>CM035846.1:167613289-172613289 GCA_020510985.1 Pholidichthys leucotaenia
TTCACTGAACTGTGTGTCTTTGTCTCCAGCTGCTAGGCTCTTTGTTAGCTCGAAAAGATCCTTACTTGAGAGGGCAAACAAGCGTCCTCTGATGCTCCATATCAGTTCTTTTCGTGCTGTCGACATGGTACTTTAGCTATCTGTAGTTCGAGTGTTGTATTATTTGTACAGTGACTAGGCTGCGTTTTACCTTCTTGACAGCAGTGCAGTTCCACTTTTGGTTGAAGATCCTTTCTTTCTCTTTGATCTTCCTCCTTGGACACCCACTGACTGACGTGTCTGATGTAGCAGCTTGGCAACCGTTGTCTCGTAGTTCTGGTATCACTGGATCTTCCCTCGATGACTGTAGAGGAGAGATCCCGGACGAGCCCCCACAGTTTGTTACGGGTCCCGGGAAGGTGACCACAATAACAAAAAGAAATAGTTTTAAAGCGTGAAAAGATGTGATCCTTCGCGTCTGCTCTTGGGTCTGTAAAATACAAAAAGAGTCTTTGAAAGACAGAACACAGGACCACTCGTGTCTTTCTCCAGATAGTACTCTTATTTCATTTTCATTTTCATTTACAGGCAGCATCACATTTTGTGCTTTATATGTCATCTTCTTTTACATACTGTAAATAATGTTCTTTTTCCCTCAGTCACACAGTGCATAAACTACACTACATCTGACATCTCAAATTTACATACTTCACAAATCACAATTTACTTATACAGGACCTTCAATTACTAGACTGACTCCCATTAATTAGGACAAAACATAGGACTTAACTATGACCTTAGGCTAGTTTAGACATTACACTTAGATTAGCTGACCTGGACTTAACAAATTATTTTACAAACTTGACAATAGGCAAATATACACAGGACACACTCTGACTATTAATTAGCATCAGGAGACTTTTACATTCACACGGAGCAAAATATACTTGTATTGAGTAAAACATTTTATGTGAGCTAACCGTCTTTCCCAAAGCTAAATTTGACTGGCGCGAAACCGCTACCGCAATGCGGCTCGCCTTTGATCTCCGGCGCCAACTGCAGCCTGAACTTGTATAAAACTTATCAAAACGCCACACCAACATCACAGTATTACTCGTCGCGACACACAGAAATAACACGGAGCTTAAGGCTCTTATTTATGGCATTTTTAACCAAATACTGACCTGTAAAATACAAAAAGAGTCTTTGAAAGACAGAACACAGGACCACTCGTGTCTTTCTCCAGATAGTACTAAAGGGGGGGGCCGGAAGTGCACCCTATTTGTTTACCTGGGGTGGAACGACCGCAGTGCCTAAGGTTCCGCTGCTTACTCTTAAATATTTATACAGGGCTACATATCAAATGTTAATATTTTTGATCGTCCACAATCTCAAAATATATTTAGATACTCTTAAAATAAAAATAAAATGACAGTCTCTCTGTATTATTTCCAAATGTGGTGCCCTATTTGGGTGTACCACACCAGCAGCACTCATGCAGCTCCAAACGATGACACTCCCACTACCATGCTTGACTGTAGGCAAGACACACTTGTCTTTGTTCTCCTCACCTAGTTGCCGCCACACACACTTGACATCATCTGAACCAAATAAGCTTATCTTGGTCTCATCAGACCACAGGACATGGTTCCAGTAATCCATGTTCTTAGTCTGCTTGTCTTCAGCAAACTGTCTGTGGGCTTTCTTGTGCATCATCTTTTTTTTTTTTTTTAATTTAAGTTTTTGTAAAGGGTATACAGGTCATTACAGCATTGCATTGTTTACATTTTCATCACATGTTCCCTTATTTTTTGCTATTTGACAACATTGGTAGGATAGTTATTACAACACCCCCCCCCCTTTTTTAAAGTGAAAGAAAAAGTGAAATTAAGGAGAATTAAATAAAAAAACAAACAAACAAACGAATAAACAAACAAACAGAACAGCAAAAAACAAACAGAAAATTAAGTAATTAAAAGTAAAAGAGCAACTGAGTAGCGTTGGAACAAAGAGCGGGACCATTATTGAAATGGTATTTGTCAAAGATTAGATCTAATGGAAGACACATATGCGATCCAGGGTTGCCAAAAGTTCATGAACCCATCCATGTCCTGTCTCAGTGCGAATGTCAACTTTTCCATCAAGTAAATGTCTTGAATCACGTTAATCCAATCTTCAGGTGTAGGACAGTCCTTCAGCATCCATTTTTTAGTTAGGGCTTTTTTACTTGCCAATATTAAAACATTGAATAAGTATTTATCTCCTCGTCTTTCCAGTGAGTCCGGTAATAAACCCAAATACAAAGTTACAAAAGAAAAGGGAACTGTTATTTTGAATATTTTCCCCAATATTGTCTGTACGTTGGTCCAATATTGGTGGATAACTGGGCATGACCAAAACACATGAAAATGATTTGCAGTCTTTTCACCACACAAGCGCCAACAGTTCAACCCCTTATGGGTAAATTTGTTTTGTGCAGGTGTTCAGAAAAATCTTACCAAGTTTTTCCATCCAAATTCTCTCCACTGCAGGGATGAGGTACTTTTCCATTGCTGTTTATTTAGCTTTTCCCATATTTCCAATTGTAAAGTGAAATTCCCCTCTTTTTCCCATCTCTCTTTTATATATGTGTTGTCTCCTTTTAAGTCTTGAAGACCTTGGTATATTTTAGAAATGTATCTGATCCCTGGGATCCCTTTATATGCCATTAAGAAGACCTTCAGAACACCTGACTGGGCCCTTTCCAAATCCTCCTTTTTAAGTATATTGTTTATGTGGTGTCTAAGCTGAAAGAACCTGTAAAGATCTTGATTTATTAGACCTTGTTTTTTCAAATCTTCAAAACTTCTTAAAGTTTGCCCCTTAAAAAAATTGTAATATTTTATCAGCCCTTTCTCTTTCCACTCTTTAAATCTAGTGTCTGTTTTATTGGGGGTAAAGTCTTGGTCATAGGCAATCTATTGCAGAAGTCGATAGGGCTCTTTAGCTTGATTCTCTCTGACTATCTTAAACCAAATTTTTAGCGAGGTCTCTATCCACGGGTTAGTGTTATTCAAGAGTTTAGGTAAGGCATTGTTCCCTATTATCGCCTGTAGGGGGATGTCACTTGTTATTTGGCATTCCATCTCCTTCCATTGTGCAGTGTAGACTGGGTTACATATCTCGACTAAAGTTTTAATTTGTGCAGCTATAAAATAGTCCCTGATATTTGGCAGCGCGAGCCCACCTTTGTCTTTGTTTAGCTGTAGGGTTCTATATCTGATTCTAGGTCTCTTACCCTGCCATATGAATCTTGAGATCCTTCTGTCCAGCTCCTGCCATGTTTTTTTGGGAGGTTCTACCGGTATTGTTTGGAAAAGGTATAGAAGACGTGGAAGTATATTCATTTTGACTGCTTCAATTCTTTGTGCAGTACCTAAGAATGGTATCATATTCCATCTTGCTAGGTCAGATTTTATTTTTGTCACCAGTGGATCATAGTTTAGTGTTATAATTTTGTCGAGTTGTTTCGGGATATTGACCCCCAGATATTTCATAGATTCCAACTCCCAGTTAGTTTTGAGTTCATTTAGTGAAAAATGATTTGGGTCATAGTTGAATGTTAAAACTTGCTCTGTACAAGGAACGTATGACATTACAAACTAAACTTAATTTACTTTCTACTCGACAAATTGAAGGTTGTTTAATAAGGAACAAGAGTGAATTTTATGAACATGGCGAAAAAACCAGTAAACTTCTAGCTAATCAACTACGTGGTATTAGAGCTAAGCAAATTATTACTGGAGTTAGGACAGATAAAGGAGAGGTGACATCTGACCAACAAGTGATTAATGATATTTTCAGGTCATTTTATTCCAAATTATATACCTCAGAATATACAACAAACTTAAAGGATTTGGAAATTTTTTTTGATTCTATTGATATTCCTTCGATTTCTTCAGAATCTCGGCAAATTTTAGAAGCTCCCATCACAAAAGAAGAAATTCAGCTGGCAATATCATCCATGCAATCAGGAAAATCTCCAGGACCTGATGGGTTTTCCGCTGATTTTTTCAAAAAATTCTCTGACGACCTCGCCCCTTTCCTTTGTCAAGTTTTTACAGAGTCGCTTGACTCTGGTACACTTCCTCCTTCATGCTATCAGGCCTGTATCACTGTGTTGCTTAAAAAGGATAAGGATCCTGTTGATTGTGCTTCTTACAGGCCTATTTCCTTGTTAAATACCGATGTTAAAATTTTGTCAAAGTTGTTAGCTTCAAGGTTGGAAAAGATTCTTCCTTTTATAATTTCACAGGACCAAACCGGTTTCATTAAAAATCGCCATTCTTTTTTTTAACTTGCGGCGGTTGTTTAATATTATTTATACTCCTCACCACAACATACCTGAATGTCTTATTAGTTTGGATGCTGAAAAGGCATTCGATAGGGTTGAGTGGGAGTATTTGTTTTTTACTTTGGAGAGGTTCGGTTTTGGTCCTTCCTTCTGTTCCTGGATTAAACTTCTCTATGCTAGTCCTTTAGCTTCAGTGTTAACTAATTGTCGCTATTCTGACTATTTTAGACTTTACCGTGGTACGAGGCAAGGCTGTCCTTTGAGCCCGTTGCTCTTTGCCTTGGCAGTTGAGCCGTTAGCTATTGCAATCCGTGGGAGCCGGGACTTTCTAGGCATTCGTAGGGGTGGCATTGAGCATAGGGTTTCACTCTATGCTGACGATCTTTTATTATTTCTCTCCAACCCACTTACTTCATTACCCACTATACTCAACATTTTGGATAGTTTTAGTAGGTTTTCTGGTTATAAAATTAATCTTAATAAGAGTGAACTGTTTCTGATTAATGAAAAGATTCAAGTTCAGGATTTTGAAAATTTTCCTTTCAAGGTTGTTATTGATCATTTTAATTATCTTGGGATATGTGTCACTAAACAATTTAATTACTTGTTTAAAAAAAATTTTCTCCCCTTACTTGACCAGTGCAAGCTAATACTTTCCAAATGGTCCCCATTATCCTTGTCTTTAATTGGCAGAATCAATTCTGTAAAAATGATGTTACTTCCAAAGTTTTTATATTTGTTTCAATGTCTCCCCATTTTTATTCCTAAATCCTTTTTTAAGTCTTTGGACTCTCTGATTACTTCATTTATTTGGAATGGTAAACATCCGAGATTGAGGAAAGTTTTTCTTCAAAGACCCAAATCAGTAGGTGGCATGGCTCTGCCTAACTTTCAATATTACTACTGGGCAGCAAATATCAGGTGCATGTTATATTGGAAACATTTTTATCTGGAACCCAAATCACCTATTTGGATCCTTATGGAGTCACATGTGGACAATCAAACCTCCCTACCGGCAATTTTAGGTTCACCACTTCCCCTTGCTTTGTCTACACTGGGTAATAATAAAGTAGTTCGTCAGTCTCTTAGAATTTGGTCTCAATTCAGGAAAAATTTCGGTCTTCAGTTTTTTTCCGTTAGAAGTCCAATTGCCGCAAATCATTTATTTACCCCATCAACTATTGATAGTGCATTTCATATATGGCACAGAAAAGGTTTAAAATCTTTTGCGGATTTATATTTTGATGGTCAATTTGCAAGTTTTTCTCAACTTTCCACCAAATTCGACATCACTTCTACACATTTTTTCCGCTTCCTCCAGGTCAGACATTATGTGCAAACCATGACAAAACAATTCCCTCAAAAACCTTCTGATAATCCTCTAGATGATTTTTTTATTAGTTAAACCAACTTCTAAGGGGGTAATGTCAGTTTTATATAATTTAATTTCAAATTTACAATCTTCTTCTCTGGCCGCTATCAAATTGAACTGGGAACAAGATCTTAATTTTACTTTTACTGATGAACTGTGGGACTCTATTCTTGGCCAGGTTCACACTGTATCAATGTGTGCTCGTCACGCTCTTATTCAATTTAAGATTGTACATCGGATGCACCTGTCCAAGGTTAAGTTAGCACGTATTTACTCGGATATAGACCCAACTTGTGAAAAGTGTGGTAGCGCTCCTGGCACTTTGCTTCACATGTATTGGTCCTGCCCTGCATTGATGAATTTTTGGCATTCTGTTTTTATCACTATGTCTGAAGTCCTGCAATATCAAATTAAACCTGATCCATTATGCGCCATTTTTGGTGTGGCTCCAGAACTTGTCTTGCCAAGTTCCAAATTAAAAGTATTCAAATTTTCATTATTATTGGCCAGACGTGCTGTATTACTGAAGTGGAAAGACTCTTCGCCCCCTTCACATTTACAGTGGATAAAAGATATAATGTCCTGTTTGGATTTAGAAAAAATCAGATATACAGTCTGTGGCTCTGAAAACAAATTCTATAAATTATGGCGCCCGTTTCTTGATTTCTTTGAAAGACCCACGATTATAGTTTCTGAGTAGCTCATATCCCCTTTACCCCACCCCCACTTCACACACACAATTTTTCTTTGGTATTTTTTTTTTTTAATTATTGTTTATTTAAAGGTTTTTGTGCTTTGAAGCATTTACATTTGTTGGCTTTAAGTTTTAGTTTTTCACTGTTTGGTTGAAACAAAAATGAAAATTTCTAATACTTTGTATTGTATTGATACTTCAATTAATAATAATAAAAAGACCTTTGAAAGAAAGAATGTTAAAATTTGGGTTTTATGCATGTTTAATTTGTACCCCGATAAATCTCCATAGTCTGAAAAAACTGAGATTAGTTCTGGCAGAGAAGTGTCTGGCTGCCCTAGGTATATTAAAATGTCATCAGCAAAGAGTGCTATTTTATGTTCCTTCTGACCAAGTGTAATACCTTGAATTTCTTGATTTTGTCTTATCCATTGGCTCAGAGGTTCTATGAAGATTGCAAAGAGCAGTGGAGACAGGGGGCAGCCTTGACGACATCCTCTTTCCAGCTCAAAAGATGATGATAAATTACCGTTAATCCTTATTTTAGCTGTTGGTTTTTTATATAATGCCTGTATAGTTCTAATGAAGTTGTTATGAAAATTGAAACTGGATAAGATTCTATATAGGAAAGACCAGTCAACCGAATCGAATGCTTTTTCAGCATCTAATCCCAATATGACTGCATTTAAGTTATATTTTTTTATATGATGAATTATGTGTAAAGTGCGTCGAATGTTGTCTTGTGTCTGTCTTTGTCTTATAAAACCTGTTTGGTCTAAGTGAATTAAGTCTGTCAGTATGTTTTCTAACCTTTTGGCAAGGATAGTGGTAAAAAGCTTATAGTCCTGATTTAATACACTGATTGGTCTGTAGTTGGAGCATTCTAGTTTATCCTTTTCAGGTTTAGGTATAACTGCAATGACCCCTTCTCTCCAGGAGGGGGGGATTTTCCCTGTGTGGAGGACGTAGTTAAATGTTTTCAGGAGGAGAGGAGATAGTTGCTGTTTAAAGGTTTTGTACCATTCTGCTGTATAGCCATCTGCTCCTGGGGATTTGTTAGCTTTAAGTTTCATAATTGCTTTTTCCAACTCTTTAGGTTGTATTTCTGACAGTAGGGTTTTATTTTGTGATTCCGTAAGTTGGGGAAGGTTTAATGTGTTTAGGAATGTCTCGGATGCGTTTTTGTGTTTTTTGTGGGAGTATAAGTTCTTGTAGTAATTCTCGAAGCTTTTAAGAATATCTTGAATTCTGAATTTTATTTCCTTTGATACTGGGTCTCTGATTTTGTAGATTGCTCTTTCCGTTTGTTGTTTCCTCAATTTATAGGCTAGTAATTTTGCCGATTTACTGCCTGCTTCATAGTGTTTTTGTTTCAGAAATGTAAGTTTCTTCTGGATTTCTATTGTGTAGATCTCATTTATTTGATTTTTAATTTCTTTGATCTTGAGCGAGCCATTAGAATGAGTGTTGTCTTTGTGTTCTTTTTCTAGGTTCTTGAGCTCTGACTCTAGTGTGATTAGTTTTTCTTGTCTCAGTTTCTTTTGGGTTGCCAGTTTTGCAATAATTTTTCCCCTTATTACAGCTTTGCACGCATCCCACAGTATTAAAGGGGATACTTCTCCATTATCGTTTTCTTCCAAATATCTGAGAATATCTGATTCCAATTCATCTTTCAGTGGTCCTTTCAGTTGACTTGAATTCAACCTCCAGGAAAATGTATTATTTGTGTATTTTTGGATGTTTAAATCCATATAGATCGGACTGTGGTCGGAGAGATCCATCAGTCCTATTTTACATGTTTTTACTCTTCCAATGTCTCTATTAAACATAAAAAAGTAATCAATCCTTGAGTAAGATGAATGTGGCGTTGAATAAAAAGTATAATCTTTTACATTGGGGTTGAATTCCCTCCATACGTCACAGATTCCCATTTCTTTTAGTAGCATCCGAGTATTCCTATTTTGGGTGTTATTTTGATGTGAAGAATTACCTGTTGCATCCCAGTGTGGATTCAGTCTTAGATTGAAGTCTCCACCACATATCACTAAACCTTGGGCTTTAGTTATCATTAGGTCGAATACATTTTTATAAAATTTCCATTTAGCCCCTGGTGGTGCATATGCATTCAGCAGGGTGATATCTTCTCCCTCTAGCCGCCCAGTTACCAAACTTTACCTCCCTTCTTTATCTTTGTTTTCTGATTTTTTTTCAAATGTAATTTTGGTTGATATCAATGTCGCTACTCCCCTCCTCCTCCCTGATTTATATGAAGATGAAGAGATCATTTTAAACCCTTGTCTATTGAGTTTAGTGTGTTCCATGTCTGTTAGGTGGGTTTCTTGTAAAAATATTTCTGCTTTGTCTTTTTTCATTTTGCGTAGAATCTTGGATCTTTTAACTGGATTCAGGATCCCTTTTACATTATATGAGGCTATTTTGGTTACACCCTGTTTCTCCATTGTATTTTCTTATTTAGTATAACAGTGTGGTGGCCCTCTTTTTTGCTACTCAGAAACTGAAAGAACATTATGAACATAAAAAACATTAAGAACATAGTGTACGAAACTTTAAAACAAAAAACTGTCAAAAAAACTTCCTGAGCTGGGGTCTCTTTAAAGACCCTGTAAGAGCCCTGATGGAGTGTAGGCTCTGAGGGAAATTCCTCAAACTCTGTTACGTGTTGAGGGCCCTCTCTTACCCCTGTAAGTTGTCCCATGTTTTTAACGTGAATTTCAGATCCCAATCCGAATTTGTAATGATTTTTTTTTTTTTTTTATGCCTATACCCTATGAGATTGTGTGCACCCTCCCACCCCCATCACAGCAAACATTCACTCTAATACAGTATTTGTTAGTGTGGAGAGAACGTGTGGGTCATTGTTACATTTCTATTTTAACATGATTTTTTTTTTCCCTTTAAATTAAGAAGACATTTGTTTCTAATGCTATAACTGCTCCATGAAAGGTTTTACCACATGCTGATTCTGCACCTCCTTTAATGTTTGTTACCTTGTAGGAGGGGGGATGGAAGTGCAGAGTGACTGAAAAGAAAAAAAAAAAAACCCCCAAAAAGGTCGCTATTCCTTCCTGGAACTGGAAAGCTTATCTTTGTAGCTCTGGGGCTGGATTTCCCGCTGCTGGCCCGTGAATTTTGAAGGTCTCTGAGTGGACCACGTTTGAGCTCTGATTTTCTCGCTCAGATCCGCTGCGGGTTTAAACACCGTTACCGGGAGTTCTCTTCTTGCCATGTCAGTTGTTGCTTCTTCCGCTGAATTATAGAGACATGACTCTTCCCCGTAAAAGACCCTTAGCTTCGCCGGAAATGGCGTCTGAAAGCGTAGATTCTGTTCCCGTAGAACCTTTTTGGTGTCGTTATATTCCCGTCGCTTTTTAAGAACCTCAGGGGTGCAATCATGCTCCACGAAGACTTTTCTCTCATGATGCATAAATCCTTTTTTCTGCCAAGCCCGTCTTACAACCTCTTGTTTTATTTTGAAATTGGCGAATCTTACCACCACAGAACGTGGGGGCGCTTCCGGGGCTGGCTTTGCGGCTAATGTACGATGGGCTTTTTCTATCTTCAAATCGGTGGTTTGTGGAATATCCAACTTCTCTCTCAATAAGGATTCCACGCATTCCGCCACTGTGTTGAAACTATCTTCAGCTCCTTCTTTCAGACCGTGAATTCTGATGTTATCTCGTCTCTGTCTTCCTTCTCGGTCGGTTAGCTTAGCCTCCAGCCTTGACTGTTTTCTGTGTAAATCCAGCACAGAATCTTCAAGCACTTTTACTCTTTCTTCAGCTTCCAAGATTCGGTTTTCGGCCTGGTCCATTCTGCTGTTCGCCCTTTTTAGATCCTCTCTGAATTCAAGAAATTCGGCTCGAAATCGTCGTAATTCGTCAAATAGCGATTTCAAGCTAATCCTTTTGTTAGCTAGGCCCAGGTCCTCGTCTTCTGAACGGAGGTCCTCCGGTTCAGATTCCGCGGCCGCTGTGTGTCCTGACCTGGGGAATGTCAGTTTCTTCTGCTTGTGGTTAGGCATGGTGTTATTGTCTTTTGATTTTTAATCTTCCAAAAATCCGTTAGGTCTGATTTTGAGGATGTTTTCCTTGGATTGATTCTGGGAGTTTCAGCGTTAGGTTGCTATCACCATGGCGTCCAGACCGGAACTCATGGCTGTTATTTTTAAAGATAAAGGGAACAAAATATACAAACAATTTACAAATATAACAACGGCCGGCATGAAATAAAACCCCCAAAAATGTCTTACTGAGCTCAGTGATTGTTTGTCTTTTTGTCTTAGTCGTTTGACCAGTCAAGATATCTTGTATTTCCAGACTCAGGTTTCTTTTCCTCTTTTAAAGCAGCGGCTTGAGTTGTTACCACTTTGAATTTTGTGCACTGGAGAGAGGAAGGATGTTCTTCAATCGAGATCTTGGTTCAGATCTCGGTTGAGTCTCGGTTCAGGTCTTGGTTCAGATCTCGGGTCAGGCTCGCCATCTCCATTCGGAGAGAATCCAGGATCCAGAAGATTCTTAATTGGCAACCAAAAAAATACCTAGCCAAGATGAGATATCAGCATGAACACAGCAAAAGTCACAGCCTCACGGCCTCTCAAGCTCGTGCTCCCATCAACAAGACGACCCACAGGTTTTTACACGGACTGTCTCCCGTGCATCATCTTTTAAAGGGCCTTCCCACCCCTTCAACCTCTCCAGCAATGCTGGCAGCACTCATATGTCTTTTCAAAAGACAACCTCTGGATATGATGCTGAGCACGTGCACTCAATCTTCTTTGGCCGACCATGGTGAGGCCTGTTCTGAGTGGAACCTGTCCTGTTAAACCGCTGTATGGTCTTGGCCACCATGCTGCAGCTCAGTTTCTGGGTGTTGGCAATCTTCTTATAGCCTAGGCCATCTTTATGTAGAGCAACAATTCTTTTCTTTCAGATCCTCAGTTCTTTGCCATGAGGTGCCATGTTGAACTTCCAGTGACCAGTATGAGAGAATGTGAGCGCAATAACACCAAATTTAACACACCTGCTTCCCATTCACACCTGAGACCTTGTAACGCTAACAAGTCACATGATACCAGGGAGGGAAAATGGCTAACTGGGCACAATTTGGACATTTTCACTTAGGGGTATACTCACTTTTGTTGCCAGCGGTATAGACATTAATGGCTGTGTTTGAGTTATTTTGAGGGGACAGCAAATTTACACAGTTATACAAGATGTACACTGACTACATTGTATCAAAGTGTCATATCTTTAGTGTTGTCCCATAAAAAGATATAATAAAATATTTATGAAAATGTGAGGGGCGTACTCACTTTTGTGAGATACTATATATATATATATATATATATATATATATATACACAGTATATACAGTATATGTCTCTGTGTGTGTGTGTGTGTGTGTGTGTATATATATATATATACGTATTGTGGCCGACACACATTGTGGGCTCACGCTGCCACAGAGACAGAACTGAATGTGTATTGTGGAGTGTCACGTCTGCAAGGACTGAGGACTCAAATCTACAGGAGGTAACAAGGAAGTGTGAGATTTGTCTCTTTGTCCCACAGAAGACGCCCCGGAGGGTATTCCGGTTCATCAAGAAATGAGAGACAATGGTGAAGCTTCAAAGGGATGCTTTGTAACTGTATGTTGACTGAAGACACCATGTGACTTGAATTCTGATGCTGGAAATGTATAAAAGGGGGTTGAAGTATGATTCTTTCTCTCTCCTGCTTTGAGAATGCTAGGAGCTTGTGTTCTGTCAAATAAAGCTGGTTTATGACTGAAACTCAGCCTCGTTATTTGAGCATGCTCTTACACTGGTGACCTACGACGGAGAATGAGCAATGAGAATTCTTCCGAACCGGGCTCGGTGGAAGCCAGCCTGATGGCCGCCTCCACGCTCCGGCTGCCCGATTTCTGGCAGCACAGCCCGCGCTCATGGTTTAGCGCAATCGAGGCGCAGTTCAACCTCCGGAGAATCTCCAACGACGACACAAGATTCTACCACGTGGTAGCGAAACTGGACAGCGACACGGTCCAGAGAGTGGAGGATTTGGTTAATCATCCACCAGACAGCGACAAGTACAGCGCATTGAAAGACGCGCTGATCAGCCATTTCACCCCCTCAGTCCAACAAAGAGCAGAGGGGCTCCTGGCGCTGACGGAGGCAGAAAACGATAGACCTGCGGACCTGATGGTGAAGATGCTGCAGCTCAAAGCCCCCGAGGATGGCGAATTCATTTTCGCCCACCTATTCCTTCGAACCCTGCCACCAGCAGTGAGAGTGGCCCTGGCAGAGTCACCCCGATTGGCCAAGCGAGACTACCATGGGTTGAGCAAGGAGGCGCAGAAGTTGGTCGACGCCCACAAGCAGAACGCGGTTTCGACCGCGGCGGCTAGTTCGGGAACGGCGTCCGGAGACAGCTTGGGTCCAGCGGCACCAGACGCACCAACAACGGCGGCGACCGGAGCCAGATGACGCGGAGCGGAGAACGGCTCGTGCTTCTACCACCGCCGTTTTGCAGAGAGAGCGCACAGGTGCATCCCACCGTGCAATTTTAAACGCCAGGACCGAGGGCCGGTAGCAGCCGCGACTCTCGGCAATGAGAACAGGCTGCTTTACCTGACGGATGCACGCTCGGGGAAACAGTTCCTCGTGGACACGGGCTCGCAGCTGAGCTTCGTCACGCCCACCTACGCGGAACGGCTGTCGCCTTCTAAAGCCCCCTGGGTGTCAGTGTCAGCAGCGAACGGCTCCACAATTAAAACGTTTGGTGAGAGGACCATGCTTCTGTCCTTACAAGGCCGTTCATTTGAGTGGACATTTATTGTAGCAGCAGTCAGTTTCAACATGTTAGGGGCTGATTTTTTGTGCTCACATGGTTTATTGGTTGATCTTGCTAATAGACGTCTGATTAATGCACTGTCTTTTCATTCTATTCCCTGCACAGCTCGGGTGGCCCCGCCAACTGCACATGCCAGCGTCTCAGCCGCGGGTGGTAAGTTTCACACTCTGCTTGCTCAGTTTCCAGCACTCACAGTCCCCACTTTTTCAGCAACGGTGGCCAAACATGGGGTAGAACATTTCATAACAACCACAGGCCCTCCCGTTTTTGCAAAGGCTCGGCGTTTGGACCCAGCTAAACTGGCCATCGCGCGCGAGGAGTTCACTAATCTGGAAAAACTAGGCATCGTTAGACGCTCCAAGAGCGCTTGGGCTTCGCCGTTACACATGGTCCCAAAGGCTGACGGCTCGTGGCGGCCTTGCGGCGATTTCCGCAGGTTGAACAACGTTTCAGCTCATGACCGCTACCCGATTCCGCACATTCAGGATTTTTCTGTTCATTTGGCGGGGGCGCGCATTTTTTCTAAAATAGACTTGGTGCGCGGCTATCACCAGGTTCCAGTGCGCGCGCACGATGTACCCAAAACAGCGGTCATAACTCCTTTCGGCCTTTTTGAGTTCTTGCGCATGCCTTTTGGCCTCAAGGGGGCCGCGCAGACTTTCCAGCGCATGATGGATGCAGTTTTACGCGACCTGCCTTTCGTGTTCGTTTATTTGGACGATATTTTGGTAGCCAGCACGTCCGAAGGCGAACATGAAAAACACCTCACAGCAGTTTTCCAGAGGTTGGCAGAGCACGGGTTAATAGTGAACCCAGCGAAATGCCAGTTTGGGGTGGCGCAGATTGATTTTTTGGGACATCGCGTTTCGGCAGAGGGAGCAGTTCCCCTTCCAAATAAAATGCGTGCCATAACAGATTTTCCGCAACCTCAAACGGTTAAGGCACTTCAGGAGTTTCTAGGGATGGTTAATTTTTACAACCGTTTCCTCCCAAGCGCAGCACGACTCATGCAGCCATTGTACACCGCGTTAAAAAAACAAAAGCCCGCAAATAAAGTCGAATGGTCTCCGGAGCGGGAGCGCGCTTTTGCCCAGGTCAAATCAGCCCTGGCAAATGCAGTTTTGTTAGCGCACCCAGTTCCAACGGCCCGCATGGCGCTCACCACTGACGCTTCCGATGTAGCGGTGGGGGCGGTAGTTGAACAGTTTGTGGCAGGTACCTGGCAACCCCTCGCGTTTTTCAGCAGGACCTTGCGCGATAGTGAACGGAAATACAGCGCGTTTGACAGGGAGCTTTTGGCCCTACACTTGGCCATCCGTCATTTTCAGTTCTGGTTAGAGGGGCGACGTTTCACCGCTTTTGTGGATCATAAACCGCTAACGTTTGCGATGGCCAAAATTTCAGAACCCTGATCAGGCCGGCAGCAAAGGCAACTAGCCGCAATATCGGAGTTTACTACTGATATTCAGCATGTCGCGGGTAAACACAATGTTGTAGCAGACTGCCTCTCGCGTGCAGTAGCACCGCCAAGCCCTATAGGGGCAGACTCTGTAGCCATGGCCGCGGGCCCGGGCAGCGACGCGGGAGCGCGCGCAGCCCCGGTCTGTGTTGGGTTAGATTATGCAGCCATGGCTGCGGAGCAGGTTAACGACGCGGACGTGCGCGCGCTCCAGTCTGGACCAACAGGGTTAAGGCTGGAGCACAGGGTGCAACAAAACGGTATGCCCCCGCTAATCTGCGATGTCTCCACGGGACGGCCCCGCCCTGTGGTGCCAACCGCGTGGCGTCGCCGTGTTTTTGACTTGGTCCATTCTCTCGCGCACCCGGGGGTGCGCGCATCGATCAAATTGGTGGGGGAGAAATTTGTTTGGCCCGGGTTGCGCAAACAGGTCAAGGAATGGGCAGCAGCCTGTGTAGCGTGTCAGCGAGCTAAAATACACAGACACACTAAGGCCCCGTTAGAACCTTTCCACATCCCCGCTAAGCGTTTTGATCACGTGCATGTTGACCTGGTCGGCCCGCTTCCGTTATCACACGGGCACACACATCTTTTGACAATGGTAGACCGCACCACGCGCTGGCCAGAGGCGATTCCTCTGACATCAACCACAGCGGAAGAAGTTGCGCGAGCATTTTTAACAGCATGGGTTGCGCGTTTTGGTGTACCGTCGGACATAACGTCCGACAGGGGTCCCCAATTTATTTCCGAGCTATGGTCATCGATGGCCCGCAGCTTGGGGGTGAAGATTCATCGCACCACCGCGTATAACCCCCAGGCCAATGGTTTATGCGAACGCTTTCACAGGTCATTGAAAGCAGCCCTCAGAGCGTCGCTAACGGATACAAATTGGGTAGACAAACTTCCATGGGTTTTATTAGGGTTGCGTTCTGCACCTAAGGAAGATTTGCATGCTTCCCCGGCTGAATTAGTTTTCGCTCAGCCGCTCCGTTTGCCCGGGGAATTTCTTCCTGATAATCCCGCACCTAATGGCCCCCCCGCTCAGCCGTGGCAGAGCGGCTCAGGAACAAACACGCTTCCTGGCCCGGTCCATCACAGTTTCCCACACGTTTTTGTGCCCAAGGCTTTAAAAAATGCAGAGTTTGTTTTTGTTAAACATGACGCCCAGCGTCCAAGTTTGCGGCCGTTTTACGACGGACCGTTTCGAGTGCTGGAGACCGGGCAGAAGCATTTTCTGCTAGATTTAGGGGGCAGAAGGGAGCTGATTTGCATTAACAGGCTCAAACCCGTTTTTGTTCTGGCTGAGGAGGAGGTGCAGCTCGCGAGGCCCCCCCGCCGGGGCAGGCCGCCGAGAAGACATTCTCCAAAGTCTTCACAGAGAGGTGCTAACAGCTTTAATCCACAGGTGCAGAGAGATGTTGCAGAGGCAGCCAAGCCAAGTTGCAGCAGATTCGGCAGAAGATTAAAACCTAGGCAGTTGGTGGATTGATTAGCGATGTATGGAGTGCTTTGTGTTTCTCTTTTTGTTATGCCATGCAGATTTTGCCTTACTCGACGTTTGGGGGGGGGTAGTGTGGCCGACACACATTGTGGGCTCACGCTGCCACAGAGACAGAACTGAATGTGTATTGTGGAGTGTCACGTCTGCAAGGACTGAGGACTCAAATCTACAGGAGGTAACAAGGAAGTGTGAGATTTGTCTCTTTGTCCCACAGAAGACGCCCCGGAGGGTATTCCGGTTCATCAAGAAATGAGAGACAATGGTGAAGCTTCAAAGGGATGCTTTGTAACTGTATGTTGACTGAAGACACCATGTGACTTGAATTCTGATGCTGGAAATGTATAAAAGGGGGTTGAAGTATGATTCTTTCTCTTTCCTGCTTTGAGAATGCTAGGAGCTTGTGTTCTGTCAAATAAAGCTGGTTTATGACTGAAACTCAGCCTCGTTATTTGAGCATGCTCCTACAGTATATACATATATACACACAGCGTTGTAAGGACAACTTGTAGACATGCACACCTCCACCCAACTTTGCCATTAACAGGGGTATTAAAGGAAATAATTTAGTACATGTTGTGGTAGCACGGATGGGGGATTCTCCACCCAGAGACGGCAGCTGGGGGAAGAGGGAACAATGGGCTGAAGGAGGGAGTGTCACCGGGGGGTCTCAGACGGGACAGTAAGGACAATTTGCCCCCCGGGGAGAGGAGGAAGCGCCGGAGCTGCGGGAGGAGGAAAGGGTGTGAGACGCGGGACTGGCGTTATGCTATGTTAATGTGCCACGCAGGGCTTTGGTCCACACAATGTATGATGGTCGGAATCCCTGGGTCTCAATGTATGGAATTAAAGGTATAAAAGAAGGATGCACAGAGACCCAGGAGCTTTTTACTGTACTGTATGTTGGAGAAGGAATAAAGTTTGTCCAGCTCGTTGCCTCGCTAGCTTCCTTCCTCTAGATTGGTGACCCCAAGACGTGCCATGGAGACCGAGCCGAGCACTGCCCCGGAGACTACCTGGAGGGAGAGCACCAGCGCTGCGTGCACTGGCTTGGTCAAGCTCCCAGACTTCTGGCTTCACAACCTGACTGTGTGGTTCCTGCATATAGAAGCCCAGTTCGCACTCTGCAGGATAATGAT
This sequence comes from Pholidichthys leucotaenia, assembly GCA_020510985.1. NCBI lineage: Eukaryota > Metazoa > Chordata > Actinopteri > Cichliformes > Pholidichthyidae > Pholidichthys > Pholidichthys leucotaenia. The sequence goes on from CM035846.1 coordinate 167,630,636, forward strand.
GGATGACACAAAATATTACTATGTGGTCGCTGCGCTGGATGCGCACACCATGCAACAGGTGATGAGCCAGTTCCATGAGCTGCTGGCCCAAGGACAATAGGAAGTGCTCAAGAGGATGCTTCTCCAGCGCTATACCCTTTCTGACAGTGAAAGGACGGACAGACTCCTAACGTGTTCAGAGTTAGGTGACAGATCAGCCGTGGAGCTCATGGAGAGTATATTGGCATTGAGGGGGAAGGACGATGAATCTTTCCTGTTCGTCCACTTGTTCCTCAGGAACCTACCAGCTCCAGCGAGGGTGATCCTGGCCAACTCGCCGCGGCTGGTTGCCAAGGACTACCGTGCCCTGGTGCAGGAAGCGGACTGCATCATTTTGGCGACCAGAACTCTCAGCGTACAGGCAATGGCACTGGCATCCATGAGGGACTCCAGCGAGGTTGAGGAGCTGTTGGTGGTAGCCAGGACAAACACCAAGAGACGAAGGAATGGGGCGATTTTTTATCATCGCCATTTTGGCTAGAATGCCCAACGCTACCTGTCGCCATGCCAATTCAAGAAGCTGGGAAGACAGCACGCTCGGCATTCAGTTGCAGCTGCAACCACTGGTGACAGGAACAAACTGCTTTATGTCACGGACACATGTTCAAGGAGATGGTTTTTGGTGGACTTTGGCTTCCAGAAGAGCCTCATCCTGCCGGTCAGTGCAGACAGGTTCACAGAAGGCAGCGGTCCCAAGCTCACGGCCACCAGTGGGTCCACCATCAGGACGTTTGGTGAATGGACACTGATGATATACTTACACGGAAGCAATTTCCAGTGGGACTTTGTGATAGCCGCATGTTCTGCCCCCATTTTAGGTGCAATTTTTTTATGTGCTTATGGGTTGTTTGTTGATGTTGCTCATAGGCGATTAGTGGCTGCTGTCTCTTTTACCTCACTGCCCTGCACAGCTCGGGGAGCTGGGTCAACAACACTGGCTAGCGTTATAGTTCCAGGGGGTAAGTACCAACATTTACTTGCACAGTTCTCAGCACTCACAGTCTCGACTTTCTCAGCTACTTTAATGAAACACGGGGTTGAACATTTCATAACTACAAAAGGCCCACCAGTGTTCGCGCGACCTCGGCGCCTGGATGCGGCTAAACTGGCCAGCGGGCGCAAGGAGTTTGCCAACTTAGAGCAGTTGGGCATCGTCAGGCACTCCCAACAGCCTGTGGGCATCCCCGCTACAAATGGTGCCTAAGGCCGACGGGTCGTGGTGACTGTGCGGCGATTTCTGGTGCTTGAATAACGCCACAGAACACGATTGGTGTCCCATCCCGTACATCCAGGATTTTTCTGTGCACCTTGCTGGGGTGCATGTTTTTTTGAAAGTGGACCTGGTCTGCAGTTACCACCAGGTCCTGGTGTGTGCGGAAGATGTTCCGAAAACAGCGGTAATAACTCCTTTCGGCCTTTTTGAGTTTTTACACATGCCATTTGGAATAAAAGGTGCGGCGCAGACTTTCCAGAGAATGATGGACGCAGTGCTTCGTGACTTGTCCTTTATTTTTGTCTACTTAGATGACATTCTGGTAGCTAGCGCATCCGAAGAGGAACGCATCGCCCATCTCAAGACAGTTTTCCAGAGGTTGGAAGCGCACGGGCTTATAGTGAACCCAGCGAAGTGCCAGTTCGGTGTGCCAGTGATTGATTTTTTGGGCCACCGCATTTAGCCAAAGGGCATGATTCCGCTATTGGATAAGGTGCGCGCTGTGTCGGACTTTCCGCATCTGCAGACCGTGAGGGCCCTACAGGAGTTTTTGGGAATGGTCAATTTTTATAACCGTTTCCTTCCCCGGGCAGCCCAGCTGATGCAGCCGTTGCATGGCGTGCTTAAGAAAAAGAAGCCTGTGGAAAACATCGACTGGACTCCTGAACGAGTCCAGGCTTTCACAAACGCCAAAACAGTGCTTGTGGTTGCCACGTTGCTAGCCCACCCGGATCCACTGGCACGGATAGCGCTCACTAAGGACGCATCTGATATTGCCATAGGGGCAGTGTTGGAGCAGTGCATCTCCGGTTTGTGGCAGTCGCTCACATTTTTCAGTCAAACTTTGCACGACAGTGAACACAAATACAGCACGTTCGACAGAGAATTGCTGGCTCTCCACCTGGCGATGCACCATTTCCAGTTTTGGCTGGAGGCGCGAGTTCACCGCGTTTGTTGACCATAAGCCGCTGACATATGCGATGTCCAAGGTCTTGGAACCGTGGTCGGCCCTGCAGCAATGGCATTTAGCTGTGATCTCGGGGTTTACGTCCGACATTCAATGCGTTGCCAGTAAGCTCAACATCATAGCCGATTGCCTGTCGTGTGCGTTAGTCTCCCCGGTCTACATGGGAATAAAGTTCCCCGCCATGGCCACTAAGCAAGCCAGGGACGCAGACATTTGCGCGCTCCAGTCGGCGCCTACTGGGTTACCGCTGGAGAGCAGAGTGGTGCAAGACGGGTGCCCTCCCTTGCTCTGCGATGCCTCCACCGGCTGCCCCCGCCTGGTGGTTCAAAGTTCTTGGCGCCGTCACATTTTTGAGTCAGTCCACTCCCTTTCACATCCAGGCATGCACGCTTTGGTGAAACTAGTGGGGGTGAAATTCATCTGGCTGCACTTGCGGAAGGATGCGTAAGAGTGGGCTGCAGCTTGCGTCGCATGCCAGTTGGCCAAAGTGCACAAGCACACCAGAGCCCCCCTCGAGCCATTCCAGATCCTGGCTAGGAGGTTTGACCACATCCACGTGGATTTGGTGGGACCTCTCCCACCGTTGCAAGGTTTCACACACCTTTTGACAATCGTAGACCGCACCACGCGCTGGCCTGAAGTGGTCCCGCTGGCTTCTACCACGTCTGTGGAAGTGGCTCGCACTTTTTTGTTGGCTTGGGTTGCACGGTTCGGACCCCGTCAGACATCACATCCGACAGGGGTCCACAATTTGTTTCAAAAATCTGGTCCGCGATGGCCCAGAGCCTGGGGGTCAAAATTCACTGTGCTACCACTTACAACCCCCAAGCTAACAGTTTATGCAAGTGTTTTCATAGATCGCTTAAGGCAGCGCTCAGAGCTTTGCTCACAGATACAAATTGGGCCGACCACCTGCCCTGGGTTCTTTTAGGGTTGCGCTTCGCACCTAAGGAGAATTTGGCAGCCTCTCTGGCAGAACTCGTTTTTTCTCAGCCGCTGCGGCTCCCTGGGGAGTTTTTACTGAAAAACCCCGTTCCTGGGGCCGATCCACCCGTGCAATTTTTGCACAGTACGGAGGTTTTTAATGTTCTGGTCCCGGCCCACCATTGTTTTCCCCGCACTTTCATCCCCAAAAGTTTACAGAACGCTAGTTTTGTTTTGGTGTCAGGCATGATGCACACCGGACCCCACTGCGCCCACCGTATGACGGAGCGTTCAGGGTGCTGGAACCTGGGGCAATGCATTTTGTGTTAGACTTGGGGGGGGGGGGGGGCTCATAGGGAGACCACCTGCATCAACAGGCTGAAACCCACTTTTGTATTGGCAGACGAGCAGGTGGTGTTGGCCCAAGCTCCCCGGTGCGGATGCCCACCGTTGTTGGCTCCGCAAGTTGGTGTTCCCTCGGTAGAGATCTGCGCTCGCGAAGCTAGCATGTTCTCCCCTCCACCCTTTTTCTCTCCACAGACTGACGTGCCCTCCTGTACACCTCACCAGCAAGGTGTTTTGACTGCAACAGCGGCCCCCCACTACAGCTACTATGAGCACTGGCTCAAGCCCAAAGGATGGGGGGATTAGTACCCTTTCTGGGTGTTGGGGGTGCTGTATGGTAGCATGGATGGGAGATTCTCCACCCAGAGACGGCAGCTGAGGGAAGAGGGAACAATGGGCTGAAGGAGGAAGTTTCACCGGGGGGTCTCAGACGGGACAGTAAGGACTATTCACCCCCTGGGGAGAGGAGGAAGCACCGGAGCCGCTGGAGGAGGAAAGAGTGTGAAAAGCAGTACTGGTGTTATGTTACGTTAATGTGCCACACAGATCTTTGTTCCACACAATGTATTATGGTCAGAATCCCTGGATCTAAATGCATGGAATTAGAGGTATAAAAGGAGGATGCACAGAGACCCAGGAGCTTTTTACTGTACTGTATGTTGGAGAAGGAATAAAGTTCATGTTATTCAGCTTGTTGCCTTGCCTCCTTCCTTTCTCCACAATGTAACAGTTAGTGGACTATTATACCTAGCTTTACCTAATTGTCACATGCTCCCACAACTGGAATCTGCAAAGTTGTTTGACTCCTTTTTTACATGACTCTCAATATCTTTTTGTTATTTGTTTCCCTCCTCATTGTACTGCTAACTTCATAATAATGAAATGACAAAAGGGAATTTACAGAGGCTACCACTGCAAACAGTATCGTAGCTTGTAAGGCTTCCCTATGAATGAATGAATGAATGAATGAATGAATGAATGAATTTATTTATTTCGGCTAGTACATTACAGGTTAAAAGAAACTGTATAATATAACAACAAGGTCAAATTAGACAAAGACTCCTTCTACTATACAATTCCACGTGAGTTATCCGAAATGGGTGATGGCTGAAGCCGCAGCTTATATTGCCCACCCATATTCCATCCAAGAATTCAAAGGAGAAAAAAGAGAAAACAAGACAAGAGCGATTACAATTTAAAACAAGGCTAAGACAAAATATGACTGAGAGAAAAAGAAAACTGAGCTAGTCTAAGTTAAGCGGTTACTATTCAAAAACAAATCTAAGACATAGTGTCACAGAGAAAAAAGAAAAACTAAGCTATAACACAACACAGGCTGGAAATGTCAATCCTTATGTGAGTTTACATGTCGTCTTGTAAATATGTTTGGAGTATTTCTTCCTTTAGTTTTTGTTTAAATTGTCCAAGCTTTGTACATGATTTTAATTCAGGTCCAAAATCGTTCCATAATCTGACACCTTGCACTGAAATACAGTGTTGCTTGGTAGTTGTTCTCACTGTAGGCTTTTGAAATATACATGTTCCTCTGAAGTGATATCGTTTCTCCCTTGTTTGGAACAACTTTTGGATATTTGCGGGCAGTGATAGATTCTTCACTTTGAACATTATTATTGCGGTTTTAAAGTCGATCAGATCTTTCAACTTGAGAGTTTTTTGTTTAAGAAAAAGTGGGTTTGTTGGTTCCCTGTAAGCTGCTTTGTTGATTATTCTAATAGCTCTCTTTTGAAGCATAAAGAGTGGATATATGTTTGTTTTATATGTATTTCCCCATACTTCATTACAATATGTCATGTATGGGAGTATTAATGAATGATACAAGGTGTATAGTGTGGGTTGATTCAGCAAATTTTTCACTCTGTGTAATATTGCAATTGATTTGGATACTTTACCTTTTATATAATTAATATGTGGCTTCCAACACAGTTTGTTATCAATTATTACTCCAAGGAATTTAGTTTCGGATACCCTTTCAATCTCTACACCATTTACACTGAGTTTGGGTACTGGGTAGTTGTGATGGTTGTTAAAGACTATAAATTTTGTCTTGCTTAAATTGAGCGTTAATTTGTTTGAATCAAACCACAGTTTCAGCTTTCCTAATTCCTTTCCGAGTGTATCCAGAAGTTGTTCCAAGTTGTTTCCACTGCATAGCAGGTTAGTGTCATCAGCAAACAATATTAAGTCCATTTTTTCTGAAACTTTACATATATCATTTACAGTATATACATATTGAATAATAATGGTCCCAAAACTGAACCCTGTGGGACTCCACAGGTGACCTTCAGTAGCTCTGAGTTTTTGTTGTTAACACATACAAACTGATATCTATTCTTTAAGTAACTTCTTAACCAGGACAGTGCTACCCCTCTGATACCACAATTTTGTAGTTTCTTTAATAATAGATTGTGATCTACTGTATCAAATGCTTTTTTAAGATCCAGGAATACTCCAACTGAATACTCTTTATTTTCAATGGCTGTTGATATTTTTTCTGTAAATTCCATTAAGGCATATGCTGTTGTCCTTTTGTGTCTGAACCCATATTGCTGCTCACACAATAAATCATTCTTCAGTATGAAGTTGTCAATTCTCTCATAGAATATTTTTTCAAGTATCTTGGAAAATTGCGGTAATAGTGAAATTGGTCTGTAGTTGGAGAGTTCCCCTCTGTCGCCTGTCTTGTAAATCGGAATTACTTTAGCTATTTTCATTGCATTGGGAAATATACCTGATTGGAGAGACAGGTTACAGATATACGTCAGTGGTTTCACTATGCATTCGATAACAGTTTTGACTAGTAGCATATCAATACCATCGCAGTCAGTAGATGTTTTACTTTTGAACGATTTAACAATTTCAATGACCTCTCTTTCGTCTGTGTTCTTTATGAAGATGGTGTCTTTTACAGCAGTGTTATTGCATATTGAATCACCTGTTGGCACCGTAGTGGGTATTTCTCGGGCCAGTTTAGGTCCAATGTTAACAAAAAAATTATTAAATTCATCTGCAGGTGAAGCTATATTCACATTTGGAGTCGATTTATTATTTTTTGGAGTGTTAGTTGGGTAGCTGGTATTTCTGCTTTTATTTCCAAGGATACTGTTGATTATTGTCCATGTATTTTTAATATTGTCTTTGTTTTTTTCCAGTTCTTTACTGTAATAGTCTCTTTTACTACATCTTATTATATATGTTAACTTATTTTTGTATGTTTTATACCGCTGCTCTGCTTCTTTTGTCCTTTTCTTTATGAAAGCTTTATATAATAAATTTTTCTTTTTACACGCCTTTTGTAGTCCTTTGGTTAGCCATGGTTTGTCAGTAAATTTATGTTTAAGCTTTTTTTTAACTAATGGGCAGTTTTTTTCATAAAGAGTGGTTACAATGTTTGTAAATGTGTCATAGGCTTCATTTACATCTGATACATAGACTTCTGTCCAGTCTTGCTTCAGCAAGTCCTCTTTAAAAGAACTGATTGCGTTTGGTGATTTTTGTCTGAACGATTTTGAGATTTTTTCTGGGTTGGGCCCCGTGTGGCCATGGATAAGTGCAAAGATTGGCAAGTGGTCGCTTATATCATTTATCAATAATCCACTTTCTATTTTCTTGTCGAGAACATTGACAAACAGGTTGTCAATAAGTGTAGCAGAGTGAGCTGTGATTCTACTGGGATGTGTTATTGTGGGATATAGACTCATGCTGTACATAGAGTTCATGAACTCTGTAACTACATTTTGTTGATGTGGATTAAGTAGATCAATATTGAAATCTCCACAAATTGCTACCATTTTCTTACTAGTAATATTATTGTACAGCTCGACTAATTTATCTCTGAATGTCTCAATGCAAGTTCCCGGCGTTCTGTATATGCAGCTTATGATTAGATTTTTTGTTTTGTCTAGGTCAATCTCAACAGTAACACATTCCAGAATCCCTGGTAGTGCTGAGGACATTTCATTTACAAGCTTACATCTATATAGGTCATCAATATACAGTGCAACACCACCACCCTTTTTTTGAGATCTGTTAATGTTAAACATCTGATATCCCTCTATTGCCATCAGGGGAGCCTGGTCTGCATTAAGCCAGGTTTCAGAGACTGCTATAGCTGTGAATTTTCTGTTGAGCTGTTTTAAATAGTCCTGAATCTGTGAGAAGTTTTTGTTAAGACTTCTGCTATTGAAGTGTATTATTGACAGTTTACCATCTAATTGCATCACCACTGGAGGGCAATAGTTGATCAACTCTGAGGTCCTTGAGTGTCATTTACACATAATCAGAGGTAGACAAATTCAAGTCTTTGATTATTAAGTTAATCCCTTCCACAGCATACGGGACACCATGTGGTGTATAGGGTGGTGCCTAGCTCCGTTTCAAGTCTTTGATTATAGCAATACAGTAAAGAAGGGGAAATCAAGTTTTCATAGATGGCGTTGAAGCCTAAACACATACAGCTCTTATATCCCACTTAACCCTTTAAATTAGTCTCAACAATTTAGCTCAGTCAGAGTCATTACAGTACCAAATACAGTTTTACTCTTGATGAAGTCCAGCATTTATTGTGCAGCAGATGGCCCTCTGAGCAATTATTTCTAGCCATTTCCCTGGCAAGGCTTTCAGACATTATGTTGCAATATTCTGAGAGAGGGAGAAGTGCCTGCACAGTGTCAGGCAGCAGCACTTCCGCACTGTGTGCAGCGTTTCACACCACCACCAACAGGCGTGGTTTGAGCAAGAGACAGAGGTCACTGTGGTGGAATTGCGTGAGATCTCCATTGCTCCTTAGCCTACTGTAAAATCTCATTGGGTTTCCCAAGACCTCACACTCAGCTTCATCAAACAAGATCATATGTTGAGCTGAACCATGAAGCCATATTGGATCAGTGTAGGTAAATCACTTTGAATTGTCTTGTACATAAATTGTACTATACAAATACACTTACCTTTCCTTGCCTGCCTAGGTATTATTTCTGTCCCATGTCACGACATTATGAACTCACAGAAGTAATGGTAGATAAATGCTAAACACACTAGTTCAAATTTTGACACCATGCAGAGTAATGCACACTATGCCCAACTAATTGCGTATTCTGCTAGCATTTGAAAATTTGCATAAAATAATGCACTTCCATTTCACTGTGACCAGACATTTTAGGGACTCAACCATATTAAACTCTTTATACATACTACATGACCTCTGTTTAAGCTACTCTGAACTGTTCATTGTTTATCTCTGGAAAAGCTGAGTCACCTGAATTAACTTTAATCACTGAACTCTGTATGTGAAACTTCCCAAATGCTGTTTCCTTGCCTCAGTCCCATAAAAAAGAGAATATAATTTCATATGTATGTACATATATGTGTGTGTGTGTGTGTGTGTGTGTGTGTGTGTGTGTTTGTGCGTGCGTGCGTATAGTGGTGTGAAAAAGTGTTTGCCCCTTCCTGATTTCTCATTTTTTTTGTATGTTTGTCACACTTAAATGTTTCAGATCATCAAATAAATTTAAATATTAGACAAAGATAACACAAGTAAACACAAAATGCAGTTTTTAAATGAAGGTGTTTATGTCATGATCACCCCTCTGAGGCAAAAACAAACCCAGATGCTTGACTGCAGTGGAACATTTATTAACAGAAAAACATAACCAGTCCAAAACAATTACTGTGTAGACAAAACATAAAGGTAACAAGAAAAACTTACACAGATAAGCTTCTCCTGGGCAGAGAAGTCCCAGGAGGATAAGGAGGGGGAGACTGCCCTAGGAGCAGGAGACCAGTCTAAACACCATTGTAGCTGCCACACTGAAGGAGAGTGCAGCAGTCTAATAAATAGTGGAGGAACTAACAAGCAGCAGGTGCAAGTTGCAGGTGACCTAATTACCAACTGACTGCAGCTGAGGGGACCTGAAGCACAGCAATCAGCTGGAGGGTGTGTCTGGGAAATGGGAGAAGAGCTCTGCCATGAAACAGAAAAGTAACCAAACCAGTAACCATGAACAGAAAATAACCTAAAACAGACTTACAGATAAGTAATACTGAAAATAAAGTGAAGAGCTGAGCTCAGAGAAAACCTTAGCTCAGAAACATGACAGTTTATTATTAAGGGGAAAAAAAAATCCAAACCTACATGGCCCTGTGTGAAAAAGTGATTGCCCCCTAAACCTAATAACTGGTTGGGTCACCCTTAGCAGCAACAACTGCAATCAAGCATTTGCAATAAGTGGCAATGAGTCTTTTACAGCGCTGTGGAGGAATTTTGGCCCACTCATCTCAGAATTGTTGTAATTCTGCCACAGTGAAGGGTTTTCGAGGATGAACCACCTTTTTAAGGTCATGCCACAGCATCTCAGTTGGATTCAGGTCAGGACTTTGACTAGGCTACTCTAAAGTCTTCATTTTGTTTTTCTGAAGCCATGGACTTGCTGGTGTGTTTTGGATCATTGTCCTGCTGCAGAACCCAAGTGCGCTTCAGCATGAGGTCACGAACAGATGGCCAGACATTCTCCTTCAGGATTTTTTTGAAGACAACAGAATTCATGGTTCCATTTACCACAGCAAGTCTTCCATGTCTTGAAGCAGCAAAACAGCCCCAGACCATCACACTACCACCACCATATTTTACTGTTGGTATGATGTTCCTTTTCTGAAATGCTGTTACTTTTATGCTGGATGTAATGTGATACACACTTTCCATTAAGTTCAACTTTTGTCTCATCAGTCCACAGAGTATTTTCCCAAAAGTCTTGGGGATCATCAAGTTGTTTGCTAGCAAAACTGAAATGAACCTTTATGTTCTTTTTGCTCAGCAGTGGTTTTTGTCTTGGAACTCTGCCACGCAAGCCATTTTTGCCCAGTCTCTTGCTTATGGTGGAGTCATGAACACTGACTTTAACTGAGGCAAGTGAGGCCTGCAGTTCTTTGGATGTTGTTGTCGTGCCTTTTGTGACCTCTTGGATGAGTTGCCGCTGTGCTCTTGGGGTAATTTTGGTCGGCTGGCCACTCCTGGGAAGGTTCACCACTGTTCAATGTTTTCGCCATTTGTGAATAATGGCTTTCACTGTGGTTCGCTGGAGTCCCAAAGCTTTAGAAATGGCATTACAACCTTTTCCAGACAGACAGATCTCAATTACTTTGTTTCTCATTTGTTCCTGAGTTTCTTTGGATCGCAGCATGATGTCTAGTTTTTTGATGCTCTTATGGTCTACTTCACTTTGTCAGGCAGGTCCTATTTAAGTGATTTCTTGATTGAGAACAGGTGTGGCAGTAATCAGGCTTGGGTGTGGCTAGAGAAATTGAACTGAGCTTTCCAAAGATGTGATAAACCACAATTAATTTATGTTTTAAAGGGGAGAGGGGCAATCACTTTTTCACACAGGGTCATGTAAGTTTGGATTTTTTTTTTACCCTTAACCCTCAAGCGACCGAGTGGGGTCATTTACGACCCCAGCCATATAATTTAATGTGCCGTCTCTTTATTTTTTATCCAAATTTTCTTTCCTAGCATGAATTTGTCAGTCTACTAATCCTACACACTTTCATAGTTTTTTGCAGGGATCAACCAATTGGTGTGGCGTAGACATCGCAAACTCTTGTGGGGTCATTTATGACCCCGAAGAGAAACACTGGTTTTTAAACATTGGTTTTATAAATTTTATTCAAATGATCCACTTCTAATAGTTAGTTAGTTAATCCCTTCACACCTGAAGGTGTATATGGGCGGCGCCTATCTCCGTTTCTCTGACCCTAGGCCACACAGCTACTGTAAGTAGTGAAAGCTACAGCGGGGGGTCAGTCCTCTGGTAGCTCTGTGTGTAACTTTACTTTCCCCATTCCATTATGCGGAGCACCACGCTAGAAGGCAGAAAGCACCATTTTTATATGGTCTTTGGTATGACCCGGCCAGGATTTGAACCCCTGCCTCCCGGGTGTGGGGCGGATGCTCTACCAACTGAGCCACCACTCTGGTTTCCACTTCTAATCAGTACTTTATATTGTATTGCAGTGAACCATGGCTAACAGACCTAGGATAGCAAGATTTACATTTGTCTGTTTGTCTGGATTTGTCTGTCTGTTTGTTTGTCTGTTTGTTTGTCTGTTTGTTAGCAAGATAACTCAAAAAGTTATGGACGGATTTTCATGAAATTTTCACAGATTGTCAGAAATGGGGTATTCTACAGATGATTAGATTTTGGTGGTGATCCGGATCACCATCCACAAGAAAACCGCCATTACGCAAAATGCCATAATAGGTATCATGATCATCATCGTAACTACAATAATAGGTATCATCATCATCGTGATGATGATATGAGACTATGATGACTATGATGATGATGATGATGATGATGACACCTATTATTGTAACTATGATGATAATAACTATGATGATGATGATGATGTTCCAAGAGTGAACTGACAAGGACTGTCTAAATAAATGTAAAGTTGTTCTTACAGTCTGCGTTTTGGTTATTTCTTGCAATAAAGGTATTATTAGCAAACACATTTTACATTAGATCATTATAAAATACCTGTCTTAAATACAGGGAGTAGTTTTGGTATGATAAACCTCCAACCAGCCATTTATAATAAGGATCCCTGTACAGAGCACAATGGGGTCATAAATGACCCCACTTGGTCATTTCAGTCCGTAAAATAGCTTGGTCGCTTGAGGGTTAATAATAAACACCTTCATTTAAATTCATTAATTTATACATTCACTTATATTCATACATTCATTCATTTAAATTTGTTTGATGATCTCAAACATTTAAGTGTGACAAACATACAAAAAAATGAGAAATCAGAAAGGGGGCAAACACTTTTTCACACTTTTTCACCACTATCTATCTATCTATCTATCTATCTATCTATCTATCTATCTATCTATCTATCTATCTGTTACTATCCCTCGTGCGCTTTTACGCAGCGCACAGAGGGAGGAATAAAAACCCACATGCGGAGTCAGTTGTGTGTATTTAATGATAAATATAATATGACAGTGCAAATAAACAGGAGTGAAGCTCAGGACAAACAAGGGAACTACGAGGATGCTCTACAGGAACACAAGTGAGTAGTAGGGAAAAAACTGTTCCAGATGCAGGCAGACTGAACTGCAGCGGGGGGAATGGAGGAGTGAGCCCAGAAAAGAACCTCCAAATGGGACTGAAGGCAGGGGCAGATGAGAGAGTACTCACAGTGCTGGAGCAGTCCGAGTCAGTCCAAGTTTTAATCCAGGCAACAACAACCAGTACAGAAGGGCACGCCACCCAGAGAGAAGCGGTACCGTAGAAAACTTGCAGGGCTTCTAGACATGAGTGGCGGCAACAAACACAGAAGGGAACAGCGACTGTGTTGATCCACAATGATCCATCGATCTCTTCCCACAGAGACAGGGCTAAAGTAATGCCAAACCTAATCAGGGAAGAGATTGCCGGTGTGAGTGATGAGAGTGTGAGTGGAAACAGGTGTGCCTGAGAGTGAAAATGAGAGTAAGTGGGTATGTGTGCGTGCGTGTGTGCGTGCATAAGTGAAACCAAATAATAAACAGCTGGTGAAACTGACAGGAGGGAGGAGGCGTGACTGAGCTGTCAGGGAGCCGAATGGACCCAAAGGGTTCCCTGAGCGTGCCTGATGGAAAATAGGCATACAATACACAAAACAGTCAAAATAACCATAGCGTCATAGAACTGGGTTTGAGACAATCAAACCCAAGTTCATGACAGAGCCTCCTCCTCAAGGGGTGGATTCCAGACACCCCTAGTGACATCAGAAAAAACACAAAACACAATAAGGAACCCCCCCCCCCCATCCTGGGGAAACAACAAGCCAGAGTGGGAGGTGGGGGAACAGGTCAGGTGGGAAGCAATGAGTGACAAAAATAACACCAACGCAACACACGATAAGTGAGGTGAACCTCTTTACCAACCCCAACCTAGAACAATCCTCCCCCCAAACCCAGGAGTCCAACAGTTCAGGGGGCCAACCAGAGTCCCAGGCCCAAGGGATGATGATGGAAGGCCGGCCAGGGGATTGGTCCGTGTCGTCCAGGATGAAATGGACTGACCAGCCAAGTGGGTCAGGTGGCTGGCCCGGACAACCTGGCCACCTGACTGCATGACTCAGTTCACCGGGCGGACGGCCCAGGTCTTTGAGCCACCAGCTCAAAAGAGGCTGGTGGCTGGTGGCCTCCCCATGGGAAGACCAAACATAGAAAGGGGAGACCAGAACAGGGAAGCCCTGGCATTGTCGGACAGTGATGAGGGAGGAGCCCCTCCGCCCCCCATGGCCCCAAGCTGGGGGACAGTACCCGCGATGCTCCTGGTCTGGGACATAGCTGCACTCGCGGTGGCTCCAGGCTGGAGCTTAGTTGCACCTGCGAGGGTCCCGCCTGGGGCACAGCTACACCTGCAGTGGACCCCGACCGAGCCAACGCTGCACCCGCGGTGGACCCCGACCTGGCCAATGCTACACCTGTGGTGGACCCCGACCTGGCCAACGCTGCACCTGCGGTAGACCCCGACCGGGCCAACGCTCCACCCATGGTGGACCCTGACCGGGGTCAGTTCGGAAGTGGTCCTGCGGATAATAGCACCTGCCGGGGCAGCAGGTGTGGGAGGGGGAGCGACCGCACCAGGAAGTCAACACAAATGCTCTGTAACCATGGCCAGTTGTTAGGTAATAGTTTGGAGCTGCTCAGACAAAAACTTGACCTGGCGCTCAGTGGCATCCAAATGCAAGAGCACTGACTGTTCCCCTGAGGCAGCGCCCGCTAAGCCTCGATCCTTGCTGGATCATTCTGTCATGATTTAATGTTTTTGAAGAGGCTTAAGCGCAGGGCAAATCACTTCAGGAGAACCCTCAGACTCAGATGAAAAGTTAACACCACTTTAATGAAAACACAAAACCCTATACAAACACGCTAACTTAAAGAACATATACTGTACACACACCACAATTAATGAAAACCCGCAACCAAAACCCCAACTTATACCTATACAAAGAAAAACTGTTGCATGCTGGAGCCACATGCAGCCTAAGAGAAAAGAGAGTAGAGGAATGATTAATACTGAGTATGGCTCACTGGAAAATGACAAGTGAGGAAATGGATCTTACGATATGAGCAGAGAGCCTGGCAGTGAACTCCAGCGTGGGAAAGGTGAAGGGAACCTGGAGACTGCAGGAAAGGAAGAGGAATGACTGGGGAACCTGGGTGGAGAAGCTGTTATCTTGAGGATGGATGGTTCAGGCGAACGTGCACCACACGGCTCCAGAGATGCACCACTGGAGGCGGCAGCAAAACTGAGAAAAGGAGAGGACTAAAGGTAAGACAACTGGGGAAATAATAAACCTGCCAAACAACGAGGTCTGCTGTTGTGAGGCGGCACAAACCCAACGATCCAGCGGAGAGCTTTTCATACTGTGGTCTTAAATACGCTGGTGAATCAGGAGGCAACAGGTGTGTAATCACGCAGGTGTGCTTATGAGCTCCGGCGCTGGGAAAACAGAAACAGGAAGTGAGGGGGGAGGCACGCTCACCTGATCATGACAACTATTCACATTACCTACTTATAGAAGTTCAAATTGTTTTTTTCTGAAAATTTGATATGTCCTTTGTTAAATACACTACTAAGTTCATGTTTTTTTGTTTTTTTTTTCAAAAGCCAATAAACGCCAGGACCCTGTTTTTACAAAACCAGATAACTCCACACAGGCAAATCAGCGCTTGGTATTTGGGTCTCATGACTCATCATGGCTGCCTCCCTGGTCTGCTTGCTTTGACTGATTTCCCTGCTTGCTTTGTGTGATTTCCCTGCCAGTTTTTTTTTTTTTTTTTTTTTTTTTACAATTTTGTTGCATTTTATGTCAAATATGGATAATTTTGATGAAGCAGATGAACCAGAGATGCGTTCACCAGATAAACTAGCATGGCTTTTGGGACATGTCTGTTTTTGCAAAAGTATGTGTTGTGGACTTATCTGTTTTTGTGGAAAAAAGTACTCAGAAATTGCCAAAAAATAACAATGTGTTGATGTTCAATTTTCTGCTTTAATATGTCTGAGATACTCATATTTCAAGTGACCATGTCTGAGAAACTGAATTGGAAATATTAACGCATATAAACCAACAGATGAAAAGTTGTTTTTCTCATTATTAAAACAATTGGACTTATCTGTTTTTGCAAAGGAACTCTTAATATATTACGGGCATTTGATTAGTTTTGAGTTGTTTGTGCATTCCTTTGCTCCAGGTGATGGGTGGTCTGCTGAGTGGTTTAGGATTTCGTGTCTTTGCAGTGTTATTTTTCTACCACTAGGCTGTGCTGTTGTGCAAACGTGTCTTTTGCCAGTACAAATTACTGGTTGCCTTGGAAACAACAGCTGTTGGAGATGCAGATCTTTTTTTTTTTTTTCTGTCTGAAAAAACATTTTCTTGGTCCTTGGAATAAAGTTTTTTTTTTCTTCATGAAATTTTCAGTCAGAGTCTGTCTACTCTCTGCCTGCAACACACACACACACACATATACTGTATATATACGTATATATGTGGGAATCATGAAATGATGAGACTGGATGATTTCTCAGTATTGGTTTATTCCATCTCACGTCCCACAGCTCCTTCTCTCAGTCAGGAAGTCAAAGAGTGAGCTGCAGTAAACCACATACATTTATACCCCCACATCAAACACAGAATCACATTTACATTTAATCCCTCCATTGTCGTCTTGGCTCCTCTGTCTGACCCCAGGAGGTCAGACAGTCCTTTCAGGTTCTCTCTCCAGTTCTTCTCACTTCCTCCCAAGTTCGCAGGTGGTCCAGACTCATTGTCCGTCTGAGGCGTGATGTCAATACACATCGCGAGCTTAAAGTCCTTTTATACTTGGGTCTCTGCAGCGGAATATGTGAGCTACATAATGTTACGCCACATCACTCCCCCCGAAACGCCAAAGAATGGACACACACCAACATTACCCTAACGGCCATAAAACATTTGTCACCCCCCCCTTTGCAGGATCAAAAGCACAATCTACACGGGTTGATCAAAACACACATCACTCTGCCGGTAGTCTAGGCTTCAACCTCCTCCCGAATCTGCTGTACGCAGGTTTCGCAGCCTGTATTGTGCCGTCCTGTGGCGCACCTGTGGAATGAGGGGGAGAAGGGTTAATTGCCCCCTGCGGGGGATCCCGGGGCCGTTCCCTGGGAGGTCTGCCGCGTCGAGGCGCCCCCGCCGGTCGTACAGATTCGTCACGCAACACAAAAGCAGGCTTTAATCTGTCAACACTGATTGTTTCTTTCCTGCCCCCCAAATCTAGCACAAAATATTTCTCCCCAGTTTCTAGCACTCGAAATGGACCGTCATAAGGTGGGCGGAGGCTGTGATGCTGAGCGTCGTGCCTGACAAAAACAAACTCTGCGTTTTGTAAAGCCTTGGGAACAAAAACACGCGGGAAAGTGTGATGAGCGGGGCCCGGGAGCATTTCTGCTCCCGTGCCACTTAGAGGTCCCCGCACCGGGGGGGCGCTCTGGTGCCGCATGGGCTGGCAGGAACTCTCCGGGCAGCCTGAGAGGTTGAGTAAAAACTAATTCAGCGGGTGAGGCATCTAAATCCTCTTTGGGTGCCGAACGCAACCCCAATAAAACCCATGGTAGTTTGTTTACCCAATCTGTATCCGTGAGCGACGCTCTGAGGGCTGCCTTCAAAGACCTGTGAAAATGCTCGCATAAACCGTTGTCCTGGGGGTGATAAGCGGTAGTGCGGTGGGTTGCCGCTCCTAAGCTGCTGGCCATTGCTGACCACAGCTCCGACGCGAATTGCGGACCCCTATCGGACGTAATATCTGATGGGACTCCGAACCACGCTACCCAGGCTGTTAAAAAAGCGCGAGCCACCTCTGCCGCTGTGGTCAATTGTAATGGGACCACTTCCGGCCAACGTGTGGTCCGGTCCACCATTGTCAAGAGATGTGTGAACCCTTGTGACGGCGGTAGGGGTCCCACTAGGTCTACGTACACATGATCGAATCTCTTAGCCGGAATGTGGAACAGTTCTAAAGGGGCTTTCGTGTGCCTGTGAACTTTGGCCCGCTGGCAAGACATGCAGGCTTTCGCCCACTCCTTCACGTGCTTGCGCAGGCTCGGCCAAACAAACTTCTCCGCTACCATTTTCATCGAAGCGCGTACTCCCGGGTGCGCTAGGGAGTGCACCGCGTCAAAAACGCGACGGCGCCACATGGCCGGTGGATACGTCGCAGATTAGAGGGGGTGAACCGGTTTGTAAACTTATGCTCTCCAGTCTTAACCCTGTTGGTCCAGACAGGAGCGTGCGCACGTCTGTGTCTTCACTCTGCTCCGCTGCCATGGCTGCGTAATCTATCCCCACGTGCACCGGAACCGCGTGCACGTCCGCGCTGTTACCTCGCTCCGCGTCTGTGGCATTACAGTCCGCATCCGCGCGGACAGGCGCTGTTACCGCTCGTGAGAGGCAGTCTGCTACTACATTAAGTTTACCGGCTACGTGCTGTATATCGGTGGTGAATTCTGAAATTGCGGCCAGCTGCCTCTGCTGTCGGCCTGACCAAGGTTCTGAAATTTTGGACATTGCAAAAGTGAGCGGTTTGTGGTCGACAAATGCGGTGAAACGCCGCCCTTCCAACCAGAACTGAAAATGGCGAATGGCCAGGTGGAGTGCTAACAGCTCCCTGTCAAACGCGCTGTATTTCCGCTCAGCATCGTGTAGGGACCTGCTGAAAAAAGCGAGTGGCTGCCAAACTCTGGCGACCTGCTGCTCTACCACGGCCCCTATGGCCACATCTGATGCGTCTGTGGTTAGCGCTATTCGGGCTGATGGGTCTGGGTGAGCCAGCAGTGCTGCATCTGCCAGTGCTTTTTTAACCTCTGTGAATGCGCGCTCCCGCTCCGGGGACCACTCGATCACATTGGAGGGCTTCTGTTTTTTAAGCGCGGCGTACAATGGTTGCATGAGCTGCGCCGCGTGGGGTATGAAACGGTTATAAAAATTTACCATTCCTAAAAATTCTTGCAACGCTTTTACCGTTTGTGGCTGGGGAAACTCCGCCACTGCGCGTACTTTGGACGGCAGAGGGACTGCTCCCTCTGGGGAGACGCGGTGTCCTAAAAAATCGATTTGTGCTGCGCCAAAATGGCACTTGGCCGGGTTGATTATCAACCCATGCGCTCCCAACCTCTGAAAAACTGTTGTGAGGTGTTTTTCGTGTTCCTCCTCGGAGGCGCTGGCGACCAAAATGTCGTCTAAGTAGACAAAAACAAAAGGGAGGTCGCGCAACACGGCATCCATCATCCGTTGGAAGGTTTGCGCAGCGCCTTTAAGGCCAAAAGGCATGCGTAAAAACTCAAAAAGCCAGAACGGGGTTATTACCGCTGTCTTGGGAATGTCCTCTGGTCGGACCAGGACCTGATGATAACCGCGGACCAGGTCTATTTTAGAAAAAATGCGCGCCTTCGCCAAGTGCACCGAAAAATCCTGGATATGTGGAATTGGGTAGCGGTCCTGCGCTGTGGCATTGTTTAACCTGCGGTAATCACCACAAGGTCTCCACGAGCCGTCAGCCTTAGGCACCATATGCAGGGGGGAAGCCCAGGCGCTCTTCGAGCGGCGAATTATGCCCAACCTTTCCAGGTTGGCGAACTTCTCACGCGCAATGGAGAGCTTAGCTGCATCCAAGCACCGAGCCTTCGCAAAAACAGGTGGGCCACTTGTGGTTATAAAGTGCTCCACCCCGTGCTTCGCCACCTTAGCTGAAAATGTGGGAACTGTGAGTGCTGGAAACTGGTTTAGAAGAGTGTGAAACTTACCGCCTGCTGTGGCGACGTTGGTCTGTACTGGCGGCGGGGACACTCAAGCTGCACAAGGGATGGAACAAAAAGAGAGTGCATTAACCAGGTGTCTATTAACCAAATCTACCAACAAGCCATGTGAGCACAAAAAGTCAGCGCCTAAAATTTTGAAACTCACCGCCGCTACTATGAAGGTCCATTCATAGGTGCGGCCGTGCAAGGACAGGCGCAGAGTCCTTTCGCCAAAAGTCTTGATAGGCAAGAAGTTTGCGGCCGTTGCCCCATCTCCGCGGGGGCCAGCCACCTGATCCGCATAGGTCGCGGTGATGAAACTCCTCTGTGCTCCGGTGTCAACGAGGAATTGCCGTCCGGAGCTCGCATCTGTCAGGTACAGCAGCTTGTTCAGTTCACCGAGAGTCGAAGCTGCTAACGACCCCCGGCTCGTGCGTTTCCCTGTTTCTTGAAGCTGCATGGTGGGATGCATCTGTGTGCCTTCTCCGCGAAGCGTCGATGGTAAAAACAGAGGTCGTCCCCTCCTCTGCTTCGGGACCGCGCCGCTGCTGTCGTCGCTGGGGTTGTTTCTGCTGCCACTGGCTCTCCACCGCCCTCGGCCGCCGCGCCGAGGTCTGCTGCTGCCACTGAAGTCTCCTGCTCGTCGCAGGCGTCGAGGAGCTGCTCCGCTTCCATGGCCAGCGTGCGGAAGTCCTGCTGGTTTCCACACCTCATGCCGGACAGGAGACCCCTCATGTGTGCTGGGAGGGTCCTCAAGAAGATGTGTTTAAACCGCAACGCATCGTTGTCCGCCCCGATCATCTGCAGCATGTCCTCCATGAGGACGGTCGGCCTGCGTCCTCCTCTGTCGCGCAGGTCCAGAAGTCTCCTGGCCCTTACCTCGGCTGATGGCACAAAACTCCAAATGAGGGCGGCTTTCAGGGCGTCGTACTTGCCAGCAGCGGGCGGCTGCTGCACCAGGCTCCGCACACATCGGGCTGTGCGGCTGTCGAGTCTTGCGATGACATTATGGAACCTGATGTCATCTGCTGATACCCCATTGAGCACGAACCGCGATTCCACGTGTTGGAACCATGAGTGCGGGTCATCTTGCCAGAACTCAGGGAGTTTAATTGAGCTTACGCCCGTGCGGGCGGTCCCCGGTGAATCCGGGTCGGAGAAACGGTCTCCAAGCCTTTCCATATATCTCACGTGTGGGTCACCAATGTGGGAATCATGAAATGATGAGACTGGATGATTTCTCAGTATTGGTTTATTCCTTCTCACGTCCCACAGCTCTTTCTCTCAGTCAGGAAGTCAGAGAGTGAGCTGCAGTAAACCACATACATTTATACCCCCACATCAAACACAGAATCACATTTACATTTAATCCCTCCATTGTCGTCTTGGCTCCTCTGTCTGACCCCAGGAGGTCAGACAGTCCTTTCAGGTTCTCTCTCCAGTTCTTCTCACTTCCTCCCAAGTTCGCAGGTGGTCCAGACTCATTGTCCGTCTGAGGCGTGATGTCAATACACACCACGAGCTTAAAGTCCTTTTATGCTTGGGTCTCTGCAGCGGAATATGTGAGCTACATAATGTTACGCCACATATATATATATATATATATATATATATATATATATATATATATATATATATATATATATATATATATATATATATATAGTATATATACAGTATATATATATATATATATACAGTATATATGTGTGTGTGTGTGTGTGTTTTATATATATATATATATATATATATATATATATATATATATATCTTCCAAAAATGTGACTCTCCAACAGACAAAAAATCTCCTCATTAAGAAATTTACTGTTCTTAATTTTCTGCTCCATGCGTAATCATTCTCCAGGATTTATTGGTTCAGCTTCCATTGAGGGCAATCAAACAGCGCTGATGTGGTGTCAAAAAGTAAATGACATTTAATGGGATTTTATGTTATTTTAATGGAGAGAGGTATAACAGTCAAAATATAATCACCCATCATTTTATTTATATGATGATTCACTAGATAGCTTTTTTATTCCATCCACATTCACATTTTAATTGCAGACTTAGTGTTGGATTCTATGCATTATTTTATTATTTTTTATATGAATGAATGAATGAATGAATGAATGAACAAATGAAGAGGGGAAATGTATGCAGAAGTAACTACATAGCAATATAAAATGAAAATAAATACTGAAATGTATGCCTAAAGGAGATGTGTTCACTCTAAAAGCAGGTCCAGAATGGCAGGAAGCCTCCACAAACGCATATTTATTTTTTTTTATTACTTATTTTGTACCCGTAGGTAGATTTGTTTTGCAGTCTGGTGATAAGCCACCAGCTGCTGGTCGCTGCGTGCGCAAGCGCCCCGTATCCCTAACCTGCATGTTTTTGGCACGTGGGAGGAAACCTGAGAAATCCCGGAGTAAACCCATGCAACACGGGGAGAACATACAAACTCCACACAGATCACTGTTGGCCAGGGGCAGGGATCGAACCCATGATCTCATGATCCCCGCGATCCCCCGGCCGAGGGTAAACTGTGCTGCCGCAGTGCTAACCACTGCGCCACCGTGCAGCCCCCAATTAACACTGATGTCGGCTGACCTGCGCTGATTATTTCTCCGATTTTTGAAAATGTCTGTAAAAGTCAGTTCAAACACCATAGTGTGAACCCAGCTTCAACTTAGGCTGACTTAGGTAAACTCTACATAACTTAGCCCAGCACTCAGGAACTTTTACAAACTGAGCACAACTTTCACCAATGTGTATTCCCAAATGTCAGCAGGCTGAAAATTTTCAAAGAACACAACTTTTGCCAACGTTTGCCAACAAACACCAACTATCATTAACTTTTGCCAGCAGAGCCAGACATTTGCCAAAACGTCATTAAAAGCTGGTCCAAGCATTGTAGTGTGAATCCACCTTTAAGGAGAAAAATGTCTCAAATTTACATGAACAATTCTAATTAGTAGAAAAAGTCTAAAAATTACTAGAAAGAAAGCTGAAAATTCACAGAGAAAAATTTGGACGCCCTGGCAGACAGTTTTCGGCCCACAGGCCATATGTTTGACACCCTTGGACCAGCCCATTAAAAATACATATTTAGAGGGTAAAGGGCTATCCACACCAAATATGATAATGATAACTATAAAATTATAGTTTTAAAAATCATTTTAAGTAAGCGTCCACACCAATTAACAACATGCTCGAACAGCAGAGACAAACATGAGGTGCATATACTCCACACCGGCTTCACCTAGTCACATATGTATGTTTGTCCTACAGCAGGATGAGACCATTTATGCCCGCTGCTGCAATCAGTAATCTTAAAGGATTTTTTAAGGCCTGTACCTTCCGCAGGAAAAAAATAAGAAGAAATGCACTTTAAGTTTATTTTCTGGGATTTTCTGTGTTTATTATTATTTATCATGGCCATGGTTGTGTTGTTGATTATCCTTGCCATAATCTTGGTTTGCTCTTAGTTATCCTGTTCATTTGTATTATTATTATCATGTTTTGGTCTCATACTTATCCTTGCTTTTGGTTTCCTGTCATTATCTTCAGTCCTGGGCCAGTTGTTGTGTTGAGAGTGTCTTGTTATGTTTGTGATTGTTCATGGCTGTTTGCATTTTAGTTGATTAGTTCTGTCCTTATTTAAAGGACGCAGCTCCTTAGACTTAAATCATGTTGGTGTGATCAACATGCTCTTGTCTGCCTTGCCTGTAGTCCAAGCCTGTGAGTTTTTCATCTGTTTGCCAAGCCGTTGTTGTTTTTTCATTTCCAGCCCTCGAGCTGAGTTTAATTTCTGTTCTTAAATAAAATGTCAAATGCTCATCACGCATCTGAGTCCAACTATCTGCCCAGCCCAAGCATAAACCATGACAGAATCTGGCTGGTAGCTGATGCCAAAAACAATGGTTTTATGTATTCTTTAGATGTTATTAACCCCTGTTGGGCACAAGTAACAAAAGATCTTCATTTACACAGTAATTAACTTGAATGACAGCATCATTATGCATTTAGCAGGCTGTAAATTGATACAACAGAAAAGTATATCACTGTCATAGATAAAAGAGCACTCTGAGGTGAGTGCAATATATCCCACTTCTGTTTTCTTTGAAGATCCCAATATGTTAGTGAGGAACTTTTCCATGTGCATCATCAGTGTATATCAAATCCTGGTACTAATCAGCCCCTCCAGGATTTTGCGATGTTGTGATTGCGTCAGTTCACGTGAAATCAACCAATCAGCATGACTGTTGTGCAACCTTGCAACTTTGTCCAATCACTGCAACTTTCCCACAATTTTGGCCAATCCTCATCAACTTCCGCTAATTTCACCAATCAGATTTGTCTCTGAGTGGCGCTGAAATGCTCAGTCTAACCAATCAAACGCACCGTGTTCACTTCCATGTTTACAGTGAGTATTAACAGAACACATCAGCAAAAAACAGTGTGTGATTTAAAAAAAACACTCACCTGCGAGGTTTCCAACACCGTCCCTTCCTCTGTCTCCCCCAGTCTGCCGGTGGACGTCTCGCCACGTGTCCATCCTGACTGCGTGTACGAAGTGCTGGGTTTGTGTTGAAAAACGTCCGCCTGCCCAAAAACACCCCGTCGTGGGAGCACACTTGAGGAGAGACCCCATAAAACCACAAACAAAATGAACAAATCTAACACTACAGCCAGTGTTTGATCATTTTATACATCTTTAGAGATAAAATCATTACTACATCTTGTCATCCATCCATCCATCCATCCATCTTCTACCGCTTCTTTGGAGGTCCGGGTTGCAGAGGCAGCAGTTCAAGCACAGAAGCCCAGACTTCCCTCTCCCCAGCCACCTACTCCAGCTCTTCAAGGAGGATACAAAGGCGTTCCCAGACCAGCTGGGAGACATAATCTCTCCAGTGAGTCCTGAATCTGCCCCGGGGTCTCCTCCCAGAGGGACATGCCCGAAACACCTCAAGTGGGAGGCGTCCAGGAGGCATCCTGATCAGATGCCCAGACCACCTCAACTGGCTCCTTTCAATGTGGAGGAGCAGCGGTTCTACTCTGAGCCTCTCCCGGATGACAGAGCTCCTCACTCTATCTCTGAGGGTGTCCAGCAATCCTACGAAGAAAGCTCATTTTAGCCGCTTGTATCCGCGATCTCGTTCTTTTGGTCATTACCCAAAGCTCATGACCACAGGTGAGGGTAGGAACGTAGATTGACCAGTAAATCAACAGCTTTGCCTTAGAGCTCAGCTCCCTCTTCACCACAACAGACCGGTACAACATCCGCATCACTGCAGATGCTGCTCCGATCCGTCTGTCAATCTCTTGCTCCATTCTCCCCTCACTCATGAATAAGACCCCAAGATACTTAAACTCCTCCACTTGGGGCAGGAGCTTGTCCCCAACCCAGAGAGGGCAATCCACCTTTTTCCGGCTGAGGACCATGGACTCGGACTTGGAGGTGCTAATTCTCATCCCAGCCGCTTCACACTCAGCGGCAAACCATCCCAGCAAGACCTGTAGGTCATTGCTGGATGAAGCCAACAGGACAACATCATCTGCAAACAACAGAGATGAGATCCTGTGGTCACCAAGCATGACACCCTCCATTCCCTGGCTGCACCTAGAAATCCTGTCCATAAAAATTATGATGATTCTCATCTTGTCATACATCTTGTCAATGAGCTTTAAAGCTGTGAATCTGTGGTCTGGACACAGACAACGCCCCCCTTCCCCCATCCCCCCTGTAAATGAAAGATGTGTGTCTGAAGAGACAAGTGTGTGTGTGTCAAGACTTGCAGCAGACAGACAGGTAGGAGTTAGGCACGGAAAGAGAGAGAATATTGTCTGTAATTTTTTTTCGGAAAAACACACACTCCAATAGACAACACAGAGCAACAGAATCATTTTTTCCCTCTCCGCTCGATACCGAGTGGTTGGGGACTGTAGGGAGTTTTCAAATGAAGGTACTGCCAATAATTTCCAAATCTATACTCTTTAACGTGCATTCAATGCAATTTAGCTGTTGTAATGGATATTGTGTTCAAGTCAGTATTTGCTGTTGCACAAAAGAGTTTTTGTGTATCCACCTTATTCCTTGCCCCATGATGGCTTGCGTGAATTATAGGCCCAACTTCCAGTACTAGTTTAGAAAGTGGGGTTGTCACGGAAACGGGACACTTTTTCTTGTTAAAAAACAATGACTTTGGCATAAAACAATGCAGGAACACGGTTTTTTGCACCCCAGAAAGAGTAATATAATCATACCACGTCCCACGACTATTGAGGGATGAGAAGATGACCTTAAAAAGTGGCCTTGCAGACAGTAGCTCCATTAGTTAGCTCCACTGCTAAAATGCTAATGGTGTAAACAAATTAAAGCTCTGAGATATATCAATGTTTCCCCTGCAATAAAGTCAGATGCATTTTGTTAAAATATGTTGGACATAATCAAATTTACCTTAAAGCAGACGTAGAATCTAGTCAGTGCCACAAAGAACCACAACACCGTGGTTGGGTCTTTTAATGTCGGAGTAAAACAGACAGCTGCATCTGTCTGTTTACCCCTAGTTGTGGAAAACATCTTGTGTGGTACCTGTACCAAAGACTTCCCACCCCAGAGACCTGAACAGCTACAGACCAGTGGCCCTGACGTCTCACCTGATGAAGACCCTGGAGAGACTGCTCCTTGCTCACCTCCGCCCCCTGGTGGGACCAGTGATGGATCCACTCCAGTTCGCCTATCAGCATGGCATCGGGGTGGAGGATGCAGTGATCTTTCTCCTTCACCGTTCCCTGTTCCACCTGGAGAAGCCTGGGAACGCGGTGAGGATCATGTTCTTTGACTTCTCCAGTGCTTTCAACATCATCCAACCGATGATCCTGAGGGACAAGCTGCTGTGCGCAGTCATGGACCAGCACCTGTCATCGTGGATCCTGGACTACCTCATAAACCGGCCACAGTTTGTGAGAACCCGGGATTGTGTGTCCAACACGATAATCAGCAGCACGGGGGCCCCCCAGGGAACGGTTTTGGCTCCCTTCCTTTTCACCCTTTATACTGTGGACTTCTCACACAACAAAACACACTGCCATCTACAGAAGTTCTCTGATGACTCTGCGATTGTCGGCCTCATCTTCAACGGCGATGAAGCTGAGTACAGAGGACTTATCCAGGACTTCGTGGACTGGTGCCATCGGAACTGCCTCCAGATCAACGCGAGAAAAACTAAGGAGCTGGTGGTGGACTGCCGCAGGCAAGGACAACCTCTCACAGCACCAGTAAACATACAGGGAACAGACATTGAGATGGTGACATCCTACAAGTACCTGGGTGTTCATCTGAACAATAAACTACACTGGTCACACAATATCAACGCACTCTACAAGAAGGGACAGCGTAGGCTGTTCCTACTGAGGAAGCCCAGGTCTTTTGGTGTACATGGGGTGCTCCTGAAGACCTTCTACGATTTGGAGGTGGCATCAGCCATCACTTTTGAAGTGGTCTGCTGGGGCAGTGGAATCACAGCAGCCGATAGGAAGAGGCTGAACAAACTAATCAAGAAAGCTAGCTCTGTCCTGGGGTAGCGCCTTGACCCAGTGGAGGAGATAGGAGAGAGAAGGATGGTGGCTAAACTGTCATCTCTGCTGGAGTCCGAGTCCCACCCTATGCAGGACATACTGAACGCACTAAGGACTAAGGAGTTCATTTAGCAGTAGACTACATCATCCTAGGTGCACGACAGAGAGGTTTCGCAGGTCCTTCCTATCTATGGCTGTCAGACTTTATAACCTAAGCAGGGCTGCTCGCAGAGATAGCAAAAAAAAAACGTGATGACCTAATAGTATTGAATGCAAAAGACGCAACAGATTTACACAAAATGGTCCCCTCCAGTGTACAACTAGGACAATATAAATCGCTACGGAGGGTGACAATATGTATGGGTACATATTCATACTATGTGGGGTAACTAAATAGACTGTTATGCTGTTTATTCCATCTAGTTACAATGCTCCGCACTGTGTATACATATCCATATATTTATGTGTACATATATGTACAGTATATTCACTGCTCTTATTTTCTTATCTTCTAAATTATTGCTCTGAGTGTTGCTATCCCTGTGCTGTTGCAATCCTGGAATTTCCCCGTTGTGGGACTAAAAAAGGCTTATCTTATCTTATCTTATCTTATCTTATCTTATCTTATCCTACTTCATGCAGCCTTGCATCTGGTGACATATACAGTATAAACGTCAGATCTGTGACATTCATACAAGTGAAAACATACCTGGTGCTGTTGTGTCTGTCCTGTGTCTGTACCACCGATCACACGAACAGTCCTTTTTAGTTTTCAGTGCATGATCTATGCATTGCTGTTAAAGTCACAGATTTAGCTGTGTTTATTTGTGAGGAGCCTCACACTACGAACAGCAGCAAGCACCAGAACTACGCAAAAACATTCAAAAATACAAAACTACAAGTGATGAAATTATCTGCCACTTGACTGCAAAACAGGTATGTGGACTATGTTATGTATGGAAAATACCTGGGTGAAGGATGAGGCAAGATGGAGTTAGTAAACACAGCTTTATTGATGGAACTCTTGAGAGTGGTTACACGGCAGGCATCTGGCGATGGGCACCAGTCAAAGAGACCACAATATGGTTGCCCATCCCTTATATAGGGCAGTGTGGTGACGTGGTGGGAAGTGCATGTCACCGCACTGCACTTCACAATAAAGTACCGTTTCCCATATACCACATTTCCTTCTCCCCTTAGAAAAGTCCAAAACCACACACACAGTTGAACCCCCCCCCCCCCAAATTTAGGACCAGAATCACGCACTAAAATAACAAAAACTAATGTACTAGACTGGCCTAACACACTCACTCAAAACAAACTAGAATGGGGCTGGCGGTTGGACTGCTGCAGAGCCCGCATGGCATGGTGGATTATTCTGCCACCAACAGCTAAAACAAAAAGTCCTTCATTAAACTAAAATTACTTGACGTCCTCCTAAACTAAAATACAAACACAGAAATAATCCCATATCATAACATGCATGCATAAATCACCAGAACTATAAACACCCATTATTACAGCACCGTCACTTGGGTGGGAGAGGTAGAACCGGCATGGGGGGCCCAGACAAGGGGCAACCCCTCAGCAAGTGCGCCCCTGGAAGCAGCAAACCTTTGGGACGATGGCTGATCTTCCGGACAGCGGAGTCCGACTCCTTCACCACCAACACTGATTCCCGTCCAGCCTCATCACATAGAACATCTTCCCAGACACACCAAAGCTGATTGGCATGCATCGATGAGCCGTCGGACACCCGGAAGTATGCTGCGCCCAACTTCGCCACTATGCGCAGACAACCTCAGTGTTTTGCTGGCTGTCATTTGGCCCATCTTCGCCGTGGACGTTCTTCACCCCTAACCCGAGCCAAGTGAAAAACCCTCAGTGGAGCCCGGCTCGGCCTGACGTGGTGCTGTTGAGCATGCGGTAACTCCATGCTTGTCGGTCTGGCCCCGTCCTCTTCTAAAATTATTGTAGTGGTCACCTTCGTAGCTGCAGACCCTCCATCCTCCTGCGGCCAATCTCCGGAGGCATCTGGGGTTAGCACATTGGTGTCACTCGCCGATGCAGGCGCCTCATCACCACGCTCGGTATCCCCCTCTATCATGTCCCAAGAGCCGGCACTGAGACCCTCCTGCGCCAAACCTGAGAGAAACTTGTCCTGCTTGACCGCTGTGGTGTCTGTTAGCTCCTCGTCCCACACAACATCCTCTTCAACCACCGGAACTGGGGGTTTCCAGCGGCCACAACCCGACCATTGGTTCCCAGCACTGTCTTTAACGGCAAAACAAAGTCCGTAAAACAAATCACACAGCCCATGACATTATCGCCTCGTGCTGCCACATGGAATGTGAAGTCAACCATCTTCACAGACTTGTACCGGACCGTTAACTCCAGAGTCCCAACCGTGCACAGCCTGCCACCTCCATAGCAATGCAACTGTGCCGGGTTACCTCTAATCCTGTAGTAGGGGAAAAACTTTCTCACCGTGGCCCAATTTAGCAATGACCCCTCCGCCCTTGTGTCGAGCAGCAGCGGCACCTCCACGCCGTCCAATTCCACTGTGCAGTACGTGTACCCGTTTGTGCTGGGGACACCGAATGGATGGTTGTCAGGGGTGGGCAGAGTGAGTTCTTCCATGAGCACTCCGGTTCAGATACACGGCACACTCTAGCATAATGGTTCAAGTGTCCACATTTGCTAAAACATTTTCCCCTAGCCGGGCAGTCCTTCGCCTTATTTTGGTGTGTTGCAGACCCACAACCCACAGGGGTCTTCCCGGGGCAGACCTTCGGCTGGCAGCATTTGTTTCGGTAACATCGTCATCCAAACGATCCTTGCTTTCCGAGTCCGCAACATTTGCCGCGGCGGGAGGGTCTGGTGGCTGCTGTGACTGGTGCCAGGTTAGCTCTGAAGCTAGCTTGTCTGCGGCCTCCAGCTGGAGAGCTAGTTCGACAGCTCTGGCTAATGTTAAGTCATTGAGCGCCATGAGTAGCCTAGCCTGCAATGCGGTGCTGCACGTGTGCTCCGCTAGCTGGTCACGTACCATTTCATCTTCCAACGGCCCAAAGCGACACTCACTAGACAGCTGCCACAAGTCGACAACAAACTGGTGAATAGGCTCACCTACCCGCTGATGTTGCTGCCGAAAACGAATTGTCCAGACAGTCACGGTATCCAGGGTGTGGAAATGGTTGGCTAGCAGCGCCACGACGTTCTCAAAGGAGTCCGACGCTCCGACTGTTTGCAGGACTTGCTGGCCCTCAATACCCACACTATGGATGAGAAGCGCATGTGCCCTTAGCTTGTTGAGCTGTCTGAGGTCCAATGCAGTGTAGGTTTGGAAGGCCTTGAACCACCTGGGCCAAGGCACCGGCGGTTTGCCCGGAAACTCGAGAAAGGGACGAAATGGTGTTATACACGCGTCCATGAGTTAATCCTCGATCACCAAATGTTATGTATGGAAAATACCTGGGTGAAGGATGAGGCAAAATGAAGTTGGCGAACACAGCTTTATTGATGGAACTCTGAGAGTGGTTACATGGCAGGCACCTGGCGATGGGCACCGGTCAAAGAGACCACAAGATGGTTGCCCATCCCTTATATAGGGCAGTGCGGTGACGAGACGGGAAGTGCATGTCACCACACTGCACTTCACAATAAAGTGCCGTTTCCCATATACCACAGACTATACATTAAAATGAATTTGAAACACTTTTAAAAATGCTATTTTAAATGCTCCACTACTCCACTCTTGCTGACTGATTTAACACTACTTCAGCCGAAACCGGAAATTGCCCCCATAATCATTTCTACAGCAGCGCCCTCAGGAATAAGGTGGATAGCAGAAGTTTTTGCTTAATTTACAAATCATTGTAATCTGAAATTTTTGACAATCTTGTGCTTTTCTTGTATTGTTATATAGAATATCACTGCAGTAAACTGGAAAAAACTATCTGCTTTAAAATTTGTAATTCTTTCCACAACGTTTAGTGCAAAAATCCCTCTCAAAACATTACAACATTCATCGCAACTTTTTAAAAAAGGTCCCGTAAATTCAGGCTTTTTGGGCTGCAACAATCATAAAAACATCCCCCGAAATCCTGGAGGGACGGACTAAATTTACAAGCATTTGGAACAAAACTGTAGAAGTTGATTTCACAAGACAATTCCTGTCTATTAACTGAGGTAAAATAGGACATATTAAGTCAGGGGCTATAACCCCTGCAAAAATCGTCCAATCGGCACCAAATTGCAATATGTGCATCATCAGTGTATATCAAACTCTGGTACTGAGTTCTGAAACATTTGGATCAAAACTGTAGAAGGAGTTGATTTCACAAAACAGGTACCTTTTGTGGGACAGATAGATGAACGGACAAATGGACATCACTATAACATAATCCCCCTTTGATCTTCGACCGACGGGGATAAAAAGTCATTTTAATTCCAGGTGACACTCGGCAATATCAATATTCAGCTGATAGTCTATGGTTATACAAATGGACTAGTGTACTGCACATAGAGAGGTAAAATGAAGAGTCCATGGTGGGGAGAAGGGGACAATGCATAGCTTTACTGAAGGGAAATAATGCAAGTTTCTTTTGCTCTATATTCTCTTTAGACAGGATGCAGGAATGGGTATAGAATACATGGATGACTTAAAAAATACTGCAAAATTTAGTGTTGTACTACAGTAAAAATGAGAGGATCGCTAAAGTCAGTAATTATATCAGTGCACACAATTTTGTGTTAATCTACGTATTTTGAAACCCTTCAGTGTGGACTACAGATATGATGGACTAGTTACAATAACCATGATGGAGGTCAATTGTTGATCTTACAGGCAATGATATAGCTGTGTGTAAGAATCTGAATGTGAAAGTTGCTTCCATTTTTCCTAAAAGATGTGTTTTACTCCACTGTTGTAGTGACTTTATATATTTTATTTAGATATTAAAAATGTAAAAAAACAAAACAAAAGATAAAAAGATATACAAGCACAATCAAGAAAAAATGTTTATGGGAACAGTCTGAACACAAAAACATTGTGTGATTAGATGAGGTTGAATGTGACGCTGAAATGAGGACATGGTGCACACATAAATTATCATGTGGTTTGCAAAATCAAGCTGGGCTTTGTTTAAGAGGAAGTAGCTCATAGTGGGAAAACCTGCAGCTTCAAACACAAATAAAGGTGTTCTGAAAAGTTTTTGACAACCTGAACTTTAAAAGAGAGTCGTAATATGATCACATCATCCCATGTGCGCTGCCCTTTCTGTTAGGCCACTCTAACACCAGTAAAATAGGTTTCCTAAAAAAATAAACTAAAATGACTAAATATGGAGATATGTTTTCACCTGATGTAATTTTTTTTTATTTAAGTTTTTGTAAAGGGTATACATGTCATTACAGCATTGCATTGTTTACATTTTCATCACATATTCCCTCTTTTTTTTGTTTTTTGACAACATTGGAAAAAAAATTATTACAACACCCTTTTTTAAGTGAAAGAAAAAGAGAAATTAAAAAAACAAACAAAAAACCCCCCAAAAACAAAAAAACAAAAAAGCAGAAAAATAAAAGAGCATCTGAGTAGCGTTGGAACAAAGAGAGGTGCCATTATTGAAATGGTGTTTGTGCAAGATTAGATCTGATGGAAGACACATGTGCGTTCCAGGGTTGCCAAAAGTTCAAGAACCCATCCATGTCCTGTCTCAGTGCAAATGTCAACTTTTCCATCAAATAAATGTCCTGAATCACGTTAATCCAATCTTCAGGTGTAGGACAGTCTTTCAACATCCATTTTTTTGTTAGAGCTTTTTTACTTGCCAATATTAAAACAGTGAATAAGTATTTTTCTCCTCGTCTTTCCAGTGATTCCGGTAGTAAACCCAAATACAAAGTTACAGAAGAAAAGGGAACTGTTACTTTGAATATTTTCCCCAATATTGTCTGTACATTGGTCCAATATTGGTGGATAACGGCATGACCAAAACACATGAAAATGATTTGCAGTCTTTTCACCACACAAGCGCCAACAATTCAACCCTTTACGTGTAAATTTGTTTTGTGCAGGTGTTCTGAAAAATCTTACCAAATTTTTCCATCCAAATTCTCTCCACAGCAGGGATGAAGTACTTTTCCATTGTTGTTTATTTAGCTTTTCCCATATTTCCAGTTGTAAAGTGAAATTCCCCTCTTTTTCACATCTCTCTTTTATATATGATGTGTTGTCTCCTTTTAAATCTTGAAGACCATGGTATATTTTAGAAATGTATCTGATCCCTGGGATCCCTTTATATGCCATTAAGAAAACCTTCAGAACACCTGACTGGGCCCTTTCCAAATCCTCCTTTTTAAGTATTTTGTTTATGTGGTGTCTAAGCTGAAAGAACCTGTAAAGGTCTTGATTTACTAGACCTTGTTTTTTCAAATCTTCAAAACTTCTTAGAGTTTGCCCTTTAAAAAAATCGTAATATTTTATCAGTCTGTTCTCTTTCCACTTTTTAAATCTAGTGTCTGTTTTATTAGGAGTAAAGTCCTGATCATAGGAAATCCATTGCAATAATCGATAGGGTTCTTTAGTTTGATTCTCTCTGACTATCTTAAACCAAATTTTTAGCGGGGTCTCTATCCACAGGTTAGTGTTATTCAGAAGTTTAGGTAAGGCATTGTTCCCTATTATCGCCTGTAGGGGAATGTCACTTGTTATTTGGCATTCTATCTCCTTCCATTGTGCAGTGTAGACTGGGTTACATATCTCTACTAAAATTTTAATTTGCACGGCTTTAAAATAGTCCCTGATATTTGGCAGCGCAAGCCCACCTTTGTCTTTGTTTAGCTGTAGGGTTCTATATCTGATTCTAGGTCTCTTGCCCTGCCATATGAATCTTGAGATCCTTCTGTCCAGTTCTTGCCATGTTTTTTTGGGAGGTTCTACCGGTATTGTTTGGAAAAGGTATAGAAGACGTGGAAGTATATTCATTTTGACTGCTTCAATTCTTTGTGCAGTACCCAAGAATGGTATCATATTCCATCTTACTAGATCAGATTTTATTTTTGTTATCAGTGGATTATAGTTTAGTGTTATAATTTTGTTGAGTTGTTTCGGGATATTGACCCCCAGATATTTCATAGATTCCATCTCCCAGTTAGTTTTGAGTTTGCTTAGTAAATATTGATTTGAGTCATAGTTGAATGTTAAAACTTGGGTTTTATGCATGTTTAATTCATACCCCGATAAATCTCCATACTCTGAAAAAACTGAGATTAGTTCTGGAAAAGAGGTGTCCGGCTGCCCCAGGTATATTAAAATGTCATCAGAAAGAGTGCTATTTTGTGTTCCTTCTGACTAAGTGTAATACCTTGAATTTTTTGATTCTGTCTTATCCATTGGCTCAGAGGTTCTATGAAGATTGCAAAGAGCAGTGGAGACAAGGGGCAGCCCTGACGACATCCTCTTTCCAGTTCAAATGATGATGATAATTTACCGTTAATCCTTATTTTAGTTGTTGGTTTTTTATATAATGCCTGGATAGTTGAAAATTGAAACTGGATAAGATTCTATATAGGAAAGACCAGTCAACCAAATCAAATGCTTTTTCAGCATCTCTATGGCTGCATTTAAATTATATTTTTTTATATGAGGAATTATATGTAAAGTGTGTCTAATGTTATCTTGTGTCTGTCTTTGTCTTATAAAACCTGTTTGGTCTAAATGAATTAAGTCTGTCAGTATATTTTCTAACCTTTTGGCAAGGATGGCAGTAAAAAGTTTATAGTCCTGATTTAACACACTGATTGGTCTGTAGTTGGAATCAGAATCAGAATCAGAAACAGAATGAGATTTATTGTCATTGTTCATGTAGTACACAAACTAGGAATTTGTCTCGGTACAATGCTGCAACATTAAACATGGAGTAGCACTAAAGATAAAAATAAAAAACTATGCATGCAATAAAAGGTAGAATATGAATAAGTAATACTAATCTATGCAATTTTTAAATATATTAACAAGCAGCAGATATTGTGGAGTTCCACATAGTGCAGCCGGTAGTGCAAAAAGAAAACAGTGATAATTGACATGAGTCCGGTTGAGCTGCTGTACATAGTGCACGAGAGTCTAATAAGTCACTTAGTGTTCAGCAGTCTGATGGCAGAGGGGAAAAAGCTGTTCATGTAGCGGGAGGTTTTAGTCTGAATGGACCGAAGTCTTCTGCCTGAGGGGAAGGGGGCAAACAGTGCGTGTTCAGGGTGTGAAGGGTCGGCTATGATCCGACCTGCATGCCTCCAGGTCCTGGAGATGTACAGGTCCTG
This sequence comes from Pholidichthys leucotaenia, assembly GCA_020510985.1. NCBI lineage: Eukaryota > Metazoa > Chordata > Actinopteri > Cichliformes > Pholidichthyidae > Pholidichthys > Pholidichthys leucotaenia. The sequence goes on from CM035846.1 coordinate 167,665,875, forward strand.
GAGGGATGGGAGCTTGCAACCGATCACCTTCTCAGCAGCGCGCACAACGCGCTGCAGTCTTAGTCTGTCCCTGGCGATGGCTCCTGCGTACCACACAGTGATGGAGGTGGTGAGGATGGACTTGATGATGGCCATGTAGAACTGCACCAACATCTTGGTGGGTAGCTTGAGCTTCCTCAGCTGCCGCAGGAAGAACATCCTCTGCTGGGCCTTTTTGATGAGGGAGCTGATGGTCGGCTCCCACTTGAGGTCCCGGGTGATGGTGGTGCCCAGGAAGCAGAAGGAATCCGCAGTGGTGATGGGAGAGTCTGTGAGGGTAAGGGGGGGCAGAGGGGCTGTGACTTTTCTGAAGTCCACGATCATCTCCACTGTCTTCAAAGCGTTCATCTGCAGGTTGTTGTGGCTGCACCAGGATGCCAGCTGGGTCACCTCTCTCCTGTAGACGGACTTGTCACCGTTGGAGATGAGCCCGATGAGGGTGGTGTCGTCCGCAAACTTGATCAGCTTGACAGACTGGTGGCTGGAGGTGCAGGAGTTGGTGTACAGGGAGAAGAGCAGGGGGGAAAGTACACAGCCCTGGGGTGATCCGGTGCTGATGCTAACAGAGTCTGAGACAGTCTTCCCCAGCCGCACATGCTGCCTCCGGTCCGTCAGGAAGTTGGTGATCCACCTGCAGAGGGAGTCAGGCACGTTGAGCAGGGACAGCTTGTCCTGGAGCAGAGCGGGGCGGATGGTATTGAATGCAGAGCTGAAGTCCACAAACAGGATCCTGACGTAGGTTCCCGGGGAGTCCAGGTGCTGCAGGATGGAGTGGAGGGCCAGGTTGATTGCATCGTCCACAGACCTGTTGGCTCTGTAGGCAAACTGCAGCAGGTCCAGGAGGGGAGTGGTGATGGTCTTGAGGTGGGGCAGGACCAGGCGCTCAAAGGACTTCATGACTACAGAGGTGAGTGCTACAGGTCTGTAGGAGCAGTCTAGTTTATCCTGTTCAGGTTTAGGCATGACTGCAATGACCCCTTCTCTCCAGGAGAGGGGGATTTCCTCTGTGTGGAGGACATAGTTAAATGTTTTCAGGAGGAGAGGAGATAGTTGCTGTTTAAAGGTTTTGTACCACTTTGCTGTATAACCGTCTGCTCCTGGGGATTTGTTAGCTTTAAGTTTCATAATTGCTTTTTCTAATTCTTTAGGTTGTATTTCTGACAGTAGTTTTTTTATTTTGTGACTCAGTAAGTTGGGGAAGATTTAATGTATTTAGGAAGGCTTCAGATGCGTTTTTGTGTTTTTTGAGGGAGTACAAGTCCTAGTAGTAATTCTCGAAGCTTTTAAGAATTTCCTGAATTCTAAATTTTATTTCCTTTGATACTGGGTCTCTGATTTTGTAGATTGCTCTCTCCGTTTGTTGTTTCCTCAATTTATAGGCTAGTAATTTTGCCGATTTGCTACCTGTTTCATAGTATTTTTGTTTCAGAAATGTAAGTTTCTTCTGGATTTCTATTGTGTAGATCTCGTTTGTTTGTTTTTTAATTTCCTTAATTTTGAGCGAGTCATTAGAATGAGTGTTGTCTTTGTGCTCTTTTTCTAGTTTCTTAAGTTCTGACTCTAATGTGATTAGTTTTTCTTGTCTCAATTTCTTTTGGAGTGCCAGTTTTGCGATAATCTTTCCCCTTATTACAGCTTTGCATGCATCCCACAGTATTAACACTAGAAGACCCAGACATTAGCCCTCTTGTGGCCACTTGATGGTCCCCCTATGGGTTTTCTAGCCAAAAAGGCCAAATGGCCCCTCTCTGGGACTTCTAGTGGGTTACTTCTCCGTTACCATTTTCTTCCAAATATCTGAGAATATCTGATTCCAATTCATCTTTCAGTGGTCCTTTCAGCACATTTGAATTTAACCACCAAGATAATGTATTATTTGTGTATTTTTTGGATGTTTAAGTCCACATAGATCGGACTGTGGTCAGAGAGATCCATCAGTCCTATTTTACATGTTTTTACTCTTCCTATGTCTCTATTAAACATAAAAAAATAGTCAATCCTTGAGTATGATGAATGTGGTGCTGAGTAAAATGTATAATCTTTTACACTGGGGTTGAATTCCCTCCACACGTCACAGATTCCCATTTCTTTTAGTAGCATCCGAGTTTTTCTACTTTGAGTGTTATTTTGATGTGGAGAATTACCTGATGCATCCCAGTATGGATTCAGTCTTAGATTGAAGTCTCCACCGCATATCACTAAACCTTGGGCTTTAGTTATCATTAGGTCAAATACATTTTTATAAAATTTCCAGTTTGCCCCTGGAGGTGCATATACATTCAGCAGGGTGATATCTTCTCCCTCTAGCTGCCCAAGTACCATGCTAAATCTCCCTTCTTTATCTTTGTGTTCTGAATTTTTTTCAAATATAATTTTGGTTGAGATCAATGTCGCTACTCCCCTCCTCCTCCCTGACTTATATGAAGATTAAGAGATCAGTTTAAATCCTTGTCTATTAAGTTTAGTGTGCTCCAAATCTGTGGGTTTCCTGTAAAAATATTATTCCTGCTTTGTCTTTTTTCATTTTGCCTAGAATCTTGGATCTTTTAACTGGATTCAGGATCCCTTTTACATTATATGAGATTATTTTGGTTACACTCTGTTTCTCCATTGTATTGTCTTATTTAGTATAACAGTGTGGTGGCCCTCTTTTATGCTACTCAAAAACTGAAAGAACATTAAGAACATAAAAAACATAAAGAACATAGTATATAAAACTTCAAAACAAAAAACTGTCAAAAGATCTTCCTGAACTGAGGTCTTTTTAGCGACCTTAGAAGAGCCTTGTGGTTGGTGTGTTGGCTCTGAGGGAAATTCCTCAAACTTTGTTACGTGTTGAGGGCCCTCTCTTACCCCTGTAAGTTGTCCCATGTTTTTAACGTGATTTTCAGATCCCAATCCGAACTTGTATAGATTTTTTTTTTTTTGTGCCTATACCCTATGAAATTATGTGCAACCTCCCACCACCATCACAGCAAACAATCACGTTAATACAGTATTTGTTAGTGTGGAGAGTTCATGTGGTTCATTGTCACATTTCTATTTTAACAAGTTTTTTTTTTAAAGACTTATTTGTTTCTAATATTATGACTGTTCCGTGAAATGTTTTACCACTTCATATTTGCTGATTCTGCATCTTCTTTAATGTTTGTTACCTTGTAGGAGGAGGTTTGGATGCGCAGATTGACTAAAAATATTGTTATTCTCTCCTGAAAGCATCCAGTTTTTTGTTATAGCCCTGGCGCTGAGTTTCCCGCTGCTGGCCTGTGGATTTTGAGGGTCTCTGTGTGCACCACGTTTGAGCCTTGATTCTTTCGATCGGGTCTGCTGCGGGTTTATACACCGTTACCGGGAGCCCTCTTCTTGCCATATCCCTGGTTGCTTCTTCCGCCGAGTTGTAGAGACATGTCTCTTCCCTGTAAAAAAAACCCTCAGCTTTGCCGGAAATGGAGTTTGAAAGCGCAGTTTCTTCTCTCTTAGTACCTTTTTAGCGTCATTGTATTCCCGACGCTTTTTAAGGACCTCCGGGGCGTAGTCATGCTCCACAAAAACTTTTCCTTCTTGGTGCATAAATCCTTTTTTCTGCCAAGCCAGTCTCAAAACCTTTTCTTTTGTTCTGAAGTTGGAAAACTTCACCACCACCGATCGCTGGGGAGCTTCCGCCGACGGCCTTGGGGCTAATGAACGGTGCGCCCTTTCTATTTTCAAATCAGTGGATTGGGGAATTTCCAACTTCTCTCTCAGTATGGTTTCCACGCATGCAGCCATTGTGGTGAAACCATCCTCGACTCCTTCTTTCAGACCATGAATTCTTATGTTGTTCCTTCTTAGTCTTCCTTCCAGGTCGGTTAGCTTAGCCTCCAGTCTTGTCTGTCGTTTAAGTAATTCCAGCGTGGTTTCTTCCAGGCCTTTTATTCTTTCCTCTGCTTCCATGATTTGGGCCTCAGCCTGGTCCACTCTGTTGTTTGTCCTTTTTATATCGTCTTTAATTTCACGAAATTCGGCCCAACACTCTCGGCGAAATTCTCTTAATTCTTGAAGTATCGTTTTTAAGCTAACCGTGTTGCTAGCCTCATTTTGCTCCTCTATTTCCGAGTGGTTGTTGTCTTCCAGGTCAGATTCTCCGGCCGATGCATGTCTTGGCCTGGTGAATGTCGATCTCTTCTGTTTTTCTTTAGGCATAATGACTTTGTCTTTTGATTTTCACTCTTCCATAAATCCGTTAAATCTGATTTTCATGGTATTTTCACGGATGGGATCTGGGAGCTTCAGCGTTAAGCTGCTACCACCATGGTGTCCAGACCGGAAGTCGTAAAATTGTTTTTTTTTTTTTTACATTAAAATTGAGAGGAAAATGATCTGACCAAGTCACGAGGAACATGACAGATTATTGATTCATTACTGAGATCATTACTGAGGAAACATGAAGGAAGTCTGAATGAAACAAAGAGAGCATCAGCATCACCCCTTCTTGACTGAGTGTGACTCTCACAATTATTTACTTCAATGAAATTCCACCACTGCATGTAAATCTGATTTATTCAGATTCACATTAAGGATGGCGATTTGCATGTGAGACTCCTGGTTTTACACAGTATAACTCAGACAGAGGTCCCGGTGGGTGGTGGTAATGCACCTGTAAGTTGGTTGCCAACCGCCAATCAAATCTAAAAGAAGAAGAAGAAGAAGAAAACCCAAAGGAGACAAAAAAATTTCATTTGCATTTCACATCATTATGCCATTGCTTGTAATGCAGTGGCTTAAAAAAACTGTTGATATGTGAAGCCAATTCATTTTATCACTTAATAATAAATAATAGATTTATATGGCCCTTTACATGTCAAGTGACATTTCAAAGTGCTTACATTCACTCCAGACACTGACAGTGGTAAGCTACTACTGTAGCCACAGGTGCCCTTGGACAGAGTGACGGAAACGTGGCTGCCAATCCACACCAGTGGCCTCTCTGATCACTACTGAACATTTATACACATTCATACCCAGTGTCATGGACACTGGAGGCAAGGTGGGTAAAGTGTCTTGCCCAGGGACACAACGGCAGGATGGTTGGGGAGAGTGGGATTCGAACCACCAAACCTCTTGTTATTGGATGACCCACTCTACCTCCTGAGCCACTGCTGCCAACATTTCTTCCTTCCATTCCTTTTTTGCTGAGCACCAAGCTGGATGGCAGGAAGTTCCATTTTTATATGGTCTTTGGCATGACCCCGCTGGAACTTGAACCCCAACCTCCTGGTTGTGGGGCAGATGCTCTACCTCTAGGCCACCACTTTTGCTTTACTCAGTTCCTGATGGGTGTGTATGTGCTTCTGCTCATTTAAATACACTACAACCAAACATTTGTTGAACTGATTAAGCAACGTCACAGTGACTAGTTCTGCTTAGATCATGTGATTGCACAAGGATGACTTCTGTCTCATGACACACACAGCAGATACACCTATGATGACCTTCAGTTTTGGTCACGAAGCAGTATCTATAGTGGATCTCAACAAAGTTTTGCAGTAGCTGTCATCATCATCTGATAGCACTGTCGCAATTTAATAAAACTGTCACGTCAAGAACAAGATAATTTTGTGACAAATAAACAGTGTGGTGAAAATAAAGAAAAAATGATGCTGCACAGATCGTGGTCCATCATGGTTGCATTAATGCTGCAAGTCCATTTGGAAGCTAATTTGGCAAAGGCATGACATGACTTGAGTAGTTTTTTGAAAAAAAAACCCCAAAAAACAACAAAAAAAAACTTGTGTCACTCTGTGTGTGTGTGTGTGTGTGTGTGTGTGTGTGTGTGTGTGTGTTTACTGTGTACGTGCTGAAACACCATCAGGGCAGATTAAAAGAGGATATGGTGAAGCAGTCTGGCCTGAACACTTCTTCCACATTTTTGTAACCTTTAACAAAGTAATACTGGGTTTGCTCTCATTTCTTTGTGTCTTTTTAAAAATGCAACTTCCATTTTGAAGAATTTATGGTAGAGTTTTCTGGATGTTAACTGATAAAGGAGAGAATGAAGGGTGAAATAAAGGCTGACTAAACTGTAAAATGGAGGGAAGAAAAACCCATTCAAAAGTATGAAAGGCCAATAACACACTGTGTAGGTGGGAAAATTCTGTAGCAATGTTTCTATTCATGTAGCACTTCAACTTGCTGAATTTCAATAACCTCCCATTACAAGAATTGACTGAACATGGTGATAAAATCAACATTCCCAGACACCTGCAATGCGGCATAAAACAATAAACAGGTCAAATGCTGATTCAACAGTAAAGCCATGAAAGCATTCTTATGTAGCAATCAGAGAAACAGAAGCATTGATACTACACACAGTTGAAACCAGAAGTTTCTTTTGTATGCAAGAAGACTTTTTTTTCCTCACTGTCTGACATTAAATCAGACTAAAGTTTTCCTGTTTTAGTTCAGTTGTAGGGAGTTAGAAATGAAGAAGCGATGTGACTTTATAAATCAAAGTTTAATATCAGCTTCACCTCCCTAACATGTCTCATCTCGGTGCAGAAGCAGAATAAGAGGTTGAGCGCAGTCAGACCTTCATACTTATACCCACACTCAACAAAAGACATTGCATATCAAAGCTGACATCCCGCATTAACATAATCCCCCCTCCATTGTCCTCCATCTCCTCCACCTGACCCTGGGTGGTCAGGGAGATCGATCCGGTCTCCACCGCTGCGACTCTGTCTGCTCTTTGATCCTCGCTGGCGGTTGAGACCTCTTGTCCTGTTCATAGGCGTGAGGTCATTCCACATATGTAATCACTAAACATTCTAATATGTCTATACATATGTAGGTATGGAATATATGATTAATATAAGCCACACAGTTAGGATTACCAAATTTATGTCTGTTTTTTAAATTTTTTTTTTAATTTAAGTTTTTGTAAAGGGTATACAAGTCATTACAGCATTGCATTGTTTACATTTTCATCACATGTTCCCTTTTTTTTGTTTTTTGACAACATTGGAAGAATAATTATTACAACACCCTTTTTTTAAAGTGAAAGAAAAAGAGAAATTAAAGAAAGAACAAAAAAACAAACAAACAAAAAACAAACAAAAAAATAAAAAATAAAAATAAAAATAAATAAATAAAAATAAAAGAGCATCTGAGTAGCATTGGAACAAAGAGAGGTGCCATTATTGAAATGGTATTTGTCAAAGATTAGATCTGATGGAAGACACATATGAGATCCAGGGTTGCCAAAAGTTCAAGAACCCATCCGTGTCCTGTCTCAGTGCGAATGTCAACTTTTCCATTGAGTAAATGTCTTGAATCACGTTAATCCAATCTTCAGGTGTAGGACAATCCTTCAACATCCATTTTTTAGTTAGAGCTTTTTTACTTGCCAATATTAAAACAGTGAATAAGTATTTTTCTCCTCGTCTTTCCAGTGATTCCGGTAGTAAACCCAAATACAAAGTTACTGTCACGCCGCGCCGCTCATTAGCGGCGCCACCTGCACACACACCTGCACATCATCAGCGGCGAGGGATTTAAGCCGCCTCGCCCTGGGCTTCAGCCTGAAGCCGTCAGACTTCCCTACGCATCGCTGTGAGTTCCCTTTCATTCTCAGCTGATCATTCCGGTAAGAAGATCTTACCTTTTTCTCCTCCAAGTCTGCTCCCCTGTGCACAGGTGGATTTCCCGGCGGCGGACTACTCCTCTCCATCGCCTGTTCCTCGCTGCTGCACCGGGCCTTCCAGGTGGCTGTCTACCGGACCTCGTCCCTTGCTGTGCCAGTCATCCGTCCTGTCCAAGTAAGCTCCTCTCTCGCTTATATATCTCCTGTGTTGGTGTGTGCCCGTCACCCTTCTCCCTGTGCTTTTCCCATAGGGTTGTCCGGCTGTACGGTCTCCTGCCTCTGTGCCCGAAGCAGACGCTGCCACCAACACATTCACATCTCGCAGACACACATTCATACACTCCTGTTGTTAATAAAGCTATTTGAGCTACTCTGAGCCTGTGTGTGTGCGTCTCCTGAGCCGTGCGTTATGTCAGTACGGCTTCAGCAGAGCGGCTCGGCAGACGGCGGGCTCGCACACCGGCTTACCACTCTCGAGGCTCGAGTGGACCAAGTAGCTTTTCAGCAACAGGTGATTTTTAATCAGTTGATTATTATAAATAACCGATTGGACCGCTTGGACCCCCAACAGCCATTCCCCCCGGCTCGTCAGGGTGGCGCGGCTCCTGCTGCTCCAGCGGCCGTCCAGCAGGCTCTGGGTGCACCAGCTCGGCTCACGCCCATTCCAACCCCCGCCCGCTTTAGCGGTAAGCTCGGCGGAGCGCGGGGGTTCATAATGCAGTGTGAGTCCGTTTTCCACCGTGTGCCCGGAGACTTTCCTTCAGATCATAGCCGAATTGGTTATATCAGGAATCTCCTAGAGGGGCAAGCATTAACTTGGACCTACGCCGTTATGGCGAGGCCCAGTTATGCCACCCTCACGTATGACCAATTCGTGAGACGCTTCCTGGAGGTCTTTGACCACTCTCTTACCGAGACGGTCCAGGTCGATCGGCTTCTCAGCCTCCAGCAGGGAAGCCGGTTGGCAGCGGACTATGCGGTCGACTTCCGGGTAGTGGCGGAGGAATTGGGCTGGGAGGAACGCTCCCTCTGTGGCCTTTTCCTCCGCAGTCTCAACGATGATCTGAGGGACGAACTGGCTGGGCGGGATATCCCGGAGACTCTAGCGGAGCTAACATCCCTAGCGATCAGTTTGGACAACAGGCTGCGCGAGCGCTCCTCGGGATGGAAGTCGTCTTCTTCTCGCCCTCGTGGAGTCTCGCCGCGCCTGTTCCAAGCTCGCCCCCTGGCGACGCCGCCACCATTGTGCCCCGAGGAGTCGGAGCCGATGGTGACGGGTTGGACAAAGCTTTCCCCTGCGGAGAGACAACGCCGCCGTGAGTTGGATCTCTGCATGTATTGCGGAGATGACCAACACACGGTGAAGCTTTGCCCACGGAAAGCCAGTCGGCGGGGTCCGCGAGTCACTGTAGGGGCCCTCGCAGACATCAATCGGTTAAGTCCCCTCACACAATTGAAACTGCCCATCCGTTTTTGTCACAACTCCACTGGGCATCTCACCCCCGCACTGGTGGATTCGGGCGCGGAGGGCAGTTTTATTTCACAAAGCCTGGCAACCCGATTGAGCATCCGCTGTCAGGCACTAAGGAACCCTATCTCCCTGGTCAACCTCTCTCGTGCCTCCCTGGGGAGAGTAACACACCAGACCATCCCCGTCCTGGTTATTATCTCTGGAAACCACCGGGAGGAGATAACCTTTTACGTCCTGCCCAACTCTGTGTCGCCCGTCATCCTGGGTTATCCCTGGCTACGCCTCCACAACCCCGTTTTGGATTGGAAGTCCGCCGGGGTGTCGGCATGGAGCACGTTCTGCATGAGCACCTGTCTACAATCCGCTGCCTGCTCTCCGTCCGCTTCTCCTTCACCTACGGACGCTGCGCCCCTGGACCTGTCCCTGGTGCCATTGGAATTTCACGACCTGGGTATGGTATTCAGCAAGTCCAAGGCGATGTCTCTCCCTCCTCATCGGCCCTATGACTGTGCAATCAACCTCCGCCAGGGGGCACCCTTACCCTCTGGGCGACTCTACAGTCTGTCGGCGCCGGAGAAGGAGACCATGAACTCTTACCTCAAGGAGTCGCTGAGTGCTGGGATAATCCGCCCATCGTCATCACCTGTGGGGGCAGGATTCTTCTTCATCGGTAAGAAGGACGGATCCCTCCGTCCTTGCATTGACTATCGTGCCCTTAGCGACATAACGGAGAAGGATCGCTACACCCTGCCCCTCATGGACACCGCTTTCCACTCCCTCCAGGGGGCGACTTGGTTCACCAAGCTGGATCTACGCAGCGAATACCCCCTCGTCCGGATCCGGGAGGGAGATGAGTGGAAGACAGCCTTCCGTACCCCGAACGGCCACTTCGAATACCTGGTGATGCCGTTCGGGTTGACCAACGCTCCAGCCGTCTTTCAGCGCCTCATCAATGACGTCCTCCGGGATTTCATTGGCCTTTTTGTGTTCGTCTACCTGGATGACATTCTCATCTTCTCCAAGTCCAGGGACGAGCACCAGGTCCACGTGAGGCGGGTCCTCCAAAGACTGCTGGAAAACCGGTTGTACGTAAAGGCCGAGAAATGCGAGTTTTACGCGAAGACAACATCCTTCCTCGGGTTCATCATCTCCCACGACCAGGTGCTTCCGGACCCAGAGAAGGTGAAGGCGGTGGTGGAATGGCCCACACCTGCATCAAGAAAGCAGGTGCAGCAGTTCGTTGGGTTTGCGAACTTCTACCGCCGCTTCGTCCCAAATTTTGGCACCATCGTCGGCCCGCTGACCCGCCTCACGTCCCCTAAGGTCCCGTTCCGGTGGACCGAAGAGGCAGCGGCTGCCTTTCAGGCGCTGAAGGCAGAGTTCTCCTCCTCCCGGGTCCTTAGCCAAGTCAACCCTGCGCTGCAGTGCATCGTGGAAGTGGACGCTTCGGACACAGGAGTGGGGGCGGTGCTGTCCCAGCGGTTGCCAGATGACGGAGTCAAACGTCCCTGTGCCTTCTTCTCCCGGTGCTTGTCCCCGGCGGAGCGGAATTACGACGTGGGGGACAGAGAGCTCCTCACCATCAAGCTCGCACTACAGGAGTGGCGTCACTGGCTAGAGGGGGCGGACCTACCGTTCGTGGTCCTGACGGACCACAAGAACTTGGAGTACCTTAGATCTGCCAAGCGCCTGAACGCCCACCAGGCGCGCTGGTCCTTGTTCTTTGCCAGGTTCCAATTTAACATCACCTTCAGGCCTGGCTCCAAGAACGGCCTGCCCGATGCCGTCTCTAGGCAATTCGCCCCTGAGGAGTCAGAGGACACGGTCCACACCATCCTACCCAGGTCGTGCATCGTGGGAGCCGTCACCTGGGACATTGAGAGCAAGATCCGGAAGGCGCAGGAAGTGGAACCTGACCCTGGCGGCGGACCGGAGGGGAGGCTGTTCGTGCCATCCACGGTTCGGGGAGAGGTCATCCACTGGTTGCACACATCCAAGCTCACCTGCCACCCTGGCTCCTCCCGGATGATTGACCTCCTCCAGCGGTCCTTCTGGTGGCCGGGCCTGCGGAGGGACGCTGCCCGCTACGCCCGGGCCTGTCCAGTGTGTGCCACCAACAAATCGGGTAATGCCCCTCCAGCGGGTTTGCTCCAACCTCTGCCCGTCCCTGGCAGGCCCTGGTCGCATATCGCCCTGGATTTCGTCACCGGACTCCCAGTCTCTAACACCTACGACACCGTCCTGACCATCGTGGACCGCTTCTCCAAGGCGGCACACTTCGTCCCCCTACGAGGTCTCCCAACTGCCCTGGAGACGGCGGACCTCCTAATCCAGCACGTGGTCAGGCTGCATGGGATTCCGGTGGACGTGGTCTCGGACCGGGGTCCCCAATTTGCTTCAGAGGTTTGGAGGTCGTTCTGCAACGCCCTGGGAGCCAAGGTGAGCCTCTCCTCCGGCCATCACCCCCAAACCAACGGGCAGTGTGAGCGGACCAACCAGGAGCTGGAGGCTGCGCTCCGCTGCGTCACAGCGTCCAGACCAACGTCCTGGAGTAACCACCTCGCCTGGGTTGAATACGCCCACAACACCGCTCGCTCTTCTGCTACAGGGATGTCCCCCTTTAAGGCGTCCCTGGGTTACGACCCCCCGCTGCTCCCGGCGCAGGAGAGTGAGGTGACTGTCCCCTCAGTACGGGCACATCTCAGGCAGTTCCGCTCCATCTGGGCGTCAGCGCGCAATGCGCTTTTACGCACGGCGGAGCGCAACAGAGCCGTGGCGGACCGGCACAGAAGACCTGCCTCGGCGTACAGAGTTGGTCAGCAAGTCTACGTGTCGACCCAGGACGTGATTTTAAAGGGCGAGAGGAGGAAGCTGGCACAGCGCTTTATGGGCCCATACCCCATCACCAGGATCATCAACCCGGTGGCTGTGCGTGTAGCTATTCCCCCCTCCCTCCGCATCCACCCCACCTTCCACGTGTCCAAGGTGAAGCTGGCAGTCTCCGACCCCCTTTTCCCTCCTCCTGCTGCGCAACCCGCGCCCCGGATGATTGATGGCCATCCGGCCTGGCCCGTCTCCTCCATCCTGGACTCCCGGCGCCGGGGTTGTGGGTTGCAGTACTTGGTGGACTGGGAGGGCTTTGGGCCTGAACATCGGCAGTGGGTACCCTCGTCGTTTGTGTTAGACCCATCGCTCATCGCTGATTTCCACCAAGCGCACCCAGAGAAGCCATCGCCAGGAGGCGCTGCTAGAGGGGGGAGTACTGTCACGCCGCGCCGCTCATCAGTGGCGCCACCTGCACACACACCTGCACATCATCAGCGGCGAGGGATTTAAGCCGCCTCACCCTGGGCTTCGGCCTGAAGCCGTCAGACTTCCCTACGCATCGCTGTGAGTTCCCTTTCATTCTCAGCTGATCATTCCGGTAAGAAGATCTTACCTTTTTCTCCTCCAAGTCTGCTCCCCTGTGCACAGGTGGATTTCCCGGCGGCAGACTACTCCTCTCCATTGCCTGTTCCTCGCTGCTGCACCGGGCCTTCCAGGTGGCTGTCTACCGGACCTCGTCCCTTGCTGTGCCAGTCATCCGTCCTGTCCAAGTAAGCTCCTCTCTCGCTTATATATCTCCTGTGTTGGTGTGTGCCCGTCACCCTTCTCCCTGTGCTTTTCCCATAGGGTTGTCCGGCTGTACGGTCTCCTGCCTCTGTGCCCGAAGCAGACGCCGCCACCAACACATTCACATCTTGCAGACACACATTCATACACTCCTGTTGTTAATAAAGCTATTTGAGCTACTCTGAGCCTGTGTGTGTGCAGTTACAAAAGAAAAGGGAACTGTTATTTTGAATATTTTCCCCAATATTGTCTGTACATTGGTCCAATATTGGTGGATAACTGGGCATGACCAAAACACATGAAAATGATTTGCAGTCTCTTCATCACACAAGAGCCAACAATTCAACCCCTTACGAGTAAATTTATTTTGTGCAGGTGTTCTGAAAAATCTTGCCAAATTTTTCCATCCAAATTCTCTCCACTGCAGGGATGAGGTACTTTTCCATTGTTGTTTATTTAGCTTTTCCCATATTTCCAGTTGTAAAGTGAAATTCCCCTCTTTTTTCCCATCTCTCTTATATATGATGTGTTATCTCCTTTTAAGTCTTGAAGACCTTGGTATATTTTAGAGATGTATCTGATCCCTGGGATCCCTTTTTATGCCATTAAGAAGACCTCCAGAACGCCTGACTGGGCCCTTTCCAAATCCTCCTTTTTAAGTATTTTGTTTATGTGGTGTCTAAGCTGAAAGAACCTGTAAAGGTCTTGATTTATTAGACCTTGTTTTTTTAAATCTTCAAAACTTCTTAAAATTTGCCCTTTAAAAAAATCGTAATATTTTATCAGTCCGTTCTTTTTCCACTTTTTAAATCTAGTGTCTGTTTTATTAGGAGTAAAGTCTTGATCATAGGAAATCCATTGCAATAATCGATAGGGTTCTTTAGTTTGATTCTCTCTGACTATCTTAAACCAAATTTTTAGCGGGGTCTCTATCCACGGGTTAGTGTTATTCAAAAGTTTAGGTAAGGCATTGTTCCCTATTATTGCCTGAAGGGGGATGTCACTTGTTATTTGGCATTCTATCTCCTTCCATTGTGCAGTGTAGACTGGGTTACATATCTCTACTAAAGTTTTAATTTGTGCGGCTTTAAAATAGTCCCTGATATTTGGCAGCACGAGCCCGCCTTTGTCTTTGTTTTGCTGTAAGGTTCTATATCTGATTCTAGGTCTCTTGCCCTGCCATATGAATCTTGAGATCCTTCTGTCCAGTTCTTGCCATGTTTTTTTGGGAGGTTCTACCGGTATTGTTTGGAAAAGGTATAGAAGACGTGGAAGTATATTCATTTTGACTGCTTCAATTCTTTGTGCGGTACCCAAGAATGGTATCATATTCCATCTTGCTAGATCAGATTTTATTTTTGCCATCAGTGGATCATAGTTTAGTGTTATAATTTTGTTGAGTTGTTTCGGGATATTGACCCCCAGATATTTCATAGATTCCATCTCCCAGTTAGTTTTGAGCTTGCTTAGTAAATATTGATTTGGGTCATAGTTGAATGTTAAAACTTGGGTTTTATGCATGTTTAATTCATACCCCGATAAATCTCCATACTCTGAAAAAACTGAGATTAGTTCTGGAAAAGAGGTGTCCGGCTGCCCCAGGTATATTAAAATGTCATCAGAAAGAGTGCTATTTTGTGTTCCTTCTGACCAAGAGTAATACCTCGAATTTTTTGATTCTGTCTTATCCATTGGCTCAGAGGTTCTATGAAGATTGCAAAGAGCAGTGGAGACAAGGGGCAGCCCTGACGACATCCTCTTTCCAGTTCAAAAGATGATGATAATTTACCGTTAATCCTTATTTTGGCTGCTGGTTTTTTATATAATGCCTGGATAGTTCTAATGAAGTTGTTATGAAAATTGAAACTGGATAAGATTCTATATAGGAAAGACCAGTCAACCGAATCAAATGCTTTTTCAGCATCTAATCCCAATATGGCTGCATTTAAGTTATATTTTTTTATATGATGAATTATGTGTAAAGTGTGTCTAATGTTGTCTTGTGTCTGTCTTTGTCTTATAAAACCTGTTTGGTCTAAATGAATTAAGTCTGTCAGTATATTTTCTAACCTTTTGGCAAGGATAGTGGTAAAAAGCTTATAGTCCTGATTTAACACACTGATTGGTCTGTAGTTGGAGCAGTCTAGTTTATCCTTTTCAGGTTTAGGTATGACTGCAATGACCCCTTCTCTCCAGGAGGGGGGGATTTCCCCTGTGTGGAGGACATAGTTAAATGTTTTCAGGAGGAGAGGAGATAGTTGCTGCTTAAAGGTTTAGTACCACTCTGCTGTATAGCCATCTGCTCCTGGGGATTTGTTAGCTTTAAGTTTCATAATTGCTTTTTCTAATTCTTTAGGTTGTATTTCTGACAGTAGTGTTTTATTTTGTGACTCAGTAAGTTGGGGAAGGTTTAATGTGTTTAGGAATGCTTTGGATGCGTTTTTGTTTTTTGAGGGAGTACAAGTTCTTATAGTAGTTCTCGAAGCTTTTAAGAATATCCTGAATTCTAAATTTTATTTCCTTTGATACTGGGTCTCTGATTTTGTAGATTGCTCTCTCCGTTTGTTGTTTCCTCAATTTATAGGCTAGCAATTTTGCCGATTTGCTGCCTGTTTCATAGTATTTTTGTTTCAGAAATGTAAGTTTTTTCTGGATTTCTATTGTTTAGATCTCATTTATTTGTTTTTTAATTTCCTTAATTTTGAGCGAGTCATTAGAATGAGTGTTGTCTTTGTGCTCTTTTTCTAGTTTCTTAAGTTCTGACTCTAATGTGATTAGTTTTTCTTGTCTCAGTTTCTTTTGGATTGCCAGTTTTGTGATAATCTTTCCCCTTATTACAGCTTTGCATGCGTCCCACAGTATTGAAGGGGATACTTCTCCATTATCATTTTCTTCCAAATATCTGAGAATATCTGATTCCAATTCATCTTTCAGTGGTCCTTTCAGCACATTTGAATTTAACCTCCAAGAAAATGTAATATTTGTGTATTTTTGGATACCTAAGTCCATATAGATCGGACTGTGGTCAGAGAGATCCATTAGTCCTATTTTACATGTTTTTACTCTTTCAGTGTCTCTATTAAACATAAAAAAATAGTCAATCCTTGAGTATGATGAATGTGGTGCTGAGTAAAATGTATAATCTTTTACACTGGGGTTGAATTCCCTCCACACGTCACAGATTCCCATTTCTTTTAGTAGCATCCGAGTTTTTCTACTTTGAGTGTTATTTTGATGTGGAGAATTACCTGATGCATCCCAGTATGGATTCAGTCTTAGATTGAAGTCTCCACCACATATCACTAAACCTTGGGCTTTTAGTTATCATTAGGTCAAATACATTTTTATAAAATTTTCAGTTAGCCCCTGGAGGTGCATATACATTCAGCATTCACGGCAGCCGATAGGAAGAGACTGAACAAACTGATCAAGAAAGCTAGCTCTGTCCTGGGGCAGCGCCTTGACCCAGTGGAGGAGATAGGAGAGAGAAGGACGGTGGCTAAACTGTCATCTCTGCTGGAGACCGAGTTCCACCCTATGCAGGACATACTGACTGCACTGAGGGGCTCATTTAGCAGCAGACTACACCATCCTAGGTGCACAACCGAGAGGTTTCGCAGGTCCTTCCTACCAACGGCTGTCAGACTGTACAACCTAAGCAGGGCTGCTCGCAGAGATAGCAAAAAGACGTGACAACCTAATAGTTTTGAATGCAAAAGATGCAATAGACTTATACAATGGTCCCCTCCGGCATACAACTAGGAAAATACCGGTTGCTATGGAGGGTGAGAATATGTATGGGTACATAATCATACCATGTAGGATAACTAAGTAGACGGTTGTGCTGTTTCATCCCATCTAGCAACAATGCTCTGCACTGTGTGTGTTTATATATTTACATACTTATTCCATCTAGCTACAATGCCCCGCACTGGGTGTGTTTATATATCTACATATTTATTCCATCTAGCTACAATGCTCCGCACTGTGTGTTTATATATCTACACATTATTCCATCTAGCTACAATGCTCCGCACTGTGTGTTTATATATCTACATATTATTCCATCTAGCTACAATGCTCCGCACTGTGTTTCTATACTCATATATTTATTCCATCCAGCTACAATGCTCCGCACTGTGTCTATATATATATATATATATATATATATATATATATATATATATATATATATATATATACAGTATATATATATATATATATATATATATATATATACTGTATATATATATATATATTTATATTTATATGTACATATGTATACTTGCTGCTCTTGTTTCTTTCTTTTTTTTTCTCTTGCCTTCTGATTGTTGCTCTGAGTGTTGCTATCCCTGTGCTGTTGCAATCCTGGAATTTCCCCATTGTGGGACTAATAAAGGCTTATCTTATCTTATTCAGCAGGGTGATATCTTCTCCCTCTAGCTGCCCAAATACCATACTGTATCTCCCTTCTTTATCTTTGTGTTCTGATTTTTTTTCAAATATAATTTTGGTTGAGATCAATGTCGCTACCCCCTTCCTCCTCCCTGACTTATATGAAGATGAAGAGATCATTTTAAACCCTTGTCTATTGAGTTTAGTGTGCTCCACGTCTGTTAGGTGGGTTTCCTGTAAAAATATTATTCCTGCTTTGTCTTTTTTCATTTTGCCTAGAATCTTGGATCTTTTAACTGGATTCAGGATCCCTTTTACATTATATGAGATTATTTTGGTTACACCCTGTTCCTCCATTGTGTTGTCTTATTTAGTATAACAGTGTGGTGGCCCCCTTTTATGCTACTCAGAAACTGAAAGAACATTAAGAACATAAAAAAACATAAAGAACATAGTATATAAAACTTTAAAACAAAAAACTGACAAAAGATCTTTCTGAGCTGAGGTCTTTTTAATGACCTTAGAAAAGCCTTGATGGTGTGTTGGCTCTGAGGGAAATTCCTCAGATTCCGTTACGTGCTGAGGGCCCTCTCTTACCCCTGTAAGTTGTCCCATGTTTTTAACGTGAATTTCAGATCCCAATCCGAACTTGTATAGATTTTTTTTTTTTTATGCCTATACCCTATGAAATTGTGCGCAACCTCCCACCACCATCACAGCAAACAGTCACGTTAATACAGTATTTGATAGTGTGGAGAGATCATGTGGTTCATTGTCACATTTCTATTTTAACAAGTTTTTTTTTTTTAAAGACTTATTTGTTTCTAATATTATGTCTGTTCCATAAAATGCTTTACCACTTGCTGATTCTGCATCTCCTTTAATGTTTGTTACCTTGTAGGAAGAGGGTTGGATGCGCAGATTGACTAAAAATATCGTTATTCCCTCCTGTAAACGGCCAGTTTTTCCTTGTAGCTCTGGCACTGGGTTTCCCGCTGCTGGCCCGTGGATTTTGAGGGTCTCTGTGTGGACCACAATTGAGCCTTGATTCTTTCGATCAGGTCTGCCGCGGGTTTATACACCGTTACCGGGAGTCCTCTTCTCGCCATATCCGTGGTTGCTTCTTCCGCCGAGTTGTAGAGACACGTCTTATCCCCGTAAAAAACCCGCAGCTTCGCCGGAAATGGAGTCTGAAAGTGCAGTTTCTTCTCTTGTAGTATCTTTTTAGTGTCATTGTATTCCCGACGCTTTTTAAGGACCTCCGGGGCGTAATCGTGTTCCACGAAAACTTTTCTCTCTTGGTGCATAAATCCTTTTTTCTGCCAAGCCAGTCTTACAACATCTTCTTTTATTTTGGAGTTGGAGAACTTCACCACCACCGATCGTGGGGGCGCTTCCGCCGCCGGCCTAGGGGCTAATGTACGGTGCACCCTTTCTATCTTCAAGTCGGTGGTTTGGGGAATATCCAACTTCTCTCTCAGTATGGATTCCACGCATGCCGCCATTGTGGTGAAACCGTCCTCGACTCCTTCTTTCAGACCATGAATTCTTATGTTGTCCCTTCTTAGTCTTCCTTCTTGGTCGGTTAGCTTAGCCTCCAGTCTTGACTGTCTTTTGTGTAGTTCCAGCACGGTATCTTCCAGCCCTTTTATTCTTTCTTCTGCTTCCATGATTCGGTCCTCGGCCTGGTCCAGTCTGCTGTTTGTCCTTTTTATTTCGTCTTTGATTTCACAAAATTCGGCCCAACACTCTCGGCGAAATCGTCTTAATTCTTTAAGTACCATTTTTAAGCTAACCTTGCTGCTAGCTTCATTCAGCTCCTCGTCTTCTGAATGGAAATCATTCGGATCAGATTCTCCGGCAGATGCGTGTCCTGGCCTGGAAAATGTCGATTTCTTCTGTTTTCCTTTAGGCATGATGGCTTTGTCTCTTGATTTTCACTCTTCCAAAAATCCGTTAAATCTGATTTTCAAGGTATTTTCCTGGATCGGGTCTGGGAGCTTCAGCGTTAAGCTGTTATCACCATGGTGTCCCATTTTTAAAAATTTTTTTAAATAATGTTTTTATTAATTTCTTCAAAGCAAGAAGTTTATGTATATTTCCCTAGTATTTGGTAGCATTGCCTTTAAACTGGATGACTTATGTCAAATGTTTTGGGTATCCTTCCACAAGCTTCTCACAATAGTTTGTTGGAATTTTGGCCCATCCCTCCTGACAGAACTGGTGTAACTGAGTCAGGTTTGTAGGCCCCCTTGCTTGCACCCGTCCTTTCAGCTCTGCCCACAAATATTTTATGGGATTGAGAGCAGGACTTTGTGATTGCTGCTCCAAAACATTGACTTTGTTGTCCTTAAGTCACTTTGTAAATAATTTGGCAGAATGCTTAGGGTCATTGTCCATTTGTGTCCAAACTTTAACTTCCTGGCTGATGTTTAGAGATGTTGTTTTAAGATTTCCACATAATGTTCCTTCCTCATGATGCCGTCTATTTTGTGAAGTGCATCAGTCCCTCCTGCAGCAAAACACCCCCACAGCATTGTGGCATGCTGAAATACCACCATACACGTCACCGACATGGGGACACACGCACAACGTGACATCATCACGCTGTGACTATATTAAGGGGCTAACGGTGTGAGACTGCCTCTCTTTGGCGCTTTGCCTTCAGCCTGCCACAACCTATGTCACACCCTCCCTAGCTTGTTACATGTGGTGTTAGCAAGTTCATTAAAGCGAACCCTCAACACAGACAATGTGTCCGCTGGTCTCATTTCCCAGACATAACATTAGCAACAAGCTAAACGTAGTCTTCTGGAGGACAATACAATGTTTTCCTGGAGATGAAAGTGTGTCTGGCATCCCTGCCGCCGTTCCTTGCCACCCCAGGTGAGCCGCCCATTCCATGGCCTTGCTGGTTTGAATCCTTTGAGACGTATGTGTCAGCTATGGACTTAGCTAAAGCTAACAAGCTTCATCTACACGGCATGCTAATACATAGCCTCGGCAGTGAGGGACAGCGCATATTCAGAACACTGGGCTCAGTGGACACCTACAGCGAATGTGTTGCCTTATTAGCCAGACATTTCAAGACTCCCGAGAGTGTGTTGGCACGAAGAATTAGGTTTCTCCAACGCCGACAGAGAGTGGGAGAGATGACTCAGCAATTCGTCGCCAACCTCCGCTATCTGGTGAGTACATGCAGGTTTGCACAGCTAGAAGACGAGATGGTGTGGGACCAACTAGTGGAGCACACCACTAACCTGCGCCTGCTGGAGAAGCTGTTAAAGGGGCCAGACGACCTGCCGTTGGTGAAGGCGGTGGAGTTAGCATTCCAGTTGGAGGCTGCCACCCAGCTAACATCACAGCTAGGAGCTTTGAAGCAATAAATCCTGCTAGCTCACGCAGTTACCGTGGAAGAAGAGCCCATTGACACCGCAACCTTTTCGGGGGATGCTGAGGTGAACACCATGAGACAGCAGGACATCATGGGATGCCGAACGTGTGGTAACTGTGGTTCCTCTGCATGCCAAATGCGCCTGTGCTCCTGCCCGGCCAGGGGGCAGAGATGCCAGTGCTGCGGTAAGCTTAACCATTTTGCCAAAGTGTGACCGTTCAACATGGTCAATGACAAGCTCGCCACCCAGTTCAATTGGACTGCCTTTGCCAACAACCATTCATGCACCAGACTCTAGCAATTTGGCATACAAGTGGTGCACAGTGAGGCTCAATGATGTCACTCTGCCATTACTACTGGACACCACTGCTACGAGGTTTCTAATGAATTGGGTCATGGTGAAGAGGTTCTTCCCTTAGCATCCAATCAAGCTGGATGTGGTGGAGCTCTATGGATATGGGCACACCAGAATCAGCTTCGTAGGCACCATCACGCTGATTGTTTGCTACGGGTCCAAAGCCCTCCCAGCATTCACCTTCCAGGTAGGGACACATGGCGACAACATCCTGCGGTGGGACCTTTTTCACGAATTGGTTTTCACCATTCATGACCACAAAGGACTTTGTTTGACCGCTGATGCTCAGAAGCGCTTCCTCCTGTAAGTCTTCTCATGTTTGCAGTTTGACTTTTTGCACTGTTGGACTTTAGTTCCTTATCACAATAAATGTTGCAAAATATCATCCAGCATGTGGGTTCATCTCAATCTCTGTGTGCCACATAGAGGCATGACAGAAGGTAGTGGCCAGAACAGAACCCAGCTGTGATTTTTGCACATTTTATTTTTTCCCTTTTTCCACCCACCTGTTTTTGGAGCGCCATGTCTTACCTGGATGACATGGAGCAGCGGGCGTTGCATCTCCTGGAAGGCATCTTGGTGCAGACGCAGTCTTCCCTTTCTCCCAAGACGGTCCGGGAGGCTTGGGATGGCGGAGCGTCGGTAATGGAAGCATTCCCCAGTCTTTGGAATCACCCGGAAGCTACGGACATACTCCTATCCATATACTCCTTGCCGTGTGATGAGCCAGTGGAAGAAGCTCTGACTCCTGAGCCGTCTCCAATGAAGAGGAAGCGCTTGCGCCGTAAGAAGCCTTCAGCCTCTCCAGCGGCAGCTCTGCCTCGTCCTCCTGAATCCTGGCCCGCTCCATCGTTCGAGGAGCTGGAGGAACGGAAACAGGTTTTGTTGGCTGAAATTGACCTCCTCCTGGAGGTGAAGCCGTGGCTCCTTCCGGAATTGGCCCTGGAATTGGAGGAGTTTTCTCTGAGGGAACCTGAGTTTGTGCCAAAGGTTGAGTGTTCCCGGTCCTCAGAGCCTCCTCAACTCCACGACGAGCCCACGCCCTCGTCTTCCACTTGTCGCCGCCGTTCCTGGAGGTCTCGGCAGAAAATCGTCACGACCTCTCAGTCAGCAATCCCTCCTTCACTGGGGGAAGAGAATCCTGCAGCAAAACCTCCTACACAATTTTCCCTTCTTGCTGCCCCGCCAACACCCATTCCCTTCGCAGCTGCAGTCTCCTTCTCCTCTGTGTTGTTCATCCACTGTTGAGGGGTTGGCCGTTATTTCCCTGGCTCCATTCACCTCCATACCTGCGGAGATGGCTCCTCCACAATCCACAGAGGGGTGCAGGCCCGCCAGGAGAACAGGCAAGTGCTATCTCATTCCATTCCAATAGTTAATGAATTGTCTTGCCTGACTCTTGGTAAAGAGACTCAGATCATACAGCCCCCTGAGTGCTCTTTACCTGCTGCAGATAATGAATTTTCTCCTGCCCTCTCCATGCCTCCTCCTCTCGCCTCTGAGTGTCCATCGGCCCTGGAACTCAACCGCTGGATGATGGAGGAGCCCACGGTGCTGGAGGACACCATCCCAGCCCCACAGTCTCCCTATGGACAGAGGGAAGGTGCTGAACCTGAGCCTACCACACCGAGTCCAGCACCAACGGTGAGCCGGACCCCAGCCACCTCGCTGGATGAGCCTCCTGCGTGGACCACTACGCCTGGGGCTGAAGGGACTGCTATTACCATTATGCCTGCTGCGGGGGCCACCGTAGCAGAGTTGACACCGGAGCTGAACCTCCTTACGACTGAGCCCGAAGAGCCATCGTCACCTGGATTGTCGGAGTCCTGGACGGCGGTGGAGCTCAAGCTCAGGCAAGTGCTCTCTTTTGTTTTTCTCCTGTCTGTCTTTGAGCAGTCTTGCCTGGCTCTTGGTGAGGAAAGCCAGGTGCAGCCACCCGCTGCACTTGAGCTCGCCTTGCTGGGCTCCACCGCTGCTGGCGATCCTCACCCCTCTTCTTTGTGTCTTGTATCTAAGCTCTCCCCCAGCATCGCTGGAGAGGATCCAACACTGCCAGAGGTCTCCACAGGTCCAGGTTCATCACTGGAGGTTGACCAGGGTCCTGCTCCTCACGTTGAGGTCATTGCCGGCGTTCTGTCCCAGCCCGGGACCTCCGCGGGTGCAGCTGTGGCCCAGTCTGGGCCCACTGAGAGTGCAGCTGTGGTCCAGCCGGGTCCCACTGAGGGTGCAGCATTGGCTCAGCCAGGGCCCACCGAGGGTGCAGCTTTGCTCCAGCCCGGCACCCCCGAGGGTGCCGCTATGTTCCAGCCTGGAGCTCCCAAAGGTGCAGCTATGCTCCAGCCTGGAGTCCCCGAGGGTGCAGCATTGGCCCTGCCCAGGCCCACCGTGGGTGCTGCAGAGCTCTGGCCCGGAGCCACCACAGGTGTTGCAGCGCTCCAGCCCGGAGCCACCGCGGGTGCTGCAGCGCTCCAGTCTGGAGCCGCCGTGGGTGCAACGATGTCCCAGACTGGGACCTCCACGGGTGCAACAATGTCCCAGGCCGGAACCCCTGTGTGTGCCACCTACCTTCCGTCCAAGACCATCAATGGCATCGGTGTTCCCCCTCCTCCTCAGCCTGACGCCATCGGGGTCCCTCCTCCACCTTGACCTGATTACGTCATGGTTCCCTCTCCTTCGCTGCCAGATGCTGTTGTGGTTCTCCATACTTCAGTGCCAGATGACGTCGGGGCTTCCTCTCCTTCACTGTCAGACGATGTCTGTGGTCCCCCTCCTCGGCTCGCCTCTCCAGTTGTGGGTCTCCCTGTGGGGGAGCCACCTCCTGGGCCGCCTCTTCTGAGCTGGTGGCTGAAAGACTCAGGCTTGCTGCCTGATAAACTGGGCCATTGGGTTGGGTGGCTAATTTTCCCTGGCAGGCCACCTGACTCATTCTACCTGGCTGTCTGGCTGGTCTGGGACTTGGGCAGGCCACTAGACCGGGTGCACCATGCCATCCACTGGGCCTTGGACTCT
This sequence comes from Pholidichthys leucotaenia, assembly GCA_020510985.1. Taxonomy (NCBI): domain Eukaryota; kingdom Metazoa; phylum Chordata; class Actinopteri; order Cichliformes; family Pholidichthyidae; genus Pholidichthys; species Pholidichthys leucotaenia. Next base: position 167,689,771 of record CM035846.1, read on the forward strand.
GGGCGGCCTCCCGAGCCTTCTAGCTTCTGGACTTGGGGGGTCTAATTGTGTGTTTTTTCTGGTTTGGGTCCTGAGCAGGGTTGTTTTTTTTTTGTTCCCTCCTGGCCTTTTCCCCCCACCACTCGCCCTGGGTAGATTGTTGTAGTTCCCTCTGGGATGGGGGGGGGGGGGGGTTCTTTTTCCTTCTTTTTCTTTTGATGTTACGTTGGGTGTCTGGTTTCCACCCTTTGGGAGGGGGGTCTGTCACATGCTGTTTTCTGGAGGTCCTTCCAGACCCAGCCTTGTGGCCTCTCCCTGTATTGATCATTATCTGTCACATGGTTCTGTTTGCCATTTTCCCTGTTGTGTTTTATTTCTGCAATTTTTGACATGTATTATTGAAGATGTCATTTTATTTGTTCCCAGTGTTTCCTTCTCTGTCGACAGCTGTCAGGGTTTTTCAGCCTCGCGTGGGCGTGCCCTGCTGCCTATCAAGCTTGCCAGCTGCCCTTCCCTCACCTGTCATTTCCACCAGCTGAACCCAGTGATTAGCTTTTGCTCCTTTCTCCTGTCCAGGCCAGCCCACATCTGTGATCACTTCAGAATCAGAATCAGAATCAGAATCAGGTTTATTGCCATTGTTCATGTAGTACACAAACTAGGAATTTGTCTCGGTACAATGCTGCAACATTAAACATGATAAGATAAGAGAAATAAACTATACATGTAATAAAGTGTAGGATAAGATTAAGTGATCACTTATTCACTATTTAAGCACTGTCAGTTTATGTTATTGTTGCCACTACTTCGTATGTGCCGGAATCAATGTCCTTCCATTGAGTGTTCCTCCGGACATTAATTCTTTTCCTGCCTTCCTTGTCTCCTCCTCCTGTAAGTTTTCTTGTGTTTGCATTTTGAGTTTTTGCACTGTTGGACTTTAGTTTCTTGTCACAATAAATTTTGCAAAATACCATCCAGCGTGTGGGTTCATCTCAATCTCTGTGTGTGGTGTAGAGGCGCACATGACACCCTAGCTTGTTACACGTTAGTAAGTTTATTAAAGCTAACCCTCAACACAGACAATATGTCCGCTGGTCTCACTTCCCAGGCATAACAAGCATGATACTGCCACCCACATATTTTACATTTGGGATGGTGTTAAGGTCTTTTAAGGTCTTTGCCCCTGTGTGCAGTCTTTTTTTATGTTGCTTTTGGAGGAATGGTTTCTTCCTCGCTGAGTGGCCTTTCAGCTCATGTCAGTACAGGACTTGTTTCACTGTGGACAATGACACTATTTTACCAGCTTTAGCTAGCATCTTCACAAGGTCTCTTGTTATTGTTCTGGGGTTGATACCCATATTTTGCACCAAAACATGTTCATCTCTGGGACACAGAACCCATCTACTGCGTGATGAAAATCTCTAGATGACTCCTGCTTAGAAGCTGTTTTTTTTCTTGTGACTTAAAAGTCCTATTTTCATAAGAAAAAAAGTTTCTTCAGAAAAAAATTAAAATGAACAATTCAGTAAATCACTATTTATCATATTATAACAGTGGAGACTGCCAACAGCCTCTGCACTTTCCACTGCCCAAGGTTTCATCAGTTTTTCTTCAACACCCCCCTTCCCCCCAGAAAAAAAGCACCTACTAACACCTAAACTATAGAATCTCATGGCCCTAAAAATGATTTACAATAATACCTCATATAACTCTGTTGTAATTATAAGATGGATTATAAGAATAAATTCTAGCACAACCTCCGGGATATGTATGTGTATGTACACACACACACACACACACACACACACACACACACACACAGAGTATATATTGGGGCTGAAGCGATTAGTCGACGATAATGTCGATCATTTTCAAAAAATTTGTTGATGTAGATTTTTATTGTTGACTAATTGTTTAATTTTAAAGTTTGTACGCATGCCGCGGAATTGTTCAGTTTAACTGTTCCAGGGAAGAAGATGACAAACACATCATAGCAACACGGAGAGAAAATCATGGAGTAAGCCAAAAGTTTCCAAAGTATTCGGGGTATTCATGTATCCCATAATCCCTTGCGCACCAGAGAGGCGCCACAATCAAAACAACATGGAGAACCCACCAAACGAACTGGTAAGTAGGCTTACTTTGTGCTATCATAACTCTATCCCATTGCTACAAATTCACAGTATATTGTTGTCCAAGGTTTTATCAGTGTTCTAAGCATATTGGCTGCAATATTTAAGTGTAAAACTTATTTCTGCAAGCTTGCTATCCACCTGATTACAATCGGGTATCAGACAACAATGTCAATAGACAATACATGTGTAGTAAAACCAACTGTGTTTGAAATGTGGGGCAGCAGTGGCTCAGGAGGTAGAGCAGGTCGTCTAATAACCCGATGGTTGGCGGTTCGAATCCTGTTCTCCCCAGATATCCTGCCGTTGTGTCCCTGGGCAAGACACTTCACCCGCATTGCCTCCAGTGCCCATAACACTGGGTATGAATGTGTATAAATGTATAAAAATGTTCGGTGGTGGCCGGAAAGGCCGTTGGCGCAGATTGGTTGCCACGTTTCCGTCAGCCTGCCCCAGGGCAGCTGTGGCTGCAGAAGTAGCTTGCCACTACCATTGTCTGTCTGGAGTGAATGAATAATGTACCTATTTGTAAAGCGTCTTTGAGTATATATGATAAAGCGCTATATAAAATCGATTTATTATTAAACAGTTTCACAGAGTGAATGCATTGTGTTAGTCAATTACAATTAAGTGATGGCCTGTATGCCATGGATTGCAATTGACTATCTTGCAATCGACTATCTTGTCATTAAATTTGTATTCAAAAGACTATCTTAACACTGCATAGAATTTCGAATAGGCCAGATGTGATGTATTATGAATACTAGAAATATCAGCAGGGTATACTAGCACTGTATAATAGACACGTTCGTAAATGACGGCAAAATCGCTCTGATATTTTATGTGTTTACATGATATATGATGATATGATGAGCATGATATGATATCATATCATGCTTGGTATATCATCATGATATACCAAGCATGACAAGGCTTGCAATTACACGGCACATGTTCTTCAGAATCTTAGACATTATATAAAATGTATCCTACCTTTAGATGTCAAATCCATGGTCCATATGCCAGGGTTGAAGTGCAGTCGTGTGTGAACGTCTGCAGCAGTTGAATGCCCGTGTTTACATCTCACGATGTGCACACACCTCTCCGGGATTTCGCGTGAGAATAGAAACCTTAATACCCTCAATGGGAGGATTTTACCAAAAATAATTGAAACAAGTTAAATGCAGGCTGTAAAGCAGTGTTGTCATATCACAGCTGCACTACAGCGATGTATCCATTCCCTCCTCCTCTCCATTCCTCCGTCTCCAGCCACCTGGTTAGCAAGTAACGTTAGCACTTCTTATTTTCAATGAGCGACTCTCTCAGCTTTAGAAAACTGACCGCACTATTAGTACGTGCTATTTAAATAGTTTACCTGTTGTCGGGCAATAATCTCTGTTATGATGGTTGCTGACAGCTGAGCTACTTCCATTATGCTGGCTAATATGTTAACTGCAGGTTTAATTACATGAGCAGCTTACTCTTTTTTGTTTTCTCTGTTATTGTTCCGGTAATATCAGCCTTCGTTCTGAATATTAGTGCATCTCAATAAATTAGAATATCATGATTTGTACTTTAATAAAAAAAAGATAACCATAATCATTACAAATACATTTAAAACTGCTTAAATATTTCACTGTAATGAAGGCTCACATTCCTGCACTGGCATTTAAAATGTTTTTTTTTAATTTTAGACTGAAAGAAGTTATTTTAATTTTCATCTGAAGCCTAATTAAACTTATAAACTTCTAGACCTAGCAAGGTTTCAAACAGGATGGACTAGCTTGTTATTTTCTTTTTTTCTTTCCTTTTTTTTTGCTTTAATGGAGTTGAATATGACTCTAGTTTGTTTTTAACACACAGTTACAACAGCCTTGATGGAGCAGCAGAGCTGCTATTTGAGTTTTTAGACTTTAACATCTATTATTTAACTGTGTTGCTATAAACACTTCTGATTAAGTTGTCAAGTTCAAGTTTCCAACTCATGTTTGATGGGTCATTATTTTATTTAGTTATGGAAGCTTTTTATAATAGGTTACATTATATTAAGGTACCACCCATTCACTCACACATTCACACACTGATGGTAGTGGAGCAGCCATACACAGGTGCTGGCCTGATCCACCAGGAGCAACTGGGGGTTCAGTGTCTTGCTCAAGGACACTTTGACATGCAGACTACAGAAGAGCAGGAATTGTACCCCTGATCCTCTGCTCAGTAGTTGGCCACACTACATCTGCGCCACAGCTTCCTGTTATGTCCAGAAACCCGGAATGACCAACCGAGAGTTGAACTGCATTGGAACAAGAATTTTATTACAATAACTGTTAGTTATACAGTACAGGTTATGGCTGTGCGCTATGTTCTGGATAGTCTGGAGTTGAGAGAGCTAAGAGAGCCTAAGATGGCGACCTTCTCCTTTTAACTGTCCGGTGTGATGACGTCACCCTGATGGTTGTGTCACCACGCCAGCGCTCGTTAACCCCTGTAGTGTCACACTACATCCCCCCCCCCCCCCCTTGGAAAACACAGAACATTATACACAATCGAATTCACCCTTTCCAATTTGGTTTTACATAGAACCCAAAACTAGCTAGGGCTAGCAGGTAGACCACCGTGTAGCCCAACACGGCTGAGTGATTTATTCTGCCACTATCAGTTGACAGCTGCGCCCCTAGCTAAACAGTTCCTTTTTCTTTCGGTTATTCCATGGCAAACGCATTCCTGTTGGAGGGGCCTTGTAGCAAGCCCGTGGTGGATGCACCCCTGGCAGTGCAGGGCCCCCCAGACCGGGACCATCTCCCACAAAACTCCAGTCTGGGTCCTACACCATGCAAGTTGTCTCCCGCGAAGCCTTGTCCTCCAGAGCCGTCACTCGAACTCAACGGAAATGGTTGGCATGCCACACCGAGCCATCTGTCAGCTGGAAGGTCGCTGGTCCCAGCTGCGTGGCGATCCCCATGGGTGTCAGTGGTGCTGGAGGTTGCGTTGTAGGTGACTGTGGGTCTGGTCGCTCGGTTTTACGGACCCAAACCCAGGCCAACACCACAAGTGGCATTCTGTTCGGCTGCACGTGTCGCTGCGGTCACAGTGACGTAGTGTCCACGTCTGTTGTGAGATGCCCGTCAGGTTGTAATTGTTCTGCTGTTACCTGGTGGGTCACGGACTCTTCATCCAGTGCCACTGCAGCGGCTTCCTGGAGACTGAGGCCGGTCGTGGATTCGGAAGACGTCCGGTGACTCTACTGTGTCCTGTATGATCGTGGACTCTTCATCCAGCAGCTCAGCTGCGGCTCCTGTAGACTAGTGCTGTGTGAGGATTTGGAAGCAGTCCGGCCCCTTCTCTCCTTCACCTGGGAAATCTGGTTGTTGTGATGTGTTACTATCATCATTGTTAGGATCTATGCTGGGTTGTTGTGTCCCGGGATACTCGGTAGGCATGGTCTCCCTCTCTTGCAACTCTCTCCTGCAACAGTGGCTCCTGTGGGCTCATGCTAGGCGAGGATCTGAGGCGAGTCCAGTCGCTGCCCCCCCTCTGGGCAGTGTTCTCCCTGTGTGCACGGGATGGCTGTACTCTTGTTGTCGTCATCCTGTTGTGTCTCGTCCCACTCATTGTCATCGGGGTATGTTGCGTCCCAACCATCGTGATCGGTCAAATGGAGTCCGCTACTGTCGCGGATGGAGATGCCCAGTTGGTAGAAAAGGTCACATCCTAGTATGTTGTCTCCATGCTTGGTCACTTGAAACATGAAGTCAGTAATGATTCTTGATGCGTAGGGGACCGTTAGTGTGATGGTCCCTACGTTGCTAACTCTGTAGCCACCATACCCATGTAGCACCATTGTGTTCTTGCCAATCGTATGGTTGGGGAAAAACGTCTTCACTCTGGCCCAATTCAACATTGACCTCACTGCAGCGGTGTCGAACAGGAGCGGCAAGTTAACATTGTCAATTCTCCACCACGCAGAATGCATACGCCGTGCTTCCAGATCCTACCATGTGGATGGTCGTTGTGAGTGGGTGACTTTGTTTGGTCAGTGGGCTCGGCAGTGTCACTGACTGGCAAACTTTGGTGGTTGAACTTTCCGCATTTCTTGCATCGTTGCCGTCTTGCCGAACAAAAATGCGCTTTCTCTTGGTGTGTCGGGGAACCACAGCTGCCACATGTGGAGCGTTTCGTAGTGGTCCTGTGGTCTATGGTGTTTGCTTCAATCTCTTCTGCTGTATCACTGGGTTCCTCCATGCTCACCGCGTATGTCAGTGATGTGTGGTTTGGCTGCCGCTGCTATTGCTGTGCACCCTATCTGTGATACTAACCTGTCAGCAGACTGTAGCTGGAATGCTAGCTCGATGGTACTAGCTAGCATCATGTTGTTTGGTGCTGCTAGCATCTTTGTCTGTAGCCGCGGGTTGTTTGTGTCCTCACCCAACTGGTCCCGCACCATTTCATCTTCCAAAAAAACAAACCTGCACATGCTAGCTAGGTGGCGAAGGTCCACAACAAATTGTTGTGTCATCTCTCTAACTTTTGGTTGCCATTGGTGGAACCTAATATGCTGTGCCAACACATTGTCTGGTGTGGTGAGGTACCTAGCTAGCAGCTCTACTGCATCAGTGGACAAGCCTGTTGATCCTAGTGTGTGGAAAATGCGTTGTCCTTCTATGCCCAGGTTATGAATTAACAGAGCTTGCTCCCGTACCTTGTCCAGTTTGCCCAGGTCCAACGCCGACACATACGTCTTGAAAGCATCAAGCCAGTGCACCCAGAGTACGGGTGGCTCATCGGGGTATTCCAGAAACGGTTGTAGTGGCCTCAAGCAGGCTTCCATGATTTTACTCTCATCACCAAATGTTATGTCCAGAAACCCGGAATGACCAACAGAGAGTTTAGATGCGTTGGAACAAGAACTTTATTACAACAACTGTTAGTTATACAGTACAGGTTATGGCTATGTGCTATGTTCTGTATAGCCTGGAGTCAAGAGAGCCAAGAGAGCCAAGAGAACCTAAGATGGCGACCCTCTCCTTTAAACTGTCCGGTGTGATGACATCACCCTGATGGCTGCATCACCATGCCAGTGCTCGTTAACTCCTGTAGTGCCACACTACACCGCCCACACAGAAATCATGACACTCACCTGTTTAATTAACCTGTTCACCTGTGGAATGTTCCAAAAAGGTGTTTTCTGAGCATTCCTCAACTTTCCCAGATTCTTGCCCCTGTCCCAGCTTTTTGGAATGTGTAGCATGCATCACATTCAAAATGAGCAAATACAGTATATGCAACAAAACAATGAAGATTATCAGTTTGAACATTAAATATCTTGTCTTTGTAGTGCATTCAGTTAAATTGTCCCATTGTGGGACTAATAAAGGTTTATCTTATCTTAATTGTAGGTTGAAAAGGATATTTAAATAATTACCTCCGCCAAGGAGATTATGTGATCATCGGCGTTGACTTGTTTGTTTGTTTGTCTGTTTGTTTGCTTGTTAGCAAGATAACTCAAAAAGTTCTGGACGGATTTTCATGAAATTTTCACAGATTGTCAGAAATGGGGTCTCCTACAGATGATTAGATTTTGGTGGTGATCTGGATCACCGTCCAGAAGAAAACCGCCATTACGGAAAATGCGATTTTCGTGAATAACTACTGAACCACTAATCCTATCATTGTGAATCCAATTGCTAGTCATATGTTTTCATGATCAAGGAATCTGAAAACGTACACACAAACACTGTATAGGGTGAACTGTGGCGCTTGGCGGAGGTCTGCGCTCTCCGAGTGCTTTTCTAGTTTTATTTTGTTTTTATTAATGTTTTACGCAACGTCCCAGTTTCACCAGAACTGAGGTTGTATAGTAACTGCCCTTAACTGCAAAGAGCTCTGTTCCAGTACATTCCCTCTATATGGCCTCATGGGCAGTGGTATCCTAATGGTTAGGGATGTGAATTGATGAGCAGAGGGTTGCGGGTTCGATCCCTGGACTGGCAGAATTAGATCTGGGTGGGACAGATAACATAGCAGTGTTTGCACCACCCTCCTTAACCCCACTGTGATGCCCTTAAGCAAGGCTCTTAACCCCAGCTGCTCCAGTGGAGCTGCTCATTGGCCACGGGTCAGTCTGTGGTTGTACTGGGCAGCTTCCTGGTGTAACTGGGTGAGTGTGAACAAGACATCCTGTCATGGATTGGCCCCTGCGGGGCAGAGGGGAAGACCCAGATGCTGGACTGCTAGTTTGTGATATTTATTGAAAACACAAAAGTCCAAACTGAGCACAAACACAAAAATCCAAACCATGCACAAAACAAAACTTACAAACAGGAACGTCGAGAAGAAAACAGGATACACATGGATGAAAAACATCTAAACAGGAACAGGGTTCAGATGCATACGATTCTTTGAGACTCCATCAATAAAGGAGAGAAATCATAATCCTTAAATAGAGCCAGAGACAATTGAACACAAATGATGGCAGGTGTGGATACCATGAGCGGACGGGGGGAAACAATGATTATAGACTTGGGTCAGCTGGGAGCAATGAGAGGGGAGAAGACGGGGCTGACAGCTGACAGGGACACCACCCACAATGGAGCAAAAACCCAGAAATACCACTGACAGCTGTCACTCCGGAGAGGGAGAGAGAGAGAGAAAACACAACCGTACAATGATAAAGAACTAAATGCCAACAAATACAGAGCTGGAAAATAAATACAAACTAATACCAAATAAAAGAGTAGCAAAACTATGATAGCATAAACAAGGGGAATAAGAAGAATGAGAAACAATACAAAATGTACGAAAACCAACCATGGATAAAAAGACAGGAATCAAGAACCCAAAATACACAAATATACAAATATTGAAAAGGCCATGAGAATGAGCACTGCAGAAACCCCCAGTGCTCAGTTCATGACAGAGTCCCCCTTTCAAGGGGTGGAGACCAGACACCCAGGGTAACATCAGAAAAGAAAAAAGACCCCCCCCTCCCAAAAAGGAGTATAACACCATCAGGTGGAGAAAGGGGAACCATGATGGCCTCAGGCAAAGGAGAGGGGACCACAATGGCCTTAGGCAGAGGAGAGGGAACCACAATGGCCTCAGGCATAGGAGAGGGGACCATGACGGCTTCTGGCAGAGAAGAGGGCACCACGACGTCCTCGGGCAGAGGAGAGGGAACCACGATGGCCTCGGGCAGAGGAGATCGAACCATGATGGCTTCGGGCAGAGGAAAGGGGACCTCGACTGCATCTGGCAGCAGAGAGGGGACCTTGATGGCATCTGGCAGAGGAGAGGGGACCACGACAGCATCAGGCAGAGGAGGGGGAACCACGATGGTGTCAGGCAGAGGAGGGGGAACCACTACGCCTTCGGACAGCTCTGCAGCACCCTCGGTGGTCCCAGACTGGGACATAGTGGCACCCATGGTGGCTCCAGCTTGGAGCAAAGCAGCACCCGCGGTCGCTCTGGGCTGGAGCACAGCAGCATCCATGGTGGCTTCAGGCTGGAGCAAAGCTGCACCCACAGTGGGCCCAGACTGGGCCAGAGCTGCACCCATGGTGGACCTGGACTGGGCCAGAGCTGCACCCACGATGGACCTGGACTGGGCCAGAGCTGCATCCACGGTGGCCCCCGGGCTGGAGCGCAACGGCCACAGCGGACCCAAGTTGGAGAGCAGTACCCATGTAGGATTGAGGCTAGGGCGCAGCACCCACGATGGCCCCCGACTGGAACACAACACCCATCGAAACCTGGACTGAGGAGGAGCTGCACCCACGGAGGTCCCGGGTTGGGACGGAGCACCCGCAATGACCTCAGCTGACAGGGGAGCAGCACTCTCAGAGGTCCAGGGTTGGGACAGAGCACCCGTGAAGACCTCATCTGGAGGAGGAGCAGCACCCACGGAGGTCCCGGGCTGGGACGGAGCACCCGCGACAACCTCTGCTGACGGGGAAGCAGCACCCTCAGAGGCCCCAGGCTGGAACGGAGCACACACAAAGGCCTCATCCGGAGGGGGAGCAGCACCTATGGAGGTCATGGGCTGGGACAGAGCACCCACGAAGACCTCAGCCGATGGGGAAACTGCACCCATGGAAGCCTCGGGCTGGGACGGAGCATCCGTGACGACCTTGGCAAGGGGAGCTGGACTCACGGAGATCTCAGGAGGCAAGGCTGGACCCACAGAGACCTCTGGTGCAGTTGGACAAATCTCGGTGACTCTGGGGAAAGGCTCAGGCAGGAGAGGTAGAGAAACAGGGTCAGGGTCACCGGCGACAGTGGAGCCCAGCGAGGTAAGCTCAGGTGTAGCTGACGACTGCACTTGGCTCTCCCCACCAAGAGCCAGACAAGTTCTCTCCAACATAGAAACAACAAAAACGAAGAAGAGCACTTGCTTGAGCCGAAGCTCCACTGCCGTTCAGGACTCTGTCGATCCAAGTGGTGACGTCTCGGGCCCAGCCCTCTGGAAGACCAGCTCTGACTCTGCTGCAGCGGCCCCAGCAGCAGGCATGGTGGTTGATACAGTCCCAGAACCCCCCAGCAAAGTGACCCATGCAGGTGGATTGCCCGGCGTGGCAGCAGGAGGTCGGCTCCCTGCTGGTGCTGGATCCTGCTCAGCTGAAGCCCGGGGATGCTCCTTCGTTGGCGCTTGCATCAGCTCGGTCTCAGCACTCTCCCTCCATCCAGACTGTGGCTATGGTTGTGGAACGAGGGCCGCAGGCTCTTCCATCATCCAGTGGCTCAATCCTGGGGCTGGCAGACACTCAGGGGGCAAAGGAGGACACACAAAGGAAGCATGTGAAAGGTGTGTAGCTGCAGCAGGTGGTGAGGACTCAGAGGACTGCACAGGCTGAGCCTCACCACCGGGAATCAGGCAAGATATTTCATGCATCAATGATGGAAAATGAAAAAAACACTTGCCTGTGTTTCCGGGTCATGATGTTTTCTGTTGCAGCTGGTCTAAATTCATCCCTCTCCATGGCTACGGTGGTCATGGGCCCCTCAGAGGATCGTGGAGGAGCTGCCCCTGCAGACACAGAGACAGGCGGAGCAGGAGAAGAAATGGCCGGACCCTCAGCAGCGGGAAGGAATGCCAAGGAGGAGAGGGAGGCAACAGCTGCGGAAAAGCTGATGGGACAGCCGGAGAGGAAAAATGCAGAGAAGGCACGGCTGCGGGTGTCTTCTCCCTTGGCGAAGGAGGGGCTGCTGACAGGAAGGTGGAGGTGTTCCTCCAGCGGTCCGGAGCTGGATGATGGCATCTTGGAGCTGGTGATGCAGTTGCTGGAGCTGGATCCGGAGCTGGCAAACAAGGAGGGGAGAAGGATGTCTGCAGCGGAGAGCGCCTCCGTGTCGGCTTCAGTCCTGCTGGAGGCGGCCCCATCGTCAGCCTGGGGAATGACTGCTGAAGTGAGGAGAATGTGGACAACAGCTCCGCAAATTAGGGATACCTCCTCAACCTGGGATGAGCCTCCACAATCACCACTGCTCCATTAACACTTTCCCAGGTCTTCCTTTGCCCTCGGGAGGCGAGAACTTCATCCACAAAACTCTGGATAAATTCAGCATACCACTCCTCCTCCAGGCTTGGGGACCCAGTGGCCGATCTTCCTTTACTTGCTGAAGGCCGGCGTGCTGGTGACATAGTGATGCTCGAACAAAGCAGGTGAGTGGAAACAGAAAAAAACAAATTAGCAGCAGCTGGGTCTCAACTGGCTGGAGTCTACAGTCATGATTGGCTCCTGCAGAGCAGAGAGGAAGGCCCAGATGCTGGAATGTTAGTTTGTGATATTTATTGAAAACACAAAAAGTCCAAACTGTGCACAAACACAAAAATCCAAACCGTGCACAAAACAAAACTTACAAACAGGAACAGCGAGAAGAAAACAGGATGCACATGGATGAAAAATGTCTGAACGGCAACAGGGTTCAGACGCAGACAATTCTTTGAGACTCTAGCAATAAAGGCGAAAAATCATAATCCTTAAATAGAGCTAGAGACAGTTGAACACAAAGGATGGCAGGTGTGGATACCATGAGCGGGCAGGGGGACATAATGATTATAGATTTGGGTCAGCTGGGAGCAATGAGAGGGGAGAAGACGGGGCTGACAGCTGACAGAAACACCGCCCACAATGGAGCAAAAACCCAGAAGTGCCACTGACAGCTGTCACTCCAGAGGGGGAAAGAGGGAGAAAACACAACCGTACAATGATAAAGAACTAAATGCCAACAAATACGGAGCTGGGAAATAAATACAAACTAATACCAAATAAAAGAGTAGCAAAACTATGATAACATAAACAAAGAGAATAAGAAGAATGAGAAACAATACAAAATATATGAAAACCAACCATGGATAAAAAGACAGGAATCAAGAACCCAGAATACACAAATATCATCATCATCATCATCATAGCAGTCTGTCGGGGGCCACAATGACTGTTTCATTTAGGTCTGATCAGATTTCTCCACACAGCTCTGTAATTTGCCTTCCGCTGCCAGGATACAAATATGGAAAAAGGCCATGAGACTGAGTACAGCGGAAACTCCCAGTGCTCAGTTCATGTCACATCCTTGAAAAAGAGAGGTTGCCTCTTAATGGAACTACCCTGTATAAATAAAGTTTAAATTAAAAAAATTAAAAAAAATATTGCCTGCCAGATTAGTAAATTTATCATTATTTTATTAAAAATAAATTAAATAATGTTAAATTTAAATATTATTATTTAAATATTATTATATTATTAAAATAATGTTAAATTTATTTTAACATTAATAAATAAAGCAATAGGCTACAGCAGTATGTTCAGTTAGCAACACTACATTAACCATCTGTTTATTTTTTGTAATTTTGTTAATGCAGAAGTGCTTTACATTTTGGAATTATTTTAATCAGAAATCACAAGTTAGATTTAAAACACTTAAAAATGTTAAATGGAACTGTTTGAAGCTCAGTTGGTGCTTTGTTAAAAACTAAGCTGTTGCAATTATTGCAAATCAATACAAAGTTGTCTAATGAAAAAAGTTTCATTGCAATTTTAGTGATTAATCACAGTTTAATTAGTTGTTTAAAAATTTATCATGATTATCACATTTTTTAGCAATTCCCAGCACACACACACACACACACACACACACACACGCACGCATGCACACACACACAAAATCAAGCTTCAAGTGTAGAGAAAAGTATTCTGAGTATTGCAGAAAAAAGTTCATCTTAAACTGTTCTATGCGAAACGGTTACTGTAACTGTAAGTTTATGAGAAAAACTATTGCAACATGACTAATGTCAGTTCTGACCTCATCATTTGGGGGTGTGCGTTTTACCTTTGTACATGCTGTAGCGTGCTGATGTCATCACTTAGCACTGATGTGTTGGAGTCAGGTAAAGGTGACTTGTAACTACTGGTGTCATTTGTCATGAGATGTAAAGCTTGGGGAAAAAATGGAACTGGACAACATAGTTAGTTATGTGAACACAGCCTTACCTCCTGCACAATGATATGTGATACTTGAGCTTGTAAAATTTCATACTCAGCTGCTCACAGTATCACCCAGGCTTGAAAAAACAGCCACAAAAGTTTTTAAAAAATTCAACTATTTTCACTTTCACTTGACAGTGAACTCACTATCAGTATTAACAATATAATGTTTTAAACATGGACAGATTTTTTTTCCCGGTTGTCTGATTTTTTCTGACTGTATGATAGACGTCCGACAAAAGACAGATTCGGCGATATGTTGTGACCTCATGATGATGCACCGATCCCTAAATGCATGTACTGATCTTTTATTAATTATACATATTTATGTAAATGTTGCAAATTCTTGGGCATTTATCACCCAATTGCATTTTCAGGCCACTAGAGGGTGCAAAGTAAGCATGTATTGTCAGGTGAAGTCATGGCTTCTTCTCATGAGATTTGCAGCCAGGTGTACAGCTTAAGAAGCAGTTAGATATGCCGAAAAGTTAACTCAAATATTGGGCCTTTTCTGGATTTTAGAACAAAGCCGGAATGAAAGCTGAGATGACACACTTAACCCACAAGGAGTACTGCATGAACAAGGAAAAAAAAAAGCACACTCATGGGCCAGCACACTCCTCTTGGATCCATTCAGCAACAGCATTAGCAACAGCTAAGCTGAAAACACTCCAGCACGTGCAGCACCAACTCTAGTGAACAACCAACCGGACACCTCCCGCCAACAAAGCCATCTTCAAACTCAGAGGGAGCCAAGTAATACGAAACAGATATTGACAGTTGCACTCTGGGGACAAAATTTGACATTGACATGGGGGTGGGGGTATATGGTATCCCAGTAATGGTTAAATACATTTAATGTATTTAGCCACTTTAAGACCTATTTCTCCTGTGCATAATGATGAATTCAGTAATTTGATTGGATGTTTAGAAACTGATCTCTCCTTTTAATGTTTTCCACACGGCCTATTTTTTCCCACAAAAACTCTTGCACCTAGGCCTGTAACAATATCAGCTAACTGGAATATTTATATGATAAGAAAAAACGGCCAGGATATAAGTTTTCTGGCCATGATAAGTCACCATTTACGTGTGCTTCTTTACATAATTGGCCAAAATTTCAGCCAGTGTTGCTGCTTTTGTCCCTCTACACACTCCCCATCAGAGGTGGGGCTCATGCTCACACAATGAGGACAGCAGGAATAAGTGAAGCAGAGACGTGAAGAGTTTGCTCACAACATACAGTTTGTCCCGACTGAGCCTAAAAGTCGGCTTCTTTTTAACAGTGTGATCACTTTGCACAGCGAAGAACTCAGTTTTTGCTTGATTGGAGAGGTCAGCTTCAACTCTGACTCAGTAATTTATGTACATGTACACCCATGTTTACACGTGCGTATGATGCCACCATTCTTACTGTCAGTCATTTTACAACATAGCAGCTGTATAAGAGAGTTCTACCAGAAAATGAAACAGCTCAAAATAAATCATAAGGTCCATTAAGTTGAAGTGTTCTATGGTCTATGTAGTTCTCTGTTGTGCTGCCACTGAGACTACATTTATTGTAAACAAACGGTCCTTACGTAAAGCCACGTGTGTTGGTTATCCATGGCAATGTATAAACAGTAGTAGTTTAGCCCAGCTATGCTAAGAAGAATGTGAGCCCAGGAGCACTTTTGGCTAAGTTTCCTGACGACTGTTGCAGAAAGTTCAAAAGAATTTGGAATTGATTCCAAACCCGTATTCCAGTTCCGGTGTGGGAGCCAGTATGTTGCCTACATTTTAAAATGGTTGCAAAGTATAAATACTACTAAGCTGAGAATGCATTTAAACATAATCATACCACACAGTTTTACCTACTTGGAACAAAAACTGATGAAACAGGCAGAGATCTTCATTTTCCTACAGTCTGGTATAAAGGAGCCTTTGACCAACAGTGCAGATATAAACATCATAGCGATACACACTCACAGACAGAGTTAAAGCCAAAGAGATGCAACGTTTATTTATTTAAGTAATTTACATTTTTTCCACATTTAAATTCCATTGTTTAACCACTTGCGCTCCGTTGTTCCGCGGGCGGGCAAGTCTCTGCGTCCTAGGGCGCACGAGGGCGCACGAGAGCCGCTCGGACGCATGATGCATGATATACTGATGATGGTGCAGATGGAGATGGTGCTGGCCTCCAAGTGCCACTGAAAAAAAAAAGCTGCAGACAGCCGCAGATTAGTTCATCTGACTGACTTCTCATTTGACTAATAAGAGCCTTGAATTGGGTTTCTGAAACCATGAAGAGGCAATGAATGAAAACCTAGGAAGGAGGACCCGCCTACTGTGAATGCAGGAGCCAATTGAAGCACAGAAATTCGGGCTGGGTGAAGAGATATTTACTGTTGCAGCAGATGAAAACAAAGGACGCTGGACAAACCTGCTACAGACCCAGGCTCACCCAGCAGCATGGAGAACACCCACAAGTGGGACCGGCACTCATTCCAGCAGAATAGGATTAGGATTCTCTTCCGTCATCATAGACCGACAGAGGCCGACGACAAAGGTCGTAAATCATTCACCAAAACCACAATAATGGAATTATGTTTTGATCGGGATCCACGAGCGGAGCAGCGTCGCGTTCGTCTGACAATGGGGAAGAGAGGTTCGCCAGGACTCTGCTGCTGTGAAGAGGTAAGGTGTTATAAGCTAAATTATTATTTCTCCCTGAAAACTGTAATCCAAAAATGACTTTTGACCGATCGGTAAATTACAACTGTACGGCGCACGAAGTACGAAGTGCGTGCGCCGCGATAAACGGTTCATTTGCCATGTTCGGACCGTGAACGCCCCCCCCCCCCCCCCCCGCTGCAGAAGAGGAGCGGGTGGGGGGGGGCGTTCACGGTCCGAACGCCCCCGGTCCGCGGGGGGAAGCATATGAGTCTATTCCTTCATGTAGCGATGGCCGTCTTCTGTAGCGAGGGGGGGGACAACCCCCCCCCCACACAGTAGCGAGGGGAGGGGGAGCCGCTGTGACAGTGTTGCTGTGGAAACATGCAAGGAGTGTAATCTGTCATGTAGCGAGGGCCGAACTCCGTCCTTTGTTGCGGGGGGGGGGAACAACCCCCCCCCCACACACACACAGACACAGCCCTGAATGTGACCTTTCATTAGAGCCCAAAATGAAGCTTCTACATTGAATTATTCAAAAGTTACAGACATTTTTCCAAACTGTGCCATTTGGCACAATTTGGCACAGTTCCAAAACGCCTGGGAACAACCTGAGAACAAAGCTTTGTAAAATATTCATTTTTTGTGGTATTGTTACCAAATTTGGATCTCAGCTTAATAACACTTGGTTCTACATTTCTGTTGCATGTTCCAGCCGGATCGGACAGCTGTGTGTTATTTGCAAGCATTTGTATCCAAAAAAACACCGTGTCCAAATTTATTTTCTTCAAGTTCAGTATGTTTAGATGACTGCAACTCAGTGGCCGGAGCACATAGAGAGATCATGTTTTATTTGCCAAAAAATTCAAAGTGTTTTCTTTTAAATGAGACCAACCCCATGAAGATGCTGCAAAGGGTTGAGTAACAGCTTTCGATTTACTTTGGGCATGTTTTTTTTTGGCATTTTTAGGAAAATTGCCCGGAGTGCAAGGGGTTAATGTGATTAATAAGTACAAAATTCAATGCCCTTTGAAAAGACGTATAAGGATTGTTATCACCATATCACTATTATGCTGGGCTTTATGACATCAACAATGGTATCGTTTATTGTGATAATTTCTGATAAAATTTTATCATCTGTAAAAATTTGTTATCGTTACAGGCCTACTCACAATACAGACTTATTTCCTTGTGAGACCAGATCAAGTATGTCAGCAGAAAGGGGAAACCTCTTGTGAGTTGAGCACCACCTGTTCTCAGAAATGAAAGAAGCAGGAGGTGCTACAGTGATTGCATCAGTGAAAAGATACAAAGGAGGTGCTTTACAGGAAAAAAAGGTGCCTGTAGCAGTTTTAAGATAAGATAAGATAAGATAAGCCTTTATTAGTCCCACAACGGGGAAATTCCAGGATTGCAACAGCACAGGGATAGCAACACTCAGAGCAACAATCAGAAGGCAAGGAAAAAACAAAAAAAAAACAAAAAAAAAACAAGCAAGCAAGAGCAGCTAATATACATATGTACATATTACTATAAAATATATATATACACACACACACACACACAGACACACAGGGGAAAAAGGCATTATTAATTTAAGACTATCATAAAAACAAACAAAACTGTTAACCAACCAAATTGGTGCATGCATATGTATGTGTTTTATGTGACCGAGGGGTAATTAAAAATATAACCTGCAAGGTTCTTTCTAAACCAGGTGGAGTCACAGGTAGCAATTGAAGGGGAAACTTATGAGGATGTTTAAGGGAATTTTATTACAATAAAATATGTACAAATAAATGCCCACTTAAATAAAAAGCCTAACCTAAAACCTAAGAATTAAAATTAAGTTAAACTAAAATAGAATAACACACCAACTGAAAAAATTAAGCTAAAAAAAAAAGACAAAGTGGGCTAAAAACAACAATAAAAGTCTTTAAAAGCTGAGGAGGGGGATCCACTCTTCCATGCCAGGTTCCATCTGCCACCACGACACCAACGCCCTCAGGAAACCTGCACAGGGGAAGACACTTGCCAGTAGTATATCCATATTTTTCATTGTCATCATCAATGTCATCATCATGGGGTGCTACTATCTGGGAACCAGACACTTAGAGCGAAAGCAGAGCTCCTCACTCTGCCTCTTGTGGCCCTTTTCCACTATAGTCAGTTTGGCCCAGTTTGGTTCGGTACGGTACGCTTTGTGGGCTTTTCCATTAGGGACTGTAACGGTTACCGTCCCGATTTTTTGGACCTGCTGGAGAGTGATTCTAACTGTACTGACATGAAAATGTGACGTAAAAACACTGCAGGCCACTGATTGGTCCGGGCGTAACGTCATGATAGTGGCGTTTGAGGCTGAGTTTACAGAATCATGAGCTGCCATTTGCAAAGATTCGTCCGTGAGCCAGCCAGCAAGCAAGCGATATAAACAACAACAATAGAATAGCTTCACAGAAATCAGACCCACAGAAATCAACACCGCGGTCCAGCAGAGTTTTCTGTGCCTTTTGGCTGATGAGAGAATCCAGAGGGAAGTAGACGGAGCCACCCGAAATGAATTTACGGCCGCGGGAGCACCCAAGTTCAGCAGTTGAAAGCCATGATGTGAGGATATAGAGGATGATGAATGATGTGATATTATGCATCTTTTACGTTATTTAACCCAGCACTGGAAAGTTCACTTTGAACAGACAACAACGTTGTTGCTTGTGTGCAAACAATGAGCTAGCTAGTTAGCCGTCAATGCTAAGTCCGTGCCCTCCTTGTATTTTGTGCTTGTGTTGACAATATCTGATGAAATATACTAGTTGCAATCCTGGTTAAAAAGGTGATTTTTTTACATGTTGCACTTTTGTGCTGTGCATGTACTTAAGTTGTGAGTATTTTCGTTGTAGAGTCCGACCAGCATCTGCTGTGACACTGGCATTTGGCATGACACAGCAATGTGTTATGGCTTGTAAGTTTCACATCCCATTATTTATACTGAAATCCTTTTGCTTTTTAAGGTCAAGTGTAGGTAAAGTACCAAAATTAAAGTCGCACAATTTCCACTTGATGTGAAAGGGACTGAACTAAGATTTATTTGACTGTGTGAATAGTAATTACAGAATAAATGAAAATGAATGGCACATCCAATATTAGCCACTGTAAAATAAAACGCTTTTTTATTTATTTATTTATTTATTTTTTTGTCAGATCACATGTGATCCTTTGTGAGTTATATTCATAGTAGTGTATCGCATTTTGGTGAATGGGAGTTGTTCAGTCACCATTATAAGTTTATAGTCTGTCGTCAATAAACTCATGCAGTACTATAATAACAGGACCCATTACAAATATTTGAGACCCATTGTAGTGCTTCCTTTTATATTTTTAGCAATACAAGTGCAAAACACCACCCACACTTGAAGCCAGGGTGACACAGCGGTGACAGAGCGGTGCCTAAACTTTTATTGATAAAAATTACATATTTTGACTGAGCGACTCCATACTCGGGGATGCACACCCTCAGTTAAAGGACTAGATTCCATTCAAGTGAAGGTATCAACTCATTCTGATTGCTGAGGCCACAGTAAAAACAAATGATTTTAAACATAACCCAGCCCTTGTAAAATCTACTTTACTGAAGCGCAGCTACATGAAAATTGTGGTTAAATACCACAAAGTACTTTTTTGTCACATTCCACCACTGTCTTTTAGCAACAAGTTTATTTCTCAAATATATTTTAAACTTGCATTAATTAACCAGGCAAGAGGAAAACGATCCACCCCAAACCGGACCTTGTGTCACTATTTACAGAGATGCAGGCTGAAGATCTGCTGAACCGGGACTGTCTTGAGCGGCACATCCAGTTGCTTCTCAGTGAGGCAGCGTGGCCGACATGTGTGACCCATTCTAATTTTTTTTTTTTTACAGTTTGGAATTTTGCACATTCTAAATAATCTGGAATTTGCTGCTGATTGTAATAAACAATTTATTGACTGATGTGTTTGCATCATGATTTTCTATTTTGTCTGTTAAGACACCAGTGGGAAAAGAGTCAACAGTACAAACCATTTATCAGTGACTTTGAAAATAATGGCTCATTTTTAAGAAAAAGCAACCAAAAACAATTATTTTATTTACTGAAGACTGTATTGTTGGATGTGCCAGTGCAGAAGACACTGCACACTTTAGTGATAGTACCAGTAAATGGAGGAATTCTGGGCCATATTAGCATCTGGATTTCCTAATAATGGGTTAGGGCAGGGGTGTCCAATCATGTGCCATGGAGGGCCAAGACCCTGCAGGCTTTACCTCCAACCAGTGTCTTCAACAGCAGATTCTACTGAATTTCGTCCACTGACTGCTGATCAGTGAGAACACCTGCTGAAGAGACTAGGTAGAAGAGAGAACCTGCAGGGTCTTGGCCCTCCATGGCACATGATTGGACACCCCTGAGTTAGGGTTTAATGGGATTTAACATTTTTTTTCCCACAATATTTTTTATTGAACCTTTTTTTTTTTTTTTACAAACATAGCACACACAGTCAGACACTAACACAAAAGTAATTTAAAAATTAAAAAGAACAATAACAAAATAACAAAAAAAGTGTAATAAAAACAACAGCCATTAACAAAAACAAGTCAACAACAATGCTCCTCTGTTTAGTCTAGGTAATATATTACATAAGAATACATAATATACATTCACCAGCTTGGAATTTGCAAGGTCCACACATATCATTCACCTTCTTCTTCAGAAGTTATGTTTAATTTCTTTACATAATCAATGAAAGGTCTCCATATATTCTCAAACACATTTTCCTTTGATTTCAGTATATATGTTATTCTTTCTAGTGGAAGGTTTGTTAACATCTGTCTTAACCACTGAGTCACATCTGGTCTATGAGTCTTTTTCCACAGTAATGCAATACATTTTTTGGCATTAAACAAACTGAGGTCTATGTGTAACCCAGTGTTAAAAATGTGGATGGAATTATGAATGTCGATACCGCTTTAAGAAGAAGGGGGGACATTCATTTCACAATGGGAATACATAATTTGAATATGAATATTTAAATAAATATATATTCATAAATGGTTAGGAACATTTTCTAGAAAGTTCTGATAAAGTTCCTAGCATGTGTGTTGGTATTTTGAGTAACCAATGGCTGTGCCGTTGCTGGGTCATGCCAGCCAATGGGTTAAGTGCTCTCTCCCTGGGTCTGGGATGACTTGCATTTTTGGCTCAGTCACGCCACACGCCAAAAGACACAGACCAGAGAGAGAGACGGTCCTTGGTGATATGGCGACCCTAGCGTGCTGGTAGCAGCCTTTGCCTGGATAAAACCCTTGAAATTGATTGGGATCCAAAGGCTGTCAACGCCGTTGAGCGCGGGAACCCCCATTGACGCACGAGCCACTTAGCATGGTCAGGTTCTGTTTTTTTTTTTCCTTTGGACTGGTTTGACCAGAGCGTGGATCTCCAAATCTGGACGGCGAGCCGAAGCCCGAGTCCTAGAAACTGCTAGAGGTGACCCCACTGGTCACGTGGAACTGATACACCAAGAACTGTGAATATTGTGACTATATTTTGGAGACCTTTATTGTTATTTTCTTTTTATTATTGTGACAAGTGTGTGGTTTTTTTTGATTGTACATATTTGTAAATAATACACATTTGTTAAAATAATATATATAGTTGCAAGTTCTATACGGCTGTGTATGTGTCATCTGTTGTTGCACCTCCCAGGCTCCTAGGAACCCAGAGTGGGTCTGACCTGGCCCAATTATCCCTCTGCCCAGGTAGAAAAGTTAAGGTAAACACATTGCCATAACACACCACTATCAAAAAGGGTACTACACCTAAAGTGAGTAGGTGTTAGTTAGTAAGGGTTACACACAAAAATCTGGCGAGCGCAGGTGTTAGTGGGTGTTACCCAGTCACCCAGTGGTATTATACCCTGTGTGTTACAAGTGGTATATTGTTACATATGAATGCTCTTTCACTCTTATTAAAGTTATGTTTTTCTGGATACAGACCCAACAAAAACAGTTTAGGGTTCAGTGTGATTTGTTTTGAAATTATTTTTTCAATTGTTACCCTCACCTCTTCCCAAAACATTCTGATTTTTCTACATTCCCATAAACAGTGAAATAGGGTTCCTTTACTTTCCATACATTTTGTGCATGTATCTGGTATGTTTTTGTTATATCTATTTAATTCCACTGGTGTAACATACATCCGCATTAACCATTTGAAATGTATCAGTTTAAGACGTACATTTATTGATTTGGTTTGAGCTCCTGCACAAGCCATTTCCCATTGTTCCTCTGAAATTTCAATTTGCAGGTCTTCTTTCCAGTCATTCAGTCTTTTCTGTGAGTTTTCACTTGAGTCTAGTGTCAATGAGTTATAAAACTCTGAAATAATACCCTTTCTCTTACTATCTTTCATCAAAATTTTTTCCAAAGTTGAATAAGTAGGTTGGGTGAGAGCATTATTTTGATTTGACCGAATAAAATTTCTAAGCTGAAGATATTTAAAAAAGTGTGTTCTATTAAGATTGAATTTAATCCTCAGTTCTTCAAAAGACATTATGTTATCTGAGCGTGACAAATATAAGTCTTGAATCTTTTGAATCCCTTTTAAATTCCATACTTTAAATACAATATCCGCTCTCCCTGGTGTAAAATATTGATTACCCCATATTGAGCTAAATTGTGACAGTGAGTGTGGTTCTTTTAAATATTTTTTGGTTTCACACCATATTTTGATCATGTGCTTTACAATTGGATTTTTAACTTGTTTCTGTGATTTTTTAGCCGAGTCTGAATATATGAATAAGGGAAGAGGTAAAGGTAAATTGTATGATTCCATTTCAGTCCAGTGAGGAGGATCATTTGATGAAAAATAATATGTCATAGACCTCAGTTGTGCTGACCAGTAATACAACATAAAGTTTGGACATTTCAGACCTCCACGATCAAATGGTAAATATAGTAAGGACAAATTTAATCTAGCCTTCCTATTGTTCCATATAAATTCCACTAACTTTTTTTTAATTCTTGAGAATAGATGTGAAGGTGGTGGTAAAGGAATGTTTTGAAATAAATAAAGTATTTTTGGTAAGATATTACTTTTAAGTATATTAATTCTCCCGATCATCGACATTGGTAGTGACATCCATCTCTGAAGCAACTCATCTCTGAAGCAACTCATTAATATTTGTCATAGTTGGCATTGGCGACTGATTCTAGCTTAGGCAAAATTTGAATTCCTAAATATTTAAACTGATTTACAACATTGAATTGGTTCACCTCAGGAGCTGGATGATTTCTCTGGGTCTCATTTAACATTAATATTGAAGATTTTGTTTTGTTTATTTTATATCCTGATATATCCCCGAAGTTCTTTATTAAATTTAACAAGGTCGGAATTGATTTTTTAAAATTTGACATTAACAAAATTATGTCATCGGCATACAGGGATATTTTATGTTCTGCTGGTCCTGCTTTAATTCCATATATTTGTGGATGTAAACGGGGATTTAACATTTTAACACAAACTGCTTTATGGTTCATAATTCTGTTGGCAGACTTATACCAGACTAAAAGTGATTTCTCAAACTGCTGGATTGTTCTTAGACAGCTCTTCCAGTCTTTTAGCATTTAATTTGTGTCACTTGGTGGTAACCTTCACACATAAAACAAAAGTGGAGATACATCTGCAAAAAGTACAAAGGTTTATTGTCAAAATTCCTAGTGCTATACTAAATAAATACATGTATAGTTCACTGATGATGCAGAGAATATATATTTATACAGTATCTACATGTAGTCAGCAATACTCGATATGATATATCCAGTAAATCCATGAATTTCCATGTCACCTTGTGACTGCATTATTCTAATTGCTTTTAATCCTAGATTCAGTTTGATTTGGCTTAAAATGCATCATAATAGTTAAACATGTATTATACCTAACTTATTACTGTTTACTTGTTGAAATATATATTTTAGTGTGGCGGCATGAAATAATAAGGAGTGAGCTGAGAGTTTTTAAGGGAGTTTATTATCATTCATCCCGCCATCATAGAACTCACTCCAGCCCTGTGCAGGCGGGCTGGAGCGGGTCCTCAGGCTCTCGTGAGGAGACACAGAATGCGTGTCGTCAGAAGCAGTGGTCAGAGAGAGAGTGAGCTACAGAGCATATGCAGTTTTTATACCCAGTTGCAGACAATACATGAAAGGCACATTATCATCAAAGTAACAGCAGGAAGGCATGGGACATTTACATTTGAGAGTCACATACATCAATCGGAGGATTACTGACAGGAAGACATTTGCCTTACAGTACAGAGCAGGAAGTCATAAATAATAGCAGGATACTGGCGCCTGAACTAGACAAAGGGAGGCTGCCTATTGATATCAGCCATTGTTCTGCCAATTGCTCCAGCTGAGCGCTCTGCTTGTCCGTGGCTGTTGTGGGGGTTACCCATACACTCCCCCCCCAGAGGGCTCAGCGGGAAGCTGAGGCCTCGATAGTCCGGCTTTGGGAGCGAGCTGCAGGGGAAGCTCGCTGCAGGCGGCGGTGGAGGGAGGGGGGTGGGGGTAGCAAGTGCCGGCCCGGGACGGCGAAATTGTCTGGGCCGCGCAAAAATTGCCTGTGGATCCGCGATGTTGAGGGGCTGTCCCGTTGAATGTGCGGAGGTCCAAAGCAGCTGTAAGAAGAAAAACTTGTCTCTGACTCCTCTCGCGGCCATGAAGAAAAAAAGGAGCTGCAGCAGTGTGAGGGACTTGGCGTGTTGACTTTAGGTGTGCGCGCAGTCCTAAAGTCCTCGGGGACAGCTGACGGCTGAATTCCCTTGTGCGCCGTGGCTGAGACCATTAGAAAATCCTGTGAGCGAGCTGCGTGCGTGCCTCAGGTGTGTGAGCAGCCCTGAAGGTTCTGTGTGCAGCGGCGAAGGACGATGGTGATCTGTGTGGAGCCGGTATTGTCCCGTGCGTGGTGCGCTGTCCTCGGAACCCCCCGGTGTGCGTGCGGGGTTCGGTGCATGGCAGGACCGCTGTAGAGGCGAGTCAGGGTCAGGGAGCTTGCTGGAGATCAGCATCGTCGGCGCCGATGGTCATCCCTGTAAGCTGTTGCGTCGTTCGCTGTGTCGGGTCATGGTGCGTTCAGGTCCACGCGCTGCGTTCTCCGTCGGCCCTGGAGGTCGCCGTCGTGGAGAGAGGACGAGGTGCGTGCGCTCTCGTGTGGAGGAGCTGTGAGAGCGGCCGGTCCCAGCGTGGATGTGCAGATCTCAGGCATGCAGATCTCACCATGAAGCTTTCTGCAGCTTTCCCGGTCGTGGGTGATCTCCGGAGAGTTTCGCCTGGTGGTGGCTCTGCGTCGAGGTCTCCCTGTAGCAGAAGGGAGGGCAGATCATTTGCGTCAGGCTGCTGTGTTCGCTTGTCGTCGGAGAATCACCGCCGGGTGCTGCGTTCGTTGTCGTCGGGTCACCAGTGTAGCTGTCCAGACCAGAAGGTTGAGTTGCACAAAGCGTGTGCTTTCTCGGGGTCACCAATGTGGCAGAAGAATGATATGCAGCGAACTGTGAGTTTTTAAGGGAGTTTATTATCATTCATCCCGCCATCATAGAACTCACTCCAGCCCTGTGCAGGTGGGCTGGAGCGGGTCCTCAGGCTCTCGTGAGGAGACACAGAATGCGTGTCGTCAGAAGCAGTGGTCAGAGAGAGAGTGAGCTACAGAGCATATGCAGTTTTTATACCCAGTTACAGACTATACATGAAAGGCACATTATCATCAAAGTAACTGCAGGAAAGGATGGGACATTTGCATTTGAGAGTCACATACATCAATCGGAGGATTACTGACAGGAAGACATTTGCCTTACAGTACAGAGCAGGAAGTCATAAATAACAGCAGGATACTGGCGCCTGAACTAGACAAAGGGAGGCTGCCTATTGATATCAGCCATTGTTCTGCCAATTGCTCCAGCTGAGCGTTCTGCTTGTCCGTGGCTGTTGTGGGGGTTACCCATATTACTGCTAATATAACCCATAACAACAATATATGGCAACTACAATATGGTTCGTGAAGCCAGGGTGACATCTCATCACTGGGAGCCTGTGTTGAACGCCCAGACCCATGGTTTGAAGCGATAATTTTGCCACAAGAGAGCCATCTGAAACACACACACAGAGAATACATATTTTAGTACCTAATAGTGACAACTTGCCGACATTACAATGTAGTGCTGCGGACTTAAAGCAAAGTTGCAGTAGCAATCATTAGCTTACCTTCATATGTGATTTAGTTCGTATTCTCATGTCTTCCACTTTATACTTCTCTATATGGCTTCCTAAACGCTCCAGTACTTTTCCAGAGTTTGTCGTCTCGCCGCCTACGGCCTTCTGCTCTCCTTTTGCTCTCCTTTTCTGAATGTTGTCTGGCAAAACAAGCCAGACACTGCAGTCACCTTGTATTCTGCAATCTTGTGCTTTGCCTGGGTCACTTGGTTTGCGTAACGGTAGGGTTGCGCTGCCTCCCTGTAACACATCCCACCCACATCAAGTGGTACTCTTTTTGTAATGGAAACACAAGCGGACCGAACTGAACTGAACTGTACCATACTGTACTGGGCCAAACTGACACTAGCGGGAAAGGGTGGGGGAGGACACTTTCAGTAACGGCCAGGACCATCATGGTGGTCCTGGCTGTTACTGCTCCTCCTTCTCAGTTATGCCCTCGTTCTTCCATTTCCTCTGCCACCAGCAGCTTCGTCTCGTCCAGCAGGGCTCTCATCTGACTGGCTATCCAGGCAGGGCTGTCCTCCAAGTAGGCCTTATACTTCCACCCCGTGACGTATGCAAGAAATAAGAACCAGCAAAAACATGTTCATTTTTCTGCTTAAGCTTTATTTGCATAATGGAGGAAGGTGATGTAGCTATTGTGTTTGTCGCTTCTGATCCACTTGTGTTGCCTGTTACCCAAGGCAACCATCATTCAACAAACACCCGGGATTTGCTTTGAAACAGTCTAGCATGCCTTGAATTGTGCCTGTCAGATGAGGGTAATGACTTCCATGATTCACTGCCTACCACATCTCAGGCCCGAGATGAGTACACCCTAGTCATTACTGTACTGTACAATATTAATTTTATACAGACTGGTGAAATTGTATTATCTATATCATCAGTGACAACAAATACATTTTATTATTCACATATAAAATGTTTTCACAACATTTAAGATATTTTCCAATATATAGCTTATTACATTTTAGTACAGTTACAACATATCATTTCAGTGTGTCTGCTTTTATGTCACACTATAGCAATTTTAGTGCATAAAGCTGTTCATGTGAAATCAGCACACAGTTTACTGACAATGGACTAACAGTTCAAGTTTATGTACACTTTCATTTTGGGGGTTTGATGGTGCTTTTGCACCACACAGCATTTGCACTTCCTGCTAGCTGACACAGAAAGTCCCCAGCATTTAGTCACTTCACCACTGGGAAAGTTTTTCTCTTCACATTATCTGTATGGCAGCAGCTGCTCTTGTTAACAATCATTCTGTTCTGACTTGAACATAGGATTTTCCATCAGATTTTCCATCAGACTATCTAGAGAAGCTTTTAGTTATTGCTCTCAAATTCTTCAGCGTTAGATAATGTGGTCGTAGCTCATAGCTAAAGTCTGTTTTGGGAAAGTTTGACATTAAAGCAAAACACCTCTCAGGTAGTTCAGCATCCATCTCAGCCTTACAGTCCAGTTAATAAAAAAGTCTCAGTTGTGCGTTCACATCTTCACTGATTCTGATGTGGAGTCCAGTAAAGTCCTGTAAATGTCAGACTTCAGGAAGCGTGGGTAAGAGTCCCTCTCCATCAGCCCGTAGACGATCTTTTGGGCATCATTAAAACACACAGCAGAAGGAGCTTCCATGTTCTGCCTGATCACTTCTCTCGTCCTGTGATCGATATTGATCTGGAAAGAGAGAAAATATAATGAAAAAAACCGAAAAGCAGCCCAGCTTCTTATGAGGAAAAGTACTGAAAATCTGACTGCACAATAAAGAGCTCTGTGCATACCTCTCTGGGAGCTTCAGCTTGAATGTAGCGTTTGAAGATCTTTTTGGCCCTGGAGGACATCCTGAAGGAAGACCTGATCTTCTTATAGTCCTCGCACACTATCCAAAACTCAATGTTCTCATCACTGAACTCAGACTTTAAGAAAGCCTGGAATATTTTCATTCCATCTATGAGAAATAGAGGACATTTTCAGCAATTAGCAATTTCAGCAATTAGCAATTAATAATAGAAAAGACTAAAAATAAATTGCAAGCTTTTTCTAAATGATTAATTTACATTTGGATGACAGAAGCCTGTCTAAGGATTGTGACCACTGAGACATCTCTTCAAAGCATAGCCTGTAAAACAAGGGTGCTCTCTTAGTTACACACACATGAGGAATACATGAGAAATGACTGGCTGTTATTGGACAATTTTTCTTCACTTACCCATCAGTGTTAGTGACTTGAGATGATTTACACTGCAACTGACCCTTTAAGTTTCCTCTTCTAATTAACAAAAGGAAAAAGCACATTTTAAAGACTGATCAGCAGTTAAATTACAATGCTGTTTTCTTACATGATTAAAAAATATTCACCTGCGTTTTTCAGCCTTGCCAGTTTCCATGTTAAGGTGCTGTAGCTCTCTTGGTGGCGATGTGGTTAGGCTTGGCATGACAACAGTTATAAGAACATGTATGCTAGGCTTCTCTTAGAGACTTTAGAGACCTTGAACTGCGTCTGTTTGAAGGAGCTGTTCATTGCTTCCTTATATATGTGCAACGGAACTCTGAAACTTGGGTGGCGAGTATCTCTCACATCACCCTGAGCTAACCACAGACAAAGAGGAAGTTGAGAATGACGCAAACATGCAAGTCAACAGCTACAGATGTCTGTTCATACTGTACTCAAACCTGCATCATAGTGTGTTTGGTTTAAAGTCAGTGGATGCAAATATGGCTGTGGAAAATTCAACCGCAGATAAGCAAATGCTTTAGCCTCTGTTCCACTTTGCCTTGAGAGCCATGTCTCTGTTTTAGCTTTTGGAAACATTTAACTAGATGTTATTTTGGGAACTGCAGTCAAATTTAAATAAAACAAGTTGCATGTTCTTTGGCTTTGTGAAGATATTGTGTTTGCAAACCATAAGTCATGTGACTGACTGCATGTTTGCAGCTGCAAAATAAACAGTGATATCAAGTAATCACAGTCAGTCTCAAGTGAAACTGTCAGTTTTGTTAGACAAATACACGTTTTTCTTTTGTAAAATACCATCTTGCTGCTACAAAAATGTTTTAGCTGTACTGCAATATTAATTAGTATTTAATAATTTAAACCAATGCATATTTTATTGTGTTTGTGAACTACCCCTGTATCTTAAGTATTATTGCTGCATAATAGATTTGACTGGGTAGATAAATGGTAAATTGGCATTTGCTTTTTGTACTAAAAAAAAATCAGAATTGGTGATGGAAATAAGCAAAAAATACAGTGGATCTAGTCTTTAATGCCTCACTGTACACTAATCACATAAGACTACTATTGCTGTCAGTTTAGCTCACCCTAAAGATGTTTTTACAATGTAGGTTAGAAGACCTCTTAAACACTTTTAGAAACATTTGATGATTTTGTTTCCATTGTGTAGCTTGTCATCTTATTTTGATTTTTGACATTTAAGACAGGAAACATGGGAGGACAGATGAGGAAGACATGAAGCAACTGTATATCTCACCAGAACCAACCCAGGTATAATGTTGTTACATGGTATGACTCTCAAACCACGAAGTGTTCCCATTTTAGACGAAACCAAAAGTTGTAGATGCAGACAGCATAATGTGGTGGTCTCTGTCATTAGCCTAAAAAATCATCTCTGGTATAAATCTATGGGCTAATATGAGGACATATTTTTATCTTTAATCCTGCAACTGAGCAACATCAGTGAGGAAAGCTATTAATGTTCTTATTTCGTCCTCACAGCTGTGAGTTTTGCTAATACTCCCCCAACACCCCCCCCCCAAAAAAAAACCCCAAACCCAGACACACACACAGACACAGACACACATCATTTGATACGGTTTCAAAACAGTTTCCTTTTTCATTTCCGACTCCTTTGTTGACAGGAAGGTTTCTCTATTGATCTGGGCATTTCACTGGTCTTCTACAGTAATTTTTTTCTAAAATTCCTGAGGAACATATTCTGTCCTTTGTGTTCATCAAGGCATATACTGTATAAATATATCTTTATTGTAGTTCCTCTGATTTAGTCCCATGGTGTAAGAAACAGGTGGAACTGGAATGTATTGTTGCAAAAAAAACCCAAATCTTTATTTCTGCTTCAGTTCAATCTACTGAATCACATGAATGACAATATGCTTTTTAAATTTTAACCAAGTGTAAATAACATTTTATACATTAAACCATTTTCATTTTTATCTAATAAGAAAGTACCTGCCAAATGAGTGTCAGTACATGTCAGTGGGTTACAGTAACATGAAGTTAGCAATCCAATCCATGCATACAGTAAAGCATCAAATCAACAGACTAACAAAGAGCAAATAGGCTCGTACATGAAAAATATGTAGATTTCATAACTGTTTTCAAAACTTCAAAATTGCCCAGATTATAATAATTAGTTTTGCATGCACACAGAAAAATAAAGGTGCTTAACAGGGACCAAAAGGTTCTTCTGAGAAACATTTTAAGAACTGTCATAAACTCTCCTTGCGCTCTGCCATTGCACACTGAGGAGGAGAAGGATGGATGCACCCACAATGATCTAGGATGTGGCTGCACCCACGATGGGTTCCGGTTGGAGCACCATTGCACCAGTGGTGACCCCCCTCGGTGGCCTCATTGCTCCCGCGGTGACCTCCCCAGTGATGAAGGTGGTGCTCCTAACACCACCTGGTGCTGGAGCCTGATCCTCGGCAGCCTCCGGCGAAGTCAGTTTGCTCTCCGGCGACCCTGGCAGAGGGCTCTGACCCTGGAGGGAGAGAAAAAGAGACCGGGTCAGAGTCGCCGGCAGTGGCAGAGCCTGGTGAGGTGGCCCCGAGGGCTCCTAAGAGCTGCCTCGGGCCCTCCTCGCCATGAGTTGGGCAGTGTGACTTTAACATATGTGGAATTGGCACAATGGAACACACTTCCCTGAACTTGGGCTCCACCACCGTCCAGGACTCCGGTGATTTGGGGTGTGTAGCCTCCAACGTCGCTCCCAGTGCTGTGCCCCCGTCGACCTCCTCGGGGGCCTCCAACTTCTCGCCGTCGTCGGTTGACAACCCCGGCGATGACAGCTCCTCTCTGGTGACCCTAGTGAGGGGCTCGACAAGCATGGGAGAGGAGGAAAGGATAGGGTCACTTGCAGTGGCAGAGCATGGCGAGGGAAGCCCAGGTGCGGCCGAGAGCCACACCCAACTCTCCTCCCCAAAAGCCAGATAAGATACCTCAATTATTGGCAGTTGAACTACAGGAGAGATAACGTGCCTGTGCTCGAGCTCCACTGCCGTCCAGGACTCCGACGCTGTCGATGATGACAGTCCGGGTCCAGCCGGCGGGGGTCTGATCCGGGGGATGATTCTGCTGCGGCGGTCCAGGCAGCAGGCGTGCTGGTGGTAACAGTCCTGGTTCTCTAACGCTCCTCCTCGACCCGGCTGTTGACTGCAGCGAGCAGATTCGCCCCCTCCTCGTCTGAAGGTGAATCCAGGGGTAGAGCAGGCGTAGGAGGTGGAACCCTCTCAGCCGGGGAAGCGCATCCTCGGACCTCCTTCTCACGATGCTCCTCCTCGACCCGGCGGTTGATGAAGGCAAGCAGATTCTCCCACTCCTCGTCTGCCGGTGTGATTGTGGGGGAACGCCTCCATACGGGCTCCTGTGCAGGATCATCCAGGGCCTCAACCTCCTCCATCGTCAGGTGGCCCGGGTCTTGGACCAGCAGGCCCTCAGGGAGAATGGGAAGAGACACAGAGAGGGGAAGGAAACAATCATTAATTGCAGCTGGAGGAGAGGACCCAGTGGACTGCTGATACTGGGCCTCTCCATCGGGAGACAGGCAAGATTCGGTGTTAATGAATGATTTAGAATGAAAATATACTTGCCTGTCATCCCGGCTGATGACATCCACAGCTGCACAGGGCGGAAACTTGTCCATCTCGTGCCAGCGTTGAAGTGGGCCCCTCCGCAGACTATTGGAGGAGCTGTTTCCCTGACGACGGAGGTGGGCGTGGCTGGGGTGAATCCAGCGGGCCTCTCGGTGGCTGAAACAACGATGGCCACTGCTGAAGAGGTGGGCTTCTCCCGGTGTCTCCTTGTGGGACGACACTGTCCTTTATGTTCCAGGACAGACCGTGGTGGAGCGAATGGAGGGTCGAGCAGAGTGCCACGGAGGCTGCCAGTTTGCAGGAAAACGGACCTCCGTCTCGGCGTCGCAGGAAACGCCAGACCAGGGAGGGAATGCTGGAGCAAGTGGACTGTGGAAAGCAGGTCAGCGTACTGCCGGTAGGTCCATAGCCCGGGGTGTGCTTCCAAAATGCCTACTGCGGCGTCCACGTTTTCGAGCATCTCCTTAGGACCCCGGGCTGTGAGGGCGTCATTAACGAAGCCCTGAATGAACTCCGCAGCCCATTCCTCTTCCACCGTGGGGAACCCTGCTGCTGTTCCTTTCCTTCAGCGAGGCCGGGGCATGACGAACTCCAACACAGGTTAGTCCAGAACAGAAAAACAGTTGTAATGAAAAAAGGAAAATGATGTGTGGGTGAACCCACTAAATCCTTTTTACTGGCTGGGTCATTCTGTCATAAACTCTCCGTGCGCTCTGCTATTGCGCAAGGAGGAGGAGAAGGATGGATGGATTTAAGCGCAGAGTTTCACCACACACACATTTATTGACATGAAACAGTTCAAAACATAAAGACTTACAAAAAGGTAGTTGTTCTGCCTACAGCAGAGTGTGTTTCATAGAAGGTTAAAAATAGTTCTCAAGTTCATAATAAAATGTCATAATTCATTTGTAATGATTCATGCTAAAAACAGTCATTAGGTTAAAAGTAACTTCTATGCAGTTAGTACTGGTTTACCTGTATTTCACGTTGAAGGCACAGCCAGTAGTCGCTATGATTTATGGGTAGCAGAAGCGGATGTTAGTAAGAGAGAGAAAGAAAAAAAAAAGCAGAAAAGTATAACCTGCCTGTGAATGTCTGAGACGCTCCTCCTGTGTGTTATATCCTTTTCTACACCTTTGAAAGCAATGGTTGTGAGTTTAATGAGTGTCATGTTAACTTTATAAGTTTTATGAGACGTGAACTTGAGATCGTTAGTGAATATGTTGTTACCAGGAATTAGTCTTATCCCAGGAGCTCGCTAGCTTGCTTTACACCGAGAGTGCTGTGTATTAGCATAAGTAATGCTGCTACTAGCGATCTAATTAGCATATGAAAAGAGCGAAAACGTGTTGTTTGTTTTTAGTAGCAGCTATATTTAATTTCTGTGTGAGTTCTTTGACGTTAGCTATTTTTTGGTGTGCTTATTTTTATCTGGCAAAGAGCTAAAATGTATTTATTTTCTGTTTGTACTTTTCAGTTCCACTCGGACCTTTCATTGAGCATTCGGACCTTTCACTGAGCATTCGGGCCTTTCATTGAGCTTTTAACGGCACAATTTTAAGAATTGTAAGCTGTCTAAGAAGACTGTAATAAAGGAGCAAGACGCTCGGTTTCCTGGCTCAAGAAAGACGAGTTTGGCTTGCTGTTGATCTGCGTTAACATACACCGTGTATAAACACGTAGTGATAACAGTACAGTGAAAAGCCACGTCAGCAGTTGGTGAAGACAGGATTCACGACACAGCGATGGACGACACTCAAGAGAAGAGGGCAGAAGAAAAGGCGAACTCTGAAGCCAAATCATCATACAACGCTAGCTCCAGCTCCAGACGTTCTAGCTCCAAGTTATCCTCAAAGTCCAGCGTACTGGAAGCAGCCATCATGGCACGAGCCTCTGCTGAAGCTGCGAATGCTAGAGCCTTGTACAGTAAGAAACAATTAGAAATTAAACAACAAGCAAAGCTAGAACAAGCGGAGCAACAAGCGAAGCTAGAACAAGAACAAGCCAAGCAACAAGCAAAGCAACAAGCAGAGCAACAAGCAAAGCTAGAACAAGCAAAGCAACAAGCAAAGCTGGAGCTGGATCTGGGGATGCTGGAGATAGAAAAGGAAACAGCGGCCGCCACAGCAAAAGCAGAAGTTCTAGAAGCTGCTGCAGCTGCCGAGCTG
The DNA here is from genome assembly GCA_020510985.1 of Pholidichthys leucotaenia. NCBI lineage: Eukaryota > Metazoa > Chordata > Actinopteri > Cichliformes > Pholidichthyidae > Pholidichthys > Pholidichthys leucotaenia. Next base: position 167,724,338 of record CM035846.1, read on the forward strand.
GATGAAGGAGAGAGTGTAAGGAGCGCAATTCCATCACAAGTTGTCAGACAGAGAACTATGGAGTATGTGCACCACCAAATCCAGCTAAAGTCACAGGTGCGACCAGCCAAAGAAGAAACACCTCAAGTCGAACCTGCACAAAGGGCGCAATTATTCACTCCGAGGAGACCCGAACAAACTCTCTCTCCACCAGCATTCAAGAAAATGTACGTAAAAAATGAATCCATCGACATACCAAGAGACTATGTCAAGCCAAACAGCTACCATGCTTCCCACAATGGTGACCCACCTATGGCAGACTTTGCTAGGTTCCTCGCGCGCAGAGAGCTAATCACAACCGGACTCTTTAAGTTTGACGACACCCCCGAAAACTTTAGAGCATGGCAGTCGTCATTCATAAATGCAACTGAAGACGTTGGTCTCACATATAGCCAGGAGTTAGATCTCCTAGTCAAGTGGCTTGGTAAAGAGTCCTCAGAGCATGTTAAAAGAATCAGAGCTGTCTATGCCACTAACCCCAAAGCTGCTCTCCAATTGTCATGGGACAGGTTAGAAGAGTGTTATACTACGCTAGAAGTAGTAGAAAACGCCTTGTTTAAAAAATTAGATAACTTCCCTCACCTTACAAACAGAGACAATGTAAAACTCAGGGAACTTGGAGATTTACTCTTAGAGCTGCAGGTCGCTAAAGATGAAGCTTATCTCCCAGGTCTCGCCTACCTCGACACACCCCGTGGGGTTAAGCCCATAGTTGAAAAGTTGCCTCCAAGTTTACAAGATAAATGGCTGCACACGGGCTCAAAATACAAACAAGAATATGATGTAACCTTCCCTCCCTTCTCATATTTTGTAAAGTTTGTCCAAGACGAGGCTAAAGCAAGAAATGACCCAAGTTTTACGACATGCAGCAGCCAACCCTTCAGCAAAGGTGAGAGACCACCATTCAAACAAACTAGCTACAGAACACCTCTAACTGTAAACAAAACAGAGGTCGACACAACTGCTCCCGCTAGTACTAAAGAGGACGATTTAACACGCTACTGTCCAGTCCATAAGAAAATGCATCCTCTAGCCAAATGTAGAGCTTTTCAGAATAAGCCGCTACAAGAAAGGCGAAACATACTCAAAGAACACAAACGATGTTTTCGCTGCTGCTCTCCCATGCACGCAATAAAGGACTGTGACACGAAACTCAAGTGCGAGGAGTGCCAAAGTGAAAGGCATTGCTCTGCCATGCATCCTGATTCAAGTCAGCAACCCCAGCCAGAAAACACACCTGAACCAGAGCCTCAGCCCCGAGACAACACGCCACCTGAGGTAACGTCACGGTGCACTGAGATCTGCGGCGAAGGTAATCCCCCACGTTCTTGCTCAAAGGTATGTCTAGTTCGAGTTTTCCCTAAAGGCCAACCAGAACGCTCCGTTAAGATGTATGCAATCCTTGACGATCAGAGTAATAAATCGCTGGCCCGTCCTGAATTCTTCGAGCTGTTTGGGATCAAGGGTAACCCTCTGACATACCACATGAGAACATGTGCTGGTTTAACTGAAATGCTTGGCAGGGAAGCAGTGAGGTTCCAAATCGAGCCAGTAGGTGGAGGCCCACGCTTAGACCTCCCTCCTCTTCTTGAATGCGACGAGATAATGTTCAGTAGGGGTGAAATACCTACGCCCGAAGTCGCTCTTGCTCACGCCCACTTAAAACACCTCGCTCCTCTCATTCCCAAGTACGACCCAGATGCTCAGATGGCAATTTTACTGGGCAGAGACATCCTACGAGTCCACAAAGTAAGGCAACAAGTCAACGGACCCCACAATGCTCCCTTTGGTCAACGCCTGGACCTAGGCTGGGTAATTGTGGGGGAGGTGTGCCTTAATGCTCACAAGCCAACCGTCAGCGTTTATAAAACGCACATGCTCTCCAACGGACGCCCATCTTTCTTCACTCCTTGTCCTAACAGCATCAACATCAAAGAGAAACCATGCTACGGCGGGGAGCGCAAGGATGGCCTCTCTAAACGCAGCTCAAAACCCAATGCAGTTGAAGAAAAGCTTGGGGACGAAGTTTTTGAGTGCACAGGGAATGATAACAAGTGCACCGCGACCTTCGAGGATGAGACCTTCATAAAGATAATGGAGAAGGAAGTCCACCAGGATGGAGACAACAACTGGATCGCTCCTCTGCCATTCAAGTTTCCTCGCTTGCCACTCCCAAATAACAGGGACCAAGCATTGTCTAGACTTGGCTCACTAACACGCAACTTAACAAAAAACCCTGAAATGAAAGAACAGTTCTCAGAGTTTATGGACAAGCTGTTCGAGAACAATCATGCAGAGATCGCTCTACCCATCACCGATAACACTGAATGCTGGTACCTGCCCATTTTTGGGGTATATCATCCCCAGAAGCCCGGTCAGATACGGGCTGTCTTTGATTCAAGTGCCGAGCAATTTGGTGTGTCACTCAACTTAGTACTGTTAACAGGTCCAGATCTTAATAATACCCTCCTGGGTGTGCTGATTCAGTTTAGGAAGGAGCTCATCGCAGTCACTGCCGATATCCAGCAAATGTTTTATGGGTTCCTAGTCAGACCAGACCATAGAGACTATTTGAGGTTCTTGTGGCACGAGGGAAATGACTTGTCAAAGGAGGTGCAGGAGTACCGCATGCGGGTGCACGTTTTTGGAAACAGCCCGTCGCCAGCGGTAGCTATTTATTGCCTACACAGAGCTATCCAGAAAGGCGAGTCAAAGTTTGGAGCAGACACAAGACATTTTGTTGAGAGACACTTTTATGTAGATGATGGGTTGATTTTGCTCCCCACTGAATCTGCAGCCATAGACTTGCTCAAGCGCACATGTGCATCCTTGGCCGAGTCCAATCTCAAGCGCCACAAAATCACCTCGAATAGTGTCCCAGTCATGCAAGCCTTCAAGCCAGAAGACCTGGCCACCGGTATTAAAGACTTGAGTCTCGGCGATGACACTCTACCAGCTCAGAGAAGTCTAGGCCTGTGCTGGGACATAAACACTGACTCTTTCACATTCAAGGTTGCTGTTGATGACAAACCCTACACCCGCCGCGGGGTTCTGTCAACAATTAACAGTATCTTCGACCCCTTGGGACTAGCGTCATCAGTGACAATCAAAGGCAGACTCTTGTTACGTGAACTGTCGAATGGTGTCCAAGGTTGGGATGCTCCTCTCCCTCAGGACAAAATGGACACATGGGAAACATGGAAAATGTCCCTCTAAGATCTTAGCAGTCTTAAAGTGCCACGCTGCTATGTACCAGCTTCCCTCTCTAAGTCCACTTACACCAAACTGTGTATCTTTTCTGACGCTTCAAGCTGGGCTATTGCGGCAGTAGCATACTTGAAGACAGTCAATGCAGAAGGACAATGCGAAGTCGGATTTGTGCTTGGGAAAGCAAAACTTTCACCACAACCAGAGCCCACGATACCTCGCCTTGAACTCTATGGAGCAGTTCTAGCGGTTGAGATGGCGGAGCTCATTCTGGACGAACTTGATCACAAACCAAACGCTGTCAAATTCTACTGTGATAGCAGGGTGGTTCTTGGGTACATTTGCAATGATTCAAAGCGCTTCTATGTTTATGTGCATAATCGCGTTCATCGTATACGTCAGTCCACATCCCCTGAACAGTGGCACTACGTCACATCAGAGCAAAACCCAGCTGATCTAGCCACCAGGTCAACACCTGCATCACAGCTCATGGACACTATGTGATTTAAGGGACCAGACTTCCTTTACAAACTACCTGAATCCGGGACACCTGGATCCTTTGAGTTGATCAAGCCTGAAGTAGACTCTGAAATCAGAAAAGTCGCTACCTTTTCTACTCACATTCAGAAGAACGGGCCCTTACCAGAATGCTTCCAGCGCTTTTCAAGTTGGAACTCGTTAGTACGTGCCATTGCATTCCTAATTCATCAAGCTCGTTCTCACTCATCAAGCAACCTGTCAGATCATTCATGCAGGGGCTGGCATCGATGTAGCAAGCCACGCACTCCAGAGGAGCTGGATGCTGCCAGTAACCTCATCCTGCAGTCTGTTCAAAAAGACGCTTTTCCCGACGAGTATGCTGCTCTCCATGACAACCAAACCGTCCGCAGTTCAAGTCCCATCGTGGCTCTTGATCCTTATATGAGTGAAAGCCTCATCAAGGTTGGAGGTCGCCTCAAACATGCTTCATTGAACACAGCATCCAAGAATCCAACTATTCTCCCAAACAAGCATCACGTAACTCAACTGCTTGTCCGTCACTATCACGCCAAAGTTGTGCATCAAGGAAGGCAGTTCACGGAAAGCGCAATTAGGCAAGCCGGACTGTGGATTGTAGGTTGCAAAAGACTGGTCTCGTCCATTATCCACCATTCTGTAACGTGCAGGAGACTCAGGGGAAAACTAGAGACTCAGAAAATGACAGATCTCCCACCTGAGAGACTCAAAACATGCTCTCCATTTTCATACGTCGGGTTGGACGTATTCGGTCCGTGGTCAGTAGTCACTCGACACACACGAGGTGGAGCTGCACAAGGAAAAAGGTGGGCCATACTCATTACGTGTATGACCACAAGAGGCGTGCATATTGAAGTCATTGAATCTATGGACGCTTGCAGCTGCATAAATGCAATACGCAGATTCTTCGCAATACGAGGCCCAGCAAAGTAAATGCGATCTGACAGAGGCACTAACTTCATTGCAGCGAGTGTGGAGTTAGGCATGACACAACCAAACAAGAACCCTCCCAACATTGTCAACTATCTTCATGCCAATGGTTGCACATGGGAGTTCAATCCCCCACATGCCTCCCACATGGGGGGCGTCTGGGAAAGACTGATTGGGGTCACTCGCAGAATACTGGACTCTATGCTTTTGCAAAACAAACACACTCGTTTGACGCATGAGGTGCTTTGTACTTTAATGGCTGAGGTATCGTCTATAATCAACGCAAGGCCCTTAGTCCCCATCTCAACAGACCCTTCCTCACCATTCCTACTCTGTCCCGCAATGATCTTCACCCAAAAGCAGCACGTCCCCCCTCCACCAGGAGACTTTTGTGGAAAAGACCTGCTCAAAAACCAGTGGAAACAAGTGCAAGCACTTGCCAATGAATTTTGGAGCCGCTGGAGGAACGAATATCTCAATACCCTCCAATCAAGGCGCAAGTAGCATACAACACACCGCAACCTACAGACAGGTGACATAGTGCTGTTGAAACAGGACCAAGCACCCAGAAATGAATGGACAATGGCCATCATCACATCCACCTTTCCAAGCAGCGACGGGAAGGTCAGAAAGGTCGAAGTGAGGACATCATCCCAGGGTGTTTCAAAGACTTACCTACGTCCTATCTCAGAAGTTGTTATGCTCTTAGAAAATGAAGAGATAGATAAAAAGGAGTAGTGGCATTAGTAATGCCAGGCGGGGAGTGTTCTGCCTACAGTAGAGTGTGTTTCATAGAAGGTTAAAAATAGTTCACAAGTTCATAATAAAATGTCATAATTCATTTGTAATGATTCATGCTAAAAACAGTCATTAGGTTAAAAGTAACTTCTATGCAGTTAGTACTGGTTTACCTGTATTTCACGTTGAAGGTGCAGCCAGTAGTCGCTATGATTTATGGGTAGCAGAAGCGGACGTTAGTAAGAGAGAGAAAGAAAAGAGAAAATATCCTTTTCTACACCTTCGAAAGCAATGGCTGTGAGTTTAATGAGTGTCATGTTAACTTTATAAGTTTTATGAGACGTGAACTTGAGATCGTTTGTGAATATGTTGTTACCAGGAATTAGTCTTATCCCAGGAGCTCGCTAGCTTGCTTTACACCGAGAGTGCTGTGTATTAGCATAAGTAACGCTGCTACTAGCGATCTAATTAGCATATGAAAAGAGCGAAAACGTGTTGTTTGGTTTTAGTAGCAGCTATATTTAATTTCTGTGTGAGTTCTTTGACGTTAGCTGTTTTTTGGTGTGTTTATTTTTATCTGGCAAAGAGCTAAAATGTATTTATTTTCTGTTTGTACTTTTCAGTTTCACTTGGACCTTTCACTGAGCATTCGGACCTTTCATTGAGCATTCGGGCCTTTCATTGAGCTTTTAACGGCACAATTTTAAGAATTGTAAGCTGTCTAAGAAGACTGTAATAAAGGAGCAAGACGCTCGGTTTCCTGGCTCAAGAAAGACGAGTTTGGCTTGCTGTTGATCTGCGTTAACATACACAGTGTATACAACACGTAGTGATAACAGTACAGTAGTGATGTACACAAAATGGCTGACGCCGAAGCAACCAGCGGGCAGACCACTGTGTACTGTGGCCACAGGAAAATAATACTATACAACTGCGCTTGGCAGAGTGAGGAAGACTCAAGGAGGTTCAACTGGCCCTGGGCTAAGCAAACTGGGCAACAGCCTAAGCGTAGCAGTAGATCTGCGAAGAGAAACATTACTAGCTCAGCGTAGCAGGAATACTGCACAGGGAAACGCTAAACAATTTACTCATGACTAGGAACCGTCCAAGTAGTCCAAATCTCCCACTGAGCATGAATCACTGAGCATGAAATTCCTTTGAGACTGACAGTCACACCACGGAGAATGAGTGTGACTCGTGTAATGACCCAGCGGCGTTTGTCTAGCGAAGAGCTGCTTAAATCCAAACGCCGCTGGCCACACAAATTGGGAACACCTGCACAGGAAAGATAATTACCGAGGCTGGGACAGCTGGTGGAATTATGGAGAGTGAGGGGGTGTGGTAGGACCTGGTAGGAAAAAGATCACAGAGGCTGACTAACAGCTTCCGGTCAGGCAGCGGCGAAAGTGATGGAATAAATACACAAAATGCACATAAACAGTGAAGCCAAAACCCACAGAGAGATCAGGGCCAAGCCGGGGAAAACCAAGCCGGCTCGGCTCATGACAAGAACCTTGTTGCAAAAGGTGCCTACTAAAACCCAGAATGGAATTTGTTGTGACAAAAAGATTTTTCATGTCATGATGCGTACTCATCAGTTACAATCACTAGACTTGGTCTTAAATGTCAGTATCCACAGTTCACTTCTTCCTAATCAAAATGGACTTTTCAGATGTCCACAATGATGGGTATCTGAAATAAAAGGTATGGCTAGTAACAATCAGACCAGATATATCTGAAATGAGAATTGTATTTTTGATATCCAGAATGTTCATTCTAGATAGGAAAGATATATTTCTGGATATCTGGGATTGAAAACCCAATACACATGAATGGTGAAAGTGACATCCTAGGAAGAATGAAATTTCAGATATCTTAAATGGTCATTATGGATAGAAGGAATGTCATTCCTTAAAATGTTCATTTTGACTAGGAAGAATTAAATTATGGATATCAGCAATGCATATCCAGTCTGGCAATTACATGTTAAAATGGCTTGCCATAAGGAGTGCCAGTTCATCCTCTATGGCAGTGGTTCCCAACCTGGGGTCCCTGGAACATTCAGGTTTCTGTGTAAATTTTGTAATTTCACTTCTTAAAGTGACACTCGCCAAAAATCAAGGATTTTTCCCCCCCTCGTTAACATGTCTGTAGCACTGTTTTATGATGTACAAGACATCAAGAGCAAAATTGCTCAAATGTCTCATATCTCTGTTTTTTTTTAAATTTTTGCTTTAAAGTGTCACTTAAGCCCCACCCCCTGTAAAAAGGCAAGTTGAGATGGAACGTTTTTGGTGACGTGATTATTTGTGGTGCTGGGACATGCGTAGTGTTGAGCCAGTCAGGACACTGTGACCTAACTGAAGTTATTCTCCTGGCTAGTTAACATTTTTTAACAAACTGCTTTGAAAACTTGACCCAAATTAAGATGGGTTTTAGCATTAAACTACTCTTAAGGATTGATGCAATTTCAGTCATTATCCTGGGCCACCGTACATACAACTGGGCATGTCCTTCAACTGGTAAACCTTTTTATTGCAGGATTTATTTTGATAATGTAGTGCTAGCCACTATTAACCTCATGGTATGTGGCTGGACCTAGTAATCATCAATTCTGGCCTTTGGGGTGTGTGTGTGAAAAGATTTTGACATGAAACTGTAAGACAAGTTTTTTTGTAGAAAAAAGGGCATAAGATACTATTTTAGACAACGTAGATTTGTTTTTATAGTTAGGATTTATATCCACTGGAGTGCATCTTTAATTGATCAAAAAAATTGCGAATAACACCTTAAGGACAACTGTTGCAACGTTGCCTCAAGCCACTTCCAGTCTGAGCCGAGGTGGTGTATGCATTCCACTGATGCCTGTTGATGCATATTCCACACATATCAATGAGTAAGACTGTTTCTCCTCATGTGACTTTTTTTTGACTGTGACGATGGAACAACAATGATTGTTCATAAACATGTTATTATTGAATTTCAAAGCCCCATTTCAGCAATAGTAGGTTCAGTAAAATAATTTACATATAGTGGTGCTTGAAAGTTTGCGAACCCTTTAGAATTTTCTACATTTCTGCATAAATATGACCTAAAACATCATCAGATTTTCACACAAGTTCTAAAAGTAGATAAAGAGAACCCAGTTAAATAAATGAGACAACAATATGTTACTTTGTCATTTATCTACTGAGGAAAATGATCCAATATTACATATCTGTGAGTGGCAAAAGTTTGTGAAGCTTTGATTTCAGTATCTGGTGTGACCGCTTTTGCAGCAATAACTGCAGTTAAAGTTTCCAGTAACTGTTGATCAGTCCTGCACAATGGCTTTGAGGAATTTTAGCTCATTCCTCTGTACAGAACAGCTTCAACTCTGAGATTTTGGTGGGTTTCCTCACATGAACTGCTCACTTCAGGTCTTTCCGCAACATCTCATCTGGATTAAGGTCAGGACTTTGACTTGGCTATTCCAAAACATTAACTTTACTCTTCTTTAACCATTCTTTGGTAAAGCAACTTGCTTAGAATTGTTGTTTTGCTGTATCATTCATTTTCTCTTGAGATTTAGTTCATGGACAGATGTCGTGAAATTTTCCTTTAGCATTTACTGGTATAACTCATAATTTGTTGTTCCATTGGTGACCCTGATTACATGGTCACAATAAACTGATTCCTGGCAATAAACTGACAATGCCAATAATCAGTTTTCTGGTGTTTACATGCACTGAATAAACAGATTACTGGAGGATAAACCACTTGAGTTAATGACCCTGGTTGCACGGCCTTTATCGGATAATTCTGTTTACATAGCCACTTGAATAATCAAACTCCAGAAATCCAATCATGACCGGCTTATTTGTGTACATGTAAACATGACCAATGATGGCAAGCCGTCCTGGCCCAGACGTAGTAAAACAGGCCCAAATCATGATACTACCACCACCGTGTTTCACAGATGGGATAAGGTTCTTATGCTGGAATTCAGAGTTTTCTTTTCTCCAAAGATAACACTTCTCATTCAAACCAAAAAGTTCTATTTTGGTCTCACCTATCCATAAGACATTTTTCCAAAAGCCTTCAGGCTTGTCACCATGATCTTTAGCAAACTACAGACGAGCAGCAATGCTCTTTTTGGAGAACAGTGGCTTTCTCCATGCAACCCTGCTATGCACACCATTGTTGTTCAATGTTCTCCTTATGGTGGACTCATGAACATTAACATTAGCCAATGTGAGCGAGGCCTTCAGTTGCTTAGAAGTTACCCCGGGGTCCTTTGTGACCTTGCCGACTATTACACGCCTTGCTCTTGTTGTGATTTCAGTTGGTCAACAACTCCTGGGGATGGTAGCAATAGTTTTAAACTTTCTCCATTTGAGCACAATCTGTCTTACCGTGGCTTGGTGGAGTCCAAACTCTTTAGAAATAGTTTTGTGACCTTTTTCCAGCCTGATGAGCATCAACAATCCTTTTCCTGAGGTCCGCAGAGACCTCCTTCATTTGTACAATGATGCACTTTTACAAATGTATTGACACTTTGATAGATCTTTAAATAAAAGCTTCTTTAAATAAAACGGGGCCCACTCACACCTGATTCCCATTTCACTGATTGAAAACACCTCGCTCTGATTTCCCCTTCAAATTATCTGCTAATCCTAGAGGGTTCACAAACTTTTGCCATATGTAATATTGGATTATTTTTCTCAATAAATAAATGAAAAAATAAAATACTGTTGTCTCATTTATTTAACTGGGTTCTCTTTATCTACTTTTAGGACTTGTGTGAAAATCTAATGATGTTTTAGGTCATAGTTATGCAGAAATGTAGAAAATTCTAAAAGGTTCCAGACTTTCAAGCACCACTGTACCTGAGATTGGAAAATTAGTTTAATTATTATTATGTCCAATTATGCCTAATGCTGCTATTTTGTATTAGAGCTAAATTTATATCTATTGTATGTGGTATATTCTAATTAACAGTAGCGTTGAGTCCTACAATTTGTAAATATAATTATTAATAATTATTAAACTAAGTTTAAAGCTTATTGATAATACTTGCAATACCTCATTTGTAACATTAGGTGGGGCACCATCTACATTTTATAGAGGTGGAAACTCTTATGGACAAAGATTTAAGCTTAAAGGTAGAGAACTTTAATCAATAGCTTTTTCAAAGGATCAAATATGATACTATTGGTCCCGTCCGCTAATTTTAGTCACGATTCCTTCTCAAATATGTGCGAGTTTCAGGTCACTACTGTGTCAGTCAGTCAAGGTCAGGGACATCTTGTCTCCTCCATGTGTTGTTTCAGCACCAGTAGTGACGCACAGTTGTTGCTATGTGCGATGACTGGGCTGCAGTATAGCAGTCAACAAAGTTTTAACATCAGAATTTTATGTAATTTTTTACAACCATGTACAAGCAAATCTACCCACATATAATTTAATGAAATAAAATTCTAGTATATCGGCTTATTCAACATGTTCTGAAGTTACTTAACTGGGAACTTGCCTGTTCATCAGCCCCCCTTCAGGTGCTGGTACCTGGAGGTGTAATAAATGCATTTTTGATTTATAAGTAATACCTAAACCACAATTAATGTTGACCTAATGACCAGTACTGGTTTCCTTTAATCTGAAATTTAGACTGACAAATCTAACGTGCTTTCTTCTTAAAGTGAACCAGGCTGGTGCACTGCCATGAAGCATCTCCCTCTGCTTTACAAAAGCAGGAGCCTCCAAATGTAATCTTGTGTAGGGCCCCCCCAAAAGCAGGAAATGGTCCTGTTCCTTGATTGTTTGGTTTTCAACACATTAAAATATAGTAATAATAATAAAAAAACACCAGTCACTTTAGAACTCATAGTGATTCTATCAAATGTTATTTCCCCACATAATTAACAAATACATGAACATTTAATTATGCCATTATCAAAGCCGTTGATTAATTTTGTGTGTTGACTAAACAAGGATTACAAGACTACCATTTGTAATGTCAGTTTAAAGGAACATAAAACTATCGGGATTATTGGTTTATTAGAGCACAGCCTGATGAGTTAAAACCCTGAATAAAAAACAAATGTCAGCAGTCATTTTTATAGTAATATTGACGTTAACTCAGAGGAAATGAGTAATTGCAACAAAATGGAATTGTGTCACCAATACTTTAAATGCCCCAAAATGCCAGTACACTCACAGCAACTGAGTTACTACTACAAATGTGTATTTTTGAGAAAGGTTAAATTTGTAGAAATGAGTGGCTTTTGAAGGATTATCCACTACTGTTTCACCACTTTCTGGTTATCAGTCCAGTTAACAAATAAATGCATAATCTGCATGCTGTATTCTGTAGTCATCATTAAAACTGCACATGTGAATAAAACCAAAAGCTAATTTTTGTTTTATTATAGGAAAATTAAAATGACAAGTAATAATAGATGATGACTGAGCTTTATAACCCTCCATCCATCCATCCATCCATCTTCTACCGCTTTATAACCCTGTCTGTCAAAATGACGGACAGCAAGAAAGTGTAGCACAACCTCTGCTGCTGAGGTAGAGTTTCCCTGTCTATGCTCTTGTGAGAGTGCCTGACAGGAAATGTTCTGCATTATAACACAGATACGGATTACTTGCTGTGGTGACATAACTGTGTCTTGTTTCTTTACCGGTTGCAACACCATCTATGAATTTCCTCCAAACTTTGTCATTCTGGACAAGCCAAACGCTGCTCAGTTTGGTCATTTTTTTAAATTAAATTTAGTTTTTTTGTACTGCCTGCATGCAATATCTCCCAGCTTTTGACGTCTACACTGTTATGCTTCAGAAATGCAAGTGTATATTGAACACAAGGTTCATTTAGGTTTTTACATGTTTTGCTTCACAGTACACATTAACCTCAGCCTTCATACCACAAAGAGTTGGGTGGGTGTGACTGTCTAGAGGAAGTTGCGGAGATGTGTCTGCACAACACCGAGCAGCTTCTGCCGCTTAAAATAACCCCCCCGTACATTCAGAACCACCAACACAAGGCAGAAAAAAAAGTTTGTCTAACACTAACAGAGTCACATGGAGAACCCATATGGTACTTCCACCTCCTCAACACATGTACACGTGCACGCGCGCGTGCACACACACACACACACACACACACACACACACACATTAACAATGTATTATTTTATTTCAAGATCATGCAAATATTTTGTATTTGAGTTTTTGTTGAGCATTAGGTTTAAAAAAGTTGAGAGGTTGCATCATTATTCTCTGGTGTATTCACATGTTTTGTTTATGTGTAAACTATTATGCAAGTTTGAAAAAATCACCATGACTACAAAATATGGCAACCAAGGAAAGTTATCTAATATTATCTTAAACTCATCTTTGCAGTGAAATTTTCGTAAAGGTCCTTGGGCTAAAAGATCATTTTGTACAGCACATAAACATACTAAGTAACATGAATTTGTCAGGGCATAGGCTGGGTCCCATGCCCTCATCCTGATTTATTGTTCGTTATCTTGTCACCAGAGCAGGGGCTTCAGCCCACGTCCTCACTTTAAGTTCACTTTTATTATTCTCTGTGGATTATTATTGTTATGATTATTATGCTGACTTGAATATTCTTTTCTCTGTTGGTTTCCTCTCTTAATCTATTATTATTTTTATTATTATCATTGTTGTCTTGGTCTGGTCTCCCCTGGTCCTCTGTTCATGTCTTGTGTGTACACCTTGTCTCTGATTGTCTGTGTAGCTCTGCCCATCCTGTTTTCTCTACTTGTGACCATTCCCTGCCGTCTCCATTTTCCCTTGATTGTGCCCACCTTTTCTGTGTTGCGTTGATTGCCCGTGTCTTTATATGTCAGCGTCAGTCTGTGTTCTGTATGGGTGTCCTTAATCATGTCTGCATAATCAACACACTTCTGTTTCCTCACTTGTATCCAGCCTTTGTGTGCGCTTTTTTGTTCCAGCTTCTGAGCTGTTTATTATTTATTTATTTTTTTTGTGTTTCACCCTCAAGTGGTGTCAGTTTCGCCAGCTCCAAACAAATCAGAAACTTTAAGTACTGCATGTGGGTCCTGCCTTGCTAAACCGTGACAGTAGGATACCCATCAGTCATGGACCCAGCAGACTTAAAGTTTCATCTGATGGGCCTCGATGAGGAGGAGGTATGGGTCGCCTCTCTCATCGAGGACCTTATTGAGGAGACTCGCATCTTCCGCACACTGGAGGATGCCCTCAGCTGCCTCGTGGGTGTTGAGCAGCTTATTGAGCGTTTCCCCTGGCTGTAATGGTACCCCCAGCTTGCCAGACTCCTGTGTTCTGTGCCCAATTTGCAGTGGATGTTCTGGGGATTGGAAAAGCCATAGCCGGCAGTGGGAGAGGCGCAGAGGGAAGGAAGACCGACATGAGACAAAGGATGTGACTTACACTGATGCTGACAGACACAGTAGCCCAGGTTTTGATCTCCGGCAGAGGCACTCCAAGCCTCCATGTCCTCCTCCCTCGACACTGCACCACACCACCATGCAGTGACGCCTCGTCAGACAAGCCCTGTCATATCACGGGAGGGATCGCCTGACTCCTCAGCGGCAGCAGAACGGGAACAATGGCCTACCTTCTCATTTTATCACCTAAAAATGAAAGGTCTTGCTTTGCTCCCGGGAAGAGGGCTCAGCGACAGCCACCTACCATCGCTGCTGAGCTTTCTCCACCGCTCTCTGCTGTTATCTCTGTTGCTGCCTCCATCCATTCATCCTCACCTGCATCTCTCATCTCTCCTGTTCTGTTTTCCGAGAGTTTGGCCATACTGGGGAAGGGGGGTCAGGGACCGCATGGTCTGGAAGGACTCTGCTGTCTGGGAGGCCCCACCAGCAGCAGCTGCCTCCACGCTGATGTCACCTGACCCCGTGGTTTGCCGGATCGGGGTTGCAGCATTGGTACCTTTGTGTGGGGGTGACGAAGAGGAGCAGGAGCACCGGCAGGCTGTTCTCACCCAGAAGGAGGGAATGTTGGAGTATAAACCCTGCCTTCTCCCTGAGCATGGACCCCTGCTGGGGTGGAACAAGCCGGCGTCAGATGGCCCAGCTGCCCCAGCTCCAATATCAGCTCCAAGTTGCTCCCCAGCTCCACCAGCCATACTGTCTACAGCTCTTCCAGAGACCACTGCACCTGCAGCTCTTCCAGAGGCTGCTGCACCTGCAGCTCAACCAGAGTCCGTCACTCCAGCAGCTCATCCTGAGGTTGTCACCCTGGCAGCAGGTGACCAGGAGTTAAGGCAAGTACCTTTTCCCTTATTTTCAACAACTATTTTAGAAAAGGCTTGCCTTGCTTCTGGTGGGGGGACCCAAGCGCAGATTCCACCAGCTTTTGGGTCCTCCCCACCAGTCTCTGCTGCTGATGATTATGGTGTCACCTCACTAACCTCCTGTTCTCCACCCTCATCCGAGGTGGTCATGTTGAGGATGGAACCGCACGAGGACCACGCTCCACCTCAGCCACCCATCATTCCAGAGGTCAGCGGGCCTCCACCCGTTGTTCCAGAGGTCGGTGGGCTTCCACCTGTTGTTCCAGAGGCTGGTAGGCTTCCACATGTCATTCCAGAGGTCGGTGGGCCTCCACGTTCTGTTTCAGAGCCTGGGGTCAGTGTACTGCAGTCACTGGCCACAGAGCATGCAACTCCTTTGTGTATGTTTGGGAAGTTCTGTGTCCCTGTGGCCACTGTTCCAAGTTGTTCTCCAGTTTGGTGGCCTAAGGACAGTGGCAGGCCGCAAGACCGGCCCTGCATTCCAGTCTGGGGGTCTATGGACTGGGGCAGGCCCCCCAACCCACATTATGTTCTTGTTTGAGGCCCTTTGGACTTGGGTAGGCCTTCTGACCCGCCGTATTCTGCGGTCCGGTGGCCCATGGACTTGGGTGGACCATTCGACCTGGTTTGTTTTGGGTTTTAAGGCCTTGGACTTTGTGTCGCCCCTGAACTGTGTTTTTGTTTTGGACTGTGGGGGGGGGGAGATTTGTTTCAGCCCACCTGGCCTTGTACCCCCACCACCCACCCTGTGAGGGTTTTTTGTTTTGTTTTGTTTTTTTGTTGATGTTACTCTTTCAGGTCGTCTGGAAGCTGCCCCTTTAGAGGGGGTACTGTCAGGGTGTAGGCTGGGTCCCATGCCCTCATCCTGATTTGTTTGTTATCTTGTCACTAGGGCAGGGGCTCCAGCCCACATTCTTGCTTTAAATTCGATTTTATTTTTCTCTGTGGATTATTATGCTGTCTTTTATATTTGTTTCTCTGTTGGTTTTCTCTCTTAATCTAAGTTATTATCATTATTATCATCATTGTTGTTGTGGTCTGGTCTCCCCGGTCCTCTCTTCATGTCTTGTGTGCATCCCCTGTCTCTGATCGTCTGTGTAGCTCCACCTGTCCTGTTTTCTCCACCTGTGACCATCCCTGCCATCTCCGGTTTCCCTTAATTGTGCCCTCCTGTTCCATGTTGCGTTGATTGCCCATGTCTTTATATGTCATTGTCAGTCTGTGTTCTGTATGGGTGTCCTTCGTCATGTCTACGTGATCAACATCCTTCTGTTTCCTACCCTGTATCCTGCCAAGTTTGTAAGTTTTTGTTACAGCTTCCGAGCTGTTATTTTTTTTTGTGTTTTTTCTTGCGCAGTGCCCATTTGGCCAGCTCTTAATAAATCAACCGTGAGCTTTAAGTACAGCATTTGGGTCCAGTTTCTACACACTGTGACAGAATTTAGTGAACTGTCAAAGGAAAAGCTTACCCACAACTATCACTATTAAAGACAAGTTTTACTCAAGTCAGAGGTGATTCACTCACTTCCTCTTTACAATTATTCACAGTCTTCTTTTACCTTCTTACTGCATGGTGACTCTTAAAGTACCCAGTTGCCGTCTGGTGTTTGTGTATGAAATGACTACATTGCTGCAGCTAAGGTGATTTGCATTAAATTCAAAGGGGCCCCACCCAAATGACACTCAACAGAACAGGTCTTGTTTTCAGGTTTTGAAAGATGAAAAGGGAACAGAAACATGATACAGAACACAGAACTGAGAGAAAACTATAACATTTATTTGCATATCAAAGCTTCAGAGCACACTGTTTTTGTTTGCATTATCAACTGAATTGCTCATAATACTTTACATCAATGATTTTTTTAAAATATTAACTTAATGTGTAGGGCGAGAGAAAAAGTAAGAAGAAAAAAATAATAAATGCATAAAATCCATAAGGAATTTTTTTTAATCTTAAGATATTTAAAGCTATAAAGAATAATACAAGCTGCAGGTTTTCTTGATATTTAAATCTCTACCAAATCACAACAAGCTGTAAAAAACAAAACAAAACTACATCTACTCTATTTAGGATCTGGATTGTATGGCATAAACCTGTTATCCACACAGAAATCAGAGTGCTATTGCAGATCAGAATTAGGCTGATGAGATTGTGGGCTTCTGAGAGGCCGTCAAATTTAATACAGTCACCTTGAATCATTTCTCCTCAGGAGTCCCTGATAGATGCTGGATTTTAGGAACCGTGGGTAGCAATCCCTAGCCATCAGACTGTAGACGAGCTTCTGAGCTGTATCAAACGAATTCAGGGTTGGCTGGGAGATGTTCTTTGCGATGCTTTCTCTGGTACCGAAGTCTATATTGATCTGGAATTAAAAAAACAAAACAAAAAAAAACCCAGTGGTGCATTAAGGCAGCTATTTCTATTATCTTTCACTGCAATCACAGCACTTTTATATGCTTTTGTGTATACTGTGAAAATCAGTGACCTTCATGGTTCTTATTTAAGATTTCAGCTCCTGTAAAATCCCACTGTTTTTCCCTGCTCTCATTTACCTGTCTTGGCGCTTCTGTTTGGACAAACTCTGAGTAAATCCTGTTGGCTGAGGAAATCATCTCTGGTACAGTTTTGATTTTTTTATAGTCCTCACAGGCGAGCCAAAACAATAAGTTCTCCTCACTATACTCAGTCTTCAGGAACTCTCGGAAAGCTATCTGCCCAGCTGGAAAACACAGATGGCCATAAGGAGGAAGCAACTACAATCGTGTACAGAATAAAAAAAAAATAATCAGAAAACCAATCTCACCTTTACTACTGAGGACTTTATCCACAGACTCACTCCATGTCTCAATATCGTCCAGCGGATCCTTGGGAAAGCAACACAATCTACCCTTGAAAAGAGCATCAAGAGCTATCACTAGCCCAGTTTTCTGTCAACTCCACATCACAAAGTGACACCAACAAACCATACCAAATTATCATTTCCCAATTACATACTCTAAGATGCGGCAGAGTCATTTAATGAGTATCATTGCAACAATAGAAGCCTCCCTTCAGAAACACACACAATACAAGGTTACACTTACAGTGCATGAAAACCTTTTCCACATGGCTGCTGTAAGTTGTTGCCTGCTGAAAATGGTAAAGGCCCAATAATCAAATATGCAGTAACTCACTTTATCGCCATCTCCTTGTCCTCTACAAAGGGAGACGGAGATAAGATCCTGCCAGACTGAAGATGGGATTGTGATTGTTTGGAAATGAGGGAGTCAAGGGACTGAACAAATCTAAATG
This sequence comes from Pholidichthys leucotaenia, assembly GCA_020510985.1. NCBI lineage: Eukaryota > Metazoa > Chordata > Actinopteri > Cichliformes > Pholidichthyidae > Pholidichthys > Pholidichthys leucotaenia. The sequence goes on from CM035846.1 coordinate 167,742,364, forward strand.
ACCCCCGCCCAACATGAATGGAATATATGGAAATCTGTATGCAAAGTTTTGTTGTTGGGTGAGACGGAGCATCCGTCCATGGCTTTGGTTCCTCAAGGAAGAGAGAGCTGGGCTGTGATTTAAATGATTCTCATTCGTCTCCACAACAGTGTTCAGCATTAAAGTAAATATTAGAAAGAGTTCAAATCACTGACAAATAACAAAATTATTTGATTAAAATGAGCTCAATGAATATATTCAAGTTAAATTCCACGGTGGTCAAAAAGGGAAAACGTTTTCTTCTGTGACTGTAACTTGGAATATACTAATCAGGGCCTTGCATAGTAGAGGACCTCATGTCAATATTCAGAATTGGATCTGAACTGAAGCAATGATCATTGATCAGGAAGCTCTGGTAAAGATTCCTGACCATAAGCAAATACCCATAAACAAATTTGCTATTAAGGAAAAGGCTTGTCATTCTGACATTTGCATATCTGCAGTGCAAAGCAAGCTCAGATTTATCAGCATGCCTCATTTTCTATATGATGTAATCTTTCATAGATAACTCAACCTTTGGAACAAATCTTAAAGGTAGTATGTTATGCAGTGGTGGACCCTCAGGGCCAGCAGAAAAGGCTTTGCTGCTGGCCTAAACACTATCAGAATTACATTTACAACCTACATTCTTATACTTGTTCCATGAGGATTTATTAAATTATTCCCAATAGTCAATTCTCTTCATTTTGTAGCTTTCCTCTTGGTTGCACTCCTTCCAGTAGTGTAATGCATGTTAGAGTTTTTTTGTCCAATCATATTTCAGCCATCTGTGTTGCCAGGGTCAAGCAAATCTGCCTTGGGCCTTCAGGAATTAACAGTGCAGCTCCGTAGGTTAAATTAACTGTTAAACTTATCCTGTTGCTTTAACCAATCAGATGTCTTCTGTACATCCAGGGGTACGCATAGAAGGCATTCGAGAACGTCGGCATTTTAATGTCTTTTGATTGGATGGTTAGACTCCTCCACCCACAATGCAGAGGATCCTAGCTAGCAAAACATCAGTGCAAAGACTTGCTTAAGCAGCTACAATATACTGTATCTGTTTAAATAAAATTACTGTTTTTCCACCCACAATGGCTGACAGGGGAGAGGAAAATGATTTGGTTTTGGTGACACATGGGGAGTGCATAATTGTATAGCATCTTAGACAAGAACAAAGAGCAGAGTTTCCCTGGGAGATAACAGGGAGATGTGAAGGATGAATGCAGTGTGATCTTTTGTGTGTTAGAAACTTCTAGAAGGATGTTAAAGGATTAAGGAAGTGAATGCAATGTGACCTTTTGTGTGTGAGAAGCTTCTAGAAGAATGCCATGCTTTTTAAGAGGAGAGTCTCTGCTGAGTATTCATTCTGACTATGCTTCTGTGTGAGATGTGTAATAAACTGTCTGAGTCAAATCCGCCTCGTTATTTACACGCTCCACACTGGTGACCCAAGACGAATCATGGAACACGGCGAAAGATCCCCGGAGCCAGCCTCGTTGGGAGCCCCCAGCCAAGCATATGCTGTTGCAATCAAGCTACCGGATTTTTGGCAGCACAATCCGCGCTCCTGGTTCCACCTAGTTGAGGCGCAGTTCGCCCTCCGGGGGATATCGTCGGATGACACGAAGTTCCACTATGTGGTCGCAACGCTCGACGCCCGCACGGCTCAGCACGTGGAGAGCCTGCTCGATCAGCCACCAACCAACGACAAGTGCGGCACGTTGAAGGCTGCACTCATCCAGCACTACACACTCTCGGATGGTGAGAGAGCAGAGAGACTCCTGACGCGGACTGGGTTAGGAGATGGGTCGGCCATTGACCTGATGGAGAAGATGCTGAGATTAAAGGGCATGGACAACGACCATTTCATTTTTACCCACCTCTTCCTCTGGAACCTTCCGTCAGCGACGAGAACGACCCTGGCCAATTCGCCGTTGCTGGCCAAACGGGACTATCGTGCGCTGGCCCGAGAAGCAAACCGGATCATCATCACCAGCAGAGAGTTCACGACCATGGCGGCAGCGACAGAGCTCGGCGCGACAGCCAGAGGAGGCGAGGAGCCATCGACGGCAGCAGCAGAGCCACCGACGACAGCAGCAGTGGGGGCCAAAGAACACGGGGGGAGACACCCTTTGTTTCTACCACCGCCGCTTCGCAGAGAGGGCACGCAAATGTATACCACCGTGCCAGTTCAAGCGCTCGGGAAACGCCAAGACCAGGGGTCGGTAGCAGCCGCGACCCTCGGGGAGGAGAACAAGCTGCTCTACTTGACGGATGCACGCTCGGGGAGGCATTTCGTTGTGGACACCGGCGCCCAGATGAGTTTCATCCTGCCGACCTACGCCGACCAGCTGGCAGGATCTAGCAGCCCCGAGATGGCAGCAGCAAACGGCTCGGAGATTAAGACCTTTGGTGAGAGGACTCTACTCCTGTCTCTACATGGCCGTACATTTGAGTGGACTTTTGTCACAGCAGCATTGAATTTCAATATACTGGGGGCTGATTTTTTGTGCACACATGGTTTGTTGCTTGATGTCGCTAACAGGCGCCTGGTTAATGCACTGTCCTTTGAGTCTATCCCCTGTATAGCTCGAGCGTCCCGGCCAACAGCACAAGCCAACGTCACAGCTGCATGCGGTAAGTTCCACACACTGCTCACTCAGTTCCCAGCACTCACTGTCCCGACATTTTCGGCAGCCATCGCTAAACACGGGGTGGAGCATTTTATCACCACCACCGGGCCGCCCGTTTTTGCAAAACCTCGGCGCTTGAACACAGCTAAACTGGCCATAGCGCGCGAGGAGTTTGCCAACCTGGAGAGGTTGGGCATCATCAGGTGTTCAAACAGCCCATGGGCTTCCCCGCTACACATGGTCCCTAAAACTGAGGGTTCATGGCGACCTTGCGGGGATTTCCGCAGGTTGAACAACGCCACAGCGCACGACTGCTACCCAATTCCTCACATTCAAGATTTTTCCGTTCACCTGGCAGGAGCGCACGTTTTTTCTAAAATAGACCTGGTCCGCGGTTACCACCAAGTCCCAGTGCACACTGAGGACATACCCAAAACAGCGGTGATAACGCCGTTCGGTTTATTCAAGTTTTTGCGCATGCCATTTGGGCTTAAAGGGGCTGCACAGACATTCCAACGCATGATGGATGCAGTGCTGCGTGATCTCCCTTTCGTGTTTGTCTACTTGGACGATATCTTGGTAGCCAGCGCGTCCGAAGATGAACATGAAACCCACCTCACAACGGTTTTCCGGAGGTTGGAAGAGCACGGGTTAATAATCAACCCAGCGAAACGTCAGTTCGGGGTGACGCGGATTGATTTTTTGGGGCACCGCGTCTCTCCCGAAGGAGCGGTTCCACTACCTGACAAAGTGCGCGCGGTAGCAGATTTTCCCCGGCCGCAAACGGTCAGGGCGCTACAGGAATTTTTGGGAATGGTGAATTTTTATAACCGTTTCCTTCCCCGCGCAGTGCAGCTCATGCAACTACTGTACGCCGCGCTCAAAAAACAGAAACCCGCGGATAAGATCGAATGGTCCCCGGAGCGAGAGCGGGCGTTCTCGGAAGTCAAAGCAGCCCTGGCAAACGCCGCATTGCTGGCACATCCAGACCCAATGGCCCGCATAGCACTCACCACTGAAGCTTCAGATGTGGCCATAGGGGTGGTCGTGGAGCAGCGCGTAGCCGGGGCTTGGCAGCCGCTCGCCTTTTTCAGCAGGACTTTGCGCGACAGTGAACGTAAATACAACGCGTTCGACAGGGAGTTGCTGGCTCTCCACCTGGCCATTCACCACTTCCAGTTCTGGCTGGAAGGGCGCAGTTTCACCGCGTTCGTTGACCACAAGCCGCTAACATTCGCGATGGCCAAGGTTTCAGAACCGTGGTCGGGCCGGCAGCAGAGAGAGCTGGCCGCGATCTCAGAGTTTACTACCGATATTCAGCATGTCTCGGGTAAACTGAATGTAGTGGCAGACTGACTCTCGCGCGCCATGGCGGCCCCAGTCTGTGTGGGGATAGATTACGCAGCCATGGCCGCGGAGCAGGTTAGTGACGCGGACGTACGCGCGCTCCAGTCTGGACCAACAGGGGTAAGGCTGGAGAGCAGGGTGCTGCAAGACGGCATGCCCCCCCTAATCTGTGATGTCTCCACGGGGCGACTGCGTCCCGTGGTACCAGCCGTGTGGTGCCGCCGCGTGTTTGACTCAATTCATTCTTTGGCACACCTGGGAGTGCGCGCGTCGGTCAAAATGGTAGGAGAGAAATTCGTGTGGCCGAGCCTTCGCAAACAAGTGAAAGAGTGGGCAGCAGCCTGCATGACGTGCCAACGAGCCAAAGTACACAGACACACGAAGGCTCCCTTGGAGCCGTTTCGCATCCCGGCTAAGAGGTTCGACCATGTTCACGTGGACCTCGTGGGCCCCCTCCCGCCATCACAGGGGTGCACGCACCTTCTGACAATGGTGGACCACACCACGCGCTGGCCGGAAGTGGTTCCACTGGCGGCAACCACAGCCGAGGAGGTGGCGCGCGCATTTTTAACAGCATGGGTTGCGCGTTTTGGAGTCCCGTCGGATATTACATCCGACAGAGGCCCTCAATTTGTTTCCGAACTCTGGTCAACAATGGCCCGCAGCCTGGGTGTCACAATTCACCGCACAATCGCGTACAATCCACACACTAATGGGTTATGCGAACGTTTTCATAGGTCATTGAAAGTGGCTCTCAGGGCGTCACTGACGGATGCAAATTGGGTAGACAAGCTACCGTGGGTTTTATTGGGGTTACGTTCCGCGCCTAAAGAGGATCTGGAAGCTTCCCCGGCTGAACTCGTTTTTGCGCAGGCACTTCGGCTGCCCAGGGAGTTTCTTCCAGATAATCCCGCGCCGGGCAGCTCCCCGTCTCAGCTGTTGCAGCGTAGCATAGACACAAGCACGCTGCCGGGCCCTGCTCACCACAGTTTTCCGCGCGTTTTTGTGCCTAAAACTTTGAAAAACGCGGAGTTCGTTTTTGTCAGACACGATGCCCATCGCCCTCCATTGCGCCCACCTTATGATGGACCGTTCAGAGTGCTGGAAACAGGGGACAAGCATTTTTTGCTAGATTTGGGGGGTAGATTTGGGGGGTGTTTATATATTTACATATTTATTCCATCTAGCCACAATGCTCCGCACTGGGTGTGTTTATATTTATATATCTATATATTCCATCTAGCTACATTGCGCCGCACTGTGTGTGTTTATATATTTACATATTTATTCCACCTAGCTGCAATGCTCCGTACTGTGGGTGTTTATATATTTACATATTTATTCCATCTAGCTACAATGCTCCGCACTGTGTGTTTATATATTCATATATTTATTCCATCCAGCTACAATGCTCTGCACTGTGTGTCTGTGTGTATGTATATATATATTTTATAGTAATATGTACATATGTACGTATATTAGCTGCTCTTGCTTGCTTGTTTTTTTTCTTGCCTTCTGATTGTTGCTTTGAGTGTTGCTATCCCTGTGCTGTTGCAATCCTGGAATTTCCCCGTTGTGGGACTAATAAAGGCTTATCTTATCTTATCTTATCTTATCTTAGGAGGGAAAAAAATTGGCATAGACAGACTCAAACCCGCTTTTGTGGTGGCGGACGAGCAAGTGCTGTTGGCGAGGGCCCCCCGGCGTGGAAAACCCCCACGGGGAGCTTCCCAGAGAAAAGATTCCCCAGAGCACCCACACGGACAGACTTTTACCCCTCAAACATCAGCCCCACAGCATGACAGCGCCGCGGAGGCGATGAATCCTGGTTACAGCAGATACGGGAGAAGACTGAAGCCCAAGCAGCATGTGGATTGATGTTTAATGATTTTACCACAGCATATGGACTGTCATTCTATTGTTCTATCCAAGACGCTCGGGGGGGGGGGGGTCGTTTGGTGACACATGGGGAGTGCATAATTGTATAGCATCTTAGACAAGAACAAAGAGCAGAGTTTCCCTGGGAGATAACAGGGAGGTGTGAAGGATGAATGCAGTGTGATCTTTTGTGTGTTAGAAACTTCTAGAAGGATGTTAAAGGATTAAGAAAGTGAATGCAATGTGACCTTTTGTGTGTGAGAAGCTTCTAGAAGAATGCCATGCTTTTTAAGAGGAGAGTCTCTGCTGAGTATTCATTCTGACTATGCTTCTGTGTGAGATGTGTAATAAACTGTCTGAGTCAAATCCGCCTCGCTATTTACACGCTCCACATGGTCACTGATATTTTAAAAGACCAATTTTCCAGACGGACTTTTCAAGAAAAGCTGGTCATTGTGAAGAGAGATCGGCCAACCCTGAAGCTAGCAGGCCCATCTCACCTGCGGAAAGGATTTGTCCGTCACTTCCATATTAGCAACAAATGGTATCCTTGTATTACAGGCTCCAAGGAGTGCTGCAAATTATCTTGCTGGGAATGCCTGTTGTTTGCAACTGATTGAGTATTTACTTGGAGACGGACAGGGTTTGCAAACTTGAGCTGTCTACTGTCACACCATGACAATTTAGGCAGTGTTCGCCAAACGTATAAAAGTTGGTCTAAAACGCTGGGATATGCCGAAATTTTCACTTTTGGCCGTATGTATTGCATATCCATAACGACTTGGACATATACATAATGTATTAGGGACTTATACAGAATATTTCCAAAACTTATAATTAACTTAAACCAACTAATGCTTAGCGTGTTGCTGACATTCACAACTTATGTGCAACAATAGTCTAACTTGTGCATTGCTTATAACTTCTGCATAGCGCAGTCATGCCAAACTGCCGTTGCCTCCCAATCCATGAATCCTAGGTGTGATTCATTAGAGATCATCTCTGTTCAACCCAGATGATTATACCCTCCAAAGACCATGGCGGGGGGCGTGACCGACCTGGCAGAGCTGTCAAATCTGTCAGATCAGTCACGCCTAAAACGGCCGATGTGACATATCAGGAACATCAGATGACAGTTGTCACAACCTGGCTCAAAGGCACGCTGACTGATGGCGACAAAAAAAGTTTACTTTCAATAAAGTGAAAAACAAAAAACAAGAATAATGCATGGAGTGTGCTTTTGTTGGGAGGCGCAGCCAATGGCAAAGTAAACAGCTGCGCTCTGCGCTTCAGGCGATCAGCTGACTGGATCCTCCTTCTCTGGTGTTCTGATGTTTTGGCATATCTTGTCACAAGCTGAGTTCTGGATGTTCTGCCAGACTCAGTCTCGTGGCTTTTCTCTGTGTTTATAGTATATATCTGTTGTATTCTTGTGCCTTTTTGAGTTGTTATACTGCTTTCTATTTCATGTGTGCCTGTGTTTGTGTTGATGTTGAATGTAATTGTGGTTTGTAAATATGTGTCTAAAAGGATGTCACCTGACTGCAAAACAAATCTACCTATGGGTACAAATAAAGTAACCTGAACCTGAACCTGAACCATTCTATTTTTCTGTTTATGTTTCAGTTTGTATCGGCCATGTTTCATTTCATTTGTTATTATTATCTAGTCTGCAATTGATTATGTTTATCCTTTTACTGTAATGTCTTTCTTGGGGTTGACAGCTGTCAGGCGGCGCTTCTGGATTGGCTCTCCGTGTGGGCGTTACCCTGTCAGCTGTCAAGCTCTGTCATGATCCGAGCGCCGATCTTGTCCGCGCTCGGGTCATACGTCATCTCCTGCAGGCTTGACAGCAGTGAGTACCTTCTGGCTCCCCGGGCTCTTATTGTGACAGCGCTTGGGGGAGCTTCCTGCTATCAAAGCCTGCCAGCTGGGCTGCATTCAGGGGTCATTAGCGGCCGGCATTTAAAGCGGTCGCTGAATGCAGCCCGATGCAGCAGTCTCCGATAGTGATGGGTAGATGAGACGTCATGATGCGTTTCGACACATTGCCAAACTGTATTGATACTGTGTTGATACTGTGTCACTGAATACTGACACCTGCTGGACCTTAAAAATCCCTACAGGCAACCTAGTTGACAGACTCAACTGACACTGATTTGATGACCTAGTATTTACAATAATATACTGCTCAAAAAAATAAAGGGAACACTGTCCCTCAATCAAACTGTCCACTTAGGAAGCAACACTGATTGACAATCAAGTTCACATGCTGTTGCGTGATTTTGTTGTCAGCACATTCAACTATGTAAAGAACAAAGTGTTTAATAAGAATATTTCATTCATTCAAATCTAGGATGTGTATATTTAGTGTTCCCTTTATTTTTCTGAGCAGTATATAATTTAAGTCATTGTATTTTATATTGTATTATTTCATATCTTCATTTTAATTTAAAATATCGTTGATTTTTTAGATACAGTCAAATAATGTGAACATGCATCATAACATGAAAATCTAAGTGAACATGTTGTGAATGAGGATGTTTGTGGACTGGGATTTTTTTTTTTTTTTTTACAAATTTTTATTCAAAAAAATAAGTTTTTCCAACGTTTTGAAATTCAGTCTGTTGTGGAGATGTGTGGAAAGGATGAGGCTGAGTTATTTCTCAAGTTCCATTTTATTCTCGACACACTCTCCAACATACAAATCAGAAAAGAGGCAGAACCCCCAACCTCTGCCAGTCTTATACCCCTGACATCAAAGCACAAAATCCCATTGTCTTTAAATCCCAAACACAATGCATCCCCCCTGCAGTTCCTCTCTTCCACCCAAACCTCGGTGGTCAGGAAATCCTTCATGTCCATCTCTTTGCATATCCAAAGGTCAACACTCACATCCTCCTCATCTCCCTAGGAGGTCCAGACCTTTTGTTCCTCTTCAGACGTGAAGCCAAAGTAAGCACACAGGAATATACATGAGAGCATATGAACAGTCATATACATTTGAGCCCGTGAAACTACATATGTGCACCACATATAACCCCCCCCCAAAAAAAACGTCTAAGAGGGAACAACCAAACACAGATTGCATGTCATAATAAAATCATACATCAGTCCACATGCTGTCTTGGTCTCAACCGTCTGCCGTATCTGCTACAGGCGGGCTTAACCTCTTCCGCGGCGCCCTCCTGCTGTGGAGCTGCTGTCTGGGGATTAAAACTGTTAGTCAATCTCTGTGGGTGTACTGGGGAACACTCCCTAGGGGGTCTACCCCGTCGCGGGGCTCTCGCCAACTGCACAGTTTCGTCAGCCATCACAAAAGCAGGTTTGAGTCTGTCTATGCCAATCATCTCCTTTCTGCCACCCAAATCTAGCAAAAAATGCTTATCACCTGTTTCCAGGACCGTGAATGGTCCATCGTATGGCGGTCGCAGAGCTGTGCGGTGGGCATCATGCCTGACAAAAACAAACTCCGCATTTTTTAAAGCTTTAGGCACAAAAACACGCGGAAAACTGTGGTGAACGGGGCCGGGTAGGGCACTCGGGCCATTGCTATTCTGCAAACGCTGAGCCGAGGAGAACTCTGGCGCTGGGTTGTCAGGGAGAAATTCTCCAGGCAGCCGAAGTGGCTGTGCAAACACTAGCTCCGCTGGAGAGGCGTCTAAATCCTCTTTAGGTGCAGAATGCAATCCCAATAAAACCCATGGCAGTTTGTCAACCCAATTTGCATCCGTAAGCGACACTCTGAGAGCCGCTTTCAGCGACCTGTGAAAACGTTCGCATAACCTGTTAGCCTGCGGGTGATACGCGGTCGTGCGGTGGATCGTTGCCCCCAGGCTGCGGGCCATCGCCGACCAAAGTTCGGAAACAAATTGTGGGCCTCTGTCAGACGTAATATCCAACGGGACTCCAAAACGCGCTACCCATGCAGTTAAAAAAGCACGCGCCACCTCCTCGGCTGTAGTTGACGACAGGGGAACCACTTCCGGCCAGCGCGTGGTGCGGTCGACCATTGTCAGAAGATGTGTGCAGCCCTGCGAGGGCGGTAGGGGGCCTACGAGGTCCACGTGGACATGATCAAACCTTTTAGCTGGAATATGAAACGGCTCCAAAGTAGCTCTCGTGTGTCTATGCACTTTGGACCTCTGGCAAGCTATGCAGGCTGCCGCCCACTCTCTAACCTGTTTACGCAGGCCCAGCCATACAAATTTCTCCCCCACCATTTTGATCGAAGCGCGCACCCCCGGGTGCGCCAGAGAATGAACTGAGTCAAAAACGCGGTGGCGCCACGAGGCCGGCACCACCGGATGGGGTCGCCCGGTGGAAACATCACAGATTAGGGGGGGCATACTGTCTTGCAGCACCCTGTCCTCCAGCCTTAACCCTGTTGATCCAGACTGGAGCGCGCGCACGTCCGCGTCGCCACCCTGCTCCGCGGCCATGGCTGCGTAATCTCTCCCTACGCGGACGTGGGCCGCGCGCGCTTCCGCGTCGCTACCCTGGTCCGCGGCAACAGTTGCAAAATCTACCTCTACGCGGGCTGGAGCAGCCACGGCACGCGAGAGGCAGTCTGCCACCACATTAAGTTTGCCCGCTACATGCTGGATATCGGTAGTGAACTCCAAAATTGCGGCCAGCTGTCTCTGCTGCCGGCCTGACCAAGGTTCTGAAATCTTGGCCATCGCAAAAGTCAGCGGCTTGTGGTCAACGAACGCGGTGAAACGGCGCCACTCCAGCCAAAACTGGAAGTGACGAACAGCCAAATGGAGGGCTAACAACTCCCTGTCGAATGCACTGTATTTCTGCTCACTATCGCGCAAAGTCCTGCTGAAAAACGCAAGCAGCTGCCAGGCTCCAGCCACATACTGTTCGACAACCGCCCCTATGGCCACCTCTGATGCGTCAGTAGTGAGCGCTATGCGGGCCGTTGGGACTGGGTGTGCTAACAATGCAGCATTGGCTAAGGCTGTTTTGACTTCAGAAAATGCGCGCTCCCGCTCGGGGGACCATTCGATTTTATTTGTGGGTTTTTGTTTTTTAAGCGCAGCGTACAATGGTTGCATGAGCTGCGCCACGCGGGGAAGGAAACGGTTATAAAAATTCACCATTCCCAAAAACTCCTGTAACGCTTTGACCGTTTGTGGCTGGGGAAAATTTGCCACCGCGCGCACCTTGTCAGGGAGAGGAACTGCACCTTTGGGAGAGACGCGACGCCCCAAAAAATCAATCTGCGCCACCCTGAACTGACACTTTGCTGGGTTAATTATTAGCCCATGCTCTGCCAACCTCCGGAAAACTGCCGTGAGGTGTTTTTCGTGTTCGTCTTCGGACGCACTGGCTACTAAAATGTCGTCCAGGTAGATGAACACGAAAGGAAGATCGCGCAACACCGCGTCCATCATGTGTTGGAAAGTCTGCGCTGCGCCTTTAAGCCCGAACGGCATGCGCAAAAACTCAGAAAGCCCGAAAGGAGTTATTACCTCTGTTTTGGGTATGTCCTCAGCGCATACTGGGACCTGATGATAACCGCGGACCAAGTCTATCTTAGAAAAAATGCGCGTCCCTGCCAAATGAACTGAAAAATCCTGGATATGTGGGATTGGGTAGCGGTCGTGTGCTGTAGCATTGTTCAGCCTGCGAAAATCACCGCACGGCCGCCATGAGCCATCAGTTTTAGGGACCATGTGAAGCGGTGAAGCCCAAGGGCTGTTTGAACGTCTGATGATGCCCAATTTTTCTAGGTTGGCGAATTCCTCGCGCGCTATGGCCAGTTTAGCTGAATCCAGGCGCCGAGCTTTTGCAAAAACGGGCGGCCCGGTGGTAGTAATAAAATGCTCCACCCCGTGTTTAGCTACGGTCGCCGAAAGCGTTGGCACCGTGAGTGCTGGAAACTGATTGAGGAGTGAGTGAAACTTACCACCTGCAGCTGTGACGTTGGCTTGTGCTGTTGGCGGAGTCACTCGCGCTGTACAGGGAATAGAGGAAAAAGAGAGTACATTAACCAGGCGTCTGTTAACAAGATCGACCAACAAACCATGTGAGCACAAAAAATCAGCACCTAACATGTTGAAATTGACTGCCGCTATGACGAAAGTCCACTCAAATGTACGGCCGTGGAAAGGGAGAGACAGGGTCTTCTCCCCGAAGGTCTTAATTGCCGAGCTGTTCGCTGCTGACGCCACAGGGCCACTGGAAGGCGCCAGCCGGTCAGCGTAGGAAGGTGTGATGAAACTCAGCTGGAAGCCTGTGTCCACAAGGAAGTGCCTCCCCGATCGCGCGTCCCTCAGGTAGAGCAGCTTGTTCTCCTCACCGAGAGCCGCAGCTGCTACCGACTCCCGGTCTTGGTGTTTCCCGAGCGCTTGAACTGGCACGGTGGAATGCACTTGTGTGCCCTCTCGGCGAAACGGCGATGGTAAAAACAAAGGACGTCGTCCGCTCCGCGTCTCCTGGCCTCCGCCGCTGCTGTCGTCGGTGAGTCTGGTGCTGCAGCCTCTGGCCCCCTGCCATCTCCGGATGTTGCACCCAGCTCCGCTGCTGCGGTCGTGGCTGTGTGTTGTCTATGGGCGTCGATGAGTCGCTGTGCCTCCTGGCCCAGCTCGTGGTAGTCTCGGTGGGCCAGCAGCTGTGAACTGGCCAGGGTAACTCTCACCGCTGACGGTAGTGTCCTGAGGAAAAGGTAGGTGAAGATAAAACCATCATCTTTGGAGTCTCTCAAACTCAGTATCTTCGCCATCAGGTCTGCAGGTCTGTCGACCTCGCCCTCAGTCAACGCCAGGAGCTTCTCTGCTCGCTCTCCCAGCGAGGGGGTGAAAAAACGGATGAAAGCAGCCTTCAATGTGCCATACTTGTCGTCGTCTGGCGGGTGGTTAATCAGGCTCTCTACTCACTGGGCTGTGTGGCTGTCCAGCTTTGCAACCACATGGTAGAATTTCGTGGCATCTGCCGAAACCCTCCGAAGATGGAACTGTGCCTCGACTGCGTTAAACCAGGAGTGTGGGCTATGCTGCCAGAAATCAGGTAGCTGGACTGTGGTAGCTGCATTAGCCTGGCTGGCTCCTGAGGAATCCGGTGCAGGAGAATCGTCACCGGCCATAATACGTCTTAAGGTCACCAGTGTGGAGATGTGTGGAAAGGATGAGGCTGAGTTATTTCTCAAGTTCCATTTTATTCTCGACACACTCTCCAACATACAAATCAGAAAAGAGGCAGAACCCCCAACCTCTGCCAGTCTTATACCCCTGACATCAAAGCACAAAATCCCATTGTCTTTAAATCCCAAACACAATGCATCCCCCCTGCAGTTCCTCTCTTCCACCCAAACCTCGGTGGTCAGGAAATCCTTCATGTCCATCTCTTTGCATATCCAAAGGTCAACACTCACATCCTCCTCATCTCCCTAGGAGGTCCAGACCTTTTGTTCCTCTTCAGACGTGAAGCCAAAGTAAGCACACAGGAATATACATGAGAGCATATGAACAGCCATATACATGTGAGCCCGTGAAACTACATATGTGCACCACACTGTTACGCTTTTTTGACAACTTCTCCAGCTGTAGAAAACACTCGCTCACACGGCACAGATGAGGCTGGAGTGCAGAGAAATTGTAAAGCAAGCTGAAAGAGGTTTGGATAGATTGTCTTTTGGTTGTCCCAGTATCTCATAGGATCCTGGGTCTCTGCACCTCCTGGATGGCATCAGCTGTGGCACTTTTGGTCTGCCTGCCCACTTCGATGTCGAGATGTTGCCAAAGGTCATCTAAAAAACAACAAATTGGCATTTTAGTACATGATTTCCAAACAACAACAAACAAATAATGCTGAATAACATGCCTGAAGTGGGTGCAGACAGCTGTTGTGAAGACGGTCCCGTCTAAATTGAGACTATGTGGAATGCAAATTGAGTGCCGAATTTGGAGCTGTCTAGTGGATGCAATCATGTAGCGGCTGCCCCGGCCTTGGATGCGCTCTGCAGAGCGTGCCCAAATGCCAAGTCACGTTTCGTTACCTTGTATTCATACATGTGTAATGACAATAAAGTTGAATCTCATCTCATCTCATCTCATGTTTGGTGCTGTGTCGGTCACAAGACACTTTACTTTATTGGTTATGGCCCAGTCCTCCATCATGCCCCTTTTGACTTGGGCCAAATTGTCAGCAGTGTGACTTTGTGGAAAGTATTGCACTCCCAACACAGATGTACACAACTGCAAATTCTCATTAATGTAGTGACAGGTCAGAGCCAAGTATGACTCCATGTTCACAGATGTCCACATGTCAGCTGTTATACTCACTGCCACAGCTTGCTGTACTTCCTTTTTCACTCGTTCCTGTTCCTCCTCGTACTTTTTGGCCACCATTTGTTTGATGGTCTGAAAATTACACCAAGTCAAACCAAAAGCAAACCCATATATTTAAATTAAAGATTAAATAAATTGGATATATCAGCTACTACTTTAGATAATTTCCACACAAACCTTTCTGGTGGGCAAAACATATGAGGGCTGAAGGGCCTGAACCAGTTCCCTGAACCCTTCATTCTCCACAATGCTGAGGGGCTGGCAGTCCTTCACGATGAAATTGAGCAGAGCCTCATCCAGCATCTGCATCCTGGAAGCTTGATGGTTAAAAATGAAGTAAAGAATAAATTAAGAGGAATTAATTATCAATAAAGCAAAAAAAAAACCCCAAAACAACCACCACCCCTAAAAAAGTGCTGCTGTCATTATCTTTTTGCTTGTACTCCACTAGTTTAAAATCCAAGCTCAGCAAAAATGAAACAGCATTCTTCTTCAGTTTTTATTTAAGAGGGGGAAAAAAAATTAACGCGGAAACAGCGTCAAAAGCGTCAGTTAAAACACGCAGCCCTCCTTCACCCTGCCTTCACCAATAAAGCAATTGTGAGTAAGTTGTAGAATGGCTGTATACCTGAGTCTATCCTGGGTGTATCTGGGACTTCATTGTCATGCCTGGCCCTATAATGCCTCAGCATTGAGGAGGTGCTTTTGTTTAAATATGAAAGTTCGGTCGAACAAATGCGACATTTAACCTGCAGAAAATAATATGAATAGTAAACTAAGAGTCACTTTGAAATGAATTGGAATTCAGATAGATCAAGTGGAAACTGAGAGGAACAGAATGAAACAACAAGGACATTAAAACAAATACCTTATTTTCCGATATGAGATCAAAATGGTCCCACACAGCGGAAACCCTTCTTTTAGCTTGAGGCTGCTCGTGCTCCATAATTCTTGAGGAATTTGCCAATGAACCGTTCGCAACACATCAGAGATTCTTTGGGCAGACGCATCCCGTTGACAGATGCGCTTCCTTATAAACGCTGGCACGTCAGTGTCAGTTCGAAACAGTACCTGTATCGGTCACGTGACTTTCTTAAAGCGATACGCACACCGACAAGGGGTTTTGCTCTATGAGCTCGACGCATGCGCTGATGCATCGGTGTTGCCGGACCTATCGCTACCATCAAACATCCTCATGTTCAGACATTGAGCGAGCGTTCCTCGTCTCAGACGTCAGTTTTCCTTATTTGATTCCTCGGCTACGATCATCCCTCATCCTAATCCTCTATCATAAGTGTGCTTGATCAGCCTTACAGTCCCTGTTCCTAGTATAGTGTGTTTTAGCCCACCATGGCTTATTCCTTTGTTGCTTTGTGTTACCCTTCTGTGTCCTGAATAAAACATCATTGCAAACTCACCGGTGACTTGTGGCGTCTTATGGTGGCTCGCGAGGGCCACCGTGACAGTAGACTGCTGCCAGGATGCCTAAACAGAGGCGCCACACCGAGACGCCGTTCCCGGTGAGTTTTTGCATTTGACTTTGCTCTTTCCTGTCTGGGTACTGCGTGCTGACAGCATGCCGTCACGGAGGGTCCACGCTCGGAGCCAGAGCAACAAGCTGGCGGACGTCCTCGAGTACGTTGATGAAACGCTCATCTCCGCCTCCCTCCTCGACTTCCACAGCGACGCGTGCTGGTACCTGGACCGTGCTGAGGACGTGTTAAATCATCTTCCCCGCTACGCCGACCACCCTGAAGTCAGCGTGAGGAGAGATGACATCGCCGCACAGTACGAGATACTCCGTGGGCTGGAGGGAAACCCCGGCAGGAAGCCGAAGAGGGGGCATCCTTGCTCCTCACGTCCGGATCCCATTCCTGTCGCCATTCCGGTTCAGGAGTTCGCACCGCCCAGGGGTGATCCCCGCCGGAGAGTGTCGTCATTCGGGAATCCTCCGGAGAAGCTACAACTCACAGCTGCTTCCATCCGGGACTGAGTGGCGGCAGCTCGTTCCGCTGTTCACCCCACACAAATAATTAAGCATGTGACGGCGGCAGTCAGACTGGTGGAGAGGAACCCCGAGTTGAGTGACTTCCCTGAGTATGCCGACCTGCTCGCCTCTGTTTCTGCACAGGAGCGGCGATTCCCGGACCTCACCTTCGCCTTGCCTCCTGCAGGAAACCATCGTCACACCCGCTCTAAGCCTCAGCATGAACCCCGTCCGGATCCAGTTCCGGGTCGCTGCAAGGGCTTCACCTCTCACACAGCTGTCACTCCCGCGCCTCGTCTGGAGGGAATCCCCGCAGCCTCTCCCCCCGGGTCATCTTCTCCTGCTGTCCCGTCAGCGCTCCGTGCCTGGTTTGTCTCGGATGTCGCCCCCTCCTCCTCGACGCCTTCCCCGGCTGCTGTGTGTGCTCAGAGTCCTGTTTCGGCAAGCCCCGTCCCAAATCCATCACGAGCGGCTCCCCCTCATCCTCCCAGGGGGCCCTCTGTCACCATCCGGCGGGGAAAGGGAGGAGCAACGCCCACTACAGCAGGCACCATCCTCCCTCCGGGAGACAGGCAAGTACAAGTTCACTCATCTCCTCATTATTGTTATTTGCCTTGTCTGACTCCTGGGGGTGGAGTTTGGGGTTTGCAGCTCCCCGAGCTCCCACCACCTGCTGTAGCTTGTATTATTAAACCCGCTTCCTCTGTGTCTCCCTCCGCTGAGTGGTCCTCGATGCCAGGCCAACGACGCCGGATGAAGAGGGGGCCTGCGGTTCTGGAGAGCCTGGTTCTGGTCCCGCGGCCACGTCGTGGATGGAAGAGGAGAGCGGACTGCAGCGTGGAGCCTGCGCCGATGAAGAAACGTCCCCAGGTCTCCAGAGACGAGCGGTCCGGTCCAGCGGGTCGAGGGTCCCCAGCCACCACGCCGTGCGGGTCGTCGGCGTGGACACCAGTGCCGGAGGGTCCTCAGGCTGCGGATGCCTTCATGCCAGCTGCGGAGCCCAACGTAGCTGAGTGGGAGCCAGAGGATGATCTCCTCCCGTCTGAGCCCGGATCATCGGAGTCCTGGACGGCGTCGGAACTCGAGATCAGGCAAGTGCTCTGTGTTGTCTTTCTCTTCTCCATTTTAGAGCATTTTTGCCTGTCTCTTGGGGAGGCGAGCCGGGTGCAGCCGTCCACTGCATCCGAGCTTGTCTCGCCGGGTTCTGGCGCTACCGGTGATCCTGATCCCGATTCTTTTCTCTCTCCTGAGCCTTCTCCCAGGGTCACCAGTACAGAGCTGATTCCGGTCGCTGTGCCAGAGGCTTCGGGTTCAGGGTTGGAGGTCGGTTCTGGTGCGGCACCGGCCCAGTCGGGGTCCATCGCGGGTGCAGCGCCAGCTGAATCCAAGGTTGGTGAGGGAGCTGCAGATCCCCTGCCACCGGACACTGGACTGGCTCATCTTCATCCTCATCTTCATCTTCATCATCATCACCCTCATCTTCCCCCCCAAGCCTTCTCCACCAGGTGCTGTTTGGGTTCCTCACTTTCGGCCCGGCTCGCCCCTGCCATTCCCCTCTGCAGGGAAGCCGTTGTCGTTCTCTCCCCTGCGGTCCTGGTGGCTAAGCAGTGCGGGTTGGCCACCTGAAGGACTGCCGTGCCCATTTGGCACTCTGGGTCGGCCACCCGACCCACTGGACTGTCTGTTTGGCGACCTGGTCCGGCCGCCAGAAATTCTGTGTTTCCGGGCATGGGACTGGGGTAGGCTGCCCGAACTGTCCTTTTTCCCCCTGCCTGCGATATGGCCGTTTGATGCAGGGTGGCCTCCCGAACTATCGGCCTTCATGCCACAGAGCTTGGACTGCCGTCATCCCGAGTCTTCATTTCCGTTGGTTTTGTAACCTTTTGGGATGTGCGGGGGGTCTTGTACTTGTACTTGTGCATCTCACCCTTTTCTAGCGGGTGTTTTTTGTTCGTTTTCCCTCTGTTTAATGTCCATTCACTGCCCGTAAGAGTTGGTGTATTTTTGCCTTTTGGAATTTGGTATTTTCTGTTGTTGTACTCTGTAATTGTTCCCCCCCCCCCCCCAGTCTGCCTTGATCATGGTTTGTGTATTTGTATTATCCTGTTTGTTGCCAAATGCAATCAAAATAATAACGGATTTTAAAACATTTACTACAAAGGTTAAAAACTGGTTGAAAAGTAAACAAGAATGTACCCATGTATGAAATGATTGTCTGCAGGGTGTGTGTGAAGAAGGGAAGGCAAATGTGTAACAGGCATTTGACTGTAACAGGCAAATGTGAATCAGGTTTTTATATTGTGTATTTATAATTTTGTTTGCATTGATGTATGTGGATAATGTTTATACTGTTTTCATTTTGTTTTTTCTTCATCTTTTTCTCTTTTTCTCTGTTTCTTTTCTCTAAAGCCCATCCAGGGACAAGAGTTGCAAATTAGCTTAATGCTATACACTCTCTGTGCAACACATCAGATTTTCTTTTTTGTCTATGTTTATTGCACTGTCCCTGACAAATAAACAAATAAAATAAAATAAATATTATGCCTTGTGATCGTTCCACCTTGATTGTAATTTGTGCATGGGAGTGTTTTGTTTTTTTTTCCTTGTCTGCCTGCGCGCTCCTGTTGTCATCATGTTTTTTTTTTTTTGGTCTTTGCTGGTCCGTTCCCCCCGGTGGCCTGCTCCCTCTTCCACCCACCCTGGGGGGGGGGGGGGGGGGGGGGAGGCGGCTTGGGTGTCATTGGGCATTCAGAGCCCGCCTTCGAGGGGGAGACTGTCATGATCCGAGTGCCGATCTCGTCCGCGCTTGGGTCATACGTCATCTCCTGCAGGCTTGACAGCAGTGAGTACCTTCTGGCTCCCCGGGCTCTTATTGTGACAGCGCTTGGGGGAGCTTCCTGCTGCCAAAGCCTGCCAGCTGGGCTGCATTCAGGGGTCATTAGCGGCCGGCATTTAAAGCGGTCGCTGAATGCAGCCTGATGCAGCAGTCTCCGTCAAACATCCCCGTGTTTAGACGTCGAGCGAGCGTTCCTCGTCTCAGACGTCAGTTTTCCTTATTTGATTCCTTGGCTACAATCATCCCTCATCCTAATCCTCTATCGTAAGTGTGCTTGATCAGCCTTACAGTCCCTGTTCCTAGTATAGTGTGTTTTAGCCCACCGTGGCTTATTCCTTTGTTGCTTTGTGTTATCCTTCTGTGTCCTGAATAAAACATCATTGCAAACTCACCGGTGACTCGTGGCGTCTTATGGTGGCTCGCGAGGGCCACTGTGACAAGCTCTGCTGCTCCTCTCTTATCTCTGCCAGCTGATTCCAGTTACCAGTTATTGTTCCCTTTTTCCCACTCATGTGAACCCACATCTGTTATCACTGATGTTGACTATTCCATCCCTATTTAAGGGGCTGCGCTCCTTTGTCTGGCACGGCACCCTACTTTCATCTACCAACTTCCAACTTTCAGTGCTCTACTCATACATGTAAGTCCTTTGTTTTTGTGCTACGTGTATCCCTAATTTTCTCCAGGTTTAGCCAGCGATGCCCTTGCCTTAGCTTGGCTATTGTGCTGGCCTGTTGTTCAGCTTAGTCTCCAGGTTTAATCGACGATCTCTCTCGCCTTAGCCTTAGTTATTCTCACTTACCTGTGTTTCTTTCTCTCTACAAGTTTTTGTAGCTCAGTGTTATTTTCCCAATAAATTTGCAAACTCACAGCCTGCGCGTGGAGCCTTTTTCCCTGCCCTGAAGGGCAATTATGACATATCTATCAGAACAACACTGAACAGCTCTGGTAGCAGCTTATCCTGTAGCTTGAAAGTGCTCAGATACATCCCGACAGGTCCTGTTTTACGAACAAGTACGTGTGTTTAGCTTTTTCTGTGTGTGTGTGTGTGTGTGTGAGAATGCACTGCAGACAGAGCTCTGTACAGGTTTTTCCTGTGAACCAATGCTGCAAATATGCCATTATAGGGTAGCTGTAAGTTAGAAACCTGTTCAGTAAGTTACACATAGGTTCAAAGAGTGTTACTCATGTTAGAAATCATTTTTGGGTATGCTAGACATTATTCTCGATGTACTTTGACTTTTGAGTAACTATGAGTCGCTGACAAGTAACGTGTGTAAACGAACGGATAACTTCCCTACAACCTTTGCTCTGTGAATGCAGGATGTATCAACCATATGCTGGATATGTTGGAAAATTTTCAGAATGCTAAAAATTAATTTTTTTGAGGAGCTCGGCGAACAACACCGTATACCAGCGTTCTTCAGCGTGCTCTTAACTTAGACAAAACTTAGCCATAACTGATTTGACGTACGCCAGCATATTCTCCAAATTTTTCATACGTTTTGCAAACGCTGCCTAAATCATCTAGGTGTGACAGGATCTTAATCAACGCAGCAGAGAGACACCCAAGCACAACCGCCAGCCGGACATTTACAAGCAACAGTACTTTTAAACCTTTGGGGAAACAAAAGTGGATCTGCAGCTCAACAAGCAAGTGTGCAGGGAAATAGAGCTGTACAATGAAAAGGTAAAGATTTTTATAACCATAATTTTATAGTTAAAGTTATCTTTAACATGCTTTGTGTGGACGGCCCTATAGGCTATTTTTATGGTGTTTGGTTTGAATGGCACTTAAATCGGGTAAATCGCCACTGATGGCCTAGTTGTAAAATACACGGTCTGCCACTGATGTTATGATACTGAAATAAATGCTAAGTCTTGTGCTGAATGCAGCATTAGCTTGCTGATACTGAGCTACTATATATTGTATTGTGGCGAACACTCAATGGACCTGTTGGACCGGTTCTGTGACTCGCATTTTAGGTCAGAACAAAGGCAAGAAGCTTAGCCTTGTTATGCAAGGCTGGAGACTGTGGGGGGGGTCGATTAAAGGATGCGTGGGAGACAGTGGAAGTGATATCATGGAGGGGAATGCATTGTGACTGTCTTTATTATGCCAGGTGGTGAAATGCATTGTGACTGTCTTTATTATACAAGGTGGTATGTGGGACATGTGATCTATGTGGTGTGAAGTCCCTGATATTTAAGGACGAGAGTTACTGTTTCATCATTCCTTTTTTCTGCTTTGAAATGATGGAGATGTGTATAAAGCTGACTCTGAGAAAGAACACTGCCTCGTCATTTTCACATCTTCCACACTGGTGACCCCGAGACGTATCATGGAAGAAAGAAATTCCCCAGGGCCAGCCGCGTCAGGAGCCCCCAGCCAAGCGAATGCCGCTACAGTCCAGCTACCGGACTTCTGGCAGAACAATCCGCGCTCCTGGTTCAACGCAGTTGAGGCGCAGTTCAACCTCCGGGGGATATCGGTAGATGTCACGAAATTCTACCACGTAGTTGCAAAGCTGGACAACAACACGGCCCAGCATGTGGAGAGCCTGATCGACCAGCCGCCGGAGAGCGACAAATAAGGCGCATTGAAGGCTGCACTCATCCAGCAATTCACCCCCTCGGCGGAGGAGCGAGCAGAGAGGCTCCTGGCGCTGACGGAGGGGGAAAACGACATGCCCGCAAGCCTGATGGAGAAGTTGTTGAGGTTGAAAGACTCTGACGATGATCACTTCATTTTCACCCACCTCTTCCTCAGGACTCTACCGTCAGCAGCGAGAGCGGCTCTGGCCAGTTTGCCACTGTTGGCCCTACAGGACTACCGCGCGCTGGGCCGAGAGGCGCAGCGGATTGTCAACACCACCAAGCGGCGTGCAGCCACGGCCGCTGCAGCGGAACTCAGCGTGACGACCGCAGACGACAGGAGGCCAGAGACAGCGGTGCCAGACTCACCGACGACGGCGGCGGCAAGGGCCAGGGAGCGTGGACCGGACGTCTTTTGTTTCTACCATTGCCGCTTCGCAGAGAGGGCACGCAAGTGTGTACCGCCGTGCCAGTTCGGGCGTTCGGGAAACGCCAAGACCGGGGGTCGGTAGCAGCCGCGGCCCTCGGGGAAGAGAACAAGCTGCTCTACTTGTCGGACGCATGCTCCGGGAGGCAGTTCCTCGTCGACACAGGCTCCCAGTTGAGTTTCATCACTCCTTCCTACGCGGACAGACTGGCGGGTTCCGGAGGTCCCCTGGTGACAGCGGCGAACGGCTCGGAGATTAAGACCTTTGGTGAGAAGACTCTGCTTCTGTCTCTACACGGCCGTGCATATGAGTGGACTTTTGTTGTAGCAACAGTAAATTTCAATATGCTGGGGGCTGATTTTTTGTGCTCACATGGGTTGTTGGTTGATCTCGCTAACAGGAGCCTGGTTAATGCACTTTCTTTTGATTCTGTCCCCTGTGCAGCGCGAGTGGCCCCGCCTACAGCACAAGCCAACATCACAACAGCAGGCGGTAAGTTCCACACACTGCTCACTCAGTTCCCAGCACTCACGGTCCCCACATTTTCGGCAACAGTTGCTAAGCACGGGGTGGAGCATTTTATTACCACTACCGGACTGCCTGTTTTTGCAAAAGCTCGGCGCTTGGACGCAGTTAAACTAGCCATAGCGCGTGAGGAGTTCACCAACCTGGAGAGGTTGGGCATTATCCGACGTTCAAACAGTCCGTGGGCTTCCCCCCTACATATGGTCCCGAAAGCTGACGGATCATGGCGCCCTTGTGGGGATTTTCGCAGGTTAAACAACGCTACAGGGCACGACCGCTACCCAATCCCACATATCCAAGATTTCTCGGTTCATTTGGCAGGGGCGCGCATTTTTTCTAAAATAGACTTGGTCCGCGGTTACCACCAAGTCCCAGTGCGCGCTGAGGACATACCCAAAACAGCGGTAATAACTCCGTTTGGTTTATTCGAGTTTTTACGCATGCCATTCGGACTTAAAGGGGCTGCTCAGACGTTCCAACGCATGATGGACGCGGTGCTTCGCGATCTCCCTTTTGTGTTCGTCTACCTGGACGATATTTTAGTAGCCAGCGCGTCCGAAGACGAACACGAAAAACACCTGGCCACAGTTTTCCGAAGGTTGGGAGATCACGGGTTAATAATCAACCCAGCGAAGTGTCAGTTCGGGGTGGCGCAGATCGATTTTTTAGGACACCGCATCTCCCCCGAAGGAGCAGTCCCGCTGCCTGACAAAGTGTGCACTGTGGCAGATTTTCCCCGGCCGCAGACAGTCAGGGCGTTGCAGGAGTTTTTGGGAATGGTGAATTTTTATAACCGTTTTCTCCCCCGCGCGGCGCAGCTCATGCAGCCGCTGTATGCCGCGCTCAAAAAAAAGAAACCCGCGGATAAGATCGAGTGGTCCCTGGAGCGGGACCAAGCGTTCTCCGAGGTGAAAGCAGCCTTGGCAAAGGCTGCGTTGTTGGCACACCCAGACCCAACGGCCCGCATAGCGCTCACCACTGACGCGTCAGATGTGGCCATAGGAGCGGTCGTGGAGCAACACGTAGCCGGGGTTTGGCAGCCACTCGCCTTTTTCAGCAGGACCTTGCGTGATAGCGAACGTAAATACAGCGCGTTTGACAGGGAGCTGCTCGCTGTCCATTTGGCCATCCGCCACTTTCAGTTCTGACTGGAAGGATGCGCTTTCACCGCGTTCATTGATCACAAACCGCTAACATTCGCGATGGCCAAGGTCTCGGAACCGTGGTCAGGCCAGCAGCAGAGACAGCTGGCCGCGATACCAGAGTTTACCACTGATATTCAGCATGTGGCGGGCAAACTCAATGTAGTGGCAGATTGCCTCTCGCGTGCTGTGGCGACCCCAGTCAGCGTAGGGTTAGATTATGCAGCCATGGCCGCGGAGCAGGTTAATGACGCGGATGTGTGCGCGCTCCAGTCTGGACCAACAGGGTTAAGGCTGGAGAGCAGGGTGCTGCAAGACGGTATGCCCCCCCTAATCTGCGATGTCTCCACTGGACGGCCGCGTCTAATAGTACCGGCCGCGTGGCGCCGCCGTGTTTTTGACTCGGTTCATTCTTTGGCGCACTCTGGAGTGCGCGTGTCGGTCAAAATGGTGGGAGAGAAATTTGTTTGGCCGAGCCTCCGCAAACAGGTCAAAGAGTGGGCAGCAGCCTGCACGGCGTGTCAACGAGCCAAAGTACACAGGCACACGAGAGCTCCTTTGGAACCGTTTCACATTCCGGCCAAGAGGTTCAATCACGTTCATGTGGACCTCGTTGGACCCCTCCCGCTGTCACAGGGGTGCACACATCTTTTGACAATGGTGGACTGCACCACGCGCTGGCCTGAAGTGGTCCCGCTGGCATCAACCACGGCCGAGGAAGTGGCGCGCGCGTTTTTAACAGCTTGGGTGGCGCGCTTCGGCGTTCCGTCGGACATTACATCCGACAGAGGCCCTCAATTTGTTTACGAGCTTTGGTCGACAATGGCCCGCAGCCTGGGTGTCACAATTCACCGCACAACTGCGTACAATCTGCAGGCTAACGGGTTATGCGAACGTTTTCATAGGTCATTGAAAGCGGCTCTCAGAGCATCACTGACGGATACAAATTGGGTTGACAAGTTACCATGGGTGTTATTGGAGTTGCGTTCTGCACCTAAAGAGGATCTAGAAGCCTCCCCAGCGGAGCTCGTGTTTGCGCAGCCACTCCGGCTGCCTGGGGAGTTTCTCCCAGATAACCCTGCGGCAAACGCCTCCCCGTCTCAGCTGTTGCGGAGTAACATAGAATCAAGCACGCTGCCCGGCCCCCCCGCACCACAGTTTTCCGTGTGTTTTTGTGCCTAAAACTTTGAAGAACGCAGAGTTTGTTTTTGTTAGACACGATGCACATCGAACCCCGCTGCGACCGCCTTATGATGGACCATTCAGAGTGCTAGAAACAGGGGACAAGCAGTTTTTGCTAGATTTGGGGGGTAGGAAAGAGAAAATTGGCATAGACAGACTTAAACCCTCTTTTGTGGTGGCAGAGGAGGAAGTGCTGTTGGCAAAGGCCCTGCAGCGAGGTAGACCACCACGGACGGTTTCACACAGTAATGTTTCCCAAAGTAATGTTTCCCCAGAACACCCGCAGAGACTGACAAAGGGTTTCCGCCCCCAGACGGCAAATCCCCAGCGGGACGGCGCCGCAGAGACGGTGAACCCCAGCTACAGCAGATTCGGCAGGAGGCTGAAACCTATCCAGCATGTGGACTGATGTGTATTGATGCTATCACGGCATGCATGTGGTTATTTTCTTGTTGTTCTGTTTTTCTAAAATGCTGGGGGGGCTTGTGTGGCGAACACTCAATGGACCTGTTGGACCGGTTCTGTGACTCGCATTTTAGGTCAGAACAAAGGCAAGAAGCTTAGCCTTGTTATGCAAGGCTGGAGACTGTGGGGGGTCGATTAAAGGATGCGTGGGAGACAGTGGAAGTGATATCATGGAGGGAAATGCATTGTGACTGTCTTTATTATGCCAGGTGGTGAAATGCATTGTGACTGTCTTTATTATGCAAGGTGGTCTGTGGGACATGTGATCTATGAGGTGTGAAGTCCCTGATATTTAAGGACGAGAGTTACTGTTTCATTATTCCTTTTTTCTGCTTTGAAATGATGGAGATGTGAATAAAGCTGACTCTGAGAAAGAACGCTGCCTCATCATTTTCACATCTTCCACAGTATAATGTTTATCATGGTAGCCAGCAGTTTACAATGTAACCTTTACTGATAGTCTGGAACATATGGTCTGTTATTCAGTCTAACAGAAGGATATTCACCCAAGAACAGAAATTAAGTCAAAGTTCTTAGTTTCTAAATTTAAGGTTTGCTTTATGCAGCTTTTTATAATTTTGTATATTTATGATTTTATATTGCACTTGATTTATTGAGGAAAAAAATCCTAGCATCTTATTGTACATATTCAACATCCTTGAATCAAAAAATTGTACTATTCTGAAA
This sequence comes from Pholidichthys leucotaenia, assembly GCA_020510985.1. Classification (NCBI taxonomy): domain Eukaryota; kingdom Metazoa; phylum Chordata; class Actinopteri; order Cichliformes; family Pholidichthyidae; genus Pholidichthys; species Pholidichthys leucotaenia. The sequence continues at coordinate 167,768,387 of CM035846.1, forward strand.
TTACAACCTAGTGCCATGGCCACATGTGGGAGAGTGGGCTAGAAATTGACTATCCATGTGTTGTGACTACAGGTGACAATATAGCCCCAAAATGATCCAATGTTTCCCCTACCATCATATTGGGGGGACATCACCCCCCCCCCCCACCAGAGTATCAAGTTAATTTTATTTTTCTATATAGAGCCAAATCACAACAGAAATCATTTTAAGATGCATTCACTATAGCACAAGACTTTACCTTGTCCTTTTATTAAACAAACAAAATATCCTTGTGTTATTTATCTTACTTGCACGACAGCAGCTCATTTCTGTTGGGGCAGATGTGGCACAGGTGTAGTGTGGCTGACTACTGATCGGAGGGTCAGGGGTTCGATTCCTGCTCTGTCTGCAGTCTGCGTGTCGAAGTGCCCTTGAGCAAGACACTGAACCCCCAGTTGCTCCTCGTAGGTCAGGCCAGCGCTTGTGCATGGCAGCTCTGCCCCCATCAGTGTGTGAATGGGTAGCTAGCAGGATCTGTAAAGCGCTTTGGTCATCTGCAGATGAGAAAAAGCACTATATAAGTGAACAGCATTTACCATTTTTACAATGTCTCTTCTGCTCTCTGCACTTTAGCTACGTGTCCACCTAGGCATGTGTTTTCACGCTTCCCATTCATTGTGTATGTAGCACACCCTGCATGCACTCTGGTAGCGTGGTGTCAAGAATCTCGAGCAGTCACTTGGAGGTGCCCGCTCCTCCTCCCTCCCCCCCGCTCCGATCCATAATACACAAATGAGGAGAAGGCACATGGAGCCTGATTCGTGTTTTACTTTTGAAGATAAAGGCAAAAGTTTAATGTCTGGAAGCGTTGTGAACAGACTAGAGCAGCCCACCCACCAGGAGTTGCAGTGACCAATAATGTGCAGGCTGTGCAGGTCAGGGAGAGCAGAGCAGGTTTGTGGTAGACAGAAAAAGCTCCTCAAACTGCACTTTTGTAGCCAAAAATACTGCTTGAAAACTGGTGGAAGTTCTTTGACCAGACAGTGATACTCTCTGTGCAGTTTGTGGCTACAGAGTATTGGGCTCGTGACCCTTGCCTGGTTGCACCAATTTCATCGGTAACTGGTAAGACAGCCACTACCTCTATCCACTTTGGCTGGTTGCAGTTTGTTCAAATGGCAGTTTTAATAATAAACTTCAGCAATGTGAGACTAGGATAGTACAACTAACGATAAAAACACTTTAAGTCAATAAAAGAACATCCGACCATCACTATCACCTTTTTTGACAGCAGAGTTGAAATAAATGACATAGGCTGGGGGCATTTATTTGGATCTGAGTGTGCAATAGGTGGAGGAGGAGGAGGAGAAATGATCATAGACTGTGTTTGGATGCATAAAGCGGCCCTCTGAAACACCTCTGTGCATCCCAGCCGAAATTATTATTATTTTTATTATTATTACTATCCAATTATTATTATTTGCAATGGGATTTCGCTTTGCACTGTGTGCGCATTTCATGCTACCTGTGGAAGTCCAAAGCCTGGAGCTGAAAGAGCAAGAGCACTCTGAGGCAAGTGCAATATCCCTTGCCTCCATTTTCTTTGACGATCTCAATACTTCCTGACAGAGAGCAGTTTTCAACTTTTCAATATAATTACTGTGGCAGAATCAAATTATGATAAGCCCATCATCCACGAATATTCAACAAAATATACAACCCATAGTTGTAGAGCAGGATCCCGAGGTGAACCTGTGTAGCAAGTATGGTGACCCTAGAAAGATGTACATGTTCTATAGTAAGAGATCATAGGGAGTGCCAACTTTGACCGTTTACCTTTTGACCCCAAACCTGTAGTTGGAGATTATGGTTTCAGAGTGAACCTGTGTACCAGGTTTGGTGGCCCTAGCTTTCTTTGTTGCTGAGGTACTGTATACTTCATAAGGCATTTTGATGTTGACGTTTGACCATATGATAGTAAAACCACAGTCCCACTTCAGGAACACAGGGTGAACCTGTGTACCAAGTTTGGTGGCCCTAGCTTTACTCGTTGTACAGCAATAAGGCATAAGAAATGCTAACTTTGACCTATGACTTTTTGACCCCAAACCCCATAGTCAGAGGTCAGGATCCCAAGGTGAGCATGTGTACCAGTTTTGGTAGCCCTAGCTTTACTCGTTGTACAGTAATAAGGCAAAAGAAATGCTAAACTTTACCTTTGAAATACTAAACTTGACCTTTGGCCTTTTGACCCCAAACCCATAGTCAGAGGTCAGGATTCCAAGGTGAACCTGTATAACAGGGTTGGTGGCCCTAGCTTTACTCGTTTTATAGTAATAGTAAATGCAGCATTTACCAATGTTAATTTTGAACTTTGACCTTTGACCCCTTGACCCCAAACCCATAGTTAGAGATACAACTCCTGTATTGATTTGAAAAGCCTACATCATTTCTTTCAGTCGTTATTGTGTTTAGAAGATTTAGGGAAAAATCTTACCTTTGACCTCAGGGTCATCCAATGAGAGTGAAATTGCAATATGCACATCATCACAGTATCTGAAACCATGGTACCATGTTTTAAAACAATCGGAACAAAACTGTAGGAGGAGTTGATTTCACAAGACAGTTACTGTCTATGACGTGAGGTGAAACAGGTCATAGGTCAGGGTCTACAATATCCACAAAAATCATCCAATCAGAACCAAATTTGAAAATACATATCCTCAGTGTACATCAAACTATTGTACCAAGTTTCAAAACAATTGGACCAAAACTGTAGGAGGAGTTGATTTCACAAGCCAGTTACTGTCTATGAAGTGAAGTGAAACAGGTGGTCATAGGTCAGGGGCTACAATTCCGCAATAATCAACCGGTCAAAATCAAATTGCAAAATGCATATCCTCAGTGTATATTAAACCATGGTACCAAGTTTCAAAACAATCGGACTAAAAGTGTAGGAGGAGTTGATTTCACAAAAGTGGGACAGACGGACGGACGGATGGACAGACGGACAGATGAATGGATGGATGAACTGACCCATAACATAATCCCCCTTTGGGCTTCGACCAGTGGGGGATAAAAATCAAGTGAATAATTTCACACTCTTTTTGGTTTTCTTCTTTTTTCTCTGGCCAAGGTACTGGTGTAGTTAAAAAAAATCCTATAAGATTATTGGTTACAGCAGTCTCATCTTGCAGCAGCACAAACATATTGTAACCATCACTTGAATGTGTGTTGGTTGGGAGCATGTTCACAGTTATTGTTATGTGTTCTGCTGTTGTTCATGTGTCTTTAAGACATAGTGAATGTTGTACGTGAATACGCACTCTACATAAGTTAGTGGTTGTTACGGTCACGGTGGCTAAGAGTGAGGAGGCTGGATTAGGGAGTTGGCATGGGTGACGGCCAGGAACAATAACCAGTTTAGGCCTTAGGTGCTATAATGCTCCTGTGAGTAATAAATAAAACCATTCTGAAGAAGACCTGATTGTCTGGTGCTTGAGAGTAATCACAGATGTTACACTGGTGTCAGAAGTGACCGAGCCATCGCCAAAGCTAATAGCCCAAGCTAATGCGTGCGGAGGGGCTCTCAGCTCAACCGGGTATGTCTGCCACCAAGGTTAAGATGGAACAACCAGAAACGATGGTGTATCCACGGACACCTGCAACCCCCAGAGAGACAGTGTGGTTACTTGCTGCTGAAACCGGGTTCCCGCCTGGGCCGCTCCACCTGACAGTGGAGATTCCTACCCTCTGCAGAGTGGGAAAGAACCAGTACGTCCCGACGCAACGTCATGTGATGTAAACAAAGATGACAGCGCCCAGGTATCTGTATTGCTTGTTGCAATTAAAACCCCGATTTTAATGGCATGACAGCGTAGGAGGTTTTTAGAGCCCAATTTGAGCTGTTGGATGTACCCTGCCTCTCGCCCAAAGATGCTGGGATAGGCTCCCCCATGACCCAAAAAGGATTAAGCAGAAGAAGATGGATGGATGGATGGATGGCTGAAGCTGCTGGCTGGTCTGATGAACCTGATGCAGATGCATGCTTGTTATTGCTGAGCTATGTAGCTTGTTATGTTGTGCTCCAAATTCAACAACAGATGCCAACGCTCTGGTGAGCCCCTCTGCATCCTAGCTAATGAGATTAAATGCTTGTGCAGATGCACCTATGCTGATTTGCCACTGGCAGTGTGGAAAAAGCTTTCCAGAGACCAGTTCTTACAGGCACTCAGTCCCAGAGAGCTACTCGTCCATGTATAGCTAGTCCACCCTACCTCGCTGAGTGAAGCCCTGGAGTTAGCACTGGAGAGAGAGTTGTTAAGTGGGGATGAGCTGCTGGAGACCCCCCCCCCCCCCGCAATGAGAGCAGTGATGATGGACACTCAGTACCGGGAAGACGAGAGGGTGCGGGACATTGCTCGAGCATCTGTGGTACAACCTGCTGCCCAAGTTGCTCGCCGCCACTGTGCTCAGAGATGTTGGGGGTGTGGACAAGCAAGACACCTCATGCAATGCCCCAGGATCTCTTCTGTACAGGGAAACTTAAGGAAGTCTGTGCAGGTGGGGAGACGCGGGTCCATAATGTTAGTACCCATACCCCATTGCCACGACGGCCAGGGACAGTAATTGCTGTGGGCTGACTCATGTTAGAGACTTCTGCCACATTCCTGTGATTATGTTGGATGGCACATGTGCAGCCCTGCTGGACACTGGGTCCAGTGCTACATTGGTGCGGCCTGACATTGTCCCCGTGGGGACTGCTGTTGAATCTACCTCTGTGCAGCTGAGAACAGTGACTGGTTATATGGCCCCCATTAGAGGATGGGGGAAGTTCGTGTTTGGGTTGGGGGACCTTTTGGTGTCCTTTGCTGCATGGGTGGCTGGGGTGCAGGATGCCTGCATCCTCGGGTTAGACTTTCAACGAGCCATTGGTGGCGTACTTGACATGGGTAAGAGTTGCCTCATCTTTCCTTCGGGGAAGTGTGTGCCACTAACATCACCTTTTGTGTACATAGGCCCCCTCTCTGTAGCTGTTTCAACCACAGAGAGCAGTGTGTACCTGTCAGCTGCTGTGAGTCTGAGCCAAGCACCTCCACCTGCCCCTGCACCAACACAGGTACCCTGCGACCAGTCACCTGTCCCTCCTAATTTCCATGTTGAGCATCCAAGGGCAAAAAGGTGTTAGATCATGGTAATAGTCACAGTTCTTTGCCCAGATGTCTCTCACTGCAGCAGTCTGTTCATCCTCTCCCATTGTAGAATGTTTTGGATGCACAACATGGAAATTAGAAGGGACAGGCGACTGGTCACAGGGTACCTGTGTTGGTGCAGGGGCAGGTGGAGGTGCTTGGCTCAGACTCACAGCAGCTGACAGGTACACACTGCTCTCTGTGGTTGTAACAGCTACAGAGAGGGGGCCTATGCACACAGAAGGTGATGTTAGTGGCACACACTTCCCCCGAGGAAGGATGAGGCAACTCTTACCCATGTCACGTACGCCACCAATGGCTCGTCAGAAGTCTAACCCGAGGATGCAGGCATCCTGCACCCCAGCCACCCATGCAGCAAAGGACACCAAAAGGTCCCCCAACCCAAACATTAACTTCCCCCATCCTCTAATGGGGGCCAGACAGCCAGTCACTGTTCTCAGCTGCACAGAGGTAGATTCAACAGCAGTCGCCACGGGGACAATGTCAGGCCGCACCAATGTAGCACTGGACCCAGTGTCCAGCAGGGCTGCACATGTGCCATCCAACATAATCACAGGAATGTGTCAAAAGTCTTTAACATGAGTCCAGCCCACAGCAATTACTGTCCCTAGCCGTCGTGGCAATGGGGTATGGGTACTAATGTCATGGACCCACGTCTCCCCACCTACACAGACTTCCTTAACCCTTTGAGTGTGTGTGGTGCAGAACTGCGACATACCCCCTAGTGGTCAAGAGTGGTAAATATTTTTTGTCAATAAAATAGTTCAGATTTCCAAGGCTATAACTTGAAAGTGGTAAGAGATAATGGCTTACTGTCAATTAGAAAGATGTAAAATATAATCCAAAGTTTCAGATAGGAATAAATTTATGCATCTAATTTCCATAATGTCGCCGCACCTCTTTAAATTCCATAACTCAGTCAAAACTGGACTTTGGACGTATTTACACAAAGAATGGTTCAGTTTTTTGACACCGTTTTTTTTTTTTTTTTACAGAGGTACCTCATCATCTTATCTTCAAAGTATATGAACAAGAAATCAGTACATTTAAAACCCCCCGAAATAAGTCACTTACTGTTGTACAGTCTGTTGACAAAGGGGGGCTGGCGTGGTTGCTGCGTTTTCACCCATTATGGCCCTTATTTTGCATTCTGTTGGTAATATAAAATCTCTACCACATCTACAAAGTCTTATGGTTATCCCACATACATTTTGCTTGTATCCTGCGGCTATTTTTGGCATACAAAGCCGAAAAAGTGACGTGACAATCGCAGACATATTAGCTTTCTGGGCTAAATGCTAAAACAGGAAAAGGAAATGAGGAGTTCTTCTTCTTTGGTGTATTACATGTTATCCACTGAGTCCTCCAATGGATGTCTGCCACCTTTTGAAACTGACAAATCAGTACAATCAGTACAAATCCCCAAGGCAGGCGATCATATCAGAATGAGAAGACAGGCGCAGTGCCGCGCTCTGCCACTAGGGGCACAAAAATCCTCACACTCAAAGAATTAACTCTCTTCCTCATCGCCACCAGAGCCCAATTCCCACTCCGGTGAGTTTGTCTGGAATCATCTTAATCTGTAAGTTTTTTCTCAGTCTGTTCTTGGACTTTGTTTTGTGCACATCTTGGGACTTGTGTTTTTTTTATGTGTGTAATAAATTCCAATAACTGCAGTTCAGCGCATGGGTCTCAGTTCTCTGCTCTGAGAAGCGATTCATGACACTCCCAACAGGGTTTTTTTTTTTTTAAATGTTTCATATTGTATGACCTCGGATCTACTACAGATCATAAATATGTATCTACATTCAGGTGTCTTCCCTCAGTGCTTAAAAACAGCTGTTATCAAGCCACTTGTAAAAAAGAGTAATCTAGACACCTCACTCATGAACAGCTATAGGCCTATATCAAACCTCCCCTTTCTTTGTAAAATAATAGAAAAAGCTGCTTTTCAACAGTTGTACAACTTCCTGACATTAAATAACTGTTTTGATGTCTTCCAGTCAGGATTTCGGCCACACCACAGCACTGAGACAGCTCTAGTTATGATCCTTAATGACATCCACTCCAATACAGATAAAGGCAACATTTATGTCTTGGTTCTACTGGATATCAGTGCTGCATTTGACACGGTCGACCAAAACATCTTACTAGACCAGCTAAAAAACTGGCTGGGACTTTCTAGTACAGCACTTAGCTGGTTTGAGTTCTAGTTAAAAGACGGGGACTATTTTGTGTCAATAGGTAACTACAAATCTGAGTGAACAAAAATAACCTGTGGAGTTCCCCATGGTTCCATTTTGGGACCTTTGCTTTTCAACATCTATATGATCCCACTAGCTCAAATCATAAGAAACAATAAAATATACTACCATAATTATGCAGATGATACACAAATCTACATAACCATCTCACCAGGAGACTGTGGTCCAATTAAAACCCTGATCAAATGCACTGGTCAAATTAAAGAGTGGATGTGCCAGAACTTTCTTCAGTTAAATGAAGACAAAGCCGAAATAATAGTTTTTTGAGCCAAAGAAGAAAGACTCAAAGTTAGTACTCAACTTCAATCAATAGTGCTAAAAAACAACAGCCAAGCCAGAAATCTGGGTGTGGTTCTAAATTTTAACAGCCACATTAAGACAGTCGTGAAATCAGCCTATTAAAACTTAAAGAACATAGCGAGGATTAGAGGTCTAATGTCTCAGCAGGCTCTAGAAAAACTTGTCCATGCATTAATCTTTAGTAAAACGGACTACTGTAACGCTGTCCTCACAGGTCTCCATAAAAAAATCCATCAGACAGCTGCAGTTGGTTCAGAATGTTGCAGCTCGAGTCCTCACTAAGATCAAGAAAGCAGATCATATACACATGTGGACAGAATTGTTGGTACCCCACTGTTAATGAAAGAAAACCCCACAATGGTCACAGAAATAACTTGAATCTGACAAAAGTGGTAATAAATAAAAATTTTATGAAAATTAACCAATGAAAATCAGGCAATGCTTTTGAATTGTGGTTCTAAAGAATTATTTTAAAAAACAAACTCATGAAACAGGCCTGGACAAAAATGATGGTACCCCTAGAAAAGATTGAAAATAATGTGACCATAGGGACATGTTCAACCAAGATGTGTCCTCTAATTAACATCACAGGTGTCTTCAAACTTGTAATCAGTCAGTCGGCCTATTTAAAGGGTGACAAGTAGTCACTGTGCTGTTTGGTGACATGGTGTGTACTACGCTAAACATGGACCAGAAGAATCAAAGAGAGAGTTGTCTCAGGAGATTAGAAAGAAAATTATAGACAAGCATGTTAAAGGTAAAGGCTATAAGACCATCTCCAAGCAGCTTGATGTTCCTGTGACTACAGTTGCACATATTATTCAGAAATTTAAGATCCACGGGACTGTAGCCAGCCTCCTTGGACGTGGCCGCAGGAGGAAAAATGGAAAGACGGATAATACGAATGGTAACAAAAGAGTCCAAAACAACCTCTGAACACATTCATGGTGAATTCCAAGGTCAAGGTACATCAGCGTCAGATCGCACCATCTGTTGTTGTTTGAGCCAAAGTGGACTTCATGGGAGACAACCAAGGAGGACACCACTGCTGAAAACAAATCATTAAAAAGCCAGACTGGAATTTGCCAGACTGCATGTTGAAAAGCCACAAAGCTTCTTGGAGAATGTTCTATGGACAGACGAGACAAAACTGGAACTTTTTGGCAAGGCACATCAGCTCTATGTTCACAGACGCAAAAATGAGCATACCAAGAAAAGAACACTGTCCCTACTGTGAAACATGGAGGAGATTCTGTTATGTTGTGGGGCTGCTTTGCTGCATCTGGCACAGGGTGTTTTGAATCTGTGCAGGGTACAATGAAATCTCAAGACTATTAAGGTATTCTAGAGAGAAATGTGCTGCTCAGTGTCAGACAACTTGGTCTCAGTCGCAGGTCATGGGTCTTTCAACAGGATAATGACCCAAAACACAGCTAAAAACACCCAAGAATGGCTAAGAGCGAAACATTAGACTTAAACATTAGACTATTCTAAAGTGGCCTTCTATGAGCCCTGATCTAAATCCTATTGAACATCTGTGGAAGGAGCTGAAACATGCCGTCTGGAGAAGGCACCCTTCAAACCTGAGACAACTGGAGCAGTTTGCTCATGAGGAGTGGGCCAAAATACCTGCTGAGAGGTGCAGACGTCTCATTGACAGTTACAGAAATCGTTTGATTGCAGTGATTGCCTCAAAAGGTTGTGCAACAAAATATTAAGTTAAGGGTACCGTCATTTTTGTCCAGGCCTGTTTCATGAGTTTGTTTTTTAAAATAATTCTGTTGAACCACAATTCAAAAGCATTGTCTGATTTTCATTGGTTATTTTTTATAGAATTTTTATTTATTACCACTTTTGTCAGATTCAAGTTATTTCTGTGACCATTGTGGGTTTTTCTTTCATTAACAGAGGGGTACCAACAATTTTGTCCACGGCTGTAACTCCAGTTCTCAGATCTTTACACTGGCTTCCTGTCTGTCAAAGAACAGACTTCAAAATACTGCTGTTGGTTAATAAAGCTCTGAATAGTTTAAGGCCAGAATACACCTAGAGCCCTCAGATCATCAGGATCAGACCTACTATCTGTGCCCAGAGTTAGAATCAAATATGGTGAGGCAGCATTTAGTTTTTGCGCCCCTCACATATAGAACAAACTCCCAGAAAGCATCAGGGCTGCTGAAACTCTCAGCTGCTTTAAATCCAGGTTAAAAACTCACCTATTTGTTGTGGCCTTTCAGTGGAACAATTGTTAATCTCCTACAATGCACTGTAAATTTTTTATTCCTGTCGTATTCTATTTTAGCCTACTTTTGTTTCTCTTTAATTTACTTTTGAGTTTGCTTTGAAATTCTTATATATTCCTTTTGCAACTTGCTGTAATGCTTTAATGTTTTTATGTAAAGCACTTTGAATTATCTTGTACACGAAATGTGCTATACAAATAAGCTTGCCTTGCCTTGCCTTGATAGACTGAGTGAGCAGCAGCAGAAGAGCTTGTGGTGGGTGCTGCTGGAGTTCAGAGACATTTTTGCCCTTAATGAGAGCGAGGTGGACCTAACTCATCTAGTGGAGCATGTAATAGACACTGTTGACACCTGCCCAGTTAAAGTACGTCGACGGTGCCTTCCCCTGGCCCACCAGGAGGGTGCAGACAGTGAGTTAGAAGAGATGCTGAAGGTAGGCATCACTGAACCATCTGAAAATCCATGGGCCTCAACTGTGGTTATGGTGCCCAAGAAGAATAGCACCAGGATGCACTTCTGTGTTGATTATAGGCCACTGAAAAATGTTACGAAAAAAGACTCTTACTTGCTCCCCAGAAATGACGAGCCCCTGGATTTAGCATCAGGTTCCTCCTGGTTCTCTATCCATGACCTGTGAAGTGTGTACTGGCAGGTCCCACTGTCTCCAGAGTCCAAGCCCAAAACTGTTTTCTGTACCAACAGGGGACTGTGGTAGTTCAAGGTCCTCAGCTTTGATCTTTGCAATGCTCCCACTACCTTTGAATGGTTTATGGACAGAGTGCTAGCAAATATTTCCTATCAGCAATGCTTGGTGGACCTTGATGACCTCCTTGTCCACGGTAGCTCCTTCAAGGTAGCTTTGTCTTTCCTGCGAGGGGTGTTGGGAAGAGTGGTGGCTGCGGGCCTGAAGCTTCACCTGGACAATTGCCTCTTCATGAGAACAGAAGGGGAGTTCCTGGGCCATAAACTGGGAGGCAAGGGCATCGGCATGCTAGAAGACAAGAATTGCAAAATTAAAGACTGGCCCACCCCCTCTGACCAGGCACAGCTCAAAAGCTTCTTGGGACTGGTGTCATACTACAGAAGGTTTGTGAAGGGCTTCTGCTCGATAGCTGCGCTGCTCTTCCGCCTCCTGCAAAAGAACTGTGTATTCAGCTGGGCCCAGGAATGCTAGCATGCATTTGATACCCTCTGTGCAGCGCTGACGGAGTCTCGGATCCTTGCCTTCCTGACCCTTCCCTGCCCTTTGTCCTCGACATGGATGCCAGTAACATCGGACTATTAGCGGTGTTGTCACAGCCGGGGCCTGATGGTGAAAAGGTGGTGGCTTATTTTAGCTGAGTGCTTAACAAGAGCGAACATCAATACTGCGTCACGAGATGAGAGCTTCTAGCTGTGGTGAGGGCGGTAAGACACTTTTAAGTACTACCTGCGTGGCGTACCCTTCACCATCAGAACTGACCATGCTGCCCTGCAGTGGCTGATGTCTTTGAAGGAGCTAGAGGGTCAAGTGGCTTGCTGACTGGAGGAGCTCCAGTCATTCAGCGTCACCATTGTGTACAGAGCAGGCGCGTGACACTCAAATGCTGATGTGCTGTCTTGCCACCCATGTGCTGCAGTCGGCTGCCACTACTGTGAGAAGAAAGAGATGAAAGAAAGAGAACTCACTCAGAACAGCACAGTGCAGATCTCCTGTGAGATGTCACGGGTGGTGGGTGCAGCTGAGTGGAGGGCACAGCAGGAGCAGGATGGCAACCTACAACCAGTGCTGCAATGGCTGGGACAAGGGCAGAGACCACCTTGGGAAGAAGTCGTTAGACTATCTGTCACCACCAAAGGGCTGTAGGCCAAGTTTGACATGCTATGCTTGAGCGATGGTGTGCTACAGCAGGCGTGGAAGAAGCCTGCTACAGGGGAGGAGAGGTAGAAAGTTGTGGTACCCAAATTGCTGAGGACAGCAGTGCTGGAAACCTGCCATGAGGGCACGGGGTCAGGCCACTTCATTATTTCAAAGAACCTCCATCGCCTTCACCAGGGTTTCTTCTGGGGTCAGCAGAGAAGAAATGTAGATGACTTCTGCCACAGCTGCGATACCTGCACGGTCCACAAAGGACCACTAGACCAGTCATGTGCCCAGCTTCAGCAGTAGCAAGCTGCAGGAGCACTAATGGAGAGGGTGGCTGTTGACATTATGGGGCCTTTTCCCCAAACAGAAAAAGGCCATCGTTACGTCCTGGCAGCTATTGACTATTATACTAAGTGGCCAGAGGCCCATGCCATTCCAGATCAAGAGGCAGAGACTGTAGCAGATGCCCTGGTAGAGGGCATGTTTAGCAGGTTTGGCACAGCAGAGACCATACACAGTGACCAGGGCCGTAACTTTGAATCGAGAGTGTTTGCTGCTGTGTGTGAACACCTTGCCATACAGAAAACCCGCACAACCCCCCTCCATTCCCAGAGTGACGGCTTAGTGGACGATTCAACAGAACACTGGCCCAGCAGCTAGCTATTCTCACCACAGAGCATCAGTGTGACTGGAACAGCCATCTCCCTCTCATTCTGATGGTGTATCGAGCCGCCGTTCAAGAGTCCACTATGTGCATGCCTGCTCTACTGATGTTAGGAAGGGAACTGCAGACCCCTGTGGAGCTGGCCTTTGGGAAACCACCGGACACACCAGCTGCACCACCTGGAGCAGAGTACGCAAAGAAGTTACAGGAACGCATGGAAACTGCCTTCATTTTCACTTGGGAACAGTTGGAGAAAGCGGGCTTAAGTCAAAAGAGAAACTATGACATCACGACGAAAGGTAGACACTACCAGGCTGGAGAGCTGGGGCCTCATGTACAAAGGGTACTTATGCACAAAACCATGTGTGTATTGTCTTCTTTTTCATGACTGTTTTCCTTTAATTCAACCAGCTGATCCACTCGACTGGTCACAAATCACAGCGATCAGCTGATGCTTCTGAGGACAACCGCAGACATCAGTCGAAACACATCAAGGCTAAATAAACATCTCCTTCTCATCCCTGTCCGAAAGGAAAGCAGTAAACTAATCTTGGATAATCTTATAGGGCTGTGAGCAGGCTATTGAATTACCTGTATCTGGCGCTAATGCTGGAGGACAGCGTGCCAAACAAAATGTTTTTATGTGCCTCTACCTCATTCAGAATCACCTCCAACTCACAGTCTGTGAAATTCCATTAAACCCATTAGTTTTGATCATGGATACAGGAGAATCAAATGTGCAGGGCTTGTATATGTCTATCTGCATATCTATTTGCATGTAAATGCATATTGAAATGGAGGCATGTCAAGGAAGGAGTTCGGTATCTCCTCACGTGCGTTCAATTTCAAGTAGATTTGGATGTATAATGGAAATGTGCTTGGATTCCTGTGTACATACTGTTTCACGCATCTGGATTTTTTTTTTTTTTTTGCTTACGGCATTTTTTTGATTTAAACTTACGTCACCTGTCAGTAGGAAATCCACACAAGCCTTTGTACATGAGGCCCCTGGTCTGGGTGTACAGTCTGAGGAGGAAGAAAGGACGGTGTCCCAAGAGGGACAGCAATTGGGTGGGGCCCTGTAGAGTGCTGGAAAGAGTGGGGGAGGTGGTTTAGAGTGCAGCTACCACCTCGGGACAGGAAAGTGGTTCTACACAGGGACAGCTTGGCACCATATAGAGGGCGTGCCTTCCCTTCTTTTCCCGAGGGGTAGGTACGCTCCCCTGGTTTTATTCAGGACATTATGGACACTACAGCTTCTTTCAACCCCTGCCTGATTACGGAGCGCCCCCCAGTTCCCTGACACCAGCAAGTTGCCCCTCCATTCCTACTGTGCCCACGCATTTACCACTGAGATTGTTTCCCCCTTCTTCTGACCCTGTTCCCCAAACTGCAGAAACCCCAACGCCTGCTGGAGGCCCCAGGCAATCATGGAGGCAGCGCAGATTGCCATCCCATTTCAGAGACTTTGTTGTTCCCTCGGGGACGAGGAACTTAGTGTTTGGAGGGCAGTATAATGATCCTTGAATGTGTGTTGGTTGGGAGCATGGCCACTGTTATTATTTCTTCTGCTGTTGTTCATATGCCTTTAAAACGTAGCGAATGTTGTACATGAATACGCACTGTACGTAAGTTAGTGGTTTTTATGGTTGCGGTGACTAAGAGTGAGGAGGCTGGGTTAGAGATTTGGCGTGGGTGACGGCCAGGAACAGTAACCAGTTTAGGTCTTAGGTGCTGTTATGCTCCTGTGAATAATAAATAAACCATTCTGAAGAAGAGCTTATTGTCTGGTGCTTGGCAGTAATCCCATATGTTACAATATACTGTATGTGTCTGGATGAAGCTGGTGTGGAGTGTGCGGCTCATGTCTGGCTCTGCTGTTGGAGTGATATCATTAATTGGTGAGGAGGTAGAATGATTTTTAAAACTATAATTTTATAGTTATCATTATCGTGTTTGGTGTGGATAGCCCTATACTCTATAAATATGTATTTTTAATGGGCTGGCCAAAATCTGTCAGTGAGGGCATCCAAATTTTTGTCTGTGAATTTACAGCTTTCTTTCTAGTACATTTCTGACTTTTTCTACTGATTTAAAATTGTTCATGTAAATTTGAGACTTTATTTTCTCCTTAAGATGAAACTTTTTTCCTCAGTCACTTTTCTATTCTTTCTCTTCTTTTTTTCCTGGTGAAAACAGGTAATGTCCATTTAAATTAAATCCATCAGCAAATACTAATGACATAGTGCAGACTGAAGGGGTGTCCCAATTCATATGGGCCATTTTCAGCCCTAAAGGGCCATGGGGTAGAGGCAGGGGTACAAATGAGAATTGGGACAGATCCCAAATCTACCTGGACTTCACTCTCACATTGCAAATATTTTTCTCTACTATTTTACAGTATTTACTGCAGTTCATAAATAATTACTATTTCTATTCCTATTTTTATGTATGCAGTATAAGGGTCATTTACATTTAAAAAGGTTGTAAGTTTAGTATGCAATAGTCAAATTCGATCATATTAAACATAATTTTCCAACCACAAAATTGTGGCTGGTGAAAAGGCTGAGTGGCTAGTAACTTTGGAAAATCCCTGGTCACAGTAGCTGGTGAGCAAAAAAGTTAATGTCAAGCCTTGTCAAGCCACATACAGATAAATACATGCACCAATGGAGAGAGAGCACGTAGGAAAGCATGTTGCGTCAGCCAACTGAGAAGCAGAAAAAAACTGTGTTTTTTTAAAATGCACCCAAGATGACAAAGGTTGCAACACTAGCCCTCCTGCTAGCAGCTGAAGTAGCTCTCTTGCTCTGGGTCTAAGTGTAGAAAAAAGCCCAAGTGCTGCACACCCTGCCCTCAACAAGCAGCAGAAGTCCGGTTGTGGCAGGCCTTAATAGTGTTACCCAGCCTGACTCTTTTCCACTTCCTAGAATGGAAGATTGTGTAGATCAGGTGGGCTCAGCAAGGTATGTTAGTTCATTGAATGTGTTGAAAGTTTATTGGCAAGTACCACTAACTGAAAGGGCACGTGAGGTGAGTGCATTTACTGTATTAACCCACTAGGCTGTACTCTTACAGTGTGATGCCATTTGGACTATGAAAAGCACCAACAACATTTCAGTGTTTGATGAACCAGGTTGTGTCCGGTTTAAAGGGCTGCGCAGTGTATTTAGATGATGTGGTTGTCCACAGTGATACATGAGAGGAACACCTTGAACGACTGCGTGGATTATTTGACCGTCTGGTTTGGGCACAGCTGGCCCTAAATTTAGCCAAATGTCATTTTGCAAAAGCCACAGTAACATATTTGGGTTAACTGGTAGGTCAGGGGGAGGCTTGTCCAGTAACTGCCAAGATTGAGGCCATCTTAAATTTCCCACCTCCAGAGACAAAGAAGGATTTGATGCGATTCTTAGGGATGATGGGATTTTACAAGTGTTTTTGTAAGAACTTTGCCTCAGTGGTTGCCCCCTTGACAGACCTATTGAAGGCTCAGGCTAAGTATATTTGGTCCCAGTCATGTCAAAGTGCCTTTGAAAAGGTGAAGGCTCTGTTGTGTGCCCTCCGGTGCTTGTTGCACCATGTTTTGATCAACCGTTCAAGCTCTATGTCGATGCCAGTAACGTGGGTGCTGGAGCTGGCTCAGACAGATGAGCAAGGTCTTGATTGGCCAGTTAGCTATTTTTCAAAGAAGTTTCTTACCAGTTAAAGTACTCTGTTCTTGAAAAAGAAGCACTAGCACTGATTTGGGGACTACAACATTTTGATGTCTATGCTGGTTCTGGCACAGTTCCCCTGGTGGTTTATACTGACCATAACCCACTTACATTTTTAAAATTGCTACAGAATCCTAACCAGAGGCTAATGAGGTGGGCTATATTTTTACAGCCCTACTCGCTTGACATCCGTCACATTAAGGGTTCTGATAATGTGTTAGCGGATGCTTTGTCTTGCTCACCACATGCGTGGGTCACCTAGTCTGTTTACCTGCTCCATTTCTCCTGTCTCTGCCACCCCCCCCCCACCCCCCACCCCCCACCCCCATCTTTAAAATACTCCTAGGATCCAGGGTGCTGAGGAGGAAGGTTGAATGATGATTGGAAGTTGGAGAGTTCGGGCAACAAATGGTTGGATGGACTGAAAGTACACCTCTTTAACCCTATCGGGATTTAGTCTGCTCTTTTTTTTTGAGTTATAGGGTTGATCCCTGTTCTTAAGAAGGGGTGTGTGACAGGCTTCCCATTGCCTGTCCTGGTTTGGCTCCACCTGCTGCTAGGTGTCTGCAGGAGTGCTGGAAGTAGTGTTGGAGAGGAATAGTTGACCTTATTGAGTTCACCTGTGCTGACTGGAGCCCAGGGTTATATATTCCAGGTCTGGCTAGTGATGGTGAGACTGAGGCATTATGAAACAATGAACAACTTTGAGGCAATTGCTTCATGATCGACACAGTGTTATGAAACATTTAATAAAGAGTGCCGTCTGCTGACTGTCAGAACTGCGTCAGAGTGGAAGACCTGAAAAAGCCTCAATACAGAGGTTGCACTACACTTTTTTGTTATCTGTCATTTTCTCAGACAGGCTTGTAAAAATTCTGTCAATGTGTTATCATTTTAATTGACTAATTAGATCAGCCTCCATGTAATGTCAAATGATAGACAACTTTCAGAATTTGTAGTCATTGCTGGAAAAATTCTGTCGAAGGAAAATTTTCAGTGAACAAAACCTCTGAGCTAGATATATAGTATGTAGAGATGGGAAAATCTATGTTGTGGAACATCAGGGAAGTTGCTGGTGCTTCTGTAACTGGGGAGTGTTATTAAATGGGGAGTGTTTAAAGATTTTTATTGAAAAAAGAAGCATTTCAACAGTGTTTGGTTTCAGTCTGCTCCTCTCGTGGCTTACTACCTCTCCAGCTTTGGAGAACACCCTTTCACATGGCACTCATGTTGATGGCATGTGGCGATGCTTTTTCGCCATCTTGTTGTCATAAAGCACCCTCTTTAAGGGCCACGAAGGACACCAAATGCACGCTGTAGGTTTTGCACATTTATTAACAAAAAGACAAATGAACAGAAAAACACTACACTTGTGGAGATGAAAAAACCAGACCAAACTTTCAGAGCAGATGAATTTTATTTCACTCTCACATCTTCCAGAATCAGAACATTAAACATGTGTAGCAGGGAATTTCTCTTTTATATCCCGAAACTCACACCTCCCTGCTACCTGAGGTCCTGCATTCACCATTCACTCTCCCAAGACAATTCCCCTTACCCCCCAGCCCTTTGATCTCCATGCTCTCTCAGTCTGAGAGGAAAACTACTGAACTCTACAGCATGGGTCCCCCACACCGCTCCCCTCAGAGTCTCAGACTGGGTGTTAACTCTCCCGTCCTCGCGGCTTCAGTCTCCATCCATAGCTGCTGTAACGGGGGGTCTTCGGCTCCGCGACGCTGCTGTGCCGGTGGGGGATTCCTGGGGGTGTGTCCGTCTGTGGGGGGACAATGGAGGGGGGGTAAAAACATTCAGCATGCTCGTGTGACTGCTGTGATGAATAATTTACCTGGGAAGCTCTCAGTGGGGGTCTTCTTCGCCGAGGAGCTCGAGCCAACACCAGCTGCTCATCTGCCACAACAAAGGCGGGCTTAAGACTGTCTATACAGATTCTCTCCCGGTGACCCCCCAGGTCTAACACAAAATGTTTGACCCCGGTTTCCAGCACTCTGAACGGGCCATCGTAGGGTGGGCGCAATGGGGTCCGGTGGGCATCGTGCCTGACAAACACTAACGCCACGTCCTTCAAGGTTTTTGGCACAAACGCGCGGGGAAAACAGTGGTGGGCCGGGCCAGGGAGCGTCCGTGCATCTGCGCTATGCTGTGAACACGGGGACGGATGGGTGTTTGGCATGGGGTTATCTGGTCAAAACTCCTTGGGGATCCGCAGGGGCTGCGTAAAAACCAGCTCTGCTGGGGAAGCCGCTAAATCCTCCTTTGGTGCGGAACGCAACCCTAATAGAACCCACAGAACCGGTCCACCCAATTTGCTTCCGTAATCAAAGCCCTGAGCGCTGCTTTCAGTGGCCTATGGAAATACTCGCATAACCCATTGGCCTGTGGGTTATACGTGGTCGTGCGATGAATTGAGACGCCCAGGCTCCGGGCCATTGTGGACCAGAGGTCAGAACAAACTGCGGGCCCCGATCGGACGTGATGTCCGAAGGGGTGCCAAAACATGCCACCCACGTTGTTAAAAAGGCGCGTGCCACTTCTGTGGACGCGGTGGAAGCTAGTGGAACTGCTTCGGGCCATCGCGTGGTGCGGTCCACCACTTTCAGGAGGTGCGTGAACCCCTGCGATGGCGGGAGGGGGTCGACGAAGTCCACGTGAATGTGGTCGAGCCTCTTAGCCGGGACATGGAATTGCTCAAGGGGGGCCTTTGTGTACCTGTGCACTTTGGCTCGTTGGCACGCTACACAGGCTGCAGCCCACTCTTTCACCTGTTTGTGCAGGCTCGACCAGACAAACTTTGCTGCCACCATTTTGACTGACGCGCGTACGCCTGGGTGCGCCAGGGAGTGAACCGACTCAAAAGCGTGGCGTCGTTAAGCGCGTGGTACCACCGGGCGTGGGCGGACCGTGGAGAAGTCACAGATTAAGGGGGGGGGGGCGTCTTGCAGTACTCTGCTCTCCAGCCTTAACCCTGTTGGTCCAGACTGGAGCGCGCAAACGTCGGCATCGCTGATCTGCTCTGCGGCCATGGCCGTGTAATCTATCCCCACATAGACTGGGGCCACTAAGGCGTGCGAGAGACAGTCAGCCACCACGTTGAGTTTACCGGCCACATGACAAATGTCGGTTGTAAACTCCAAGATCATGGCCAGCTGTCTCTGCTGCCGGCCCGACCATGGTTCCGAAACCTTGGCCATTGCGTACATTAGCGGCTTGTGGTCCACGAACGCAGTGAAGGCGCGCTCTTCCAGCCAGAACTGGAAGTGGCGTATTGCCAGGTGGAGAGCCAGCAGCTCCCTGTCGAACGCGCTGTATTAATGCTCATTGTCGTGCAAAGACCTGCTAAAAAAGGCGAGCGGCTGCCAAGAACCGGCGACACACTGCTCCATGACGGGCCCTATGGCCACGTCTGATGCATCTGTAGTGAGAGCAATCTGAGCCGCCGGGTCTGGGTGTGCCAGCAGTGCAGCGTTCACCAGAGCTGTTTTAACCTCGGAAAACGCTTGTTCCCGCTCAGGAGTCCAGTCAACTCTGTCCGCTGGCTTCTGTTTCTTAAGCGCCGCGTACAACGGCTGCATGAGCTGGGCTGTGTAGGGGAGGAAACGATTATAGAAGTTCACCATCCCCAAAAACTCCTGCAGGGCCCTGACCGTCTGAGGCCGGGGAAAATTCGCCACTGCGCGCACATTGTCCGTCAAGGGTATCGCTCCCTCTGGTGAGATGCAGTGTCCCAAAAAATTGATCCCCGTCATGCCGAACTGGCATTTCGCCAGGTTGACTATTAACCCGTGTTCCTCCAACCTCCAGAAAACCATCCTGAGGTGGGCTATGTGTTCGTCCTCGGACGCATTGACCACCAGGATGTCATCCAAGTAGATGAACACAAACGGCAGATCGCGCAACACCGCATCCATCATGTGTTGGAATGTCTGTGCCTCACTTTTTAACCCGAAAGGCATGCGTAAAAACTCAAACGGGGTTATTACTGCTGTTTTAGGTATGTCCTCCGTGCACACTGGGACCTAGTGGTAACCGCAGACCAGGTCTATCTTAGAAAAAATATGTGCCCCGGCAAGGTGAATGGAAAAATCCTGAATATGGGGGATTGGGTAGCGGTCGTGCGCTGTGGTGTTGTTTAATCTGTGGAAATCTCCGCACGGTCGCCGTAATCACTCGGCCTTAGGGACCATATGTAGTGGGGATGCCCATGGGCTGTTTGATTGTCTGATGATGCCCAGCCTTTCCATGTTGGCAAACTCCTCGCATGCTATGGCCAGTTTAGCTGTGTCCAGGTGCCGAGGTCGTGCAAAAATGGGAGGCCCAGTGGTGCCTGTTAGTAACATCGACTAGTAGTCCGAGTGCACACAAAAAATCAGCACCTAAGATTGGGAAACTGCATGCCGCTATGATGAATGTCCACTGGTACGTACGGCCGTGCAGGGATACAATACAGTCAGTGTCCTCTCACCAAAAGTCTTAATGTCTGAGCCGTTTGCAGTCGTCAGCTTGGGGCCGCTAGTTCCCACTAGCCAGTCGGCGTAGGATGGCAGGATGAGGCTCTTTTAGGAGCCGGAGTCCACGAGGAATCATCTCCCCGAGCGTAAGTCTGTCACGTAGAGCAGCTTGCTTTCTTCACTGGCGGTCGCAGCTGCTATCGACTGCTGGTCCTGGCGTTTCCCGAACGCTTGAATTGGCACGGTGGCACGCATCGGTGTGTGTCCTCTCCAAAACGGCAGTGGTAGGAGCAGAGTGTGTCTCTCTGGTGCTTCCTGGCCCTCGCTGCCGCTACCATCGCTGGCTCCTCGCTTCCGCTGGCCGTCTTGCTGGGTTCTGATGCCGCTGCGTTCACTGTGAGTGCTCTGGTGGTGAGGATGATCCAATCTGCCTCCTCGGCTAGCGCACAGTAGTCATGCGTGGCCAGCAACGGCGAGTTGGCAAGGACCGCTCTGGCCGCCGTTGGGAGGTTCCGGAGGAAAAGGTGGGCAAATAGAAAATGCCCGTTGTCCGTGCCCATCAACAACAACATCTTCTCCATCCGTTTGACTGCCGACCTGTCTCCCAACTCAGAGCGCGTCAGGAGTCTCTTCGCACTCTCGCAGTCCGAGAGCATGTAGCGCCGGGTCAGCGTGGCTTTGAGAGCCCCGTATTTGTCATGGACTGGGGGCTGTTGGAGCAGGCTTGCTACTTGCTGAGTCGTGCGAGCATCCAGCATTGCGACCACGTAGTAATACCTGGTATCATCTGCTGTTATTACCCGGAGCGTGAACTGGGCCTCGGTATGGAGGAACCAAGACTTCGGGTCATGCAGCCAAAAGTCCGGTAGTTTGACCGAAATGGCGCACGCATTGCTGGGGTTTCCCGTCCGGGTCGTCTCTGGGGTATTCGCCTCGTGTTCAATTCTGTGTCAAGGGTCACCAGTGTGGAGACGAAATAACCAGACCGAACTTTCCGAGCAGATGAACTTTATTTCACTCTCACATCTTCCAGAATCAGAACATTAAACATGTGTAGCAGGGACTCTCTCTTTTATATCCCAAAACTCACACCTCCCTGCTACCTGAGGTCCTGCATTCACCATTCACTCTCCCAAGACAATTCCCCTTACCCCCCAGCCCTTTGATCTCCATGGTCTCTCAGTCTGAGAGGAAAACTACTGAACTCTACAGCATGGGTCCCCCACACACTTACAAATAACGAGGGTGAGAAGGCACCGGAGAAGAGCGGGGCTCACGACCAGGAGGAGGAAGAACAGCCGGGGGAAAAGCACTGGCTGAGGCGAACAAACTCGCCGGGGAAGGAGATAAGCTCAGCTGGAGTCACACCCGAAGGGAACCAGGGCTCATGGCTGAGGGGAAGGGAGAAAAGGATAAATGTTACCTGGTTGGAGCACACCCGTTCACCTCCACGGCAAAAACAAAAACACTCAGAGTTGTGGCTGAACCTTTGAGGACATCACAGTAGGACACAGCAACCTGAGAAACGTTGCCGTATCCCTAAATAGATAAATGCCCAGATCACAAATGCATCACAGGTGTAGGCACATGAGTGGGAAAATAATCAAACGAGTGACAGCTGTGCAGCCTGCGAAACAGTTTGACAGGTGGAAGCTGCACAGGCGCTGTCAAAATAAAAGCATAAACTGGAAACTAATAGATGACACAAGAATAAGATAACACAACCCCAACCAGACGGAACTTAAACCATAAACACAAAATAACACACAATAAATAGACAAGACAATAAAGACAAAACCAAGAATGCAAACACAACAAAAAATAAACAGATAAAATACAACAGTCCATGATAAATAAAGAACCCAACAAACAGAAAAATACTGAACTGAAACTGGAGACTGGGCATGGCCCCCACCATGCCCAAGATCATGACACTTGTAAAAGTTTGGGTATATGGTTTTGTGTGTTGCTCAGTAACAAGAGTTGGTCTTCTCCCCTGAAGAGGTAGGGGAGAAGTCGTGCATAATGGAACAAAACGGCGATTGTCTGACTTTAGGGAGTGCGGTGTGGGAAGAGCGCTGTGGAGGAGGAGATGGAGGGGGGTGGGAGTTAGTGAGTGCCGGCCTGGGACGTCAAAGTGTCTGGGCCATGCAAAAATTGCGTGTGGATCCGCGATGTTGAGGGACTTTCCCGGTAAACCAGGGTCAGTTATCCGCAGCGGCTGTGAAAAAAAAAATTAAGTCTCTGACTCCTCTCGTGGCTTGGTCCAGCGAGGATGTGGGGAAGGCGACGGCCAAATTCCCTGAGGATGCGTAGCGGCTGTGAAACAACTGTAGCTGTGTGAGGGACTTGGCAGTGTGGCTTTAGGGGCGGACGCAGCCCTAAAGCCCTCGGGGACCGCAATTGGCTAGACTCTCGTTGTGCGCCGTGGTTGAGAAACCCATACAAAGTCATACAAAGTCCTGTGTACGGGCTGCACATCTGCTTCAGGTGCGTGAGCAGCCCTGAAGGTTCCGAGGATAGCGATCGGCCATGTTTCTCGGGCATGTGCAGTGGCGGAGGACGTCTGTATCAGTCTGTGGAGCCGGTTTGTCCCTGTGCGTGGCGCGCGCTTGGCGCAGTGACCACATAGCTGGCAGTTGCGCTGTCCTCGTAATCCTGTGGTGTGCATGTGGGGCTTCTGTGCGCGGGAGGTCCGCTGTCGGGAGTTGAGTCAAATTCGGGGACCTTTTTGGAAACCAACACAGTCGGCGCAGATGTTCTTCCCCGTTCAGGCTGCTTCCTTCGGCTCGCTTCGGTCGCCGTTCATGGTGCGTGTCGGCCCCAGCGCTGCCCGCTCCGGAGAGCTTGCTCCGGTGTGGATGAAGAGGTTGCAGGCGTTCTCTGGTCCTCTGGAGTCCACAGCGCGGTGAGAGGGAGCAGACGGTCATTCTCTCTCGTCAGGTCACCAGTGTGGAGGGAAAAGATCAGGCGAGGGGCGCACCATGACATGTCTAGGGTCACCACTGTGGTGGTAAAAGATCAGGCAAGATGCGACGAGCTGGAAGGTTGCAGAGTTTTATTTTCCTCCATCATAATGAGACGCACTTTGTAGCTCTTGGTGCTACTGTGCTCTACTGTGCTGCTGAGACATGTCACACAAACTCTTTTATACAGTGATACAGAAAGAGAGAATGCATGGCACATTAGCATATCAGTCAATATACATGATTAGCATGACCAACTGGTGCCCAGACGTCCTCTCCCTCATCCTGGGGATGTATACACAACAGTCCATTGTTCTGATTGCCCCCAGGGGCTCTCTGTATGTGAATTGTCCTCTGTATGCAAATTGTCCTCTGCTTCCTCCAGACCTGCTGAGTGTGAGGAATGTCCTTGCCAAGTGTGGTGGGTCACCACACTGTACCAGTTCTGTGTTTCATTGTAAAAGTCATATAGCGGGTTTTACTGTTCCATCCATCCATCCATCTTCTACCGCCTTTCCGGAGGTCCGGGTTGCGGAGGCAGCAGTTCAAGCAGAGAAGCCCAGACTTCCCTTTCCCCAGCCACCTGCTCCAGCTCTCCAGAGAGGATACCAAAGTGTTCCCAGACCAGCTGGGAGACATAGTCTCTCCACCGAGTCCTGGGTCTGCCCCGGGGTCTCCTCCCAGTGGGACGTGCCCAAAACACCTCAAGTGGGAGGCGTCCAGGAGGCATCCTAATCAGATGCCCATACCACCTCAACTGACTCCTTTCAATGTGGAGGAGCAGTGGTTTTACTCTGAGCCTCTCCCGGATGACTGAGCTCCTCACCCTATCTCTGAGGGTGAGTCCAGCAATCCTACAGAGAAAGCTCATTTCAGCCACTTGTATCCGCGATCTTGTTCTTTCGGTCATTACCCAAAGCTCGTGACCATAGGTGAGAGTAGGAACGTAGATTGACTGGTAAATCGACAGCTTTGCTTTAGAACTAAGCTCCCTCTTCACTACAACAGACCGGTACAATGTCCACATCACTGCAGATGCTGCTCCGATCCGTCTGTCAATCTCTCGCTCCATTTTCCCCTCACTCGTGAACAAGACCCCAAGATACTTAAACTCCTCCACTTGGGGCAGGAGCCTGTCCCCAACCCGGAGAGGACAATCCACCTTTTTCCGGCTGAGGACCATGGACTTGGACTTGGGAGGTGCTGATTCTCATCCCAGCCGCTTCACACTCAGCGGCAAACCATCCCAGCAAGAGCTGTAGGTCATTGCTGGATGAAGCCAACAGGACAACATCATCTGCAAACAACAGAGATGAGATCCTGTGG
Organism: Pholidichthys leucotaenia; assembly: GCA_020510985.1. NCBI lineage: Eukaryota > Metazoa > Chordata > Actinopteri > Cichliformes > Pholidichthyidae > Pholidichthys > Pholidichthys leucotaenia. Next base: position 167,793,370 of record CM035846.1, read on the forward strand.
TCACCAAGCATGACACCCTCCATTCCCTGGCTGTGCCTAGAAATCCTGTCCATAAAAATTATGAACAGGATCGGTGACAAAGGGCAGCCCTGGTGGAGTCCCACCCTCACTGGGAATGACTCCGACCGAGTGTTGGCAATACGAACCAAACTCTCACAACGGTCGTACAGAGACCGAATAGCTCGTAACAACAAGCCCGATACCCCATACTCCCGAAGCACCTCCCACAAAACCCCCGAGGGACGCGGTCAAATGCCTTCTCCAAGTCCACAAAACACATGTAAACTGGTTGGGCAAACTCCCACGAACCCTCAAGAATTCTTGAGAGGGTAAAGAGCTGGTCCGATGTGCCACGGCCAGGACGAAAACCACATTGCTCCTCCTGAATCCGAGGTTCGACCAACGGCCAGACTCTCCTCTCCAGTACCTTGGCATAGACCTTCCCAGGGAGGCTGAGGAGTGTGATCCCTCTAAAGTTGGAGCACACCCTCCAGTCCCCTTTTTTGAAGAGAGGAACCACCACCCCAGTTTGCCATGCCAAAGGCACTGCCCTCGACCTTCACGCAATGTTGCAGAGGCGTGTCAACCATGACAGCCCAACAACATCCAGGGCCTTGAGGTACTCAGGGCAAATCTCGTCCACCCCCGGGGCCCGGCCACCAAGGAGATTTTTAACCGCCTTGGCGACCTCAGCCCCTGTGATAGGCGAGTCATCCCCCTTGTCCCCAAACCCTGCTTCCTCTGTGGAAGGCGTATCAGTGGGATTGAGGAGATCCTCGAAATATTCCTTCCACCGCCCGAAGATATCCCCAGTCAAAGTCAACAGTGTCCCATCCGCATCATACACAGTGTGGACAGGGAGCTGCTTTCCCCTCCTGAGGCGCCGGACAGTTTGCCAGAATCTCTTCGAGGCCGACCGAAAGTCTTGTTCCATGGCCTCACCGAACTCCTCCCATACCCGGGTTTTTGCTTCACCAACCGCCCGAGCTGCACTCCGCTTGGCCTGCTGGTACACCTCAGCTGCTTCGGGAGTCCCACAAGCCAACCAAGCATGATAGGACTCCTTCTTCAGCTTAATGGCCCCCCTCACCACTGGTGTCCACCACTTGGTTCGGGGGTTGCCACCACGAGATGCACCGACCACCTTGCGGCCGCAGCTCTGGGCCGCCGCTTCAACAACAGAGGTGGAGAACATGGCCCATTCAGACTCCATGTCTCCAGACTCCCTCGGAATGTGGTTGAAGTTCTTCCGGAGGTGGGAGTTGAAGACCTCCCGGACAGGGGCCTCAGCCAGACGTTCCCAGCACACCCTCACTATACGTTTGGGTCTACCAGGTCTGAATGGCTTCCTCCCCTGCCATCGGATCCAACTCACCACCAGGTGGTGATCAGTTGACAGCTCTGCACCTCTCTTTACCCGGGTGTCCAAGACATACGGTCGCAGGTCTGATGACACGATAACAAAATCGATCATCGACCTGCGACCTAGGGTGTCCTGGTGCCAAGTGCACATATGGACACCCTTATGCTTGAACATGGTGTTCGTTATGGACAAACTGTGGTTAGCACAGAAGTCCAGTAACTGAACACCACTCGGGTTCAGATCGGGCAGGCCGTTCCTCCCAATCACCCCCCTCCAGGTTTCACTGTCGTTGCCCACGTGCGCATTGAAGTCCCCCAGTAGGACAATGGAGTCTCCAAGCGGAGCACCCTCCAGCACCCCAGTCAGAGACTCCAAAAAGGGTGGGTACTCTGAAACATCATTTGGTGCATAGGCACAAATGATGGTCAGGACCCGTTTCCCAACCCGAAGGCGCAGGGAAGCAAGAATACCCACCCCTGCTCGTCGCCTCTCGCCCGGGGCAACTCCAGAAAAGGCCAAGCTCCAGCCCCTCTCCAGGAGACTGGTTCCGGAACCCTTGCTGTGTGTTGAGGTGAGGCCAACTATATCTAGCCGGTATCTCTCAACCTCGTACACCAGCTCAGGCTCCTTCCCCACCAGAGAGGTGACATTCCACGTACCAAAAGCCAGTTTAGAAAGCTTGGGATCAGTCCGCCAAGGTCTCCGCCTTTGACCGCCACCTAATCCACATAGCACCGGACCCCCATGTTTGAAAATTTAAATCCCCAGTCATATGACCACTTTTCCACTTTCTCCATTTCTTTTCTGATGTTTTTGAACACAAATTTCTCATTTCTTCCCTTCATCCATATGGCTCCATCATCTGCATATAGTGCTGTATTGATGGATCCTTCTTGATCCTCAAACATGTCATTAATCATTATTGTTAGATCAAAATTGAATTGATTGAGACTGAATCAATAATCAATAGGCAGTTTCCAAGTTTTGAGCCATTTATTTGCTCTCTGATCAGAGAAGGAAAAACAGCAAGTCACAGCAAGGAATGTCTCAGAGCCTGCTCACACATTCTCCCTAACATGCATTACAAAGGTGGGGTTCTTTAAACCTCAGGCAAACAGACCATGAGCTTATCAATAGCCCAAAGACAGCTAGAACCATCTCCCTCGAGACTGCTCCAATCTATGGATGACACTGAACATTCTGCTTTGATCTTTACATGACCCGGTCAACCTAACTCAACCTAACTCCGGACATCCTGAACAGAACAGTTTGGTATGATAGAGCAGTAAAACCTTCATCTTTATTTACAATCTTGCTCAGCCTAATCTCACAGTGAAAAAGAGACATTTCTTCAGGCTCTGAGACAATGAAAAATCACAGAGAATGAGACATTGGTTCATTATATGCACCAGATACAAATATAAAATAGAATAATACAGCATTAATATCATATAGAATAATATAATGAAACATGAAAATATCCTATCAATTATGTTGAATAAAACTGGGCTTATCACACTCCCCTGAGGAACACCAGTTTCTATTTCAAAGTCATTAGATACTTCTGATCCTACTTTAACCCTAATTGTCCTGTGTGTTAAAAAAATCCATTATCCAATTATACATCCTACCACCAATGCCCATTTTATTCAATTTCATAAGAAGTCCATCCCTCCACAGTGAGCCGTAAGCCTTTTCAATATCCAGATAAACTATAATCATTACTTCTTTTATTTTGAGAGTCTTTTCAATATCATTACTTACCCTAACTAGAGCATCCACTGTGAATCTTCCTCTTCTAAAACCATTCTGATAGTCGTTTATTATTCGTTTTTGCTCTAATACTAACACCTTCTCCATCCTTTCAACACCATCCAACCGATGATCCTGAAGGACAAGCTGCTGCGCGCAGGGGTGGACTAGCACCTGTCATCATGGATCCTGGACTACCTCACGAACCGGCCTCAGTTTGTGAGAACCCGGGACTGTGTGTCCGACACGATCATCGGTAGCACGGGGGCCCCCCAGGGGACGGTGCTGGCTCCCTTCCTGTTCACTCTTTATACTGCGGACTTCTCACACAACACAACACACTGCCATCTACAGAAGTTCTCTGATGACTCTGCGATTGTTGGCCTCATCTCCAATGGAGATGAAGCTGAGTACAGAGGGCTTATCCAGGACTTCGTGGACTGGTGCCATCGGAACTGCCTCCAGATCAACGCGAGGAAAACTAAGGAGCTGGTGGTGGACTGCCGCAGGCATGGGCAGCCCCTCACAGCACCAGTAAATATACAGGGAACAGACATCGAGATGGTGACATCCTATAAGTACCTGGGTGTTCATCTGAACAATAAACTAGACTGGTCACACAAATCTGACGCACTCTACAAGAAGGGACAGCGCAGGCTGTTCCTGCTGAGGAGACTCAGGTCTTTTGGTGTACAAGGGGCGCTGCTGAAGACATTCTATGACACGATGGTGGCATCAGCCATCACTTTTGGAGTGGTCTGCTGGGGCAGTGGCATTACTGCAGCCGATAGGAAGAGACTGAACAAACTGATCAAGAAAGCTAGCTCTGTCCTGGGGCAGTGCTTTGATCCGGTGGAGGAGATAGGAGAGAGAAGAACGGTGGCTAAACTGTCATCTCTGCTGGAGTCCGAGTTCCACCCTATGCAGGACATACTGAATGCACTGAGGAGCTCATTTAGCAGCAGACTACATCATCCCAGGTGCACAACCGAGAGGTTTCGTAGGTCCTTCCTACCAACGGCTGTCAGACTGTACAACCTAAGCAGGGCTGCTCGCAGAGATAGCAAAAAGACATAACAAACTAAATAGTTTTTTGAATGCAAAAGATGCAATAGACTTACACAATGGTCCCCTCCGGCATACAACTAGGAAAATACTGGTCACTATGGAGGGTGAGAATATGTATGGGCACATAATCATACCATGTAGGATAACTAAGTAGACGGTTATGCTGTTTCATCCCATCTAGCAACAATGCTCTGCACTGTGTGTGTTTATACTATATTTACATATTTATTCCATCTAGCTACAATGCTCCGCACTGGGTGTGTTTATATTTATATATCTATATATTTATTCCATCTAGCTACAATGCTCCGCACTGTGTGTTTATATATCTACATATTATTCCATCTAGCTACATTGCTCCGCACTGTGTGTTTATATATTTACATATTTATTCCACCTAGCTGCAATGCTCCGTACTGTGGGTGTTTATATATTCATATATTTATTCCATCCAGCTACAATGCTCTGCACTGTGTGTCTGTGTGTGTGTATATATATATTTTATAGTAATATGTACATATGTATATTAGCTGCTCTTGCTTGCTTGCTTTTTTTTTTGCCTTCTGATTGTTGCTCTGAGTGTTGCTATCCCTGTGCTGTTGCAATCCTGGAATTTCCCCGTTGTGGGACTAATAAAGGCTTATCTTATCTTATCTTATCTTATCTTATCTTATCTTATCTTATCTTACCTTATCTTATCTTATCCATTTCCCTAAATGTGACGTTAATGCTATTGGCCTGTAGTTGCCTGGATGAGCTGGATCTTTACCTGGCTTATTAAATGGTAAAATTACAACCTTTTTCCACCCACTTGGGATAACCCCCTCCTTCTATATCCTGTTAAACAATTTCAGCACCAGTTGCACTGATTGCATAGGCAACTGCCGTAACATAGCATAGCTTAACTGATCATATCCTGGAGCTGTGTATCCACTATCTTGCAAAGCTCTCTTAAGCTCTGACATTGTGAGGTCGATGTCATGCGGTGGCCCTCGCGAGCCACCATAAGATGCCAAAAGACACCGGTGAAGTTTGCAGTTTATTGTTAACAAAGGAAAACACAAAACAATGAGCCACGGTGGGAAAAAAACGTATCACACTACATGAAGACAATCAAGGCAATAAAGGAGCTCACTTACGATCAAAACCCAGGGATGGTCAATGCGTCTGACCACGAAGGACTCGTTGATGAATCTTTGACGAGACTGCCGCATAATTCCACTCCCAGGGCCCTCTTTAATGGAGGACCGCTAATGAGCTGAAATGCAGCACAGCTGTCAAGACTTGACAGCAGGAAGCCCCTCTGAACGCTGTCACAATAAAGGCTCGGGGAGCCGGAAGGTACACACCGCTGTCAACCCCGATGAGGATGATGCATGGCTCGAGCGCGGATGAGATCGGTGCTTGAACCATGACAGCCGAGGTCTAACACAGTCATGTCCTCTTTCACTTCATTTTTTAAGTTTGCATTTTCTCTGAGTTTATGCTGCCTTTGCTGTCGATGACTTTCACCAAGATGGTCTCCTCTATGTGCGCACTGCTGCAAATGTTCTACCTAGGACTTCTGTCTTTTCTTTGTCTAATACAGCCATCTTGTCCCCATCCACTGAAGCTGGAGTTTTAACTGATACCCTTTTCCCACTCATTTTTTTTTAAAAACATACCCCAGACATCACCTAGTTCTGGTTTTCAACCAAAGGTGGAACAAAATTCTCTCCATGTTGACCTTTTTCCTGTTTTTAATAATCCTTTGAGCTACTGCCCTTTTCTTTTTATACTCTTTAAGTTTTCACTAGTCATATTCTCCTAAGCTCTCTGAATGCCTTGTTTCGCTCTTTTATTGCAATACTACATTCGTCATTCCACCAGGGTACAACATTCTTCCTACCCTGTGTTGTTTTCTTAGGTATACTTGCTATTGCAGCATTCAGAATATGATTGGTTACCTGACTTGAACACTCTTCTATGCCACCTTCTAATGTTACCAAATGACACGATTGAACACAGTATTGCCTAAATTTTCCCCAATCTGCCTTGTCAAAACACCATCTTGTAAAACATCTTCCCTCTTGTATACTTCTTCTTCTTCTTCTTCTTCTTCTTCTTCTTCTTCTTCTTCTTCTTCTTCTTCTTCTTCTTCTTCTCTATCTACGTCGGCGAAGGAGGAGGACGGAAATAGGGAACTCCATGGTCTATTGGACTTTTTTTTCGTTTTTCCATCACTGCCCGCATAATAAATACTCTTGATTTTTGGGGAGGAGGATGGCGACATTGGAAATGCCACCTCCATCTATCCGCCAGGGGGTGTGGATCGTTCCCCCGGATGACACTGTTACTGTGAAGGGGGTCCTTATGGCTGTGGGTGCCCAGGTGGGCCCTGCTGCGATCCGCTATGCGTCCAGGATGAATAGAGCTGTAGTTGTGTTTCTGGCTACTGAGGAGGATGTCCACGCTCTGGTTGCGAGCGGTATTGTAATCGGGGACGTGTATGTACAGGTGTCCCCCTTTTCAGTTCCATCAACGCTTATCACCGTCTCAGGTGTTCCACCTTTCATTACTGACGAGCAGTTGGCGGCGGAGCTCCGCAGATTCGGGAAGCTTGCGGGCTCGTTTAGACACGTCAGTTTGGGAATCAGGGAAGCCGACTTTAAACATGTGAAATCACTCAGGCGACAGGTGTTCATGTTTCTAGACTCGCCCACTCAAACTCTGGAAGTGTCCTTCCGGGTCAAACACGGGGACGGCTACTATATGGTGTATGCGAGCTCGGGACAGATGAAGTGTTTTGAATGTGGCGACGTGGGCCATAAACGTTTCGCCTGCCCGCACAGGCGCCCGGCGGGGGGCTCTGGTGGAGCCGCGGCTGAGGCTGCCGGTGCGGCTGCCGGTGCGGCTTCCGCTCGCGACGCTGCTGCGGACAGCGTTGCGGGGGCTTCCGCCGTGGCAGAGCCCGGCGGGGCCGCACAGCCTGCCAGCGACGCCTCCGCACCCGCAGCTGCTGCGGACGACGTTGCGGGGCCTTCCGCCGCTCCTGCTCCGGAGCCTGCCGCTGTGGCTGTGGACAGTTGGCCTGTGGTGCCCACAGCGCGGCCTGCAGCTGGGGATGTGGCTGGTGATGGCGCCCAAGCAGTCAATGACGTTGACTCAGCATCGCGCTGTGTGACATCAGCGGCTGTGCTTCCGCAGCCCGCTGCCACTTCAGAGCAGCAGGCAGAAAAACGACGGTCGGCTGATATAGGCGCCGCTCTGGAACACGTGGCTGATGAAGGATCAGCTGCACCAGCTGACGTGCCAGCTGAATCTAACAGTCAGCAGAGTTGTGCTGACGAGGGAATGGAGTGTGAAACTGACGCTGTGTCTGCTAAAAATGAGTCTATTGGGGCAACTGGCACTGCCACTGCGCATTTGTATTCACTAGACGAAATAAATGCTTTCCTGGATGGAACCTATAATAATAGGGCCGTGGACGTCGCTGATTACTTCAGTGACACTGACAAATTCATTTGGTCTGTTAATGTACTGAGGAAGCAGGTTGGTGTTGACCTCCTGGATGAAAGAAAACGCTTCTGCCTGAAGAAGCACCTCGCAGCCCTGCGTAAATCAGCAGGGGGACAAAAGGCCAAGCGCGCAAAGATGGAATAATTTCCATGGCAAAGCACGGTGCTCCTCACATCTATCGCCATAATGCAGAAAATAAAATTAGGGACCTTAAACATCAATGGTGGGAGGGGTAATCATAAGAGGGGATTCATTAGTGACATGTTCAGACGGAAAGGTCTCAACATTTTGTTTTTGCAGGAAACTCATACCACTTCGGCAGATGAAGTCGACTGGGGCTTGTGGTGGAAAGGCCCATTTTCACTCAGTCACGGCACCAATCTAAGCGCAGGAGTGGCCATTTTGTTTGGGGAATCAGCAAATGCACAAATTTTATCGGTGGTGGAGATAGTGAGGGGCAGGCTGCTTCTTGTTAGGGCACAAATAGGGGATTCTGTGTTTTGCCTGGTTAATGTTTACGCGCCAAACCACGGCGCTGAAAGGGTTGCCTTTTTCAGTATACTGACTACTGAATTGCAGCGCTATCACCAAGAACAACTTGTTGTTGCTGGTGATTTTAACTGTACCTTGGACTTCACTGTAGATCGCACTAATGCAGAACCTCATCTGCAGTCTTCTAGAATCTTGGAAAATTTCACTGTGCAGTTCGACTTAGTGGACACGTGGAGGTCTAAAAATGCAAATGCGAGACAGTATACCTGGGTCAGGGTCACTGATGGTGTTGTCAGTGCTGCTAGATTAGACAGGATATATGTTTCTAGAACCTGTAGCCCCGACCTCCTTCACAGTAACATAAGTCCCGTCACCTTCATGGATCATCACCTGGCTACTGCGGTGTTACTGAACTCACCAGGGAAATGGGCAAAATCATATTGGCACTTCAATAACAAGCTCCTACAGGACAACGCCTTTTGTCAGTATTTTGTGTGCTTCTGGGAACACTGGAGGATCACAAAGGCTCGTTTTGGTTCCCTTGAACAGTGGTGGGACGTTGGCAAAGTGCAAATTCGCCTTTTTTGTCAACGGTACGCTGCGAACTCAACAGCCATAATCAACGCCAAGGTCAGTGAACTTGAGGACGCTGTCAAGAGGCTGGAGGCCAGCTTGGTTACGGGTCGGGATTCTGCCGCTGGTCCTTTGTTGCAGGAGAAGAGATCGGCCCTGCGCACATTCATGCAAGGCAGAGTGGAGGGGGCCGCTAGTGAGGTCGCGCTTCACTCGCCTGCAGGACATGGATGCACCAACGTCCTTCTTCTTCAATTTGGAGAAGTCTACTGCGAAAAAGAAGTTGATGGCTTGCTTGACACTCCCAGATGGTCGCCTGACTACGAACCCATCCGAGATGTGGCGCCATGCAGTGGATTACTACGGGGCCCTGTTTGCAGCGGGAACGTGTTGCAAAGAATCTCAAACTCAGCTCTTCGAGGCCCTTCCGGTGCTCGGCCCGGATGACAGGGCCGCTTTGGACTGTGCCCTGACTTTGGATGAGTTGACTGTGGCTGTAAATCAGATGGCGCTGGGACGCGCGCCTGGACTTGATGGCCTTTCTGCGGAATTTTTTCAGCATTTTTGGAATATTATTGGATCAGACTTCTATGACGTTCTGACTGCCTGTTACAGGAAGGGAACGTTACCTGTCTCCTGCTGCCGTGCAGTGCTCTCTCTGTTGCCAAAGAAGGGGGACTTGGCCCTGCTGAAAAACTGGAGGCCCGTGGCTCTTCTTTGCACGGACTACAAGGTGCTTTCTAAAGCCCTGGCGAACAGACTGAACACTGTCTTGGGTTTGATCGTAGATAAGGATCAAACATATTGTATTCCTGACCGGAACATTATGGACAATGTTTTCCTCATACGTGACTTTCTCCAGCTCAGTAAATGTCATGACTTACAGTTCGGAATTGTGTCTTTGGACCAGGAAAAGGCCTTTGATAGGGTTGACCATTCCTATTTGTTTTCTACCCTGAGGGGGTTTGGTTTTGGCAATATGTTTTTGAGGTGGGTCAATCTGCTATATACTGGAGCTGAGTGTTTGGTGAAGATGGGGGCGGGCCTGAGTCGGCCAATCCCTGTACACCGGGGAGTACGCCAGGGGTGTCCACTCTTGGGTCAGCTGTACAGCTTGGCTATTGAGCCTTTGCTGTGCAGGTTGCACGCTCGGCTGGGTGGTCTGGTTCTGCCGGGCCCATCAAGCTGTTGCCGCCCGATCGTCTTGTCTGCTTATGCAGATGACGTCAACGTTTTCATCACCTCCCACGGGGATGTGCAGCGTCTGGTGGACACTTTGACAGTTTGTGAATGTCACGCCGCGCCATTCATCAACGGCGCCACCTGCTCACGCACCTGACAATCATCAGCGGCGAGGGATAAAGGCCGTCTCGCCCGGAGGCTCGGCCTGAAGCCGTCAGACTTCGTCCCTCACCGTTGTGAGCATACTTTCCTTCAGCGTCACCATTTTGGTAAGAAGATCGCTTACCTCTTTTCTTCAGTCTTCTCCCCTGTGCACAGGTGGATTCCCCAGCGGCGGACATCTCCACTCCATCGCCCAATCCTCGCTGCTGTACAGAGCTCTCCAGGTGGCTGTCTTCCGGGCTTCGCCCCCTTGTTGTGCCAGCTGTCCTGACCCACCAAGTAAGTCCTTCTCTCGCCATAAATCCCTCCTGTGTTGGTGTATGCCCGTCACCCTCTCCCTGTGCTCTCTCCATAGGGTTGCTCGGCTGAACGGTCACCTGCCTCTGTGCCTGGAGCAGACACCATCACCAACACATTTACATCCCGCAGACACACACTCATTCACTCCTGCTGTTAATAAACTCTTTGAACTACTCTAAGCCTGTGTGTGTGCGTCTCCTGAGCCGTGCGTTATGTCAGTACGGCTTCAGCAGAGCGGCTCGGCGGACGGCGGGCTCGCACACCGGTTTTCCACTCTCGAGGCTAGAGTGGATCAAATAGCTTATCAACAACAGGTGATCTTTAATCAATTATTGAATTTAACTAACCGGTTGGGCCGCTTGGATCCTCAACAGCCGTTCCCCCCGGCTCGTCAGGGTGGCGCGGCTCCTGCTGTTCCAGCGGCCGTCCAGCCGGCTCCGGTGGCACCGGTTCGGCTCACACCGATTCCGACCCCCGCCCGCTTTAGCGGTAAGCTCGGCGGAGCGCGGGGGTTCATTATGCAGTGTGAGTCCGTGTTCCACCGTGTGCCCGGAGATTTTCCCTCGGATCACAGTCGGATTGGTTACATAGGGAATCTTCTGGAGGGGCGTGCGTTAACTTGGACCTACGCCGTAATGGCGAGGCCCAGTTATGCCACCCTCACCTATGACCAGTTCGTGAGGCGCTTTCTGGAGGTCTTTGACCATTCTCAAACCGAGACGGTCCAGGTCGATCGGCTCCTCGCTCTCCAGCAGGGAGGCCGGTCGGCAGCGGACTACTCGGTCGACTTCCGGGTAGCGGCGGAGGGATTGGGCTGGGAGGAACGCTCCCTCTGTGGCCTGTTCCTCCGCAGCCTCAATAGTGATCTGAGGGATGAACTGGCTGGACGGGATATCCCTGGGACGCTAGCGGAGCTGACATCCTTAGCGATAAGTTTGGATAACAGGCTGCGCGAGCGCTCCTCGGGGCGGAAGTCTTCTTCTTCTCGCCCTCGTGGATTCTCGCCGCACCTGTCCCAAGCTCGCCCCCTGGCGGCGCCGCCAGCATTGTGCCCCGAGGAGTCGGAGCCGATGGTGACGGGCTGGACCAAGCTTTCCCCTGCGGAGAAACAACGCCGCCGTGAGTTGGGCCTCTGCATGTATTGCGGAGGTGACCAACACACTGTGGAGCGTTGCCCGCGGAAAGCCAGTCGGCGGGGTCCGCGAATCGCTGTAGGGAGCCTCGCGGATCCCAACCGGTTAGACTCTCTCACTCAATTAAAGCTGCCCATCCGTTTTTGCCACAATCCCACTGGGCACCTCACCCACGCACTGGTGGATTCGGGCGCAGAGGGCAGCTTCATTTCACAAGGCCTGGCAACCCGATTGGGCATCCGCTGTCAGGCATTAAAGCACCCCATCTCCCTGGTCCATCTCTCCCGTGCCTCCCTTGGGAGAGTTTCTCACCAAACCATGCCTGTCCCAGTCATCATCTCAGGGAACCACCGGGAGGAGATGGTATTTTACGTCCTGCCCAACTCTGTGTCGCCCGTCATCCTGGGGTATCCCTGGCTACGCCTCCACAACCCTGTCCTGGACTGGAGGTCTGCTGGGGTATCGGCATGGAGTACCTTCTGTATGGGCACCTGCCTTCAGTCCGCTGCCTGCTCCCCATCCGCGGCTCCCCCTGTGGCGGATACAGCACCTCCGGACCTGTCACTGGTGCCTCCAGAATTTCACGACCTGGGTATGGTATTTAGCAAATCGAAAGCTATGTCTCTTCCCCCGCATCGACCATATGACTGTGCCATCAACCTCCGCCAGGGGGCTCCCCTGCCATCTGGTCGGCTCTACAGCCTGTCGGCGCCGGAGAAGGAGACCATGAATACATACCTGAAGGAATCTCTGAGCGCTGGGATTATTCGCCCATCGTCGTCACCCGTGGGGGCAGGGTTTTTCTTTGTCGGGAAAAAGGACGGATCCCTCCGTCCCTGCATAGACTACCGAGCGCTGAATGACATCACTGAGAGGGACCGTTACACCCTGCCCCTCATGGACACTGCCTTTCACTCCCTCCAGGGGGCGACCTGGTTTACCAAGCTGGATTTACGCAGCGCTTACCACCTCGTCCGGATCCGGGAGGGAGATGAATGGAAGACAGCCTTCCGTACCCCGAACGGCCACTTTGAGTATCTCGTCATGCCGTTCGGGCTGACCAACGCTCCTGCCGTCTTTCAGCGCCTCATTAATGACGTCCTCCGGGATTTCATCGGCCTTTTTGTGTTCGTCTACCTGGATGACATCCTTATCTTCTCCAGGTCCAGGGACGAGCACCAGGTCCATGTGAGGCGGGTCCTCCAAAGACTGCTGGAGAATCGTCTGTACGTGAAGGCTGAGAAATGCGAATTCTACGCTAGGACCACATCCTTCCTGGGATTCATCATCGCTCAAGATCAGGTGCTCCCAGACCCAGAGAAGGTGAAGGCGGTGGTGGAGTGGCCTACTCCCGCATCCCGGAAGCAGGTGCAACAGTTTGTTGGCTTCGCCAATTTTTACCGCCGCTTTGTCCCAAATTTCAGCTCGATCGTCGGACCGCTGACCCGCCTCACGTCCCCGAAGGTCCCGTTCCGGTGGACTGAAGAGGTCGCTGCTGCCTTTAGGGCGCTGAAGGCGGAGTTCTCCTCCTCCCGGGTCCTTCGCCAGGTCGACCCCGCGCTGCAGTGCATTGTGGAGGTGGATGCATCGGACACGGGAGTGGGAGCAGTGTTATCCCAGCGGTCACCTGACGATGGCGCCAAACGGCCGTGCGCCTTCTTCTCCCGGCGCCTGTCCCCGGCGGAGAGGAACTACGATGTGGGGGACAGAGAGCTCCTGGCCATTAAACTCGCCTTACAGGAGTGGCGCCACTGGCTAGAGGGGGCGGACCTGCCGTTTGTGGTCCTGACGGACCACAAGAACTTAGAGTATTTACGATCTGCCAAGCGCCTGAATGCCCGCCAGGCGCGCTGGTCTTTGTTCTTCGCCAGGTTCCGCTTCTCGATCACCTTCAGGCCGGGCTCCAAAAACGGCCTGCCTGACGCCCTCTCTAGGCAGTTCACCCCCGTGGAGGCTGAGGAGACGCCCCACACTATCCTGCCCAGGTCGTGCGTCCTCGGTGCCATCTCTTGGGACATTGAAGACAAGATCCGGAAGGCGCAGGAGGTGGAACCTGATCCTGGCGGCGGACCGGAGGGAAGACTGTTCGTCCCATCTGCGGTCCGAGGAGAGGTCATCCACTGGCTCCACACCTCCCGGCTCACCTGTCATCCCGGCACCTCTCGGATGATCAGCCTTCTCCAGCGGTCCTTTTGGTGGCCAGGCCTGCGGAGGGATGCAGCCCGCTACGCCCGGGCTTGCCCAATCTGTGCCACCAGCAAGTCGGGAAATGCCCCCCCAGCGGGTCTGCTCCAGCCTCTGCCCGTCCCCGGCAGGCCCTGGTCGCACATCGCACTGGACTTCGTCACCGGACTCCCCGTTTCCAACTCCTTTGACACCGTCCTGACCATTGTGGACCGTTTCTCCAAGGCGGCGCACTTCGTTCCCCTGCGAGGTCTCCCTACTGCCCTGGAGACGGCGGGCCTCCTCGTCCAACACGTGGTCAGGCTGCACGGGATTCCGGTGGACGTGGTCTCGGACCGGGGCCCCCAATTTTCATCCGAGGTTTGGAGATCCTTTTGTAACGCCATCGGAGCCAAGGTGAGCCTCTCCTCCGGCCATCACCCCCAGTCTAACGGGCAGTGTGAGAGGACCAATCAGGAGCTGGAGGCTGCGCTCCGCTGTGTTACTAGATCCAAGCCGACGTCCTGGAGCAACCATCTCGCCTGGGTGGAGTATGCCCACAACACCGCCCGCTCTTCTGCAACGGGGATGTCCCCCTTCAAGGCGTCCCTGGGTTACGACCCCCCGCTGTTTCCAGCGCAGGAGAACGAGGTGACTGTCCCCTCCGTTAGGGCGCACCTTAGGCAGTTCCGCTCCACCTGGGCTGCCGCGCGTCATGCGCTTTTACGCACAGCGGAGCGCAACAGGACCGTGGCGGACCGGCACAGAAGACCTGCCCCGGCGTACAGAGTTGGGCAACTCGTGTATGTGTCTACCCAGGACGTCACATTAAAAGGCGAGAGGAGGAAGCTGGCACAGCGTTTCATGGGTCCCTTTCCCATCACCCGGATCATCAACCCGGTGGCTGTGCGCGTGGCTATTCCCCCCTCCCTCCGCATCCATTCCACTTTTCATGTGTCGAAGGTGAAACTGGCAGTCACTGACCCCCTTTGCCCTCCTCCTGCAGCGCAACCCGCGCCCCGGATGATTGGTGGCCATCCGGCCTGGTCCGTCTCCTCCATCCTGGACTCCCGGCGCCGGGGTCGTGGGTTGCAATACTTGGTGGACTGGGAGGGCTATGGGCCCGAGCATCGACAATGGGTGCCCCCGTCGTTTGTGTTGGACCCATCGCTCATCGCGGACTTCCACCGAGCGCACCCGGATAAGCCATCGCCAGGAGGCGCTGCTAGAGGGGGGAGTACTGTCACGCCGCGCCATTCATCAACGGCGCCACCTGCTCACGCACCTGACAATCATCAGCGGCGAGGGATAAAGGCCGTCTCGCCCGGAGGCTCGGCCTGAAGCCGTCAGACTTCGTCCCTCACCGTTGTGAGCATACTTCCCTTCAGCGTCACCATTTTGGTAAGAAGATCGCTTACCTCTTTTCTTCAGTCTTCTCCCCTGTGCACAGGTGGATTCCCCAGCGGCGGACATCTCCACTCCATCGCCCAATCCTCGCTGCTGTACAGAGCTCTCCAGGTGGCTGTCTTCCGGGCTTCGCCCCCTTGTTGTGCCAGCTGTCCTGACCCACCAAGTAAGTCCTTCTCTCGCCATAAATCCCTCCTGTGTTGGTGTATGCCCGTCACCCTCTCCCTGTGCTCTCTCCATAGGGTTGCTCGGCTGAACGGTCACCTGCCTCTGTGCCTGGAGCAGACACCATCACCAACACATTTACATCCCGCAGACACACACTCATTCACTCCTGCTGTTAATAAACTCTTTGAACTACTCTAAGCCTGTGTGTGTGCGTCTCCTGAGCCGTGCGTTATGTCAGTGAAAGGGCATCTTCTGCACGGGTGAATTGGGCCAAGAGTGAAGGTCTATTGGTGGGCTGCTGGTCGCGTCAAGGCGTCCCGCGCCTACCCGGCGGTCTACAGTGGGGGACGGCCGGTCTCAAAGTGTTGGGGTTTTTTCTGGGTTCAGAGGCTTTTGAACGAAAGAACTGGGAGGGTGTTAAGGACAAGGTGTGTGCTCGCTTTTCTAAATGGAAATGGTTGCTACCACAGCTGTCATATAGGGGCAGGGTTCTGGTCGCAAATAATCTGGTTGCCTCGGCTCTCTGGCATAGGCTGGTGGCTTTGACACCGCCCAGGAGCCTCGTGAAGGAGATTCAGAAGATCATCGTGGACTTCTTTTGGTCTGGTCACCACTGGGTCCGTGCGCCGGTTCTCTACCTGCCTGTGGCCGAGGGGGGACAGGGCCTAGTGGACATACATTCCAAGATCGCCTGCTTCAGGCTTCGAACTGCACAACGCCTCCTTTACGGATGCGGACCCTGCTGGATGGACACTGCTAAACTGCTCCTGAGGAGAGTTGGTCGCTTGGGCTATGATAAGCAGCTCTTCCTTGTGACATCTGGGGAGGTGGACATCACTGGACTATCTGCTTTTTACACGTCCGTTTTGCATGCATGGCGAGTCTTCAATGTGGCCCGCTTCCGTGACGAGACGCCGGGCATGTGGCTGTTCGAGGAACCACTGTTTTTCAATCGATTCATCGAAGCTGAGGTGCTGCAGTCTGTCAGTCTGCGGAGTTGTTTGCGGGAGGCATGCTGTACCAAGCTTGGTCATCTTATACAGATGTCGACCACATCGATGGACACGCTGAGGCGGAGTGCCAACATTACATCTGTCAGACTGCTGCAAAGGGTGGTGGAGGACGTGTGCGCCGCCCTGCCACAACCGCTTCGAGCGTTTGCGACAAACCGCACTCTTTCCAATCAATGGGATGACGACACTGCGTCCACCTTTCCTGCAATTTCCATAACTCCAGCTGTGGGGGAGTGGCAGGGAGGAGAGGATCACCTACTGACCTTCAGGATTCCTCGCCTGGGCAAGTTCCAGTTTGTTGGGACAAGGGCGGTGTATCACATCTGTGTGAAGGTTCTGAATCTGCGCTCTCTGAAGGATGTCACGGAGTCGAGGTGGGCGGGTTGTTTGGGGCCAGAGGTCTCCCCAAAAGGCAGCTGGCGGTGCATGTACAAGCTACCTATTGAGAAACGCACAGCAGATCTCCAGTGGAGGATTGTGCATGGGGCAATAGCTACGAACAGGGCACACCTCGATCCGACTGTGGGGGGGGAATGTTTGTTTTGTTCCCAAGTTGAGACCTTGGAGCATTTGTTTGTCCAATGTTTTCATTTATCTGGACTTTTTGATATTTTGCGCGAGTGGTTTCGGGCTTTGGGTGAACGTTTCTCTTTTGGTCTGTTCATTTACGGTCCAAAGTATAAAGTGGCAAGGAAGGCTGCCCACACTTTGATGAACTTCCCTTCTGGTACTGCTAAGCTTGCCATCTGGCTGACGAGGAAAAATCGGGCTAGCAACGCTGGCAATGTGGAGCCTGTGTCTGCTTTCAAGGTCTTGTTGAAAGTCAGACTCCGGGTGGAGTTGTCTTACTATCAAATGGTGGACAATTTGGAGGCATTCATCAATAGATGGGCTGTGAGGAATGTTTTGTGTTCTGTGGGTCAGGGGGATGAGTTATGTTTGCATTTTTGAGATGTGACACACTTGGACCGGTGGTGGTGGTGGTGATGATGATGATGATGATGATGATGATGAAGAATCTTCTTCTTCTTCTTCTTCTTCTTCTTCTTCTTCTTCTTGATCTGATTACAGGTGCACCATTGCCACCCACCGGGTTGGAGCATGGACAAGAGAATGGCAGGAAAACAACAACAACAACAAACAACAACAACAACAACAACAAAGAAACTAAGTTCTTTTGATTAATCCAGTTGCACTTAAATATCTAAGTAGAGCTACATACAGTATATTTCTTTGACTGAGGTTCCTAACATGTTTTCCAAACCAAAACTTAAATTAGCCCTTTCCATTACTGCAATCAGATGTTTCCTTTGTTCCCAGTATCCCTGACATTCCAACAAAACGTGAACTGTTTCCGGAGAACCACAATGTGCACAGCTGCCAGTTGGGTGTTTACCTATTCTATGTAGCGTCTGGTTCAAAGTAGTACGTCTTATTCTCAATTGGGTGATGAGTATCTCCTCTTTCTACAATGCTCCGCACTGTGTGTTTATATATTTATATATTTATATGTACATATGTATATTCGCTTTAGAAACGGAGATAGGCGCCGCCCCATACACCAATTGGTGTTCCACATGCTGTGGAAGGGGGGGGGGGATTAACTAATGTATATTCGCTGCTCTTGTTTTTCTTGTCTTCTTGATTGTTGCTCTGAGTGTTGCTATCCCTGTGCTGTTGCAATCCTGGAATTTCCCCATTGTGGGACTAATAAAGGCTTATGTTATCTTTCCTGTTTCGGCCAAGTCCCATTCCAGAGACCACCCACTTTTGAATGTCATAAAGAGATCTTTCTGTATCTATTAAGTCCCAATATTCTTGCCACTTTTGCACTATTATATACTTGTTAATTATCGATTTGCCTTCTGCCTTTCTGAATGAGATGTCCAGATCCACTGCCTCAAATTTCAGTGTCCACACTCCAACCTGGTAGGTGGCAATGGTGCACCTGTGGGCTGGTTGCCAGCCGGCTATCAGATCTAGTAGTAGAAGAGTGATATAAACAGTGATGCGGGTGACAACAACAAAACCTGGAATGCTGCTGACTGTTACGACGTGAACTGTGAAGTCAAAATGTCACAAAGCTATGAGGAAAACGTCATAAAGCTAAAGGAAAAAGTCACAAAGCAATGAGTTTAACATCACAAGCCTACGAGGATTACGTCATAAAGCTATGAGGAAAACGTCACAAAGCTATGAGGAGATCAGAATCAGAATCAGAATCAGAATCAGAAAAGATTTATTGCCAAGTACATTAACAGATCACTGATAACATACGAGAGAATTTGACTTGACACAGAAAATGAACCTGCATTTCCAGTGACGCGGCAGCATCAGAGACGCGCCTGCCAACAGGATAGTGGGTACAAGCATGAGAATAAGAATAATACGAGGAACAATAGGAAGGAGCAAAAAAATCATTGATTCAAAATACTGGTTACATAATTAATCAATATTAAGATTTCAAGGAAAAAAAAAGCTCTCGATGCACATTCGCTACACAGGATTCACAAGACACAAGAGAGCAGTGTGTGTATCTTTATTCAGTTCATGGATCAATGTGTGTGCGGTGTTGAGCAGTGTTGATGATAATAAGAGAGACAACAAGGACACTTGGCAGGAGATGTTTTGTCTGGCTGCCGCCGAGTCCTTATCTTGGCAGAGTCCAGATGACTGTCCAAGGCCTTATGCTCGATGATTTTGAAAACACAGACTGCAGACAGCCAGGAGGAATTTTCATGGGGAAATTGAGCCAAATCGGACTGATCACAGAGAAGGCTTTTTATTTCTTCTGTAGATTCAGTACTTAATCCTTCATTGCGGGGCTTTAAATCCATCGTGGAAAGACCTAAGCGAGACCATGATGTAATCCACCTTCCGAGACAGTTCTCCATTTGTCGCTATCAGGGTCTTCTCCAATTTTTCAATTTGACAGATGCACCTCGCCTGGCCAGCATTTTGATAGGTTGTATCCATCTTCAGCAATTTGCGGTACACCAGGACAATCCCAGTTCCAATCAGAAAGATCCCGATCACCATTACCACGAAGACATACAAATCTTCAATATCTTCGATAGAGAGATTAGTGAGACACAAGATTTTCCAATTACTTGTGTCACGTAAATAGCCCGCTGGAGCCGTACCTGCGGGGCAGACAGCTTCCCCCGGAGCACTTTTCCTTGTTGAAAAAATAGTGTCAATTGTGTTCAAAGCCCAGCTTATTAACTCCATAATTTCTTTCTTTCGACGGTCGCAGTTAGACGCAGACAGACAACAGCAAGCTGGGATCCAGTAGTTGGGGGGGAAGGAAAAAAAGTCAGAGCAGGAGAGGAAAAAGCGTCTACTCTCTTGGGAGGGCGGAAGTGAAGGACTTCATAGCACATGTAGCCAATATACACCTTACTTGGCAGTCTTGTTTCATCAAATTTTAATATTACTGACAGACTATCACATTTTTCGCCATTTCTATTAGTTTTCAATCTCCGTACCTGTCAGTTTTGCTCCAGTTCCTCATTATTTCATCAGTTGAGACAGCCATTGAAATGCCCCATATCACTCCTCTCATTGCCTTATTTCCTTCCAATACTCAACACTGCACATTTTTTCCCTCCATCTGAGTGACTGATTGCTTTTCCTTGTTGAACACTTGCTTTACATGCAACCAGCAACAAACCACCATGAAGAACCCTTGCATTTAAAACTTCTCCAAGTAACCCATTAATTGCATTTGTGAGCTTAATCTCAGACATCACTCTATATATCTCTCTTCTTTAGATTTGATTGGCTCTCTTATAACATCACTGTATATAGCTTCAGTTCTTCACTCTGTCACCCACACTCTATATACTTCTTTTAGATTTGAGTGGCGGTTGGCAACCAGCTAACAGGTGCATTACTGCCACGTACTTCACTCTATATCGTAACTACCTGGTCAGGAGCTGTAGTCCTTCTATCATCATTGCTGTGTCCAATCAAACCTCAACTCTATTTTCAGACATTACTCTTCATTTTCTCGTACTTCTTCCTCTCCTTCTTTTAGATTTGATTGGCAGTTGGCAACCAGCTTACAGGTGCATTACCACCACGTACTTCACTCTATATCATCACTCCATCTGGTGATGAGCTGCAGTCCTTTCATCATTGCTGTGTCCAATCGAACCTCCAATCGAACCTCAACTCTATCTTCAGACATCACTCTTCTTCATCTCCTCGTGCTTTACTCTATATCCTCACTTCACTAGAATGTTCTTCTTCTTCTTTTAGATTTGATTGGCAGTTGGCAACCAGCTTAAAGGTGCATAACCACCACTGACTTGACTATCATCACTCTATATTAGTGATGGGTCTGGCAACACCGATGCGTCGGCGCATGCGTCGGGCTCATACAGCAAAACCCAGTTTCGGTGCTTGTCGGTGCGTCTCGCATTAAGAAAGTCACGTGACCGATACAGTCCCTGTATCGGTCACGTGACGCTAGCGCGTCGAAACACTGACGGGCCAGCGTTTATAAGGAAGCGCATCTGTCAACGGGATGCATTTGCCCAAAGATTCTCGTATGTGTTGTAGACTGTCCTTGTGCAAATTTATCACAAATTATGGAGCACGAGCAGCCTCAAGGAAAAAGAAAGGTTTCCACCGTGTGGGACCATTTTGATCTGATATCGGAAAATAAGGTATTTAAAAATAGTATTTTTAAAATACTATTTTCTTTGTTTTAATTTCCTTGTTGTTTCATCCTGTTCCTCTCAGAGTTTCCACTTGATTTATCTGAATTCAAATTCATTTGAAAGTGACTCTTAGTTTACTCTTCATATTTTCTGCAGGCTAAATGTCACATTTGTTCAACAGAGCTGTCATATTTAAACAAAAGCACCTCCTCAATGCTGAGACATTATAGGGCCAGGCATGAAAATGAAGTCCCGGATACACCCAGGATAGACTCAGGTATACAGCCATTCTTTAACTTGCTCAGTTTCTTTATTGATAATTAATTCCTATTAATTTATTCTTTACTTCATTTTTAACCATCAAGCTTCCAGGAAGCAGATGCTGGATGAGGCTCTGCTCAGTTTCATCGTGAAGGACTGCCAGCCCCTCAGCATTGTGGAGAGTGAAGGGTTCAGGGAACTGGTTCAGGCCCTTCAGCCCTCATGTTTTGCCAACCAGAAAGGTTTGTGGAAATTATCTAAAGTAGTAGCTGATATATCCAATTTATTTAATCTTTAATTTAAATATATGGATTTGCTTTTGATTTGACTTGGTGTAATTTTCAGACCATCAAACAAATAGTGGCCAAAAAGTACGAGGAGGAACAGGAACGAGTGAAAAAGGAAGTACAGCAAGCTGTGGCAGTGAGTATAACAGCTGACATGTGGACATCTGTGAACATGGAGGCTTACTTGGCTCTTACCTGTCACTACATTAATGAGAATTTGCAGTTGTGTACGTCTGTGTTGGGAGTGCAATACTTTCCACAAAGTCACACTGCTGACAATTTGGCCCAAGTCAAAAGGGGCATGATGGAGGACTGGGCCATAACCAATAAAGTGTTTTGTGACCGACGCAGCACCAAACATGATTGCATCCACTAGACCGCTCCAAATTCGGCACTCAATTTGCATTGCACATAGTCTCAATTTAGACGGGACCATCTTCACAACAGCTGTCTGCACCCACTTCAGGCATGTTATTCAGCATTATTTGTTTGTTGTTGTTTGGAAATCCTGTACTAAAATGCCATTTTGTTGTTTTTTAGATAACCTTTGGCAACATCTCAACATCGAAGTGGGCAGGCAGACCAAAAGTGCCACAGCTGATGCCATCCAGGAGGTGCAGAGATACCTGGCAGAGGGCAATATTGCCAGGTCCCAGGATCCTCTGAGATACTGGGACAAACAAAAGACCATCTATCCAAACCTCTTTCAGCTTGCCTTACAATTTCTCTGCACTCCAGCCTCATCTATGTCGTGTGAGCGGGTGTTTTCTACAGCTGGAGAAGTTGTATCAAAAAAGCATAACAGACTCAATTTCAAAACGTTGGAAAAGCTTTTTTGTTTTTAATAAAAATTTGTAAAAAAAAAAAAAATCCCAGTCCACAAGCATTCGCATTCACAACATGTTCACTTAGATTTTCATGTTATGATACATGTTCACATTATTTATTGACTGTATCTAAAAATATCAATGATATTTGAAATTAAAATGAAGATATGAAATAAAACAATATAAAATACAATGACTTAAATTATATACTGCTCAAAGAAAATAAAGGAAACACTAAACATCCTGGGTCTGCCCCGGGGTCAAGTTTTTCTCCCAGCTGGTCTGGGAACGCCTTGGTATCCCCTCTGAAGAGCTGGAGCAGGTGGCTGGGGAGAGGGAAGTCTGGGCTTCTCTGCTTGAACTGCTGCCTCCGCGACCCGGACCTCCAGAAAAGTGGTAGAAGCTGGATGGATGGACTAAACATCCTAGATTTGAATGAAATATGCTTATTAAATACTTTGTTCTTTACATAGTTGAATGTGCTGACAACAAAATCACACAACAGCAGGTGAAATTGATTGTCAGTGTTGCTTCCTAAGTGGACAGGTTTTTTTTTTTTTAGCAGTGTATTATTGTATATACTAGGTCATCAAATCAGTGTCAGTTGAGTCTGTCAACTAGGTTGACTGTAGGGATTTTTAAGGTCCAGCAGGTGTCAGTATTCAGCAACACAGTTTCAACACAGTATCAATACAGTTTTGCAATGTGTCGAAACGCATCATGACGCCTCATGGACCCATCACTACTCATCTTCTTCTGTTAGATTTGATTGGCGGTTGGCAACCAGCTCAAAGGTGCATTCCGCCACTGACTTGATTATGTTTTCCTCATAGCTTAGTGACGTTTTCCTCCTAGCTTTGTGACGTTTTCCTCATAGCTTTGTGACATTGTGTTCATAGCTCCGTCACTCTATCTTCGTATAAGGAGTTCTTACAAGGAGTTCCGAACCACTCGTGTGAAAAAATTATCTGTCCTTGGACTGTCCTGTGACGTTTTCCTCATAGCTTTATGACGTGTCCTCATAGCTTTGTGACATTTTCCTCATAGCTTTGTGATGTTTTCCTCATAGCTTTGTGACGTTTTCCTCATAGTTTTGTCCTCATCGCTTTGTGACATTTTCCTCATCGCTTTGTGACATTTTCCTCAGAGCTTTGTGATGTTTTCCTCATAGCTTTATGAGGTCTTTCTCATAAATTTGTGATGTTTTCCTCATAGCTTTATCTTCATAGCTTTGTGACATTTTCCTCATCGCTTTGTGACGTTCTTTTTTAATCTCGTATCTGCCTCTCATCTCTTTATTCTTCTTCTAGCTGTAGTCTGTATCTGCATCTCATCTCATTATTCTTTTTCTTCCTTTAGACTTGATTGGCAGTTGATCCACCAGCCCATGAGGTCTTTGAACTTAAAGATCCCCCACTTAACAAGTCTTCAACTGCTTCCCAATGTAGCCCCTTAATGCCAAGATATTTTTCTGCTTTCACAATAATTTTGATTTTTTCTGTTTTCTTGGAAGTCTGTGCAGTGCAGTTTATCACATCTACCACAAATAAGACAAAATTATTTTCCTTCAAAACCAGAGTATTTTCCTTAATTCTACTGCATGCATTGCAAGTCTGCACACTTTCCCTGTTCGAGTCCACTCCCACTTTTTTAACTGGTACCTTTTTTGCAGCTTCTGCATATGTTAGTCCCTGGGAGACTTTTTATCTGCTGAATTTCTGCTGCTCTTTTGCTGGCTTCAAAACCTCAACGTGCAGAGCTATGTTCACCACCACAGTTACAACACTTCAATTTGGCTCCTCTTTCACACTGGCCATATTTGTGTTCACCGGAACATCTGGCACATCGTTGTCTACCTTTGCATATCGCTGCTACATGACCATACTTTTGACATTTGAAACATCTGAGTGGAGGAGGAACTTATGACTTCATAGCACATGTAGCCAATATACACCTTACTTGGCAGTCTTGTTTCATCAAATTTTAACATTGCCGACAGACTATCACATTCTTGGCCACTTCTATTAGCTTTCAATCTCCGTACCTGTCACTTTTGCTTCAGTTAAGTTCCTCATTATTTCATCAGTTGAGACAGCCATTGAAATGCCCCATATCACTCCTCTCATTGCCTTATTTCCTTCCAATACTCAACACTGCACATTTTTTCCTTCCATCTGAGTGACTCTTCATTGCTTTTCCTTGTTGAACACTTGCTTTACATGCAACCAGCAACAAACCACTATGAAGAACCCTTGCATTTAAAACTTCTCCAAGTAACCCATTAATTGCATTTGTGAGCTTAATCTCAGACATCACTCTATATATCTCTCTTCTTCTTCTTTTAGATTTGATTGGCCCTCTTATAACATCACTCTACTGTATATAGCTTCAGTTCTTCACTCTGTCACCCACACTCTATATACAATGGTATATAGAGGTCTCCAATTTTCATCATAGGTATACCTCAACTATGAGAGACAAAATGAGAAAAAAAAAATCCAGAAAATCACATTGAAGGATTTTTAATGAATTAATTGGTAAATTCCTCGGTAAAATAAGTATTTGGTCAATATCAAAAGTTCATCTCAATACTTTGTTATACAGTGGTACCTCTACTTACGAATTTAATTCGTTCCGGAAGAATTCTCGTAACGTGAAAAATTCGTAAGTAGAGGCGCGTTTTACATGTAAATGCCGTAATCCGTTCCAAGCCCCCAAAATTCGGGCATAAATTTTTTATAAATCGTAAAAACGCATCAAAACATGTAACAAATACATGTTACAATTAGATTACTGCACAATAAACATAAAATGAGAGTTTAAAATGAGAGAAAGAATAATAAAAGAGAATAATAAAAGAGAAAGAATAATAAAAATTATGTTCATTTACCCTTTAACTGCTATCGTCGTCGACGTCGTCACCGTTTGCCTTCGGCGGTTCATGTTCTGATCCAAGGACGTTTGCTTTTGTCGGCTTGTAAGTGCTTCGTTTTGTTTTAATACCGTGCTGATCGTTGATGTATTACGGCCATATTCTTTGGCGAGATCAACCAAACGCATAAAGTTTTGGAAAAAAAAAAAAACTTCGTGGCCAATGGGATACCAGGAAGATGCTAGGCGATAGCCAATGGCAGAGCAGCTACAGGTATGTTTATGTTCGGTAAACTACGGAAGCTGCGAGGAGCGCGTACTTTTTTGCCTTTCGTATCCTGAAATTTCGTTCGTAACTAGAGGCAATATTTTCCCGTTGAGGCGTCTCGTAACCTGAAAATTCCGTATGTAGAGACGTTCGTAAGTAGAGGTACCACTGTATACCCTTTGTTGGCAATGACAGAGGTCAAACGTTTTCTGTAAGTCTTCACAAGGTTTTCACACACTGTTGCTGGTATTTTGGCCCATTCCTCCATGCAGATCTCCTTTAGAGCAGTGATGTTTTGGGGCTGTCGCTGGGCAACACGGACTTTCAACTCCCTCCAAAGATTTTCTATGAGGTTGAGATCTGGAGACTGGCTAAGCCACTCCAGGACCTTGAAATGCTTCTTACGAAGCCACTCCTTCCGTTGCCGGGGCGGTGTGTTTGGGATCATTGTCATGCTGAAAGACCCAGCCACGTTTCATCTTCAATGCCCTTGCTGATGGAAGGAGGTTTTCATTCAAAATCTCATGATACATGGCCCCATTCATTCTTTCCTTTACACGGATCAGTCGTCCTGGTCCCTTTGCAGAAAAACAGCCCCAAAGCATGATGTTTCCACCCCCATGCTTCACAGTAGGTATGATGTTCTTTCTCCTCCAAACACGACAAGTTGAGTTTTTACCAAAAAGTTCTATTTTGGTTTCATCTGACCATACGACATTCTCCCAATCCTCTTCTGGATCATCCAAATGCTCTCTAGCAAACTTCAGATGGGCCTGGACATGTATTGGCTTAATCAGGGGGACACGTCAGGCACTGCAGGATTTGAGTCCCTGGCGGCATAGTGTGTTACTGATGGTAGCCTTTGTTACTTTGGTCCCAGCTCTCTGCAGGTCATTCACTAGGTCCCCCCGTGTGGTTCTGGGATTTTTGCTCACTGTTCTCGTGATCATTTTGACTCCACGGGATGAGATCATGCATGGAGCCCCAGATGGAGGGAGATTATCAGTGGTTTTGGTATGTCTTCCATTTTCTAATAATTGCTCCCACAGTTGATTTCTTCACACCAAGCTGCTTACCTATTGCAGATTCAGTCTTCCCAGCCTGGTGCAGGTCTACAATTTTGTTTCTGGTGTCCTTTGACAGCTCTTTGGTCTTGGCCATAGTGGAGTTTGGAGTCTGACTGTTTGAGGTTGCGGACAGGTGTCTTTTATACTGATAACGAGTTCAAACAGGTGCCATTAATACAGGTAACAAGTGGAGGACAGAGGAGCCTCTTAAAGAAGAAGTTACAGGTCTGTGAGAGCCAGAAATCCTGTTTGTAGGTGACAAAATACTTATTTTACCGAGGAATTTACAAATTAATTCATTAAAAATCCTTCAATGTGATTTTCTGGATTTTTTTTTCTCATTTTGTCTCTCATAGTTGAGGTATACCTATGATGAAAATTGGAGACCTCTCTCATCTTTTAAGTGGGAGAACTTGCACAATTGGTGGCTGACTAAATACTTTTTTGCCCCACTGTACTTCTTCTTTTAGATTTGATTGGCGGTTGGCAACCAGCTAACAGGTGCATTACCACCACGTACTTCATTCTATATCATCACTCTATCTGGTCAGGAGCTGTAGTCCTTCTATCATCATTGCTGTGTCCAATCGAACCTCAACTCTATTTTCAGACATCACTCTTCATTTCCTCGTACTTCTTCTTCCTCTCCTTCTTTTAGATTTGATTGGCGGCTGGCAACCAGCTTACAGGTGCATTACTGCCACATACTTCACTCTATATCAACATTCCATCTGATCAAGAGCTGTAGTCCTCCCATCATCATTGCTGTGTCCAATCGAACCCTCAACTCTATCTTCAGACATCCTTCTTCTTTGTCTCCTCGTACTTTATATCTTCACTTCACTATATCATCTTCTTTTAGATTTGATTGGCGGTTGGCAACCAGCTTGCATTACCACCACTGACTTGACTATCATCCCTCTATATCTTCTTCTTCTGTTAGATTTGATTGGCAGTTGGCAACCAGTTCAAAGGTGCATTCCGCCACTGACGTGATTATGTTTTCCTCATAGATTAGTGATGTTTTCCTCCTAGCTTTGTGCTGTCACTCTGTATCTTTGTATAAGGAGTTCTTACAAGGCGTTCCGAAACACTCGTGTAAAAAAAATTATCCATCTTTGGAGTGTGTCCTGTGATGTATTCCTCATAGCTTTATGATGTTTTCGTCATAGCTTTGTGACATTTTCCTCATAGCTTTGTGACATTTTCCTCATAGCTTTGTCCTCATAGCTTTGTGACATTTTCCTCATCGCTTTGTGATGTTTTCCTCATAGCTTTGTGACATTTTCCTCATAGCTTTGTGACGTTTTCCTCATAGCTTTGTCCTCATCGCTTTGTGACGTTTTCCTCATTGCTTTGTGACATTTTCCTCAGAGCTTTGTGACGTTTTCCTCATAGCTTTGTAATGTTTTCCTCATAGCTTTGCCCTCATAGCTTTGTGTTTTCCTCATAGCTTTATGATGTTTTCCTCACAACTTTGTGATGTTTTCCTCATAGCTTTGTGACGTTTTCCTCATTGCTTTGTGACATTTTCCTCATAGCTTTGTGACATTTTCCTCAGAGCTTTGTGACGTTCTTTTTTGATCTCGTATCTGCCTCTCATCTCTTTATTCTTCTTCTAGCTATAGTCTGTATCTGCATCTCATTATTCTTTTTCTTCTTTTAGACTTGATTGGCAGTTGATCCACCAGCCCATGATGTCTTTGAACTTAAAGATCCCCCACTTAACAAGTCTTCAACTGCTTCCCAATGTAGCCCCTTAATGTCAAGATATTTTTCTGCTGCTTTCACAATAATTTTGATTTTTTCTGTTTTCTTGGAAGTCTGTGCAGTGCAGTTTATCACTGAATCTACCACAAATAAGACAAAATTATTTTCCTTCAAAACCAGAGTATCTTCCTTAATTCTGCTGCATGCATTGCAAGTCTGCACACTTTCCCTGTTCGAGTCCACTCCCACTTTTTTAGCTGCCACCTTTTTTGCAGCTTCTGCATATGTTAGTCCCTGGGAGACTTTTGCCTGCTGAATTTCTGCTGCTCTTCTGCTGGCTTCAAAACCTTGATGTGCAGAGCTATGTTCACCACCACAGTCACAACACTTTAATTTGGCTCCTCTTTCACACTGGCCATATTTGTGTTCACCGGAACATCTGGCACATCGTCTACCTTTGCATATCGCTGTTACATGACGATACTTTTGACATTTGAAACATCTGAGTGGAGGAGGAATGTAAAGTCTGACTTCATAGCACATGTAGCCAATATACACCTTACTTGGCAGTCTTGTTTCATCAAATTTTAACATTACTGACAGACTATCACATTTTTCGCCATTTCTATTGGCTTTCAGTCTCCGTACCTCTGTCACTTTTGCTTCAGTTAAGTTCCTCATTATTTCATCAGTTGAGACAGCTGTTGAAATGCCCAATATCACTCCTCTCATTGCCTTATTTCCATCCAATACTGAACACTGCACATTTTTCCCTCCATCTGAGTGACTCTGATTGCTTTTCCTCGTTGAACACTATCTTTACATGCAACCAGCAACAAACCACTACAAAGAACCCTTGCATTTAAAACTTTTCCAAGTAATCCATTAATTACATTTGTGAGCTTAATTGGGTTCCACTCACGAAACGATGCCCCTTCCTGAGTAAGTTTAATGATTACTTTCCACTCCTTCATTCCGGGATCATTCATCCTCTGATTCCTCAACACTTGATAACGGTCTTGATTGAGTTTCTTGACGTCTACTTTTCTTTCTTTTAGTCTCCACCGTGCGCCAAACTTCCTCTTCCTCACTTCCCACCTCCATTCCTCCTAGCTGAATTCGTGTCCTGGTCGAATCGCCTTCTTCTTCCCCAGCAGAGAGTTGCCGCCTCTTCACTCCGCACACTATATATGTAATAATCACTCTATATATAATTCAAGAAATCTCTGTCAGTGACGATGTGACCATCATAGGACTCACTAAAAGATCGTAGGACTTGCCTATGATGTCTATATGATGTCTAAGTGATGATGTGATGATGTGACGATCATAGGACTTGCTAAAAGATCATAGGACTCACTTATGATGTGCCTATGATATCTATATGACATCATATAGACATCATAGTCATAGACACTCACGTCACGATCATAGGACTTGCTATGACATCATCAAAGATCATAGGAACTCGCTATGACATCATCAAAAATCAAAGGCAGGCATCACAGATCAAAGGCAGGCATCACTCACGATCATAGGACTCACTATGACATCATCAAAGATCAAAGGCAGGTTTCGGAGGTGATCTCAAAGATCAAAGGCAGGTTTCACCAGGGTTACTGTTGCCATAGTAACCATGTCAAAGATCAAAGACAGGCATCACCACAGTAACCATGTCAAAGATCAAATGCAGGAATGCAGAAATGCTTGCTTACACTTGCTTTCTATGGGCATTCAGAAATACTTATACTTTGTTTCTACAGGCATGCACAGGTATGCACTAGTAATAATAATCATAATGGATTAGATTTATATGGTGCTTTACAGGTTGGGTGGCATCTCAAAGCGCTTACAGTGAGTCCATTATTCATTCACTCCAGACAGACATTGATAGTGGTAAACTACTGCTGACTGACGGAAACTTAGAATAGAATAAAATAGGCTTTATTATCATTGCACAGATGTACAGCACAGTAAAATTGTGGGTGCTCCACCAGGCTACTGCACAATAAAGTAAGAGAAGAATCACTTTTTCACACAGAGCCATGTAGGTTTGGATTTTTCTTCCTTAATAATAAACACCTTCATTTAAAAACTGCATTTTGTGTTTACTTGTGTTATCTTTGTATAGCGTTTGAATTTGTCTGATGATCTAAAACATTTAAGTGTGACAAACATACAAAAAAAATGAGAAATCAGGAAGGGGCAAACACTTTTTCACACCACTGTACATGAAAGTGAGGAGTGCAAAGACAGGTGAGTTATAATGATAATTAAAAGGTCCTCAGTTCAGTGCATGTGAGTGTACTGAGGGAGAGGGGTGGGACCTCTGACTGTTGGCAGTCCGGATGGCCCAGGGGAAGAAACTGCCAGTCTGGGGGTGAGGGACCTGATCAATCTGATCCATTGTCCAGAGGGAAGCAGGTCGAACAGGTGGTGGGTGGGACGTGAGAGGTCTCCTGTGATGGCCGTGATCATTCTGAGACAGGAGGATCTGGAGATGTCTTCCAGGGAGGGCAGAGGGCTGCCGATAATTTTTTAGGCGGTGTTGATGACCTTCTGCACAGCTTTCCTGTTCTTGGCCGTGGAGCCAGCGTACTACACACCCAGACAGTAGGTGAGCATGCTCTCCGCTAAGCAGCGATAGAAGGCCAGCAGCAGCTTCTGGTCCAGGTTGCGCTTCCTCAGGACATGGAGGAAGTGCAGCCGCTGCTGGGCTTTCTTCACCAGGGCCTTGGTGTTGATAGTCCAGGAAAGGTCAGAGATGTGGGTGCCCAGGAAGCTCGAAACGGGGACATTTTCCACGCGGTCACCATTTACGCGGGGGTCCTGTCTGTTCTTCCTGAAGTCCAATATGAGTTCTTTGTTTTTTTGGACATTCAGTTTCAGGTTGTTTGCTTGGCACCACAGTAGCAGATTCTCTACCTGTATGCCTTCTCATCGTTGTTGGTGATGAGCCCAACCAAGGTGGTGTCATCCGCATACTTCATGACGACGGTGGTTGGTTGGGTTGGAACACAGTCAAAGGTGTACAGGGAGTACAGTAGAGGGCTTAGCACACAGCCTTGGGGGGGAGCCAGTGCTGAGGGACATTGTGGAGGAGTGGTGGTGCCAAGTCTGACTGTTTGTAGGGCGGTTGGTGAGAAAGTTCTTTATTCAGGAGCAGGTGTGTGCGTGTGTGGGTGTGTGGGGGGGGATCTGGAGGAGGTGCAGTTTGTTGATCAGGATGTCCAAGATGATGGTGTTGAAAGCTGAGCTGTAGTCCACAAAGAACATCCTCACGTAGCTTCTTGGGTTCTCCATGTGGCTCAGCTCTCTGTGGAGAGTGGTGGCGATGGTGTCTTCTGTAGACCGGTTCTCCCTGTAGGTGAAATGGTGGAGGTTGAAGGAGACGGGAAGACAGTCCCTGATGTGCTTGGACCACAGTCACTCCAAACACTTCAATGACTACAGGTGTGAGTGCTATGGGTCTGTAGTCATTCAGGCTGTCAATTGAGGCCCTTTTGGGGATGGGGATGATGGTGGAGGCCTTGAGTTAGAAGGGGACAGTGGCGTGCATCGGAGGAGCAGCTTGGTGAGGATCCCTGCCAGCTGGTCTGCACATGCTTTGACCACAACTCCTGGGATGGCGTCTGGACCAGCAGCTCTGTGAGGGTTCCCTACTCTTAGTTGCCTCCTCACCTTGTGCACCTATAGAGGGAGGGGGGGAGGGGGGAGAGAGGGGAGGAGGGGGGAGAGAAGGGGGGCAGGTTTGTGGGGGAGGTGTGCTCAAACCAGGCAAAGAAGCTGTTTAGCTCCTCTGCCAGAGTGAGGCTGCTGTCTGATGTTGGGGGGCCCTGGCCCCTGTAGTTTGTGAGGCCCTGGATGCCTCTTCACATCTGTCGGGGGTTGTCTGTGAGGAAGCCATCCCCGTTCCTCCTATAGGCATTTATAGTGAGTTTTATGCCTCTCTTCAGGTTAGCTCTAGCAGTGCTGCACAGAGAGCTGTCCCTTTGTCTGAAGGCTGAGTTGCGGGCTCTGATCAGAGCCTGGACTTCACTGGTCATCCAGGGTTTGCGGTTTGGAAAGACCTGGATGTCTTTGGTGACTGTCACATTTTCTACACAGCATTTGATGTAGGAAAGGAAAGACTCAGTGAAGGAGTCCAGGCCCTGCTGTTCAAAGATGCTCCAATCAGTGCAGGCAAAGCAGTCTTGTAGCTGGAAAAGAGCGTTTTCAGGCCAGGTTTTAATTGCTTGTTTGGTTGGGGGGGGGGGCTCTCTTCCTAAGGGGTGGTGGGAGGGAGGGGTAGGCAGGTATTAGAAGCAGAGAGAGATGGTTTAATTGTCTGTGGGGAAGGGGGTGGCTCTGTAGGCATGCTTAATGTTGCTGTAAACATGATCCAGCATTCTTTCCCCTCGTGTGGGACACTTAACATGTTCGTGGAAAAACTTGGCTACCAATCTGCGCCAACGGCCTCTCCGACCACTACCAGGCATTTATACACAGCGTCATGGCCACTGGAGGCGAGGTGGGTGGGTAAAGTGTCTTGCCCAGGGGCACAACGGCAAGATGGCTGGAGAGAGTGGGATTTGAACCACCAACCCTGTGGTTATTGGACAACCTGATCTACCTCCTGCGCCACTGCTGCCCACATTTCCCTCCTCCGTTCCATTTTTGCTGAGTACCAAGCTGGACGGCAGGAAGTTCCATTTTTATATGGTCTTTAGCATGACCCGGCCGCTCCTTGTAGGGCGGATGCTCTACCTCTAGGCCACCACTCTAGTCATGGGCAGTGTTGGGCAAGTTACTAAATAATAGTAACTAGCTCCAATTACTAGTTACTTCTTTTCAAAAGTAACTGAGTTACTTAACCAATTACTGCATGATTAAAGTAACTAGTTACTTGGAAAAATAGCTTTCACGTTACTTTTAAATGCATACTTAAATCTTCTTGCACACATAGCAAGATATTTTAATTAATGGATTACATTATGGGTTTATTAATGTCAGGCTAAAAACAGGCTGTTTCAGACAGAGCTTTTAGGACATGATCAGTCCGCTTTATCCTGCCTTGAGAGCTCTTATTGTGGGAAAAATCTGAAGAAAATCAACAAAAAATTGCCAGTAATTTCTTCATTTTGGAGTGAGAAATAGTGTTTGTGGGATGAGAGAGAGGGAAATAGAGTGGGAATCACTCCAAAAGAGTGAGTTGGCAACACTGCATAAAGCTGTCAACGTTTCTTACCTTTAATATTGTGGACTTAATCCGATGTGGATGTGGTTATGTGGTTATTGTTTATTCTGTTTTCATTTTGTTTTTTTTTCCTTATCTTTCTCTCTTTTTACCTGTTTCTTCTTTCTAAAGCCCATCCAGGGACAAGAGTTGCAAATTAGCTAATAGCTATACACTCTTTGTGCAACACATCAGATTTTTTTTTGTCTATGTTTATTGCACTGTCCCTGTCAAATAAACAAATAAAATAAATAAATGTGCAGTGATCCAAAGAAAATGTCCATTATTCACAGCCCAAATGTCTGCTGTGACAGAGACATGATCCATTCTCTTAAATTCCTTTTGGAGATCAAATCCATTTTTGAAAAATCTTTATCCAGGTAGCCTCCCTTCATTGGCTTCCCACAGAGTTTAGAATTAAGTTTAAAATCCTTCTTCTCACTTACAAAGCTCTAAACAATCAGGCTGTAGGGAGTTAGAAATGAAGAAGCGATGTGACTTTATAAATCAAAGTTTAATATCAGCTTCACCTCCCTAACATGTCTCATCTCGGTGCAGAAGCAGAATAAGAGGTCGAGCGCAGTCAGGCCTTCATACTTATACCCACACTCAACAAAAGACATTGCATATCAAAGCTGACATCCCGCATTAACATAATCCCTCCTCCATTGTCCTCCGTCTCCTCCACCTGACCCTGGGTGGTCAGGGAGATCGATCCGGTCTCCACCGCTGCGACTCTGTCTGCTCTTTGATCCTCGCTGGTGGTTGAGACCTCTTGTCCTGTTCATAGGCGTGAGGTCATTCCACATATGTAATCACTAAACATTCTAATATGTCTATACATATGTAGGTATGGAATATATGATTAATATAAGCCACAGCCCCCCCCAAACGACTAAGAAAAGGACAATCAAATTAAGTTTACAGTTTAAGATAATCTCTATGACATATTATACTGTTAAACCTCTTGACAGGGAAAACGAGGAAAAATCTTTCCAGCGGTCATGCTCCTGTAGAGAATTCAGTGGTAACAACAACAGTATAGTAATATCACAAATCAGCCTTAAAACTGTCACGGCACAATCTGATAACATAGTTAACAACTCTTGGTCAATTTGTATCAGTCCCTGTGCCGTCTGGGTTTTAATCTTCTCCCGAATCTGCTGTGGGTCCGCTTTGGCGTCGTGGTGGGACCCTCCTGTAAGGAATCTGCAGCTTGGGGAGGAGAGTGGTTATTTGTTCCCTGCAGGGGGGCTGAGTTTTTTTTTCTTGGGGGGTCTACCCCGCCGAGGTGCTCTCGCCACCCGTGCAGGTTCGTCTCTCAACAAGAAGGCAGGTTTAAGTCTGTCAATGCTGACTGTTTCTTTTCTGTCCCCTAAATCAAGCACAACATGCTTATCACCAGGTTCCAGCACTCTGAATGGTCCGTCATATGGTGGACGGAGGGTTGATTTTAAAGCTTCGTGCCTAACAAAAACGAACTCGGCGTTTTTTAAAGCTTGGGGGACAAAAACCCGTGGAAAAGAGTGATGTGCCGGTCCGGGGAGAGTGTCCGGTCCGGTGCTGCCTAAAGGCCTCAGGGCTGGAAGATGCCCAGGCTCTGGATGCTCTGGTAAAAACTCACCTGGGAGTCTGAGAGGTTGTGCAAAAACTAATTCTGCTGGGGAGGCGTCTAGATCCTCTTTAGGCGCAGAACGCAACCCTAATAAAACCCAGGGAAGTTTATTCACCCAATCTGTATCCGTTAGTGAGGCCCTGAGGGCGGCCTTTAAAGATCTGTGAAAACGCTCGCATAACCCATTAGCCTGAGGGTGATATGCGGTGGTGCGGTGAATTGTCGCCCCTAAGCTGCTGGCCATGGCTGACCAAAGCTCTGAGACAAATTGAGGCCCCTTATCGGACGTGATGTCCAATGGGACGCTGAAACGTGCCATCCAGTTTGTTAAAAAAGCGCGAGCGACTTCCGCAGCTGAGGTTGACGCCAAAGGGACCGCCTCAGGCCACCGCGTAGTACGGTCTATCATTGTTAACAGGTGTGTGAAACCCTGAGACGAAGGTAGTGGTCCCACGAGGTCGACATGAACGTGGTCAAACCTTCTGGCTGGGATTCGAAAAGGCTCTAGAGGAGCTTTTGTGTGTTTGTGTATTTTGGCGCGCTGACAAGACATGCAGGTTTTTGCCTATTCCTTTACATTTTTGCGCAGGCCCGGCCAAACAAACTTTTCTGCGACCATTTTAACCGAGGCGCGCACCCCTGGGTGCGCGAGGGAGTGAACCGAGTCGAAAATGCGGCGGCGCCATGCAGCTGGGACTACCGGGCGAGGTCGGCCGGTTGAAACGTCGCAGATTAGGGGGGGTACACCGTCACGTAAACCCCTTTCCTCCAGTCTTAACCCTGTTGGTCCAGACAGGAGCGCGCGCACGTCCGCGTCGCTGCTTTGTTCCTCTGCCATGGCTGCGTAATCTATCCCTACGTGAATTGGGGCCGCGTACACGTCCGCGTTGGCGAAGAGTTCTGCGGCTGAGGTAGTATAATCTCTCTCCTCGTGCTCTGGAGATGTCACAGCGCGAGAGAGGCAGTCTGCTACCATGTTAAGTTTGCCTGCCACATGTCGAATGTCTGTGGTGAACTCTGAAATTGCAGCTAGCTGTCTTTGTTGCCTGCCTGACCATGGTTCTGAAATTTTAGCCATCGCAAAAGTGAGCGGTTTGTGGTCTACAAAAGCTGTGAAGCGCCGCCCTTCTAACCAGAACTGGAAGTGGCGGATGGATAAATGAAGCGCTAGCAGCTCCCTGTCAAAAGTGTTGTATTTACGCTTGGTTTGGTTTAAAGATTTGCTAAAAAATGCTAAAGGTTGCCAGGTTCCGCCAACATGTTGTTCCACGACTGCCCCTATGGCCAGGTCTGAAGCGTCTATGGTTAACGCTATGCGGGCCGAGGGATCGGGGTGAACCAACAATGCGGCATTCGCTAGAGCACTTTTTACTTCCGCAAAGGCGTGTTCGCGCTCCGGGGTCCATTCGACCGCGTTGGAAGGCTTTTGTTTTCTGAGCGCGGCATACAGGGGCTGCATGAGTTGAGCTGCGCGGGGGAGGAAACGGTTGTAAAAATTCACCATTCCCAAAAATTCTTGCAGCGATTTGACCGTTTGTGGTCGTGGAAAATTTTTTACCATGCGGACTTTGTCTGGCAATGGGACTGCCCCCTTCGGTGAAACTCTGTGTCCCAAAAAATCAATTTGTGACACGCCGAATTTGCATTTGGCTGGGTTGATTATTAACCCGTGCTCTTCTAGTCTCTGAAAAACTGTAGTGAGGTGTTGTTCGTGTTCTTCCTCTGACGGGCTGGCTACCAGCATATCGTCGAGGTAGACGAACACGAAGGGGAGGTCGCGTAATACCGCGTCCATCATACGCTGAAAGGTTTGAGCAGCGCCTTTGAGGCCGAACGGCATCCGCAAAAATTCAAAAAGACCGAAAGGGGTTATTACAGCCGTTTTAGGAATGTCTTCCGCTCGAACAGGGACTTGGTGATAGCCGCGGACCAGGTCTATTTTAGAAAAAATGCGTGCACCCGCCAGATGTAGTGAAAAATCTTGGATGTGAGGAATTGGGTAGCGGTCATGCGCTGTCGCATTGTTTAGTCTGCGGTAATCACTGCAAGGTCTCCAAGAACCGTCGGTTTTCGGGACCATGTGGAGTGGCGATGCCCAGGGGCTTTTCGAACGTCTAATAATGCCTAATTTTTCCAGGGTGGTAAACTCGTCCTGTGCTATGGCGAACTTGGTCGCGTCTAAGCGCCGAGCTTTGATGAACACGGGTGGGCCTGTTGTGGGGATGAAGTGTTCAACCCCGTGTTTCGCTACTGTTGCTGAAAATTTTGGAACTGTGAGTGCTGGAAATTGGGTGAGGAGTTGGTCAAACTTACCTCCTGCTGTTGTGACGCTGGCCTGCACGGGTGGTGGAGAAACTCGAGCTGAGCAGGGGATAGAAGAAAATGACAGTGCATTAACCAAGCGCCTATTTGCTAGATCGACTAACAACCCATGTGCACACAAAAAATCAGCGCCCAACAAGTTAAAACTCACCGCCGCTACAATAAATGTCCATCTATAGTTGCGGCCGTGGATGCAAAGAGGCAGGTTCCTTTCACTGAAAGTGTCAATGATCGAGCCGTTGGCTGCCATCGCTCCATTTCCCTGGGGACCCATGGCCCGGTCTGCGTGGGAAGGGGTGATAAAACTCAGCTGAGCTCCGGTGTCGATCAGGAACTGTCTCCCGGTGTGTCCGTCAGTCACATAAAGCAGCTTATTTGTCTCGCCGAGAGCCGCAGCTGTTAACGGTTCTCGGCTTTGGCGTTTCCCGAACTTTTGAATTTGCAGGGGGGCACGCATTTGTACGCCCTCTCGGCGAAACGGTGGTGGTAATAGCAGAGGTCGTTCCGCCTGCTGCGCCTTGGTCGCGTTGCCGCCATGGTGGGCGGGCTCTGTTCGGTTGTCTGTGGTTCTCCGCTGCTCTGGGCTTCCGCGCTGAGATCTGCAGATGCTACTGTGGCCATCTGTTCGCCGCAGGCGTTGATGAGCCGCTGCACTTCTCGGGCCAGCACGCGGAAGTCCTGCTGGGTGCTGCACTGCATGTTGACCAGCGTCCCTCTCATGTGTGGCGGCAGAGTGCTGAGGAAGATATGTTGGAAGAGGAAGTTGTCGTTGTCCTCTTCTTTAAGCTGCAGCATGTCCTCCATGAGGGCCTTGGGTCTGCATCCTCTGTGGCTGTAGATCGCCAGGATCTTCTCTGCTCTCTCCTCGGCTGAGGGGACGAAGTTCTCGACGATGGTCACCTTAAGTTCTTTGTATTTGTCATGGGCGGGCGGCTGTTGGATTATGCTCCGTGCACATCTTGACGTGGCAGCGTCGAGTTTGGCGACGATGTGATAAAATTTGGTCTCGTCTGCCGTTATGCCCGCTAGTGTAAACTGA
Organism: Pholidichthys leucotaenia; assembly: GCA_020510985.1. Classification (NCBI taxonomy): domain Eukaryota; kingdom Metazoa; phylum Chordata; class Actinopteri; order Cichliformes; family Pholidichthyidae; genus Pholidichthys; species Pholidichthys leucotaenia. The sequence continues at coordinate 167,831,793 of CM035846.1, forward strand.
GCCTCAGCTGCTGGAACCACGAGCTCGGGTCGTCTCGCCAGAATTCTGGCAGCTTGACGGTGACGGCGCTTGTGTGGGCCATCCCTGATGTGTCCGCCGGGTGAGAGCGCCTTTCTTCTGCTCTCACGGCGGGGCTGGGGATGGTGCTCGGTTGAGCCCTCTCTGTAGCTTCTGCCGTGGGGGAACGTCCTCCATCCGCTCCCCTGTCTGCATGGGCGCCGGCGCTTGCCTGGGTCGCCTCTGATGAGTTAATCGCGGGAGAACGTCTCTGTTCCATCCTCACGTCTGGTCACCAGTGTAGGGAGTTAGAAATGAAGAAGCGATGTGACTTTTTAAATCAAAGTTTAATATCAGCTTCACCTCCCTAACATGTCTCATCTCGGTGCAGAAGCAGAATAAGAGGTCGAGCGCAGTCAGACCTTCATACTTATACCCACACTCAACAAAAGACATTGCATATCAAAGCTGACATCCCGCATTAACATAATCCCCCCTCCGTTGTCCTCCGTCTCCTCCACCTGACCCTGGGTGGTCAGGGAGATCGATCTGGTCTCCACCGCTGCGACTCTGTCTGCTCTTTGATCCTCGCTGGCGGTTGAGACCTCTTGTCCTGTTCATAGGCGTGAGGTCATTCCACATATGTAATCACTAAACATTCTAATATGTCTATACATATGTAGGTATGGAATATATGATTAATATAAGCCACAAGGCCCCTTTTTATTTAAAAGATCTGATACTTCCCTATTATCCTAACAGAGCACTACACTCCCAAAATGCAAGATTACTTGTAATACCTAGAATCTCCAAACGTACAATGGGAGGCAGAGCCTTCAGTTATCAAGCTCCTCTCCTGTGGAACCAGCTGCCAATCTGGATTCGGGAGTCAGACTTGATGTCTGTTTTTAAGAATAGGGTTAAAACCTTCCTTTTTGATATAGCCTATAATTAGGGAGGGATCATGTGCCTCTGAACCCTCCCTTACTTATGCTGCTAATAGGTTTAGACAACCGGGGGACCTCCAATAATGCACTGGGCTTCTCTCCTTTCTTCACTCTCAATGAAATATTTTTGCTGGTCATAAACATCTGTTTGTTCTCTCCCATAGACTGAGTCCCCATCGTGCTGTTTGCTCTCTACATGTCTGTTCTTTTCATCTTCTCTATCCCCTCACCCCCCAGCCAGTCGCAGCAGATGACTATGCCCCTCCCTGAGCCTGGTTCTGCTGGAGGTTTCTTCCTGTTAAAAGGGAGTTTTTTCTTTCCACCGTCACCAAGCACTTGCTCACAGGGGATCGCCTGATTGCTGGGGTCTTTCTGCAATTGTGGGGGTTTCCCCTACAGTTGAAAGTGCTATGAGATGACTGTTGTGAAATGGCACTATATAAATAAAGTTGAATTGAACTGAATTGAAGTAAATGTGTTTTAACTTCAGTGGCTCACAGTCTCAGCTGTGTGATGGAAAATGACTGTTATCAGATCTTCATTCTGTAATGATGTATCTGGCAATCATTTGGTTTTATTCTTGCTGGGTCACAGACTGTCCAGATGCATACCTGTGCTCGAAATCCAGCCATGGCTGTTCAGATAACGTAAATCCACTAACACGGTGTTAGCATAGCATAGCACTAGTTTTGTAGGACCTTGTTGCTGTTCTCAGGCACTTCTGAAGATTGCAGCTGGTCTCAACTGCATTTAGGTTGCAACCCACCAATATGCTTTTGTCCTTAACCGTGACAAAGGAAAAATAACACTGGTCAACACCAAATTTATTGTCTAAGTTTTTTTTTTAGCTGATTTAGGTCAGTTTTGATGTGCTGAATCCAAAAATCACGTTGGTTTTGCTCAATCAGATCAACTTTTTGAATTATGGCCACATGCTGTTTTATATGTTTTTGTTTACATGTATGGGTATTTTCGCTTTATATGATGCAAAATTCTTTTTTATGTCTTGAAATTCTCTGAATTTTGAACAATGATGATGCATCATTCAATTTACATGTACTTACCTTTATATAAAGATAAGTACATGCACAGTACTAAGTAAGTACTAAGTAAGTACTAAGTAAGTACAGGTTTTTACTTAGCACCTGCTCGAAAGAAACCGATGTCATTTTTGGATTCAATGGTGCAAATTTGTCTTAAATCAGTTGAAAAAACAGACAACTTACAAAAAAAAATATTTTTGTAACCCTGTGTAATTGATTTCCACAAAAACAAAGTAGTTTCATCTTTTCCTCTGCTCAGTAGTGAACAGGCTCTTTGCAACAGGTTGACTGACAGCTGCGTCAGCTACGTAGGGTCAGTTTGTATTTATCTACGCTAAAAATATCTATCCATATTAATAAAACAAGTAACGCGAGTAACGCATCTGATCAAATTTCAGTAACTGTAACGCATTACTGAATTTTTAAACAGTAATTTCATTATAGAGCATGTTACTGCTAAGTAGTAGTGTTACAGTAACACAGTTACTCTCAACACTGGTCATTGGTCATTGGTTTGATCAAGGTCATGGGTTCGATTCCACCTCTGACCATCGGTGTCCCTTCTGTGTGGAGTTTGCACGGTCTCCCCATGTCTGCGTGGGTTTTCTCTGGGTACTCCAGTTTCCTCCCACAGGCCAAAGACATGCACGTTAGGTTAGATTAATTGGCATCAACTGGGGATCCTACGTAAATTGTCCTTAGGTATGAATGTGAGAGTGAATGGTTGTCTGTCACTCTGTGTTTGCCCTGTGATGGACTGGCGATCTGTTCATGGTGTACCCTGCCTCTTGCCCAAAGATGCTGGGATAGGCTCCACCCCCCCCCGATCCGAAAAGGATTAAGCGGTAGAAGATGGATATTGAAAACCCACAGAAGAATAGATGAAAAGAGATGTGTTTGCAAGTGGCATTGGTGGTATAGTAAATACTGAGGTATTAGAGTAGCTCAGAGTGATGCAGTGTGTTGCAGAGTGTGAAGTAAATCGAGCAAAATGTGGATATGTGCTTGAATGGAGATGAGAGCTCTCATCTCAGCTTTTATTATAGCACACAAAATTAGCGGCTGTCCACATGAGTGTTTCATTTTTGTTTTTCTCAATCCCTCTATTTTTAGTCTGATTAAAACAACAAAAAATAATTTTTTTTTGGGACGGTTCAGTTTGTAATCACATCTCCTTGTTCGGAATGAAGCCACCATTGCCGAATACAACTCATCATTTCTGACAGAGGACCTTTAATTGTGACTACTATTGTGATTAGTATTATTTTTTGTGAGAATCGTTGATAGTGCCAGGTGAAACAAACAGTTCATACAGTGCTAGGTAAATAAAGTGTTAGGACAATAACAACAATAATATACAAAGAAATCATATACAATATGTATGTGTGCATGCGTGTGTGTGTGTGTGTGTGTGTGTGAGTGTGTGTGCGTGTGAGGATACGTCTCTGTGCTCGAGTCCATGTGAGCCTGTGAGGAGAATAGATTTGCAAATAAATGCGCACAAATACTTATGTACAAATATAAATGAGTATATACAGTACATAAACTTATACAGAATATATAACAGTTCCCTACTTGCCTACACAAAGTCCAAGCTGCTCCTATTTTTCCAGTTATCTATCAACAAGCATTAGAGAGTCATATCATCCATCTAACCATTGTTCTGAACTAAGCACTTACTTGCCATAGCAATAAAACTAGGGTGCGTGATATTCATGCGCCTTGCATGGCAGCGGCCCTCTGATTCTGCACTTGGGGTGTGTGTGATTTACACTGTAGATAGGTAAAGCACAATCTCGTTCTACTGTACATGATTGGTTGTATGGTTGAATGACAATAAGGGTGAAAAAAAAAATCAGTTTTTTTGCCGATAACCGATATGTCAATATTTTGGAAGTAGTTTATGCCAATAGAGATACAATGATGATTAACTGGCATATAAAGCCACATTCCCCATCGAAAATAAGACAACTACCTCAACTTAATATGAAAATTAATATGTGCTATGTATTTTCAGACTGGCCCAGCTGTGTGAGGGGGAGGGTTAGGGTTAGTCCAGTGTGTTATCTCCTTGTGTTCTGTACTTAACATGCTGGTCAAAACTGGCTAGCACAGTCAGATTGACATGGTTAAAGTCAACAGCCACAATGAAGATGCCCTCCAGGTAAAGGCCATTACATACTCCGCAACAACATAGAAATTTGTTCTTTTTCTTAAGGTGGCAAGAACAAGAACAAAGTTCTTTTTAGCCAGGACATTTCATACTTCATAAGAAACTCAAGCGCAGAACTCCTGGGAAATTCACATTTCTGATCAATCACACAACAGTTCTCAGACACCATGCAAGAAAAAAAGTTCTACCATGATGATGTGTCAAGAACAAGCTGCAAGAACTCCCAAACCAGGGATGCAAGAACAAAGTGATGCTATTTTGTTCTTGCAGCCCTGGAAGAGAGAACAAATTTCTCTGTTTTTGCGGTGTATGTAAGGACCTTAAGCACTCTACTGTAGCCGAGTGCCAAATTAGCAATAGTATCTGGAGGGAGGTAGACTGCTGTTACCACTGCAGCAGAATAGCAGATAGAGAGGTCTACATTAATTGCTAGCAGCTCCAAGTTCAGTGAGCAGGACTTATCGATGACCACACAGTTAATATACCAGACCTTATTCACATATGTGCAAATTCTGCATCCACGGCTCTTACCAGGGTCCTCTATCCTTTCGCTTTGGTGTTGTGAATGGCTCGCTAGCTCAACCACGGGGTCTGTGATAGTGGGGTGTAGCCAGCTTTCAGTGATTATCGCAGAGCTGTTTCATATGGATGGTCGGGTTGACATATCCAGTTTTAGTTCGTCATCTTGTTTCCAAGGCACCGAACATTTGGAAAAAAAATGCATAGGCAGTGGTAGTCTGTTTGGAGCCCTCTTTAGCCTAGCCAGACCTCTGCAACCCTGTTACTATTTATGTTCTCCCTGCTTCTCCGGGGCTTACAGCTTGGTATAATCCACAGAGACACCAGTGCTCTGCCTGTTCCCCAGGGTATTCCGTGCGAGTGTTGGAAGGTAGGGCTGGGAATCATCAGTCATTTCCAGACTTGATTTGATTCCAATTCTTGAGCTTCTGAATCAACTCAATTTCAATTCGATCCAATCCCGATTCATTCAGGGAAATTACCATTTTAATAGCTATTTTTCTTGCCAGGAAAAAAATTCTTAGAGACATAATATTGCAAATTGTACCAAGAATGCTCTAACTTTGTTGATACATAAAGTATCACATGAAGAACTGACCCAAAATCAGTTACAATAATGCACTTATTATTATTTAACTTATGATATCACAAAGTGCCAACAAGTGCTTTCTTTAGTGAAAAGCGTGTGTAGTGTCAAGTTACCAACCCAGAGTAAGTAAACAAATTCAATGCATGAAGCACGTATACATAATCTCACTGTATTTGTCAGCAACTTTAGATTTCAAATATATCAGGCATTCAGTGCAACTAGAACATACTTTTTGTAAACAGTAATACTTGAGAAAATGCTACACTTGTAAGGCTAAAGTACGTGTGCAAAACAGCCAACGTGCAACTGGCCCATTATTTCCACAGCACGTACCATATTTGCAGCATTGAAGTAAAGAATATATGTAAACATGCAGAAAGCATGCATGTTCGCACCTGAGGGTTCATGCTAATGAGAGCTAACAAGTAATCAACCTTGAGATTCTGCCGTCACTGGAGTAAAATTATTAACATTGGAGAGTAAACAAGTTTGAAAATGAGACTGCCACTCACCTGCAGACAGATGCAGGCTTAAAATTATCGTATTTTGAGGAAAAATATCGTACAAACCCAGTTCCCATTCTGATGTGGCTCAGGACCATCTGCTTCAGTAACACAGTCAATCAATCAATCAATCAATCAATCAAAGACTTTATTCCAGACTCAAGGTCCATCAGAAAAAAGTAAAAAAAGTAAAAACAAGACAGTTGAAACAATCAAGAAGTTACAAAAAACACTAAGACGCAACTGCTAAGAGAAGTACAAAGACAGTACAGACTTTAAAAAGACTTAAAAAGACAACTGTACCAGTGCCTTCTAAACTGTGACTGACAGCGAATAGAACTGAGCTTAATGCTAGACATGACTTGTCTAGCATTAACATTATCACAGATCATGCATATTAACGCCTATAACGCAGTTTTACCTTTAAATAATCTAACAGATCGGTTGAAAAAAGCGCCTCTTGCAGACCAGTGCCTCTACCTGTGTTGTGATACAGGATTAGCCAAGGGGCTGCACTGAACATCCCATAATATCAGTCATAATTAACAATCTTCTATGTCTTCTGCTGAATCATCATGTATCAAGGTCTTGCCTCATAATTATTTTGTGAAGTACCCTGTTTATACATTAGGAATAAACATCAACCAATCCACCTAAACTACTGCTAAAATGCCTCTGATAATTGAAGTGGAAACCTGTTTCACAGTTTTACTGAGGACCACAATTCAGTGACATTTTTGCACAAACATCTGCACGTTGCAGCAGCGACAGAAAGCTTTAGCGCTAATGCCAACAACAGAATTGAACCACCCAGTAAAACTGGGTTCTGTTCCCCCCATTCGTTTCTCAACCTGCTGGTGATGTTGCTTACTTGTTGAGTCTGCTGTGCCTGCATGCTGTAACATACGCAAACGATTCGATCCCGTGTACTAGTTTTTATTTGTGAATATACTGTACTGAATCACTCACTGGAACTGTACTGGAAGCCAGGGACCACCAGCTGAATTACCCACCTGAGCAGCAAAAGAACCCCACCTGCTCCCCACCACTAGCCTCCATCCCAGCTCCCTTTCTGCTACCACAATGCGAGTCTTCTGTCTTCTGTATACTGGAGTGGTGGCCTAGTTGGTAGAGCATCCGCCCCACAACCAGGAGTTCGTTGGTTCAAATCCCGGCTGGGTCATACCAAAGACCATATAAAAAAAAAAAAAATTAAAAAATGGTACTTTCCGCCTTCTAGCTTGGTGCTCATTATAATAGAATGGGGAAAGGAAAGTTAACGCACAGAGCTAACAGAGGATTGACCTCCCACTGTAGCTTTCACTACTTACAGTAGCTGTGTGGCCTAGGGTCAGAGAAATGGAGATAGGCGCTGCCCCTATACACCACATGGTGTCCCACATGCTGTGGAAGGGAATTAACTAACTTAACTGTCTTCTGTTTCCACGCAGCCCACCCACGTGAGATGATGCGTAAAAACAAGCGTAGTATGTATGTATGCACAGAATATCCGTATCCCGATTGTGTTTGCGTATGTATTAACTAAGCCATGTAATGAAGAGGTCAAATTATCTTACATTACATTAAGATAAGATAAGATAAGCCTTTATTCGTCCCACAATGGGGAAATTCCAGGATTGCAACAGCACAGGGATAGCAACACTCAGAGCAATAATTAAGAAGACACGAAAAATATAAATAAGAGCAGTGGATATACATACGTACACATAAATATATAAAAATATATACAAAGTGCGGAGCATTGTAGCAAGATGGAATAAACAGCATAACCGTCTACTTAGTTATCCTACATAGTATGAATATGTACCCATACATATTGTCACCCTCCGTAGCGACTGATATTGTCCTAGTTGTATACTGGAGGGGATCATTACAGTACACGTGTGGCAACACTGGTGTGGCTTCCCTGGCATGAAAATGGCAGGAAGACACATTGAGTTTTACTATAGAAAACATATATTTCAGTAATGTTTCTTGGAGAATAAGGCTCAATTAGAAGCTAGCACTGGATTATTCATGACTATAGAGCTCCACTGTGCAGCTGTAGGTTGTCAAAATTATAGAAGAAAAAATGAGGGTCATCGTTTACAGGATTCCTGCTGATCAGCAAAGGCTCTCTGTCATCTCTCAATGCATAGAAATGCACAGGGCAAAATAAAATAATTTCCCCACATCTTCTCTGTTATTCCAAATTTCTCTTGCTAATGCAGAGCAGGTTTTTTTTTTTTTTTAGCTCGATTTAAATGGATCACCTCCACCAGGCACTCCTGTGCGTAAAGCTGTACTGTGGTTTAGTTAATGGATAATTTGTAAGGGATAAATATGAGATACTGCACTACACAACAGAAAGCTTAGTCAAAGAAATACTTTTTAGAATATTTTAAAACAGTTGTCACACAGGAGACTCCTTACAGTACAGATAGTATATAAATACAGTAATAAAACAACAACTGAAAAAACCTACAGCTCAACTGCAATGGTAAATGTCGACGACGTCTAGACCAGGCTTCCCCTCTGAGTCAAACCGCTCCACTGACCCCTTGCAAAGCCTGACTTGGCCTCCAGTGTTGCTGTGTGACACGTCTGTCCACCGTGTCAGCTGGTCCTGCCCTGCTCGCTTTCATTTTGAAGGCCGGCGAAGCCGTTGCAGCCCCTTGCTTCTCAGTACCTTCTGGCCGAATTCCGGAAGCAGAGGGAGCTGTCCTCACAGCTCCACCCACTGTCACGGGCATTCCACCGTGCCGCCCAGTTCCCACATCCAAAATAACTTGGGCCCTGACACGGGAACCCTCCCACGATGGCCTGAGTGGTATTGGTCCCGTCTGTCTCCCAGAATACTAGGCCAATCTTCATCCCATACCGCATCGTCCACCACGCATGGAACCGGTTGGTCCCACAAACCACAGCCCGACCACTCCTCTCCGATACCGCTGGTGATTGTAAAGCTCAATCCATAAAACAGGTCGCAGCCCATCACGTTCGACCCCTTGACAGTCACTACGAACTGGATATTTGAGACCACAGCTGACTTGTACCTCGCTGTCAGCTCCAGCGAACCCACAATGGCTAACCTGTTCCTCCATAGCCACAATATGGTGTGGAGAGTCCTGTCACATGGTAATGTGGGAACAAACTCCTCACAGTGGGCCAATTTAACACGGATGCCACTGCGCCTGTGTCCACCAGCAACAGCACTTCCACGCCGTCCAGAATCACGTGACAATAAATACGCCCATCTGTGCTCGGGGAGACAGTGTGAATAACCGTAGGAGTCGTGACGGGGGAATCTGCTGTGCGTTGTCGTTCCCCTTGCTCAAACTTTTTGCAGGCCCTGGCGAAATGATGTAGGAGTCCACACTTGCCGCAGCATTTGCCCCTCGCCAGACACTCTCTCGCCTTGTATCGGTGCTTGGTGGAACCGCAGCCCAAACATCTGGGCGAACCCGGGGTGGACCTAATCTTAATAGCAGTAGCGTAGTCTTCTTTATCTTCTGCGCTGTCATCGCTACCTGGGTCCACAGCCTGCACCGCTGATTGTGAGTCGGACTGCCTCAACGTTGTTCTCTCACCAAGGTCCTTTTGATAGTTTATCTGCTGCTTCATACTGTTGAGCTATCTCCACAGCTGCAGTCAACGCCAGTTCACCAGAGTACATGAGGAGTCTGGACCGTGCCGCAGAACATAGCGTGTGCTCCGCTAACTGTTTGCGAACCATTTCTTCCTCCAAAGCCCTGAATTGGCACACTCCAGCCAGCTGGCGCAGGTCCGTAACATACTGTTGCACCCACTCTCCGGGCTGCTGGCATCGCTGTTGGAAATGGATCCGCCGGACGATGACGTTCTCAGGAGCACGAAAGTAGCGTGCCATTAGCTCAACCACATCCTCAAAACTATCACTCTCTCCCAATGTGCTGAGAATATGCTGCCCTTCCACGCTGAGATTATGGACCAGTATCGCCCGTGCACGTAGTTTCTCCAATTCGCTGAGGTTCAATGCCACCAAATAATTTTGGAACGCTGCAAACCACCTCGCCCAGGGAACTGGTGGCTCACCTGGGAACTCCAACAATGGCTGAATACTAGAAACTCCTTTTTCCATAGCTTTATCCTCATTGCCAAATGTTATGTCCATAACCAATACTATAATAATGAGGCTGAAGATGCAGTCGAACGGAACTTTATTGAACAGACTCACACAACTGTAAGGCGCTCCCATCAAGGCAGAGGTGCTGGTCAAAAAGAGACCGTGCCTCTTCCGGGTAGACCTTTTATACTCTGGGTGGCGGCGGAACCGGAAAGGTGTAGCCATCATCCATAACACACAATAATAGTAATAATTATTATAATTAATACATAACACACACGTTTGATAAATATGGGCCAATGAACATTTTGTAGGAGGCAAGGATGTTTCTATTACATGTACTGTATATTATGTATTCCAGTCCTTGCTTGATATTAAACTTGCACGTGGGTATTTACTACCCATTTTTGCAGATATCACAAAGATTTTTAATAAAAGTTAACATATTTCTGCTATACAGATTTTTTTTTTTACAATGTTATATGTTATGACCCCTCGTGCGCCATTATGCAGCGCACAGAGGGAGGAATGGAAAACCCACGCGCAGAAGTTTTGTGCGTTTTATTAACCTGTTGCACTCCTGTGTACCGCGGACGGGCACGTCTCTGCGTCCTAGAGCGCACGAGGGCGCTCTCGTGGGGAATTTGGGTTTTATCAACATTTTGTTTAATCATTTTGGGATGCTTATACATTTTATTTTTATTTACTTTAGAGGAAGCAAACTGTCATGCGGTGATCCTCGCGGATCACCATAAGACGCCAAGAGTCACCGGAGAGTTTTGCAATGATGTTTATTAACAAGACAATACGTCACCCGCCTAATAAGGGCGAGCGCTAACGAGCAGTAATGACAAACAGCTGACCGTCTTTGACTGCCGAAAGCCCCACCGAGCGCCTTCACAATAAGGTCCCGGTGAAGCCAGAATATAACCCACATGTGTCAAAGGCAGCAGCGAATATACATAGCCCGAGCGCGGACAGGACCGGCGCTCGGGTCGTAACAGTACCCTCCCTCCGAGGGTGGGCTTCCAGGATGCCCATAGACCACCCTGCCCCCCCACCCCCTCCAGGGTGGGCGGGTGGGGGTAGGTCCGGAGGGAGAAAAAAACCAAACACAGAATCAGTACAGGAAAAAGACAAAATCCAGACCAGACAAGGCAAAAAAAAAACTAAACACAGCACAATCACAAAAATTACCAAATACTCAAATCAGATTAAATACACACGGAGGAAAATAAGGCAACTGTAGGACATAAAACACAAATTGCCAAGGATCCCCAAATAACGGTTACAGAAAACAGCACAGGACAGCAAGAGAAAATTAAATCTTTGCCCACATGTCTCACAAGAAAACGGCTTCCCACCCGTGTGAATTCTCATGTGAGTTTTCAAATTACCATGCTGATTAAACCTTTGTCCACATGTTTCACAAGAAAACGGCTCCCCACCTGTATGAATTCTCAAGTGAATTTTCAAATAACCAAATACAGAAAAACAGAACAATTACTGGGTCAAACCTAACTGCACACAAAACAAAATAAGGCAACTGCAGGACATAATCACAAATACCCGCAGACACCCAAATGACCATTACACAGAACACACAGGATAGCAAAAAAAACAGAACAATTACTGGATCAACCCCCACCAAAAAGGTGACCTCTAACCCCCCCCCAACAGTTCATGCCAAACGGCGGAGACCCAGCACCCCAGGAACAGTTCGGGCGGTCTCCCCGCGTCCAACAGCCGGCGGGTGGTCATGGGAGGCGGAACATGACCGGGCGGCTTGTCAAAGTCCCAGGCACGGAAAGTCCCCTCCACTCCGCCGAACCAGGTCGCCCAGAAGAACATGCAACATGTCGGGTGGCCTCGGAGAGCTGGGGCGAGCGAAAAGAGACCCCCACGGCCCCCGGCGATGATGTGCAGGGGCGATAACTCTGTAGAGGGACTAGAAGGCAAGGATGAGCCCGTACTCCGTCTGACGGCAAAGGGTCTGCAGCTCCTCCACCGTCCGCGGACCACACCAGCGCTGCACCTCCGCTGGACCCCGATTGAGTCCCGGCTGCACCCACGTCGGACCCCGATTGGGCCAAAGCAGCTCCCGCGATGGACCCCGATTGGGCCTCGGGCGCACTCATGTCGGGCCCCGATTGGGCCAGAACTGCACCTGCAGTGGACCCCGATTGGGCCTCTGGCGCACCCACGTCGGACCCCGATTGGGCCACAACAGCCTCCACAACGGACCCCGACTGGGTCAGCTCCGCTGACGATCTCCACCCCCGAACCTGGAACCTCCAAATCAGTGACTCCGACTGGCTCCATGCCAGCGACACTGCAACGAGGCTCACAAAAAACAAGAAAACCGGGATCAATATCACCAGTAGCAACAGAACCCAGCGAGACAAGCTCAGGCGCAGCAGGTGGCTGCTCCTCACTCGCCTCCCCGAGAGGCAGGCACAAATGCTCCAAAACAGGGGACAGGGACACAAGAGGGAGCACATGCCTGCACTCGGGTTCTGTTGCCACCCAGGACTCCGACGATCCAGGTTCAGGGCGGCGACTCTCGTCAGCAGGCTCCAACTCAGCTGCGTCGGGCTCCGCAGCTGGCAAGATGACGTCTGCAGCCTGAGGTTCCTCCCGCGCTGATGTCCATGCCGATGACCCATATGGCGTGGGGGCTGGGGACACTCGACCTGCTGGCTCAGACCGTTCCGGCGAGGAGACCCGGGGACGCTTCATCGTCGGCTCAGGCTCCGGGCCGCAGTCTGCTTTTCTCCTCCTTCCACAACGTGGCTGCAGGACCGGATCCAGGCTTTCCAGCACTGCAGGCCCCCTCTTCATCCAACGACGTAGGCCTGGCGTCGCGGAGCGCTCAACAGGAGGGGACACAGAGGCAGCAGGCTTAGTTATTATCACTACAGCAGGTGGAGGGAGCTCAGCGGGCTGCGAACCCCGAACTCCGCCCCCAGTAGTCAGACAAGGCAGGTTACAATTATGGTGTAATAATTAACTTGCACTTGCCTTTCTCCCAGAGGAAAAATGGTGCCTGCTGTAGGGGACGCTGTTCCTCCTTCTCCCCGCTGGATGGCGACAGAGGGCCCCCTGGAAGGGCGAGGTGGAGCCGCTCTCAGAGGCTCGCTGACGGGCTTCGCCAGCAGCGGGTCCAGCCGGGGATTCTGCCGAGGTTTCTCCTTGGCCATGGCGCCGACGTCGTCGACGACCTCCAGATGGCGCGACCTCCTGGACCGGGTCAGGGACAGGAACGGGATCCCAACACGGGGAGCGAGGATGCCTCCTCCTCTGCTTCCTGCTTTCCTCCTCCTCCGGCCCGTGGAGTATCTCGCGCTGCGTGGCGAGTTCATCTCTCCTCGTCATCACCTCCGGGTGATCGTCGTAGTGGAGAGGAAGGTTGTCCAGGAGAACCTCAGCATAGTCCAGGTGCCAGCGTATATAGCTGGAGTTGACGTCAAAGGTAGCGGCGAGGAGCGTCCCATCGACGTACTCCAGCGCGCTCGTTAACCCTTTGCCCAGGCGCCGACTGCGGCCCCTGGATGACGGCATTCTCCCAGCAAATGACACCCAGACAGGGAAGAACAATAGTCCAATTAAAGCAAAAACTCATGGTGAAAAAGGCGTCTCGGTGTGGCGTCTCCATTTAGACGTCTGGCATTAGTATACTGTCATGCGGTGATCCTCGCGGATCACCATAAGACGCCAAGAGTCACCGGAGAGTTTTGCAGTGATGTTTATTAACAAGACAATACGTGACACAAGACTGTGAGCCGCTAAGGGCAAAACCACACACTACGAGGTACAGGGGCTCGTAGGGCTAACCCCAGCCACTACGAGCTAAACTATGACATGACAAGAATACAAACGAACCTGACATGAAGGTCTGACGAGGTTAGAGCGCCGACCCAGCTTGACCATGACTTGACAAGGGTAAAACGAACATACGACGATACTCCCGCAACTTGACTGCCGTCAGCACCCGCCTAATAAGGGCGAGTGCTAATGAGCAGTAATGACAAACAGCTGACCGTCTTTGACAGCCGGAAGCCCCACCGAGCGCCTTCACAATAAGAGCCCGGTGAAGCCAGAATATAACCCACAGCTGTCAAAGGCGGCAGTGAATATACATAGCCCGAGCGCGGACAGGACCAGCGCTCGGGTCATAACACAAACAGTGATTCTCTGATGGGCAAGACAGGGGCTAAGTTGAGGGTTGGCGAATGGAGAGAAGCTGCAGAGAGGCGTGTAAGACTGCAACTCTGCTTCCTGGTCCCAACTCTGAGTTGTCAAGGTTTTGAATTTGGATAAAAACGATTCCAGATTGTTAGATAAATGATAGGCACCATCCAAAGTGGGATGGATGCCGTCTCACCTAATAAGACCAGGTTTTCCAGTGTTTCCTCTGGCTTAAAGACCTTGACGCGGTGGCAACATATTTTTCCCTGGGGGGGGGGGAAGGTAAACATACTGGAATATGTTAATTTTATACTATTTATTTCTTTTTAAAATTTTACACAGTAACGTTGCATATGGAACTTATCATTTGAAGTATTGTACAACCGAGGCTTGAATATTGGGCCAGTTGGGGTCCCACCCAGACATCCTGTGTTTAGACTTTTTAGTGGTGTTATCCTTCTCTCCTTCCTCTGCCTGAACACTTCCCTCTCCTTGGCTCCTCTCTTCTGTCTCATCTTGCCCTCTCTGACCTCTGTCTAATTCAGGTTCTCTCTCTGTCTATGGTGGTATACAAACAGGTTAGAAAATATCAAGTGTCATGTTTTGTCCTGCAGGATTTTTTTATCATGGTTTACATAAATGACAAAAATATGTGTATTTTTTGTATTTTTATTCTAGTGTTTCTTTTTTTCCCATTGAGAGAGTAGGGAAGAGAAAAAAACATTCATAATAGTAATGTACTCATGCATACTTAAAGGTGAACTGAAACCACCTTTTTGCGCAAAAAGTAGAATAGCAGATTAATTCCTTATTACCTATTGTATTTTTCAACACATAAAAGAAATTTTTAGGCCGTGCGATGGCCAAGCTATAAGCCGATAAACTTTTGCCTCTGGCTGGCAGTGCCAAACAAACCGGAAGTAGTGCAGATGATGCTGCGTGACGTCACGAGTGTGACCCTTATCAAAACAACAATGGCAGATGATAGCAGTTCCAGCAGTCAAGAAAACCAGAGTTTTCAGAGTGAAGAGGCATTCAGGATCGGTGACGAGACAGAGGAGGATGCAGGAGTGTCAAGTGAACAGGAAGAGAGCGAGGGAGGCATCGAACCGTACAGATTCGAGCCAGAATTCCAAATAAGGGAGAAACGATATCACTTCAGAGGATGTATATCTAGAAACGCTTCGCTTCCCGGTCGCTTTTCCTTCCCCTTTCTTTTCTTTCGTAGCCATGACAGCTTTCCTTGGCCACTGAACAGATCTTCCCAGGTGTTGGAAGTGTTTTGTAGTCGACTATCACGACAAAATGCACCAAAAACGACCAGTGTCGACGTGCTCGCAATGGTAAACATGAGGACTGGGTCCCATTCGTGACGTCACGCGGAACTCCGGCTGCACTTCCGGATAATCGGCGGATTCGTAGGATTTTTCAGGGCGGGAAATTTAAAATTGCGATTTTCTCCAAGATTCCGGGATTGGTGGAGGGGGTGCCAATGATAAATTATCTTTATAATTGTATGTACTATCACCCAGTGCCCTTCAATGCCGTTCACTTCAGTTCACCTTAAAATTATATGATCGGGTGGGTATAGTAACCAGAAATTCTACTCATGCAAAAGCAGTGCTTTGATATTTATAATTAAAAGTAGCAACCAAAAATTTCTAATTGAGTTAAGGGTACAAAGAGCACCCACTTAAAAACTTGAGTAATGACTTCAGCCTTCAAGGTTTGAGGTTTTTCTGAAAAATTTATAAAAATTTTCTTATAGTTTTCTACTTTTCTCTGTAAATCTAAAGTTGAAATCATGTTCCTCAAATTTGTGTAATTTCCTCTTGTAAAATTGACTTATCTTGTACATTTGAAACTTTATTATAAATTTGTGGATTATTTTATGACTAATTTTTGTCTGTTTTTTTTAAAAATAAAATTACTGGGGATTTTTTAGATAAATTGAAACAGACTGTGGTAAAAAACAAAACAAAAAACAAAACAACTTTTTCCTTATAACAATTTACATTTTTGACCATAATTTTGCAGTCAGAACAGAACAATAATTTAACTCTGATAACAAAGAAAAAATATTAATAAATTTGTATTTAATGAAATAAATTAACTTAAATGACCAAGGATGCCATTATTTCTGTTATAATATTTCTTTATATTTATAGTTTTTTTTTTTTTTTAGAAATCTCCTCACCATCCAGACAACAGGAAAAACCTCCCTTATTTTGAAATCAAATGTTGACACCTTTACTTTGTCTGAAGGCTGCTGACAGATTAAAGTCATTGACTTCGTGAATTTCGGTCATCTTAACCTGCCAGATACGTAATGGGGAACTGTAGCGGACTCTAAAGACATAATTCACCACAATATGTGTTCATGTACAGAATGATCTGTTTAGGCAGTTATAAGTTGCGAAGTGACTACACGGCCGGGAGCCGGTCTCCGAGCATCACAATATCTGGCCGGGAAGTGCCTACCATTCGATTCTTTTTTTAATTCAATAGTAGAAAATACCACAATACACACAAATTACAAATATGCTAATAATACAAGTAAATACCTCCTAATTTGGCTATTAGGTTAAAAAAAATGCACATATTTATTTATTTTCCATCAGACGTGTCAGGGAGCCCTTTGGGCCCGACATCTCGGGCACTATGGCAGCTCAGGTGTTTCACACACATACACATCCACACTTCATTCATTCCCATTAACACGTTTTGGGATATTGTTCAATACAACACACAAACCACTCCACGTGGAGTTTTCATTCACTAAGTGGCTCCTGGCCACGTAGTGCAGACAAAAATGGCCGGCTCCCGGTCGTTTAGCAATGGCCGTTATAGTTATGCGCTCAGGCTTTCTCATCAGGCACCTCTCTAGGCAGCCACTGAAGGACCTCAGTTTAGAGCTAGCGTTTTTAGTTTTTGCTTTGTCACTGCCGCTGGAGAATAAAAACGGCACGCCTGCTCGTGCGAGAAAAGAGAGAAATTGCCAGTCTTGACATGGTTTGACCCAAGAAGCAGACACGATTCAGGAAACACACTTAACCTTTTATTTATAATTATGTAAGTGCGTGGGTGCGTGTGTGAATGTCTGTAGTGAGTGTAGTGCGTGGATGATTCAGCTTGGGGCGAGCAGAGCACCGTACAACCTGGCAACCCTAAGGACAGAGCAGAGAGACAATTAGGGGCAATCCCAGCAGGTGAAGCACCAGATAATTCAGTCCTTACTGTTTGCTGCGTAGGAGAAGCACTCAGGTTAGCACAATGGCCCAGGCCAGGTAGACAGTGCCAGTCGTCCCGTAGGAGATGTAGCAGGCAGATGAACAGAGCAGGGAGGACCGCCGCCAGGTGGGAGAGAGTCACACTGCCTGTTACACCGGAGAAGGTTACACTGCCTGTGCACAGGGGAAGGCGAAGGGTGAGAGAAAAAGTTGCAGGCTTACTTGGCTGCCGGATGGTGAGGAGTCCAAAGGCGAGAAGTAGCGCTGGAATAAAGATGAGGCTGGAAGCTCAGCGTAGAGTTGGCGAGTTCAGGTTCCTCGGGAAGAAAGCAGATGACTCCGCGCTGATCTCTGGGTCTCACAGAATAAATAGGCAGACCCAGATAGCAGACAGGTGTGTGCTCAGGTGCGCCTAATTGGCGGCCATGACAAGTCTCATAACTTAATATTGTAGTGGCTGGTGAAATATATCCTCAGCAATTCATCAGTCCCTTGCCTTTCTCTTCATATGAAGCCAGCTGCATTTGAATTCTAACCACATCTCTCAGCTAAGCAACTCTTCCATTATGGCTCTCGTTTCCAGCAGGTTAAAAACATGATAAACCCCAGTGCTTACATACCTCTTATGATTTTTTCTGCGTTTAAAGTACTTTAATAAACTCATGTTTCTGTCGGACAGTCATGCTTAGCAAGACACTGCTGACTGACTGGAAACTCATGTGAGCGGGGTGCTTCTAAACTCCGCGCAGATGACGGAAAGCCATTGCTTCATATATTTTTATTAATAAAATCATATCGGCTTGGCGTGGCGGTATGATTTCTGGCGAGGCGGGCCGCCATGGAGAAATGTTACCAGAGGAAACCCTGTTTTCCCCAAAATGAGTTCCAATTGTCTATGTAGCCCACACTGTTTGCAGGACACCACACAGCGGTTGAAGGATGACATGTGGCTAAACATGTCATCACTGGTCAGATTGGGGATGGGCCCAGAGAATACTACAGAGGCAGATACCATCTTTGCAAAGCTACACACAATTCCGCACTAGGTTTTGTAACTTCCGACTGCTGGGGTTGGATGTTGTTAATAAGATAAGATAAGATAAGATAAGATAAGCCTTTATTAGTCCCACAACGGGGAAATTCCAGGATTGCAACAGCACAGGGATAGCAACACTCAGAGCAACAATCAGAAGGCAAGAAAAAAAAAAACAAGCAAGCAAGAGCAGCTAATAAACATATGTACGTATTACTATAAAATATATATATATACACACACACACAGACACACAGTGCAGAGCATTGTAGCTGGATGGAATAAATATATGAATATATGAACACACAGTGCAGAGCATTGTAGCTAGATGGAATAAATATGTAAATATATAAACACCCACAGTACGGAGCATTGCAGCTAGGTGGAATAAATATGCAAGTATATAAACACACACAGTGCGGAGCAATGTAGCTAGATGGAATAATATGTAGATATATAAATATATAAACACCCACAGTACGGAGCATTGTAGCTAGATGGAATAAATATGCAAATATATAAACACACACAGTGCAGAGCATTGTTGCTAGATGGAATGAAACAGCATAACCGTCTACTTAGTTATCCTACATGGTATGATTATGTGCCCATACATATTCTCACCCTCCATAGCGACCGGTATGTTCCTAGTTGTATGCCGGAGAGGACCATTGTGTAAGTCTATTGCATCTTTTGCATTCAAAAAACTATTAGTTTGTTACGTCTTTTTGCTATCTCTGCGAGCAGCCCTGCTTAGGTTGTACAGTCTGACAGCCGTTGGTAGGAAGGACCTACGAAACCTCTCGGTTGTGCACCTGGGATGATGTAGTCTGCTGCTAAATGAGCTCCTCAGTGCATTCAGTATGTCCTGCATAGGGTGGAACTCGGACTCCAGCAGAGATGACAGTTTAGCCACCGTCCTTCTCTCTCCTATCTCCTCCATCGGATCAAGGCGCTGCCCCAGGACAGAGCTAGCTTTCTTAATCAGTTTGTTCAGTCTCTTCCTATCGGCTGCAGTAATGCCACTGCCCCAGCAGACCACTCCAAAAGTGATGGCTGATGCCACCACCGTGTCATAGAATGACTTCAGCAGCGCCCCTTGTACACCAAAAGACCTGAGTCTCCTCAGCAGGAACAGCCTGCGCTGTCCCTTCTTGTAGAGTGCATCAGTATTGTGTGACCAGTCTAGTTTATTGTTCAGATGAATACCCAGGTACTTATAGGATGTCACCATCTCGATGTCTGTTCCCTGTATATTTACTGGTACTGTGAGGGGCTGCCCATGCCTGCGGCAGTCCACCACCAGCTCCTTAGTTTTCCTCGCGTTGATCTGGAGGCAGTTCCGATGGCACCAGTCCACGAAGTCCTGGATAAGCCCTCTGTACTCAGCTTCATCTCCATTGGAGATGAGGCCAACGATCGCAGAGTCAACAGAGAACTTCTGTAGATGGCAGTGTGTTGTGTTGTGTGAGAAGTCCGCAGTATAAAGAGTGAACAGGAAGGGAGCCAGCACCGTTCCCTGGGGGGCCCCCGTGCTACTGATGATCGTGTCGGACACACAGTCCCGGGTTCTCACAAACTGAGGCCGGTTCGTGAGGTAGTCCAGGATCCATGATGACAGGTGCTGGTCCACCCCTGCGCGCAGCAGCTTGTCCTTCAGGATCATCGGTTGGATGGTGTTGAAAGCACTGGAGAAGTCAAAGAACATGATCCTCACCATATTCCCGGGCTTCTCCAGGTGGGACAGAGAACGGTGAAGGAGGAAGATCACCGCATCCTCCACCCCAATGCCATGCTGGTAGGCGAACTGGAGTGGATCCATCGCTGGTTCCACCAGGGGGCGGAGGTGAGCAAGGAGCAGTCTCTCCAGGGTCTTCATCAAGTGGGACGTCAAGGCCACCGGTCTGTAGCTGTTCAGGTCTTTGGGGTGGGAAGTTTTTGGTACAGGTACCACACAAGATGTTTTCCACAGCTGTGGTACCCTCCCCAGTTTCAGGCTCATGTTGAAGATATACGTCACAATCCCACACAGCTGGTCTGCACAGGACTTGAGGAGCTTTGCGCTGATGCCGTCCGGTCCCGGCGCCTTCCTCGCCTTGATCTTCCTCAGCTCCGTCCTCACCTGGGTCCTGGTCAGGGTCAGGATGGGGGGCTGTGTGTTGGGAGTGGGGGGGTGTTGGTAGAGTGGGGAGTGGGCAGCAGGACTTGATTTCTTTAGAGGCAGCAGTGGTTGTTGTGCAGTCAGGGGGGAGGGCGGTTGGTCAAATCTATTGAAAAACAGATTCAGGTTGTTCGCCCACTCCCTGCCCCCTGTGGCCTGGGGGGAGGTATTCTGGAGCCCCGAGATGGTTTTGAGGTTTCTCCAGACCCCGCTGATGTCGCTCTGTTGCAGCTTGTCCTCCATCTTCTTCCTGAAGCTGTCCTTGCCTTCTCTGATCTTTCTCCTCAGCTCCCTCTGTACGGACTTCAGCATCTCCCTGTTCCCTGACCTGAAGATCCTCTTCTTCTCTCTCAGAAGTGTTTTTATCTCAGGGTTGATCCAGGGTTTGTTGTTTGAGTGACGCCGTATGGTCTTGGTGGGAACGGATTTGTCCACACAGAAGCTGAGGTAGCCCGTGAAGGTGTGAATGAGGCCATCGATGTCCTCACCATGTGGATCGCAGAGCTGCTTCCAGGCGGTGGCTTCAAAACAGCCCTTTAGGGTGTCCATTGTCTCCTCAGACCATAACTCCACAGTGTGCATGGCCGGAGGTTGTCTGTGCACTAGGGGTTTGTACACCGGCCGGAGATGAACCAAGTTGTGATCCGATCTCCCGAGTGGGGGTAGTTGTGATGAGGTGTACGCCTCCTTAGTGTTTGCGTAGAATAAATCCAGTGTTTTATTGTCTCTAGTGTGGCATGTGACATACTGGGTGAACGTGGGTAGAATGGGAGACAGTGAAACATGGTTGAAATCGCCTGAGATGAGGAGAAGAGCATCTGGGTGTTCTGTCTGCAGCCTGCTGGTTACTGAATGGATGACGTCACGTGCTGTCCCAGCGTTCGCCGTCGGATTTGCATAAACAACAATGCAGATCACGTGTGAGTGTTCTCTCGGGAGATATGTAGGCCTCATGCTAACAGCTAGCAACTCAATGTCTTTGCTGCAGTGTCGTTGTTTAACAGTGATATGTCCCGGTCTGCACCAGTTGTTGTTAACATACATGATCACTCCACCGCCCCTAGCCTTGCCACTGTCTGGTGTTCGGTCAGCTCGTATCATGTGAAAACCCTCCAGCTCAATGTTAGCATCTGCTGCTAGTTCAGTTAGCCACGTCTCAGTAAACAAAAGGAGAGAGCACTCCCGGTATGTGCTATCATAACGGGAGATAGCCGCTAGCTCATCTAACTTTCCCAGTATCGACCGTACATTTCCCATGACAACAGATGGAAGGGAGGGTCTGTACCTTATATTTTTTGTCCTCCGCCTTACTCCAGCCCGGCAGCCGCGGCGTTTTCGCCTCAGTTCTCTCGGTATGTCGAGTTTTTCCAATGGGACCGGGTGGCGGTTGAATGCTAGCAGCTGTTCTCTGCTGTATCGTATCCTGCTATAGACAGTGGCTCCGTCCACCGGCTCAGGAGACATTTAGGACGATCTGTGTGTCCGTGATATAAGTGGGGTGAAAAAAAAAGACGGATCAAAAGAGAGAGGAAGGGAAAAAGACTCGGAATCGAGCCGCTGTTGCAAAAGGCAGCCGACTCGTGTGGCGCCGAGAGAAAAAAAAAAAAAAAAATAATGCCGGTGTGGATAACAATTGTGGAGTATTTACAGTTACTTTTAGCCCGCATTTTCAAATTTGACTCAATGTCGCTTGCTCTGGCCCCGGGAATGCATTTGACTATCGCCGCTGGAGTCTCTAGGTTCACGTTTCTGACTATAGAGTCACCAATGATCAGAGTTTTTTGTAGCTGTGCTTCAGTAAAGTAGAATTTATAAGGGCTGCGTTAAGTTTAAATTCATTTTTTACTGTGGCCTCAGCAATCAGAATGAGCTAATACATTCAGTTGAATGGAATCTAGTACTTTAACTATCTACTAGTGCATTGCCCACAGAACACAAATATTCCTGTCTGAACCGTTGATCAGACTGACCTAAGATTTTATACAGTGGTGTGAAAAAGTGTTTGCCCCTTCCTGATTTCTCATTTTTTTGTATGTTTGTCACACTTAAATTTTTCAGATTTTCAAACAAATTCAAATATTAGACAATGATAACAGAAGTAAACACAAAATGCAGTTTTTAATTGAAGGTGTTTATTATTAAGGGTAAAAAAAAAAAATCCAAACCTACATGGCTCTGTGTGAAAAAGTGATTTCCCCCCCGTTAAAACATAAAGTAACTGTGTTTTAGCACATCTTTGGAAAGCTGAGTTCAATATTCTAGACATTTCTAAAGCTTTGGGACTCCATCGAACCACAGTGAGCCATTATCCACGAATGAAACACTAGTGAACCTTCCCAGGAGTGGCTGGCCGATCAAAGCTACCCCAAGAGCGCAGCGACAACTCATCCAAGAGGTCACAAAAGACCGCACAACAACATCCAAAGAACTGCAGGCCTCACTTGCCTCAGTTAAGGTCAGTGTTCATGACTTCACCACAAGAAAGAGACTGGGCAAAAATGGCCTACATGGCAGCGTTCCAAGACGAAAACCACTGCTGAGCAAAAACAGCATAAAGGCTCATCTCAGTTTTGCCAGAAAACACCTTGATGATCCCTAAGACTTTGGGGAAAATACTCTGTGGCCTGATGAGGCAAAAGTTGAACTTTTTGGAAGGTGTGTGTCTCATTACATCTGGCGTAAAAGTAACACAGCATTTCAGAAAAGGAACATCATACCAATAGTAAAATATGGTGGTGGTAGTGTGATGGCCTGGGGCTGTTTTGCTGCTTCAGGACCTGGAAGACTCGCTGTGGTAAATGGAACCATGAATTCTGCTGTTTATCAAAAATTCCTGAAGGAGAATATCCGGCCATCTGTTCGTGACCTCAAGCTGAAGTGCACTTGGGTTCTGCAGCAGGACAATGATCCAAAACACACTAGCAAGTCCACCTCTGAATGGCTTAAGACACACGAAATGAAGACTTTGGAGTGGCCTAGTCAAAGTCCTGACCTGAATCCGCTTGAGATGCTGTGGCATTACCTTTAAAAGGTGGTTCATCCTCCAAAACCCTCCAAAGTGGCTGAATTACAACAATTCTGCAAAGATGAGGTTGTCAAAATTCCTCCACAGCACTGTAAAAGGCTCATTGCCAGTGATCGCAAACACTTGATCGCAGTTGTTGCTGCTAAGCATGGCCCAACCAGCTATTAGGTTTAGGGGGCAATTACTTTTTCACACAGGGCCATGTAGGTTTGGATTCTTTTTACCCTTAATAATAAACACCTTCATTGAAAAACTGCATTTTGCCTTTACTTGTGTTATCTTTCTTTACTTGTGTTATCTTTGTCTAATAATTAAATTTGTTTGATGATCTGAAACATTTAAGTGTGACAAGCATAGAAAAAAATGAGAAATCAGGAAGGGGGCAAACACTTTTTCACACCACTGTATTTACTCCCAGCATGTAGATTTATTTAGTAAAGATTATTTGGATTATTACTGTATGTCCGGAACCAGCATAAAAACCTTTTCAGTGAGCTACATACAGGCAAAAATGAAAAGAAAAAGCAACATAAATAATACAGATACTGTATAAAGATTAAAAAACAGGGGAAATGATTATAGTAGCCTCCTTTGCTTTGTTTTAGTTCCAAACAGTTCATTGATTTTATCGCATTTTGCTGCATCTGTGGTAAGGGCATTTTTCCTTTTAATTTGCTCCCTTTCTGTGCCTCCTTTCCTTTTCTTTTGAGCGCCATCATTACCTTCCATTTTGCTGATGGGAGACTTGTTGTGTCCATTTTAATGGCATTAGCAATAAGTTGTAGTTTTTTTTTTTTGTTTTTTTTTTTTAACCAGCAACTGAGGGAGTTTGGAGCAAGTGCCAACCATAAAATAAGTAAAATATTATTTACAGTACTAGTAAGCAGTTAAATTATTCATCAGTATATTTCACACTTGAATGAGTACACAGTGTTGTTGCATTCTTCAATAATAATGATATTACAGTGGATTTGAAAAGGAAGTTCCTTATTAGTGCAAAGAAGTAGTGGTACGTGCAGTCTCTATGAGCAGTACAGATTGTAAAGTCTGACAGCAGCAGGTAGGTATACAGTAGACTATATTAATATAATTTTTTTTTATTTTTATTTTGTATACTTTATTGATCCCCAGAGGGGAAATTGAGGGCATCCACCTGGATGGATGAAGCAGCCACTGTACGGCGCTATCCCTTAACCATTCACACACACATTCACACCTAGGGCCACTTTAGAGTCTCCAATTAACCTAACCTGCATGTTTTTGGCATGTTTGTTTTTGAATCTTTTTCTGGCAGAGCAGTTTAACATATGGATTAACAAATGAATTCTGTGACTACTCAAATGTCCATGAGCAACTTTGAAGAACATACATGAGTGGCTTTTACTAAACAATACAAAAGCATTCCGGATACAGTGAATGCACAAAACAGCACACCTCAGTGTAGTCCACATATCTTTTATGGCAGGGCCTTTTTTGAAAAGCAAATTCTTCAACCTGGCATGTCTACACGTATGTAAATAAGGGCAGCCTGGGTGTTTTCCATCACCTGTGTGATCACCTTCTGATTTACATTCTTGGTTTGTTTGGGCCCATCACATTTCAACCTGTAGTCTAAGAGGTCAAGAGAGGCCAAAATGCACTAAAAATATGTGAGATTGTGTATATTTTGTATAAGGTCAGCAAAACCAAATGAGCAGAGGACACTGCTCCACATAAAACTAGCCATGCTGATGTGGTGGTGTGCCACAACAGACTGGAATTACCACTGTGCTGTTAAGTTATATGAAATCAGAGCAATGTATAATAATGCAATTAAAAAACAAAAGATGAAAGAAAGCCATTCTTATTCAGATTGTCTCTACATAATAACTAAATACTAAACAAAATAAGAAAACTTTTTTTTTGTAAAATGGAAAGCATGCAATAGACTTCATATACCGCTGTTGCTGGCTGAGCTTTTGTGGTAGTTAATCACAAGGAGAATGTGTGGGATGAAAACCTCATTTAGTTGTTTACTTAATTTGTGCAAGGGTCATTTTTCAAGAGTTTTCTGTGATAGAAAAGCTGATTTAAAAATTACCCTCAGGGTTGATGAAATTATGTACATGCAAAATTTCTCTCTAAACCCATAATTTTGCTAAGTAATGCTGTCAGTCTACCACAGGCATCGACTTGAATTTCTCAACTTTTAAAAAGATGGAAATTGTGGCTGTCTTTTGGTCTTTTGGTCTGAGTGAGTTCTTACTTTCTTTTTACTGTAGTAGCAGAAATGTTGAATTTATCCCATAAAATAGAAGTGCAGATAGGTGTGCTCTTGCCTTACATAGCATTAAAAATGGTCAAACACTGAGCACATCACTTCTGTTTTAGACAGCTGTAATTGTCAAGGTACAGACACAAGAGTGTCTTGAAGTCTTGTACTCAGGTATTCAGGTTTTGCAGTCACGTGACCTCCGACAGTGATCGGGGTCCTCAGGAGGGTAAAGTTTCATATTGCTATGGCTATCCCATATGCACCAATGCATTACTAAAACGAGATTTTAGCATGATCCAATCAGCAGAACTTCTTAAAACTGGGATGTGTGACTTTGTTGGAGTATATGACAACTGCACAAGTGTTGCTATGTTGAGAAATTATCCGTGAATGGTCTGAAATGTGATTCTTATCTCAGGGTCGATCGTTTGTTTACATTGTGCCAAGATGCTAGTGGCATCCCGGAACTGCTCTATCGTGATATTGGCAAGTACCTAATTAACTCAGAATCACTTCATACAGCAGAAAGTCTTGAAGTATGCAAAAGTCTAAATGGATACCAATACTTTGCTGGCTTATTGTAGATTTAAGGCAACATGAGAAGTTGCTGGTGCTCATTACAGGTAAGGTGAGCTCTGTCTACATATCCATATATTTTATACAGTATACAACTGTCATGAACCTGGGTTTGGTGGTCCCAAACCCAATTCTGACCCCGTGGCTATTTTGGCCCGTTTCACTGTTTGTTTTCCTTCAGGAGCTTCAGGGAGCCCTTTGGGTCCTCGCTCCCTGACAGCTCGGGCACGCCTCCTCCTCCTGTCAGTATCTCCAGTTGTTCCTTATTATTGGTGTCTCACACACATACACGCACACCTCATTCACTCCCATTCACATGCTCTGACACTCACTCATGCACACCTGGTTTCAATTCATCCAGCTCACACTCTTCCACACCGGCAGTCTCTTCCCTCATTAGTATGATTATTACTTAAGCTCTGTTTTAAGAGATCGCCGGAGCATTGCCCTATACACAGCAGCATGTTTCTCTGTGTATGCAAGCTATCATTCCCTACGGTTACTTTCAGCCTGACTAAATTAGTCTTCTCTAACGTTACATGACTGTTGTTAGTTATTTGGTGTTAGCGGCTGTTCCTGCCTCATTCTCATCCACTGGACTGCATGGACAGCCCTGGATTGCTCCAGCCATAAGTTTATGCTTGCCTTTCTCCTTGTGCCGACAGCAGTTCTGCGGCGCTAGGCATTCCCTCCCTCGGGCTGCTGAGCATCCAGGTGGCGTCCCTGTATGTCTGGTGGCCTCAATTGCAATCATATCAACTCTCTGTTTATTGCGTGACTGTTTGCTGGACTATACCGGGGTTTATGTTTAATAAAACGCACAAACCTGCATGTGGGTATTCCATTCCTCCCTCTGTGCACTGCGTAATGGCACACAAGGGGTCATAACAGAGTGCTCCAGCCAGCAAAAGAAAACCCAGCAAAGTAGATGTGCGTTTTTTCTTTTCCTTTTCCCCCTTTTTTCTTTTTTCCCTGAGCTACAACATGGTGGTCTGGACGGACAAGTACCTGAGAGCGCAGGACCTGCTGGAACAGGCACTCTTTTCTGCTCAGTGGCCACAGTCTCCCGAGGACATTCGGCTGGCGCGGCTCACCGCTGAAGACATCATGCGACATCATCCCGACCCGTGGATAGTTCCAAGGGTGGACGACATTCTCTCCTTCCGCTTTCTCCCACCGGACACGGAGTCGGAGTGGGCTTCCCCAATGTTTGGATTTGGATTTCAATTCTTAGTTTGGATGCAGTTACTCTTTCTCTTAATAGTTCTGTGAGGAACCTTGGAGCTATTTTTGATCAAGATCTGTTCTTTAATTCACATATTAAACTTGTTTCGAAGACTGTCTTCAATCATTTGTGTAATATTGCCAAGATTAGGAGCATCTTGTCTCAGAGTGATGCTGAGAAACTGATCCATGCTTTTGTTAGCTCTAGATTAGATTATTGTAACTCTTTATTTTCAGGTTGTCCTAAAACATCTTTCAAAAGTCTTCAGCTGATCCAAAATGCTGCAGCAAGAGTTTTAACAGGTACTAGAAAGAGAGATCATATCTCTCCGATTCCGGCCTCCCTTCATTGGCTTTCCGTAGAATTTAGAATTAAGTTTAAAATCCTTCTTCTCACTTACAAAGCTCTAAATAATCAGTCCCCTTTTTACTTCAAAGATCTGATGCTACCTTATCATCCTAACAGAGCACTACGCTCCCAAAATGCAGGATTACTTGTAATTCCTAGAATCTCCAAAAGTACAATGGGAGACAGAGCCTTCAGTTATCAAGCTCCTCTCCTGTGGAACCAGCTGCTAATCTGGATTCGGGAGTCAGACTCGATCTCTGTTTTTAAGTATAGGGTTAAAACCTTTCTTTTTCATATAGCCTGATAGTCTAAAGTTGTCATAGCCAGGAGTGGTGCTGGGGATAAGCTCCCAGTGCTCAAAAAATGCTCTTTGTGGCGTGCGTCTCAAATAGTCTCTGACAACCATGTCCAACTCCTGGCCTGCTCATGTGGCTTAGCTTCTAAGCCCAGCGGAACTGCTTCTACTGACAGGAGAAGGGGTGAAGGCGAGTCTCTGGTGCCTTCAAACCAGATGCTTCGGGTAGATGGGGCTCGACAACCTGGGAGGGTAGTCCATCTAGGGGAAGGAAAACCCTAATTTCAAACCTTTGCTGCCTTGCGGCATACCCGGTCACTGGAAAGGCTTTGGGAGTCAACCCTGAGGTAAAAATCCGGAGTCAGAGCCCCTAAGGCAGTCTGTCTTTGATTTAAACTTCATTCTGGCAGCTCCTGCCTTGCTGTTCCTTTGGATCCATCTGCGACGCAGAGAGGGGGGACATGCTACATGGGCAACAGCCTATCCTCCGTATCACATTGCCCAGGTTAACATCCAACAACACTCACCAACACAAACTCACACCCTATACCCTGGAGAGGTCACTCCAGCTTCGCTTGCAGCGTCAACACAACACGGGGAACAACAGTTACCAGTTATAAGTCATTGCTCAATTGGTGTAGAGCTTCGCACCAGGGGTTGTTCCCAATGGTGGGAGGGATCCCTGAATCTCACTGGACAACTACAGCCTGCCTCAAGCTAGGCAGCCACCAGCCAGTAAGGTGTTGTCCTGCCACAGTCTGCCATCCTCATTGGGTGCATGGGGATTAGGAAATATCCAAAGAACAGACTGCAATCGTCACACCAGGAAACAAAACAAAACAACAAAAGAAACCAGCTTTGAAACTGGGTTGTTGGAACGTTCGGACAATGATGACCGGTCTTTCTGAAAACCTTCAGGACATCAGTGACTCCAGGAAAACAGCTGTCATAAATGACGAGCTCAGGAGGCTGCATGTGGACATTTCCACCCTTCAGGAAACATGCCTTGCTGACTCAGGCACGCTGAAGGAGAAGGACTACACATTCTACTGGTAGGTGAAAGGCTCTGATGAGCCAAGGGAGCATGGAG
The DNA here is from genome assembly GCA_020510985.1 of Pholidichthys leucotaenia. NCBI lineage: Eukaryota > Metazoa > Chordata > Actinopteri > Cichliformes > Pholidichthyidae > Pholidichthys > Pholidichthys leucotaenia. The sequence goes on from CM035846.1 coordinate 167,861,094, forward strand.
TCAGCTCTGCAGTGAGGAACAACCTGCTGAATATGGTAGAGCCAGGCAGCAATGGCACAGAACGTCTCATCTCTCTTCGCCTCAACACCACTGAAGGCCCAGTCACTCTTGTTAGCGTGTATGCCCCGACACTGTCTTCCACACTGGACACAAAATAGGAGTTCTACGAGAAGCTCGCATCCATTGTCACAAGTATCCCCAGCAAGGAGCAACTTGTTCTCCTGGGTGCAATGCCAGAGTTGGAGCAGATCATGACTTGTGGCCCTCTTGCAGTTTGGTGTGGGAAAAATGAATGAAAACGGCTAACGACTGTTTGAGCTTTGCAGTTACCACAAATTGTGCATTGCCAACTCCGACTTCAGGACCAAGCCTCAGCACAAGGTCTGTTGGAGACACCCACACTCAAAGCACTGGCATCAGCTAAATCTTATCCTGGTCAGGCATGCCGCCATCAAGAATGTCCTTCACACACGCTCTTACCACAGTGCATACTGCAACACAGATCATTCCCTGGTCTGCTGCAAGATCAAGCTACAGCCAAAGAGGAGCCACCGCTTAAAGAAACAAGGGAACCCCCGCATTGATGTCAGCAAGATGTCTTAACCAGACCTCGTGAAAAAGTTTACAGAGACCTTCGAGAAGGAAATGCAAACCTCACAGCCCAGAGACTCTGCCACAGAGACGTGGGAAGTACTGTGGGACACCATGCACCACACCGCCTTGGCTACCTTTGGGAAGAAGTCCTCCAAGTCTCATGACTGGTTTGAGGCCAAGTCCACAGAGATGACTCCCTTTATTGAAGCCAAGTGCGCTGCCCTCACCGAGTATAAGCGGTCACTCAGTGAGAAGAGCCTGCAGATTCTCATGGCTGCCAGGAGCAAGGCTCAGCAGACTGCTAGGCATTATGCCAACGAATACTGGACAGAGCTCAGTGAAGACATCCAGACAACTGCTGCTACAGGCAACATTAGAGGGATGTACAACGGCATCAAGAAGGCGCTCAGACCAGTCCAGAGCAAGACAGCTTCCCTCAAATCTTCTACTGGGGTAGTAATTACAGACAAGGGCCAACAGATGGAAAGGTGGGTGGAACACTACTCTGACCTCTTCTTCAGACAGAACACAGTGTCCCCCACAGCTCTTGACCCCATCGAGTGTATGCCAGTCATAGAGGAGCTGGATGTAGAGTGAACCATAGAGGAACTCAGGAAGGCCATGGAAAGCTTGGCCTTAGGCAAAACCCCAGGCAGCCACGGGATTCTCCAGGACCTGATCACTGCAAGACTACCCTCCTGTTCCCATTGCATGAAGTCGTCTGTCAGTGCTGGCAAGAAGGGGCTGCACCACAGGACATGAGGGACGTCAAGATCATCACTCTCTATAAGAACAAGGGCAAAAGAAGTGACTGCAACAACTACAGAGGCATCTCTCTACTCAGCATTATCGGCAAAGTCTTTGCTTGGGTAATTTTGATCCACCTGCAGAAGCTGGCAGAATGCATCTACCCAGAATCACAGTGTGGCTTTCATGCCAAGAGATCAACGGTAGACATGGTCTTCTCCCTCCGCCAACTTCAGGAGAACTGCAGAGAACAGCAGATGCCCCTGCATGTCACCTTCATAAATCTCACCAAGGCATTCAACCTCATCAGCAGAGACGGCCTGCTCAAGATTCTCCCAAAGATAGACTGCCCACCAAAGCTGCAGATCATGATCAAGTCTTTTCACTCAGACATGAAGGGGACTGTGCAGTTCAATGAGAGTTCCTCCGACCCCTTTAGCATCTGCAGTGGCATCAAACAAGGCTGCGTCCTTGTTCCCACACTCTTTGGGATATTCTTCGCCGTTCTCCTAAAGCATGCCTTTGGCACTGCAACTGAAGGAATTTACCTACGCACCAGGTCAGATGGCAGGCTGTTCAACCTTGCCTGCCTCAGAGTCAAGATGAAGGTTCGCGAAATGCTCATCAGAGACATGCTGTTTGCTGACAATGCAGCAAATCCAACACACACCCAACAGGAGCTGCAGACACTGATGGACCGCTTTTCACAGGCCTGCAAGGATTTTGGACTCATCATTAGCCTGAAAAAGACCAATGTCCTGGGACAAGACACTGAATCACCACCTGCCATCGGCATCAATGACTATGAACTCGACGTCGACCACCACTTCACCTACCTTGACTCTACCATAACCAACAACCTCTCCCTTGACACAAATATAGACAGGGGGATTGGTAAGGCAGCTACAACACTCGCTCGCCTCACAACCAGAGTGTGGACAAACCCCAAGCTGTCAGTGAAGACTAAGATGGAGTATAACATCTGTGTCATCAGCACACTGCTGTACGGCAGTGAGTCATGGACAACATATGCAGGAGAAGCAACTCAACACCTTCCATCTGTGAAGCATCCTCCACATCCTGGGCATATCCTGGCAGGACAGGGTAACAAACGCAGATGCCTTGAATCGTACGGGACTTCCCAGCATGTTCACTCTCCTCAGCTAGTGCAGGCTGCGCTGGCTAGGCCATGTCCACCTCATGGACAATGGGTGTATTCCAAAGGACATCCTGTATGGAGAACTGGCATCTGGGAGGAGATACACTGGTCGCCCCCAGCTCCGGTAAAAAGATGTCATTAAGAGAGACATAAAGGCCACCGACATCAACACAGAGACCTAGGAGAACCTGGCAGGTGACTGTACAAAGTGGAAAGGAACCCTGAAGCAACACCTGAAATGAGGGGAGGCGAAAATGATGACCGCTGCAGCAGAAAAATGAGCACACAGGAAAGAAAGCAGCAGCTCCAACAGACCAGAGACTTCACACAGGTGTGACCTTTGTGATAGAGACTGCCACTCCCTCATCAGTCTATTTAGCCACAGACAGTGCTCCAGGCGAGCAGACAACCAGAACTAGGATGCTTCACCCATGGTCAACCCTGACCAACGGAGGCCTAAGAAGGTGCCCTTGAACCCTCCCTTAGTTATGCTGCTTATAGGTTTAGACAGCCGGGGGACCTCCAACAATGCAATGGGATTCACTCCTTTCTTCACTCTCAATGAAATGTTTTTGCTGGTCATTAACATCTGTTCTCTCCCATAAATTGAGTCCCTGTTGTGCTGTTTGCTCTCTACATGTCTGTTCTTTTCGTCTTCTTCTCTATCCCCTCACCCTCCAGCCAATCACAGCATATGACTGCCCCTCCTTGAACCTGGTTCTGCTGGAGGTTTCTTCCTGCTAAAAGGGAGTTTTTCCTCTCCACCGTCGCCAAGTGCTTGCTCACAGGGGATCACCTGATTGCTGGGGTCTTTCTGCAGTTGTGAGGGTTTCCCCCACAGTTGAAAGTGTTATGAGATGACTGTTGTTGTGAAATGGTGCTATATAAATAAAGTTGAATTGAATTGATTTGAATAGACTCAAATATAAATAAATTTTAATGGAAGGATAAACCATCATGGATCAGTTTAAAAACTCTTCAAAAAGCAAGAGTGCAGAGGTTTAGATTTACCAAATTTTTAAATTACTTCTTAGCCAATAGACTGCAGTTTGTTTCTAAATGGACAAACTCAACCCCACTAGGAAACCCATGGTTAGATGCTGAACAGGCTCTCTGTGGGTTGCTAAATATCCCTGACTTACCTTTTATGAGTCCTTGTATTAAACGCCATGACTTTTTTAATGTTTTAAAAGTATTAATATCAGCTCCTCTCTGACAGCCTCGTGGAAATTTTTAAAAATAACGGGGTCTTCATTTGTCCCTTGTAAACTCACGCCCATTTAGGTTCAGGTTCAGGTTACTTTATTTGTACCCTTCTTTCTCTTCGTTGATCGCATGACTCATCATGAAGCGAATATGCGTGATGCAGAGGTTTGTGGCACCACAGGGGTCCTGCATCTCCGTCTTCAGCCATGGACGTTTGTTGGGGGTCCCTCCCCTAGACCAACTGCCTTCCATGGCTGGGCTGTCGAGAGCTTGGTCCACCCTGTAGAAAGGTTGCCTGCCAAGGCTTTCCGAGACCCTTCTTCCCGTGCAACTGTCTGTCCTCCTCCGCCTTCACAGCCGTTGGGAGTTCGCTCTCCTCTCCGCCTGTTCCGCCGTTGGGACATTTGTTGCTGTAACAAAACTTGGGTTTTATGTGAGTGATTTGTTACATGCTGTACAACCCCCAACCTGGAGGACCAGGGTGCACTCTTTAGTCTGGCCTCTACCCCACACGGACCTGTTCGACATGGTTGAACCTTCTGGGAGCACTAGGCTCCCGTCGACATAGCTCCGGGGGTTGCTGAGGCATGCAAGCCGCTGCACCCCGACAAGGTATGTGCACCATTGGCAGCGGTATTTGTACCTGTAGGTAAATTATGTGCAATATATTGTTACAGCTTGTTCAACTCTTTGACAGCAGCAGGAACAAAGCTGTTTTTGTAGCGCTAGGTTCTACTTTTTGGGACAGCAAACCTCCGTCTTGAGGGAAGAAGCTGAAAGTTGTAGTGCAAAGGGTGGGAGTCATCATTTAAAATGGAGGTAGCCATCCTCTGTACTTGTCTGGTGTACAGGGATGTCAGGCTCAGCTCTGACTCACCAAGCAAACAACTGGACCATCTAACTACCTGATCCAAGGATTTCCTCTGTTTCAGTTTTATCTGACCAAACCATGACACTAAAGAAAAGGATAAAACAGATTCAATAAAAGCCCAATAAAACATTGTCATTATGGTTTGGTCAATTTGGAAGCGTGCAAGTTTCCTTAAACAATGCAAATGTTGTTGACCCTTTTTGCACACCCTTTCACAGTTCTCTTCAAAGTTTAAATTACTATCAATAATCCATCCATCCATCCATCCATCCATCCATCCATCTTCTTCCGCTTAATCCTTCTCGGGTCGTGGGGGAAGGGGGGGGGCTGGAGCCTATCCCAGCATCTTAGTCCCAAGATATTTGTAGGATTGTACACATTCCGTGGTCTGGCCTTTTAGTACAGTGACTTCGTGCCTGGGAGTTTTCCTCCTAAAGTCAATAATCATATCTTTAGTTTTTGTCGTATTCAGCTGCAGGTAGGAATCCTCACACCAGTGAACAAAATCATCAACTACTGGGCCGTGACCACTCTCACCATCCTGGAGGAGACTGACAACAACTGAATCATCAGCATACTTTATAATGTGTCTGTTGTCATGTCTGCTCTGACACATGTTTGTGTACAGGATGAAGAGTAGTGGTGACAACACACACCCCTGCGGAGAGCCAGTAGAAGAACACTTTTGGTCAGACAATGTAACATTGACCCTTAATCTCTGTGTCCTGTTGGTTAAAAAATCCAGAATCCAACCCACCAGATTATTACTCAAATCAAATTGTTGCAGGAGCCTTTCAACTAAAATATGAGGTTGGATTGTATTAAAGGCGAAAGAAAAGTCCACAAATAAAAGCCTGGCGTGTGTCCCATTAAAATCCAGATGTTTAAAAAGCATGTTAAACAGAGTGACAGTGGCATCCTCCACTCCTCTGTGAGGCCTATAGGCAAACTGCAAAGGATCCAATGCATGCTCAGTCTGCTTTAGGACCTCAAATCTGACCAGTTTTTCAAAAATTTTCATTAAAATTGAGGTCAAAGCAACTGGTCTAAAATCATTTACCGTTTTAGGACAGCTGGATTTTGGAACGGGGACAACCACAGCATCTTTCCAGATCTTAGGCACATGTTGTGTCTGTAAGGACTTATTGAAAATGTAGTGAAATACAGGACTCAATTCATGTGCACAGGACTTTACCAAGCGCCCACATATATTATCAGGGCCCTGACTTTTGTTCACTTTTACAGCACAGAATGCGCTTTTAACATCCTGCACCTCAATAATAAAGTGCTGATTGTCTTTGAGTTTCTGTTTCAAACCTTGGGTTTCTGTGCTAAAATCGAAGGAATTAAAACGACCATAAAAACAATTAAGAGCATTAGCCAGCTCTGTGTCTGAATTAAAACCATCTAAAAATACACGATTACTGCGCTCTGTGCTCTGAAGGCCTGTAATAGTTTTCATACTGGCCCAGGCTGAACCAAGTTTCTTTGTTGCCATCTTGCTTTCCAACTCTGATTTATAATTCTGTTTTGCTCTTAAAATTTCGGCCTTCAGCTCTTTTGTGGCAACCTGCACCTCAGAAACAATCCCCTGTTTAAAGGCAAGTGCTTTCCTCTGTAAGCAGGAGTTAACTGATTTTGCAACCCATGGCTTGTTGTTGGGATATATTTTGACACGTTTACGTGGAACAATCATGTCTCTACAGAAAGCCATGTATGAGCATGTCACGCCCACTAAAGAGCCCAAATCATCTCCACAGGACAGTGTGAACACCTCCCAGTACAGTTAAAGCATTCCTGGAGGCAGTGCACTGAATCCTCTGTCCACACGTTTATGTCTCTGGTCTTTGCCTTGTCTCTTTTGAGAGCAGTTTTATATGTGGGCAGCAAATGTACACAGTTGTGATCTGAGGATCCTAAAGGGGGAAGGGGAATAGATTTATAGGCCCTCTCAATGGATCCATAGCACAGGTCCAATGTCTTTTTTCACCTGGTTGGGCAGGAGACATACTGATAAAAGTTTTAAAGTGTCTTCTTTAAAGAAACATGGTTAAAATCCCCAAGGATAAAATCTGGAGCCTCTGGGGAAATCGACTGCAACCGCTGTACCACATCAAAGACAGTGCTGGAGGCGGAGTCAGCATCCGTCCTCGGGTGAATATAAACAGTAGTTATGAAAAGTTGGGGGAACTCGCGGGGCAGATAAAAGGGGCGTAGTGACACGGACAGAAGCTCCGCATCTGGTGTACAGATGCACTCTCTGACCGTGACAGATGTACAGTACTGTTTATTAATGTATAAACATACGCCGCCCCCCTGACGTTTCCTCGTTACCTCTTCCTGCCAATCTGAGCGAAGTGGGGCTCCAAAGCTGTCAATCCACAGGTCCGCATCCCGGTCATGCGCCGTAAGCCACGTCTCCGTGTAAGCCATGACACAGCAGTTCTTGAAATCGTTCTGATATCGTACATTCTCTTGAATTTCATCCACTTTATTTCTCAGGGATTGTACGTTCCCCATAATAATGGAAGGAAGAGGAATGCGGTTAAGCTGACGCCTCCTCAGGCTTAATCTTATGCCTCCACGCTTTCCACGTTTCCTCCTCTTGTCTCTCTTTTCATTGCTGTGTCCATGAAAATCTCTTAAAATAAAGTCCGGCAGTTGTGGCACGGATTCAAACACAGATGCTACATTATCCATGTTTAAATGCAGTAACATGTCTCTGGAATACTGTGTTCTTCCCGGCGTGGTCGAGATCGCGCTACCTCCAAGACAAAGAGCCGGTAGGAAAGAAACGACAGTGCAAAAACAAGAAGGAAATCCATACTGATGAAACCAGGGAGCTCTTTGTTATATAGTCCACAAACATTCAAGGACAAAAACAACACAGAGAATTACATTGAAACACATTAAAGTGCATAAAAACAAAGACACAGACGTCGACCTTTTTTCACTCGCTGCCGGTCACTGCATGTGCGTGCGAGTGTGAGTGAGAGTGCGTGTATGGGTGAACGTGAGTAAGTGTGGGAGACCCTGAGGGTGACTGGGAGTGAGATTGAGCAGGTACAAGAGTGAGAGAGAATGGGTGGATCCAGAAGTACGAGTGTGGGACTGTGTGGGGAAGTGGGTGAGCGAGAGTGAGTGAGTGCATGTGGGTGCGTATGAGAGCATGAGAGTGTGAAGGTGTGGGAATGGGTGTGTCTGCTAGTCAGGAGGTGCTGGATTGAAGGGGTAGTGCCTCTCGGCTACGTGGGCTCCCCTGTGGGGGTGCCTCACACTGGGGGCACTGGCAGGTCTCCAGACCGGGGAATGGGGGTGCTGGCCTCCCGATGCCTGGGGTCCGGGGGCTGGTGTTGGCCCCACTGGGAAGGGGGGGGGGGGGGTTGGTGCACCTGGAGGTGTGGGCCGGCCGCGCAGGCCGTCTGGCAGCTTCACATCCCTTGGCCGTCCCTCTGGGGGCGGATGCCTGGCTTTCCGGGGGCTGGCTGACCTCGGACATTTGTGCCCTGTGGGGGTTGGGGGTGCTGCCTTGCCTGCTCGGGGTTTCCGGGGATGGTGGGAGTTGCTGTGACCGGGCGCCCTCTTTGTTTGTTTCCTGACAAACCACTCACATGCACATGCTTATTTTGCACGCTCTTTCATATACATGCACACAGACGCACACGCACAAATGTCTCCCCTTTAACAGGTGCAGATACCAGACTCGTGTTGAGACCTCTTCGGTGGAAGAAGCAGTCTGTCTTCTGTTTGTTTTAGTTGTTGGTTTGTTTGTCTTTTTTGTCTGTTCCTCTCCCTTTTCTTTCCCCCTCCCCACAATTCCTTTCCCCATTCCCCATCCTGCCAGTTCCTTCATGGGTAAAGTACTTTAAATAAAGTATTAAAAGTTATTTCAGGAGGAGTTTACAACAATGTACAGTACATAGATAGGTACTGTATAAAGCTCCTTTTGGCAAAGTAAATCTGTTTTGGCACAATAAGGGTAGCAGATTTCTCTTCTGTTCACCTAGCTGCCTGACAGGACAAGGGGGAAAAAAGTGTATTCCCCAAATATGTTTTAAACTTGCTTTGATTAACCACCACCCATTTCTGTCTTTCGTCTAGGCAAGAGAAAAACAATCCACCCCAAACTGGACTTTACGTCACTATTTACAGACATGCAGGCTGAAGATCTGCTGAACCGTGACCAGTGTGAGCGGCACATCCAGTTGCTTCTCAGTGAGGCGACATGGCTGGCGTGTGTGACCCATTCTAAGTTTTTTTTCAGTTGAGAGTTTGAATTTTGCACATTCTAAATAATCTTAATTTTGCTGCTGATTGTCATAAACAATTTAGTGACTTGTGTGTTTGCATCATGATTTTCTACTTTGTCTGTTAAGACATTGGTGGGAAAAGAATCAACAGTACAAACCATTTATCAGTGATGTTGAAAATAATGGCCATTTTTCAAGAAAAAGTAACCAAAAACAATTATTTTATTTACTGAAGACTGTATTGTTGGATGTGCCAGTGCAGAAGACACTGCACACTTTAGTGATAGCATCAGTATATGGAGGAATTCTGTGCCATATTAGCATCTGTATTTCCTAATAATGGGTTAGGACAGGGGTGTCCAATCATGTGCCATGGATGGTCAAGACCCTGCAGGCTTTACCTCCAACCAGTGTCTTCAACAGCAAATTCCACTGAATTTCTTCCCACTGATTGCTGATCAGTGAAAACACCTGCTTAAGAGACTGGGTAGAAGAAAGAACCTGCAGGGTGTTGGCCCTCCATGGCACATGGTTGGACACCCCTGGGTTAGGGTTTAACGGGATTTACACACGTGGACAAAATTGTTGGTACCCCTCTGTTAATGAAAGAAAAACCCACAATGGTCACAGAAATAACTTGAATCTGACAAAAGTGATAATAAATAAAAATTCTATGAAAATTAACCAATGAAAATCAGACAATGCTTTTGAATTGTGGCTCAACAGAATTATTTTAAAAAACAAACTCATGAAACAGACCTGGACAAAAATGATGGTACCCTTAACTTAATATTTTGTTGCACAACCTTTTGAGGCAATCACTGCAATCAAATGATTTCTGTAACTGTCAGTGAGACTTCTCCACCTCTCAGCAGGTATTTTGGCCCACTCCTCATGAGCAAACTGCTCCAGTTGTCTCAGGTTTGAAGGGTGCCTTCTCCATACGGCATGTTTCAGCTCCTTCCACAGATGTTCAATAGGATTTAGATCAGGGCTCACAGAAGGCCACTTTAGAATAGTCCAATGTTTCGCTCTTAGCCATTCTTGGGTGTTTTTAGCTGTGTGTTTTGGGTCATTATCCTGTTGCAAGACCCATGACCTGTGACTGAGACTAAGCTGTCTCACACTGGGCAGCACATTTCTCTCTAGAATACCTCAATAGTCTTGAGATTTCATTGTACCCTGCACAGATTCAAGACACCCTGTGCCAGATGCAGCAAAGCAGCACCACAACATAACAGAACCTCCTCCATGTTTCACAGCAGGGACAGTGTTCTTTTCTTGGTATGCTTCATTTTTGCGTCTGTGAAAATAGAGCTGATGTGCCTTGCCAAAAAGTTCCAGTTTTGTCTCGTCTGTCCGTAGGACATTCTCCTAGAAGCTTTGTGGCTTGTCAACATGCAGTTTGGCAAATTCCAGTCTGGCTTTTTTATGATTTGTTTTCAACAGTGGTGTCCTCCTTGGTCATCTCCCATGAAGTCCACTTTGGATCAAACACCGACGGATGCTGTGATCTGATCTGATCTATATTATATAATATTTATTCCATCTAGCTACAATGCTCTGCACTGTGTTCATATATTCATATATTTATTCCATCCAGCTACAATGCTCTGCACTGTGTGTCTGTGTGTGTGTGTATATATATACAGTATATTTTATAGTAATATGTACATATGTATATTAGCTGCTCTTGCTTGCTTGTTTTTTTTTTTTTTTTTTTTTTTTTCTTGCCTTCTGATTGTTGCTCTGAGTGTTGCTATCCCTGTGCTGTTGCAATCCTGGAATTTCCCCGTTGTGGGACTAATAAAGGCTTATCTTATCTTATCTTATGTACCTTGACCTTGGAGTTCACCATGAATGTGTTTAGAGGTTGTTCTGGGCTCTTTTGTTACCATTCGTATTATCCGTCTCCTCCTCCGGCCATGTCCAGGGAGGTTGGCTACAGTCCCGTGGATCTTAAATTTCTGAATAATATGTGCAACTGTAGTCACAGAAACACCAAGCTGCTTGGAGATGGTCTTATAGCCTTTACTTTTAACATGCTTGCCTATAATTTTCTTTCTACTCTCCTGAGACAACTCTCTCCTTTGCTTCCTCTGGTCCATGTTTAGTGTGGTACACACCATGTCACCAAACAGCATAGTGACTACTTGTCACCCTTTAAATAGGCCGACTGACTGATCACAAGTTTGTAGACTCCTGTGATGTTAATTAGAGGACACATCTTGGTTGAACATGTCCCTATGGTCACATTATTTTCAATCTTTTCTAGGGGTACCATCATTTTTGTCCAGGCCTGTTTCATGAGTTTGTTTTTTAAAGTAATTCTGTTGAACCACAATTCAAAAGCATTGTCTGATTTTCACTGGTTATTTTTCATAGAATTTTTATTTATCACAACTTTTGTCAGATTCAAGTTATTTCTGTGACCATTGTGGGTTTTTCTTTCATTAACAGAGGGGTACCAACAATTTTGTCCACGGCTGTAACATTTTAACACAAACTGCTTTATGGTTCATAAATCTGTTGGCAGACTTACACCTAACCAAAAGTGATTTCTCAAACTGCTGGATTGTTATTAGACTCCTTTTCTAATCTTTTAGTATTTAGTTTATGTCACTTAGTGGTAACCTTCACACATAAAATAAAAGTGGAGACATCTGCAAAAAGTACAAAGGTTTATTGTCAAAATTCCTAGTGCAATACTAAATGAATACATGTATAGTACATTATTGATGCAGAGAATATGTATATATATATATATAAAAAATCCCACCCACCTCAGGAAGTACTCTGCTGTAATGGAACCAAAAGCGAGCTGAGTTGAGTAAAATCGAGTCGAGGCGAGTAGGGCTATGTAGGTTCTAGTAGAAAAGGGGCTTTTCTCGCCTCAACTCTACTTGGTTTGTGGGGTTTTCCATTATTTTTGGGACTTACTTCAGTGAGGTTCCAACTATGCTGAGTCGAGATGAAAATGTGATGTCAACAGATTGCAGGCCACTAATTGGTCAGGGTGTAACGTCAGTGGATGAGAGCGACGTCTTCACAAGATTCAAAACTGCCATTTGTAATTTTGGCGGTGAGTTTTTTATTATTTCTTTGAAAATCAACGAAATAAATGGCTACACACAAATCAACATTGTCACAAAACACTCACCATCTTCCCCATGAGCAGCCATCAGCTCAGAGACCTACTGGTATTTCAATTCGGAACGCTCCGCCGGTGCCAGGGCTGAAAAGTTCATATAGTGGTCAAATTTGACCATATGTGGTTATTTTTCAACAGGCTGTCTGTTGGTGAGCACAGTTCTTCCATCGGTGTTGCGCATGGATCAGCTTGAGCCTGAAGTTGGGGAGGGTACCACAGCTGTGGAAAACATCCTGTGTGGTACCTGTACCAAAGACTCTGCACACCAAGGACCTGGACAGCTATAGGCCAGTGGCCCTCACATCACATCTGATGAAGACCCTGGAGAGGCTGCTCCACGCCTACCTCTGCCTCCTAGTGGGACCAACGATGGATGCACTTCAGTTTGCCTACCAGCATGGCATCACAGTGGAGGACACAGTGATCTTCCTCCTACATTGTTCCAAGTCTAACCTGGAGAAGTCTGGGAGCACTGTGAGGATCATGTTCTTTGATTATGCCAATGCTTTCAACACCATTCAACTAGTGATCCTGAAAGACAAGCTGCTCTGTGCAGGAGTGGACTAGCACTTGTCATCATGGATCCTGGACTACCTTACAGACTGACCACAGTTTGTGAGGACCCACGACTGTGTGTCTGACACCATTATCTGCAGTATGGGGGCCCGCCAAAGAATAGTTCTGGCTCCCTTCCTGTTCACCCTCTACACTGGTGACTGTTCACACAACACACCATACTGCCATCTACAGAAGTTCTCTAATGATTCTGCGATCATCAGCCTCATCTCTGATGGGGATGATGTGGAGTACAGAGGACTTATCCAGGTCTTCGTGGACTAGTGCCTGCAGAACTGCCTCCAGATCAATGCAGGGAAAACCAAGGAACTGGTGGTGGACTGCCACAGGCATGGACAACCCTCCTCACAGCATTGGTACAGGGGGGTCCAGATGGCATCCGGGGAACAGACATTGAGATGGTGACATCTTACAAGTACCTTGGTGTTCACCTCAACAATAAACTGAAATGGTCACACAACACCAATGCGCTCTACAAGAAGGGACAGCGCAGGCAGTACCTCCTGAGGAGACTCAGGTCTTTTGGAGTGCAGGGGGCAGTCCTGAAGACCTTCTATGACTCTGTGGTGGCATCAGCCATCACATATGGAGTAGTCGGCTGGGCCAGCGGCATCACGGCAGCGAAAAGGAAGAGACTGAACAGACTGATCAAAAAAGACAGCTCTGTCCTGGGGTGTCACCTCGACCCAGTGGCGAAGATAGGAGAGAGGAGGATGGTGGCTAAGCTGTCATCTCTGCTGGAGTCTGAGTTCCATCCCATGCGGGACACACTGAACGCACTGAGGAGCTCATTTAGTGGCAGGCTGTGCCATCATAAGTGCTTAAGGGAGAGGTTCCACAGGTCCTTCCTACCTACTGCTGTCAGACTTTACAACCTAACCTGTGCTCCTCATAGAGGACGTATTAACCCCTTGCACTCTGGTCAATTTCCCTAAAAACGCCTAAAAATAACGTACCCAAAGTAAATCAAAAGCTGTTCTTCAGCCCTTTGCAGCATCTTCATGGGGTTGGTCTCATTTAAAAGAAAACACTTTGAATTTTTTGGCAAAACAGTCATAATCTCTCTAAGTGCTCCTGCCACTGAGTAACAGTCATCTAAACATACTGAACTTGAAGAAAATAAATTTCGCCTGGGTGTTTTTTTTGGATACAAATGCTTGCAAATAACACACAGCTGTCAGATCCGGGCTGGAAAATGCAACAGAAATGTAGAACCAAGTGTTATCCAGCTGAGGTCAAAATTTTGTAACAATACCACAAAAAATGAATATATTACACAGCTTTTTTCTTAGGTTGTTCCCAGGCGTTTTTGAACTGTGCCAAATGGCACAGTTTGGAAAAACGTCTGTAACTTTTGAATGATTCAATATAGAAGTTTCATCTTGGGCTCTAATGAAAGGTGAAGGGCTGTGTGTGTGTGTGTGTGTGGGGGGGGGGGGTTGTTTATTCATTCATGAATGAATGAATGAACAAACAAGCCCCCACACACAAAGAAGCATGCCACGTAAAAAATGTGTGGCTTTTTTTTACAAGAAAAAATAACCTACAGTGCACTAAAAATTATACTAAAATATCTGTAATGTAGAAGATAACAACTCCTACCCCACCCCACCCCCACTACAGAGGACGGACATCGGCCATCGCTACATGACGGAAAGCGGGGACGGTGCGCCGCGGTCTACTACGCACAGTTGTACTAAAATATCTGCAATAATATCTGCAATCCGCTACAGAAGAGTAGCGGGGGGGGGGGGGGCGTTCACGGTCCGGACGCGGTGCACGGACCGGTCCGTCATGTGGCGATGACGCACAGTTGTAATTTACCGATCGGTCAAAAGTCATTTTAATTACAATTTTCAGGGATAAAGAATAATTTAGCTTATAACACTTACCTGTCCACAACAGCAGTGTCGCTGGCGAACTTCTCTTCCTCATTGTCAGACGAACATGACGCTGGTCCGCTTATTACAGACTCGTGGTTCTGGTCATGCGACCTGGTCAAACAATAATTCCATTATTGCGGTTTTGCCCTTCCATGATTGCGGTTTTGGTGAATGATTTTTCAAAACAAATAAGAACAGTAGTAAGAAAAAAAGACTGGCGAACATGTGTGTGTCACCCAGCGGCTTACACAAAACAGATTTTACGCAAGGGACACACGCTTTCGAACTTCTGTGCTTCAATTGGCTCACTGTATTCGCAGCCGTTGGTAGGCGGGTCCTTCTTGCTAAGTTTTCAGTCATTGGTTCTTCAAGGTTTCAGAAACCCAATTCAAGGCTCTTATTAGTCGAATGAGAGGTCAATCACATCTAAACCAATCAAAGCACTCCTTTGGCTTTCTGTTCGCGGCTGTGTCTGTAGTGGAAGAACGGAAATGCAGCTTTTTTTTTTCAGTGCGCACTAGGATTCACAGTGTGCATCCTAGTGCCAGGGATGGCAATTTTCCGCCGATCCGCGGATTTCCGCCGATTTTATCATCATCTGTCATAATTTTGTACCTTTACCTTGTTCTCAATAAAGTTTGGGAAAAAAAAACATACGCGTTCGGCGCTTCCACGGGTCAAGTCTCGTGATAACCCGGATGTACTCAAGCTACTGCTGTATTGTAAACAGCCCTGCGATTGGATAGTTGCAAACGATTGGACCAATCAAATGGCTCGTATGCTTTGTCAAAAATTCTTTTCGGCTTGTTCTCAGGGATATGATTTTTCCGGTAATTCACCGAATTCCGCTTTATTTTTATATTATATGTACGTTAAGTACGTTAGCGGCTTGTGGTCCAAGAACGCAGTGGTGTGCCCTTTCAGCCAGAACCGGAAGTGGCGTATGCCAGGTAGAGAGCCATTAACTCTCTGTCGAACACGCTGTATTTACGCTCATTGTCGTGCAAAGACCTGCTAAAAAAAAAGGTGAGCGGCTGCCAAGAACCGGCAACGCATTGCTCCACGACGGCCGCTATGCCCATGACCGAGGCGTCAGTAATGAGCGCTGTTTTAACCTCAGAACGCCTGCTCCCATTCAGGAGTCCAGTCGACTCTGTCCGCCGGTTTCCGTTTGAGTGCAGCGTACAAGGCTGTTTGAGCTGGGCTGCGCAGGGGAGGAAAATGAACTGCTCAAATCTCAATGGAGATTGAAACTGGTGATCTGAAATGAATGCTGAAATTAGCAAAAAGTAATGGTATGTTGGAATTTTATTTCTATTATGGAATAGATAAAATTAACTGATTTTGATTTGATCAAGTGTTAAAGCATGTGATGGATAATGCTTGTTGGAATATTTACCTCTGCCAAGGAGGTTATGTTTTCATCGGCGTTGGCTTGTCTGTCTGTCTGTTTGTTAGCAAGGAAAAGTTATGGACGGATTTTCATGAAATTTTCAGGAAAGGTGTGCAATGGCACGGGGAACAGATGATTAGATTTTGGTGATGACCTGAGAGTGCATGCCTCCACCAAGGGCTTTTTTGTATTTGTGCAGCAGGATTACACAAAAACTACTGGATGGATTTGGATAAAATTTTCACCAGAGGTGGTTCTTGGGCTAGAGAGGAGCCCATTATATTTTGGTGATGATCTGAGAATGCATACCTCAGCCAAGGCGCTTATCTTCTCACAGTGTGTTAGCAACAATACTCCAAAACTGATGGACAGACTTTGATGCAATTTTCACCACAAGTGGCTATAGGCCTACACACAAACCCATTACATTTTGGAGTTGATCCATGACAAACGGAAGGAGCCTTGGCGGAGGGATGCGCTCTGAGTGCTTTTCTAGTTTAGGAATGCTATCTTCTTGGAACATAAGTCAATATTATACAGTAATAACTGGCATTCAGCTGTTTGTTTGATGTCATGTAAGCACAGTTCTGGTACTTAAAAATCATAAAAACCCAGGAGCTTCGGGGAGCAAAGTGACAGTAAAGGTGAAAATTGGCTCAAAGTTCAATGAGGTAACAGAAACACTCGGACAGTTTCTGAAGAAACCAGAAAAGGAGATGAAGTTCAGAGACTGACACAGCTTGCTGCCAAAAGGAAGAAAGTTTCACATTAGAAGTGACTTGGTGACCAGTGTAAATAGTGTAAAAAACTCTAATAGAACTGTTAAATATGTTGGACTAAAGACAGTGAGACAACATTGAAGAAAAAGTAAGTTAACTTTTCATTATCTAAGTCTAGTATTTCATTTTTTAAATTGTTTTTTTCAGTCTAAATTACTTCTGTTTTACTGAAAACCTCCCAGCTTCAGGGGGGCTGCGCCCCCCCGGCCCCCCCATAAGTCAATCGACCAAATTAGATTTCAGCTGAAATCAGAATTTCCTGTTGCCATCCCTGTAGTGCACCCTAGGACGCAGAGACGTGACCGCCCGCGGTACACGGGAGTGCAAGAGGTTAAACACCACTACCTTGAACAACAGGGACCGTCCCCTCCAGTACACAACTAAGACAATTACAGTTATTATTGAGGGTGGAAACAACACTGCTCATTTAACTGTGAAATATACAGTCTGGGTTTACATTTCTACATTGCCAGGTAATTTAATTTAACTAACTCTAATGCTGCTATTACCATCTAACTACATTGCTCCTGCACTGTGTAGTATATATATTGTGTACATACAGTATGTATATTTACTGTTTTGCTATACAATTCTTGTTTTATTATCTTACTTATTATTGCTCTGAGTGCTGCTATCCATTTGCTGCTGCAATCCTGTAATTTCCCCATTGTGGGACTAATAAAGGTTTATCTTATCTTATCTTATCTTATCTTATCTTAGTCAAGGGGTGTCAAACATACGGCTAGTGGGCCAAAACTGACACGTTAGTTTGTATGGTGTAGTGAGTCTGTTCAAGTGGTTAGGATTGATTAAGAGTGATGACTGATGTAGAAATGTACTGTATGTAAGTATGTACTGTATGTTGGTGCTGATCCAAGAGTGCATACCTCCACCAAGGCTCTATCTTCTCTGAATTTGTTTGTGAGATTACTTGAAAACTACTAGACAGAGTTTGATGAAATTTTCATCAGAGGTGGCTCTTGGGCTACACCAAAACCTATTACATTTTGGAGGTGATTCATGAGTGCATACAGTATCTCACAAAAGTGAGTACACCCCTCACATTTTTGTAAATATTTTATTATATCTTTTCATGGGGAAACACTGAAGATATGACACTTTGATACAATGTAAAGTAGTTGTGCACAGCTTGTATAACAATATAAATTTGCTGTCCCCTCAAAATAACTCAACACACAGCCATTAATGTCTAAACCGCTGGCAACAAAAGTGAGTACATCCCTAAGTGAAAATGTCCAAATTATGCCCAAAGTGTCAATATTTTGTGTGGCCACCATTATTTTCCAGCACTGCCTTAACTGTTTTGGGCATGGAGTTCACTAGAGCTTCACAGGTTACTACTGGACTCCTCTTCCACTCCTCCATGACAACATCACGGAGCTGGTGGATGTTAGAGACCTTGCGCTCCTCCACCTTCCGTTTGAGGATGCCCCACAGATGCTCAATAGGGTTTAGGTCTGAAGACATGCTTGACCAGTCCATCACCTTTAACGTCAGTTTCTTTAGCAAGGCAGCGGTCATCTTGGAGGTGTGTTTGGGGTCATTATGTTGGAATACTGCCCTGCGGCCCAGTTTCCGAAGGGAGGGGATCAGCCTCTGCTTCAGTATGTCACAGTACATGTTGGCATTCATGGTTCCCTCAATGAACTGTAGCTCCCCAGTGCCAGCAGCACTCATGCAGCCCCAAACCACTTGACACTTCCACCACCATGCTTGACTGTAGGCAAGACATACTTGTTTTTGTACTCCTCACCTGGTTGCCACCACACACGCTTGACACCATCTGAACCAAATAAGTCAATCTTGGTCTCATCAGACCACAGGACATGGTTCCAGTAAACCATGTCCTTAGTCTGCTTGTCTTCAGCAAACTGTTTGCAGTCTTTCTTCTGCATCATCTTTAAAAGGGGCTTCCCATCTGGGACGACAGCCATGCAGACCAATTTGATGCAATGTGCGGCTTATGGTCTGAGCACTGACAGGCTGACCTCCCCACCCCTTCAGCCTCTGCAGCAATGCTGGCAGCACTCATACGTCTATTTTCAAAAGACAACCTCTGGATATGACACTGAGCATGTGCACTCAACTTCTTTGGTCGGCCATGGCGAGGCCTGTTCTGATTGGAACCTGTCCTGTTAAACTGCTGTATGGGCTTGGCCACCGTGCTGCAGCTCAGTTTCAGGGTGTTGACAGTCTTCTTATAGCCTAGGCCATCTTTATGTAGAGCAACAATTCTTTTTTTCAGATCCTCAGAGAGTTCTTTGCCATGAGGTGCCATGTTGAACTTCCAGTGACCAGTATGAGAGTGTGAGAGTAATAACACCAAATTTAACACACCTGCTCCCCATTCACACCTGAAACCTTGTAGCACTAACGAGTCACATGACACCGGGGTGGGAAATCGGCTAACTGGGCACAATTTGGACATTTTTCACTTAGGGGTGTACTCACTTTTGTTGCCAGCGGTATAGACATTAATGGCTGTGTGCTGAGTTATTTGTAGGGGACAGCAACTTTACACTGTTATACAAGCTGTACACTGACTACTTTACATTGTATCAAAGTGTCATATGTCCAGTGTTGTCCCATGAAAAGATAAAATAAAATATTTTTAAAAAATATGAGGGGTGTACTCACTTTTGTGAGATAATGTACCTCCACCAAGGCTCAGTCTTCTAGCAATGGTTTAGCAGGATTATGCAAAAACCGCTGGATGGATTTTCATGAAATTTTCACCAGAGGTGATCCTTGAGCTACAGATGAACCCATTAGATTTTGGAAGTGATCCATGGGTGCATACCCCCACTAAGGCCCTATCTTGCAATGCACAGAAGAAATGAGCTTTGGTGGAGGTATGTGCTCTCTGAGCATTTTTCTAGCTATATAGTGTTTTCTAATGTATGCAGATTTTTAACAATTTTAGTATATTTCTCTATTTTCTTTAATCACTGTGCTTCTTCCTTCTGTTCGAATGTGTAAATTTTTTATGCAGGGAATTTTTAAGGTGTTTAAATCTTTAAATTGTTTTTACCTAGAAAGGTAGCATACTATTGTGTAAAACGATGGGAGCTCACGTACCTATGATAATGCATGCTATATGCATTATCATAGGTAGTCATAGTAGTCATAGTCATAGTTATCATAACTATGACTGGCGCCTAGCGGCTACCCCGGCCTTGGATGCGCTCTGCAGAGCGTGCCCAAATGCCAAGTCACGTTTCGTTACCTTGTATACATGTGTAATGACAATAAAGTTGAATCTCATCTCATCTCATCATATAATATTAAATTATTAGATTATGGCAAGCTTGCTGTCATAATCATCATAATGATATACATAGACAGTATGATTATAACAGTTCAGATCATCTGTACCAAACAAACAGTTCAAAGAGATGCATTTTCATATTTAAATCATTACATACTGTATTTATCCATCAATCCATCTTCTTCCGCCTAATCCTTTTCGGGTTGCGGGGGGCTGAAGCCTATTCCAGCATCTGTGGGTGAGAGGCAGGGTACACCCTGGACAGATCGCCAGTCCATCGCAGGGCCAACACAGAGAGACAGACAACCATTCACTCTCACAGTCAAACCTAAGGACAATTTAGAATCCCCAGTTTGATGCCAATTGATCTAACTTGCATGTTTTTGGCATATGGGAGGAAACTGGAGAAATCCCGGAGTAAACCCACACAGACACAGGGAGAACATGCAAACTCCACACAGATCACTGTTGGTCGGGGGTTGGGATCGAACCCAGGATCCCCCGGCCAAGGGTGAGTTGCTGTGCTGCCGCAGTGCTAACCACTCCACCACTGCGCTGCCCTACATACTATATTTATTTAAGAGCATTTCTATAAGAGTAAAACCTCACCTATGAAATGCTATGCCTCGTTCTTTAGTTTTCTTTGTCTGTCTTCTTTGCCATATGTGGCACACAATTCTGGCATCTCCACTGATCTGAATGACCAGTTTGAGCTTGGAACCCTGTACCAATATGGCGTTGGTATTGAGGCATACTGAGAAGCTGGATGCAAGATCTAGTGTTGATATCAATGATGACATGGCTGGACTGTGAACTCAAAGGCTAGAGATGCTGCAAACAAACTGAAGTACAATGGTGTGAAAAAAATATTTGCCCCTTCCTGATTTCTCATTTTTTGGCATGTCTGTCACACTTAAATGTTTCAGATCATCAAGCAAATTTAAATATCAGACAAAGACAGCACAAGTAAACACAAAATGCAGTTTTTAAATGAAGGTGTTTATTGTTAAATCCAAACCTACATGGCCCTGTGTGAAAAAGTGATTGCCTCCTAAACTGAATTACTGGTTGGGCCATCCATAGCAGCAACAACGGCAATCAAGCATTTGCATTAACTGGCAATGAGTCTTTTACAGCACTGTGGAGGAATTTTGGCACACTCGTCTTTGCAGAATTGTTGTAATTCAGCCACATTGGAGGGTTGTCAAGCATGATCCGCCTTTTTAAGGTCATGCCACAGCATCTCAATCAGATTCAGATCAAGACTTTTACTAGGCCCCTCCAAAGTCTTCATTTTGTTTTTCTTAAGCCATTCAGGGGTGGACTTGCTGATGTGTTTTTGATCATTGTTCTGCTGCAGAACCCAAGTGCGCTTCAGCTTGAGGTCATGAACAGATGGCCAGATATTCTCCTTCAGGATTTTTTGGTAGACAGCAGAATTCATGGTTCCATTTACCACAGCAAGTCTTCCAGGTCCTGAAGCAGCAAAACAGCCCCAGACCATCACACTACCACCACCATATTTTACTGTTGGTATGATGTTCCTTTTCTGAAATGCTGTGTTACTTTTACACCAGATGTAATGGGACACACACCTTCCAAAAAGTTCAGCTTTTGTCTTGTCAGTCCACACAGTATATTCCCCAAAGTCTTGGATATCATCAAGATGTTTTCTAGCAAAACTGAGATGAGCCTTTATGTTCTTTTTTGCTCAGCACTGGTTTTCATCTTGGAACTGAGCCATGTAGGCCATTTTTGTCAAGTCTCTTTCTTAGGTGGAGTTATGAACACTGACCTTAAGTGAGGCAAGTGAAGCCTGCAGTTCTTTGGATGATGTTGTGGGGTCTTTTGAGAACCTCTTGGATGAGTCATCGCGGCGCTCTTGGGGTAATTTTGGTCGGCCAGCCACTCCTGGGAAGGTTCACCAGTGTTTTATGTTTTCACCATTTGTGGATAATGGCTATCACTGTGGTTCACTGGAGTCCCAAAGCTTTAGAAATGGCTTTATAACCTTTTCCAGACTGATAGATCTCAATTACTTTGTTTCTCAATTGTTCCTGAATTTCTTTGGATCACAGCATGATGTCTAGCTTTTGAGGATCTTTTGGTCTACTTCACTTTGTCAGGCAGGTCCTATTTAAGTGATTTCTTTATTGAGAACAGGTGTGGCAGTAATCAGGCCTGGGTGTGACTAGAGAAATTGAACTCATCTTTCCAAAGATGTGATAAACCACAGTTACAGTAATTTATGTTTTAATGGGGGGGGGGGCACTTTTTCACACAGGGCCATGTCGGTATGTTTTTTTTACCCTTAATGATAAACATCTTCATTTAAAAACTTTTTGTTTACTTTTTTTTTTTTATCTTTGTCTAATATTTAAGTTTGTTTGATGATCTGAAACAAATAAATGTGACAATCATACAAAAAAAAAAGAGAAATCAGGAAGTGGGCAAACACTTTTTCACACCACTGTATGTCTTGGAGCAGTTAACACATGTTACAAGCAAATTCAAGTCAATAAGAAGAATTTTCTCATGAATTAATAAAAGCAGCTGAGTTCCAGTACCAGTATCAAAAATTTAATTCAGGAGATGGGTTTGGGTTACATGTTTGACATTTCCCTTTTGCTAGACAAAGTAATAAATAATTCAAGTTTTTATATTTAGGAAAAAATTAGGACTATTATAAGAAATGGTATTCACTGTTATGGTTACCACTGTTGCTTTATATCTTGGAGGTTCCTCATTCAAATCCCTGATTTAGCAGAGTGACTAATCTTTCTGTGTGGAATTTGCATGTGGGTTTATTTCAAGTACTCCATTTTCCTCCTATAGCTCATAAACATACATGCAAGGTTAAATGATGACTCTGAATTACCCACAAATCTCCCTCTGTTAAGCCCCCCAAATAGAAGGTTAATATAGCTATTGTTGGTAAATATATTTTATAAATACAATAACTACTGAAATGTGTAGTAGTATAGATTTATCTGTAGATTCCACACGTTCATTTTAAGATTTGGTTAATCTTCATTATGAAAAATATCCAAGAATATTCCACTAATGAAATAAAAAGCCAAATAACCATTATCAGGGAACTGTTATGCTTATAGTTATATAACTAAATCTGAAAGTTTTTACTTATGTTATTTTTCATGATTTTGATGATAGTTTCCAGGTGTTGCATTGTTAGATTTGAGCGTAGCATTTGACATACAGTGGTGCTTGAAAGTTTGTGAACCCTTGAGAATATTCTACATTTCTGCATAAATACGACCTAAAACATTATCACACAAGTCCTAAGAGTTGATAAAGAGAACCAAGTTAAATAAATGAGACAAAAATATTTTACTTTTTCCTTTATTTATTGAGGAAAATGATCCAATATTACATATCTGAGTATGTAATACCTGCTAATCCTAGAGGTAATTTTAAGATAAGATAAGATAAGATAAGATAAGATAAGATAAGCCTTTATTAGTCCCACAACGGGGAAATTCCAGGATTGCAACAGCACAGGGATAGCAACACTCAGAGCAACAATCAGAAGGCAAGAAAAAAAAACAAAAAAAAACAAGCAAGCAAGAGCTAAAACATTATCACACAAGTCCTAAGAGTTGATAAAGAGAACCAAGTTAAATAAATGAGACAAAAATATTTTACTTTTTCCTTTATTTATTGAGGAAAATGATCCATTTTGATCCATCTAATGATGGATGATGATTAGATGATCCATCTAATTTTACCTTCAAATGATTTTGAAGGTGAAATTAGAGTCAGGTGTTTTCAATCATTGGGATGACAATCAGATGTGACTGGGCACCCCGTTTTATTTAAAGAATGTTTTATTTACAGATCTATCAAAGTGTCAACACATGTTTGTGGAATTGGATCATGGCACGAACAAAGGAGATTTATCTGAGGTCCTCAGAAAAAGGGTTGTTGATGCTCATCAGGCTGAAAAAGGTTAAAAAACCATCTCTGAAGAGCCTGGGCTCCACCATTCCACAGTAAGACAGCTTATGCACAAATGAAGGAGATTTAAGACCATTGTTACCATCGCCAGCAGTGGTCGACCAACTAAGATCACTCCAAGAGCAAGGCATGTAATAGTTGGCGAGGTCACAGAAGACCCCAGGGTAACTTCTAAGCAACTGAAGGCCTCTCTCACATTGGCTAATGTTAATGTTCATGAGTCCACCATCAGGAGAACACTGAACAACAGTGGTGTGCATGGCAAAGTTGCAAGGAGAAAGCCACTGCTCTCCAAAAAGAACATTTGCAGTTTGCTAAAGATGACGTGGACAAGTCTGAAGACTAATGGAAAAATGTCTTGTGGATGGGTGAGACCAAAATAGAACTTTTTGGTTTGAATGACCAAAAAGTTCTAGATCAAGGATTCAGTGTACCCCACTCGGTATGGGGTTACTGACATAACGCACGGCTCAGGAGACACGCACACACAGGCTTAGAGTAGTTCAAAGAGTTTATTTACAGCAGGAGTGTATGAGTGTGTGTCTGCGGGATGCAGATGTGTTGGTGGTGGCGTCTGCTTCAGGCACAGAGGCAGATGACCGTTCGGCCGAGCAACCCTATGGAGAGAACACAGGGAGAGGGTGACGGGCATACACCAACACAGGATGAATTATGGCAAGAGAAGATCTTACTTGAGTTGTCAGGATAGCTGGCACAGCAAGGGGAACGTAGCCCGGGAGACAGCCACCTGGAGAGCTCCGTGCAGCAGCGAAGGATGGGCGATGGAACGGAGACGTCCGCCGCCGGGGAATCCACCTGTGCACAGGGGAGCAGACTGGAAAAGGAGGTAAGGGTTCTTACCCAGAATAGCGATGCTGAAGAAAGGAATGCTCACGGCGGTGAGGGAACGAAGTCTGACGGCTTCAGGCTGAGCCTCCGGGCGAGGCGGCTTTTATCCCTCGCCGCTGATGAGGATCAGGTGTGTGAGCAGGTGGCGCCGCTGATGAACGGCGCGGCGTGACAGTACTCCCCCCTCTAGCAGCGCCTCCTGGCGATGGCTTATCCGGGTGCGCTCGGTGGAAGTCCGCGATGAGCGATGGGTCCAACACAAACGACGGGGGCACCCATTGTCGATGCTCGGGCCCATAGCCCTCCCAGTCCACCAAGTATTGCAACCCACGACCCCGGCGCCAGGAGTCCAGGATGGAGGAGACGGACCAGGCCGGGTGGCCACCAATCATCCGGGGCGCGGGTTGCGCTGCAGGAGGAGGGCAAAGGGGGTCGGTGACTGCCAGCTTCACCTTTGATACGTGGAAGGTGGGATGGATGCGGAGGGAGGGGGGAATAGCCACGCGCACAGCCACCGGGTTGATGATCCGGGTGATGGGGAAGGGACCCATGAATCGCTGTGCCAGCTTCCTCCTCTCGCCTTTTAGGGTGACGTCCTGGGTGGAAACGTAGACAAGTTGCCCAACTCTGTACGCCGGGGCAGGTCTTCTACGCCGGTCCGCCACGGTCTTGTTGCGCTCCGCTGTGCGTAAAAGCGCATGACGCGCGGCGGCCCAGGTGGAGCGGAACTGCCTCACGTGCGCCCTAACTGACGGAACAGTTACCTCGCTCTCCTGCGCTGGAAGCAGCGGGGGGTCGTAACCCAGGGACGCCTTGAAGGGGGACATCCCCGTTGCAGAAGAGCGGGCGGTGTTGTGGGCGTACTCCACCCAGGCGAGATGGTTGCTCCATGATGTCGGCTTGGATCTTGCAACACAGCGGAGCGCAGCCTCCAGCTCCTGATTGGTCCTCTCACACTGCCCGTTAGACTGGGGGTGATGGCCGGAGGAGAGGCTCACCTTGGCTCCGATGGCGTTGCAAAAGGATTTCCAAACCTCGGATGAAAATTGGGGGCCCCGGTCCGAGACCACGTCCACCGGGATCCCATGCAGCCTGACCACGTGTTGGACGAGGAAGCCTGCCGTCTCCAGGGCGGTAGGGAGACCTCGCAGGGGGATGAAGTGTGCCGCCTTGGAGAAACGGTCCACGACGGTCAGGATGGTGTCGAATGAGTTGGAAACCGGGAGCCCGGTGACGAAATCCAGTGCGATGTGCGACCATGGCCTGCCAGGGATGGGCAGAGGCTGGAGCAGACCCGCTGGAGGGGCGTTTCCCGATTTGCTGGTGGCACAAATTGGACAAGCCCGGGCGTAGCGGGCTGCATCCCTCCGCAGGCCCGGCCACCAAAAGGACCGTTGGAGGAGGCTGATCATCCGAGAGGTGCCGGGATGACAGGTGAGCCGGGAGGTGTGGAGCCAGTGGATGACCTCTCCTCGGACCGCAGACGGAACGAACAGTCTTCCCTCCGGCCCGCCGCCAGGATCAGGTTCCACCTCCTGTGCCTTCCGGATCTTGTCCACAATGTCCCAAGAGATAGCTCCCACGACGCACGACCTGGGCAGGATAGTGTGGGGCGTCTCCTCAGCCCCCACGGGGGTGAACTGTCTAGAGAGGGCGTCAGGCAGGCCGTTCTTGGAGCCTGGCCTGAAGGTGATAGAGAACCGGAACCTGGCGAAGAACAGAGACCAGCGCGCCTGGCGGGCATTCAGGCGCTTGGCAGATCGTAGGTACTCTAAATTCTTATGGTCCGTCAGGACCACAAACGGCAGGTCCGCCCCCTCTAGCCAGTGGCGCCACTCCTGTAGGGCGAGTTTAATGGCCAGGAGCTCTCTGTCCCCCACATCATAGTTCCTCTCCGCCGGGGACAGGCGCCGGGAGAAGAAGGCGCACGGTCGCTTGGCGCCATCGTCCGGTGATTGCTGGGATAACACTGCTCCCACTCCCGTGTCCGACGCGTCCACCTCCACAATGCACTGCAGCGCGGGGTCGACCTGGCGAAGGACCCGGGGGGAGGAGAACTCCGCCTTCAGCGCCTTAAAGGCAGCATCGACCTCTTCGGTCCACCGGAACGGGACCTTCGGGGACGTGAGGCGGGTCAGTGGTCCGACGATCCAGCTGAAATTCGGGACAAAACGGCGGTAAAAATTGGCGAAGCCAACAAACTGTTGCACCTGCTTCCGAGATGCGGGAGTAGGCCACTCCACCACCGCCTTCACCTTCTCTGGGTCCGGGAGCACCTGGTCTTGGGCGATGATGAATCCCAGGAAGGATGTGGTCCTAGCATAAAACTCGCACTTCTCAGCCTTCATGTACAGACGATTCTCCAGCAGTCTTTGAAGGACCCGCCTCACATGGACCCGGTGCTCGTCTCTGGACTGAAAGAAGATCAGAATGTCGTCCAGGTAGACGAACACGAAGAGGCCGATGAAATCCCGGAGGACGTCATTGATGAGGCGCTGAAAGATGGCAGGAGCGTTGGTCAGCCCGAACGGCATGACGAGATACTCAAAGTGGCCGTTCGGGGTACGGAAGGCTGTTTTCCATTCATCTCCCTCCCGGATCCGGACGAGGTGGTAAGCGCTGCGGAGATCCAGCTTGATAAACCAGGTCGCCCCCTGGAGGGAGTGGAAGGCAGTGTCCATGAGGGGCAGGGTGTAACGGTCCCTCTCAGTGATGTCATTAAGTGCTCGGTAGTCAATACAGGGACGGAGGGAACCGTCCTTCTTCCCTACAAAGAAAAACCCCGCCCCCACGGGTGATGACGATGGGCGGATAATCCCAGCGCTCAGTGATTCCTTCAGGTACGTATTCATAGTCTCCTTCTCCGGCGCCGACAGGCTGTACAGCCGACCAGATGGCAGGGGGGCCCCCTGGCGGAGATTGATGGCACAGTCATATGGTCGATGCGGGGGAAGAGACATAGCTTTCGACTTGCTGAATACCATACCCAGGTCGTGAAAATCTGGGGGCACCAGTGACAGGTCCGGGGGTGCTGTATCCGCCACAGGAGGAGCCGCGGACGGGGAGCAGGCAGCGGACTGAAGGCAGGTGCCCATGCAGAAGGTACTCCACGCCGACACCCCAGCTGACCTCCAGTCCAGGACAGGATTGTGGAGGCGTAGCCAGGGATACCCCAGGATGACGGGCGACACAGAGTTGGGCAGGACGTAGAAAACCATTTCCTCCCGGTGGTTCCCTGAGATGATGACTGGGACAGGAATGGTTTGATGGGTAACTCTCCCAAGGGAGGCACGGGAGAGATGGACCAGGGAGATGGGGTGTTTGAGCGCCTGACAGCGGATGCCCAATCGGGTTGCCAGGCCTTGTGAAATGAAGCTGCCCTCTGCGCCCGAATCCACCAGTGCGTGGGTGAGGTGCCCAGTGGGATTGTGGCAAAAACGGATGGGCAGCTTTAATTGAGTGAGGGGACTTTGCCGATTGACGTCCGCGAGGCCCCCTACAGTGACTCGCGGACCCCACCGTTTGGCTTTTGTGGGCAAAGCTCTAACGTGTGTTGATTGTCTCCGCAATACATGCAGAGACCCAACTCACGGCGGCGCTGTCTCTCTGCCAAGGAGAGCTTTGCCCAGCCCGTCACCATCGGCTCCGACTCCTCGGGGCACGATGGTGGCGGCGTCGCCAGGGGGCGAGCTTGGGGCAGGCGTAGCGGGACTCCTCGAGGGCGAGAAGCAGACGGCTTCCGTCCTGAGGAGCGCTCGCGCAGCCTGTTGTCCAAGCTGATTGCCAATGAGGTTAGCTCCGCTAACGTTCCGGGGATATCCCGTCCAGCCAGTTCATCCCTCAGATCACTATTGAGGCTGCGGAGAAACAGGCCGCAGAGGGAGCGCTCCTCCCAGCCCAGTTCCTCCGCCGCTACCCGGTATTCGATGGCATAATCCGCGGCCGACCGGTTTCCCTGCTGGAGAGCGAGAAGCCGATCGACCTGGACCGCCTCGGAACGGGAGTGATCAAACACCTCCAGGAAGCGCCTCACGAACTCGGCATAGGTGAGGGTGGCATAACTGGGTCTCGCCATAATAGCGTAGGCCCAAGTTAAAGCACGCCCCTCCAGGAGGTTCCCTATGTAGCCGATCCGGCTGTGATCTGAGGGAAAATCTCTGGGCACACGGTCAAACACGGACTCGCACTGCATCACAAACCCCCGCGCTCCGCCGAGCTTTCCGCTAAAGCGGGCGGGGGTCGGAATTGGTGTGAGTCGGGCCGGTGCCACTGGGGCTGGCTGGACGGCCACCGGAACAGCAGGAGCTGCGCCACCCTGAGGAGCCGGGGGGAACGGCTGCTGGGGGTCCAGGCGGTCCAATCGGCCAGTGATAGTTATCAATTGATTCAGGATAACCTGCTGTTGATAAGCTATTTGATCCACTCTAGCCTCGAGAGTGGTAAGCCGGTGTGCG
Organism: Pholidichthys leucotaenia; assembly: GCA_020510985.1. Classification (NCBI taxonomy): domain Eukaryota; kingdom Metazoa; phylum Chordata; class Actinopteri; order Cichliformes; family Pholidichthyidae; genus Pholidichthys; species Pholidichthys leucotaenia. Next base: position 167,890,270 of record CM035846.1, read on the forward strand.
AGCCCGCCGTCCGTCGAGCCGCTCTGCTGAAGCCGTACTGACATAACGCACGGCTCAGGAGACACGCACACACAGGCTTAGAGTAGTTCAAAGAGTTTATTTACAGCAGGAGTGTATGAGTGTGTGTCTGCGGGATGCAGATGTGTTGGTGGTGGCGTCTGCTTCAGGCACAGAGGCAGATGACCGTTCGGCCGAGCAACCCTATGGAGAGAACACAGGGAGAGGGTGACGGGCATACACCAACACAGGATGAATTATGGCAAGAGAAGATCTTACTTGAGTTGTCAGGATAGCTGGCACAGCAAGGGGAACGTAGCCCGGGAGACAGCCACCTGGAGAGCTCCGTGCAGCAGCGAAGGATGGGCGATGGAACGGAGACGTCCGCCGCCGGGGAATCCACCTGTGCACAGGGGAGCAGACTGGAAAAGGAGGTAAGGGTTCTTACCCAGAATAGCGATGCTGAAGAAAGGAATGCTCACGGCGGTGAGGGAACGAAGTCTGACGGCTTCAGGCCGAGCCTCCGGGCGAGGCGGCTTTTATCCCTCGCCGCTGATGAGGATCAGGTGTGTGAGCAGGTGGCGCCGCTGATGAACGGCGCGGCGTGACAGTTACTGGGGCCCCACCCTGGAGCCAGGCCTGGGGGAGGGGCTCGATGGCTAGCATCTGGTGGCTGGGTTTCCACCCATGGGACCCGGCCGGGCTCAGCCCGAAGGAGTTACATGGGTCCGCCCTCCAGTGGGCTCACCACCTGCAGGAGGGATCATGGGGGTCCGGTGCTATGTGGATTGGGTGGCAGTCAAAGGCGGAGACCTTGGCGGACTGATCCCAAGCTTTCTAAACTGGCTTTTGGTATGTGGAATGTCACCTCTCTGGTGGGGAAGGATTCTGAGCTGGTGTACGAGGTTGAGAGATACCGGTTAGATATAGTAGGCCTCACCTCAACACACAGCTCCGGTTCCGGAACCAGTCTCCTGGAGAGGGGCTGGAGCTTGGCCTTTTCTGGAGTTGCCCCGGGTGAGAGGCGACGAGCAAGGGTGGGTATTCTTGTATCCCCCCACCTTGCTGCCTCTATATTGGAGTTTTCCCCGGTGGGCGAAAGGGTTGCTTCCCTTCGCCTTCGGGAACGTCTGGCTGAGGCCCCTGTCTAGGAGGTCTTCAACTCCCACCTCCGGAAGAACTTCAACCACATTCCGAGGGAGTCTGGAGACATGGAGTCTGAATGGGCCATGTTCTCCAGGTTCAGGTTCAGGTTCAGGTTACTTTATCTGTACCCGTAGGTAGATTTGTTTTGCAGTCTGGTGACATCCATATTTACAAGCCACAAATTACATTCAACATAGGCACAAACACTGGCACACATGAAGCTGACTATAAACATGATAAAAATACTCAAGGCTCCATCAATCAGGGTATAAAAAGACAAAGAGATGGGAGAAAAACCAGAAGTAAGAGAGAAGGGTCATATTAAAAGTTAAAAACTAGTCAAAGAGGTTAAAAACTCAAAGGTCTAAAACCCAATAAAATATTTAGAACCCAAGTAACATCCTACAAAAATAAGTAAATATAAAATGGAGTTAATAAATAGGTACCTAAATTATGTGCAATATATTGTTACAGCTTGTTCAACTCTTTGACAGCAACAGGAACAAAGCTGTTTTTGTAGCGCTGGGTTCTATTTTTTGGGACAGCAAACCTCCGTCTTGAGGGAAGAAGCTGAAAGTTGCAGTGCAAAGGGTGGGAGTCATCATTTAAAATGGAGGTAGCCATCCTCTGTACTTGTCTGGTGTACAGGGATGTCAGGCCCAGCTGTGGCTCACCAAGCAAACGACTGGACCATCTAACTACCTGATCCAAGGATTTCCTCTGTTTCAGTTTTATCTGACCAAACCATGACACTAAAGAAAAGGATAAAACAGATTCAATAAAAGCCCGATAAAACATTGTCATTATAAGATAAGATAAGATAAGATAAGATAAGCCTTTATTAGTCCCACAACAGGGAAATTCCAGGATTGCAACAGCACAGGGATAGCAACACTCAGAGCAACAATCAGAAGGCAAGAAAAAAAACAAGCAAGCAAGAGCAGCTAATATACATATGTACATATTACTATAAAATATATATATACACACACACAGACACACAGTGCAGAGCATTGTAGCTGGATGGAATAAATATATGAATATGTAAACACACAGTGCGGAGCAATGTAGCTAGATGGAATAAATATATAGATATATAAACATAAACACACCCAGTGCGGAGCATTGTAGCTAGATGGAATAAATATGTAAATATATAAACACACACAGTGCAGAGCATTATGGTTAGGTCAATTTGGAAGCGTGCAAGTTTTCTCAAGCAATGCAAATGTTGCTGACCCCCTTTTTGCACACCCTTTCACAGTTCTCTTCAAAGTTTAAATTACTATCAATAATCGTCCCAAGATATTTGTAGGATTGTACACATTCGGTGGTCTGGCCTTTTAGTACGGTGACTTTGTGCCTGGGATTTTTCCTCCTAAAGTCAATAATCATGTCTTCAGTTTTTGTCGTATTCAGCTGCAGGTAGGAATCCTCACACCAGTGAACAAAATCATCAACTACTGGGCCGTGGCCACTCTCACCATCCTGGAGGAGACTGACAATAACTGAGTCATCAGCATACTTTATAATGTGTCTGTTGTCATGTCTGCGCCGACACATGTTTGTGCACAGGATGAAGAGTAGTGGTGACAACACACACCCCTGAGGAGAGCCAGTAGAAGAGCACTTTAGGTTAGACAATGTACAATTGACTCTTACTCTCTGCGTCCTGTTGGTTAAGAAATCCAGAATCCAACCCACCAGATTATTGCTCAAATCAAATTGTTGCAGGAGCCTTTCAACTAAGATACGAGGTTGGATTGTATTAAAGGAGGAGGAAGAGTCCACAAATAAAAGTCTGGCGTGTGTCCCATTAAAATCCAGATGTTTAAAAAGCATGTTAAACAGAGTGACAGTGGCATCCTCCACTCCTCTGTGACGCCTATAGGCAAACTGCAGAGGATCCAATGCATGCTCAGTCTGCTTTAGGACCTCACATCTGACCAGTTTTTCAAAAATTTTCATTAAAATTGAAGTCAAAGCAACTGGTCTAAAGTCGTTTACCGTTTTAGAACAGCTGGATTTTGGAACAGGAACAACCACGGCTTCTTTCCAGATCTGAGGCACATGTTGTGTCTGTAAGGACTTATTGAAAATGTAATGAAATATAGGACTCAGTTCATGTGCACAGGACTTTACCAAGCGCCAACATATATTATCAGGGCCCTGACTTTTGTTCACTTTTACAACGCAGAACTCCCTTTTAACATCCTGCACCTCAATATTAAAGTGCTGATTGTCTTTGAGTTTCTGTTTCAAATCTTGGGTTTCTGTGCTAAAATCAAAGGAGTCAAAACGACCATAAAAACAATTAAGAGCATTAGCCAGCTCTGTGTCTGAATTAAAACCATCTAAAAACACACGATTACTGCGCTCTGTGCTCTGAAGGCCTGCAATAGTTTTCATACTGGCCCAGGCTGAACCAAGTTTCTTTGTTGCCATCTTGCTTTCCAATTCTGATTTATAATTCTGTTTTGCTCTTAAAATTTCGGACTTCAGCTCTTTTGTGGCAACCTGTAGCTCAGAAACAGACCCCTGTTTAAAGGCAAGTGCTTTCCTCTGTAAGCAGGATTTAACTGATTTTGTAACCCATGGCTTGTTGTTGGGATATATTTTGACACGTTTACGTGGAACGATCTTATTTTTACAGAAAGCCATGTATGAGCATGTGACATCCACCAAAGAGTCCAAATCATCCTCACAGGCCAGTGTGAACATCTCCCAGTCTGTACAGTTAAAGCATTCCTGGAGGCAGTGCACTGAATCCTCTGTCCACACATCAATGTCCCTCTTCTCCACCTTGCCTCTTCTGAGAGCAGTTTGTGTGGGCAGCAAATGTACACAGTTGTGATCTGAGGATCCTACAGGAGGAAGGGGGAGTGATTTATAGGCCCTCTCTATGGATCCATAGCACAGGTCCAATGTCTTTTTTCACCTGGTTGGGCAGGAGACATACTGATAAAAGTTTTTAAGTGTCTTCTTTAAAGAAACATGGTTAAAATCCCCAAGAATGAAGTTTGGCGCCTCTGGAGAAATTGATTGCAGCCGCTGGATCACATCAAAGATGGTGCTGGAGGCGGAGTCAGCGTCTGCCCTCGGGTGAATGTACACAGTTGTGATGAAAAGCTGGGGGAACTCGCGAGGCAAATAAAAGGGGAGTAGTGACACAGACAGCAGCTCCACATCGGGTGTACAGATGAGCTCTCTGACCGTGACAGATGTGCAGTACTGCTTATTAATGTATAAACATACGCCGCCCCCCTGACGTTTCCGCGTTACCTCTTCCTGCTGTTCCGAGCGCAGTGGGGCTCCAAAGCCGTCAATCCACAGGTCTGCGTCTCGGTCATGCGCAGTAAGCCAAGATACGGTGACAGCCATGACACAGCAGTTCTTAAAGTCCTTCTGGTAGCATACATTCCCTTGAATTTCATCCACCTTGTTTCTCAGAGACTGTACGTTCCCAAAAATCATAGAAGGAAGAGGAATGTTACCAAACTGACGTCTTCTCAGGCACAATTTCACACGTCCACGCTTTCCGCGTTTCCTTCTCCCGTCTCTCCCGTCTCTCTTTTCACCGCTGTGTCCATCTCTCAAAATAAAGTCTGGCAGTTGCGGCTTAGGCTCAATCACAGCTGCTGCATCAACCATGTTTAAATGCAACAATATGTCCCTGGAATAATGTATTCTGCCCGCCATGATGCTGGTCGCGTTTACCTCATAGACAAAGAGCCGGAGGAAAAGTAGCAGCAGTGCAAAAAAGGGGAGGAAGTCCATGTTGATGGAACCAGGGAGCTCTTCACCATACAGTCCACAAACATTCCAGGACAGAAACGACACAGAGGATTTCGTAAAAACACATTAAAGTACATAAAAACAAGACACACAGACGACGGACTTTTACACCAGCTGCCGGTCGCTGCGTGCGCATGCGCCCTCCACCTCTATTGTTGAAGCAGCGGCCCAGAGCTGTGGCTGCAAGGTGGTCGGGGCATCTTGTGGTGGCAACCCCCGAACCAAGTGGTGGACACCAGTGGTGAGAGGGGCCATTAAGCTGAAGAAGGAGCCCTATCAGGCTTGGTTGGCTTGTGGGACTCCTGAAGCAGCTGAGGTGTACCGGCAGGCCAAGCGGAGTGCAGCTCGGGTGGTTGCTGTTTTGTGGACTTGGAGAAGGCATTTGACCGCGTCCCTTGTGGTTTTTTGTGAGGGGTGCTTCGGGAGAATGGGGTATCGTGCTCGTTGTTATGAGCTATTTGGTCTCTGTACAACCGTTGTGAAAGTTTGGTTCGTATTGCCAACACTCGGTCGGACTCATTCCCAGTGAGAGTTGGACTCTGCCAGGGCTGCCCTTTGTCACCAATCCTGTTCATAATTTTTATGGACAGGATTTCTAGGCACAGCCAGGGAATGGAGGGTGTCATGTTTAGTGACCACAGGATCTCATCTCTGTTGTCTGCAGATGATGTTGTCCTGTTGGCTTCATCCAGCAATGACCCACAGTTCTTGCAGGGACGGTTTGCCGCTGAGTGTGAAGCAACTGGGATGAGAATCAGCACCTCCAAGTCCGAGTCCATGGTCCTCAGCTGGAAAAAGGTGGATTGTCCTCTCCGGGTTGGGGACAGGCTCCTGCTCCAAGTGGAGGAGTTTAAGTATCTTGGGGTCTTATTCACGAGTGAGGGGAAAATGGAGCGAGAGATTGACAGACGGATCGGAGCAGCATCTACAGTGATGCAGACATTATACCGGTCTGTTGTGGTGAAGAGGGAGCTATTGACAGACGGATCGGAGCAGCATCTACAGTGATGCAGACATTATACCGGTCTGTTGTGGTGAAGAGGGAGCTGAGTTCTAAGGCAAAGCTGTCGATTTACCAGTCAATCTACGTTCCTACTCTCACCTATGGTCACAAGCTTTGGGCAATGACCGAAAGAACGAGAACACGGATACAAGCGGCTGAAATGAGCTTTCTCCGTAGGATTGCTGGACTCACCCTCAGAGATAGGGTGAGGAGCTCAGTCATCTGGGAGAGGCTCAGAGTAGAACTGCTGCTCCTCCACATTGAAAGGAGTCAGTTGAGGTGGTTTGGGCATCTGATTAGAATGCCTCCTGGATGCCTCCCACTTGAGGTGTTTCGGGCACGTCCCACTAGGAGTTGACCCCGGGACAGACCCAGGACTCGCTGGAGAGACTATGTCTCCCAGCTGGTCTGGGAACGCCTTGGTATCCTCTCTGAAGAGCTGGAGCAGGTGGCTGGGGAGAGGGAAGTCTGGGCTTCTCTGCTTGAACTGCTGCCTCCGCGACCCGGACCTCTGGAAAAGCGGTAGAAGATGGATGGATGGATGGATGGTTTGAATGAGAAGTGTTCTGTTTGGTGAAAGGAAGACAATTCCAGCATAAGAACCTTATCCCATCTGTGAAACATGGTAGTGGTAGTATCATGGTTCGGACCTGTTTTGCTGCATCTGGGCCAGGATGGCTTGTCATCATTAATGGAACAATGAATTCTAAATTATACCAGTAAATGCTAAAGGAAAATTTCAGGACATCTGTCCATGAACTGAATCTTAAGAGAAAGTGGGTCATGCAGCAAGACAATGATTTTAAACACACAAATCTTTCTACCAAAGAATGGTTAAAGAAGAATAAAGCTAATGTTTTGGAATGGCCGAGTTAATGTCCTCACCTTAATCCAACTGAGATGTTGTAGAAGTACCTGAAGCAAGCAGTTCATGTGAGTAAATGGGCTAAAATTCCTGCAAGCAGATGGACAGAACTGATCAACAGTTACTGGAAATGTTTAGTTGCAGTTATCGCTGCAAAAGGGGGACAAACCAGATACTGACATAAAAGGTTCACAAACTTTTGCCACTCACAGACATGTAATATTGGATCCTTTTCTTCAATAAATAAATAAATGAAAAAGTAAAATATTTTTGTCTCATTTAATTAACTGGGTTCTCTTTATCTACTTTTGACACGTGAAAATCTGATGATGTTTTTGGTCATATTTATGTAGAAATGTAGAAAATTCTAAAGGGTTCATAAACTTTCAAGTACCACAGTACTACCCAAAATTATTTGATTAAAATCATTGTATGTTCAAATAACAGTTACCAAGATGCAGGAAGAAGTTCATGAGGGACACTTTTAGTCATTACAAATGATGATAATGAAACGTGTTTAAAGGGGTCACTGACAGAAAAATTGTGTTTTTGTAGGTTTTAACCTTCTGAAAGGCCTATTGGTCATGTGATTATGAAAAAACTATCAAAACACTCACTTCTCTTAAAAAAAAAAAAAACAGCCTTTTTTTATTATTATTTTTCCTCCAAGAAGTCATTTTAACGCTTGGTTTTTTCTTGTACGTCAAGAAATGGGAAACATCACTAAAAGATAAAGATCACTAGCCTACCTGCCCACTGTTCTATTATTAGCCTGCCTAGCTGTCTGTCATGTAGATGGTTGGAGAGCCAAAGGCATTAGCTTAACCTGTTGCACTTCGGTGTACCGCGGGCGGGCACGTCTCTGCGTCCTAGAGCGCACGAGGGCGCCCTAGTACGCACACTGTGCGTCCTAGGGCGCACTGAAGAAAAAAAAAAGCTGCATTTCCGTTTTTCCACTACAGACACAGCCGCGAACAGAAAGCCAAAGGAGTGCTTTGATTGGTTTAGATGTGATTGACCTCTCATTTGACTAAGAGCCTTGAATTGGGTTTCTGAAACCTTGAAGAACCAATGACTGAAAACCTAGCAAGAAGGACCCGCCTACCAACGGCTGCGAATACAGCCAGCCAATTGAAGCACAGAAGTTCGAAAGCTGTTTTGTGTAAGGCTGGGTGACACACAGGCGTTCGCCAGTCTTTTTTTCTTACTACTGTTTTTATTTGTTTTGAAAAATCGTTCGCCAAAACCGCAATCATGGAAGTGCAAAACCGCAATAATGGAATTATGGTTTGACCGGGTCGTGTGACCAGAACCACGAGTCCGCAACAAGCGGACCAGCTTCATGTTCGTCTGACAATGAGGAAGAGAAGATCACCAGCTACGCTGCTGTTGTGGACAGGTAAGTGTTATAAGCTAAATTATTCTTTATCCCTGAAAATTGTAATCCAAATGACTTTTGACCGATCGGTAAATTACAACTGTGCGTTATCGCAACATGACGGACCCGGACCACTCCGGTCCGGGACCCATGTGCCTCCTTTGGGTACACGGAGTGTACCCAAAGGAGGCACATGGGTCTGCCCTCCAGTGGGCTCACCACCTACAAGAGGGATCATGGTGCTATGTGAACCGCGCGGAAGTCTGGCCTACTCTGCCTGGACTGATGCTCCTGCGACCTGGATCCCTGGATAAATGGTAGAAGATGGATGGATGGATGGAATTGTTATGTATGGTAAAATTCCTCTATAAAGGATGAGGCCAGATGGCTGGACGAACACAGCTTTACTGAACATTGGTAATAACAGCAGACACACGGTAGACGCCAGGCAAAGGGCACCGGTTGAAGAGGCCGCATCATGGATGCCCTCTGCTATTTATAGGGCAGTGCAGTGGCGGAACAGGGAGTGCCTGCCACTACACCACACTTCACAATAAGGTGTCAAACACCAACCCCCCCCCCCCCCCCCCCCGAGAAAAGTCCAAAACCACTCACTCAATTACCCCCCCACACCACCACCACCACCAATTTTGGGACCCGAATCACGCACTAGCAAAGTGATGTATCTAAATGGACTAACACATTCACACAACAAAACCTAAAATAGGGCGGATGGGTGGACTACCCTCCTGCCCACATGGCATGGTGGATTATTCTGCCACCTGATAAGCTAAAAGAAAAGTCCATTAATAGACTAAAATCATTGCTGTGTTCCTAAACTAATAAAAACACACAAAACAATCCCATTTTACAACATACTTAAACATTAGAACATCAGAACTATGAACACAAAATTTACAGCACTGTTCCTTGGGCAGGAGGAGCAGAACTGGCATGAGGGGCCCAGGGCAGCCCCTCGGCAAGCACGCCCCTGGAAGCAGCAGGCCCCCGGGACAATGGCTGATCTCCTGGAAGCCTCGCCCTGAACACGCTGAAGCTGACTGGTGTGCCTCACTGAGCCATCAGACAGCTGGAAGTATGCTGTGCCCAGTTTAGCCACTATGCGCAGACACTCCTCATGTTTTGCTGGCTGTTGTCTGGCTCATCTTCGCCATGGACATTCCTCTCCTCGAACCCGAACCAAGTCCATAACCCTAAGAGGCACTCTGCTCAGCCTGACATGGTGCTGCTGAGCACACGGTTTTCCCATGCTCGTCAATCTGGCCCCGTCCTCTTCTGAAGCCGTCGTAGCGGTTGCCATTATAGCTGCAGATTCTCCATCCCTCTGTGGCCAAGCTCTGGGGAAATCTGGGGCTAGCACATCGGCGTCACTCACCAGCGCAGGCGCCTTGCCGCCGTGCTCCGTACCCCCCTCTATGGTTTCCCGAGCGCCGGCACTGAGACCCTCCTGTGCTAAACCTGAGTGAGCCTAGACCTGCTTGACTGCCGTGGTGTCCATTAGTTCTTCGTCCCACACAACGTCATCATCGACCACTGGAACTGGAGGCCTCCACTGGCCACAACCCGACCATTCTTCCCCAGTGTTGTCTTTAATGGCAAAACTCAGTCCGTAAAACACGTCACAGCCTATGATGTTGTTGCCTCGGGCCATCATGTGAAACGTGAAGTCAGCCATCGTCGCAGACTCATACCGAACCGTTAACTCCAACGTCCCAACTGTGCACAGCCTGCTACCTCCATAACCATAAAGCAGCACTGGGTTACCTCTTACTTTGTAGTGGGGGAAAAACTTCCTCACCGTGGCCCAATTCAGCAACGACCTCTCCACCCCCGTGTCAAGCAGCAGCGGTACCTCCACGTCATCCAGTTCCATTGTGCAGAAAGTGTACCCGTTGGTACTAGCAGACACTGTATGGATGGTTGTTGGGGGCAGACGGAATGATTTCTTCTGTGGGCTCTCCGGCTCAGATACATGGCACACTCTGGCAAAATGGTTCAACCGTCCACATCTGCTACAATGCTTCCCTCTAGCCGGGCAGTCCTTAGACTTATTTCGGTGCATCGTTGACCCGCAACCCTTTCAGAGGGGTTTTCTCGGGGCAGACCTTTGGCTGGCAGCATTAGCTTCCGTAGTGTCGTCGTCCAAGCTATCCTTGCTATCTGAGTCTGCTACATTTGCTGTGGCAGGAGGCTCTGGCAGCTGTTGTGATTGGTGCCAGTTTAGCTCCGAAGCTAGCTTGTCTGCGGCCTCCAACTGGAGAGCTAGCTCAACAGCCCTGGCTAGCGTTAAGTCACTCGGTGCCGTGAGAAACCTAGCCCGTATAGTGGTGCTACTCGTGTGCTCTGCAAGCTGGTCACATACCAGTTCATCCTCCAGTGACCCAAAATGACACTTGCTTGCTAACTGCCTCAAGTTGGCGACAAACTGATGTATAGGCTCACCCACACATTGATGTCGCTGCCAAAAGCAAATCCTCTGGACAGTCACGCTATCCAGGGCATAAAAGTGGCCTGCTAGCAGCTCGACGACGTCTTCAAAAGAATCCAAACCTCCGAGTGTGCGCAGGACACGCTGGCCCTCAATCCCGAGGTTGTGAACAAGTAGCGCACGTGCTCTCAACTTGTTGAGCTTTCCCAGGTCAAGCGCGGTGATGTAGGTCTGGAAAGCTTCAAACCATCTCAGCCACAGCACGGGCGGCTCACCCGGGAACTCGAGGAAGGGGCGAAGTGGTGTAATACATGCCTCCATTAGTTAATCCTCAATTGCTAAATGTTACGTATGGTAAAATACCTCTATAAAGGATGAGGCCAGATGGCTGGACGAACACAGCTTTATTCAGCATTGGTAATAACAGCAGACACGCAGTGGACACCAGGCACAGGGCACCAGTCGAAGAGGCCGCATCATGGATGCCCTCTGTTATTTATAGGGCGGTGCAGTGGCGGAACAGGAAGTGCTCGCCGCTACACTGGACTTCACAATAACGTGTCAAACACCAACACCACAGGAATATTATTGTCATCTAATCCCATCTCACAGGTAATTAATTTTTATGACAATATTTACAATTTAAAAGGTCACAAAACTGCTTTCAGTAAACCGTTTACTAAAAACGTCACAATTACACATTAGGATCAACACTTATAATTGTATTTCGCAGCTCGGTGGTGCAATGGTTAGCACTGTCACAGCACAGCAAGAAGATTGCAGGTTTATTCCCACCCCTCACCAGCAGTAACCTTTCTGTGTGGAGTTTGGATATTCTCCCCTTGTCTGCGTGGGTTTTTCTCCGGGTACTCCGGTTTCCTCCCACAGTCCAAAGACATGCATGTTCAGTTAACTGGCATCAGCTGGGGATAAATTGTCCTTAGGTATGAATGTGAGAGTGAATGTTGTCTGTCTCTATGTGTTGGTCTTGCAATGGACTGTAGACCTGTCCAGGGTGCACCTTGTCCAATAGACGCTGGAATAGATACATGAATTACAGATTGCAGTAATGTATCAGAGGTTCAACGATGTAGAGGTTTATGTACAGTTTTTGATGACAGATGACAATACCAAGGTGCAAGTTGAATTTGGGTCTTTTTGTGTTTTGTCCTGTCCTGTTGTATTGATGAAGTTTATTGATATAAATTCATGTATTCCAAGTCTTCAATATGAACCACAGGTATAGTAGCTACTGACAGAGCAGCTAATGACTCACATGGAATTAAATACTAATTGTTGAGGGGAAAGAGATGAAATTAAAAAAAAATCCCACGAAGATTGTCTTTCTTAGTTTATCCTGTGCAAAGATGATCAGCGTGATGAGCTGCCTGTGGAATTAACCAATTACACTGCAAGCAGAGTTGCAGTTTTTCCATAAAACACAAGGTGGCACTGTAATCCTCTACAAGCCTTCAGTGTCTCTTATAAATTCTGTATTCCCTATTATTTCTGACAGCACTGAATAAGTCCAACTCCCTCCTTTGTCTTTGTTTTATCCATCTCACCTTTCAACTGTTTCAGTTGTTTTAGTCAAACTAAAAGGTGATAATATTTTTACACCATGGCCCCACACTGATCTTTTTATACAGAATCTCATTCAGTGATAGGCTATTAATGACCTTCAGCCTGCAGAAACTGTTCAAAATAGTTTTTTTAATCCTCCAGAAATTTGGCAAATGGTTGTTATGAGGGGCACATACTGTACTGCACTGTATTTATTCTAAAAACAAAATGAAACCACATGAACTACTATCATTCAGTTGGCATTTGACTGTTTATCCATTTCCTCACACAAACATATGTCTCTCAATACTGTTAACACATATATGGTGGTTTGGTGTTAAGCAGGGAATATACAAACTCTTATTCTGAGACAATATCAGTCTAATCACAGCCTTCTGTTTGCAGTTATATTGAAATATATATGAGGGGGGCTGAAAAGTTCATAGTGGTCAAATTTGACCAAATGTGGTTTATTTTTCAGTCGCAGGGATCCAAGCACTGCAACACCGATGGAAGAAGTGTGTGGACCAAAGGGGAGACTATGTTGAAAAATAAACTACATTTGGTCAAATTTGACCACTATGAACATTTCAGCCCCCTCTCATATATTGTATATTATATGAGAGGGGGCTGACATTTATATCAATGTCAATGCAAGTGCAAAGAGATGCATAAGTGGTAAAATTTCACAATTCAATATCTGAGCCCAGAAGTCAGCAAATCTCTTCCTAAATTAGGTTCACAATCGAGTCGGATGATAGAGCTTTGGAGATGGAACAAACTGATTTTTAAAAATGTTGTGAAGTCTGGAAAGCAGTGCCCATTCCTGACAGACTTTGAGACATATTTTAAAGCAAAACTCATTTCAGAAATCCCCCATCAGCTGCTTTAAACTTTTCCTACTCTGGTATTCATCTTGGTTTACTAGCCTCGTATCTCCAGAAAAAAAAATGTTGTCTTACTCTTTTATTTCCCTTCAGCAGTTCCACAATACATCTTTAACTTGTGGATGATTTCTGCAGGTCTTAGCACATGCTGACTGTTAAATTAAATACCAATGTGAAGAAAACACAAAATCTGCCAGCAAAGTCTTAGCAGGTGACTAATCTCATGCTGTGAAGTATTTGGGAGGGCAGATGAGCTTCTACCTTTGTTAGCAGACCATTACTATAAATCCAACACCCTGTCTGCTTTTGTGGGAGAAGACGGCAGGAACTGCAGTGTGTGCATGCTTATGCTGTCTAGATGGATGCATAATTAATGTGAATTGTAAGGTATTCCATACGGGTTGTGGGGTATGAAAGCAACTTGAGCTCAGATGGACTTCTCCTCTTTGAAGAAGTACTTGAAACGTTGACATGTGTGTTAATCAGTCACACCAGCACTGTGTGTGAGTCTATTCATACAGCTTTACGTGCTGGGATGTATTTTTTTCCTGCAAACATATTCAAGCGTTTGAGGCGACAATTCTAAAAGGATTTGTCTTTGTAAGAAGCATAGCTTGTGCATACATATATTGTAATATGAATAATTCTGTGCCAGGGTGGTGGGAGTTGATAAGGTCTATTAATTTTTCAGTGATTTGGAATAGGGAGCCACACACGATTACAATTTCCCCCACTAGTGTAATGTGCGCACATTATGGCTCCATTTGTCACATTTAGCTGTGGTCATTCAAACTAATTAAAGCAACTCTGAGGCCTCATTAAAAAGCTTTCAAAAGAAAGTGTTTATTTGAATAAGTCCACAATAAAATATCTACATTTTACAACAGCAAGTGAACATGTGATCAGAGCAAGACAAATTATATCAGATGGAAGCCGAGTAAAAAAGTGATCATAATTTAATGTAATATTAGTATTCAAATAAGACCTACATTTTCTCTCTGTGTGTGCCTTAATCAACAACAGAAATAAGAGCACTTCTTCCTTTGTTATAAAGTTTTTGCAGTCACTTTGGCAGGAGGTAGCCACTGCAAAATATTCTAGAGGAGCATAGACAATGCGAGGAGTATTGATGAATTTATTTTAATGGGACATTGTCAAATTGCAAGGCATTCATGCTGTATAAGGTGCTATTGCTGACTGGGAAGAAAAGCAGTCAAGATGTAATGTGTCTAAAATCAGCAGAGTTGCCTCAGTGTGGCTGCCTGTACAGCAGAAAGGACAGTCAGTCAGCTGACACTCCACAGCTACCCCACTGTTATTCAAGTCTTGAGAAATAACTTAAAAAAAAATCACAAAACAGTGCAGAGAACAAGAATACACAGATAATTCAGCAAATGCCATATGTCTACTGGCACAGAGAATTTAATTCTCATAGACCAAAATGCGTCAATTACTTCAGTATCAGCAAATAATTTGATGAATCCTTTCTAAATTTGGTTTTACAACTGAAGGTTAACATTGGATATCCTGTCATGTCTGTAAACGCATAAAGCTACAAGTGATCCATTTTAATGTGCTTACTGTCATCCTAAGTTCTTACCCTCCCAGTGAGACAAAATGGATGGGATGTGTATTTCAAGACCAGTAATCCACAAAAGAACATAGGCTGGGGATGAAGGATGGCAGAAAAAAACAACAACAACAAAAAAACAAAACAGGCAACTATGGTTCAAGTCCAGCTGCAAATGTTGTTGACTTTTACTTTACTTCCAGGTCACAATGTCCCTTTTATTTACCCATTAAAACATTTGTACAGATGCTGAAGATTAAACTAATAGGCTTCCCACTCAAAACAATTAAAAAGGGAAAACGTTAAGGTTAGGGTCTCCAGGACAGTGAGGGGGGCAAAACCTCTCACACATTAAACCTCTCACACCCACATTACACCTTTCTCCCTCTGCCATTTCACTTTATGCAGTTATTTTTATAACCACTAGAAGCCACTTTTTCAATGAGTGACTATAAGGTTCAATTCACACTGGTAAAAATACTGTCCATGGTTGGCTGTATTTTTGTTGGAGAACAGTCTCTACAAAGCCACCAGCTGCAGTCAGTCAGTTAAAATTAGTTCTAAGACTTAAAACAGCACCGGACCAAGAAATCATCCAGCACATAATCCCACACCTTATGACTTCAAAACATGCACAGATAAACCCATGAACTCTAAAATGTATTTCTTATGTTTCATCGATGATGGCATTTTAGTTGAGCAGAGCAAAGGAAGCTCTTTCTTCCTGTTAACAGCTTCTATACTTGGCAAGCCAAGCTAACTGCTAGCTTTGATTGCCCATGTGAGTTGTAGCAATTTCTTCATTTGACTGTTGGCAAGAAAGCAAATGTGCAAAAATGTTGATTTTTTTTAAATAAATATGTGGTGTAGATGGAGTGATTCTGCATGGTATTGTGACTGCAAAAATCATAATGGTCTCTGCAGAAGCAACTGTGTATGTATGAATAAAGATCACACATGTATGATTTACAAACTGTGGTGCAAATATCAGATTATCTGCTGCAGAATGAATGCATTCCTACAGCTGATACAACTACCAGGCAGAGGGTTCATTAGGCTCTCCCCTCTCATTGAATACACAGGAGCGTGACCGTCTGCGAAACATGGTGGCTCCACGGCCTTTCCTTCTAGTGAGGCCCAGGTAAAGGTCAGACTGTAGGAACCTGGGGTAGGAGTCCCTTTTCATCAGGTTGTAGATTTTTGTCTGGGCTACATCAAAACAGCTCTTTGTGGGCTGTGCCACGTTCTTCTGAATTGCCGTCTTCGTGTTATAGTCAATGTTGACCTGAACAAGAGGAAATTAGGAGCAATGAAAAAGGATACAGTCACTGATCTGCATCATCAGCTAGACTCAGTAAATCTTATTTTAAAGATTTGCTTATATTTTAATTCTCTGAACTTTTTTATTCATAGGAGGAACTAGCAAGATAGTCCAGAATGAATGGGATTGAAGCTGAACTCCCCAATAACATGACAAATATTTTTCTGATATATAGTAGCATCTAACATACACTATATTGCTAAAAGTACTGGAACACCCCTTCAAACTGGTAGAATGCACAAAGCAAGGGCCATAAAGACATGGGTGGGCGAGTTTGGTGTGGAGGAACTTGACTGGTCTGCACAGAGCCCTGACCTCAACCTGACAGAACACCTTTGGGATGAATTAGAGCAGAGACTGCGAGTCAGGCCTTCTTGTCCAGCATCGGTGCCTGACTTTGCAAATGCACTTCTGGTCAAAAATTCCCATAAACATACTCCTCAACCTTGTGGAAAGCCACACTTTGCAGCTGTAACAGCTTCAACTCTTCAGGGAAGGCTTTCTACAAAGTTTAGGAATGCGTTTATGGGAGTTTTTGACCTTTCTTTCAGTCTCTGCTCTAATTCATCCCAAAGGTGTTCTATTGGGTTGAGGTCAGGGGATCTGTACAGGGCAGTGATATTATGCATCAAGTGGCACATTTGATTTTATTGTTTTCACATACCTTTTACAAGTAGTCATAGACTACATTGCAACTATTTTCTACTTATATACATACATTAGTGTTGTAGTCAAGACCAGAGCCTCCCAAGACCAAGACCAATGTGTATGTAGGTGTGGGTCTTGGGAGACTCTGGTCTTCACTACAACATTAACATGAATATAAATTTCTGTTTTGTAAGACCTTAATCGGTCAGCATACAAAAAGTAGCTACTATAATACCCAGGGTTTTCTTGCCAAAAGCAACTTTTCTGTACAAGGTACCGACGTGGACAAAATTGTTGGTACCCCTCTGTTAATGAAAGAAAAACCCACAATGGTCACAGAAATAACTTGAATTTGACAAAAGTGGTAATAAATAAAAATTCTATGAAAATTGTGGTTCAGCAGAATTATTTTGAAAAACAAACTCATGAAACAGGCCTGGACAAAAATGATGGTACCCCTAGACAAGATTGAAAATAATGTGACCATAGGGACATGTTCAACCAAGATGTGTCCTCTAATTAACATCACAGGTGTCTACAAACTTGTAATCAGTCAGTTGGCCTATTTAAAGGGTGACAAGTAGTCACTGTGCTGTTTGGTGACATGGTGTGTACCACACTAAACATGGACCAGAGGAAGCAAAGGAGAGAGTTGTCTCAGGAGATTAGAAAGAAAATTATAGACAAACATGTTAAAGGTAAAGGCTATAAAACCATCTCCAAGCAGCTTGATGTTCCTGTGACTACAGTTGCACATATTATTCAGAAATTTAAGATCCACGGGACTGTAGCTAACCTCCATGGACGTAGCCGCAGGAGGAGACGGATAATACGAATGGTAACAAAAGAGCCCAGAACAACTCTAAACGCATTCATGGTGAACTCCAAGGTCAAGGTACAACAGTGCCAGATTGCACCATCCGTCGTTGTTTGAGCCAAAGTGGACTTCATGGGAGACGACCAAGGAGGACACCACTGTTGAAAACAAATCATAAAAAAGCCAGACTGGAGTTTGCCAAACTGCATGTTGACAAGCCACAAAGCTTCTGGGAGAATGTCCTATGGACAGACGAGACAAAACTGGAACTTTTTGGCAAGGCACATCAGCTCTATGTTCTCAGACGCAAAAATGAAGCATACCAAGAAATGAACACTGTCCCTACTGTGAAACATGGAGGAGGTTCTGTTATGTTGTGGTGCTGCTTTGCTGCATCTGGCACAGGGTGTCTTGAATCTGTGCAGGGTACAATGAAATCTCAAGACTATCAAGGGATTCTAAAGAGAAATGTGCTGCCCAGTGTGAGACAGCTTGGTCTCAGTCACAGGTCATGGGTCTTGCAACAGGATAATGACCCAAAACACACAGCTAAAAACACCCAAGAATGGCTAAGAGCGAAACATTGGACTATTCTAAATTGGCCTTCTATGAGCTCTGATCTAAATCCTATTGAACATCTGCGGAAGGAGAAGAAACATGCCGTCTGGTGAAGGCACCCTTCAAACCTGAGACAACTGGAGCAGTTTGTTCATGAGGAGTGGGCCAAAATACCTGCTGAGAGGTGCAGAAGTCTTATTGACAGTTACAGAAATCATTTGATTGGAGTGATTGCCTCAAAAGGTTGTGCAACAAAATATTAAGTTAAGGGTACCATCATTTTTGTCCAGGCCTGTTTCATGAGTTTGTTTTTTAAAATAATTCTGTTGAACCACAATTCAAAAGCATTGTCTGATTTTCACTGGTTAATTTTCATAGAATTTTTATTTATTATCACTTTTGTCAGATTCAAGTTATTTCTGTGACCATTGTGGGTTTTTCTTTCATTAACAGAGGGGTACCAACAATTTTGTTCACGTCTGTAGGTGAAGGTACTGTATGTGAAATGATCTGAGTTTAATTCAAAGCCACAGCTAATTTTAGATTTTTTTAACTTTCTTTTTTCAAAATAGAATATTCTGTTGTTCTATTTAAAACTGTTGTTTAAATTTAATATGAATTCTAGCAGTCTTGGTCCATCTATAATCTTTCTGTAGCTGAGCTTTGCTTATACTAAGAATAACCTCATGTGATCACAACCATTTATGTCTCAGTAGATGAGTCACACCAGACATTATGGCTAACACTCAAAAGAACAAAACAGAAAATGAGCTGGAAAAAAGCCCAACATTTGTTAATAAGCAAGACTACATCAGGTGATGAGAGGCAGCTCCAAAATCCACAATGAGAGCTGTGTAGAGTCATTTGAAACACTGGAAAAAAATGATCGTCATGGTTTAAAGGATTACACACACAGCACTAATCATAATTCCATTTTAGGCTGTCAAGATGCTTTTCCCTTTTCCCTCCAGAGAAATGAGCTCTATACAACCTGCTTTAGAGCGTCTCTTTGGTAAGTCGAAACGTACCGACTTGACATTCTTGGATTAGATTTCCAAACTGAATTATGTGTTATTCATGACTGTGCTCTTATTGTGGTGAAAAGAATGAGACCTCAGAGATATCAGCAAGAAGTGGTTCTTTGAATTAATTTTCACCCTATGAACCTAACGTGATATGAGTTAAAATGATGATTGACTCACATGAACTTCTGGATAGCATCAAACATCTTTTGTTCCTACTTGCTTTATGAATGAATATATTTTTATACATATACTAAGATTAAGAAATACAGTATGAGTTCTCTTCTGAAGTTGAAGTTTTTCCTCCTTTGAAAGACTAACAGAGGTGAACTAACAAGTGCGACACTTAAAATATGCATGTGTCATAAAGTTCGCTTTCTTCCTCCATCTGTACTGAAGGTTACATTCATTTACATTTGTTTCTTGCAAATCATTCGAGCTCTTGTTCTGTGTGCCATAATGCCACTGCCACATGCTCAAAAAAAACTGTTTCATATTTACATATGCATTCATCTTGTGCAGAAAGTGTGTGGGAGATGCTCTCTCTTTCTCTCTACTTCTGCAGAGGCATTTTAAAACCACAAGCCAGACACCAAACTCTTTAACGGTCAAAAAGGCTGCAGGCCCTGAAAGCGAATCAGATGGTGGTCCCATCATCTTTGCAATGTGAGTAGAAACCTTTGAAACCACAACCGTCTCGCACAGAAATAACTCGACCTGCTTTGCAGCGGTGCGCTCACTAAACACATGACCTCAGCAAGCTGCTGCTCCTAATGATTGTTCACAAAGGTCAAGCTGCTGCAGGCTCATGACTATGCTGTGCTCTAGAATTCGCCCACTACTTTTTTAAAACAATTGCAATACCATACATATTTCAGTCCTTACACAGCGTTCCTGACAAATAAGCCAAGAAAATACTCACTTAAGAGTTATTTGAGCATTTACAGCTCCACTCAACATAAACAGGACATTTACATTTAATGATGAATAAGCATGCTACTCCATACCTCTTTAGGGGCATCTGATTCAATGAAAACTGTATAAATACATTTGGCTTTAGATAGCAGCTTTGTTTCAGAATCAGTGGTCTTGTATTCCTCGCAGGCCAACCAGAACTCAATGTTTTCCACACTGAACTCTGTTCTGAGGAACTGAGAGAAGGTGTCCACCCCATCTGACGAAAAGAAACAAAAAAACAGAAACACACTCTTTTATAATCATGTCATTACAGCTGTTAAGATGAGCGGTCATTTCACTGCGCATACAGGTATGTTAGGCACATATCTGAATGCTGTGTACTTCCAATAAACTCATAAATGATCTCAGTAAAGGGAACAATTGCACATAAATAACTACATTCCACAGTAACTTAATAACATGAACTAACATTCATGACGTTTACTGTGTAAATACTGTAGATGGTTAACTGCTTTGTAGGGTAGTTGAATGTTGTGCATTCAGTGACTCATGTTAATACGTAGATTAACAACAACAAATTAATTCACATTCTATCATGTCCTTATGTACTGTATACCAAACTGCATCTGTGTAATGTAGGCGTTAGTATTTTAACAATTTCCAGATTGTATATGAAAAGTGTTTTACAGTGTTTGAGAGGCAACTTCTGTCATTAGGAGGAAGTTGCACAGTTTCAGTAACACAGAAACTGTCTGTACAAGCGATGTAAAAAAATAAGTAGTGAAACTCACTGCTTTTCCTCTATTAACTATTTATTGCTCCTAGCTCTGTGCTACAGTTTACAATTCAAATGAAGCAAATCATTTAACAGTACGAGAAACCAGTCCAGACAGCAACCTGACACAAGATTTTCTGAAAAGTTTTGAGTATTAATCTGACCTGAGTGTTTTAGTAGTTCTTCAAAGGAGTCGCTCCACTGCAAAGCTTCCTCTGGTGAGATGCTGCAAATGAGAAAAAAAAAAAAGAAAAATCACAGATCTGGTCAGCTATTCTTTAATGATGCTGCAAAAAATGTCTTCAAACTCTCACTGAGATGAGAAGATGCCAAGTTTCTGAGAGAGTGTAATGAGTCATGGAGAATCCTAGGTACTACTGAGTGCAAAACTGAATAATACCCGTCTAAAACAATATTGCCTGTTTGGGAAATTAATGGATTTTGCCTCACTTGCTTGATGCTGTGTCTGCCTTTTTATGGGGACTGACGTTTTCATGGGAGCCCGACTTGGTGAGAAAAAGGCTTAGCCGGCTCTTCCGCTCCTTGTCTTTCTGTCTGCAAACAAGTGAGAAAATAGATCAACTTCCACAAACTGTCTGCATTTGCAGCTGTAGCACAATCCACCAAATCAGCAACTTGACACCGACTTTTCTTTGGAAAGACACAATTCTAAAGAGTTTTGTATGGCACAATTTAAATTACACAACATATTCATAGTAGGAAAATGTGATTAAATTGTCTGTAACCTAAGTCTTCCGTGCAGAACCGTGTCTTAATATCTTTTCTGTTGATTTCTGACAACAGTTATGTTCACCACAAAAATCTGATACCACTCATACAGAAAATGTCTGAAAATAAGTCAGGTTTACACACCAACCTGCTACTGCCGTCCTTCATCGCTGGTGCCTGCAAGTCTTCTGGCCCAAGCATTTTGAAATATGCTTCCTCCTTTGGGGCCATGTAGTTGAATTGAGGAAATAGAAAAAGAAGCGTCTCCATGTTCTTCTGTGTGTACGTGGCGTGTAAAGCCGGCCGCAAATAACTGAAAGAGGTTTAATCCATCATTTGATGAACCACCTCATCTTTTATAAGTGCTGCTCACGTTTCATTTCCCATACCTGCTGTACTTCCTCTAATGGTGAGCCTGCTTACTGCTACAGAATCAGAAAACCCCCTGGGTTCATCATCCTGCCAGTGGTTTACTTAGAAATTAAAATGAAAATAAAGCTAATGCCAATTCATAAATTATTTTATTTTTGATTGTTCCTTGTCAGTTGAGGTCACTACTGATTTTCATTTTAAAAATGAGTTTCTGACACATTGGACTGAAGCAAGTCTGACCCAATAAGTCAAGGAATAGGGAGACAAAAATTCAGGTGTTGTCAGGGATAGATGGGGTTTGAATATCTGTATGTTTATACACTTTCACCGCCTGTTCAATTATGTGCTTGATGTTGCATGAATAATGTCAAGTTTGTTGATGAATGTCTCCTGTAAGTGTGTGATCCCAGGCATTATAGGAGAGGTCACTTATTCTCTGATTCCACTTGTACCACCTGCAAGGCCAGACACTGCAGATATGGAAAGAATCAAATGTAATGAATAATAAAATGTCTGCACTTGGTCTGGGCTTAGCTCATTCCAGAATATAAGTACCTTTATGTGGAAGGACAAATTCATTGTGTCACAGTGGAAAGCAATAGGGAATAGATGTGTTCTGGGGCAGAGGGAGACAAATGCAATGTTTGTGTTGTAGAGAGACAGAAGCCAACTTTTCCTGCAGAGGACATGTTTCCCCAGTTCTGTTAATAAATAAACTGTGGGGGCATGGTGTGGGACTTCTCCACCCAGAGAAGAAGGCAGCTTGGGAAGGGGGGAACAATGGGACGAAAGAGGTGTCACGGGGTATCAGACGGGACAGTAAGGACTATGCGTCCCCCAGGGAGAGTAGTAAATGCCAGAGCCACTGGAAGAAGAAGGGTGTGAGAGCGTCACCAGCGTTACGCCACATTAATGTGCCATACAGGCTTTGTTCTAAACACAGTGTATGATGGCCGGAAGTCCCGGGTCTCAATGCATGGCATTAAAGATATGAAAGAGGAATGCACAGAGACCCGGGATCTCTTTTGCTGTACTGTATGTTGGAGAAAGAATAAAGTTTCTGTGTCCTCCAGCTCGTTGCCTCGCCTGCCTCCATTCTCCACATTGGTGACCCTAAGACGTGCCATGGAAAGCAAGCTGAGCACCGTCCCGGACACTGCCTGGAGGGACAGCACCAGCGCTGCGTGCGTAGTCTCAGTCAAGCTCCCAGACTTCTGGCTTCACAACCTGACTGCGTGCTTCTTGCACATAGAAGTCCAGTTCGCACTTCGCGGGATAACAATGGACGATTCCAAGTATTACTACGTGGTCGCTATGCTGGATGCGTGCGCCACACAACAGGTGACGAGCCTGCTCCAGGAGCTGCCGGCCCAAGGAAAATATGAAGTGCTCAAGAAGATGCTTCTCCAGCGCTATACCCTTTCTGACAGTGAGAGGGCAGAGAAACTTCTAACGCATTCAGTGTTAGGGGACAGATCAGCAGCAGAGCTCACGAAGAGCATGTTGGAGCTGAGGGGGAAGGACGATGAATGTTTCCTGTTTGCCCACTTGTTCCTCAGGAACCTACCGGCTACAGCGAGGGCAATCCTGGCCAACTCACCGTGGCTGGTTGCTAAGGACTACCGCGCTCTGGTGCAGGAAGTGGACCGCATCATTTTAGCGACCAGAACTCTCAGTGTGCAGATGTGGCACTGGCATCCTTGTGGAACTCCAGCGAGGTCGAGGAGCCGTTCGTGGTAACCGGGATGGACGCCAGGAGACAATGGAACGAGGTGATCTGTTTTTATCATCGCTGTTTCGGCTCGAATGCTTAACACTGCCTGTCACCATGCCAATTCAAGAAGCTGGGAAGACGGCACATTCGGAATTCAGTAGTAGCTGCAACCAGTGGCGACAGGAACAGACTGCTTTATGTCACGGACACGTTCGGGGAGATGGTTTTTGGTGGACTTCAGCTTCCAGAAGAGCTTCAGCTTGCCAGTCAACGCAGACAGGGTGGCAGGAGGAAGTGGTCCCGAGCCAACGGATCCACCATCAGGACATTTGGCGAGCAGACACTGATGATATGCATACATGGACGCAACTTTCAGTGGGACTTTGTGATAGCTGCATGTTCTGGCCTTATTTTAGGTGCAGATTTTTTATGTGCTTATGGGTTGTTAGTTGATGTTGCTAATAGGAGATTAGTGGATGCTGTCCCTTTTACCTCACTGCCCTGTACAGCTTGGGGAGCTGGGTCGACAACACTGGCTAACGTTATAGCTCCAGGGGGTAAGTACCAACATTTGCTCACACAGTTCCCAGCACTCACGGTCAGCTAAATTGGCCAGCGTGCGAGAGGAGTTTGCCAACTTAGAGCAGTTGGGCATCGTCAGGCACTCGAACAGCCCATGGGCACCCCCGCTACACATGGCGGTAAAGCCAATGGGTCATGGCGACCGTGCGGCAATTTCTGGTGCTTGAATAATGCCACAGGACACAATCTTTCTCCCACTCCACACATCCAGGATTTTTCCGTGCACCTGGCCGTGGCGTGTGTTTTTTTCAAAAGTGGATCTGGTCTGCGGACACCATCAGGTCCCGGTGTGTGCAGAAGACGTTCCAGAAACAGCGGTAATAACTCCTTTAAGCCTTTTTGAGTTTTTACGCATGCCGTTCAGATTAAATAGCACGGCACAGACTTTCCAGAGGATGATGGATGCAGTGCTTCACGACTTGTCCTTCGTTTTTGTCTACTTAGACAACATTCTGATAGCCAGTGCGTCAGAGGAGGAGCACATCGCCCATCTCAAGATGGTTTTCCAGAGGTTGGAGGCACACGGGCTGATAGTTAACCCGGCGAAGTGCCAGTTCAGTGTGCCAGAAATTGATTTTTTGGGCCACCGCATTTTGCTGGAGGGCGGGATTCTGTTACCGGATAAGGTGCGCGCTGTGTCGGACTTTCCGCGTCCGCAGACCTTGAGAGCACTACAGGAGTTTTTGGGAATGGTTAATTTTTATAACTGTTTCTTTCTCTGGGCTACTCAGCTGATGCAGCTGTTGTATGCCGCGCTTAAAAAAAAGAAGCCCGCGGAAACCATCGACTGGACTCCCGAGCGAGTCCAGGCTTTTACAAATGCCAAAACAGTGCTGGCGGATGCCGCGTTGCTAGCCCACGCGGATCCGTCTGCATGGATAGCGCTCACTAAGGACACGTCTGATGTTGCCATGGGGCAGTGGTGGAGCAGTACGTCTCAGGTTTGTGGAAGCCACTTGCATTTTTCAGCCGAACTTTGCGCTACAACGAATGCAAATACAGCACGTTTGATAGAGAATTGCTGGCTCTCCACCTGGTGACGCGCCATTTCATGTTTTGGCTAGAGGGGCGCGAGTTCACCGTGTTCGTGGACCATAAGCCGCTGACATGCACAATGTCCAAGGTCTCGGAACCGTGGACGGCCCAGCAGCGATGGCATTTGGCCGCGATTTCAGAGTTTACTACCAACATTCAACACGTCACCGGTAAGCTCACCGTTGTGGCCAATTGTCTGTTGCGCGCATTAGTCTCCCCGGTCTACATGGAAATAGATTTCCCTGTGATGGCCGTGGAGCAAGTCAAGGACGCAGACATTTGCACGTTCCAGTCTGCACCTACTGTGCTAAGGCTGGAGAGCAGGGTGGTGCAAGAAGGGTGCCCTCCCTTGCTCTGCGACGTTTCCATCGGCCGCCCGTGCCTGGTGGTTCTGAGCTCTTGGCGCCGTCGCGTTTTTGAGTCGGTCCACTCCCTTTCGCATCTGGGAGTGTGCGCTTCGGTGAAGGTAGTGGGGGTGAAATTCATCTGGCCGTGCTTGCGTAAGGACATGAAAGAGTGGGCATCGCGTGCCAACGGGCCAAAGTGCACAAGCACACCAGATCCCCCCTCGAGCTGTTCCAAATCCCGGCCAGAAGGTTCAACCATATCCATGTGGGTTTGGTGGGACCACTCCTGCTGTCGCAAGGTTTCATGCGCCTTTTAATAATCATGGACCGCACCACACACTGGCCTGAAGTGGTCCCGGTGGCTTCTACCACATCTGCAGAAGTGGCTTGTGCTTTTTTTGTTGGCTTTGGTTACACGGTTCGGATCCCCGTTGGACATCACTTCCGACAGGGGTCCACAGTTCATTTTGGAACTCTGGTCCACGATGGCCCAGAGCCTGGGGGTCAAAATTCACCGCACTACCGCATACAACTCCCAGGCTAACGAGTTTTGTGAGCGTTTTCATAGGTCGCTTAAAACAGTGCTCAGAGAACGGATGCAAATTGGGTCGACTGCCTGCCCTGGGTTCTTTTAGGGTTGTGCTCCACACCTAAGGAGAATTTGGCAGCCTCCCCGGCAGAAGTCATTTTTTCTCAGCCGCTGCGGATCCCTGGAGAGTTTTTACTGGAAAACCCCGCACCCAAGGCTAATCCACCCACTCAATTTTTGCACAGTACGGAGGCTTTTAATGTATTGGGCCCAGCCCACCATTGTTTTCCCTGCACATTCATCCCAAAAAGCTTGCAGAATGCCAGTTTTGTTTTTTTCAGGCATGATGCGCACTGGAACCCCCTGTGCCCACTGTACGACGGACCACTCAGGGTGATGGAACCTGGGGTGAAGCATTTTGTGTTAGACTTGGAGGGACGTAGGGAGACCGTCTGCATCGACAGGCTGACGCTTGCTTTTGTGTTGGCAGATGAGCAGGTGGTGTTGGCCCAAGTTCCCCGGCATGGACGCACACTATTGGTGGCTCCACAAGTTGGTGATCCCTCGGCAGGGACATGCACTCGAGAACCTGATGTGTTTTCTCCCCCTTCCGTTTTCCCTCCACAGACTGACGTGCCCTCCGGTACACCCCACCAGCAGGGCGGTTCAACAAGCCCAAAGGATGGGGGGGCGGGTTAGTGGCCTTTCTGGGTGTTCAGGGAGGCTGTGTGGGGGCATGGTGTGGGACTTCTCCACCCAGAGAAGAAGGCAGCTGGGGAAGGGGGGAACAATGGGATGAAAGAGGAGGTGTCACTGGGGAATATCAGATGGGATAGTAAGGACTATGCACCTCCCGGGGAGTGGAGTAAATGTCGGAGCCGCTGGAAGAAGAAGGGTGTGAGAGCGGCGCCGGTGTTATGGTATGTTAATGTACCACACAGGCTTTATTCTAAACACAATGTATGATGGTCGGAAGTCCTGGGTGTCAATGCATGGTATTAAAGATATAAAAGAGGAATGCACAGAGACCTGGGATCTCTTTTGCTGTACTTTATGTTGGAGAAAGAATAAAGTTTCTGTGTCGTCCAGCTCGTTTTCTCGCCTGCCTCCTTTCTCCACAAAACATATGAATAAATTCCTAACTGAACTTCATTAACTTGTAAGACACCGTCAATTACAAAATTTGACAATCTTCTATCACCCAAACATCATGAGTCCTAACTGTCTGAGTATTAACTAAAGTGTTATAGAAAGCAACTAAAGGTTATAACATCTCAAACAGCTGCATAGCCCCTGCTAAGTCTCCCCAAGTCAACATTTTTTTTAAGCTCTCCTTCAGCCCACTCAAACCAAAAAGGGGTGTAAATGACATCCTTTTCAAACTCTGAGAAACAGAGCATGCACGCGTGAGATTTGAGTGGGAGAAGTACCTAAGCCTTCCACTTTCCCTAATCCTAACCATAAGGGAAGTGGTTGCTTAAAGTTTTTTCCTAACCTTAACCATTAGTGGAGTAAGCATTTAAACCTAATCTAAAAAGTGAAAAGCAAATGGGGAACTGAAAAATGAGAGATGAGATGAGATGAGAGGTTGGACAGCATTGGACATGAACTTGGGCTTGGTGAGGGACAACGCTCTGTTTGTGCCATCCACCATCATCCACTGACTAACTATGAGGATTCAGCACTGTTAAAGTGGGTGTTGATTTGTGCATGTGCAGTGACAACAACAATGGTGCACATGTCCAGTGACCAGAGGTGAACTTACCATTAGGCAAAGGTAGGCAACTGCCCTAGGCCCCGATCTGCTTAGGGCCCCGATCTACTAGGAGCCGCATATATATATTTTTTAATGTTTAGCATATTTAACATGATGTCCGACTAAATAAAGAAACACGAGTATTTACAAAAATGGCAAATCAAATCACAAACGTAACATCTCCCTTCTCCTCAGACTGTTGGACTCTTCCATGTTGTCTCAGAGCCATGCACATGCATGTATCTTTGGTTACATTGTAAACAACCGTACAGCGTGTAGAATAGCGGCAAAATGAAACAAAGTTTCATTTTGTTCAGTATGTCCTTATTCAGGACATACTGAATGCACTGAGGAGCTCATTTAGCAGCAGACTACATCATCCTAGGTGCACAACCGAGAGGTTTCGCAGGTCCTTCCTACCTACGGCTGTCAGACTGTACAACCTAAGCAGGGCTGCTCGCAGAGACAGCAAAAAAGACGTGACAACCTAATAGTATTGAATGCAAAAGACGCAATAGACTTACACAATGGTCCCCTCCGGTATACAACTAGGAAAATACCGGTCGCTATGGAGGGTGAGAATATGTATGGGTACATAATCATACCATGTAGGATAACTAAGTAGACAGTTGTGCTGTTTCATTCCCTCTAGCTACAATGCTCCGCACTGTGTGTGTTTATATATTTATATATTTATTCCATCTAGCAACAATGCTCCACGCTGTGTGTGTTTATATATTTACATATTTATTCCATCTAGCTACAATGCTCCGCACTGTGTTTATATATTTATATATTTATTCCATCTAGCAACAATGCTCCACACTGTGTGTGTTTATACGTATATTTACATATTTATTCCATCTAGCCACAACGCTCCGCACTGTGTGTGTTTATATATCTACATATTTATTCCATCTAGCTACAATGCTCCGCACTGTGTGTTTATATATTCATATATTTATTCCATCTAGCTACAATGCTCCACACTGTGTGTTTATATATTCACATATTCATTCCATCTAGCTACAATACTCCGCACTGTGTGTTTATATACTCATATAATTATTCCATCTAGCTACAATGCGCCGCACTGTGTATTTATATATTTATATATTTATTCCATCTAGCTACAATGCTCCGCACTGTGTGCCTATATATATATATATTTATATTTATATTTACATATGTATACTTGCTGCTCTTGTTTTTCTCTTGCCTTCTGATTGTTGCTCTGAGTGTTGCTATCCCTGTGCTGTTGCAATCCTGGAACTTCCCCATTGTGGGACTAATAAAGGCTTATCTTATCTTACCTTATCTTAAGTTATCTGAGTGATGCAAAGAAATGGAGAAAAAGGGAAGAGCACAGAATTTTTTTTTATCAAAACCTTTTTCACTTCAGCCAGTGAGGAGACTAATCCTCAGAAGAAGGAGCAGATAGACAGCAATGCTGCTTGTATGAGCACACATGTTCTTGATGGTATTGACAAGCACGTGGTGTTAATGAGGAGGTAGCGGCAACGCCTGCTGCTGACAGTACAGGTAAACAACTAAATCTTTTGCTATTTTCTAATAGTAATTTTCTAATTGCAAGATTTGCTGAGGCCAAGGCTCACAAGGTTAAATGTAAATATGACCAACTGTGCTCCCCAGCCATGCACAGGATATCTGCAGCCTCACAGCAGATGACATTACATGAGATTAAATATAGTAATATTGAGTATTCATGAAAGAATTCAATCACTGTTCTGTTTATCCTGTTCATTACTGGAGCAATGACCCAATGTTGTCTCTGAATGTTCCTTATTACCCTCTATAGCTTGTTGACTGGTGAGAGAATGTAAAACACACTTGACCAACAAATACTCTTAAAATGATAATAAAAGCATTGAAAAATGGAAAGGAGAATAAATGGACAGAAAGAGAGAAGGGAGAAGAAGCAAAGGATGAACAGTGAGAAAAAATAAAGACAAGGGAGAGGAACTGATGGACTGAGACTGGTGAAGATGAGGAGAAAAAAGGAAGAGAAAGTCACAAGTGAAGAAAAAGATAGTATGCAAAGGGGTATAAATTCCAAGGATGTATTAGGTTTAATATTTTTTGTATTTATCCTTATATTGTTCTGTGTGATATATTCTCCCTTGTGTCTACATAGTATAGAGGAGGGAGCACAATAGATGCCTCTGCAAAATGAACCAGTCAGGAAACCATGAACAGGACCCTGCTGGCAAATGTTGGTAAGTCAGTCCTTCCAGGATTTCGTGGGATTTTTTTTATGATTGTTGTAGCCCAAAAAGCCTGAATTTGCAGGGGCTTTTTTTAAAAAAAAAAAGTTCCAATAAAAGTTGTGATTTTTTAGAGTTTTCTTCAAAAAGTTGTGGGAGGAATTCCAGATTTTAAAGCAGATGCTTTTCCCCCCCATAGTTTACTGCAATAATATTCTATAACACCACAAGAAAAGCACGGGACTGTCAAAAATTTCCTATTAAACATCCATCCATCCATCCATCCATCCATCCATCCATACTCTACCGCTTAATCCTTTTTGGGTTGTGGGAGGGCTGGAGCCTATCCCAGCATCTTTGGGCGAGAGGCAGGGTACACCTTGGACAGATTGCCAGTCCATCGCAGGGCCAACACAGAGGGACAGACAACCAATCATTCATTCACTCTCACATTCATGTCTAAGGACAATTTAGAATCCCCAGTTGATGCCAGTTAATCAAACACACATGTCTTTGGCCTGCAGGAGGAAACTGGAGTCCTGGGAGAAACCCACACAGACACGGTGAGAACATGCAAACTCCACACAGAAGAGTCACTGATGGTCAGTGATTTGTAAACAGTGATTTGTAAATTAAGCAGAAACTTCTGCTATACAGAAAAACTCTTTTGAGCAACAGCAAATACAGACTTTAACACAATTGAGAATGAAGTAGCTACTCATAAATTTGTCATAAAAATGATCAACATTGTAAGCTACTCTTGCTGAGAACTTGAATAAAAAGGATGAAAAAAAATAACTATTCAGCACAACAGCTAAATTGCACTGAATGCATGTTAGAGTATAGATTTGGAAATTATGGCAGCAGTTTCATTTGAAAACTCCCTAACCGCAACGGTGCCCAACCACTCGGTACCAAGTGCAGAGAAAAAAAGAAATAATTTATTTTGTTGTTCTGTATTGTCTATTCAAGTCTGTGTTTTTCTGAAAAAATTACTGAATATTCTCTCTCTTTCTGTGCCTGACTCCTACCTGTCTGTCTATCTGTCTGTGTGTCTTGACACACACCTGACTCATCAGATACTCATCTTTCCTTTACTGGGAGTCGTACCTGGAGGAGGGGCTCTCCTTGGGGGTTTGCCGGGGCAGGGGTGCACATTGGTCCGTGTCCAGACCGGAGATTCACAGCTTTAAAGCTCATTGACAAGAATTAGTAATGATTTTACCTCTAAAGACATACAAAATGTTCAAACACTGGCTGTAGTGTTAGATTTGCTCATTTGTTTGTGGTTTTATGACATCTCTCCTCACACGTACTTCCGCAATGGGGTGCTTTTCAGGCAGGTGGACGTTTTTCAACACAAACCCAGCACTTTGTACATGCGGTCAAGACAGAGACGTGGGGAGACATCCACAGGTGGGCCAGGGGGGATGGAGGAAGGGACATGTAGGAAAACTCATGGGTGAGTGTTTTTTTAAACGCGCCCTGTTTTCTTGCTGATATGTCCCGTTAATACTCACTGTAAACACAGAAGTGAGCATAGTGCACTGATGCATTTGATTGGTTAGACTGAGCATTTGAGCGCTACTCTGGGAGAAATTTGATTGGCGAAATTGTTGGAAGTTGACGGGGACTGGCTAAAATTGCGGGAAAGTTGCGGTGATTGAACAAAGTTGCAAGGTTGCGCAAAAGATGCGGTAAATCACTGATTTTGCATGAATTAGTGCAATTGCAATATCGCAAAATCCTGGAGGGACTGGTAAGTGTGAACAAACACGAGATCTTCCATGCAATTTTTTGAATAATAGACAAGAGTCTACATTTACTTTGTTAAACATCTTTGCTTTTCTACAGATGTAATTCCTGATGCCTGAATGATATCATTATTTGAAGACTTCTGAGGGCAATAAGGTTCAGGTAGGATTTCAGTAAGGCCTGAAAAGAAACTGTAGAACAAAAAAAGTAGGGCCCCATTTCTGTCTTTGCCTTGGGCCCCCAAATGGACTGTCTGCCCCTGCTTTAAATAATCTAACTCAGGGCTCTTCAAATGGCGGACCACAGTCCGGATCTGGACCCAATCACAAGTCAGTCCGGACCCGAACGTGTGCCACATTGGATGCGTTCCAATCACCCAATAGTATCCTCTGAAGTAGACTACATAGGGTATACACCGTTCCCTGTCCCACCTCGAGAAGCCCGGGAGCACTGTGAGGATCATGTTCTTTGATTTCTCCAGTGCTTTCAACACCATCCAACCAGTGATCCTCAGGGACAAGCTACTGTGCGGAGGGGTTGACCAGCACCTGTCATCGTGGATCCTGGACTACCTCACAAACCAACCACAGTTTGTGAGAACCCAGGACTGTGTGTCTTAAACCATCATCTGCAGTACAGGGGCCCCCAGGGAACAGTTCTGGCACCTTTCCTGTTCACCCTCTATATTGCTGACTTTTCACACAACACACCACACTGCCATCTACAGACGTTCTCTGATGACTCTGCGATCGTCGGCCTCATCTCTGATGGAGATGATTCGGGGTACAGAGGGCTTATCCAGGACTTCATGGACTTGGTGCCAACGGAACTGCCTCCAAATCAATGCGAGGAAAACTAAGGAACTGGTGGTGGACTGCCGCAGGCGAGGACAACCCCCACAGCACCAGTATAAACATCCAGGGAACAGATATTGAGATGGTGACATCTTGCAAGTACACACGTGGACAAAATTGTTGGTACCCCTCTGTTAATGACAGAAAAACCCACAATGGTCACAGAAATAATTTTAAACTGACAAAAGTGGTAATAAATAAAAATTCTATGAAAATTAACCAATGAAAATCAGACAATGCTTTTGAATTGTGGTTCAACAGAATTATTTTAAAAAACAAACTCATGAAACAGGCCTGGACAAAAATGATGGTACCCTTAACTTAATATTTTGTTGCACAACCTTTTGAGGCAATCACTCCAATCAAACAATTTCTGTAACTGTCAATGAGACTTCTGCACCTCTCAGCAGGTATTTTGGCCCACTCCTCATGAGCAAACTGCTCC
The DNA here is from genome assembly GCA_020510985.1 of Pholidichthys leucotaenia. Classification (NCBI taxonomy): domain Eukaryota; kingdom Metazoa; phylum Chordata; class Actinopteri; order Cichliformes; family Pholidichthyidae; genus Pholidichthys; species Pholidichthys leucotaenia. Next base: position 167,923,325 of record CM035846.1, read on the forward strand.
AGTTGTCTCAGGTTTGAAGGGCGCCTTCTCCAGACGGCATGTTTCAGCTCCTTCCACAGATGTTCAATAGGATTTAGATCAGGGCTCATAGAAGGCCACTTTAGAATAGTCCAATGTTTGGCTCTTAGCCATTCTTGGGTGTTTTTAGCTGTGTGTTTTGGGTCATTATCCTGTTGCAAGACCCATGACCTGCGACCGAGACTAAGCTGTCTGACACTGGGCAGCACATTTCTCTCTAGAATACCTTGATAGTCTTGAGATTTCATTGTACCCTGGACAGATTCAAGACACCCTGTGTCAGATGCAGCAAAGCAGCCCCACAACATAACAGAACCTCCTCTATGTTTCACAGTAGGGACAGTGTTCTTTTCTTGGTATGCTTCATTTTTGCCTCTGTGAAAATAGAGCTGATGTGCCTTGCCAAAAAGTTCCAGTTTTGTCTCGTCTGTCCATAGGACATTCTCCCAGAAGCTTTGTGGTTTGTCAACATGCAGTTTGGCAAATTCCAGTCTGGCTTTTTTATGATTTGTTTTCAACAGTGGTGTCCTCCTTGGTCGTCTCCCATGAAGTCCACTTTGGCTCAAACAATGACAGATGGTGCGATCTGACACTGATGTACCTTGACCTGGGAGTTCACCATGAATGTGTTTAGAGTTTTTCTGGGCTCTTTTGTTACCATTCGTATTATCCGTCTCCTCCTGTGGCCACGTCCAGGGAGGTTGGCTACAGTCCCGTGGATCTTAAATTTCTGAATAATATGTGCAACTGTAGTCACAGGAACATCAAGCTTCTTGGAGATGGTCTTATAGCCTTTACCTTTAACATGCTTGTCTATAATTTTCTTTCTAATCTCCTGAGACAACTCTCTCCTTTGCTTCCTCTGGTCCATGTTTAGTGTGGTACACACCATGTCAACAAAAAGCACAGTGACTACGTGTCGCCCTTTAAATAGGCCGACTGACTGATTACAAGTTTGTAGACACCTGTGATGTTAATTAGAGGACACATCTTGGTTGAACATGTCCCTATGGTCACATTATTTTCAATGTTTTCTAGGGGTACCATAATTTTTGTCCAGGCCTGTTTCATGAGTTTGTTTTTTAAAGTAATTCTGTTGAACCACAATTCAAAAGCACTGTCTGATTTTCACTGGTTAATTTTCATAGAATTTTTATTTATTACCACTTTTGTCAGATTCAAGTTATTTCTGTGACCATTGTGGGTTTTTCTTTCATTAACAGAGGGGTACCAACAATTTTGTCCACGGCTGTACCTGGGTGTTCACCTGAACAATAAACTGGACTGGTCACACAACACCAATGGGCTCGGCTGTTCCTCCTGAGGAGATTCAGGTCTTTTGGAGTGCAAGGGGCACTCCTGAAGACCTTCTACGATTAGGTGGTGGCATCAGCCATCATATTTGCAGTGGTCTGCTAGGGCAGCGGCATCACGGCAGCCGACAGGAAGAGACTGAACAGACTGATCAAAAAACTAGCTCTGTTCTGGGGTGACACCTCAACCCTGTGGAGGAGATCAGAGAGAGGAGGATGGTGGCTAAGCTGTCATTGACATATCGCACGGCTCAGGAGACGCACACACACAGGCTCAGAGTAGTTCAAATAGTTTATTAACAACAGGAGTGTATGAATGTGTGTCTGCGAGATGTAAATGTGTTGGTGGCGGCGTCTGCTTCGGGCACAGAGGCAGGAGGCCGTACAGCCGGACAACCCTATGGGAAAAGCACAAGGAGAAGGGTGACGGGCACACACCAACACAGGAGATATATGAGCGAGAGAGGAGCTTACTTGGATAGGACAGATGACTGGCACAGCAAGGGACGAGGTCCGGTAGACAGCCACCTGGAGAGCCCAGTGCAGCAGCGAGGAACAGGCGATGGAGAGGCGTTGTCCGCCGCCGGGAAATCCATCTGTGCACAGGGGAGCAGACTTGGAAGGGAAAGGAGGTAAGGTCTTCTTACCAGAATGATCAGCTGAGGGAGAAAGGAACTCACAGCGATGCGTAGGGAAGTCTGACGGCTTCAGGCCGAAGCTCAGGGTGAGGCGGCTTAAATCCCTCGCCGCTGATGATGTGCAGGTGTGCGAGCAGGTGGCGCCGCTGATGAGCGGCGCGGCGTGACAGTACTCCCCCCTCTAGCAGCGTCTCCTGGCGATGGCTTCTCTGGGTGCGCTCGGTGGAAATCAGCGATGAGCGATGGGTCCAACACAAACGACGAGGGAACCCACTGCCGATGTTCAGGCCCATAGCCCTCCCAGTCCACCAAGTACTGCAACCCACGACCCCGGCGCCGGGAGTCCAGGATGGAGGAGACGGGCCAGGCCGGATGGCCATCAATCATCCGGGGCGCGGGTTGCGCAGCAGGAGGAGGGCAAAGGGGGTCGGAGACTGCCAGCTTCACCTTGGACACGTGGAAGGTGGGATGGATGCAGAGGGAGGGGGGAATAGCTACACGCACAGCCACCGGGTTGATGATCCTGGTGATGGGGTATGGGCCCATAAAGCGCTGTGCCAGCTTCCTCCTCTCGCCCTTTAAAATCACGTCCTGGGTCGACACGTAGACTTGCTGACCAACTCTGTACACCGGGGCAGGTCTTCTGTGCCGGTCCGCCACGGCTCTGTTGCGCTCCGCCGTGCGTAAAAGCGCATTGCGCGCTGACGCCCAGATGGAGCGGAACTGCCTGAGATGCGCCCGTACTGAGGGGACAGTTACCTCACTCTCCTGCGCCGGGAACAGCGGGGGGTCGTAACCCAGGGACGCCTTAAAGGGGGACATCCCTGTAGCAGAAGAGCAAGCGGTGTTGTGGGCGTATTCAACCCAGGCGAGGTGGTTACTCCAGGACATTGGTTTGGACGCCGTTACACAGCGGAGCGCAGCCTCCAGCTCCTGGTTGGTCCGCTCACACTGCCCATTGGACTGGGGGTGATGGCCGGAGGAGAGGCTCACCTTGGCTCCTAAGGCGTTGCAAAACGACCTCCAAACGTCTGAAGAAAATTGGGGCCCTCGGTCCGAGACCACGTCCACCGGAATCCCATGCAGCCTGACCACGTGCTGGATTAGGAGGTCCGCCATCTCCAGGGCAGTTGGAAGACCTCATAGGGGGACGAAGTGTGCCGCCTTGGAGAAGCGGTCCACGATGGTCAGGACGGTGTCGTAGGTGTTCGAGACTGGGAGTCCGGTGACGAAATCCAGGGCGATATGCGACCAGGGCCTGCCAGGGACGGGCAGGGGCTGGAGCAAACCCGCTGGAGGGGCATTACCCGATTTGTTGGTGGCACACACTGGACAGGCCCGGGCATAGCGGGCAGCGTCCCTCCGCAGGCCCGGCCACCAGAAGGACCGCTGGAGGAGGTCAATCATCCGGGAGGAGTCAGGGTGACAGGTGAGCTTGGATGTGTGTAACCAGTGGATGACCTCTCCCCGAACCGTGGATGGCACGAACAGCCTCCCCTCCGGTCCGCCGCCAGGGTCAGGTTCCACTTCCTGCGCCTTCCGGATCTTGCTCTCAATGTCCCAGGTGACGACTCCCACGACGCACGACCTGGGTAGGATGGTGTGAACCGTGTCCTCCGACTCCTCAGGGGCGAATTGCCTAGAGAGGGCGTCGGGCAGGCCGTTCTTGGAGCCAGGCCTGAAGGTGATGGTAAATTGGAACCTGGCGAAGAACAAGGACCAGCGCGCCTGGCGGGCGTTCGGGCGCTTGGCAGATCTAAGGCACTCCAAGTTCTTGTGGTCCGTCAGGACCACGAACGGCAGGTCCGCCCCCTCTAGCCAGTGACGCCACTCCTGTAGCGCGAGCTTGATGGCGAGGAGCTCTCTGTCACCCACGTTGTAATTCCTCTCTGCCGGGGACAAGCGCCGGGAGAAGAAGGCGCAGGGCCTTTTGATACCGTCATCCGGCGACCGCTGGGATAGCACCGCTCCCACTCCTGTGTCCGAAGCGTCCACTTCCACGATGCACTGCAGCACAGGGTTGACTTGGCTAAGGACCCGGGAGGCGGAGAACTCCGCCTTCAGCGCCTGGAAGGCAGCCGCGGCCTCTTCGGTCCACCGGAACGGGACCTTAGTGGACGTGAGGTGGGTCAGCGGGCCGACGATGGTGCCAAAATTTGGGACGAAGCGGCGGTAGAAGTTCGCAAACCCAACGAACTGCTGCACCTGCTTTCTTGACGCAGGTGTGGGCCATTCCACCACCGCCTTCACCTTCTCTGGGTCCGGAAGCACCTGGTCGTGGGAGATGATGAACCCGAGGAAGGATGTTGTCTTCGCGTAAAACTCGCACTTCTCGGCCTTCACGTACAACCGGTTCTCCAGCAGCCTTTGGAGGACCCGCCTCACATGGACCTGGTGCTTGTCCCTGGACTTGGAGAAGATGAGTATGTCATCCAGGTAGACGAACACAAAAAGGCCGATGAAATCCCGGAGGACGTCATTGATGAGGCGCTGAAAGACGGCTGGAGCGTTGGTCAACCCGGACGGCATCACCAGGTACCCGAAGTGGCCGTTCGGGGTACGGAAGGCTGTCTTCCACTCAACTCCCTCCCGGATCCGGACGAGGTGGTATGCGCTGCGTAGATCCAGCTTGGTGAACCAAGTCGCCCCCTGGAGGGAGTGGAAAGCAGTGTCCATGAGGGGCAGGGTGTAGCGATCCTTCTCCGTAATGTCATTAAGGGCACGATAGTCAATGCAAGGACGGAGGGATCCGTCCTTCTTACCGACGAAGAAGAATCCTGCCCCCACAGGTGATGACGACTGGCGGATTATCCCAGCACTCAGCGACTCCTTGAGGTATGAGTTCATAGTCTCCTTCTCCGGCGCCGATAGACTGTAGAGTCATCCAGAAGGTAAGGGTGCCCCCTGGCAGAGGTTGATTGCACAGTCGTAGGGCCTATGAGGAGGGAGAGACATAGCCTTGGATTTGCTGAATACCATACCCAGGTCGTGAAATTCCAACGGCACCAGGGACAGGTCCGGGGGCGCAGCGTCCGTAGGTGAGGGAGAAGCGGACGGAGAGCAGGCAGCGGACTGTAGGCAGGTGCTCATGCAGAAAGTACTCCATGCCGACACCCCGGCGGACTTCCAATCCAAAACGGGGTTGTGGAGGCGTAGCCAGGGATACCCCAGAATGACGGGCGACACAGAGTTGGGCAGGACGTAAAAGATTATCTCCTCCCGGTGGTTTCCAGAGATAATAACCGGGATGGGGATGGTCTGGTGTGTAACTCTCCCAAGGGAGGCACGAGAGAGGTTGACCAGGGAGATAGGGTTCCTTAGTGTCTGACAGCGGATGCCCAATCGGGTTGCCAGGCTTTGAGAAATAAAGCTGCCTTCCGCACCCGAATCCACCAGTGCGTGGGTGAGATGCCCAGTGGAGTTATGACAGAAACGGATGGGCAGCTTCAATTGTGTGAGGGAACTTAACCGATTGACGTCCGCGAGGCCCCCTACAGTGACTCGCGGACCCCGCCGACTGGCTTTCCATGGGCAAAGCTTCACCGTGTGTTGGTCATCTCCGCAATACATGCAGAGATCCAACTCACGGCGGCGTTGTCTCTCCGCAGGGGAAAGCTTTGTCCAGCCCGTCACCATCGGCTCCGACTGCTCGGGGCACGATGGTGGCGGCGTCGCCAGGGGGGCGAGCTTGGAACAGGCGCGGCGAGACTCCACGAGGGCGAGAAGAAGACGACTTCCGTCCCGAGGAGCGCTCGCGCAGCCTGTTGTCCAAACTGATCGCTAGGGATGTTAGCTCCGCTAGCGTCTCAGGGATATCCCGCCCAGCCAGTTCATCCCTCAGATCATCGTTGAGACTGCAGAGGAAAAGGCCACAGAGGGAGCGTTCCTCCCAGCCTAATTCCTCCGCCGCTACCCGGAAGTCGACCGCGTAGTCCGCTGCCAACCGGCTTCCCTGCTGGAGGGCGAGAAGCCGATCGACCTGGACCGTCTCGGAACGAGAATGGTCAAAGACCTCCAGGAAGCGTCTCACGAATTGGTCATATGTGAGGGTGGCATAACTGGGCCTCGCCATTACGGCGTAGGTCCAGGTTAATGCTCGCCCCTCCAGGAGATTCCCGATATAACCAATTCGGCTATGATCCGAGGGAAAGTCCCCGGGCACACGGTGGAAAACGGACTCACACTGCATTATAAACCCCCGCGCTCCGCCGAGCTTACCGCTAAAGCTGGCGGGGGTTGGAATGGGCGTGAGCCGAACTGGTGCACCCGGAGCTTGCTGGACGGCCGCTGGAGCAGCAGGAGCCGCGCCACCCTGACGAGCCGGGGGGAACGGCTGTTGGGGGTCCAAGCGGTCCAATCGGTTAGTTATATTTATCAACTGATTAAAAATCACCTGTTGCTGATAAGCTATCTGATCCACTCGAGCCTCGAGAGTGGTAAACCGGTGTGCGAGCCCGCCGTCTGCCGAGCCGCTCTGCTGAAGCCGTACTGACATATCGCACGGCTCAGGAGACGCACACACACAGGCTCAGAGTAGTTCAAATAGTTTATTAACAACAGGAGTGTATGAATGTGTGTCTGCGAGATGTAAATGTGTTGGTGGCGGCGTCTGCTTCGGGCACAGAGGCAGGAGGCCGTACAGCCGCACAACCCTATGGGAAAAGCACAAGGAGAAGGGTGACGGGCACACACCAACACAGGAGATATATGAGCGAGAGAGGAGCTTACTTGGATAGGACAGATTACTGGCACAGCAAGGGACGAGGTCCGGTAGACAGCCACCTGGAGAGCCCGGTGCAGCAGCGAGGAACAGGCGATGGAGAGGCGTTGTCTGCCGCCGGGAAATCCACCTGTGCACAGGGGAGCAGACTTGGAAGGGAAAGGAGGTAAGGTCTTCTTACCAGAATGATCAGCTGAGGGAGAAAGGAACTCACAGCGATGCGTAAGGAAGTCTGACGGCTTCAGGCCGAAGCTCAGGGCAAGGCGGCTTAAATCCCTCACCGCTGATGATGTGCAGGTGTGCGAGCAGGTGGCGCCGCTGATGAGCGGCGCGGCGTGACAGTCATCTCTGCTGGAGTCTGAGTCCCACCCCATGCAGGACACGCTGAATGCATGAGTCCCACCCCATGCAGGACACACTGAACACACTCATTTAGTAGTAGGCTGTGCCATCCTAGGTGCACGATGGAGAGATTCCGCAGGTTCTTCCTACCTACAGCTGTCAGACTTTATAACCTAACCAGGGCTGCTTGTAGAAGTTGTATTGAATGTACTAAATGTAACATCCTTGCACAATGAATCGTCCCCTCCATTATATAACTAGGACGATATCAATCATTACTGAGGGTGACAACAACACTGTTGATTCAAATACGAAATATTCAATTCAATTCAATTCAACTTTATTTATATAGCGCCATTTCACAACAACAGTCATCTCATAACACTTTCAATTGTAGGGGGGACCCCCACAGTTGCAGAAAGACCCCAGCAATCAGGCGATCCCCTGTGAGCAAGCACTTGGTGACGGTGGAGAGGAAAACCTCCCTTTTAACAGGAAGAAACCCCCAGCAGAACCAGGCTCAGGGAGGGGCAGTCATCTGCTGCGACTGGCTGGGGGGTGAGGGGACAGAGAAGATGAAAAGAACAGACATGTAGAGAGCAAACAGCACGATGGGGACTCAATCTATGGGAGAGAACAAACAGATGTTAATGACCAGCAAAAAAAAAAAAAAAAAAAAAAAAAATTCATTGAGAGTGAAGAAAGGAGTGAAGCCCAGTGCATTATTGGAGGTCCCCCGGCTGACTAAACCTATTAGCAGCATAACTAAGGGAGGATTCAGAAACACATGATCCCTCCCTAATTGTAGGCTGTATCAAAAAGGAAGGTTTTAACCCTATTCTTAAAAACAGAGATCGAGTCTGACTCCCGAATCCAGATTGGCAGCTGGTTCCACAGGTGAGGAGCTTGATATACTGTCTGGCTACATATTCATATTCTGCAGGGTAACTAAACAAACCGTAATGCTGTTTACACCATCTAGCTGCAATGCTCCAGCTCTGTGTATATATCTGTGTACATATGTATATTCATTTACTGCTTTTGACTAACCAGTTCTTATTATCTTATTAACTATTGCTGTGAGTGCTGCTATCCCTGTACTGCTGTAATCCTGGAATTTCCCCATTGTGGGACTAATAAAGGCTTATCTTATCTTATCTTATCTTGTCGTATCTTATTCCGCCATATTAAGTGAGATTCCAAACCAAAAGGAGCGAATGGTCTTCAGTTCAAAAGGAACTGAGAACTGAGCAGGGAAGAAGTGAACAACGGTACATCACTTCACCAGAAGCTGACAAGAAGATTACCCATAAGCAATTGTGCCTCAAATATGAGTAAAATAAACTATTGTTGCTAATGTTATTAACAAGCTAAACTGATGCTGGTTATTGTTTATATCAACTGATAGTAATAAAAATATATTTGTATTAATATTTTATTTAAGAAATATAAATTATCCAGCATAGTATCAGTGCGTGTCCATGGTTGCCGTGGTAATGCACGGAGGAGGGAGCCGACGGTTACAGGATATTTCATATGGAGAAATTTTGTGAAGGGCCGTTAACTGATATTCCCTGAGAATGGAGCAAGGAGTAGGGAATACAGTTAAAGTACACTGTGGATCGGAGTGTAGCTGTTGTGTGCGTTTCTTACCAACTTTGCTGTGCTGCCTGAGTGTTTCGTTGCGCAACATTGTTGCACAGAGCGCGCCTGTCCGTGTGTGTGTGCATGTTCAGCCCACTTCCAAACATAGCAGGGGTGCTGAATGCTACTACCAGCTTGCTGAGACCTGCGTAAAGTTGTCCTTCCATCTTGCAGAGCTGCCATCGCTCGTGTGTGACGCTCATTGGTCATATGTGAACGAGTTTGTTTCTTGAGTATGTGCACTCATCACCGCAGGTGCAATTACATGCAGTAATGTTCTGTAACATCCGCCGTGAAGTAGCTAATACCAAACGGCATGTCGCTTTCAAAGTTGGCGCTAACGAAAAAAAAAGGAAGGACGATCAGGAAAACTGAGAATTCAAAGAAGAATGGACAAGAAAAATATGTGTTCATTCTGCCAGAGACCAGCATAAAACCAATGTGCCTGATTTGCAGCGACACAGTTGTTGAATACTGAGGTGAGGTCAGAGTAACTTGCTCTGCTGAAATCTTCATATTAAGCTGCAGACTGTCAGATCTACGACCCAGCAAAAAAGAGCAGCTGAGGCCTCACTCAGTGTGGTCTGGGTCTTGCAAACCAGCTAACTGGTGATATTAAAAATGCATAGTGCATTTCATTATCTGTGGATGAATCAACAGACTGTACAAACAATGCACAGTTATGTATGTGTCTTTGTCAGATATTTCAGAGAAGCAAAACAGGAATTTTGTGAGGACATTTTAGGCATCAAACCCCTCCATAGTTACACAGGAGGTGAGGATATTTATGAAGGCATCATGCAGATGCTGAAAGAAATAGAAATTGACCTCAAAATGGTGGTGTCCATTGCAACTGATGGAGCTCTAGCCATGAACGGGAGAGAGAAGGGAGCTTTCCAGCGCATGAAAAAAGCACCATCCAGACCTGCTGTCATATCACTGTATCATTCACCAGACAGTGCTGTGTGCCAGTCTTGGAAAAGAATATTCAGAAGTGATGGAAACTATTATAAAACTTGTGAACCACCTGACATCTTCTTCATCACCACTTTTTATGTGCATTTCTGAATGAGGTGAGTGGACTATTTACCTTGTTTTATAGGTGCATCTCATTAAATTAGAATATCATAATTTAATAACAAATATAATGATCGCTAAAATTAAATAAAAAAAGGCTTGAAATATTTCCATGTTCATGTAGTTAATATTAAATAAAAAAGTTTTCTTTTGAATTATATTGTAAAAAGTCAACTTTTTCACAATATTCCAATTCACTAAAATGCACCTCTATTGTAATCTGGTCAGGTTTATGTTTGATAAATGTGGATCTTGTGTAAAAACATTTGCATACCCTTGACTTATAGTCTCCCCTCAGTATTTGCGCAGAAGAAAAATTTCTGCTTATTGTCTCTCCCAACATCAAAATGAAATATCTACTGAGGCACTGTGTTAGCACCCTTCCAGACCGTGGACCCCTGACGAAAGCATTTGAGGACCCATGATCTAACAGATCGGTTGAAAAAAGCACCTCTTGGAGACCGGCGTCTCTACCTGTGTGGAGTACAGGATGAGCCCCTGGCCTGCACTGAACAGCCCAAAATATCAGCCATAATTAAGTATCTTCTATATGTCTTCTTTTGAATCATCATATATCAAGGTCTTGCCTCATAAATATTTTGAAAAGTAATTAGGAATAAACATCAAAATCAATTCACCTAAATTACTGCTAAAATGCCTCTGATAATTTAAGTAGAAGCCAGTTGTAGTTTTATTGAGAACCACAATCCAGTGACATTTTTGCAGATATTTGCACGTTGCAGCAAAAACAGAAAACTTTAGTGCTAATAACAACAGGTTGGAACTACCCAGTAAAACCAGGGTCTGCCCCCCCTTCGTTTCTCAACCTGCTGGTGATGTTGCCTACTTGTTGACTCTGCTGTGCTTGCATTAGTGCTGTAACATATGCGAATGATTCGATCGACTGTACTAGTTTTTATGGGTGAACGTACTGTATGAATCACTCACTGGAACTGTAGAGGAAGCCAGGAATCACCAAATGATTCACTTGCCTGAGCAGCAAACGAGCCCTGCCTGCTTGGTTCATCCGACTCTCAGTTCAGTGAGTGGTAGAAAGAGCTCCAGTACAGCACTGAGTGATTCAGTGTTTTGGCGACACATGGGGAGTGCATAATTGTATAGCATCTTAGACAAGAACAAAGAGCAGAGTTTCCCTGGGAGACAACAGGGAGGTGTGAAGGATGAATGCAGTGTGATCTTTTGTGTGTTAGAAACTTCTGGAAGGATGTTAAAAGATTAAGGAAGTGAATGCAATGTGACCTTTTGTGGGTTAGAAGCTACAAGAAGAATGCCATGCTTTTTAAGAGGAGAGTCTCTGCTGAGTATTCATTCTTACTATGCTTCTGTGTGAGATGTGTAATAAACTGTCTGAGTCAAATCCGCCTCGTTATTTACACGCTCCACATTGGTGACCCAAGACGAATCATGGAACATGGCGAAAGATCCCCGGAGCCAGCCTCATTGGGAGCCCCCAGCCAAGCATATGCTGTTGCAATCAAGCTACCGGATTTTTGGCAGCACAATCTGCGCTCCTGGTTCCACCTAGTTGAGGCGCAGTTCGCCCTCCGGGGGATATCGGCGGATGACACGAAGTTCCACTATGTGGCCGCAACGCTCGACGCCCGCACGGCTCAGCACGTGGAGAGCCTGCTCGATCAGCCACCAACCAACGACAAGTACGGCACGCTGAAGGCTGCACTCATCCAGCACTACACATTCTCAGATGGTGAGAAAGCAGAGAGACTCCTGACGCGGACTGGGTTAGGAGATGGGTCGGCCATTGACCTGATGGAGAAGATGCTGAGATTAAAGGGCACGGACGACGACCATTTCGTTTTTACCCATCTCTTCCTCCGGAACCTTCCGTCAGCGACGAGAGCGAACCTGGCCAATTCACCATTGCTGGCCAAGCGGGACTATCGTGCGCTGGCCCGAGAAGCAAACCGGATCATCATCGCCAGCAGAGAGTTCACGACTATGGTGGCAGCGACGGAGCTCCGCGCGACGGCCAGAGGAGGCAAGGAGCCATCGACGGCAGCAGCAGTGGGGGCCAAAGAACGCGGGGGTGACATCCTTTGTTTCTACCACCGCCGCTTCGCAGAGAGGGCACGCAAATGTATACCACCGTGCCAGTTCAAGCGCTCGGGAAACGCCAAGACCGGGGGTCGGTAGCAGCCGCGACCCTCGGGGAGGAGAACAAGCTGCTCTACTTGACGGACGCACGCTCGGGGAGGCATTTCCTCGTGGACACCGGCGCCCAGATGAGTTTCATCCTGCCGACCTACGCCGACCGGCTGGCAGGATCTAGCGGCCCTGAGATGGCAGCAGCAAACGGCTCGGAGATTAAGACCTTTGGTGAGAGGACTCTACTCCTGTCTCTACACGGCCGTACATTTGAGTGGACTTTTGTCATAGCAGCATTGAATTTCAATATACTGGAGGCTGATTTTTTGTGCACACATGGTTTGTTGGTTGATGTCACTAACAGGCGCCTAGTTAATGCACTGTCCTTTGATTCTATCCCCTGTATAGCTCAAGCGTCCCGGCCAACAGCACAAGCCAACGTCACAGCTGCATGCGGTAAGTTCCACACACTGCTCACTCAGTTCCCAGCACTCACTGTCCTGACATTTTCGGCAGCCATCGCTAAACACGGGGTGGAGCATTTTATCACCACCACTGGGCCGTCCATTTTTGCAAAACCTCGGTGCTTGGACGCAGCTAAACTGGCCATAGCGCGCGAGGAGTTCGCCAACCTGGAGAGGTTGGGCATCATCAGGCATTCAAACAGCCCATGGGCTTCCCCGCTACACATGGTCCCTAAAGCTGAGGGTTCGTGGCGACCTTGCGGGGATTTCCGCAGGTTGAACAACGCCACAGCACACGACTGCTACCCAATTCCTCACATTCAGGATTTTTCCGTTCACCTGGCAGGAGCGCGCGTTTTTTCTAAAATAGACCTGGTCCGCGGTTACCACCAAGTCCCAGTGCGCGCTGAGGACATACCCAAAACGGCGGTTATAACTCCGTTCGATTTATTCGAGTTTTTGCGCATGCCATTTGGGCTTAAAGGGGCTGCACAGTTGTTCCAACGCATGATGGATGCAGTGCTGCGCGATCTCCCTTTCGTGTTCGTCTACTTGGACGATATCTTGGTAGCCAGCGCGTCCAAAGACGAACACGAAACCCACCTCACGACAGTTTTCCGGAGGTTGGAAGAGCACGGGTTAATAATCAACCCAGCGAAATGTCAGTTCGGGGTGACGGGGATTGATTTTTTGGGGCACCGCGTCTCTCCCGAAGGAGCAGTACCACTGCCTGACAAAGTGCGCGCAGTAGCAGATTTTCCCCGGCCGCAAATGGTCAGGGCGCTACAAGAATTTTTGGGAATGGTGAATTTTTATAACCGTTTCCTTCCCCGCGCAGCGCAGCTCATGCAACCACTGTACGCCGCGCTCAGAAAACAGAAGCCCATGGATAAGGTCGAATGGACCCCGGAGTGAGAGCGGGCGTTCTCGGAAGTCAAAGCTGCCCTGGCAAACGCCGCATTGCCGGCACATCCAGACCCAACAGCCCTCATAGCGCTCACCGCTGACACTTCAGATGTGGCCATAGGGGCGGTTGTGGAACAGCGTGTAGCCGGGGCTTGGCAGCTGCTCGTCTTTTTCAGCAGGACTTTGCGCGACTGTGAACGTAAATACAGCGCGTTCGACAGGGAGTTGCTGGCTCTCCACCTGGCCATTCGCCACTTCCAGTTCTGGCTGGAAGGGTGCAGTTTCACCGCGTTCGTTGACCACAAGCCGCTAACATTCGCGATGGCCAAGGTTTCAGAACCATGGTCGGGCCGGCAGCAGAGACAGCTGGCCGAGATCTCAGAGTTTACTACCGATATTCAACATGTGTCGGGTAAACTGAATGTAGTGGCAGACTGCCTCTCGCGTGCCGTGGCGGCCCCAGTCTGTGTGGGGATAGATTACGCAGCCATGGCCGCAGCGCAGGTTAGTGACGCGGACGTGCGCGCGCTCCAGTCTGGACCAACAGGGTTAAGGCTGGAGAGCAGGGTGCTGCAAGACGGCATGCCCCCCCTAATCTGCGATGTCTCCATGGGGCGCCTGCGTCCCATGGTCCCGGCCGCGTGGCCGCCGCGATTCATTCTTTGGCGCACCCGGGAATGCGCACGTCAGTCAAAATGGTAGGAGAGAAATTCGTGTGGCCAAGCCTTCGCAAACAAGTGAAAGAGTGGGCAGCAGCCTGCATGGCGTGCCAACGAGCCAAAGTACACAGACACACGAAGGCTCCCTTGGAGCCGTTTTGCATCCCGGCTAAGAGGTTCGACCATGTTCACGTGGACCTCGTGGGCCCCCTTCCGCCATCACAGGGGTGCACGCACCTTCTGACAATGGTGGACCACACCACGTGCTGGCCGGAAGTGGTTCCACTGGCGGCAACCACAGCCGAGGAGGTGGCGCGCGCGTTTTTAACAGCATGGGTGGTGCGTTTTGGAGTCTCGTCGGATATTACGTCCGACAGAGGCCCTCAATTTGTTTCTGAACTCTGGTCAACAATGGCCCGCAGCCTGGGTGTCACAATTCACCGCACAACCGCATACAATCCACAGGCTAATGGGTTATGCGAACGTTTTCATAGGTCATTGAAAGCGACTCTCAGGGCGTCACTGACGGATGCAAATTGGGTAGACAAGCTACCGTGGGTTTTATTGGGGTTACGTTCTGCGCCTAAAGAGGATCTGGAAGCTTCCCCGGCTGAACTCGTTTTTGCGCAGCCACTTCGGCTGCCCGGGGAGTTTCTTCCAGATAATCCCACGCCGGGCAGCTCCCCGTCTCAGCTGTTGCAGCGTAGCATAGACACAAGCACGCTGCCAGGCCCTGCTCACCACAGTTTTCCGTGCGTTTTTGTGCCTAAAACTTTGAAAAACGTGGAGTTCGTTTTTGTCAGACACGATGCCCATCGCCCTCCACTGTGCCCACCTTATGATGGACCGTTCAGAGTGCTGGAAACAGGGGACAAGCATTTTTTGCTAGATTTGGGGGGTAGGAGGGAAAAGATTGGCATAGACAGACTCAAACCCGCTTTTGTGGTGGCGGATGAGCAAGTGCTGTTGGCGAGGGCCCCACGGCGTGGAAGACCCCCACGGGGAGCTTCCCAGAGAAAAGATTCCCCAAAGCACCCACACGGACAGACTTTTACCCCTCAAACATCAGCCCCCCAGCATGACAGTGCCGCGGAGGCGGTGAATCCTGGTTACAGCAGATACGGGAGAAGACTGAAGCCCAAGCAGCATGTGGATTGATGTTTAATGATTTTACCACAGCATATGGACTGTCATTCTATTGTTCTATCCAAGACGCTCGGGGGGGGGGGGTCGTTTGGTGACACATGGGGAGTGCATAATTGTATAGCATCTTAGACAAGAACAAAGAGCAGAGTTTCCCTGGGAGATAACAGGGAGGTGTGAAGGATGAATGCAGTGTGATCTTTTGTGTGTTAGAAACTTCTGGAAGGATGTTAAAGGATTAAGGAAGTGAATGCAATGTGACCTTTTGTGGGTTAGAAGCTACTTGAAGAATGCCATGCTTTTTAAGAGGAGAGTCTCTGCTGAGTATTCATTCTTACTATGCTTCTGTGTGAGATGTGTAATAAACTGTCTGAGTCAAATCCGCCTCGTTATTTACACGCTCCACAGTGTACCACAAATCTTTTTAGCTTGACTCAGTACATTTCAGTGAACTGTGGATCTCATCACTAACCTTCATCTGAGGCTGCCTCTCTGCTCTGCTACTGTGACATGTCTTCTTTTCCACGTAGCCCACGCATGTGAGACGATGCATAAAAACAAGTGTAGTATCTATGCGCAGGATCCGTATTCTGATTGTGTTTGCTAATATATTAACTTAGCCACCTAATGAAGGTGTCAAATTGTCATACATTATGGGACTTTTGGATTAATTGATTGTACATTGTACAGAGGGCAAAACTATTGTACAAATACAACACTTATCGTACGTCTGGCAACACTGCTCAGAAAGCGGCCAGGTAACTTCCTGCTCTTTATCCCCAAGGGATTCTGGGTAATGTAGTAACACGAGAATACATCCACTCACCACATCTTCCCTCTTTCAAAAGAATGCTGAACCAATACAAGTGATTAATTACTTTTCAAGAGTATGTAACATAGACTTAGCTTGAGCTAGAAACTAACTCCATTTTTTTTACTGTACAAAACCAGTCTGCACCCTCTACCCATCATTGTTCAGTATTCTACCATTAATCCAACTTGGTATAACTATACACAGAAATAAAACAAGGCACAAACACTTTACTGGAGTGGCAGCCTAGAGGTAGAGCATCCATCCCACAACCGGGAGGCCGGGGTTCAAGTCCCGGCCGAGTCATGCCAAAGACCACATAAAAATAGAACTTCCTGCCGTCCAGCTTGGTGCTCAGCAAAAATGGAATGGAGGAGGGAAATGTTAGTTACCCAGCCACAGGGGGTGTACAAGCCAGTGTACTCCCTGTGCTGGTCCCAAACTCAGATAAGTGGGCAGAGTTGTGTCAGGAAGGGCATCCAGCATAAAAAATCCTTGCCAAATCTACATGCAGATCATCGCAGTATCAGGTGATGATATGCTGTGGTGACTCTGAAAGGGAGCAGCCAAAAGACAAAAAAAATAAAATAATAATCTTTAACTGCAAACACATTAGGTTTCTCACATCCATTTTTGTTAATCTGTCGGCCCCCCTTTTCTCATTTATTAGCCCTGTTACCTTTAGTCCAGATAATGAACAGGAAGCTTTATTGCTCTACCAGACCTAATAGTTTTGAAACCAGAATTGGGCCCTGAGGGAACCTTGTCTATCACTGTACTGTAGTTGAAGATGGTTCTGAGGGTGGGATGGGTTCTCCAGGCTCCTAGGGGGGAGAACAGTCAGTGAGATGATCTTGCTGGAGCTCTGGGGCTGGCACTGTCTGTAGGTGTCTGTGATTTTGGTGTAGAATGTTTCCATCCTGTGTTTGCTCCAAATAGGAACAAGGCTTCTTTGCTGTACTCAGAGCGGTGCTGGGGATATCCCATTCTTTCTCTCCTCTGTAGCATCAGCTCCACTTGGCTATAATCTATAACATTACTTTTCACCTTAAAGAAACTGCTTCACCCCAAGAAGTCTGGTCAAGGATTTTTTCACATTAAGGACCACCGGTTGGAAAAACATTCCACAGGGAAAGGATCCCTTTCGTGCCAGGAACTGACTCTCTTACAAGTCATAAATCCCAAAGCTTACTCCTTAACCCAACAGGTTTATGCTGAGATAACACTCTTTGAGCCATTCCAAATCCTAAATTTTCGGACCTTTTGCCGTAAAGATGTCACCACTGACTCTGGGCCATCCGTTTATTCTGCCGACGGCGCTCTTCCCCGCATGCCCAGGACACCCTCGGATGAGTCAAGGCCATTACAGCTGAACTTAAAAGGACTGCGGGTAGTTGCTTTTCCTGTTTGCCACCTGTGGTTTCCAGCTCAATGCTGGAATCTGAAGACACAGCTGTTTTTGTAAGCCAGACTGTTGCTTACTCTCTGCTGATGCTAAATGTGATGTGTAATTCTAATTGAATATGACCCGTTCCCTATGTTAGAGTAATCCATAAACTATGATAGAAGCTACAATAGAAGGATGGAGTAATCCTCCATCCACACACACAGACTTCTAATTAGGCCTATAAGATAAATAATCCTTGTACCTTATCAAATCAAATCAAATCAAATCAAATCAAATCAAATCAAATCAAATCAAATCAACCTTTATTGTCATATTGCTGTACATACAACTGTAGTGCAGGCAAGATGAAACTGTGTTTCTCTCGGCATCCATATAAGTAAAAGAACATAATTTAAGACACACTCACACACACCCTCACCCCCCACCCCAACACAGCCATTCACATATCCCTGAGACATACTTGAAAACTAACCAGAACTATAACATACAAATAATATACATAATGTCCATAGGTGCAGTAGTATGTATGAGAGATTCCGGATCAACTGTTCAGCATTCTAACAGCTTGTGGAAGGAAGCTGTTAATCAGTCTGGTGGTTCTGCCTCTGATGCTCCGGAATCGTTTGCCAGTTGGCAGAAGTTCAAAGTGTTTATGCAGAGGGTGAGAGTGGTCCTTGACAATGTTCAATACCCTGCTCCTACAACGGTTCTGAAAAAGTTCTTGGACAGAGGGGAGGGAAACTCCAATCACCCTCTCAGTTCCCTTAACTATCCTCTGCAGGGCTTTTTTGTCTGACATATTGCAGCTGGAGTACCATGTAGCAAGGCAGTATGTCAGAACACTCTCCACCACACCTCTGTAGAAGGTCCTGAGGATGCAGATGGGGAGAGAGGCCTGTTTGAGTTTCCTCAAGAACTGCAGTCTCTGCTGGGCCCGCTTCCTGATCCCCAAGGAATGCTTGCTCCAGGTCAGGTCCTGCGAGATCTGCACTCCGAGGAACTTGATGTTCTCCACTCTCTCCACTAAACGGCCACCAGTGCTGAGAGGGACGTGTTCAGGCTGTGACCGCCGGAAGTCGATAACCATCTCCTTTGTTTTGTCCACGTTGAGCACCAGATTGTTCTCCCTGCACCAGCCCTCCAGGTCTCTCACTTCTTCCCTGTACATTGACTCCTCTTCCCTCTGAATAAGTCCCACCACTGTGGTACCGTCTGCAAACTTAATAATCTGGTTCCCCTCGTGTCTGGATACACAGTCATGTGTTAGAAGTGTAAACAACAGTGGACTGAGTACGCAGCCTTGAGGGGATCCGGTGCTCAGCGTGATCGAGCTGGAGGTGTTATTTCCAACATGGACAGACTGAGGTCTCGCAGTCAGGAAATCCAGGATCCAGAGACATGTGGCGGTGTTCAGACCGAGAAGGAGTAATTTCTCCATCAGTCTCTGGGGAATAATGGTGTTAAATGCTGAACTGAAATCAATGTACAGGAGTCTGGCGTAGGTGTCTTTCTGATCCAGGTGGGTGATGACAGAGTGCAGGGTGGTGACTATAGCATCTTCCGTGGAGCGGTTTGAACGATATGCAAACTGGAGCGGGTCATGTGATGCAGGGAGGCAGGCTGTGATGTGTGGTTTGACAAGCCGTTCAAAACACTTCATCACAATTGGTGTCAGTGCAACAGGACAATAGTCATTCAGACAGGACACAACTGGTTTCTTTGCCACCGGTACTATGGTAGAGGTCTTGAAGCATCTGGGAACGATGGCCTAACTCAGGGAGATGTTATAAATGTCAGTCAGGACATCTGCCAACTCGCTCACACAGTCTCGGAGCACACGTCCCGGATGTTGTCCGGACCTGCAGCTTTACGTGGGCTGACCCTGATTAGGGTCCTCCGTGTGTCCTCTGCGTTGATGGTGATAGCTGGCCCAATCGATGGTGGAGATGGGCCAGCCCTCCCTCTGATTGTCGGATTTGATGCTTCAAAACGTGCAAAGAAGTTGTTGAGCCTGTCTGGAAGCGAAGCGTCGTCATCATCGACCCCCTGCCCAGACTTATAATCTGTCAGCACCAAAACTCCCTGCCACATAGGTTTGGTGTTCCTTGTGTCACAGAAGTGTCCCTGGATTTTCTCCGCAGAGGCGCGCTTCGCCGTCTTAATTCCCTTTGAGAGCGCAGACCTGGCTAAGCGGAGGGTGATCCTGTCCTTCGCTCTGAAGGCT
Source organism: Pholidichthys leucotaenia (assembly GCA_020510985.1). NCBI lineage: Eukaryota > Metazoa > Chordata > Actinopteri > Cichliformes > Pholidichthyidae > Pholidichthys > Pholidichthys leucotaenia. The sequence goes on from CM035846.1 coordinate 167,942,816, forward strand.
GCATCTCTGGCTGTGAGCAGTGAGCGCACCTCTGCAGTCATCCAGGACTTGTAGTTGCCCCGTGCAGTGATGGTCTTCACTATAGTGACATCCTCTGTGCACTTCGCAATGTAGCTGGTGACCACTGTCCCTGTCAAATAAACTAATCTACTACTACACTTCAGCATACTCCTCCACATCTGTCCTGTCTCCCTGGGAGGATGCTCTTTTGAAGACCTCCCAGTCTGTGTGCAGAAAACAGTCTTTAAGTGCTGAGGTTGCACCCTCTGGCCAAATCCTGATTTGTTTCAATACTGGCCTGCTGCGCTTCAGTAAAGGTTTGTAGGCAGGCACCAGCATCATGGATAGGTGGTCAGAATGGCTAAGGTGGGGGTGAGGTGTTGCCTTATAAGCATCTGGAAAGTTTGTGTACGCCAAGTCCAACATATTCTCTCCTCTGGTCTTAAAGTCCACACATTGTTTAAACTTGGGAAGGACAGTCTTTAAAACTGGTGTGATTAAAATCCCCCGCAACCACCACAATACTGTCCGGGTGTGAAGTTTGAAATTCACTAATAACATCGTGCAGCTCTCGGAGTGCCTCGTTAACAGGCAGGAGCTACAAACACGTTGGTGAATTCCCTCGGCAGATAAATGGCCGACAATTTACAATAAGGAACTCCGCCAACGGAGAGCAGTGTTTAGATACTAACGTGGCGTTAACGCACCAGTTCTTATTAATATAGATGCATAGCCCCCCCCCCCCCCCTCGGCTCTTACCGGAGCTAGCAGCCTCTCTGTCCGCCCGGAATGATGTCATCCCTTCCAGCTGAATGGCCACGTCAAGGATGTTGTCATGGAGCCATGTCTCTGTGAACACAAGCACATAGCAGTCCCTCCACTCTCTCTGGGTTTCTCTCAGCAGACGCAGCTCGTCCAGCTTGTTGTCGAGGAAGCGGACATTGGAAAGAAGGAGCGACGGTACTGCTGGTCTGGAGGGGTTAGCCTTTAGCCTAGCATGAATCCCGGCCCTTTTTCCTCGCTTTTGCTTGTGTTTGCTCCACTTACGCCTCCTCCTTTCCCAGGTAGCTGCCAGCGGAATCTCCGACAGTATTCCATGCTGGCGTAGAATGTCCAAGTCACAACCGAGCACTGCAATTCTTGCAGCGTGCAGTACCTTGATGTTTAATAAGGTCTCACGGTTGTAAGTTTTGCAGAATGTATGTCTGGGATCATCAAAACACTCAAAACTCTCACACTCACTGATGCCTAGAGGGGCCGCAGCGTCCAAGCGTGCCGCCATAATCAATTGTTATACGCTACACCGGGGTGCAGTACTGAAAGGGGATGAGCTGAATGATGCTTGTTATAGAAGAACTTGTAGGCTGCCTTTGTCTTGGCATCATGGGCTGCAACGGTCCCCCTACTGATGTATCTGGGTTGCAGTGTTTCCTCGAGGACTGGGACTGTGGTCTGGATATGACATCCTGTTATTAACAGGGCAGGCAATGTTCCTATAGCGGCTGCTGGGGTGGCTTTGTAACTCATGAGAGCAGCATAAGGGTCTTGCTGATGTAAAATTTTCTTTGCTCTTGCTACAGCTCACTCTGCAGCACCATTCGACTGGGGAAAATGTGTGCTACTGGTGACATGAATAATACCCCACTCAGAGCAAAACTGGGCAAACTCAGTTGAACTGCCCTGAGTCCCACTGCCAGAAACAAGTTCTCTTGGGATGCCCCATCAAACACATATGTCTTTTAGTTTGGTTATGACATGTTTGCTGGATGTATACTGGAGATGGGCTATCTTGATGTCTCTGGAATAGTAGTCTGCCACCACAAGGTAATGTTTACCTGAGAGCTCACACAGGTCTGCTCCAATTCTGAGCCATGGACCTGGTGGGAGTGGTGTTGTGACGAGAGGCTCTTTTCTCTGGGTTGGCTTATGTTCTTGGCAGAATCTACAGCTTTGGACCACTCTAGCAATGTTAACTCCAATACTGGGCCACCAAACACATATTTTGGCCTGTTCACAGCCTTTGGTCAGGCCCTGGTGCCCACTGTGTAAGCGGGTGAGAATGTCCTTTAGCAGACTGCTAGGAACTACAATCCTGTCTCCATAAAGCAGAAATCCATCCACCTTGGACAGAAGGGCTTGAGTTGCATAAAACTCCTTCAGTCCCTGGAGCACATGATCCGGCCAACCATGTTTAATGTGGTGCATGACCTGGATAAAGTTGAGGTCTGAGCTGGTAGCTTTTCTGATGCTCTCTAATTTTGGCTCAGATATTGACTTGGAGTCGATCACTGTGTCCACATTGGTTTTAACTACATCTTCTTTGTCTGAATGGCTATTGTCTGAATAAGTGGTGTGACAGTGTGTCTGCTGTCACCAGTGATTTACCTAGAACGTGGACTGCTTTGGCATTGAAACGTATCAGGCGAGTAAGCAGGTGCTGGCAAGATATTGGTATTTTATCAAGATCACATGTGTTGATTAGCAGGACCAGAGGCTTGTGGTCTGTCTGTAAGGAAAACTCACTCAGGCCCTGAAGATACCTGGAAAAACGTTCACATACCTACACAACAGCAGCCAAACACTCCTTTTCGATCTGTGAGTACTGCTGCTTGGCTGAGGTGAGTGAATGTGAACAGAAGGCTATGGGAATAATCTTTTCTCCGTGGACCTGTAGTAAAGCCGCACCTAGGCCAAAGCTGCTGGCATCTGCTGAGACTATGGTGGGCCTTCTCATGTCATAGTAAGCAAGTGTGGGAGCTGTTATTAACATGGTCTATACCTTGTTGAAAGCTTCTTGCTGAGGTGTGTTCCACACTCATGCTGTCTCTTTCTTTAAAAGCTCTGTGATGGGGTGGAGCTCTGTGGAGAGACCTGGAATGAACTTTCCTAGGTAACTGATCAATCCCAGGACTTGCCTCAGTTGCGTGATGTCTGTGGACCTGGGCATTTCTGCAATGGCTTTCACTTTGTCAGAGTCAGGGCGGACACCATGCTCGCTGATAATGTGTCCAAAGTATAGCAGTTCACTTTTACCCAAGCAACATTTCTCCTTGTTCAATCTCAGCCCAGACTCCTTGATTGTCTGGGGCATTGCTTCCAGGTTTTTGTCATAACTGGCTTTTTCATGGCCAAAAACTAACATAAGATAAGATAAGATAAGATAAGATAAGATAAGATAAGATAAGATAAGCCTTTATTAGTCCCACAATGGGGAAATTCCAGGATTGCAAATCATATCGTCCATTACAACTACTGTCCCATCATGGTCTTTCAGCAGGTTGCTCATTTCTCTCTGGAAGATCTCTGGAGCTGACGTTATCCCAAATGGTAATCGCTGGAAACAAAAGCAACCTCTGGAGGTGATGAAGGTTGTCAGTTTTGCACTCTCAGGCTCTAAGTGGATATGCCAAAACCCTGAGGATGCATTGAGTGTGGAAAATATGCTTGCCCCTGCTAGCTTTGGTGTTATTTCATCTCGGGTGGGGAGAATAAACAGCTGTCTACTGCTTTATTTAGGTGTTTTAAGTCTACAAAGATTCTCAACTTACCATTTTTCTTTGCTACAGGAACCATAGGAGGGCACCATTCTGTAGGCTCTGTGACCTCTTGGATGATGTCCATTTTCTGCATTCTCTTAAGCTCAGCTTCAACTTTCTCCATCAGTGGAAAAGGCACTCTACGTGGGGTAGCCAATTTGGCTTTAGCTCTATCTCAACTGGTCTGCAGTTTAGTAGTCTTAACTAATCTGATCTACTCTGGGAACTAACCCCATGCTGACTGATGCACTCCTACTGAAGAGATTGTTTGCATCGGAACCTTTCACTACGTAAATCTACAATTAATGTTTTCTCCCCTTATACAAAACCTGAGCTGGGAATTTACCCATTATCTTCACATTACCTCCTGGACTTTCTGGCATTATACCCGTTTCTAACAGAGGAAGGTGCTGTTTCAGGCTTCTGTATATACTATGTGACATTAGTGTAATGTCAGCTCCTGTGTCTATCTTAAATGACACCATACTGCCCCCTACTATTAAATGTACCTGCCACTGCTGATCTGAGTCGCTGTCTTCTACTCTCCCCAGAAAATAAGGCTCACTCTCATCTTCCCTTTCATTAACAGCTTCAGCTTTGACTACTTTACTCTTGCATACAACTGCAAAATGTCCAGGTTTATTATACCTTCTACACTGTTTGTTGCGTGCTGGGCACTCATTCTGCTGACTGTGTGTACAGTTACATCTTGTGCATCGAGACTCCTGTAACTGTTTGTCCTTATTAAAATGCCTCTTGCCCCTCTTAGGGTGCTCCCCTGGTGTGTAGGGCTTTTTAACTTCTGCTAGTATATCTGTTGCAGAAATATTTTGCATCTTTATCAGCTCTGCTTGGCAGGCAATTTGAATGGCTTTTTCCAGGGTCAATTCACTCTCCATCTGCAGTTTTTGGGAAGTTTCATGATCTGCCATGCCTATTGCTAGATGGTCCCGAATCTGCTCCCCATTTGATGTCCCAAACTCACAATGTTCGGCCAGTTCATACAGTCCTCTCACGAAAGCTTCTACTAACTCACCAGCCTGCTGAGAGCGCTGGTGAAAACAGGCCCTCTCATGTACAATGGTGTGAAAAAGTATTTGCCCCTTTCCTGATTTCTCATTTTTTTGTATGCTTGTCACACTTAAATGTTTCAGATCATCAAACAAATTTAAATATTAGACAAAGATTACACAAGTAAAGACAAAATACAGTTTTTAAGTGAAGGTGGAGCAGGCGATGCACAGGGTCGGGATGGGGGGTGGAGGGGGGCAGTGGACAGCTGGACTAGTCTAGGGCTCTGGATTGGGTGTGACTCTGCTTCTTGATAATAAGGTCAGCCACAATGAGTCATTAGTGGACTCATTGTGATTTACCTTATTATTAGTGATGGTGTGGAAAGAGAAATAATCAGACAGAGAGGTTCAGATCATATCAGGCTTTATTCACTCTCTCTCTACATTTCTCTAGAAACACAAGCAGCAAAAGAGTAACCGATCTCAGGCACCTCTGCTCTTAAATCATACCACTCGATCAGCCTTCTCTGTGTGCTGCCTTACCATCAAAGCCTTTGTAATTCCCATTCTCTTTGTCACTGTTCACATCAACACACCACCCCCACATCCACGCACAAACCCCCCATGACAATTCCCTTTTGTCTTTTAAGTCTGAGTGTGAATATACTGAGAGGGATTTCCCCCCCACCCCCACCCCAGACTCAGACTGAGCCTTGACCCTCATGTCCTTTGGGTTTCAGCTTTCGTCCGTAGCGGCTGTAACGTGGGGTCTGCGGCTTCGAGGTTGTGGGTGCGTCCGTCTGTGGGGGGACGTTGGGAGGGAGGAAAACATCATTAGCATGCCCTTGTGACTGATCTGATGAGTCATTTACCTGGGGAGTTCTCAGTAGGGGTCGACTGCGCCGAGGAGTTCGAGCCAGCACCACTTGCTTGTCTGATAACACGAAAGCAGGCTTTAGCCTGTCTATACAGACTGTTTCTCTGCGTCCCCCCAAATCTAACACAAAATGTTTCTCCCCGGGTTCCAGCACTCTGAACGGGCCATCGTAGGGCAGGCGCAAGGGGGTCCGGTGGGCATCGTGCCTGACAAATATGAATGCCACGTCCTTCAAGGCCTTTGGTACAAAAGCACGTGGAAAACAGTGGTGGATCCGACCGGGTACCGTCCCTGCCACTGTGTTATGCGGTAAAAGCGGGGATGGATCAGTGTTCGGCGCGGGGCTGTCCGGCAAAAATTACCCTGGGAGCCACAGCGGCTTGGAAAAAAACAGCTCTGCTGGGGAGGGTGCCAAATTCTCCTTCGGCGCTGAACACAACCCTAATAGAACCCACGGCAACCGGTCCACCCAATTTGCTTCCATAAGCGAAGCCCTGAGCGCTGCTTTAAGCGATTTATGGAAATGCTCGCATAACCCATTGGCCTGTGGGTTGTACGCGGTTGTGCAATGAAGAGAGATGCCCAGGCTCCGGGCCATGGTGGACCAGAGGTCAGAAACAAATTGCGGGACCTGATCGGATATGATATCCGAAGGGGCGCTGAAACGTGCCACGCATGTTGTCTAAAAAGCGTGTGCAACTTCAACTTCAATTACCTTTGTTACGCTGTCAGCCTGCTTCACCTTCGTTCACCGGACTGCATGGACTGCCCCGGATCGCTCCTGCATCATAAGTCCGTTTGTTTTTCACCCCGTGCCGACTGCAGCTCAGCAGCACTAGGCATTCCCTTTGCCGGGCAGTAGAGCATCCAGGAAGCGTCCCTGTATGTCTGGTGGCTTTAAATCATAATATCCAACGTTCTGTGCATATCACGACTGTTTGCTGGACTTGTCATTTTGGGGTTCTGTTAATAAATTGCACGGATCTACTCCTGCAGTTGGGCTTTTCATTCCTCCCTTGGTGCACCGTGTAATGGTGCACCAGGAATCATAACAGCTTCTTCTTTAGACTCTATGTTTTGGGCCTCTGAAGGTGACTCTGTATCAGCCCTAGCTTGGTGAACTTCGCTGTCTTCAATGCTTTGCCTGGAAAGAACATGGTGACGAGTCTGAGAACTGCCCTCGACTGGAGCCACAAGTGGTGTGCTGGAGGAAGAAGTAACACTGTGAGGGATGTATGTGCCGTGAAGTAGAGAGACCATCAAGCTGATCTAAGTTGAGAGATGAGCGGCTCCTTGCTATATGGGCCTTTTTCCTGCATAGTTTTGGACTACGGCTGTGCACTCTTCTCTGTCCTCTGCATGAGGAAGGACAGTCTGGTGACCACTGGTGAGCTGGGAGGTTCTTCTGTAATGTGTTGTGAAACAACCTCTTCAAGTTCAGGCTCTGATTCCACAATGACAACCATCTCCTCTACAACTGGCTCTTCCACCACATCCATCTCCATGGTGAGCACTAGTTCAATATCTGGCACCACTTCTTGATCCTCTGCTGATTACTCAGGAGATTGCTCTTGAGATTCCTGCTTCCCTTCAGCTGCAGCCTGCTGTTCTGCCAGGTTACGATTAACACTGATTTCAAGACTGAAGGGAAAATCAACACTGTTTGGGTTGGTCTGGCTTACAGCCTGCCATGACTGGTTTCCACAATGACCTGTCCTTGTTGTTTTGCTTGTGTGCCTCAGTGTTCAGCCAGTCCAGGAGACTGTCCCCACTAGCAGGATCCTCAAAGGTTTCTGATTGTTCAACTGGATCTTCAACGGTTTCAGAACCAGGGTTGTTATTCTGTCATTCAGGGATATCTTTAATTTGCTGAAGCCTACTTAAAAGCTCATCTTCTGTTAAGTCGTCAGGAGTGCACAAAAGATTGTTGTCTCTCATAAGACGATAGTCCTCATCACCAAGCTTGTTGACAAACTGATAGAAGGCCTCCTGTCTGTCCAGGTGGTCCAGGTGCTTTCTACGATGTTACTCTAGCAGGTCAATGTCATTTTGCTCCAAGTTTTTAGACCCTTCCATTGATGCAGAAGGGAGGGAGGGCTTGGGAAGAGCTTCAGTTTTAACCCTCTAGTGGCCAAGAATTTATGGCAGGTAACACAAATTTTGACCTCAAAATTTTAAATGACTGTAGCTTGGAAGTGGTAACAGATACAAGCACACTTAAATTGGAAAAATATTGCAAATGACGCAAAGGTTATGATTTGAGAAATTTTATCCATGTAATTTGCATAATGTAACCTAATTTTCATATTTTGACCATCACAATTTCAAACGACTGTATCTTGGAAATGGTGACAGATACAGGCGCACTGTAAATTGGAAAAATATTGCAAGTGACCCAAAGGTTATGATTTCAGAAATTTTATTCAACAGTTTGCATAATGTGACCAAATTAGCATATTTTGACCATCAAAATTTACATAGACAAATTTTTTTATTTTTTGGTCGTCTTATCCTAAAACTACATACAGCAGAAAATCAGTAGAATCTAAACAAACATTGGTAAAAAATTTGTAAAAAAAACCCCAAAACGAAACGAAAAAAAAAAACCCCAACATGACGGCAGCCATATTTACATAGAAGTTCTTTTCCCTCAAGTAGCAGTGTACCCAAATCTGTCCTCATCTATCAAGATGGCATTGCTTATAATGCTTGAGAGTGTGATATCTCTGAAAACAAGGCACAGCACACAGACCTACCTTACACTGTGCACACCTGAAGTGTGTCTGGCGACAACCTTGTGGATAGTTGCGAGTAGAACACACTGCACAATCTGGACACCCATGAACTTCGGCAAGCCAGTGCCAATCAGTGAGGCACTATGGTATTTCTCCCCCTTGCAGAGAAGGCCTTCCAGCTTTCTTGCCCTCCATCTCTCTGTTGCCCTCAAGCAAACCTGCGCATATGTCCTGAATGAAGACCTTCAGTTGTTTGTGTGGACCTGTAGTATGTCTGGTGTATATGATATGGGCGTTGACAGTGCTGATGCTCAGAAGGGCATTGAAAATGTGGCTGTACCACTTCCTTGCTCTGTGTGGACAGAGGTAGGTTTTCATCCTCTGGTCAGCTGTGACTGTTCCCCCCATGTAGCTGTTGGAGCTGTTCACACACACACAAGCTTGTTGACGTCATGGAAACCAGTCACATTTTCCTTTGTGTGAATGCGTTTCTGGACACATGTGTTGCCATGAATGGATGACACCATGGTGAGACGCTTCATGTCATACCACGCACAGGCCAACAGTTTGTCTTGCCGCATGAACACTGACTCATCCCCCCTTCTGAACAGCAACTGGGCTGGTCACAGATCCTTTGGCATACCTCTGTTGCAGTTCACGGTCCCACACAGTCCAGTTTCCTTAGCTGCTAGATCCTTAGCGATGGCTGGTGATGTGTAGTAGCTGTCCATGTTTACCTCGTCCTCTTTCCTGGTGTATGGATCTATCAGCTGATGCACAACAAGATGAGTCAGGCCTAAACTGTTACAATCATCGCCATTGTGTCCTGTACACTGACCACTGCAACACACATCCTGAGCTGGCTTCACTCAATACAAATGCCTTGTAGCTGTATATGTCCATTTTTTGGGGGGTTGTACAGCTTCAAGGTTGACCTTCCCTTGAATGCAATGTTCATTTCATCCAGGTACAGTTCCTTGTGTGGACCATAGACAGCAGCAAAACGCGGAACTATACAATCATTTATTGGACGCACCTTGAATAGTCTGTCATAGCCTGGCTTATCCCTTGCAGCACTGTTGTCATTGTTTACAAAATGGAGGAAAGTGAGGATCATCACAAACCTGGTCCTAGACATCACTATGTCAAATCCGGGCATACAAGCTAGCCAAAAATCTGCCCAGTAATCCACTAGCGCAGGCTTCTTCAGAAATGCAGTGCGATGAAAGCTTTCATGTCCCCAACAGTGACATCAGTCCACTTGTGGAATCTGGAGTTTGGTTTTAGATTGTCTTTGGCTTTGGCTAAGAACTGCTCAGTGTATCTGTTGGTTTCCTCAGTGAGAACATTCAAGAAACCTCCAGTCCTAGATAAAGACAGGAAATCAATAGGTTTAGCCGATGACAAATCCATGTCTCCATGATATTTAACTTGATCTTCAAATGGTTTGATCCACGCTTGATAATTACTTCATTTCTCAGAAGGTCCCAGCCATCATTATCAACCATGGTTAGACGAAGCTGCAGAACCTTCAGAAGTGGCTCGTCTGTCATGTGGTGCTGCACTGAGCACAGACAAAGCACCATGCATCTTCGTGTGCACTGCAGAATCAGTTTCACTTTCGGTTGACCAGGTATCATGCTCAGAAGGCTCATAATCCTATTCTGAATCTTCCTCAGAAGGTAAAGGGTCATCTTGTGAATCAGGATCTGCCAGAATAAGAGCAAGGGCTTCCTCAGTGGTGTACCAATGCTTCTCCATCTTCATTCCGTTGTCTCTCTTACTTGAATGAGAAAGCTTCCACTTCAGAACAGATTTTATAGCAAGCTTTGCATTGGGACACACCTTCTTATTGTGCTAGGATTCAAGCTATACCTGTCTGATATCTTGTGGTGTAAAAAGGTTTGTACATCTGGGACTCTAACAGTACTGGACCAGTTTTGATAGCGATGCTGAAGGGTGCTGAACAGTGATTTTTAAACTTAAAGCAAGATCCTGCTGCTTGTCGGTGACATTCGTGACAATATAATGGCACCACCCAGTTGTCCTTTAAACGGTATCTAAAAAATGACTGACCGCTTAGCTAAAAGGCGATTTTAAGATTCCATTTTCCTTTCTTGTTGGCAGGAGACAAGATTCTTCCGGAAAACCACTGTCATATCTGGACATGGTTTCCAACCATGTCCACGCTTTCTGTTGTTTTACAACTGTTTGCACCTTTATTCTGTTATCATTAGTTTGTTGGCTTACCCATTAGTTTCTTGCAGCTGACCCGGTGGATCACAGTCCTTCACAGGCACACGGATAAAGCAGCAGCTAATGGGTCTCAAATATTTGTAAACATGTCCTGTTGTAGTACTGCATGAGTTTATTGACGATACACAGAAGAAATTCAATATTACACTTAACTCCATCACTGAACAGTGATATAAACTAAATTAAAATAGTTATAATGATGACTGAACAACTCCCATTCCCAAAGTGCAAGATACACTATTTTCTTAATATAAGTGATAAAAGATCACACAAATAAGTGATCTGACAAACAAATAAACAAGGGATCTGAAACAGTGGCTAATATTGGATGTCCCATTCATTTTCAATATTTAGATATTCTGTAATTAAAATTCACATAATCAAATAAATCTTAGTGCCATTTACTCCCTTTTATATTTGTCAAAGTCTAACATGTGATTGCTTACATATAGCCTACCTTTCTATTCCACTTTCAAACACAGCCTACATTTGGGCCTGGAAAGCCTGATTGGGATATCTGTTTCAGACAGGAATACTTGTGCTCTACAGGCAATGCACTAGTAGGTATGGAAACTAATAAGGGAGACTAGAAAACAGGTCTGAAACAAGAAACTAAAGGGTAAACTAACAAACTAATGATAACAATAAAATTGCAAACAGTTCAAAAACAACAGAAAGTGTGTGGACATGGTGTCCACATATGACAAAATGTGGAGGTCAGCATTGCAGAGGTTGCTCCGTTTTGTCATTACAGCATCAGTAAATACAACTGTACATCTGTGGTTAGTGATAGTATGCAAATGGACATTTATGAGTGTGCTTTGGATGTTGCTTAGTGAAAAGGGAAGTGGAGAGTTGAAACTGCAAAGTGCTGACATGGGTGAAGAGGGAAGGAGGGGTGCTGTTATTTCCTGTCTGAAGAAGTCTTTTCACGTCCAGTTTAGGCTGCCTTATGTGTCTTTGTATTTGGTGAAAATACAATAAATTCAGACAAGAAAATAAGTCATTTGACTCTTGCATATTCAGACAACAACAAAAATCTGACAAAGGCTAAGGTTGGAAATTATTTCCACTATTCTATCTGCTCTTCGATTTTCAAAAGAGTATGCCTCAGTGGAATTGCTTTCATCTAAGTAGGATACTGCCAGTGTGATAACGGGAAAAACACTTGCATCCTCTGTGGAGAGACTAAGCACTGGCAGGTCTTGATGCTTTTCACAAGTGTATTGTATGTTGAATCAGGATCAGCAACTGCAGAGCCTTCTTTTTCTTTTCATCATAAGCCATATTACATTTATTTGTGTATTTGTGTTTATAATTATGCATTATCAGAAACTGTTGCCATCTATAGACTGCCCTAGTTAAATTTTACAGATACAGTATGTATCATTTAGCTAGAGATTATTTCATTTAATCTAATGTATTTTACCATCAACACTTAGATAAAAATCATGTTTTTACATGCGCAAACCCACTCATGAAACATTTGACCAATGCGTGATACACTTTTCCCATGTTATAGAAGCATGGTCTTTGGAATATTTTCATGTTTTACATGTGAATATATGAAATTAATGTGGTTTTTTTTGCAAGGGGACAGTTAAGAAACAGTGTGTTACAAGACTTTATAGACTTTGGAATAATGTGATAAATGCACACATACAGGAAGGGGGGGGGGGGTGAAAAGTTCATAGTGGTCAAATTTGGCCAAATGTGGTTTATTTTTCAATTGCAGGGATCCAAGTGCTGCAACACCAATGGAAGAAGTGTGTGGACTGAAGGGGAGACTGTGTTGAAAAATAAACCACATTTGGTCAAATTTGACCACTATGAACTTTTCAGCCTCCCCTTGTATAGTGCCATACAAGAATGCGGTCATGTTTTGCAAAGGTGGGCAACAGAGAGGATCCAATTATAGACATGGTGAAAATGAACTAGATTTTATTTCGGCCAATAACTAAACAAAAGCATGGCACGAGTGCTGGAAAACATAAAATTCACATAAAAACAGAAAATAAAACTGCACATGGGCAAGGCAAAACAACCAAATCACTAACTAACTTGACTCAGGATCAGGAAACGGAAATGTGGACACATGGAACAGCAAAGACTCAGGACCCAGTACAAGCAGGGAGATACCAACTAATCAAGGATGGGGAACAGCTGAGGAGATCCCACATGTGGAATCAGTTACAATAATGAGGGGGACACAGACAGAAGTGGGGAAACAGGAACATACAGCAGGACAGAGGACTAACCAACTAACAGTACAACGTCAATAGAAATGTATTAAAGGAGCATACTGATAAACACCAGGAAATCCAAACAAAAAAAAATGAAATAACTACAGAAGAAAGCCTGAAACTAAACATAATATCCAACTTCTACCACTTACCTGAGGGTCCGGGTCAGACTGCCACCTGGTTCACATAGCAGATTATTCCCATGATCCATCCTGCAGGTGGTGACTGTGGTATATGGGATTGTGGCACTTTATTGTGAAGTGCAGTGTGGTGACGTGGACTTCTTGTCACGTCACTGCACTGCCCTATATAAGGGCGAGTCACCATGGCTCAGCCGGATGCCCACGCTGTTGCCTGCTGTGTACTGCTTTGTAGATAGTTCATTAAAAAAGCTGAGTTTGACACAGCCATCATCTTGCCTCATTCATCACCCAGGTATTTTCATACATAACATTTGTGCAACTGAGGATTAACGTATGGAGGCGTGCATTACACCACTCCGTCTCTTCCTCGAGCTCCCAGGTGAACCACCGGTTCCATGGCCGCATTGGCTGGAGGCCTATCAAATGTATGTTACTGCACTGGACCTCGGGAAGCTTGATAAGGTGAGGGCGCGGGCGCTTCTCGTTCATAACCTGGGTATTGAAGGCTGGAGGGTCCTACGGATGCTTGGCACGGCAGACTATTATGAGGACGTCATGGAGGTGTTAGCTAAACGTTTCTCCACCCCAGACAGCGTGACTGTTTGGAGAATTCGTTTTCACCGGAGACGCCAGCGTGTAGGTGAGCCTATCCAACAGTATGTCATTGACTTGAAGCAGCTAGCTAGCGAGTGTCGTTTTGGACTGCTTGAAGACAAGATGGTACACGACCAACTAGCAGAGCACACGTGCAATGCTGAGCTGCTTGCTAGGCTATCAGTGGCGCCTAATGACTTGATGTTAGCTGAAGCAGTTGAGCTAACTCTCCGGTTGGAAGCCGCTGATAAGCTAGCTGTGGAGCTAAATTGACGCCAGCCACAGAAGCCGCCAGAGGCTCCCACCTCAACTAATGTTGTGGATCCTGATAGCGAGGATAGCTTGGACGAAGATTATTAAGAAATCAATGCTGCCAGCTGCGGGAAACTCCCATTGCAGGGGTTGTGGGTCCGCGACGCACTCCATAAAGCCAAGAAATGCCCGGCAAGAGGAAAACATTGTAGTAGATGTAGATGCTTGAATCACTATGCCAGGGTGTGCCGCTTGTCTTACCCGGGGAACCCACCGGAGAAATCACCCCCCCCCCCCCCGACGGACACTGGGAGCGAACAGTATGAAGAACTAATGGACACCCCCGCTGTAAAGTCGACCAGTTCTCACCCAGTGTCAGTACCCGTGCTGATGAGCGACACCATGCTAGCCCCAGATGCCTCCAGTACTTGGTCGCAGTTGGGTGGGGGATCTGCAGCTACAACGGTGAACACTACAACGTTTATAGAAAAGGATGGGGCCAGACCGATGAGCATGGAGTTACCGCATGCTCAGCAGCAGCACATCGGGCTGGGTAAAATCCCACTTTGGATTATGGACGGTTCGGGTTCTGGGTGATGAACGACCACGCAAAGATGGGCCAAATGACAGCCAGCTAAACATCAAGCACATCTGCAGATAGTGGTGAAGTTGTGAGCGGAGTGCCTCTGGTTGTTCGATGGCTCGATGAGGCATGCCATCCAGCTGCGACGTGTCCAAGAGGACGCTCCAGGTGGCGGGGCTGGACGGGAGTCGGTGATGGCGGTGTGGGATCAAGGCTCCGTTGTCCAGAAGATCAGCCATTGTTCCGGGGGCCTTCCACCTCCAGGGCGTGCCTGCTGAGGGGCTGCCCTGCCCCCCTTCACCCCATGCCGGTTCCATCTTTCCCATCCAAGTGACTGTGCAGTAGCATTTTATTTATAGTTCTGTGTGTGCATGTTATGTTTTGGGGTTGTGTATATGTATTATTGTTTAGTTTAGGAGCACGGCTGATATTTTTAGTTTGAATAAAGACTCTTTTAGTTCATTTAGTGGCAGAATAATCCACCATGCCTTACGGGCTGTGTGGCAGTCCACCCACCAGTCCTATTTTAGGTTGTTTTGTGTGAGTGTGTTAGGCCAGTTTAGTACATGAGTTTTCGGTATCTTAGAGTGTGATTCAGGTTCTAAATTGGGGTGAGTTTCTATTGTGTGCGTGTTTTTGGACTTTCTAAGGGGAGGAGGAAATGTGGTATATGGGATTGTGGCACTTTATTGTGAAGTGCAGTGTGGTGACATGGACTTCCTGTCACATCACCACACTGCCCTATATAGAGGCGAGTCACCATGACTCGGCCTCTTTGCCAGATGCTGTCATGAGCAGAGGGCTGGAGATTCCCAGACTCTGTCTCATGGCATTTTCTGCCTGTTCACTTATACGTTGCATTTATGTCCTTTTTGCATGATTGTTCCTATTGTCATTTTTCTGCTTGTGTTTGTTATATTTTTTTTTTCTGTACTGACCTATAATTGCACCTTGACTTGTTATTGTTATTTTTTATATCCCAGTTAAGTCTTTTCTTACTGTTGACAGCTGTTAGGGGCGTGTAGCCTGGCATGGGCGTGCCCTGTCAGGTGCCAGTGTGGTTACCTCCCTCTCATGGCCTCAGCTGATCCCAATCATTTACTCTCGCTCTCTCCTGCCCATTCAGGTACTCACACCTGTTGTCTATTGTGTTTTTGGTTCTGTCTACTATTTAAGGGGCTGTGCAATTTTGTTCAGCGCAGCACCCTACTATCAGCTTTCACTTCCTTCTCGTTGAATGACGTAAATCATCTGTTTTTTTTAGCTACGTGTTTGCTATCATTTCTTCAGATTAGTCAGCAACGCTCTTGCCTTAGCTCGGTTATCTGTGCTTATCTGTTCTGAGATTGTCTCCAGGTTTAGCCAGCGTACTTCTCGCCTTAGCCTCAGCTATTCGTATTGACGTGTGTTTCTTTCCCCTCACAAGTTTTGTTGTTCAGTTTCATTCTGTTAATAAATCTCCTAACTCACAGCCTGCGTTTGGTGCCTTTTTCCACTGTGGGAGGTGTTTATGACAGATTCCCACGCAGGTGCCGGCTGTGTACTGCTTTGTACATATAGTGGTGTGAAAAAGTATTTGCCCCCTTCCTGATTTCTCATTTTTTTGTATGTTTGTCACACTTAAATGTTTCAGATCATCAAACAAATTTAAATATTAGACAAAGATAACAGAAGTAAACACAAAATACAGTTTTTAATTGAAATCCAAACCTACATGCCCCTGTGTGAAAAAGTGACTGCCCCCCGTTAAAACATAAATTAACTGCGGTTTATCACATCTTTGGAAAGCAAAGTTCAATTTTTTATCAATTTCAAAAGCTTTGGGACTCCAATGAACCACAGTGAGAGCCATTATCCACAAATGGTGAAAACATGGAACAGTGGTGAACCTTCCCAGGAGTGACCGGCCAACCAAAATTACCCCAACAGCACAGCGATGACTGATCCAAGAGGTCACAAAAGACCCCACAACAACATCTAAAGAACTGCAGGCCTCATTTGCCTCAGTTAAGGTCAGTGTTCAAGACTCCACCATAAGAAAGAGACTGGGCAAAAATGGCCTGCATGGCAGAGTTCCAAGGCGAAAAACACTGCTGAGCAAAAAGTACATAAAGGCTCATCTCAGCTTTGCCAGAAAACATCATGATGATCCCCAAGACTTTTGGGAAAATACTCTGTGGACTGACGAGAAAAAAATTGGACTTTTTGGAGGGTGTGTGTCCCATTACATCTGGTGTAAAAATAACAGCATTTCAGAAAAAGAACATCATACCAAGAGTAAAATATGGTGGTGGTAGTGCGATGGTCTGGGGCTGTTTTGCTGCTTCAGGACCTGGAAGACTTGCTGTGGTAAATGGAACCATGAATTCTGCTGTCTACCAAAAAATCTTGAAGGAGAATGTCCGGCCATCTGTTCGTGACCTCAAGCTGAAGCGCACTTGGGTTCTGCAGCAGGATAATGATCGAAAACAAACCAGAAAGTCCACCTCTGAATGGCTTAAGAAAAAACAAAATGAAGACTTTAGAGTGGCTTAGTCAAAGTCCTGACCTGAATCTGACTGAGATGCTGTGGCAAGACCTTAAAAAGGCAGTTCATGCTTGAAAACCTTCCAATGTGGCTGAATTACAACAATTCTGCAAAGATGAGTGGGCCAACATTCCTCCACAGCACTGTAAAGGACTCGTGGCCAGTTATCGCAAATACTTGATTGCAGTTGTTGCTGCCAAGGGTGGCCCAACCAATTATTAGGTTTAAGGGTCAATCACTTTTTCACACAAGGCCATGTAGGTTTGGATTTTTTTTACCCTTAATAATAAACACTTTCATTTCAAAACTGCATTTTGTGTTTACTTGTGTTATCTTTGTCTAATATTTAAATGTGTTTTAATGATCTGAAACATTTAAGTGTGACAAACATACAAAAAAAATGAGAAATCAGGAAGGGGGCAAACACTTTTTCACACCACTGTAAGTTACTAGGGGTTGTGCATTTTACTCCTAAATCTTTCAAGTCAGGAATGATGTTCTGTGTGTGAATATAAATATAACACAGTAAATTTGAATATTGTGAAAAAGTTTTTTGTATAATTTTAAAAAATAAACTTTCAAATCTTCAATATTCATTACAGGCACAAGGACACATTTCAGGCCTTTTTTTAAATGCAATTGTGATTATAGTTTTAGAAATTAAAATGCAAATCATGATATTCTATTTACTGAGATGTACTAATACATTACAAAACAAAAATTACACTGTACTCTGAAAAGTAGTGACTAAGCACTGTGGAAAATACTAAATAAAAGAAGAGACCTTTGTAACACAAAGTAGTCAAGGTGCAACAGTCTGTCTTGTGAAAACATCCAATGTATTACAAATGCTATGAAACTGTAATTTTTAAAAGAAAAATTATTAAAAAAAATGCAAAGACATACTCTTATTTTCTCATTTTTCACTCTGAACTTCTGCCTGGCAAATGACTGTCAGCTAATACCAGTGAGCAGCATGTTGGCACCATTGCCTCCTCTTCCAGGTGGGACTGGGGTTACATGATTGAATTTAAATAGATAATAACAGCACCAGTGATTTAAATAAAAGCAAACCTTTTCTATTTTTTTAAATTTATCCATATTCTAACATCACATACTTGTAGAAGATGAATATTTTCCTCCAATGTCAGAAGGGTTTGACTTCATAAATTGTATTTTGATGCCAAAAACAATAAAATCCTAAAAATGTTCACAGAACAGGTTCCCAGCATGATTTTCTGTGCAGCTTATGGATGCACAAATCAAGTTGAGAATGTGATCAAGCTATTTGGGTTCCCAGCAGACACAGAAAGGAGGAAAAATTTCTGAGACCAGTTAGAAGAAACAGAATTACTTGAATGAAAGAGTACAACAACAGAAAACTTTATGCAGTACCTTTATTTACACAAAACATTTCCATCTCCAAGCTCAAACATTTATGACTACACATAAATTGTGATTTTTTTAAAATGTTGAAGTAAAACAATGATATTAATGAGGAAATTAAACTGAATCAATGTGCAGGCCCATTTTAAGAGGGAGTAATTCACAAGAACCAAAACTGACGCTGTCCTCCCAAACATAAGAAGAGGAAGAGTCCAACAGTGACCATGGTTATATGGACACAAATAAACGAGTTATGATTGGATTTCTGGAGTTATCTGATTATTCAAGTGGCCATGTAACTATGGTCAATAGCTCAAGTAGTTAACCCTCTAATAATCTATTTAATCAGTGCATGTAAACACAACAAACCTGATTATTGCCATTATCAGTTTATTCCCAGTAATCGGTTTATTGTGACCGTATAATTGGGGTCAGTGACCATGTTTACATGTACACAAATAAACCAGTTATGACAGGATTTCTGGAGTTATCTGATTATTCAAGTGGCCATGCACACAGAATAATCCGATAAAGGCCGTGTAACCGGGGTCATTAACTCAAGTAGTTTACCCTCCAATAATCTGTTTATTCAGTGCATGTAAACATGACAAAACTGATTACTGCGATTTTCAGTTTATTCCCAGTAATCGGTTTATTGTGACCATGCCACCGGGGTCAGTGACGTGTGTACCAGAACCATTACTGCATGTGATGAGAGACCACATGTACTGTTCTCAAAAAAGCTTTGGCATGAATAGGAGTCACAAGAATAACCAAAATATCTGAATTCAATGAATATCTCACACTCACCTGTGCTGTAACACTAACACGTCCATGTTGTCATGTCAGAGGTCAAAAACTTCTTTAGAATTAATTTAGTTTAGTGTCAGAGTCATTTAACTATTTCAACACAAAAGAATCAAAACAGTTTCTTGAAGAGAAAAATGAGATAAAGGCTGTGTGTGTGTGTGTGTGTGTGTGTTTTTAGCAGAAGTGAGTATTTTGATATTTTTTTATAATCACCTTATTAATAGATGTATTTCAGAAAATTAAACCCTTCAAAAACACAATTTTTCAATGGCCCTTTAGGTCTTTATTTATATATTCCATACTGTCCCAACCCTTGCTTATATTTGAAATTGTATAAAAAAAAATGTGAAATTATATAAATAATGCACTTAGGATGAACAATGAAACAAAAATAAGAAACTAAAATTTTAAAGTAAATAAAAAAACAAGAACATGTAGACTGCAGGACTCAATTAGATACCAATGTGTTCATATTTTTTCTCCCACAGGAAAAAAAAATCACCCGAAGACAACCTAAAACAGAAAATGTTTGTATCAGCAATAGTAAAAGAACAGTTCACCTTTGCTGTCATAATCGAGCCACCTCATGTGCCTCATATGGAGATACTGATTAATCAGCGTGGGTGTCTGATAGAGGTGTGCCTTGGTGGAGACTGCATGAAAGTGTTGTGTATGTGTTATGCGGATGCTGTTGGGCAGCTGGCCAAATATTTTGCCGGACATACGAGGACAATGCAGCTGTGGGTAGAAGAGCTGTTGGTACCAAAAGAAGCTAAGCTAGCTAGCGTGGAGAAGCTAACGGCTCAGTCAGTGGCAATGGGGAAGTTAGCCACGAGGCTAGGTGCGTGCCAAAACCAAGCTACAAGCTACCAGCTAGACTTTGAGGTAGAACCGGGGCAACGAGTGGGGGAGCCCCTGGTTACCGAAGACGGTGAGCCGGCCGAGGAGCTCAGCACGGTGCGTGACCATAGCGCTGGTGTTGTTGACGGTGCGGTGAGCAGCGACAGCAGAGAGGGAGAGCAACGACCGGAGTCTTCCCCACAGCTGGAGTCTGGGCAGCGGGAGAGCGGGAGCAAGCAAGCTAAAAACCCCGGGAAGCAGCAGCGACAGCTGGGCGCAGAGGCAGCACAGCGGAGTGCCTTGGACGAGGGTGCTGGGTGCAACGGTGAGGCGCCTGGGTCGGTGAGCGATACTGGCGAGAGTGATGCCGTAAGCCCTGGGAGAGAGCAGTGACAGCCGGGCGCAGAGGCGGTTCAGCAGGGTGCCTTGGATGAGGGTGCTGGGCGCAGTGGTGAGGCGCCTGGGTCGAGGAGTGGCGCCGACAAGCGAGCTTCACTCTTCCCTGGAATTTGGACACAGGGGGCTGGAGTGTTTGGGGCTACAATGGCGACAGCTACAGTGATGGTGAAGGTGGTCGGGGGCGGACTGACAGGCACAGAGGGACTGTGTGCCGGGCAGCAGCACTGTGGGTCCAGACAAGGCAAGCAGTCGGTGGTGAGAAGAGACATTCTCGCTGGGGAGGTCAGCTTCGACCCCGGGGGTGGGCGACTTCCAGGGGTACGGAGGCCGTGGGGCTGCCCCAGGCCTCCAAGCTGGTTTTTCCCTTGGCTGCCCATGGACATTGGAGAAACGTAAATTTTTTCAATGTCAATATGTTTATATGGTGTTTAATAATAATAGTTATAATAGGTTCATATGTGCATGTGTTCCAAATATATTGTTGGATGTGTGTGATGTGCATGTGAAGTATGGTGTTGGGGATTAATTTTGTGTTTCATTTTTTTAGTTTAGGAGCACAGTGGTTGTTTAATATAAATGGACTCTTTTAGTTTAATAGCAGCAGAATAACCCACTTTGCCGTGTGGGGAGGAAAAGCAGTCCACCTGTTCCCCCTAGTTTTTAGTTGTTTTGGGTGAATGGGTTAGGCCATTAGAGCTCACAGTTCCGTTATTTTCTTAGTGCATGATTTGGGTCCTAAATTGGGGTGGGTATATGTGTTTTGGACTTTTGTAAGGGGGAGGGGAATGTTGTGTGAGAGTTGTGTATGCGTTTGGCCCTCGGGGTGTGCCGTAGCGGTCCTGGGTGGCGATGTCAGGCGGGCTGCGGCACCAGTATATACAGTATATTGTGGTTCTCTGAATAAAGTTGAGTTTGTTGCTTGGCATAAGACGGACTCCAGTCTTCCATTATTCAGACATAAGATAAGATAAGATAAGATAAGCCTTTATTAGTCCCACAACGGGGAAATTCCAGGATTGCAACAGCACAGGGATAGCAACACTCAGAGCAACAATCAGAAGGCAAGACAAAAAACAAGCAAGCAAGAGCAGCTAATATACATATGTACATATTACTATAAAATATATATATACACACACACACACACACACACACACACACACACACACACACAGTGCAGAGCATTGTAGCTGGATGGAATAAATATATGAATATATGAACACACAGTGCAGAGCATTGTAGCTAGATGGAATAAATATGTAAATATATAAACACCCACAGTACGGAGCATTGCAGCTAGGTGGAATAAATATGCAAGTATATAAACACACACAGTGCGGAGCAATGTAGCTAGATGGAATAATATGTAGATATATAAAAACACAGTGCGGAGCATTGTAGCTAGATGGAATAAATATATAGATATATAAATATAAACACACCCAGTGCAGAGCATTGTAGCTAGATGGAATAAATATGTAAATATATAAACACACACAGTGCAGAGCATTGTTGCTAGGTGGGATGAAACAGCATAACCGTCTATTTAGTTATCCTACATGGTATGATTATGTGCCCATACATATTCTCACCCTCCATAGCGACCGGTATGTTCCTAGTTGTATGCCGGAGAGGACCATTGTGTAAGTCTATTGCATCTTTTGCATTCAAAAAAAAAACTATTAGTTTGTTACGTCTTTTTGCTATCTCTGCGAGCAGCCCTGCTTAGTTTTTAGCCATTTTTTGCCCAATGCATAACTGTTTCACAAGCAAATGTAGTTAAACATTAACACCACTGTTTTTACTAAGTAACAATGATTATGTAGTGTGCTAACATGAACAATGTAACCTGTTTTGCTTCCCCCCTCACCACACAGATGTTGTTCTTTCACTGCTTTGTGAGCAGGTGTGGGATTTCCTCCATCAGACTTTACAAGAAGGTTGAGCGCTTCCAGGAAATGCAATCTCGTTTCAGCTGATGTGTTTTAGAAAACACCAGAGACTGAACGCAGCAATATGACTGCAAATGTGTGACATCATTTCCCTGTAGCAAGTCACGCAGGTGCTCCCTCTGCAGATGAAAAGCACACGCTCTTTTTCATTTGTTTACAACTCAGCAATAAAAAGTAAATGGGGAATGTACAGAAAAAGCTAAGCTAAGCTGTTTGAAACCGATTTCAGGTAAAATATTTGCAGCTGTGGGAAATTTCTTCTTAATACAAGATGTGGTGATTTTTATGACCTGAAACCAAAAATTACATTCAGACTCAAACAATGCAAATCTTTTAGATAAAATTGGGTCCAGGAGGCCCACAGCTGACAGTGCACAATGTCAAATACCCAAACACTGATCTACAGTGATTTTACTCCCAACCCTGTCTTGTGGCAATGCATTTTAAAAAATCCATCCATCCATCCATCCATCCATCCATCCATCCATCCATCCATCTTCTACCGCTTTTCCGGAGGTCAGGGCCACGGAGGCAGCAGTTCAAGCAGAGAAACCCAGACTTCCCTCTCCCCAGCCATGTGCTCCAGCTCTTCAGAGAGGATACCAAGGCGTTCCCAGACCAGCTGGGAGACATAGCCTCTCCACTGAGTCCTGGGTCTGCCCCGGGGTCTCCTCCTAGTGGGACGTGCCTGAAACACCTCAAGCAGGAGGCGTCCAGGAGGCACCCTAATCAGATGCCCATACCACCTCAACTGACTCCTTTCAATGTGGAGGAGCAGTGGTTCTACTCTGAGCCTCTCCCGGATGACTGAGCTCCTCACCCTATCTCTGAGGGTGAGTCCAGCAATCCTACGGAGAAAGCGCATTTCAGCCGCTTGTATCTGCGATCTCGTTCTTTCGGTCATTACCCAAAGCTCGTGACCATAGGTGAGAGTAGGAACGTAGATTGACTGGTAAATCGACAGCTTTGCCTTAGAACTCAGCTCCCACTTCACCACAACAGACCGGTACAACGTCCGCATCACTGCACATGCTGCTCCGATCCGTCTGTCAATCTCTCGCTCCATTCTCCCCTCACTCGTGAATAAGACCCCAAGATACTTAAACTCCTCCACTTGGGGTAGGAGCCTGTCCCCAACACGGAGAGGACAATCCACCTTTTTCCGGATGAGGACCATGGACTCGGACTTGGAGGTGCTGATTCTCATCCCAGCCGCTTCACACTCAGTGGCAAACCGTGTCAGCAAGAACTGTAGGTCATTGCTGGATGAAGCCAACAGGACAACATCATCTACAAACAACAGAGATGAGATCCTGTGGTCACCAAGCATGACACCCTCCATTCCCTGGCTGTGCCTAGAAATCCTGTCCATAAAAATTATGAACAGGATTGGTGACAAAGGGCAGCCCTGGCGGAGTCCAACTCTCACTGGCAATGAGTCCGACTGAGTGTTGGCAATACGAACCAAACTCTCACAACGGTCGTACAGAGACTGAATAGCTCGTAACAACAAGCCCGATACCCTATACTCCTGAAGCACCCCCCACAAAACACCATGAAGGACGCGGTCGAATGCCTTCTCCAAGTCCACAAAACACATGTAAACTGGTTGGGCAAACTCCCACGAACCCTGGAGAATTCTCGAGAGGGTAAAGAGCTGGTCTGATGTGCCATGGCCAGGACGAAAACCACATTGCTCCTCTTGAATCCGTGGTTCAACCAACGGCCGGATTGTCCTCTCCAGTACCTTGGCATAGACCTTCCCAGGGAGGCTGAGGAGTGTGATCCCTCTAAAGTTGGAGCAAACCCTCCGTTCCCCTTTTCTGAAGAGAGGAACCACCACCCTGGTTTGCCATGCCAAAGGCACTGCCCCCGACCTCCACGCAATGTTGTAGAGGCGTGTCAACCATGACAGCTCTACAACATCCAGGGCCTTGAGGAACTCAGGGCAAATCTCGTCCACCCCCGGGGCACGGCCACCAAAGAGATTTTTAACCACCTTGGTGAACTCAGCCCCTGTGATAGGCAAGCCACCCCCCATATCCACAAGCCCTGCTTCCTCTATGGAAGGCATATCAGTGGGATTGAGGAGCTCTTCAAAGTATTCCTTCCACCGCCCGACGATATCCCCAGTCGAAGTCAACAGCGCCCCATCCGCACCATACACAGTGTGGACAGGGAGCTGCTTCCCCCTCCTGAGCCGCCAGACAGTTTGCCAGAATCTCTTCGAGGCTGACTGAAAGTCTTGTTCTATGGCCTCTCCGAACTCCTCCCATATCTGGGTTTTTGCTTCAGCAACCACCTGAGCTGCACTCTGCTTGGCCTGCTGGCACACTTCAGCTGCTTCGGGAGTCCCACAAGCCAACCAAGCCTGATAGGACTCCTTCTTCAGCTTAATGGTCCCCCTCACCACTGGTGTCCACCACTTGGATCGGGGGTTGCCACCACGAGATGCACCGACTACCGTGCAGCCGCAGCTCTGGGCCGCTGCTTTAACAATAGAGGTGGAGAACATGGCCCATTCAGACTCCATGTCTCCAGACTCCCTCAGAACGTGGTTGAAGTTCTTCTGGAGGTGGGAGTTGAAGATGAGATGAGATGAGATGAGATTCAACTTTATTGTCATTACACATGTATGAATATAAGGTAACGAAATGTGACTTGGCATTTGGGCCTCTGCAGAGCGCATTCAAGGCCGGGGCAGCCGCTAGGCGCCAGTCATAAAGAAGAAAGGAAAAAAAGAAAAAGGGGATGGATATGACACAGTAGGCGAGAGAAAAAAAAACATGTTTTATCAAAATGGCGCTCGGCAAGTGAGCGAAATTTTGATTGCAGGCAAAAAAAACCCTCAATGCACATTTAGCAGACATTTAGCAGGAGATCACACACAAAAGTTGAGAGGCAGTGTATTGTATGCATGTAATGTTGTATGCATTGTGTAGTGTAAATGTGACAGTTGTTAGTGAGCAGCAGAGGGCGCCTCCTGGCAGTGGATAGATGTTATAATCATGTGACTTATAAACAAGTCCAGAGTCTATCTCTCTTGCTTGCAGAAGGCACATGGGCACTGTCCTTAAGGGTCCAATCCGCTGATACGACAACAACTGATTGTCGATTGTTTGGGTTAAGAGCCGGTCCTTCCGCTTATCTTAATCAGATCTCCCAGAAAGACCTCCCAGAAAGGGGCCTCAGCCAGATGTTCCCAGCACACCCTCACTATACGTTTGGGTCTACCAGGTCTGAATGGCATCCTCCCCTGCCATCGGATCCACCTCACCACCAGGTGGTGATCAGTTGACAGCTCTGCGCTTCTCTTTACCGGAGTGTCCAAGACATACGGTCACAGGTCTGATGACACGATAACAAAATCGATCATCGACCTGCGACCTAGGGTGTCCTGGTGCCAGGTGCACATATGGACACCCTTATGCTTGAACATGGTGTTCGTTATGGACAAACTGTAGTTAGCACAGAAGTCCAATAACTGAACACCACTCGGGTTCAGATCGGGCAGGCTGTTCCTCCCAGTCACCCCCCTCCAGGTTTCACTGTCGTTGCCCATGTGCGCATTGAAGTCCCCCAGTAGGACAATAGAGTCTCCAAGTGGAGCACCCTCCAGCACCCCAGTCACAGACTCCAATAAGGGTGGGTACTCTGAAACATCTGAAACCATCATTTGGTGCATTGGCACAAATGATGGTCAGGACCCATTTCCCAACCCGAAGGTGCAGGGAAGCAACCCTTTCGTCCATAGGGGAAAACTCCAATATAGAGGCAGCAAGGTGGGGGGATACAAGAATACCCACCCCTGCTCGTCGCCTCTCGCCCGGGGCAACTCCAGAATAGGCCAAGCTCCAGCCCCTCTCCGGGAGACTGGTTCTGGAACCGGAGCTGTGTGTTGAGGTGAGACCGACTATATCTAGTCGGTATCTCTCAACCTCGTACACCAGCTCAGGCTCCTTCCCCACCGGAGAGGAGACATTCCACGTACCAAAAGCCAGTTTAGAAAGCTTGGGATCAGTCCCCCAAGGTCTCCGCCTTTGACCGCCACCTAATCCACATAGCACTGGACCCCCATGATCCCTCCTGCAGGTGGTGAGCCCACTGGATGGCAGACCCATGTAACTCCTTCGGGCTGAGCCCGGCCGGGTCCCATGGGTGGAAACCATAGAGCCCCTCCCCCAGGCCTGGCTCTAGGGTGGGGCCCCGGTAACCCCATACCGGGTGGGGTACACTGAATCCTTGAGCTAGAATTTATCATGAGAGCCTGTTGGATCGTTCTTAGTCTGGCCCTTCACCCAGGACCAGTTTGTTTTGGGTGACCCTATCAGAGGCAAATTTAAAAAAAATGTTTTTCTGTAATATTTTTCAAATTTAATAAAATCATGTAAATAGATATTAATCAATGATAAAATAAATGAGCTGAACTGACTGAGTGTTCATTAGTGGAATGTATAATTGTCTCTTTATCAGACAATGGACAATCATGCCAGCTTACTGGCACAGACCACTGTCTTTGATCCATTTTCAGCTTGGATGAGATCCCTTTTACAGGCATATGACTATCAATGCTGCCACCTAATGATGTGTCCAGGAATCACAAAACAAAAGCTGCACATCATCACTGCAGTAAAAACAAACAAACAAACAAAAAAAATACTGTAAGCATACAGTCTAGTTTCGTATCAGTTTTATCATTAATTTCATAACACAATGTACAAAACCTGGTCTGTAGTGTATAGAGAACTTAACCCCTTGCACTCCGGTCAATTTCCCTAAAAACGCCAAAAAATAACATGCCCAAAGTAAATTGAAAGCTGTTCTTCAACCCTTTGCAGCATCTTCATGGGATTGGTCTCATTTAAAAGAAAACACTTTGAATTTTTTGGCAAAACAGTCATAATCTCTCTCAGTGCTCCGGCCACTGAGTAACAGTCATCTAAACATAGTGAAGTTGAAGAAAATAAATTTCGCCAGGGTGTTTTTTTGGATACAAATGCTTGCAAATAACACACAGCTTCAGATCCGGGCTGGAAAATGCAACAGAAATGTAGAACCAAGTGTTATCCAGCGGAGGTCCAAATTTGGTAACAATACCACAAAAAATGAATATATTACACAGCTTTTTCCTCAGGTAGTTCCCAGGCGTTTTTGAACTGTGCCAAATTGTGCCAAATGGCACAGTTTGGAAAAACGTCTGTAACTTTTGAATGATTCAATATAGAAGCTTGATGTTGGGCTCTAATGAAAGGTGACACTCAGGGCTGTGTGTGTGTGTGGGGGGGAGGGTTGTCCTCCCCCCCCTCGCTACAGAGGACAAACATCGCCCGTTGCGCCGCGGTCCGTCATGTAGCAATGACGCACAGCTGTAATTTACCGATCGGTCAAAAGTCATTTTGATTACAATTTTCAGGGATAAAGAATAATTTAGCTTAGAACACTTACCTCTTCACAGCAGCAGCGTAGCTGGCGAACTTCTTCCTCATTGTCAGACAAACGCGACGCTGGTCTCGCGACCCGGTCAAAACATAATTCCATTATTGCGGTTTTGCGCTTCCATGATTGCGGTTTTGGCGAACGATTTTTCAAAACAAATAACAGTAGTAATTAAAAAAAAGACTGGCAAACGCGTGTGTGTCACTCAGCCTTCGTCGTTGGCCTCCGTCGGTCTATGATGACCATGGAAGAGAATCCTAAACGTCTATTCTGCTGGAATAAAAAAAAAAAAAAAAGCACCGCCTGTGGCTCAACAGGCCGATGCGCGAATGGCAGTCCCTGTCACACAGGTCGCACGGGTGGTCTCCGTGCTGCTGGGTCTGTGGCAGGTTCTTCCTGCGGGTCCTTTTTTCATCTGCTGCAGCAGTCTGTCTTCACCCAGCCTTACACAAAACAGCTTGCGAACTTCTGTGCTTCAGTTGGCTCGCTGCATTCACAGCGTTGGTAGGCGGGTCCTTCTTGCTAGGTTTTCAGTCATTGGTTCTTCAAGGTTTCAGAAACCCAATTCAAGGCTCTTATTAGTCGAATGAGAGGTCAATCAGATGAACTAATCTGTTCGCGGCTGTGTCTGTAGTGGAAGAACGGAAATGCAGCTTTTTTTTTAATGCGCGCTTGGACGCAGCGCCCTCGTGTGTCCTAGAGCGCACGAGAGCGCCCTCGTGCGCTCTAGGATGCAGAGACGTGCCCGTCCGCGGTACACAGGAATGCATCAGGTTAAGTCACACCCCCTCTACTTCTGCATATGGGACCTTAAATCGGAAAAAAATCTCCATTGAAGTGAATGGTAAGAGAGAAATGATCTTTTAATCTCGATCAAATTTTGCCACGAGTTCCACATATGATGTTCTTCATTTTTCACTGCTCCCTATAGGGGTCACCACAGTGGATCATCTGCCTCCATCTTATCCTATTCCTTGCATCTTCTTCTGTAACACCAAACCTCTCCATGGCCTCTTTCACTACATCCATGAATCTTCTCTGTGGTCTTTCTCTTTTCCTCCTTCCTGGCAGCTCCATCTTCAGAATATCAGCTATCTCTCCTCTGCACATGTCCAGACCATCTCAGCCTTGACTCTCTTACTTTGTCTCCAAACCACTCAACCCCAGCTGTCCATCTGATATACTCATTTCTAATTTTGTCTCTCCTAGTCACTTCTAATGAGAATCTTAGCATCTTCAACTCTGCCACCTCCAGCGTCGCCTCCTATCTTTTTGTCAGTGCCACCGTCTCCAAACCATACAACATAGCAGATCTCACGACCATCTTGTAAATCTTCCCTTTCACTCTAGCTGCTATCTTTCTGTCACAAATCACCTGACACTCATCTCCACCCATTCCACCCTGCCTGTGCTCTCTCCTTCACCTCTCTTGTGCATTTTTCATTGCTTTGGATGGTTGACCCCAGGTATTTAAACTCATCTACCTTCATCCACTCCTTGCATCTTCACTGTTACATCTGCCTCCCTCTCATTCACACTCATGTATTCTGTCTTGCTTCTACTGACTTTCATTCCTCTTCTCTGCAGTGCATACGTCCACCTCTCCAGGTTCTCTTCCACCTGCTCCCTACTCTAACTACACATCACAATGTCATCTGCAAACATCATGGTCCATGGAGACTCCTGCCTGACCTCGTCTGTCAGCCTGTCTATCACCACGACAAACAAGAAGGGACTGAGAGCTGATCCCTGATGTAACCCCAACCCTACCTTGAACCCATCTGTCACTCCAAAAGCACACCTCACCACCGTCTCGCTGTCCTCATACATGTCCTACACCACCCTCACATACTTCTCTGCCACTCCTGACTTTCTCACACAATACCACACTTCCTCTCTTGGCACCCTATCAAATGTTTTCTCTAGATCCGCAAAGACACAGTGCAACTCCTTCTAATCTTCTCCATACTTCTCCATCAACACTCTTAAAGCAAGCATTGCATCTGTAGCAAGGCTGGAGTGGGACCAATTTTCAGGTCGGGAGTTTCATGCCAAAGACTGGCCCACTTTTTTTGGGGGGGGGGATTGATAAATAAAAACAAAGTTCAATTTCTCTCCTGTAGTTTATTATTATTATTAATATTAAGACATGTTTAATATAGAACTGTGGGGGCACGGTGGGGATTTTCTCCACCCGGAGAAGGCAGGGGGAAGGGGAGAACAATGGACCAAAGGAGGAGGCATCACTGAGGGGTATCAGACGGGACTGTTGGGTCTATGTCCCCCCCGGGGAGAGTAAGAGATGCTGGTGCCACTAAAGGCCCTTTTCCACTAGCCCCACTTAGCCCAACACGGGACAGCTCAGCACGCGTTGTAGCTTTTTCCACTAGCCCCAGCACGGTTTAACAGGCGCTATTTTTGTGCCTGATCGAGGGCAGGGTACAACCGTGCTGAGCCGTGCCGAGATGTGACGTCAACAGCCTGGTCGCCGCTGATTGGTCAGGTCATAACGTCACGAAAGCGACCGTCTTCTGATGAATCTACACGACCGCCATTTGCAATATTTCACGGACTAACTCGGTCACTGAGTAAATACGATATTAATACACACAGAGTTGTAGGTTTTGCAGAACTCTACACCATGGTCCAACAAAGAGGTGTGGAGTTTTCTCTGCTTGGTGGCAGATCCACAGTGAGAGGAGCGACCCGCACCGATACAGATGCAGACCAGCATAGAACCGGACTACGGGCAAGCTGAAGACGAACGTGAGAGAACCATCGATGGTGAGTGATTTGTAATAATGTGCATCTATTCGCTTATTTATCCTGTTGGTGGTAAGCTCACTTTTTTTGAGCCATACAGCGCCGTTCTGTGCTGGCTAACGAGTTTTAGCTAGTAGCTAGCTAGCTAGCTAGTAGCCAACTCTGCTGATTCGCGCTTGTTTTCTCCTAAGTATTCGCTTGTGAGAGCAAAACGATGAAATATGTTAATCCTGGTTAAAGTCCTGGTTTGTGTACGTATTGCACTTTGGTGCAGTGCATTAAGTTGTGTGCAATTTAATGCTAGAATGTGTTTCCACATGCCAGGGGTTAGCCTCCCTCAGTGTTTATATTATGATACAGGTGAAATGGACCACAGGAGCCGAAATCTCGACATATTAAAAGTGCATTTTCAAACCAGTGATTTATAAAGTCATTCATATAATTTTCTAAAGCGTCAGAATAGACCCACACACCTATTCTGTGGATCCTGCAGTGCTTGTCAGGGAAACGAAGCATTTTTGTCACATCCCACCACTGACTTTCACAGGTGTATTTCCCTAATACAGGTACATCTCCAAAAATTAGAATGTCAGGAAAAACTTCAATATTTTTTGTCACTCATTTCAGAAAGAAAAATCCGTATATTATATAGATTCATTACACAGACAGTGATATATTTCAAGCGTTTATTTATTTTAATTTTGATGATTACGGCTTACAGCCCCTGGAAACCCCAAATTCAATTTGGCCAAAAATTAGAATATTACATAAAAATAACTTTAAAACATAGTTTTTAAATATAAATGTTGGCCGCTGAGGTGTTGGTTAATATGGGCTGTAGCCATAATCATCAATATTAAAATAAACACTTTCAATATATCACTGTCCCTGTAATGAATGTATATGTGGGTTTCACTTTCTGAAATGAGTGACAAAAATATTGAATTTTTTCATGGTATTCTAATTTTTGAGATGTGCCTGTATAAGTGTTAAACTTGCTTGAACCTAACCACCATCCATTTCGGTCGTTCATCTAGGCAAGAGGAAAGCAGCTGCCCCACAACGGACCTCGCCACTGTGGAACGTACTGAAATCCTTTGCTTTTATAGGTAAAGTGTCAAAACCAAAGTAGCACAATTTCCACTTAATATAAAAGGGACTGAACTGAGATTTATTTGATTGTGTGAATATTAATTACAGAATAATTGAAAATGACTGGCACATCAACTGTAACATAAACCGCTTGTTAATGTATTTATTTTTTGTCAGATTACTTGTGTGATCCTTTGTGAGTTATGTTCATAACTGTATGTTTTGGCAAATGTGAGATGTTCAGTCGTCAATATAATTTACTTTATATGTGTAGTTTATAGTCTTTCATCAATAAACTCATGCAGTAACAGGACACATTACAAATATTTGAGACCCATTGTAGTGCTTACTTTTATATTTTAGCAATGCAAGTACAAAACACCACCCACACATGAAGCCAGGGCAAGAAGAGACACTTTTACAGACAAGACAAACTTTTATTGATAAAAACTTCATATTTTGACTGAGCAACTCCATACTCGGTGATGCACACCTTCAGTTAAAGTACTATATTCCATTCAAGTGAATGTATTAATTCATTCTGATTGCTGAGGCCACAGTAAAAACAGATGATTTTAAATGTAACCCAGCCCTTGTAAAATCTACTGAAGCGCAGCTACATGAAAATTGTGGTTAAATACAACAACAAAGTACTTTATTGTCACATTCAAATTGTAATCCCTCCTGTTTTGTTTTTCTTTTGAATTCATGGATGGAATATGGGTGGGCAATATTAGCTGCAGCTTCAGCCATCACCCATTTCAGATAACCTATGCTGAACTGTATAATCAGAGGAGTTATTGTTTAATTTGACCTTGTTAGATTTTTTTCCCTTTGTTATATTATTCTATTTTCTTTTAATCTTTACTTTTAATCAATCCGAAATAAAGATTCATTCATTCATTCACATTCCACCACTGGCTTTTAGCAACAAGTGTATTTCCCAAATATGTTTTAAACTTGCTTTAATTAACCACCACCCATTTGTCTTTTGTCTAGGCAAGAGGGAAACTGTCCACCCCAACTGGACCTTGCCTCACTATTTACAGAGATGCAGGCTGAAGATCTGCTGAACCAGGACCAGTACGAGGGGCCGATCCAGTTGCTTCTCAGTGAGGCAGCATGGCTGGCATGTGTGACCCATTCCAGTTTCTTTTCTTTTTTTTTTTTTTTTTTACAGTTTGAATTTTGCACATTCTGAATAATCTGGAATTTGCTGCTGATTGTAATAAACAATTTAGTGACTTATGCGTTTGCTTCATGATTTTCTATTTTGTCTGTTAAGACACCGGTGGGGAAAAAGTAAACTGTACAAAGGATTTATCGGTGACCTTGAAAATAATGGCTCATTTTTAAGAAAAAAGTAACCAAAACAATTATTTTATTAACTGAAGACTGTATTGTTGGATGTGCCACCGCAGAAGACCCTGCATACTTTAGTGACAGTACCAGTATATGGAGGAATTCTGGGTCATATTAGCATCTGCTCTTCATTATAATGGGTTTGGGCGGGGGTGTCTAATCATGTGCCATGGAGGGCCAAGACCCTGCAGGCTTTACCTCCAACCAGTGTCTTCAACAGCAGATTCCACTGAAATTCTTCCACTGACTGCTGATCAGTGAGAACACCTGCTGAAGAGACTGGGTAGAAGAGAGAACCTGCAGGGTCTTGGCCCCCCATGACACATGATTGGAAGCCCCGGATTAGGGTTTAATGGGATTTAACATTTTAACACAAACTGCTTTATGGTTCATAATTCTGTTGACAGACTTACACCAAACCAAAAGTGATTTCTCAAACTGCTGGGTTGTTCTTAGACAGCTTTTCCAATCTTTTAGTATTTAATTTGTGCCACATGGTGGTAACCTTCACATATAAAAAAGAGACATCTGCAAAAACTTCAGAGGTTTATTGTCAGTGCAATTCCCAGTGCAATACTACATGAATGCATGTATAGTACATTGTTGATGCAGAGAATATACAGTATATTTCTACAGTACATGTATCTAGTAAATCAAGTATTTTCCATGTAACCTTGTGACTGCATTATTTTAATTGCTTTTAATCCTAGATCAAGTTTGTTTTGGCCTAAAATGCATCATAACTGTCAAATATATCTTATTATACGTAACTCAGTACTGTTTACTTTTTGAATATATATTTTGTGGCTAATATAGTTATTAACATGGCGATCAAGTTGTGTCAGCTGATCATTTTTTGCTATGACACCACCTCAGACTCAGTGGTGCTGCAGCAGGTACATCCATGATGTCTCAACAGTCTCTCCATGATTTTCATGCAGATCAGAGCAATTTTTGGCACAGGAAATAAACGTTTCTACAGACATTCTTAAGCTCTACAACCACTGATCGTTTGTGAAGCTGTGTTGACATTAGTGGCAGGCTGTTGACATCAGTGACAGGCTGTGTTGAACGCCCAGACCGACCGTTTGAAGCGGTAATTTCCCCACAACAGAGCCATCTGAAACACACACAGCATACATATTTCAGTACCTAACAGCGATAAGTTGCAGACATTACAGTGTAGTACAACGTACTTATAGCAAACTAGCATTAGCGGCTCTGCCAGAAGCTGCAGAACTATTTCAGAGTGTTTCGTCTCGCTGCCTGTACCCGTGTCTGGCGGTCCTTTTTGGCATTTACGGTGAAAAAAGCCACAGACCGAGGAGTCGCCTTGTACAGCCGCCATGATGCATGTGTTATGTTTTGCTTGGGTCGCGTGTTTTACGTCACAGTAAAAAAAAATCCCGCCCACCCCAGCTTAACCCAGCTGTAATGGAGACACAACCGAGCCGAACCGTGTCGAAGTGAATCGAGACGTGGCGAGGTGAGCTGGGCTAGTGGAAAAGTGCCTTAAAAGAAGAAGGGTATTGGAGCGGCGCCGGTGTTATGTTATGTTAATGTGCCACACACTTCTTTGTTCAAATGACAATGTGTTATGGTCGAAGGCTCCGGGTCTCAATGCATGGAAATAAAGATATAAAATAGGAATGCACAGAGACCAGGTATTCTCTTTTGCTGTAAGTTATGGTGGAGGAAGAATAAAGTTCTGTGTCATCCAGCTCGTTGTCTCACCTGCCTTCTTTCCCCATATTGATGACCTAAGATATGCCATGGAAAGTGAGCCGAACACTGCCCCGGAGACTGCCTGGAGGGAGAGCACCAGCACCACGTGCGTGGTCTCAGTTGAGCTCCCAGGCTTCTGTCTTCACAACCTAACTTCTTGCACATAGAAGTCCAGATCGCACTCTGTGGGACAACAACGGACGATACCAGATATTACTACATGGTTGCTGCGCTGGATGCGCGTGCCACACAACAGGAGACGAGCCTGCTCGAGGATCTGCCGGCCCAAGGAAAATATGAAGAGCTCAAGAGAATGCTTCTCCAGTGCTATACCCCTTCTGACAGTGAGAGGGCAGAGAGACTCCTAACGTGTTCAGAGTTAGGGGACAAATCAACAGTGGAGCTCATGGAGAGCATGTTGGCACTGAGGGAGAAGGACGATGAATGTTTCCTGTTCGCCCACTTGTTCCTCAGGAATCTACCGGCTACAGTGAGGGTGATCCTGACAAACTCACCGCGGCTGGTTGCTAAGGACTACTGCGCCCTGGTACAGGAAGCGGACCGCATCATCTTGGTGACCAGAACTCAGCATGCAGACAGTGGCACCGACATCCACAAGGGACTCCAGCAAGGTCAAGGAGTTGTTCATGCTAGCCGGGACGGACAGCAGAAGATGAAAGAACGGGGCGATCTGTTTTTATCATTGCCATTTTGGCTCGAATGCCCAACACTGCCTGTCACCATGCCAATTCAAGAAGCCGGGAAGATGGCATGTTTGGAATTCAGTGGCAGCTGCAGCCGGTGGTGACAGGAACAGACTGCTTTATGTCACGGACACACGTTCGGGGAGATGGTTTTTGGTGGACTCTGGCTCCCAGAAGAGCCTCATCTTGCTGGTCAACGCAGACAGGGTGGCAGGACACAGTGGTCCCGAGCTCACGGCTGCCAATGGATCCACCACCAGGACATTTGATGAGCGGACACTGACAATATGCTTACACGGATGCAACTTTCAGTGGGACTTTGTGGTAGCTGCATGTTCCAGTCCCATTTTAGGTGCAGCTTTTTTATGTACTTATGGGTTGTTAGTTGATGTTGCTAATAGGAGATAAGTGGACACTGTCTCTTTTACCTCTCTGCCCTGCACAGCTCGGGGAGCTGGGTCAACAGCACTGGCTAACGTTAAAGGTCCAGGGAGTAAGTATCAACATTTGCTCGCACAGTTCCCAGCACTCACGGTCCCGATTTTTTCAGCTACGGTAACAAAACACGGGGTTGAGCACTTTATAACGACAAAAGGCCAGCCGGTGTTCGTGCGTCCTTGGCGTTTTGACACAGCTAAATTGGCCAGCGCGCGAGAGGAGTTTGCCAACTTGGAGCAGTTGGGCATCGTCAGGTGCTCCAGCAGTCTGTGGGCACCTCCGCTTCACATGGTTCCAAAAGCCGATGGGTCGTGGCGACCGTGTGGCAATTTCCGGGGCTTGAATAACGCCATGGAACACAAATTTTTATCCAAATTTCCAAAACCTTGACAACTCAGAGTTGGGACCAGGAAGCAGAGTTGCAGTCTTACACGCCTCTCTGCAGCTCCTCTTTATCCGCCACCCCTCAACTTAGCCCCTGTCTTCCTCATCAGAGAATCATTATCTGCTCTCTCCAAAGTAAATAAAAATATAATATATAAGCATCCCAAAGTGATTAAACAAAAAGTTGGTAAAACTCAAATTAAACATGAAGCCTCTAAATTTAATGATTTGGCCTCTGGTCCTCCTCATAATTTAAAAATTAAATGTGGTTTGTTAAATATTAGGTCTCTAACTCCCAAGTCTCTGCTAGTCCATGATCTGTTAATTGATCATCAGACTGATTTAATATCCCTTACAGAGACTTGGTTAGGGCAAGAGGATTATGTTGGTTTGAATGAATCAACTACCTCTAGTTATTTAAACTGTCAAAATCCCAGAAGTTCTGGTCGTGGAGGAGGAGTAGCAACAATTTACCATTCCATATTACTAGTTAATGTAAAGCAAAAAACACGTTATAATTCCTTTGAGGGCCTTGTCATCAGTATTAGGCATTTTAGCAATTTTAGGTTAAACCCAATTTTATTTGCCATAGTTTATCATCCGCCATCAACCTACTCAGAGTTTTTATCTGAATTTGCAGAATTCTTAGTTGATTTAGTGCTGAAATCAGATAGAATAATAATAATAGGGGACTTTAATATACATGTAGATAGTGATTACCTTAATTTGGCATTTAATCCAATATTAGACTTGATGGGGCTTTCTCAGAAAGTAGGAAATTCTACCCATTATCTCCACTATACGTTGGACCTTGTTCTGACATATGACATAGAAATAGAAAATCTGGTAGTGTCTCCTCATAACCCTGTACTGTCAGACCATTGTCTGTTAACCTTTGATTTTACTATTTCTGACTATTTGGCTCTGAAGGAAAAATATTACTTCAGTAGATGCCTCTCAGATGATGCTGTTACCAAATTCATGCAGATTGTTTCGTCTATGCCATGTGTCAACACAATGGATACAAGCTATAGACAGCTTGCTCCTTCTGTAATTGATAGCATGGTAGATAGTGTTACAGCTTCTCTGCATCAGACTCTAGACATGGTGGCCCCTTTAAAAAAAAAAAAGTCTAATCAGAGATTTCTAACTCCTTGGTTCAACACAGAAACTCGTAGCTTAAAACAGAAGACTCATCAATTAGAAAGAAAATGCCGCTCCACTAATTTAGATGAAATCTGTTTAGCTTGGAGAAATCATCTTTTAATTTATATAAAATCTATGAGAAAAGCTAGAATGAGTTATTATTCTGCATTAATAGAAGAGAACAAGAATAATCCCAGGTTTCTTTTCAGCACTGTAGCCAGGCTGACAAAGAGTCAGGACTCTGTCAATCCTAGCATCCCCTTTGAGCTTACTAGTCAGTGTCAAGCGGTGGCCCTCGCGAGCCACCATAAGACGCCACACCGTCACCAGAGAGTTGTGTTAGAGTCTTTATTTACGGTGAAATCACAATAATACAAGCCGCTGCGGCTATGACACATAGTCTACACACACAGGGAGGTGTAAGGCTGACAGAAAGCTCACTTACGGGTCTACAGGGTTAGACAGTCACACCACAGACTATCAATGACGTTCAGTACAATGAACCATCGACGACACTGCTGCAAGGATGCAACCGCTGGCGCCGGTTTAAGAAACCGGCCGCTAACGACCGCAAATGGAAAACAGCTGTTCAGGCCTTGACAGCTGAGCGGAAGCTTCCCCAAGCGCTGTCACAATAAGAGCTCAGAGAGCCAGGATAATAACGCCGCTGTCAAAGCCTGACAGGAATGATGGATGGCCCGAGCACGATTAATAGTGCTCGGATCATAACAGTCAGGACTTTATGAACTTTTTCAATAATAAAATTTCATCTATCAGAGAAAAAATCAGTCAGATTCTTCCCACCCTTAACTTAAATACAGTAACTACTACAACTCCTTCAATTGACATCTGTTTGGATCAGTTTACTCCAGCTGACCTTTTAGAGTTAGAAAAATAGTTTCCTCATCCAAGCCTTCAACTTGTCTTTTAGACCCATTCCTACCAGGTTATTTAAAGAAGTCTTCTCATTTATTGGTAGCTTTATTCTTCAAATAATCAATTCTTCATTAACTTTAGGCCATGTACCGCAGGCTTTTAAAACTGCTGTAATTAAACCCTTACTCAAAAAGCCAACTCAAAAGTTAGCTAAAACTCCTGGATGCAGGAGTTAGCTAAAACTCCTGGACCCAGGAGTTTTAGCTAACTATAGACCAATCTCTAATCTCACTTTCATTTCAAAAATCTTAGAAAGAATTGTTGCTACGCAATTATTTGACCACTTGCAGGGAAATGGTTTATTTGAAGAGTTTCAATCTGGGTTTAGAATCCATCATAGTTCTGAAACAGCCTTAGTGAAGGTCACTAATAACCTCCTGATTGCATCTGATAATGGACTTGTTTCTGTACTTGTCCTTTTAGACCTTAGTGCAGCTTTTGATACTATCGATCATAATATTCTACTTGATAGATTAGAACACTATGTTGGACTTAATGGAACTTCGTTGCAGTGGTTTAGGTCTTATTTATCTGATAGGTTCCAGTTTGTTCATGCCAGTAATGAGTTTTCTTTCAACTCAAAGCTCAGTAATGGAGTTCCACAGGGATCTGTGCTAGGCCCTACTCTTTTTAGTTTATATATACTTCCGCTAGGCAACATTATTAGAAAGCACTGTATACATTTTCATTGTTATGCAGATGACACACAATTATACCTGTCAATGAAGCCAGATGATAGTAATCAATTAGCCAAGTTAGAAACCTGTCTTAAGGAAATCAAAGCTTGGATGACTTGTAATTTCCTGCTATTAAATTCAGATAAGACTGAAGTCATCCTTGTTGCAAAAAACCTTAGAAATACCTTTCCAAATCAAACTTTTAGTTTGGATGCAGTTACTCTTTCTCTTAATAGCTCTGTGAGGAACCTTGGAGTTATTTTTGATCAAGATCTGTTTTTCAATTCACATATTAAATTCGTTTCTAAGACTGCCCTCTATCATTTGCATAATATTGCCAAGATTAGGAGCATCTTGTCTCAGAGTCATGCTGAGAAACTGATCCACACTTTTGTTAGCTCTAGATTAGATTATTGTAACTCGCTATTATCAGGTTGCCCTAAAACATCTCTAAAAAGTCTTTAGTTGATCCAAAATGCTGCAGCAAGAGTTTTAACAGGTACTAGAAAGACAGCTCATATCGCTCTGGTTCTGGCCTCCCTTCATTGGCTTCCCATAGAGTTTAGAATTAAGTTTAAAATCCTTCTTCTCACTTTCAAAGCTCTAAACAATTAGTCCCCTTTTTATTTAAAAGATCTGATATTACCCTATTATCCAAACAGAGCACTACGCTCCCAAAATGCTGGATTACTTATAATTACATGATTGCACTGAAGGTTTTTGAAATATATGTACATGTTCCTCTGAAATGATATTGTTTCTCCCTTATTTGGAACAACTTTTGAATGAATGAATGAATGAATGAATGAATGAATCTTTATTTCGGATAGATTAAAAGTAAAGATTTAAAAAAAAAAAAGAAACAGAACAATATAACAAAGGGGGAAAAAATCCAACAAGGTCAAATCAAACAATTACTCCTCTGATTATACAGTTCAACATAAGTTATCCGAAATGGGTGATGGCTAAAGCTGCAGCTTATATTGCCCACCCATATTCCATCCAAGAATTCAAAAGAAAAACAAAACAAGGGTGATTACAATTCAATACAATACAATACGTGACAAAAAAACTAAGCAACAACACAACACAGACTGGATATGGCAATCCTTATGTGATTTTACATGTCATCTTGTATATATGTTTGGAGTATTTCTTCCTTTAGTTTTTGTTTAAATTGTCCAAGCGTTGTACATGATTTTAATTCAGGTCCAAAAGCATTCCATAATCTGACTCCTTGCACTAAAACACAGTGTTGCTTGGTGGTAGTTCTCACTGAAGGTTTTTGAAATATACATGTTCCTCTGAAATGATACTGATTCTCCCTTATTTGGAACAACTTTTGGATATTTGTGGGCAGTGATAGATTCTTCACTTTAAACATTATTACTGCAGTTTTAAAGTCAACCAGATCTTTCAACTTGAGAGCTTTTAATTTAAGAAAAAGTGGGTTTGTTGGTTCCCTGTAAGCAGCTTTGTTTATTATTCTAATAGCTCTCTTCTGAAGCATAAAGAGTGGATATATGTTTGTTTTATATGTACATTATTTCCCCATACTTCAGTACAATATGTCATGTATGGGAGTATTAATGAATGATGCAAAGTATGTAATGTGGGTTGACTCAGCAAATACTGTATTTCACTCTATGTAGTATTGCAATTGATTTAGATATTTTACCTTTTAATATAATTAATATGTGACTTCCAACACAGTTTATTATCAATTATTACTCCAAGAAATTTAGTTTTGGATACCCTTTCAATCTCTACATCATTTACACTGAGTTTAGATACTAAGTTGTTGTGATGGTTGTTAAAAACTATAAATTTTGTCTTACTTAAATTGAGCGTTAATTTGTTTGAATCAAACCACAGTTTAAGCTTTCCTAATTCCTTTCTGAGTGTATCCAAAAGTTGTTCCAAGTTGCTTCCACTGCATAATAAATTAGTGTCATCGGCAAACAATATTAAATCCATTTTTTCCGAAACTTTACATACTGTATGTCATTTATATAAATATTGAATAACAGTGGCCCCAAAACTGAACCCTGTGGGACTCCACAAGTAACCTTCAGTAACTGTGAGTTTTTGTTACCAACACATACATACTGATATCTATTCTTTTATTATTCCACAATTTTGTAGTTTCTTTAATAATAAATTATGATCCACTGTATCAAATGCTTTTTTAAGATCCAGGAATACCCCAACTGAATACTCTTTATTTTCAACGGCAGTTGATATTTTTTCTATAAATTCCATTAGAGCAAATGCAGTTGTCCTCTTGAGTATGAACCCATATTGCTGCGCACACAATAAATTATTCTTCATTATGAAGTTGTGAATTCTCTCACAGAATATTTTTTCAAGTATCTTGGTAAATTGCGGCAATAGTGAAATTGGTCTATAGTTTGAAAATTCCCCTCTGTCACCCGTCTTGTATATCAGAATTACTTTAGCTATTTTCATTGCATTGGAAAATATACCTGTTTGGAGAGACAGGTTACAAATATATGTCAGTGGTTTCACTAAGCATTCAATGATAGTTTTGACTAAGAGCATGTCAATACCATCACAGTCCGTAGATGTTTTACTTTTAAAGGATTTAACAGTTTCAATGACCTCTCTCTCGTCTGTGTTCTTTATGAAAATGAAGTCTTTTACAGCAATGTTTTTGCTTATTGTATCACCTGTAGGTGCCGTAATGGGTATTTCTGGAGCCAAATTAGGACCAATGTTAACAAAAAAAAGTTATTAAATTCATCTGCAGGTGAGACTGCATTCACACTCTGAGTAGTTTTATTATTTTTTTTTTATTTTTTGAAAGATTGGTTGGGTAGCTTGTATTTCTGTTTTTATTTCCAAGAATATTAAGTATTGTCCATGTATTTTTAATATTGTCTCTTTTTTCTCCAGTTCTTTAATGTAATAGTCTCTTTTACTACATCTCATTATATATGTTAACTTATTTTTGTATGTTTTATACCGCTGCTCTGCTTCTTTTGTCCTTTTCTTTAGAAAAGCTTTATATAATGAATTTTTCTTTTTTACATGCCTTTTGTAATCCTTTGGTTAACCATGGCTTGTTGACAAATTTATGTTTTATGTTTTTCTTTTCTAATGGACAATTTTTTTCATAAAGAGTGGTTACAATGTTCATAAATGTGTCATAGGCTTCATTTACATCTGATACATAAACTTTTGTCCAGTCTTGCTTCAGCAAGTCTTCTTTAAAAGAACTGATTGCACTTTGTGATTTGTATCTAAAAGATTTTAAAGTTTTTTTTCTGTATTGGCCCCCGTGTGGCCATGGATAAGTGCAAAGACTGGCAAATGGTCACGTATATCATTTATCAATAATACACTTTCTATTTTTTTATCAATAATATTAACAAACAGGTTATCAATAAGTGTAGCAGTGTGAACTGTGATTCTACTGGGATGTGTTATTGTGGGATATAGACTCATACTGTACATAGAATTCATGAACTCTGTAATTACATTTTGTTTAATTTTAAGTTAACTGCACTCTAACTACAGTTATATATAACAGTGCAACAACAGAATTAACAATATGCAACTCTATACAGTTATAACATTATGTAATTGCTTCCATTCCGTCAGCTATATGAGGTCTCTAGCGGTATGCTGAACTGATGGACTTTTGCTCAGTACCGTGTACTTCTGTTGTACGCATGCAAGGGCATGCACAGTAACCCAGGGTATGCCGTTTTGACAGGTATGCCAAAAATGTCAGAACGCCAGCGCTAGGAGTACACTGGCTTGTGCATCCCCTGTGGCTTGGTTAGGAATTCTTGTGTTGCTGGCTGCTGGTGTGGTTTGCTTTGTGCTTAGCTCTCCTCACTCTCCTGAGGATCATTGCCTTTAACTGCATTTTAATCACTTTTTCCCCATCTACTGTCATTTCTCGCTGCTGTTTAACAAGCCTCGTGCACCTGTGTGCACACTCACTGTCACCTAACTTTTTTAGCCTTCTGTTCACCTTTCATCGGTGTTTGTGTTAGCTTCGGGTTAGCTACTGGTGATGGCTACTATTCAATTCAATTCAGCTTTATTTATACTGCGCCACATCACAACAGAAGCCGTCTCGTGGCACCACAGTGCAGAAAAAAACACACAGTCTCAGAAAAACCCAGCAATCAGATGATCCCCTATGAGCAAGCACTAAGCGACAGCGGAGAGGAAAAACTCCCATTTGGCAGGAAGAAACCTCTAGTAGAACCAGGTTCAGGGAGGGGCAGTCATCTGCTGTGACTGGCTGGGGGTGAGGGGATAGGGAGGATGGAGAGGACAGACATAAAGAACATAACAGTAAGATGCCAAGTACATTATTGAAGGTCAATCAGCAGTATGGATCAAATAACAACAGAACAAAAGTGGGGTCAAGAGACACAAAATCCCTCCTTAAACGTAAGCTATATTAAAAAGGAAGGATTTTACCCTGTTCTTAAAAACAGAGACCGAGTCTGACTCCCGGACCCAGAGTGGTAACTGGTTCCAGAGAGAAGGAGCTTGGTAGCAGAAGGCTCTGCCTCCCACTGTACTTT
The DNA here is from genome assembly GCA_020510985.1 of Pholidichthys leucotaenia. Classification (NCBI taxonomy): domain Eukaryota; kingdom Metazoa; phylum Chordata; class Actinopteri; order Cichliformes; family Pholidichthyidae; genus Pholidichthys; species Pholidichthys leucotaenia. The sequence continues at coordinate 167,986,193 of CM035846.1, forward strand.
TGGAGATTCTGGGCACCACAAGTAAGCCAGCATTTTGGGAGCGTAAAGCTCTATTAGGATGGAATGGTAATATCAGATCTTTTATGTATTGGAGGGCCTGACTGTTAAGAGCTTTGAAAGTAAGAAGAAGGATTTTTTTTTTTTTTTTTTTTTTTTGTTACTTATTTGTACCCGTAGGTAGACTTGGTTTGCAGTCTGGTGACAAGCCACTGGCTGCTGGTCGCTGCGTGCGCGAGCGCCCTAAACCTACATGTTTTTGGTATGCGGGAGGAAACCGGAGAAATCCCGGAGTAAACCCACGCAACACGGGGAGAACATGCAAACTCCACACAGCTCACTGTTGGTCGGGGGCTGGAATCGAACCCACGATCTCATGATCCCCGCGATCCCCCGGCCAAGGGTAAAACTGTGCTGCCACAGTGCTAAACCACTGCGCCACCGTGCAGCCCTTTAAACTTGATTCTAAATTCTATGGGAAGCCAATGAAGGGAGGACAGAACCGGGGAGCTATGATCTCTTTTTGTAGAACCAGTTAAAACTCTAGCACCAGGATTTTGAATCAACTGAAGATTTTTTAAGGATACTTTAGGACAACCAGATAATAGTGAATTACAATAATCTAATCAAGAGCTGACAAAGGCATGAATCAGTTTCTCAGCATCATTCAGAGACAAGATGCTCCTGATCTTGACACTATTGTGTAGATGATAGAAGACAGTCTTAGAAACAGTTTTAATATGTGAATTAAAGGACAAATCTTGATCAAAAATAACTCCAAGGTTCCTCACAGAACTGTTCAGAGTGAGAGTGGCGGCACCTAAATTAAGGGCATAATTTGAAAAGGAATTTCTAAATTGTTTTGGGCCAACAAGAATGACTTCAGTCTTATCAGAGTTTAACAGTAAAAAAAAATACAAGTCATCCAAGCTTTGATGTCCTTAAGACAGGCATCTAACTTGGCTAATTGATTACAGTCATCGGGCTTCATTGACAGGTATAGTTGTGTGTCGTCTGTGTAACAGTGAAAATGTATACAGTGCTTTCTGGTGATATTGCCTAATGGGAGCATATATAAATTAAAAAGAGTAGGGCCCAACACAGATCCCTGTGGAACTCCGTGACTGAGCTTAGAGTTGGAAGAAAATTCATCATTGATATGAACAAACTGAAATCTATCGGACAAATAAGATCTAAACCACTGCAACGGAGTTCCACTCAGTCCAACAAAGTGTTCTAATCAATCAAGTAGAATGGCATGATCAATAGTGTCAAAGGCTGCACTGAGATCTAAAAGAACAAGAACAGAGACAAGTCCATTATCAAATGCAATCAGGAGGTCATTAGTGACCTTTACTAAGGCAGTTTCAGTGCTGTGATGAGCTCTGAACCCAGATTGAAACACCTCAAACAAACCAACTCCCTGCAAATGGTCAGATAATTGCGCAGCAACAACTCTTTGTAAGATTTTTGAAATGAAAGGCAAATTAGAGATTGGTCGATAATTGGCCAAAACTCCTGGATCGAGCGTTGGTTTTTTGAGCAAGGGTTTAATTACAGCAGTTTTAAAAGCCAGTGGTACATAACCCAGAGTTAAAGAAGAATTAATTATAAGAAGAATATGGCTACCAATAATTGGGAAGATAATTTTAAATAACCTGGAAGGAATAGGGTCCAAAAGGCAAGATGAAGACTTAGATGATGAAATTATTTTATCCAACTCTAAGAGGTTGATTGGAGTAAACTTATCTTAGCAGATATCAATTGAGGGAGTTGTAGTAGTTAATGTACTTGAGTTTACAGTACGAAGAATCTGACTGATATCATCTCTAATAGATAAAATTTTAAGATTGAAAAAGTTCAGAAAGTCCTGACTAGAAAGCTCAGGGGGGATGTGAGGATTGACCGAGTTTTGGCTCTTTGTAAGCCTGGCTATAGTGTTGAAGAAAAACCTGGGGTTATTCTTGTTTGCTTCTATTAATGCAGAATAATAGCTTTATCTAGCTTTTCTAAGAGATTTTTTACAGATTAAGAAATGATTTCTCCACGCTAAGTAGAATTCATCTGAATTAGTTGAATGCTATTTCCTTTCCAATTGACAAGTTTTCCGTTTTAAGCCACGAGTTTCTGAGTTAAACCAAGGGGTTAGAAATCTCTGGCTAGACTTTTTCTTTTTCAAAGGGGCCACCAAATCCAGAGTCCGATGCAGAGAGGCAGCAACACCATCAACCATGCTATCAATCACGAATGGAGCAGACTCTCCATCATTTATTTCTGTTGTTTCTGTTGTGTTGACCCATGGCATAGAGGAGACAATCTGCAAAAACTTGGCAACAACGTCATCAGAAAGACATCTGCTGTAGTAGTATTTTTCTTTAGGAAACAAGTGATCCCAATTGTTATCCATGCCGGCATTAACAACATCCGACTCAGGCAGTCGGAAGTTACAAAACTTAGTGTGGAATCAGTGTGTAACTTTGCAAAAACGATGTCTGCTTCTGTAGTATTCTATGGGCCCTCCCCAATCTGACCAGTGATGACATGTTTAGCCACATGTCATCCTTCAACCGCTATGTGGTGTCCTGCAAACAATGTGGGCTACATAGACAATTGAAACTCATTTTGGCGAAAACCTGGTCTTATTAGGCGAGACAGTGTCCATTCCGCTTTGGATGGTGCGTCTCATTTATCAAAAAATCTGGCATCATTTTTATCCCAATTTGTAAAGCCTTGACAACTCAGAGTTCCAATTCAATTCCAAAGTACAATTCCAAATTACTAGTTAATGTAAAGCAAAAAACATGTTATAATTCCTTTGAGGGCATGGTCCTCTGTATTAGGCATTTTAGTGACATGGTTTGTTGACCCAGTGAGCAGACGCGGAGACCAGAGTAGATACAATTATCTTTTTTACAATAGTGTGGCGTGTGTGAATCTGTGGGTGTGTGTTCTTGCTGCAGCTGGGGGTGAGCAGAACGCCGTTCGACCTGGCAACCCTAGGGACAAACAGAGGCAGGATGGTTAGTGGCTTCACAGCTGAGAATGTGCTGGTTAATCTGCAGGTTACTGTTTGTTGAGATGTAGCGATGCTCAGGTTAGCATGGCGGCTATGGCCAGGAGGAAAGCGTCTACAGAGCCTGTTGCAGCGTGTAGATGATGGAGGTGTAATCCGTGAGAGGGTGAGGTTCAGTTCGCCGCCAGGAGGGACAGGGTCCACCACCACGGAGCTCCACCTGTGCACAGGGGACTGAAATGGAGAAGATGAGGGAAGGCTGAGGCTTACTTGCGTGGTGGAGAGTTTCCTTCCAAGCGCAGGTGGGTTGTAGGTAGACAGCAGGAATGCAGTCAGGCTGAGGCTACGGTCTCTGGAATCAAAGAAGAGGGTGTGCGTGGTCTTCATGGAGTAAGACAGATGACTCCGCACGGATTCCAGGGCAGCGTGGATTATATAGCCCCAGCTGTGATGAGAAACAGGTGTGTGCAGAGCTGGAGAGGATAATCACATCCAAGCAGGCCATCACATTTAGCAATTTTAGGTTAAACCCAATTTTATTTGCCTTATCATCCTCCCTTAGCCTACTCAGAGTTGCTATCCGAATTTGCTGAGTTCTTAGTGGACTTAGTGCTGAAATCAGAATAATTTTCATAGGGGACATTAATATACTTGTAGCTGTAGATAGTGAGTGCCTTAATATGGCATTTAATTCAATATTAGACTCAATGGGGTTTTCTCTGAAAGTAGGACATTCTACGTATTATCTCCACCACATGTTCGATCTTGTGCTAACATATGGCATAGAAATGGACAGTCTGGTAGTGTTTCCTCATAACCCTGTACTGTCAGACTGTTATCTGTTAACTTTTACTCTTACTATTTCTGACTATTTGGCTCCTAAAGAAAAATATTACTACAGTAGATGTCACTCAGATGATGCTGTTACCAAATTTAAGCAGATTGTTTCCTCAATGCCATGTGTCAACACAATGGATATAAGCTATGGAGAGCTTGCTCCTTCTGTAATTGATAGCATGGTAGATAGTGTGACAGCTTCTCTGCATCAGACCTTAGACATGGTGGCCCCTTTACAAAAGAAAAAGTCTAATCAGAGATTTCGAACTCCTTGGTTCAACACAGAAACTTGTAGCTTAAAACAGAAGACGCGTCAATTAGAGAATGGCACTCCACTGAATTAGATGAAATCTATTTAGTTTGGAAAAATCAACTTGTAACTTATAAAAAATCTCTTAGGAAAGCAACAAGAAGTTATTATTCCACATTAATAGAAGAGAACAAGAATAATTCCAGGTTTCTTTTCAGCACTGTAGCCAGGCTGACAAAGCGTCAGGACTTTGTCAAACCTAGCATTCCCTTAAAGCTTACTAGTCAGGACTTTATGAACTTCTTCAATAATAAAATTTCATCTATCAGAGATAAAATCAGTCAGATTCTTCTTATCATTAACTTAAATACAGTAACTACTACAACTCTTTCAATTGATATGTTTGGATGAGTTTACTCCAATTGACCTTTTAGCTTTTGATAAAATAATTTCCTCATCCAAGCCTTCAACTTGTCTTTTAGACCCTATTCCTACCAGGTTATTTAAAGAAGTCTTCCCATTTATTGTTACGGTAGCTCTATTCTTCAAATAATCAATTCTTCATTAACTTTAGGCCATGTACTGCAGGCCTTTAAAACTGCTGTAATTAAACCCTTACTTAAAAAGCCAACGCTGGATCCAAGAATTTTAGGTAATTTTTGACCAGTCTCTAATCTCCCTTTCATTTCAGAAATCTTAGAAAGAGTTGTTGCTACGCAATTGTTTGACCACTTGCAGGGAAATGGTTTATTTGAAGAGTTTCACTCTGGGTTTAGAATCCTTCATAGTACTGAAACAGCCTTAGTGAAGGTCACTAATGACCTCCTTATCACATCTGATAATGGACTTGTTTTTGTACTTGTCCTTTTGGACCTTAGTGCAGCTTTTGATACCATCAATGATAATATTTTACTTGATAGACTAGAACACCTTGTTGGAGTTAATGGAACTTCGCTGCAGTGGTTTAAATCTTATTTATCTGATAGGGTTTAGTTTGTTCATGTCAATAATGACTTTTCTTCTGACTCAAAGCTCAGTCACGGAGTTCCACAGGGATCTGTACTAGGCCCTATCCTTTTTAAGTTTATATGCTTCTGCTAGGCAACATTATTAGAAAGCACTGCATACAGTCATGTCTCTCCATCTTGTGGGTCTTCTTCTTCTTCTTTGTTGAGACCACTGGTTGAGGGATAGGTGTGTTGTAATTCCAGTTCATGGACAGGATCATGAAAATAGATTTGAGCAAAAAGAGGCTTTCCGGCATGGACTCACTGTATATGACATTATAAAGACATGAACGCAGCCTTGATGTACAGATGTGGTCAAAATTGTTGGTACCCCTCTGTTAATGAAAGAAAAACCCACAATGGTCACAGAAATAACTTGAATCTGACAAAAGTGGTAATAAATAAAAATTCTATGAAAATTAACCATTGAAAATCAGACAGTGCTTTTGAATTGTGGTTCAACAGAATTATTTTAAAAAACAAACTCATGAAGCAGGCCTGGAAAAAAAAATGATGGCACCCTGAACTTAATATTTTGTTGCACAGCCTTTTGAGGCAATCACTGCAATCAAACGATTTCTGCAACTGTCAGTGAAACTTCTGCACCTCTCAGCAGGTATTTTGGCCCACTCCTCATGAGCAAACTGCTCCAGTTGTCTCAGGTTTGAAGGGTGCCTTCTCCAGATGGCATGTTTCAGCTCCTTCCACAGATGTTCAATAGGATTTAGATCAGGGCTCATAGAAGGCCACTTTAGAATAGTCCAGTGTTTCACTCTTACACATTCTTGGGTGTTTTTAGCTGTGTTTTGGGTCATTATCCTGTTGCAAGACCCATAACCTGCGACTGAGACTAAGCTGTCTCACACTGGGCAGCACGTCTAGAATACCTTGATAGTCTTGAAATTTGATTGTACCCTGCACAGATTCAAGACACCCTGTGCCAGATGCAGCAAAACAGCCCCAGAACATAACAGAACCTTCTCCATGTTTCACAATAGGGACAGTGTTCTTTTCTTTGTATGCTTCATTTTTGCATCTGAACATAGAGCTGATGTGCCTTGCCAAAAAGTTCCAGTTTTGTCTCGTCTGTCCATAGGACATTCTCCCAGAAGCTTTGTGGTTTGTCAGCATGCAGTTTGGCAAATTCCAGTCTGGCTTTTTTATGATTTGTTTTCAACAGTGGTGTCCTCCTTGGTCATCTCCCATGAAGTCCACGTTGGCTCAAACAACGATGGATAGTGCGATCTGACACTGATGTACCTTGACCTTGGAGTTCACCTTGAAGGTGCTTAGAGGGTGTTCTGGGATCTTTTTTGTTACCAGTCGTATTATCCGTCTCCTCCTGTGGCCACGTCCAGGGAGGTTGGCTACAGTCCTGTGGATCTTAAATTTCTGAATAATATGTGCAGCTGTAGTCACAGGAACATCAAGCTGCTTAGAGATGGTCTTATAGCCTTTACCTTTAACATGCTTGTCTATAATTTTCTTTCTAATCTCCTGAGACAACTCTCCTTTGCTTCCTCTGGTCCATGTTTAGTGAGGTACACACCATGTCACCAAACAGCACAGTGACTACTTGTTACTCTTTAAATAGGCCGACTGACTGATTACAAGTTTGTAGACACCTGTGATGTTAATTAGAGGACACATCTTGGTTGAACATGTCCCTATGGTCACATTATTTTCAATCTTTTCTCGGGGTACCATCATTTTTGTCCAGGCCTGTTTCATGAGTTTGTTTTTTTTAAATAATTCTGTTGAACCACAATTCAAAAGCATTGTCTGATTTTCATTGGTTAATTTTCATAGAATTTTTATTTACCACTTTTGGCAGATTCAAGTTATTTCTGTGACCATTGTGGGTTTTTCTTCACGTCTGTACATTTTCACTGTTATGCAGATGACCCACAATTATACTTGTCAATGAAGCCAGATGACTGTAATCATTTAGCCAAATTGGAGGCTTGTCTTAAGGAAATCAAAGCCTGGATGACTTGTAATTTCTTGCTACTAAATTCCAATTAGACTGAAGTCATTGTAGTTGGTCCAAAAAACCTTAGAAATGCCTTTCCACATCAAACTCTTGGTTTGGATGCAGTTACTCTTTCTCTCAATAGTTCTGTGACGAACCTTGGAGTTATTTTTGATCAAAATCTGTTCTTTAATTCTCATATTAAACTTGTTTCTAAGACTGCCTTCTATCATTTGTGTAATATTGCCAAGATTGGGAGCATCTTGTCTTAGAGTGATGTTGAGAAACTAATCCATACTTTTGTTAGCTCTAGATTAGATTATTGTAACTCTTTATTTTCAAGTTGTCCTAAAACATCTTTAAAAAGTCTCCAGCTGATCCAACAGGTACTAGAAAGAGAGATTACATCTCTCCAGTTCTGACCTCCCTTCATTGGCTCCCCATAAAATTTAGATTTAAGTTTAAAATCATTCTTCTCTCTTACAAAGCTCTATATAATCAGGCCCCTTTTCATTTAAAAGATCTGATACAACCCTATCATCCTAACAGAGCACTATGCTCCCAAAATGCAAGATTGCTTGTAATACCTAGAATCTCCAAAAGTACAATGGGAGGCAGAGCCTTCAGTAGACCAAAAGATCCTCAAAAGCTAGACATCATGCTGCAATCCAAAGATATTCAGGAACAAATGAGAAACAAAGTAACTGAGATCTATCAGTCTGGAAAAGGTTATAAAGCCATTTCTAAAATTTTGGCACTCCAGCAAACCACACTGAGAACCATTACACACAAATGGCGAAAACATGGAACAGTGGTGAACCTTCCCAGTGTCAGGACTCCTGTCTGCCCTGTTCATTGCCTGCTCATTACCCTTTGATTAGATTCTCGCTACAGTTGATTACACCACCTGTCACCAATTTAGGGAGGTCCTATATATGGGGCACTCTCTTGTCATTCTGCCTGGTTACATTGGGTTGCCTGCCTGTATCCTACCTGAGCTGTGTTTAACTCCTGCCTGCCTTTCTGTGTTTTTGACTGACTTCTGCCCTAGGACTACAAGCCAGTCTGCCTGTTTGGACTTGTTGCCAGAGCTTGGATTGGATTCCCATACTTCTGACCTTTGCCTGCCTGACTCCTGTTTCAGCCTCACGGATTGGTTTGTTTGCCTTCCCCAGATTGTGCACATTCCCCCTCTCCCAGTCTGTTGACTTACCTCTTTTCCCCCTCAGTTCCTCCTCCCATTTCCCCTGCACACAGGCCTGATCAGCCTGCCACGTTTCCCTGGCGATGTATCCCCTGTAGTCCTGTCCCCTGCAGCCCCTTTCTGCTTCCAGTCTCCCAGGAGAGGTAAACCCTTCAGCGCTCCTCTCTGCTGGAGAGACTGTAAGAAATATCACTTGATTTATTCCCAGCATTAAGCCGTCAGTTCCCCTTTGTTCATACGTTCCCCTCTGTGTTTCTCTTTCCCTCTCCAGGGTTGCCAGACCACCACCACATCCTTTCACCAGCCCTGTTTTATAAACAAGTATTGTTAAAAAAAAAAAACAAAAACACAAAAAAACCCCCTCAAATGGTCTCATCCGTGGCTGTTTTTGAGCCTGGGTTTATTTCATCATATAATCCAGGAGTGGCCGGCCGACCTAAATTACTCCAAGAGCTCAGCGACGACTCATCCAAGAGGTCACAAAAGACCCCACAACAACATCCAAAGAACTGCAGGCATCACTTGTCTCAGTTAAGGTTGGTGTTCATGACTCCACCATAAGAAAGAGACTGGGCAAAAATGGCCTGCATGGCAGAGTTCCAAGACAAAAACCACTGCTGAGCAAAAAAGAACATAAAGGCTCATCTCAGTTTTGCCAGAAAACATCTTGATGACAGATTTTTGGGAAAATACTCTGTGGATTGATGAGACAAAAGTTGAACTTTTTGGAAAGTGTGTGTCCCATTACAACCAGCTTAAAAAGTAACAGCATTTCAGAAAAGGAACATCATACCAACAGTAAAATATGGTGGTGGTAGTGTGATGGTCTGGGGCTGTTTTGCCGTTTCAGGACCTGGAAGACTTGCTGTGGTAAATGGAACCATGAATTCTGCTGTCTACCAAAAAATCGTGAAAGAGAATGTTTGGCCATCTATTCGTGACCTTAAGCTGAAGCACACTTTGATTCTGCAGCAGGACAATGATCCAAAACACACCAGCAAGTCCACCTCTGTCATAACCCCCCCGTACACCCTACTATAGCGCACGATGGGGAGAAGGAAGAATGAGGATTTAAACGCTAGAGTTCAACACATACACATTTATTGACTGCCAGTGTACAGATAGAGATGAACACATGAATTCTGATACAATATGGCTGCGCTCGAGAGAGCAGAGAAGACAGCGGGTAGCTCAACAAACTTGGGGGGAACGTAAACTGGGCACAGCCTAAGCATAGCAATAATGGTGCTGAGAGGAAATGTTGCCAGAAGCGAAGCGGAATACTAATGGGGAAGAAACACTTCTGGTTTAGCGTAGCGGCAACCACAAAAGAAACGCTAACAATTTACTCACAAGTTGGAGCAGTCCCAAAAAGTCCAGTTCTCCAGGCGAGCGCAAATAATAGTCCTTCTTGATGCGATGATCACCCCGTGAAGAGCAGGATGTGACTCGTTCAATGACCCACTGGTGTTTTGTCTAGCGAAGAGCTGCTTAAATCCAAACGCTGCCGGTCACACAAATTGGAAACACCTGAGGTGCAGGAAAGATAATTACTGGGGCTGGGACAGATGGTGGAATTATGGAGCGCGAGGGGGCGTGGTAGGACCGACAGACTGTTAGCAGCGTGGGAAAAAGATCAGAGGCTGACTAACAGCTGCATGTCAGGCAGTGGTTAAAATGATAAGAATACACAAAATGCACATAAACAGTAAAGCCAAAACCCACAAAGAGATCAGGGCCGAGCCAGGGAAAACCAAGCTGGCTCGGCTCATGACAGAGCCCCCCCCTCTAAGGGGTGGAATTCCCAGACACCCCAGGTAACATCACGAAGGCCCCCCCTCCCAACAGTTGCAACAACAACAAACAACATGAACCCGGGTGGGTGGAAGGGGGAACAGGAAGGAGGGAACACAATGCCCCACCCAGGGCCCACAATTAACTCCCCCAAGTCCATGGGCATTGAGGCTCAGGAGGCCGCCCAGAGTCCCAGGCCCAGCAGAAGGTCCGGTGGATGGCATCCGGCGGCCTGCCGGAACACGTGGGCTGCCTGACCCAGGAGTCCATTCTTCCAGCGGCCAGCCAATGTTGCTTAGCCACCAGGACTGAAGGGGTGAAGCAGGAGGTTGCCTGCCCACTGGAAGGGTCACTGGTGGGCATCAGGACTGGGGAAAGGGGACCTCCATGATGTAGGGCAGGGATAAGGGGACCACGGAGTCCTCAGGGTGGTCCATAGTGGCACCCACGGTGGGACCTGACCGTACTGGCTCTGCTGCACCCACGACGGACTCCAGCGGAAGCCTAGCTGTGCCCACGGTGGCCCCTGACCTGGCCGGCTCCACTGCACCCACGATGGACTCCAGCGGGAGCCTAACTGCACTCGTGGTGACCTCTGGTTGAGACTCAGCTACACCCACAATAGCCCCCAACTGGGCTGGCTCCGCTGCACCCACGATGACCACTGGCTGAGGCTCAGCTGCACCCACGATGGACCCCAATTGGGTTGAAGCTGCACCCGTGGTGAGAGGGCCAACCTGCAGAAACACCAGGCGGAGGAGGCGATCAATGGGGGGAGCCCTGATGACCTTGGCAGGAGGGGCTGAAGCAGCGACATCCTCCCTTGGCAGGGCCAGACCCTCAGCACGCTCCAGCGGTGACTCTGCAGCACCCACGGTGGGCCCTGATTGGGCCAGAGCTGCACCCATGACGGTCCTGGTCTGGAACGTGGCTGCACCCACGATGGGCTCTGGCTGGAGCACCGTTACACCAGCGGTGACCCCCTCAGGGGCCTCATTGGTCCCGCAGTGGCCTCCCCAGTGAGGGAGGTGGTGCTCCTAGCGCCTCCTGGTGCTGGATCCCAATCCTTGGCGGCTTCCGGTGAAGTCACCTGCTCTCCGGCGACCCTGGCTGGGGGCTCCAACCCTGGAGGGAGAGAAAAAGAGACCGGGTCAGGGTCGCTGGCAGCGGCAGAGCCCGGTGAAGCGGCCCCAAGGGCTACTACGAGCTGCCTTGGGCCCTCCTCGCCATGAGTCGGGAAGTGTGACATTGACAAATGAGGAGTTGACATAATGGAGCACACTTGCCTGAACTCGGGCCCCACATCCGTCCAGGACTCCGGCGACGTGGGGTGCACAGCCTCCATTGTTGTACCCGGTGCTGTGCCCCCACCGACCTCCTCTGGGACCGCCAAACTTTTGTCATCGTCGGTTGGCAGCCCTGATGATGGCAGCTCCTCTCCGGTGACCCTAGTGAGGGGCTCGACAAGCATGGGAGAGGAGAAAAGGTTAGGGTCACCAGCTAGTGGCAGAGCCCAGCGAGAGGAGTCCAGATGCGGTCGGGAGCCGCACCCGGCTCTCCTCCCCAAGAGCCAGACAAGATCTCTCAATCACTGATAAATGAACTACAGGAGAGATTACTTGCCTGTGCTCGAGCTCCACCGCTGTCAAGGACTTCGACGCCGTCGACGGTGACATTCCGGTTCCCGTCGGCTGGGGTCAGGTCCGGGGGGTGGCTCTGCTGCGGTGGTCCCTGCAGCAGGCGTGATGGTTGTTGCAGTCCTGATCCTCAGACGCTCCTCTTCCACCCCGCGGTTAACTGTGGTGAGCTGATTAGCCCACTCCTCGTCTGAGGGTGAATCCGTGGGCTAAGCAGGCGTAGGAGGTGGACCCCTCACAGCCGGGGAAGTGCGTCCTCGGACCCTCCACTCATGACGCTCCTCCTCGACCCAGCGGTTGACAAAGGCGAGCAGACTCTCCCACTCCTCGTCCGCCGGAGTGGTTGCGGGGGAACGCCTCCATGCGAGCTCCTGGGCAGGATCATCCAGGGCCTCAACCTCCTCCATCATCCGGCAGCCTAGTTCTTGGTCCGGCAGGCCCTCAGGGAGAATGGGAGGAGACACGGAGAGGGGAAGGAAACAATCATTACTTGCAGCAGCAGGAAAGGACCCAGTGGACTGCTGATACTGGGCCTCCCCCTCGGGAGACAGGCAAGATTCAGTGTTAAAGAATGATTTAGAATGAAAAAATGCTTGCCTGTCATCCTGGTTGATGACATCTGCAGCTGCAGAGGGCAGGAATTCGCCCCTCTCCGTGCCAGCGATGATTTTGACCCCTCCGCAGGCTATTGGAGGAGCCGTCTCCCTGACAACGGAGGTAGGCGTGGCCGGGGTGAATCCAGTGGCCGTCTCGGCAGCTGAAACGATGATGGCCGCTGGAGAAGAGGAGGGATTCTCCCGGTGTCCCCCTGTGGGACGACGCTGTCCTTAATGTGCCCGGATCGACCATGCTGGAGTAAGTGGAGGGTCAAACAACGCGCCACGGAGGCTGCCAGTTTGCAGGTAAGCGGGCCTCCATTCTGGTGTTGCAGGAAATGCCAAGCCCGGGGAGGAGTGCTGGAGCGAGCAGACTGTGGAGAGCAGGTCGGCGTATTGTGGGTAATTCATAGCCCGGGGTATGCCTCCAAAATCCTCACCGCTCCGTGGACACACCACCAATCCCTCTCGGGTCTGCTGGTAGCGAGAAACTTATCCACATAGCTCCAGTTGTAGAAAGCTGCCACCTCCTCCTCCTCGCTCGGGGACCCCGCTGCCGCTCCCTTTCTCCAGCGGTACCAGAGCATGACGAACTCCAACACAGGTTAGTCCAAAACAAAGGAACAGTTATACTGATAAAGGAAAAAATAACGTGTGGGTGAACCCGCTAAATCCTTTTTCGCGGTTGGGTCATTCTGTCATAAACCCCCTGTGCGCCCTACCATAGCGCACAGTGGGGAGAAGGAAGAATGAGGATTTAAATGCTAGAGATCAACATACACACATTTATTGACTGCCAGTGTACAGATACAGACAAACACGTGAATTGTGATACAATATGGCTGCGCTCAGGACAGCAGAGAAGACAGCGGGTAGCTCAACAAACTTGGGGGGAACGTAAACTGGGCACAGCCTAAGCGTAGCAATAGTGCTGCGGAGAGGAAATGCTGTCAGAAGCGAAGCAGAATACTAGAAAATCCACAAAGAGATCAGGGCCAAGCCGGGGAAAACCAAGCCGGCTCGGCTCATGACACCTCTGAATGGCTAAGAGAAACAAAATGAGCACTTTGGAGTGGCCTACTAAAAGTCTTGACCTGAATCCGATTGGGATGCTGTGGCGTGACCTTAAAAAGGAAAACTGTCCAATGTGTCTGAATTACAACAATTCTGCAAAGATGAGTCGGCCAAAATTCCACCACAGTGCTGTAAAAGACTCACTGACAGTTACCTCTTGATAATGCTTGATTGTAGTTATTGCTGCTAAGAGTGGCCCAACCAGTTATTAGGTTTAGGGGGCAATCACTTTTTCCACACAGGGCCATATAGGTTTGAATTTTTTTCCCTTAATAATAAACACCTTCATTTAAAGACTGCATTTTGTGTTTACTTGTGTTATCTTTGTCTAATATTTAAATTTGTGTGATGATCTAAAACATTTAAGTGTGACAAACACAAAAAAATGAGAAACCAGGAAAGAGGCAAACACTTTTTCAGACTACTGTACATGCCAAAAAAAACCTGCCATAAAGTCATCATACTGTATATGAATTTTAAAACTACCAAATATTCAATAATTTTCAGGATTTTTAAACCCTGAAAATTGCTGTATTTGGTAGTTTTGAGCAGTGCTGAAATGGTTTAAGAGATTTATGCAGAAAAAATATTGATATATGATGATTTTATAGTGGTTTTTTTGCATGTACATTTTTGGCCCGAGGGTCCCCAAAGTGTGCAAACTTGTCCTTTTGACCCCACATAAAAAATACTAATGCAATGAAATCGGTTTTGCTGCTAGTTTTTGACATATCCAAGACTCCACCAGGAACGCTCCATCCCTCAACTATTCATTTTATTAAAAATCTCATATTTTGTGTTGCTTTTTTTCATAAAACATGCGGCATCATGTATTGAAATTAAATGCCAGTTTGAATACATGATTCCACTCATTTTACAGTCCATCCAAGATTTCACAGGAGGTTTTTATGATTGTTGCGGCCCAAAAGGGGAGACCCATTTGGATGCAGTGGCAATATGGCCGCTGAGTCGTCTGTGTACCGGATCTGAGGATCGGAAATGACACAAAGTTCCATGGAAAGGATGCCCTCGTGTGAGCTGGAGACAGGAAGTTGCAGATGTAGCAGCCATGAAAACAAAATGTAACATTATAATTGGCTAAAAAAACCGTTAAAATACAGCATTTAAAAATGACTTGAAAAGTTTTTATACATCTATTGCTAATATTAAAAAAGAAATCCCTCAAAACGTTCAGCTGTTCTTGCCATTAAGGCCCGCAGAGTAATCTTTTTTTTATGTATTTATTTATTTTACTTTTTTCTCTCTTTTTCTTTGCTCCTTGTTTTTAATATGCTGCTTAGATTGTTGATGGTTACCTGTTTATTGACAAGCAGTGCCTGTTTATTGTAATTTGTTAATATATGTTCAATAAAGTTGAAAAAAAAGCCCTACTAAACTTATCCTGCTCTTTAAAATTTGTTTCTGCTTTATGCAGCCCAATAAAATTATTTCTGACCCAATATTCTGCACATACAGGGCAAGAAGGGTTAATTTCAATATAAGATAAAAAGTAGGAAAACTGGTTAACATGTACAGTACATGCCAATGAAGACCAAGAATTGTAAAATCCCAGATTTGATTGAAAATAAAGTTGCATAATTGATAACCCTGCTATGTTATTAATAATTACAGTTTGAAAGTTTTCCAATGTGTTTGTCTTGGGATGATGACTACATTTAGATTCTTATAAATCAAGTAAATAAGATGTAAAAGTAAAAGGTGTCTGGTGTCACCATCTTTCAATTGTGACTCTCAGGCTTTTAAATGAGATTTATTCTATTCCCATTCTTCAGAATTTTACAACAATCTGATTAAAGATGAAGCAGCATTACCACATTATGCAAATATATAAATGATTATTATGGACTTTGTTTCAAAGTTATTTCTTATCAAAATGAGTCAGTATCTATGAATAAGGATTTCAAAGAAAATTTATCCTTAGTTACATAAGCTTTACCAAATGCAGGTGTTTCAAAGAAATATAAATAAGACAGCATAAAATGGGATCCTTCTGAATTAATTTCAGTTTGGGTATTTTGAGTAGTTGTTTCAGTTTAGTTTTTTAAGTTAGCTTATTATTTTTATTTCATTCACTGACAAAAGAAAAGAACAGTTTAAAATAACTCAAAATTCCCATCTCCTGAATGAAAAGAAGCAGAATGAAGAATATTTTGAGTAGAAAATGGTAGACATCTATTAAAGTGTTAATACTATGAAGTATGGATGAAATTTTTCATTTCTGCTGATACATTTCCTGACAAATATATAAAATAACCTTGTTTTGAGCACTTTGATTTATTATATAAAAATGTCATTTGTATTATTTAATTTATTGCTGTAATGTAGTCATATTTTTACTTTTTTTCAACTTTATTGAACACATTAACAAATTACAATAAACAGGCACTGCTTGTCAATAAACAGGTATCCATCAACAATCTAAGCCGCATATAAAAAGGAAGGGGCAAAGAGACAGAGAGAGAAAAAAGTAAAATAAATAAATACAAAAAAATAAAATTACTCTGCGAGGCTTAATTCATGTATATACCAAGAACATCTGAAAGCTTTAAGGCATTTCTTTTTTCTATCTTAGCAACAGATTTATAAAAACTTTTCAAGTCATTTTTAAATGCTGTATTTTAATGTTTTTTTAGCTGAATATAATGCTACATTTTGTTTTCCTGGCTGCTATGTCGGCAACTTCCTGTCTCCAGGATGTCCTTTCCATAGAACTTTGTATCACTTCCGGTCCCCAGATTCGGTCCCCAGATGACTCGGCGGGCATATTATCACTGCATCCAGGTAGTTTTGCAGAAAGGCTGAATTTGCCAGAGCCTTTTTTTTTTTTTTTTAAGTGGCAATAAAAGTCACAATGTTTTGGGAGGTTTTTTTGCACAAAAAGTTGTGGGAAGAATTACAAATTTTAAAGCAGATGCTTTTTTCCATAGTTTATTGCAATGATACTCTATATTACACCATATGAAAAGTACAGGATTGTCAAAAAATTTCCTATTAAACAGTGATTTGTAAACTAAGCAGAAACTTCTGCTATACAGAAAAACTCTGTTGTGCAGCAGCAAATACAGACTTTAACACAATACCCATTACAACAGCTAAATTGCACTGAATGCATGGAGAGTATAGATATGGAAACTATGGCAGCACATTAATTTGAAAACTGCAGTGGTCCCCAACCACTCGGTACCGAGTGCAGAGAAAAAAGGAAATCATTTTTCACTTTGATCCTCTGTATTATCTATCGGAATCTTTGTTTTTCTGGAAAGAAATATTGAAAATGCCTGGCTCCAACCTATCTATCTGCTGTGCATCTTGACGGACACCAGGAGTTGTACTGGGAGGAGGGACTGTCCTTGGGGATTTACCAGGGGCACACATTGGTCCGTGTCCTGACTGGAGATTCACAGCTTTGAAGCTCATTTGCAAGATGTAGTAATGATTTTACCTCTAAAGATGTATAAAATGTTCAAACACTGGCTGTAGTGTTAGTTTTGCTTGTTTGTTTGTGGTTTTACGGCATCCCTCCTCATGCTTGCTCCCGCAATGGGGTGCTTTCAGGCAGTCGGATGTTTTACTTCGTACACCTGGTCAGCACGTAGACTTGAGGAGACGTCCACCAGTGGGCTGGGGGAGATGGTGGAAGGGACGGTGTGGGAAAAGTCGTAGGTGAGTGTTTTTTTAAATCACACACTCTGTTTTTTGCTGATGTGTTCCATTAATACTCACTCTAAACACAGAAGTGAGTGCAGTGCAGCAACGCATTTGATTGGTTAGACAGAGTTTGAGCGCTACTCAGAGACATATTTGATTGGCGAAATTGGTGGAAGTTGACAACAATTGGCCAAAATTGCAGGAAAGTTGTGGACATTGGATAAAGTTGCAAGGTTGTGCAAAAGGCACGACAATGGCCTGATTTCGTGTGAATTTCGCAACATCACAAAATCCTGGAGGGACTGATTTTATGAAACAAAAAACAACACAAAAAATGAGATATTTTCCATATAATACATGGTGGAGAGATATGGCTTTGTTTTATAAGAGTCTTGGACATGTCAAAGATTAGCAATAACACTGATTTCATTCCATTAGTAGTCTTTGTACAGTGTAATATTTTATGTTTTTAAATCCTCATGCGCCATTGACTTCCATTGAAAACACATTTTTTTTATTTTTC
The DNA here is from genome assembly GCA_020510985.1 of Pholidichthys leucotaenia. Taxonomy (NCBI): domain Eukaryota; kingdom Metazoa; phylum Chordata; class Actinopteri; order Cichliformes; family Pholidichthyidae; genus Pholidichthys; species Pholidichthys leucotaenia. The sequence continues at coordinate 168,003,766 of CM035846.1, forward strand.
ACTGAAAAATCCAACATATAAGATAAGATAAGATAAGATAAGCCTTTATTAGTCCCACAACGGGGAAATTCCAGGATTGCAACAGCACAGGGATAGCAACACTCAGAGCAACAATCAGAAGGCAAGAAAAAAAAACAAGCAAGCAAGAGCAGCTAATAAACATATGTACGTATTACTATAAAATATATATATATACACACACACACAGACACACAGTGCAGAGCATTGTAGCTGGATGGAATAAATATATGAATATATGAACACACAGTGCAGAGCATTGTAGCTAGATGGAATAAATATGTAAATATATAAACACCCACAGTACGGAGCATTGCAGCTAGGTGGAATAAATATGCAAGTATATAAACACACACAGTGCGGAGCAATGTAGCTAGATGGAATAATATGTAGATATATAAATATATAAACACCCACAGTACGGAGCATTGTAGCTAGATGGAATAAATATGCAAATATATAAACACACACAGTGCAGAGCATTGTTGCTAGATGGAATGAAACAGCATAACCGTCTACTTAGTTATCCTACATGGTATGATTATGTGCCCATACATATTCTCACCCTCCATAGCGACCGGTATGTTCCTAGTTGTATGCCGGAGAGGACCATTGTGTAAGTCTATTGCATCTTTTGCATTCAAAAAACTATTAGTTTGTTACGTCTTTTTGCTATCTCTGCGAGCAGCCCTGCTTAGGTTGTACAGTCTGACAGCCGTTGGTAGGAAGGACCTACGAAACCTCTCGGTTGTGCACCTGGGATGATGTAGTCTGCTGCTAAATGAGCTCCTCAGTGCATTCAGTATGTCCTGCATAGGGTGGAACTCGGACTCCAGCAGAGATGACAGTTTAGCCACCGTCCTTCTCTCTCCTATCTCCTCCATCGGATCAAGGCGCTGCCCCAGGACAGAGCTAGCTTTCTTAATCAGTTTGTTCAGTCTCTTCCTATCGGCTGCAGTAATGCCACTGCCCCAGCAGACCACTCCAAAAGTGATGGCTGATGCCACCACCGTGTCATAGAATGACTTCAGCAGCGCCCCTTGTACACCAAAAGACCTGAGTCTCCTCAGCAGGAACAGCCTGCGCTGTCCCTTCTTGTAGAGTGCATCAGTATTGTGTGACCAGTCTAGTTTATTGTTCAGATGAATACCCAGGTACTTATAGGATGTCACCATCTCGATGTCTGTTCCCTGTATATTTACTGGTACTGTGAGGGGCTGCCCATGCCTGCGGCAGTCCACCACCAGCTCCTTAGTTTTCCTCGCGTTGATCTGGAGGCAGTTCCGATGGCACCAGTCCACGAAGTCCTGGATAAGCCCTCTGTACTCAGCTTCATCTCCATTGGAGATGAGGCCAACGATCGCAGAGTCATCAGAGAACTTCTGTAGATGGCAGTGTGTTGTGTTGTGTGAGAAGTCCGCAGTATAAAGAGTGAACAGGAAGGGAGCCAGCACCGTTCCCTGGGGGGGCCCCCGTGCTACTGATGATCGTGTCGGACACACAGTCCCGGGTTCTCACAAACTGAGGCCGGTTCGTGAGGTAGTCCAGGATCCATGATGACAGGTGCTGGTCCACCCCTGCGCGCAGCAGCTTGTCCTTCAGGATCATCGGTTGGATGGTGTTGAAAGCACTGGAGAAGTCAAAGAACATGATCCTCACCATATTCCCGGGCTTCTCCAGGTGGGACAGAGAACGGTGAAGGAGGAAGATCACCGCATCCTCCACCCCAATGCCATGCTGGTAGGCGAACTGGAGTGGATCCATCGCTGGTTCCACCAGGGGGCGGAGGTGAGCAAGGAGCAGTCTCTCCAGGGTCTTCATCAAGTGGGACGTCAAGGCCACCGGTCTGTAGCTGTTCAGGTCTTTGGGGTGGGAAGTTTTTGGTACAGGTACCACACAAGATGTTTTCCACAGCTGTGGTACCCTCCCCAGTTTCAGGCTCATGTTGAAGATATACGTCACAATCCCACACAGCTGGTCTGCACAGGACTTGAGGAGCTTTGCGCTGATGCCGTCCGGTCCCGGCGCCTTCCTCGCCTTGATCTTCCTCAGCTCCGTCCTCACCTGGGTCCTGGTCAGGGTCAGGATGGGGGGCTGTGTGTTGGGAGTGGGGGGGTGTTGGTAGAGTGGGGAGTGGGCAGCAGGACTTGATTTCTTTAGAGGCAGCAGTGGTTGTTGTGCAGTCAGGGGGGAGGGCGGTTGGTCAAATCTATTGAAAAACAGATTCAGGTTGTTCGCCCACTCCCTGCCCCCTGTGGCCTGGGGGGAGGTATTCTGGAGCCCCGAGATGGTTTTGAGGTTTCTCCAGACCCCGCTGATGTCGCTCTGTTGCAGCTTGTCCTCCATCTTCTTCCTGAAGCTGTCCTTGCCTTCTCTGATCTTTCTCCTCAGCTCCCTCTGTACGGACTTCAGCATCTCCCTGTTCCCCGACCTGAAGATCCTCTTCTTCTCTCTCAGAAGTGTTTTTATCTCAGGGTTGATCCAGGGTTTGTTGTTTGAGTGACGCCGTATGGTCTTGGTGGGAACGGATTTGTCCACACAGAAGCTGAGGTAGCCCGTGAAGGTGTGAATGAGGCCATCGATGTCCTCACCATGTGGATCGCAGAGCTGCTTCCAGGCGGTGGCTTCAAAACAGCCCTTTAGGGTGTCCATTGTCTCCTCAGACCATAACTCCACAGTGTGCATGGCCGGAGGTTGTCTGTGCACTAGGGGTTTGTACACCGGCCGGAGATGAACCAAGTTGTGATCCGATCTCCCGAGTGGGGGTAGTTGTGATGAGGTGTACGCCTCCTTAGTGTTTGCGTAGAATAAATCCAGTGTTTTATTGTCTCTAGTGTGGCATGTGACATACTGGGTGAACGTGGGTAGAATGGGAGACAGTGAAACATGGTTGAAATCGCCTGAGATGAGGAGAAGAGCATCTGGGTGTTCTGTCTGCAGCCTGCTGGTTACTGAATGGATGACGTCACGTGCTGTCCCAGCGTTCGCCGTCGGATTTGCATAAACAACAATGCAGATCACGTTATATAAACATGCATTCTGTAATTTCAGCATTTCATTTTAAATAAAACTAGTGCAATTTTAAGTTTCTACTGTATTCTACTAGATTCCACTATGTAACTAAATTTGTCTACTGTTTTTATCAGTGTAAAGCACTTTGCGCAGCATCCATTGTTTGAAAAGTGTTATACAAATAAAGTTTGATTGATTGTCATGTCCTGTCTAGGGTATCATATATCTATGTTACCAGCCATCATAGTCCCAACAAGCAACTGCTCAGATGTAAAGATTATTATTTCGGTCCTGTAATAAAATATTGTTTTACTTGCCGATATACCTTGGGTGTCAACAATCTGTCAGTGTGCACACTGACAGTGACTTGCCTGGCTCAAGTTAATGTTGCATTCAGTAGACTAACAGCAGCACAATATAACTCTCTTGTTCTTGGTAGGAGCACTTAAAAGACTACAACTATGACAATTATGACTTAACAGCCAATTACAGGGTGCTTTGTTGTTGGTGGCTAAAGCTGTTCCCTATGATTTGCGTTAGCATTGAGGCCATAGTCTCCATAGTTGTAGTCCTTTCAATGTACCGGCCAAGAAGAGAGCTATTGCCGGGCCCACTCAGCTATGGGGGAAGTGACATTCATCAGGTCAAAGGTTAATGTACCATCAAAATAATTTTGGAAACATTATCTCAAGAAGAAAATCTTACATAGTGTTCTTTTAAAGAGAAAGTATGAAGAAGAGGAATCAGACAAGAAACCAAAACAAAGGTGTTCATAGCCCTTTCCTCCTTGCTTGTGAAAGCTGGACCTCCTACCAACAGTGCCTCAAACACCTGGACTGCTTCTATCTTGTTTGTCTGTGGCAGATTATGAAAATTACCCGGAAAGACACCATACACAGAAATCTTGGAAGGAGTTCAGATGACTGACATGAAGCATATGATCGTCAAACCATAGATGAGAAGGGCTGGCCACCTGGTCAACAAGCAGTATCACAGAATGTCCAAAGCTTTTTTGCTGTTCTGAACTAAAAAGGGGAAAATGACATTGGAGTGGTCAGCACAAAAGATATGAGTTGTTTGTTTGTTTGTCTGTGGCAGATTATGAAAATTACCTGGAATTTTTTTTTTTATCATTTTCTTTACAGCAACAGTCAAAATTATATATTTAACACTTTGAATATTTTTCAAACCAGTTTTGAAAGTCCATGTTGACAGATCAGCATTCAATTTACATGTTTATACATAAATGTTGATTTTACTGTATCTTTTAATTTTACACCGTTTCCTCTGGAGAATGGCGCACTAAGAGCCTGATTTACTAACATTTGTAAAAGCATGACCTAAACTGAGTGCACTTTCTGACATAGTGCCCCTCTGGGGCATGAAGGACAGACCCAAATGCCAGACAGAAGTTTATGTGATTTACTTATTATAAAGAAACACAGCTCAAGGGCTGGAAAACACAAAATGCCGAAACAGCAGACAACTCACAGGTCAGAGGAAAACCAGACATAGTGATAAGGAGGAAGACTAGTTTAGGATGCCGCACGGAGGAGTGGACGGTGGCAAAATAAATAGGAAAACTAATAATTACAAAATAAGGGACAAATGTGGCTAATTATGAACTAATAAATCACATATGGGAACCAAAACTGAAACAGGAAATGAAACTACTACAAGAGGATAGACCGGAATAAAAACAAAGAGCACTTCAAAATAAGAGTCAGCTCAGAAACAATGACTAGAAAAGTACTCACAGAGCACATACCTCTTCCAAGGCTCCTTCCATTCCTCATGGATCACCTATAAAATGTAATGGGTTTGTGTGTAGGCCTAGAGCCACTTCTGGTGAAAATTGCATCAAAGTTTGACCATTAGTTTAGGAGTGTTGTTGCTAATGGTCTGTAAGAAGATAATAGCCTTGGCAGAGGTATGCATTCTCCAATCATCACCAGAATGTAATGGCTTCCTCTCTAGCCTAAGGACCACCTCTGGTGGAAAATTTCATCCAAATATATCCAATAGTTTTTGTGTAATACTGCTGCACAAATACAAACAAAGCCCTGGGTGGAGGTATGCACTCTCAGATCATCACCAAAATCTAATCATCTGTTCCCTGTGCCATAACACACCTTTCCTGAAAATTTCATCAAAATCCATTCATAACTTTTTACCTCCGCCAAGGAGGTTATGTTTTTACCGGGGTTTGTCTGTTTGTTTGTTTGTCTGTCTGTTACCAACATAACTCAAAAAGATATGAACGGATTTTGACGAAATTTTCAGGACAAGTCTGAAATGGGACAAGGAAGAAATGATTAGATTTTGGGAGTGATCCGGATCACCGTCTGGATCCAGAAATTTTTTAAAGGATTCTTTATCATTGCGAGATAGGGCCATTTTTAGCATATGGGTATATAACTCCACAATAAATGGTCAGGACGCTTGCCAAAAAAATACAGGATAATATCCCAATAGGTTCTACGAAATATCAAAGACTGATCCGGATCCTGCAAAAAATCCGGATACTGTGATCCAGAACAGGAAATAATAGGGGATCTTTGGAATTTTCATCACTGTAAGGTAACAAATTAAGATATAAACATACAACAAACACCAAAATATAACCAAGACACTGAGGAATCAGTAGTGTCCCAATGGATTTGTTGTATCTTCAAAAACTATGGAGCTATATCCAGAAGAAAACTACCATTGTGTCAATAACTACTGAACTAATAAAGATATTAATGTGAATCCAGTTGCTAAAGGTATGTTTTGATGGTCAAGGAATCTGAAAATATACATAAAATAAATGTAGGACTATTATATTTGGGGAAAATCCCAATATTAGGGGGAAATGAGGTACTTGGAGGAAGTCTGCGCTCTCCGAGTGCTTTTCTAGTTGAGTAATGTTGCTAACAGACAGACAAACCAACAAACCAACCAACCAACGCCAGCAAAAACATTACCTCCTCCTCTTGGCAGAGGTAATAAGGTACAAAACAAAACAAAGACCCTACCAAAGTAACTGAGGATAAAGATAATAATAACTAGAGGGCAATCAGAGAGCGCATACCTCCGCCAAGGTTCTGTCCCTCCCTCCCTTTGTCCTCCCCTCCACCCTTTGTCCACATCGACATCCATTTGTACATTGCCAGATAGGGCCTTGGCGGAGGTATGCACTCACAGATCACCTCCAACATCTAATGAGTTCATCTTTGGGTCAAGGGCCACCTCTGGTGAAAATGTCATCCAAATCCATCTATGAGTTTTTGTGTGATCCTGCTAACAGACAGAGAAACGGCAGCCAAAACAATATGACTACATCATAATAATAACAACAAGTCTGTGATAATTGTATTGAACATAGTGTACATTGGGGCTGGGCAATTACACCTTGGCTGTATGGACTGAATGACAATAAAGTTGTCTTCTTCTTCTTTTTCTTCTTAAAGCAGCATCATGGTTTACTGAACCTTTCAGGTCAGTTTTCATTTTTGTTTTCCTCCTCTCTTCCCCCTTACCGTTTACTGACACGGTTCATAATTATTAAGCAATATTACACAGCAGTGCGGTATCATATCACTGCAGTGTGTAGTAAACAAGCATATTAGAACAGGCCTATTGTGATTTCACAAACAAAAAATAAAACATTGTCCAGTGCTGAAGTTTATGAACCAATAAATCCTGGAGAATGATTACACATGGAGCAGAAAATTAAGAACAGTAAATTTCACAATGAGGAAATTTTCTTTCTTTTGGGCTGCCACATTTCTGGGGGGTTATATATATATTTTCTTTTTTTAAATTCCACCTTCTCTCCATTTCTCTTGCGTCTGTGCATGTCTGAAATGAGTTTCGGTCTAAAAAACATCTACTTTCACCAGCATTTCAGTCAATGTTTGCCAAAGGAGCTTAACTTAGGCGAGCTCTGCATAACTTAGCCCAGTGTTCAGTAACTTTTACAAACTGAGCACAACTTTCACCAATGTGTATTTCCAAACATGGGCAAATTTTCAGCATGCTGAAAATTTTCAAAGAACACAACTTTCGCCAGCGTTTGCCAACAAACACCAACTATTATTAACTTTTACCAACTTTTGCTAGCAGAGCTAGACATTTGCCAAAACGTCAGTAAAAGTTGGTCCAAATGTAGTGTGAAGCCACCATTATCAAATATAGGAAAGAAATTTCTCCAAGCTTTTTTCCTGAAACTAATTGGACACAAGAGGGCAATATGAGCCATAAATCAATCTGAGATTGTAAGGAATAGTTGGCGTTGCTCCATGTATATTCTGAACATTTTAATATACCAATATTCCCCATCAGATAATGCTCCAAGTTAAAAATACTCCCAATTATACAAACTTTCTCCAGCATTCATGAGCTTGAGGCTCCTTTGTTTCAAAACTACACATAAATGTGGAGGTGTGTGGCCCTAGGGCAGGGGTGTCAAACTCATTCTGAATTCACTGAATTTCTTCCCACTGTTTGTTGATCAGTGAAAACACCTGCTGAAGACACTGGGTGGAAGTAAAACATGCAGGGTCTTGGTCCTCCATGGAATGAGTTTGACACCCCTGCCCTATGGCATTGCCATGCATGTAACTCCGTGGACACGTTTTAAAGAGGCAGTACCTGAAAAGTGCAATATAAAATATATAAAATAATTTTTAAAATTCAGAATCTGGATCCTGGATCCAGATCGTGATCCGGATCACCACTAAAATCTAATTATCTGTTCTCCGTGCCATTACACACCTTTCCTGAAAATTCAATTAAAATCCATTCATAACTTTTGGAGTAATGTTGCTAATAGACAGACAGACAGACAAACCAGCAAACCAACAAAGTTTGGTTCCAAGGTTGTCATAGCCAGGAGTGGCACTGGGGTTAAGCTCCCAGTGCTCATAAAATGCTCCTTATGGCGTGTGTCTCGAAAAGCCTCTGACAACTAAGTCCAACTCCTAGCCTGCCCGTGTGGTTTAGTCTCTAAGCCCGGCGGAATTGCTTTTACTAATAGGAGAAGGGGCGAGGGCGGATCTCTGGCACCTTAAAACCAGATGCTTCGGGTAGATGGTTGCTCGTCAACCTGGGAAGGTAGCCCATCTAGGGGAAGGTAAACCCTGATTTCAAACCTCTGCTGCCTTGCGGCACACCCGGTCACGGGAAAGGCTTCGGGAGTCAACCCTGAGGAAAAATCCGGAGTCGGAGTCCCTAAGGCAGTTCTCTGTTGTGCTCAACATCGTTCTGGCAGCTCCTGCGATGGCGCTGGTGCCAAACTGTAGCAGCCCTGCTGTTCCTTTGGATTCATCAGTGACGTGGAGAGGGGGGACATGCTGCATGGGCAACCTCTTGTCCTCCATATCTTCCTGCCCAGGCTTGAATCCTACCAATGCCCAACGCTGGAAGGTAGAACACCGGATCACTGGAGAGGACACTCCAGCTTCGCCTTTGGCATAGATAAAACACGGGGAATGACAGTTACCGGTTATAAGCCACCGCTCAATTGGCGTAGAGCGTGGCGCCAGGGGTTGTTCCCGACGGTGGGAGGGATCATCGGATCTCACTGGACAGCTACCGCCCGCCTCAAGCTGGGCAGCCCCCAGCCAATAAGGTGTTGTCCCGCCACAGCCTGCTTTCCTCATTGGGTGCACGGGGATGAGGAGAAGTCTGAATGGCAGGCTGAGAACTTTCGCACCAGGCAAGACAAAAAAACAAAAGAGACCAATTCTAAAACTGGGAACTTGGAACATCTGCACTATGATGACAGGACTCGCTGCTAACCTCAAGGACATCAACGACACCAGGAAGACTGCCATCATCAATAATGAGCTGAAGAGACTGGAAGTGGATATCGCCACTCTCCAGGAAACACGGTTGGCTGACGCAGGCACACTGAGAGAGAAGGACTACACGTTCTACTGGCAGGGAAAGAGCAGTGACGAACACAGGGAACACGGAGTGGGCTTTGCAGTGAAGAACACCTTGCTGAAGATGGTGGAACCGGGCAGCAATGGCTCTGCACGACTCCTCACCCTCCGCCTCAACACCACTCAAGGCCCAGTCACCCTCGTCAGTGTGTATGCCCCAACACTGACAGCCACACCAGAGGCAAAAGACGAGTTCTACGAGAATCTCGCAACAACTGTCAGGATCATCCCCAACTCTGAACAACTCATGCTCCTTGGAGACTTCAATGCCAGAGTGGGTGCTGACCACGACTCCTGGCCCTCCTGTCTTGGACCATTTGGTGTGGGCAGAATGAATGACAACGGACAGTGGCTGCTCGAGTTCTGCACTGATCACGATCTGTGCATCACAAACTCATTCTTCAAGACCAAGCCCCAACACAAGGTTTCCTGGCGACATCCGCGCTCAAAGCACTGGCACCAGCTGGACTTGATCCTGACCAGGCGCACCTCACTGAAGAATGTGCTAATCACCCGTTCGTTCCAGAGTGCAGATTGTGACACAAACCATTCATTGGTGTGTTGCAAGGTCAAGCTGCAGCTGAAGAAATTTCCATTGTGCTAGAAAGCCTGAAAGGGCACGGATTGACACCAGCAAGATGGCCCAACCAGAACTTGTTGAGCGGTTTGCCTCCACCTTTGAGAAGGAACTTGGTGTACCACAAGAAGGAGAATCTGCAAAGCAGAAGTGGGAAGAGCTGCGAAACACCATCCACCGCACAGCCTTGGCTACCTTTGGGAGGAAGACCTCGAAGTCACAGGACTGGTTTGATGCCAAGTTGACCGAGATGACCCCCGTCATTGAAGCCAAGCACTCAGCTCTTGCCGAGTACAAGAAGTACCCAAACGAGAAGAATCTCCAGATTCTCAGGGCTGCGAGAAGCAAAGTTCAGCAGACTGCTCGGCGCTGTGCCAACGAGTACTGGACTCAGCTCAGCCAAGACATTCAAACTGCTGCCATAACAGGGAACATCCGTGGTATGTACGATGGCATCAAGAAAGCACTTGGTCCAGCTCAGAGCAAGACGGCCCCCCTCAAATCCTCCACTGGGGAGATGATCACAGAAAAGAACAAGCAGATGGAGAGATGGGTGGAGCACTTCTCTGACCTCTACTCCAGACAGAACACCGTGACACCGTCAGCCCTTGATGCCATCGACTGCCTGCCATCCATGGACGAACTTGATGCCGAGCCAACCATCGACGAACTCAGCAAGGCCATTGATAGCTTGGCCGCTGGCAAGGCACCCGGCAACGACGGCATACCCCCGACCTGATCAAGCACTGCAAGACCGCCCTACTGCTGCCATTGCATGATGTCCTCTGCCAGTGCTGGAAGGAAGGTGCCGTACCACAGGACATGAGGGATGCCAAGATCATCACCCTCTACAAAAACAAAGGGGAGAGAAGCGACTGCAACAACTATAGGGGCATCTCCCTCCTCAGCGTTGTTGGCAAAGCCTACGCACGAGTTGTTCTCGTTCGTCTACAGAAGCTTGCCGAACGTGTCTACCCCGAGTCTCAGTGTGGCTTCCGCGCTGAGCGATTGACGGTAGACATGATATTCTCCATCCGCCAACTCCAGGAGAAATGCAGAGAACAGAACATGCCCCTGTACGTCGCCTTCATCGACCTCACCAAAGCGTTCGATCTGGTCAGCAGAGAGGGCCTTTTCAAGATCCTGCCAAAGATAGGATGCCCACCAAAGTTGCAAAGCCTCATCGAATCATTTCACACCAACATGCAGGGGATAGTGCAGCATGACGGCAACGTCTCAGAGCCATTCAACATACGCAGCGGAGTGAAACAGGGCTGTGTACTTGCGCCAACCCTCTTTGAGATTTTCTTTGCTATGCTCCTGAGGCATGCCTTCAGCACAGCAACAGAGGGAATCTACCTGCATACAAGATCTGACGGCAGGCTTTTCAACCTCGCCCGCCTGAAAGCCAGAACCAAAGTACGCGAGGCTCTAATCAGAGACATGCTGTTCGCAGACGACGCTGCAGTCATGACCCACACACAGCAGGAGCTTCAGACCCTGATGGACCGCTTCTCCCAGGCATGCAAGGACTTCAGGCTTACCATCAGCCTGAAGAAGACTAACGTCTTGGCGCAAGGCACGGAAGCACCACCAACCATCACCATCGATGACTACAAGCTGGAGGTCGTGAATCAGTTCACGTACCTGGGGTCCACGATCAGCAGCAACCTCTCCCTTGATACAGAGATCGACAAGAGGATTGGAAAATCAGCCTCCACACTCGCTCACCTCACCACATGAGTGTGGGAGAATCCCAAACTCTCTGTCAAGACGAAGATGGCAGTGTACAGCACCTGCGTCATCAGCACACTGCTCTATGGGAGTGAGACATGGACAACATACGCCCGGCAGGAAAAGAGACTGAACTCCTTCCACTTGCGCTGCATTCGCCGCATCCTGGACATATCCTGGCAGGACAAAGTCCCCAACACAGAAGTTCTGTCCCACGCCGGCTTTCCCTCCATGTTCACTCTACTCAGGCAGCGCAGGCTCCACTGGCTAGGCCACGTTCACCGTATGGAGGATGGCAGAATCCCCAAAGACGTCCTCTACGGAGAACTGGTGACTGGCAGGAGAGACATTGGCCGCCCACAGCTGCACTTTAGAGACGTCTGCAAGAGAGACATGAAGGCCCTGGAGATCAACACAGAGCGCTGGGAGGACCTTGCAGTGGACTGCTCCAAATGGAGAGGCACCCTGATCAGACAGCTCAAGACGGGTGAAGAGAGACTGACTGCTGCAGCAGATGAAAAAAGGACCCGCAGGAAGAACCGCCACAGCTCCAGCAGCACGGAGACCACCCACAAGTGCGACCTGTGTGACAGGGACTGCCATTCGCGCATCGGCCTGTTCAGCCACAGGCGGTGCTGTTCCAGCAGAGTAGACGTTTAGGATTCTCTTCCATGGTCATCATAGACCGACGGAGGCCGACGAGTGAGACAGACAGACAGACAAACCAGCAAACCAACAAACAAACCAACAAACCAACCAATGCTGGTAAAAAACATTACCTCCTCCCTTGGCGGAGGTAATAATTGCGATGATAATGATAATCAGTCCACAAATAATTAAAAGTGTGATTGTGACAGTGTCCCCCTTTAAGGGGTGGATTCCAGATGACCCTGGAGAAGAAAGAGAAGAGACCCCCCCCCCCCGACCCAGGTGGGTCATGGGGGCACCAGCACTGGTACCAAAACACAGATCAGGGCCAAGGAGCAAGAGTAGTCCGTCCAGCGGCCAACCAGAGTCCAACGACCACAGACCGGGGAGACACAGAAGACCGTAACAGAGGACACTGGAGGCAAATAATGCAAATAATAATAATAATAATAATAATAATAATAATAATAATAACCAAATTACAAAAACAACAGGGGATGAACACAGGACTACATGCATGATGACATGACTGGGGGAACACAAAAGACACTTAATAATAATAATGATAATAATAACCACAGAGAAATCCAAATGAACAGAAAGCATGGGCACAGGCCCCAGACCATGCCCAGTCCTGACAGCGACAGTACAGTATTTCTTCATTTCTCATCTAACAACCCTGGCGGACCTCCTGCAGCAAGGATGGGAGAGCTGGAGCATGGGCCTCCCGCAGCGAGACTAGATCAGAATAAAAACAAAGAGCATTTCAAAATAAGAGTCAACTCAAAAACAATGATAAAGTACAAAACAAAACATAAACCCTACCAAAGTTACTGAGGATAAAGATAATAATAGTAATAATAATGATAATCAGGCCACAAGTAACTAAGAGCATGGACATGGTCATAGACCATATCCAGATTATGACACTTTCTTGAAAATTGTGTGATTTCTTGTTTGACGGCAGGTTAAGGTGGACCTATTTAGATGGGAATTTAGGGTGCTTTGTCATGGTCCGTGTGCTGACTCTGTCTGCACTCGAGTTGTCCTGTAGTTCCCCGTTCTCTCCTCTGGCGCACCTCTTGGCCTCCAGGCTTTTATTATGACAGCATCTCGGCGGGGCTTCCAGCTGTCAGAGTCGAGCTCCGCAGGACTGCAGGATTCCAATCAGCTGATGACCTTTCATCAGCTGATTAATCTGTCAGCCCTATTTAAGGGAGCAGCTCTGTTTACTCAGGGCTGCGACCTCTGCCTTTCCAGTCTGGTTTCCCTACGCCCGAAGCCAGTTCTTTCCAGCGTTCGGTTCCATCCTCGCTAATTGTATGTAAGTGTTGTTTCTTGCCTTTATTTGTGTTTTGCCCCATGAGGCTCATTATTTTGTAGTTTATGTCCTTATTTAATAAATGTGCAAACTCATCGGCTGGCCTACAGTGTCTCATTACCCTAACATGTTTATTGCATCCCAAAGAGAAAGATCACCACAAACCCAAATAAAATATGAGTTTGTACTTATATGGGTTTATATTTTATATGGGTTTGTACTGCTGGAAAGACGAGCAGTACAACAAACAAAATTAAAATAATTAGAGAGGATGGCCAGGCGTACGACAGAGAGAGAAGGAAAGGTGGCTTTTAATTACACATCAGTAAGTGAATCTGGTGCAGAGGTGAATAAGATAGAAAAGCAAATGTCACTCACTGTGATACGCAGTGGGGCATAGCAGAGATTGACTCGATAATTGCAGAACAGCTAGAGCACACTACCGTAATGTAATTTATTATATTTACCAAATAAAATCAATATCATCCTTAGCTTGCTGCACTAATTAATCAGTCTGCAGCCTTTAAAGATGTATTATCATCCATTGTGCACAGTCATCAGTGGCATGAGCGCTCAAGTCAGAAATGGGACAATGTCACACACCATGACACCAATGAGGGCATCTATGCCTATGACAATAGATATATGTAAGTGCCCTGTCAGTCTGTGCGCTCTTCGTTCCTCCAATATTTTGTTTCTAAAATGAAAACAGAAATAACGGAAATAGCCATTGTATGGTTTTGGCCTTGTCAAAATAAAATTGGAATTGAGTCAGCACAGAATAATGGCTCTGATTTCATTTGTTTTATCCTCCAAAGCCTTTGTGTGATGTTTGGATGTGGTGGCTTGCTGTAGGTGATGTCATCACGTGGCGAACTGGCCGTGGCACGGGGGCAGCACCACCCATCTACATATAATTGAGTGTGGTGTGACTAAAGTGTGTGTTTGGTTCACATCCACTGTCGGCGACTCATTTCTAGACACAACAGTAGCGACGAGGGTAAAAACAGCATTGATACGACCCGTGAAACCATTCCTCACTCTACCAGGTGAGCCACTGATCCTTTGGCCCCACTGGCATGAAGAATTCCAAGTCTTTATCAGCGCTGCCAGGCTGAACAATGCTAGCGATGAGAGGCTAAAGGGGATGTTAATCCACAGTCTTGGTGCTGAGGGGCAGCGTGTGTTTCACTCCCCCGGCCCTGCGAGCACATACGAGGACTTTGTGGCTGTAATCAACAGGTATTTCACCAACACATGTAGGCTAATGGTGCGAAGAATCGCTTTCATCCAACGCCGCCAGCATAATGAAAAGATGACGCTTCAGTTTGTCACCGAGCTGTGGTTCCTGGTGAGCACATGTGCCTTTGGCCTCTTAGAGGAGGAGCTAATACGTGACAAGCTAGCGAAGAGTACTCGGCGCGAGTGACTACAGGAGCAGATAATACTGGCAGAGAATGATCTAACTAGACGAGGCTGTGAGAATGGCATCCCAAATGGAAATGGCTGTCCAGCTATTGAGGCAGGTAGCGGTGCCTAGCCAACAGGCCCCTCACCTGCTTCCACGAGTGCAAGCCGTCACCACTGCCACCCGGCGCTCTGACCCCACACCTCCCCACTATAATCAGAAGAAGTTGGGTAGGAAATAGCATAATACGGGTGAGTGCCGGCCCTGTAATGACTATGGTTCATCTAGACACCAAACTCAATCATCCGCCTGCCCAGTCAGAGGGCTGAAATACTACTGTTGTGAAAAGCTCAACCACTTTTCCAAAGCCGGCCGCTCAACCTTCATGAATCCAATGGCCCGCCTGTCAGGCCCAACCACCATCCACACAGTCAGCACCAAAAGCTGGTAGCTTAAATGGTGCATAGTACAGCTGGACGGTGTCGACGTGCCACTGCTGCTGGATACGGTGGCCTTGAGGTCTTCTGAGCCTGGCTACGGTCAGGAAACTGCTTCCCCAGACATCACAGCGAACGTGGACGACTTATTCGGCTACAGACACGTCATGATCAGCATGGTGGGAACGGTTGCCTTTTCCGTACATTGCGGCAGTAAAACCATCCCGTCGTTCATCTTCCAAGTAACACGCTGGGGGGCCAACTTGCTGGGCACCGACCTGATCAGCAAGATGGGTTTCTCCATCACTGACCTAATGGGCTCTACCATTCTGACAGTCTCCTTATCCTGGCAACACCGTTGGCCGGCACTTTTCACAGGCTGGGGTGCCTCACCTCCATCAATCGCCGACCGCTCATTGATCCGACGGTGTCACCAAAAATCCAGCCCCTCTGCTGACTTGCCTTCGCACTGTGGGACGACATCATGGCAGAGCTGCAGAAGCTCTTGGACACCGGCATCATTGAACAGGTCAACGCGTCCCCCTGGATCTCCAACTTGGTCATGGCCTACGACCATGCATTGACCTCCAAATGTTGAACAATTTGGTAATTCCTGACAAATATCCCCTGCCCACAACAGAGGAACTGATGGCAGCGTTCAACAGTTCAAAAGTTTTTTTCCAAAATGGACCTCCGCCAAGGCTACCTGCAGGTTCTCCTCCATCCCGACAGCTGCAACTAAACAGCTTTTGTCACCCACATGGGAGTGTTCAAGTACACCTGCACGCCTTTTGGCCTCAGTTCCTCCCTGAGGTGTTTCCAAAAAATCATGGCTACCATCTTCACCGGCCTCCCAGGGATGGCGATGCACTTGGATGACATTGTAGTGCACGATGTGACATCAGCTTCCCACGACGTCTGCCTCGACAGGGTAATGGAAGTGCTAGCGAAACACAGCCTCACACTTAACGAGAAGAAGTGCATCTTTGGAACAACGACCATTGAGTTTGTGGAGTTCCGCCTGAGCACCGAGGGCCTGAGACCCTGCACTCAAACACTGAGACGGTACTACAACTACCCGAACCATCATACCCCACACAACTCTTATCCTTTTTGGGCATGGCGAACGTTTATGGGCGCTTCATTCCCCATTATTCAGAGATGATAGAGCCACTGCGCGCTCTCCTGAAGCAGGATGCACCCTGGGTGTGGACCCTGGTATGCTCTGTCGCTATCAGCCAAACTGAAGATACAACTCACCTCTCCACCAGTACTCACCCACTTTGACCTACAGAACCCCACGCTGCACACAGCAGTAGGAGCCACCGTGTTGCAATTTCAAGGGGGAACTGAGCACCCAGTGGTGTTTGCCTTGAGATCACTCACTTCAGCCGAGCAGAAGTACTCAGAGGGAGGCACTGGCATGTGTTCGGGCGTGTGAACGCTGGCGCATGTACCTGTATAGATGACACTTCACACTGCGGACAGATAATAGGGCCCTCACAGCGCTGCTGGAAACATCGGGGTCAGGGCACAAACCTCTGTGCATCTACAAGTGGACAGAGAGACTACAAGCATACAACTTTACCACTCAGTTCACGCTCGGCAGAAAAAACGTAGTGGTGGACCTTTTGTCCCGGGCCACACCAAACCCCACCCCAAACGGCGACCGAGACCCCCTACAGCCGGAGCTGATCCATATGCTACATGGGCCACTCCAAAACGCCATCTCCCTACAAGAATTCCAGGCGGCGTCAGAACAGGATCCAATACTGGCCCAGCTGTGCACTTGCATTCACGAGGGCTGGCCTGCCATCATGCCAGGAGAACTGGCACCCTTCCACAGGGTCAGGGATGATTTGTCATGCTGGAATGATGTGTGCGAGGCAAGAGGGCATTGCTCGGTGATTCCAGAAGCACTAAAAGGTCGCATCCTGACCAGGGTACACGAGGGCCACCTGGGCATCATCAGAGTCAAACAACGGTGTCAGGGCTCGGTCTGGTAGCCAGGCATCGACAAAGACGTGGAGATCATGGTGAAAGACTATATGCCTTGTCTGGCCAGTGGAAAAACTGCGGTGCCACCACCCCCGCGCCTGCAGCCACTGCCATGGCCACCGGCTCTGTGGAAACATGTCAAATTGGACATATGTGGCGAAAAATAATAACAATAGTAATAACTAATTGTATAGCACTTTTCACAAACAAACGCCACAAAGAGCTTTACATGAAATAAAACACAGAAACAAGGGGTTAAATGACGAAGCACAAATTAAAAGAGCAAAATTTACAGTGATAAAATAAAACACAAGTTAAAAATAGATTACAACAAATAAATAAAGTAAGATAAAACAAATAAAACTAACAAATAACCCCACTTCCTCCTACCTAAAGGCCTGTCTAAACAACTAGTGGCCTACAACTTCCACTCAAAATGGCCCGAGGTGTTACCCACTGGCTCAGCCACCACCGGCTCAGTCACCACGGATGTAGTCACCGCTTTCCTCATCTCCCTCTTTGTCTGCTGGGGAGTGCCAGACAATCACAGCAGACAATGGACTATAATTCACCACAGCGGACTTTGAGGCCTTTGTGAAAGAAAGGGGCATCAAACACATAAGAACCACCTTTTACCACCCTCAGGCAAATGGGGAAGGGGGGGGCATTCAACCAGACCCTCAAGAGCGGTCTCAGGGCACACCTAGTGGATGGGCTCCTGTTTTTGGATGCATTACAGAGCACCCTGCTATATTACAGAGCGACGCCTCATGCCATGACGGGCAGCTCCCCAGCCCTACTGATGCTTGGACACAAGATGAGCCTTCCCCTGGACCGACTTTGCCTCCTATCGGTTGCTATGCCGACATCGATGCCCTCACCCAGAGGGAGAGTGGTTGAACAACAACACTGGATGAAGCAAAGATTTAACAAGAAACGCTGGGCAAAGTGATCCGGATTCACAGTGCTGGATTGGGTTCGGATCCAGCGCCCCAACAGCGCCGACAAGCTGCAGTCGTTTTGAACAATGCCGATGCAGATCACAACACAGTTTGGCCCAACCACCATTTGTGTCACTGATGGGTCACGATGGCACACCAGCCGCCTCAGGAAAGTGACACTGACTTCGGCCCTGGATCAGGAGATGGCTGCGGACACGATGAGATCAGGATGGGACTTTGGTGACAAAAGATCCACAACCCCCGATGAACGTCTGCCGGAGCCAGCGGCGGTGACACAGCCTGTCTGTCATAAGCCTCCTTGTGTGCTTTTACACAGCGCACGGAGGGGGAGAAGGATGAATGGATTTACGTGCAGGATTTCACCACAGCACATTTATTGAACATAAAGACAGATCCCAAAAAGGTGAAGACTTACAAAAATACACAAAAACACTTACAGTAGGCATTTGGGGCTGACATCGCCCAACGAACGTATGGAGAGAGAAACATGTTAACCCCGGTTGCGCCCTAGAGTCGACACCGCTTCAAGGGCGCAACAGAACCATGGCTATGTGGAGTGGCCAACACATCACGATATTGCTGACAATAATTGTAAACTGACAGCATGACAGACAATGTAAACACACATACAGTATATGCTCAGGAGAATTAGGAGGCTTCTAGGAGGCTCAACTGTCTTAGGAGGACAAAACTGGGCAACAGCCTAAGTGTAGCAGTTGTGCCGCACGGGGAAACGCTACCAGACAAGTGTAGCAGCACAACTGCACAGGGAAACGTGAACAGTTTACTCACAAAGCAGAATTAGTCCTAGAAGTCCAATACTCAAGTGAGCACACACAATCCCTCATTGACTTAGATGGCATATAGCGATTAACGACTGTATGATCGCGCGCAATAGTCCAGCAGTGTTTGACTGGCAAGAGCTGCCTAAGTACAAACACTGCTGGCGTCACAAATTGGACACACCTGGGTGAGGCGCGGAAAAGATAATTACATGGGTGAAACAGCTGACTGTCAAAGAGAGAGGGGCGTGGTAGGATCGGTGAATGTTAGACAGCGCTCACCTGAAAGTGGGTCAAAACGGATGACCAACAACCACCGGCCAGAGCAGCGGCTACAGGCATGGAAAAGAAAAGGAACACAGACATAAAAACAACAAGAACTCAAGAGATAACAAAACATAATAAACCCGATGCCTGAGCCACAGAAAATGGTCAGAACCGAGCCTACAGGATAACACGGGCTCGGTTCATGACAGAGCCCCCCCTTCTAGGTGTGGATTCTAGACACCCACGGTAACATCACAAGGAAGGACCCCCCCCCCCCCCCCACCACCACCACCAACCCCAACAGGAACAACAGCACAAACCCAGGTGGGAGGTAGGGGGAACAGGAAAGGAGGGAACACAACACCCCGCCCAGGGCCCACAATAAACCCCCTCAAGTCCAAAGTCGTGGAGGCTCGGCGGGCCGCTCAGAGTCCCAGGCCCAGCAGGCAGTCTGATGAACAGAGTCTGGTGGCCTGCCGGAAAACCCGGGCCATCTGGCCCAGAGACTCAGTCCCTCCAGCGGTTGGCCAGCACTGTTCAGCCACCAGGGCTGGCAGGATAAAGCAGGAGGCGGCCTGCCCACCGGAAGGCTCCCTGGTGGGTGACCAGACCGAAGGGAGGGAACCCCCACGGCGTTGGACAGGGGGGAGAAGAAGGTTACGGCGTCTTCAGGCTGACCCGCAGCACCCTATGTGGTTCTGGCTTGGAACACAGCTGCACCCACCGTGGACTATGACCGGGCCAATGCTGCACCCGCAGTGGCATCCGGCTGAAGCTCTGCAGCACCCGTGGTGACTCTTGATTGGAGCTCTGCAGAACCTGTGGTGGACCCCGACTGGGCCAACACTGCACCCTCGGTGGACCCTGACCGGGCCAATACTGCACCCTTGGTGGACCCCGCGCTGAAGCGTGGCATCCATGACGGTTCCGAGCAGGAGCGCGGCACCCACGTCAGGCTGATCCTGGAGTGCAGCCCCCACGAGGCTGCAAAGCCAGCCTGCTGCACCTACGGAGATATAGCCTGTGGAGGGACCCACACTACGGCCTAATGCAGCAGGGATGCTGGACCCACGACGTTGTCAGGCGGCAAACCTGGTTCCAAGGCAACCCCTGGTGACAATGGGTCCTCTCTGGCAACCCTAGAAGGAAACTCAGGAGAGGGAGAAGAAATCAGGTTATTAGGGTTGCCAGCAGCGGCGGAGTCCGGCGAAGGGAGTTCAGAAGCAGCAGCGCACTGCACCTGACTCTCCTCACCTAGAGCCAGACAAGATCTCTCTAAAACTGACATTAGAAACATGAGAGAGAAAACTTGCCTGAGCTCAAGCTCCACCGCTGTCCAGGACTCCATCGATCCCGATGATGAAGACCCGGGCCCGGCCTCCAGGAGGTCCAGCTCAGGCTCCCAATCTGCTGCGTTCATCTCCGCAGCTGGCAAGATGGTTGTGGCAGTCTCACAGTCCTCCGATGAAATACCCCCACCCCCCCAACCCTGGAGACGAATCCAGCGAGGAGGCTGAGTGCTGGCTCCGTGCAGGCTCTGGAACGGAATTCTCCAGGGGCTCAGGCTCCTCCATCGTCCGGCGGCTAGGTTCCAGGGCTGGCAGACTATCAGGAAAAATTGGAGGAGACACGGAGAGGGGAAGAACAGAATTAATATTTGCAGCTGGAGGAGAGGATCCAGCGGACTGCTGAAACTGGGCTGCTCTCTTGGGAGACAGGCAAGATTCAGTGTCATTAGATGGTGTAAAATGAAGAAATACTTGCCTGTCATCCCAGTCATTGATGTTCCCAGCTGCAGGCGGCAGACAGTCATCGCTCTCCATGTCAGCGGTGACGTGGGCCCCTTTGAAGGCTTGACGAGGGGCCGTCTCCACGATGACCGAGGTGGGTGTTCCCGGGGTGACCTCAGTGGACTCCACGGCAGCTGGAGGGAGGAGGGCTGCCGGAGACGATGAGGGACTCTCCCGGTGTTTCCTCACAGGATGACGCCATCTGCAGGGTGCTGGAGTAAGATTAGTCGGAGCGGGAGCGGGCATAACACTCTGACGTGAAGCAGAACATACGGGGCCCCGGGAGCGCTCCCCTTTTGGCGCAAGCCCAGTCTTCTTGGGGGATTTCCTTACTCCTTCTCCGTACCCTCCACTGGTGATCCTCTCCACTCCCTCTGTGTGCTGAGAGAGCTGAGGGCACCACCGGACCTCTGCCTCTGCCAAACCCACGTACCATAATATATCCTCCGGGGTGGAATAATTGCTTGCCGATGCGAGTAGTCCATCGATGTTCATCAGTACTCAGCAGCATTCCCATCCCAGACTCAACGAATAACTCCGGCAGGCCACCTCCATGACTCCAACACAGATAGGTAAAAGAAAAAAGAGATAAACAGTTCAATAGAAAAAAACATGTGTGGGTGACTTTGCTAAATCCGGGCGGGGTGGACCATTCTGACATAAGCCTCCTCGTGTGCTTTTACGCAGCTCACGGAGGAGGAGAAGGACAAATGGATTTACGTGCAGGACTTCACCACAGCACATTTATTGAACATAAAGACAGATCCCAAAAAGGTGAAGACTTACAAAAATACACAAGAACACTTACAGTAGGCCTTCAGAGCCGACATTGCCCAGTGAACGTATGGAGAGAGAAACGTGTTAACCACGGTTGCTCCCCAGAGTCGACACCGCTTCAAGGGCGCAACAGAACCATGGCTATGTCAAGTGGCTCACACATCGTGATAATGCTGACAATAATTGTAAACTGACAGCACAGCAGACAATGTAAACACACATATACGCTCAGGAGAATTAGGAGGCTTCTAGGAGGCTCAACTGTCTTAGGAGGACAAAACTGGGCAACAGCCTAAGTGTAGCAGTTGTGCCGCACGGGGAAATGCTACCAGACAAGTGTAGCAGCACAACTGCACAGAGAAACGTGAACAGTTTACTCACAAAGCAGGATTAGTCCTAGAAGTCCAATACTCCAGCGAGCACACACAATCCCTCTTTGACTTAGACGGTCATACAGTGATTAACGACTGTATGATTGCACACAATGGTCCAGCAGTGTTTGACTGGCAAGAGCCGCCTAAGTACAAACACTGCTGGCGTCACAAATTAGACACACCTGGGTGAGGCACGGGAAAGATAATTACCTGGGTGACACAGCTGATTGTCAAAGAGAGAGGGGGCGTGGTCGGATCGGCGAATGTTAGACAGCGCCCACCTGAAAGTGGGTCAAAACGGCTGCCCAACAACCGCCGGCCAGAGCGGCGGCTACAGGCATGGAAAAGAAAAGGAACACAGACATAAAAACAACAAGAACTCAAGAGATAACAAAACATAATAAACCCAATGCCTGAGCGACAGAGAATGGTCAGAACCAAGCCTACAGGATAACACGGGCTAGGTTTGTGACACCCGAGCACCACTCGGCCCAGGTTCAGCTGAGACCACGCCACCTAAAGGACTTTGTGACTAACTTTTGAAATACTGAACTCTTAAATGTAGCCAGGACGTGGCCAACAACAGTGGCAGAATAATCCACTCAGTCGCACGGGCATATTGGTAGTCTACCCGGGTGCCCAGGTAGCTGTATAAAGTTGTTTGGGGTTTTTTCGGGGGGGGGGGGGATAAATGTGATGTTTGGACGTGGTGGCTTGCTGTAGGTGATGTCATCAAGTGGCAAACTGGCTGTGGTGTGGGGGTGGCGCCACCCATCTGTACAGTGGTGTGAAAAAGTGTTTGCCCCCTTCCTGATTTCTCATTTTTTTGTATGTTTGTCACACTTGGTGTGACAAAAAGGGTGTGCAAAAGGTGTGTGCAAAAGGTGCACACAAAAAGGTGCACACACAAAAGGTGCAAAAGGTGCAAAAGGGTGTGCAAAAAGGGTCAGCAAAATTTGCATTGTTTGAGGAAACTTGCACGCTTCCAAATTGACCGAACCATAATGACTATGTTTTATCGGGCTTTTATTGAATCTGTTTTATCCTTTTCTTTAATGTTATGGTTTGGTCAGATAAAACTGAAACAGAGGAAATCCTTGGATCAGGTAGTTAGATGGTCCAGTCGTTTGCTTGGTGAGTGACAGCTGAGCCTGACATCCCTGTACACCAGACAAGTACAGAGGATGGCCGACTCGATTTTAAATGATGACTCCCACCCTTTGCACTGCAACTTTCAGCTTCTTCCCTCCAGACGGAGGTTTGCTGTCCCAAAAAGCAAAACCCAGCGCTACAAAAACAGCTTTGTCCCTGCTGCTGTCAAAGAGTTGAACAAGCTATAAAAATTATATTGTACATATTTTATATTTACCTATTTTGTAAGATGTGTGCCTGTGTTTGTGTCTATGTTGAATGTAATTAGTGGCTTGTAAATATGGATGTCACCAGACTGCAAAACAAATCTACCTACGGGTACAAATAAAGTAACCTGAACCTGAACCTGAACACTTAAATGTTTCAGATCATCAAACAAATTTAAGTATTAGACAAAGATAACACAAGTAAATGCAAAATGCAGTTTTTTAATGAAGGTGTTTATTATTAAGGGTAAAAATAAATCCAAACCTACATGGCCCCGTGTGAAAAAGTGATTGCCCCCCTATTAAAACATAAATTAATTGTGGTTTATCACATCTTTGAAAGCTGAGTTCAATTTTCTAGCCATTTCTAAAGCTTTGAGACTGCAGCGAAACACAGTGAGAGCCATTATGCACAAATTGTCACAAACCCCCGTGCGCCATTGTGCGGCGCATGAGGGAGGGAATGAAAAACCCAATTGCGGAAATAGAAAGTGCCATTTTATTAAATAGAACAACAAAGTAACCAGTCCTGTTGACCACAAAATACAGGGATGTGCAAATGATGAAAATAAGGCCCCCAGACATACAGGGTGGCTACCAGATGCTCTACAGCCCAGTCAAAAAGGAGCCTAGTGCTGCAGCATGAAGGGAAAGGTGAAAAAGAGACTTACGGGCCTGGAGTGATCCCGGGGCAATCCGTGCAGTCCGGAGGATGGAGAAAGAAGCTGGGCCAGCTGTAACACCAAGGGGTTAACCGAACTTAAAGTGCAGGGCTGAATACAAAGAAGATAATGATAACTCCTACGTGGAGAGCAAGCTGCCACGTATGGAGGTGAATGCTCCGACAGTCTCTTTCCACAATTGCAGTGAACAAATACTCCTGAAGCTAACGAGGAAAAAGCTTGCCAGTGCGAAAAAGCGTGGGCTGAACTTGACTGGACCTGGTGTGTGAGAGAGCGTGCATGAGTGTATGAATGGGAATGAATGGAGCGTGTACATATGTGTGTGTGTGTGTGTGTGTATGAATGTGAGTATGTGTGTGAACACCGGAGACAGCACAGCTAATGGCACTTGACAGGAGGAGGGGGCGTGAACAAGCTGTGAGGGGGCGCAGGCCGAATAGCTTCCATGAAGCGCCAGGTGGAAAATAGGGCAAAACATAAAAGCTCTGGCGCCACACGAGTTGGTTGCCGGTTGCAACAGCGGCTTAATTCTGAGTCTTTTTATCTTCCTTCTCCTTTCTGATCCGGTGATAACTTTCTGATTCGGCACACCTTTCACTCTATATATATCACGGACACACAGATCGCCCCAAAGGTCTCCTGAGTCGATGGACGTAGCCACTGTTTACAGTAGGAGACGATACAGCAGGGAAGAGCTAGCTAGCACTCAACCGCCACCCGGTGCTAACGGAGAAACTCGACATACCAGGAGAACTGAAGCGAAAACGACGCGGGTGCCGGGCTGGAGTTTAGGCGGCGTGCAAGAAATATAAGACAGAATAATAAAGAGCGATGGCAAGAACCAAGCAGACCGCCCGTAAATCTACTGGAGGAAAAGCCCCCCAGGAAGCAGCTGGCCACTGAGGCTGCTCGGAAAAGCGCTCCGGCCACCGGCGGAGTGAAGAAGCCTCACCGTTACAGGCCCGGTTCCGTGGCTCTGAGAGAGATCCGTCGCTACCAGAAATCCATGGAGCTGCTCATCCGTAAACTGCCCTTCCAGCGCCTGGTGAGGGAGATCGCTCAGGACTTCAAGACCGACCTGCGCTTCCAGAGCTCCGCCGTCATGGCTCTGCAGGAGGCCAGCGAGGCCTACCTGGTGGGTGTCTTCGAGGACACCAACCTGTGCGCCATCCACGTCAAGAGGGTCACCATCATGCCCAAAGACATCCAGCTGGCCTGCCGCATCCGCGGCGAGAGAGCTTAGACTTTCTGCTGCACATCCACCAACCACAATGCTCCGCACTGTGTATATATATATATATATATATATTTTTTTTTGTTACTTATTTGTACCCGTAGGTAAGATTTGGTTTGCAGTCTGGTGACAAGCCACCGGCTGCCGGTCGCTGCGTGCGCGAGCGCCCTAAACCTACATGTTTTTGGTATGCGGGAGGAAACCGGAGAAATCCCGGAGTAAACCCACGCAACACGGGGAGAACATGCAAACTCCACACAGCTCACTGTTGGTCGGGGGCTGGGATCGAACCCACGATCTCATGATCCCCGCGATCCCCCGGCCGAGGGTAAAACAGTGCTGCCACAGTGCTAAACCACTGCGCCACCGTGCAGCCCTATATACTGTATATATATATATATTAATATGCACATATGTATACTAGCTGCTCTTGTTTTTTCTTGCCTTCTGATTGTTGCTCTGAGTGTTGCTATCCCTGTGCTGTTGCAATCCTGGAATTTCCCCATTGTGGGACTAATAAAGGCTTATCTTATCTTATCTTATCTTATCTTATCTTATAAGTCAGAACTGGGTTTGGAAGCCAAACCCAGGTTCATGACACAAATGACAAAAATATGGAGCAGTGGTGAATCTTCCCAGGAATGGCCGGCTGACCAAAATTACCCCAACAGCGCAGTGACGACTCATCCAAGAGGTCACAAAAGACCCCATAACAACTTCCAAAGAACTGCAGGCCTCACTTGCCTCAGTTAAGGTCAGTGTTCATGACTCCACCATGAGAAAGAGACTGGGCAAAAATGGCCAAACTGACAGAGTTCCAAGACAAAAACCACTGCTGAGCAAAAAAGAACATAAAGACTCGTCTCAGTTTTGCCAGAAAATATCTTGATGATCCCCAAGACTTTAGGAAAAATACTCTGTGGACTGATGAGACAAAAGTTGAACTTTTTGGAAGGTGTGTGCCCCATTACATCTGGTGTAAAAGTAACACAGCATTTCAGAAAAGGAACATCATACCAACAGTAAAATATGGTGGTGGCAGTGATGGTCTGAGGCTGTTTTGCTGCTTCAGGACCTGGAGGATTTGCTGTGGAAAATGGAACCATGAATTCTGCTGTCTCCAAAAAATCCTGAAGGAGAATGTCCGGCCATTTGTTCGTGACCTCTTGCTGAAGCGCACTTGGGTTCTGCTGCAGGACAATGATCCAAAACACACCAGGAGGTCCACCTCTGAATGGCTTAAAAAAACAAAATGAAGACTTTGAAGTGGCCTAGTAAAAGTTCTGACCTGAATCTGATTGAGATGCTGTGGCATGACCTTAAAAAGGCGGTTCATGCTTGAAAACTCTCCACTGTGGCTGAATTACAACAATTCTGCAAAGATGAGTGGGCCAAAATTCCTCCACAGCGCTGTAAAAGACTCATTGCCAGTTATCGCAAATGCTTCATTGCAGTTGTTGCTGCTAAGGGTGGCCCAACCAGGTATTAGGTTTAGGAGGCAATCACTTTTTCACACAGGGCCATGTAGGTTTGTTTTTTTTTTCCCTTGTGGAGAGAGAAATAATCAGGCCAAGCATTCAAAGCAGACAAACTTTATTCACTCTCTCACATCTCTCAGAATCAGAAAACATTGACCTCATCTTGCAGGGCCTCTCCTTTATATTACAACACTCGCACCCCCTGCTGCCTGAGGTCTTGCATCACAATACATTCTCGCATCACAATTCCCATTGTCCTCCAGCCGCTTAATCCCCATGCTCTTCCGGCAGAGGAAATTACTGCCTCTCCCTTCCTTCCAGTCTGAGATGAATACCACAGCATGGGTCCCCCATACCGCCCCCCCAGAGTCTCAGACTGAGCGTTAACTCTCACGTCCTCTCGGCTTCAGCCTCCTCCCATATCTGTTGTAACGAGGGGTTTTCGGCTCCGCGGCACTGCTGTGCCGGTGTGGGGTTCCTGGGGGTGTGTCCATCTGTGGGTGGACAATGGAGGGGGGGGCATTCAGCATGCTCGTGTGACTGCTCTGATGAATCGTTTACCTGGGGAGTTCTCAGTGGGGGTCTTCCACGCTGAGGAGCTTGAGCCAACATCACCTGCTCGTCTGCCACCACAAAGGTGAGCTTAAGCCTGTCTATACAGATTTTCTCCCAGCGACCCCCCAAGTCTAACACATAATGTTTGCCCAGGCTCTGGGCCATCGCGGACCAGAGGTCGGAAACAAACTGAGAGCCCTGATCGGACGTGATGTCCGAAGGAGTGCCAAAACGTGCCACCCATGTTGTCAAAAAAGCACGTGCCACGTCTGCGGACATGGTGGAAGCTTGCGGGACTGCTTCTGGCCATCGTGTGGTGCGGTTCACCACTATCAGGAGGTGCATGAACCCCTGCGATGGTGGGAGGGGGCCCACGAGGTCCACGTGAACGTGGTCGAATCTCTTAGCCGGGATATGGAATGGCTCCAAAGGGGCCTTTGTGTGCCGGTGCACTTTGGCTTATTGGCACGCTAAGCAGGCTGCAGCCCACTCTTTCACCTATTTGTGCAGGCTCGGCCAGACGAACTTCGCTCCCACCATTTTGACTGACGCGCACACTCCTGGGTGCGCCAGGGAGTGAACTGACTCAAAAGTGCGGCGGTGCCAAGTGCTTGGGACCACTGGGCGCGGGCGGCCCGTGGAGATGTCACAGATTGGGGGGGGGGGGGCCCGTCTTGCAGTACCCTGCTCTCCAGCCTTAACCCTGTTGGTCCAGACTGGAGTGTGAACACATCCGCATCGCCAATCTGCTCTGTGGCCATGGCCATGTAATCTATTCCTACATAGACTGGGGCCACTACTGCGCGCGAGAGGCAGTCCGCTGCCATATTAAGTTTACCAGCCACATGCTGAATATCGGTTGTAAACTCCAAGATCGTGGCCAGCTCTCTCTGCTGCCGACCCGACCATGGTTTCGAAACCTTGGCCATCGCATACGTTAGCGGCTTGTGGTCCACGAACGCAGTGAAGTCGCACCCTTCCAGCCAGAACTGGAAGTGATGTATGGCCAGGTGGAGAGCCAGTAACTCTCTGTCGAACGCGCTGTATTTACGCTTACTGTCACGCAAAGACCTGCTAAAAAAAGTGAGCGGCTGCCAAGAACCGGCGACGCATTGCTCCACGCCGCCCCCTATGGCCACGTCCAAGGCGTCAGTAGTGAGCACTATCCGAGCCACTGGGTCCGGGTGCGCCAGTAGTGCGGCGTTTGCCAGGGCTGTTTTAACCTCAGAGAATGCCTGTTCCCGCTCAGGAGTCCAGTTGACTCTGTCCACCGGTTTCCGTTTCTTGAGTGCGGCGTACAGTGGCTGCATGAGCTGGGCTGCGCGGGGGAGGAAGCGGTTATAAAAGTTAACCATCCCCAAAAACTCCTGCAGCACCCTGACCGTCTGAGGCCGGGGAAAATTTGCCACTGCGCGCATCTTGTCCGGCAAGGGTATCGCTCCCTCCGGTGAGATGCGGTGTCCCAAAAAATCAATTCCCGTTATGCTGAACTGGCATTTCGCTGGGTTGATTATTAACCCGTGCTCCTCTAACCTCCGGAAAACTGTCCTGAGGTGGGTTACGTGTTCATCCTCGGACGCGCTGGCCACCAGGATGTCATCCAGGTAGACAAACACAAATGGCAGATCGTGCAACACCGCATGCATCATGCGTTGGAATGTCTGTGCCGCACCTTTAAATCCAAAAGGCATGCGTAAAAACTCAAACAGACCAAACGGGGTTATTACTGCCATTTTAGGTATGTCCTCCGCGTGCACCGGGACCTGGTGGTAACCACGGACCAGGTCTATCTTAGAAAAAAATACATGCCCCGACGAGGTGAACAGAAAAATCCTGAATATGGGTGATCGGGTAGCAGTCGTGCGCTGTGGCGTTGTTTAATCTGCGGAAATCTCCGCAAGGTCGCCACGATCCCTCGGCCTTAGGAACCATATGTAGTGGGGATGCCCACGGGCTGTTTAAGCGCCTGATGATGCCCAGCCTTTCCAAGTTGGCAAACTCCTCGCGCGCTATGGCCAGTTTAGCTGTGTCCAGGCTCCGAGGTCATGTGAAAACGGGCGGCCCGGTGGTGGTAATAAAGTGCTCCACCCCGTGTTTAGTGATGGCCGCCGAAAACGTCAGGACCGTGAATGCTGGGAACTGGGTGAGCAGTGTGTGGAACTTACCACCTGGAGCTGTGACGTTGGCTAGCGTTGTTGGCCCGGCTCCTTGAACTGTACAGGGGAGGGAATCAAAAGACATTGCATTAATCAGGCGTCTGTTAGCAACATCGACTAGTAGTCCGTGTGCACACAAAAAATCAGCGCCTAAGATTGGGAAACTGCATGCCGCTATGATGAAATGTCCACTGGTACGTATGGCCGTGTAGGGATACAGTCAGTGTCCTTTCACCGAAAGTCTTAATGTCCGAGCCGTTTGCGGCCGTCAGCTCGGGGCCGCTAGCCAGTCGGCGTAGGATGGCAGGATGAGGCTCTTTTGGGAGCCGGAGTCCACGAGGAACCGTCTCCCCGAGCGTGAGTCTATCACGTTGAGCAGCTTGCTTTCTTCACTGGAGGTCGCAGCTGCTACCGACTGCCGGTCCTGGTGTTTCCCGAACGCTTGAATTGGCACGGTGGCACGCATTGGCGTTCGTCCTCTCCAAAATGGCAGTGGTAGGAGCAGACTGTGGCTCTCTGGCCCCCGCTGCCGCTACCATCGCTGGCTCCTTGCTTCCGCTGGCCATCTCGCTGGGTTCCGACGCCGCTGCGTTCACTGTGAAGGCTCTGGTGGTGAGGATAATCCGATCTGCCTCCTGGGCTAGTGCACAGTAGTCAACCGCTGCCAGCAACGGCGAGTTGGCAAGGACTGCTCTGGCCACCGTTGGGAGGATCCGGAGGAAAAGGTGGGCAAACAGAAAATGCCCGTCGTCCGTGCCCATCAACGCCAACATCTTCTCCATCAGTTCGACCGCCAACCCATCTCCTAACTTGGAGCGCGTCAGGAGCCTCTCTGCTCTCTCGCAGTCCGAGAGCATGTAGCACCGGGTCAGTGCAGCTTTGAGAGCAGCTTTACTCCCCGGAGCGCGAACTGGGCCTCAGTGTGGAGGAACCAAGACTTCGGGTCGTGCAGCCAAAAGTCTGGTAGTTTGACTGAAACGGCACACACGTTGCTGGGGCTTCCTGTCCGGGTCATCTCCGTGGTGTTTGCCTCGTGTTCCATTATCACGTCAGGGTCACCAGTGTGGAGAGAGGAATAATCAGACCAAGCATTCAAAGCAGACAAACTTTATTCACTCATACAAAAAAATGAGAAATCAGGAAGGCGGCAAACACTTTTTCACTCCACTGTATATAGTTGAGTGTGATATGAATAAGGTGTGTGTTCGCTGTTGGCGACTCATTTCTAGACATAACACTCTGTACAAATGATAATTAAAATCACTGGATGTGGGTTTCCCGCCCTTTTTCCCTCTGCATTTTTAGTCTGTATTTTGGGTTAATTAATTAATTAATTAAATTTATTTTTCCCTTCCTTTTCAGATGCATGTGTAGTTTACTGTATATGGGTTTGAATACATGCCTAGTTTTGTTAACACTATTGTGTTGTATATTTGCCATTTTATGTTTTTATATTTATTCATTCATTTCAGTTTGGGAAGTAAAACATTTATGCATTATTATGTGGCAATAATTTTTTTTTAATCATCAAACTGGGGATTCTAAATTGTCCTTCGGTATGACTGTGAGAGTGAATGGTTGTCTGTCTCTCTGTGTTGGCCCTGCAATGGACTGGCGATCTGTCCAGGGTGTACCCTGCCTCTCACCCAAAAGATGCTGGGATAGGCTCCAGCCCCCCCGCGACCCGAAAAGGATTAAGCGGAAGAAGATGGATGGTTGGATCCAACAGAGACTATTTACATCTTTCAATTAAAAAGTACGTAGAATGGGAAAGTTTTGTATATAACTGTAAGCGCTCACCTTTCTAAACATGGCTGAACCAAGACTGAAAGAGCAAGTCAATAAATCTGGCACTAAGTGGAAAGGAGGGCCAGGTTTTAAATCTGCGCTGTCACAGTTCATCATCTTCAAGGGAAGCCTGACTTCTGCTACACCTGACAATATTCCTGAAATCTAATCCTGAGCAGCTCAGTGAATGACATACGTTGTAAGTGGCCAGAATAAGTCCCCTTTAACATCCATCTTGTTTACAAGTTTTGTCAGTGTTGAGAGAGTGAAATTAGCGAAAACCTTCTTGGCCTTTTGTGACTTGTGACAGTGAAGTCTCACTGTGAACTCAAGTCACCTCTACTTCACGCTGTCTCTACACTCTGCTGCCTCCAAGTCTTCAAGGGTACCTCAAACAAAGGATCCACTGTATAGCCTCAGTGGACAACAGCCGGGAAGCGCACTCTCACCGGCAGCCCATATATGGTCAACTTCCTGAGGAAGCCCTGTCAGCCATCTTGATTCAGACCAGCCAAGACCAGTTTCACACCGGCAGCATAATGACATCCCCAAGACAGGACGTGGAGACCAAATGTGGACCGACTTCCTCCCAAAGTTGCAACATCCTGGACCGAAGTTGCATCAGCCAGCCTACTGGAAGGATATGTGACTGTTGTCTATAAAAAACAAGGGACAGTTTTGATTAGAGGTCTTTGCAGCAGACTTAGCAGGGTCTTTTCGGGGGGCTTCGGCCCTCAACACAGCGGGATCCTGCAGGACCTCTTGTCTAGCCATGGACTTTTTTGCTTTTTCTTAGTTTTTAGTCTGCATTTTTGACTGTTTTCTGTAATGTTCTGATTTTTCATGAATCTGCTATTTTGTTACTTTCCTGAGGCTTCGGCTCACTGGCAGCAGGGAGGGTCAGACCTGACCCATGAGCACCTCTGCCATGGGACACTGATTGATTATGTGCTGGACTGCATTCACGTTCCAGTCTGACTTTGTGCTATTTTTCAGGTACAGTAACCTTGTGTGATTTCCATACTCAGCGTAATCACTGCTTTTTATTATTTAACTCTTTGATTTAAAATCATTCACATGTGTTGAGGCAGACCATGAGCAGACCAAACTGCGTCATGTTAAATCGTGCAAGACTTACGTCATAACGTTCTCTGTTCTTATTGGTCAGATTTTTTTTTGCCGTGAGAACAGGAAAGGTAAATACAGGAAGTAGGATGACTACCGTGTATTTATGCATTTTTGGGAGAAAATAATACAAATTGTAGCGTAATCTACCGGGGGGGGGGGGGGGTTCATTGCCCTGGTTATCGTTTATTACATACATGCATATAACACTTTTGGCAAATTGCACAGTTTGAAAATGAAGTGCTGCTACGGATGGGAAATAACATGTTAACGTTCATTAATCCTCCAGAACTGAGACATGCTCAGCCACAGATATTTTCAAAGATCTGTCAGGTACACATGTGGACAAAATTGTTGGTACCCCTCTGTTAATGAAAGAAAAACCCACAATGGTCACGGAAATAACTTGAATCTGACAAAAGTGGTAATAAATAAAAATTCTATGAAAATTAACCAATGAAAATCAGACAATGCTTTTGAATTGTGGTTCAACAGAATTATTTTAAAAAACAAACTCATGAAACAGGCCTGGACAAAAATGATGGTACCCTTAACTTAATATTTTGTTGCACAACCTTTTGAGTCAGTCACTGCAATCAAACGATTTCTGTAACTGTCAATGAAACTTCTGCACCTCTCAGCAGGTATTTTGGCCCACTCCTCATGAGCAAACTGCTCCAGTCATCTCAGGTTTGAAGGGTGCCTTCTCCAGACGGCATGTTTCAGCTCCTTCCACAGATGTTCAATAGGATTTAGATCAGGGCTCATAGAAGACCACTTTAGAATAGTCCAATGTTTCGTTCTTAGCCATTCTTGGGTGTTTTTAGCTGTGTGTTTTGGGTCTTTATCCTGTTGCAAGACCCATGACCTGTGACTGAGACCAAACTGTCTGACACTGGGCAGCACATTTCTCTCTAGAATACATTGATAGTCTTGAGATTTCATTGTACCCTGGACAGATTCAAGACACCCTGTGCCAGATGCAGCAAAGCAGCCCCACAACATAACAGAACCTCCTCCATGTTTCACAGTAGGGACAGTGTTCTTTTCTTGGTATGCTTCATTTTTGCGTCTGTGAACATAGAGCTGATGTGCCTTGCCAAAAAGTTCCAGTTCTGTCTCGTCTGTCCATAGGACATTCTCCCAGAAGCTTTGTGGCTTGTCAACATGCAGTTTGGCAAATTCCAGTCTGGCTTTTTTATGATTAGTTTTCAACAGTGGCGTCCTCCTTGGTCGTCTCCCATGAAGTCCACTTTGGCTCAAACAACGACGGATGGTGCGATCTGATACTGATGTACCTTGACCTTGGAGTTCACCATAAATGTGTTTAGAGGTTGTTCTGGGCTCTTTTGTTACCATTCATATTATCCGTCTCTTCCATTTTTCCTCCTGCGGCCACGTCCAGGGAGGTTGGCTACAGTCCTGTGGATCTTAAATTTCTGAATAATATGTGCAACTGTAGTCACAGGAACATCAAGCTGCTTGGAGATGGTCTTATAGCCTTTATCTTTAACATGCTTGTCTATAATTTTCTTTCTAATCTCCTGAGACAACTCTCTCCTTTGCTTCCTCCGGTCCATGTTTAGTGAGGTACACACCATGTCACCAAACAGCACAGTGACTACTTGTCACCCTTTAAATAGGCCGACTGACTGATTACAAGTTTGTAGACACCTGTGATGTTAATTAGAGGACACATCTTGGTTGAACATGTCGCTACGGTCACATTATTTTCAATCTTTTCTAGGGGTACCATCATTTTTTGTCCAGGCCTGTTTCATGAGTTTGTTTTTTAAAGTAATTCTTCTGAACCACAATTCAAAAGCATTGTATGATTTTCATTGGTTAATTTTCATAGAATTTTTATTTATTACCACTTTTGTCAGATTCAAGTTATTTCTGTGACCATTGTGGGTTTTTCTTTCATTAACAGAGGGGTATCAACGATTTTGTCCACGGCTGTAATTTTTTACCATTTGCCGCTGGTCCCGTTTTAGTGCGGTCGCTTTCTCACCTGCAGGACCACACCAGAGTTCGCCATTTAATTTGAACCGGTGGTCTCAGTACGGTTGTTTTGGTATGCACTTGAGTGTGATTAGCGTGTTCTCACCAGACAAAACAAACTGCACTAACTGAGAAAATGAACTTGCGTTTGATTGAAATGGACTAAAGCCTGGAGACATGAAAGCACCCTTAAAATCATTTTATGTGTGATCTTCACCTTTCTGAGTTTTATCCACTATATGTACCCCAAGTGTAATACACTAAGTTTTCTCTCTTTTTAAGCTGTATGCTTTCTCCTCCATTTGGACTTAATTCACTTCAAGAGGATAAATAAACTTTCAGACTCTGAGCTTGTCAGACTCACAGCTTAAACTGTAGATTGCACATATTTTGAGTTATTCAACAATTCTGTGGAGGCATCAGCCTTTACGTATGGAGTTGGCTGCTGGGGCAGTGGCATCATGGCAGCCGACAGGAAGAAACTGAACATACTGATCAAAAAAGCCAGCTTTGTTCTTGGGTGATGCCTCAACCCAGTGGAGGAGATAGGAGAGAGGAGGATGGTGGCTAAGCTGTCATTGACATACTGTAATTCTGGACCCAGGGGACAGAAGACAGACTTGAGGGAATTACAGTTATCCTTTTATTAGAAACCTGTGTTTTGTGTGTGAGTGCGTGTATATAC
The DNA here is from genome assembly GCA_020510985.1 of Pholidichthys leucotaenia. Lineage (NCBI taxonomy): Eukaryota > Metazoa > Chordata > Actinopteri > Cichliformes > Pholidichthyidae > Pholidichthys > Pholidichthys leucotaenia. The sequence continues at coordinate 168,038,867 of CM035846.1, forward strand.
AATGTAGTGCGTGAAGTGCAGGACTCGCGCTGGGGCAGAGCAGGACGCCGTTCGGCCTGGCAACCCTATGGAGACAAAGCAGAGACGTTAATGCTGCACCAGCGCTGAAGGAGCAATAATGACAGTTGCTTACTTTTGCAGGTGGTGATGCTGGGCTCCGGTTTGCCCTGAGAGCGATAGCCAGGGGGAGGGCGTCTGGCTCTGTGCAGGGAGGAGTGAGAGTTACCCCGATGCTGGAGTGGAGCTGAGGCGCTGCCGGGGAGAGAGAATCCGCCACCAGGGAGGTCCACCTGTGAACAGGGGAGAGGAACTTGACAAGGTGAGTGAAGGTGAAGCTTACGTGCTGCGACGTGTTGCTCCTGGTAAGAGTCAGGATGTGGCTGAAGATGAGAGACGTGTCCACGGGAGTTTGACAGATGGCTCCGTGCTGAGTCGCTGACAGGCCCGGCTCTTAAAACCCGCTGACGATTGGCAGCAGGTGTGCGCGCAGCTGAGACTGATGATGGCCCTGCGGGCGCCATGACAGTGCTCCCCCCTCTAGAGGTGCCTCCTGGCTCCTGCCCTATCTTACCCGGGTGCATCCGATGAAAGTCTCTGATGAGTTGTTTATCAAGGACAAAAGACGGACGTACCCAGGACCTGTGCTCGGGGCCGAATCCCTCCCAGTCCACCAGGTATTGTAGGCCGCGACCCCGGCGGCGGATGTCTAGGATGGCAGTGACTCCCCACGCCGGATGGCCAGCGATCACCACTGGGGGAGGTGGAGCCTTGGGGGGCGGACAAAGGGGACTGGAACAGATGGGTTTCACCTGTGAAACATGGAAGGTCGGGCAGATGCGGAGGGAGGGGGGAGAGCTAGGCGAACAGCCACAGGGTTAACCACTCGAACAATAGGGTAAGGTCCAATAAAACGTTTGGCCAGCTTACGCTTCTCTGCTTTTAAGTTAATGTTACGTGTTGACAGCCATACCTGCTGACCCACCTTGTACTTGGGAGCCGGTCTCCTACGGCGGTTGGCCGTCCTGGTGTTACGCTTGGTGGTCCGAAGGAGAACTCTGCGGGTGGTGATCCAGAGCCCGTGGCAGCGCCTGACATGGGCGCAGACAGAAGGCACCGCCACCTCCTTCTCCTCCTCCGGAAACAGTGGAGGGTCATAACCCAAGGATGCCCTGAAGGGGGACATCCCGATCGCCGAACAAACCGTGGAATTATGGGCGTACTCGATCCACGGCAGGTGGCTGCTCCAAGAAGAAGGGCTGGAAGCAATGACGCAGCGCAGGGCGGCCTCCAGTTCCTGATTCGCTCATTTGCACTGCCCATTGCTCTGCGGGTGGTAACCAGATGACAGGCTTACCGTTGACCCCACTGCGTGACAGAACGCCCTCCAAACCTGGGAAACAAACTGGGGTCCACTATCCGAGATGACATCAGTGGGGATCCCATGGAGGCGTATAACGTGCTGCACCAAAAGGTCCGCTGTCTCCCGCGCCGTTGGCAACCCCCAGAGAGGGACGAAGTGAGCAGCCTTGAAGAAGCGATCAACGATGGTAAGGACCGTCGTGAAGTGATTAGATGATGGGAGGCCCGTCACAAAATCCAGGGCGATGTGTGACCAGGGGCGACTAGGGACCAGCAGGGGATGGAGGGGTCCAGCCGGTGGGGAGGAAGACGACTTTCCGGTGGCGCACTGAGCGCAGGCCTGGATGTAGGCGTTGACGTCGTTTCGCAGCCCCGGCCGCCAGAATGACTTCTGGAGAAGCTCAATAGTACGGGACACCCCTGGATGACATGCAATTTTCGAGACGTGGGCCCATTGAATGACCTCACCCCGGACCGCTGTGGGGACAAACAACCATTCCGAGGGGCCACCTCCAGGATCGGGCTCAGCCTCCTGCGCCTTCACGACCTTCTCCCTGATGTCCCACACGAGGGTGCCAACGACATACGATGGGGGAAGGATAGTTTGTTCCTGGTCTTCGGATACCTCCGCCGAAAATTGCCTGGTGACGGCGTCCAGTTTTGCGTTCTTGTCCCTGGAGCGATAGGTGATCGTGAAGTCGAACCGACCGAAGAACAGGGACCAGCGGGCCTGACAGGAGTTCAACTGCTTAGCCGTCCTCAGATATTCCAGAGTTCTTATGGTCGGTCCACACTACAAAAGGCTGGGCAGCTCCCTCCAACCAGTGGTGCCACTCCTCCAACGTGAGTTTGACCGCCAAGAGCTCCCTGTCGCTGATGCTATAATTTCTCTCTGCTGGAGACAGGCGGTGCGAGAAGAAGGCACCGGGGCAGATCACCCCGTCTATCGGAGAGCGCTGGGAGAGCACTGCCCCCACCCCGGAGTCCGAAGCATCCACCTCGACCAGGCACTGGAGGGCCGGGTCCACCTGCGTGAGGACGCGGGATGATGAGAACTCCCTTTTGAGGACACCGAACGCTGCTGCAGCCTCCTCCGTCCAGTGGAAGGGAACCTTCGGGGGACGTGAGACAGGTCAGCGGGTGGGCCACCATGCTATACCTGGGTACAAAGCGGCGATAAAAATTGGCAAACCCAAGGAACTGCTGGAGCTGCTTCCTGGAGGGGGGGGGGGCAATCCACCACCGCCTTGACCTTGGCCAGGTCGGGGAGAACCTGGTTGTGGGAAATCACAAAGCCGAGAAAAGAAGTCCTGTTAGCATGGAACTCGCATTTCTCGGCCTTCACGAACAGTTTGCTCTCCAGGAGTCGTTGGAGGACCCGTCTCACGTGCACCCGGAGCTCCTCTAATAATCGAGAGAAGATGAGAATGTCGTCCAGGTAGACGAAGACAAAGGTGCCCAGAAAATCCCGGAGAACGTCATTTATTAGGCGCTGGAAGACGGCCGGAGCGTTGGTAAGCCCAAACGGCATCACCAGGTATTCGAAGTGGCCGCTTGGGGCCCGGAAGCCCGTCTTCCACTCATCTCCCTCCTTGATCCGCACGAGGTGATAAGCGTTGCGGAGGTCGAGCTTGGTGAACCAAGAGGCCCCCTGGAGGGAGTCAAACACCGTGTCCATGAGGGGCAGGGTGTACTTATCCTTCACCGTGATGATATTGAGACCCCTGAAATCGATACATGGCCGCAGGGAGCCATCCTTCTTGCCCACAAAGAAGAATCCTGCCCCCACCGCCGAAGAGGACGGGCGGATGATCCCTGAGCTGAGCGACTCCTTAATATACGTATCCATCGCCTCCCGCTCCGGAGCTGACAGGCTGTATAAATGGCTCGACGGCAGTGGAGCACCAGCCCGGAGATTAATAGCGCAGTCATAGGGGCGGTGGGGGGGGGAGAGACAGCACCCGCGACTTACTGAAAGCCGCCCCCAGATCGTGATATTCATCTGGCACCTTGGACAGATCTGGGAGGGGGAAGGTGCGTGGGGCCAAGGACACCGACGGGGCACATGCCGCAGACTGCAGGCACGCGCTGAGGCAGAACGAACTCCAGGATGTGATGTTTCCTGTCTGCCAGTCAAAAGATGGATTATGCAGCCGCAGCCAGGGGTAGCCCAGGATGACTGGGGACGTGGAGGAGGGCAGCACCAGAAAGCATAGATCCTCTCGGTGGTTCCCAGAAACGATCACCGACACCGGGGCGGTCTGCTGAGAGAGAGTTGTTAAAGGGGCTTTGGATAGGGCTATTACCTTGAGCGGTGGCTGAAGAGTATGGCAGGGGAGCCCTAACCGGGTTGCCAGGTCTCCTGATATAAAACTCTGCTCAGCCCCCGAGTCAATCAGTGCATGAGTGGAGTATTCAGTGTGTTTATGAATGAATCGAATGGGCACGAGGCAGCTGGTGAGGGGTTTTGACTGAGACGCGTCCGTGAGTCCCCCTACTGTGACCCACGGAACTCCTCTTTTGGCTGACTCGTGCAATTCTCCAACTCGTGTGCACTACTCCCACAATAAAAACAGCCCTAATTCCCTACGGCGCTGTTTCTCGGCAGGTGGAATCTTGGAGCGCCCCATTACCATGTCCTCCTGCCCCAGAAGCGCTTCTGGTGAGGGCAGAGCCAACTGTGGTGACTGTGAGGAACGGAAAAACTGCACGCTCGAGCGGCTGGAAGCTCTTTGCTCGGCTGCTCGTTCCCTCAGCCTGTTATCTAAACTAATGGTAAGAGAGATTAGTTCGTTAAGTCGCTCTGGTTTATCCAACCTAGTTCGTCTCTAAGACTTCGGCTTAGGCTACAGATGAAAATGCTGCACAATGAGGCATCTTCCCACCCGACCTCAGCGGCTACCACCTGGAAATCGACCGCGTAGTCCGCAGCGGACCTACCGCCCTGTCGAAGGTTTAACAACCGTGTGGTTAGCACAGCGTCCCAGTCGGAGTGATCAAACACCTCGTGAAAATCGGCCAGAAACTGCTGATATGTTAAATTAGCATAACTGGGCTTAGCCATAATGGCATAGGCCCAGGCTAGTGCCCTACCTTCTAGCAGGTTAGCGATGTAGCCTATCTTGCTATGATCCGTGGGAAAGTCCCCTGGTACTCGCTGGAAAACAGTCTCACATTGGAGAATAAACCCCCGGGCCTCCCCGAGCTTCCTGCTGGAGCATGCGGAGGTGGGCACCGGTGTGAGACAGGCCGAAGGGACCTGACTAGCCTGGCTAGGCAGGGAGCTAGTGGGGCCCGGTGGGGCCCCAGAAGCCGGCGGGAATGTCCGCTGTCCATCCAGACGATCCAGCCGGCTGTTAATTAGGGTTAACTGGGTAAGGATAACGTTCTGTTGGTATGCCAGTTGTTCCACTCGAGCGTCTAAGGTGTTCAAACGGCGTGCTAGCACGCTGTCCGCTGGGTCGCTCTGACGGAGCCATACTGACACAATTCTGGACCCAGGGGACAGAAGACAGACTCGAGGGAATTACAATTATCCTTTTATTAGAAACCCGTGTCTTGTGTGTGAGTGCGTGTATATACAATGTGGTGCGTGAAGTGCATGACTCGTGCTGGGGCAGAGCAGGACGCCGTTCGGCCTGGCAACCCTATGTAGAAAAATCAGAGACGTTAATGCTGTACCAGCGCTGAAGGAGCAATAATGACAGTTGCTTACTTTTGCAGGTGGTGATGCTGGGCTCCGGTTTGCCCTGAGGGTGATAGTCAGGGGGAGGGCATCTGGCTCTGTGCAGGGAGGAGTGAGAGTTACCCCGATGCTGGAGTGGAGCTGAGGCGCCGCCGGGGAGAGAGAATCCGCCGCCAGGGAGGTCCACCTGTGCACAGGGGAGAGGAACTTGACAAGGTGAGTGAAGGTGAAGCTTACGTGCTGCGACGTGTTGCTCCTGGTAAGAGTCAGGACATGGCTGAAGACGAGAGACGTGTCCATGGGAGTTTGACAGACGGCTCCGTGCTGAGTCGCTGACAGGCCCGGCTCTTAAAGCCCACTGACGATTGACAGCAGGTGTGCGCGCAGCTGAGACTGATGATGGCCCTGCGGGCGCCATGACAGTCATCTCTGCTGGAGTCCGAGTCCCACCCTATGAAGGACACGCTGAACGCACTGAGGAGCTCATTTAGCGGTAGGCTGGGTCATCCTAAGTGCTCGAGGGAGAGGTTCTGCAGGTCCTTCCTACCTACGGCTATCAGACTTTATAATCTTAACACTACTCATAAAGGCTGTACTAAATGTCAGAACTCTGCACAGTAGAGATCGACCCCTCCAATACACAGCTAAAACAATTACAATTATTATCAAGAGTGGCAACACCACTGTTCATTCAATGTGAAATATACTGTCTGGGTCGATATTTATATTTTGCCAGGTAATTTAACCAACTGTAATGCTGCTGATACCATCTCACTGCAATGCTCCTGCACTTTGTACATAACTGTGTGTATATTTATGTATGTATTTATGTATACAGTGGTGTGAAAAAGTGTTTGCCGCCTTCCTGATTTCTCATTTTTTGTATGTTTGTCACACTTAAATGTTTCAGATCGTCAAACAAAATGCAGTTTTTAACCCCTTGCACTCTGGTCAAGTTCCCTAAAAACACCAAAAAATAACGTACCCAAAGTAAATCAAAAGCTGTTCTTCAACCCTTTGCAGCATCTTCATGGGGTTGGTCTCATTTAAAAGAAAACACTTTGAATTTTTTGGCAAAACAGTCATAATCTCTCTAAGTGCTCCGGCCACTGAGTAACAATCATCTAAACATACTGAACTTGAAGAAAATAAATTTGGCCTGGGTGTTTTTTTGGATACAAATGCTTGCAAATAACACACAGCTGTCAGATACGGGCTGGAAAATGCAACAGAAATGTAGAACCAAGTGTTATCCAGCTGAGGTCAAAATTTTGTAACAATACCACAAAAAATGAATATATTACACAGCTTTTTTCTTAGGTTGTTCCCAGGCGTTTTTGAACTGTGCCAAATTGTGCCAAATGGCACAGTTTGGAAAAATGTCTGTAACTTTTGAATGATTCAATATAGAAGCTTGATGTTGGGCTCTAATGAGAGGTGACACTCAGGGCTGTGTGTGTGTGTGGGGTTGTTTATTCATTCATGAATGAATGAATGAACAAACAAGCCCCCACACACAAAGAAGCATGCCACGTAAAAAATGTGTGGCTTTTTTTACAAGAAAAAATAACCTCCAGTGCACTAAAAATTATACTAGAATATCTGTAATGTAGAAGATAACAACTCCCCCCACCCCCCCCACTACAGAGGACGGACATTGCCCGGTGCACCGCAGTCACGGTGCGCCGCGGTCTACTACGCACAGTTGTACTAAAATATCTGCAATAATATCTGCAATCCGCTACAGAAGAGTAGCGGGGGGGGGGGGGGTTGTTCACGGTCCGGACGCGGCGCACGAATCGTGTACCGCGGCGCACGGAGTCCAGTTCGTGCACCGCGGTCTACTACGCACAGTTGTAATTTACCGATCGGTCAAAAGTCATTTTTGATTACAATTTTCAGGGATAAAGAATAATTTAGCTTGTAAAACTTACCTGTCCACAACAGCAGTGTCGCTGGCGAACTTCTCTTCCTCATTGTCAGACGAACATGATGTTGGTCCGCTTGTTACAGACTCGTGGTTCTGGTCACACGACCCGGTCAAACCATAATTCCATTGTTGCGGATTTGCGCTTCCATGATTGTGGTTTTGGCGAACGATTTTTCAAAACAAATAAGAACAGTAGTAAGAAAAAAAGACTGGCAAACGCGTGTGTGTCACCCAGCGGCTAAAAACAAAACAGATTTTGCAAGTGAGGAACGCTTTCGAACTACTGTGCTTCAATTGGCTCGCTGTATTCGCAGCCGTTGGTAGGCGGGTCCTTCTTGCTAGGTTTTCAGTCATTGGTTCTTCAAGGTTTCAGAAACCCAATTCAAGGCTCTTATTAGTCGAATGAGAGGTCAATCACATCTAAACCAATCAAAGCACTCCTTTGGCTTTCTGTTCGCGGCTGTGTCTGTAGTGGAAGAACGGAAATGCAGCTTTTTTTTTTTTTCCAGTGCCTCCCCCTCGTGCGCCCTAGGACGCAGAGACGTGTCCGCCCGCAGTACACCGAAGTGCAACAGGTTAAATAAGGGTGTTTATGATAAAGGGGAAAAAAAAAATCCAACCCTATGTGGCCCTGTGTGAAAAAGTGATTGCCCCATAAACCTAATAACTGGTTGGGCCACCCTTAGCAGCAACAACTGCAATCAAACATTTGCAATAACTGGCAATGAGTCTTTTACAGCGCTATGGAGGAATTTTGGCCCACTCATCTTTGCAGAATTGTTGTAATTCAGCCACATTAGAGGGTTTTCGAGTATGAACTGCCTTTTTAAGGTCATGCCACAGCATTTCAATCGGATTCAGGTCAGGACTTTGATTAGGCCACTCCAAAGTCTTCATTTTGTTTTTCTTAAGCCATTCAGAGCTGGACTTGCTGGTTTGTTTTCAATCATTGTCCTGCTGCAGAACCGGAGTACTTCAACTTGAGGTCACGAACAGATGGCCAGACATTCTCCTTCAGGATTTTTTGTAGACAGCAGAATTCATGGTTCCATTTACCGCAGCAAGTCTTCCAGGTCCTGAAGCAGCAAAACAGCCCCAGACCACCACACTACCACCACTATATTTTGCTCTTGGTATGATGTTCCTTTTCTGAAATGCTGTTACTTTTACTCCGGATGTAGTGAGACACATACCTTCCAAAAAGTTCAACTTTTTTCTCGTCAGTCCACAGAGTGTTTTCCCAAGAGTCTTGGGGATCATCAAGATGTTTTCTGGCAAAACTGAGTCAAGCTTTTTATGTTCTTTTTGCTCAGGAGTGGTTTTCGTCTTGGAACTCTGCCATGCAGGCCATTTTTGCCGAGTCTCTTTCTTATGGTGGAGTCATGAACACTGACCTTAACTGAGGCAAGTAAGGCCTGCAGTTCTTTGGAAGTTGTTGTGGGGTCTTTTGTGACCTCTTGGATGAGTCGTCGCTGCACTGTTGGGGGTAATTTTGGTCAGCCGGCCACTCCTGAGAAGGTTCACCCCTGTTCCATATTTTTGCCATTTGTGGATAATGGCTCTCACATTGTTTCCCTGGAGTACCAAAGCTTTAGAAATGGCTAGAAAATTGAACTCAGCTTTCAAAGATGTGATAAACCACTGTTAATTTATGTTTTAACAGGGGGGCAATCACTTTTCACTCACCGCTGCAGTTTGCCTACCGAGCCAACAGGTCTGTAGACGATGCAGTCAACCTGGCCCTCCACTCCATCCTGCAGCACCTGGACTCCCCGGGAACCTACGCCAGGATCCTGTTTGTGGACTTCAGCTCCGCATTCAACACCATCCGCCCCGTTCTGCTCCGGGACAAGCTGTCCCTGCTCAACGTGCCTGACTCCCTCTGCAGGTGGATCATCGACTTCCTGACGGACCGGAGGCAGCATGTGCGGCTGGGAAAGACTGTCTCAGACTATACTAGCATCAGCACCGGATCACCCCAGGGCTGTGTACTTTCCCCCCTACTCTTCTCCCTTTACACCAACTCCTGCACCTCCAGCCACCAGTCTGTCAAGTTGATCAAGTTTGCGGACGACACCACCCTCATCGGGCTCATCTCCAACGGCGACGAGTCCGCCTACAGGAGAGAGGTGGCCCAGCTGGCGTCCTGGTGCAACAATAACAACCTGCAGCTGAACGCTCTGAAGACAGTGGAGATGATTGTAGACTTCAGGAAAGTCACAACCCCTCTGCCCCCCCTCACCCTCTCAGGCTCTCCCATCACCACTGCTGATTCCTTCCGCTTCCTAGGCACCACCATCACCAGGGACCTCAAATGGGAGCTGACCATCAGCTCACTCATCAAAAAAGCCCAGCAGAGGATGTTCTTCCTGCGGCAGCTGAGGAAGCTCAAGCTACCCACCAAGATGTTAGTGCAGTTCTACACAGCCATCATCGAGTCCATCCTCACCACCTCCATAACCGTGTGGTACGCAGGAGCCACTGCCAGGGACAGACTAAGGCTGCAGCGCGTCGTGCGCACTGCTGAGAAGGTGATCGGCTGCAAGCTCCCATCTCTCCAGGATCTGTACATCTCCAGGACCCGGAGGCGTGCTGGCCGGATCATAGCCGATCCCTCACACCCTGGTCACGTACTGTTTGCCCCCCTCCCCTCTGGTAGAAGACTTCGGTCCATCTAGACTAAAACCTCCCGTCACATGAACAGCTTCTTCCCCTCTGCCATTAGACTGCTGAACACTAAGTGACTCTCGTGCACCATGTACAGCAGCTCAACCAGACTCATGTTAATCATCACTGTTTTCTTCCTGCATTACCGACTGCACTATATAGTTCTCCACAGTATCTGCTGCTGGCTAATATATATTTTAACTGTTGACCAGTATCACTTAATCTTATCCTACACTTTATTACATGTATAGTTTATTTCTCTTATCTTATCATGTTTAATGTTGCAGCACTGTACCGAGACAAATTCCTAGTTTGTGTACTACATGAACAATGGCAATAAACCTGATTCTGATTCTGATTCTGATTCTGACTTTTTCACACAAGGCCATGAAGGTTTGGATTTTTTTTTACCCTTAATAATAAACACCTTCAATTTAAAACTGCATTTTGTGTTTACTTGTGTCATCTTTGTCTAATATTTAAATTTGTTTGATGATCTGAAGCATTTAAGTGTGACAAGCACTCAAAAAAAATGAGAAATCGGGAAGGGGCAAACACTTTTCACGCCACTGTATTTATTTACTGCTTTGGCTAACCTATTCTTATCTTATTGTCTTATTTACTATTGCTCTGAGTGCTGCTATCCCTTTGCTGCTGCAATCCTGTAATTTCCCCTTTGTGGGACTAATAAAGGCTTATCTTATCTTACATGCAATTTACTTGTATTTGTTTGTTTTTGTTTGTTTATTAAAAGCTATGCAAAGCAGCATAACACCTTGGACCATTTTTCATCTCTGATTGCTTGATTAAGTGACTCCTTTTCTCTTGTTTGACATAATTTAAGACACTCATGGTCAAGGGTTAAGGTTTGGTTTTGTCTGCTGCTGGTCTTTAAATCTTTTAACATTTGGATAGCCCTCATAAAGTGCCCTCCACACATCGGGTGTAAGAACCTTTACCATTTAGATTAGTACCCGTCCTGCTGTTTGCTCTCTACGTGTCTGTTCTTTTCTTCTTCTCTATCCCCTCACCCTCCAGCCAGTCGCAGCAGATGACTGCTCCTCCCTGAGCCTGGTTCTGCTAGAGGTTTCTTCTGGCTAAAAGGGAGTTTTTCCTCTCCACAGTCGCCAAGTGCTTGCTCACAGGTCTTTCTGCAGTTGTGGGGGTTTTCCCTACAGTTGAAAGTGCTATGAGATGACTGTTGTTGTGAAATGGTGCTGTATAAATAAAGTTGAATTGAAGTCTTGTTTTCCTTATTAGTACAGAGGCCAGCACACCCGCCTGACACATGGAAGACCGGGGTTTGGCTCCCCGATGGGGAGCCTTTAAGATAAGACTCAGGGTTTTAAAAAGTAAGAAATGACACATGCTGTCTTTGCTGTGCAAATGAACCCAAGAGAACAGTGGGAAGCAGTGTCAAAAACACATCCATCTGTAACTGGATACAGATGCGTCGGATGTGACAGCAATTCTACAGCGAAAAATGTAGTTTATTGTCCCTTTTTATTAAACATCCTGCCCGCTTTCCTAAGCCTTAACTTTGCAGGTCTAGTTTTAGCATTTACATTTTTTGAAGTGACTGAGGCAGGTGAGAGTTCACCGGGTCAGTTGTGCAGTGTCAGAGGCCGTAGTGAGTAGAGTCTGTGCTGTCCGACGGGAACCCAGCTTTCTCTTCAGTCAGGCTTTTGGTATTTTCTTAATGTCTGAATGTCAAGTGCCACAGATTCATTATGGAAAATAGCAACCAGGTGACAGTATCTGCAGAGTTACAGGAGGTTACACGTTCATTCTGAAAAGCACTGGGGATATTTAAGTAGCAATTGGTTGAAAAAAAGCAGGAAAAGAGCATGAAGGTATGCTACAGTCATATAGAAATTGAACAAGTACAAGTGGGAAACTTCAGAGTTTACCTTCAAAGCAAAATTAATGTCTTAGCAGTATCATATTTTTAAAGGGGTCATTGACTGCACTTGTTCCACATTTTAATAGCTCACACATGTCTTAAAGAAGTGCTTGTGACATATTTTGTTCACATTTCTTTAATTTTTTTAAATTATTGAAGCAAATTTGTTTTTTTAAATTTTTTTCTGGCTTTCTTGAAACACTCTGATTTAAAGCCTGCCACTTTAAGAAACATCCTTCAGCTGTTCAACTCCGCCCTCCCTCTTATGTCAGTTAGCCATTAGCTGACTAGCTTCTAGCCTCATTATAGCTTGGATGAGCAGCCCTGGGTCACTGATCCACAGTCGATTGTGCATCTGGCGTCACTCCGGCCCATCTCCCCACAACCTCGCTGGGATGCCACAACAAATCACCAGCACCGTGCATCTGGTGACCCACCAATCACCGCGATCCGATGCTGCAGGCTGAGCCGGCCTGCCAAACCACAGGATCTCAAAGTGCAGTGTCTGACTCTGTGGAACTCTGCTCCTCTCCCATGGCCAGCTGGGGGATGTGCCATCACAAAGCGACTTGGGCAATTCACGCAAACAACATATCAAACATAATACAAACAGTGTTGAGGATTTTTTTTTTTTTTAAACAACACAGGGCGAAATGCAACCAGTACATATTCACTATGTGACTTTAGGGTAAAATGGCATATAGCAACACCACCATACCAAACCAATACCCCCCCCCCCCCCCCACACACACACACAGTCACCTTACAGTCCCAATGAGAGATCCACCCCATGGACTTCCGTCTGGCGGATTCCTCCCAGAGTGTCTTCGCCTCTTCATCTCTGGGGACAAGCCACGTTGGCGTTCCTTCTCGGCCACTCACCGCAGCTCGTTAGGGTGTCTCCATGATTCATCGGACAGTTTCAGGTAACCGTCCTCCCGGGCAGCCACTACCTGCAGCCGCCCCTGCTTGTCCAGTCGTTTTCTTTTCTCATGGACTCCCCTCAGCTGAGCCTCCCCCCTGGCCCGGACCTCGTCATCAACGTGCAGAGGGGCTTGACTCGGCTTCTGACGTCCACCATGTCGTGACCGGGCTTCCTTCCTGGGTTAAACTGTCCCGCCGACCCGGTCTGAAGCCCTCCTCGAGTGTTGTTGATCGACGCATTGTGAAATCGCGCTAGCTGGTTCTGCTCCGCTCTTCTTCCTCCTAAACGCCAACACAGCCCCTGCAGCGCCTCGCTTCTTGGTATCACTCAGACAAACTCGGAAGTCGAGGGGGCTAGCATCTTCATTCGCCCTGGGCATTCCGCTTTGTCGTCCAGTTCCCACATCCAGGGCAACTTGGACACTGGCATCGGAACCCTCCCAAGATGGCGCTCCACGGTACCTTGTCGTTCAGTACATGATCTATGCATTGACGGTGAGAAGCCTCCATTTATGCAGTCTATGGCACAACCACGAACACCAGCAACAAGTACCAGAACTATGCCAAAACATTCAAAAAATACAAAAACTACAAGTGGTGAAATTAACTGCCACTCGAGTGCAAACACGTATGCCGACTATAAATTAAAATGAATTAGAAAAAACTTTTAAAAACGCTATTTTAAATGCTCCCCTACTCCACTCTTGCTGACTGATTTAACACTACCTTCAGCCGAAACTGGAAGTTCTGCCCATAATCGTTCCTACAGTGGCACCCCCAGGAATAAGGTGTATAAATACTGTTAATGAATTTTGAAGTAGGGATCTTATGTTGCAGCCTACAGTTTGCGCTGAGATAATGCAGACAGTCAGACAAATGCACAGTAAATTTGTTTTATAATGGTCACGGCACAGAAAGAAATACCTAAAAAACAGGGGACCACATCCCAAGATCTGACCCTGATGGAGGAGGTCACCTTAAATAATAATGTTGGTTTCCCGTTAATGGAGAGGAGGGGTTGTCTCCTCAAACCCCAGGGGAGGTGGATATCATTTTCCAACAGATTTAATTGGCTGAAAAACAGCACTGACAAACTCACTAAGCTCTTACCAGGATCTTAACCTGCCCCAGACCAGATTAGCTTCACAGCATAAGTTACCATGGTGATCTATCCAGGTAAGAAGTCAACCAGCTTGGTAGTACAGAAAAGGCAGGGTTAGCCCCCAAATCATGACCATGCTGAGCCTAAATCCTGCTTCACAGTGCAGGCCCCAAGATGTATTCGATTTTCAGACACATCAAACGAGGGGCTCCACTTATTTTATTTTTATTTTTATTTTTTTTTTTATTTATTTTTTTTTTTTGGGGGGGGTCATTTTCTTTTGTCACCACAATAGTTTCTACATTTCTGATCAGATTCACTTTATTTACACACACACACACACACAGAGTATATTTATATACATTTATACATCTTTACCTCCGCCAGGCCGCAGGCCAGGAGGTTATGTTTTTGCCAGCGTTTGTCTGTTTGTTTGTCTGTTTGTCTGTCTGTTGGTTAGCAAGATAACTCAAAAAGTTTTGGATGGATTTCGATGAAACTTTCAGGCATTGCTGGAAATGGTACAAGGAAGAACTGATTAAATTTTGGGGATGATCCGGATCACCGTCTGGATACAGGAATTTTTTAAAGGATTCTTTAACATTGTGAGATACGGCCATTTTCACCATGTGTGCAGGCGCAATGGAGGCCACTGGTTGTCGTGTCTGACGAACACAAACTCCGCGTTCTTCAAAGTTTTAGGCACAAAAGCACGCGGAAAACAGTGGTGGGCCGGGCCCGGCAGCATGCCTGTGTTTGCGCTACGCTGCAAAAGCTGAGACGGGCAGCTGTCCGGCGCCGGATTATTTGGCAGAAATTCCCCGGGCAGCCATAGGGGCTGCGCAAAAACAAGCTCTCTGCCGGGGAAGCTTCCAAATCCTCTTTTGCTGCGGAGCGCAACCCCAATATAAAACCCACGGCAACCTGTCTACCGAATTTGCATCCGTCAGTGAAGCCCTGAGTGCTGCTTTCAGTGATCTATGAAAACACTCGCATAACCCATTGGCCTGTGGGTTGTACGCGGTTGTGCGATGAATTGCAACGCCCGCAGCCTGGGACTTTGCAGATGGAGGAGATGGACACAACACCAACACTTCAGTTTATTACCTTCGCCAAGGAGGTAATGCTTTTACTACTGAACCACTAATCCTATCATTGTGAATCCAATTGCTAGTCATATGTTTTCATGGTCAAGGAATCTGAAAATGTACACACAAACACTGTATGGGGGGGAACTGTGGCGCTTGGCGGAGGTCTGCGCTCTCAGAGTGCTTTTCTAGTTATTTATACAATTTATACATCTAATGAAGGGATAAATTTGGGGGGGAGGGATGCTTGTACTTTTTCTCTCCATTTTTTGTTGTCACCACTAGAGCTTCCTCATTTCTGATCAGATCAACTTCTTTATACAGAAGCTTTGACTCAAATGAGGGGTTCCAATTTTTCCTGCCATTTCATGTTGATCAGTTCTCCTTAGGGGCCACTGATATTCAGATGTGTGGGGTATGTGAACTTGCTCACTAAGGTTCTTTAATTTATATAAACTGATGCTCTAAAGTAGTGACCATCATTCATATTGCAATATAAAAAATATGTGCCAGTTACACTTTGACAGAAAAGGTCTTTCTGCCTTCAGCTGCAAAAGTAATACTCCCCGGTGATTACCATACACACTGCAGGAAAGATTTTTCAAACAAGACATTTCAAATCAAAACGGACCAGCTCACCTATGCTTGTAAACAAAGTGACTTTGCTGCACCTGTCACTAATTCAAATGAGAATGCAGTGCAAGTCAGATTCCAACCCACTGCCTGCCCATTTTGCTTACAGTTGCACATTTCTATAAACATTAATCTTTTAAAGAAATGTTCTTTCTTTCTTTCTGTTAAATGCCCTCCCACAATCCAGACACAACTATGCCAAGATGAGGCCAAAATGTGTGCCTTTTTTTTTTGCAGTGTGCTGTTCCTTTGTGCAGACACCCTGAGTGATGTGGTTGTAAAGAGGCCTGGACAGAGTTCTTTATCATAGGTCTATGAGACTTTCAGAGTCTCTCCAGTAATCAGGTCCACATGCCAATAGTGATGGATTCCACTCTGTAGCTACTCTGTGGACAGCACACACATACAAATCAGAATTTACATGCCCAAGTCTTTCTTGATCAATAAACATTTACTCCTGAGGAGCGACTCCATCTGAAAGCCTGTCTTTATAATCAGATCAAAGCCCTGTATTGAAAAATGAGAAAATGCATAAATGGGGTGACCTCTCAGTAGGTTGGCTTTTGTCGTGTATTTTATGTCAAAGCAAATAAACACATCAGGACATCTTGGTTAAACTCCCAGTCCAAACTCCCAACAGTAAAAGTGTCCAGACACAAAGCAAATGCAGCTAGACATACAGTTGCCACGGCTACCGAATTATTAAGGATGCTGATGACGTTGCTGTAAAAGCCAGAGATCATTTTAATCAATTAGCTGAAAGCATTTGCGTGGCTGATGAAGCTGAAGAGGAAAGCAACAAATGACTGCTGCTCAGGCTGGATGAGGAGAAGTAGCTCCATTTCAGCCATGACAGATGTTGGATTTTGTCCGGACACTGCTGGACTACTAAAGCTTTGCAGATATTTCACATGCACCCTCCATTGCAAGAAATGTAACAAGTTTGACTGCCTGACGATGAGAGAACTGACTCATGCTGTGACTCAGATTGGGGTTGTAAAACGTCTTTCTGCCGGACCAACAGTTGGCTCCATTTTATTTTAAATAACATATTCACACCCTGGCTCTTTTCCTAGAATAATGTAGAAAATCACACTGGTGAATGAGTTGCATGCAGGAAGTTTAAAAAAAATTCTATTAATTTTTTTTCTAAATATGAATGCTAAGTTGTCAATTAAACCTCCCCTGATTAAGAAGATACTGTTTATTACATTCTGTTGAAGTTGCTGAAGTTAACACTAATTGTTCTCTCTTATTCAGTTGTGGCTGAAAGCTTTGGTTTCTTCCTCAGTCAGTTTTGCAGGTACTTACAAGGGCAAAGATACAAAAGGCAGTTAGTGCATCATGCCTTAAAGTGATGCGGTTTGATGGACATATAGTATCTTAGAAAAGTGAGTACGCCCCTCACATTTTTGTAAATATTTTATTACATGCTTGGCCAGCCCATCACCTTTACCCTCAGTTTCTTTAGCAAGACAGTGGTCGTCTTGGAAGTGTGTTTGGGGTCATTATCATGTTGGAATACTGCCCTGCAGTCCAGTTTCCGATCATGCTCTGCTTCAGTATGTCGCAGTACATGTTGGCATTCATGGTTCCCTCAATGAACTGTAGCTCCCCAGTGCTGGCAGCACTCATGCAGCCTCAAACCATGAGACTCCCACCACCATGCTTGACTGTAGGCAAGACACACTTATCTTTGTACTCCTCACCTGGTTGCCGCCAGACATGTTTGATATCATCTGAATCAAATAAGTTTATCTTTGTCTCATCAGACCACAGGACATGGTTCCAGTAATCCATGCCCTTAGTCTGCTTGTCTTCAGCAAACTGTTTGCGGGCTTTCTTGTGCATCATCTTTAAAAGGGGCTTCCATCTGGGACAGCCATGCAGACCAATTTGATGCAGTGTGCGGCGTATGGTCTGAGCACTGACAGGCTGACCCCACACCCCTTCAACCTCTGCAGCAATACTGGCAGCACTCATATGTCTATTTTCAAAAGACAACCTCTGGATATGACGCTGAGCACGTGCACTCAACTTCTTTGGTCGGCCGTGGTACGGCCTGTTCTGAGTGGAACCTGTCCTGTTAAACTGCTGTATGGTCTTGGCCACCATGCTGTAGCTCAGTTTCAGGGTGTTGGCAATCTTCTTATAGCCTAGGCCATCTTTATGTAGAGCAACAATTCTTTCCCTCTTAAGTTGGAAAAAAACTTCAGAGAGATCACACTCCTCAGCCTTCCTGGGAAGGTCTATGCCAGGGTACTGGAGAGGAGAGTCCGGCCGTTGGTCGAACCTCGGATTCAAGAGGAGCAATGTGGTTTTCGTCCTGGCCGTGGCACATCGGACCAACTCTTTACCCTTTCGAGAAATCTCAAGAGTTCATGGGAGTTTGCCCAACCAGTTTACGTGTGTTTTGTGGACTTGGAGAGGGCATTTGACTGTGTCCCTCATGGTTTTTTTTGTGGGTTGCTTCAGGAGTATAGGGTATCGGGCTTGTTATTACGAGCTGTCCAGTCTCTATACGACCGTTGTGAGAGTTTGGTTCATATTGCCAACAGTCGGTTGGATTCATTCCCGGTGAGAGTTGGACTCCGCCAGGGCTGCCCTTTGTCACCAATCCTGTTCATAATTTTTATGGACAGGATTTCTAGGCGCAGCTAGGGAACGGAGGGTGACATGCTCGATAACCACAAGATCTCATCTCTGTTGTTTGCAGATGATGTTGTCCTGTTGGCTTCATCCAGCAATGACCTACAGGTCTTATTGGGATGGTTTTCTGCTGAGTGTGAAGCGGCTGGGATGAGAATCAGCACCTCCAAGTCCGAGTCCATGGTTCTCAGCTGGAAAAAGGTGGATTGTCCTCTCTGGGTTGGGGACAAGCTCCTGCCCCAAGTGGAGGAGTTTAAGTATCTCGGGGTCTTACTCACAAGTGAGGGGAGACTGGAGTGAGAGATTGACAGACAGATCGGAGCAGCATGTGCAGTGATGCGGACGTTGTACCGGTCTGTTGTGGAGAAGAAGGAGCAAAGCTCTAAGGCAAAGCTGTCGATTTACCGGTCAATCTACATTCCTACCCTCACTAATGGTCATGAGTGTAGCGGATTTATGGGTTTATACGTATTTTAATATTGGTACAAGCATTAATGTAAATATGAATGTGAGTAGGAATGAAGATTTATTTTCATTACACTCAGATCCTCGTAGGGCACCAGTCCAGATAATGGACAATTTATTAACAAGTCTTCATCTGTACCAATTATGAATCAGTCTCAAAAAACCCTTGTGAGTTCTTGTCGGCTGATAATCAAGAAGATGGACATGAAATCAAACAATAACTCCCATATGTCTTTCAATGGTTTAATAAGAAATGTCAGAACAGGTTAACACATTTGGATAACTTTAAAACAGAGAATTCAACATGTATCATGGGCATCATAGACTGTTACTGAGTTACTTATGAATCAAGCATTTGCGGAAACAAATAAAGAACAGTTTAATTTGTCAGTATACTGGAAATTGGAAAACCATAAAATAGTATTGGTTAAGAAACGTGGATGCAATTTTATGAAGAAAATGGTGATTAAACTATCTAGAAAAATGGAACATTGGTGTTACTCTGAAAAAGAACATAAATTAATGAATGACATGTTTTTAGCACCCAGTGAGCAGATACAGACTCAAAAGCAGATTCAATTATCTTTATTATGTGCTGAGTGTGTGTGTGCATGTGTGTGTAGGTGTAGCAGCCAGGGGCGAGCAGAGCACTGTGCAGCCTGGCAACCCTAGGAATGAGCAAAGACAGGGAGGATTACTGTCTGAACCCCGGAGGGGATATACAGGTATGTTGGCGCTTACTGTTGACAAGATGGTGGACAGCTCAGGTTGATCCGAAGGCTCCGGCCAGGGAGACAGCGCCCGCAGTCCTGGTTACAGGTGGAGAGGATTATGGTGTTGTTGCGGTACAGTGTTGCTTGGTCCGCTGCCAGGAGGGACAGGTCCTCCGCCACGGATCTCCGCCTGTGCATAGGGGATTGGAGAGCAGAATAATTATGAGGGAAGAGATGGATTACTTGTCATGGAGACAAGAGTCCTTCCAGATAAATGACGAAGGGAGACGAGTTTCACAGAAGAAGGTAGACGAGAAGGAGGTAGATTCTGGAGGAAGACGAAGATGAGTGCCGGTCTCATCAGACCAAGGAAGTAAGACGACTCCGCGCTGATCTGTGGGCAGCACGGCTTAAATAGCTCCGGTGATGAGGGAGAGCAGGTGTGTGCACAGCTGTGGAGAATCAGGTAGGCAGAGCAAATCATCACAATGAAAGGACAAAATGCATTTTGAAATTCTGATGGGGGTTTGCATGAAATTAAGTTAAAAGAACTTATAACAGGAATATTCTGAAAAATTAAGTTTAAATTAAACAACAAACCATCAGCCACAGAGTCATTGTGTCCCAGTAGGTAGCAGGGCCCCCACGTGCCAACCTTAATTCAGCTGGATGTCCGTGGATTCTGATGGTAGAAAGGCTGATAGACAGATTCTCCCACAAGGCCGTGCTCCTGAGATCGCAGTCGGGCTGTTCTTCAGCAAGCTGGGCGAGGTCTTCTCTTATGCACTGAAGAAGGAATTGGTTTATGGTACAAAGTCTCATCAGAAATTCAAAATGAGGCAAAAACACATCATAAATCTGTTTCTTCCGATGTTGGTGGTTTAAATGAGCTGGTTTAAGCTTGACTAAGATATTCTATTCAATAATAAGGGAACATACAATGTCTCTACATTGTAACTGTAATTAATTTGTGATAGTAAGCATGCAAAAATTAATTTCTTCCTGAAAATAAAGCAACACATGTCAAATCAAATCAATAAAAGCACTTGAAACCACATTGTCCATCCCAAGAGTTCAACCATGTCTTCAGTAATGGATACTGTCTTGAGAGAAAGAATATGAATTAGTTTATTTGTCCATATTGCATAAATTCCACTGCAAAGAGAAAAATATTAAATATTCCTGATTCGTCCACCAGATGGCACTGTGAAACTGTCTGGTTGGTTACTGGAAAATCTTGACTCCCCAAGTCTGGATTATGTCAACCATGAATCTGTCAATTTGAAACATTCCTTTGCCAAAGAGCAGAAAAGGGAGAATGACTAAGTCCTGGAGAAGGGATTAACTTCCACTTCATAGCCAATGGGTCATGTCACAGCTCTGGTCCTTGGATGAGAGAAGCAGTTCATGACCAGACTTTTGAGTTGAAACAATTTTCCTTCAGAAAAGAATGGTTTTATAGATTGGAACTCAAGGTCATGCTACATGAACTTTGGGTAATGACCGAAAGAATGAGATCGCGGATACAAGCGGCTGAAATGAGCTCCTTTGTAGGATTGCTGGACTCACCCTTAGAGATAGGGTGAGGAGCTCAGTCATCCTGGAGAGGCTCAGAGTACAACCGCTGCTCCTCCACATTGAAAGGAATCAGATGAGGTGGTATGGGCATCTGATCAGGATACCTCCTGGACGCCTCCCACTTGATGTGTTATGGGCACGTCCCACTGGGAGGAGGCCCTGGAGCAGACCCAGGACTCGCTGGACAGACTATGTCTCCCAGCTGGTCTGGGAACGCCTTGGTGTCCTCTCTGAAGAGCTGGAGCAGGTGGCTGGGGAGAGGGAAGTCTGGGCTTCTCTGCTTGAACTGCTGCCTTCGCAACCCGGACCTCTGGAAAAGTGGTAGAAGATGGATGGATGGATGGAACAATTCTTTTTTTCAGATCCTCAGAGAGTTATTTGCCATGAGGTGCCATGTTGAACTTCCAGTGACCAGTATGAGAAAGTGTGAGAGCAATAACACCAAATTTAACACACCTGTTCCCCATTCACACCTGAGACCTTGTAACACTAATGAGTCACATGACACCGGGGAGGGAGAATGGCTAATTGGGCACAATTTGGACATTTTCATTTCTGGGTGTACTCACTTTTGTTGCCAGCGGTTTACACATTAATTGCTGTGTTTTGAGTTATTTTGAGGGCACGGCAAATTTACACTGTTATACAAGCTGTACACTGACTACTTCACATTGTATCAAAGTGTCATATCTTCAAGGTTGTCCCATGAAAAGACATAATAAAATATTTACAAAAATGTGAAGGGTGTACTCACTTTTGTGAGATATTGTACTCCCCTTTGTAAAAAAAAAAAGGTCAGATATCAGAGTGAACTACTGGGTTCTAGTTTGAAGCTGGTAGGGAGTTGGTGCCATGCTCAAGGGCAGTGTGATAAGACTGCTTCTTGCCAAGTCTTCTGGCATAAAGGTTGGTAACCTTGCTCAATGTGTGGCTAAAGGTCACCTCTGGAACTCTCCCTCCAAACATTCTGCATGAAGAAATAATAATATGAATGGTGGCCTGGCAGCTTAGGATACATAAAGATAAAAGGTCCTCTAAGTAATACATAAAAAAAAAAACAACATGATGAACTGCAACTCAAAATATGAGTATACAGCTCCAGAAAAAATTAAGAGGCCAAAGAGGCCACTGTAAATTTATCACGTTATCTGGTTTTACTATGTGTGTGTGTGTGTGTGTGTGTGTGTGTGTGTGTGTGTTTGAGTAAAATGAACAATTTTTTTTTATTCTCTAACCAACTGAAAACAACTCACCCAAATTCCAAGTCAAAATATTGTCGTTTAGAGCATCTGTTTATAGAAAATAACAACTGGCCAAAGCAACAAAAAATATTTTGCTTGTACATGTGCTTTTTGATGTGCTTTTAGATCAAATAATGCAAAGAAAAAAAATTCACGATCATTCTCAAGTACGACAATACTTCAGTTTCAATGTAGGAACAACTATGTATTTGTGTAATAATGGATTTTATTCATAGCTTTCATGCATCTTACCATGCTTAGATGATCACCTAATCACTACCTCCCTAAGTAGATTAAGGTGTCCTTGTGTTGGAATTCAATACTCAAATTAAATGGCTGCCATACATGTAGAGATTCTAATTTAGGAAAAATTTTTACGGTGGTCTCTTAGTTTTTCCAGAGCTGTATGTAGGCTGCTGTCTTTAAACTGGTCACATAACCATCTCTTACATTTCAAAAATGGTCAAATGCAAGTACAGGAATCCATGTACTCTTCATTCTTTCAATATTTCATTTTTGAAATGAAAACAAAACAACCAGAAATATGTTTTATATACATACATACATCATCATCATCATCATAGCAGTCTGTCATGGGTGACAATGACTGTTTCATTTAGGTCTGATCAGATTCCTCAACACAGCTCTGTCCTTAGCCTCCCGCTGCCAGGAACTCCTGTCTACATCCAACTTCTTCAAGCTTCTTTTTACAGTGTCTTTAAATCTGAGCCTTGGTATACCCTGATTGTGTTTGCCCTCGTCTAACTGAGAGTAGAGTAACTGCCGAGGAAGACGCTGGTGGTCCATCCTCTCAATATGTCCGAGCCATCACAGGTTCGTCTGTATTAGCATGTTCTCCATTGATGGTAGACCAGCTTCTTTCAACATTCTAGCATTCTCTGAAACAGTACTCCCTAGATACTTGAAAGTCTTGCCCCTTGACTAGTGGCTCTGTACCAATGCTGATCTCTTCTGGTAGCGATGTTGATAACTGGAACTTTGGTGGTTGATACAGGCACTTTGTCTTCTTGATGTTGATTTTGAGGCTGAATTGGCAAGCTGCTCTTGCAAATTTCTCCACTAAAGATTGTATATATATTCCACACTGTGTGCAACTAGAGTACTGTCGTTGGCAAAGAGCATTTCTCTTACTACCTTTATCGATGTCTTACTCTTGGTTTTAAACCGTGTCAAATTGAACAAGTCTGCTTCTTTCCTTGTTTGAATGTATACTCCTTTTGAAGTGTCTTTGAAGGCCACCTCAAGCATGGCTGCCAGATACAGTATAGCGAGAAGAGTGTAGGCGTCAGCACACACCCTTGTTTCACCCCGTTGCTTACTGAAAAGTCTTTAGATACTGAACCACTCATTACCACGTTTGCTTGCATACCTGTATGGAGTGCCTCAATCAGGCTGACAAAGTTCTCTGTACAGCCATATTTCTTGAGTACCTGCCAAAGTCCTTGTCGCAAAACAGTATTGAAGGCTTTACTGAAGTCTATGAAGACTACATAAAGTGGCACGTTCTGTTCGATGCACTTTTCTTGAACCTGTTTCAAGCAGAAAATCATGTTCATTGTGCTTCTTCCACTTCTAAAGCCGCACTGGGTTTCAGGTAGTACATTCTGCGAGATGTGTTCATTGAGTCTGTTCAGGAATCTTACTAACAGTGGCTAGCAGTGATATACCTCGGTAATTTCCACAATCTTTCCTGTCACCTTTCTTGAACAAAGGCACAATACTTGCATCCTTCCAGTCTTGAGGTACTTTCTGGGCATCCCATATCTTTTGGATGAGCTTGTGCAGGCAGTTGGTCAGCTGAACACCACCAAATTTCCACGCTTCTGCTGGAATTCCATCCCTTCCTGGAGTTTTACCATCCTGTGTTGTCCTGATAGCTGCCATTAGTTCATCACACACACACACACACACACACACACACACACACACACACACACACACACACACACACACACACACACACACTGTATATATACTGTATATACATAGGCTGCAACCTTATAACCATATGTAATATGGTTCTGACCTTATCAAAATAAAACTGGAAATGAAGCAAAACGGGATAACAAATCTGATTTCATTATTATATATACAGTGGATATAAAAAGTCAACACACCCTTGTTCAAATGCCAGGTTTTTGTGATATAAAAAATGAGACCAAGCTACATAAATCATTTCAAAATTTTTTCCACCATTAAAGTTCCCGATACCTGTACAACCCTGTTGAAAAACAAATTGAAATCTTTCAAGTGGAAAAATTAAAAAAAAAAAAAAAACTTACGATAACGGTGGTCAGCAGAGAACTTCCAAAGCATCAGAGGAACCTCATTGTGTCACGCCGCGCTGCTCATCAGCGGCGCCACCTGCTCGCACACCTGCTTGTCATCAGCGGCGAGGGATATAAGCCGCCTCGCCCTGAGCTTCGGCCTGAAGCCGTCAGATTTCGCTCATCATTATTGCTGTGAGAACTACTACCTCTTCAGCCATCATTTCGGTAAGAAGCCCTTACCTTTTCCCTTTGAAGTCTGCTCCCCTGTGCACAGGTGGATTTCCCGGCGGCGGACTTTTCCTCTCCGTCTCCATCTCCTTGCTGCTGCCCCGGGCCCTGCAGGTGGCTGTCTACCGGGTCTTGTCCCTTGCTGTGCCAGCCATCTATCCCATCCAAGTAAGCTCTTCTCTCGCTATCATATCTCCTGTGTTGGTGTGTGCCCGTCACCCTTCTCCTTGTGCTTTTCCCATAGGGTTGTCCGGCTGTACGGTCTCCTGCCTCTGTGCCCGAAGCAGACGCCGCCACCAACACATCTACATCTCGCAGACACACATCCATTCACTCCTGTTGCTAATAAACTATTTGAACTACTCTGAGCCTGTGTGTGTGCGTCTCCTGAGCCGTGCGTTATGTCAGTACGGCTTCAGCAGAGCGGCTTGGCAGACGGCGGGCTTGCACACCGGTTTTCCACTCTCGAGGCTCGAGTGGATCAGATAGCCTATCAGCAACAGGTGATTTTTAATCAGTTGTTAAATTTAACTAACCGGTTGGGCCGCTTGGACCCCCAAGAGCCGTTCCCCCCGGCTCGTCAGGGTGGCGCAGCTCCTGCAGCTCCAGTGGCCGTCCAGCAGGCTCCGGGTGCACCGGTTCGGCTCACGCCCATTCCAACCCCCGCCCGCTTTAGCGGTAAGCTCGGCAGAGCGCGGGGGTTTATTATGCAGTGTGAGTCCGTTTTCCACCGTGTGCCCGGAGACTTTCCCTCAGATCATAGCCGAATTGGTTATATCGGGAATCTCCTGGAGGGGCGAGCATTAACATGGACCTACGCCGTAATGGCGAGGCCCAGTTATGCCACCCTCACATATGACCAATTCGTGAGACGCTCCCTGGAGGTCTTTGACCACACTCTTACCGAGACGGTCCAGGTCTATCGGCTTCTCGCCCTCCAGCAGGGAAGCCGGTTGGCAGCGGACTACGCGGTCAACTTCCGGGTAGCGGCGGAGGAATTAGGCTGGGAGGAACGCTCCCTCTGCGGCCTTTTCCTCCGCAGTCTCAATGATGATCTGAGGGATGAACTGGCTGGGCGGGATATCCCTGAGATGCTAGCGGAGCTGACATCCTTAGCGATTAGTTTGGACAACAGGCTGCGCGAGCGCTCCTCGGGACGGACGTCGTCTTCTTCTCGCCCTCGTGGAGTCTCACCGCGCCTGTCCCAAGCTCGCCCCCTGGCGGCGCCGCCACCATCGTGCCCCGAGGAGTCGGAGCCGATGGTGACGGGCTGGACAAAGCTTTCCCCTGCGGAGAAACAACGCTGCCGTGAGTTGGATCTCTGCATGTATTGTGGAGATGACCAACACACGATGAAGCTTTGCCCACAGAAAGCCAGTCGGCGGGGTCCGCAAGTCACTGTAGGGGGCCTCGCGGATGTCAACCGGTTAAATACTCTCACTCAATTGAAGCTGCCCATCCGTTTCTGCCACAACCCCACTGGGCATCTCACCCACGCACTGGTGGATTCGGGCGCAGAAGGCAGCTTTATTTCACAAAGCCTGGCAACCCGATTGGGCATCCGCTGCCAGGCACTCAAAAACCCCATCTCCCTGGTCAACCTCTCCCGTGCTTCCCTTGGGAGAGTCACGCACCAGACCATCCCGGTCCCTGTGATCATCTCTGGTAACCACCGGGAGAAGATAACCTTTCTCATCCTGCCCAACTCTGTGTCGCCCGTCATCCTGGGGTATCCCTGGCTACGCCTCCACAACCCTGTCCTGGATTGGAAGTCAGCTGGGGTGTCGGCATGGAGCACGTTCTGCATGGGCACCTGTCTTCAGTCCGCTGCCTGCTCTCCGTCTGCTTCTTCCCCTGCTACGGACGCTGCACCCCCGGACCTGTCCCTGGTGCCTCTGGAATTTCACGACCTGGGTATGGTGTTTAGCAAGACCAAAGCTGTCTCTCCCTCCTCATCGGCCCTATGACTGCGCCATCAACCTCCGCCAGGGGGCACCCTTACCTTCTGGTCGGCTCTACAGTCTGTCGGCGCCGGAGAAGGAGACGATGAACGCCTACCTTAAGGAGTCGCTGAGCGCGGGGATAATCCGCCCATCGTCATCACCCGTGGGGGCAGGGTTCTTCTTCGTTGGAAAGAAGGACGGATCCCTCCACCCTTGCATAGACTATCGGGCTCTAAATGACATCACGGAGAAGGATCGTTACACCCTGCCCCTCATGGACACTGCTTTCCACTCCCTCCAGGGGGCGACCTGGTTCACCAAGCTGGATCTACGCAGCGCGTACCACCTCGTCCGGATCCGGGAGGGAGATGAGTGGAAGACAGCCTTCCGTACCCCGAACGGCCACTTTGAATACCTGGTAATGCCGTTCGGGTTGACCAACGCTCCTGCCGTCTTTCAGCGCCTCATCAATGACGTCCTCCGGGACTTCATCGGCCTCTTTGTGTTCGTCTACCTGGACGATATACTCATCTTCTCCAAGTCCAGGGACGAGCACCAGGTCCATGTGAGGCGGGTCCTCCAAAGACTGCTGGAGAACCGGCTATACGTGAAGGCTGAAAAGTGTGAATTTTATGCTAGGACTACATCCTTCCTGGGATTCATCATCTCACACGACCAGGTGCGTCCAGACCCAGAGAAGGTGAAGGCGGTGGTAGAATGGCCTACACCTGCATCGAGGAAACAGGTGCAACAGTTCGTTGGTTTCGCGAACTTCTACCGCCGCTTTGTGCCTAACTTCAGCTCCATCGCCGGACCACTGACCCGCCTCACATCCCCTAAGGTCCCGTTCCGGTGGACCGAAGAGGCCGCAGCTGCCTTTCAGGCGCTGAAGGCGGAGTTCTCCTCCTCCCGGCTCCTTCGCCAGGTCGACCCCGCGCTGCAGTGCATCGTGGAGGTGGACGCCTCGGACACGGGAGTGGGGGCGGTGCTATCTCAGCGGTCGCCTGACGACGGCGCCAAACGGCCCTGCGCCTTCTTCTCCCGGCGCTTGTCCCCGGCGGAGAGAAACTACGACGTGGGGGACAGAGAGCTCCTGGCCATCAAGCTCGCGCTGCAAGAATGGCGCCACTGGCTAGAGGGGGCGGACCTGCCGTTCGTGGTCCTGACGAACCACAAGAACTTGGAGTACCTTCGATCTGCCAAGCGCCTGAACGCCCGCCAGGCGCGCTGGTCCTTGTTCTTCGCCAGGTTCCAGTTTTCCATCACCTTCAGGCCTGGCTCCAAGAACGGCCTGCCCGATGCCCTCTCTAGGCAGTTCGCCCCCGAGGAGTCGGAGGACACGCTCCACACCATCCTGCCCAGGTCGTGCGTCGTGGGAGCCATCTCCTGGGACATTGAGGGCAAGATTCGGAAGGCGCAGGAAGTGGAACCTGACCCTGGCGGCGGACCGGAGGGGAGGCTGTTTGTGCCATCTGCGGTTCGAGGAGAGGTCATCCACTGGCTACACACCTCCAAGCTCACCTGTCACCCTGGCTCCTCCCGGATGATAAACCTCCTCCAGCGGTCCTTTTGGTGGCGGGGCCTGCGGAGGGATGCGGCCCGCTACGCCCGGGCTTGTCCAATTTGTGCCACCAACAAGTCGGGAAACGCCCCTCCAGCGGGTCTGCTCCAGCCCCTGCCCGTCCCTGGCAGGCCCTGGTCGCACATCGCTTTGGATTTCGTCACCGGACTCCCAGTCTCCAATTCCTACGACACCATCCTGACCATCGTGGACCACTTCTCCAAGGCTGTGCACTTCATCCCCCTACGAGGTCTTCCAACTGCCCTGGAGACGGCGGATCTCCTCATCCAACACGTGGTCAGGCTGCACGGGATTCCGGTGGACGTGGTCTCGGACCGGGGGTCCCAATTTTCCTCTGAGGTTTGGAGATCGTTTTGTAACGCCATCGGAGCCAAGGTGAGCCTCTCCTCCGGCCATCACCCCCAATCCAACGGGCAGTGTGAGCGGACCAACCAGGAGCTGGAGGCTGCGCTCCGCTGTGTAACAGCGTCCAAACCCACGTCCTGGAGTAACCATCTTGCCTGGGTTGAATACGCCCACAACACCGCTCGCTCTTCTGCTACAGGGATGTCCCCTTTCAAGGCGTCCCTGGGTTATGACCCCCCGCTGTTCCCGGCACAGGAGAGTGAGGTAACTGTCCCCTCAGTTAGGGTGCATCTCAGGCAGTTCCGCTCCATCTGGGCATCAGCGCGTAATGCACTTTTACGCACGGCGGAGTGCAACAGAACTGTGGCGGACCGGCACAGAAGACCTGCCTCGGCGTACAGAGTTGGGCAACGAGTCTACGTGTCAACCCAGGACGTGACATTGAAAGGCGAGAGGAGGAAGCTGGCACAGCGCTTTATGGGACCCTACCCCATCACCCGGATCATCAACCCGGTAGCTGTGCGTGTGGCTATTCCCCCCTCCCTCCGCATCCATCCCACCTTCCACGTGTCCAAGGTGAAGCTGGCAGTCTCCGACCTCCTTTGCCCTCCTCCTGCTGCGCAACCCGCGCCCCGGATGATTGATGGCCATCTGGCCTGGTCCGTCGCCTCCATCCTGGACTCCTGGCACCGGGGTCGTGGGTTGCAGTACTTGGTGGACTGGGAGGGCTATGGGCCCGAGCATCGACAGTGGGTACCCTCGTCGTTCGTGTTGGACCCATCGCTCATCACTGACTTCCACCGAGCGCACCCAGAGAAGCCATTGCCAGGAGGCGCTGCTAGAGGGGGGAGTACTGTCACGCCGCACCGCTCATCAGCGGCGCCACCTGCTCGCACACCTGCTCGTCATCA
The DNA here is from genome assembly GCA_020510985.1 of Pholidichthys leucotaenia. NCBI lineage: Eukaryota > Metazoa > Chordata > Actinopteri > Cichliformes > Pholidichthyidae > Pholidichthys > Pholidichthys leucotaenia. Next base: position 168,068,104 of record CM035846.1, read on the forward strand.
GCGGCGAGGGATATAAGCCGCCTCGCCCTGAGCTTCGGCCTGAAGCCGTCAGATTTCGCTCATCATTATTGCTGTGAGAACTACTACCTCTTCAGCCATCATTTCGGTAAGAAGCCCTTACCTTTTCCCTTTGAAGTCTGCTCCCCTGTGCACAGGTGGATTTCCCGGCGGCGGACTTTTCCTCTCCGTCTCCATCTCCTCGCTGCTGCACCGGGCCCTGCAGGTGGCTGTCTACCGGGTCTCGTCCCTTGCTGTGCCAGCCATCTATCCCATCCAAGTAAGCTCTTCTCTCGCTATCATATCTCCTGTGTTGGTGTGTGCCCGTCACCCTTCTTCTTGTGCTTTTCCCATAGGGTTGTCCGGCTGTACGGTCTCCTGCCTCTGTGCCCAAAGCAGACGCCGCCACCAACACATCTACATCTCGCAGACACACATCCATTCACTCCTGTTGCTAATAAACTATTTAAACTACTCTGAGCCTGTGTGTGTGCGTCTCCTGAGCCGTGCGTTATATCACATTGTTCAAAGGTATCAGTCAGAAGAAGGGTACAAAAGAATTTCCAAGGCATTAAATACACCATGGAACACAGTGAAGACAGTCATCATCAAGTGGAAAAAAATATGGCACAACAGTGATATTACCAAGAACTGGACGTCCCTCCAAAATTGATGAAAAGATGAAAAGAAAACTGGTCAGGAAGTCTGCCAAGAGGCCAACAGTGACACTGAAGAAGCTGCAGGAATTTCTGGCAAGTACTGGCTGTTTAGTACATTTGACAACAATCTCTCATTGTCTTTGTATGTCTGGGCTATGGGGTAGGGTGGCAAGACAGAAGCCTTCAATCTTACAAGGAAAAACATTCAAGCCCAGCTACATTTTGCAAAAACAAGGTTGAACTTTTTGGCCATAATTCCAAAAGGTATATTTGGAGCAACCAGAACACTGCTCATCACCAAAAGAACACCATACCTACAGTGAAGCATGATGGTGGCAGCGTCATGCTTTGGGGCTGTTTTTCTTCAGCTGGAACTGGGGCCTTAGTCAAGGTGGAGGGAATTATGAACAGTTCCAAATATCAGTCAGTGTTGGTACAAAACCTTCAGGCTTCTGGTAGAAAACTGAAGATGAAGAAGAACTTCATCTTTCAGCACGACAATGACCCAAAGCACACATCCAAATCAACAAAAGAATGGCTTCACCAGAAGAAGATTAAGATTTTGGATTGGCCCTGCCAGAGTCCAGACTTGAATCCGATCGAACATCTGTGGGGTGATCTGAAGAGGGCTGTGCACAGGAGATGCCCTTGCAATCTGACAGATTTAGAGCATTTTTGCAAAGAAGAGCAGGCAAATATTGCCACATCAAGATGTGCCACGCTGACAGACTCCTACACAAAAAGACTGAGTGCTGTAAAAAAAAAAGCCAAAGGTGATGCAACACAGTATTAGTTGAAGGATGTGCATATTCATGCAAACAGGTTATTGCAAGTTTTTTTTTATTTTTCCTCTTAAATTATTTCAGCTTGTCTTTCAATTGGGATGTGCAGGTTATAGGTAACATTAATGGTGGAAAAGGTTTTGAAATGATTTATCTTGGTCTCATTTTTTACATCACAAAAAGCTGGTATTTGAACAGGGGTGTGTAGACTTTTTTTATCTATGACTTTTTTTAATTTGTTTTTTATCTATTTTTATATCCACTGTATATATTTTTTTCATTTTATTGTTTTGGTCACAGCTGGAAGAGTCAGAATTTATGAAAACACATGTGCCTTTACAATTTGTATTGTGTTAATTTATTGAAAAGTAAATGTGATGACCTCTATAAAACATTACTGGAAAAAGCAACAGCTAAGTGTGATACAAAGAAGGATAAGTAGGTCTAAATATGAAAATAAAAGTTCAATGGGCTTCCAGCTGTGACCAAAACAGTAAAATGAAAAAACCATTGTGACAACGCCAAAACCATACAATGGCTATTTCCGGTTGCTCGGTTTTCATTTCAGAAACTAAATATTGAAAGAATAATGATAGATAGATTTACAGGGATGAGTTAGTGATGATACCAAAAAGAATGCTCTCTGCAGGCATCCATGATTAAAATCCCACTGTTCCCCCTTGGTCACTCCAGCATCTGAGGTTCACTTTGAGGTTGCTAATTCTCTTTTACATTTCTAGGTGATTAAAATTATTGTAACAGTTTGAATTGCCCATTAAAACTTCTTGGTTAAGTGTGGGTAAAGGACTATTTTCACCAAATTTGCGTCTCTACTGAGTGCATATAACTTTTTTTTCACAACCATTGGAGGTTGCACTTTTCATATCACACTACTCGAAGATGTAATTCCTTCTGGTAAAAATGCTTCATTTGGTCATTTTCTGTTGAGGGACAGCCTTCTGAGAGATCATGCATCTCATGTGCAGTAATCCCTGCTTTGAGTCCTGGCTGATTTCCTGTCCCTCGTCAGTGCTTCTATCTCAATAAAAACAAAAATACTCAAAAATAAATCTTTAAAAAGAACATCAATGCTGTCCTTTCTGTTATTGATTTACTCATTTGAATTTTACATTTGTAAAGTGCCACTGTGTTAAAGCTGAAAGAAAATTTATAGACCGATCATGCCATTCACTTCTCTAATAGCAGTGCTGTATGAGTTGTAAATCAATGAGTCTTTACTGAACATCAGTGCTCTGCATTAATGCTCCTCTCACTACTCATCTCCTCTTCACAGTGTAAAAAGGGGAGCCACATTACTTCCATTGTACATGTAATTACAGTGACATACTCTCATTTAGAATATTTATGGTAAATTATGAAATGGTGTCACAGTGCCACCTGCTTTCTCTCTCTGTCCCTGTCCAGATTATTGCCAAGATTTGAATGTTTCATGACTCATCTCTACTATCTCTCTCTTCCTCTTGCTGTGTTTCGTCCTATCTTCAAAAGGCCTCAATCCCTGAAAAGCTGATTCCTCCTCCACTTTTTTGTGTAAAGACTAATTACACTGAATTATTGGTCTGCTGGTCTGGAACACACAAGGGCAATTATCAGTGTAATATAAACACAGAATGCTATCTATGTGAAATCCTTCTGCCTGTAAACGTCAAGGATAGAGGCATAGTTGATATGCATCCAGGTCACATATAATACTATCCGTTGGTCAAAGAAGATTGTCCTTCAGGGTAGAGGGATAGCAGTGTTGTTTTTGGAATATGTTTTGTTATAATGTAAATGTCTCAGTTGAAACCCAGCCACAGGGGGTGTACAAGCCAGTGTACTCTTAGTGCCGGTCCCAAGCCTGGGTAAATGGAAGGGTTGTGCCAGGAAGGGCATCCAATGTAAAACCTTTGCCAAATCAAACATGTAGATCATGGTGAATGAGACTTTCATACCCGATTGGTCGAGGCTGGGGTTAACAACAACCGCCACCGGTGCTGTTCACTGACAGGGTGCTGGTGCAAATCGGGCTACTGTTGGTCAAAGATTGAGGAGGAGGAGAGGGGGAAGGCGGGTTAGGAGGGAGAGAGAGAAAAGGAAAGGTAGACGTGTGGAGGTAAGAGTAGGGACGTTAAATGTAGGGACTATGACAGAGAGTTGGCAGATATGATAGAGAGAAGAAAGGTAGATACACTGTGTGTTCAAGAAACCAGATGGGAGGGAAGCAAGGCTAGGAGCATTGGAGGTGGATTTAAACTGTTCTACCATGGCGTAATACCATTTATTGGCATCTAAATGGGTTAGGACGTGCTGGGGTGGAATGCAGAAATGAGCACTTACATTTCCACTGAAACACCCCACTCATAGCACAGCGTCTCTCCGATAGCTTCTCCTAACCAAATCCTACTGTCTGGCTTCTTGTGCCGACCCTGTTTTCACTAAATGACAGAGGGTGTCAGTGAGTCTCTGGCGCTATAACCAGGTTGCTCCGGGTAGGTGGGGCTCATCAGACTTGGGTGCCAGTCCACCTAGGAGAAGGACCACTCTGATGTCAAATCTGGGCAGGTGGTGCCTATTAGCCTTGGCCGGCAAACTACCTAGGAGAAGGTAAACTCTGATTCCAAACCACCGCTGCCTTGCGGCTATATCTGATTACAGGAAAGTCTTCGGGAGTAAACCTCGAGGATAAAACCGGAGTGGAGCCCTAAGGCGGTTGGCAGATGCTCAGCACTACTTCCGGCAACTCCTGCAGTGGAACTGGTCTCAAACTGTATTGGATCATCCTTTCCTTTGGACTCAGCCAGTGACACCGAGAAGGGAACACTGATGTATGGGCAGCCCAGTGTCTCCATACTACCCCGCCCAAGCTTTTTTGCGCAAACTGGAGAGGCCACTCCAGCGGCATCACAAGATTCCGGCACAACACGGGACGAGGCAGTTACCGGTTATAAGTTCCAACCGACTGGCGTAGGGAGGAGCACCAGGGGTCTCGTCCGATGGTGGGAGAAGCCTTCACAGCTTTATTGGGCAGCTACCGCCCACCTCAAGCTGGGCAGCCCCCAGCCAGTAAGGTGCCACCCCACCATGGCTTGCCTGTTCTACTGGATGTGTAGAGCTTAGGGGTTTCTCCCGACAAGCAAGCGTCAATCTGCATCAGGCAGTTAAAAGGAGAAACATACAAAGACTCCAGCTCTTCGATTTCCAAGCTGGAACATTTGCATCGTGTGCCCCGGACTTACCGCTGATCTCCAACAAACGAGATGACTCTCGCAAGACCGCCATTATCAATAAGGAACTGGTACGACTTAACACCGATGTTGCCTGCCTTCAGGAAACCCGCCTGGCCGACAGCGGCTCTCTTAGAGAATCAGACTACACCTTTTATTGGCAGGGCCTGTCCCAGGACGAGTCCAGGCAGCATGGTGTAAGTTTTGCAGTGAGGAACTCGCTGATTGTCACCACAGAAACCCCTACAGGAGGGTCCGAAAGAATCCTCGCCCTCCTCATGAAAACACGGTCGGGCTTTGTGAACATCCTTTCTGTGTATGCCCTGACCCTCACGTCCACTCCAGAAGCCAAAGATCAGTTCTACAGGCTCTAGAGGAAGTGCTATCTAGAATCCCCCGCTGTGAAGCCATATTTTTGCTCGGCGACTTCAACGCACTTGTCGAAGCAGACTGGCAAGTATGGCCATCCTGTCTTGGCCACTTTGGCATAGGCAGGATGAACGAGAGCTGACAGAGGCTGTTGGAATTCTGTTGTCATCACGGCCTCTGTATTACAAACTCCTACTTCAAGTGTACAGAGCTGCGGAAAGTGTCTTGGAGACACCCCTGGTCCCGTCACTGGCACCAGCTAGATCTTGTCATCACCAGAAGAGTGGACCTCAGCGGTGTTCTTCACACGAAAAGCTATCACAGCGCTGATTGTGATACAAATCATTCCCTTGTTGTCAGTACGATCAGACTGAAGCCAAGGAAGATCCACCATGCCAAGACTAAGGGTCGCCCCCGCATCAACACTCACGGAATTTCCGATCCGATCAAGGCTCAGACCTTTGCTGACAGCTTTCAGAGGAAACTTGAACCTCACCTCCAGTCCGATATCCCAGGTGACGTGAACGCCAAATGGCACCACCTTCGCAACGCCAACTACGACTCAGCCATGACCGCATTTGAAAAGAAAGGACACAAGAATGCTGACTGGTTTGAGGCTCATAGGGACAAAATGCAGCCAGTCACAGAGGTCAAAAGAGAAGCACTGCTGGCTCACAAGCAGAACCCTTGCCCTGGCACACGCGATGCCCTTTGAGCAGCAAGGAGCAAGGCCCAGCAGATTGCCCGCCATTGCACCAATGAGTACTAGCAGAACCTGTGCACCAACATCCAGGTAGCTGCTGATTGCGGATAGGCCAAAGTAATGTATGAGGGCATCAAAACAGCTATTGGCCCCGCAAGCATCAAAAACAGCACTGCTCAAAGCTAAGACAGGTGAAGCTATCACCGACAAGAGCAAGCAACTGCAGCGTTGGGTCGAGCATTATCTTGAATTGTACACAACCCTGAACATCGTGACATTGCCCTCAGTGCCTTGCCTGGCCTATCAGTCATGGAGGAGCTTGACGAAATGGACACTGGAAGAGCTCAGCAAAGCCATAGACTGTCTCGCCTGTGACAAGGCTCCAGGGAAAGACGGTATCCCCCCAGAAGTTCCGAAATACAGGAAAACAGCCATCTTACAACCACTATATGATCTCCTCTGCCTTTGCTGGGAGCAAGGTCACATTCCCCAAGATATGAGAGATGCCAACATAGTCACGCTGTACAAGAACAAAGGCGACCGCAGTGACTGCAACAATTACCACGGCATCTCTCTTCTGAGCATAGTTGGCAAGTCTTCACCTGGGTCACCCTGTTCTGCCTGCAGAGCCTCACTGCGCGAGTCTATCCTGAGTCCCGGTGTGGTTTCAGAGCCGGAAGGTCCACAGTGGATATGATCTTCTCCCTCCATCAGCTGCAGGAGAAGTGTAGAGAGCAGCAGCTGCCATTGTTCCTTGTGTTCGTGGACCTGACCAAAGCCTTTGACTTAGTTAGTCGAAGTGGGCTCTTCCAGATCCTGTGAAAGATCGGTTGTCCCCCAAAGCTCCTTGCAAACTTCTCCTCCTTCCACATGAACAAGCATTGTACTGTTTGCTTTGATGGAGCCACCTCGGATGCCTTCCCAGTCAGCAGTGGAGTGAAGCAGGGTTGCGTTTTAGCACCGGCTCTCTTTGGGATTTTTTTCTCAATGCTCCTCCACTATGCCTTCGCTGACTGTCCTGAAGGTGTCTATGTCCGCATGAGATCAGATGGAAAACTCAACATTGCAAGACTTTGTGCTACAACTAAAGTCTACGAGGTCCTCATACGTGAGCTGCTGTTTGCAGACAACACTGCTCTAGCATTGCACAGCGAAGAGGGCCTGCAGCACCTGGTCGACAAACTGTCCCATGCCTGCAAGGAATTTGGGCTCATGATCAGCCTTAAGAAAACCAACATCATGGCGCAAGATGCTGTCTCTTCTCCTGTCATTACCATTGACAACACACAGCTGGAGGTTGTGGACACATTCACCTACCTAGGGTCCACTGTTTCAAACACGCTCTCGCTGGACACCGAGATCAGCTCCAGAATCGCCAAAGTAGCTGCTGTCATGGCCAAACACAACAAGGTCGACAAACTGGTCGACAAACTGTCCCACGCCTGCAAGGAGTTTGGGCTCATGATCAGCCTTAAGAAAACCAACATCATGGTGCAAGATGCTGTCTCTTCTCCTGTCATTACCATTGACAACACACAGCTGGAGGCTGTGGACACCTTCACCTACCTAGGGTCCACTGTTTCAAACACACTCTCGCTGGACACCGAGATCAGCTCCAGAATCGCCAAAGCAGCTGCTGTCATGGCCAAACTCAACAAGTGTGTGTGGAAAACAATCTGCTGAGTTTGAAGACCAAGCTACTTGTATACCAAGCTTGCGTCCTGTCGACTCTCCTGTACGGCAGTGAGTCCTGGACAGCCTATGCCAGGCAGGAGGAGCGGTTAAACGGGTTCCACCTCCGCTGTCTTCGGTGCCTTATGCACATCAAGTGGCAGGACAGAGTCCCCAACACCGAGGTCCTTGAGCGTGCTGACTTGCCAAGCATCCCTGCATTTCTCAGCCAGAGACAACTCCGGTGGCTCAACCATGTGCACCGCATGGAGCCTGACCATCTGCAGAGAGAAATCCTTTATGGAGAACTGCAGGTGGGCGTCTGCTGTGTGGGCCAACTGCCGTCACGTTTTAAAGGTGTCTACAAACGCGACATGCGGTGTGCGCAGATCAACGCCAATAACTGGGAGGTTATTGCCAAAGATCAAGCCACCTGGTGCCACAGTGTCAAAGAGGGTGTTCTCAAGATGGAAGCAAACACGACAGTCCAGATGGCGACGAAGCTTGTGGTGAGGAAAGAATGCGCAGCATCAGCACACACACTATCAATCTTAATCTGTGCCAACTGCTCCAACGACAGCCCCTCAAGGATTGGGCTGTACAGTTATTCCAGGCGCTGCTTCAACCCTTGATGCGCTAACCATCGCCTCTTTGAGATGAGGATGCCACAGAGAGAGAGAGAGAGAGAGAGAGAGAGAGAGAGAGAGAGAGAGAGAGAGAGAGAGAGAGAGAGAGAGAGACCTTTGACCTTTAAAATAAGCCTTTATTGCACACTTCAAAAAAACGTAAGCACACCAACATCATTCCACCAAGTGTGTCACATTGGAAAAAGTGCAAACTGAAATGTTCCCCCCCCCCACGCCACACAGAGCATTCCTTGCAGCCCACCTAGTCAAAGATCCAGTTCTGTGACAGTCAATTACAGTCAATTAAATGTCATATACAAGTCTGTTCAAACAATATCCCAAAAATGTGTGAAACAGGCAACGGAACGACCGCCATTCATTCCTCCTGTCGGGCGCGCTTGACCGGCGTTCCCCCTGCTGCTTTACGCAGGGCCGTCAGGTGTTTCTTGAGGCAATAACGTTTCCTTTCATCCAGGAGGTCCAGACCAACCTGCCTTCTTAGCACATCCACAGACTTAATGAATTTATCAGTGTCACTGAAGTAGTCGGCGACCCTAATGGCTTTGTTATAGGTTTCATCCAGAAAAGCATTGATTTCGTCCAGTGAGTACAAACTCGTGTTTGTACCGCATTTTGCCTCAACAGACCCAATATTAGACACAGTGTCGTTCTCAGATTCCATTTCCTCGGCAGCACAACTCAGCTGACTGCTTGGTTCTCCCGGGCCAGTGGATTCATCATGGGCCACAGTTTCCTGGATGCCACTCTCAGCAGCTGACTGTCGCTGTTCCATCCCCCGCTGTGTAACGGCAGCAGCCGCCGGAAGCACAGCCGCTGATGTCACACAGCGAGATTCTGACGCACCATCAGGTCGGTGCTCCGTCCCCTCCTCCGAAGCGGCAGCAGCTGCCGGCTGCCCAGCTGTTGACGTCACACAGCGAGATGATTGTGACGCACCATCAGTGACCCTTGTGGCGCCATGGCCATCAACACTCCCGGCCGCAAGCTGGGCCGCGGGCGGCACAGCCGGGCCGTCCACAGACACAGCGGCAGGCTCCGGAGCAGGGGTAGCGGAAGTGGAGGCCGTGCCGCCGTCCGCAGCTGCGGCGTGAGCGGAGGGCTCGCCGCCGGCACCATCCGCGGCCCCATCAGGGCCCTCCGCCCGCTGCCTGTGCGGACAAGCAAACCGTTTATGGCCCACGTCTCCACATTCAAAACACTTCATCTGTCCCGAGCTCGCATACACCATATAAGATCCGTCCCCGTGCTTGACCCTGAAGGAGACTTCCAGAGTTTGAGTGGGCGAGTTGAGAAACATGAACACCTGTTGCTTGAGTGATTTCACATGTTTGAACTTGGTGGCCTTGCATCCCAAAGGCAGAGTTGTAAACGGGCCCGCAAACTTCCCAAAACTGCGGAGCTCTGCCGCCAACTGCTCATCAGTGATGAAAGGTGGAACACCTGAGACGGTGATTCTCGTTGATGGGACCGATAAGGGGGACACCTGTACAGAGAGAGACCATGGACCATGGCGTAGATACTGTAGGAAGAGAAATGGAGTAGGAATAATCTTGTAGGAAGAGTAAGTGAAGAGTGTTCAGGAGATAAAGAGGGAGTCAGAAAGAATCATGAGTTTGAAGCTAGAAGTCAAAGGTGTGACTCTGAATATTGTCAGTGTGTATACCCCACAAGTTGAATGTCAGGTAGAAGAGAAAGGAATTCTGGAGTAAGCTGGATGAAGTGGTAGAAAGTGTTCCCGGGGGGGAGAGAGTAGTGATTGGAACAGACTTTAATGGACATGTAGGTGAAGGGAACAGAGGTGATGAGGAGGTTCTGGGTAGGTATGGTCCTAAGGGGAGAAATGTGGAAGGACAGATCATTGCGGATTTTGCTAAAAGGATGGAAATGGCTGTGGTGAACACATACTTCAAGAAGAGAGAGGGACTTAGGGTGACTTACAAGAGTGGAGGAAAGTGCACACAGATGAACTACATCTTATGCGGAAGGAGAAATCTGAAAGAGATAGGAGACTGCAAGGTGGTGGCAGAGAAGAATGTAGCTAGACAGCTTTGGATGGTAGTCTGCAGGATGATTTTGCAAAGCAAAAAGAGGAAAACAGTGAAGGCAGAGCCAAAAATTAAGTGGGGGATGTTACAGAAGGAAAAAGGTCGCACAGAGTTCAGGAAGGAGTTGATACAGGCTCTGGGTGGTAGAGAAGAATTACCAGATAACTGGGAAAGTGTAGCAAAAGAATTGAGGAAAAGGGGTAGAAAGGTATGTGGTGTATCCAGTGGTCAGAGGAAAGAAGACGAGGAAACTTGGTGGTGGAATGAGGAGGTACAGGATAGCAAAGAAAAAGTGGGATAGTCAGGGAGATAAAGAAAGTAGACAGGAGTATTTGGAATGTAGGCGTATGTCATAGAGAGGGGTGGCAAAGGCAAATGAAAAGGCATATAATGAGCTTTCTCCGTAGGATTGCTGGACTCACCCTCAGAGATAGGGTGAGGAGCTCAGTCATCCGGGAGAGGCTCAGAGTAGAACCGCTGCTCCTCCACATTGAAAGGAGTCAGTTGAGGTGGTATGGGCATCTGATTAGGATGCCTCCTGGACGTCTCCCACTTGAGGTGTTTCAGGCACGTCCCACTGGGAGGAGACCCCGGGGCAGACCCAGGACTCGGTGGAGAGACTATGTCTCCCAGCTAGTCTGGGAACGCCTTGGTATCCCCTCTGAAGAGCTGGAGCAGGTGGCTGGGGAGAGGGAAGTCTGGGCTTCTCTGCTTGAACTGCTGCCTCCGCGACCCGGACCTCCGGAAAAGCGGTAGAAGATGGATGGATGGATGGATAATGAGTTGTATGAGAGGCTAAACACTAAGGAAGGAGAAAATGGTGTTCACTTATATAGTGCTTTTTCTCATCTCTGGATGACCAAAGTGCTTTACAGATCCTGCTATCCACCCATTCACGCACTGATGGTGGCAGGGCTGCCATACACACAGAGGTACTAGCCTGACCACCAGGAGCAGTTGGGGGTTAAGTGTCTTGCTCAAGGACACTTTGACATGCAGACTGCAGACAGAGTGGGAATCGAACCCCTGATCCTCCGATCAGTAATCGGCCACACTACACCTGCGCCACAGCAACCCCCTAAGGAAAAGGAGAAAAGGACTTGTATTGACTGGCTAGACAGAGAGATCAAACTCAAAAGGATGTACAGCAGGTTAGGTTGATTAAGGACAGAAATGGTAATGTACTAACAAATGAGGAGAGTGTGTTGAGAAGGTGGATGGCGTACTCTGAAGAGCTGATGAATAAAGAAAATGAGATAGAGAGGAGGATGGATGAAGGAAAGATAGTGAACAAGGAAGTCCTGAGGATTAGCAAGGCAGAAGTGAGGGCAGCTTTGAAAAGGATGAAGAATGAAAAGGTAGTTGGTCCAGCTGACATACCTGTGGAGGTATGGAGATGTTTAGGAGAGATGGCAGTGTACTTTTTAACCAGATTGTTTCACACAGTCTTGGAGAGTGACAGGATGCCCGAATAGTGGAGAAGAAGTGTTTTGGTACCAGTTTTCAATTCAATTCAATTCAACTTTATTTATATAGCGCCATTTCACAAGATTAGTCATCTCATAGCACTTTCAAATGTAGGGGAAACCCCCACAATTGCAGAAGGACCCCAGCAATCAGACGATCCCCAGTGAGCAAGCACTTGGCGACAGTGAAGAGGAAAAACTCCCTTTAAACAGGAAGAAACCTCTAGCAGAACCAGGCTCATGGAGGGGCAGTCATCTGCTGCGACTGGCTGGGGGGTGAGGGGATAGAGAAAATGAAAAGAACAGACATATAGAGAGCAAACATTAAAGGAGTGAAGCCAAGTACATTATTGGAGGTCCCCCGGCAGTCTAAATCTATTAGCAGCAGAACTAAGGGAGGGTTTAGAGACACATGATCCCTCCCTAATCGTAGGCTATATCGGAAAGGAAGGTTTTTACTCTATTCTTAAAAATAAAGATTGAGTCTGACTCCCGAATCCAGATTGGCAGCTGGTTCCACAGGAGAGGAGCTTGATAGCTGAAGGCTCTGCCTCTCACTGTACTTTTGGAGATTCTAGGTATTACAAGTAATTCTGCATTTTGGGAGTATAGTGCTCTGTTAGGATAATAGAGAAGTATCAGATCTTTTAAATAAAAAGGGGCCTGATTGTTAAGAGCTTTGTAAGTGAGAAGAAGGATTTTAAACTTAATTCTAAACTCTATGGGAAGCCAATAAAGGGAGGCCCAAACCGGAGAGATATGATCTCTCTTTCTAGTGTTATATGTGGCTCCCTAGAGCCACACAATGAGAGCCAAGGGCGAGCCGGTGAGTTGTGATGTTTTATTGGAGGTAAGGGTGAGGGATGAGGAAAGCACAGATGCTCATACACAATAACACTCCTGAGCAGTACGGCAACAGAGTAAACCGTTGGCACCGGGCGTAGGGGTACACAACAAGAAAGCTCACAGCGGGTAAAACTCACGGGTTAAGCAGCCAGACGAGTAGAGAGCTGGCACTGGGCAAAGGACTCCAATACACAGGGCACTCATACAAGGTGGTATTCCCAAGTGATACAGTAAGGTAAGTAGCGGGCTAGCACCGGACATGGGGGTACCAAGGCACAAAACTCCTTACGGGAAACACTTACGAGTTATGCTGAAGATGAGGCAAGGGCTGGCACCAGACGAAGGGGCTCCAGCCTAGCAGTGCTTATGTCGCAGCCCCGAGTGATCGAGGCTGCTCCTTTTTATCCTCATTGGCAGCGCCCCAGCTGATGAGGATTAATTGGCCCCAGCCGTCCCGTAACACTGACAGCTGGGAGCCTGCTGAGACGCTGTCCAATGAGAGGCAGGGATAAGGGACATGGTCTGAGCGCCGGGGCCCGGCGTCATCCCATGGTGACATCTAGTACCTGTTGAAACTCTTGCAGCAGCATTTTGGATCAACTGAAGACTTTTTAAAGATATTTTAGGACAACCTCATAATAGAGAGTTACAATAATTTAATCTAGAGCTAACAAAAGCGTGAATCAGTTTCTCAGCATCACTCTGAGACAAGATGCTCCTAATCTTGGCAATATTATGCAAATGACAGAAGGCAGTCTTAGAAACAAATTTAATATGTGAATTGAAAAACAGATCTTGATCAAAAATAACTCCAAGGTTCCTCACAGAACTATTCAGAGAAAGAGTAACTGCATCCAAACTAAGAGTTTGATTTGGAAAGGTATTTCTAAGGTTTTTTTGGACCAACAAGAATGACTTCAGTCTTATCTGAATTTAATAGCAGGAAATTACAAGTCATCCAAGCTTTGATTTCCTTAAGACAGGCATCTAACTTGGCTAATTGATTACTATCATCTGGCTCCATTGACAAGTATAATTGTGTGTCATCTGCATAACAATGAAAATGTATACAGTGCGTTCTAATGATGTTGCCTAACGGAAGCATATATAAACTAAAAAGAGTAGATCCCTGTGGAACTCCATGACTGAGCTTAGAGTTGGAAGAAAACTCATTATTGACCTGAACAAACTGAAGCCTATCAGACAAATAAGATTTAAACAACTGCAGCGAAGTTCCATTAAGTCCAACATAGTGTTCTAATCTATCAAGTAGAATATCATGGTCAATAGTATCAAAGGCTGCACTAAGGTCAAAAAGGACAAGTACAGAAACAAGTCCAATATCAGATGCAATAAGGAGGTCATTAGTGACCTTCACTAAGGCTGTTTCATGATGGATTCTGAAAGCAGATTGAAACTCTTCAAATAAACCATTTCCCTGCAAATGGTCAAATAATTGTGTAGCAACTCATTCTAAGATTTTTGAAATGAAAGGTGTCGGTAAAATGACATGATTGATCTGTCTTTTTCACACTTCTTTATCTGCTTGCTTCACATGCTACACTGCAGAGTTTAGTTTACACCCTATAATTCATTCGCTGAAACCAGTCAGAATCAGTTCTGCACACAGCCAAACTGACACATAAGATGAAATGTACCGATAAAATGAGGGAAAATCCCCTCCCTCTTGCACGAGGGAGTGGCTAAGCTTTATAAAAACTATAGGGCTCACTTTTTGGGTAGCACTCTCTTGGGGAATTGCCTAAAGAGTTGTGTTCCAGCGCTACTTGTATCCATATCTCACTTTCAGTAAAATAAGTGAACGTATACTTCATCTCTCAGTCTGGTTATTTGGCCTTCGTATAAAAGAACTGGGGGTTAAGGTATTTTAGATGCAACAATTTGGTGTTTCCGCCCGGTTACGAGGCTAAATATTAGTTTTAGTTTTGTAAACAGCATGAGGATTTTTCTCTGCAGACTGGTGGCCACAACATCATATGAGGTGAGCAGAAAACCTTTTTCAATAAATTTCTGCCTGTCCCTTCGGAGACAGCCCTTTCTGTAGAGATGAAATATTCATGCACGTGTGATTTTTATTCGTGGAATGAAACTGAGATATGGTCTTGAATTTATGATATGTTGTTTATTTACTGAGTTTGATGAGAAATCTCCAAACGGTTTTAACCCCGTGGAATTAGTTATACGCGTTAATACTGTTCCAGAAAGTAGAGTTGGAGAGAGCTTGGGTAATAGGTTTAAACTCCAGGGTGGCTGAAATAGGGCCACTGAAAAAGTAGTGTTACCCCATTATGCATAGCTTTGCCAAAAGGTTTTAACCCCTTGAGATCATTGCTTGATTTCAAAAAGTCAAAAAATGATTTCAAAAAGTCAAAAAAAGCAGACATTTCAAAAATGTCTGCTTTTATTAATGCTAACACCAGCCTGCCCAGGGACTACAGGTGGAAATTAGCACTTGTGCTATGACCTGGTACAATGCATCTTTCCTCTTTAAAGGCCAAATGTCACGTAATTTTTTTTTTCTAAATGACAACGAATTTAGATGAAATACACATAGCTTAAACCAAATATTCATACCGGAGACCATATCACCCACCTGTATTTACATAATTGCACAAAATACACCAGGTGAAGGCCCCACCTTGCTCGCTGGCTTGTGACAGCCAGTCCAGACCACGCCCATGTTTTTGACATCACAAGTTGTACCCTGGCTGCCCTGCCTATCCACATTCACACTTATCAACATTGGACAATCATGACGGAAAGTGACAGCGATTGTGAACAAATTAGTTTAGTTTTGTCTTTTTTTTTGTCTTTTTTTTTGTCAGTGGTTCAGACAGTGACAGAGGCATAGAACCTTACAGGTTCGAGCTGTCCGAGACGGAATCAGATGCTTTGTCTGATGACAACAGTTCCGACGATGACCAGAGAACAGAACCAATGGAAAATGTCATTGAACTGGACATTAATCGCCTCCAGAATTGGGAAGCCGAAGGGGGTCTGTCGAGGGCGCCCCATAAGTATTGATTTTTCGGAAGCCATTATCATTACAGTGGAGGAGAGCCGCTGCTGTCAAGAAATTGACCAGATCAATATGAAAATGGAGGCGCATACCTGTCAAGTGAGACGTTTTCGCCGTATTTTAATACCGTAAAACGCAGCTATAAGGGACGGCGGAGTAATAATGGACATTTCTCGGGGAAATGTTTTCATACCCATCAAGTGAGACGTTTTCACCGTATTTTAATACCGTAAAACGCGGCTATAAGGGACGGCGGAGTAATAATGGACATTTCTCTGGGAAATGTTTTCATACCTGTCAAGTGAGACGTTTTCGCCGTATTTTAATACCGTAAAACGCGGCTATAAGGGACGGCGGAGTAATAATGGACATTTCTCTGGGAAATGTTTTCATACCCATCAAGTGAGACGTTTTCGCCGTATTTTAATACCGTAAAACGCAGCTATAAGGAACGGCGGAGTAATAATGGACATTTCTCTGGGAAATGTTTTCATACCCATCAAGTGAGACGTTTTCGCCGTATTTTAATACCGTAAAACGCGGCTATAAGGGACGGCGGAGTAATAAGGGACACTTTTCTGGGAAATGTTTTAAATGTAATTCGTGTTGTTATTGTCAAATATTTTAAGGAAAATACGGGGAAAATGCAATTTTAGCAAAAACGGGCGTATTGCCATTTCTGTACGCCCAAAAGAAAAATATACGGGAAAAAAAATTGAGTGTGTTGAGGAAAACGTTGTGTGTGTGATCCCCCACAGCTAGGGTGCTGGCAGATGGCTCAGCCTGAGCTATTCGCACTACATTGAGAAGTGTGGACTCAATCATTAGTCTGATTGTTGGGGCGGGCAGATCGCTCAGCGGGAGCTATTCTCACTACAATGAGAAGTCATTAGGATAATGGTTTAACACTTTCAGCTGTGCAGCGGCTGCGGAACAGAGAGGAATCGCCTTACAAATACAGAATTCTGCTTTTTTTTTTATTTTGCGCCGGACGCTGAGTTGTGTTGTTATTGTCAAATATCCATGAATCCTTAAAATATTTGACAATAACAACACGAATTACATTTAAAACATTTCCCAGAAAAGTGTCCCTTATTACTCCGCCGTCCCTTATAGCCGCGTTTTACGGTATTAAAATACGGCGAAAACGTCTCACTTGACAGGTATGAAAACATTTCCCAGAGAAATGTCCCTTACTACCCAGCTGTCCCTGATAGTCCCGTTTTAAGGTATGGGTGAAATATCCAATTTTTTCTCTCTTGTTGCTCACTTCAATCTTCCAGTCTCCATATAAACAATCAATCGAAATACCCCAAGCATCAAACTAGGGTACAATCTATTTCGTCACTTCCGCCTTCTTCCCCAGGTGATTCCAGGGGCCGTGAGTAGGAATGTCAGGCCAAGCGCGGCAGTTTTAAATTAACGAATATTCCGGCGTTACTGAAGCATATGCACCAAGACCCGAACGGATCGGTTCCCTTTTATATCTAGTTTCAAGACATTTAAAGTACCCTGTTACGTGACATTTGGCCTTTAAGGTCAGTGTATATTGTGCATGTCCCTGCAAAAATAAATAAATAAAAGAAAGAAAAGAAAAGAAAGTAGAGTTGGCACCCCTTGCGTATTTAGCTCAGACCAAAAAAGGTTGTAACTCCCAGAGAAATTGCAACGAGCGCGTTTCTAAAATATAGTTGGTCTTACCGCATTAGTTAGGGACCTACTGTGTGTGAAACAAACACATAAGTTTTAAGTAACCCGAACGGGACGATCGGTTCATAGGTGATACAGTATATAATAATATAATTAAACTAATTATAGTAAAAAAACATGGTGATGTGTGAGACAATATTGTCGTGAGGAAGTGGAAATAAATAAGATCATAATAATAATTTCATTCTATGCTATAAGATGTTGATATTAGACTATAACATTTAAAGACGGTTGGATTAAAATGGCAACAAAACTGGATAACGATAAAGACAATGATAAAATGGATAATGATAAACGCAGCTCTGAATATCCTTTGGGTAGTCTGGGTTATGCTATAAATGAAACGGAGGAAGTGTTAAAAGCTACTGTGTGTCGAGAGAAAATAAATGAAGAGCGAAAACAGCTTAAAACATGGATAAAATGGTTACAAAGAGATGACTTGTTTGGCAATATGGGGGGCCCCCTACCAAATAAATCAGACAAAGCCGTTTATGTGTGGGTTGTTTTGTTTTTGTGCAGAAAAAATGGAAGGACCTTCATGCTGCTTCGACCTTGTGGAGATAATGCAGAGAGAGAAGCAATTCTGTGTTTGTGTGTGTGTGTGTGTGTGTGTGTGTGTGTGTGTGTGTGTGGTTGCTTGAGAAAAAAAGGAGAATGAAAAAACACAGGCTGTGTGGGTGCTGATCTGTGACAGCGGAGTGAAAAAGAAGTAATCTAAATATGGGTATTTTTGCAAAGTTTTGGGGTTTTACTTTTTCAATCTAACTTTGCAGGTTTTTAACTAATGTTGCATACATGATAAATTATTTACATGTTTTTTAAAGCAATTTTCTGACTTTTTTCTTTGACTGAAGCATAACAGTGCACTTTACAGGGAAAAAGGACACAGAACTAACAAGCTGTCCGAGCCTCCCTCAACGTGACCATAGGCACATAGAACACTAAGTTAAGCACAAATGCTTACATCTTAATCAATGTTACCAACATGACAATGATGAAATTAATTGAATATTACAATATCATGATGTCACTTAATAATGCCTAATCACTGAAGTGATTAGGCATTATTATGTCATGCCATGTAATATAGGGTATATGTATACCCTATATTACATGATTTAAAGCATAGAGGTTCAAAAGAGATTGATAATTAATGTGTTTGTGCATATGATTTGCCAGAGACTACGGATTATCAAACAGAGGTCTTGGTAATTGTGTGTTATATTGTTGCTTTGTTTAAATAATACTATATTTACCATTTAATAAATGACATATACAATCTTATTTACATTTCGACCCTAGGCCTGACCAAGTAATAAAAAGGGGAAAACGCAAGAGCAGGATCTGAGACGGTCCATGCTGTGACTTTTTCAAAACCTCCTAAAGAACATATCAAGATGGTGATGAAGTTTTTATTATCGGGAGATGATAAATTTATGAACAGAAAAGATAAAATGGAGAAAGGGAATTTAATTTCAGTGGTCAACTGAGACTGATTAGTGAGTTGTGTCAGTCTGACCTAGATAAGAATAGACAGAATCAGCCTTCAAAGGGAAAAAAAAACACACAGGCCACAGATTGTGGTCCTGTGCCATAAATTCCTGAAAACAGAGATTAGGTTTACATCTGCAGTTACTAATTCTAAATGCTGCACTGGTCTAAGGCTTTTAATATATGATATTGTCTTGTTTGAACATAATCTTAAACTAAGTGATTACCCATGTCAATTGGTAAAACCTTAACTGATTCACAGAATATTTAGTGAATACTTGTTGTGAGTAGCCGGACTCACATTCAAATTGTGGAAGCTTTAGGCGTGATAGGGTTAGGTTTTCTGCTATTCTTTATTCTTTGTTTTTCAAAAGGAAAGGGAAAAGCATTCACAAAATTATTTTTTTATTTTAGCTTTCACCAGGAATTAGATTTGCCAAATTAACAAGGAATCACAACATCATCATTACCTTTCAATTTAATAAATCTTTGGTGACATATGCAATATGTAATAAAATAATAAAAAAAACAATAAATCACTTGTGTTTCTTAATATTAATAAACAACTGGGATAAACATTTAAGGGATACAAAGCCAATGATGATCGCTGGAACATAAGTAAAATCAATTTATGAGGTGATGAAACTTGCACTCCTGTTGATGTAAACACTGATGTGCAGACTGGGAAGCCGTAAGTTTTTCCCCAAATATTTCTTTGCAGGTTAGCACCGAGATTTGATCTTTGTGGGAGATGGAGAGAGGCCGGACAGTGTGTGTGTGGGGCAACATTGACATTGACATTGATTGACCACAGGAGAAAGGACCCCTAAATTGACAAGCATTTTTTGAAGCTAAGTATGACTTTGCATGACATTGTAAATGACATAAAGTATAACGATTTAAATGAATCTGACTTTACAAATGTAATGTTTATATGGTTTTACACTGCAGGATACATCTGATGTTACTCACCACATAATGGTGTGACAACATCATATTTCAGAAATGTGACAGTAATAAGGAATGTATTTTCCCGATGGTCAGCCGTGGCCAAGCTGGGCCTTGGGACTACATCCCACCCCATAATTTACCAAGGAATGTATAAAACGAGGCATTCCCTGTACAAAATTAAACCAAATTCTAATTAGGCAATATGCCCACCTTTCCATTGACTGAAGGAGTGTGACGCAATCTTTATTCATTTATACAAATTCAACCTATCTGTGTTCAACTAGACAAACTGACCTCACTTATCAATGCTAAATCATATCAAATCTGCATAGACAACTATTTTGTTTTTCTTAAATGGAATTTGTAAATTAGTTCAAGAGACATCACAAAAGAAGCCATGATTATTGAAATCTTATTTTGAAGGAGCTGTACTACCCACAAATTTTCATTTAAATTAAAAGTGGTAACACACTTCCTTTCAGTAAAAGATACTACCCATCAAGCAAATACCTTGTAACTTTGCTGCATATGCATCTCCATGCATCAAAAAGGGGGTATCGAAGAAGTTAATTAGCAAAAATAATTAGCAATCTTCAGAAAAATAGATAATACATAAAAATTATCAATAGATGATCAATAATGAAGAGAAAAATATAAATGAAAACGCTTGGTAATGAAATAACAACATTCAATAGGAAAAGTTAAAAGTTACATCAATAAATTTCCAGATATTTAAGGAACAATCTGTAGATTATTGTAAAGGAAATATGTCTATAAGGAACAAGGTAAACTGATAAGGAAGAAAACCATGCAAATCTATGAGAAAAGTTCCAAATGTCTAAGGAAAGTCCAACTTGTGCTGAATTTGTTTATTGTGGGACTTGATTTAGAATCTACTACAAAGACAATACAGATTTTTACATTTATTAAAATTACTTTACAATAATTGAGTGGGTACTGGCACAAGTCCCAGTGTATCAAGTGCACAGTGCCACCAGGAACTCGAACATTGGCAGAAGTCCGTGATTCATTATCTTTGTAACACTAAAATTCTAATCAGATGCAAAAAGATGCAAAAAGACATATGATAACATAAACATACACTTCATAAAATTTTTTGAAATTTAAAAGGGCTCTCAGAAAACGGGGGAAATACAGTCAACATGGACAAAGAACTGTAAGGTGTGGATAAAACTGTCATAACCCTGAGGATTCCTTCCAGCTCCTCGGGCTCTTATTGTGAAGGCGCCCGGGGGAGCTCCCTGCTGTCAAAGTCAGCTGCTGCTCCGCTGTCATTAGGAGCAGCTGTGCCGCGTTGGGGTCATTAGCCGCCAGAGATATAAGCGGGTGCTAAATGTCCTCCAACGCGGCAGTCTCTGTTATGATCATCTGTTACGTTCACCTACGTGCTGTTGTGCTCCTGTTATGCTCAGTGATGTTCCTGCTTGCCTAGCTCATCATTGTTAAAGTTGTCGTCTCGTAAGGTACGTTCCCTTGAGACTCACCCTTACTGTTGTCCGTCTGGCTTCGGGTGCTCCCCGGCTCAGACGTCACCCAGCCACTGCATGTGTTCTGTGTGTGTTCATCCTTCTCTGCAATAAAATATCACTGCAAACTCACTGGTGACTGAGGCGTCTTGTGATGGTCCGTGAGGGCCATCGTGACAGTAGACTGCCGCCAAACGCCCGGAGAGGAGGCGTTGTTTTGAGACGCCATTCACCGTGCAGTTTGCAGTAGTGGACCGTTTGTTCCTACCTGTCTGAGTGTCTGCAGCGGGGAGTATGTCATCATCCAGGGGCCGTTGTCGGCGCCTTGGCAGGCAGCAAGCGGAGGTTCTGAAGGAGGTAGACTACACCATCTTCACCGCTACGCTGTTGGACGCTCCCAGCGACATTCGTAGATACCTGGACCTAGCCGAGGAGATTCTCGATTCTCTTCCCCGCTTCACTAATCATCCAGAGGTAAGCGTGAGGACAGATGACATCGCCACCCAGCGTGAGCTACTCCGAGGGCTGGAGGGAAATCCTGGCAGGAAGCTGAAGCGGAGGAGACGTCGCCCCTCGCTTCGGGATCCCGCTCCTGCCTCCGTTCCGGCCCGGGAGTTCGCTCCATCCGGAGGTCTTTTCCCATCGGGCATGTCGTCACTCGGGATTCCCCCAGAGAAGCTGCAGCTGACAGCAGACAAGATCTGGGACCGGGTGGCTGATGCTTGCTCCGTTAGGAATCCTCCAGCGTGTATGAAGCATGTGGTGGCGGCGGTCAGACTGGTGGAGAGGAATCCAGCGCTGCGTGAGTTTCCTGAGTTCGCGGACTTGCTTGCCGCTGTTTCTGCTCAGGAATGGCGATTTCCGGACCTCACCTTCGCCTCACCCCCTACAAGGAACCGTCGTCACTCCGGCTTCCAACCTCGGCTAGAGCCCCGTCTGGATGCTGTTCCGGGACGCCGCAAGGGCTCAACCCCCCACACAGCTGTCACTCCTGCGCCTCATCAGAGGGGAATCCCCGCAGCCTCGTCTTCTCCCGGGCCCTCGCCTGCTGTCCCGTCAGCGCTCCATGCCCGACTGACATCGGCTGTCACCCCCTCCTCCTCGTCGCCTATCCTGGCTGCTGTGTGTCACGAGAGCTCCGTTTCGGCGAGCCTCATCCCAGATCCGCCTCGAGTGGCCTCGCCTCGTCTTCCCAGAGGGCCCTCTGTCGCCATCCAGCGGGGAAAGGAAGGAACGACGTCCCCCACAGTGGGAACCATCTTACCCTTAGGGGAAAGGCAAGTGCATGATAATTTCTCTCCTTTTGACATTGTTTTGCCTTGTCTGACTCCTGGGGGTGGAGTTCGGGGTATGCAGCCCCCTGAGCTCCCTCCACCCGCTGTGGATGAAAGTGTTAACCCTGCTTCCTCTGTGTCTCCCTCCGCTGAGCGGTCCTCGACGTCAGGCCAACGTCGCTGGATGAGGAGGGGGCCTGCGGTTCTGGAAAGCCTGGTTCTGGTTCCGCAGCCACGCCATGGGCGGAGGAGGAGAGCGGACTGCAGCGTGGAGCCATCGCCGATGAAGAAGCATCCCCGGGGTTCCATGGAGGAGCGGTCCGGTCCAGCAGGGCGAGATTCTCCTGCCACCACGCCGTGCGGGCCACCGGCGTGGACATCGGTGCCGGAGGACTCTCTAGCTGCACGCGCCATCATGCCAGCTGCGGAGCCCGACGCAGCTGAGTGGGAGCCTGAGGACGACCTCCTGACTTCTGAGCCCGGATCATTGCAGTCCTGGACGGCGTCAGAACCCGAGCTCAGGCAAGTGCTCTGTTTTATCTTCCTTCTTCACCTTTTAGAGCACTTTTGCCTTTCTCAAGGGCAGATGAGCAGGGTGCAGCCGGCCGCTGCGTCCAAGCTTATCTCGCCGGGTTCTGGCGCTACCGGTGATCCTGATCCCAGGTTTTCTCTCTTGTGTGAGTCTTCTCCCAGGGTCGCCGGCGAGGGGCTGCTCTCGCCTGCTGCGCCAGAGGTTCCGGTTTCGGGGTTGGAGGTCGAGTCTGGTGCCACGCCGACCGGGTCCACCGGGAGTGCTTCACTGGCCCAATCGGGGTCCACCGTGGGTTCGGTTCCGGAGGCCCAATCGGGGTCCACCGTGGGTGCTGCACCAACAGGTCCTGGATTCGGTGAGGGAGCTGCAGATCCCCGGCCACCCGATGCTGGACAGGCTCGTTTCCACCGTCATCCTCCTCGTCTCCCTGAGGAGCGCTACCCATCTCCACCTGGGGCCGTTGGGGTCCCGAATGCTCTGCCCGGTTCCCCCTCGTCTCTCCCCTTTTCGGCGGGACCGCCGGCTGCTTCCTCCCAGCGGTTCTGGTGGGCTGGTGTTGCGGGGCGGCCGCCTGAAGGACTGTCTCTTCAGTTTGGTTCTCCGGGCCGGCCCCCCGACCTATTTGTCTTCCTGTGTGGCGACCTGCTCCGACCGCCTGAAACTCTCTTCTCCCGAGCATGGGACTGGGGTAGGCCGCCCGAACTGTCCTCTTTTCCCCTCCTTGTTCTGTGGCCTCTTGTTGCCGGACGACTCCCCGAACCTTTTGCCCCCATCCCTCCGGGTCTGGAGTGCACCCTTCCCGGGTTCCTGATCTCGTCTGTGGGACTGTTGGGGTGTGTGTGGGGGGGGGAGGGGGATTGTTTTGTGTTTTTGTGGCTCACCAGGTTGTTTCTGAGTTTGGTGGGGGGTTTTTTTCTTCCACCTTATGTCACTCTATTTGCCAAAAGGTATATTGCCTATTTTGAATTTATTGTGGTTGCTCACATTTTTGGGGATTATGGTTTTTTTTTCTCCCCCTGCCTTTATAGCCTTGTTGGTTGTTTGTCTCTCTCCCTCCTGCCAGCGCCCCATCCACCCACCCTAGGGGGGTGGGGGGGGGGCTTGGGTGTTACTCAGGCCCCTCAGAGCTCGGCCTTGAGGGGGAGGTACTGTCATAACCCGAGTGTCGGTTCTGGCCACACTCGGGTCTCATATCTTTTTTTTCTCTGGCTTTGGCAGCTGAGGATTCCTTCCAGCTCCTCGGGCTCTTATTGTGAAGGCGCCCGGGGGAGCTCCCTGCTGTCAAAGTCAGCTGCTGCTCCGCTGTCATTAGGAGCAGCTGTGCCGCGTTGGGGTCATTAGCCGCCAGAGATATAAGCGGGTGCTAAATGTCCTCCAACGCGGCAGTCTCTGTTATGATCATCTGTTACGTTCACCTACGTGCTGTTGTGCTCCTGTTATGCTCAGTGATGTTCCTGCTTGCCTAGCTCATCATTGTTAAAGTTGTCGTCTCGTAAGGTACGTTCCCTTGAGACTCACCCTTACTGTTGTCCGTCTGGCTTCGGGTGCTCCCCGGCTCAGACGTCACCCAGCCACTGCATGTGTTCTGTGTGTGTTCATCCTTCTCTGCAATAAAATATCACTGCAAACTCACTGGTGACTGAGGCGTCTTGTGATGGTCCGTGAGGGCCATCGTGACAAAAACTGCTTGGAACTCCAGAAGAAGCTAAAGTAATAATGATTAGAGAAATGGAGGAATTAGATAAATTTAAACCTTAGTTCTAATGTACGAATAATAGTGCAGTAAGATTATGAGTGGAGATTTTTGTGTTCTTTTTTCCTTTGTGTTTCTTCTTCTTCTTCTTTTTTTTTTCCTTTTCCTCATTTAATAATAGAAGTGTATTAGGGCAAATTGAAGCTGAAACCTTTGTCAATACTGAACAGCAACCACAAGACATTTTAGGAGATATTGACCCAGACAATAACTATTTTAATCATATTAACAATAAGTGTGCTTATTATGATGAACAACAATTAAATGGAATTATGAATTCAGATCAGACATTGACAATAATACATATTAATAGTAGGAGTCTCTATGCAAACTTGGGATAGCATTAAGGAGTTTTAAATCAATATTAAAAAGTAAAAAAGTGGACACCCTTTCTACTGGCCTTCAGTGAAGCCTCCACAGCAAGATTAAAGCACAACTGCATAACTTGGAGACATCATAAGATAAAGGCATAGAACTTCAAGGCCATCAAGCAGTTTACTCTCAGGAGAGGAGAAAAGGGAGGAGGGAGTGAGAGCATGAAACCCTTTAGCCAGTCAGTGTGACATAAAACTTCATCTTGGAACACAAAATATAATAGACATATCAAACAGCTTGTTAATATAGCATATTAAAACAGTTCATATATGGATAAAAGTTACAGTCATATGTTGCAACACACCCACACACACACTTATAAAACATGTGATCTCAACAGATAAATGCATAATTAGTGAATTTCTATTATAAGGTAATATTAGATGATAAAAGTAGTTGGAAACCACATGTCAGATAAATACAAAACAAAGTTGCAAAAAATATTGCAATCATAAATAAAATTAAGCAAGTCCTAGATTACAAATCACTTCATATCTGGTGTTGCTCATTGGTACTTCCATACTTGACCTATTGTATAGAGGCCTGGGGTAACAATTATAAAAGTACATTTAATTCATTGCTAACATGACAAAAAAGGCTGTCCATGTTATACACAAAGTCGGGTAACTTGAACATACTAATTTATTGTTTACTCATTTAAAGTTATTGAAATTGCGGGATCTGGTTGATTATTACAGTATATAGCACAATTAATGTTTAGAAAAAAGAAAAAGAAAAAGAAAGACCTTTTGCGTAATAAATCAATCAACTTACTAAAATAGTTATAAAATCCATAAGTTGCATATTTTTAATAAAATTATTATAAAGTATAGCTTAAATTTTAGAAAAATGAAAATCTTTATAAAAGCTAAAAGCTCAATAAAGCTTAATCTGGCATTGATAATCTTGCAGGTAGTTGGTTTGATAATATATTTGGCAAATGGGGAAAAATAATTCAAGGAGCCCTTATAAGTATAATTATTAGTTCATTGATCTTTGTTTTTTGTGGATGTTGTTGTGTTCCCATGATTAAAGAATAAAAATTAAAAGAAAAAAAATAAAAGAAAGATCTATTTTAGTGGCCTTCTCTTCCAAGGATCCGCCTCCATATCAAGGGGTCCAGGAAGCTGCCCGCCTGCTCTCTTATTGCCAGGACGATGACGAGGTTGTGCCACGACTGAACCTAGATGGGGACCTAGATGACACCGAGGAGATAGTTTAGGGTCTGCGATAGGGTCTACAATGCACATTCCACATGGTGTTAGATTTTGCTCTGCTGTGCTTCTGCCCTACAGGTTTCCTTTGTGATAAATGATTAATGAAATAATAGATGCATCTGCCAAGAATGTGCCGCTAGTCCAGCAAAAGCTAGCGGTACTCAAATACTTCGCAAGCAGTTTCATGAAATACTCAGTCAGAAGGCAACTCATACCGGCTCAGATGTCGCCTGGGTTAACAAGGTCAGGAGTTCCTGGCAGTGGAAGGTGAAGGACAGAGCTGTGTGGAGGAATTGGATCAGACCTAAATGAAACAGTCATTGTCGACCCCAGCAGACTGCTATGATGATGATGATGATGATGATGATGATGATGATGATGAGATGCATATATATGAATGTATTCATATATGCATATACTCATATATGCATCTTCATATATATTCATATACGTATATGCATAGATGAAGATAGCTTAGTTTTGAATATATTTTACACATATAGGATTGTTAGCTATATTGACTCATAATGTCTGCACCACACCCGATGTCCTCTGGAGAAATGGTGACCTGATGGGGAGGCAGGTTAGATAAGATAAGATAAGATAAGATAAGATAAGCCTTTATTAGTCCCACAATGGGGAAATTCCAGGTTCACTTGACTGCTGGAAAGGGGGCGTCAAGCACATATAGAACTTTAGAAACACTGCACACAGGGGATAGAATAGGGTTATGAGATGGGTTTAGACCCATCTCAACAGGGGGAGATGCAAAAACGTAAGCTTATGTTACTAGGTTATAGCTAGCTAGCTAGCTAGATAGATAGAGAGATAGATAGAGAGGTGCCCTAATAGGACACCTCAACAGGGGGTATTGTCGGTAAAATGACATGATTGGCCTGTCTTTCTCACACTTCTTTACCTGCTTGCTTCACACGCTACACTGCAGAGATTAGGTTACACCTTATAATTCACTTGCTGAAACCAGTTAGAATCAGCTCTGCACACAGCCGAACTGCCACATAAGCGGAAATGTACTGATACAATGAGGGAAAAACCCCTCTCTTTTGCAAGAGGGAGTGGTTAAGCTTTATAAAAACTATAGGGCCCACTTTTTGGGTAGCACTCTCTTGGGGTATTTTCCTAAAGAGTTGTGTTCCAGCGCTGCTTGTAATCCATATCTCACTTTCAGTAAAATAAGTGAAAGTATACTTCATCTCTCATTCTGGTTATTTGGCCTTCGTATAAAAGAACTGAGGGTTAAGGTATTTTAGACGCAACAATAGGAAGCAAAGAAAGGAACTGTGGTACTGTATGAGAAAGTCAGGAGTGGAAGAGAAGTATGTGAGGGTGGTGCTGGACATGTATGGGGACAGCAAGACGGTGGTGAAGTGCTCTGTAGGAGTGATGGATGGATTCAAGGTGGGGGTGGGATTACATCAGGGATCAGCTCTGAGCCCCTTCTTGTTTGACATGGTGATGGATAGGCTGACAGACGAGGTCAGGCAGGAGTCTCTGTGGACCATGATGTTTGCAGATGACATTGTGATCTGCAGTGAGAATAGGGAGCAGGTGGAAGAGAACCTGGAGAGGTGGAGGTATGCTCTGGAGAGAAGAGGAATGAAAGTCAGTAGGAGCAAGACAGAACACATGAGTGTGAATGAGAGGGAGGCAGGTGTAACAGTGAAGATGGAAGGAGTAGCAGTAGTGAAAGTAGATGAGTTTAAATACCTGGGGTCAATCATCCAAAACAATAGAAAATGCACAAGAGAGGTGAAGAAGAGAGTGCAGGCAGGGTGGATTAGATGGAGATGGGTGTCAGCGGTAATTTGTGACAGAAAGGTAGCAGCAAGAGTGAAAGGGAAGATTTACAAGACGGTAGTGAGACCTGCTATGATGTATGTTTTGGAGACGTGGCACTGATAAAAAGACAGGAGGCTGACCTGGAGGTGGCCGAGTTGAAGATGCTAAGATTTTTATTGGGACTGACTAGGCGGGACAAGATTAGAAATGATTATATCAGAGGGACAGCTCAGGTTGAGCAGTTTGGATACAAAGTAAGATAAGATAAGATAAGCCTTTATTAGTCCCACAACGGGGAAATTCCAGGATTGCAACAGCACAGGGATAGCAACACTCAGAGCAACAATCAGAAGGCAAGAAAAAAAACAAGCAAGCAAGAGCAGCTAATAAACATATGTACGTATTACTATAAAATATATATATATACACACACACACAGACACACAGTGCAGAGCATTGTAGCTGGATGGAATAAATATATGAATATATGAACACACAGTGCAGAGCATTGTAGCTAGATGGAATAAATATGTAAATATATAAACACCCACAGTACGGAGCATTGCAGCTAGGTGGAATAAATATGCAAGTATATAAACACACACAGTGCGGAGCAATGTAGCTAGATGGAATAATATGTAGATATATAAATATATAAACACCCACAGTACGGAGCATTGTAGCTAGATGGAATAAATATGCAAATATATAAACACACACAGTGCAGAGCATTGTTGCTAGATGGAATGAAACAGCATAACCGTCTACTTAGTTATCCTACATGGTATGATTATGTGCCCATACATATTCTCACCCTCCATAGCGACCGGTATGTTCCTAGTTGTATGCCGGAGAGGACCATTGTGTAAGTCTATTGCATCTTTTGCATTCAAAAAACTATTAGTTTGTTACGTCTTTTTGCTATCTCTGCGAGCAGCCCTGCTTAGGTTGTACAGTCTGACAGCCGTTGGTAGGAAGGACCTACGAAACCTCTCGGTTGTGCACCTGGGAGACAGGCAAGGCTGAGATAGTTTAGACATGTGAAGTGGAGGGATAAGACAAAGGATGGACAAAGGGTGTTGAAGATGGAGCTGTCATGCAGGAGGAAAAGAGGAAGACCACAGAGAAGATTCATAGATGTAGTGAAGGAGGAAATGGAGAGGGTTGGTGTTACAGAGGAAGATGCAAAGGATAGGGTGGGATGGAGGAAGATGAGCCACTGTAGCAACCACTAATGGGAGCAGCCAAAAGAAGAAGAAGTGAATGTCTCAGTTGAAAGGACTCTTATTTAGTCCCTGTCCGAGTTGTATGGAGTAGCCTGAAATTAAACCATCCATCCATCCATCCATTACTGCTTGTCCAGGGGTTGCAGGAACAGCAGTCTAAGCAGAGAATCCCAGACTTCCCTCTCCCCAGCCACCTTCTCCAGGTCTTCAGGGAAGATATGAAGACCTTCCCAGGTCAACTGGGAGACAGTCTCTCTTGTGTATAGGATTGGGTGATATAGCCTAAAAATAAAATCCCAAATTTTTTGATGTCACATTCAGTTTTTTATTTTTTATTGACATTTTTAATTGAAGGAATTATTTCAAATGGTGTTTTGTTTATTTTACTTTTATAAAATAAAATTTTCAGGATAGGGGAGGGGCTTGGACTTGAAGACAACCATATTTACGCTTGTGGATGGGAAAATTTATTTTCATGATGTTCATTTTTTGACATTGTTCAAACCAAAAATATTCAAAGTTGGATTTAAAATCAATTAAACGCCCAGCCCTACTTGTATAATAAATATTCAAGTATGAACTAGAGTA
Source organism: Pholidichthys leucotaenia (assembly GCA_020510985.1). Taxonomy (NCBI): domain Eukaryota; kingdom Metazoa; phylum Chordata; class Actinopteri; order Cichliformes; family Pholidichthyidae; genus Pholidichthys; species Pholidichthys leucotaenia. The sequence continues at coordinate 168,097,960 of CM035846.1, forward strand.
GTAACTAAAAAGCGCTTGAAATGCAATTCCTAGGTTAACCACTAAGCCTTAGAACAAATTTTAAATCCGTTTTTGCAGCAGAGTGTCAGCCCCTCCTCAAAAACAGCAGCCTGGCCTTGACATCAGTGGAGGGAACTAGATGACTGCCACCTGTAGTCACCTAATGGTGGCTGGTGGGTCACCAGCTCAATCCTTGGATCTGGTTGGGACAGATGACATAATGTGTGCCCCACCCTCATTAACCCCACTGTGGTGCCCTTGAGCAAGGCCCTTAACCCCATCCCAGTGGAGCTTACACGCAGTCTGTGGCTGTACTGGGCTGAATGCAAACAGGGCGTCCTTGATACAGAGAGGTTGCCTCTCAATTGACCCCTCTTTTATAAGTAAATAATAATTAAATAAATCAAAATAAACTGTCAATAACGAAAATATGCAGTAATTTATCTTCTGAAAAGGACAACTATAAGTCTATATGTAACGGATGCCAACTAGTACTGTTCGGCGTAGAACGTTAGTAAAACCTCCCTCCCAAAGCCTCATACAGTATCGGTAGCGCTGAGCTACCGGTCGGACCTTTAGCTCAGCGCGATCGTGCTGTGTCTCCCATGCTCGAACTGTGTTAGTTGACTGAGAGGTTGCGGGTTCGTGTCCCGTGTGGGGCGAACTGCGCAGGATGATCTCTGTCACATACTGTATATTCATATGAGGGACCACAGCCTTATAATTATGAACCTGTTAGACATCATAGAGACCAGGAACAGAGGAGAACTGGGAGAAATAACGGCCATCAGCCAGAAATTAATCTTTGTGAGAAAAATGAGTTGAAGAACTACACAGCTATTATGGTGAGTTGTTTAGCTTACGATTATTGTAGCCTTATAAATTTATCTGTCACATATGTAACACCTTTATTTGAAGGCTGACTTAAAAACTGTGGTGAGATTTTTATCTGTATTAAAACTGTGGTTTACTCCATTAAAGAGCTAGGTAACTATCTTCGGTTAGATTTCAGTTAATGTTAAACATGATAATAATGAGCCGGGGAAAATATTGAAAAACATCCACTCGTTTACATTATCCGTCATTCAGAAACACACAATCCTTCCTTTCTTCTTACCTGCGCCTGTTCAGTCAGACAAACAAACACAGTTCATTAGTCGTTAGCCATTAACCGCTGTACTCCCAGTTCTCAGCAGTCTTCTCTCCTTTGCATCTGGAAAACTGTTAACACATCCAAATTTTAGGGGAGAGATCACATACTGTAGTTCCTCAAACAATGGAGGGAGGGACACCTGTAATTACTTCTTCCTTCAGAGAAACTCAGTCTTTCTGTTTGTTCTCCAGTTTTATCAGCATCTGATCCTGGTGTAAACATTAAGAACCATGCTTTGTCTGGACCCCACACAAAAACATCATAGGTCTGGTCTCCATAATACCCCATTTCCACCCCAATTTCCCCACTTTGTTAAGAAATTAAAAGAAGGAAAAAATAGTAGTGGGATACTGTAATCAGATGGCACTGGAAGCTCCTCTGTGATGAAGTTAAAGTTCCTGCTTGTAAAAAATTAAAAAGCTTAATGTCCTTATGACCTGAAGGTTGGTATTTATTTATTATTTATTTATGGTACAACCTGCACAAACACAATAATCATTACTACTACCAGTAAATTCTACCCATATATTTCACTATTACCATTGCTGTACAGATAGCTGAGCAGTTTCCCCTCCTTTCATATAATATGGCATTATTTTGAAAAAAAAAAACAAACCAAACCAAAACAAACCAAAAAAACAGGCTGCTGTTTTAGAAGCAGAAAACTGACCATTCAAATCAAAATTTCTGCCTTTAGGTGTAGTAAACTGAAATCAAACATGTTGTAAGACTTAAAAGGTGAACTTCCAAGACACGGAACAAAATTTGAAACCTGCATTATGCACTTTAAGAAAGTATCAACAAAAAAACTTAAATTCTTATTTTTTTTACCCTTCACCCATAAATGTGTGGGTTTCCTCAATTTAAGATTTTTTGCCTAGATTTCTATTTTTACTCCTAAATTTGCAACATTTTCCTCAAATAATTTTTTGCACATTCTGGAAAAGCAGAAAGGAGCTGTTGTGATGGTGTGGTGTCTGTCATCCATTCATTACCTCCGCCAAGGAGGTTATGTGATCATCGGCGTTGGTTTGTCTGTTTGTTTGTTTGTTTGTTAGCAAGATACCTCAAAAAGTTATGGACGGATTTTCATGAAATTTTCACACATTGTCAGAAATGGGGTATCCTACAGATGATTACATTTTGGTGGTGATCCGGATCACCGTCCAAAAGAAAAACCGCCATTACGGAAAATGCCATTTTCGTGAATAACTACTGAACCACTAATCCTATCATTGTGAATCCAATTGCTAGTCATATGTTTTCATGGTCAAGGAATCTGAAAACGTACACACAAACACTGTATGGGGGGAACTGTGGTGCTTGGCGGAGGTCTGCGCTCTCCGAGTGCTTTTCTAGTTATCTGTCCATTTGTCACAAAAATTTATACTCATTCTAGCCAATTTTCCCGATACTTATCAACCTCATGCACAATGATCCGCAGGTGGGTCTGTATCCAAGCTGCCTGATGTGTAGAGAGTATGGTGAGAGTGTGTGGCCCTTAGGGCTTGCCGTACCTGCCCTGGATGTGACATCCGGTGGGCTATGGCCAAACTGTAGATAGTTGTGTGTCCTCTAATAAAGTCCAGTTGGCTGCATGACATAACTCTGATTCCGACCATCATTATACAGACATAACATTTTGTCGACGAAGAGAAACTATGGGGGCGTATGGGCTACCTCCACCATTATCACCATTTCTGAAATATCCGGGAGAGCCAGCGGTCCTGTGGCCGAACTGGGTCGCCATATTTGAGGGTCATATTGCGGCGCTGGGCTTAAGTAGACTCGACGGAGTATGAAGACGAGCACTTCTGGTCCACCATCTCTGCAAAGATGGTAGGAAAATTCTCTGTATGTTGGGAGAAACAGAGTCTTATGCGGACGCTGTTGGGCAGCTGGCTGAATATTTTGCTGAACATATGAGGACCACGAAACTGCGGGTAATGGAGCTGTTGGCACCAAAAGAAGTTAAGCTAGCTAGCTCAGGGAAGCTAGCAGCTCAGTCAGTGTCTATGGGAAAGTTAGCCACAAAGCTAGATGCGCGCCAAACCCAAGCTACGAGCTACCAGCCAGACTTTGAAGTGGAGCCGGGACAACGAGTGGAGGAGCCCCCGGTAACCGGAGACAGCAAGCCAGCCGAGGAGCTCAGCACGTTGGAGTCAGAGCAGCGACAGCCAGACGCAGAGGCAGTGCAGCGGAGTACCTTGGATGGGTGCAGCGACTAGGCGCTTGGGTCAACGAGTGACACCGATGAGGGTGATGCTGAAAGTCCCGGAAAGCAGCAGCAACAGCCGGATACAGAGACGGCACAGCGGAGCACCTTGGCACCTCCGCTGGGTGCCATGGAGGTTGGGCAGGACCTCAGTGCCGGGGCTCAGAGCATCTTGGATGAGGGTGATTGGCGTGACGGCGAGGTGCCCCAGTCAACGAGCGGCGCCGACGAGCAAGCTTTAGTTTTCCCCAGAGTTCGGCCACAGGGGGCCAGAGTGATTGGGGCTACAGCGGTGGCTGCTGCAGCAGTGTTGAAGGCAGTTGGGAGTGGACCGACCGGCACGGAGGGACGGCATGTCGGGCAGCAGCACTGCAGGTCCAGATGAGAAAAGCGGTCGAGGGTGAGAAGGGACATTCTCACCAGGGAGGTCGGCTTTGATCTGGTGGGAAGGCGGCTGCCAGGGGCGCACATGCCATAGGGATGCCCTGGGCCTCCGAGCCTGTTTTACCTTTGGCTGCCCGTGGACACTGGAGTAATATAAATGACGTTACTGTAAATATATTCATATGGTGCATGTGAATGAATGTGTGTCATTTGGGGATTATTTTGTGTATTTAGTATAAAAAAATGCTGATTTTAGTTGTTTTGGGTGAATGTATTTCCCTTAGTGCATGATTCGGGTCCTAAATTGGGGTGGGTCTGAATTGTGTGTGTGTTTTGCACTTTTTTAAGGGGGAGGGGAATGATGTGTAGAGAGTATGGTGAGAGTGTGTGGCCCTTAGGGCTTGCCGTACCCGCCCTGGGTGTTAGGTCAGGTGGGCTATGGCCAGACTGTATATAGTTGTGTTTCCTCTAATAAAGTTCAGTTGGGTGCATGGCATAACTCTGACTCCGACCATCATTACACAGACATAACACTGTCCTCAAAGTCAAGGTCAAATTTCAGGAGATCTGGGTGCATTTTGGCATGGTTTCATCACGCTGGAATGAGCTACTCCATCACTGATGGTCTGGTTTCTGGTAAAAACAAGTTATTGTATAAACAGGCACATTTCTAAACATTTTTCTAATTAGTTAAATTAAATCAGTGAAAAGTTACTCAAAGAGGACTTTTAAAAGTACAATGGCTGACACTGATTATGACATCAATAGGATAGATTTATTTTTGAAATGGAAAACATCTGTTTGGAGAGAAGCATGCCATCTGTGCCTAAAAACACTGAATGGTGAAAATACTTCTGAGGTCCTTTACAGAAAGAGAGACAGAAAAAACATTACTGGTGTCACCACGTCACACTTCTAAAGGCTCAGTCCACTGGTAGTTAAGTACTCCCCATCAGATAAATGTGTTTCTGTGTTGCACTAGTCACTTGACTGTCATACGTTCAATTCAAAAACAGTGTGCAGTGTTTTGCAGTGGTCTATGGCTTAAATGACAGCTCAGTCTTCAAGATAAATTGAAACAATTCAGTGCTAAGCTTAATAAACATGATTTGATGTTGTGTAGGGCTGTACCAAACTTCTGACTGGTGTTTGATTGGTTGGTAGATATTAAAGTTTGTCATTTTGATTTTCTTCAGATCTTCTGGTTGCTCCCTTTAGGGGTCTTCACAGTGGATCATCTGCTTCCATCTCACCCTGTCTCTTTCATCATCTTCTCTCACACCAACTCTCTCCATGCTCTCCTTCACTACATCCATGAATCTTCTGTGGTCTTCCTCTTTTCCTCCTGCCTGGCAGCTGCATCTTCAACATCCTTTGTCCAATATATGCACTATCCCCCCTCTGCACATGTCCAAACCATCTCAGCCTTGCCTCTCTTACTTTGTCTCCAAACTGCTCCTTCAGAGCTGTCCCTCTGATATACTCATTTCTAATCCTGTCCCTTCTAGTCACTTCCAGTGAGAATCTTAGCATTTTCAACTGTGACACCTCCAGCTCTGCCTCCTATCTTTTTGTCACACACACATACTGTACATACATATTATATATACATACACACATACATACATACATACATACATACACTACCGTTCAAAAGTTTGGGGTCACCCAGACAATTATTTTGTGTTTTCTATGAAAAGTCACACTTATTTACCACCATGAGTTGTAAAATGAATAGAAAATATAGTCAAGACATTGACAAGGTTAGAAATAATGATTTGTATTTGAAATAATTTTTTCCTTCAAACTTTGCTTTCGTCAAAGAATCCTCCATTTGCAGCAATTACAGCATTGCAGACCTAACATGGTTGCACAAGGGTTTTCTAATCATCCATTAGCCTCCTGACGCAATAAGCAAACACATTGTACCATTAGAACACTGGAGTGATAGTTGCTGGAAATGGGCCTCTATACACCTATGTAGATATTGCACCCAAAACCAGACATTTGCAGCTAGAATAGTCATTTACCACATTAGCAATGTATAGAGTGTATTTCTGATTAGTTTAAAGTTATCTTCATTGAAAAAAGTGCTTTTCTTTCAAAAATAAGGAAATTTCTAAGTGACCCCAAACTTTTGAACGGTAGTGTACATACATAAGCTGAAAGCAGTACTGGAACCATCAAGAGTAAAAAGATTGTTTTGCTCAATTTAACCCCCCCCCCCCACACACACACACAAGCATATTCATTCATCACTCCATAAATTCAAGAAATCATCACTATGATAATAATAACATAATAAATTCAAGAATTCAAGATCTCTGTGTGTCACAATCATAGGACATCATAGCACAGCCTATGATGCCCCTATGATGTCCCTATGCCTTGATGTCTTTATGATGTCATATAGACCATCAGGACTGGCGATGCCATCATATAGACAAAAGGAAGATGCCTTTATGATGCCATATAGACCTATAGGCCATCGGACTTGCGATGCCATCATATAGACAAAAGGCTGATGCCTTTATGATGTCATATAGACCACCAGGACTCGTGATGCCGTCATACAGACAAAAGGACCGATGCCGTCATGTCTGGTTAAGGTGTAAACTGGCTGGTTGTCCGGCTGGCACTGCTATTGACGCCACTGAGGACACAGTCCAAGGACGGGTAATTTTTTCACACAAAAGGAATTGTTCAGAACTCCTTATACAAAGATATAGGGTGAGGATGATACGACTATAGCTCGTGACCAGATAAGAGTATGATAGTGCGGTAGTGCACCTGTAAGCTGGTTGCCAACCGCCAAATCTAAATGAAGAAGAAGAAGATATAGAGCAATGATAATCAAGTCAGTGGTGGATAGGGGTGGGGCTCGGATAGTGTGGTGTTGCGCGCTCTTGTGCAGTGGGTGGCAGTGTGCACCTTTCAGTTTGCTGTCCGCCAGTGGCCGAGAGAAGAAGAAGAAGAAGAAGATGATACACAATAGGAGACAGCACTTTAAAGCACACCCATTCAGAGCCTTTGATGGTCATTTTACATTCACTGGCAGCCATATTACTTAATCAAAGAGGTTCCACACTCCACCACAAAACCGAGAAATGCCAGGAGATCCTCCACCCTGGTCCTGTAGCCAGAGACTGTGCTGCGTTTAAAGATGCTCGTGTCCTCTGACTGGAGGTACTTCAGACAGCAGAGGAAGGCTGCATTATTCCACTTCTGGCAGCAGAAGGCGAATTACAGAGCTGCGTGGAGGAATCTGATCAGACCTAAATGAAACAGTCATTGTCGCCCTCGACAGACCGCTATGATGATGATATACATACATATACACACACACACACACACATGTGTGTGTGTGTGTATGTATATATGTATATACTGTATATATACACACATACACATATACACTACCGTTCAAAAGTTTGGGGTCACCCAGACAATTATTTTGTGTTTTCCATAAAAAAATCACACTTATTTACCACCATGAGTTGTAAAATGAACAGAAAATATAGTCAAGACATTGACAAGGTTAGAAATAATGATTTGTATTTGAAATAATAATTTTTTCCTTCAAACTTTGCTTTCGTCAAAGAATCCTCCATTTGCAGCAATTACAGCATTGCAGACCTAACATGATTGCACAAGGGTTTTCTAATCATCCATTAGCCTTCTGACGCAATAAGCAAACACATTGTACCATTAGAACACTGGAGTGATAGTTGCTGGAAATGGGCCTCTATACACCTATGTAGATATTGCACCCAAAACCAGACATTTGCAGCTAGAATAGTCATTTACCACATTAGCAATGTATAGAGTGTATTTCTGATTAGTTTAAAGTTATCTTCATTGAAAAAAAGTGCTTTTCTTTCAAAAATAAGGAAATTTCTAAGTGACCCCAAACTTTTGAATGATAGTGTATATATACAGTATATACTGTATATATATATATATATATACGTATATATATATATATATATATACGTATATATATATATATATATATATATATATATATATATATATATATATATATGTGTGTGTGTGTGTGTGTGTGTGTGTGTGTGTGTGTGTGTGTGTGTGTGTGTGTGTGTAAAAGATAAGATAAGCCTTTATTAGTCCCACAATGGGGAAATTCCAGGATTGCAACAGCACAGGGATAGCAACACTCAGAGCAATAATTAAGAAGATACAAAAAATATAAATAAGAGCAGTGGATATACATACGTACACATAAATATCTAAATATATATACAAAGTGCGGAGCATTGTAGCAAGATGGAATAAACAGCATAACCTTCTACTTAGTTATCCTACATAGTATGAATACTGTATGTACCCATACATATTGTCACCCTCCGTAGCGACTGATATTGTCCTAGTTGTATACTGGAGGGGACCATTTGTGTAAGTCTGTTGCGTCTTTTGCATTCAATACTATTAGGTCGTCATGTTTTTTGCTATCTCTGCAAGCAGCCCTGCTTAGGTTATACAGTCTGACAGCCATAGGTAGGAAGGACCTGCAAAACCGCTCAGTTGCGCACCTAGGTTGATGTAGTCTACTGCTAAATGAGCTTCTCAGTGCGTTCAATATGTCCTGCATAGGGTGGGACTCAGACTCCAGCAGAGATGACAGTTTAGCCACCATCCTTCTCTCTCCCATCTCCTCCACTGGGTCAAGGCGTTGCCCCAGGACAGATCTAGCTTTCTTGATCAGTTTGTTCAGTCTCTTCCTATCGGCTGCTGTAATGCCGTTGCCCCAGCAGACCACTCCAAAAGGGATGGCTGATGCCACCACCGTGTCATAGAATGTCTTCAGCAGCGCTCCTTGTACACCAAAAGCCCTGAGCCTCCTCAGTAGGAACAGCCTGCGCTGTCCCTTCTTGTGGAGTGCATCGGTATTGTGTGACCAGTCTAGCTTATTGTTCAGATGAAGATCAAGGAACTTGTAGGATGTCACCATCTCAGTGCCTGTTCCCTGGATGTTTACTGGTGCTGTGAAGGGTTGTCCTTGCCTGCGGCAGTCCACCACCAGCTCCTTAGTTTTCCTTGCGTTGATCTGGAGGCAGTTCCGATGGCACCAGTCCACGAAGTCCTGGATAAGTCCTCTGTACTCAGCTTCATCTCCGTTGGAGATGAGGCTGACGATCGCAGAGTCGTCAGAGAACTTCTGTAGATGGCAGTGTATTGTGTTATGTGAGAAGTCCGCAGTATAAAGGGTGAACAGGAAGGGAGCCAAAACCATTCCCTGGGGGGCCCCCGTGCTACCGATGATCGTGTCGGACACACAATCTCGCGTTCTCACAAACTGTGGCCGGTTAGTGAGGTAGTCCAGGATCCATGATGACAGGTGCTGGTCCACCCCTGCGCACAGCAGCTTGTCCTTCAGGATCATCGGTTGAATGGTGTTGAAAGCACTGGAGAAGTCAAAGAACATGATCCTCACTGCATTCCTGGGCTTCTCCAGGTGGGACAGAGAATGGTGAAGGAGAAAGATCATTGCATCCTCCACCCCAGTGCCATGCTGGTAGGCGAACTGGAGTGGATCCATCGCTGGTCCCACCAGGGGGCAGAGGTGAGCAAGGAGCAGTCTCTCCAGGGTCTTCATCATGTGAGACATCAGGGCCACTGGTCTGTAGCTGTTCAGATCTTTGGGGTGGGAAGTCTTTGGTACAGGTACCACAAAAGATGTTTTCCACAACTGTGGTACCCTCCCCAGCTTCAGGCTCAGCTTGAAGATGTGCTCCACAATCCCACACAGCTGGCCTGCACAGGACTTGAGGAGCTTCACACTGATGCCGTCCGGTCCCGAGGCCTTCCTCGCCTTGATCTTCCTCAGCTCCGTCCTCACCTGGGTCTTAGTGAGGGTCAGGTTGGGGGGCTGTGTGCTGGGAGTGGTGGGGTGTTGGTGGAGTGGGGTGTGGACAGCAGGTCTCGATGACTGTTGAGGCAGCAGTGGTTGGTGTGCAGTTGGGGGGGAGGGCGGTTGGTCAAACCTATTAAAAAACAGGTTCAGATTGTTCGCCCACTCCCTGCCCTCTGTGGTCTGGGAGGAGGTATTCTGGAGCCCAGAGATGGTTTTAAGGTTTCTGCAGACCCCGCCGATGTTGCTCTGTTGCAGCTTATCCTCCATCTTAAGATAAGATAAGATAAGATAAGATAAGATAAGCCTTTATTAGTCCCACAGTGGGGAAATTCCAGGATCGCAACAGCACAGGGATAGCAACACTCAGAGCAACAATCAGAAGGTAAGAAAAACAAACAAACAAACAAAAAAACAAAAACAAAACAAGAGCAGCAAGTATACATATGTACATATAAACATAAATATATAGACACACGATGCGGAGCATTCCAGCTAGATGGAATAAATATATAGATATATAAACACACAGTGCGGAGCATTGTAGCTAGATGGACTAAATATATGAACATATAAACACACACAGTGCGGAGCATTGTAGCTAGATCACAGGTGTCAAACTCATTCCATGGAGGGCCAAGACCCTGCAGGTTTTACCTCCACCCAGTGTCTTCAACAGGTGATTTCTCTGAATTTCTTCCTACTGATTGCTGATCAGTGAAAACACCTGCTGAAGAGACTGGGTGGAAGTAAAACCTGCAGGGTCTTGGCCCTCCATGGAATGAGTTTGACACCCCTGAGCTAGATGGAATAAATATGTGAATATATAAACACACACACAGTGCGGAGCATTGTAGCTAGATGGAATAAATATATGAACATATAAACACACACAGTGCGGAGCATTGTAGCAAGATGGAATAAATATATGAATATATAAACACACACACAGTGCGGAGCATTGCAGCTAGATGGAACAAACATGCAAATATATAAACACACACAGTGCGGAGCATTGTAGCTAGATGGAACAAATATGCAAACACATAAACACACACAGTGCGGAGCACCGTAGCTAGATGGAATAAATATGTAAATATATAAACACACACAGTGCGGAGTACTGTAGCTAGATGGAATAAATATGCAAATATATAAACACACAGTGTGGAGCATTGTCGCTAGATGGAATAAATATATAAATATACAAACAAACACACACAGTGCGGAGCATTGCAGCTAGATGGAATGAAACAGCATAACCGTCTACTTAGTTATCCTACATGGTATGATTATGTACCCATACATATTGTCACCCTCCGTAGCTACCGGTATTTTCCTAGTTGTATACCGGAGGGGACCATTGTGTAAGTCTATTGCGTCTTTTGCATTCAATACTATTACGTTGTCACGTCTTTTTGCTATCTCTGCGAGATATCTTGCGAGCTATCTTCTTCCTGAAGCTGTCCTTGCCTTCTCTGATCTTCCTCCTCAGCTTCCTCTGTACGGACTTCAGCATCTCCCTGTTCCCCGACCTGAAGATTCTCTTCTTCTCTCTCGGAAGTGTTTTTATCTCAGGGTTGATCCAGGGTTTGTTGTTCGAGCAACACCGTATGGTCTTGGTGGGTACGGTGTTGTCCACACAGAAGTTGATGTAGTCCGTGATGGTGTGAGTGAGGCCATCGATGTCCTCACCATGTGGATCGCAGAACTGCTCCCAGGCAGTGATTTCAAAACAGTCCTTTAGAGTGTCCATTGCCTCCTCAGACCATAACTTCACTGTACGCATGACCGGAGGTTGTCTGTGTACTAGGGGTTTGTACACCGGCAGGAGATGAACCAAGTTGTGATCCGATCTCCCGAGTGGGGGGAGTGGTGATGAGGTGTACGCCTCCTTAGTATTTGCATAAAATAAGTCCAGTTTTTTATTGTCTCTAGTGTGGCATGTGACATACTGGGTGAGCGTGGGTAGAATGGGGAACAGTGAAATATGATTGAAATCACCTGAGATGAGGAGAAGAGCATCTGGGTGTTCTGTCTGCAGCCTGCCAGTTACTGAGTGGATGATGTCACGCGCTGTCACAGCATTCGCCGTCGGATTTGCATAAATAACAATGCAGATCATGTGTGAGTATTCCCTCGGGAGATATGTAGGCCGCATGCTAACAGCTAGCAACTCGATGTCTTTGCTACAGTGCTGTTCCTTAACCGTGGTATATCCCGGTCTGCACCAGTTGTTATTGACATACATTATCACTCCTCCGCCCCTTGTCTTCCCACTGTCTGGTGTCTGGTCTGCCCATATTGCGTGGAAACCCTCCAGTTCGATGTTAGCATCTGTTGCTAGTTCTGTTAGCCACGTCTTGGTAAACAACATCAAACTACTCTCTCTGAAGATGCTCTCGTAGCGAGAGATAGCCGCTAGCTCATCAGTCTTATTGAGTAGCGATCAAACTTTCCCCATAATGACGGATGGGAGTACGGGTCTGTACCTTATACCTTATATATATACAGTGGGGCAAAAAAGTATTTAGTCAGCCACCAATTGTGCAAGTTCTCCCACTTAAAAGATGAGAGAGGTCTCCAATTTTCATCATAGGTATACTTCAAATATGAGAGACAAAATGAGAAAAAAAAATCCAGAAAATCACATTTAAGGATTTTTAATGAATTAATTGGTAAATTCCTTGGTAAAATAAGTATTTGGTCAATAACAAAAGTTCATCTCAATACTTTGTTATATACCCTTTGTTGGCAATGACAGAGGTCAAACATTTTCTGTAAGTTTTCACAAGGTTTTCACACACTGTTGCTGGTATTTTGGCCCATTCCTCCATGCAGATCTCCTCTAGAGCAGTGATGTTTTGGGGCTGTCGCTGGGCAACACAGACTTTCAACTCCCTCCAAAGATTTTCTATGGGGTTGAGATCTGGAGACTGGCTAGGCCACTCCAGGACCTTGAAATGCTTCTTACGAAGCCACTCCTTCATTGCCCGGGCGGTGTCTTTGGGATCATTGTCACGCTGAAAGACCCAGCCATGTTTCCTCTTCAATGCCCTTGCTGGTGGAAGGAGGTTTTCACTCAAAATCTCACAATACATGGCCCCATTCATTCTTTCCTTTACACGGATCAGTCGTCCTGGTCCCTTTGCAGAAAAACAGCCCCAAAGTATGATGTTTCCACCCCCATGCTTCACAGTAGGTATGGTGTTCTTTCTCCTCCAAACACGACAAGTTGAGTTTTTACCTGAAAGTTCTATTTTGGTTTCATCTGACCATATGACATTCTCCCAATCCTCCTCTGGATCATCCAAATGCTCTCTAGCAAACTTCAGATGGGCCTGGACATGTTCTGGCTTACGCAGGGGGACACGTCTGGCACTGCAGGATTTGAGACCCTGGCGGCGTAGTGTGTTTCTGATGTAGCCTTTGTTACTTTGGTCCCAGCTCTCTGCAGGTCATTCACTAGGTCCCCCAGTGTGGTTCTGGGATTTTTGCTCACCGTTCTCGTGATAATTTTGAACCCACGGGGTGAGATCTTGTGTGGAGCCCCAGATCGAGGGAGATTATCAGTGGTCTTGTATGTCTTCCATTTTCTAATAATTGCTCCCGCAGTTGATTTCTTCACACCAAGCTGCTTACCTATTGCAGATTCAGTCTTCCCAGCCTGGTGCAGGTCTACAATTTTGTTTCTGGTGTCCTTTGACAGCTCTTTGGTCTTGGCCATAGTGGAGTTTGGAGTCTGACTGAGGTTGTGGACAGGTGTCTTTTATACTGATAACGAGTTCAAACAGGTGCTGTTAATACAGGTAACGAGTGGAGGACAGAGGAGCCTCTTAAAGAAGAAGTTACAGGTCTGTGCGAGCCAGAAATCTTGCTTGTTTGTAGGTGACCAAATATTTATTTTACTGAGGAATTTACCAATTAATTCATTAAAAATCCTTCAATGTGATTTTCTGGATTTTTTTTTGTCTCAATACTTTTTTGCCCAACTGTATATTATAATTATCATAGCAGTCTGTCTTGGGCGACAATGACTGTTTCATTTAGGTCTGATCAGATTCCTCCACGTAGTTCTGTCCTTAGCCTTCCGCTGCCAGGAACTCCTGTCTATATCCAACTTTCCAACTTCTTCAAGTTTCTTTTTACAGTGTCTTTAAATCTGAGCCTTGGTCTTCCTGATTGCATTTGCCCTCGCATAACTGTGAGTAGAGTAACTGCCGAGGGAGACACTGGTGGGCCATCCTCTCAACATGTCCGAGCCATCTCAGGTTCATCTGTATGAGCATGTCCTCCACTGATGGTAGACCAGCTCTTTTCAACACTTCTATGTTGGTTATCTTGTCTTTCCATGAGATGTTCATTATGGCTTGAAGGTGTCTCATCATGTACGCATGGAGTTTCTTTACCTGCACTCTGTAGACAGTCCAAGTTTCAGCACCGTACAATAGAGCAGCCAGTACTGTCACTCTGTACACTTTGCATTTTACATGGATAGACACATGTCGATTGTTCCACAGTCTCTCCCTCAAGTTTCCAAACACAGCGCTCGCTCTTCCCATTCTGAGAGATAGTTCATCCTCCAGCCTAGCATTCTCTGAAACAGTACTCCCTACATACTTGAAAGTCTTGCCCCTTGACTAGTGGCTCTGTACCAATGCTGATCTCTTCTGGTAGTGATGTTGATAACTGGAACTTTGGTGGTTGATAAAGGCACTCTGTCTTCTTGATGTTTTATTTTGAGGCTGAATTGGCTAGCTGTTCTTGCAAATTTCTCCACTAAAGATTGCATATCTTCCACACTGTGTGCAACTAGACCACTGTTGTCAGCAAATAGCATTTCTCTTACTACCTTTATCGATGCCTTACTCTTGGCTTTAAACTGTGCCACATTGAACAAGTCTGCTTCTTTCCTTGCTTGAATGCATACTCCTTCTGAAGTGTCTTTGAAGGCCACCTCAAGCATGGCTGCCAGATATAGCGAGAAGAGTGTAGGCGCCAGCACACACCCTTGTTTCACCCCATTGCTTACTGAAAAGTCTTTAGATACTGAACCACTCATTACCACGTCTGCTTGCATACCTGTATGGGGTGCGACGATCAGGCTGACAAAGTTCTCTGTACAGCCATATTTCTTGAGTACCTGCCAAAGTCCTTGTCGCGAAACAGTATTGAAGGCTTTACTGAAATCTATAAAGACTACGTAAAGTGGCATGTTCTGTTCGATACACTTTTCTTGAACCTGTTTCAAGCAGAAAATCATGTCCATTGTGCTTCTTCCACTTCTAAAGCCGCACTGGGTTTCCGGTAGTACATTCTGCGAGATGTGTTCACTGAGTCTGTTAAGTAGTATACGTGAGAGAATCTTACCAACAGTGGCTAGCAGTGATATACCTCGGTAATTTCCACAATCTTTCCTGTCACCTTTCTTGAACAAAGGCACAATACTTGCATCCTTCCAGTCGTGATGCACTTTCTGGGCATCCCATATTCTTGGATGAGCCTGTGCAGGCAGCTGGTCAGCTGAACACCACCAAATTTCCACACTTCTGCTGGAATTCCATCCCTTCCTGGAGCTTTACCATCCTGTGCTGTCCTGATAGCTGCCATTAGCTCATCAAGATTTGGTGGTTCATCCAGACTTGATACAGTTGGTCACTGCACTAGAACTTCTTTAGCCTCTTCAGTGAGATCTCCAGGGTTGTTTAGTAGTTGGTCAAAGTGGTATACAAATCTGTCCAGGACCTTGTCTTTCTCCTGCAAAACCGTTTCACCATCCATAGCCTTTAGTTGGATCAGTCCTCTTGGTTTAGGGCCGTAGATTTCTCTCAAACCTGTTTAGAACGTTTTCATGTCCTTTCTGTCTGCTGCAGTTTGAAGTTCCTCTGCTTTTTCATCCCACCAGTTGGACTTCATCTCTCTGGTGTACTTCTGTAGCTCACTCTGAGCCTTTGAGTGTTTCTTCTTCTTCAACCTTGTGTTACACTGTAGGTTTTCCTGCCTAGCTGTATTCCTCGCTTCTAGTAGTTTCTTCAGATGTTCATCATGCTCATCAAACAAATCTTAATGTTTCTTCTCAGGGTGGCCTAAAACATCATTCGCAATCTGATACACCCGTATCCTTCAGTGTTTCCCATTTCTTTTCTATGTCATTCTCTGAGTTGTTGCTGTCCCAGTCTTCAAGTTTTCATCCATTTCCTGTTTAAGTTCTTCCTGTTTCTTTTGGCCTTTCAGCGCACTTGTGTTTAGCTTCTGTGGTGGCTTCTCACCCATCCTGCAGTGCTGTTTTTGTCTGCAAATCCTTAATCTAGATCTCAGCATAACATGATCAGTACCACAGTCCGCACCTCTCATTGCTCTGGTGTCCAATACATCCCTTATGTCTCTCTGCCTTACTATGATGTAGTCTAACAAGTGCCAGTGCTTGGATCTTGGGTGCATCCATGTCTTCTTGTGTGTGTCCTTGTGCTTAAATAGAGTGTTGGTTATCACAAGGTTGTACTCTGAACATAGCGCAAGTAGAAGTTCTCCATTAACATTGTGCTTGCCTACTCCATGACTGCCTAGCACTCCTTTCCATTTCTCAGTGTCCGAACCAACTCTGGCATTAAAATCTCCAACGAGTATCAGCCTGTCATCAGTCAGTACACGCCTGATAGTCTCACATAAATCACTGTAGAACTCTTCCTTTGCCTCCTCTGTGTTGGTCATTGCTGGGGCATATACACTGATGAGTGTGGCATACATCTTACGCTGTAGTGGGAGTCTCATAGTCATTATCCTGTCGTTGATTGGCACCGGTTCCTCATCAAGCATTGCTGCTATCTCCTTTCTAACTGCAAAGACCACTCCTGCTTCTCTCCTTTCTTGATTTGATTTCCCACTCCAAAAGATGTACCCATGGTCTTCCAAGCTGTCATATCCAGACAATCTTATTTCACTAAATGCAGCTATGTCTACATTGTACCTGTTCATTTCCAGGGCCACAAGCGTGATCTGTCTTTCTGGGCGCTGTGATGTTGTTGTTCTTCTCTCGGTTACTGGCGGATAGCAAACAACTGAAAAGTGCATACTGCCACCTACTGTACAAGAGTGTGTAACATTATGTCATCTGAGCCCGACCCCTAAATTCTATGACTTAATCCTGTGTTATTTAAAAAAGAGAAAAGTGCCCTTCTCATGATTCTTATTGCCTCTCCATCTCCATCTGTTCCCAGAATCCCAGTTAAATCCCATCCCCTACCAGCCTCTCGAACTTCATTTTCCATTATCTATCTTTCATTTCCGTATTTGTTACTGTGTAATAAGATGTGGTCGACATTTTCTTTTACTCCACATTTCTACATTTGTCACTTTCGCTTTTCCCCATGGTGAATAAAGTGCCGTTTAAACCTGTGTGATCCAGTCTGAGTCTTGCCATAATGATGTCTTCCCTCCTTTTTTTTGTTATGAAATTCTTTATTGCAATAGATTTTTGTATTTTGTAATACAATCTACCTTTATGATCTTCATCCCATCTTTTGTGCCATAGCTCAGTTCCTTTTTTCTTGATTACTGCTTTCCCTTCACCTTTTCCAAGAGACAATGGTATAGTTATTTCTTTTCCAAGAGCACTTTTTGCTAATTTGTCTGCACAGTCATTCCCTTTCAACCCTTTATGTGCAGGAACCCAACAAAACTGAACTTCTCCACCACCCCTGTGTACCCTAAATAAACTGTGATATAGCTCAATCACCAAGTCTTCCCTTGTAGATTTTAGTGTCTGTATGGTTTTTAGTGCTGCAAGTGAGTCTGTACAAACCACCACCCAGTCTGGTCTGACCTCCTCCACCCACTGCAAACCAATAATTATTGCCACCATCTCTGCTGTAAACACGGATGTATTGTTGGAGAGTCTTTTTGCGATGGTCACTTTAAACTCTGGGATGTATACTCCAACTCCAACAGAGCCCTCTTTATTCTTTGAACCGTCAGTATAGAGCTGTAAGAAGTTATAGTAATTATTCGTGAGGTAAATGCATGTTTTAACACCAACTTCACTCATATGCCATTCCTTTTTCCTCATTAGCAGACTAGCGTCTACTTCTATTCCCGGAAACAGCCAAGGGGGAACATTACTCACTGGACTGGTGTTAGCTACATCAATAGTGTGCAGCCTGTTGTGTTGGGTTCTTTTATAAATAAAGACTGCTGCTTTGGGTGAACACGGAGCCTCCTTTATTGACTGGCTGCAACACATTAACACACGAACTCCACCATATTATTCTCCATCATGCTGTACACCTGACAACATCCGGTCTGTGTCGCCCCCTAGTGGCTCCACATATGTAATACTTAGATTACACCACATCCCCCTTACTGAAGCCAAGTTGACCCCTTTTAGCTGAAAACACAAAATACATTCTTATTTCCGTTCCCTTTTGTCAACTAACTATGACAGCATAAATTTAACACATCACCCCCTTTTACAAATCTTTAACATTCCTTTTTTTTTTTTTCCAACACTGTTGCCATGTAAGAACATATTATGCAAAGGCCTCGTATTTTCTATTTAAAGAAGGCATTTTTAGAACTCAACTCTGTTTTCACAAATATTAACATGTAACTTCTACAGATCCAGTCTCTTTGGTTTAATCACTTCTCTACCAGACCTGGTTCTAACAACACCTGGTGTTTCCTGTGCATTGGGCTCAGAAACAGTTTCTGTAGGAGTGTCTTTTCCATTTGACTGGGTCTGTTGTGGTTCCATCTCAGTCTTTGGTATCGACATAGGCACAAGATGAGTGCGGTTCCTCCTGATTGTCCCTTGTGGTCCACTGATGACATAGGACCGTGGAGTTTTGTGGACAGATGTCACTGTGCCCGGTGCTTTCGCATCTGTAATCCAAACAGAGTTTCCGGGTAACAGTTTATCCAAATCTCTCGTTCTGTGTCTTTTGTCGAAACATTCTGTTTGCCTCATCCGTCTCTCCTTTTCCACATGACGAATTTGTTGCAGATTTGGCACGCATGGCTGCAAGGCCTCTGGAAGCATTGGCAGGGTGGTACGGAGCCTACGCCCCATGAGAAGCTGTGCTGGGCTGTAGCCATTTGCCAACGCTGTGGTTCTGTAGGCTAACAGTGCTCGGTATGGATCACTGGCTTTTTTAATTAGGTTTTTGACTGTTTGGACAGCTCTTTCTGCCTCACCGTTACTTTGGGGGTACCTGGGACTACTGGTCACGTGCTCAAAACAGTACTCCTTTGCAAAGTCTTCCATTTCCTGACTTGCGAACTGCGGGCCATTATCCGTGATCAGTATCTCTGGTATTCCGTGACGTGCAAACATAGACTTTAAATGCACAATGACATTGGCAGAGCGAGTTGGGCTGAGCTGGGCAATCTCTATATACCTAGAGAAGTAGTCCACTAATAACAGGTAGTTTTTGTCTTGTAGCGTGAACAAATCAGCTCCCAACTTCTGCCATGGCCTTTCTGGTAAATCTGTGGGCATTAAAGGCTCTCTCACATTAACTCTTTCCTGTATGCACTGTCTACATTTGAGTACAACTTCACTGATCTGGTTGCTTAAACCTGGCCACCATACAGCCTGACGGGCGCGCTCTCTGCATTTAACCACCCCCTGGTGGCCCTCATGTATCTTATCCAAAACTGCATTTCTCATGTTAGCGGGGATAACTAACCTCGTGCCTCTCAGTAGTAGTCCGTTATGCACACTCAAAACGGCTCTCTCAGACCAGTAGTGCTTCACCGCTCCCTGTAGCTGGTTACGATCCGGCCAGCCTTCTGTGCAGTATTTCATGACTTGTGAACAGACGCTGTCGGACTGCAGTTGCTCTTGGAGATCTGCAAGATATTTGCTGCTTGTTGGGAGTCCCTCTAGCACAGAGTCAACATAAATGTTAGTGTCCTCCATAAGATCTGTGTCTGTGTGAGTAACACTGTTTGTGAGCGGTAAGCGTGAGAGCGTGTCGGCAGTGGTGAGACTTTTGCCCGGGATGTGCTTTATAGTGTATGAGTACCTCATTAGGTGCATACGAAATCTCTGTATACGCGGTGGAAGCGCATCCAAAGCTTGTCCTCCCAGTAGGCTCACTAGTGGCTTATGATCAGTTTCTAGTTCAAAGTGCAGACCCAGGATAAAGTCATTGAATCTTTCGCAGGCCCACATGAGAGCCAGCGCTTCTTTTTCCAGCTGTGCATAGCGCTGCTCTGTAGGTGTCAATGATCGGGAAGCGTAAGCAACTGGTGACCACACGTCTCTCTCCTTCTGTAGCATGACTGCCCCCAATCCGTATGAAGAGGCATCTGCAGATATTTTCTGTGGTTTGTTTGGGTCATAGAGCTGCAATACAGGAGCAGAGGACAGTTCTTGTTTGAGATTACAAAACACATTTTGTTGTTCATGCCCCCAGTACCACATGTTCTTTGTTGAAAGCAAGTCTCTCAATGGTTTGTCCTTTTCAGAAAGGTTCGGAATGAACTTCCCCAGCTGGTTCACCATTCCGAGAAAGCTCCTGAGCTCACTCATGTTGCTTGGCTCTTTCATGTCCTGAACAGCTTGGGTTTTGTCTGGATCTGGCCTCATTCCTTCTGCTGAAACAATAAACCCAAGAAATTTGACCTCTCTTTTGCCAAACTCACATTTTGACATATTCAACGTAACGCCGGCTTTCTCCGCGCGCTTCAAGACAGCGTGCAGTCTTGCGTCGTGCTGCTCCTTCGTGGATCCCCAGACCAGGATATCGTCCACGTGACAGACGACTCCGTCGAGACCCGATGTAACCTCTGTCACCATCATGTTTTGGAAATGTTCAGGAGCACTGGAAATACCAAATGGCAAACGGTTGAAGTGGTATCTGCCAAATGGCGTAATGAATGTGGTGAGAAAGGCCGACTCTTTAGACAGTGGTATTTGCCAAAATCCCATATTTGCATCAAGTTTTGAAAAATACTGAGCACCTGTGAGCATGCCTAGCGTTTGGTCCACAGACGGGAGGATGTATCTTTCGCGACACACTGACTCGTTTAAAGGTGTCATGTCCACACAGATACGCACCTTTTCTTTGTCCTTTTTGGGAGCTACAACCATGCCACAGCACCAATCTGTTGGCTGCTCCACGCGACTGATGACTCCCAACTTTTCCATCCTCTCGAGCTCTTCTTTCACTTTACCCGTGAGCGGCAGTGGC
The DNA here is from genome assembly GCA_020510985.1 of Pholidichthys leucotaenia. Taxonomy (NCBI): domain Eukaryota; kingdom Metazoa; phylum Chordata; class Actinopteri; order Cichliformes; family Pholidichthyidae; genus Pholidichthys; species Pholidichthys leucotaenia. Next base: position 168,118,776 of record CM035846.1, read on the forward strand.
ACACGCCTTGGCACCTTGAGCGAAAAGGGCTTAGCATCAGGTTTCAGTTTAATCGTGTATGGCTTTTGAACAAGCCCAAGTCCATCGCATAACTTGGGGTACGCTTTTCTCACTGTCTCTTGGTCTATAGTGTCAATTCTGGCAATTAGTTTCAGTCTCACGGAAGCTGTTCTACTCAGTAGTGCCATGTGCAGATTTTTGACAATATAGATTTTCTCAGTAGCGCTCTTGTCACCGTATGTAATAGTCTCTGTCATAGACCCCAACACGGTTAGTGCAGTTCCACCCGGTCCGTAGAGTGGTTTTTGTGCCTTTTCCAACTGTTCATTTTTCTTCTTGAAGATTTCAAATGTTTGGTCAGAAACCGCTGTGACGTCCGCTCCGGAATCTAACTTAAAAGTCACTTTATTTCCTCTCACATTTATGTCTGCCAGCCACGGATCCTCCCCTAGAACCACTTCACCCAGAAAAAGTCTGTCTGCATTGTCAGCGACCTCATTCACAGTTGGGTTGGACCTACAGACTCTAATATAGTGTCCACGCTTTTTACAGTTATGGCATTCCGCGTTTTTAGCTGGGCACTGTACTGCTGCATGTGCTGGTGCTTTGCCACACTTGGAACAAACTTTACTGTCTTGTTTTGTCTGCTGAGGCCTTGAGGACTTAATCTGTTTTTGTTCCTTGATTATGAACTTGTTTGGCTTGGCTTTTCTGATGTGTACCGCATCCACGGCTGTTCTGTTAATGCTAGTTTCACCTCTTAGGTCAGTTTGTTGTCGTTTTATTTCTTCAGATTGTCTTGCCATTGTTATAGCTTTAGCTAGGGTAAGATCTTTGTCAAGCTGCATTCTTTCTGACAGCGACGAATCTTTCAGACCCACTACAAGCCTGTCTCTCAAGAGGTCATCATGAAGTGCACCGTACTCACAGTTTTCTGCCAGTGCGTAGAGTGCTGTTATGAACGAGTCTACTGGTTCTGCCGGCTGTTGCACTCGCTTGTTGAATTTTGCTCGTTCATAAATCACGTTCTTTCTGGGAACGAAATGTCTATCAAAAGCTGTTTTAATGGCATCGTACTGCTGGCGTTGCACACTCGTTAGCTCGAGCCCTCTTAGCACGTCGTCAGCCTCATCTCCCATGCAATAAACCAGTGTATTTACTTGGTTCGCCTCAGCTGAGTTATTCAGGTTACTTGCCAGTCTAAAATGCTCAAAACGTCTTATCCACTTTTCCCACTCTTGGGGTCTCGCAAAGTCGAAGGGCTCCGGTGGTTTAATGGCAAAGGTTGCCGCTGGAGTAGCCGCCGCCATTACAGGATCAATTGGCGCAGCTGCAGCCCTTTGAACTTCGTCTGGCATAGCCGCTAGCCGGTTGCAAAGCTGACTTTTCTCACCTCAAAGCGCACCAACTTCTGACACCATGTTGTGTTGGGTTCTTTTATAAATACAGACTGCTGCTTTGGGTGAACACGGAGCCTCCTTTATTGACTGGCTGCAACACATTAACACACGAACTCCGCCATATTATTCTCCATCATGCTGTACACCTGACAACATCCGGTCTGTGTCGCCCCCTAGTGGCTCCACATATGTAATACTTAGATTACACCACACAGCCCATACATTCTGGTCCTTCTTTCAATTGTCCACCCAAACCCATGTCCCTGGAAATTAAGAGTATTCCCAGCAGTCTTGTAGTGTTGTTTCTGAAATATTTGCTTCATCACTTCCTTTCAGCTTGACCCAGTATGATAATGTGAGTTTATCTCTTCTCAAATCATTTGGCATTTCTCCTGCTTCTATTAAAACTGCATTGTTTGGTGTTGTTTTGACGGCTCCATTGCACGGGCGAAGCGCTCTATGCTGCTTTCTGTCTATTTTTTTCCAGAGTCGTCTTTGCCGCTGCTCCATAAATCATGCATCCGTAGTCTATTGTCGATTGCATTAGTGCTCTGTAAATGTCAATTAATGCCTGTTTATCTGCACCCCATTCGTGTCCAGCTACAGCTTTTATGAGATTAATGACATTTTTGCATTTTGTCTCCAGATTTTCAACATGAACTCTCCATGTGTATGCACCATCAAACCACAATCCTAGACATTTGAATTCACTGACTTTCTCTTTTGGTTGATTATATAATGTTAATGGTTCTGTACCAGTTCTGCGTTTTTTTGTGAAAATCATATAGCAGGTTTTACTGTTTGAAAATTTAAATCCCCAGTCATATGACCACTTTTCCACTTTCTCCATTGTTTTCCTGATTTTTAAAAAAAAAAATTCTCATTTCTTCCCCTCGTCCATATGGCTCCATCATCTGCATATAGTGCTGTTATGATGGATCCCTCTTGATCCTCAAACATGTCATTAATCATTATATTGAATAAAACAGGGCTTATCACACTCCCCTGAGGAACACCATTTTCTATTTCAAAGTCATTAGAAACTTCTGATCCTACTTTAACCCTAACTGTCCTGTGTGTTAAAAAATCCATTATCCAATTATACATCCTACCACCAATGCCCATTTTATTCAATTTCATAAGAAGTCCATCCCGCCATAGTGAGTCATAAGCCTTGTCAATGTCCAGATAAACTATAATCATTACTTTTCATTTTGAGTCTTTTCAATATCATTACGTACCCTAACTAGAACATCCACTGTGGATCTTCCTCTTCTAAAACCAATCTGATAGTCGTTTATTAATCGTTTTTGCTCTAATACATATGAGTTTCTGTAAACTAACACCTTCTCCATTCATTTCCCTAAATGTGACGTTAATGCTATTGGCCTGTAGTTGCCTGGATGAGCTGGAGCTTTCCCTGGCTTATTAAATGGTAAAATTACAGCCTTTTTCCACCCACTTGGGATAACCCCCTCCTTCCATATCCTGTTAAACAATTTCAGCACCAGTTGCATTGATTGCATAGGCAACTGCTGGAACATAGCATAGCTTAATTGATCATATCCTTGAGCTGTGTATCCACTATTCTGCAAAGCTCTCTTAAGCTCTGACATTGTGAGCTCAAGGTCTAACACAGTCATGTCCTCTTTCACTTCATTTTTAAATTAGCATTTTCTCTGAGTTTATGCTGCCTTTGCTGTCTATGACTCTCACCAAGATGGTCTCCTCTATGCACTGCTGCAAATGTTCTACCTGGGACTTCTGCCTTTTCTTTGTCTGATACAGCCATCTTGTCCCCATCCACTAAAGCTGGAATTTTAACTGATACCCTTTTCCCACTCATTTTTTTAAACATACCCCAGACATCACCTAGTTCTGTTTTCCTACCAAGTGTCATGGCCGCCAATTAGGCGCACCTGCGCACACACCTGTCTGCTCTCTGGCTCTGCCTATATATTCTGTGAGACCCAGGGATCAGCATGGAGTCGTCTGCTTCCTTCCTGAGAAATCTGAACTCGCCAACTCTGCACTGAGCTTCCAGCCTCATCGTCTTTCCAGTGCTTCTGCTCGCCTAGGGTCTCCAAACCATCCGACGGCCAAGTAAGCCTGAACCTTTCCTCTCATCCATCTCCTACCCCTGTGCACAGGCGGTGTCCTCTCGGCGGCGGACTCTCTTCCACCTGGCGGCGGACCTCCCTGCCTCGTTTACCTGCCTGCTACATCTCCTACAGGGCGACTGGCACTGTCCTCCTGGCCTGGGCCGGTGTGCTAACCTATGTGCTTCTCCAACTCAGCAAAAAGTAAGGATAGTTCTATCTGACGCTTCTCCTATCAGGATTGCTCCTAATTGTCTCTCTGCTCTGTCCTTAGGGTTGCCAGGTTGCACGGTGCTCTGCTTGCCCCAAGCTGACTCATCCACACACTACACTCATGACAGACATTCACACATGCATCCATACATTCACACTATTATTAATAAAAGGTTAACTGTGTTTCCTCAGTCGTGTCTTCTTCTTGGGTCTGTACCATGTCAGTATGACTCCGCCAGAGTGACCCAGTAGACAGCGCGCTAACGCGCAAGGTTAACAGCTTAGAAGCTCAGGTGAACCAGTTAGCCTACCAGCAGCAAACTATACTAACACAGCTAGCTCGAGCTACTGATTGGTTGGATCGCCTAGCTAACCCACGGGCTTTCCCTCCAGCTCCCACTAGCTCCCCTGCCCCTGTTAGCTCTGCCAGTAGTCAGGTTACATCAGGCTCCCCATTCCGTCTTACTCCCATACCCACTCTCACCCGTTTCGGTGGTAAGTTAGGAGAAGCTCGGGGATTTTTACTGCAGTGTGACATTGTGTTTCAGCGGGTGCCAGGGGATTTTCCTTCAGACCATAGCCAAATAAGTTATGTGGTTAATTTGTTGGAGGGGCCAGCTTTGGCTTGGGCCTACGCCGTTATGACTAGGGCTGACTACGCTTCTCTCACCTACTCACAGTTTGTAGGGAGTTTAAGGAGGTGTTCGACCACTCCGACCAAGATTGTGTGCTTACCTCCCGGTTGTTGAATTTGAAGCAGGGGACAAAGGCTGTTGCCGATTATGCCGTAGACTTCCGGGTCGTAGCCACAGAGGTGGGGTGGGAGGATGCCTCATTATGTAGTATCTTCATCAGAAGCCTCTGTCCTAGCCTGCAGGATGAGTTAGCTCCCTTAGAAAAACCCTCCAACTTGACCGAGCTAATTTCGTTAGCTATTAGTCTTGACAACAGACTGAGGGAACGGGCGGCTGAGCATAAGACTTCCAGTCGCTCAGGTAGTCAGTTTTGCCGTTCCCTGCAGCTCCCCCTGTTGGCGCTACCTCCAGCCGATTCCCCGGATGAGCCAGAACCCATGGTGACAGGTCGAGCTAAGCTGTCCGCTGCTGAGAGACAGCAACGTCGGGAACTAGGCTTATGTGTTTACTGTGGGAGTGAGGAGTACGAGCTTGAGGTATGTCCCGTACGGCCAAAAGGAGGAGTCCGTGTGTCTCAGTAAGGGGACTCATGGACGTGCCCCAGTTAAATCCCCTCTCCAGCTTCCAGATTCCCATCTGTTTCTGTTTTAAACATAAGGAATTCACTACACATGCACATATTGACTCTGGGGCCGAGCAGAGCTTCATCTCTGGGGAACTGGCAACCCGGTTGGGGCTTCCCATTCAGTTATTGGAGACCCCCTTGAGACTGATCAATCTCTCTAAGGCCCCTTTCACTATGGTTTCTCACCGGACTGTCCCTGTGTCTGTTATTACCTCGGGCAATCACGCGGGAGGAGCTGAGGTTATACGTACTGCCGATCTCTTCATCCCCAGTTATCCTCGGCTATCCCTGGCTTCACCTGCACAACCCCTCCATAAACTGGCGGTCTGGGAGTGTCCGTGCCTGGATTTCTTTTTGTTTAAGTGCCTGCCTTCCGTTCGCTGCATGCTCGCCATCTGTGCCGCTAAGTATCATCATCCAGAATGCAGCTCCAACAGTTTTTGGGATTTGTCAACTTTTAACGCCGCTTCATTCAGAATAACAGCCGGATTGCCCTCCCCCTAACCAGTCTTACCTCTCCTAAGGTCCCTTTCCGGTGGACTGAGGGGGTGGCAGCAGCCTTTGCTGAACTGAGGTCCAGGTTCTCTTCTTCTCCCATTCTGACGCAGGTGGACCCCACATTCCAGTGCTTGGTGGAAGTGGACGCTTCGGACTCGGGGGTGGGGGCGGTCCTGTCCCAGAGGTCTCCAGAGGATGGCAAAATTTGACCCTTTGCGTTCTTCTCCCAGCGCCCATCTCTGGCAGAGCGCAATTATGACATCAGTGACAGGGAACTGTTGGCCATCAAACTCGCCTTGGAGGAGTAGCGCCATTGGTTGGAGGGGGCCTTCCAGCCATTCATCGTATGGACTGACCACAAAAACTTGGAATACCTTTGGACGGCCAAGCGTCTGAACTCCCGCCAGGCCTGCTGGTCCTTGTTTTTTGGGAGGTTTGACTTCACCATTACCTATTGTCCCGGGTTGAAGAACATGAAGCCGGATGCCTTGTCCCGCCAGTTTGCCTCGGAGACGACGGAGACTTCCCGAGCACCCTATCCTAACTCCATCATGTGTCGTGGGCGCCATCTCCTGGGGTATTAAGGACAAGGTGTTGGAAGACTCTGGAGGACGAGCCCAACCCGGGTGGGGGGCCAGCGGGTAGACTGTTTGTTCCATCAGCTGTCTGGGGGGAGGTTATTCATTGGGGTCATTCATCCAAGTTCTCGTGTCACCCAGGGCAGGGACGCACAGTGGAGCTGATCCAGAGGACATTTTGGTGGCCGTCGCTGCAGAGGGACATCAGGGAGTACATCCGGGCCTGTCCTCAGTGTGCCACCAGGAAGACGTCTTCTTCTCCTCCAGCTGGATTACTCCGTCTCCCCTCCCCCCCCCCCCATATCCCCGGCAGGCCATGGTCCCATGTGGCCCTGGATTTCATCACCGGTCTCCCATCATCCAACCACAACACGGTAATTCTTACACTGGTTGACAGATTCTCCAAGGCTGCCCATTTCGTTCCCCTGCAGGGGCTGCTCATGGCCAAGGAGACAGCGGACCTCCTAGTCTACCATGTAGTTCGTCTTCATGGCATCCCCTTGGACATTGTCTTGAACCGGGGTTCAAAACCGGGGAACAAAATTCTCTCCATGTTGACCTTTTCCTGTTTTTAATAATCCTTTGAGCTACTGCCCTTTTCTTTTTAATACTCTATTAAAGTTTTCACTAGTCATATTCTTCCTCAGCTCTCTGAATGGCTTGTTTCACTCTTTTATTGCAATACTACATTCGTCATTCCACCAGGGTACAGCCTTCTTCCTACCCTGTGTTGTTTTCTTAGGTGTACTTGCTATTGCAGCATTCAGAATATGATTGGTTACCTGACTTGAACACTCTCCTATGCCACCTTCTAATGTTACCAGATGACACAATTGAACACAGTATTGCCTAACTTTTCCCCAATCTGCCTTGTCAAAACACGATCTTGTAAAACATCTTCCCTCTTGTATACATACTTCAGTTTTAATGACTGTAAATATTGGGAAGTGATCACTTCCCATAGTTGTCCTCTTCATGACAGTCCATTCACAGGTGCTCACTAAAGAATCAGATACCAGAGACAGGTCAATACATGATAATGTGCCCCTATGCACATCCACCCTGGTACCATCACCACTGTTTAGACAAATTAACGATCTTTCATCTAACATGTCTTCCACAACATTTCCATTGTTTTCTGTATGTGTGCTTCCCCACAAGCTATTATGATCATTAAAGTCTCCACACCATACCGCTTTCATATGCCCTCCCCCTGCCATAACACTGAAAATATCTGCTGTTGACTACCTATATGGGTTGTAATAATTAATCAGCTTAATATTTCCTTGTCTATTTGGCCTACATATTTCAATAATATTACACTCTATATCCTTAGGGGAGGGAATCACCCTATATGCCAGGCCATCTTTAATGAAAGTGACACATCCTCTTCCATTTACAGTGTTAATTCTATCCTGTCTGATTGAACTGTATCCTGGAATAACAAAATCTAAATGAGGTTGAAGCCATGTCTCCTGTACACACACTACCTGTGGAACAACTTCTAGTTCGTAAAGATACTTCTTGAGTTGTTTTCCGTTTGCTATAAGACTCCTCGCATTCCTCTGTAGTATGTGTAGTACCATAATTAAGGTCTTGTTTCAGGATGTGCAGTCTCCCCAGTTTCAGTTTTCAGTAAAGCATGAATCTGGTCAGCTGTGATATCTTTCACATCTAGGAAGCTTCCTGCTGCTTCCACAATAGTTTAAATTCTGTCACTTTTCTTCTTTAGCTGTGCTGCAACATTCATGGTGTGGCAGATAAAAGCTATAAAGTTTGTCCTCTTAACTAGCAATGTGTCATCATCCATTTTGCATTTGTGAACACAAACATTCCTTGCAGCTGCATGATCCTGTGCTTGCGTGGGACCCCGCTGATTGCTGGGCTTCTATTCAAACAACTTCTTTGAGGAAGGCCTGCTGTGTTTCTGACTATTCCTGCCTCTCTAACTGTCTTTAGAGTTTCCGCGTACAAGATTTTCTTAGTTATTCTGATTTCCTGGGCTTGTCTAGCTTCCCTCTGCACAACACATCCTCCATATGCAGCACTGTGCTCACCTGCGCAGTTACAACACTTTGGCGTCCTTGTCACATTTACCATATTCATGCTCCCCTCCACATCTAGCACATCTTAGCTTTCCCCTACAATGCTGAGCAGTGTGACCCATCCTTTGACATTTGTAGCACCTGAGTGGCTTTGGGACGTATTCTCTGACACTGAAATACATGAATCCTATTAGGGCTGATTTAGTGAGTGTTTCCTCAAACTGAATCATGACAGATCATCGAACCTTCTTTTTTACTCTGTAGCCTTTTCACATGCTTCATGTTTCCTCCTTGGACCTCTTTTTTCACTTCTTCCATAGACATGCACAAAGGGCACCTGATATAACTCCCCTCAAGTTAGCTGTCACCCCAGGGACATGAGCCTTCATTTGTTCAAGTCAACTTTATTTATGTAGCGCCATTTCACAACAACAGTCATCTCATAGCATTTTTAACTGTACTGGGATGGGCTCCAGCCCCCCCCCCCCCCCCCACGACCCGAAAAGGATTAAGTGGAAGAAGATGGATGGATGGATGGATGGATGGGGAAACCCCCACAATTGCAGAAAGACCCCAGCAATCAGGCAATCCCCTGTGAGCAAGCGCTTGGCAATGGTGGAGAGGAAAAACTCCCTTTTAACAGGAAGAAACCTCCAGCAGAACCAGGCTCAGGGAGGGGCAGTCATCTGCTGCGACTGGCTGGGGGGTGAGGGGATAGAGAAGATGAAAAGAACAGAAAGAACAGACATGTAGAGAGCAAACAGCACGATGGGGACTCAATCTATGGGAGAGAACAAACATGTTAATGACCAGCCAAAAAAAAAAAAAAATATTTCATTGAGACTGAAGAAAGGAGTGAAGCCCAGTGCAATTACTGGAGGTCCCCCGGCTGTCTAAACCTAATAGCATCATGTTCTCCGTTTAGACATGTCATTGTCAGTATTTTCTGTTGCTGTTGTTTACTTGTGGCATGAAATAACAGCTGGTTATTCTTCAAGAACTTTGCAAACTTAACTCTCCCAATTTCTTTCTCAATTGTTTTTGTTAGCTTAACCGGGTGATAGTGCCCCCCACCCTGATTGAATTCAATGACAACCTTGCAGTCATTCCCTACATCCTCAAACTGCCATCCATTTTGGCAAGTTCGTGTTTTCTTCACATTGTTACTTCTTCCCGCATCACTCTCATCTGACCCGCTTCTAGGCCTTGTTGGCCCCCTAGCTGCTCTTTTCCAGCCCCCAGGCCTGGATATTGTCCAGCCCACCTCATCTTTATTGTACCCGTCAGAGCTAGATGCCATAATGTTACAGAGAGCGTACAGTTTTTGCTATCCGCCACAAACAAATCAATCCTACCGCCAGCTGAACACTGACATAAATGTGGTCCCAATCTTCTTCTTCTTCTCGTCGACACCTTCCAGTCCTCCAAGGCTCTCCAGCAGCTCGACTCTCACATCCCCTGCCCGTAGAATTATGATCCCACCTTATTGTAGGTGGGAGACAATATTGAGGCCAGAGTTCTCGACCCCTATATCGCTGTGATGTTGTTCTTTCTGACAGAGTGCATACATTAAATTCTGATACACACGAGGCTGTTGTTTTCCTCTTCTTTTGTCTTCCTGCTCCTAGCTTACTTTTCGCTGCCTGTCAGAGTGTGAACAGGTCAGTGGAATCATTTGCAGTCTCACATGAAATGTTTGAAATCTTATGTGAATTTATATATACTAGTACATACCCGTGCATACCCGTCCATGCCAGTAGAAACCAAGTATAAGCAAGTATTTCTGCATGCCTGTTGCTGAAGGGTTTCCTCCTGTCTCAGATGGCTGTGTTGTTCACAGTCATGCCAGCGGCGTACTGCTGAAAACTGAGGTGTTTCATTCTCACGGCATCTTTTTTGACATGCAGCAGTTCTCCTCATTCTATTCTCTCCATCTGGTTGGTCTTCTTCTTCTTCGGTCAGACCACTGGTTGAGGCATAGGTGCGTCATAATTTCAGTTCATGGGCAGGATCATGAAAATAGATCTGAGCAAAAATTGGCTTTCGACCCTGATCAGGAAGGCCCGTGCATGCCCGTAGAAACCAAGAAACCGGAGCACCCGGAGAAAATCAGTGCTTTGCTTTGCATTTTACGCATTTGTAATGTAGACTGGCATTCTTAAAGGTTACACATTTTTACTGTGTCAGCACTTCTTTAAAAACGACATTGCTGAGAAAGCAACGCTTTTGCTTAGTTTCTTCATCTTGAGCAACAATATGAAGACTGCTTGATCTGGCAACTGCTCTCGGCAACTTAGAATTGGCCATGGCTGTAGAAATTTGTTGTGCAGAACACACGAACACACTGTAAAGACTGGCCCTGTGACTTATTCACCTTGCCAATGTTGAGCAGTATGACATCATAAAGACACATTAGTCTAGGGCCTAGACTCACATCACTCACCATCACTCACAATGCCTAGACTCTAGGCATTGTGAGTGATGGTCTACATGACATCATAAAGACACATTTGTCTATGAGCCATATGACATCATAAAGACACATGGAGTCCTATGATGCCTGAATTCATAGGACATCCTATGATGTTCAGGCAGAGATCGTAGGCCGTCCTATGATGTCCTATGATCGTGTCAGACAAAGACTTCTTGCTTTTATAGAGTGATATATACACACGCACGCACGCACACACACACACACACACACACACACACACACACACACACACACACACATACATATACTGTATATCACTATAAATTCAAGAAATCTGTCACGATCAAAGGACATCATAGGACGGCCTATGATGTCTGCCTGATGTCCTGTGATGATCCTGTGATCTCAGGCATCATAGGACTCGCAATGCCGTCATAAAGATATGATGTCTATGTGATGTCATATACACATAGCACATCATAGGACACCCTATGATGTCGGCATGATGTCCTATGAGGCATGATGTCCTATGATGATACTATGACATTAGGCAACATAGGACTTGCGATGCCATCATCACTCTTAAAAGCAAGAAATCTCTGTGTGTTTGTGTGTCTATGTGTGTGTCTGTCACGTTTATAGGACATCATAGGACGCCTATGATCATAGGACATCATAGGACGGCCTATGATCGCTGCCTGAACATCATAGGACATTGTATGAACTTGTCATGGGTGGTCCTCCTGAACCGCTAATGACACGCTGTAGGCAATCAATGAGTTTGCGTATTTATTAAAGGACTGGAAAAAGGTACAAAATAATGAGCCACAAGGGGCAAAACACAAATAAAGACTACACTAGACACACTGACGATATACACAGACTAAGGAGTAAACTTACTGAGAGAAGCGAGGATCGAGAGGATGACTGGAGCCGGGAAATAAGGACTCCAGCCTAACGTTGGGGAGACCAGCGTTATTCGTACGTGAGGTCGCAGCCCGGAGTAACCTAAGCTGCTCCCTTAAATAGGTCAAAGGAACTAATCAGCTGATGAAGAAGTCATCAGCTGAATGAAATCCAGCTGACAGTGGAGCTCTGCTCTGACAGCCGGAAGCCCCTCCGAGACGCTTTCAGAATAAAAGCTTGGAGGGCCACAAGGAATTAACACAGAATGGGAGGAAAATACTGCATGACCCAAGCATGGACGATATCGGCGCTCAGACCATGACAGTACCCCCCCCCCCCCCGAACGGTGCACTCCAGGCGCCGCATGACATCCAAGCCTCCCCCTACCCGGAAGGCTACAACGGCCCACCCAGGGTAGGAGGAGGGGGAAAAAGGCCAGGCGGGCGAGAACCAGAACAAAAAAACATCAAGACAGGCAACCGGGAAAAAATGACAAGGTCGAATACAGAAAACATAACACGGTGCAATCTACAGAGCAAGGAAAAAAACAAAAAACAAAACCACAAATATACTCCATAAAGCACAGGTGGAAAAAACAGACAGGACAATAAATGCAAATAACAGAAATACTATGCCTACAGACCAAGATACACAGGCCAAAAGAAACCAAAGGATAGCATCTCTCAGACAGAGGAAGGGAAAAAAAAAATCGCGCTAAATAGCGGTGAAATACAAATGGTACAACAAGACCAAAAAACTGGCAGAGGCAACAGGACAATAAATGCAAATAACAGAAATACTATGCCTACGGACCATGATACACAGGCCAAAAGAACAACCACATATTTCTCAAACAGAGGAAGGAAAAAAAAATCACGCTAAATAGCGGTGAATACATACAGTACAGTATAGTTCATAGAAAAAAAACACAAGGGCATTCCAGAACTACAGGAGAGGAAGAAAAAAAAAACTACAAGGATGACGGCGGGGAGAGCACAATAACACAAAAACAAATAGTTCGGGAGGTCTAACTGCGTCCAGCGTCCAGATTGCTAGCAGGGAGAAAAGAAAGAGTTCGGGCGGTCTACCCCAGTCCCAGGCCCGGAGAACCAGTACCTCTGGCAGCTGGACCAGGTCGCTGAACAAAAAGTCCAGTTTGTCGGGTGGCTGACCCAGAACGCCAAATGGGCGAAGCAGTCTCCCAGGCAGCCGACCCATGTCATCCAGCCACCAGGACCGCAGGGGGGAACTCGGAGGCAGCCTTCCTATTGAGAGGGGATAGCGAGGGAGAGCCGTGTTGGATCAGGGAAATCCCAGTGGCACCAGGTGGAGAGAAAAAGGGATCGAGGAAACGATGAGGGGCCAGTCCGGCGGCGAATGACGGAGGATCTCCAGATCCTTCTCCGAACTCCACACAGACTGGCGCTGCGCTCTTGCCGGATCCCGAGCGGAACCGTGCTGCACCCATGACGGACCCCGATTGGGCCAGAACAGCGTCCATGATGGACCCCGACTGGGTTTGCATTGCACCCACGACAGACCCCGACTGGGCCAGAACACAACCCACAATGGACCCCGACTGGGCCGGCGCAGCACCAGGGATGACCTTCAGACCCAAACCCAGAACCTCCAAGGTGATGACCGGAGCAGGCTCATCACCGGTGACCCCGGGAGAAGGCCCAGAGGGAAAAAGAGAACCAGGATCAGAATCACCGGCAGCGGCAGAGCCCAGCTAGACAAGCTCAGATGCAGCGGACGGCTGCACCCGGCTCGTCTCCCCGAGAGACAGGCAAAAATGCTCCAGAATAGAAGAAAGGAAGACAAAATAGAGCACTTGCCTGATCTCGGGCTCTACCGCAGCCCAGGACTTTGACGATCCGGGTTCAGTGCGCTGAATGTCCACCTCTGGTTCCCACTCGACTGTGGCGGGCTCCGCAGCCGGCATGATGGTATTCACAGCCTGGAGATTCCCTGACGTCCACGCTGAAGGCCTGCATGGCATGGTGGCAGGGGATCCGTGACCTGCCGGGTCGGACTGTTCCTCCGTGGAGACTTGGGGACGCTTGCTCGTCAGCGCAGGCTCCAATTGGCAATCCACCCTTCTCTTCTGCCCGTGTTGTGGCTGTGGGGCTGGAACCAGGCTCTCCAGGGCCGCAGGCTCCCTCCTCGTCCAGCAGTGTAGTCCTGGCACCGGGGAACGCTCAGGTGAAGGAAACGCAGAGGATGCAGTTTCACAATTAATGACTACAGCAGGTGGCGGGAGCTCAGGGAACTGTGAACCCTGAACTCCACCCCCAGGGGTTAGACAAGGCAATTCATTCAGTGAAGGAAAAGAATGAAAAGACACTTGCCTGCTCTGCTGAGGACCGATGGAACCTGCTGCCGTGGGCTTGTTTCTTCCCTTTCCCCGATGGATGGTGACAGAGGGCCACCCGGGAAGACGAGGAGGAGCCGTTTACACCGGCTCAGGAACGGAGGCAGCCGGAGGCGGACTCGTGGAGCTCACAGCAGCTGGGGAGAGCGTCGAGGAGGAGGGAGGAACAGCTGAGGCGAGCCGGGGACGAGGCACATACAACCTGGAGGCGACGGTGGCTGTCTTACCTCTCCGATGAGACGCAGAGGCTACAGCTGGCTGAGAGACAAGAGTTTGTGCAGCTACCCGGAACTGGGTCTGGATGGGGTTCTCGCTGAGGAGTAGCCGAGGGAATCCCGGCTGATGTCTTTCTCCGCTGGGGATGACCCCTGGGTGGTGTGAGCTCCTGGGCTGGACGGGTGACAGGAATGGGATCCTGAGGCGAGGAGCGAGGATGCCTCCTCTTCGGCTTCCTGCCGGAGTTTCCCTCCAGACCACGGAGCTCCTCTCGGCGAGCAGAGATTTCCGCCATCCTCGCCGTGATTTCAAGGTGGTCAGCATAGCGGGGATGACGGTTGATCGTCGTCTCAGCGAGGTCCAGGTACCAGCATGAGGCGCTGGGGATGGTGCAATAGTGAGTGCTGGAAATGATTCCGTCAGTTTCGATAAGGGCCATTACCAGCTCGTAGCCCAGGCTCATGGCGTAGCCCTTGGGTGACGACGCCATCTCCCAGCACACTGGTACGCGGAACAAAAGGGAAAACTACAAGCCCAAAACTAAGCAAACTCACAGTCACCGGCGTCTCGTTTTGGGCTGCGACGTACTGTCATGGGTGGTCCTCGCGGGGCACCAATGCGACGCTGTAGGCAATCAATGAGTTTGCGTATTTATTAAAGGACTTACAAAATAATGAGCCACAAGGGGCAAAACACAAATAAAGACTACACTAGACACACTGACGATATACACAGACTAAGGAGTAAACTTACTGAGAGAAGCGAGAGAGAAGCGAGGATCGAGAGGATGACTGGAGCCGGAAAATAGGGACTCCAGCCTAACGTTGGGGAGACCAGCGTTATTCGTACGTGAGGTCGCAGCCTGGAGTAACCTAAGCTGCTCCCTTAAATAGGGTGAAGGAATTAATGAGCTGATGAAGAAGTCATCAGCTGAATGAAATCCAGCTGACACAGCGGAGCTCCGCTCTGACAGCTGGAAGCCCCTCCGAGACGCTTTCAGAACTAGAAAAGCACTCGGAGAGCGCAGACCTCCGCCAAGTGCCACAGTTCCCCCCATACAGTCTTCAGATTCCTTGACCATGAAAACATATGACAAGCAGTGGTTCAGTAGTTATTCACGAAAATGGCATTTTCTGTAATGGCGGCCACAGTTCCCCCCATACAGTGTTTGTGTGTACGTTTTCAGATTCCTTGACCATGAAAACATATGACAAGCAATTGGATTCACAATGATAGGATTAGTGGTTCAGTAGTTATTGACGAAAATGGCATTTTCCGTAATGGCGGTTTAGCGCCACAGTTCCCCCCATACAGTGTTTGTGTGTACGTTTTCAGATTCCTTGACCATGGAAACATATGACTAGCAATTGGATTCACAACAATTGGATTGACAATGATAGGATTAGTGGTTTAGTAGTTATTCACGAAAATGGCATTTTGCGTAATGGCGGTTTTCTTGTGGACGGTGATCTGCATCACCACCAAAATCTAATCATCTGTAGGATATCCCATTTCTGACAACCTGTGAAAATTTCATGAAAATCCATCCATTAACTTTTTGAGTTATCATGCTAACAAACAAACAGACAAACAGACAAACCAACGCCGATGATCACATAACCTCCCCCTTTGGCTGAGGTAATAAAAGCTTGGAGGGCCACAAGGAATTAACACAGAATGGGAGTAAAATACTGCATGACCCGAGCGTGGACGATATCGGCGCTCAGACCATGACAGGACTCAGGCATCATAGGACTCATGATGCCGTCATAAAGATATGATGTCTATATGATGGCCCATAGACAAAAGTGTCTTTATGATGTCATATAGACCATCACTCACGATGCCTAGACTAATGTGTCTTTATGATGTTATATGGCTCAAAATTGGCAAGGTTAATAAGTCACAGGGCCAGTCTTTACAGCGTGTTTGTGTTTTCTGCACAACAGATTTCTGCAGCCATGGCCAATTCTACGTTGCCAAGAGCAGAGTTGCCAGATCAAGCAGTCTTCGTATTGTTGCTCAAGATGAAGAAACTAAGCAAAAGTGTTGCTTTCTCAGCAATGTCGTTTTTAAAGAGGTGCTGACACAGAATGCCAGTCTACACTACAAATGTGTAAAATGCAAAGCAAAGCCCTGATTTTCTCCGGGTGCTCCAGTTTCTTGGTTTCTACAGGCATGCACGGGCCTTCCTGAACAGGGTCAAAAGCCACTTTTTGCTCAGATCTATTTTCATGATCCTGCCCATGAACTGAAATTACGATTCACCTATCCCTCAACCAGTGGTCTGAACGAAGAAGAAGAAGACGACCCACCAGATGGAAAGCAATAGAATGAGGAGAACTGCTGCACGTCAGAAAAGATGCCGTGAACATGAAACACCTCAGTTTCCAGCAGTATGCCGCAGGCATGACTGTGAACAACACAGCTGTCTGAGACAGGAGGAGACCCTTCAGCAACGGGCATGCAGAAATACTTGCTTATACTTGGTTTCTACGGGCATGGACGGGTATGCACGGGTATATACTAGTACAGACAAATGTGTCCAAATGTGTCTTTATGATGTCATATAGACCATCACTCATGATGCCTACACTAATGTGTCTTTATGATGTCATATGGCTCAGAATTGGCAAGTGAATAAGTCATCATCATATTATCATTCAAGAAATTGCTGTCTCTGTGTGTGTGTGTGTGTGTGTGTGTGTGTGTGTGTGTGTGTGTGTGAGACGATCATAGGACGTTGTGTTGCCATGGTAACCATGTCAAAGCTCAAAGGCAGGCATGCAGCATGCACGGGCATGCACGGGTACCATGCCAACATCCCCGAATTTCAGCCTCCCTGATATGCTGAAGTTTTGGAGGGGAAATCTTTAATGAACATCCATAGGGGATCCATAGGGGAGCTATGGGTGTTCATAGCTATGACATCACAGGCGCACACTGTGTTCCTATGATGTCACATGGCCATATAAAGAGTTCTGAACAGCTCCTTTGAACAACTCCTTCTATGATATACAGAAATCATAGGCACCCTGTGAGGTCAGAACATCTACAGGCATGCAGAAATGCTTGCTTACACTTGCTTTCTACGGGCATGCAGAATATATACCTATGAACTCAGGCATCATAGGACTCGCGACGCCATCATAAAGATATGATATCTATATGACGGCACATAGACAAATGTGTCTTTATGATGTCATATAGACCATCACTCACGATGCCTAAACTAATGTGTCTTTATGATGTCATACCGCTCAACATTGGCAAGGTGAATAAGTCACAGGGCCAGTCTTTACAGCGTGTTTGTGTTTTCTGCACAACAGATTTCTGCAGCCATGGCCAATTCTACGTTGCCAAGAGCAGAGTTGCCAGATCAAGCAGTCTTCGTATTGTTGCTCAAGATGAAGAAACTAAGCAAAAGCGTTGCTTTCTCAGCAATGTCATTTTTAAAGAGGTGCTGACACAGTAAAAATATGTAACCTTGAAGAATGCCAGTCTATACTACAAATGTGTAAAATGCAAAGCAAAGTGCTGATTTTCTCCGGGTGCTCCAGTTTCTTGGTTTCTACGGGCATGCACGGGCCTTCCTGAACAGGGTCGAAAGCCACTTTTTGCTCAGACCTATTTTCATGATCCTGCCCATGAACTGGAGTTATGACGCACCTATCCCTCAACCAGTGGTCTGAACGAAGAAGAGAAAGACCCACCAGATGGAAAGCAATAGAATGAGAACTGCTGCATGTCAGAAAAGATGCCGTGAACATGAAACACCTCAGGTTCCAGCAGTACGCCACAGGCATGACTGTGAACAACACAGCCATCTGAGACAGGAGGAGACCATTCAGCAACGGGCATTCAGAAATACTTGCTTATACTTGGTTTCTATGGGCATGGACGGGTATGCACAGGTATGTACTTACTTACTTACTTAATCCTCTTCACCCCAGCTGGGGCATAAGGCGCCAACGAGTCTCTTCCAGCCATCTCGGTCCTGGGCGAGCCAGCTGACTTCGTTCCAGGTCTTGCCCTCCGCTTTCATTTCCTCTTCCACTGTCCTCCTCCAGGTGCCCTGGGGTCTGCCTCTCCTCCTCTTCCCCGGCGGTGCCCATCTGAGTGCTGCATGTGGATGCCTGGCTTTGTTCATGCACAGAACTTGGCCCAGCCACCTCCAGCGTCTCTGCTTCACCTCGTCCACGAAGTTGTTAATGCCTGTGCGTCTGCTAACTTCCTTGTTGGTGACGCGCTGCTCCCAGTGGATTCTGAGGATTCGACGTAGACGCTGTCCTTCGAAACCTCTGAGGCGGCTTTCAATTTTCTTGTTTGTTCTCCAAGTCTCTGAGGCATATAGGAGGACTGAGCCAACGTTTGATTTGTAGATCTTCAGTTTGGTACTGTTCTGCAGGACTGATGATTTCCATACATTTCGCAGTCTGTTGAAAGCCTGTGCCGCAAGACCAATTCTTGTGGAGATCTCTCTCTCGATGTTGCTGTCAGCTGAGATGTAGCTTCCCAAGTATTTGAAGTCCTGTACTTCCTCAAGATCTTCGCCCTGTACCTTTGTTTTCTGTGTGCTCTTGTTTTTCAGTTTCATCACTTTCGTTTTGTTGGGGTGAAGTCTGGTCAACTCTGTCTGTCTTTCCCTGGATGTCTCTCTGTGTATGTGATAGCAGAGCGATGTCGTCTGCAAAGTCGCAGTCTTCCAGTCTGGCCGTTAGTCCCCAGACAAGTCCCCTAGGTCGGTCTCCTGTGGCTCTCCTCATCACCCAGTCAATGACGACCAAGAAGAGGATCGGTGAGATCACGCAGCCTTGTCTGACCCCAGTCTTCACATGGAACCACTCGCTCTCCTGGCCATTGTGGCGTACGCAGCACTGATTGTCAGTATACATGTCCTTCAGGATGTTGACTACTTTTGTTGGAAATCCATAAGCTGTCAGAATCTTCCAGAGGGATGGGTGGTGGATACTGTCAAAGGCCTTTTCAAAGTCAATGTAGTTTATGTACAGCGAGGAGTTCCATTCCAGTGATTGTTCGACTATGGTACGCAGGACAAAGATTTGGTCTATGCAGCCCCTACCGCTTCTGAATCTTGCCTGTTCCTCCCTCAGGACCCTCTCTATGGCTTGCCTCACCCGCATCAACAGAATTCTGCAGAAGATTTTCCCAGGCACAGACAGAAGGTTGATGCCTCTCCAGTTCCCGCATGCTGACAGGTCGCCTTTCTTCCAAGTAACAGGGACTTTTTCTTCTTCCCACACTTTGTTGAAAAGTTCTGTCAGAGCTTTTGCACTTGCCTTTGGATCTGCTTTTAGCATGTCTGCAGTAATCCTGTCTTTGCCAGGTGCCCTGTTTCCTTTTGTCTGCTTAATGGCCTCTTCTATCTCCTGTTGGGTGATGCGCCCCCACTTCATTTCTATGTGAAAGCCTGTGTCTTCTATCACTGCTTCTTTCCTCAGGGTCTGGTCTATTCAGAGTCTCTCTGAAGTGCTCCACCCATCTACTAAGTTGGTCCTCTTCCTTCATGAGAACTTTCCCGTCTTTGTCCTTAACCACCGTTGACTTGCTGGTGAAACCTCTGAGGGTTTTGGTGATTTTGTAGACCGTTCTTGTGTCTCCCCTTTCTGCTGCTGACTGTGCCTCCTGAGCCAGGCTGTCCGTGTACTTTCTCTTGTCTTTGCGGACACTCTTCTTGATATCGTTATTTTTCTGTCTGTATGCTTCAGCAGCTGTTTCCCTCTCTTCCATGCGTCCCCCTAGCATGCGCTGTTTTGTTTCCTTTCTCTCCTCGATGAGTTGCCAGGTGTTTTCAGAGATCCATTCTTTCCTCTCTCTTTTCCTGTGGCCCAGTACCTCTTTGCTTGTGTCGAGGAACAACTTCTGGACAGTGTTGCTCAAGGTGTTGATGTCGTCTGCTGGTGTGTCTTCCAGGACCTGGAATCTGTTGGACAGCTCGAGTACAAACTGAGTCTTCACTATAGGATCCTTCAGTCTGCTTGAGTCAAAGAGCTGTTCACCAGTCTTCTTGTTGGTCCTCTTCAGCTTCAGCTGTAGCTTGCACAGAACAAGGTGGTGGTCACTGCCGGCGTCGGCACCTCTTAGTGCTCTGACATCAGTCGCATACCCTCTCCACTTCTGGTTGATGGCTATGTGGTCTATTTGGTTCCTGGTTCTCCCATCCGGTGACACCCACGTCAGTTTGTGAATTGTCTTGTGTGAGAATATGGTGCCTCCTGTCACTAGCCCATTCTCCAGGCACATGTCCACAAATCTCTGACCGTTGTCGTTTCTCACACCTGTTCCTTGGGTTACCATGCATGATTCATATCCCACATTTCCTGCACCAACCTGGGCATTAAAGTCCCCCATCACAATGAGGATGTCATGCCGTGGTGTCTTGTCTATTTGCTCTTGGAGGTTTGTATAGAAAAGGTCCTTCTCTTCATCTGATGATGGTTCTGTTGGTGCATAGCACTGGATGATGGTGGTCTTCACGTACTTTGAGAAAAACCTCGCTCTAATGATCCGAGCATTGACCGGCTCCCAGCCCAGGAAGCTCCTCTTGGCATTCTTGTCTAAAATGATGCCCACTCCTTCCTAGTGTTGGCCGTCTGTTCTTCCCGAGTAGTACACTGTCTCTCCTGTGTTCAGGGTCATGGTTCCCGAGTCTGTCCATCTCATTTCACTGATTTCAAGAATGTTGATGTTGTATCTCTTCATCTCTTTCACAACCTGTGCTGTTTTTCCAGTTTCGTACATCGTTCGAACATTCCATGCTCCCACTCTCACTCGTTGTTTGGGTTTCACCAAGGACTCCATCGGAACAGAAACTTCCTTTCGGCTTTCATCCCTGCTCTTCATACAAGACATTGCTGCCTCAGTCCTCAGCTCGTCGCCCAAGGTTTGATGACTTTTCGTTGGATCTTGTTGGCGTTTCTGTAGCAAGCGTTTTTTACGTGGTGGGCTGCTAACCCAACACACAACCCTCCTCCTTTCGCATCCTAGGCTTGGGACCAGGCAATGGCGGAGTTACAGGTATGCACTAGTATAGACAAATGTGTCCAAATGTGTCTTTATGATGTCATATAGACCATCACTCATGATGCCTACGCTAATGTGTCTATGATGTCATATGACTCAAAATTGGCAAGGTAAATAAGTCATCATATTATAATTCAAGAAATCTCTGTGTGTGTGTGTCTGTGTGTGTGTGTGTGTCACGATCATAGGACTCTGTATTGCCATGGTAACCATGTCAAAGATCAAACGAGTGGTTATATGGGCATGCACGGGTACCATGCCAACATCCCCGAATTTCAGCCTCCCCGGATATGCGGAAGTTTGGGAGGGGAAGTCTTTAATGAACATCCATAGGGGATCCATAGGGGAGCTGTGGGCATTCATAGCTATGACATCACAGGTGTACACTGTGTTCCTATGATGTCACATGACCATATAAAGAGTTCTGAACAACTCCAGTGAACAACTCCTTCTATGATGTCATACAGAAATCATAGGCACCCTGTGAGGTCAAAACACTCTTTTTACTGGCACGCAGGAAAGCCTGCTTACACTTGCTTTCTACGGGCATGCAGAAATACTTGCTTAACCATGTCAAAGATCAAAGGCAGGGATCACTGTTGCCATGGTAAAGTAACTTTCTACAGGCATGCAGAAATCCTTGCTTACAATTGCTTTCTATGAGCATGTAGAAATATACTGCTCAAAAAAAATAAAAGGAACACTTTGAAAACACATCAGATTTTAATGGGAAAAAATAAGCTGGATATCTACACTGATATGGACTGGATAATCGTCACTTCCTTGTGGTAACGTATCGTCACTTCCTGTTTTGCTGTCTGCCTGTGTGGTTTGCTCTCCAGCTCTCTAGCTATGGCTACTACCTCTCTTTCCTCTCCTCTGGTGTGCTCTCTCTGTCAGATGTTTAGCTACACCTCTGCCTCTTTTAGTGATAACGGTAAATGTAATAAATGTTGTCTTTTTGAGGCGCTCGAGGCGAGGTTGTCTGATTTGGAATCCCTGCTCCGCTGCATTGAAACACCGTCTGCGCCAGTTAATCTCGACGGACGCCCATTAGCTGCAGCGGAGCTAGCTAGCTTAGGCCCCCCTATCAGTGGTTCCCCGGCTCTCCTCAGCAGCGAGGAGACTGGGTGGGTGACGGTGAGAAGGAAGCCTAGTCGCAAAGCCCCGGTACACCACCAACCTGTTCACGTTTCTAATCGCTTTTCCCCGCTCAGCGACACACCCGCTGAGGAAAAAAAACTGATCATTGGCGACTCTGTAGTCAGAAACGTGAACCTAGAGACTCCAGCGGTCATAGTCCAATGTATTCCTGGGGCCAGAGCAGGCGACATCGAGTCAAATTTGAAAATGCTGGCTAAAAGTAACTGTAAATATTCCACAATTGTTATTCACGCCGGCATTAATGACATCCGTCTCCGGCAGTCGGAAGTCACGAAACTTAATATAGAATCGGTGTGTGACTTTGCAAAAACGATGTCTGCCACTGTAGTATTCTCTGGGCCCCTCCCCAATCTGACCAGTGATGACATGTTTAGTCGCTCGTCATCCTTGAACCGCTGGCTGTCTGTGTGGTGTCCTAAAAATGACGTGGGCTACATTGACAATTGGAGCTCTTTTTGGGGAAAACCTGGTCTTATGAGACGAGACAGCATTCATCCCACTTTGGATGGTGCTTCTCATTTATCTAACAATCTGGCATCTTTTTTATCCAAATTTCCAAAACCATGACTACTCAGAGTTGGGACCAGGAAGCAGAGTCTCAGTCTTACACGCCTCTCTGCAGCTCCTCTTCATCCGCCACCCTTCAACTTAGCCCCTGTCTTCCCCATCAGAGAATCGTTGTCTGCTCCCTCCAAAGTGAATAAAAATATAATGTATAAGCATCCCAAAGTGATAAAGCAAAATATTGGTAAAACTCAAATTAAACATAAAGCCTCTAAATTGAATGATTTGGCCTCTGTTCCTCCTCATAATTTAAAAATTAAATGTGGTTTGTTAAATATTAGGTCTCTAACTCCCAAGTCTCTGTCAGTCCATGATCTGTTAATTGATCATCAGATTGATTTAATTTCCCTTACAGAGACTTGGTTAGGACAAGAGGATTATGTTGGTTTAAATGAATCAACCCCCTCTGGTTATTTAAACTGTCAAAATCCCAGAAGTTCTGGTCGTGGAGGAGGAGTAGCAACAATTTACCATTCCAAATTACTAGTTAATGTAAAGCAAAAAACATGTTATAATTCCTTTGAGGGCCTGGTCCTCAGTATTGGGCACTTTAGCAATTTCAGGTTAAACCCAATTTTATTTGCCATTGTTTATCGTCCCCCATCAACCTATTCAGAATTTGCTGATTTCTTAGCTGATTTAGTGTTGAAATCTGATAGAATAATTATAGTAGGGGACTTTAATATACATGTGGATGTAGATAGTGACTGCCTTAATGTGGCTTTTAATTCAATATTAGACTCGATTGGGTTTTCTCAGAAAGTAGGAAATTCTACTCATTACCTCCACCATACATTGGACCTTGTTCTGACATATGGCATAGAAATAGAAAATCTTGTAGTGTCTCCTCATAACCCTGTACTGTCAGACCATTGTCTGTTAACCTTTGATTTTACTATTTCTGACTATTTGGCTCCTAAAGAAAAATATTATCACAGTAGATGCCTCTCAGATGATGCTGTTTCCAAATTTATGCAGATTGTTTCCTCTATGCCATGTGTCAACACAACGGAAATAAGCTATAGACAGCTTGCTCCTTCTGTAATTGATAACATGGTGGATAGTGTTTCAGCTTCTCTGCATCAGGCTCTAGACTTGGTGGCCCCCTTAAAAAAGAAAAAGTCTAATCAGAGATTTTTAACTCCTTGGTTCAACACAGAAACTCGTAGCTTAAAACAGAAGACTCGTCAATTAGAAAGAAAATGGCGCTCTACTAATTTAGATGAAATCTATTTAGCTTGGAGAAATCATCTTTTAATTTATAAAAAATCTCTTAGAAAAGCTAGAACGAGTTATTACTCTGCATTAATAGAAGAGAACAAGAATAATCCCAGGTTTCTTTTCAGTACTGTAGCCAGGTTGACAAAGAGTCAGGACTCTGTCAATCCTAGCATCCCCTTAGAGCTTACTAGTCAGGACTTTATGAACTTTTTCAATAATAAAATTTCATCCATCAGAGATAAAATCAATCAGATTCTTCCCACAGTTAACTTAAATACTGTAACTACTACAACTCCTTCTATTGATGTCTGTCTTGATGAGTTTACTCCAATCGACCTTTGTGAGTTAGACAGAGTAGTTTCCTCATCCAAACCTTCAACTTGTCTTTTAGATCCTATTCCTACCAGGTTATTTAAAGAAGTCTTCCCACTTATTGGTAGCTTTATTCTTCATATAATCAATTCTTCATTAACTTTAGGCCATGTACCGCAGGCTTTTAAAACGGCTGTAATTAAACCCTTACTCAAAAAGCCAACGCTAGATCCAGGAGCTTTAGCTAACTATAGACCAATCTCTAATCTCCCTTTCATTTCAAAAATCTTAGAAAGAGTTGTTGCTACGCAATTATTTGACCACCTGCAGGGAAATGGTTTACTTGAAGAGTTTCAATCTGGGTTTAGAATCCATCATAGTACTGAAACAGCCTTAGCGAAGGTCACTAATGACCTCCTCATTGCATCTGATAATGGACTAGTTTCTGTACTTGTCCTTTTAGATCTTAGTGCAGCTTTTGATACTATTGATCATAATATTCTACTTGATAGATTAGAACACTATGTTGGACTTAATGGAACTTCGTTGCAGTGGTTTAGATCTTATTTATCTGATAGGTTCCAGTTTGTTCATGTAAATGATGAGTTTTCTTTCAGCTCAAAGCTTAGTCATGGAGTTCCACAGGGATCTGTGCTAGGCCCTACTCTTTTTAGTTTATATATGCTTCCGTTAGGCAACATTATTAGAAAGCACTGTATACATTTTCATTGTTATGCAGATGACACACAATTATACCTGTCAATGAAGCCAGATGATACTAATCAATTAGCCAAGTTAGAAGCCTGTCTTAAGGAAATCAAAGCTTGGATGACTTGTAATTTCCTGCTATTAAATTCAGATAAGACTGAAGTCATTCTTGTTGGTCCAAAAAACCTTAGAAATTCCTTTCCAAATCAAACTTTCAGTTTGGACGCAGTTACTCTTTCTCTTAATAGCTCTGTGAGGAACCTTGGAGTTATTTTTGATCAGGATTTGTCCTTCAATTCACATATTAAATTTGTTTCTAAGACTGCCTTCTATCATTTGCGTAATATTGCCAAGATTAGGAGCATCTTGTCTCAGAGTGATGCTGAGAAGCTGATCCACGCTTTTGTTAGCTCGAGATTAGATTATTGTAATTCTTTATTATCAGGCTGTCCTAAAACATCTTTAAAAAGTCTTCAGCTGATCCAAAATGCTGCAGCAAGAGTTTTAACAGGTACTAGAAAGAGAGATCATATCTCTCCGGTTCTGGCCTCCCTTCATTGGCTTCCCACAGAGTTTAGAATTAAGTTTAAAATCCTTCTTCTCACTTACAAAGCTCTAAACAATCAGGCTCCTTTTTATTTAAAAGATCTGATACTACCGTATTATCCTAACAGAGCACTACGCTCTCAAAATGCAGGATTACTTGTAATACCTAGAATCTCCAAAAGTACAATGGGAGGCAGAGCCTTCAGTTATCAAGCTCCTCTCCTGTGGAATCAGCTGCCAATCTGGATTCGGGAGTCAGACTCGATCTCTGTTTTTAAGAATAGGGCTAAAACCTACCTTTTTGATCTAGCCTACAATTAGGGAGGGATCATGTGTTTCTGAACCCTCCCTTAGTTATGCTGCTAATAGGTTTAGTCAGCCGGGGGACCTCCAGTAATGCACTGGGCCTCACTCCTTTCCTCACTCTCTATGAAATATTTTTTTTTTGCTGGTCATTAACATTTGTTTGTTCTCTCCCATAGATTGAGTCCCCATCGTGCTGTTTGCTCTCTACATGTCTGTTCTTTTCTTCTTTTCTATCCCCTCACCCCCCAGCCAGTCGCAGCAGATGACTGCCCCTCCCTGAGCCTGGTTCTGCTGGAGGTTTCTTCCTGTTAAAAGGGAGTTTTTCCTCTCCACCGTCGCCAAGTGCTTGCTCACAGGGGATCGCCTGATTGCTGGGGTCTTTCTGCAACTGTGGGGGTCCCCCCTACAGTGGATAGTGCTATGAGATGACTGTTGTTGTGAAATGGCGCTATATAAATAAAGTTGAATTGAATTGAATTGAATAATGTGTTAAGAATGAAAAGATGCCACATCTTTTGATGGAAATGAAAATTATCAACCTACAACCTACAGAGGGCTGAATTCAAAACACTCCGAAACTTACTCAGATTAAAAAGTGTTCCTTTTAGTTTTTTGAGCAGTATACTTGTTTATACTTGGTTTCTACAGGCATGCACCAGTATATATAATGTTTTTTTTGTTGGTTACCCAGCCACCGGGGAAAGCACAAAACCAGTGTACTGCTTGTGAAATGGAGAGGGTTATGACAGGAATGTTATCCAGTTTAAAAATCATTGCCAAATCAGACCTGTGGACCCATGATCTGCTGTGGCGACCCCGAATAGAGAGCAGCCCAAAGGTATGTGTGTGATATATTTCTGTTTTTCACTGGTAAGTGCACATATAGACGTGAAGTGAAGTCGCACGCATGCCTCACCACAGCCGCTGCGACCTGTGCCTCCTTTCCTTCAAGCAGAGTCAGGGTTAGTGTTTTAATGTGGTGGCTACAGGTACTCGATATCTGTAGACACGTGTTTGAATTGCCCTAAGCGTCAGCGTCTTGTGTTGCTGCTGTGGTTTATTTTTTTTTAACAAGGTGGTTATGGGGAGATATTCATAAATTTAGCATATGGTGTAAATGTAATTTCAGTGCAAATCTGCAAGAATAAAGGTGCAAAAATATGCTAAAAGTTGCAAATTTACAATTTAAAAAGTCACAAATTCATTATAAGCAAGTCACAAATTTATGAGAAAAAGTGAAATGTTCATGGGAAAAAAGAAAACTTCCAAAAGCCGAAAAAACATATTTCCAAGAAAAAGCCAATAAATTTACAACAAAGCAACATTTCCAAGAAAAAAAAAATAGCAAATCTTCTACAATTTTTTTCTTTTTTTCTCTCATAAATGTCTAATTTCACCAATTATCTCACCAATTTGTGAGCCTTTTCTTGTAAACTTTAACATTTTTATTTGAAAAATATAACTTTTTAAAAAAATGAATTTGCAACTTTTTCCTGGCAAATGTATTACTTCTGTAGTAAATTTCGTACTGTTTTTTTCCTATAAATTTGCCATGTTTTGTGATAAAACAGTTAACTTTGCCCACACAAAATTAGAACAATATACTTACAAATTTGCAACTTTTTTCTATAAAATTTGCTTTTTTTTCTCAAATTTTCATGATTTTTCTTGTACATATGCTACTATCCTTTCAATGATATAGTGATTTGTCCTGTATAAACTGCCCTTGCAGTCTTTATGGGGATGGAGGGTGGCAGGTTAACTAAGGAGATAATTTTGGATCATTTTGCTAACAAAGGTGGGTCTTTTTAATTATTTTTTTGCAAAGTTTTAATTATGTGAATGGAGATTTAATATTTTATTTATTGAAAGAAAAGTCTTTCAGATTTTTGCAAAGATTTATTTATTTTGAACGGACCTTTATTTTGCCAGTAGAAGCTGCCCATTTTTCTCCTGTAGGCAAGGCAAGGCAAGGCTTTAGTTGTCCCACAATTGGGAAATTCCAGGATTGCAGCAGCAAAGGGATAGCAGCACTTAGAGCAATAGTTAATAAGATAAAAAGAACTGGTTAGCCAAAGCAGTAAATGAATATGCATATGTGCACAGTGCAGAAGTATTGCAGCTAGGTGGTATAAACCACATTATGGTTCGTTAAGTTACCCCACAGAATATGAATATGTACCCACACAGTATATTTTGTATCTGAATCACAGTGTTGAATCACAGTGTTGTTGCCACCCTCAATAATGATTGATATTGTCCTAACTGTATAATGGAGGGGACAATTTATTGTGCAAGGTTGTTACATTTAGTACATTCAATCCAACCTCTATGAGGAACCCTGGTAAGGTTATGAAGTCTGACAGCCATAGGTAGGAAGGACCTGCGGAACCTCTCCGTCGTGCACCTAGGATGGCATAGCCTACCGCTAAATGAGCTCCTCAGTGCATTCAGTGTGTCCTGCATGGGGTGGGACTTGGACTCCAGCAGAGATGACAGCTTAGCTACCATTCTCCTCTCTCCTATCTCCTCCACTCGGTCGAGGTGTCGCCCCAGAACAGAGCTAGCTTTTTTGATTATTCTGTTCAGTCTCTTCCTGTCGGCTGCCGTGATGCCACTGCCCCAGCAGACCACTCCAAATGTGATCCCTGATGCCACCATCGAATCATAGAAGGTCTTCAGGAGTGCCCCTTGCACTCCAAAAGACCTGAGTCCCCTCAGGAGGAACAGCCTGCACTGCCCTTTGTTGCCCCTTGTGTTGGTGTTGTGTGACCAGTCCAGTTTATTGTTTAGGTGAGCACCCAGGTACTTGTAAGATGTCAGCATCTCAATGTCTGTTCCCTCGATGTTTACTGGTGCTGTAGGGAAGGGGGAGGTTGTCCTCGCCTGCGGCAGTCCATCACCAGTTCCTTAGTTTTCCTCGCATTGGTCTGGAGGCAGTTCTGTTGCCACCAGTCCATTAAGTCCTGGATAAGTCCTCTGTCCTCCACATCATCTCCATCAGAGATGAGGCCAATAATCCCAGAGTCATCAGAGAACTTCTGTAGATGGCAGTGTGGTGTGTTCTGTGAAAAATCAGCAGTGTAGAGGGTGAACAGGAAGGGAGCCAGAACTGTTCCCTGATGGAACAGTATCTCACAAAAGTGAGTACACCCCTCACATTTTTGTAAATATTAGATCGTTTCATGGGACAACACTGAAGATATGACACTTTGATACAATGTAGTCAGTGTACAGCTTGTATAACAGTGTAAATTTGCTGTCCCCTCAAAATAATTCAACACACAGCCATTAATGTCTAAACCCCTGGCAACAAAAGTGAGTACACCCCTAAGTGAAAATGCCCAAATTGTGCCCAATTAGCCATTTTCCCTCCCCGGTGTCATGTGGCTCACTAGTGTTACAAGGTCTCAGGTTTGAATGGGGAGCACGTGTGTTAAATTTGGTGTTATCTCTCTCACACTCTCTCATACTGGTCACTGGAAGTTCAACATGGTACCTCATGTCAAAGAGCTCTTTGAGGATCTGAAAAAAAAAGATTTGTTGCTCTACATAAAGATGGCTTAGGCTATAAGAAGATTGCCAACACCCTGAAACTGAGCTGCAGCGCGGTGGTCAAGACCATACATTGGTTTAACAGGACAAGTTTCACTCAGAACAGGCCTTGCCATATTTTGACCAAAGAAGTTGAGTGCACGTGCTCAGCGTCATATCCAGAGGTTGTCTTTTGAAAATAGACATACAGTATGAATGCTGCCAGCATTGCTGCAGAGGTTGAAGGGGTGTGGGGTCAGCCTGTCAGTGCTCAGACCATACGCCGCACACTGCATCAAACTGGTCTGCATGGCTGTCTTCCCAGAAGGAAGCCCCTTTTAAAGATGATGCACAAGAAAGCCCGCAAACAGTTTGCTGGAAGACAAGCAGACTAAGGGCATGGATTACTGGAACCATGTCCTATGGTCTGTGGAGACCAAGATAAACTCATTTGGTTCAGATGGTGTCAAGTGTGTGTGGTGGCAAACTGGTGAGGAGTACAAAGGCAAGTGTGTCTTGCCTACAGTCAAGCATGGTGGTGGGAGTGTCATGGTTTGGAGCTGTGTGAGTGCTGCCAGCACTGGTGAGCTACAGTTCATTAAGGGATCCATGAATGCCAACATGTACTGTGACATAGTGATGCAGAGGATGATCCCCTCCCTTCGGAAACTGGGCCGCAGGACAGTATTCCAACATGACAATGACCCCAAACACACCTCCAAGACGACCACTGCCTTGCTAAAGAAACTGAGGGTAAAGGTGATGGACTGGCCAAGCATGTCTCCAGACCTAAACCCTATTGAGCATCTGTGGGGCATCCTCAAATGGAAACTGGAGGAGTGCAAGGTCTCTAACATCCACCAGCAATGTGATGTTGTCATGGAGGAGTGGAAGAGGATTCCAGTGGCAACCTGTGAAGCGCGAGTGAGCTCCATGCCCAAGAGAGTTAAGGCAGTGCTGGAAAATAATGGTGGCAACACAAAATATTGACACTTTCGGCACAATTTGAACATTTTCACTTAGGGGTGTACTCACTTTTGTTGCCAGCAGTTTACACATTAATGGCTGTGTGTTGAGTTATTTTGAGGGAAAAGCAAATTTACACTGTTAAACAAGCTGTACACCGACTACTTTACATTGTATCAAAGTGTCATATCTTCAGTGTTGTCCCATGAAAAGATATAATAAAATATTCCATCCCTGCGCACAGTTGCGTGTCCCTCAGGATCACTGGTTGGATGATGTTGAAAGCACTGGAGAAATTAAAGAACATGACCCTCACAGTGCTCCCAGGCTTCTCCAGGTGAGACAGGGAATGGTGTAGGAGGAAGATCACAGCATCCTCCACCCCGATGCCATGCTGGTAGGCAAACTGAAGTGGATCCATTGCTGGTCCCACCAGGGGACGGAGGTGGGTGAGGAGCAGCCTCTCCAAGGTCTTCATTAGGTGTGATGTGAGGGCCACTGGTCTGTAGCTGTTCTGGTCCTTGGGGTGAGGGGTCTTCGGTACGGGTACCACACAGGATGTTTTCCACAGCTGTGGTACACTCTATGTGCAACACATCAGATTGATTGTCTTAGATTAATTGACTATGTTTATTGCACTGTCCCTGTCAAATAAACTAATCTACTACTACTACTACCCTCCCCAGCTTCAGGCTCAGGCTAAAGATGTGCTCCACAATCCCACACAGCTGGTCTGCACAGAACTTGAGCAGCCTCGAGCTGATGCCGCTGGATCTGCAGCATTCCTCGCCTTGATCTTCCTCAGCTCAGCTCTCACCTGGGTCTTAGTGAGGGTCAGCTTGGGGCAGGGGGCTATGTGTTGGGAGGGGGGTGTTGGGGGGAGATTGTTGACAGTGGAACAAGATGAAGGTGGAGGCAGCAGTGGTTGGTGGGCAGGTGGAAGGGAGGGCAGTTGGTAAAACCTGTTAAAAAACAGGTTCAGGTTGTTCACCCATTCCCTACCCCGCATGGCCTGGGAGGAGGTATTCTGGTGCCCAGAGATGGTTTTGAGGCTTCTCCAGACACCACTAATGTCACTCTGTTGCAGCTTGTCCTCCATCTTCTTCCTGTAGCTGTTCTTCCTCTCTCAGATCTTCCTCCTTAGCTCCCTCTGTATGGACTTCAGCGCCTCCTTATTTCCCAACCTGAAGAGCCTTTTCTTCTCCTTCAGCAGTGACTTTATCTCAGGGTTGATCCAGGGTTTATGGTCTTGGTACGATGTTGTCCACACAGAAATTGATGTAGTCTGTGATGGTGTGTGTGAGGCCGTCGATGTCCTCACTATGAGAATCACAAAGCTGCTCCCATACAGTGGATTCAAAACAGTCCTTCAGAGCGTCCTCCGCCTCTTCAGACCATATTTTCACTGTGCGGGTAACAGGAGGTTGTCTGTGTACTAGGGGTTTGTACACATCCAGGAGGTGAATCAAATTTTGGTCCAATCTTCCGAGGTGTATGTGTGTGTGTGTGTGTGTGTGGGAGGGGGGGGGATGAGGTGTAAGCCTCCTTGATGTTTGCATAAAATAAGTCCAGTGTTTTATTGTCTCAGAATGGAGGACAGTGAAGTATGGTTGAAATCACCACAGATGAGCAGGAGAGCATTTGGGTGTTGTGTCTGCAGGCTGCTAGTGACTGAGTGGATGATGTCAAATACTGCCTCAGTGCTCACGGCGGTGGGGGGGGGGGGTGTACATAAATAACAATGTCGACAACATGTGAAAATTCTTTGGGGAGGTGTGCTGGTCGCATGCTAACAGTTAGCAACTCAATGTCCTTGCTGCAGTGTTGTTCTTTAATTGTGATGTGCCCAGGATTACTGGATTAACTGGTATTCACACACATTATCAGCCCCCTGCCTCTGCTCTTTCTGCTGTCTGGTGTCTGATCTGCCCGTATTGCATGGAAACCCTCCAGATCAAAGTTAGCATTTGTGACTAGTTCTGTTAGCCACATTTCAGTAAACAATATAATGCTAATCTCTAGGAAGACACTCTCATACCGAGACATAGCCGCCAGTTCATCCGTCTTGTTAAGCAGCGATCTCACATTTCCCATAACAGATGGAAGGACGGGTCTGTACCCTGTTCTCCTTGCACGTCGCTTCACTCCAGCATGACATCCTCGTCATTTTTGCTTGATTTCTCTTAGGATATTGGGTTTTTGCGTTAGCACCATGGGGCAGCCCAGTGCTAACAGCTGGCTCCTACTGTAAACAATAGCTTCTCCACTCACTGGGTCGGAGTCATTGACGGTATGAGCCGAAAGATGACTAATATCAATGCCAGTGCAGCGATCTATGTGTCCTTGGCATCCGTGATGGATACGGGGTCGCAGGATCAGGAAGTTTTGGCAAGAAAAAAACAGTAAATAAAAAATGAGAAAGAACCTCAGAATTGAACTGCTGTTGCAAAAAGGCAGTCGACTCGTGTGGCGCC
The DNA here is from genome assembly GCA_020510985.1 of Pholidichthys leucotaenia. Classification (NCBI taxonomy): domain Eukaryota; kingdom Metazoa; phylum Chordata; class Actinopteri; order Cichliformes; family Pholidichthyidae; genus Pholidichthys; species Pholidichthys leucotaenia. Next base: position 168,151,638 of record CM035846.1, read on the forward strand.
GGAAGTAAACAGACATACTTCATACAGAAATACATAATTAATCAGTCAGATCACATTTCCCTGTTTATGTACCTGGCCTACAGACAAAGACTGAAACAAACAAACCCTTGTTGTTAAACAAATTATACGCTGGACTCCAGAGGCTGAGAGCACCCTGCAAGACTGTTTTGCCCAGACAGACTGGGATGTGTTTAAAGCTGCAGCCATCCAGGAGGACTCTTCTGTAAACATACAGGACTATGCTGAGTATGCGACTGGGTACATCAGTACTTGTGTTGATACCATCATACCCACCATACAGGTCAGGAAGTTCCCCAACCAGAAGCCTTGGATCAACAGTCAGGTACTTCAGATGATGCGTGTTTGCTTTCTTGCATTAAAATCAGGCAATGAGGCCAAGTACAAAACTGCAAAGTATGGACTGAGGAAGGCTATGACAACAGCCAAGAGGCAGTACAGACAAAAGCTGGACAGCCTCTACTCCACTCCTGACCCTAGCACATGTGGCAAGGCCTGCAGCACATCACAGACTACAAGAGAACCAACAGCAACACCACTAGCTCCACAGACAGCCTACCGGATGATCTCAGCATCTTTTACACCCACTTTGAGACCTCCAGCTACAGCACAGAGAGGAGACACACACACACACACACACCCTCCCCCTCCACTAATAGTCTCATCAGGCCAGGTAAACAAAGTACTGAGGAATATCAACCCCCACAAGGCAGCAGGACCAAACAACATCCCTGGGTGGGCTCTCAGAGCATGTGCTGCTGAGCTGACTGATGTTCTCACATCCATCTTTAACCTCTCCCTCAACCAGAACATAGTCCCCTCCTGCTTCAAAACCACAACCCTCCTCAAAAAGAGCCCGCCACCCTCCCTGAATGACTACATGCCCGTAGCACTCACTCCAGTCATCATGAAGTGCTTCTAGAGAGTGGTGCTGGCCCTCATTCAGGACAGCATACCGGATACCCTGGACCCCCTGCAGTACGCCTACCAGCCCAACAGGTCTACCTCAGATGTCATTGCTGCTGCACTCCATTATTCTCTCCCCCACCTGGAAGATAAAGACTCCTACATCAGGATGCTCTTTGTTGACTACAGTTCCACCTTCAACATGGTCATCCCCCACAAACTCACCTACAAACTGTCTTTACTTGGCCTGCACCCCACCCTCTGTGACTGGCTACTGGACTTTCTGACTGGCAGGCCTCAGTCTGTCTGGATGGGTAACAGGACCTCAGCCAGCAGCATCATGAACACAGGTGTCCCACAGGGTTGTGTTCTCAGCCCCATCCTCTACTGATCAGAATCAGAATCAGAATCAGAATGAACTTTATTGCCAAGCATGCTTTTACACATACAAGGAATTTTACTTGACATTAAGGTGCGCTCATGTTAAGCGCTCCCCAATGACGCGGTAGCCGACAGGCGCCTCATACAGTGGGGGTAAAGAGGGGGAGGGGGAGGGGGTGACAAATTGGGCAGAGAGAAAAAAGCATAGTTATCAAAATAGAGCTCAAGTGAGCAAGATTATGATCACATAGAAAAAAACCTTCTAATTGCACACTTGGCAGACAATTACAGTTCCACACATTAACAGAGCAAGTTGAGAGAGACCAGTGTGTGTGTGTCAGTCATGTGATATTCATGGATGCAGTGTGAAGTGTCAGTTACTGGTGAACAACAAAATTCCTTCCCTAAGCAACGATTAGATGTTATGTCCATGGTATCCTAAACGTAGATAACATGTCCACAAGAGTTCATCTCTCTAAAGTGCATGTCAGATGGTAAAATTCCATGCTAGTCACATGATGACGCTGTCCATAGAGAGTTCAGATTGCTGCACATCAGAATGTTTGGGTTAGAGAAAAGCCAAAACTCCCTTCAGCCTTATCTTTTCTCCTGGAGGAATGAATTCTCCCAAGGACGCCGAATCAAAGCCTGATAAGCACAGTTCACTTAGAGCATAGAATTTCCACCTCACATGCGATTCTGTGCATCGCCTCTTCACCCATGACTGCGTTGCCTCCCACAAGGACAATGTCATCTTAAAGTTTGCGGATGACACAGCAGTGGCAGGATGCATCACTGGTGGTGATGAAGCATTCTACAGGAGGGAGGTGGCCAGCCTGGTGTCATGGTGTGAGGACAACAACCTCACCCTCAACACAGACAAGACAAAGGAGATGATAGTGGACATGAGGAAGGGGAGGAGACCTCATCGGCCGCTGTTCATCCGGGGGCTTGAGGTGGAGAGGGTGAGCAGCTTTAAATACTTGGGCATCCACATCAGGAAGGGAGACAGACAGACAGACAGACAGACAGACAGACAGATAGACAGATAGACAGATAGCTATATTGATAACTCAACACCACAAAGCTGGTTAAGAGAGCTCAACAGCGGCTGTACTTTCTGAGGAGGCTGAGGAAGTTTGGCATGTCCCCCAAGATCCTCAACAACTTCTACAGCTGCATCATCAAGAGCATCTTGACCAACTGCATCACTGCGTGGTACAGCAGCACTACTGCTTTGGACCGCAAACGCCTGCAGAGAGTGGTGAAGACAGCGGAGAAGATCATCAGGACTCCACTCCTCTCTCTGCAGAGCATCTATCACCGCAGAGTCCAAAGGAGAGCTGCCTCCATCCTTCAGGACCCCACCCACCCCCAGCACAGAATGTTCACACTTCTACCCTCAGGCCCAAGGTACAGAAGTGAGAAATGCAGGACATCCAGACTAAAAAACTCCTTCTTTCCCACTGCCGTCAGACTCCTGAATAAACAAACTCCAGACACAGCTTTGCACATAGGAATTCACACACTGGTTGCTAAATTTGCACATTGCTCATTTGCACATTGTAGATAGTCTCACACCCCGTCTCATGTTCATATCATCTCTGCTGCTAAATTATCATTGTACAGTCTACTTGGTATTATCAGGGCATACGGCTTTACACAGAGAAATTCTCATACTGGGTGCTAATTTGTACATTGCTCATTTGCACATTGTACATAGTCTCATGCCATCTCAGGTTCATATCTCTGATATTAAAATACCATTGTCCATTACAGTCATCCTGTGAATTTTCATTATTCTTGTTTCCTCTACTTTAACTGCTTTAACTGTCCTAATTTCCTAATGTGTATTTATTAATGTGACAAAGTGGGAGAGAGCACACTATTTGTCACTAGTTAACATCTTTTCCAAACTGGGTCATCCAGTGTATATTTTGTTCTGTAATTTGCAGATGCTTACTATGCCGGGTTTGTTTGTATTTTGCTTTAAATTTGATTACAGTTCATATATTAATATTTTGGTTTAAAATAACACACAAATAATGGGCTTAATTATAGTTTGTTGGTTTAAAATTGCTTTAATCATCATTTCATTTAGTCCTGTGTTACTTACCTCTTCATGTCTTTAAAGGTCAAAAGGAGGAAGTGTGGGTTCACTTCCTGTATTTATTGTTTTCTGACCTCATTAGTGATGTCACTGGAAGAGACCATCTATGAGGGATTTATTTAGTTTAATTAAAATGTATTATTTGATTTTCTTTAATGATTACACAACATAACAAAAATAAATTTTTTGTAAGTTGTCTGTGTTTTTTCAACTGATTTAAAACAATTTTGCACCGCTGAATCCAAAAATGACATCCATTTCTCTCGATCAGGTCAGGTTTTTATGTTAAGTTATAAGCAGTTGTACAGCAGTTGTACAGTTGTACTGTAAATTGAATAGTAGACACTGATAAAGGTAAGTACATGAAAATTGAATGTTTTGTCATTATTGTTCAAAATTCAGAGAATTTCATGAAAAAAAGCATCATATAAAGCAAAAATACCTGTACATGTAAACAAAAATGTAAGAAAACATGTGGCCATAGTTCAAAAAGTTGACCTGATTGAGCAAAACCAATGTGATTTTTGGATTCAGCACATCAAAATTGTCCTAAATCAGCTAAAAACAACTTAGACAATAAATTTGGTGTTGACCAGTGTTATCTGTATGGTTTTCTAGGTTTGAGTTATTATGATAATACTTAGTGTTAGTAAGGGTTGATGGTGAAATGGTGTAACTGTGGATAATGGAAGCAGGCGAGGCAACAAGCTGCACAACAAAGAAACTTTATTCCATCTCCAACATACAGTACAGTAAAAGAGCTCCCAGGTCTCTGTGCATTCCTCTTTTATATCTTAATACCATGCATTGAGACTGGGAACATCCGACCATCATACATTGTGTTTAGAACAAAGCCTGTGTGGCACATTAACATGACATAATGCCGGCGCTGCTCTCACACCCTTCTTCTTCCTGTGGCTCCGGCATTTACTTCTCTCCCCGGGCGGCCGCATAGTCCTTACTGTCCTGTCTGATACCCCCCGGTGACACCTGTCAGCGGTGGCCCTCACGAGCCACCATAAGACGCCACAAGTCACTGGTGAGTTTGCACGGTTTTTAAGAGAACAGAAAAGAACACAAAATAACCAGCCACAGGGGGCTAAAACACACTACAACAACATACAGACGACGGTAGGGAATAATGGGTACATAAGGAAGCACACTTACGATCCCAGAAGTAGAATGGTCAGCGTACAAACAGAGGGATGCTCGCTCACGGCTGACAATGGAGAGGTTTTTGACGAGACTGCCGCACATTTCGCTCCCAACCGCCCTCTTAAGTAGGGGGCCGTTGATGAGGCGAAATGTGACACAGCTGACAGCTTTGACAGCCGGAAGCCCCTCCGAGCGCTGTCACAATAAAAGCTCGGAGATCCAAAGGGGCACACAGCCGCCAGATGGCCAGGAATGGTGCATGGCTCGAGCGCAGACGAGATCGGCGCTCGAACCATAACAGTACCTCCCCCCTGAGGGCGAACTACGAGTGCCCTATGACCCCCCCCCCCCCCCCCCCCCCCACCACAGGGTGGGCGGATGGGAGCACAGGCCTGGAGGGTGAGAGCCAGGAAGAGCGGAGAGGAAAAGAAAAAAAAACAAGATGGATACAGGGAACAAATGGGGCGATTACACAGTGGGAGAAAAAAAAAAAAAACACAAACTAAGCCCATTGGCCATAAACAGAAACTCGGGTCAACGACCAAGATACATGGTGTCAAAGGAAAAACGTATCATCCCCCAACAAAGGAAAGGGGGAGAGGAAAAAAAAAACACTGTCTCAAACCCTGTAGTTTGACTCCATACATACAAACTGTACAGGCAACGAATGCACATTCAACAGAGGAAAAACAAAACACCTGCTAGGAAGCGGTGACATAAACAATTACATCCATATATGATTTGTACATATACCATTTCATACATATACAATTTCATACACAAGACCCCCACACATCTCACAGGAGAAAAGAAAAGCAACTCAAGGATGAAGGCAGTCTAAACCCCACGGCATGAAAGCCGAAAGTTCGGGGGGCCACCCTGCGTCTAGCATCCATATTGCTGGCAGGAGAAAAAGGAACAGTTCGGACGGCCTACCCCAGTCCCATGCCAGGAAACACAATCCTTCTGGCGGCCGGGCCAGGTTGCCGAACGGACAAGAAAGTTTGTCGGGTGGCCGACCCAGAACGCCACACCGGCAAAACAGCTCATCAGGCGGCCGACCCGCATCACTCAGCCACCGGAACCATAGGTGAGAAATTGAAGACAGCCTCCCTGGAGAGGGGGAAGACGAGGGAGAGCTGGGCCGAGTATTAGGAGCCCCAACGGCCCCCGGTGGGGATGAGCTGGGATGATGATTATGAGGACGATGATGATGAGCCAGTCCAGTGTCAGGTGGCAGAGGATCTGCAGCTCCCTCACCGACCTTGGACCAAACCGGCGCTGCACCCCCGTTGGACCCTGACCAGGTCAGCGCGGCACCCATGACGGACCCCAATTAGGCCGGAGTAGCAACCGCGATCGACCCCGATTGGGTCTCATTGGTACCCACGTTGGACCCCGACTGGATCGGAGCAGCACCCACGATGGACCCCGATTGGGCCTCGTCAGCACCCACGATGGACCCCGATTGGGCCAGAGCAGCTCCCATGTCGGACCCCACTGGGTCGGCGCAGCACCGATAACGACCTCCAACCCCAAACCCGGGACCTCCAGCACAGTGACTGGGATAGGCTCCGCACCGGTGACCCTGTACTCAAGTCCTGTCGCCGTCCAGGACTTCGACAAGCCAGGCTCAGACGGAAGAAAATCGTCATCTGGTTTCCATTGAGCTGTGTCGGGCTCCGCAGCTGGCATGATGTTCTCCACAGCCTGTGGATCCTCCAGCGCAGGCGTCAATGCCATTAACCCGCACGGCGTGGTGGCAGGGGACCCTCGACTCGCTGGCTTGAACCGTTCCAGCGTGGAGACCCGGGGACGTTTTATCGTTGGCGCAAGCTCCAGGCTGCAGTCCGCTCCTCTCCTCTGCCTATGACGTGGCTGCGGGGCTGGAACCAGGCTCTCCAGAAACACAGGCCCCCTCCTCGTCCGGTGACGTAGGCCTGGCGTTGTGGACCACTCAACGGAGGGAGACACAGAGGCAGCAGGTTTAGTAATTACAGCTACAGCAGGTGGTAGGAGCTCGGGGGACTGCGAACCCCGAACTCCGCCCCCAGGAGTCAGACAAGGCAGATCACAGGGGAGGATGGTGCCTGCTGTAGGGGACGTTGTTCCTCCCTTTCCCCGCTGGATGGTGACAGAGGGCCCCCTGGAAGGACGAGGAGGAGCCGCTCGCGATGGATCAAGGACGGGGCTCGCCGAAGCAGGACTCTTGGCACACACAGCAGCTGGGGAAGACGTCGAGGAGGAGGGGGCGACGGCCGAGCCGAACCGGGCACGATGAGCTGATGGGACAGCAGGGAAAGGTGACCCAGGGGGAGAGGCTGCGGGGGTTCCCTCCAGACGAGACGCAGGAGTGGCAGCTGTCCGAGAGGTGGAGTCCTTGCAACGACCCGGAACAGGATCCAGACGGGGTTCTTGCTGAGGTTGACCTTGGCCGTGGCGCCGACGTCTTCGACGGCCCCTGGAAGGTGCCCTCCTCCACCAACGGAGTATCTCGCGCTGTGTGGCGATGTCATCCCTCCTCATGCTGACTTCAGGGTGGTCGGCGTAGCGGGGAAGATGATTTAAGACGTCCTCAGCGCAGTCCAGGTACCAGCGTACGTCGCTGTGATAGTCGAGGAGGGAGGCGGCGATGAGCGTCTCATCTACGTATTCCAGGGTGTCCGCCAGCTCGTAGCTCAGACTCCAAGTGCGGCCCCTCCGCGACGGCATTCTCTCAGCACGCAGTACCCAGACAGGTAAGAGCAAATGTCCACTTAATGCAAACTCACCGGGAACGGCGTCTCGGTTTGGCGCCTCCGTTTAGGCACCCTTGCGGCAGTCTACTGTCAGCGGTGGCCCTCGCGAGTCACCATAGGATGCCACAAGTCACCGGTGAGTTTGCACGGTTTATTAAGAGAACAGAAAAGAACACAAAATAACCAGCCACGGGGGGCTAATACACACTACAACAACATACAGACGACGATAGGGAATAATGGGTACATAAGAAAGCACATTTACGATCCCAGAAGTAGAATGGTCAGCGTACGAACAGAGGGATGCCCGCTCACGTCTTGACAATGGAGAGGTTTTTGATGAGACTGCCGCACACTTCGCTCCCAACCGCCCTCTTAAGTAGGGGGCCGTTGATGAGGCGAAATGTGACACAGCTGACAGCTTTGACAGCTGGAAGCCCCTCCGAGCACTGTCACAATAAAAGCTCGGAGATCAAAAGGGGCACACAGCCGCCAGATGGCCAGGAATGGTGCACGGCTCGAGCGCGGACGAGATTGGCGCTCGAACCATAACAACACCTCCTCTTTGGGTCCATTATTCCCCCCTTCCCCAGTTGCCTTTTTCTCTGGGTGGAGAAGTCCCACACCATCCCCCCCCCACCCCCGAACACCAGAAAGGTCACTAACCTCCCCATCCTTTGGGCTTGATCCGGCGCCCATAGCGGCTGTAGCGGGGAGTTGCGATCCAGTTGAACCACCCTGCTGGCTGGGTGTACAGGAAGGCATGACAGTCTGTGGAGGGAAAAAGGGAGGGGGAGAAAACACATCAGCTTTGCGAGCGCAGGTCCCTGCCGAGGGATTGCCAACTTGTGGAGCCACCAATGGTGGGCATCCGCGCCGGGAAGCTTGGGCCAACACTACCTGCTCGTCTGCCAATACAAAAGTGGGCTTCAAACTATTGATGCAGACGGTCTCCCTACGTCCCCCCAAGTCTAACACAAAATGCTTTGCCCCAGGTTCCAACACCCTGAACGGTCTGTTGTACGGTGGGTGCAGTGGGGTCCGGTGCGCATTGTGCCTGACAAAAACAGAACTGGCATTCTGCAAGCTTTTTGGGATGAAGGTGTGGTGAAAACAATGGTGGGCCGGGCCCGGTACATTAAAAGCATCCGTACTGTGTCAAAATTGCTCGGGTGGATCAGCCTTGGGTGCAGGGTTTTCCAGTAAAAACTCTCGGGGGATTTGTAGTGGCTGAGAAAAAACGAGTTCTGCCAGGGAGGCTGCCAAATCCTCCTTAGGTGTGAAGCACAACCCTAAAAGAACCCAGGGCAGGCAGTCAACCCAATTTGCATCCTTGAGCAAAGCTCTGAGCGCTGCTTTAAGCGACCCATGAAAACACTCGCAGAACTCATTAGCCTGGGGGTTGCACACGGTAGTGTGGTGAATTTTGACCCCCAGGCCCTGGGCCATTGCGGACCAGAGTTCTGAAACGAATTGTGGACTCCTGTTGGAAGTGATGTCCGACAGGGATCCGAACCGTGCCACCCAAGCCAACAAAAAAACACGAGCCACTTATGCGGATGTGATAGAAACCAGCAGGACCACTTCAGGCCAGCATGTGGTGCGGTCTATTATTGTTAAAAGGTGCGTAAAACCTTGTGACGGTGGGAGGGGTCCCTCCAAATCCACGTGGTCGTGGTCGAACCTCCTTGCCGGGATTTGGAATGGCTCGAGGGGGGCTCTGGTATGCTGGTGCACTTTGGACGCAAGCAGCAGCCCACTCTCACGCGTCCTTTCGCAAGAGCGACCTGAGAAATTTCGACCCCACTAGCTTCACCGAAGCGCGCACTCCCAGATGCGAAAGGGAATAGACCGACTCAAAAACACAACAACGCCAAGAGCTTGGAACGCTGGTGGAGACGTCGCAGAGCAAGGGAGGGCACCCTTCTTGCACCACCCTGCTCTCCAGCCTTAACCCAGTAGGCGCAGACTGGAGCACGCAAATGTCCGCGTCCCTGGCCTGCTCCGTGGCCATCGCGGGGAAATCTATTGCCATGTAGACCGGGGAGAATGACGCGCGCGACAGACAATCGGCCATGACATTGAGCTTACCGGTGACGTGTTGAATGTCGGTAATAAACTCTGAAATTGCAGCCAAATGCCGTTGCTGCTGGGCTGACCACGGTTCTGAGACCTTGAACATCACGTACGTCAGCGGCTTATGGTCCACGAACACGGTGAACTCGCGCCCCTCTAACCAAAACTGGAAATGGTGCATCGCCAGGTGGAGAACCAGTAATTCTCTATCGAACATGCTGTATTTGTGTTAGTTGTCGCGCAAAGTTTGGCTGAAAAATGTGAACGGCTTCCACAAACCTGAGACGTACTGCTCCACCACTGCCCTTGTGGCAACATCAGATGCATTCGTAGTGAGCGCTATCCGTGCAGATGGATCCAGGTGGGCTAACAATGCAGCAACCGCAAGCGCTGTTTTGGCATTAGTAAAAGCCTGAACTTGCTCAGGAGTCCAGTCGATGGCTTCCGCAAGCTTTTTTTTTTTTTAAGCACGGCATTCAGTAGCTGCATCAACCGGGCTGCCCGGGGAAGGAAACGGTTATAAAAATGAACCATTCCCAAAAACTCCTGTAGTACTCTCACGGTCTGCAGATGTGGAAAGTCCGACACAGCGCGAACCTCATCCGGTAACGGAATTGCGCCCTCCGGCGAAATGCAGGTGGCCCTCCCAAAAATCAATCTCTGGCACACCGAACTGGCACTTTGTCGGGTTAACTATTAGCCCATGCGCCTCCAACCTCTGGGAAACCGTCTTGAGATGGGCGATGTGCCCCTCCTCTGACACGCAAGCTACCTGAATGTCATCTAAGTAGACAAAAACGAAGGACAAGTTGCAAAGCTCGGCGTCCATCATCCTCTGGAAAGTCTGCGCCGTGCCTTTTAATCTGAACAGCATGCGTAAAAACTCAAAAAGGTCAAAAGGAGTTATTACTACTGTTTTTGGAACATCTTCTGCGCGCACCGGGACTTCATGTTATCTGCGGACCAGATCCACTTTCGAAAAAAACACGCGCCCCGGCCAGGTGCATGGAAAAATCCTGGATGTGCGGATTGGGAAAACAATCGTATTCCATGGCGTTATTCAAGCACCGGAAATCACTGCATGGTTGCCACAACCCGTCGGCTTTAGGCACCATGTGTAGTGGGGATGCCCACGGGCTGTTGGAGCACCTGACGATGCCCAACTGCTCTGAATTGGCAAACTCCTCTTGTGTGCTAGACAGTTTAGCTGCATCCAAATGCTGAGGGCGCGTGAACACCGGCAGACCTTTTGTTGTTATAAAGTATTCGACCCCGCGTTTCATTACCATAGCCGAAATAGTCAGGACTGTGAGTGCTGGGAACAGAGCGAGCAAATGTTGGTACATAACTCCTGGAGCTATAACGTTAGCCAGTGTTGTTGACCCAGATCCCCGAGCTGTACAGGGCAGTGAGGTAAAAGATACAGCATCCACTAATCTTCTATTAGCAACATTGACTAACAACCCATAAGACCATAAAAAATCTGTGCCTTAAATGGGACCGGAACATGCAACTATCACAAAGTCCCACTGAAAGTTGCATCCGTGCAAGCATATCATCAGTGTCCGCTCACCAAATGTCCTGATGGTGGGTCCGTTGGCGGCCGTGAGCTTGGGACCGCTGCCTCCTGCCACTCTGTCTGTGTTGACCGGCAGGATGAGGCTCTTCTGGGAGCCGGAGTCCACCAAAAACTGTCTCGCTGAACGTGTGTCCATGACATAAAGAAGTCTGTTCCTGTGGCCATCGGTTGCAGCTGCTACTGAATTCCGAATTTGCCATCTTCCCAGCTTCTTGAATTGGCATGGCTGCAGGCAGCGTTAGGCATTCGAGCCGAAACGGTGATGATAAAAACAGATTACCCTGTTCCTTCATCTCCTGGTGTCCGTCCCGGCTACCACGAATGGCTCCTCAACCTCGCTGGAGTTCCTCATGGATGCCAGTGCCACTGTCTGCATGCTGAGAGTTCTTGTTGCCAAAATGATGCGGTCTGCTTCCTGCGCCAGGGCACAGTAGTCCTTAGCAACCAGCCACGGTGAGTTGGCCAGGATCGCCCTTGCTGTAGCCGGTAGATTCCTGAGGAACAAGTGGGCGAAGAAGGAAAGATTCATCATCCTTCCGTCTCAGTGCCAACATGAGCTCCACTGCTGATCTGTCCCCTAACTCCGAAAGTGTTAGGAGTCTCTCTGCCCTCTCACTGTCAGAAAGGGTATAGCACCGGAGAAGCTTCCTCATGAGCTCTTCATACTTTCTTTGGGCTGGCGGCTCCTGGAGCAGGCTCATCACCTGTTGCATGGTGCGCGTGCAGCCAGCACAGTGACCATGTAGTGATACTTGGCATCGTCCGTTGTTAGCCCACAGAGTGGGAAGTGGGCTTCTATGTGCAAGAACCACGTGGTCGGGTTGTAAAGCCAGAAGTCTGGGAACTTGACTGAGACCACGCATGTGGCGCTGGTGCTCTCCCTCTAGGCAGTCTCCGGGGCGGTGCTCGGCTCACTTTCCATGGCATGTCTTAGGGTCACCAATGTGGAGAATGGAGGCAGGCAAGGCAACGAGCTAGATGACACAGAAACTTTATTCCATCTTCAACATACAGTACAGTAAAAGAGCTCCCAGGTCTCTGTGCATTCCTCTTTAATATCTTTAATACCATGCATTGAGACCTAGAACATCCGACCATCATGCATTGTGTTTAGAACAAAGCCTGTGTGGCTCATTAATGTGGCATAACACTGGCGCTGCTCTCACACCCTTCTTCTTCCTGCAGCTCTGGCATTTACTCCTCTCCCTGGGAGGCGCATAGTCCTTACTGTCCCATCTGATACCCCCCGGTGACACCTCCTCTTTCGTTCCATTGTTCCCCCCCTTCCCCAGTTGCCTTTTTGTCTGGGTGGAGAAGTCCCAACTCCATGCCCCCAAATAACCATTATACATATTTGGGTTCTTGCTAAAAGTACTTTACTTACCTGCACAAATGAGAAGGTCCAGAAGAAACCATTTTGTGGAGAGGCCAGAAGGTATTTAAGGGGCTGATTTTAGTCTATCAGGTATGCAGGATTGGTCAGTGTAGGAGGGTGCATGTGACCTTACGTTTGCACTTTTGAGTCCAGGTATGTTGTGGTTCAAATTAACCTTTCAGTTATGCTTTTTTGATTTTGGATATGTTTTTGCACCTCCACTGATGTCAATAAAGACTGTTAATTTTTGGAAAAGTCTGTCGTCTGCCAATTTTTCAGCCACTCTGGTCAGACTACCTCCCACTAGTGATGGCCAGATGAGACTTTCTTGAGGACTTGAGGCCTTTCATCAAATGGCCCTTTTCCACTAGTGTCAGTTTGGCCCAGTTCGGTACGGTACGGTACGCTTTGTAGGCTTTTCCATTAGGGACCGTAGTGGTTACCGTCCCGATTTTTCAGACCTGCTGGAGAATGGTTCTATCTGTCCCGTACCGACACAAAAATGTGACGGAAAACCACTGCAGGTCACTTATTGGTCCGGGCATTATGTCATGAGAGGAGCTTTTGAGGCTGAGTTTACAGAATCGCGAGCCACCATTTGCAAAGATTCGCCCGTCAGCCAGCCAGCAAGCAAGCAAGCTATGTAAGATAAGATACGAAAAGATAAGCCTTTATTAGTCCCACAATGGGGAAATTTCAGGATTGCAACAGCACAGGGATAGCAACACTCAGAGCAATAATTTAAAAGATAAGAAAATAAGAGCAGTGAATATACATATGTACACATAAATATATAAATATGTATAAACAGTGCGGAGCATTGTAGCTAGATGGAATAAACAGCATAACAGTCTATTTAGTTACACCACATAGTATGAATATGTACTCATGCATATTGTCACCCTCCGTAGCGATTGATATTGTCCTAGATGTATACTGGAGGGGGACCATTTTGTGTAAGTTTGTTGCGTCTTTTGCATTTAATACTATTAGGTCATAACATTTTTTTACAATCTCTGAGAGCAGCCGTGGTTAGGTTATAAAGTCTGACAGCTGTAGGTAGGAAGGTCCTGCAAAACCTCTCGGTTGCACACCTAGGATGATGTAGCTTACTGCTAAATGAGCTCCTCAGTGCATTCAGCATGTCCTGCATAGGGTGGGACTTGGACTCCAGCAGAGATGATAGCTTAGCCACCATCCTTCTCTCTCCTATCTCCTCCACTAGGTCGCTGCCCCAGGACAGAGCTAGCTTTCTTGATCAGTTTGTTCAGTCTCTTCCTGTCGGCTGCTGTGATGCCGCTGCCCCAGTAGACCACTCCAAAAGTGATGGCTGATGCCACCACTGAATTGTAGAAGGTCTTCAGGTGCACCCCTTGTACACCAAACGACCTGAGCTTCCTCAGTAGGAACAGCCTGTGCTGTCCCTTCTTGTAGAGTGTGTTGGTATTGTGTGACCAGTCTAGTTTATTGTTCAAATGAACACCCAGGTACTTGTAGGATGTCACCATCTCAATGTCTGTTCCCTGGATGTTTACTGGTGCTGTGAGGGGTTGTCCTTGCCTGTGGCAGTCCACCGCTAGTTCCTTAGTTTTTCTCGCATTGATCTGGAGGCAATTCCGATGACACCAGTCCACGAAGTCTTGGATAAGTCCTCTGTACTCAGCCTCATCTCTGTTGGAAATGGAAGTATAAACAACAACGAAAGAATGGCTTCACAGAAATCACACTCACAGAAATCAACACCGCAGCCTAGCAGTTTTCTGTGTCTTTCAGCTGATGAGAGAATCCAGAGGGGAGTAGATGGAGTCACCCAAAATGTATTTACAGCCGCAGGAGCACCCAACTTCAGCAGTTGAAAGCTGTAATATGATGTGATATTATGCATCTTTTACGTTATTTATTCCAGCAGTGGAACATTTACTTTGAACAGACAACAACATTGTTGCTTGTGTTCAAACAATGAGCTAGCTAGTTAGCCATCAATACTAACTCTGTGCTCCATGCCTTCCTTGTATTTAGTGCTTGTGTTGACAATAGCTGATGAAATAAGCTAGTTATAATCCTGGTTAAAAAGGTGTTTTTTTTTACATGTTGCACTTTCATGCTGTGCATGTACTTTGCTGTGTGTATTTTCGTTGTAGAGTCCGACCAGCATCTGCTAACAGTGGCAATGTTTGGCACGACACAGCAACGGCCAAGAAGCGAAGCTACTAACTACTGCCATTTGTCAGTGAAAATGCCACATTGCGCGGCTTTTGGATGTAATTTCCAATCAAAAGGAAACAAAGAGAGCGGGGTAAGCCTCCATAGCTTTCCTAAAGAGGGAAAATTGAGGAAAAAGTGGGGCGGCAGCGGCTCAGGAGGTAGAGCAGGTCGTCTAATAACCCGATGGTTGGCGGTTTGCATCACGCTCTCCCCAGATATCCTGCCGTTGTGTCCCTGGGCAAGACACTTCACCCGCATTGCCTCCAGTGCCCATAACACTGGGTATGAATGTGTAAAAATGTTTAAATGTTTGGTGGTGGCCGGAGAGGCCGTTGGCGCGGATTGGCAGCCACATTTCCGTCACTCTGAGTGTCTGTGATCACGCGCTATAGTGCATCTTGATAAAGCTGACATATATATTAATCACGCTATGATAAAGCACTATATCGCTCAAAGCGCGCGCATGAGACATGTCTATGATCACGCGCTATAGCACACGCCTGATAAAGCTGACATATGTATTAATCACGCTATGATAAAGCACTATATCACTCATGCACGCTCAAGCGAATCACGGTTCGAATTTTGTCACGGTTCGAATTTTTATCAAGCGCACGCTTGATAAAGCTGATATATATATATATTTATCACGCTATGATAAAGCTCTATATCGCTCAAACGCACGCTTGAGCATGCGTTTGAGCGATATAGCATGCGCTCGAGTGTCTCTCCGCTCCGCGAGTGTCTCTCCGCTTTGAGTGTCTCAAGCGTGTGCTTGAGGAAGCATTATTTTAAGGTGAAACTTGTATATTGTTGATTTACTTACAATAGAATGCTCAAACAGAAAAAATTGTCTACAAGCATGATGGGCACTGAACTGATAAACATGGACTCTCAGCAACATAAAGCAATTTCTCTGTTGCTTTCTCAGACTGCGGGTTGAACGTCCATAAGCAGTGCTCCAAAGTCGTTCCAAATGACTGCCAGCCAGATCTTCGACATGTTAAGCCAAGCGTGCGCTTTGAGCAATATAGTGCTTTATCATAGCGTGATTAATATACTGTATATGTCAGCTTTATCAAGCGTGCGGTGTAGCGCGTGATCACAGACACTCAGAGTGACGGAAATGTGGCTGCCAATCCGCGCCAACGGCCTCTCCGGCCACCACCGAGCATTTAAACATTTTTACACATTCATACCCAGTGTTATGGGCACTGGAGGCAATGCGGGTGAGGTGTCTTGCCCAGGGACACAACGGCAGGATATCTGGGGAGAGCGTGATGCGAACCACCAACCATCGGGTTATTAGATGACCTCCTCTACCTCCTGAGCCGCTGCCGCCCCCACTTTTTCCTCAACTTTCCCTCTTTAGGAAAGCTATGGAGGCTTACCCCGCTCTCTTTATTTCCCTTTGATTGGAAATTACATCCAAAAGCCGCGCAATGTGGCATTTTAACTGACAAATGGCAGTAGTTAGTAGCTTCGCTTCTTGGCTTGTATAAGACAGAAAAAACGTCTGCAACCATTCTACGTCACTACCCAGAAAGCATTGCGACGTAAACAAAAATGGCGATTTACATAGTAATAAAGCTTTTTAAAAATATATAAAACTGGGAATTATTTTCAAAAAAATTATATTATAGTTATGTTACTAACATAAAAATAAAGAATATAGAGCTAACATGCCAATATAATCGGGGTTCCTTTTAAGAAGATAAGAAAAATAAGAGCAGTGAATATACATACAGTGGGGCAAAAAAGTATTTAGTCAGCCACCAATTGTGCAAGTTCTCCCACTTAAAAGTTGAGAGAGGTCTCCAATTTTCATCATAGGTATACCTCAACTATGAGAGACAAAATGAGAAAAAAAAAATCCACAAAATCCCATTGAAGGATTTTTAATGAATTAATTGGTAAATTCCTCAGTAAAATAAGTATTTGGTCGATAACAAAAGTTCATCTCAATACTTTGTTATATACCCTTTGTTGGCAATGACAGAGGTCAAACCTTTTCTGTAAGTCTTCACAAGGTTTTCACACACTGTTGCTGGTATTTTGGCCCATTCCTCCATGCAGATCTCCTCTAGAGCAGTGATGTTTTGGGGCTGTCGCTAGCGACACGGACTTTCAACTCTCTCCAAAGATTTTCTATGGGGTTGAGATCTGGAGACTGGCTAGGCCACTCCAGGACCTTGAAATGCTTCTTATGAAGCCACTCCTTCGTTGCCCGGGCGGTGTGTTTGGGATCATTGTCATGCTGAAAGACCCAGCCACGTTTCATCTTCAATGCCCTTGCTGATGGAAGGAGGTTTTCACTCAAAATCTCACGATACATGGCCCCATTCATTCTTTCCTTTACACGGATCAGTCGTCCTGGTCCCTTTGCAGAGAAACAGCCCCAAAGC
This sequence comes from Pholidichthys leucotaenia, assembly GCA_020510985.1. NCBI lineage: Eukaryota > Metazoa > Chordata > Actinopteri > Cichliformes > Pholidichthyidae > Pholidichthys > Pholidichthys leucotaenia. The sequence goes on from CM035846.1 coordinate 168,168,586, forward strand.
ATCATGTTTCCACCCCCATGCTTCACAGTAGGTATGGTGTTCTTTCTCCTCCAAACACGACAAGTTGAGTTTTTACAATAAAGTTCTATTTTGGTTTCATCTGACCATATGACATTCACCCAATCCTCTTCTGGATCATCCAAATGCTCTCTAGCAAACTTCAGACAGGCCTGGACATGTACTGGCTTAAGCAGGGGGACACGTCTGGCACTGCAGGATTTGAGTCCCTGGTGGCGTAGTGTGTTACTGATGGTAGCCTTTGTTACTTTGGTCCCAGCTCTCTGCAGGTCATTCACTAGGTCCCCCCGTGTGGTTCTGGGATTTCTGCTCACCGTTCTCGTGATCATTTTGACCCCACGGGGTGAGATCTTGCGTGGAGCTCCAGATCGAGGGAGATTATCAGTGGTCTTGTATGTCTTCCATTTTCTAATAATTGCTCCCACAGTTGATTTCTTCACATCAAGCTGCTTACCTATTGCAGATTCAGTCTTCCCAGCCTGGTGCAGGTCTACAATTTTGTTTCTGGTGTCCTTTGACAGCTCTTTGGTCTTGGCCATAGTGGAGTTTGGAGTCTGACTGTTTGAGGTCGTGGACAGGTGTCTTTTATACTGATAAAGAGTTCAAACAGGTGCCATTAATACAGGTAACGAGTGGAGGACAGAGGAGCCTCTTAAAGAAGAAGTTACAGGTCTGTGAGAGCCAGAAATCTTGCTTGTTTGTAGGTGACCAAATACTTATTTTACTGAGGAATTTACCAATTAATTCATTAAAAATCCTTCAATGTGATTTTCTGGATGTTTTTTCTCATTTTGTCTCTCATAGTTGAGGTATATCTATGATGAAAATTGGAGACCTCTCTCATCTTTTAAGTGGGAGAACTTGCACAATTGGTGGCTGACTAAATACTTTTTTTCCCCACTGTATGTACACATAAATATATAAATATATATACACAGTGCGGAGCATTGTAGCTAGACGGAATAAACAGCATAACCCGTCAGCTAATTCCTAACTTTTCATCAAGATCTGCTGTATTGACTGATTTGACTCGAAAAGCCAGTCCTACTAAGGTTAAGTGGACTCAGGAAGCTGAGAATGCTTTTAATGACTTGAAAAATTGTTTGTGTCAAGAACCTCTTTTACAGTGTCCAGATTTTACTCTTCCTTTTACAGTACAAACTGATGCTTCTGCTGTAGGTCTCGGAGCTGTGTTACTGCAGGGAGAAAAAGGACAGCAGCTGCCTGTACAGTATGTTAGTCACAAACTCTATCCAAGGAAGATGAGGTATTCCACTATCGAAAAGGAAGCTCTGGCCATTAAATGGGCTTTAGACACTTTGAAATATTATCTCATTGGTAAAGAGTTTGTACTTGAAACTGATCACTGTGCTTTGCAGTAATTCATAATACGAAAAACACTAATGCTAGAATCACTAGGTGTTACTTGTCTCTTTAACCCTTTCGCTTTCAGATCTCTTACAGACAAGGACACAAGAATGTCATTGCTGACTTCCTGTCCCATGACTCAGAGGAGTAATGGTCTCGGGGGGGGGGGGGAGTGGGTGAGAGCACACAATTTGTCACTAGTTAACATCTTTTCTAAACTGTGTTTACCATACTTGTATTGTTTGTTTTATCCAGTGTATATTTTGTTCTGTAATTTGCAGATACTTACTATCCTGGGTTTGTTTGTATTTTGCTTTAAATTTAATTACAGTTCATATATTAATAACTTGGTTTAAAATACCGGTAACACAAGTAATTGGTTTAACTAAGTTTATTGGTTTATAATTGCTTTTATCATCATTTCATTTAGTCCTGTGTTACTTACCTCTTCATGTCTTCCAGGGTCAAAAGGTGGAAGTGTGGGTTCACTTCCTGTATTTATTCAGTTCAATTCAGCTTTATTTATATAGCGCCATATCACAACAAAAGTCATCTCATAGCACTACCAAATGCAGGGAAAACCCCACAATTTATATATTTATAGTTTTCTGATCTCATTAGTGATGTCACTGGAAGAGACCATCTATGAGGGATTTATTTAGTTTAATTAAATGTATTATTTGATTTTCTTTAATGATTATCTGTATGGTTTTCTAGGTTTGAGTGATTATGATAATACTTAGTAAGGATTGATGATGAAATGGTGTAGCCATTATTCATATTTGGGTTCTTGCTAAAAGTACTTTACTTACCTGCACAAATGAGAAGGTTCAGAAGCAGCCATTTTGTGGAGAGGTCAGAAGGTATTTAAGGGGCTGATTTTAGTCTATTTGGAATGCAGGATTGGTCAGTGTAGGAGGGTGCATGTGTCCTTACGTTTGCTCATTTGAGTCCAAGTATGTTGAGTTTCAAGTTAACCTTTCAGTTATGCTTTTGGATATGTTTTTGCACCTCCACTGATGTCAAAGACTGTTATTTTTGGAAAAGTCTTTTTTCTGCCAATTTTCAGCCACTCTGGTCAGTCTACCTACCACAATTAGTATTAGTATTTAGTATTAAGGTGTGTTTATTTCCTTTATTTAGTGATGGCCAAATGAGGCTTTCTGGAGGACTTGAGGCCTTTCATCAAAATGGTTCACAAAAGCCCATTTTCCACTAGTGTCAGTACGGTGCGGTTTGTCTGCTTTTCCATTAGGGACTGTAACTGTAACGGTTCTGATTTTTCAGAACAGTTCCATTTTTTTTTCAGAACCACTAGATTGAGGTTCTATGCGTACCATCCCGGTGACGTAAAAACACTGCAGGCCACTGATTGGTCCGGGCGAAATGTCATGAGAGTGGGCGAAATGCTGACTTTCGAGAATCGCGAGCCACCATTTGCAAAGATTCATCCATGAGCCAGCCAGCAAGTGATATATATAAACAACAACGATAGAATGGCTTCATAGAAATGAACACCACAGTCCAGCAGAGTTTTCTGTACGTTTCGGCTGATGAGAGAATCCAGAGGGAAGCAAACGGAGCCACCCTGGGAAGTAGACGGAGCCGCCAAAACTGAATTGAATGTATGGCTGCAGGAGCACCCAACTTCAGCAGTTGAAGCCGTGATATTAGGATATAGAGGGCAGTGAGTGATGTGATATGCATCTTCTACGTTATTTATCCCAGCAGTGGAAAGTTCACTTTGGACAGACAACAGCTTGCTAGTGTTCAAATGATGAGCTAGCTAGTTAGCCGTCAATGCTACGTCTGTCCTTGTATGTGGCCTTTGTGTTGACAGTATCTGATGAAATAAGCTAGTTGTAATCCTGGTTAACCCTTTAACTGCCCAGATTAAATGGACAGGTCACGCGCCCCCAGTGGCACAGCACAGCAACTGCACATGTCAACTTATTGACGTCCCCCCGGCTATACTGAGAATTTGTACTAATCTCTATTCTTCTGACAGTTTAGAAGGTGGCAGACATGCGCCGAAGGAATCATGACTGACATGGAATATAGCAAAGAAGGAGAAATCCTCATTTTTCTTTTTCCTTTTTCCGCTTTGAGCTCACACACCAATGTGTATGCCTTTACGATCGGTCATCGCGGCAGCGATGATGATAGAAACTGCATGAAACGGGAAAAATAGCGGCATAATACAAACGAAATTCACGTGGGATAATCAAGAGTTTGTAGATGTGGTACACGGGTGTAATTTACTAAGTAAACATGAGCTCCCCGTACCAAAATGGCGGCACCCACGGGCGGCATGGATTCCCACAGGAAAGATGCACCAAACAGAAAAAATAGCCACGTTATACAAACGAAATTCACGTGGGGTAATCATAAGACTTTGTAGATGTGGTACACGGTGTAAATGGCTGAGCAAACACAGAAACATCGGCTACGATGAACGAAAACGGACTGGTCACATGGGCCAGCGAGCCCCCCTCCCTGTAACAGGTAAGAGAGAAATATGTTTTTTTTGACATTTTATTGATTTTCTGGTTCATATACTTTGAAGATTAGATAAAAACATACCCCGTAGACAAATCGGCGTCAAAAAAACGGATCATTCTTTATGTAAATGTGTCCAAAGTCCACTTTTGACTGAGTTATGTAATTTATATAGCTGCCATGACATTATGCAAATTAGATGCATAAATCTATTCCTATCTGAAACTTTGGATCATATTCTAAATCTTTCTAATTGACAGTAAGCCATTATCTCTTGTAACTTAAGTTATAGCCTTGGAAATCTGAACTATTTTATTGACAAAATTTTTTTCCACTCTCGACCACTGGGGGGTGGGTGGGGCTTGAGTTGCCTTGCGTTGTTAAATGGTTAAAAAGGTGTTTTTTTTTGTTTTTTTTTTACATGTTGCACTTTCATGCTGTGCATATACTTAAGTTGTGTGTATTTTTGTTGTAGTCTGACAATGGCTACATTTGGCACCACACAGCAGTGTGACTGGTAAGTTGCAAATCTTGTTAATTATAGTCAAAATCTTTTGCTTTTTAAGTTAAAGTATAGGCAAAGTGCCAGATTTAAAGTAGCACAATTTCCACTTAATATGAAAGGGACTAAACTGAGATTTGATTGTGTGAATATTAATTACAGAATAATTGAAAATGAATGGCACATCCAATAGTAGCCACCGTAAAATAAACCGCTTGTTTATTTATTTATTTTTTAATCAGATCACTTCTGTGATCCTTTGAGTTATAGTCATCATAGTGTATCTTGCACTTTGGGGAATGGGAGTTGTTCAGTCACCATGATAATTTAGTTTATATGTGTAGTTTATAGTATTTCGTCGTTAAAGTCATCCAGTAAAACAACACATTACAAATATTTGAGATCCATTGTACTGCTTCCTTTTATATTTTAGCAATACAAGCACAAAACACCACCCACACTTGAGACCAGGGCGACACAGCGGTGGCAAAATTTTTATTGATAACGTTATTTCTCAAATATGTTGAAAACTTGCTGTAATTATCCACCACCCATTTCTGTCTTTCATCTAGGCAAGAGGAAAATGATCATCCCAAAGTGGACCTTGCCTCACTTTTTACAGAGATGCAGGCTGAAGAGCTGCTGAACTGGAACCAGTGTGAGCGGCACATCCAGTTGCTTCTCAGTGAGGCAGCGTGGCCGGTGGGTGTGACTCATTCAAAATTTTTTTTTTTTTTCACAGTTTGACTTTTGCACATTCTAAACTAGAAAAGCACTCGGAGAGCGCAGACCTCCGCCAAGCGCCACAGTTCCCCCCATACAGTGTTTGTGTGTACGTTTTCAGATTCCTTGACCATGAAAACATATGACTAGCAATTGGATTGACAATGGTAGGATTAGTGGTTCAGTAGTTATTCAGGAAAATCACATTTTCCGTAATGGCGGTTTTCTTCTGGACGGTGATCCAGATCACCACCAAAATCTAATCATCTGTAGGATACCCCATTTGTGACAATCTCTGAAAATTTCATGAAAATCTGTTCATAACTTTTTGAGTTATCTTGCTAACAAACAAACAAACAAACAAACAGACAGACAGACAGACAAACCAACGCCGATGAAAACATAACCTCCTTGGCGGAGGTAATAATCTGTAATTTGCTACTGGTTGTAATAAACAATTCAGCAACTTATGTGTTTGCAACATGAATTTTTTTTTTTTCAGTTTGAATTTTGCACATTCTAAATAATCTGGAATTTGCTGCTGACTGTAATAAACAATTTAGTGACCTGTGCTTGCATCATGATTTTCTATTTTGTCTGTTAAGACACTGGTGTGAAAAGAGTCAACAGCACAAACCATTTATCAGTGACTTTGAAAATAATGGCTCATTTTAAAGAAAAGAAACCAAAAACATTTATTTGCTGAAGACTGTATTGTTGGATGTGCCAGTGCAGAAGACACTGCACACTTTTGTGATAGTACCAGTATATGGAGGAATTCTGGGCCATATTAGCGTCTATTTCCTAATAGACAGAAGGGAGGAGAGAAAAGGGGTCAGGGGCTGCACGGTGGCGCAGTGGTTAGCACTGCGGCAGCACAGTTTACCCTTGGCCGGGGGATTGTGGGGATCGTGGGGTCGTGGGTTCGATCCCAGCCCCCGACCAACAGTGATCTGTGTGGAGTTTGCATGTTCTCCCCGTGTTGCGTGGGTTTACTCCGGGATTTCTTCGGTTTCCTCCCACATGCCAAAAACATGCATGTTAGGTTAATTGGCTGTTCTAAATTGTCCCTAGATATCTGTTTCCTATAGGCCCTTAGAATAGAGGGTTAGTATTAATGAAAGCGCTTTGAGTGGTCTTTGTGACTTGAAAAGCGCTATATAAGTGCAGGTTAGTTAGTTAGTTAGTAATTTATCAGTGACTTTGAAAATAATGGCTCATTTTAAAGAAAAGAAACCAAAAACATTTATTTGCTGAAGACTGTATTGTTGGATGTGCCAGTGCAGAAGACACTGCACACTTTTGTGATAGTACCAGTATATGGAGGAATTCTGGGCCATATTAGCATCTATTTCCTAATAATGGGACAGAAAAGAGAACCTGCAGGGTCTTGGCCCTCCATGGCACATGATTGGACACCCCTGAGTTAGGGTTTAATGAGATTTAACATTTTAACACAAACTGCTTTATGGTTCATAATTCTGTTGGCAGACTTGCACCAAACCAAAAGTCCATCCATCCATCTTCTACCGCTTTTCCGGTGGTCCGGGTCGTGGGGGCAGCAGTTCAAGCAGAGAAGCCCAGACTTCCCTCTCCCCAGCCACCTGCTTCAGCTCTTCAGAGAGGATATCAAGGCATTCCCAGACCAGCTGGGAGACATAGTCTCTCCAGCGAGTCCTGGGTCTGCCCTGGGGTCTCCTCTCAGTGGGACGTGCCCGAAACACCTCAAGTGGGAGGCATCCTAATCAGATGCCCATACCACCTCAACTGACTCCTTTCAATGTGGAGGAGCAGCAGTTCTACTCTGAGCCTCTCCTGGATGACTGAGCTCCTCACCCTATCTCTGAGGGTGAGTCCAGCAATCCTACGGAGAAAGCTCATTTCAGCCGCTTGTTTCCGTGATCTCGTTCTTTTGGTCATTACCCAAAGCTTGTGACCATAGGTGAGAGTAGGAACGTACTGTAGATTGACTGGTAAATCGACAGCTTTACCTTAAAACTCAGCTCCCTCTTTACCACAACAGACCAGTACAACGTCCACATCACTGCAGATGCTACTCCGATCCATCTGTCAATCTCTCGCTCCATTCTCCCCTCACTCGTGAATAAGACCCCAAGATACTTAAACTCCTCCACTTGGGGCAGGAGCCTGTCCCCAACCCGGAGAGGACAATCCACCTTTTTCCGGCTGAGGACCATGGACTCGGACTTGGAGGTACTGATTCTTATCCCAGCTGCTTCACACTTAGCGGCAAACCATCCCAGCGAGAACTGGAGGTCATTGCTGAATGAAGCCAACAGGACAACATCATCTGCAAACAACAGAGATGAGATCCTGTGGTCACCAAGCATGACACCCTCCATTCCCTGGCTGCGCCTAGAAATCCTGTCCATAAAAATTATGAACAGGATCGGTGACAAAGGGCAGCCCTGGCGGAGTCCAACTCTCACTGGGAATGAGTCCGACCGAGTGTTGGCAATACGAACCAAACTCTCACAACGGTCGTAGAGACCGAATAGCTCATAACAACAAGCCCGATACCCCATACTCCCACAGCACTCCCCACAAAAAACCACAAGGGATGCGGTCAAATGCCTTCTCCAAGTCCACAAAACACATGTAAACTGGTTGGGCAAACTCCCACAAACCCTCGAGAATTCTCAAGAGGGTAAAGAGCTGGTCCGATGTGCCACAGCCAGGACGAAAACCACATTGCTCCTCCTGAATCCGAGGTTCGACCAACGGCCGGACTGTCCTCTCCAGTACCTTGGCATAGACCTTCCCAAGGAGGCTGAGGAGTGTGATCCCTCTAAAGTTGGAGCACACCCTCTGGTCCCCTTTTTTAAAGAGAGGAACCACCACCCCGGTTTGCCATGCCAAAGGCACTGTCCCCGACCTCCACGCAATGTTGCAGAGGTGTGTCAACCATCACAGCCCTACAACATCCAGGGCCTTGAGGTACTCAGGGCAAACCTCGTCCACCCCCGGGGCCTGGCCACCAAGGAGATTTTTAACCACCTTGGCAATCTCAGCCCCTGTGATAGGCGAATTGTCCCCCTCATCCACAAGCCTTGCTTCCTCTGTGGAAGACGAATCAGTGGGATTGAGGAGATCCTCAAAGTATTCCTTCCACTGCCCAGCGATATCCCCACTCGAAGTCAACAGTGCCCCATCCACACCATACAGTGTGGACAGGGAGCTGTTTCCCCCTCCTGAGCCACTGGACGGTGTGCCAGAATCTCTTCGAGGCCGACCAAAAGTCTTGTTCCATGGCCTCACCAAACTCCTCCCATACCCAAGTTTTTGCTTCAGCAACCACCCGAGCTGCACTCCGCTTGGCCTGCCAGTACACCTCAGCTGCTTCGGGAGTCCCACAAGCCAACCAAGCCTGATAGGACTCCTTCTTCAACTTAATGGCCCCCCTCACCACTGGTGTCCATCACTTGGTTCGGGGGTTGCCACCACGAGATGCCTCGACGACCTTGCGGCCACAGGTCTGGGCCGCCGCTTCATCAATAGAGGTGGAGAACGTGGCCATTAAGACTCCTTGTCTCCAGACTCCCTCAGAATGTGGTTGAAGTTCTTCCGGAGGTGGGAGTTGAAGACCTCCCGGACAGGGGCCTCAGCCAGACATTCCCAGCACACCCTCACTATACATTTGGGTCTACCAGGTCTGAATGGCATCCTCCTCTGCCATCAGATCCAACTCACCACCAGGTGGTGATCAGTTGACAGCTCTGCACCTCTCTTTACCCGAGTGTCCAAGACATATGGTCACAGGTCGGATGACACGATAACAAAATCGATCGTCGACCTGCGACCTAGGGTGTCCTGGTGCCAAGTGCACATATGGACACCCTTATGTTTGAACATGGTGTTCGTTATGGACAAATTGTGTTTAGCACAGAAGTCCAATAACTGAACACCACTCGGGTTCAGATCGGGCAGGCCGTTCCTCTCAATCACCCCCTTCCAGGTTTCACTGTCGTTACCCACGTGCACATTGAAGTCTCCCAGTAGGACAATGGAGTCTCCAAGAGTAGCACCCTCCAGCATCCCAATCAGAGACTCCAAAAAGGGTGGGTACTCTGAAACATCATTTGGTGCATAGGCACAAACGATTGTCAGGACCCGTTTCCCAACCCGAAGGCGCAGGGAAGCAACCCTTTCGTCCACCGGGGAAAACTCCAATATAGAGGCAGCAAGGTGAGGGGATACAAGAATACCCACCCCTGCTTGTTGCCTCTCGCCCGGGGCAACTCCAGAGAAGGCCATGCTCCAGCCCCTCTCCAGGAGACTGGTTCTGGAACCAGAGCTGTGTGTTGAGGTGAGGCCGACTATATGTAGCTCGTATCTCTCAACCTCGTACACCAGCTCAGGCTCCTTCCCCACCAGAGGGGTGACATTCCACGTACCAAAAGCCAGTTTAGAAAGCCTGGAATCAGTCTGCCAAGGTCTCCGCCTTTGACCACCACCTAATCCACATAGCACCGGACCCCCATGATCCCTCCTGCAGGTGGTGAGCCCACTGGAGGGCAGACCCATGTAACTCCTTCGGGCTAAGCCCGGCCGGGTCCCATGGGTGGAAACCCGACCACCAGACGCTAGCCATCGAGCCCCTCCCCCAGGCCTGGCTCCAGGGTGGGGCCCCGGTAACCCCATACCGGGGGGGGGGGGTACACTGAATCCTTGATCTACTATTTATCATGAGAGTCTGTTGGATCGTTGTTAGTCTGGCCCTTCACCCAGGACCAGTTTGTCTTGGGTGACCCTATCAGAGGCAAATTGGCCCGGACAACGTAGCTCCTGGGATCACTGGGGCACGCAAACCTCCCACCACGATAAAGTGATGATCCATGAGAGGCAAAAGTGATTTCTCAAACTGCTGGATTGTTCTTAGACAGCTTTTCCAATCTCTGCATTTTGTCACTCGGTGGTAACAACACATAAAAGTCGAGACAGAGCTGCAAAACATCCAAAAGTTTGTCAAAATTCCCTGTGCTATACTACATGACTTCATGTATAGTTCACTGTTGATGCAGAGTATATTTATACAGTATCTACATATTGTCAGCAATACTCAATATGAAATATATCCAGTTAATCCATGTATTTCTCCATGCAACCTTGTGACTGCGTTATTTTAATTGCTTTTAATCCTAGATCCATTTGTTTTGGTTTAAAATGCATCATAATTGTTAAATAATGCATCATAATTGTTAAATATATCTTATTATACTTAACTCAGTACTGTTTACCTGTTGAAATACTGTATATGAGTTTTACGGCTCATACTACAATATGGCACCTAGCAATCAAGTTTGGCAGCTGATCACATTTTGCCACAATACCACTGGCTGGAGCAGGTAAATCCCATGACGTCTCAACAGTCTCTCCATGATTTTGACACAGATCAGAGCAATTTGCTGCACAGGAAGCTAAACATTTATACAGACATGCTGCAGTTCTGTAACCACTTCACGTTTGTGAAGCTGCGGTGACATCTCATCACTGTGTTGAACATCCAGACTGACGGTTTGAAGTGATATTTTTGCCACAAGAGAGCCATCTGAAACACACACACAGAATACATATTTTAGTACCTAATAGCGATAATGTTGAGGTCAACATTATAAAAGATCGGAATTCCGTAGAGTGTCGTTCACTAATGGAGGAAAAATGCACAGTAGCCAGAACTCTCTTGAACACTTGCTCTCATTTTATTTTCTCCTTCTTTCTCCCAGAATGGAATGCGTGCTCCAAGCACGTCATCACGTAACAGAGTATTATCAGCCAAGAGCATATCCTCCATTTAACATATACTGTAATCCAACACCCCCCCTTGCTCTAAGCTGATATAACATGCTCACAGTTTAGCACCAAACAAATAACTGGACATTTTTACATTTAACCTTTGTAGCAGGTTTAGTGAACACATCTGCTACCATTTCACCTGTGGGACAGTACACAACATGCATTTTGCCATCATTCAACACCGATCTGATGAAGTGGTACTTAATGTTCATGTGTTTGCATCTATGTCGGTTCACTGGATTCTTTGACAAAGCAATAGCTCCTTGATTGTCCTCGTGAATCTTCACAGGTCCATACTGACAACTTTTGCCCATGTCATTCAATAGCTGCATGACGTACAGGCCTTCTTGTGCGGCTGCCATAAGAGCTATGTACTCAGCTTCACAGGTTGACAGAGCTACTGTTGTTTCGTTGATTTCCATGAAACAACAGGCCCTTGTTTGTTCAAGCTGAAGCAATAGCCAGTCGTGTTCCATCTGTCACTGTGCTCTGAAGCCCAATCAGCATCACAATATGCTATGAGTCCAAGTTTCCCTTCGTTTTTCTTGTAACATAGTTCATAATTCCTGGTCCCTTTCAGATGCCTCAATACGTGCTTAGGTGCAGTTAGTTGTTGTCCCTTAGGTTCTGACTGTCATGATCCGAGCGCCGATCTTGTCCGCGCTTGGGTCATACATCATCTCTTTCAGGCTTTGACAGCAGTATTTCCCATCTGGCTCCCCGGGCTCTTATTGTGACAGTGCCCGGTGGAGCTTCCTGCTGTCAAAGCCGAACAGCTGTGCTGCATTTGGGGTCATTAGTGTCCGGCGTTAAAAGCGGACGCTGAATGCATCCCGATGCAGCAGTCTCTGTTAAGCTCCGTCAAACAACCCTCTTCATTAACGAGCATCCCTCGTCTATGGACCATTTCGTAAGTGAGCTTGTTCAGCCTTACCGTCTCTGTCCAAGTATTGTGTGTTTTAGCTCATCGTGGCTCATTCCTTTCCATTACGTTGTACTTTGTGTTATCCTTTATTATCCTTTGTTCTAATTAAACATCATTGCAAACTCACCGGTGCCTTGTGGCGTCTTATGGTGGCTCGCGAGGGCCACTGTGACAGTAGACTGCTGCCAGGACGCCTAAACAGAAGCACCACACCGAGACGCCGTACCCGGTGAATTTTTGCATTGGACTTTGCTCTTTTCTGTCTGGGTACTGCGTGCTCACAGCATGCCGTCGCGGAGGGTCCACACTCGGAGCCAGAGCAACGAGCTGGCGGACGTCCTTGAATACGTCGATGAAACCCTCATCGCCGCCTCCCTCCTCGACTTCCACAGCGACGTGCGCTGGTACCTGGACCGTGCTGAGGACGTGTTAAATCATCTTCCCCGCTACGCCGACCACCCTGAAGTCAGCGCGAGGAGAGATGACATCGCCGCACAGTGCGAGATACTCCGTGGGCTGGAGGGAAACCCCGGCAGGAAGCCGAAGAGGAGGCATCCTCGCTCCTCATGTCCGGATCCCATTCCTGTCGCCATTCCGGTCCAGGAGTTCGCACCGCCCAGGGGTGATCCCCGCCGGAGAATATCGTCATTCAGGAATCCCCCTGAGAAGCTACAACTCACAGCTGCTTCCATCCGGGACCGAGTGGCGGCAGCTCGTTCCGCTGTTCACCCCACACAAATAATTAAGCATGTGACGGCGGCAGTCAGACTGGTGGAGAGGAACCCCAAGTTGAGCGTCTTCCCTGAGTACGCCGACCTGCTCGCCTCTGTTTCTGCACAGGAGCAGCGATTACCGGACCTCACCTTCACCTCACCCCCTGCAAGAAACCGTCGTCACACCCGCTCTAAACCTCAGCATGAACCCCGTCCGAATCCAGTTCCAGGTCGCCACAAAGGCTTCACCTCCCACACAGCTGTCACTCCCGCGCCTCGTCTGGAGGGAATCCCTGCAGCCTCTCCCCCGGGTCATCTTCTCCTGCTGTCCCGTCAGCGCTCCGTGCCCGGTTCGTCTCGGCTGTCGTCCCCTCCTCCTCGACGCCTTCCCCGGCTGCTGTGTGTGTTCAGAGTCCTGTTTTGGTGAGCTCCGTCCCAGATCCATCGCGAGGGAGGAGCAACGTCCGCTACAGCAGGCACCATCCTCCCTCTGGGAGACAGGCAAGTTCAAGTTCACTCTTCTCCTCATTATTGTGATTTGCCTTGTCTGACTCCTGGGGGTGGAGTTCGGGGTTCGCAGTCCCCCGAGCTCCCACCACCTGCTGTAGCTTGTATTATTAAACCCGCTTCCTCTGTGTCTCCCTCCGCTGAGCAGTTCTCGACGCCAGGCCAACGTCGCCGGATGAGGAGGGGGCCTGCGGTTCTGGAGAGCCTGGTTCCGGGCCCGCAGCCACGCCGTGGGCGGAGGAGGAGAGTGGACTGCAGCGTGGAGCCTGCGCCGACAAAGAAGCGTCCCCGGGTCTCCACAGAGGAGCGGTCCGGTCCAGCGGGTCGAGGGTCCCCTGCCACCATGCCGAGCGGGTCGTCAGCATGGATGTCAGTGCCGGAAGGTCCTCAGGCTGCGGACGCCATCATGCCAGCTGCGGAGCCCGACGTAGCTGTGTGGGAGCCAGAAGACAATCTCTTCCCGTCTGAGCCCGGATCGTTGAAGTCCTGGACGGCGTCGGAACTCGAGATCAGGCAAGTGCTCTGTGTTGTCTTTCTCTTCTCTATGTTAGAGCATTTTTGCCTGTCTCTTGGGGAGGTGAGCCGGGTGCAGCCGTCCGCTGCATCCAAGCTTGTCTCGCCGGGTTCTGGCGCTACCGGTGATCCTGATCCCGGTTCTTTTCTCTCTCCTGAGCCTTCTCCCAGGGTCACCGGTGCGGTGCTGATCCCGGTCGCTGCGCTGGAGGTTCCGGGTTCGGGGTTGGAGGTCGTCCATGGAGCTGTTACGACCCGGTCGGGGTCCATCATGGGTGCAGCCGCGACCCGGTCGGGGTCCATCGCGGGTGCAGCGTGGGCTCACCCTGGGTCCGACAGGAGGACAGCGCCTATCCTGTTAACATTTGGAGGTGGAGCTGCTGACCCGCCGCTGAGCGACGCCGGACTGGTCCCTCGTTTCTTCCCCAAGCCTTCTCCGCCAGGTGCCGTTGGGATTCCTTATCTTCAGCCCGGCTCGCCCTCGCTATTCCCCTCTGCAGGGAAGCCGTTGCTGTTCTCTCCCCTTCGGTCCTGGTGGCTAAGCAATGTGGGTCGGCTGCCTGAACGACTGCCGCGCTCATTTGGCACTCTGGGCCGGCCACCCGACCCGCTGGACTGTCTGTTTGGTGACCTGGTCCGGCCGCCAGAAATTTTGTGTTTCCGGGCATGGGACTGGGGTAGGCCGCCCGAACTGTCCTTTTCCCCCCTGCCTGTGATATGGACGCTAGATGCAGGGCGGCCCCCCGAACCATCAGCCACCATATCACAGAACCAGGATTGCCGTCATCCCGGATTTTCATCTTCATTGTTTCTGTAATCTTTTGGGATGTGCGGGGGGTCTTGTGTTGTAATTGTGCTTCTCACTCTTTCCTAGCGGGTGGTTTCGTTCGTTTTTTTTTTTCCCCTCTGTCAAATGCCCATTCATTGTCTGTAATAGTTGGTGTACTTTTGCCTTTTGGATTTGGTATTCTCTGTCATACCCTGTAATTGTTATTTTTTCCCATCTGCCTTGATCATGGTCTGTTTTTGTGAATATCCTCTTCGTTGTTATTTTGCCTTGTGATCGTTCCTCCTTGATTGTGATTTGTGCATGGGAGCGTCGTTTTTTTCCCTTTTTTTTCTCCCTCTGTCTGCCTACGTGCTCCTGTTGCCATGGTTTTTTTTTTTGTCTTTTCTGGTTCGCTTTCCCCTGGCCTGTGCCCCTTCCACCCACCCTGGGGGGGTGGGTGGGGGGCTTGGGTGTCATTGGGCGTTCTGAGCCTGCCGTTGAGGGGGAGGTACTGTCATGATCCGAGCGCCGATCTCGTCCGCGCTGGGGTCATACATCATCTCTTTCAGGCTTTGACAGCAGTATTTCCCATCTGGCTCCCCGGGCTCTTATTGTGGCAGCGTCCGGTGGAGCTTCCTGCTGTCAAAGCCGAACAGCTGTGCTGCATTCGGGGTCATTAGTGTCCGGCGTTAAAAGCGGACGCTGAATGCAGCCCGATGCAGCAGTCTCTGTTAAGCTCCGTCAAACAACCCTCTTCATTAACGAGCATCCCTCATCTACGGACCGTTTTGTAAGTGAGCTTGTTCAGCCTTACTGTCTCTTGTCCAAGTATTGTGTATTTTAGCCCATCGTGGCTCATTCCTTTCCATTACGTTGTACTTTGTGTTATCCTTTATTATCCTTTGTTCTAATTAAACATCATTGCAAACTCACCGGTGACTTGTGGCGTCTTATGGTGGCTCGCGAGGGCCACCGTAACACTGACAAATATTGTGACAATTTACTCACAATCCAGCTTAAATCAGGCCTTGTACATGTCATCACATATATTACGCTCCCCACTATCTCACGGTAACATCGTGGATCTACAGGTTCATCATCATCTTTGAAAGTAAGCTTCTGCTCAGATAGTGTTTGTCTAGGTTTACAATCAGTCATGCCAAACCTGTCAAGTATCTTATCAATGTATTTCTTTTGTTCGATCCTGACCTGTACTTTCTCTTGTGCAAAGTCAATGCCTAGAAAATATGAGTTTTCCCATATCTTTCATGTTGAACCTTATCTTTAGCATTTCTTTCGCATTGTTTAGTGAGTGTTTGTTGTCAGCTGCTATTAAAAGATCATATCACTAGTATTACTTTTTCTTTTTCAGTTTGCCTACTGTATACACAAAGGTCTGCAGGATTCTGTTTAAATCCATTTTCGGTGAGATGATCATGTAGGAGTTTATTCCAGTTTCTGCCTTCTTGTTTTAGGCCATATACAGTGGGGTAAAAAAAGTATTTAGTCAGCCACCAATTGTGCAAGTTCTCCCATGTAAAAGATGAGAGAGGTCTCCAATTTTCATCATAGGTATACCTCAACTATGAGAGACAAAATAAGAAAAAAAAAAATCCAGAAAATCACATTGAAGGATTTTTAATGAATTAATTGGTAAATTCCTCGGTAAAATAAGTATTTGGTCAATAACAAACGTTCATCTCAATACTTTGTTATATACCCTTTGTTGGCAATGACAGAGGTCAAACGTTTTCTGTAAGTTTTCACAAGGTTTTCACACACTGTTGCTGGTATTTTGGCCCATTCCTCCATGCAGATCTCCTCTAGAGCAGTGATGTTTTGGGGCTGTCGCTGGGCAACACAGACTTTCAACTCCCTCCAAAGATTTTCTATGGGGTTGAGATCTGGAGACTGGCTAGGCCACTCCAGGACCTTGAAATGCTTCTTACAAAGCCACTCCATCATTGCCCGGGCGGTGTGTTTGGGATCACTGTCATGCTGAAAGACCCAGCCACGTTTCATCTTCAATGCCCTTGCTGGTGGAAGGAGGTTTTCACTCAAAATCTCACGATACATGGTCCCATTCATTCTTTCCTTTACATGGATCAGTTGTCCTGGTCCCTTTGCAGAAAAACAGCCCCAAAGTATGATGTTTCCACCCCCATGCTTCACAGTAGGTATGGTGTTCTTTCTCCTCCAAGCACGACAAGTTGAGTTTTTACCAAAAAGTTCTATTTTGCTTTCATCTGACCATATGACATTCTCCCAATCCTCTTCTGGATCATCCAAATGCTCTCTAGCAAACTTCAGACGGGCCTGGACATGTACTGGCTTAAGCAGGGGGACACGTCTGGCACTGCAGGATTTGAGTCCCTGGTGGCGTAGTGTGTTTCTGATGTAGCATTTGTTACTTTGGTCCCAGCTCTCTGCAGGTCATTCACTAGGTCCCCCCGTGTGGTTCTGTGATTTTTGCTCACCGTTCTCGTGATCATTTTGACCCCCGGGGTGAGATCTTGCGTGGAGCCCCAGATCGAGGGAGATTATCAGTGGTCTTGTATGTCTTCCATTTTCTAATAATTGCTCCCACAGTTGATTTCTTCACACCAAGCTGCTTACCTATTGCAGATTCAGTCTTCCCAGCCTGGTGCAGGAGTATAATTTTGTTTCTGGTGTCCTTTGACAGCTCTTTGGTCTTGGCCATAGTAGAGTTTGGAGTCTGACTGTTTGAGGTTGTGGACAGGTGTCTTTTATACTGATAACGAGTTCAAACAGGTGCCATTAATACAGGTAACGAGTGGAGGACAGAGGAGCCTCTTAAAGAAGAAGTTCCAGGTCTGTGAGAGCCAGAAATCTTGCTTGTTTGTAGGTGACCAAATACTTATTTTACTGAGGAATTTACCAATTAATTCATTAAAAATCCTTCAATGTGATTTTCTGGATTTTTTTTTTCTCATTTTGTCTCTCATAGTTGAGGTATACCTATGATGAAAATTGGAGACCTCTCTCATCTTTTAAGTGGGAGAACTTGCACAATTGGTGGCTGACTAAATACTTTTTTGCCCCACTGTAGGGACTTGTTTAATTTGCATACCAACTTTTCACCTGTTTTTGAGTTTATCTGAAAACCTTCTGGTTGCTCGATATATATCTCACAGTCAATGGGAGCATGTAAGTATGCCGTTTTAACATCCATTTGATGTAGCTCCAAGTCATATTGTGCCGCCATCTGCATTAAGCTGCGCACCGACATCGTGTCTGTTGTTGGAGAAAAGGTGTCTTTGTAATCTATCCCTTCAACCTGGCTGTAGCCTTTTGCTACATATCTGGCTTCATGTATCTCTGATTCATCTGCATTCTCTTTTAATGCATATACCCACCTACCCCCACTGTATGTTTATTTTCTGGAAGTGGGCATAAGGTGAAGGTGTAATTTTCCTTGAGAGAGGTAAACTCCTCTTTAATAGCCTCCATCCATTTTTTCTGACTGTTGATTTCACAGCTTCTCTAAAAGTTTGTGGGATGTCACAAGTTGCCCTGTAACAGTAGTCAATGTAAAATGATGAATCATCTTCACATTCAACCTTGCATTCACAATCTGTCAGGTATTGCGAGGGTTTTCTCTCCCTATTTGATGTCCGAATAGCCTGACTGTCCTCTTTTTGCATCACTTGAGCTCCCTCATTGTGTTTAGGCTCTGCACCTTGAACTTCTTCTTCGTTAGGAGAATGAACAGTCTGGTTGTTTTCTTCCTGCATTATTTGAACTTCCATTGTACCTCTGCTCTCTGGCATAAAGGGTCTGAACCACTGTTCATCTAAGCTTTCATCAGGCACACCTGGCTCTGCTGTTCATCTAAGCTTTCATCAGGCACACCTGGCTCTGTTTGTGTCTGGTTTGCGGCTGTATTTTTAGTGATAAACTTCACCAACCTGTGTCTTAGGACCTTTTCTGTTTCAGGGTAATATATTAGGTATGCAGGGCTATTTCAGTCATAACCTACAAATACTCCTTTGTCACATTTTGAGTCAACCTTTTTCTTATCCTGTTTGTATGTGTGACATGCAGAACCAAATGCTCTCATTCTCGCAAGGTTTGGTTTTCTTCCTGTTAACATAAAATAAGGTGTCTGACCCATGCGTTTGCTGTAACACCTATTGCGGATCACCGCAGCAGTCATTACAGCATAGGCCCATAACTCCTTTGGTAGTCTGCTTTCAATGAACATGCACCTAGCCATCTCAAACAATGTCTTCCAGCTCCTCTCAGCTGTTCTGTTTTGATGTGGTGAATATGGTGCTGATTTTTCATGCTTTATAGCATTTTTGCTAAGTAGTGACTCAAAGCTTTCTGCTGTAAATTCAGTGCCATTATCAGAGCTAATGCATTTGATCTTCCCATAGGGGGTGGTATCTGCAATGAATTTTTCTGTAGCTTTTGTAGTGCCACTCGTCATTTTTAGGAAATACACAAACATAGCACCGCTGATTTTTCATGCTTTATAGCGTTTTTGCTAAGTAGTGACTCAAATCTTTCTGCTGTAAATTCAATGCCATTATCAGAGCTAATGCATTTGATCTTCTCATAGGGGGTGGTATCTGCAATGAATTTTTCTGTAGCTTTTGTAGTGCCGCTCCTCATTTTTAGGAAATACACAAACATAGCACCCGAGTAGTCATCTGTGAATGCTAGGGCATATTTATATCCCTCTTTTGTTTCAGGCTCTATTGGGCCAGCTAGATCAGTGTGCATTAACTCCAATGCAGCCTTTGCCCTTACGTCTGGTTTTTGATTTCTGCTCTGGGTAAACTTTCCCTGTATGCAAATCTCACAGCTTGGGGTATGTTTACTGTTTTTATCTTTTATCTTCATTCCTTCAACAGGTTCCTCAAACTTTAGTATGTCACTGTGATTACAGTGTCCTAATATCTCATGCCAAGTTTGTATATCATTACATCCATTACACATACTGTATCATCAAGTTTTCCATCAACAGTGTCTAGATAATACAATCTGTTACACACTTTTTTAATAAACCTGGTACCGTCTTTGTGGATGAGTTGGTCTTGTCCCTGTTGAAAGTTCACTCTTGCTCCGTTGGCAGTGGCAGACTTGACTGAGAATATTTTGTCTTGTGGGAAAGATGGGATGTGTAGTGCCCCCTTCAGTGGTGCCTTCACTTTGCGTCCTCCACTGTCGCACTGGTAGATCTCAGCATCCCCCCTCTTTAAAGCTGCACCGCTGGTCTGTGTGCTGTCAGCCAACTCCATGATGTATTTATTCGGCTGGAATGACTCGTTAAATCTTTTGAACTTCTCAAGGTCTCTGATTATGTGGGACGTCGCTCCCGTGTCCACCATCAAACCACTTTCTTTCAGTCCGCTGACGTTGCTTTTGCTTAGTTTAAAAGCGAATGTTTCATCCTCGTTGTCCGTCTCTTGCTTCACTCCGTCCTTCGTCTTTCGCCTGCAGTCTTCATCCCGGTGTGTGGGGCTCTTGCAGTAACTGCACCACCGTTTCTGCGCCGTGCGCCCACTGGGACATGCCTGTGCTTTGTGGCCCTTTCGGCGACAGTTATAGCAAGTTATTGCTTCTTTTTCTCCATGTCTTGCCTTGGTTGTGTGGCTCCTCATTTTCATCACACTGTCATCTCTAAGCTTCATTTTAAAGTCACCGGAAGTCATTCTGTCATCATTGTGTGTTATGAATATGGCGAATGGCTTGAATGATTCTGGCAAACCCTTTAGAAGCATGGCAATAGTCAGCCCATCACTTAATGTCTCTCCTGCATTTCTCAATGCAGTGATAGCTGCTCTTATAACATAGTCTGTCACAGTTTCTTCTGCCTTTTTCTGCAGTGAAGTCAGTTCTGTGTAAAGACTAATTATTCATGGTTTTCCTCTTCCCGTGCAATGTTCTCTTAATATTTTAAAATGCTTTCCTACCATCGTCCGCAGCGTCTCTTATGACAAGGGAGAGGCTCTTATCGTCCAAAAACTGAATAAGCTCAGCTTAGGTACAGTATCTTCATTTTTTGCATTATCGGCTTCCGCGCTGGCCACTGCATTTTCTCCCTCTGGCGCTCTTGGTTCATTCAGCACTGTTTCCTTTAGGCCTAGCACCAGCAGGTGGCCTAGAAATCTGCTTTCCCACAGCTCGTAATTTTTCTCATCTCCATCGAAATTTAACCTGCTCCACCGGCTTCCGGTATATTTCCCTGGCCCATAACCTGTTGAGGTCGACATTATAAAGGATCAGAAAACCGTAGAGTGTCATTAACTAATGGAGGAAAAATGCACAGTAGCCAGAACTCTCTTGAACACTCGCGCTCATTTTATTTTCTCCTTCTTTCTCCTAGAATGCAGTATGTGCTCCAAGCACATCAACACATAACAAAGAGTGGTATCAGCCAAGAGCATACCCTCCATTTAACATATAATCCAACAGATAACTTGCCGACATTACAATGTCGTACGGCGGACTTAAAAGCAAAGTAGCATTAGCTATCATTAGCTTACCGTCATACATGATGTAGTTTGTATCCTCATGTCTTCCCCTTTATACTGCTCAATATGGTTTCCTAAATGCTCCAGTACTTTTCCGGAGTGTGTTGTCTCGCCGCCTTTGCCTTCTGTTCTCCTTTTTTGACTTTACTCTGGCAAAAAAAAAAAAATGCCATAGAACGCAGATGCCTCATATCCTGCCAGCTTGTGTTTTGCCTGTGTTGCTTGTTTTGCGTAACGTTACACTTGTTTTGTGTAAAGTTATGCTTGTTTTACATAACAAGAGGGTGGCGCCGCCTCCCTGTAACTATTCCCACCCATGTCAAGTGGTACTACATGTGCAGTGGAAACACAAGCGGGCTGAACCGTACTGAAATGGGCCGAAGTGACACTAGTGGAAACGGACCTATAGACAAGGCCTCATGCGGGACTTCATTTTCTCTACCAGACCATCTAGTGGACAAAATGTATACAACATGCTGATTTTTAGAAGGGTATTGTTGGTTTAATGTGTATCTTTTTTCATTTTCAATAAATAAGATAAGATAAGATAAGCCTTTATTAGTCCCACAATGGGGAAATTCCAGGATTGCAACAGCACAGGGATAGCAACACTCAGACCAACAATCAGAAGGCAAGAAAAAACAAGAACAGCTAGTAAACATACGTACATATTACTATATATATATATATATATATATATATATATATATATATACAGTATATATATATATATATATATATATATATATATATATATATATATATATATATATATATATATATATATATATTGTCATTGTCATGATATTGTCATGCTATATATTGTCATTGATTAATTGTCTATGTTTATTGCACTGTCCCTGTCAAATAAACAAATCTATCTATCTATATACAGTATATATACAGTATATATATATATATAGACACACAGTGCGGAGCATTATGGTTGGTGAATGTGCAGCAGAAAGTCCATGCTCTCTCTCCGCGGATGCGGCGGGCCAGCTGGAAGTCTTTGGGCATGATGGTGACCCTCTTAGCGAAGAAGAGACCCACCAGGTAGGCCTCGCTGGACTCCTGCAGAGCCACGATGGCGAAGCTCAGGAAGCGCAGGTCGGTCTTGAAGTCCTGAGCGATCTCCCTCACCAGGCGCTGGATGGGCAGCTTATGGATGAGCAGCTCCATGGATTTCTGGTAGCGACGGATCTCTCTCAGAGCCACGGGCCTGTAACGGTGAGGCTTCTGCACTCCGCCGGTGGCTGGAGCGCTTTTCCGAGCAGCCTTGGTGGCTAGCCGCTTCCTGGGGGGCTCTTTCCTCCAGTAGATTTTACGGGCGGTCTGCTTGGTTCTTGCCATCGCTCTTCATTATTCTGTCTTATATTTCTTGCACGCCGCCTAAACTCCAGCCCGGCACCCGTGTCGTTTTCGCTACAGTTCCTGGTATGTCGAGTTTCTCCGTTAGCACCGGGTGGCGGTTGAGTGCTAGCTAGCACTAGCCCTTCCCTGCTGTAACGTCTCCTGCTGTAAACAGTGGCTCCGTCCGCCGACTCGGGAGACCTTTGGGGCGATCTGTGTGTCCGTGATATATATATAGAGTGAAAGGTGTAGAAAGAAAAAGGAAGATAAAAAAAAGGCTGTTGCAACGGGCAGCCAACTCGTGTGGCGCCGCCGGTCCGGCGGAACCGGAACCGGGCTGAATGAAGAATGTGCTGTCTTTTAAGAAATATCAATAATCATAAGGCAAAAAATAATAATATAAAACTGAGGTGACAACAGTGAATGTGCTTTCGCTACTTATCCATTTTTTTTTAAGAAATTACTTTTCTCAGTACATTCATCTCTGTCCCTTTTGCAGGGCACAATAGTGCCTCAGCATAATGATGTGTTATTGTTGTACCCAAGCTCTTTGAAACACAAGAGACACTTCACCTTACAAATAAAAATGAATTTAAAAGAACAACACAGCTGGGATTCGAACCTAGGTCTCCCATTTGCAAAATGGACATATTACCGCTAAGTCATCACCTCAATTGCACCAAGTAGCCGCTATTTGTCAAAAATACATTAATGGGAGAAATGCACTGAAACTGTTCCCAAACGGGAGAAGTCCGTGTTTTTGCTGCTGGCTCCATCTGAAAATTGGCTGAGAGAAATCCCTTATACAGTCAAATATGAGAAAACAAAATGTGAGGGACGAGAATTTCCACTGGGTACCGCTGCTCACTTTATTTTATGTTGCGTGCAAAACCATGAACGGCTTCCTGACCCAGTCACGTGGTCCGACGTCAACACATACGTCATGATGCATGCCTCGAAACATGCCTCGCCAAATATTTCCTGGATAAGATCAGAGCACTGTTCGGAGCAACGGTGCTTGCCTTCCCATCACTACCTTTATTAGTACTGATGTGTATCTATTACCTTGGCATTTGTTCGGAGAGCAGAGTAAGAATTTCATTGCTCAGGAAATGTTGCATTTCTTAACTGTGCACATGACAATAAAGCCTGTGAATCTTTGAATCTTTAATGACTAAGACCACAGTCTCTGTGTGAGTTGATAATTTTGTAAAAATCTATGGAGTATTAAATATCTCCGTGAGTATATACAGTTGGTATTAAAATAAAATTGATATACCAAATAAGTACAATAACATCTGTGGTACTATATGTAACTTTGCTTTTTTCAGTATTTAGGAGTGTCATTTTTTAGCTGAACACCTGCTCCCCAAAATGTCTATGCACATCATTGGTTTTTGAAATGGTTCATCACCTTATGATGGAGGGGTTTGAGTGTCTGAATGATCACACAAGCTATGTTGTTTGGAGCAACTTGCTCCTGGTAGGATTTCCCAAAGCAAACTGGCCCTGGGTGAAGGGCCAGACTAAGAGTGGTCCAGTGGATCTACATTAAAAAAAAAAAAAGGTTACAAGGACCCAGTATACCCAAAGGAGGCACAAGGGTCTACCCTCCAGTGGGCTCACCACCTGCAGAATGGTTCATGGGGATCATGGTGCTATAGGTGACAGTGTGGATTATTCTGCTTAGACTGCTGCCCCGTGACCTGGACCCCCAGATAAGCAATGGATGGATGAATGGAAAATGTACAGCCCACTATTTTTCCTCACTTATATTAGTGAAAATTATACTTTAGTTGTCTTTTGGTCACTTGTCATTGACCTTTGTTTACAATATTTTAAAATTACTTTTTCATACTTTTTTTTTTAGCTGAATATTAAATTGGAGAAGAAATGTGGTCCAGTGACCTTCAATGTAAGTTTTAGTGATCTATCATATATAACAGGCTTTTCCAATGTAGTGATTTAGTCAGACGGTGTTGCAGTTTGACTGCCAGTGGCACTAGATTGGCTGGTAGAAGAGCTGAGTCTTTGCCAAGTTCAAAAAAGCACCACAAGATGCATCGTAGATAAATGAAGCTTGCAGAGTTTCTGGGGAGATGGGTTTTGGAGTTGGTGTGATGGAGACAAAAGTGGAAACTTTTGCACACCTTCAATAATTTGTTGGGCTTCAGCTATTTTTTGCAACCTCTTTAATGACATATTTTTATTGAACATCAAATTGTTTAAGCCCACTCAAACAGGCTTGCACCTAGTGTGTAACTGCAGTGGACGCAAACCACATGGGAAAATGTGCTACAGCGTGTCATGATTCCTGTGTGACTGGAATTTGCATGAGAATACATTTGGTCCATGAGAGGGTATGAAGTTGATTGATTATAGCATATATAAATACAGACAAAAACACCTGGAAGTGGAAAGATCTTTGATTTATTCATAGCAATCAAGTAATAATGTAACTTAATATAAATAAATCAATTAATTACAACATTTTAAAAAGTGATCTCAGATGTGATCCATTTTCTATCACTAAGCTGACTGGTCCTGACTCAATCTGTATTTCACAAGCATACAAAGCCAAGTCTCCCCATATATGCACAGCCACAAAGTGATGAGCAGAGACAGGGGAAGCTCAGAATCTGGCTCCTTGTATTTTCATCTGCTTAACAAATAAGTCAGAAACATCAATTTTTTTTGGAGCTCTGTCCTCCTCTCACATTAATCTGAACACATCTATTCTGATTTTCAACCACACCTGCAGTGGTGTGAAAAAGTGTTTGCTGCCTTCCTGATTTCTCATTTTTTTTGTATGTTTGTCACACTTAAATGTTTCAGAACATAAAACAAATTTAAATTTTAGACAAAGATAGCACAAGTAAACACAAAATGCAGTTTTTAAATGAAGGTGTTTATTATAAAGGAAAAAAAAAATCCAAACCTACATGGCCCTGTGTATATTAAAAAAAAAAGTGATTGCCCCCTAAACCTAATAACTGGTTGGGCCACCCTTAGCAGCAACAACTGCAATCAAGCATTTGCGATAACTGGCAATGAGTCTTTTACAGCATTGTGGAGGAATTTTGGCCCACTCATCTTTGCAGAATTGTTGTAATTCAGCCACATTGGAGGGTTTTCGAGCATGAATCGCCTTTTTAAGGTCATACCACAGCATCTCAATTGGATTCAGGTCAGGACTTTGACTAGGCCACTCCACAGTCTTTATTTTGTTTTTCTTAAGCCATTCAGAGGTGGACTTGCTGGTGTGTTTTGGATCATTGTCCTACTGAAGGACCCAAGCGCGCTTCAGCTTGAGGTCACGAACAGACAGCCAGACATTCTCCTTCAGGATTTTTTGGTAGACAGCAAAATTCATGGTCTCATTTACCACAGTAAGTCTTCCAGGTCCTGAAGCAGCAAAACAGCCCCAGACCATCACACTACCACCACCATATTTTACTGTTGGTATAATGTTCCTTTTCTGAAATGCTGTTATTTTTACACCGGGACACACACCTTCCAGAAAGTTCAACTTTTGTCTCGTCAGTCCACAGAGTATTTTCCCAAAAGTCTTGGGGATCATCAAGATGCTTTCTGGCAAAACTGAGACGAGCCTTTAATATTCTTTTTGCTCAGCAGTGGTTTTTGTTTTGGAACTCTGCCATGCAGGACATTTTTGCCCAGTCTCTTTCTTATTGTGGAGTCATGAAGACTGACCTTAACTGAGGCAAGTGAGGCATGCAGTTCTTTGGATGTTGTTGTGGGGTCTTTTGTGACCTCTTGGATGAGTCGTCGCTGCACTCTTGGGGTAATTTTGGTGAGCTGGCCACTCCTGGGAAGGTTCACCACTGTTCCACATTTTTGCAATCTGTGGATAATGGCTCTTACTGTGGTTTGCTGGAGTCCCAAATCTTTAGAAATGGCTCTATAATCTTTTCCAGACTGACTGATCTTAATTACTGTGTTTCTCATTTGTTCCTGAATTTCTTTGGATCACAGCATAATGTCTAGCTTTTGAGGATCTTTAGGTCTACTTGACTTTGTTAGACAGGTCCTATTTAAGTGATTTCTTGACTGGGAACAGGTGTGGCAGTAATCAGGCTTGGGTGTGGCTAGAGAAATTGAACTCCGCTTTCCAAAGATGTGATAAATCACAGTTAATTTATGTTTTAACGGGGGGGGGGGGGTGTCACTTTTTCACACAGGGCCATGTAGGTTTGGATTTTTTTTTTAACCCTTAATAATAAACACCTTCATTTAAAAACTGCATTTTGCGTTCACTTGAGTTATCTTT
Source organism: Pholidichthys leucotaenia (assembly GCA_020510985.1). Lineage (NCBI taxonomy): Eukaryota > Metazoa > Chordata > Actinopteri > Cichliformes > Pholidichthyidae > Pholidichthys > Pholidichthys leucotaenia. The sequence continues at coordinate 168,195,084 of CM035846.1, forward strand.
GGGCCGCGCGGTGGCGGAGTGGTTAGCACTGCGGCAGCACAGCAACTCACCCTTGGCCGGGGGATCCTGGGTTTGATCCCAGCCCCCGACCAACAGTGATCTGTGTGGAGTTTGCATGTTCTCCCCGTGTCTGCGTGGGTTTACTCCGGGATTTCTCCGGTTTCCTCCCACATGCCAAAAACATGCAAGTTAGGTTAATTGGCATCAAAACTGGGGATTCTAAATTGTCCTTAGGTATGACTGTGAGAGTGAAAGGTTGTCTGTCTCTCCATGTTAGCCCTGCGATGGACTGGCGATCTGTCCAGGGTGTACCCTGCCTCTTGCCCAAAGATGCTGGGATAGGCTCCAGCCCTCCCCGCAACCCGAAAAGGGTTAAGCGGAAGAAGACGAAAAAGCTGATGAATGTCTAATATTTAAATTTGTTTGATCTGAAACATTTGTGTGACAACCATGTAAAAAAAATGAGAAATCAGGCAGGGGGCAAACACTTTTTCACACCACTGTATGCAGACGGTGTATATGCAGTCACACATTCTGATGGGTCACAGATTTCCATGTAACTCTGGTAAGTAGAACTTCTTTTATTAACTTTTCTTGTTCCAATGGCAAAACATCTGACCAATGAGAGGCGAAAATATTCTCACATGATTCTTGCCTGAGTTGACGTCTTCTTGGATTTTTACTTGTGTGAAAGGGAACCAAAACAAGAGGAAACTGAAACAAAATAAGAATCTCATCAACTGATTTGGACCAAAGCAAACAAACTTTGGTTTAAAACCACATTATTGTTGATTAATGAGCCAGCTGGAAACATGGATGTCTTGTGGGGCAAGTAAAAAACATAGTACAGAGTTGCTATAAAAACCATGGTCACTAAGTTACAGTGCTGTGAAAAAAGTATTTGCCCCTTCCTGATCTCTAATATTTTTGCATATTTGTTACACCTAAATGTTTCAGGTCAAACAAATATTAGACAAAGATGACCTGAGTAAATACAGTATGCAGTTTTTAGATGGTGATTTCATTTATTAAGGGAAAAAACTATCCAAACCTACCTGGCCCTATGTGAAAGAATAACTGCCCCCTAAATGCCCCTAAACCTAATAACTGGTTCTGCCACCATTGGTGCCAACAACTGGTAATGAGTCTTTTATATCACTGTTGAGGAATTTTGACCCACTCTTCTGTGCAGAATTGTTTAAATTCAGTCACACTGGAGGGCTTCATGAACTGATGGCCGGACACTCTCCTTCAGGATTTTTTGGTAAAGAGCAGAATTCATGGTTCTGTCAATTAGGGCAAGTTGTCCAGGTCCTGAAGCAGTAAAGCAGCCCCAGACCATGACACTACCACCACCATGTTTGATTGTTGATACGATGTTCTTTATATGAAATTCTGTGTTAGCTTTATGCTAGATAAAATGGGACACATGTCTTCCAAAAAATTCAACTTTTGTCTCGTCAGTCCCCAGAATTTTTTCCCAAAAGTCTTGAGGGTCATCTAGATGTTTTGTGGCAAATGTGAGACGAGTCTTTGTGTTCTTTTTGTCCGCCAGTGGTTTTTGTCTTGGAGCTCTCCCATGGATGCAATTTTTGCCCAGTCTCATTCTTATTATTCCATCATGGACCAGTGTCCAAATTGAGGCAAGTGAGGCCTGCAGTTCTTTAGATGTTGTTCTGGGTTTTTGTTTCTCATCTGATCTTGAATTTCTTTAGATCACAGTGGGATGTGTTGCTTTTTGAGATCTTAAAGCCTACTTCAGGTTGTCAGACAGGTTCTATTTAAGTGATTTCTTGATTCAGCAAGTCTGGTAGGGTGTAGTTACTGAAACTGAACACAGCTTTGCAAAAAATAAGGTTAATCCATGATGTAACATGAGGGGCAATTACTTTTTAACATAGGGCCAGGTAGGTTTGGAAAGTTTTTTTTTCCTTTAATAAATGAAATCATCATTTGCAAACTGCATTTTGTATTATTCAGGTTATCTTTGTCTGATATTAAAATTTGTTTGATCTGAAACATTTAAGTGTGACAAATATGCAAAAATTTAAGAAATCAGAAGGGGGCAAAAAACTTTTTCACAGCACTGTATCGCTGCACTGTTGATGTGTGTTTAAATGCCCACAGTCATACTCCTGCCATCATTCAAACTAGTGCATACCCGTGCATGCCCGTAGGGGGGATGCATTGGAACAGAATTATTGCCAGTTACAGGACAGTTGGTATAGCAACACAGCACTAAGTGGCAATCACATGTGATGGCTTTTGTATGCAGCAAAACATAAAAATGACAAAATATGCCCTGCCATCTGGGGCTGTTTGCCCCTGCTTGTTACTACTTCTCCTGCCTGTCACTGTTCTGTGTTATGTTGCTTACCTGTGTCTATATGTCTTGTAGGGAGTCATGTGCTCTGTCTATGTGCCATCATATAGACATCATCTAGTGGGTCGTTGTCTTCTTCGTTCAGACCACTGAAGGGTCTCCTCCTGTCTCAGCTGTACGGCTGTGCTGTTCAGTTATGCCAGCGGCGTACTGGTGGAACCTGAGGTGTTTCGTGTTCACGGCATCCTTTCTGATGTGCAGCAGTTCTCCTCATTCTATTGCTCTCCAGCTGGTGGGTCATCTTCGTTCAGACCACTGGTTGAGGGATAGGTGCATCGTAATTCCAGTTCATGGGCACGATCCTGAAAAAGTGGCTTTCGACCCTGTTCAGGAAGGCCCGTACATTCCTGTAGAAACCAAGAAACTGGAGCACCCAGAGAAAATCAAGGCTTTGCTTGGCATCTTACACATTTGTAGTGTAGACTGACATTCGTCAAGGTTACACATTTGCCGTCATGTAGGCATGGCGAGTCGTCCTATGATGCCTGAGTTCATAGGACACGCTATGATGATGAGGCAGAGATCATAGGCCATCCTATGATGTCCTAGAAACGTGCTTTAAAGTCTGTCGTACCCTATGCTGGTGAAGGGTGTCCTGTCTCAGTCGGGTGCGATGTACCGCTGGAACCTCATCTTCATGGCATCTTTTCTGACGTGCAGCAGTTGTCGTCAAGACAAATCGTCCTATGAACTCAGGCATCCTATGCACATAGACAAATCTATGTGTGACATCATAAAGACAAATTGTCCTATGATCGCTGTGGTCTGTGTGACAAAGACACATTTGTCGTCCTATGATGCCTGAGTTCATAGGACATCCTATGTATGATGGTCAGGCAGCGATCATAGGCCGTCCTATGAAGTGTGACACACACACACAGACAGAGACACACAGAGATTTCTTGCTTTTATAGAGTGATAGTGATGACGACGATGATGATGATGGATGGAGATGAAGCTGCAAAAGATGAGACCATTCCACTGAGCTCTGGGTTTCATGTGACAACCGGAGACAAATTAGAGCTGGTTACTGATTAAGAGCTACCGAGACTAAGGCAAACCCAAACAAAATGACAAGGCTGTTTGGGTTTTTTTCAGAAATGTTTTAATTGGTAGCTCCACTAGATAACCAAATTTATGTGCAAAAGCACTGTAAAACTGAAATTTTCATCATCTGTCCGTTAAAGTGGAAGGTATAGGCTGCGGATAGGTGGAGAGGAGTTCAAAGTCACAAATGAAAAAAATTAAATAAAATTCCAATAACAATAATAAAAAGCAATCAAATCCTCTTTCAATATGGATTTTCCATTTAATGCACAGTGAATAGAAGAGAGGCTCCGCGGTGGTGTTTATGTTGACCTTGTAAACATTAAAGTCAGGGAGAGCTCAAAGAGCAACATGCTTTATGAAGAATTCATCATGGTAGTGTTGGTGCTGCAATTTTTAGCCAGTCCTTAATACAGTACTAAATTCTATTACATATTCTGAATAGCTTGTGCTCTACTTAACACAGTTCATTTGAGCCTCATTAAGGTGTTTTTAATGAATAAGGAAGTGACTTAATGTGCTCTGGTAGTGACCTATGATGATTTAGAACATCATTAGAATCACCAGCCATCAAAGTGTCGGCTGATGCTGGCTGATTACCACGAACGTTCAGAAGCAGTTCTAAAAAAAAGAGTAAATGTTCTTGTTTATGGTTTATTGGTTATAACAATATTCCAACTGAAGCAAATGTCCAGTATGCTGTTTTATTTAGTGCAATAAACAATTTTAATTAAAAGGAGAAAAAAAATCTCATTATTTACACTGTGTGTACCAAAAATGTCAACGACTTGTGGTATTCTATTAAAAATGGCACCAGATTTGCATATCTTGTGACTTGTCAGCTATTAATATATTTCTGTTTTGTTTGATGATAATTAAAAAGTCACTGCAGTCACACACTAATGCTGTTTGATATAACTCAGGAATATGTCACAGGATATGAAGCCATATTGCTTTCAGTGACTTCTATTAAATAGGAAAAATCTCATTATAGGTTTTGTTGTTCTTTAAATCTCATGTTTTTGCAATCTCAAAATAACTGGGAATAGATGTTGTTGTTCACAATCCACCATTTCTACTTCTTACCATTTAATATTTCCTTTTGTGTATCATCACATCATGTACCGAGCCCCCACAGTGTGATAAAGTAGTACATTTGAAATAAAACTCCTCTCACATACTTATAGTTGGAGCAGAACTGATTGTATATAGTTCTGTTTTTTTAACTGAAAATTGTCCTTTGAACAGGTGCCTGGAGGATGAAGAATGGGGCTTATTTATGGAAGTGTAAGGATTTGGAGTACCTGTATTGGCCGAGAACATGAAAGCATGGAGCCAACAAGTAAGACTAACACTGAAAGCAAAGTGCTCTTAAATACGCCCTTGTGTTGCAGACCCTGGGATATCTGCAACACTTTGCACATTTCCAAGACCAGCAAAACAAAACTCTGGCATACTCACAAAACAATGTACAATAAGCACTCATGCAGTTCCAGCAGATGAAGGTTAGATGAACGGGAGAAGTGGTCTGTGCGAAAATTGTATGTTAGCTTTGAAAAGTGGCTGGCAACCTGTTGAGGGCAGATGTGGCTGAATGTATGCCGTGACAGGCTCTAGTCAACCCACACAGGACAATAGAGTACATAAAATGAATGGATATAAATTTTCAGCATGAAAGACATTCTCTCGGTTTACCACATTAAAGTTATTAATAAAACTTTTGAAAGGAGTGGGACTGAATCCTACAAATTAACATGTTCAATTCATGAGCTGTAAGACATTGCCTAGTTGTAATCACTGAGTGGAGTAGTGCTTAATGGTGCTGCAGAATTTGTTTCACTGATATCAGTTGATTAACTGGCTAAAGCAGAGAGAGCTTCATTAATTCCCTGTAGTGCTAGTGCAAAAATGTTACACATGAAAAAAAGTGAAAAACAATTTTTTTTCCAGCTTTTTCTATTCATTTCTGATAGACATTAACATGAAGAAATTTCCTTATTTGGTTATAAATGGTACAAATACTTGCTTCATTTGACTACAGGTCTTGAGAGTAACGTTTGTTTGGCTTCTGTAACTGAACCAAATACTTCACAACTAAGCATCATTTCTGTAGTGATCCCGAAAGTGGGTCTGTTCCATCCTTGAGTCACTTATTATTTTCCCCATTCTCAGTTTGTATATTTGGTCTCGTTTATTTTGGGGTTTATTTGTGCTCTTATTTTGACAGTGCTGCGGCAGGACTTCCGGCTGTAAAGCCTTCTCGCGACCTGTCACAGCTGTGTATGTTTAATGATTGCTGTCTCTCCACACTTGTTTGTAGTTTGAGTTTTCTGTGTTCTATTTAAGATCGCGAGCGAGGGTTATTCCTCGCTGCGACCTCGCCCTACCTAGGCTGGAGTCCCCAACCCTGACTCCAGTCCCTTTTCAGCGTAAGGTTTCACCCTTGCTATTTATATGTAATTGTTTGTATTTTCTCTTTTATGCCTCACGTTAGCTCCCTGCGAGGTTGTGTGTATATTTGTTTGTATTCTGTCCATTGTGGCTTGTTCCTTTGTTCCCTTTTCTTTAATAAATAAGCAAACTCACTGCTGGTAATTGGTGCCTCATTTCTGCCTTGAATGGGGCATTTACAACAGAAGGTCGCAGCCAAAGCTGGTGCCAGTCACAGTAAGTTTGTCTTTTTGGCTCAATTTTTTCCTTTTTTGGATGCCAGCATTTTTTGGGGAGTTTCGGCGTCTTTTGGCAGGTGGTATCCTATGAGCCTGGGTTTTGAGCTCTGCCAGGCTCTTGTGGAAATAGATGACTTCCTGGCAATAGCCCGTCAGTATTCCACACCCAAAGATGCGTTATGATACCTGGACCTCACGGAGGTGGGTGTGAAGCGTCATCCTTGCCTTGCTGAGCATGCTGAGGGCAGGGAGAGGATATCAGAGTTATCGGTGCTTCAGCAGAAGAACAGTGAGTTGGAGAAGAAATGTTCCAGGAAGCCTAAGATGGGGCCGATGACGAAGCACTCCCGGGCCTCAGTTCGTTTTCAGGTTCCTGCTACGGCTCCAGCTCCGGTGTCTCCATCGCCAGAAAGCCTTTTCCCAGCGCGCCGTAGGAGGAGGGCTGCCGGGGTTCCCAGCGAAGATGAACAGTGGGCAGCTGAATTCGTCAGGGACTGCATGGCTGAGGCTCTCTCTTCCTGCAACCCGGACAAAGTTCTGAAGAGCATGGTGGCAGCTGTTTGGATTGTGAAGGTACATCCCGGTCTGAACCATTGTCCTGAGTTCGCTGAGCTGCTGGTCACTGTCTCTGCGCAGTAGTGACGTTTTCCAGATTTGGCGATTGGTTCATCTCCAGCCCGAAGACGCCGCTGCCCGGCACAGAACCCTTCTCCTCCCCGCGACACGGCTGTCCTGAAGTGGAGGGAGGAGAGCCACCGGGTGAATATGCTGCGAGGTTCCCGTTCTGATCCAGCTACGGGCTGCTAGAGAAATTCCTCCGTCTCCCAGCTAGCTGGTTTTTTTTCTGCCACTGCAGAGAAGCATGACAGCAGCTTCAGCCTGTGGGTCTTCGTTAGTAGTATTGCCAGCTCCTCTACCCCGGACCACCTCAGCTGCTCCCCCCTCCTCTACAGTGCTTTCTCCAGTTGCTGCAAGCCCAGTTATTTCTTCTCCAGCTGCGCCTGTCACCGATCCTGCAGGAGCGGCTCCTTGTTTTCCTGAGGGGCCCACCATCACCGCTACTACGGGAGAGAGAAGATTTGAGTCTGCTGCAGCAGTCACCACCGTACCCCAGGAAAACAGGCAAGTGTTTTTTTCATTCTGTATTCCAATCTGATGAATTACCTTGTCTGATTCCTGGTGGTGACGCTCAGGCTGCGCAGTCTACTGAGTCCTCACCACCTGCTGCAGCCACCAAAATTTTACCAGCTTTCTCTGTGTCTTCTCCTTTATTCCCCGAGTGTCCACTGGTTCCAGGACCTAGCCGCCGGACAGAGGAGCAGCCTGCGGGCCTGGAGATCCTGGTTCCAGCTCCACAGCTGCAGTATGGACAGAGGAGGAGGGCTGTCTGCTACCTGGGACCTGAGCTGACAATGAAGCGTCCCTGGGTTTCACCTACGCAGAGCCTATTCCCAGTTGGTAATGGATCTCCTGTTGCCACGCCGAGCGAGCCATCCGTGTGGGTTTCTATGTCAGGGGGTCCTAAGACTGCAGAGACCATCATGCCTGCTGTTAGGGCCACTGCAGCAGAGTTGGAGTTGGACCTCCAGGAGGCCGGGCCGAAGAGATTGCCATTCGGATCGACGGAGTCCTGGATGGCGGTGGAACTTGAGCTCAGGCGAGTACTCGAGTACTCTCCTTTGTTTTCATTGTTTCTATGTTGGAGAGGGCTTGTCTGACTCTTGGTGGGGAGAGCCGGCTGCTGCCGTCAGCAGCATCTGAGCTCGCTTCACCAGGTTCCACTGCTGCCAGTGACCCTGACCCCTTTTCTCTCCTCCCTTCTGTCGAGTCTTCTCTCAGGGTCACCGATGATCTCCCAGCTACACTGGAGGTCTCTGTAGGTTCTGATCTGCCACCTGAGGTCTTCGTGGGTCCAGCTCCTCCAACCAAAGACGTGATGGCGATGCCGTCCAAGCCTAGGCCTCCATGGGGGCTATGCTCCAGCCCGGGGGCCACCGAGGGTGCAGCCATGCCTCATTCCGGGGCCACCGAGGGTGCTGCCATGCCTCATTCCGGGGCCACCGAGGGTGCTGCCACGCCTCAATCCGGGGCCACTGAGGGTGCTGCACTGATGCCCAAGGTTGCCGTGGGTCCTCTCCCTTTGTCTGCCTCCATCGTGGTTCGTTCTCCGCCATAGGTAGTTTCTGGTATCCATCATCCTTGGGTCTGCGGTGGTTACCGGTTTCATCTTCCGCCTCGAGGGGGAGGTGGGTGGTATACCATGGTCCGCTGGCCTAGAAATCCGGGGAGGCTGCCCGATGAACTTCTCCAGTTGCTAGGGTGGTTTCTGTGTCCAGGGAGGCCACCCGATGGACTTTTTCATCTGTCTTGGTGGTGCTGGAGACCTGATAGGCCACCCAACCTTTTCCATGTGATGGTCGGGTGGAGTCGAGACTTTGGTAGGCCACCAGAACTGTTTTCTTGTTTATCCCGTGTGTCTTAGTTCTTTGCTCCTTGTTTATTCTATGTTTCAGCATGAATGTACAATTAGTTTAAACCTACGGTTAATCAGCTATAAGTATGAATGCTCTTGTCTTCCTAGCTTGGATTTCTATCCTGATTTGTCTTTATTGGGAGTGTTCTTTTTGTACTTTAAGTTGTAGTGTGTAGATACTTTGTATTTTCACATTGACATGTTCTGGGAGTCTTCCTGCTAAGCATTTTGGGGTTGTTTTCATTTTGGTGTGTCTCCCTCCAGGACTGGATTCCCCCACCGCCCTCCCAAGGCTGGTTTTGGTAGTTTTTTCTGGTTGGGGGGTGGGAGGTGTTCTGTCTTCCTTGGTGTTTCTGCGGGATGCCTAGACCATCCCTTAAAGGGGGGGGGGCACTGTAGTGATCCCGAGTGCGGGTGTGTTCCATGCTCGAGTCACTTATTATTTTCCCCATACTCAGTTTGTATATTTGGTCTTGTTTATTTTGGGGTTTATTTGTGTTCTTATTTTGACAGTGCCACAGCAGGACTTCCGGCTGTAACGCCTGCTCACGACCTGTCACAGCTGTGTGTGTTTAATGATTGCTGTCTCTCCACACCTGTTTGTAGTTTGAGTTTTCTGTGTGCTATTTAAGATTGCTAGCGAGGGTTATTCCTCGCTGCAACCTCGCCCTACCTAGGCTGGAGTCCCCAACCTTGACTCCAGTCCCTTTTCAGCGTAAGGTTTCGCCCTTGCTATTTATATGTAAGTGTTTGTATTTTTCTCTTTTATGTCTCACATTATCTCCCTGCGAGGTCGTGTGTATAGTTTGTATTCTGCCTATCATGGCACGTTCCTTTGTTCCCTTTTCTTTAATAAATAAGCAAACTCACTGCTGGCAATTGGTGTCTCATTTCTACCCTGAATTGGGCATTCATAACAATTTTGAACAAAAGCTACTCTAGTAGTCAAAAAATAAAAGGACTCAGTTGAAATTAAACATCAGAGGTCTAATTTAACTGCTTATAAAAAAGATCAGAATTGGCAAAAAATATACACAGGACAATGTGACTGCCTCTTAACATCAGAGGTTGTGCTGAGTTTCCATCATCTAGATTGATATGTCAAGTTCTGAGCATGGTCAGGGGACCATGCTTAGAACTTTAAGTTTATTTTTGTTTTTCACTGTGTTTTCTTTGCCTCAGCTCAGTTTGGTTATTGTGTTCATTTTCACATTCATGTCCCTATTTATGTTCTTTTGAATTTGCCATTTACTTCTGTTTGCTATGATTGTCTTATTTCTGGCCTCTCATGTTTCTTATTTTAATCTTAGGTTATTTTTTCATGGTTCTGTTTATTAGTACTATTATCATGGTCACGGTTATGTTTCAGTCAATCAAACTTCATTTTTAAAGCACTTTAAAAACAACTACAGCTGATACAAAGTGCTGTACATCAGGAATAGATAAAATGAGGACATGTAATGAGTGAATGAATCTTTATTTTGGATAGATTAAAAGTAAAGATTAAAAGAACGGAACAGAATAATATAACAAAGGGGAAAAAATCTAACAAGGTCAAAATTAAACAATAACTCCTCTGATTATACAGTTCAACATAAGTTATCTGAAATGGGTGATGGCTGAAGCCGCAGCTTATATTGCCCACCCATATTCCATCCAAGAATTCAAAAGAAAAACAAAACAAGATCGATTACAATTCAGAACAAAGCTAAGACTAAACGTGACAAAACCCCCCAAAAAACTAAGCAACAGCATAACACAGACTGAATATGATAATTCTTATGTGATTTTACATGTCATCTTGTATATATGTTTGGAGTATTTCTACCTTTAGTTTTTGTTTAAATTGTCCAAGCGTTGTACATGATTTTAATTCAGGTCCAAAAACATTTGTGGACTGTATGGCGAAGAGCTCCCTGGTTCCATCAATATGGATTTCCTCCCCATTTTTGCACTGCTGTTTCTTTCACACCGGGTCTGTGTCTCTGAGGTGAGCGCGATCGTGATCATGCCGGGCAGAATACATTATTCCAGGGACATGTTGCTGCATTTAAACACGGATAATGCACCGTCTGTGTTTGAGTCTGTGTCGCGACTGTTGGACTTTATTTTAAGAGACGTTCATGGACACAGCGGTGAAAAGAGAGACAAGAGAAGGAGGCGCAGAAAGCGTGGAGGCGTGAAATTACGCCTGAGGAAACATCAGTTTGGTAACATTCCTCTTCCTTCTATGATTTTGGGGAACGTACAATCTCTGAGGAACAAGGTGGATGAAATTCAAGGGAATGTACGCTACCAGTAGGACTTTAAGAACTGCTGTGTCATGGCTTACACTGAGACTTGGCTTACTGTGCATGACCGGGACGCGGACCTGTGGATTGATGGCTTTGGAGCCCCACTGCGCTCGGATCAGCAGGAAGAGGTAACGGGAAAACGTCAGGGGGGCGGCGTATGTTTATATATTAATAAGCAGTACTGCACATCTGTCACGGTCAGAGAGCACATCTGTACACCCGATGTGGAGCTTCTGTCCATATAGCTACGCCCCTTTTATTTGCCTCGCGAGTTCCCCCAACTTTTCATCACAACTGTGTACATACACCCGAGGGCAGACGCTGACTCCGCCTCCAGCACCGTCTTTGATGTGGTGCAGCAGCTGCAGTCAATTTCTCCAGAGGCGCCAAACTTTATTCTTGGGGATTTTAACCATGTTTCTTTAAAGAAGACACTTAAAAACTTTTTATCAGTATGTCTCCTGCCCAACCAGGCGAAAAAAGACATTGGACCTGTGCTATGGATCCATAGAGAGGGCCTATAAATCACTCCCCCTTCCTCCTGTAGGATCCTCAGATCACAACTGTGTACATTTGCTGCCCACATATAAAACTGCTCTCAGAAGAGGCAAGGTGGAGACCAGAGACATAGATGTGTGGACAGAAGATTCAGTGCACTGCCTCCAGGAATGCTTTAACTGTACAGACTGGGAGATGTTCACACTGTCCTGCGGGGATGATTAGGACTCTTTGGTGGACATCACATGCTCATACATGGCTTTCTGTAAAAATACGATCGTTCCACGTAAACGTGTCAAAATATATCCCAACAACAAGCCATGGGTTACAAAATCAGTTAAATCCTGCTTACAGAGGAAAGCACTTGCCTTTAAAGTAGAACTGAACTGAACGGCATTGAACGGCACTGGGTGATAGTACATACAATTATAAAGATAATTTATCATTGGCACCCCCTCCACAAATCCCGGAATCTTGGAGAAAATCGCGATTTTGAATTTCCCGCCCTGAAAAATCAGACAAATCCGCCGATTAACCGGAAGTGCAGCCGGAGTTCCGCGTGACGTCACGAGTGTGACACAGTCCTCCATGTTTACCATTGCGAGCACGTCGACACTGGTTGTTTTTGGTGCATTTTGTCGTGATAGTCGACTACAAAACACTTCCAACACCTGGGAAGATCTGTTCAGTGGCCAAGGAAAGCTGTCATGGCGACGAAAGAAAAGAAAGGGGGAGGAAAAGCGAACGAGAAGCGATGCGTTTCTAGATATAGATATTACAGTGATCCCTCACTTATCGCGTTTAATGGGGACCAGAACCGACCGCGAAAAGTGAAAAACCGCGAAGTAGCATCACCCCCCCCCCCCAAGGGCGTCACAAGCACTATTTTGCACAAAAAGGCACAAGAGAACAGCGAAAAGTGCCACTAAGCAACACGAGCGATAAAGAAGCTGGGTAAAACGTCTCGGCCAATCAGCTTGCGAGGTAAAACGTCTCGGCCAATCAGCTTGCGAGATTCCCGAGCGGTGAAGAGGTGGGCGGAGAGGAGTGGAGCGGTGGTCAGAGAGGTGGATTTTGAGTTGTGCGGGCTCTCCGTGTTGATACCTGATGTTCTAATGTAGTAGACTACATTAGAACATTAGAACACATTAGCCCGTGTTGATACCTGATGTTCTGATGTATCAGGTATCAACACGGAGAGCCCGCACAACTCAAAATCCATCTCTCTGACCACCGCTCCACTCCTCTCCGCCCACCTCTTCACTGCTCGGGAATCTCGCAAGCTGATTGGCCGAGATGTTTTACCTCGCAAGCTGATTGGCCGAGACGTTTTACCCAGCTTCTCTCCCTGCAGAGCGCACATACCCAGCGAAGGAAGACCGCATTCATTGTTCTTTATCGCTCGTGTTGCTTAGTGGCACTTTTCGCTGTTCTCTTGTGCCTTTTTGTGCAAAATAGTGCTTGTGACGCCCTTGGGGGGGGGTGACGCTACTTCGCTGTTTGTCACTTTTCGCGGTCGGTTCTGGTCCCCATTAAACGCGATAAGTGAGGGATCATTGTATTGTAATACATAGCCCAATTTTTTGAATGAATGAATGAATGAATTTATTTATTTCGGATAGTACAGTACAGGTTGAAAGAAACTGAATGATATAACAACAAGGTCAAATTGAACAATGACTCATCTGATTATACAATTCAACGTAAGTTATCCGAAATGGGTGATGGCTGAAACCGCAGCTTATATTGCCCACCCATATTCCATCCAAGAATTCAAAAGAGAATACAGGCAAGAGCGATTACAATTCAAAACAAAACTAAGACAAAATATGACAGAGAAATAAGAAAACTAAGCTACAACACAACACAGGCTGGATATGTCACAACTCGCCGCTCATTAGCGGCGCCAGCTGCGCGCACACTTGCGCCTCGTCAGCAGCGAGGGATATAAGCCACTCTGCCCTGGGCTTCGGCATGAAGCCGTCTGATTCCTTCAGCCCTCTTGCTGCAGAGGAACCGCCTCATCTCCCAGCAAGATCTACAGCGTAAGCATACCTACCTTTGCCTTTCCAGTCTCTCCCCTGTGCACAGGTGGATTCGCCTCTGCATCGCCGTCTGCCAGCTGCTGTCACAGGTGCATTAGGTCTCTGTCTCCGGGGCTCGCCTTTGTGCACGCCTGCCACCTGCCACACTCCTGCATCCTCCTCTGTCTCGTCACCGATCCTGAATGCCTCTTCACTCTGAAAACTCTGGTTTTCTTGACTGCTGGAACTGCTGGAACTGCTATCATCTGCCATTGTTGTTTTGTTTAGGGATCACACTCGTGACGTCACGCAGCGTCGTCTGTACTACTTCCGGTTTGTTTGGCACTGCCAGCCAGAGGCAAAAGTTTATCGGCTTATAGCTTGGCCATCGCACGGCCTAAAAATTTCTTTTATGTGTTGAAAAATACAATAGGTAATAAGGAATTAATCTGCTATTCTACTTTTTGCGCCAAAAGGTGGGTTCAGTTCTACTTTAAACAGGGGTCTGTTTCTGAGCTACAGGTTGCCACAAAAGAGCTGAAGTCCAAAATTTTAAGAGCAAAACAGAATTATAAATCAGAATTGGAAAGTAAGATGGCAACAAAGAAACTTGGTTCAGCCTGGGCCAGTATGAAAACTATTGCAGGCCTTCAGAGCACAGAGCGCAGTAATCGTGTGTTTTTAGATGGTTTTAATTCAGACACAGAGCTGGCTAATGCTCTTAATTGTTTTTATGGTCGTTTTGACTCCTTTGATTTTAGCACTGAAACCCAAGATTTGAAACAGAAACGCAAAGACAATCAGCACTTTAATATTGAGGTGCAGGATATTAAAAGGGAGTTCTGCACTGTAAAAGTGAACAAAAGTCAGGGCCCTGATAATATATGTGGGCGCTTGGTAAAGTCCTGTGCACATGAACTGAGTCCTGTATTTCATTACATTTTCAATAAGTCCTTACAGACACAACATGTGCCTAAGATCTGGAAAGAAGCCGTGGTTGTTCCCGTTCCAAAATCCAGCTGTCCTAAAACAGTAAACGACTTTAGACCAGTTGCTTTGACTTCAATTTTAATGAAAATTTTTGAAAAACTGGTCAGATGTGAGGTCCTAAAGCAGACTGAGCAAGCATTGGATCCTCTGCAGTTTGCCTATAGGCCTCACAGAGGAGTGGAGGACGCCACTGTCACTCTGTTTAACATGCTTTTTAAACATCTGGATTTTAATGGGACACACGCCAGGGTTTTATTTGTGGACTTTTCCTCCACCTTTAATACAATCCAACCTCATATTTTAGTTGAAAGGCTCCTGCAACAATTTGATTTGAGCAAAAATCTGGTGGGTTGGATTCTGGATTTCTTAACCAACAGGACGCAGAGAGTAAGGGTCAATGGTACATTGTCTGACCTAAAGTGCTCTTCTACTGGCTCTCCTCAGGGGTGTGTGTTGTCACCACTACTCTTCATCCTGTACACAAACATGTGTCGGAGCAGACATGACAACAGACACATTATAAAGTATGCTGATGATTCAGTTAAGGCCCTTTTCCACTAGCCTCACTTAGCCCTACACTGCACCACTCAGCCCGCTTTAGGCGCTTTTCCATTAGCCCCAGCACCGGTTAGTAGGTACTTTTTTCGTACCTGATCCAGGGCAGGGTCTAACCAGGCTGAGTAGGGCTGAGTAGGGCTGTGATATGACTTTAAGAGACTGGTCGCCGCTGATTGGTCAGGTTGTAACGTCATGAAAGCGACTTTTTCTGCTGAATTTACTCCACGACCGCCATTTGTAATTGTTCAGCAGTGAACACAGTGCGCCCCTTTAATACGGTATATTATATTAATATACTGTATAATATACTTATATAATAATATACTCCTAATATTATATATTAGGAGGTGCGCAATTTTCTTTCTATATTAGGCGACGATCGCATCCAGCGCGAGTTGGACGGATCTACTCAAAATGCAGGTGTCCGAGCAGATGGCTTCTCAAGGGCACATCCGTACTGCCAAACAGTGTCGGGAGAAGCTGAAAAAGCTGAAAAGCGATTACCGAGCAGTGAAGGACCACATTGCTCGAAGTTCAGCGGATGGAAGGAGTGGAAGTGGTTCGCTGAGAGACATTGGGCTCCACACGGTCACAGTCACGGTCACGGCCCTTGGAAACAGTGGATGGTGAGTGTTTATTTGATATTGCGCTTCTGTTCGCCACTTGATCCTTTCTGTGCCAAGCTCACTGTTTTTAAGAAATAGGAAGGTTGTTAGATTGTGGGTAATGGTTGTTACTGAGGCTTGCCTATTGTTTTGCAGCCAACTGCAGATTCACGCTTGCTTTGTGTTAAGTATTAGCGCGAACAAAACGCTGAATTACGCTTATTGTATTCCGGTTAAAAACTTGAGAGTGTTGTGTACATGTTGCACTTTGGTGTTAAGTTTTAAATTGCGTGCATTTTCTTTCTAGAATCGCATTTCATATCACAGGGGTCCACCTCAGTGGACAGACACAGCGGACTCTCCTGGCGCTGTGTCTGCGTGTGCGTCTGGCTGAGCGCCAGCTGGATCAGCTCCACATCACGAGCTCCATCTGGATCACGTTCAAGTGCCGGTAAGGCACAATAACCACGATTTTTTTTTTTTGGTTGAAACAGGTCCAGCAGCGGAAACCAGGGTTGAAAATCCATCCATCCATCCATCTTCTACCGCTTAATCCTTTACAGGTCGCGGGGGGGCTGGAGCCTAACAAGTTATGTACCAAATTGATTAATGCAATTTCCTGTAGCTGCATATTAATTAATTGAAAATGTCTTTTTAAATGTACAAAAAGGTTATTCTTTGGTCTTCACTTATCGGTGTTCCACAACCATTTTTAGGTGTGGTGATTGAAGTGCTGTTGTAACTCCTGTTTTAGACAAACAAAGTGCATGAACTGCCGTTGAAATCAACATGCTTCATTGAAATGCTTCGCGTCAGCTGACTGTATTAACCCATTCAGATTTCTGCGGCCACACTACAAGCAACTAGTTTAAACATTACCCATCCATCCATCCATATTCTTAATCTTAATCCTTTTTAGTTTTGCAGGGGGGCTGCAGCCGAAGACAGCACCCTGCGTGTTGCAAAATCTGCTCTACTGAGGGGCAGCAACATGACAGTTCAGCTTATATACAGCAATGAAGCATAATATAATAGTGGCATTCCACCACAGACTTTCACCTGTGTAATTCCATAATATATGTAGTGATCCAGCTTTAACGACCATGCCTTTCTGTCTTTCCATCTAGGCAAAACGAAAACAGACAACTCCTATCACTGACCTTACATTAGCGATGGTCAACATGCATGACGAAGAGATGCGGCTCTTGGAACGGCAACATGACCAGCGGCAAGAATCAGGAGTACATGCAGCATTTGCGACAGGTGGCCACAGATGTGCAGGCAGATGCGCGTGAAGCCCTGGAGCTGGACGCTGCGTTACGAAGGGAAGAGCTCGCAGAGATGTCATTGCCCAGTCTGTTTTTTTGTTTGTAAATTTTGCTTCTGGAATAAAATTGTATTGTTTGCATCAAAAGTCTGGTTTATCTGTTATGACACCGTATGAGAAAAGCCAATAATTACATACACATTCCATTCTCTGTTCACTCCACATGCTGCTGTTCATCAGGTCAGGTGTATAGCCTTCTAATGGTAATTTAATTTTTAACAACACAACGAAACGTAATGTCTTGGTAGGTTTTTTTTTTTAATTTTAAACAAATTTGCAATGCGGAATCCATTTCTCTTGAACGGGTACATTTTTTAGGTTATAAGCAGTTGTACAGGTGTGCTTGAACTTGTAGACACTGCTAAAGGTAAGTACGTGTAAGTTGAATGTTGCATCGCCAGTCAAAATTTAATAAATTAAGAAGGAATCTAGCAAAAATTTGGCACTACTAACAGTAGACAAATCGGACAAGGATACACAACTGTGTTTTTGTTGCACACAACTGTTGTTACCAACAAGTGCAAAATTTATATTCCCTTTTCCCCAAAATTAAAAATCAATTTGTAAGTAAAAGTGGGAGACCTTTACATGGGAAAATATGACATGTATCAGCACATGATTTATAGTTCAATTTGCATTTCCACCTAAGCAAAAGTGGCTTGTCGAGCTGGATTTTTGTGAAGATGGCCTGTGCGGTGTTTCTGCATGTAATTACATACCTGTCAAGTGATACGGTTTCGCCGTATTTTAATACGGGGAAAATGCAATTTTAGCAAATACGGGCGTATTGCCATTTCTGTACGCCAAAGAGAAAAATATACGGGAAAAAAATTTGAGAGTGTGGGGAGGAACACGTCGTGTGTGACCCCCACAGCGTACGGGGCTGTCAGAGCGCTCAGCGTGAGCAATTACCACAACAGAAGTGTGGACTCATCATTAGGCTGATGGCTTCGCGCCTTCTTAACAGATAAGCGTTATGAACAAGAGGACAGGTAGATGGACCATGCACAACATTTTATTTACAAAAAACATTTTTGAAATATGTATGCACATAAATGTGGACAAAATAGACAAGTATTGCATCACAGAATCTCGTGTTATATTGTATCGTGCAGCTTGACATGGCGATGTCCCATCGGGAGGTTTGAACTCACGCCTCTCACTCCGGAGTCCCGCACTCTACCTGTGTCGCCAATAGGGTCAACCCACTTGTCAAGCCAAGTAGGGTGCTTATATTGAGTTCGCTACAATATCACCACCCTGCTCCTCTGCTCTCTGTGCCGCTGCCACCACTGGTTCATCTACTGCATCATCCAATGTAGTGTCAAACGTCTCTCCATGACTCTCACACAGATTGTGCAGAGCACAACAAGTCAGCACCATAGATTTAACCAGTTTCATGTCACAGTCATTCCTCTCTCCTTCCTTCTCTCCTCATCATCAGCCATTTTGTTTGTTGTGGAGGATTCCGTCGCATGTTTCACGTCACGAGGGTGTGGCGCCGCCTGCTGTTCAACAAATCCCACCCACAGCAGGTGTGCCAGCAGGTGCGCCAGCAGTAGTTGAAAAGCAACTGAGGCTGAACCGAACCGAAGTGAGTAGAGCCGAGTTTTCAAATCGGGGCTGAGCGGGGCTAGTGGAAAAGGGCCTTTATTGTCAGTCTCCTCCAGGATGGTGAGAGTGGCCATGGCCCAGTAGTTGATGATTTTGTTCACTGGTGTGAGGATTCCTACCTGCAGTTGAATACAACAAAAACTAAAGACATGATTATTGACTTTAGGAGGAAAACTCCCAGGCACAAAGTCACCGTACTAAAAGGCCAGACCACCGAATGTGTACAATCCTACAAATATCTTGGGACGATTATTGATAGTAATTTAAACTTTGAAGAGAACTGTGAAAGGGTGTGCAAAAAGGGTCAGCAACATTTGCATTGCTTGAGGAAACTTGCACGCTTCCAAATTGACCGAACCATAATGACAATGTTTTATCGGGCTTTTATTGAATCTGTTTTATCCTTTTCTTTAGTGTCATGGTTTGGTCAGATAAAACTGAAACAGAGGAAATCCTTGGATCAGGTAGTTCGATGGTCCAGTCGTTTGCTTGGTGAGTCACAGCTGAGCCTGACATCCCTGTACACCAGACAAGTACAGAGGATGGCTCAGTCGGCGGCCTCCGTCGGTCTATGATGACCATGGAAGAGAATCCTAAATGTCTACTCTGCTGGAACAGCACCGCCTGTGGCTGAACAGGCCGATGCGCACCGGTGTTCTACCTTCCAGCGTTGGGCGTTGGTAAGATTCAAGCCTGGGCAGGAAGATATGGAGGACAAGATGTTACCCATACAGCATGTCCCCCCTCTCCACGTCACTGATGAATCCAAAGGAACAGCAGGGCTGCTATAGTTTGGCACCAGCGCCGTCGCAGGAGCTGCCAGAACGATGTTGAGCACAACAGAGAACTGCCTTAGGGGCTCCGACTCCGGATTTTTCCTCAGGGTTGACTCCCGAAGCCTTTCCTGTGACCGGGTGTGCCGCAAGGCAGCGGAGGTTTGAAATCAGGGTTTACCTTCCCCTAGATGGGCTACCTTCCCAGGTTGACGAGCCACCATCTACCCGAAGCATCTGGTTTTAAGGCGCCAGAGATCCGCCCTCGCCCCTTCTCCTATTAGTAAAAGCAGTTCCGCCAGGCTTAGAGACTAAACCACATGGGCAGGCTAGGAGTTGGACTTAGTTGTCAGAGGCTTTTCGAGACGCACGCCGTAAGGAGCATTTTATGAGCATTGGGAGCTTAACCCCAGTGCCGCTCCTGGCTATGACAACCTTGGAACCAGAGGATGGCTACCTCCATTTTAAATGATGACTCCCACCCTTTGCACTGCAACTTTCAGCTTCTTCCCTCAAGACGGAGGTTTGCTGTCCCAAAAAGTAAAACCCAGCGCTACAAAAACAGCTTTGTTCCTGCTGCTGTCAAAGAGTTGAACAAGTTGTAACAATATATTGCACATAATTGAGGTACCTATTTATTAACTCCATTTTATATTTACTTATTTTTGCAGGATTTTATTTGGGTTCTAAACATTTTATTGGGTTTTAGACCTTTGAATTTTTAACCTCTTTGACTAGCTTTTAACTTTTTAATATGACCCTTATCTCTTACCTCTGGTTTTTCTCTCATCTCTTTGTCTTTATACCCTGATTGATGGAGCCTTGAGTATTTTTATCATGTTTATAGTCAGCTTCATGTGTGCCTGTGTTTGTGTTTATGTTGAATGTAATTGTGGCTTGTAAATATGGATGTCACCAGACTGCAAAACAAATCTACCTACGGGTACAAATAAAGTAACCTGATTCCACAATCTGACTCCTTGCACTGAGACAGTGTTGCTTGGTGGTAGTTCTCACTGAAGGTTTTTTGAAATATACATGTTCCTCTGAAATGATATTGTTTCTCCCTTATTTGGAACAACTTTTGGATATTTGCGGGCAGTGATAGATTCTGTCATGGCGGCCGCTGGGCCGTCATCATCCTCAGCTGCGCACAGACCGGCTGTTGGCAATCAACGGGCTTTAAAAGCCAGGATCTCAGACTGCTCTGCACGGAGTCGTCTGTTGCCTTTGCCTTGCAACGCGTCTAGGATACGACCTCAAGCCAGAGCCAGAACCAAGTCGCCACGCCAAGCCTCGTCACGTAAGATACCTCATCACTCATCCCTTCCTAGTATTCTCCCCTGTGCACAGGTGGACCTCCCTGGCGGTGGACTTGCCTTCCCTGTCAACGGGACGCCATCTCCTCCTCCTCGGAGCTCCTCCTCATCACCTCAGCATCAAGCACCACGCGCACCACGCCGCACCGGGACACGGAGCCAACAAGATTCTCTCTGCGGCGCCTGCAAGTAAGCAGCACAAGCTTCAGCTTCCTGTTCACGTGAACTGTAATAATCCCCTGTGCTTGTGTGTTCCAGGGTTGCCAGGTCGCAGCAGGAATCGTTCAGCTCCAGTGACCAGACAGCATCACACTCACTCACCCATTCACACACGCTACACTCAGCAGTTTAATTAATAAATAATTGTCAAACAGTCTACTCGTGTCAGCGTCTGTCTCCTGGGTCCCAAGTCATGTCAGTACGACTCCGTCAAGATGACCCAGCTGACAGCACGTTGGCGCGCCGTATTAACACTCTTAGCGCTCGAGTAGATTTGTTAGCTCACCAACAGACAGTTATTTTGAACCTGTTACCTCAGGTTAATAGCCGGCTGGATCGCCTGGAAGGACGCCAGGCGTTCCCCCTGACCACCGGGGCTTCACCAGCCCCTGTAGCCTCGCCTGCTAGCCAAACATACCTTAACCTTAACCTTAATTCTCTCCTGCCAGGAGGCACATAAGGCCTGGACATCAATCCGCCACTGGTGTCGGTCTGCAGCTGCGTGGCGTGCTTCGCCCCAAGAGCTCCACCCAGCAACGGTCCACTCTACTTCCACCATCCTTCTCCAGGTTGTTTTTGGGCGGCCTCTTTTCCTGCGTCCTTCCAGGGTCCACTCCATGGCTACAGCGCAGTCGTCCTTCGGGTCTTTCCTGAGAATGTGGCCGATCCAGTTCCATCTCTTTCTTCTGATTGCCTCACTGATTTTCTTGGTTTCTGCCATTTCCAGGATTGTCTTGTTGGATATGTGTTGCTGCCAGCGCACCTTGAATATCCTTCTCAGACACTTGGCTTTGAATGCATCCAGCTTTTCCTCCTCTCCTTTGGTCAGCTTCCAAGTCTCACAGCCGTACAAAAGCACTGACAGCACCAGGCTTCTGTGCAGGGAAGTTTTCGTCTTCTTGCTGATGTTTCCAGTTGCCCAGATTTTGCTCAGCCACTTGTACTGGGCATTGGCCAGGGCTATCCTTCTCTTGACGTCAGTTCCTCCGCCTCCGTCCTTGGCTACCGTAGCTCCAAGATAAGTGAAGCTCTCCACCTCTTCTACTTCATTCCCTCTGACTCTCAACTTTTCCGCAGACTTGCTGTTCACCTTCATGGCTTTGCACTTGTGGTCGTTCATCTTCAGTCCGACTTTGCAGGCGTTTTCCTCCAATCTGGCTGTCTTTTGCTGTAGGTGATTCATGGCGGATGACAGAAGCGCGAGATCGTCGGCGAAGTCGAGGTCTTCCAGCAGGGTTGATAAGTTCCACCTTATGCCTGTTCTTTCTCCATCTGTGGTCTTCTTCATGACCCAGTCAATTACCAGCAGGAACAGAAACCCTGACATGCAGCATCCCTGTTTTACTCCGGTGATAACAGGAAACCAGTCTGTTGTCTCTCCTTCGTCTATGACCGAGCATTGGAAGTCCTTGTACAACGTTTGAACCATTCTGATGAGTTTTTTGGGGATTCCGTACTCGCTCATGATGATCCAGAGGCTGTCTCTGTGGATGGAGTCGAAGGCCTTTTCAAAGTCCACAAAGTTGATGTATAGAGTGGCATTCCATTCATTGGTTTGCTCCAAGATGTTCCTCAGTATGAATATCTGTTCTGTTGTTCTTCTTCCTTTTCTAAACTCGGCTTGTTCCTTCCTGAGCGACGGATCCACCCCTGTTTGTATCCTATTAATCAGGACCCTGCTGAGAACTTTGCTGGCCAGTGGCAGTAGCGTGACTCCTCTCCAGTTGCCACATTCCTGAAGGTTGCCTTTCTTTGGAATTTTGCAAATGAGCCCCTTCATCCATTGGTCGGGTACTGCTTCCTTCTCCCATACGAGATCAAATAGTCTCTTCAGTTCTATGCTGGTGTGCTCTGGGTCCGCTTTCAACATCTCTGCTGTAACCTGGTCAATTCCTGCTGCTTTTCCGTTGTTGAGTGTGCATAGAGCTGATCTTATTTCTTCTAAAGTTGGGGCTTCGGTTGAGATATCAAGTTCTTCTCTCTCCTCTTCCTCTGCTTGTGGGGACTCCTCCGGTGCGTCTCTGTTGAGGACTTCCTGGAAATGCTCCTTCCACCTTGCCAGTCTTGCCTCCTTGTTTTTCAGTAGATCTCCGTTCTTGCTCTTCACTGCTGCTGCTTGTCTTGTGCCTTGTCCTGTTAGCTGCTTCACAATGTTGTATAATTCTTTCTGTTGTCCATTCTCCGCTGCAGTTTGTGCTCTCTGTGCTTTCTCAGCCATCCACTTTCATTTGTCTTCCCTGGCACTCCTTTTCAATTCCTTGTCTTTCTCTTTGTTCTCCTCTCTCCTCCTGTTCCGGATTCTTTCTGAGTGGGTGCTGTCCATCCTTGTTTTGATGTCCTTCCTCTCATCGATCAGTTTCCAGGTATGCTCACTGATCCATGGCTTGCTCTTCCCTTTCCTATAACCTAACACTTCCTTTGCAGTGTTGACATATGCGTTTCTCTGTTGTTCCCACACCTCTTCTACATCTTCGCTCTCTGTCCTAGTTTCTTCAATTTTGCTCCTTACTGCCTCGCAGTATGTCCTCCTCGTTTCTTCATCTTTTAGCCGTTCCATGTTGAGCTTTGGCTTGACTCTGTTGTCGTCTCTGTGGGCCTTGAGTCTCATCTTGATGCTGGTCCTCACCAGGTAGTGGTCGCTGTTGGCATCTGCTCCCCTCTGTACCCTAGAGTCCAGGATAGATGATCTCCACTGCCCGCTGATCAACAGGTGGTCTATTTGATTCTTCACCTTCCCATCAGCTGATACCCATGTGGCCTTGTGAATATCCTTGTGAGGAAATAGCGTCCCGGCTATGACGAGGCCGTTCATCTGGCTGAACTCGCACAACCTCTCCCCATTGTCGTTCTGCTCTCCCAGGCCGTGCACCCCCATCGTCCTCTTGTATCCGGTGTTGCCCCTGCCCACCTTGGCGTTGAAGTCACCCATGATGATAATGATGTCGTTCTTGTTGCATCCATCAACTGTTTCCTGTAGCTCCTGGTAAAACTGCTCCTTCTCTGCTTCCTCCTTTTCGTTGTGGGGGGCGTAAACTTGTATGATGGTGAACCTTCTCTGTCTTGAATAGAATCGAGCCATGATGATTCTCTTGCTGATGGGTGTCCATTCCATGAATGCTCTCCTTGCTTGCTGGCTGACCATGATGGCGACTCCTCCTTCGTGCAGCTCCTTGTCCCCACTGTAGAGCACTGTCTTCCCTGATGCTAGCTGTAGCTTTCCGGCTCCCGTCCACCTGCATTCACTGATCCCTAGAATGTCTAATTTATATCTCTTCATCTCCCTCACTATCTGTGCTGCTGCTCCTTCTCTGAACATGGTCCTGACGTTCCAGTGCCTGATGTACAGTCTATTTGGGGGTCGCAATGGACCTTGTCAGGCGCTGAGCTTCCCGTAGGCTTTCACCCACTGCCGTCATGTTGCCGGAGTCGGCGATCCCTGCTCCTCCTAGGTTGTCTTGTAGATTGATGTCCATAGTTTCTGTAACTCTAGTTTTTTTTTTTTTTTACAGGAGAAGGTAGTTGGCCTTTTGCCCAACCCCCAGACTTGGAGGACCAGGGTTTTCTGTCAGGGTGTCCTTCCCTTAGACTGCGTTGGTCCACGTGTGCAATCCCCCATCCGTCACCCGGGGGCCGCGCCTCTACGTCGTGCAGTCCCAGCGTGAGGGCTAGCCAAACATACCAGCCATCATTACCTCGTCTCACTCCCGTGCCAACCCCCGCCTGCTTCAGCAGAAAACTCGGGGAAGCACAAGGGTTTTTGCTCCAATGTGAATCAGTCTTTCTCCGCGACCTGGGAGATTTCACCACCGATCAAAGCAAAATTGGGTACATTTCCAATCTGCTCCGGGGGAGGGCATTAGATTGGGCCTATACTATTATGGCTAAACCCAACCATTCCCTTTTGACTTACCAGCAGTTCGTGGCAGAATTTTGGGAGGTGTTTGATCATACAGACCGGGGCGCAGTGCTAACTGATCGGCTGCTAAGCCTTCGGCAAGGCAGTAGATCTGCCGCCGATTACGCCGTAGATTTCCGGGTATTTGCCGCTGAGGTCGGGTGAGGGGAGCCAGCGCTTTGTGGTATTTTCCTCCTCAGCCTTAGTTCGGAGCTGAAGGATGAATTAGCAGCATGGGATAAACCAGACAGGTTAGGGGAATTAATTTCTCTTGCCATTAGTTTGGACAGTAGGCTGAAGGAGCGAGCGGCCGAACGGAGGGCTGTTAGCCATTCGAGTAAACCCCGCCCTTGCTCTGCTAGGTCACCTCTCCTTGCTCTGCCCTCATCAGAGGAACTCCCGGAGCAGGAGGATATGGTTATCGGACAATCGGGAGTTTCAGCAGCTGAGAGACAGCGCCGCAGGGATCTGGGCCTATGTTTTTATTGTGGCAATGGGTCTCACGGGGTTGCCGAATGTCCAAATCGGTTAAAAGGGGGAGGTCCATGGATCACAGTAGGGGGATTCACGGACATTAAACAGAAAAAGCCCCTCACTAGTTGCCGTGTCCCCATTAGGCTACTTTACAAACACAAGGAACATACCACACATGCCCTAGTTGATTCTAGAGCTGAGCAGAACTTCATCTCCAGAGAACTGGCAACCCAGATGGGCCTCAGCTGTCAACCTCTCTGCCCACCTGTCAATCTCGTCACGTTATCCAAGACGTCACTGACTTCTGTTTCCCACCAGACGGTCCCCGTGTCAGTGATAGTCTCTGGAAACCACCGGGAGGAGATTCGTTTTTTGGTATTACCCATCTCCTCTTTACCTGTGATCTTGGGGTACCCTTGGCTATGGCTCCACAACCCCACTTTTGATTGGCAAGCTGGAAGTATCATCGCGTGGAGTTCCTTTTGTTTGAGTGTCTGCCTCCAGTCTGCAGCGTGTGCTCCCTTGGTATTGGTGCCTTCTCCTTCGACGCCACCCCTGGACCTGTCCATGGTACCAGAAGTCGACCATGATCTGGGAGCGGTGTTCAGCAAGTCACGGGCACTGTCCCTTCCCCCCCACCGTCCTTACGACTTTGCGATCAACCTCAGGGTGGGGGCCCCTCTCCCGGCAAGTCGTCTATACAGCCTGTCTGCCCCGGAGCGCGAGGCTATGGACACTTATATTAAGGAGTCCCTTAGTTCTGGGATTATTCGTCCTTCGTCTTCGGCGGTGGATGCAGGTTTCTTCTTCGTTGGAAAGAAGGATGGTTTGCTGCATCCCTGCATCGACTTCCAAGGGCTCAACGAGATCACCATCAAGGACAAATACACGCTGCCGCTGATGAACACGGCTTTTGACTCCCTCCGGGGGCGTCTTGGTTTATGAAGCTGGACCTGCATAACGCGTACCACCTGGTGTGCATCAGGGAGGGCGATGAGTGGAAGACAGCATTCCGGACCCCAAGCGGCCATTTTGAGTACCTGGTGATGCCGTTTGGGTTAACCAACGCTCCGGCCGTCTTCCAGCGTTTGATTAACAACGTCCTCCGGGATTTCCTTAACTCCTTCGTGTTCGTCTACCTTGATGATATCCTCATCTTCTCACGCACGTTGGAGGAGCATCAGGTGGATGTGCGACGGGTCCTGCAGCGCCTCCTGGAGAACCAGCTGTTTGTCAAAGCTGAGAAATGTGAGTTTCACACTGACAAGACCTCTTTTCTTGGTTTCATTATTGCCCGCAATCAGGTGCTTCCCGACCCGGCCAAGGTCAAGGCGGTGGTGGATTGGCCCACGCCCACGTCCAGGAAACAGTTGCAGGGGTTCCTGGGTTTTGCCATTTTCTACCGTCGTTTCGTGCCGAACTTTGGGAACATCGCCCGCCCCTTGACCGCTCTTACGTCTCCCAAGGTGCCTTTTCGTTGGAGCGAGGAGGCTGCCACAGCATTCGGAAGATTGAAGGAGGAGTTCGCTTCGGCCCGTGTCCTGACCCAGGTGGATCTGGCTTTGCAGTGCGTTGTGGAGGTGGATGCCTCGGATTCGGGAGTTGGGGCGGTTCTCTCCCAACGTTCTCCGGTGGATGGTAGGATCCGGCTGTGTGCTTACTTTTCCCACTGCCTGACACCCGCAGAGAGGAATTACTGTATTGGTGACAGGGAGCTGCTGGCCGTGAAACTCACCCTGGAGGAGTGGAGGCACTGGCTGGAGGGGGCTGCCCAGCCGTTCGTCATCTGGACGGATCATAGGAACCTTGAGTGTCTCCGGACGGCCAGGCGGTTGAACGCTCGCCAGGCCCGCTGGTCTCTTTTTTTCGGCCGGTTCAATTTTACCATCACCTACCGGCCGGGGAGCAAGAATGGCAAGCCTGACGCCCTCTCGAGGCAGTTTGACGCACAGTCCACCGGGGAGCAGGAGGAGACTATCCTGCCGTCGTCTTGTGTGGTGGGTGCTCTGTCATGGGAGATCCGGGACAAGGTCAGGAGAGCGCAGGAGACGGAGCCTGACCCGGGTGGGGGTCCCCCGGGCCGTTCGTTTGTTCCCCCTTCTGTCAGGAGCCAGGTTATTCAATGGGGTCACGCGTCCAAGCTGGCGTGCCATCCAGGAGTTGGCCGCACCATCGATCTTCTCCAAAGAACCTTCTGGTGGCCAGGATTGAGGAGGGATGTTAACAACTATGTCTGGGCTTGCGCCCAGTGTGCCACCGGGAAATCGTCATCTTCCCCCTCGGTGGGTCTTCTTCACCCTTTACTGGTTCCTTCTCGCCCCTGGTCCCACGTGGCTTTGGACTTTGTAACGGGCCTGCCCCCCTCTGGTCATTTTACGTCAGTCCTGACAATAGTGGACCGTTTCTCCAAGGCAGCTCATTTTGTGCCTCTCCGGGGGCTGCCTTCGGCGCGGGAGACGGTGGACCTTCTAGTGCAGCATGTGGTCCGTCTTCATGGTATCCCGGCTGACATCATATCGGATCGAGGACCACAGTTTGTATCCCAGGTCTGGAAGGCATTCTGCACGGTGCTGGGGGCCACGGCTAGTCTCTCTTCTGGGTACCACCCGCAGAGCAATGGTCAGTGTGAGCAGGCTAATCAGGAGCTGGAGGCTGCGCTTCACTGTGTCATCTCTTCCTGCTCCTCTTCTTGGAGCACGTTTCTACCCTGGATCGATTACGCACATAACACCACGGTGTCCTCTGCTACGGGGATGTCCCCTTTTAAGGCGTCTCTCGGGTTTGATCCACCACTGTTCCCGGAGGAGGAAAAGGAGGTGGCGGTCCCTTCGGTGCAGGCTCACGCTAGGCGTTGTCGGCGACTCTGGACCATCACCCGCAGAGCCCTCCTTAGGACTACGGAACGTAATATCCAGGTGGCCAACTGCCACAGGTGGCCCGCCCCGGACTATAAGGTGGGTCAGAAGGTCTGGTTGTCCACTAAGAATATCAATGTGCCGTCCGAAAAGCGCAAGCTGACCAAGCGCTTCATCGGTCCTTTTGTAATTGCTCATATTATCAACTCTGTGTCTGTGCGCCTTGCTCTCCCCTCTTCTATGCGCATCTGCCCTACCTTTCACGTCTCCCAGGTCAAGCCTTACATCGCTGATACTCTGTGCCCGCCCCCCACGGCTCCTTCCCCCCCCGAGGATGATCGACGGCCACCCGGCTTGGGGGGTGACTGCCATCTTGGATGTCCGCCGGCGGTGCCGGGGTCTTCAGTATTTGATGGACTGGGAGGATTTTGGTCCTGATCATCGCTCCTGGATTCGCCCAGCGTTGGTCCTTGACAAGCAGCTGATCCGAGATTTTCATCGGGCGCATCCAGGTAGGATTGGGCAGGTGCCTGTAGGCACCTCTAGAGGGGGGAGTACTGTCATGGCGGCCGCTGGGCCGTCATCATCCTCAGCTGCGCACACACCGGCTGTTGGCAATCAACGGGCTTTAAAAGCCAGGATCTCGGACTACTCTGCACGGAGTTGTCTGTCGCCTTTGCCTCGCAATGCGTCTAGGATACGACCTCAAGCCAGAGCCAGAACCAAGTCGCTACGCCAAGCCTCGTCACGTAAGATACCTCATCACTCATCCCTTCCTAGTATTCTCCCCTGTGCACAGGTGGACCTCCCTGGCGGCGGACTTACCTTCCTTGTCAACGGGACGCCATCTCCTCCTCCTCGGAGCTCCTCCTCATCACCTCAGCGTCAAGCACCACGCGCACCACGCCGCACCGGGACACGGAGCCAGCAAGATTCTCTCTGCGGCGCCTGCAAGTAAGCAGCACAAGCTTCAGCTTCCTGTTCACGTGAACTGTAATAATCCCCTGTGCTTGTGTGTTCCAGGGTTGCCAGGTCGCAGCAGGAATCGCTCAGCTCCAGTGACCAGACAGCATCACACTCACTCACCCATTCACACACGCTACACTCATCACTTTAATTAATAAATAATTGTCAAACAATCTACTCGTGTCAGCGTCTGTCTCCTGGGTCCCAAATCATGTCAGATTCTTCACTTTAAACATTATTACTGCAGTTTTAAAGTCAACCAGATCTTTCAACTTGAGAGCTTTTAATTTAAGAAAAAGTGGGTTTGTTGGTTCCCTGTAAGCAGCTTTGTTTATTATTCTAATAGCTCTCTTCTGAAGCATATAAGACATAAAAATAAATGACAGTAAAATGCAAATAAAAACAGTATAAAACAAAACAGGTAAAAATAGCAATCATATAATAAAAGCAATAAAACAAGTAAAATCAATGTGTCATGCTGGGTTGAAGGCCAAGGAGTTAAAATGGGTTTTAAGATGAGTTTTAAAAGTGGACAGTGAAGGAGTCTGTCTAATGGGCAAAGGGAGACTGTACCATAATTTAGGAGCAGCGACAGAAAAAGCTCTGTCCCCTCTGAACTTGCTTTTCGATCTTGGTATCTCCAGGAGCAGCTGATCAGCTGACCTTAGAGACTGAGTAGGAATGTAAAAGTGAAGAAGCTCAGCGAGGTAAGGCAGGGCAAGGCCATTTAATGATTTAATAACAAATAAAAGAATTTTAAAATTAACCCTAAAGTGCACAGGTAGCCAGTTTCGTCGGCCTCCGTCGGTCTATGATGACCATGGAAGAGAATCCTAAACGTCTACTCTGCTGGAACAGCACCGCCTGTGGCTGAACAGGCCGATGGAGGGAAGCTAAAATGGGTGTAATGTGGTCCCTCTTACGTGTTCCAGTTAAGACATGCAGCAGCATTCTGAACCAACTAGAGATGTGAGAGGGAAGACTGACTGACTCCAAAATAAAGTGCATTACAGAAATCCAGCCGAGATGTGATAAAGGCACGGATTACTGTTTCAGAATGCTGTTTTGAAAGGACAGGTTTAACCTTTGCCAGTTGCCTTAAATGAAAAAAGCTGCACTTCATTACTGCAGCAATTTGATGATCTAGTCAAATTATTCAATAGAGACATTTTATTGAAGTCTGTCTTGGATAAAGGTGGTGTTGTTGGAGCTGTGTTTCTCGAGTTCAAGAAAGCTTTTGACACTGAGTCACAGAATTCTTATATCTAAATTATCTAGTTTCAGTTTTTCCTACAATACACTTAAATGGATAGAATAATTTATCAGACCAATCTCAGCAGGTTCAAATACAAATTCACCAATCCTCTGCCCTTCACCTATCCACAGGTGTCCTTCAAGGATCAATCATGGGTCCACTATTATTCACATTATATACAAATGATCTTCCATTTGTCCTATTGCTTACATCCAAATGTATGCAGATCACACTGTCATTTACATACATAGTACACGATGGCAGTATGAGACAGGTTGCTGATGAACTTACAAACACCTTGACTCATGTAACAACATGGTTAAATTAGTCTAGTCTGCAGCTAAATGTCTCTAAAACAGTATCCATGTTTTTCACCAAGTCCAAAAACTAACAATTCAGAGCCAGATGTTTTTGTTTCAGGGATGAGGTTACAGGTTGTGTCTGAATTTAGATATTTTGGAGTTGTCATAGATTCTAAACTTTCTTTCAAGACACAGGTGAAGAAGGTCTGTAACAGAGTCAAATTCAATCTATCAAATTTTAGATTTACTCGTCGTTACTTTGTCAGTTGAGGCAGCTAAGATGTACATGTACTCTATGGTCTTTTCTCATATCACTTTCTGTTTAACAACATGGTCACAGGCTGGCATTACTACTCTTAAACCATTAGAATCCTTATATAAACAAACACTTAAAGTTCTTGACAAGAAATGGGTACATTATCATCATTGTCCAATACTAAAAAAAAAATAATCTTTTGATCTGGGAAAATTTGATTAAACATGTAAATATTTGTCTTATGTACAAGATCATCCATAACGACCTCTCCTCCCCTTAGAGAGTTTGTTAGTTAGTTAGTTAGGCCCATCGCTCTTCCTGGAGCATAGGCCACCGACAACAGTCCGCCAGAGTGCTCTGTCCTGGGCTGCTACCTCCAGCTGTCTAGAGGTCTTTCCCATCTTCTTGATGTCAGCATCGAGGTCTCGTCGCCAGGTGTTTCTTGGCCTTCCTCTCTTCCGCTTCCCTTGGGGGTTCCACTTGAGTGCTTGCCTTGTGGTGTTACTGGCTGGCTTCCTCAGGGTGTGCCCAATCCATCCCCATCTTCTATGCTGGATCTCGTCCTCAGCTGGCAGCTGGTTGGTATGCTGCCACAGGCCTACGTTGCTGATGGTGTCTGGCCAGCGTATCTAGAGGATCCTTCTCAGACAGCTGTTGATGAACGTCTGCACTTAGGACTGACTTGACGTTAGAGTTGAACAGCCGGATCTTTGTGCGTGTTGACACCACCTTGGAGCTCCAGATGTTCCTCAGCTGCAAGTATGCTGCCCTTGCCTTGCTGATTCTTGCTCTGACGTCTGCGTCTGTGCCGCCCTGCTTGTCAATGATGCTGTCCAGGTATTTGAAGGCCTCTATCTCTTCCAGCTCACTCCCGTGCAGTGCAACTGGGTCCTCATTTGCTGTGTTGATCTTGAGGATCTTGGTCTTGCCCTCATGGATCTTGAGGCCAATTTGTGCTGAGGTGACTGCCAACTCTGTTGTCTTGTCCTGCATCTGCTGGTGGCTGTGGGAGAGCAGGGCCAGGTTGTCTGCAAAGTCCAAATCATCTAGCTGGTCAAACAGTTTCCACTGGATTCTGTTTCTTCTGTCTGCTGTTGACGTCTTCATGGTCCAGTCGATCGCCAGGAGGAAGAGGAAAGGTGACAGGAGGCAGCCTTGTCTGACTACGGTCTTCACCCTGAAGCTGTCTGTTAGCTGTCCTTCATGGACTACTCGACAGGTCATTCCTTCATAGGAGTTCTTGATCAAGTTGACCAGTTTGGTTGGCACTCCGTAGTGGCGAAGCAGCTTCCAGAGGGTTTCGCGGTCCGCACTATCGAAAGCCTTCTCGTAGTCAATGAAGTTGATGTACAGCAAGGAGTTTCACTCTAAAGACTGCTCGACGATGATGCGCAAGGTAGCAATCTGGTCAATGCACGATCTGTTCTGGCGGAAGCCGGCCTGCTGGTCTTGGAGGAGGGGGTCGACGGCACCTTTCATTCTCTCAAGTAGGATCCTGTTGAAGACCTTCCCTGGCACTGACAGAAGAGTTATTCCTTTGTAGTCGGCACAGTTGCTGAGGTCTCCTTTCTTGGGTAACTTGATGAGGTAGCCCTCTTTCCAGTCTGCTGGTACTTCTTTTTCTTCCCATATCTTCTCGAAGAGAGAGTACAGCATCTCTACGGTGGTCTCCAGGTCTGCCTTGTGTGCTTCTGCAGGGATGTTGTCTGGTCCTGCTGTCTTGCCGTTCCTCAGTAGCTTGATGGCTTTCCTAATCTCCTCCCTGGTCGGCTTCTCACAGTTGATGTCCAGGTCAATGTCAGCAGGGTCGATGTCCGGGGGATTCGGAGGGACAGGTCTGTTCAGGAGCTCTTCAAAGTGCTCTGCCCATCTATGTAGTTGTCGCTCTGTTCCCAGGACGGTGTTTCCTTCCTTGTCCTTGACTGGTCGCTCGGGCCTGCTGTACTTCCCTGACAGTTTCTTGGTGGTGTCGTACAGCTGTTTCATGTTGTTACTGGCTACTGCTTCCTCAGCCTCCTCTGCCAGGCTGTCGATGTACTTGCGCTTGTCTGCTCTTGCGCTCCTCTTCACTTCTCTGTTGGCTTCTGTGAAGTCTTTTTGTGCCTTGGCCTTTGCTGCTCTTGTTCGGCTGTTGTTTACTGCTGCCTTCTTCTGCTTTCTCACTTGGATCTTGCGTAGAGTGTCTGCCGGTATCCACTCCTTCTGTTGGTGTCTCTTGGGGCCTACTGCTTCCTGACAGGTTGACACAAGTATCTCCTTCGCTTTCTGCCACTGGTTCTCTGTGGTGACCTCTTCTTCAAGCAGTTCTTGTATCACTTGGTACTTGTTGCTGAGAGACAGTCTGAATTCTTCTCTGGTCTTGGTATCTTTCAGCATGCTGACGTTGTAATTCAGCCTCTTCGTTGTTGCCCCCATCCAGTTCTTCTTCAACTTCAGCTTCAGCCTGGCTACCAGCAGGTGGTGGCCAGATGCGACGTCTGCTCCTCTTCTCACCCTTACATCCTGTAGGGACCTCCTGAATTTCTTGGCCATGCAGATGTGATCGATCTGGTTCTCAGTCACTAAGTCCAGTGATACCCAGGTGGCCTTATGTACTCTTCTGTGGAGGAAAGTGCTGCCACCAATGACCAGGTTGTTCATTGCACAGAAGTCTGCAAATCTCTCGCCATTCTCGTTTATCACTCCCAGTCCGTGTCTTCCCATCACTTCCTCATATCCAGTGTTGTCTTGTCCGTTCTTGGCGTTGAGGTCGCCCATGAGGATGTTGATGTCTTTCTCTGGGTACTTGGCCATGACGTTTTGCAGTCTGTCATAAAATCGGTCCTTGACTTCTTCATAACTGTCGTTGGTTGGGGCGTAGCACTGGATAACATTCATCTTGATCTTCTTCGTTCAGAAGGATGCTGCAATTATTCTTGATCCATGTGCTTCCCATCCTATCAGAGCTCGCTGTGCAGGTCCTGACAACATGAGTGCGATGCCTTCTGTGTGTGGAAGGTTGTCTTCTTTGTGGCCGGAATACAGCAACATCTCTCCGGTGGGCAGTCTTCTTTGTCCTGACTGTGTCCAACGGGTCTTGCTGATTCCAAGCAGTGTGAGGTTGTAGCTTTTCATCTCTGCGAATATTTGTGCAGTTTTTCCCGTCTCATACATGGTCCTCACATTCCATGTTCCGACGTTGATGGTCCTAGTTGATAGAAGGGGGGTCGACCTTGTAGCTTCTGTAGACTCACGGCTTTCACCACACGGCGTCATATGTCCTCTTGATGAGGACCCTTCCTCTTCCAGGGCAGTAGTCTCTTGGTCTGTTGTTGGTGGTTCTGTAGCATGCAGGGTTTTTACGGGGTGGGGTTGCTAGCCCCACGCCCAGCCCTCCTCCTTTCTCATCCAGGCTTGGGACCGGCCATGACGGAGTTAAAGAGTTTGTTACCCTAAGAACAATTGAATACCGTTTCACAAGAGGTGCAGCAAGAGGGGGCTGCATTATTCCACTCAGAAAAAGCACTTTCAGTCTGCATTCTCTGTTAAAGCTGCAGTAGAAGCTTTAACAGAGAATGCCATTTCATTTGCATTAGCAAAGAAATGGCAAACTGTAAATCAGCTCTGCCAGCACTAAAACTAAGTTGCATATTTAATAGCCTCATTGTTTCTGTGCTGAATTCCTCTTGTTGCCACCTGCTGCAGTCTTAGTTTGTTTTTATGTGCCTGCATGCATTGTTTATTGTTGCCTTATGTTATGTACTGTATATATTATTGTTCGCTTCCATTTTGCATATTTCATTTGTGTCTAGTAATTCTGTTTAGTATATGTGGTTTTAACTTGGCTCATATTTTAACTAACACCAACATTTCTCATCTTATTGTTTTGCATGATTTGTACTGTTTGCCGCATGTTTTAAATGTTAAGTGTCCTAATCGCATGTTTTTGTGACAATAGCCTATAACATAAGGATGTTCTAATAAGTTTTCATATTTATGCCAATACCTCTGTTATTAGTTTTCTTCTGTGTTTCTTGTAATTTTATATTCATTTGTTTTTACTTTTAGGGTGACTTGTAACATCTGTCCAGGGATTACAAATGAAAAGTAGCCTTTTGGCTAATTCTGGCATATTTACAAAACTGCTCATTAATGTGCACTGTCCCTGCTAAAATCAACCAATAAAATAAATAAATAAAAAATAGTTTAAAATCACTGTCCATCTTAAAACCCAGATTAGTAACAGTAGGTTGGTCAAACCCTGTCAAGGGGCCCAGGTCAACAGGGGGGCCACTCACCGGAGCCACTTAGTCCAAACACAATCACTTCTCTCTTCTTTTCATTATAACTTCAGAAGTTCATTGCCATCCAATCTTTAATGTTGTTAAGGCACTCAAGAAGTGATTTGAATGAGAAGGCCTCCTTCTCCCTTATTGGAACATAAACATCATCATCAGCATAGCAGTGGAAGGAGATGCCATGTTTTCTAAGAATTGAACCCAGTTGAAGCAGATAAAGTGAGAAGAGTAAAGGCCCTAAAATTGAGCCCTGTGGGGCCCCACATGACAGGGAAACAGAGGAGGATTCAGAACCAGCAAGGCTTACACGCATGGTTCTATCAGTTAAATAGGACCTGAGCCATTCCAATGCAGTACCAGAAATACCCACAAGATGCTGCAGGCAAGAAATTAAAATGTCATGGCCCACTGTATCAAAAGCGGCGTACATAATCACCAGAATCAGACATCAAAAGGACGTCATTAAAAACCCTTAATAGTGCTGACTCTGTACTATGTTGGGTTTAAAAACCAGATTAGAACGCCTCCAGAATATCATGTTCATTCAAAAAAGTCTTCAACTGGAAATAAACTATTTTCTCTAATATTTTTGAAGTAAAAGGCAGCTTAGAGATTGACCGAAAATTAACCAACACAGTGTGATCAAGACCAGATTTCAGGGGTTTAACTACTGCATGCTTAAAATTTGCAGGAACCACACCAGAAGGTAAACTGTTGTTTAAAATGGTTAAAACTGACTGACCTATGCTAGGAAAGACTTCTTTTAAAAAATCGGGAGAGGGAGAGCATCGCAAGGGGAGCCTGAGGGCTCAGCACCCAGGCAGCACACTTACGGGTTGCCGGTGTCAGATATATCGGCTACCTGATCTATAACGTCAGATGGGCATCTGCTGTAGATCGGCATTTTCCCAGTGCAGCATTAGGTTTGGCCATCATCTGAGAATCCGATGCTGCTCTGTGCACTTTTGTCTCAACTCAGTTTGCCATCTAATTGTCATCTCAGAGGCTGACCCTGCCCTTAGTCAGCTCATCAAAAGAGCAGGTGATCGGCTTTCAGTTTACGCTAGTGATGGCCAGATAAGGCTTTCTGGAGGACTTGAGGCCTTTCATCAAGATGGTTCATATAGACGAGGCCTCATGTGAAACTTCATTTTCTCTACTAGGCCATCTAGTGGACAAAACTTATACAACATCCAGATTTTTACAAAGGTGTTATTGGTTTGTGTATTTTTTTTTCATTCCAATAAATGCACTTTTAAGAGATTTCAATCATCATAAGGGAAAAAAAGAAATAATAAAACTGAGGTGACTACAGTAAGTGTGCTTGTGCTACTTATTGTCACGACGGCCCTCACGGACCGTCACAAGACGCCTCAGTCACCAGTGAGTTTGAAGTGGTAATTTATTGTAAAGAAGGCTGAACACACACAGAACACATACAGTGGCTGGGTGACGTCTGAGCCGGGGAGCACCCGATGCGCCAGACGGACAACAGTGCGAGTGAAGTCTCAAGGAAACATACCTGAGCATAACAGGAGCACAATCAGAACGTAGCTGAACATAACAGGAGAACATAACAGAGACTGCCGCGTTGGAGGACATTTAGCACCCGCTTATATCTCTGGCGGCTAATGACCCCAACGCGGCACAGCTGCCCCTAATGACAGCGGAGCAGCAGCTGACTTTGACAGCAGGGAGCTCCCCTGGGCGCCTTCACAATAAGAGCCCGAGGAGCTGGAAGGAATCCTCAGCTGCCAAGGCCAGGGAAACAAAAGATATGAGACCCGAGTGTGGCCAGAACCGACACTCGGGTTATGACAGTACCTCCCCCTCAAGGCCGAGCTCTGAGCGGCCTGAGTAACACCCAAGCCCCCCACCCCCACCCCCCTAGGGTGGGTGGATGGGGCGCCGGCAGGAGGGAGAGAGACAAACAACCAACAAGGCTATAAAGGTAGGGGGAGAAAAAAACCCATAACCCCCAAAAATGTGGGCAACCACAATAAGTTCAAAATAGGCAAATAGAGTGACATAAGGGGGAAGAGAAAAAAAAAACCCCCACCAAACTCAGAAACAACCTGGTGAGCCACAAAAACACAAAACAATCCCCCCCCCTCCACACACCCCAACAGTCCCACAGACGAGATCAGGAACCTGGGAAGGGCGCAGTCCAGGCCCAGAGGGATGGGGGCAAAAGGTTCGGGGGGGTCGTCCGGCAACAAGAGGCCACAGAACAGGGAGGGGAAAAGAGGACAGTTCGGGCGGCCTACCCCAGTCCCATGCTCGGGAGAAGAGAGTTTCAGGTGGCCGGAGCAGGTCGCCGCACAGGAAGACAAACAGGTCGGGGGGCCGACCCAGAGAACCAAACCAACGAGACAGCCCTTCAGGCGGCCGCTCCGCAACACCAGCCCACCAGAACCGTTGGGAAGAAGTAGCCGGTGGTCCCGCTGAAAAGGGGGGAGATGAGGGGGAACTGGGCGGAGTGTTCGGGACCCCAACGGCCCCAGGTGGAGATGGGTAGTGCTCCTCAGGGAGACGAGGAGGATGACGGTGGAGATGAGGGTGATGGAGAAAACGAGCCTGTCCAGCATCCGGTGGATGGGGATCTGCAGCTCCCTCACCGAACCTAGGACCTGCTGGTGCAGCACCCACAGTGGACCCCGATTGGGCCTCCGGAACCAAACCCACGGTGGACCCCGATTGGGCCTCCGGAACCAAACCCACGGTGGACCCCAACTGGGCCGGAACAGCACTCCCGGTGGACCCGGTCGGCGTGGCACCAGACTCGACCTCCAATCCCGAAACCGGAACCTCTGGCGCAGCAGGCGAGAGCAGCCCCTCGCCGGCGACCCTGGGAGAAGACTCACACAAGAGAGAAAACCCGGGATCAGGATCACCGGCAGCGCCAGAACCCGGCGAGATAAGCTCGGACACAGCGGGTGGCTGCACCCGGCTCATCTCCCCTTGAGACAGGCAAAAGTGCTCTAAAAGGTGAAGAAGAAAGATAAAACAGAGCACTTGCCTGAGCTCGGGTTCTGACGCCGTCCAGGACTGCGATGATCCAGGCTCAGAAGTCAGGAGGTCGTCCTCAGGCTCCCACTCAGCTGCGTCGGGCTCCGCAGCTGGCATGATTGTGCGTGCAGCTAGAGAGTCCTCCGGCACCGATGTCCACGCCGGTGGCCCGCACGGCGTGGTGGCAGGAGAATCTCGCCCTGCTGGACCGGACCGCTCCTCCGTGGAACCCCGGGGACGCTTCTTCATCAGCGATGGCTCCACGCTGCAGTCCGCTCTCCTCCTCAGCCCATGATGTGGCTGCGGAACCGGAACCAGGCTCTCCAGAACCGCAGGCCCCCTCCTCATCCAGCGACGTTGGCCTGACGTCGAGGACCGCTCAGCGGGGGGAGACACAGAGGAAGCAGGGTTAATACTTTCATCCACAGCGGGTGGAGGGAGCTCGGGGGGCTGCATACCCCGAACTCCACCCCCAGGGGTCAGACAAGGCAAAACAATATCAAAAGGAGAGAAATTATCATGCACTTGCCTTTTCCCAAAGGGTAAGATGGTTTCCGCTGTGGGGGACGTCTTTCCTTCCTCTCCCCGCTGGATGGCGACAGAGGGCCCTCTGGGAAGACGAGATGAGGCCACTCGAGGCGGATCCGGGATGAGGCTCGCCAAAACGGAGCTCTCATGACACACAGCAGCCAGGATAGGCGACGAGGAGGAGGGGGCGACAGCCGGGGTCAGTCGGGCATGGAGCGCTGACGGGACAGCAGGCGAGGGCCCGGGAGAAGACGAGGCTGCGGGAATTCCCCTCTGACGAGGCGCAGGAGTGACAGCTGTGTGGGGGGTTGAGCCCTTGCGGCGACCCGGAACAGCATCCAGATGGGGTTCTATCCGAGGTTGGAAGCCGGAGTGACGACGGTTCCTTGTAGGGGGTGAGGCGAAGGTGAGGTCCGGAAACCGCCGTTCCTGAGCGGAAACAGCGGCGAGCAAGTCCGCGAACTCAGGAAACTCACGCAGCGCTGGATTCCTCTCCACCAGTCTGACCGCCGCCACCACATGCTTCATACACACTGGAGGATTCCTAGCGGAGCAAGCAGCAGCCACCCGGTCCCAGATCTTGTCTGCTGTCAGCTGCAGCTTCTCTGGGGGAATCCCGAGTGACGACATGCCCGGTGAGAAAAGACCTCCGGATGGAGCGAACTCCCGGGCCGGAACAGAGGCAGGAGCGGGATCCCGAAGCAAGGGGCGACGTCTCCTCCGCTTCGGCTACCTGCCAGGATTTCCCTCCAGCCCTCGGAGTCTCTCACGCTGGGTGGCGATGTCATCTCTCCTCACGCTTACCTCTGGATGATTGGTGAAGCGGGGAAGAGAATCCAGAATCTCCTCGGCTAGGTCCAGGTACCTACGAATGTCGCTGGGAGCGTCCAACAACGTAGCGGTGAAGATGGTGTAGTCTACCTCCTTCAGAAGCTCTGCTTGCTGCCTGCCAAGGCGCCGACAACGGCCCCTGGATGACGACATACTCCCCGCTGCAGACACTCAGACAGGTAGGAACAAACAGTCCACTACTGCAAACTGCACGGTGAATGGCGTCTCGAAACAACGCCTCCTCTCCGGGCGTTAGGCGGCAGTCTACTGTCACGACGGCCCTCACGGACCGTCACAAGACGCCTCAGTCACCAGTGAGTTTGCAGTGGTAATTTATTGTAAAGAAGGCTGAACACACACAGAACACATACAGTGGCTGGGTGACGTCTGAGCCGGGGAGCACCCGATGCGCCAGACGGACAACAGTGCGAGTGAAGTCTCAAGGAAACATACCTGAGCATAACAGGAGCACAATCAGAACGTAGCTGAACATAACAGGAGAACATAACAGAGACTGCCGCGTTGGAGGACATTTAGCACCCGCTTATATCTCTGGCGGCTAATGACCCCAACGCGGCACAGCTGCCCCTAATGACAGCGGAGCAGCAGCTGACTTTGACAGCAGGGAGCTCCCCTGGGCGCCTTCACAATAAGAGCCCGAGGAGCTGGAAGGAATCCTCAGCCGCCAAAGCCAGGGAAACAAAAGATATGAGACCCGAGTGTGGCCAGAACCGACACTCGGGTTATGACACTTATCCATTTTTATTAAGAAATAATAACTTTTCAACAGTCTTACACTGTCTTTCCCAGTACATTCATCTCTGTCCTTATTGTCATGCAGGGCACTATAGTGCCTCAGCATAATGATGCTATTGTTGTATCCAGGCTTTTTGAAACACAGCATACACTTCACCTTGCAAATAAAAATAAATTATAAGAATAACCCCACTGAGACTTGAACCCCAGCTCTCCATATGTAAGACAAATATTTTACCTCTAGGCTACCACTTAGTGATGGCCAGGTAAGGCTTTCTTGAAGACTTGAGCCTTTCCATCAAAATGGTTCATATCGATGAAGCCTCATGTGAAACTTCATTTTTTCTACTAGGCCATGTAGTCTACAAAAAGTATACAGCATGCAGATCTTTACAAGGGCATTATTGGATTAATGTGTATTTTTTCAATTTCAATAAATGTGATGTCTTCAGTCATATATGATTCAATCACTGTCTTCAATGTGATGTCTTCAATCGCAGCCTTCAGTGAACAGTCAAAACATGTAAAGAAGGTAAACACATCTCCTTTCTATTTTTGTCTTTAATAAGAACAAAAGGTAAATAATTAAAAGAAGACAAAATGAACCTACTTGAGCAATTGTGGATTTAGTTGGAGGGAAGGATGTGTTTGCTTTGGGTAAGTAGCCATCCATTTGATAAAATATACTGTATGTGGGCTATATTAATCATATATTCCATAACCTACATATGTTGAAGCATGTGGGAATGTTTGGTGATTACATATGTAAGGCGACTTCACACCTCAGAAAGGACAAAGACTCTCAACCGCCAGTGAAGAACAAAGACGTTCCCAGACACTGCAGTGGAGACCGGAGGAGCTGCCCTCACCCCCCCCCCAGGGCCATGAGGAGGAGTACCAAGACAATGGGGGGATTAAGATAATGAGGGATGTCAGCCTTTGATATGCATGTCTTTTGTTATGTGCAAGTATAAGTTCACAGAGCCGGAGGTATTCGATCTCTTTTCTTGCTTCTGCTTCTGCACTTAGATGAGACTTGTTAGAGGAGCTGATAATAAACTTTGGTTTATATATCACACCGCCTCGTTCTTCCAAGCTCTTCTACACTGGTGACCCTGACGCGAGTATGGACCAGAGGCGTTCCCCCGCGATCAACTCATCTGTGGCGACCCAGGCAGACGCCGGCGCCCACGCAGACAGGGGAACAGATGGACGACGTTCCCCCCCGGCAGAAGTGATAGAGAGGGCTCAACCGAGCACCAGCGCCGCTGAGAGAGCCGAGGCAAGGCATTCTCACCCTGCGGACACAGCAGTGATGGTCTACACAAATGCCGTCGCTGTCAAGCTGCCGGACTTCGGGCAGGAAGACCCCGCCTCGTGGTTTCAACAAGCTGAAGCCCAGTTTACACTGGCGGGCATCACGGCTGACGATACGAAGTTCTATCACATCGTCGCCAAACTCGCCGCCGCCACTTCGAGGTGTGTGCGGAGCATAATCCGGTGGCCGCCGGCCCAAGACAAATATGAAATACTGAAAGCAACCATCGTGGCAAATTACGTCCCCTCAGCCGAAGAGAGAGCCGAGAGGATCCTGGCGGTCTACGGCCACAGAGGATGCAGACCTAAAGCCCTCATGGAGGACTTGCTGCAGCTTAAAGAGGAGGACAATGACAACTTCTTCTTCCAATTCGTATTCCTCAGCACGCTGCCGCCACACATGAGAGGGACGCTCGCCAACATGCGATGCAACACCCAGCAAGACTTCCGCGTGCTGGCCAACGAAGCTCAACGACTCGTCAACGCCTGCAGGGAGCAGACACCCACAGCAGCATCTGCAGGCCTCAACGCTGATGCCCAGAGCCACGGCGAGCCTCAACCCACTGAGCAGATCCAGCCCGTGGTGACAGCGACATGGCCAAAACGTAACAGCCGGAGCGATGTTTGTTATTACCACCACCGCTTCACCGAGAAGGCTCACAAATGTGTTCCCCCCTGCAAATTTAAACGCCAAAGCCGAGAGCTGTTAACGGCAGCGGTTCTCGGCGAGAAAAGCAAGCTGTTATACGTGACAGACGGACACACCGGCAAGCAGTTCCTTATTGACACAGGAGCTCAACTAAGTTTTGTCATGCCCTCCCAAGCAGATCGAGCCATGGGCACCCGGGGCAACGGAGCGGTGGCAGCCAACGGCTCCAACATTGACACTTTTGGCGAAAAAAGCCTGCACCTCCACATCCACGGCCGCAACTACAGATGGACATTTGTTGTAGCGGCGGTGAGTTTTAACTTGTTAGGCGCAGACTTTTTGTGTGCACATGGGTTATTAGTCGATCTAGCAAACAGACGCTTGGTTAATGCACTGTCCTTTGCTTCTATTCCCTGCTCAGCCCGAGTTTCTCCACCACCCGTGCAGGCTAGCGTCACCACAGCAGGAGGTAAGTTTGATCAACTCCTCACCCAATTTCCAGCACTCACAGTTCCCAAATTCTCAGCCACAGTGGCTAAACACAGGGTTGAACATTTTATTCCGACAACGGGCCCACCCGTATTTGCCAAAGCTCGGCACTTAGACGCGGCCAAGCTCGCCATAGCTCGGGACGAGTTTACTACCCTTGAAAAATTGGGCATTATTAAACGTTCGAAAAGCCCCTGGGCCTCACCACTTCACATGGTTCCGAAATCCGACGGTTCTTGGAGACCATGCGGCGATTACCACAGATTAAACAATGCGACAGCGCATGACCGCTACCCAATTCCTCACATTCAGGATTTTTCACTGCATCTGGCGGATGCACGCATTTTTTCAAAAATAGACCTGGTCCGCGGTTATCATCAAGTCCCAGTTCGAGCAGAGGACATTCCTAAAACAGCTGTAATAACCCCTTTCGGCCTTTTTGAATTTTTGCGGATGCCTTTCGGCCTCAAAGGCGCCGCCCAAACTTTTCAGCGGATGATGGACGCAGTATTACGCGACCTTCCTTTTGTTTTCGTCTACCTCGACGATATGCTGGTAGCCAGCTCGTCTGAGGAAGAACACGAGCAGCACCTCACTATGGTTTTTCAGAGGCTAGAAGAGCATGGGTTAATAATCAATCCAGCCAAATGCAAATTCGGCATGTCACAAATTGATTTTTTAGGACACAGAGTTTCTCCGAAGGGGGCAGTCCCACTTCCAGACAAAGTCCACGCGATAAAAAGTTTTCCACGGCCACAAACGGTCAAATCGCTGCAAGAATTTTTAGGAATGGTTAATTTTTACAACCGTTTCCTCCCCCACGCAGCTCAGCTCATGCAGCCCCTATATGACGCGCTCAGAAAAAAGAAAGCTTCCAACGCGGTCGAATGGACCCCGGAGCGCGAACGCGCCTTCGCGGAAGTAAAGAGCGCTCTAGCTAATGCCACATTGTTGGTTCACCCCGACCCCTCGGCCCGCATTGCGCTAACCACAGACGCTGCAGACCTAGCTATAGGGGCAGTTGTAGAACAACATGTCAGCGGGATCTGGCAACCTTTGGCATTCTTCAGCAAATCGCTAAACCAAACTGAGTGTAAATACAGCACTTTTGACAGGGAGCTGCTAGCGCTTCATTTATCCATCCGCCACTTCCAGTTCTGGTTAGAAGGGTGGAGTTTCACGGCTTTTGTAGACCACAAACCGCTCACCTTTGCCATGGCTAAAATCTCAGAACCATGGTCAGGCAGGCAACAAAGACAGCTGGCTTCGATTTCAGAGTTCACCACAGACATTCGACATGTGGCAGGCAAACTTAACGTGGTAGCAGACTGCCTCTCCCGCGCTGTGACATCGTCAGAGCGCGAGGAGACAGATTATACTACCTCAGCTGCAGAACTCTTCACTAACGCGGACACATACGCAGCACCAATCCATGCAGGGATAGATTATGCAGGCATGGCAGAGGAACAAAGCAGTGACGCGGACGTGCGCGCACTCCTGTCTGGACCAACAGGGTTAAGGCTGGAGGAAAGGGGTTTACGCGACGGCGTGCCCCCCCAATATGCGATATTTCAACCGGCCGACCTCGCCCGTTAGTCCCAGCCACATGGCGCCGCCGTATTTTCGACTCAATTCACTCCCTCGCGCATCCAGGTGTGCGCGCCTCAGTTAAAATGGTCGCCGAAAAGTTTGTGTGGCCGGGCCTGCGCAAAAACGTAAAAGAATGGGCAAAAACTTGCATTTCTTGTCAGCGCACCAAAATACACAAACACACAAAAGCCCCTCTGGAGCCTTTTCCAATCCCTGCTAGAAGGTTCGACCACGTTCATGTCGACCTCGTGGGGCCAC
The DNA here is from genome assembly GCA_020510985.1 of Pholidichthys leucotaenia. Taxonomy (NCBI): domain Eukaryota; kingdom Metazoa; phylum Chordata; class Actinopteri; order Cichliformes; family Pholidichthyidae; genus Pholidichthys; species Pholidichthys leucotaenia. The sequence goes on from CM035846.1 coordinate 168,239,584, forward strand.
TACCTTCCTCCCAAGGTTTCACACACCTGTTAACAATGATAGGCCGCACCACGCGCTGGCCAGAGGCAGTCCCTCTGGCGTCAGCTACAGCGGAGGAAGTCGCTCGCGTTTTTTTGACAAACTGGGTGGCACGTTTCGGCGTCCCATCGGACATCACGTCCGATAGGGGGCCTCAATTTGTCTCAGAGCTTTGGTCAGCCATGGCCAGCAGCTTAGGGGCGACAATTCACCGCACCACCGCTTATCACCCTCAGGCTAATGGGTTATGCGAGCGTTTTCACAGATCTTTAAAGGCCGCCCTCAGAGCCTCACTAACGGATACAAATTGGGTAAATAAACTTCCCTGGGTTTTATTGGGGTTGCGTGCTGCGCCTAAAGAGGATCTAGACGCCTCCCCAGCAGAATTAGTTTTTGCACAACCTCTCAGGCTCCTGGGTGAATTTTTACCAGAGAACTCAGAGCCAAAGCATCTTCCAACCCCGAGGTTTTTAGGCAGCAATGGACCGGACTCTCTCCCCGGACCGGCACATCACTCTTTTCCACGGGTTTTTGTCCCCCAAGCTCTAAAAAACGCTGAATTCATTTTTGTTAGGCATGAAGCTTTAAAATTAACTTTCCGCCCAGCATACGATGGGCCATTCAGAGTGCTGGAACCTGGTGACAAACACTTTGTGCTTGATTTTGGGGATAGAAAAGAAACAGTCAGCATTGACAGACTTAAACCTGCCTTCTTGTTGAGAGACGAGCCTGCACAGTTGGCGAGAGCACCTCGGCGGGGTAGACCCCCCAAGAGAAAAGACTCAGCCCCCCTGCAGGGAACAAATAATCACTCTCCTCCCCAAGCTGCAGATTCCTTACAGGAAGGTCCCAGCAGGACGCCCAAGCGGACCCACAGCAGATTCGGGAGAAGATTAAAACCCAGACAGCACAGGGGCTGATGCAAACTACTCAACAGTTGTTCACTAACTGTGCTGTAACAGTTTAGGACTGACTTGTGATTTTACTATGCTGTTATGATTACCACTGAACTCTCTTAGGAGCATGGCTGCTGGAAAGTTTCTTCTGTGGCAAGAGGTATAGCAGTTAGTATGTCATGGTAATTATCTTAAACTGTGAATTTTTTCTATTGTCCTTTTCTTAGTCGTTTGGGGGGGCTGTGGGTTATATTAATCATATATTCCATAACCTACATATGTTGAAGCATGTGGGAATGTTTGGTGATTACATATGTAAGGCGACTTCACACCTCAGAAAGGACAAAGACTCTCAACCGCCAGTGAAGAACAAAGACATTCCCAGACACTGCGGTGGAGACCGGAGGAGCTGCCCTCACCCCCCAGGGCCATGAGGAGGAGTACCAAGACAATGGGGGGATTAAGATAATGAGAGATGTCAGCCTTTGATATGCATGTCTTTTGTTATGTGCAAGTATAAGTTCACAGAGCCGGAGGTATTCGGTCTCTTTTCTTGCTTCTGCTTCTGCACTTAGATGAGACTTGTTAGAGGAGCTGATAATAAACTTTGGTTTATATATCACACCGCCTCGTTCTTCCAAGCTCTGCTACACTGTATATTTTTGTGAATTGTGACATTTAATGTGACCGTGAAATTGTTTGCAACTCAGGACCGTCAGTATGTCATACTTCGGGGACTTAAAGAACCGGTTTGTACCAGCAAATAACTGCTATGAATTTTCATTAGCTGTTAGCTGATTTTGCTAACTTGGTCACTTACGGTAGAAGAATTTTAGCAAGATATTTTACAAATTTATGCCTGTTTTGGGCCAGTTAACGTTTCAACTGAATGAATTTCCACTAAATGGACTGCACTTGGCTTTGTGTTTGAATTAACGTTACACCGCAGCTGTTGTTAGCTACTAGCTGCTAAAGGTTTTACAGACCTTCAGAACACGCAAGGCTTATTCCGGTAAATTAGGTAATTTGATGACTTTTTAACATGCACATTAACCTGTACTAGGAAAGGTGTATAAGGTTTTTTCCAGGGTATGTGGCCATATAATTTACAGTGTAACTTAAAACTGCTGGCAGCAGTTTATGTCCGTGTTTAATAATTGCTCTCAGGCCGCAGTCCTGAGGAAAAAATGTCTTCATCCTGTTTTAATTTAGACCCTCAGATACTTTTTGACCAAGTGTAATAATACTGCTTGATTACATGGATTTAATAGGTCTAAAACCACAACCCAGAACATAAAAAAGGAGATCATGGGAGGGAAACTGAGGTGGAAAAAAAAAAAACCAGTGGTGTTGGTGTATTTTCTGCTTATACTGCTATAGCAGGTTGCTGTTTTAAATATTTTTTCTTTAACGTTTTTTCTTCATTTTCTAATTTATATTTTAATTAATTTTTTTCGTCTTGTCAGCTTTTCAATCTCTGAAGCTCTGTGAATTACATTAATTTACAGGAAAGGAGCTCTACAAATAAAGATTTATTGATTGATACTATATGGTTCAAGTTTTCTAATTGCATTAACCTGGTTCCATTACCTCCATCTGACATAAATGGGAAACTTTTTCAAGACTACGCAGATTTTTGAGGAACAATTTTAAACCACTTGTGACTAATCTCCTAAATTTGTGGGTTTTTTCCTCATACATTTTTTTACTACTTTTCATAAATGTGCAAATTTTTTTATCAATGTTGAACATCTTAGTGATAAATTTGTGACATTTTTCATGCAAATTTGCATCTTTTTGCCTACAAATTGGCAACTTTTTGTCATTTAATAAAAAAACATAGATTGGCAGTGGATGTGCCCCATTTAAACTATCAGAAATCCAGACTTATTTTAATAGCAGCAACTTGACTATAGCTATATATGGCTTCATTCTTGTGCTTTTCTGAAAAGGTGAAGAAAGCAGCAGCAGCACCAGATTTATAATCGGAGTAGTCGATCATTTTTTTTTTCAATTATCAATACATTAATTAACTGTAAAAATACACACGAGTTACAGCCCTACAATCTGGATAATTGTCCTTATCGTTGAAGTTTATAACCATGTTTACAACTAGTTTGAGTTCTACAAGTAAGTATTATCTTAAGGTAGTCTTACTTTTACTTTTATGCACAATTTCTGGATATTCTACACACATCTGCTTGAAAGTAGGCCTGGGCAATAAATTGATTTTAAATCAAAATTCAAATTATTTGATTTGGACAGTGTAAAAAAAATAAATTTTGTGAAAATCAATTGTCCTATTCACAACAGTAAATATGGTAGCCTACTGATCAGACCTAAATCAAACAGTCATTGATGATGATGACAGAACTAACCCCTCCCCCACCCTTAAAAGTTAATTTTATGAAAGTTGCGTTGGTACTTTAATAATCAGAAATGTGTGAATTCAACTTTGTTTGAACAATTCCCAATAGAGATCATGTTTGGGGGGGGGGGTATTTGAAATGATTCTTAAATCTAAAATGTCAGCGAAAATTGAGTGAGGCATGTATCACCTAGGTCAAGGGTGTCCAATCATGTGCTATGGAGGGCCAAGACCCTGCAGGCTTTACCTCCAACCAGTGTCTTCAGCAGCAGATTCCACTGAGTTTCTTCCCACTGATTGCTGGTAAGTGAAAACACCTGCTGAAGAGACTGGGTAAAAGAGAAAACCTGCAGGATCTTGGCCCTCCATGGCACATGATTGGACACCCCTGACCTAGGCCTTCTTGAAAGGTATTTTTGTACTTTATCCTCGCCTGTGGCTATCCACTGTAGTTGCAGCTGCAACCAACATAAGGATAATTCATTTAGACGAGGAATCTGATCAGACCTAAATGATCATGTCAATGTCATTGTCGCCCATGACAGACTGCTATGATGATGATGTGGTACAGTCTGGGAGCGCTGGGTCATTTCATTTGTCATGTATAATTTTATTACCTTATTTATCCTGTTATTCCACAAGTTTACCTCACGTCTTAATTTTACTTCAGTTCTTTCAGTGTTGTTTTAAAGTATGTAATGGGTTTTTTGTTTTTTCCAAGCAGACAGCTTCTGTCTCTACCTTCCACCATTTCGTATCAGCTGTCCTGCAAGAAAGGTAAAAGCCACTTATATTTACACTAGAGTAGCTACATTTACATTTCAATGTTTCCATACATTGGCTTATTTTTGACATGATTTGGGGTTTTAAATAACACAGCTTACAACACAGAACCACCACAGAGACAAAATACGTTTCAAGGGTTTTTATTGTGCAAGTAATGCATATTGAAGTGTCTGTGCCCTGGCAGTTCGATGGAGAGAGGATAATGAACAACAGCTCTTAGTAATGATTGAGAATATTTATTGGCAATTAATTTGGCTTTCTTACTCAGGTTGTTGTGCTGATCAGTGGTGGAGAGATTGGAGTGGAACAGCGGCACACCAGACACCGACAGGAACAGACTGGTGAAGGATGACTGGTGGGGAAATCTTCAACTTGGCCAGGTTGGGGAAAAGCAGTTAGCAGAGATTATGTTGGCTTACTTGAAATAGTCCATGTACTGTTTTCCAGAGTGAATCCGCTGAGGAAGGAGTCCACATCTGCCAGGAGAGTCTAAAGGTTGCCTGCGCACAGGTAAGGATTTAACCTCTTGCACTCTGGGATACCGCGGGTGGTCACGTCTCTGCGTCCTAGTGCGTCCTCGTGCACACGAGGACACACACTGTTTAGATTTGTTTGGTTTAGATTTGATTGACCTCTCATTCGACTAATAAGAGCCTTGAATTGGGTTTCTGAAACCTTGAAGAACCAATGACTGAAAACCTAGCAAGAAGGACCTGCCTACCAACGGCTGCGAATACAACGAGCCAGTTGAAGCAGAGAAGTTCGACGATTGAAAGCGTGCGTCCCGTGCGTAAAATCTGTTTTGTGTAAGCCGCTGTGTGTAACGGTAGCGTTCGCCAGTCTTTTTTTCTTACTACTGTTCTTATTTGTTTTGAAAAATCATTCGCCAAAACCGCAATCATGGAAGTGCAAAATCGCAATAATGGAATCATGGTTTGACCGGGTCGCGTGACCAGAACCATGAGTCATAACAAGTGGACCAGCGTCATGTTCATCTGACAATGAGGAACAGATGTTCGCCAGCGACACTGCTGTTGTGGACAGGTAAGTGTTATAAGCTAAATTATTCTTTATCACCGAAAATAGTAATCAAAATGACTTTTGACCGATCGGTAAAATATGACTGCGCATCATCGCCACATGGCGGTCCGGTCCGTGCGCCGCGCTCCTCTGTAGCGGGGGGGGGGGGTTGTTAGCCTCTACATTGCAGATATTTTAGTACAACTGTGCGTCATAGCCACATGACGGACCGCGGCGCACGGAGTTGTTTCATGAGTTTGTTTTTTAAAATAATTCTGTTGAACCACAATTCAAAAGCATTGTCTGATTTTCATTGGTTAATTTTCATAGAATTTTTATTTATTACCACTTTTGTCAGATTCAAGTTATTTCTGTGACCATTGTGGGTTTTTCTTTCATTTACAGAGGGGTACCAACAATTTTGTCCATGTGTGTATAAGTCATCTTTTGATCTTTTGGTCTACTTAACTTTGTCAAGCAGGTTCTATTTAAGTGATTTCTTGATTGACAACAGGTGCGGCAGTAATCAGACCTGGGTGTGGCTAGAGAAATTGAACTCAGCTTTCCAAAGATGTGATAAACCACAGTTAATTTATGTTTTTGGATCTGGATCAGAATAAGCCTTCAGTTTTAGCGCTACTTGACTTAACTGCAGCCTTTGATACTGTGGACCACTCAGTTCTTTTAGATAGACTTTATTTTATTGGCCTTTCTGGTTCAGTTTTAAAATGGTTCCAATCGTATCTCACTAACAGAGTTCTTTGGGAATATTGAGGGTCAGTTATCTAAAAGCTATAAGATAAATTACGGTGTTACGCAGGGTTCAATTTTGGGTCCATCACTTTTTAATCTCTATATGTTGCCACTGGGTGAGGTCATCAAGAGGCACGGCATTGTAGCATCATCTCACTTTGGCTCAGCAATAATTATTCTTCTGCTTAAAGACATTTTGTTTCACCCAGGAGTAAGACAGTCAAGAACTGATTTTCTCCCCCAGGCCACAGCTGAAATCCCATTCCTTTGCTAAAACCAGTCTAAAAGAATTCAACCTATTTCCTCCTGCGCCCCTTTATTGCCCCCATAAACATGGAACAGACATGGAGCCCCTCATTGCCACACTGATCCACAGCTCAATAAAATTTCCTTAAACTGTGGGACATGCTGGATTTAACCAGTGAACTTTAAAGTACATTATTACAAACTCAATTCTAAACCTTCCCTTCTTTTCAGGACTATGAAAAGCAAATGGACTCTGATGTTTCAATGTGGAAAATCAATAATATGAGTGAAATGCATTAATCTGTGATTTTATATATATATATATATATATGTATATATATGCATGTTAAAAATGTTTAAATGAATGTTTATTCCTGCATGTTGATTTAGAAGCGCTGCTTATAATGACTAAAGTTAGCTTAGTTATACATAAGTGTGTAAAAGCATATTCCAGTGTATTAAAATTGTGTGTATCAATGGTGACCGGTATCAAATTTCACCCAGCCTTCACTGAGCCCCAGCTTCTCCATCCTATTGGTCCCTCGCAGACAATGCCTGTCATTGGACTAAAGTTCGTCAAGCCCGCCCACGAAGGACGCTCATTGGCTGAGATTCCGGTCAACCCGGAAGCCCGCGAAAGCTCAACAGAACTTATAAAAGGAGAAAACCCCCCTGCTACTTCCTTTTTTTGACACGCTCTCTTTTCTGCTCTTTCGTCTCTTTTAACATCGCTTTTTGGATGCTCTTCTTTGTCCATTGTCTACACACAGCAAGAAAGAACTTTGGGAAGAACAAAGGACTGCCCGAACAAAGACTTCTCCCACGTGTTGCTTTTCGAGCACAGAGCAGATAACTCGTAATTTGTTTATGTAACTTTGTATTTTAATGGTTTTTTCTTTTTCTCTTAAATGCCTAGGAATTCCTGTTTCTTTGAGCTCAATTCTTAATCGGAATTAAACTCCAATTTTTATTTATCTCTTTTTCTTTGTTAAACTTTCTGTAAAACCACCGTTTGTTTTAATTTTAATATAAGTTTTAACCTTGACTTTATTTTTATAATATTTTCTTGACCAATCACACACCAGAAGCTATTATTTTATCTAAAGTTCGAAAGTCTTTTTCTAATTTGAGATCTGATTAGATCTAATTATTCTCGAAGACCTCTGGAGCCGCTTGTCTACGAAGGAGAAAACGCGCAGCTCTCTTCATCACACGCTGAAGAAACGTCGGCACCATCTGGCTCCGATCCAAGTTACAACTGTGGGTCATACAGCCAAAATCCAGCCACTTCGACCGCTTAACTTTAAAGGTCGAACTGTAGACCCTCAGATATTTCCCCTAACATCCATGAAATCTTGGGCTGAGGAAATGCCGAACGAGGAATCACGTGAGCTGCAAACTTTAATTCATCTACTGAATTAAACGTCTGAGGTTCGGGAATAATTTGTATATCTAATCAGATGCAAATTAAGAAGCCCTTAACATAACTCTTCTTTTCGTTAAAATTCCGTTTTTATTTTCTTAAGATTAATCCAGGACTTTTCATATAATTAGTAAACTTTCTCCATAAATTTGCGTTGTTTCCATAATCTGTTAACTCAAACTGATAGAAATTCATTTCTCAGTTTAACCCTGGTTCCGAAAATATTGACATTGTTAATCTATCATTTACAAGATTGATTTTATGATTAATGAAATTACTGTAATGTCTGTTAATGGGTCTGGGTGTGTTTATATTTATATATCTATATATTTATTCCATCTAGCTACAATGCTCCGTACTGTGGGTGTTTATATATTTACATATTTATTCCATCTAGCTACAATGCTCTGCACTGTGTGTCTGTGTGTGTGTGTGTGTATATATATATTTTATAGTAATATGTACATATGTATATTAGCTGCTCTTGCTTGCTTGTTTTTTTTTTTTTTTTTTTTTTTTTTCCTTCCCTTCTGATTGTTGCTCTGAGTGTTGCTATCCCTGTGCTGTTGCAATCCTGGAATTTCCCCGTTGTGGGACTAATAAAGGCTTATCTTATCTTATCTTATCTTAATCATTTCGTTTAATAAATATGTGAAAATGAGAGAAGTTGTTGAGAATTAATTTCATTCTGAGTCTGTTTCAAACCCAGGTATCGAATTCACGGAAAATTTTTTGAGACTGATTATTAATTAATTTATTGAGTGATTAAACAGGTATAAAGTGAAATTAAAATTAAAATTGCTTCTTAAAGATAGAAGCTGGTTCCCCTACGAGTGTTATTGACTTTTCTGGTCTATATGAAACAAAATTTGATCTCAGATTCCCATACATCAATATAAATTAAATAATTTATACCTGATCATATTTATTAATTTCATATTTTCCTAATATATTTATGGTGCGTCCGCGTGAGAGCCTGGTTGAACTTGACTCACTCAGAATGAAAGAAATTAATACATAAGCTGTGTGTGATTTTGGTCGACTTATAGCTTACAAAGGTGGTTCATTTGTCTGCAGCCAGTCTATTGTCTTTGTCTCTGTGTCACGAGGGGGAGGGGGTGAATTCGCCCCCCTGATTACTGCTGTGTGTGTGTGTGTGTGACCAAGAGGGGTGGGGGTGAAGAGACCCCACCATCCTGTTCAGTTACTTGTTTAATGCATGCTTAAGAAGTGTGATTACACGCTGAATAATTAAAATAGGCCTGGGAACAAAATAGCAAAGAAATCCTATTTGTTTTCCCCGTTATTTCAAAACCCCGCAGGCGAAGCAAACCCTTGGGGGATTTAATTGAAGTAACCATTGTATAAACTTGATGAATAAAGTTTAGGGAGACCGAAGTTTTCCCGCCTTTGGAAAGCAAGGCATGGTTTTATGGACTGAAGATCACGCTGCATCCATGTAGCACTTGTGCACGCTCACAGTCGCACGCGACCATCAAGCTGTGCACGAAAACTGCGCATGTGTAGATCAGCCAAGCGATGCCATCTTAAGTCTAGGTAAAGCAAGTTCCCTGTAGCCGCCATTTTGAGTAGAAATCCTTGACTCCCTGAGTGACGTCATTGGGTTTCCTGTTCCGGAAGTGCAGACGAAAACTGCCTCCATCTTGTGGTGAAACATAGGGACTGCAATTTTTATTTAAACTTATAATCTTTAAAGACAATTTATAACCAAATTAAGTCTTCAAAGTAACTTCAAAGCAATTCATATTATTCGGAATAAACTAAATTTAACACTAATCCAAACTTTTATGCCAAGAACAAAAGGGAAAAGGACCTGTTGGCTTCTGAAAGTTTTTCTCAGTGGTGAGACCCCACTCACTGCATAGATACCTATAGCAGGAACATACATAAACACCCCTATTGTATTTAATCACTTATGTAACCACATATTATAATCTTTTAAGCTAAAAGCAAACATATTTACACAATTTTAAGCAAAAAGTTGCAAACTTTGAAGCTGTATCTTTGTCTATTTTGCTGTTTTTAAATGTGATATGGTGTGATTCCCTTCCCACAGAAACCCAGTTTTAGTTTAAGGATTCTAATGCTGATGTTTACTCAAGAGTAACATTAAAGTAGGATTAAACCTGTGCATTTTAACAAATTTACAGACTTACTGAATATTTATAATATTTCCTCTTTCTCAAATTTAGGAAACCACATTAAGCAATTAACGCTTAAGCGAAGCTCTAGGTTTTATTTAAACTCATTGTGTCATTTCTTGGTTCATGTTTTCTCCACAGGAAAAGAAAAAACATTTAACTAACCTGCATAATTTTCAAATTTTTCCCAGGATTTAAAGGAAAAGTTGAAAAGGTGTAAACATTGATTATTCTGCAAATAAGAAATTTATAGATGACAATCAAGACAGATCACTATTGGCTTCAATCCTAAGAAATCCTTGGATACCAAATACTCAAACAATTCACTTGTTTCTAATTTGTAAATATTTTAAACATTTAATGCTTCAAAGGAAAATAGGCTTTAACAAATAAAACCAAAGGAAAGCCTTAACTTTAAAAGAAAGTGGAAACTTGTAATCTTAAATCTTTAAAACATTTAGCCTCTTTTGTTTTTGTATTTCTTTTGTAAGTAAAATCCTCACTTCCAAAGTGACATTCTGCAAAATTCCAAAGCTAGTTATTGATGACAAATTCCAATACTAGACTTTGAAAATCAAAGTAAAGAAGTCAGTCCACACAATTAAAATTCCCGTTTTGTTTTGTGAAACAAATTCAATCCAATTTCAATTCAACTTTATTTATCAACATACAGTTTCAACCAACGAATTAATTGAAGCATCTCTACATTTCTAAATAATTTCAAATTTCTGTTTTCTATCTTACAAGCCTACAAGTTGAAACAAATTCTAAAAGGAACTTTCAGCTATCACGGTTGTAAAATAAAAAACACTCAAGGTTAAACCTTGTCAAACAAATTTAAGAATAATCAACAAGTTGAATTTTTTTTAAAAGCTAAATAACAACAGTGTTCAAACATGACGAGTCATCAGACAACCGACCAATTTACCAAACTGGATGACCTTCAAACAACATTGGAAGCATGGACTTCTAATTTAATTTCTAGCTTCACAACACGGGTCAAGGAAACACAGCCCGGAGAATTGGAGCAACTCACTGAAGAACTCTTGAATGAACACACTGAAAAACCACCAGAAGGCAAGGACCTCACCAGTGTGTTAGGTAAGTTTGTGCTAACATTAGTCGCGAGATTAAAGGTAGCCGAGAACGAGCTAGCAAATCAACAGACAACGATCCTATCTCTCCAAGAAGAGAATGAGACACTGAAAGAAAATTTGGAACAATCTCAAGAGGAGAATGACAAAACTCAAAATCAACTGGATGAAGCATTATAAGATTTGGACCGTGCAGAGTCAGAAAATGAACAGTTGATGCATAACAATGATGCGCTTCACCAAGACAACAATGAACTTGAAGATGCCCTTCAAGACATGAAGAAGGAACTCAGAAGAGTTGAAGGTCAACTTGAAAATGTGAAGAAGGACTACAAGGAATGTCAACTGCTCCTAAAGGAAAGACATGAACACCGGGACATCCACCGCGCTCCCTCGCCCGATTCCCGTTTCGAATACGGACGACTGCGTGGACAGCGTGCGTGTGCCCCTTCAGACCGCGACCTTGACAAGATCACGCGAAATATCACCAAATTTGATCCAGGACCTACGGGTTCGCCTGATGCCAAAGCCTGTTTACAGGACATTGATTACTACCTGCGTAAGTATCCTGATGCTACGACAGACGATCGCATCTATCTGATCAAACTAACATCTAACAGGTCAGTATCAAAATTCATAGACAGACAGCCGACAAACATCAAAGCAGACTACATGCTGCTCCACGAAGCCATCGAAAAGGAGTTCTCCGACGACTGCCTACAGGCAGGGCTAACCGCAGCCCTAGCCGTGAAGCAAGGACGCTCAGAGCCAACACAAGCCTATTACCAGAGACTCCTACTTGCATATTTTGGATCTCAAAATACACCAGGTATGGAAGAAGACCACAATTTCAAGACCCTCTTCATCCAAAACCTCCATCCCACTGTGAGTCATTACTTGGGAGTTACAGCTAACCCAAGGTCAAACTCAATAAGTCAGCTGAGAGAGTTTGCACACTATGCGTTCCAAAAACAGCAACAAAGTTGCAACAAGCACGCTGAACCTGCCACAGTGCTAGCTATTAGTGGTGCATCTAACACCTTGGAGTTGGAAGGAGCTCCTCGCTCTACTCCACCTCCTACACTGCGAGTACATAAACAGCCGAATCATTTTCCCAACCGACCTCATCAGGGTCAAAACCACACTAGGTCCTCTGGCTATCACTTTGGACCAACTTTGCGAAAACCCGACTACTGTCGTAGACCATATCCACGGGATAGGTCACGAGAACGTGATACGGTCTACCATGATGACAGATACCGATACGAAGACACGCGTAACCGCGACAAATGGTCTCCATCTCATCACAGAAGCTCAGAAGCAGAGACCTATCACAAACCTTGGAAGGAAGAAGAAACTCCTACGTTCAGTAGAGAAGATATTGAAATTGTCAAACACCTCCTAGCAGAGATACAAAGCTACAAAGAGAATAAAACTACTAACATTCTAGCTATATCAGCTGTGCCAACTCAAAACAAGCGTTCCAAATGAAGGAAACGCAAGAAGAAAATCCCTCATGCAAATGAGGAAGGACCAAAGGACTCAACGCAGTCCAGTGCTGTTATGGCAACCCAACCACAGGTCACAGACCATTCCTCTAACAACGTTTCGCAACTCTGTGTCAAACCACCGGTTCCACAATTTCTAGGCAACTTAAACGAGAGGGGGGTGGCACGGATTTTCTACCTTCCACTGACCCTTGAAGACATGGTGTGTCAGGATGCTGTTTTAGACACCGCTGCTGACATCACTCTCATGTCACACACCCTTTTTGACAAACTATGTGTAGCCGCTAACCGTGCTAACAAATATTTGAAACTGGAACCCTGTTCATTAGCCATGCGACCATATGCGCTCACTAAAACAACCCTGTTGGGCGTATCACTACTAAACATGTCCATTGGACCCATGACCTTGACACATCCGGTCTACGTGTCCAAACTTGACGCCATTCCATTGCTTGTTGGCAAAGACCTACTGATCCATTTTGAGCCACTGATTGATTTCAAGAACCTCAAACTATGGGCTCAAACGCAACACCCTCACCCATTTGACCCAACAAGAACAACTGAATCACAGTGCTTTGTTCTGAACACTTTGGACACCCCAAGTCTCACACAACTAGCACTGTTGGAACAACTGCAACCGAGTGAAAGCGACCGCCAAGACCAAGGTGAGTACTGTCCACAAGAAGTCAAAAGTCACCTTCAAATACAAGGTCACACCAAGGAATCAAAGGACCTTGAAAACTCAATGGCCGAGCAGAAAACCCCAAACGGCCCCCTTGAAACCCTTGATACCCATGATTCAATGGTGGTGTCACATTTTGAAATCCACCCACCCGCCCATGAGGCCTGCGTGGTCACAAGAGCCACACCAACTGGCTCTCTAGACCCTCTGAAATCTCAAGTTTTTGCGACGATGAACCCAACTTTTGCAAACGCAAGGCGCACAGTCACTCAACCTTGCAACCAAATGATCCATAAAACCGTCAAACATCGGTTGGATAAAATGGTACATGCGCTGCCCGCATCTAAACCCTTTAACATACCAAAATTGAAACCACTTCATGCGACACAGCCTTCTCTGCAGCTATACAGTGGCACTCCTATTCATGCTTCCGACGAACCATCATTGCCACTGCTCAGAGTTCCTTGAAACCAGAAGGGGGTGATGACTGCCAATGCCTATAACATTCCAGCTGTAGAACACTGCGTCAAAACGACATACAAAGCTCCCAAGGCTGTATTTCAAAAACATTCGGACCTATTCGCCAAACGACACAAAGCGTACAACGATCAAAAACTCTCGCATGACAAACTGCAAAGGGGGGACAAGATCTTCCACCCCACATTTGTACCGCAGACACCTGAAACAAATTTACAGGAAAGGAAAATCACTCCTAAATTCCTGCCCAAGTGAATGAATCCACACGTTGTCAACAACAAACTTTGGCCACTCAAGTGCCAAATCCAGGACCCCATTTTCAAATGGGCTCACCAAAATCAGAGCAAACTTTACCAAAACCCCATGGGACTTGTAGGGTACAACACTGTCAAAGTAAGTCCATAAATAAGATTAAAATCAAACCTACGTCTGAGAAATATCCGTAGCTAACAACTAGCCTCAGGTACACTCAGTCAAATCTCTCCAAACAATCAGTTAACTGCATCAAAACCTCCAGAAAGGAAAGGGTATATTAAAACCAAATTAGCCCTTAAACTAATTTCAAAGACCTCTGTAAAATCTAATAAACTTCAATCAACCTATTACCAAATAGTATACACAAGACATTCAACACCATTAGCTTGAGCTAATAATCTTAAAACTCCCATCAAAGGTGAAAAACAAGCACAAGGTTTAGAGCTTAATCTCTTAATCTCTATTCTGTAATTTCCCAGTTTTGGGATCAATAAAGTATATCCATCTAAAAGAAATCATTCCACCTCTGAGAGGAATTTTCATTTGCCAACCAGGTATCTAAAGAAAGATCAACAAGAAGATTAAGATCCAAAACCACTCACTTTTATGTTTGCCAAGATGATGGTCCTCCTGTTTATCAGTTTAGCCATCAGCCTAGCAATCACACCCACTGTTACCCAGTCAGAACTGGGCCAAGCCAAAACGAAAGGTCAAAGATCCTTGGGTGGATTCTTAATAACAGCCTCATCGTTAGAGGCTCTTGTTAGCCTTAGTATGCCCACCGTTAACTCGGTCAACACCGCTAAACCGAAACGCCAGGTTGTTGAACCACAAATCGTTGCCAAAATCTTACAAGACACTGTATTGGTTTTGAATGCCTGCTCTGAAGCTTCAATCAAGCTCAACAAGGTCTTGAACCCTTTGCTCTTTGTGTTAAAGGTTGACTATGCTCACACACAGCCAATGTCTATGTTACTCTCAGAAGTATCTAGAAACATTAGCTTTTCAGTTAACGCTTTAGCAATGAATATGCTGTCTCATCATGTCCTTTTTGCAGTAAATCCAAATTTACTTCTCATTGCCATCCAAAGAATGATAACGACATCCTATGCCCACTCAGTTTTTCTGAACAAAAGCCTCAAACACCCTATGATTTGGACATCTGTGGAACCATGGTTTAGTCTAACTAAACAAATTCAATTTGAACCTCCTTGAGTAACCTCAATATTGATTAGTCTGAACCTCTACTTCAAATATGAAAGAATTTTATTTTTGCTTTTGACTAAGATTTTTGGATACATGCATGCGTATATATATAAATATATATCCTCTATACCTTATTTAGATTTTATGCACATTTAAACTGTTTTTGAAATTTTGAATAGATATTTTTCAGCAAACCTAAAACATTTATATCAAGTATGTCAAAACCCACATACTTCTAGTTCACCCTTTTTGTACCCAGAATTTTTAAGTCTTTACAGGCATATACAGAACTTTAGTATATCCTAGACAATTATACAATGTTTATATTTGGTCATGCCCAAATTATTTTTGAAAATTTCTTGAAGTTTTTCAGAAACCCCATTTAAGGACCTACACTTTGGAATAGATACTGTTTACAAGCTTAAGACTTATCGGCATCAGAACTTTAGTTCAGCATTTGGATCAAGCCTCGCCAAATTGGGATTTGATGCCTAGGATTGCTATCAACGCTAAATCAACGTCACCATTGATACCAGAGGGGGGACTGTAGCATCATCTCACTTTGGCTCAGCAATAATTATTCTTCTGCTTAAAGACATTTTGTTTCACCCAGGAATAAGACAGTCAAGAACTGATTTTCTCCCCCAGGCCACAGCTGAAATCCCATTCCTTTGCTAAAACCAGTCTAAAAGAGTTCAACCTATTTCCTCCTGCACCCCTTTATTGCCCCCATAAACATGGAACAGACATGGAGCCCCTCATTGCCACACCGATCCACAGCTCAATAAAATTTCCTTAAACTGTGGGACATGCTGGATTTAACCAGTGAACTTTAAAGTACATTATTACAAACTCAATTCTAAACCTTCCCTTCTTTTCAGGACTATGAAAAGCAAATGGACTCTGATGTTTTAATGTGGAAAATCAATAATATGTGTGAAATGCATTAATCTGTGATTTTATATATATATGCATGTTAAAAATGTTTAAATGAATGTTTATTCGTGCATGTTGATTTAGAAGCACTGCTTATAATGACTAAAGTTAGCTTAATTATACATAATTGTGTAAAAGCATATTCCAGTGTATTAAAATTGTGTGTATCCATGGTGACCGGTATCAAATTTCACCCAGCCTTCACTGAGCCCCAGCTTCTCCATCCTATTGGTCCCTCGCAGACAAAGCCTGTCATTGGACTAAAGTTCGTCAAGCCCACCCACGAAGGACGCTCATTGGCTGAGATTCTGGTCAACCCGGAAGCCCGCGAAAGCTCAACAGAACTTATAAAAGGAGAAAACCCCCCCTGCTACTTCCTTTTTTGGACACACTCTCTTTTCTGCTCTTTCGTCTCTTTTAACGTCGCTTTTTGGACGCTCTTCTTTATCCATTGTCTACACACAGCAAGAAAGAACTTTGGGAAGAACAAAGGACTGCCTGAACAAAGACTTCTCCCACGTGTTGCTTTTCGAGCACAGAGCAGATAACTCGTAATTTGTTTATGTAACTTTGTATTTTGTTTTTTTCTTTTTCTCTTAAATGCCTAGGAATTCCTATTTCTTTGAGCTCAATTCTTAATCGGAGTTAAACTCCAATTTTTATTTATCTCTTTTTCTTTGTTAAACTTTCTGTAAAACCACCGTTTGTTTTAACCCCTTGCACTCCGGTCAATTTCCCTAAAAACGCCAAAAAATAATGTGCCCAAAGTAAATCGAAAGCTGTTCTTCAACCCTTTGCAGCATCTTCATGGGGTTGGTCTCATTTAAAAGAAAACACTTTGAATTTTTTGGCAAAATAGTCATAATCTCTCTAAGTGCTCCGGCCACTTAGTTACAGTCATCTAAACATACTGAACTTGAAGAAAATAAATTTGGCCATGGTGTTTTTTTGGATACAAATGCTTGCAAATAACACACAGCTTCAGATCCGGGCTGGAAAATGCAACAGAAATGTAGAACCAAGTGTTACCCAGCTGAGGTCAAAATTTTGTAACAATATCACAAAAAATGAATATATTACACAGCTTTTTCCTCAGGTAGTTCCCAGGTGTTTTTGAACTGTGCCAAATTGTGCCAAATGGCACAGTTTGGAAAAACGTCTGTAACTTTTGAATGATTCAATATAGAAGCTTCATCTTGGGCTCTAATGAAAGGTGACACTCAGGGCTGTGTGTGTGTGTGTGGGGGGGTTGTCCCCCTCCCTCACTACAGAGGATGGACATCGGCCATCGCTACATGACGGAATAGTCATGTGGCGACAGTGGCGCAGTCACCGTGGCTTCCCCCCCCCTCGCTACAGAAGAGTAGCGGGGGTGGGGGTGGGGGCGTTCACGGTCCGGACGCGGCGCACGACCCATGTACCGTGGCGCACGAACTTGGGACTTCATGCGCCGCACAGTTGTAATTTACCGATCGGTCAAAAGTCATTTTTGATTACAATTTTCAGGGATAAAGAATAATTTAGCTTATAACACCTTACCTCTTCACAGCAGCAGTGTCCTGGCGAACTTCTCTTCCTCATTGTCAGACGAACGCGATGCTGGTCCGCTCGTGGTTCTGGTCTCGTGACCTGATCAAAACATAATTCCATTATTGCGGTTTTGCGCTTCCATGATTGCGGTTTTGGCGAATGATTTACGACCTTCGTCGTCGGCCTCCGTCGGTCTATGATGACCATGGAAGACAATCCTAAACGTCTATTCTGCTCGAATTAAAAAAAAAAAAGCACCGCCTGTGACTGAAGAGGCCAATGCGCGAATGGCAGTCCCTGTCACACAGGTAGCACTTGTGGGTGGTCTCCGTGCTGCTGGGTCTGTAGCAGGTTCTTCCTGCGGGTCCTTTTTTTCATCTGCTGCAGCAGTCAGTCTCTCTTCACCCAGCCCGAACTTCTGTGCTTCAATTGGCTCGCTGCATTCACAGCGTTGGTAGGCGGGTCCTTCTTGCTAGGTTTTCAGTCATTGGTTCTTCAGGGTTTCAGAAACCCAATTCAAGGCTCTTATTAGTCGAATGAGAGGTCAATCATATCTAATCTGTTCGCGGCTGTGTCTGTAGTGGAAGAACTTTTTTTTTTTTTTTCAGTGCGCGCTTGGACGCAGCACCCTCGTGTGCTCTGGGACGCAGAGACGTGCCCGTCCGCGGTACACCGGAGTGCAAGAGATTAATTTTAATATAAGTTTTAATCTTGACTTTATTTTTGTAATATTTTTCTTGACCAATCACACACCAGAAGCTATCATTTTATCTAAAGTCCGAAAGTCTTTTTCTAATTTGAGATCTGATTAGATCTAATTATTCTTGAAGACCTCTGGAGCCGCTTGTCTACGAAGGAGAAAACGCGCAGCTCTCTTCATCATGTTTACTGAGACGTGGCTAACTGAACTAGCAGCAGATGCTAACATTGAGCTGGAGGGTTTTCACACGATACGAGCTGACCGAACACCAGAGAGTGGCAAAACTAGGGGCGGTGGAGTGATAATGTATGTTAACAACAACTGGTGCAGACCGGGACATATCACTGTTAAACAACGACACTGCAGCAAAGACATTGAGTTGCTAGCTGTTAGCATGAGGCCTACATATCTCCCGAGAGAACACTCACACGTGATCTGCATTGTTGTTTATGCAAATTCGACGGCGAACGCTGGGACAGCGCGTGACGTCATCCATTCAGTAACCAGCAGGCTGCAGACAGAACACCCAGATGCTCTTCTCCTCATCTCAGGCGATTTCAACCACGTTTCACTGTCTCCCATTCTGCCCACTTTCACCCAGTATGTCACATGCCACACTAGAGACAATAAAACACTGGATTTGTTCTACGCAAACACTAAGGAGGCGTACACCTCATCACAACTCCCCCCACTTGGGAGATCGGATCACAACTTGGTTCATCTCCGACCGGTGTACAAACCCCTAGTGCACAGACAACCTCCGGCCATGCACACTGTGGAGTTATGGTCTGAGGAGACAATGGACACTCTAAAGGACTGTTTTGAAGCCACTGCCTGGAAGCAGCTCTGCGATCCACATGGTGAGGACATCGATGGCCTCATTCACACCTTCACGGGCTACCTCAGCTTCTGTGTGGACAAATCCGTTCCCACCAAGACCATACGGCGTCACTCAAACAACAAACCCTGGATCAACCCTGAGATAAAAACACTTCTGAGAGAGAAGAAGAGGATCTTCAGGTCGGGGAACAGGGAGATGCTGAAGTCCGTACAGAGGGAGCTGAGGAGAAAGATCAGAGAAGGCAAGGACAGCTTCAGGAAGAAGATGGAGGACAAGCTGCAACAGAGCGACATCAGCGGGGTCTGGAGAAACCTCAAAACCATCTCGGAGCTCCAGAATACCTCCCCCCAGGCCACGGGGGGCAGGGAGTGGGCGAACAACCTGAATCTGTTTTTCAATAGATTTGACCAACCGCCCTCCCCCCTGTCTGCACAACAACCACTGCTGCCTCTAAGAAATCAAGTCCTGCTACCCACTCCCCACTCCACCGACACCCCCCCCACTCCCAACACACAGCCCCCCATCCTGACCCTGACCAAGACCCAGGTGAGGACGGAGCTGAGGACGATCAAGGCGAGGAAGGCGTCGGGACCGGACGGCATCAGCGCAAAGCTCCTCAAGTCCTGTGCAGACCAGCTGTGTGGGATTGTGACGTATATCTTCAACATGAGCCTGAAACTGGGGAGGGTACCACAGCTGTGGAAAACATCTTGTGTGGTACCTGTACCAAAAACTTCCCACCCCAAAGACCTGAACAGCTTCAGACCGGTGGCCTTGACGTCCCACTTGATGAAGACCCTGGAGAGACTGCTCCTTGCTCATCTCCGCCCCCTGGTGGAACCAGCGATGGATCCACTCCAGTTCGCCTACCAGCATGGCATTGGGGTGGAGGATGCGGTGATCTTCCTCCTTCATCGTTCTCTGTCCCACCTGGAGAAGCCCGGGAATATGGTGAGGATCATGTTCTTTGACTTCTCCAGTGCTTTCAACACCATCCAACCGATGATCCTGAAGGACAAGCTGCTGCGCGCAGGGGTGGACCAGCACCTGTCATCATGGATCCTGGACTACCTCACGAACCGGCCTCAGTTTGTGAGAACCCGGGACTGTGTTTCCGACACGATCATCAGTAGCACGGGGGCCCCCCAGGGAACGGTGCTGGCTCCCTTCCTGTTCACTCTTTATACTGCGGACTTCTCACACAACACAACACATTGCCATCTACAGAAGTTCTCTGATGACTCTGCGATCGTTGGTCTCATCTCCAGCGGAGATGAAGCTGAGTACAGAGGGCTTATCCAGGACTTTGTGGACTGGTGCCATCGGAACTGCCTCCAGATCAACGCGAGGAAAACTAAGGAGCTGGTGGTGGACTGCCGCAGGCATGGGCAGCCCCTCACAGCACCAGTAAATATACAGGGAACAGACATCGAGATGGTGACATCCTACAAGTACCTGGGTATTCATCTGAACAATAAACTAGACTGGTCACACAATACTGACGCACTCTACAAGAAGGGACAGCGCAGGCTGTTCCTGCTGAGGAGACTCAGGTCTTTTGGTGTACAAGGGGCACTGCTGAAGTCATTCTATGACACGGTGGTGGCATCAGCCATCACTTTTGGAGTGGTCTGCTGGGGCAGTGGCATTACTGCAGCCGATAGGAAGAGACTGAACAAACTGATTAAGAAAGCTAGCTCTGTCCTGGGGCAACGCCTTGATCCGATGGAGGAGATAGGAGAGAGAAGGACGGTGGCTAAACTGTCATCTCTGCTGGAGTCCGAGTTCCACCCTATGCAGGACATACTGGATGCACTGAGGAGCTCATTTAGCAGCAGACTACATCATCCCAGGTGCACAACCGAGAGGTTTCGTAGGTCCTTCCTACCAACGGCTGTCAGACTGTACAACCTAAGCAGGGCTGCTCGCAGAGATAGCAAAAAGACGTAACAAACTAATAGTTTTTTTTTTTTTTTTGAATGCAAAAGATGCAATAGACTTACACAATGGTCCTCTCCGGCATACAACTAGGAACATACCGGTCGCTATGGAGGGTGAGAATATGTATGGGCACATAATCATACCATGTAGGATAACTAAATAGACGGTTATGCTGTTTCATCCCACCTAGCAACAATGCTCTGCACTGTGTGTGTTTATATATTTACATATTTATTCCATCTAGCTACAATGCTCTGCACTGGGTGTGTTTATATTTATATATCTATATATTTATTCCATCTAGCTACAATGCTCAGCACTGGGTGTGTTTATATTTATATATCTATATATTTATTCCATCTAGCTACAATGCTCCGCACTGTGTTTTTATATATCTACATATTATTCCATCTAGCTACATTGCTCCGCACTGTGTGTGTTTATATACTTGCATATTTATTCCACCTAGCTGCAATGCTCCATACTGTGGGTGTTTATATATTTACATATTTATTCCATCTAGCTACAATGCTCTGCACTGTGTGTTCATATATTCATATATTTATTCCATCCAGCTACAATGCTCTGCACTGTGTGTCTGTGTGTGTGTGTGTGTATATATATATTTTATAGTAATATGTACATATGTATATTAGCTGCTCTTGCTTGCTTGTTTTTTTTTTTTTTTGTTTTTTTTTTTCTTGCCTTCTGATTGTTGCTCTGAGTGTTGCTATCCCTGTGCTGTTGCAATCCTGGAATTTCCCCGTTGTGGGACTAATAAAGGCTTATCTTATCTTATCTTATCTTATCACACGCTGAAGAAATGTCGGCACCATCTGGCTCCGATCCAAGTTACAACTGTGGGTCATACAGCCAAAATCCAGCCACTTCGACCGCTTGACTTTAAAGGTGAACTGAACTCACCTCTTTGCCAAAAAAGTAGAATAGCAGATTAATTCCTTATTACCTATTGTATTTTTCAACACATAAAAGAAATTTTTAGGCCGTGCGATGGCCAAGCTATAAGCCGATAAACTTTTGCCTCTGGCTGGCAGTGCCAAACAAACCGGAAGTAGTGCAGACGACGTCACGAGTGTGACCCTTATCAAAACAACAATGGCAGATGATAGCAGTTCCAGCAGTCAAGAACACCAGAGTTTTCAGAGTGAAGAGGCATTCAGGATCGGTGACAAGACAGAGGAGGATGCAGGAGTGTCAAGTGAACAGGAAGAGAGCGAGGGAGGCATCGAACCGTACAGATTAGAGCCAGAATTTTCGGGGGATTCCGGCACCGACTCAGACCGCAGCAGTGATGGGGAGGAGAGTCGCTTATTGAATACAGAATGGTGAGTCTTTACTTTGGCATGTTTGGGGTGTCAGGATAAGGAAAATTAACAATAAAAAAGAAAGGGAAAAAAAAACATCAGCATTTTTCCAACTTATTACAGTTATCCCTCACTTATCGCGTTTAATGCGGTCTTCCTTCGCTTAGTATAGGCGCTCGGCAGGGAGCGAAGCTGGGTAAAACGTCTCCGCCAATCAGCTCGCGAGATAAAACGTCTCGGCCAATCAGCTTGCGAGGTAAAACGTCTCGGCCGATCAGCTTGCGAGATTCCCGAGCGGGCTGGGGAGCCGGGGAGAGCGGGCTCTCCGTGTTGATACCTGATGTTCTAATGTAGTCTCTCTGCCTTCTCATTAGAACATCAGGTATCAACGCGGAGAGCCCGCACAGCTCAAAATCTACCTCTCTGACCACCACTCCATTCCTCTCCGCCCACCTCTTTACCGCTCGGGAATCTCGCAAGCTGATTGGCCGAGACGTTTCACCTCGCAAGCTGATTGGCCGAGACGTTTTACCAGCTTCTCTCCCTGCAGAGCGCCTTCTTTATCGCTCGTGTTGCTTAGTGGCACTTTTTGCTGTTCTCTTGTGCCTTTTTGTGCAAAATAGTGCTTGTAACGCCCTTGGGGGGGGTGACGCTACTTCGCGGTTTTTCACTTTTCGCGGTCGGTTCTGGTCCCCATTAAACGCGATAAGTGAGGGATCACTGTATATCTAGAAACGCATCGCTTCCCGGTCGCTTTTCCTCCCCCTTTCTTTTCTTTTGTCGCCATGACAGCTTTCCTTGGCCACTGAACAGATCTTCCCAGGTGTTGGAAGTGTTTTGTAGTCGACTATCACGACAAAATGCACCAAAAACAACCAGTGTCAACGTGCTCGCAATGGTAAACATGAGGGCTGGGTCACACTCGTGACGTCACGCGGAACTCCGGCTGCACTTCGGCGGATTTGTCTGATTTTTCAGGGCGGGAAATTCTAAATCGCGATTTTCTCCAAGATTCCGGGATTTGTGGAGGGGGTGCCAATGATAAATTATCTTTATAATTGTATGTACTATCACCCAGTGCCGTTCAATGCCGTTCAGTTCAGTTCTACTTTAAAGGTCGAACTGTGGACCCTGAAATATCTGCGGGCAGATATTTCCCCTAACATCCACGAAATCTTGGGCTGAGGAAACGCCGAACGAGGAATCACGTGAGCTGCAAACTTTAATTCATCTGCTGAATTAAACGTCTGAGGCTCGGTAATAATTTGTATATCTAATCAGATGCAAATTAAGAAGCCCTTAACATAACTCTTCTTTTCGTTAAAATTCCATTTTTATTTTCTTAAGATTAATCCAGGACTTTTCATATAATTAGTAAACTTTCTCCATAAATTTGCGTTGTTTCCATAATCTGTTAACTCAAACTCAAACTCAAACTTTTTTTTTTCCTAAAAAAAAAAAACTGATAGAAATTCATTTCTCAGTTTAACCCTGGTTCCGGAAATATTGACATTGTTAATCTATCATTTACAAGACTGATTTTATGATTAATGAAATTACTGCAATGTCTGTTAATCATTTCGTTTAATAAATATGTGAAAATGAGAGAAGTTGTTGAGAATTAATTTCATTCTGAGTCTGTTTCAAGCCCAGGTATCGAATTCACGGAAAAATTTTTGAGACTGATTATTAATTAATTTATTAAGTCATTAAACAGGTATAAAGTGAAATTAAAATTAAAATTGCTTCTTAAAGATATAAGCTGGTGCCCCTACGAGTGTTATTGACTTTTCTGGTGTATATGAAACGAAATTTGATCTCAGATTCCCATACATCAATATAAATTAAATAATTTATACCTGATCATATTTATTAATTTCATATTCTTCTATAGCATAAATTTCCATAGTTATGTTGATGACACCCAGCTGTACATGGCCGTGTCTCCTGATGACCCTGGGCCTACTGATTCTCTTTTAAACTGCATTTATGATATTAAACAGTGAATGGCAGACAACTTTTTACAGCTTAGCCAGGACAAAACAGAAGTTTTAGTTATTGGGACAGAAGCTCAGAGAGAGAAACTGTCAGAACATTTACAGATATTGG
The DNA here is from genome assembly GCA_020510985.1 of Pholidichthys leucotaenia. Taxonomy (NCBI): domain Eukaryota; kingdom Metazoa; phylum Chordata; class Actinopteri; order Cichliformes; family Pholidichthyidae; genus Pholidichthys; species Pholidichthys leucotaenia. The sequence goes on from CM035846.1 coordinate 168,263,860, forward strand.
CAACAAAGACCTCCAAAACTGTGAAAAATTTGGGAGTGATCTTTGACCAGGATCTTAGTTTTAAACAATATATTAGAAATGTAACTAAGGCTGGTTTTTATCATCTAAACAATATCTCCAGAGTGCGGCAGTTTCTCTCTCAAGCCGATGCAGAGACACTTTTACATGCGTTTATTTCTTCTAGAATAGATTATTGCAATGCTCTTCTTTCTGCTCTTCCTAAAAAGACTCTATCCCCCCTACAACTACTCCACTACTCCAGAACTCAGCTGCCTGAGTTCTGACCAAGACGAGAAAGAGAGCACACATAACACCCATTTTAAAGTCTCTGCATTGGCTTCCTGTCAGCTTCAGAATAGATTTTAAGGTTATTTTATTGGTTTTTAAGGCTTCTAATGGTCTTAGCCCTGATTATTTATTAGAATTGCCTTTACATTATGAGCCTTCAAGAACCCTCAGGTCTTCAGGTCAAGTTTTTTAATCATTCCTAAAGTCAGAACTAAAACCCACGGTGAGACAGCTTTCTTTCATTATGGTCCACGTCTGGGGAACAGCCTTCCTGAAGATCTGAGGGCTGCAGAGAATGTTGATACTTTTAAAACCAAATTAAAGACCCACCTTTTTGACCTGGCTTTTATTTAAATAATTTTTTGCTTTTCCCCCTTTTTACTTGTTCTTCCACCTTTTTATCCTGTTGTAAAACCATTTTATCCTGTTTTTTTAATTTGTATTTATCCTGTTTTAACTTTTTTTTTAAACTTATTGCTTGGTTTCATGTCTTATTACCTCTGGTTTTTCCTCACTGATAGTAGCGCTTGTTTTTTTTTAAGTCAGTGTGTTGTGAGTGTATATGTTTGTGGGTGGGTGGGACTTTGTTTTGGATTTTGGTGTATGTTGTTATTTTGTACAGCACTTTGAGCTGCTACACTGTATGAAAAGTGCTTTATAAATAAAGTCTGATTGATTGATTTTAACTGCAGGAGCAATCACTTTTTCACACAGGCTTATGTAGGTTTGGATTTTTTTTTTTATCCTTAATAATAAATACCTTCATTTAAAAGCTGCACTTTGTGTTTACTTGTGTTATCTTTGTCTAATATTTAAATTTGTTTGATGATCTGAAACATTTAAATGTGACAAACATACAAAAAAATGAGAAATCAGGAAGGGGGCAAACACTTTTCACACTACTGTAAAAAATAAATAAATAAATAAATAAATAAATAAATATATATATATTTATTATTTAAAAAAAAATTTTTTTTAAATAGAAAATTGAACTTAATAAACAGTTGGGGATACAAATCAGAATTGTCCTCGCTATAACCACCCTTCCAACCTCCTTGGGGGGACTTTGTGCATCTATTAAAAGCTGGTATTCAGCTTTAAATATTGATGTGGGCAACTGTGACTGAAAGGTAATATATTAAACACAGTGAGAATGTCTTGGTGTGGGAAGGGACTCTTCAGAGTTAGTTGGATTGGGGTCCAATGGGTTTATGACTTTGTTTTACTGAGCAACTCCTGGAGTCTCTACTATACAGAATATATCACTGACTAAAGTGGCTCGTAATAGTTAATGAGCTTCAGGCCAAATCTGAATTCCACCGTCAAGCCAAACTGGATATTAGAGTCTGATGTAGATATTGAACCAACATTATCATTTTAAAACTTAAGGAGTCAAAATGGAGCACACACATATGTTAATATAGTTCCAAAATTTCCTTAATCTCCAGTCTGTGATCTGCATGTATTGACATTAACACTACTGGCAACTGTTCCATCAACATAACACAATTCAGATTAAATTCTGGACTTGAAATAGTCACTGCAAATCACCCCAATAACCATGCACCCAAATGGTGCCCTTGTTGAGCTGTATCAACACATCGTCCCTATGGTTTAAAGCATGGTGTTTTTGCCTTAATTAACCACTTAAGATAGCATTTGAGGCCAAGATTAAGTGATACCTTTCATTCAGTGCCAGCAGTCAGTCTCATTCAGAATGCATCCCTCTTTGCATTAAGTCAAGGGTAAAAGAACAACACCCTGGGTGGTTTATCAGTTGTGTTGCTCAGAGTCAGTCTAGCTGAGCTGATGCAGGACAGAAACACAAGGGTGCTATCTTATGAATTGATAATTTGGGCATAACTTTATTACTTTCTTTTGTTTGCCTCTGTGTGAGTGTGTTTGTGTGACAGTGGTGGGAGAGCTCACCATATGACATGAAGTTCTATCAATAGAAAAACGCACTACCACAAAAAAGGAGAAATTAAATAGGTAAGGCATTCTTCTCTTTTAAAAAAAAGCCCATCTTTGGTATTCATGTGAGGCCATGAGGGACGTGTCGAGGAACCTCCCTCCCAATATTCTGAAGGATTAACTCTGGGAGTGATAGAGGACACACTTCCTTTCCCACATTTCTGTTATAAGAACTAATTAACAGGCAGGGAAAACATTCAGCCTCGAACACTCATTCTGTTCAGTTCTGTAGACTCACTCACGGACCACTCATCCTGAAAATGTCAGTTTGTGCCCAATAGATTTTTCGCAAAGTGAATTAGTCAATACTTCAAACTGTGTGTCAGTCAAGCACCTGAATGATGAATAAGTAATTCAGGTGTTTGCTGTCTGATGGAGGAATAGATCCATTGCAAAGATATTTTAAATGCAGACATATCACTTACTGACAGAAGAAGGGAGATAAATTGATAGACGAGCTTTAAATCAGTATACAGTGTTTTGTTTTTTGTTTTTTTCCAGCCTACTTTCTGACAACTGATAAACAAGACTCTTTGCATGCAGTCAGTAGGGTTTATGGGGCCGTTTCACTCAGATGGACTGATTTAGAAATTAACTCTTTTCCCCATACCAAAGGCAATGCTTAGCGCCAGCTTTTGACCACACATGGACACAAATTACAGCAATTTAGATATCTAGTGAAACAAAACAGCAATAAATCTGTTCTGCTGTTTTCACAGCCTTTGATCACTTGTGGGGTTTTAAATTCTGCTCACAGGAATTTGAGGGGAGATAACGAGCAAGACGGATCTTTGGTAAGTTAACTCCTTCAGAATCAGTCTTTGAGTATAAACAAAAACAGACAACCAAGTTTTGATATTAAACTTCAAGCTTTTATCCCCCCATCTTCTTTGAAGAGCTTTTTTCCATACATATGAAACATTTTCATACGTTTTCGAGAGAAAGATGTTGCAGACAGTTTTGTTATGAGAGCACAAATGAGCAGTCTGTAAATGGACAGATCCAATGCAACAAAAAAAATAAATTAAAAAGAAGAATTGAAATCTCAGAAGTATCATTTGTTAATTTATTTTATATATACTAGTGCATTGCCAGTTTAGAAAGCTTGGGATGAGTCCACCAAGGTCTCCGCCTTTGACCGCCACCTAATCCACATAGCACCGGACCCCCATGATCCCTCCTGCAGGTGGTGAGCCCACTGGAGGGCGGACCCATGTAACTCCTTCGGGCTGAGCCCGGCCGGGTCCCATGGGTGGAAACCCGGCCACCAGACGCTAGCCTTCGAGCCCCTCCCCCAGGCCTGGCTCCAGGGTGGGGCCCCGGTAACCCCATACCGGGCGGGGTACACTGAATCCTTGATATACAATTTATCATGAGAGTCTGTTGGATCGTTCTTAGTCTGGCCCTTCACCCAGGACCAGTTTGTCTTGGGAGACCCTATCAGAGGCAAATTGCCCCGGACAACATAGCTCCTGGGATCACTGGGGCACGCAAACCCCCCCACCACGATAAGGTGACGATCCATGAGGGGGTCACTGGGGCACGCAAACCCCCCCACCACGATAAGGTGACAATCCATGAGGGGGCATCACCCTCAGAGATAGGGTGAGGAACTCAGTCATCCGAGAGAGGCTCAGAGTAGAACCGCTGCTCCTCCACATTGAAAGGAGTCAGTTGAGGTGGTATGGGCATCTGATTAGGATGCCTCCTGGATGCCTCCCACTTGAGGTGTTTCAGGCACGTCCCACTGGGAGGAGACCCTGGGGCAGACCCAGGACTCGGTGGAGAGACTATAGCCTGTTTTCCACTAGCCCAGCACACCTCGGTACGGCTCGATTCACTTCAGTACGGCTCGGAATGCTTCTGTCTCCATTAGCACGGTGTTGTGCTTGTGCTGTGATGGTTTGTGTTAGGAGGTTTTAGAAGCGGGGCGGCGGCAGATTCCCAGCGAGGCGGGGCCACACTCCCGTGACGTTACGCACCCGACTGAGTCCTTATTTACACGAGACAAAAAATGGAGGATCCAAGGATTATTGCCTTGCTCGCTCTGTGATTTTATCTCACAATTAATTTTATCTCATAATTAAGCTGCAACAACACAAGTCACTTTTGTTTTGAATTAACTGCCAAATGACCTAGAAATAATGAGCTGAAACTTGTTTTTATTCGTATTAAATAATGAGACAGTGGCACACTGGCCAACACCAAATTGTATTATTTTTTACATCCTAGGGCATTTTGGATGTACTGAATAAAAAAAATTCATGTTTTTCACCTTCAGGTCAACGTTTGGAACAACAGTATTATTATTTTCTGTTTAGATGATGCTACACTCCTTCTAAAGTATTGTAATTCTCTGAATTTGGAATGCCGATAGAACATTCAATTTACATATACTTGTACCTACTTTGACTTGGTGCTAATTTTTTATGATATTTCAATAAAAAGAACAGAAAGCTTACAAAAACATTTGTTTTTTGGTCTAGTTAAAAATTACATTACCTTTACAATGGTTGACCCCTGACAGGATGATCAGCATCATTTTCATCAGACTAGGCAATGGAATTTCTATGTAATTATACTGTTTTATAATTCAGTGTTATAACAGACAAACCACACTTTCCAAAACAATTCCATTTTATTATATACAAAATATTAAAATTAAAAAAAAACTTTGCAACACAACATGAAGGTTAATCGACATTTTATACACGCCGACCACTGAGTGCCTCTACACCAGCTTCCCAAACTAGGTCACGAAGGCTCGGTTGAATGAATCCGTGCGGGCTGTCACGGCGGACGCGTGGGATGATTCTACAAGGAAAATGCACACAATAAAATACAGCACGAAAGTGCAAGATATACAGAAAAGACAATAGTTTTTAACAAGATTACATAAGCTTATTTCAGCGTATTGTTCACATGAATAATTAAAATAAAAGCTTTAGTCCGCAGTGTGCTGCAATAAAGCAGCGATCATCATCCACAAATGAACAGCTTTTTTATTGCATAAATAAACTGAGCGTCTTACCGAATATATTTGCGAAAAAACGCACAATAAAAAAAAAAATTAAAACTCACCGTTAAAGGACTCCGATGTCGAGACCTCCCGGTATATTTTTTCATTCCGGGTGGCTCCGTCTAACTCGCGCTGGATACGTTCATCTGACAATGCAGTGAGCAGACACTGCACCTCCTTATTGGTCCATGGAACACCCTTATTACGCGAAGCCATTTTTGATAGAGAATAAATGAAAATAGCACAGCAATACACTGAAAAGAAACCCCCAACAGTGGTTGCGTGCTGAGTAATGGCGGTCGTGAAGATTCTTTTTTTTTTTTTTCAAAAACTTTATTGAGAAGGTCGTGAAGATTCGATAAAAGAGGAGGAGGAGAGGGGCGGTTACAACCTGACCAATCAGCGCCGGTTACGACCTGACCAATCAGCGGCGACCAGTCTGTTAACGTCACAACATGGCACAGCTCAGCACTGCTGTACCCTGCCCTGGAGCGGGGCTGAGAATCGCGGCTGTTAAACCATGTTGGGGCTTGTGGAAAAGCGTACAAAGCGTGCTGAGCCGTCCCGTGTTGCGCTAAAGCGTGCTAGTGGAAAAGGCCCTTATGTCTCCCAGCTGGTCTGGGAATGCCTTGGTATACTCTCTGAAGAGCTGGAGCAGGTGGCTGGGGAGAGGGAAGTCTGGGCTTCTCTGCTTGAACTGCTGCCTCCGCGACCCGGACCTCCGGAAAAGCGGTAGAAGATGGATGGATGGATGGATAGTGCATTGCCCGTAGAACACAAGTATTGTCTGAAACAGGTATCCCAATCAGTCTTTACAGGCCCAAATGTAGACTGTGTTTGAAAGTGGAATACAAAGAGGTGTAGCCTATATGTAGGCAATCACATGTTAGACTTTGCCAAAAAAAAAAAGGGAGTAAATGGCACTAATGTATTTGATTGTGTGAATATTAATTACAGAATACCTAAATAATGAAAATGAATGGGACATCCAATATTAGCAACTGTTTCAGATCCCTTGTTTATTTGTTTGTCAGATCACTTATTTGTGTGATCTTTTATCACTCTCAGTATATTCAAGATAATAGTGTATCTTGCACTTTGGGGAATGGGAGTTGTTTGGTTATCATTATAATTATTTTGGTTTATATCACTATTCAGTGATGGAATTCAGTGTAATATTGGATTTCTTCTGTGTATTGTCAATAAACTAATGCAGTACTATAACAGGACATGTTTACAAATATTTGAGTTCCATTGTATTGCATCAGTTTATATTTTAGCAATATTTTGTTATTAAAAGGTTTTTTAACCCTAGAGCACTATCTCCGGGTGATTTTCACCCGAGCAAATGTATTTACATGATTTTCAATATGTTGCATTTTTCTGAGTGTCATGGGTCCCTGGGTAGCTTCATCATTGTTTTTGACATCTTTGAAGGTGTGGGTGTTTCCCTTCCCCAAAGCCCACTTTTTCCTACAGGCATGCTTTTGGGTGATTTTCACCCGGCAATAGTGAAAGAAGGTAAAGTACGTTTTGGGTGGATTTCACCCGGTGATAGTGTTAGTGTATAAAATCAGAACACTTTCGCTATAAAAAGTAACACCATCACTTTCGCCGGGTAATTTTTGCCCGATATAATATATCCAACAAAAAGTACTTGTCATAAAAAATAGATCAAAATATGACAACACATGATAAATTAGCGTGGTTTTCTTTTATTTTCAACTGTGGCTTGTGTAACAAAATGAAAAAAAATGTCATAGGAGGACATGCTTTACTGAAAAATTAGGAATTCATGAACAAAAAATTCCAAAAAAAAATAATGACACTGGAAACTTGGTCTTTGGTCCACCCATTCCTGGGACATGTGAGACTGCTTGTAAGGAATAGGTAAGTAAAAGTGGTCCTGGAATTTGCATGCTATCCTTATTTAGAGCAGTGGTTATGAATAAATATCACAAAGGGGTGATTTCAAAGGGAATTCATATGGTGAAAACAATATTTTAGTCAATTGGTCATTTTTACCCACTCAAAAAATACCATTTTTTGTTCCTCTCTCCTGCAGCTGTTCACGTGTCAAGGAGTCTGTGCCTTCACCAGGGAAGTCTCACATGTCCCAGGAATGGGTGGACCAAAGACAAAGTTTCCAGTATCATTATTTTTTTTTTTTAGGAATTTTTTTTGTTCATGAATTCGTAATTTTTCAGTAATTTTGGAGCATTTTATGGGGGTCCTCCTATGACATTTTTTTTCATTTTTTTACACACGCCACAGTTGAAAATAAAAGAAAACCACTCTAATTTATCATGAGTTGTCATATTTTGATCTATTTTTTATGACAAGTACTTTTTGTTGGATATATTATATCGGGTAAAAATTACCCGGCGGAAGTGATGGTGTTACTTTTTATAGCGAAAGTGTTCTAGGGTTAAAACTATAAACAACCAAATTAATTACAAAACACCCAACATTATTCTACTACAGCAGAAGAACCCATTTGACTGCAACCGTTGCATCAGCGTTGCCCATTTGTCAGTAAATATTTAACTAAAAATGATTTATTTCATTATTTGGGCATTTTTGTGTCCTACATTTAGGCCCTGTCACACCTAGATGATTTAGGCAGCATTTACAGAACGTCTAAAAAGTTTGGAGAATACGCTGGCGTACATCGAATCAGTTATGGCTAAGTTTTGTCTAAGTTAAGAGCACACTGAAGAACGCTGTTGTGCCCTGAAGCACGCTACGGTGTAGCTCGCCGAGCTTCTCTATCCACCATATGGCTGATACGTCCCACATTCGTGGCGCAAAGGTTGTAGGGAAGTTATGTGTTTGTTTACACATGTTACTTGTCAGCAACTCATAGTTACTCGTAAGTCGAAATACATTGGAATACATCAAAATACGTTGGGGTATGCTAGATGGGGTCTAGTGTACCCCAAAGTTATTTCTAACATATGAGTAATGCTCTTTGAACCCATGTGTAACTTACTGAAGGGGTTTCAAACTTGGAGCTACCCTATAATGGCGTATTTGCAGCATTGGTTCACAGGAAAAACCTGTACAAAGCGCTGCTCAGCTACTGCCTGCAGTGCATACACACACACACACACACACACACACACAGAGCTAAACACACATACTTGTTCCTATAACGGAACCTGTCGAGGATGTGTCTGAGCACTTTCAAACTACAGGATAAAGATCCAAATCAGTTTAGCCCTCCCCCCATGTATTTTTTTTTTTTTTTTACATTTTGACTGCAGTCCAGTGCTGTTCTGATAGCTATGCCAAAATGTCAGAACACCGAAGGAGGTGGATCTAATCAGCTGTTCACTCGAAGTACAGAGCTCAGCTGTTTTCCATGATAAATCACACTTTGCTGTTGGCTGCACCTCACGACAAAAGCACACTCCATGCATCATCTTGGTTTTTTTGCACTTTATTGAAAATAAACTTTTTTTAATCGCCATCAATTAACATGCCTTTGAGCCAGGTTGTGTTGAGCTGCTGCTTCTCCCAGCATGTTCTGTGTTTGATACACCGGTGTTTTTTCTGACCTAGATCCCCGCTGATGCTCTGCCCTGTCTGCTCGCGCACCTCCTGTTCTACAGATATGCTAAATTATCCTTTAGACCTACGCAATTATGGAAACTTTATGGTATAATTTTTTTCAGCATTAAATCTTCAGTATTATCTTTTTCTAGTCAAATTTGTCATTTTTCACTTCCTTGTTTTATTCATTGAAGGTGTGGTGACTGAATGATGCCGCGTATTATCCAATCAGCATGGTTGTGATGCTGCATATTATCCAATCAGCATGGAGTCAGTCCGAAACCCTGCCCACACTTCCTGGAGCCAGGGCATGAAGAGACAGAGTGGTCACGAAGTGGTGGCTAATATTTTATTGATAAAAGATACATATTTTGACTGAACAACTCCATACTCGGGGATACACACCCTTGTAACCTCAGTAAAGCATGTATAAAATCTTAGGCCAGTCTGACCAGCAGTTCAAGAGATACGCGTTGAACAGACAGACAGACAGACAGACAGACAGACAGACAGACAGACAGACAGACACACACACACACACACACACACACACACACACACACACACACACACACACACAGATTTCAATGCATTTATAGATAGATACAGTATATTCCAGATCAGAGAACTTAAGCCAGTGTTCAAGTGGTACTTTTGTCTGCAAAAGTGCAGTTTGATAAACTTTTTCTGTCCATTCCAACCTGTCAGGGTTGCCCCTCCAGGGCAAAAATGAGGACCCAAACACGAGGTGATTCTCAAAAACCATTTCATTCATTCATTAATTCATCTTCTTCCACTTAATCCTTTTCGGGTCGTGGGGCTGGAGCCTATCCCAGAATCTTTGGGCAACAGGCAGGGTACACCCTGGACAGATTGACAGTCCATCGCAGGGCCATCACAGAGAGACAGATAACCATTCACTCTCACAGTCATACCTAAGGACAATTTAGAATCCCCAGTTTGATGCCAACATTTAATTGAGGCAAACCTAAATAGGAACAGAAAATAAAACAGCTCATGGACGGAAACAAAAAGCACAGCTAGGCAAGGCTAGATAACAGGCAGGATAACTCAGGCTAGGCAAGAACACAGACTCAGAAAGAAAATATAAACAGGTTTGGAAGAAGCATGAGTAACACGCCAACATGAGACAAGGACACTGCACAAGACAAAGACTCACACTGACATAAACAGACAACAGGTAATCAACAAACACAGAACAGGTGGGAACAATCAAGAGCATCTGGAGACAGACGGGAAGTGGCTACAGGTACAGGAGACATGAGGGGCTGAGACAAAAGGGTAACCAAAAGCAGAGGATATACATGAAACACGAACAAAGGACCAGTGAAGACATGACCATGACAAGGACTAAGACTGAGACCAGGACAAGAATACAACAAAGACCAGGATGACAATGACCATGAACATAAAGACCAAACAACACAGAGACTAAGGCAGGGAAAATATAATGTAAACAAACCAAGATAATAATAATACTAGACACAGAGAAAAACAAGAAAGTCCAACTCAAAGCGAGGAAGTGGCCTAAGTCCATGTCCCGGTTATCACAAAATGCTCAAACTATAAACTAAGGTGAGGGCATGGGCCCAGCCCACAGTCTGACAGTACCCCCCTCTTAAGGGGAGGAGACCAGATGTCCTAAAAACAAACAAAGATTCACCCTCCCAAGGTGGGTGGTGGGGCATAAGGCTAGGTGGGTCAAAACAATTTCCCCCCCCCCCCCATGGAGTTCAAATCCAAACAAACAGTTTTGTGGGGCCAACCAAAGTCCAAGGCCCCAAAACAGGAAACTGGCAGGTTGGGTGGTCTTCCTTCTTCCAAGGCCACCGGACCATGAAATAAGGTGGGTTGGTGGGCCTACCAAAGTTCATGGGATCCCCGAACAATGAGCAGGGTTAGATGGGCAGACGCTGAGGCATGCCAACCTGAGGAACTGATGATGGTGGGGGCGTATCCACCTCAGGAACAGATGACGGTGGAGGCGCACCGACCTCAGGAATAAACGATGGTGGAGGTGCGCTAGCCTCAGGAACAGGTGATGGTGGAGGCGCACCGGCCTCTGGAACTGGAGATAGAGGCGCACTGGCCTCAGGAACAAACGATGGAGGCTCACCGGCCTCAGGAACAAATGATGGAGGCTCACCGGCCTCAGGAACAAACGATGGAGGCACATCAACCTCAGAAACAGAGGTGGAGGCACATCGGCCTCAGGTTCAGATGACGGAGGCGCTTTGGCCTCTGGAATACACGGCAGAGGCGCACCAACCTCCGAAGTGGATGACTGAGGCACGCTGGCCTCAGAAGCTAATGGTTGGAGCGCGTTGGCCTCAGGAGCTGATGACTGAGGCATGCCAAACTCAGGAACAGGCGACGGAGATGCATGCACCTCAGGAACAACAGATGGAGGCTCATTGATCTCTGGAACAAATGGTGGCTGGTGTGGAACAAATGGTGGATGGGGAGCGCTGACCACCAGAGATGGCTGCTGAGGTGCAGGAGCGTCCGGCCCAGATACCTAGAGAGCCACCCCCACTGCAGTCACCTCGAACGAGGGAGAAAGGCAGGGAGTGGGCGAGGCAACACCGAAATTACCAGGAGCAAGGCAAGTCTTTTCTAATATAGTTCTAAGAAAAGAACTTGCCTTAGCTCCTGGTCCATTGCTGCTGGGGTGACCACCTCAGGATGAACTGCAGGAGTGATGGGCTCAGGAAGCGAGAGAGGAATGGACTGCTTAGATGAACACGGTGGAGCAGACTGCTCAGACGAAACAGGTGGAGCGGACTGCTCAGACAAAACAGGTGGAGCGGCCTCCTCAGACGAAACAGGTGGAGCGGACTGCTCAGACGAACACAGTGAGGTGGACGGCTCAGACAAACATGGTGGAGCGGACTGCTCAGATGAACACAGTGGAGTGGACTACTCAGATGTGGCAACAGCTGCAGCTGATGGATCACCAGTCCTGGAGGCTACAGGTGCTGGGAACCCATACAGTTAGGCCCAGAAATATTTGGACAGTGACACAGTCTTCATGATTTGGGCTCTGCATGCCACCACATTGGATTTGAAATGAAACAACTACAACGGAATTGGAGTGCAGACTTTAAGGTTTAATTCAAGGGGTTGAACAAAAATATATGATTAAACATGTAGGAATTGTAGCTATTTTTATACAAAAGTAATTGGACAAATAAACATAACCCTAAATAAAATGTTACTTTTCAATATTTTGTTGAGAATCCTTTGCAGGCAATGACTGCCTGAAGTCTGGAACCCATGGACATCACCAAACGCTGGGTTTCCTCCTTTGTGATGCTTTGCCAGGCCTTTACTGCAGCTGTCTTCAGTTGTTGCTTGTTTGTGGGTCTTTCTGCCTTAAGTTTTGTCTTGAGCAAGTGAAATGCATGCTCGATTGGGTTGAGATCTGGTGATTGACTCGGCCAATGCAGAATATTCCACTTTGTTGCTTTAATAAACTCCTGGGTTTCTTTTGCAGTATGTTTTGGATCATTGGTGAAGCGCCGTCCAGTCAACTTTGCTGCATTTGGCTGAATCTGAGCAGAAAGTATATCCCTATACACTTCAGAATTCATCCGGCTGCTTCTGTCTTTTGTCACATCATCAATAAACACAAGTGACCCAGTGCCATTGGAAGCCATGCATGCCCATGCCATCACACTGCCTCCACCATGTTTTACAGAAGATGTAGTGCTTTGGATCATGAGCTGTTCCAATTCTTCTCCAAACTTTCTTCTTCCCATCATTCTGGTACAGGTTTATCTTAGTCTCATCTGTCCAAAGAATGCTGTTCCAGAACTGGGCTGGCTTCTTCAGGTGTTTTTTGGCAAAGTCAATTCTGGCCCTTCTATTTTTGAGGCTGATTCATAGTTTGCACCTTGTGGTGAATCCTTTGTATTTACTCTCATGAAGTCTTCTCTTTATGGTAGACTTAGATACTGATACACCTACTTCCTGGAGAGTGTTCTTCACTTGAGTGGATGTTGTGAAGGGGTTGTTCTTCACCATAGAAAGGATTCTGCGATCATCCACCACTGTTGTTTTCCGTGGACTTCCGGGCCTTTTTGAGTTCCCAAGCTCACCGGTGCACTCTTTTTTTCTCAGAATGTACCAAACTGTTGATTTGGCCACTCCTAACATTTCTGCTATCTCTTTGATGGATTTCTTCTTTTTTTTTCAGCCTCAGGATGGTCTGTTTCACCTCCATTGAGAGTGCCTTTGACCGCATGTTGTGTGTTCACAGCAACAGCTTCCAAATGCAAACACCACACCTGGAATCAACTCCAGACCTTTTAACTGCTTAATTGATGACAGGTTAATGAGGGAAGAGCCCATGCAGCCTTGTTATTTTTTTTTGCAGCCTTCTGAGTCAATTGTCCAATTACTTTTGGTCCCTTGAAAAAGAGGCGGCTACGTATTAAAGAGCTGTAATTCCTAAACCCTTGCTCTAATTTGGATGTGAATACTCTCAAATTACAGCTGAGAGTCTGCACTTTAAGCCCATATTGATTATATAATTGTATCCTGAATATGTTTTCTTAAACAGCTAAAATAACAAAACTTGTGCCACTGTCCAAATATTTTTGGACCTAACTGTAGGTGGTGGCATCCATCCTCTCAGATGTGGTGCTCGGTAAAACAGAGAGGGAAAAAGCAGGTGAGAATGGGTGGATGGAGGCGGCAGCAGAGTTGACAGTAGAGTGAGGTGGAGAGAGCTCTGCAGCGGTAGGTAGCTGTTGCTGAGCCCCCTCACCGGGAACAATGCAAGACTCTTCATTAAAAGATGTTAAAAAATTTAAAGGTACTTGCCTTTTTTTCCCCAGTCTGCTGCCACTGTTAATCCAGACGACTCCCTCTGGGTGGCTCTGGAAATCATCTGATGGGGAGTGGCGGGTGCTCTAGCGGAGCGACAGGAGGAATGGCACCTCCCGGAATCTTCCTTCCACCTGGGCCCCCTGAATGCCAGCCTGCTTCCAAGGAACTCACTCCGCTCCGCTGGAGTGAGGATTGGTGGCCAGTAGCTGGCTCCAGCGAGGGAAAGACAGCAGGTAGGGGTGGTAGCGGAGGAAGGGAGAGATTCTGTACCCCGGGGGTGGGCGCGCACACTCGGTCTGGTTTCCACCACCCCAGCAAAGCATGTCGTCCTCACAGGAAGAGCAGCTCTGAGCGTCAGCTGCCATGTCCTCCACCATGGCTACCTCCTCCAGCTTATCTTGACTCTACTTTTTTTTATTTCACCTTTATTTAACTAGGAAAAATCCCACTGAGTTTGGAAACCTCTTTTCCAAGGAAGACCTAGCAAAGAATGGCAGCATCACATAAAAACACAAGGTTAAACAATCAAAACAAAAATATATAAATAAATAAAAACCATGACAAGTTATAATTACAAAGTGCAAGTGAATTACTAAAAACAAGTACAAATAATGGAATCAGCTTCAAATATTTTCAATTTGGATTTAAATGCACTCAGTGAAATCAATTCTGTCATTTTCTTTCTTCTTCTTCCTCCTGCCGGACTCGCCCACTGAGTCCTTAGATGGCGATGTCCTTCTGTCAGGATTACCCCTCCAGGGCAAAGATGAGGACCCATATGTGAGGTGAATCTCATAAACTATTTTATAAAGGCAGAACTAAACAGGAAAAGAAAATAATACAGCTCGAGGGCTGAAGCAAAAAGCACAACTAGGCAAAGCTCGATAACAGGCAGGATAACTCAGGCTAAGCAATAACACAAACTCGGACAGGGAATATAAACAGGCTTGGCAAAAGCATGAGTAACACACCGACATGAGACAAGGACATCACACAAGACAAAGACACACACTGGCATAAATAGACAACAGGTAATCAAAGTACACAGAACAGGTGGGAACAATCAAGAGCATCTGGAGACAGCAGGGAAGTGGCTACAGGTACAGGAGACATGAGGGGCTGAGACAAAAGGGTAACCAAAAGCAGAGAATACACATGAAACATAAACAAAGGACCAGGGAAGACATGACCATGACAAGGACTAAGACTGAGACCAGGACAAGAATACAACAAAGACCAGGATGACAATGACCATGAACATAAAGACCAAACAACACAGAGACTAAGGCAGGGAAAAAATCATGTAAACAAACCAAGATAAAAAAATAATACTACTAGACACAGAGAAAAACAAGAAAACCCAACTCAAAGCGAAGACGTGGCCTGAGCCCATGTCCCGGTTTTCACAAAATACTCAAACTATAAACTAAGGTGAGGGCATGGGCCCAGCCCACAGCTTGACACAACCTGCCCTGCCCTCCCTGACCTGCACATCATTGGTCAACATGACTCCTGGTGGGTGGGCTTTCTAGTCTGTTTACGATGGCGCTAGGACATTCAGCTTAAACCTGTCTTAAAGAGTAAACTACAAAGCATGTTTCAAAAAATGGTCAAGGCAAGAAATAATTGCATAGTTGCTGAGTATATGTTTATTTATTACTAACAATCACTGTTTAAAAAGTTCAGCACGAGCTCCGGGACGCTATCGGCTCCATGCACTGCTCCTCATTTGTAATTTGTAATTTGTAATGGTGACCGGAGCAGGGTTTGAGGAGGAGGAGGAGCGGGCACCTCCAACGCGACAGCTCAGGATTCTTGACGCCACGCAACCAGAGTGCTTGCAGCGTGTGCTATGGGGGGGGGGGGGCTGAAAAGTTCATTGCTTGACCATGATGCAGTGGTCATATTTGACCAGAAGTGGTTTATTTTTCAACATATTCCTGATGTACAGCACTTTGTATCAGCTGTAGTTGTTTTTAAAGTGCTTTAAAAAGTGCATCAATCAATCAAAGTTTGATTGATATTTTTCAACATTTCAACATCGGTGTTGCAGCACTTGGATCCCTGCAGTATAGAAGCTCTCTTTTTGATCCTCAAAGACATAACTCCTTCCTAGTCAGCCTATGATCTTTTCAGCCCCCCCACCCCCACCCAACAAACACAATGAATGGGAAGCATGAAAATGCATACCTAGGTGGACAAGTACAACCAGTCCAATGAGTGGTAGGCAGTTAGAGCTTCAGTACAGCACTGAGTGATTTGGAGTACAAATCTTTTGAATGGATTTTTTGTAACCAACGAACCGGGAAGTGACTTGGTACATTTTACTGATCACTACTTCACAGGAGTGATCGGCAGTGTTGGGAGTAACGCGTTACCAAAGTAACTTGTTACCGTAATGCCACTACTTGTGCAGTAATGTGCTGTGTAACGAAATTACTGTTTAAAAATTCAGTAATGCTTTAAAGTTACCGAAATTTGATCAGATGCGTTACTTGAATTACTCATTTTATTAAAATGGATGGATATTTTTAGCGCAAATAAATACAAACTGATCCTATATAGCTGAGCTGACGCAGCTGTCAGTCTCCTCCACGGGTCAGTTTCCTGTCCTGTTCATACCGCAGCCTGGTTGGAAGAAATGCCGTGGCGGTGGCGATTTCTCATATCAAGCCCTTATCACCTGTTGTTCAAGCAGTGAGTAGTCCCAACATGAGCTCCTACCTCTGTGGTTAAACATGAGTATTTTTAGAGCAAGAAACTGCATTTAAAGTCCGCATTTGTGTAAATGTTTTCTTACTGCACAGAGAAAAGTGACTGTGATTTGCTGCAGTAGAGAACAGCTTAAGGTGAACTTTCATTTATCTGTGCTTTCTGTTTTATTTTATCTTATTCATTTACATGCTGTTGTGATATGCAACTATAGATAGATAGATAGATAGATACTTTATTTCGAACAAAAAAGTATAACAAAAACAAAACAAATGACAAATGCAATAAAGTAACTATTTCATGGAAGTAAATCCTCTAAATAGGCATTTTTAATGGACTGGTCCAGGGGTGTCAAACATATGGCTCGTGGGCCAAAAAACAGCCCACCAGGGGTTCCAACATTTTCTCTGTGAATTTACAGCTTTATTTCTAGTAAATTTCTGACTTTCTACTGATTACAATAGTTTGTGTAAATCTGAGACATTTTTTCTCTGTAATCTGAGACTTTTTTTCTCATCAGTTTTCTTTTTCTTCTTTTTTCTGATGAGAACAAGGGGCCCTTGATCTTGCTATGTGTGCAAGATGATTTATATATACATTTAAAAGTAATGTGCCAGTTACTTTTCCAAGTAACTAGTTACTTTAATCATGCAGTAACTGGTAAGTAACCCAGTTACTTTTGAAAAGAAGTAACTAGTAACTATAACTCGTTACTATTTTTTTAGTAACTTTCCCAACACTGGTAATCAGAGATGTCATTTTGATGTTAGTCTAATATTTCATGGAGCTCAGTGACTCAAGCATCCTCCTCTTAGCTTATAAACTGCAATCAAAGCTCTAACATTAAAAACATTAACTATTTAGTCATTCAACATTACATGTAGTTTAGACTGATGAAACATAATAAAGAGCTAAGTCATGCCCCCTCTACTTTCGCATAAGGGAGCCTGAAATCAGAAAAATTCTCCAATGAAATGAATGGCAAGAGCGAAATTATCTTTTGATCCCAATCAAATTTTGCAGTGAGTTACACATGCTGTATGATGTTTGTCAATTTAAAAAAAAAAAATTCCATGTAAATAACGGTGTAGGTTGTTGTCTAACTGTTAAAGTTATGAAAATACATAAATTTAAAAAACTACAAACATAGATGGATGGAGCTTACGTCTTGTTTTCAAAGAGCGCCCAGGGTGAAGTACCTAACAGTCCTCTGGATCAGCTCCAGCTGTCAAAATACAAAACAATACCTTTGTGTTGTGGGGCACAGATATGCACATATGTATAGGACTGCATGATTCATACGTATACCACCTTAGGCTTCACATCTGAGATGGAACAAAGGACTGAGCCACTCTGGAAATAAGACGAGGGTGTGAAGTTTAGTCTTTGGCATGCAAAGAGATAGCCTTGGGGGATTTTGCCCAGCGGCCAGAGACTGAGAGGTGGAGTGTGTTAAGATCGGGGGGAAGTTACATTGTGACTGGGATTAAGTACCATGTGACTGTATGTTTGATGTCCTGGGTATAAAAGGGACAGATGTGGGAAGATTCATTCTCTTATTCTCTTTCTGTGTTTGGATGATGTTGAAGAATGTGAATAAATCTGACTTGAGAAATAAACTCAGCCTCATCTTTCCCCATTCTCCACACTGGTGACCCTATGACGTATCATGAGCAGAAGTAATTCCCCCGATCCGGACTCGTCAGGAGCCAGCCAGGCGAACGCAGCTACAGTCAAGCTACCGGACTTCTGGCAAGACAACCCGTGCTCCTGGTTCCACTTGATCGAGGCACAGTTTGCCCTCCGGGGGATAACGGTAGATGACACCAAATTCTACCATGTTATTTCCAAGCTCGACAACCACACAGCTCGATATGTGCAGAGTTTTTTGGAGCACCCACCGGCCGATGACAAATACGACGGGTTGAAGGCTGCGCTCATCCAGCGTTTCACTCCCTCAGTCCAGGAGAGAGCGGAGAGACTCCTGGCCCTGAACGACTTGGGAGATAGCACGCCCGTCGACCTGATGGAAGACATGCTGAGGCTGAGGGGCTCAGACGACGACTTCCTCTTCACCCACATTTTCCTGAGAACCCTACCGTCGACCACGAGAGCGACCCTGGCCGGTTCACCGTTGATGGCCCAGCGGGACTTCCGCGCGCTGGCCCAGGAGGCACAACGGATTATCAACGCCAGCAGACAGCGCGCGGCCACCGCAGCAGTGACGGAGCTTGGCGCGGCGGCCGGAGACGACAGGGGGCCAGAGGCGGCGGTAGCAGACCCACCGACAACGGCGGCGGTGAGGGCCAGGGATCGCGGAGGAGACGACCTCTGTTTTTACCATCGCTGTTTCGCAGAGAGGGCACGCAAATGTATACCACCGTGCCAGTTCAGGAGCTAGGGAAATGCCAAGACCGGGGGTCGATAGCAGCTGTGGCCCTCGGGGAAGAGAACAAGCTGCTCTACTTGACGGATGCGCGATCGGGGAGGCAATTCCTCGTGGACATGGGCTCCCAAGTGAGCTTCATCATGCCTACAGATGCTGACCGGCTGGCGGGTCCCGGAGGTCACGGAGCGTCAGCAGCGAACGGCTTGAGGATTAAGACCTTTGGGGAGAAGACTCTGCTTCTGTCCCTACACGGCCATACATTTGAGTGGACTTTTGTTATAGCTGAAGTGAACTTCAGTATGTTAGGGGCTGATTTTCTGTGCTCACATGGTTTGTTGGTTGATCTTGCTAATAGGCGCCTGGTTAATGCACTTTCTTTTTATTCTATTCCCTGTGCAGCCCGAGTGACCCCGCCCACAGCACAAGCCAACGTCGCAACAGCAGGTGGTAAGTTTCACACACTGCTCACTCAGTTCCCAGCACTCACGGTTCCCACATTTTCAGCAGCTGTTGCTAAACACAGAGTGGAACACTTTATTACTACCACCGGACCGCCCGTTTTTGCAAAAGCTTGATGCTTGGATGCAGCTAAACTGTCCATAGCGCGCGAGGAATTCGCCAGCCTTGAAAAGTTGGGCATCATCAGACGCTCGAAGAGCCCTTGGGCTTCCCCGCTTCACATGGTCCCTAAAGCCGACGGCTCATGGCGCCCTTGCGGAGATTTCCGCAGGCTG
Source organism: Pholidichthys leucotaenia (assembly GCA_020510985.1). NCBI lineage: Eukaryota > Metazoa > Chordata > Actinopteri > Cichliformes > Pholidichthyidae > Pholidichthys > Pholidichthys leucotaenia. Next base: position 168,283,385 of record CM035846.1, read on the forward strand.
AACAACGCTACAGCGCATGACCCCTACCCAATCCCGCATATCCAAGATTTTTCCGTTCATTTGGCGGGGGCGCGCATTTTTTCTAAGATAGACTTGGTCCGCGGGTACCATCAGGTCCCAGTACGCACTGAGGACATCCCCAAAACGGTGGTAATAACTCCGTTTGGCCTTTTCGAGTTTTTGCGCATGCCGTTTGGGCTTAAAGGCGCTGCGCAGACGTTCCAGCGCATGATGGACGCGGTGTTGTGTGATCCCCCTTTCGTGTTCGTCTACCTGGACGACATCTTGGTAGCCAGCGCGTCTGAAGACGAACACGAAAACCACCTCACGGCAGTTTTCCGGAGGTTGGGGGAGCACGGGTTAATTATCAACTCAGCAAAGTGTCAGTTCGGGGTGACGCAGATTGATTTTTTGGGGCATCGCGTCTCTCCAGAAGGAGCTGTCCTTCTGCCTGATAAAGTGCGCGCAATAACAAATTTTCCCCAGCCACAAACAGTCAAAGCGTTGCAAGAGTTTTTGGGAATGGTAAATTTTTATAACCGCTTCCTCCCCCGCGCAGCACAGCTCATGCATGCCGCGCTAAAAAAACAAAAACCCACAAGCAAAATCAAATGGTCTCCTGAGTGGGAGCGTGCATTCGTGGAGGTCAAAACAGCCCTAGCAAACGCTGCTTTGTTAGCTCATCCAGACCCCACGGCCTGCATAGCGCTCACTACTGACGCGTCAGATATGGCCATAGGAGCGGTCGTAGAGCAGCAGGTCGCCGGGGTTTGGCAGCCGCTCGCCTTTTTGAGCAAGACGTTGCGCGATAGTGAGCGAAAATACAGCGCATTCGACAGGGAGTTGTTAGCTCTCCACTTGGCCATTCGCCACTTCCAGTTCTGGCTGGAGGGACGCCGTTTCACTGCGTTCGTTGACCACAAGCTGCTTACTTTCGCGATGGCCAAGGTTTCAGAACCGTGGTCGGGCCGGCAGCAGAGGCAGCTGGCTGCAATCTCAGAGTTTACTACCGATATTCAGCACGTAGTGGGTAAATTTAATGTGGTGGCAGACTGTCTCTCACGCGCTGTAGCGGCCCCAGTCCGCGTAGGGGTAGATTGTGCAACCATGGCCGTGGAGCAGGCTAGCGACGCGGAAGTGCGCGCCGCCGCAGTCTGCACAGGGATAGATTATGCAGCCATGGCCGCGGATCAGGTTAGCGACGCGGACGTGCGCGTGCTCCAGTCTGGACCAACAGGGTTAAGGATGGAGAACAGGGTGTTACAAGATGGTATGCCCCCCCTAATCTGCGATGTCTCCACGGGTCGATCGCGCCTGGTGGTACCGACCGCGTGGCGCCGCCGCATTTTTGACTCGATTCATTCTCTGGCGCACCCGGGGGTGCGCACATCGGTCAAAATGGTAGGAGAGAAATTTGTATGGCCAAGCCTGCGCAAGCAAGTTAAAGAGTGGGCAGCAGCCTGCGTGGCTTGTCAACGAGCCAAAATACACAAACACACTAGAGCTCCCTTGGAGCCGTTTCACATCCCGGCTAAGAGGTTCGATCATGTGCATGTCAACCTCATAGGCCCCCTCCCGCCGTCACAAGGGTACACACACCTTTTGACAATGGTGGACCGCACCACGCGTTGGCCGGAAGTGGTCCCACTGGCATCAACCACAGCCGAGGAGGTAGCGCGTGCGTTTTTAATGGTGTGGGTAGCGCGTTTTGGAGTCCCGTCGGACATTACGTCCGACAGAGGTCCTCAATTTGTTTCTGAGCTTTGGTCAGCGATGACCCGCAGCCTGGGGGTAACGATCCACCGCACTATCGCGTACAACCCGCAGGCTAATGGTTTATGCGAACGTTCTCATAGGTCATTGAAAGCAGCCCTCAGAGCGTCGCTTACAGATGCAAATTGGGTGGACAGGCTGCCATGGGTTTTATTGGGGTTGCGTTCTGCACCTAAAGAGGATTTAAAAGCCTCCCCAGCTGAGTTAGTTTTTGCACAGCCACTCCGGCTGCCTGGGGAATTTCTCCCAGATAATCCTGCGCCAGAGTGCCCCCCTGCTCAGCGGTTGCAGAGCGACACGGGATCAAGCACGCTTCCTGGCCCCGTTCATCACAGTTTTCCGCACGTTTTTGTGCCTAAGGCTTTAAAAAATGCAGAGTTTGTTTTTGTCAGACACGATGCGCATCGCCCCCCGTTGCGGCCACCTTATGATGGACCTTTCAGAGTGCTGGAAACAGGGGATAAGCATTTTTTGCTAGATTTGGGGGGCAGGGAAGAACAGATTGGCATAAACAGACTCAAACCCGCCTTTGTGTTGGCCGACGAAAATGTGCTGTTGGCTACGGCTCCTCGGCGCGGCAGACCCCCTAAGGAGCATTCATCAGGACACCCACAGGGACTGACTAACAGTTCTAATCCTCAGGCAGCAGCTCCTCAGCAGGAGGGCGCCGCGAGAGTGGTAAAGCCCACTTACAGCAGATATGGGAGGCGACTGAGGCCCAAGCGACGTGGACTGATGTGTAATAATTTTACCATGACTTGCAGACTGTTATTACGGTTGTTCCGTCTTAGATGTTTGGGGGGGGGGGGTCATGTGGGGCACAGATATGCACATATGTATAGGACTGCATGATTCATACGTATACCACCTTAGGCTTCACATCTGAGACGGAACAAAGGACTGAGCCACTCTGGAGGTAACATGAGGGTGTGAAGTTTAGTCTTTGGCATGCAAAGAGATAGCCTAGGGGGATTTTGCCCAGCGGCCAGAGACTGAGAGGTGGAGTGTGTTAAGATCGGGGGGAAGTTACATTGTGACTGGGATTAAGTACCATGTGACTGTATGTTTGATGTCCTGGGTATAAAAGGGACAGATGTTGGGAGATTCATTCTCTTATTCTCTTTCTGTGTTTGGATGATGTTGGAGAATGTGAATAAATCTGACTTGAGAAATAAACTCAGCCTCATCTTTCCCCATTCTCCACTAGGCTGCACGGTGGCGCAGTGGTTAGCACTGCGGCAGCACAGTTTACCCTTGGCCGGGGGATTGTGGGGATCGTGGGTTCGATCCCAGCCCCCGACCAACAGTGATCTGTGTGGAGTTTGCATGTTCTCCCCGTGTTGCGTGGGTTTACTCCGGGATTTCTCCGGTTTCCTCCCACATGCCAAAAACATGCATGTTAGGTTAATTGGCTGTTCTAAATTGTCCCTAGATATCTGTTTCCTATAGGCCCTTAGAATAGAGGGTTAGTATTAATGAAAGCGCTTTGAGTGGTCTTTGTGACTAGAAAAGCGCTATATAAGTGCAGGTTAGTTAGTAGTTAGTGTTGTTTTTCTCCTATTTGGATCATTCTTTCATCGGTCAGGAAACAGGAGCTGAGGTTTAGTAATCTCCCGCCTTGATCGTGTTTAGTGATGTGAGATGATTTTGTCTGCTAATCGTTTTAACAAAAACAATACTACTCTGTTATTATACGACAGCTAACAACTTTAATTATGTTGAAAATTATCTTTTAAACTGACAAACATCATATGTGTAACTCGTGGCAAAATTTGATCGGGATCAGAAGATAATTTCACTCTTGCATATGGGATTTAAGGTCCCATCTGCAGAAGTAGAGGGGGCGTGACTTAGGCTGTCTATTGCTAGCAGGACAGTCACTGATGATTTTCACAGAGGGAGAGAACAGCTGCAGCAGGTACGCACATAGGTGCATCTCAATAAATTAGAATATCATTGAAAAGTTGATTTATTTCAGTAATTCAATTCAAAAAGTGAAAGTCATAAAGATTCATCACACACAGAGTGATATATTTCAAGTGTTTATTTCTTTGAATTTTGATTATTATGGCTTACAGCTAATGAAAACCGAGCTCATCACAGACTGTGGAAACTTCACACTGGACCTCAAGAAACTTGGTTTCTGTGCCTCTCCACTGTTCCTCCAGACTGTTGGACCTTGATGTTCAAATGACAGGGCTGATTCAAGGAGCCGTGTCATCTGCTGGTGTTGGACCACTGTATTTTTATCAAGTACAAAGTCAGTGAAGTCGTATACCAGGGAATTTTAGCGCACTTCATGCTTCCCTCTGCTGACAAGCTTTATGGAGATGCTGATTTCATTTTCCAGCAGGACTTGGCACCTACCGATGCCGCCAAAGATACCAACACCTGGTTTATTGATCATGTTATCACTGTGCTTGATTGGCTAGCAAACTCACCCGACCTAAACCCCATAGAGAATCTACTGAATATTGCCAAGAGGAAGATGAGAGACACCAGACCCAGTAATGCAGACCAGCTGCAGGCCACTATCAAAGCAAACTGGGCTTCCATAACACCTCAGCAGTGCCACAGGCTGATCGCCTCCATACCATGCCGCTGTGATGCAGAAATTCATGCAAAAGGAGCCCCAACCAAGAATTGAGTGTGTATTGCCAACATTTCTATTAAAAATCCTCTTTTTAAAATTGATCTTATATAATATTCAAATTTTTTGAGAAACTGAATTTTGGGTAACTCATTTGCTATAAGCCATAATCATCAAAATTAAAAGAAACAAACACTTGAAATATACGTATCACTCTATGTGTAATGAATGTATACAATATATGAGTTTCAATTTTTCCAGCTGAATTACTGAAATAAATCAATTTTCGATGATATTCTAATTTACTGAGATGCACCTATATGTTTGATTACAGTCATAACAATAGTTAACTGGCTAATTGGTAACCTGTCTCAGTTACACATTAGGGATGGGCATTCGGTGAAATTTTCTTCGTCGATCGTCGGGAGAATTAATGATTAATAATCGGTTAATCATTAACATTTTTATATTAAAAAACAATCACATTTAGACCTATGATGCCTATACTCTTATGTATTGAGAATAATAATAAAAAAAAATACAAAAAATACAGAGTGTTTTTCTTCGAGGATGAATTTATTAACAAGACAAGTTTGCAGTAAAACGTGAACACATGCGCATTGCGCAAACGAGGGAGGCTTCAAGTTGCGAGCCAGACAATAACGGAAGACACATACAGGACACATAACGGAACATATATTTCTTTTACTTTTTTCTTTTCCTTTGTTTAAAAACAAGGATATCAAAATAAGAAAGCTACACAACAAGTTGCCTTTACGTAGGCTATCCCATTATATCACGGTGTCAGAATTATAGGCCTGCTTTTTGTTAAAAAAAAATGCGCTTGTTCAGTGTTTGGCAGTAAAACGTGAACTCATGTCAGTGACAACATAACGGAACAGCCGTTTTTTTTACCTTAAATAAAAATAATAAAACAACAATCTCGAAAAGCCTGTAACAAGGCAACAAGGCCTTTGTATATCCAATTATCAGGATAGCATCACGACGCCAGTATTATTACAGACGGCTACCCATTTTTGTTTAAAAAGATGAGCATATTCACATGCTCTGGCGTGACCGAATTCTGGTCACCGTCAGTCCTGCCGCTGAAAAAACCCGTTCGGATGGGACAGACGTGGCCGGGATGCACAAGTACCTATTAGCTAATTTCGCCAACCTTGGGAACCGAACTGCGTTATCTCTCCACCAGTCGTTTGGGGTACAACCCAGTGGTGGTGGAATCTCTCGCAAAAAGTTTGAAAAAATCGGTTTGTCGACGAAAATAAACTTCCTCGGCGAAATTCTTAATGATCAATTATCGATTAATCGATTAATTATGCCCATCCCTATTACACATACAAGATTTACGTAAGCACAGTTTCCCAAAATTTATCAACTTTTCTAAACATACTAGTACACCCATGCATGCCCGTAGAGGGGATGCATTGGAACAGAATTCTTGCCAGTTACAGGATATTTGGTATAGCAACACAGCACTAAGTGACAATCACATGTGACAGCTTTTGTATGCAGCAAAACATAAAAATCACACAAAATATGCCCTGCCATCCGGGGCTGTTTGCCCCTGCTTGTTACTACTTCTCCTGCCTGTCACTGTTCTGTGTTATGTTGCTTACTTGTGTCTACGTATACTGTATATACAGTATATGTCTTGTAGGGAGTCATGTGCTCTGTCTATGTGTCGTCATATAGACATCTGGTGGGTCTTCTTCTTTGTTCAGACCACTGAAGGGTCTCCTCTCAGATGGCTGTGTTGTTCACAGTCATGCCTGCGGCGTACTACTGGAACCTGAGGTGTTTAATGTTTACGGCATCCTTTCTGACGTGCAGCAGTTCTCCTCATTCTATTGCTCTCCATCTGGTGGGTCTTCTTCTTCTTCATTCAGACCACTGGTTGAGGGATTGGTGCGTCGTAATTCTAGTTCATGGGCATGATCCTGAAAAAGTGGCTTTCAACCCTGTTCAGGAAGGCGCGTGCATGCCCGGAGAAACCAAGAAACCGGAGCACCCGGAGAAAATCAGCGCTTTGCTTGGGATTTTACTCATTTGTAGTGTAGACTGGCATTCGTCAAGGTTACACATTTGCCGTCATGTAGGCATGGCAAGTCGTCCTGTGATGCCTGAGTTCATAGGACGCGCTATGATGATGAGGCAGAGATCATAGGCCGTCCTATGATGTCCTAGAAACGTGCTTTAAAGTCTGTCGTACAGATGTGCTTTTCTGCCAGGATGTCCAGTCTCACTCCGTGTAACTGGGAGTGGTCCACCACAGACCTGTGACAGATATTGTTTTTAGTTCTGCCAGGATGCCCAGTATCTGTCGCTGCAAGCTGTTTCATGAAATGGTCAGTCAGAAAACAACTCATACCGGCTCGGACGTCGCCCGGGTTAACAAGGCCAGGAGTTCCTGGCAGTGGAGGGCGAAGGACAGAGCTGCGTGGAGGAATCTGATCAGATCAAAATGAAACAGTTGTCACCCCCAACAGACTGCTATGATGATGATGATGACCCTATGCTGGTGAAGGGTGTCCTCTTGTCTCGATGTACTGCTGGAACCTCAGGTGTTTCATCTTCATGGCATCTTTTCTGACGTGCAGCAGTTGTCGTCATTCTCTTGCTGTCCATCTGGTGGGTCTTCTTCTTCTTCTTCTTCTTCGTTGAGACCACTGGTTGAGGGATAGGTGCGTTGTAATTCCAGTTCATGGACAGGATCATGAAAATAGATTTGAGCAAAAAGAGGCTTTCCGGCATGGACTCAGTGTATATGACATCATAAAGACATGAAGACAGCCTTGATGTACAGATGTGGACAAAATTGTTGGTACCCCTCTGTTAATGAAAGAAAAACCCACAATGGTCACAGAAATAACTTGAATCTGGCAAAAGTGGTAATAAATAAAAATTCTATGAAAATGAACCAATGAAAATCAGACAATGCTTTTGAATTGTGGTTTAACGGAATTATTTTAAAAAATAAACTCATGAAACAGGCCTGGACAAAAATGATGGTACTCTTAACTTAATATTTTGTTGCACAACCTTTTGAGGCAATCACTGCAATCAAACGATTTCTGTAACTGTCAATGACACTTCTGCACCTCTCAGCAGGTATTTTGTCCCACTCCTCATGATCATACTGCTCCAGTTGTCTCAGGTTTGAAGGGTGCCTGCTCCAGACAGCATGTTTCAGCTCCTTCTACAGATGTTCAATAGGATTTAGATCAGGGCTCATAGAAGGCAACTTTAGAATAGTCCAATCTTTCGCTCTTAGCCATTCTTGGGTGTTTTTAGCTGTGTGTTTTGGGTAATTATCCTGTTGCAAGACCCATGACCTGTGACTGAGACCAAGCTGTCTGACACTGGACAGCACATTTCTCTCTAGAACACCTTGATAGTCTTGAGATTTCATTGTACCCTGCACAGATTCAAGACACCCTGTGCCAGATGCAGCAAAGCAGCCCCAGACCATAACAGAACCTCCTCCATGTTTCACAGTAGGGACAGTATTCTTTTCTTGGTACGCTTCATTTTTGCGTCTGTGAACATAGCGCTGATGTGCCTTGCCAAAAAGTTCCAGTTTTGTCTCGTCTGTCCATAGTACATTCTCCCAGAAGCTTTGTGGCTTGTCAACATGCAGTTTGGCAAATTCCAGTATGGCTTTTTTATGATTTGTTTTCAACAGTGGTGTCTTCCTTGGTCGTCTCCCATGAAGTCCACTTTGGCTCAAACAACGATGGATGGTGCGATCTGATACTGATGTACCTTGACCTTGGAGTTCACCATGAATGCGTTTAGAGGTTGTTCTGGGCTCTTTTGTTACCATTCATATTATCCGTCTCTTCCATTTTTCATCAAGTTTCTTCGTGCGGCCACGTCCAGGGAGGTTGGCTACAGTCCCATGGATCTTAAATTTCTGAATAATATGTGCAACTGTAGTCACAGGAACATCAAGCTGCTTGGAGATGGTCTTACAGCCTTTACCTTTAACATGCTTGTCTATAATTACCTCCGCCAGGCTGCAGGCCGAGGAGGTTATGTTTTTGCCGGGGTTTGTCTGTCTGTTTGTCTGTCTGTCTGTTGGTTAGCAAGATAACTCAAAAAGTTTTGGACGGATTTCGATGAAACTTTCAGGCGTTGTTGGAAATGGTACAAGGAAGAACTGATTAAATTTTGGGGATGATCCGGATCACCGTCTGGATACAGGAATTTTTTTAAAGGATTCTTTAACATTGTGAGATACGGCCATTTTCAACATGTGTGCAGGCGCAATGGAGGGCGCTGGTCGCCGTGTCTGACGAACACGAACTCTGCGTTCTTCAAAGCTTTAGGCACAAAAGCACGTGGAAAACAGTGGTGGGCCGGGCCCGGCAGCGTGCCTGTGTTTGCGCTACGCTGCAAAAGCTGAGACAGGCAGCTGTCCGGCGCGGGATTATTTGGCAGAAATTCCCCAGGCAGCCATAGGGGCTGTGCAAAAACAAGCTCTCTGCTGGGGAAGCGTCCAAATCCTCTTTTGCCGCGGAGCGCAACCCCAATATAAAACCCACGGTAACCTGTCTACCGAATTTGCATCCGTCAGTGAAGCCCTGAGTGCTGCTTTCAGTGATCTATGAAAATGCTCGCATAACCCATTGGCCTGTGGGTTGTACGCGGTTGTGCGATGAATTGCAACGCCCGCAGCCTGGGATTTTGCAGATGGAGGAGATGGACACAACAGCAACACTTCAGTTTATTACCTCCGCCAAGGAGGTAATGCTTTTACTACTGAACCACTAATCCTATCATTGTGAATCCAATTGCTAGTCATATGTTTTCATGGTCAAGGAATCTGAAAACGTACACACAAACACTGTATGGGGGGAACTGTGGCGCTTGGCGGAGGTCTGCGCTCTCCGAGTGCTTTTCTAGTTTTCTTTCTAATCTCCTGAGACAACTCTCTCCTTTGCTTCCTCTGGTCCATGCATAGCATGGTACACACCATGTCACCAAACAGCACAGTGACTACTTGTCACCCTTTAAATAGGCAACTGACTGATTACAAGTTTGTAGACGCCTGTGATGTTAATTAGAGGACACATCTTGGTTGAACATGTCCCTATGGTGACGTTATTTTCAATCTTTTCTAGGGGTACCATCATTTTTGTCCAAGCCTGTTTCATGAGTTTGTTTTTTAAAATAATTCTGTTGAACCACAATTCAAAAGCATTGTCTGATTTTCATTGGTTAATTTTCATAGAGTTTTTATTTATTACCACTTTTGTCAGATTCAAGTTATTTCTGTGACCATTGTGGGTTTTTCTTTCATTAACAGAGGGGTACCAACAATTTTGTCCACGTCTGTGTATGACATCATAAAGACACATTTGTCTATGTGCCGTCATACAGGCATCGCGAGTCGTCCTATGATGCCTGAGTTCATGGTCTATATGACATCATAAAGACACATTTGTCTATGTGTCCTATGATGCCTGAGTTCATAGGACGTCCTATGATGTTCAAGCAGGGATCATAGGCCGTCCTATGATGTCCTACGAATCGAGTGAATAGAGTGATAGAGTGATGTACTTGAAAGCCATGCACGAGCCTCAGTCAGAGCTTTTTCTTAATATTTTTCTTCACCGACTCCTGCTGTATTTTAATGCCATTCTCCCAAGTTTTACCACAGTTCAGGATGCAACAGCCGGAGGTCTTTTTTTCCTTTCTTTTTTTGAAGGTGTGCAAAGAATAAATCACAGGGAGATGTGATGGGGTGGAGGCCACAATAGGCAAATTATTATTTCAGACAAGCATGTATAGTTTAGATTGCATTTAACGGTCTAATATTAAATGTCATGAGTGTCTTTTTTTTCTTAAATTTGAAAAATTAATCATAATTATTATGATGATTGTGTTTTTCCATTTTGGTGCACTTGGTGCCCCATGCACAGTGCCTGATGTGTGTAATTGGAGCAGTGGCCACATTGTTATGACTATGATGCTACATGCCCACTGGCTGTCACTTTTTCTCTTCCCATTGTGTATTGGAACTGCAGTGGAATGCATTTTGGTCCAGACTGGTGAAAACTGGACTTTTCAGCCAGCGGTTTTTGATGTCAAATAATGACAGATTCATTAACTGAACCTACTATTTTTCACATGAAGTGACGTTAGAAACACTTTTCGCTGGTTTGTTTTAAATATATGGAGATCAACGACGCTATATTGTCTGGTAGCAGCCAGGAAATGAAGACTGTGCACGGATGCATCTGTGGACCAATTCAGTGGAACCAGCCAGATGGAGGAGAAGACGAGGAGTTGGAGGGGTGGGAGAAGCAGTTCTCTACATTATCTGTTGTTATGAAGACATGAAGGACAAATTAATAACCGCTGCTTCAGGCAACTCGATACTATATGACCAGTCCTTGCCCTCATATAGAAACAACATACAAAGGAATGAGGAGTGGAGAGCAGTGGAACATGGGATCATCCAGCTGAAGCTCACGAACCAGTCAAATTCTCCATGCATTGCGCGGGTCTGTAGGATTGGGTGAACCCAAAACCGGTGGCAACAACAACAAAGTAATCAGCTTTTGTAGCGCAAATACACCAGCACTATTAAAAACAGTCTTCTGTATCAATCTGCTCATAGGTAATAATGATGATTCCAGTATTTCCTCCCGCATTGCTCTGACTCCACCTATCCGAGAACTCTGCCGGCCCCATGCCCGCGCCCCTTTCCTGCACTTCACTGGTTCCGGTGACCGATTCCTTCCAGAAAAAAAATGAACCAGTGGACATGTAGCGTGAGTCATGTTACATTTTTTTCACCCATTTCCTCCCACAGGCCAAAGACAAACATTATTTTTTTTAATCATTTTAAATTGTCCATATAATGTGAGCATGTGTTGTTGTCTTTTTCTTTGAGAGGTCTTGTGATGGACTGGGAATCTATTCAGGGTGTATCTATAGGATAATACCAAATATGTGGCTTCAAGTCTGAAAAGTGGTCAGCAAGATGAATAAACAGCAGAACCTTATTATTTTTTACTGAAAATATGGGCTGACAATCCCCAGAAATAGAATTTACTGTATGGCTTTTCTGGTAAAATTGTTAAAATAAAATAATTTGACTGAATTTTAATACAGATGCATTGGATATAAAAAGTCTACACACTCCTGTTCAAATGCCAGGTTTTTGTGATGTGAAAAATGAGACCAAGATAAATCATTTCAAAACTTTTTCCACCATTAATGTGACCCATAACCTGTACAAGCCAATTGAAAAACAAACTGAAATCTTTTAAGGGAAAAAATAAAAAATAAAAAAACTTACGTTAACCTGGTTGCATTAGACGGATAATTTTTTCACACATAAGGAGTTGTTCAGAACTCCTTATAAAAACTCCTTATACAAAGATATAGAGTGATGATAATCAAGTCAGAGGCGGTAATGCACCTGTAAGCTGGTTGCCAATTCCCAATCAAATCTAAAAGAAGAAGAAGAAGAGGAAGAATATGTACACCCTTCTATAACTGAGGATGTGGCTGTGTTCAGAATTAACCGATCACATTCAAACTCATATTAAATGGGAGTCAGCACACACCTGCCACCATTTAAAGTGCCTCTGATTAACCACAAATGAAGTTCAGCTGTTCTAGTATGCTTTTCCTGACATTTTTGTCATCGCATCTTACAGCACAAGCCATGGTCCGCAGAGAGCTTCCAAAGCATCAGAGGGACCTCATTGTTTAAAGGTATCAGTCAGGAGAAGGGTACAAAAGAATTTCCAAGGCATTAAATATACCATGGAACACAGTGAAGAGAGTCATCAAGTGGAGAAAATATGGCACAACAGTGACATTACCAAGAACTAGACATCCCCCCAAAATTGATGAAAAGATGAGAAGAAAACTGGTAAGGGAGGCTGCCAAGGGGCCGACGGCAACATTGAAGGAGCTGCCAGAATTGATTGAAAGTACTGGCTGTTTAGTACATGTTACAACAATCTCCTGTCTGCTTCATATATCTGGGCTATGGGGTAGGGTGGCAAGACGGAAGCCTTATCTTATGAAGAAATACATCTAAGCCCAACTACATTTTGCAAAAACACATTTAAAATCTCCCAAACACGTGGGAAAATGTGTTATAGTCCAATGAAACCATGGTTGAACATTTTGGCCATAATTCCAAAAGGTATATTTGGTGCAAACACAACACTGCTCATCACCAAAAGAACACCATAACTACAGTTAAGCATGGTGGTGGCACCATCATGCTTTGGGGCTTTTTTTCTTCAGCTGAAACTGGGGCCTTAGTCAAGGTGGAGGGAATTATGAACAGTTCAAATTCCAGTCAGTGTTGGTACAAAACCTTCAGACTTCTGCTAGAAGGCTGAAGATGAAGAGGAACTTCATCTTTCAGCACGACAATGATCCAAAGCACACATCCAAATCAACAAAAGAATTGCTTCACCAGAAGAAGATTAAGGTTTTAGAATGGCCCAGCCAGAGTCCAGACCTGAATCCGATCGAACATCTGTGGGGTGATCTGAAGAGGGCTGTGTACAGGAGATGCCCTCCCAATCTGACAGATTTGGAACATTTTTGCAAAGAAGAGTGGACAAATATTGCCACGTCAAGATGTGCCATGCTGATCAGACTCCTACTAAAAAAGGCTGAGTGCTGTAATAAAAGCCAAAGGTGCTGTAACAAAGCATTAGTTTGAGTGTGCATATTTATGCAACCAGGTTATTGCAAGTTTTTTATTTTTTATTTTTCCCCTTAAAAAGATTTCAGTTTGTTTTTCAATAGAGTTGTAGAGGTTATAGGTCACATTAATGGTGGGAAAAATTTTGAAATGATTTATCTTGGTCTCATTTTTTTACATCACAAAAACCTGGCATTTGAACAGGGGTGTGTAGACTTTTTATATCCACTGTAACTGGACTAAGTAGTATTCAGATATAAAATATACTCTGTATGAAATTCATTTTAATATCCTTTATAGCTTTTTTCAACTGATTTGAAGATTGATCATGCATCAAAGGGAGCAAAGATAACTTTTACTAGACCACATTATGTTTAGCCTGTAACTTTTTAAAAACCCATTTTAACGATGACAAGATCAGCATTCAGGTTGGATAATTATTTTTGTGGGGCTGGGTGAGCACTGCATCATCTTGCACTGTGTTACTCTTTGTTGGTTGCATAATTTTCTTATCAGGAGCCTAGGAAGTTAATTGGGGAAAGCTAGGTGATGACCCTCACATGCAGGTAATCACAGGCTGGCCCATGGCTACTTAAAAATCTCTTGAGGAGCTGTTTGCCATGGGACCATCATGTTGTAAACCTTCTTCTTGTGACCTCTAGGACAGAACGCTGTTTCTTGCAATCTGTATACTGACTCCTGCTCACCAGACTTTTAGTCCCGATTTCCCCAGGTTAAGCCTTGCCTACTTGTTACCTGCTCACTCTTCGTTACCCTACCTCCCTCTCACTGGATACAATACCTGGATAAGGAACTCAAAACTTTGATCATTCATTAACTCTCTGAACCTCAGGAGCTCCTGCTACGGCATACCCACCAATGGGAAATCTTCACCTGCACCCAAGCACCCCCTGGAATCAAAAATAAGGTCTCTACTTTACAAAATATTCCATTAAAACAACCTCTTAACCAGTCCTCCTGGGGTTGGAGACCATCACCTGCAAATGCCACGACGCCGAAAAGTAAGAACGTTCACCTGCAAATACTATCAATACTATCGTCACTGAACCCCTGTCACTCACCCATCTCCCTTCTCATGTCTCCATAGGAGTCAGTCTCTCTGCTTTCCAGGATCTGCAAATACTTGTACATAGTTCAATAGCATAGTAGATTTGCCTTATTTTTATTCTTACCATTTTAAATCCTGGACATTTTTATTTTTGTCTTTTAAATTAGAGCTGTGATCTTAACTGACCTATACGTTCAGAGTGTTTCATGTCTGTTATGGAGCCACTTATCCTGTCAGCTGGCTGTTAAAACTGTGCCACCTTTGCCCAGAAGATTGCTGAACTGGAGCAGCATATCTCCAATCTTTACAAAATTGAGGAAGAGGTGAGACATCTAGAAATGATAATTATTGGCTGAGGCCAAGGTCCATCCTCCAGTAAAGACTTTGATGATACTGTCCCTTACCCGCTTGTTGGCTCTCCTCCACACGTGAACTCTCCTCCTGACCCTGTTGATCAAGGCTCTGGGTTAACAGGTCCCACTGTTTCTGCCTCTGGATCATCTCCACCTGCCACTGCGGTCGCCTTGGCCACTGGTCCGACACCATCGTCTGGTGTCACTCCCTTTCCAGGTGCTTCTCAGGAGCACCTCTGGATCCCGCCTGGAGCTGAACTGGAGGCACCATTCAGCTCCACACCATACCATTCAGAGTTGTGTGTTGTTGCTAGTGACCGTTGGAAAAAGGGGAAGAGCTTGTCCTGCTGTGTTGAGAGCACCGAGAGCCCCGACCTGCAGCTCAAGAACCGTTTTAACATCTTAGAATTACATGTGTTTCCTCCGCTACCTGGGGACTTGGAGCCTCTGCCTCGACTCTTCAAATCTCCAACGGTGCCTCGGGGAGCTCCGCTCTCAGTACCCCCAACAAATAAACCGGTGCGGCTGTCCTGTCCAAGAGTCTGCCACCAGGCAGAGCCAAATCTGACACTGGCTCCGCAGTGCTCATCTGTTGTACATCGTCCGCCTCCAACCTCCACCTGGAGTGCAGCCTCTCAACCACCATCAGCTCATTCTCCTACCACCCTGATCATCGGAGATTCTACTGTGAGATATATTTGGAGAGGAGCTGCAGAGATGCACTTCTTTCCTGGTTCCAGAGTGATGGACCTCCTGGATAAAATTCCTGGCCTCCTGGCAAAACACCCCTCACCTAGCAATTTTGTGATCCACTTTGGTTGCAACGATGTCACCAGCCAGGTGTCTGAGGTTTTCAAGTGGGACTTCACCAGTATCCTCCGTGCACACCAAGGCTCTGGTAAGCGCATATTTGTCTTTGGACTGTTGCCTCCACTAGGCCGAGGCATTGGTCGCTTTAGCCGGATCCTGAGCTTTCACACACGGCTCCAGTCTGCTACTGCAGCATGTGGTTTTATTTTAATTGACAATTTTAACCTGTTCTGGAACCATCCATCATTTTATTGGAGAGACGGTATACATTCGAGCAGGCTGGGTGCTCACATTCTAACAGACAATATATTTTGTTCTGTTTTATCTGCTCCGTTAGCCTGACTGTCTCCTCCTGTAAGCCCATTTTATTCACATGTTGCGCCCTCATCCCTACCATACTACAGCACTCCCTGCACCAGTCCTCCTTCACCATCCACCTACCCTATTCCCCCCATTATCTCCAGCAATAGACTATTCAGGGTTCGGACTGGTGGAGTAAACCATGAGAACAATGTCTAAATGAACTTAAATACCCAACAAACCACCTCACACACCAACCCATCAGTAATCACTATGGCTCTTTGAAATGTCAGCTCCCTTTTAAACAAATCTTTTATTATTAATAATTTGATTTTAGATTATAAACTGGACTGTTCGTTTTTAACTGAGACGTGGCTAGGTACCTACACATCAGTTGTTCTCACCGAGGCCTCAAACCCCAATTTTAACTTTTTATTTTCTACAAGGAGGGGTCAGAAAGGTGGAGGAACTGCATCGATAATCTCTAGTGATTTTAACCGTAAAGAAATAACATTTAGCAAGTACACCACCTTTGAATACCATGCCTTTGTTTTTAACAGCCCCACAATTTTATGCCTTACAGTTTATAGACCACCAAAACCATGACATGCTGTCAATCATTCATTTAAAATATAACATGATAGTCATAGCTGGTGATTTTAATCTTCACATAGATGATGCTTTTAATTCTTTTTCTAGTAAATTTTTAAACCTTCTTAACTGTATGGATTTTAGACAACACAGTCGACTCACAACAGAGGACACACCTTAGACCTTGTCATCATCAATAATCTGTCCACTAGTATGTCCCTTGGTGTAGACTTTGCTGTCTCAGATCACATCTGTGTGTTTTTAACATCACCAGTTCTATTCAGCAAGAGACCCGAGTGAAAACTGTGAGGAAGCACCATCTGACTTCTGAAGTGGCTGCAAATTTTATCAGGGTTTTAAGTGATGTTCCTGCTGAGGTTTTACCTGCATCAAGTGATTTTATTACTGACACTTTTAATCATAAACTAAAATCAGCACTGGACTTGGTTGCACCACTAAAGACCAAAAACACAAAAACTAAACCTGTCCCGCCCTGGTGGAATGACAATATAAAACAGCAGATAAGAAAATGCAGAGCAGCAGAGAGAATGTGGAGAAAAACAAAATTAACTGTTCACTACCAAACTCTATGTGAACAACTGAAAATATATAATACCACAGTCAAACAAACCAGAAATTCCTACTTCACCAAAATAATAAATACTCACAAAACAATCCCAGAATCATTTTCTCCACTATTGATCACCTGATCAACCCTGATTTTAAGAAGTCCAGCATGATGCAAACAGACTCACTATGTGAGGATAGGGCTGTCGCGGAAGAGGAATTTCCCCTGCCGTGACGGTGGACAGCTCAACACCATGATATGTGGTATTATTGCAAATGTTTTTAGGACTCTGTGGTCTCGTAATTTAAACAGGGTTCATAGCTTATATGGCACACAATGGAAGCTGTTAGAAACTCACTGCAGCTCCGCTCTCAACTTTATGTGCATGCGTAACAATTGTGCAGAGCTCTGGTCTTACTAGGCATGAACTGCTGATTCTGTAAAAAACAAAAAAACAAAAAACAGACCATTTTCAAAAAGCAGTGGTGGGAACTCCAGTATTTCAACTATGGTGTGTATGGACTGGAGACTGCAGCGACATTCAACTTATTTAAACAGGACAGTCTCTGTGTGGTTCTTATCTCCGTGATTTTTGGATTTTTGCAGCTGTCCGAAAATTCACGATCAAACAAGCAGCGTACTACGCAGCAGTTGTTTCGCTGTCGGAGCTCATAAACACTCCACTCAGAAGGAAATAACATGCTTTGTGCCCTTTCAGTGCTCACTGTCACGGCTGTATTTAACAAGGAGTCCAAACACTTCCATTACTAACTGCCTGCTGGAGTCCGTATGGAGAAGAGAGAGAGTGCCCCACACTGTGCTGCTGCACCCACACTATGGAAGCTTCTACAGCACTGGGTGCTGCCGCTGTTAATACCGGGTGCAAACATGCTGTTGGCAATAAAAATAAACTTAATTTATTTATTAATCAGTATGGGCACATAAGTGAACAACGAGATTTAGCCACACACACAAAAAAGTCAACACTGTGGTTGTGGCAGTTGCTCATTTTCCTCTGCGGTAGGCTTGTCCATAGCGCGGTATTACATAATTGCAATTATCGTGACAGCCCCATGTGAGGACTTTGCAGATTACTTCAGAAGTAAAATAGAAGTTATTAGATCTAATCTTTTATTACAAGATACTGTTCTTAGTATTGAACCTCTGCTTTTACCTGAGGAAACGCTGGAGAGTTTTGCCTTGGTTGACATTCAAACTCTTGGCAGAGTTTTCTCCCAAGTAAATCCAATGACCTGTCTTGTAGACCCCATTCTCACATCACTTTTTAAAACATTTTGTGGATTTTTCCAGGAGGACCTCTTAACTCCTTAAGGATTTCATTTGATTACATGATCTGCCTCTCCTGTGGCTGGTGTCGCACATCTACCCCTGTCATGTGATTGGTCAAAAAGTCTGGAAAAAAACCCCAAATAAACCCAAATGTACCAAGCATTTCACATCACTAGATGGCAGACACATATAGCTTACTGGTCTGCACTGGAGGGCCAAGATCAGCAAAACCAGAACTGTGTCAAATCTGATATCACTTCCGGGGTGCAGAAGAAGAGATGTATAAACAATTGTGCAACATATATTCCACAAGAAGGAAGCATTTGCTCCAAATTTTTCCAACTATGATTCTAAAAGGGAATATTTAGCTTTTGAAGGGATATATTTACCTTCTGTGACCACACAAGATGGACCGAAGCGGAACACTTTTTGTCCGCCATTGACGAAGCTGCATGTGTTGGAGAGGACAATACTGCCGGTTCCGTGGGGTAAACTACCTAAAACTGAGGTGGAATAAATCAGAAGATAAACGTGATTGTTTCTGGATGTGGGAGAGAAAGCAAAAATTACTGACAGAAGACAAAATAAGGACCGGGGTGAGTGAGCACACAGACGAGCACAAGGACGCATGGCGACATATGACGAGCAGTAGGTCTGATGTTTTTTATCAGTTTGTTTACATTCTACTGATTTTCTGGTTCATATATTTTGAAGATAACAAAATACAAATAAACAAAAACAGACAAAAAACAAATAAAAACAAAACAAAACAAAACCATCCTTTGTGTAAATATGTCAAAAGTCCACTTTTGACCAAAAGTTATGTAATCTGATATGGCTGCTGTCACATTATGCAAATTATATGCATAGATTTACTCCTATCGTAAACTTTGGATCATATTCTACATCTTTCTCATTGGCAGTAAGCCATTATCTCTTACCACTTTCAAGTTACAGCCTTTGGAATTTGTGATATCTAAAATGAATATTTTCTTAAAAAAAATCTTCACCACCATAGGGTGCATGCAGATGGTGCGGATCTGCGACTTAAATCCTTAAGTAGTTAAACATAATGAATTACTCTCTCCAGACGGGTGTTTTCCCTACTGGCTTTAAAATGGCAGTGATGAGACCCCTCCTGAAGAAGAATAATTTAGATCCTGAAAACCTTAATAATTACATACCAGTATCCAACTTACCATTTTTAAGTAAAATTTTAGAAAACCTTGTTTTTACTCAGTTAAATTACACTGGTCAACACCAAATTTATTGTCTAAGGTTTTTTTTACCTGATTTAGGACAATTTTGATGTGCTGAATCCAAAAATCACATTGGTTTTGCTCAATCAGGTCAACTTTTTGAACTATGGCCACATGTCTTTTACATTTTTGTTTACATGTACAGGTATTTCGCTTTATATGATGCAAAATTCTTTTTTATTTCTTTAAATTCGCTGAATTTTGAACAATGATGATGTAACATTCAATTTACATGTACTTACCTTTATCAATGTCTACTATTCAATTTACAGTATAACTGTACAACTGCTTACAACTTAGCATAAAAACCTGACCTGATCGAGAGAAATGGATGTCATTTTCAGATTCAGCAGTGCAAAATTGTCTTAAATCAATTGAAAAAACACAGACAACTTACAAAAAAATTATTTTTGTTATGTTGTGTTATTTTTTAATATCACATACTGTAACATATTTGATGAAAACCAGTCTGCTTTTAGGCGAACCACAGTACTGAGACAGCCTTGGTCAGGTTTGTTAATGATCTAAGGCACAACATGGACTCACACAGAATTTCAGTCCTGGTTCTACAGGATCTAAGTGGTGCCTTTGATACAGTAGACCACCATATTCTTTTAACAAGACTAAAGGACCTGGTTGGCCTCTGGTACTGTTCTTAATTGGCTCAACTATTACCTCACAGACAGGAACTTTTTGGTAAGCATGGATACATGTTCTTCCAGAGTCTACAGAATAAACTGTGGTGTGCCCTCAGGTACAATTTTAGGTCCAGTACTTTTTAATCTGTACATGCTGCCCCTTGTGGATGTTATCAGGAGACATGGTGTTAATTCCATAGTTATGCTGATGACACACAACTTTATATCACTGCGTCTCCTGATGACATGGAACCAATTAACAACACCCTTTATAAATGTATTTTAGACATTAACTCATGGATGGCAGCAAACTTTCTTCAGCTTAACCAGGACAAAATTGAAGTTTTAGTTATCAGTCCTGAAGCTCAGAGAGAGAAAATTTTACCAAAATTACATAGTCTGTCTTTTACCCCATCCCAACAAATTAAGAATTTGGGCGTCATTTTAGAATTTGAGCTTGATTACTCCACACATTAAAAATATAACACAAACAGGATTTTACCACCTAAAGAACATAGCCAGAGTTTGCCCACTTCTCTCTCGAGCAAACACAGAGACACTGGCGCATACTTTTATCACCAGCTGTATTGATTACTGTAATGCCCTGCTCTCTGGTCTCCCCAAATAGACAGTTTCAAATCTGCAGTTAATACAGAATTCAGCTGCACGTGTTCTGACGAAGATCAGGTGGCAGGCTCACATCACACTGGTTTTAAAATCACTGCATTGGCTCCCTGTGTCCTTCAGAATTGATTTTAAGGTTCTTTTACTGGTTTCTAAATGTCTGCATGGGCTTGGGCCTTCTTATTTATCAAAATTGCTTTTAACGTATGAGCACCCACGGTCCCTGAGGTCTTCCGGCGTTAGCCTTTTCATAATTGCATGATAGCAGCTGCTCGTGACGTGTTCAGCAAAGTATCCTGGGATTATTTGGGGGCAAAGCTGGGCCACATCAATGCACTGGCTATATATTTCTAGAATTTTTTTTTAAAATTTTAATATGTAAATTCTTATGGCAAGTTAAAGATTATTCTATTGGACACTATACTAGTATCCATTGGCACTTAACCTGAGTGGACAATATACTCAGCTATGTATTACCGGTACCGGAGTGGTGGCTTAGCTGGTAGAGCATCCGCCCCACACCCATGAGGCCGGGGTTTAAATCCCAGCTGAGAGTTGGCGGATGTCCTGACTGACATTTGTAACATCTCCCTGAGTCAGGCCATGGTTCCCAGATGGTTTAAGACCGCTACCATAGAACTGGTGGCAAAGAAACCAGTTGTGTCCTGTCTGAATGACTATCGTCCTGTTGCACTGACACCAATTGTGATGAAGTGTTTTGAACAGCTTGTCAAACCACACATCACAGCCTGCCTCCCTGCATCACATGACCCGCTCCAGTTTGCATATCGTTCAAACTGCTCCACGGAGGATGCTATAGTCACCACCCTACACTCTGTCATCACCCACCTGGATCAGAAATACACCTATGCCAGACTCCTGTACAATGATTTCAGTTCAGCATTCAACACCATTATTCCCCAGAGACTGATGGAGAAATTACTCCTTCTTGGTCTGAACACCGCCACATGTCTCTGGATCCTGGATTTCCTGACTGAGAGACCTCAGTCTGTCCGGGTTGGAAATAACATCTCCAACTCTATCACGCTGAGCTCCGGATCCCCTCAAGGCTGCGTACTCAGTCCACTGTTGTTTATACTTCTAACACATGACTGTGTATCCAGACATGAGGGGAACCAGATTATTAAGTTTGCAGACGACACCAAGGTGGTGGGACTTATTCAGAGGGATGAGGAATCAATGTACAGGGAAGAAGTGAGAGACCTGGAGGGCTGGTGCAGGGAGAACAATCTGGTGCTCACCGTGGACAAAACAAAGGAGATGATTATCGACTTCCGGTGGTCACAGCCTGAACACGTCCCTCTCAGCATCTGCGGCCATTTAGTGGAGAGAGTGGAGAACATCAAGTTCCT
Source organism: Pholidichthys leucotaenia (assembly GCA_020510985.1). Lineage (NCBI taxonomy): Eukaryota > Metazoa > Chordata > Actinopteri > Cichliformes > Pholidichthyidae > Pholidichthys > Pholidichthys leucotaenia. The sequence continues at coordinate 168,305,327 of CM035846.1, forward strand.
TGGAGTGCAGATCTCGCAGGACCTGACCTGGAGCAAGAATTCCTTGGGGATCAGGAAGCGGGCTCAGCAGAGACTGCACTTCTTGAGGAAACTCAAACAGGCCTCTCTTCCCATCTGCATCCTCAGGACCTTCTACAGAGGTGTGGTGGAGAGTGTCCTGACGTACTGCATTGCAACATGGTACTCCAGCTGCAGTATGTCAGACAAAAAAGCCCTGCAGAGGATAGTTAAGGAAGCTGAAAGGGTAATTGGAGTCTCCCTCCCCTCTGTCCAAGAACCTTTTCAGAACCGTTGTAGGAGCAGGGCACTGAACATTGTCAAGGACAGTTCTCACCCTCTGCATAAACACTTTGAACTTCTGCCATCTGGCAAGCGATTCCGGAGCATCAGAGGCAGAACCACCAGACTGATTAACAGCTTCCTTCCACAAGCTGTTAGGATGCTGAACAGTTGATCCGGAGTTTCTCATACATACTACTGCACCTATGGACATTATGTATATTATTTGTATATTATAGTTCTGGTTAGTTTTCAAGTATGTCTCAGGGAAGTGTGAATGGCTGTGTTGGGGTGGGGGGTGAGGGTGTGTGTGAGTGTGTCTTAAATTATGTTCTTTTTACTGATATGGATGCCGAGAGAAACGCAATTTCATCTTGCCTGCGCTACAGTTGTATGTACAGCAATATGACAATAAAGGTTGATTTGATTTGATTTGATTTGATGCCAGTTAACCTAAATTGCATGTTTTCGGCATGTGGGAGGAAACCGGAGAAATCCCGGCGTAAACCCACGCAGACACGGGGCGGACATGCAAACTCCACACAGATCACTGGTGGTCGGGAGCTGGGATCACAGAAAATTGGTCTTACACCAATTCAGTGCAAAGTTCGGTGTTAGTCAATCTGAACGTGATCATGCGTGCTAAAATCTCATGACAGATCTGATGCAACACAGAGTTATTTAATTATATCAGGTTATATTGAGCAGTGCATCCTTATATTGAGCAATATATCCTCAGGTTATATTGAGCAGTGATCAGTTTGCCTTGTGTTAGATTTAGATGAGTATTTTAATGATTTACTCTAAAGATTAAAGAGGAAGCTTTTAGTAGTTATAAATGTTCCATAAGCATTTATATCACTGCAGCCAAAACAGCGGATTTAAGCAGAAAATCCAAAATCTAATTGATCGGATGCCGAAACTTGAATTACACTTTTAGCTTCTGAAATTTTAAATATTTTTCATACAGTTGTGATTGGGCTCAGAGCTTTTAAAGAATGTTGTTTTCATGTCTCTTCTTTTTTTTTTTTTTGGTGCACTGGAGTGCAGAGAGTCACCATATCCAGTGTTGGTACTGTGGTAAGTTAATTCTACCAAGTTAAATTGTGGTAAATTTGCCTATTCTAAGAAGATATTTCTTTGACTAAGTCTGGTGTTACTGATTAATAATCGGTATCAACAAATCTACCTACGGGTAACAAATCTACCTACGGGTACAAATAAAGTAACCTGAACCTGTATCCATCATGGATTTTCTGGTTAACTCCACTGGTACACTAATGCATCAGGGTCAGCGGCACAGCTCTCATGGCACAGCTGCAGCGATTGTATACAGTCACCATATCAGGATTACATCAATTGAATGTTGGAAAGCGAGGACTTCGATAAGGCTTCGCTTGGCTGCAGATAGGCCTTCAACGTTTAGTTGTAATATGCGAAGGGCAGATCCTACCACAAAGTGCTCTTGGGGCTGTTTGCTTTCGGCTTTAGGACTGTGACTAGGATTCTTCTTTGACTTGGCACAGAGGCGTCGTCTCTTCAAATTTAGTCTGCTGGTAGGATCATTAGCTTCCCCAGGCGAGCCCGGGTAGTGGCGGAGGGCGCGACGAGAACGCTGATCCATTGCCCCCTAGCCAAAGCCGAGCATCCGTCACACCCAACCAAGTTGCATCCCACCTACTGACTATCGCCAAAGCACCCCAAGACAAAGACACCAGAAGAGCAGTTACAACTGAGCTAAAAAAACACCAAAAAATGCCTGTAGAGGAAACGAACCCTGAACCCTTCGAGGCTGCTGAACTGGAGAAAGTCCTACAGGGCCTGAAATGTGGAAAGGCAGCAGGATACGATAACATCTTCCCAGAATTCATGAAAAATCTTGGCCCCCGAGCCCTAACCTGGTTGACACAATTCTACACAAGGATCACACTGTCACGCCGCGCCATTCATCAGCGGCGCCACCTGCTCACGCACCTGACAATCATCAGCGGCGAGGGATAAAGGCCGTCTCGCCCGGAGGCTCGGCCTGAAGCCGTCAGACTTCGTCCCTCACCGTTGTGAGCATACTTCCCTTCAGCGTAACCATTGTTGTAAGAAGATCGCTTACCTCTTCTCTTCAGTCTTCTCCCCTGTGCACAGGTGGATTTCCCAGCGGCGGACATCTCCTCTCCATCGCCCAATCCTCGCTGCTGCACGGAGCTCCCCAGGTGGCTGTCTTCCGGGCCTCACCCCCTTGTTGTGCCAGCTGTCCTGACCCACCAAGTAAGTCCTTCTCTCGCCATAAATTCCTCCTGTGTTGGTGTATGCCCGTCACTCTCTCCCTGTGCTCTCTCCATAGGGTTGCTCGGCTGTACGGTCACCTGCCTCTGTGCCTGGAGCTGACACCATCACCAACACATTTACATCCCGCAGACACGCACTCATTCTCCCCTGCTGTTAATAAACTCTTTGAACTACTCTAAGCCTGTGTGTGTGCGTCTCCTGAGCCGTGCGTTATGTCAGTACGGCTTCAGCAGAGCGGCTCGGCGGACGGCGGGCTCGCACACCGGCTTACCACTCTCGAGGCTAGAGTGGATCAAATTGCTTATCAACAGCAGGTCATCCTAAATCAATTAGTAATTATCACTGGCCGATTGGACCGCCTGGACCCCCAGCAGCCGTTCCCCCCGGCTCCTCAGGGTGGCGCAGCTCCTGCTGTTCTGGTGGCCGTCCAGCCAGCTCCAGTGGCACCGGCCCGACTCACACCTATTCCGACCCCCGCTCGCTTTAGCGGAAAGCTCGGCGGAGCGCGGGGGTTTGTGATGCAGTGTGAGTCCGTGTTTGACCGTGTGCCCGGAGACTTTCCCTCAGATCACAGTCGAATCGGCTACATAGGGAACCTCCTGGAGGGGCGCGCTCTAACTTGGGCCTACGCTATCATGGCGAGACCCAGTTATGCCACCCTCACCTATGCCGAGTTCGTGAGGCGCTTCCTGGAGGTGTTCGATCATTCTCGTTCCGAGGCGGTCCAGGTCGATCGGCTTCTCGCTCTCCAGCAGGGAAACCGGTCGGCCGCGGATTATGCCATCGAGTACCGGGTAGCGGCGGAGGAATTGGGCTGGGAGGAGCGCTCCCTCTGCGGCCTGTTTCTCCGCAGCCTCAATAGTGATCTAAGGGATGAACTGGCTGGACGGGATATCCCCGGAACGTTAGCGGAGCTAACCTCACTGGCTATCAGCTTGGACAACAGGCTGCGCGAGCGCTCCTCAGGACGGAAGCCGTCTGCTTCTCGCCCTCGGGGAGTCCCGCTACGCCTGCCCCAAGCTCGCCCCCTGGCGACGCCGCCACCATCGTGCCCCGAGGAGTCGGAGCCGATGGTGACGGGCTGGGCAAAGCTCTCCTCGGCAGAGAGACAGCGCCGCCGTGAGTTGGGTCTCTGCATGTATTGCGGAGACAGTCAACACACGATAGAGCTTTGCCCACAAAAGCCAAACGGCGGGGTCCGCGAGTCACTGTAGGGGGCCTCGCGGACGTCAATCGGCAAAGTCCCCTCACTCAATTAAAGCTGCCCATCCGTTTTTGCCACAACCCCACTGGGCACCTCACCCACGCACTGGTGGATTCGGGCGCAGAGGGCAGCTTCATTTCACAAGGCCTGGCAACCCGATTGGGCATCCGCTGTCGGGCATTAAAACACCCCATCTCCCTGGTCCATCTCTCCCGTGCCTCCCTTGGGAGAGTTTCTCACCAAACCATGCCCGTCCCAGTCATCATCTCAGGGAACCACCGGGAGGAGATGGTATTTTACGTCCTGCCCAACTCTGTGTCGCCCGTCATCCTGGGGTATCCCTGGCTACGCCTCCACAACCCTGTCCTGGACTGGAGGTCCGCTGGGGTATCGGCATGGAGTACCTTCTGTATGGGCACCTGCCTTCAGTCCGCTGCCTGCTCCCCATCCGCGGCTCCCCCTGTGGCGGATACAGCACCTCCGGACCTGTCACTGGTGCCTCCAGAATTTCACGACCTGGGTATGGTATTTAGCAAATCGAAAGCTATGTCTCTTCCCCCGCATCGACCATATGACTGTGCCATCAACCTCCGCCAGGGGGCTCCCCTGCCATCTGGTCGGCTCTACAGCCTGTCGGCGCCGGAGAAGGATACCATGAATACATACCTGAAGGAATCTCTGAGCGCTGGGATTATTCGCCCATCGTCGTCACCCGTGGGGGCAGGGTTTTTCTTTGTCGGGAAAAAGGACGGATCCCTCCGCCCCTGCATAGACTACCGAGCGCTGAATGACATCACTGAGAGGGACCGTTACACCCTGCCCCTCATGGACACTGCCTTTCACTCCCTCCAGGGGGCGACCTGGTTTACCAAGCTGGATTTACGCAGCGCTTACCACCTCGTCCGGATCCGGGAGGGAGATGAATGGAAGACAGCCTTCCGTACCCCGAACGGCCACTTTGAGTATCTCGTCATGCCGTTCGGGCTGACCAACGCTCCTGCCGTCTTTCAGCGCCTCATTAATGACGTCCTCCGGGATTTCATCGGCCTTTTTGTGTTCGTCTACCTGGATGACATCCTTATCTTCTCCAGGTCCAGGGACGAGCACCAGGTCCATGTGAGGCGGGTCCTCCAAAGACTGCTGGAGAATCGTCTGTACGTGAAGGCTGAGAAATGCGAATTCTACGCTAGGACCACATCCTTCCTGGGATTCATCATCGCTCAAGATCAGGTGCTCCCAGACCCAGAGAAGGTGAAGGCGGTGGTGGAGTGGCCTACTCCCGCATCCCGGAAGCAGGTGCAACAGTTTGTTGGCTTCGCCAATTTTTACCGCCGCTTTGTCCCAAATTTCAGCTCGATCGTCGGACCGCTGACCCGCCTCATGTCCCCGAAGGTCCCGTTCCGGTGGACTGAAGAGGTCGCTGCTGCCTTTAGGGCGCTGAAGGCGGAGTTCTCCTCCTCCCGGGTCCTTCGCCAGGTCGACCCCGCGCTGCAGTGCATTGTGGAGGTGGACGCATCGGACACGGGAGTGGGAGCAGTGTTATCCCAGCGGTCACCTGACGATGGCGCCAAACGGCCGTGCGCCTTCTTCTCCCGGCGCCTGTCCCCGGCGGAGAGGAACTACGATGTGGGGGACAGAGAGCTCCTGGCCATTAAACTCGCCTTACAGGAGTGGCGCCACTGGCTAGAGGGGGCGGACCTGCCGTTTGTGGTCCTGACGGACCACAAGAACTTAGAGTATTTACGATCTGCCAAGCGCCTGAATGCCCGCCAGGCGCGCTGGTCTTTGTTCTTCGCCAGGTTCCGCTTCTTGATCACCTTCAGGCCGGGCTCCAAAAACGGCCTGCCTGACGCCCTCTCTAGGCAGTTCACCCCCGTGGAGGCTGAGGAGACGCCCCACACTATCCTGCCCAGGTCGTGCGTCCTCGGTGCCATCTCTTGGGACATTGAAGACAAGATCCGGAAGGCGCAGGAGGTGGAACCTGATCCTGGCGGCGGACCGGAGGGAAGACTGTTCGTCCCATCTGCGGTCCGAGGAGAGGTCATCCACTGGCTCCACACCTCCCGGCTCACCTGTCATCCCGGCACCTCTCGGATGATCAGCCTCCTCCAGCGGTCCTTTTGGTGGCCGGGCCTGTGGAGGGATGCAGCCCGCTACGCCCGGGCTTGCCCAATCTGTGCCACCAGCAAGTCGGGAAATGCCCCCCCAGCGGGTCTGCTCCAGCCTCTGCCCGTCCCCGGCAGGCCCTGGTCGCACATCGCACTGGACTTCGTCACCGGACTCCCCGTTTCCAACTCCTTTGACACCGTCCTGACCATTGTGGACCGTTTCTCCAAGGCGGCGCACTTCGTTCCCCTGCGAGGTCTCCCTACTGCCCTGGAGACGGCGGGCCTCCTCGTCCAACACGTGGTCAGGCTGCACGGGATTCCGGTGGACGTGGTCTCGGACCGGGGCCCCCAATTTTCATCCGAGGTTTGGAGATCCTTTTGTAACGCCATCGGAGCCAAGGTGAGCCTCTCCTCCGGCCATCACCCCCAGTCTAACGGGCAGTGTGAGAGGACCAATCAGGAGCTGGAGGCTGCGCTCCGCTGTGTTACTAGATCCAAGCCGACGTCCTGGAGCAACCATCTCGCCTGGGTGGAGTATGCCCACAACACCGCCCGCTCTTCTGCAACGGGGATGTCCCCCTTCAAGGCGTCCCTGGGTTACGACCCCCCGCTGTTTCCAGCGCAGGAGAACGAGGTGACTGTCCCCTCCGTTAGGGCGCACCTTAGGCAGTTCCGCTCCACCTGGGCTGCCGCGCGTCATGCGCTTTTACGCACAGCGGAGCGCAACAGGACCGTGGCGGACCGGCACAGAAGACCTGCCCCGGCGTACAGAGTTGGGCAACTCGTGTATGTGTCTACCCAGGACGTCACATTAAAAGGCGAGAGGAGGAAGCTGGCACAGCGTTTCATGGGTCCCTTTCCCATCACCCGGATCATCAACCCGGTGGCTGTGCGGGTGGCTATTCCCCCCTCCCTCCGCATCCATTCCACTTTTCATGTGTCGAAGGTGAAACTGGCAGTCACTGACCCCCTTTGCCCTCCTCCTGCAGCGCAACCCGCGCCCCGGATGATTGGTGGCCATCCGGCCTGGTCCGTCTCCTCCATCCTGGACTCCCGGCGCCGAGGTCGTGGGTTGCAATACTTGGTGGACTGGGAGGGCTATGGGCCCGAGCATCGACAATGGGTGCCCCCGTCGTTTGTGTTGGACCCATCGCTCATCGCGGACTTCCACCGAGCGCACCCGGATAAGCCATCGCCAGGAGGCGCTGCTAGAGGGGGGAGTACTGTCACGCCGCGCCATTCATCAGCGGCGCCACCTGCTCACGCACCTGACAATCATCAGCGGCGAGGGATAAAGGCCGTCTCGCCCGGAGGCTCGGCCTGAAGCCGTCAGACTTCGTCCCTCACCGTTGTGAGCATACTTCCCTTCAGCGTAACCATTGTTGTAAGAAGATCGCTTACCTCTTCTCTTCAGTCTTCTCCCCTGTGCACAGGTGGATTTCCCAGCGGCGGACATCTCCTCTCCATCGCCCAATCCTCGCTGCTGCACGGAGCTCCCCAGGTGGCTGTCTTCCGGGCCTCACCCCCTTGTTGTGCCAGCTGTCCTGACCCACCAAGTAAGTCCTTCTCTCGCCATAAATTCCTCCTGTGTTGGTGTATGCCCGTCACTCTCTCCCTGTGCTCTCTCCATAGGGTTGCTCGGCTGTACGGTCACCTGCCTCTGTGCCTGGAGCTGACACCATCACCAACACATTTACATCCCGCAGACACGCACTCATTCTCCCCTGCTGTTAATAAACTCTTTGAACTACTCTAAGCCTGTGTGTGTGCGTCTCCTGAGCCGTGCGTTATGTCACACACAAACAAACTCGATCCCAAAGAAATGGCGGACAGCAAAGGTAATTGCCATCCCAAAACCTGGCAAAGACCACAAACTACCAGCAAGCTACCGCCCAATCTCCCTACTCAGCGTTCCTTACAAAATCATGGAGCGCCTAATACTGCAACGCATTTCCCCAGAAATAGAGGATATTCTAAGTGTGGATCAAGCAGGTTTCCGCAAGGACCGCAGTACAGGAGAACAAGTACTGGCTCTAACCACCTTCATCGAAAATGGCTTCAAGAGCAGACTGAAGACAGGGGCTGTGTTTCTTGATCTTACAGCCGCCTATGATACGGTCTGGCACAAAGGCCTCCTCCTGAAACTTATAAAGGCGATCCCTGCTTGGGCAACAGCAATTATAAAAACCCTGCTGACCAACCGAAGGTTCAGAGTCCACCTCAGTCAGAACACAAGTGCATGAAGAATGCAGAAAAACGGACTCCCACAAGGCTCAGTTCTAGCTCCAACTCTGTTCAACCTCTACATAAATGACCTGCCTACTACAAAATCCCGCAAATTCATCTATGCAGACGACATCTGTTTGGCATTCCAAGCACCAGACTTTGAACCACTGGAACGGGTGCTCACGGAAGATCTTGCCAAACTGGACCAGTTCTGCAAAATCTGGCGCCTAAAACCAAGCCCAGCAAAAATCGTCTCCAGTGTATTCCATCTCCACAATGCAAAAGCTGCCAGAGAACTAAACATCCACCTGAGCAGACTCAAGCTTAAGCATGCCCCAAATCCAACTTATCTTGGAGTGACCCTTGATAGGACCTTATCCTTCAAAGAACATCTAAAGGGGACGGCTGCTAAGGTGAAGGTACGAAACAACCTGCTCTGCAAGCTCGCTGGTGCAAAATGGGGGGCGGCAGTCTCCACCCTGCGCACCTCAGCACTGGCCCTTTCATACTCTGTAGCAGAATATTGTGCCCCTGTCTGGTCCAGGTCATCTTACACACACCATGTAGACACCCAGCTCAACTCAACCATGAGGACTATAACTGGAACAATCCGCTCAACACCACTCCCCTGGCTCTCCGTACTGTCAAACATAGCCCCTCCACACATCCGGCGAGCAGCATTAACACAAAGGATGCTCCAAAAAGTTAAAGATTTTCCTCACTTACCAATCCATGCAGATATCTACACCCCACCCACTGCCCGACTTTCATCTAGACGGCCGATTTGGAAAAACCCTCCCCCAGCTGACTTTACCACCCAGACAGCTTGGCAAGAGGAATGGGAGACCAAGGAGGTCCCAAACAAACAGCTGGTGATAAACCCCAACCAACAGGTCCCGGGCACCAACCTCCCAAGGAGACAGTGGTCTACACTCAATCGCTTCAGGACTGGACATGGCCCCTGCTTGGCCAGCCTTCACAGATGGGGCAGTAGCCCTAGCCCACTGTGCGCATGTGGAGAGGAGCAAACAATGGAACACATCATAAAGGTTTGCCCGCTCCAAAGACTGGAAGGAGGATTACACACCCTCCATACAGCAAACCAGGAGGCAACTGCTTGGCTTAAGGACTTTGCATTAGCTAAATAAATAATAACCATATCAGGATGGATAAATAAATAAATAAATTTACCTGTATGAATGCTGTACAACAGAGCCAGTCATGAAAGTATTTTCACCCCTGCTCTGAATATCACACAGGAGAACTGTGCAGAACAGCTGTGGGAACAGTTGGGGGGAGGGAGGGATTATTTCCTGTCTTCTAAGATGTAAGTATAAATTTTTATGTTTGACATGTATACTTGTAAAATGACCAGGTAACTAACACTTAAAACACTTTATTCACCTCTTTCACCAGTGGCTGGATTTTTGTTTCCCTTAATAATAAACTCCCATTTAAAAACTGCATTTTGCGTTTACTTGTGTTATCTTTGTCTAATATTTTAATTTGTTTGATGATTTGAAACATTTACACTACCGTTCAAAAGTTTGGGGTCACTTAGAAATTTCCTTATTTTTGAAAGAAAAGCACTGTTTTTTTCAATGAAGATAACTTTAAACTAATCAGAAATACACTGTAATATCTAATATACATTGCTAATGTGGTAAATGACTATTCTAGCTGCAAATGTCTGGTTTTTGGTGCAAAATCTACATAGGTGTATAGAGGCCCATTTCCAGCAACTATCACTCCAGTGTTCTAATGGTACAATGTGTTTGCTCATTGCGTCAGAAGGCTAATGGATGATTAGAAAATCCTTGTGCAATCATGTTAGCACAGCTGAAAACAGTTTAGCTGGTTAGAGAAGCTATAAAACTGACCTTCCTTTGAGCAAGTTGAGTATCTGGAAAAAAATGTTATTTCAAATACAAATCATCATTTCTAACCTTGTCAATGTCTTGACTATATTTTCTATTCATTTTACAACTCATGGTGGTAAATAAGTGTGACTTTTCATGGAAAACACAAAATAATTGTCTGGGTGACCCCAAACTTTTGAACGGTAGTGTAAGTGTGACAAACATCCAAAAAAAAAAAAAAAAAAGAGAAATCGGGAAGGGGGCAAACACTTTTTCACACCACTGAACAAAAGTATTCACAGCCTTTGCTGTGCAGTACTTTTTTGATGCACCTTTGGCAGCAATTACAGTCTCAAGTCTTTTTGAATATGATGCCACAAGCTTGGCACACCTATCTTTGGACAGTTTGGCCCATTGCTCTTTGCAGCACCTCTCAAGCTCCATCAGATTGGATGGGAAGCGTCGGTGCACAGCCATTTTCAGATCTCTCCAGAGATGTTCAATTGGATTCAAGTCTGGGCTCTGGCTGGGCCACTCAAGGACATTCACATTTTCCTGAAGCCTCTCAATTGATATCTTGGCTGTGTGCTTAGGGTCGTTGTTCTGCTGAAAGATGAACTGTCGCCCCAGTCTGAGGTCAAGAGCGCTTTGGAGCAGGTTTTCATCCAGGATGTCTCTGTACATTGCTGCATTCATCTTTCCCTCTATCCTGACTAGACTCCCAGCTCCTACCACTGAAAAAACATCCCCACAGCATGATGCTGCCACCACCATTAGATAGATAGATAGATAGATAGATAGATAGATAGATAGATAGATAGATAGATAGATAGATTATTTCAAACAAAAAACAAAAGAAATGCCAAGTACAATAAAAGTGACCGTGTACAGTGCTCGAAAGGGAGAAGGAAGAAGTTAACACTTATTTACTCCAACTCCTCTTTTCCCTAAATACAACCCATGTGAAATATGTACATATTACCTCAATTAAGAACCCAAAGTAGACAATTAACTATATTTTTTACATATCAACATTGACACCCATCTATCCCTACATACATACAGTCCGTACATCTATACCCAGCCCCAAACACAGATATTCACAGTACCGTCCCACCTACCATACCATAGTGTCCCAGAGTGAGTTTTGTGCATTTTACATATTAATACTACACCTCTAACATATATCCTTTTAGCAAATAATGTTTATACCTATTTTTGAATTGATTTCTGCTTGTACATAGTTTCAGTTCCAGCTCCAGACTGTTCCACAAATCCACCCCACAGACAGATATGCACATTCTTTTCTTAGTTGTTCGTACCTTAGGTTTTATAAAGTTTAAGCCACCTCTCAAATTATAGTCATTGTCTCTTTTTTTGAATATATTTTGTATATTAGTTGGGAGTTGATTATTAATTACCCTGTACATTACTTGTGCTGTCTTAAATTTAACTAAATCCATGAACTTTATGGCATGTGACTTTAAAAACAGTGAGTTGGTATGGTCTCTATATCCTACATTATTTATTATCCTGATAGCTTTTTTCTTTTTTTTTTTTTTTGTAATGTGCATATTGGCTGTAGGTTGGTCTTGTAGGTGTTTTCCCCAGACCTCTACACAGTAGTTAAGATATGGTAGAAACAGTGAATTGTACAGTAAGAATAATGATTTATAGTCCAAAATGTGTCTTATCTTCGCCAGTATCCCTATAATTTTGCCAGCTTGGCCCGGATGTGACTGATATGAGGTTTCCAGCAGATTTTATTGTCTAGCGTCACCCCCAGATACTTATTTTCCTGTACTATTTCAATTCTGGTATCATCTATCATTACCATTATTTCATGATTTATTTAATAATTTCCAGACAACATAATCTTTGTTTTTTTTCAGATTTAGAGATAATTTATTTTTGTTGAACCATTGCGTTAACTTTTTCATTTCTGTTGTGACCACCTCTAAAACCTGCTGCAAATTCTCACCAGTGCAAAGGATATTTGTGTCATCCTCAAACAAAATAAATTTCAGAATTTGTGATACTTGGCATATGTCATTTATACTGTATATAAGATATAGAGTTTGGGTCCCAAAACTGACCCCTGGGGCACCCCACAAGTGATTTTTTTTTTTTTTTTTTTTTGTTACTTATTTGTACCCGTAGGTAGACTTGGTTTGCAGTCTGGTGACAAACCACTGGCTGCTGGTCGCTGCGTGCGCGAGTGTCCTAAACCTACATGTTTTTTTTTTTTTTTTTGGTGTGCGGGAGGAAACCGGAGAAATCCCGGAGTAAACCCGCGCAACACGGGGAGAACATGCAAACTCCACACAGCTCACTGTTGGTCGGGGGCTGGGATCGAACCCACGATCTCATGATCCCCGCAGTCCCCCGGCCGAGGGTAAAACTGTGCTGCCACAGTGCTAAACCACTGCGCCACCGTGATGTCCATGAATAGTGATTTGTGCTCACCTATTTGTACAAATTGTTGTCTGCTACTTAAATAACTTTCCACCCAACTCAGTCCGACCCCTCTTATCCCATACCTTTACAATTTCCTCAGTAGAATTCCGTGATCAATGGTGTTAAAAGCTTTCTTTAAATCTATAAATACTCCTACAGGAATCTTTGTTTTTTTTAATCTATACAACTAATGATTTCTTCTATGAGTTCAATCAGTGTCAAAGATGTAGATTTGTCTGCTCTAAAACCATACTGACTGTCTGTGAGATGGTTGTGGTTTTCAATGAAATTATCCAGTCTTTTAGTGAATAATTTTTTCAAGTATTTTGGAGAATTGTGAGAGTAAAGAGACCGGCCTGTAATCTGTGAAATGATGACTGTCTTCTGTTTTGTATATTGGTATTACTTTTGCTATTTTCATTTTGTTTGGAAATTTACCAGTTTGAAATGATAGGTTTCAGATGTGGGTGAGTGGGTGTGACAATATTCCTTCAATTACTTTTTTAATTATTGTCATGTCAATTTCATTCCACTCAGTTGATTGACTGTAATGTATTCTTCTTTTTACATGCATTTAATGGCCTCTTGGTGACCCATGGAATAATTTTTGTTTTGTTGTCTGTCACTGTATTGTTTTATAGGACAGTTTTTGTTGCACAGTGATTGAAGTATTTGTAGAAATTCATCATTTGCTTTATTTATATCTTTTTTGTCACAAATTATCTTCCGGTCTTGCATTAATAATTCCTTTGCCAGAAAATACATAGATTCTTCAGTTCTTATTCTTTTATATTTAATATTTTTGGTATACTTTTTCTTCCTATAATCACATTGATACAAACAAAAATCAGCAGGTGGTCACTGATATCATTCAATAAAAGCCCATTCACGATATTATTTTCCATAATGTTTGTGAATATGTTATCTATTAGTGTGGCACTGTGTGATGTAGTTCTGCTAGGTCTGATGATTGTTGGATGTAAGCCCATGCTGTACATTGTGTTGATAAATTCAGTCATACTATGTCGTTTTGTGTTCATAAGATCTATATTGAAATCCCCAGAGATGAACATAACTTTATGAGTAATTTTTGCATACATTTTTTCCATCCAGTCATTAAATAAGTCAATATTTGATCCAGGTGTTCTATATACACAGCTCATTACTATATTCTTCATATTGTCCAAACAGATTTCTATTGTAATACATTCAAATAAATCATCCACAGTCACTGACAAATTTTTGACAACCTTGTATTTCAAGCTCTTGTCAACATAAATTGCAGCTCCTCCTCCTTTTTTCCACTTTTCTATTCATATAATTTAATTCATAGCCATCCATTGTAAAGTCCACTCCTTTCTCTTCACTGAGCCAGGTCTCTGATATTGCCGCTATATTGAATGGCTCTTTAAACTGATGTAAATAATCTTTAATGTTATTAAAGTTGGCATAAAGACTTCTGCTGTTGAACTGGATCATTGAAATATTAAAATCAGATATGACCATTGTGTTAAACTGTTCATCCATGTAGTAACTACAGTTATTATTGATGGAGGTAAATAAGTTATTGTCAGGGTCTATATCATATTCCACGTCCTGTGGGTTGGGATCTGTATATTCAAAAACTTTCATTTCCTGTTGTTCCTGTTCGTTGATGTTTTGTTTCATGTAGTTATATGTCCAGTTGCAGATGAGTGTGATCCATCAGTGTCCTACAGTTATCTCTTATTGCTGTCAACTCCAGTTCATAATGTTCACTGATATTTATCCAGTTCCATAATATTTTGGATATTAATAACTTTGGCTTCTTCAGGTGCTCCATTTAATTTGATGTATATTTTACAGTTTGTTGTCCTGGTGTTTTGAATCTTTTTTTGCTTTCTCGGGTATCTTGCTTTTCTGGCTACTTCTGCGTTTTCTTTTGTAAGGTGCTTGTTTATGTAGATGTTCATTCCTTTCAGTTTCTTACCTTGTTTTAGCAGCACAGTCTTGTGTTTTCTATTGACAAACCTCATGATGACAGCTGGTTTGTCAGTGTTGTTTTTCCTGGGCTGAGGGTGGCAGGCCTCAATGGTGTTACAGTCTAGCTGGATTCCTTTGGACTGCAGGAAGGCTGCCCCCTGTTGCTCAGTGGATTCGGCTTCCAGCTCACCGAGTCCCCCTCCGCTGTCCGCAGCCACTGCCCGAGCATATGATCAGGGTTTAATGTGGAGCCCTGTGATGATCATGTCGTTCACCCTGGTGTATTGTTCCAGGTCAGCCACTCTGCTGTCCAGATACACCAGCCTCTTGTCCTTCTCGGCGTTCTGGAGCCGCAGCACTTTCACCTCCTTGACCAGGTCCAGAATGTTTTTTTGCTGCAGCTTAACAGCAGAAACCTCTTCAGCCAAGAAGTTGAGCGACCTTTTAATATCGTCCATTGGTGTAGTTATGAGTGGTGCCTGGTTTCCTCCAAATACGACGCCTGGTATTCACGCCAAAGAGTTCAATCTTTGTCTCATCGGACCAGAGAATTTTGTTTCTCATGGTCTAAGAGTCCTTCAGGTGCCTTTTTGCAAACTCCAGGTGGGGTGCCATGTGCCTTTTATTAAGGAATGGCTTTGTTACGACCCGAGCACTGGGTTCTGTCCGCGCTCGGGCTACGCACAGCTTGCTGCCGGCCTTGACAGCTGTGGGTTGTATTCTGGCCTCACCGGGCTCTTATTGTGAAGGCGCTCGGTGGGGCTTCCGCCTGTCAAGGTTGGTCAGCTGTCTGTCATTACTGCTCGTTAGTGTTTGCCTTTATAAGGCGGGCACTGACGGCAGTTAGATTGCAGGAATATCGTCAGATATCATCAAACAATCCTTGTGAGACCTTCATGTCAGGTTCGTGTTCTTTCATGTCTTGTCATAGTTTAGCTCGTAGTGGCTGGGGTTAGCCCTACGAGCCCTTGTATCGCTTAGTGTGTGTTTTTGCCCTTAGCGGCTCATAGCCTTGTGTCTTGTCTTGTTTTATTAATAAATTACCATCATTGCAAAACTCACCGGTGGACTCTTGGCGTCTTATGGTGATCCGCGAGGGTCACCGCATGACAGTATACTCCTGTCAGACGTCTAAACGGAGACGCCACTCTGAGACGCCTTTTTCACCGTGAGTTTTGCCATTGTGTGGAGTTTTTTCCTGTAGTTGGACTTGGTAGGGAGATGCCCACCAGCGAGTGTGATTATTGCTCGGAGTGGCTGGAGGAGATTGACGGCTATCTGGCGGAAGCCGCCCATCTCATGCCCACCCAAGCGGCTGGTTATCACTTAGACCTCGCCCAGCGGGCTGTGCACCGTTACCATCTAACCTATATTCCGGAAGGAGAAAAGAGGTTAGCATGGATTTTTGCACAACGCACATTGAGGGAGAAGGCGCTCCTGGGAACCCCTCCACCTCCCGCGAGGACAGCGTCCCAGGTGAGAGTGGAGATTCGTCGGCTGGAGGGGAAGCCCAGCAGGGGACCTGTGGATCGGACTCCAGTGCCTGCCGCCCGCCCAGCGTCATGTGTTCCCGGGCCCTTCACCACTCCATCGGGCAGTAGGCCCCATAGCCGTGCTCCTACCAAGCCCCAACGAGAATCCCGTCCAGATCCAGCTCCGGGTCGTCGGAGGGACCCAGCCTCCCTGTTGGCCGCATCATATACGTCACAACAGAAGGGAATCCCCGCAGCCGCCGCCCACGGGTCATCTGTTCCAGCTGCGCTGTCAGCTCCTCATGTCTGCGTCGCCCCGACTGCCATGTCCTCCTCAGTGACATCACCCCCCGCGGCTGGGAATGCTGTGAGTTGTGCTTCGGCGAGGCCTGTCAGCAAGCCACCTCGAGCGGCTCCTCCTCGTGGCCCCGTGGAGCCCGCCGTTTTCTCCCGGAGGGATGAAACGAGAACTCCACCAGCTGCAGCAAGCACCACCTTCTCTCCAGGAGACAGGCAAGTGCAAATTGTTTCTTCCCATCATGTTTATGATCTGCCTTGTCTGACTCCTGGGGCCGGAGTTCGGGGTTCGCAGCCCCCTGAGCTTCCGCCACCTGCTGTAACTATTATTCCTAAACCTATTGCCTCTGTGTGCCCCCCGTTGAGCGGTCCGCGACGCCAGGCCAACGTCGTCAGATGAAGAGGGGGCCTGCAGTGCTGGAAAGCCTGGATCCAGCCCTGCTGCCACGTCGTGGACGGAGGAGAAGAGCGGACTGCGGCCCGGAGCCTGAGCCGACGATGAAGCGTCCCCGGGTCTCCTCGCCGGAGCGGTCCGAGCCAGTGGGTCGAGTGTCCTCTGCCCCCACGCCATACGGGTCATGGGCGTGGACAGCAGCGCGGAAGGAACCTCAGGCTGCAGACGACATCTTGCCAGCTGTGGAGCCCGACGCAGCTGAGTTGAAGCCTGCTGATGAGAGTCGCCGCCCTGAACCTGGATCGTCGGAGTCCTGGGTGGCAACAGAACCCGAGTGCAGGCAAGTGCTCCCTCTTGTGTCTCTGTCCCCTGTTTTGGAGCATTTTTGCCTGCCTCTCGGGGAGGCGAGTGAGGAACAGCTGCCTGCTGCGCCCGAGCTCGTCTCGCTGGGTTCTGTTGCTACCGGTGATTCTGATCCTGGTTTTCTTCTTGTTTGTGAGCCTCGTTGCAGTGTCGCCAGCATGGAACCAGTCGGAGTCACTTCGTTGGAGGTCCCAGGTTTGGGGGTGGAGATCATCAGCGGAGCTGCACCGACCCAGTCGGGGTCCATCGTGGAGGCTACTGTGGCCCAATCGGGGTCTGACGTGGGTGCACCAGAGGCCCAATCGGGGTCCACCGCAGGTGCGGTTCTGGCCCAATCGGGGTCCGACGTGGGTGCGCCAGAGGCCCAATCGGGGTCCACCGCAGGTACGGTTCTGGCCCAATCGGGGTCCGACGTGGGTGCGCCAGAGGCTCAATCGGGGTCCACCGCAGGTGCGGTTCTGGTCTAATCGGGGCCCGATGTGGGTGCAGCTGGGACCCAATCGGTGTCCAGCGGAGGTGCAGCACCGGTGTGGTCCGTGGACGGGGGAGGAGCTGCAGGCCTTTCGCCGTCGGACGGATTACGGGCTCATCCTTGCCTTCTTTCCCCTCTACTGAGTCACCGGCCCTGCGCATCATCGCCGGGGGCCGTGGGGGTTCCTGTTCGCTCGCCCCGGCTCTCCCGAGTTTTGTCCTCATCAGGGAGGCCGCCGCGGGCTGTTTTTCCCCGGGACTGGTGGCTGAGGGACACGGGTCGGCCGCCTGAGGGACTGCTTCGCCGGTTCAGCGCCCCGGGTCGGCCACCCGACGTGTTATGTGTTTTGTTGGGTGACCTGGTTCGGCCACCAGAGGAGCGGACGTGCTGGGCGTTGGACTGTGGTGAGCCGCCTGGTCATGTTCTGCCTCCCATGACCACCTGCCGGCCATTGGACGCGGGGAGACCACCTGAACTGTTCCTATGGCGCCTGGTCTCCGCTGGTCGGCATAAACTGTCGGGGGGGTAGTGGTCATTTTCTGGTGATGATCTGTCCCAGTGATTGTTCTGGGGTTTTTTTTCCCTTGTTATCCTGTGTGCTTTGTGTTATGGTCATTTGGGTGTCTGCGGGTATTTGTTATGTCTTGCAGTTGCCCTAGGTTGTTTTGTGTGTAGTTAGGTATGAGCCAGTAATTGCTCTGTTTTTCTGTATTTGGTTATTTGAAAATTCACATGAGAATTCACACAGGTGGGAAGCCATTTTCTTGTGTAGCATGTGGGCAAAGATTTAATTTTCTCTTGCTGTCCTGTGTTTTCAGTAACTGTTATTTGGGGATCCTTGGCAATTTGTGTTATGTCCTACTGTTGCCTTATTTTCCTCCATGTGTATTTTATCTGATTTGAATATTCGGTATTTTGTCATTGTCCTGTATGTAGTTTTTCTGACCCAGTAATTCTGTTTTTTTGTGTTCTCCATGTTATCCTGTGCAATTTTTTGTGATCGTTAGTTGAACATTTGATTTAATCTGAGTAGTTGGTATTCTTGTCATTGTCCTGTATTTAGTTGCTCTTGCCGGGTTTTGATTGTTTCTGGGTTTGGTCTCTCTCCCTCCGCACCTACCCCCAGCCACCCACCCTGGGGGGTGGGGGGGCAGGGTGGTCCGTGGGCGTTCTGAGCCCGCCCTTGGAAGGAAGGTACTGTTACGACCCGAGTGCTGGGTTCTGTCCGCGCTCGGGCTACGCACAGCTCGCTGCCGGCCTTGACAGCTGTGGGTTGTATTCTGGCCTCACCGGGCTCTTATTGTGAAGGCGCTCGATGGGGCTTCCACCCGTCAAGGTTGGTCAGCTGTCTGTCATTACTGCTCGTTAGTGTTTGCCTTTATAAGGCGGGCACTGACGGCAATTAGATCGCAGGAGTATTGTCAGATATCGTCAAACAATCCTCGTGAGACCTTCATGTCAGGTTCGTGTTCTTTCATGTCTTGTCATAGTTTAGCTCATAGTGCCTGGGGTTAGCCCTACGAGCCCTTGTATCGCTTAGTGTGTGTTTTTACCCTTAGTGGCTTATAGCCTTGTGTCTTGTCTTGTTTTATTAATAAATTACCATCATTGCAAAACTCACCGGTGGACTCTTGGCGTCTTATGGTGATCCGCGAGGGTCACTGCATGATAGGCTTCTGTCTGGCCACTCTACCATACAGACCTGATTGGTGGATTGCTCCAGAGATGGTTGTCCTTCTGAAAGGTTCTCCTCTCCCCACAGAGGAATGCTGGAGCTCTGACAGAGTGACCATCGGGTTCTTGGTCACCTCCCTGACTAAGGCCCTTCTCCCCCGATCGCTCAGTTTAGACTGCTGGCCAGCTCTAGGAAGAGTCCTGGTGATTCCAAATTTCTTCCATTTACGAATGATGGAGACCACTGTGCTCATTGGGACCTTCAAAGCAGCAGAAATTTTTCTGTACCCTTCCCTAGATTTGTGCCTTGAGACAATCCTGTCTCGAAGGTCTACAGACAATTCCTTTGACTTCATGCTTGGTTTGTACTCTGACATGCACTGTCAACTGTGGGACCTTATATAGATAGGTGTGTGCCTTTCCAAATCATGTCCAATCAACTGAATTTACCACAGATGGACTCCAATTAAGCAGTAGAAACATCTCAAGGAGGATCAGTGGAAACACGATGCACCTGAGCTCAATTTTGAGCTTCATGACAAAGGCTGTGAATACTTATGTACATGTGATTTCTTTGTTTTTTTATTTTTAATATATTTGCAAAAATCCCTAAATTTTTTTTCACATTGTCATTAAGGGGTATTGTGTGTAGAATTTTTTGGGAAAAAAATAATTTAATCCATTTTGGAATATGGCTGTAACATAACAAAATGTGGAAAAACTGAAGCGCTGTGAATACTTTCCGGATGCACTGTAAATATGCCAAGCGTTGGAGAGTGCCAAAACACAGGCAAAAACTTTTTCTAACAATAAAGAGACCATGGAGGTGGATGTAGTGCAAAGGGCTGACAAAAGAGCCTCAACAAAAGGAAAGGATGCGAGGCAGAAGAAGGATACTAAAGGCTGTGAGAGGTGTGGTGGCAAACATGCACCCAAACAGTGTCCAGTGTATGGAAAAGATTACAGGAAATGTGGAAAAAGACACTTCACCAAAAGCGGCTTTTCAAAGAAAAAAGTACAGCTCGTGGAGAAGCAGAGTGACAGTGAGGATGACGAGTCACCAGTCTACATGGGGACTGTAAAGGACAACATCAGCAACACCGAAGATGAATGTATCGCGCATCTGGTTGTGCATGGGACAGATGTAAGACTGAAACTGGACACTGGGGCACAGGCCAATATTCTGCCCATGAAAAGCTTCAAAAGACTGAAAACAAAGCCTAAGGTAAAATTTAAAAAGATAAACCTGAGAGCCAATGATAACACACCTATACCTCATAAGGGAGTGCTTAGAGTAACAGTGACGGGGAGCAAGAAATCTGTCGATGCTCCTTTTATTTTGGCCTAACGTAACAGACAGCCTATTTTCGGGCTGAAAACATGCTTAAAACTGGGTCTCACCAAGCGAGTTAATGTCATAAATAAAGACAATGTGGCGTGTAATACATAAAAATAGAAAAATAGGCAAAACACAGTGACTGGGTCAAGGAACTCATTGGTGTTTAAAGGAATAGGATGCTTGCCTCTTGCACATAAAATAAGGCTTAAAGAAGATGCAGTGCCAGTCATTCTCCCAGTCAGGAAAGTACCAGTGTCATTACAAAGGAGACTGAGGGAAAAACTGGACACACTAATACAGGAAGGAATTATTAGGAAAATAGAAGAGCCTACTGAAGGGGTAAATTTCTTAGTGATTCTAGAAAAAGTGGACAAAGACCTGATGTTGTGCATAGATCCCAAAGACCTAAATAGGGTCATAGAGCACGAATACTGCAAACTGCCAACCAAATCAGACATTACAAGCACAATGAGTGGAGCTTGTTACTTCTCCAAATTAGATGCTTCATCAGGATTTTACCAGATAGTGCAAAACTTTGTACATTCAACACGACATTTGGAAGACATTGTTTCTTAAGGCTTCCCTTTGGTATCAGCTCAGCCCCTTAACTTCCATAGAACAAACAGCAGCTGTTTGACGAAATAGAGGGTGTGGGTGTTTTCATTGATGATGTGGTAGTTTGGGGAAAGACAAAGGAGGAATATGATCAAAGGCTGCATGTAGTTTTAAACAGACTGCAGGAGTCAGATCTGAAATTAAATAAAAAATAAGTGTCAGTTTGGGGTCAGTGACATTACTTACCTGGGAAAAAAACTGTCAACTGAGAGAGTACAGCCAGATCCAGAGAAAGTGTGTTGTTGATTTCTCCAGTGCTTTCAACACCATCCAACCAGTGATCCTAAATGACAAGTTGCTGTGCACAGGAGTGGGCCAGCACCTGTCATTGTGGATCCTGGATTACCTCACAATCCGTCCACAGTTTGTGAGAACCCAGGACTGTGTGTCTGATACCATCATCTCCAGTACGGGGGCCCCCCAGGGAACAGTTCTGGCTCCCTTCCTATTCACCCTATACATTGCTGACTTCTCACACAACTCACCGCACTGCCATCTATAGAAGTTCTGTGAGAACTCTGCGATCGTTGGCCTCATCTCTGATGGTGATGATGCGGAGTACAGAGGACTTATCCAGGACTTTGTGGACTGGTACCTGCGGAATTGCCTCCATATCAATGTGAGGAAAACCAAGGAACTGGTGGTGAACTGCCACAGGCGAGGACAACCCCCCACAGCACCGGTAGACATCCAGGGAACAGACATTTAGTTGGTGACATCTTCCAAGTACCTGGGTGTTCACTTGAACAATAAACTGGACTGGTCACACAACACCAACACACTCTACAAGAAAGGGCAGTGCAGGCTGTTCCTCCTGAGGAGACTCAGGTCTTTTGGAGTGCGTGTGGTCACTTCTGAAAACCTTCTACAATTTGGTGGTGGCATCAGCCATCATATTTGGAGTGGTCTGCTGGGGCAGCCAACAGGAAAGAGACTGAACATGCTGAACAAAAAAGCTAGCGCTGTTCTGGGGCGACACCTCAACCCAGTGGAAGAGATAGGAGAGAGGAGGATGGTGGCTAAGCTGTCATCTCTGCTGGAGTCTGAGTCCCACCCCATGCAAGACAAGCTGAACACACTGAGGAGCTCATTTAGCAGTAGGCTGTGCCATCCTAGGTGCACGATGGAGAGGTTCTGCAGGTCCTTCCTACCTATGGCTGTCAGACTTTATAACCTAACCAGGACTGCTCGTAGAGGGTGCATTAATTGTACTAAACATAACAACTTTGCACAATAGAAATTGTCCCCTCCTATACACAACTAGGACAATAGCAATTATTATTGAGGGTGGCAACAATGCTGTTGATTCAAATGTGAAATAAACTGTCTGGGTACATATCCATATTCTGCAGGGTAGTTTAACAAACTGTAATGCTGTTTATTCCATCTAGCTGCAATGCTCCTGCACTGTGTATACAACTGTGTACATATGTATATTTATTTACTGCTTTGGCTAACCAGTTCTTATCTATTATCTTATTTACTATTGCTCTGAGTGCCAATATCCCTTTGCTGCTGTAATCCTGGAATTTCCCCATTGTGGGACTAAAAAAGGCTTATCTTATCTTATCTTATCTTATTGTAGAGATGTCTGTACCAGAAGATAAGAATTACCTTCAGAGAGCCCTGGGGTCGGTTAATTACTTGGGAAAATTTGTTCCAAACCTATCAGCCAACACAAGCACTTTAAGAAGCCTGTTGGAATCAGATACTATGTGGCAATGGCAGTCAGAACACATAAAAGAGTGGGAGTGGTTGAAGAACTGCTTAATAAAAGAGGCAATCCTGAAGTTTTATGACCAGGATAAACCTCTGAAGGTGTCAACAGATTCTTCTAAGGCAGGCCTTGGAGCAGTACTACTCCAGAAACATGGCATGAATAGTACCCAGTTGCATATGCATCACATAAAATGACGACAGCAGAAAGAAACTATGCACACACAGAAAAAGAGACCTTAGAAGCGGTGTTTGGTTGTGAAAGGTTTCATGAGTATGTGTATGGAAGGCCAATGATTTTGGAAACGGATCACAAACCGCTTATTGCAATATTGCAATATTCCAGAAACCACTAGGTGATGCGCCACCATGTATCCAAAGGTTAATGCTGTGACTACAGAAATATGACCTGAGGTTTGACTTTAAACCAAGCAAACATTTAGTAGTAGCAGATGCACTGAGCAGGGCCAGCCTGCAAAACACCAAAAGTACCACTGAGAGAGAAGTGGAAATTCACACAGACTCTGTCAGAGCACATTTACCAGTGTCAGAGACAAAATGGGCTGAAATAGCCAGGGAGACACTGAAGGATGACAAGTTAAACAGGGTGATGGCACAGGTAAACTTACTTTAAGATATCAAGTTAGAGAAGCCATATCAGCATTTTAACTCCTTAAGGATTAAATTTGATTACATGATCTGCCTCTCCTGTGGCTGGTGTCACAGACATGCACCTGTGATGCAAAAAGTCAAAAAGTATGTAAAAAGAAAAATAAATAAACCCAGATGTACCAACCATTTCACATCACTAGATGGGAGACACATATAGCTTACTCCTCTTCTCTGGAGGACTCAGTTCAGCCATTCAGAACTTGTTTGAATCTGATATCACTTCCAGGCACAGAAGAAGAGATGCATAAAGAACTGCACAACATATATTTCAACAGGGAGGAAGCATTTACTCCAAATTTTGCCAACTATGATTCTAAAAGGGATTATTTAGCTTCTGAAGGGAAATATTTACCTTCTGTGACAGCACAAGATGGATCGGAGCATGTACACTTTTTGTCCGCCATTGATGAAGCTGCATGTGATGGAGAGGACAATATTGCTGGCTTCATGGCATTGTCTAATCGAAATTGAGGTGGAATAAATAAGAAGATAAATGTGAGAGTTTTCTGGATGTGGGAGAGAAAGCGAAAACCGACAGAAGAAATAAGGACCGGGGGTGAGCACACAGACACATGGCAACCAGTGTTGGGAGTAATGTGTTACTGTAGCGCCACTACTTTTGTGGTAATGTGCTGTGTAACAAAAATTACTGTTTAAAAATTCAGTAATGCTTTACAGTTACTGAAATTTGATCAGATGTGTTACTCGCATTACTCATTTTATCAATATGTATAGATATTTTTAGTGCAAATAAACTGACTCTACCATAGCTGGCACAGCCATCAATCTTCTCCGCGGGTCGGTTTCCTGTCCTGCCCCAGTTCATGCTGCGGCGCGGTAGGAAGAAATGCCGTGGTGGCGGTAACTTCTCATATCGAGCCTTGATCGCCTGTTGTCCGAGCGGTGAGTACCCCCAACAGCGCTTAAACATGAGTATTTTTTGAGCAAGAAGCTCGCATTTAATGTCCACATTAAATGCATTTAAAGTTTTCTTACGCACAGAGAAAAGGTGACTGTGATTTGTTGCAGTAAAGAACAGCTTCTTCTAAGCAGTGAACTGTCATTTATTTGTGCTTTCTGTTTTATTTTATCTTATTCATTTACATGCTGTTGTGATATGCAACTATTTCATGGAAGTAAATCTTCTAAATATGCTTTTTTAATGGGCTGGTCCAGGGGTGTCGAACATATAGCTCGTGGGCCAAAAGGGGCCCATCAGGGGGTCCAAAGTTTTCTTTGCGAATTCATAGCTTTATTTCTAGTAAATTTCTGACTTTTTACTGATTACAATAGTTTATGTTAATCTGAGACATTTTTTCTCTGTAAGATGACTTTTTTCTCATCCGTTTCCTTTTCTTCTTTTGTTCTGATGAGAAAAAGGGGCCCGTGAACTTGCTATGTGTGCAAGATGATTTAAGTATGCATTTAAAAGTAATGTGAAAGTTACTCTTCCAAGTAACTAGTTTCTTTAATCATGCAGTAACTCAAAAGTAACTGTTACCTTTGAAAAGAAGTAACTAGTAACTGTAACTAGTTTCTATTTTTTAATAACTTGCCAAACACTGATGGCGACACATGATAAGCAGTAGGTCTGATATTGTTATCGGTTTGTTTACATTCTACTGATTTTCTGGTTCATATAGTTTGAAGATAACAGAAACAAATAAACAAAAACAAAGAAAAACAAACAAAACCATCCTTTGTGTAAATATGTCCAAAGTCCACTTTGACCAAAAGTTATGTAATCCGATATGGCTGCCATCTCTTTATGTAAATTAGATGCGTAAATTTACTGCTATCATAAACTTTGGATCATGTTCTACATCTTATTTACGATAAGCCATTATCTCTTACCACTTTCAAGTTACAGTCTTTGGAATTTATGATATCTAAACTTAATATTTTCTTGAAAAAATCTTCTCCACCAGAGAGTGCATGCAGATGGTGCGTATCTGCAACAGAAATCCTCAACTGGTTAAAGGGGAACTTTCGGTGTTTGATGGTGTTCTGTTAAAAGGTACAAAGATTGTAATTCCTGTATCCATGAGATCACAGATGTTGAGCCTAGTGCACGAAGGATGTATCGAAAAGTGTAAAAGACATGCAAGAGAGACACTTAACTGGCCAAATACCCACAATGATATTGAGGCAATGGTAAAACACTGAGATTTGCCAGCATCACCAATACCAGCAGCCAAAGGCGCCAATGAAGTCACACAGCAAACTGCAGGAACCATGGAGAAAAGTAGGAATGGACTTATTTCAGCTGAAGGGCAAAGACTACTTGTTGATCGTTGACTATCATTCCAACTACCCAGAGTTTGCACATTTGACAGGTACTACAGCAGAGCGTGTTATGGCACACACAAAAGCCCTATTTGCATACCAAGTCCTGGGCCATCCAGCGCACGGTGCTAGCGATTTGTTGTGGAATCACAGCAAAATTATTGTGAGATGGGCTGAAGTGATGGGAGATACACCATCGACTGTGGACCAGTGAACCAGCATCACTCATCTTAGCTAGAAGGAGTCTAGAAGCTAGTCAGGTAATGGCTAACTGACGTAAGAGGGAGGGCAGAGTTGAATAGGTGAACAATGGTTCTTAAAGTTATGGGCTTTAAATCAGAGCTAGTCTTGTTCTTCTATTAAGACAAAAGATAGAGATGTCTCATACCTTGACATGTTTCGACTCTCATCTGCAGTCTTCTTCAGAAAGTGTTGTCTAATGTCCATGACACATTAGACAACGACAAGGACGCCAGACAACGCTTTCTGAAGAAGAGTGCAGATGACAGTGAAAACATGTCAAGATATGAGACACCTCTTTGCTTTGTCTTAATAGAAGAACAAGACCAGTTTTATCATTAAGAAGACAAAATGAACCTGTTTGAGATATTTAAGTCAGAGAGTTTTGTCAGAGAGGAAAAATACAAAAAAATTTGTTTCATTAATTTAAAAAAAATGGAAAAAAAGTGGACAAAATATGTCAAACACTTCCTTAAGACATACGTGAGCTGTTAAAATGTGGAAAAAGTGCAGTCAATGACCCCTTTAAGTTAGCAAAAGTATGGTAAGAAGTGTTTTATTGTTCAAACAAGCTAACAGATTGATATCATTACATTTGTGTGCAAGGTTTGCATTTAAAAGGTGACACGCTTATTATTTGAAGCCCTCCCAGTCCCAGATGCTGTCTTCTGTAGATGAATACATAATGAATACATGAATGAATACATGAATACATAATAACTCATTCCTGTCAACCCAAATGCATGAAATCCAATAAAATAAGTGACAATAACATTACATAAACTCAAATGAAACAATGTTACTTTAATATCCTCCATTCTGAGGTTGAAGGCAGTCTCATGCTTCCACCAAGTCCACATGAAACTCTGTGTAAAGAAAAGAACATAAGAATTATCAAATAAAATGAATTATGTAAATAAAAGGCATGCTTGCTCCATGAACATGTTTGAAGATCTAAAATTATGAATTAGGCCCTTACTTTTTTAAGCTCTTTGTTCATCACAAGGGAACAGCTGTGACAAAAGTATGCTCTATCCTTGCTACAGGGCAAATGGTTGCTGTAATCTGTTTGAACGTGGAAGAGGCATGCATCCTTGAAAAGGATCTCCACTGGGAGCATCAAGACAGCTTCTCGTTGGAATATGATACAATGAAAAACATGGTGCAGATGACAGACAGCCAATTTAAAGGTGAGGGAAGCTGTAAAGACATGGCAAAGGTTTCTTTTCAAACTGTCATTGAATGGGGGAAAGGGATGCAGGCTAAATAAAGATGCAAACTGCTGCTACCCTCAAGTCATGAAGCAAACCACCGAAATCCTGATTCACATTACAAACCTGTATTACTGCTGCATTCTGTAGTAGTTCCTTTTTTGTCAGCCAAACAATGAAGCCTCTGAGCTGTTCTGAGGAAGTGATGCAACCTTCTGTTTCATGTGCTGAAATGTGGCAGGTCACATAGATGAAGTACATTCAGCACGTCTTCACAGATGATGGGGCAGGAGGGCGGCGGGGGGTTGTCTGCTGACATAACAGTTCCAAAGACACGCGCTAAAAGTCTGTGAATGTTTCTCAAGTATTCCCGAGCCCTCGTTGACCGACGTCAACGCTGGCAGTCCTGATTCTAGATTGATGTATGGAAGACAGATGAGAGAGGAATACATTTGCACATCTGTCACTTGTTCAGTTATAAAAAAAGGGGGGAGTGTGCTGTTGTGCATCAAAGATGGGCATCATATCCGAAGGCTCTGAAAATGAGATTGTGTGGAAAAAGCGGGCAATGTTTGAGATTTAGGGCCACAAATCAGGTTTGTGTGGAGAGAGAGAGAGAGAGAGAGAGAGAGAGAGAGAGAGAGAGAGAGAGAAAGAGAGAGAGAGAGCATTTTGCACAAGTTAAATTTATGCTGCCTTTTTATATTTCATAAGATGCCTATACACGCACCCACAATACATTCAGCATGTGCTTGAAACTACCACCATTTACATTTAAAAAAAATCACACATATAAATTAATGAATACTAGTATGATTGAAGAGGTAATCCAGTATCTATATGCTATTATTTGCATCACCAGTAAACCTTTAAATGGTTTTCCATCAGTCAGTGACAGGTGGACAGCCTTTGAAATAAGGAGCTGTTTGGTTTCTTGACAGTATTGTAGGGTTACAATCTAAACTACCTTGAGATCCCTGCTGCTGTGATTTGCCGCTCTATAAAGTTCCAAGCTTTAACCAACAAATAATTACAGATTTAATTAGCCCTTTAGCTTTAAATTCTGTGTCAGGTGGATAGTGTTGTTGATGTATAAAACATGTTTTTCTAATTACCTGTGAGCTTCTGCTTATTTTATAGGATGCCTTTGTTTTTTATTGCAACCTTTTTTTTTTTTTTTCCGGGAAATGCTGTGAAAATGAAATATGGTCTGAACACATCAGCATTTGTAATAGTGTCATTTCAGAGTGTACTCAGTTAAATTTACTGGAACTAGATATCCCAGAGGCATGTGAATAAATAAATCTGAATCTGAACTGTTTTCAGGCACAGTCAGAATGTGATTAAATGTGAAGTCGATGTGTCTTTGTGGGGCTAAAAAGGCAATAATAAGTAATAATAAGGTAGCACAATACAATTTTAATAGCCACTTTGTGGTGTATTATAAACTGAGAAGGAGAGACATGTGAGACACAAGATAATAAGAACAAAACTGATTAAATATATAGTCATTATAAGCAGTAGAAGATGGGTGGATATAGCCATTATCTACCAACATAAAGTCAAAGGCATTCTAAATAAGGGGCTATCATATAAAGAAAAAAAAACATACTGTACCTTCTTTAGATTTGGCCCATAAACTACCATACAAGCAAGGCCGGCACAAGGCATAAGCAAACTTGCGACTGGTTAAGGCCCTACAAACACCAGAGGGATCCCAAGGGCATTTAATTATTTGATTTTAACTTTTTAAAATTTTAATTTCTTGAGTGTGTGATGATAAAGTTGCCCTAGTCGACCCAAAGTCTTATACAAAAGTGCATTATTGTACATAATGTTGCACATACAGTGCTAGTGTTGGAGTCATGATTTTCCCACCGTGAGATCAGCTGGTGACAGACATGACCTTCACTAGTTCTGGTGGCACACCATTATCTAGAACTGATGTGAGCAGGAGCATACATTATGATCAGAAGCATATATTATTATTACATTATATCTCACAAACATACGGTGGGGTAAAAAAGTATTTAGTCAGCCACCAATTGTGCAAGTTCTCCCACTAAAAAGATGAGAGAGGTCTACAATTTTCATCATAGGTATACCTCACCTATGAGAGACAAAATGAGAAAAAAAAAATCCAGAAAATCACATTGAAGGATTTTTAATGAATTAATTGGTAAATTCCGCGGTAAAATAAGTATTTGGTCAGTAACAAAAGTTCATCTCAATACTTTGTTATATACCCTTTGTTGGCAATGACAGAGGTCAAACGTTTTCTGTAAGTTTTCACAAGGTTTTCACGCACTGTTGCTGGTATTTTGGCCCATTCCTCCATGCAGATCTCCTCTAGAGCAGTGATGTTTTGGGGCTGTCGCTGGGCAACACGGACTTTCAACTCCCTCCAAAGATTTTCTATGGGGTTGAGATCTGGAGACTGGCTAGGCCACTCCAGGACCTTGAAATGCTTCTTACGAAGCCACTCCTTCGTTGCCCGGGCGGTATGTTTGGGATCATTGTCATGCTGAAAGACCCAGCCACGTTTCATCTTCAATGCCCTTGCTGATGGAAGGAGGTTTTCACTCAAAATCTCACGATACATGGCCCCATTCATTCTTTCCTTTACACGGATCAGTCATCCTGGTCCCTTTGCAGAAAAACAGCCCCAAAGCACGATGTTTCCACCCCCATGCTTCACAGTAGGTATGGTGTTCTTTCTCCTCCAAACACGACAAGTTGAGTTTTTACCAAAAAGTTCTATTTTGGTTTCATCTGACCATATGGCATTCTCCCAGTCCTCTTCTGGATCATCCAAATGCTCTCTAGCAAACTTCAGACGGGCCTGGACATGTACTGGCTTAAGCAGGGGGACACGTCTGGCACTGCAGGATTTGAGTCCTTGGCGGCGTAGTGTGTTACTGATGGTAGCCTTTGTTACTTTGGTCCCAGCTCTGTGCAGGTCATTCACTAGGTCCCCCCATGTGATTCTGGGATTTTTGCTCACCGTTCTCGTGATCATTTTGACCCCACGGGGTGAGATCTTGCGTGGAGCCCTAGATCGAGGGAGATTATCAGTGGTCTTGTATGTCTTCCATTTTCTAATAATTGCTCCCACAGTTGATTTCTTCACACCAAGCTGCTTACCTATTGCAGATTCAGTCTTCCCAGCCTGGTGCAGGTCTACAACTTTGTTTCTGGTGTCCTTTGACAGCTCTTTGGTCTTGGCCATAGTGGAGTTTGGAGTCTGACTGTTTGAGGTTGTGGACAGGTGTCTTTTATACTGATAATGAGTTCAAACAGGTGCCATTAATACAGGCAACGAGCGGAGGACAGAGGAGCCTCTTAAAGAAGAAGTTACAGGTCTTGCTTGTTTGTAGGTGACCAAATACTTATTTTCCACCATAATTTGCAAATAAATTCTTTAAAACTCAGACAATGTGATTTTCTGGATTTTTTTTTTCTCATTTTGTCTCTCATAGTTGAGGTATACCTATGATGAAAATTGGAGACCTCTCTCATCTTTTAAGTGGGAGAACTTGCACAATTGGTGGCTGACTAAATACTTTTTTGCCCCACTGTATGTACCCATCAGGGGCTGAGAAGAGGAAGAAGAGAGTAGAGGAACAGAGAAAAAGAGGAAGATGTACTGTATTTGACAATGTAACTTTAGGTGTCAGCGTTTAGTTTAGTTTAGTTTAGTTTATTCACACACACATCACATATTATCAGCAGCATGAATGAATTACAATATGAGTTATCAACAGCATGATTAGCAGTATACAGTATATATCAGATTAGCCTGACTTAGACACATATCTTGTTTGGAGGGCATAGGCCATATAGGTTGTTGCCTGCGCCGCACAGCTGCAAGCCCTCATTTTTTTTTTTAATTAATAAAATAAAATTCCTAATAGTCAGAGGCCCTGTGCTGGCAGACAAGACAGGCAAATGCTTACAACCCAGTCCAGTAGGGGGCCTTTGAGGACTGACCAACTTTGAATCACTTCTTCAGCAATGCAGCTTGGTGTGGCGGCAAAAGAAAAAAAAGGATTGGTGTGGTAGCCCTACGCCAATGGTGAAGTTGGGAGCCCCATTGGATCTCACAAATGCACACACACATCTGGTAGCCCCGGCGGTCACATTTGAAAACAGAGCGGCTGTAGGCAATGGTGCTTCGATTCACAAATTGATAAAGGTAAGTTATTATATCAGAGGGCAAGTCATGTTGATATTCCTTCAGTAGTGTTAAGTCACTTGACTGTTTATGTAATTTAGCGAAGATAAAAAGTCTCAGCAACAGTTTAGCTTAGTTTATTGTTTTATTTGTGATGGACCATGTACAGAAAAACATTAAACACAGGGTAAAGATGCTCTGTACCAGATTATAGCGTCTTCACTAATTTCTATCTGTAGTCCCTGGGGCAGGCAGGAAGCTATTAAAGGAAAAACAGCACATACAGTATAGAAAGCAATTCAGGTCAGGTTTCAGAAACTGTTGACCCTGAAACAAGCAGGGAGTAAGTTTAAAGGTAAAAAAAAATAAGAGAGACGACACACATAAAAAACAATTTAAGAGTACAATTTCATGATCCCATTTAAGGGGGAGAGCCAATGCTGGAAGACTTGATTACTTAAAATTCATTTTGTAGTCTCTGTGGTAAAATCTCTGTAATTTGTTCTGGTCTTCAAAGCAGTGGGGAGCTTGTTCCATTCTGTTATAGCTTTGTATGAGAATGCAGATTGTCCAAAAGCAGTTTTACGTAGGGGGATGCAACAATGCCACCTAGGGGAAGTCCTTGTTACTCTGGTATTTTGTTCAGAAGTCAGGTACACAAAAGTCTTGAGGGGTGGGGGTGCAGAACCATGGATGAGTTTACAGGGGCGGCTGTGGTGCAGGTGTAGTGTAGCTGACTACTGATCGGAGGGTCAGGGGTTCGATTCCCATTCTGTCTGCAGTCTGCATGTTGAAGTGTCCTTGAGCAAGACACTGAACCCCCAGTTGCTCCTGGTGGGTCAGGCCAGTGCTGGTGCATGGCAGCTCTGTCACCATCAGTGTGTGAATGGGTGGATAGCAGGATCTGTAAAGAGCTTTGGTCATCTAGAGATGAGAAAAAGCGCTATATAAGTGAATACTATTTAAAGATCAACCGTATATTTGCATACATGATCATGTTTTCAAAGCTTAACATCTTGTGCTTGGCAAGTATACTGCAATAGTGATGCTGGCATGTCTTCTTATCCAGAATTTTGATGGATTGTTTATACAGGGATTCCAAGGGTTTCAGAGTTGTACTATTGGCTTGTTACCAGCAAGAGATGCAATAGGAGAAATGTGTCAAAATCATGGCATTCAGAAAGGTTTTTGATGCTTTTAGAGTAAGTGAGTTTCTGATGCAACGAAAGTTTGTAAGGTTATATTTCAGAGTGTGGCTCTTCTGTTTTATGTGCTTTTTAAAGCTGAGCGTGGGATCTAATGTGACACCCAAATACTTAAACTCTATTACATTTACTATATTTGCTCCAATTACAGTAAAAGTCAGATAGTGCGTATGATTTTGTTTGTTGTTAAAGTACATGGTAGCTGTTTTCCCTACATTCAGAGTGAGGCATGATTGATTAAGCCATTTGGACACTATCTCCATTGCTATCATTAACTTGTCAGCCACTTGTTTGGCATCCTTGCCAAGTGTGTAGATGACTGTCATCTGCATACATCTGAATTTTTGTCATTTTCACATACTGATGGCAAATCATTAATATACGAAGTAAACAGCAGTGGGCCGAAGACTGAACCTTGTGGTACTCCCATGGTGCATACCTTTGATTGGGATACAGTATTGTTTATCCGCACACACTGGGAGTGACCAGATACTGTAGATAAGATTTTATCCAGCTGAGGGTATTCATGGACATTTTATATCCTGACAGTTTAGAAAGAAGGACTGAGTGACTGACTGTATCAAATGCTTTATGCAAGTCTAAAAAGATGGATCCTACCACCCCCACCTTGTCCAAATTTTCTTTAATCGTTTCAATAAAGTAACAACATGCAGTCTCCATTGAGTGGTTTGGCCTGAAACTAAACTGCATGGGACGCAGCAGCTGGGCAGATTCGATATGTTCTACCAGTAGGTCTCCTACCATCTTTTTAATGGCTTTTGACAAAACAGGAAGTATACTTATGTGCCTATAATTACTAATTTCCTGTTTGTCTCTGGCTTTGTGTATGTTACAATGGAGGGTTTCAATGCATCAGGGAAGATACTTTCATGTATTGATTGACTTATTTGTTCTGTAATTGGAATTATTAAAGTATCTTTATGTTTTTTCAAGAATACAGTATCTAGTCTATGAATATCCTTAGCTCTGGAACTTGATAGAGATGGTAAAATTTTGTTAAGCTTGACCTCATTTGTGAGTTTAAGGTTAAGATCAGTTTCATGATTTATTTTAATTTGGGGTGGGTATGCTGGGGCAAAATTCAGACCCAGTTCTTGTACCGATTTGATAAATGCTCATTAACATTTAAGATAAGCCTTTATTAGTCCCACATGGGGAAATTCCAGGATTGCAACAGCACAGGGATAGCAACACTCAGAGCAACAATCAGAAGGCAAGAAAAAACAAGAGCAGCGAGTATACATACACTACCGTTCAAAAGTTTGGGGTCACCCAGACAATTATTTTGTGTTTTCCATGAAAAGTCACACTTATTTACCACCATGAGTTGTAAAATGAATAGAAAATATAGTCAAGACATTGACAAGGTTAGAAATAATGATTTGTATTTGAAATAATAATTTTTTCCTTCAAACTTTGCTTTTGTCAAAGAATCCTCCATTTGCAGCAATTACAGCATTGCAGACCTAACATGATTGCACAAGGGTTTTCTAATCATCCATTAGCCTTCTGACGCAATGAGCAAACACACTGTACCATTAGAACACTGGAGTGATAGTTGCTGGAAATGGGCCTCTATACACCTATGTAGATATTACACCAAAAAACAGACATTTGCAGCTAGAATAGTCATTTACCACATTAGCAATGTATAGAGTGTATTTCTGATTAAAGTTATCTTCATTGAAAATAAGTGCTTTTCTTTCAAAAATAAGGAAATTTCTAAGTGACCCCAAACTTTTGAACGGTAGTGTATGTACATATAAACATAAATATATAGACACACGATGCGCAGCATTGCAGCTAGATGGAATAAATATATAGATATATAAACACACAGTGCGGAGCATTGTAGCTAGATGGAATAAATATATGAACATATAAACACACAGTGCGGAGCATTGTAACTAGATGGAATAAATATGTGAATATATAAACACACACAGTGTGGAGCGTTGTAGCTAGATGGAATAAATATACGAATATATAAACACACAGTGCGGAGCATTGCAGCTAGATGGAACAAACATGCAAATATATAAACACACACACAGTGCGGAGCATTGTAGCTAGATGGAACAAATATGCAAACACATAAACACACACAGTGCGGAGCACCGTAGCTAGATGGAGTGAATATGTAAATATATAAACACACACAGTGCGGAGCACTGTAGCTAGATGGAATAAATATGTAAATATATAAACACACAGTGTGTTTACACCATCTCAATGTCTGTTCCCTGGATGGTTACTGGTGCTGTGAGGGGTTGTCCTTGCCTGCGGCAGTCCACCACCAGCTCCTTAGTTTTCCTCGCGTTGATCTGGAGGCAGTTCCGATGGCACCAGTCCACGAAGTCCTGGATAAGCCCTCTGTACTCAGCTTCATCTCTGTTGGAGATGAGGCCAACGATCGCAGAGTCGTCAGAGAACTTCTGTAGATGGCAGGGTGTTGTGTTGTGTGAGAAGTCCGCAGTATAAAGGGTGAACAGGAAGGGAGCCAAAACCATTCCCTGGGGGGCCCCTGTGCTACCGATGATCGTGTCGGACATACAGTCCCGGGTTCTCACAAACTGTGGCCGGTTTGTGAGGTAGTCCAGGATCCATGATGACAGGTGCTGGTCCACCCCTGCGCACAGCAGCTTGTCCTTCAGGATCATCGGTTGGATGGTGTTGAAAGCACTGGAGAAGTCAAAGAACATGATCCTCACTGTATTCCCGGGCTTCTCCAGGTGGAACAGAGAACGGTGAAGGAGGAAGATGACCGCATCCTCCACCCCAATACCATGCTGGTAGGTGAACTGGAGTGGATCCATCGCTGGTCCCACCAGGGGGCGGAGGTGAGCAAGGAGCAGTCTCTCCAGGGTCTTCATCATGTGGGACGTCAGGGCCACTGGTCTGTAGCTGTTCAGATCTTTGGGGTGGGAAGTCTTTGGTACAGGTACCACACAAAATGTTTTCCACAACTGTGGTACCCTCCCCAGCTTCAGGCTCAGGTTGAAGATGTACTCCACAATCCCACACAGCTGGTCTGCACAGGACATGAGGAGCTTTGCACTGATGCCGTCCGGTCCCGACGCCTTCCTCGCCTTGATCTTCCTCAGCTCCGTCCTCACCTGGGTCTTAGTGAGGGTCAGGTTGGGGGGCTGTGTGTTGGGAGTGGGGGGGTGATGGTGGAGTGGGGAGTGGGCAGCAGGACTTGATGTCTTCAGTGGCAGCAGTGGTTGTTGTGCAGTCGGGGGGGAGGGCGGTTGGTCAAACCTATTAAAAATCAGATTCAGATTGTTTGCCCACTCCCTGCCCCCCGTGGCCTGGGGGGAGGTATTCTGGAACCCAGAGATGGTTTTAAGGTTTCTCCAGACCCCGCTGATGTCACTCTGTTGCAGCTTGTCCTCCATCTTCTTCCTGAAGCTGTCCTTGCCTTCTCTGATCTTTCTCCTCAGCTCCCTTTGTATGGACTTCAGCATCTCCCTGTTCCCCGACCTGAAGATCCTCTTCTTCTCTTTCAGAAGTGTTTTTATCTCAGGGTTGATCCAGGGTTTGTTGTTTGAGCAACACCGTATGGTCTTGGTGGGAACGGTGTTGTCCACACAGAAGCTGATGTAGTCCGTGATGGTGTGAGTGAGGCCATCGATGTCCTCACCATGTGGATCGCAGAGCTGCTCCCAGGCGGTGGTTTCAAAACAGCCCTTTAGAGTGTCCATTGCCTCCTCAGACCATAACTTCACTGTGCGCATGGCCGGAGGTTGTCTGTGCACTAGGGGTTTGTACACCGGCAGGAGATGAACCAAGTTGTGATCCGATCTCCCGAGTGGGGGAAGTTGTGATGAGGTGTACGCCTCCTTAGCGTTTGCGTAGACTAAGTCCAGTGTTTTATTGTCTCTAGTATGGCATGTGACATACTGGGTAAACGTGGGTAGAATGGGAGACAGTGAAACATGGTTGAAATCACCTGAGATGAGGAGAAGAGCATCTGGGTGTTCTGTCTGCAGCCTTCCAGTTACTGAGTGGATGACGTCACGCGCTGTCCCAGCGTTCGCCGTCGAATTTGCATAAATAACAATGCAGATCATGTGTGAGTATTCCCTCGGGAGATATGTAGGCCGCATGCTAACAGCTAGCAACTCGATGTCTTTGCTGCAGTGCTGTTGTTTAACAGTGATGTGTCCCGATCTGCACCAGTTGTTATTAACATAGATCATCACTCCACCACCCCTTGCTTTGCCACTGTCTGGTGTTCGGTCTGCCCGTATCGCGTGGAAACCCTCCAGCTCAATGTTAGCATCTGCTACTAGTTCAGTTAGCCAAGTCTCGGTAAACAGAAGGAGGGAGCATTCCCGGTATACGCTGTCGTAGCGGGAGATAGCCGCTAGCTCATCTACCTTTCCCAATATAGAACGTACATTCCCCATAACAACAGATGGGAGGGTGGGTCTGTACATTATACTCCTTGTCCGCCGTCTAACACTAGCCCAACAACCATGTAGTTTTCACCTTATTTCTCCCGGTACGTCGAGTTTTTCCGTTAGCACCGAGTGGCGATTAAGTGCAAGCAGCTGTTCCCTGCTGTACCGTCTCCTGCTGTAAACAGTGGCTCCGTCCGCCGGCTCGGGAGACATTTGGGGCGATCTGTGTGTCCGTGATGTATAAAGTGCGTAAGGTGTCGCCGGATCAGAAAGTTGTCACCGGATTGGAAAGATAGAGGAAGAAAAAACTCAGAATTGAGCCGCTGTTGCAAAAAGGCAGCCGACTCGTGTGGCGCCGGAAGTAGAAAAAAAAAAAAAAGCTGGCTATAGCTAAGCTATCTGAGTGAAGTTTTCAATTAAAACTGAGTTGTATGGCTTCACTTTTTTTTTTTTGCATTATTTTTCCTTTGAGTTTATCAATACATTTCCAGAGTTTTTTGTTGCTCCCTTTTGCATTTTTGATTATGTCTAAGAAGAAATTTACTTTTGCTTTACGGAGCTGCATGGTGACTTCATTTCTGAGGCTTTTAAAAATCAGTCAATCTGTACTAAAATCAGTTTTTATGCCATAAACTGCCCTTCAGGGCGGAAGGGAGACCCAAATGCTGGCTGTGAGTTGCTGTGGTTTAATAACAAGAAACACAAAATAAACTTACAGGTACAGGCAGGAGAAGCATGCAAGAAAAGGCGTGTGGAAATGCCAGGATACAATGATGAAATACAGTTGAATAGCTTAACGCTAAGACGTAGAACACACATCTGGACACTGAAGGACACCGAGCTGAACTGTGGTGCAGCGTCCCTTAAATAGGACAAAGAGCAATGAGCAAAATGATAACAGGTGTGAATAACCAAGAGCGAGGATAATTGGAAAATAATGACAGCTGAGATAAACTGCAAAACTAGCTAGGAACAAACGGAAGTAAACAAAAAGCACTATCAAAATAAAAGCACAGAAGGAACAAGGTAACTAACTATGTATAAGAACATACAAAACAAGATCCAGATCAGATAATACAAAGGAAGAAAATAATAAACCCACTAAGGTAAGGACAAGATAAAAATAAATAACAATAATAACTAGAAAAGCACTCGGAGAGCGCAGACCTCCGCCAAGCACCACAGTTCCCCCCATACAGTGTTTGTGTGTACGTTTTCAAATTCCTTGACCATGAAAACATATGACTAGCAATTGGATTGACAATGATAGGATTAGTGGTTCAGTAGTTATTCACGAAAATTGCATTTTCCGTAATGGCGATTTTCTTCTGGACGGTGATCCGGAAATCGTATTTTCCGTAATGGCGGTTTTCTTCTGGACGGTGATCCGGATCACCACCAAAATTTAATCATCTGTAGGATGCCCCATTTCTGACAATCTGTGAAAATTTCATGAACATCCGTCCATAACTTTTTGAGTTATGTTGCTAACAAACAGACAGACAGACAGACAGACAAACCAACGCCGATGAAAACATAACCTCCTTGGCGGAGGTAATAAATACCAAAACTACAAGGAGAGAACTAAAGACGAAGCCGGAGAAGGCTCAAACATAAACACAGGACAATATGATGGGGCTGCACGGTGGCGCAGTGGTTAGCACCGCAGCAGCACAGTTTTACCCTCGGCCGGGGGATCGCGGGGATCATGAGATCGTGGGTTCGATCCCTGCCCCCGGCCAACAGTGATCTGTGTGGAGTTTGCATGTTCTCCCCGTGTTTGCGTGGGTTTACCCCGGGATTTCTCCGGTTTCCTCCCACATGCCAAAACATGCAGGTTAGGGAGTTAAGGAGCGCTTGCGCACGCAGTGACCGGCAGCTGGTGGCTTGTCACCGGACTGCAGAACAAATCTACCTACGGGTACAAAATAAGTCCCCCCCCCCCCCAAAATCCATAAACACCTAATAATAATAAAGAAGACGATGAAGACCAAACTGAGATTACGATAACAAAACAAACAGAACAAATGGCAAACTCAAATAACAAAATACAGCCAAGACCAAACTCAAATACAACAATGAAATGGGGAAAGTATAGAAAATAACCAGACTAACTAAAAGCGTAAGCATGGTTCCCCAACCGTGCTCAGCATCATGATAGAGCCCCCCGGCCAAGAGGTGGATTCCAGACACCCCAACATAACATCAAAGAGAAAATAAAAATACACCACCAACACCACCACCCCCCAACAGGAACAGAACAATAAACCATCCAGGAAGGGCGGTGGGGGAAACCAGGCCAGGAGGGACAAAACGAAACACTCACTCAAGACCCACAAAACAGGACAGATCAGGTGCCCTATAGAAAACCTAGGACCACCGGCCAAAATGTGAGGAAGTTCAAGTGGCCTACTGGAGTCCCAAGACCACCAGATCATGAGGTTGAATAAGTTGGGTGGCCTCCCAGAGTTTCTTAGCCACCCAATCAGATGGCGTAGTCCGTCTGGTGGTCTCCCAGCATTCCAACCCCAACGGACCAGAGGACACAATCTGTCGGGTGGCCTCCCAGCGTCCCTAAGCCAACTGACTGCAGAGCACAATGTGTCCCTTTCAGGAGTTAGCAGCTGGAAAATGTGCCTTTTGTGGACCGCAGGGGCTGAGGCATGGATCCAGTGGGCCGGCAACTGAAGAGCGTTGACACCCGGTGAGGACTGCTGACCAGTGGCAAACCCAGACAGCGATGACTGCTGACCGGTGAAGAGGCAAGGCAAAGAGGACAGCTGACCAGCGGGGAACTCAGGCGAAGAAGGTGACTGACCAGCGAGGAAACCAGACGACGAAGACGGCTGACCAGTGAGGAAACAAGACGATGTAGATGACTGACCAGTGGGAATACCCGATGATGAAGATGGCTGACTATCGAGGAAACCAGATGAGGAGGACTGCTGACCTTGGCAAAACCAGACAAAGAGGATTGATGACTACTGGCGAAATCAGTTGAAAACTGCTGACCAGTAGCGGCCTCAGGCAAGGGCTGTTGACCAGTGATGACCTCAGGTGAAGACGGTTGACCAGCGACGACCTCAGGCGCAAACTGCTGACCAGTGACAACCTCAGGCAAAGGCTATTGACCAGCGATGACCTCAGGTGAAGAGTGCTGACCAGCGATGAAACCAGACGGGGGCTGCTGACCCGTGACAAAACCAGGTGACTCAGGCTAGGGTGTCTCAAGTTTATCCACCTGGGAATCCATCCCCGACACAGCCACTTCAGACGAGGAGGAAGAGACAAACACCGGGTCACTGTCACTGGCAGCAGTGGAGCCCAGCGGGGAAAACCCAGAGGCAGATGTCAGCTGCAACTGGTTCTCCCCACCACGAGAAAGACAAGACCTATCTAAAACTGATAATGAAGAGAAAGAAAAGAGTATTGGCCTTAGCTCAAGCTCCACTGCCAACCATGACCCCGGTGACTCTGTTGCTGCGGCCCAAGCAACAGGCATGATGGCAGGAGCTGGCAGAACCCCAGTTGTGGTGGCTGAAGCTGGCGGAACCCCAGACGTGGATGCTGAAGCTGGCGGAACTCCAGATGTGGCGGCTGAATCTGGCGGAACCCCAGACATGGCAGCTGATGCTGGTGGAACTCCAGACATGGCGGCTGATGCCGGCAGACCCCCAGACGTGGCAGCTGACGCTGGCGGACTCCCAGACGTGGCAGCTGAAGCTGGTGGAACTCCAGACATGGCAGCTGAAGCTGACAGAACCCTAGCCATGTATAGTGGAGCCCGGGAATGTCTCCCCAATGGCACTGGATCCTGAAATGCCAAACCAGGGGACACACAGTTGTCAGCTCAGGCTTCAGGATACAGGGGGCACTCCTCTCCCATCCGGGATGTGGCTGTGGGGCTGGAACAGGGATCTCCAGAACATTAGACCCCTCCGTCATCTGGCGGCCCCCTCCCAGGACCGGCAAACACATAGAAGGTACAGAGGGGGACACGGGAGAAGCAGGTGAAACAGCAGCAGCAGTTGGAGAGAGCTCAGCCAAAACAAATGGCTGCTACTGAGCCACCCCATCGGGAATAAGGCAAGACTTTTCATTACTAGGTGTTAATGAATGAAAATGTACTTTCCTTGTTGTGGTGGTAGCTGCTGCAGATGGCCCAGTGGATTCCTTCTTAATGGCTGCAGGGGGCAAGGGCACCAATGCAGATTATAGAAGAGCCGGCCCTGCAGGCATGATGACAGGGACTGCAGAATTCATCTGGTGAGGTGGTGAGGACCCGGGCACCTGGCTTGATGGACGAGATGCCGGAGTCAGGGATGCTCCCTCGTTGGCTCAGACTCCAACCCTCCCGGTGAATCTTCATCTAGAGGGGCCGCATATTCAGGGAGGAGCTCTGGCTTGCAATCCACTAATAACTCCGCTTCAGACCGCAGAACCCGCCGGCGCTCTTCCAGCTCCTCGACAGAGGGACCATCAGAGGGCACAATGGCTGCATACTCCATCCAGCAAACAGTGGGCTCCTCCCGTGCTGGAGTGACAGTAGATGGTGTGGGCCACTGCTTGGGAGGAGAGGCGGGGCAGTAGCTGGGTGATGGCGAGAGGCTGGAGGTGTCTGTACCTGGGGACGCTTCTTCGTCAGCACAGGTACCGATGGAGGAGGGTTCTTCCCCAGTCCGTGGAGCATATGTTGTGATTTAGTGACTGACTCGAGGAGCACTGTGAGTTCCAGATAGCTCCACAGGCTAGGGCATCAAATCAAATCAAATCAAATCAAACTTTATTGTCATATTTCTGTACATACAATTGTAGTGCAGGCAAGATGAAATTGCTTTTCTCTCGGCATCCATATAAATAGAAGCAGCATGATTTAAGACACTCACACATAGCTTCACCCCCCACCCCCACCCCCCCATCCATTCACACATCCCTGAGACATACTTGAGAAAAACCTAACTAACTGTAATATACAAATAATATACAAAATGTCCGTAGGTGCAGTAGTATGTATGAGAGATTCCGGGTCAACTGTTCAGCATCCTGACAGCTTGTGGAAGGAAGCTGTTGATCAGTCTGGTGGTTCTGCCTCTGATGCTCCAGAATCGTTTACCAGATGGAAGAAGTTCAAAGTGTTTATGCAGAGGGTGAGAACGGTCCTTGACAATGTTCAGTGCCCTGCTCCTACAACGGTTCTGAAAAAGTTCTTGGACAGAGGGGAGGGAGACTCCAATTACCCTCTCAGCCCCCTTGACTATCCTCTGCAGGGCTTTTTTGTCTGACATACTGCAGCTGGAGTACCATGTAGCAATGCAGTACGTCAGAACACTCTCCACCACACCTCTGTAGAAGGTTCTGAGGACGCAGGTGGGGAGAGAGGCCTGTTTGAGTTTCCTCAAGAAGTGCAGTCTCTGCTGAGCCCGCTTCCTGATCCCCAAGGAATTCTTGCTCCAGGTCAGGTCCTGCGAGATCTGCACTCCGAGGAACTTGATGTTCTCCACTCTCTCCACTAAACGGCCAACAATGCTGAGGGGGACGTGCTCAGGCTGTGACCGCCGGAAGTCGATAATCATCTCTTTCGTTTTGTCCACGTTGAGCACCAGATTGTTCTCCCTGCACCAGCCCTCCAGGTCTCTCACTTCTTCCCTGTACATTGATTCCTCATCCCTCTGGATAAGTCCCACCACCGTGGTGTCGTCTGCAAACTTAATAATCTGGTTCCCCTCGTGTCTGGATACACAGTCATGTGTTAGAAGTGTAAACAACAGTGGACTGAGTACACAGCCTTGAGGGGATCCGGTGCTCAGCGTGACAGAGTTGGAGATGTTGTTTCCAACCCGGACAGACTGAGGTCTCTCAGTCAGGAAATCCAGGATCCAGAGACATGTGGCGGTGTTCAGACCGAGAAGGAGTAATTTCTCCATCAGTCTCTGGGGAATAATGGTGTTGAACGCTGAACTGAAATCAATGTACAGGAGTCTGGCATAGGTGTCTTTCTGGTCCAGGTGGGTGATGACAGAGTGTAGGGTGGTGACTATAGCATCCTCCATGGAGCGGTTTGAATGATATGCAAACTGGAGCGGGTCGTGTGATGCAGAGAGGCAGGCTGTAATGTGTGGTTTGACAAGCCGTTCATCACAATTGGTGTCAGTGCAACAGGACGATAGTCATTCAAACAGGACACAACTGGTTTCTTTGCCACCGGTACAATGATAGAGGTCTTGAAGCATCTGGGAACGATGGCCTGACTCAGAGAGATGTTATAAATGTCAGTCAGGACATCCGCCAACTCGCTCGCGCAGTCTCGGAGCACACATCCTGGGATGTTGTCTGGACCTGCAGTTTTGCGTGGGTTGACTCTGGTTAGGGTCCTCCGTGTGTCCGCTGTGTTGATGGTAAAAGCTGGTCTGACCGATGG
The DNA here is from genome assembly GCA_020510985.1 of Pholidichthys leucotaenia. NCBI lineage: Eukaryota > Metazoa > Chordata > Actinopteri > Cichliformes > Pholidichthyidae > Pholidichthys > Pholidichthys leucotaenia. The sequence continues at coordinate 168,348,680 of CM035846.1, forward strand.
TGGGGGTGGGCCAGCCCTCCCTCTGATTGTCGAGTTTGATGCTTCAAAACGTGCAAAGAAGTTGTTAAGCCTGTCTGGAAGTGAAGCGTCGTCATCATCGACCCCCTGCCTAGACTTATAGCCCGTCAGTGTCCGAACTCCCTGCCACATCTGCTTGGTGTTCCTAGTGTCACAGAGGTGTCCCTGGATTTTCTCTGCATAGGTGCACTTTGCCACCTTAATTCCCTTTGAGAGCGCAGACCTGGCTGAGCGGAGGGCGATCCTGTCCTTCGCTCTGAAGGCTGCATCCCTGGCTGTAAGCAGCGAGCGCACCTCTGCAGTCATCCAGGGCTTATGGTTACCCCGCATAGTGATGGTCTTCACTGTAGTGACATCCTCTGTGCACTTCGTGATGTAGCTGGTGACCGTTTCAGCATACTCCTCCACATCTGTCTTGTCTTCCTGGGAGGCTGCTATTTTGAAGACCTCCCAGTCTGTGTGCAGAAAACAGTCTTTCAGTGCAGAGGTTGCACTCTCTGGCCAAATTCTGATTTGTTTCACTGCTGGCCTGCTGCGCTTCAATAAAGGTTTGTAGGCAGGCAGCAGCATCACGGATATGTGATCAGAAAGGCCGAGATGGGGGCGGGGTATCGCCTTATATGCATCTGTGTTTGTGTACACTAAGTCCAACATATTCTCTCCTCTGGTCTTAAAGTCTGCACATTGTTTAAACTTGGGGAGCACAGTCTTTAAGCTGGTGTGGTTAAAATCCCCCGCAACCACCACAAAACTGTCCAGGTGTGAAGTTTGGATTTCACTAATCGCATTGTGCAGTTCCCTGAGTGCCTTCTTAGCATTAGCTTTAGCGTTAGCGCTCGGCGCTATGTAAACACCAGCTACAAACACGTTGCTGAATTCCCTCGGCAAATAATATGGCCGGCAATTTACAATAAGGAACTCCGCCAACGGAGACCAGTGTTTAGACACTAACGTGGCATTGACGCACCAGTTCTTGTTAACATAGATGCATAGCCCCCCCCCCCCGGCTCTTACCGGAGCTCGCCGTTTCCCTGTCGGCACGGAACATCGCCATATCTTCCAGTTGAATGGCCTCGTCAGGAATGTTGCCGTGGAGCCATGTCTCAGTGAACGCAAGCACACAGCAGTCTCTCCACTCTTTCCGGGTTTCTCTCAGCAGATGCAGCTCGTCCAGCTTGTTTTCGAGGGAGCGGACGTTAGAGAGAATGAGCGACGGTACTGCTGGTCTGGAGTGGTTAGCCTTTAGCCTAGCATGGATCCCGGCCCTTTTTCCACGCTTTTTCTTGCGTTCGCTCCGCTTACGCCTCCTCCTCTCTCGGGCAGCTTCCAGCGGGGACTCCGCCAGAATTCCATGCTGGCGTAGAATGTCCAAGTCACAACCGACACCGTGATTCTTGCAGCGTGCAGTACCTTGATGTTTAATAAGGTCTCACGGTTGTAAGTTTTACAGAATGTACGTCTGGGAAGATCAAAACACTCAAAACTCTCACACTCGCTGATGCCAAGAGGGGCTGCTGCGTCCATGCGCGCTGCCGCCATGCCTCCATTACTTGTGCCGCACCATCCAGGCATCTCTGGGCCACTTCGGGAGTGTGGGAGAGACAAACCTCAGAGATTATATCCTCCAATGCCCCGGCAGCCCAACACTCAGTCTGAGCAAACTGAAGTCCGTCTTTGCTGGCGTCATGCTGGTGACTCTCCCAGGTAGCAAACGGACTCAAAAAATAGGTTGGAGGGAAAAAAAGATAAAAGGCAACTCACAGCCACTGGGTCCAAACTGTCAGCATCCTTTGGTCATAAACTGCCCTTCAGGGCAGAAGGGAGACCCAAACACTGGCTGTGAGTTGCTGTGGTTTAATAATAAAAACACTAAGTAAACTTATTGGTACAGGCAGGAGAAGCGTGGGAGAAAGGCATGTGGAAATGCCAGGATACAATGATGAAATACAGTTGAAGAGCTTAATACTAAGATGTGGGACACACGCCTGGACACTGAAGGACGCCGAGTTGAATTGTGATGCAGCGTCCCTTAAATAGGACAAAGAGCAATGAGCAAAATGATAACAGATGTGAATAACCAAGAGCGAGGATAATAATTAGAACATAATGACGCTGAGATAACCCGTGAAACTAGCTAGGAACAAAGGGGAGTAAACAAAAAGCACTGTCAAAATAAAAGCACAGAAGGAACAAGGTAACTAACTATGGATATAAGAAGATACAAAACAAGATCCATCATCATCATCATCATAGCAGTCTGTCGGGGGCGACAATGACTGTTTCATTTAGGTCTGATCAGATTCCTCAACGCAGCTCTGTAATTCGCCTTCCGCTGCCAGGAACACCAGACCTTGTTAACCCGGGCGACATCCAAGCCAGTATGAGTTACTCTCTGACTGACCATTTCATAAACCGCTTGCAAAGTATTTGAGTACCGCTAGCTTTTGCTGGACTAGTGACACATTCTTGGCAGATAGAGGTATTGTCAGTGGCAAGGACAGGCCAAGACAAAATGACTGCAGTATCTGTTGCAATGACTGACCAGACTCCAGTCAAAGGACACGAGCATCTTTAAACGCAGCACAGTCTCCGGCTACAGGACCAGGGTGGAGGATCTTCTGGCGTTTCTCGGTTTCGTGGTGGAGTGTGGAACCTCTTTGCTTAAGTAATATGGCTGCCAGCGAACAGCTACCGTATAATGGCGTATTGGCAGTGTTGACTTACAGGAGGAAACCGTCAAGACTCCATGGTGAGCAGATGTCCATGTCAAACTGGTCTTGTTCTTCTATTCAGACAAAGTAAAGACATGTTTCATACCTTGACATGTGTCGACTGTGTGATGGTCTCTGTGTAGACTGGGTGACACCTTTACTAATTAAATGCTGACTTGGTGCCTTCTTTGTATCCTTGTATCCTTGTGGGGCGGCAGTGGCGCAGGTGTAGTGTAACCGACTACTGATCGGAGGGTCATGGGTTTGATTCCCACTCTGTCTGCTGTCGGCTTGTCGAAGTGTCCTTGAGCAAGACACTGAACCCCCAGTTGCTCCTGGTGGCCTGGTTAGCACCTGTGTGTATGGCAGCTCTGCCGCCATTCGTGTGTGAATGTGTGTGTGAATGGGTGGATTGCAGGATGTGTAAAGCACTTTGGTCATCCTAGATGAGAAGAAAAGCGCTATATAAGTGAATGCCATTTACCATTTTTACCATTTATCCCAACTTGCGAGTGTCCAGACCAGATAATACGAAGGAAGAAAATGATAAACTCATTAAGGCAAGGACAAAATAAAAATAAATAATAATAATAAATACCAATACTACAAGGAGAAAACTAAGATGAAGGCAGAGAAAGGCTCAAACTCAAACACAGGACAATATGCTTTGTAATACAGGATAATCCATAAACACAAAATAATAATAAAGAAGACGATGAAGACCAAAATGAGATTACGATAATAAAACAAACAGAACAAATGGCAAACTCAAATAACAAAATACAGCCAAGACCAAACTCAAATACAACAATGAAATGGGGAAAGTATAGAAAATAACCAGACTAACTAAAAGCTTGAGCATGGTTCCCCAACCGTGCAAGACATCATGACATTTTAGTCATTTTTAAGAGCTAAGTCCCTTTTTTTCACGAGATTCCATATTTTTTTATTCAGCCAAGGTAAACCCTGTTTTCTCTTGTGCTTAGATAGTGTCACTGGTATGAAGAACTGGAAAGATGTATCATAAACTCATGTTTTATGCACGGTGTCTGCCATAATATTAACGGTTAAGTGAGCTAACATTTCATGTTTAGACACTAACATGATATTTAATGCATTTTGAGGCACATTAACGTGAGTCAGATTAACTTTTTCAATGTTTTCTGTCAGGAAAATTGACTACAGTAAGACTCAACCAGGCAGGATCATTTTACATTTTGATAAATGATTCTGTGTTTTTTATTATTGTAACTGAGAGGTCTGTAATAGTTTAATTCATTAAGTCACAACACAGATGGTTCTCAAAACTCAAACGGACTGAACAAGGTCAAATCCCGAACGAGTCTCCCATATGTCACAAGCCCGGACACTGGCTTGGACATAAAAGCAAAACCACACGGAGGTGCCAATTTAAACAATAATTTATTTATTAAAGTAAAGAAATAAAAGAAAGTCTGTCAAATCAGTGGTGTGTGTGTGTATGGGTGTGTGAAACAAACAAAAGAAACAGTCACTAGCCAGTCCAGTGACTACATACGTCTCTGTCAGGGGTGACAACCATACCCAGCAGCCAACCCAAAACCAGAACAACCTCCACAGGCTGCAAACAACAAACAGAACAGGACTGTCAGCACGGCCCCAACCAGGCGACTGAAAACAAAACCATGCAGTAGGCAGAGCACAGCAACAGGAAGGCAAATAGCCTCCAGTGGGAGCAGAAGCTTCTGAGAGGCATGCAGAGATGGCTTTTATAGGCACCTCCCAGCCAGAGGTGGTTCTTCACAGCTCCACCTACAGCACAGGGAAAAGCACACAGAGAGGTCCGACTCCAGAAAGGAGTGGGTCAAAACACCCCCACACACAAAAAAAGGGCTTCCCTATTGGGAAGGCTGACAGAAACTGATCTACAAACAATCATTCCTATATAATTTATCATTCAATAAAAAATAGTCTTAATTCATTATTTTACAGATTACTGTGTCCATTAAAATACAACCACAACCTACAGATCCTCTATATTATTTCCTTTACCAAGTCCTGATGCAAGTACCTCGCCAACTCATCCAAACCTCGTCAGCCACCCAGCAACTCCCGGCACCTGGAGAAGCAATTTAAGAGGGCCGGCAAACCCAACAGATGGCACAGGCAACTCTAAATGAAGAAAGAAAGAATTTTTAAGTCTAACACCTGGGAACTCGGTGCTCTGGACAAGGCCTCCACAACATTGCGAGCCTTTGATGTGTGGTGGACATCCACAGAGTAGCTCTGCAGAAACAAAAAAAAACAAAACAAAAAACAAAACACATCTGTCAGACAGTAATCCAGTGGTCCACAGAACAGGAAGGAAAACCCTGCCAGCAGGCTGAACCAACTCTACAGCCAGCCAGAAACAGAGGTGTCCATCAGGAGGACGACCACCATCAGAACTTCACAAGACAAACAGCAGTTTCAGCCTAAGAACAAGATAGCACAACTCAGGAGCAAACCACAGTTCATGCAGGTTTTGAAGTGACTCAGACTTCCTCAGCTCACCCAGCAGTCCACACTGATGAGAAGAATCCATGATGTCATCATCTGACACATGCCTGCTCACAGATCCTGCAGCTATACGGAGCTAACAAGCTGTTGAGACCGCCCCCCCCCTCCCGATTCACAAATCAGCCCTTCTTGGGAGTAATCAGATTTCAGCAGAACAGCCTGGCAATGCTGCTCCTCCTCTCTCTGTTCAGATGTAATTCCACAAATTTCATCAGAGACCAATTCAACAGGCTCTCCTACAGTGTCATTCAGAAACCACTGGTTATCAGAAACACCAACAGGACAAATTAATTGCACCTGCTGACTGTTTAACATAAACTCCTGCTCAGGTGTAATCAAACCAACCACATCATGAACCAAACTGACGGGCAGTTCAACATTGTTATCCAGAAACCCATGACTGTCAGGGCTAACAGCAAGACAAATTAATTGTTCCAGCTGGCAGTCTACCACAGAATCTGTAACCTCTGACAAATCAGCTGATATTACTGTGAGTCAGTGTCAGAGAGCACACGTGGAAGCTCCACACAGATTTTCTGAATCAACCTGATTGATTAACACCACTGGCACATCACAACCAGACTCTCCAGGAGGAGATTCCACATACAGATTTACAAAATTAGTATGATCAATTGGTGCAGCCAACACCACAGGTGTCACCGTGCAAGTAGGCACCAATTCACTAATTGGCTGATTATGCATCTCCGACCCAGATGAAACCGGGTACAAATCACCTGAGCGCACACAGCCTGGAGCACTGCTCAAACCTGAATCAGCGCCCCTGGCCGCATCACTCAGTTCACGACCTACCAGCCTCATCAACCGTGCCCAACTCAATGCCAACTCCCGCAGCAAAAATGCCTTCCGCTGTTCATAGTAGGATGTGGCAGCACTAGGAGTCAACCCCGTTCCAGAAATAACAGGTGCCATGTATGCCCAACACAACAGCTCCTCAGACGGAGACTGCAGGAAATCCTCCATTTTGCCCGTGTTACACTCAACACGCAACACAAAGAAAAACACCCCAGACTGAAGTGTAATCAATTAACACAAGCGCAGTGCTCTGCCTAACGTGTAAAAAATTCAGTCATGCTCACACACAAAAAAAAACCACACCACAAGCAGATTCATAAATTAATACAGACACTCACCTCCGTGTCTCTTCAACAGGTGTGCTTCTCAGCAAAAGCTGCACACAAACAAGGGCTGCAGTCACCCAGATCACAGCTGTTCACTCATTCATAGAAAAAAAAAGTCACACCTTCACTCAGACGTGTGAGCAGACTGCGCAGCCAGAGCACATCAACTGGGTCAAAAACAGAGAAAGTGCCTCCACACAAAGTGACACACTGGCAACTCTCTACCCTAAACTAACTAAATAATCTGGACCCTAGCCTTCTGGCAGCTACTTGCAGGGGGTTCTTTAATCACTAACCCACTGGGATGGAAAGCAATCGCTATGCAACGACTCACCAGGAACTCTCCTGGATGTGACCCCAGTGCCGTGTTCACCACTCACTAAAGCAGAACAGACAGTGAATCCCCTAGTGGAACTCACTGTTAAGCCTACCGGGAGAAATTACCAGTGATATCAGACTGATGACTGGAAAACACCTGCTTCAACTCAGTGACACACAAAAAAATGAATCCGTCACACAAATAAATGAGAAAATATGGCACAACAGTGTTACAACTCGCCGCTCATTAGCGGCGCCAGCTGAGCGCACACCTGCACCTCGTCAGCGGCGGAGCATATAAGCCGCTCTGCCCTGGGCTTCGGCCTGAAGCCGTCTGTTTCCTTCGGCAACTTGCTTCAGAGGAGCACCCTTGCCAAACAGCAAGATCTCTCACGTAAGCAACTCTCTACTTGTGTTCCAGTCTTTCCCCTGTGCACAGGTGGACCTTTCCCGGCGGCGGACCCCGCCCCCGCATCACCACCTCGCGGCTGCTGTCAGGTGCATCGTCAGGTCTCTGTCTTCCAGACTCTCCCTTGTGCGTGCCTGCCACCTGCCCTGCCAAGTAAGCCAACTAACCTTTCATCTCCTGCTGTACTGGTTTGGTGCCCGTCACCTTCTCCCTGTGTTCTCTCCCCAGGGTTGTCCGGCTGTACGGTTTCCTGCCTCCGTGCCTGACGCTGACGTCCACCACCAGTACATCCACATTCCACAGACACGCATCCTTTCATCCTTGTTGTTGAATAAAGCTATTGAATTCACTCTGAGCCTGCGTATGTGTCTCCTGAGCCGTGCGTTATGTCAGTACAGCTTCAGCAGAGCGGCTCGACGGACAGCGGGCTCGCACGCCGATTTTCCACCCTTGAGGCTCGGGTGGATTTAATAGCTCATCAGCAGCAAGTGATACTAAACCAATTGACCTCGATAACTGCCCGGTTAGACCGTCTGGACCCCCCACAGCCGTTCCCCTCGGCTCATCAGGGAGGTGCAGCTCCTGCTGCTTCAGCAGCCGTCCAGTCAGCCCCGGGAACCCCAGCCCGACTCACACCAATTCCTACCCCCGCCCGCTTTAGCGGTAAGCTTGGTGGAGCGCGGGGATTCATCATGCAGTGTGAGTCGGTGTTTTTGAGCATTCCCGGGGACTTTCCCTCAGACCATAGCCGAATTGGCTATATAGGAAATCTCCTGGAGGGTCGGGCACTCACCTGGGCTTATGCCGTAATGGCGAGGCCCGGTTATGCCTCCCTCAACTATGGCCAGTTCGTCAAAAATTTTCTGGAAGTCTTTGATCACTCCCGTGTGGAGAGTGTCCTGACCGATCGTCTCCTCAGCCTTCAGCAGGGGAGCCGATCGGCCGCGGACTACGCCATAGACTTCCAGGTTACAGCGGAGGAGGTTGGCTGGGGGGAACGAGCCCTCTGCGGCATCTTCCTCCGCAGTTTAAACTCTGGTCTGAGGGATGAATTGGCTGGACGGGATATCCCTGAAACACTGGCGGAGCTAATCTCGCTAACAATTAGCTTGGACAACCGGTTGCGCGAGCATGCCTCGGAGCGGAAGCAGCCTTCTCGCTCTCGAGGGGCCTCGTCATGCCGGCCTCAAGCTCGCCCCCTGGCGTTACCACCGCCGGAGGTTCCCGAGGAGTCGGAGCCAATGGTGACGGGCCAGGCAAAGCTCCCTCTAGCGGAGAGACAACGCCGACGTGCGCTGGGTCTCTGCATGTATTGCGGGGATGACCAGCACACGGTGGAGCAATGCCCGGAGAAGCCAAACGGGGAGGTCCGCGAGTCACTGTAGGGGGCCTCGCGGACGCTAACTGGACAACTCCCCTCACTCATTTGTTGCCGCCCATCCGTTTTTGCCACAACACCACAGGGCATCTCACTCACGCACTGGTGCACTCAGGCGTGGAAGGCAGCTTTATTTCACAGAGCCTGGCAACCCGATTGGGCATCCATTGTCAGCCCCTTAAAACTCCTCTCACCCTCATTAATCTCTCCCATGCATCTCTGGGGAAAGTGACCCACCGGACAAACCCCGTCTCTGTCATCGTCTCTGGGAATCACCGGGAGGAGATCTCCTTCTACATCTTGCCTTCCGCTGTGTCTCCAGTGATCCTGGGTTATCCGTGGCTCCGTCTCCATAACCCCGTCCTGGACTGGAAGACCGGGAAGGTAACAGCCTGGAGCACCTTCTGTATGAGCACCTGCCTCCAATCCGCTGCCTGCTCGCCATCCTCTCCTCCCATGGTCAAGGATGCCGCGCCTCCAGACCTCTCCTTGGTGCCCGTGGAGTTTCACGACCTGGGCGCAGTCTTCAGTAAGTCCAAGGCAATGTCCCTTCCTCCACACAGGCCTTACGACTGTGCCATAAACCTCCGCCAGGGGGCGCCGCTCCCTTTGGGACGCCTCTACAGCCTGTCAGCGCTGGAGAAGGAGGCCATGAACTCATACCTCAAGGAATCTCTCGGTGCAGGAATTATTCGCCCATCATCATCGCCATTAGGTGCAGGGTTCTTCTTCGTGGGCAAGAAGGATGGCTCGCTTCGTCCGTGCATCGACTTCCGAGCCCTAAACGACATCACGGAGAAGGACCGTTACACCCTGTCCCTGATGGACACTGCCTTCCACTCCCTCCAGGGGGCGACCTGGTTTACCAAGCTGGATCTCCGCAGCGCGTACCACCTCGTCCGGATCCGGGAGGGAGACGAATGGAAAACAGCCTTCCGTACCCCGAACGGCCACTTTGAATACCTGGTCATGCCGTTCGGGTTAACCAACGCTCCTGCCGTCTTTCAGCGCCTGATAAATGACGTTCTCCGGGATTTCATTGGCCTGTTTGTGTTCGTCTACCTGGATGACATTCTCATCTTCTCCAAGTCCAGGGACGAGCACCAGGTGCATGTGAGACGGGTCCTGCAGAGGTTACTGGAAAATCGATTATATGTGAAGGCGGAGAAGTGCGAATTCTATGCCAAGAAGATGTCATTTCTTGGGTTTGTCATCTCCCATGACCAGGTGCTTCCAGACCCAGCCAAGATTAAACTGGTGGTAGATTGGCCGACTCCCACGTCTAGAAAGCAGGTGCAACAATTCGTCGGCTTTGCCAACTTCTACCGCCGCTTTGTGCCCAACTTTGGAGCCATCGTTGGCCCTCTGACCCATCTCACCTCCCCTAAAACCCGGTTCCAGTGGACTGAAGAGGCCGCGGTGGCCTTCCAGGCGCTGAAGGCGGAATTTTCATCCTCCGGGGTCCTCAGCCAGGTCGATCCCTCTTTGCAGTGCATCGTGGAGGTCGACGCCTCGGATACGGGGGTGGGAGCGGTGCTGTCTCAGCAGTCACCGGCTGATGGGGTCAAACGGCCTTGTGCCTTCTTCTCCCGGCGCTTGTCCCCGGCGGAGCGCAACTACGACGTGGGGGACAGGGAGCTTCTTGCCATCAAGCTCGCGCTCCAAGAGTGGCGCCACTGGCTGGAGGGGGCCGCCCTGCCCTTCGTGGTGTTAACGGACCACAAAAATCTGGAGTATTTAAGAACTACCAAGCGCCTGAACGCCCGCCAGGCCCGTTGGTCCCTGTTTTTTGCTAGGTTCCGTTTCACCATCACATTCAGACCGGGCTCCAAAAACGGACTCCCTGACGCCCTCTCCAGGCAATTCGCCCCTGAAGATTCGGGGGACGCTGTTCATACCATCCTGCCCAGGTCGTGCATCGTGGAAGCCGTTACTTGGGAGATCGAGGATAAGGTTCGGAAGGCCCAGGAATCAGAACCAGATCCGGGCGGCGGACCGGAGGGGAGGCTCTACGTTCTGTCCTCCGTTCGGGGGGAGGTCATCCATTGACTCCACACGTCCAAGCTAGCCTGCCATCCTGGGACCTCCCAAATGATTGACCTGCTCCAACGCTCCTTTTGGTGGCCGGGGTTGCGCAAGGACGCTGCCCGCTACGCCCGGGCCTGCCCCGTCTGTGCCACCAGTAAGTCTGGCAACTCTCCTCCTGCGGGTTTGCTCCAGCCCCTGCCCGTCCCTGGTAGGCCCTGGTCGCACATCGCATTAGACTTCGTCACTGGTCTCCCCGTCTCTAACAACTTCGACACTGTCCTGACCATCGTCGACCGGTTCTCCAAGGCTGCCCATTTCGTGCCATTATGGGGGCTACCCTCTGCCTTGGAGACAGCAGACCTTCTCGTCCAACACGTGGTCAGGCTGCATGGGATACCAGCTGACGTGGTCTCCGACCGGGGTCCCCAGTTCGCCTCTGACGTCTGGCGGAGCTTCTGCAGGACACTAGGAGCCCAGGTAAGCCTCTCCTCCGGCCATCACCCCCAATCAAACGGGCAGTGTGAACGGACCAACCAGGAGCTGGAGGCTGCTCTCCGCTGCGTTACTGCCTCGAAGCCTGCGTCATGGAGCAAACACCTCGCCTGGGTAGGATATGCTCACAACACCGCTCGCTCCTCAGCCACAGGGATGTCTCCTTTCAAGGTGTCCCTGGGTTACGACCCCCCTTTGTTCCCCTCGCTGGAGGACGAGTCGGCAGTCCCCACGGTCCGGGCTCACCTCAGGCGGTGTCGCTCAATCTGGACAGCCACGCGCAATGCGCTTTTACGCACGGCGGAGCGCAATAAGGCCACGGCGGATCGGAGAAGAAGACCTGCTCCTGCCTACCAGGTGGGCCAACCGGTCTGGATATCCACGCAGGATGTGAACCTGAAGGGTGAGAGGAGGAAGTTGGCTAAACGCTTCATGGGCCCATTCCTCGTCACCAAGATAATCAACCCGGTGGCAGTGCGCATTGCTACTCCCCCCTCCCTCCGCATCCATCCCACCTTCCACGTCTCTAAGGTGAAACCGGTGGTGTCTGATCCCATCTGCCCTCCTCCTGCTGCGCCGCCCGCACCTCGGATGATTGATGGCCATCCGGCTTGGACTGTCTCGACCATCTTGGACTCCCGACGCCGGGGTTGCGGGCTACAGTATTTGGTGGACTGGGAGGGCTATGGTCCAGAATGGAGGCAATGGGTCCATTCCTCGTTCGTGTTGGATCGCTCTCTCATCACCGAGTTTCACCGGAAGTACCCCAATAAACCATCGCCAGGAGGCGCTGCTAGAGGAGGGAGTACTGTTACAACTCGCCGCTCATTAGCGGTGCCAGCTGAGCGCACACCTGCACCTCGTCAGCGGCGGAGCATATAAGCCGCTCTGCCCTGGGCTTCGGCCTGAAGCCGTCTGTTTCCTTCAGCAACTTGCTTCAGAGGAGCCCCCTCGCCAAACAGCAAGATCTCTCACGTAAGCAGCTCTCTACTTGTGTTCCAGTCTTTCCCCTGTGCACAGGTGGACCTTTCCCGGCGGCGGACCCGGCCCTCGCATCACCACCTCGCGGCTGCTGTCAGGTGCATCGTCAGGTCTCTGTCTTCCAGACTCTCCCTTGTGCGTGCCTGCCACCTGCCCTGCCAAGTAAGCCAACTAACCTTTCATCTCCTGCTGTACTGGTTTGGTGCCCGTCACCTTCTCCCTGTGTTCTCTCCCCAGGGTTGTCCGGCTGTACGGTTTCCTGCCTCCGTGCCTGACGCTGTCGTCCATCACCAGTACATCCACATTCCACAGACACGCATCCATTCATCCTTGTTGTTGAATAAAGCTATTGAATTCACTCTGAGCCTGCGTGTGTGTCTCCTGAGCCGTGCGTTATGTCAAACAGTGACATTACCAAGAACTGGACATCCCTGCAAAATGAATGAAAAGATGAGAATAAAACTGATCAGAGAGGCTGCCAAGAGGCCGACCACAACATTGAAGGAGCTGCAGGAATTCCTTGCATGTACTGGCTGTTTAGTACATCAGAATCAGAATCAGAATCAGAATGAACTTTCTTGCCAAGCATGCTTTTACACATACAAGGAATTTTACTTGACATTAAGGTGCGCTCATGTTAACTGCTCCCTAATGACGCGGCAGCCGACAGGCGCCTCATACAGTGGGGGTAAAGAGGGGGAGGGGGAGGGGTGACACATTGGACAGAGAGAAAAAAGCATAGTTATCAAAATAGAGCTCAAGTGAGCAAGATTATGATCACATAGAAAAAAACCCTCTAATTGCACACTTAGCAGACAAGTTACAGTTCCACACAGAGCAAGTTGAGAGAGACCAGTGTGTGTGTATCAGTCATGTGATATTCATCAGAATGAACTTGATCGTCTTTTTCACGTCTTCTTCAACACTGATCATCCTCTCTCCACAGCGTTCCTCTGTGGAGAGAGGAGAACCTTCCTAAAGGACAACCATCTCTACAGCAATCCACCAATCAGGCCTATATGGTAAAGTGGCCTGACGGAAGACACTTAACCTTTTTTTTTTTTCACATGGGCATTATGGGGTATTGTGTGTAAAATTTTGAGGGAAAAAAATGAATTTAATCCATTTTGGAATAAGGCTGTAACATAACAAAATGTGGAAAAAGTGAAGTGCGGTGAGTACTTTCCACATGCACTATATACTGTATATATATATATATATATATATATATATATATATATATATATATATATATATACACCCTACCGTTCAAAAGTTTGGGGTCACCCAGACAATTGAATCGTGAATTCAAAAGGGGCCCAAGTCCATGAAATATGTTTTTGCAGGAAATCAAATAAATTGCATATCTCAAAGGTAGTCTATGCCAGATGGTTCATACTTTACTCAGATATAGCACAAGGCCATAGCTTAGAAATGCTATAATATGAAGCATTTCACTTTTTTAATTTCAGAGGATTGGCAAACTAAAGTCTCTGGACTTGGGCCCTTCTTGAATTAAACAATAAGAACATATGAAAAGAAGCGCATAACATCTATTTCTCACATGTTGAAAACGTTTTTTTTTTTAATTATGCCATGTTTTGAACACCTTTTATGATCACTTTATATTCAAACTATTGTTTTGATAACTGCCAGCAAATGAGATTTTAATCTAAAAGTGTGCAGATTAACATAGATGTCCATCTACTGGTAATTAATCGTCAAAGTCAGACTCATCTTCATGCCTAGCATCACAAACTGTTAAATTACTGAGGAACTGCTGAGCCTCTGGTGAAAGATATTTCGCCAATTTCTGAACATCTTGGATGACTGGTGCTGCCACCTATGACTTTAAGTTTAATCCATGCAGGAAGGGCCCAAGTCCTGGACTTGGGTCTCTCTTGCACTCAATGCATAAACAATGCTGTGAATAGTCAATGCATTAAAGTTGACTTGGGACGTTTTTGCACATAATCAAAGAGCTTGTCTCTTAAAGTTCATTAAACATGTGATATCTGGATTTTGAAAAAGTGTGGACTTGGGCCCTTTTGGAATTCACCGATTCAATTATTTTGTGTTTTCCATGAAAACTCACACTTATTTACCATCATGAGTTGTAAAATGAATAGAAAATATAGTCAAGACATTGACAAGGTTAGAAATAATGATTTGTATTTGAAATAATAATTTTTTCCAGATACTCAACCTGCTCAAAGGAAGGTCAGTTTTATAGCTTCTCTAACCAGCTAAACTGTTTTCAGCTGTGCTAACATGATTGCACAAGGGTTTTCTAATCATTCTTCATCATCATTCATCAGCCTTCTGACGCAATGAGCAAACGCATTGTACCATTAGAACACTGGAGTGATAGTTGCTGGAAATGGGCCTATATACACCTATGCAGATACTGCACCAAAAACCAGACATTTGCAGCTATAATAGTCATTTACCACATTAGCAATGTATATTAGATATTAGAGTGTATTTCTGATTAGTTTAAAGTTATCTTCATTGAAAAAACAGTGCTTTTCTTTCAAAAATAAGGAAATTTCTAAACCCCAAACTTACGTGTATATACACTACCGTTCAAAAGGTAGTGTATATACACTACCGTTCAAAAGTTTGGGGTCACTTAGAAATTTCACAAATTTCACTACCGTTCAAAAGGTAGTGTATATACGTATATATATATATATATATATATATATATATATATATATATATATATATTGCATTTATACACATATTCGCTTGCCTACACTGTTTTGGGTATGCATTTAGAATTGTACCACTTCATACCACTTTGAATAATAACAGTAGGCAAAACTAGACTTCACTAGATGGGCTTCAGACCCGATGATAACTTGGGATGTCCCTGCATACAAGGTATATTTACGTGCTCTTTTGAAACTGCACTGCTGACATTTTGTACACCACTTTATACTTAGACTTGTGGATCAACTTCTGTATTAAACTGATTTGACTTTTATGTTGGGAATCATTACTCTCTAGAACAGTGATGGGCAACTTGCAGTCCATGGGCTGCATTCAGTCCCCACCCTCATTCAGTGTGGCCCGCCAGTCCATTTCCAAAAATGAATTATTTATTTATATTGTGGAAGTGTGAAAATGACGAGGCAGAGTTTATCTCACGAGTCAGGTTTATTCACATCTTCCAACATCAGTAAAACAGAAAAGAGGAAAAAACCCAGACCTTCATCCTTTAAATACCCAGGACCTTCAAAGCTCACAGTCACAATGCATTTAATCCCAAGTAACAATGCATCCTCTCCCACAGTCACAATGCATTTAATCCCAAGTAACAATGCATCCTCTCTTAGATCTTATCACCTCCACCTAAAGTCTCTGGCAGCCAGGAAATCCCCCAAGGCCGTCTCTTTGCATACCAAAGACTAAACTTCCACATCCTCCTGTTATCTCCAAGGAGACTCAGTCCTTTGTTCAATCTGAGATGTGAAGTCTAAAGTGATATAACCATGTGCATATGTGTCCCACAATATCAGATTTGACCCTATTTGGAACTGCATTATTAAATGCAATTATAGTGTCCACCAGCAGCTTTCTAATCAAAAACTAGGTGCTGCGCTCTGTGAGTGGTTGAGCGAGAGGGAGGGAGAGGGAGAGAGAATGAGGGAGAATGAGGGAGCGGTGTACACTGGAGTCTCTGTATTAATATCTGTAATAATAATGGATTCCATTTATATGACGCTTTACATGTCAAGTGACATCTCAAAGCACTTAAAGTGAGTCAATTATTCATTCACTCCAGACAGACATTGATAGTGGTAAGCTACTTCTGTAGGTACAGCTGCTCTGGGGCAGACTGATGGAAACATGGCTGCCAATCTGCACCAACGGCCTCTCCGACCACTTCCAAACATTTATACACATTCATACCCAGTGTCATGGACACTCGGGGCAAGGTGGGTTAAGTGTCTTGCTCAGGGACACAACGGCAGGATGGCTGGGCAGAGCGGGATTTGAACCGCCAACCCTCTGGCTATTGGACAGCCCGCTCTACCTCCTGAACCACTGCAACTCCTCCATTCCATTTTTGCTGAGCACCAGCCTGGATGGCAGGAAGTTCCACTTTTATATGGTCTTTGGCATGACGTGGTCGGGACTTGAACCCCGACCTTCCGGTTGTGGGGCAGATGCTCTACCTCTAGGCCACCACTCCAGTAAAGTAAGTGCTGCATGCTGAGACTTTAAAGAATAAAGCTGGTGATCAGAGCAGGAGTTAAGTTCGCATTAACAGGCTGTAAACGACAATAAATGTGCAAGGTGGTGGTAGACCTGTCATAAACAGAGTTCTGGTGTTTTCTGCCAGACTCGGTTTCATGACTTCATCTGCCATATTATTCATCTGTTGCATTTTTTGCCTTTTGGGTTTATGTGTATTTGTGTTGCTTGCCAGTTTTCTGTTTGTTATATTGTGATTCTGTATTTATTTTTATTTTTATTTGAGTTTGTTATTTCATTCTGTAATTCTCCATTTCCTTTTCTGTTGACAGCTGTCAGGGGGTGTGTAGCTGGTGTGGGCATGCCCTGTCAGCTGTCAGTTGGGTTTGCCTCCCTCTCATGGTCACAGCTGATTACAATTATGTATTGTTGCTTTCTCCTGCCCGTTCAGGTACTCTCACCTGTTGTCTATCATGTTTATTGGTCCGATCCATATTTAAGGGCCTCATTTTCATGTGGGGTTTGCCGCTGGACTGTTTTCCTCTTCTCATCTCCACCAGAGCCCAGCCTCACTCTGGCGTGTATTTCTCAAGAGCAAGTTTTTTCTCTCATTACCTTCTGTGTTCTATATGTTCTGTTGCATTTTGTGTTAGTAGTTTTCTGTCAATAAAGTATCCAAACCCACAGGTGGCGCATGGGTCTGTCTTGGCCCTGAGGGGCCAATTCATGACAGAATCCAGCGGCCCTGAGACCCAGCTGCTGTGAGTTTGTTGATTTTTTTTTCCTTCACTCGTCAGCAGCAAAGCCTTTTTTTTTTTTTCCATTTTTTCTTCCCCCCCCCCCTCTTTTTCTCACTGTGAATACCATGGCTGTGATCCCGGAGAGGTTCACCGTGGGGTTTAGCGAAATGGAGTGGTGGACTGTGAACGTGCTGGAGGACATTTTATTACAGGCTTGAGCATCCTGTACCTCCAAGGCAGCCCGAGAGTGTACCTGTGCCAGCCAAGAGCAAGCGCTCACGCAGGAAGAAGCCTCCAGCCTCTTGCCATTCTCCGGTGATGGCTTCGCCTCCTTCTCCCGAGCCTTGTCCCACACCATCGGCTGAGGAGCTGGAGGATCACAGGCAGGTTCTTTTGGCAAAGACTGACGTCCTCCTGGAGGTTAAACTGTGGCTCCTCCCTGACTTGGTTCATCAATTAGAGGAGTTTTCCCCAAGAGAGCCGGAGTTGGAGCCAAAAATGGAGCGTTCCCTGACTCCGGAGCCACTTCCTCTACATGATGAGCCTACACCCCCGCCTCCCACTCGTCGCCACTGATCCCGGTGGAAGAACACCACCTCTCAGCCTGCAGCTCCTCTGGCGCCGGAGCAGAAGCCCCCCTCAGCACTTCAGCCTTTCTCCCTCTTCTCTGCGGCTGAATTGGCAGCAGCTGCTGTTCCTTGCTTCTCCTCTGCACTCTCCCCTGCTGCCAAGAGGTCAGTTGTTTTTCCTCCGACTCCGCCTGCCTCCGTGTCCTCTGGGGCTGCTCCTCTACGATCCTCGGAGGGGCCAACGTCCACTGTAGTCACGGAGAGGGGCAATGCCACAATAGCTGCAGCAGAAAACACCACGCCCTGGGAGAACAGGCAAGTGTTTTTTCATTCTCAGTCTTCTAAATATGAATTACCTTGTCTATTTCCTGGTGGTGAGACTCAGCCCATATTGACCTCTGAGCACTCGCCGCCTGCTGCAGCTGTAAGTATGATACCTACTTTCTCATGTCTCCTCCTAATTTCTCAGAGTGCCCGCTGTATCACTGGATGATGGAGGAGCCGGCGGCCCTGGAGGACCTGGCCCCATCCCCGCACCCACAGTCTGGGTGGAGAGGGAGCACTGTTTCCGAGCGGATGCCATAACTTACGATGGAACGTCTCCAGATTTCAGCTAAACCAGAGCCAGTATCTCCAGGAAGTGGACCCCCAGTCGCCATGCTGGATGAGCCACTGGCGTGGGTCACTTTGCCTGGGAGCCTGGAGACTGACTCGACCACCAAGCCTGCTGCAGGGGCTGCCACGGCAGAATTGGAACTGGACCACAAGAGCACCGGGCCCAAGAAATCATTGCCTGGATCGACGGAGTCCTGGACGGCGGCGGAGCTCAAGTTCAGGCAAGTGCCCTCTTCAGTTCTTGTTGTTTCTGTATTGGAGAGGTCTTGTCTGGCTCTTGGTGAGGAAAGCCATGTGCAGCCATCAGCTGCGCTTGAGCTCACCTCACCGGGCTCCACTGCTGCCGGTGACCCTGACTCCGCTTCTCCGTCTTTGTTGTCTGAGCTTTTTTGCAGGGTCATTGAACCTAATTCCGATCTCCAAGATGTCTCTGGGGGTCCAGGATCATCTCCTGAGGTCATTGGGGGTCCAGCTACTCCCACGGAAACTGCTGCAGATATCCCACTCGAGTCCAGGTCCACCATGGGTGCAGCCATGGCCCCGTCTGGGGCCACCGAGGGTGCTGCAGTGCTCCAGCCCGGAGCCATCACAGGTGCTGCAGTGCTCCAGCCCAGAGCCACTGAGAGTGCTGCAGTGCTCCAGCCCGGAGCCACCAAGGGTGCGGTGCTGCAGAGCTCCAGCCCGGAGCCACCATGGGTGCTACAGAGCTCCAGCCCAGAGCCACCGTGGGTGCTGCAGTGCTCCAGCCCGGAGCCACTGCGGGTGCTGCAATGCTCCAGCCCGAAGCCACTGCGGGTGGTGCAATGCTCCAGCTCGGAGCCACTGTGGGTGCAGCTCCGCTTCAGCCCAAAGCCACCAGGGATGCAGCTCCACTTCAGCCCAAAGCCACCATAGGTGCAACCATGTCCCAGCCCAGGACAACCACGGGTGCAGCTCTGTCCCGGTTCGGGACCACCAAGGGTGCAACTGACCAACCCGAAGGGTCGTGGTTCCCTTTTCTTCTGCTGATGCCGTCGGGGTTCCCCCTCTTCATCTCTCCTCTCTTTTGTTGGGTCTCCCCGTAAAGGGAGCCGCCTCCTGGACCGTCTGCCCTGTTCAGGTGGCTAAAAAATTCAGGCAGACCACCCAACTAGCTGAGCCGCAGAGACTTTGGTCACCTGCCTGAACTGCGTAGCCCCTCGGTCCAGGGGACTTAGGGGAGTTGAGGGCCTTTCTCTGGTGTGGGTACTGAGCAGGTTAGTTTTTGTTCCCTCCTGGCCTGTTCCCCTCCACCACCCACCCTTGATGGACTATTGTTGTGCCTACGGGGTGGGGGTGGGGGTTCTTTTTCTTTTGATGTTACTCTGGGGTGTCTGGTATCCACCCTTTGAGAGGGGGGGGCTCTGTCATAAACCGAGTTCTGGTGTTTTCTGCCAGACTCGGTTTCATGACTTCATCTGCCATATTATTCATCTGTTGCATTTTTTGCATTTTGGATTTATGTGTTGCTTGCCAGTTTTCTGTTTATGTCATATTTTGATTCTGTATTTGTTTTTATTTTTATTTGAGTTTGTTATTTCATTCTGTAATTCTCTGTTTCCTTTTCTGTTGACAGCTGTCAGGGGGCGTGTAGCTGGTGTGGGCATGCCCTGTCACAGCTGATTACACTTATCTATCGTTGCTTTCTCCTGCCCGTTCAGGTACCCTCACTTGTTGTCTATCATGTTTATTGGTCCGATCCATATTTAAGGGCCTCATTTTCATGTGGGATTTGCCGCTGGATTGTTTTCCTCTTCTCACCTCCGCCAGAGCCCAGCCTCGCTCTGGCACATATTTTTCAAGAGTAAGTTTTTTTGACTCATTACCTTTTGTGTTCTATATGTTCTGTTGCATTTTGTGTTAGTTATTTTCTGTTAATAAAGTATCCAAACTTACAGTTGGCATGTGGGTCTGTTTTTCTGTCCTGAGGGGCCAATTCATGACAAGACCATCGAGAACAATGATGTCTAGTTGAGAAGCTGTCTTCGATTGTGGCCCGACAAGTCCAATCCTGGAAGTGCACACACAGGGGCAAAGAGGGCACTGGAATGATGCAGTAGCTGGTGCAGAGGAAGAGACCTTCTGGCACTTTCTTGCGCTGGTGATTCTCTCACCGGCTGTTCTCACAGGAGGTGAAGGCCTATCGCGTTGCTGCATGCCAGCTCACTCTCTCCTGGTTGAGGAATTCCAGCTCCCGTGCTGGTACGGCACAGTATTTCAGGTTGTTTTTGACACAGTCCTTGTATCTCTTCTTTGTGCTCGTGGAACCTGTGTATCTCCTTTGCACCTCCTTTGTGCACCTGTGCTCCTCTGACCCTGGGAGAGTACTCCATAGAGTACTTGGTGCGGCAGTCAGGAGTTGTCCATTCAAATCACATGTCTAGTCCAACGGAGCTGGGCTTTAACGATCATGGTCTCAATGCTTACAAGGTCAGCCCTGTCCAGAACCTCCAGGTTCATTATTTTGTCCTGTGATCTGATTCCCAAAACTGAGAACAGGGCTTTCATGTGGAAGCGCTCAAGCTACCTGAGGTATTTTCTGTAGAGCGTCCAGGTCTCACAGCCATGCAAAAGGCTTGTGAGTACAACTGCTTTGTACATCTTGATCTTGGTTGCTAGCTTGATGTTCTTGTGGTTGAACACGTGAGAGATAAGGTGGTCCAGCAATTGACTCGTTTTATTGATGCAAGCAACGATTTCTTTGTCACCAGAACTATCAGATGAGATGGTACTCCCGAGGTACTTGAATTTATCGATGACCTTCAGCTGGGTACTCTCTATGCAGATGGTGGGAGGAGGTGGTGTGTTTCCTGGAGCAGGTTGGCACATGACTTCAGTTTTGCCGAGGCTGATAGTCAGACCAAAGAGTCGACAAGCTTCTGCAAATCTGTTCACGATGACCTGGAGGTCAGACTCTGTGTGGGCCAGGAGGGCACAATCATCAGCAAACAGTGCTTTGAGTAAGAGTCATTCAAGTGTCTTGGTCTCTGAATTCAGCCTGTAAAGATTGAAGAGCAAGCTATCCAGTCTCTATCTCAGGTACACCCCTCTTTCTAGGTTGTGTACAGCAGGGTTCAGGACGCACATGAAGAAAAAGTTGAACAGGAGAGGGGTGAGCACTGAGCCCTGTTTCACGCCACTGGGGATCTCAAGGGGCTGTGAGACATCACCGTTAGAGAGAATGAGGCCCTTCATGTCATCGTGGAACAGACAAATGAGCTGGACAAACTTTCTGGGAAAGCCAAGTTTTGCAAGGATTATCCAGAGTGCTTCTCTGTTCACTGTGTCAAAGGCCTTTGTCAGGTCGATGAAAACAGCATAGAGGTCCACGTTCAGCTCTATGCACTTTTCCTGGACCTGTCTCACCATGAAGACCATATTGATGGTGCTGTGGCCTGGTCTAAAGCCGCACTGAACTTCTGGCAGCAATTTTTACTGAGATGGTGTTGATGAGACGATTTAGATGATGCACGCCAGGATCTTGCCTGCAGTCAACAACAGGGTTATACCCCAGCAGTTGGCGCAGTCAGCTTTGTTGCCTTTGTTCTTGAAGAGGTAGACAACAGTGGCATCTCTGAAATTGTTTGGCATGATCTCTTCATACCAGATACTGACAAGGATGCAGTGGAATGTGTCGAGATACTCCGGACAAGCTGCTCTAAAGAGTTCAGTAGGAATGCCATCCATGCCCAGTGCCTTGCCAGAGCTGGTCTGCTTGATCGCCTTCTTGACCTTGTTTAACATAGGAGGAAGGTCAAGGTCGTCCTTTACTGGCTTCTGGTCAATCCCATCCAAAACTACGGTATCCACAGAGGAAGGCCGGTTGGGGAGTGTAGAGAAGTGCTCTCTCCAGTGTTCAATGATGCTTCATCCTTAAGCAGGGTAGTGCCGTCAGATGAGAGGAGTGGGGTTATGCTAGGTTTCTGTGGTCAATACACAGTCTTCAGTGAGCTAAAGAATTATTTTGAGTTGTTTGACTCTGCGTAATGTTGGACCTTGTCTGTCTTTCAGTCCCACCAGCTGTCCTGCATGAAGCATAGGTCTTTCTGCACTTTACTCTGCAAGTGTTTGAAGCAATCTTTCTTTGACCTGGAGTTGATGTCATTTTGCCATTCGATGAACACAGTGCGCTTCTTCTCCAAGAGCATGCCGATCTCCTTATTGTTCTCATCAAACCAGTTCTGATGGACCCGTTTCTTTGCTCCAAACACTTCTTTAGCTGACTCAGTTACCATCTGTTTGTACTGGTCCCATTTCACAGCAGGGTCTCCAGAGGGTGGTCAATGTGCAGTCAGCAAGTTGTTCAGGTGGACCTTGTACTTCTCGCTCCCATTTGTCCTCTTCAGTTTAGCAGTGTTGTATGAGGGTCGGGCAAGCTTCAGCTTCTTGCGGTGCAGTGGGACAATGTGGAGTCCAGGAACAGACCTGACCAGTCTGTGGTCTGTCCAGCACTCAGCACCTCGTATGGCTTTGGTAGTCTTGACATCATGGACATCTCGCCTTCGGACAATGACATAATCTATGACATGCCACTGCTTGGACCTTGCATGCTTCCATGTTGTCTTGTACTTGGGCATCCTGAAGAGTGTGTTGGTGATGGTCAGTTGGTTCTCGGCGCACAAAGTAAGCAGCATCAACCCATTGCCGTTCATCTTCCCCAGCCCATGTGTACCCAGTACTCTGTCCAAACTCTTGCTGTTGCTTCCAACCCTGGCGTTGAAATTGCCAAATATTACAAACTTATCACTGGTGGAGGTGGATTTCATGATGAAGTCAAGGTTCTCGTAGAATGCCTCTTTGACATCGGCACTGCTGGTGAGGGTTGGGGCGTAGCAACTAATGATGGTGATGTAGCGATTAGGAGCAAGAGGGAATCAAAGCTTCATCAACCCCTCACTTATGTCAGTGGGGAGATCAGGGAGCTGTTGGAGAAGAGCAATTTGTATGGTAAAGCCAACTCCATGAATCCTGTCCTCACTTTAAGCTTTCCCTTTCCAGAAGAAAGTGTAGCCACCCTCTGGGTTGCACATTGATCCTTCATTAGCAAAACGTGTTTCACTGAGAGCAACAATGTCAGTTCTGTATTGGGCTAGTTTGAGCAGCAATGTCAATTCTGTTGTGAGCTAGTTCTCTGGTGATCAGGGCTGATCACCCTGATCAGCCCTGCTGATAGGTGATAGGTACTGAATGGTAGACTGCCTCTAAACAATAAATGCTACAGTTCCTCAGTAGCAATGGGCAGGTGAAGCCTCAATGAAACTCTGAGGCTTTCTTCCTAATTATGCCAAAAAAGATTCAGAGCTTTGAGGCTTTAGTCTAACAAAGAGCAGTGACATCTGGTGGCCAACTTAAGCCATAGCAACCTCTCAAGAGTGCGACTGAAGCACTGACACTGCTTCAATCCCATGTCAGCAATAAATGTTCAGAGAATACTGTATGGTTGTTTTAATCTGCTGATGTTTTTGTTCATTTACCAGTGGTTCTTTTTTTATTCTGCGTTTTTGGTGAGGCAGATGATTACCAAGCCCACCTACACACACAGGTCTTTCTCCACCCCTCCACACCAACAATGAATCCAAGAGCAAGCTAAGCCTCATTTTACAGTATTTCCTTTTCTTCTTGACTTTTTTGGTAATTACCATAAGGAATTTCTCTTTGCCCATCATTTTGATGGAGAACGTTTTAAAAATTAGGTCATGATATAATTTTATCAGTAATTTTAATTCTAATAAAACACTGAAGTAGTTTTTATTTTCATTTTCATTTTCATTTTCAGTTTTAATTGGAAACCTTTGACTTTGAAAAAAGTAACAAACAAACCCCCCACCCCCCAACACACACAGAAGGTTTATATGTAAATCTGGCCCTTGGGAAGTGAGGAAGAAATTTTGTGGCCCTCACTACTATCAAAGTTGCCCATCCCTGCTCTCGATCTTCATCTGTGATCCAAAGGACAAACAGCAGACTTCAGTAGTGAAGTCTTCAGGCTCTGTGAAGGTGAGCCATCAGATGAGGACCATCGCCAGAAGTACGTTGTCAGTTCTTTCTGGCATTAGATGTGTAGTCAGATTTTTCCCCCCAGGCTGTCAGCATAGAGTTTGACAGCAGGGTAACAAGGGATATACATTCCGATGACATTCCTTAACATTTCCAGAGGTATGAGGCTGAGTATTAATCTTAATTTAAATATGCTCAATGGCATTTGGAGATTTAAAAAGTATCAAAGGGTGAACTGCCAGCTCAGGCCTACTTTGTACTACCTTTTGTTCTGTGCCATAGACTCTCAGATGACAAAAAAAAAACAAACAAAACTTCTCAGTCATTAATTACACCTTTTATCTCGACAGCATGACATGATTTTATGAGGTGAAAGTCAAGAAGCCATGTGAAACATGCAAAGTCTCTTATCTGCCTGGGTTTGGGGGAAAAAGGAAAGTAGAAGTTTATTGGATGCAGCCATAGAGAGCAATTAAGAGAGTGTGTAGCTCAGGTATGAATCACTGACCTCAAAAACCTGGCCAATAATGACCCTCAGTCCTTAAAGTGATAAGTATTGAGCAACCTGGAAAGTCATTTGGCCACTAATGCCCTAACTGAGGGGGTACAAGATGAAGGGGCTATAGGAAAAGGGGACAAAAAAGCTCTCTGGGCTGCAACTACCAGCCCTGCACCTCTCATGGAATAAAAATGCAGCTCTTATCTCTGATTCCGTGGCCTCGGCTTGATCCACACTGATCTAAAACGACTTTGTAGTTCCAGAACATTATCCTGCCTCTCTGCAGCCATCAGTGGCATCGGCCAACACACAAGCATTAATTATAAATCCATTAAAAGGGCTAGTTCGTCAGCAATGCAGCCATTATCAGATGACATGTCATTATTTTTCCCTCTTCAGCGCAGCAGCGAGCTGTGGTGGCTCCTGGCCAGTTCACTGGAACAAACATCTCATCTGTTTAAGGGTGCTGGTTTGGGAGCGTATAATGCATGGTAAGTGGGTGATGGGTCCCTGGAGGTAATGTGGCTTCCAGTCCGAGGGTATGATGACAGTGGTTAGGAAATTAATTGTCATCTTGTAAATATGCTGGCCAGACGGTCTTATCTCACTGGAACTAAAAGTAAACATGAAAAAGCAAGAGTATAATCATAGGTAAAATCTTTCACAATTTTTACCTACATATCTAAGGTAGAAAACATTTGAAAATTTCAGAAGAACTGGAGTGCATTCCCCCTTGTGCAGTAATAAGTTTTGAGTCTCCATGGAAACTGCAGAATAAGACCAACTGATATACTTTAGGCTTTGAATTGATAATTTATTGTGAGAGTCAATTGCAAAATTCCACAAAAAATCCTAAACTTTTTAATTGCAGTTTCTGTTGCAATATCTTAATTTTATACACTCCCTTCACATGCATGCTATCAAAGCAGAAAGTATCTTTCGTTTTTGTGCTTTGTCTATTTGCATAATGTTTTTTGACAGAATTGTGCATGACACTCTCAGCCTTTGGTTATGAGATTATTGGAGATTATCAAAAGTAAATCTTAATAGAGCCAAACTGAGCACTCCAGGGCTGAAAAATGAAGTCACTGCAAAACTGTGACATGCCGCATTTCCTCTAATGGCCACTTGAAGTCACATATTTAAATTTCAGGCCTAAAGATGTACGTTATTAGTAACTGAGGTGGAAGGTGACTGTAAACACAAGCAATTATCACCAGCAGCTGTTCACCTCAGCTAATAAAATTGCAGTATTTGAATTCTTGTTGGTGGATTTGGGATCTTTTAAAAAAAAAAAGTCATATAATAGGGACTACTAAGTGACAAGTTGTTAAAACCCATCCAACTGCGCTCTTCTCCAGTTTTGATGACTGAAATTGTAGTGAATTGTGACTTCACCCCCAACACACACACACACACACACACACACACACACACACACACACACACACACACCCACACAAGAGGAGACAGCTAAGTACTCTGATCACTGTCCATTTTTCTGTTTCTGCACATTTAAAGAAAACAAGGGTCCACCTGTCTCTGACTCCCTCATTTAAATTGTCTATTATCATTTGGTGGTTGGAAAGGCGGGTCAGATTTCAGATGATGAAGAAGAAGCCACTCAAATGAGAGATGGCAGTTTTATCCTCAAGGAGACTAGCCTGCAGTCAGGGTTGGGTCAGGTGACCCTGAACCTTCCCTTAGTTATGTAGCTAATAGGTTTAGACAGCACTTCTCTTCTTTCTTCACTCTCGATGTAATATTTTTGCTGGTTATTGACAAATGCTTGCTCTGTCCCATAGATTGAGTCCTCGTCGTGCTGTTTCTTCTTCATGTCTGTTCATTTCTTCTTCTATCCCCTCACTCCCCAGCCAGTCACAGCAGATGGCTGCCCCTTCCTGAGCCTGGTTCTGCTGGAGGTTTCTTCCTGCTAAAAGGAAGAAACCTTTTAGCAGGAAGAAACCAGTGGCAGTGTGCTCCGCTCCAAGGGCGGTGTGGTGGAACAGTGGTTAGCACTGCGCCAGCACAGCAACTCACCCTTGGCCATGGGATCCCTGGTTCGATCCCAGCCCCTGACCAACAGTGATCTGTGTGGAGTTTGCATGTTTCTCCCCGTATCTGCATGGGTTTACTCCAGGATTTCTCCGGTTTCGTCCCACAGGCCAAAAACATGCAGGTTAGGTTAATTGGAGACTCTAAAGTGGCCCTAGGTGTGAATGTAATTAATGTCATTAAATACCAATCATATGCTCATGCTACAGCAGGATTGAGAGGTGAGGATGCTCCCGCAAGTGAATCAGTCTCCCTGGAAAACCAGGTGCTTCAGTTCCTTGATAGTAGAGATATAAAGGTCGAAGCAAATGCAATTTCAGCCTGTCATGCTTTACCTAGAAAGGATAATAAAACAAAGAAATCAATTGTGATGCGCTTTGTGAACAGAAGGGTAAAGAATGACATACTGAGGCAGGCCAGAAAGCTACGGGGAACAGAAGTTTACCTAAATGAACATCTAACAAAAACTAATGCTGAAATAGCACGGCAAGCACGGATGCTGAAAAGACAAAATAAGATACAGGCAACATGGACAAGAAATTGTAGAGTTTGGATCAAACTCTAAAAAGGCCCAGCAGAGGATGTTCTTTCTGCGGCAGCTGAGGAAGCTCAAGCTACCCACCAAGATGTTAGTGCAGTTCTACACGGCCATCATCGAGTCCATCCTCACCTCCTCCATAACTGTGTGGTATGCAGGAGCCACTGCCAGGGACAGACTAAGGCTGCAGCGCGTCGTGCGCACTGCTGAGAAGGTGATAGGCTGCGAGCTCCCATCTCTCCAGGACCTGTACATCTCCAGGACCCGGAGGCGTGCTGGCCGGATCATAGCCGATCCTTCACATCCTGGTCACGTACTGGTTGCCCCCCTCCCCTCAGGTAGAAGGCTTCGGTCCATTCAGACTAAAACCTCCCGGCACATGAACAGCTTTTTCCCCTCTGCCATCAGACTGCTGAACATTAAGTGACTTTTTGACTCTCGTGCACTATGTACAGCAGCTCAACCAGACTCACGTCATTCATCACTGTTTTTCTGTTGCATTATCGACTGCACTATGTGGTACTTCACATTATCTGCTACTTGCTAATTTTTTAAAACTGCCTTGACTAGTACTACTCATTATTACTAGTATTATTATTGGTATTATTATTATTATTATTACTTATTATTACTTATTTTTCTACACTTATTGCACGTTTTTAGTCCTTTAGTTTTTTAGTTTATCCCTTTTTCTCATCATGTTTTTAATGTTGCAGCATGGCACCGAGACAAATTCCTAGTTTGTGTACTACATGAACAATGGCAATAAATCTGATTCTGATTCTGATTCTGAAACTAAATGGAACACCTGAGGAAGCAAAGAGTATAATAATCAGAGAGATCACTGACTTAAATAAATATAGATGAACACTGATTAAGAAAATTAAGAGACCATGATAATCCATATCCACACACCCGGCAAGAATAGTTCTTCTGTGACACCATGTCAATGTACTTTTAAAAAAAAACAAAAACTAAAAACAAACAAAACTTATGACTGACTTGAGTAGACATCAATTATCCCCAGTTGCAGGAAGTCATTTGACACAGAGTGAGGAAATTCAAACTCTGAAAATATGCCATTATGCTGAACATAAACTACAAGAGATGGAGAATGATACTGATCCTGATAACCACTTTTTCAATAATATTCATAATCATTGTGACTATTACACTGAAAAGCAATTCAAAAGTCAAGTGCAACTAGATGGTAAACTATCAATAATACACTTCAACAGCAGAAGTCTTAACAAAAACTTTCCACAGATTCAGGACTATTTAAAACAGCTGGACAGAAAATTTACAGCTATCGCAGTCTCTGAAACTTGGCTTAATGAAGAGCAGGCTCCCCTGATGGCAACAGAGGGATATCAGATGTTTCATATTAACAGATCTCAAAAAAAGGGTGGTGGTGCTGCACTGTATATTGATGACCTGTATAGGTGTAAGCTTGTAAATGGAATGTCCTTTGCACTACCAGTGATTTTGGAATGTGTTACTGTTGAGATTGACCAAGATAAAACAAAAAATCTAATTATAAGTTGTATATATAGAACGCCGGGAACTTGCACTGAGACATTCAGAGATAAATTAGTCGAACTCTACAATAATATTACTAGTAAGAAAATGGTAGTAATTTGTGGAGATTTCAATATTGATCTACTAAATCCATATCAACAAAATGTAATTACAGATTTCATGAATTCTATGTACAGCATGAGTCTATATCCCACAATAACACATCCCAGTAGAATCACAGTTCACACTGCTACACTTATTGACAACCTGTTTGTTAATATTATTGATAAGAAAATAGAAAGTGGATTATTTATAAATGATATAAGTGACCATTTGCCAACCTTTGCACTTATCCATGGCCACACGGGGGCCAATACAGAAAAAAATTTAAAATCGTTCAGATACAAATCACAAAATGCAATCAGTTCTTTTAAAGGGGACTTGTTGAAGCAAGACTGGACAAAAGTCTATGTATCAGATGTAAATGAAGCCTACTGTGGCTGCATGAAATAATAAGCGGCGAACTGAGAGTTTTTAAGGGAGTTTATTAATCATACCGCCATCACGAGAACTCACTCCAGCGCCGTGCAGCGCACCAGAGCGAGCCCGGAGGCTCTCCAGCAGATAGGCAATGAGTGCAGTCAGATGAGCAGTGAGAGAGTGAGTTACAGAGCATATGCAGTTTTTATACCCCACTACAGACAACGCATTCACAGCAGTAGGTATGGACATTTGCATTTGAGAGTCACACATAACAATAGGAAGATTACTGGCCGGAATTCGCCTCTGCTCCGGAGCTGTAGGACAAAAGAGGTTACAAGGCACATCTACATATTGTTATCAGTCCATAGATCACACTGCTATGTTAATTGCTCCCGCTGAACGCTCTGCTTGTCCATGGCTGTTGTGGGGGTTACCCATACACTCCCCCCTAGAGGGCTCAGCGGGGAGCTGAGGCCTCGATAGTCCGGCTTTGGTAGCGAGCTGCGGGGAAGGCTCGCTGCAGGCGGCGGTGGAGGGAGGGGGGGTGGGGGTAGCAAGTGCTGGCCCGGGACGGCGAAATTGTCTGGGCCGCGCAAAAATTGCCTGTGGATCCGCAATGTTGAGGGGCTGTCCCGTGAAACGTGTGGCGGTCCACCGCAGCTGTAAGAAGAAAAATTTGTCTCTGACTCCTCTCGCGGCCATGAAGAAAAAAAGGAGCTGCAGCAGTGAGGGACTTGGCGTGTTGACTTTAGGTGCGCGCGCAGCCCTAAAGTCCTCGGGGACAGCTGACGGCTGAATTCCCTTGTGCACCGTGGCTGTGACCCGTACAAAATCCTGTGAGCGAGCTGCGTGCGTGCTTCAGGTGTGTGAGCAGCCCTGAAGGTTCTGTGTGCAGTGGCGAAGGACGATGGCGGTCTGTGTGGAGCTGGTATTGTCCCGTGCGTGGTGCGCTGTCCTCATAACCCCCCGGTGTGCGTGCGGGGTTCGGTGCATGGCAGGTCCACTGTAGAGGCGAGTCAGGGTCAGGGAGCTTGCTGGAGATCAGCGTCGTCGGCGCCGATGGTCATCCCTGTTGAAGCTGTTGCATCGTTCGCTCGTGCCGGGTCATGGTGCGTTGGAGCGGTGAGAGGGAGGAGACGATCTTTGTCCCTTGGGCTCGTGTAGATGCATAGGAGCGATGAGAGGGAGGAGACGATCTTTGTCCCTCGGGCTCGTGTAGATGCATAGGAGCGGTGAACTGAGAGTTTTTAAGGGAGTTTATTAATCATACCGCCATCACGAGAACTCACTCCAGCGCCGTGCAGCGCACCAGAGCGAGCCCAGAGGCTCTCCAGCAGATAGGCAATGAGTGCAGTCAGATGAGCAGTGAGAGAGAGAGTGAGTTACAGAGCATATGCAGTTTTATACCCCACTACAGACAATGCATTCACAGCAGTAGGTATGGACATTTGCATTTGAGAGTCACAGATAACAATAGGAAGATTACTGGCCGGAATTCGCCTCTGCTCCGGAACTGTAGGACAAAAGAGGTTACAAGGCACATCTACATATTGTTATCAGTCCATAGATCACACTGCTATGTTAATTGCTCCCGCTGAGCGCTCTGCTTGGCCGTGGCTGTTGTGGGGGTTACCCATACCTATGACACATTTATAAACATTGTAACCACTCTTTATGAAAAAAATTGTCCATTAGTAAAGAAAAAGCCTAAACATAAATTTGCCGATAAGCCATGGTTAACCAAAGGATTACAAAAGCCGTGTAAAAAGAAAAATTTAATATTCAATTCAATTCAACTTTATTTATAATGTGCCACATCACAACAAAAGCCGTCTCATGGCGCCACAGTGCAGATAAAAAAAAAATCACACAGTCACAGAAAGACCCAGCAATCAGACGATCCCCTATGAGCAAGCACTAGGCGACAGTGGAGAGGAAAAACTCCCATTTGGAAGGAAGAAACCTCTAGCAGAACCAGGCTCAGGGAGGGGCAGTCGTCTGCTGCGACTGGCTGGGGATGAGGGGATAGGGAGGATGGAAAGGACAGACATAAAGAACATAGCAGTAAGATGCCAAGTACAGTATTGGAGATCAACCAGCAGTATGGATCAGATAACAACAGAACAAGAGTGGGGTTAAAAGACACAAATACCCTCCTTAAATGAAAGCTATATTAAAAAGGAAGGATTTTACCCTGTTCTTAAAGACAGAGACCGAGTCTGATTCCCGGACCCAGAGTGGTAACTGATTTCAGAGAGAAGGGGCTTGGTAGCAGAAGGTTCTGCCTCCCAATGTATTATATAAAGCTTTCCTAAAGAAAAGAACAAAAGAAGCAGAGCAGCGGTATAAAACCTACAAAAATAAGTTGACACATATAATAAGATGTAGTAAAAGAGACTATTACAGTAAAGAACTGGAGAAAAACAGAGACAATATTAAAAATACATGGACAATACTTAACAATATTCTTGGAAATAAAAACAGAAATACAAGCTACCCAACCGATTTTTCAAAAAATAAAACAACTCAGAGTGTGAATGCAGTTTCACCTGCAGATGAATTTAATAACTTTTTTGTTAACATTGGTCCTAATTTGGCTCGAGAAATACCCATTACGGCACCTACAGGTGAAACAATAAGCAAAAACACTGCTATAAAAGACTCCATTTTCATAAAGAACACAGACGAGAGAGAGGTCATTGAAATTGTTAAATCGTTTAAAAGTAAAACATTTACGGACTGTGATGGTATTGACATGCTCTTAGTCAAAACTATTATTGAATGCTTAGTGAAACCACTGACGTATATCTGTAACCTGTCTCTCCAAACAGGTATATTTCCCAATGCAATGAAAATAGCTAAAGTAATTCCGATATACAAGACGGGTGACAGAGGGGAATTCTCAAACTATAGACCAATTTCACTATTGCCGCAATTTTCCAAGATACTTGAAAAAAATATTCTATGAGAGAGTTGACAACTTCATACTGAAGAATAATTTATTGTGTGAGCAGCAATATGGGTTCAGACACAAGAGGACAACTGCATTTGCTCTAATGGAATTTATAGAAAAAATATCAACTGCCGTTGAAAATAAAGAGTATTCAGTTGGGGTATTCCTGGATCTTAAAAAAGCATTTGATACAGTGGATCATAATTTATTATTAAAGAAACTACAAAATTGTGGTATTAGGGGGGTAGCACTGTCCTGGTTATGTAGTTACTTAAAGAATAGATATCAGTATGTATGTGTTGGTAACAAAAACTCACAGTTACTGAAGGTTACTTGTGGAGTCCCACAGGGTTCAGTTTTGGGGCCATTGTTATTAAACATGTATATAAATGATATATGTAAAGTTTCAGAAAAAATGGATTTAATATTGTTTGCCGATGACACTAATTTATTATGCAGTGGAAGCAATTTGGAACAGCTTTTGGATACACTCGGAAAGGAATTAGGAAAGCTCAAACTGTGGTTTGATACAAACAAATTAACGCTCAATTTAAGTAAGACAAAATTTATAGTTTTTAACAACCATCACAACAACTTATTATCTAAACTCAGTGTAAATGGTGTAGAGATTGAAATGGTATCCGAAACTAAATTTCTTGGAGTAATAATTGATAATAAACTGCGTTGGAAGACACATATTAATTATATTAAAGGTAAAATATCCAAATCAATTGCAATACTACACAGAGTGAAATATTTGCTGAATCAACCCACACTATATATCTTGTATCATTCATTAATACTCCCATACATGACATATTGTACTGAAGTATTGGGAAATACATATAAAATAAACATATATCTGTGGGCGACACACATTGTGGGCTCACGTTTCCACAGAGACAGGACTGCATGTGTATTGAGGGTGTCACGTCTGCAAGGACAAAGGACTCGAATCTGCAGAAGATAACAAGGAGGTGTGAGATTTGTCTCTTTTTCCCACAGAAGATACCCCGGAGAGATTTCCGGTTCATCAGGAAATGAGAGACAATGGTGAAGATTCAAAGGGACGCTTTGTGACTGTATGTTTACTGAAAACACCATGTGACTTGAATTCTGATGCTGGAAACATATAAAAGGGTGATGAGATATGATTTTTTTCTCTTTCCTGCTTTGAGAATGCTAGAAGCTGTGTTCTGTCAATAAAGCTGGTTTACGACTAAACTCAGCCTCATCATTTGAGCACATCTTCTACACTGGTGACCTACGACGAGAAATGAGCAGACAGAATTCTCCCGAGCGGGGCTCGGCGGAAGCTAGCCTGATGGCTGCCTCCACGATCCGGCTACCCAATTTCTGGCAGCACAGCCCGCGCTCATGGTTTAGCGCAGTCGAGGCGCAGTTCAACCTCCGGAGAATCTCCAACGACGACACAAGATTCTACCATGTGGTAGCGAAGCTGGACAGCAACACGGTCCAGAGAGTGGAGGATCTGGTTAATCATCCACCAGACAGCGACAAGAACAGCGCATTGAAGGACGCGCTGATCAGCCATTTCACCCCGTCAGTCCAACAACGAGCAGAGGGACTCCTGACGTTGACAGAGTCAGAAAACGATAGACCTGCGGACCTGATGGTGAAGATGCTGAAGCTCAAAGACTCTGAGGATGGCGAATGCATTTTCGCCCACCTTTTCCTTCGAACCCTGCCACCAGCAGTGAGCGTGGCCCTGGCAGAGTCGCCCCGATTGGCCAGGCGAGACTACCATGGGTTGAGCAAAGAGGCGCAGCGGTTGGTCGACGCCCACTATGGAGTGTTTTGTGTTTTTCTTTTTTTTTATGCCATGCAGGTTTTGCCTTACTAGACGTTTGGGGGGGGGGGTGTAGTGTGGGCGACACACATTGTGGGCTCACGTTTCCACAGAGATAGGACTGCATGTGTATTGAGGGTGTCACGTCTGCAAGGACAAAGGACTCGAATCTGCAGAAGATAACAAGGAGGTGTGAGATTTGTCTCTTTGTCCCACAGAAGATGCCCCGGAGAGATTTCCGGTTCATCAGGAAATGAGAGACAATGGTGAAGATTCAAAGGGATGCTTTGTGACTGTATGTTTACTGAAAACACCATGTGACTTGAATTCTGATGCTGGAAACATATAAAAGGGTGATGAGATATGATTCTTTCTCTTTCCTGCTTTGAGAATGCTAGAAGCTGTGTTCTGTCAATAAAGCTGGTTTACGACTAAACTCAGCCTCATCATTTGAGCACATCTTCTACATATCCACTCTTTATGCTTCAGAAGAGAGCTATTAGAATAATAAACAAAGCTGCTTACAGGGAAACAACAAACCCACTTTTCTTAAATTAAAAGCTCTCAAGTTGAAAGATCTGGTTGACTTTAAAACTGCAGTAATAATCTTTAAAGTGAAGAATCTATCACTGCCCGCAAATTTCCAAAAGTTGTTCCAAATAAGGGAGAAACAATATCATTTCAGAGGAACATGTATATTTCAAAAACCTTCAGTGAGAACTACCACCAAGCAACACTGTGTTTCAGTGCAAGGAGTCTGATTATGGAACGATTTTGGACCTGAATTAAAATCATGTACAACGCTTGGACAATTTAAACAAAAACTAAAGGAATAAATACTCCAAACATATATACAAGATAACATGTAAAATCACATAAGGATTATCATATCCAGTCTGCGTTGTGTTGTTGCTTAGTTTTTTTTGTCACATTTTGTCTTAGCTATGTTCTGAATTGTAATCCCTCTTGTTTTGTTTTTGTTTTGAATTCTTGGATGGAATATGGGTGGGCAATATAAGCTGCGGCTTCAGCCATCACCCATTTCGGATAACTTATGTTGAACTGTATAATCGGAGGAGTTATTGTCTAATTTGACCTTGTTGGATTTTCTTCCCCCTTTGTTATATTATTCTGTTTCTTTTAATCTGTACTTTTATCTATCCAAAATAAAAAAGATTCATTCATTCAATGTGTGTGTGAATGGTTAAGGGATAGCGCCGTACCGTGGCTGCTTCATCCATCCAGGTGGATGCCCTCAATTTCCCCTCTGGGGATCAATAAAGTATACAAAATTAAAAAAAAAAAATAAATAAAAGGGCCTCCTCATGGATCGTCACCTAATCGTGGTGGGGGGGTTTGTGTGCCCCAGTGATCCCAGGGGCTATGTTGTCCGGGGGCAATTTGCCTCTGATAGGGTCTCCCAAGACAAACTGGTCCTGGGTGAAGGGCCAGACAAAGAACGATCCAACAGACTCTCATGATAAATTGTATATCAAGGATTCAGTGTACCCCGCCCGGTATGGGGTTACCGGGGCCCCACCCTGGAGCCAGGCCTGGGGGAGGGGCTCGAAGGCTAGCGTCTGGTGGCCAGGTTTCCACCCATGGGACCCGGCCGGGCTCAGCCCGAAGGAGTTACATGGGTCCGCCCTCCAGTGGGTTCACCACCTGCAGGAGGGATCATGGGGGTCCGGTGCTATGTGGATTAGGTGGCGGTCAAAGGCGGAGACCTTGGCGGATTGATCCCAAGCTTTCTAAACTGGCTTTTGGTACGTGGAATGTCACCCCTCTGGTGGGGAAGGAGCCTGAGCTGGTGTACGAGGTTGAGCAATACCGGCTAGATATAGTCGGCCTCACCTCAACACACAGCTCCAGTTCCAGAACCAGTCTCCTGGAGAGGGGCTGGAGTTTGGCCTTTTCTGGAGTTGCCCCGGGCGAGAGGCGACGAGCTGGGGTGGGTATTCTTGTATCGCCCCACCTAACTGCCTCTATATTGGAGTTTTCCCCGGTGGACGAAAGGGTTGCTTCCCTGCGCCTTCGGGTTGG
The DNA here is from genome assembly GCA_020510985.1 of Pholidichthys leucotaenia. Classification (NCBI taxonomy): domain Eukaryota; kingdom Metazoa; phylum Chordata; class Actinopteri; order Cichliformes; family Pholidichthyidae; genus Pholidichthys; species Pholidichthys leucotaenia. The sequence continues at coordinate 168,384,733 of CM035846.1, forward strand.
GAAACGGGTCCTGACCATCATTTGTGCCTATGCACCAAATGATGTTTCAGAGTACCCACCCTTTTTGGAGTCTGTGACTGGGGTGCTGGAGGGTACTCCTCCTGGAAACTCCATTGTCCTACTGGGGGACTTCAATGCGCACGTGGGCAACGACAGTGAAACCTGGAGGGGGGTGATTGGGAGGAACGGCCTGCCCGATCTGAACCCGAGTGGTGTTCAGTTATTGGACTTCTGTGCTAACCACAGTCTGTCTATAACGAACACCATGTTCAAGCATAAGGGTGTCCATATGTGCACCTGGCACCAGGACACCCTAGGTCGCAGGTCGATGATTGATTTTGTTATCGTATCATCAGACCTGCGACCGTATGTCTTGGACACCCGAGTAAAGAGAGGTGCAGAGCTGTCAACTGATCACCACCTGTTGGTGAGTTGGATCCGATGGCAGGGGAGGAAGCCATTCAGACCTGGTAGACCCAAACGTATAGTGAGGGTGTGCTGGGAGCGTCTGGCGGAGGCCCCTGTCCGGGAGGTCTTCAACTCCCACCTCCGGAAGAACTTCAACCACATTCCGAGGGAGTCTGGAGACATGGAGTCTGAATGGGCCATGTTCTCCACCTCTGTTGTTGAAGCGGCGGCCCAGAGCTGCGGCTGCAAGGTGGTCGGTGCATCTCATGGTGGCAACCCCCGAACCAAGTGGTGGACACCAGTGGTGAGGGGGACCATTAAGCTGAAGAAGGAGTCCTATCAAGCTTGGTTGGCTTGTGGGACTCCCGAAGCAGCTGAGGTGTACCGGCAGGCCAAGCGGAGTGCAGCTCGGGTGGTTGCTGAAGCAAAAACCCGGGTATGGGAGGAGTTCGGTGAGGCCATGGAACAAGACTTTCAGTTGGCTTCAAAGAGATTCTGGCAAACTGTTTGGCGGCTCAGGAGGGGAAAGCAGCTCCCCGTCCACACTGTGTATGGTGCGGATGGGACACTGTTGACTTCAACTGGGGATATCGTCGGGCGGTGGAAGGAATACTTCGAGGATCTCCTCAATCCCACTGATACGCCTTCCACAGAGGAAGCAGGGTTTGGGGATGAGGGGGATGACTCGCCTATCACAGGGGCTGAGGTCGCCAAGGTGGTTAAAAATCTCCTTGGTGGCCGGGCCCCGGGTGTGGACGAGATTCGCCCTGAGTACCTCAAGGCCCTGGATGTTGTTGGGTTGTCATGGTTGACACGCCTCTGCAACATTGCGTGGAGGTCGGGGGCAGTGCCTTTGGCATGGCAAACCGAGGTGGTGGTTCCTCTCTTCAAAAAAGGGGACCGGAGGGTGTGCTCCAACTTTAGAGGGATCACACTCCTCAGCCTCCCTGGGAAGGTCTATGCCAAGGTACTGGAGAGGACAGTCCGGCCGTTGGTCGAACCTCGGATTCAGGAGGAGCAATGTGGTTTTCGTCCTGGCCGTGGCACATCGGACCAACTCTTTACCCTCTCGAGAATTCTTGAGGGTTCGTGGGAGTTTGCCCAACCAGTTTACATGTGTTTTGTGGACTTGGAGAAGGCATTTGACCGCGTCCCTCGTGGATTTTTGTGGGGGGTGCTTCGGGAGTATGGGGTATCGGGCTTGTTGTTACGAGCTATTCGGTCTCTGTACGACCGTTGTGAGAGTTTGGTTCGTATTGCCAACACTCGGTCGGAGTCATTCCCAGTGAGAGTTGGACTCCGCCAGGGCTGCCCTTTGTCACCGATCCTGTTCATAATTTTTATGGACAGGATTTCTAGGCGCAGCCAGGGAATGGAGGGTGTCATGCTTGGTGACCACAGGATCTCATCTCTGTTGTTTGCAGATGATGTTGTCCTGTTGGCTTCATCCAGCAATGACCTACAGCTCTTGCTGGGACGGTTTGCCGCTGAGTGTGAAGCGGCTGGGATGAGAATCAGCACCTCCAAGTCCGAGTCCATGGTCCTCAGCTGGAAAAAGGTGGATTGTCCTCTTCGGGTTGGGGACAGGCTCCTGCCCCAAGTGGAGGAGTTTAAGTATCTTGGGGTCTTGTTCACGAGTGAGGGGAAAATGGAGCGAGAGATCGACATATGGATTGGAGCAGCATCTGCAGTGATGCGGACATTGTACCAGTCTGTTATGGTGAAGAGGGAGCTTAGTTCTAAAGCAAAGCTGTTGATTTACCAGTCAATCTACGTTCCTACTCTCACCTATGGTCACGAGCTTTGGGTAATGACCGAAAGAACGAGATCGTGGATACAAGCAACTGAAATGAGCTTTCTCCGTAGGATTTCTGGACTCACCCTCAGAGATAGGGTGAGGAGCTCAGTCATCCGGGAGATGCTCAGAGTAGAACCGCTGCTCCTCCACATTGAAAGGAGTCAGTTGAGGTGGTATGGGCATCTGATTAGGATGCCTCCTGGACGCCTCCCACTTGAGGTGTTTCAGGTACGTCCCACTGGGAGGAGACCCCAGGGCAGACCCAGGACTCGGTGGAGAGACTATGTCTCCCAGCTTGTCTGGGAACGCCTTGGTATCCCCTCTGAAGAGCTGGAGCAGGTGGCTGGGGAGAGGGAAGTCTGGGCTTCTCTGCTTGAACTGCTGCCTCCGCGACCCGGACCTCCGGAAAAGCGGTAGAAGATGGATGGATGGATGGATAAATAAAAGGGAGTTTTTCCTCTCCACCGTCACCAAGTGCTTACTCACAAGGGATCGCCTGATTGCTGGGGTCGTTCTGCAATTGTGGGGTTTTCCCCTACAGTTTGAAAGTGCTCTGAGATGACTGCTGTTGTGAAATGGCGCTATATAAATAAAGCTGAATTGAATTGAATTGGCTGTGAAGCAACCCAGAGGTTATGAGCTGGTAGAGGAAGAACTGCAAGCACTGCAAGCAAATTTCTTAATTCTTAAATGCATCACAATGCGGACCTCTTCATCGATGCAGAATGTTAATGATTGAGAGCTCACCATCTATGTAAAAACCTGAAGTACTAATCTTGACTACATTTGTTTGACCTCTGCTGCTCAATAAAGTTGTAAATGTCATGGCTCCCGCAGGGCCATCGTTAACTTCAGCTGCACGCACACCTGTTGCCAATCTCCAGCGGGCTTTAAAAGACAGACCTGCCTGTGACTCAGCACGGAGCCGTCTGTCAACCTCCATAGACACGTCTCGCGTCAACAGCCACATCCTGGCTCATCGTCTGAATCCCAGACCTTCTCCTCGCTCACGTAAGCTAAACAATTGACTCACCTTTGTCAGTCGTCTTCCCCTGTGCACAGGTGGATCTCCCCGGCGGTGGATTCCTCTCTTCCCGGCGGCGGTCCAGCCTCCATCATCGCTACAGGGCTTCACGCTCACTTCCCCGCACAGAGTCAGACGCTGTCTCCCTGGCTGCAGCCCTAAGGCCAACCTGAGCTCAACCACGACCACCTGCAAAGTAAGCTGTCATTACTATCACGCTCTTTGCCCAAGGACTGAGCTAACATTCCTGTTTTATCGTTATAGGGTTGTCAGGCTGAACGGCGTCCTGCTCTTCCCCCAGCACGAGTCCTGCACTGCACACAACATACACTGTACATACATGCACTCACACACAGACACGGTTAGCAATAAAAGGATAATTGTACTTCACTCGAGTCTGTGTTTTGTCCCCTGGGTCCAGAGTTATGTCAGTAAAGTTACATCGCAACGTTGAAATCTGCTGTTGCACAGGGTCATGGGCTTAATTGCTTGTTTATTGCATCATGGCAAATGAAGGCAGAAAACACCCAACAGATGTGGGCAGTGGTGGCCTCATGGTTAGGGATGTGACCTGGTGAGTGGAGGGTTGCGGGTTCGATCCTTGGACCGGCAGAATTAAATCTGGGTGGGACCTATAACATAGCAGTGTTTGCCCCACCCTCCTTAACCCCACTGTGGTGCCCTTGAGCAAGGCCCTTAACCCCAACTACTCCAGTGGAGCTGCTCAGTGGCCACAGGTCAGTCTGTGGTTGTACTGGGCAGCTTCCTCGTGTGAATATGAACAGGGCGTCCTTGAAAAAGAGAAGTTGCTTCTCAATGGAACTACCCTGTATAAATAAAGGTTAAAAAAATAAATAAAAATGCACTGATAGCATTTTGAAAGGGCATGTTTGGGCACATTTTGGATTTTATGAACTCGGTGTGATACGTGAACTGGACAAGATGCATGCTGCCCGCAAAAGACACTCCCGAAAAATCAGACACTTCAATAGCAGGAAGACCCCAAGTAACTGCGTCAGCTGTCTCCACCAGGAGCTAACATTAACTCCAGTTAATAGTGGAGACAGTCAACTCCACCAACCAACTCAGACTGACTGAAAAGGGCCAACCACTCCGTAGCAGCACCCACAGTCAAAGTTCTCTTGCCCCACTCGGCAACAGAAAAGGCCGGGTCAGTAGTTAGCACTGTTGCCTCACAGTTAGAAGGTTCCAGGTTTGAATTCCCAAGCTGGCAGGGATAGGAACCTTTCTGTGTGGAGTTTGCATGTTCTCCCTGTGCTGTGTGGGCTCCGGTTTCCTCCCACAATCCAAAGATATGCATGTTAGGTTAATTAGTGACTCTAAATTTGCCCTAGGTTTCTGATAGGCCATTAGAATAGAGGGTTAGTGTAGCTACTAGTGAAGAGCTTTGAGGGTGTTTTCACACCTAACTTCACTTAATTTGGTCCGAATCAGTTGACAAGTTTGTTACTTTGTATCATTTTGTCCTTGGTTCGGTCCCCTTTCACACAGGCAAAAATTCAAGCAGACCAAACTGCGTCACGTTAAATACTGCAAGACTTACGTCAGAACATTGTCTATTCTTTTTGGTCAGATTTTTTTGCCACGCGAACAGGAAAGATAAATACAGGAAGTAGGATTACTACTGTGTATTTATGCATTTCTGGGAGAAAATAATACAAATCGTAGCATAATCTATGGGGGGTTTTCATCGCCCTGGTTATCGTTTAGTACATACATGCATATACCACTTTTGGCAAATCATATAGATTGGTATTGCTGCTACAGATGGGAAATAACATGTTAACGTTCATTAATCCTCCAGAACCGTGACGTACTCAGCCACAGGTATTTTCATAGATCTATCAGGTATGTACACTGACATAAAATGTTTTACTGTTTGCCACTGGTCCTGTTTTAATGTGATCGCTTTCTCACCTGCAGGACCACACCAGAGTTCGCCATTTGATTCGAACAGTTGTTTTGGTACGCCCTTGAGTACGATTACCGTGTCCTCACCATACAAAACGAATCGCACTAACGGAGAAAACGAACTTGAGTTCAACTGAAATGAGCTAAAGCCTGTAGGTGTGAAAGCACCCTGAGTGGTCTTACTGCTAGAAAAAGTGCTATATACATACAGATCCTAGTCCTAATCCCACAAACTGCCAGAGACCTCAGCTGCTGTATAAGCTCCCTTCATGAAGTTACTGACAAGGCACATTTACCAGACTGATTCTATTAATTGATAAAATAGTAGTCATATAGTAAGGCAATGGAAATTTATTTATAGTACGATCCACACAGAAATTCAGTAGTTTTTTATTCATAAATTACAAAAATAAATTCAAATTACAAAAATAAAATGAATTTAAAAAAAATACATCAAAAACAAAATTAAAGGGGTCATTGACTGCACTTTTTGCACATTTTAATAGCTAATGTCTTAATGAATTGTTGATGACATATTTTGTTCACATTTTCTTAATTTTTTTTAGTTATTCAAATTATTGCAAATTTGTATTTTTCCTGGCTGTCTTGAAATGCTCTAATTTAAAGCCTATCATTTTAAGAAACATCCTTCACCTATTAAACTCCACCCTCCATCTTACATCAGTTAGCCATTAGCTGACTGGCTTCTTGTCTTTAGCTTTTAGCCTCTTTCTAACTCAGTGCTGGTTCACTTATCCACGCATTACTCCAGCTGATTTTGCCTTGATTCCACACCAAATTGTTAGCATCACGTGGTGGTCAGCCCCCCAGTCGCCACAAGTGACCTGGCCCGGGACCCGAGGCTGCTGGCCGAGCCACGGCGAAGCTTGCTGTGCTGAGCCATAGGATCTCAATGGACAGTGTCTTGCTCTGCAGGATGCCGCTCCACTTCCACGGCCAGCTGGGGAACGCCCCATCACGAGGCAGTTCCCTTATGCTGCCCACAAGAGAGGAATTGAGTCACGCAGAGCCCCGCAGGAAAGGTGGGGGATCTGGCTGCGAGAGCCAGTAGTCTCCAGCCAGCAACCTTGGGTCCCAGTGTAGGTACCACCTACACTCAGCCAGGTTGGTTGCCACGACCGGCATGCCGGTGCTGGCGATTTGCTGTGGAATCATGACGAAATTATTGGGAGATGGGCCAGAGTGACGTAAGGCATACTGTCGACTGTGGACTGGTGAACCAGGTGGTAACAGGGATGGCTATTAGGGTGACTAAGATCTGAGGAAAATAACAATATAAGCCTCCTGCAAGTCTCCTGGTGACAGTGTTAACTGGGGGGCTAATAGGCTACCTTTAACAACCCTTCCATCTACATGACAGACAGTTAGGTGGGCCAATAATAGAGCAGTGGGTGGGTCTCAAGAATGGTGGTGGGTTGACTTTGTCAAATCATGGCATATACGATTTACCTGTAAGAGTCAAAAACATTTCTGGTGTTTCTGGTAGAGAAAACTAGATAAAGGCTGTGTGGGTTTTTTTTTTTTTTTAAGAGAATTGACTGTTTTGATATTTTTTGGATAATTACGTGACAATTGGGGTGGGACAAAAAAGATCAATTCAGTCATGGATTGCGATACTTGACACTAAGGATGATTCACCAATCCCTAAATGCATGGATTGATCTTTTATTATGTATATTCATGTCAACATGAATGTCAACATTGCATACATGTCAACATTGCATAATCTCTTGGGTATTCTACCAATTGCATTTTCAGTCACCTAGATGGTGCAAAGCAAGCACCCGGACAAATAAAGTCAGAGGTTGTCTCCTGAGATTTGCAGCCAGCTTTGAAAGTTAGGAAGCAGTTAGCTCAAAGTCGTTATAATCTGGGCATGGTTGTCTTCTCTGTTTCCCCGGTGTGTTGTGTCATTCCCTATTTGCCTTTATTGTCATTATTGTCATCTTTGTGTTTCCCTGCCCTTGCTTTTGTCCTTTGCATGGTTCAGGGTCTTGTGTGTATATTTGTTTTCCTATTGTTCGCAGCTCTTCATGTTTTCCATAGCTGTAGACACTTTCCCTCATGTGTGTTACCGTTTAGCAGAGAGGGAGGGGGATATTTCTAATCATACTCCTTTTGAAAGGTGACCTTTGTCCCGACACCCCCCCCCCCCCCGACCTGACCTATGTAATTATCAGGGGATTACCTCTAATGACATGGGGATTAGTGTGGGTATGGAATGTCAATTATAATTGACCTAAGGGATTAGTGCGGGGATTAATGTGGGTATAGAATGTCAATTATATATGCTTTTTAAAAATGATCTGACCTTTGAGATTAGTGTGAGAATGGAATGTCAATTATATACTGTATGTTTTTAAATAAAAGATTTTTGACCTGTGAGATTAGTGTGAGAATGGAATGTCAATTATATATGCTTTTAAAAATGACCTTTGACCACAAGGGATTAATGTGGGTATATAATGTCAGTTATATATGCTTTTAAAAATGATCTTTGACCATATGGGATTAGCGTGAGAATGGAATGTTTATTATGGGGGAAACAGCTTTCAAGGATTATGACATGTTTTCAGTTTGTTCATTTTACAAAACACACATCAGTCAAAGTGACCAAATAATTACCAGAACACACACACACACACACACACACACACACACACACACACAAATTGATACACTGGCACTGATCTTACCCGCAGGGAGCAAAGACTGTTTCTTCAGATTAGATTTTCACAAAAGGGCAGCCTCAAATTTTGGGATTTTCCTGAGCACATTCAGACCAGGGTTCCTACAGAAAAAAAAATTGCATAAACAGCTGATGTGTTTAAATTTTCAAACAACTAAATACTTAAGAAAAGACCCCCTCTCTCAGGATCTGGAACCTAACACCAATGATATCATTCTTCCTAAACCTCTGATTTCCCTCGGGCTTAACACACACACACACACACACACACACACACACACACACACACACACACACACACACACACACACACACACTGCAGAAGTTCAGGCAGACGTCTGCACCGTTCCTTTAAAAAGAAATTTGAGGAGCTGCACCTCTCGTTGTGATAGTGAATGTAGATTTGGGGGAGACAGCTTTCAAGGGTAATCAATGACATGTTTTCAGTTTGTTCATTTTACAAAACACATATCAGTCAGAGTGACCAAATGAGCGCCAGAATTCTCTTCCATTATCACATAACGTGTACAAAATCCTGTAAGGAGAGGGAGTAGGTGATGATGGTGGGAAGTCAGTTTTTCTGCAACCTTTTTCTCTGCCAGCAACTCAAATGTTGAGATTTGCTTTCAAAGACTTCAAACTAAATGGCCACAACAACCTCTGCCTGTTGCCATGCCCTTCAACTATCTTCGTCTACATCCTCTTCTTCCTGCCATGACCTACATTCATGGTTTAGATCCCGCTGTCCAGGTAAGTCGTGTGCTCTGTCATGGTGCCTTTTTGCCCTCTCTGTTTTCTCCTGCCATCGAGCCCCATAGTTCTCGGGGTCCTCCGGCTGCACTTTTCTCCTCATCAGGCGTTCCCTGATTTTGTACCACTGACGTTGAGCCCAACTATCCTGCAGCATTTGTGTTATTTCATTTCGTTTATTGTATTTGTATAATTCATTCTTGTGTGTGTTTTTGTTAATAAATATGCAGTCCTACAGTGAGCGTTTGGTGTTCTATTTATCGCCTGTGAAACGGGTGATTCATGACACCAATAATTAAACAATTGTTTTTTGTATATTCTTATCTTTTTTTATTTTTTATTTTTTTTGTCTGTATTATGAGGAGCATGAACAAATAAAATGGAATGACATGAAAGTCTCAAGTGTGACACAAAGCAAAACTTGCAACTTAACACAAACGTCTATCACAGGTAAGGCCCAAGGTTGACCAACGGCGTGCTCCATCTGCTCGGCAAAACTCTGAAATACCAGCATGAGAAATATCTGTGGTCGTATTAACTACCCCAGCAAGTGGCACCGTGAACCAAAGACATTGTTTTACTCTACCTAAACATCTGAATTCTTTCAAGCTTAACCAACACACAAACACAAACACAAACACACACGCACGCGCGCGCGCACACACACACACACACACACACACACACACACACACACACACACACACACACACACACACACAAAGAGAAATGGAGAGAGAGAGAACGTTGTGATAAGAGTTATAAAATTCTGAAACAATTAACTTGTAATAACGTGTACTTCTGTGTTATAGCTACACAGCTATGCAAACCAATAAATAAACAATTTTTTTTGTATGTTCTTATTTTTTATTTTGTCTGTATTATGAGGAGCATGAACAAATAAAATGGAATGATATTAAATTCTCAAGTGTGAAACAAAGCAAAACGTGCTTGTCACAGCACGCAGCAGCGATAGACAGTAGTGATGCCCGACAGATCGGGCATTGTGTTTATAGTTTATTGTTTTTTCCTACAGAAATAAATATTGCATAACCAACTTTGTCTCTCCCTTTAAATACCAGGGCTCAGCAATTTCTCAGACTGGTGACCTAAGGCCTGAGGTTGTCTTTAAAGTGGTTGAAGATCCTTATGCTTGAAGAATTATGTTACTGACACATTTTGGCTCCGAGAAAAACACAAACTGAATTCTGAAAATATCGGTTTTACTACTATAAGCTTTAAACAACTTAAAATGAACGCTTTAATGGATCAAAATGGTGGCTCTTCCAAAAAGTACTTTTGTCTATGTATTTATCGACTTAAAATACACTGATTCTATGTGCACTGTTTAATAATTTTCAAATCTCACACCACTAACAACCCCTTCCCTCCCTTCCCTCAGCAGCATCATAACTGTGTCTCCTGGGAGTCAGAAGGCTGCTTACATTTTTCAGTGTTGGTCGGTCATTCAAGCAGTATCGTGTTATTTAAAAGTTGTTTTTTTTTTTTTTTTCTGATAACACAGACATTTTTTGACATTCCATTCAGTTTTTTCCCAATGATCCAAACAATATGTTTCACTCTACAGTTGGTAAATGTAAAAGCAATTGATCAATAAATCAGACTAAAGTGAGTTGAGGACAAATATTCACGATTCACCCCAACGATTTCCACATACGAGTTAGTCGGTTATATTGATTGACTTTAAGTTTATTCGGTTTGGTTTGATAACACATAAAAAAAAATATAAGAAAGGGCATCTGGATGATAAAACATTGTACCAACAGGTAAATTATTCAATTGAATTTATTTCAAAACTTTATCATTTGCAAATGTACTTACCTCGGCAAATTCTAATTAAAAAAACTTTAACTTTAAAAAAATAAGGCGATGGCTTTTACCTTCTTTTCCGAGTTTCCAAGTCTGCATTACTTGTGGTTAGGTAGAGAGCTAAAGAGAATTTATTCACTTTTAAAAAAGCATTTGACTCATTAGATCACACCATTTTACCATCTACATTAGAAAAATGTGGTATAAGAATCAACCCATCTACACAACGAATGCGGGGTCGTTCTATCCAGTGAACAGAGAGGGAGAGTTCTCCCATATAATGGTCTACAGGTGGGCCCTACCGTCAATCAATGAAAATACAGGGTGGAGCGTGTGAAAATCGGATAAATAAATAGCCCAAAATCGGAAAAATTAAACAATCTTCGGGAAAAAGACATGGGAAAAAAAACTCACCACGACTACGAGGCCGAGCGATCTTCATCTGATCAGAGAGACACCCGTCTCCACCTTGCTACAGAGCGCTCCGGGATTAGCGCCAAAAAAGAGAATGTTGTATCTGTGGCGCATTCAGACCCCCCACAACTGGGAGTCTTCAGGAGGAATGGCAGTTAGAAGCTGGAGGTCGATGGGGTTATGTTTTCAACTACACAAGTAGTGAATTGTGTTTCTACCAGTTGGATGGAGGAGAAACTTTTGGCCTGCTCTCCAGAAAAACCACACTTTCGGCTGTGGACTGGAGCGTACTGCGAAACATGATTTACCCTGATCTGAAAACCAAGTGATGTACATCGCGAGCAGACAGGGGTGGAAGACAAGCCTGCTAGAGAAGACCAACAGACCCAGTTGCCTGTGCGAGTGAAAGAAGAGCAACTACCGATATTCATTAAAGGAAGAGTGTTGGCTAGTAGTGTTTGAGAGACAAAGGCATCCCTGTCAAGAAAGTGGTACTTCCGAGCAACTCGTCAGCTATCAACGGGTGATGCCCCATCCGATGACAAATTTATCTTGCAGTATTTCAATTCCGAATGCGATGTGTTCCAGACAGCGTTACGCCTGCCTACAACGGTGTGGGTCAAAGTGGTTGATGAGAAAGGGGAAAAGCTCAAGGCCCTCTTCATTTCCAGCCGTACTGCAAGAGACGTGGTCATGGAGAAAAAAAACCTAGCTTTTGCAGATGATGCCACCCCCACGACCTCCTGCACCTAATCCCGCCCCTCCTAACGATTTTAAAGAAGACCGCTCACCACCCATCTAATCCCAAACCAAAATGGAGGTATACCCACATGTGACTCTCCAAGGGTGTTTTGAATAAGACCCTTTGGAAAAATTATCGTCTCTGAAAATATTGAGCTAGGATGACAGCCCACCTTCACAAACATGCTCCCTGAATACCGAGGGTTCTCCTCAACTGTCTTCACCCACCCTCCCTTCTGCAATGGAGCGGTTCCGTTCTATGGATGCTGAAGGATACACCACTGACCCTCCACACGGTTCTCCCTCTACAGGCCTCGATGTGGTTTTTGAGGAAAGTGACCCAATATACTCGGCAGATCATCTACCACCCGTGTTTCTGGATATAGTAAAATTTGAGTTGATAAAATTTCTGGATGTTACCATCAGCAAATACAGAGAAGAAATATGCGACGGTTGTCGGATCAACCACTTGGATCAAATCCACCATGATTGCCCTCTGGAGTCACAGTATTTCTTTCTGACCCACTTTGAAGAGATCACAAAATGACTGCGGAACAGGCGCTTCATTCCATCGCTCAAGAGACTGACTGAATTAAACTACATGTATACTTGTATACAGGTGTACATCGGAATTACAGAGGCTTTTCTTCACAAACTTAGACAAACACCACGCATCACCCCCATGTCACGAACTGGGCTCTGGATTTCTGCCAGACCCAGTCTCGTGGCTCTTGTTTTGTATTTACATGTGTTATGGTATTCCTGTGCTTTTTTTGCTGTTATCCTGCCTGGTACTTCTCTGTTTATGTTTGCAGTTGTCTGGGCCATGTCTTGCTTTATTTGTAATTATCATCTAGTCTGCATTTTGATTTTGTGTTCTTATATTTATTCTGTGGGCTGACAATTGTCAGATGACGCTTCTGGGTTTGTGCTCAGCTTGGGCGTCGCCTGTCAAAGCTGTCAGCCCAGCCGCTCCTCCCTCACTTCTTCCAGCTGATCTCATTTATCATTAGTGTTTCCATTTGCCTGCTCATGTGAACCCACACCGGTGATCACTTCATGTTGATTATTTTTACTATTATTTAAGCACTGCCTGTCTGTTCTTTCATTGCTGCACTATTGAATGTACCTTGTATATTTTCCTGTTTTCATCCTGCGTTCGCTGAGCGATGCCGGCTCAGGAACATGAATAGTAAGTTCTTCCGTATTTGTATTTTTGCATGCCTGCATAGTTTTTTGGACTTTATGTTCTTTTCATTAATAAATGTCTTGAATGTGATTCAGCGCCTGAGTCTGTCTCTCCTGCCTCATAGAGGCGTACATGAATGAATAGTGCAGCCTGTAAAAAGGCTCATCTGTCGCATTTGAGCATTTATCTTTTTGTTCATTTCACTTATCTGTTTTGGAGCTCACCATGTCCGACCTGGACGATATGGAGCAGTGGGCGGTGTGCTTCCTGGAGGACATTCGATCATTGACACAGGCCTCCCGTTCTCCCGAGACGGTCCAAGAGAGTCGGGATGGCTCGGTGCGGGAGATAGAGGCATGCCCCAGCCTGTGAAATCACCCGGAGGCAACAAACATACTCCTTTTTATATTCTCCCTGCCGTGTATGAGTGATGACCCAGGGGAAGCAGCTTCGATGCTGGTGCCGACCCCAGCGAAGAGTAAGCACTCGCGCAGGAAGAAGCCTCAAGTCTCTCGCAGCTCTCCCGCAGCTGCTCTGCCTCCACCTACTGAGCCCTGGTCTGCTCTATCAGCCGAGGAGCTGGAGGAGCACAGACAGGTATTGTTGGCTGAGACTGACCTCCTCCTGGAAGTGAAGCCATGGCTCCTCCCGGATTTTGCCTTTGAATTGGAGGAGTTTTCTCCTAGGGATCTTGAGTTTGAGCCAAGGATCGAGCGTTCTGTGACCTCGGAGCCTCATCTCCTCCATGATGAGCCCAAGCCTCCATCTCCCACTCATTGCCGCCGATCCTGAAAATCTCGTCAGAAAAACATCACCACCTCTCAGTTAGCAACCCCTTCTTCGCAAAGGGAGAAGATCTTTGTAGCAGATCCTCCTCAACTACTTTCCCTTCCAGCTGCCTTGCCAGCGTCTCCTCCTTTCGCAGCCGCTGCCTCCTCCTTCTCCTCTGCGTGTTCATCCGCTGTTGTGGGTTTGGCTGCTACTTCCCCAGCTCCACTCGCCTCCGTGTCTGCTGAGGCGGATCCTCCACAATCCACAGAGGACCCCAGGTCCGCCATGGCCACAGAGAGGAATGAATGTGCACCTGACACAGCAGGCAACACCACACACCAGGTGAACATGAAAGTTCCATCTTATTCCATTTCAATTTTTGATGATTTGTCTTGCCTGATCCCTGGTCAAAAGACTCAGGTCTTGCAGTCCCCTGAGTTCTCTTCACCTGCTGCAAATAATGATTCCTCATCTGCCATCTCCGTGTCTCCTTCTCTCGCCTCTGAGTGTTCACTGGCCCCGAAACTCAGCTGCCAGACGATGGAGGAGCCCGCGGCACTGGAGGACTTCATCCCAGCCCTACAGTCTCCCTATGGACAGAGGGAAGGCGCTGAACCCAAGCTCACCAAGCAGAGTCCAGCGACTCCACTATTGAATGTACCTCGTATGCTCTCCTGTTTTCATCCTGCATTCGCTGAGCGATGCTGGCTCAGGAACGTGAATAGTAAGTTCTTACATATTTGTATTTTTGCATGCCTGCATAGTTTTTTGGACTTTATGTTCTTTTCATTAATAAATGTCTTGAATGTGATTCAGCGCCTTAGTCTGTTGCTCCTGCCTCGTAGAGGCATACATGACACCCCAAGATTTCTGAGATTTCAGAAATGCTTTTTGCGGGCGATGAGAAGATGGCTCATCATTTGCAAAGAGCTAAGGACTATTGGCAGGGTCATCTGGATGGTGAGAACTTTGGGAGGAGGATTTTGTGGGCGATTCTGACAACGAGAAGGGTTGTGATATGAACGGTGATACAGACTCAGATACTGTATTGATTCTGATGCAGAGTCAGAAAAAACTGATGCTGAAATGTAATAAAATGCTTTTTTAATTAAATCTGCATGCTTTCACTTAAACTATCTCTGTTCCACAACAAATTGGCTGCTGTGATGAAATAAAAAAAGGCCTGTACATCGCAACGTGTGTCGCTGTATAATTTGCTTTTAGGTAGTGTTTTTTTTTTTTTTTCACTTGAATGCATGGAGAATGTAGATGTGTGTAAAAAATGTATTTTACAATATTGGAGATTTTGTTTTTGTCTAACCTTTACCATGATTGTATGAACAAAATAAATCTGTTCCATTTACTGAAGTGTGGATTACATCTTTTTTTTTGGGGGGGGGGGGGTGTCCAAATGATTCAAAAATCAATAAATAGTTTAGAGTTTTGTCATTCCTTAGGCCTTGTCTTTTTTTACGTTGCAAAATGGTACTTACACCCTATCGAGAGGATCTTGTCGGTGTTGAACCGAGCCGTTGAATTTCTGCAAATGCCTTGTGACTCAGTTTTTATTTTTGATGATAATATTGATTCAAATAAATTGAGGGTTTTATATAGCCGCTCTAAAGGGCTAGGAAACTGGTTGCAAGATGCTCAAAAGTAAACTGGAGTCGAGTCCGCCTGGTGGAAAAAAAAATCAGTTGTCTACAACAAACCCCATATCCGCTATTTGATAAAATGCTATTCATGAAATAATATTGTGTTTATGGTTGGGATCGCATTAGAGTTGTCAAAAGGTTAAGTTTAATGTTTATTTGAAAGGGACATTAGTACAAATGTAAGTATGCTGGATTTAGCAATCTGGTTCTGTGGAAAGAATAAACTACATCAAAAGTTACTCATCGTGTAAGATTCGGGGGGTCCTTAGGGTTTTTCACATTACACGTTAATTGGGTTTGAAGCAATTACCTTCATTTCCAACTTTCTACATCTGTATTACTTGTGGGTAGGTAGAGAGCTAAATTTTCCTTTAGGTATTATGGGATTTTGATTTCTCGACCAAAAAGTACTGCATAAGCGACCGGTATGTTATAAATAACCGTTGATAAAATATTGTGCGATCGTTTGCTTTCTAAGTGCATCGTGTGAAATTACATTTGGTATTTTATGTTGATCAGCGATCATTCTTTAACCCCATCCTGTTTTGGTCGAAAACTCATCATTGCCTATAGCTCGTGACACAGAGATCCCATCCAGCACTGAGAACATGATGTGTGGCATGTGTCTAGAGGTGCTCCTGCAAAAGAGGACTCCAAACGAACAATGTTTTGCCATATTACCCAACTGTAACCACTGTTACTGTCTGGTATGTATTCGCAAATGGAGAAATGAACACCATTAAGTGAGTATTTCTTCATGTTGGCTCAATGAAAATACCTAAAATGATTAAAAATGTATGTTATAAAGAAGACGCTTGATTGTACGTTTGACGCAGGAGTTGTCCGAAGTGTCGAGGTAATGCCAATTTTTATATACCAAGCGGGCATTGGGTACAAGACAAGGAGGAGAAACAAGCTCTCATTGAGAAATACAAGAGTGGGATGAAGTATGCATGAACGCACACACATACACGAAACAGTCTCTGCCATGATGTAGTCTGAAGTTCCGTTCTCTTTTAGGGGAAAACCGTGCCGATACTTTGATGAAGCTGGGGGAGATTTCATTATGGTGCAAACTGTTTTTATAAGCACACTTCCCAGTGGATTGCTGGAACTTCAACAAAGACAAAGTGGTATGAATCAGGTACACCTGCTAACATTGCCGCTGTGAAAACTACGTGGTTCACAGAGTTTTTATTAGTAATTTATTTATTTTTAA
Source organism: Pholidichthys leucotaenia (assembly GCA_020510985.1). Taxonomy (NCBI): domain Eukaryota; kingdom Metazoa; phylum Chordata; class Actinopteri; order Cichliformes; family Pholidichthyidae; genus Pholidichthys; species Pholidichthys leucotaenia. Next base: position 168,401,174 of record CM035846.1, read on the forward strand.
AAGAACAGATTTTGATTGTCCTTCCTCTTCTCCAGAACTGAATGCAAATATATATGATGAGTGGGGGAGTACTGAGTCCTTTGATCCTGGGGAAATACTGCTCATGGTATTAGCTATGGACACGGATGATGAGGTGGCGGATTCGGAGGATGAAACGGATTTGTTTTCACACTGAGATGTTGTTTTTTTTTTCCTAGTAAACATCTTCTACCCCAATGCTGTTTCTATGTTTTTAAGTGAAGCATCTAACAATTTGGTAGAGCCGCACTAAACAACGTTTATAAAATAACTGATAAAAGTATGTAAGTGGTCAACATCGTCATGTGTTTTGTACAAAGTTACTAAACAGTATTTGAGGTATTTGTACTATCCTGTTTTTTGTTGTTGTTGTTGTTGTTGTTGTTGTAAAACATACATTGTGGTCATGTATGATGCATTTGCCATAACAGCGCTCGTGTTGTGTCACACACCATTACACTTTCTGTTGACTGAAACTGTTTAAAAAACTGTTTTCCACAAATTGAAATTTACAGTTTTCATGTGTTTATTTAACTCTCCTACTTGTTATATATTGCTTCACTGTGATTAATTTGGTTAAAACGTTCATTCGTTTTGAAAAAAATGAAACAAGTATTTGAATGACAACACAGAAAAAATGTTTAGTTGTACAGAGACATTTTACACGGCATATGGTTTGATGTAGTTTATTCTTTCCACACAACCAGATTGCTAAATCCAGCATACTTACATTTGTACTAACGTCCCTTTCAAATAAACATTAAACTTAACCTTTTGACAACTCTAATGCGATCCCAACCATAAACACGATATTATTTCATGAATAGCATTTTATCAAATAGCGGATATCGGGTTTGTTGTAGACAACTGATTTTTCTTTCCACCGGGCGGACTCGGCTCCGGTTTACTTTTGAGCATCTTGTAACTGGTTTCCTAGCCCTTTAGAGCGGCTATATAAAACCCCCAATTTATTTGAATCAATATTATCATCAAAACTGAAAACTGAATCACAGCGCATTTGCAGAAATTCAACAGCGACAAGATCCACTCGATAGGGTGTAAGTACCATTTTGCAACGTATTAAAGGCCTAAGGAATGACAAAACTCTAAACTATTTATTGATTTTTGAATCATTTGGACCAAAAAAAAAAAAAAGAAGTAGTTGAACACTTCAGTAAATGGACAGATTTATTGTGTTCTTACAGTCACGGTAAAGGTTAGACAAAAACTAAAAACTCCAATATTGTAAAATACATTTTTTACACACATCTACTGTTACACCCCGGAGGGCGAAGGGGAAGGATGAGGGCCAAGCTGTCGGACTTTTCAGCGGTTTATTGACTTTCCACTACACCCGGCACGGCACTCTTACACGGCACATCGGCCGATAACGGCCACATCACTCGACACCATTTTCCTTCACACTCTGGAACATTCTCTACTCTTCTTCTCTCGTAAAAATATCAAATTTTTGGACATACCTGTGTTTAATTTTGCTCTTATTGTTTTATAGTCAAAACAAAAATATTAAGTTATTATTTTGGGTTATTATTTTGCAACACTGGAAGTGTTAGTGTTAGTGTAGGTGATGAGTTTAATCAGTTATTTAAAGTGTCTCTAGTTTTATCTATGATGTCTGACCTCCATTACACAAAATTAAAATGCCTATTATATGAAAACTAGTGATGGCAAAGTCAAAACAGTGTTTTAGTGCGTACCGAAACCTAGGTGGAGCTTCTGAATTGAATCAATTTAAGCATTTGAATTGCAATATAAGCTGCGGCTTCAGCCATCACCCATTTCGGATAACTTATGTTGAACTGTATAATCAGAAGAATTATTGTTTAATTTGACCTTGTTGGATTTTTTTCCCCTTTGTTATATTATTCTGTTTCTTTTTAATCTTTACTTTTAATCTATCTAAAATAAATAAATAAAAATCATTGTTCCGAGGTCTTAATCAGAAAGAGGATGTCACGTGACTGTTCCATTTCGCGTTCCATTACGTCACCAACTGTTTTCAAACTTCACCGTTGTTTTATGCAGTGATTGTGTTATCCCGTTTTTCAAATGAATAATAAAATGCTGCCATTACACAATATTAAATTGCCTATTCTCTGCACAATTTATGTATTATATAAATACTTTCTATGTAAAATACCAATTTCTCGTGTCCTTGCCTGACTGGCTGCTGGTTCATCAGCCCACATGCCTGAAACATTTCAAAGCTCCTCTGAAGTGCAGTTTGGTTGTGAAGTCTTGCTTCTCTGAGTGTCTTGGACTGAGCTGCTTTAGGATTTACATTATTTGGAAATGGATGGGGGTAGAAAGCGTCTCAGGTCAGCTGTTTGGGATCACTATGACCTTCTTGAGGGAAAAAAAGTTAAATGTATGCACTGTATGCAACATCTTGCATTTTGTAACAATACAACAAGTAGGTGGAGACACCTACGGACAAAACATCCTGACGCCTGCATTCCTAGATCAACACAACTGAGTGCGGAATCAAGCCATGGCCAGCGTAATGTTTATGGCATGTATTCATGTTCTTTTAATACACATACGAGTATACATTTATTATTTATACACCTTTATTATTATTTACAATAAATATAATTATGCATTTGATCACTAAAAGAAGCCATATTGTTGTACATTTACATATAGTTATATATTTTACATATAGTTACATATATTTACAATATATGAAGTTGCATGGCAGCATTCCTCCTAACACAATATTTTTGTTGTTCCTTGACAGGAAGAAAAAAAGAACTGAATGTACACAAGCACCCCCTAAAAACAGGGACTGATATCTATTTTGTAAACAAGCACCCCCTACAAATACTAATTGAAAAAATATATATTTTCAGACAAATAATACTAGAAACCCAAACAAAACATGAAACGTTGAGATAAAGACCCGAAAACACTTGTCTGGTTCAGTGTCATATTATAACATTTGGCCACCAGATGTCGCTGTGGGGAGATGTTTCAAATGTTCCAAAACATCAATTCTTTTTCTGAATCAATTGTTCCAAATGATTCGATCTCTCGATCGTTCCATTTCTGCCATCACTACTGAACAGCGTCTCATCACTACTGAGCGCCACCTGTGGCGCAGAAGCGCTACTGCTTTCACTGACAGTTTACATTAAAACAGTTCAAATTCAGTCCTTTAGTTACATTTCCTATAAATGCTCATATTTACCATCAACATTTAAATTACAGTCTTTTAGATACATTTATTAGAAAGGTCTATATTAGCCATCAGCATCTAATCAAAACTGTTTTCTGGGGGTTTTCTAGAGGTTGTCCAAAATTGATTTTTTCCTACACTCACCCCTCAAAAATTTAACGTCGACCCGACATTACAAACAACTTTCCAAAGCTACTTTTTTTTTCACAGTCCACATTTGGTAACCATGTATCTCATGTAAGTAGGATATTACTAAACAGGAGTCAGAGTTCATTAAAGTCCATAAAGATGCAAACTGGTAATAGTCCATAGTACAGCATGTATCTCCTTTTCCATGCAATACATTTGCAGAAGAGGTCTTTGTGCACGATGACCATCAGCCGCTCCATCCATCATGGTGGGTATCTGCATCTTTCCTGAGAGTAAGGGTACTCAATCTAGTCATAGCCTACTAAATAAACCTTTATGTGATGCCTGTGCCTTAGTAACACACTGAAAATCTTTTTTTTTTTTAAAACAACCATCAAAGTAACTTGGTGATGAGTTTAGTCACTACTCATTTACTTTCCAAAACATTTATGTCTGAACAATGGTTATCTCTAGCTTCTACACATTTGTTTTAAACAGATGAAGTGCAAGGTTGGCCTAACTTATCATAAGTAAATATCAACTTCTGTTTTCTCATTCTTGAAGGATACGTTTTAGCAGGGAACTCGACAGGTCCCTCCTGATCACTGGAACTGGACTCCGACACCACATCACCCTGGTCCTGGTCTGCCTCAGCTGGATCTGGGACCACCGGATTGTTGACCTCTTGTGCCAGCTGCACCTGTGTGACGTCATCTGTGTCCTGGTCCTCATCCTCCGGAGTAGTGTCACTGTGCGGGTAGAACTCCGGAGCATCGGCTCTCAGTGGACGGTGATTTTGATCCTTTCCAGCTCTTAATCTGATTATGGCACTCCAGCCCTCTTCATCTTCATCATCCGTGCTGTTTTGTCTGTCCACATTCCTTTGTCTTTTAGACTCTCTTTCTCTTGTTTTATCAGGGGCATGTTCCACTGTTTCCATGGAAAGAAAGTCACAGGGTAGCAAAAGGTTTCTGTGCATGACCCGAGTGTGTCCCTTGCCATTTTCAGGTCTGATTTCATACACTGGACTGTCTGGGTACTTCTTTTGGGTCACTACATACACTTTGTCTTCCCAGAATGATCTTAATTTTCCTGGACCACCTTTTTCGGTCAAGTTCCGGACCAGTACTCTGGATCCAGGGGGCAACTCACCACCGTGAACCTTTTTATCATAAAGGACTTTACTTCTCATCCCTTCTTTGTTTGCTGTTTTAGAGGCGAGTTTGTAAGCTTCAGCCATTGTAGCGCTCCACTTTTCAGCATAGTCCTGCTGAGAAACACTCTGCTCTCTTGTTGTGAGGCCAAACATTAGATCAATAGGCAACTTTGGACTACGGCCAAATAGCAGAAAATATGGCGCGTACCCCGTAGCCTTACTACGCGTGCAATTATAGGCATGAACCACTTTTGCCAGAGAGGACTTCCAATCTGCCTTGGCTGCTTCGGGCAAATTTCTGAGCATTGCCAACAGTGTACGATTGAATCGTTCCACCTGCCCATTCCCTTGAGGATGGTAGGGCATTGTTCAGGACCCCTGCACACCACTGTACTCCTGGAGTTTTGCAAAGAGTTTATTTTGGAACTCTCTACCCTGATCATGATGGAGATGTGTGGGGAAGCCAAATTTGAGGGCAAAATCCCCAAATATCTTCTCAGCAGCGGTGTGGGCAGCTTTGTTGCGACTGTGGGGATCATGAAATGATGAGACTGGATAATTTTTCAGTATGGTTTATTCATCTCAAGTCCCCAGCTCTCTCTCTCTCAGTCAGGAAAAAAGAGGAAGAGCTGCGGTAAACCCACATACATTTATACCCACACATCAAACACAGAATCACACATTCAAGTCAAATCCTTCTATTTACACTTAATCACTTCAAAGTCCTCCTTGCTCTTCTGTCTGACCCCAGGAGGTCAGACAGTCCTTTCAGGCTCTCGCTCCAGATCCTCTGACTTCCTCCCAAGTCCGCAGGTGATCCAGACTCATTGTCCATCTGAGGCGTGATGTCAATACACACCGCAAGCTTAAAGTCCTTCTATGCTTGGGTCTCTGCAGTGAAATATGTGAGCTACATAATGTTACCATTATGGGCGCTACATCACTCCCCCCCAAACGCCAAAGAATGGACACACCCGATAACCGTATCCTAATGGCAATACAGCATATGTCACTCCCCACCTGCGGAATTTACAGCACGGCCTACACAGTTTGATCGAAACACACATCACTCTGCCCGTAGTCTGGGCTTCAACCTCCTCCCAGACTTGCTGTACGCAGGTTTCACAGCCTGTGTTGTGCCGTCCTGCGGCAAATCTGTGGAATGAGGGGGAGAAAGGTTATTTGTCCCCTGCGGGGGCTCCAGGGGCCGTTCCCTGGGTGGTCTGCCGCGTCGAGGCATCCTCGCCGGTCGTACAGATTCGTCATGCAACACAAAGGCAGGCTTTAATCTATCAATACTGATTGTTTCTTTCCTGCCCCCCAAATCCAGCACAAAATATTTCTCCCCGGTTTCCAGCACTCGAAATGGACCGTCATATGGTGGGCGGAGACTGTGTCGCTGACAAAAACAAATTCAGCATTTTGTAAAGCCTTGGGAACAAAAACACGCGGGAAAGTGTGATGAGCGGGGCCCGGGAGCATTTCTGTTCCCGTGCCATTCAGAGGTCCCCGCACCGGGGGGTGCCCTGGTGCCGCATGGGCTGGTAGGAACTCGCCGGGCAGCCTGAGAGGTTGCGCAAAAACCAATTCTGCGGGTGAGGCATCTAAGTCCTCTTTGGGTGCCGAAAGCAACCCCAATAAAACCCATGGTGGTTTGTTTACCCAATCTGCATCCGTGAGCGATGCTCTGAGGGCTGCCTTCAAAGACCTGTGAAAACGCTCGCATAAACCGTTGGCCTGGGGGTGATAAGCGGTAGTGCGGTGGACTGCTGCTCCTAAGCCGCTGGCCATTGCTGACCACAGCTCCGACACAAATTGAGGTCCCCTATCGGACGTAATATCCGACGGAACCCAGAACCCCACGACCCAGGCCGTTAAAAAAGCGCGAGCCACCTCTGCCGCTGTGGTCGACGTTAACGGGACCACTTCCGGCCAACGTGTGGTTCGGTCCACCATTGTCAAGAGATGTGTGAACCCTTGTGATGGCGGCAGGGGGCCCACTAGGTCTACGTGCACATGATCGAATCTCTTAGCCGGAATGTAGAACGGTTCTAAAGGGGCCTTCGTGTGCCTGTGGACTTTGGCCCGCTGGCAAGCCATGCAGGCTTTCGCCCACTCTTTCACGTGCTTGCGCAGGCTCGGCCAAACAAACTTCTCCGCTACCATTTTCACCGAAGCGCGTACTCCCAGGTGCGTCAGGGAGTGCACCGCGTCAAAAACGCGACGGCGATGGCACCACGCGGCCGGTACCGCCGGGCGCGGTCGCCCGGTGGATACGTCGCAGATTAGAGGGGGTGAACCGGTTTGTAAACTTTTGCTCTCCAGCCTTAACCCTGTTGGTCCAGACAGGAGCGCACGCACGTCTACGTCTCCGCTCTGCTCCGCTGCCATGGCTGCATAATCTATCCCCACGTGAACAGGGGCCGCGTGCGCGTCCGCGCTGTTACCCCGCCCCGCGTCTGCGGTAGTACAACCCGCTTCCGAGCGGACAGGCGCTGTTACCGCGCGTGAGAGACAGTCCGCTACTACATTGAGTTTACCGGCTACGTGCTAAATATCGGTGGTAAATTCCGAAATCCCGGCCAGCTGTCTCTGCTGCCATCCTGACCACGGTTCTGAAATTTTGGACATTGCAAAAGTGAGCGGTTTGTGGTCGACAAACGCGGTGAAACGTCACCCCTCCAGCCAGAACTGGAAATGGCGAATGGCCAGGTGGAGCCCTAGCAGCTCCCTGTCAAACGCGCTGTATTTCCGCTCAGCATCACGCAAGGACCTGCTGAAAAAAGCAAGCGGTTGCCAAACCCCGGCGACTTGCTGCTCTACAATGGCCCCTATGGCCACATCTGACGCGTCGGTGGTTAGCGCTATGCGGGCTGATGGGTCTGGGTGAGCCAGCAGTGCTGTGTCTGCCAGTGCTTTTTTAACCTCTGTGAATGCGCGCTCCCGCTCCGAGGACCACTCGATCGCATTGGAGGGCTTCTGCTTTTTAAGCGCGGCGTATAACGGTTGCATAAGCTATGCTGCGTGGGGTATGAAACGGTTATAAAAATTTACCATTCCTAAAAACTCTTGCAACACTTTGACCGTTTGTGGCTGGGGAAACTCCGCCACTGCGCGTACTTTGGCCGGCAGAGGGATTGCTCCCTCTGGGGAGACGCGGTGTCCTAAAAAATCGATTTGCGCTACGCCAAAATGGCACTTGGCTGGGTTGATTATCAACCCGTATGTTCCCAACCTCTGAAAAACCGTGGTGAGATGTTTTTCGTGTTCCTCCTCGGAGGCACTGGCGACTAAAATATCGTCCAAGTAGACAAAAATGAAAGGGAGGTCGCGCAACACGGCATCCATCATTCGTTGGAAAGTTTGCGCGGCGCCTTTAAGGCCAAAAGGCATGCGTAAAAATTCAAAAAGTCCGAACGGGGTTATTACCGCTGTTTTGGGAATGTCCTCTGGTTGAACCGGGACCTGATGATAACCGCGGACCAGGTCTATTTTAGAAAAAATGCGCGCCTTCGCCAAGTGCACTGAGAAATCCCGGATATGCGGAATTGGGTAGCGGTCCTGCGCTGTGGCATTGTTTAACCTGCGGTAATCACCACAAGGTCTCCACGAGCCGTCAGCCTTAGGCACCATATGCAGCGGGGAGGCCCAGGCGCTCTTCGAGCGGCGAATTATGCCCAACCTTTCCAGGTTGGCAAACTCCTCGCGCACAATGGAGAGCTTAGCTGCATCCAAGCGCCAAGCTTTCGCAAAAACTGGTGGGCCACTTGTGGTGATAAAGTGTTCCACCTCGTGCTTCGCAACCTTAGCTGAAAATGTGGGAACTGTGAGTGCTGGGAACTGGGTTAGAAGAGTGTGAAACTTACCGCCTGCTGTGGCGACGTTGGTCTGTACTGGCGGCGGGGACACTCGAGCTCTACATGGGATAGAACAAAAGGAGAGTGCATTTACTAGGCGTCTATTAACCAGATCCACTAACAAGCCATGTGAGCACAAAAAGTCAGCGCCTAACATGTTGAAACTCACCGCCGCAACTATGAAGGTCCATTCATAGGTGCGGCCGTGCAAGGACAGGCGTAGAGTCCTTTCCCCGAACGTTTTGATCGACGAGCCGTTCGCCGCCGTTGCTCCGTCTCCGCAGGGCCCCGCCACACGATCCGCATAGGTCGCGGTGATGAAACTCCTCTGGGCTCCGGTGTCCACGAGGAATTGCCGCCCAGAGCCTGCGTCTGTTAGATAAAGCAGCTTGTTCTGTTCACCGAGAGTCGAAGCTGCTAACGACCCCCGGCCCAGGCGTTTCCCTGTTTCTTGACTGCATGGCGGGATGCATCTGTGCGCCTTCTCAGCGAAGCGTCAATGGTAAAAAGAGAGGCTGTCCCCTCCTCTGCCTCGGGACTGCGCCGCTGCTGTCGTCGCTGGGGTTGCTCCTGCTGCTGCCGGCTCCTCACTGCCTCCAGCCGCCGTGCCGAGGTCTGCTGCTGCCACGGAAGTCTCCTGCTCGTCGCAGGCGCCGAGGAGCCGCTGTGCTTCCCTGGCCAGCGCGCGGAAGTTTTGCTGGTTCACACACCTCATGCCAGACAGGGTACCTCTCATGTGTGCTGGGAGGGTCCTCAAGAAGATGTGCTTGAACAGAAACGCATCGTTGTCTGTCCCGATCAGCTGCAGCATGTCCTCCATGAGGTCGGTTGCTCTGCGTCCTCCTCTGTCGCGCAGGTCCAGAAGCTGCCTGGCCCTCACCTCGGCTGATGGCACAAAACTCTCGATGAGGGCGGCTTTCAGCGTGTCGTACTTGCCAGCAGCGGGCGGCTGCTGCACCAGGCTCCGCACACATCGAGCTGTGCGGCTGTCGAGTCTTGCGATGACATTATGAAACTTGGTGTCATCTGCTGATATTCCCCCAAGCACGAACCGCGATTCCGCGTGTTGAAACCATGAGTGCGGGTCATCTTGCCAGAACACGGGGAGCTTAATCGAGCCTGTGCTCGTGCGGTTGGTCTCCGGTGAATCCAGGTCAGGTTAACGTTCTCCCGGCATCGTACGTCTTGGTCATCAGTGTGGGGATCATGAAATGATGAGACTGGATAATTTCTCACTATGGTTTATTCATCTCAAGTCCCCAGCTCTCTCTCTCTCAGTCAGGAAAAAAGAGGAAGAGCTGCGGTAAACCCACATACATTTATACCCACACATCAAACACAGAATCATACAATCAAGTCAAATCCTTCTATTTACACTTAATCACTTCAAAGTCCTCCTTGCTCTTCTGTCTGACCCCAGGAGGTCAGACAGTCCTTTCAGGCTCTCGCTCCAGATCCTCTGACTTCCTCCCAAGTCCGCAGGTGGTCCAGACTCATTGTCCATCTGAGGCGTGATGTCAATACACACCGCAAGCTTAAAGTCCTTCTATGCTTGGGTCTCTGCAGTGAAATATGTGAGCTACGTAATGTTACCATTATGGGCGCTACATGACAAGGATAAGCCTGAGCAAAGCGAGTGAAGTGGTCCATTAGAACTAGGATATACTCATATCCTCCTTTGCACTTCTCCAAGTGCAGGAAATCAACGGACACCAATTCGAATGGGTACGTGGTGACAATGTTAGTCAGTGGTGCCCATGTTATCTTTTTGGAATGTTTATTCTTCACACAACAGCAAACTTTATTGATGTAGTGCTCAACATCTCTTTGCATATGAGCCCAATAAAAGCGCTCCCTTATCAAGTTCATCACTCTCTCTACCCCTAAATGGCCCATGTTTTCGTGGAGCTCTTTGAACACGAGTTTGTGAAACTTTTGGGGTAGAAGTAGCTGGTCATGCGATGCCGTTCTCCTGTAAAGCAGTCCATCATCTTCCAAGTACAGCTTGTGTTTTTGCCTGACTAGAGCTGCAATTTTACTGTTCAGCTGCTTTCCACTTCTTGGCCATTGTTTTGACAACACATAACACAACACCTCTCCAATCACGGAGTCTTCTTCTTGAGCTCTTTTTAGAGCAGTCTTTGATATTTCAGCTACAGAGCTGGCTTCTCGATCTGCTTCACTAATGAGAGTAGAAATGGTGACTGGGCAGAGCCATGGTTCATTTTCTTGTGACTTTACCTTGACTGCCTGCACCACACAATGCATTACATCAGGATCAACATTTTGTGTGCATTTGTTCATGTACTGCTCCATATCTAGGGGCATACGTGAAAGGCCGTCTGCATCTCTGTTTGCTTTCCCAGGGCGATACTTAATCACAAACTGGAAATCAGCTAGTTCTGCTACCCACCTCTGTGTGGTTGCATTTAACTTTGCGGTGGTGAGCACATACGTTCGGGGATTATTGTCCGTATAGACAGTGAATGGTGGGGAATAGTACAGATAATCCCGAAAATTCTCACAGATGGCCCACTTCATGGCAAGAAACTCCAGCTTCCCTGAATGAAGGTGGTAGTTCTTCTCTGGATTTGACAGTGTTCTGGAGCCATACGCTATCACCACCAGTTTGTCTTGTTGTCGCTGATATATCACTGCCCCAAGCCCCTCCTGTGAAGCGTCACAGTGTAAAATGAAGGGTTCCTCAAAGTTCGGGTAACCTAACACTGGGGGCTGGGAGAGAAAGTCAACAAGCTGACAGAGCACTGCATGATGTTCAGGGCGCCACCTGATTGTATGGGATGAGGGCAACTGGCCACCATCTTTCTTTTTGACAGGTTTTTTCGAGTTTTTCTTTGCTTTATCTGTGTGGTCGTTAGCAAGAAGGTCGTAAAGAGGCTTTGCTATACGGGAGAAGTTTGGAATATAGCTGCGGTAATATGAAATAAAACCTAGCAAATTTCCTTAGTTCTCCAACAGTGGAAGGTTGCTGCCGTTTGAGTGTCTACACCGGGGCAATGTCCGCAGGGTCCATAGTGTAGCCCTGTTTTGTTACCATCTTACCAAGGAAACGTACCTGCTCCTTGAATAACTCACATTTCCGGGGAGTCAGCTTCACCCCATGGCTTTGATAGCGGTGCAGGACGCTTCTCAGGTCTCGCAAGTGGTCTTCAAAAGTCTGTGAATGAACAAGGTTATCATCGAGGTAAGGCAAACAAATATCATCCCTCAACCCCCACAAACACTCCCCCATAGACCTTTGGAATGCTGCTGGTGCTGAGGACAAACCAAATGAAATTCTTACCCACTCGAACAAACCCCAGGGAGTGATAAATGCAGTGAGGGGCCTACTCGACTCTTCCAGGAAACCCTGGTGATACGCCTTCCCTTGGTCGAGGACTGAAAACCACGCACTCCCATTTAGACTGTTTAGCATATCTTGTATGCAGGGAATTGGGTGTCTGTCCGGGATGGACTTCTTGTTCAGCTCTCTAAAGTCGCAGCACAAATGCAGACCTCCATCTTTCTTTCGCACACAGACGATTGGACTGGAATACAATGACTTAGATTTGGTGATCCAGCCCCTGTTAAGCAGGTCTTCTAAATACTCCTTTACTTCTTGATGAAGTGGTCTGGGAACAGAGATATAAGTTCTTTTGACAGGAGTGGGATCCTTGAGTCGGATCTTCAACTGTAAAGAGGGAATTGTCCCTTCATCATACTCATCACGGGAAAACGCTTGCCGTTCCTCCCGTAGGAGCTGTTTTACTTGCTCTTGTTGTATGGGCGAGAGATGATCAAGGGGAACTGGCGGGTCTCACATGTCCATAGTCTCTTTGACGGCACAGTTCATCTCGGTCTCTTTATTTCTTCCTGTTTCACTCGTCGTCAGGTCGGCTGTCGCTTGGTTTACAGCAGGGGGTCTAATGTCTGCCGGGTAAGCAGTTTTAACTCTCTGTGTCTGTCCCAAAATGGTCTTAGCGGACAGCTGGATATCACGGGAAGTACTGTTTGTTATAGGTATTTTGAACATAGATCGCCTCCCTTTCCATAACTGCACCAACCCACTTTGCATCTGCAAACCCTCCGGTAATTGGGTGTACTGACTCGGCTCAAATAAGACATCTTGTGTGTTTGGAAGTGAGCCTGCCCTGACACAACCTTTGACTGCTTTGGTTTGGCCAGCAGGGATGGTGACCAACTCACTGCCAACTTTTACCATTCCTTCTCCCAGCCTATCCTCCTCACTTTGCATCACCTTCAAAAATACCTCTGTTTTTTTTTACAATCAAAGGAGAAGGCTGCACTAACAGCTTCACTGATGGCACAAGGGGGTTTAATGCCCATCTTCAGGACATGGTCAATCACGTTGAACCCAATGATAGGCGGCTCTGCCACTCCATCCTCCTTCACCACTAGCACGGGAACTAAGATTTCCACCGGTGGGCGACTAGCTGTCGGCAGCTTGAAAGTGACTTCGACCCACCCTGAGAATGGAATCGGTGTCTGGTTCACTGCCCTCCCATTCAGAATACTTGGACCCACCAACTCGGCTAAGTCTCTGACGGTGGTGTGTGGCAGGTGCTCCTGTCTCCAGGTGTCATTCATTAAGCAGACCTGTGACCCTGTGTCCCACAACGCTTCTGTCTCCTTGTCATCGAGGAAGCAGGTTATGACATATTTTTTTCCAACCAAATTGAGTAACTGTAATTGGCGATTAGGGGACAGTAGATTAACACGGACCGTTTCTTCAGGAGGTGCCTCGGCCTTAGCTACCAGCCTTGCTTCTAACCTCCGAATACTCTCAGTAACTAGCTCATACAGTTCTTGTGTGTTAGCTTGTTCTGATATGGTTGTGACAGTATTGGCCACCGTGTCTACTTGCCCTGTCCTTCTTCCAAGTCTCCTTCCTATCCGACATTCCCTTGACATGTGGCCGCTGAATCCACATCTGAAGCAGTGGTCGCACTGATCGCCATTGCTGGTGGACTGACAGCTCTTGCAGCCACGTGCCTCCTGGCTCTTTGAGAACGTGAGGTACTCTGGGAGACTCACGTATAGCCTTCTTGATCTCCTCCATGTCACTCTTCAGCTGCGTGACTATGTCCAGGAGCTCAGATTCCGTACGGGTCACTGTGCTTTGGGATTTAAGGATTTTACCTTTTGTCGATGGTAGAGGGCACTCTTGGCCATCCACTCCTTCCTCTGTTGCATACTGACCCGTCGGATTTTCCACTCGGCATTCTCGAACTTTTGGTTCTTTCGTGTGCCTCTTGAATTTTTGGTGCCGTTCCCATTCAAGACTGGCTGCTGCATTCGTCTTAGAAATCAGGAGCTCGTCAGTGACGGCAGGATCCTCCAGATAGTGCTTCAGTTGGTACTTCACATCAGCACTAATCAGTCCTGTTTCCACTGCCCTCAGAAACTTCCTCTGAATAAGGTCAGAGCTATACCGCTCTTCCATGCCAGGTTCTCTGGATGCTGCTAAAAGTCTTTCTTTTAACTCGATGGCACGAAACAGGAAGTTCTGAGGTGACTCGTTACTGTCTTGTGTGAGGTTTATCAGGCGATGGTACAAGTCAGTGGAACTATCCTCTTTATAATGTCCTCGCAGGATGATGTGCAACTGTGACAGGGTGAGATCTGACTTGATCTCCAGCATAGCGTGCAAACTCAATCCGGGACTCACTGCTCTGACAACAGCCTCAATTATCTCAGCCTCACTGTGCTTTTTCTTCAGGCCCATATCAATCTGGTGAATGAGATTGGAATACGACAACTTGTCTCTTTGGCCCCTCTCTCCTATCTGCTCATTTATCCTAAACTCTCGTTTAATGGTCACTTCTGGCAGTAGGGGCGCTGCGGGGACCGCGGGCTGTGTCACAAAAGGGCGACTCTGTGGCTGAGTGGCCTCGTTATCGGTCAGCCTCACTATTTCCTCTTCAACCCTTTCAGCTGAATCAAGGAAACTTTCATGCAGAGCGGCATATTGGCTCTGTAAACTGGTGAGTGCCTCTGCCTCCCGGCTCGTGCCGGCCGCTGCCGCCGCCTGCGTCGACGGTTCGTTTTGCTTAGCTGCGGTAGCACATGCTATTAGCTTTAGCAGAAATGTGCGGGCTACATCCTCCTCTTCGCTTTCAATGGTTTTTTCCACCTCCTCGTTTAACAGTCGTATCAGCGTGTACTTTTTAGACGGCTTGGCTGGATTTATCTTTGCAAACAAACAGACCTCGTTTAGCTGTTCGGCCTGTAATGGCCCAAGGCCTCGCTTAGCTTATCTTGCAACTGCTCCAGTTCCATCGTTTCTGCCTTTTTTTTTTTATTTGCACACTCACCGTCTTAGACACGACTGAATCATCCTCTGCTACCAAATTTTGTTACACCCCGGAGGGCGAAGGGGAAGGATGAGGGCCAAGCTGTCGGACTTTTCAGCGGTTTATTGACTTTCCACCACACCCGGCACGGCACTCTTATACGGCACATCGGCCGATAATGGCCACATCACTCGACACCATTTTCCTTCACACTCTGGAACATTCTCTACTCTTCTTCTCTCGTGCTCTAACACTGAACAGCGTCTCATCGCTACTGAGCACCACCTGTGGCGCAAAAGCGCTACTGCTTTCACTGACAGTTTACATTAAAACAGTTCAAATTCAGTCCTTTAGTTACATTTCCTATAAATGTTCATATTTACCATCAGCATTTAAATTACAGTCTTTTAGATACATTTATTAGAAGGGTCTATATTAGCCATCAGCATCTAATCAAAACTGTTTTCTGGGGGTTTTCTAGAGGTTGTCCAAAATTGACTTTTTCCTACACTACATTCTCCAGGCACTCGAGTGAAAAAAAACAAAACAAAAAAAAAAAAAACCACTACCTAAAAGCAAATTATACAGCGATACACGTTGTGATGTATGGGCCTTTATTTTATTTCATCCAAGCAGCCAATTTGTTGTGGAACAAAGATAGTTTATGCAGATTTAATTAAAAAGCATTTTATTATATTTCAGCATCAGTTTTTTTCCGACTCTGCATCAGAATCGATATCTGAGTCTGTATCACCATCCATATCACAACCTTTCTCGTTGTCAGAATTGACCACAAAATCCTTCTCCCAATAGTTCTCACCATTCAGACGAACCTGCCAATAGTCCTAAACTCTGCAAATGATGATCCATCTTCTCATCGCCTGCGAACTAACGTTTCTGAAGAAATCTTGGGAGTGATGTGTGGTGTTTGAGTAAGTTCGTGAAGGAAAGCCTCTGTAATTCCGACATACACCTGTATACAAGTATACATGGAGTTTAATTCGATCAGTCTCTTGAGCGCTGGAATGAATCACCTGTTCATCAGTCATTTTGTGATCTCTTCAAAGTGAGTCAGAAAGAAATACTTTGACTCCACAGGACAATCATGATGGATTTGATCCAAGTAACTGAGCCGACAATCGTCACATATTTTATCTCTGTATTTGCCAATGGTAACATACAGACATTTTATCAACCCAAATTTTACTATATCCAGAAACACGGGTGGTAGATGATCCGCCATGTATATTGGGTCACCTCCCTCAAAAACCACATCGAGGCCTGTAGAGGGAGAACCGTGTGGAGGGTCAGCGGTGTATTCTTCAGTATCCATAGAATGGATCTGCTCAGTTGCAGAAGGGAGGGTGGGTGAAGACAGTTGAGGAGAACCCTCGGTATTCAGGGAGCATGTTTGTGAAGGTGGGCTGTCATCCTCGCTCAATATTTTCAGAGACGATAATTTTTCCAAAGGGTCTTATTCAAAACACCCTTGGAGAGTCACATGTGGGTTTACCTCCATTTTGGTTTGGGGTTAGATGGGTGGTGAGCGGTCTTCTTTAAAATCGTTAGGAGGGGCGGGATTAGGTGTGGGAGGTCGTGGGGGTGGCGTCATCTGCAAAAGCTAGTTTTTTTTTCACCATGACCATATCTCTCACAGTACAGCTGGAAATGAAGAGGGCCTTGAGCTTTTCCCCTTTCTCATCAACCACTTTGACCCACTCCATTGTAGGCAGGCGTAACGCTGTCTGGACCACACCACATTCGGAATTGAAATAGTGCAAGATAAATTCATCGTTGGATGGGGCGTCATCGGGTGATAGCTGATGAGTGGCTCAGAAGTACCACCTCCTAGACGGGGACGCCTTTGTCTCCCAAACACTACTAGCCAACACTCTTCCGGTAATGAATATCGGTAGTTGCTCTTCTTTCACTCACACAGGTGTCTGGGTCTGTTGGTCTTTTCTAGGAGGATCGTCTTCCACCCCTGTCTGCTGGCAATGTACATCGTTTGTTTTCAGATCATGGTAAATCACGTTTCGCAGTACGCTCCAGTCCACAGCCGAAAGTGTGGCTTTTCTGGAGAGCAGGCCAAAAGTTTCTCCTTCATCCAACTGGTAAAAACCCAGTTCGCTACTTGCGTAGTTGAACACATAACCCCATCTACTTCTGGCTTCTAACTGCCATTCCTCCTGGAGACTCCCGGTTGCGGGGGTCTGGATGCGCCACAGATACAACAGTCTCTTTTTCGGTGCTAATCCCGGAGTGCTCTGTAGCAAGGTGGAGATGGATGTCTCACTGATCAGATGAAGATCGCTCCTCGTAGTCATGGTGAGTTTTTTTCTACTGTTTTTATCCCAAAGATTGTTTAATTTTTCCGATTTTGGGCTACTTATTTATCTGATTTTTACACGCTCCACCCTGTAGTTTCATTGGTTGATGGTAGAGGCCCACCTTTAGACCGTTATAGGGGAGAACTCTCCCTCTCTGTTCAATGGATAGAATGACCCTGCATTCATTGTGTAGATGGGTGTGTTCTTATACCACATTTTTCTAATGTAGACAGTAAAATGGTATGATCTGGACAAATGTGTTTTTAAAAGTCAATAGATACTCTTTAGCTTTCTACCTACCCACAAGTAATGTGGACTTCGAAACTCAGAAAAGAAGGTAAAAGCTATCGCCTTATTTTTTTAAAGATAAAGTTTTTTTGTTTTTTTTAAAATTAGAATTTGCCACAGTAAATGCATTTGCAAATGATAAAGTTTTGAAATAAATTCAATTGAATAATTTACCCGTTGATAAATATCGTGTACAATGCTTTACCGTCTGGATGCCCTTTCTTATATTTTTTATGTATTATGAAACCAAACTGAATAAACTTAAAGTCAACAAATATAACTGACTAATTCATGTGTGGAAATCGTTGGAGTGAATCGTGAATACGTATTTGTCCTCAGCTCACTTTAGTCTGATTTATTGATCAATCACTTTTACATTTACCGACTGTAGAGTGAAAAATATTGTTTGGATCACTAGGAAAAACTGAATGGAATGTCAAAAAATGTCTGTGTTATCAGAAAAAAAACTTTTAAATAACACGATACTGCCTGAATGACCAACCAACACTGAAAAATGTAAGCAGCCTTCGAACCCCAGGAGACACAGTTATGATGCTGCTGATGGAAGGGAGGGAAGGGGTTGTTAGTTGTGTGTGATTTGAAAATTATTAAACAGCGCACATAGAACTGGTGTATTTTAAGTCGATAAATACATAGACAAAAGTACTTTTTGGAAGAGCCACGATTTTGATCCGTTAAAGTGTTCATTTTAAGTTGTTTAAAGCTTATAGTAGTTAAACCGATATTTTCAGAATTCAGTTTGTGTTTTTCTTGGAGCCAAAATGTGTCGGTAACACAGTTCTTCTAGCATAAGGATCTTTAACCACTTTAAAGACAACCTCAGGCCTTAGGTCACAAGTCTGAGAAATTGTTGAGCCCTGGTATTTAAAGGTAGAGACAAAGTTGGTTATGCAATACTTATTTCTGTAGGAAAAAAACAATAAACTATAAACATGATGCCCGATCTGTCGGGTATCACTACTGTCTATCGCTGCTGCGTGCTGTGATAGACATTTGTGTTAAGTTGCACGTTTTGCTTTGTTTCACACTTGAGAATTTAATATCATTCCATTTTATTTGTTCATGCTCCTCATAATACAGACAAAATAAAAAAAAGAATGTACAAAAAAATTGTTTGTTTATTGATTTGCACAGCTGTGTAGGTATAACACAGAATATTCTGCAAGAAGAACACATTATTACAAGTTAATTGTTTAAGAATCCTATAACTCTAATCACAACGTTCTCTTTACGTGTCTCTGTGTGTGTGTGTGTATGTGTGTGTGTGTGTGTGTGTGTGTGTGTGTGTGTGTGTGTGTTGGTTAAGCCCGAGGGAACTCAGATGTTTAGGCAGAGTAAAATGATATCTTTGGTTCCACTTCCTGGGGTAGTTCATGTTACCGCAGACATTTCTCCTGCTGGTATTTCAGAGTTTTGCCGAGCAGATGGAGCACGTCGTCGGTCAACCTTGAGCCTTAGCTGTGATAGACATTTGTGTTAAGTTGCAAGTTTTGCTTTGTTTCACACTTGAGACTTTAATATCATTCCATTTTATTTGTTCATGCTCCTCAATACAGACAAAATTTAAAAAAAACAAAAACCAAAACTCAATTGTGAAGCTTAGTCCTTTGTGAAATATGACAGTTGTGGTATTGTCAGAGAGGCCAGCGTATGTTGTCGGTCAACCTCGGGCCTTAGCTGTGATAGATATTTGTGTTAAGTTGCAAGTTTTGCTGTTTCACACTTGAGAATTTAATATTATTCCATTTTATTTGTTCATGCTCCTAATAATACAAACAAAATCAAAAAAATAATAAAAACACACAAAAAAATCATTTATTTATTGGTTTGCACAGCTGTGTAGGTATAACACAGAATATTCTGCAAGAAGAACACATTATTACAAGTTAATTGTTTAAGAATCCTATAACTCTAATCACAACGTTCTCTTTACGTATCTGTGTGTGTGTGTGTGTGTGTGTGTGTGTGTGTGTGTGTGCGTGCGCGCGCACATGTGGGGGTGCATGTGCGTGTGTGTGTTGGTTAAGCCCGAGGGAACTCAGATGTTTAGGCAGAGTAAAATGATATCTTTGGTTCCACTTCCTGGGGTAGTTAATGTGACCGCAGACATTTCTCATGGTGGTATTTCAGAGTTTTGCCGAGCAGATGGAGCACGTCGTCGGTCAACCTTGAGTCTTAGCTGTGATAGACATTTGTGTTAAGTTGCAAGTTTTGCTTTGTTTCACACTTGAGACTTTAATATCATTCCATTTTATTTGTTCATGCTCCTCAATACAGACAAAATTAAAAAAAAAAAAACTCAATTGTGAAGCTTAGTCCTTTGTGAAATATAACGGTTGTGGTGTTGTCAGAGAGGCCAACGTATGTTGTTGGTCAACCTCGGGCCTTAGCTGTGATAGATATTTGTGTTAAGTTGCAAGTTTTGCTGTTTCACACTTGAGAATTTAATATTATTCCATTTTATTTGTTCATGCTCCTCATAATACAAACAAAATCAAAAAAATAATAACACACAAAAAAATCATTTATTTATTGGTTTGTACAGTTGTGTAGGTATAACACAGAATATTGAGCCGTCATAGTGAGCCTGACTGTGGTGAGCTTACTCTCATTTCATAGCTGACTACACAAATCTCTAAGGGAAGTTTATTTAATACGATGCTTGAGAGGGAATAAACAAATAAATGAAACCTTGCTGCACCGAACTTTTATTATCACTTCCACCGCATTCCCCCAGTGATAGCTGCATTTACTACAGATACACAAATAAAAAGCACACGAAAAAACAAGTAGCCGATTGAAGCTGAGAATGCACAGGCTCTAAAGTCTAAAGACTGTCTTAATGTTCTCTGGAAAAATGAAGTATAACTATTTTAATGTGGCCGTTAAGTTTGAAGTCTTTGAAAGCAAATCTCATGACATTTGAGGTGCTGGCAGAGAAAAAGTTTGCAGAAAAACTGACTTCCCACCATCACCACCTATTCTGTCTCCTTACAGGATTTTGTACAGGTTTTGTGATAATGGAATCAAATTCTGGTGCTTATTTGGTCACTCTGACTGATGTGTGTTTTGTAAAATGAACAAACTGAAAACATGTCATCAGCTCCTCAAATTTCTTTCTAAAGGAACGGTGCAGACGTCTGCCTGAACTTCTGCAGTGTATCCCTGTGTGTGTACACGTGTGTGTGTGTGTGCTGTGTTTTGCACAGGGCGTGTGATGCGTTAGTGCAGTAGTGTTGGAGTAGTAGTGCTTGTAGTTAGTGCATGCTGCATGCTGCCTCTGCTTGCTACTTTCTGCATTCAGCTACCGCCGCCGGCTAGCCCTCTGTTTTCGGGGATGAAAAGAGGAGCCGAGTGTGTAAGTCTCCTCAGCCGGTACATAGCCTCTCCACTGCCAAGACTCGTACACGCCTCCTCGTGGCCACACACGGTAACTGGTACCTTGTGTTTTCCAGGCCAAGTTGTACGGGATCTCGGAGCAGCAGTGGGCCCCAGAGTCGTGGCATGCAGGCCCACTGGTATGTAGATACGCCCTGCTGCCCGTCAACCACTGCCCCGGTTGTGGGTAAACAGCCCCAGTTATGGGCAAATAGCAAAGACCTCAATGGTGGACCAGGCGGAGGATGATGGTTGACCTTTGGGAAACATCACAACGGCTGGGAAGGGGGACGAAGGCTGCAGCAGAAACGGGTCACCCGTCATCTTGGAGTCCATGCCACTGGATCCTGACCCCAATCTGTCAAGGTCTGTGTGGTGGCTGTATGTGCACCAGCCTCCCCACACTAAACAAATTCACGCACAGGCGTCTTCTTCATGGGAGTCCACCTAACATCCCGGGTTAAGTCCTGTGGAGACCAGTAAGTGGTGACGGGGGCAGGATTGTAAAGTCTGGAAGCCCCTAGTCACAAGCTGGCACATCAGGTGGTGGATGCCAGATGATCGCTGGGCTCTTGGACCAAGGCAGAAAAAGCCCTTCGGTAGCTACATCCACGACTGAGCAGTCCTTTTTAGGATCCACTCTGCTCACCCTTGATAGGGAAGGGGCTAGAAAAGGTGCCCTAAAAATAGCCTGCCTCAAACCTCCCGTCTGGATTACCGCATTCAGAGGGATCACCAATTTGCGGTCAGAAACACAGAACTATGAATTTTGGAGCCTGGAATGTGTGCACACTGATGGACAGTGCAACCAGTGACAGGCCGGAGAGGAGAACTGCCATCATTGCCAGAGAACTGAGGAGATGCCGGATTAACATAGCTGCTCTCTCAGAAACACGATGGGCAGAGGAAGGCCATCTGAAGGAGGAGAAGGGTGGCTATACTTTCTTCTGGAAAAGAAAAGCAGCAGATGAGCCCAGGATCCATGGGGTTGGGTTTGCCATCAGGAACCAACTGATCAGTCATTTCTCTGAACTCCCTGTGGGAATCAGTGAACGTCTGATGACCCTCCATCTGGTGCTTGCCAACAACCAGATGGCAACAGTCGTGAGTGCCTACGCACCTACCCTTGTCTCCGAGGAGGAAGTGAAAGAGACCTTCTATGCCTGTCTGGATGAGACACTGTCAAAAATCCCCAAGGAGGATAAAATCATTCTTCTGGGAGATTTCAATGCCAGAGTCGGCCAAGACCACCACCTCTGGAAGGGCACCATTGGCAAGGAAGGCATTGGAAACATCAATTCCAATGGAGTTCTGCTTCTCGGCAAATGTGCTCAGTATGATCTCACCATCACAAATACCATCTTTCACCAGAAGAACACATTTAAGGCTTCATGGAGACACCCTCGTTCTAAACAGTGGCATCTTATTGATTATGTCATTGTCAGAACCAGGGATCTGCGCGATGTAAACATCACTAAGGCCATGATCAACTCCGATGATTGCTGGACAGACCACCGCCTTATACGATCCATGATGTCCATCAAACTTAAGAGGAAGAGGAGATTGCAGAAGAAGCAGAACCGGCTGCGACTAAACCTTGAAAGCCTTAATGAAATTACCATCCAGCAGCAGCTTCAGGCTTCTCTTGGAGAAAGTCTCAAACAGGAATATCCAGAGAACATCAAAGAGCACTGGAACCTGCTTAAGTCCACTATCCTCAACACCTGCCAAACCACCCTTGGGTACAAGTCCAGAAAACATCAGGACTGGTTTGATGAAAATGATGCAGAGATAGAACTGCTCATCTCCAAAAAAAGGGAAGCCTTTTATGCCTGACAAAACGACATTACCTGCAAGGCAAAGAGACTGGCTCACTCTAGAGCCAAGGCTGACGGGTGAGACAGATTAAGAACTCCCGGTGGACAGAAAGGGCAATGGAAATCCAGCATCTGGCAGACTCTGGAGACACCAGAGGCTTTTTCAGTGCCATTAAGGCTGTCTACGGCCCAAGCCATTGTGGCTTGAACCCATTACGCTCAAAGGATGGACAGGAGCTGCTGAAGGACAATAAGTCTATTAATAAGCAATGGAAAGAGCACTTTCAGGAACTCCTCAACCGTAACACTGCAATCCAATCAAATTTCATCTGTTACATTCCTCAGAGTCCCGTCAGGGAAGACATAGGGGCACCTCCCACCTTATCCGAGGTCCAAGATGCCATCAGGAGCCTGAAGAACAACAAGGCCACCGGTCCAGATGGGATTGCAGCTGAGGTCCTAAAGGAAGGTGGTCCAGAACTCCTGTGCCGTCTCCATGCCCTCCTTCTGAAGGTCTGGGAAAAGGAAGAACTCCCCTCAGAGCTCAGGGATGTTCTGATCGTGACCATATTTAAGAAGGGGGACAAAGCTGATTGTGGAAATTACAGAGGCATCTCACTCCTGTCAACAACTGGCAAGGTACTTGCTCGTGTTCTCGCTAACCGTTTACTGCCACTTTCTGAGGAAATACTCCCAGAATCACAGTGTGGCTTTCGTCAATCTAGAGGCACAGCAGATATGATCTTCACTGCCTGCCAACTTCAAGAGAAATGCCGTGAGCACAAGTTGCCATTGCATATGGCTTTTATAGACTTGACAAAGGCCTTTGGCTCAGTAGATCGCCAGGCTCTGTGGAGCATACTGTTGAGGTATGGCTACCCAGAGAAATACATCAGGATTCTGAGGCTACTGCATGATGGAATGACAGCCACGGTGCTAAGTAACAGCGGCTCCATGTCTGAGCCTTTCACCGTGGAGACGGGTCAAACAGGGATGCATCATTGCACCCACCCTGTTTTCTAACTTTATTGCAGCCATACTTCACCTCATTGGCAAAGACCTACCACAGGGAATTCTGATCCGGTACAGAACCGACGGTAGGCTCTTTAACCGGAGTGGTGGCTCAGTTGGTAGAGCATCCGCCCCACACCCGGGAGGCAGGGGTTCAAATCCCGGCCGGGTCATGCCAAAGACCATATAAAAGTGGAACTTCCTGCCGTCCAGCTTGGTGCTCAGCAATAAATGAAATGGAGGAGGGAACTCTGTGGCGGCGCCTTGCATGGCAGCGGCCCTCTGATTCTGCACTTGGGGTGTGTGTGATTTACACTGTAGATAGGTAAAACACAATCTCGTTCTGCTGTACATGATTGGTTGTACGGTTGAATGACAATAAGGGTGATTTAATTTAATTTTTAATTTAATTAGTTTAACCTTGCTAGGTTCAAAGCCAAAAGCAAGGTTAGAAGCACCACCATTATGGAGCTCCAGTATGCAGATGACAACGCCATAGTAGCACACTCCGCAGAAGACCTACAGGGTATCCTGAATGCCTTTGCCAAGGCATATAGAGCCCTGGGTCTAACCTTAAACATCAAGAAGACCCAGGTGCTACATCAACCTCCACCCAATCAGCCATTTATTTCATCTATTATAAAAGTGGACAACACCCCTCTTGAAAATGTTGACCACTTCCCCTACCTCGGCAGTCTTCTCTCCTCCAAAGTGGACACTGACTCTGAGATCAACCATCGTCTGAGCTGTGCCAATGGAGCA
This sequence comes from Pholidichthys leucotaenia, assembly GCA_020510985.1. Classification (NCBI taxonomy): domain Eukaryota; kingdom Metazoa; phylum Chordata; class Actinopteri; order Cichliformes; family Pholidichthyidae; genus Pholidichthys; species Pholidichthys leucotaenia. The sequence continues at coordinate 168,425,454 of CM035846.1, forward strand.
TATGCCAGACTCAGGATGAAGGTCTTTGAAGATCGAGATCTCAGAATCGATACCAAGCTCTTGGTCTACAAGGCTGTGGTTCTCCCCACCTTGCTGTACAGGGCAGAATCATGGACCATCTACAGCAGGCACCTGAGAGCTCTGGAGCAGCTCCACCAAAGAACTTTGAGAAAGATTCTGAGGATTAAATGGGAGGACCGACGCACAAACATCAGCGTTCTGGAAGAGGCCAAAATGCCCAGCATTTCCACCACAATAATAAAACACCAACTACGATGGACTGGCCATCTCATTTGCATGTCTGACACCCGTCTCCCAAAACAAATTCTTTATTCTGAACTGGAGAGAGGTTTGCGGGCTCCAGGAGGGCAAAAGAAACGGTTCAAGGACAATATTAAAACAAACCTTAAAAAATTCAATATCATATCTCCTGACTGGGAGCACATGGCTCTAAACAACCAACGATGGAAGGAAGCGGTGCAAGAAGGTGCTGCACACTATGAGAAGGAAATCCACCGTGTCGCAGAAACAAAACGACAGCTCTGCAAGGAAAGACAGAAAAAGGCTCCAGCACGACCACAACCCACCACCATTTTCCCATGCCAACATTGCACCAAAATATGCGGGTCACGGATCGGCCTCTACGCCCACCTGAAGACCCACAAGTAGACGCTCCCACGAGGAATGACTCTCATGCTCACTCCGAGTGACCGCCGATGGTGTGTGTGTGTGTGTGTGTGTGTGTGTGTGTTAAGCCCAAGAGAACTCAGAGGTTTAGGATGACTGATGTCATGGGTGTTTGGTTCTAGCCTGAGAGAGGGGGTCTTTTCTTATTTAAGTATTTAGTTGTTTGAAAATTTAAATGCATCAGGTGTTTATGCAATATTTTTTTTTCTGTAGGAACCCTTTTCTGAATGTGCTTAGGAAAATCTAAAAAGTTGATGCTACACTTTTGTGAAAATCTAATTTGAAGAAACAGTCTCTGCTCCCTGAGGATAAGACCAGCGCCTGTGTATCAATGTGTGTGTGTGTGTGTGTGTGTGAATTCTGGTGCTTATTTGGTCACTCTGACTGATGTGTGTTTTGTAAAATGAACAAACTGAAAGCATGCCATTAATTATCCTTGAAAGCTGTTGCCCCCCCCCCATAATTAACATTCCATCCTCACACTAATCTCATATGGTCAAAGATAATTTTTAAAAGCATATATAATTGACACTCTACACCCACATTAACCCCATATGGTCAAAGGTCATTTTTAAAAGCATATATAATTGACATTCCATTCTCACACTAATCTCACAGGTCAAAGATCATTTTAAAAGCATATATAATTGACATTCTACACCCACATTAATCATCGCACTAATCCCTTAGGGTTATTATAATTGACATTTGATACTCACACTAATCCTCATGTCATTTGAAATAATCCCCTGATTATTACATAGGTCAGGTCAGGGGGGCGTATCAGGTCAAAGGTCACCTTTCAAAAGAAGTATGATTATAAATATCCCCCTCCCTCTCTTTTAGCCCTTGATTGTTCTCCCAGCTGTCTTAAGTCTGTTGATTATCCCCCTATTTATGTCGGTCTGAGTTTGTGTTCTGGTGTGGCATCATCGTCTGTGTTCCATGCCAGTACCCTGTGTCCTAGTAAGTCTGTTTTATCAATCGTTTCCATAGTAGTTTTCAGCCCTCATGCTGTGTTTTGTTTCTTTGAGTTTCTTTTGTGAATAAACCATGTAAGGCTGTATTTTTTCCTGCTTCTTGAGTCCATCACCCGTGTCTACCAGAGGTACATTTTTTTTTTTTGACATTTTGAATCCTTTATTAGTCCCACAATGGGGAAATTACAGGGCATCCACATGGATGGATGAGACAGCCACGGCTGTCTCATCCATCTCATCCAGTGTGCTGCAGCACACTGATTGCAGTGTGGTCTCAGTACCTATAATTTGACGCTACTTACAATACAAGTAAATGCCTGTCTGTGAACAAGCAGAAGTCGGTTTAGCCCTAGAAAAAAAACAATATTTGCTGTGGTTGCTGGTGCGCTGTCTCATCTCATCCATGTACCTTATCCATCGATCATGCTTTAATACACAAAGTGGCTTTTCTGTGTTTGAGACCCACGCTCATGCTTGCAGTGCGGTGATGGTTTTGCTGGCTACTGTGTCTGGCTGGAGCGTATGGCGGTTATTTTTCTCGAGGTAAGCCACTTTTGTAATCTTTCACAGCTTCCTATTTTAGGCCACTGATTGTAACCATTTTCATTCTTTTAACTAGTGGCTTGCTGTTCTTCTTCCCCATCATTTTGACACCATCTGTGCCCCTGATTTGATATGTAAAAGCCAAATATTGAGCCTTAATTATTGCTGGCCATAGTTTGAATATTGTGCACTTTTACAGGCATGAATTGGCCGGTCTACAGTAATCAAACAGTCAACTGAAGTTTTGTCTTCGCCATACATTGATTGTTATAACGGGCTGTGTCATGGCCAGTTTTGCCTTGCTGCATGACTTCTTTTGTTTTGTATGATTATGCTTTAATTTGTGTTTTGCATGTTAATTTTGCTGTGTTTTGGTTTTCTCTTTTGTGCATGTTTGCAATATGTGTTTGAGGTTTTCATTTTGATTTCTTAATGTTCTGAGTTTATATTATTTTTATTATTTTTTTGATTTTATTTTGTGCAGTATCTCCAGGTAAATTGGGACAAATCAGTGTGATGGTAATTTTTATCTTTAATGTATATAAATGTTTTAAAAATACAAATTGTTTAAATAAAATGTATTTTTGTATTTAAACTCACATCTGTTGTTGGAGTGTGTATCTCAAACCTGTTTTCCTTTTTATACTTTCCTGGAGGAGTGAATCTCCAGGTGGCATTGTTGGTTATTTACATTATGCACTTTAGCTGTATCCAAATTATTTAATGTGCCTTACCCTCTTAGATCCTGCCACATCAAGAGCCACAAAGACACAGTGCAACTCCTTCTGACCTTCTCAATACTTCTTCATCAGCACTTACGGAGCAAACATTGCACCTGTAGTACTCTTTTTTGGCATGAAACCGTACTGCTGCCCACTGATTGTCACCTCTCCTTTTAACCTTGCTTCAGCAACTCTTGTCCCATATCTTCATAATGTGGCTGACCAACTTTATGCCTCTGTAGTTATTACAGCTTTTAGCATTACCCTTGTTCTTGAAAATTGGCACCAAAACAATTCTTCTCCACTCCTCAGGCATCCTCTCACGCTCCAAGATTGTGTTAAACAATCTGGTTAAAAAGTCTACTGCCATCTCTCTTAAACATCTCTATACCTCCACAGGTACTGTATGTCATCTGGACCAACCACCTTTAATTCTTCATCCTCTTCAAAGCTGCCCTCACTTCTGCCTTGCTAATTCTCGGGACGTCCTTGTTAACTATCTTTCCTTCATCCATCCTCCTCTCTCTCATTTTCTTTATTCATCAGCTCTTCAAAATATTCCTTTCATCTTCTCAAGACACTCGTCATTTGTTAGTACATTACCATTTCTGTCCTTAATAAACCTAGCCTGCTGTGCATCCTTTCCAGCTTGATCTCTCTGTCTAGCCAGTTGATACAACTCCTTTTCTCCTTCCTTAGTGTCCAGCCTCTCGTATAACTCACTATGTGCCTTATCCATTGCCTTTGCCACCTCTCTCTATGCCATGCGCTTAGATTCCAAATACTTCTGTCTACTTTCTTTATCTCCCTGACTATCCCACTTTTTCTTTGCTAACCTCTTCCTTTGGATACGTTCCTGTACCTCCTCATTCCACCACCAATTTTTCATTTTCTTCCTTCCACTGTCCACAGGATACACCACATAACTTTCTACCCGTTTTCCTCAGTACTTTTGCTGTACTTTCCCAGTAAATTGGTAAATCTTCTCTACCACCTAGAGCCTGTATCAGCTCCTTCCAGAACTCTGGGCGACATTCTTCCTTCTGTAACTCCCCCACTTAATCTTTGGCTCTACCTTAACTGTTTTCCTCTTCTTGCTTTGCAAAGTCATCCTACAGACTACCATCCAATGCTGTCTAGCTACATTCTCCCCTGCCACGACCTTACAGTCTCCTGTCTCTTTCAGATTTCTCCTTCTGCATAAGATGTGTGCATCTTCCTCCACTCTTGTAAGTCACCCTATGTTCCTTTCACCTACATGTCCATTAAAGTCCATTCCAATCACCACTGTCTACCCCCTGGGAACACTCTCTACCACTTCATCCAACTTACTCCAGAATTTCTTTTTATCTTCTCCATCCAACTTTGACATCCAACTTGTGGGGCATACACAATGACAACATTCAACATCACACCTTTGACTTCAAACTTCAAACTCATGATTCTGTCTGACTCCCTCTTTACCTCCTGAACACTCTTCACACACTTTTCCTTCAAGATTATTCCTACTCCATTTCTCTTCCTATCTACACCATGGTAGAACGGTTTAAACCCCCTCCAATGCCCTAGCCTTGCTTCCCTTCTATCTGGTTTCTTGAACACACAGTATATCTACCTTTCTTCTCTCCATCATATCAGCCAACTCTCTGCCTTTACCAGTCATATTCCCTACATTTAACGTCTCTACTCTCACCTCCACACTTCTACCATTCCTCTTCTCTCTCTCCCTCCTAACACGCCTTCCCCCTCTTCTCCTCCTTAATCGTCGACCAACAGTAGCCCACTTTCCACCGGCACCTTGTCGGTTAACAGTACTAGCGGTGGTCCTTGTTAACCCAGGCCTCGACCAATCCGGTATGAAAGTCTCATTTATCATGATCCGTATGTTTGATTTGGCAAAGGTTTCACACCAGATGCCCTTCCTGACACAACCCTCCCCATTTACCCAGGCTTGGAACTGGCACTGGCTTGTGCACCTCCTGTGGCTGGGTTCCAGTGGTAAAGTAAAAAAAAAATGAGTCCTAGAACTGAGCCCTGTGGTACCCCACATGACTAGTGTGCTGTTTAAGAGAAAATCTGATTGACGAACACATTAAAGCTTCTGTCAGTGAGGTACGATGAGAACCATTTTAAAACAGAACAAGACAGCCCTTGCTCTTTGAGTCTCTTGATTATACAGTGATCAGCAGTATCAAAGGCAGAAGAAAGAGCCAATTCAGAACTCCTTATACAAAGATACTGTATAGAGTGATGATAATCAAGTCAGTAGTGGTAATGCACTTGTAAGCTGGTTGCTAACGGCCAATCAAATCTAAAAGAAGAAGAAGAAAACCAGAACTGTGTATTGACCAGTGTCAGCTGCTGTCATAGTGTCACTGGAGACTCTGACTAAAGCTGTTTCTGTCATGGGCAACCTCTGACCAGCAGACAAGATAGACTCTATTGCAGGCAGGACTTCACTTTACTGGGTTTATTTTCCCCAAAACGTAAAATAATAACCGGCACGGGGGCTGAACATAAAGTTAACTGTGATAGGCTGAAAACTTACAGACACAATCACGGGAACAGAAGTCAGGGGGAAATCCACGGTATGACGCCACACCAAATGAACGCAGATGAGGATATATATATAGGGAAACAGATGATCAGGAGAAACACAAGGCAGATGGGAATAGTAATCAGGGATTAATCAGCAACACATGAAGAGAAGTGGCTATGACTACAGAAGACATGAGGAACTGAGAATGATAGAAAAGGGAGTACAGGGAACACATTCACACAAGACTTGTACAGACAACCAGTGCGGGACACAGAACCATAACAGTTGGTAATGGGGACCACATGACAGACTGAGGACCAGGGAAGACAATAACAATCACAGAGGACCCAGAGGAGACACAGAAGGCAAAGCACAGGAAAGTAATCATAATAATAACACAAAATGTGGGCATGATCCTTGGACCCAGCCCAGACTATGAGAGTTTCAGTAGAATGATGTTTTTGAAAGCCCGACTGAAGTTTATCCATGATTTTACAATTTGCCAAAAATGACATAAGCTGCTCAGCCACTACCTTTTCCAAAATTTTTGATATGAGAGGAAGTTTAGAAATTGGCCTATAATTTTTTAGCTGTGATGTATCCAAACTCAGCTTCTTAAAGACCCACTCCAGCGGCTCTAAAACCACCTGAAAAACCAATGTGTTTTGCCCCAAATAGTATATTGTGGCTTTTTATATACCAAAAAAATTTCATTGCCTTAGAATGGCTTGGAAAGAGCTTTTATGTCTTTGACCTAGTTACATATGCGCGGATCTATGAATATTCTAATAAGGTCCACCCATACTCCCACCCACCAGTAGCTGGAAGAAGACGAGGATATCGTGTAAGGCTCTGAGAAGGCGATCCAACTTGAGGAAGTACCGTTGTAGGTGAACCCATGGAAGAGTGGCTGCCTTGCCCTGCATGGATGCGCAAATTTGCGCTTCTTTTTGAATGCCCGGGCATTCCATCGATTACCCACTCATTGCTGAGTGCCAATGAGCAGTTCATCTCGGTCCACCTGCGAGGCACTCCCCAGCCTCCTTCCTTCGGAGCTTGCCTCGCTTCGAGCTGCTCTGAGGCGATCCGTGGTGAGTTGTTAACTAGAGACCACTCCTTCGGGGGAAGAGGGAGGAGCCGAGGAGCGCTCAGTTGCTTTGGAGCATTATCTCCAGCTTGCTCCGGGGAGAGGTGAGATGTCTGGCGGGGCGCACCAGCAGGTACTCCCAGCGAAGCGAGGGGAGCCCTCCAACCAGGCAGCAACTGCATCTCTTGAGAATGATCCTTCCGCAAGTTCACCTACGATGATACTTGCCCCGGCTGTTGTGCCATGCACACCAGGGCTGTCTCCCCCAACGTGCAGGCTGCAAACCCGTGGCCTCTCCGGTATTTTAGCAGAAACACTGAGGTTTTTCCAAATAAAATTAATCATTGCTGTTGTATTTTCATATCTGTGGGTAAAACATGTAATTTAAAAGAGGATTTCCTGCTCATATAGCCAAAAACTGAACACGTACATAGGGCTGAAAAGTTCATAGGCTGAAAAGTTGCGAGTGGTCAAATCTTACCAAATGTGGTTTATTTTTCAACATAGTCTCCCCTTTGGTCCACACACTTCTTCTATTAGTGTGGCATCGCTTGGATCCCTGTGGTTGAAAAATAAACCACATTTGGTCAGATTTTACCACTATGATCTTTTCAGTCCCCGTGTATAATCTGACATCTTTCCCAACTTGTAAAAAGCTGAGGTCCTCCTTGTTCCTTGGCTCCTCCCTCTTCCGCTGAGAGAGTCAATAGGGGTCTCAGTGCTTAGCCTGATTGGTTAATATTACAACCAATCAGGCAAAACACAAATACTGACATAGCTCAAGTAGGTTCGTTTTGTCTTCTTTTAATTATTTACCTTTTGTCCTTACTGGACAAAGGCTGCAGTGAACAGTCGAAACATGTAAAGAAGGTAAAAACATCTCCTTTCTATTTTTGTCTTTAATAAGAACAAAAGGTAAATAAGGAATACTGACGTACTTAGAAACACTATGTCCAAATTTGTCTTTTTTGAGGTGGGGGTGAGGGTGGAGCTTGAGCAAGCATTCACACCAGAAAAACACATACTTGGAACATAGCTGCCAAGTCTGCTTATTATAAGCGACTTTGGGCTTGTTTTTCTCTAAAGTCGCTTGCAAATCTCATCAGTTGTGGGTTGCGCATTTTTGGGCTTGTTTTTTAACGTGTAGATGCTTATTTGGGTTTGCTTTCCTGTCTGTGTGACAGCTCTTCCAGCCCCCCACAAAACATGAGTGTGAGAGTTAGTTTATTTACAGGACCCATCCACATCCCCATTTCCTGGTTACTGCATCTGGTCTCTATAGAACGGTGGCCCTCAGTAGGCCACCAAATGACAGAATAGTAGGCAGCAGGCAGAGCACAGACACAACAGAGGTCAACTGGCCCACGAGTGCCCTATTTGTGGCCCCCCAGTTGTGAGTCCTTGACTACGTGTTTTGGTTTAGTTAGCACCTGTAAACGTGGACTGTTATCTCCATGCCAACGATGTGCTGACAGCCTGTCAGCGTGCAAGCAGCTGCAGTGCCAGTGGCACTTTTTTACTTTCACTTTCAGAGTGGCTGGCTTATTAATACTAAGCCAACAGTGGGAGCCTAGATTGAATGAAAATGGCATGTTCCAAGTTTGCTGCTAAAAGAAAAGTGAAAATCGACAATTCAAAGATGAATGGACAGAGCAATTTACATTTGTTCTCCCTCCTACCAGCACAAGACCAATGTGCTTAATATGCCAGGAAACCATAGCTATGATACAGATTTTCAGTTTGAAACAGCATTATGAGAGCAAGCATAGGACTTTTGAATAGACATTTTTGTTCAAAATTCAGAGGTAAGAACAACAAAAATAAATGCACTGAAATCATCAAATCAAGCTGCAAGCAGGATTCTTGTTACATCTATGACACAACAGCAAAAAGCAACAGAGTTTTGAAAGTCTTTTTCTGAAAGTCGCTGGACAAAGAAGGGAGACCACACGGAGGTGCCAGTTTAAACTCAAGTTTATTAAGATAAGAAAAAACAATTAAAAAGTCTTCGTAATGATCAGTGGTGAGTGTGAGTACTGGATACATGAAACAAACAAAGAAAACAAACCAGTCACTGGCCAATAGTGACCTTATACCTGTATCAGGGTTTGCAACCATAGCGCACTGGTAAAACTAAAAGCCCACAGGCCACAAATAACACAGACAGCGGTTGCCAGCACAGCCCCAACCAAACGACAGAACAGCAGGTAGCAAGCAGAGCACAGACACATCAGAGATCAACCGGCCTCCGCAGGAGCCAAAAGCTGTTGACAGGTGTGCAGGTGTAGCTTATATAGGGAACACCTTGACCCAGGGGCGGTCCTTCACAGCTCCACCTAAAACACAAAAACCACACACAGAGGACCAACTCCAGAAAGGAGCGCCCCCCCCCCCCACACACACACACAAAGACGAACTTCCCATTGGGAAGGCCAGCACAAACTGATTTCCAAACAAATTAACAGAAATTTATCGTTCAATAATGAATATTCCTAATTTTCTTTATTAATGTATTTACAGTTTTCTATATACCTTTAAAATACCACAATTACAAATCCTACTATTCATTTGTACCAAGTCCTGGTATAGACACACAGCCAACTCATCAAAACCCTCAGCTACCCAGCAACTCCGGCCCCTGAAGAAGCAGGTTAAGAGTACCGAAAAGCTAAACAGATGGCGTAGGTAACTATAGACAAGAATTTCTAAGTCTAACACCTAGGAACTCGGTGCTCTGGACAGGGCATCTGCCACAACATTCTCAGAGCCTTTGATGTGTTGGATGTCCAAAATAGTAGGTCTCTAAAATCAGAAATCAATGTATCAGTCTACGATGAGGGCAAATCAAAGAATTCAAAAAACCCCAACGGATTATGATCAGTGCGGACTTTGATGGGCCTCCAGATTCAACGTACACCTCAAAATATTTCAGAGTCCACACCAAAGCCAGTGTCTCCTTTTTGATCACTTAATAATTCAGTTAATAAGAATTAAATTTCTTCAAAAAAAACCTCACAGGTCAGTCAGTTTCATCTTGTCCCGACTGAAGCAAAACCGTTCCAGCACCCAGATCACTGGCAGCTGAAATGATTGATCCAAATGTGGAGCTGCCAGGATGGGGGAGGAACACAAAAGACCCGTCACATTGTCAAAAGATTTCTGACAAACATCAGGACATACATACTGGACCATGGCCTTCAACAATTCAGTCAGGGGTGCTACCACAGTTGAAAAGTTATTACAGAAACCATGGTAAAAGCCCACTAAACCCCAGGAAACGCATAAACTCCTTCTTAGTGGTTGGTATGGGGTACTGCTCCACTGCTGAAATTTTAGCTTGTACTGGCCATACCTGCCCCTGTCCCACTACTTTTCCCAAGTACAGTGGTGTGAAAAAGTGTTTGCCCCCTTCATAAGTTCTCATTTTTTTTGTGTTTCACACTTAAATGTTTCAGATCATCAAACAAATTTAAATATTAGACAAAGGTAACACAAAATGCAGTTTTTAAGTGAAGGTGTTTATTGTGAAGGGTAAAGAAAATCCAAACCTACATGGCCCTGTGTGAAAAAGTGACCCCCCCCCCCCGTTAAAACATAAATTAACTGTAGTTTATCACATCTTTAGAAAGCTGAGTTCAATTTCTCTAGCCATACCCAGGCCTGATTACTGCCACACCTGTTCCCAATCAAGAAATCACTTAAATAGGACCTGCCTGACAAAGTGAAGTAGACCAAAAGATCTTCAAAAGCTAGACATCATGCTGTGATCCAAAGAAATTCAGGAAAAAAATCAGAAACAAAGTAATTGAAATCTATCAGTCTGGAAAAGGTAGTAAAGCCATTTCTAAAGCTTTGTTACTCCAGCAAACCACAGTGAGAGCCATTATCCACAAATGGCGAAAACATGGAAGAGTGGTGAACCTTCCCAGGAGTGGCCGGCTGACCAAAATTGCCCCAAGAGCACAGTGACGACTGATCCAAGAGGTCACAAAAGACCCCACAACAACATCCAAAGAACTGCAGGCCTCACTTGCCTCAGTTAAGGTCAGTGTTCATGACTCCACCATAAGAAAGAGACTAGACAAAAATCGCCTGCATGGCAGAGTTCCAATATGAAAACCAGTACTAAGCAAAAAGAACATAAAGGCTCATCTCAGTTTTGCTAGAAAATATCTTGATGATATCCAAGACTTTTGGGAGAATACTCTGTGGACTGACAAGACAAAAGCTGAACTTTTTGGAAGGTGTGTGTCCCATTACATCCGGCGTAAAAGCAACACAGCATTTCAGGAAAGGAACGTCATACCAACAGTAAAATATGGTGGTGGTAGTGTGATGGTCTGGGGCTGTTTTGCTGCTTCAGGACCTGGAAGACTTGCTGTGGTAAATGGAACCATGAATTCTGCTGTCTACCAGAAAATCCTGAAGGAGAATGTCAGGCCATCTGTTCATGACCTCAAGATGAAGCGCACTTGGATTCTGCAGCAGGACAATAATCCAAAGCACACCAGCAAGTCCATCTCTGAATGACTTAAGAAAAACAAAATGAAGACTTGGGAGTGGCCTAGTCAAAGTCCTGACCTGAATCCCATTGAGATGCTGTGGCATGGCCTTAAAAAGGTGGCTCATGCTTGAAAACCCTCCAATGTGGCTGAATTACAACAATTCTGCAAAGATGAGTGGGCCAAAGTTCCTCCAAAGCGCTGTAAAAGACTCATTGCCAGTTATCCCAACTGCTTGATTGCAGTTGTTGCTGCTATGGGTGGCCCAACCAGTTATTAGGTTTAGGGGGCAATCACTTTTTCACACAGGGCCATGTAGGTTTGGATTTTTTCCCCCTTAATAATAAACACCTTGATTTGAAAACTGCATTTTGTGTTTACTTGTGTTATCTTTGTCTAATATTTAAATTTGTTTGATTATCTGAAACATTTCAGTGTGACAGACATACAAAAAAATGAGAAATCAGGAAGGGGGCAAACACTTTTTCACACCACTGTAGGTCACCATGCCTTTACCAAACACACATATGGCTAGATTAACAGTTAGATTTGCATCCCTCAGCCAATCAAACAAGTCTCTAATGTGAAGGACATGATTTTCCCAGGTGTCACTGAACACAGCAACATCATCCAGATATACAGCGCACCCTTCCAGTCCTGACACCACTATGTTCATGAGCCACTGAAACATGGCTGGTGCATTACGCAATCCAAAACTCATCATTGAGTCAGAGAACAGGCCAAGTGGAGTGATAAAGGCAGAGATTTCTTTAGCTCTTTCAGACAGTGGCACCTGCCAGTACCACTTCAGCAAATCAAATTTACTGACAAATTGGGCCAAACCCACATGGTCAATGCAATCCTCCATACGAGGTAGTGGGTACGCATCAGGTTTAGTTATAGCATTAACTCTCTGGTAATCAGTACAAAACCGCTGACTCCCATTTGATTTACCCACCAGCAAACAAGGGAAAGCCCAGCTAGACGTAGAACAAGCTAACCCATTTTCCAGCATATATTGTACTTCCTGCTCCAGCAGTTTATGTTTTTCAAGCGAGACTCTATAAAAATGCTGACAGACAGGCATGGAATCACCAACATTGATGTCATGTTCTACTAAATGAGTGCAGGTCGGAACATCACCAAATAACTTCAAGACCGTCCTGCGTTTCCTGAGTTTCGCCGTCATGGCTCTGCAGGAGACCAGCGAGACCCACCTGGTGGTCTCTTCTTCGCTAAGGGGGTCACCATCATGCCCAAAGACTTCCAGCTGGCCCGCTGCATCCGCGGAGAGAGAGCTTAGACTTTCTGCTGCACATCCACCAGCCATAATGCTCTGCACTGTGTGTCTATATATATACATTTATAGTAATATGGACATATGTTTACTAGATGTTGTTTTTTCTTGCCTTCTGATTGTTGCTCTGAGTGTTGCTATCCCTATGCTGTTGCAATCCTGGAATTTCCCCATTGTGGGACTATTAAAGGCTTATCTTATCTATCTTATAATTGCAAATACTCCTGGATCAAGACCACCAAATCGGCAGAACATTCCAATGACAAATGCCCCAACAATTCATGGAGATTATGCAATGGTTCTTTAGCCTACCCTGCAACCTACAATCATCAGGAGCAACTACGATGCCATCCTCTGACGCACGTTCATCCACAGACACTGCAGCAGCTATAGAACTAACAGACAGCTGAGACACACTCCCCCCTGGTTCAAAACCCTGCATCCCCTGGGAGCAATACGGTTTCAACAGATTAACATGACAGAGTTGTGTTTTCCTTTTACGCTCAGGTGTCGACATTAAATAGTTTAAATCAGAAGTTTGACACAGCACTGTAAAAGGTCTATGAAACCCAGCCTGAAAAGGTGAATTCACTACAGGCAATAACACCAAAACCTGCTCTTCAGGACCAAATTCATGAACCTCAGCTTCTTAATCACACAAATGCTTCATTGTTGCCTGAGAGGAAACTAGATTAATTCCAGCCTTCTCCCTAGCCAAAAACAGCCTGCGATGAAAACCATTGACATATTCTGTCAGACCCCTGAGGAGGTTCAGATGTGGCAGCAACATCGTGCAACAGAGAAAGTTGTCCATGCACTGAATGTCCAAACACCAACTAATTTGGACTAAAACCCGTGCTTTCCTGCACCACCTCTCTGGCAGCCAATAACCATGGTAAGCCCTCTTCCCAATCCTGATTCAACTCCACGCAGTACGCAGGCAATAACGATTTGAGGGTTTGATGGAACCTCTCCAATGCTCCTTGACTCTGCGTGTGGTACGCGGAAGCCTGGTTGTGCTTTTGATGAAAAATTTGTGACCTGATCACTCTGAATGATCTTTGGAATACCAAAAAACAATATAAACTGTATTAATGCTTTGACCATCGACTTACAGTCATGGGAAAAAATTTGGACAACCCTTTAACTATTCAGTTATTTATTAAGAAATGTTCACATATCTATGTCTAACCTTGTTTTTGTTTTTATTTGCATTTTTAAATATTTCTTTTAGCCATTGCAAGTGGGAATAAATGTGGGGGTGTCCTAAAAAAAGATGGGGGGTGTCCTAATTTATTCCTCACTATTTGTTTAGAATTACATTTTACAGAAAATTTGAAAAAAGTCTTTAATTCATTTTTAATTGTTTCGTTGTGTTATGTGAATCTCCCAGTATTTTTTAACATCGATATTAAATAGCCATAAGACCAAATATGTAAAAAAAAACCACACAGGCTTATACATATATAATTTTTTTTTTCACATGACTGTAGCAGTAATGGTATGCAACAGATAGGCTGCCGGATATCTTGTTTTCAAACACATCAATGTGAGTAAATAGTTATGACCAGATTTTGAACGTGGCAGTGGGCTAACACAGTCTATAATAAGGTGTTCAAATGGCTGAACCAAAGCTGGAATCAGAGCAACAGAAGCCAGTTTAATCACCTTTTTAGGCTTACCCATTACCTGACAGGTGTGACATGTTTTAATGTAAGTGGATAAATCCCTCTTTCAACGAGGCCAAAAAAATACTTGAGGATGTAATCATAAGTCTTACAGACCCCCAAATGTCCCAATACATCATGGGAGGTCCGCAACACCTCCTCATGGAACTTTAATGGCACAACCACCTGATATACCGGCGGGTAATAGGAGCTGACATCATTTACATTGATGTAACTTCATTCTTCTTCTTTCGGCTTGTCCCAAATACGGATCATGGTCTGCACATTTGATTTGGCAAGGATTTTACACCAGATGCCCTTCCTGAAGCAACCCTCCTCATTTACCAGAGCTTAGGACTGGCACTAGGCTTGTGCTGCCCTCTGTTGCAGGATAACCAATTTTTCTCTCCTCATTCTGTTATGCTGAGCACCAAGCTAGAAGGTACATTCCACCTTCTAGTGGAAAGTACCTTTTTATGGTCTTTGATATGACCCGGCTTGGACTTGAACCCACAACCTCCCGGCTGTGGAGCAGATGTTCTAGTCAATACCACTATTCTACCCACCATTAGGCCGCCACTCCAGTCATCTATACTCAAGATGAGTAGAAGAATGAAGTTATATCAGTGTAAATGATGGCAGTCAAGAACAGAACAACAGACCACATTGCTCTTACACTAAAAGTACCCATTATCCAACATTTCTCATCTGACAGAAATGGCTCTGGAAGTTTAGACAATATATAATCCAACACTTTTGTATACTCATTACTGATACATCAAAGATCCTTCATGAAGATCTGTAGCTGAGATCACAAGTACTCATACAGTGCATCCCCAAAGTATTCACAGCACTTCACTTTTTCCACATTTTATGTTGCAGCCAAAATAGACCCAATTCAGATCCAAAACAGATTAAATTCATTTTTTTCCTCAAAATTCTACACACAATACCTCATAATGACATTTTTTTGTAGATTTTTGCAAATTTATTAAAAATAAAAAACTAAGAAATCACATGTACATAAGTATTGACAGCCTTTGACCAATACTTTGTTGATGCGCCTTTGGCAGCAATTACAGCCTCAAGTCTTTTTGAATATTATTTTGAATATAATAAGCACCTCTCAAGCTCCATCAGGTTGAATGGGAAGTGTCGGTCCACAGCCATTTTCAGATCTCTCCAGAGATGTTCAATTGGATTCATTTCTGGGCTCTGGCCATTTATGGATGATGGAGGCCACTGTGCTCACTAGGACCTTCAAAGCAGCAGAAATTTTTCTGTACCCTTCCCCAGATTTGTGCCTCAAGACAATCCTGTCTCGTAGGTCTACAGACAATTCCTTTGACTTCATGCTTGGTTTGTGCTCTGACATACACTGTCAACTGTGAGACCTTATATAGACAGGTGTGTGCCTTTCCAAATCATGTCCAGTTAACTTAATTTAAAACCCGGTCTCAGTAAAAAACGCATCTAATAAACATTTCCCACCCCTCTAAAATCTTATGTTTACACATTAAATCAAAAAATAACGTGCCTCAGCATGTATTTACAAGCCCAGTCCCCGAGTCCATGCCTTCACTCACTGCGCATGTGCAAAACACTCCTAAACGGTCCTCGCCAGAACAACGCTTCTTTTACTTTGGTTTCCCAACACTTATTCAGTTGGTGGGAGGAGGATGGCAGACAGTTAATTACACAGATGTTCAAGCAATGACAAAAACACACGAGTTTGAGTCCCACTCTCATCCATGAGTGACTTTTTTGTTTGTTTGTTTGTTTTTTCCTCAGTTTGTTTTTCACTCCACGGATGAAAGATTAGATTTATGCATTACCTCCTGTGAGGTTAGGGTTAGGGATTAAGGTGTGGGTTAGGTGCTAGATGGTGAAAGACAATGAAAGTGACAGGAACACAAACTGGCAAACATTAAGCTGCCGTTAGACACCTTTCTTAAAGCTGTAAATGCCACATATCCACTACATGTGAAAAATCTTTTTTACATGTTTGTGTACGATTTCTCTAAGTAACAAAACGTCCGATTTGATGTTTTTTGGTGAGACTGGGCTGGAATTTACCCCAGGTGGACTCCAATTAAGCTGTAGAAACATCTCAAGGATGATCAGTGGAAACAGGATGCACCTGAGCTCAATTTTGAGCTTCATGGGAAAGGCTGTGAATACTTATGCACATGTGATTTCTTCATTTTTTATTTTTAATAAATTTGCAAAAATCTCAAAAAACCTTTTTTCACATTGTCATTATGGGGTATTGTGTGTAGAATTTTGAGGAAAAAAAATATATAATCCATTTTGGAATAAGGCTGTAACATAACATCCATCCATCCATCTTCTTCCGCTTAATCCTTTTCGGGTCGCGGGGGTGCTGGAGCCTATCCCAGCATCTTAGGGCGAGAGGCAGGGTACACCCTGGACAG
The DNA here is from genome assembly GCA_020510985.1 of Pholidichthys leucotaenia. Classification (NCBI taxonomy): domain Eukaryota; kingdom Metazoa; phylum Chordata; class Actinopteri; order Cichliformes; family Pholidichthyidae; genus Pholidichthys; species Pholidichthys leucotaenia. Next base: position 168,441,913 of record CM035846.1, read on the forward strand.
ATGACCAGTCCATCGCAGGGCCAACACAGAGAGACAAACAACCATTCACTCTCATAGTCATAGCTAAGGACAATTTAGAATCCCCAGTTTTGATGCCGATTAATCTAACCTGCATGTTTTTGGCATGTCAAATGTGGAAAAAGTGAAGCGCAGTGAATACTTTCCAGATGCACTGTAGATTGTTATTCAATTAAATTCAACTTTATTTATATAGCACAATTTCACAACAGTCATCTCATAGCACTTTCAACTGTAGGGGAATATCCCACAATTGCAGAAAGGTTCCAGCAAGCACGTGCTCCTGTGTGAGCAAGCACTTGGTGATGGTGGAGAGGAAAAACTCCCTTTTAGCAGAAAGAAACCTCCAGCAGAACCAGACTCAGGGAGGGGCAGTCATCTGCTGCGACTGGCTGGGGGGTGAGGGGATATGTGTTACATGTTTTCATTTCCATGATAATAAAACATTGTATATGCTATGTATGTATGTATATAAAACTTTCTTCAGATTATTTCAGATAGATGCTACATTTCATTCGGCACCAAATCGCATCATGGTTGGGCACAGTCACGACATTGTGCAGTACAATATTGTTATATCACCATGTTATAAATGGTAAAGGGCATTCACTTATATAGCACTTTTGACTCATCTCTGGATGACCAAAACACTTTACAGGTCCTGCTATCCACCCAGTCACACACAGATGGAGGAAGAGCTGCCATACACAGGCAGTGGCCTGACCCACCAGGAGCAACTAGGGGTTGAGTGTCTTGCTCACAGACACTTTGACATGCAGACTGCAGACAGAGCAGGAATCAAACCCCTCACCCTCTGATCAGTAGTCAACCACACTACACCTGCGCCACAGCCACATTATTATTATAAAACTGAATTGAATAGGTTGCATTTTTTTTTTCATTTCAAACATGTATAATAATACCGTCACATATAACAAAATATCATATATATAATATAGCATATAATAATATGATTTGGGGTCTTATTCTTATATAGGCACTTGTGTTTCTTTCTGAGTCATTTTTGATGTAGTTTGTGTAAAAAACTGGGTACCCATATTCAAGTGGTCAAGATAGGTATTACATCCCAAAATTTTCGATCTTAACATGTATTTTCATGTTCAGTATATCCATACACTTCAGAAAAACAGAATTTGCAGATGTTGCGGGGGGGGGGGGGGGGTTGCAGTGACCCTCTCTGGTCCATGGCCTATTTGTCTTGGCAAGTTGCCCCCAATAACATAGTTCCTGGGATCATCAGGGCACCCAAACCTCTCCACCACAATAAGGTAGCAATCCATGGAGGGGTGAAGCTGATTTTTCGGAACACTAAAGCTTACCATGACAAAATTTTTAGATGTTGGAACTTCTTAAATGATTTCAGATACTTATTTAATCAACTTGGAGATAAATGGTATATCTGTGCAAAATGAATACTGTAGTTTGCATGTGTAGCAGGTGGTCTGTGTGTAAACAAAATAGGACCCAAACCAACTGAATATAAAATTTGCCATACTTTTCAGCATCTAAACACTATAATCAAATGGCACAGTGCTGCACAACAACTGGGAAATTATGTCTTGGAAAATTCCACACATACGGCTCCACTGTGTAGAAACAAGGGTAAAAAGCTCTCTGGTGCTTCAGCTTGAAGGACTTGCCTGACATATTCAAATGCATAAAAATTGCTTTGACCCAAGATAACTCAATTGGTGTCTTCGTCCAACAAGATAAAATGAAAGTGACTAATTAGCGCAAGGCAGATGGCCACCTAAAATTAAGTCCAGTCTGATAATAATAAATGAACAACCATTGAGAGGAATTCAAATCCCCCTATCTTAAGCACACAATTTCTTCCATTCTATTAAAAAAAAAAAATCACAGTTAAAAACCACAATGACACAGAAAAATCTGCATGTACAAAATTAGCCCCAAGCTTATCATAATTTGCCCTGATTTAGACTCCAACATCTGAGCCTGAGGGCTGAACACAGGTCTGGAGGCAAAAAAAAAAAAAATGTGAGCGAGAGGGGATGAGTGAGCCGAGAACTTCACCTTCATCTTCCCCTATTTATAGGCTTTTGTTCTTTCAATATTTCCCAGAAGCTCTGATGACTAGATGCCACTTTCTTCTTTACTTTATTTGTTGTCATTTCCCTGGTGGTGAATTCTGGGAGGACTAATGATACCTGCGGTTTTTTTTTTTTTTCTTTTTTGCTTTCTACTCTGTTATCCACACCCTCACCATAGAGACATCCTCATTATCTCTAACAGTGCTCTCATAGGCAGAACACCTGAGCTGTAATTCTAATCCTTGTTAACTCCTGCAGAGTGAAACAGGTATTCATCATGTGTTGATTATGTTTACTTTAGTCACATGCTGCTTTTTTAAATGATGCTAACACAGCTGGAATGATTTGATGCCAGCAATCTAGTTCTGCCTTTATTTGTGTCTGGCTGTGTCAAATCTGTGGAATTTGGAAACAAATCCAGCATATTTTTTTTTTAGTTAGTTTTAATTTACTTGTGTTTATATTCAAATTGCTGGCAAAAAAGGAGTGACATACAATATTGCCAAAGAGGATACAAGTCATCAGAAACACTGAGCTCATAAACTTAAAAAAGAGCATTATCAACATAATGTGCATTTGATCTCAAACCGGTTCTTTTTGTCTTTTTAACAATACAACTGATGTTGTTCTTCTATTAAGACAAAGCCAAGTGCAAAGAGATGTCTCATAACCTTTGACATGTTTCTACTGTCATCTGCAGTCTTCTTCAGAAAATGTCGTATGACATCCGTGATGTGTCAGATCAGCTGTTTTATCCTTATGACCATTTGACACCCACTGCAAGTATCACTCCTCAGATCTATGGCTAGGGGTTAAACCAAAAAAATTTCCTGAGCCTGAACTTTTTTGGGGGGGCAGGGTCATTACACAAACATTTTATAAATATATATAAATTAGGATACCCTGTATAGGCCTCTGTGTGTGTGTGTGTGTGTGTGTGTGTGTGTGTTTTAAAAATATATTTGGAGATATTTAATATCAGTGTTTAAAATACTGGGAGATTCATGTAATACACCTAAACAATTAAAAATGAATGAAAGACTTTTGTCAAATTTTCTGTAAAATATAATTCTAAACAAATAGTGAAGAATAAATTAGGACCCCCCCCATCTTTTTAGGACACCTCCACATTCATTCCCACTTAAAATGACTAAAATAAATGTTAAAAAATGCAAATAAAAAGAAAAACCAGGTTAGACATAGATATGTGAACATTTCTTAATAAACAACTGAATATTTAATGGAGTATCCTAGTTTTTTCACATGACTGTATATATATACAGTATATACAGTATATATACAGTATATACAGTATATATATATATATATATATATATATATATACAGTTGCCACCAACTGTGCAAGTTCTCCCACTTAAAAGATGAGAGAGGTCTCCAATTTTCATCATAGATATACCTCAACTGTGAGAGACAAAACAAGAAAAAAAAATCCAGAAAGTCAAATTGAAGGATTTTTAATGAATTAATTGGTAAATTCCTCGGTAAAATAAGTATTTGGTCAATAACAAAAGTTCATCTCAATACTTTGTTATATACCCTTTGTTGGCAATGACAGAGGTCAAACGTTTTCTGTGAGTTTTCACAAGGTTTTCACACACTGTTGCTGGTATTTTGGCCCATTCCTCCAAGCAGATCTCCTCTAGAGCAATGATGTTTTGGGGCTGTCGCTGGGCAACACAGACTTTCAACTCCCTCCAAAGATTTTCTATGGGGTTGAGATCTGGAGACTGGCTAGGCCACTCCAGGACCTTGAAATGCTTCTTACGAAGCCACTCCTTCATTGCCCGGGCGGTGTGTTTAGGATCATTGTCATGCTGAAAGACCCAGCCACGTTTCATCTTCAATGCCCTTGCTGGTGGAAGGAGGTTTTCACTCAAAATCTCACAATACATGGCCCCATTCATTCTTTCCTTTACACGGATTAGTCGTCCTGGTCCCTTTGCAGAAAAACAGCCCCAAAGTATGATGTTTCCACCCCCATATTTCACAGTAGGTATGGTGTTCTTTCTCCTCCAAACACGACAAGTTGAGTTTTTACCAAAAAGTTCTATTTTGGTTTCATCTGACCATATGACATTCTCCCAATCCTCTTCTGGATCATCCAAATGCTCTCTAGCAAACTTCAGATGGGCCTGGACATGTACTGGCTTAAGCAGGGGGACACGTCTGGCACTGCAGGATTTGAGTCCCTGGTGGCGTAGTGTGTTTCTGATGTAGCCTTTGTTACTTTGGTCCCAGCTCTCTGCAGGTCATTCACTAGGTCCCCCCGTGTGGTTCTGGGATTTTTGCTCACCGTTCTCGTGATAATTTTGACCCCACGGGGTGAGATCTTGTGTGGAGCCCCAGATCAAGGGAGATTATCAGTGGTCTTGTATGTCTTCCATTTTCTAATAATTGCTCCCACAGTTGATTTCTTCACACCAAGCTGCTTACCTATTGCAGATTCAGTCTTCCCAGCCTGGTGCAGGTCTACAATTTTGTTTCTGGTGTGCTTTGACAGATCTTTGGTCTTGGTCATAGTGGAGTTTGGAGTCTGACTGTTTGAGGTTGTGGACAGGTGTCTTTTATACTGATAACAAGTTCAAACAGGTGCCATTAATACAGGTAACGAGTGGAGGACAGAGGAGCCTCTTAAAAAAGAAGTTACAGGTCTGTGAGAGCCAGAAATCTTGCTTGTTTGTAGGTGACCAAATACTTATTTTACCGAGGAATTTACCAATTAATTCATTAAAAATCCTTCAATGTGATTTTCTGGATTTTTTTTTTCTTATTTTGTCTCTCATAGTTGAGGTATACCTATGATGAAAATTGGAGATCTCTCTCATCTTTTAAGTGGGAGAACTTGCACAATTGGCGGCAGACTAAATACTTTTTTGACCCCACTGTATATATATATATATATATACGTATATATACTGTATATATATATACACTCACCGGCCACTTTATTAGGTACACCATGCTAGTAACGGGTTGGACCCACTTTTGCCTTCAGAACTGCCTCAATTCTTCGTGGCATAGATTCAACAAGGTGCTGGAAGCATTCCTCAGAGAGTTTGGTCCATATTGACATGATGGCATCACACAGTTGGCGCAGATTTGTCGGCTGCACATCCATGATGCAAATCTCCCGTTCCACCACATCCCAAAGATGCTCTATTGGATTGAGATCTGGTGACTGTGGAGGCCATTTGAGTACAGTGAACTCATTGTCATGTTGAAGAAACCAGTCTGAGATGATTCCAGCTTTATGACATGGCGCATTATCCTGCTGAAAGTAGCCATCAGAAGTTGGGTACATTGTGGTCATAAAGGGATGGACATGGTCAGCAACAATACTCAGGTAGGCTGTAGCGTTGCAACGATGCTCAATTGGTACCAAGGGGCCCAAAGAGTGCCAAGAAAATATTCCCCACACCATTACACCACCACCACCAGCCTGAACCATTGATACAAGGCAGGATGGATCCATGCTTTCATGTTGTTGACGCCAAATTCTGACCCTACCATCCGAATGTCGCAGCAGAAATCGAGACTCATCAGACCAGGCAACGTTTTTCCAATCTTCTATTGTCCAATTTCGATGAGCTTGTGCAAATTGTAGCCTCAGTTTCCTGTTCTTAGCTGAAAGGAGTGGCACCCGGCGTGGTCTTCTGCTGCTGTAGCCCATCTGCCTCAAAGTTCGACGTATTGTGCGTTCAGAGATGCTCTTCTGCCTACCTTGGTTGTAACGGGTGGTTATTTGAGTCACTGTTGCCTTTCTATCAGCTCGAACCAGTCTGGCCATTCTCCTCTGACCTCTGGCATCAACAAGGCATTTCCGCCCACAGAACTGCCGCTCACTGGATATTTTTTCTTTTTCGGACCATTCTCTGTAAACCCTAGAGATGGTTGTGCGTGAAAATCCCAGTAGATCAGCAGTTTCTGAAATACTCAGACCAGCCCTTCTGGCACCAACAACCATGCCACGTTCAAAGTCACTCAAATCACCTTTCTTCCCCATACTGATGCTCGGTTTGAACTGCAGGAGATTGTCTTGACCATGTCTACATGCCTAAATGCACTGAGTTGCCGCCATGTGATTGGCTGATTAGAAATTAAGTGTTAACGAGCAGTTGGACAGGTGTACCTAATAAAGTGGCCGGTGAGTGTATGTATACATACAACATCAGTGAACTTCATATAATACTCTCAATTGCATTATTTCCATAATTGTTTTGTTCAAAATAAGTAATCCATAGGCTTCAAAAACTTACTCTTTATACTACAGAATGTATGAAAGGCTTTATGTACGTTAAAGGATAAAACACTCGCACAGGGCCAGAGTGGGACCAATTTTTCAGCCTGGGAGTTTCATGCCCAAGACCAGCCCACTTTATGCCAAGTGGAGCAAATTGGAGCAAAAGTTCTATTTCTATCCAATACTTTTTATTGCAGACATGCTTTGACAAGAATATAGAACTTAGTTCACCTCAGTAAACCAGCTGACAAATGAGAAACGGAAAGATAAATCACAAACAGGAACACCAATTTAGTTTAATGGCACAAAAATTCTACAGGAACAAAATAGCTATCCATTAGACAACTTTAACCTAGTATGTAATAGTAATATATACAGTGTCATGTCAGTTCAGTGCCAGTAATGATATCACATCATTGTGTAATTTCCCCATATAGATTTTTTTTTGTCCTGTTCCAATATATGCATGTCTGTGTCACAAATTTACCAGAAAAAAAGTTAAAAATGTCCAAGAACGTTTACAAGAAAAGCCTCACTAATTGCGTAGAAAACAGAAAAAACTAAAACATTTATACTAATCTGCAACTTTTGTTCTTTAAATTTTTGACTTCATTCTTGTGAATTTGTAATTATTTTTTGTGGAAATGTACCATTTGTCCCCTACATTCATTATGTTTTTCATACAAAATTGTTACTTTTTCTTCACACATTTTCTATTTTATTTGTAGATTGGCCTCCTTTGTCATATTTTACAGCTTTATTCTTGCTAATTTATACTTAATTTACATTCATAGGCTTTACCTTACACTATATTTATGAGTCCACCACCACAACCACCCCCCTTGTTAAAAAAAATAACAAATCACCTGAGAACAGGCGAGGTTTTTTTCTTCATTCAGCAACATCTACTGTGGAAAGAGACTTTTTCACCAAAGTGTGTCCACAAAAATCTGCATGGAGCATTTGATCTTAAAATCAAGAATGTTTAGGCTATTATATATCTATAAATGTGATTTTCTTCACGTAAAAAAAAAAAATCATATTCTTTTAATTTTAGAACTTCTTGAATGTATTTTTTTTCCTTTTTAACCATAAAAATTGTAGCTTTTGCTTATAAATATTCATATTAACATATACTGTAGGTAATTTTTTTCTTAAATGAGGAATTAATTAGTTTTTCAGTTTTTTAGAAAAATATGTGAGAGTCAGAGAATTGTGAACTATTTGATGGCAGCTAAATATTATAGAATTTATTCTGAGAGTCACTTTAACCTGAGGTGCTGAAAATCTCACAGCCTCTCTGCTGCAGCAAGAACACACTCCTCTGCAGCCTCCTCTCCCCTCACCTGTGCTGTTTGACTTATTTTTCTTTGGGAAAATCACTTCTTCTATCAAGTTCTGCCATTTGTTAACCGCCAAAATGTGAGCACACCTTCTGGAGTCTCACGCCCTGTTGAATGCTGTCAGTCTGTCTTTCAGTTGGACCAGTCATTACTGGCACCAAATTCTGAGGGATGCTCTGCTGTGTAGTTCAGTCAGGCAGATTTAGTGCTATTAATCATCGGGATCATGCTAACAACATGCCTGCTGCAGATTATCAGATTATATTGATGTTAATTAATTTTACTTCCGGTGAGAACACCAGCCCATCAGTGAAGTGGCCCACTGGGATATGGGCCACTCCAGTCCTGCAATCGCGCCTCCAGTCACCCTACATACGGCAACAACGCTTGGACAAAAAGGAGTTCTGCGTATAGGAATAGGACATAAATCTCTTGTTTTTATAGAACAGGGGTCCTCAAATGTTTTTGCCAGGGGTCCGCATTTGTTGTTTCCAGTGGACCAGAGGTCCGGAGCAGTGAAAGTATCCTGCGTGGGTGGATATTTCATTTTTATGTTGGGAGGGACAATAAACAGAACATTTTCTCCGGAGTAAATATTGAGGGGACAGTATAAGTATTATTGCTGTCAGTCACAAATTTATGAAAAAGAAAGTACAAATATGTTTTGACTCCCCGTGCGCTACTATGCAGTGCACGGAGGAAGAAATGATAAGCCCAATTGCGAGAGTAGAACGTGCACTTTATTGAACACAAACCACCAAAATAACCAGTCCAGCTTGCAGTCACAATTACCAACTGAGGGTTGCAATGATGAAGGTTATAAGGCCACCAGACACACAGGGATGCCACCTGGATGTTCCACAGCCAGAGGGAAAGAATGCCTAGTGCCGCCGTAGGCTGACAGCACGAAGAGAAAGGCACACGCAAACTTACAGTTGGAACGATCCGGGGCAGTCTGTGTAGTCCGGTGGATGAGGGTGAGGCAGGGTCAGCCGCTAGCACCAAGGAGACTAACTACGGCGACGTCAGGCGGAATGAACACGCAGGTAGTTGAAGTAAACATACATGGAGGAACATGCTGCCATGCATGAGTCTGAATGCTCCCACGGTCTCTTCCTAAAAAAGCAGTGTTTATTTAAAATGATACTAATGAGGGAAGAAACCGCTGGCGTGAGAAAGCATGGGCTGAACATAATAAATCCCAGGTGTGCATGAGTGAGTGTCAGACCGTGTAAATGGGAATGAATGGAGTGTGTGTGTGTGTGTGTGTGTGTGTGTGTAAGAACACCCATAATAAGAAACAGCTGATGGCACTGATAAGAGGAGGAGGCGTGTCCAAGCTGTCAGGGAGCGAAGGACCCAAATAGCTCCCTGACGTGCCTGATGGAAAATAGGGCAAAACAACCATAGGTCAGAACTGGGTTTGGAACCACCAAACCCAGGTTCATGACACAAATGTACACTTATAGGGAAAACGCTGCAAATTTACAAGAAAAAAGTCATAAATTTATGAGAAAGAAAATTGCAAGTTCAAAAGAAACAACTGCACATTTACAAAAAGTTAAGTTTACTAGAAAAAAATAGCAAATTTAGGGAGAAAAAATATGTAATTTTTCAAGAAAAAACACATCTATTATAAAAAGGTTACAAATTTACAAGAAAAAAATTACAGATATAAGATGCAAAAACAGCAGATTTATGAGGGAAAAGTGGCAAATTTACAACAAAGAAGTTTTACATTTACGAATAAATGTAGTAAATTAATGAGACAAAGTTACACATTTACGAGAAAAGCTGCAAATCTTAAAGAAGAAAAATTGTCCCCCCTGGACCCCCTTGATTTACGTCCATGTCACCAGGCTGTTCTGCTGTGGGAGGAGCGGCTGAAGGCAGCCAGCCACTCTCAGAACAGACTGTCACAACACTGTTGCTTATTGTTGTTGCATCATATAACAAGAATCCTGCTTGCATCTTGATATTACCATTTCAGTGAATTTATTTGTGTTGTTTTTACCTCTGAATTTTTTCAGAATTCTTATGCTTGCTCTCATAATGCCGTTTCAAATTGGAAATCTTTATCATAGTTGTGGTCTCTGTTATGTCCACAAACCTGGTGATGAACGAGGCCGACAGAGATGTAGCACTGAATGTGGCTTTATTGATAACAAGGAACACTGTACACATGAGGTACCGTAGAGGAGTCATCCGGGACAAGAGGAAGTCCTCATGGTGGCTGCCGCCTAATATAGGGCGGTGTGATGACACAACAGGAAGGCGGCGTCATCACACCGCACTTCACATTAAAATCCGCATACAACATCCTCCCCCCCTTTACAAAGTCCAAAAACACACACACCAAAGCGTACCCACCCTAATTAGGAAACACAATCACACAAAACGTACCAAACTAAAATCAAAATGAAAACAAGACATAAAAACACTTTCAAAAAACTAGAAGCTGGATATTCCACAAACCACCGATTTGAAGATAGAAAAGGCCCATCGTACATTAGCCGCAAAGCCAGCGGCAGAAGCGCCCCCACGTTCGGTGGTGGTAAGATTCTCCGATTTCAAAATAAAACAAGAGGTTGTAAGACAGGCTTGGCAGAAAAAAGAATTTATGCATCAAGAGAGAAAAGTCTTCGTGGAGCATGATTACGCCCCGGAGGTTCTTAAAAAGCGCCGGGAATATAACAACGCCAAAAAGGTTCTACGGGAACAGAATCTACGTTTTCAGACGCCATTTCCTGTGAAGTTAAGGGTCTTTTACGGTGAAGAGTCATGTCTCTACAATTCGGCGGAAGAAGCAACAATTGACATGGCGAGAAGAGGGCTCCCGGTAACGGTGTTTAAACCCACAGCGAATCTGAGCGAGAAGATCAGAGCTCAAACGTGGTCCACTCAGAGACCTCCAAAATCCACGGGCCAGCAGCGGGAAACCCAGCCCCAGAGCTACAAAGATAAGCTTTCCAGTTCCAGGAAGGAATAGCGACCTTTTTGTTTTTTTTTCTTTTCAGTCATTCTGCACTTCCATCCCCCCTCCTACAAGGTAACAAACATTAAAGGAGATGCAGAATCAGCATGTGGTAAAACCTTTCATGGAGCAGTTACAGCATTAGAAACAAATGTCTTCTTAATTTAAAGGAAAAAAAAAATCTTGTTAAAATAGAAATGTAACAATAACCCACATGTTTTCCCTACACTAACAAATACTGTATTAGAGTGAATGTTTGCTGTGATGGGGGTGGGAGGGTGCACACAATCTCATAGGGTATAGGCATAAAAAAAAAAAAAAAAAAAAAATCATTGCAAATTCGGATTGGGATCTGAAATTCACGTTAAAAACATGGGACAACTTACAGTGGTAAGAGAGGGCCCTCAACACGTAACAGAGTTTGAGGAATTTCCCTCAGAGCCTACACTCCATCAGGGCTCTTACAGGGTCTTTAAAGAGACACCAGCTCAGGAAGTTTTGTTGACAGTTTTTTGTTTTAAAGTTTCGTACACTATGTTCTTAATGTTTTTTATGTTCTTAATGTTCTTTCAGTTTCTGAGTAGCAAAAAAGAGGGCCACCACACTGTTATACTAAATAAGAAAATACAATGGAGAAACAGGGTGTAACCAAAATAGCCTCATATAATGTTAAAGGGATCCTGAATCCAGTTAAAAGATCCAAGATTCTACGCAAAATGAAAAAAGACAAAGCAGAAATAATATTTTTACAAGAAACCCACCTAACAGACGTGGAACACACTAAACTCAATAGACAAGGGTTTAAAATGATCTCTTCATCTTCATATAAGTCAGGGAGGAGGAGGGGAGTAGCGACATTGATATCAACCAAAATTACATTTGAAAAAAAATCAGAACACAAAGATAAAGAAGGGAGGTACAGTTTGGTAATTGGGCGGCTAGAGGGAGAAGATATCACCCTGCTGAATGTATATGCACCACCAGGGGCTAAAAGGAAATTTTATAAAAATTTATTCGACCTAATGATAACTAAAGCCCAAGGTTTAGTGATATGTGGTGGAGACTTCAATCTAAGACTGAATCCATACTGGGATGCAACAGGTAATTCTTCACATCAAAATAACACTCAAAATAGGAAAACTCGGATGCTATTAAAAGAAATGGAAATCTGTGATGTATGGAGGGAATTCAACCCCAATGTAAAAGATTATACTTTTTATTCAACGCCACATTCATCTTACTCAAGGATTGATTACTTTTTTATGTTTAATAGAGACATTGGAAGAGTAAAAACATGTAAAATAGGACTGATGGATCTCTCTGACCACAGTCCGATCTATATGGACTTAAACATCCAAAAATACACAAATAATACATTTTCCTGGAGGTTGAATTCAAATGTCCTGAAAGGACCACTGAAAGATGAATTGGAATCAGATATTCTCAGATATTTGGACACAGTTATCCCCTCCAAGTTGCTCACCAAACTTGGGGACCTGGGAATCAGTACCTCCACCTGCAACTGGATCATGGATTTTCTGACCAACAGACCCCAGCATGTTAGGTCAGGCCCCAACCGTTCTTCCGTCATCACACTCAACACTGGTGTACCACAGGGCTGTGTGCTCAGCCCATTCCTCTACTCCCTCTACACCCATGACTGCAGGTCTATGTATGGATACAATTCCATCATAAAGTTCGCAGATGACACCACGGTGATTGGACTCTTCAGGGACAACGACGAGTCAGATTACAGGGCAGAGGTTGAGCACTTGGCTACTTGGTGCGCTGACAATAACCTGCTTCTTAACACCAGCAAAACCAAGGAGCTCATAGTGGACTACAGGAAAGAGAGGGAAGAGACACATGACCCCATCCATATCAATGGCATAGCTGTTGAACGTGTCCCCAGCTTCAAATTCCTGGGGACCCACATCTCGGAGGACCTGTCCTGGTCAGTTAACACCACCAGCCTGATCAAGAAGGCCCATCAGCGCCTCTTCTTCTTGAGGACATTGAAGAAGAACCATCTGTCAACTGACATCCTGGGCAACTTCTACCGCTGCATGATAGAGAGCACCCTGACCAACTGTATCACACTCTGGTATGGGAGCTGCTCTCTAGCTGACCGCAAGGCCCTGCAGCAGGTGGTGAAAACCGCCCAACGCATCACAGGGACTCCACTTCCAGCTATAGAGGACGTCTACAGGAAAAGATGTCTGCGCCGGGCATGCAGCATTCTTAGGGACCCCAACCATCCTGCTCATGGACTGTTCCAGCTTCTCCCCTCCAGAAGACGTTTCAGAAGCCTTCGGACTAGAACCAGCAGGTTTAGGAACAGTTTCTTTCCAACAGCTGTCACGTTATTGAACTTAGTTCCCCGCTGACTCTCTTACAATCATCTTTTACCATCCTCACCTGTACATAACTGCATAACTACATAACTACATCTAACTTATTGCACATTATTTGCACATAACAGTACTTTTAACTTTCTGCACTGCTGCATATATTTGCATATATTTGCTTAAATTGCACATACTGTTAATTACCGTATATACTGCACTGCTGTCCTTTGCACTTCTGATTGGATGCTAAACTGTGTTTCGTTACCTTGTATTCATACATGTGTAATGACAATAAAGTTGAATCTAATCTAATCTAAAAAAAACGATAATGGAGAAGTATCCCCTTTAATACTGTGGGATGCGTGCAAAGCTGTAATAAGGGGAAAAATTATTGCAAAACTGGCAACCCAAAAGAAACTGAGACAAGAAAAACTAATCACACTAGAGTCAGAACTCAAGAACCTAGAAAAAGAACACAAAGACAACACTCATTCTAATGGCTCGCTCAAGATTAAAGAAATTAAAAATCAAATAAATGAGATCTACACAATAGAAATCCAGAAGAAACTTACATTTCTGAAACAAAAACACTATGAAGCAGGCAGTAAATCGGCAAAATTACTAGCCTATAAATTGAGGAAACAACAAACAGAAAGAGCAATCTACAAAATCAGAGACCCAGTATCAAAGGAAATAAAATTCAGAATTCAGGATATTCTTAAAAGCTTCGAGAATTACTATAAGAACTTATACTCCCACAAAAAACATAAAAACGCATCCGAGACATTCCTAAACACATTAAACCTTCCCCAACTTACGGAATCACAAAATAAAACACTACTGTCAGAAATACAACCTAAAGAATTGGAAAAAGCAATTATGAAACTTAAAGCTAACAAATCCCCAGGAGCAGATGGCTATACAGCAGAATGGTACAAAACCTTTAAACAGCAACTATCTCCTCTCCTCCTGAAAACATTTAACTATGTCCTCCACACAGGGGAACCCCCCCCCCCCCTCCTGGAGAGAAGGGGTCATTGCAGTTATACCTAAACCTGAAAAGGATAAACTAGAATGCTCCAACTACAGACCAATCAGTGTATTAAATCAGGACTATAAGCTTTTTACCACTATCCTTGCCAAAAGGTTAGAAAACATACTGACAGACTTAATTCACTTAGACCAAACAGGTTTTATAATACAAGGACAGACACAAGACAACATTCGTCGCACTTTACACATAATTCATCATATAAAAAAAAATAACTTAAATGCAGTCATATTGGGATTAGATGCTGAAAAAGCATTCGATTCGGTTGACTGGTCTTTCCTATATAGAATCTTATCCAGTTTCAATTTTCATAACAACTTCATTAGAACTATACAGGCGTTATATAAAAAACCAACAGCTAAAATAAGGATTAACGGTAATTTATCATCATCTTTTGAGCTGGAAAGAGGATGTCGTCAAGGCTGCCCCCTGTCTCGACTGCTCTTTGCAATCTTCATAGAACCTCTGAGCCAAAGGATAAGACAAAATCAAGAAATTCAAGGTATTACACTTGGTCAGAAGGAACATAAAATAGCACTCTTTGCTGATGACATTTTAATATACCTAGGGCAGCCAGACACTTCTTTACCAGAACTAATCTCAGTTTTTTCAGACTATGGAGATTTATCGGGGTACAAATTAAACATGCATAAAACCCAAGTTTTAACATTCAACTATGACCCAAATCATTATTCACTAAGTGAACTCAAAACTAACTGGGAGTTGGAATCTATGAAATATCTGGGGGTCAATATCCCGAAACAACTCAACAAAATTATAACACTAAACTATGATCCACTGGTGACAAAAATAAAATCTGACCTAGCAAGATGGAATATGATACCATTCTTAGGTACAGCACAAAGAACTGAAGCAGTCAAAATGAATATACTTCCACGTCTTCTATACCTTTTCCAAACAATACCGGTAGAACCTCCCAAAAAAACATGGCAGGAGCTGGACAGAAGGATCTCAAGATTCATATGGCAGGGCAAGAGACCTAGAATCAGATATAGAACCTTACAGCTAAACAAAGACAAAGGTGGGCTCACGCTGTCAAATATCGGGGACTATTTTAAAGCCGCACAAATTAAAACTTTAATAGAGATATGTAACCCAGTCTACACTGCACAATGGAAGGAGATCGAATGCCAAACAACAAGTGACATCCCCCTACAGGCGATAATAGTGAACAATGCCTTACCTAAACTCTTGAATAACACTAACTCGTGGATAGAGACCCCGCTAAAAATTTGGTTTAAGATAGTCAGAGAGAATCAAGCTAAAGAGCCCTATCGACTTCTGCAATGGATTGCCTATGATCAAGACTTTACCCCCAATAAAACAGACACTAGATTTAAAGAGTGGAAAGAGAAAGGGCTGATAAAATATTACAATTTTTTTAAGGGGCAAACTTTAAGAAGTTTTGAAGATTTGAAAAAACAAGGTCTATTAAATCAAGATCTTTACAGGTTCTTTCAGCTTAGACACCACATAAACAATATACTTAAAAAGGAGGATTTGGAAAGGGCCCCGTCAGGTGTTCTGAAGGTCTTCTTAATGGCATATAAAGGGATCCCAGGGATCAGATACATTTCTAAAATATACCAAGGTCTTCAAGACTTAAAAGGAGACAACACATCATATATAAAAGAGAGATGGGAAAAAGAGGGGAATTTCACTTTACAATTGGAAATATGGGAAAAGCTAAATAAACAGCAATGGAAAAGTACCTCATCCCTGCAGCGGAGAGAATTTGGATGGAAAAATTTGGTAAGATTTTTCAGAACACCTGCACAAAACAAATTTACCCATAAGGGGTTGAACTGTTGGCGCTTGTGTGGTGAAAAGACTGCAAATCATTTTCATGTGTTTTGGTCATGCCCAGTTATCCACCAATATTGGACCAATGTACAGACAATATTGGGGAAAATATTCAAAATAACAGTTCCCTTTTCTTTTGTAACTTTGTATTTGGGTTTACTACCGGACTCACTGGAAAGACGAGGAGATAAATACTTATTCAATGTTTTAATATTGGCAAGTAAAAAAGCCCTAACTAAAAAATGGATGCTGAAAGACTGTCCTACACCTGAAGATTGGATTAACGTGATTCAAGACATTTACTCGATGGAAAAGTTGACATTCGCACTGAGACAGGACATGGATGGATTCATGAACTTTTGGCAACCCTGGATCGCATATGTGTCTTCCATTAGATCTAATCTTTGACAAATACCATTTCAATAATGGTCCCGGTCTTTGTTCCAACGCTACTCAGATGCTCTTTTACTTTTAATTACTTAATTTTCTGTTTGTTTGTTTTTTGCTGTTCTGTTTGTTTGTTCGTTTTTTTTTATTTTATTCTCTTTAATTTCACTTTTTCTTTCACTTTAAAAAAAAAAGGGTTGTTGTAATAATTATCCTACCAATGTTGTCAAATAGAAAAAAAATAAGGGAACGTGATGAAAATGTAAACAATGCAATGCTGTAATGACCTGTATACCCTTTACAAAAACTTAAATTAAAAAAAAACAACTAAAATAGGACCCGTGGGTGGACTACCACATGGCCAGCACGGCGCAGTGGGTTATTCTGCCGCTGTTACTGCTATTGACTTTATTAAAACAAAATAAAAACAGCCATGCTCCTAAACTAAACACCAAAATCAGAACTATGAACAACATTGAGTCTATTAGCACAGTAATTCAAGCAGACAGTGGGTCAAGCAGGGGGGCCCTTGGCAGCCCCGCAGCAGACGCACCCCTGGAGGCGGCAGGCCCCCGGGGCCAGGACCAATCTTCAGGACGCAGGAGCCTGGATCCCAAACCACCTTCACCGACTCCAGTCCAGCTTCGCCACCCAGAGTGTTCTGCTGGACACGCCGCAGCTGGTAAGTGTGCCTCATCGAACCGTCAGACAACTGGAAGCATGCCGCTCCTAACTTCACCACTATCCTCAGGTGTGCCCGATGTTTCGCCGGCTGCCATCTGGTCTAACTTTGTCTTTGTCTTTTGTAAACCCACACCCAGTCCATGACCTGACGTTGGACCTTACTCAGCCTGACGTGCTGCTGAGCATGCGATAACTCCATGCTCTTTTATGCTTGTGCCCCGCCCTCTTCTACTAACAATGCAGTGGTCACCGTTGTAGCAGCAGACCCCTCACCCAACTGCTGCTGAGTACTGAAGGTGTCCAGTGCCTTCTTCATGTTGCTCATCGGAACAGGCACTCCACCCTCACGCCCGGTCCCCTTTTCTACCTCACGCCGAGCACGGGCACTGAAACTTTCTCATTCTGACACTGAGCAGGGACTGGGCGACTTGATGGCAGGGTTGCTTGACAGTTCTTCATCCCAAACCACGTCCTCAGTCACCGGAGCCTGCGAACCCCAGCGACCACAACCAGACCATTCTTTCCCAGCGCTGTCTCTGATGGCGAAACCCAGTCTGTAGAATAGGTCACACCCCATGATGTTATCACTGCGTGCCGCCACTTGGAACATGAAGTTGTGCACCGCTTCAGACTTGTAGCGAACAGTCAACTCCACAGTTCCAACATTGCACTGTCTGTTATCGACGTGACCATACAATGGTGCTGGGTTACTCCTAATCCTGTGGTAGAGGAAAAAACTTCTTCACCGTGGCCCAATTAAACATCAACTGCACCACCGTCATGTTGAGCAATAATGGTACCTCAACACTGTCTAACTCCACCGTACAATACAAATACTTATTGGTGTTGGGACTCACCGAGTGAATGGTTGTTGCGGGTGGGTGGTTTCTTCGGTGGGCCCCCCGCTTCAGATAAATGGCACACCCTGGCATAATTCAAGCGCCCACACTTCCTGCATCCTTTCCATCTTGCCGGGAACACTCTCACTTTATGACCCTTTATGATGCGTTGAGGACCCACAACCCCTGAAAGCGAGGTTTCCTGGGGCAGACCTTCGGCTTGTAGCGTTAGCTTCGTAGTCATTGTCCAAGCTATCTTTGCTCTCAGGGTCCATAACATTAACTGAGGTGGGCAGCTCCGGTGGCTTCTGTGATTGGTGCCAGTTTAGCTCCGAAGCTAGCTTGTTGGCGGCCTCCAACTGGAGAGCTAGCTCGACAGCCCTAACTAACATCAAGTCATTAGGCGCCGTTAATAGCCTGGCACGTAGCCCAGCTTTGCACGTGTGCTCAGCCAATTGCTCTCGCACCATCTTGTCTCCCAGCGGCCCAAAACGGCACTCACTAACTAGCACCCACAGCTCAGTGACATACTGACGGATTGGCTTACCGACACTTTGGTGTCTCTGGCAAAAACGAATTCTCCATACTGTCACGTTGTCCAGGGTGGTGAAATGGTTAGCTAGCAGCTCCACGACGTCCTCGTAAGAGTCTGTCGTGCCGAGCGTGCGCAGAATCCTCTGGTCCTCAATACCCAGGTTGTGGACAAGGATTGCACGTGCCTTCATCTTACTGAGCTTCCCGAGGTCCAGCGTCATGACGTACATTTGAAAGGCCTCTAACCAACGGGGCCATGGCACCAGTGGCTCGCCCGGGAGCTCAAGGAAGGGTCGGAGTGGTGTAACGCACGCCTCCATGTTAATCTTCAGTCGCCAAATGTTATGTCCACAAACCTAGTGATGAACGAGGCTGACAGAGATGTAGCACTGAACGTGGCTTTATTGCTAATAAGGAACACTGTACCCATGAAGCACCGTAGCGGAGTCATCCGGCACAAGAGGAAGTCCTCATGGTGGCTGCCCCCTAATATAGGGTGGTGTGATGACACAACAGGAAGACGGCATCATTACACCGCACTTCACATTAAAATCCCTATAAAACAGTCTCCTGGCATATTAGGCACATTGGTCTTGTGCTGGTAGGAGGGAGAACAAATACAAATTCTCAGTCCATTCATCTTTGAATTGCTGATTTTCACTGTCCACTTTTCTTTTAGCAGGGAACTTGGAACATGCCATTTTTGTTCAATCTAGGCTTCCGCTGCTGGCTACCGCTCCAAAAGTGAAAATAAGAAAAAGTGGTGCTCATGCTGCAGCCGCTCGTGTGCTGACAGCCTGTTAGTGCATCATTAGCATGGAGATAACAGTCCACGTTTACAGGTGCTGACATAACCAAAACACATTGTGAAGGAATCACAGCTAGGGAGCCACAAATAGGGAGTTTGCGGGCCGCCTATTGAGGGCCACCGTTATAGGATTATCATTTTTCCCCGCAGCCAAATGGCACACGCCAGAAATCCAGCACGGTGCCAGAAAACTTTAAGCCCTGTATGGCACACCAAAAATGCACAATAAGTATCAGTTCAGTCACCTATAATCAGGGGTGTCCAATCATGTGCCATGGAGAGCCGAGACCCTGCAGGCTTTACCTCCAACCAGTGTCTTCAACACAAAATTTCACTGAACTTCATCCTACTGATTGCTGATAAGTGAAAACACCTGCTGAAGAGACTGGGTAGAAGAGAAAATCTGCAAGGTCTTGGCCCCCATGGCACATGGTTGGACACCCCTTCCTATAATTTATCAAACACACTAGTAGAAATCAGGTCCTCAGCCGGAAAAAGGTGGATTGTCCTCTCCGGGTTGGGGACAGGCTCCTGCCCCAAGTGGAGGAGTTTAAGTATCTTGGGGTCTTGTTCACGAGTGAGGGAAAAATGGAGCGAGAGATCAACAGACGGATTGGAGCAGCATCTGCAGTGATGCGGACGTTGCACCGGTCTGTTGTGGTGAAGAGGGAGCTTAGTTCTAAGGCAAAGCTGTCGATTTACCAGTCAATCTACGTTCCTACTCTCACCTATGGTCACGAGCTTTGGGTAATGACCGAAAGAACGAGATTGCGGATACAAGCGGCTGAAATGAGCTTTCTCCGTAGGATTGCTGGACTCACCCTGAGAGATAGGGTGAGGAGCTCAGTCATCCGGGAGAGGCTCAGAGTAGAACCGCTGCTCCTCCACATTGAAAGGAGTCAGTTGAGGTGGTATGGGCATCTGATTAGGATGCCTCCTGGACGCCTCCCACTTGAGGTATTTCAGGCACGTCCCACTGGGAGGAGACCCCGGGGCAGACCCAGGACTCGGTGGAGAGACTATAGGCCCTTTTCCACTAGCCTCACTTGGCCCTACACCGCACCACTCAGCCCACTTTAGGCGCTTTTCTACTAGCCCCAGCACCGGTTAAGCAGGTACTTTTTTCGTACCTGATCCAGGGCAGGGTCTAACCGGGCCAAGTAGGGCTGAGTAGGGCTGTGATATGACTTTAAGAGACCGGTCGCCGCTGATTGGTCAGGTTGTAACGTCATGAAAGCGACTTTTTCTGCTGAATTTACTCCAAGACCGCCATTTGTAATTGTTCAGCAGTGAACACAGTGCGCCCCTTTAATACGGTATATTATATTAATATACTGTATAATATACTTATATAATAATATACTCCTAATATTATATATTAGGAGGTGCGCAATTTTCTTTCTATATTAGGCAACGATCGCATCCAGCGCGAGTTGGACGGATCTACTTGAAATGCAGGTGTCCGAGCAGATGGCTTCTCAAGGGCACATCCCTACTGCCAAACAGTGTTGGGAGAAGCTGAAAAAGCTGAAAAGCGATTACCGAGCAGTGAAGGACCACATTGCTCCAAGTTCAGCGGATGGAAGGAGTGGAAGTGGTTCGCTGAGAGACATTGGGCTCCACACGTCACTGTCGCAGTCACGGTCACGGCCTTGGAAACAGTGGATGGTGAGTGTTTATTTGATATTGCGCATCTGTTCGCCGCTTGATCCGTTCTGTGCCAAGCTCACTGTTTTTAAGAAATAGGAAGGTTGTTAGATTGTGAGTAACGGTTGTTACTGAGGCTTGCGTATTGTTTTGCAGCCAACTGCAGATTCACGCTTGCTTTGTGTTAAGTATTAGCGCGAACCAAACGCTGAATTACGCTTATTGTATTCCGGTTAAAAACTTGAGAGTGTTGTGTACATGTTGCACTTTGGTGTTAAGTTTTAAATTGCGTGCATTTTCTTTCTAGAATCGCATTTCATATCACAGGGGTCCACCTCAGTGGAGATGACTGACACAGCGGACTCTCCTGGCGCTGCGTCTGCATGTGCGTCTGGCTGAGCGCCAGCTGGATCAGCTCCACATCACCAGCTCCATCTGGATCACGTTCAAGTGCCGGTAAGGCACAATAACCACGATTTATTTTTTTTTTTGGTTGAAACAGGTCCAGCAGCGGAAACCAGGGTCGAAAATCCATCCATCCATCCATCTTCTACCGCTTAATCCTTTACAGGTCGCGGGGGGGCTGGAGCCTAACAAGTTATGTACCAAATTGATTAATGCAATTTCCTGTAGCTGCATATTAATTAATTGAAAATGTCTTTTTAAATGTACAAAAAGGTTATTCTTTGGTCTTCGCTTATCGGTGTTCCACAACCATTTTTAGGTGTGGTGATTGACGTGCTGTTGTAACTCCTGTTTTATTAAAAACAACTAAAGCTGATGAACTGCCGTTGAAATCAACATGCTTCATTGAAATGCTTTGCGTCAGCTGACTGTATTAACCCATTCAGATTTCTGCGGCCACACTACAAGCAACTAGTTTAAACATTACCCATCCATCCATCCATATTCTTAATCTTAATCCTTTTTAGTTTTGCAGGGGGGCTGCAGCCGAAGACAGCACCCTGCGTGTTGCAAAATCTGCTCTACTGAGGGGCAGCAACATGACAGTTCAGCTTATATTCAGCAATGAAGCATAATATAATAGTGACATTCCACCACAGACTTTCACCTGTGTAATTCCATAATATATGTAGTGATCCAGCTTTAACGACCATGCCTTTCTGTCTTTCCATCTAGGCAAGACGAAAACAGACAACTCCCATCGCTGACCTTACATCAGCGATGGTCAGCATGCATGACGAAGAGATGCGGCTCTTGGAACGGCAACATGACCAGCGGCAAGAATCAGGAGTACATGCAGCATTTGCGACAGGTGGCTGCAGATGTGCGGGCAGATGTGCATGAAGCCTTGGAACAGGACGCTGTGTTACGAAGGGAAGAGCTCGCAGAGATGTCATCGCCCAGTCTGTTTTTTTGTTTGTAAATTTTGCTTCTGGAATAAAATTGTATTGTTTGCATCAAAAGTCTGGTTTATCTGTTATGACACCGTATGAGAAAAGCCAATAATTACATACACATTCCATTCTCTGTTCACTCCACATGCTGCTGTTCATCAGGTCAGGTGTATAGCCTTCTAATGGTAATTTAATTTTTAACAACACAACGAAACGTAATGTCTTGGTAGGTTTTTTTTTTTATTTTAAACAAATTTGCAATGCTGAATCCATTTCTCTTGAACGGGTACATTTTTTAGGTTATAAGCAGTTGTACAGGTGTGCTTGAACTTGTAGACACTGATAAAGGTAAGTACATGTAAGTTGAATGTTGCATCACCAGTCAAAATTTAATAAATTAAGAAGGAATCTAGCAAAAATTTGGCACTAATAACAGTAGACAGATTGGACAAGGATACACAACTGTGTTTTTGTTGCACACAACTGTTGTTACCAACAAGTGCAAAATTTATATTTCCTTTTCCCAAAAATTAAAAATCAATTTGTAAGTAAAAGTGGGAGACCTTTACATGGGAAAATATGACATGTATCAGCACATGATTTATAGTTCAATTTGCATTTCCACCTAAGCAAAAGTGGCTTGTCGAGCTGGATTTTTGTGAAGATGGCCTGTGCGGTGTTTCTGCATGTAATTACATACCTGTCAAGTGATACGGTTTCGCCGTATTTTAATACGGGGAAAATGCAATTTTAGCAAATACGGGCGTATTGCCATTTCTGTACGCTAAAGAGAAAAATTTGAGAGTGTGGGGAGGAACACGTGTGTGACCCCCACAGCGTACGGGGCTGTAAGAGCACTCAGCGTTAGCAATTATCACAACAGAAGTGTGGACTCATCATTAGGTTGATGGCTTCGCACCTTCTTAACAGATAAGCGTTATGAACAAGAGGACAGGTAGATGGACCATGCACAACATTTTATTTACAAAAAACATTTTTGAAATATGTATGCACACAAATGTGGACAAAATAGACAAGTATTGCATCGCATGTTATATTACAACGTGCAGCTCAACATGGCGACGTCCCACCGGCAGGTTTGAACTCACGCCTCTCGCTCCGGAGCCAATAGGGTCAACCCACTTGTCAAGCCAAGTAGGGTGCTTATATTGAGTTCACTACAATATCACCACCTTGCTCCTCTGCTCTCTGTGCCGCTGCCACCACTGGTTCATCTACTGCATCATCCAATGTAGTGTCAAACGTCTCTCCATGACTCTCACACAGATTGTGCAGAGCACAACAAGTCAGCACCATAGATTTAACCAGTTTCATGTCACAGTCATTCCTCCTTCCTTCTCTCCTTGTCATCAGCCATGTTTGTTGTGGAGGATTCAGTCGCGTGTGTTTCACGTCACGAGGGTGTGGCGCCGCCTGCTGTTCAACAAATCCCACCCACAGCAGGTGTGCCAGCAGGTGCGCCAGCAGTAGTTGAAAAGCAACTGAGGCTGAACCGAACCGAAGTGAGTAGAGCCGGGTTTGCAAACCGGGGCTGAGTGGGGCTAGTGGAAAAGCGCCTTATGTCTCCCAGCTGGTCTGGGAACGCCTTGGTATCCCCTCTGAAGAGCTGGAGCAGGTGGCTGGGGAGAGGGAAGTCTGGGCTTCTCTGCTTGAACTGCTGCCTCCGCGACCCGGACCTCCAGAAAAGCGGTAGAAGATGGATGGATGGATGGACTAGTAGAAATCATCAAACCCATCCTTGGACTAACAGAACATCACTGTAAAAATTCAAAAGAATTCACACATGAACTCAACAACCTGGAAGTGGAAACAGACAAAATTTTCATTTCTCATAATGGTGTCATTATTCACAAAAATCCCCGTTGATGTTGCTTAACATATTGTACAGTAACGTCTTAAGGATAAAACAGTCAAAAAACACACAAACCTCACAGTTAATGACATATCACAACTCTTACAGTTTGCTGCCAAATCCACCTATTTCAGATTGAAAAACAAAATATACAGACAAAAAGAAGGATTGGTGATGGGAGACCCACTTTCTGCAATAATGAGCAGCTTTTTCATGAAGACCTGGAAATCAGGTCCATCAACACAGCCCCCACATCATGCAGACCCCCGTTCTGGAGAAGATACTGGATGTGGATGACATCTCTTTGCTCTTTGTTTTGTCTTAATAGAAGAACAAAATCATTATCATAATCTACATTTTCCTCTACATTTTCCCCTCAGCCTCTAAAGCAGGGGTGTCCAGTCATGTGCCATGGAGGGCCAAGACCCTGCAGGTTTTCTCTTCTACCCAGCCTCTTCAGCAGGTTTTTTCACTGATCAGCAATCGGTGGGAAGAAGTTCAGTGAAATCTGTTGTTGAAGACACTAGTTGGAGGCAAAGCCTGCAAGGTTTTGGCCCTCTATGGCACATGATTGGATACTCCTGCTCTAATGGCTGAAGGGGTACAGTGCATCCAGAAAGTATTCACAGTGCTTCACTTTTTCCACATTTTGTTATGTTACAGCCTTATTCCAAAATGGAATAAATTATTTTTTTCCTCAAAATTCTACACACAATGCCCCATAATGAAAACATGATTGTTTTTTGTTTTTTTTTTAGATTTTTGCAAATTTATTAAAAATAAAAAACTAAGAAATCACATTATATAGGTATTCACAGCCTTTGCGCAATACTTTGTTGATGCACCTTTGTCAGCAATTACAGCCTCAAGACTTTTTGAATATGATGCCACAAGCTTGGCACACCTATCTTTGGGCAGTTTCGCCCATTTCTCTTTGCAGCACCTCTCAAGCTCCATCAGGTTGGATGGAAGTGTCGGTGCACAGTCATTTTCAGATCTCTCCAGAGATGTTCATTTGGATTCAAGTCTGGGTTCTGGCTGGGCCACTCAAGGACATTCACAGAGTTGTCCTGAAGCCACTCCTTTGATATATTGGCTGTGTGATTAGGGTCATTGTCCTGCTGAAAGATGAACTGTTGCCCCAGTCTGAGGTCAAGAGCACTCTGGAGCAGGTTTTCATCCAGGATGTCACTGTACATTGCTGCATTCATCTTTCCCTCTATTCTGACTAATCTCCCAGTTCCTACTGCTGAAAAACATCCCCACAGTATGATGCTGCCACCACCACACTTCACTGTTGGGATGGTATTGGCTTGGTGATGAGCGGTGCCTGGTTTCCTCCAAACATTACACCTGGTATTCCTGCCAAAGAGTTCAATCTTTGTCTCATCAGACCAGAGAATTTTGTTTCTTATGGTCTGAGAGTCCTTCAGGTGCCTTTTGACCAGCGTTGGGAGTAACGCGTTACGAAGACTCTCGTGCACTACGTGCAACAGCTCAACCGGACTCATGATAATTATCACTGTTTTGTTTTGCACTACCGACTGCACTATGTGGAACTCCACAATATCTGCTGCTTGTTATTATATTTTAAATTGCATAGATTAGTATTACTCATTCATATTCTACATTTTATTGCATGCATAGTTTTTTATTTTTATCTTTAGTGCTACTCCATGTTTAATGTTGCAGCATTGCACCGAGACAAATTCCTAGTTTGTGTACTACATGAACAATGGCAATAAATCTGATTCTCATTCTGATTCTGAAGTAATGCGTTATTGTAACGCCACTACTTTTGCAGTAATGTGCTGTGTAACGAAATTATTTTTTAAAAATTCAGTAATGCATTACAGTTAATGAAATATGATCAGATGTGCTACTTGTGTTACTTGTTTTATTAATATGGATAGATATTTGCAAATAAATACAAACTGACCCTACATAGCTAACGCAGCCATCAGTCAACATGTTGCAAAGAGCCTCTTCACTACTGCAGCCAGCCGCCACAAATAGAGCTTGCTCCTCCTGGGAAAAGATGAAACTACTTTGTTTTTTGTGGAAACAGACAGATTATTTTTCCTTTGTCGCGGTTAAGGACAAAAGCATACTGGTGGGTCGCATGAGACCAACTGCAGTCTTCAGAAGCACCTGAACAGCAACAACATCAAAGTTAGTGCTATGCTATGTGTGATTAGTGGATTCACACTATCTGAACAGCCACGCTGGATTTCAAGTACAGGTATGCATCTGGACAGTTTTTGACCCTCAAGAATTAAACCGACTGATTGCCATATACGGCATTACAGAATGAAGATGTGATAACAGTCATTTCCCATCTGACAGCTGAGACTGTGAACCACTGAAGTTAAAACACATTTACATGCTACCTGGATAAAGATTACTCAAAAATGGATTTTGATCTCCGAAAGGAATTTAAGAGATTGGATCATGTCTCTGCCATAGAAGACATTTGGACTGTGGATAATGGACATTTTCTTTGGATCACTGCACATTGGATTAAATCCATAATACTGAAGGTAAGAAACGTTGACAGCTTTATACAGTGTTGCCAACTCACTCTTTTGGAGTGATTCTCACTCTTTTTCCCTCTCTCTCATGCCACAAACCCTATTTCTCACTCCAAAATGAGGAAATTACTGGCAATTTTGTGTTGATTTTCTTCAGATTTTTTCCACAATAAGAGCTCTCAAGGCAGGATAAAGCAGACTAAACATGTTCTAAAAGCTCTGTTTGAAAGTTCTGTTTTCAACCTTACATTAATAAGCCCGTAATGTAATCCATTAATTAAATTATCTTGCTAAGTGTGCAAGATGATTTAAGTATGCATTTAAAAGTAACGTGAAAGTTACTTTTCCAAGTAGCTAGTTACTTTAATCATGCTGTAATTGGTAAGTAACTCAGTTACTTTTGAAAAGAAGTAACCAGTAACTGTAACTAGTTACTATTTTTTCGTAACTTGCCCAACACTGCTTTTGACAAACTCCAGGCGGGCTGCCATGTGCCTTTTACTAACGAGTGGCTTCCATCTGGCCACTCTACCATACAGGCCTGATTGGTAGATTGCTGCAGAGATGGTTGTCCTTCTCTAAGGTTCTCCTCTCTCCACAGAGGAACACTCTAGTTCTGACAGAGCGACCATTGGGTTCTTGGTCACTTCCCTGACGAAGGCCCTTCTCCCCCCGATTGCTCAGTTTAGATGGCTGGCCAACTCTAGGAAGAGTCCTGATGGTTCCAAACTTCTTCCATTTACAGATTATGGAGGCAATTGTGCTCATTGGGACCTTCAAAACAGCAAAAATTTTTCTGTACCATTCCCCAGATTTGTGCCTCGAGACAATCCTGTCTCTCAGGTCTCCAGACAGTTCCTTTGACTTCGTGGTTGGTTTGTGCTTTGACATGCACTGTCATCTGTGGGACCTTATATAGACAGGTGTGTGCCTTTCCAAATCATGTCCAATCAACGGAATTTACCACAGGTGGACTCCAATTAAGCTGTAAAAACATCTC
The DNA here is from genome assembly GCA_020510985.1 of Pholidichthys leucotaenia. NCBI lineage: Eukaryota > Metazoa > Chordata > Actinopteri > Cichliformes > Pholidichthyidae > Pholidichthys > Pholidichthys leucotaenia. The sequence continues at coordinate 168,469,465 of CM035846.1, forward strand.
AAGGATGATCACTGAAAACAGGATGCACCTGAGCTCAATTCTGAGCTTCATGGCAAAGGCTATGAATACTTATGTACATGTGATTTCTTAGTTTTTTATTTTTAATAAATTTGCAAAAATCTCAAAAAAAAACTTTTTCACATTGTCATTATGTTGTGTTGTGTGTAGAATTTTTAGGAAAAAATTAAATTTAATCCATTTTGGAATAGGGCTGTAACATAACAAAATGTGGAAAAGTGAAGCACGGTGAATACTTTCAATTCAATTCAATTCAATTCAACTTTATTTATATAGCGCCATTTCACAACAACAGTCATCTCATAGCACTATGAGATGAGATGAGATGAGATTCAACTTTATTGTCATTACACATGTATAATACAAGGTAACGAAACGTGACTTGGCATTTGGGCACGCTCTGCAGAGCGCATCCAAAGCCGGGGCAGCCGCTAGGCGCCAGTCATTTTCACAAGGTGTTTGATGAGGCGCAGGTGTGCGCGCAACTGAGGCAGATGACTGGGGAAGGCGAGTTGTGACAACGACAATATTAACTGATAATTTATGTTCACTATTATGTATCTGGCAAGTTAAGATGACCGAAATTCACCAAGTCAATGACTTTAATGTGTCAACAGCCTTCAAACTAAACGTGCCGACATTTGGATTTCAAAATAAGGGAGGTTTTTCCTGCTGTCCGGTTGGTGAGGAGATTTCTAAAAAAAACTATAAGTACACAGAAATATTATAACAGGGGCAGCACGGTGGCGGAGTGGTTAGCACTGCGGCAGCACAGCAACTCACCCTTGGCTGGAGGATCCTGGGTTCGACCACATCCCCCGATCAACAGTGATCTGTGAGGAGTTTGCATGTTCTCCACGTGTCTGCGTGGGTTTACTCCGGGATTTCTTTGGTTTCCCCCCACATGCCAAAAACATGCATGTTAGGTTAATTGGCATCAAAGTGGGGATTCTAATTTGTCCTTAGGTCTGACTGTGAGAGTGAATGGTTGTCTGTCTCTCTGTGTTGGCCCTGTGATGGACTACTATCAACTGTAGGGGGAACCCCCACAGTTGCAGAAAGACCCCAGCAATCAGGCGATCCCCTGTGAGCAAGCACTTGGCGATGGTAGAGAGGAAAAACTCCCTTTTAACAGGAAGAAACCTCCAGCAGAACCAGGCTCAGGGAGGGGCAGTCATCTGCTGCGACTGGCTGGGGGGTGAGGGGATAGAGAAGAAGAAAAGAACAGACATGTAGAGAGCAAACAGCACAATGGGGACTCAATCTATGGGAGAGAACAAACAAATGTTAATGACCAGCAAAAAAAAATATTTCATTGAGAGTGAGGAAAGGAGTGAGGCCCAGTGCATTACTGGAGGTCCCCCGGCTGACTAAACCTATTAGCAGCATAACTAAGGGAGGGTTCACAAACACATGATCCCTCCCTAATTGTAGGCTATATCAAAAAGGTAAGTTTTAGCCCTATTCTTAAAAACAGAGATCGAGTCTGACTCCCGAATCCAGATTGGCAGCTGGTTCCACAGGAGAGGAGCTTGATAACTGAAGGCTCTGCCTCCCATTGTACTTTTGGAGATTCTAGGTATTACAAGTAATCCTGCATTTTGGGAGCGTAGTGCTCTGTTAGGATAATACGGTAGTATCAGGTCTTTTAAATAAAAAGGAGCCTGATTGTTTAGGGCTTTGTAAGTAAGAAGAAGGATTTTAAACTTAATTCTAAACTCTATGGGAAGCCAATGAAGGGAGGCCAGAACCGGAGAGATATGATCTCTCTTTCTAGTACCTGTTAAAACTCTTGCTGCAGCATTTTGGATCAGCTGAAGACTTTTTAAAGATGTTTTAGGACAACCTGATAATAAAGAATTACAATAATCTAATCTCGAGCTGAACACACCCGAGTGGTGTTCAGTTATTGGACTTCTGTGCTAACCACAGTCTGTCCATAACGAACACCATGTTCAAGCATAAGGGTGTCCATATGTGCACCTGGCACCAGGACACCCTAGGTCGCAGGTCGATGATCGATTTTGTTATCGTATCATCAGACCTGCGACCGTATGTCTTGGACACCCGAGTAAAGAGAGGTGCAGAGCTGTCAACTGATCACCACCTGGTGGTGAGCTGGATCCGATGGCAGGGGAGGAAGCCATTCAGACCTGGTAGACCCAAATGTATAGTGAGGGTGTGCTGGGAGCGTCTGGCTGAGGCCCCTGTCCGGGAGGTCTTCAACTCCCACCTCCGGAAGAACTTCAACCACATTCCAAGGGAGTCTGGAGACATGGAGTCTGAATGGGCCATGTTCTCCACCTCTGTTGTTGAAGCAGCGGCCCAGAGCTGCGGCCGCAAGGTGGTCGGTGCATCTCGTGGTGGCAACCCCCGAACCAAGTGGTGGACACCAGTGGTGAGGGCGGCCATTAAGCTGAAGAAGGAGTCCTATCAAGCTTGGCTGGCTTGTGGGACTCCCGAAGCAGCTGAGGTGTACCGGCAGGCCAAGCGGAGTGCAGCTCGGGTGGTTGCTGAAGCAAAAACGCGGGTATGGGAGGAGTTCGGTGAGGCCATGGAACAAGACTTTCGGTCGGCTTCAAAGAGATTCTGGCAAACTGTTCGGCGGCTCAGGAGGGTAAAGCAGCTCCCCGTCCACACTGTGTATGGTGTGGATGGGACACTGTTGACTTCGACTGGGGATATCGTCGGGCGGTGGAAGGAATACTTCGAGGATCTCCTCAATCCCACTGATACGCCTTCCACAGAGGAAGCAGGGTTTGGGGACGAGGGGGATGACTCGCCTATCACAGGGGCTGAGGTCGCCAAGGTGGTTAAAAATCTCCTTGGTGGCCGGGCCCCGGGGGTGGACGAGATTCGCCCTGAGTACCTCAAGGCCCTGGATGTTGTTGGGTTGTCATGGTTGACACGCCTCTGCAACATTGCGTGGAGGTCGGGGGCAGTGCCTTTGGCATGGCAAACCGGGGTGGTGGTTCCTCTCTTCAAAAAAGGGGACCGGAGGGTGTGCTCCAACTTTAGAGGGATCACACTCCTCAGCCTCCCTGGGAAGGTCTATGCCAAGGTACTGGAGAGGAGAGTCCGGCCGCTGGTCGAACCTCGGATTCAGGAGGAGCAATGTGGTTTTCGTCCTGGCCGTGGGACATCGGACCAGCTCTTTACCCTCTCGAGAATTCTTGAGGGTTCGTTGGAGTTTGCCCAACCAGTTTACATGTGTTTTGTGGACTTGGAGAAGGCGTTTGACCGCGTCCCTCGTGGATTTTTGTGAGGGGTGCTTCGGGAGTATGGGGTATCGGGCTTGTTGTTACGAGCTATTCGGTCTCTGTACGACCGTTGTGAGAGTTTGGTTCGTATTGCCAACACTCGGTCGGAGTCATTCCCAGTGAGAGTTGGACTCCACCAGGGCTGCCCTTTGTCACCGATCCTGTTCATAATTTTTATGGACAGGATTTCTAGGCGCAGCCAAGGAATGGAGGGTGTCATGCTTGGTGACCACAAGATCTCATCTCTGTTGTTTGCAGATGATGTTGTCCTGTTGGCTTCATCCAGCAATGACCTACAGCTCTTGCTGGGACGGTTTGCCGCTGAGTGTGAAGCGGCTGGGATGAGAATCAGCACCTCCAAATCCGAGTCCATGGTCCTCAGCCGGAAAAAGGTGGATTGTCCTCTCCGGGTTGGGGACAGGCTCCTGCCCCAAGTGGAGAAGTTTAAGTATCTTGGGGTCTTGTTCACGAGTGAGGGGAAAATGGAGCGAGAGATCGACAGACGGATTGGAGCAGCATCTGCAGTGATGCGGACGTTGTACCGGTCTGTTGTGGTGAAGAGGGAGCTTAGTTCTAAGGCAAAGCTGTTGATTTACCAGTCAATCTACGTTCCTACTCTCACCTATGGTCACGAGCTTTGGGTAATGACCGAAAGAACGAGATTGCGGATACAAGCGGCTGAAATGAGCTTTCTCCGTAGGATTGCTGGACTTACCCTCAGAGATAGGGTGAGGAGCTCAGTCATCCGGGAGAGGCTCAGAGTAGAACCGCTGCTCCTCCACATTGAAAGGAGTCAGTTGAGGTGGAATGGGCATCTGATTAGGATGCCTCCTGGACGCCTCCCACTTGAGGTGTTTCAGGTACGTCCCACTGGGAGGAGACCCCGGGGCAGACCCAGGACTCGGTGGAGAGACTATGTCTCCCAGCTGGTCTGGGAACGCCTTGGTATCCCCTCTGAAGAGCTGGAGCAGGTGGCTGGGGAGAGGGAAGTCTGGGCTTCTCTGCTTGAACTGCTGCCTCCGCGACCCGGACCTCCGGAAAAGCGGTAGAAGATGGATGGATGGATAATCTCGAGCTAACAAAAGCGTGGATCAGTTTCTCAGCATTACTCTGAGACAAGATGCTCCTAATCTTAGCAATATTACGCAAATGATAGAAGGCAGTCTTAGAAACAATTTTAATATGTGAATTGAAGGACAGATCCTGATCAAAAATAATTCCAAGGTTCCTCACAGAGCTATTAAGAGAAAGAGAAACCGCATCCAAACTGAAAGTTTGATTTGGAAAGGTATTTCTAAGGTTTTTTGGACCAACAAGAATGACTTCAGTCTTATCTGAATTTAATAGCAGGAAATTACAAGTCATCCAAGCTTTGATTTCCTTAAGGCAGGCTTCTAACTTGGCTAATTGATTACTATCATCTGGCTTCATTGACAGGTATAACTGTGTGTCATCTGCATAACAATGAAAATGTATACAGTGCTTTCTAATAATGTTGCCTAACGGAAGCATATATAAACTAAAACGAGTAGGGCCTAGCACAGATCCCTGTGGAACTCCATGACTAAGCTTTGAGTTGAAAGAAAACTCATTATTTACATGAACAAACTGGAACCTATCAGATAAATAAGATCTAAACCACTGCAACGAAGTTCCATTAAGTCCAACATAGTGTTCTAATCTATCAAGTAGAATATTATGATCGATAGTATCAAAAGCTGCACTAAGGTCTAAAAGGACAAGTACAGAAACCAGTCCATTATCAGATGCGATGAGGAGGTCATTAGTGACCTTTGCTAAGGCTCTTTCAGTACTATGATGCATTCTAAACCCAGATTGAAACTCTTCAAGTAAACCATTTCCCTGCAGGTGGTCAAATAATTGCGTAGCAACAACTCTTTCTAAGATTTTTGAAATGAAAGGGAGATTAGAGATTGGTCTATAGTTAGCTAAAGCTCCTGGATCTAGCGTTGGCTTTTTGACTAAGGGTTTAATTACAGCTGTTTTAAAAGCCTGCGGTACATGGCCTAAAGTTAATGAAGAATTGATTATATGAAGAATAAAGCTACCAACAAGTGGGAAGACTTCTTTAAATAACCTGGTAGGAATAGGGTCTAAAAGACAAGTTGAAGGTTTGGATGAGGAAACTATTTTGCCTAACTCACAAAGGTCGATTGGAGTAAACTCATCAAGACAGACATCAATAGAAGGAGTTGTAGAAGTTACAGTATTTAAGTTAACTGTGGGAATAATCTGATTGATTTTATCTCTGATGGATGAAATTTTATTATTGAAAAAGTTCATAAAGTCCTTACTAGTAAGCTCTAAGGGAATGCTAGGATTGACAGAGTCCTGACTCTTTGTCAACCTGGCTACAGTACTGAAAAGAAACCTGGGATTATTCTTGTTCTCTTCTATTAATGCAGAGTAATAACTCGTTCTAGCTTTTCTAAGAGATTTTATTATAAATTAAAAGATGATTTCTCCTAGCTAAATAGATTTCATCTAAATTAGTGGAGCACCTTTTTTTCTTTCTAATTGACGAGTCTTCTGTTTTAAGCTACGAGTTTCTGTGTTGAAACAAGGAGTTAGACATCTCTGATTAGACTTTTTCTTTTTTAAGGGGGCCACCAAGTCTAGAGTCTGATGCAGATAAGCTGTAACACTATCCACCATGTTATCAATTACAGAAGGAGCAAGCAGTCTATAGCTTATTTCCGTTGTGTTGACACATGGCATAGAGGAAACAATCTGCATAAATTTGGTAACAGCATCATCTGAGAGGCATCTACTGTAATAATATTTTTCTTTAGGAGCCAAATAGTCAGAAATAGTAAAATCAAAGGTTAACAGACAATGGCCTGACAGTACAGGGTTATGAGGAGACACTACAAGATTTTCTATTTCTATGCCATATGTCAGAACAAGGTCCAATGTATGGTGGAGGTAATGAGTAGAATTTCCTACTTTCTGAGAAAACCCAATCGAGTCTAATACTGAATTAAATGCCACATTAAGGCAGTCACTATCTACATCCACATGTATATTAAAGTCCCCTACTATAATTATTCTATCAGATTTCAGCACTAAATCAGCTAAGAAATCAGCAAATTCGGATAAAAATTCTGAGTAGGTTGATGGGGGACGATAAACTATGGCAAATAAAATTGGGTTTAACCTAAAATTGCTAAAGTGCCCAATACTGAGGACCAGGCCCTCAAAGGAATTATAACATGTTTTTTGCTTTACATTAACTAGTAATTTGGAATGGTAAATTGTTGCTACTCCTCCTCCACAACCAGAACTTCTGGGATTTTGACAGTTTAAATAACCAGAGGGAGTTGATTCATTTAAACCAACATAATCCTCTTGTCCTAACCAAGTCTCTGTATGGGAAATTAAATCAATCTGATGATCAATTAACAGATCATGGACTAACAGAGACTTGGGAGTTAGAGACCTAATATTTAACAAACCGCATTTAATTTTTAAATTATGAGGAGGAACAGAGGCCAAATCATTCATTTTAGAGGCTTTATGTTTAATTTGAGTTTTACCAATATTTTGCTTAATCACTCTGGGATGCTTATACATTATATTTTTATTTACTTTGGAGGGAGCAGACAATGATTCTCTGATGGGGAAGACAAGGGCTAAGTTGAGGGGTGGCGGATAAAGAGGAGCTGCAGAGAGGCGTGTAAGACTGCGACTCTGCTTCCTGGTCCCAACTCTGAGTTGTCAGGGTTTTGGAAATTTAGATAAAAAAGATGCCAGATTGTTAGATAAATGAGAAGCACCATCCAAAGTGGGATGAATGCTGTCTCGTCTCATAAGACCAGGTTTTCCTCAAAAAGAGCTCCAATTGTCAATGTAGCCCACGTTATTTGCAGGACACCACACAGACAGCCAGCGGTTCAAGGATGACGAGCGGCTAAACATGTCATCACTGGTCAGATTGGGGAGGGGCCCAGAGAATACTACAGTGGCAGACATCGTTTTTGCAAAGTCACACACCGATTCTACATAAAGTTTCGTGACTTCCGACTGCCGGAGACGGATGTCATTAATGCCGGCGTGAATAACAATTGTGGAGTATTTACAGTTACTTTTAGCCAGCATTTTCAAATTTGACTCGATGTCGCCTGCTCTGGCCCCAGGAATGCATTTGACTATGGCCGCTGGAGTCTCTAGGTTCACGTTTCTGACTACAGAGTCCCCAATGATCAGAGTTTTTTCCTCAGCGGGTGTGTCGCTGAGCGGGGAAAAACGATTAGAAACGTGAACAGGTTGGTGGTGTACCGGGGCTTTGCGACTAGGCTTCCTTCTCACCGTCACCCACCCAGTCTCCTCAGTGCTGAGGAGAGCCGGGGGACCGCTAAAAGGGGGGCCTAAGCTAGCTAGCTCCGCTGCAGCTAAGGGGCGTCCGTCAAGAGTAACTGGCGCAGACGGTGTTTCAATGCAGCGGAGCCTGGATTCCAAATCAGACAACCTCGCCTCGAGCGCCTCAAAAAGACAACATTTATTACAGTGGATGCACTGTATTGTCGTCACCCACCGGGTGCATGGGTGACCGTGGCATTGGTCGCATCAACACCTACCTTGTGAACACAATAACTAGAGAAAGAAATTATGTTAGCTTTTCAAATTGATACCATAGTTGTATCTATGAAAAATCTCAGACGTGTTCAAATTTGGGTGACCTCTGACCTTGACCTAAAGGTCAAGTTTTCCATAAATCTTGTAAATTTATAACAACACAAAAGAATGATGTTGCCTTTTCAAGTCGACTAGTCTTGGACCGCTTAGACCCCACCCTGTGACTATGAGTTTGGGGTCAAAAGTGATGCGTCAAAATGGGCCATGTGATGCGTCTAATGTGGTGTGGGTGGTGACCAGTGTCCTTGCCTTTTGATTATCACCTCTCGTCTTCAGCCGCCACCACTGAATAGCCAATTCCTGGTGAAAAGGGAGCAGAGAACGTAAGTCTCCCTTACCAGTATACAGCCTCTTCATGGTTAAGCTTAGCAGTGCCTCCATGGGGCAACACATGGTAACTGAGGACCTCGTGCAGTCAGGCTAACCTGCTGGAGACGATGGAGGTGGTCTGCCCCTTTAACATGTGGCACGCCAGGCCCACCGGTGAGTGGACACGCCCTGTTACCCATCAGCAGACCCCTAGCTATGGGTTAAATAGCACCATCAGACCTGGGCATGTCCGAAAAATTGCACCCAGCGCACTGGCAGCAGGGTGCTCTCTGGGGAACTGTGGCAGATGAATCAGCTAGAAGTGGCCAATGGCACATCACTTTGATGACATGCAGATAAACCTTACCAAGGTCAACAGATGGCAACATTAGACATGTGAGTCATCATTGCGGGCAACCTTCAAGCTCAATACACCAGTGCACCACTTGACATCAGACTTGGAGGTCAAGAGAGACAGAACAGTGGGGGCATGACATCACCTGCCTATACCTGCCATGCACGGTGATATGTTAGAAGAGGATGAGTGTCAGCCCCTGTGGTGATGGGATGAATGCGATGGCAGCAGGCATGAGAAGCTGAGAGCAGCCAGCAAGATTCACAGGTGGTTGATGTTCGATGGTCGCAGCTCAACTGAAGAGGTTGGGCAACAGTAAGCTAAGGCAGCTATGTGAATGCCCAGGCTGTCCTACTGAAGGACAGCACAGCCTGCCCTGGAAAGGGAACTCCCAAGAAAAGGTGGGGTAAAGAAAGCTTGCTCAGAAATATCCTAGCTTGTACACTGCAAGCAGCAGGTCTTCACCACAGCCGGTAGGAAATATAAGAACTTCAAGCTAGCAATTGTTACTTGGAATTTTCGAACAATGCTCGAAAATGATTCACAACCTGAAAGACGCAGAGCACTCATCACCAATGAGCTTGGTTGATATCACACTGACATCGCAGATCTGCAAGAAACCAGGCTTGAAGGACAAGGTCAGATATAGGAAAAAGTACACTTTCTTCTGGAGTGGGAGAACAGATGATAGAAGAGAACTTGGTGTGACCTTTGCCATCTCAAACAAGATTCCCAATAGGCTGACATCACTTAAGGAAATGGCGGACAGAAACCGTTCTCATAGTCTGTTTGCTGGACTGAGATCCATCTACAGTAGGGTAAAAAAGTATTTAGTCAGCCACCAATTGTGCAAGTTCTCCCACTTAAAAGATGAGAGAGGTCTCCAATTTTCATCATATGTATCCCTGAACTATGAGAGACAAAATAAGAAAAAAAAAAAATCCAGAAAATCACATTGAAGGATTTTTAATGGATTAATTGGTAAATTCATCTCAATACTTTGTTATATACCCTTTGCTGGCAATGACAGAGGTCAAACGTTTTCTGTAAGTTTTCACAAGGTTTTCACGCACTGTTGCTGGTATTTTGGCCCATTCCTCCAAGCAGATCCCCTCTTGAGCAGTGATGTTTTGGGGCTGTCGCTGGGCAACACAGACTTTCAACTCCCTCCAAAGATTTTCTATGGGGTTGAGATCTGGAGACTGGCTAGGCCACTCCAGGACCTTGAAATGTTTCTTACGAAGCCACTCCTTCATTGCCCGGGTGGTGTGTTTGGGATCAGTGTCATGCTGAAAGACCCAGCCACGTTTCATCTTCAATGCCCTTGCTGGTGGAAGGAGGTTTTCACTCAAAATCTCACGATACATGGCCCCATTCATTCTTTCCTTTAAACAGATCAGTCGTCCTGGTCCCTTTGCAGAAAAACAGCCCCAAAGTATGATGTTTCCACCCCCATGCTTCACAGTAGGTATGGTGTTCTTTCTCCTCCAAACACGACAAGTTGAGTTTTTACAATAAAGTTCTATTTTGGTTTCATCTGACCATATGACATTCTCCCAATCCTCTTCTGGATCATCCAAATGCTCTCTAGCAAACTTCAGACGGGCCTGGACATGTACTGGCTTAAGCAGGGGGACATGTCTGGCACTGCAAGATTTGAGTCCCTGGCGGCGTAGTGTGTTTCTGATGTAGCCTTTGTTACTTTGGTCCCAGCTCTCTGCAGGTCAATCGCTAGGTCCCCCCATGTGGTTCTGGGATTTTTGCTCACTGTTCTAGTGATCATTTTGACCCCACGGGGTAAGATCTTGTGTGGAGCCCCGGATCAAGGGAGATTATCAGTGGTCTTGTATGTCTTAAATTTTCTAATAATTGCTCCCACAGTTGATTTCTTCACACCAAGCTGCTTACCTATTGCAGATTCAGTCTTCCCAGCCTGGTGCAGGTCTACAATTTTGTTTCTGGTGTCCTTTGACAGCTCTTTGGTCTTGGCCATAGTGGAGTTTGGAGTCTGACTGTTTGAGGTTGTGGACAGGTGTCTTTTATACTGATAACGAGTTCAAACAGGTGCCATTAATACAGGTAATGAGTGGAGGACAGAGGAACCTCTTAAAGAAGAAGTTAAATGTCTGTGAGAGCCAGAAATATTGCTTGTTTGTAGGTGACCAAATACTTATTTTACCGAGGAATTTACCAAGTAGTTCATTAAAAATCCTTCAATGTGTTTTTCTGGATTTTTTTTCCTCATTTTGTCTCTCATAGTTGAGGTATACCTATGATGAAAATTGGAGACCTCTCTCATCTTTTAAGTGGGAGAACTTGCACAATTGGTGGCTGACTAAATACTTTTTTGCCCCACTGTATATATAAATAGATAGATAAAGCTGGCTCAGCCCCCGTCTGCGTAGACCCTCCTTCACCAAAAACCGCCAGTGAGGACCCAATACCTCTACCACCCCGTACCCCCTCCAGGTCACCATTCTCTTCAGCTTCCTCTTCCCCATCCTCCCCACTCCTCGACTTCACTTACCAGATGCAGAAGCTGGTCATTGTGGACACAAAACTGACCCCATGCATCAGTCCAATTTTTTCACCCCAAAACCTCCCACTTCGTCCTCCCCCCATCTCCCCTCTCCAGCAATTCCTCAGTGAGCTCTGACACAACTGCCAAAGCCCCAGTGCTCACCACCACCACCTCCACCCTCACGGATGAACTGAAATCCACAGTCTGATAACAACACAAGCTCCAATTGATATGTACTGGGTCCAGGCTCTGATACTGTTGGTACTGATGGCTACATTTCCTCTGTGCCCTGAGGAAGAACAACCTGGACCAGGAGCTGCTGCTGGCCTTCTACCGGTGCTGAGTGGAGAGCGTGCTCACCTACTGTCTGGGTGTGTGGTATGCTGGCTCCATGGCCAAGAACAAGAAGGCTGTGCAGAGGGTCATCAACACCGCCCCCCCCAAAAAAAAACAAAAAAAAAAAATTAAAAAAATTGGCGGCCCTCTACACTCCCTGGAAGACATCTCCAGAGCCTCCTGTCTCAAAAAGATCAAGGCCATCACAGGATACCCCTCACATCCTGACCGCCACCTGTCCGATCTGCTTCCCTCTGGACGATGGTTCAGATCGATCAGGTCCCACACTTCCAGACTGACAGTTTCTTCCCCTGGGCCATCCGAACTGCAAACAGTCAGAGGCCCCACTCCCCTCCATCTGAATGCTCGCATGCTCAGAACTGAGGACCTTTTAATTGTCACAACTAGTCTTTGCACTCCGCACTTTCATGTATATTGACCCATCAGTGAAACCACTACTTTGTATATTTTCCATAATCCTTGGGCCATTTTACTGAACTGTGTTCAATTGTGTGTCTGCACTCTGCACTCTTATGTACATAGTTCCACCCATGTAGCCACTACCATGCCTGTGTATATTTCCATAATCCTGGGCAATTTTTATTTTAATTTTTAATTTCATTTATTTTTATTTCAGTCGTGTGATTAATCATATGTTATGTAACTGTGTTTTATCTAATTCTTCTCCCTTACTTTATTGCGCAGTAGACTGGTGGAGCACCCACAATTTCATTGTACTGTACTACTGTACAATGACAATAAAGCCTATTCTATTCTATTCTATTTTTTCCAAGACAAACCGGGGCCTGGAAGTATTTCCTTAATGCCTGTTTTAATAGGTAGCAGAAAAAGGATGGCAAATTTACAGAGAAACAAGATCCATCCTACTCTGGGGGTAAGGGAAATAATAATTTTTCCGATGCATCTCAATTCGGACACGAACGATTCTGAATCCAGAGGCGGTGCTTCAATAGAGGGCACAAGTGCACCGCCCCCTTAAATCATTCAGAGATAAAAATATTTCCTAAATAAATCAGTCGTGATGTGCAAAATAAATGAGAGACATAACATGTCCTTCCATAGTTGATATGTAAGCTTCTGAAGCAGCAGCCATTTTAAATAACATTTTGATGATCTGGTGAGCATGCTTCCCCCTCCCCTCCTGTTTCCCGGCTCTGGAGCTGATAACGCTTACCTGCGTGATTGTGTGCACCCGATGCTTGCTTGTATGCCAGGTATAAAGGAACCAGTCTGCGAGTGCTTCTTCACTGGACCATTGGGTATTGCTGCCTACATCTAGGTCAAGTGATTTAACGTCTTATTTAACCTGTAGTTAATCCCTTTCTCATCTCCTCCTCAGGTTGCTGCCATCACAGTGGTATGCCTCCGGTGCTGCACACGCTCACCTGCCTTTCCACCATCCTGCCTGGACTTTGTCTACTCCACCTGGTCAGACCTCTGCCCCGCTCCTTCCCATAGCCATTCCCTTCACCTGTTCATCCCGCTGGTTTTACTCCTGCCAGCTTCTACACTGCTACACGCTGGGTAATCATTGTCGGGTCCTCTGCTCATTACAGTAAGACACTCCTTTCCTCTTTTAGTCTATTTTTCCCTCTTTTATTATCGTTCTCTAACCATCTCTCTTGTCTTTTTAACTACAGGCTGTGTGCGACCTCCAGCATGCATCACCTTGTATTTTACATTAATAAACGGCATTAAACGTTCCCACTTGAGTCTGTGTGCTTCTCCTGGTGATTGTGGTCTTGCATTTGAGCCTCTGGCTAGCTAGTTATGACAGAGCGGTCCAGCAAGGATCGAGGCTCAGCAGACGCTTCATCAGGGGAGCATTCTGCTCTCCCTCGTTTGGACGCCATGGAGCATCAGGTTGCCATTCTCACTGAATAGCTGCAAACCATTACTCAACAACTGGCTACCGTCTCTGATCACCTATGCCATCTGTCTCGTTTGGCTCCTGTTCCTCCTCCTCCTGCCGCCCTGGCAGGAGGAGGAGGTGCTTTGGCAGGGAAATTGGTCAGTCGCCAATTTCTTGGTTGAGTTCCGGGTCGTCGCGGCGGAGTCCTGAAGGAAATGACATTGCACTGCGCAGCACTTTCCTCCGGAGTCTCAATGTCAACCTCCGTCATGACCTGACAATCTGCACAAACCCCTCCTCTCTGGATGAGTTGATTGAGCAGGCCATCAGCCTGGATAACCAATACCGTGAGCATGCAAAGGAGCAGAAGGCCTCTGCCTCTCCATCCACTTCGCAGTCGTCCCCTCCATCCACGTGCTCCAACAAGTTGGCTTTCTCCCTGGAGCCAATAGTGCTGGGCTGGGCTGGCTTGACTCCGGAGGAGCACCAATGCCGAAAAAAGGCAGGGGCCTGCATGTGACTGCGGTTCCATAGAAGATATGCTGTCAAGCTGCCCCATAAAACCAAAAGATTTGGCCTGTCAGTAGCCATGGGGGGGTCTAGTGAGCGGATCTTCAACTAATCCCTCCGGTAATTTTTCTCTGCCAGCCCTCATTCAATTACCAGGGGCTGAGCTTAAGGTTTTGGCATTAATTGATGCGGGAGCCGAACAAATTTTTTTTCTTTCAGGGGCTCGTTCAGGAGTTAGGGATTCCCACGAAGAACTTGCTGGCTCCATTAAATGTCTCAGCCCTTTCTGGCTGTAGATTGGCTTCCGTATCACTTCAGACCAAGCCGGTGTCAGTTCTTTTGTCAGGTAACCATCAGGAGTTCCTTTCATTGTTATACCCAGCTCGTCTTCTCCTGTAGTATTAGGTTATCTGTGGCTTGTAAGCACAACCCCATCAACAATGCTCTACACTGTGTGTCTGTGTGTGTATATATATATATATATATATATATATATATATATATATATATATATATATATATATATATACTGTATATATACATTATATTTATAGTAATATGTACATATGTATATTAGCTGCTCGTGCTTGCTTGCTTTTTTTTTTTTTTTTTTTTTTGCCTTCTGATTGTTGCTCTGAGTGTTGCTATCCCTGTGCTGTTGCAATACTGGAATTTCCCCGTTGTGGGACTAATAAAGGCTTATCTTATCTTATCAGTTGGGGACAAAATTCCATGTCTTTATGGAGTCCTTTCTGCCTTTCTTTGTGCCTTCACTCAGCCACTTGCTCACCTACTCTCCCCATCTCCTCCCCTCTGGCCAAGCCGCCAGACCTCAGTCTCATCCCCAAGGTCTATTATGACCTTGTGGGGGGTTTTAGCAAGTCGAGATCCCTCTCGTTACCACCTCATTGGTCCTACAACTGTGCTATAGATCTCCTCTTGGGCACACGACTGCAGTCCAGCCGGCTCTACAGTTTGTCTGGGCCAGAGAGGGAGGTGATGGAGAGCTATATTAAAGACTCCCTTAACATTGGCCTTATTCGTCCCTCTTCAGCTCCTCTTGGCACAGGGTTCTTTTTGGTGGGAAAAATATAACGGTCCTTGTGGCCCTGCAACGACTACCGGGAGCTGAATGCCATAGCTATTAAAGACATATCAAATCAAATCAACCTTTATTGTCATATTGCTGTACATACAACTGTAGTGCAGGCAAGATGAAAGTGTGTTTCTCTCGGCATCCATATAAGTAGAAGAACATGATTTAAGACACACTCACACATATCTTCACCCCCCCCCCCATCCATTCACACATCCCTGAGACGTACTTGAAAAAACTAACTAACTATAATATACAAATAATGCA
This sequence comes from Pholidichthys leucotaenia, assembly GCA_020510985.1. Lineage (NCBI taxonomy): Eukaryota > Metazoa > Chordata > Actinopteri > Cichliformes > Pholidichthyidae > Pholidichthys > Pholidichthys leucotaenia. The sequence continues at coordinate 168,484,666 of CM035846.1, forward strand.
CATAATGTCCATAGGTGCAGTAGTGAATATGAGAGATTCCGGGTCAACTGTTCAGCATCCTAACAGCTCGTGGAAGGAAGCTGTTGATCAGTCTGGTGGTTCTGCCTCTGATGCTCCGGAATTGTTTGCCAGATGGCAGAAGTTCAAAGTGTTTATGCAGAGGGTGAGAACTGTCCTTGACAATGTTCAGTGCCCTGCTTCTACAACGGTTCTGAAAAAGTTCTTGGACAGAGGGGAGTGAGACTCCAATTACCCTCTCAGCTCCCTTGACTATCCTCTGCAGGGCTTTTTTGTCTGACATACTGCAGCTGGAGTACCATGTAGCAATGCAGTACGTCAGAACACTCTCCACCACACCTCTGTAGAAGGTCCTGAGGATGCAGATGGGGAGAGAGGCCTGCTTGAATTTCCTCAAGAAGTGCAGTCTCTGCTGAGCCCACTTCCTGATCCCCAAGGAATTCTTGCTCCAGGTCAGGTCCTGCGAGATCTGCACTCTGAGGAACTTGATGTTCTCCACTCTCTCCACTAAACGGCCGCTGATGCTGAGGGGGACGTGTTCAGGCTGTGACCGCCGGAAGTCGATAATCATCTCCTTCGTTTTGTCCACGTTGAGCACCAGATTGTTCTCCCTGCACCAGCCCTCCAGGTTTCTCACTTCTTCTTTGTACATTGATTCCTCATCCCTCTGAATAAGTCCCACCACCGTGGTGTCGTCTGCAAACTTAATAATCTGGTTCCCCTTGTGTCTGGATACAAAGTCATGTGTTAGAAGTATAAACAACAGTGGACTGAGTACGCAGCCTTGAGGGGATCCGATGCTCAGCGTGACAGAGTTGGAGATGTTGTTTCCAACCCGGACAGACTGGGGTCTCTCAGTCAGGAAATCCAGGATCCAGAGACATGTGGCAGTGTTCAGACCAAGAAGGAGTAATTTCTCCATCAGTCTCTGGGGAATAATGGTGTTGAATGCTGAACTGAAATCAATGTACAGGAGTCTGGCGTAGGTTTCTTTCTGGTCCAGGTGGGTGATGACAGAGTGCAGGGTGGTGACTGTAGCATCCTCCGTGGAGCAGTTTGAATGGTATGCAAACTGGAGCGGGCCGTGTGATGCAGGGAGGTAGGCTGTAATGTGTGGTTTGACAAGCCGTTCAAAACACTTCATCACAATTGGTGTCAGTGCAACAGGACGATAGTCATTCAAACAGGACACAACTGGTTTCTTTGCCACTGGTACAATGATAGAGGTCTTGAAGCATCTGGGAACGATGGCCTGACTCAGGGAGATGTTATAAATATCAGTCAGGACATCCGCCAACTCGCTCGCGCAGTCTCGGAGCACACGTCCCGGGATGTTGTCCGGACCTGCAGCTTTACGTGGGTTGACTCTGGTTAGGGTCCTCCGTGTGTCCGCTGTGTTGATGGTAAAAGCTGGTTCGACCGATGGTGGGGGTGGGCCAGCCCTCCCTCTGATTGTCGGGTTTGATGCTTCAAAATGTGCAAAGAAGTTGTTGAGCCTGTCTGGAAGCGAAGTGTCATCATCATCGACCCCCTGCCTAGACTTATAGCCTGTCAGCGTCCGAACTCCCTGCCACATCTGCTTGGTGCTCCTAGTGTCACAGAGGTGTCCCTGGATTTTTTCCGCATAGGCGCGTTTCGCCGCCTTAATTCCCTTTGAGAGCGTAGACCTGGCTGAGCGGAGGGCGATCCTGTCCTTCGCTCTGAAGGCTGCATCAGGTTCAGGTTCAGGTTACTTTATTTGTACCCGTACGTAGATTTGTTTTGCAGTCTGGTGACATCCATATTTACAAACCACAAATTACATTCATCATAGACACAAACACAGGCACATATGAAGCTGACTATAAACATGATAAGAATACTCAAGGCTCCATCAATCAGTGTATAAAAAGACAAAGCGATGGGAGAAAAACCAGAGGTAAGAGAGAAGGGTCATATCAAAAGTTAAAAACTAGTCAAAGAGGTTAAAAACTCAAAGGTCTAAAACCCAATAAAATATTTAGAAAACAAGTAACATCCTACAAAAATAAGTAAGCATAAAATGGAGTTAATAAATAGGTACCTAAATTATGTGCAATATATTGTTACAGCTTGTTCAACTCTTTGACAGCAGCAGGGACAAAGCTGTTTTTGTAGCGCTGGGTTCTACTTTTTGGGACAGCAAACCTCCGTCTTGAGGGAAGAAGCTGAAAGTGGCAGTGCAAAGGGTGGTAGTCATCATTTAAAATGGAGTTAGCCATCCTCTGTACTTGTCTGGTGTACAGGGATGTCAGGCTCAGCTGTGGCTCACCAAGCAAATGACTGGACCATCTAACTACCTGATCCAAGGATTTCCTCTGTTTCAGTTTTATCTGACCAAACCATGACACTAAAGAAAAGGATAAAACAGATTCAATAAAAGCCCGATAAAACATTATCATTATGGTTCGGTCAACTTGGAAGCGTGCAAGTTTTCTCAAGCAATGCAAATGTTGCTGACCCTTTTTGCACACCCTTTCACAGTTCTCTTCAAAGTTTAAATTACTATCAATAATCGTCCCAAGATATTTGTAGGATTGTACACATTCGGTGGTCTGGCCTTTTAGTACGGTGACTTTGTGCCTGGGATTTTTCCTCCTAAAGTCAATAATCATGTCTTTAGTATTTGTCGTATTCAGCTGCAGGTAGGAATCCTCACACCAGTGAACAAAATCATCAACTACTGGGCCGTGGCCACTCTCACCATCCTGGAGGAGACTGACAATAACTGAGTCATCAGCATACTTTATAATGTGTCTGTTGTCATGTCTGCTCCTACACATGTTTGTGTACAGGATGAAGAGTAGTGGTGACAACACACACCCCTGAGGAGAGCCAGTAGAAGAGCACTTTAGGTCAGACAATGTACCATTGACCCTTGCTCTCTGCGTCCTGTTGGTTAAGAAATCCAGAATCCAACCCACCAGATTATTGCTCAAATCAAATTGCTGCAGGAGCCTTTCAACTAAGAAAGGCTTCTCTGGCTGTAAGTAGCGAGCGCACCTCTGCGTTCAACCAGGGCTTGTGGTTTCCCCGCATAGTGATGGTCTTCTCTGTAGTGACATCCTCTGTGCACTTCGCAATGTAGCTGGTGACCGTTTCAGCATACTCCTCCACATCTGTCTTGTCTTACTGGGAGGCTGCTATTTTGAAGACCTCCCAGTCTGTGTGCAGAAAACAGTCTTTCAGTGCAGAGGTTGCACTCTCTGGCCAAATCCTGATTTGTTTCACTGCTGGCCTGCTGCGCTTCAATAAGGGTTTGTAGGCAGGCACCAGCATCACGGATATGTGGTCAGAAAGGCTGAGGTGGGGGCGGGGTATATATATGTTTGTGTACACTAAGTCCAACATATTCTCTCCTCTGGTCTTAAAGTCTACACATTGTTTAAACTTGGGGAGCACAGTCTTTAAGCTGATGTAGTTAAAATCCCCCGCAACCACCACAAAACTGTCCGGATGTGAAGTTTGGATTTCACTAATCGCATCGTGCAGTTCCCTGAGTGCCTTCTTAGCATTAGCGTTAGCGTTAGCACTCAGTGCTATGTAAACAGCCACTACAAACACGTTGCTGAATTCCCTCGGCAGATAATATGGCCGACAATTTACAATAAGGAACTCTGACAACGGAGAGCAGTGTTTAGATACTAATGTGGTGTTAACGCACCAGTTCTTGTTAACATAGATGCATAGCCCAGCCCCCCGCCCCCCCGGCTCTTACCAGAGCTCGCCGTGTCTCTGTCTGCCCGGAACAATGTCGTATCTTCCAGTTGAATGGCCTCGTCAGGGATGTTGTCGTGGAGCCATGTCTCCGTGAACGCAAGCACACAGCAGTCCCTCCACTCTCACTGGGTTTCTCTCAGCAGACGCAGCTCGTCCAGCTTGTTGTCGAGGGGGTGGACGTTAGAGAGAAGGAGCGACAGTACTGCTGGTCTGGAGGGGTTAGCCTTTAGCCTAGCATGGATCCCGGCCCTTTTTCCACGCTTTTGCTTGCGTTCACACCGTCTGCGCTTCCTCCTCTCTCGGGTAGCTTCCAGCGGGGACTCCGCCAGAATTCCATGCTGGCGTAGAATGTCCAAATCACAACTGAGCGCCGCGATTCTTGCGGCATGCAGTACTTTGATGTTTAATAAGGTCTCCCGGTTGTAAGTTTTACAGAATGTACGTCTGGGAAAACACTCAAAACTTTCACACTCACTGATGCCAAGAGGGGCCGCTGTGTCCCTGATTAATTCAGCATTCAAGCTTCTTCAGCGTGCAGAGGTTTTCACTAAACTCGATTGTCGTAACGCTTACCAGTGCTTCTTATATGGATGCCGAGAGAAACGCAATTTCATCTTGCCTGCACTACAGTTGTATGTACAGCAATGTGACAATAAAGTTTGATTTGATTTGATTTTGATTTGATTTGATACTATCTGGTTCGCATTTGGGAGGGGGACGAATGGAAGACGGCATTTAAAATTCACTTAGGACAATTTGAGTACCTCATGATGCCCTTTGGGCTAACCAACGCCCCCGCCGTCTTCCAACGCATGATCAACGACGTTCTCTGTGACATGGTAAATCAATTCGTTTTCGTTTACTTGGACGACATTTTGATCTTTTCATGCATGCTGGAGGAGCGCACAGTCCACATCCAGGCTGTGTTACAATGGCTACTGGAGAATCAGCTCTATGTGAAGGTCAAAAAATTCTCCAAAAGAGTTCTCCTGCACCACTTCCTTCTTGGATTTCATTGTTGCCGAAGGAGAACTGAGGGCTGACCAGGCCAAGGTGAAAGGGGTATTAGATTGGCCAATTCCCAAGTCCAGGAAACATCTCCAACATTTCCTGGGCTTTGCAAATTTTTATCGCAGATTCATTGAGGACTACAGCAAAGCAGCTCAGCCATTAACCCAGCTGACCTCAACCAAAACTCCATTCAGATGGTCCGAGGCAGCAGAACAGGCCTTCGCCACACTGAAAGCCCTGTTTTCCAACACACCCATCTTGGCACAGGTCGACCCACAGTTGCAGTTTGTGGTTGAGATAGACGCTTCTGATTTGGCGGTGGGTGCTGTCCTCTTGCAGCGGTCCACCTTCAGTCAAAAGTTACATCCATATGCGTATTTCTCTCGGCGGTTGACTCCAGCCGAGAGGAATTACGACGTAGGGGACAGAGAGCTGTTGGTCATAAAACTGGTGTTACGGGAGTGGAGGCACTGGCTAGAGGGAGCCATTCAACCCATCATTGTCTGGACTGATCACAAAAGTTTAGAGTATTTAAGATCAGCCAGAAGACTAAATTCCAGGCAGGCCCGTTGGGCCCTGTTTTTCCTCAGATTCAATCTCTCCATCACTGACCAGCCTGGGGCCCTCAATATTAAGCCTGATGGTCTCTCTCGCCAGTTTGCCTCTGATTTGACACCTTCCTCTCTCCCTCTACCTACCTCCTCTGCTCCTGAAACCATTCTACCTTCTTCCTATGTTGTAGGTGCCTTCTCTTGGGAGATTGAGCAGAGGGTCCGGCAGGCCCAGTTGTCTGAGCCCATTCCTGAGGGACGCCAAAATAACTGTCTGTTTCTTCCCTCTGCCCTTCGGAGTGACATCATCCAGTGGGGGCACACCAGTTTCTTTGCTTGCCATCCAGGAATCTCTTGTACTATCAAACTGTTGTAGCAAGTTTTTTGGTGGCCTACCCTGCAGGCAGATGTGAGGGACTTCGTGAAAGCATGCCATGTTTGTGCCCCTAACAAGTCAGACACCTCACCCCTTGCCGGCCTCCTTTGCCTGTTCCAAGTCACCCATGGTCACACATAAAAATGGATTTCATTACGGGACTCCCTTCATATCAGGGCAATACTGTTATCCTCACTATTGTTGATTGTTTCTCTAAAGCATCCATTTAGTGCCCTTAGCCAAGTTGCCCTCAGTCGCAGAGACCGCCAGTCTCCTCTCCCTACATGTCATCTGTCTTCACGGGATTCCTGTGGACATTGTGTCTGACCGGCGTCCTCAGTTTGCATCCCAAGTCTGGAAGGCTTTCTGCCGCTCCCTTGGCACCACCGTCAGCCTCACCTCCGGGTATCATCCGCAGAGTAACAGTCAGGCTGAGCGTGCCAACCAGTCCCTGGAGGCCACCCTGAGATGTGTAGCTTCCTGCAATCCCACCACCTGGAGCCTCCATCTGACCTGGGTGGAGCATAGACACAATACTGCTGTCTCCTCTGCCACCGGACTGATGCCTTTCGAGGCTTCTGTGGGTTACTCCCCCCCCCCTTTTGCCCATGGCAGAGAGGGAGGCAACTGTTCCATCCACGGAGGCCCATGCTCGCCGCTGCCGCCATCTGTGGAGGTCAACCCGGGCTGCTCTTCTCCGCTCATCTGAGCGGAACCATCAGTATGCCAACTGCAGACGGGCGCCGGCACCCAAATACACTGTTGGCCAGATGGTGTGGTTGTCGACAGATCAGGTTCCATTGAAGACTGAATTGAGGAAAGTGTCACCCCGTTTCCTGGGTCCATGTCCCATCTCAAAGATTATTAATGATGTGACTGTTGGGCTCAAGTTACCTCCACCACTCCACATCCATCCTACATTTCACGTCTTCCGGATAAAACCCCTCTCCACCAGCCCCCTCTGCCCCCCCACCCGAAGCCTCCTTCTCCTCCCCGGATCCTCAACGTCCATACCACCTACACCGTTCAGAGGATTCTGGACATTCGTCATCGGGGCCAGGGATTACAATATCTGGTTCATTGGAAGGGCTATGGACCGGAGGAGAGGTTGTGGATTCCCAGTTCATATTTCCATGACAGGGGAATGGTTTGGACTTTTCATCGAGCGCATCCCAACAAGCACGGAGGGATACCAGGGGGTGCCGCTTGAGGGGGGTGGCACTGTGATAATCTGGTGAGCGTGCTTCCCCTCCCCTCCTGTTTCCCGGCTCCGGAGCTGATCACACTCACCTGCGCGATTGTGTGCACCTGCTGCTTCCTTATCTGCCAGCTATAAAGAAGCCAGTCTGCAAGTGCTTCTTCGCTGGACCATTGGGTATTGCTGCCTACATCTAGGTCAAGTGATTTAATGCCTTATTTAACCTGTGGTTAATCCCTTTCTCCTCTCCTCCTCAGGTTGCTGCCATCACAGTGGTGTGCCTCCGGGGCTGCACACGCTCACCTGCCCTTCCACCATCCTGCCTGGATTTTGTCTTCTCCACCTGGTTAGTCCTCTGCCCCGCTCCTTCCCATAGCCATTCCCCACACCTGATCATCCCACTGGTTTTACTCCTGCCAGCTTCTACACTGCTACACGCTGGGTAATCATTGCCAAGTCCTCTGCTCATTACAGTAAGATGCTCTTTTCCTCTCTTAGTCTATTTTTCCCTCTTCTATTATCGTTCTCTAACCATCTCTCTTGTCTTTTTATCTACAGGCTGTGTGCGACCTCCAGCATGCATCACCTTGTGTTTCACATTAATAAACAGCATTAAACATTCCCACCTGAGTCTGTGTGCTTCTCCTGGTGATTGTGGTCTTGCATTTGAGCCTCCGACTAGCTAATTATGACAATTTCAATATGTACACTTGCATTATTGACCACTTCCTGGTTCGGGGCGCTGGTCACACTAAGAATCATTCAAGCCAATGAACTTTGTTGCCCCATGTGAGCAAGATGAGCTTTTCATTGGCCATCCATAACTCGACTCTGGGGATGCATATCTGGGCGCCGTGGAGACAATCTTTTTTTACCTCCGCCAAGGAGGTTATGTTTTCATCGGCGTTGGTTTGTCTGTCTGTCTGTCTGTCTGTCTGTCTGTTTGTTTGTTTGTTTGTTAGCAAGATAACTCAAAAAGTTATGGACGGATTTTCATGAAATTTTCACAGATTGTCAGAAATGCGGTATCCTACAGATGATTACATTTTGGTGGTGATCCGGAAAACCGCCATTATGCCAAATGCGATTTTCCTGAATAACTACTGAACCACTAATCCTATCCATGTGAATCCAATTGCTACTCATATGTTTTCATGGTCAAGGAATCTGAAAACATACACACAATAAATGTAGGATTAATATTTATGATGTAAAACACTGTATGGGGGGAACTGTGGCGCTTGGCGGAGGTCTGCGCTCTCCGAGTGCTTTTCTAGTTTTTGTATTTTTATCTTAATGTGTTTGGGAATCAAGTCTGTCAATCATCAGATCCCTACCGCTAGCCAGGAAACTGACAGAGCAGCTAACAGAGCAGCTGGGACCCGATCGTCCAGATTTAATCTGTAAACCTAACTGGAATATAAGCAGAGGTGAGTATAGTAACCAGAAATTGTACTAAAGTAAAATTAGTGTTATATTAATAACTTGAGTATACAGTGGTGTGAAAAAGTGTTTGCCTCCTTCAGATTTCTCATTTTTTTGTATGTTTGTCACACTTAAATGTTTCAGATCATCAAACAAATTTAAATATTAGACAAAGATAACACAAGTAAACACAAAATGCAGTTTTTCATTGAAGGTGTTTATTATTAAGGGTAAAACAAAATTCCAAACCGACATGGCCCTGTTTGAAAAAGTGAGTGCCCCCCTGTTAAAACATAAATTAACTTTGGTTTATCACATCTTTGTAAAACTGAGTTCAATTTTCTAGCCATTTTTAAAGCTTTGGGACTCCAGCAAACCACAGTGAGAGCCATTATCCACAAATGGCAAAAACATGGAACCTTCCCAGGAATGGCCAGCTGATCAAAATTATCCCAAGAGCGCAGTGGCAACTTATCCAAGAGGTCACAAAAGACCTCACAACAACATCCAAAAACTGCAGGCCTCACTTGCCTCAGTTAAGGTCAGTGTTCATGACTCCACCATAAGAAAGAGACTGGGCAAAAATGGCCTGCATGGCGGAGTTTCAATGAAAACCACTGCTGAGCAAAAAGAACATAAAGGCTCGTCTCAGTTTTGCCAGAAAACATCTTGATGATCCCCAAGACTTTTGGGAAAATACTCTGTGGACTGACGAGACAAAAGCTGAACTTTTTGGAAGGTGTGTGTCCCATTACATCTGGGATAAAAGTAACACAGCATTTCAGAAAAGGAACATCATACCAACAGTAAAATATGGTGGTGGTAGTGTGATGGTCTGTGCTGTTTTGCTGCTTCAGGACCTGGAAGACTTGCTGTGGTAAATGGAACCATGAATTCTGCTATCTACCAAAAAATCCTGAAGGAGAATGTCCGGCCATCTGTTCATGACCTAAAGCTGAAGCGCACTTGGGTTCTGCAGCAGGGCAATGATCCAAAACACACCAGCAAGTTCACCTCTGAATGGCTTAAGAAAAACAAAATGAAGACTTGGGAGTGGTCTAGTCAAAGTCCTGACCTGAATCTGATTGAAATGATGTGGTAGGCCGTTAAAAAGGCTTTTCATGTTTGAAAACCCTCCAGTGTGGCAGAATTACATCAATTTTGCAAAGATGAGTGGGCCAAAATTCCTCCACAGCGCTGTAAAAGACTCATTTGCCAGTTATCACAAATGCTTGATTGCAGTTGTTGCTGCTAAGCGTGGTCCAACCAGTTATTAGATTTAGGGGGCAATCACTTTTTCATACAGGGCCATGTAGGTCTGGATTTTTTCCTCCTTAATAATAAATACCTTGATTTAAAAACTGCATTTTGTGTTTACTTGCGCTATCTTTGTCTAAATTTGTCTGATGATCTGAAACATTTAAGTGTGACAAACCTACAAAAAAATGAGAAATCAGGAAGGGGGAAACACGTTTTCACACCACTGTAAGTAACAGTAGTTACAAAAAAAAATACTTAAATACAGAACGATAATGGTTAATATTACAATGTCTACATTCCAAGCACAGCTATCTTTGGCTGTAAGCAGAGTAAAGAAAGTAAAGTAAGTTTACACGAAAAAAGTTGCAAAAATATATATAAAGTTTAAAAAAATAATGACAAGTTGAAAATTTGAGTAAACACAAAGCAGTTGTACAAGGTAACAATCAGAAACATGAAAATATTATATGAGGAAGGTTCAAATTTATGATTAAAATGTTACAGATTAATGAAAAAACACAAAATACATGAGTCACAATTTTTTTTATTGAAAAACCTTACTAAAATCAGTCAGAGTAAAGTTGTTACTACTTCAGTAACTTTTTCACAAGATTCTCATGTTTAAGTATTTTTCCACTATAACCAGTCCATTCATGCACTCCTGCCATCTAGTGGTTATAAATAGTACTGTTAAAGGTGCAATTCAGAACATTTTGACCTCCTGGCCAGTAGGTGTCACACTCACTGTTGCCTCATGATAACATTGCATGTGTTGCCATGTAGAAACACAAACAGCGCTGGAAACAAGCATCCACAGGCAGCAGCAGACTGTATGGAAAACAGTTTCTTTGTGATTACGAGCGAGTGAAATCATGTCAAGCGACAAATTTTTTTGTGGTATAGTGCCCAGTGATTTTAACCAAGTCTTCTTTGATGTTTATCTCCATTCGACATTTTTTTTTAATTACTGTCATATAATTATTAATAATGTATAGTAATGCTAACATTTCACAGGTGTGATTGAACCTGATAATTACATAGTTTTGATAATGTAATCATGGCAAAACTGTAGCTGACTTTAAAGACTTTGCTGTTGGTAGAGTATTTTTTGCAGATATGCTGTAACACACTCTTGAGGTTTGTTTATGTTCAGCATTTTAGCTAAGAATACTGTTCTAAAACGAGCCGTTGCTATGGCTAATCCACTGCTTTATTCTGCAGCCAGAGGTAGATACCTCCAATGCCAGCTTGACTGAGGTCAGCCATGGTCAAGGCAGAGGGAGAGGCAGGAGGGGGCAGAGAACCAGAGGAGTAAGGCACAGAGACAGTGACCATATAGACGAATCTGTGGTAGCAGTGTGATGAATTAACATGGCAGTGAAACTACTGGTTTTGTTTTCATTTACTCAGTCCAGTTATAAGGTTGGCATAACAGTCTGTTTTCATCCTAGGATAGACAGATCGAAGGACCACAAAGAGGTCAGAAAAGAGGAGGAGGAAGAAGAGGAGGAAGAGGCAGAGGCAGACAGAGAGATGGAGATGAGGAAGAGAGAATCTTGGCTCTGCAAGAGGAGAAAAGGGTTAGGACAGAGGTTTGTATATATAGCCGTGGACAAAATTGTTGGTACCCCTCTGTTAATGAAAGAAAAACCCACAATGGTCACAGAAATAACTTGAATCTGACAAAAGTGGTAATAAATAAAAATTTTATGAAAATTAACCAATGAAAATCAGACAATGCTTTTGAATTGTGGTTCAATAGAATTATTAAAAAAAACAAAAAACAAACTCGACTTCCGGTTATGGCGGCCACGTAGGAAGATGTGTTTCGCACTGCTCTGCTCCTAAAAATAAAAAGTTTACTAAAACTCTCTTAATTGGAACAAAAACCCATCCCAGCGTTTAGGCGCGGATATGGTAAAGACCAAGGCTGGGAAATTAGGTGGAGCAAAAAGCAATTCGACAAAACAACCCAAGTTAACAGACTTCCACGCTCGAGGTGAAACAGGGAAAACTCCAGAGACTATGGCGGAGGAGGGAACCAGCGGCGGAGCGGGAACTGCTGAAGAGGGGACAAACGCAGTACTCACTGCCATCAACTCCATGAGAACAGAGTTTTCGTCTAAATTTGATGGAATTATAGAAGCGATAGAAGGAATGAGAAAGGAAATAAGCGACTGTATGGAACAAATATCGCAGGCAGAGCTCCGAATTTCAAGCGCTGAAGATGACGTCACCAGCCTACAATCAAAGTTGCAAACACTGGAATTAAAATGGAAACTTCTGGAAGATAACGTCCTGGACTTGGAATCCCGCTCGCGACAGAATAATTTGAGGCTGGTGGACCTCCCGGAGGGAGCAGAGGGACGGGACTCATGTTCCTTTTTGGAAAAGTGGATTCCAGAAGCACTGAACAACGCGGACCTGCAGTCATCGGTCGTCTTAGAGAGCGCCCGCCGAATCGGCCCACCGAGAGATAATAAGACACCACCGAGGACGCTGATTATGAAGTTCCTCAACTACAGGGACAAGATGACGGTCACCAACGCGGCGCGAGCTAAAGGGGAAATTAAATACCAGGATCAACAGGTGCGGTTCTACCCAGACTTCACCACAGGAATTCAACAATTAAGGAGGCAGTTCGACCCTGCCCGCAAAGAGCTGCACAACCTAGGGATTTGTCACGGAGTGATTCATCCGGCAAGACTGCTGGTCACATATAAAGGGAGAACCCACATCTTCAAGACCCCTCAAGAGGCGGAGGAGCTCATTAAGCAGATCCAAGAGGAGACTGGTTGGAGCTAAGCATGAACATGACAAAGGTAGAACATTTAAGCATTTGTACAGGCATCTGATTGATCTGAAACATATAACATGTCTACAAAATACAGACTGTTTTAAAAAAAAAAAGCTATGATGTACAAAGTTGCTATAAAACTTTGAAGTTATGTTGAAAAAACTACAGAAGAGAGTTAATGTCATGTCATTAAAATAGTAGAGTCAGGGTGATTGAGAGGAGAAAGAGAGTGGTTTGACTGATCCTCGCAGGTGTGGAACAGTCACTAGCTATAATGGGAGACGGAAATTTTTTGATTTTGGGGGGACCACCACGAATGTGGGGAAGGGGAATTTGTTTTTGTTTTTGTTTGGTTTGTAGGATGAATGTTCTATCATCCATGTTTTTGCTTCTCTGTATGAGCATGTTCATATTGCAAGGTAATCTCAAACTCCTTACTGATCATAGATCAAAGCGTTAATTTTAATTTAACTTCATGGAATTGCAGAGGTCTACAAAATCTAAAAAAACTTAAACAAGTTATGAATAAAATAAAAGACAGATTCAAAAATTTTATTTTTACAAGAAACTCATCTAATAGAGGAGGATGTAAAAAGAATTAGGAGAAAATGGCAAGGTAATGTGTTCACCTCATCATTTTCAGCTAGGGGAGTTATGATTCTCATACACAAAACAGTCCCATTTCAAGTGAAAAATGTAATTGGAGACAAATTTGGAAGATATCTAATTATCCAAGGATCTTTGTTATTAGAACATATTAATCTGGTGAACTTATACAGCCCCAATATTGATGATCAAAACTTCTTTGTTAATTTATTCCTTACTTTATCATCACTTACAGGGCAACATATAATAGCAGGGGATGTTAATTGTACATTGAATCCCAGTATAGACAGATCAACAGGACTGGACTGTACGCACAATGGATGTAGGATGACTATTAATCATTTTATGAAAGAATTGAGATTGCTAGATATATGGAGAGAAATGAAACCACAAGTCAAAGCCTATTCTTGTTATTCTAATACCTATAAGACATTCTCACGTATTGACTACTTTTTCATCTCGACAGAATTAAGGTCCAAGATTCAAAATTGTTTCTATGATAACATTGTGATCTCTGATCATGCACCCTGCTGTCTAATATATGTAGATAAGAAATTGACAAAGGATCCAGGTAGGTGGCATTTTCAGCATAAATAGCTTCAGGATGAGGAATTTGTTAAGTACATAGAAAAACAGATAGATGAGTTCTTTGATATTAATACTACACAAACAACAGCACATATAAAGTGGGAGGCTTTCAAAGCTTTTATTAGGGGGCATATTATTAGTTATACAGGTTCAAAATCTAAGAAGACTCGAGAGGAGAGAGTCCAATTGGAACGTAAAATAAAAATTCTTCAAGAAAAGGTGTATGCAGGAAGTAACCCACAGTTAGAGAACGAATTACTGATTCTGAGAGCTGAATATGATAAAAAATCAGCGAATAGAGCTGCCTCGAGTCTTCTACGATTGAAGCAAACTTTTTATGAACAAGGTGAAAAATCAGGAAAATTATTGGCATGGCAGATTAAACAATTAGAATTTAAAACACCAATTACCAGTATTATAAGTAACGGACAGGTAGTTATAGATCCTTTAGAAATTAATAGTGCCTTTAGAGATTATTATGAAAAACTATATGATACAAAAAATGAAACTGCCTTAACAAAACTAAATGGGTTTTTGGGTGGATTATCTATACCGTGTATTCCAAATGAAAACAGGGAGATACTGGAGTCTAAAATTAGTCAAGAAGAAGTTGGGCAAGCCATTGATAATATGAAATCAGGAAAAAGAGCAGGACCAGATGGTCTTCCAGTTGAATAAATTAATAAAACCACTTTTGGAAATGGTCTTAGAAGCATTTCAAAATGGTAATTTACCACCATACATGAATAATGCCTTAATTATACTGTTGCCAAAACCAGGTAAACCCCCTAATAAATGTGAAAACATGAGACCAATAAGCCTATTAAATGCTGATCTTAAAATAATCTGTAAAATTTTAGCAAAACGACTACAAGAAATATTACCAAATATTATTAACAGAGATCAGAATGGCTTTATAATGGGAAGACAAGGCTTCCATAATGTAAGAAGACTATTTAATATTATTTATTCTAATAAAGAAGCACCGGATACAGCTCTCCTATCATTGGACGCCGAAAAGGCCTTTGATAGGGTCGAATGGCCCTATCTTTTTGAAGTCCTACAAAGGTTTGGACTTGGAAATAATTTCATAAAATGGGTCCAGATAATATACAATAATGCTACAGCAGAAATCCTAACAAACATGCAGCCACGTCACTGGAAATGCAGGTTCATTTTCTGTGTCAAGTCAAATTCTCTCGTATGTTATCAGTGATCTGTTAATGTACTTGGCAATAAATCTTTTCTGATTCTGATTCTGATTCTGAAACAGCAATATCTCAAAATCAATAAAAATCAATAGAGGATGTCGACAAGGCTGTCCACTTTCACCTTTACTGTTTACTATGGCAATTGAACCTTTAGCGATGGCAGTACGTTTACATCCACAAATATATGGAATTAAAGTAGGACCAACAGAACATAAAATCTCCCTGTATGCCGATGACATAATTTTGTTTATGTCGAATTTTAAAAAAAACAATTCCGACCTTGTTAAATTTAATAAAGAACTTTGGGGAAATATCAGGATATAAAATAAATAAAACAAAATCTTCAATATTAATGCTAAATGAGACCCAGAGAAATCACCCAGCTCCTGAGGTAAATCAATTCAATGTTGTAAATCAGTTTAAATATTTAGGAATTCAAATTTTGCCTAAGCTAGAATCAGTCGCCAATGCCAACTATGAAGCCTTAATGACAGATATTAATGAGTTACTTCAGAGATGGATGTCACTACCAATGTCGATGATCGGGAGAATTAATATACTTAAAAGTAATATCTTACCAAAAATACTTTATTTATTTCAAAATATTCCTTTACCACCACCTTCAGATCTATTCTCAAAAATTAAAAAAAAAGTTAGTGGAATTTATATGGAACAATAGGAAGGCTAGATTACGTTTGTCCTTACTATATTTACCATTTGATCGTGGAGGTCTGAAATGTCCAAACTTTATGTTGTATTACTGGTCAGCACAACTGAGGTCTATGACATATTATTTTTCATCAAATGATCCTCCTCACTGGACTGAAATGGAATCATACAATTTACCTTTACCTCTTCCCTTATTCATATACTCAGACTCGGCTAAAAAATTACAGAAACAAGTAATTGTAAAGCACATGATCAAAATATGGTGTGAAACCAAAAAATATTTAAAAGAACCACACTTACTGTCACAATTTAGCCCAATATGGGGTAATCAATATTTTACACCAGGGAGAGCGGATGCTGTATTTAAAGTATGGAATTTAAAAGGGATTCAAAAGATTCAAGACTTATATTTGTCACGTTCAGATAACATAATGTCTTTTGAAGAACTGAGGATTAAATTCAATCTTAATAGAACACATTTTTTTTTAAATATCTTCAGCTTAGAAATTTTATTCAATCAAATCAAAATAATGCTCTCACCCGACCTACTTATTCATCCTTGGAAAAAAAATTGACAAAAGATAGTAAGAGAAAGGGTATTATTTCAGAGTTTTATAACTCATTGACACCATTCTCAAGTGAAAACTCACAGAAAAGACTGAATTATTGGAAAGAAGACCTGCAAATTGAAATTTCAGAGGAACAATGGGAAATGGCTTGTGCAGAAGCTCAAACCTAATCAATAAATGTACGTCTTAAACTGATACAGTTTAAGTATGGTTAATGCGGATGTATGTTACACCAGTGGAGTTAAATAGATATAACAAAAACATACCAGATACATGCACAAAATGTATGGAAAGTAAAGGAACCCTATTTCACTGTTTATGGGAATGTAGAAAAATCAGAATGTTTTGGTAAGAGGTGAGGGTAACAATTGAAAAAATAATTTCAAAACAATTCACATTGAACCCTAAACTGTTTTTGTTGGGTCTGTATCCAGAAAAACATAACTTTAATAAGAGTGAAAGAGCATTCATAGACCTCAGTTTGCTTAATGCCAAAAAATGGATTGCACTACTGTGGAAAAAGACTCATAAACCAGATGTGACTCAGTGGTTAAGACAAATGTTAACAAACCTTCCACTAGAAAGAATAACATATATACTGAAATTAAAGGAAGGTGTGTTTGAGAATATATGGAGACCTTTTATTGATTATGTAAAGAAATTAAACATAACTTCTGAAGAAGAAGGTGAATGATATGTGCGGACCTTGCAAATTCCAAACTGGTGAATGTATATTATGTATTCTTATGTAATTGATTACCTAGACTAAACAGAGGAGCATTGTTGTTGATTTGCTTTTGTTAATGGTTGTTGTTGTTTTTAGAACATTTTTTTTTGTTAGTGGTTTTTTTTTTATTTTTTAAATTACTTTAATGTTAGTGTTTGACTGCTTGTGCCATATTTGTAAAAAAAGGTTCAATAAAAAATATTGTGGAAAAAAAAAAGAAAAAAAAAACTCATGAAACAGGCCTGGACAAAAATGATGGTACACCTAGAAAAGATTGAAAATAATGTGACCATAGGGACATGTTCAACCAAGGTGTGTCCTCTAATTAACATCACAGGTGTCTACAAACTTGTAATCAGTCAGTCGGCCTATTTAAAGGATGACAAGTAGTCACTGTGCTGTTTGGTGACATGGTGTGTACCACATTAAATATGGACCAGAGGGAGCAAAGGAGAGAGTTGTCTCAGGAGATTAGAAAGAAAATTATAGACAAGCATGTTAAAGGTAAAAGCTATAAAACCATCTCCAAGCAGCTTGATGTTGCTGTGACTGCAGTTGCACATATTATTCAGAAATTTAAGAGCCACGGGACTGTAGCCAACCTCCCTGGACGTGGCCGCAGGAGGAGATGGATAATACGAATGGTAACAAAAGAGCCCAGAACAACCTTTAAACACATTCATGGTGAACTCCAAGGTCAAGGTACATCACTGTCAGATCGCACCATCCGTCGTTGTTTGAGCCAAAGTGGACTTCACGGGAGACGACCAAGGAGGACACCACTGTTGAAAACAAATCATAAGAAAGCCAGACTGGAATTTGCCAAACTGCATGTTGACAAGCCACAAAGCTTCTGGGAGATTGTCCTATGGACAGACGAGACAAAACTGGAACTTTTTGGCAAAGCACATCAGCGCTATGTTCACAGACGCAAAAATGAAGCATACCAAGAAAAGAACACTGTCCCTACTGTGAAACATGGAGGAGGTTCTGTTATGTTCTGGGGCTGCTTTGCTGCATCTGGCACAGGGTGGCTTGACTCTGTGCAGGGTACAATGAAATCTCAAAACAATCAAGGTATTCTAGAGAGAAATGTGCTGCCCAGTGTCAGATAGCTTGGTCTCAGTCGCAGGTCATGGGTCTTGCAACAGGATAATGACCCAAAACACACATCTAAACACACCCAAGAATGGCTAAGAGCGAAACATTGGACTATTATATTAAGCAAGTATACTATATGTATACTTGTTGCTCTTGTTTTTTTTTTTTTTTTCTCTTGCCTTCTGATTGTTTCTCTGAGTGTTGCTATCCCTGTGCTGTTGCAATCCTGGAATTTCCCCATTGTGGGACTAATAAAGGCTTATCTTATTCTAACGTGGCCTTCTATGAGCCCTGATCTAAATCCTATTGAACATTTGTTGAAGGAGCTGAAACATGCCGTCTGGAGAAGGCACCCTTCAAACCTGAGACAACTGGAGCAGTTTGCTCATGAGGAGTGGGCCAAAATACCTGCTGAGAGGTGCAGAAGTTTCATTGACAGTTACAGAAATCGTTTGATTGCAGTGATTGCCTCAAAAGGTTGTGCAACAAAATATTAAGTTAAGGGTACCATCATTTTTGTCCAGGCCTGTTTCATGAGTTTGTTTTTTAAAATAATTCTGTTGGACCACAATTCAAAAGCATTGTCTGATTTTCATTGGTTAATTTTCATAGAATTTTTATTAATTACCACTTTTGTCAGATTCAAGTTATTTCTGTGACCACTTTGGGCTTTTCTTTCATTAACAGAGGGGTACCAACAATTTTGTCCATGTCTGTATTAATTTTCTGGATCATTTGCATTAAATCACAGCACTTTTTTGTCATATCATATCAAAAATTATTTGAACTGGATAAAAAAATATTTTTACCTACATGATTCTGTTTAAAGCCATACTAAACTGTTTTGAGGTTATATGTGTTCTCAGGAGCTCCTCAGCTCAATGACTCTGGATGTTTTCATTTTGATACCCATAGTGTAAAAAAGTCAATGAATTTCAGAAAATAAGCACATCAGTAATCTTATCTGACACAAAATCACTAGTCATAGTTGTCATAATAGCTATAAAAAGTATTCTTTAAATATTTAAATTTATATTGGATTACTGTAGAATCTCAGAGTTTTGTTAGTATTTTATAAAAGTTAAATTCTCAGCAACAATACATTTTCTGACAGTGTAATAATATAAAGTAAATCAACCTCAACTTAAGTTGTCTATGGAAAAAGGGGTTCTTTTTAATTCAATTTTAATATGTAGCACAAATTCACAACAACAGTCAGCTCATAGAACTGTAGCATCATCTCACTTTGGCTCAGCAATAATTGTTCTTCTGCTTAAAGACATTTTGTTTCACCCAGGAGTAAGACAGTCAAGAAATGATTTTCGGACTTCCGGTCTGGACGCCATGGTGATAGCAACTTAACGCTGAAGCTCCCAGACCCAATCCAGGAAAACATCTTCAAAATCAGACTTAATGGATTTTTGGAAGAATAAAAATCAAAAGACAAAAACACCATGCCTAACCAAAAACAGAAGAAACTGACATTCCCCAGGCCAGGACGCGCAGCGGCCGCAGAATCTGAACCGGAGGACCTCCGTTCAGAAGACGGGGAGCTGAACGTAGCTAACAAGAAGGTTAGCTTGAAATCGCTATTTGATGAATTACGATGATTTCGGGCCGAATTTCATGAATTCAGAGAGGAATTAAAAAGGACGAACAGCAGAGTGGACCAGGCCGAGAACCAAATCTTGGAAGCTGAAGAAAGAATAAAAGTGCTTGAAGATTCTATGCTGGATTTACACAAAAAACAGTCAAGGCTGGAGGCTAAGCTAACCGACCAAGAAGGAAGACAGAGACGAGACAACATTAGAACTCACGGTCTGAAAGAAGGAGCTGAAGATAGTTTCAACACAATGGCGGAATGCGTGGAATCCTTACTGAGAGAGAAGTTGGATATTCCACAAACCACTGATTTGAAGATAGAAAAGGCCCATCGTACATTAGCCGCAAAGCCAGCGGCAGAAGCGCCCCCACGTTCGGTGGTGGTAAGATTCTCCAATTTCAAAATAAAACAAGAGGTTGTAAGACGGGCTTGGCAGAAAAAAGGATTTATGCATCAGGAGAGAAAAGTCTTCGTGGAGCACGATTACACCCCGGAGGTTCTTAAAAAGCGACGGGAATATAACGACGCCAAAAAGGTACTATGGGAACAGAATCTACTCTTTCAGACGCCATTTCCTGCAAAGTTAAGGGTCTTTTACGGTGAAGAGTCATGTCTCTATAATTCGGCGGAAGAAGCAACAATTGACATGGCGAGAAGAGGGCTCCCGGTATCGGTGTTTAAACTCGCAGCAGACCTGAGCGAGAGGATCAGGGCTCAAACGTGGTCCACTCAGAGACCTTCAAAATCCACCGGCCAGCAGCGGGAAACCCAGCCCCAGAGCTACAAAGATAAGCTTTCCAGTTCCAGGAAGGAATAGCGACCTTTTTGTTTTTTTTCTTTTCAGTCATTCTGCACTTCCATCCCCCCTCCTACAAGGTAACAAACATTAAAGGAGATGCAGAATCAGCATGTGGTAAAACCTTTCATGGAGCAGTTATAGCATTAGAAACAAATGTCTTCTTAATTTAAAGGAAAAAAAAAATCTTGTTAAAATAGAAATGTGACAATGACCCACATGTTCTCCCCACACTAACAAATACTGTATTAGAGTGAATGTTTGCTGTGATGGGGTGGGAGGGTGCACACAATCTCATAGGGTATAGGCATAAAAAAAAAAAAAAAATCATTACAAATTCGGATTGGGATCTGAAATTCACGTTAAAAACATGGGACAACTTACAGGGGTAAGAGAGGGCCCTCAACACGTAACAGAGTTTGAGGAATTTCCCTCAGAGCCTACACTCCATCAGGGCTCTTACAGGGTCTTGAAAGAGACCCCAGCTCAGGAAGTTTTGTTGACAGTTTTTTGTTTTAAAGTTTCGTACACTATGTTCTTAATGTTTTTTATGTTCTTAATGTTCTTTCAGTTTCTGAGTAGCAAAAAAGAGGGCCACCACACTGTTATACTAAATAAGAAAATACAATGGAGAAATGGGGTGTAACCAAAATAGCCTCATACAATGTAAAAGAGATCCTGAATCCAGTTAAAAGATCCAAGATTCTACGCAAAATGAAAAAAGACAAAGCAGAAATAATATTTTTACAAGAAACCCACCTAACAGACGTGGAACACACTAAACTCAATAGACAAGGGTTTAAAATGATCTCTTCATCTTCATATAAGTCAGGGAGGAGGAGGGGAGTAGCGACATTGATATCAACCAAAATTACATTAGAAAAAAAATCAGAACACAAAGATAAAGAAGGGAGGTACAGTTTGGTAACTGGGCGGCTAGAGGAAGAAGATATCACCCTGCTGAATGTATATGCACCACCAGGGGCTAAATGGAAATTTTATAAAAATGTATTCGACCTAATGATAACTAAAGTCCAAGGTTTAGTGATATGTGGTGGAGACTTCAATCTAAGACTGAATCCATACTGGGATGCAACAGGTAATTCTTCACATCAAAATAACACTCAAAGTAGGAAAACTCGGATGCTATTAAAAGAAATGGGAATCTGTGACGTATGGAGGGAATTCAACCCCAATGTAAAAGATTATACTTTTTATTCAACGCCACATTCATCTTACTCAAGGATCAATTACTTTTTTATGTTTAATAGAGACATTGGAAGAGTAAAAACATGTAAAATAGGACTGATGGATCTCTCTTTCCACAGTCCGATCTATATGGACTTAAACTTCCAAAAATACACAAATAATACATTTTCCTGGAGGTTGAATTCAAATGTCCTGAAAGGACCACTGAAAGATGAATTGGAATCAGATATTCTCAGATATTTGGAAGAAAATGATAATGGAGAAGTATCCCCTTTAATACTGTGGGATGCGTGCAAAGCTGTAATAAGGGGAAAAAATTATTGCAAAACTGGCAACCCAAAAGAAACTGAGACAAGAAAAACTTATCACATTAGAGTCAGAACTCAAGAACCTAGAAAAAGAACACAAAGGCAACACTCATTCTAATGGCTCGCTCAAGATTAAAGAAATTAAAAATCAAATAAATGAGATCTACACAATAGAAATCCAGAAGAAACTTACATTTCTGAAACAAAAACACTATGAAGCAGGCAGTAAATCGGCAAAATTACTAGCCTATAAATTGAGGAAACAACAAACAGAAAGAGCAATCTACAAAATCAGAGACCCAGTATCAAAGGAAATAAAATTCAGAATTCAGGATATTCTTAAAAGCTTTGAGAATTACTATAAGAACTTATACTCCCACAAAAAAACATAAAAACGCATCCGAGACATTCCTAAACACATTAAACCTTCCCCAACTTACGGAATCACAAAATAAAACACTACTGTCAGAAATACAACCTAAAGAATTGGAAAAAGCAATTATGAAACTTAAAGCTAACAAATCCCCAGGAGCAGATGGCTATACAGCAGAATGGTACAAAACCTTTAAACAGCAACTATCTCCTCTCCCCCTGAAAACATTTAACTATGTCCTCCACACAGGGGAAATCCCCCCTCCTGGAGAGAAGGGGTCATTGCAGTTATACCTAAACCTGAAAAGGATAAACTAGAATGCTCCAACTACAGACCAATCAGTGTATTACATCAGGACTATAAGCTTTTTACCATTATCCTTGCCAAAAGGTTAGAAAACATACTGACAGACTTAATTCACTTAGACCAAACAGGTTTTATAAGACAAAGACAGACACAAGACAACATTAGATGCACTTTACACATAATTCATCATATAAAAAAATATAACTTAAATGCAGTCATATTGGGATTAGATGCTGAAAAAGCATTCAATTCGGTTGACTGGTCTTTCCTATATAGAATCTTATCCAGTTTCAATTTTCATAACAACTTCATTAGAACTATACAGGCATTATATAAAAAAACCAACAGCTAAAATAAGGATTAACGGTAATTTATCATCATCTTTTGAGCTGGAAAGAGGATGTCGTCAGGGCTGCCCCTTGTCTCCACTGCTCTTTGCAATCTTCATAGAACCTCTGAGCCAATGGATAAGACAAAATCAAGAAATTCAAGGTATTACACTTGGTCAGAAGGAACATAAAATAGCACTCTTTGCTGATGACATTTTAATATACCTAGGGCAGCCGGACACTTCTTTACCAGAACTAATCTCAGTTTTTTCAGACTATGGAGATTTATCGGGGTACAAATTAAACATGCATAAAACCCAAGTTTTAACATTCAACTATGACCCAAATCATTATTCACTAAGTGAGCTCAAAACTAACTGGGAGTTGGAATCTATGAAATATCTGGGGGTCAATATCCCGAAACAACTCAACAAAATTATAACACTAAACTATGATCCACTGGTGACAAAAATAAAATCTGACCTAGCAAGATGGAATATACCATTCTTAGGTACTGCACAAAGAACTGAAGCAGTCAAAATGAATATACTTCCACGTCTTCTATACCTTTT
Organism: Pholidichthys leucotaenia; assembly: GCA_020510985.1. NCBI lineage: Eukaryota > Metazoa > Chordata > Actinopteri > Cichliformes > Pholidichthyidae > Pholidichthys > Pholidichthys leucotaenia. Next base: position 168,508,007 of record CM035846.1, read on the forward strand.
CCAAACAATACCGGTAGAACCTCCCCAAAAAACATGGCAGGAGCTGGACAGAAGGATCTCAAGATTCATGTGGCAGGGCAAGAGACCTAGAGTCAGATATAGAACCTTACAGCTAATCTAGTCTAATAAATCAAGATCTTTACAGGTTCTTTCAGCTTAGACACCACATAAACAATATACTTAAAAAGGAGGATTTGGAAAGGGCCCAGTCAGGTGTTCTGAAGGTCTTCTTAATGGCATATAAAGGGATCCCAGGGATCAGATACAGTTCTAAAATATACCAAGGTCTTCAAGACTTAAAAGGAGACAACACATCATATATAAAAGAGAGATGGGAAAAAGAGGGGAATTTCACTTTACAATTGGAAATATGGGAAAAGCTAAATAAACAGCAATGGAAAAGTACCTCATCCCTGCAGTGGAGAGAATTTGGATGGAAAAATTTGGTAAGATTTTTCAGAACACCTGCACAAAACAAATTTACCCATAAGGGGTTGAACTGTTGGCGCTTGTGTGGTGAAAAGACTGCAAATCATTTTCATGTGTTTTGGTCATGCCCAGTTATCCACCAATATTGGACCAATGTACAGACAATATTGGGGAAAATATTCAAAATAACAGTTCCCTTTTCTTTTGTAACTTTGTATTTGGGTTTACTACCAGAATCACTGGAAAGACAAGGAGATAAATACTTGTTCAATGTTTTAATATTGGCAAGTAAAAAAGCCCAAACTAAAAAATGGATGCTGAAGGACTGTCCTACACCTGAAGATTGGATTAACGTGATTCAACACATTTACTCGATGGAAAAGTTGACATTCACACTAAGACAGGACATGGATGGGTTCATGAACTTTTGGCAACCCTGGATCACATATGTGTCTTCCATTAGATCTAATCTTTGACAAATACCATTTCAATAATGGTCCCGGTCTTTGTTCCAACACTACTCAGATGCTCTTTTACTTTTAATTACTTAATTTTCTGTTTGTTTGTTTTTTGCTGTTCTGTTTGTTTGTTTGTTTGTTTTTTTATTTTATTCTCTTTAATTTCACTTTTTCTTTCACTTCAAAAAAAAAGGGGTGTTGTAATAATTATCCTACCAATGATGTCAAATAGCAAAAAATAAGGGAACATGTGATGAAAATGTAAACAATGCAATGCTGTAATGACCTGTATACCCTTTACAAAAACTTCAATTAAAAAAAAAAAAAAAAAAAAAAAAGATTTTCTTCCCAGGCCACAGCTGAAATCCCATTCCTTTGCTAAAACCAGTCTAAAAGAATTCAACCTATTTCCTCCTGCGCCCCTTTATTGCCCCCATAAACATGGAACAGACATGGAGCCCTCATGGCCTACAAAGATCCACAACTCAGTTAATTTCCTTGAACTCTGGGACATGCTGGATATAACCAGTGAACTTTGAAGTACATTATTACATACTCAATTCTAAATCTTCCCTTCTTTTCAGGACTATGAAAAACAAATGGACTCTGATGTTTTAATGTGGAAAATCAATAATATGTGTGAAATGCATTAAACTGGGATTTTATATATATGCATGTTAAAAATGTTTAAATGAATGTTTATTCTTGCATGTTGATTTAGAACAGGGGTGTCAAACTCATTCCATGGAGGGCCAAGACCCTGCAGGTTTTACCTCCACCCACTGTCTTCAGCAGGTGTTTTCATTTATCAGCAATCAGTGGGAAGAAATTCAGTGAAATCACCTGTTGAAGACACTGGGTGGAGGTAAAACCTGCAGGGTCTTGGCCCTCCATGGAATGAGTTTGACACCCCTGATTTAGAAGGACCGATTATAAGTTACACTAATCACTAAGGTTAGCTTAGTTCATACATAAGGGTATCAAAGCATATTCCAGTGTATTAAAATTGTGTGTATCCATGGGGACCGGCATCAAACGTCACCCAGCATTCACTGGGCTCCAGCTTCTCCATCCCATTGGTCTCTCGCAGACAAAGCCTGTCATTGGACTAAAGTTCGTCAAGCCCGCCCACGAAGGACACTCATTGGCTAAGATTCCGGTCAACCCGGAAGCCCGCGAAAGCTCAACAGAACTTACAAAAGGAGGAAGACCCCCTCCGCTCTCTTTCTCTCTCTTTGAACGCTCTTTTTGGCTCTTCTGCTCCGCTCATATCTCTTTTGTCTCTCTTCTTTGTCCATTGTCCACACACAGCAAGAAAGAACTTTGGGAAGAACAAAGGACTGTCTGAACAAAGGCTTCTCCCACATGTTGCTTTTCCGAACAGAGCAGATAACTCGATTTGTTTATGTAACTTTGTATTTTAATGTTTTTTTCTTTTTCTCTTAAATGCCTAGGAATTCCTATTTCTTCGAGCTCAATTCTTAATTCTTATCACCTTTTCTTTGTTAAACTTTCTGTAAAACCACCGTTTGTTTTAATTTTAATGTAAACTTTAATCTTGACTTTATTTTCATAATATTTTTCCTGACCAATCACACACCAGAAGCTATTATTTTATCTAAAGTCCGAAAATCTTTTTCTAATTTGAGATCTGATTAGATCTAATTATTTTCGAAGACCTCTGGAGCCGCCTGTCTACGAAGGAGAAAACGCGCAGCTCTTCACCACACGCTGAAGAAACGTGGGCACCATCTGGCTTCGATCCAAGTTACAACTGTGGGTTATACAGCCAAAATCCAGCCACTTCGACCGCTTGACTTTAAAGGTCGAACTGTGGACCCTGAAATATCTGCGGGTAGATATTTTCCCTAACATCCACGAAATCTTGGGCTGAGGACGATGCCGAACGAGGAATCATGTGAGCTGCAAACTTTAATTCATCTGCTGAATTAAACGTCTGAGGTTCTGTAATAATTTGTATATCTAATCAGATGCAAATTAAGAAGCCCTTAACATAACTGTTCTTTTCATTAAAATTCCATTTTTATTTTCTTAAGATTAATCCAGGACTTTCCATATAATTAGTAAACTTTCTCCATAAATTTGCGTTGTTTCCATAATCTGTTAACTCATACTGATAGAAATTCATTTCTCAGTTAACCCTGGTTCTGAAAATATTGACATTGTTAATCTATCATTTACAAGATTGATTTTATGGTTAATGAAATTACGGCAATGTCTGTTAATCATTCCATTTAATAAATATGTGAAGATGAGAGAAGTTGTTGAGAATTTATTTCATTCTGAGTCTGTTTCAAGTCCAGGTATCGAATTCACGGAAAATTTTTTGAGACTGATTATTAATTAATTTATTGAGTGATTAAACAGGTATAAAGTGAAATTAAAGATTAAATTGCTTCTTAGAGATAGAAGCTGGTGCCCCACGAGTGTTATTAACTTTTCTGGTGTATATGAAACGAGATTTGATCTCAGATCCCAATACATCAATATAAATTAAATAATTCACACCTGATCATATTTATTTAATTTCATATTTTCCTACAGAACTTTGAAGTATTATATAAAGACCCCACAATTACAGAAAGACTTCAACAATCAGGTGATCCCCTGTGAGGATCACTTAGCCACAGTGCAGAGCAAAACCTCAATTTTAACAAGTGGAATCCTCCAGCAGAAGTGGTTCTGGCATCTGGATTTTACCTGTGTGCCATGTGCTGTGTTCACTCCTGCTGCAGCATTGGACGTGATTCAAAAACAGGAAAAAGATTTTTAGTTCTACATCCTTGGAACACCAAGTGTACCGCCACCTTGTATTCTCATTAACAATGAAAGTTTAAGACATTTTAGCTTCCCCATTTGTAAGGGTGTAGGGGCTCTAGATGATGTAATTCTCCACTCAGACTGAATAGCACAGGAGGAGACGCATTAAAGCTGTTAATTAGATATGCAAGACAGCCTGTGGTTTTCTCCATATGAATGCATGATAATATGCGCTGTCCTCCGTGTTGCATAATAATGCGCTGACAGGCTAGGTGACAAAGGGAATTGTTATTGTAAGTCTATGTGTTGTAATGCGAACTTCCCAGGTCGTGAGGCAAGTTGTATGGTATAAAAGAGAGATGCCAACGACCTGGATTTATTACCTTCGCCAGGAGGTTATGTTTTTGCCGGGGTTTGTCTGTCTGTTTGTCTGTTGGTTAGCAAGATAACTCAAAAAGTTTTGGACGGATTTCGATGAAACTTTCAGGCGTTGTTGGAAATGGTACAAGGAAGAACTGATTAAATTTTGGGGATGATCCGGATCACCGTCCAGAAGAAAACCGCCATTACGGAAAATGCCATTTTCGTGAATAACTACTGAACCACTAATCCTATCATTGTCAATCCAATTGCTAGTCATATGTTTTCATGGTCAAGGAATCTGAAAACGTACACACAAACACTGTATGGGGGGGGGGACTGTGGCCGCCATTACGGAAAATGCCATTTTCGTGAATAACCACTGAACCACTAATCCTATCATTGTCAATCCTATTGCTAGTCATATGTTTTCATGGTCAAGGAATCTGGAAACGTACACACAAACACTGTATGGGGGGAAATGTGGCCGTCATTACGGAAAATGCCATTTTCATGAATAACTACTGAACCACTAATCCTATCATTGTCAATCCAATTGCTAGTCATATGTTTTCATGGTCAAGGAATCTGAAAACGTACACACAAACACTGTATGGGTGGAACTGTGGCCGGCATTACGGAAAATGTCATTTTCGTGAATAACTACTGAACCACTAATCCTATCATTGTCAATCCAATTGCTAGTCATATGTTTTCATGGTCAAGGAATCTGAAAACGTACACACAAACACTGTATGGGGGGAACTGTGGCGCTTGGCGGAGGTCTGCGCTCTCCGAGTGCTTTTCTAGTTCTTCTTGTTAACTGATGTTAGAGAGAGAGATTAATAAAGTCTGCTCTGCCCACGGCCTCCCCTGCTCATTCCTCTCTCTACACTGGTGACCCTTGATGCATAAAGGAACTTGACGCAAACACCCCGGACACGACCTGGTCTGCAGGCACCAGCACCATGTGCGCCATTTTGGTCAACCTCCCAGACTTCTGGCTACATGACCCGAAGTCTTGGTTCCTCCACACCGAGGCCCAGTTCGTGCTCCGTGGCGTGACGGCAGATGACACCAAATACTACTACGTGGTTGCAGCGCTGGATGCACGCACAATACAGCAGGTGGCGAGCCTGCTCCAACAGCCCCCAGCCCACGACAAATATGACGCTCTCAAGACCGCGCTGACCCAGTGCTACACGCTCTCGGACGGAGAGAGAGCGGAAAGACTCCTGACGCGCTCCAAGTTGGGAGACAGGTCAGCGGTCAAATTAATGGAGAAGATGTTGGCGTTAATGGGCACAAATGATGGGCATTTCCTCTTTGCCCACCTTTTCCTCCGGAACCTCCCGACAGTGGCCAGAGCGGTCCTTGCCAATTCGCCGCTGCTGGCCACGTGCAATTACTGGGCACTGGCACAAGAGGCAGATCAGATTATCCTGGCAACCAGAACCTTCGCTGTGAACGCAGCAGCGTCGGAACCCAACGAGACGGCCAGCGAGGGCGAGGAGCCAGCGACAGTGGCCACAGTGGAGGCTAAGAAACACTGGAGTGACATGCTCTGCTTCTATCACCGCTGCTATGGAGAAGATGCACACTGATGCGTGCCACCGTGTCAGTTCAAGTGCTCGGGAAATGCCGGGGCTGGCAGTCCGTAGCAGCTGCGACCGCCGGTGATACAAACAAGCTGCTCTATGTGATGGACTCATGCTCGGGGAGACGGTTCCTCATGGACTCTGGCTCCCAAAAGAGCCTCATCCTGTCATCCTATGCAGACCGGCTGGCGGGAAGTAGCGGCCCTGAACTGGCGGCCGCAAACGGCTCGGACAGCAAGACTTTTGGTGAGAGGACATTGACTATTTCCTTGCACGGCTGTACATGCCAATGGACATTCGTCATAGCGGCATGTAACTTCCCCATTTTGGGCGCATATTTTTTGTGTGCACACGGACTATTAGTCGATGTGGCTAACAGATGCCTGATTAACGCAATGTTTTTTGATTCTCTGCCCTGTACAGCTAGAGGAGCCGGGTCCACAGCATTAGCCAATGTCACAGCTCCGGGGGTAAGTTCCACACGCTACTCACCCAGTTCCCAGCGCTCACGGTTCCGACATTTTCGGCGGCCATCATTAAACATGGGGTGGAGCACTTCATTACCACCACGGGGCTGCCTGTTTTCACACAACCTCTGCGCCTGGACGCAGCTAAATTGGCCAGTGCGCGCGAGGAGTTTGCCAACTTGGAAAGGTTGGGCATCATCAGGTGCTCAAACAGACCATGGGCATCCTCGCTTCATATGGTGCCTAAAGCCGACTGTTCGTGGTGACCATGTGGAGATTTCCGCAGATTAAACAACGCTACAGTGCATGATTGCTACCCAATCCCCCATATTCAGGATTTTTCCGTCCACCTCACAGGGGCACGCATTTTTTCCAAGGTGGACCTGGTCCGCGGTTACCACCAGGTCCTGGTGCGTGCAGAAGACATACCCAAAACGGCAGTAATAACCCTGTTTGGTCTTTTTGAGTTCTTACGCATGCCTTTCGGGTTAAAAGGTGCGGCGCAGACATTCCAGCGCATGATGGATGTGGTGTTGCACGATCTGCCATTTGTGTTTGTCTACCTGGACGACATCCTGGTGGCCAGCGCGTCCAAGGACGAACACGTAGCCTACCTCAGGACGGTTTTCCAGAAGTTGGAAGAGCATGGGTTAATAATCAACCCGGCGAAGTGCCAGTTCGGGGTTATGGTAATCGATTTTTTGGGCCACCGCATCTCACCAGAGGGTGCGATACCCTTACCAGACAAAATGGGCACAGTGGCAGATTTTCCCCAGCTCCAGACGGTCAGGGTGCTGCAGGAGTTTTGGGGGATGGTTAACTTTTACAACCGTTTTCTTCCCCGCGCAGCCCAGCTCATGCAGCCATTGTACGCTGCGTTTAAGAAAGGGAAACTGGCGGACTGAGTCGACTGGACTCCTGAGCAAGAGCAGGCATTTTCCGAGGCCAAAACAGCTCTAGCGAACACTGCACTACTGGCACACCCGGACCCAGCGGCTCGGATAGCGCTCACTACCAACGCCTCGGACGTGGCTATAGGGGCCGTCGTGGAGTAGCGTGTCGCTGGTTCTTGGCAGCTGCTCACCTTTTTTAGCAGGTCTTTGCGCGACAATGACCGTGAATACAGTGCATTCGACAGGGAGTTACTGGCTCTCCACCTGGCCGTATGCCACTTCCAGTTCTGGCTGGAAGGGCACAGCTTCACTGCGTTTGTGGACCACAAGCTGCTAACGTACACTATGGCCAAGGTTTCGGAACCATGGTTGGCTCGGCAGCAGAGACAGCTGGCCGCGATCTCAGAGTCTACAACCGATATTCAGCATGTGGCCGGTAAACTCAACATGTTGGCAGACTGCCTCTTGTGCGCATTAGTGGCCCCAGTCTACGTAGGGATAGATTATACGGCCATGGCCGCTGAGCAGATGGGCGATGCAGACATTTGCGTGCTCCAGTTTGGACCAAAAGGGTTAAGGCTGGAAAGCAGAGTACTAGAAGACGGGGGGCCCCCCCAATCTGCGATGTCTCCACAGGCCGCCCGCACCCGGTGGTCCCACGTGCTCGGCGCTGCCACGTTTTTGAGTCGGTTCACTCCCTGGAGCACCCAGGAGTGCACGCGTCAGTCAAAATGGTGGGAGCAAAGTTCGTCTGGCCGAGCCTGTGCAAACAAGTGAAAGAGTGGGCTGCAGCCTGTGCAGCGTGCCAATGAGCCAAGGTGCACAGGCATACAAAGGCGCCCTTGGAGCCGTTCCACATCCCGGCTAAGAGGTTTGACCACGTTCATGTGGACCTCATAGGCCCCCTCTCTCCATTGCAGGGCTTCACGCACCTCCTGACAGTGGTGGACCGCACCACACGCTGGCCTGAGGCGGTGCCGTGTCTGCAGAAGTTGCACGTGCTTTTTTGATGACATGGGTGGCACGCTTTGGTGCCCCTTCGGACATCATGTCTGACCGGGGCCTGCAATTCATTTCCAACCTCCGGTCCTCGATGGCCCGGGGCCAGGATATCACAATTCATCGCACGACCATGTACAACCCCCAGGGCAATGGGTTATGCGAGCGTTTCCATAGGTCGCTTAAAGCAGCGCTCAGGCCTTCGCTTACGGATGCAAATTGGGTGGACCGGTTGCCGTGGGTTCTATTAGGGTTGCGTTCAGCACCGAAGGAGGATTTGGCTGCCTCCCCAGCAGAGCTTGTTTTTTCCCAGCTGCTGCGACTCCCCGGAGAATTTCTGCCTGACAACCCCGCGCCGAACACTGATCCATCCCCACCTTCACTACATAGCACAGAGGCAGGGATGGTATCCGGCCCGGCCCACCACTCTTTTCCTCGCGCTTTTGTGCCAAGGACCTTGAAGAACGCGTTGTTCGTGTTTGTCAGGCACGATGCCCACCGGACCCCGTTGCGCCCGCCCTACGACGGCCCATTCAGAGTGTTGGAACCTGGGGATAAACAATTTGTGTTGGACTTGGGGGGATGCAAAGAAACAATCTGTATAGACAGGCTTAAGCCCGCCTTCGTATTAGCAGACGAGCAGGTGGTGTTGGCCCAAGTTCCTCGGTGCGGACGACCCCCACTGAGAACTCCCCAGGTAAATGACTCGTCAGCTCAGTCACAATGACATGGTGAAGATGTCCCCCCCCATGTCCCCCCACAGATGGACGCGCCTCCAGAAGCGCCCCATTGGCACAGCAGCACCTCGGAGCCGGCAACCCCCTGTTACAGCCGATATGGACGTAGGCTGAAGCCCAAAGGACATGAGGGTTAAGGCTCAGTCTGAGTTTTCGGGGGGGGGGGTGTAGGGGACCTAGATGATGTAATTCTCCACTCAAACTGAATAGCACAGGAGGAGACACATTAAAGCTGTTAATTAGATATGCAAGACAGCCTGTGGTTTTATCCATATGAATGCATGATAATATGTGCTCTCCTCCGGGTTGCATAATAATGCACCGATAGGTTGGGTGACAAAGGGAATTGTTATATGTGTTGTAATGTGAACCTCCCAGGTCGTGAGGCAAGTTGTATGGTATAAAAGAGAGATGCCAATTCTTCTTGTTAACTGATGTTAGAGAGAGAGATTAATAAAGTCTGCTCTGCCCACGGCCTCACCTGCTCATTCCTCTCTCTACAAGATGCTCTTGATCAGACAGTTAAAAAAAGAAAAAATCTCTTCTATCTACCTAGGCCTCTCCTAGCTTGTGTCCTCAGCAGCTCTTCCATTGGCGGTGGTGGTACTGCAGGAACAAGGCCAATTGTACATGGGTCCTCTGGGCACAGTTGTCTATGTTGTGGCAGCCCTACATCTGCAGAAAGCTGCTTTGAAAGAATGCGGACCAGAAGGGGTGGAATGTGGCCATAAGTCGTCTCCTCCTTGACCACACAGACACTCCAGCGCCTTGTATTCTTTTTATATAGTCTCCTGGTCCTGAGAACGCAAAGCATCAGAAAATTCATATTACTAATTAATTCATTACGAAAAATGGTAAATAAATATGAATGGATGGACGTAACAGTATTCACTAAATATTAACAAAACCAATCGTTTCTGTAAAATTTACAAAATGGTTTAAAATTATTAAATCACCCATCAAAAAAGACATTTTAAATTTATAATCCAAGTATTAAGGTTTATAGATTATTGTGTAAAATGTTTTGGTGGCACAAAACTTACATTGGCTTGCTGTCGACTGTCTTCCTCACCGGATGGTCCCTGTGCTGGTTCTAGTCCAGTGCAGCTAAAAGGGTCCGGGCCTCACATACAGGTGGGGTAAAGGAGAACCTTTTGCTGGCATACATATGAATATGATTTTGAAAAGCCTCAAGGTCTGCAGTTGATCTCTGAAAACACATTCATATTAAAGGGTACCTCTGGTCGTACATGAAATAAAGATATTATATTGAGCCTCTGTCTCACTTTCTAGTTCAAGTTTTTATTCTGAACAGAGTGCCGGCAATGCGATATAAATCCATTGCCGATGTGCTGGTTCAGCTATGGCAGCAAAACATGCGCGCAGCCATACTGGCGGCTACATGGCCTGCCAGGACGCTTCCTGTGACGTAGTATCGTTGATACCGCGATCTGGATCAATATTGGCTGAGCCTGGAGTGCCCGGCTGAGCAGTGGCTGTCGGGATATGGATATCGCAAAATGGCGGAATGTAAAGCCTTTGGATGTCTCAATAATAAGCGAAAAAACAAAGATAAACACTTCTTTTGTGTACCCAAACCCAGCACACCTTGTCGGAAGATCGTTGCGGAAAAGTGGTTGCACAATCTCGGAACAGGGCACACACAGAAGACGTTTCCTTTCGGACGAAATTCCGTTGTGTGTGAGGACCACTTCGAAGCCTCGTGTTATGAGGAAGATTTACAGGCTAAGCTACTAGGTTACAAAGGTCGACTTCGTCTGAAAAGTGATGCTGTTCCCTCGTTATTTGCTCACAGACCAGGCAAGCCTGCTAGTGGACAGCAAGACAGGCTGGAAAAGGGAAACAATCACAAGGTAAACTGTGATCTGAACGATAATAGATGAAAATACAATATTTTTGACACTTTTGCACCTGTCGATATAAGTCGGAAGCATATAAGGGCATACTGTGATCGCCTGTGTGTGTGTGCATCTGTCCGTCTGTGTGTCTGTATGTGTGTGTGTGTGTGTGTGTATTAATGGCATAATGTGGAATCAAATACAGGTGTATTATTGTATGTAGTATTGCCACTGTACTGGCAACGGATTGCATCACTGCGAGAAATGGACTATACAGTGAAACCTGTCCGTTTTGCAGCCTATATGAAACTATTTGACACCTTGTTACAGATCATAAGAAAAACCTGATAGAGTAAGAGTCAACTGGATGTAACTGATTATGATTTAATAATAATGTCATTGTCACCAAATTTGTCAAAAATGCATAGTTATTTGGTCCTTATATATGCATTTGAGTAACAGTGCATGTGCCATTTTATTTTACAGTGGGTACAGAGTGTACTCCAGGACAAGTCGAACGCTACAGCAACCCAATCTTCCCCTCCCCCCTCAACAGAGCTGATGGATTGCACAGATCAGAACACATCATCAGCAGATCCAGTGTATCAAGAAAATATAGGTTCCATGTAATTCCCTGCCATAAATTTTATATATACATGTAGATCTACAGTCGAAACTGAGGGATTCCCTGGTCATTGTGAAAAATTCCATTGTATTAGTCCCAAATATTGTTCATGCTGTTTGAAAATAAACTACAACCATACATGTAATAATTTTATTGTTATTTAATTGGTTCTTGCACCGAGCTGACCTATTCTATTTTGTATGATGCTGAAACGTGTAACTGTCAGTGTTCTTTATATTATCAAGTTTGTGTTCAGTGTGTAAATTCTGCATGAAAATTTTAATAGCTTTTGTAATTCTAATGCAAAATATGGGCTTTCAGGTATGCCATGCTGAGGTGCAGACAGACCCTGTGCAAGTACTTGATGAAGGAGAAAATGTTACTGTTGTGCCGCCATTAGTTAGGGTGCATATGTACCAGCCAGCTAATGAAAGCGCCATGAAACTAGACCATGCATATTGTGCTGCAACGCCAGAAAGTGGGGAAGAAGAATCTTGCATATGTATGGAACTTTGTCCTTCAGAAAAGTCTCCAGAAGAGTCTGCGCATGCCATGTGTACAGAACATTGTTCTGTAGAAAACACTCCAGCTGTGGTCCCCATAGTAGACCCTTGTACGTCACAGGAAGTAACGGTAGTGACCCCAAATGATGTCTCTGTACCTATATGCACATCAACGCCTTCAAAAGCCAAGTCCAAAGCTATGGTGGATGTGGTGTCCTCGGAAATGGATATCACATATGTTGAGGAAGTTTCTGTGTCATATGAGCCACACGATAAGGCTACTTCATGGCGGGAGGAAAATTGTGCAGACCCACATGATACGAGTACTGAATCTGAATATAGTGCTAATGATAATGTTAGTCATTATGCTGATATCCTACAAAGCAAGAAATACATAGTGTTTGAAACGTGCCTTGACACTTTAGTTAACCTTACATCATGCAGTACCTGTCGAAGCCCTGTTAGTAGTGTGAGAAAAGTATTGACAGACAGCAACATAGTCTACCATATTCAATACCTGTGCAATCATGCAGAACAAACCTGGTCAGGTCAGACATATATTGGGGAAGGTCGATGTAAAGTGCCTGCTGGAAATATGCTTCTCTGTGCATCTACATTGTTTTCTGGATTGACATATGCCAGACTTGCTAGTCTAGCACAAGTAATGAACTTGGAGGTTATTTCGGAAACAACATTTTATGATGTCCAGCAACAGTGGCTTCTACCAGTGGTTAACCAGGCATGGTTGCACCAGCGTGCCATAATCCATAATGAACTGAAAGAAAAGAAAGAAGATTTGACGCTAGGGGGTGATGGTCGCTGTGACAGCCCAGGATTTTCTACCAAATATTGCACTTATTCATTTATGAATCAAGCAGATAATCGCATTGTGGATTTTGAACTTGTGCAAGTGACACAAACAACTTCCTCCCAGGCCATGGAAAAGTTCGGCTTTTGTGCAACACTTGATCGCCTCCTTGAAAATAAAATAAATGTCAGTACCGTTAACACAGACAGGCACATTGGCATTAGATCTATTGTGAAAAAGGAATATGCAGTGAAGGGAATTGCTCATCAATTTGATGTCTATCATATAGCCAACAGCTTCCGCAAGAAGGTGCTGGATTTGAGCAAAAAGAAGCGGCATGCAGACCTGGCACCTTGGGTAAAAAGTATTGTGTATCATGTGTGGTTCAGCAGCAGAAACTGTGACAAGAACCCAGACAAATTGGTTGAGCTGTTCACCAGCATCTGCTTTCATGTAGCTGGCAAGCATGAATGGAGTGGGTTTTCTCATGTCAACAAGTGCCTACATAAGCCATATTCAGCTCAGGAACAGAAGAAGAAAAAGTGGCTAAAGGGAGCCACACTTCAGGCATTGAAGGAGATTGTGTTTGAACCCAAGTTTTTGCGGGATATCAGGCAGCTACATTTGTTTTGTCACACAGGCAGTCTGGAGTCCTACCATTCATCTCTCTTGGTCTTCTGCCCCAAGAGACAAGAGTTTGACTATCCTTGCATGCTGGCAAGAACCCAGCTTGCAGTGCTGCAACACAACAGTATGTGGGGCGGAAGCAAGCCATTGTGAAGAAGCCACGCCAAGGTTCAACGCCAGCTGGTGAAGCAAGGTTCAAACCTGAATGGAAAAAGCAGTCTGGTGCATGGAGGATCAGGCCTGTCTATGAGTCTGCAGCAAACACACATATACAGGAAATGGTAGAAGCAGTGCTGCTTGCCAGGGCCAAAGGGACAAAGTTGCCACAGGTGGAACGGCCCAAGGCAAAAAATATTGCTAAGGTGCCAGCACCTCAAAAATATGAACTGATCAAAAAACATGTTGACAGATTCAAGTAGACTGTCTGCCATATGACAGATTTATTTTCTTTGAAAACATTCATCATTCATGAATAACATTCAATGATATTAGACAATTGTGACCATTTGTCAATTGTATATATACTGTATATAATGTACACAATAATCATGGGACTTTTGCATACAGTTCATTAGAGCTAATGTAAACAAAATAAAGCTTGTTTGTTTATGGCAAACAATTTACAGCAATTCATTATTGTACAATAGATTATTCATTTTAGAAATTTATCATATTTTGTTGTCCAAACATATTGGGCCAAAGAGAAATATGTTTTGATTCAAGAAAAATGCATATTAGATTTTCTCATTTTTAACATTGCTCAGATAGGGGAACTATTCATGTTCATGAGGTGTCAAAATAGACATAGTTTTTGAGTGTGTCTGTGATTTCCCAAGAAATATCTAGTGCCAGTTATTTTGGCCTACTATATATTATGATATATGGTCCGTGTGAAAAAGTATATCCAGTCCCTTAGACGTAGCCTGCCATAGGCGGTAGTGCATATACATATACAGTATATCACAATGCAACTTTGACCATATTGATATGATAAGAATTTTTATTATTACATGGTAGCTATTTTTACTGGGAAATTCATTATGCAGCACATACATTTCATTGTACAATTCAGATCAGTATGCACATTTCTTCTGTCCATGTGTAGCAATCAAATGACCAATTTTAGTTACTGTTGTATAAAGTGATGATGGCATATCACAATGTGTAAACACTACTAAATGAACAATATGATGAATATGAACAATACTATATCATGATATGACCATGTTGGTGAATCACTATGAATTTTACTATATGAACAATAAAATGAATATGAACAATGCCATGACTAAAATCACTTCATGCACTCCAGTTTTCATATGAACTGATGATGACGAATCAGTTTGAATATGAAATCTTAATATATTATTAGAGGAGAATAATGAATGATTATACAATGAACAATACTGTAGAAGTATAATGAAAACACCTTATGCACTGTCTTCCTGAATATATTGACCCAAATTATCATTGTACTGTATCCATGTTCTATTGATAGTGGGCCAAGTGTCAAATTGACAATACAGTAATTGTTAACATATGTTCGTCCACCAAGTTTGTTGAACACGCATCTTCAATGTTGAGCCTCAGGAGAGCGTCTGTATTCTTTGAAGCCAACGTATCTTCCACCAGGATCAGGAAACTGCTGGTGGATGTACGCCACACAACATGAAGGCAATGGCTTTCTGACATGTCGCCCCAGTGTCTGTCCACGGTGCAAATACAACGTGAATGCTCGATACGCCATTAGCCTGTATTGCCTGCAAAAATAGGAATATATCTATTGAATATATCATATATCATCTGATTTAATGAATATTCAATGGATAAATATTTCTCATTTAAGGCCATTTAATCACATAGTCCCCTTGTACATGGTCAACTTCATGACTGTGCCACTGCTATCCATAGTGAAACCTGCTATTATAAAGTACATGTATATTAAAGAAGTCTTCTTGTAATATACATCTAGATCTATATGATAATATTTTATTTGCCACGAAAGACCCTGCTTTGCCCCCAACCCCTGGCGTGAAGGCCACTCAGAAAGTATCACCGTAACCCAGCACCAAGACACACACTGTGGTTACTATAGGGTGGGTCCTAAATACAGGTTTCATTGTATATTAGATACATGAATGGTAGGCTTACCGATCTGACAGCTGATCGGGGGCGGGGCCCCTCACAAATCGTCATATCATGCTGTTGATGAACATCATCTCTAGTGAGGGCCTGTGAGTGACATAGCTAGGCAAATGGTCGATCAGTGTCACGCATTCGACAGAGTTTTCTTCCACTAAATTCACTGTCAGTTCATATTCCTTGCAACAGAAACATTCAACATCAGTTTTTTGCTGAATACAATGGCCACATTTGCACCACTCTACATTGGCCATACTGGCTTGGCCAGCACGCCAGTTTATAGCAGCATTTTCCTCCGAGGAATCTGAAGATTCCGACGAATCAGTGTCACTTTCACCCTCAGAAGACCTTTCTGGCTCAAACCTGTAGCCATGTTGCCCCAATTCTTCCTCAGAGTCCGACAATTCAGCCATAATAGAACAAAAACACTGACAAAAGCACCCTAGTCGCTGGTACACGCTGAGTATTGACTTTTCAGTATCAACGTTGTGACGTCACATCCGCATGTGTCAGGGCGGCGCGCATAGTTTTCATTGGCTGGCCATGCCGGTGGCCGTATTTGCATATATCTGTGGTGGTAGATGGCTGGCAACAATTATTTACCCAAATAACGAATACTTTGCCTAATGTTTTCAAGTTGTTTTCACGACCACCACAGGTCCCCTTTAATGATTGTCCTTTTTCTTTCTGTTGGCATTAAAGAATTTCCTTCTTACTCACCTAAAGGTCAGGTACTTGTGGACCGTCTGTAACCACCGCTTGTCCATCACAATATGGGTGAGGACCTGAAAAGACACCAAGCCTTTGTCCAGCCATTGTTTGGTGGAGCTGTTCTTCAGTGCCTCATGTCAACACTGTCCTTTGACCCATTTGTGCTCGTTCACCACATAGTGGAGAAGGCCAAGCCACAACTTCTAAAAAGAAGTGAAATAAAATATTACGGTTTTCTACTTGAGAAGCCCTTAATCCAATTTTAAATTTAACTATTACAGGGCTCAAGAAGTCAAGTGACTTCTAGTGTGCACTAAATTTACTTATGAATAAATTATGATACCTTAATTTTAATATTGGGATCAATAATAAAAATAACATCTGTTTAAGCCATTTTGTCTCCAGCAAAGAAAAAATTACACATCAATGGTGATACTTTCTTAACAAACTCGTTGATAGGCACAATGGCACTGGTAGCACAATTATTTGTGTTGTTGCAGTAATACAAGAAATGTTGCACCTACCATGAAGTCGTCATGTGTTGCAGCTCTGTTACAGCACCACCAAAAATGATTAACAATATCATGCAGCCACAGAAGCAATACAGCCTGCCCCTTTGTTTTAACTACCTGAAGAGTACATACACAAATCCATCTTTTATTTTTTGTAATTCATTTCTGGATAGTTAGGATATTGTAATGATTGGCAAGACTTACAGATGAGATCCTTTTAGCAAGATTCTTGGCCCCATGCCACATGTCAAAGCTTTGCTTGACACCAGGAAAAATGCCACGGTCTGAATGACAGAGACTGCATTTTGAATTATATCACTAATTAAAATATTCTGCTAGAGAACATTAATACCCACTTACCCATGAGTGCTGAGATCTGTGAATGGGCATCAGTGCACACTTCAACCACCTTCACTTCTGTGAGGAGTTGGGTCATGGTGTCCATAAAGGCCTTCTTGTCCATTACAACAGAGTTGTGGTCAGTCTGATGCTTGTCAACAGTCCGAACTGAAATGATATCTTTGTTTTCATGGTCCATAACCGTGTATGTGCAGTACTGAGCACAATGACCGGGGCTGTCCATCCTCCCATCAGCTATAGACACAGTTTGAAATTAATTAGCTGTGAATTTATTGAAAAAAAAAATAATTTCTCCACATCACCCCCCCCCAAACAAAATAAATAAAAATGCACTGATTAGCACAACTTCTCCTCTTGGATCCTGTTCATTATCTCCCGTCTTTTCTCCATCCAGCTATCCTTGATACTGTCCACACAGTAGGTGTCCTAGATGATATGAAATGTATTCCGGGCCACAAACTCTATATTAATAAATTTAAATAATAGGGCAACTTTGCTGTAGTTATTCCCTGACAGTAGAATGTTTGAAGCCATCATGAAATCTCCGGCTTGCATCCCAAACTTGAGGGTGGGTTGTGAGTTCCCTCTCCAGATAAGATGGCCTTGTGCACATGTCTGAATACAGAGACATACAAAACATTTAGTGATGGTGAAGTCATTTTATATCCAAACAATCGTTTATATTAATAAAAGTACAATGCTATGATATAGTTTGGTGTTTATATTAAATTTTAAATTAAATCAAATTTGCATGTACCATGCAAAAAAAGGTCAGTGTTATACCAAGAGTACAGATACATAACTACTTTTTGGGCCTCAATTACAATTGAGAATTAAAAAAGTCCGCTGCAGTTACTCACCCAGTCCATAATGCTTGCTGATCCCCTTCCATGGATGGAGACACCGTAGGGTGGATGACAATTGCATTGCATCCCGGTAGCCTATTGATTACAGTTATTTTTTTTATAGCTATATCTGTTTACAGTATGCATATTCACAGCTACAGAGAGTACATAAGTGTGGCATCAACAGTACTGCTAATAAACAATGTTTGTCATCATTACCTTGCACATGTATGGGCGTCTTCTAACTGACAGCACAAGGAACGAAGCAACTTGTTTCAGATTATCTTCATACACTATGAAGGCATGCTTCCCTATGATGTCTTCTTCACATTGAACCCTCAGTGGTGGAGGGACGTTTGGTGGGATGGTGTCTGTCTGACGTGGTGGTGGTGAGTCTGTGTTGCCTTGGATATCATGGACCATCTCATCAACACCGATAACAGGCAGACTTTCAATACATATACATGATTTCAGAGCTGCACCAGTCCTTGGGTGGAAAAATTGAAAACAATCCCACTCAAGAAAGTAAATGTTTTATGTGGAAAATTCAGTACACCATCAAAGGCCAAAATAATTAAAGAAATAACACAACTCTCTAAAAAAACAATGTGTGCTATCTTATACATGTCTTTGTTCTGCATAAATGTACTCTTAAATTACTTTATCAACATAACTTAGACAGATTTGTCACTCTTTTTTACAAACTTGAGGAAGAACAATTTTTTGAATTGTTTATGCATTTGAAAACACTAAAAAATAACATACCATATACAAAGACCAGGGACGAAGTCCTCATCTGATGTGTCACTCTGAGTACCATCCACCTCATCCCACTCTATACTGTTAGATGATTTTTGATGAAAACCATTACCACCATAAAGTTATGAATAACGGCACTTCAAGAGATAATGTCTTTATCCTCCTAGTCACTTACATACTGTTTCTGAGGTCACTGATTTCATCCATGTCCATGTCCACATTGGGCTCCTCTTCCACACTCATCTCCTGAAGGCTAAGCAAAAATTGTCAGATGTTTTCTTTAGGCCAGAGTAAGAGTAATTGCAACAGTAATAGATGTATAAATTACCATAATCTCTATATATGTCACGAGGCTGAGCTCTGTGTTTTCACCGTGCTCATGTTCTCTACTTACTTCTGGTTATTTCTTGCATTTTCTGATGGTTGTCTGATTATTTTACTGTGCACTGTTCCTGGATGTATGATGTGTTTTGAGATGACACTTATTTATGTTTATGTAACTCCTGTTCTCAGCATTATTTTGTCAGTTCCTTTAGGCATCTTTGTTCATCTAGGTCTTAGTGTTTATATTGTCATGTGGTGATCCTCGCGGATCACCAAGAGACGCCAAAGAGTCCACCAGTGAGTTTGACAATGATGTTAATTTATTTACACACATGACAAGACAAGACTATGAACCCCGCAGGGCAAAACACACATTTAACAAGACTTGGGTTCGTAGGGCTACCCCAGCCACTACGAGCTAAACTATGACATGAGTTCAGATCACGAACCTGACATGAAGATCTGACGAAGTGTTGACCAACGTCTGGCAAGGAAGATTAGACGATACTCCTGCGTCATACCGTCGCTAGTGCTGAGTTTATAAAGGTGAAGCACTAACGAACGGCAATGACATACAGCTGGCCAGCCTTGACAGGCAGTACTGTTACGACCCAGCGCTCGGGTCGTAACAGTACCCTCCCTCCACGGGCGGACTCCGAACGCCCCAAGGGACCACCCTGCCCCCCCCCCCCCCCAGGGTGGGAGGCTGGGGGTATGTGCGGAGGGAGAGAACCCAAAACCAGAAACAAAAAGTGACAACCACATCCAGGATAATGACAAAACTAACTACTAAGCATAAATCAAGAAAATGCACATGGTGAAACCCAAAAAAACAGAACTACTAGGTCAGAAAGACTAGATACAAGGCCTAAGACAAAATATCAAATATACAAATGAGATAAATCATACAGAGGAAAATAAGGCAACAGCAGAACATAACCCAATTGCCAAAAATCCCCAACTAAACTACAGAAAACACAAGGCAGCACGATAAAAAATAAATCTTGGCCCACATGTTACACAAGAAGATGACCCCCCCCCCAAGTGAATACACATGAGAGTCTTCAAAAAAAAAAAAAATACGGAAGCAGAATACTTACTGGCACATATCTGAGTATACACACTACAACTTAAGGCCACTGCAAGACATAAAACACAATACACCGGACAGCAAGGAGGAAAAAAAAAACAGAACAATCACAGCAGGAACAACCCAGAAACACGACCACTACCCCCCGACAGTTCACGCCGACCGGCAGAGACCAAGTGCCACAGAAACAGTTCAGGCAGTCTCCCCGCGTCCAACAGCCGGCGGGTGGTCATATGAGGCGAGACAGGACCAGGCGGCTCACCAGAGTCCAATGCCCGGCACGTCTGCTCCTCCGGTGGTCGAACCAGGTCGCTCGATGACACGCACAGTAGGTCGGGTGGCCGAACCGAGGCGCCGAACCGGCGAAACAGTCCCTCCGGCAGCCGACCCGTGTCCCTCAGCCACCAATCCAGGGCAACAACAACCCGCGGCGGCCTCCCTGATGAGGACACAACTCGGGAGAGCCGGGGCGAGCGAACAGGAGCCCCCACGGCCCCCGGCAATGATGCACAGGGGCGGTGACTCAAAAGGAACAGACGAGCAGGGCGAGCCCGTAATCTGCTCGACGGAGAAAGTTCTGCAGCTCCTCCCCCGTCCGTGGACCAAGCTGGCGCTGCACCGCCGTTGGACCCCGATTGGGTCCCAGCTGCACCCACACTGAACCCCGATTGGGCCGGAACCGCACCCGCAGTGGACTCCGATTGGGCCTCCGACGCACCCATGTCGGACCCCGATTGGGCCAGAACCGCCCCCACGGTGGACCCCGATTGGGCCTCTGGTGCACCCACGTTGGACCCCGATTGGGCCGAAACTGCACCCGCGGTGGACCCTGATTGGGCCTCCGATGCACCCACGTCGGACCCTGATTGGGCCAGAACCTCACCCGCGGTGTACCCCGATTGGGCCTCCGGTGCACCCGCGGTGGACCCCGATTGGGTCAGTGCAGCTCCGCTGACGATCTCCACCCCCGAACCTGGGACCTCCAACTCGGTGACTCTGACCCGTTCCCCGCCGGTGACACTGCAAGAAAGCTCAGGGACAGGAAAACCGGGATCAGAATCACCGGTAGCAGCGGAACCCAGCGAGACAAGCTCGGGCGCAGCAGACGGCTGCTCCTCACTCGCCTCCCCAAGAGGCAGGCAAAAATGTTCCAAAACAGGGGACAAAGACACAAGAGGGAGCACTTGCCTGCACTCGGGTTCCGTTGCCACCCAGGACTCCGACGATCCAGGTTCAGGGCGACTCTCGTCAGCAGACTCACACTCAGCTGCGTCGGGCTCCGCAGCTGGGAAGATCTCATCTGCAGCCCAAGGTTCCTCCCACGCTGCTGTCCATGCCAATGACCCGTATGGCGTGGGGGCAGGGGACCCTTGACCCACTGGCTCAGACCGCTCTGGCGAGGAGACCTGGGGACGCTTCTTCTTCGGCTCAGGCTCCGGGCCGCAGTCCGCTCCTCTCCTCCGTCCACGGCGTGGCTGCAGGGCCGGATCCTGGCTTTCTAGCACTGCAGGGGCCCTCTTCATCCGACGACACTGGCCTGGCATCGCGGACCGCTCGGCGGGGGAGAACACAGAGGCAGCAGGTTTAGTAATTTCATCCACAGCAGGTGGAGGGAGCTCGGGGGGCTGCGAACCCCAAACTCCACCCCCAGGAGTCAGACAAGGCAGAACAAAATCAAGGTGTGACAAATTATCGTGCACTTGCCTTCCTCCCGGGGTTGAGATGGTTCCTGCTGTGGGGGACGTCGTTCCTCCTTCTCCCCGCTGGATGGCGACAGAGGGCCCCCTGGGAAGACGAGGTGGGGCCGCTCTCGGAGTTTCGCTGATGGGCTCCGCCGGCAGCGAGTCCAGCCGGAGATTCTGCTGCGAATTGCCCGCGCCGTTGCGCCGATGTCGGCGGCGGCCCCCAGACGGTGCGCACTCCTGGACCAACTCCGGGACAGGGACGGAACTCCAACGCGGGGAGCGAGGATGCCTCCTCCTCTGCTTCCTGCTCTCTTCCTCCTCCAGCCCACGAAGTATCTCGCGCTGCACGGCGAGTTCCTCCCACCTTGTTATCACCTCCGGGTGATCGTCATAGTCGAGGGGGAGGTTGTCCAGAAACTCCACAGCATAGTCCAAATGCCTGTGAATGTCGCTGGGAGCGACGCACAGCGTAGCGGTGAATAATGTGCAGTCCACATACTCCAGAACCTCCGCTAGATTCCTGCCCAGGCGCCGACCGCGGACCCTGGAGGACGGCATTCTCCCAGCAAAAGACACTCAGACAGGGAAGAACAACAGTCTAGTTCAGGCACAAACTCACGGTGAAACGGCGTCTCGGTGTGGCGCCTCCGTTTAGACGTCCTGGCAGGAGTATACTGTCATGTGGTGATCCTCGCGGATCACCAAGAGATGCCAAAGAGTCCACCAGTGAGTTTGGCAATGATGTTAATTTATTTACACACGTGACAAGACAAGACTATGAACCCCACAGGGCAAAACACATGGGGGCGCAGTGGTTTAGCACTGTGGCAGCACAGTTTTACCCTCGGCCGGGGGATCGCGGGGATCATGAGATCGTGGGTTCGATCCCAGCCCCCGACCAACAGTGAGCTGTGTGGAGTTTGCATGTTCTCCCCGTGTTGTGCGGGTTTACTCCGGGATTTCTCCGGTTTCCTCCCGCACACCAAAAGCATGTAGGTTTAGGGCGCTCGCGCACGCAGCGACCAGCAGCCGGTGGCTTGTCACCAGACTGCAAACCAAGTCTACCTACGGGTACAAATAAGTAACAAAAAAAAAACAAAAAAACCCACACATTTAACAAGACTTGGGCTCGTAGGGCTAACCCCAGCCACTACGAGCTAAACTATGACATGAGTTCAGATCACGAACCTGACATGAAGATCTGACGAAGTGTTGACCAACGTCTGGCAAGGAAGATTAGACGATACTCCTGCGTCATACCGTCGCTAGTGCTGAGTTTATAAAGGCGAAGCACTAATGAACGGCAATGACATACAGCTGGCCAGCCTTGACAGGCGGAAGCCCCACCGAGCACCTTCACAATAAGAGCCCGGTGAGG
This sequence comes from Pholidichthys leucotaenia, assembly GCA_020510985.1. Taxonomy (NCBI): domain Eukaryota; kingdom Metazoa; phylum Chordata; class Actinopteri; order Cichliformes; family Pholidichthyidae; genus Pholidichthys; species Pholidichthys leucotaenia. Next base: position 168,530,957 of record CM035846.1, read on the forward strand.
CCAGAATACAGCTCGCAGCTGTCAAGGCCGGCAGCGAGTTGGACATGGCCCGAGCGCTATCAGAACCAGCACTCGGGTCGTAACATATATTGTGTTTTCTGTTTGACATGAGCTCCCCACCTTGTTCTCCAGACACTCCCACCTTGTTATTATTTTGTATGTGTTGCTCCGTATTTCATGCCTAGTAATTAGCTAAACCTGCCCGCTCATGTGATTCACACCTGATGCCATTTATTATGATTGATTTCCTGCCCTATTTAGGATGGGGTTTGTCAGCCACTCCTTGTCAGAATCTCATCTTAGAATCTACTCACTCCCGTCAGAACCCTTCCCCTGTTCTGATGTGTATTCCTGTGTTTCATCCCGCCATCTACCTGCTCACCTCGTTTGTAAGTTTATTTTTGTATACTGTTGGAAAGTTGTGTTTCATTATTAAACACCACAAACTGCAGTCCAGCACCTGGGTCGCTCCTCTCTGCCCTGTAGGGGACTATTCATGACAATATAGTCATAAAAAAAAATCTCAATACAATGTCATTTCAACAACACACGATGATAATATAAATAAAATTTCACACAAAATTATACCTCTCCTCCAGGTGTGAAAGTTCTGTAGCTATGACCATCTCTTTGTCACTGCGCACAAGCTCACTGAAAGCAATTATTCCATTTAAGTATGCAAAGCCCAATCTTGTTAATTTGGATGACAATCAAAGTTGTGTGTAGCTAAAAAACAAATAACTACATTATTATCTATTATAATTCTATTGTTTGGAGTACTCACCGTTCTGGTGAAAGTGACCCTTATATACTCGATACAGGTGGCACTGGTGTCACGGTATGTTTTCTTTTTGTTTTTACAGGAGTTGATGTGATCAGGTCATAATTGTCATAACACCTGTAAACAGATAACATCAGTCTCTTCATTTAATTATGGTGCAACATATTACATGACTTTCTATAGTTATATTTTTACCAACAAAAGACATGTACAATAGTTAAGGTCATCTAAAATTGTATTTGTCATACGTAGTAGGCTCGGTAAATCCAAAAAACACGTCATGGGCTGCTAGGCTGATCACCCGCATTGAAAACAAACCAAAAAGACTGCAGGATAGATACAGGTCAAGTGGACCCCTGACCAAGTGAGCACCCTAAGTGGACCACGGGATCCTATATGTATGTACAAGTACATTCTCAATCCTGTGATTTATAAAAGTGAAGAAGCAGAACAACATTTTTTATAAAACTGTTGGGAATACTTTTCACAGACACCAAGAAGTTTAAAAAAAATATATATAGATGTAAGATGTCAACTAAGCTGACCCGGAGAAGGTTTTGGCTCTTTTTCTGCTTTCAAAAAGCTTTTATTCTCCACCGCTGTTGCTCGTCATCGCTGGCTGCACCCAGATTAAATTCACAGAACAGGTATGTGGGACTATAATGTTCTGAATAAGGCTTTAAAAAGCGCTGAATCAGTTTGTAAATCACTGGATTGAAAATGTACTTGTACATGCACAGATCGGACACCGGGGTCCACATGGTAAATGGTAAATGGTAAATGGCACTCACTTATATAGCGCTTTTATTCTCATCTCTTGATGACCAAAGCGCTTTACAGATGCTGCTATTCACCCATTCACACACACATTCACACACATGGGGTGCTCACTTGGTCAGGGGTCCACTTGACTTGTTCCCCTGCATGATCATTAGCTCCAGTAAAATGCACTGGCACAGCGAGATTTCGGGCAAAGAGTTCAAAGTACTTCTTTCAGTAAATGGGGATAAATTGGGGGAAGATCATCTAACACAATGTAAAAGCAATTTATTTTATAATTGATGATGTAAACAGAAGATCCACTGTTCGACATTGTGGTAGACTGCAAGTCTAAATTAAAACATTACTGGCACATGCCTCTAGGGGGAACTACCTGTATTGTTTAGCACTACTTTAAGGGGACACATTAGAATAAGAGTATGAAAACCCCGTGCAGAATGCATGTTCAGTCATCGTGTGTGATGCAAGAATAAATGGCAAGAGTTAGCCAAAGAAATCAACTCAAGTGTGATCATTGCTACACGGTAGGATATCACACAATTGGCGACGAGGATTTAAAAGTTATCAACGAGAAACAGAGAACATTGCAAGTGTGGCGAACTCAAGTGAATCCAGCAGTTCGAGTGCAAGTTCAGAGGAGGAAAACGAGGTTTCCCCACCACGACGAGCAATGGCGGCTGTAATCGGAACGGTAACACCTTTTGATAACTCGACTCAGTCATGGGAAGAATATAGTGAAATGTTGGACTTTTTCTTCGAAGCTAATGATATTGAGGAGCCAGACAAACGGAAGGCTGTACTGTTGAGTGGAGTTGGTGCAACTACTTACAGCTTGTTGAGAAATTTAGTAAGCCCTGCATTACCGAAAGATAAAACGTACGACCAGCTTACTGCTGAGCTTCAGAAGCACTTCAGCCCCAAACCGAGTGAAATCGTGCAACGATTCAAATTTAATTCACGCATAAGGAGGAACATTGAGTCCATAGCAGAGTATGTGGCAGAATTGAGGAAATTAGCACTGCACTGTGATTACAAAGACTCATTGGAAGAAATGTTAAGAGACAGACTTGTGTGTGGAGTGAATGATGACCGAATGCAACGGCGACTTTTATCTGAAACAAGACTCACTTTTGCGAAGGCTTTGGAATTATGCCAAGCGATGGAAACAGCATCTAAAGATGTGAGAGAAATGCAAGGGAAGCTAGCAGAGGACACAGCAACGCATGCTCGTGTGCCTAAGACCCAAGTAGGTGTCCACAAAGTGTCGACTGACAAAACTCAGTGCAAATTCCCCAGTTGTTATCGCTGCAAAGGCCAGCACAATGCCGCCGAGTGCAAATTTGCCACTGAGCTGTGTCATAATTGTGGCAAGCGAGGGCACATTAAGAAAGCATGTAGAACAAAGGTGGGCAATGCACAGGTGCAGAAGGCAACAGTTAAAGGGCAAAAGAATGAAAACAAGGGCCCAGGAAAGGAACAGCGAGCGAATCAACTTAGAGGGGAGGGAGAAAGTGATACAGAAGACATGGGTTTTCACACAATTTACAACATGTCAGATGAGCTGACCAAGGTAGCGCCCATCACGCGTACCATGAATGTTAATGGAATGAAAGTAACATTTGAAGTTGATACAGGCTGTGGAGTAACCATATTAAGTAAACAGCAATATACACAACTGTGGAAGAAAACAGACACCGCAGAATTAAATCCCTGTTCATTAAAATTAAAAACATACACAGGAGAGAAGCTAGACGTGCTAGGCATGGCACAAGTGAAGATGCAGCAAGAAAACAAAGAAAAGGACTTACCTGTAGTAGTAGTTGGGGGCGAAGGACCAAATCTACTAGGGCGAAGTTGGCTACAAGAACTGGCCATGATTGATCAGTTAGTGAATAAGGTGGAATCTCAGCCCAAATTGCAGCTGGAGGAGATCCTCGAAAGACACGCTGAGGTGTTCAAAGAAGGCTTAGGACAGCTAAAAGGTGTCACTGCAAAGATTAATGTGGACAAGGAGGCCCAACCACGATTCTGCAAACCCCGACCGGTGCCCTATGCAGTCAAGCCACTGGTCGAAAGCGAGCTACAGAGGCTGCTGGATGACAAGATCATTGAGCCAGTGCAGGTTGCAGAATGGGCGGCGCCCATAGTCCCAGTGCGAAAGCCGGATGGCTCCATTAGAATATGTGGAGATTACAAACTCACTGTCAATCGAGCATCACGGGTGGATCAGTATCCAATTCCTAAAGTGGAGGACCTCTTCGCACAGCTGAATGGCGGTCGACACTTCACGAAATTAGACATGAGTCATGCTTACCAACAGGTAGTCCTGGAAGAAGAATCAAGAAAGTATGTAACCATCAATACACACAAAGGCTTATATACCTACACATGCTTACCATTTGGAGTAGCTTCCAGTCCTGCTATATTCCAGAGAACTATGGAGGGCATCCTAGGTGGAATTCCGAATGTTGCCATTTATTTGGATGACATCCTTTGTACAGGACCAAATGAACAAGAACATCTGAAAACGCTGGAGGACGTGCTTCAACAGTTGGAGAAAAGCGGTCTGAGGTTGAAAAGAAGCAAGTGTGAGTTCATGGGAAAAGAGGTGGTGTTCCTAGGCCACAAGATCAACGCCAGTGGTCTACACCCTCTGACAGACAAAGTGGAAGCCATTGCGGAGGCGCCTGAGCCACAAAATGTTACTGAGTTAAAAGCCTACCTGGGCTTGTTGAACTATTACCATAGGTTCCTCCCAAAGCTCTCCACGCTGCTGGCACCACTACATACCTTACTTAAGAAGGAAGAAAAATGGTCATGGGGGGTCAAGCAGCAGAAGGCGTTTGAAGAGTCCAAAGCGCTACTTCAGTCCTGTAGTGTGTTAGTGCACTGTGATTCAAACAAACCACTCATCCTGGCGTGTGACGCATCACCCTATGGTGTGGGAGCTGTACTCTCTCATCGTATGGAGGATGGCTCAGAGAGACCCATAGGGTTCGTCTCAAGAACTCTTAGTGCAGCTGAAAAAAACTACTCCCAGCTAGACAAGGAGGGCCTTGCAGTAGTATTTGGTGTAAAAAAGTTCCACAAATACCTGTACGGGAGACAGTTCGCCATAGTGACTGACAACAAGCCACTAATTTTACTGTTCAGTGAAATGAGAGCCATACCCCAGATGACATCTCAGAGAATTCAGAGATGGGCCGTTACATTAGCAGCGTATGAGTACACCATCGTTTACAAAGCCGGACGGGACCATACGAATGCTGACGCGATGAGTAGGCTACCCTTGGATGGAGGAAGAGGCAGCACGCCTGAGGAGGAGGAGAGAGTGCTATTGTTTGAAGATATCGGCGTGCCCCTGGTGAACGCACAACAAATAAAGAAGTGGACAGACAAAGACCCTGTTCTAGCAAGAGTGCGAGAATACATCTTGCGAGGATGGCCGAAGATGAACAGTCCTGAGTTCATTCCCTATGCCCGACGACAGGATGAGCTCAGCACCCAGGAAGGTTGTATCCTGTGGGGAGGACGCGTGGTTGTTCCACCACCTGATCGGAATGCCTTACTGCAACAACTACACCAAGCACACCCTGGCATCACTCGCATGAAAGCGTTGGCGAGGAGTTACATGTGGTGGCCCAACATGGATGCAGAGGTGGAGGCGCTTGTGAAGTCATGTGCGGCATGCCAGGAGAACAGGAACAGTCCTCCAGCAGCCCCACTACATCCCTGGGAAGTTCCAGATAAACCATGGAGAAGAATTCACATTGACTACGCAGATCCATGGATGGGAAGAATGTTCCTGATCATAGTTGACGCATACTCAAAGTGGATCGATGCATATTCTGTGAGTAGCGCTACTTCTACTGTTACCATTGAATGTCTTAGAAAGAGTTTCAGCCAACATGGCATACCTGAAATCATAGTATCAGATAACGGTACATGTTTTACGAGTGAACAGTTCCAAGAGTTTTCTGAAAAGAATGGCATACGTCACATCACGACTGCGCCATACCATCCTTCTTCTAATGGCTTAGCCGAGAGGGCCGTGCAGACGTTCAAGTCACTCATGAAAAAGATGGCAGGAGACTCTATTGAAACCCGAATGTCGCGAGCTCTGTTCAGCTATCGAATAACACCCCTATCTACAACTGGCAAGTCACCAGCTGAGCTGTTGTGTGGAAGGAAGTTGAGGTCAACATTTGACTTAATACATCCAGACTTCAGAAACAAAGTGCATGACAAACAAGAGAAACAAAAAGGTTATCATGACATGCATGCTAGAGAGAGAATACTGAGAGAAGGAGACTTGGTCTACACCCGCAACTTTGGCTCAGGACCAGCCTGGGTACCAGGAGAAATAACAGAAAAGACAGGCCCTGTGTCATTCAAGGTGACATTAGGCCATGGACAAGTGGTGAGGCGACACATCGACCAAGTTCGTGGTAGGAGCTCCATTCCCCTGCCGATGGCACCAGAGGTGTTGTCTGACACCCATTCTGAGGAGAGCATCAACGAACCACCACTTCAGGTGATACCTGAGGTACACGTCTCTGCAGATTATACTGGCAGCACTGCAGCAGCCGAAACAGTGGAGCAGTCTGAGTCTTCACCTGCAGTTGGCTCACCAGCCGTGAGAAGATCTCAGCGAGCTAGGAAAGCTCCAGACTACTTGAAGGACTATACTTAGTCAGTAGTGAGTTCCCCAGCCACAGGACAAGAATGCGTCCTGGAACCTCACTGGGATGCGGTAGTCAACCCAAATCCCTAGTTAAACTGTTGTGTTATACATGTATAAAAAAAAAAAAAAAAAAAAAAAAAAGTGAAAGAAATTATGTGTATGGTACATGTGTTTTAAGAAGTTAAAAAGTAACTGTGATAGTTTAGGGTTAAATGGGAGTTCCAGGATGTCTAGTATAATTGGCTAGTGTAATTAAGAGTAGTTTAATCTAGAGGGGAGGGATGTGGTAGACTGCAAGTCTAAATTAAAACATTACTGGCACATGCCTCTAGGGGGAACTACCTGTATTGTTTAGCACTACTTTAAGGGGACACATTAGAATAAGAGTATGAAAACCCCGTGCAGAATGCATGTTCAGTCATCGTGTGTGATGCAAGAATAAATGGCAAGAGTTAGCCAAAGAAATCAACTCAAGTGTGATCATTGCTACACAGTAGGATATCACAGACATATCATGAGCTAATGCGAACTGTAGCAAATTTTGATTCTGGCTAAAGTAGACCACATTAAAATTACGGGCAAAGAGTTCTTCTTTTGATAAATGGCCACAAGTGTGTGGAAGATCATACACAATGTAAAACTAATGTATTTTTAAAAACTCATAACGTTTGTTAGAGAAAAATGGAGTTCCTTCCTTCACAGTATCGGAAGCTAATGCTAACTGTAGCAAGAGGGGATTTTAACTACACTAGACCAGAGTGGAAAATTTGGTTTGGAAAGGATTAGCGAGCAATTACTGTGGTCTATCCTATTGCCATACACCAGTTGATATCATCACACAGTCATATTAATAACAGGAGCATCTCAGAGACCAACTGTAGAAGGTTACAGAAAGCTATGCAAACACTAGTTAGCTTAGCTTAGCTTACCGGTCCAGTAGCAAATTGGCGACCTCTGTATGGCTTTTCAAATCTTTATGATTCTTCAGTTCACACCAGCGATCAAAAGCTGAACCAATACTTATTCTGGTCTTGCCCCTTCGTTTATCACTTCTTGAGAAGGATAACAGAATGATCTTTTACTTTCAGAAGCAGCCATGGCAGCATACTAATCACAGTCTGGCAACCCCCAGTGTTACGGAAAGGCAACAGCATGTGGCATCAACAGATTCATTGTATTGGATCTGAAATACTGACGGAACACTTTTTCGTCATCATCAATCTTCTGGAAAATAAATATTTTCATTATTATTGGTCCACAAAAAATGACAAAATATTTTTTTCATCAATATACTAATTTTTTGAAGAACATTAAAACTTACATTGTGAAAGTTTCTAAATGCTTTGTTGAATGAATGAATGAATCTTTATTTTGGATAGGTTAAAAGTAAAGATTAAAAGAAAAGAACAGAATGATACAACAAAGGGAAAAAAAAAAACATCTTATAAGGTCAAATTAAACAATAACTCCTCTGATTATACAGTTCAACATAATTCATCCGAAATGGGTGATGGCTGAAGCCACAGCTTATATTGCCCACCCATATACCATCGAAGAATTCAAAAGAAAAACAAAACAAGAGCGATTACAATCCAGAACAAAGCTAAGACAAAACGTGACAAAAAACTAAGCAACAACACAACACAGACTGGATATGACAATCCTTATGTGATTTTTACATGTCATCTTGTATATATGTTTGGAGTATTTCTTCCTTTAGTTTTTGTTTAAATTGTCCAAGCGTTGTACATGATTTTAATTCAGGTCCAAAAGCATTCCGCAATCTGACTCCTTGCACTGAGACACAATGTTGCTTGGTGGTAGTTCTCACTGAAGGTTTTTGAAATATACATGTTCCTCTGATCATGTATATTTGTTTCTCCCTTATTTGGAACAACTTTTGGATATTTGCGGGCAGTGATAGATTCTTCACTTTAAACATTATTACTGCAGTTTTAAAGTCAACCAGATCTTTCAACTTGAGAGCTTTTAATTTAAGAAAAAGTGGGTTTGTTGGTTCCCTGTAAGCAGCTTTGTTTATTATTCTAACAGCTCTCTTCTGAAGCATAAAGATTGGATATATGTTTGTTTTATATGTATTTCCCCATACTTCAGTACAATATGTCATGTATGGGAGTATTAATGAATGATACAAATGATAATGTGGGTTGATTCAGCAAATATTTCACTCTGTGTAGTATTGCAATTGATTTATATATTTTACCTTTAATATAATTAATATGTGACTTCCAACACAATTTATTGTCAATTATTACTCCAAGAAATTTAGTTTCGAATACCCTTTCAATCTCTACACCATTTACACTGAGTTTAGATACTAAGTTGTTGTGATGGTTGTTAAAAACTATAAATTTTGTCTTACTTAAATTGAGCGTTAATTTGTTTGAATCAAACCACAGTTTAAGCTTTCCTAATTCCTTTCTGAGTGTATCCAAAAGTTGTTCCAAATTGCTTCCACTGCATAATATTAGTGTAATCAGCAAACAATATTAAATCCATTTTTTCCAAAACTTTACATATATCATTTATATTAAATTAAAATTAAATCACCCTTATTGTCATTCAACCGTACAACCAATCATGTACAGCAGAACGAGATTGTGCTTTACCTATCTACAGTGTAAATCACACACACCCCAAGTGCAGAATCAGAGGGCCACTGCCATGCAAGGCGCCGCCACAGAGTTCCCTCCTCCCTTCCATTTATTGCTGAGCACCAAGCTGGATGGCAGAAGTTCCACTTTTTTATATGGTCTTCGGCATGACCCGGCCGGGATTTGAACCCCTGCCTCCCGGGTGTGGGGCGGATGCGCTACCAACTGAGCCACCACTCCGGTGATATACATATTGAATAACAGTGGCCCCAAAACTGAACCCTGTGGGACTCCACAAGTAACCTTCAGTAACTGTGAGTTTTTGTTACCAACACATACATACTGATATCTATTCTTTAAGTAACTATATAACCAGGACTGTGCTACCCCCCTAATACCACAATTTTGTAGTTTCTTTAATAATAATTGTTAATGTATTATTTTAAAAAAAATCTTTGTTTTCATAAAATTGTTCTGTATTTCACCTTTAAATGTGAAATTCTTTGTTAATAATGTGATTTTTCTTTATATTGCACCAGGTAGTCTTAATCAATAGTATTCACATTTGATCCAGGTGAAGACTCTTGAAATAACTTTTTTTTTTACTTAAGAGAATAACTTTAGTTTTCCTTTTCAAAACTTAGCTGTTGCCAGTAGGTCTATAAATTTGACCATTTTTTCCTTAGCATCATTAAAAAAAAAAATCTCTTTGTCCCTGTAGGTCTGTGATACCATTCTAGGAGACGCCAGGGAACACTTTGCATCATACCAACTGGTCAGTGCCACGTTGCTTCAGAGGGAACGGTTTGAAGACTATCGCAAGGCATTCCCTGCAGTTGCACTGAGCTGCACCTTGAAGGCATATCCAGTACTCAACTGAAGCAAGCTGAAGACGGAGCTTAGCCTCTTCTACAGCAAGGATGAACTCAAATCCTGTTGTGGTGCCATTGATCCGCTTCAGTTTTTCATGGACAATAATCTGTCAGAGGTATTCTCAGAGACAGTTACACTCCTGAAAACTATTACAACACTGATGACCACCTTGAAAAGGATTAAAACATTTGCCTTAGCCATTCTCTCCATGGAAAAAAAGCTTGTGGCTGACATGGCTAACTTTAATCAGAAGGTCATAGAAAAATTTGCTAGCTTGAACGACAACAGAGCTAAATTTCTGTACAGATACTGTAGTGGGCACTACTACTGATGCTCATGCATGAACCATTAGTACAGATTTGTTTGTAAATGTGACATTTGATCAATTTGGTAAATCCTACAAATTTGCGTGGTCTATTGTATCTTGAAATTTAGTACAGATACTAACAGAATTTAGGAGTGGTCCAGACTAGTTGTAAGAGTTTTGTGTAAATAGTTTACTGTTATTCTAATCTAGTTTTCACTGAATGGCTTTGTATTTTGAGTGAATCATGTATCTTATACCCTATAAACCCTATAAATTTAATTAGTTGACAAAATGTAATACTTTGTTTCAAGTAATAATTAAAATTAAAATAATTGTGAATAATCAAAAGGAATATAATTTCATCAACGTCCAAATTATACAGTACCATGCAAATATAAGATTCTATGTGTGTGTGTCTTCATGTCAGTCATGACCAGGACAATCTGAAATATCTCCTAGAATCTGATGGATTCTTTCATTTTTGCCTGTCCTTTGATTCCACTGCTGATGCTACATAAATTATATTTTTTTACCTTTTGGATCTCAGACAGGAGAACTCCACTTTCCCTCAAGAATTTTTTTTCTTACACTTTGAAACCATTTTTTGTGAATGAAACTTCTGCCCAGACGATGGGAAGCAGGGCCTCATATGGTAGTTTTAGGACCTCAGTTATGCAAATCTCCAATACTAGTGAATGCACGCTCACTTATACAGGGGTGTGATTCACCATATTTATCTGGACTGTTTACAGACTTTTGTAGGACGTACAAGTGGTTGTTGAATCTGAAGTAGTTTGTTTGTACTAATGCGGCTTACTAACAAGAGTATGTGGGATTTTCACATAACATGTTTTTGTATGAGGCCCAATGTATCAAATGATATGGATTTGTTCTTTTTAAAATTTCAACTACTTTAACACATCTGACAGAAAAGTCCTTTAGTTTTCATTAAAGTGTTCTGTGTTCTGAATTGTTTCTGTTCTAAGCCTTTTGATTTTATATTTGTGTGTTTTGCTCTGTTCTGTGAGGTTCCTTAGATTATTTCACCCACCACATCCAAGTGATGGGTGAAAATTGGTCCCCATTCCCCCCGTCAGGGCCACCATAAGTAAAACAATTTAAATAAAGTATTAAAGTTATTATAAGAGGAGTCTATAAATAATCTTTATATACAGTATATATCAAATACTTCTGGCAAAGTAAATCTGTTTGGCACAATAAGGGAAGCAGATATCCATTCTACTTACCTAGCTGCTAGACAGGACAGGGGTAAAAAAAAAAAAAAAAGATTAAAGAACAGCATTGTAGCACTGACCCCCATCATAATGAAGTGCTTCGAGTGGCTGATCATGCAGAACATCAAGTTCATCCTCCCTCTCTCCCACAACCCATCTCAGTTTGCATATAGGTCAAACAGATCCACAGAAGACGGCATCTCTGCAGCTCTCCAACCAGCTCTCACCTACCTGGACTCAAAGAACTCCTACATGTGAATGCTGTTCTTGGACTTCAGTTCAGCATTCAACAGAATCATCCCCCAGCTCCTACTACAAAAACTCAGATACTTGGAACTCAAAACCTGTCTCTGTAACTGGGTGCTGGACTTTCTCACAGGGAGGCCACAGAATGTGTGGGTCAGCAGCAACAACTCGAACACCATCACACTGAGCACAGCGGCCCCGCAAGGGTGCGTGCTCAGCCCGCTGCTCTTCACCCTGCTGACCCATGATTATGTACCAGCTTACAGCACAAACCACATCATCAAGTTTGTGGATGACACGATGGTGGTGAGCCTCATCTCCAACAATAAGGAGGCCAACGACAGAAATGAGGTGAGCCAACTGGTCCAGTGGTGTAAAGACAGTAATCTCTTCCTGAACGTGAGAAAAACCAAGGAGATTGTGGTTGACTTCAGGAGGGGACACACACAGCAGCCCCGTGACCATCGATGGTGCAGCTGTGGAGAGGGTGAGTAGCACCAAGTTCCTGGGGGTGCACATCTCTGAGGACCTCTCCTGGTCCAACAACACCACATTACTGGCCAAGAAGTCCCAAACTCGCCTCTATTTCCTCCGCAAACTGAGGAGAGCACGAGTCCCACTCCCCATCATGTGTTCATTGTACCGGGGCACCATTGAAAGCATCCCCACCAGTTGCATCACAGTATGGTATGGAAGCTGCACCACCTCCTGCCGGAAGACACTACAATGCACAGTGAAAGCAGCCAGCAAGATCATTGGTGCCCCTTTGCCACCCCCCTTTCAGTCATCTACATCACTTGCCTCACCCACAGAGCCATCACCATTGCAGGCGACATCTCCCACCCCTCACACTCCCTCTTTAGCCCCCTGCCTTTGGGGAAAAGGTACCGGAACCTTCGAGCCCCCTCCACAAGACTGCTAAACAGCTTTGTTATACAGGCCATCTGGATCCTGATCTTCGTCCACCCCCCAGCCCCCCACCCCCGTCCTGGACCATAGCACATTCACTTGCACAATAACTACATCAGCTGTTGGCACAGAAAGACTGGCACACCAACAGTAATACATCTGCTGCTGTATGTCTCTGCACCTACTACAACCATTTGCACAAATGCCATATCTGCTGCTGTCTGTTATTGCAGTATTGATCATATGCAGTCCTATCTGTCACTGTCTACACCTCCACTACCACATCGAACTAGCAACTATGAGTATTACTACTCTACTTTTTCTGTATATAGGATTGCTGGGTTTTATCATTTATCTTTATTTGCACTATGGGATGTCTGGATTTTATCTTTTGTCGCTATTTGCATTACAGGTAGCATGACTGTACATAGACTGGTTTTGTTGTTTTTCCAGCCTTATTCTTTTTTTTTCACAGAAGACTAATTCAGGACTTTGTGGACTAGTGTCTACAGAACTGCGTCCAGATCAATGTGGGGAAGACCAAGGAACTGGTGGTGGACTGCCACAGGTGTGGACACTCCTCACAACACCAGTAAGCATCCAGGGAACAGACCTTGAGATGGTGACATCATACAAGTACCTGGGTGTACACTTGAACAATAAGCTGGACTGGTCACACAACACCAACATGCTCTACAAAAAGGGTCAGCACAGGCTGTTCCTCCTGAGGAGACTCAGGTCTTTTGAAGTGCAAGGGGCACTTTTGAAGACCTTCTACGACTCTGTTGTGACATCAGCCATCATGTATAGAGTGGTCTGCTGGGGCAGCAGCATCATGGTAGCTGACAGGAAGAGACTGAACAGGCTGATCAAAAAAGCCAGCTCTGTTCTGGGGTGGCGCCTTGACCCAGTGGAGGAGATAAGAGAAGGGAGGATAGTAGCTAAGCTGTCATCTCTACTGGAGTCCAAATCCCACCCCATGTGGGACACACTAAATGCATTTAGTGGCAGTCTGCACCTATCCTAAGTGCTTGAGGGAGAGGTTCTGCAGGTCCTTCCTTCTTGCTGCTGTCAGACTTTATAATCTGCACTGCTCATAGAGACCGTACATAACACCACTACTTTGCACAGTAGGGATTGTTCTCTTCCAATGCACTACAAATACAATTACAATTATTACTGAAGGTGGCAGCAACACTGTCACGATGTGGAGCATAGTGGGAGCACTGTGCGCACGCTTTCAGTTAGTTTAGATTATTGTTCTGCATTTTTCTCATCCCGGCTTTATTTGGTATTTGAGTATGGGTTTTGTCTGTATGTTGTTATGTGAGTTTGCCATTTGTTTCTGTGTTTTTGGGAGTTCCTGTTTTTCTTAGTTTTATTACTATGGCCCTGTTCATTTATATTATGTGTCTGGGGTTATTATAAGCTTGTTTATTATTACTTTGTGTTTGTGATCATTTTTGTATTCCTTCGCCTGAGGTCACTGAAGGTCATCTGTCTTCACCCGAGGTCACCGAGGGTCATCTGTCTTCACCTGAAGTTGTCACTGGTCATCATTCGTCGCCTGAGGTTACCGATGGTCGGCAGCCTTCGCCTGAGGTCGCCGAGGGTCATCAGCCCTCACCTGAGGTCGCCGATGGTCATCTGTCTTCGGTGCCTGTTTTCCTTGCTGATCAGCTTTCTTCTTTGTCTAGTTTCCTCTCCGATCAGCCGTCTTCTAAGTCTGTTTTCCTCACTGGTCAGTCATCTTTATCATCTGGTTTCCACGCCTCAGCCCCTGCAGTCTGTGAAAGGCAAGGGTTCCAGCTGCCGCCTCCAGGAAAGGGCACACCATGCCCCTTGGTCCGTTGGCTCAGGGATGCTGGGAGACCACCCGATGGACTACGCCATCTGCTTGGGTAGTTCAGGAACTCTGGGAGGCCACCCGACTTATTTCACTGCGTGATCTGGTGGTCTGTGGACTCCAGTCGGCCACCTGAACTGTCCTACTTTTTCGCCGGGTGGTCTTAGGGTCTGTGAGCCACCTGTTTTTCTCTGTTTGTGGGTCATGAGTGAGTTTTTTGTTTGGTCCTTCCTAGCCTGGTTTCCCCCTCCGCCCTCCCGGGTTGGGTTATTGTTTTACTCCTGTTGTTTTTTGGTGTGTATTTTCCTTTTGTTTTTTGACGTTATCTTGGGGTGTCTGGAATCCATCCCTTGGACAGGGGGCTTTGTCACGATGAAAAGCATAGTGGGAGCACCGTGCTCATGCTTTCAGTTAGTTTAGATTATTGTTGTGTACGTTTCTCATCCCGGCTTTATTTTGTGTTTGAGTACGGGTTTTGTCTGTATGTTGTTATATGAGCTTGCCGTTTGTTTCTCTGTTTTGGGGAGTTCCAGTTTTCCTTAGTTTTATTACTATAGACCTATTTATTTATATTATGTGTCCAGGATTATTATAAGCTCATTTATTATTACTTTGTGTTTGTGATCATTTTTGTATTCCTAATTACAGTATATCTTTCTGATTTTTGACATGAGTCTACCTTCGCCTTCGCCCTCACTTCTCTTTTGGTGTAGTGGTATTCATGAATATTACAGTGGGGTAAAAAAGTATTTAGTCAGCCACCAATTGTGCAAGTTCTCCCACTTAAAAGATGAGAGAGGTCTCCAATTTTCATCATAGGTATACCTCAACTATGAGAGACAAAATAACAAAAAAAAAAAATTCTGAAAATCCCATTCAAGGATTTTTAATGAATTAATTGGTAAATTCCTCGGTAAAATAAGTATTTGGTCAATAACGAAAGTTCATCTCAATACTTTGTTATATACCCTTTGTTTGTTGGCAATGACAGAGGTCAAACGTTTTCTGTAAGTTTTCACAAGGTTTTCACACACTGTTGTTGGTATTTTGGCCCGTTCCTCCATGCAGATCTCCTCTAGAGCAGTGATGTTTTGGGGCTGTTGCTGGGCAACACAGACTTTCAACTCCCTCCAAAGATTTTCTATGGGGTTGAGATCTGGAGACTGGCTAGGCCCCTCCAGGACCTTGAAATGCTTCTTACGAAGCCACTCCTTCGTTGCCCGGGCGGTGTGTTTAGGATCATTGTCATACTGAAAGACCCAGCCACGTTTCATCTTCAATGCCCTTGCTGATGGAAGGAGGTTTTCACTCAAAATCTCACGATACATGGCCCCATTCATTCTTTCCTTTACATGGATCAGTCGTCCTGATCCCTTTGCAGAAAAACAGCCCCAAAGTATGATGTTTCCACCCCCATGCTTCACAGTAGGTATGGTGTTCTTTCTCCTCCAAACACGACAAGTTGAGCTTTTACCAGAAAGTTCTATTTTGGTTTCATCTGACCGTATGACATTCTCCCAATCCTCTTCTGGATCATCCAAATGCTCTCTAGCAAACTTCAGACGGGCCTGGACATGTACTGGCTTAAGCAGGGGGACACGTCTGGCACTGCAAGATTTGAGTCCCTGGCGGCGTAGTGTGTTTCTGATGTAGCCTTTGTTACTTTGGTCCCAGCTCTCTGCAGGTCATTCACTAGGTCCCCCCATGTGGTTCTGGGATTTTTGCTCACCGTTCTCGTGATCATTTTGACCCCACGGGGTGAGATCTTGTGTGGAGCCCCAGATCGAGGGAGATTATCAGTGGTCTTGTATGTCTTCCATTTTCTAATAATTGCTCCCACAGTTGATTTCTTCACACCAAGCTGCTTACCTATTGCAGATTCAATCTTCCCAGCCTGGTGCAGGTCTACAATTTTGTTTCTGGTGTCCTTTGACAGCTCTTTGGTCTTGGCCATAGTGGAGTTTGGAGTCTGACTGTTTGAGGTTGTGGACAGGTGTCTTTTATACTGATAACAAGTTCAAACAGGTGCCATTAATACAGGTAATGAGTGGAGGACAGAGGAGCCTCTTAAAGAGGAAGTTACAGGTCTGTGAGAGCCAGAAATCTTGCTTGTTTGTAGGTGACCAAATACTTATTATACTGAGGAATTTACAAATTAATTCATTAAAAATCCTTCAATGTGATTTTCTGGATTTTCCCCCCCTCATTTTGTCTCTTGTAGTTGAGGTATACCTATGATGAAAATTGGAGACCTCTCTCATCTTTTAAGTGGGAGAACTTGCACAATTGGTGGCTGACTAAATACTTTTTTGCCCCACTGTATATTGTTAGTATTGCTTGGTTTTGTATTTTATCTTGTCCTCACCTTGATGGGTCATGTTTCCCTTTTTATATTATTCAGTCTGTGTCTTGTTTTGTATCATATCATATTTATACACAGTTACCTTTTGAGCTGTTAGGGAGTGGAGGACCCAAAGGGCTCCCTGAAGCACCTGATGGAAAATAAACAATGGAAAGAGACAAAATAGCCCTAGTGTCAGAACTGGGTTTGAGACACCAAACCAAAGTTCCTGACATATCCCTACCTCAGTATTGTCATTATGTTTATTATTATCCTGGGTTGTTTGTATTATTTATTCCCTGTGTTGTCCTTTGTTCTGTATGTTTGTTTTCATTGTTGTGGTCTCATGGTCATGTCTCATGTGTTCCTGTTTACCTTTTGTCTCAGTCCCTCATGTTTTCTGTGCCGATAGCCACTCCCTGCTGTCTCTGATTGCCCCTGATTACTCCCACCTGTCCTGTGTATGCTAATTATACCCCTGTCTATATATGTGTGTGTCATTCCTTGTCAGTCGTGGCTTCCTTGTCCGTGTTGGTGTGATTACACACATCCGTCCTGTTTTGCCCTAGCCTGCAGTCAGAGTCCTTGTTGTGTCAAGTTCCTAGTTTTTGTTTCAGCCCACGCATTGCTTTATTTTCTTTTCAGTACCTGTGTTAATAAATCATGGCTTACCAAATTTGCCTCACATGTAGGTCTTCTTCTTCACCCAGGAAGGGCTCTCGTGACACCTTCAGCTGAATTCCTCCTCTTGTGTGTTGTTTCTTAATGTTTACATACCACCTAAATACTACGAAACTTTTTGATGATTTTACAAAGCTGCTGTCTATTATCTGTGTTGACTTTGACTGTGTAGCTATTGTTGGTGATTTTAACATTCATGCTGACAACTCTCAGGACAGAGGGACCAAAGAATTATGTTGTGTTCTTGATAGTTTATGACTGAGAGCATGTGAAGTAAAAATCACACAACAGAAAACACAGTCTGGACTTGGTTATCAAAGGTCTGAACATCTCTAAGGTACCTGTGGTGATAGATGTTGCTCTTTCAGACCATTCTTGTGTTTTGTTTAAGAGTGCTAGCAGTGTCAACAGAAATGTCCAGACAGAGGTCATCAAAAACAATACATCAGTGATGATACCAGTGAAACATTCATTCAAGGTTTGTCTTCCTCACCCCCCCCCCACACACACACACACACACACTTTCAGTTAATGAGCTTGTGGAAAATTTCAATGGTAAAATTACAAATATTATTGATGCCATCACTCCCACCAGGGTGAAGGTGGTCACTTCTAAAAAGAAACCTCCATGGAGAGATGCCAAACTAGTGAGACCTGAAAAAAGAGTGTCGCAAAGCTGAACACAGGTGGCGAAAAACTAAAACACAGGTTCATTATGAAATCTGTAATGAGAGATTGAGCATTTAGAATATGGAGCTGAGAAATATTTTTCTGACATCATTATTAAAAACAACAATAACGCACTCACCTTGTTCACTACTGTTGACAGGCTAACAAATCCCCCTGTGTCACAAGCTCCTGAACTTCCATCCAACAGTGCCTGTAATGACTTTGCCTCTTTCTTAATTGACAAAATTCAGAAAATCAGACAATCCGTCATTGCTCCTATGCCAGGTCAGACATGTGCTACCACTTTGTCCACTTAGTGAAGACATAAACACCATGGCACAGTTTTTTCCAGTCAATCATAAAAACTTGGATGACATCATACTCCACCAGAAATCCACTACCTGCTGTCTTGATACTCTCCCGACAGGGCTGGCCTCAGATCTACTACAGATCATAAATATGTCTCTGCAGTCAGGTGTCTTCCCCGAGTGTTTTAAAACAGCTGTTATCAAGCCACTTCTAAAAAAGAGCAACCTAGGCACCTCACTCATGAACAGCTATAGGCCCATATCAAACCTCTCTTTTCTAAGTAAAATAATAGAAAAGGCTGTTTTTCAACAATTGTACAACTTCCTGACATTAAATAACTGTTTTGATCGCAGTCAGGTTTTTGGCCACACCACAGCACTGAGACAGTTCTAGTTAAGGTCCTTAATGACATCCACTCCCATACAGATAATGGCAACATTTATGTCTTGGTTCTACTGGACCTCAGTGCTGCATTCGACATGGTCGACCATAACATCTTACTAGACCAGCTGAAAAACTGGGTGAGACTTTCTCGTACAGCACATAGCTGGTTTGAGTCCTATTTAAAAGACAGGGACTATTTTTGTGTCTATAGGTAACTGCAAATCTGAGCGAACAAAAACAACCTGTGGTGTTTCCAAAGGTTCCATTTTGGGACCTTTGCTTTTCAACATCTATATTTCATGCTCTGCTCTCACGGGCCACAAATAATACATATAGGCCGCTGATGAGTTTGTATAATTTATTACTGAAGACAAACGACAAAATAAAGAGCCACGGGGGGCTAAAACACAACTAAGGTAATGGCACAGACAAAGAAGCACAGAGTCTCGGAATAACACTTACAATGACGGATGAAAGACGAAGGGTTGTTCACGAGTGAACGTCTGACGAGATTGCAGCAAGGATAACCCTCAGCTGCTTCCTTAAATCCCCAAGATAACCCAATCAGTGGAGAGAGTGATTGGAGAGATGCTGAACAGCTGTCACAACGTGACCCGGCTTTGACAGCTGGAAGCCCCGCCGTGACGCTGTCAGAATAAAGGCTCGGAGAGTCATAGGGAAAACACACCAGATGGGAGGAAAATACTGCATGACCCGAGCGCGGATGATATCGGCGCTCAGACCACGACAGTACTCCCCCCCGAACAGTGCACTCTGGGCGTCACGTGACACCCAAGCCCCCCACCCCCCACCCAGGGTGGGAGGATGTGGAAAGGGCCAGGAGGGCGAGAACCAGAAGAAAAAAAATACATCAAGACAAGGAACCAGAACAAAGAGTGACAAGGGAGAACCCAGGAAATAAACATGAAGCAATTACAGAGAATGGGAAGAAAAAAAAAACACACAATACTCCATAATGCACGGGTGGCACAACAGACAGGACAATAAACGCAAATAACAGGAGTACAAGGCCTATAACCAAGATACACAGGCCCCTAAGAAACAACGTGGCAACCACATATCATCCCTCAGACAGAGGAGGGGAGAGAAAAAAAAAATGTGCTAAAGAGCGGCGATAAATACAGTTCACAATATTTATTTATTTATTTAGCGAATGCAAAGTCCTTAAGCCAAGCAGTTGCCTCCTGGTTTGCTGTATGGAGGGTGTGTAATCCTCCTTCCAGTCTTTGGAGCGGGCAAGCCTCTATGATGTGTTCCATAGTTTGCTCCTCTCCACATGCGCACAGTGGGCTAGGGCTACTGCCCCATCTGTGAAGGCTGGCCAAGCAGGGGCCATGTCCAGTCCTGAAGCGATTGAGTGTAGACCACTGTCTCCTTGGGAGGTTGGTGCCCGGGACCTGTTGGTTGGGGTTTATCACCAGCTGTTTGTTTGGGACCTCCTTGGTCTCCCATTCCTCTTGCCAAGCTGTCTGGATGGTAAAGTCAGCTGGGGGAGGGTTTTTCCAAATCGGCCGTCTGGATGAAAGTCGGGCAGTGGGTGGGGTGTAGATATCTGCATGGATTGGTAAGTGAGGAAAATCTTTAACTTTTTGGAGCATCCTTTGAGTTAATGCTGCTCGCCGGATGTGTGGAGGGGCTATGTTTGACAGTACAGAGAGCCAGGGGAGTGGTGTTGAGCGGATTGTTCCAGTTATAGTTCTCATGGTTGAGTTGAGCTGGGTGTCTACATGGTGTGTGTAAGATGACCTGGACCAGACAGGGGCACAATATTCTGCTACAGAGTATGAAAGGGCCAGTGCTGAGGTGCGCAGGGTGGAGACTGCCGCCCCCCATTTTAGTTCACAATAGTACAACACAAATAGTTCAGGGGGTCTTCCTGCGTCCAGATAGCTGGCAGGGGAAAAAGGAAGAGTTCGGGTGGCCTACCTCAGTCCCAGGCCAGGAGAAACAGGACCTCTGGCGGCCGGACCAGGTCGCCAAGCAGAAAGTTCAGTCTGTCAGGTGGCCGACCCAGAACGCCAAACGGGCGAATCAGTTTCTCAGGCGGCCGACCCGCGCCATTCCACCACCAGGACCGCAGGGGAGAATCCAGAGACGGCCTCCATGTTGAGAGGGGTAGCGAGGGAGAGCCAAGCCGATAGCGGGGAAACCCAGCGGCCCAGGTGGAAGAGAAAAGGGGGCGGGGAAAGGGGAAGGAACCAGTCCGGCGCTGATCGGCGAAGAATCTGCAGCTCCTTCTCCGAACCCCACACAGGCCGGCGCTTCGCTCATGTTGGGTCCCTAGTGGGACCGTTCCGCACCCATGACGGACCCCGACTGGGTCAGAGCAGCGTCCATGACGGACCCCGACTGGGTCAGCGTAGCACCCACGTCAGACCCCAACTGGGCCAGAACACAACCCACGATGGACCCCGACTGGGCCGGAACACAACCCACGACGGACCCCGACTGGGTCAATGCTGCACCCGCGACGGACCCCGATTGGGTCAATGCCGCACCCGCGATGGACCCCGACTAGGTCGGTGCAGCACCAGGGACGACCTCCAAACCTGAACCTCCAGCACAGCAACCGGGATCGACTCCGCACCGGTGACCCTGGGAGAAGGCTCAGGAGAAGAAGAAGAACCAGGATCAGGATCACCGGTAGCGACAGAGCCCAGTGAGACGAGCTTGGATGCAGCGGAGGGCTGCACCCGGCCCGTCTCCCCAAGAGACAGGCAAGAATGCTCCAGAATTGAGAGGAGAAAGACAAAATAGAGCACTTGCCTGATCTCGAGTTCTGTCGCCGTCCAGGACTTCGACAATCCGGGTTCAGACGGAAGAAGGTCGTCATTTGGTTCCCACTCGGCTACAGCGGGCTCCGCAGCCGGCATGATGAAGTCCACAGTCTGGAAATTCCCTGACCCAGATGTCTACACTGAGTGCCCGCACGGCGTGATGGCAGGGGCTCCGTGACCTGCCGGATCGGACTGTCCCTCCATGGAGACCGGGGGATGCTTGCTCGTCGGCACAGGCTCCAATCTGCAGTCCGCCCTCCTCCTCTGCCAGTGTCGTGGCTGTGGGGCTGGATCCAGGCTCTCCAAGCCCGCAGACTCCCTTCTCGTCTGCCGGCGTAGTCCTGGCGCCGAGGAACGCTCAGGGGAAGGAGACAGAAAGGTGGCAGGTTCATAATTAATTTCTGCAGCAGGTGGAGGAAGCTTGGGGGGCTGTGAACCCCGAACTCCACCCCCAGGAATCAAACAAGGCAATTCACCCAATACAGGAAAAGAATGAATAGACACTTGCCTGATTCCCGGAGGGCTGATGGGACCCGCTGCAGTGAACTTGCATCTTCCCTTTCCCCGCTGGATGGAAATGGAGGACCCTCCGGGAAGACGAAGAGGAGCCTCTTGCACCGAATCAGGAACGGGAGCATTCGGAGACGGACTCGTGGAGCTCGCAGGGGAACACACACCAGATGGGAGGAAAATACTGCATGACCCGAGCGCGGATGATATCGGCGCTCAGACCACGACACTATTTGCTCCCACTAGCTAAAATCATAAAAAAAACAACACAAAAACAAACAAAAAAACCCACAACAAAATATATTGTCATAGTGATACAGATGATACACAGATCTACATAACCATCTCACCAGGAGACTATGGTCCAATTAAATACATTGGTCAAATTAAAGAGTGGATGTGCCAGAATTTTCTTCAGTTAAATAAAGACAAAACCAAAATAATAGTTATAGTTAATAGTTGTGAAGCCAAAGAAGAAAGACTCAAAGTTAGTACTCAGCTTCAATCAGTGATGCTAAAAACCAACAGCCAAGCCAGAAATATGGGTGTGGTTCTAGACTCAGACCTGAATTTTAACAGCCACATTAAGACATTATTGAAGTCAGCCTATTATAACTTAAAGAGCATAGCAAGGATTAAAG
The DNA here is from genome assembly GCA_020510985.1 of Pholidichthys leucotaenia. Taxonomy (NCBI): domain Eukaryota; kingdom Metazoa; phylum Chordata; class Actinopteri; order Cichliformes; family Pholidichthyidae; genus Pholidichthys; species Pholidichthys leucotaenia. The sequence goes on from CM035846.1 coordinate 168,553,566, forward strand.
GTCTGATGTCTTAGCAGGATCTAGAAAAACTTGTCCATGCATTTATCTTCAGTAAACTGGACTACTGTAACACTGTCCTTCCAGGTCTCCCTAAAAAGTTCATCAGACAGCTGCAGTTCGTTCAGAACGCTGTAGCTCAAGTCCTCACTAAGATCAAAAATGTAGATCATATAACTCCAGTTCTCAGCTCTTAACACTGGCTTCCTGTCTGTCAAAGAATAGATTTCAAAATACTGCTGTTGGTTTGGTCTGCATGGTTTAGGGCCAAAATACATTTCAGATCTACTAGTCCATTATGAACCACCCAGAGCCCTCAGGTCATCAGGGTCAAGCCTACTATTTGTGCCCAGAGTTAGAACCAAACATGGTGAGGCAGCATTTAGTTTTTATGCCCTTCACATATGGAACAAACTCCCAGAAAGCATCAGGGCTGCTAAAACTCTCAGCTGCTTTAAATCCACTTAAAAACTCTTCTATTTGCCACAGCCTTTCAGTAGCCTACAGTGTACTGTAACTTTTATTTCTGTCATATTCTATTTTAGTTTGTTTTCGTTTCTCTTTAATTTACTTTTTAGTTTGCTTTTAAATTCTTATGTAATCCTTTTGCAACTTGCGCTAATGCTTTAATGTGTTTATGTAAAGCACTTTGAATTGTCTTGTACATGGAATGTGCTATACAAATAAACACCTTACCTTACTATCCCTTTCACTTTCCTTTTTCTTTGCTAACCTCTTCCTTTGAATTCTTTCATGTGCCTCCTCATTCCACCACCAAATTCTTTGGTTCCTTCCTTCCTCTGTCCAGAGGATACACCACATAGGTACCTTTCTACCCATTTCCCTCAATATTTTTGCTGTACTTTCCCAGTCATCTAGTAATTCTTTCCTACCACCCACAGCCTGTATCAGTTCCTTCCTGGACTCTTTGCAACCTTCTTCCAGCCGATGTTCCTCTCTCTTCTTGATATGTTCACCACACCCATTTCCATCCTTTTAGTAAAATCCACAAGCATCTGTCCTTCCACATTTTTCTCCTTAAAACCATACCTACCCAGGACCTCCTCGTCACCTCTGTTCCCTTCACCTACATGTCCATTAAACACAAAAGGTGCTATAAATAAACTTGCCTTGCCTTGCCTTAAAGAACATAATGAGGATTAAGGACAGATGTCTCAGCAGGATCTAGAAAAAACTTTTCCATGCATTTATCTTCAGTAAACTGAACTACTGTAACGCTGTCCTCACAGGTCTCCCTAAAAAGTCCATCAGCCAGCTGCAGTTAGTTCAGAATGCCGCTGCTCCAGTCCTCACTAAGACAAATAAAAAAAAAATAAATTAAAAAAAAAAATATATATATATATATATTTATACACACCATTTATATATATAAGTACAGTCCTCAGATCTTTACACTGGCTTCCTGTAAAGCTCTGAATGGTTTTGGGCCAAAATACATTTCAGATCTTCTGGTCCATTATGAACCAGCCAGAGCCCTCATGTCGTCAGGGTAAGGCCTACTATCTGTGCCCAGAGTTAGAACCAAACATGGTGAGGCAGCGTTCAGTTTTTATGCCCCTCACATATGGAACAAACTCAGAGAAAGCATCAGGGCTGCTAAAACGCTCAACTGCTTTAAATCAAGGTTAAAAAGTTTCGTATTTGCTGCTGCCTTTCAGTAGAACAATTGTTAATCTTCCACAATGCACTATAATTTTTATTTCTTGAACTTTATCTTTCTTGTTCTATTTTTAGCTTGTTTCTGTTTGTCTTTCATTTATTTTTTAATTTACTTTTAAATTCTTATGTATTTCTTTTGCTACTTGCTGTGATGCTTTAATATTTTATGTAACACACTTTGAATTGTCTTGTACATGAAATGTGCTATACAAATGCATTGGATTCAGCGGCTCAGCACTCTGTAAACAAATGCTCAGTTTACCTTTTATATTTATTTTTTTTGGCTCTGATTAGCGTAGTACACTGTGCAAGGACAACATATGACCGTGAGGCACTCCTAACCATCAGAAGAAGTTGTGGAAAACATTTTTTGACAGCTTCAATGGCTTTGGTAGTATCCCAGAGGAGCTAGTTCAACCACCGACTGCTCCGTGGATCACTATACCCACCGAGAGGAGAGGCCAAAGTGACTGTGATAGTATGCAGAAGCGGAACAAAGAGTCGGCATAGGGACGAGGCTATGGAGCGGTCCATAGCCTCTTTACCTAGTGTGTTCCTCACTAATGTTCGGTCCCTGACAGCAAATCAACAAAATTGATGAAGTACGGCTGTGGCTTGCCACACAAAGCACCATAAAAGGCTGCTGTGCATTGATTTTCGCAGAGTCGTGGCTCAATGCTTGTATCCCCATGGAGGCTGTGGAGCTTAAGGGCCGGACGCTATTCTGAACAGACTGCACACAAAACTCCAGTAAGAAGTGGGGCGGCAGGCTTTGTGTTTACATTAAAGGCCAAATGTCACGTAACAGGGTACTTTAAATATCTTGAAACTAGATATAAAAGGGAACCGATCCGTTCGGGTCTTGGTGCATATGCTTCAGTAACAACGGAATATTCGTTAATTTAAAACTGCCGCGCTTGGCCTGACATGGCCCCTGGAATCGCCTGGGGAAGAAGGCGGAAGTGACGAAATCGATTGTACCCTAGTTTGATGCTTGGGGTATTTCAATTGATTGTTTATATGGAGACTGGAAGGTTGAAGTGAGCAACAAGAAAGAAAAAATTGGATATTTCACGGGACTATCAGGGACAGCTGGGTAATAAGGGACACTTCTCTGGGAAATGTTTTCATACCTGTCAAGTGAGACGTTTTCGCCGTACTTCAACACCGTAAAAAGCGGCTATAAGGAACTGCGGAGCAACAAGGGACACCTCTCTGGGAAATGCCCCCAATTTTTTTTTTTTTTTTTTTTTTACTTATTTGTACCCGTAGGTAGACTTGGTTTGCAGTTTGGTGACAAGCCACCGGCTGCTGGTCGCTGCGTGCGCGAGCGCCCTAAACCTACATGTTTTTGGTATGCGGGAGGAAACCGGAGAAATCCCGGAGTAAACCCGCGCAACACGGGGAGAACATGCAAACTCCATACAGCTCACTGTTGGTCGGGGGCTGGGATTGAACCCACGATCTCATGATCCCCGCGGTCCCCCGGCCGAGGGTAAAACTGTGCTGCCACAGTGCTAAACCACTGCGCCACCGTGCAGCCAAATGCAACTTGTGTTGTTATTGTCAAATATTTTAAGGATTCATGGATATTTGACAATAACAACACAACTGAGCGTCCGGCGCAAAATAAAAAAAAAAGCAGAATTCTGTATTTGTCAGGCGATCTCTGTCTATTCCGCAACCGCTGCACAGCTCAACGTGTTAAACCACTGTCCTAATGACTTCTCATGGTAGTGAGAATAGCTCAAGCTAAGCGATCAGCCCGCCCAGACAATTAAACTAATTAGTGACTCCACACTTCTCATGGTAGTGCGAATAGCTGATGCTGAGCGATCTGACAGCCACAGCTGTGAGTGATCACACACAGGACTGCTCCTCAAGACACTCAGTTTTTTTTCCAGTATATTTTTTCTTTTGGGCGTACAGAAATGGCAATAAGCCCGTTTTTGCTAAAATTGCATTTTCCCCGTATTTTCCTTAAAATATTTGACAATAACAACACGAACTACATTTAAAACATTTCCCAGAAAAGTGTCCCAAACCACTCCGCCGTCTCCCACAGCCACGCTTGGCACCAAAATACAGCGAAAACGTCTCACTTGACAGGTATGCGCCTCCATTTTCATATTGATCTGGTCAATTTCTTGACAGCAGCGGCTCTCCTCCACTGTAATAATAATGGCTTCAGAAAAATCAATATTTATGGGGCGCCCTGGACAGACCCCCTTCGGCTTCGCAATTCTGGAGGCAATTAATGTCCAGTTCAATGACATTTTCCACTGGTTCTGCTCTCTGGTCATCGTTGGAACTGTTGTCATCAGACAAAGCATCTGATTCCGTAAGGTTCTATGCCTCTGTCACTGTCTGAACCACTGACAAAAAAAAAGACAAAAAAAAAAAGACAAAACTAAACTAATTTGTTCACAATCGCTGTCACTTTCCGTCATGATTGTCCAATGTTGATAAGTGTGAATGTGGATAGGCAGGGCAGCCAGGGTACAACTGGTGATGTCAAAAACATGGTCGTGGTCTGGACTGGCTGTCACAAGCCAGCAAGCAAGGTGGGGCCTTCACCTGGTGTATTTTGTGCAATTATGTAAATACAGGTGGGTGATATGGTCTCCGGTATGAATATTTGGTTTAAGCTATGTGTATTTTATCTAAATTCGTTGTCATTTAGAAAAAAAAATTATGTGACATTTGGCCTTTAACAACGACTGGCATACTAATCACACTGCACTGGAGAGCTACTGTTCACCGGACCTGGAGTATCTTCTGCTTAAATGAAGGCCATTTTATCTACCGAGGGAAATCTCTGTTGCTTTGATCATGGCTGTTTACACTCCACCACAAGCTAGTGCTAAGCTAGTACTAGTACAGCTACACTCAGCCATTAGCAAACAGCAGGACATTCACCCAAATTGTGCTTTCATTATTGCAGAAGACTTTAATCAAGTCAACCTACGAACTGTGCTCCACAAATTCTACCAGCATGCACAATGCTCCACCAGGGGCTCCAACATTCTGGACCATGTGTACACCAATGTAAAAGACTCATATAGGCCTTTTCCATTAGCCCCGCTTAGCCCAACACGGCACCGCTCAGCCCGCGTTTGAGCATTTTCCATAATCCCCAGCACGGTTTAACGGGCGCTATTTTCGTACCGGATCGAGGGCAGGGTACAACCGAGCTGTGTCGGGCCGTGATGTGACGTCAAATGACTGGTCGCCGCTGATTGGTCAGGTCATAATGTCACGAAAGCGACCGTCTTCGCCGTCTTCTGATGAATCTACACGACCGCCATTTGCAATATTTCATGGACTAACTCTGTCACGGAGTAAATACGATATTAATACAGACAGCGTTGTAGGTTTTGCGGAACTCTACACCGTGGTCCAACGAAGAGGTGTGGAGTTTTCTCTGCTTGGTGGCAGATCCACAGTGAGGAGTGACCCGGACCGATACAGATGGCTGCCCAGCATAGAAACAGGATTATGGACAAGCTGAAGACGAACGTGAGAGAACCATCGATGGTGAGTGATTTGTAATAATGTGCATCTGTTTGCTTATTTATCCTGTTGGTGGTAAGCTCACTTTTTTTGAGCCATACAGTGCCGTTTTGTGCTGGCTAACTCGTTTTAGCTAATGATTTTTTTGCTAGTAGCTAGCTAGTACCAACTGCTGGTTCGCGCTTGTTTTCTCCTAAATATTCGCTCATGAGAGCAAAACGATGAAATATGTTAATCCTGGTTAAAGTCCTGGTTTGTGTTTTGTATTGCACTTTGGTGCTGCACATTAAATTGTGTGCAATTTAATGCTAGAATGTGTTTCCACATGCCAGGGGTTAGCCTCCCTATTTATACTGTGATCCTGGTGAAATGGACCACATGAGCTGAAATCTCGTCATATTAAAATTGCTTTTTCAAACCAGTGATTTATAAAGTCATTCATATAATTTTCTAAAGTGTCAGAATAGACCCACACACCTATTCTGTGGATCCTGCAGTGCTTGTCAGGGAAACAAAGCATTTTTGTCACATCCCACCACTCACTCATTTCAGAAAGAGAAATCCATATATTATATAGATTCATTACACAGACAGTGATATATTTGAAGCGTTTATTTATTTTAATTTTGCTGATTACGGCTTACAGCCCCTGAAAACCCCAAATTCTATTTTGCAAAAAATTGTAATATTACATAAAATTAACTTTAAAAAATAGTTTTTAAATATAAATGTAGGCCGCTGAGGTGTTGGTTAATATGGGCTGTAGCTGTAATCATCAATGTTAAGATAAGATAAGATAAGATAAGATAAGATAAGCCTTTATTAGTCCCACAACAGGGAAATTCTAGGATTGCAACAGCACAGGGATAGCAACACTCAGAGCAACAATCAGAAGGCAAGAAAAAAAAAAAAAACAAGCAAGCAAGAGCAGCTAATATACATACAGTATGTACATATTACTATAAAATATATATATACACACACACAGACACACAGTGCAGAGCATTGTAGCTGGATGGAATAAATATATGAATATGTAAAGTTGAATTGAATTGAATTAAACAGTGCGGAGCAATGTAGCTAGATGGAATAATATGTAGATATATAAACACACAGTGCGGAGCATTGTAGCTAGATGGAATAAATATATAGATATAAAAACATAAACACACCTAGTGCGGAGCATTGTAGCTAGATGGAATAAATATGTAAATTTATAAACACACACAGTGCAGAGCATTGTTGCTAGATGGGATGAAACAGCACAACCGTCTACTTAGTTATCCTACATGGTATGATTATGTGCCCATACATATTCTCACTCTCCATAGCGACCGGTATTTTCCTAGTTGTATGCCGGAGGGGGACCATTGTGTAAGTCTATTGCATCTTTTGCATTCAAAAAAAACTATTAGTTTGTTACGTCTTTTTGCTATCATTGCGAGCAGCCCTGCTTAGGTTGTACAGTCTGACAGCCGTTGGTAGGAAGGACCTGCGAAACCTCTCGGTTGTGCACCTGGGATGATGTAGTCTGCTGCTAAATGAGCTCCTCAGTGCATTCAGTATGTCCTGCATAGGGTGGAACTCGGACTCCAGCAGAGATGACAGTTTAGCCACCGTCCTTCTCTCTCCTATCTCCTCCACCGGATCAAGGCGCTGCCCCAGGACAGAGCTAGCTTTCTTGATCAGTTTGTTCAGTCTCTTCCTGTCGGCTGCAGTAATGCCACTGCCCCAGCAGACCACTCCAAAAGTGATGGCTGATGCCACCACCGTGTCATAGAATGTCTTCAGCAGCGCGCCTTGTACACCAAAAGACCTGAGTCTCCTCAGCAGGAACAGCCTGCGCTGTCCCTTCTTGTAGAGTGCATCAGTATTGTGTGACCAGTCTAGTTTATTGTTCAGATGAACACCCAGGTACTTATAGGCTGTCACCATCTCGATGTCTGTTCCCTGTATATTTACTGGTGCTGTGAGGGGTTGTCCTTGCCTGCGGCAGTCCACCACCAGCTCCTTAGTTTTTCTCCTTAGTTTTTCTTATTTCTATTAAAATAAACACTTTCAATATATCACTGTCCCTGTAATGAATCTATATATGGGTTTCACTTTCTGAAATAAGTGACAAAAATATTGAATTTTTTCATGGTATTCTAATTTTTGAGATGTGTCTGTATATGTATTGAACTTGGTTGAACCTAACCAACATCCATTTCTGTCGTTCGTCTAGGCAAGATGAAATCAGCCTCCCCAAAACCTACCTCGCCACTGTGGAAAGTACTGAAATCCTTTGCTTTTATAGGTAAAGTGTCAAAACCAAAGTAGCACAATTTCCACTTAATATAAAAGGGACTGAACTGAGATTTATTTGATTGTGTGAATATGGCACATCAACTGTAAAATAAACCACTTTTTAATGTATTTATTTTTTTGTCAGATCACTTGTGTGATCCTTTGTGAGTTATGTTCATAACTGTATGTTTTGGCGAATGTGAGATGTTCAGTCATCAATATAATTTACTTTATATGTGTAGTTTATAGTCTATCATCAATAAACTTATGCAGTAACAGGACACATTACAAATATTTGAGACCCATTGTAGTGCTTCCTTTTATATTTTAGCAATGCTAGTACAAAACACCGCCCACACTTGAAGCCAGGGCAAGAAGAGACACTTTTACAGATAAGACAAACTTTTATTGATAAAAACTTCATATTTTGACTGAGTGACTCCATACTCGGTGATTCACACCATCAGTTAAAGTACTAGATTCCATTCAAGTGAATGTATTAATTCATTCTGATTGCTGAAGCCACAGTAAAAGCAGATGATTTTAAATGTAACCCAGCCCTTGTAAAATCTAGTGAAGCGCAGCTACATGAAAATTGTGGTTAAATACAACAACGAAGTACTTTATTGTCACATTCAAATTGTAATCCATCCTGTTTTGTTTTTCTTTTGAATTCTTGGATGGAATATGGTGGGCAATATAAGCTGTGGCTTCAGCCATCACCCATTTCAGATAACCTATGTTGAACTGTATAATCAGAGGAGTTATTGTTTAATTTGACCTTGTTAGATTTTTTCCCCTTTGTTATATTATTCTGTTTTCTTTTAATCTTTACCTTTAATCAATCCGAAATAAAGATTCATTCATTAATTCACATTCCACCACTGGCTTTTAGCAACAAGTGTATTTCCCAAATATGTTTTACACTTGCTTTAATTAACCACCACCCATTTGTCTTTTGTCTAGACAAGAGGGAAAATGTCCACCCCAACTGGACCTTGCCTCATTATTTACAGAGATGCAGGCTGAAGATCTGCTGGACCAGTACGAGGGGCCGATCCAGTTGCTTCTCAGTGAGGGAGCGTGACAGCCGTGTGTGACCCATTCCAGTTTTATTCTTTTTTACAGTTTGAATTTTGCACATTCTGAATAGTCTGGAATTTGCTGCTGATTGTAATAAACAATTTAGTGACTTAAGTGTTTGCATCATGATTTTCCATTTTGTCTGTTAAGACACCGGTGGGAAAAGAGTCAACTGTACAAAGGATTTATCGGTGACCTTGAAAATAATGGCTCATTTTTAAGAAAAAAGTAACCAAAACAATTATTTTATTAACTGAAGACTGTATTGTTGGATGTATATGGAGGAATTCTGGGTCATATTAGCATCTGCTCTTCATCAAAATGGGTTTGGGCAGGGGTGTCCAATCATGTGCCATGGAGGGCCAAGACCCTGCAGGCTTTACCTCCAACCAGTGTCTTCAACAGCAGATTCCACTGAACTTCTTCCACTGACTGCTGATCAGTGACAACACCTGCTGAAGAGACTGGGTAGAAGAGAGAACCTGCAGGGTCTTTGCCCCCCATGACACATGATTGGAAGCCCCCGGATTAGGTTTAATGGGATTTAACATTTTAACACAAACTGCTTTATGGTTCATAATTCTGTTGACATATTTACACAAAACCAAAAGTGATTTCTCAAACTTCTGGATTGTTCTTAGACAGCTTTTCCAATCTTTCAGTATTTAATTTGTACCACATGGTGGTAACCTTCACATATAAAAAAGAGACATCTGCAAAAACTTCAGAGATTTATTGTCAGTGCAATTCCCAGTGCAATATTACATGAATGCATGTATAGTACGTTGTTGATGCAGATAATATATATTTCTACAATACATGTATCTAGTAAATCAATTATTTTCCATGTAACCTTGTGACTGCATTATTTTAATTGCCTTTAATCCTAGATCAAGTTTGTTTTGGCCTAAAATACATCATAACTATCAAATATATCTTATTATACGTAACTCAGTACTGTTTACTTTTTGAATATATATTTTGTGGCTAATATAGTTATTAACCTGGCGATCAAGTTGTGTCAGCTGATCATTTTTTTTCTATGACACCCCCTCAGACTCTGCTGCAGAAGCAGGTACGTCCATGATGTCTCAACAGTCTGTCCATGATTTTCACGCAGAGCAGAGCAATTTGTTGTACAGGAAATAAACGTTTCTACATACATTCTTAAGCTCTATAACCACTGATCGTTGGTGAAGCTGTGCTGACATCAGTGACAGGCTGATGACATCAGTGAGAGGCTGTGCTGAACGCCAGACCGACCGTTTGAAGAGGTAATTTCCCAACAACAGAGCCATCTGAAACACAGACACACAGCATACATATTTTAGTAACTAACTTGCAGACATTACAGTGTAGCACGACGTACTTACAGCAAACTAGCATTACCAACCATTAGCTTACCGTCATATATGACCTAGTTTGTATCCTCATGTCTTCGGCTCTCCCAGAAGCTGCAGAACTATTCCAGAGTGTTTCGTCTCGCTGCCTGTACCCTTATCTGGCGGTCCTTTTTGGTATTTACGGCGAAAAAAGCCACAGACCGAGGAGTCGCCTTGTAGAGCAGCCATGTTATGTTTGCTTGGGTCGTGCGCTTCACGTCACGAGAGTGTGGCGCCGCCTTGCTGTTCAAGAAATCCCACCCACCGCAGGCGTGTCAGCAGTAATGTCGAAACGCAATCGAGGCCGAAACGAGTCGTTGTGAGACGAGTCGTGTTTTCAAATCGGGGCTAAGCGGGGCTAATGGAAAAGTGCCTATACAGAGCATTCCCCAGTGCCCCTACAGTGCCCCTTTTGGACAATCCAACCACCTTTCACTGTTCATGGCACTAGCACACAGACCCCTAATCCGTAAATCAAAATCCACCATACAGGCAATAAAAATCTGGCCGGATGAAGCTAAAGAACAACTCCAGGTCTGCTTTCAGTGCACACACTGGGAACTGTTTGCAGAAGTAGCCACCCTTGGAACAGAGCTGGGCCTGCAGGAATACACAGCTGCTGTACTTTTCTACATTAACAACTACGTAGAAAATGTCACAGTGGAAAATAAAATAAAAAAGTATGTAAACCAGAAAAAAAAAATGGATGAACAATGAAGTTAAAAATCTGCTAAAAGCTTGCAACATCTCCTTTAATTCTGGTGATGCAGTAGCATGCAGTGTTGCATAGAAGCTCACTTTAACAACACTGACACCAGGAGTCTATGGCAAGGCATCAGAGCTCTGACAGATTACCAGAGGCCCCTCCCCCCACTGTAACGTCACACTGACCAATGAGCTGAACAACTTCTTCACCCAGTTCAACTTCAGAGAGGGAGTGACGTGGACCATGGTCCCTGTCACAGAAGAGGCATAGCTTATGACACTGAGCACACACAATGTACAAGGCACACTGAGGAAAGCGAACCCATGAAAAGCTACAGGCCCAGACGGTGTACCAAGCTGGGTTCTCAGAGACTGTTCAGAAGAATTTGCTGGAGTTTTACAGACATTTTCAACCTATCTCTGTCTCTAGCAACAGTCCCAAAGTGCCTGAAGTCAACTGTCGTCATGCCAGGTCCAAAGAGGTCAAACATCACTTCTCTGAATGACTATGACCAGTGGCTACTGTTATGTATGTAAATGGGCTGGTACGACTAAGATGGCGGCCGGGTTGGTCATGGGCTAGACCGGTGGTGGCTGCTGCTGGTTTCCAGAGGTGACGCCGCCCAGGATATAAAAGAGTGGGCGGAAGAGGCTCTGCCTCTTTCGTCGTGGAGCCACCTGGCCAGCAGGACCTCTCTATATAGTTTGAGCATTATCCTGAATAAACCCTTGTTAACCGAGGTGAGACTCACTTGTCATGCCTACATTATGGACATAACAAATGGCAACGAGGTAAAAGCGGTAATGGAACGCTCTATTGCTAGCTTTCGGCCATTCCTCGAGGCTCCGGGCGAGCCACTCGTGCCGTGGCCTAGGTGGTTTGCTGCCTTTACCAACTATCTTGTTGTCCTGGGTTTGGGTGATATGGAGCTCTGTCCGCGAGCTGTGTTGGTACATAATTTAGGAATGGAAGGGCAGAGGATTCTAGAAAATCTTGGAGGTGCGGACAGTTTTGACCAAGTGGTGCAGCTAATGTTGCGATACTTTAGGGCGCCGGAGAACGTCATTGTGAGACGCATTCAATTCCGACAGCACCGCCAGTAGTCAGGAGAGCCCGTGCGAAGATTCGTGGCCGACCTCCGGGAGCTGGCGAGGGAATGCAGATTCGGGACCCTGGAGGACAAGATGATTCGGGACCAGTTGGCGAAGCACGTCTGTTGCACGGTGGCCCGGTCCAGATTGTTGACGCACCCAGGAGAGATGACGTTAGCTGAGGCTGTCGAGTTTGCCCAACAGTACGAGGCAGCAGAGACCGTCTTTTGCTGAGGCACTGCGTCTGGACCCTGGTGATGGCAAATGCGGAGAGGATGATTTTGCCTCCGTGGTCAGCAAAAGGTCTGCCCCTGGTACGCCAAAATGTTATGGATGTGGATCCACTGAGCATTGCTATAAGTCCAGAGTGTGCCCAGTGAAAGGAAAGCGTTGTGGCAAATGCGGTCTTTTAAACCACTTTGCCAGGGTGTGCGAAAACTTCGTACGCAGGAGCTGTAGGAGAGATCCAGGTGCTGCGCCGAAGACTCCGACCGTTGTGCATACCATCTCCCTAGAGACGACAATGAGGATTGGTTGCAATGTTACATTGGATGGAGTCGAGGTCCCGCTCCTAGTGGATACAGGAGTGGTGATCTCCATCCTGAATCTTGAAACCATGGGACAGATTGTTTCCCTACCGACAGATAAGAAGGCAACGAGTGGAGTATTATGGTTATGGGCGGAACAGGTTGGCAATATTGGGCTACGTCAAGATGGAGGCCCGATATAAGGACAGTGTGGTGCCCAGTGTTCGCATTAATATTTCTGCATCCAGTGTTAACGTTATGGGTTGCAACCTATTTTACAGCCTTGGGTTCTCCATTATGAGCGCCTCTGGTGAAGAATGGTCTGGATGTGAACTGTGGGGCCGACCTGTTCCTGCCGTGGAGGGTGCTCAGGTGTGGGATTTGGACTGGATGGTCAATGTGAATTTGGGAGTGCACACACCGCGCCACGTGGAGACCTCTCGGGATGAACCCGATGCCGTCACGCAGGCTGCTCTGAACGAGGGTACTGGACGGCACGGCGGGACCCCCGATGAGGCTCATGAGGATGAGGTGCCAACGCCGGGAGAAAACGGGGCTAGACCGCGGAGCATGGTTATCATAAAGCACTCCCAGCAACGACCTGCCAAGAGGAGACCTGGGAGAGCCCACGTGTCGGAGCAGCTGGAGTAGCAGGATCGGTGATCTGATGAAAAGGAAGTGGGCTCCCTCAAAGACCAAAGTTGATGCTCGAGTACGCAGAGATCACAGGCCACGCGAACAGCAGGACACCCAGCGGTGGTTCCAGGTGGAGCCCAGTCGGATGGAGGAAGATGGGCACAGGTCTATCCATGTCTGGAGACACCTGAGGGATCTGCGGCTGCTGGAGGGGGAGAGGAGATGGCACAGCGGGAACCCTGATGTAAAGAGATGGAGACGTCTTGAGAGGAATCCATCCGGGGACTGAGGGTTTTATTTTGCATGTTTGTGTTGTTTCTTCAGTCCTGTTTTATGTTGATTTCTATTTGGTGCCCCGGTAAATTTAAAAAAAAAAAAAAAGAAGGGAATTTTGAGCCTGTTCTGTGGTAAATTTTTCTATTGTATTAGTGGTATCTCTTGGTGAGATTCTGACCAGTGGGGCTCATCTGTGTAAGTTATGTGCTATTTTGAAAGAAATTTTATTGGAATATTGTTTGATGTGCCCGATTTTGGGGTGGTGGGGTGTGTTCAACCCTGGTAAATTGTGTTAAATTTTGGTTTAATTAGTCTGGTCGGTGGCTTCTCTGTGTGAATGTACGCTAGTATTCTTCTAGAGTTTGCCTGGCTTGAATGACTTGTGTTAATTGGATTTTAAGTATTTAATGGAATTATTTTATTTGTGTAACCCCTTTGTATATGTTACTCCGTATGTCCATTGTGGGGTGGGAGTTGGGGTGGGGGGCTGCCTATAGGAAATGTCTTGTGCTTTAGTGTGTGTTTTGTTGTGTTTAAGAGATTATTTTCAGTTAGAAACATGGCTTATTATTATTTTGTTTGTATATTTCCCTGTTCCAAGCGGCAGAATAATCTGCTCAGCCGTGTAGGGTGTAGGGGGTGCTGGTGGTCTACCCAACCCCTCAGCCTTAGTTGTGTGAGTGGATAGGTGTTTTGTTTATTTTCTGTACATATTTTTGGATTAGTGCATGTGTTGGGTGATAAATTTGGGTGGGTTATTTGTGTGCTTGCAATTTTTTTTGAGGAGGGGGAGAATGTTATGTATGTAAATGGGCTGGTACGACTAAGATGGTGGCCAGGTTGGTCATGGGCTAGACCGGAGTGGCTACTGCAGGTTTCCAGTGGTGACGCCGCCCAGGGTATAAAAGAGTGGGCGGAAGAAGCTCTGCCTCTTTTGTCGTGGAGCCACCTGGCCAGCAGGAGAGTGCCGTAAGCCTCCGTATATAGTGTGAGTGTTATCCTGAATAAACCCCTGTTAACCGAGGTGAGACATACTCGTCATTCCTACATTATGGACATAACAGTCACACTGGTATGCATTCTGGGATCATCACCAAAATGTTATAGGTTCCTCTTTAACCCAAGGACCACCTCTGGTAAAAAATTTCATCCAAATCCATCTGGTAGTTTTGGAGTACACATATGCAGTGAAAATAATCTGCAGTTTACATGCCTGTACTGTTGGTGGCAGCCAAGAGCCACCAAACTGATTTGAGCAGCTGCAATCCAAACAAAAGAAGAGCATGGTGGCAGACATTTTAAATGGCAATGACAATCAAGCTGAACAGGAGCTTTTGCTGTTTAGTGGCACAGGAAGAAAACAGACAGGCAAAAAGATTGACATTTGTTTACCCAGTATCGGCAGATTGCTCAGTACTTCCCTGTGGCAGGAGTTTTCGGGCGCATAGGCAGTTCACTGCAACCATTTGTGGGCGAGGAATGTTGGGACTTGGAGTTTTTAGCGAGCTTTAAGTGAGTTTTTAACGAGTTTTACCTCATCCTTCCTCTGCAAAACTAAACAGCAAAACCAGTGTGAAAACAATCGATGTGACGAATAAATGTTGTAGTTGTTGAATATGTTTTTTTCAACAGCTCAGCTCCACGTGCTGTTAAAAAAAGTGCTGTGTTGTGCTGTAAAAAAGTTGCACTGCCGCCTCTAGTGGCCCAGCATAGTTATTACAATACCATTTCTCCCGGCTTCATTGATGTTAAAGGTGAATTAAATTTGTGCTTATTTTGAAAACAAAGCCTTATCTCAGAATTCTGGCAAATTAAAAGTCAAGAAAATATGGCTATACAATGATCCAAGCCTTTAGTTGCATTTAATTCTGACCGGGGCAAGCTGAAAAGCTGGTAACAGACAGATAGATGGACTGATACAACCACACAAAGATGCATTAACTGATTACCATATGCGTTTTTTTTTTTTTCACTGAGGCATAATGAATAAATGAATTTATTTACTTGCAGCAAGGGAGCAAACATGCACAACAGAAGGTTAGGAGTTATGCTCAACTGGGCAGTTCAGCTGAAGCTTTTTTATACCATACAGCAGTATCTGTCTAGATAACTGACATCATGGAAGAAGTTGTTATTTCTTATCTCAGAAGTGAGAACAAAGGCAGCTATGTGAGTGGCTTTGGGAGACATCTGGTGGACTGATCAATTGCTGACATGACATTTCTTTCCACTTACACAATGGCTTAGTCAGCACTCCTTCACTCAGGTAACACATTGCTGATGTAAACAAACAGCAATTGTATTATTTGAGCAGAACACACAGTACCTTCTGATCAGACAGCGCATCGCTGGTGAAAATAAAAGAGATTGTTTTACCTGAGCAGAACATATTCCATAACCCTGAGCACAGGCACACCACAGGGGTATGTATTCAGTTCCCTCCTGTACTCCCTATACAGTCCACGACTGAATCCCCACATTCAACACTAATACTACAGTGAAGTTTGTAGATGATATGACTGCGTTTGGGCTGATCAAGAACAACAGTGAAACAGCCTACAGTGCAGAGATACAGAACCTAGCAGACTGGTGCTCAGAGAACAACCTGTTTCTGAACATGGGAAAGATGAAGGATATCATCATTTACCTTTTGAACTTAGATCTGCACCTTCTATTGATGTTTTTAAGAAGCAACTAAAGACCCACCTTTTTAGCCTGGCTTTTTAATTAACTATGTGTTGATTGTATTTTCATGTGCTTTTGCTGTCTACTTTGTTCTTTTACTTCTTTATGCGCCAGTATTTTTATTTGCTTTGTTATTTACCATGTTAAGCACTTTGTTTGTGAAAAGTGCTCTATAAATAAACATTATTATTATTATTATTATTATTATTATTATTATCTCTTACCATTTTCAAGCTATAGCCTTGAAAATGTCTGATATGACTGCTGTTGCATTATGCACGGCATTATGCAAATTAGATGCGTAAATGTACTCCTATGTCAAACTTTCGATCATATTCTACATCTTTCTAATTGACAGTAAACCATTATCTCTTCCCACTTTCAAGTTACAGCCTTTGGAATTTGTGATATCTAAACTGAATATTTTCTTGACAAAAATCTTTACCACTCTTGACCACTAGGAGGTTCGGTGCCATTTAGCGCTTGGGACAGTTGACTGCATTCAATTCCGCTCTCCATCTTACATCACTATTGCTAACATTTGCTGCCCATAGCTGCCTTGTGTAGTGTATGAATGTAGGGATATTAAAAGTGGTACGTGGCACATCACTATACATAGGGCGGCCCGCCATCTCACAGGGAGTTGTGTAGTTGTTAGGCTGGAGTTCTGAGAGTCAGTTGGCAGCCGGTTACAGAGACCGTATCATTACACGTGCTTGTACTACTATTCTTGTAATAAAGTGGAGTTCAACAACAGTATCCTCGTCAGTCGTCATTGCCAGGTTTATGGACATAACATTTGGTGACGAGAGACTAAACCATGGAGATGTGCTTGAGACCACTACGGCCCTTTCTAGAGTCTCCGGGTGAACTGAACGTTCCATGGCCACGATGGCTAGATGCATTTGAGACCTACGTTGCAGCGTTGGACCTGGGAAAACTCGACAAAGTAAGGAAACAAGCACTTCTTGTCCACAACCTCGGCATAGAAGGCCAGAGAATTTTCCACACGTTGGGTCCGACAGAGTCATATGGGGATGCTGTCGAGCTACTTGCTAGCTACTTTGCTACACCAGACAACATGATAACGTGACAAATCCATTTTCACCAGAGACAACAGGGAGTCATTGAGTCCATTCAGCAATTCGTCACTGACCTGAGACATTTGGCTAGCATGTGCCGTTTTGGACTGTTGGAAGATGAGATGGTGTGGAGTTAGCTGAGCACAAGTATAACCCAAGGCTACGAGCTAAGATGCTAACGGTGCCAAAAAACAAGACGCTAGCTAGCATGATAGAGCTAACATTCAAGCTTGAGGCAGCGGAGACGTTAGCCACGGAGCTAAGTGGGCGCCAAACACAGAAGCTACCCGGACAGACGACGCTTGCTAATGCGGTGGGCATGGAGGAGGAGGAGGACATGGCAGAAGAGTACGAGACGTATGTCATTAGCCGAAGGACCACTCCGAGAGGCACCGTCTGTGTTAGCTGTGGGTCCCCGACACACCAGGACAGAGCACTGTTTGCCTGACAAGAGGACAATGGTGTAACAAGTGTGGGTGTTTAAACCACTTCATCAGAGTGTGCCAGTCACCGGCACTGTGGAGCCAGCCAAGTAAGCCAGCCCGCCCGCCAACAACAAACATTCATGGGGTAAGCCCCAACAGCAATGGTTATTCATATGGCATGATTGTGTTAGACGGGGTAACCGTACCATTCCTGCTCAACACAGCGGCAGTGAGGTCGATGTTAAACTGGGCCACAGTGAAGAAGTTTTTCCCCAACCACAAAATTAAGAAGAACCCAACGCCGCTGTACAGATACGGCGGTCGCAGACTATGCAATATGGGAACAGTGGAGCTGACGGTTTACTACAAGTCGAAAATTTTGTATGACTTCATGTTCCAGGTAGCAGTGTACGGTGACAACATTATGGGACGTGACCTCTTCTACAGACTGGTTTTCACTATCAGAGACAGCGCTGGGTTCGAATAATCCGGGTGCAGCAACTGGAGCATGACAGACGTCGATGACAATGACGTAGTGTGGGATGAGGTAATTTGGAATGGCACAAACACCAAAGCATCTGTCCTGCACTCTCAGGAGAAGAGCCTCCTGGGGGTGGGCAGCAGCCAGACTCGCCTCCGTCCCTCGGCCAGCCAGAACCAGAGCCGTAGGAGAGGGAGTCTGAGCACACAGAAAGCCCCGAAGCACAGCAGCAACAACCGGGCACAAACACAGACCATGATGCAGCACAACAGAGCACTTCAGATGGGAGAGAGGAAGAACCGGACTGCTTCCTTACTCATGCTCAACAAGCTACGGAGGTTGCGACCAAAGTGACGAGTGAAGAGTCTACTTCAACGAGCAACACCGGAGAGACACTGGACACCTTCTGTACCCATGATAAGATTCAGGCTAAAGTAACGAAGACGGAGACAATGGGTGAAGGGTCCGCAACAATTACGGTGACAACGGAACTGCCACAGCACGACAGTCCCAAGCTGAACGAGCACGCAGAGCCACCAGGAGCACAACAACACATGAAACCGAGCAAGGCGCTGCTCCAAGTTATGGACTGGGTTCGGGTTCGCACCAGCGAGAGACCGAGTCGGCGACTGACTGGGCCACAGCCAGTAAGACAGCGGGCGCCGCTGAGGATTGTGGCAAAACTGGGACTAGTGTGCTTTCGGCTGACAGACGGTTTGGTTCGGCATGCAAACCAACTACGGTGTGTCCAGGTGGCTGCTCCTGACGGTGAGGCTTCATGGGAGTCAGCTACTGCAGTGTGGGACCAGGGCCCCAGCGTCATGAAGATTGGCCCTAGCCCCGGGGGTCTGACAGCTCCAGGGATGAGTCCGCCATAGTGCTGCTACAAGTGCCTCAGGCAGAACTGCTTTCCCTGTGGAAGACTGTGAAAAAACTGTTCAGGTAGAAGTGTGGCTGAGACAGTGGCAAAATAACCCACCCAGCCGTGTTGGGTCTCGCGGTGGTCTATTGGCAGACCCTAGCCCTTAGGATTCGTTTGGTGTTCTTTTGAAAAAAAAAAAAACAACAACAAACAAGAGTGTTCTTTATAAAATATATGTTCTTTACATAATAAAAGAAGAGCGTTCTTTACAATTTATATATATAAGAGAAAAAGGGATTCGTTGAAATTTAAAACAAGTAATTCTATACTTACCTGAACATTAATGTTAAATGTTCAGTATATATAAATGTTGAAGAAATGTGTGTTTAATTAATGATCAGATGTGTTTTTATTAGAATGGGAATTTGACATGTTAAATTGGGGAGGGCTAATCTGTGTCACGATGCTGAGCACAGGTGGAGAGCCATGCTCATGCCTTAAATTCATCCAGATTATTTTCTGTGTTTTCCCATTTCAGTTTTATTTTTGTGTATTGGGTATGGTCATGTCTGTATGATGTTATTTAAGTTTGCTATTTGTTTCTGTCTGTTTATGAGAGTTTATGAGAGCTGCCACCTTGAAAATAATTCAAGATGGCGGCGTGCACGGACGCTGCAGCCTCTCTAGGCATCAGTGAGTGTGAGAGTTTTGAGTGTTTTAATCATCCCAGACATACAACTTACAACCGAGAGACCTTATTAAGCATCAAGGTAATGTAATAATGACAATGTTTTATCGGGCTTTTATTGAATCTGTTTAATCCTTTTCTTTAGTGTCATGGTTTAGAGGAAATCCTTGGATCAAGCAGTTAGATGGTCCAGTCGTTTGCTTGGTGAGTCACAGCTGAGCCTAACATCCTTGTACACCAGACAGGTACAGAGGATTGCTACCTCCATTTTAAATGATAACTCCCACCCTTTGCACTGCCACTTTCAGCTTCTTCCCTCAAGACGGAGGTTTGCTGTCCCAAAAAGTAAAACCCAGCAATACAAAAACAGCTTTGTTCCTGCTGCTGTCAAAGAGTTGAAAAAGTTGTAACAATATATTGCACATAATTTAGTTACCTATTTATTAACTCCATTTTATATTTACTTATTTTTGTAGGATTTTTATTTGGGTTCTAAATCTTTTATTGGGTTTTAGACCTTTGAGTTTTTAACCTCTTTGACTAGTCTTTAACTTTTTAATATGACCCTTCTCTCTTATCTCTGGTTTTTCTCCCATCTCTTTGTTTTTATATCCTGATTGATGGAGCCTTGAGTATTTTTATCATGTTTATAGTCAGCTTCATGTGTGCCTGTGTTTGTGCTTATGTTGAATGTAATTGTGGTTTGTAAATATGGATGTCACCAGACTGCAAAACAAATCTACCTACGGGTACAAATAAAGTAACCTGAACCTGAACCTGAATGTAATGCGTTCGGGTGTGACTTGGACATTCTACGCCAGCATGAAATACAATCAGAGGTTTCGCTGGCAGCTACCCGGGAGAGGAGGAAGCATAAGTGGCGTGAACGCAAACAAAGGAGAGGAAAGAGAGCTGGAATTCATGCTAGGCTAAAGGCTAACCTCTGCAGACCAGCAGTACCGTCGCGCCTACTTTCCAATGTCCACTCCCTTGACAACAAGCTGGATGAGCTGCGTCTGCTGAGAGAAACCCGCAGAGAGTGGAGGGACTGCTGTGTGTTTGCGTTCATGGAGACAAGGCTCCACGACAAAATCCCTGACGTGGCCATTCAGCTGGAAGGGATGACATCGTTCCGGGCAGACAGAGAGGCTGCTAGCTCCAGTAAGAGTTGTGGTGTGTGTGTGTGTGTGTGTGTGTGCTATGTATCTATATTAATAAGAACCGGTGTGTTAACGCCACGTTAGCAACTAAACACTGCTCTCCGTTCGCGGAGTTCCTTATCGTGAATTGCCGGCCATTCTACCTGCCGGAGGAATTCACCAATGTGTTTGTAGCTGCTGTTTACATAGCTCCTAGCACTAATGCTAAAGCTAATGCTAACGAGGCACTCGGAGAGCTGTATGATGCTATCAGTGAATCAAACTTCACACTCGGACAGTTTTGTGGTGGTTGCAGGGGTTTTTAATCACACCAGTATAAAGACTGTGCTCCCCAAGTTCAAACAATGTGTGGATTTTAAGACCAGAGGAGAGAATATATTGGACTTGGTATACACAAACTTCCCAGATGCATATAAGGCAACATCTCGCCCCCACCTCGGCCATTCTGACCACCTATCCGTGATGCTGGTGCCTGCCTACGAACCCTTACTGAAGCGCAGCAGGCCAGTAGAGAAACAAATCAGGACTTGGCCAGAGGGTGCAGCCTCGGCACTTCAGGACTGTTTTCTGCATACAGACTGGGAGGTTTTCAAAATAGCAGCCTCTCAGGGAGACAGGATTGATGTGGAGGAGTACGTTGAAACAGTCACCAGCTACATCGCGAAGTGCACAGAGGATGTCACTATGGTGAAGACCTTCACTGCACAGGGCAACTATAAACCCTGGATGACTGCAGAGGTGCACTCGCTGCTCACAGCCAGAGATGCAGCCTTTAGAGCGGAGGACAGGATTGCCCTCCGCTCAGCCAGGTCTGTGGTTGCAAAGGGAATTAATTTGGGGAAACGCACCTATGCGGAGAAAATCCAGGGACATTTCTGTAACACAGGGAACACCAAACAGATGTGGCAGGGAGTTCGGGTGTTGACGGATTATAAGTCTAGGCAGGGGGTCCATGATGATGACGCTTCACTTCCAGACAGGCTCAACAACTTCTTTGCACATTTTGAAGCATCAAACCCGACAATCAGAGGGAGGGCTGGCCCATCTCCACCATCTGTGGGGCCAGCTATCACCATCAACGCAGCGGACACACGGGGGACCCTAATCAGGGTCAACCCACGTAAAGCTGCAGGTCCGGACAACATCCCCGGACGTGTGCTCCGAGTCTGCGCGAGCGAGTTGGTGGATGTCCTGACTGACATTTATAACATCTCCCTGAGTCAGGCCATCATTCCTAGATGCTTTAAGACCTCTATCATAGTACCGGTGGCAAAGAAACCAATTGTGTCTTGTCTGAATGACTATAGTCCTGTCGCACTGACACTAATTGTGATGAAGTGTTTTGAACAGCTTGTCAAACCACACATCACAGCCTGCCTCCCTGCATCACATGACCCGCTCCAGTTTGCGTATCGTTCAAATCATTCCACAGAGGATGCTATAGTCACCATCCTGCACTCTGTCATTACCCACCTGGATCAGAAAGACACCAATGCCAGACTCCTGTACATTGATTTCAGTTCAGCATTTAACACCATTATTCCCCAGAGACTGATGGAGAAACTACTCCTTCTCGGTCTGAACACCGCCACATGTCTCTGGATCCTGGATTTCCTGACCGAGAGACCTCAGTCTGTCCGTGTTGGAAACAATATCTCCAACTCCATCACGCTGAGCACTGGATCCCCTCAAAGCCGTGTACTCAGCCCATTGTTGTTCACACTTCTAACACATGACTGTGTGTCCAGACACGAGGGGAACCAGATTATTAAGTTTGCGGATGACACCACAGTGGTGGGACTTATTCAGAGGAATGAGGAATCATATGTACAGGGAAGAAGTTAGAGACCTGGAGGGCTGGTGCAGGGAGAACAATCTGGTGCTCAACATGGACAAAATGAAGGAGGTGATTATCGACTTCCGGCGGTCACGGCCTGAACACGTCCCTCTCTGCATCAGTGGCCATTCGGTGGAGAGAGTGGAGAACATCAAGTTCCTGGAGCAAGAATTCCTTGGGGATCAGGAAGTGGGCCCAGCAGAGACTGCACTTCTTGAGGAAACTCAAACAGGCCTCTCTCCCCATCTGCATCCTCAGGACCTTCTACAGAGGTGTGGTGGAGAGTGTTCTGACGTACTGCATTGCAACATGGTACTCCAGTTGCAGTATGTCAGACAAAAAAGCTCTGCAGAGGATAGTTAAGGGAGCTGAGAAGGTAATTGGAGTTTCCCTCCCCTCTGTTCAAGAACTTTTTCAGAGCCGTTGTAGGAGCAGGGCACTGAACATTGTCAGGGACCACTCTCACCCTCTGCACAAACAATTTGAACTGCTGCCATCTGGTAAACGGTTCCGGAGCATCAGAGGCAGAGCCACCAGACTGATTAACAGCTTCCTTCCACAAGCTGTTAGGATGCTGAACAGTTGATCCGGAATCCTTTACACATATTACTGCACTTTATGGACATTATGTACAGTATATTATATGTATATTATAGTTTTAGTCAGTTTTAAGTATTTATTTCTCTTAGCTACTTAGATTCACTTAGCCATTTTAACCTCTTGCACTCTGGTGTACCGCGGACGGTCACGTCTCTGCGTCCTAGGGCGCACGAGAGCGCCCTAGGATGCACACTGTGTGTCCTAGTGTGCACTGAAAAAAAAAGCTGCATTTCCGTTCTTCCACTACAGACACAGCCGCGAACAGAAAGCCAAAGGAGTGCTTTGATAGGTTTAGATGTGATTGACCTCTCATTCGACTAATAAGAGCCTTGAATTGGGTTTCTGAAACCTTGAAGAACCAATGACTGAAAACCTAGCAAGAAGGACCCACCTACCAACGGCTGCGAATACAGCCAGCCAATTGAAGCACAGAAGTTCGAAAGCGTGCGTCCCTTGCCTAAAATCTGTTTTGTGTAAGCCGCTGGGTGACACACATGCGTTCGCCAGTCTTTTTTTCTTACTACTGTTCTTATTCCACATTATATCACTGAATCTGAGTCCACTTTGAAATACTGTGTGATTGTATATTTTTTCATATATTTCTGCAAAGTGTGGTTAGTCTGAGTAAATAACTGCATATATTCCTGTATATATTTGCATCCTTTTATAGAAACGTGGACAGACTGTAATTTACTGTACATACTCTGTTGTCATTGAATCCTTATTTAAATCCTCCACCTGAACAACGAGAGCAAGTTTTTAGCCAAAGTCAAATTCCTTGTATGTGTTGTGCATACTTGGCCAATAAAGCTGATTCTGATTCTGATTCTGATTCTGATTCTTATTTGTTTTGAAAAATCGTTCGCCAAAACCGCAATCATGGAAGCGCAAAACCGCAATAATGGAATTATGGTTTGACCGGGTCGCGTGACCAGAACCACGAGTCCATAACAAGCGGACCAGTGTCATGTTCATCTGACAATGAGGAAGAGAAGTTCGCCAGCGACACTGCTGTTGTGGACAGGTAAGTGTTATAAGCTAAATTATTCTTTATCCCTGAAAATTGTAATCAAAATGACTTTTGACCGATCGGTAAATTACAACTGTGCGTCATCGCAATATGACGGACCCAGACCGCTCTGGTCCGGTCCGGACACGGCGCACGGACCGTGTCCAGTCCGTGCGCCGTGTCCGGACCGTGAACGCCCCCCCCCCCCGCTACTGTTCTGTAGCGGATTGCAGAAATTATTGCAGATATTTTAGTACAACTGTGCGTAGTAGACCGCGGCGCACGGCCGCGGTCTGTCATGTGTCGATGGACGATGTCCGTCCTCTGTAGCGGGGATGGGGGGAGTTGTTATCTTCTACATTACAGATATTTTAGTATAATTTTTAGTGCACTGTAGGTTTTTTTTTCTTGTAAAAAAAGCCACACATTTTTTACGTGGCATGCTTCTTTGTGTGTGGGGGCTTGTTTGTTCATTCATTCATGAATGAATGAATAAACAACCACCACCTCCCCCCACACACACACAGCCCTTCAACTTTCATTAGAGCCCAAGATGAAGCTTCTATATTGAATCATTCAAAAGTTACAGACGTTTTTCCAAACTGTGCCATTTGGCACAATTTGGCACAGTTCAAAAACGCCTGGGAACAACCTAAGAAAAAAGCTGTATAATATATTCATTTTTTGTGGTATTGTTACAAAATTTTGACCTCAGCTGGATAACACTTGGGTCTACATTTCTGTTGCATTTTCCAGCCTGGATCTGACAGCTGTGTGTTATTTGCAAGCATTTGTATCCAAAAAAACACCCAGGCGAAATTTATTTTCTTCAAGTTTAGTATGTTTAGATGACTGTTACTCAGTGGCAGGAGCACATAGAGAGATAATTACTGTTTTGCAAAAAAATTCGAAGTGTTTTCTTTTAAATGAGATCAACCCCATGAAGATGCTGCAAAGGGTTGAAGAACAGCTTTTGATTTACTTTGGGTACGTTATTTTTTGGTGTTTTTAGGGAAATTGACCAGAGTGCAAGGGGTTAATTGTTTTATATATACATTAGCAGTTATTATCATTTTAACTGCAACTGTAATAAGTTAACATTACTGTAATATCCAAATGTGTCTCAGGGATATGTGAATGGCTGTCGGGGTGGGGAGTAAGGGAGGGTGTGAGTGTGTTTTTAAATTATGCTTTGTGACTTACAGCTGACGAAGGCAGCTCCTGGCTTGTCCATTTCCGTCCATCCTGGACATTATTTTGCCTTCTGTCGGTCAATTGTGCTTTTTCTCCCACATCTAGAAACTCTTTGATTATTCCATCTCAATTTCGCTTGTATTCCGCAGCAATTTATCTTCTTCTTCTTTAGACTTGATTGGCAGTTGGCAACCATCTCACAGGTGCATTACCGCCACGTATTTCACTCTATATCATCACTATCTGGTCAGGAGCTGTAGTCCTTCTATCATCATTGCTGTGTCCAATCGAACCTCAACTCTATCTTTAGATATCACTCTTCTTCATCTCCTCATTCTTCACTCTATATCATCACTCTATCTGGTCAGGAACTGCAGTCCTTCTATCATCATTGCTGTGTCCAATCTTACATGATGCCTTCTATATGACAATGCAACCAGGTAATTGTTCTGTACTCACATGGCGCTGCGGAGCTACAGCAGGTGAATACAGGCAGCATCATGCTCCCTCTGTTGTAACAACATGTAAACATTTGCCTTCATAAGCTAAATAATCTCTTTTTTGAATCATGGCAAATTCACAAGCAAATCCTCCATTGGTCGATAGTGTCCATAATGGATTGTCTTCTTCTACTACTCTCGGTTTCTCAAAAAAGAAGAAGAAGAAGAAGAAGAAGAAGAAGAAGAAGAAGAAGAAGAAGAAGAAGAAGAAGAAGAAGAAGAAGAAGAAGAAGAAGAAGAAGAAGAAGAAGATTTCTTCTTCTGTGGTGTATTCCGTGCTAGCCATGATTCCTCCAACATGTTTCTGCCACCTTGTGAACAGGCATAATCAGTACAAATCCTCAGTGCAGCTGGGCAGTGTTTCTGCATGTCATGTCACTTGATAGGTACAGTGATGCGCTGTGCCACTAGGGGCGCATGACCTGTCGATGAAATGTGGCCAGTTAAAAGGTTAAAGCTTTTAAAGGGACAAGCACTGAAACCAGTCATTCGCAAAAAGGCTGCAAAAATAAATTTTAAAAAATTGTTGCAATAATTAAATAACTAAAGAAAATTTGAAGAAAATGTCACAGACATGTCATTAAGATGAGTGAGCTGTTAATGTCAGCTGTAAAAAAAAAAGTGCAATCTGTCACCCCTTTAACACAGGTGTGTCTTGGGTTTGACACAAAAAATATTGCTCTGAAAGTAAAAGAGAAGAATTGCTTACTTAGAAACACTCACAGTTTGATTAAAAAAAAATTCTTTTAGTGTAGAAATGTAAGAAAAGTCTCATTTTTGGAGGGTGAGGGGGGTCAGGGCTCCGATTCCCACTCTGTCTGCAGTCTGCATGTCGAAGTGCCCTTCAGCAAGACGCTGAACCCCCAGTTGCTCCTGGTGGGTCAGGCCAGCGCCAGTACATGGTGGCTCTGCCGCCATCAGTGTGTGAATGTGTGTGTGAATGGGTGGATCTGTAATGTGCTTTGGTGCTCTTCACTTCTGCCTCCCAAAGAGAGCAGACGCTTTTTTCTTCTCTCCTGCTCTGACTTATCTCCTTCCTCCTCTAACTAATTGGATCCCAGCTTGCTATCATCTGTCTGCGTGTCTCTACTGCTGATTATCGAATGAAATTATGGATTTAATAAGCTGGGCTTTGAACTCAATTGACACTATTTTTTCAACGAGGAAAAGTGCCCCGGGGGAGGTTGTTTGCCCCACAGGAACGGCTGCTGCGGGCTATTTGAGAGACACAAGTAATTGGAAACTCTTGTGCCTGTCTGATCTTTCCATCGAAGATGTCGAAGGTTTGTACGTCTTCGTAGTAATGGTCATCAGGTTCATTCTGATTGGATCTGGGATTGTCCTGGTGTACCGTAAATTGATGAAGATGGACATAGCCTATCAAAATGCTGGCCAGGCGAGGCTTAACCATCAAATTGAAAAAATGGAGAGGACTCTGACAGTGGCAAATGGAGAACTGTCTAGGAAAATGGATTACATCATGATCACGCTGAGAGCCGTCCATGAAGGATTCAACGTCCAGCACTGAAGGATTAAGTACTGAATCTGTAAGAGCATATAAAGTTTCTTTCTGTGGGATCAGTACTATTCGACTAATCTGACCCCCCTCACACAAGTCCTCCAGATTATCTGCAGTTTTTTGTTTTCAAAACATTTGAGCTGCATTGACTCCACGGACAGCCAGCTGCATGGCCCAAGGACAAATGCCAGCAGCTAAGACAAAACATCTCCTGCCAAAGAGACTTTGTTGTTCTTAACTGATACAAATACCTACACTCAACACTACACCCACACTGACTCAAAAACTGATGAAAAAGATCACTCACTCACTGCTCTCTTTGTGTCCTTGTGTACATTCTTGTCTGCTAACTGTGCATTGAGGGCTTTTTTTCTTGTAATCATAATATTGATCATATATGACCGGTATTCTGACAATCAATGGTTTTTTGCTCTTTCCTATTGTGTTATCCTTTTCCTCCCTATGCATCCTGTACCCATCTGATGACGGGCGCATTCTCGGATGCTGCCGCGTCACCGGAAATGCAGGTCGTTTTCTGTGTCAAGTCAAATCCCTCGTATGTTATCAGTCCCTGTTAATGTACTTGGCAATAAATCTTTTCTGAGTTCTGAGTTCTGAGTCATCCAGAGATGAGTGAAAAGCACTATATAAGTGAACGCCATTTACCATTTTTTACTTCAACAGGGGAACATGAAAGGAAAAAGCAGGACTGCATTTTTAGCTTTGTTCAGTCTACAGTATATCCCACATGCGGCGGGGGCCATTTGCACTAACTAGCTAACTCATACGATGGCTGATTTTCATGCAATCTCTACCTAACATCAGCTGCCATTGTCGAAGATGAGATGCTCTGCTAATGGCTATTTCCAGAAGCTGTTTACTGCTGTAGCTGCATTTGGAAGGATGGATTATTATGTGTTAGAGACGAATGTGTTAGCACATTTTTCATCATCAAGCTGAAATCACTTTGCATGATGATTTTATCCATCAGATTTCAGGCCTAGTGCTGGGTTATGGTGATATATAACTTTTTGTGAATTCAGTACTGATTGTCTTCTACTCTCTTTTTTGTCTGTTTTTTTTTTCTCATGTAAATGTATTAATATACTGTAAACTCCTTGATATGTACGTATCATCTTATTTTTAAATGGACCAAACATATCACATATTACAAGTGATGATTAACTAAAAAAATGCAATATCAGACAGCAGCTTATTAGAAAGAGTCCACAAACAGGCCAACACTGACAGCATTACAACATAAACACAAAGCAAAACAGGACGTACAATTTCCTGGAAAACTGTCAGAAGCTGAGCCAGCTTGGCTTTCCCCCGGCTCGGCCCTGATCTCTCTGTGGGTTTGGTTCCACTGTTCATGTGTATTTTTGTACTTATCCCCTTATCCATAGCCACTGCCTGACCGGCAGCTGTTAGACAGCCTCTGTGATCTATTTTCTCCCACGTTGCTGACAGTCTGCCGGTCCAACCACGACCCCTCACTCTCCTTGTTTCCACCAGCTGTTCCCAGCCCCAGTAATTATCTTTCCCGCCCTTGCCCAGGTGTGCCCAATTTGTGTGGCCAGCGGTGTTTGTATTTAAGCAGCTCTTTGCTAGACAAACACCGCTGGACCATTACACAAGTCACACGAGTGTTCTATGTCAAGTGACTGTCACGTCTTTAGAGGATTTATTATTCACGCTCATTGAGAGAACTGGACTTCTTGGACTGTTCATGCCTGTGAGTAAACTGTCTGGCGTTTCTTGGTGCGGTAGTTTCTGCTACGCTTAGTTGATAGCGCTTCCCCCCTGCAGTGCTACTGCTACACTTAGGCTGTTGCCCAGTTTGCTTCCCCTAGCCAGTAGAGCCTCCTTGGGTCTTCCTCGCTCTCCCGAGCGTATATGCTAATTGTATTTTTTCCTGTGGCCACAGTACACAGTGGTCTGCTTGCTGTTCGCTTCGGCGTCAGCCATTTTGTGTACACCATAACCTTTCTGTAAGTCTTTATTTTTGAACTGTGTGCTATCAATAAATGTGTGTTTGGTGAACCCTGTGCGTAAATCCCCATCCATCCTTCTCTTCCTCCATGCGTTTTTCCACAGCGCACAGAGAGTTTATGACAAAAACAGGAGCAGTCCACTTAAAATTAAAAGGAGAAGGCATATTTTCCTCACACATTTCATAATTATATCCTTCTCTTTGGGGAATAAGAGCTAACTTTGCATGCCTTGTGTGAGTGTGCTTTGGAATGCAAACAGCTACAAAAACAAAGAATATACAGCACACAGAAGGCCACCTGGCATGTTTCGTGTTCTCTCGACCCATTCTGCGAGCTGTGTACTGTCGGCTGACAGCATGGCAGGAAAGGTGAAAGGGCATGCTCATGGGACGGTGGAGCTGACAGATTGGGTTAAGACTGTGTCTCTGCATGAACTCTGAACATCCAGACGAACATACTGACCAACACGTGCACTAAGAATATGACTGTTTGACTGCAGATCCAAATCTTGTCGGTGATACTTTGTCTGTATCTGACAGAGTTTCCAGATGGCATGTGGGCAAGGGGACATGGCCATGTGACTACATCTTCTGTGCATTCTTCACTACGAGGATGATGGCAGTATGGTTTCTGTCAGCAGTGACAGATTGCTGAAAGCAGAAGCTTGTCTAAATAAAGTACAAATATCTGTAATGAACCAATCTAACATTTGGGATACAGGAAATGCTCTGCTTGTTTTTCACATGGAAAACAATGTTTTCAAATTTTCCTGAATACTCTCCTGCTGGAAATGTGATTCAGGTGCTCGAGGGATAGCTTGCTTTATATTTGAAACATAATCACAGCATGTCTATGAGACTTCAGTTGCTCTGTGTAAATTACACTTACAGCAGCCTGGAAGAAATTGTTCCTCTTCATCTTCTGATAGGTAATTTTACTTATTTTTCAGCTCTTAGAAGTATAAATTTGATGCATTGCCTATATTGCTCTGCCATTTCCATGACATCTCTGTGGTTTTCAGTATTACAGTGAACTCAGCTCAGGAGTCACTCAGCATGTAAAAAGCAATGCTTTTGAAAAAATTACAGGGTAAAGCATGCTTGAAGGCACAGGAACCACTCTTCCAGTAGTTCTAAAGGTTTCTTGACTTTAAAGAAGTCCTGGAGGGCTCTTGTATTGAAATGGAAGCATACTATTCTCTTGGACTCTTTGAATTAGTTTTGAGCAACATGGAATATGTTTTTATTATTGTCAGAATCTAAAGCAGATGCAGGTAGCCTACAGGTCCTGCAGGGGGCAACTCGGAGGTCTGAGACATTTGCAGTACTATGAGGGCTTCTCATGAAAGATTCCCACTGTCCCACTTCCAGTTCTTGTCGGCGGCTGAAATAACACAGATACTGATTCTTCAGACAAACAATGTCCAACAGTTGTAACTGCTATTGGTCAAAAAAAAAAATAAAAATATATATATACAGTATATATATATATATATATATATATATATATATATATATATATATATATATATATATACACACACACAGTGGGGCAAAAAAGTGTTTAGTCAGCCACCAATTGTGCAAGTTCTCCCACTTAAAAGATGAGAGAGGTCTCCAATTTTCATCATAGGTATACCTCAACTATGAGACAAAATGAGAAAAAAAAAATCCAGAAAATCACATTGAAGGATTTTTAATGAATTAATTGGTAAATTCCTCGGTAAAATAAGTATTGGGTCACCTACAAACAAGCAAGATTTCTGGCTCTCACAGACATGTAACTTCTTCTTTAAGAAGCTCCTCTGTCCTCCACTCGTTACCTGTATTAATGGCACCTGTTTGAACTCGTTATCAGTATAAAAGACACCTGTCCACAACCTCAAACAGTCAGACTCCAAACTCCACTATGGCCAAGACCAAAGAGCTGTCAAAGGACACCAGAAACAAAACAGTAGACCTGCACCACGCTGGGAAGACTGAATCTGCAATAGGTAAGCAGCTCGGTGTGAAGAAATCAACTGTGGGAGCAATTATTAGAAAATGGAAGACATACAAGACCACTGATAATCTCCCTCCATCTGGGGCTCTATGCAAGATCTCACCCTGAAGGGTCAAAATGATCACGAGAACGGTGAGCAAAAATCCCAGAACCACACGGGGGGACCTAGTGAATGACCTGCAGAGAGCTGGGACCAAAGTAACAAAGGCTACCATCAGTAACACACTACGCCGCCAGGGACTCAAATCCTGCAGTGCCAGATGTGTCCCCCTGCTTAAGCCAGTACATGTCCAGGCCCGTCTGAAGTTTGCTAGAGAGCATTTGGATGATCCAGAAGAGGACTGGGAGAATGTCATATAGTCAGATGAAACCAAAATAGAACTTTTTGGTAAAAACTCAACTTGTCGTGTTTGGAGGAGAAAGAACACCATACCTACTGTGAAGCATGGGGG
Source organism: Pholidichthys leucotaenia (assembly GCA_020510985.1). Lineage (NCBI taxonomy): Eukaryota > Metazoa > Chordata > Actinopteri > Cichliformes > Pholidichthyidae > Pholidichthys > Pholidichthys leucotaenia. The sequence goes on from CM035846.1 coordinate 168,585,235, forward strand.
TGGAAACATCATACTTTGGGGCTGATTTTCTGCAAAGGGACCAGGACAACTGATCCGTGTAAAGGAAAGAATGAATGGGGCCATGTATCGTGAGATTTTGAGTGAAAACCTCCTTCCATCAGCAAGGGCATTGAAGATGAAACGTGGCTGGGTCTTTCAGCATGACAATGATCCCAAACACACCGCCCGGGCAATGAAGGAGTGGCTTCGTAAGAAGCATTTCAAGGTCCTGGAGTGGCCTAGCCAGTCTCCAGATCTCAACCCCATAGAAAATCTTTGGAGGGAGTTGAAAGTCCGTGTTGCCCAGCGACAGCCCCAAAACATCATTGCTCTAGAGGAGATCTGCATGGAGGAATGGGCCAAAATACCAGCAACAGTGTGTGAAAACCTTGTGAAGACTTACAGAAAACGTTTGACCTCTGTCAGTGCCAACAAAGGGTATATAACAAAGTATTGAGATGAACTTTTGTTATTGTCCAAATACTTATTTTACCGAGGTATTTACCAATTAATTCATTAAAAATCCTTCAGTGTGATTTTCTGGATTTTTTTTTTTCTTATTTTGTCTCTCATAGTTGAGGTATACCTACGATGAAAATTGGAGACCTCTCTCATCTTTTAAGTGGGAGAACTTGCACAATTGGTGGCTGACTAAATACTTTTTTGCCCCTCTGTATATATATATATATATACAGTATATACTGTATATATATATATATATATATATATATATTTAAAACTGGAGCTGTCATGAGGGATTAACTATAGAATGTATTGCACACAATTGTTGATTTCAATTTCATTTAATCATTATTATATTAAATTTATGACATTTATTGTCTCACTACCTCTAAAACAGCCTGTCCTGAGAGAAATGTTTTAACTTTCATGTGCAATAAATGTGCTTGTTCAATCAAATAAACATTTGATAATATCTCCAATCAAAAGCAAAACAGTTTTTCTTCAATATATTCATTTTTTACAAGGTTGTGTCTGAACCTTGTGTCAACTCTGTCAGACAATTATAAAAATGTAAAAAATCAGGCTATTTAAGGGGCAGGCGTCACTCTGAATGACCTCTTTTCAAAATTCCTTCTATGCAAAGTGTATCCATGGCTGAAAAGCTGTTGCATGTTTTTTTTATTTTGATATATTTATTTTATATTTTTTACCGATGATATGTCAATGCTGTCATCCAGTTTCTGACAAAACTGTCTGAATTCTTCAGAAAATTTTATTCCCATTAAGTAAGTTTTGTTAGTATCTAGCATCAGGCTAAAAATAAAATGGCTACACCATGAACTCTGTAAGATTTTTGAAAAAATGCTTGTTTTGTCAACTCCGTCAGATGTCAACTCCATCAGATTTTCTGTCTGACGGAGTTAACAGAAAAATGACAGAGTTGACATTCATCATATTTTTATGTTTTTTGATGCATTTTAATTATGCGACATAAACAAATATGTTATTATTTTATTGAATAATGATTACATACTAATTATGTGGCATCAGCATTTTCTACTTATTATTATTTTGCTGAAATAATGGTCAGAAACTGTCAGAGTTGCACTGATGGAACATAAGGTTTAACTAACATAATTGTGAGAGATGTTAAATTCACTCCCTCTCTATTATAGGAAAATATGATTAAAATGTTAATTTTATGCCAACTTTGTGCTTTTCAGTCAAGCAGCCATTCAACACCTGTCTTTGGTGGAGAGCAGGAGTAAAAACAGAGAACATCAAAAAGGCTGAGACAGAACACTGCTACACTGCCAGAATTAAGAGAATAATTCACAAGACAGGAGAGACAGCAGTTGAAACATACTGGCCCGTCATGACGGTCGACTCAAAAATGTGATCTCAAAAGGGCAAACATTTATGTGCATGTTTAAGTCCATTTTGCTCTTACCATGGAAGTCTGCAGGAAAATTGCAAAAACCCTCTTAATTATTCAGACGTGTATTTTGGGCATAACTTGCAATAAATCAATTAGAATCTCTCATCACCTCACATTTAACAGGCTGGAAGACATGATCTATGGTGGATTACTGTTATAATAAGGGATGCACAGATATATTAGCCAATATATCAATATTGATATTCATCTTTTTAACTGATAATTGAATATAAGCATAATAATATGTGCTTTGGTCATCCTAGATGAGAAGAAAAATGCTATATAAGTGAATGCCATTTGCCATTTTAATAACACATCAGTACTTGCTGATATTTTCCTGGTATGCCCCAGTTGTGTGGCATTGATTTTGCCATGAAGCAGACAACAGTAGACTACAGCTGCAAAGTCAGAAAACATCCAAGTCTAAACCATTTTAAAGTATTTTAGTTCAGTTATATTTTGTTTAATAATGAGTTTTTAACACTGGTATTTGTATCAGCCCACAATTTCACAGTTGGTGTATTTCTTATTATGATGGCATTTATACCTGGTACACACATACACATACACATATTGTCAGTGATCAGTCGTCTGAAGGGTTTCTCCTTGCTTATCAGAGATTTACTGTCATAATAGTAGACCTCAGAAAGTTGTAGTCAGACCCTGGCACAAATTTTGTAGGGGCCAAGCCAGCACTTCAGGAACTGCAAGGATTCCTAAGAAATATAAACAGGACTGACCTTGAAGAAGAAGCATCCAAGCACTCCACCCAGCAGACTTTCCACACAGGAATGGAGCAGCAGAAGCAGCAGTGAAGCTAGTGAAGCAGGCCCTGAACAATCTTTGTGGTGATGGAGTCTTCACATTTGGCGAATTCCAGACATTCCTGTTCATGGCACCAAACTGGGTAAATGAAAGGCCCATAGATGCAAGAGTGCAGAGCCAGGAGGACTGTATAGAGTACATCAGCCCCAATTCCATCCTATTAGGATGAGCCACTCCAAGAGGGGACCCAGGAGACTTCCAGTTTACGGAGTATCCATACAAGACGCTCCAAAGTATCCAAAGAGAAGTACACACCACAACCTGTGTGTGACCAACACCTTTTTCCAGAACAAGGCATGCCACAAAGTATCCCGGAGACACCCCAGGTAAAAATACTGGCATCAACTGGATTTGGTCATCACTAACTGTGCCTCCCTCAACAGCATCTGCAACACCAGAACCTACCACAGTGCTGCCTGTGATGCCAACCACTCTCTTATTGCCTCCAGGGTAAAGCTGAAACCAAAGAAGCTCTACCACGCAAAGTAGAAGGGCCAGCCTCGCATCAACCCCAGCAAGACAGCCTATCTAGACAAGAATGTTGAATTTGTTGAGCGGCTCCAAGAAGGTCTGACAGGTAATCAGGAAGAAGGTGCTGAGGACAGATGGAACTTTGTCCGCAATACCATCTATAATGCAGCAATCCTAACCTACAACAGGAGGGAGTGCAAAAATGCTGACTGGTTCGAGGCTAACATTACAGAAATGAAGCCTGTCATTAATGCAAAACGCAGGGCACTGACTGAGTACAAGCATGAGCCATCTCAGAGGAACCTACGGGCACTCAGAGTTGCCCGAAGTAAGGCCCAGAAGACAACACGCTGCTACGCTAACAACTACTGACTTCAGCTGTCAGAGAGCATCCAAGAAGCCTTAGGCACCAGCAATACCAGATGCATGTAGGAGGGCATCAAGCAAGCAGCAGGCAAACCAGTGAAGAAGTGTGTGCCCCTGAAATCAAAGACAGGACAGATCATCATAGACCAAGGCAAGCAGCTACCGAGATGTGTTGAACACTACCTCAACCTGTACTCCAGAGAAAACTTGGTCTCTCAGGAAGCACTTGATCCGATAGAGGACCTGTCAGTGCTAGAGGATCTAGACTCTGATCCCACCCTGGAGGAACTCAGCAAAGCCCTTTATGCTCTATCATGTGGAAAAGCTCCAGGCAAAGATGGAATACCTCTTGAGATCATCAAATGTGAAAAGTCAGCCCTGCTCAAGCCACTCCATGAACTCCTCTGTCTGTGTTGGAGAGAAGGCAAGGTATCCCAGGACATGCAAAATGCCAAAATTGTCATACTGTATAAAAACAAGGGTGACTGTGGTGACTGCAACAATTATTGCGGCATCTCCTGCTCAACGTTGTGGCAACATCGTGGGCAAAGTCTTTGCACGGGTGGTCCTTGCTTGCTTACAGGTCAAAGCTGACTGCATCAAGTGGGTTCAGGGCTGAGAGGTCCACAGTGGACATAATTTTCTCAGTACGCCAGCTCCAGGAGAAAAGTTGAGAGCAACAGATGCCCCTCTACATCACACTGACAGACATGACCAAGGCTTTCGACATTGTGAACAGAAAAGGTCTATTCCAGTAGCTGAAGAAGATTGGGTGCCCCCTCTCAGCTGCTCAGCATCACTGCCTCCTTCCTCGATAACATGAAGGGCACTGTCAACTTCAATGGAGCATCATCAGAATCCTTCTCATTCAGGAGTAAAGTAAAACAGGGCTGTGTCCTCATGCCTTCTTTGTTCGGCATCTTCTTCTCTCAGATGTTGGACTTCGTGTTCAGAGACTCTGAAGAAGGCATCCACCTGCACACCAGAAGCAACGGGAAGCTTTTCAGCCTGCTCCGCCTGAAGACCAAGCCCAGATTCCGCAAAGTTCTCATCAGAGAGCTGCTGTTTGCAGATAATGCAGCCCTGACCTCGCATGCAGAGGAAGATCTCCAATGGCTGATGGACAGGTTCACCCATATCTGCTAGGAGTTTGGGCTGATGATCAGCATCAAGAATAACAACATCATGGACCAGGACATTCCAGCACCACCATCTGTCACCATCGACAACGAGGAGCTTGAGGTCACCAACCAGTTCACGTACCTGGGTTTAACAATCACCAGCAACCTGTTGCTCGATGCCAAAATCTCCAAACACATCCCCAAAGTTGCCACTGCCATGGCAAAGCTGAGCAAAAGAGTATGGGGTAACAACCAGCTGACAGTGAACACAAAGCTCAAGGTGTACCAGGCGGGCGTCCTCAGTACCTTGTTGTATGGCAGTGAGTCCTGGACCATGTACACCAGACATGAGAACCGCCTGGAAAGTTTCCACCTTTGCTGCCTTCGATGTATCCTGGGCATCACATGGTAGGACAAGGTCACCAACATGGCAGTGCTAGAGAAAGCAGGTTGTCTTAGTATGCACCTCAGGCTGTGTCAGAGTCACTTACGATGGCTTGGGCATGTGTACAGCATGGGTGACGGACGCATCCCCAAAGACATCCTATACAGGATGTTGCCCTATAGGCCGCCCAGCGCTACACTTCAAGGATGTCTGCAAAAAGGACATGAAGCTGACAGACATCGATCCAAAGAGCTAGGAACTGGCGGCAGCTGACCGCGGCTGCTGGTGCCGTGCTGTACAGGAAGGAGTCAGGAGAGGCAAGGAGAAGAGGAATCTCCAACTGGAGAAAAAGAGACAACTGAGGAAACAGAGGCAACAGAATCAGGCCTCTGACCAGCCGTCCAACTTCATGTGCCACAATTGCTGCAGCAACTGCCGTGCAAGAATCGGACAGCTGAGCTACACTAGACGCTGCTCTCAACAAGACTGAACTCACCAACCAAGGCATTACCTTTGCCTCGAGAGACAGATGGATGCCTGCCATACCTGGTAAGGCAGATCGCTTTTCCCTGATGAAACAGATGTGCTTATGTGCAAAGTTAAAATGTAGGAGAACATCATTTATGGGACCAACACTGTTTAAGAATTTCAAGCTGAAGTAAGTGTGGAATGAAGTAACTGTGAATGTGTACAGAATGAATTACAACAATTTGCATATTTTTTTAAGTGCTTAAGGTAAGTGGGCCTTTTAGCTTTGGATTCATTTGGCCAGAGCTTTTGTATGTCAAACCAAGGCACCTTTTTTTGTCTAGCAGGAAGTAATCTTTTAGAATCTTCCCTAAAAACAGAAGATTCTTAGATTTTCATGAGGTCAAAATTGGTTCTGCACTTTGTTTTTGTTCTGCAAATTCTTTCATTAGAACATTGTGGAACCGGCCATTTTCTTTACTTCAGTATGACAGACAGTTTTCAGTTACCATAATCTCTGGTCTAAAGTCAGTGTCACATTATCAGTCACTATTTAAGAAAAACATATACACCAGGGGTGCCCACACTTTTTTGGCTTGTGAGCTACTTTTAAAATGACCAGGTCAAAACGATCTACCTACATTTAAAAAATGCCAAATATGGCAATATATGTTGGTGTACATTATATAACTGCGTGAACCCTTATGGCACAATACAATTAAATACATTTATGATCATTACCTTACTCTGATGGTCTCTTCCTGTGGTAACGTATCATCACTTCCTGTGTTGCTGGCTGTCTGTGTAGTCTGCACTGTGGTTAGCTCTCTTCATTCTCCTGAGGATTTTTGCCTTTAACTGTATTTTAATCACTTTTTTCCTTCTACCGTTAGCTCTCACTTCTGTTTATCAAGCCTCTTGCACCTGTGTGCACACTCAGTGTCATCTAATCACACTCTTTAGCCTTCTGTTCACCTTTCATTGGTGTTTTTGTTAGCTTCGGGCTAGCCACTAGCTATGGCTACTAGCTCTCCTTCCCCTCCTCCTCTGGTGTGCTCTCTCTGTCAGATGTTTAGCTACACCTCTGCCTCTTTTAGTGATAATGGTAAATGTAATAAATGTTGTCTTTTTGAGGCACTTGAGGTGAAGTTGTCTGATTTGGAATCCTGGCTCCGCTGCATTGAAACACTGTCTGCGCCAGTTAGTAATGGTGGATGTCGCTTAGCTGCAGCGGAGCTCCTTAGCATAGGGTGGCCTGCTAGCGGTCATCCGGTCCTCCTCAGCAGCAAGGAGACTGGGTGGGTGACGGTGAGAAGGAAGCCTAGTCGCAAGGCCCCAGTTCACCAACAACCTGTTCATGTTTCTAATTGCTTTTCCCTGCTCAGAGACACACCCGTTGGGGAAAAAACTTCGTTCATTGGCAACTCTGTAGTCAGAAACATGAACCTAGAGACTCCAGCGGCCATAGCCAAATGTATTCCTGGGGCCGGAGCAGGTGACATCAAGTCAAATTTGAAAATGCTGGCTAAAAGTAACTGTAAATACTCCACAATCGTTATCCACGCCGGCATTAATGACATCCGACTCCGGCAGTCGGAAGTCACAAAACAACGTGGAATCGGTGTGTGACTCTGCAAAAACTATGTCTGCCTCTGTAGTATTTTCTGGGCCCCTTCCCAATCTGACCAGTGATGACATGTTTAGCCACGTGTCATCCTTCAACCGCTGTCTGTCTGTGTGGTGTCCTGCAAACGATGTGGGCTACATTGACAATTGGAGCTCATTTTGGGGAAAACCTGGTCTTATTAGGCGAGACAGCGTCCATCACACTTTGGATGGTGCGTCTCATTTATCTAACAATCTGGCATCATTTTTATCCAAATTTCCAAAACCTTGACAACTCAGATTTGGGACCAGGAAGCACAGTCACAGACTTACACGCCTCTCTGCAGCTCCTCTTCATCCGCCACCCCTCAACTTAGCCCCTGTCTTCCCCGTCAGAGAATCATTGCCTGCTCCCTCCAAAGTAAATAAAAATATAATGTATAAGCATCCCAAAGTGATTAAACAAAAAGCTGGTAAAACTCAAATTAAACATGAAGCCTCTAAATTGAATGATTTGGCCTCTGTTCCTCCTCATAATTTAAAAATTAAATGTGGTTTGTTAAATATTTGGTCTCTAACTCACAAGTCTCTGCTAGTCCACGATCTGTTAATTGATCATCAAATTGATGTAATATCCCTTACAGAGACTTGGTTAGGGCAAGAGGATTATGTTGGTTTAAATGGATCAATTCCATCTGGTTATTTAAACTGTCAAAATCCCAGAAGTTCTGGTCGTGGAGGAGGAGAAGCAACAATTTACTATTCCAAATTACTAGTTAATGTAAAGCAAAAAACACATTATAATTCCTTTGGGGGCCTGGTCCTCAGTATTGGGCATTTTAGCAATTTTAGGCTAAACCCAATTTTATTTGCCATAGTTTATCGTCGTCCATCAACTTACTCAGAGTTTTTATCTGACTTTGCCAAATTCTTAGCTGATTTAGTGCTGAAATCAGATAGAATAACTATAGTAAGGGACTTTAATATACATGTAGATGTAGATAGTGATTGCCTTAATATGGTATTTAATTCAATATTAGACTTGATGGGGTTTTCTCAGAAAGTAGGAAACTCTACCCATTATCTCCACCATACATTGGACCTTGTTCTGACATATGGTATAGAAATAGAAAATCTGGTAGTGTCTCCTCGTAACCTTGTACTGTCAGACCATTGTCTGTTAACTTTTGATTTTACTATTTCTGACTATTTGGATCCTAAAGAAAAATATTACTACAGTAGATGCCTCTCAGATGATGTTGTAACCAAATTTATGCAGATTGTTTCCTCTATGCCATGTGGACGGAAATAAGCTATTGAGAGCTTACTCCTTCTGTAATTGATAGCATGGTACGTCAAACAGGTTCATTTTGTCTTCTTTCAATTATTTATCCTTTTTTTTTTTTTCCTTTGAAAGACAAAAGTAAAATAGAAAGATGTCTTTACCTTCTTTACATGTTTCAACTGCACTGCAGCCTTCATCAGAAGAGTCAGCTGATTGCTGCCAGGTGACATTTATCAGCTGATTTTCGTAGGCGGGGCCAGCTCAGCAGATCTGTCAGATCCGCCGAGCCGGCCCCGCCTCCCGCCGTCAGATGGTCTCTGGAGAATGTGGTCCCAGGTGTGAGAAAGCATAAAGGCCCCCTCATCTCGGTTCATGGTGTCTTTTCCCCGCTTTCTGATCTCTATTGCCTCCTTGATCCAACGTTTGTGTCTGTTGCTCTCCGATCCAATAATTTTTGTGTTGTCCCAGTCCATGATGTGATTATTTCTTTTGCAGTGGTCCGATATAGCTGATTTTAATGTTTCTTGTTCTGCTTTTTCTTTTTGTGATCTTGTGAGTCGTCCTTGCGTTTCCTTCTCACATTCCTTTTGGTGTTCTTTTTTTCTTGTGGTGAATAATCTTCCGGTTTCTCCAATGTAGGTTTTGTTACATGATCTGCATGATATTTCATATAATACATTGCATTTATTGTCTTGTTCTATTCTGTCCTTGGGGTGTACTAATAACTGTCTTAATTTTTTGTGTGGTTTGACTGCTGTGTTTATTTTGTATTTTTTCATGATCCTTTGAATTGGTTCCGTGATCCCTCGTATGTATGGTATAGTTATGGTTTTCTTGTTTTTGATTTCAGCTTTTGTTCTGTGTCTTGTGTCCTGTTTATTTTCTTTGTTTTTGACTTGCTGTTTCCCTTTGTTTATGGCCCATACTGGATATTGGCAGCGTATAAGTGCATGTTTTATGTGGTTTTCCTCTTCCTGTCTGTCTTCTTGTTCCGTGATGATGGTGGCTCGTTCATATAATGTCCTGACGACTGATAGCTTGTGTGCTGTGGGGTGTTCCGATGTCCAAAGTAGGTATTGATCTGTGTGGGTTGGTTTCCTGTAGACTGTGATTTTTATGCTGCCATCCTCGTTGTGGTGGATTTTCATGTCCAGAAAGGCTATGGTGCCATTTTCCTCCTCTTCGTGTGTGAATTTTATGTTCCCCGTACTGTCTGTACTGTTCAGATGGTCAGTGAGTTCTTGTGTATGTCCTTTCCTTATTTTTTCCAGAATGTCATCTACGTATCTCTTCCAAAGGGTGGGTTTGCATATTGTGGGTGCTGTGTTGATGGCTTTATTTTCCAGATCCTCCATAAAAAAACTGCTCATGATGGCTGATAGTGGGTCTCCCATTGCAAATCCTTCTTTTTGTTTGTAGATTTTTCCTCTGAATTGAAAATAAGTGGATTTTGCAACAAACTGTAGTAATTTGGATATGTCATGGACTGTGAGGTTGGTGCGTCTTTTTAGGGTACTGTCCTTGTTGAGGCGTTCTTGCACTATATGTAGTGTGACGTCAATAGGAGTCTTTGTGAATAAAGAGATGACGTCATGTGAGATGAGGATCTCGTCTGATTCTATTTTTATGTCTTTGAGTTCTTGTGCCAGCTCTTTTGAATTTTTACAGTGAAAGTCTGATAGTCCAAGGAGGGGTTTGATGATTTCAGCTAGGGCTTTTGATAAGTTGTATGTGACTGATCCAATGCTGTCTATTATTGGCCGCAGTGGGATATCCTTTTTATGTATTTTCGGTGTTCCATAAATCCGAGGGGTGATGCTGGCTGTGGGGATCAGGTGATCATATGCGTCCTTTGTGATTTTATTGCTTTCTAATAGAGGTTTTAGAAGGGCTTTGAGCATTTTTTTCTTTTCTTCTGTCGGGTTTGTTTTAATGATTTCGTATGTGTTACTGTCTGCCAACATGGTTTCCATCTGTTTTTCGTATGTTTCCGTGTCCAAAATTACTGTTGTTCTGCCTTTATCTGCTGGGAGTATTGTGATCGTTTTATCTGTCTTGAGTGAGTTTAATGCTTTTTCTTCTTTTCTTGTAACGTTGCTTTGTGGTAATTTGGCCGTTTTGAGGATTCCTGCGACTGCGTTCCGGAGTGCTGCTTTTTCTCCTTGGTCCTGGATTTTTTCGCATGCCAGTTCTGTTGCGAGGATGTATTCTTCATGGGGGATTCTGGCTGGTGTGATGGCGAAGTTCAGTCCTCTGTTCAGCACTGTTTTCTCCGTGTCCGTGAGTGTGCGTTGTGATAGGTTTTTGACCCACTTATCGTTCTTTTCCGTGTGTGTTTGTCTTCGTCCGTTCTTTCTTTCTGTGAGTTTTTTAAATTTTTTCAATTGGCGGTTTTTCGTTGTGATGAATTCTTGTTCGTGTGCGTGTTTCAGTTGTGCTTTTATCTGCTCCTGCGTTTTCTGGTCCGTCGGGTAGCGTTGCTTAAACATGTCCGTTTCCTCTTTGATTTGGTTGTTTATTTTGTCTACTTTATTTGCCGTTATTCTTATACGTTCTTTTATAAGGTCTTTCCGTGCTTTGTTGATGATTTTTTCTGCGTTCTTAGTCGGGATTGGATTTCTTATATTGAGGCTTTGGGGTGTGACCTCCTCATCTCTGCAACGGAGGTTGAATCGTAGGTGGTTTCTGAAGCGTGCCCGTGTTTTCTCCAATTTCTCCAGCCGGCGGAAGTCTTTAATGCAAACTTGTCCATAACTTCCACGTCATACGTCCAGAGACCATCTGACGGCGGGAGGCGGGGCCGGCTCGGCGGATCTGACAGATCTGCTGAGCTGGCCCCGCCTACGAAAATCAGCTGATAAATGTCACCTGGCAGCAATCAGCTGACTCTTCTGATGAAGGCTGCAGTGCAGTTGAAACATGTAAAGAAGGTAAAGACATCTTTCTATTTTACTTTTGTCTTTCAAAGGAAAAAAAAAAAAAGGATAAATGATAGCATGGTAGATAGTGTTACAGCTTCTCTGCATTAGACTCTAGACATGGTGGCCCCTTTAAAAAAGAAAAAGTCTAATCAGAGATTTCTAACTCCTTGGTTCAACACAGAAAATCGTAGCTTAAAACAGAAGACCCATCTATTAGAAAGAAAATGGCGCTCCATTAATTTAGATGAAATCCATTTAGCTTGGAGAAATAATCTTTTAATTTATAAAAAAAAAATTCTCAGAAAAAGCTAGAACGAATTATTATTCTGCATTAATAGAAGAGAACAAGAATAATCCCAGGTTTCTTTTCACCACTGTAGCCAGGTTGACAAAGAGTCAGGACTCTGTCAATCCTAGCATTCCCTTAGAGCTTACTCGTCAGGACTTTATGAACTTTTTCAATCATAAAATTTCATCTATCAGAGATAAAATCAGTCAGGTTCTTCCCACCGTTAACTTAAATACAGTAACTACTACAACTCCTTCAACTGATATCTGTTTGGATGAGTATACTCCAACTGACCTTTTAGAGTTAGACAAAATAATTTCCTCATCCAAGCCTTCAACTTGTCTTTTAGACCCTATTCCTACCAGGTTATTTGAAGAAGTCTTCCCATTTATTGGTAGCTTTATTCTTCAAAAAAAATCAATTCTTCATTAACTTTAGGCCATGTACCACAGGCTTTTAAAACTGCTGTAATTAAACCCTTACTCAAAAAGCCAATGCTGGATCCAGGAGTTTTAGCTAACTATAGACCAATCTCTAATCTCCCTTTCATTTCAAAAATCTTAGAACGAGTTGTTGCGCTGCAATTATTTGATCACTTGCAGGGAAATGGTTCATTTGAAGAGTTTCAATCTGGGTTTAGAATCCATCATAGTACTGAAACAGCCTTAGTGAAGGTCACTAATGACCTCCTTATTGCATCTGATAATGGACTTGTTTCTGTACTTGTCCTTTTAGACCTTAGTGCAGCTTTTGATACTATCGACCATAATATTCTACTTGATAGATTAGAACACTATGTTGGACTTAATGGAACCTTGTTGGAGTGGTTTAGATCTTATTTATCTGATAGGTTCCAGTTTGTTCATGTCAATAATGAGTTTTCTTTCAACTCAAAGCTCAGTCATGGAGTTCCACAGGGATCTGTGCTAGGCCCTACTCTTTTTAGTTTATATATGCTTCCGTTAGGCAACATTATTAGAAAGCACTGTATACATTTTCATTGTTATGCAGATGACACACAATTATACCTGTCAATGAAGCCAGATGATAGTAATCAATTAGCCAAGTTAGAAGCCTGTCTTAAGGAAATCAAAGCTTGGATGACTTGTAATTTCCTGCTATTAAATTCAGATAAGACTGAAATCATTCTTGTTGGTTCAAAAAACCTTAGAAATACCTTTCCAAATCAAACTCTTAGTTTGGATGCGGTTACTCTTTCTCTTAATTGCTCTGTGAGGAACCTTGGAGTTATTTTTGATCAAGATCTGTTTTTCAATTCACATATTAAATTTGTTTCTAAGACTGCCTTCTATCATTTGCGTAATATTGCCAAGATTAGGAGCATCTTGTCTCAGAGTGATGCTGAGAAACTGATCCATGCTTTTGATAGCTCTAGATTAGATTATTGTAACTCTTTATTATCAAGTTGTCCTAAAATATCTTTAAAAAGTCTTCAGTTGATCCAAAATGCTGCTGCAAGAGTTTTACCAGGTACTAGAAAGAGAGATCATATCTCTCCGGTTTTGGCCTCCCTTCATTGGCTTCCCATAGAGTTTAGAATTAAGTTTAAAATCCTTCTTCTCACTTTCAAAGCTCTAAGCAATCAGGCCCCTTTTCATTTAAAAAGATCTGATACTACCCTATTATCCTAACAGAGCACTCTAGTCCCAAAATGCTGGATTACTTGTAATACCTAGAATCTCCAAAAGTACAATGGGAGGCAGAGCCTTCAGTTATCAAGCTCCTCTCCTTTGGAACCAGCTGCCAATCTGGATTCGGGAGTCAGACTCAATCTCTGTTTTTAAGAATAGGGTTAAAACCTTCCTTTTTGATATGCCTACAATTAGGGAGGGATCATGTGTCTCTGAACCCTCCCTTAGTTATGCTGCTAATAGGTTTAGACAGACCTCCAATAATGCATTGGGCCTCACTCCTTTCTTCACTTTCAATGAAATATTTTTTTTTTGCTGGTCATTAACATCTGTTTGTTCTCTCCCATAGATTGTTCTCTCCCATAGAGTCCCCATCGTGCTCTTTGCTCTCTACATGTCTGTTCTTTTCATCTTCTCTATCCCCTCACCCCCCAGCCAGTCACAGCAGATGACTGCCCCTCCCTGAGCGTGGTTCTGCTGGAGGTTTCTTCCTGTTAAAAGGGAGTTTTTCCTCTCCACCATCGCCAAGCGTTTGCTTACAGGGGATTGCCTGATTGCTGGGGTCTTTCTGCAGTTGTGGAGGTTTTAGGTTAAACCCAATTTTCTTTGCCATATTTTATCATCCTCCGTCAGCCTTTATCTGAATTTGCCATATTCTTAGCTGATTTAGTGCTGAAATCAAATAGAATATTATAGTAAGGGATTTTAATATGCATGTAGATGTAGACAGTGACTGTCTTAATAAGGCATTTAATTCAATATTAGACTGACTGAATGAATGAATGAATTAATTAATGAATGAATGAATCTTTATTTCGGATAGATTAAAAGTAAAGATTAAAAGAAAGGAACAGAATAATACAACAAAGGAAAAAAAAACATATTCCAAGGTCAAATTAAACAATAACTCCTCTGATCATACAGTTCAACATAAGTTATGTGAAATGGGTGATGGCTGAAGCCGCAGCTTATATTGCCCACCCGTGTTCCATCCAAGAATTCAAAAGAAAAACAAAACTAGAGCAATTACAATTCAGAACAAAACTAAGACAAAACGTGACAAAAAACTAAGCAACAACACAGACTGGATATGACAATCCTTATGTGATTTTACATGTCATCTTGTATATATGTTTGGAGTATTTCTTCCTTTAGTTTTTGTTTAAATTGTCCAAGCATTGTACATGATTTTAATTCAGGTCCAAAAGCATTCCACAATCTGACTCCTTGCACTGAGACACAGTGTTGCTTGGTGTTAGTTCTCACTGAAGGTTTTTGAAATATACATGTTCCTCTGAAATGATATTGTTTCTCCCTTATTTGGAACAACGTTTGGATATTTGCAGGCAGTGATAGATTCTTCACTTTAAACATTATTACTGCAGTTTTAAAGTCAACCAGATCTTTCAACTTGAGAGCTTTTAATTTAAGAAAAAGTGGGTTTGTTGGTTCCCTGTAAGCAGCTTTGTTCATTATTCTAATAGCTCTCTTCTGAAGCATAAAGATTGGATATATGTTTGTTTTATATGTATTTCCCCATACTTCAGTACAATATGTCATGTATGGGAGTATTAATGAATGATACAAAGTATATAATGTGGGTTGATTCAGCAAATATTTCACTCGGTGTAGTATTGCAATTGATTTAGATATTTTACCTTTAATATAATTAATATGTGACTTCCGACACAGTTTATTATCAATTATTACTCCAAGAAATTTAGTTTTGGATACCCTTTCAATCTCTACACCATTTACACTGAGTTTAGATACTAAGTTGTTGTGATGGTTGTTAAAAACTATAAATTTTGTCTTACTTACACTGAGCGTTAATTTGTTTTAATCAAACCACAGTTTAAGCTTTCCTAATTCCTTTCCGAGTGTATCCAAAAGTTGTTCCAAATTGCTTCCACTGCATAATAAATTAGTGTCATCGGCAAACAATATTAAATCCATTTTTTCCGAAACTTTACATATATCATTTATATACATATTGAATAACAGTGGCCCCAAAACTGAACCCTGTGGGACTCCACAAGTAACCTTCAGTAACTGTGAGTTTTTGTTACCAACGCATACATACTGATATCTATTCTTTAAGTAACTACATAACCAGGACAGTGCTACCCCCCTAATACCACAATTTTGTAGTTTCTTTAATAATAAATTATGATCCACTGTATCAAATGCTTTTTTAAGATCCATGAATACCCCAACTGAATACTCTTTATTTTCTACAGCAGTTGATATTTTTTTCTATAAATTCCATTAGAGCAAATGCAGTTGTCCTCTTGTGTCTGAACCCATATTGCTGCTCACACAATAAATTATTCTTCATTATGAAGTTGTCAGTTCTCTCACAGAATTTTTTTTTCAAGCATCTTGGAAAATTGCGGCAATAGCGAAATTGGTCTATAGTTTGAAAATTTCCCTCTGTCACCCGTCTTGTATATCGGAATTACTTTAGCTATTTTCATTGCATTGGGAAATATACCTGTTAGGAGAGACAGGTTACAGATATACATCAGTGGCTTCATTAAGCATTCAATGATAGTTTTGACTAAGCGCATGTCAATACCATCACAATCCGTAGATGTTTTACTTTTAAACGATTTAACAATTTCAATGACCTCTCTCTCTGTGTTCTTTATGAAAACGGAGTCTTTTATAGCAATGTTTTTGCTTATTGTATCACCTGTAGGTGTCATAGTCTGAGTCCTGATATTGTCCGCGCTCGGGTCATGCAGTATTTTCCTTCCGTTCTGTAGCAGTTTCCCTTCTGGCCTTCCCGGGCTCTTATTTTGACAGCATCTCGGTGGGGGTTCCGGCTGTCAGAGCAGAGTTCCTCAGTGACAGCTGTTTGCCATTTCAGCTGATGACATCCTCATCAGCTGATTATTCCTTTTGCCTATTTAAGGGAGCAGCTTAGGTTACTCTGGGCTGCGACCTCGCCTTTTCCAGACTGGTTTCCCTACGCCCGAAGCCAGTCCACTTTCAGCGTCAGGTTCCGCCCTCACTATTCTTATGTAAGTGTTGTATTCTTGTCTCCCTAGTTCTCTGTTATCATTGGTGCGTTCTAGTTACAGTCTTTATTTGCGTTTTGCCCCACGTGGCTCATTATTTTGTACCTTGTTCCTTCCTTTAATAAATACGCAAACTCACTGGTCGCCTGTAGTGTTTCATTAGTGGTCTGCCAGGACCGCACCATGACAGTAGGTGCCGTAATGGGTATTTCTCGAGCCAAATTAGGACCAATGTTAACAAAAAAGTTATTAAATTCATCTGCAGGTGAGACTGCTTTCACACTCTGAGTCGTTTTATTTATTTATTTTTTTTTTTGAAAGATTGGTTGGGTAGCTTGTATTTCTGTTTTTATTTCCAAGAATATTGTTAAGTATTGTCCATGTATTTTTTAATATTGTCTCTGTTTTTCTCCAGTTCTTTGCTGTAATAGTCTCTTTTGTCATATCCGGCTCTAGGGAGCCGGGCAATCAGAGCCAGGGACAAGCCAGTGAGTCGAGATGTTTTATTCTGGGTAAGGGATAAGGAGAGCACAGACACTCATACAGACGTACATTCTCAGGCTGCACAGCGCAGGGGTAGGTAGCTTGTACCGGACGTGGGGGTAACAAGACGTGCATACTCACAGCGGGATACAAACACCGGAATGCTGCAAGGGGAGTTGAGGCTGACACCAGACGAAGGGGCTTCAGCCTAGCAGTGCTTATGTCGCAGCCCCGAGTCATCGAGGCTGCTCCTATTTATCCTCATTGGCAGCGCCCCAGCTGATGAAGACTAATTGGCCCCAGCCGTCCATAATGCTGCCAGCTGGGGGCCAGCTGAGACGCTGCTCAATGGGAGGCAGGGATGAGGGAAAACATGGGCTCAGTGCCGAGACGGCATCTCAACCCATGGTGACAGAGCCCCTCCCTCAAGGTCGGGCTCCTGAACGACCAGGAACATCCCAGCCCCCCCCCCCCCCCACCTAGGGTGGGAGGAAGGGAGGCGGACCGGAGGGGAAGAAGCCAAGGGAAGGACAACACCAATGGGGCAATGTAGGGTAGCGGGAAAGAAAAACCCAAATACAATACTGACAACAGAATAATTAACCCAGGTACAGATGGGGAGAAGAACTGGGTCAGCACGCCGGTTACATACTACCCAGAGAGTACCAACCATGCGTGACCCAGAGCAAGAAAAAAAAAAAAAGAACCACCAAAAAGGTACAGGGCAAAAAATGCTGAGTATGGTCAAATAAAGGGAAAACACAATACACAGCACCAATATAAGTACATACACACAGTCACCAAGAAAAGTGAGGGTGACTGGAACAAATGGACAATTACAGAGCATGGTGTTACGGAAAACAAGGCACATGACTCTATAATGAACCAACAGGGCATAAAAAAGAAATACTGAGTGCAGGCAAAGAAAAACCCACACACATGAATATATAAATACCCACAGTCACCTAAAGAAATGAAAGTGACTGGAATGAATGGGCAACTGCAGAGTATGGTCTGAAAGGGAACAAAACATAACTCTACAATGCAAAAACGAGACTAAAAACATGGTACAAAAAATAAAATGCTGGGTACGAGGGAAGGAAAACGCACAGCACTATAAATACACATCCACCAACAGGACAGACATTACACCCAAGTGACCTTAATAACGATAAAAGAAAAAGTGACACCCGAGGTGTATGGCAGGCAGAGTCCAAAAATAGCCGAGATGGCTCCGGAGATCTCCCCGCCCATTGTCCAGCTGGCGAATCAGGGGAAGAGAAATGTTCGGACGGCGAACTCTGGACCCAGATCCCAGGAATCCAGTCCAACGGCTGCCGAACCAGGCCGCCCAAAGGCAAACACAGACCAGTGGGGGGAAACCAGATCGCCGAACCGAAAGTTTTGCGGGTCGGGTCGTCGACCCGCATCACTCAACCACCAGGACCGTTGAGACGGACGAAGGGTCAGAGCGGATCCCGGTGGAAGAGGCTCAGGGGAGAGCCGATGACGAGGGCGGCGGGCCTCAGGGAAACGGCCACCTCCTCACCGGACCTGGACAACACTGGGGCAGCACCCACGTCGGACCCCGATCGGGCCTCAGGCGAACCCACGTTGGACCCCGATCGGGTCTCGGGCGAACCCACGTTGGACACTGCACCAGAACCGACCTCCAACGTTGAACCCGGACCCTCCAGCACCACGAGGAACAGCAACTCCTCGCCGGTGACCCTGGAAGAAGGCTCAGAAGAGAAAACAGAACCGGGATCAGGATCACCGGCAGCGCCAGAACCCGGCGAGACGAGCTCAGACGCAGCGGGCGGCTGCACCCTGCTCGTCTCCCCTGGAGATAGGCTGAAGTGCTCAAAGATAAAAAGAGAGAAAAGAAAGGAGAGCACTCGCCTGATCTCGGGTTCTGACGCCGTCCAGGACTGCGAAGATCCAGGATCCGTCGTCAGGAGGTCGTTGTCAGGCTCCCATCTAGCCGCGTCGGGCCCCGCAGCCAGCACGATGGTCAGCGCAGCTTGAGATCCCTCCAGCTCAGGTAACCCCGCCGACGACCCACTCGGCGTGAAGCCAGAAGAATCTCGTCCCGCTGGACCGAACCGCTCCTCCGTGGAGACCCAGGGACGCTCAGTCGTCAGCGTAGACTCCACGCAGCAGTCAGTCCCCCTCCTCCGTCCGCAATGTAGCTGCGGAACCACAGGCCCTCTCCATATCCCACCACGTTGACCCGGAGCCGGGGACCGCTCGGCGGAGAGAGACACAGAGGATGCGGGATTAGGAAAACAGGTTACAGCAGGTGGGGAGAGTTCAGGGAGCTGCGAACCCTGAACTTCTCCTCCAGGGATGTGACAGAGCAAATCATTAAGCAGGTGTGAAAAAACAATGACTTGCCTGCCCCCTGGAGGTTGAGTATCGCCTGCTGTAGTGGAATCTGCTTCTTCCTCTCCCCGCCCGGCGATAACGGAGGACCCCCCGGGAATTCGTCTGAGGATCGCTCGCGTTGTCTCCAGCAGAGAGCTCACCAGGCCGGGATTCCAGGCACACACAGCGGTCAGGAAGCGCGTCGAGGAGGAGGGGGAAACAGCCGGGGTGAGCCAGCCCGAATGTCCAGGAATGACAGCGGGGGAACGAGGCTCAGGGGACGAGGCTGTAGAATCTCCACACTGATGAGGCGAAGGGATGACAGCTGCGTGGGAGGAACGGTCCTGACGATGACCCAGAACTGGATCCGGACGAGGTTCGTGCAGAGGTGACTCGGCGATGTGATGACGACTACTCCCAGGGAACGAAGCGAGGGGGAGACCCAGGATTCGCCGCTCCAGATCGGAGATCGAGACGAGGGAGGCGTCGAGCACGGGAAAGCTTCGTAGCCCTGAAGTCCTCACCATCAATCTCACTGCCGCCGCCACATGCCTGAAGGTGGTGACAGGAAACACAGTAGAGCTCGCGACAGCCACTCGACCCCGGACATAACTGCTGTCAGCTGCGGCTCCTTGAAGGGAATCCCGAGTGACGTGACGCAGGTCGGGGGAAGTCCTCTGGTTGGCGCGAACTCCCGGACTGGAATAGCGGCAGGAACGGGACTCCGAAGCGGGGAAAGACGTCGCCCACTTCGACTCCCTGCCGGGATTTCCATCCACCCCGTGGAGCTTCTCTTGCTGTGTACCTGCAGCGTCTATCCTGGCACTGTCCTCCAGATGGTACAGAGAGTGAGGGTGACAGTCCAGGAGTTCCTCAGCACGGCCCGGATGCCAGCGTCTCGCGTTGGAGGCGTCGTGCAGGGTGAAGAACGTCCCGTCGACAGCCTCCGAGATGGACCTCAGCTCGTCGCCCTGGCGCCGGAAGTGACTCCTGGGAAACGGCATGCTAGCAGCGCTGACACCCGGACAGAAAGGTACATTTCCACAGCGACTCACGGCCGCCGGCAACTCTTCTGGCTGCGACATACTGTCATATCCGGCTCTAGGGAGCCGGGCAATCAGAGCCAGGGACAAGCCAGTGAGTCGAGATGTTTTATTCTGGGTAAGGGATAAGGGATGAGGAGAGCACAGACACTCATACAGACGTACATTCTCAGGCTGCACAGCGCAGGGGTAGGTAGCTTGTACCGGACGTGGGGGTAACAAGACGTGCATACTCACAGCGGGATACAAACACCGGAATGCTGCAAGGGGAGTTGAGGCTGACACCAGACGAAGGGGCTTCAGCCTAGCAGTGCTTATGTCGCAGCCCCGAGTCATCGAGGCTGCTCCTATTTATCCTCATTGGCAGCGCCCCAGCTGATGAAGACTAATTGGCCCCAGCCGTCCATAATGCTGCCAGCTGGGGGCCAGCTGAGACGCTGCTCAATGGGAGGCAGGGATGAGGGAAAACATGGGCTCAGTGCCGAGACGGCATCTCAACCCATGGTGACATCTTTTACTACATCTCATTATATAGGTTAACTTATTTTTGTTTGTTTTATACCGCTGCTCTGCTTCTTTTGTCCTTTTCTTTAGAAAAGCTTTATATAATGAATTTTTCTTTTTACACGCCTTTTGTAAACCTTTGGTTAACCATGGCTTGTCGACAAATTTCTGTTTAAGCTTTTTTCTTTACTAATGGACGAATTTTTTTTCATAAAGAGTGGTTACAATGTTCATAAATGTG
The DNA here is from genome assembly GCA_020510985.1 of Pholidichthys leucotaenia. Lineage (NCBI taxonomy): Eukaryota > Metazoa > Chordata > Actinopteri > Cichliformes > Pholidichthyidae > Pholidichthys > Pholidichthys leucotaenia. Next base: position 168,606,184 of record CM035846.1, read on the forward strand.
TCATAGGCTTCACTTACATCTGATACATAGACTTTTGTCCAGTCTTGCTTCAGCAAGTCTTCTTTAAAAGAACTGATTGCATTTTGTGATTTGTATCTTAAAGATTTTAAAGTTTTTGTCTGTATTGGCCCCCGTGTGGCCATGGATAAGTGCAAAGACTGGCAAATGGTCACTTATATCATTTATCAATAATCCACTTTCTATTTTCTTATCAATAATATTAACAAACAAGTTATCAATACGTGTAGCAGTGTGAACTGTGATTCTACTGGGATGTGTTATTGTGGAATATAGACTCATACTGTACATAGAATTCATGAACTCTGTAATTACATTTTGTCGAAATGGATTTAGTAAATCAATATTGAAATCTCCACAAATTACAACCATTTTCTTACTAGTAATATTATTGTACAGCTCGACTAATTTATCTCTGAATGTCTCAATGCAAGTTCCCGGCATTCTATATATACAACTTATAATTAGATTTTTTGTTTTATCTTGGTCAATCGCAACTGTAATACATTCCAGAATCCCTGGTAGTGCAAAGGACATTCCATTTACAAGTTTACACCTATCATCATCATCATCAACATCATCATCATCATAGCAGTCTGTTGTAGGTGACAATGACTGTTTCATTTAGGTCTGATCAGATTCCTCCACACAGCTCTGTCCTTAGCCTTCCACTGCCAGGAACTCCTGTCTAGGCCCAACTTCTTCAAGTTCCTTTTTACAGTGTCTTTAAATCTGAGCCTTGGTCTACCCTGATTGCATTTGCCCTCGCATAACTGTGAGTAGAGTAACTGCAGAAGGAGACACTGGTGGTCCATCCTCTAAACACGTCCGAGCCATCTCAGGTTCATCTGTATGAGCATGTCCTCCATTGATGGTAGACCAGCTCGTTTCAACACTTCTATGCTGGTTATTTTGTCTTTCCATGAGATGTTCATTTTGGCTCGAAGGTGTCTCAACACATACGCGTGGAGTTTCTTCACCTGCACTCTGTAGACAGTCCAAGTTTCAGCATCGTACAATAGAGTAGCCAGTACTGTCGCTCTGTATACTTTGCATTTCACACGGATAGACACATGTCGATTGTTTCACAGTCTCTACCTCAAGTTTCCAAACACAGCGCTCGCTCTTCCCATTCTGAGAGATAGTTCATCCTCCAGCCTAGCATTCTCTGAAACAGTAATCCCTAGGTACTTGAAAGTCTTGCACTTGACTAGTGGCTCTGTACCAATGCTGATCTCTTCTGGTAGTGATGTTGATAATTGGAACTTTGGTGGTTGATAAAGGCACTCTGTCTTCTTGATGTTGATTTGGAGGCTGAATTGGCTAGCTGCTCTTGCAAATTTCTCCACTAAAGATTGCATATCTTCCACGCTGTGTGCAACTAGAGCACTGTCGTCGGCAAAGAGCATTTCTCTTACTACCTTTATCGATGCCTTACTCTTGGCTTTAAACTGTGCCACTTTCCTTGTTTGAATGTATACTCCTTCTGAAGTGTCTTTGAAGGCCACCTCAAGCATGGCTGCCAGATATAGCGAGAAGAGTGTAGGTGCCAGCACACACCCTTGTTTCACCCCGTTGCTTACTGAAAAGTCTTTAGATACTGAACCACTCATTGCCAAGTTTGCTTGTATACCTGTATGAAGTGCCTTGATCAGGCTGACAAACTTCTCTGTACAACCATATTTGTTGAGTACCTGCCAAAGTCCTTGTCGCAAAACAGTATCGAAGGCTTTACTGAAGTCTATGAAGACTACATAAAGCGGCATGTTTTGTTCAATACACTTTTCTTGAACCTGTTTCAAGCAGAAAATCATGTCCATTGTGCTTCTTCCACTTCTAAAGCCGCACTGGGTTTCCGGTAGTACATTCTCCAAGATGTGTTCACTGAGTCTATTAAGTAGTACACGTGAGAGAATCTTACCAACAGTGGCTAGCAGTGATATACCTTGGTAATTTCCACAATCCTTCCTGTCACCTTTCTTGAACAAAGGCACAATACTTGCATCCTTCCAGTCTTGAGGTACTTTCTGGGCATCCCATATCTCTTGGATGAGCTTGTGCAGGCAGTTGGTCAGCTGAACACCACCAAATTTCCACACTTCTGCAGGAATTCCATCCCTTCCTGGAGCTTTACCATCCTGTGTTGTCCTGATAGCTGCCATTAGTTCATCAAAATTTGGTGGTTCATCCAGACTTGATACAGCTGGTCGCTGCACTAGAGCTTCTTTAGCCTCTTCAGTGAGATCTCCAGGGTTGTTTAGTAGTTGGTCAAAGTGGTCTGCAACTCTGTCCAGGATCTTGTCTTCCTCCTGCAAAACCGTTTCACCATCCATAGCCTTTAGTTGGATCAATCCTCTTGGTTTAGGGCTGTAGATTTCTCTCAAACCTGTGAAGAATGTTTTCATGTCCTTCCTGTCTGCTGCAGTTTGAAGTTTCTCTGCTTTTTCATCCCACCAGTTGGACTTCATCTCTCTGGTGTACTTCTGTAGCTCACTCTGAGCCTTTGAGTATTTCTTCTTCTTCGACCTTGTGTTACACTGTAGGTTTTCCTGCCTAGCTGTATTCCGCGCTTCTAGTAGTTTCTTCAGGTGTTCATCATGCTCATCAAACCAATCTTGATGTTTCCTCTCAGGGTAGCCTAATATATCACTTGCAGTCTGATACACCGTATCCTTCAGTGTTGCCCATTTCTCTTCTATGTCATTCTCCGAGTTGTTGCTGTCCCAGTCTTTCAAGTTTTCATCCATTTCCTGTGCAAGTTCTTCCTGCTTCTTTTGGCCTTTCAGTACACTGGTGTTTGGCTTCCGTGGTGGCTTCGCACCCGTCCCGCAGTGCTGTTTTCGTCTCCAAATCCTTAATCTAGATCTCAGCATAACATGATCAGTGCCACAGACCGCACCTCTCATTGCTCTGGTGTCCAATACATCCCTTATGTATCTCTGCCTGACTATGATATAAATGGTAAATGGTAAATGGCATTCACTTATATAGCGCTTTTATTCTCATCTCTTGATGACCAAAGTGCTTTACAGATCCTGCTATCCACCCATTCACACATACATTCACACACTGATGTAGTCTAATAAGTGCCAGTGCTTGGATCTTGGGTGCATCCATGTCTTCTTGTATGGGTCCTTGTGCTTAAATAGAGTGTTGGTTGTCACAAGGTTGTACTCTGAACATAGTGCAAGTAGAAGTTCTCCATTAGCATTGCACTTGCCTACTCCATAACTGCCTAGCACTCCTTTCCATTTCTCGGTGTCTGAACCAACTCTGCTATTAAAACCTCCAACGAGTATCAGCCTGTCATCAGTCAGTACACGCCTGATAGTCTCACTAAAATCACCGTAGAACTCTTCCTTTGCCTCCTCTGTGTTGGTCATTGTTGGGGCATATACTGTACACTGATGAGTGTGGCATACATCTTCCGCTGTAGTGGGAGTCTCATAGTCATTGTCCTGTCGTTGATTGGCACCGGTTCCTCATCAAGCATTGCTGCTATCTCCTTTCTAACTGCAAAGCCCACTCCTGCTTCTCTCCTTTCTTGAGTTGATTTCCCATTCCAAAAGAAGATGTACCCATGGTCTTTCAAGCTGTCATATCCAGGCAATCTTTCACGTTTCACTAAGTGCAGCTATGTCTACCTTGTACCTGTTCATTTCTAGGACCACAAGCGCGGTCTGTCTTTCTGGGCGCTGTGATGTTGTTCTGTCCAACAGAGTGCGTACATTCCATTCTGCTACACACAAGGTTGCTGTTTTCCTCTTCTTTTGTCTTCCTGCTCCTAGCTTACTTTTCGCTGCTTGTCGGAGTGTGAACAGATCAGCGTGGACCTTGTAAGCCCAGGCTACGTCCGAGCCGGTATGAGTTGCTTTCTGATTGACCATTTCATGAAACTGCTTGCAAAGTATTTGAGTACTGCTAGCTTTTGCTGGACTAGCAGCACATTCTTGGCAGATAAAGATATTATCAGTGGCAAGGACAAGCCAAGAAAAACTGACTCCTGTATCTGTTGCAGTTACTGACCAGATGATAGGTTTGTTTATCTCTGCTCTTTGTGTAGTGCATGTCACAATGCACTGACTGGCAAAGTCCACCGCAGACCTTGCGACAGATGCGTTTATCTGCCAGGATGTCCAGTCTCATCCTGTGTAACTGGGAGTGGTCCACCACAGACCTGTGGCAGATATTATTTTTAGTTCTTCCAGGATGCCCTGTTTCACCCTCCACGCCCTCGGAAGGGCGGGGATGCCGGTTGAGTTGCCGACGGCCCGACCCATGAGACAGGTAGTACCGGTTTTCATGGTTATCCGGTAACAAGCAAGCCAATGCTTGACCTGACACAAAAAAGGGGATGTAAGTCTCAGTTAAAAGCTGCCAATTTCTGACCAAAAAAAGGTGGAATTTTATGGGTAAAAAGCTGCAACTTTAGCGAAAAGACAAAAAAGGTGTAAATTTCCAACTGTTTACAACCTAAAAATGCTGCAAATATAAGATTTGAGGAAAATGCTTCAAGTTTAAGCTTTTTTTTTAAACTGCAAATTCAAGAGTAAGAAAAGTTCTAAATTCATGAGGAAAAAGCTGCAACATTATGAATAATAAAAAGCTGTAAATTTTCAAGTAAGAAGCTGCACATTTCTGAGTAAAATGGCTCTAACTCTGCAGGAAAATCCTGCAAATTTATGAAAAAAATCATCACATTTACAAAAGAATGTTTCTAATTTACATGGAAAAAGGATGTGATAAATTGGCGTGTGTTGGCCTTTTTTTTTTAAAAGACAGCCGTGAGGAGGAACTAAAGGAGGTGTAAGGAGGTGTTAAATTCTGCAGATTTGCATTAATCAGCAGGAAAAGGAGAAGAAGAGGAATTGGTGATCCCCAGCAGCAGAAATAATCCAGTTAACCCAGGAGGAGTAAACACATGACACCCAACAGATCACCCCCCCCCCCCCCATGACATCAGTGGGAACAGCTGGGCCAAACTTCACACCTCTGTCGATTTACATATTCCCTTCTGAGGACAATTCAAGCAGAGCTGCTGCTGAGATGGAAACCAAAGATTTAAAGGGTGACGTGGCTTCATCAGCAGCACTGATTCTTCCCCCCCCCCCAACTGACCTGCTGAACAGGAACTAACAACTCCTCAGACCTGTTAACACAATTTTAACGACAAAAGAACATGCAAAAGAATGAAGAGTCCCTTTGATTTAACAGGATAACAGCGTGAATTTTCTGGTCTGTGAATGAACAGAGCAGCCATGAGTGTTTCACGGAGTCACTTATTGAATTATAATGGTTAATCTAAGTCACAATTTCAGGAAACATAAACTTCAGGGGAAACTTAACCTCTTCCACTCTGTGGAAGCCCATGACACACTGTTTTAAATTTTGCTTATTTTTCTTTTCTTTTTTTTTTTTCCCTGCTTCTCTTCCAGTCCTTATGGCCACTTTCTGATTGCTTTGAGTTTTTAAAACATCATTTTAAGAATAATGTTAACTGACTTAAAGTACATTTCTAACTACACTATATCATACAATATGCTGTTTAACATACAATTTCATTTGATCGCATTTAGCTCTTAATTCAAACAAGCAGATTATTTGCAACCAACTTAATTAAGACTTGAACAAAAACAATCAATCTAAATACAACTGGGAGTGTTTAAGAATAAAAATCTTTGGATTCCTTAATGAAATTCTGCCTGCAGATCACCTGCGCTCAAACATTCCAATTACCACTCATGAGACGGACCAGATTCCATACAAAATGTTAAAAATTTTGCTTTGGCTTCGTCTTTAAGGGGTTGCTGTTCCAGTTAAAAGTCTCAAGTGTTGGAGAGTCAACCTTTGTATAAAACGGCCAAGACAGTATACCACAAAAGGCTCAAAGTCGCAAAGATAATCCAGAGGTTAAACCGGCTGTTAGTGTCATTTAAGCCCTTCATGGCTTCAACAACGTGGAACCGGCGTTTCACTTTGAAACGGATGGCTCGAGTTATTGCAAACGAGCAAGTTTAAAACGCACACTAAAGTTAAGAGTATTGCAAAAAGGAAAATAGTTTAATATAAAACATAGCTGCCTTACCTTGAAATGTCCTTTACAAATGATTGTAGCATAGTTGTTGCATTTCAGAAATTGCTCATCTGCTGGGATTTTCACATGTCGTAAAGATAACTCACGCTCTTAAATCACCACCAGGCTTCAGTGTGGAGGAAAAATAAGTTCAGGCGAGATGCGGCTAGGTGGAAGGTGGCAGCCTCTAGAGGTCTCTGGACCTGGGCCTCTGGACCTCTAGAGGTCCAGCCTCTAGATCCTAGAGATAAAAAGACCAACAAAAATAAGAGTTAGTGATGAATTCTGGTTCTGACTTGCACTGGCTGCATGTACAAGGGATCCTGAAAAGTTCATAGGCTGAAAAGTTTATAGTGGTCAAATTTGACCAAATGTGGTTTCTTTTTCACCCGCTGGGATCCAAGCGGTGCAACACCAACACCAAGTTTACACCTATACAGGCCAGGTCATCAATATACAGTACAACACCACCACCCTTTTTTTGAGATCTGTTAACATGAAACATCTGATATCCCTCTATTGCCATCAGAGGAGCCTGCTCTTCATTAAGCCAAGTTTCAGAGACTGCGATGGCTGTAAATTTTCTGTCTAACTGTTTTAAATAGTCCTGAATCTGTGGAAAGTTTTTGTTAAGACTTCTGCTGTTGAAGTATATTATTGATAGTTTACCATCTAATTGCATTTGACTTTTGAATTGCTTTTTAGTATAATATTCACAATGATTATGAATATTATTGAAAAAGTGGTTATCGGGATGTTATCATTCAGGATGTTATCATTATCAAATAGCTGAGCTCTGTGGTTCCATTGATCAGCTGATTGGATCCACCTTTTTTTTTTTTACCTTTGGTTAAAAAAAAAACATGGGAGGAAGACCCTACAACCTTTGGTCCATGACGTATCAACCATACACTGTATACATTTTCAGCATGGGACACATATTTTTTCCAGTTTACAAAATTTTTCACTGGGTCTGAGGTGTGTGTGGAAAAAAATGCATTTTGGCTAACATTTAGAGGGTCAAAAATGCAATTGTTTAGGCATAATAATAATAATAATAATAATAATAATAATAATAATAATAATAATAATAATAATCAGGTTCAGGTTACTTTATTTGTACCCGTAGGTAGATTTGTTTTGCAGTCTGGTGACATCCATATTTACAAAGCACAATTACATTCAACATAGACACAAACACAGGCACACATGAAGCTGACTATAAACATGATAAAAATACTCAAGGCTCCATCAATCAGGGTATAAAGACAAAGAGATGAGAGAAAAACCAGAGGTAAGAGAGAAGGGTCATATTAAAAAGTTAAAAACTAGTCAAAGAGGTTAAAAAGTCAAAGGTCTAAAACCCAATAAAAGATTTAGAACCCAAATAACATCCTACAAAAATAAGTAAATATAAAATGGAGTTAATAAATAGGTAACTAAATTATGTGCAATATCTTGTTACAACTTGTTCAACTCTTTGACAGCAGCAGGAACAAAGCTGTTTTTGTAGCGTTGGGTTTTACTTTTTGGGACAGCAAACCTCCGTCTTGAGGGAAGAAGCTGAAAGTGGCAGTGCAAAGGGTGGGAGTCATCATTTAAAATGAGAAAGATAATAAAACAAAGAAATCAATTGTGATGCGCTTTGTGAACAGAAGGGTAAAGAATGACATACTGAGGCAGGCCAGAAAGCTATGGGGAACAGAAGTTTACCTAAATGAACATTTAACAAAGGCTAATGCTGAAATAGCACGGCAAGCACGGATGCTGAAATGACAAAACAAGATACAGGTAACATCGACAAGAAACTGTAGAGTTTGGATCAAGCTATATGGGCGCATGCGCACGCAGCGACTGGCAGCTGGTGAAAAAAGTCTGTCGTCTGTGTCTCTGTTTTTACGCACTTTAATGTGTTTAAACAAAATTCTCTGTCGTTTTTGTCCTTGAATGTTTGTGGACTGTATAACGAAGAGCTCCCTGGTTCAATCAATATGGATTTTCTCCTTATTTTTGCACTGTTACTTCTTTCCTACCGGCTCTTTGTCTCTGACGTAAGCGCAATCACGATCATGCCGGGGAGAATGCAATATTCCAGAGACATGTTGCTGCATTTAAACACGGATAATGCAGCATCTGTGTTTGAGTCTATGCCGCAACTGCCGGACTTTATTTTAAGCGACTTTCATGGACACAGCGATGAAAAGAGAGACAAGAGGAGGAAACGCAGAAAGCGTGGAGGCGTGAAATTAAGCCTGAGGAGACGTCAGTTTAACAGCATTCCTCTTCATTCCTTGATTTTGGGGAACGTACAATCCCTGAGAAATAAAGTAGATGAAATTCAAGGGAATGTACGCTACCAGAAGGACTTCAAGAACTGCTGTGTCATGGCTTACACGGAGACGTGGCTTACGGCGCAAGACCCGGATGCGGACCTGTGGATTGACAGCTTTGGAGCCCCACTTTGCTTGGATCGGCAAGAAGAGGTAACGGGAAAACGTCAGGGGGGCGGCGTATGTTTATATATTAAAAAATAGTACTGCACATCTGTCACGGTCAGAGAGCGCATCTGTACACCCGATGTGGAGCTTCTGTCCGTATCGCTATGCCCCTTTTATCTGCCCCGCGAGTTCCCCCAACTTTTCATAACGACTGTGTACATTCACCCGAAGGCGGATGCTGACTCCGCCTCCAGCATCGTCTTTGATGTGGTCCAGCGGTTGCAGTCAATTTCTCCAGAGGCGCCAAACTTTATTCTTGGGGATTTTAACCATGTTTCTTTAAAGAAGACACTTAAAAACATTTATCAGTATGTCTCCTGCCCAACCAGGCGAAAAAAGACATTGGACCTGTGCTATGGATCCATTGAGAGGGCCTATAAATCACTTCCCCTTCCTCCTTTAGGATCCTCAGATCACAACTGTGTACATTTGCTGCCCACATATAAAACTGCTCTCAGAAGAGGCAAGGTGAAGACCAGAGACATAGATGTGTGGACAGAGGATTCAGTGCACTGCCTCCAGGAATGCTTTAACTGTACGGACTGGGAGGTTTTCACACTGTCCTGCGGGGATGATTTGGACTCTTTGGTAGACGTCACATGCTCATACATGGCTTTCTGTAAAAATATGATCGTTCCACGTAAACGTGTCAAAATATATCCCAACAACAAGCCATGGGTTACAAAATCAGTTAAATCCTGCTTACAGAGGAAAGCACTTGCCTTTAAACAGGGGTCTGTTTCTAAGCTACAGGTTGCCACAAAAGAGCACAAAAGGGCGTCCTCGAGCGCACGAGGGCGCACGAGAGCGCACTGAAAAAAAAAAAAAAAGTTCTTCCACTTCAGACACAGCCGCGAACAGATTGGATATGATTGACCTCTCATTTGACTAACAAGAGCCTTGAATTGGGTTTCTGAAACCTTGAAGAACCAATGACTGAAAACCTCGCAAGAAGGACCCGCCTACCAACGCAGCGAGCCAATTGAAGCACAGAAGTTCGCTGAGCTGTTTTGTCTAAAGCTGGGTGAAGAGAGACTGCTACAGCAGCCACAGGTGGTGCTTTTTTTTAAAAAAATTCCAGCAGAGTGTTTAGTATTCTCTTACATGGTCATCATAGACCGACGGAGGCCGACGACGAAGGTCGTAAATCATTCGCCAAAACCGCAATCATGGAATTATGTTTTGACCGAGTCGCGAGACCAGAACCACGAGCGGACCAGCGTCGCGTTCGTCTGACAGTGAGGAAGAGAAGTTCGCCAGGACAATGTGGCTGTGAAGAGGTAAGGTGTTATAAGCCAAATTATTTTTTATCCCTGAAAATTGTAATCAAAAATGACTTTTGACCGATCGGTAAATTACAACTGTGCGGCACGATGTCCGAAGTGCGTACGCCGTGGTACACGGTTTGTTCGCCGCCTCCGGACCGTGAACGCCCCCCCCCCGCCGCTGCTATTCTGTAGCGAGGGGGGGGGAGCCGCGGTGACTGCGCTGCTGTGGCCACATGCCACATCCGAGTGTAATCCGTCATGTAGCGATGGCCGATCTCCGTCCTCTGTAGCGAGGGGAGGGGGACAACCCCCCCCCACACACACACACAGACACAGTCCTGAATATGACCTTTCATTAGAGCCCAAAATGAAGCTTCTACATTGAAGCATTCAAAAGCTACAGACATTTTTCCAAACTGTGCCATTTGGCACAATTTGGCACAGTTCCAAAACGCCTGGGAACTACCTGAGAACAAAGCTGTGTAATATATTCATTTTTTGTGGTATTGTTACAAAATTTGGACTTCAGCTGGATAACACTTGGTTCTACATTTCTGTTGCATTTTCCAGCCCGGATCTGAAGCTGTGTGTTATTTGCAAGCATTTGTATCCAAAAAAACACCCAGGCCAAATTTATTTTCTTCAAGTTCACTATGTTTAGATGACTGTAACTCAGTGGCCGGAGCACTTAGAGAGATTATGACTGTTTTGCCAAAAAATTCAAAGTGTTTTCTTTTAAATGAGACCAACCCCATGAAGATGCTGCAAAGGGTTGAAGAACAGCTTTCGATTTACTTTGGGCACATTATTTTTTGGCGTTTTTAGGAAAATTGACCGGAGTGCAAGGGGTTAATGGAACACACGCCAGGCTTTTATTTGTGGACTTTTCCTCCGCCTTTAATACAATCCACCCTCATATTTTAGTTGAAAGGCTCCTGCAACAATTTGATTTGAGCAATAATCTGGTGGGTTGGATTCTGGATTTCTTAACCAACAGGACACAGAGAGTAAGGGTCAATGGTACATTGTCTGACCAAAAGTGCTCTTCTACTGGCTCTCCTCAGGGGTGTGTGTTGTCACCACTACTCTTCATCCTGTACACAAACATGTGTCGGAGCAGACATGACAACAGACACATTATAAAGTATGCTGATGATTCAGTTATTGTCAGTCTCCTCCAGGATGGTGAGAGTGGCCACGGCCCAGTAGTTGATGATTTTGTTCACTGGTGTGGGGATTCCTACCTGCAGCTGAATACGACAAAAACTAAAGATATGATTATTGATTTTAGGAGGAAAACACCCAGGCACAAAGTCACCGTACAAAAAGGCCAGACCACCGAATGTGTACAATCCTACAAATATCTTGGGACGATTATTGATAGTAATTTAAACTCTGAAGAGAACTGTGAAAGGGGGTGCAAAAAGGGTTAGCAACATTGTTTGAGGAAACTTGCATGCTTCCAAATTGACCGAACTGTAATGACAATGTTTTATCAGGCTTTTATTGAATCTGTTTTATCCTTTTCTTTAGTGTCATGGTTTGGTCAGATAAAACTGAAACAGAGGAAATCCTTGGATCAGGTAGTTAGATGGTCCAGTCGTTTGCTTGGTGAGTCACAGCTGAGCCTGACATCCCTGTACACCAGACAGGTATAGAGGGTTGCTACCTCCATTTTAAATGATGACTCCCACCCTTTGCACTGCCACTTTCAGCTTCTTCCCTCAAGACGGAGGTTTGCTGTCCCAAAAAGTAAAACCCAATGCTACAAAAACAGCTTTGTTCCTGCTGCTGTCAAAGAGTTGAAAAAGTTGTAACAATATATTGCACATATTTATTAACTCCATTTTATATTTACTTATTTTTGTAGGATTTTTATTTGGGTTCTAAATCTTTTATTGGGTTTTAGACCTTTGAGTTTTTAACCTCTCTGACTAGTCTTTAACTTTTTAATATGACCCTTCTCTCTTATCTCTGTTTTTTCTCTAATCTCTTTGTCTTTATGTCCTGATTGATGGAGCCTTGAGTATTTTTATCATGTTTATAGTCAGCTTCATGTGTGTTTGTGTTTGTGTTTATGTTGAATGTAATTGTGCTTTGTAAATATGGATGTCACCAGACTGCAAAACAAATCTACCTACGTTTACAAATAAAGTAACCTGAACCTGAACCTGAACCTGAGGAAGCAAAGGCCATAATAATCAGAGATCTCACTGACTTAAATAAATATAGATGAACACTGATTAAGAAGATTAAGAGACTATGATAATCCATATCCACACACATGGCAAGAACAGTTCTTTTGTGACATACCATGTCAATGTACTTTAAAAAACAAAACAAAAAAAACTAAACAAAACAAACAAAAAAAACTTATGACTGACTTGAGTAGACATCAATTATCCCCAGTTGGAGGAAGTCATTTTACACAGAGTGAGGAAATTCAGACTCTGAAAATGTGCCATTATGCTGAACATAAACTACAAGAGATGGAGAATGATAACCAGCCTCAGGAGAATGATAAATCAGCCTCAGGGAAAAAGCACAGGACATGCATTTTCTTTTTTTTCACTTTATTGAAAATAACTTGCAAATAACAATTTGAGCGCTGTGGTTCTATTGTAAGTGGTTTGTTTTTTATTGATGAAATATGTTGTGTTTCACTTCCTTGTTTTGCACACAGAGCACTGTGGTGGAGTCAGTCCGAAACCAAACCCTGCCCACACTGCCTGGGCATGAGACAGAATCGTGGCTAAACTTTTATTGATAAAAATTACATATTTTGACTTAGTGACTCCATATGTTCTCCATGCCGAATTATCCATTAGACCTATGCAATCACAGCAACTTTATGGTATAATTTTTTAAGCATTAAATCTTAAGTATTACCAAACCTATCATCTGGTCAGTCACTGCAACAGATACTGGAGTCAGTTTGTCTTGGCCTGTCCTTGCCACTGATAATACCTCTATCTGCCAAGAATGTGTCGCTAGTCCAGTAAAAGCTAGTGGTACTCAAACGCTTTGCAAGCAGTTTCATGAAATGGTCAGTCAGAGAGCAACTCATACCAGCTCGGACGTCGCCCAGGTTAACAAGGTCAGGAGTTCCTGGCAGCGGAAGGCAAACTACAGAGCTGCGTGGAGGAATCTGATCAGACCTAAATGAAACAGTCATTGTCGCCCTTGACAGACTGCTATGATGATGATGATTATCTTTTTCTAGTCAAATTTGTCGCGTTTCGCTTCCTTGTTTTGCACACGGAGCGCTGTAGTGGTGTCAATCGGAAACCAAACCCTGCCCACGCTTCTAGAAGCCTGGGCATGAGACACAGTGGTGGCTAAACTTTTATTGATAAAAATTACATATTTTAACTGAGCGATTCCATATTCGGAGATGCACACCCTTGTAACCTCAAACTAAGTTTAAAATCTGAGGCCAGTCTGACAAACGGTTCAAGAGATATGGGTGGAACAGACAGACAGACACACACACACAAACACACAGACAGGGATTTTGTGTTTTTTAAAGTTCTTTATAAATAAAGTTGGATTGGATTGGAAAGAAACTCTTAAACACACTACATTTTTTGGTGCATTTCCAGTGAGGCAAAGAGCTGTTTGATGATGCAATGATGTAAGGATGGTGGTGTGTGGAAGTCAAGGAATTACCTCAGCAAGGTAGAGGACATTATTATATGTTGTATTATTTTTCGGGTCTTTGCAGACTTTAAAATCAGATGTATGAATTGAGAATATGCTCCTCAAAAAGCAAAAAAAAAAAAAAAAAAGGAGAATTATGAGATTAAATTTCATGCCACAGATAGCAATACAGTAGCAGCTCAGAGTCAGAGAGAAGCACAACAACATAAATGGGGACAGTTAATACTTTTGAGCAGCAGCTGTTGTGGTTATGAAGGCTGTGATCTGATGCCGATGTCAGGCTTCAATGGTTACTTAAAGACTAGAAGGTTACAGCACTAATGGAGAGTCACTGCTCTTAAGTGGGCACTAAAACAGTTCCTGAAAAGGAATTCAAAACTATTTGTGTGCTGAATACAGAAAAAAATCTAATTTTGACCAGGTATGCCTGAAGAGAGTAACTTGAAAGCCTGCTTCAGCATTGCTGCATCCCAGTGTGGTTGCGATAAGCAGATAAAACTTTGGGACAATAATGAGAGAGCTTCTGTTAGAATGGAGAAGGACCCATCTGTCTGGAAAGAGCACAAGTAATCAAGCCTTTATTCTCAGCTGTTTTGGCAGGTTGGACGGCAAGAGTTTGCATGGACGGAGATCAGTCTGCCAGCCTGAAGGTTGAGCATTAAGACTTGAAGCGACAAGATAGAAAGTGACACAAAAAGCAGATGCCGACACAAACACTAAGACAAGCAGCGGGAAGAGATCAATTGTGTCATCTTGGCTTTCATCAAAGTTTGTCAGGAAAGAAAAAAATCTCTGTGCTTTCTCGCAGTCCCCAGAGATTTATTTGTAAATGTCACACTTGTCAAGTCGTCAGCAGCTGTGTCTCCCGTGGATGCCACATCACACACATCACCAGATGCAAATTATGAAATAACCTACTGGTATGTACTTCACTTTAGTTCTGCATGATTTTCTTGGTCATCTGCAGGCAAAAGATTCCTTGAATTGAATCTCAACTGCATTTTGTTGTAAATTAAGATTCAAGCCAGCCATCAGCAAGCACATACATGCACACACAAACACAGATGTTATAAGAACCCTTTTGCTACACACCAGCAGACGGGTGGATGCTCAGTCACTTCTCAACCACATCTTGGTTTGTCTCATTAAAAATGTTTGCCTGGATGACACCATTCTGTCTTTAAGCAACTGTGACCATGACATCTGTCCAAAGATTTTTTTTTTTGCTCTTTTAGATCTCACGCCAAATAAATTTAATGCATTTTCCTAAATGCTATATAGCTTATGTCTTTGAGTTCATTTTACATTTTTTTTCAGATCAGATGTGACTGTCATGCTTGCAACACACAGAGACAGTTACCAGGAAAAAAATACTGCAAAATTTTAAACAGCCATCATCTCCAAGGTATCTAACTATAAACAGCTGTATTCTGATACAAGGACATTTCCCTTTTATTATAACTCCTTTTTAAAAGTAATAATCTGACGTAATATGCTCAATGCTTATTTGTCCAATAGAGAAAAATATCTCATTGGATTTACAGTGTTTGAAGAATAACAAAGAATTACATAATTGAAATAGTTTAGTTGTCCTAAACTTTACAGTCTGTGGTGGAAAGTGAAAGTTCATTCATTCACTTAAAAAAATAAACTAATGCCTAATCTATAGGCTATACGTCTCTAAATTCATAATTAAAACAAAAATGTCAAAGAGATAGAAAGCTTTTCAGTGTTTCATCATGAAAATTAAAAGGATGGGTAACAGTGCTTTGATTAGATTATGACTTTTACAATGCTGTCCATTAAAAGAACAGAGAGTTCCAGTGCATGCTGGAAGTAGTTCCTCATATGCCCATGCCAGTAGGTGTCCCACTGTGTTAGAACATGCCACTTAAATAGCAACTGCTGATGAAAAGTGCATTAAGAGAAAATAGAGCTAGCAGGAGCTGCCAGGCAGATAGATAGATAGATAGATAGATAGATAGATAGATAACTTTATTGTTTGTCCCAGTCAGTGACAGAAATTCTTCTTAGACATGGCTACAATATAACACTTTCAACACTCTCAAAAGCATGTTCAAACTCACAGGATAAAAAAACAGTTCAAAAAAGTAAACATGGTTAAAAAGGAAACAGCAAATTACATCATGTGGCAGAAAATATTAATAACTATTAAAAATTAATAGTGATTAATAGATAAATGCTGATAACTAATATTGATAGCTAACTGAAGTATAATAGCTATTTGATTTTGTTTAGGATTGTTACTGCAGAAGGAATAAATGATTTCTTGCAAATGTTTTTATGGGCCAGTGGAACTTTATATTGTCTGCCTGATGGCAGTAACTGAAAAGAATGATGGAGGCGGTGAGATGGGTCCTCTGTGATCAGGGTGGCTTTCCTGATCACAGAGCACTGATACAGTTCAGACAACGGTGTCTGTGGTGAGCCAATGATTTTGCTAGCCTGATTAACTATATGGGAAAGCTTTGTTTTGCGCTTGATGAAGAGGGATCTGTACCAGGATGAAATGTTAAAAGTGAGAATAGATTCAATTAATGAAGAGTAAACCAGAGTTAAAATGTGTCTACTGACATTAAAAGTCCTCAGTTTCCTCAACAGGTGGAGGCGTTGTTGTGCTTTTTTATAAATAGAGTCAACATGGTGTGCAAAAGACCGGCTACAGTCCATCTCTATTCCCAAATATTTAAAAACTTGAACTTGCGCAATAGCCTGACCCTGGATACTGAGGGGTGTAAAGAGAGTAGTTGAAAGTTTCTCTTTGCTCCCGCAGCACAACTCCTTAGTCTTTGTGGTGTTTAACTCCAGAGAGAATTAAAAGTCTGAGCTAGATCGTTGACTGCCTGCTGATAGCGGGTCAGTGCAGTACTGTCTGTCAGATGAGCCACCAAGGCCATGTCATCTACATATTTAAAAAGAGTCATTCCTTCACTGTCACAGGAAATGTTATTTGTGTACACAGAGAACAGAACCGGAGATAAAACAAGACCTTGAGGAAGACCTGTGTTTCAAATCAACTTGCTAGAAGTAAAACTATTTAAAAACACTTGTTGTGGCCTGTCATATAAAAAACTCTGAATCCATAAAATCAATGTTGGGTGAACCTGCAGGTCTGTCAAGTGATGTAGCAAGGCGCCTGTGTGTACAGTGTTAAAAGCAGAAGAGAAGTCCATAAACAAAATCTGTGTGTGTGGGTCTGGGTGTAAAGAATCCAGTTGTTTAGTGACAGTGTCTTGAAGTGTAAGACATGCATCCTCTACACCCCGTTTTGCCTTATAGGCAAACTGGAGGGGATCCAATCTGTGTGACAACATGTTAGTCAAAAAGTCACACACCACTCGCTCCATACATTTACAGAGCACAGAGGTCAAGGCCACTGGTCTGTAGTCTTTCAGGTCCTTAGGATGAGTCTTTTTGGGGATTCAAATGATGGTAGATCCCTTCCACTGATCAGGGACACATCCAGAATCCAAGAGATACTGAAAAAGTCTGGTGAGGACTCTATCTAGCTGAGCCTATCAGGGCCAGGGGTTTTGTGTTGGTTGACCCTATGTAAGATGGATGTCACAAGTTGCTCCTCAATGATAAGGGGTTCATGGGGGGAGATGGAAGGTGGGGAGGTCCAGGTGGTCGGTGTGCTGCTGGTATTAAAACGGGTGAAGAAGGTGTTAAACTGTTCTGCAAAGGAAGTGGGGTCTGGGCAGTTGACCATGACAGGTTTCGGGGCTCTGCCCATCATGATGTTTAGACCCTGCCATGCCTCTCTCGCACTTCCTGATGTTAATTTCTGCTTCACCTTATTCTTATAATTTATTTTTGCCAGCTTCGCTATCCTCCCAAAATCTTTCTGCAGTTCCTTCACCCTCAGCTTGTCTCCTTGTAGGAAAGATTCTTTTCTTTTGGACCAGACAGATTTTCATGTCCCTTGTAACCCATTTCTTATTGTTTGGGTGCATTATTATATGGTGGGTGGGAGTAACAGTGTCCTCACAGAATAAGATGTAAGAGGTCAGCACATCTGTCACCATGTTAAAATCACTGCCACAGTCATTAAATAGATCCCAGTCTGTCAATTCAAAGCAAGCTCTCAGTGATTCAGCTATGTCTTTATTCCAGACTCTGACGGGGTTTTTTTATGGGTTTACCCATTTTCAGTTCTGATCTGTATTTTGGCTGTAGCAGAATGACATTGTGATCTGAATGTCCAAAAGGTGGGCGTGGTTTTGAGATGTATGCACTAGGGATATTACCATAACACAAGTCCAACATGTTTTCCTTTCTGGTGGGAATTGTGAGACTTTACCGACTGTGGTGAAAAGTGAAAGTTCATTCATTCACTTAAAAAAATAAACTAATGCCTAATCTATAGGCTATATGTCTCTAAATTCATAATTAAAACAAAAATGTGAAAGGAATAGAAAGCTTTTCAGTGTTTCATCATGAAAATTAAAAGGATGGGTAACAATGCTTTGATTAGATTATGATTTTACAATGCTGTTCATAAAAAGAACAGAAAATTCCAGTGCATGCTGGAAGTAGTTCCTCATATGCCCATGCCAGTTGGTGTCTTCTACTGTGTTAGAACATGCCACTTAAATAGCAACTGCTGATGAAAAGTGCATTGAGAGAAAATAGAGCTAGCAGGAGCTGCCAGGCAGGAGGAAGAGAGGAAGCTTCATGGAAGTTATGAAGGAGGGCATGGAGAGGGTTGGTGTTACTAGTGATGTGTGGTCAGGGAGGCAAGGGAGGAAGAGCCTCACCTGTTATCATGAAAAAAATAAAGAATTATAAATGTATTATTTGTCCACTAATTTGTCTTGTAGGTCAAAATGTAATTTCTGAATGATTTCTCTTATTTCACCAATATTTATATATTTAAAACTGAGTCAGTGCCTCGCCACCAACAAACCTCACTGCACATCACTGGGTGTTACAGTGGAAGATGTAAGGGATAGAGTGAAATGGAGGTAAATAATCTGCTGTGGTGACCCCTAACCCTCCCAGCACAAATTGTTTGAAAAGGGTCCCTCCTTTGAAAACCACCGATGAGGGGTACAGCCAAGCCCTACTCTTCCTGACTGCGTGACCCCAATGATTTCCTTGAAATGAAGGTTGGCCTTTGCATCTTTAATGGCCTCTGCTGCAGTTCACTTGGTGCCTGATACTACTTGTGGGTTCACATCTCTGATGACCTGATCTGGTGAATCCCTCAACATCAGCTGGAGTCTTGCCTTGCTAGCTTTGATCTACTCCACCAAAGATGACAATGGTAGCTGAAGTTTTGCAGTTGAACGTCCCACAGCTGAAAAGCATGGAGGCACCCCAAGCCATCTACGGAGGTACTTACTGATCTGCTGTTGGATGGCTTCTACCCTTGATAATGTTATTTCATACACCTGCAGTGGCCACAAAAGCCTTGGAAGGAGGCCATGTTGGAAACATCATGTTTTAAGTTTGCCAGAAAGGTTGCTCTTCTCGATTGCTATCAGTCCCTCATGTGTTGCCTTCTGCACCTCTGCACCTCTGTGCCGATCTGTTATTGGGGTTGCGTATAAATGTCCCAGGCTTTTGGCTGGCTACTCCTTGACCGTAGGGATCTTTTCACTGCCAATAAAAAAGTGGACAGCTTTGATCTTCCCCTTCACTATGGAAAGGCTATGACTTTTTGTTGGCTTGGCCTTCATCCTTGCCCACGAAAACAGATCATGAAATCGCTGAAGCAACCTATCTCTGTCAACTTTGGTTTGGACAAGGGTGGTGACATCATCCATGAGGGTTCTTGCTGGTGGCAGGATAACTCCCTGGCCAGTCACCTCACCTTTCACTGTATTCAAAGCACCATGGAGTATCATCTCCATGGTCATCATGAACAGTAATGGTGAAATTACACATGCCATCATAATTCCAATTTGAAGGGCTTGCCACTCAGTGGTATAATCCTTCATTGTATACTGCATGAACACTGAGCTAAAATATCTCATTAGAATTTCTCTAACTTTCTCTGGAATGTAGAAGAAGTCCAGTTCTCTGCGGATTAGGTCATGAGGTACTGAGCCACAGGTATTCGCAAGATCAAGCCACAACACGTGAAAATCTTTCTTGTTTCTCCTTGCAGATTGGATGGAGTTCCAGATCATCAGTGCATGCTTAAGGCATCCTGGAAAACAAGGTATGCCTGCTCTCTGGACTGATGTATTTATGAACCCATTGTTAATGAGGAAATCAGTGGTTTGTCTGGCTAAGACCCCAAAGAAAATCTTTCCTTCAACATTTAGAAGGGAGATAGGCCAGAAACTACAGACATCAACTGAATTTTGTTCCTTTGGGATCCAGATGCTACAGTGGTGTGAAAAAGTGCTTGCTCCCTTCCTGATTTCTCATTTTTTTGTATATTTGTCTCACTTAAATGTTTCAGATCATCAAACAAATTTAAATATTAGACTGTAGGAGCATGCTCAAATAACGAGGCTGAGTTTTAGTCATAAACCAGCTTTATTTGACAGAACACAAGCTCCTAGCATTCTCAAAGCAGGAAAGAGAAAGAATCATACTTCAACCCCCTTTTATACATTTCCAGCATCAGAATTCAAGTCACATGGTGTCTTCAGTCAACATACAGTTACAAAGCATCCCTTTGAAGCTTCACCATTGTCTCTCATTTCTTGATGAACCGGAATACCCTCCGGGGCGTCTTCTGTGGGACAAAGAGACAAATCTCACACTTCCTTGTTACCTCCTGTAGATTTGAGTCCTCAGTCCTTGCAGACGTGACACTCCACAATACACATTCAGTTCTGTCTCTGTGGCAGCGTGAGCCCACAATGTGTGTCGGCCACACTACCCCCCCCAAACGTCGAGTAAGGCAAAATCTGCATGGCATAACAAAAAGAGAAACACAAAACACTCCATACATCGCTAATCAATCCACCAACTGCCTGGGTTTTAATTTTCTGCCGAATCTGCTGCAACTTGGCTTGGCTGCCTCTGCAACATCTCTCTGCACCTGTGGATTAAAGCTGTTAGCACCTCTCTGTGAAGACTTTGGAGAATGTCTTCTCGGTGGCCTGCCCCGGCGGGGGGGCCTCGCGAGCTGCACCTCCTCCTCAGCCAGAACAAAAGCGGGTTTGAGCCTGTTAATGCAAATCAGCTCCCTTCTGCCCCCTAAATCTAGCAGAAAATGCTTCTGCCCGGTCTCCAGCACTCGAAACGGTCCGTCGTAAAACGGCCGCAAACTTGGACGCTGGGCGTCATGTTTAACAAAAACAAACTCTGCATTTTTTAAAGCCTTGGGCACAAAAACGTGTGGGAAACTGTGATGGACCGGGCCAGGAAGCGTGTTTGTTCCTGAGCCGCTCTGCCACGGCTGAGCGGGGGGGCCATTAGGTGCGGGATTATCAGGAAGAAATTCCCCGGGCAAACGGAGCGGCTGAGCGAAAACTAATTCAGCCGGGGAAGCATGCAAATCTTCCTTAGGTGCAGAACGCAACCCTAATAACACCCATGGAAGTTTGTCTACCCAATTTGTATCCGTTAGCGACGCTCTGAGGGCTGCTTTCAATGACCTGTGAAAGCGTTTGCATAAACCATTGGCCTGGGGGTTATACGCGGTGGTGCGATGAATCTTCACCCCCAAGCTGCGGGCCATCGATGACCATAGCTCGGAAATAAATTGGGGACCCCTGTCGGACGTTATGTCCGACGGTACACCAAAACGCGCAACCCATGCTGTTAAAAATGCTCGCGCAACTTCTTCCGCTGTGGTTGATGTCAGAGGAATCGCCTCTGGCCAGCGCGTGGTGCGGTCTACCATTGTCAAAAGATGTGTGTGCCCGTGTGATAACGGAAGCGGGCCGACCAGGTCAATATGCACGTGATCAAAACGCTTAGCGGGGATGTGGAAAGGTTCTAACGGGGCCTTAGTGTGTCTGTGTATTTTAGCTCGCTGACACGCTACGCAGGCTGCTGCCCATTCCTTGACCTGTTTGCGCAACCCGGGCCAAACAAATTTCTCCCCCACCAATTTGATCGATGCGCGTACCCCCGGGTGCGCGAGAGAATGGACCAAGTCAAAAACACGGCGACGCCACGCGGTTGGCACCACAGGGCGGGGCCGTCCCGTGGAGACATCGCAGATTAGCGGGGGCATACCGTTTTGTTGCACCCTGTGCTCCAGCCTTAACCCTGTTGGTCCAGACTGGAGCGCGCGCACGTCCGCGTCGTTAACCTGCTCCGCAGCCATGGCTGCATAATCTAACCCAACACAGACCGGGGCTGCGCGCGCTCCCGCGTCGCTGCCCGGGCCCGCGGCCATGGCTACAGAGTCTGCCCCTATAGGGCTTGGTGGTGCTATTGCACGCGAGAGGCAGTCTGCTACAACATTGTGTTTACCCGCGACATGCTGAATATCAGTAGTAAACTCCGATATTGCGGCTAGTTGCCTTTGTTGCCGGCCTGACCAGGGTTCTGAAATTTTGGCCATCGCAAACGTTAGCGGTTTATGATCCACAAAAGCGGTGAAACGTCGCCCCTCTAACCAGAACTGAAAATGACCGATGGCCAAGTGTAGGGCCAAAAGCTCCCTGTCAAACGCGCTGTATTTCCGTTCACTATCGCGCAAGGTCCTGCTGAAAAACGCGAGGGGTTGCCAGGTACCTGCCACAAACTGTTCAACTACCGCCCCCACCGCTACATCGGAAGCGTCAGTGGTGAGCGCCATGCAGGCCGTTGGAACTGGGTGCGCTAACAAAACTGCATTTGCCAGGGCTGATTTGACCTGGGCAAAAGCGCGCTCCCGCTCCGGAGACCATTCGACTTTATTTGCGGGCTTTTGTTTTTTTAACGCGGTGTACAATGGCTGCATGAGTCGTGCTGCGCTTGGGAGGAAACGGTTGTAAAAATTAACCATCCCTAGAAACTCCTGAAGCGCCTTAACCGTTTGAGGTTGCGGAAAATCTGTTATGGCACGCACTTTATTTGGAAGGGGAACTGCTCCCTCTGCCGAAACGCGATGTCCCAAAAAATCAATCTGCGCCACCCCAAACTGGCATTTCGCTGGGTTCACTATTAACCCGTGCTCTGCCAACCTCTGGAAAACTGCTGTGAGGTGTTTTTCATGTTCGCCTTCGGACATGCTGGCTACCAAAATATCGTCCAAATAAACGAACACGAAAGGCAGGTCGCGTAAAACTGCATCCATCATGCGTTGGAAAGTCTGCGCGGCCCCCTTGAGGCCAAAAGGCATGCGCAAGAACTCAAAAAGGCCGAAAGGAGTTATGACCGCTGTTTTGGGTACATCGTGCGCGCGCACTGGAACCTGGTGATAGCCGCGCACCAAGTCTATTTTAGAAAAAATGCGCGCCCCCGCCAAATGAACAGAAAAATCCTGAATGTGCGGAATCGGGTAGCGGTCATGAGCTGAAACGTTGTTCAACCTGCGGAAATCGCCGCAAGGCCGCCACGAGCCGTCAGCCTTTGGGACCATGTGTAACGGCGAAGCCCAAGCGCTCTTGGAGCGTCTAACGATGCCTAGTTTTTCCAGATTAGTGAACTCCTCGCGCGCGATGGCCAGTTTAGCTGGGTCCAAACGCCGAGCCTTTGCAAAAACGGGAGGGCCTGTGGTTGTTATGAAATGTTCTACCCCATGTTTGGCCACCGTTGCTGAAAAAGTGGGGACTGTGAGTGCTGGAAACTGAGCAAGCAGAGTGTGAAACTTACCACCCGCGGCTGAGACGCTGGCATGTGCAGTTGGCGGGGCCACCCGAGCTGTGCAGGGAATAGAATGAAAAGACAGTGCATTAATCAGACGTCTATTAGCAAGATCAACCAATAAACCATGTGAGCACAAAAAATCAGCCCCTAACATGTTGAAACTGACTGCTGCTACAATAAATGTCCACTCAAATGAACGGCCTTGTAAGGACAGAAGCATGGTCATCTCACCAAACGTTTTAATTGTGGAGCCGTTCGCTGCTGACACTGACACCCAGGGGGCTTTAGAAGGCGACAGCCGTTCCGCGTAGGTGGGCGTGACGAAGCTCAGCTGCGAGCCCGTGTCCACGAGGAACTGTTTCCCCGAGCGTGCATCCGTCAGGTAAAGCAGCCTGTTCTCATTGCCGAGAGTCGCGGCTGCTACCGGCCCTCGGTCCTGGCGTTTAAAATTGCACGGTGGGACGCACCTGTGCGCTCTCTCTGCAAAACGGCGGTGGTAGAAGCACGAGCCGTTCTCCGCTCCGCGTCGTCTGGCTCCGGTCGCCGCCGTTGTTGGTGCGTCTGGTGCCGCTGGACCCAAGCTGTCTCCGGACGCCGTTCCCGAACTAGCCGCCGCGGCCGAAACCGCGTTCTACTTGTGGGCGTCGACCAACTTCTGCGCCTCCTTGCTCAACCCATGGTAGTCTCGCTTGGCCAATCGGGGTGACTCTGCCAGGGCCACTCTCACTGCTGGTGGCAGGGTTCGAAGGAATAGGTGGGCGAAAATGAATTCGCCATCCTCGGAGGCTTTGAGCTGCAGCATCTTCACCATCAGGTCCGCAGGTCTATCGTTTTCTGCCTCCGTCAGCGCCAGGAGCCCCTCTGCTCTTTGTTGGACTGAGGGGGTGAAATGGCTGATCAGCGCGTCTTTCAATGCGCTGTACTTGTCGCTGTCTGGTGGATGATTAACCAAATCCTCCACTCTCTGGACCGTGTCGCTGTCCAGTTTCGCTACCACGTGGTAGAATCTTGTGTCGTCGTTGGAGATTCTCCGGAGGTTGAACTGCGCCTCGATTGCGCTAAACCATGAGCGCGGGCTGTGCTGCCAGAAATCGGGCAGCCGGAGCGTGGAGGCGGCCATCAGGCTGGCTTCCACCGAGCCCGGTTCGGAAGAATTCTCATTGCTCATTCTCCGTCGTAGGTCACCAGTGTAGGAGCATGCTCAAATAACGAGGCTGAGTTTTAGTCATAAACCAGCTTTATTTGACAGAACACAAGCTCCTAGCATTCTCAAAGCAGGAAAGAGAAAGAATCATACTTCAACCCCCTTTTATACATTTCCAGCATCAGAATTCAAGTCACATGGTGTCTTCAGTCAACATACAGTTACAAAGCATCCCTTTGAAGCTTCACCATTGTCTCTCATTTCTTGATGAACCGGAATACCCTCCGGGGCGTCTTCTGTGGGACAAAGAGACAAATCTCACACTTCCTTGTTACCTCCTGTAGATTTGAGTCCTCAGTCCTTGCAGACGTGACACTCCACAATACACATTCAGTTCTGTCTCTGTGGCAGCGTGAGCCCACAATGTGTGTCGGCCACAAGACAAAGATAACACAAGTTAACACAAAATGCAGTTTTTAAATGAAGGTGTTTATGTCATGAACTGGGGTGGATTTTCCAGCCTAGTTTCATGGTACAGTGACTGTCTAGTCTGCAGCTTATTTTGGGTTCCTCACTTGCCGTCTGACAGCCGACAGCCAGGTCCCCCTCCTGCCGGCTCCTACCATCTGATTGTCTTCACCTGCTGCTCTCTCTCTCCACACATACGCGCACATGCAATTGTCCACACCTGCATCCATTCAGCACTTTTGCACTCACTCACCCCCCACACACACACATCCATTCCTACGGGCTTACACTTACTCATTCACACTCACATTCTCAGACATGCACTTACACTCCTCCCCCCTCTTCACACTGGCATGCACTCAGCTGATTGGCTTTTGTAGTATTTAAGATCTGGGTTCACTGTTGTGCATTGTCGGGTGATTGTTGTTTGAATTTAATGTTTAAACAAATTGTCTGTTCTGCACCCTGGACTGACTCGGACTAATTCAGACTGCTCCAGCCTCCGTGAGTACTGTTAGCTTCGGCCCTGCCTTCCAGTCATGTCTGGAGGTTTTTTCTGGGCTTTCTCTTTCACTTCCCGCTGCTGTAGTTTCACCTGCCTGTGCCTCGGGACATTATTCTCCTGTTTTGTACTCACTTGTGTGCCATAGAGCGCCCACAGTTTTTCCCTGTTCTGGTGTCATTCATCCGTTTGTTTATCTGGACTGTTACTTTTTTTGTTCTGTACAATAAATTACGCACAACATTCTCCTGCATCTTGCGTTTTAATTCTTCCTTCCTCAAACAAGCAGGAAATCATGACAGTTTATTATTAAGGGAAAAAAATCCAAACCTGCATGGCCCTGTATGAAAAAGTGATTGCCCCCTAAACTTAATAATTGGTTGGGCCACCCTTAGCAGCAACAACTGCAATTAAGCGTCTTTGCAGAATTGTTGTTATTCAGCCACACTGGGGGGTTTTTGAACATGAACTGCCATTTTAAGGTCATGCCACAGCATCTCAATGGGATTCAGGTTAGGACTATGACTAGGCCACTCCAAAGTCTTCATTTTGTTTTCCTTAAGCCATTCAGAGGCGGAATTGCTGGTGTGTTTTGGATCATTGTCCTGCTGCAGGACCCAAGTGCGCTTCAGCTTGAGGTCACCAACAGATGGCCGGACATTCTCCTTCAGGATTTTTTGGTAGACAGCAGAATTCATGGTTCCATTTACCACAGCAAGTCTTCCCACTCCTGAAGCAGCAAAACAGCCCCAGGCCATCACACTACCACCACCATATTTTACTGTTAGTATAATCTTCCTTTTCTGAAATGTTGTGTTACTTTTACACAAGATGTAATGGGACACACACCTTCCAAAACGTTCAGCTTTTGTCTCATCAGTCCACAGAGTATTTTTCAAAATGTCTTGGGGATCATCAAGATATTTTCCGGCAAAACTGAGACGATCCTTTATGTTCTTTTTGCTCAGCAATGGTTTTTGTCTTGGAACTCCGCCATGCAGACCATTTTTGCCCAGTCTCTTTTTTATGGTGGAGTCATGAACACTGACCTTAACTGAGGCAAGTGAGGCATGCAGTTCTTTGGATGATGTTGTGGGATCTTTTGTGACCTCTTGGATCAGTCGTCGCTGCGCTCTTGGGGTAATTTTGGTCAGCCAGCCACTCCTGGGAAGGTTCACCGCTGTTCCATGTTTTCACTATTTATGGATAATGGCTCTCACTTTAGAAATGGCTTTATAACCTTTCCCAGACTGATAGATCTCAATTACTTTGTTTCTCATTTGTTCCTGAATTTCGTTGGATCACAGCATGATATCTAGCTTTTGAGGATCTTTTGGTCTTCTTCACTTTGTCAGGCAGGCCCTTTTTAAGTGATTTCTTGATTGAGAACAGGTGCGGCAGTAATCAGGCCTGGGTGTAGAAATTGAACTCAGCTTTCCAAAGATGTGATAAACCAGACTTAATTTATGTTTTACGGGCGGGGTGGGGGTGGGGGCTGGAATCATTTTTTCATGCAGGGCCATGTAGGTTTGGATTTTTTCTTTTTTTATCCTTAATGATAAACACCTTCATTTAAAAACTGCATTTTGTGTTTACTTGCGTGATCTTTGTCTAATATTTAAATTTGTTTGATTATCTGAAACATTTAAGTGTGACAAACATACAAAAAAAAATGAGAATTCTGGAAGGGTGCAAACACTTTTCACACCACTGTATCTGCAAGACACCACTCTTGTGGCACCAGCCCCTCGCTTCATGCCCTTTGGAGCAGTACAGCAAGTTGTTCTAAGACTCTTGGGCAATTCTTACAGATCTTATGTGAAAGGCCATTCATGCCAGGGGCACTCTTGGCAAGGGCCTTTCGAATGAACTCTCAAATCTCTCTGAACCTGTAATTAGAGGTGTTGAAAGCAGTCTTGGGTTCAGTAGGTTTTTTAATGCCCTCTATGTTGTAAAGAGGGATATCCTTCATTGGGTCTGAGTAGGTCTTATGCAGGTGAGCCTGCAGCTCGTCCTTGGTGATGTCAAGGACACAACTCTTTGTTTCTGTAAAGAGTTTTTTTTAGCAAATGAATAGGGATTATTATAAAAAGGCTTCCCTAGACTTTCATTTTCTTCTCTGGCTTTTCCTTTGGTTTTCAGCTAGGGAGATAACAAGAATCTGTCTTTTAAGGTCATTCAGAAGCTCCTGAATACCTGGTCTTTCATGGTCAGCAGCCTCCTTCAGTTGACCATTCAAGATGCGCTGTCTTGATCTAATCTGTTGGGTCTTCTTCCGATACTATTAGTCCTTCTCACTACCACCTCACCAAATTTCTCTCGGCACCTATCATACACAATATTGCAGAATGAACTAAGTTCCTTGGCTATAGAACCCTTCAGTTGACAATGAAGGGAAGTTGACAAATCTTGGTCAAGTTGAGCCGACACTGAGCTCTCATTACCTTTTGGCCATAGGATTTTGGCTTTGCTTGAGATTACTTCTGGACGCTGATATGTGGAAGCTATGGGTTCATGAGCACTGTACTTTAATTCCTGGCTCTTGTCCCCATTAATCGCCTTACTGGCCTTGTTTACTAGAGTCTTGCATTGCTTACACCAGCGTGATTGGTATGTGTGCTACCCTTGCACATTGCCGAAAGTCCTTCCGCAGCTGCAAGATGTTGCCTGATTAAGGGCCGAGTCGATACCATTGATGTCAGTCTGGTGGGTGATATATTCTCCCTCCCCGCTTCAGTCACCCAGAGGGCATTGTTCATTCATTCTTTTTGGAGTCAATAGAATCACTGAGTATGGGCGACTATCCCATACCTGAGGTGGTTGCCGTCTTTCCGGCCGTCATTCTGACTTTCCAGAAAGTCACCTTGCTTTCCAGGGAGTCACCTTGCTTTCCAGGGAGTCTTAAATAGTATTTAGTTCTAGTGGAATTTCTGAAGCATCTTTTAAAAACAGAATAGTGTCATCAGCAACCTGGCTAATCAAAAAATTAAAATTTGCCAAAGACATCCCTTTTAAAGGGTTAGTTTCAATAGACTCGTCAAGCAGCTGTGTGCATAACAGGAAGAGGTAAGAGGAGAATGGAAAATCTTGTCTCACCCCACTATTCACCTCAAATCTCGGTGAGGTCCCTGACTTCAGTTTGACAGAGCTGTTAGCATTTTAATAAAGTGCTTTGATGGCATTGGAGAAAAAAGGTCCAAAACCAAATTTATCAAAAACAGAAAAAATAAAATGATAAAATGATGCTCAATAGTGTAAAAAAGCTTTATAAAAATCTAAAAATAAAATACAACTGTCACTTGTGATACAATGAAAATAACCAATAAGATTTAGTACTAATCTGATATTGTCTGAAATATGCGACTCTTCATGAAGCCTGTCTGGGTTTCATCAATTATAGTGCATTCGGAAAGTATTCACAGCGCTTCACTTTTTCCACATTTTGTTATGTTACAGCCTTATTCCAAAATGAAATAAATTCCTTTTTTTCCCCTCAAAATTCTACACACAATGCCCCATAATAACAATGAGAAAAAGTTGTTTTGAGATTTTTGCAAATTTGTTAAAAATAAAAACTA
Source organism: Pholidichthys leucotaenia (assembly GCA_020510985.1). NCBI lineage: Eukaryota > Metazoa > Chordata > Actinopteri > Cichliformes > Pholidichthyidae > Pholidichthys > Pholidichthys leucotaenia. Next base: position 168,635,122 of record CM035846.1, read on the forward strand.
AGAAATCACATGTACAGACGTGGACAAAATTGTTGGTACCCCTCTGTTAATGAAAGAAAAACCCACAATGGTCACAGAAATAACTTGAATCTGACAAAAATAGTAATAAATACAAATTCTATGAAAATTAACCAATGAAAATCAGACAATGCTTTTGAATTGTGGTTCAACAGAATTATTTTAAAAAACAAACTTGTGAAACAGGCCTGGACAAAAATGATGGTACCCTTAACTTAATATTTTGTTGCACAACCTTTTGAGGCAATCACTCCAATCAAATGAGTTCTGTAACTGTCAATGAGACTGCTGCACCTCTCAGCAGGTATTTTGGCCCACTCCTCATGAGCAAACTGCTCCAGTTGTCTCAGGTTTGAAGGGTGCCTTCTCCAGACGGCATGTTTCAGCTCCTTCCACAGATGTTCAATAGGATTTAGATCAGGGCTCATAGACGGCCACTTTAGAATAGTCCAATGTTTTGCTCTTAGCCATTCTTGGGTGTGTTTAGCTGTGTGTTTTGGGTTAGGGTTAGGGTTAGGGTTAGAAGGCCACTTTAGAATAGTCCAATGTTTCGCTCTTAGCCATTCTTGGGTGTTTTTAGCTGTGTGTTTTGGGTCATTATCCTGTTGCAAGACCCATGACCTGTGACTGAGACCAAGCTGTCTGACACTGGGCAGCACATTTCTCTCTAGAATACCTTGATAGTCTTGAGATTTCATTGTACCCTGCACAGATTCAAGACACCCTGTGCCAGATGCAGCAAAGCAGCCCCACAACATAACAGAACCTCCTCCATGTTTCACAGTAGGGACAGTGTTCTTTTCTTGGTATGCTTCATTTTTGCGTCTGTGAACATAGAGCTGATGTGCCTTGCCAAAAAGTTCCAGTTTTGTCTTGTCTGTCCATAGGACATTCTAACAGAAGCTTTGTGGCTTGTCAACATGCAGTTTGGCAAATTCCAGTCTGGCTTTCTTATGATTTGTTTTCAACAGTGGTGTCCTCCTTGGTCATCTCCCATGAAGTCCACTTTGGCTCAAACAATGACAGATGGTGCGATCTGACCTTGGAGTTCACCATGAATGTGTTTAGAGGTTGTTCTGGGCTCTTTTGTTACCATTCATAGTATCCGTCTCCTCCTGCGGCCACGTACAGGGAGGTTGACTACAGTCCCGTGGATCATAAATTTCTGAATAATATGTGCAACTGTAGTCACAGGAACATCAAGCTGCTTGGAGATGGTCTTATAACCTTTACCGTTAACATGCTTGTCTATAATTTTCTCTCTGATCTCCTGAGACAGCTCTCTCCTTTGCTTCCTCTGATCCATGTTTAGTGTGGTACACACCATGTGAACAAACAGCACAGTGACTACTTGTCACCCTTTAAATAGGTTGACTGACTGATTACAAGTTTGTAGACACCTGTGATGTTAATTAGAGGACACATCTTGGTTGAACATGTCACTATGGTCACATTATTTTCAATCTTTTCTAGGGGTACCATCATTTTTGTCCAGGCCTGTTTCATGAGTTTGTTTTTTTTAAATAATTCTGTTGAACCACAATTCAAAAGTATTGTCTGATTTTCATTGGTTAATTTTTATAGAATTTTTATTTTATTTATTACCACTTTTGTCAGATTCAAGTTATTTCTGTGACCATTGTGGGTTTTTCTTTCATTAACAGAGGGGTACCAACAATTTTGTCCACGTCTCTACATACTGTAAGTATTCACAGCCTTTGCTCAGTGCTTTGTTGATGTACCTTTGGCAGCAATTACAGCCTCAAGTTTTTTTTAATATTATGCCACAAGCTTGATACACCTATCTTTAGACAGTTTTGCCCATTCTTCTTTGCAGCACCGCTCAAGCTCCATCAGGTTGGATTCATTTTCAGATCTCTCCAGAGATGTTCAATTGGATTCAAGTCTGGCCTCTGGCTGGGCCACTCAAGGACATTCACAGAGTTGTCCTGAAGACACTCCTTTGATATCTTGACTGTGTGCTTAGCGTCATTGTCCTACTGAAAGATGAACCGTCACTCCAGTCTGAGGTCAAGAGCACTCTGGAGCAGGTTTTCATCCAGGATGTCTCTGTACCTTACTGCATCCATCTTTCCCTCTATCTTGACTAGCCTCCCAGTTCCTGCCCCTGAAAAGCATCCCACAGCATGATGCTGCCACCACCATGCTTCACTGTAGGGATGGTATTGGCCTGGTGATGAGTGGTGCCTTGTTTCCTCCAAACATGATGCCTGGCATTCATGCCAAAGAGTTCAATCTTTGTCTCATCAGACCAGAGAATTTTGTTTCTCATGGCCTGAGAGTCCTTCAGGTGCCTTTTGGCAAACTCCTGGTGGGCTGCCATGTGCCTTTTACTAAGGAGTGGCTTCCGTCTGGCCAATCTACTATACAGGTCTGATTGGTGGATTGCTGCAGAGATGGTTGTCCTTTAGGAATGTTCTCCTCTCTCCATAGAGGAACGCTGGAGCTCTGACAGAGTAACCATTGGGTCCCTGGTCACCTCCCTGACTAAGGCCCTTCTCCCCCGATTGCTCAGTTTAGGCGGCCGGCCAGCTCTAGGAAGAGTCCTGGTAGTTCTGAACTTCTTCTATTTATGGATGATGGAGGCCAGTGTGATCATTGGGACTTTCAAAGCAGCAGAAAATTTTCTGTACCCTTCACTAGATTTGTGCCTCGAGACAATCCTGTCTCGGAGGTCTACAGACAATTCCTTTGACTTCATGCTTGATTTGTGCTCTGACATGCACTGTCAACTGTGGGATCTTATATTGACAGGTGTGTCCCTTTCCAAATCATGTTCAATCAACTGAATTTACCACAGGTGGACTCCAAGTAAGCTGTAGAAACATCTCAAGGATGATCAGCGGAAACAGGATGCACCTGAGCTCAACTTTGAGCTTCATGGCAAAGGCTGTGAATATTTATGTACATGTGAGGATCCTGGGTTCGATCCCAGCCCCCGACCAACAGTGATCTATGTGGAGTTTGCATGTTCTCCCCGTGTCTGCGTGGGTTTACTCCAGGATTTCTCCGGTTTCCTCCCACATGCCAAAAACATGCAAGTTAGGTTAATTGGCATCAAACTGGGGATTCTAAATTGTCCTTAGGTATGACTGTGAGAGTGAATGGTTGTCTGTCTCTCTGTGTTGGCCCTGCGATGGACTGGCTATTTGTCCAGGGTGTACCCTGCCTCTCGCCCAAAGATGCTGGGATAGGCTCCAGCCCCCCCCCCCCCCCCCCACGACCCAAAAAGGATTAAGCAGAAGAAGATGAATGAATGAATGAATGAATGAATGAATGAATTCTTAGTTTTTTATTTTTAATAAATCTGCAAAAATGTAAAAAAAAAACAACCTTTTTTTCACCTTGTCATTATGGGGTATTGTGTGTAGAATTTTGAGGGGAAAAATGAATTTAATTCATTTTGGAATAAGGCTGTAACATAACAAAATGTGGAAAAAATTAAGTGCTGTGAATACTTTCCTGATGCACTGTAGATAGCACTGGTCAACACTAAATTTATTGTCTGAGGGGTTTTTTTAGCTGATTTAGGACAATTTTGATGTGCTGAATCCAAAAATCACATTGATTTTGCTCAGTCAGGTCAACTTTTTGAATTATGGCCACATGTTGTTTTCTATGTTTTTGTTTGCATGTATGGGTATGTTCGCTTTATATGATGCAAAATTCTTTTTTATGTCTTGAAATTCTCTGAATTTTGAACAATGATGACGTAACATTCAATTTACATGTACTTACCTTTATATAAAGGTAAGTACATGCACAGTACTAAGTAAGTACTAAGTAAGTACAGGTTTTCACTTAGCACCTGATCAAGAGAAACAGATGTCATTTTCGGATTCAGCGGTGCAAAATTGTCTTAAAGCATTTGAAAAAACACAGACAACTTACAAAAAAATTATTTTTGTAACCCTGTGCAGTTATTCAATTCAATTCAACTTTATTTATATAGCACCATTTCTCCCAACAACAGCCATCTCATAGCACTTTCAACTCTAGGGGAAAACCCCACAATTGCAGAAAGGCCCCAGCAATTGGGTGATCCCCTTTGAGCAAGCACTTGGCGACAGTGGAGAGGAAAATTTCCCATTTTGGAAGAAGGTTGTAACATAACAAAATGTGGGAAAAGTGAATACTTTCTGGATGCACTGTAGAATTTAACTGCACCTGTTGTTTTTCCAAGTGGAAAAAATAAGCTGTATTTTGCTCCCCCTCCTCTAGCCACTGTCTTCTAGACCTTATGTATGCTCCTCTGGCCTTAATAATATAAAAATCAGTGAGTCTGTCATTTAACATATCCAGTTCTTCTTTTTCATTTACTGAGATATCATTGGGAAGCCCATCTATCCATTCATTTTCTACCCCTTTTCCAGAGGTCCGGGTCACGGAGGAAGCAGTTCAAGCAGAGAAGCCCAGATTTCCCTCTCCCCGGCCACCTGCTCCAGCTCTTCAGAGAGGATGCCAAGATGTTCCCAAGCCAGCTGGGAGACGTAATCTCTCCAGCATGTCCTGGGTCTGCCCCGGGGTCTCCTCCCAGTTGGACGTACCCGAAACACCTCAAGAGGGAGGCGTCCAGGAGGCATCCTGATCAGATGCCCAAACCGTCTCAACTGGACCCTTTCAATTTGAAGGAGCAGCAGTTCTACTCTATCATTGGGAAGCAAATCACACAAATATTCAATTCTTGAAATCAAAGTTTGTTCCTCCATTTTTCTCTCTTTTACTAAATTACTGCAATAACATCTATGGAATCTGGAAGACTCAAATTTAAAAAAGTTCCCAATAAACAAAGTTATTCTCCACAGCGGCCTTATGGAAAAAAATACAACTTTTTTTTTTTTCAATATGAGAAATAACAGCCTTATGCTCTAAAACAGAATTATTAAGTTTCCAATAAGCTTTCAGCCTACAGTCAGGGGTAGATGACCTGATCTGAATAGATATTGCTTTATGGTCTGTTATTAGAGGGGGCTAAAGATCAAAGTTAACATTGTTGTTCTTCAGTGAATCAGAAATCAACCAATAATCTAGTCTAGACACACAAGTTTTGGATTTGTTCACCCAAGTGTAATTTCTCACATCAGGAAAATTTTCCCTCCACCCATAACTTTAATTCAATTTTGGGATTAAATTAATTAAGTGGTTGTTGGGTGGGTAGCTTCTAACTGGCCATCTATCAAGGTTTTCCATCTAAAACCACATTAAAGTCACCTCCCAACACTATAAACATATCAGGGTATTTAGAAAACCAAAAGTCAAGTCGACATTCCAAAGTATCAAGTAAGCCATCATTTTTTTCTTTGATATTGTAACCATATACAGTACATTTGTGATAAGGAATTTTTGTGTATTTATTTGGATAACAAGAGCTAAAAAATGTCCATTTACATCTGACTCAACAAACAAAATGTCTCCTTTAAAATTAAAAAGCATAATAAGAACACCTGCAGAATAACTGGAACCATGTGAAAACCAAATTTTGTTCCCCCACTGAGATTTCCAGATTTTAACATCCATAGATAAAGAATGTGCTTCTTGTATATGTCATGATTTGCCACTCAGGGCAGAGAGACAGACCCAGATGCTGGACTGCAGTTTGTGGTATTTATTAACAAAATACAATGTTCCAAAGTGCATAAAAACAAAAATCCAAACAGACAACAAAGTAAACTTACAGATTGAGTAGCAGATGAACTCACCAGAATGGGGAAGGGGTTCTGGTGGCGAAGGAGTGTCATTAAGACTGCAGCGATGTGAAATGAAAATGCTGCCCATAAATAGGGTCAGAACAAATAACACAAGTAATGCCAGGTGTGGGGTCACATGAGCGGGCAGAAGGTAGTAAGGATTAATAATTTGGATCAACTGGAAGTAATAAGAGGTGAGCGACCGGTTGACAGTTGACAGGGCTATGCCCACACAGAGCACTAACCATGAAATGCCCTGACAGATGTCAGCCACAACAATAAGGAATTGGAAGAAAAAAATATAAACAAGTGCAAACTGAGAAATAGATACCAATTGATACAGAATCAGAACATGGTCAAACTAAGACATGAACAGGAAAATAAAAAAACATTGTGGGGGAAACAAAAACCAAAAGGCACAAAAATACAACAAATACACTACCGTTCAAAAGTTTGGGGTCACTTAGAAATTTTCTTATTTTTGAAAGAAAATCACTTTTTTCAATGAAGATAACTTTAAACTAATCAGAAATACACTCTATACATTGCTAATGTGGTAAATGACTATTCTAGCTGCAAATGTCTGGTTTTTGGTGCAATATCTAGATAGGTGTATAGAGGCCCATTTCCAGCAACTATCACTCCAGTGTTCTAATGGTACAGTGTGTTTGCTCATTGCGTCAGAAGGCTAATGGATGATTAGAAAATCCTTGTGCAATCATGTTAGGTCTGCAATGCTGTAATTGCTGCAAATGGATGATTCTTTGACGAAAGCAAAGTTTGAAGGAAAAAATTATTATTTCAAATACAAATCATTATTTCTAACCTTGTCAATGTCTTGACTATATTTTCTATTCATTTTACAACTCATGGTGGTAAATAAGTGTGACTTTTCATGGAAAACACAAAATAATTGTCTGCGTGACCCCAAACTTTTGAACGGTAGTGTATATAAATACAGAGAAAAAGCCACGAGACTGAGCATGGCAGAACCTCCAGTGCTCAGCTCGTGACCGAGCCCCCCCTCTCAAGGGGTGGTTTTCCCAGACACCCCAGGGTAACACCACAGAAAAAGAAAGACCCCCCCCCCCAACAAGAGCACAACAATAACCCACCAAGGGTGGGTGGTGGTGGGGGGACAGGCTAGGAGGGAATGAAACAACCCCGATCAGGACCCACACCAGGTAAAACCACAGCCCCTAGGCCAAAGAACTAAACAGTTCAGTCTGCCGGCCAAAGTCCCAGGCCTGACAGACGGTGAGGTGGTATGAGTCGGGTGACTTTCCAGAGAATATGGGCCACCCAAACCAATGGCTCAGTCTGTCAGGCTGTCAACCAGAGTTTTTCAGCCACCTAAACAGAAGGGGTGGTCTAGGAGGGGGCTCCTCTACAGGAAGGACCAATAAAGGGAAGGACAACAGAGGAGGGGGAACCATGATGGCATCTGGCAGAAGAGGGGGAACCATGACGGCATCAGGCAGAGAAGAGGGGAACACGACAGTGTCTGGCAAAGGAGAGGGGACCACGATGCACTCGGACTGGCCAGCAGTACCCTCGGTGGTCCTGGGCTGGGACACTGTAGCACCCTCGGTGGCTCCAGACTGGAGTGAGGTTGCAACCGCAGTGGTCCCCGACTGGGACAAAGCTGCACCTGTAGAGGCTCTGGACTGAAGTGAGGTTGCACCCGCGGAGGCTCCAAGTTGGAGCAAGGCAGCACCCACGGTGGCTCCAGACTGGAGCAAGGCAGCACTCGCAGTGGATCTGGACTGGGCCAAAGCTGCACCTTCGGTGGGCCCAAACTGGGCCAAAGCTGCACCCTCAGTGGACCCGGACTGGGCCAAAGCTGCACCCACGGTGGTCCTTGGGCTGGAGCGTAATGCCCATGGTGGACTCACACTTGAGCGCAGTATCCAAGTTGGTTTTAGGCTGGGGCGCAGCACCCATGACGGTCCCCAACTAGGACACAGCACCCATAGAGACCCAGAATGAGGAGGAGCTGCACCCACGGAGGCCCTGGGCTGGGACGGAGCACCAGCAACAACCTCAGCAGGGGGAAATGGACCCACGGTGATCTCAGGCAGCGAGCCCGGACCCACAGAGACATTTGGCAAAGGTGGAACATCCTAGGTGACCCTGGGGGAGAGGTCAGACAGGACAGGTAGAGAAAGAGGGTCAGGGTCATCGGCAGCAGTGGAGCCTGGTGAGATGAGCTCAGGTGCAGCTCATGGCTGCACCTAGCTACCCCCACCAAGAGCCAGACAAGATTTCTCCAAAGCAGACACAAGAAAAACAAAGGAGAGCACTTGCCTGAGCTTGAGCTCCACCACCGTTCAGGACTCCGTCGATCCAGGCGATGGTTCCTCGGGACCGGCCCTCTGGGGATCCAGCTCGGACTCTGCTGTGGTGGCCCCTGCAGCAGGCATGGTGGTAGGTGCAGTCCTGAGACCCTCCAGCGAGGTGACCCACGCAGGTGGCTCATCTGGTGTGGATTCTGGAGGTTGGCTTCCTGCTGGCATTGGATCCTGTGTAGCTGATGCCAGGGGACACTCTGTCATCGGTGCAGGGTTCAACTAGGAAGCAGTACTCTCCCTCTGCCTGGACCATGGCTGCGGGGCTGGAACCTGGTCCTCCAGACCCGCAGGCTACTCCATTGCCCGGTGGCTCAACCCTGGGACTGGCAGACTCTCGAGGAAAATAGGAGGAGATACAGAGAGAGCAGAAAAGGTGGTGTGGGCTGCAGCAGGTGGTGAGGACTTATGGGACTGCATAGACTGAGCCTCACTACCGGGAATCAGGCAAGGCATATCATCATAAATTGTGGGAGAATGAAAAGACGCCTGTTTTCCCGGGACACAAATTTTTCTGCTGCAGCTGGTGTGGAATTGACCCTCTCCGTGACTTCCATTGAAGAGGGCCTCCTAAGGGAACCTTGAAGAGCTACCCCTGCAGCTCCAGCAATGAGCGGAACCGGTGAGAAAACAGCTGACCACTCAGAAGCGGGAGAGAATGGCGAGGAGAAGTGAGGAACAACAGCTGCGAGAAAAGAGGAGACTGTCGAAATGGCTGGAGAAGAAAAACACTAAAGGTGCACTGCTGCGGGAGTCTCTGCCTCGGCGAAAGAGAAACTGCTGCCTCAGAGGTGGAGGCGTTCCTCTGGTGGGATTTCCCTAGATGGCGGCATTCTGGGGCAGGTGGAGCGGGAGCAGGAATGGGTGCTGGAGACTGGTGAGGCACCAATACTTTAGAGGCCCGGAAACGCCTTCCCTTCGGCACAGCTCCAAGTCTCCTCATGGAGTTCCTCACCATCTCTCTGTTCTGTCGTTGCAGCGCCGTCACCAGAGAGATCCTATCCACCCCTTCAGCATGCTCCAGAAGCTGTGGGCACCTGCCAGCAGCTGCCTCCGTGAGGCCCAGATACCTTAATGCATCCTTTGGGGCAGAACCGATGCACGCTGCAGAGATTAGCCCATCAATCTCCATAAGGGCCTTGCAGCATTCCCACCCCAGGCTCATCGGGTAACTGCGTCCCCCTGCAGAATCTGGCATGATATGCTCCAGCAAACTGAGTGAGTGAAACAAAAAAAAAAAGGCAAAAATCCACTAACTGCAGCAGCTGGGTCTTTTACTGGCCGCAGTCTTCTGTCATGATTTGCCCCTCAGGGCAGAGAGACAGACCCAGACGCTGGACTGCAGTTTGTGGTATTTATTAACAAAACACAACGTTCAAAAGTGCATAAAGGCAAAAATCCAAACAGACAACCAGGTAAACTTACAGATCGAGCAGCAGACACACTCACCAGAATGGGTAAGGGGTTCTGGTGGCGAAGAGGGAGTATCATTAAGACTGCGGCGACGTGAAATGAAAATGCTGCCCTTAAATAGGGTCAGAACAAACTACACAAGTAATGCCAGGTGTGGGGTCACATGAGCGGGCAGAAGGTAGTAAGGATTAATAATTTGGATCAGCTGGCAGTAACGAGAGGAGAACAACAGGCTGACAGCTAACAGGGCTATGCCCACACAGAGCACCAACCATGAAATGCCCTGACAGCTGTCAACCACAACAATAAGGAATTAGAAGAAAAAAATATAAACAAGTGCAAACTGAGAAATAGATACCAATTGACACAGAATCAGAATATTGTAAAACTAAGACGTAACCGGGAAAATTAAAAAAACATTGTGGGGGAAACAAAAACCAAAAGGCACAAAAATACAACAAATATATAAATACAGAGAAAAAGCCGCGAGACTGAGCATGGCGGAACCTCCAGTGCTCAGCTCGTGACAGAATAAAGAAAAAATCTATGTATTTTTGCTGTTTTAAAAACAAAAGTAAGGCCTTACGTTTAACTGTCTCTGAGGCCCCTGGCCTTTAAAGAAAAAAGTGGCAAAGACAGTCTAATTAAAAGATGTGTCTAAATGTTTGATCTTCATCTCTTCAGTGAAAAAGGAGAAAAGTAAAATAAAAAAAAAATAATACTGACCCAGTCCCCTTAGTCATGGTCCCTCGACAGCTCTCCTCATAGCTCTTTCCCATCTATGAAATGTTGAGCCCCGATGAAAAAAGCTTGTTTTCCTTCCTTGCTGGCTGCTTCAATCCACGGCCACAACTTCTCTTGAACCAACTTATTAGCAGTGGTCAGGTCCTCGGTGATCCTCAGGTGCTGTGCTGGAAGATAGTCGTTTGTCTTAGCTTGTTTCCAAACCAAATCCCTCGTAGATCTATTGGGCTATGGTCACACTGCAGGTTTTAATGCTCAATTCCAAATTTTTTGCACAAATATGACACATATCTGATTTTTTAATTACAGTCTGAATGGCACATATCTGATTTTTTCACACCAGACCCAGACCACTTTCATATGTGGCCCTAATTCCGATACGTATCTGATATTTTCCAAAGCGACCTCAGTCTGAACGGTCTTGTTGCATGTCATCCGACTTTGTCCTCATTGAATTGAGACAGAAGCTACAATTCTGCTGTGGAGGATGCAGCAGGCATGGCAGACAGCTGATTTGTGTGCTCTTTTGTTAATCAATCTTTTTCCCTTTATCACTGGATAATAATTTTGTTGGCTCCCACGGCACAAAAACGTCAAAATTGCAGGCGGGGGGTGGGGGTGGGGGGTTGGGGCTGAAACCATCAGACATTATAGGCTCACAGTAATGGCACATTTAAAAAAAAACAAAACACTGTAAACAGCACAGTAGTCCTGGCCGCTGTAATATGTAAATGACTGTGGAGCAGAATGGCCAGATACGAAAACACAGTCCAGGAAAGGGGAGTCTCTGGCGCCTCCTGTGCAGGACCGGTGTTTTGCCGCTGGTATGATCTGTGCTGTTTATTAGGGCAAGAGCCCTATTGTAATTACTAGAAGTATTTATCATAAACGTTATTTATACAGGTACTCCCATTGAGACACGGGGTCTCATTTTCAAGACAGCTGTTTAATCAATCAGTTCTGTTAAAGCAGAGCTGATCACAGCGGTCATCTGGCATGTAGAGGAATGAAGCTGGTCTCATTTATTTTGTGCAGAAACATTTCGGAATGTTTTTAACATTTTTTTACTGCACTGCATCAAGGTGAAGAAGTTCTGTCCTCCCCCAATTGTTCGGGGCTCATATTTACTTCCGCAAACACAACGGTGTGTCTGACGTTACGTTTTCTTCTGCTCATGCGGGTCACTTCATAGCTGGAGACGGTTCATACTCCAGTCTGATGGGGGTTGCATTTAAATTATAATGTGAACGCCCACACAAAAAAATAAGATCTCAGCAATAAATCGGGATTGAGCAATAAAACCTGCAGTGTGACCATAGCCTTTGTAGTGTTATTTAATTTATAATTATGATCAGGTATAAAGTTTATTTAATTTAGATTTGGAAGGGTATGTGGGAACAGGAATTTGCCTCCCAGTTCACCCATACGCACCAGAAAAACAATATATATCACTCGTGATATATATCACAATATATATCACTCTCTTGTAAACAGTTTATTAATAATTGACCTTTATACCTTAATTATCAATTAATTAATTAATTGATTAATCAATCAGTCTCAAATTATTCATGAATTCAATACTGGGGACTTAGAAAACAATGCACAGATACGGAATAAATTCCCAACAACTTCACTCATTTCACAGATTTATTAAATGACACTCTGATTAAATGAGCTTACATTCAAATAACTTGTGAGTAAAGTGACACGATCAACATTAAACCATCACGTTAAACTTGTATAACTGATTTTTGAGTAACGGAATGTGAACACATCTGTAACCATGGAACTTTAGTGTAGCATCAACTTCTCCTCAGGCCAGGAGATCACTTTTGTTCAATTTAAAGAAATTTCACTTTCCATCATTTCAAAGCAACTCTCACTCAAGGTCTGGTCAAGAATGTTGTGTGTCTCCAACAGGACCCCAGTGTAAACGATTTCACTTTTGTAGAGAAACTTGATAAGGATTTGCTTTTAAATGCTTAAGTGGACCATAAACTCTTGGAGTCATATGCCAACTGGACAGGTCATGCTGATAGTATCCGTTCGTACCAGGAACTGATACTCTTAAAAAGTCACAAACTTCTTAAGCTGGCAGATATATGGCCCCCTTTCTTCTTTTAGACATATTCCAGAACCCCCTAGCCCCCCTTGCTCACATTCCAAAGACCTAAAATTTATCTACAGCTCAACAGTACCTCCTAGTGGACATCTAGGGAATATGTTTCATTGTGTAAAGTGACTGTTGATTCTGACTAAACATTAAGCTTTTATTCCAGTTCACTTCCCCGGATTCTAAGGACACTGTGAAAATCATCACCCTTTTGATCACCAACAATGATTTGCAGTAATTCATTAATCCTTGATTTAAATGTGAGTGCATGTCTTAGGAATGTTTTATTTTTCATGAGTGTTATTCAAATGAATGTTAAAATTATTAGTAATGGTATAAATGCATGGTCACTGAATGTTAGCCTTGAGTCACTTGAAATAGTTAGATTTTGTATTGAGTATATACAGTAATTCCATAAGAACTGAACGTTATCAATCTCTGTCCATCTTCCCTCTCTGCTGGATAACATCCCTGCATTTGATTAGCTGTTTACAAACAAAGGAATGTTCCCTCATTGGACAAAAGCCCATTCAAACTCCTCTTTATCGAAGATGATTGGTCTATCTTGCTGCAGTCCCATTTTATGACCCAGCAGCGCACTTCAGTTAAAGGCCCAAAGCCACCCTACATACTCAGAACAGATGAAAGTTTTTTTTTTGTTTTTGCTTGTTCTAAAGGCTTCTTCTAGAGACTTCTTTGTACTTCTTTGCAGTTTTCTTTTGTCTAAATTGTTCTGTGAGTTTTAAGAAGTCTTTTGTGTGTGTGAACCTTGTCAAATCCTGCGTTAACTTTCCTAAATCATCTTTTCATAAGTTTTACTTGTTTTCTGGTTAACTGAGGAGAAATCATCTTTTTTCCTATGAGCTTGCCTTAAAGAGAGTTAAACTCTCATATCTTTTTCCCTTCCCCACAGAGTCCATTCTTATTCTATTTGAAGTTTTTTCTTGGACCTTTTTGACTTTTCATGCAGTTAAAGTGGACTTTTTAATTTTCCCGTTTTAAAGTGAACTGATAGAGATTTTTGGACATTTCTTTTCCAGCCTCATCCACATCTGACCCCGTCAAGAAACTAGGAGCTCATGGGTAAAACTGACTAAAACATTCTTCCTTCAGTCTTTGGTTTTGTTCTCCGGGCTGGAGACATCCTAAATTCGAACTGGTTGCCAAAGGACTCCATGCCTGCTCCAGGGCCAGCCTTCACTTTGTCGCCAGCCTTTGCTGCCTGCCCCATGGGAGCCCCCAGCCGAGTCTACACCTCTCACAGCTGTGAACGATCTGAAAGCCGACCAACAGTCGCTTTCCCCCGGTGTTCCGAACGCTGTCTGGAAGAGCCGCTGAGCCTTCCCAAACTTATGCCACCAGCTGGCGTTTACCACCACTGAACACCTGGACCAACAGCTGTTTGTGAAACTCCCATTTTCCTATCTGCTGGGTTTAAACGAGATGTCCTAAAAGTATCAATTACAATTGAGCATAACCAGTATTTCATGGTACAATTAGTCCCTCAGCAGTAGGACAAAGCTATAAACTGAAGGAAAATTCTTATTCATTTTTTAAGTAATCTCCTTTCATTTTTGTAGATTAATTCAGAAGTTTCTTTTTAGATAATCAGCTTATGGAATTTTTCCCCATAAAATTGAGTTCTGGTTGTTAGATACTTCAGCCTGCCATTGCATTACAGTTGAAACATCAAACCTGGTTTCCTCTTGGTTCCACAAAGGTTTAACTCTAGATTTTATGCTCAGGAATCCACTAACAGTTGATGTGATATTGAACACCTGTTTATCATTTGAATCTGTTTATTCATCATTTGAATGCCATGTCATGTAACCGAATGAGTTTATTTAATAAAATTGTAAATGAGAGAAGATGAAGTGTTTTTCCTTTGCATATATGTTTTCTGGGTCATGGCAGTAAAAGAACTCACTAAATTTTGAGACTGATTCATTAAGTAATTGAAGGTACGGACATTAAATAATTGAAATTAATTCAATAACAAGTTGTTCTTTTAGAACTGATGCCCCCTTTTTACGAGTGCTTTCCTATTTTATTTAGTCAGGGTTGGGATGACGGTTTAACTCTGTCCCCTCACACACCCACTATTTAATGAAATAAATAATTCCTGTACCTTATTACACTATATTTTATCAAATATCATTACATTAGCATGAATTTGGAACAGCTGAAATGGGAGACTGAGAATAAAATTGGACACAAATTTATGAAGAAAATTATAACTAATTATAGAAAAACTCTGAATTATTCTATGAAAGAAAAAAGTAAATTTAATGAAAAGAGAATATTAATTCTCTTTAATTCTGCATCTGATCAGATATTGAATTATTTCCAAGTCATAATCATTCATTCAGCGGATGGAAACAAAGAAGGCTCACGTGAATACGGGTTGAAGGTCTGTTGTTGAGATGATCCCGATATCTGCAGTTTTTCAGGCAAAGTTCAGTCACAGGCTGATATTTAACAACGATGATTAGGCTTTTACACTCCGCTAGTGGGGAGCTCTTGTCCGGGCAATTTTCAAAGTCCACAGTCACAAGATGAGATTTTGACTGTATCAATCACAGTTGGAGCTTAGGTCAGGCGAAGTGAGGCTGCTTCTTCTCTGTCTTCATTGGCAAGTGGCTTTCTTCCAGGGTCCGGATAAACTTGGAAGATAATAAAAACTGATCCAAATAGCAGAATTTTACAGAGATTAAGATAAAAACTTGAGCAACAAGATCCGAATTCTTCTAAAACACATGTAGAGTTGGCTGAAATAGCTTCCAGTGTGAAGATGAATGGTCAGCCAGTCCTTTGAAAAACACGGTGCATTTAAAGAAAGTTTAACAGAATATAGATAGTAATAGAAACACCTAGAAACAAGAAGTTTGACTTCATTTGGAAGAATTTTGAGCTCAAAAGAACAGTAATTAATTCACAGAAATTTAAAGAAAAACACTGAAAGCAGGACAGACGTTTACACAACACAATGGCAAAACTGAACTGAAAACTGGTCTGAAGGAGGGCATCTCCCTGCTAAAGACTGAGCAAGTTTTGCGCCGAAGCTCTGATTGACACAACCAATAACCAACTGTTTCCTGTCGTGGGTGGGTTTAGTGAACTTTGGTCCAATGAGCAAGCAGTCCTTTGTCTGTAAAGAGCCAAAGGAATTAATGGGAGTTTTGTCCTGCAGAAGCTGGCTGGTGATTGGCTGAGTGAGTCAGATGACTGGTACTTTCACAGGATGACACACATCTTAATAACACTGAAAATTCATCAATATATTTATGAATAAAGCTAAATCAGTGATTCATGCACTTTTATACTGGTACTTATACAATTAATATGCATTAAAATAAGATATATTGAAGCATTAAAAACATTCATGCACACATTTAAAATCATGGATTAATATAAATTCTTCAAACCCATATGATTGTCCAACACAGAACATCAGAGTCCATTTGCTTTTCCATGGTGTCATGGAAATTATCCTGAAGAATGAAACTTTGAAGAGAAAGCGGATTTTAGTCACAGATACACACAAAGTTTCAAGGCTAGTTAAATCTGACATGTCCCTAAGTTTTCAGAAGGTGACAATGTTGAGCTGTGAATATTTTCTAGTGACAATAAGATGCACTCAAAGTTTATGCGATGCTGTTCAAGAGGGTCTGTAATATGTCAACAGGGTTTATTACCCCATAAACTGATCAATGGAGGAAAGGAGTCAATTTATTTATGAGGTAAACTAATTTGTTCCTTGCACGAGATGGAATCCTTATCTCTCGTACCTCTTTACAAAGGAATGTGTTCTCCACAGTGGTCCTGAGATGAAAAGCAATTTTTGACTAGCCTTTTCCTGGGTGAAACAATGTCTTTAAGAGGCAAAGTCTATTTTATAGATGAGAGCCAAGGGAATGATGCTACAGCTCCCCACTTAGGTATTGACGATGAGCTTTGGTCAGTGTTGATATCAATCTGTAGCATCATTGTCTCCTCAAACCAATCCAGAAGATCACTTTCCTCCATTCCACATGGATTTCACTTTTCTTCCTTCTACAGGAAAATCACTTTTCTTCATTCTACAGGAATATCACTTGTTTTCATATTAACTACTCTCACTCAAGGCCTGACCAAGAATGCTTTTCCCAGGACCCCAATGTAAACAGTTGCCTCTTGCAGAGATGGTAAGGATCAGAATTTGCTTTTAAAGGCTTAAAGGGACCATAAAAACTCGGCGTCCAGATCCCCAACGTGGACAGTTCATGTGGATAGCATCTGCCCTACAGGAAACTAATGCTCTTAAAAGGTCATAAACTTCTTCACCAGGCGGGTTTATGGCTTTCGACAGATACCAGACCCCTTTTCAGATATCATGGACCTAAAGAAGTTACCTACAGATCAACAGTACCTCCTAGTGGATACCTACAGTATGTGTTTCATTATGTATAATTTGACTGTCAGTTCTCACTGAACGTTAAGTTCCTTTCAGCTTATCATCTCCCCCGGATCCCAAGGACACTGAAAATCATCCTTTTGATCACCGACCATGGTTTGCAGTACTTCATTAATCTTTGATCTAAATATGAGTGCATGTATTATAAATATGTATAAGAAATGTTATGTTCATGAGTGTTAGTCAAACGAATGTAATATTAGTAGTAATAGTATAAATGCATGATCACTGAATATTAGCCAAGTCATTTAATTTAGTTAGATCTTATATTGAGCACCTAATTTTATAAGAGCTGAATGAGTTATAATTCTTGTCTATCATCCCCCCCCCCCCCCCCCCCGGCCTTCTCTGCATTTTCATGGGATGGTGCCCTCATTCAATTGGTTGCTCCCAAACAAAGAAATGTTTTCACATTGGATGGTGGCCAGTTCAAACTCCTTTTTATAAAGTTGATTGGTCTGTCTTGCGACCGGCCCATGTTTTATGACCCAATGGCGCACTCAGTTAAAAGAGAGTGAGGAGCCACCCTGCATGTTAGAATAACACAGAATAAGAAGGAATAAGACAGACAAAGAAAAGACAAAGAATAAGAGACAGAATAAGAAGTAGAAGATTGAGAACTAGAAAAAAGATTGAAAGACGTGTAGAAGTCTGGGTAGATCTGGAACTAGATTAAGATTAACGAAGCAGAATAGCGGTCTAGATCTCAGAGGAAAGTTTTATTCCACCCTTTCAAGGTTCCGTGTAGTTTTCTTTTATCTAAATTGTTCTGTGTGAAGTTTGTCAAATCCTGCGTTAGTTTTCTCATTTTTCTGGATACTGAGGAGAAACCATCTTTTTCTTATGAGCTCACCTTAAATAGAGAGTCAAACTCTCAAACTTTTTTTTTTCCTTCACCTCAGAAGCCATTCTTATCCTAGTAAATGTTTTTCTCTGATTTTCTGACTTTTCATGCCGTTAAAGTGGACCTTTAATTTTCCTAATTTAAAGTGAACAGAGATTGTGTTTTTGGACTCTCTTTCCGGCCTTATACCCGCCTGACTGAGAAGTTTCTCCTTCAGTTTTTTTGGTCTATCCCACAGCAGAGACCTCATCGATTCGGTCGGACTCGTTGCCTAAGGACTTTTCACGCTGCTCTGGGACAACTCTTCATTGCTACCACGGTCCTGTACGAGCCCCCGGCTGAGCCTGCATTTCTTATGGCTGTGAGGAAGCATAGCAGTAGTCGCTTTCTCCCGATGTCCCAACTTCAAACTCAGCCGGTACCGACCCGCTCAAAACGTGGCCCTACAGCTGTTCGTAAGTGAGACTCCCCTTTTCCTATCTGCTGGGTTAAACGTGATGTCCTAACATTCAAATTACAATTGAACATAACCAGTATTTCATGGTACAATTAGTCTTTCAGCCATAGGATAAAGCTATAAACTGAAGGAAGACTCTTTGTCATTTTTAACCCCTTAACGCCTGAATTTATTTCCAATTATGAAAAAAAAAAATTCACTTGTGTTTTTGCTTTCAAGTAGATGCTAAATTAAGTTGAGACAGTTAATTTGACTATAGCACATAAAACAGATATAATTTTAGGTATGATGCAACTTAGCGAAAACAGGCATCTATGGTAAAAAAAAAATGGTAAAAAAGCACCTGTTTCCATCTCAAGTATGAAGAATATTTTATTTATGCAACAAAGTTATTTTCAGTATTTTCAACTCTCATGACTGCCAAACTATAACCCTAACACTAACCCTAACCCTAACCCTAACCCAAACCCTAACCCTAACCCTAGCAATCAGGAAATGGATGGTGCTCCGTCTCTGACCATTCCTCCGAGAAACTAATGCTTGCAAAAGGTTTCTAGGTATGTGTTGGAAGTGCTCCAACCGGAAGTGGAGGAATACAGATGGTATTTTGGTTGCATTTGGAGCGGAAGCGGTTTGATGCGAATTCGCGACAACAGGCGTCAAGGGGTTAAGTAACTTCCCTTCATTTTTGTAGATTAATTCAGAAGTTCATTTTTAGATAATCAGCTTATGAAATTTTCCCCATAAAATTGCATTCTGTTTTGTTAGACATTTCAGCCTCATTTACCATTGAAACATAAGTCTGGTTTCTCCTTGGTTCTACAAAGGTTTAATGCTAGATTTTATGTTCAGGAATCCAATAACAGTTGATGTGATATTGGACGCCTGTTATCATTTGAATCTGTTTATCCATCATTTGAATGCCATATCATGTAACCTGAATGAGTTTAATAAAAGGGTGAATGAGAGAAGTTGAAGCATTTTTCTTTCACATATATATATGTTTCTTAGATCACGGCAGGAGAAGAACTCCCTTAAATTTTGAGACTGATCCATTAAGTAACTGAAGGTACAAAATTAATTAAAACTAAGTTTAATATAAGTGTCCGTTAGGACTGGTGTCCCTTTTACGAGTGCTTATTTATTTTATTTAGCAAGTGCAGGAGTAACGGTTTAACGCCGCCCCCTTTCATACCTACTATTAAATAAAATACATAATTCCTGTACCTTATCACAATATTTTATTAAATATTCCTACACAATCCTAGGTATCAGGTTCCATTTTGGTGACTCTTGATCCAACTGCTGAACTAATGGTTCTGATGTCCATTAGCCTTAAGCTTATAAACAGTATCTATTCCTGTGTAGATCCTTAAATTTTGCTTTCTGAAAAACTTCTAGAAATTTTAAAAAATGATTTGGATATGACCAAATATAAACATTGTAAAATTGTCTAAAACATACTAAAATCCTGTATATGCCTGTAAAGACTTAAAAATTCTGGTTACAAAAGTGTAAACTAAAAGTATGTGGTTTTGACATACCTGAGATAAATATTTTGGGTTTAACATAAAATACCTATTAGAATTTTCAAAAATAGTTTAAATGTGCACAAAAATCAAAATAGAGTACAAAGAATATATCTATATTTGTATATACACATGCATGTACTGAAAAATTCTAGGAGTCAAGATCAAAAGTACAAAAATTATTGCTCATATTTGAGGTAGAGGTTTAGACTAAGCAATATTGAAGTAACTCAAGGAGGTTCAAATTGAATTGGTTTAGCTGGACTAAACCATGGTTCCACAGATGTCATAGGGTAATTGAGGCTTTTATTCAGGAAGACTGAGTGAACACGGGATGTCATCATTGTTCTTTGAATGGCAACGAGAAGTAAATTTGGAATTACTGCAAAAAGGATAAGATGGTGTGAAAGCAAGTTCATTGCTAAAGTGTTAACTGAAAAGCTAATGTTTCTAACTACCTCTGGGAGTAACATAGACATCAGCTGTGCGTGAGCATAGTCAACCTTTAACACAAAGAGCAGCAAGTTCAAGACCTTGTTGAGTCTGACTGAAGCTTCAGAGCAAGTATTCAAAACCAACAGAGTGTCTTGCAAGATTCTGGTGATGGTTTGTGGTTCGATTACCTGGCATTTCAGTGTAGCAGTGTTGACCAAATTAACCGTGGGCATGCTAAGTCTAACAAGAGGATCTAGCGATGAGGCTGTTACTGAGAATCCACCTAAGGATTGTTGACTTTTTGTTTTGACTCTGTCCAGTTCTGACTGGGTAACAGTAGGTGTGATTGCCAGGCACAAGGCTAACCTGAAAAATAGGAGAGCCATCATCCTGACAAACAGATGAAAGTGAGTGATTTTGGATTCCAACCTTCTTGTTGGTTTTCTTTAGATACCTGATTGGCAAATGAAAATTATTCTCAGAGGTGGAACAATTTCTTTTAGAGATTCAACTCTAAACCTTAAATTGTTTTTCACCTTTAGTGGGAGTTTTGATGTTGTTAGCTCAAGCTAATGATGTTGGATGTTTTGTGTATACTATTTAAAAACAGTAACTTCACTGAAATTTATTAGATTTTACAGAGGCCTTTAAGATTAGTTTAAGGGATAATTTGGTTTTAATTTACCCTTTTTCTTTTGGAAGTTTTGATGCAGTTAACTGATTGGAGAAATTTGACCGAGTATACCTGAGGCTAGTAGTTAGCTAACAGTTATTTCTCGGATGTAGGCCTGATTTTAATCTTATTTATGGACTTATTGTGAGCATGTTGTACCTGACATGTCCCATGGGGTTTTGGTAACGTTTACTCTGATTTTGATGAGCCCATTTTTGAAAATGGGGTCCTGGATTTTGCACTTAAGTGGCCAAAGATTGTTGTTGACAATGTGTGGATTCATCCACCCGGGCAGGAATTTAGGAGTGATTTTCCCTGCCTGTAGATTGATTTGTGGTGTTTGCGGTACAAATGCATAGTGGAAGACCTTGTCCCCCCTTTGAGGTTTGTCATGGGAGAGTCTTTGGTCATTCTACACTTTGTGTTGTTTGGCAGATCGGTCCAAATGTTTTTGAAATGCGGCCTTGGGAGCATTGTACATTGTCTTGATGCTTTTGTGTTCTGCAGCTGGAATATTATGGGTGTTGGCAGTCATCATCTCCCTCTGGTTTCGATGAACTTTGAGCGGTGGCGATGACTGTTCATCGGAAGCAGGAATATGATTGCTATTGCATTGCTGCAGAGGAAGTGGTGTCACAGGAAGTGTGCTCAATTTCGGTATGTCAAAGGCATTAGACGCTGGGAGCGCATGTACGTTTGGATCCAACCATTGTTTGGTGGTGTTATGGACCACAGGGTCATGGGCTTGTGTAAATGCGTGCCTAATGTTTGCAAAAGTTGGGTAGACTGATGCATAACCTTGAGGTTGCGGAGAGTCTAGACAGCTGGTTGATGTGGCTTTTTTGACCACGCAGGCCTCGGGGTGGGTAGGTGGGTTTCAAAAGGTGACACCAACATTGAGTCGAAGGTATCAAGGGAACTGAATGGAGCTTTCTGCTAGGCCAGTGAGTTCCCAAAGTCATTCGCTTCCTTGGCTTTACCTTGTGTTTGAAGGTGACCTTTGACTTCTTGAGGACAGTGCTCACCTTGGTTTTTGTGGTCGCTTTCAATTGGTTTCAGTTGCTTCAAAAGTGCTAGTTGTGTGAGACTTGGGGTGTCCAAAGTGTTCAGAATGAAGCACTGTGATTCAGTTGTCCTTGTTGGGTCAAATGGGGGAGGGTGTTGAGCTTGAGCCCATAGTTTGAGAGTCCTGAAATCAATCAGTGGCTCAAAACGGTTCAGTAGGTCTTTATCGACGAGCAATGGAATGGCGTCAAGTTTGGACACATAAGGCCCTTTTCCACTAGTCCCAGTCGGCCTTACTCTACACTACTCGCCACAACTCGGTTCGGCTCGGTTGTGTTTCCATTGCAGCTGGGTACGCCTGGGGTGGGTGGGATTTTTTTACAGCAAGGCGGGGCCACACTCCCGTGACGTAAAACACACGACCCAAGCAAAACATAACATTGCGGCTGTACAAGGCGACTCGTCGGTCTGTGGCTTTTTGTCACCGTAATTGCCAAAAAGGACCGCCAGACAAGGGTACAGGCAGCGAGACGAAATGCTCTGGAATAGGACTACAGATTCTGGGAGAGCCGAAGACGTGAGGATACAAACTAGATCATATATGACTGTAAGTTAATGATTGCTAATGCTAGTTTGCTTTAAGTACGTTGTACTACACTGTAATGTCTGCAAGTTATCGTTGCTAGGTACTAAAATATGTATGCTGTGTGTGTGTGTTTCAGATGGCTCTGTTGTGGGAAAATTACCGCTTCAAACGGTCAGTCTGGGCGTTCAACACAGCCTGTCACTGATGTCACCCCAGCTTCACAAACGATCAGTGGTTATAGAACTTAAGAATGTCTGTAGAAACATTTAGCTTCCTGTGCAACAAATTGCTCTGATCTGCATGAAAATCATGGAGAGACTGTTGAGATATCATGGGACGTACCTGCTCCAGCAGCACTGAGTCTGTGGTGGTGTCATAGCAAAAAGTGATCAGCTGACACAACTTGATCGCCAGGTTGTAGTTATGGGCTTATATTAACCACAAAATATATATTCAAAAAGTAAACAGTACTGAGTTAGGTATAATAAAATATATTTGACAATTATGATGCATTTTACGCCAAAACAAACTTGATCTAGGATTAAAAGCAATTAAAATAATGCAGTCACAAGGTTACATGGAAAATACTTGATTTACTAGATACATGTACTGTAGAAATATATATATATATATATATATATATATATATATATATATATATATATATATATACTGTATATATTCTCTGCATCAACAATGTACTATACATGCATTCATGTAGTATTGCACTGGGAATTGCACTGACAATAAACCTCTGAAGTTTTTGCAGATGTGTCTCTTTTTTTATATGTGAAGGTTACCACCAAGTGACATAAATTAAATACTGAAAGATTGGAAAAGCTGTCTAAGAACAATCCAGCAGTTTGAGAAATCACTTTTGGCTTGGTGTAAGTCTGTCAACAGAATTATGAACCATAAAGCAGTTTGTGTTAAAATGATAAATTCCATTAAACCGTAACCCAGGAGTGTCCAGTCATCTGCCATGGAGGGCCAAGACCCTGCAGGTTTTCTCTTCTACCCAGTCTCTTCAGCAGGTGTTCTCACTGATCAACAGTCAGTAGAAGCAATTCAGTGAAATCTGCTGTTGAAGACACTGGTTGGAGGTAAAGCCTGCAGGGTCTTGGCCCTCCATGGCACATGATTGGACACCCCTGCCCAAACCCATTATGATAAAGGACAGATGCTAATATGGCCCAGAATTCCTCCATATACTGGTACTGTCACTAAAGTGTGCAGGGTCTTCTGCGGTGGCACATCCAACAATACAGTCTTCAGTTAATAAAATAATTGTTTTGGTTACTTTTTCTTAAAAATGAGCCATTATTTTCAAAGTCACTGATAAATGGTTTGTACTGTTGACTCTTTTCCCACCAGTGTCTTAACAGACAAAATAGAAAATTATGATGCACACACATAAGTCACGAAATTGTTTATTACAATCAGCAGCAAATTCCAGATTATTCATAATGTGCAAAATTCAAACTGTAAAAAAAAACAAAAAAACAACTTAGAATGGGTCACAAACGCCGGCCACGCTGCCTCACTGAGAAGGAGCTGGGATGTGCCACTCAAGCTGGTCCCAGTTCAGCAGATCTTAGGCCTGCATCTCTGTAAATAGTGAGGCAAGGTCCAGTTGGGGTGGATCGTTTACCTCTTGCCTAGACAAAAGACAGAAATGATTTGTGGTTAATTTAAGTAAGTTTAAAACATATTTGGGAAATACACTTGTTTCTTAAAGGCAATGGTGGAATGTGAATGAATGAACGAATCTTTATTTTGGATAGATTAATAGTAAAGATTAAAAGAAAATAGAATAATATAACAAAGGGGGAAAAATCTGACAAGGTCAAATTAAACAATAACCCCTCTGATTATACAGTTCAACATAGGTTATCTGAAATGGGTGATGGCTGAAGCTGCAGCTTATATTGCCCACCCATATTCCATCCAAGAATTCAAAAGAAAAACAAAACAGGAGCGATTACAATTCCAATGTGACAATAAAGTACTTCGTTGTTGTATTTAACCACAATTTTCATGTAGCTGCACTTCAATAAAGTAGATTTTACAAAGGCTGGGTTACATTTAAAATCATCTGTTTTTACTGTGGCCTCAGCAATCAGAATGAATTAATACATTCAATTCAATTCAATTCAATTCAACTTTATTTATATAGCGCCATTTCACAACAACAGTCATCTCATAGCACTATCAACTGTAGGGGGAACCCCCACAGTTGCAGAAAGACCCCAGCAATCAGGTGATCCCCTGTGAGCAAGCACTTGGCGACAGTGGAGAGGAAAAACTCCCTTTTAACAGGAAGAAACCTCCAGCAGAACCAGGCTCAGGGAGGGGCAGTCATCTGCTGAGACCGGCTGGGGGGTGAGGGGATAGAGAAGAAGAAAAGGACAGATATGTAGAGAGCAAACTGCATGATGGGGACTCAATCTATGGGAGAGAACAAACAAATGTTAATGACCAGCAAAAAAAATATTTCATTGAGAGTGAGAAAAGGAGTGAGGCCCAGTGCATTACTGGAGGTCCCCCGGCTGACTAAACCTATTAGCAGCATAACTAAGGGAGGGTTCAGAAACACATGATCCCTCCCTAATTGTAGGCTATATCAAAAAGGTAGGTTTTAGCCCTATTCTTAAAAACAGAGATCGAGTCTGACTCCCGAATCCAGATTGGCAGCTGATTCCACAGGAGAGGAGCTTAATAACTGAAGGCTCTGCCTCCCATTGTACTTTTGGAGATTCTAGGTATTACAAGTAATCCTGCATTTTGGGAGTGTAGTGGTCTGTTAGGATAACACGGTAGTATCAGATCTTTTAAATGAAAAGGAGCCTGATAGTTTAGGGCTTTGTAAGTAAGAAGAAGGATTTTAAACTTAATTCTAAACTCTATGGGAAGCCAATGAAGGGAGGTCAGAACCGGAGAGATATGATCTCTCTTTCTAGTACCTGTTAAAACTCTTGCTACAGCATTTTGGATCAGCTGAAGACTTTTTAAAGATGTTTTAGGACAGCCTGATAATAAAGAATTACAATAATCTAATCTCGAGCTAACAAAAGCATGGATCAGTTTCTCAGCATCACTCTGAGACAAGATGCTCCTAATCTTGGCAATATTACGCAAATGATAGAAGGCAGTCTTAGAAATCAATTTAATATGTGAATTGAAGGACAAATCCTGATCAAAAATAACTCCAAGGTTCCTCACAGAGCTATTAAGAGAAAGAGTAACCGCATCCAAACTGAAAGTTTGATTTGGAAAGGAATTTCTAAGGTTTTTTGGACCAACAAGAATGACTTCAGTCTTATCTGAATTTAATAGCAGGAAATTACAAGTCATCCAAGCTTTGATTTCCTTAAGACAGGCTTCTAACTTGGCTAATTGATTACTATCATCTGGCTTCATTGACAGGTATAATTGTGTGTCATCTGCATAACAATGAACATGTATACAGTGCTTTCTAATAATGTTGCCTAACGGAAGCATATATAAACTAAAAAGAGTAGGGCCTAGCACAGATCCCTGTGGAACTCCATGACTGAGCTTTGAGTTGAAAGAAAACTCATTATTTACATGAACAAACTGGAACCTATCAGATAAATAAGATCTAAACCACTGCAACGAAGTTCCATTAAGTCCAACATAGTGTTCTAATCTATCAAGTAGAATATTGTGATCGATAGTATCAAAAGTTGCACTAAGGTCTAAACCAACAAGTACAGAAACTAGTCCATTATCAGATGCAATGAGGAGGTCGTTAGTGACCTTTGCTAAGACTGTTTCAGTACTATGATGGATTCTAAACCCAGATTGAAACTCTTCAAGTAAACCATTTCCCTGCAGGTGGTCAAATAATTGCGTAGCAACAACTCTTTCTAAGATTTTTGAAATGAAAGGGAGATTAGAGATTGGTCTATAGTTAGCTAAAGCTCCTGGATCTAGCGATGGCTTTTTGAGTAAGGGTTTAATTACAGCCGTTTTAAAAGCCTGCGGTACATGGCCTAAAGTTAATGAAGAATTGATTATATGAAGAATAAGGCTACCAATAAGTGGGAAGACTTCTTTAAATAACCTGGTAGGAATAGGGTCTAAAAGACAAGTTGAAGGTTTGGATGAGGAAACTATTTTGTCTAACTCACAAAGGTCGATTGGAGTAAACTCATCAAGACAGACATCAATAGAAGGAGTTGTAGTAGTTACAGTATTTAAGTTAACTGTGGGAAGAATCTGATTGATTTTATCTCTGATGGATGAAATTTTATTATTGAAAAAGTTCATAAAGTCCTGACTAGTAAGCTCTAAGGGAATGCTAGGATTGACAGAGTCCTGACTCTTTGTCAACCTGGCTACAGTACTGAAAAGAAACCTGGGATTATTCTTGTTCTCTTCTATTAATGCAGAGTAATAACTCGTTCTAGCTTTTCTAAGAGATTTTTTATAAATTAAAAGATGATTTCTCCAAGCTAAATAGATTTCATCTAAATTAGTGGAGCGCCATTTTCTTTCTAATTGACGAGTCTTCTGTTTTAAGCTACAAGTTTCTGTGTTGAACCAAGGAGTTAGAAATCTCTGATTAGACTTTTTCTTTTTTAAGGGGGCCACCAAGTCTAGAGTCTGATGCAGAGAAGCTGAAACACTATCTACCATGTTATCAATTACAGAAGGAGCAAGCTGTCTATAGCTTATTTCCGTTGTGTTGACACATGGCATAGAGGAAACAATCTGCATAAATCTGGTAACAGCATCATCTGAGAGGCATCTACTGTAATAATATTTTTCTTTAGGAGCCAAATAGTCAGAAATAGTAAAATCAAAGGTTAACAGACAATGGTCTGACAGTACAGGGTTATGAGGAGACACTACAAGATTTTCTATTTCTATGCCATATGTCAGAACAAGGTCCAATGTATGGTGGAGGTAATGAGTAGAATTTCCTACTTTCTGAAAAAACCCAATCGAGTCTAATATTGAATTAAATGCCACATTAAGGCAGTCACTATCTACATCCACATGTATATTAAAGTCCCCTACTATAATTATTCTATCAGATTTCAGCACTAAATCAGCTAAGAAATCAGCAAATTCGGATAAAAATTCTGAGTAGGCAAATATGGCAAATAAAATTGTGTTTAACCTAAAATTGCTAAAGTGCCCAATACTGAGGGCCAGGCCCTCAAAGGAATTATAACATGTTTTTTGCTTTACATTAACTAGTAATTTGGAATGGTAAATTGTTGCTACTCCTCCTCCACGACCAGAACTTCTGGGATTTTGACAGTTTAAATAACCAGAGGGAGTTGATTCATTTAAACCAACATAATCCTCTTGCCCTAACCAAGTCTCTGTAAGGGAAATTAAATCAATCTGATGATCAATTAACAGATCATGGACTAACAGAGACTTGGGAGTTAGAGACCTAATATTTAATAAACCACATTTAATTTTTAAATTATGAGGAGGAACAGAGGCCAATTCATTCAGTTTAGAGGCTTTATGTTTAATTTGAGTTTTACCAATATTTTGCTTTATCACTTTGGGATGCTTATGCATTATATTTTTATTTACTTTGGAGGGAGCAGACAACGATTCTCTGATGGGGAAGACAGGGGCTAAGTTGAGGGGTGGCGGATGAAGAGGAGCTGCAGAGAGGCGTTTAAGACTGCGACTCTGCTTCCTGGTCCCAACTCTGAGTAGTCAGGGTTTTGGAAATTTGGATAAAAAAGATGCCAGATTGTTAGATAAATGAGAAGCACCATCCAAAGTGGGATGAATGCTGTCTTGTCTCATAAGACCAGGTTTTCCCCAAAAAGAGCTCCAATTGTCAATGTAGCCCACGTCATTTTTAGGACACCACACAGACAGCCAGCGGTCCAAGGATCACGAGCGGCTAAACATGTCATCGCTGGTCAGATTGGGGAGGGGCCCAGAGAATACTACAGTGGCAGACATCGTTTTTGCAAAGTCACACACCGATTCTATATTAAGTTTCGTGACTTCTGACTGCCGGAGACGGATGTCATTAATGCCGGCGTGAATAACAATTGTGGAATATTTACAGTTACTTTTAGCCAGCATTTTCAAATTTGACTCGATGTCGCCTGCTCTGGCCCCAGGAATGCATTTGACTATGGCCGCTGGAGTCTCTAAGTTCACGTTTTTGACTACAGAGTCGCCAATGATCAGAGTTTTTTCCTCAGCGGGTGTGTCGCTGAGCGGGGAAAAATGATTAGAAACGTGAACAGGTTGGTGGTGTACCGGGGCTTTGCAACTAGGCTTCCTTCTCACCGTCACCCACCCAGTCTCCTCGCTGCTGAGGAGAGCCGGGGGACCGCTGACAGTGGGGCCTAAGCTAGCTAGCTCCGCTGCAGCTAAGGGGCGTCGAGATTAACTGGCGCAGACGGTGTTTCAATGCAGCGAAGCCGGGATTCCAAATCAGACAACCTTGCCTCGAGCGCCTCAAAAAGACAACATTTATTACATTTACCGTTATCACTAAAAGAGGCAGAGGTGTAGCTAAACATCTGACAGAGAGAGCACACCAGAGGAGAGAAAAGAGAGCTAGTAGCCATAGCTAGTGGCTAGCTCGTGGCTGGAGAGCAAACCACACAGGCAGACAGCAAAACAGGAAGTGAGGATACGTTACCACAAGGAAGTGACGATCCCAGGATCAATGCTGACTTTGAAGAAATTCACTTGAATGGAATATAGTACTTTAACTGAGGGTGTGCATCACCGAGAATGGAGTCGCTCAGTCAAAATATGGAATTTTTAATCAATCAAAGTTTAGCCACCGCTTTGTCACTGCTGTGTCTCTTCTTGCCCTGGCTTCAAGTGTGGGCGGTGTTTTGTACTTTTATTGCTAAAATATAAAAGGAAGCACTACAATGGGTCTCAAATATTTGTAATGTGTCCTGTTACTGCATGAGTTTATTGATGATAGACTATAAACTACACATATAAACTAAATTATATTGATGACTGAATGACTGCCATTCCCCAAAGTGCAACATGCAGTTATGAATATAACTTACAAAGGATCACACAAGTGATCTGACAAAATAAATAAATAAATAAATAAATAAATAAATACATTAACAAGTGGTTTATTTTACAGTTGATTTGCCAGTCATTTTCAATTATTGTGTAATTAATATTCACACAATCAAATAAATCTCAGTTCAGTCCCTTTTATATTAAGTGGAAATTGTGCTACTTTGGTTTTGGCACTTTACCTATAAAAGCAAAGGATTTCAGTACTTTCCACAGTGGCAAGGTCCGTTGTGGGGTGGCTGCTTTTCCTTTCCTCTTGCCTAGACCAAAGACAGAAATGGATGGTGGTTAGTTCAAGCAAGTTCAAAACATATACAGGCACATCTCAAAAATTAGAATATCATGAAAAAGTTCAATGTTTTTGTCACTCATTTCAGAAAGTGAAACCCATATATAGATTCATTACAGGGACAGTGATATATTGCAAGTGTTTATTTTAATTTTGATGATTATGGCTACAGCCCATGTTAACCAACATTTCAGTGGCCAACATTTCTATTTAAAAACTATTTTTTAAAATTAATTTTATGTAATATTCTAATTTTTTGCCAAATTGAATTTGGGGTTTTCAGGGGCTGTAAGCCATAATCATCCAAATTAAAATAAATAAATGCTTGAAATATATCACTGTCTGTGTAATTAATCTACTGTATATAATATATGGATTTCACTTTCTGAAATGAGTGACAAAAAATATTGAACTTTTTCATGACATTCTAATTTTTGGAGATGTACCTGTATTAGGGAAATACACTTATGAAAGTCAGTGGTGGGATGTGACAAAAATGCTTCATTTCCCTGACCAGTGAGAACCTCAGGAGCCACTCTGTACATGTACAAGTACATTGTCAATCCAGGGATTTATGGTGGAACAGCACAACAACATTGTTCCAACACCTTTTATGGAAAATCCACAGAATAGGTGTATGGGTCTATTCTGACACTTTAGAAAATTATATGAATCACTTTATAAATCACTGGTTTGAAAATGCACTTGTGTATGTTGAGATTTCGGATCCTGGGGTCCTCTTGACCTGTATCCACAATATAAACACTGAGGACGGCTAAACCCTGGCATGTGGAAACAGATTCTAGGAAGAAATTACACACAACTTAATGCACAGCACCAAAGTGCAACACGTACACAAACCAGGATTTTAACCAGGATTAACATATTTCATTGTTTTGCTTTCACAAGCGAATACTTCGGACAAAACAAGCGCAAATCAGCAGTTGGCTACTAGCTAGCTAGCTACTAGCTAACACTCGTTAGCCAGGACAGGATGGTGCTGTATCGCTCAAAAAAAGTGAGCTTACCACCAACAGGATAAATAAGCGAACAGATGCACAATATTACAAATCACTCACCATCAATGGTTCTCTCACATTCATCTTCAGCTTATTCGTAGTCTGGTTCTATGCTGGGCTGCATCTGTATCGGTGCGGGTCGCTCCTCTCACTGTGGACCTGCCACCAAGCACAGAAAACTCTGCACCTCTTCGTTGGACCATGGTGTAGATTTCCGCAAAACCTACAACGCCATCTCTATTCATATCGCATTTACTCGGTCATCGAGTTTAGTCCGTGAACTATTGCAAATGGTGGTCATGTAGATTCCACAGAAGATGGATGCTTTTGTGACGTTATGCCCTGACCAATCAGTGGCTTGCAGTCTGTTGACGTCACATTTTCGGCTCGACTCAGCACGGTTGTACCCTGGCCTTGAATAGGTACAAAAATAGGACCTCTTAACCAGTGCTGGGTCTAATGGAAAAGGCTACAAACCGGGCCGAGTCAAACCGAGTTGGGCCGAGTGGGTACTAGTGGAAAAGGGCCAATAGACCGGATGTGTCAAGGTCATGGGTCCAATGGAGATTTTTACTAGTGATATGCCCAAAAGGGTTGTTTTAATGTGCGCATTTTGTGGCACAGCTAATGAACAGGGTTCCGGTTTTAAGTTTTTGTGAACACGGTGTAACAATATGTGTGATTAATAATTACGATCAGGTATAAAAATTATTTAATTTATATTAATGTATCAGGACCGGAAATTTACTTTG
This sequence comes from Pholidichthys leucotaenia, assembly GCA_020510985.1. Lineage (NCBI taxonomy): Eukaryota > Metazoa > Chordata > Actinopteri > Cichliformes > Pholidichthyidae > Pholidichthys > Pholidichthys leucotaenia. Next base: position 168,666,576 of record CM035846.1, read on the forward strand.
GGTCCACAAACATAAAAAGTTAATAAACACTCGTGGGGCACCAGCTCCTTTTAGGGAGCACTTTAATCTTTAATTTCACTTTATACCTGTTTAATCACTCGATAAATTAATTAATAATCAGTCTCAAAATTTTAGTGAATTCGATACTGGGGAGTTTGAAACCAGACTCAGAATGAAATACATTCCCAACAACTTCTCTCATTTTCACATATTTATTAAATGAAATGTTGATTAAAAGACATTGCAGTGATTTCATTAACCCCTTGCACTCTGGTCAGTTTCCCTAAAAACGCCTAAAAATAACATACCCAAAGTAAATCAAAAGCTGTTCTTCAACCCTTTGCAACATCCTCATGGGGTTGGTCTCATTTAAAAGAAAACACTTTGAATTTTTTGGCAAAGCAGTCATAATCTCTCTAAGTGCTCCTGCCACTGAGTAACAGTCATCTAAACAAACTGAACTTGAAGAAAATAAAGTTCGCCTGGGTGTTTTTTTTAGATACAAATGCTTGCAAATAACACACAGCTGTCAGATACGGGCTGGAATATGCAACAGAAATGTAGAACCAAGTGTTATCAAGCTGAGGTCAAAATTTTGTAACAATACCACAAAAAATGAATATATTACACACCTTTTTTCTCAGGTTGTTCCCAGGCGTTTTTGAACTGTGCCAAATTGTGCCAAATGGCACAGTTTGGAAAAATGTCTATAACTTTTGAATGCTTCAACATAGAAGCTTCATCTTGGGCTCGAATGAAAGGTGACACTCAGGGCTGTGTGTGTGTGTGTGTGTGCGTGGGGGGGGTTGTTTATTCATTCATGAATGAATGAATGAACAAACAATCCCCCCACACACAAAGAAGCATGCCACGTAAAAAATGTGTGGCCTTTTTTTACAAGAAAAAATAACCTACAGTGCAATAAAAATTATACTAAAATATCTGCAATGTAGAGGATAACAACCCCCCCCCCCCCCCGCTACAGAGGAGTTTGGCGCACAAAAAACGGTCTGTCATATGGCGGACCGTTGTAATTACCGATCGGTCAAAAGTCATTTTTATTACTATTTTCACTGATAAAGAATAATTTAGCTTATAACACTTACCTGTCCACAACAGCAGTGTTGTTGGCGAACATCTGTTCCTCATTGTCAGATGAACATGAATCAAAACACTCCTTTGGCTTTCTGTTTGCGGCTGTGTCTGTACTGGAAGAACGGAAATGCAGCTTTTTTTTTTTTTTCAGTGGGCACTGAAACGCACAGTGCGCACTGAGACACATTAGGACGCAGAGACGTGACCACCCGCGGTATCCCGGAGTGCAACAGGTTAACCATGAGATTAAACTTGTAAATGATAGATTAACAATGTGAACATTTGCAAAACCAGGGTTAAAATGTAAGCTGAATTTAGATCAGTTTGAAGTTAACAGATTATGGGAAACAGCGCAAATTTATGGGGAAAATTAAACTAATTATATGGAAAATTCTGGATTACTCTTAAGAAAATGAAAACGGGATTTTAAGGAAAAGAAGGGTTATGTTAAGTGTTCTTTCATTTTGCATTTGATTAGATATTGAATTATTCTCAAATCTCAGATGTTTTATTCAGCAGATGAACAAGAAAGGCAGCTCACGTGACCCAAGGTTGAAGATGGAAGGTTCTGTCGTTCGTCGTTGGCAGTTCTCAGATGTAGATAGTGCCAAAACCCAGAATATTTGTCCAGCAAATATTTGGTTGTCACAAGATGAGATTTTGATGTGTTGATCACCTGGCTGAGGACCAGCCAAAGCATTTCCTTTCCGTGGCATGTTGATTTCTTCAGATGCACGTGGTCGTTGATTTGTGGCTTCTCACAAGGGAATTCGAGAATAATTACCAAAAATCTGATCAAACAGCAAAATAAAAAAAAAAAAATTGGACTTGTGGAGATAAAGTTAGCTTCTAGCGTGTAAAAAAAATAAATAAAATAAAATAAAATAAAATAAAAAATATAGTCAAGATTAAAAATGGCAACTTTAAAGAAAGTTTAACAGGAAAAATTTATAAAAATAAACATCTAGAAATGGATGTATTGACTCCAAGTTTAGAATTTGAGCTCAAGAAAGAAAGATTAGTTCCTAGACGTTTAAAGAGAACCAAAAAAAGACACGTGGGAGAAATGTCCTTTGTTCTCCCGTGGTGCTGTGCAGTCATCTGGTGTGAAGACAAGACGTGGAAGAAGTGGTGAAAGAGGCGAAAGTGGAAGAAGCAAGGGGTCTCCCTCCTTTGATTGACAAGAGCTCAGCCAATAGGCTTCCTTCATGGGCGGGCTTTAAGAGCTTTAGTCTAATAAACAAACAGGCTTTTGTCTGTAACAACCACAACACTAAAAGAGTTATTGTCAAGCAGGGACTGGCCGTTGTCGGTCACATGATTTGAGAGACGTTTTGCAAATCTAATACACATGTTTTAATACTGGAATATTCCTCTATATGCTTGTGTATAAAATCTAAGCTAGCCTTAGTGATTCATGCAACTTATAGCTAGTGCTTTTAAATTAATATGCAAGAATAAACATTCATTTAAACATTTTAGCATGCATATATTTAAAATCAAGGATTAATATATTTCAAACCCATTATTGTCCACATCAAACATCAGAGTCCACCTGCTTTCCCATGGTGTCCTGAAAAAGAAAGGAAGTTGAGAATTGAGTCTTTTAACAAAGATGTGATTAAAAGGTTCACCAGTTAAGTCTAGCATGTCCCAGAGTTGCCAGTAGAGGGCAATGTTGAGCTGTGGCTGTTTTGTAGGCCATATGAGGTACTCCACAGAGGTCTGTTCTTTGTCTCCAAGTTTTATGGGCCAATAGAAGGTTAGGGATTCCGGAGACTGGATTAACAAAGGAATGTTAGTTCAGCTGTGGTCCTGGTATGAAAGAGTAGTTCTTGACTGTCCTTTTCCTGGGTGAAACAATGTCTTTAAGCTGAAGAATAATTTTATTGATGAGCCAAAGTGAGATGATGCTACAGCGGTTAGCAGCTACACGTAGTTTGTCAAAAAGGTTGTGTGATATAAGAGTGATGTCAGCAGCGGTGTCTAAAACAGCGTCCTGACACATCACATCTTCAAAGGTCAGTAGAAGGTAGAATTTTCATGACACCCTTCTCTCGTTTAAATCGCATAGAAATTGTGGAACCGGTGGTTTGACGTGGATTTGCGAAATGTTTTTAGAGGAGTGGTCTGTGACCTGTGGTTGGGCTGTCATAACAGCAATGGACTGCGTTGGGGTCCTTTGGTTCTTCTCCATTCGTAGAAGGGGTTTTCTTCTTGTCTTTTCTTCGTGTAGAACATTTGTTCTGAGTTGGCATAGCTGATATAGCTAGGATGTCAGCAGTTCTATTTTCTTTGTTGCTTTGAATCTCCGCTAGGAAATGTTTGACAACTTCAATATCTTCTCTACTGAGAGTAGGAGTTTCTTCTTTCTTCCAAGGTTCGTGATTGGTCTCTGCTTCTGAGCTTCTGTGATGAGATGGAGACCATTTGTCATGGTTACGCATGTCTTCGTATAGGTATCTGTCATCATGGTAGTCAGTACCATGTTCTCGAGATCTATCCGGTGGATATGGTCTACGGCGGTAGTCGGGTTTTCGCAAAGTTGGTCCTAAGTGAGATCCAGAGGACCTAGTTTGGTTTTGACCTTGATGAGGTCTGCTGGAAAAATATTTTGGTTTGTTATGTAATCGTGGTGTGGGAGGTGAAGTAGAGTGAGGGGCTCCTTCCAGCTCCAAGGTGTTAGACCCAGCACTGATTGCTAGCACTGTGGCAGGCTCTGCGTGCTTGTTGCAGTTTTGTTGCTGTTTTTTGAACGCATAAAGTGCAAACTCTCTCAGCTGAATTATTGAGCTTGACCTAGGGTTAGCTGTAACTCCAAGGTGGTGACTCACAGTGGGATGGAGGTTCTGGATGAAGAGGGTCTTGAAATTGTGGTCTTCTTCCATCCCTGGTGTGTTTTGAGATCTGAAATGTGCAAGGAGTCGTCTCTGGTAGTATGCCTGTGGTGGCTTTGAGTGTCCTTGCTTCACGGCTAGGGCTGCTGTTAGCCCTGCTTGTGGGTAGTCATCGGAGAACTCCTTTTCAATAGCTTTGCAGAGCAGCATGCAGTCTGCTTTGATGTTTGCTGTCCGTCTGTCTATGAAATTTGATACTGACCCGTAAGGTGTTAGTTTAATCAAATAGATGCAATCGTCAACCGTAGCATTAGGATACTTAGGCAGGTAGTAATCAATGTCCTGTAAATAGACTTTGGTATCAGGTGAACCCGTAGGACCTGGATCAAATTTCGTGACATTTCGCGTGATCTTGTGAAGGTCATGGTCTGAAGGGGCACACACATGCTGTCCACACGATCGTCTGTACTTGAAACGGGAATTGGGCGAGGGAGCGCGGCGGACGTCCCAGTCTTTATGTGCTTCCTTTAGGAGCAGTTGACATTCCTTGTAGTCATTTTTCATGTTTTCAAGTTGACCTTCAACTCTTCTGAGTTCCTTCTTTGTGTCTTGAAGAGCATCTTCAAGTTCATTGTTCTGTTGGCAAAGCAAGTCATTGTCATGCACCAACCATTTATTTCCTGACCCTGCGCGGTCCAAATCTTGTAACGCTTCATCAAGTTGATCTTGAGTCTTGTCGTTTTTATCTTGAGATTGGTCCAGGCTTTTCCTTCAGTGAGTGTTTCTCTTCCTGGAGAAATAGGATTGTTGATTGTTGATTTGCTAGCTTGTTCTCAGCTACTTTTAATCTCACAACTTAGGCTAGCGCGAACTTACCTAACACACTGGTGAGGTCCTTCCCTTCTGGTGGCCTTTCAGTGTAGTCATCCAAAAGTTCTTCAGTGAGTTGCTTCAGATCTTCGGGCTTTGTTTTCTTGACCCGTGTGGTGAAGCCAGATATAAAATCAGAAGCCCATCCTTCCAATTTTGCTTGGAGGTCATCCAGTTTGGTAAATCGGTCAGTTGTCTGTTGACCTGCCATGCTTTACCGTTTATTGTTATTTTTAGCTTAAAAATCAACTTGTTTCTGATTATAGTTAATTTGTTAGTCAAGGGTTAGCCTTGAGTGTTTATTTTTCAACAGTGTTAGTTATAAGTTCTTTTTAGAACTTATTCCAACTTGCAGGGTTGCAAGAAGGGAAGTAGAATTTTGAAATTATTTAGAAATGTGGAGATGTTTGAATTTATTCATTGGTTGAAACTGTATTTTGATAAATAAAGTTGTATTGAGATTGAATTGAATTTGTGTTTCACAAAACAATAAAAATTAAATTGTGTGGATTGATTTATTTACTTGAATTTCAAAGCCCAGTATTGGAATTTCTGTTGAATGTCACTTTGAAAGTGGGGATTTGATTTACAAAAAGAAATACAACAAAAATAGAAAAGGTTAAATGCTTTAGAGATTTAAGGTTATAAGTTTTCACTTTCTTTTAAAGTTAAGGCTTTCCTTTTGTTTTTTATTTGTTAAAGCCTATTTTCATTTGAGGATTTAAATGTTTTAAATATTTACAGATTAGGAACACAAGTGAATTGCTTTGTATATTTTGGAACCAAGGATTTCTTTGGATTAAAGCTAAGAGTGATTTATTTTGATATCTACAAAATTTCTTATTTACAGACTAATCAATGTTTGCACCTTTTGACTTTTCTCTTTAAAATCCTGTAAAAAAGTTTTTTTTAGTGAGTTGGTTAATTGTTTTCCTTTTCCTGTGGAGAAAACATGAACCAAGAAATAACACAATGAGTTTAAACAACACCGAAAACTTCTTTTAAGTGTTAATTGCTTAACGTGGTTTCCTAAATTTGAAAAATTTTGATAAATATTCAGTGAATCACTAAATCTAGATCTACATTCAAGGGTTAATACTTTAAAGGTCTGATGACACGATTTTGGCATTTTTTTTAGGATGTTGTGTAAACCAAAAGTCATTGTCGATGATCAATATAACATTTACAACCGCGCCTGCATAAACTAGTTATCATCAAAAAAACCACAGCCGCTGACTGGACTGTGGTGCCGCCCACCGAATTAAGGGAGGCACCCCCATGATGTAAGCGGGAAAACAAACACCGGTGTTGTTGATTGGAATGACAGCAGCTTTGTAGTTCACAGTTTCTCTGATTTCTTGTTTTAATTTTATGGCTGTGCCTTCATGTTGTGTCGCAGGCTTAGATAAACATCAAACCGTGTAAGACTACATCACACGCTTCAGCTCCAACTGTTATTAAGTCTTTTTGTGCGCTTTTATGCAGGAAGAGCGCACGAGGAGGGGAAGGATTAATGGATTTACGTGCAGCTTTGACCTCCTTTCTGTGATCCCATGCTGGCATCTCGCTGGTCCGGGCATGCCCCCTCTATCATTATCACCAGCTGATTCAAACTCCTGCTGATCATGTTTCCTGGTCCTCACCCAGGTGCTTCTAATCACACAATCACCAGCAGTGCGTGTACTTCGCGGCCGTTTGCCAGTCATGCACTAATGGTCCATAGTATTGTCATCTGTACTGTTTGTCTGCCAGTATTTTCAGCACTCTCACGATGTGTTAGTCACTCCATGTTCACCATGGCTCTTGTGAGTCCTTGAAGCGATGTCCTCTGGGGCGCACCTGTGGCAAACACGTCTCCTCTCATTCGTTCGCTGGGCGATGTCTGCCCCCGAACACCATCAGTAAGTGTGTCTGTTTCTTGTACGTCTTCACCTTTCAGGGAACTGTCTGTCTTTCTGTATTAAATGTGCTGTGATGAACCCTGCCCGCAAATCCTCGTTATTTCATTCTCCCTCTCCCTGCCCTGTGTAAGAGCGCACAGAGGATCATGATGAATGGATTTAGGCACAGAATTCACCACAGCATATGTATTGAACATAAGAATGATGACAACAGTTCCCAAAAAGGTGAAGACCCACAAAAATAAACAGAAACATTTAGAGTTGGCATTCGGGGCTGACATCGCCCAGCGAACATGGAGAGGACACATGTTAACAACGGTTGTGCCCCAGGGCTGACATCGCTTCAAGGGGTGCAACAGAACCACTGCTGTGTGGAGTGGCCAACACGTCGTGATAGCGCTGGCAACATTGACTGGCTGACAACACGGCAGATGGTGCACACAAACCATGAACAGCTGACTGTCAAAGAGAGAGGGCGCATGTGTTCGGACTGGAGAATCTTGGACAGTGCCCACCTGAAAGTGGCTCAAAACACAAGTACAAAACAAAAACAACAAGAACCCAAAATATAATCCATAATAAACCTGATGCCTGAGCCACAGAGAATACAGCGCTATGATTTTATTGAAAAATTGGGTTTAAATAAATTATATTTATGAACAACTAATTTGTTGCAATATCTGTAACAAAAGAATAACACTGGTGTTCCCCTGCCATGTGTTTGCCGCTGCTGCTGCGGCGGGCATGTGTGCCTCTCCACCCGTCACTCTCTGAGTGTGACTGGCTTGGCACAATGCCCGCTTGGCACGGCTCAAACCTATACGGTCTGATGCCCCCAGATTCTTCATTATCATCCAATACTTCAGAATTATAATCGTCTGAAGATTGGACAACACAAACCAATTCCAGACTACATGTGCTGGAACCATCGTGGATGTTTTCAACTGCTCCATCCTGTGTGTACAATGGGCAGCCAAGCGCTGTGTTCTCCGGATGTCGTGACTACATGGCAGCAGGGTTTTCCAGCCACTGACGTAATTGGTGATGTGGCGGTCATGAAAACGTCGGATATTCGTGTGAAAAAAAGCTTGTTTGACTTAGAACTGCACAGACCAACCTATTTTGTCATATTGTATTATGTGTTGAAAAATTAGATGTAGTCAAAAACGTGTCATCAGCACTTTAAGATCACTCTTGAATAAACATTAGCATTTGTTAGAATCCTTAAGCTAAATTAAGCTTCCTGTGGAGGGAATCACATAATGCCACATTAAAAAACAGCAAAATAAACACACATATAGCTTCAAAAGTTTGCAATTTGTTGCATAAATTATGTAAATACATGAGCGTTTAACTTTAAACATTACAATGTGTGGTTACATAAGCGATTAAATACAATGTGGGTGCTTTTATGCTTTTCTGCCACTGTATGTAGAAGCTATCATACCACTGAGAAAAACCTTCAACAGCCAGCAGGTTTCTTTTTATGCATAGAAACTTTAAATTGGATTGGTTAGATTTAGGTTATTCCCAATAATTTGAACTGCTTTGAAGTTACTTTGAAGGCTTCATTTGGTTATAACTCGGCTTTATAAATTGAAAGTTTAAATACTTTGTTAAAAGTTGCAGTCCCTACGGTTGACCACAAGATGGAGGCAGTTCTCATCTGCACTCCCAGAAGAGGAAACCCAGTGATGTCACTCTAAGGGTCTCAACTCTAATATGGTGGCTAAGGGCACTTCACTTTAAGTGGATTTAAGATGGCGTCGTCTTGCTGACTCTACGCATGTGCAGTTCTGTGCACAGCCGTCTGGTCACACATGATTATGAGCGCATAGGTTCTCACGGACCTGGTCTCGTGACAACGAAGCACACCTTGTTTTTCAAAACCGGAGAGCTTAATCTCTCACTGAAAAGTGGTTAACTTAGTTTTACCCGTTTGGAATTTTCGCCAAACAGCTAAATTAACAAAAGACGAACTGGTTTTCTTTGCAGAATTGCCACTTTTAGGCCTCTATTTTGAATAATTTAGCGTGAGATAACACTTTGCATGCATTAACAACACAGAGATTGACTAAGCGGTTGGGGGAATCACTCTTCCCACCCATGTAAAGACACAGACACACAACAATACACTGCCCAGTAAGCAGGTAGAAGAGTTTCTGAATTCCCCCCTACCCCTCGTGCTTCACAGAAACACAGAGACAATGACTGCAGATTCTTGGACAGTGATACACACACAACAATGCACTTCACCGTTGTTTTAAAAAATATAAGTTTGACCAAGTTTGTCCAGTGCTACGTGAATTAGGTGGTGGTCAAAGGCGGAGACCTTGGTGGACTGATCCCAAGCTTTCTAAACTGGGTTTTGGTATGTGGAATGTCACCTCTCTGGTGGGGAAGGAGCCTGAGCTGGTGTACAAGGTTGAGAGATACCGGCTACATATAGTCGGCCTCACCTCAACACACAGCTCCGGTTCCGGAACCAGTCTCCTGGAGAGGTGCTGGAGCTTGGCCTTTTCTGGAGTTGCCCCAGGTGACAGGCGACGAGCAGGGGTGGGCTTTCTTGTATCCCCCCACCTTGCTGCCTCTATATTGGAGTTTTCCCCGGTGGATGAAAGGGTTGCTTCCCTGCGCCTTTGGGTTGGGAAACGGGTCCTGACCATCATTTGTGCCTATGCACCAAATGATGGTTCAGAGTACCCACCCTTTTTGGAGTCTGTGACTGGGGTACTGGAGGGTGCTCCTCTTGGAGACTCCATTGTCCTACTGGGGGACTTCAATGTGCATGTGGGCACCGACAGTGAAACCTGGAGGGGGGTGATTGAGAGGAACGGCCTGCCCGATCTGAACCCGAGTGGTGTTCAGTTATTGGACTTCTGTGCTAACCACACTTTGTCCATAACGAACACCATGTTCAAGTATAAGGGTGTCCATATGTGCACTTGGCACCAGGACACCCTAGGTCGCAGGTCGATGATCGACTTTGTTATCGTGTCATCAGACCTGGACCGTATGTCAACTGATCACCACCTGGTGGTGAGTTGGATCCAATGGCAGGGGGAGGAAGCCATTCAGACTTGGTAGACCCAAACGTATAGTGAGGGTGTGCTGGGAACGTCTGGCTGAGGCCCCTGTCCAGGAGGTCTTCAATTCCCACCTCCGGAAGAACTTCAACCACGTTCCGAGGGAGTCTGGAGACATGGAGTATGAATGGGCCATGTTCTCCACCTCTGTTGTTGAAGCGGTGGCCCAGAGCTGCGGCCGCAAGGTGGTCGGTGCGTCTCGTGGTGGCAACCCCCGAACCAAGTGGTGGACACCAGTGGTGAGGGGGGCTATTAAGCTGAAGAAGGAGTCCTATCAAGCTTGGTTGGCTTGTGGGACTCCCAAAGCAGCTGAGGTGTACCGGCAGGCAAAGCGGAGTGCAGCTCAGGTGGTTGCTGAAGCAAAAACCCGGGTATGGGAGGAGTTCGGTGAGGCCATGGAACAAGACTTTCGGTCGGCCTCAAAGAGATTCTGGCAAACTGTCCGGCGGCTCAGGAGGGGAAAGCAGCTCCCTGTCCACACTGTGTATGGCGCGGATGGGGCGCTGTTGAATTCGACTGGGGATATCGTCGGGCGGTGGAAGGAATACTTTGAGGATCTCCTCAATCCCACTGATACGCCTTCCACAGAGGAAGCAGGGTTTGTGGATGAGGGGGATGACTTGCCTATCACAGGGGCTGAGGTTGCCAAGGTGGTTAAAAATCTCCTTGGTGGCCGGGCCCCGGGGGTAGATGAGATTTGCCCTGAGTACCTCAAGGCCCTGGATGTTGTTGGGCTGTCATAGTTGACACACCTCTGCAACATTGCATGGAGGTCGGGGGCAGTGCCTTTGGCATGGCAAAACAGGGTGGTGGTTCCTTTTGTCAAAAAAGGGGAACGGAGGGTGTGCTCCAAATTTAGAGGGATCACTCCTCAGCCTCCCTGGGAAGGTCTATGCCAAGGTACTGGAGAGGAGAGTCCAGCCGTTGGTTGAACCTCGGATTCAGGAGGAGCAATGTGGTTTTCGTCCTGGCCGTTGGCACATTGGACCAGCTCTTTACCCTCTTGAGAATTCTCGAGGGTTTGTGGGAGTTTGCCCAACCAATTTACATGTGTTTTGTGGACTCGGAGAAGGCATTTGACTGTGTCCCTCATGTTTTTTTGTGGGGGGTGCTTCAGGAGTATGGGGTATCGGGCTTGTTGTTATGAGCTATTCGGTCTCTGTACTACCGTTGTGAGAGTTTGGTTTGTATTGCCAACACTCGGTCGGACTCATTCCCAGTGAGAGTTGGACTCCTCCGGGGCTGCCCTTTGTCACCGATCCTGTTCATAATTTTTATGGACAGGATTTCTAGGCACAGCCAGGGAATGGAGGGTGTCATGCTTGGTGACCACAGGATCTCATCTCTGTTGTTTGCTGATGATGTTGTCCTGTTGGCTTCATCCAGTAATGACCTACAGCTCTTGCTGGGATGGTTTGCCGCTGAGTATGAAGCGGCTAGGATGAGAATCAGCACCTCCAAGTCCGAATCCATGGTCCTCAGCCGGAAAAAGGTGGATTGTCCTCTCTGGGTTGGGGACAGGCTCCTGCCTCAAGTGGAGGAGTTTAAGTATTTTGGGGTCTTATTCATGAGTGAGGGGAGAATGGAGCGAGAGATTGACAGACGGATCGGAGCAGCATCTGCAGTGATGCGGACGTTGTACTGGTCTGTTGTGATGAACAGGGAGCTTAGTTCTAAGGCAAAACTGTTGAATTACCAGTCAATACTCTCACCTATGGTCACGAGCTTTGGGTAATGACTGAAAGAACGAGATCGCGGATACAAGCGGCTGAAATGAGCTTTCTCCATAGGATTGCTGGACTCACCCTCAGAGATAGGGTGAGGAGCTCAGTCATCCTAGGAGAGGCTCAGAGTAGAACTGCTGCTCCTCCACATTGAAAGGAGTCAGTTGAGGTGGTATGGGCATCTGATTAGGATGCCTCCTGGACGCCTCCCACTTGAGGTGTTTCGGGCATGTCCCACTGGGAGGAGACCCCGGGGCAGACCCAGGACTTGGTGGAGAGACTATTTCTCCCAGCTGGTCTGGGAACGCCTTGGTATCCTCTCTGAAGAGCTGGAGCAGGTGGCTGGGGAGAGGGAAGTCTGGGCTTCTCTGCTTGAACTGCTGCCTCTGCGACCCGGACCTCCGGGAAAGCGGTAGAGGATGGATGGATGGATGGATGGATGGAAGTTTGACCAAACCACACACAGCCTATGCCTTAATATTCCTTTCTGTGTCTGTCCAGAAGTTCACACCCAGCACGGGCAGAACCAAAATATGTAGTGTTATTTAATTTATAATTATGATCAGGAATAAAGATTATTTAATTTAGACTTGGAAGGGTATGTGGGAATGGGGATTTGCCTCCCAGTTCATCCACACGCACCAGAAAAACAATTTATATATATCACTCGGGGCACCAGCTCACTTTCTTGTGAACAATTTATTACTAACACAACATAACAAAAATATTTTTTTTGTAAGTTGTCTGTGTTTTTTCAACTAATTTAAAACAATTTTGCACCGTTGAATCCAAAAATGGCATCCGTTTCTCTCGATCAGGTCAGGTTTTTATGCTAAGTTGTAAGCAGTTGTATAGTTGTACTGTAAATCGGATAGTAGACACTGATAAAGGTAAGTACATGTAAATTGAATGTTTCATCATCATTGTTCAAAATTTAGAGAATTTCAAGAAATAAAAAGAATTTTGCATCATATAAAGCAAAAATACTCGTACATGTAAACAAAAACGTGAAAAGCATGTGGCCATTGTTCAAAAAGTTGCCCTGATTTAGCAAAACCAATGTGATTTTTGGATTCAGCACATCAAAATTGTCCTAAATCAGCTAAAAAAAACAGACAATAAATTTGGTGTTGACCAGTGTAATCAATCAATCAGTCAGTCTCAAATTATTCATGAATTCGATAGTGGAGACTTAGAAAACAAGCCACAGATAAGGAATAAATTCTCAACAACTCTCATTTCACAGATTTATTAAATGATACTCTGATTAAATGATCTTACATTCAAATAACTTGTGAGTAAAGTGACATGATCAACATTAAACCATCACGTGAAACTTGCATAACTAATTATTGAGTAACGGAATGTGAACAATCTGTAACCATGAAACTTTAGCATGAATTTGGAACAGCTGAAATGGGAGACTGAGAATAAAATTGGATGCAAATTTATGAAGAAAATTATAGCTAATTATAGAAAAATTCTGAATTATTCTATGAAAGAAAAAAAATGTATTTTTAATGAAAAGAGAATATTAATTCTCTTTAATTCTGCATCTGATCAGATATTGATTTCCAAATCTTAATCATTCATTCAGCAGATGGAAATGAAGAGGGCTCATTGCGCAGTGGTATGACGCTGCATCGAGGAAGGAGGAAGCGCAGATCTGAAGTGCCTCTGCAGGAGAAGAAGGGACGGGGTGCTGTGCTCGTCGATGCCGGCACTAGGCACATCTCCTGATGGCTTGCTGTGTCTTCCTCTCCTCCTGCTCCTCCGCCAGCCCGCAGACCAACAGGTACAGGAATGGGACCCAATGCACGAGTCTGTGGAGCTGGGGCTAATGCTGCAGCGTGGGAAAAGCCTCAATCACCTCGGCGGCACCCCAAGGAGTCTGAGAGCCTTTTCCTGCGTTTCAGTGTTACGGGTGTCCCCGACTAGGGCCCATGGTCAAAGCCCATAAGAAACTTACGGTCTGCTGGGGCCATACTGTTGGGTTCTTTCTATCATATTTGTTGAAGGACAGGACCTAGTTGCTGGACGTAAGTTCAAAAAATAATTTTATTAAGAGCGCTGGACACATAGACACTGCTCGAGGGCTTAACAGAAAATAAACTGTGCACGGGAGGACACCAAAAACCATGGGACACATGGGGAGCAAAACAGAAAATAGGCAGGCAGAAGCGTGTAGTCATGCCAGGATGACCAAAAGAACCCAAACTGAACAGAAGCAAACCCAAACCTTAAATACATACAGTGCTATTAACACAATACGGCACAGGTGAGGAAATCAATAATGACAGACAACTGACACATGAAGCCAGTGAATGACAGGAATAACAGAAGTTGGCTGGGCTGCACACACCCAGAGAGAGACAAAACATATGCAGGGAATCAGGAGACATGATTGACATACAATGACAGACAAGAACTGAATCTAAATAATAAATAATCATAATGATACACATCAGAACTGTTGACAGAATAAAGAAACCAACAAACAATACAAAAAGCAGAAACTACAAAGAGCAAGGTGAGGGCGTGGACTGAGTATTTGCTAAAGAGAAATACAAACAACTCATGAAACTGAAGACATGAGACTCAACCCATGCCCTGACAAAGGGGAAATTTATTGATTTTTAATTAGGCTGAGTTTGGTATGTTTGCACAGGAAATGATATAATTTCCTTGAATATCACCATTTTTTAAAATAAATTGTGATCTGGAAAGAGAAAAAAGTCAGCAAAAGTGACAGTTTCAGATGATCAAAATTCTCTAGAAATGTCAGCCTGAAATGCGTGACATCAGGAACTGAACAATGAATTAAATACTAGTCTTGCTACAATCTGAAAACAATGAGATCGCGTTCATACCTTGAGGAAAATGGAAGAAAGCTTTCTCGATCTGAATTTTGAAGTGGATACCAACGAAGAGGAAGACGAAGGTGAAGAGAATGATTTAGCAGACAGCACAATGATGATTTGGACCCTGAAACCGACGATGAAAACCAAGCTAGTGCTAACGCTGTGGCTGCAGTCCCTGACTCCCTACAATGTTACCTGCATGAACTGGGTCCAAGACAGTCAAAATGGTGAGTTCCTCTTAAATCTGTCACGGAGGGTTTTTTCACCGTCCAGCCGCTACCTGTTAACCGTTAGCTCCAGTCCTCCTGCCTGGCAGCTCCTCCCTCATCGTCCCGCTGCCACCAGTGGCTAAAGTTGCTTTTAAACTTCCGCCAAACCAATGTCCAAGTTCCACCGGTGGACCCTCCTTCATCTCCGAGCCCCAGCGGTGTGAGCCCCGGGGCGGCCATTCGGTCCTGTGTGAGCCGTTGGATCAGAGTGGAGCAACCCGAGTCGATGTGCCTCCTCCGGGTTGAGCCTCTGTGATAATGAATCAAGACAAGTCACAGCTTAACCCTAACAACACTGTGAACTGGTACGTGTAAATGTATTTACTGATGTTTTTTGTCTTTGCATTCTCTTTTCTCTAGATTTAAAAAAAAAAAATAGTGATCGGCAACTCAGCTGACATTATTCATCAGATTTTAGAAAAACTAGAGTGTTTCTTATTTTAATACCAAATTATTATTATTTTTTTAACCAAGGATAGACCTTATTCTTCATTGTGCTTTATTGATCGGGATGATTTTTAGACAAGTCTTGATCATCATTTTTGCTTCATATCTTCACCCTCTCCTTGCAACTTACATGCTAGCAGTGAGAATATTGATCTTGCCACCGAGTGACCAAGCAATCAAAATCTTCACAAGGTCTATTATCTGCAATATTCATTTACTTCTACAATTTAGATGCATAATCAAGAGTGGGAGTTGGGTTGTTGGAGCCATTAAGCTTTTAGTTTGTTCAACTAGTGACGTCACCCAAATCAGTCGGCAAGTACGGAAGTCAGAGCCTCTACGTGGGTGCAGGGAATGAATGAAAAAAAAAATCAATTTATTTTCTTTCTAGACAAAATTAATGCAACAAAAGTACTATATTCATGTTTATTATGTTCTCAGCTTTTGGTAGAGGTATAATTTGCTTATTTTAGGATTCTCAATAACTAAAATTCTGGAATCAATCCAGTCATGGCTGTGTTCGGCAGTGACATCTTTACCAACCGTAGGTATGTAAACACTAGATAGGATATGGCAAGCTGCCAGGCTAGTCTCATTCAATATACATAGCAATAAATACAATGAATAATTGTTCATCATAATGCTGAAGATGCTGTCAACCATTATAATTACCTACAGAATATGGCACCTCCATTTTCCATGAAATTATTGGCCATTATATATCTATGTTACTGGCCACCACAGTCTCCCTAGCTGCTCAGATGTAAATATTATGATTGTTTGCATTCTATAATTTTTTGAAGCATTTTATTCATCAATATAACTTTTTTTTTCAAAAATATTAAAGCTTCAATTCTGCACCTTTCTGAAAACTTTTTTGATGTATTATTTTGTTTAAAATCTTTATTTTTATGAAAATACAATCCAGTTCACCTTTATAAAACGTCCAACACTGCAAACATGAGCAAGACTGCACTTGTTGCCACATGAAAAAAGCATGAAAAAGCTGCTAGTGTTAGCTAGCACTACAATAACCACCAGTTTATGAATACTGGTGTGTCCAGAACTTTCAAGAAGCTGTTGCATCTTCGACAGCAAGCAAAAAACAAAATGCTCTCACCTGTTTTTGCACTCTGCACTTTTCAGGACATTGATCCATCCATTGGACCATTACCAAAGTGTGTGTTTTTATCTTATTCATTCTACTTAATGTATGCTATTTAATTCAAATGTGTGCTTTATATCTCTATTTTTATATTTTCATACTTTTTCTGTACAGTAGCTGGGTGGAGAACTCACAATTCTGCTGTATTTTAAAACTGTACAATAGCCATATTTACATGAACAAAATTTCTTCCATCTGATTACAGTTCAGATCAGAACTTTATTGTTTACTTGGACTCTGAAAAAGTTCATCTAATTATGATGCGCATTTACATGTGCCACATGTCTGAACGGACTAAATCATTTTGACATGCGCAGAATTGTCTGACATTCCGGAAATAATAGAAGAAGAAGCAACTTCCGATGTAAACCCCGCTTCACATCTTTCTCTTTTCAAAATGCACCTGTGTTGTGTTATTTGAACTGTATTTTTGCTTCTGTTGGTCTCTGTAATAAATCTATAAGACCAGCAGTACATACTTCTGCATATGACAAACAGAGGGAGACAGCAGGACGATACTCCCGCCATGTCTTCCACTAGCTGCTTTAAAGGCGGAAATACATCACGTTGACGTGTGGCTGACATACATACATGAGCAGTAAACATATTTTCTACCCAAAAATAAGTATTTATATGCACACCAATCGGATTAACAATTGGCATAACCCATCCGTCTCAGTTGGAAGGATATTTTAATCAGCCTATTCTATTCTATCCATCATTTTTTTTTAACTTTGGTTTTGTCATGTTTGCCCTTATGGGGTGGAGAAACAACCCAGGTGCTGAACTGTGAGCTTGAGAGTTTTATTAAAGAAAGACAAACATACGAGCAATATGGTGAACAGACTATAATATTACAATGAGGAGAGAACTTATGAATAAGGCACGCCAGAGTGAGATTGGGCTGCGACGGACACAAGGAAAGAAATGTTCCTTGAGGAGACAAGGCAGTGACAATAAACATGAAAAACAATCTCTCTTAAATAGGGATCAAATTTCATCAACATAACAGATAACAGGTGTGGGCGCCTGCACGAGCAGGAGATGGTGAAGATACATAATTGAAATCACCTAAGGTGGTGAGAGGAGGGCAATCTCAACTGAAAGACTGCAGGGCACACCCACGCACGGCTGCACAACCCTGACAGCTGTCAACAGAGATAGGAGAACACTGGGAGCACGAAATAAAATAGCATACTCAAATATTCAAATCAAAAACTACAGAAATAACACAACTGGAAAATGGCAAACAGAACATTAATACATACAACAGATAAATATCAACACAGGGAAAAGGACCACGAGGCTGGGTCTGGCAGAACCTCCAGCCCAGCTCGTGACAGAGCCCCCTCTCAAGAGGTGGATTCCAAACATCCCAGGGTAATGCCAGAAGAAAAAGAAAGAACCTGCCCCCCCTCCCCCCAGAAGGAACATAACAATATCTCACCCAGGGTGGGTGGTGGGGGGAACAGGCTAAGGGGGAACAAAACAAAAGGCCCACACAGGACCCACACCAGTCAATTATAATGGATTAGGCCCCCCAGGCCAAGGAACAGGAAAGTTCAGGGGGGCGACCAAAGTCCCAGGCCTGGTGGAAGTCAAGGTGGAATGAGTCAGATGGCCTGCCAGAGAACACTGGCCACCTGACTGAACAGTTCAGCCCATCAGGCGGTCGACTGGGGTTCTTCAGCCACCCGAACCAGAGGGGTGGCCCGGGAGGTGGCTCCCCCACTGGGATATTCAAAGATGGGAAGGGGAGCCGAGGAAGTGGGACCCCAATGGCGCCTGACAGAGGAAGAAGAGGGACTGCGACGGCCTTGGCCTGGCCAGCAGCACCCTTGGTGGTCCCAGATTGGAACAGAGCTGCACCTACGTTGGCCCCGGGGAGGAGCAGAGCTGCACTCTCGGTGGCTCCGGGTTGGAGCACTGCAGTACCCTCGGTGGCTCCAGGCTGGAGCACTGCACCACTCTCTGTGGAGCCCGGCTGGGCCAACGTTGCACCCTCGGTGGAACCTGGCTGGGCCAACACTGCACCCTCGGTGGGCCCCAGGCTGGGGCACGGTGCCCATGGGGGAACCCAAACTGGACCGCAGCATCCATGTTGGGCTGATGCTGGAGCGCAGCACCCACATTGGTCCCCGGCCGGAACGCAGCATCCAGAAGATGGCCTCAGGTAGAGGTGGAGTTGCACCCACGGAGGTCCCGGGCTGGGACTGAGCACCCGCGAAGACCTCCTCAGCAGTAAAAGCTGGACCCTGAACGACCTCAGGTGGCGTGCCTGGACCCACGGAGACCTCTGGTTGCACTGGATCGTCTCCGGTGACCCTGGGAGGAAGCTCAGAGGAAACAGATAGAGAAGGGGGGTCAGGGTCACTGGCAGCGTCAGAGCCCGGCGAGGCGAGCCCAGGTGCAGCGGGTGGCTGCACCTGGCTCTCCTCACCAAGAATCAGGCAAGATTGCTCTAAAACAGAGGGAAGGAAGACAAAAGAGAGCACTTGCCTGAGCTTGAGCTCCATCACTGTCCAGGACTCGGACGATCCAGATGATGGCAATGCTTCGGGCTCGGTCCTCGGGAGGTCTAACTCAGCTGCTGACTCTGCTGCAATGGCCTCCGCAGCAGGCATGATGGAAATTGCATTCATGGTGACCCCAGGTGAAATAATCCACGCTGGTGGCTCTTGCAGCGTGGCAGCTGGGGGTCGGCTCCGTGCTGGCACTGGATTTGGATCCTCCAGGGCCACAGGCTCCTCCTTTTTCCGGCAGTTTGGTTCTGGGGCCGGTGGACACTCAGGAATAATCAGAGGAGACACAGAGAGGACAGGTGAGGAACAATTGGCTGCAGCAGTTGGGGAGAGCACAGATGACTGCATTACCAGAGCTCCCTACCAGGGATCAGGCAAGACATATCATCAGGAATTGAAATTGAATGAAATATTACTTGCCTGATCTCCTGGTGAAAGATGTTGACTGCTGCTGCTGGAATTGCATCATCCCTCTCTGTGTCTGTGGCGAGAGTGGACCCCTCTGAGGAGTGTGGAGGAGCCGCTCCTGTTATCATGGAGGGAGATGTAGCCGGAAGAATAGTGGAGTTCCTCTTGTCAGCAGGAGGAAACGCCAAGATGATAGGGGTGGCAGCTGCCAGCGGAGAAGATTGGGCTGGCGAGACAGCCGATGGAAATGGGAGAGAACGAGGCTCCGCTGCTGGAGTTGTCAGGCTCCGTGTCTGGGAAGAGGCTTGCAAGGAGGAGGGAGAATTCCTCCGGAGATCTGTGGCTGGATGACGCCGTCACCTTGGAACTGGTGGAACAGGAACGGGGACCGGAGACTGGCGAGGGGTAGAAGCTACAGAGCCCTGGGAGCGCCTCCCCTTTGGGACACACCGAGGCTTCTCCGGGGAATTTTTCACCCCGCCGTCATTCTCACGTAACAGTGCAGCCACCAGGGGAATCCTCTCCCTACCCTCAGCGTGTTCCTCCAACTGAGAGCACTGACGAGCTGCTGCCTCTGCGAGCCCTAGATACTATGACGCATCCTCCGGGGTGGAATATGTGCGCGCCGAGATTAGCCCTTCAATCTCTGTAAATGTACGGCAACATTCTACCCCAGATGCATCGGGTAGCCCCGTGAACTTGCTGTGTCCATAATAAGTTCCAAGATGAGTGAATGAAAAAAAAAAAGGGAAAAAGTACAAACTCACAGCAGCTGGGTTTGTAACTGGTCACTGCCTACTGTCATGTTTGCCCCTACAGGGCGGAGAAACAACCCAGGCGCTGGACTGCGAGCTTGTGAGTTTTATTAAAGAAAGACAAACATACGAGCAATACGATGAACAGATTATAATGTTACAATGAGGAGAGAACTTACGAATAAGGCACGCCAGAGTGAGATTGGTCTGTGGTGAAGACAAGGAGAGAAATGTTCCTTGAGGAGACAAGGCAGTGACAATAAACATGAAAAACAATCTCCATTAAATAGGGATCAGACTTCATCAACATAACAGATAACAGGTGCGGGTGCCTGCACAAGCAGGAGACGGTGAAGATACATAATTGGAATCACCTAAGGTGGTGAGAAGAGGGCAGTCTCAACTGACAGACTGCAGGGCACGCCCACACACGGCTGCACAACCCTGACAGCTGTCAACAGAGATAGGAGAGCACTGGGAGCATGAAATAAAATAATACTTACTTAATACTCAAATATTCAAATCAAAAACTACAGAAATAACACAACAGGAAAATGGCAAACAGAACATTAATACATACAACTGTCATGGATGGCCCTCATGAGCCATCAATAAGACGCCACAGATCAGCCGGTGAGTTTGCACAGTTTGTTAAAGGAAAGGATAATGACAAAATAACGAGCCACGGGGGGCTAAAACACACTATAACGATAACTCAGGTGATGGCAAGGAAGAACAGACTCACAATGAAACACACTTACAGTAATAGATGAAGGGTTGTTAACGTTTGACCAGGGGAAGCTCGACGAGGAATGCTCGACAATGTCAGACGAGGGATTGTCCGACGAGACTGCAGCAACGTTTCGCCCTCAGCTGCTCCCTTAAATAGGGCTCAGGATGGAACAGCTGATGAGGTGATCGTTAATGCAGCTCAGCAGTCAAAGCCTCAGCTCTGACAGCCGGAAGCCACTCCGAGCGCTGTTACAATAAAAGGTCGGAGAGCCATGGGGAACATTCACACACCAGATGGGAGGAAAATACCTCATGGCCCGAGCGCTGACGAAATCGGTGCTCGAACCACGACAGTACCCCCCCCCCCCCCGAGCGGCGAACTCCGGGAACTGTATGACACCCCAGTCCCCCAACCCCCCACCCCACCCAGGGTGGGAGGATGGGGGAAAGGCCTGGAGGGTGAGACCCAGAAAAAAAAAAAACACCAAGACGAGGAACTGGAACGGAGAGTGACAAGGTAGAGCACAGAAAATAAACACGAAGCAATTACAGAGCATGGAAAAAAAAACACAATACTCCATAATGCACGGATGGCACAACAGACAGGACAAAAAATGCAAATAACAGGAGAAGGTCTATAACCAAAATACACAGGCCCATAAGACACGATGTGGCAGTCAGAAATCATCCCTCAGAATCAGAATGAACTTTATTGCCAAGCATGCTTTTACACATACAAGGAATTTTACTTGACATTAAGGTGCGCTCATATTAAGCGCTCCCCAATGACGCGGCAGCCGAAGGCGCCTCTCCCCCCTCCTCAGACAGAGGAGGGGGGAGAGGAATAAAAAGGCACGCTAAACAGCGGTGAATACATAGACCAAAATAGAGCAAATGACAACACACCAGAGCGACCTTTATATTTCAGTGGAAATAAAAAACACATGGGGATGACGGCAGGCAGAGTCCAATGAGACACGAACAGTTCTGGTGGTCTACCTGCGTCCAACGTCCAGATAGCCTGCCGGGGGAAAAGAAAGAGTTCGGGTGGCCTACCCCAGTCCCAGGCCCAGAGAAACAGGACCTCTGGCGGCTGGACCAGGTTGCCAAGCAGACAGTCTAGTTCAGGGGTCGGCAACCCGCGGCTCCGGAGCCGCATGCGGCTCTTTCATCCCTCTGCTGCGGCTCCCTGTGGCTTTGGAAAATAAATAATGAGTATTTAATTAAAATGTATTTTATTTTAGTTCATTAGTTTTTAAAATGTAATTCTAAATTTGAAGATTATGGTGATCTTGTAAAATCTAAAAAAAACGTGTTAAAGTTTAATCACCGTCAGCAAAAATCAACACGATTACATAAGCGCTCGGCGCTTCCCCGGAAGTCGTCTCCCGCGATAACCCGGATGTGTTGTGTTCAAGCTACTGCTGTATTGCAGTAGCTTGACAGCCCTGCGATTGGATAGTTGCAAACGATTGGACCAATCAAATGGCTCGTTGTATGCTTTTTCAAAGATTCATGGCGGCCTGTTCTCAGGGATGTGATTTTCTGCTAATTCGCCGAATTCCGCTTTATTTTATCTTCCAGGAAGATAAAGTACGTTAAGTACGTTAGTGGCTTGTGGTCCATGAACGTAGTGAAGCTGCTCCCTTTCAGGCAGGACTGGAAGTGGCATATGGCCACTTCCGGTAATTGGTATGGCCAGGTGGAGAGTCATTAACTGTCTGTTACTGGCGGCGTACAACGGCTGTATGAGCTGGGCTGCGCGAGGGAGGAAACGGTAATAAAAGTTAACCATCCCCTTTTATGATTCCAAACAGTTTGAAATTGACAGTGCACAGTGGACATTGACTCATAACTTTTGAATATTTCTAAGACTTGGCTACATCAGTGATTGTGCAAAATGAACTGCTCAAGTCTCAATGGAGATTGAAACTGGTGATCTGAAATGAATGCTGAAATTATAAAAAGTAATGGTATGTTGGAATTTTATTTCTATTATGGAACAGATAAAATTAACTTATTTTGATTTGGTCAAGTGTTAAAGCATGTGATGGATAATGCTTGTTGGAATATTTTAGGAATGCTATTTTCTTGGAACATAAGTCAATATTATACAGTAATAAGTGGCATTCAGCTGTTTGTTTTATGTCATTTAAGCACAGTTCTGGTACTTAAAAATCATGAAAACCCAGGAGCTTCAGGGGGCTTTGCCCCCCTTGCCCCCCCCCCCCCCACCCCACCAGGGCTCTGCCCCGGACCCCGCTGGGGGACTATGTCCCCCAGACCCCCTGCTGAATTTTCAGATAATTTCCCCAACCCCAGATCACATCGCTGGTTCGTGTTGGAATTCTGAGCTTTCGGTATTGTTTTCAGCGGAGTTATGAGATTTTTATCGAAGGATCAGGAGTCATCAGTGCTAGAAATAGCACTCTCCTTTCAACCCAAAGTCAACCTTCAACCCAATGTCTTTTTTTTTTCGGAGTTCAAAATGTTTTTGTTGCATGCAGAAATGTAATTTTGTTTTCTCTGCAGGAGTTCCCTGATTTCATAAATGCAACAACTTATAGTTTGTTTATACATAGCATAAAGGGAAAAAAATGTTATATGCAGTGTTATTTCATTTTAAGTGTCAAAAGGGGTTTTGTGGCTCCCAGTGTTTTCTTTTCTGTGGGAAGCGGGTCCAAATGGCTCTTTGAGTGGTAAAGGTTGCTGACCCCTGGTCTAGTTGGTCGGGTGGCCGACCCAGAACGTCAAACGGGCGAGGCAGTCCTCCAGGTGGCCGACCCGCATCGCTCAGCCACCAGGACCGCAGGGGAGAAAACAACAATGGAGAGCACAGAGAATAAACACTAAGCAATTACAGAGCAGGGAAAAAAAAACACAATACTCCATAATGCACGGATGGCACAACAGACAGGACAAAAAATGCAAATAACAGGGGAAGGTCTACTGTATAACCAAAATACACAGGCCCATAAGACACGATGTGGCAGTCAGAAATCATCCCTCAGACAGAGGAGGGGGGAGAGAAAAAAAAAGGCACGCTAAACAGCAGTGAATACATAGACCAAAATAGAGCAAATGACAACACACCAGAGCAACCTTTATATTTCAGTGGAAATAAGAAACACACGAGGATGACGGCAGGCAGAGTCCAATGAGACACGGACAGTTCTGGTGGTCTACCTGCGTCCAATGTCCAGATAGCCTGCCAGGGGAAAAGGAAGAGTTCGAGCGGCCTACCCCAGTCCCAGGCCCGGAGAAACAGCACCTCTGGTGGCCGGACCAGGTCGCCAAGCAGACAGTCTAGTTGGTCGGGTGGCCGACCCAGAACACCAAACGGGCGAGGCAGTCCTCCAGGTGGCCGACCCGCATCACTCAGCCACCAGGACCGCAGGGGAGAAAACGACAACAGCTTCCCTGTAGAGGGGGATAGCGAGGGAGAGCCGAGCCGAATATGGGGAACCCCAATGGCACCCGGTGGAGAAGCCTTGGGGGAAGGATAACGGACCAGTCCAGCGTCAGATGGCAGAGGATCTGGATCTGCAGCTCCCTCACCGACCTTGAACTGAACCGGCGCTGTGCCCGTGCTGGACCCCGATTGGGCTGGAGCAGCACCCACGATGGACCCCGATTGGGTCAATGCTGCACCCGCGATGGACCCCGATTGGGTCGCTGCTGCACCCACGATGGACCCCGATTGGGCTGGAGCAGCACCCATGTCAGACCCCGATTTGGTCAATGCCACATCCACTATGGACCCCGACTGGGTCGGCGCAGCACCAGGGACGGCCTCCAAACCCAAACCCGGAACCTCCAGCACAGCGACCGGGATCGACTCCGCACCAGTGACCCTGGGAGAAGGCTCAGGAGAAGAAGAAGAACCAGGATCAGGATCACTGGTAGCGACAGAGCCCAGTGACACGAGCTCAGTTGCAGCGGATGGCTGCACCTGGGCTGCACAGTGGCGCAGTGGTTAGCACTGTGGCAGTACAGTTTTACCCTCGGCCGGGGGATCGCGGGGACCGTTAGATCGTGGGTTCGATCCCTGCCCCCGGCCAACAGTGATCTGTGTGGAGTTTGCATGTTCGCCCCGTGTTTGCGTGGGTTTACTCCGGGATTTCTCCGGTTTCCTCCCACATGCCAAAAACATGCAGGTTAGGGAGTTAAGGGGCGCTTGCGCACGCAGCGACCGGCAGCTGGTGGTTTGTCAAAACAAATCTACCTACGGGTACAAAATAAGTAATAAAAAAAATGCTCTAGAATAGATAGAAGGAAGACAAAATAGAGCACTTGCCTGCACTCGAGTTCTGTCGCCATCCAGGACTTCGACGATCTGGGTTCAGAAGGCAGAAGGACGTCCTCTGGCTCCCACTCGGCTACGGTGGGCCCCGCAGCCGGCATGATGGTCTCCACAGTCTGAGGACCCTCCAACGCTGACATCCACGCCGACGACCTGCACGGCGCGGTGGCAGGGGATCCTCGACCCGCTGGATCGAACAGCTCATTGATGGAGACCCGGGGCCGTTTCATCATCGGCGCAGGCTCCACACTGCAGTCCGCTCTCCTCCTCTGCCTGTGACATGGCTGCGGGGCTGGAACCAGGCTCTCCAGGACCGCAGGCCCCCTCCCCGTCCGGCGACGTAGGCCTGGTGTCGTGGAACGCTCAGCGGAGGGAGACACAGAGGCAGCTGGTTCAATGTTAGAGGCTACAGCGGGTGGTGGGAGCTCGGGGGACTGCGAACCCCGAACTCCACCCCCAGGAGTCAGACAAGGCAAATCACAAAAACGAGGAGAAGAATGAAATTGCACTTGCCTGTTCCCTGGAGGACCGATGGTGCCTGCTGTAGCGGGCGGAGTTCTTCCCTTTCCCCTCCGGATGGTGACGGCAGGCCCCTCGGAAAGACGAGGAGGAATCGCTCGCGATGGATTGAAGACGGGCCTCGCCGAAGCAGGACTCATGGCACTCACGGCTGCCGGGGATGACGTCAAGGAGGAGAAGGCAGCCGAGGCGATCTGGGCATGAGGTACTGACGGGACAGCAGGGACAGATGACCCGGGGGGAGCGGCTGCGGGAATTCCCTCCTGACGTGACGCAGAAGAAGCAGCTGACTGGGAGGCAGAGTTCCTCCGACAACCCGGAACTGGATCCGGACGGGATTCTCACTGAGGCTTACTTGGGGCATGGCAACGACGTTTACTGGCTGATGGTGGGACGGAGATGGGACCAGGAACACATGGCACCTGGGCTGGACGGGTGACAGGAGCTGAATCCCAAGGCAAGGAGCGGGGATGCCTCTCCGTCGGCCTCCTGCCGGGGTTCCCCTCCAGTCCATGGATCTCCATCCTCGTCGGGGACGCCGTACTCGGGGGAGAAGGAGAGGGTTCCTTGGCCGCCTTTTCGTTCAACTCACATTGTGCCACAATCCATGCCACCCTCTCCTTTCCTTCCGGAAAAGAGGTAAGGTGATATTTTAATAAAGTCCTCTGGGCGAGAAACAGGTAATTGTGTGCCGCATGGGTGGACATGAGGAGACGGGCCTTGGCCAGGTGGCCATCTATGTCCTGCAATCACTCACAGCAAAACCCATGCTCGAGGGCGGACATACTGATACCACACAAGCCCCAGCGAAGGGAAAAAACTCCAGTCCACGGCAAACTCACGGCGACAGGCGTCTCAGTCTGGCTGCAGCCTACTGTCATGGATGGCCCTCACAAGCCATCAATAAGACGCCACAGATCAGCCGGTGAGTTTGCACAGTTTATTAAAGGAAAGGATAACGACACAATAATGAGCCACGGGGGGCTAAAACACACTATAACGATAACTCAGGCTATGGCAAGGAAGAACAGACTCACAATGAAACACACTTACAATAATAGATGAAGGGTTGCTAACGTCTGACCAGGGGAAGCTTGACGAGGAATGCTTGACGATGTCAGACGAGGGATTGTCCGACGAGGGATTGCCCGACGAGACTGCAGCAACATTTCACCCTCAGCTGCTCCCTTAAATAGGGCTCAGGATGGAACAACTGATGAGGCAATCGTTAATGCAGCTCAGCTGTCAGAGCCTCAGCTCTGACAGCCGGAAGTCCCTCCAAGCGCTGTCACAATAAAAGGTCGGAGAGCCATGGGGAACATACACACACCAGATGGGAGGAAAATACCGCATGGCCCGAGCGCGGACGAAATTGGCGCTCGAACCATGACAACAACAGCTAAATATCAACACAGGACAAAGGACCACAACCTCCAGCCCAGCTCCTGACAGGTTTTGATTTAAAAGACTTTTTGAGTTAATCCTCCCCCCATAAAACTGTATATTGTTAATTCAGAAGACTGAGCTGTAGACCTATGTTTGCTTGCTTATTTATTTATTTATCCATTCCATATCAAATCAGTATTGTAAAGGTAATAAAGTATAACATCATTTGTCTGTCTGGGTTATTAGAACCCACACAGGCATCTTGAAATTGAATTATATCAGGCAGTCAGAAACATTACTTTACATTTTATTATATTGAACAAAGACAGATACAGTTCTGAATTTTTTGCCCTGTTTAACTTAGTTTTATTAGTCAAAGCTTACTGAAATGTAATATTGCAAGCCTTTTGGCAAACTTCAGTACCTGATGGATATCAGTGTCAAACTGTTAAATTAACACAATGAGTAACGACAGTTTTGCCCTTCAGCTTCACAGTGTCATTTGTCATTTGTGAGTAGCTTTACCTGCCACCATGTCTGTGTGTTCACATGGTGTAACACCGTGAGTGTCATTGAGGAAACATGGCCCAGGACCTTGTTTTTTTGCCCACGTCTATCCATCAACTCCTTCAGCTCCAGTCAACCCACCACCACCACCACCACCCTTTCCCCGGCAGACTACGGGCTGCTTGTAGAGAAAGTCTGCCCTTCACCTCACTTGACCAGAAATAAGTGCTATGGAGAGAAAGTCATACTTGCATACACACAGACACACATATTTCCCTTCAATTTCCAAAAAGAACTCTCTGAGTTGGACCCCAATTTTCAGTTTGTTTGGCATAAAATGGCAACAAGAACAGCAGATGAACGAGGGGTTTATGTGGGTGTCAGCCCACTTGAATGTTAGTGTGTGACTGATGGCCTCATCTGTCACTTGAATGTTATTATTCAAAAGATATCATGTAACTATCAGGGAAAGTGGGTCAAAAGAACTTGGGGAGTGGACTGATTTGACATCAGGGAGGGTTGCATCAGAGCATTTCAAGTTTAGCTTCAGTTCCCCACCCCATGACAAATCACAGCAGCAGCAGAGTTAAAGTCAGTGCCGTCACTAAATTAACATTATATGTGTGAACCCGAGAGCAGAGACAGCAAAGGTGGAAGTTACCCCAGGGCTTAAAAAGTTAACACATGATTCTGCATTGGAGGAATGCTTGATGAGGACATGTTTATATGTATGAGCATTGCCGGCACTTTTTATATCCCAATGAAATGGCATAGCAGATGGTAATAAAGCTCACACACCCACATGTTAATGCGTCGTGCTAGGTATATGTGGTTGTATTTATGTATACGTGTGACAGAACAAAACTCTGCAGAGGAGGAAGTGTCTTCTATACTCACCACTTTCTTTGACCAAAATAATGCCTTGATTTGTGTTTTAATCATGCTAAATGAAGACATGTGACTAATGCCCAAACATTTAACATTTATATGCTAACTAAAATCTGAAGTCAATAGTAATGTACACAATACACTCCATTACTGAGAGAAATCAGAACATGCATTTAAATGCTCTGCAGTAACCTGATTTTGGTCAAACTCTCAATCCCAGACACATAACGCTCCGCTGAGACTGGAATATTTTGAGTGAATTAATGAAATATGATTTTGCAGCCTGAAGACTTGTTACACATACTTCGCTGACTGACTGGATGTAGAGCAACTGTGATTAAAAAAGGTTGATTTCAATTTTACTTTGACTGCAGGTGAAATATTTTTGTACAAAAGACAGAAATCTCCCTCCTTGGATCCCCACCTTTTCGTGGTCAAGGAGTTTGTGTACCCTAATGATCCTAGGAGCCGTTGCCCCTGGTAGGGTCTCTAAAGACAAGTTGGTCCTGGGTGAAGGGCCAGACCAGGAGCGGTCCACTAGATTCCTATGAAAAAAGTTTGCCCCCGTGACATGGGCCTCCAGATACGTAGTAGAAAAAGGATGAATGGCATCAAACTAGTTAAATAAGAAAGAAAAAAAAAAACAGAACATCATGCTGCCTCTCAGTATTCCTGTAATATTATCCATGTGTGAGATACTGACATTCCCAATGAATATTCTTGTAAACAAGTTTTAAGAAATCTGGATTTGATTCAAAGTGTTCTGTTAAATTAAAACTTTTTGCATGCTGGCTACGTTAGTTTAGTGAGGTGAACCACTGAAACATGGGAAAGCTTGTAAATGATGCAGTTAATTGAAATATGCACTACTCAGACTGAAAATACTCAACTGCTTGCTCTGCATATTTTTGCTAAATCTGACAGTATTGCCAAGAAATCTGCAAGGTAACCCTTAATGATGTATCCCTTAGTAAACTGACAAATGAAGGTGGAAAATGATTTAATCTTTAGTTAAATCCATGCTGTCAGTGTATTTGATTTCAAAAACATAGAAGAGAAGGTCATTAAAGACTTCCCCTGACTCACTTCTGGTTATTGTAGGAGTGTGAAATCACACCTATATAATAATAATAATAATAATAATAATAATAATAATAATAATAATAATAATAATAATAATAATAATAATTCATATCTCTATAGGTCACATGACAATTTGCAACTCTGAATTCCGAAGAGTGTCTCTTTTACAGGTGCTAAGGTGGAGAAAGGTGTGATAATGCAGCCATTTGAATGCAGAGCGGTCATCAGGTTTGTGTACTCAAGAGGCCACACAACATGAGAGATGTTTGATGAGATGAAAGAGACTTATAGGAAGGATGCCCCATAGTGTGATGTAGTCAAGCACTGGCAATGACAGTTCAAGTGTGGCTGGACATCAGTGGAAACGACACCTATTGCTGGGCAACCACAGTGCTCCATTGATGAAGACACCATCCGGCAAATGGAGGCCACCACTTGCCCCATAACCGTTGGCCCAAGATGTCAAGATCACTGTGGGTCTGTAGAAAAAAAAAAAAAAATCATCCATGACCATTTGCACATGTGGAAATTGTCTGCACGATGGGTTTCCCAGTTGCCCACACCTTTCCAAAAGCTGGAACAAGTCACGGGCTCCCACGCTCTCTTGGCCATGTGCCAAGAAAACCAAGAGGACTTTTTTGACAGACTAATCTTGCAGGGTGAGACATAGGTCCATCATTATGATCCAGAGACCAAAACCCAGGCAAAGCAATGGAGGCATTATTAACCTCTGAAGAAGGCCCATGTCCAACCCTTGATGGCCAAGGTCATGCTTAAGGTCTTTGGGGACCAGCATGGAGTATTGATGATGGATTTCCTGGCAAAGGGTACCACAATTAGTGGGACTTACTACGCTTCACTGCTGCAGAAATTGCAGACAACCAAGAGGTGTCATGGCCTGCAGTGAGCAAGCACACACATCATCATTAATCATCTCTCATCTACTTCAGCTGTGCAGCTACCAGCCTTTACCCTACTTAAGGGGGGAGCTGGCATCATTTCCCTGTGGGATTGTCTTGGCGCCACAGCCTATGCTGCCACGAGATCACTTACTGTACCCTGGAACTGTGTTTGTTACATCCTGTGTGTGTTCTAACTCGCTTGCAACCCAGCCTCAGGCCTGACACCCCAGCATTCTTGAAACCACGTAAGCCCATCTTACACACCTGCTTGTTGTGCTTGTCTCTGGATCTCTTTGCCACATCTCCTCAGCTCTGCCCCTGGGACTCTGCCAGTAAGTCAAGCAGGAGAACTGTCAATCTTCATCCACATCTCCCCCTCTTCCACCGAAGTTTTCCCCCAGTTCTGGAAAACCCCCTGCTCACCTTTCACTTCGGAGCCACTACCCTCCTGCCTGCAGTCTCAGCTCCCCTTTCCTGAATCACCACCTGGAAGCAGAACACATAATTATTTATCCCTTACTGTAGTATTCTCTAACATAACACGTTGCCAGCAATTACACTGACATTAACGTCTCTGTCTCTCTGCATCTCCTCCCACCACAGGGCTCCAGTCCTGGCCCAATTATCACAATTATTGTAAATAAAACCACTTAGCTTGCACCTTGCCTGTGAATCTGTTGTGGCCTGTGCTCCTTGTGTCATGATTACAAGAAATACCAGCTCACGTGCAAGATACTACACCAGGGAATGCTCACAACGCAAAGACGCCAAGTTTAAACACAATTTTATTGAAAAGAGTAAACGCAGGATTAGTGGGAAAAACACCTCACTCGCCAGAGGAGAACCCAGCTGGTAAGGAGGAAGATGAGAGCAGGTGAGCGCACAATGACCCCCGGGGACACACCGCAGAGATGGCAGCAACCTGAGAAGGTGAAAGAGAGAAAAAGATTAATATCTGGGTTCCTTGACAATTAAGGCTTTACTTATTTTATTTTCTTATGGCAGTATACCCAACGAGCCAGCGCTGGAGCATCCACAAACTGGTCCTTTTAAGCACTGGCAGCGAAGAGACAGCAGGTGCATCCACTCACGCAGGTGTGTTGATTACCTGCAAAGCCGGGGAACCTCCCACAGGAAGGGAGGGGGAGCGCGCTCACCTGATCATAACACCTTGGGTCCTGCTTTGTTAAAACATGTCAAGAGCAGTGTTGGGAGTGATGCGTTACAAAGTAATGCGTTACTGTAATGCCACTACTTTTGCAGTAACGTGCTGTGCAATGAAATTACTGTTTAAAAATTCAGTAATGCATTGCAGTTACTGAAATTTGATTAGATGCGTTACATTCCTCATTTTATTAATATGGATAGATATTTTTAGCGCAAATAAATATAAATTGATCCTACACAGCTGGCGCAGCCGTCAATCTCCTACGCGGGTCAGTTTCCTATCCTGCTCACACCGCAACCCGGTGGGAAGAAATGCCGTGTCGATGGTAACTTGTCATATCAAGCCCTTATCACCTGTTGTCCGAGCAGTGAGTAGCCCCCAACAGCTCCTACTGCTGTGCTTAAATGTGAGTATTTTTAGAGCAAGAAGCTTGCATTTAATGTCCGCAGTTGTGTAAATGTGTAAGTTGTTTAAATAATTGTGTAAGTTTTCTTATCGCACAGAGAACAAGTGACTGTGATTTGTTGCAGTAAAGAACAGCTTCTTCTGAGGTGAACTTTCATTTATCTGTGATTTCTGTTTTATTTTATCTTATTCATTTACATGCTGTCATGTTATGCAACTATTTCATGGAAGTAAATCCTCTAAATATGCAATTTTAATGGGTTAGTCCAGGTTTGTCAAACATATGGCCAAAAACAGCCCACCATGGGGTCCAAAATTTTCTCTGTGAATTTACAGCTTTATTTCTAGTAAATTTCTCACTTTCTACTGATTACAATAGTTTGTCTAAATCTGAGACATTTTTTCTCTGTAAGATGAAATTTTTTTCTCATCAGTTTTCTTTTTCTCCTTTTTTCTGATGAGAACAAGGGGCCCTTGATCTTGCTATGTGTGCAAGATGATTTAAGTATGCATTTAAAAGTAACGTGAAAGCTACTTTTCCAAGTAACTAGTTACTTTAATCATGCAGTAACTGGTAAGTAACTCAGTTACTTTTGAAAAGAACTAGTAACTGTAACTAGTTGCTCTTTTTTAGTAACTTGCCCAACACTGGGCTGCACGGTGGCGCAGTGGTTTAGCACTGTGGCAGCACAGTTTTACCCTCGGCCGGGGGATCGTGGGGATCATGAGATCGTGGGTTCGATTCCAGCCCCCGACCAACAGTGAGCTGTGTGGAGTTTGCATGTTCTCCCCGTGTTGCGTGGGTTTACTCTGGGATTTCTCCGGTTTCCTCCCGCATACCAAAAACATGTAGGTTTAGGGCGCTCGCGCACGCAGCGACCAGCAGCCGGTGGCTTGTCACCAGACTGCAAACCAAATCTGCCTACGGGTACAAATAAGTAACAAAAAAAAAAAAAAAAAAAAAAACACTGGTCAAGAGACATGGCACGCTGACCAGAGGTATCCGGCTCCTGTAAGATAACACTCCGGTTCACAACTCGCATGTTGCCCAAACTGAGGAACAGTCCTATGGCTATGAAATCCTTGCTCATCTCCCTTACTCTGAAGACCTTGTACCATCTTACTTCCACCTCTTTCCAACTCGAAAGTCATTTTTGAAGGGCAAGCACTTCAAAGACGATGAAACATTGATTGTCAAGTCATGGCTTCTGCCGCAACTTGAAGACATTTACAGGTGAGGTCTCCACAGCTGCATAAATCGATGGGAAAAGTGTTTGACCCTTGGTGATACCTATGTAGCGAAAGACTAATAACTGTGTCAAGTTTAGTTCCTCTCAGTCCATGAGAAATGAGTTAGGGGAAATCTTTAATGAGCAACCCTCCTATTAATGTATTTCTTGTATGTTAGAATGTAACAATCATACATATAAAATAACAGAGTGCTCTCAAGAGTATTTTCAACCATGTTTAAAAAAATACCACAGAGTGATGAAAGCCCCAGCCTCCATCCTCCCCAAAATAGAAGAACACACCATTCGGCCATGTGTAATAGATAACTTAACATGTAGTGACAAAGCTGTCAAAACTGTGCCACACTCCAACAATCACAGCTTGATAGAATTGAATACAGCACAACCCAAGAGAAATCCAGCTCTGCAATACCTTACATGGGGAGAGGAAAAGTTTTATAAACCATGAAAAAAAAAAAAAGATTCTAGAACAAATCAGAAGTCTGCACCCTTTGTGTCCAGGCTGCTAAAGGAGTTCAAACATAAAAATGTTGCTGTAGAATTATTAAAAGTGTTTGATAAAAAGAAATCAGGGAGAAGCTCAAAAAGCAAAAGTGTGAAGAAATGCAAAGAAAATTATTTAATTAGAAGCAGAGAAAAGAGAGACTTCTTTATTCAGATGTTTTTACAAATCTAACGAATTAACAGGCAGCGGGAGTTTAACAGAGCTCTGTTGTAATGGATACTTGGTGTGTTTGTGAAGCTGTAGCTTTATTCATGCTACAGTGATAGAAAATTTTCTTCCTATGTCACACTATAGAAGTTTAGACTTGATTTGGCTAGAGCTTTTTAGAGTGTGTGTGTGCGCGAGTGTGTGTGTGTGTGTGTGTGTGTGTGTGTGTGTGTGTGTGTATACAATCACAGTACAGAAGATTTATTAGTTTCATTTGACAGCAAAGGTCCCTGAGTGGACAATTGAATTTAGTGGGTCAGTCTGAGCTTTTGTTGAGTAGGCTTTGAGCGGACTTTGCTGAAGGAAATTTTGCTGAAGGTGGCAACCCAGGGGATAACAGAAATGCGGGATTAAGAGTGAGTCTATGCTCAGAAGATATCATTCTCTCTGGTTGAGGTCAGTGCTTTGACGCTTTGTTAAATGTTTAGTGTATCCACAACTCCAGCACTTCGAATAAGACTGCATGAGTGAAAATTGCTAAATATATCTTGTTGAAGGGTTAGTTTTATGACAAGAAAGAGCAGAAACATGTTTACTGTCACCATGCGTCTATACAGTCGTCTTTGAGTCCTCATTATGTTGATAGGTTGATTCATTGATATCATTAAAATACTATTTTAAATTTGATTCAGGACTACAAACATTAGGCTGCTCTTTTATCTCCACTTCTCTTCCATTTTAATGCACTCAATTATAGCTTCACCTTTACTCCTTTTCTCATTATCTGTCACCTGCACATTTTTTTCTCCACACGTTTCAGCCAATCTCTTTCCATACACTCACTGAATGTGTGACTAATCAAATGTGATGGCAGGCAGCTATCATACGATCAGTTTAAAAGGAGGACGGAGTCGCATGATGAAGGTCTGCAGTTTTGAGTGTCTGCAGCTGCCCTGTATCCTTTAACATTTTTAACACTGGTATGCAACTCCAAGGTTTCAGTCACCAGGAATTCCCTTGTTCCAGAACTGTCAGCACCTGTTAAATTACAGAAATATTTAGTCTTAAACTGGAACAAAAGCACCATGTAGTACATATGTACTTTTCTAAAAAAAAAACAAAAAAACCTTGTACTGTTCCTGAACCAGACTTGTTTTTCTGGGTATAAAATAAATACTGTGTCTAAATCTAAGCATTTGGGTGTCTGGATTGATTCAAATCTTTCTTTTTAAAGCTAATATCAAAACACTTCTCTTAATTAACTTTAGATTTGTTTGAAACTCAGTGATCAGCAGAACAGCAAAGTTGTATTTGTTTTCTATAAGTGTGGCCCATTTTACTGTAAATATTGTCTAACAAGCTGGGCACAAGCTTATTAACGTGCATTCAGCCCAAATGCAAAGTAAATTTTCCACGCAGTGCAATTACATATAAAATCAATGTAAACATGTGCACAAGCAAGTTGGGAGCTAAAGCTAATCAGCCTTGAGATTCCACTATCACTGAGCAGTACCTCCAGGATTTCGCGATGTTGTGATCGCACCAATTCAAGAAAAATCAGCCAATCAGCACAACTATTGTGCAACCTTGCAACTTTGTCCAATCACCACAACTTTCCAGCAATGTTGGCCAATCCTTGTCAACTTCCGCCAGTTTCACCATTCAAATTTGTCTCTAACTTGCACTGAAACGGTCAGTCTAACCAATCAAATGCATTGCTGCATCACGTTCACTTCCGTGTTTACAGTGAGTAGTGAGTTTATAGTTTACAGTGAGTAACGGAACACATCAGCGAACAGAGTGTGTGATTTAAAAAAAAACCTCACCCGCGAGGTTTTCAACACCGTCCCTTCCTCAGTCTCCCCCAGCCTGCCCGTGGATGCCTCACCATGTCTCCATCTTGACTGCGTGTATGAAGCGCTGGGTTTGTGTTGAAAAACATGCGCCTGTCCAAAAGCTCCCCCACTTCGCGGGAGCGCGCAAGAGGAGGTTGCAGTACACTACAGTCAGTGTATGAACATTTATACATTTTTAGAGGTAAAATCATTACTACATCTGGTCAATGAGCTTTAAAACTGAATCTCCGGTGTGGACGGACAACCCCCCACCCCCGCCCCTAGCCATCCAGCTGTAAATGAAAGATGTGTGTGTGTGAAGACCAACATGCAGCAGACAGACAGGTAGGCATGGAAAGAGAGAATATTCTGGGTTTTTTTGTTTCAGAAAAACACAGACTTCAATTGCCAATACAGTGCAACAGAATAAATTATTTATTTTTTCCTCTACGCTTGGTACTGAGTGGTTAGAAACCGGAGGGAGTTTTCAAATGAAGGTGCTGCAAATAATTTCCAAATCTCTCCTCTTTAACATGCATTCAATGCAATTTAGCTGTTGTAATGGATATTGTGTTAATGTTTGTATTTGCTGTTGCACAAGAGTTTTTCTGTACAGCAGAAGTTTCAGCTTAATTTACATATCACGGTAATAGGAAATTTTTGACAATCCTGTGCTTTTCTTGTATTGTCATATAGAATGTCAGTGCAGTAAACTGGAAAAAAAGCATCTGCTTTAAAGTTTGGAATTCTTCCCACAACTTTTAGCACAAAAAACACTCTAAAAACATTGCAACTTTTTTAAAAATGCGAATTCAGGCTCTTTGGCCCACGACAATCATAAACACATCCCGCAAAATCCTGGCGGGACTGAGTGTGTATCAAAACTGGAGAGTAAACTAGTTTGAAAATGAGACTGCCACTCACCTGCAGACTGATGGACTGGGAGCTCTACAGCTGTAACTTATCAACCCACGTACTCCTGCTACTGATGTGCTGGCAGGCAAGCACTGTAAAAACAAAAAAAAAATCATCCAAGTGCAATTTCTGGAGGAAGCAGTGACATTTTCCCAATTGTGCGCTGTGCTGGATAACCCTGTCAACCTAAAAGTGAAGAGTTTTGGGGATTTCGACAGCAGATAGAAAGCAGCTGCAAAGTTATGAAGGCCACGCTGTCCCTCTACAACTCACTTGGTTGCAAATTCACATCTATTCAAGTCTTTATATTGACTTTACATGTAATTGTGCCACACGAAAAAAAAAATCACACTTTGCATTTGGTCTGAATGCACCTCAAGAAAATATTGTGGTCTCTTGAAATTCTTTACAAATGTGCTCAGTTCTGGACTAGAACCCAAGCAGTTATCACACATATAAAATTTTGAGCAAATATCACTTTCTGAGTTGGGAAAATGTAATTAAATCTTCTTCTTTTGGCTGCTCCCTTTAGGGGTCACCACAGCAGATCATCTCCTTCCGTCGCACCCTATCCCTTGCATCTTCCTCTCTAACACGAACCCTCTCAATGTCCTGCTTCAGTACATCCATAAGTCTTCTCTGTGGTCTTCCTCTTTTCCTTCTGCCTGGCAGCTCCATCTTCAACATCCTTTGTCCAGTAGATTCACTATCCCTCCTCTGCACATGTTCAAACCATCTCAGCCTTGCCTCTCTTACTTTGTCTCCAAACGTCTCAACCTAAGCTGTCCCTCTGATATGCTTATTTCTAATCTGTCCCTCCTAGTCACTGCCAGTACGAATCTTAGGATCTTCAACTCTGCCACCTCCAGCTCTGCCTTTTTGTCAGTGTCACTGTCTCCAAAACATACATCATAGCAGGTCTCAAAACTATCTTGTAAATCTTCCTTTTCACTCTAGCTGCTATCCTTCTGTCACAAACCCCTGGCACTTGTCTCTACCCACTCCACCCTGCCTACACGCTCTTTTTCACCTCTTTTGTGCATTTTCCATTGCTTTGGATGGTTAACCCCAGGCAATTAAACTCATCTTCTTTCACTATCTCTACTCCATGCATCTTCACCATTACACCTGCCTCCATCTCATTCATACTCATGTATTCTGTCTTGCACTACTGACTTTCATTTCTCTTCTGTCCAGTACCTCTGCCTCTCCAGGTTCTCTTCCACCTGCTCCCTACTCTCACTACAGATCACTATGTCATCTGCAAACATCATGGTCCACGGAGACTCCTGCCTGACCTCATCTGTCAGCCTGTCCATCACCATTGCAAACAAGAAGGTGCTCAGAGCCAAACCCTGATGTAATCCCACCCCCACCTTGAATCAATCTGTTACTCCTACACCACACCTCACCACTTCTCTGCCTCTCCTGACTTTCTTATACAGTACCACACTTCAGCTCTAGGTGCCCTATCATATACTTTCTCTAGATCCACAAAGACACAGTGCAACTCCTTCTGACCTTCTCTATACTTCTCCATCAGCACTCTTAGAGCAAACATTGCATCTATAGTACTCTTTCTTGGCATGAAACTGTACTGATGCTCACTGATTGTCACCTCTTCTCTTAACCTGGCTTCAACAACTCTTTCCCATATCTTCATAGTCTGACTGATCAATTTTATGCCTCTGTAGTTACTACAGCTCTAAGTATCACACTTGTTCTTGAAAATTGGTACCAAAACACTTCTTCTCCACTCCTAAGGCATCCTCTCACTCTCCAAGATTGTGTTAAATAATCTGGTTAAAAAGTCAACTGCCATCTCTCCTAAACGTCTCCATATCTCCACAGGTATGCCATCTGGACCAACCACCTTTCCATTCTTCATCCTCTTCAAAGCTGCCCTCACTCCCGCCTTGCTAATCCTCAGGACTTCCTTGTTCACCATCATTTCTTCATCCATCCTCCTCTCCTTCTCATTTTCTTCATTCATCAGCTGTTCAATGTACTCCTTCCACCTTCTCAACACACTCTCGTCACTTGTTAATAAATTGCCATTTCTGTCCTTAATCAACCTAACCTGCTGCACATCCTTTCCAGTTTGATCTCTCTGTCTAGCTCATCGATACAAGTCCTTTTCTCCTTCCTTAGCGTCCGGCCTCTCATACAACTCCCTATATGTCTTTTTCTTTTCCTTTGCCATGCACCTAGCTTCCAACTACTCCTGTCTACTTTCTTTATCTCCCTGACTGTTCCTTTTTCTTTGCTAACCTCTTCCTATGAATACTTTCCTGTACCTCCTCATTCCACCACCAAGTCTCCTTGTCTTCCCTCCTCTGCGCAGAGGATACACCACATGTACCTTTCTACCTATTTCCCTCAATAATTTTACTGTACTTACCCAGTCATCTGGTAATTCTTCCCTACCACCCAGAACCGAAATCAACTCCTTCCTGAACTCTGTGCAACCTTCTTCTTTCTGTAAATTCTCCCACTTAATCTTTGGCTGTGCCTTCACTCTCTTCCTCTTCTTGGTTTCCAAAGTCATCCTACAGACTACCATCCGATGCTGTCTAGCTACATTCTCTCCTGCCACCACCTTGCAGTCTCCTGTCTCTTTCAGATTTCTCCTTCTGCATAAGACGTAGTCCACCTGTGTGGACAACATCCTCTAAGTCACCCAATGTTCCTCTCTCTTGTTGAAGTATGTGTTCACCAGTCATTTCCATCCTTTTAGCAAAATCCACAACCATCTGTCCTTCCACATTTCTCTCCTTAAGACCATACCTACCCAGAACTTCCTCATGGCGGCAATGCGTTTACACGCAGCAATTAGATGCTCCAGATTTTTGTGCTCATTTCTGTGCTTTGTGTGTTTTTTCTGCCTTTTTTGTCCTCTTTCTGCGACAGACTAATTACCTACAGTCACCAGGAACTACTATGTATTGGCTGCCAACTTAACCCAACATCAACAGCTCTTATTTCAAGAATCATCACATCCCTGAAGAGATGACGAGACTATCGGATGCCCCATGGATTGTTATCAGGCCCTGCAAGCGATGCAGGCAGTGACAAGAGAGAAAGCAGAAACACGGCTGCAGGGCTGGCCTTCGTGCCCAGCTGCGTAAACAACACATCAAACCTCAGTTACCTTCAATCTACCTCACCAATGCCAGATCCCTCGCCAACAAAATGGATGAGATTGAATCGGAAATGGCCTATAACCGCCACGTCCAGGACTGTGGTATTCTGATTGTGACCGAATCTTGGCTTCATCCGCTTATCCCAGGTGCCACTGTGGAGTTTCTAGGCCGGTTAACACACCGTCAAGACTGCAACGCTGATTCTGGTAAGGGGGGGGGGGGGGGCTTTATGTTTTTGTGCTCCGGTCTTCGTGTAACAAGAGCAGAATAATTCACATCCACTGTTCACCAGACCTAGTGGCCAGGTCTTTTCTGTGTAGGCCTTTCTATCGTCCTCATGAGCTAACGGCAGTAATTGTAACAGCTATATAATTTTCTCTCAACCTTAGCATTAGCTTAGCACTCGGCCACCTCCAGCACATTGCTAGCAAGCAGCAGAGAGACCACTCTGACGCAGTCCACATTATTGCAGGGGATTTTAACAAAGCATGCTAAAAGACTGTACCCCCCAAATTCCAGCAACATGTTAAGTGTGCCACAAGAGGGAAAAGGATACTAGATCATGTTTATAGCAACATCAAGCATGCCTACAGAGCCGTGCCCCTCCCCCACCTTGGACAATCAGACCATCTCTCCGTGCTTCTAATACCTGCCTACAGCTCCCTCAGGAAGCGATCCCCCCAAATCAAACAAACAATTAAAACCTGGCCTAAAAATGCTCTCCTCCAGCTACAGGACTGCTTTAGCTGCACAGAATGGAACATCTTCAAACAGCAGGACCTGGACTCCTATACCGAGTCTGTCCTTTTTTACATTAAATGTTGTGTAGAAAATGTGACAGTCACTAAACACATCAGAGTCTTTCCAAATTGGAAACTCTGGATGATCTGTGAAGTCAAGGCTTTGATCAAAGCTCGCAACTCAGCCTTCAGGCTGAGGGACAGCTTTCTATATAGTACTGCTAGGGCCAACCTGAGAAGAGGCATAAAACTTGCTAAGAACGCCTACAGGAGGAAGGTGGAGGGCTTCCTCCCAGACAGTAACCCCTTACAGATGTGGAGAGGCATCCAGACCCTCACCAACTACAGCGGCCAGTGCCCCCCCAACATCAGTCAGCAGCCTCACACTGGCAGAGGGGCTAAACAGCTTCTTTGCCCAGTTTGAGTACATCACCACACACTCTGCCCCCTCCTCCTCTACCCTCTCCTCCTTCCTTCTTCCCCCCTTTCCTCTTTCTCTACAGATGCATGAGGTGAAGAGGAAACTGACAGCAGTGAACTCCTGCAGAGCTGCTGGTCCTGATGACATTGCAGGAGTGGTGGTCAAAGCAAGTGTTGACCAGCTGGCAGAGATCCTCACCAAGCTGTTCAACCTCCCCCTGATGCATGCCACCGTCCCCTCATGCCTCAAGGCCTCCACCATCATCCCTATCCCCAAAAAGTCCACAAATAACTAGGTGTCATTATCAGCAATGGACTGGACTGGAAATCTAGCACCAATGTTGTGTAAGATAAGAAAAGATAAGATAAACTTTATTGTCCCTCAAGGGGAAATTTGTCTTGGGCTTGTCACCCGTGCTGCAACCACACAATCCACACATACACAATGGATGTAGTACATAATAAATGAAATAAAACCCAATAAATAATACAAGTACAAACATAAATAAATATATAACAGCAGTCATTAAGAACAGGAGTTATAAGTGTCCCTGACCTATTTATCTAAGTTTAAAAGTTTTACTGACGTCGGGAAAAATTAGTTCTTATATTTATTGAACCTGCACTTGGGGACTCTGTATCTCCTCCCTGAGGGCAGCCGCACATATTCATTGTTTAGTACATGGCTCATGTCACTGATTATTTTTTGAGCTTGTCTACAGGCTGCCTGTTCATGTAAGATCTGCATGGGTAAATACTCTTTAGCTCCAATACAAGAAGGGGATGAGCAGACTCTACTTTCTGAGGAGGCTGAGATCCTTCAGTGTGTGCAACATAATGCTGGAGCTTTTCTAGCAGACGGTTGTTGCTAGCGCTAACTTCTTTGTTGCTGTTTGCTGGGGTAGCAGTATCAGAGCCAGCAACCCCAACAGACCTGACATGATTATCAAGAAGGCTGGCTCTGTAATTGTCTCAGGCCAGAGACTTTTAAGACTGTGGTGGAGAGGAGGAAACTGAACAAACTGCAATCCATCATGGACAATCATGTTCACCCCTTCCACCACACACTGGAAAAATGTGTGGTGGAAGGGAACCCCTTCAGGTTCCTGTGCAACCACATCTCTTCTGACCTCTCCTGGTCTGTCAACATCAAGGCCCTGCTGAAGAAACCCAGCAGTGGCTACACTTCCTCCGTGTCCTGAGAAAGAACAACATGAACCAGAAGCTGCTGTTGGCCTTCTACAGCTGCTCGGTGGACAGCGTGCTCACCTACTGTCTGAGTGTGTGGTATGCTGGCTCCACGGCTGAGAACAGGAAGGCTGTGCAGTGGATCATCAACACCGCCCAAAAAAATCATTGGTGGCCCTCTGCCCTCCCGGAGGACATCTCCATATCCTCCTGTCTCAGAAAGATCAAGGCCATCACAGGAGACCCCTCACATCCCGCCCATAGACTGTTTGACCTGCTTACCTCTGGATGACGGTTTAAGTCAATTAGGTCCCACACCTCCAGAATGACAAACTTTTTCTTCCCCTTGGCCATTCGAACTGCAAACAGTCAGAGGCCCCACCCCCTCCTCCAAACGCTCAGATGCACAGAACTAATGACCTTTTTAGTTATCATAATAACATACCTGTCTTTGCACTCCGCACTTTCGTGGATATTGGTCCATCCATGAAGCCACTACCAAACCTGTATATATTGCCATAATCCTGTACTTGTCATAAACAGCCCTTTCAGGGCTGGATTGAGGACACCAAATGAAAGCTGTGAGTTTGTACATTTAATAACAGAACACACAGAATATAGCAAACGCAACACTTACAGGAAGAGGCAGGGGGGAGAGAATAAACCAACACAGAGGCTGAACTCATGACTAGGCAGGAACTACGAACTTCCAGCTCAGAGGCTGAGCATATGGATAAGACAGGAAACTATGGAATCTCAGCACGAAGGCTGAACATACGATGAGAACTGAGATGAAGGAGACATAAGATACACGTCTGCACTTTGGGAGAAGGGTGCTGCAACGAGGAGCATTGCAACGCCCTTTTTATAAGGCATGCGGGGAAATGATAACAATGAATGACAGCTGTGGGTCACATGAGTGAGAGTAATTAAGACAACTGATGACAGCTGCCAAAGGCCGCAAACACAGTTTGACAGGAGGAAGTAACAAAGGTGACTATCAAAGTAAAAGCACATACTGGAAAGCCAAAAACAGAAGAAACACAAGGCAAGCAATAATAACTCTTGAAACAAAGACAACGGCCAGATAACAGTAAATGACAAGACTACAAAATGTAAAACAAAAGGGAACTAAGGTGAGGACGAGGGAAGCTCTTAAACAACACAGGCAGAAATATAAAATACAAAACTGGATAACCATGGCACACAAACTAAAGGGATCAGACTAACAGTGACAAAACTAGGAATACAGGGCAACTCACAAACAGACAAATGGAAACTCAGAGAACATAATGCAGAAATACATGAAATAACCAAACTAAGATAAAATAACAGGAAACTAAGAACAAAAACAAAAGGACAAACTCAGATACCAAAATACACCAAACCATACTAAATACAAAATAAG
This sequence comes from Pholidichthys leucotaenia, assembly GCA_020510985.1. Classification (NCBI taxonomy): domain Eukaryota; kingdom Metazoa; phylum Chordata; class Actinopteri; order Cichliformes; family Pholidichthyidae; genus Pholidichthys; species Pholidichthys leucotaenia. The sequence continues at coordinate 168,709,960 of CM035846.1, forward strand.
CAGAGATACAGAAATACAGAAAAAGACTTAAACAACTTAAAGACCGAGCATGGCTCTCACTCGTGCTCAGAATCATGAAAGTGCTATTTTATTCAATCATGTGTTCAGCCGTGTGTTCTGTAACTCTGGGTTATATTTCTATCCTTCTCTCATTTTTATTTAACCTTTATTTAACCAGGCAGGACAGATTAAGAACACAGTTTTATTTAAAACTGTGGTTTGGGGGAAGGAGGAAGGGGCAAGGGACAACTCACATTCATACCTCCCCAGTTGATGCTAATTAGCCTAACCTGGATGTTTTTGGCCCCTGTGGGAGGAAGCCGGAGAAATTCGTGAGTAAACCCATGCAGACATGGGGAGAAAATGCATACTCCACACAGAAAGATCACCGTTGGTCAGGAGGGTGGGATCGAAACTGAGATTTCATGGCCAAGGGTGAGTTGCTGTGCTGCCACAGTGCTAACCACTGCACCACTGTGAAACGCCCACAATTTCATTGTACTGTACAACTGTACAATGACAATAAAAACCTATTCTATTCTATCACCTTTGTTCCCATCATCTACATGTCCATTAAAGTCCACTCCATTCACCACTCTCTTTCCCTGGGAACACTCTCTAACACTTCATTAAACTTACTTCAGTATTCTCCTTTCTCTTCTACCTGACATCCAACTTGTGGGGCATACGCACTGACAACATTCAATATCACACCTTTGACTTCCAGCATCACACTCATGATCCTTTCTGACTCCCTCTTTACCTCCTGAACACCCTTCACATACTCTTCCTTCAAGGTTACTCCTATTCCATTTCTCTTTCCATCTACACCATGGTAGAACAGTTTAAATCCCTCTCCAATGATCCTAGCCTTGTTTCCCTTCCATCTGGTTTCTTGAACACACAGTATATCTACATTTCGTCTCTCCATCATATCAGCCAACTCTCTGCCTTTGCCAGTCATAGTCCCTACATTTAACGTCCCTACTGTCACCTCCACACTTCTACCTTTCCATTTCTCTCTCTTCATCCTAACACGCCTTCCCTCTCTCCTTCTCGACCTTCCACCAATAGTAGCCCAGTTTACACCAGCACCCTGTTAGTTAATAGCACCGGTGCTGGTCGTTGTTAACTTGGGCCTCGACCGATCAGGTATGAAAGTCTCATTCGTCATGACCCACATGTTTGATTTGGCAACGGTTTTATGTCGGCTGCCCTTACTGAGAAAAAAAAGAAAAAAAAGAAGATCCACACACCAAGAAGTTCCCATATGATAACATCAATTGAGAGTAAAGTTTCAGGCTAAGCGCCCTTCCTCAGACTCCTATCACAATGGGGCGGCAGTGGCTCAGGAGGTAGAGCAGGTTGTCCAATAACCACATGGTTGGCGGTTCGAATCCCGCTCTCCCCGGGTATCCTGCCATTGTGTCCCTGGGCAAGACACTTCACCCCAACTGCTCCTGGTGGGTCTGGAAGCGCCATGTTAGGTAGCATGCCGCCATCAATGTGTATGTGAATGGGTGGATAGCAGGATCTGTAAAGCACTTTGGTCATCAAGAGATGAGAATAAAAGTGCTATATAAGTGAATGCCATTTACAATAAAACAAAAGAGTAACCATCTTAAATAACAACAATACCATTGTAAATTACGTGATTTAAATCACCTCAAATATTCACAAATTGAGAAAATTTGATAATTATCAAAGAGAAGTTGCAAAGAAACATTCAAGCAACATCCACAAAAAAAAACTCCCCTATAAAAAGTTATCTCATGCTACGTGTCCACTGGTCAGGATTTTTTGGAAAGGAATTGAATACCGGAACCTGTGAGGTGCGGAAAAGGGCATGTAGTGGATAGGCGGAGTCCAGCAATGCAGGAGGAAATACTGGAATAGTCATTATTAACCAAGAGCAAATTATTTTTAATAGTGCTGGTATATTTGCGCTACAAAAGGCGACTTTGTTGTCATCGCCGCCGGTTTTGGGTTCTCCCAATCAAACAGACCCGCACAATGCATGTTGAATTTGATCGCCTGGTTTGCAAGCTTCGGCTGGATGAGCCCATGTTCCACTGCTCTCCACGCCTCGTTCCTTTGTATGTTGTTTCTATATGACAGCAAAGACTGGTCATATGGTATCGGGTTGCCTGGAACAGCGGTTATTAATTTCTCCTTCATGTCTTCACAGCAACAGGTAACGTACAGATCTGCTTCTCTTCTTCCCTCCCCTCATCTTCTCCTCCAGCTGGCTGGTTTGCTGGATGGGTCGACGGGTCAGTCTGTGGGCAGTCTTCAGCTCTCCGCTGCTCCCGGACAATATGGCATCCTTGAGTCTCCATATCTTTAAAACAAACCAGCAAAAAGTGTTTCTAACATCACTTTGTGAGAGAAATAGTAGGTTCAGTTTATGAATCTGTCGTTATTTGACATCAAAAACTGCTGATTTAAAAGTTCAGGACAAGAGTGCTGCCTCCAGTTCATGACCGTATGGAAAATAACACAACCAATTGTCCCAAGTATGCAAATGAGCTGTAGGGGACCCAAGGAAGAGTCTGCACACCACAGTCCAGTTTTCACCAGTCTGCACCCAAATACTTTCCACTGTGTTTCCAATACACAATGAATGGGAAGCAGAAAAATGACAGAACCAGCGGACACATACCTTCAAAGTTGAAATATCAGAAAAACCAGCATGTCAGTTTGTGAATATTTGAGGTGAAGTAAATCATCTGATTATTTACAATGGTATTGTTGGTATTTAAGATGGTGACTATTCTCTTTTATTGTGATAGGACTCTGAGGAAGGGCAGTTGGCCTGAAACATTACTCTCAGAAAAAGTTATTATATGGGAGCTTCTTGGTGTGCAGATCTGTGATTTTTCTGATCCATCTTTTTTGAGACCCAGCATTCGACCAGGTGGATTGTTTGAAGTGCATATCTTTTTTAGCTTTTCAAAAACCTAATTAAGTACCATTCTCTTTGTCTTGTCTTAAAATCTTACATTGTGCTCCTCCTCCTCCATTGCAGGTCTCTCAGCTCTCAAAGCACCAGAGGAATTTCAAGAGATGTTCTTATTTCCTTTAGAAAGAGTATTTTTAGCAAGTCAGTCTTTTCTGTAACAGCATCTAAAGAACAGAATTTATTGCCTGGACTTAGAGAAATTAGCACCTTTTGCTCTTTAACAAGTCAGCTTAAATTATGGTTTATTAAGAATGACATATTTGCACACTGAATTGACTGCCACCAGTATGCTGCCTACCCCTTTTACTTATTTAATTTATTTATTTCGTGTTATTTTATATCATTTTATATTTCTTGTATTCTAATTTCTTGTACTAGATTTCCTTTGTTCTTGTTCTAATATGTGTGGATTTTGTTTATAGGATGCCATTGTACATTTGGCCATCGGCAACAGATTTTTAATTCTTTAATTCGTGCTAACGTTTTTAACAGTATTGGATTATTTTAAATGTTTAAAATGTTTTAAGAACATTTTTACAGTCATGGAACTCAGCATACGAAAATGAACATGGCAAAAATATCATTTTTGGTGACAATTTATTTGTGAACTGCATTTATTCCTCACCCCAAGTGAGCCAATTTCACAAAATGGTGTTGTCTGAAATTGCTCCATAAACTATGTCCACAAACATTTTATTCACACATCCAGCAGAGATATCCAAACTTTCCAAGTGTATCTTCAAAACACCTTTTCAGGGAGACATTCTTTTCAGAAGTCCAAACCACTTCAGCTGGCTCTTTCTGATGTGGAAGTTGAGAACAACTTATCCAATCCCATCCCAAATGGCCAGCCTCCTCTCACTATGGTTGAGTCTAGGCATCCTTTGGAGAAATCTTTTTTCGGCTGCTTGTGTTGACAGTCTTATTCTTTTGATCACTGTAAAGTTTGTGGCTGTGAGGGACCGAGTTGGTTAAACATGGGGAGACAGTAGTAATTTTGGGAAAAAGGTAGGCTTTCTTAATATTGAATGGAGATGTATCCTTGATAGGGTGTAGAGTTGGTCAAGTGTTCTGCAGCTAGGATGAAAACTGCAGTGTTGCTTTGCTGATTTGAAAGTCACACAATGAGAAAGTTTTAGAGCAGGGGTATAGCTCAGGGGCCGCATACAGCCTGTAAAATAACAACCTAAATAATGAAAACTCCAAATGCGTTTCTTTGTTTTAGTGCAAAGAAGTGCAATTGCATTAGGAAATCTTTACATTTTATGAACCATTGTTTTATATAACATGGTGAACAACCTGATTTTTTAAAAAAGAAAAACACGTGCAATTTCAACAATATTATGTCTCACGTTTCCACATCTGTGCAATAAGGGTATGAACACCACTGTCATCTGCCACTGAGTTCTGGGTCTCAGTGTTGTGTTGTGTCTGCTATTAATAAAGCAATGTGAGCCTCAGTGCACAAATTGGCAGTTATTTTATTGAATGAAAGCATCAAGGTGCTGATGCCTTGGTGCCAGAGCCTTGGCAGAGGTATGCATTCTCGGATCATCACCAAAATGTTATGGGTTCCTCTCTAGCCCAAGGACCACCTCTGGTAAAAATTTCATCCAAATCCATCCAGTAGTTTTGGAGTACACACATGCGCAGTGAAAATAATCTGCACTTCACATGCCCATACTGTTGGTGACAGTTAAGAGCCACTAACCTGATTTGAACAACTGCAATCCAAACACAAAGAAAAGCACGGTGGCAGACGGTTTTAAATGGCGGAAGTGATGGAGATATGTGAATACAATGACAATCAAGATGAACTGGAGCTTTTGCTGTTTTGTGGCAGAGGAAGACAAAAAAGGCAAAAAGACGGACTTTTATTCACACAGTATTGGTGGATTGCTCAGTACTTTCCTCTGGTGGGAGTTTCTGGGTGCATGAGCAGTACCCTATCATTGGTGGTAAAGGTGAGCTTTTAGAGAGTGCATAATGGTTTAGCATCTTAGACTAGAACAAAGAGCAGAGTTTCCCAGAGTTTCCCTTGGAGATAACAGGGAGGTGTGAAGGACGAATGCAGTATGATCTTTTGTGTATCAGACAAATGCAGAGTGATCTTTTTGTATCAGAGACTGCTAGGAGGATGTTAAAGGATTAAGGAAGTGAATGCAAAGTGACCTTTGATGTGTAGAAGCTGCTGAAGGAAGGCCTGAGTATTTAAGAGAAGAGGCTTGTCTGAGATGCCCTCTTTCTGACTATGCTTATGTGTGAGATGTGTAATAAACTGTCTGCTTCAAATCCGCCTCGTTATTGACACACTCCACAAGCTATTTTTGTGTTGATTTCAAAAAGAAAGTGTTATTTTGAAATTCTGGCAAATTAAGTCGAGAAAATGTGATGATACAATGATGCAAGCCTTTAGACCATTTAATTTTCACCGGGCGAGCTGAAACAGAATGGTGGATAGACAGATACACACACACACACACACACACACACACACACACACACAGAGCCACAAACAGACACACTCGGTGATTACTGTATGCCTCCGTTTTCACAGAGGCATAAAAATGGGAGCCTATGTCTTCTGTGCTTTTCACACTTCGCAAATTCATCCTGTGGGCCAGTTTGAACCCTCTGGTGGGTCGTATGGTTGTATGTTTGACACACCCACGCTAGGGGTTCAGTTAAATTGTCTTGCAACCAAAGACACCCTGTGTCATTAAGTTAGACAGTGGCCCACTGAGAGAACAAAAGGAAGAACAGAATAGAAGAAAATACTGTATGTACTTGGTTTCATATATGAATAGAAGCTAATGGTGTTATGGCAGCAGTAATTGATGTTTCCTGCAGCTGTTATTATACAAAAAAAAATAATGTAGGACTTCCCTCATCATTTAGAAAGTCACTCAACCCACACTGCAAATATCTTTAAAATTTACACAGTTTGTAAATACTAAATCTTACAAGAAAAATTTAAAAAGTTGACCATGAAACATTTCCACCTCATTTAAAGTGCTCTGTCATACAACTTTCATCTGGGTAACAGTTGACTGGTTTAATGAAGTCAACAAAAGTTATTAATGGAAACAGTGGATATAGTTGAATAAGACCAACCAAGAAAACAAAAGGCATGCATTTAAGACAAATAATACATTTTTATTTTTTGAATTAATTATAGAGGGTATGCACGTGTTGTCACTGAACAGAACTCATGGCAGTTACAAAACACTGAGTGACAAAAATGAGCGGCAGCAATAAGGTGTATGCAGTTAAACACAAAAAACACACACATGGTATTCAGTCACAGGAGTATACAAAGTACCATCTTGCTTTGTGGAGAATCTTATTCAACCTTGTATTAATTGACAAAAAATAGAAAAAAATAAATTTAAAAATTCAAAGATTTTTATTTATCAGTACATCTATATGTATAGGACATACAGGAGAACTGAAATGTTTCTCTCTCTCTTAGTTGTGTGTGCAATATACAAGAAAAGAAGGAATAAAGTTAAAAAACAACAACAGCAGTCTGTGTACAGTAATGCTACCCGTAGTGCAAATAAGACAAAAGATAAAACCCAGCAATACTATGTACAGAAAAAAAGTAGAGCCATAATACCTGTAATTGCAAGTTCAGTGTGGTAGTGTAGGTGCAGACAGTGACAGATTGGAGTGCACATGATCAGGATTGCAATAACAGCAAGTATGGCATTCGTGCAAATGGTTGCAGTAAGGTGCAGAGACATACTGTACAGCAGTAGATGTAATTACTGTTAGTGTGCCAGTCTTTCTGTGCTAACAGCTGAGGTAGTTATCGTGTGTGTGAGTGTGTTACGGTCTGGTGTGTGTGTGTGTGTGTGTGTGGGGGGGGGGGGGGTTCAGGGTCCTGATGGCCTGGTGAACAAAGCTGTTTAGCAGTCTTGTGGAGTGGGCCCAGAGGCTCCGGTACCTTCTTCCCAAGGGCAGGGGGCTGAAGAGGGAGCGTGACGGGTGGGAGGTGTCACCTGCAATGTTGATGGCTCTGCGGGTGAGGCGGGTATGGTAGCTGTCCGGGATCTTGCTGGATGCTTTCACTGTGCATTGCAGAGTCTTCCGGCAGGAGGTGGTGCAGCTTCCGTACCACACCGTGATGCAGCTGGTGAGGATGCTCTCAATGGTGCCCTGGTAGAATGAGCACAGGATGGGAGGTGGGACTCATGCTGTCCTCAGTTTGGAGAGGAAATAGAGGTGAGTTTGTGCCTTCTTGGCCAGTGATCTAGTGCTGTTGGACAAGGAGAGGTCCTCAGAGATGTGCACCCCTATGAACTTGGTGCTGCTCACCCTCTCCGCAGCTGCTCCATCGATGATCAGAGGGGGATGTTGTGTGTGTCCTCTCCTGAAGTCAACGACAGTCTCCTTGGGCGTTTCCCACATTCAGGAAGAGATAATTGTCTTTTCACCACTTGCAGTTGGCTCACCTCATTTCTGTAGCTGCCCTCTTCATTGCTTGTGATGAGGCCCACCACCGTCATGTTATTTGCAAACTTGATGATATGGTTGGTCCTGTAGGCTGGTACACCGTCATGGGTCAGCAGGGTGAAGAGCAGTGGGCTGAGCAGGCACCCTCGTTGGGCCTCTGTGCTCAGTGTGATGGTCTTGGAGGTGTTGCTGCTGACCCACACGTTCAGTGGCCTTCCTGGGGGAGAAAGTCCAGCACTCAGTTACAGAGAGAGGTTTTGAGTCCCAAGTGTCTGAGTTTTCATATTAGGTGCTGGGAGATGATTGTGTTTAATGCTGAACTGAAGTTCAAGAACAGCATTTGCACATAGGAGTTCTTTGAGTCCAGGTAGGTGAGGGCTGGATGGAGAGCAGCAGCGATGACATGGGTTGTGGGGGGTAGGGGGGTGGATTTGATGTTCTGCATGACCAGCCGCTCAAAGCACTTCATTATGGTGGAGGTCAGTGCTACTGGCCAGTAATTGTTGTAGCTGGGTGGGATGGGCTTCTTTGGGACTAGTATTATGGTAGCAGTTTTGAAACATGTGGGGACAACAGTTTGACTCAGGGAGATGTTGAAGATGTCGGCCAGGACATTCTTGAGCTCCTCTGCACAGTCCTTTAGAATGCAACCTGGTATGTTGTCTGGTCCAACTGCCTTGCGTGGGTTGATCCTGGAGAGGGTCCTCTTCATGCTAGCCAGATCCAGACTTATAGCCTGCTCATCTGGAGGAGGAGTGGTCTTCTGTGCTAAAGTGCTGTTTTGTGCTTCAAAGCGGCCAAAGAAGTCATTTAGGTTGTTGATCAGGGTGATGTCATTTGCACAGGTCTGAGGTGGAGATTTGTAGTTGGTGAGGGACTGTATACCACGCCAGAGAGAATGTGCATCTCTGGTGTGAAGTGGCCGGATATTTTCTTGCTGTACTGTCGTTTTGTTTCCTTCATGCCTCGGGACAGGTTGGCCCTAGCTGTTGTTAGTCCTGCAGTGTCACCGGCCCTGAAGGCTGCGTCCCGAATCCTCAGGAGCCTGTAAACCTCAGCTGTCATCCATGGCTTCTGGTTAGCATGAACAGTGACGGCTTTGCAGTGAGTGACATCATCAGTGCATTTAGCTATGTATGCTACAACAACCTCTGTGTACTCTTCTATGTTTGTGTGTTTATTTTGAGTGGCTGCATGCTTGAAAGTGTCTGTAAATAATTCCAGAACCAGAACCACACATCATTACAGTCTAGTAAACAGTGTGGTATTAACATCTAAAGTAAAAAAGGCACAGTTTTTGTATTGGTGTGACTAAATATTTTGTGTAATTTTTGTGCTTTGTTGTATACAAACTAAAGCTGCAACATGTGTTTGCCACTCAAAACACATGTGGTAGCTTGTGTAACTATGGTAACTGTAACTGCTAAGTTTTGTTCCAATGCATTCCCTCTATATACCATAATTGTTGATTCAGAAAATAAATAAAATATGTGTGGAGGCAAGAAAACAAGTGCAAATGGTATATTAATAACATATCAGCAACACATTAACATTAAAAATATCTAATACTTCCCAGTTCTGATGCTAAAATAAACAGAAATATGGTTGTAATGAGCATGTCTCCTCAATGTGTGGATGTAAACTGGTGTCAGTGGGAAAGTAGTGATAGAACAAAGGCAAAAACTCTGTGACTCCATCACTTTTAAGTTTGATTCAAACTTCTGTTGTTGTCTCGGTCAGGTTAACGGCTAACTTCTGCAGTGGTTGATTAGATTGTGTAGGTAGATTGAAATGGATGGTAACTTTATTTTTGTACATCTCTTGACCCTAGTGTAAGTTTAGCTTTGTGTTAATTGGAGCTACATGTAAATGTTCAGAGTTGCTACGGAGTATAATTGTAGATTGTGTATAAAGTAAAGTGGTCATGATAGTTAGAGCCTGACAATATCAGACAACAAGTCATGCATGTAAATGAGAAGATTGGGCTTATCCACCTTATTCCTGGGGGTGCTGCTGTAGGAATGATTATTGGTGGAGCTTCTGGTTTTGGCTGCAGTAGTGTTGAATCAGTCAGTAAGAGTGAAGTAGCAGGGGCATTTAAAATAGCGTTTTTAAAAGTTTTTCAAATTCATTTCAATGTATAGTCCACATACGTGTTTTACACTCAAGTGGAAGCTAATTTCAGCACTTGTAGTTTTAGTATTTTTTGAATGTTTTGGTACAGTTCTGGTACTTGTTGCTGGTGTTTGTGGTTGTGCCATAGACTGCATAAATGGAGGCTTCTCACTGGCAAGGTGTAGATGATGCACTGTGATCGGTGGTACATACACAGGACAGACACAACACCACCAGGTATGTTTTCACTTGTATGAATGTCACAGATCTGATGTTTATGTGTTATATATGTCACCAGAATGAAGGCTGCATGAAGTAAGCTAATAAATAAAAAAAATAGTAACAATTTGCTTCCTAAGGCTTAACAATTTAAGAAAGATATCAAACAGTTTTGGGTTGGTGTTTTTTGCTTTTGTTGCACTGCCTTGGAACGATATTGGCTTCAGCGTGCATTAATTGTTAAATTATCACAAAATACGGGTCTATAAAATTCTGAACAATTGTCAGAAAATGTCTGTATGTGTTAAGTTAAATAACAAGCATTTATGGCATGACAGCAGCATGAGGATTTTAATTTTGGGGTAAAACAAACGGCTGCGGCTGTCTGTATATACCATGACAGCCAAGCACGGTGTTGTGGCGTACGTCTGCTCTAAGGTAAATTTGATTATGTTCAACATATTTGAACAAAATGCAGCTGACTTTATTGTGATGGAGACATTGACCATGTTTACATGTACACAAATAAACTGGTTATGATTGGATTCTGGAATTATCTGATTATTCAAGTGGCCATGTACACAGAATAATCCGATAAAGGGCATGTAACTGCTGTCATTAACTCAAATGGTTTACCGTCCAATAATCAGTTGCATCGTGCATGTAAACACGAGAAAACTGATTATTACCAGCATCAGTTTATTCTCAGTAATCCGTTTATTGTGACCAAGTAACCGGGCTCAGTGATATATCTCACAGCTTTTATTTGTTTACAGCATTAGCATCTTAGCAGCGGCACTAACAAACGGAGCTACTGTCTGCCAGGCCACTTTTAAAGATGAAAGATTAAAGATAAGCCTTTATTAGTCCCACAATGGGGAAATTCCAGGATTGCAACAGCACAGGGACAGCAACACTCAGAGCAATAATTTAGAAGATAAGAAAATAAGAGCAGTGAATATTATGTACACATAAATATATAAATATATATACACAGTGCGGAGCATTGTAGCTAGATGCAATAAACAGCATAACCATCTACTTAGTTATTCTACATAGTATGACTATGTACCCATACATATTGTCACCCTCCGTAGCGACTGATACTGGCCCAGTTGTATACTGGAGGGGACCATTTGTGTAAGTCTGTCGCATCTTTTGCATTCAATACTATTAGGTTGTCACGTTTTTTGTTTTGTTTTTTTTGCTATCTCTGTGAGCAGCCCTGCTTAGGTTATAAAGTCTGACAGCCGTAGGTAGGAAGGACCTGTGAAACCTCTCGGTCACGCACCTAGGATGATGTAGTCTGCTGCTAAATGAGCTCCTCAGTGCGTTCAGCATGTCCTGCATAGGGTGGGACTCGGACTCCAGCAGAGATGACAGTTTAGCCACCATCCTTCTCTCTCCTATCTCCTCCACTGGGTCAAGGCATTGCCCCAGGACAGCGCAAGCTTTCTTGATCAGTTTGTTCAGTCTCTTCCTATCGGCTGCTGTAATGCCACTGCCCCAGCAGACCACTCCAAAAGTGATGGCTGATGCCACCAACGTGTCATAGAATGTCTTCAGGATTACCCCTTGTACACCAAAAGACCTGAGCCTCCTCAGTAGGAACAGCCTGAGCTGTCCCTTCTTGTAGAGTGTGTCGGTATTGTGTGACCAGTCTAGTTTATTGTTCAGATGAACACCCAGGTACTTGTAGGATGTCACCATCTCAATGTCTGTTCCCTGTATGTTTACTGGTGCTGTGAGGGGTTGTCCTTGCCTGCAGCAGTCCACCACCAGCTACTTAGTTTTCCTCGTGTTGATCTGGAGGCAGTTCCGATGGATGGCACCAGTCCACGAAGTCCTGGATAAGTCCTCTGTACTCAGCTTCATAAGTTGGAGATGAGGCTGACGAACGCAGAGTCATCAGAGAACTTCTGTAGATAGCAGTGTGTTGTGTTGTGTGAGAAGTCCGCAGTATAAAGGGTTAACAGGAAGGGAGCCAAAACTGTTCCCTGGGGGGCCCCCGTGCTGCCGATGATTGTGTCAGACACACAATCCCGGGTTCTCACAAACTGTGGCCGATTTGTGAGGTATTCCAGGATCCATGATGACAGGTGCTGGTCCACCCCTGTGCACAGAAGCTTGTCCCTCAGGATCATCAGTTGGATGGTGTTGAAAGCACTGGAGAAGTCAAAGAACACAATCCTCACCGCGTTCCCAGGCTTCTCCAGGTGGTACAGGGAACAGTGAAGGAGGAAGATCACAGCATCCTCCATCCCGATGCCATGCTGGTAGGCAAACTGGAGTGGATCCATCGCTGGTCCCACCAGGGGGCGGAGGTGAGCAAGAAGCAGTCTCTCCAGGGTCTTCATCTTGTGAGACTTCAGGGCCACTGCTCTGTAGCTGTTCAGGTCTCTGGGGTGGGAAGTCTTTGGTATGGGTACCACACAAGATGTTTTCCACAACTGTGGTACCCTCCCCAGCTTCAGGCTCAGCTTGAAGATGTGCTCCACAATCCCACACAGCTGGTCTGCGCAGGACTTGAGGAGCTTTGTGCTGATGCCGTCCAGTCCCAAGGCCTTCCTTGCCTTCATCTTCCTCAGCTCCGTCCACACCTGGGTCTTAGTGAGGGTCAGGTTGGGAGGCTGTGTGCTGGGAGTGGGGGGGTGTTGGTGGAGTGGGGTGTGGACAGCAAGTCTCGATGACTTTAGAGGTGGCAGTGGTTGGTGTGCAGGCGGGGGGGAGGGTGGTTGATCAAACCTATTAAAAAAAAGGTTCAGATTGTTTGCCCACTCCCTGCCCCCCGTGGCCTGGGAGGAGGTATTCTGGAGCCCAGAGATGGTTTTGAGGTTTCTCCAGACCCCGCTGATGTCACTCCGTTGCAGCTTGTCCTCCATCTTCTTCCTGAAGCTGTCCTTGCCTTCTCTGATCTTCTTCCTCAGCTCCCTCTGTATGGACATCAGCATCTCCCTGTTCCCCGACCTGAAGATCCTCTTCTTCTCTGTCAGAAGTGTTTTTATCTCAGGGTTGATCCAGGGTTTGTTGTTCAAGCAACACCGTATGGTCTTGGTGGGTACGGTGTTGTCCACACAGAAGTTGATGTAGTCCGTGATGGTGTGAGTGAGGCCATCGATGTCCTCACCATGTGGATCACAGAGCTGCTCCCAGGCAGTGATTTCAAAACAGTCCTTTAGAGCATCCATTGCCTCCTCAGACCATATCTTCACCATGCACATGACAGGAGGTTGTCTGTGTACTAAGGGTTTGTACACCGGCAGGAGATGAACCAAGTTGTGATCCGATCTCCCGAGTGGGGGGAGTGGTGATGAGGTGTACGCCTCCTTAGTGTTTACATAGAATAAGTCCAGTGTTTTATTATCTCTAATGTGGCATGTGACATACTGGGTGAACATGGGCAGAATGGGGGACAGTGAAATATGGTTGAAATCCCCGGAGATGAGGAGAAGAGCATCTGGGTGTTCTGTCAGCAGCCTGCCAGTTACTGAGTGAATGGCGCTGTCCCAGCGTTCGCCGTCGGATTTGCATAAATAACAATGCAGATCACGTGCGAGTATTCCCTCGGGAGATAGGTAGGCCGCATGCTAACAGCTAGCAACTCAATGTCGTTGCTGCAGTGCTGTTCCTTAACCGTGATATGTCCCGGTCTGCACCAGCTGTTATTGACATACATTATCACTCCTCCTCCCCTTGCCTTCCCACTGTCTTGTGTCCGGTCTGCCTGTATTGCGTGGAAACCCTCCAGTTTGATGTTAGCATCTGTTGCTAGTTATGTTAGCCACGTCTCAGTAAACAGCATCATGCTAATCTCTCTGAAGACGCTCTGGTAACGAGCCATAGCCACTAGCTCATCTGTCTTATTGAGTAGCGATCGTACATTCTGCATAATAACAGATGGAAGGACGGGTCTGTACCTTATATTTCTCGCCCGCCGTCTTGCTCCAGCACGACATCCACGTTGCTTCTGTCTTATTTCTACCGGTATGTCGTATTCTTGCGTTAGCATCGTGGGCTGATTAAGTGCTAACAGTTGGTCTCTATTGTACTGCCTCCTGAAAGCAGTGGATCCGTCCGGATCAGAAAGTTTAGCAAGAGAAGCCAGATAGTAAATAGAAATAGGAAGAAATTGATCCGCTGTTGCAAAAAGGCAGCCTACTCGTGTGGCACCGGAAGTAGGTCATTTTTAAGGTCATCTTCCCATCCCTTCATAATCGTGGGAAGTGGTATGATTATATTACTGTTTTTGAGGTGTAAAAGGCCATGTTCCCGCATTTTTGATGCCAAAGTCATTGTTTTTTAACAAGGAAAAGTGTACTGTTTCAGTGACAACCATACATTCTAAACTAGTACCGGAAGTTGCTACCGTATTTCACACAAGGCATCATGGGGCCTAGGTATAAGGTGGATACACATGCAATATGAAATTCAGGCTTAGACCAAAACAAACAAATGTTTTTGTTTATTTTTTCCACAACCTGAACTTTTGCCTTGGAAAATTAAGTTTCTCCAAAAAATACCAGACAGAAGTGAATATTTAAAGTGATACTCCACCAAAAATTTAGTTTTTTTTCTTAACATGTCTGTAAGATTTTTATTTTTTTTTATGACTTACATGACATATGGAGAGCAAAATCACTCAAATGTCTCATCTCTGTTTTTTTGCTGTAAAGTTTCAGTTAAGCCCTGCCCCCTGCAAAAAGGCGAGTTGAGACTGAACGTTTTGGTGATATAACTATACATGAAACTGACATGTGGGTAGCGTTGAGCCAATCAGGACTCTCTGGCCTAACTGAAGTTAGCCTCCGGGATAGTTAGCATTTAATAACTAGCTGCATTGAAAACTTCACCCAGTTAAGACGAGTCATTATACTGCCATTATCATGGCCACCCTGCATACAACTGTGCATATCATTCAACCAGCAAGTCTTTTATATCACAGGATTTATTCTGGTAATGTAATGCTAGCTACTATTAGCCTTGTGGGATGTGGGTGGGCCTCACAGATCTTGGTATTTTAAGGGGGAAGAAAGTGAAAAGGTTTTGACATGAAACTGTAAGACAATAAAATGTTTGGTTTTTACCAAAAAGGGCATAAGATACCATCCATCCATCTTCTACCGCTTAATCCCTTTCGGGTCATGGGGGGCTGGAGCCAATACTAGCGTCTTTGGGCGAGAGGCAGGGTACACACTGGACAGATCACCAGTCCATCACAGGGCCAACACAGAGAGACAGACAACCATTCACTCTCACATCCATAACTAAGGACAATTTAGAATCCCCAGTTGATGCCAGTTAACCTAACCTGCATGTTTTTGGCCTGTGGGAGGAAACCAGAATACCCAGAGTAAACTCACGCAGACATGGGAAGAGCATGCAGACTCCACACAGAAGGGTCACCGATGTGGTGGAATCGATCCTGTGACCTTCTTGCTGCGCTGCCATAGTGCTAACCACTGTGCCACCGTGCTGCCCCGGTATAAGATTTTAGACAATTTAAATTTGTTTTTATAGTGTTTTGTAGCCACTGGAGTGTGTCTTTAAAATAGAACATTGTTCATTACGGAGATTGAGAATAAAAACGCCTTTGCATATGTATTTGACTCCTTAAACTGCTGTATAATGTTCTGCACATAGTACTGACAGAAGCAACATAAATGTCAAATTAACGAAAATATACATGGCTGATTGAACTAAGGACTTACTAATGCAAAGGGTTACTAAGGGCTGTTGTGCTACAAAATTTTTTGGGTCTCATTCACGAAACATTGGTTGATCTGTGAGCAAATTTGCTAAAAAAAAATAATAATAATAATCACCTAGATACTCAAGACTTCAGATTTGTCATGAACGCCCCTCCAAGGCAAAAACAAACTCAGGCGCTTAACTGCAGTGAGGACATTTATTAACAGAAAAAACATAACAGTCCAAAAATGACTGTGTAGACAGATATAAAAAGGCAACAGAAAAAACTTACATAGATGAGCATCCCCAGGGCTGGAAAATCCCTAGAGAAATGGAGGGGGAGACTGTCCAGGGAACAGGAGAACAGTCCAAACACAATTGTGGCTGCCGCACTGAAGGAGAGCGCAGCACTCTAATAAATAGTGTGGGAAAACTAACGAGCGACAGGTGCAAGTGGCAGGTGACTTAATTACCAACTGATTGCAGCTGAGAGGACCAGAGGCACATCAATCAGCTGGAGGGTGTGTCTGGGAACTGAGGACGGAGAAGTGCCACAGAACAAAAACTATACCAATAACATATACAACAGATACAAAATAGACTAACAGATACACAAAAAATAGAAATAAGGTGAGGATCTGAGCTCGGCAACAAACCAGAGCTCAGATACATGACAGGGCACCCCTCTCAAGGGGTTGATCCCAGACACCCCAAGGCAACACCAAGAAGACCCCCCTCCCATCCCAGAGAGGGAATACAGCCAAAAAACTACCCCGGGTGGGAGTTAGGGGGACAGGCTAAGGAGGGAACAAACAACTCAGTACAACACCCACACCTGCACCCAGACATACCCCAAGGCCCCCCCCCCACAGTCCCAGGGCACCAGGGTTCGGGTGGCTGACTGAAGTCCCAGACCAGCCAGATGGCCCGATGAAAAGAGTCAGGGGGTCTGCCGGAGAAAAAGGGCCACCCGACCCATAGACTCAGTCCATCAGGCAGCTAGCCTGAGTTTTTTTAGCCACCAGGGCCACAGGGATGACCCAGGAGGCGGTTGCCCAACAGGAAGGCCCAAGGATGGGAAGCAGAGCCGGAGGGGGGGGGAACCACAATGCTGTCTGACTGAGGAGGAAGGGGAACCATGACGCCCTCGGTGGTCCAGGGAAAGGTTGCACTCATGGGGGTCCCGAACTGGGACAAGGCAGCACCCGCGGTGGCTTTGGACTGGAGCACTACAGCACCCTCGGTGGACCCCGGCTGGGCCAACGCTGCACCCACGGTGGAACGTACCACCCATAACGGGCCCATGCAGGAGCGCAGCATTGATGTCGGGCTGATACCAGGGTGCAGCATCCACGAGGGTCCCCAACCTGGACTCAGCACCCACAAAGATTCTACCCGAGGAGGGACCCACAAGACAGCCTCGGGCAGGGGGGAAGCTGCACCCTGGATGACCTCCAGAGGCAAACCCGGGCCTTTGGAGACATCAGATGGAGCTGGATCATTTCCGGTGACCCTGGGAGAAGGCTCAGACAACAGAGAGAGAACAGGGATCAGGGTCACCAGCAGCGGCGGAGCCCGGCAAGATGAGCTCGGCTGCATCGGACGGCTGCACCTGACTCTTCTCCCCAAGAGACAGGCAAGATTGCTCTAAGACAGAAAATAGAAAGACAAAAGAGAGCACTTGCCTGATCTTGAGCTCCACCGCTGTCCAGGACTCTGACGATCCAGGTAGTGATAGCGATTCGGGCTCGGTCCTCAGGAGGTCCATCTCCAGTTCCCACTCGACTGCAGTGGCCTCTGCAGCCGGTATGATGGTCATAGCATTCCTAATTGTCCCAGCTGTCATGGCCCACACAGATGGCTCCTTTGGCATGGAAGCTGGGGGTAGGCTCCATGTTAGCTCCGGAGTCAGGTCCTCCAGGGCCACCAGCTCCTCCACCATCTAACGGCTTGGTTTTGGAACTGACGGACAGTCAGGGATAGGCGGGGGAGACACAGAGAGGATTGGAGAAGGTTTAGAAATAGCAGCAGGAGGAGAGAGCTCAGAGGACTGCTTAATCTTAGACTCTCCCCCGGGAGGCAGACAAGGCTTATCAGTACAAGGTGGAACAGAATGAAAAAAAACACTTGCCTGACCTCCCGGATGTTTATGTTCTCAGCTGCTGGAGACAGACAGTCACCCCTCTCCATGTCAACGGCAATCCTGACTCTCTCTGTGGATTGTGGAGGAGCCGGTTCTGCCAACACGGAAGTGGGCGTCGTCGGGGAACAAACAGAAGACCTCTCAGCAGCGGCAGAGCTCACCAGAGGGAAGCGAGGAGAGGCCAGTACAGTGCAGAAAGAAGCTGATGAACCAGCTGGGGAAAAAAGGACCGAAGGCTGTACCGGTGCAGGAGGCTTCTGCTTCAGTGCCGGGATAAAGGCTGCTGAAGAGGTAGGAGTAGTCCTCTGACGATGTGAGGTGGGATTGCTCTGTCTGCATGAAGCTGGAGCCGGCGGTGAGCTTGCAGGAGTTGACACAGACATCAGAATCATCTCCCTCAGCCCCTCCTCTTTGCATGGAAAGGAAAAAATGGAAGAGAGGATATCCATTGCCTTTGGGTGATTCCATAAGTTGGGAAACGCCTGCATCACTCACGCTGCGTCTTCTTGGTTCTCATAGACCGTCCCGGGAGAACGGGAGGCTCGGGTCCATGACCAAATGTGCTCCAGAAGGCGCACCGCCTGCCGCTTCACTTCGTCCATGATGAGCTCCAAAAACAGGTGGGTAGAAAAAACACACAAATGGTGAAAAAAAATGCCCCACTGCAGAAGCTGAGTTTTCACTGGTGGCAGCCAACTGTCATGAACGCCCCTCCAAGGCAAAAACAAACTCAAGCGCTTAACTGCAGTGAAGACATTAATAGAAAAAACATTACAGTCCAAAAATAACTGTATAGACAGATACAAAAAGGCAACAGAAAAAACTTACATAGATGACCATCTCCAGGGCTGGAAAATCCCTAGAGAAATGGAGGGGGAGACTGTCCAGGGAACAGGAGAACAGTCAAAACACAGTTGTGGGTGCCGCACTGAAGGAGAGCGCAGCACTCTAATAAATAGTGGGGGAAACTAACGAGCAACAGGTGCAAGTGGCAGGTGACCTAATTACCAACTGATTGCAGCTGAAAGGACCTGAGGTACAGCAATCAGCTGGAGGGTGTGTCTGGGAACTGAGGAGGGAGAAGTGCCACAGAACAGAAAAACGTACCATTAACATATGCAACAGATACAAAATAGACTAACAGATACACAAAACTAGAAATAAGGTGAGGATCTGAGCTCAGCAACAAACCAGAGCTCAGATACATGACAAGATTCATGACACTGATAGTCAGTAATGAGCATAAATCACCATCCGTGAACCGCCACATGAAGAAGTGTGGATAGCTGCTTCCTGTTGATGTGACGGTGTAGCGCAAGTAAAGAATAGAAAGAAAAACTTGTAAACTGCAATAGAAGTCATCTTGAGTTAACTGATGAGGTGAGTAAGGAAGTGACCGTACAGGAAAAGCAATGGCCTGGAGGGAGGAGACAGATGCTGCCAGGAAAAAAAAAAATACAACAGCTAGAAGAAGCCTATCAGTCACAACTTTAAAAAAAATATATTATCTTGAAAGCTTCTATTTCAGATAGATTCTTAAAGCTGACAACATTGTGACCTCCTGACCAGTAGGTGTTGCACCAACTCTTGTCCCACTGTAATATTGTATTGCTTGGTAGAGTCAAACAACATGCAGCACAGTCTCAGTTCTTAGGTGATTATGAGTTAGATACAGTATGTCAGCTGAGGATTTTTTCATGGTAATATACTGTAAGGCCTAAGGTTTAATATAAAGCAATGAAATGTGACATCAACCTAGTTATGCTATAGACTGTGACATTATACTTAATGGCCACCGTAGTTCTCATCATCCAACTTCTCAGATGTAAATATTATAATCGTTTTGGAAAAAAATCAAAGGTATTTTTCATCATTGTATTATTTTCTAAAGAATATAAATACTTTAATTCTGCACCTTTCTAAACATTTTGCTTATGGTTTTTTTTTGTTTGTTTTTTTTATCAAAATATTTGTTTTCATGTAAATACAATCCAGTACAACTTTAAACCCAACCTCAGAAGGTACGGTGTTCTGGTGATTAAACTTATTATATTAAGGTGCTGAATCACCATTTTGTCAGATATCCACTAACATGGGCCTCATGTGTAATGCTGTATCCTGATTAAATAAACTGGGAACAGACTATTTGAAGGTCAATAATTAAACTCTAAATAAATCAGTTGTATCAATGCCTTTTAACTGATTTTAACAAACTATGCATCAGGATAAAAATTTAGAGTGCTTTATTTTCCTCAACAAGAACTCATTTAAAAAGTTAATACCTATGAAATGTTGGTGTTTAGTTCTGTCATAGTCGTGGACCCTGTATCAACAGCACATCAAGAAGCTTGAACAGTTCCATATGAGATCGCTGTGTATGATCATGGCATTTACTGGCAGGACAAAGTCACAAGGAGGTGTTGGACAAAGCTGGCTTGACATATCAGAATGGACGACAGCCGCATCCCTAGACAACTGGTGTATAGTGAGCTCAAGGAGGGCTCACATGGCCCAAAGTGAGGTACAAAGACAACCTGAAGAGAAAATGCAGATGGTGTGGCATTCAGCTGCACAAGATCCAAGACTCTAGAGCAGACAGATCATCCTGAAGGTTTCTCACCCCCAAAGCAATAGCTGCCTTTGAAGAGGATAGAAGACAGTGTCTCGTCACTGCAAGGGACAGATGCCACTGAGCCTTGTTCTCCTTAGTCCAAAATTCAGACCATCGTTGCAACACCTGTGGATGCCTGTGTGCTTCCAGCTTTGGGGTGTAAAATCACGTGCACTGTCATCGCTGAGTAAAATAGACCTCGTCATCATCAGCTCCTGACAGACTACTAAGAAGAAGCAGATTCGGTTAGATACTCTTTTGTGCGTTTGTGGGCATTTAACAGTGGGTAGAAGATCATTAGGCAATATAATCAATGTGCTCTTTTAAGTTGGAGATTTAGGAATGGCTTAGCCTGTTGATAATAATAATGGATTAGATTTATATGGCGCTTTACATGTCAAGTGACATCTCAAAGTGCTAACAGTGAGTCTATTATTCATTCACTCCAGACAGACAATGGTAGTGGTAAGCTACTACTGTAGCCACAGCTGCCCTGGGGCAGACTGACAGAAACGTGGCTGCCAAGCCATGCCAATGGCCTCTCCGACAACTACTGAACATTTATACACATTCATATGCAGGGTCATGGATGCTGGAGGCAAGGTGGGTAAAGTGGCTTGCCCAGGGACACAACGGCAGGATGGCTAGGGAGAGCGGGATTTGAACCGCCAGCCCTCTGGCTATTGAATGACCCGCTCTGGAAGATAATATAGGACAGCTTCCATCAAACTGCTTTTGACAGGTTTATGACCCCTAACCCTGCCCAATCCCCGCCCACGTCCCACCCATTTCTACGGCCCTCATACCACCAAAAAGTAGTGATGGGAAGGCAGGCACCGGCGCTCCGATCTTATCCAGGAAATATTTGGCGAGGCATGCATTGTGATGTATGTTTTGACATCGGACCACATGACTGGGTCAGGAAGCCGTTCATGATTTTGCACGCAACATGAAATAAAGTGAGCAGCAGTACCCAATGGAACTCCCCGTCCCTCATGTTTTGTTTTGTCATGTTTGACTGTGTAAGGGATTTGTCAAAGCCAATTTCAGATGGAGGCAGCACCAAAAACACAGACTTCTTTCATTTGGGAATAGTTTGAGATCATTTCTCCCATTGATGTATTTTTTACAAATAGTGGCTATTGCTTTCAACTGAGGTAATGGCTTAGTGGTAGTATTTCCAGTTTACAAGTGGGAGACCTGAGTTCGAATCCCAGCTGTGTCGTTCTTTTAATTTCATTTTTACTAGTGCATACCCGTATACTCCGTAATTCTGTTCCAATGCATGCCCGTAGAGGGGATGGATTGGAACAGAATTCTTGCCAGTTACAGGACAGTTGGTATAGCAACACAGCACTAAGTGGCAATCACATGTGATGGCTTTTGTATGCAGAAAAACATAAAACTCACACAAAATATGCCCTGCCATCTGGGGCTGTTTGCCCCTGCTTGTTACTTCTTCTCCTATCTGTCACTGTTCTGTTATGTTGCTTACCTGTGTCTATATACGTATATGTCTTGTAGGGAGTCGTGCTCTGTCTATGTGCCGTCATATAGACATTATCTGGTGAGTCTTCTTCTCTTCGTTCAGACCACTGAAGGGTCTTCTCCTGTCTCAGACAGCTGTGTTGTTCACAGTTATGCTTGTGGCGTACTGGTGGAACCTGAGGTGTTTCATGTTCACGACATCCTTTCTGACGTGCAGCAGTTCTCCTCATTCTATTGCGCTCCATCTGGTGGGTCTTCTTCTTCGTTCAGACCACTGGTTGAGGGATAGGTGTGTCGTAATTCAAGTTCATGGGCACAATCCAGAAAAAGTGGCTTTTGACCCTGTTCAGGAAGGCCCGTACATGCCTGTAGAAATCAAGAAACCGGAGCACCCGGAGAAAATCGGCGCTTTTCTTGGCATTTTACACATTTGTAGTGTAGACTGGCATTCGTCAAGGTTACACATTTGCCGTCATGTAGGCATGGTGAGTCGTCCTATGATGCCTGAGTTCATAGGACGTGCTATGATGAGGAGGCAGAGATCATAGGCCATCCTATGATGTCCTAGAAAGGTGCTTTAAAGTCTGTCGTACCCTAGGCTGGTGAAGGGTGTCCTCCTGTCTTAGACGGGTGCGATGTACTGCTGGAACCTCAGGTGTTCCATCTTCATGGCATCTTTTCTGACATGCAGCAGTTGTCGTCATTCTGTTGCTCTCCATCTGTGGGTCTTCTTCTTCTTCTTCTTCTGCAGGTTGCACACTCAGCTGGGTGGTTTGATTCTGCCGGGGACCTCCAGTAGTTGTCGTCCAATCGTCTTGTCTGCTTATGCGGCTGACGTCAACATTTTCATCACATCCCACAGGGATGTACAGCGTCTGGTGGACACTTTATCTATTTATGAAAAAGCATCTTCTGCACGGGTAAACTGGGCCAAGAGTGAGGGTTTATTGGTGGGGCAGTGGTCACATCAGGACATTCCTCAGCTACCTGGAGGTCTTCTGTGGGGGAAAGCCGGTCTCAAAGTGTTGGGGGTATTTTGGGGTTCTGAGGACTTTGAACGCAAGAACTGGGAGGGAATTAAGGAGAAGGTGTGTGCTCGCTTTTCTAAATGGAAATGGTTGCTACCACAGCTGTCATATAGGGGAAGGGTTCTGGTCGCCAATAATCTGGTCGCTTTGGCTCTTTGGCATAGGCTTATTGCTTTGACACCGCCCAGGAGCCTGGTTGAGGAGGTTCAGAAGATCATCGTGGATTTCTTTTGGTCTGGTTGACATAGGGTTCGTGCGGCTGTTCTCTGCCTGCCTGTTGCCGAGGGAGGACAGGGCCTGGTGGACATACAGTCCAAGATCGCCTGTTTTAGGCATCAGACTGTGCAACGACTCCTTTATGGATGTAGCCCCTGCTGGATGGACACTGCAAAACTGCTCCTGAGGACAGTTGGCCACTTGGGCTGTGATAAGCAGCTTTTCCTCGTGAAGTCCGGGGAGGTGGACCTTACTGGACTTTCAGCTTTTTATACATCTGTCTTGCATGCATGGTAAGTCTTCACCGTGGCCCGCATTCCTGAGGAGACACCAGGCATGTGGCTGTTCGAGGAACCACTGTTTTTCAATCAATTCATGGACACTCAAGTGCTGCAATCTGTTAGTCTGCGAACTTGTTTAAGAGAGGCAGGCTGTACCAAGCTTGGTCATCTTATGAAGATGTCAACCACGTTGATAGAAATGCTGGGGCGGAGTGCCAACATTACATCTGTCAGACTGGTGCATAGGGTGGTGAAGGAAGTGTGTGCTGCCCTGCCACGACCGCTTAGAGCATTTGCGGAAAACCGTACTCTTTCCACTCAATGGGATGAGGACACTGTGTCCAACTTTCCTGCCCTTTCCATAAGTCTAGCTGTGGGATAGTGGCAGGAGGGAGAGGATCACCTGCTGTTCTTCAGAAATCCTCGTCTGGGCAAGTTCCAGTTTGTAGGGAAGAAGACGGTGTATCACATCTGTGTGAAAGTTCTGAATCTGCGCTCTCTGACGGAGGTGAAAGAGTCGAAGTGGGCGGGGTTTTTGGGGCCGGTATTTCGGTATGCCCGAAAGGCAGCTGCCGGTCCATGTACAAGCCCCCTATTAAGAAACGGACGGCAGATCTCCAGTGGAAAATTGTGCATGGGGCAATAGCTACGAATAAATGCAGAGCACACCTGGATCCTAATGTGGGGGAGGAATGTTTGTTTTGTTCCCAAGTTGAGACCCTGGAGCATTTGTTTGTTCAATGTTTTCGTTTATCTGGCCTTTTTGATCTTCTGAAAGTGTGGTTTCATAATTTGGGTGAATGTTTCTCTTTTGGTTTGTTTATTTATGTGTGCACACTTTGATGAACTTCCTATCTGGTACTGCTAAACTTGCCATCTGGCTGACAAGAAAAAATCGGACTACTAACACTGGCAATGTGGATCCTGTGTTTGTTTTCAAGGCCTTGTTAAAAGTCAGACTCCAGGTGGAGTACTCTTACTATAAAATGGTGGACAATTTGAAGGTATTCACCAATAGATGGACTGTAGGGAATATTTTGTGTTCTGTGGGAGAGGGGGATGAGTTATGTTTGCACTTTTGAAATGTGAGACACTTGGTGGGATGATGGTATTGGTGATCTTACATTTTTGAATTGTACCATAAAGGGATTTTTTAAAACTCAAACTCTTCTTCTTCTTCTTCTTCTTCTTCTTCTTCTTCTTCTTCTTCTTCTTCTTCTTCTTCTTCTTCTTCTTCTTCTTCTTCTTCTTCTTCTTCTTCTTCTTCTTCTTCTTCTTCTTCTTCTTCTTCTTCTTCTTCTTCGAGACCACTGGTTGAGGGATAGGTGTGTCGTAATTTTAGTTCATGGACAGGATCATGAAAATCATAAAGACACATGGTCTATATGACATCATAAAGACCCATTTGTCTATGTGTCTTATGATGCCTGAGTTCAAAGACACATGGTCTATATGACATCATAAAGACACATTTGTCTATGTGTCCTATTGGGGGCCCGGTGGAGGGCCTGGAGCCTGTCATGTTGTCAAAATCCTTGGTGCTGCTGATAAGAGGGAGAGAGAGAGCGAGGGAGAGTTTGAGTCAGGGTCAGGGTTGCCGGCAGGCAAGATCGCTCGAGTACAGACAAGAAGAATACAAAATAGAGCATTTGCCTGAGCTCGAGCTCCACTGCCGTCCAGGAATCCGACGAACTTGGTACCGCTGTCCTGGGCCCGGCCTCTGGGTGGTCCAGCTCAAGTGCAGACACTGCGGCGGCGGCCTCCGCAGTAGGCACGATAGTGGTGGTGGCAATCCTGAAGCCCCCAGTGGAATCTTCCCACGCAGACTGCTTCTCTGGTGTGACGGCTGGGGGTCCACTCTGTGTTGACCCTTGTTCTTGATCACCCAGGGCCACAAGCTCCTCCACGATCCAGTGGCTTGACTCCGGCGAGCACTCGGAAAAATGGAGAGGAGACACAGAGGGGATCAGTAAGTCTTAGACAGTGGCAGCAGGGAGAGAGCGCTCAGGTGACTGCCCAACCTGAGGCTCTTCCCCGGGAGACAGACAATATTCATCATTGTTCATGGAGATTGAATATAAACACACTTGCCTGATCTCCCGGGTTCCGGTGCGAATTGCTGCTGGCAGCGAGCTACCATCCTCCCCTGCGTTGACGACAGTAACGGGCCCCTCAGAGAACAGAGGGGAACCTGGTTCTGGTGGCGCAGGCGTGGGAGAGTCTGGGGAACCCCCAGCTGATCTCATGGTGGCGAGGGAAGACGTTCCAGCAGCGTGAGTTGTGGTCAGGGCAGAGAGGGCACAGGCTGGTGGAACAGCTGGCACGGAGATTGCCTCTGCCACAGGAATAGCCGGGGGTGACATCAAATCCATGGCCGTCAATACAGAGGCGGGTTTCTTCCGACGCTCCGAGGAGGGACGGTTCTTACGCGGTGGCTTAGGGTCCTCTCTCTCCCTTGGCTCCTCCAGTGTCTGGCTACTTCCTCTCGGGACCAGCGAGAATACGGGGGAAACAAAGACAAAGGACAGAGGAGTAGTGACAGCAGCTGACGGGGGAGCCCCAGTGGAAAGCAAAACCTGGAGCTCCTCCACAGGAATCTGGCATACTACATAAAGAGCGAATGATTGTAGTAACACTTGCCTGCAGATTGCACTTTCCAGCAGTACAGTCTACACTTACCAGCAGATGTCATGGTTCCTCAAATCATCACTGACTGTGGAAACTTCACACTTAACCTCAAGCAACTTGGATTCTGTGCCTCTCCACTCTTTCTCCAGACTCTGGGACTTTGGTTTCCAAATGAATTACTTTTATCTGAACAGAGGTCATCTGCTGTTTTTTGTCCACTGTGTTTTATCAAGACCAAAATCACCGCAGTCGTCTACCAGGAGATTTTAGAGCATGTCGTGCTTCCCTCTGCTGACAAGCTTTATGGAGAAGCTGATTTCATTTTCGAGCAGGACTTGGCACCCCACCACACACACACACTCCCAAAAGTATCAAAACCTGGTTTAATGACCATGGCATCACTGTGTTTGATTGGCCAGCAAACTCTCCTGACCTAAACCCCATAGAGAATCTATGGAGCATTGTCAAGTGGAAGATGAGAGACAGTAGACCCAACAATGCAGACAAGCTGAAGGCCGCTATCAAAGCAACCTGGGCCTCCATAACACCTCAGCAGTAACACGGGCTGATCACCTCCATGCCACACCACATTGATACAGTAATTAATCTAAAAGGAGCCCCGACCAAGTATTGAGTGTGTACATGGACATACTTTTCAATCGGCCAACATTTCTATTAAAAAACTATTTTTTTTAAATTAATTTTGTGTAATATTCTAATTTTTTTGAGAAACTCAATTTGGGGTTTTCATGGTCGGCAAGCCATAATCATCAAAATTAAAATAAATAAACATTTAAAATATATCACTCTCTCTGTAATGAATCTACACACTATATGGGTTTCACTTTCTGAAATGAGTGACAAAAAATATTGAATTTTTTCATGATATTCTAATTTTTTGAGACGTACCTGTATGTCGCGACTCACAATTGGATATGTCAAGATGACAGTTATATGTAGCAAAGTCTATGTATACAGTATATACATACATATGTATATACTGTTTGTATGTATATATACATAGTATATGTAAAGATATATGTGTACAGTCTAGCTTTTCATTTTCCAAACTTTTGTAACTGGACATAAATGGGTTTGTCCAAAGTTAAGTTTTTTCTTTGTTTACCAAAGAAATTTTGTTCTGACAGCTGAAAAGAAAGACCAGCTCTTTATTTTTCACTCTTGAAAAGTATTCAGTTCCAGTACTTTTCACTCTTGAAAAGTAAAGACTAAAAATCTTGTCTGCTCATCAGCAACACATTTTTATGGAGTCATTCAACCACTAAATGAAAGCTTAATTTCTTGGTTTAAAAAAAGACATTTTTAAATTTCATAAGTTGTTGTAAAAAGATTTTTTAACCTTAACATATCTAATTTAGCTGCTACAAGATGTGGGGACTAAAGCCCTATGTTTGCTTGACGCGCTGGCCCTTGTAAACAGCCTCATGCACCAAAAATGGCATCAGGACTAGTGTTGCTTGGGGAGCTTTTGTGTCTTTTTTGTTGGTCGTGCACCTCCTGATTTTTGTAACTTGCCGCAAGCTGTGAAAGGCGTATTCTCTCCAGTCACAGTTTAAAAATCTCCTTGGTATATCCGTCCATCCATTCTCCACCGCTAATCCGGGTCAGGGTCACAGGCAGTGGTCCAAACAGTAGCTCAGACTGCTGCCTGGTTTACACAGCACCACGATCCCCATGATCCCACTGGAGAGCAGACCCATGAGGCTCCTGTCGGTACACTGGGTCCTTGTTCTAACTTTTTTCATGGGGATCCACTGGATCTCTCTTGGTCTGGCCCTTCATCCAGAACCAGCTTGTCTTGGGAGACATATATTGTTTTTTGGTGGGGTGGAGGGGTTGTCTGTGATGAATCAGGTGCTTCCCCTTGATACACATCAGCATTGCGCTCTGAAGTGTGGGTCCCTACCAAGTCAGCATAGCAGGCTGACTTTAGGAAAGGGATCATGAAGGACTTAAAAAATCAGCAAGTGAGTCCTCAATCACATCGTGATTTCACACTGGGATAACCCTAAGCCTTCAGACACTTACCGTGAATGTGCCTCAAAGACAGCAAGTCTGTAAGAGAAGAGATTGGCTATTATCTTATTTCTGTACAGTGTACTCCAGGAGTGGTGACCACAGAAGACAAGGTACTGGCACAAGCATACAGTCCTGCCATACAGTATAATAGTAGTGAAAACAAGCAAACTTATTCTTTGTGGTGCTTCACTTCTCTTTCTTAATTGTCCTGCATATTCTAAGGAGTCAAATTTATTACAAAATCTGGAGAAGTGGAGGTATGCACTGGAGAGAAGAATGAAAATCAGTAGAAGCAAGACAGAATACATGAGTGTGAATGAGAGGGAGGCAGGTACAGTATAACACTACACATGAAAGGAACAGAGGCAGAGAAGGTAGATTAGTTTAAATTCCTGAAGTCCATCCAAAGCAATGGAGTGAAGAAGAAAGTGCAGGCAGGGTGGAGTGGGTGGAGATTAGTGTAAGGGGTGATTTGTGACAGAAAGATAGCAGTTAGACTGAAAGGAAATATTGACAAGATGAAGTGGGACCTACTTCCATCTTGTTTTAGCACTGACAAAAAGACGGGAGGCAGAGCTGGAGGTGGCAGATTTGAACATGCTAAGATTCTCACTGGGAGTGACTACAAGGAACAGGAGTAGAGATGAGAATATCAGAGGGACAACTCAGGTGAACTTTTAGGAGAAAAAGCTAGAGAGGCAAGGCTGAGATGGTTTGGACATGTGCAGAGGAGGGGTAGTGGATATACAGGGTAGCAACATTTAATTATAAGGTACAAAGATTTATTTAATTTATACCTAGAGGTGTATGTGGAAACAGAGGTTTACTTTGAGTCTGCGCACACACCAGAAAAACTCATTTTTGGGGCACCAGTCCACAAGCTTGGACAATTTATTAATAGCTAATCTTTATGCCTTTAATCAATCAGTCTCAAATATTTGTAAATTCTACTGGGTAACTTTAGAAACAAACACAGGAAAAGAAATCAACAGAAATTTCCATATACCGTTGACAATTTTAATGATCAGACTCAGATTAATTGACATTACATTCAACGGGTTTGTTGGTAAAGTGACAGGACCAAGTATTAAGCATCACATTCAACTTGTAACTGATTAATGAGCAACGAAGTGTGATCACATTTGTGGAACCAAGGAAACCTTAGTATGAAATTGTAACTGTCATGAAAATGGAGACTGAAATAACTGTAACAAAAATATAAAGAAAATTGGACGCAAATTTTTTGAAGAAAATTATAAAAGCTAGTTATATGGAAAAGAAATTCTTAATTACTCTAAAAATAAAAACGGAATTGAATAAAAAGAGGAATATTATTTCTTTTTAATTCTATAGCTCCGATTAGTTATGAACTAGATTTAAACCTGAGACAAATTATGTCATACTTTTTAAGGCGATGGACATCTCATTACTCAGCAGATGAAACAAAGGAATTTTGGTCACGTGACCTTTGTGTTAGTTTTCCAGTTGGTTCCTCTGCTGAAGCTTTATTTGAAGATTATACTGGAGAATATCTGCCAGCAGATATTTCTTTCCAGGGCAGTAGTCAGGAGCTGAGGTCCGGTGATGCTGATAAGGCTTTTGGCCGCGGAGCATGCCATGTGGAACAACACAAGAGTCTTTCAGCGGCCTTCTCGGGTCCAAACAAATTGGATATAATTCAAAGTCTGATCAAAGTCACAGAATTGGAGAGACAAGATTAATAAAAAATTTCAAACCACGAAATCCACATTCTGCAGGTGTTTTGGCAGTTGGCGAAAATAGCTTCCAGTGTGAGAAAAAGGATCAGTCCACTTTAAAACACGGTGAGATAATAGAAAAAGTTTAACAGAATAAAATAGAAAACGTCTGTGAACACGGAGTTTCACTCCATATGAAAGAGAAGTTTGAGCTCAAAAGAAGAAAATGTAATTTCCCCAGACATAGACTTTCACACAGAACGACTGTCTGCCAACTAGGGCGTTTCTTCCCTTAAAACTGAGTAAGTTTCCGGGGGAAAAACTTGACTGACATGAAAGGGAACCTATTGTCTCCCATCGCGGGAGGTTTGAATGAACTCTGGTCCAATAAGAAAACAGTCCTTTTTCTTTAAATGACCAATAAAATGAAAGGGGGTATTGTCCAACAGAGACTGGCTGGTGATTGGCTAAGCCAGTCAGATTACTTGAGTGTGCTTTTCCAACAGGATGAAACCTCTTGAGTAATATAAAACTTCACATTATTCTTATATATAAAATCTAAGCTAACTTCAGTGATTCATGATTAACTTTCAGTGAATATGCACTTTTATAAACTTGTCCCTCTATAGTTAACATGCATTGGAATAAGGTTCATTTAAGCATTTTCAAACATGCATCACATTTAAAATCACTGATTAATGAAACATTTCAAACCAGAATGGTATGTCAGAGCCCCACTTGATTTTCCAGGGTGTCCTGAAAAAGAAAATAATCTGAGAATTGATTTTTTTTTTTTTTTTGTTAAAAGGAAGTCATTTCATTCCTTAACCTCAGTTTAGCTTGTAGAGGCAAAAGCGAACAATATCCAGAGTCGTCCACCAGAGGGATAATGTTGAGCTGTGGATAATTCCTAGTGACCGTAGAATGCACTCAAGGGGTCTGGGATATGTCAAACCGTACTTGAGGGATAAAACTGCCTTGTTGAGAGGAAGTTTCAGTTATTTATGATGGCAAACTAATCTGTTCCTTGCACAAAATGGGATCCTTATCGTACCTTTTACCATGGATTGTGTTTTCCAACTGTGGTTCTTAGATGAAGGAAACAGTTCTTGACCAGACTTTTTGGGTGAAACAATTTCTTTAAGGTGAAGAGTGATTTTATAGATTAGAGCCAAAGGGAATTGATTCTACGACAGTATCTCACAAAAGTGAGTACACTCCTCACATTTTTGTAAATATTTTATTATATCTTTTCATGGGTCAACACTGAAGATAAGATAAGATAAGATAAGATAAGCCTTTATTAGTCCCACAACGGGGAAATTCCAGGATTGCAACAGCACAGGGATAGCAACACTCAGAGCAACAATCAGAAGGCAAGAAAAAAACAAGCAAGCAAGAGCGGCTAATATACATATGTACATATTACTATAAAATAAATATATACACACACACACACAGACACACAGTGCAGAGCATTGTAGCTGGATGGAATAAATATATGAGTATATGAACACACAGTGCAGAGCATTGTAGCTAGATGGAATAAATATGTAAATATATAAACACCCACAGTACGGAGCATTGCAGCTAGGTGGAATAAATATGCAAGTATATAAACACACACAGTGCGGAGCAATGTAGCTAGATGGAATAATATGTAGATATATAAAAACACAGTGCGGAGCATTGTAGCTAGATGGAATAAATATGTAAATATATAAACACACACAGTGCAGAGCATTGTTGCTAGATGGGATGAAACAGCATAACCGTCTACTTAGTTATCCTACATGGTATGATTATGTGCCCATACATATTCTCACCCTCCATAGCGACCGGTATGGCCGATATGACACTTTAATACAATATAGTCAGTGTACAGCTTGTATAACAGTGTAAATCTGCTGTCCCCTCAAACTAACGCAACACACAGCCATAAATATCTAAACCGCTGGCAACAGAAGTGAGTACACCCCTAAGTGTAAATGTCCAAATTGTGCCCAATTAGCCGATTTTTCTCCCCAGTGTCATGTGACTCATTAGTGTTACAAGGTCTCAGGTGTGAATGGGGAGCAGGTGTGTTAGATTTGGTGTTATCGCTCTCATACTCTCTCATACTGGTCACTGGAAGTTCAACATGGCACCTCATGGCAAAGAACTCACAAAGAAACAATTGTTGCTCTACATAAAGATGGCCTAGGCTATAAGAAGATTGTCAACACCCTGAAACTGAGCTGCATCACGGTGGCCAAGCCCATACAGTGGTTTAACAGGCCAGGTTCCACTCAGAACAGGCCTCACCATGGTCAACCAAAGAAGTTGAGTGTACATGCTCAGCATCATATCCAGAGGTTGTCATTTGAAAATAGACACATGAGTGCTGCCAGCATTGCTGCAGAGGTTGAAGGGGTGGGGGGGTCAGCCTGTCAGTGCTCAAACCATACGCCGCTCACTGCATCAAATTGGTCTGCATGGCTGTCATCCCAGAAGGAAGCCCCTTTTAAAGATGATGCACAAGAAAGCACACAAACAGTTTGCTGAAGACAAGTAGGCTAAGGACATGGATTACTGGAACCATGTCCTTTAGTCTGATGAGACCAAGATAAACTTATTTGGGTCAGATGGTGTCAAGCGTGTGTGGCAGCAAACAGATGAGGAGTACAAAGACAAGCTTGTCTTGCCTACAGTCAAGCATGGTGGTGGGAGTGTCATGGTTTGGGGCTGCATGCGTCTGCCAGCACTGGGGAGCTACAGTTCATTGAGGGAACCATGAATGTCAACATGTACTGTGACATACTGAGGCAGAGCCTGATCCCCTCCCTTCAGAAACTTGACCGCAGGGCAGTATTCCAACATGATAATGACCCCAAACACACCTCCAAGATGACCACTGCCTTGCTAAAGAAACTGAGGGTAAAGGTGATGGACTGGCCAAGCATGTCTCCAGACCTAAACCATATTAAGCATCTGTAGGGCATCCTCAAATGGAAGGTGGAGTGCAAGGTCTCTAACATCCACCAGCTCCATGATGTCGTCATGGACGATGTGATGGCGGCTCTTATTGTGAAGTGCAGTGTGGTGACGCCGACTTCCTGTTGCATCACTGCACTGCCCTGTATAGTGGGGTGGGCCGCCATAGGCACTTCCTCTTGTGCAGGTACATGCCGTGTACTGTTCCACACCTCTTATAATAAAGCTGTGTTTAACACTACCACTCCCTCGACCTCGTTCATTTTTTTTTTTAGATTTTAGATTTAGTATACTTTATTGATCCCCAGAGGGGAAATTGAGGGTATCCACCACCTGGATGGATGAGCAGCCACGCTACGGCGCTATCCCTTAACCATTCACACACACACTATCACCTAGGGCCACTTTAGAGTCTCCAATTAACCTAACCTGCATGTTTTTGGCATGTGGGAGGAAACCGGAGAAATCCCGGAGTAAACCCATGCAAACACGGGGAGAACATGCAAACTCCACACAGATCACTGTTGGTCGGGGGCTGGGATCGATCCCACGATCCCCGGGCCAAGGGTAAACTGTGCTGCTGCAGTGCTAACCACTGCGCCACCGTGCAGCCCAACATTTGGTGATTGAGGATTAACATATGAAGGTGTGCATTACATCACTCTGTCCCTTCCTTGAGCTCCCGGGTGAGTCGCCGGTGCCTTGGCTACATTGGTTTGGGGTTCGAGGCTTCCAGACTTACATCATGACACTGGACCTCAGGAAGCTCGATAAGGTGAGGGCACCTGCGCTTCTCATCCACAACCTGGGTATCAAAGGCCAGCGAGTCCTGCGGACGCTCAGCACATCAGACTTGTTTGAGGACATCATGGAGGTGCTAGCTAGCCATTTCACCACTCCAGACAGCATGATTGTAGGGAGAATTTGCTTTTGCCAGAAACATCAACGTGAAGTGAGCCTATCCACCAGTATGTCGCTGATTTAAGGCAGCTAGCTAGCAAGTGCTGTTTTTGGCAGTTGGAAGATGAGATGGTATGCAACCAGCTAGCAGAGCACATGTGCAACACTGGACTGTGAGCTAGGCTGTTAATGGCGCTGAATGACTTAACGTTAGCTAGAGCTGTTGAGCCAGCTCTCTAGTTGGAGGCCTCAGATAAGGTAGCTTTGGAGCTAAGCTGGCATCAGTCATTGAAGCCACTGGCTCCACCTGTCTCAGCTAATGTTGCGGACCTGGATAGCGAGGATATCTTGGATGAGGATTGTTCGGAAACGAATGCTGCCAGCTGAAGATCTGCCTCGGGAAGACCCCCTTGTAGGTGTTGTGGGTACACGACACACCGCCATAAAGAAAAGAGTGCCCGGCAAGAGGAAAGCATTGTAGCAGATGTGGACACTTGAATCACTATGCTTGGGTGTGTCGCTTATCTGAACCGGAGAGCCCATGGAAGAAATCACTCCTTCCTCCCTGACAACCATCCACTCAGTGAGCCCCAGTACCAACGGGTATACGTTCTGTGCAGTGGAGTTTGACGGCATGGAGGTGCCGCTGCTGCTCGACACAGCAGCAGTGCAGTCAGTGCTGAATTGGGCCACAGAAAAGAAGTTTTTAGCCCACCACAGGATTAAAAGTGACCTGGTGCCGTTGTATGGCTACGGAGGTAGCAGGCTGTGCACTGTTGGGACTGCAGAGCTAACCGTTACTTACAAGTCTGAAATGATGAGTGACTTCACTTTCCAAGTGGCGGCATGCAGCGATAACATCATGGGGTGTAACCTATTCTACGGACTGGGTTTCACCATCAAAGAAGGTGCTGGGAATGAATGGTCGGTTGTGGCCGCTGGAACTCACCGGTTCCAGTGGTTGAGGAGGACGTGGTTTGGGACGAAGGACTAACGGGCACCCTCGCTTTCAAGCCAGACCAGCCTCATTCAGGTTTGACGCAGGAAGGTCTCATTGCCGGTGCCCAGGAAGTTGTAAAGGGGGTACCGAGCATGGCGGTGGGACACCCATGCCAGCGAGTGACACCATACTAGCCCCAGATCCCTCCGGTGCTCGGCCACAGTTGAGTGGGGGGTCTGCAGCTACGATGGTGACTGCTACAACTTTTTATAGAAGAGGATGGGGCCAGACCAATGAGCATGGAGTTACCGCATGCTCAGCAGCAGCACACCAGGCTGAGTAAGGCCCCACTTAGGGTTATGGACTTGGTACAGGTTCGGGGTGATGAATGACCACAGCGAAGATGGGCCAGACAACAGCCAGCAAAACATCAAGCATGTCTGCAGATAGTGGGGAAGTTGAGATCGGTGTGCTTCCGGTTGTTCGACGGGCTCGATGAGGCATGCCAACCAGCTACGGCGTGACCAGGAGGACGCTATAGGTGGCAAGGCTGGACAGGAGTCAGTGAAGGCGGTTTGGGATCTGGGCTCCGCCGTCCAGAAGATCAGCCATCACTCCAGGGTCCTGTTGCCTCCAGGGGCGCACCCGCTGAGGGGCTGCCATGGGCCCCCCATGCTGGTTCCACCTTTCCCACCCAAGTGACTGTGATGTGACAGCTCTGTTTATAGTTCTTGTTTGTTTTATTGTGTTTAGTTTAGGAGCACGGCAGACATTTTTTTAGTTACAATAAAGATTTTTAGTTTGATGTGGTGGCAGAATAATCCACATGTGGGTCATGTGGTCGTCCACCCACCGGCCCTATTTTAGGTTGTTTTGTATGAATGTGTTAGGCCTTTGGAAATTTTAGTTCATGTAAACTAGTGTGTGATTCGGGTTCCAAATTGGGGTGGGTTTGAATTGTTTGAGTGGGTTTTGGACTTTGTAAAGGGGGGGAGGAATGTGATGGCGGCCTTTATTGTGAAGTGCAGTGTGGTGACGCCGACTTCCTGTCACGTCACCGCACTGCCCTGTATAGCGGGGTGGGCCTCCATAGGCACTTCCTCTTGTGCCGGCTGTCCCCACAGGTGCATGCGGTGTACTGTTCTACACTTCTGATAATAAAGCCGTGTTCAACGCTACCACTCTCTCGACCTCGTTCATCACCAGGTTTGTGAACATAACAGAGGAGTGGAAGAGGATTGCAGTGGCAACCTGTGAGGCTCTAGTGAACTCCATGCCCAAGAGAGTTAAGGAAGTGCTGGAAAATAATAGTGGCCACACAAAACCTTGCTACTTTGGGCACAATTTGGACATTTTCACTTAGGGGTGTTCTCACTTTTGTTGCCAGTGGTTTAGATATTAATGGCTGTGTGTTGAGTTATCTTGAGGGGACAGCAAATTAACCCTGTTATACAAACTGTATACTGACCACTACCTACGCATGCATAGACTGGGCCTGGCGGGCTGCACGGAGGGAACCACCAGATTGGCTCAACGGACAGGAAGGCAGACCCAGCAAAGCATTGTGGAGTGCAACTATGGCACAGTGAGACGCGTAGGACACTGCTGGCCATCCACTGCATCCTAACCTATCTTGAGCCGTCTTGACTACGGCTTGCCACTGGATCCAGATAGGCTGGGATGAGAGAGTGAGGCTGACGACCCTGCACAACTCTCCCTCACTTAAATCAAATTCACGAGCAAGTCAAGACATCACCCCCCCCAATTTCCTTCCCACCCACCCCAACCCCCACCTCCAAGTCCTGTGGTGATGGGCAAGTGATGAAGCAGCAGGTGCGGCTACACTGGAAGCTGTAGCCTCAATCCCACATACAGGCAGCCCAGGGCATAGGGTCGCTCTCTACTGGACCGAAGCAGCAGTGGAGTTTGTCGGCCCCCTGGGTGTCTGAGCAGCCCTCTTTAGGATTTGCTCTGCTCACCTCCATGGCCTGAGGAAGGGGCTACAAAAGGTGCCCAAAACATAGCCTGCTTCGCTACACACTGACCAGCAAATTGGGGCTGGTGGGGATCCCACTCTAGCAGTCAAAATTCTCAGAAGAAATCAACTAAGGTGACATCACTCACCATTGGCACTTGGAATGTGCGAATGCTTATGAACAGCTCCAAAGCGGACTGACCTGAGAGACGGCCAGCACTTGTCGCAAGAAAACTCAGCAGGCACAACATCCACATCGCAGCTCTGAGCAAGACCAGGTTTGCAGACAAAGATCAGCTGACAGAAGTCAAAGCCAGCTACACCTTTTTCTGGAGTAGCCAAGGCAGTGAAGAATGCCATGAAGCAGGAGTGGGCTTCTTGATCAGATCCAATCTGATCAACAAGCTTACCAGCTTCCCCAAAGGAACCAATGACCACCTCATGACCCTGCGGCTCCCCCTCCGAGGAAAAAGCCATGCCACATTTATCAGTGCATATGCCCCCACCATGACGAACCCAGATGAGATCAAAGACGAGTTTTACAAGGACTTAGAGACTCTCATTGAAGGCATACCGAAGGAGGACAAACTCATTGTTCTTGGACACTTTGACGCCAGAGTTGGTACAGACTACCAGACATGGGAGGGAGTCCTTGGGAGAAATGGAGCTGGAAAGTGCAACAGCAACAGTCTTCTCCTGTTGAAGACATGTGCCTCTCATGACCTTCTGATCACTAATAATGTCTATTACTTGCCTAATCGCAACAAGACCTCCTGGATGCATCCACGCAGCAAGCATTGGCATATGATCGATTACATCATTGTGAGAAGAAGAGACAGGCAGGACTTTAGAGAGATGAAGGCAATATGTGGCACAGATTGCTGGACGGATCACAGACTCATTCTCTCAATGCTCAACATGCACATCCAGCCCAAACGGCGTCCACAGGGGAAAAAGGCAAACAAGCGACTCAATGTCAGCAAGCTGGAACAGCACTCTGTGCGACAGAACCTCAGTGAGGACCTGGACAGCAAGCTTAGTCAGCTCGACCTCGGGGCGTATGGAGCAGAAGAAGACTGGGCAGCTTTCAGAGGCATGGTGTACGACACTTCACTCACTCATCTGGGCACAAACACCAAGACTGGTTCGATGAAAATGATGAGGACATCCAAAAGCTGCTTGACAAGAAGCATGAAGTCCACAGAGCGTACCAGCAAGACAGCAGATCTGCATCTAAGAAGGCAACCTTCAACTCCATCAAAGGAAAGGTGCAGGCAAAGTTCAGAGAGATGCAGGACTTCTGGCTCAGCAAAAAGGCAGATGAAATACAGCAGTATGCTAACAGCAACAACTCCAAACACTTCTATGATGCCCTTAAGACCATCTGCAGGTCTCAGTCTTCTGTAACATCACCACTGCTCAGTGCTGACGGGTCCACTGTCCTCACCAACAAGAACGCAATCCTGGAAAGATACGCAGAACATTTCAGCAGTGTCCTGAACAGACCTTCGTCCATCAATGCAGAAGTCATTACTCGCATGCCCCAAGTAGAGGTAAACACGTCTCTGGCAGAACCTCTAATAGAATCAGAAGTCCAAAAAGCGATCAGATTCCTTTCGAACGGCAAAGCACCAGGCTGTGACTCCATCCCAACTGAAATCATCAAGGCAGGAGGACCAGTTCTAATACAGAAACTCACCGAGCTCTTTCAGACCATGTTGCAGCAGGAAGTTATCCCCCAGGAGCTCAAGGACGCCTCCATTGTCCATCTCTACAAGAGAAAAGGAAATAGGCAGTCCTGCGACAACCACTGTGGGATCTCTCTCCTTGCCATCGCCGGCAAGATCCTTGCAAGAGTTCTTCTCAACCATTTCATGCAGCACATGGAAGGTGGTCACTTGCCGGAGAGTCAGTGTGGCTCCAGAGAGGGTCGTGCAACTGCTGGCATGATCTTCACCGCACGCCAACTTCAGGAGAAGTGTCAAGAGCAGAACAGGGACCTCTACGCAACATTTGTAGATCTGACCAATACTTTTGATACCGTCAGTCGTGAGGGGCTGTGGAAGATCATGGCAAAGTTCGGCTGCCCGGACAAGTTCATCAGCATGGTGCGCCACTTCCGCAATGGCATGCTTGCTCGAGTACTGGACGATGGAGACTCCTCCAAAGTTTTCCCAGTCATCAACGGGGTCAAGCAGGGCAGCGTACTCGCGCCCACACTTGTCAGCATGATGTTCACAGGCATGCTGTCTGATGCCTTCTGCGACAATGAAGAAAGTGCAATCAGGAACAGGTACAGGATGGACAGCAGACTCTTCAACCTGCGGAGGCTCCAAGTCAAAACCAAGGTGGAAGGGGACTCAGTGCGTGACTTCCTGTTCACAGACAACTGAGCACTCAGCGCTGCTACAGAGACCTAGATGCAGCAGAGCATGAACTGCTTCTCTACTGCTTGTGACAGCTTTGGGCTCACAATCAGTATGAAGAAAACCGAGGTCTTGCACCAACCCGCGTCGCAGAAGACTTACATGGAACCAGCCATCACTGTCAACAGGGAGACCCTCAATGCTGTTGACAAGTTCACATACCTCGGCAGCACACTCTCCAGGTCTGTCAACATCAACTACAAGGTCAATTCACGCATTGCCAAGGCAAGCACAACATTCAGACTGCTACATGCAACAGTGCTGAGCTGCCTAGCATCTACACCTTGCTCAAGAGAGCTCATATTTGGTGGGCTGGACACCTTGTTTGTATGCCTGACTCAGGTCTTTCCAAAGAGACTGTTCTACGGTGAACTAACAGAGGGCAAGCGCTCACAAAGTGGTCAGAAGAAGCGCTACAAAGACACTCTTAAGGCCTCCCTGAAGAGCTTTGACATCAGTCTTGACACCTGGGAGACCCTAGTGCTAGACCGACCAGACTGATGTAGCCGTACCAGCAAAGGTGCTGCCCCCTTTTTGCTGAACAGGATTGCCAAGGCCCAGAGAAAACGTGAACTTCGCAAGTCCAGAGCCACCCCTGTATCTTCTGCCTGTGCAGACCACCTGTGCCCGACCTGTAGCAGAGCCTTCCATGCCCGCATCGGACTGATCAGCCACAGCCGGACACACCGTATCCAGTTATCTTCCCTGTGATGTCATTGGTCATCGTCGAGAATGACGGATGAACAACAACAACAACACTGAATATCAAAGTGTCATATCTTTAGTGTTGTCCCATGAAAAGATAAAATAAAATATTTACAAAAATGTGAGGGGTGTACTGACTTTTGTGAGTTGCTATATCGGACAAAGGATGTTGAAGATGGAGCTGC
The DNA here is from genome assembly GCA_020510985.1 of Pholidichthys leucotaenia. Classification (NCBI taxonomy): domain Eukaryota; kingdom Metazoa; phylum Chordata; class Actinopteri; order Cichliformes; family Pholidichthyidae; genus Pholidichthys; species Pholidichthys leucotaenia. The sequence goes on from CM035846.1 coordinate 168,749,638, forward strand.
CAGGCGGGAGGAAAAGAGGAAGATCACAGAGAAGATTCATGGATGTAGTGAAGGAGGACATGGAGAGGGTTGGTGTTAGAGAAGAAGATGAGAGGGACAGGGTGAGATGGAGGGAGGTGAAGAAAGAAGACTGTGGGTCATCAGAAATTAAAATTATTAACTTAATCATTTATGGAAGTGCGACATACAGTATATGGTTTAAATCATGCCACACACCAGGCATCTTTTCTCCTCTAGAAGTGTCCCCTCTTATGGTCCCTTCACAAAGAGAATTTGGCAGATGCTTCATGTGGGAGGAGGAGTACAATATCCTGGCCAGTGGACCTGAGAGAACATAAGAGGCAATAGAGTAATGAAAATCACCTTGGGAAAAAAAGTCACATAATAAATCAAAGATTAATAAATAATAATAACAAAATAAACTCAAAGAATATTAAAGCCATGCTCCGGTGGATATAAATCCCCTATGAATACAAATCTGCATTGTCTAAAATGGTATCTTATGCCCTTTTTCTACAAAGAAACCTTTTATTGTCTTACAGTTTCATGTCAAAATCTTCTCACTTTCCCCCTCCCTCAAATGCCAGGATCAGTGATTGCTAGGCCCAACCACATACTAGCTTGAGTAGGCTCATTTTGTCTTCTTTTTCAATTATTTTTTTCTTTTTTTCTTGTTTCAGACAAGAACAAAAAAGAGGTGTTTTTTTTTACCTTTACATGTTTTGACTGGTGACTGCAGTCTTCTTCAGAAGAGGAATAAGAAAAAACAAAAAAAACAACCACATACTACAAAGCTAATAGTGGCTAGCACTACATTATCAGAATAAATTTCCCAGTTTGGGATCAGTAAAGTCTATCTATCTATCTATCTATCTATCTATCTATCTATCTATCTATCTATCTATCTATCTATCTATCTATCTATCTGTCTGTCTGTCTGTCTGTCTGTCTGTCTGTCTGTCTATCTAAATACTGTGATAAAAAAGACCTACTAGTTGAAGGACATGCCCAGTTGTATGCACGGTGGCCCAGAATAATGACTGAAGCTGTTTTCGTCCTTTAAACCAGTTTAATGGTAAAAATCATCTTAATTTGGGTCAGATTTTCAAAGCAGTTTGTTAAAAAATGCTAAGTAGCCAGGAGGATCACGTCAGTTAGGCCAGAGTCCTGCCTGGCTCAATACTATCCATGTGCCAGCACCAGGAGTAGTTACATCACCAAAAACACTTAATCTCAACTTGCCTTTTTTGCAGGGGGCGGGGCTTATGTGAAACTTTACAGTAAAAAAAACCAAAACAGATATGAGACATTTGAGCGATTTTGCTCTTGATATGTCTTGTAAGTCATAAAAAAACATGTTACAGACATGTTAAGAAAAAAAAAGGTTTTGGCGGAGTGTCACTTTAAATTAAAGTTGCTGTTAAAGAAATGTTATGGCTATATGGTAACAAAGTAATGACTATAGGTGGAACAATGACACTGGTTTGACAAAAACATAGGCAGACAAGATAGATAGATAGATAGATAGATAGATAGATAGATAGATAGATAGATAGAGAGATAGATAGATAGATGTACTTTATTGATCCCAAACTGGGAAATTACAGTGCAACAGCAGCATGACAGTAGACAATCAAACAACAGAAACACACACATGACAGACAAAGGGATTACCCATGGAAAGTAAAACTAACATGACTATAAAACCTATATACATCATAGCTTGATATATGATGACCCGTATAAACACATGAATCATCCCATTGCACAAAGAAGGACTATCAGGAGCAGAGTAAAATGTGAGGTACCAGTTAGACTGTAAGGTGCAGTATGACAGCATTGTTATGACCAGAATATAATATCATAGTGAGTTATTGAACAGTGAAATATGTGTAAAATAAGACTTATACTGAAAAAGACACTACACTGAAGTGTACAGTATATTATTTGTGACAAATGAAAATGATGCCCTCTCCTTTTCATGATTCATTTCCACATATTGAGTTTCAGTAAACCTAGATCACTGATTAGCATTCATGGTTCCCAGACATAGTTCTGTAGGTGTGTTTACTTTTAATCAACATCCACCACAGCGCAGACTGGAAAACTAATCTTATTTTAGAAGAATATCACTTCAGACATTTATATTTGGCACACTGATTTCTTCTTCATTACATGAAACATTTGCAGGAGGCAGGCAGTCCAAACAGACTGGCAGGAAACGCAAACAATGTAGACACTAATAAATGAGCAGGATCTCTAAGTAACACATTTTCCCTTATAGCTATGCCTTTCAACTCTGTAAAACATTTATCTGTATTTTAATACATAATAGCCTCATTCAACATTTAGACTCAGCAAAGAAACAGCAAACCATTTAATCAATATTTTTACAGTTTATTAACAATGGATTTTATGGGATCTTATATATAGGGGTGACCCTTGAGAACAGGTCTGGAGACTATCATATATTCATATTTCTCTCTTATTTTATGGATAAAGGCACAGTTTCATCATTTTGATTCACCCGCATGGCTATCTTGACATCATCAGCCCCATCAGGCTGACGAAGTAACTGGAAACGTTGTAAAATACGGCTCCTAAGTGTGCATTTAGGATGTTTTATTTAGTTTTTAGATTTAAAGTCAAATACTGTATAAGGATAAGCAACCTTTATTGTCATTCAGATCCATACAGCTAATCATGTACAGAAGAACAAAATTATGTTTCTCTTATGTATCTACAATGTAAATCACACATATATAGAATCAGAGGGGTCGCTGCCATGCAAGGCACTGCCACAATTTTCTGTTCCATTATTGTTGAGCACCAAGCAGGAAGTTCCACTTTTATATGGTCTTCAGCATGACCCGGCCGGGATTTGAACCCCACCCTCCTGGGTGGGGGGTAGATGCTCTAACAACTGAGCCACCACTCCGGTATTACTGTATATGTTTTTCTCTCAAGTATGAAGAGTATAAAAGGATTTTTTTTAAAGTAGAATAAGTATACAGTAAGTCCCCATTGCGGGAATAATAAAGGCTTATCTTATCTTATCTTATCTTTTCTTAAGTATTTCTAAGATGTAGAAACCAAAATTTTACCAAATAAATGTAGGTCTTGCTTGGTGTAACTGAAAGTGTTAGAAAGATCACAAGTGAAAGCACATGACCAAAACTTGATAATATTCACTTTAGACCCATTGCTGGCACAAAATCTATAAGTACATAATTATGAGTACATAATTCACAAGAAATAACAGCTATTTTCAGCAGATAGTAGAGGTTCATCAATTTTTAATTAATAAATTACAACTGATCCCCCTTCTTTGAGATTTATCAGTATTACTATATAAAATAGGGTAGAGGTGTCATGAATTGCCCCTTGGGGCAGAGAGGAAGACCCATGCGCTGTACTGTGAGGTTGTGAGATTTATTGAAAACATAAAGTGCACGAAACAACTCAAAGACACAAAGAGATACACCTGGTAACAAAGCGAAAACAGAGCACGTCAAACTTACGTTTGGGAGTCATACACAGAAGCCAAGACCGCAGCGAGGAATGCAAGGCACACTGGTCTTAAATAAGGCATAACACAATAGGACACAGGTGTGGATATCAGAGCGGGCAGGAGAAAACAATGATTAATAATCTGGATCAGCTGGGAGTGATGAGAGAGAAGCGACTGGAACTGACAGCTGACAGGGGTGATGCCCACATGGATCACAAATCCGGAAATGCCACTGACAGATGTCAACCCGGAGAAGGAGCACAACAGTAAAGATATAAAGAAAAAAATATCAACAAATACAGGCTGAAATACAAATGCAAATTAATACAAAATAAAAGTGTAACAAAGCTAAAACATAAACAGGGAAATAGCAAACAGTACAAGAATTACAGACACCCAAAAAGCACAAAATACAACAAATATATAAATGTAGAGAAAAAGCCATGAAACTGAGCAAGGCGGAAACCTCCAGTGCTCAGCTCATGACAGACCCCCCCTCTCAAGGGGTGGGTAACCAGACACCCCAGGGTAACATCAACAGAAAAAGAAAGACCCCCCCCCCCCCCAATAGGAGCACAACAATAACCCACCCCGGGTGGGTGGTGGGGGGAACAGGCTAGGAAGGAACAAAAACAAAATCCCGCTCAGGACCCATACCAGGCAACACCCCAACCACCTAAGCCCCATGGACCGGAGAGCTGGACAGTTCAGGTGGGCAGCGAAAGTCCCAGGCCCGGCAGATGGAATGATGGAAAGAGTCAGGTGGCCTACCAGAGAACGTGGGCCACCCAATCCTGCGACACAGTCTGTTGGATGGTCTGTCAGAGTTTTTTTAGCCACCTGAACAGAAAGGATGGCCCAGGAGGCGGCTTCCCAAAGGCAAGAACTAATTGTGGGCACAATAGAGGAGTCAGGGGGAACCATGACAATGTCAGGTGGAGGAGAGGGAACCATGACGACGTCAGGTGGAGGAGAGGGAACCACAACGGTGCCTGGCAGAGGAGGGGGAACCTTGACGGCATCTGGCAGAGGGGGGGAACCATGACGGCGTAAGGCAGAGGATGGGGAACCACGACGCCCTTGGCCTGGCCTTTAGCACCCTCAGTGGTCCCAGGCTGGGAGAGTGGAGCTGCACCCATAGTGGCTTCGGGCTGGAGCGGAGCTGCACCCACGGTGGGCCCAGACTGGGACAATGCTGCACCCTCACTGGACCTGGACTGGATCAGAGTTGCACCCACGGTGGCCCCCGGGCTGGAACATAATGCCCAGGGCGGGCCCACACTGGAGCGCAGAACCCAAGTTGGTTTCAGGCTGGGGTGCAGCACCCATGATGGTCCCCGACTAGGATACAGCACCCACGGAGACCCAGACTGAGGAGGAGCTGCACCCACGGAGATCCTGGGCTGGGACGGAGCACCCACGAAGACCTCATCTGGAGGGGGAGCACCACCTACATAGGTCCCGGGTTGGGGCGGAGCATCCGCGACGACCTCAGCCAGAGGGGAAGCAGCACCCACGGAGGTCCTGGGCTGGGACGGAGTGCCCGCGACGACCTCAGCGGGAGGAGCTGGACCCATGGGGATCTCAGGCGGCAAGCCAGGACCCACAGAGACTTCTGGCAGAGCTGGACAATCCTCGGTGACCTTGGGGGAAAGCTCAGGCAAGAGAGGCAAAGAAACAGGGTCAGGGTCACCGGAGACAGTGGAGCCAGGCGAGGTGAGCTCAGGTGCAGCTGACGGCTGCACTTAACTCTCCCCACCAAGAGCCAGGCAAGATCTCTCTAAAGTAGAGACAACAAAGACAAAGGAGAGCACTTGCCTGAGCTCAAGCTCCACCGCCATCCAGGACTCCGTTGATCCAGGTGATGGTTCCTTGGGCCCGGCCCTCTGGAGGTCCAACTCCGGCTCTGCTGCAGCGGCCCCTGCAGCAGGCATGGTGGTCAATACAGCCCTTGGACCCCCCATTTGAGGTGACCCATGCCGGTGGCTCGCCGGGCGTGGATTCATGAGGTCAGTTTCCTGCTGGCGCTGCATCCGGCACAGTCCGAAGCCTAGGGACGCTCAATCGTCAGCACAGGCATCAGTTTGGTCTCAGCGCTTTCCCTCCATCCAAACCGTGGCAGCGGGGCTGGAACCAGGTCCTCGAGGGCTACAGGCTCCCCCATAGCCCGGCAGCTCAGGCCTGGGGCTGGCAACACTCAAGGGGGAAAGGAGGAGACACAGAGAGAGCAGGTGAATAGTCTATGGCTGCAGCAGATGGTGAGGACTCAGAGGACTGCGGGTGCTGAGCCTCACCACCGGAAATCAGGCAAGATAATTTATATGTTGATAATAGAGAATGAAAAAACACTTGCCTGTGTTCCCAGGGCATGATGTTTTCTTCTGCAGTGGGTGTAGAATCCGCCCTCTTCGTGGCCTCAGCGGCTGTGGGCCCCTCAGTGGAACATGGAAGAGCCACCCCTGAAGACACGGTGACAGGTGGAGCTGGGAAGGACACGGCTGACCTCTCAGCAGTGGGAGGAATCGCCGAGGGGATGCAGGAAATAGCAGCTGCGGAGAAGGAGGAAGCTGACGATACAGCCGGAGAGGAAAAACACAGTGAGGACACTGCTGCGGGAGTTTTCTGCCTCGGCGAAGGAGAAGTTGCTGCCTGAGAGGCGGGAATATTCCTCTGGCGGTCTGGAGCTGGATGACGGTGTCGTGGAGCCGATGGAGCTGGAGCAGGAGTGGGCGCATTGGAAGCAAAGCAGGGCATTTTCCATGGAGCGTGACGCTCCGGGTTCACTGGAGACGGGCCCCACGTCAGCCCAGGGAAGGATTGCTGCAGCATGGAGAGTGTGGCAAACAAGTCCGCGAACTGGGCATGCCTCCGTAACCCTGGGTGCGCTTCGACAATGGCGGTCGCTGAATCCACATTCTTCCAGATCTTTTTTGGGCTGCAAGAGACGAGAGCTTCATCCACAAAACTCGGGACGAACTCGGTGGCCCACTGCTCCTCCACACTTGGAACCCCCGCTGCCAATCTTACTTTGCTTGTTGGAGGTTGGGGAGCTGAGGACATGATGAGCTCTGGAGAAACAGGTGAGTGAAACAACAAAAAAGAAAACGAAAACCCACAACTCACCGCAGCTGGGTCTTTTACTGGCTGCGGTCTTCTGTCATGAATTGCCCCTTGGGGCAGAGAGGAAGACCCACGCGCTGAACTGTGAAATTGTGAGATTTATTGAAAACATAAAGTGCACGAAACAACTCAAAGACACAAAGAACACCCGGTAACAAAGCAAAAACAGAGCACGTCAAACTTACGTTTGGGAGTCATACACAGAAGCGAAGACCGCAGCAAGGAATGCAAGGCACAGCGGTCTTAAATAAGGCATAGCACAATATGACACAGGTATGGATATCAGAGCGGGCAGGAGAAAACAATGATTAATAATCTGGATCAGCTGGGAGTAATGAGAGAGGAGCAACTGGAACTGACAGCTGACAGGGGCGACGTCCATATGGATCACAAATCCGGAAATGCCACTGACAGCTGTCAACCCAGAGAAAGAGCACAACAGTAAAAATATAAAGAATATAATATCAACAAATACAGGCTGAAAAACAAATGCAAATTAATTCAAAATAAAAGTGTAACAAAACTAATAAAACCTTTTTTGGAAATGGTTTTAGAAGCATTTCAAAATAGTAATTTACCATCATACATGAATAATGCCTTAATTATACTGTTGCCAAAACCAGGTAAACCCTCTAATAAATGTGAAAATATGAGACCAATAAGCCTATTAAATGCCGACCTTAAGATAATCTGTAAAATTTTAGCAAGACGAATACAAGAAATTTTACCAAATATTATTAATCGAGATCAGAATGGCTTTATAAAGGGAAGACAAGGCTTCCATAATGTAAGAAGACTATTTAATATTATTTATTCTAATAAAGAAGCACCGGATACAGCTCTCCTATCACTGGACGCCGAAAAGGCCTTTGATAGAGTCGAATGGCCCTTTCTTTTTGAAGTCTTACAAAGGTTTGGACTTGGAAATAATTTCATAAAATGGGTTCAGATAATATACAATAATGCTACAGCAGAAATCCTAACAAATAACAATATTTCAAAATCAATAAAAAATCAATAGAGGATGTCGACAAGGCTGTCCACTTTCACCTTTACTGCTTACTATGGCAATTGAACCTTTAGCGATGGCGATACGTTTACATTCACAAATATATGGAATTAAAGTTGGACCAACAGAACATAAAATCTCCCTGTACGCCGATGACATAATTTTGTTTATGTCGAATCTTAAAAAATTAATTCCGACCTTGTTGAATTTAATAAAGAATTTTAGGGGAAATATCAGGATATAAAATAAATAAAACTAAATCTTCAATATTAATGCTAAATGAGACCCAGAGAAATTACCCAGCCCCTGAGGTAAATCAATTCAACGTTGTAAATCAGTTTAAATATTTAGGAATCCAAATTGTGCCTAAGCTAGAATCAGTCGCCAGTGTCAACTATGAAGCCTTAATGACAGATATCAATGAGTTAATTCAGAGATGGATGTCACTACCAATGTCGATGATTGGGAGAATCAATATACTTAAAAGTAATATTTTACCTAAAATACTTTATTTATTTCAATACATTCCCTTACCACCACCTTTAGATTTATTCTCAAGAATTAAAAAAAAGTTAGTGGAATTTATATGGAACAACAGGAGGGCTAGATTACGTCTGTCTTTATTATATTTACCATTTGATCGTGGAGGTCTGAAATGTCCAAATTTTATGTTGTATTATTGGTCGGCACAACTGAGGTCTATGACATATTATTTTTCATTAAATGATCTCCCTCACTGGACTGAAATGGAATCATACAATTTACCTTTACCTCTTCCCATATTCATATACTCAGATTCGGCAAAAAAATTACAAAAACAAGTTAAAAATCCATTTGTAAAGCATATGATCAAAATATGGTGTGAAGCTAAAAACTATTTAAAAGAACCACACTTATTGTCACAATTTAGCCCAATATGGGGTAATCAATATTTTAAACCAGGGAGAGCGGATGCTGTATTTAAAGTATGGAATTTAAAAGGGATTCAAAAGATTCAAGATTTATATTTGCCATGTGCAGATAACATAATGTCTTTTGAAGAGCTGAGGATCAAATTTAATCTTAATAGAACACATTTTTTTAAATATCTTCAACTTAGAAACTTTATTCGATCAAATCAAAATAAAGCTCTCACTCAACCTATTTATTCATCCTTGGAAAAAATGTTGATGAAAGATAGTAAAAGAAAGGGTATTATTTCAGTTTTATAACTCATTGACACTATCCTCAAGTGAAAACTCACAGAAAAGATTAAACTACTGGAAAGAAGATCTGCAAACTGAAATTTCAGAGGAACAATGGGAATTGGCTTGTACAGAAGCTCAAACCAAATCAATAAATGTACGTCTTAAATTGATACATTTTAAATGGTTAATGCGGATGTATGTTACACCGGAGGAGTTAAATAGATATAACAAAAATATACCAGATACGTGCACAAAATGCATTGAAAGTTAAGGAACCCTATTTCATTGTGTATGGGAATGTAGAATAATTAGAATGTTTTGGGAAGAGGTGAGGGTAACAATTGAAAAAATAATCTCAAAACAAATCATATTGAATCCTAAACTGTTTTTGTTGGGTCTGTACCCAGAAAAGCACAAGTTTAATAAAAGTGAAAGAACATTCATAGACCTCAGTTTGCTTAATGCCAAAAAATGTATTGCACTACTGTGGAAAAAGACTCATAGACCAGATGTGACTCAGTGGTTAAGACAGATGTTAACAAACCTTCCATTAGAAAGAATAACATACATACTGAAATCAAAGGAAATTGTGTTTGAGAATATATGGAGACCTTTTATTGATTATGTAAAAAATTTAAACATAACTCTTGAAGAAGAAGGTGAATGATGTGTGTGGACCTTGTAAATTCCAAACTGGTGAACATAATATGTATACTTATGTAATGGATTGTCTAGACTAAACAGAGGAGCATTGTTGAAGACTTGATTTTGTTGGTGGTTGTGGGTGTTTTTAGTGCATTTTTTTGTAGTACTTTAGTGTTAGTGTTTGATTGTTTGTGTCATGTTTGTTTAAAAAAAAGGTTCAATAAAGATATTGTGGAAAAAAAAACATAAACAGGAAAATAGCCAACAGCACAAGAATTACAAACACCCAAAAAGCACAAAATACAACAAATATATAAATGTAGAGAAAAGCCATGAGACTGAGCAAGACGGAAATCTCCAGTGCTCAGCACATGACAAGTGGCTTCTGCCTGCCTTTCTGTCTCCAGGCAACCTCTCTTTTTCAAGGACGCCCTGTTCTCATTCATAACATTACACATTCACACCTGGAAGCTTGCCCAGTACAACCACAGAGTGACCTGTGGCCAGTTGGGATTAAGGCCCTTTCTCAAGGGTACCACAGTGGGGTCAATAAGGGTAGAGCAAACACTGCTATGTCATCTGTCCGGCAACATTCCGCTCGCCAATCCACATCCCTAACCATTAGGCCACCACTGCCCCCTAATGCCCCATCACCCAAAGACCATTGCATGGAGCAAGACAATATTACATCTGGGATGCTTATGAAGCTGAAAACACAAAGATTTTGGACCATATTACAACTATCTAATCAACAGTGTATGCAGAGTGGATTTATTGCCGTGTCCTATTACAGCAGTGCAAACAACGATTTTTGCATCTGGGGGAAAGAGGCTGTCTTAATGCTCTTAATTATTCAGAAGTGTGTTTTTGGTGTAATGTGCAATAAACCAATCACTGTCTTTGGTCCCATTTCCTTTAATAAACAGGGGCACAAGATCTAAGATGTGATATTAATGTGACGCTGTTTAAATGGGAGGACAAATCTGTCCTTAGCAAGGGACAATGCAGGCTTGTTCACAAAGTGTAAGAACTGTCCACAGCCCTGCTCCCACTGTGGATCAAGATTCATAAAGCAGGCTTTAACCCCTTGCACTCCGGTCAATTTCCCTAAAAACGCCAAAAAATAACATGCCCAAAGTAAATCGAAAGCTGTTCTTCAACCCTTTGCAGCATCTTCATGGGGTTGGTCTCATTTAAAAGAAAACACTTTGAATTTTTTGGCAAAACAGTCATAATCTCTCTAAGTGCTCTGGCCACTGAGTTACAGTCATCTAAACATACTGACCTTGAAGAAAATAAATTTGGCCTGGGTGTTTTTTTGGATACAAATGCTTGCAAATAACACACGGCTTCAGATCCGAGCTGGAAAATGCAACAGAAATGTAGAACCAAGTGTTATCCAGCTGAGATCCAAATTTGGTAACAATACCACAAAAAATGAATATATTATGCAGCTTTTTCCTCAGGTAGTTCCCAGGCGTTTTTGAACTGTGCCAAATTGTGCCAAATGGCACAGTTTGGAAAAATGTCTGTAACTTTTGAATGATTCAATATAGAAGCTTCATCTTGGGCTCTAATGAAAGGTGACACTCAGGGCTGTGTGTGTGTGTGTGGGGGGGGGGGGTTGTCCCCTCCCCTCGCTACAGAGGACGGACATCGGCCATCGCTACATGACGGAATAGACTCATGTGGCGTTGACGGTCCGGACGCGGCGAACGAACCGTGTACCGCGGCACACACACTTCGGACTTCGTGCGCCGCACAGTTGTAATTTACCGATCGATCAAAAGTCATTTTTTGATTACAATTTTCAGGGATAAAGAATAATTTAGCTTATAACACTTAGCTCTTCACAGCAGCATTGTCTTGGCGAACTTCTCTTCCTCATTGTCAGACGAACGCGACGCTGGTCTGCTCGTGGTTCCCGGTCAAAACATAATTCCATTATTGCAGTTTTGGCGAATGATTTACGACCTTTGTCGCCGGCCTCCGTCGGTCTATGATGACCATGGAAAAGAATCCTAAATGTCTATTCTGCTGGAATGAGTGCAGGTCGCACTTGTGGGTGGTCTCCGTGCTGCTGGGTCTGTAGCAGGTTCTTCCTGCGGGTCCTTTTTTTCATCTGCTGCAGCAGTCAGTCTCTCTTCACCCAGCCCGAACTTCTGTGCTTCAATTGGCTTGCTGCATTCACAGCATTGGTAGGCGGGTCCTTCTTGCTAGGTTTTCAGTCATTGGTTCTTCAAGGTTTCAGAAACCCAATTCAAGGCTGTTATTAGTCGAATGAGAGGTCAATCATATCTGATCTGTTCGCGGCTGTGTCTGTAGTGGAAGAACTTTTTTTTTTTTTTTCAGTGCGCGCTTGGACGCAGGGCCCTCGTGCGTTCTAGAGCGCACGAGGGCGCACGAGGGCGCACGAGGGCGCACGAGAGCCCCCTCGTGCGCTCTGGGACGCAGAGACGTGCCCATCCGCGGTACACCGGAGTGCAAGAGGTTAAATAACACAGTGTAATTTATTGTGTTTACCAAATAAAATTGAGATCACCCAAGATTGCTCCGGGAACAAATGCAAAATTCTGCAGCCCTCAAAGACAGACGATCATAATTACACGCTGATGAGACCTGTACAATTCAGAGGTTATGCTAGACTTTGTCCTTGTCCATGATTTTGATGGTAAAAGATGTAAAAATTTGTTCAGTTTTCATTACAAGAGAAGGGAGACTCAGGACCACCGACCATGCTGTCATCCGAACTCCTCCGTGAAACTGCGGAAGAGTGAGCTGTTTCTCCAGCAGATTTTGGCCTGAGGTCCATTAATGTTCCCTCTGCTGAATGCAAAATTGTTTTATTTTAACTAGCGGTGTTGGATGATTAAAATTTCTTATCGCAATTAATCTTTTGGAATGTTGAGTTAATCGCGATTAATAACACGTTAATCGTGTGTTTTTCCATTCAGATACAGTGTACCTTAAGTTGGTAATTTATCAAGTTTCTCATACTGTTATAAACATGGGAGTAGACAAATATGCTTGCTTTCTTCACCTGCAGGTTTATTAAAGCTCTCAACATATCCAAAATGATGAAAACTATCCAGAGTATTCTCCAGAAAATTCTCAAAAGTACTACTGCATGTGCAAACAACAGAATGCCAGAGCTCAATAACGTCATTGCAACACAACTCGACATCCAACTCCATACCCATAGAAAACATCCACTGCTTTTAAGCAGTTCAACACAAAACAATGGACCTCATGTGTCACAACAGACACAGTTTCCCTTTTAGCAGAAAAAATTGTAAACATAAGCAAAGAACTATCTTGCCTGTGACGTCACCCACTGCACCACGAAAACAGGGTGTGGGAATGAACGGACATTATGAACACAGCTTGAGAATTTTAGACTGCTACTCAACCTGCCAACAGTTGGACCCAAAGCTATGAGGATGAAACAGGCAGTGTGTCTGTCTGTGTCAGCTGCTGGCAGCCAGCTACAGCCATAGCACATAGCAGTTTATACTGGTAGCTGGCTAGCCGGCTTCCAAAAAAGAACAGCTGACATACAGAGAAGTTTTGGAGAAGGCTGTGACAATTATCCAGGTGAGAGCTCCAACAGATAATGTTGTAAACTTAAACATGACAGCAATTTGGGGATTTCCATGGCTGTGATCCAGCTTGTTTGACTTCACAATGTCTGTATGGTGCGGCCAATGTCTGTGGCTGCAGACCGGCTTCGGTATGGAGTGCAGCTACGGCAAAAAAGTACTGTTCACACTTTCTGCCGTTAACTGCGGTTAACCGTGATCACAGAATTTGTCGCCGTTAACTGGGGTGAAGCGTTAATGGACGATTAATGTGATTCCGCCAACATCACTAATTTTAACTAAAAATAAACTGTTGTGCTGTCCATTGACAAGATCAAATCAAGCCTCCCTCTTCTTTGATTTTGCATCATTCTGTTAAAAGAATGACAGTGAATGAGATATGGATGCATACAGTACTCACAAAAAGTTAGGGATATCCGGCTTTCGGGTGAAATTTCCGGATGCACCTAAAATGCACTATAACCTTTACAGGTGAACTTAATTAGACCTTCTCTAACCTAATGCACATGTCCAAGTGTTCAATGTTTTAGTACTTTTGGCATAACTTGTTGTTCTCTAACAAGGTGCTTAATAGCAAAATTCACAACAGGTGTTTGATCCATGAATCGACCAAGAAATGTTCTGGTTTAATTAGAATGGGTATTTAAACAGTCCTCTTCATCATGCTGTTCACATTTTGACATCATAAGACCAAAATGACACTTAACAATTGATCAACAGTACCTCGCCATTTCGAGGCTTCAAACAGGATGTTCTCAGAGGGAAGTGGCCACTGAGCCTAGAGTGTTACAGAGTGCCATCAGCAGGTTGAAACAGAGACACAGACAGACTGGAAGAGTCACAGAAAGATAGAAGTGGATGTCCTTTGGCCACATTCTATGCTGATGACCGCTTCATTGTGAACAGTGCGCTGCAGAACCGGATGATGAATGCTACTTAACTCCAGGCATATTTTACGGAGGTGAGAGGCACCCAAGTGTCACGTCAGACCATCAGCGTGGTCTCCATGCTAGACAACCTGCAAGGGTACCTGACCAGATGACCAGGCGCAGGCGTCATCGTCTTGCATGGGCCAGGGAGCATTTATACTGGACCAGTGGGCCTCAGTGCTGTTCTCCGATTTAAGTCGATTCACATTGAGCAGAAGTGATGGCCACCACCGAGGTTGAAAACGTCAAGGAGAGCACTATGCATCAGCCCCTGTTGTCAGCAGACAAGCCTTTAGTGGTGGTTGTGTTACAGTCTGGGCAGGTGTGTCTAGTCAATATAGAACTGCCCTACACCTTGTGAATGGTGTAGGGCAATTCTACCTGAATAACATATAAATAATATGAATAACATATAAATAATATGAATAAGCCAATTCTACCTGAATAACATCAATAATCCAGTCATTGTGCCCCTGCATGAACAACACAGGCCTAATTTCATCTTCATGGACGACAATGCTCCAGCTCATCGAGATCGCATCATTGGGAAATGGCTACTGAAGCCTGGGGTACCTCAAATGGAGTGGCCTACACTTTCTCCAGACCTGAATCCCATAGAAAACCTATGGGATCGGCTGAGTTGCCGTGTAGAGGCTCGTAACCCTGCATCGCACAACCTCAATGACCTCAGGGCCACCCTTCAAGATGAGTGGAATGCCATGCCTCAGCAAACAATAAGTCGACTTGTGAACAGCATGAGACGTCATTGTCAAGCTGTAACTGATGCTCAAGGGCACATGACAAGTTATTGAGACATTGACATTTTTTGTTGTGGTATACACACCGGTATTGGCTTTTGTTTTGTTTGAGATGAAGAAAATACCTTTGCATGCTTCTACTTAAATGCCCTACTTTCATGATATTACGTATATCACTGTAGTGTGAACTTTTTACATTTTCCATTAATTAACTTTTTTGTGAGAAGTGTATACTGCAGCCTTGTCATGTGGGGTTCCTCAGGACTCAGTCTTGGGTCCTGTTTTATTTTCCTTATACCTGTTTCCACTTGGTCAGTTAACTGATACTTTAATGATGTTTCTTATCATTTTTATGATGATGATATTCAGCTGTATTTTTCTTTTAGACCACAATAACTTCATAAACTTTCAGTTTTAACAGATTGTATAAGTGCTGTCAGGATCTGGCTATCAACAAACTATCTACAGTTAAATGATGTTAAAACAGAGACTCTAATAATTGCTCATGACAGTCCGATCCTGACTATTAACAAATCCCTTGGGCCACTTAGTTCCTGAAGCAAATCCTCTGTACGTAACCTTGGAATAGTTATGCCTCGGTGAAAACGGAGGCATGCAGTTATCCGTCATCAGTTAATGTGGTCTGTGTGTGTGTGGTTTTATCTGTCAATCTGTCTGTCCGTCCGTCAGTCCGTCTGTCTGTCTGTTACCAGCTTTTCAGCTCATCCAGTCAAAATTAAGTGCAACTACAGGCTTGTATCATTGTGTGGCCATATTTTCTCAACTTTTAATTTGCCAGAATTTCTGTATAAGGTTTTTTGTTTTCAAAATAAACACAAATTTAACTCACCTTTACCGTCAATGAAGCCGGGGAAACTGTATTGTAATAACTTTGCCGGGCCACTAGAGGCGGCAGTGCGACTTTTTTGCAGTAAATGGATGACTTCTTGTCACAGTCGATGTCTAGCTGAGAGATAAATAGCAGTTATAAAATAGCAGTTACTGAAAGAAAAACCCATGTATTCAGTAACTACACCATTTATTCATCACATCGATTGTTTTCACACTGGTTTTGCTGTTTAGTTTTGCAGGGGAAGGATGAGGTATTTTCTTCCTGGAGTTTTCAGTTCACTAAAAAATTACAAGCCCCAATATTCCTCGCCCCAAAAACATTCATGGGGTTGGTTAGGTGACCATGCTGATGCCTGCCCAAAATTAAGCAAATGTAAAAAAAAGTCTTTGACAAATGTTTGTGTTGTAATTATTTATATTTGTTTCTCATACAGTTACAAAAGGAGTAACAACTGTATGACTGTATTCAACCACTGGACTAAAGTGGCCAACCGGTGGAAAAGTGGTATTTACCGGTGGAGAATCGGTATTTGGCGGTCTGCCAATACCGATCTATTATTGGCCACTTTTCGATCTCGCTGTCTCTCCACAGCAGACCACTGCAGCAGATGCCTGTGTGGAGTAAGTTTTTGTCTTAAATTATGTGGTGATTTCAATTTTAAAACACCAGCAACTCCTATTTGATTCTTAAAGTTTAAGTTACGTTGTAGAGACTGGGTTAATCATCTCAGACAGGATGCAGAGGGTAAACAGAGGAGAACAATAGATAGGGAGATCATGGGGAGATAGCAGGAAGAAGGAGCCAGGGAGTTAAAGGATGGATGTATTGTGATGTTAAATGTCATGCAAGGTGATGTGAAATGTCATACAAATGTGAGATGAGCGGTTGGAATAAAAGGAGAAACCATGCTTGATTGTAACATGCTTTTTCTGTGTATGACTGATGAGAGAGTGTAATAAAAGTCGTCTGTTCATAAACCTGCCTCCTTATTCACACTGTCCACACTGGTGACCCTGGACGAAGTATGGAATATGAGGCAACAACCCCGGAGTCGGCCCGGACGGGAAGCCCCAGCGATGCGGCAAGCATCCCACAGACGGCCCGGACGGGAACCCCCAGCAACACGTGTGCTGTTTCAGTCAAACTACTGGACTTTTGGCAGCACAACCCGCACTCTTGGTTCCACCACACCGAGGCTCAGTTCGCCCTCCGGGGAATAATGGCAGAAGACACCAAGTATTACTTTGTGGTTGCAGCGCTGGACGCTCACACAGCCCAGCAGGTAGCGAGCCTGCTTGATCAGCCCCCAGCCCACAACAAATACGAGGCTCTTAAGGCTGGGCTGACTCGGCGCTACACGCTCTCGGACTGTGAGAGAGCAGAGAGGCTCCTGAGGCGTTCTGAGTTAGGAGATGGTTCGGCTGTCGATCTGATGGAGAAGATGCTGGCGTTAATGGGCACGGACGACAGGCATTTTCTGTTTGCCCATCTTTTCCTCCGGAACCTCCCAACAGAGGCGAGAGCGGTTCTTGCCATTTCGCCATTGCTGGCCACGCCACGTGTGACTACCGTGCGCTAGCCCAGGAAGTAGATCGGATCATCCTCACCACCAGAGCCCTCACAGTCAACGCGGCGGCGTCGGAACCCAGCGAGACGACCAGAGGAGGCAAGGAGCCACCGACGGTAGCGGCAGCGGGGGCCAGGGAGTGCCAGAGAGACACGCTCTGCTTTTACCACCGCCGCTTCGGAGAGAACACACACAGATGTGCGCCACCGTGCCAATTCAAGCGCTTGGGAAATGGCAAGGCCAGCAGTCGGTAGCAGCTGCGACCACCGGCGAAGAGAACAAGCTGCTCTACGTGATGGACTCACGCTCGGGGAGACGTTTCCTCGTAGACACCGGAGCCCAGAAGAGCATCATCCTGCCATCCTACGCCAACCGGCTGGCGGGACCTAGCGGCCCTGTGCTGGTGGCGGTAAACGGCTCGGAAATTAAGACCTTTGGTGAGAGAACACTGACTTTATCTCTACATGGCCGCTCGTACGAGTGGACTTTTGTCATAGCAGCACTGAGTTTCCCAATCCTGGGAGCTGATTTTCTGTGTGCACATGGTTTACTAGTTGATGTTGCTAACAGGCGCCTGGTTAATGCACTGTCCTTTGACTCTCTCCCCTGTACAGCTTGAGGGGCCGGGCCAGTAACACAAGCCAACGTCACAGCTCCAGGCGCTAAGTTCCACACACTTCTCACTCAGTTCCCAGCACTCACGGTCCCGACGTTTTCGGCGGCCATCGCTAAACACGGGGTGGAGCACTTTATAACCACCACCGGGCCGCCCATTTTCGCAAGACCTCGGCGCTTGGACGCAGCTAAACTGGCCATAGCGCGCGAGGAGTTTGCCAACCTGGAAAGGTTGGGCATCATCAGGCGCTCAAACAGCCCATGGCCATCTCCGCTACACATGGTCCCTAAGGCTGAGGGATCATGGTGACCGTGCGGTGATTTCCGCAGATTGAATAACGCCACAGCACACGACCGCTACCCGATTCCCCACATTCAGGATTTTTCTGTTCACCTCACCGGAGCACGCATTTTTTCTAAAATAGACCTGGTCCGCGGTTACCACCAGGTCCCAGTGCGCGCGGAGGACGTACCCAAAACAGCGGTAATAACTCCGTTCGGCTTGTTCGAGTTTCTGCGCATGCCCTTCGGATTAAAAGGAGTGGCACAGACGTTCCAGCGCATGATGGATGCGGTGCTGCGCGATCTCCCGTTCGTGTTCGTCTATCTGGATGATATCCTGGTAGCCAGTGCGTCCAAAGATGAACACGTAACCCACCTCAGGACGGTTTTCCAGAGGTTGGAGGAGCACGGGTTAATAATCAACCCGGCGAAGTGCCAGTTCGGCGTGACGGGGATTGATTTTTTGGGGGCACCGCGTCTCACCGGAAGGAGCGATACCCTTGCCCGACAAAGTGCGCGCCGTGGCAAACTTTCCCCAGCCTCAGACGGTCAGGGCTCTGCAAGAATTTTTGGGGATGGTTAACTTTTATAACCGGTTCCTCCCCCGCGCATCTCAACTCATGCAGCCATTGTACGCCGCACTCAAGAGACGGAAACCCGCGGATGGATTCGAATGAACTCCAGAGCGAGAGTAGGCGTTCTCGGAGGTTAAAACAGCCCTGGCAAACGCCAAACTGTTGGCGCACCCAGACACGGCGGCCCGGATATCGCTCACTACCAACGACTCGGACGTGGCCATAGGGGCCGTTGTGGAGCAACGTGTTGCCAGTTCTTGGCAGCCGCTCGCTTTTTTCAGCAGGGCTTTGCGCGACAGTGAGCGTAAATACAGCTCGTTCGACAGAGAGTTGCTGGCTCTCCACCTGGCCATACGCCACTTCCAGTTCTGGCTGGAAGGGCGCAGCTTCACTGCGTTCGTGGACCACAAGCCGCTGACGTTCGTGATGGCCAAGGTTTCGGAACCATGGTCGGGCCGGCAGCAGAGACAGCTGGCCTCGATCTCGGAGTTTACGACCGATATTCAGCATGTGTCGGGTAAACTGAATGTGGTGGCGGACTGCCTCTCGCGCGCAGTAGTGGCCCCAGTCTGCGTGGGGATAGATTATACAGCCATGGCCGCAGAGCAGATTGGTGATTCGGACGTGCGCGCGCTCCAGTCTGGACCAACAGGGTTAAGGCTGGAGAGCAGAGTACTGCAAGACGGCAAGCCCCCCCTAATCTGTGACGTCTTCACGGGACGTCCGCGCCCGGTGGTCCCAGTCGCGTGGCGCCGCCGCGTGTTTGAGTCAGTTCACGCTTTGGCGCACCCAGGAGTGCGCGCGTCAGTCAAAATGGTGGGAGTGGAGTTCGTGTGGCCAGGTCTGCACAAACAAGTGAAAGAGTGGGCTTCAGCCTGCGTAGCATGCCAACGAGCCAAAGTGCACAAACACACGAAGGCTCCTTTGGAGCCATTTAGTATACCAGCCAAAAGATTTGACCATGTTCACGTGGACCTCGTGGGCCCCCTCCCGCCATCGCAGGGGTGCACGCACCTCCTGACAGTGGTGGACCGCACCACACGCTGGCCAGAAGCAGTCCCGCTGGCGGCAACCACGTCCGCGGACCTAGTGCATGCTTTTTTGACAACATGGGTGGCGCGTTTTGGAATCCCGTCGGACATCACGTCCAATAGGGGCCCTCAGTTTGTTTCCGACCTCTGGTCCACAATGGCCCGCAGCCTGGGTGTTGCAATTCATCGCACAACCGCGTACAACCCACAGGCCGACGGGTTATGCGAGCGTTTTCACAGGTCACTGAAAGCAGCACTCAGGGCTTCGCTGACGGATGAAAATTGGGTAGACTGGTTGCCGTGGGTTTTATTGGGGTTGCGTTCCACACCAGAAGAGGATTTGGAGGCTTCCCCGGCAGAGGTGTTTTTTTTCTCAGCCACTGCGGCTGCCCGGGGAATTTTTGCCAGACAATCCCGCGCCAGACAACTGCCTGTCTCAGAGTCTGCAGCATAGTGCAGACACAGGCACGCTGCCGGGCCCGGCCCACCACTGTTTTCCACGCGCTTTCGTGCCAAAAACTTTGAAGAACGCGGAGTTTGTGTTCGTCACACACGATGCCCACCGCCCGCCATTGCGCCCACCCTATGATGGCCCGTTCAGAGTGCTGGAAACAGGGGACAAGCATTTTTTGTTAGACTTGGGGGGTCGTTGGGAGAAAATATACATAGACAGTCTTAAGTCCGCCTTTGTAGTGGCGGACGAGCAAGTGCTGCTGGCTCAGGCCTCTCGGCGTGGAAGACCCCCACTGAGAACTCCCCAGGCAAACGATTCACCAGGACAGCCACACGGGCAAATCGGAGTTCCCCCCCCCCCCCCTCACCATGGCCCACCCGCAGTCAGACACACTCCCAGCAACCCCCCGCCGGCACAGCAGCACCGCAGAGGCGGTAAACCCCCGTTACAGCAGATATGGGAGGAGACTGAAGCCAAAAAGACGTGAGGACTGAGACTCTGTCTAAGATTCTGGGTGGGGGGGGGGCGGTGTAGAGAGTGGGTTAATCATCTCAGACAGGATGCAGAGGGTAAACAGAGGAGAACAATAGCTAGGGAGATCATGGGGAGATAGCAGGAAGAAGGAGCCGGGGGGGGGGGGGGGTTAAAGGATGGATGTATTGTGATGTTAAATGTCATGCAAGGTGATGTGAAATGTTATGCAAGTGTGAGATGAGCGGTTGGGATAAAAGGAGAAACCATGCTTGATTGTAACATGCTTTTTCTGTGTATGACTGATTGAGAGAGTGTAATAAAAGTTGTCTGTTCATAAACCTGCCTCCTTATTCACACTCTCCACAACGTCACATTTTTTTCCAGTGTCTGATTTATTTATTTTTTTTCTGTATCGGGACTGCTTGGTTACATTACTGTAATTTAACCTGTTTTCTAAATAGTTTTCTCTAAAGTTCAGCTGATTTAAAAAAAAAAATCTTAATACTAATGTCAGTCATATAAAAATACCACGATGTGATATGCTTCATTCGTTCACTTTAAAATGATTCACTCACTAAACCAAGCGATTTAATAAGCTGAGGAGAAACATGACATCTGTGTCTTATGTATATATCACATCTGTAACAATAATCACATTTTTATGCTGTTTTTCTTTCCCCTTAGTCTCTCTGAGGTCCACGGTGGTGAACCTGAGGGTCAGTCGTCAGAGCAGCTGTGAGGATAACAGCCTGGAAACTAAATAAGAATATTACATGTGTACTGTTTATACCAGAAACTGCTGCTGTATTTCAATGAATTAATGTTTGGAAAAACTTTGTTTTTTGCAAGATTATTTAAGAAACTGTCAATATTCATTATATAAGTGTGAAACATTCCAAACAGTTCTAATTTAATATTCATAATTATGCTTTTACATTTGGAAATTTTGATATGTTTACCTGCTATTGCACGGCATCATGTAACTATACATGCATTCAATTAATAAAATCTTTTACTCCAGCATTTTTCTTTGCGCTCCTAATTTTATTCTTGTGCTTCTGTATTTTTATGCCTTGGCGCAAAGGCAATGTAGGCATATGGTAATCACTCCACGTGGTGTCTGTGTATGTATCTGTCTGTCTGTTAACAGCTTTTCAGCTCACCCACTCAAAATCAACTGGAACTAAAGTGTCATGCGGTGATCCTCGCGGATCACCATAAGACGCCAAGAGTCCACCGATGAGTTTGCAATGATGGTGATTTATTTACAAAACACGAGACACACATACAAGACTATGACTGTGACGAAAAAACACTGAACACTGAGCATGGGACCGTAAGGCTAACCCCAGCCACTTACGGTCTAAAACATGGCATGACATGAACGAGCAAAGCACGAGAATATACACACAAACCTGACCACACCAGAACGATGAATGTCTGACGAGGCTTGGATGATGTCTGACGATAATCCTGCAATTGGACTGCCGTCAGTGCCCGCCTTATAAAGGCGAACGCTAACGAGCAGTAATGACAGCCAGCTGACAGCCCTTGACAGGCGGAAGCCCCACCGATCGCCTTCACAATAAGAGCCCGGTGAGGCCAGAATACAACCCACAGCTGTCAAGGCCGGCAGCGAGCTATGCGTGGCCCAAGCGCGGACAGGACCGGCGCTCGGGTCGTAACAGTACCCTCCCTCCAAGGCGGGCTTCCAGAACGCCTATGGACCACCCTGCCCCCCCCACCCCCTCCAGGGTGGGCGGCTGGGGGTAGGTCCGGAGGGAGAGAGACCAAACCCAGAATCAGTGCAACAAAACACCATCAAGACCAGGCAAAGGAAACAAAACTAACACAGCACAATGACAAAAAATATACCAAACACTCAGATCAGATTAAATGCCAAAATAACAATTACAGCAAACAGCACAGGACAGCAAGAAAAAAAAAAAAATCTTTGCCCACATGTTTCACAAGAAAATGGCTTCTCACCTGTGTGAATGCTCAAGCGAATTTTCAAATAACCAAATACAGAAAGACAGAACAACAAGGAAAAAAAAAACAAGACAATTACTGGGTCAATCCCAACTATGCTGCCTCCATGAATTAGTTGGAAGGCTCCCATTACAGTGTTTCATGTAAGAGAGTTTGGCTCCCTCTAGTGGTGTAGTGAAAGCATCGTTTTGAACTGATACACAAGGTGTTGCACATGCGCAGTAATGATATAACCGGAGACCGGAGCAGAGCGTCACTCATTGTACGAACGCTGTGAATGTTGTTTAATTATCGGTGCCTTGGACATCATTAGTCCGTGAGTATCTGCATGGTTTGACAGTGTTAACAGCTACAATGAGAACTGCATGGTTGCATTGGTGTATTTTAAGCAATCTGACTGTAGTCCTACCAGTCATTGTTACCAAGCTAAGCTAGAGCTAACGCTAACATGTGCTAAGCTAAATACGGTGACCATATCATTGACGGCGTGTATATGTTTACTTTGTTGCAGTTTTACACGGATGTAGGAACAAATGTAAACGGATGTAAAACCCAAAAGACGAGTGTACATCACGTTGAATTCCTTGTGGGGTAGCTTCAATAAACGAGATAAAAGGAAACATCTTGTCATCATTGAGGCCTGCACCACACGTGTTAGCTTGCTGTCTACTAGTCGAAAACTGGGAAGCTCGATGGGAGGGCAGTAAACCAACTGTACACAAAACAAAATAAGGCAACTGCAGGGCAGACCACAAATACCCACAGATACCCAAATAACCATTACAAAACACAGGATAACAAGAAAAAAAAAAAAGAACAATTACTGGATCAACCCCACCAAAAAAGTGACCTCCACCCCCCCAACAGTTCATGCCGATCGGCGGAGGCCAGGTGCCACAGGAACAGTTCAGGTGGTCTCCCCACATCCAACGGCCGATGGGCGGTCATAGGGGGCGGGACATGACCGGGCGGCTCATCACAGTCCAAAGCACAGCACGTCCACTCCTCTGGTGGCCAAACCAGGTCGCCCAGCAAAACACATAACACATCGGGTGGCTGACCCGAAACGCCGAACCGGCAAAGCAGTTCCTCAGGTGGCCGACCCGCATCCCTCAGCCACCAGTACCGGGGGAAAACAGCCCGCGGCGGCCTCCCTGGTGGAGACAATGCTCGGGAGAGCCGGGGCGAGCGAGAAGGGACCCCCACGGCCCCTGGCGATGATGCACAGGGGCGACAACTCAGTAGAGGGACTAGAAGGCAAAGATGAGCCCGAACTCTGTCTGACGGCGAACGGTCTGCAGCTCCTCCACCGTCCGTGGACCACACCGGCGCTGCACCTCCGCTGGACCCCGATTGAGTCCCGGCTGCACCCACGTCGGACCCCAATTGGGCCAAAGCCGCTCCTGCGATGGACCCCGATTGGCCTCGGGCGCACTCCCTTCCGGCCCCGATTGGGCCTCTGGCGCACCCACATCGGACCCCGATTCGGCCAAGGCCGCTCCCACGATGGACCCCGATTGGGTCTCGGGCGCCCCCCCGTCAAACCCCGATTGGGCCACCGCAGCCTCCACCACGGACCCCGACTGGGTCGGTGCAGCTCCGCTGACGATCTCCACCCCCGAACCTGGGACCTCCAAATCAGTGACCCCGACTGGCTCCATGCCAGCGACACTGCAATGAAGCTCACACACAACAGGAAAACCGGGATCAGTATCACCGGTAGCAACAGAACCCAGCGAGACGAGCTCGGGCGCAGCAGGCGAGCTATGCGTGGCCCGAGCGCGGACAGGACCAGCGCTCGGGTCGTAACATAAAGGCTTGTATCATTGTATCACCATATTTTCTCAACTTTTAATTTCCCACAATTTCCAGATAAGGCTTTGTTTTCAAAATAAACACAAATTTACCTTACCTTTACCATCAATGCAGCTGCAAAAAAAGGTATTGTAATAACTATGCTCGCCCACATAAGAGGCAGTGTAACTTTTGTAGAGCCCCCCCATTCTACCATGCCACAGGCACCGAGGCATCAGCACCTTGGAGCTTTCATTCTTGTCAGTTTTTTATCCCTAGATGCTCATGTAAATCAGCTGACTCGCTCTGCTTTTTTTTCACTTGAGAAACATTGCCAAACTGAGAGGCATGGTATCTATAGCTGAGTTGGAAATGGTTATTAATGCTTTTATCTCTTCTCTTTTAGACTATTGAAATTCACATTTTAATGTTCTTAACAAAACTTCCTTAAATCGGCTTCAGATAAGGGTGATTTAACTAATTAATTAATTTTAATTAAATTAATTAATTAATTAGATGGTTCAAAATGCTGCTGCAAGGCTTTTAATTAAAGTTAGCAAGAGATCTCACATCACCCCCATTTTATCTAACCTTCATTGGTTCCCTGCTAATTTTAGAGTTCAGTTTAAAATTTTGGTTTTAACTTTTAGAGTCTTGCATGGTCTCACACCTCCCTACATTGCAGACCTCATTCAGTCATACACCTACCCTTGGCCCCTGAGGTCCTCTGGTCAGCTTTTATAAGAGGTACCTTGAACTTATTTTAAAACACGTGGTGATTGAGCTTTTCAAGCTGTAGCTTCAAAGTTGTGGAACTCTCTACCCCCTTTAGTCTGTTTGACTGACTCTGAGGTTATTTTTAGGAAGCAAATAAAAACACTGTTGTTTAGACAGGCTTTTAGTTAGGAGGAAGGGGGGTTATTTGCTGGTTTATTTGTTTTATTTTAATTTATTTATTTGTTGTAGTCTATTCTTAACTTGTGTTTTATTGTATCACTGTAATTTTTTTTTTTTTAATTTGTGCTTCTTTGTCATTTAAAACCTTGTTTCTGTGTTTTATTTCATGTAAAGCACTTTGTGACAAGTGCTGTACAAATTAAATTACCCTTTATTGTCATTCAACCATACATGTACAGTAGAACGAAATTGTGTTTTTCCTACCTACAGTGTTAATCACACACACCCCATATGTAGAATCAGAGGGCCGCTGCCATGCAAGGCGCAGCCACAGATTTCCGTCCTCCATTCCATTATTGCTCAGCACCAAGCTGGACGGCAGGAAGTTCCGCTTTTATATGGTCTTTGGCATGACCTGGCCGGGATTTAAACCCCTGCCTCCCGGGTGTGGGGCGGATGCTCTACCAACTGAGCCACCACTCTGGTGGTAATAATAATAATAAAGTTATTATTATAATATATTATTATTATATTGGCATTACATGGTTTGATATACCGATGGATAGAATACTGGCTCTCCTCAGCCATGAATAACAGCTGTTTGCAACTGTAGGGTACACTGCCTTGCTGCACAACAGCACAGAAATCCACGCAGTGGTTAAATAAAAAAGAGTTACCCACATTTTGTTCACTTAAGGAGAGGATAAATAAATAAATGAATGATTAATGTGTATACTTGTCTGTAAGTATATGATTCATTCATTCACTCATCATTCATTCATTCATTCTCTTAACTGCTTAGTCCTTTACAGGTCATGGGGGGCCTGGAGCCAATCCCAGCATCTTTGGGCGAGAGGCCAGGTACACCCCGGACAGATCACCCATGAATGAAGAATGAAAGATCAAGTCAGGGATTATGACAGAGTTTTACAAAATCACTCCCTCATTATAATGTACACAGAAATTCTGGCTGTGGTGTAGGAACAGTCATACATGCATATTCACTCCTTTTAAAGGTGCTGCTGAAAGAGTGGTTGATATTGTGCTGCTGACTTTAGACCTACTTTTATTGATCAGAAGTACACTGGAAGAAAATGCACCATAATATCACTTTGCGCTGAGCCTCACCCACTTTAAATCAGTCCCCTCCAACAAGCGCAAGTTGCACGCACAGTCAAATACTAATTAGGGAACAAGGGTGAACAGTGAAAAAACAATGTTCTGACATAAACTGATGAAAGCAATGGTGCAAAGCATGGTGCAAATGCACTTTTTTAGATCGTCATAAAAGTGCCCTTTGTCTTGTGGAAAGCTATTTCATGAGATCATTAACCTATTGATTGTTTGTTGTTTTTTTGCTTACAAATAATATTGGGTGTGTGGATAGGCTATGGAGCAATGATGGATTTTTGACCCTTGTGTACATTCACATGTACATGTTTTGGAATGTCTTGTGTTAATCTTTTAGTGAAATATAATAACATGATCACACATTTAAAGGGATCCCATAGAATATGGGATCCCTTTAAATGTGTGCTCATTTAAAGGGATCCCATATGTTGGAGGTCTGGTCCGGGGAATGACTCCGCTGCAGCGGCCCCTGCAGCAGGCATGATGGTGGTTGCAGTTGTGGTACTCTTGTGCGCCGTCCTCCACGCCTCCGGCTCCTCTGGCATGGCAGCCGTGAACGACCTTTCTGCTGGCCCATGGGCGGGACCCTCCAGGGCATCCGGCTCCTCTCCCCCCAAGCGACCTGGATCCAGGACCGGTGGGCTCTTAGGGGTACATAGAAAGGAGTTGGTGAGACCAAGTATGAGAGCACTACACATGTGGACAAAATTGATGGTACCCCTCTGTTAATGAAAGAAAAACCCACAATGGTCACAGAAATAACTTGAATCTGACAGAAGTGGTAATAAATAAAAATTATATGAAAATTAACCAATGAAAATCAGATAATGCTTTTGAATTGTGGTTCAACAGAATTATTTTAAAAAACAAACTCATGAAACAGGCCTGGACAAAAATGATGGTACCCTTAATATTTTATTGCATAACCTTCTGAGGCAATCACTGCAATCAAACGATTTCTGTTACTGTCAATGAGACTTCTGCACCTCTCAGCAGGTATTTCGGCCCATTCTTCATGAGCAAACTGCTCCAGTTGTCTCAGGTTTGAAGGGTGCCTTCTCCAGACGGCATGTTTCAGCTCCTTCCACAGATGTTCAATAGGATTTAGATCAGGGCTCATAGAAGGCCACTTTAGAATAGTCCAGTGTTTCACTCTTAGACATTCTTGGGTGTTTTTAGCTGTGTGTTTTGGGTCATTATCCTGTTGCAAGACCCATGACCTGCGACTGAGACCAAGCTGTCTGACACTGGGCAGCACATTTCTCTCTAGAATACCTTGATAGTTTTGAGATTTCATTGTACCCTGCACAGATTCAAGACACCCTGTGCCAGATGCAGCAAAGCAGCCCCAGAACATAACAGAACCTCCTCCATGTTTCACAGTAGGGACAGTGTTCTTTTCTTGGTATGCTTCATTTTTGCCTCTGTGAACATAGAGCTGATGTGCCTTGCCAAAAAGTTCCAGTTTTGTCTCGTCTGTCCATAGGACATTCTCCCAGAAGCTTTGTGGCTTGTCAACATACAGTCTGGCAAATTCCAGTCTGGCTTTTTTATGATTTGTTTTCAACAGTGGTGTCCTCCTTGGTCGTCTCCCATGAAGTCCACTTTGGCTCAAACAACGACGGATGGTGCGATCTGACACTGATGTACCTTGACCTTGGAGTTCACCATGAATGTGTTTAGAGGTTGTTCTGGGCTCTTTTGTTACCATTCGTATTATCAGTCTCCTCCTGCGGCCACATCCAGGGAGGTTGGCTACAGTCCCGTGGATCTTAAATTTCTGAATAATATGTGCAACTGTAGTCACAGGAACATCAAGCTGCTTGGAGATGGTCTTATAGCCTTTACCTTTAACATGCTTGTCTATAATTTTCTTTCTAATCTCCTGAGACAACTCTCCCCTTTGCTTCCTCTGGTCCATGTTTAGTGTGGTACACACCATGTCACCAAACAGCACAGTGACTACTTGTCATCCTTTAAATAGGCCGACTGACTGATTACAAGTTTGTAGACACCTGTGATGTTAATTAGAGGACACATCTTGGTTGAACATGTCCCTATGGTCACGTTATTTTCAATGTTTTCTAGGGGTACCATCATTTTTGTCCAGGCCTGTTTCATGAGTTTGTTTTTTAAAGTAATTCTGTTGAACCACAATTCAAAAGCATTGTCTGATTTTCATTGGTTAATTTTAATAGAATTTTTATTTATTACCACTTTTGTCAGATTCAAGTTATTTTCTGTGACCATTGTGGGTTTTTGTTTCATTAACAGAGGGGTACTAACAATTTTGTCCACTGCTGTACATGCAGCTGGGGCGGAGCACTCAGGGGACTGCACATTCTGAGTCTCCTTGCCAGGAGGCAGGCAAAATTGTTCATTGACAGTGAAAATTAAATGAGAAGAAATTTGCCTGTTCTCCTGGCACTGGAGGTCCCCAGCGGCCTCCGAGGCGTCCTCTCTCCTCTCCTGGTGTTCCTCATTGGGCTTCGGCTCCTCCTCCCTCGGGGTAAGTTCCTTTAATCTCCTGGCCATCTCCGGAAGGAGCCACGGCTTCACCTCCAAGATGAGGTCCATGTCTGCCAGAAGAGCCTGCCTGCGTTCCTCCATTTCCTCCCATGACAAAGAGAAGCATGGCTTGGAGCGGGGAGGTGGAGCTGTCGTAAGCGGGGCTGGACACTTCTTGCGGCGGGGGTTCCTCCTTCTCCTCCTCCTGGGCGACTTGGGAATGAGATAATCCGGGATGCAGAGAACCACGCTGGGCAGCGGGTCACCCACGCAGAGAGGCCCCCGCATCTTCAGGAGACATGAGCGAAGTGGCCATGAGAAGCTTGAGCACTGGGAGATCCTCATCCGATTCCATGCACGGCATGGCAAAGATGTCCCGGAGGATCTCCATTGCCTCCGGATGACCCCAGAGGCAGTCTCGCTCCATAACCCTCCTCGCGGTGTCCTGAGCCCGTCGAACAGTCAGGGAAGAACAGGGCTTCTGTGTCCATGAGAAAACCTCCTCAAGGAAACACAGCGAACCTAGCTCCCGCTCCAGCTCCCTCTCCATCCAAACTACCATGTTCAAACTCAGGGAGGAAGGAAAAAGGCGTGGAAAGAAAAAAGAAAAAACACACTTCTACTCCACTGGTTTTTTTCTGTCTGGTCGGAGCATTCTGTCACAAATCCCTGTGCGCTGAGAGAATGAAAAACCCCATTGCAGAAGTAGAAAGTGCAATTTTATTAAATTAAACCACACAATAAACAGTTCAGCTTAACTACACAAGTACAGGAAGTTGAAGATGATGAACTTGGGCCACCAGGCATACAGGTGCCCCCTGGAAGCTCTACAGCCCAAAATACGGAAATGCCTAATGCCACAGAACAGCTGTGGACACGGGGAGAAAGGCAATGACAACTTACAGAACTGGAGCGATCCAGGGGCTAATCTGTGCAGTCTGGTGGATGAAGCAGAGAAGCTGAGCCAGCTGTAACACCAAGGGATTTACCAGACTTAAAGCGACGGACATAACAATAAGTCAGAACTGGGTTTGGAACAGCCAAACCCAGATTCATGACAGACACAGAAATTAACTAACACAGGACAGCTGGGTAACTAATTAGGGTCAAATGAAAACACCTGTGAGTGACTGGACAAATGGATGGGTGACAGGAGAGACTAGAGAATAATAACTGAAAAAAGAAACTAAAGATCCACAGACTGCTAATGATAACAAAATTGTGCCAATAGTTTAAAAAATAATGGAAAGCATGGACAGAATGTCCAGATCACAACAGTGCCCAACCCTTAAGGGCAGATTCCAGACACCCAAAACAAAAACAAAGAACACCCCAATTGGGCGGGATGAGGGAGACAGAAGCACAGCGGTGCAAAGACAAGAACACAAACAACAAAAAATGTTCATCAGGTAATTAGCCAAAGTCCCAAGACCACCACCAGGCAAAATATGGCGTGTCTGGTGGCCTATCAAAGTCCATGGACCACTAGATGGAGAAACATACTGCGTCGGTGGCCTACCAAAGTCCAAAGGCCACCAGATGGATAAACACGGTGCGTCGGGTGGCCTTCCACAGTCCATAAGTCACCTGACGGAAGAACATGGTCCCATAGGGGTGTAAAGCTCAGAAGCCTTTGCACAGAGAACAACAATACAGAGGCTTTAAACTCATAGATAATGACATGTCAGATAATGACATGAAAGCTTTACCCTCTGAAACTCTGACCTCTGGAGAAGACAAAGAATGCTTAAACTCAGGGGAAGACAACATGGAACTCTTGCATTCAGGAGATGATGGCATAGAACCTTTACACTCAGAGGATGACAACATGGAACCCTTAAACTCAGGAGGTGTCAACAAGGAACTTTTAACCTTGGGAGATAACATGGAACCTATAACCTCAGGAGGTGATAACATGAAACTCTAACCTCGGGGGGTAACATGGAACCACATAACTTCAGGAGCTGATGATATGGATACTTTGAACTAGGGAGATAGTGGAATCATGGAAACTTTACACTCCTGAGATAGCAACATTGGAACTATAAACTCAGAAGATGATAACATAGGAACTGTAAAGTCAAGCGGTGACCAAATGGGCACATTAAACTCAGGAGGTAATGATAACACAGGAACCCAAATCTCAGGAGGTAATGACAACAGGAAATTCCCTTCCACTAGATATAACATAGAAGTTTTATACTCAGCAGATAACATAGGTACCTCTAGCTCAAAAGAAAATATCATGGGAGTTTTAAACTCAAGAGATGACATTGAGGCTCTTTGCTCTGGAGACCACAAAGGAGTCTTTTGACCTAGAGACCAAAAATCAACTGTTTGCTCTGAAAATAACCATGTAGGAGGTGTTTGCTCTGAAAATCACCACATATGAGCTGTTTGCTCTGAAAATAACATAGGAGCCTTTTGCTCTGAACACAACAACATAGGAGCCCTTTGCTCTGAAGATAACAATATGGGAGGCTTTTCCTCTGAAAATAACAACATAGGAGCTTTTTGCACCAAACATAACAACATAGGAGCCTATTGCTCCGAAGACAACAATATGGGAGCTCTTTGCTCTGAAGATAACAACATGAGAGACTTCTGCTCCGAAGATGAAGATAGCAACACAGGAGCTTCCTGCTCAGAAGATGACAATAACAACATGGAAGCTTTTTGCTTTGAAGATAGTACCTGAGGGACTTTCAGCGCAGGGGCCAACAGCAGCTGAGGAGTGGCGACTCCAGGTGGTGACGGTGGAGCGGACTGCTCTGATAGCCAGTGTGGAGCGGACTGCTCTGATGGCCAGAGTGGAGCAGCCTGCTCAGACGGCCCAGGTGGAGAGGACTGCTCTGACAGCCAGAGTGGAGCAGACTGCTCTATACCTTGGGAATGGGTGGAGGTTTTATGACCTCTTGGACAATGGGTGGAGGTCTCCTGACCTCTTGGACAAAAGGTGGAGGTCTCCTGACCTCTTGGACAATGGGTAGAGGTCTCCTGACTCCTTGGAAAAAGGGTGGTGGTCTCCTGACCTCTTGGACAAAGAATAAAGCGGATGGCTCAACCCCCCTGGACGACGGGGGGAGCGGCCTGCTCTGATGATGGTGATGATGGAGCGGCATGCTCCAGTGATGGAGATGATGGAGCGGCATGCTCCGATAATGGTGACGATGGAGCGTGGTCCTCCTGCGGCTCCATCCTCGACATAGGCACCTCGCACGATGGAGGGAAACAAGAGGTCATTGAGGCAACGCAATGACCAACACAATAATACAATGTATTATTGTATGTTTTAGTTCTTACCAATGTTTTGGGTTCTTATCAATGATATTAATGTTTTTTAGTTTTTAGCAATGCTTGGTTTTAGTTTTTTAATCAATGTTTGGTTTTAGTTTTTTATCAATGTTCACTTGTAGTTTTAGCAAATGTCTGCTTTTTAATGCTAACACCAGCCTGCCCAGGGACTACAGGTGGAAAGTAGCACTTGTGCTATAACCTGGTACAATGCATCTTTCCTCTTTAAGGTCAATGTATATTGTGCATGTCCCTGCATAAATAAATAGATAAAAATAAAAAATAAAAAAACACCACAGTCATAAGCAGCAAAGACTGGTGGGGCGTGTGCTTGGGTCTCCCCACCAGAAGCAAGTCAAGTCTTTTCAAAAATAGCGGTAGAACATAAATGATGAGGTACTTGCCTTAACTCCTGGTCTCCTGCTGCTGGGGTGATGACCTCAGGAAGCACAGCGGGAGAGATGGCCAGTGGAACTGGTACTGGAGCTGGGAAGCACCGACGGGTAGGAACTGGAGCCGGGAGGTGCCGTGGAACAGGCACTGGAGCTGAGGAGTGATGACGAGTAGTAGTAGATTAGTTTATTTGACAGGGACAGTGCAATAAACATAGACAATTAATCAAAGACAATCAATCTGATGTGTTGCACATAGAGTGTATAGCTATTAGCTAATTTGCAACTCTTGTCCCTGGATGGGCTTTAGAAAAAAGAATCAAGATAAAAATATACACAATAACCACATACATCAATGCAGAAAAATTATAAATACACAATTATAAATATTATAAATATTATAAATACACAAATATAACAGCCTGACTCACCTTTAACATAAATATTATAAATACACAAATATAACAGCCTGACTCACATTTAACACATATAACATAACTCACATTTGCCTATTTCAGGCCTTCCTCCCTCCGTCACTCACTATAAACAAACACATTTATTCCTTCCCTTCATTCACTCTCACTTTGCAGACAAATAATTCATACATGAGTACATTCTTGTTTATTTTTCAGCCAGTTTTTAACATTTTTAGTGAATGTTTTAAAGTCCGTTATTATTTTAATTTCATTTGGCATTGTGTTCCAGATGTGACTGCCCTTTATAGAGAAAGCTGTTTGTCCAAATGTGGTTCTGCGGTGGAATATTTTACAGTTATTGTTAACAGAACTCCTGGTGGCTCTGCTGCTGTCCTGTCTTTGGACGAAACCAGCAAGTGGCTCGGGTGCTGATTTATGGAAACATTTGAACGTTAATTTCAGAAGACAGAGGTCAATGAAGCTCTCAAAACTCAATAGGTTGTATTTTTTTAAAACATTACAGTGATGCCACCTAATGGGCTTTTTGTCCAAGATTTTTAGGGTTTGATTATATAATGAACCTATATGTCTTATTGTGGAAGGGGCTGCTTGAGCCCAGACTGTCAAACAGTATGATATATGAGAAAAAACCATAGAATGCATATACAGTGCAGCTGCTTCGTAAGGTATGTAATATCTAATTAATTTAAAGCAGTTCAGATTTTTTTTTACTGTTTTTGAAATTTTCTTTATATGAAGATTAAATTTGAGTTGAGGATCTAGTACAATGCCAAGGTATTTGAATTCTGTAGCTAAACTGATGTCATGATCATGTATATTAACTTTAAAATGTTGCAGGTTACATTTTTTGATTGAAAAGCACATTGAGACTGTTTTCTGAAGGTTCAGCAATAGATGGTTCTTGAGGAGCCACTCTTGGACATCAACCATACTTGTAGACAGTACATCTGCAGCCTGTGCTGGAGTCTTGGCAGCTGTGTAAATAACTGCATCATCTGCATAAAGTTGGCATGTTGCAGCTGAGCAGTGTAACGGCAAGTCATTAATAAAAATGCTGAAAAGTAAAGGACCAAGAATGGACCCTTGTGGGATACCCATGCGGTTGTTTAAAAATGAGGATTTATCCTGGTGAACTTTTACACACTGTTCTCTATTCTGGAGATAAGATGCAAACCATTCTAATGTATTTGGGGAGAAGTTAAAAGATACCATTTTGGATAAAAGCAAACTGTGGTTTACAGTATCGAAAGCCT
Organism: Pholidichthys leucotaenia; assembly: GCA_020510985.1. NCBI lineage: Eukaryota > Metazoa > Chordata > Actinopteri > Cichliformes > Pholidichthyidae > Pholidichthys > Pholidichthys leucotaenia. The sequence goes on from CM035846.1 coordinate 168,783,945, forward strand.
TTTTGAGATCTAGAAAAACAGCTCCTACCACATTACCCCTGTCCAAGGACTGTTTGACGTTTTCAATAAGGCAACAATTTGCTGTTTCTGTTGAGTATCCTGGTCTAAAACCAAATTGATGTGGATTAAGAAGTTGACTGTCTTGTAAGTAGTCTATCAGCTGTGTAGCTACAACTTTTTCAAGAACCTTAGATAGGACTGGTAAGATAGAGATTGGGCGGTAATTGCATATATCGTCTTTACTGCCTGATTTATGAACTGGTATGACGACAGCTTTTTTCCAGCCAGATGGAAATGTACTAGACCTAATGGAGAGATTAATGAGATGAGTCAGTGGTTTGATTAATATTTTGCTGTGCATTTTGAGAAAGGAGGTGCTCATATTGTAGATATCACTAGTTTTTGAGTTTGACAGTGTTTTAACAATACCAGCAATTAACTTCTCATTTACCTCATCGATGTGAAAAGTATCTGTTGGGAGTATGGAATTTGTGTTGTTGAGCACATTTGGCAGCACAAAAATTTTTGTTAAGTCTTCCACAGAGCCCACAAAGTGTGAATTAAATTCATTTGCCAAAGTAGCCTTGTCACTGACGGTCTTGCCATTGATTCTAAGTTCCTTTACCCCCTTCTGATCGTTTTTTTTATTAGTTAAGTTATTTAAATGCCTCCATAGGGAACTGTTGCTACCCTTTGCATGATCTATCAGTTTATTGTAATAAGATATTTTTGATTTTCGCAGCTCATGTACCACTTTATTTCTTAAACTTTTGTACACAAGGTGATCATTTTGTAGTTTGGAGGTTAGTGATGTTTTCAGTGCATAGTCTCGCCTCTTCATAAGTTTTCTTATTTCATTATTTAACCATGGTAGGCTAATCTTCTGTTGTCTACTTTTAATTTGCTTTGAAAATTTTTCTATAGACTTTGTGATTGTTGCAGTTATAAAATTACAACAATCATCTACTTCACATGTTGCCATGAGCTGCTCCCAATTTTGATTCTCTAAGTAATGTTCAAACTCCTCATTTTTTGATTTGGGGATAATAAAATTTGATTTGTCAATATCGACTCCCCCAAAATACTGTAGTCGCTTTTTAGTAAGTTTCCTGACAGCAAGAACCATGTTATGATCTGAGAGACCAGTTACAAGATTATAGGTTCTGGTTATTCGTTCTGGTTTATTAGTAAATACCATGTCAATAAGTGTTCTGGATTGTTTGGTTATCCTGGTGGGTCCTTTGATGATTTGCTGGTAATTAAATTTAGTCATGAGGCTTTTCAGTTTTTGTTTGTCTTTTTTATCAGACCAGTTGATATTAAAGTCACCATGAATTATTGTTTCTCTGTTCTTCTCAAGTTGTTTAACCAGATCACTTAATTCATTATAAAAGGAAGAGTTGTGTGACAGTGGGTTGTACACTACTGCAATGTTGAAATTCATTACCGGAGAGAGACATACATTAACAGCTAAACATTCAAGTGAAGTATTCAAATCAACCAGTTGACATTTATATTTCTCTTTGATGTAAATTAAAACACCTCCTCCCCTCCCTACCTGCCTGTCTTTTCTAAAACACTGGTAGCCCACAATATCGATCATATTAGTGTCTATGTTACTGTGTAGCCAGCTTTCTGAGAGACAAAGGTAGTCCAGATTTGAGTCCAACAGCAACACCGAAATCTCATCTCTTTTGGGGATTATGCTCCGTATGTTTAAATGACCGCCGAGGATCCCCTTTGGTTTAGCCTTGGTGTCCCAAAGAACTCGTGCATGATTAACAGTTTGGAAAAATAAATGTTGTTTTTGCTTTTGTACAGCTCGGTTTTGTGCTAACCCAGTGGTCTGCTGTTTAATAGTGGCAGGTCCAGGGTTAAGGTGAATATCTCCTGCCAGAAGTAGCAGAACTAACAGAACTTTAACTGTATATCCTCTGCCATATTGTGATTTTTGCTTAACAGCCATGTTTGCCTTAATTTGGAAGTTTTTGCTCAGGGCTTTTAAAGACCACATAGAGTGTAGGGTGAGATGTCCAAGCCCAAATCCATACAGGTAAAACTTTTTAACTTCACCTTTGGTTGAGTTTGTCGGAAAATCCTTCTTGTTGCAGGTCCAGACACACAAAGACAAAACGAAGAGGAAGTAGAGAAGTAGAGAAGGCTTATTAGTGGTGCCCATCAGCCCACTTTTTAATCCGGTGGCAGCCATCTTCAGTTCTTCTTGGAAAGAAGGAAAAGGAAAATCTGTGGATAGTAAAATAAATTCTGCTTATATCGCCAGAATCTGATCCGATCGTCCTCGAATCCAGCTGGGCCTCAGCTAGCCAACTAGCCCCTTCCGTTGCTGGTCTCGTTGCTCATAGTCGCCGTAACTGGTCTCCCGTCCCGCTCCTCCAACCGAGTCTCGTCACACACCGCCGCTGCCACCGAGCTCCGCTGAGGTCACGGTAAATCCTCCGCTAGGCACCGCCACCTACCGTCGTCTGCCTGGGTGAAATCTCTGCTGAGCCCCGTCAACAAATAGCCGCTTGCCTGGTAGTATCTCCGCTGGGCCTCGCAGCTGGGCTTCGATTCAGGCTGGTGTAAGGTGGAATGACTGGCGCCAGCATTAAGCTAACTAGCGTTAGCTTAGCAATCGCTTCGGGTAGTCTCGTCGCACACCGCCGCTGCAGTCACGGTAAGTCCTCCGCTGGGCACTGCCGCCTACCGCCGTCTGCCTGGGTGAAATCTCTGCTGAGCCCCGTCAAACAAATAGCCGCTTGCCTGGTAGTATCCCCGCTGGGCCTCGCAGCTGGGCTTTGATTCAGGCTGGTGTTAGGTGGAATGGCTGGCGCCAGCATTAAGCCGGGACTGGAGCTGGGATGTGCATCAAAGGGACTGCTCAAGGTAAAGTGCCCTCCTCCATCATTGCCACAGCCACCTCGGACAGAAAGGAAGAAACACAGGATGGGTCACCACAGTAGTCAGCAGCAGAGACTGGCGGAGAGGACCCAGAGGCAGATGGGAACTGCACTTGGGACTCCTCAGCAGGAGCAAGACAAGTGTTTTCAAAAATAGATGTTGAAAATAAGTGGAAAAGGACTTGCCTTAACTCCTGGTTCACTGCTGCTGGATTGTTGGTCTCAGGTGAAGCTGCTGGTGGTGTGACGACCTTGGAAAATCCCGGAGGAGCTGGTGTGATGCACTCTGGAGATGTTGGCAGAACAGTGGAAGAGGCAGTCTGAAATAAAGTTGTGGGCGAGGGCACCAGCACAGCAACTGTGGGAGCCGGCACTGTAGTTGCCCTGGAAACCAGTGTAGGAGGGTCCTCCGGGGCTGGAAAACTCCATGGGGCTGGAACAGAGGCAGAAGAGTGGCAAGGAGGAGAAAAAGCTGGAACTGAGAGAGTTTGAGGCTGTGCTGGACTGCCGTGTACCCTGCAGGTCCTGTTGTAGTCCAGAGGGACGGAGGGGACGGAAGCACGAGGGACAGAGGGACGGAGTCATTTAACAAGATAAACAGTCCAGTCAGACCAGGGTAGTCCCATAGACTCGGGTGATCCATAACCACTTCGACCGTTGCTTCCAGGAACATCATGGACTGCTCCCGAGTGTGGCATGACCAGGCTTCAGAAATGTACTCCTTGATCAAATAAGCTGCCCCACACTCAAACACGCTGCAGACGCTAAGTTCTGGGCTGCACGGTGGCGCAGTGGTTTAGCACTGTGGCAGCACAGTTTTACCCTCGGCCGGGGGACCGCGGGGATCATGAGATCGTGGGTTCGATCCCAGCCCCCGACCAACAGTGAGCTGTGTGGAGTTTGCATGTTCTCCCCGTGTTGCGCGGGTTTACTCCGGGATTTCTCCGGTTTCCTCCCGCACACCAAAAACATGTAGGTTTAGGGCGCTCGCGCACGCAGCGACCAGTAGCCGGTGGCTTGTCACCAGACTGCAAACCAAGTCTACCTACGGGTACAAATAAGTAACAAAAAAAAAAAAAAAAAAAAAAAAAAGTTCTCATTTGGAGGCATCATTCTGTCGGATACAATCTCCAGCCGTTGAGGGAGAAACTGGACTCATAGCGTGGGCAGAACTCCAATGTAACTCAAGTGTGGCAGAGAGCTCGGCAGTGAACTCCAGCATAGGAAAGGTGAGGGGACCTGGAGATTGCAAGGAAGGCAGAGGAACAGCTGAAGAACCTGGGTGGAGAAGCTGTTGTCTTTGATGAGAGATGATTCAGGTGAATGTCCAAACACAGCTCTGGAGACGCACTGCTGGAGGCGGCAGCAAACCTGAGAGGAGGAGATGAGAGGGTAATACAACTTGGGGAAAATAATTAATTTACCACACAAGAACTATAGTTGCGAGGCGGCACAAACCCAACGATCCAGTGGAGAGCTCTTCACACTCTGGCCCTTACATATGCTGGTGAATCAGGAAGCAGCAGGTGTGTAATCACGCAGGTGCGCTGATGAGCTCCGGAGCCAGGAAAACAGAAACAGGAAGGGAGGGGGGAGGCACACTCGCCTGATCATGACAGTGCCCCCCCCCACCCCAAGGGATGCCTCCTGGCAGACCCCTGGGCTTCTGTGGATGGGCAAGGTGAAAAGCCAGAACCATGCCCTTGTTGTGGAAGTAGGATAACAGAATCAAAGATCTCTCCTCAGGACAATAACTCTTCCAGTGCACCAGGTACTGCAGTCCCCGGCCTCGACGGTGCACGTCCAGAATCCGCTGGACAGTATAGGTGGTATAGCCATCGATGATCTGGGGGGTGGGGTGAGGGGAGTCTCGAGGAGGGGACAAGGGGCTGATGGAGAGGGGTTTGATCTGTGAAACGTGGAAGGTATGATGGATGCGGGGAGATGGGGGAAACCTCAGCCTGACCGTGACGTCATTGATGATGCGGGAGATCAGGAAAGGGCCCAAAAAGCGAGGGGACAGCTTCCACAAATCCCCCTTCACCAGTACCTTCTCAGTGGATAACCAGACCTTCTGGCCCACAGAGTATTTAGGCACCTCCCTATACCTACGGTTGGCATACAGACAATTCTGCTCAGACAATCACTGAAGAGCCACCTGAGTGGACCTCCAGAGGCGGCGACAGCAACGGACGTGGACCTCCACCGAAGGTACCGCAATCTCCCTCCATCATGGGTAGAAGCGGTGGCGTGCACCCCATGGCGGCTTCGAATGGTGTCAACCCCGTGGCGGAGGAGACAGCAGAGTTCAGAGCATACTCCACCCAGGTCAGGTGGGAGCTCCAGGTTGCTGGGTTGCAGGATGCTACACACCTCAGGGTGGCCTCCAAGGACTGGTTTGCACGCTCGGCCTGACCGTTGCTCTGGGGATGAGATCCAGATTTGAGGCTGACAGAAGTGCCCAGGGCTTGACAGAATGTTTTCCACACCCGTGAAGTAAACTGTGGTTCTCAATGTGAAACAATGTCTATGGGGATGCCGTGTAATCGGATGACATGGATGGATAGGAGATTGGCCATCTCAGCAGCAGAGGGGAGACCAGGAAGGGGAACCAAGTGAATGGCCTGAGAAAAGCGATCAGTAATGGTGAAAATGACAGTGTTACCTTGAGATGGAGGGAGACCCGAGACAAAGTCAATGGCAATATGGGACCAGGAACGGGAAGGGATGGGGAGAGGATGGAGGAGACCGGCTGGGGGAGAAGAGTCAGATTTGTTGGCGATGCATGTGTGGCAAGCCGTTACATAGTCTTTCACATCTGTCTGGAGGCAAGGCCACCAAAACACACACTGAATAAGTTCCGTTGTGCGGGTGATGCCGGGATGACAGGCAAAAAAACTTGTGTGCCCCCACTGGATGACGTCACTGCATAGAGGGGAGGACACGTAGTACATCCTGTTGGGCAGGCCTCCATTGGGACAGGTTCCACCAAGTGGGCCTGCTGGACCCTCTGCTCTATGTCCCAAGTAAGCGCGTCCAAAATACAGGAGGAGGGCAGGATGGTGTCCGCAAGGGAAGCAGCAGCTGCAGGAGAGGGAGTGGAGGAGGAGTTGGAGGAAAACTGGCGTGAGAGAGTATCAGGTTTAATGTTGCAAGACCCAGGGCGATATGTGATGGAGAGATTGATTCTAAGAAAAAACAGGGCCCACCGAGCCTGCCAGTCATTCAAACATCTGGCCGATCTGAGATATTCTAAATTTTTGTGATCAATCCAGACCATCACCAGCTGATAGGCTCCCTCCAGCCAGTGTCTCCCCTCCTCCAGTGTCAATTTAATGGCCAGCAGTTTGCAGCCCCCTGCGTAGTAATTCCTCTCGGCTGGGGTCAGCCGCAGAGAGAAAAACATGCACGGGTGGAGCTTCTGGTCAGAGCCAGAATGCTGTGACACCACAGCACCCACCCCAAATCAGAAGCATCCACCTCGGCCACGAACTGGGTTTGGGGTCTACCTGCACCAAGATAGGTGTGGTGGTAAATTTCTCTTTGAGTGTTGCAAAAGCCCACTCAGCGGCCTCGGACCACTTGAATGGGCTCTTGGTCGAAGTAAGCTGGGAAAGGGGCAGAGCGCTTTTGCTGTAATCATGCCTGAACCGGCTGTAGAAATTGGCAAAACCCAGGAAGCGTCGGAGTGCTTTCTTGGTTTGGGAAGCAGGCCAGTCTACTACTGCCTGAATCTTTTCCGGGTCGGCCTTTAATGTGCCCCCGCCAATGGTAAACCCCAAGAAAGAAGTGGAGCAGGTGGAAAACTCACACTTCTCAGCTTTCACAAAAAGCTGATTTTCGAGCAGCTGCTGCAGGACAGTCCAGACGTGGACAACATGTTCCTCCAGTGTGGGAGAGAAAATCAATGTCATCTAAGTAAACAAAAACGAAATTGTTTACTATGTCCCGGAGGACGTCATTGTTTAATTGCTGGAAGACGGTGGGGACGTTGGTTAGGCCAAAGGGAATGACCAAATATTCAAAATGACCCAAATGTGTTTTAAAAGCTATCTTCCATTCATCCCTCTCGCGGATATGTACCAAATGATGCGCATTCTGGAGATCAAACTTAATATATACTCGTGCCTGTTGGGGAAGTTCAAAGGCCAAATTAATGAGTGGCAGCGGGTATTTATCCTTAACGGTGATGGAATTTAGCTCGTGATAATCAATGCAAGGCCACAAAGTCCCATCCTTTTTGCCTACAAAAGAGAACCCGGCGCCAAGAGGAGTGGACGAAGGGCGAATAAGGCCAGTGCTAAGGGAGACTTTAATTTAGCCCTCCATTGCTTCCCTCTCCGGCCCAGATAAACTGTAGAGCCACCTGGATGGCAGCCACGCACCTGGAAGGAGGTCGATAGCACAGTCATAGGACCGATGAGGTAGCAAACATAGGGCCCTTGACTTGCTAAAGACCTCCCCTAAGTCATGGTAGACCTCGGGCACACAGCTGACATCCGTCGGCTCAGCCAAAGGGGAGGAGAGAGGGAGAGCGGGTGAGCAAGGAGCGGAACGGAGACAGGACGACAAACAGAATGAGCTCCATGAGGAGATAGAACCCTGGGCCCAATTAATTATTGAATTATGTTTGTGAAGCCATGGATACCCCAAAATCACGGAGGCGGAAGTTTGTGGCAGCACAAAAAACTGAATTGTCTCGCGATGGTTACCGGACAAAATGACCAAAACAGGATCAGTTTGCCGGGTCACTGCCGCGAGACAACGGCCAGATGCGGCGGAAACATTAACAGGTGTTGGGAGGTTCCTGGTGGGGATCTGAAACTTTTGAACCAATTCCAGGTGAATGAAATTTTGCTCTGCCCCGGAATCCACCAGAGTGGAGGTTTTACACTGGGCCTCAGATAACTAGAATAGAGCTGGAAGTGTAAAACAGCTGAGGTAGACTTTGGGACTGTCCAAAAGCTTGTTGAATGTTACTGCAAAGAAGAAGTGCTGCATTTTCAAACTTATCCTTGCTTCCAAGATTGTAAGCTTGTGTAAAAGCATCAACAACAGTGATCTTCGAACTGTAGACAAGCCAGAATGAAATTGCGCCAGATTTATCTGGGATGATTTTCATAAAGGAAACATGCTGGATTGGGTCATTCTGCAGGCGTTTCAGTAGTTTTTCAGAGCGATAGTTCTCATTCTCATACCCATTTCATTTCAACTGTTCGATGAACAGCAAGCGCAAGGAACTTAGCCGTACAACCTCATATTGCTGGACGACATGAATCTGAATATGGTCCCGTACTGATGCCAGAGCCTTCTCATGGGCAATTAGCATTTCGCTGTGCTTCGGTTCTTTAGCTCTGTTGATCCCACGCTCGTAGTTAGAGAAAGTTGTACGGAAGGACTTAAAACATGACTCATGGTGCTTGGCCTCAGCAGAGAAAAGATCAACACCTTTCACCAAGTGATGTAGTCGAGATAGATCCAATTTTTCTGCCTTTGATTCGATTTGCTCCCAAGCATTGTCTTTGTTCCTCCAAGATGAGAACAGTCGAGGCCGCTCAGTTTTTCAGTCAGGTCCTTTAATCTCTACTTTTTCACAGAAAATGCACTTGCGTGGGAAGAGAGGACCTGGGGTAGATCGTTTGTGGGGTGAACATAATGCCGAGGTTGATGCCTTTGGTTCATTGTCCTGTCCATCTCCAAGACGATCCAAGTTGTAGGTGAAACGCTGATAATACTGACGGTGATACCCAATGCTTTCCAAGTCATCAGGGAGGGCTGCAGAAATCTGGTCACATACAGATTGCATACGATGTGGCGAATCATGTGGCTGGTGGAGACGGCAGTCCCGAATACCATGAAGTTACTGTAGTTTTTCAGCTGCAGTTCCTTTGACGTTACTTAATTTTGTGAAAGGGCCATGATCAGATAAAGATGGCACATGAAGCATGCATGTGGCATGGGTGGGCTTTTTGCGAGAAGGCTTTGGAGATGCTGCAGCAGCACTTCCATCACGTTTTCGTTTCGGCATTTTGGCCTCTTTCACATGTTATTCTGAAATGAAGAGTAGGACTATAGCATCAATACCAAAATATCTCTGAGTTTTAGTTTAGAAAAAAAGAGAATTAAAAGTATCCCTAACGAAAGGTTTCCTTTTTTCCACTACATAAATGTGAACACGTTTAGTTTGTTCTTTTTTACCTCGATAAATGAGAAACCATCAGAGACATTCCCTTGTGTCTTTTGTTTGGTTTACATTGCAAAACAAGACCCTGTGGAAGATTACATTTGTAACCAGGTTATCCAATAAAGTATTATTATGGACATTACCTGGAAATCCTGATTCGCCGAGTCACTGCTATGAAATGAGAGGGATTAAAGTGTACGCCAATAAGCCTACTGACTTGAAAGCTGCTACTTTGAAATTTGTAGTACAACTTGCATTGTCTTATTATATGGATGTGTGGGTCTCATACAAAATTGGTGCTTTGACTTTTGCAGATACATGTGTTTCAAAAAGGTTCTCTGTGGGTATACACCCACCGTGGAGATAAGTTTCTGAAACTTAAAGAGTTTTCCAGTATAAATACAGAATATTATTTTATATACCCACCTTGTCTCAAATTTGTGACCTTTTGAGCTCTGGTGACCCCATTTCTGGCCCCATCTGCAGAAACTTTGTACGAATGAATAGCAGAATGCAAGACGGTCAAGATGAGTGGTAGATATCGCATTTATCTTGTGTGGTTCAAAAGTTATGTGCATTTTAGTTTTCCCTACCCCATATTTGAGCTTTCGTAAAAATGGATAAAACATAAGTTCGTACAGTATGAGCCATTTATAAGATAATCTTGTTTTGTCACATCCAAGTGATCTAGTTGCATCCTGTCGACAATATCTAGCCATTAAAACTGTTGAACGAACCACTGTGGGCCTGGCATAAGCTTTAATTGACACGATGCAAAATTTTCAGCAATGACCTATTTTGGTGACCTTTTGCCCTCTGTTGTCTATTTACCCACCAATGGAAAGCCGAGATCATTTCAAACATTTTGAGTGGTATTACATGTAGCTGTGATGTTGCAATCTAAAGATGTGCTCATTTGTATTTTCCCTACCCCTAAAATTGAGATTTGATAGTTTGCCGAGGTCCTATGCTAAACTTGCATAAAAAAGTCACGTGGGACAATTTATGCAACTGGTAACATAGCAAACCATTTTTTACACATATTTTTCCATCTAATGATACCAATTAAAAATATATTTCCAAAGGTGCACGCTAACCCCCTTTTTTGACTAGACTATATGGTTAGCTTATAAATTTACCACTTTTCTTGAGACATTTTACCCTTATTCCACAGAAGTTTACAACTATATACTTAAAAATTTAAACTTTTTTTTCTGATTAGGGTGACAACTTTTTTCTCATAAATTTTCAATATTTTTCTTGTACATTTTCAACTATACTCTCACTGACATGTTCTATTGTTCTATCCCTGCACTCTTTATGGGGAGGGGAGGGATGGCATCCTGACAAGGGGGATTGCTTTTGGTCATTTAGCTAACAAGGAAGATGGCATCCCCTGTTATCCCCTTTCAAATTACCTACTGGGATGGGGGATGGCAGGTTCAAATCCCCTACTGACTGCATTGCATCAGTGTGACCAAAATCAAAGCCTACGCCCAAACTTATAGTTTACTTACAGTGTACTCATATTGCAGTTTGAATATACAGTATAAAGCATACAGTTTATAAAACAGACATGCTGAACCATTTCAGACTTAATGTAGATAAATGTTCAAGGAAAATTCCCAACAAATGAAATACTGAGAGGTAACTGAAAGCAGCAGTTTGTCAAAGCAGTTAACTGCCTCAAAGAAATCCAAGGATGTGATGGAGCACATCATCCTTAGGGCCCCGTAATACTGATCATTTAACCTCTCTTATGTGAGAAACCCTGAATACCTCCCTTTGACCGCAAAGTGGGGTCTGAAGTTTGATGCTCCATATAGTGCTACTGTATATTGATGAGGCTTTGTGGCAGATCTAGCCACCTGTGCAAGTTTCTTTTGATCTTCCTATCAAACGTCTCCATAGATGAATGTGCTCTTATAACAGCAAAACCAAGACCTCTGTAATAAATTAAAGCCTTAAAGTCTGCCAGGTAGGCAAGCCTTGTCTGCACAGTCTAACAAAACCTCACACTTCTTGATGGTTGTTTAAATTGCTGCTTTATTCTTAAGGTTACAGTTAAAGTGCATTCAGACCAAATGCAAAGTGCAAATTTTTCGCATGACGTGATTGCACATAAAGTCAATGTAAACATAGGAATACATGCAAATTTGCGTCTCAGTGAGTGGCAAAAGGAAAGTGTGGCTGCCTTCATAACTTCCACAGTTGTTTTCTACCTGCTGTGATAAACCCAAAAAGCTTCATGTTTAGGTTTACAACGTTATCCAGCGGGGCACACAGCTGGTAAAATGTCACTGGCTCTTCCAGAAACTGCACCTGGATGATGATTGCTTACAGTGCTAGCTGCTCGCTCTCGTCAGCACATTTGGTAGCAGGATACAAACTACAGACACTCTATCTCACACTCCATCTTCTGCAGAGCTCCAATCTATATGCTGTTGAGTGGCAGTCTCATTTTAAAACCAGTTTACTCTCCAATGTCGATATTTTTGCTCTGGTGATGGTGGAATCTCAAGGCTGAATAGCTATTGTGACCAACTCTCTTGAACACAAATGTGCAATTTTGTATATATTCACGTGTTTACATTGACTTCATATGTAATTGTGCCACGCAGAAAATTTGCTTCATATTTGGTCTGAATACACCTTTAGAGACTTAGCTTTGCTCTTGACTGTCTACTCTATGATGAATGGAATAACAACACCTTCCAGAAAGAAGTCCCCTTTTTCAGTACCATGGGCCTGTATTTAACTGGCTTGAAGGTCATCTGTGCCCAGTCAGTGTTTCCAAGCTAAACAGGATCAAGACTGATGCTGTAGGGACAGAAAGGCTCTGATAAGAGGCAACATAATACCATATTAGTCTTCATTTGAAGGCATATGCTGTGTTCAAAATGTTCACTCGTTCCCCATATAGTGTACTGTATAGTGAATCAGCCGTTTTGTAGTGCTTTTCGAAATCTTAACTGAAAATTTCATTCACTATATAGTATACTCAAAATATTCCACAATGCATTTTGAAAAGTAGTGTACAACGGATGGTCACTACATTAGCCAATGCATCCCATAATGCAATGCACAGCCAATGGAGCAGTGAGAGGAGAGCTTCACATCACAACATAAACTACCTTAAGGAATTTATATTTATTAATTCAGCAAAAACAATTTGATTTAATACATATTCACTGCAAATTCCATGCAGGTATTCATTTTTTACCACCGTTAGTCTGTTATGTTTCACTGTCTCACCATGATGATGTCATAAACCGCGCCGCAAAAACAAGCCCAGTAGTGTCTAAAAGCTGTTAATTTTATCGTTATATTGAGTTTACTATGTAGTCCACTATATCTTCTACTTCTTCTATATCTTCTACTATATTTCTGGCCAGGACATTTCAAACTTCACATGAAACTCAAATGCAGAACTGCTGGGAAATTCAAATTTCTGACCAATCATACAATAGTTGTCAGACACCACACAAGAAAAAAGTTCTGCCCAGATGATGTGTCAAGAACAAGTTGCAAGAACTTCCAAACCAGGGCTGCAAGAACAAAATGATGTCAGTTTGTTCTTGCAGCCCTGGGAGAGAGAACACTTTTTTCTATTGTTGCGGAGTATGTATCGGCCTTAAGTAGGGCTGGGCGATATGGCTTTTAACATGTATCGCAATACATTTAGGGTTTTATTGCGATACACAATACAGTATGTATATATATATATTGCTCAAAAAATAAAAGGAACACTTTGAAAACACATCAGATAAAAAATAAGCTGGATATCTACACTGATATGGACTGGATAATGTGTTAAGAATGAAAAGATGCCATGTCTTTTGATGGAAATGAAAACACTCCAAAACTCAAAGTGAAGAAATTGTGGCAGGCTAGTCCAGCTTACTCAGATTAAAAAGTGTTCCTTTTATTTTTTTGAGCAGTATATATATATATATATATATATATATATATATATATATATATATATATATATATATATATATATATATATATATATATATAAGTTCGGGGGTCAGCCAGACAATTTTTTTTGTGTTTTCCATGAAAAGTCACACTTATTTACCACCATGAGTTATAAAATGAATAGAAAATATAGTCAAGACATTGACAAGTTTAGAAATAATGATTTGTATTTGAAATAATATTTTTTTCCTTCAAACTTTGCTTTTGTCAAAGAATCCTCCATTTGCAGCAATTACAGCATTGCAGACCTAACATGATTGCACAAGGGTTTTCTAATCATCCATTAGCCTTCTGACACAATGAGCAAACACATTGTACCATTAAGACACTGGAGTGATAGTTGCTGGAAATGGGCCTCTATACACCTATGTAGATATTGCACCAAAAACCAGACATTTGCTGCTAGAATAGTCATTTACCACATTAGCAATGTATAGAGTGTATTTCTGATTAGTTTAAAGTTATATTCATTGAAAAAAAGTTCTTTTCTTTCAAAAATATGGAAATTTCTAAGTGACCCCAAACTTTTGAACGGTAGTGTATATATATATATATATATATATATATATATATCATGATATCTTGAGATTTACTCCAAACCACTGTATAAATGTAAAACCTTTGTATAAAATTACACGGCATGATAATAGAGACAGACTCATGTATTGCATTTTTTAAAATTGCATACAAAAAAAGGGGGTGGGAATAAAATCAAGTTAAATTTAGCAAACTTTACTGAACCAGTGAGACAACCCCACTGATGAAATTTATGACATGATTCCAAAAAAAACACCTTTTTTTTAAATTTGTGATTTTCATTTTTTTTTTTTTTTTGCAAAACATGCTAGTTGAAATCATGTAGAAGCTACTCTATCCTTCAGATAACAAAGTGGGAGATTTGATTTTAAAACCATAAATTTTGTATTTGAAATAGAATAGTCAATGAACAACAGACATTCCTTGGAAACTTTGAACCTGATTTTCTCAGAGAAGTAGTTTTGGAGGTGCTAACATTCAATGGCCACATCTTCTTCAAAGCTTTTTGGATTTCCACGTGTTAGACATCATTGGAAAGCTTAGATTCCACACTTTTAGAATCTGTAAATAACTCAAAATACCCTTCAGGAGACTTGTTCCTGGTTTTTCTATGGCTGGTCACAAATTTGCAGCAAATAGGAATAAAATAATGATAGGCCTTCCTATTATGGCCTGTAATAAAACCATTAAAAACAAAAACAACTAGAAAAGCACTCGGAGAGCGCAGACCTCCACCAAGCGCCACAGTTCCCCCCATACAGTGTTTGTGTGTACGTTTTCAGATTCCTTGACAACGAAAACATATGACTAGCAATTGGATTGACAATGATAGGATTAGTGGTTCAGTAGTTATTCACGAAAATGGCATTTTCCGTAATGGCGGCCACAGTTCCCCCATACAGTGTTTGTGTGTACGTTTTCAGATTCCTTGACCATGAAAACATATGACTAGCAATTGGATTGACAATGATAGGATTAGTGGTTCAGTGGTTATTCACGAAAATGGCATTTTCCGTAATGACGGTTTTCCTCTGGACGGTGATCCGGATCACCACCAAAATGTAATCATCTGTAGGATACCCCATTTCTGACAATCTGTGAAAATTTCATGAAAATCCGTCCATAAGTTTTTGAGTCATCTTGCTAACAAACAAACAGACAAACAGACAAACAGACAAACCAACGCCGATGATCACATAACCTCCTTGGCGGAGGTAAAAAAAAAGACTCAACACAATAAAAAGTGCATTAAGCAAGAATTCTAGAGAAAGATATTTTCAAACCATTTAGTTACTCTTTCTGTTTGGTCATGTTTTCTCTCTTTCTATTTTGCACTTTTGTTGTATGGGATAAATTTTCCAAATGAAAAAGACAAATAGTCATTTTCTTTGGGCTGGGACCTTTGTTTCTTTTTTTGTTTGTTTGTTTGTTTGTTTTTGTAGGGGCTACCTGGGATGTTAAGAGAGGATTTTAATGCATTCTTTATATTATAGTGGATGACATCTCAAGTGGTGAAACCAGTTTGTGGTAGTGCAACAAAATTTGCACAAAACTGTATTTTGTTCAATTTTCACCTTCTAAAGTCCTAACTACTGCCAGAGAACGGAGGTGGTGCTTTTTTTCTCCTTTTGTTCAAGTCCGATGCACTGCAGCTAGTATGTGTGTGTCATTTCATTTTTCCCCGTTTGCTCACTCTGCCAGTGTTGCCAGATTGTGCATAAAAAACTAATGTCTCTGCTCCATGAAAATAGGCTCAAAAGAAGCAATTTCTAAAGAAAAAAATTGCAAGAAAAAAACAGACCTGGTGACGACCCTGAAATGAAACATGGTATGGGGTGGCGGGGGGAAGCACCTGAGTGCAGCTTTGTGAGAGAAGAGAGAAGCCGAGAGCTGTGAAAATGCTTGAGATTAGCGATAAAGACATTTTTTGTATTGCACATAGTAGAATGTATTGATACAACAAATATATTCATTGTATCGCCCAGCCCTAGCCTTAAGTTGTGGATATGAAGTTTTTTTTTTCTTCTTTTCACTGATATAATTGCTGTAGCATCTCCTGCTTTCTTCATTCCAGCACCTTTCAGTTCAACAAACAACAAGCATTCCCTTCATGTTTTGTCTACTTAAAAGCATATTTACGCCTTTCTCATGAGGAAATAGCTGTATCACAAGATATGTTTGCATCAGGCCAGTGTGAGAAAATTATGAGGTAAAAGGAGAGTTTGCTATCATTTACTTGTAAGACAGGTTTTAGAATTAGAAATTTTAAAACCATTAAAATGCTGGTAGGAGGCTTAGCTTGGAATGTAAAATGAAGTACTTGTGGACCTCTAAGTGTCATTGTCAATTTTCAGTATGCACTAATATCTAAAAAAAATAATACTAGCTCATTAAGATACATTATCTAATGGTGATCTTGTGCTGAAATTCTGCTAAAACCAGTGATGCAGATGAACTGAACTGCACTTTTGCCACTGACAACATAGTAATCATGCTGGGTTATTGCACACTAAGAGGCAAAAAGCTATCATGAGAAACTATACCAAGCCACTGAAGCTATAAAATGCAATACATTAATTAAAGGCAAAACTCTGACATCAGTCATATTAAAAGTGTGCTCTTCCTCTCCCACAGAACACGAGTCACATGAAGAGCTGACTTCTGCAGTCATTATAATTGTACGGTAGCTGCATTTATGATTTGTTTATACATAACGAATGCAAATTGCAAGGCTCCAACGTAATTGTATGCTTCAGCATTCTTTATCCTAATAGTCAGTTTTGGATAAAATGCACTTTGTATCTCTTCACTTGATGAGACTGCCAAGTGCAATATGAACAATTACTGTCCAATATGAAGAGCTCTAATGGCCAAGTTAGTTTAATTTTTTAAAATAATCACAGAGAATGGTTTGACATTGATCCGGTCAGAGGATTCTGCTCTATTATTCTTCTGCACAGTGCTGTAGCTGAGGCTTTGTCTCCTCTTTTATGGCACAAGGTTTACAATCACTGGCATCAGGTTGTTATCTCTGAACCAGAACAGAGATGGGATTTTCTTTTAGTTTAAATGAGTTATTTGGAGCTACTTATTTTTTAACCCTGCTCGCTATTGTTTTGTAATGAATTGTAAAGGACAGGGGAGATGTCTCTTTGCCTGGCAAATAAACATTAATTGTGTATGTAGCAGTGTGTGCATGTGTGTGTGTAGGTGTGTGTCATGTAAAAGAAAGGGGGAGTATGATGCAGGGGAAATGGGGGCTGAGGGGTGGACAAACCCTTGGGTCTGGTGGTGGTGGTGGTGGTGGTGGGGGGGGGGTACTTGGCCCCCCAGAGGAGGGGTGACAGGTCGCTACCCTGTGATATTGGTGGTGCCCTGACGTATGGCATTGGCGTGGCCTGGGCTGCACGGTCTGGTGTCCCTTGCCCTGAGGTGGGATCTGGGGGGAGTGGGTAGCTTCTGGAGCCAGTTTGGGAGCTGGCTTCTGGTGGGAGGTGGGGGTGTGTGGTGTCATGAGTGTAGTGTGTGTGTGATGCCGTACCCGCCCACAGGGTGACGTCAGGCGGGCACGGCCGCTGGTGTATATAACTGTGTTCTGATAATAAAGAGTAGTTCACTGTTCAGTTCAGCATGGCTCCTGTCTCATTATTCATACATAACATATTGGCAACGAGGATAATTATGGCAACGTATGGGCTGTCTCAACCCCTAGTGCCGTTTCTGGAGTACACTGGAGAGCCGGTGATCTTGTGGCCGAAGTGGAGGGCCATGTTTGAGGGTTACATCGGGGCGCTGGGCCTAGGTGGACTCGACGGGAGAAGACGATGAGCACTTCTGGCCCATCATCTCGGTGCGGAGGGCCGAAGAATTCTCGGTACATTGGGAGAGAAGAAGTGCTATGTAGATGCTGTTGAGCGGTTGGACGATTTTTTTGTCGTGCAGACGAGGACCACGACGCTGTGGGTGGTGGAAGTGTTGGCGCCAAACAAGGCTAAGCTAGTTAGCTGGGAGAAGCTAACGGTACAGTCAGTGTCTATGGATGGGCTAGCCATGAAACTAACTGCGCGCCAAAAAGTTTCCAAGCTACCAGCTGAGCATCGAGGTGGGTCCGGGGGAGTCCCCAGTCACTGAAGAAGGCAGGCCAACCGCGAAGCGCAGAAAGGTGGAGGACCGAAGCGCTGATGAGTTTGATGGCACGGTGTGTAACAACAGCAGAGCGCCTGGGACAAGGGTGCCGAGAGCAGCAACAAAACTCCTGGGTCGGAGAATGACTCCGACAAGGGCGAAGCTGAGAGCCCTGGGAGACAGCAGCTACGGTGGGGCATGGAGATGATGCAGCAGAGCGCCTGGGACAAGGGTGTTGAGAGCAGCGATGAAGCACCTGGGTCAGAGAACAATGCTGACGAGAGCGATGCTGTGGATGCCGAGAGTGATCAACAGCAGCCATGTGCCACGGAGGTTGGGCAGTGTCTCAGTGCTGGATCTCCATGTGCCTTGGATGAGGGTGCTGGGTGGTACGCCGAGGCGCCCGAGGCAGCGAGCGGCACAAATGAGCGGGCTTCAGTTTTCCCTGGAGTGCGGCCACAAGGGGCCAGAGTGTTTGGAGCCATGACGGCGGTGTTGAAAGCGGTCGGGAAAAGAACGATGGGCACGGAGAGATGGAGTGCCGGACAGCAGCACTGCTGGGCCAGAGAGGAGAAGCAGTTGATGGTGAGAGGAGACATTTTCGCCGGGAAGGGTGGTTTCGATCCTGGGGGCAGACGGCCGCCAAAAATTAAAAATTTTGTAAAATTGTAAAATTTGTTTAATAGTTCTGTTGTTTATATGTTTATGTATGCGGTAAAATGTTATTGTTTTGTGTTTTATTAGGTTAGGAACATGGCAATGATTTTAGTTATTAATGGACTTTTCTTTAATTTAGCAGGTCGCAGAATAACCCACCATGCCGTGTGGGCACAACGGTCGTCCACCCGTCCGCCCTATTTTAGGTTTTGTTATGTGAATGAGTTAGGCCATTTAGAAGCATTAGTTTTCGTTTGGTTAGTATGTGATTCGGTTTTGAAATTTGGGTTGGTTTTAATTGAATGAGTGGTTTTTGACTTTCTAAGGGGGGGAGAAAATGTGGGGTTGGGGTTGAACACCTTTATTGTGAAGTGCGGTGTAGTGGTGGCCACTTCCTGTTCCGCCACTGCACTGCCCTATAAATAGCAGAGGGCATCCATTACACAGTCTCTTCATCCGGTGCCCTCTGCCTGGTGTCTGCTGTGTGTCCATGTGACTACCTAAGTTCAATAAAGCTGAGTTCATCCAGTCACCTGACCTCATCCTTTCAGAGGTATTTTACCATACATAACAGATCTGGAAAATAAAGCCATCAACACAGCACCCATACAATGCAAACCCACCTTCTGGAAAAGATACATGGACGACACATTGGAGAAAATAACAAAATGACAACACAAGAACTCACAGACCATCTGAACAACACAGACTACACTGGGAACATAAAATTCACACACGAAGAGGAAGAAAGTGGTACCATAGCCTTTCTGGATATGAAAATCCATCACAATGATGACGGCAGTATAAAAATCTCAGTCTACAAAAAAAAACAACACACACGTATCAGTACCTACTATGGACATCAGAACACCCCACAGCACACAAACTATCAATTGTCAGGACACTATACGAATGTGCCACCATCATCACAAACCAAGAAGACAGACAAGAGGAGGAAAACCACATCAGACATGCACTCACACGCTGCCAATATCCGATATGGATGATAAATAAAGGGAAACAGCAAATCAAAAACAAAGAAAATAAGATACAGACCAAAAGCCGAAATCACAAACAAGGACATCATAACCAAACCATACATCCGAGGGATAACAGAACCAAGTCAAAGGATCATGAGAAAACACAAAATAAACACAGCAGTAAAACCACACAAAAAATTAATAAGACAGTTATTAGTACACCCCAAGGACAAAATAGAATCCATCCATCCATCTTCTACCGCTTTTCCGGAGGTCCAGGTCGCAGAGGCAGCAGTTCAAGCAGAGAAGCCCAGACTTCCCTCTCCCCAGCCACCTGCTCCAGCTCTTCAGAGAGGATACCAAGGTGTTCCCAGACCAGCTGGGAGACATAGTCTCTCCACCGAGTCCTGGGTCTGCCCCGGGGTCTCCTCCCAGTGGGATGTGCCCGAAACACCTCAAGTGGGAGGCGTCCAGGAGGCATCCTAATCAGATGCCCATACCACCTGAACTGACGGTCCGCCCTCCAGTCGGCTCACCACCTGCAGGAGGGTTCATGGGGGTCCGGTGCTATGTGGATTAGGTGGCGGTCAAAGGCAGAGCAATTTACGTTCCTACTCTCACCTATGGTCACGAGCTTTGGGTAATGACCGAAAGAATGAGATCGCGGATACAAGCGGCTGAAATGAGCTTTCTCCGTAGGATTGCTGGACTCACCCTCAGAGATACGGTGAGGAGCTCAGTCATCCGGGAGAGGCTCAGAGTAGAACAAAATAGAATATGGCAAAAAATGCAACATAATATATGAAATATCATGCAGATCATGTAACAAGACCTACATTGGAGAAACAGGAAGATCATTCGCCACAAGGAAAAAAGAGCACCAGAAGGAATGAGAGAAGGAAACACAAGGACGGCTCACAAGATCACAAAAAGAAAAGGCAGAACAGGCAATATTAAAATCAGCAATACCAGGTCACAGCAAAAGAAATAATCACATCATGAACTGGGACAATGCAAAAATCACTGGATCGGAGAGCAACAGACACAAACACTGGATCAAGGAGGCCGTAGAAATAAGGAAGCAGGGAAAAGACACATGAATTGTGTGAGGGGGTATTTATACTTTCCCACACATGGGACAACATTCTCCAGAGACCAGCGGAGGGCGGGGCCAGCCCAGTGGATCTGACAGTTCTACTGGGCTGGCCCCACCTAGGAAAGGCAGCTGATAAACAACACTTTGCAGCACCTAACACTTCTGAGGAAGACTGCAGTGGATAGTTTAAACATGTAAAGGTAAAAACATCTCCTTTTTATCCTTGTCTTTCATAAGAAAAACAAAAGGCTAACACACACACACACACACACACACACACACACACACACACACACACACACACACACACACACACACAACATCCTATGTAAAGTGAAAACAGCTTTCTGGCCTTAACTCCTTGACAACCATATACAAATTTTTATGCTGGGAATCTGTCCTCTGTACATTTGTATTTAACTTTCACAACACAAAATTAATGTGTCAGTGGCATTTGGTTCATGATTTGTTTCACAGTTGCAGTGCCTGTGGAAAAAGCCGAATGATACTTCTTTAATGGGTCACAAGGGGCTATTTCTAATTCAAATAGTCTTTCATCACTTAATTAAAAGGATTGAATGCAAGAAGAAAGGTTGACCTCAACCTTAATCAACCAATAGGAGCGAGAGGCAAGGTAATCTGAAAAGCCTCTTTGTTTTGGCTCCGATGACTAACAGCAACTCAGAGAGCACCAAATGTAAAGAAACAGACCTGAGTGCAGTGTCCTTGCGTCAAGTGATTACTATAGTGAAATGATTTGTTTGCTTGCTGCACTGCTCAAGATTTTTAAACCTTGATGAAGACTGTGTGCAAACTGCATAGTGTTTGTCAGACTGTGATAACGTAAAGCAGACTAAAAGGAAAATGGAGTCCAATCAGTGAAAATAATTGCTATTCTTTATATGCAGATTAAGTTCATTCCTATCCGTTGACCAGAAGTTTCCGGTTCAGTATTAAGCTCTGCTAGGACAAATATACGAATCCTTTTCCAAAGTGAAAACACCCTTAAATCAATTTAAAAAAAATGATAATGATAATGATTTTGCTTGAACTTGTGTGTAAATGCTGAACTTGTGTTGACTAAAGGTAATAAGTATTGATATATATTATTATGAACTACCACAGTGCTTACAAATTAGGTCTTGCACCCCCTTCTCCTCATTGTAAAGGAATGATTATGCACACACACAGGTCTCTCGTTTTTAAGGAATGCATAGCTCAGGGTGTGACAAAAGCAAAAGGACACGGAGACAACACGGCTGGGGTCAGCGGAAGCCAGACAAAGGAGCCAGGAGGACAATAGACCATTGTTGGAGGCCAGTTGAAAACGCCCAGCTGGCTGAAGTATAACTGTATTGAATTTCCTGTGAGAAGCATTCTTTCATTCTGTGTATGCTGAAGGAAGGGTCCACAGCTGTGTCTGGGATGCTCTGCGTGTGAGAATAAAGTTAAGCTGAGAAATGGTATTTTTTTCTGTGTTTATTTCAGTGGTTAACTGAAAAGATCCTGCTAACTGTTCGTTTTTGACATGATTTAACACAGTGGTCCCCAACCCCTGGGCCACGGACCGGTACCCGTCCGTGGGTCATTTGGTACCGGGCCGCACAGAAAAAATAAATAACTTACATTACGTCCGTTTTATTTATTATCAGAGTCTGAATGATGTTTTATTTTTAAAAATTACCAGATTCTCTCCATTACATCCGTCTATGGCTCACTCTTGATGCACGTCAAGACGCTTGTCTCGGTGACGTGATATGTTACTGCTAAAATTAAAGGCCGTTCCTGGATGGCAGACATTACGAGAGCCGCTGCAGAGATTTCTCTCAGAACAGGAGTCGCAGCTGGCAGCACATTTCAGTGACGGGGAATCAGTCGCAAAACTCGTTTACTTGTGCGACATATTCAGCCTGCTCAATGAACTCAGTCTGTCACTTCAGGGGAAAATGATAGCTGTCTTCAAGTTGGCAGATAAAGTAGCTGCATTTAAAGCCAAATTGGGTTTGTGGGGATGGCGCGTGAATGGAGGTATACTTGACATGTTTCAAACATTAGCGGGGATTTTGGAAGAGACTGAGCCCAAGCCTTCGTTCTCCCAGCTGGTGCACGATCACCTGTCTTTGCTTTTAAAAGAGTTTGAGCGCTACTTCCCAACAACAAAAAATACACGAACTGCCAAAGAATGGATGTGTGACCCATTTTTCAACAAACCAGGTGACTCCAACATGTCTGTGCAAGAAGAAAATCAACTGCTGGAGATCGCAAATGACGATGGCCTTAAAAGTATGTTTGAGGCAACAGCTATGCCAGTGTTCTGGATTAAAGTCATGGCTGAATACCCTGAGATCGCCACAACAGCACTGAAAACCCTGTTGCCATTTCTAACATCATATCTGTATGAAGTGGGGTTTTCTGCAGTGACAGCAACCAAAACAAAATTATGAAGTAGACTGGACATAAGCGACACACTTCGGGTGTCATTGTCTCCCATTACCCCTAGATGGGACCGTCTCATTGCAGAGAAACAAGCTCAGGGCTCCCACTGAATCAGCGTTGTGGTGAGTTGTATTTTTCATGCACTTTATATTTGTGTTTGTGGTGTATCTTATTTTGAAGACAAGTTTAAACGTTACCATAGTGACCAGAGAGCGTTGTGGGCAGAGAGGATGTTACTCATGTTATGTTGTTGTCACAATGCTAAGAGGACGCTGCTAAAGTTGCAAACAAGTACACAATGGATTCATGTTTATTATTATATTTAGAAAATACAACAGTTTTTATGCCGGTCGTATCATGTTCTTTTGTTGTATTTATCAGACACTTCTTAAAGGCCGGTCCCTGAAAATATTGTCTGACATTAAACCGGTCCGTGGCACAAAAAAGGTTGGGGACCACTGATTTAACAGACCCAGAGAGCAGACACAGACTCAGGAATGGATACAGTTATCTTTATTGTGTTAATGAGTGTGTGTGTGTGTGTGTGTGTGTGTGTGTGTGTGTGTGTGTGAACGATGATGTAGCAGCTGGGGGTGAGCAAAGCGCCGTGTAACCTGGCAACCCTATGGACAGAGTAAGGACAGAAGACATTAGTGAAGCCCCCGGAGGGAATGTAAGAGAATGACCAGGGCTTACTGTTTGCAGAGGTGGTGATGGGCTCAGGTTGGCCCGCAGGCTTCGGCCAGGAGGACAGTGCCTGCTGTCACTGCACCGCTGGAGAGGTGAAGAGAACGTGAGGTGAGGAGCGTTGCTCGATCTGCTGCCAGGAGGGAGACGATTCCGCCACCACGGACTCCGCCTGTGCACAGCGGACGAACGCTGATAATGGTGAGTAGATAATAGGCTTACTTGGTGTGGAAGAGATGCTCCCTCCAGAAGGTAGAGGCAGGAGGCGAGGTTAGCTTTGGAATGCCGGCAATGGCTAGGAGATTCTTTAACAAAGGTGAAGACGAGAGTTGGTCTCATTTGATCCAAGAAGATAGACAGCTCCGCGCTGATCTGCAGGCAGCGAGGTCTAAATAGTCTGAGGGTGATGGAGAGCAGGTGTACGCGCAGCTGCGGATGATAATCAGACAGAGCGAGCCATCATAGTTTTAGTATAATTTCAGCATAATTGGTGGAGGATGCTGGCAGTTAACTAACTGCATTGACGGACATCGGAACCCAAATGGCCCTTTTCCACTAGTGTCAGTTTGGCCCAGTTTGGTTCGGTACGGTACGCTTTGTAGGCTTTTCCATTAGGGACTGTAACGGTTACCATCCCGATTTTTGGGACCTGCTGGAGAGTGGTTCTAATCAGCCAGCAAGCATCAGTTTAAAAAATGACAGAATGGCTTCACAGAAATCACACCCACAGAAATCAACACCGCGGTCCAGCAGATTTTTCTGTGCCTTTCGGCTGATGAGAGAATCCAGAGGGAAGTAGATGGAGCCACCCGAAATGAATTTACAGCCGTGGGAGCGCCCAACTTCAGCAGTTGAAAGCCATGATATTAGTATATTGTAACGTCGGGGCTGTGTTAAGGAACTGGGGATTCTCCCATCATGCTTTGGCAGCAGAGGATTCAAAGGGTGTTATCATTTATGTGTTCTAAAGTGTTATTGCTGTGTGATTAATGACACAGCAGTGTTATAAGAAGAGTCAGAGCAGTGACTGATCATGCGTTTGTGTCACCCTTAGTGAGACGGAGGTCTGTGTGAATGACCTCCCCTCCTGTCTGTGTTGAGGAAGTGTGTTTTAAATGAAGCCTGTTTCGTCACAGTCATCTCTCCTTTCTTGTGTGAACCCTCACAGCGTCACAATATAGAGGATGGTGAGTGATGTGATATGATGTGATATTATGAATCTTTTACGTTATTTATCCCAGCAGTGGAAAGTTTACTTTGAACAGACGACAGCATTGTTGCTTGTGTTCAAACAATGAGCTAGCTAGTTAGCTGTCAATGCTAACGCTGTGCACCGTGCTCTCCTTGTATTTTGCGCTTGTGTCGACAATATCTGATGAAATAAGCTAGTTGTAATCCTGGTGAAAACGATGGGTTTTTTTTACATGTTGCACTTTCGTGCTGTGCATGTACTTAAGTTGTGTGTATTTTCATTCTAGAGTCCGGTCAGCATCTGCTGTGACACTGACAACGGTTAGCTGTTTTGAGTTGTAAGTTGCACATCCGATTATTTTTACTAGTGGTGGACAAAGTACTCAAATCCTTTGCTTTTTAAGTTAAAGTATAGGTAAAGTGCCAAAATTAAAGTAGCACAATTTCCACTCAATATGAAAGGGACTGAACTGAGATTTATTTGACTGTGTGAATATTAATTACAGAATAATTGAAAATGAATGGCACATCCAATATTAGCCACTGTAAAATAAACCGCTTGTTTATTTTTTTGTCAGATCACTTGTGTGATCCTTTGTGAGTTATATTCATAATAGAGTATCTTGCACTTTGGTGGCTAAACTTTTATTGATAAAAATTACATATTTTGACTGAGCGACTCCACACTCGGGGATGTACACCCTCAGTTAAAGGACTAGATTCCATTCAACTGACGGTATCAACTCATTCTGAGTGCTGAGGCCACAGAACATAACCCAAACATAACCCAGCCCTTGTAACATCTACTTTACTGAAGCGCAGATACATGAAAATTGTGGTTAAATACAACAACAAAGTACTTTCTTGTCACATTCCGCCACTGGCTTTTAGCAGCAAATGTATTTCCCAAATATGTTTTAACTTGCGTTAATTATCCACCACCTATTTCTCTCTTTTGTCTAGGCAAGAGGAAAATGATCCACACAAAACGGACCTTGCATCACTATTTACAGAGATGCAGGCTGAAGATCTGTTGAACCAGAACCAGCTTGAGCGGCACATCCAGTTGCTTCTCAGTGAGGCAGCGTGGCCGGCGTGTGTGACCCATTCTATTTTTTTTTTTTTTTACAGTTTGAATTTTGTACATTCTAAATAATCTGGAATTTGCTGCTGATTGTAATAAACAATTTAGTGACTTATGTGTTTGTATCATGATTTTCTATTTTGTCTGTTAAGACACCGGTGGGAAAATAGTCAACAGTACAAACCATTTATCCGTGATATCTCGCCCAAAGATGCTGGCATAGGCTCCAGCCCCCCCTGCGACCTGAAAAGGATTAAGCAGAAGAAGATGAATGAATGATTGAATTGAAAATAATCAAATCAAATCATATCAAATCAAGCTTTAATGTCATGTTGCTGTACATACAACTGTAGTGCAGGCAAGATGAAATTATGTTTCTCTAGGCATCCATATATGTAAAAAAAACATAATTTAAAACACACTCTCCCCCCACCCCCCACCCCAACACAGCCATTCACACATCCCTAAGACACACTTGGTTATTACAGTAATATTAACTTATTACAATTGCAGTTTAAAGTGATAATAACTGCCTATGTATAAAATACCAATTAAAGTGGCTGAGTGAGTCAAAGTGGCTGAGTGAAATAAATACTTGAAACTAACTAGAACTATAATATACATATAATATACATAATATCCATAAGGTGCAGTATTATGTATGAAATATTCCGAATCAACTGTTCAACAACCTAACAGCTTGTGGAAGGAAGCTGTTAATCAGTCTGGTGGTTCTGCCTCTGATGCTCCGGAATCATTTGCCAGATGGCAGCAGTTCAAAGTGTTTATGCAGAGGGTGAGAGTGGTCCTTGACAATGTTCAGTGCCTTGCTCCTACAACGGCTCTGAAAAAGTTCTGGGACAGAGGGGAGGGAAACTCCAATTACCCTCTCAGCTCCCTTAACTATCATCTGCATGGCTTTTTTGTCTGACATACTGCAACTGGAGTACCATGTTGCAATAGAGTACGTCAGAACACTCTCCATCATGCCTCTGTAGAAGGTCCTGAAGATGCAGATGGGGAGAGAGGCCTGTTTGAGTTTCCTCAAGAAGTGCAGTCTCTGCTGGGCCCGCTTCCTGATCCCTAAGGAATTCTTGCTCCAGGTCAGGTCCTGCGAGATCTGGACTCCGAGGAACTTGATGTTCTCCACTCTCTCCACCAAATGGCTGCTGATGCTGAGAGGGGACGTGTTCAGGCCATGACCACCGGAAGTCGATAATCATCTCCTTCATTTTGTCCATGTTGAGCACCAGATTGTTCTCCCTGCACCAGCCCTCCAGGTCTCTAACTTCTTCCCTGTACATTGATTCCTCATCAGTCCCACCACTGTGGTGTCTTCCACAAACTTAATAATCTGGTTCCCCTCGTGTCTGGATACATAGTCATGTGTTAGAAGTGTAAACAACAGTGGACTGAATATGCAGCCTTGAGGGGATCCAGTGTTCAGCGTGATGGAGTTGGAGATGTTGTTTCCAACACTGACTCACTAATGGCTCATTGTTAAGAAAAATTAACCAAAAACAATTATTTCATTAACTAAAGACTGTATTGTTGGATGTGTGCCACTGCAGAGGACACTGCACACTTTAGTGATAGTACCAGTATAGGAGGAATTCTGGGCCATATTAGCATCTGGATTTTCTAATAATGGGTTAGGGCAGGGGTGTCCAATAATGTGCCATGGAGGGCCAAGACCCTGCAGGCTTTACCTCCAGCCAGTGTCTTCAACAGCAGATTTCACTGAATTTCGTCCACTGACTGCTGATCAGTGAAAGCACCTGCTGAAGAGAGAGCCTGCAGGGTTCTTGGCCCTCCATGGAACATAATTGGACACCCCTGGGTTAAGGTTTAATGGGATTTAACATTTTAACACAAACTGCTTTATGGCTCATAAGTCTGTTGGCAGACTTACACCAAACCGAAAGTGATTTCTCAAACTGCTGGATTGTTCTTAGACAGCTTTTCCAATCTTCTAGTATTTAATTTATGTCACTTGGTGGTAACCTTCACACATAAAACAAAAGTGGAGACACATCTGTAAAAAGTACAAAAGTATTGTCAAAATTCCTAGTTCAATACTAAATGAATACATGTATAGTACATAGTTGATGCAGAGAATATATATTTATAGCATCTGCATGTATATATCCAGTAAATCCATGTATTTCTCCATGCAACCTTGTGACTGCATTATTTTAATTGCTTTTAATCCGAGATCCAGTTTGTTTTGGCTTAAATGCATCATAATTGTTAAATATATTTTATTATACCTAACTCTGTACAGTTTACCTATTGAAATATATATTTTACGGCTAATATAACCCCATAAGTAGAATATGACACCTGGCGATCAAGTTTTGGCAGCTGATTATGTTTTGTTACGACACCACCAGCTGGAGCAGGTATATTCCATGATGTCTCACCAGTTTCTCTATGATTTTCACACAGTTCAGAGCAATTTGTTGCACAGGAAGCTAAACATTTCTACAGACATTCTGAAGTTCTATAACAAGTGCGCGTTTGTGAAGCCGGGGTGACATCTTATCAGTGGGAGCCTGTGTTGAACACGCAGACCCACGGTTTGAAGCAATAATTTTGCCACGAGAGAGCCATCTGAAACACACACACAGAGAATACATATTTTAGTACCTAATAGCGATAACTTGCCGACATTACAATGTAGTACGGCGGACTTAAAGCAAAGTAGCATTCGCAATCATTAGCTTACCTTCATATGTGATCTAGTTTGCATCCTCATGTCTTCTGCTTTATACTGCTCTATATGGTTTCCTAAACACTCCAGTACTTTTCCAGAGTGTGTTGTCTCTCCGCCTATAGCCTTCTGCTCTCCTTTTCTGCCTTTACTCTGGCAAAAAAAAAAGCCAGAGACCACGGTCACCTTGCATCCTGCCATCTAGTGTTTTGCATGGGTTGCTTGTTTTACATAATGGGAGGGTTGTGCCGCCTATCTGTAACAAATCCCACCCACTTCAAGCAGTACTCTGGTGTAATGGAAACACAAGCAGACCAAACTGAGCTGAACTGAACCGTACTGTACCGGGCCAAACAGGTACTAGTGGAAAATGGCCAAAAGCTTTGGCTGGTTACTGCAGACAATCCATTGACAATTTGCCAAACTCCATGTTGACAAGCCACAAAGCTTCTGGGAGAATGTCCTATGGACAGACGAGACAAAACTGGAACTTTTTGGCAAGGTACATCAGCGCTATGTTCACAGAGGCAAAAATGAACCATACCAAGAAAAGAACACTGTCTCTACTGTGAAACATGGAGGAGGTTCTGTTATGTTCTGGGGCTGCTTTGCTGCATCTGGCACAGGGTGTCTTGAATCTGTGCAGGGTACAATGAAATCTCAAGACTATCAAGGTATTCTAGAGAGAAATGTGCTGCCCAGTGTCAGACAGCTTGGTCTCAGTCGCAGGTCATGGGTCTTGCAACAGGATAATGACTCAAAACACACAGCTAAAAACACCCAAGAACGGCTAAGAGCAAAACATTGGACTATTCTAAAGTGGCCTTCTATGAGCCCTGATCTAAATCCTATTGAACATCTGTGGAAGGAGCTGAAACATGCCATCTGGAGAAGGCACCCTTCAAACCTGAGACAACTGGAGCAGTTTGCTCATGAGGAGTGGGCCGCAATACCTGCTGAGAGGTGCAGAAGTCTCATTGACAGTTACAAAATCGTTTGATTGCAGTGATTGCCTCAAAAGGTTGTGCAACTAAATATTAAGTTAAGGGTACCATCATTTTTGTCCAGGCCTGTTTCATGAGTTTGTTTTTTAAAACAATTCTGTTGAACCACAATTCAAAAGCATTGTCTGATTTTCATTGGTTAATTTCCATAGAATTTTTATTTATTACCACTTTTGTCAGATTCAAGTTATTTCTGTGACCATTGTGGGTTTTTCTTTCATTAACAGAGGGGTACCAACAATTTTGTCCACGTGTGTAAGAACACGCAGAGTCTCATAAGCATTCTCATGTTAGGGTCAGATCAATGAGCTGCTTTATATAGATAAATAAGAAATATTAATACAATGCAAGATCTTTTTTACATCATCTAGTAAGCATATATATGAAATATTAATACAATGCGAGAACTTATTTTACATCAACAAGTGATTATAAATAATAAAGATAGTTTGTTAAAATCAGTCTGGGACTGATCTTTATGACACATTACCGCTTGGTTTGATTTCTGGACGTAGGTCAAGGAAAGAAACCTCTACATAGAGTTAAAATAAAAAAGAGAATAAAGTGGAATAAAGAGGCAGAGAAATACACACAATAACTCTGTGGTGGTTTTGTAATTTTTGTGGGGAAATGTAGGTGGCTTAACCTCTCTATTCTGATTTAAAGGCATGAGTAATCGTTTAGAAAAAGGGGAGTAGCCACTGATGTGAATTCCCATTAACTGTTTGCCTAAAAAGAGAGAAAAACTGTATATTGTGGGGTGGAATAAAGGAGAATAAGCCCAGGCATTGTAAATACTTTTTCTGGTCTATCAGCAACAAAGAATTCCTGATTTCCACCGGCATCGCAGGCCATATGCTGTCCCCCCAGTTTCAATAGGATTCTGATAGATGTCATATTGACTGAAAGATCAGCTCAAGTGCAGGGTGCGGCACCAAAGGAAAACACTCTACACAGGAACAAACGTTTGACTTTTTATTAAATTTCAAAAGGAACTCAAGTAGAGAAACCGTCACTCGCCAGAGGAAACACAGCCTGTGGAGGAGAGACAAGAGTGGTTATAGGAGAAGGGAGGAGGATGGTAGTAAAACAAATTAGCCATTTATGTGGGTTGAGTAGAGAACCCAACACAGAGCCCAGCGCGAGAAGACGAACCAGCAGGGTGAAGCTGGTGAGGATGAGGAAGGAAGATGACTGGGCTGTGTCTGACCGGATGGAGAGTAAGAGCTACAGTGGATGAGGAGGATGAGGCCGGTGAGTGCACCGCAATCCCCGAAGACGCACCGCTCTGATGGCAGCAACCTGGAGGAAAACAAAAGGTGAGAGATAAGGCAATTTGATCCTTATTTCAAAGTCGACTTGCTAGTTTGCACTGCTAGGCAGTATACCCAAACGAGCCAGCGTTGATTCATTGAAGATCAGACCCTTTTAAATGCTGGCGAGGCAGAGATAGCAGGTACGTCTAATCTCCCAGGTGAGATGATTGCCTGAGGAGTTGGGGAAACAGGAGGGAGGGGACGAGTGCCCACCAGGATATGACAGTGACCCCCCCTTCAAGGAGTGCCTCCTGGCGGTCCACTGGGTTTCTCCAGATGGGCTTGGTGAAAGGCACGGACCATTCCTTTATCATGGAAGGATGATCTGAGGATCCATGAGCTTTTTTCAGGGCCTTAGCCCTCACAGTAGACGAGGTATTGAAGGCCCCAGCAGCGGACATCCAGGATCTTGCGGACGGTGTAGGTGGTATGGCTGCCAAGGATCCGAGAAGGAGGAGGCGGCCTCGGGGATGGGGGAGGGGGCAGAGAGGGCTGGCGGAGAGGTGTTTAATACGAGAGACATGGAAGGTCAGATGGAGCCAGAGAGCCCGTGAAAGTTGTAGCCGGACCATGGAGTCGCTGATCACCTCAGCAATGGGGAAAGGACCCAGGAAGCGAAGTGAGAGCTTCCTGGATTCTGCATCGAGTGCAGTCTGGTCCAAAGACAACCACACCTCCTGTCCAACTCTGTTCGGTGCTGGGACTCTCCTCCGATCAGCATAGCGGCAGTTGCGTTCTGTGGACCGGAGAAGGGCGGCTCGGGTGGCTCTCCAGAACTTCCGGCAGTGGCGCATGTGAGCCCCCACGGACAGCACCGCAACCTCCCTCTACACCATAGGCAACGGGGGGGGGGGGTTATACCCCATGGAGGCCTTGAACGTTGTGAGTCCCCTAGCAGAGGAAGTAGCAGAATTGTGTGCATACTCCACCCAGGTCATATATGTGCTCCATGACAAGGGGTTGTCAGCTGTTACACACCTGAGGGTGGCCTACAGGGACTGGTTGGTGCGCTCCGCCTGCTCATTGCTTTGGGGGTGGTTATCAGAAGTGAGGCTGACTGTGGTCCCAAGAGATCGGCAGAAGGACCTCCACACCTGAGAGATGAATTGGGGGCCCTGATCAGACACGATGTCCACAGGGATTCCATGGAGATGGATGACATGAAGAGAAATGAGTTCAGCAGTCTCAGCGGCAGAGGGCAACTTGGGGAGGGGAGCCAGATGGATAGCCTTGGAGAACCTGTTGACCACAGTGAGAATGACCGTCTTGCCGTGAGAGGGGGGGAAGTCCAGTGACGAAGTCTATGGCAATGTGAGACCAGGGGCGGCTGGGAATGGGGAGGGGATGCAGGAGACCAGCGGGGGGTGTGGAGTCCGACTTATAACAGGCGCAGGTCTGGCATGCTTTGATGTACTTCAGCACGTCCATCCACAGGGTGGGCCACACTCATGGAAGAGGTACATATAGGGGTTCCCCATATAGATGAGGAAATCAGGACACTTGTGTGGGGGGTCTGGACACTGGGCCCGAGACTGTCGCAGAGGTCTTATGGTGAGAGGCCGCCCATACGCCACATGCACTCCAATTCCACCACCTGCTCCTGGAGTGTTCTTTGGCTGGACTGGACTTTGTACACTCCTTTTTATATTCACCAGACTGTCCTATTAATCTCTTGGGATGAGATGTGTTGTGGAAGGTGAAGGCCTACATATATTTCAGTGCGTTCATACTGAACGCATTGAGGAGCTCATTTAGCAGCAGACTACATCATCCTAGGTGCGCAACCGAGAGGTTCCGCAGGTCCTTCCTACCTACGGCTGTCAGACTTTATAACCTAAGCAGGGCTACTCGCAGAGATAGCAAAAAAACATGACAACCTAATAGTATTGAATGCAAAAGACGCAATAGACTTATACAATGATCCCCTCCAGTATATACAACTAGGACAATATCGGTCGCTACGGAGGGTGACAATATGTATGGGTACATATTCATACTATGTAGGATAACTAAGTACACGGTTATGCTGTTTATTCCATCTTGCTACAATGCTCCGCACTTTGTATATATATTTATATATTTATGTGTATGTATGTATGTATATCCACTGCTCTTATTTATATCTTCCGTATCTTCTTAATTATTGCTCTGAGTGTTGTTATCCCTGTGCTGTTGCAATCCTGGAATTTCCCCATTTTGGGACAAATAAAGGCTTATCTATCTTATCTTGTTTTGCTTCTTCTGAGACTGTGGTGTATTTGCCTGATGGCACCATGCTCTGCTGCACTTCAGACACAAGTTCATCTTTTAATGCACCTCTACTTCCTGTTTCTGAACCTGAGGATATGCATTCATCACTGGCTACAGTCTGGCAGCTGCTCTTGGACAGCATAAACCCAGAAGATAATCTGTTGGTTCAGACCTATCTGTCTTGGGCCCCTTGGATTGACTCCATGCGACCATATGATCCTCCCACAGATCCACTGCATTGCACTATGAACAATACTCGTGATGACCAAGAACTCTATGATGATCAGTGGTCTATGTGCCAGATGAACTTATGTTAACCTGTAAAGACATTTATGTTGGTCCTCAAGAAGTGGCAGCTGCTGCATTTCATGGAAAAGACTTTGACTCTCTGTATGCACTAACAGACACATCAGCTCCACATGTCATGTTGGTAGTGTCCACAGAGGGTGAAGCCGCGGCATTGGGTCCAATGGTAAAAAACTGCATTCAGTTATCTGACTGGGTACCAACTCAAAATGCAAAATTGCATTTCTCCCCCTCTAGTAGCTGTTACCGTGTTTCTATGAATGCCACTATGAAAACATTTCCCCAACGGGTGCAACTAGATCGCATGCAAGGTAGGGAAAATACTGATCTCTCTGATTCATCTTCTTTGCTTGAAACCATGCCATCATCTCGATGGTCTGCCAGATCTGCGGATGTGGGACTGATAAACCATACCCCTGTGAAAATTCCTTTAAAACCAAATGTCCAGCCCATATGGTGACCACATTTTTTTTCATAAGAAAAAAAATCACTGGTATAGCGGGAACAATCAAGGGCCTTCTCCAAACTGGTGTCCTTGTGCTAACTGACTCTCCTTGGAACACTGCCATTCTCCCAGTGGAGAAACCAGGCAAAACAGATTACAGGATGGTACACAATTTGCACCTGATCAATTCAGTAGTCATTCCAACCAACAATACAGTTCCAAATCCTTACTTGTTATTAAATACCATTACATCAGCACATAAGGTTATTTTTGTCAATCTTTATTTTTTTATACAGAAAGTTGAAAAATATATACTGTAAACAGAAATACAAACAAATGTAAAAATGGAAACAAATAATCCAAAAGTCTTGAATTGTAGAAAATAAACTATAAAAATAAAAGCGTATGGAAACTGTTTTTTTTTTGTTTTGTTTTGTTTTGTTTTAGCATCCCATTACATCCAGACAGCAGGACCCTTTTTGCATTCACACACTAGAATCAACAATACACTTACACCCACCATTTTTAACCATATTTTGTGCCAACATTATTACTGCAGTATGTTGACTATCTCCTTTTGGCAGGTCCGACTGCTGCCTCTGTTCTGTCAGCCACAGGTCTCCTTCTGAGGCATTTGTTTGAAAAAGCCTATAAACTCAGCCAAAACAAAGTTCAGTGTTGTTGCCCAAGAGTACATTACCTGGGCAGACTAATTACCTTGGGTGACTCTTCTGTGTCTCCATTTCAAAGATCCTCAGTTCTGTCACACCCCAAACTGCGCACTGTGAGGGAAATTATGTCATTTTTAGGTCTTACCGGATACAGCAGAAATTTTGTACCAAATTACACTGGTAATCTCCAAAAGTACAATGGGAGGCAGAGCCTTCAGTTATCAGGATCCTTTCCTGTGGAACCAGTTACCAATCTGGATTAGGGAGTCAGACTCGATCTCTGTTTTTAATAGGGTTAAAACCTTTCTTTTTGATATAGCTTACAATTAGGGATGAATCATGTGTCTCTGAACCCTCCATTAGTTATGCTGCTAATAGATTTAGACAGCTGGGGGACCTCCAATAATGTACTGGGCTTCACTCCTTTAATGTTTGCTCTCTACATGTTCTTTTCATCTTCTCTATCCCCTCACCCCCCAGCCAGTTGCAGCATATGACTGCCCCTCCCTAAGCCTGGTTCTGCTAGAGATTTCTTCCTGTTAAAAGAGAGTTTTTCCTCTCCACCGTTGCCAAACGCTTGCTCACAGGGGATCATCTGATTGCTGGGGTCTTTCTGCAATTTTGGGGGTTTCCCCTACATTTGAAAGATTGAGTCCCCATCGTGCTGTTTGCTCTCTACATGTCTGTTCTTTTCATCTTCTCTGTCCCCTCACCCCCCAGCCAGTCGCAGCAGATGACTGCCCCTCCCTGAGCCTGGTTCTGCTGGAGGTTTCTTCCTGTTAAAAGGGAGTTTTTCCTCTCCACCGTCGCCAAGTGCTTGCTTACAGGGGATTGCCTGATTGCTGGGTTCTTTCTGCAACTGTGGGGGTTCCCCCTACAGTTGATAGTGCTATGAGATGACTGTTGTTGTGAAATGGTGCTATATAAATGAAGTTGAATTGAATTGCATTGAATTGAAAGTGCTGCAAGATGACTGTTGTTGTGAAATAGCGCTATATAAAAAAAGTTTAATTGAATTGGTCTTATCCAACCACTGGGTGACCTCCTTAAGGAAACAGGACATAAAAACCTCACGTCACTCGTACAATGGACCCCTTTGGCCAAGGGTGCTTTCATTGAACTTAAACAACTGATGTCACACACGTGTTCACTGAAACCACCTGGTTACTCTTCCCCAGTTCATCTTGATGTTTCTGAACAGTCTGGCATTGTGAATGCCGTACTGTATCAAAAGCTGGTAGGTAAAAGGGCTAGGTCAGTCCTAATGTAGCATTGGGGAAAAAATGCTATTAAAATGTGATTAATCACAAATAATGAACAATTTCAAAAGATCACAATTAAAATTTTCAATTATTGTACCCCCCAAAAAAAATCTCAGCTTAAAGCCACAAAAACAAAATGAATGTTGTAGTTGTTAATGCTAATGAACAGTTCTGAACTGTTTTCCTCAGTACAAAGTTAATAAATGCATTATCAATAAGTGAGTTTTTACTTGCACATTTTCAACTTTCCCCCCTTTAAATTTGTGATTTCTTTTACTTTTCTCTTGTAAAATGGGTAAATTTGCAACTTTCTTTCTTGTAAATTTGCTACATTTATATAAATGATTTTTCTTGTAATTAAAAAAAATCATTATTTTGCTATCTTTAAAATACAACTTTATCATAAAATTGTAACTTAATCATAAATCTGCTAATTTCTTTTCAAGTGAGCAAGGTTTTCTTCCTTAGAAATTCACAACTTTTTTTCAAATTTATAATGGATGATGCTAAAAAATGTTTTTGACTACTGTAAAATTGCATTTTTCCTTCATAAATTTGCAACTTTATTCTTGCACAATTGCATGGGTGTGGGCCCTTGCACTTTGCTTATGGCAAACTTTTCCCACTAAACTGAGTATCAAATTTATTGCTTTGTTCTTTATCAATGCAACAGACATTACTTAAGGTGACATGACTTTTGCAGAGATTTTATAACAAAATATTGTATCCACCAAAGTGAGTAGTAAGATTGACTGAGGCCGCTGTGTTTGGCTGGAGGGCCGGGCTAATGTCAAACCCTGTTTGAGTAGGTGTGCGTGTCAGTGGATATACGTAAATACAACCTTTTGAACAGTTTAAAGCATTGGAAAAAACTTAACACATCCCAATGCAGCATACCGTCATAGTACACACTACACATGGGGTAGCATCATACCTACAAAGAGTACTCTTTACACTCTCAGCCAAACGAACACAAAGACAGAAAAGAACATTGCAAGCACCAAATGATATCTACACAAGCGGGACTGTCTAGAAGCTGTGGAGGTTGACATGAAAGCTGTCCCTAATCTTAAATCTGAACCTATCGATCATCCAGATTTGAACCTTTTTAGTGATGGATGTTGCTACAGGAAAACAGATGGGTCCTTGAGTGCTCTATATGCTGTAGTGAGATATGGTGTGGAAACTGGTTTGTTTCAAACTGTAGATGCAGGAATGGTAGCCCCTGCTAAAGTGTTGTTGTTGTTATGCAAAGAGGCACATGAGAGAGATCACATATCAAAGGTTAAAATGTGTTCAGTATGGTGGCACCCCCACCTGTCAGATGTAGCTGATCTAATGTGAAGCATGTCAAAAGGTCAACCCAAAGCACACTCTGAAGGCCTCCCTTGGTGCATTCCCTGCCCCTACAGGGACATAGAAAGAAAGAGTGATTGATTCCACAGATAATTTTTGATCAAGATCTGTTTTTTAATTCACATATTAAACTTGTTTCTAAGACTGCCTTCTATCATTTGTATAATATTGCCAAGATTAGGAACATCTTGTCTCAGAGTGATGCTGAGAAACTAAGCCAAGATTTTGTTAGCTCTAGATTAGATTATTGTAACTCTTTATTACCAGGCTGTCCTAAAACATCTTTAAAAAGCCTTCAGCGGATCCAAAATGCTGCAGCAAGAGTTTTAACAGGTACTAGAAAGAGAGATCATTTCTCTCCAGTTATGGCCTCCCTTCATTGGCCTCCTATAGAGTTTAGAATTAAGTTTAAAATCCTTCTTCTGACTTCTAAAGCCTAAATAACCAGGCCCCCTTTTATTTAAAAGATCTGAAACTACCCTATCATCCTAACAGAGCAACATGCTCCCAAAACACAGGATTATTTGAAATATCTAGAATCTCCAAAAGCACAATGGGAGGCAGAGCCTTCAGTTATCAAGCTCCTGTCCTGTGGAACCAGCAGCTAATCTGGATTTGGAAGTAAGACTCGATCTCTGTTTTTCAGAATAAAAAAAAATATCCTTTTTTGCTATAACCTACAATTATAGCAATTTTGCTATAATCTACAATTAGGGCAGGATCATGTGCCCCTGAACCCTCCCTTAGTTATGCTGCTTATAGGTTTAGACAGCTGGGGGACCTCCAACAATGCACTGGGCTTCACTCCTTTCTCCACTCTCAATGAAATATTTTTGCTGGTCATCAACATCTGTTTGTTCTCTCCCATAGATTGAGTCCCCGTCATGCTGTTTGCTCTCTACATGTCTGTTGTTTTCTTCTTCTTCTCTACCCCTCACCCCAGCCAGTCACAGCAGATGATTCCCCCTCCCTGAGCCTGGTTCTGCTGGAGGTTTCGTCCTGTTAAAAGGGAGTTTTTCCTCTCCACCATCACCAAGTGCTTGCTCACAGGGGATCACCTGATTGTTGGGGTCTTTCTGCAGTTGTGGGGTTTCCCCTACAGTTGAAAGTGCTATGAGATGACTACTGATGTGAAATGGCACTATATAAATAAAGTTGAATTGAATAGACATGGGCCCCGGAAATAGGTGTGGGGGTTACAGATATTTGTTGGTCTGTGTGGACACATTCTCAAGATGGGTTGAAGCCAAAGCTTGTAAAAATGAAAGTGTAAAAGAAGTGATAAAGTGGCTAATGGCAGAAGTGATTCCTAGACATGATTTTCCCAGAACAATCAGATCAGACAGAGGAAGTCATTTTTCCAATAAACATTTGAAGGAAATTGAACAAGCTCTAGGCATAAAACACAGGTGTGGTTCAGTATTCCATCCACCCTCTCAGGGTCTGGTAGAAGAGGCAAATGGCACTTTAAAGCAAATGATAGCCAAGCAATATATGGGAACAGGTATGACATGGGTCGATGCACTGCCATTAGCACTGATGGCACTGCAGTCCACCCCCAATATGACTCTCTGCCTGATTCCCCTTGAGTTAACAGGAAGAAAATGCCAGGACTACTTACTACTTCACCCTTAGCACCCAGGAATAGCCAAAGTGTAGAGCTGTCACAGTACATCAAGAGTCTAAGGAAAGTGTCTGAAGCCCTCTACCAACAGGTGCCCTCTACCAACAGGAGATTCTTAACAAGGACATACAGGTGCAGACTGCTCCATTGGTACCTGGAGACTGGGTATGGCAGAAGGTGGTGAGAGCTCACTGGGATTCACCAAGGTGGCAAGGCCCTTTAAAAATAATTAAAGCCACCTCACAAGCAGTACAACTGTGGAAAAAAGGAAAACTCAGCAATTGGATTCATGTGACTCATGGTGCTAGAGCTGATGAGCCAAATCAACCTCTACTGCAGACTGTTGCTGACATAGTGCAAATAGCAGTGATGTCACCTATACTGCCTAACTGCACCATGAGGGAAGTATTACACGTGCTATAGAGGCATTAGAAGGCCTATGCACTGAATTTGACAAAATACTGGATATGAGCCAGATGTTTTTGCTTTATGACTCCAGTCTGTTTTTTGGACATTGGGCAGGGGTGGTGTGCTCAGTAATCCTTATTTTAGTCATTTCTCTAGAAGTCATCCTGGTAATGGGTTATTGTTGTTGCATTCCCTGTTTAAGGACACTGCTGGAAAAATGCATAGTTACCACCCTGTCCAAAGAGCCAGTCCAGAGGATGATGGCTCAAGTCCATCTCCAACAGGAGAACCAGCTTCTTCTCCATGACCAAGATCAGAACTCAATTGATCCTGACAGTGATGAAGGGGAGGTTATTGTAAGAATGTGAGTTGTCCTCCCACCTCTTTTCCCTCTATCCCCTACTACTTCGTCCTACTTTGACAGAGTATCCAACACTGCACACATACATATTCACAGGAATGGGGGTGCGCTGAAGGTACTTCCCAGCGGAGGGCTATGTGGTAGTAACCTCTGGCCCCTTTTTCCTACT
This sequence comes from Pholidichthys leucotaenia, assembly GCA_020510985.1. Lineage (NCBI taxonomy): Eukaryota > Metazoa > Chordata > Actinopteri > Cichliformes > Pholidichthyidae > Pholidichthys > Pholidichthys leucotaenia. The sequence continues at coordinate 168,823,691 of CM035846.1, forward strand.
TTTCTGCTTTTTTACAGGTGTTCCAGCTACCAATGTGTTGCCTACCATCATGTAGTCAGAATAGTTTAAGAAGGTTTAAAGCTCTGTTATACAGCAGGCCTATAGGCTCAGATATAACATACATAGACATGAATGTAATCTAACCTAAGTTGTTTATGTTTAGCATATCATAATTACAAAATGATGCTTGTAAATGATGACTTGTGATGGTCACCAAAAGGCAGTTGGGGTCGAGATGGGAATTTTTCCTGTATAAATGCTCAAAGAATGAATGCTGAAAAGAAACAAATGTACTGCCTGACAGGTTTTTTTTGCTTATCTCACGTGAATGTCATCATGTTTTTTGAAATGTGTTGATCAAATTTCTCCAACACTATTAATCATTGCTTATTGCGAAGTTTTTCATTTAATTGTTATTGTTGCACTTGCAATGATTTGTTTGACTCCATAAAATGGAGTCAAAAGGGGGAATTGATATATATTATTATGAACTACCACAGTGTTTACAAATTAGGTCTTGAACCCCCTTCGCCTCATTGTAAAGCAATGTTTATGCACACACACAGACAGGTCTCTCGTTTTTAAAGAATGCATAGCTCAGGGTGTGACAAAAGCAACAGGACACAGAGACAACACGGTAGGGGTCCACGGAAGCCAGACAAAGGAGCCAGGTGGACAATAGACCATTGTTGGAAGCCAGCTGGAAACACCCAGCTTGCTGAAGTATAACTACATTGAATTTCCTGTGAAGAGCACTCTTTCATTCTGTGTATTTTTTTTTTTTTTTTTTTTTTTTTTTTTGTTACTTATTTGTACCCGTAGGTAGATTTGGTTTGCAGTCTGGTGACAAGCCACCGGCTGCTGGTCGCTGCGTGCGCGAGCGCCCTAAACCTACATGTTTTTGGTGTGCGGGAGGAAACCGGAGAAATCCCGGAGTAAACCCACGCAACACGGGGAGAACATGCAAACTCCACACAGCTCACTGTTGGTCGGGGGCTGGGATCGAACCCACGATCTCATGATCCCCGCGATCCCCCGGCCGAGGGTAAAACTGTGCTGCCACAGTGCTAAACCACTGCGCCACCGTATGCTGAAGGAAGGGTCCGCAGCTGTGTCTGGGACTTTCTATATGTGAGAATAAAGTTAAACTGAGAAATAATATTTTTTCTGTGTTTATTTCAGTGGTTAACTGAAAAGATCCTGCCAACTGTTCTTTTTAGTATAATTTCAGCAGTATTTAAAGAACTGCAGCTTCATCATAGCAAAGCAATTCGGCCACTTGTCAGTATTTCTACATAAGTGTTTCATGTATTGTTTTTTGTTGTCACTTTGTCCATAGCTTGGGTGGACCTGCATCACCTGTAACAGCATTCTGCAACTTTGCTGTGTCTGGCAGGGACACTGAAAAGGCTAGGGATAGGATGCTTTTCAGCCTAAGTTCCAACAGCCAATCACAGCATGCTTTGATAGCTGGTGGCTAAAATTGTGCCCTATGATTGAATCAATTCACCTTTATTTATATAGCACCAAATCACAATTGTCACGGTTACTGGGTAAGACCTAAAAGCTACACAGATGGAGACAGTAAGTTTAGTGACAATTATATTTCTTACATTAATTGTACAGAAATTTAGCTATGATGAAAAAGTGCAGCAAGGATCTTGCAACTCTGTGGGGAAAAGTAGAGACAGGTAAATAATGCTGAATGGTTAAAGATGTGCTGCTAATATTGATTTATGCTTACAGGCTCTTCCGAGGAGGAGGTGGGGGCATGATGGAGATCTTCCGAGCTGAGGAGCTGATTGTCAGCCATAAGAGTATCGAGGTGCAGCTGAGAACACTTTGTGGGAGTGAGGGGGCATGCTGGCCAGGCCTGAGAGAAGGGAAAATGGTGTCAGGGACAGTGAATACAGATGGAGGTAAGTAAACTTACTTGGGGAATGGTGGGGAAAGTGTACAATTCAGAATATCAACATCCAAGTCCAAGAGCAGCGGACCACGAACTGAGGACCACGGTCAGACACAATGTCAGAGTGGATGCCGTGTAACCTGACAACATGAACCGATAGGAGTTGGGCTGTCTCCAAGGCCGATGAGAGCCTCTTCAGGGGCACAGAGTGTACGGCCTTGGAGAACCTGTCTATGATGGTGAGGATAACAAAGTGACCACTGGATGGGGGCAGCCCCATAACAAAATCAAGTGTGATGTTGGACCATGGTCAGCTAGAGACAGGGAGGGGCTGAAGCAGGCTGGTGGGAAGGAAGGAGAGGGTCTTGTCTGTGGAACACTGGGGCAGGCCTTAATATAGTCACGAACATTCTTGTCCATAGAGGGCCACCAAAAGGTGAGACGAAGGGAAGAAAGAGTCCTAGCTACTCCCGGATGACAGGCAAACTTAGCCGTATGCATCCAGTGGATGACTTCGTCCTTCACAGCAGCAGGGACAAAAAGGCAACCCTATAGACCCCCCCCCCCCCCCCGCCGCCCGGCTGCAGATCAGTGACCTGTGCCTCTCTGATGCGGCATTCGATTTCCCAGGAAACAGCTCCCACAATTACTTTCTCGGGCAGGATGGTCTCCTCTCCTGAAACTGACAGGTTGACTGCAAATTGGCAGGACAGGGTGTCAGGCTTGAGGTTCTTAGACCCAGGTCTGTAGGTCAGGGTGAAGTGAAACCTCCCAAAAAAATAGGGCCCATCTGGGTTGGTGGGGGTTGAGTCATTTGAGCCGATCTAATGTACTCTTAATTCTTATGATCGGTCCAAAGGACGAAGGGTAGGGTAGACCCCTCCAGCCAGTGATGCCACTCCTCTAAGGCCAACTTCACTGCAAGCAGCTCTCAGTCGTCAATGTCAAAATTTCTCTTGGCCGGGAACAAGCGCTGCAAGAAATATGTAAAACTGTGCAGCTTACCATCAGCGGCCAAGCGCTGCATGAAGAGGGCTTCCACCCTGATATCGGATGCGTCCTTATCTACCACAAACTGGCGGGCAGCGTCAGGTTGGAGTAGGATGGGAGATTCAGTGAAATGACTCTTTAACAGGGAGAATGCCTCATTTGCCTCTGGTGTCCAGTGAAATGGGCACTTGGTAGAGGTGAGGGCAGTTAGTGGGTGGGCGACAGAACTATAGTTTCTTATAAAATGGCAGTAAAAATAGATGAATCCCAGAAACTGTTGAAGCTGCTTCCGGGTGGAGGGAACAGGCCAATCTGTAACCGCTTTCATCTTCTTAAGGTCTGGTTCTGTCTGGCCCTTGGAGATTATGAACCCCAGGAAGGTGGTCAAGGTGGTGTGAAATTCACACTTCTCCACCTTTACATAGAGTTGATTCTCTAAAAGGCACTGGAGGACTACTCAGATGTGTACTTTATGTTCCACCAATGATTGGGAATAAATCAAGATATCATCCAAGTAAACAAAAAAAAATAAAGCCAAAAAATCTCATAACATGTCATTTATGAGGCGTTGGGAGACTGCAGGGGCGTTGATGAGGCCGAAGGGCATGACACAGTAGTCAGAGTGTCTGCTAGGGCTGCAGAACCCCATCTTCTATTCATCACCTTCCCATATGCAGATAAGGTGGTAGGCATTCCGGAGGTCTAAGTTGGTGTAGATGGTGGAGCCCTGTAGTTGGTTGAATGCTGAATTGATTAGGGGAAGGGCATACGTACTTGTCCTTTGTAGTGATGTTGTTTAGCTTGTGGTAGTAAATACAAGGATGCAGTGAGCCGTCCCTCTTCCCAATGAAGAAAATTCCCGTGCCCATAGCAGATGAGGAGGGACAAATGATACCAGCGTTAAGTGATTCCTTAATGTATTTGTCCATTGCTTCCCTCTCGGGGGCTGATAAGCTGTATAGGTGGCTGGAGAGCAGTTGAGCCTGTGGCTGAAGCTCGATGGCACAATCATAAGGCCGATGAGGGGGCAGGGACAGAGCCTTCACCTTGTTGAATACTAGGGCTAGATCATGGTAATCGTGAGGAATTGGGGATAAGTCGAGCACTTCTGGAACAGGGGGCTGAATGTTAATAGACGGGGAACAGGTGGCGGAATGGAGACAGGCCGACAAACAGAAGCTCCATTAAATCACCACCCCTTTCTGCCAATCCACCACCAGGTTATAGAGCTTTAACCAGGGAAACCCAAGCACAGTGGGGAGGTAGATACAGGGAGAACTAGGAGGACGAAGTGTTTATGATGATTACCTGAGGCTAGCAGGGGGAGAGGGACAGTCTGTTTAGTAATCCGGCAAAGGGGCTGGCCGGAGAGCGTGATTACTTGTAAGGGCTGAGGCAGTTCGGTACAGAATATCTTAAATTGGGTTGCCAGGTGCTCAGAAATAAAATTTTGTTTGGCTCCAGAGTCATTAAGGGCAGAGCCGATGTACTCGGAGGACTTGAGCAACAAAACGAATGGGTAGAGAGAAATGATTCAAAGAGGGGTTGGATTATCTGCCCGTCAGCCTCCCTACAGTGACTGACGGAGTTACTCTTTTACTTTCACTGGGCAGAGAGCAGTGGTGTGACCGGTTCCACTACAGTACAAGCAAAGCCCCTCCTCGTAGCGCCGCCGCCGCCACTCAGCATCGGCAATCTTAGATTGGCCCACTGCCATTGATTCAGACGCGTCAGAGGTGGTGGCGGCAGATGGGAGTATGGGAGATTCTGGTTGGGAGAAGGCTGAACAAGGAGCTGAACGGGAACTGGACTGCCGCTCCCTGGAGTGCTGCCGGAGCCTACTGTCGAGTTTGACCACCAGGGAGATTAATTTGTCCAGAGAACAGGGCTCATCTCAGAGGCGGGCCAGCTCATCGCACTGTGAGTGAATGCTGAACAAAGAGCGACATCATCCCACTCCGCCTCAGCCACAAGAACACAGAACTCAATGGCATGCTCAGCTGTGGTTGTCGGTCCTTGGCAGATACCCATTAGCCTTGCAGAGGCACCCCCATCCTGGTCGGAATCATCAAATACTAAAAAAAATTGTTTGTGAACCGCTCGTAAGTGTGCATGCAGTAATCTGGACCTTGCATTAAGGCTTGTGCCCAGGAGAAGGTGCGCTTGTTGCCTAGGTAACTGATTCTGCTACGATTAGTGGGGAAGTCACCCGGAACGCTGTCAAAGACAAGCTGACACTGGAATAAGAACCCGCGGGCCTCCCCTAACATATCATTAAAACGGGAGGGTGTGGAAAACAATGGAGATTGGCTCTGACAGCCTGCCAGAGGAACTGCTCACAAATTAAAAGGGGTGGCAGCGGCGACAGTGAGGTTCTGCACCATTTCCTCTAATTTGGTGACATGCTCCATCAGTTTAACCATCTCATTAAGAATGACCTGTTTCTGGTGGGGGGTTTGGTCTAGGCATTGCCTGAGTTCACCAAGCTGGGACAAAATTGTCTCCATCCTTGCCGGTGGGTCTGAATGCTGGTTGTGCACTGTCACGGTTACTAGCTAAGACCCAAAAGCAACACGGATGGAGACAGTAAGTTTAGTGACAATGATCTTTATTACAGTAATTGTAAAGAAATTTAGCTATGATGAAAAGGTGCAGCGAGGATCTGGCAACCCTGTGGGGAAAAGCAGAGACAGCAGTAAATAATGCTGAACGGTTAAAGATGTGCTGGTGATGTTGAAATATGCTTACAGGCTCTGCTGAAGAGGAGGCGGGGGCATGATGGAGATCCTCCGAGCTGAGGAGCTGGTTGTCAGCGGTAGGGCATCAAGGTGCAGCTGGGAACACTGTGTGGGACTGAGGGGAACAGGCTGGCCAGGCCTGAGAGAAGGGAAAATTGTGTCAGGGACAGTGAATACAGATGGAGGTAAGTCGATTTACTTGGGGAATGGTGGAGAAAGTGCACAATCCAGAATATCCAAATCCAAGTCAGTAAGCAAGATCCAAGTCCAGGAGCAAGCAAGAGGGGGGTCAGAGCAGGGCAGGCAAAACCAGGCAATCTGAGGTCTGAAGCGGAGACAGGTAACAGGGTCTAGGGAAGCAGAGGTCAAAAACAAGGCAGGCAAGACAAAGTTCAAATATAGCAGGCAAGGTGAGGATACAACTGTCACGGTGGCCCTCGCGAGCCACCATAAGACGCCAACAGTCACCGGTGAGTTTGCAAAGGTGTTTATTATTAAAGGTGAGGGAACAGGGGAGAACACACACTAACAAAGGAAAGAGCCAAGGTGGGCTAAAACACACTACAACAAGGATAGGATAATAACAGGATAACTTACAATGAGGATGATGAGAAGACGGCGTCTGAGCCGGGGGATGCCTGATGCTACAGACAGCGAGGAGTCTTCATGGAGTTTGTTAGGGAGATAAACAGAGACTGCTGCATCGGGGTGCATTCTGCGTCCGCTTTTAACGCCGGTCACTAATGAGAATGCAGCACAACTGTTTCGGCCTTGACAGCAGGAAGCTCCACCGGGTGCTGTCACAATAAGAGCCCGGGGAGCCAGAAGGAACATACTGCTGTCAAAGCCAGAAAAAGATGATGTATGACCCGAGCGCGGACGAGATCGGCGCTTGGGTTATGACACTACCTCCCCCTCAAGGCCGGGCTCAGAACGGCCAATAACACCCAAACCCCCCACCCCCAAGGTGGGCGGATGGGGCACAGGCCAGGAGGGAGGGAGTTAAAAAAGGAGAAGAAAAAAAACCAAGATGCTGACAGGGAACGAACGAAGCAATCACAGAGTACGGTGGGGAAGAGAAAAAAACCCCCACAATACTCCATAAATGCAGAAATATATGGACCCAACCCTAAAGAAAAAGGAATGCAACAACAGGAGGGGGCCTAGAAAGAACACAAGGGCATACTGACAGAAATGAGATTATATGAAATCATAACACACCCGTACATCCACAAAATTACAAAGGGACAGAGGAAAAACACAGGGATGACAGGCACAATTACACAGTTTGGGGGCGTCTCCCCGCACCCAGTGTCCAAACTGCCAACAGGGGTGATGGGAAGAATTCAGGCAGCCTACCCGAATCCCAGGCCAGAAAAAACAGTGTTTCAGGCGGCCGGACCAGGCCGCCGAATAGACAGTCCAGTGGGTCGGGTGGCCGGCCCAGAGAGCTGAATGGGCGCAGCAGTCCTTCTGGTGGCTGACCTGCATCGCTCAGCCACCAGGATCGCAGGGGAGAGAAAGGCAACGGCTTCCCAGTAGAGGGAAATAGCGAGGGCGAGCCGGGCCGAAAGTGAGAGGTCCATACGGCCCCTGGTGGAGAAGGGGGGGATGATGAAGGTGAAGATGAGGACGATGGTGAAGATGGGGAAGAGCCGGTCCGGTGTTCGGTGGCAGGGGATCTGCAGCTCCCTCACCGAACTTGGATTCCGCTGGTGCTGCACCCTCGTCGGACCCAGATTGGGTCACGGTTGTACCCGCGTCGGACCCCGATTGGGTCATGGTTGCACCCACGTCTGACCCCAAACTGGGTCGGCGCCGCACCAGAACCGACCTCCAACCCCGAACCCGGAACCTCTGGAACAGCGGGCGAAAGCAGCTCCTCCCCGGCGACCCTGGGAGAAGGCTCGGGAGAGAGAAAAGAACCGGGATCAAGATCACCGGCAGCGCCAGAACCCGGCGAGACAAGCTCGGACGCAGCGAGCGGCCACACCCGGCTCATCTCCCCAAGAGACAGGCAAAAATGCTCGAGAAAGGAAAGTAGAAAGACAGTACAGAGAACTTGCCTGATCTCAGGTTCTGACGCCGTCCAGGACTCCGATGATCCGGGATCAGACGGCAGGAAGTCGTCGTCAGGCTCCCACTCGACTGCGACAGGCTCCGCAGCCGGCATGATGGTGTCCGCAGCCTCTGGATCCTCCGGCACCGATGCCCACACCGACGGCCCGCACGGCATGGTGGCAGGGGACCCTCAACCCGCTGGACCGGACCGCTCGTCCATGGAGACCCGGGGACACTTCCTCGTTGGCGCAGGTTCCACGCTGCAGTCCGCTCTCCTCCTCCGCCCACAACGTGGCTGCGGGACCGGAACCAGGCTCTCCAGAACCGCAGGCCCCCTCCTCATCCGGCAACGTTGGCCTGGCGTCGAGGACCGCTCATCGGAGGGAGACACAGAGGATGCGGGATTAATCATTAAAGCCACAGCAGGTGGTGGGAGCTCGGGGGGCTGCGAACCCCGAAACCCACCCCCCAGGAGTCTGACAAGGCAAATCACAATAATGAGAATATGGAAGAGTTTGGACTTGCCTCTCTCCTGGAGGCTGGATGGTGCCTGCTGCGGCGGACGTTGCTCCTCCCTTCCCCCACCGGACGGTGACAGAGGACCCCCTGGGAGGACAAAGGGGAGCCGCTCGAGAAGGTTCCGGGACGGGGCTCGCCGACACAGGACTCCAGAGACACACAGCAGCCGGGAAAGGCGACGAGGAGGAGGGGGCGACAGCCGAGACGAGCCGGGCACAGAGCGCTGACGGGACAGCAGGAGAAGATGGCCCGGAGGGAGAGGCTGCGGGGATTCCCCTCTGACAAGGCGCAGGAGTGGCAGCTGTGTGGGGGATTGAGCCCTTGCGGCGACCCGGAACTGGATCCGGACGGGATTCACGCTGAGGAGGGTTGTGGAGGTGATGACGGTTTCTGGCAGAGGGCGAGGCGAACGTGAGGTCCGGGAATCGCCGCTCCTGTGCGGAGACAGAGGCAAGGAGGTCGGCGAACTCAGGAAAGTCTCTTAGCCTGGGATTCCTCTCCACCAGTCTGACAGTTGCCGCCACATGCTTCATAATTACAGAAGGATGCACAGCGGAGCGAGCAGCAGCCACTCGGTCCCAGATCTTTATTGCTGTCAGCTGCAGCTCCTCTGGGGGAATCCTGAGTGACGTCATACCCGATGGGGAAAGACCTCTGGTCGGTGCGAACTCCCGGGCCGGAACAGAGGCAGGAGCGGGATCCTGAAGCGAGGGGCGATGATTCCTCCTCTTCGGCTTCCTGCCGGGATTTCCCTCCAGCCCACGGAGTATCTCACGCTGTGCGGCGATATCATATCTCCTCGCACTGACTTCGGGGTGATTAACGAAGCGGGGGAGATGATTGAGGACATCCTCAGCTTGGTCCAGGTACCGGTGCACGTCGCTGCTGAAGTCAAGGAGGGAGGCGGTGATGAGGATTTCATCGATGCACTTGAGGGCGTCTGCGAGAACGTCGCTCTGACTCTGAGTGCGGGCCCTCCGCGACGGCATGTCTCCAGCATGGTACCCAGACAGGTAGGAACAACAGTCCAATTTATGCAACACTCACGGTGAATGGCGTCTCGGTGTGACGCCTCTCTCTAGACGTTCTGGCAGCAGTCAACTGTCACAGTGGCCCTCGCGAGCCACCATAAGACGCTAACTGTCACCGGTGAGTTTGCAAAGGTGTTTATTATTAAAGGTGAGGGAACAGGGGAGAACACACACTAACAAAGGAAAGAGCCACGGTGGGCTAAAACACACTACAACGAGGATAGGATAACAACAGGATAACTTACAATGAGGATGATGAGAAGACGGCGTCTGAGCCGGGGGATGCCCGATGCTACAGACAGCGAGGAGTCTTCACGGAGCTTGTTAGGGAGATAAACAGAGACTGCTGCATCGGGGTGCATTCGGCGTCCGCTTTTAATGCCGGTCACTAATGACCCCGAATGCAGCACAGCTGTTTCGGCCTTGACAGCAGGAAGCTCCACCGGGCGCTGCCACAATAAGAGCCTGGGGAGCCAGAAGGAACACACTGCTGTCAAAGCCAGAAAAAGATGATGTATGACCCGAGCGCGGACGAGATCGGCGCTCGGGTCATGACAACAACAGGTTGTGAGTCTATGCAACCAGACAGTGTAGTGGGAGACCTTCCCTTTTAAAGAGCAGGCAGGAACCCTTACAACAATTGGTGTTGGCTCAAGGCACTTTACATATACAGTAGAGCAGGTCCAGACCATACACTATCAATTTATAGAGACCCAGCAGAATTATCAGTGGCTGGACATTCTAATGAGGGAGGTGAGAAAAAACTCCCTGTTGACTAGGAAGAAACCTTGGGCAGAACCAAGGCAGACATAAGAATGGTCATCTGCTTCTACCGGCTGGGTTTCACAAACAACAACAGCACTGACACCAACATCAATACCAACATCACTTACACATTAGCAGCATTAATAATAGGGGTGGCTGAAATAATAACAGTGATAACCAACAGTTACAGGTGCATCTCAGTGAATCAGAATGTCATCAAAAAGTTGATCTACTTTAGTAATTCAATTCAAAAAATGAAACTCGTATATTACATAGATTCATTACACACAGTGGGCGGCAGGTTCAAGTTCAGGTTCAGGTTACTTTATTTGTACCCGTAGGTAGATTTGTTTTGCAGTCTGGTGACATCCATATTTACAAGCCACAATTACATTCAACATAGACACAAACACAGGCACACATGAAGCTGACATGAGCAGTGGCTCAGGAGGTAGAGAGGTCATCCAATAACTGGATGGTTGGTGGTTTGAATCCCACTCTCCCCAGATATCCTGCCATTGTGTCCCTGGGTGAGACACTTTACCCCCAATTGCTCCTGATAGGTCTGGACAGCGCCATGTTGGGCAGCTATGCCACCATCAGTCTGTGAATGGGTGGATAGCAGGATCTGTAAAGTGCTTTGGTCATCTAGAGATGAGAATAAAAGCGCTATACAAGTGAATGCCATTTACCATATATTTCCCGTGTTTATTTCTTTTAATTTTAATTGTTATGACTTACAGCTCATGAAAACCCCAAATTCACGTTTTCAAAAAAAAAAATAAATAAATTGAATATTACATAAAATTATTTTTTTAAATAGATTTTTTAATAGAAATGTTGGCCGACTGAAAAGGACATCCATGTACACACTCAATGCTTGGTATGGGCTCCTTTTACATGAATTACTGCATCAATGTGGCGGAGCATGAAGGCGATCAGCCTGTGGCACTGCTAAGGTGTTATGGAGGCCCAGGTTGCTTTGATAGTGGCCTTCAACTTGTCTGCATTGTTACATCTGGTGTCTCATCTTCCTCTTGGTCATACCTCATAAAATCTCTATGGGGTTTAGGTCAGAAGAGTTTGCTGGCCAATCAAGCACAGTGACATCATGGTCATCAAGCCAGATATTGGTACCTTTGGCAGTGTGGGCAGGTGCCAAGTTCTGCTGGAAAATGAAATCAGCATTTTCATAAAACTTGTCAGCAGATGGAAGCATGAAGTGCTCTAAAAATTTCCTGGTAGAGGACTGCGCTGACTTTGGACTTGATAAAACACAGTGGACCAACACCAGCAGATGGCATGACTCCCCAAATCATTACTGACTGTGGAAACTTTACACTTGACCTCAAGCAACTTGGATTCTGTACCTCTCCACTATTCCTCCTCCTCCTCTGCTGGTGTGTTTTATTTAGAATTACTGAAATAAATCAACTTTTTGATGGCATTCTGATTTATTGAGATGCACCTGTATAATTGTAGGCTGCAATAATAGAAGATTTGTGAGTTAGGACTCATTAGGGAGTTTCAATGCAGCATTAATATCAAGTCTAACGGCAAGAAAAGACTGCAGTAGTTAAAAGAGAGTCAGACAGAGATCAAATCCTGGACAAGGAGGGAGATCAACTGTTCCCTAAATTGCAATTCTAATAATTCCAAGAACAACCAGCACTAACTGTAACAGTAGACTGAAATAGTAAAGATGGGTCAGGAAGAACTTAGATTCCAGGTTAGAGTTCAGATGCAAGCTCAATAACAATAGTAATTAGTGATGAAGATTACCAGTTCTGGCTATGTGATAGGCTGAAGAGGGTCAGACTAGCCAAAGCAGGGTTCTAATTATAAGCTTTATTGAAAAGAAAAGATTTTAAACTAATCTTAAATGTGGAGAGGGTGTCTGTCCTTTGGACTGAAAGTGGAAGATGGTTCCACAGAAGTGGAGCTACATAACCAAAAACGCTACCTCCTAATGTACTTTTAGAGGTTCTAGGAACTATAATTCTGAAGTTTGGGAGTACAGTGTCTTAGTCAGTTTATTAGGTTCTATGAGGTTTTTGACATACAATGGTGCCTGGTTATTGGAGGTTTTATAGGAGAAGAGTAAAATCTTTAATTCTAATCTACATTTTATGGGAGGCCAATGAAGAGAAGCTAAAACAGGGAGAATATAATCCATTTTACTGTTCTGTCAGTAAATGTGCTGCAGCATTCTGGATGAGTTGAAGGGTCTTAATGGACTTATTGAGGCAGGCTGAAAGAAGGGAATTACAGGAATCAAGCCTGGATGTAACAAAATCATTGACTAATTTTTCTGCATCTTTTTGAGCCAGAATATGCCTGATTTTTGCAATATTATGTAACTGAAAGAATGGCATCCATGATTTGTTATGTATTTGAGTTAAAGGTCATATAATGGTAAAAAATTACTCCAAGGTTTCTTACTGTGGCCTTGGAGGCTACAACAATGCCATCTAGCATAGCTGTCTCATCTGATAAAATACTTCTTGTGTGTTTAGAACCAAATATAATTGCTTCTGTCTTATCTCTGCTTAATAGCAAAAAGCTGCAACTCATCCAGGTTCTGATGTCCTGAAGACAATTTTGAAATGAAGTTAACTGACTGAAATTCTCTGGCTTCATTTATAAATAAAGTGGTGTGAAAAAGTGTTTGCCCCGTTCCCAATTTCTCATTTTTTGTATGTTTGTCACACTTAAATGTTTCAGATCATCAAATTTAAATATTAGACAAAGATAACACAAGCAAACACAAAATGCAGTTTTTAAATGAAGGTGTTTATTATTAAGGGTAAAAAAAAAATCCAAACCTACATGGCTCTGTGTGAAAAAGTGATTGCCCTTCCCCCCGTTAAAACATAAATTAACTGTGGTTTATCACATCTTTGGAAAGCTGAGTTCAATTTCTCTAGCTACACCAAGGCCTGATTACTGCCACACCTGTTCTCAATCAAGAAATCACTTAAATAGGACCTGCCTGACAAAGTGAAGTAGACCAAAAGATCCTCAAAAGCTAGACATCATTCTGCAATCCAAAGAAATTCAGGAACAAATGAGAAACAAAGAAAGTGAGATCTATCAGTCTGGAAAGGTTATAAAGACATATCTAAAGCTTTGGGACACCAGCAAACCACAGTAAGAGCCATTATTCACAAATGGCAAAAACATGGAACAGTGATGAACCTTCCCAGGAGTGACAAGGCCAAACAAAATTACCCCAAGAGCACAGCGACGACTCATCCAAGGGGTCACAAAAGACCCCACACAATCCAAAGACTGCAGGCCTCACTTGCCTAGGTCTTAACCTAGGTCCTAGGTCCTCACCTTAACCTAGGTCACTGACCTAGGTTAAGGTCAGTGTTCATGACTCCACCAAAAGAAAGAGACTGGGCAAAAATGGCCTGCAAGGCAGAGTTCCAAGACAAAAACCACTGCTGAGAAAAAAGAACATAGAGGCTTGTCTCAGTTTTGCCAGAAAACATCTTAATGATCCCCAAGACTTTTGGGAAAATACTCTGCAGACTGACGAGACAACAGTTGAACTTTTTGGAAAGTGTGTACCAATTACATCTGGTGTAAAAGTAACACAGCATTTCAGAAAAGGAACATCATAACAACAGTAAAATATGGAGGTGATAGTGTGATGGTCTGGGGCTGTTTTGCTGCTTCAGGACCTGGAAGACTTGCTGTGGTAAATGGAACCATGAATTCTGCTGTCTACCAAAAAATCCTGAAGGAGAATGTCCGGCCATCTGTTTGTGACCTCAAGCTGAAGCACACTTGGGTTCTGCAGCAGGACAATGATCCAAAACACACCAGCAAGTCCACCTCTGAATGGCTTAAGAAAGACAAAATGAAGACTTTGGAGTGGCCTAGTCAAAGTCCTGACATGAATCCGATTGAGATGCTGTGGCAGGACCTTAAAAAGGTGGTTCATGCTTTAAAACCTTCCAATGTGGCTGAATTACAACAATTGTGCAAAGATGAGTGGGTCAAAATTCCTCCACAGGGCTGTAAAAGACTCATTGCCAACTATCGCAAACACTTGATTGTAGATATTTCTGCTAAGGGTGGCCCAACCACTTATTCGGTTTAGGGTGCAATCACTTTTTCACACAGGGCCATGTAGTTTTGGATTTTTTTTTCTTCAATAAATTTCTTTATTTTTTTTTCCTGATTTCTCATTTTTTTGTATGTTTGTCACACTTAAATGTTTCAGATAATCAAATAAATGTAAATATTAGACAAAGATAACACAAGTAAACACAAAATGCAGTTTTTAAAGGCGTCGGCCGGACGAAAATTCAATATCGCTAAATCATATCTTAAATTTTTGTGTGAGACGAGCTAATTTGAACCGCACATGTTTTGGTGTCAACAAATGTCGCATAAGGTGACAATGCGCTCTTGAAGTATGCTGTCCTTGAGAGCTGTCTGACTCAGCCAAGCGATCAGCGGCTAAGATGGCCACTGACTGTGTGACGTAATTTCAGGGAGAGACACGCACACGCTCGGCGGACATTGCTTGTTGTTTATGTTTTAAAATCGGCGATTACGGATATTTCTCGGAGTACTTGTGGATTACAAATAGATTATTAAGATTAGGATTTCAGTAATCAAATTAATTATGGTTTGGCGTTGTGTTGTCTAAGGGTGCGACGGTATATCAGAGGAGCATGCGGTGAGTGTTTATGAATTTCCCGTCCCTGGGAAAATCAGAACGGCATGGGTGAAATTCGTTCAGAAAACGCGAAAAAATTGGAATGATGTCGGTAAATCACTCAACATGTGCAGCAGACATTTCGTTGACAGCGATTTCGAGAATAAGATGCAATTTGTGTCACGACTCGCGGCTCCAGCTGCGCGCACACCTGCGCCTCGTCAGCTGCCGACGCCAGCCACCTGTCCCTGCAAGTAAGCAACATTATCACCGATTATCCCTGTCTCGGTGTGGTGCCCGTTACCCTTGTCCTCTGCTTTTTTCCGGCTGAACGGTGTGCTGCTCTGCTGCCTGCGCATCAACCAGTACAAAGATGCGAGCACTACATACGATCCCCCAGCTCCTGAGAGACTGCAACCTAACACAAAAAACAGTTTCACACAATGAAACAGTGCATGTATTATATATACACTACCGTTCAAAAGTTTGGGGTCACTTAGAAATTTCCTTATTTTTGAAAGAAAAACACTTTTTTTCAATGAAGATAACTTTAAAGTAATCAGAAATACACTCTATACATTGCTAATGTGGTAAATGACTATTCTAGCTGCAAATGTCTGGTTTTTGGTGCAATATCTAGATAGGTGTATAGAGGCCCATTTCCAGCAACTATCACTCCAGTGTTCTAATGGTACAATGTGTTTGCTCATTGTGTCAGAAGGCTAATGGATGGTTAGAAAACCCTTGTGCAATCATGTTAGGTCTGCAATGCTGTAATTGCTGCAAATGGAGGATTTTTTGACGAAAGCAAAGTTTGAAGGAAAAAATTATTATTTCAAATACAAATCATTATTCCTAACCTTGTCAATGTCTTGAATATATTTTCTATTCATTTTACAACTCATGGTGGTAAATAAGTGTGATTTTTCATGGAAAACACAAAATAATTGTCTGGGTGACCCCAAACTTTTGAACGGTAGTGTATATATAAAAATTATCCCATTGATTTTCATCATTTTTGGTGACATATCTCACACCTACAATTTATTTCAGGCACAAAGGGCTGTGAAAAAGTTATGATCAACAAAACACGGGTCCTCAGGGATGTGCGAAAGCTGAGTCCAGGGCAGCAAACTTCAAATGTGGAGGCTTTCCACAGTCTGATTATTCATTTTGCACCAAAGAGTGTACACTTCTCATTCCTTGGAATGTTGACAAGGTGAGGAGATGCAATATGTGACCAAAAATATGAAATGCAATTATAATAACTGACATGTTTCAGGACCCAAGAGACAGACACAGACACATACAAAATAGTTATTCTTTATTGTCAAGTGTGAGTGCAGATATAGCAGCCTGGTCACCGGAGCTGAGCGATACAGAAGACGACCTGGCAACCCTAGAACACACAAGCAGAAAACGTTAAGGCTGTTCAGCACAAAAGGACAAGTGCAGGTGTGCAGCTTACTTGAGGTTGTCTCTGACTGTATCTGGCTGTTCCCCGATGTCCGTGAGCTGTGGTGGTTCTGGTGCTTGAAGCTGTGACGGTGATAACTCCAGTAACCGTGGTGGAGTTTGTGGCGAGAGCAATGACTGCACTGACAGCTGTGACATTGTTCCCGTAGCCGTGACAGTGATAATGTCCGTAACTGTGGTGACAATGACTCCTGTGACTGAGGGAGTGACAGTACCTGCAGCTGCAGTGGAGAGAATTCCTGAATTAGCGAAGGCCAGGAGGAGCTCCGGAAGGGAGAGGGTAATTCTCCGTCCGTTGGAGATACCGGTCCGCCGCCTGGGAGGTCCACCTGTGCACAGGGGTAAAGATTAGGCGTAGAAAAGCAAATAGTCTTCTTACGTGGTAGGTCTTGTCGTGGCGTTCTTGACTTGGCTGTGAAACGAAGCTCTGGCTCATACTCTGTCGAGGAAGACAGACGACTCCGTGCCGGACTGTCCATGACGCTGGCTTTTAAGAGCCGCTGATTAACACCTGTTGGTCTGTGCGCGGCTGGAGCTGATGAGCGGGATGACGGCCCAGCGGCCGTCATGACAATAACAGTGCCAATTACATAGAGTTTCTGCTGATAGATCACTTATATGTCCAAAAATAAATCATTGTGATAATATTCTAATTACAGACTTTGTTTAGCTGCAATGCACTTCAATGAAAATGCAGGCCGCAAGCAGGCACAGAATCGTGATGGTGAGCCGGTCTTCATCATCAGGTACCCAAAATTCAAAAAAGGCGGATATAAACTGCAAGCAAAGAAAGTTAATCCAACTTTCCGTGAGTATAAGAAATATTAGTATCATTTTCTAGGCTTGTATATGATATTTACAGTGGGTGGAGGGTTGGTCTTCATTCAACTTTCACATTTCATAGCTTTTATCAAATTATGTTAATTTGGGTCAAATTTGTATTTCATACTGTAGTCAAATGGATGTCTAATTTTTCCATCCATCCATCTTCTACCACTTAATCCTTTCGGGTCGCGGGGGGGCTGGAGCCTATCCCAGCATCTTTGGGCGAGAGGCAGGGTACACCCTGGACAGATCGCCAGTCCATCGCAGGGCCAACACAGAGAGACAGACAACCATTCACTCTCACATCCATACCTAAGGACAATTTAGAATCCCCAGTTTTGATGCCAATTAACCTAACTTGCATGTTTTTGGCATGTGGGAGGAAACCGGAGTCCCCGGAGTAAACCCACGCAGACACGGGGAGAACATGCAAACTCCACACAGAAGGGTCATCGATGGTCTGGGGGTGGGATCGAACCCACGATGGTCAAGGGTGGAATCGATCCCATGACCTTCTTGCTGTGCTGCCACTGTGCTAACCACTGCACCACCGTGCTGCCCCGTGCTGTCTAATTTTTATTGAATATATATTTTTTCATAATATGGATGATCTGATGAATACTCTGTTCAACAAAACCTTGGTTGATCCAACCCACTTATGGGATCAATGGCACTATGTACAAGCCAGAGTTCCCACCACATTGAGTGCCGAATTGAACCCGAATTTTATACCATATAATGGTAGAAAAATTATTCAAATGTATATGACATGCAACTTTGATGAATGCTGAAATATTAGAATTATAAAATTGACATGAACATTAATAAACTCAATATATGATTTTACAAAACTTTATTTAAATATCATTTTTCACAAATCTAATCTTGGTAGGCAAAATCCCTTGTAGTGATCCGATGGGAATGTTTCTCTGATGAGGCTCACAGCACAGGCAGGCAACATAACCCTCACTTCTTCCTGAGCTGACGTCACTGCTGCCTGCCCCTATGGACAGATGGCGGTACTGCAGCATCACTAAGTGAAAGATGGGCTATTACCAAATAAAGTCATTTATGGAGGCTGGTGACACATATTAAATCACGGGAATGGCCAGAATGGAATATTTTCATACAATCAGTTTATTGGTTCAATAAAAAAATGTCACCGTCCGAGGACTTTAAATGAAGGTGTTTATTATTAAGCAAAAAAATCCAAACCTACATGGCCCTGTGTGAAAAAGTGATTGCCCACTAAACCTAATAACTGGTTGGGTCACCCTTAGCAGCAACAACTGCAATCAAGCATTTGAGGTAACTGGCAATGAGTCTTTTACAGCCCTGTGGAGGAATTTTGGCACACTCATCTTTGCAGAATTGTTGTAATTCAGCCACACTGGAGGGTTTTCGAGCATGAACCACCTTTTTAAGGTCCTGCTACAGCATCTCAATCGAATTCAGGTCAGGACTTTGACTAGGCCACTCCAAAGTCTTTTGTTTTTCTTAAGCCATTCTGAGGTGGACTTGCTGGTGTGTTTTGGATCATTGTCCTGCTGCAGAACCCAAGCGTGTTTCAGCTTGAGGTCACGAACAGATAGCCGGACATTCTCCTTCAGGATTTTTTGGTAGACAGCAGAATTCATGGTTCCATTTACCACAGCAAGTCTTCCAGGTCCTGAAGCAGCAAAGCAGCCCCAGACCATCACACTACCGCCACCATATTTTACTGTTGGTATGATGTTCCTTTTCTGAAAAGCTGTTACTTTACCGGTACTGGTAAAGTACCGGTAAAGTAACCGGTAGCTACGGAGGGTGACAATATGTATGGGTACATAATCATACCATGTAGGATAACTAAGTAGACAGTTATGCTGTTTCATTCCATCTAGCTACAATGCTCCGCACTGTGTGTGTTTATATATTTACATATTTATTCCATCTAGCTACAATGCTCCGCACTGTGTGTGTTTATATATTTACATATTTATTCCATCTGGCTACAATGCTCCGCACTGTGTGTTTATATATTTATATATTTATTCCATCTAGCTACAATGCTCCGCACTGTGTGTCTATATATTTATGTTTATATGTACATATGTATACTCGCTGCTCTTGTTTTTTCTTGCCTTCTGATTGTTGCTCTGAGTGTTGCTATCCCTGTGCTGTTGCAATCCTGGAATTTCCCCATTGGGGGACTAATAAAGGCTTATCTTATCTTATCTCTTATCTTTTACGCCAGAAGTAGTGGAACACACACTTTCCAAAAAGTTCAACTTTTGTCTCGTCACTGCAAAGAATATTTTCCCAAAAGTCTTCGGGATCATCAAGATGTTTTCTGGTAAAACTGAGACTGTGGAGTGTGTAAATGAAGAGGTGTATTCATTTCAGACAATTTATTACACACTCACATCTCACAAGCAAAGAACAGACTGACTGGTCACATCAAGCATTCCTCTCTCTATATCAAGTCACACTTCACAAGGATCAGGGCACTTCCTCATCACAGCATGACATCTACACTACACTTCATTCAACCCCCCTCTCACTTGGGCATTGTTCTCCCATGTGTATTCATTGTCTCTGTCTAAGGTGTGAAATAACCTGAGGTCCATACCCCCCCCCCCCCCCAGCATCTTAGATAGAACAATAGAACATCAGTCCACATGCTGTTTCGGCTTCAGTCTCCTCCCATATCTGCTGTAACTGGGGTTTACTGCCTCCGTGGCGCTGCTGTGCCGGTGGAAGGCTGCTGGGAGTGTGTCCGACTGCGGGTGAGCCATGGAGGGGGGGGTTCACTCTGTCCGTGTGGCTGCTCTGATGAATCGTTCCCCTGGGGAGGTCTCCGTGGGGGTCTTCCATGCCGAGGGGCCCTTGCCAACAGCACTTGCTCATCCGCCACTACAAAAGCTGGTTTGAGTCTGTCTATGCCAATTCTCTCCTGTCTACCCCCCAAGTCTAGCACAAAATGCTTATCCCCTGTTTCCAACACTCTGAATGGTCCATCATAGGGTGGGCGCAATGGAGGGTGGTGGGCGTCGTGTCTGATGAATACAAACTCTGCGTTCTTCAAAGTTTTAGGCATGAAGGCACGCCAAAAACTGTGGTGGGCCGGGCCCGGCAGCGTGCCTGTGTTTGCGCTACACTGCAAAAGCTGAGACGGGGAGCTGCCCGGCGCAGGATTGTCCGGTAGAAATTCCCCGGGCAGCTGTAGGGGCTGCGCAAAAACGAGCTCTGCCGAGGAAGCTTCCAAATCCTCTTTTGGTGCGGAGCGCAACCCCAATAAAACCCACGGCAGCCTGTCTACCCAATTTGCATCCGTCAGTGAAGCCCTGAGCGCTGCTTTCAGTGATCTATGAAAACGCTCGCATAAACCATTGGCCTGTGGGTTGTACGCAGTTGTGCGATGAATTGCAGCACCCAGGCTGTGGGCCATCGCGGACCAGAGGTCGGAAACAAATTGCGGGCCCCTGTCAGACGTAATGTCCGACGGGACTCCAAAACGTGCCACCCATGTTGTTAAAAAAGCGCGTGCTACGTCCGCGGACGTGGTTGCTGCCAGCGGGACTGCTTCTGGCCAGCGCGTGGTGCGGTCCACCACTGTCAGGAGGTGCGTGCACCCCTGTGATGGCGGGAGGGGGACCACGAGGTTCACGTGAACGTGGTCGAACCTCTTAGCCTGTACCGGAAACGGCTCCAAGGGAGCCTTCGTGTGCCTGTGTACCTTGGCTCGTTGGCACGCCACGCAGGCTGCAGCCCACTCTTTTACTTGTTTGCGTAGGCTCGGCCACACAAACTTCTCTCCCACCATTTTGACAGACGCGCGCAATCCTGGGTGCGCCAGAGTGTGAACCGACTCAAACACACAGCGGTGCCACGCGACTGGGACTACCGGACGCGGGCGTCCCATGGAGACATCATAGATTGGGGGGGCCACCATCTTGCAGCACCCAGCTCTCCAGCCTTAACCCTGTTGGTCCAGACTGGAGCGCGTGCACGTCTGCATCGCTAATCTGCTCCGCGGCCATGGCTGCGTAATCTATCCCCACATAGACTGGGGCCACCACAGCGCGCGAGAGGCAGTCCACCACCACATTCAGTTTACCAGACACATGCTGAATATCGGTAGTAAACTCTGAGATCGCGGCCAGCTGTCTCCGCTGCCGGCCCGACCACGGTTCTGAAACCTTGGCCATCGCGAACGTTAGTGGCTTGTGGTCTACGAACGCAGTGAAGTTGCGCCCTTCCAGCCAGAACTGGAAGTGGCGTATGGCCAGATGGAGAGCCAGCAACTCTCTGTCGAAAGCGCTGTATTTACGTTCGCTGTCGTGCAAAGTTCTGCTGAAAAATGCGAGCGGCTGCCAAGCCCCAGCTACGCGTTGCTCCACGACCACCCCTATGGCCACGTCTGAAGCATCGGTGGTGAGCGCTATGCGGGCCGTTGGGTCCGGATGTGCCAGCAGTGCGGCGTTTGCCAGGGGTGCTTTAACTTCCGAGAATGCCCGCTCTCGATCCGGGGTCCATTCGACTCCATCCGCGGGTTTCTGTCTTTTAAGCGCGGCGTACAATGGTTGCATGAGCCGTGCCACGCGGGGAAGGAAACGGTTATAAAAATTCACCATCCCCAAAAATTTCTGCAGCGCCCTGACCGTCTGAGGCCGGGGAAAATCTGCCACGGCACGCATTTTGTCGGGCAACGGGATCGCTCCTTCCGGAGAGACGCGGTGCCCCAAAAAATCAATCTCCGTCACGCCGAACTGGCATTTCGCCGGGTTGATTATTAACCCGTGCTCCTCCAACTTCCGGAAAACAGTCCTGAGGTGGGTTTCGTGTTTGTCTTAGGATGTACTGGCTACCAGGATATCGTCCAGGTAGACGAACACTAACGGGAGGTCACGCAGCACTGCATCCATCATGCGCTGGAACGTCTGTGCTGCGCCTTTTAACCCGAATGGCATGCGCAGGAACTCAAATAAACTGAACGGAGTTATTACCGCTGTTTTGGGTACGTCCTCCGCGCGGACTGGGACCTGGTGGTAATCGCGAACCAGGTCTATTTTAGAAAAAACGTGCACTCCGGCGAGGTGAACGGAAAAATCCTGTATGTGGGGAATTGGGTAGCGGTCGTGTGCTGTGGCGTTGTTCAACCTGCGGAAATCACCGCACGGTCGCCACGCTCCCTCAGCCTTAGGGACCATGTGCAGCGGGGATGCCCATGGGCTGTTTGATTTCCTGATGATGCCCAACCTTTCCAGGTTGGCGAACTCCTCGCGCGCTATGGCCAGTTTAGCTGCGTCCAAGCGCCGAGGTCTTGCAAAAACGGGTGGCCTTGTGGTGGTGATAAAGTGCTCCACCCCGTGTTTAGCGATGGTCGCCGAAAACGTCGGGACCGTGAGTGCTGGGAACTGAGTGAGCAGTGCGTGGAACTTACCGCCTGGAGTTGTGACGCTGGCTTGTGCTGTTGGCCAGGTCCCTCGAGCTGTACAGGGGAGAGATTCAAAGGACAGTGCATTAACCAGGCGCCTGTTAGCAACATCCACAAGTAAACCACGTGCACACAGAAAATCAGCGCCCAGGAGCGGGCAACACAGTGCTGCTATGATAAAAGTCCACTCATACGAGCCGCCATGTAGAGATAAGGTCAGTGTTCTCTCACTGAACCTCTTAATCTCCGAGCCATTTACTGCCACCATTCTGGGGCCGCTAGGTCCTGCCAGCCGGTCAGCATAGGACGGCAGGATGACGCTCTTCTGGGCTCCGGTGTCGACGAGGAAGCATCTCCCAGAGCGCGAGTCCGTCACATAGAGCAGCTTGTTCTCTTCACCGGCAGTCGCAGCTGCTACCGACTGCCGGCCTTGGCGTTTCCCAAGCGCTTGAAGTGGCATGGTGGCGCGCATCTGTGCGCGTTCCCTCCGAAGCGGCGGTGGTAGAAGCAGAGCATGTCTTTCTGGTGCTCCTTGGCCCCCGTTGCCGCTACCGTCGGTGGCTCATCCCCTCCCCTGGTCGTCTCGCTGGGCTCTGCTGCCGCCACGTTGACTGTGATCTCCCTGGTGGTGAGGATGATCCAGTCTGCCTCCTGGGCTAGCGCACGGTAGTCTCACGTGGCCAGCAACGGCGAATTGGCCAGAACCGCTCTTGCTTCTGTTGGTAGGTTCTGGAGGAAAAGGTGGGCAAACAGAAAGTGCCCGTCGCCCGTGCCCATCAATGCCAGCATCTTCTCCATCAGGTCTACGGCCGACCCATCTCCTAACTTGGTTCGCGCCAGGAGCCTCTCTGCTCTCTCACATTCCGAGAGCATGTATCGCCGGATGAGCGCAGCCTTGAGCGCCTCATATTTGCTGCTGGCTGGTGGCTGATCGAGCAGGCTCGCTACCTGCTGGGCTGTGCGGGAGTCCAGCGCTGCTACCACATGGTAGAACTTGGTGTCGTCTGTTGTTACTCCCCAGAGGGCTAACTGGGCCTCGGTGTGGTGGAACCAAGAGCGCGAGTTGTGCTGCCAGAAATCCGGTAGCTTGACTGAAACTGCACACGCGTTGCTGGGGGTTCCAGTCCTGGCTGTCTGCGGGTTGGCTTCAGCGTCTCTGGGGGTTCCCGACCGGGCCGGCTCCGGGGTTCTTGCCTCGTGTTCCATAATACGTCTTGGGTCACCGGTGTGGAAGTGTGTAAATGAAGAGGCGTATTCATTTCAGACGATTTATTACACACTCACATCTCACAAGCAAAGAACAGACTGACTGGTCACATCAAGCATTCCTCTCTCTATATCAAGTCACACTTCACAAGGATCAAGGCACTTCCTCATCACAGCATGACATCTACACTACACTTCATTCAACCCCCTCTCACCCACTTGGGCATTGTTCTCCCATGTGTATTCATTGTCTCTGTCTAAGATGTGAAATAACCTGAGGCCCATAAGATGAGCCTTTATGTCTTTTTGCTCAGCAGTGGTTTTTGTCTTGGAACTCTGCCATGTAGGCCATTTTTGCCCAGTCTCTTTCTTATGGTGGAGTCATGAACAGTGGCCTTAACTGAGGCAAGTGAGGCCTGCAGTTCTTTGGATGTTGTTGTGGGGTCTTTTGTGACCTCTTGGATGAGTCATGGCTGCACTCAGGGTAATTTTGGTTGGCTGGCCACTCCTGAGAAGGTTCACCACTGTTTCATGTTTTCCCTATTTGTGGATAATGGCTCTCACTGTGGTTCGCTGGAGTCCCAAAGCTTTAGAAATGGTTTGATTTTGGAGGGAATGATCAGGCGAGGCAATGAGCTTGGATCAACACAGACTTTATTCTCCCTCTAACAGATCAGGATCACAAAAAGAACTCCCAGGCCACTGTGCATCTCACTTTTATACCCTTAATTACATGCATAGTGGCCCGGGGCTCCAACCTCATATTCATTTCATAACAAAGCCTGTGTGGATCATTAGCATGATATTACATAGGTGCCGCACTTCACTCCTCTCCTGGCGGCCCCGCATCTGCTCCTCTCCCCGGGGGGTGCCTAGCCTTTGCTGTTCTGTCTGGACCCCCGGAGATCTCTCCTCTCTTGGTCCATTGATCTCTGGGTGGAGAAGTCTAACACCTTGCCCCCCCCCCCCCCGAACACCCAGAATGGGCCTTAATACCCCCGTTCCTTGGGCTTGAGCCGGTGTCCATAGTGGCTGTAGCGGGGGGCCACCGATCCAGTCGAACTGCCCTGCTGGCGGGGCGCACAGGGGGGCACACCAGTCTGTGGGGGTGGTGTGGTCCACAACCATCAAAAGGTGCATGAAACCTTGCAATGGTGGAAGGGGTCCCACCAGATCCACGTGGACGTGGTCAAACCTCTGAGCTGGGATTTGGAATGACTCGAGGGGAGCACTGGTGTGCTTGTGCACCTTTGCCGGTTTGCACGCAACGCACGCTGCAGCCCACTCTTTCACCTCTTTACGCAAAAGTGACCAGACGAATTTTGCCCACACTAGTTTCACTGAAGCGCGCACTCCTGGGTGCGAAAGGGAGTGGACCGACTCAAAAATACGATGCCGCCAAGAGCGTGGAACCACCAGGTGCGGGCGGCCTCTGGAGACGTCACAGAGTAGGGGAGGGCATCCTTCTTGCAGCACCCTGCTCTCCAGCCTTAACCCTGTTCTCGCAGACTGGAGCATGCAAATGTCGGCATCCCCGGGCCGACCACGGTTACAAGACCTTGGCCATGGCATACATCAGCAGCTTGTGGTCTACAACTCGTGCCCCTCCAGCCAGAACTGGAAATGGCATCTTGCCAGGTGGAGAACCAGCAACTCTCTGTCGAATGTGCTGTATTTGCGCTCGTTGTCACGCAAAGTTCTGTTGAAAAATGCGAACGGCTGCCACGAACCTGCGACACACTGCTCCACCACTGCTCCTATGGCTACATCAGATGCGTCTGTAGTGAGCGCTAGCCGTGCAGACGGATCTGGGTGATCCAGCAACACGGCCTTTGCCAGCGCAGCTTTGGCATTCGAAAAAGCCTGGCCCCGCTTGGGAGTCCAGTAGATGCTGTCCGCATGCTTCTTTTTTTTAAGCGTGGCATACAGTGGCTGCATCAGCTGGGCTGCTCGGGGGAGGAAACGGTTGTAAAAATTACACCATTCCCAAAAACTCCTGTAGTGCCCTCACGGTTTGCGGATGCAGAAAGTCGAACACCGTGCGCACCTTGTCCGGTAATGGGATTGCGCCGTCGGGCGAAATTTGGTGGCCCCAAAAAATCAATCATTGGCACACTGAACTGGCACTTTGCCGGGTTGATTGTCAAACCTTGTGCATCCAACCTCTGGAAAACCATCTTGAGATGGGTGATGTGCTCATCCTTGGACGCGCTGGCTACCAGAATGTCATCTAGGTAGACAAAAGCGAAGGGCAAATTGCACAGCACTGCATCCATCATCCATTAGAAGGTCTGCACAGCGCCTCTTAATCCAAACAGCATGCGCAAAAATTCAAAAAGGCTGAACAGAGTTATTACCACCGTCTTTGGGATGTCTTCTGTTTGCACCAGGTCCTGGTAGCAACCGCGGACCAGATCCACTTTGGAAAAAACGCACGCCCAAGCCAGGTACATGGAAAAATCCTGGATATGGGGAATAGGGTAGCGATCGTGTGCCATCGCACTGTTCAATCGCCGCATGGTCAGCACATGGGCTGTTTGAGTGCTTGACGACGCCCAACCTCTCCAAGTTGGCGAACTCCTCGTGAATGCTGGCCAGTTTAGCTGCGTCCATGTGCCAAGGTCATGTGAATACAGGCGGTCCTTTAGTAGTGATGAAATGCTCGACCCCGTGTTTGGTTACTGCCACTGAAAACATTGGAACCGTGAGTGCTGGGAACTGGGCGAGTAACTGTTGGAACTTACCCCCTGGAGCTGTAACGTTGGCCAGTGTTGTTGACCCAGTTCCCTGAGCTGTACAGGGCAGAGAATCAAAAGAGACAGCATCCACTAGTCATCTATTAGCAACATCAACTAATAAACCATGAGCACATAGGAAATCTGCACCCAAAATGGGGGAGGTACAAGCGGCTATAACGAAATTCCACTAAAAGTTGCGCCCATGCAAACATATTGTCATTGTCCGCTCACCAAATGTCCTGATGTCTGATCCATTTGCGGCCACCAGCTTGGGACCACTACGGCCTGCCACCCTGTCTGTGTTGAACAGCAGGATGAGGCTCTTCTGCACTTGAATTGGCACGGCGGCAAGCATCACTGTGCGTCCGATCCGAAACGGCAATGATAGTGGCAGATCGCCTCCTTCTTGTGTCTCCTGGTGTCTGCTCCAGCCACCAACAGCTCCTTGATCTCACTGGCAACCCTCCTGGGCTCTGGTGCCGCTGCGTTCACGACGAAGGTTCTGGTCGCTAAGATGATGCGATCCACTTCCTGCTCTAGTGCGCGGTAGTTCCTCATTGCCAGCAGTGGCGAATTTGCCAGGATTGCCCTTGCCGCAGCTGGGAGGTTCCTGAGAAACAGGTGGGCGAACAGGAAGGACTCGTCATCTCTGCCCATCAACGCCAACATGCTCTCCAGCAACTCCACAGCCGATCTGTCCCCTAACTCTGAAAGTGTTAGGAGCCTCTCCGCTCTTTCACTGTCCGAAAGGGTATACCGCTGGATAAGCATCCTTTTGAGCACCTCATATTTTCCCCGGACTGGCGGCTCTTGGAGCAGGCTTGCCACCTGTTGTGTGGTGCTTGCATCCAGCGCAGCGACCACATAGTAGTACTTCGTGTTGTCTGCTGCTACCCCGTGGAGAGCGAACTGGGCCTCAATGTGTCGGGTCGTACAGCCAGAAATCCGGGAGCTTGACTGAAACACCGCACACAGCGCTCGTGCTTTCCCTCCAGGATGTCTCTGGAGTGCTCGTTTCATCTTCCATGGCACATCAGGGTCACCACTGTGGAGGGAATGATCAGGGGAGGCAACGAGCTGGATCAACACAGACTTTATTCTCCCTCTAACAGATTAGGATCACAAAAAGAACACCCAGGCCACGGTGCATCTCACTTTTATACCCTTAATTACATCCATAGTGGCCCAGGGCTCCGACCTCATATTTTTTTTTTTGATTTTTTTTTTTTTTTGATTTTGTGTACTTCATTGATCCCCAGAGGGGAAATTCAGGGCATCCACCTGGATGGATGAAGCAGCCAAGGTACGGTACTGTCCCTTCGCCATTCACACACACATTCACACCTAGGGCCACTTTAGAGTCTCCAATTAACCTAACCTGCATGTTTTTGGCCTGTGGGAGGAAACTGGAGAAATCCCGGAGTAAGCCCACACAGACACGGGGAGAACATGCAAACTCCACACAGATCACTGTTGGTCAGGGGCTGGGATCGAGCCCAGGATCCCATGGCCAAGGGTGAATTGCTGTGCTGCCACAGTGCTAACCACTGCTCCACCGCACCGCCAATATTCATTTCATACCAAAGCCTGTGCGGCGCATTAACATGATACTACATAAGTGCCACACTTCACTCCTCTCCTGGCGGCCCCACATCTGCTCCTTTCCCCCGGGGGTGCCTAGTCTTTGCTATTCTGTCTGGACCCCCCGGCGACCTCTCCTCTCTTGGTCCGTTGATCTCTGGGTGGAGAAGTCTAACACCTTGCTCCCCACATGATAACCTTTTCCAGACTGATAGATCTGAATTACTTTTTTTCTCTCATTTGTTCCTGAATTTCTTTGGATTGCAGCATGATGTCTTGGATCTTTTGGTCTACTTCATTTTGTCAGGCAGGTCCTATTTAAGTGATTTCTTGATTGAGAGCAGGTGTGGCAGTAAGCAGGCCTTGGTGTGGCTGGAGAAATTGAACTCAGTTTTCCAAAGATGTGATAAACCACAGTTAATTTATGTTTTAACAAGGGGACAATCACTTTTTCACACAGGGCCATGAAGGTTTGGATTTTTTTTTACCCTTAATAATAAACACCTTCATTTAAAAACTGTGTTTTGTGTTTACTTCTGTCATCTTTGGCTAATGTTTAAATTTGTTTGATGATCTGAAACATTTAAGTGTGACAAACATACAAAAATATGAGAAATCAGGAAGAAGGCCAACACTTTTCACACCACTGCATAACTGAGTATCATCTGCATAAAAGTGAAAATTAAGATAAGAAAAGCCTTTATTAGTCCCACAATGGGGATATTCCAGGATTGCAGCAGCAAAAGGATAGCAGCACTCGTAATAGTAAATAAGATAACAAGATATGAAGATAAGAACTGGTTAGCCAAAACAGTAAAAAAAATTACATATGTACACAGCTACAGTGGTGAGAAAGTATTTTCCCCTTTCCTGATTTCTAGTTTTGTTGTATGTTTGTCACACTTAAATGTTTCAGATCCTCAAACAAATTTAAATATTAGACAAAGACAACACAAGTAAACACAAAATGCAGTTTTTATATGAAGGTGTTTATTATTAAGGGAAAAAATCCAAATCTACATGGCCCTGAGTGAAAAAGTGATTGCCCCCTAAACTTAATAACTGGTTGGGCCACCCTTGGAAGCAACAACTGCAATCAAGCAATTGCGATAATTGGCAATGAGTCTTTTACAGTGCTGTGGAGGAATTTTGGCCCACTCATCTTTGCAAAATTGTTGTAATTCAGCCACATTGGAGGTTTTTCGGGCATGAACTGCCTTGTTAACCTCATGCCACAGCATCTCAATCGGCTTAAGATCAGGCCTTTGACTAGGCCACTCCAGAGACTTCATTTTGTTTTTCTTAAGCCATTCAGAGATGGATATGCTGGTGTGTTTTGGATCATTGTCCTGCTGCTGAATTCAAGTGCGCTTTAGCTTGAGATCATGAACAGATGGCCGGACATTATCCTTCAGGATTTTTTGGTAGGCAGCAGAATTCATGGTTCCATTTACCACAGCAAGTTTTCCAGGTCCTGAAGCAGCAAAACAGCCCCAGACCATCACACTACCACCACCATATTTTACTGTTGGTAGGATGATCCTTTTCTGAAATGCTGTGTTACTTTTACGCCAGATGTAATGGGACACACACCTTCCAAAAAGTTCAACTGTTGTCTCGTCAGTCCACAGAGTATTTTCCCAAAATTCTTGAGGATCATCAAGATGTTTTCTGGCAAAACTGAGATGAGCCTTTATGTTCTTTTTGCTCAGCAGTGTTTTTTGTCTTGGAACTCTGCCATGCAGGACAATTTTGCAAGTGAGGCCTGCAATTGTTTGGATGCTGTTGTGGGGCCTTTTGTGACATCTTAGATGAGTCGTTGCTGCGCTCTTGTGGTAATCGGCTGGCCACTCCTGGGAAGGCTCAGCACTGTTCCATGTTTTTGCCACTTGTGGATAATGGCTGTCACTGTGGTTCTCTCACTGTGGTTTGCTGGAGTCCCAAAGCTTTAGCAATGGCTTTATAACCTTTTCCAGACCGATAGATCTTAATTACTTTGTTTCTAATTTGTTTCTGAATTTCTTTGAATGGTAGCATGATGTCTAGCTTTTAAGGATCTTTTGGTCTATTTGACTTTATCAGGCAATGTCATGAACTTGTCCTTCAAGGCAAGAGTGAAGAAGACACCAAATGCAAGCTGTGAGTTTTGCACATTTAATCACACAAAATAACTAACACAAAAACACACAACAGAGAAGGAGGCTACTACTTCCCAACATGGAGGCTGGACTTACGATTCCAGCAAGGAAGCGACGGGGACTCCGTCTCGGGACGAGTGAAAGGTAAAATGGCATGGCGATGAGAAAACTGAACAACAGTCCTTATATAGGGGAGCAGGAATGATTACACATACAGATCAGGTGTGGGTGGCATGAGTGAGGATAATTAACCTAAACAGGTGACAGCTTTGACAGCCCGCGAACAGAGTTGACACCCGGAAATACACAGACAGCTGTCACAGGGAAAGCATGGTGAGAAGGTACATGTAGGAAAAAGTCAATTTTGGACAGCCTCTAGAAAACCCCCAGAAAACAGTGTTGATTAGATGCTAACGGCTAATACAGTGATCCCTCGCTACTTCACGTTTCACCTTTCGCGCCCTCAGTGCATCGCAGATTTTTCAAAAATATTCATCAAAAATTCAAAATTGAGAAAAAATGGCACGAAAGTTGCCCGGGCGCTAGCAGAAGGCAGGGAGACTACATTAGAACATCAGGTATCAACACGGAGAGCCCGCACAACTCAAAATCCACCTCTCTGACCACCGCTCCACTCCTCTCCGCCCACCTCTTCACCGCTCGGGAATCTCGCAAGCTGATTGGCCGAGACGTTTTACCTCGCAAGCTGATTGACCGAGACGTTTTACCCAGCTTCTCTCCCTGCCGAGCGCCCATACCCAGCGAAGGAAGACCGCATTCATTGTTCTTTATCGCTCGTGTTGCTTAGTGGCACTTTTCGCTGTTCTCTTGTGCCTTTTTGTGCAAAATAGTGCTTGTGACGCCCTTGGGGGGGGGGGTGACGCTACTTCGCTGTTTTTCACTTTTCGCGGTCGGTTCTGGTCCCCATTAAACGCGATAAGTGAGGGATCACTGTATAGACATTCCTAATAAATGTATCTAAAAGACTGTAATTTAATTGTTGATGGTAAATAGGAGCATTTTATGGGAAATGTCACTAAAGGATTGAATCTGAACTGTTTGGATGTAAACTGTCAGTGATAGCAGTAGCGCTTTTGCGCTACAGGTGGCGCTCAGTAGTGATAAGACGCTGTACAGTGTTAGAGAACAAGAGAAAAAGAGTAGCGAATGTTCCAGAGTGTGAAGAAGATGGTGTCAAGTGATATATGGCCGTTGCTGGCTGATGTGCTGTGTAAGTGTGCCGTGCCGGGTGTGGTGGAAAGTCAATAAACCGCTGCAAAGTCTGACAGCTTGGCCCTCATCCTTTCCCCTTCGCCCTCCGGGGTGTAACAAAAACTTGGTAGCAGAGGATGGTTCAGACGTGTCTAAGATGGTGAGTGTGCAAATAAAAAAAAAAAGGCCGTAACGATGGAACTGGAGCAGCTACAAGATAAGCTAAGCGAGGCCTTGGTGCCGTTACAGGCCGAACAGCTAAATGAGGTCTGTTTATTTGCAAAGATAAGCCCAGCCAAGCCGTCAAAAAAATACACGCTGATACGACTGTTAATCGAGGAGGAGGAAAAAACCATTGAAAGCGAAGAGGAGGATGTAGCCCGCGCATTTCTGCTAAAGCTAATAGCATGTGCTACCGAAGCTAAGCAAAGCGAACCGACGACGCAGGCGGCGGCAGCGGCCGGCACGAGCCGGGAGACAGAGGCACTCGCCAGTTTACAAAGCCAATATGCCACTCTGCATGAAAGTATCCTTGATTCAGCTAAAAGGGTTGAAGAGGAGATAGCGAGGCTGACCGATGACGAGGCCGCGCAGCCACCGAGCCGCCATTTTGTGATACAGCCCGAGGCTGTGCAGCCACAGAGCCGCCATTTTGTGACAAAGCCCGCGGTCCCCGCAGCGCCCCTACTGCCAGAAGTGACCATTAAACGGGAGTTTAAGATAAATGGGCAGATAGGGGAGAGGGGCCAAAAAGTTGTCTTATTCCAATCTCATTCACCAGATGGATATGGGCCTAAAGAAAAAGCACAATGATGCTGAGATAATTGAGGCTGTTGTCAGAGCAGTGAGTCCCGGATTGAGTTTGTGTGCTATGCTGGAGATCAAGTCAGATCTCACCCTGCCACAGCTGCGCATTATCCTGCGAGGACATTATAAAGAAGATAGTTCCACTGACTTGTATCATCGTCTGATAAACCTCACACAAGACAGTAATGAGTCACCTCAGAACTTCCTTTTTCGCGCCATTGAGCTAAAGGAAAGACTTTTAGCAGCATCCAGAGAGCCTGGCATGGAAGAGCAGTTTAGTTCTGATCTTATTCAGAGGAAGTTTCTGAGGGCGGTGGAAACAGGACTGATCAGTGCTGATGTGAAGTATCAACTGAAGCGCTATTTGGAGGATCCTGCCATCACCGACAAGCTTCTGATTTCTAAGACGAATGCAGCAGCCAGTCTTGAATGGGAACGGCACCAAAAATTCAAGAGGCGCATGAAAGAACCAAAAGTTCGAGAATGCCGAGTGGGAAATCTGATGGGTCAGTATGCAACCATGGAAGAAGTGGATGGCCAAGAGCGCCCTCCACCATCGACAAAATGTAAAATCTTTAAGTCCCAAAGCACAGTGACCCGTACGGAATCTGAGCTCCTGGACATAGTCACGCAGCTGAAGAGTGACATGGAGGAGATCAAGAAGGCCATACGTGAGTCTCCCCGAGCACTTCACGCTCAAAGAGCTAGGAGGACACATGGCTGCAAGAGCTGTCAGTCCACCAGCAATGGTGACCAATGCGACCACTGCTTCAGATGTGGAATCAGCGGCCACATATCAAGGGAATGTCGGATAGGAAGGAGACTTGGAAGAAGGATAGGGCAAGTACACACGGCGGCCAATACTGTCGCAAACACAGCAGAACAAGCTAACACACAAGAACTGTATGAGCTAGTTACTGACAGTATTCGGAGGTTAGAAGCAAGGCTGGTAGCTAAGGTCGAGGCACCTCCTGAAGAAACGGTCCATGTTAATCTACTGTCCCCTAATCGCCAATTACAGTTACTCAGTTTGGTTGGAAAAAATATGTCATCACCTGCTTCCTCGATGACAAGGAGACACAAGCAATGTGGGACACAGGGTCACAGGTCTGCTTAATGAATGACACCTGGAGACAGGAGCACCTGCCACACACCACCGTCAGAGACTTAGCCGAGTTGGTGGGTCCAAGTATTCTGAAGGGGAGGGCAGTGAACCAGACACCGATTCCATTCTCAGGGTGGGTCGAAGTCACTTTCAAGCTGCCGACAGTTAGTCGCCCACCGGTGGAACTCTTAGTTCCTGTGCTAGTGGTGAAGGAGGATGGAGTGGCAGAGCCGCCTATCATTGGGTTCAACGTGATTGACCATGTCCTGAAGATGGGCATTAAACCCCCTTGTGCCATCAGTGAAGCTGTCAGTGCAGCTTTTTCATTTGACTGTAAGAAAACAGAAGTGTTTTTGAAAGTGATGCAAAGTGAGGAGGATAGGCTGGGGGAAGGAATGGTAAAAGTTGGCAGTGAGTTGGTTACCATCCCTGCTGGCCAAACCAAAGCAGTCAAAGGTTGTGTCAGGGCAGGCTCACTTCCAGACACACAAGACGTCTTATTTGAGCCGAGTCAGTACACCCAATTACCGGAGGGTTTGCAGATGCAAAGTGGGTTGGTGCAGTTATGGAAAGGGAGGCGATCTATGTTCAAAATACCTATAACAAACAGTACGTCCCGTGATATCCAGCTGCCCGCTAAGACCATTTTGGGGGAAACACAGAGAGTTAAAACTGCTTACCCGGCAGACATTAGACCCCCTGCTGTAAACCAAGTGACAGTCGACCCGACGACGAGTGAAACAGGAAGAAATAAAGAGACCGAGATGAACTGTGCCGTCAAAGAGACTATGGATATGTGGGACCCCCCCAGTTCCCCTTGATCATCTCTCGCCCATACAACAAGAGCAAGTAAAACAACTCCTACGGGAGGAACGGCAAGCGTTTTCCCGTGATGAGTATGATGTAGGGACAATTCCCTCTTTACAGTTGAAGATCCGACTCAAGGATCCTACTCCTATTAAAAAGACTTGTGTCTCTGTTCCCAAACCACTTCATAAAGAAGTAAAGGAGTATTTAGAAGACCTGCTTAACAGGGGCTGGATCACCAAATCTAAGTCTTCGTATTCCAGTCCAATCGTCTGTGTGCGAAAGAAAGATGGAGGTCTGCATTTGTGTTGCGACTTTAGAGAGCTAAACAAGAAGTCCATCCCTGACAGACACCCAATTCCCCGCATACAAGAAATGCTAAACAGTCTAAATGGGAGTTCGTGGTTTTCAGTCCTCGACCAAGGGAAGGCGTATCACCAGGGTTACCTGGAAGAGTCGAGTAGGCCCCTCACTGCATTTATCACTCCCTGGGGTTTGTTCGAGTGGGTAAGAATTCCATTTGGTTTGTCCTCAGCACCAGCAGCATTCCAAAGATCTATGGAGGAGTGCTTGTGGGGGTTGAGAGATGATATTTGTCTACCTTACCTCGATGATAACCTTGTTCATTCACAGACTTTTGAAGACCACTTGCGAGACCTGAGAAGCGTCCTGCACCGCTATCAAAGCCATGGGGTGAAGCTGACTCCCCGGAAATGTAAGTTATTCAAGCAGCAGGTATGTTTCCTTGGTAAAATGGTAACAGGACAGGGCTACACCATGGACCTTGCGGACATTGCCCCGGTGCAGACACTCAAACAGCAGCAACCTTCCACTGTTGGAGAGCTAAGGAAATTGCTAGGTTTTATTTCATTTTACCGCAGCTATATTCCAAACTTCTCCCGTATAGCAAAGCCTCTTTACGACCTTCTTGCTAACGACCACACAGATAAAGCAAAGAAAAACTCAAAAAAACATGTCAGAAAGAACGATGGTGGCCAGTTGCCCTCATCCCAGGTAATCAGGTGGCGCCCAGAGCATCAAGCAGTAGTTTGTCAGCTTGTTGACTTTCTTTCCCAACCCCCAGTGTTAGGTTACCCGAACTTTGAGGAACCCTTCATTTTGCACTGTGACGCTTCACAGGACGGGCTTGGAGCGGTGTTATACCAGCGACAACAAGACAAACTGGTGGTGATAGCGTATGGCTCCAGGACACTGTCAAATCCGGAGAAGAACTACCACCTTCATTCAGGGAAACTGGAGTTTCTTGCCATGAAGTGGGCCATCTGTGAGAGGTTTCGGGATTATCTGTACTATTCCCCACCATTCACGGTCTACACGGACAATAATCCCCTAACGTATGTGCTCACCACCGCAAAGTTAAATGCAACCACACAGAGGTGGGTAGCAGAACTAGCTGATTTCCAGTTTGTGATTAAGTATCGCCCTGGAAAAGCAAACAGAGATGCAGACGGTCTCTCACGTATGCCCCTAGATATGGAGCAGTACATGAACAAATGCACACAAAATGTTGATCCTGATGTGATGAATTGTGTGGCGCAGGCAGTCAAGGTAAAGTCACAAGAAAATGAACCATGGCTCTGCCCAGTCACCATTTCTACTCTCATTAGTGAAGCAGATCAAGAAGCCAGCTCTGTAGCTGAAATATCAAAGACTGCTCTAAAAAGAGCTCAAGAAGAAGACTCCGTGGTTGGAGAGGTGTTGCGTTATGTGTTGTCAAAACAATGGCCAAGAAGTGGAAAGCAGCTGAACAGTAAAATTGCAGCTTTAGTCAGGCAAAAACACAGGTTGTACCTGAAAGATGATGGACTGCTTTACAGGAGAATGGCATCACATGACCAGCTACTTCTACCCCAAAAGTTTCACAAGCTCGTGTTTAAAGAGCTCCACGAAAACATGGGCCATTTAGGGGTAGAGAGAGTGATGAACTTGATAAGAGAGCGTTTTTATTGGGCTCATATGCAAAGAGAGAAGGAGCAGTACATCACTAAAGTTTGCAGTTGTTTGAAGAACAAACGTCCCAATAAGATAACAAGGGCACCACTGACTAACATTGTCACCACGTATCCATTTGAATTAGTGCCCGTTGATTTCCTGCACTTGGAGAAGTGCAAAGGAGGATATGAGTATATCCTGGTTTTAATGGACCACTTCACTCGCTTTGCCCAGGCTTATCCTTGTCGCAACAAAGCCGCCCACACCGCTGCTGAGAAGATCTTTGGGGATTTCGCCCTCAAGTTTGGCTTCCCCACACGACTCCATCACGATCAGGGTAGAGAGTTCCAAAATAAACTCTTTGCAAAACTCCAGGAGTACAGTGGTGTGCAGGGGTCCCGAACAACGCCCTACCATCCCCAAGGGAATGGGCAGGTGGAACGATTCAATCGTACACTGTTGGCAATGCTCAGAAATTTGCCCGAAGCAGCCAAGGAAGACTGGAAGTCCTCTCTGGCAAAAGTGGTTCATGCCTATAATTGCACGCGTAGTGAGGCTACAGGGTACGTGCCACATTTTCTGTTGTTTGGCCGTAGTCTAAAGTTGCCTATTGATCTAATGTTTGGCCTCACAACAAGAGAGCAGAGTGTTTCTCAGCAAGACTATGCTGAAAAGTGGAGAACTACAATGACTGAAGCTTACAAACTTGCCTCTAAAACAGCAAACAAAGAGGGATGAGAAGTAAAGCACTTTATGATAAAAAGGTTCACGGTGCTGAGTTGTCCCCTGGATCCCAAGTACTGGTCCGAAACTTGACCGAAAAAGGTGGGCCAGGAAAATTAAGATCATTCTGGGAAGACAAGGTGTATGTCGTGACCCAAAAGAAGTACCCAGACAGTCCAGTATATGAAATCAGACCTGAAAATGTATGAAGTATGTAAAGAAGTATGTAATCAACAAAAATAATGAGTGTAATCCAACTGTGATTATATGTGCATTTTAACTGCACAAAGAAAGGTTTATGTGGGGTCAGACTGTGAAATGTTTTACAAGATCTGTTGACTGGGAAGGCATGTGACAAAATGAGGAACTGAAAGTAGCCGAGACAGCAGAGTTGATTTACTTTGGTAACGGAAAGTGCTGAGATAAGCAAAACCAGACGGCCACGAGGGCAGAAGTGAGCCGTGCGTGAGCAGCCCGTGGCCGATTCCTGGAAGCGGGGTGGGGTGGGGTGGGGGGTACGTGGCACATGGCTTTACTGGAACTCGGGGGGGGAAACATGTGCAGAATGAGGTAATGTTATATAAGAGTTAGCATTAAGCCAATCACAGAAGCCAAAAAGCCTATGGGGAGATTGCTAGCCAATCACAGTTGAGTGTAAAAAAGGTATAAAAACTCAGTTCAAAAGCCCCAAAATGTTTATTTTCGGCTGTTAAGAAAATGAATCAAACACCATCTCAACTCTTCAATTTTTAACAACTATAAATCTTCTGCTGCAAGAAGGGAGAAAATAACACTTGGGGGAAGACAGAAGAGGAAGTGGAGGCACCCCTTCCCCTCCCCGGCTGACGGCTACACAGAGTATGGGCCCCGCTGATGGAAGAACAGAAGACGGAGCCTCAAGAGTCAGCTTCCCTACTTCACCTTTTCTTCCCCTTCTCCCCGAGAAAAGGGAGCATCGAAGGAGAAGACCAGCAATTAATCAACTTTTTTTTTTCAATCTCCCCAGCAAGGCTTTTTAGACATTTATCCACAAATTGATTAGCTCTTTTTACCAAGTTTTATGATTCAAAGGGTTTCTTTTATTATGGACTCTTTCAGATTTTTCATATTT
Organism: Pholidichthys leucotaenia; assembly: GCA_020510985.1. Lineage (NCBI taxonomy): Eukaryota > Metazoa > Chordata > Actinopteri > Cichliformes > Pholidichthyidae > Pholidichthys > Pholidichthys leucotaenia. The sequence goes on from CM035846.1 coordinate 168,861,480, forward strand.
TTGGTTGATTTTAAATTTTGATTTTCTGGTCTGATCCTAGTGATTTTTGAATTTTTCTATTTTCGAATGATTTCACTTTTTGATCAAATGACTGATTTTACAATTACCAACTCTTTGAATCAAGGTTTTTCAGTCAGTTTTTGGTTTAATTTTGAATTTCTTCATTTTGATTCAATTGACTGTTTTCATGCAAGAATATCCTGTTTTGGCTGAGCTTTGCAGACCTTCAATAAATACTACAGCATATTAAAAGACAGTACGGGAGTTTGTGAGATCACTGATTCAGTGTCCATCTTTGCTGGTTGTTTTTCAAGAAGGTATTTTTCCACAAGAGGTGTTACATTTTTATGAGTTTTTAAAGGTTACTATTTAAGGTGTTTTTAAAACAGACCTCCTATAGATCAATTTTCCTGATCTTAAACATTTACCCAGATTTTACCAAGAGCAATGTGAGACCATGAGGGGCTGTCGTTAATACCAAGGGTGTATTCTAGGTGTCTGACTGGACAGGTCACTCAGTCAGAGGTCTGGTATACAGGTAGCGGAGGTCATCTGGCATATGTAGACAGTGGAGCTGGGTTAACTCTCAAGTCACCAAGCACACGCACATGTGACAGAATTTCCTATGAGGAAAATTCCTCTAGGAACTGCAAGCTGGTGAGCTTAACTTCAATCTTGAGGTACAAGGTCATAGGGTCTTCGACACTTTATTACCTGGGGCGTGATGGTAACTGCTGCTGCTGGACCAGACAATGTCCTCCCGAGAGTGGCAGAGGTTGTCTGGCGAGAAGGCGGAAACAGGCGAGATGCCGGGGTCCAGGGACGCTGGTTTGTTGGCGCAGACCTCAGCACAGATTTTTTACTTGGCCTCCTCTCGTGGCGTGACTGTGAGGCAGAAGCAGATTGAACCCCAGTCCTGAAAAGAGAAGCAAGGGAACACCTCACTAATGGCACCGGGTCCCACAATGCCAAAACCAGGGTACACTTCTTTGTCATCGCAGGTTTAGGGACACCCGGTGAAACTTCATCCTCCTGCTGCAAAAACTCAGGAAGGAGCCATGGCCTGTACTCCAATAATTGCTCCTTTTCCACTGCCAATACCCGCTGGCGCTTGGCCAGCTCCTCAGCACTGGGACCATTGGAAGGCACAAGGGTTGCGTATCAAATACAGTAGGCTGCAGGCCCCTGTTTTGGGAGGTGAAGGTGGGGCTGCTGCTGGAGAGTGGTGAGAGGTAGGGAAATTCCATGCCTGGGGACGCTTCTTTGTCAGCACAGGTAAAGTAGATGGAGAGCTTCTCATCCACTCACGGACTTTATATTGAGACTCAGAAACAGAGGCGAGGAAAACTGTGAGTTCTGGATAGCTCGATAGGCTGGGGCAGGTCTCAATTACCTGTGCCGTGCTATCCAGACATCTCAGGGCCACTTCAGGAGTGTGGGAGGTGCAAGCACCCGAGATAAAGTCCACTACTAATCCTGCAGCCCCACACTCCACCTCATCCAGTCCCAACACACTAAAGTCCATAAGGGTGGACATTTCCAGAAAAACAAAATTAAAAAAAATTACTTAACAAAAATATGGGGGAGAAAAGAAAAATGAACAAATCCACAGCTGTTAGCATCTAAAACTGGTCATGTCATTCTGTCATAAACTCGCCCTCCAAGGCAAGGGTGAACAGAAGATCCCAAATGTAAGCTGTGAGTTTTGCACATTTAATCACACAAAATAACTAGCACAAAAACACACAACAGAGAAGACTTCCCAGCATGGAGGCTGGACTTATGATTACGGCAGGGAAGAGACAGAGACTCCGTCTCGGAATGAGTGAAAGGTAAAATGGAATGGTGATGAGAAAACTCAACAACAGCCCTTATATAGGGGAGCGAGAATGATTACACATACAGATCAGGTGTGGGTAGCATGAGTGAGGATAATTAACCTAGAGAGGTGACAGCTTTGACTGCCCACGAACAGAGTTGACACCCAGAAGAACACAGACAGCTGTCAAAGTAAAAGCATGGCGAGAAGGTACAGACAATAATTGTCAGGATCTGACCATGGGAGATCCCGCTGTGCTCTGTCTCTTTGCCTTTTTTCTTTATTTATATGGTATTGTATTTTTGAGTTCTAATTCCTGTTATTTTATCTTTGGTTGATTTTCACACACTCTGTATTGTTTCTTAGTATGACTTATTTTCCTGTTGGTGTTCATTATAGGTTTGTTATTTACATATTTGGATTTACTTGTTTTTATTTGCTATATTATATTCGTATCTTCTTGTGTTCTCTCTCTCTCTCTCTCTCTCCTTCTTCAGGGCTGTAGCTGTCAGTGGCACTTTCAGGTTTTTTGCTGTGGGCGGAGCTCCTGTCAGCTATCAGTCCCATCTTCTCCCTCTCACTACTCTCATCTGATTTCTGTTGTAATCATTGCCGCCTCCTGCCCGCCCGTGTGATCCGCACCTGCGGTCACTTGTTATCATTTGTTTTTGGCCTTATTTAAGGACTGTTATTTTCTTCTTTCTTTGCCGGAGTCAATCCTACTAGCCTCCACCGGAACCCTGCCCCTGTTCTGCTGTGCCTTACTCGTAAGTTTGCTTTTCTGTGATCAGTTTGGATTTTCTGTTTTGCACTGTTTGGACTTTGTGTTTTAGTTTTCAATAAATACCACAAACTGCAGTACAGCATCTGGGACTCTCCTCTCTGCCGTTCGGGCAATTCATGACAGAAGACTCTGGTCATTTAGAAACCCAGCTGCTGCAGTTTGTGGTAATTTTTTTCACTCACCTGTGGTTTGCCGATTGGGCAGTGGGACCCAGCCAATTTGAAAACTCCAGCGGCAGTGAGGGTTTGCCATTTTCTCCTACTCCTCCCCAGTTTTGTTTCTCATCAGGGGTCTCGCCATTTCAGCCATCCTGGAATTCCCAACTCTTGGTCTGAGTGAAATCGAGCGGTGGGCTGTGGGTCTTATGGAGGACATCCTCACACAGGCTCATGCCTCCCGTACCCCCAAGGCAGCCCGAGAGTGTCTAGAGGGCACGGCACAGGTACTCAAGACATGCCCCAGCCTGTGGGACCACCCAGAGCTTGTGAACCTGCTCCTCTCCATAGTCGCCCCACATCCTATGAGTCACGGGTTGGGGGAAACCACTCTGATGACTGTGCCTGCGCCGACGAAGAGCAAGCACCTGCGAACATGGAAGCTCCCAGCACCTTGCAGCTCTTCAGCGGCAGTTCCGCCTCCTCCTCCCAAACACTGGCCTGCACCATCAGCCGAGAAGCTGGAGGAGCGCAGGCAGGTCATATTAGCAGAGACAGAGCTTCTACTGGAATATAAACCATGGCTCCTCCCGGATCTCGTCCAGGAGCTGGAGGAGGTTTCACCGGGTCCACTTCTATCTCACCATGAGCAGACGTCTCCTCCTCCTGCTCCCCACCGTTGCCCAGGGAAATCTCGCTGGAGGAATGCCCCCATCTCTCAGATAGCAGTTTCTCCCGTGTCGTGCCAGACACGGGAGCAGCTCCTCCGCAGCAGCTCCTTCGCCGGCTGTCCCCTCAGCCTTCTCCTTCCCCTTGGCTGCTGCAACTTCTGTCTCCTCGACGTATCCTCCTGCTGCTGAGGGTCCGGCAGCTTCTTCTCGGTTCCGCCCGTTGCTGTGTCTGCAGGGGCAGCTCCTCCATGTTCCTCTGAGGGGCCCAATCCCACCAAAGTCAAGGAGAGGGCAGATTCCCAACTTGCTGCAGCAGAAGACATTGCACCCCGGGAAATCATGCAAGTGTTTCATCACTCTTATTCAATTGAACATAGATAGATAGATACATACTTTATTTTGAACAAAAAAGTAAAACAAAAACAAAACAAATGACAAGTGCAATAAAGTAGCAGTATACAGTGTTCGAAAGGGAGAAGGAAGAAGTGAACACTTATTAATTCCAAGTCCTCTTTTCCATAAATACAGCCCATGTGAAAAATATACAAATTACCACATTTAAGACCCCAAGTAAACAATTAACTATATTTTGTTCATATCAACATTAACACCCATCCATCCCAACATACATACAGTCCATACATCAAAACCAGCCCCAAACAACACAAATATACACAGTGCTGTCCCACCCACCATTCCATAGTGTCCCAGAGTGAGCATAGTGAATCATACATATAAATACTACCCTTCTAACATATACCTCTTTTTGAATTGATTTCTGTTTGTACATAGTTTCAGTTCCGGCTCCAGACTGTTCCACAAATCCACCCCACAGACAGATATGCACATACTTTTCTTAGTTGTTCGTATCTTGGGTTTTGTAAAGTTTAAGTCTCCTTTCAAATTATAATCATTGTCTCTTTTTTTAAAATATTTTTTGTATATTAGTTGGGAGTTGATTATTAATTGCCCTGTACATGAGTTGTGCTGTCTTAAATTTAACTAAATTGATGAACTTTATGACATGTGACTTTAAAAACAACGAATTGGTATGGTCTCTATATCTTACATTATTTATTATCCTTATAGCTCTTTTTTGTAATGTGCATATTGACTGTAGGTTGGTCTTGTAGGTGTTTCCCCAGACTTCTACACAGTAGTTAAGATAAGGTAGGAACAGTGAATTGTACAGTAAGAACAATGATTTATAATCCAAGATATGTCTTGTCTTCCCCAGTATCCCTATACATTTTGTCAAGTTGGCCCGGATGTGACTAATGTGAGGTTTCCAGCAGATTTTATTGTCTAGCACCATCCCCAGAAACTTATTTTCCTGTACTGTTTCTATTCTGGTATCATCTATCGTTACCATTATTTCACGATTTATTTTATGATTTCCAAACAACATAATCTTTGTTTTTTTTTTCAGATTTAGAGATAATTTATTTTTGTTGAACCACTGCGTTAACCTTTTCATTTCAGTTGTGACCACCTCTAAAACCTGCTACAAATTCTCACCAGTGCAAAGGATATTTGTGTCAGCTGCAAACAAAATAAATTTCAGAATTTTTGATACTTGGCATATGTCATTTATATACAAGATAAAGAGTTTGGGTCCCAAAACTGACCCCTGGGGAACACCACAAGTGATGTCCATGAAGGGTGATTTGTGCTCACCAATTTGTACAAATTGTTGTCTGTTACTTAAATAACTTTCCACCCAACTCAGTCCTACCCCTCTTATCCCATACCTTTCCAGTTTCCTTAGTAGAATTCTGTGGTCAATGGTGTCAAAAGCTTTCTTTAAATCTATAAATACTCCAACAGCAAACTTTTTTTTTTTAATCTATACAACTAGTAATTTCTTCAATAAATTCGATCAGTGCCAAAGATGTAGACTTATCTGCTCTAAAACCATACTGGCTGTCTGTAAGGAGGTTGTGTTTTTCAATGAAATCATCCAGTCTCTTAGTAAAGATTTTTTCAAGTATTTTGGAGAATTGTCGGAGTAAAGAGACCGGCCTGTAATTTGTGAAATAATGACTGTCTCCTGTTCTGTATAGTGGTATTACTTTTGCTATTTTCATTTTGTTTGGAAATTTACCAGTTTGAAATGACAGGTTACAGATGTGGGTGAGTGGCTTAACAATTCCTTCAATTACTTTTTTCACTATTGTCATGTCAATTTCATTCCAGTCCGTTGATTTTTTGTTCTTAAATTTACTCACAGTCTCGATAATTTCCTTTTCAGTAACTGCACCCATAAAGATTATGTTTGGATTTCTATCTTCTATTTCATTTACAGAACCACTGTTGTTTGTTCCTGGTGTCACTATTGATTTTACTAATTCAGGACCAACGTTTACAAAAAATTTATTGAAACCACTGACCACATCCTCCATATTATTTATCAAATTGTCATTTTCAATAAAATATTCTGGATAATTAGCATTCTTAGGTTGATTACTAATAATCCCATTGAGTACTTGCCATATTCCTCTTAAGTTATTTTTATTATCCTCTAATATTCTGTTGTAATATTCTTTCTTACAAGTCCTCATTATATTAGTAAGTTTATTTTTATATCTTTTATATTTGATCTCAGCCTCCACGTTCTGCACTTAATGAATTGTTTATATAATGTATTCTTCTTGTTACATGCATTTAGTAACCCCTTGGTGACCCAAGGAATATTTTTGTTTTGTTGTCTGTCACTGTATTGTTTTATAGGACAGTTTTTATTGTCCAATGATTGAAATATTTGTAAAAATATAAATCATATGCTTTATTTAATAAAAAAAAATAAATCATATGCTTTATTTATATCATTTTAATCATAAACTATCTTCCAGTCTTGTATTAATAATTCCTTTGCCAGTAAATACATAGATTCTCCAGTTCTTATTCTTTTATATTTAATATTTTTGATATACTTTTTCTTCCTATAATCACATTGATAGACAACAAAAATCGGCAGGTGGTCACTGATATCATTCAATAAAAGCCCACTCATGATATTATTTTCCATAATATTTGTGAATATGTTATCTATTAGTGTGGCACTGTGTGACGTGATTCTGCTAGGTCCAGTAATTGTTGGATGTAAGCCAATACTGTACATTGTGTTGATAAATTCTTCTGTCAAACTATAGGGCCTTTTCCACTAGCACACTTTAGCGCGACACGGGACAGCTCAGCACGCTTTGTACACTTTTCCACAAGCCCCAACACGGTTTAACAGCCGTGATTCTCAGCCCCGCTCAAGGGCAGGGCACAGCAGTGCTGAGCTGTGCCGTGTTGTGACGTTAACAGACTGGTCGCCGCTGATTGATCAGGTCGTAACCGGCGCTGATTGGTCAGGTTGTAACCGCCCCTCTCCTCCTCCTCTTCTACCGAATCTTCACGACCTTCTCAATAAAGTTTTTGAAAAAAAAAAAAGAATCTAGACGACCGCCTTTACTCAGCACGCAACCACTGTTGGCGGTTTATTTTCAGTGTATTGCTGTGCTATTTTCATTTATTCTCTATCAAAAATGGCTTTGCGTAATAAGGGTGTTCCATGGACCAATAAGGAGGTGCAGTGTCTGCTCACTGCATTGTCAGACGAACGTATCCAGCGCAAGTTAGACGGAGCCGCCCGGAATGAAAAAATATACCGGGAGGTCTCGACATTGGAGTCCTTTAACGGTGAGTTTTAATTTTTTTTTATTGTGCATTTTTTCGCAAATATATTCGGTAAGACGCTCAGTTTATTTATGCAATAAAAAAGCTGTTCATTTGTGGATGGATCGCTGCTTTATTGCAGCACACTGCGGACTAAAGCTTTTATTTTAATTATTCATGTGAACAATAGGCTGAAATAAGCTTATGTATTCTTGTTAACTATTGTCTTTTCTGTATATCTTGCACTTTCGTGCTGTATTTTATTGTGTGCATTTTCCTTGTAGAATCATCCCACGCGTCCGCCGCGACAGCCCGCATGGATTAATTCAACCGAGCCTTCATGACCCACAGCTGGCAGAGACGGCTTCATTCAACCGAGTCTTCGTGACCCAGTTTGGGAAGCTGGTGTAGAGGCACTCAGTGGTCGGCGTGTATAAAATGTCGATTAACCTTCATGTTGTGTTGCAAAGTTTTTTTTTCTTTTAATATTTTGTATATAATAAAATGGAATTGTTTTGGAAAGTGTGGTTTGTCTGTTATAACACTGAATTATAAAACAGTATAATTACATAGAAATTCCATTGCCTAGTCTGATCAAAATGATGCTGATCATCCTGTCAGGGGTCAACCATTGTAAAGGTAATGTAATTTTTAACTAGACCAAAAAAGAAATCTTTTTGTAAGCTTTCTGTTCTTTTTATTGAAATATCATAAAAAATTAGCACCAAGTCAAAGTAGGTACAAGTATATGTAAATTGAATGTTCTATCGGCATTCCAAATTCAGAGAATTACAATACTTTAGAAGGAGTGTAGCATCATCTAAACGGAAAATAATAATACTGTTGTTCCAAACGTTGACCTGAAGGTGAAAAACATGATTTTTTTTAATTCAGTACATCCAAAATGCCCTAGGATGTAAAAAATAATACAATTTGGTGTTGGCCAGTGTGCCACCGTCTCATTATTTAATACGAATAAAAACAAGTTTCAGCTCATTATTTCTAGGTCATTTGGCAGTTAATTCAAAACAAAAGTGACTTGTGTTGTTGCAGCTTAATTATGAGATAAAATTAATTGTGAGATAAAACCACAGAGCGAGCAAGGCAATAATCCCTGGATCCTCCATTTTTTGTCTCGTGTAAATAAGGACTCAGTCGGGTGCGTAACGTCACGGGAGTGTGGCCCCGCCTCGCTGAGAATCTGCCGCCGCCCCGCTTCTAAAACCTCCTAACACAAACCATCACAGCACAAGCACAACACCGTTCTAATGGAGACAGAAGCATTCTGAGCCGTACTGAAGTGAATCGAGCCATACCGAGGTGTGCTGGGCTAGTGGAAAACAGGCTTATGTTGTTTTAAATTCATAAGGTCTATATTGAAATCCTCACAGATGAACATAACTTTATGAGTTAGTTTTGCGTACATTTTTTTCCACCCAGTCCTTAAATAAGTCAATGTTTGATCCAGGTGTTCTATATACACAGCTCACTACTATATTCTTCACATTGTCCAGACAGATTTCTATTGTAATACGTTCAAATAAATCATCCACAATTACTGACAGATTTTCAACAACCTTGTATTGCAAGCTCTTGTCAACATAAATTGCAACTCCTCCTCCTTTTATCACTTTTCTATTTATATAATTTAATTCATAGCCATCCATGGTAAAATCCACTCCTTTCACTTCACTGAGCCACATCTCTGATATTGCCACAATATTGAATGACTCTTTAAAATGATGTAAATAATCTTTAATGTTATTAAAGTTGGCATGGAGACTTCTGCTGTTGAAGTGGATCATAGAAATATTGAAATCAGATATGACCCTTGTGTTAAACTGTTCATCCGTGTAGTAACTACAGTCATTATTGATGGAGCTAAATAAATTATTGTCAGGGTCTATGCTATATTCTACGTCCTTTGGGTTGTGATCTGTATATTCAAAAACTTTCAGTTCCTGCTGTTCCTGTTTGTTGATCTTTGTTTCATGTTGTTAAATGTCCTGGTGCAGATGAGTATAATCCTTCAGTGTCCTACAATTGTCTCTTGTTGCTGTCGACTCCAGTACATAATATTCATTGATATTTGTCCAGTTCCATAATATTTCGGATGTTAATGACCTTGGCTTCTTCAGGTGATCCATTTAATTTTATGTATATTTTACAGTTTGATGTTCAGGTGTTTTGAATCTTTTTCTGCTTTCTCAGGTATCTTGCTTTTCTGGCTATTTCTGCATTTTCTCTTGTGAGGTGCTCGTTTATATAGATGTTCTTTCCTTTCAGCTTCCTACCTTGTTTTAGCAGCGTAGTCTTGTGTTTTCTGTTGACAAACCTGATGATTACAGCCGGTTTGTCGCTGTTTTTCCTGGGCAGAGGATGGCCGGTCTCAGTGGTGTTACAGTCCAGCTGGATTCCTTTGGACTGCAGGAAGGCCGCCACTTGTTGCTCCATGGATTCATCTTCCAGCGTGTCGAGCCTCCCTCCGCTGTTCGCGGCCACTGCCCGAGCATATGATTGGGGTTTAATGTGGAGCCCAGTGATGATCACGTCGTTCATCCGGGTGTACTACTCCAGGTCTGACACTCTGCTCTCCAGATACGCCAGCCTCTTGTCCTTCTCGGCATTCTGGATCCGCAGCACTTTCACCTCCTCGAGCAGGCCCAAGATGCTTTTTTGCTGCAGCTTAACAGCAGAAATCTCTTCAGTCAAGAAGTCGAGAGATTTTTTAATGTCATCCACCTCCTCAGTCTGCTGAGCTTTCTTGGGACCCATGATCCCGGCCGATGTATGTTGACTAAACAGCTAATAAACAGCTGTTTAGCTAGCTGAATGGTGGGCTGCTCTGCTCCGCTCTCGTTTTCCAGTCCGAAGATGCCGGTATTGTCGTCTTAAATCAGACGGGTCGAAACTAAAATGTCCAGTCCGTAATCCAAATTCAGTTCTCACAAGACAAAAAAAGTGGTCAAAAACTGAGCACCAAAACACAGAAAACCACCAACTGACAGGATCTGACAGCAGGTTGACAGCAGGTTGTCAACCTGTCAACATAAATTATCTTATCTGATACCTGGCAGTGAGACTCAGATTAGGCAGTCCTCTGAGTCCTCACCATCTGCTGCAGCCATAAACCACTCACCTGCTCTCTCTGTGTCTTCTCCTTTGCCCCGTGAGTGTCCGCCGGTCCTAGGACCGAGCCGCTGGATGATGAAGGAGCCTGCAGCCCTGGAGGACCTGGTACCAGTCCCACATCCATGGTCTCAATGGAGGGTGAGCGCTGCCTGTTATACAGAGCCCGCTCTGATGTTGGGCGTCCCCAGGCTCCAGCTGTGCAGAGCCAGTGCCAGCAAGGAACTAACCTCCTGTTGCCATGCAGGGTGAGCCACCTGCGTGGGTCACTTCGCTGGGGGGTCCCGGGACTGCATCGACCACCATGTCTGCTGCTGGGGCCACCACAGCACAGTCAGAGTTGGCTGTCCAGTGGCCCGGGCCCGAGACGTCACCGCTTGGATCGACAGAGTCCTGGACGGCAGTGGAGCTTGAGCTCAGGCAAGTGCTCTCCTTTGTCTTTGTTGTTTCTATGTTGGAGAGATCTTATCTGCTTCTTGGTGGGTAGAGCCAAGCGCAGTCGCCAGCTGCACCTGAGCTCACCTCACCGGGCTCCACTTCCGCCGGTGGGTTAAGGTCTTTGCGGGTGCTCTGTTCCAGCCCAGGGCCTCCAAGGATGCTGCTTCCCCATCAGCTGAGGTCATTGTGGGTGCTCCGTCCCAGTCCAGGCCCATCCTGGGTGCTGCTTCGCTCCAGCCCAGCGCCACCGCCGGTGCTGCTTCTTTCCAGCCCGGAGCCACCACCGGTGTTGCGTTGCTCCAGTCCGGAGCCACCATGGGTGCTGCTTTGGTCCAAGCTGGAGCCACCGCGGGTGCTACTATGCCCCAGTCCGGGGCCACCGAAGGTGCTACAGGCCTGTCCGAGGCTGTCGTGATCCCCTCTCATCTGCCCAACAGCCATCGTGGTCCCCTCTCCTCTGCCCGAGGCCCTCGTGGTCCCCTCTTCTCTGCCCGAGGCCATTGTGGTTCCCTCTTCTCTGCCTGAGGCAGTCGTGGTTCCCTCTCCTCTGCTCGAGGCCTTCGGGGGTTCCCCTATTCCTCCATCTTCCTCACTGTTGGTTGTCCCTGTTGGGTAGCCACCCCCTGGACCACCTTTTTCTGTTTAGGTGGTTAAAGAACTCTGGTCAACCGCCTTATAGACTGTGCCGTTGGGTTGGGTGACCCACGTTCTCTGGAAGACCACCCAACTCTTACCATCACGCCATCTGCCAGCTCTGGGACTTTAGCCAGCCACCTGAACTGTCTAGTTCTTTGGTCCAGGTGGCCAAAGTGCCTGGTTCTGTGCGGGTGTGGGTCCTGAGTGGGATTTTTTGTTTTTTGTTTCCTCTTAGTCTGGGTTTTGCTGGGGTGTGAGTTCTGAGAGTTTTTCTTATTTTCTCTGGTTTGTTTTGGTCCCTCCATGCCTGGGTCCCTCTCCTCCCGCCCAGGGTGGGGTTGTTTTCTTGTTTTTGATGGAGTGGGTTCTTTGTGTGGGTGGGTCTTTTTCTTTCGATTTTGCCCGGGATGTCTGGTTTCCACCCCTTGGGAGGGAGGGGGGCTCTGTCACGATCTGAGCATGGGGGGATCCAGCAGTGTTCTGTCTCTTTGCCTGTTTTCTATATTTGTATGCTATTGTACTTTTGAGTTCTAATTCCTGTTATTTTATCTTTGGTTGATTTTCATACATTCTGTATTGTTTCTTAGTATGATTTATTTTCCTGTTGGCGTTCATTGTAGTTTTATTATTTACATATTTGGATTTACTTGTTTTTATTTGCCATATTATATTTGTATCTTGTTGTGTCTTCGGGGCTGCAGCTGTCAGTGGCACTTCTGGATTTGTTGCTCTGTTATGGGCAGTGCTCCTGTCAGCTGTCAGTCCCATCTTCTCCCTCTCACTACTCTCATCTGATTTCTGTTGTAATCATTGTCACCTCCTGCCCGCTCATGTGATCTGCACCTGCCATCACTTGTTATTTGTTTTTGGCCTTATTTAAGGACTGTTATTTTCTTCTTGCTTTTCCGGAGTCTATCCTAATACTCTCTACTGGAATCCTGCCCCTCTTCTGGTGTGCCTTACTTGTAAGTTTGTTTTTCTGTGATCAGTTTGGATTTTCTGTTTGTGGACCGTTTAGATTTTGTGTTTTGTTTTTCAATAAATACCACAAACTGCAGTTCAGCGTCTGGGACTCTCCTCTCTGCTGTTCGGGCAATTCATGACAATAATACTACAACAGAAACGGACCAAGATACATAATGAGAAAATATTAACTGCTAAAGCACAAACAAGAAGGAAAACAAAACCCAAGAAGTACTCTGTTTTAGTACAAGAAGCACTAAAACAATCCTAATGAAAAGCGAGGTTACAAAGGGAGAACTGAAGATAAGGACAAACGAGTTATTTTGCCAAAACAGATAAGTTCAGTTGAGTTCAAAATAAGAAAAAACACTTTTTCATCTGTAGGTTTATAGGTGTTAGTATTTCCAAATCAGCTTCTAAGACATGGTCACTTGAAATATAATACAGCAAAAAATCAAACATCAACACACTGTTATGTTTTGGCAATTTATTAGTATGTTTTTCTTTGCAAAAACCGATAAGTCCACAAGCCATTTTTTTGCCAAAACAGATAAGTTCCGAAAGCCATGTAATTTTGTCTGGAACATACTTGAATGTCTATAAGCATCAATGCAGTATGATTGACACACTGATTAAGGCATATTCACTCAGTAAAATGGTATAATATTGCTATACAGTGCATCCAGAAAGTATGCACGGCGCTTCACTTTTTCCACATTTTGTTATGTTACAGCCTTATTCCAAAAGGGATTACAATTCATTTTTTTCCTCAAAATTCTACACACAATACCCCTTAATGACAATGTGAATTTTTTTTTTTGAAGTTTTTGCAAATTTATTAAAAATAAAAAACTAAGAAATCACATGTACATAACTATTCACAGCCTTTGCTCAATACTTTGTTGATGCACCTTTGGCAGCAATTACAGCCTCAAGTCTTTTTGAATATGATGCCACAAGCTTGGCACACCTATCTTTGGGCAGTTTGGCCCATTCCTCTTTACAGCACCTCTCAAGCTCCATCAGGTTGGATGGGAAGCGTCGGTACACAGCCATTTTCAGATCTCTCCAGAGACGTTCAATTGAATTCAAGTCTGGGCTGTGGTTGGGCCACTCAAGGATGTTCACAGAGTTGTCCTGAAGCCACTCCTTTGATAGCTTGGCTGTGTGCTTAGAGTCGTTGTCCTGCTGAAAGATGAACCGTTGCCCCACTCTGAGGTCAGGAGTGCTCTGGAGCAGGTTTTCATCCAGGATGTCTCTGTACATTGCTGCATTCATCTTTCTCTCTATCCTGACTAGTCTCCCAGTTCCTGCCACTGAAAAACATCCCCACAGCATGATGCTGCTACCACCATTGGCATGGTTATGAACAGTGCCTGGTTTCCTCCAAACATGATGTCTGGCATTCACGCCAAAGAGTTCAATCTTTGTCTCATCAGACCAGAGAATTTTGTTTCTCATGGTCTGAGATTCCTTCAGGTGCCTTTTGGCAAACTCCAGGCGGGCTGCCATGTGCCTTTCACTAAAGAAAGGCTTCCGTCTGGCCACTCTACCATACAGGCCTGATTGGTGGATTGCTGCAGAGATGGTTGTTTCTCCTCTCTTTACAGAGCAACGCTGGAGCTCTGACAGAGTGACCATTGGATTCTTGGTCACCTCCCTGACTAAGGCCCTTCTCCCCCGATCGCTCAGTTTAGATGGCCAGCCAGCTCTAAGAAGAGTCCCGGTGGTTCTGAACTTCTTCCATTTACGGATGATGGAGGCCACTGTAATCACTGGGACCTTCAAAGCAGCAGAATTTTTTCTGTACCCTTTCCACATTTGTGCCTCGAGACAACCCTGTCTTGGAGGTCTACAGACAATTCCTTTGAATTCATGCTTGGTTTGTGCTCTGACATGCACTGTCAACTGTGAGACCTTATATAGACAGGTGTGTACCTTTCCAAATCATGTCCAATCAGCTGAATTTACCACAGGTGGACTCCAATTAAGCTGTAGAAACATCTCAAGGATGATCAGTGGAAGCAGGACACACCTGAGCTCACTTTTGAGCTTCATGGCAAAGGCTGTGAATACTTATGTATATGTGATTTCTTTGTTTTTTATTTTTAATAAATTTGTAAAAATCTCAAAAAAACTTTTCTGACATTGTCGTTATGGGGTACTGTGTGCAGAATTTTTGAGGAAAAAAAAATAAATTTAATCAATTTTGGAATAAGGCTGTAACATAATAAAATGTGGAAAAAAGTCAAGTGTCATGAACCGAGCCTGTGTTTTCTGTAGGCTCGATTCTGACTGTTCTTTGTGACTCAGGCATTAGGGTTATTATGTGTTGTTATCTTTTGATTTCTCGTTGTTTGCATGTCGGTGTACTGTTCCTTTTCCATGCCTGTAGCCACCGCTCTGGCTGGTCCGGTCACGCCCCCTCTGTCTCTGACAGTCAGCTGTTCGCCCCGGTAATTATCTGTCTCGCGCCTCGCCCAGGTGTTTCCAATCTCTCACGCCAGCTGTGTTTGTACTTAGGCAGTGCTTTGCCAGTCAAACACTGCTGGACCATTGTACCTGATCACGGTCACGTCGGGGAAGGACAGTTTGGATGTGCTCGCTGGGAGACTGGGATTACTCGGACTGCTCCGGTGCTGTGAGTAAAACTGTTTGCATTTCTGAGTGCAGTTGTGCTGCTACGCTTTATTGGTAGTGGTTCCTCGTGAAGCACAACTGCTACGCTTTGGCACTGCTGCCCAGTTGATTCTCCCCATCCTGTTGAGCGTCCTGGAGGATTCTAAGTTTACCCAAGCTGTCCTGTTGTTTTGTATTGTCTATTTGTGTATCAATAAATGTGTTTGGTGTAACCCTGCGCTTAAGTCCATCCTTCCTTCTCTTCCTCCGTGCGCTGTGGAAAAGCGCACAGGGAAGTTTATGACATGCTGTGAATACCTTCCGGATGCATTGTAATTCAGGATTCAAGACTGAAAGATTTTATTGTCAGTACTACTATACATACAGGACATACAGGAGAACTGAAATGGCATTTCTCTCTCTCTTTGCATTGTGTGCACAGTATAAAAAGAAAAGGAATAAGGCTGGAAAAAAAGAAACTCCTTCCCCATATAGTACACTATATGGGAAGCCAAGGTAGCAGTGAGAGAAGAGCTTCACATCACAACATAAACTATCTTAAGGTATATATATTTAATAATTCAGCAAAAATGATTTGATGTAATACATATTTACTACAAATTACGTTCAGGTATTCATTTTTTTTTTACCACCGTTAGTCTGTTACATTTTACTCTCACGTGATGACGTCATTAACTGTGCCGCGAAATGAAGCCCAGTAGTGTCCAAAAGCGGTTAATTTTATTGTTGTATTGCGTTTACTCTATAGTCCACTATATCTAAATTCACAATATAGTGAGTAGAGAGGGAGTGAGTGAGTGAACATTCCGAACACAGCCAGGGAAATCAGTCAGAGTGAGCAGACCCGGAAGGTAGCCAAGATGAGTCCATCCATCCATCCATCTTCTTCCACTTAAGCCTTTTCAGGTCATGTGACCCAAATACCAAGCGCTGATTTGCCCTGTGGAGTTATCTGCTTTTGTAAAAAAAAAAATGCTCCCGGCGTTTATCGGCGTTTGAAAAAAACCAAAACAAAACATGAATTTGTACTGTCTATAACATAGGACATATCGGCCTTTGAGACAAAACGATTTGAACTTCTACAAGTAGATAATGTTAACAGTTGTTTGATGTAAAGAGTGAAATTTTCATGGAAGTGGTGTTTAATGGTTTTTGCAAACAAACTCTTCAAATATAAAAAGGAAAATAAGTTCAAGATAATACAGAAAAACATAAAGAACCAAGCAAGAATAAAATAACAGGGAACTAGGAACAGAAACAAGAGGACAAACTCAAATACCAAAATACACCAAATCACACTTAATACAAAATAACCCAAGATGCAAAAATGCAGAAAATGACATAAAATAACTTAGAGGCTGAGCACGGCACCCCACATACTGTATGTTCAGAATCATGGCAGTGTCCCTCCCTCGAGGGTGGATATGAGACACCCAGACATAACATCAAAAAAGAAAAAAGGACCCACCCACAAAGAACCCCCCCCCCCCCCTTCCCAACAAGAACAAGAAAAAATTAACCCACCCTGGGAGGGAGGAGGGAGAAACCAGAAAAGGAGAGACCGAACAAGAACAAAGAAAAGAAAAACTCATGACCCACAACACTGAACAGTAGGTGGCAGAAGAATGCCGATGATACCAGGTGAAAAACTAACACAGTTCAGGAGGTCTCCCAGATTCTCAGGACCATCCAATCCCATAGTGGAACTGGTCAGACGGCATACCAGAATTTCAGGACCATCGTAAACAAACAGAGTTGTTCATCAGGTGGCCTCACAGAACTCCAGAGTCAACGGGCCGTGAGGCACGACGTGCCCCCTCTTGGAGGCGGTAGCTGGAACCAGTGTCTTTTGCGGACCACATGGGTTGAGGGGTGGAAACCCGACAGCAAGATGGCTGACCAACCAGGAAACCAGGTCAATAAGATGACTAACCAGCAGAGAAGGCAGGCAAAGAAGATAGCCGACCAGGGTGGCTGACCAGCAAGGGAACAAGATGAGGGGAACTGATGATCTCTGGCGAGCTCTAGTGAAGAAGGGGGGACTATGGTGACCTCAGGTGAAGAAGGTGGACTACAGCAACCTCAGGCAAAGAAGGGGGGACTACAGTGACCTCGGGCGGAGGAGGAGGACCCACGGCGACCTTGGGCAAAGGCAGAGGACTCAAGGCAACCTCGGGCAAAGGCAGAGGACCCACGGTGACCTCAGACAAAGGTAGAGGACCAATGGTGACCTCAGGTGAAGGCGGAGGACCCAAATTGACCTCGGACAGAGATGGAGGGATCTTGATGACCTCGGGTGAAGGCTGACAATCCTCAGTGACCTCAGGTGATAGCTCAGACAAAAGAACAGAGACAGACACCAGATTAGAATCACCGGCAGTAGTGGAGCCTGGTGAGTCTGCAACTGGATCTCCCCACTGCGAGCAAGACAAGGTTTCTCTGGACTGCTGGTGTAGAAACAGAACAGAGTACTTGCCTTGACTTGAGCTCTACCGCTGTCCAGGACTCCGACGATTCAGGCAGGGGAGTCTCCAGTTCATCCGTCTGGGAGTCCATCCCTGACGTGATCGCCTCAGACAGGGAGGAGGAGACAGGCATAGGAACACAGTTACAGGCAGCACTACAGTCCGGCGACGAGAACGCAGAAGAGGATGACATCTGCAACTAATTCTCCCCACCATGAGCAAGAACAGATTTCTCTAGAACTGGTAGTGCAGAAGCTGAACAGAGTACTTGCCTTGACTCAAGCTCCACTGCCGTCAAGGACTCTGGTGAATAAGGCTGGAATGACTCCAACCCATTCATCTGGACATCTTTTCCTGACATAGTCACCTCGGATGGAGAAAGAGGAGAAAACACCACAACACAATTACCAGCAGCAGTGGATCCCAGCGAGAACTCAGGAGTAGAGGACATTTGCAACTGATTCTCCTCACCACGAGTTAGACAAGATTTCTCTAGATCTGAAGATATGAGAACAGAACAGAGTACTTGCCTAGACTAGAGCTCCACCACCATCCAGGACTCCGATGACTCTGCTGCGGTGATCTCAACAGCAGGCATGATGGTGGGTGCAGCTGAAGAACCTCCAGGTGTGGCGGCCAATGATGGTGGAGCTTCCGGCGTGGTGGATGATGCTGGAGAATGCCTCACTGATGGTGCAGCGACTCATGAAGCACGAGCCAGGGGCCACTCTCCCGTCAGCTCAGTCTCCAGTGCACAAGGGGCCCTCCTCTCCCATCCTAGATGTGGCTGTGGGGCTGGAACAGGATCTTTCAGGGCCGCAGGCCCCTTCGTCGTCTGGCGGCTCTCAACCAGGACCACCAGAAATTCAGGGGAAACAGGAGAGGACACGGGAGAAGCAGGTGAGGGGAAAATAACAGCAGCAGGTGGTGAGGACTCAGCTAAATTGGGCTGAAGGTTCTTAGGCTCACCACCGGGAATAAGGCAAGACAGTTCACTTTTAGAAGTAGGGGAATGAAAAGACACTTGCCTTATTTCCCGGGGCGTGATGGTAGCTGCTGCTGCTGGACCAGACGATGTCCTCCCGGGAGTGGCAGAGGTTGTCTGGCGAGGAGGCGGGGACAGGCGAGACGCCAGGGTCCAGGGACACTGGTTCATCATGCAGACGTCAGCACAGATGGTTTACTTTGATTCGTTTCATAATGTGACTTTGGGACAGAAGCAGATTGAAACCCAACCCTGAGTAGTGGAGCAAAGGAACGCCTCACCAATGGCACCAGGCCCCACGATGCCAAGACCAGGGGACACTTCTTTGTCACTGCAGGTTTCGGGACACCCGATGAAACTTCATCCTGCTGCTGCACAAACTCAAGATGGAGCCATGGCTTGTACTCCAATAATAGCTCCTTTTCCGATGCTAATACCCGCTGGTGCGCCGCCAGCTCCTCGGCACTGGGACCGTCAGAAGGAAGGAGGGCTGCATATCCAATATGGCAGGCTGCAGTCTCCTGTTTGGGAGGTGAAGGCGGGGATGCTGCTGGAGAGCAGCAAGAGGTAGGGGACTTCCATGCTCAAGGACGCTTCTTCATCTGCACAGGCACAGTAGATGGAGAGCTTCTCACCTGCTCACGGAGTTTATACTGAGACTCAGAAACAGAGGCGAGGAAAACCATGAGTCCTGGATAGCTCCATAGGCTGGGGCAGGCCTCATTTACCTGCGCTGCGCTATCCAGAAATCTCAGGGCCACTTCGGGAGTGTGGGAGGGGTGAGCACACAAGATAAAGTCCACTACTAGTCCCACAGCCCCACACTCCACCTCGTCCACTCCCAACACACTAAAGTCCATACAGGCGGACATTTACGCAAAAAAAAAAGACTTAACAAAAAATACTGGAGAGGAAAGAAAAACGCGCAAACCCACAGCTGCTGGCATCTAAAACTGGTCGTGTCATTCTGTCATAAACTCGCCCTTCAAGGCAAGGGCGAACAGAAGACATCAAATGCAAGCTGTGAGTTTTGCATATTTAATCACACAAAATAACTAACACAAAAACACACAACAGAGAAGGAGGCTACGACTTCCCAGCACAGAGGCTGGACTTACGATTACGGCAGGGAAACTAATAATAACAGGAAACTAGGAACAGAAGCAAGAGGACAAACTCACATACCAAAATACACTAAATCACACAATACAAAATAACCCAAGATGCAAAAATGCAGAAAATGACATAAAACAACTGAGCACAGCACCCCACCCGTGCTCAGAATCATGAAAGGCAGGTCCTACAGACGTGGACAAAATTGTTGGTACCCCTCTGTTAATGAAAGAAAAACCCACAATGGTCACAGAAATAACTTGAATCTGACAAAAGTGGTAATAAATAAAAATTCTATGAAAATTAACCAAAGAAAATCAGACAATGCTTTTGAATTGTGGTTCAACAGAATTATTTTAAAAAACAAACTCATGAAACAGGCCTGGACAAAAATGATGATACCCTTAACTTAATATTTTGTTGCACAACCTTTTGAGGCAATCACTGCAATCAAACCATTTCTGTAACTGTCAATGAGACTTCTGCACCTCTCAGCAGGTATTTTGGCCCACTCCTCATGAGCAAACTGCTCCAGTTGTCTCAGGTTTGAAGGGTGCCTTCTCCAGACGGCATATTTCAGCTCCTTCCACAGATGTTCAATAGGATTTAGATCAGGGCTCATAGAAGGCCACTTTAGAATAGTCCAATGTTTTGCTCTTAGCCCTTCTTGGGTGTTTTTAGCTGTGTGTTTTGGGTCATTATCTTGTTGCAAGACATGACCTGCGACTGAGACCAAGCTGTCTGACACTGGGCAGCACATTTCTCTCTAGAATACCTTGATAGTCTTGAGATTTCATTGTACCCTGCACAGATTCAAGACACCCTGTGCCAGATGCAGCAAAGCAGCCCCAGAACATAACAGAACCTCCTCCATGTTTCACAGTAGGGACAGTGTTCTTTTCTTGGTATGCTTCATTTTTGCGTCTGTGAACAGCGCAGATGTGCCTTGCCAAAAAGTTCCAGTTTTGTCTCGTCTGTCCACAGGGCATTCTCCCAGAAGCTTTGTGGCTTGTCAACATGCAGTTTGGCAAATTCCAGTCTGGCTTTTTTAATGATTTGTTTTCAACAGTGGTGTCCTCCTTGGCCATCTCCCATGAAGTCCACTTTGGCTCAAACAACGACGGATGGTGTGATCTGACACTGATGTACCTTGACCTTGGAGTTCACTATGAATGTGTTTAGAGGTTGTTCTGGGCTCTTTTGTAACCATTTGTATTATCCGTCTCCTCCTGTGGCCACGTCCAGGGAGGTTGGCTACAATCCCGTGGATCTTAAATTTCTGAATAATATGTGCAACTGTAGTCACAGGAACATCAAGCTGCTTGGAGATGGTCTTATAGCCTTTTCCTTTAACATGCTTGTCTGTAATTTTTTTTTTCTAATCTCCTGAGACAACTCTCTCCTTTGCTTTCTCTGGTCCATGTTTAGTGTGATACACACCATGTCAACAAACAGCACAGTGACTACTTGTCACCCTTTAAATAGGCCGAATGACTGATTACAAGTTTGTAGACACCTGTGATGTTAATTAGAGGACACATCTTGGTTGAACATGTCCCTATGGTCACATTATTTTCAATCTTTTCTAGGGGTACCATCATTTTTGTCCAGGCCTGTTTCATGAGTTTGTTTTTTAAAATAATTCTGTTGAACCACAATTCAAAAGCATTGTCTGTGTCACACGTGGCTCTAGGGAGCCACGCAATAAGAGAGCCAAGGGCCAGCCAGTCAGTTGTGATGTTTATTAGTGACAGGGGTAAGGGATGAGGAAAGCACAAATGCTCATACATAGTAATATACGCGAGCAGTACAGCACCAGAGTTAACAATTGGCACCGGGCGAAGGGGTAACAGCATGAGAACTCACAGCGGGTACACTCACGGGTTAGCAGCCAGAGCGCTGGCACTGGCATAGGGCTCCAGTGCTCAGATACTCATACAAGGTGATACACCCAAGTGATACAATAAGCAGCCGCGGGCTAGCACCGGACATGGGGGTACAGAAGCACAACAGCTCCTTACCGGGTAACACTTACAGGTAATGCTGCAGATGAGTCAGGGGCTGGAACCGGACAAAGGGACTCCAGCCTAGCAGTGCTTATGTCGCAGCCCCGAATCATCGAAGCTGCTCCTCTTTATACTCATTAGCAGCGCCCCAGCTGATGAGGATTAATTGGCCCCAGCCGTCCCGTGACACTGACAGCTGGGAGCCAGCTGAGGCGCTGCCCAATGAGAGGCAGGGATAAAAGGGGCATGGGCTGAGCGCCGAGCCGGCGTCTCACCCCATGGTGACAGTCTGATTTTCATTGGTTAATTTTCATAAAATTTATGAACCCTCACAGTTATTTCTGCAACCATTGTGGGTTTTTCTTTCATTAACAGAGAGGTACCAACAATTTTGTCCACAGCTGTATTTAAGTGATTTCTTGATTGAGAACAGTTGTGGCAGTAATCAGGCCTTGGTGTGACTAGAAAAACTGAACTCAGCTTTCCAAAGATGTGATAAGCCATAATTAATTTATGTTTTAATGGGGGGGGGCAATCTCTTTTTCCACACAGGGCCATGTAGGTTTGGATTTTTTACCCTTAATAACAAACACCTTCATTTAAAAACTGTATTTTGTGTTTACTTGTGTTATCTTTGTCTAATATTTAAATTAGTTTGATGATCTGAAACATTTAAGTGTGACAAACATACAAAAAATGAGAAATCAGGAAGGGGGCAAATGCTTTTTCACACCACGGTCTATACACAATGCAGGAGCATTGCAGCTAGATGGCATCAATAGCATTACAGTGTGTTAAATTACCCGGCAGAATATAAATATAAATATGGAGTGTTTGATATAATTGAGTGTTTCCTCACGCTATCACCTAAAGGCAGCATGGATAAGGTAAACAATATTGGTCCAAGCACAGAACCATGTGGAACTCTACGCATTCATGTTTATTGAGGATTAATCAAGAACATGTATTTATTGGGATCAATCTGATGAGTAAGATATGAACCATTTTAACACAGTTCCCTTTATGCCAATTAAATTCATTCTCTGCAACAGGATGTGATGACCACTGGTGTCAAATGCAGCACTAAGATCTAATAAGACTAATACTGTCACGACTCGCTGCTCATCAGCGGCGCCAGCTGTGCGCACACTTGCGCCTCGTCAGCGGCGAGGGATTTAAGCCGCCTCGCCCTGGGTTTCGGCCTGAGG
Source organism: Pholidichthys leucotaenia (assembly GCA_020510985.1). Taxonomy (NCBI): domain Eukaryota; kingdom Metazoa; phylum Chordata; class Actinopteri; order Cichliformes; family Pholidichthyidae; genus Pholidichthys; species Pholidichthys leucotaenia. The sequence goes on from CM035846.1 coordinate 168,884,155, forward strand.
CCGTCTGTTCTCATTGGCATCTCTTGCTGCAAGGAACCCCCTTCACCAAGCAAGATACTACATAAGCATCACTTACCTTTTCCTCCCAGCCTTCTCCCCTGTGCACAGGTGGATTTCCCGGTGGCGGACTACGTTCCCTCACCACCATCTCCTCGCTGCTGCTTCAGGCGCTCCAGGTCGCTGTCTACCGGGCAACTCCCTTGCTTAACGCCAGCCACCTGCCCAGACCAAGTAAGCCAGCTGTCATTATCATTATCTCCTGTATTGGTGTGGTGCCCGTTACCCTTCTCCCTCTGCTTCTCCCATAGGGTTGTCCGGCTGAACGGCTTCCTGCCCTCGTGCCTGACGCAGACGCCACCACCAATACATTCTCATCTCACAGACACGCACTCATACACTCTTGTTGTTAAATAAAGCTATTGGATTTACCCTGAGCCTGCGTGTGTGTCTCCTGAGCCATGCATTATGTCAGTACGGCCTCAGCAGAGCGGCTCGGCAGACAGCGGGCTCGCACGCCGTCTTTCCACCCCCGAGGCTCGGGTGGATCTAACCAACAACAAGTGATCCTCAATCAATTATGCACTATTACTAACCGATTGGACCGTCTGGACCCCCAACAGCCGTTCCCCCCGGCTCGTCTGGGTGGCGCAGCTCCTGCTGCTCCAGCGGCCGTCCAGCCTGCTCCGGGCGCACCGGCACAACTCACACCTATTCTGACCCCCGCCCGCTTTAGCGGTAAGCTCGGTGGAGCGCGGGGGTTTATCATGCAGTGTGAGTCAGTGTTTCACCGTGTCCCCGGAGACTTTCCCTCAGACCATAGCCGGATTGGCTACATAGGAAATCTCTTGGAGGGTCGAGCGCTTACCTGGGCTTACGCCGTAATGGCGAAGCCCAGCTACGCCACCCTCACCTATGGCCAGTTCGTGAGACTGTTCCTGGAAGTGTTCGATCATTCGCGTACAGAGAGCGTTCAGGTCGATCGTCTCCTCAGCCTCCAGCAGGGAAGCCGATCGGCCGCTGATTACGCGATCGACTTCCGGGTTGCTGCGGAGGAGGTTGGCTGGAGAGAGCGTTCGCTCTGCGGCATCTTCCTTCGCAGCCTCAGCGCTAGTCTGAGGGATGAATTGGCTCGACGGGATATCAGGGAGACATTAGCGGAGCTGACTTCGCTTGCCATCAGCTTGGAAAACAGGCTGCGCGAGCGTGGCTCAGAGCGGAGGTCTTCTTCTCGCCCTCGAGGGGCCTCGGCGCGTCCGTCCCAAGCTCGCCCCCTGGCGTTGCCGCCACCGGCGTTCTCCGAGGAGTCGGAGCCGATGGTGACAGGCTGGACAAAGCTCCCCCCAGTAGAGAAACAATGCCGCCGTGAGTTGGGCCTCTGCATGTATTGCGGGGGCAGCCAGCACACGGTGGAGCATTGTCCGGCAAAGCCAAATGGGGAGGTCCGCGAGTTACTGTAGGGGGCCTTGCGGACACTAATCGGTTAACTCCCCTCACACAATTGACGCTGCCCATCCGATTCTGTCACAATTCCACAGGGCACCTCACCCATGCACTGGTGGATTCAGGCGCGGAGGGTAGCTTCATTTCACAGAGCCTGGCAACCCGATTGGGCATCCGTTGCCACCCTCTCGAGTCTCCTCTCGCCCTAGTTAATCTCTCCCGTGTCTCCCTGGGAAAAGTAACTCACCGGACGACTCCTGTCCCAGTAATTATCTCAGGAAATCATCGGGAGGATATCACCTTTTACGTCCTACCATCTTCAGTTACACCTGTCATTCTTGGATACCCATGGCTCCGCCTCCACAATCCTGTCTTGGACTGGAGGACCGGCAGGGTGTCCGCCTGGAGCTCTTTCTGCATGGGCACCTGCCTCCAATCCGCTGCCTGCGCCCCGTCCTCTCCTCCCACTCCCAAGGACGCCGCGCCTCCGGATCTCACCCTGGTGCCCTCGGAGTTCCACGACCTGGGCATGGTCTTCAGCAAGTCCAAGGCGATGTCCCTTCCTCCACACCGGCCCTATGACTGCGCTATTAACATCCGCCAGGGGGCACCCTTACCCTCGGGACGTCTCTACAGCCTGTCAGCGCCGGAGAAGGAGGCAATGAACACCTATTTGAAGGAATCGCTGAGTGCTGGAATCATCCGCCCCTCATCATCGCCATTAGGTGCAGGGTTCTTCTTCGTGGGCAAGAAGGACGGCTCCCTTCGTCCTTGTATTGACTACCGTGCCCTCAATGACATCACGGAGAAGGACCGCTACACCTTGCCCCTAATGAACACCGCCTTCCACTCCCTCCAGGGGGCGACTTGGTTCACCAAGCTGGATCTTCGCAGCGCATACCACCTCGTCCGGATCTGGGAGGGAGACGAGTGGAAGCTGCCTTTCATACCCCGAACGGTCATTTCGAATACCTGGTTATGCCGTTCGGGTTGACCAACGCTCCAGCCGTCTTTCAGCGCCTTATTAATGACGTCCTCCGGGATTTCATCGGCCTGTTCGTGTTCGTCTACCTGGACGATATTCTCATCTTCTCCAGATCCAGGGATGAGCACCGGGTCCACGTGAAGCGGGTCCTGCAGAGGCTGCTGGAGAACCGGTTATATGTTAAGGCGGAAAAATGTGAATTCTACGCCAAGACTACGTCCTTCCTGGGGTTCGTCATCTCTCATGACCAGGTGCTCCCGGACCCAGCGAAAGTTAAAGCGGTGGTAGAGTGGCCTACTCCTACATCAAGGAAGCAGGTACAACAGTTTATAGGGTTTGCCAATTTCTACCGCCGCTTTGTCCCAAATTTTGGAGCCATCGTCGGTCCCCTGACCCACCTCACCTCCCCTAAGGTCCCGTTCCGGTGGACTGAAGAGGCCGCAGCTGCCTTCCAGGCGCTGAAGGCGGAGTTCTCCTCCTCCCGGGTACTCAGCCAAGTCGACCCCGTGCTGCAATGCATCGTTGAGGTGGACGCTTCGGACACGGGGGTGGGGGCGGTGTTGTCTCAGCGGTCGCCTGTCAACGGGGCCAAACGGCCCTGCACCTTCTTCTCCCGGCGCTTGTCCCCGGCGGAACGTAATTACGACGTGGGGGACAGAGAGCTCCTCGCCATCAAGCTCGCGCTTCAGGAGTGGCTCCACTGGCTGGAGGGGGCTGCCCTGCCATTCGTGGTACTCACCGACCACAAGAACTTGGAATATTTAAGAACTGCCAAACGTCTGAATGCCCGCCAGGCGCGTTGGTCCTTGTTCTTTGCCAGGTTTCATTTTAACATCACCTTCAGGCTTGGCTCCAAGAACGGCCTGCCCGACTCCCTCTCTAGGCAATTTGCCCCTGAGGCATCAGAAGACGCAGTCCACTCCATCTTGCCCAGGTCGTGCATTGTGGGGGCCATCTCATGGGACATCGAGAGCAAGATCCGGAAGGTGCAGGAATTGGAACCGGACCCTGGCGGCGGACCGGAGGGGAGGCTTTTTGTGCCGTCCACTGTCCGGGGGGAGGTTATCCACTGGCTTCACACATCTAAGCTCACCTGCCATCCTGGATCCACCCGGATGATCGACCTCCTCCAACGTTCCTTCTGCTGGCCGGGTCTGCGGAGGGACGCCGCCCGCTACGCCCGGGCCTGCCCCATCTGTGCCACCAGCAAATCAGGTAACGCTCCCCCCGCGGGCCAGCTCCAGCCCCTGCCCGTCCCTGGTCGCATATCGCCCTGGACTTCGTCACCGGTCTCCCTGTCTCCAACACCTTGGACACAGTCCTGACCATCGTTGATCGTTTCTCCAAGGCTGCTCACTTCGTGCCTTTACGGGGGCTCCCATCTGCCTTGGAGACGGCAGACCTCCTCATCCAGCACGTGGTCAGGCTGCATGGGATTCTGGTAGACGTGGTCTCGGACCGAGGCCCCCAGTTTGCCTCGGACGTCTGGAGGTCTTTCTGCAATGCCCTGGGAGCCAAGGTAAGCCTCTCCTCCGGCCATCACCCCCAATCCAACGGGCAGTGTGAGCGGACCAATCAGGAGCTGGAGGCTGCGCTCCGCTGCGTCACTGCATCCAAGCCTGCGTCCTGGAGCACACATCTCGCCTGGGTGGAATACGCCCATAACACCGCCCGCTCTTCTGCCACCGGGATGTCCCCATTCAAGGCATCCCTGGGCTACGATCCTCCTCTGTTCCCTACGCAGGAGAGCGAGTTGACTGTCCCTTCTGTCCGGGCGCACCTCAGGCGGTGCCGCTCCATTTGGTCTTCGGTGCACAGCGCACTTTTACACACGGCGGAGTGCAACAAGTCCACGGCGGACCGGCACAGGAGACCTGCCCCTGCCTACCAGGTAGGCCAACGAGTCTACGTGTCCACTCAGGACGTCTGTCTAAAGGGTGAGAGGAGAAAGCTGGCCCAACGGTTCATCGGTCCATTTCCCATCACCAAAATCATCAACCCGGTGGCTGTGCATGTGGCTATCCCCCCCTCCCTCCGCATCCATCCCACCTTCCATGTCTCCAAGGTGAAACCGGTGGTCTCCGATCCCCTCTGCCCTCCACCTGCAGCGCAGCCCGTGCCCCGGATGATAGATGGCCATCCAGCCTGGACAGTCTCTGCCATCCTGGACTCTCGGCGCAGGGGTCGCGGGTTGCAGTACTTGGTGGATTGGGAGGGCTACGGACCTGAATGGAGACAATGGGTGCGCTTCTCGTTTGTGTTGGATCTGTCCCTCATCGCTGAGTTCCACCGGGCGCACCCGGAGAAACCATCGCCAGGAGGCGCTGCTAGAGGGGGGACTACTGTCACGACTCGCTGCTCATCAGCGGCGCCAGCTGTGCGCACACCTGCGCCTCGTCAGCGGCGAGGGATTTAAGCCGCCTCGCCCTGGGCTTCGGCCTGAGGCCGTCTGTTCTCATCGGCATCTCTTGCTGCAAGGAATCCCCTTCACCAAGCAAGATACTACATAAGCATCACTTACCTTTTCCTCCCAGCCTTCTCCCCTGTGCACAGGTGGATTTCCCAGTGGCGGACTACGTTCCCTTGCCACCATCTGCTCGCTGCTGCTTCAGGCGCTCCAGGTCGCTGTCTACCGGGCAACTCCCTTGCTTAACGCCAGCCACCTGCCCAGACCAAGTAAGCCAGCTGTCATTATCATTATCTCCTGTATTGGTGTGGTGCCCGTTACCCTTCTCCCTCTGCTTCTCCCATAGGGTTGTCCGGCTGAACGGCTTCCTGCCCTCGTGCCTGACGCAGACGCCACCACCAATACATTCTCATCTCACAGACACGCACTCATACACTCTTGTTGTTAAATAAAGCTATTGGATTTACCCTGAGCCTGCGTGTGTGTCTCCTGAGCCGTGCATTATGTCAAATACAGAAACAAGTTCTTTGTCGGACGCCATTTAAAGCTTGTTAGTAACTTTTATAAGAGCCGTCACTGTACTGTGATGGATTTTCTTCTTTGATCGTGATACTTGTCTCATTAAAGAAGTTCATAAAATCATTGCCACTAAGAGCTTCAGGAATATTGGGGTCAACAGAGCTATGACTCTTGGCCAAACTGGCAACAGTGTAAAAGACAGAACTCTATGGTTGTTTATATTTTTTCCATCAATGTTGAATAATATTGTGGTTTAGTGTTATAGAGTGCTTTCCAATAGATTTTAAGTTACTTTTTCCAAGCAAGGTATGATTTTTGTGATTTGGAAGTGTGCAATTTCCTTTTGCTTTTTTGCACAGTTTGTTTTAACTTGACAGTTTGGAGTGGCAACAAGGAGGTAATCTACTATTTTTCATAGCCGTCTTTTTTTTTGGGGGGGGGGGGGCAATGATATCCAGCAATGTTTGCAATGAAGCTGCAGTAGAGAGATCCGCTTGAGATGGACTAAGGTTATTTAGACTGAGCTCTATTATATGGCCTACAGTGCTGAAGGAATGAATTCTTTAAACTGAGCTAGAGCACTGTCAGTGAACATGATTTTTCTTCATGATGGCTTGTAGTCCAATAATAAAAATTCATAAATTACTAAGTGATGGTCTGCTAAAAAAAACACTAAGTATCCAAAAGGGAATACTAACATGCTGAAAAATAAATATGGTGAAAAAAGTGGCAAATTTAAAAGAAATAAATGTTCTCAAGTAAATTCATGAAAGAAAAGTCACAAATTTAAAAGAGAAAAGGCATAGATTTGTGGGGAAAAAGTCGTATATTACAAGAAAAACCTCATAAGCTCATGTGAGGGACCAATGTGTAAGGCACCAGGGCAAAGGTGTAAAAAGTAAAGTTGCGACTTTTTTAAATTAAATATTAAGGGACCTGACTGTGGCATCAATGTTGATGAAAAGTGATCCAAAATATTTACTGTAACATTTCCATCGAGAATTATTAAAAAAAGAGAATAACAAACTGTCCAAATGAGGTCAAAGTATAACACAAGATGAAAAATGTAGCTAAAAACACAACTGAGGCCAACTCGACAAGACCTCAACGATAGCAAACTTTACATAACTTAATCATGAGGGTATTTCAGGACAAAGGTTGTACCATAACACACAGGGGGAGGGTAACACAATAACAATAAATGTAACTAAGTATCCTAAAGAGCTAAGTAACAAATAATATAAATGTAAACAAAACATCTATAAATCATTAACTTTAATAACATAATTGAAATAAAATTTTCTTTTAGGGTGTGCTCTCACTGGTGTTGCATGACTTGCAAAGTGAAATGGCCCTGTTCTCCTCTGTTACACTGTTTTGGATTCCAGGATTCCTTAAGGCTTTTATTCAAGACGTTGCAGCGGTGTCTTAAACAGAATCCATGCTATGCCCTCCTTAGACGACGCCTGGTTTTATTTTAAGAAGACATTTAGCCTGATTATCGATAAACATGCCCCTCTGAAAAGATTTAGGATTAAAAATCCACCCGCCTTTGGCTGGCTGGCCAGTGTTAATGTCAAGCCCCGGACCTAACTGTATTTATAGTGTTTAACCCTAACAATGTTTATTTAATAGTTAAAACTAGAATTGCACTCACCAGAGCTGAAGATCCATACAGCCCTATCCCTGCTGGAATGCCATATAGGAAAAATCCCTGAACGGCTTTCTGCTTCAATTCTGATGGGACACCATGACCTATTTTCAGACGTTACTGATCTTCACGGTCAAATGCAAGGCCAAGGTCAGTGGGCATTGAAGAGGTGTCCCACACCCTGTTCTAGGTTGTGTTAAATGTGGTTCTTCTATCTCTCATAGTAAAGTGAGTACAAGCCCAAAATGATTTTGACCTTTTATAACTCTGTGACCTTGACCTTTGACCATTTGATCCCAAAAGTGTAGCCAAATGTGGTACTCCTGTGGTCAACGGGTGTGCCAGGTTTGGTTGCCCTAGCGTAATTTCCTCTTGAGTTAGACATGAAGACAGACAGATAGACAGACAGACAAACTCAGAATAACAATGAATGAAAGTAAAACAACAATAACGTGATTTGAAACGGAATAATTCAAACATACTGTAACTTGTGAGGCTGTTTTTGTCTCCCACCCCTCACCCATATCGATATACTATAGTATGTATTTCACAGCTTTCTAAGCAGTGTGACATATGTGATTATAAGCACTGCAGTGTAAACACTCCCCTCCATTTGTATTAGGAATAGTCGATCTAATAGGTTGTATTGGTTGGAGGACTTTTTCATTTTGTACAGTATACACCACCACAGCTGTCAGATCCACTGACTGGACTTGTTTACAGTGGAACAAATAATAAAAAGATGTAACATTTCAGACAGGAAGCATAAACAGTAACAGCTGTGGAATCAGTAGCAGGATGTGCAGATGCCTCCAAATCTGAAGCTGTCAATAGAACTGAAAATGAAAGTCTACCTTGAATTGAATCCTGCTTCATTCCCTTGATCTTTAACGCACCACCACTTTTGGAATCGATTGTGAATCCTCATGACTAGAAGGAGTATTTTCGAAGATTTCTTCTTCTCTTCTTTTGTTAACACACAATATGCTGTATGAGCTCATGTGTGTGCAGGGTGTAAAATTGTGCATGTTTACACAAAACCCTTCTTTAATTTAGCTTACTGAAGCGTGGGAACTTGCGCCGTGTGCCGGTGTTCATTTCATACTCCCATTTGTATTGTGTATTTGGAATGCAGATGAGTTCCACTGCTGGTATTTTAGCTGTTTGCCTTTGTCCTAATGAGGTTCCAGTAAATGGGTTTCTATTATGCTAGATAAGGAGCTCAAAGGCTAGAATGATAACCTTAATGAGCTTAAGCTTGAGATTTGCCAATTTAGATATGCAGATAAAAATTCTTGTCATTAGGTATGATAACGTGCAAAAACCTGTGTTGAGAGGACTGTGTAGTTTTCCTTCAGGGCAGTGCTGTCCTGTCGTTAAAAACAAAACACCTCACAGTATTTGCTTACACGTAAAAATGAGTCTGAAGCCGGCTGAGTGTCACATTGCTCCAAACAAATATTTGTTTTAGCACCCCGGCAGGAATTTCTCTCGATTTTCAGATGCTGCAAGCGAGGCTGCGCCCACTTAATCGTCATGATAGTCACAGTCAGACACACAGAGACACATCTCTCAGATGTCCCCACTCCAAAGCTCCGGAGATGCAGCTGAGAGGGATCGATGATGGCGTCTGCAACCCCCTGACCTGCGATCCGAGCGTGCGCCACATCCGAGAGCCAAGAGGCAAAGAGACACGCACGCACAACACAGAACTGGCTGTAAAATGCGACAGTCCTGTGAAAAATGTCTGCGGCTTTACGCACTCTGCACCCCGGAAGGTCCTCGAAATGTGCTCATATTTGCAAGAGTGCCAGCTTAAACAAAAGGTTGCCAGTGAGGTGGAGACTTGCCTCATAGTGCTGCTGAACTTTGGCAGGTTTCAGCGGGGCGAAATGCTATCATGTCTGCTGAATGGTGCTCCACCGAGGTTAACAGGTTCACTTGGTTCCAGTGCGCGGGGACAGAGATGGAAGAGAACACAATGAAAACAGAAGGAGGCCTGTGCAGGTAGGATTCAGGCAGACTGAGGGCTCACTTCAAAACGGAGACAAGAAATATTAAGAACACTTTGATCCCACTGATATCATAAATTCAGCATTTAAATAGGAAGTCTATTAATCTGAGTAAAATAATGATTAAAGTGATAATCAGAATCCTTTTGATCGCGGAGTTGCTGTAAACAGGCCATCCAATAATTTTTCTTGTGAAATTCTGTGCTAAACTTCAAAAACCTAAACTGCTTAACTTACTTTGAATTCTGTTACTCGGCTCAGAAGGAAATGCCTCATCTAATCCAGCAGTGTTTTCAAATGAAACTTTTAATCCCTCATGACCGTGGAATGCATTCTCTCATTTCTTTTCAGCAAATGGCACCTCAGCACTTTCCCACCTGTGCTGCTGGCTGCTATCAAATAAACATTAGCGGCATCAACTGATACCTAGCATTCAAAGGGACCTTTGGATTGGCTGCTGCTACTGTGTTGCCCTTTAATTTCAAAGAGAAAGTAAATGTGCCACTGCAGTCATTTTCCAAGTACAAAGCCGCATTAGTGCATGCCCTTGGGAAATCAGTGATCTCAGGTCAGGCATTCACGGAACAGCATAAGATGTTCTTTTTGTGATTAAAAACAATGATTAATAATCACAGCCTCCAGTGGGAACAGTGAACAGGCTAATGTGTCACCAGTTGCTTCTGCGAACACACTCGTCAGTGTGCAGCATCCTTCAGACAGTGACGCAGGCTCTCCAGTCTCTTTAGCCTTTAATTCATGAGCTGATGTATGTTAAATGCAGCGGCACGGAGAAGCTGTCTGCTAAAATGCTGAGGTGGCACAGTCCAGCTGATGTAGAGTCAGACTCAGCTGCTCAGTCTATCATGACTCATTAACACACACAGTCTGTGGCTCACAGCCCCCGGGGGCCAGATAGCTGTGTCGCACCAAACAACTCCACCTAGCACAACATAACCGCTGATGCACGGCTGACATGACTTATCCGGCCTGTTCTGGAGTTACTGCTGCCTGAATTTTCTTGAGACTCTTCATGCCCCAGGTGTTGTCCAGTTCCCCAAACAACGGTTGTCTGATACCAAAATGAAAATTGAAAATAATCCAGAAACTTTAAAGGGGTCAATGACTGCACTTTCCCTCTGTATTTTAACAACTCACTTAGATCATAATGAAATGTTTATTTATTTATTATTTTTATTTATTGGTTTATTAAACAGGGACATTGCACATTAATTCACATCACTAATAAAATGCACCAGAATTAGCCAAAATGGCTATTTTTCATCTACAGTCTCCGGACAGATGTTAAAATTGTCACCCTAAAACAATAAGTTAAGGTTGCATTATATTTACAATGTGTGCAATATGTTTCAGCCTTTTTCAGAATGGCTGGTTTCAGTGCATGTCTCTTTAAATGTCGAACACCCCATTTAACCGTGTCCTCCCTCTTACATCACTTTTGCTAATCTTAGCTGCTAGCTTCCATTGAGCCTGAGCCAACTAATGAAAGCTTTTCTTAAAGAATGACTCAAGTAAACATCACTTGTGGACAGGAGTGTGTGGCGTTATTAGTTGATATGACTGGTCCCTGAAGTACAATAAGCACAGAAACACATGTGAATGAGTTGCTAAACTGCTAGCTTCAGCTAACTGCCTTGGATCTCGATTTGAGAAAATAAATCTGTAATTAAGCTAAAATAACATCTAAGGCTATGGTCACACTGCAGGTTTTAATGCCCAGTTAAGATTTGTTTGCACAATTGTGACCCATATCTGATTTTTTAATGACTGTCTGAACAACACAGATCTGATTTTTTTCACACCAGACCCAGGCCACGTTCATATGTGGTTCTAATTCCGAATCGTATCTGATATTTTCCAAAGCGACCTCCGTCTGAACGGTTATGTCGCATTTCATCCGACTTTTACCTCACCGAAGTGAGACAGACACTACAATTCTGTGGTGGCGGATGCCACAGGCATGGGAGACTCAGCTGATTTGTGTTCTCTTTTTAATCAATCTCCTTCCCTTTATCACTGGATTGTAATTTTTGTCAGCTTGGACTGCACAATAACTTAAAAATGTGGGCGGGGGGGGGGGTTCGGAGCTGAAGCCATAGACATTACATGTGCACAGTAACGGCACATTTATAAAAAAAAAAAAAAAGTGGTCATCTGGCATGTAGAGGAATGAAGGTGGTCTCATTTATTTTGTGCATAAACATTTCTCAATGATTTGAACATTTATTTTGCTACGCTGCATCAAGGTGAAGAAGTTCTGTCCCCTCAATAGTTCGGTGCTCATATTTACTTCCTCAAACACAGCACTGTGTCTGACGTTGTGTTTTCTTCTGTGCATGCGGGTCACTTCATAGCTGGAGACCATTCATACTCCAGTCTGATGGAGGTCGCATTTAAATTATAATGTGAATGCCCCCACAAAATAATCGGATCTCAGCAAAAAATTGGAATTGAGCATCAAGACCTGCAGTGTGACCGTAGCCTAAGATTGAAATATATGGTCAAGTGTTAATCAATGAATGAGGATTCCAGTGTGGGCTGAATAGAATTCATAGAAAATAGTGATCAAAACCTATCACATCCAGGTGGTCTGTCCATCACCTCGTATACAGACGTGGACAAAATTGTTGGTACCCCTCTGTTAATGAAAGAAAAACCCACAATGGTCACAGAAATAACTTGAATCTGACAAAAGTGGTAATAAATAAAAAATTCTATGAAAATTAACCAATGAAAATCAAACAATGCTTTTGAATTGTGGTTCAACAGAATTATTTTAAAAAACAAACTCATGAAACAGGCCTGGACAACAATGATGGTACCCTTAACTTAATATTTTGTTGCACAACCTTTTGAGGCAATCACTGCAATCAAACCATTTCTGTAACTGTCAATGAGACTTCTGCACCACTCAGCAGGTATTTTGGCCCACTCCTCATGAGCAAACTGCTCCAGTTGTCTCAGGTTTGAAGGGTGCCTTCTCCAGACGGCATGTTTCAGCTCCTTCCACGGATGTTCAATAGGATTTAGATCAGGGCTCATAGAAGGCCACTTCAGAATAGTCCAATGTTTTGCTCTTAGCCATTCTTGGGTGTTTTTAGTTGTGTGTTTTGGGTCATTATCCTGTTGCAAGACCCATGACCTGCGACTGAGACCAAGCTGTCTGACACTGGGCAGCACATTTCTCTCTAGAATACCTTGATAGTCTTGAGATTTCATTGTACCCTGCACAGATTCAAGACACCCTGTGCCAGATGCAGCAAAGCAGCCCCAGAACATAACAGAACCTCCTCCATATTTCACAGTAGGGACAGTGTCCTTTTCATGGTACGCTTCATTTTTGCGTCTGTGAACATAGCGCAGATGTGCCTTGCCAAAAAGTTGCAGTTTTGTCTCGTCTGTCCATAGGACATTCTCCCAGAAGCTTTGTGGCTTGTCAACATGCAGTTTGGCAAATTCCAGTCTGGCTTTTTTATGATTTGTTTTCAACAGTGGTGTCCTCCTTGGTCGTCTCCCATGAAGTCCACTTTGGCTCAAACAACAACGGATGGTGCGATCTGACACTGATGTACCTTGTCCTTGGAGTTCACTATGAATGTGTTTAGAGGTTGTTCTGGGCTCTTTTGTTACCATTCGTATTATCCGTCTCTTCGATTTTTCATCAAGTTTCCTCCTGCGGCCACGTCCAGGGAGGTTGGCTACAGTCCCGTGGATCTTAAATTTCGGAATAATATGTGCAACTGTAGTCACAGGAACATCAAGCTGCTTGGAGATGGTCTTATAGCCTTTATCTTTAACATGCTTGTCTATAATTTTCTTTCTAATCTCCTGAGACAACTCTCTCCTTTGCTTCCTCTGGTCCATGTTTAGTGTGGTACACACCATGTCACCAAACAGCACAGTGACTACTTGTCACCCTTTAAATAGGCCGACTGACTGGTAACAAGTTTGTAGACACCTGTGATGTTAATTAGAGAACACATCTTGGTTGAACATGTCCCTATGGTCACATTATTTTCAATCTTTCCTAAGGGTACCATCATTTTTGTCCAGGCCTGTTTCATGAGTTTGTTTTTTAAAATAATTCTGTTAAACAACAATTCAAAAGCATTGTCTGATTTTCATTGGTTAATTTTCATAGAATTTTTATTTACCACTTTTGTCAGATTCAAGTTATTTCTGTGACCATTGTGGGTTTTTCCTTTCATTAACAGAGGGGTACCAACAATTTTGTCCACGTGTGTATATACAGTGGTGTGAAAAAGTGTTTGCCCCCTTCCTGATTTCTCATTTTTTTGTATGTTTGTCACACTTAAATGTTTCAGATCCTCAAACAAATTTAAATATCAGACAAAGATAGCACAAGTAAACACAAAATTCAGTTTTTAAATGAAGGTGTTTATTATTAAGGGTAAAAAAAAATCAAAACCTACATGGTCCTGTGTGAAAAAGAGATTGCCCCCTAAACCTAATAACTGGCTGAGCCACCCGTAGCAGCAACAACTGCAGTCAAGCATTTGCGATAACTGGCAATGAGTCTTTTACAGCACTGTGGAGGAATTTTTCCCCACTCATCTTTGCACAATTGTTGTAATTCAGCCACATTGGAGGGTTTTCGAGCATGAATCGCCTTCTCAAGGTCATGCCACAGCATCTCAATTGGATTCAGGTCAGGACTTTGACTAGGCCACTCCAAAATCTTCATTTTGTTTTTCTTAAGCCATTCAGAGGTGGACTTTCTGGTGTGTTTTGGATCATTGTCCTGCTGCAGAACACAAGTGCGCTTCAGCTTGAGGTCATGAACAGATGGCTGGACATTCTCCTTCAGGATTTTTTGGTAGACAGCAGAATTCATGGTTCCATTTATCACAGCAAGTCTTCCAGATCCTGACGCAGCAAAACAGCCCCAGATCATCACACTACCACCACCATATTTTACTGTTGGTATGATGTTCCTTTTCTGAAATGCTGTGTTACTTTTACACGAGATGTAATGGGACACACACCTTCCAAAAAGCTCAACTTTTGTCTTGTCAGTCCAGAGTATTTTCCCAAAAGTCTTGGGGATCATCAAGATGTTTTCTGGCAAAACTGAAATGAGCCTTTATGTTCTTTTTGCTCAGCAGTGGTTTTTATGAGTCCTTGCTGTGCTCTTGGGGTAATTTTGGTTGGTCGGCCACTCCTGGGAAGGTTCACCACCGTTCCACGTTTTCCCCGTTTGTGGATAATGGCTCTCACTGTGGTTTGCTGGAGTCCCAAAGCTTAAGAAATGGCTTCATAACCTTTTCCAGACTGATAGATCTCAATTACTTTGTTTCTCATTTGTTCCTGAATTTCTTTGGATTGCAGATGATGTCTAGCTTTTGAGGATCTTTTGGTCTACTTCCCTTTTTCAGGCAGGTCCTATTTAAGTGATTTCTTTATTGAGAACAAGTGTGGCAGTAATCAGGCCTGGGTGTGGCTGGAGAAATTGAACTCAGCTTTCTAAAGATGTGATAAACCACAGTTAATTTATGTATTAACATGAGGGGGCAATCACTTTTTCACACAGGGCCATATAGATTTGGATTTTTTTTTTACCCTTAATAATAACACCTTCATTTAAAAACTGCATTTTGTGTTTACTTGTGTTATCTTTGTCTAATATTTAAATTTGTTTGATGATCTGAAACATTTAAGTGTGACAAACATACAAAAAAATGAGAAATCAGGAAGGGGCAAACACTTTTTCACAACACTGTACACACACACACACATATACAGTATATACACTATTGTTCAAAAGTTTGGGGTCACCCAGACAATTATTTTGTGTTTTCCATTAAAAGTCACACTTATTTACCACCATGAGTTGTAAAATGAATAGAAAATATAGTCAAGACATTGACAAGGTCAGAAATAATGATTTGTATTTGAAATAATAATTTTTTCCAGATACTCAACCTGCTCAAAGGAAGGTCAGTTTTATAGCTTCTCTAACCAGCTAAACTGTTTTCAGCTGTGCTAACATGATTGCACAAGGGTTTTCTAATCATCGATTAGCCTCCTGATGCAATGAGCAAACACATTGTACCATTAGAACACTGGAGTGATAGTTGCTGGAAATGGGCCTCTATACACCTATGTAGATATTGCACCAAAAACCAGACATTTGCAGCTAGAATCGTCATTTACCACATTAGCAATGTATATTAGATATTAAAGTGTATTTCTGATTAGTTTAAAGTTATCTTCATTGAAAAAAAAAACAGTGCTTTTCTTTCAAAAATAAGGAAATTTCTAAGTGACCCCAACTTTTGAACGGTAGTGTATATATATATATATATATATATATATATATATATATATATATATATATATATATATATATATATATATATATATATATATATATATATATATATACACACACATATACATACATATATAAATAACTTACCAGCAGAGTGTCTTATCACCCAACTGCTCAGATGCAAATATGATTATTTCGGACCTGTAAAAATTTAATATATTTTTCCATCAATATGTTATTTTTTTGAAGAATATAAAGACTTTAATTCTGCTCCTTTCTAAACATTTTGTTGATGTTTGTTTGATATTTGTTTTCATGAAAATACGTCTAGTTCACCTTCAAGTGGGACTTCTTTCAGTTATGTATTGCATTGCCCACTTTTGGCCTGCACAAAACCTAATTTATAAATTAATCCTAAATCCTAATCCCCAACAGCCGACTCAGCGGGGCGAAGTGAGGAAAAGTCAAAGTGACCGCACATCTCAAGTCCAAAATCCAAAATGACACTTGCAAGCAAAACAAAACTAGTACACACACACAGACACACTTTACCAGGCGGGGGATTGGACACACTTCATCCACTGGACAGCATAATCTCACTCTCTCTGTTTCCAGCTCACCAAGAACACAGCACAGAAAACTGGGCTTGCTGTGTATGTGTCCACGAGTTGTTATGACAAATGCTCAGCTGGATGAGGTTAATGAGAAGCTCCCACCCATATCCAGGTAGCAGGAGCAGAGAAAGGAGTGGTGTTCATATAATGAGAACATGAGCTGCGGACCAGAAGTGCACTGGCAGGAGGGGGAAAATAGTCTCTGTGCACAGCTGTTTGTATTTTTAATGAACCTGTGGAGAGTGAAGCGTTAAGTGCACTAGACATTTTCTTTCTCCTTAAACAAGCTTCAAACAGGCTGAAGTGTGAGAGGCCGAGGTTCAGATTAACAGATAAGCAGACAGACAGATACAGTGTGCACCAAGAGAGGAGGAGAGGAGCACAGGAAAGGAGTAAAGACTTTACATTCCAGTAAGAGGCTTAGTCTCAGTCAGAGGACTCTTTTTTTTGATGTCCTTTGGTTCTTTATGAAAGCTGACAGGGCAGATTATCCTGACAGCAAGGGGGGTCACAGTGAATGTCATGTCATATCTGTCTCTGAGCATAAAACCAAACAATTGCTCACATCCACAGCACACTTCACTGAGGCATGAATCACTGCCAAAGCTGAAATGTTACATTATGTCCTGCTTTGGTTCTGAGATGAAGTATCATGAAGACAAAACCAGGAGCTTCATCAAAGCAAATACCAACTAGTCAAAGATTCTGTAGTGTTGTTAGATAAAGGGAATGTCATGACATAATGCAGTGCTTTGTTTATAGTCTATGCAGTGAACAGTAGATTGACCAAAGCAACAACCCTGAATGCAAAATGAAATATGCAAACGTATGGAATGTCTTTAAAAATGTGAAATCTCAAATAGATGTGCACATAAGAAACATCCCAGCATGTTTTACACACCAAATCCTGACCTTTGCATTGCTGCTCCAAGCAATGTCCTTCATAACCAGCACATAAAGCATAGCACTGATATAGCACTGTGACACTGAATGGAAAATATGCAACCATGTAACACAACAATATAAACACATCTTGAAACTTGTGCTCTATTATTCTGAGCACAATAGTAGCAGTAATACAAACAGCATAAAGTTATGGAGAAAACCAAAAAGAAGCAAGAGTCAACATTGAGACTGCACACCTCTGCCAAGGTGAGACCATCTTCACACAGAAAACAATAATGGAAGTTTTTTTTTTTATTTTATTTTTTTTTTACCAGATGGTATCAGCTTCTAACAGAAGCTGGCTCTTGTAATTATGAAAATGATGATATAACAGCAAAGGGTGACAGGTGTAATGTCTTTGGATCCTCACCTTACACTATCCTTTATCAATAGCTCTAACCACATAAAAAAAGTGTATTTGATGTGTAAAATAAAGCTCAGACCACATCACCTCATGGTGATAAAAAAAAAAAATCAGATCTTTAACAGTTTTGTTCCTACAGTGTGTGGAGTGCAGCATTATGTGCAAGACAGTGCGTGACACACTGAGGCCGCTTTACACATCACAGAGATCATTGGGTGACCATGGAGAGATCCAAAATTGGCCTGATCTCTCAACCATCTCCCAAAGCTTTGAAAAAGCCGTTTCTGTGTAAATTATTTATGAGATCCTTGTTTGTTTGGGACTGAGTTAAAACTTTGAGGAGACCATGGAAATCAGTGAGAGGTCATTGAGAAATCTTGGTGACTGCTGGGTGCTCACTGAGAGATGACTGAGAGGCCTGGCCATTTCTTTCATCGCTCAGTGATCTCTCAGTGATCTCTCAATGATCTCCATCCCTGTGTAAAGGGGGTACAACAGATTCTATTTACAAACAACCAGAATCTTGACCAATGTTGCTAGATTTTGTGCAACAAACAAGACACTCTATACATTAAAATAAAACAAGCCCACATACAATGACTGGCTGTTGTCCAGTCTTTTTTGCATGTCATATTATTTTTTAAAAAAAATGCAACTCAAGACTAATGATTTTTACCTCCAACAAGGAGTCAATGTGATCAGAAGCGTTTGTCTGTAAGCAGGATTACACAAAAACAATTGGATGGATTTCGATAAAATTTTCACCTGAGGATGGACAGAAGGAGGAAAGGAAGACAGACAAATGGATGGCTTGGCAGAGTTTTGTACTCTCTGAGTGCCCTCTAGTTACAAATTACTTTCTGGAAGGACAAAAAAAGCCTAATGTGACAGGAAATAAGTAAAAGTGGCAACCGAAAATGTCACTCGCCAAAGGAAAGCAGCCTGTGGGGAGAGAGACGAGAGCTGTAAGCAGGAGAAGGGAGACAGGGAATTGGATAATGCAAACTGGCCACTTACGTGAGCCGAGCAGATGGCCCAACAGGAAAAACCCAGCGTGAATAGATGAACCAGCAGGATGACGCAGGTGGGAATTGGAGAGGAGATGAGCTGGGGAGTGCCTGACCGGGTGGAGGTAAACAGCTGCAGCAGGTTGAGGATGATGGGACAGGTGAGCGCACAATGATCCTCTGAGACGCACCGCACAGATGGCAGCAACCAGAAAGAGAAGGGAGAGAACAAGAGGGTGAATGGCGAGAATTCACCGTAAATTTAATTTTACTTATCTTATTCGTTGTTTAAGGCAGTGTACCCAATGAGCCAGCGCTGAGATGTTGATAGATCAGATCCTTATAAGCGCTGGCGAGGCAGAGGTGGCAGGTGCGTCTAATCTCCCAGGTGGGCTGATTGCCTGAGGAGCAGGAGGATCAGGAAGGAGGGGGGCAAGCGTTCACCAGAACATGACAAGACGCAGATGTAAAAATCCACCAGTTTATTGTAAAAATAAAATCTAATACAAATCTATACAAAGGTGCATACATAAAGAAAAGCGCAAAACAAAAACACATTTAAATTTGGCACAAAAACCAGTGACACTGGAGTACACGCAGCCTATGGGGAAAGAGCAGAAAGAGATGATTAGGGACAGAATCTTCTCAAGAGGAGAATGAGATGGGAGAGCACTCTTACTGCTGTGAGCAGGAGAGACCGACAGGGAACTCCTACGTGAGTCCAGGGAAACAGGAGTCCGCTGTCTTCTGGTCAGGCGAGTGTGATCAGTCACGGAGTATGCACCACTAAGGTGGCAGCAAACCTGAGAGGAGAGGAAGACACGGGGAGTGAAAACACAGATCAAACCAAAGGGAAATAATACAGTGTGGCTTAGACTCTTGGGTTGCAAACCTAACGATCCAGCGATGCACTTTCCACACACTGGCTCTTAAATATGCTGGTCAATTAGGAAGCAGCAGGTGTGTAATCACGCAGGTGTAGCTGATACACCAGGGCCGGGAAGACAGTAACAGGAGGTGAGGAGGAGCACACTCGCCTGATCATCACATCATAATCGTTTCTGGGATGGCTTTTATTTTGACAGTGTAATTTGTTTACTTGCCTTCTAGCATAGCTTATTCTCGGTTTCTAATTATTGTTCACGGCTGTTCCTCATCAGCAAATTATGTTCTCCCCTATTTATTGATGCCACTCCCTTATCTCTGGGTTGGGTCCTCGTCGCATTGTTTGTCACAGCATGCCATTCCTCATCGCTGTTTGGGTTTCCTCCCCCAGCATTTGTTCTACTGCCATTGTGGCTTATTTTGTGCTCAGCTCCCACAATGCTTTTCCAATAAATTATGGTTCAACCTTGCCCTGCAAGTGAGTCCGTCCTTAAGCCCCGTAGGGGCAGACAAGACACAACATACGAGCAAAATATACTGCTCAAAAAAATTAAAGGAACACTTTGAAAACACATCAGATTTTAATGGGAAAAAATAAGCTGGATATATATACACTGATATGGACTGGATAATGTGTTAAGAAGGAAAAGATGCCACGTCTTTTGATGGAAATGAAAACACTCCAAAACTTAAAGTGAAGAAATTGTGGCAGACTAGTCCAGCTTACTCAGATTAAAAAGTGTTCCTTTAACTTTTTTTGAGCAGTATATATACAGTGTGTGTGTGTGTGTGTGTGTGTGTGTGTGTGTGTGTGTGTGTGTGTGTGTGTGTGTGTGTGTGTGTGTGTGTGCGCGTGCGCTTGAGTCCATGTGAGCCTATGGGGAAAATAAATTATAATAAACATACCCCCCCCAAAAAAATGCACATACACATAAATTTATGTACAAATGTAAATGAGTATATACATACACCAATACAAAATATATAATAGTTCTCCACCTGCATACACAAAATCCAAGTTGACCCTATTTTTCCAAGCACTATCAAATAAGCATTAGGGAAGTTATAACAATAGTATATCAAAACAATCAAAAGGCAACCCCTTGGCTCAGGGGGACAGGCGGAGCAACCCCGTGTCAACAGCGGCAGCAGACGAGCAGGCCAAACCAACCCAGGCCTCCAAACAGGAACCCACCATATGATGGGGCGGGGGGGGGGGGGGCAGAGGCAGCAATACAGGGATGAACCAGCAAGTAAGCCTTACTGAAAACCAAGCACATTGCCCAAGAATCCCCACCACCCACTAGAGGAGTGTGACCACCACCCTAAGGGTCCCGACCTGAAGAACCCAACCTCTGGTCCAACCCCCGCCAGTGGCGACTGGCACACCACCCCACCCCACCCGAGCTGCCAGCCAACACCAAGACGACCCTGCATCACCACAGCCAGATGCCCCGTCAGCCCGGCGCTGGCAGAGTATGTGCTAGGATTTATTGCAGTCTGTAGAACAGTGAGGGTTGTAAAAATTCCATCATGACCCATTATAACCCATCATTACTGGCCCACCACCACTCCGCCAAACCTGGGAGAGTGCGCATCCACCACCAGCACACATGAGAGGAAAGCGACAGTGGAATTATATATATACTGTATATACTGTATATATACACACAGGTACATCTCAAAAAATTAGAATATCATGAAAAAGTTCAATATTTTTTGTCACTCATTTCAGAAAGTGAAACCCATATGTTGTATAGATTCATTACACAGAGAGTGATATATTTCAAGTGTTTATTTATTTTAATTTTGATGATTATGGCTTACAGACTATGAAAACCCCAAATTCAATTTCTCAAAAAATTAGAATATTACATAAAATTAATTAAAAAAAACAGTTTTTTAATACAAATGTGGACCGACAGAAAAGTATGTCCATGTACACACTCAGTACTTGGTCGGGGCTCCTTTTGGATTAATTACTGTATCAATGTGGCGTGGCATGGAGGTGATCAGCCTGTGGCACTGCTGAGGTGTTATGGAGGTCCAGGTTGCTTTGATAGTGACCTTCAGCTCATCTGCATTGTTGGGTCTGGTGTCTCTCATCTTCTTCTTGACAATACTCCATAGATTCTCTATGGGGGTTTTGGTCAGGAGAGTTTGCTGGCCAATCAAACAGTGATGCCATGGTCATTAAACCAGGTTTTGATACTTTTTGCAGTGTGGGGGGTGCCAAGTCCTGCTGGAAAATTAAATCAGCTTCTCCATAAAGCTTGTCAGCAGAGGGAAGCTTGAAGTGCTCTAAAATTTCCTGGTAGACGACTGCGCTGACTTTGATCTTGATCAAACACAGTGGACAAACACCAGCAGATGACATGGTTCCTCAAATCATCACTGACTGTGGAAACTTCACACTAAACCTCAAGCAACTTGGATTCTGTGCCTCTCCACTCTTTCTCCAGACTCTGGGACTTTGATTTCCAAAAGAAATGCAAAATTTACTTTTATCTGAACGGAGGTCATCTGCTGGTGTTTTTCCACTGTGTTTTATCAAGACCAAAGTCAGCGCAGTCATCTACCAAAAAATTTAAGAACACTTCATGCTTCTGTGCTGACAAGCTTTATGGAGAAGCGGATTTCATTTTCCAGCAGGACATGGCACCCCCCTCCCCCTCACACTGCCAAAAGTATCAAAACCTGGTTTAATGATCATGGCATCACTGTGCTTGATTGGCCAGCAAACTCTCCTGACCTAAACCCCATAGAGAATCTATGGAGTATTGTCAAGAGGAAGATGAGAGACACCAGACCCAACAATGCAGACGAGCTGAAGGTCACTATCAAAGCAACCTGGACCTTCATAACACCTCAGCAGTGCCACAGGCTGATCACCTTCATGCCACGCCACATTGATACAGTAATTAATCCAAAAGGAGCCCCGACCAAGTATTGAGTGTGTACATGAACATACTTTTCAGTCGGACAACATTTCTATTTAAAAACTATTTTTTTAATTAATTATATGTAATATTCTAATTTTCTGAGAAACTGAATTTGGGGTTTTCGTGGTCTTTAAGCCATAATCATCAAAATTAAAATAAATAAACACTTGAAATACATCACTCTCTGTGTAATGAATCTATATAATATATGGGTTTCACTTTCTGAAATGAGTGACAAAAAATATTGAACTTTTTCATGATATTCTATTTTTTTCAGATGTACCTGTATATACATACATATATTAGGGCTTCAGCTAATGCCTATTTTATGGCTCGGGTAATCACCCACTCTGATTGAAGATTACGCGCGTAATTGTCAACGATGGCTCTCACGAGCCATCAATGGTGTCACAACTCGCCGTCCCCAGTCATCTGCCTCAGCTGCGCGCACACCTGCGCCTCGTCAATCACAGACTATTTAACCCACTCGGCCCAGAACATCGGTCTGGAGCCGTCTGTTAATCAACGCTCTCAATCCCTCTGCAGGATCGCTCCTTCCCGACCTGCAGCATCTCCTACCAGCAAGTAAGCTGTATTTTCACTCACCTGTCTTCCAGTCTCTCCCCTGAGCACAGGTGGATTCCCTGGCGGCGGATTCCTCCCATCCTCGCTACCTCCTCTTCCTCCTCATCCACTCCTCGTCCAGTGCGCAGCAGGGCGCTGTCTCCCAGGCAAGAGTTCCTTTGCCAACGCCAGCCACCGTAACATCTGCAAGTAAGCAACACTCGGTACATTAACCCTGCATGGTGAAGGTTAACTCATATTCCTGTCTCTGCTCTGTCCATAGGGTTGCCTGGCTGCACGGCGTGTCATTCTGCCCCTGGCGCTCCTCGTTCACCCACAGATCATTCACATTCCGCATACATGCACCCATACATCTCTTGTTGTTGAATAAAGCCTTTGAATCTCACCTGAGCCTGCGTGCGTGTTCCCTGGGCCAGTTATTATATCAGCATGGCTCCAGCCAGACGGCCCAGCGGACAGCGGGCTCGCACGCTGTCTTTCCACCCTTGAGGCTCGGGTGGACGTGATCGCTCATCAACAACAAGTTATACTCAATCAATTAACTACAATTACTCACCGGCTGGATCACCTCGAACTCCAGCAGACGTTCCCCCCGGCTCATCTTGGCGGGTCAGCTTCCGCCGCTCCCTCGGCTAGCCAGCCCAGCTCGGGAGCGCCAGCCCGGCTCACTCCAATCCCCACACCCGCACGCTTTAACGGGAGACTCGGTGAAGCGCGGGGGTTCATCCTGCAGTGTGAGTCGGTGTTTCAGCGTGTTCCTGGGGACTTTCCCTCAGACCACAGCCGGATTGGGTACGTGGCTAACCTCTTGGAGGGGTGAGCGTTAGCTTGGGCTTACGCCGTCATGGCGAAGCCCGGCTACACGAACCTTTCCTATGCCCAATTCGTGCAAGATTTCTTTGAGGTTTTTGACCACTTGGATCGTGACAGCGTTCTAGCCGATCGGCTCCTTAACCTTCGCCAGGGTAGCCAGTCGGCGGCCGATTACGCTGTTGACTTCCGGGTGGCAGCGGAAGAGGTTGGCTGGGGCGAGGCATCTCTCTGCAGCATCTTCCTCCGCAGCCTCTGTTCTAGTCTGCGGGATGAGTTGGCTAGCCAGGATCTTCCGGGACGGTTATCTGAATTAATCTCCCTAACTAACAGTTTAGATAACAGGGTGCGAGAGCGGGCCGCCGAGCGGAAGTCCTACAACCGCTCGCGTGGAACCCCCGCCCGCGCCTCTCAGTCTCACCCCCTGGTGTTACCCGCTCCGGAGTCTGCCGATGAGCCTGAGGCGATGTTGGTCGGGCGAACCAAGCTCCCCCTAGCGGAGAAACAGCGCCGCCGGGAGCTGGGCCTCTGCATGTATTGCGGGGGCGACCAGCACTCCATGGAGCATTGTCCGATTAAGCCAAACAGGGGGGTCCGCGAGGCCCCTTACAGGGACTCGCGGACGCCAACCAGCCAAATCCCCTCTCAAATTGTTCACTGCCCATTAGGTTCTGTCACAATTCCACCGGGCACCTCACTCACACACTGGTGGACTCGGGGGCAGAACAAAACTTTATTTCCAAGAGCCTGGCAACCTGCTTGGGCATCCCTTGTCAAGCATTACCAGCTCCCCTCAACCTCGTCACTCTCTCTCATTCTCCCCTGGAAGTAGTGACGCATCGCACCAAGCCGGTGTCAGTCATTGTCTCTGGCAACCATCGAGAGGACCTCAGCCTGTTCGTCCTGTCCATCTCTGCTTCCCCCATCATCTTGGGCTACCCGTGGCTGCACCTCCACAACCCCGTGCTCGATTGGCAGTCTGGCAGCGTCCTCTCGTGGAGCTCGTTTTGCATGGGCACTTGCCTCCAGTCTGCGGCTTGTGCCCAATCCTCCCCTCTTCCTGCTCCTGACTCCTCTCCCCCGGACCTCACCCTGGTGCCTCCGGAGTTCCACGATCTGGGGCTCGTCTTTAGCAAGTCCAAGGCGATGTCTCTTCCCCCCCACTGCCCGTATGACTGCGCCATAATCCTCCGCCCGGGGGCGCCGTTACCATCTGGTCGCCTCTACAGCGTGTCTGCCCCGGAGCGGGAGGCCATGGGCACATACATCAGGGAGTCACTCAGCGCCGGCATCATCCGCCCCTCCTCGTCTCCACTCGGAGCTGGGTTTTTCTTCATCTCCAAAAAGGATGGATCCCTGCGGCCGTGCATCGACTTCCGGGCCCTGAACAACATCACGGTGAAGGACAGATACACCCTTCCGCTCATGGACTCTGCCTTCCACTCCCTCCAGGGGGCCACCTGGTTCACCAAGCTGGACCTCCGCAGCACATACCATCTCGTCCGGATCCGGGAGGGCGATGATTGGAAGACGGCATTTCGGATGCCCAGCGGCCACTTTGAATACCTGGTCATGCTGTTTGGGCTCACCAATGCTCCTGCCATCTTCCAACGACTCATCAACGATGTCCTGCGAGACTTCCTGGGGGTCTTCGTATTCGTATACTTAGATGACATCCTGATCTTCTCCAGGTCTCAGGAGGAGCACCAAGCCCACGTGAGGTGGGTTCTGCAGCGGCTTTTGGAAAACAGACTGTATGTTAAGGCAGAGAAATGCGAGTTCTTCGCCAAGACAACCTCTTTCCTGGGTTTTATCATCTCCCATGATCAGATCCTCCCTGACCCCGCCAAGGTCAAAGCGGTGGTCGAGTGGCCCACCCCTTCTTCCAGGAAACAGGTGCAACAGTTTATTGGTTTTGCTAATTTTTACTGCCATTTTGTGCCTAACTACAGCTCCATCATCACCCCCCTGACCCGCCTCACCTCTCCCAAGGTGCCCTTCCAGTGGACCGAGGAGGCAGCAGCAGCAGCGTTTGAGACATTGAAGACGGAGTTCTCCTCCTCCCGGGTCCTGACCCAGGTTGACCCCGCAATGCAGTGCTTGGTTGAAGTGGACGCGTCTGACACGGGGGTGGGGGCAGTTTTGTCCCAACGTTCTCCGGTGGATGGGGTGATGCGCCCCTGTGCCTTCTTCTCCTGGTGCCTGTATGCGGCTGAGCGCATATATGACGTCAGCGACAGGGAGCTTCTGGCAGTAAAGCTTGTGCTGCAGGAGTGGCGTCACTGGCTGGAGGGGGCAGCGCAGCCTTTTGTGGTCTGGACGGACCACAAGAACCTGGAGTACCTGAGGTCGGCCAAGCACCTGAATGCCCGCCAGGCGTGCTGGTCTCTGTTTTTCACACGCTTCAGGTTCACGATCACCTACCGTCCAGGCTCCAAGAATGGGAAACCCGACGCGCTGTCCAGGCAGTTTGCCCCTGAGACCCTGGAGGAGCGGGACCACACCATCCTGCCCGACTTGTGTGTTGTGGGGACGGTTTCCTGTTCCATCAGGGACAAGATCCGGAGGGCGCAGGAGACCGAACCGGATCCTGACGGCAGAGGCTCTTCGTGCCATCAACGGTTCGGGGGGATGTCATCCATTGGGCCCACACGTCCAAGCTCGGCTGTCATCCTGGCATCTCTCGGCTGGTGGACCTCCTTCAGCGCTCTTTCTGGTGGCCCGGACTTCAGAAGGATGTCACCAATTACTTCTGGGCTTGCCCCCAGTGCGCTACGAGCAAGACCCCGAACTCACCTCCTGCAGGGCTGCTCCATCCCCTGCCGGTCCCGGGCAGACCCTGGTCACATATAGCCCTGGACTTCGTTACTGGCCTCCCCGTTTCTAATTCATACAACACCGTCCTGACTATTGTGGACCGATTCTCCAAGGCCGCTCACTTTGTGCCCCTCCATGGTCTCCCTACGGCACAGGAGACGGCCGATCACATGTTGGACTAGGACCTAGTCCAACATGTGGTCAGACTGCATGGGATCCCAACGGACGTCGTATCTGATCGGGGCCCCCAGTTTGTGTCCCAAGTATGGAGGTGTTTTTACAACGCCCTGGGGGCCACGGTGAGCCTCTCCTCTGGTCACCACCCCCAATCCAATGGGCAGTGTGAGCGTGCTAACCAGGAGCTGGAAGCTGCCCTGCGCTGTGTCACCTCCTCCAACCCATCCTGCTGGAGCTCTTACCTGGCCTGGGTGGAATATGCCCACAATTCAACACTGTCTTCAGCTATCGGGATGTCCCCCTTCCGGGCGTCATTGGGCTACAATCCCCCTTTGTTCCTCGAGCAGGAGGGAGAGGTAGCAGTTCCATCCATCCAGGCACACCTGAGGCGCTGCCGGAGCCTGTGGACCAGGACGCGCGAGGCGCTTTTACGCACGGCGGCGCGCAACAGCACTATGGCTTATCGCCACAGGAAGCCTGCTCCCGGTTACCAGGTGGGCCAACAGGTCTAGCTATTGGCCCGGGACGTCAATCTCAAGGCCAAGAAGAGGAAGCTGGCGCCACGCTTTATCGGTCCCTTCACCATCTCTAAGGTAATCAACCCGGTGGCTGTGCGTTTGGCCCTCCCCCCTCCCTCTGTGTTTGCCCAACGTTTCATGTTTCCAAGGTCAAACCCGTGATCTCTGACCCACTCTGTCCTCCTCCTAGGGCACCTCCCCCTCCCGTGATGATCGACGGCCACCCGGCATGGGGGGTCGCCTCCATCCTGGACTCCCGGTGCTGAGGTCATGGGCTACAGTACCTGGTGGATTGGGAGGGGTATGGCCCGGAGTGGAGATCCTGGGTGCACTCTTCCTTTGTGCTGGATAAGGATCTTATCACGGAGTTCCACCGGGCGCACCCGGATAAACCAGCGCCAGGAAGCGCTGCTTGGGGGGGGGCGGGGTACTGTCACAACTCGCCATCCCCAGTCATCTGCCTCAGTTGCGCGCACACCTGTGCCTCGTCAATCACAGACTGTTTAACCCACTCGGCCCAGAACATCGATCTGGAGCCGTCTGTTAATCAACGCTCTCAATCCCTCTGCAGGATCGTTCCTTCCTGACCTGCAGCATCTTCTACCAGCTAGTAAGCTGTATTTTCACTCACCTGTCTTCCAGTTTCTCCCCTGTGCACAGGTGGATTCCCTGGCGGCGGATTCCTCCCGTCCTCGCCACCTCCTCTTCCTCCTCATCCACTCCTCGTCGAGCACGCAGCAGGGCGCTGTCTCCCAGGCAAGAGTTCCTTTGCCAACGCCAGCCATCGTAACATCTGCAAGTAAGCAACATTTGGTACATTAACCCCGCATGGTGAAGGTTAACTCATAATCCTGTCTCTGCTCTGTCCATAGGGTTGCCTGGCTGCACGGCTTGTCATTCTACCCCCGGCGCTCCTCGTTCACCCACAGACCATTCACATTCCGCATACACGCACCCATACATCTCTTGTTGTTGAATAAGGCTTTTGAATTTCACCTGAGCCTGCGTGCGTGTTCCCTGGGCCAGTTATTATGTCAAATGGGATGCCTAAAGCCAGCCGATGAGTTTGCATAATTTATTAATGAAAGACAAATAACAAAATAAAGAGCCACGAGGGGCAAAAACACAACTGATGCTAAGACTAAGACACAGGATGCAGAGTCTTAGGGAAAACACTTACTGTGACGAATGATTGATGAAGGGATGTTTGATGAAGGGATGTTTGACGAGGTTGCAGCCCGGAGTAAACTGAGCTGCTCCCTTAAATTGGGCTGACAGATTAATCAGCTGATGAGAACGTCATCAGCTGATTGGATTCCAGCCGTCCCTGCGGAGCTCGGCTCTGACAGCTGGAAGCCCCGCCGAGACGCTGTCACAATAAAAGCCCAAAGGCAATATGGTGCGCCTGAGAAGAGAACGGGGAACTACCAGACAACCCGAGTGCGGTCTGTCCACACTCGGGACCATGACAGTTGCCCCCGTTCACGAGGCGAATTCCAGGCGCCGTGTAACATCAAAGCTCCCCCACCCACCCACCCAGAAGGTTAACAGGACCGCCCCAGGGAGGGAGGAGGGGGAAAGGCCAGAAGGGCAAGAACCAAACCTCATCACAGAGAGAGAGGGGAAAAAAAACAAAAAAAAACAAAAACGGCTACAACAATTAGAACATTGTAGGGAATACAGGGGCCAAAATACAGACACACCCTGCACCGAAGAAGGAAAACTCATATATGAACAGAACATAGGGTGCTACACGCAGCGATACAATACACATTGACCGTGAACACTACTACTAAAGAGATTCTCTCAATCAGAAATACAGGCACCATACACTGTATCCTAAGAAAACCCATGAGGAGAAGACAGAGCAAAAAAAAACTCAAATGGCCACAAACAGAACACCATAATCAGTCCAATAGAGTCACAGAGGGAAAAAAAAAAACATCTTCACAACTCAGAGAGAAAACAAGAAACTCAAGTACAGGCACAAAAATGCAGCGTAACCCATGATACCAGGGAGAAGAGAAAAAAAACTCATGCTACAGAGCGACGATAAACACAGTTCAATATAGTCCAAATAACGGGCATAGGCAACAAAGAAATGACCCTCAGACTACAGAGGAAAGAAAAAAAAAACATGCACTAAAGAGCGGCGAAATACACAGTTCAATTACAAAACACCAGCGCATCCCTAAAAATACAGAAGAGCAGGTGGAGTAAAAAAACAGGGATGACAGCAGGCAGAGCACAATAGCACAAAAGCAAGTAGTTAGGGGGGTCTTCCTGCGTGCAGCATCCAGATCGCTGGCAGGGGAAAAAGGAAAAGTTCGGGCAGCCTACCACAGTCCCAGGCCAGGAAAAACAATACCTCTGGCGGCCGGACCAGATCACCGAACAGAGAGTTCAGTTTGTCGGGTGGCCGACCCAGAACACCAAACGGGCGAAGCAATCTCCCAGGCAGCCGACCCGTGGCATTCAGCCACCAGGACCGCAAGGGAGAACTCGGAGACGGCTTCCCTATAGAGAGGAATAGTGAGGGTGAGCTGAGCCAATAACGGGGAATCCTCGCAGCCCCTGATGGAAGGGAAAAGGGAATGGGGGAAGGGAAAGGGAAAGGGACCAGTCCGGCGTCGATCAGCGAAGGGTCTGCAGCTCCTTCTCCGAACCCCACACGTACTGGCGCTGCACTTCCGTTGGGTCCCAAGCAGAACCGTGCTGCACCCACGACGGACCCCGATTAGGCCGGAACCACACCCACGACGGACCCCGATTGGGTCAAAGCTGCACCCACGATGGACCCCGATTAGGCCGGAACCACACCCATGACGGACCCCAACTGGGTCAATGTTGCACCCACGGTGGACCCCAACTGGGCTGGCGCAGCACCAGGGACGGCCTCCCTGGTGGAGGTGGAATCGACTCCGCACTGGTGACCCCGGGAGAAGGCTCAGGAGAAGAAAGAGAACCGGGATCCGGATCACCGACAGCGACAGAGCCCAGCGAGATAAGCTCGGATGCAGTGGACTGCTGCACCCGGCTCGTCTCCCCGAGAGACAAGCAAAAATGCTCCAGAATAGACAGAAGAAAGACAAAATAGAGCACTTGCCTGATCTCGAGTTCTGCCGCTGTCCAGGACTTCTGCGATCTGGGTTCAGCAGGTAGAAGGTCCTCTTCTGGTTCCCACTCGGCTACGGCAGGCTCCGCAGCCGGCATGATCAAATCAAAATCAAATCAAATCAAATCAAACTTTATTGTCATATTGCTGTACATACAACTGTAGTGCAGGCAAGATGAAATTGCGTTTCTCTCGGCATCCATATAAGAAGCAGCATGATTAAGACACATTCCCACATAGCTCCCACCCCCCCCCATCCATTCACACATCCCTGAGACATACTTGGGGAAAAAGAATAACTAACTATAATATACAAAATGTCCAGAGGTGCAGCAGTGTGTATGTGAGATTCCGGGTCAGCTGTTCAGCATCCTGACAGCTTGTGGGAGGAAGCTGTTGATCAGTCTGGTGGTTCTGCCTCTGATGCTCCGGAATCGTTTACCAGATGGAAGAAGTTCAAAGTGTTTATGCAGAGGGTGAGAACGGTCCTTGACAATGTTCAGTGCCCTGCTCCTACAACGGTTCTGAAAAAGTTCTTGGACAGAGGGGAGGGAGACTCCAATTACCCTCTCCGCCCCCCTTGACTATCCTCTGCAGGGCTTTTTTGTCTGACATACTGCAGCTGGAGTACCATGTAGCAATGCAGTACGTCAGAACACTCTCCACCACACCTCTGTAGAAGGTCCTGAGGATGCAGATGGGGAGAGAGGCCTGTTTGAGTTTCCTCAAGAAGTGTAGTCTCTGCTGAGCTCGCTTCCTGATCTCCAAGGAATTCTTGCTCCAGGTCAGGTCCTGCGAGATCTGCACTCCGAGGAACTTGATGTTTTCTACTCTCTCCACTAAACGGCCGCCGATGCTGAGGGGGACGTGCTCAGGCTGTGACCGCCGGAAGTCGATAATCATCTCCTTTGTTTTGTCCACGTTGAGCACCAGATTGTTCTCCCTGCACCAGCCCTCCAGGTCTCTCACTTCTTCCCTGTACATTGATTCCTCATCCCTCTGAATAAGTCCCACCACCGTGGTGTCATCTGCAAACTTAATAATCTGGTTCCCCTCGTGTTTGGATACACAGTCATGTGTTAGAAGTGTAAACAACAGTGGACTGAGTACACAGCCTTGAGGGGTTCCGGTACTCAGCGTGACAGAGTTGGAGATGTTGTTTCCAACCCGGACGATGATGATGATGATGATGTCCACAGTCCGGGGATTCCCTAACGCTGACATCCAGGCCGAGGGCCTGCATGGCATGGAGGCAGGGGATCCGTGACCTGCCGGGTCGGACTGTCCCTCCGTGGAGACCTGGGGACGCTTGCTCATCGGCGCAGGCTCCAAATTGCAGTCCGCCCTCCTCCTTTGCCCATGACATGGCTGCGGGGCCGGAACCAGGTACTCCAGGGCTGCAGGCTCCTTCCTCATCCAACGGCGTAGACCTGGCGCCGAAGAACGCTCAGGGGAAGGAGACACAAAGGAAGCAGGTTCATAATTAATCACTGCAGCAGGTGGTGGGAGCTCAGGGGATTGTGAGCCCCGAACTCCACCCCCAGGGGTCAGACAAGACAATTCACCCAGTGAAGGAAAAGAATGAAAACGCACTTGCCTGCTCCGCTGATAGCCAGTGGAAGCTGCTGCAGTGGGCTTGGTTCTTCCCTCCCCCTGCTGGATGGTGACGGAGGGCCCCCCGGGAAGACGAGGAGGAGCTGTTTGCACAGGATCGGTGATGGGCATCACCGGAGCAGGACTCGTGGAACTCACAACAGCTGGGGAGAGTATCGAGGAGGAGGGATTAACAGCCGAGGCGATCCGGGAACGAGGACAGAACAGCAGGAACAGATGACCCGGAGGCGGAGGCTGCTGGGTTTTCCTTCTGTTGTGACGCAGGAGAAACAGCTGGCTGGGAGGCAGAGTTCCTACGGTGACCCGGAACTGGATCCGGACGGGGTTCTTGCTGAGGCTTTACACAGGCTTTGTTACGACGTCTACCGACAGAGGGTGAGGCGAAGGTTGGGTCAGGAAACCGCCGCTCCTGGGCTGGACGGGTGACAGGAGCTGAATCCCGAGGTGAGGAGCGGGGATGCTTCACTGTCGGCCTCCTGCCGGAGTTTCCCTCCAGTCCGTGGATCTCCTCCCTCGTCGGGACGGCCGTATTCAGGGAAGGAGATGAGGATTCCTTGGCCGCCTTCTCAGCCGCTCTCTCTATCAGTCCTCATTGCGCCACAATCCACGCCACTCTCTCCTTCCCTTCTGGAAAGGAGGTAAGGTGATACTTTAATAATGTCCTCTGCGCGAGACCCAGGGGCTTGTATGCAGCGTAGGTGGGCATAAGGAGACGGGCTTCGGCCAGGTAGCCATCTATCTCCTCAAACCACTCGGGGCAATACCCACGATCGAAAGCAGACATGCTAATGGAAAAATACGAGCACCCAGAGAAGGGGAAAAACACAAGCACCATAGCAAACTCACGGTGACCGGCGTCTCCTTCTGGCTGCAACCTACTGTCAACGATGGCTCTCACGAGCCATCAATGAGACGCCGAAAGCCAGCCGATGAGTTTGCATAATTTATTAATGAAAGACAAATAACAAAATAAAGAGCCACGAGGGGCAAAAACACAACTGATGCTAAGACTAAGACACAGGATGCAGAGTCTTAGGGAAAACACTTACTGTGACGAATGATTGATGAAGGGATGTTTGACGAAGGGATGTTTGACAAGGTCAGAGCCCGGAGTAAACTGAGCTGCTCCCTTAAATAGCACTGACAGATTAATCAGCTGATGAGAACATCATCAGCTGATTGGATTCCAGCCATCCCTGCGGAGCTCAGCTCTGACAGCTGGAAGCCCCACCGAGACGCTGTCACAATAAAAGCCCGAAGGCCATATGATGTGCCTGAGAAGAGAACGGGGACCTACCAGACAACCCGAGCACGGACAGAGTCAGCGCTCAGACCATGACAGTAATCTGATACTTTTTTTAAAGAAACTTGCATTGACCAACATTTGCAGAACTTTCTTTCATAAAGAGCAGCAGTAATTGTACCAAACACTCAATTAAACAGGTACACATTTATTACAATGCTTATTGCAATATTTATTGCATAATATGTACATTACACCATAAAGTTCCTTTCGCTAGCCGCTAGCATCTGTTACCATCCGCTGTTAGCATCCAGATGCTAACGGTGGTGGCTATATGTTCTTTGGTCATATAAGCATAATTAGCGTAGGTGACTACATTCTATTCATCTTAATTTTAAATCTCAATCACATACCTTGTCTCGGATGCGCTGGCTGTGCATGACGTGGGATGCTTTCTGCCAAGACACTGTAACATCCGACATTGTAGCATGCTAGCTCCCCGCTCGGCTTTACCATATACACACTGCACAATGTTTTCCTTCAATTTGAGCATGAAATGATTCCAGACATGAGATACTTTTGTCATTTTTCAAAATTTTCTTTATCTTTGCTGGCCCGTCACTATGCCACTCTGCCATGGTGCCATTAAACAAATCTGTGTTTTGTTTAGGTAGCATGACCGGAAGAAGGTCACACTGGAAGAAAGTTATATAGACGGGAAGTACTAAATTAAACGAGATGTCGATGCATAAATTTTGGATCAAGAAATTTTTGTAACCGAATTATTTGAATTAGTCGAATAATCATTGCAGCCCTAGTGTGTGTGTGTGTGTGTGTGTGTGTGTGTGTATATATATATATATATATATATATATATATATATATATATATATATATAGTATATATATATATAGTATACAGTATATATATATATATATACAGTGATCCCTCACTTATCGCGGTTAATGGGTTCCAGAACCGACCGCGAAAAGTGAAAAACCGCGAAGTAACGCCACCCCTAATGACGTCATCCATAAATAATACGTACGTTCATTCTCTCACTCTCTCTCTCTCATATGATACGTGTGTGTGTGTGTGTGTACGTGTACATACATACGTAGATGTAAATAAAGTGTACATAAATATGTTTTTAGAACTCTTTTATTCTTATTACAAGATACGTAACTCAAGATGAAGATGATTTACTTCACAGGTTAATGAGAGCTTTACTGCTCCTCAGGTGACGTCTCATCGTCAGGTGCTAGAAGCGCAGGATCATCGAGGGCAGCTTCCGATAGAGCTGGAGAAGCTGCAGGAGGCGGCGTAGTGGCTCGACGGGAAGACTATTTCGCACAAAATGGCACAAGAGAACAGCAAAAAGTTCCACGCTGCGAGACTACGTAACACGAGCGATAAAGAGCAATGAATGTGGTCTTCCTTCCCTTCATGGGCGCGCGGCAGGGAGAGGAGGTGGGTGAAACGTCTCGGCCAATCAGCTTGCGAGGTGAAACGTCTCGGCCAATCAGCTTGCGAGATTTCCGAGCCGAGCCAACACGAGAACAGCGAACAGAGAGGTGGATTTTTTGAGTTGTGCGGCGCTCCGTGTTGATACCTGATGGTCTAATGTAGTCTCCCTGCCTTCTGCTAGCGCCCGCCCATTATTTCTCAATTTTGAATTTTTGATGAATATTTTTGAAAAATCCGCGATGCACTGAGGGCGCGAAAGGTGAAGCGCGAAGTAGCGAGGGATCACTGTATATATATATATATATATATACTGTATATATATACAGTGATGTGAAAAAGTTTTTCCCCTTCCTGATTTCTCTTTTTTTTTGTATGTTTGTCACAATAAATGTTTCAGATCATCAAAAATATTTAAATCTTAGACAAAGATAACACAAGCAAACACAAAATGCAGGTGTTTATTATTAAGGGTAAAAAAAAATCCAAACCTACATGGCCCTGTGTGAAAAAGTGATTCCCCCCCCCCCCGTTAAAACATAAGTTAACTGTGGTTTATCACATCATTGGAAAGCTGAGTTCAATTTCTATAGACACACCCAGGCCTGATTACTGCCACAACTGTTCTCAATCAAGAAATCAATTAAATAGGACCAACCTGACAAAGTGAAGTAGACCAAAAGATCCTCAAAAGCTAGACATCATGCTGTGATCCAAAGAAATTCAGGAACAAATGAGAAACAAAGTAATTGAGATCTATCAGTCTGGAAAAGGTTATAAAGCCATTTCTAAAGCTTTGGGACTCCAGTGAACCACAGTGAGAGCCATTATCCACAAACGGGGAAAACATGGAACAGTGGTGAACCTTCCCAGGAGTGGCCAGCCAACCAAAATTACCCCAAGAGCGAAGCAACGACTCATCCAAGAGGTCACAAAAGACCCCACAACAACATCCAAAGAACTGCAGGCCTCACTTGCCTCAGTTAAGGTCAGTGTTCATGGCTCCACCACAAGAAAGCAACTGGGCAAAAATAATCTGCATAGCAGAGTTCCAGGATGAAAACCACTGCTGAGCAAAAAGATCAAAAAGGCTCATCTCAGTTTTGCCAGAAAACATCTTGATGATCCCTAAGACATTTGGAAAAATACTTTGTGGACTGACGAGACAAAAGTTGAACTTTTTGGAAGGTGTGTGTCCCATTACATCTAGCATAAAAGTAACACAGCATTTCAGAAAAGGAACATCATACCAACAGTAAAATATGGTGGTGGTAGTGTGATGGTCTGGGGCTGTTTTGCTGCTTCAGGACCTGGAAGACTTGTTGTGGTAAATGGAACCATAAATTCTGTTGTCTACCAAAAAATCCTGAAGGAGAATGTCCAGCCATCTATTCGTGACCTCAAGCTGAGGCACACGGGTTCTGCAGCAGGACAATGATCCAAAACACACCAGCAAGTCCACCTCTGAATGGCTTAAGAAAAACAAAATGAAGACTTTGGAGTGGCCTAGTCAAAGTCCTGACGTGAATCTGATAGAGATGCTGTGGCATGACCTTGAAAAGGCAGTTCATGCTCAAATACCCTCCAATGTGGCTGAATAACAACAATTCTGCAAAGATAAGTGGGCCAAAGTTCCTCCACAGTGGTGTAAAAGACTCATTGCCAGTTATCGCAAATGCTTGATTGCAGTTGTTGCTGCTAAGGGTGGCCCAACCAGTTATTAGGTTTAGGGGGCAATCTCTTTTTCACACAGGGCCATGGAGGTTTGGATTTTTTCCCCTTAAAAATAAACACTTTCATTTAAAAACTGCATTTTGTGTTTACTTCTGTTATCTTTGTCTAATATTTAAATTTGTTTGAGAATCTGAAATATTTAAGTGTGACAAACATACAAAAAAATGAGAAATCGGGAAGGGGGCAAACACTTTTTCATACCACGGTGTGTGTTAAAAAAAAAAATATATATATATAAAATATAAATATATTTATATTTTTTGGGGGGGTACGTCCTTATTATAATCAAAGCTTCCAAATAAACAGAATGTTGTATTTAAATAATTATTTTTGGTTTATTTTTCAAAGAAAATGTGCTGTAAATCACTACAAGAGGACATTTTAATTGCAACTACCTCCAGCTGTTCAATTAATAAAATGACAGTATCTGATACAAACAAAATTATTTAATAATAATTTCTGTTTCCCTGTTATTATTTAATAATAATAATAATTTAATTTTAATATTCTTTTGTAATGAAAATAAAAACTTATAAATACAAAAAAAAAATTGTCAGAAAACACACAGGACTAACATGGATTGGGGATTAATTCCGGTCACGCAGAGGAAAACAATTCCCTGAGGGGAGAAGAAATTTCCTTTAGACAAAGGTTTTATTTGTTTATTCTGGCACTTTTGACCAGAGCCATCTCGGTTTGTGCTGGGTCAGAGCAGCTGTAAAAAGCTGAGTGTGCACAGCATCAGCAGGTTCCAGGATTTTTGGGTACAGTGGACAAACCTCCCTGCTTGCATATCCCCAGTTTGGAAGGTAAACCAGTATTATAGTAGGGGCAAAGATTCTTGTTTTTCATGGTCAAACTGAATCAAAATCAACAGACAGATGAAGCTCCAAAATTACAAGGAATTAAAGTTAGGAGTTAAATCACAGTCTGTCAAAATAACAGACAGCCTTAAAAAGTTTTCCCTCACTGCTAAAAATTACCTGTCAATGAAGGAGACTTCTCAGTTAACTGCTACCATCTACCCTGTATTTGAGTGTATGTGTATAAAAGAAAAATGAAGCTGAAATAAAGGATCATATGTACCTCAGGAGCCGCTAGGCCCCCACAACCAGGGGAGCTTTTTTTTCTAAGCTAGTATTGGTCAGATTACTGCTGGGCGATATACTAAATATATTTGTTGTATCGGTACATTTTTCCACCCGCAATACATAAAATGGTTGTATTGCTCATATTTGAGTATTTGTCATGTTAATATGAGCAGTGACTTCTCCTCTGCTGAGCAGTGTGAAGCGCTCAGTGCAGCTGCCCTGCCCCACTGAACTGCAGCAAGCAGTATCTAGCCTTGCAACCCTTCAAAAGAAGAGGTCCTATCCAGTCTTGTAACCCTTCAAAATAAGAGCGATGGATCACCAAATAAAGAACACACACACGTGGACAATTGTTGGTACCCCTCTGTTAATGAAAGAAAAACCCACAATGGTCACAGAAATAACTTGAATCTGACAAAAGTGGTAATCAATAAAAATTCTATGAAAACAAACCAATGAAAATCAGACAATGCTTTTGAATTGTGGTTCAACAGAATTACTTTAAAAAAATAGAAAAGCACTCAGAGAGTGCAGACCTCCGCCAAGCGCCACAGTTTCCCCCATACAGTGTTTAACATCATAAATATGAATCCTACATTTATTTAGTGTAACTTTACAGATTTGTTGACCATGAAAAAAATAATAAAAAAAGAAAACATAACCTCCTTGGCGGAGGTAAAAAAAAAAAGAAAAAAGAATCCTTTAAAAAATTCCTGGACCCAGACGGTGATCCGGATCACCACCAAAATCTAATCATCTGTAGGATACCCCATTTCTGACAATCTGGGAAAATTTCATGAAAATCCATCCATAACTTTTCGAGTTATCTTGCTAACAAACAAACAAACAAATAAACAGACAGACAAACCAACGCCAATGAAAACATAACCTCCTTAGCGGAGGTAACAAACTCATGAAACAGGCCTGGACAAAAATGATGGTACTCTTAACTTAATATTTTGTTGCACAACCTTTTGAGGCAATCACTGCAGTCAAACGATTTCTGTAACTGTCAATGAGACTTTTGCACCTCTCAGCAGGTATTTTGGCCCACTCCTCATGAGCAAACTGCTCCAGTTGTCTCAGGTTTGAAGGGTGCCTTCTACAGATGGCATGTTTCAGCTCCTTCTGCAGATGTTCAATAGGATTTAGATCAGGGCTCATAGAATGCCACTTTAGAATAGTCCAGTGTTTGGCTCTGAGCCATTCTTGGGTGTTTTTAGCTGTGTGTTTTGGGTCATTATCCTGTTTCAAGACCCATGACTTGCGACTGAGACCAAGCTGTCTGACACTGGGCAGCACATTTCTCTCTAGAATACCTTGATAGTCTTGAGATTTCATTGTACCCTGCACAGATTCAAGACACCCTGTGCCAGATACAGCAAAGCAGCCCCACAACATAACAGAACCTCCTCCATGTTTCACAGTAGGGACAGTGTTCTTTTCTTGGTATGCTTCATTTTTGCGTCTGTGAACATAGAGCTGATATGCCTTGCCAAAAAGTTCCAGTTTTGTCTCGTCTGTCCATAGGACATTCTCCCAGAAGCTTTGTGGCTTGTCAACATGCAGTTTGGCAAATTCCAGTCTGACTTTTTTATGATTTGTTTTCAACAGTGGTGTCCTCCTTGGTCATCTCCCATGAAGTCCACTTTGGCTCAAACAACGACGGATGGTGCGATCTGACACTGATGTACCTTGACCTTGGAGTTCACCTTGAATGTGTTTAGAGGTTGTTCTGGACTCTTTTGTTACCATTTGTATTATCCATCTCTTCCATTTTTCATCGTTTACTTCTGCGGCCACATCCAGGGAGGTTGGCTACAGTCCCGTGGATCATAAATTTCTGAATAATATGTGCAACTGTAGTCACAGGAACATCAAACTTCTTGGAGATGGTCTTATAGCCTTTACCTTTAACATGCTTGTCTATAATTTTCTTTCTAATCTCCTGAGACAACTCTCTCCTTTGCTTCCTCTGGTCCATATTTAGTGTGGCACACACAATGTCACCAAACAGCACAGTGACTACTTGTCACCCTTTAAATAGGCCAACTGACTGATAACAAGTTTATAGACACCTGTGATGTTAATTAGAGGACACATCTTGGTTGAACATGTCCCTATGGTCACATTATTTTCAATCTTTTCTAGGGGCACCATCATTTTTGTCCACGCCTGTTTCATGAGTTTGTTTTTTAAAGTAATTCTGTTGAACCACAATTCAAAAGCATTGTCTGATTTTCATTGGTTAATTTTCATAGAATTTTTATTTGTTACCACTTTTGTCAGATTCAAGTTATTTCTGTGACCACTGTGGGTTTTTCTTTCATTAACAGAGGGGTACCAACAATTTATGTTTACGGATGTAAACACAGTTTTATGAATGAAAGTGAACCTGTAACCACGTGACTACCCTGATCTTTGGGACAGGAGCATTATACCAAATTAATCACACCTGTGGATGTACACCCAATGTGTACCCCTGCATCCATCCACTTTTCCACTTTCTGATAACTGGGAGGAGACTGCCTCCACTGATGAAGGACAATGAATGGTTACAGGTTCACTTTCATTCATAAAACCACGTTTACATCCATAAACATACGTTTTATTTCATTTCAGTGAACCTGTAACCACATGGCAACCGTATACCAAATGAATCCTGAGGAGAATCGAGGTGGCGTCACCCACAGTTCGAAGGGGCATAATGCCCCAATCACACCATTAAGCACAAACGCAATCAGATGTGCTTGGCTCCCTTATTGTACTTAACTGAGTGCGTACAAGTTAAACCGGTTCCTCCAGGTAACTGGATCTAAAACAAAACCTTTCGAGCACAAAGCACACATGCCAGCTCACATGAGGAAACACTAAAACACAACTTCAGAACCTGCTGCAACCCCCAGAACAAACGAGGGAATGACTGATGAGGCCAGGTTAAGCCTATAGAACAGAACACATTGAGGAAGAAGTCCAGCCAGCGGCTGCACATACATCCTCGAGGGTGCACTCCTAACAATGCCCACATAGTGGCTAATCCCCATGTCAAGCGGGCCACCAGCCTATCTGATGGTTCCACTCCAATATGTACATATGCAAAGGCAATCAGGTCAACAATCCAATGGGACAGGTGCTGCTAAAAGATAGGCCCGCTCAATATGGACTTCCCGTAGAGCACAAAAGCTTGTTTGAAGACCGGGCAGACCTCGTACGGTCAATATAACCTTAAGGGTCCTTATTGGCACAACCTAAGGAGCCTCTCAGCCTCCAAAGAAGTGGGTAGGGAGGGTAGAAGGCTTGAAGCATGAGAGGGCAAAAAACAACCCCACTAGTAGCACTTTAGGTTGAAAAGCTGGGTTGGGCCGCAGGTGGGCCACCCGATCACCATCAAACCTAAGACATACTGTATTCAATTCACTGACCCTCTTGCCCGAGACAATCACCAAGAGAAAGCAGTCTTCCCAGAGATCAGACAAAAGTCAGCAATGAAGAGTGGCTGAAAAATGGCGAGCATAGAGCTCTGAGAACTGTCTGAAGATTCCAAGTGGGCAGCAAAGAACGCCAGAATGGGCTGCTCCATCTCATGCCTCTCAAAAATCACCTAGCCAAGGGATTCGCCTCAGGCGACAAGCCATCACATTTTCCATGGGCAGTTGACACTGTTGCCAGGTAGCCCCCGACAGTTGACTCCACCCAACCTCGACGGAGAGGTACTGGAGGAAAAAAACAAGATGACAGAGATGTGGCATGTCAAGGGATTCTCACCCTTGGTCTGACACCAGATCAAAAACACTCTCCACTTCACATTGCATTGCAGCTGGGTAAATGGGGCCCATGAAGCCTGCACGGTGTCTATAACCTCCTTCTCTGAGCCAAGTTTCCACAATTGTTCCAATCCAAGGGCCATACATGAAGCCTCAGGAGCTGGGGATTTGGATGCTAACTCCCGCCTTGTGCCTGTGAGAACATATCCCATCTGATTGGGAGAGGCCAAGGACGGCCCCCCAACATCTCGTAGATCTCCGCCATCCATGGTCTTTGTGGACAATTCGGGCCATCAAAATTACTTGAACAGACAGTTGTCTCATATTCATGAGGAAAGTTGGCAGAAGAGGCAGTAGCGGAAATGCAAACAGTTCACTGGAAGCCAGGCACACTCAGAGCATCTGTAGCTAGTGGACCTGGCAGGCTTGAGCCCACAAGAGCAGATGACAGACCCTCGCATGGAGAGAGGAAGACCCCAGTTCATCCTGCTGACTGATGTTTGATACCACAGCTGTGCTGTCCTGCCGTACCAGAATTTTTCTGCCCTGAATGACTGAAAGAAAAAGCCCCAGAGCCAAATGCACCGCTTCCATCTTGGGATGGTTTCTATGCCAAGTTTGCTGTGCCAGAGCCCAGCGTCCCCGAACAAACCTGCCCTCCCAGACTGCACCCCAGCCTGCTTGGGAGGCATCAGGTGTAATGGTCACCTTGCAGCCCTCTTGGCCCAGGAGAACACCATCTCGGACTGCTGATGAGTGTCTCCACCACCTGAGAGCCATGAGGCTCCTTCGAAAGAACTAGCTTCCTCCTTTTGTCTCTGGACAAACCACCTTCTGAAGCACGACCCACCATTGAAGGGGACGAGTGCATAAAAGACCCAGTGGCACCACCTGGGCAGCTGCAGCAAAGAAGCCTAAGATCCTCTGGCACTGCTGCACTGATACAGTCCTTTGTGAAATGCAGCTCTCGATGCATTCCCTGATAGTATGTCCTCTCTTTGGAGTCAGGGACGCCCTCATGGCAACTGAATTCAGGGTGAGCCCTAAGTACTCCACAGCCTTGGTTGGAACCAGGCAGCTTTTCACCACATTCAAATGCAACCCGAGTGCCTCCAGGTGAGCCAATATGGTCTCCATATTAAGATAAGATAAGATAAGATAAGATAAGATAAGATAAGATAAGCCTTTATTAGTCCCACAATGGGGAAATTCCAGGATTGCAAAAGCACAGGGATAGCAACACTCAGAGCAATAATTAAGAATATACGAAAAATATAAATAAGAGCAGTGAATATACATACGTACACATAAATATATAAATATATATACAAAGTGTGGAGCATTGTAGCAAGATGGAATAAACAGCATAACCGTCTACTTAGTTATCCTACATAGTATGAATATGTACCCATACATATTGTCACCCTCCATAGCGACTGATATTGTCCTAGTTGTATACTGGAGGGGACCATTTGTGTAAGTCTGTTGCATCTTTTGCATTCAATACTATTAGGTTGTCACATTTTTTTGCTATCTCTGTGAGCAGCCCTGCTTAGGTTACACAGTCTGACAGCCGTAGGTAGGAAGGACCTGCGAAACCTCTCGGTTGCGCACCTAGGATGATGTAGTCTACTGCTAAATGAGCTCCTCAGTGCGTTCAGTATGTCCTGCATAGGGTGGGACTCGGACTCCAGCAGAGATGACAGTTTATCCACCATCCTTCTCTCTCCTATCTCCTCCACTGGGTCAAGGCGTTGCCCCAGGACAGATCTAGCTTTCTTGATCAGTTTGTTCAGTCTCTTCCTATCGGCTGCTGTAATGCCGTTGCCCCAGCAGACCACTCCAAAAGTGATGGCTGATGCCACCATCGTGTCGTAGAATGTCTTCAGCAGCGTCCCTTGTACACCAAAAGACCTGAGCCTCCTCAGTAGGAACAGCCTGCGCTGTCCCTTCTTGTAGAGTGCGTCGGTATTGTGTGACCAGTCTAGTTTATTGTTCAGATGAACACCAAGGTACTTGTAGGATGTCACCATCTCAATGTCCGTTCCCTGTATGTTTACTGGTGCTGTGAGGGGTTGTCCTTGCCTGCGGCAGTCCACCACCAGCTCCTTAGTTCTCCTCGCATTGATCTGGAGGCAGTTCTGATGGCACCAGTCCACAAAGTCCTGGGTAAGTCCTCTGTACTCAGCTTCATCTCCGTTGGAGATGAGGCCGACGATCGCAGAGTCGTCAGAGAACTTCTGTAGATGGCACTGTGTTGTGTTGTGTGAGAAGTCCGCAGTATAAAGGGTGAACAGGAAGGGAGCCAAAACCATTCCCTGGGGGGCCCCTGTGCTACCGATGATCGTGTCGGACACACAATCTCAGGTTCTCACAAACTGTGGCCGGTTAGTGAGGTAGTCCAGGATCCATGATGACAGGTGCTGGTCCACCCCTGCTCACAGCAGCTTGTCCTTCAGGATCATCGGTTGGATGGTGTTGAAAGCACTGGAGAAGTCAAAGTCAAATTGCCCCTCACTACGGCTTCTGATGGTGCACAAACAAGCCAATCATCCAGACAACTGAACTTGAATGCCCCTCTGCCACAGTGGGACAAGTGCAGCGTCCATGCACTTGGTGAACATTCAAGGAAAGGGACAGGCTGAAAGGCAGGATGTCGTAACCGAAGGTTGTCCTAAAGGAACCCCGAGGAACTTCCTGTGGCTGGATTTATGAGAATGTGGAAATCAGCATTGCGAAGGTCCATTGCTGTGAACCAATTAACAGGCCCAATTGCCTGAATAATGTTCTCAGCCTGAGCACCGGACAAGGGAGCACCTTGAGATACCTGCTCAATCGCCTCTGGTCCAAAATCGGACGGAGACCCCCGGTTCACTAGTTAGTTAGTTAATTCCCTCCCACGGCATGTGGGACACCATATGGTGTATAGGGCGGCACCTATCCCGTTTCTCTGACCTTAGCCACACAGCCACTGTAAGTAGCAAAAGCTACAGTGGGGGTTTAGTCCTCTGGTAGCTCCGTGTGTCACGCACCAATCCGCTTGGAGACAAGGAATAGGCAGTGTAAAAAGCCCTGCCTCTCTTCTCCTGGAGACAGAGACCATATTACATTCTTTCCCAGCAGAGCAGAGACCTTGCTGCCCAGAACTGCAGAAAGAGTGTCCTCCTTACTTTTGCTTCCTGAACCCCTTGAAGTTGGGTAATGAGATCTGAATTGTAGATGGTATCCATACTCCAGTGCATCAATCACCCATGGACATGAGGTGCACCAACGCCAACTCATGAGGTTCTCTGCAGAGAAGGTTGACATCAGGGGAAGCGTACTGTGAGAGACGCTGGTGGGGCTTTGCAGGACTACGGCCTACAGGCTCCCGAGAGCGCGGACATGAGTGCTGCTGAACCTGTACTCGCTGCCGGGAGGCCCCCTTCCTTGGGTATCCCGAGCTCTGAAAGCAACCTGGCTCTGTGAAACGAAGCTGCTGTGGGTTCTCACCTCCTCAAGAGGTCTCTGGACACTTGACTTGGGTGGTCCTGGCACCTCATCCAACACCGCCTCTGCTGCCAGCCCAAAGACCTCACCAGGTGCTACCGCAGCCTTCAAAACAGCAGCCTTGCCCGTATCCACCAATCCAGACTAACTCAACCACACATGTCGCCGGGCCATGGTCAGCTGGCCAGGGAGTTCCCAAGTGCTGTAGCCTGTGAGCTAGCTCCTTGAATCACAGTG
The DNA here is from genome assembly GCA_020510985.1 of Pholidichthys leucotaenia. Classification (NCBI taxonomy): domain Eukaryota; kingdom Metazoa; phylum Chordata; class Actinopteri; order Cichliformes; family Pholidichthyidae; genus Pholidichthys; species Pholidichthys leucotaenia. Next base: position 168,928,894 of record CM035846.1, read on the forward strand.
TCCACCACCTTTACCAACTCTGGAAAAATCTCAGTTCCGCTTTTGACTCTAGGTCCCTTATCAGACCTTCTAAATACTCTAAAAGAAGTGTCTTAGCATTTGCCAGCCTAGAGGCCATAGCCACAGACTAGTAGGTGCTAGCCACTCACCCATCAGTGGCACGACACTTGCCGTTAGGGTGGTGTATAGATTTGCTGTCTGTGGGGGAAGCTCCAGCCAGCAGTGCAAAGGTAGAGTCACCTTCAATGCACCATCCAAGCCCTGCTCTGCAGCACCACTCAAAATACTGAGTCCAGAATGAGGGGCAGCAGCCTCCTTAGACTACTTCTGCAGATGTTCCAAATGATCAGGATAAACTGACAAGGGATCCTGCCTCTGGGTTGCAGGACCTCTGTCCCAAGCCGAAGCCCGAGGCGAAGAAGATGGGGGAGGAAGCTCTGCAGCTGATGCTGCCCAGAGAGCCATGCCCTGATAGATATATCATATGGCTCAAGAAGGTCTTTTTGACCGGAGAGTCACCATCACTTCATCATCATCCTCAGAGGCTATGGTCACACTGCAGGTCTTGATGCTCTATTCTGATTTTTTGCTGAGATCTGATTTTTTTGTGTGGGCATTCACATTACAACTTAAATGCAACTCCCATCAGACTCCAGGGTGAACAGTCTACAGCTATGAAGCGACCTGCATGCGCAAAAGAAAACGTAACGTCAGACACAGCCTTGTAGAACGATTGGGGGGGGGGGGGGGGTGCAGAACTTCTTAACCCTGATGCAGTGCAGCAAGATAAAATGTTAAAATCATAAATATGAGACCAGCTTCACTCCTGTACAGGCTAGATGGCCGCTGTGATCAGCTCTGCTTTAACAGAACTGATCGATTAAACAGCCCTTAAATGTGCCTTTACTGTGCGCCTGAAATGTCTGACGGTTTCAGCTCCAAACTCCCCTCCCCCTGAAATTTTGAAGTTATTGTGCAGTTGCAGCCAACAAAATTACAATCCAGTGATAAAGGGAAGGAGATTGATTAAAAAGAGAGCATAAATCAGCTGTGTCTCCCATGCTGGCTGCATCCTCCACCTCAGAATTGTAGTGTCTGTCTCACTTCAATGAGGAAAAAAGTTGGATGAAATGCGACATGACAATTCAGACGGAGGTCGCTTTGGAAAATATCAGATACGTATCTGAATTAGGACCACATATGAAAGTGGCCTGGGTCTGGTGTGAAAAAATCGGATATATGTTGTTCAGACTGTCATTAAAAAAAATCAGATATGGGTCACATTTGTGCAAAAAAATTGGAATTGAGCATTAAAACCTGCAGTGTGACCATAGCCAGAGAGACTTCCACTCTCCCAATGGTGCCACAGCCAGAGCTAATGGTCTTACCCAAGTTATCAGAGGCCACGAAAGACATTGCATCAGGCTGAGGTCTCAGTGCACTTACGGGGGCCTGGTGTGGCATACCCAAAGGCAACAGTGATTTGCAGCCATATGTTCAATGGCCTTACACACTTCCTCCAATTGGCTCTGCATGAAATCCACCCACTGGATTGCGTGGCTGGCTTCCTTCAATCCACTCCTGCTTCGTGCTGGCCTTCCCAGTTCCAGCTGGAGCACTTAAACCTGGAGGGATGGAGCCCTGGGCTGGTGGCATACCAGTGTCCGAGCTATTTCCCCCTCCTTCACTCCCTGCAGAAACCATTATTCCTCCAGGAGAACAATAGGAGAGAAAACAAGACAGTTATTATCATTATTATTGTTATTGTTGTCATAAACAGGCCAAAGGGCTGTTCCATGAGGTACAAGTGCACTAGTCAGAACACAACATAGAAATATCAGATTTCAGTTCCCACCTGTATGAAGTACCACTCCCCCACAAAAGGTGGCGAGAGTGCACCAAGCACAGGAGCGCTCAGTACCCAGACAAAGAAGATGTCTCCTTTTTTTTTTTTAAGAAGACAAGAAAAAGAAAATACAGAATTAACGGAAAATTGTGCCATGCTGTTAAACTGTTAAGCAATTCCTGCTTGACGAAGGTAAAATATACCACATATCCCATGCAGATAAAGCATATCGTGTGCTGTTAAGCTGTTAAACAGTTCTTCTACCTGAAGAGAAGGCACAAAATACATCACAAGCCTTAAGCAGGTAAGGGTAGTACATACCGCATGCTGCTAAACTTGTTAACAGTTCCGGTTGAAAAGAAGGCAAGTGTATATTACATACCTCTAAGCAGGTATGGACAGTGCACGTTACACTACACAGCTGCTGCAAACCTTCTCTCATTCAGCAGAAAACACAACAATTTTATGACACAGCGATGGGGTACCCAGGATAAGGCAGCCAAACAGCACAAAAACACAATGTTAAACACACTGGTATAAGCTCTTACCGACCAGGAGGATGGAAAGATGAAGAATGGGTGGATGCAAGGGGTATATATAAGGTGTGCATCCACAGGTGTGATTAATTTGGTATAATGCTCCTGTCCCGAGGATCAGAGTAGTCACATGGTTACAGGTTCACTGAAAAGAAATTAAACTGATGAAATGTAGATGCATAAAAAAACAAAATTGAGCGACAAATTACACTGGTCAACACCAAATTTATTGTCTAAGTTTTTTAGCTGATTTAGGACAATTCTGATGTGCTGAATCCAAAAATCACACTGGTTTTGCTCAATCAGGTCAACTTTTTGAACTATGGCCACATGTTTTTTTTTACGTTTTTGTTTACACGTATGGGTAGTTTTGCTTTATATGATGCAAAATTCTTTTTTATTTCTTGAAATTCTCTGAATTTTGAACAATGATGATGTAACATTCAATTTACATGTACTTACCTTTATCAATGTCTACTATTCAATTTACAGTACACCTGTACGACTACTATACAACTGCTTACAATTTAGCATAAAAACCTGACCTGATTGAGAGAAACGGATGTCATTTTCGGATTCAGTGGTGCAAAATGGTCTTAAATCAGTTGAAAAAACACAGGCAACTTACAAAAAAATTATTTTTGTTATGTTGTGTTATCCTTCTGTCACTTATTAGACCGCCAAGTATTGTGTAGTAAACTGAAGCATTTCTGCCCATGCGGATAAACTTGCTTACTTGATAATGTGAGTTCTGTTAAGCAAAGGAAAAAAAAAAAGACATTCTGCTCAGTTACATATAGTTGTGAAGAATGTTCTCTGACATAAGCCTTCATTTTATTTTATTATTCAGCTTTTTTATAAGTGAAATTAATATATGTATAAAAGTTCTAATAAAATGTAAGTAATACCAAATTTTAAAGGACATTCAGTACACAAAATACATATCACGATATGCATCATGTATCGCGATATAGAGAAATTATATTGTGATACATTTTTTTGAGCTATATCACCCAGCCCTCAGTCAGATACAGCCAAGAGAGAGGGGTGGCAGGGAATGAGGTGAACAGCAAGGAAGTGACATATAGGAAGGACCTTTCTGGACCTTTCTTAAGTGATTTTGAGGAAAGACAAGGCTGTATTTTCATATAAACTAACATTTTTACTGTGAAAATGAACAAAAGTAAATTTTTTACAGCTTTGTTGTGCACACATTTTAAACTCAAATTGTTGAAATGTGTCATACTGCTCAGCAAAATGGGCGGTTTCAGTACAGTGCGCATGGGTGACATGAATGATCTCAAGTGCACTGTGCTCAGCTGTGCCTCCACGTCAGACGCTGTCAAAAGCAACATCTGCAGTAAACACACAGGGAAATATCTCCTATAATCTGACAGATTCTTGAATTGTTGCCAGTCATTTTATTCCACTGCAGATGCTACTTAAATTATAATATTTTATTTTTTGGAAATTGGACAGGAGAACTTCAATTTTGCTTGAGAATTTTTTTTCTTGGACTTTGAAGGCAATTTTGTGAATGAAACTTCTGTCATAGCCACAGAACCATGGCCTTATATGGTAGTTTTAGGTGTCAATTCTTCAAATCTTCAATTCTCGTGAACGTGCGCTCACTTACGCAGGTGGAATTCATCATTTTACATTTACACACGTTTGTATAACGCGTGTTTGTTGAATCTGGAGTAGCTCGTTTGTACTAATGTGCCTTTTCAATAAACTATGCAGGATTTCACATGCTGATACTAACATATTCTTGCATGAAGCCCATTGTCTGCATATATTTCACCAAAATATTAAGATACATCTGTTTTCATAGATAATTGTCCTGGGAAGTAAAACTGAAATGGAACTCTATCCAGCTGAATTAAGCCATTATGGTTAACTGTTTTATAATATTACATTTCATACATATATTTTTATGAGATTAGGCACTGTGCAGCCGTGATGCTGCCAAGCTGCACAAATGCTTTCTACTCTGTATAGCAACTTTGATAAAGGGCATCAAAACTCACAGAGACAAGTTATGAGACCATGGGAAGAGAAAATTGATTCATCTATCTTTCTGAACAGATGGATACAAAAGTCTAACCTTGACGCTATGATACATCCGTCACTCCTGTTGAAGAATTTTTGGCAAGTAAAATCTCCATCTAAGAAAAAATCTGAAACACTGCCTGATCCGATGAGAGCTGAAGGTCACCGTTTGTCTGTGAAAACTGCCAGGCTGAACAGTTTGGAAAAATTTGGAGGTCCTCTGGAGAGGACCAGGTTTATTTAGCTGCACGGCAACAGGTCTCAGAGTGTGTACACAGCTTTACCCACAGTGAGGATGGCCGCATTAGCAATTGTTTGGATCATACGCCATGTAATGTATTGAAATAGCACTGCCTGGTGCAAAACACTCATGATGTTTTCTTTTCACGTGTTAATGCGCCACTGACCGAAGAATCATTACATATTCATTGAAGGCCTGCAAAGCGATGCCCGCGCTAACGCTTGCAAAAATAGATTAGGAGCAATTATGATGCATGAGGAGCAATGAGAGGCTGTCACACCAAGCACCAGTAGCATCCATCTAAAAATAATAATCAAATGACGACTTTCTTGTTCTGTATGACGAAGGTGACTTGAGTAATCCTCAGTGGCTCAATCTGTGGCTGAGAGCAGTCGACTGCTAAAAAACACAATGAGCTGTGTCAATCAATGGAGCATTCGGCATGGGACACAGAAGTTCATTAGTGTTTCACAGTTGCCGTTGGAAAGTAATGATTGGGAATGATTTAAAGTAAAGAGATCAGCATAATTTTATTGAGCGTGTCAAGAAGCTAGCTAAACAGTTACCTCTAATAACAAATGCTTTTGTAAATATATTAAAAGGTTACTGCCGTGCCTTTGGATGTTTTAGATCCTTTACAAATCACTTCAAGCCATTTTTCCAAAGAGTTGAAGTTAGGTGCTTTGTGCATTTTGTCTGAGACAGCCCCTTGAATCCATTCTTTTCACTTGGGTATAAAAAAAAATCAACTTGCAGAGGCTTGCAACTTGCTGGGGATCAATAAACCATCACAGGGAACATTATATAGTATGTGCTTTTGTTTTTTGGCCAGGTTAAGTCAGCACTGAGTCGTGATACGATGTAGGCTGTACAATGTGAAACACAAATGATGTTCACTGTCACTGAGCTCAATCAAATGTCAAACTTCAAGCTCTAAACAAATGACTTGAAAAGAGAGTGTGACAGCATTGTATTTATAGCTTCCACAGTTTGATATTACAGTAAAAGCAAAATGTCAAATGAGCCCTTCTTTTTAATCATTCAGCTCTGTGAATATACAGTATGAACATTTTAGTCACAGCTCTCACACTTTACAGGAGATTGAGAGATTTCCAAATTAATATGGGGTTAATATTACTACATGAAGAAATTAATTATTGTTATTTTTAACAGTCAAATTCACGTAGCATTTATTGTTTTGTTTTTTTTTGGGGGGGGGCTACTGTTTTTCAAATTATATGCAAATTATTTGTGTGGATTGAAAGAATATTGCTGTAACATTAGCTGTTAAAAAACACCATTTACATAATGTTGATATTGTCTAAACTCTAAACAGTATTCTTAACATTAGATTAGTTTTTGAAAATGCTGGTCATTTTAGAAATCCAATAAAGGTTTCATCTGAAGCAGCATGGCGGTGTAGTGGTTACAATAGAATAGAAAAGAATAGAATAGGCTTTAGTGTCAATGTACAGTTGTACAGCACAATGAAATTGTGGGTGCTCCACCAGGCTAATGCGCAATAGAGTAAGTGAGAAGAATTTGCAATAAAACAATTACAGAACACACGAGTAACCATATGACTGAGATAAAGGTGATTCCCAGTAAATGCCATTCACAGTAAGAAGGTTGTGGGTTCAAATCCACCAGCCATCAGGGCCTGTCTGTGTGGAGTTTACATGTTCTCCCCATTGTCTGCGTGGGTTTACTCCGGGTTCTTTGGTTTCCTCCTACATTCCAAAAACATGCAGGTTAGGTTAACAATTGGAGACTCTAAAATGGTCCTAGGTATGAAGGGATTGGTGCCACACCTTGCCTGCCTCATCCAGGTGGATGCCCTTTAATTTCCCTCTTAGATTAATAAAGAACAACAAACAATCACCTTAAAGTTTATTGCTTTAATTTTTCCTCCTAACACGCTAAAATGCTCTAAAAATGCCAGTACCTGTCAACAAAGGCAGAACTACAAAAACCACAGACTGTAGTTCAAGGGTAAAGTTAAATATTAAGGAAGCTCGACCACATCCACCCCACAGCTGGGAGGTTGTGGAATCACCCCCCAGCCGGGATATACCAAAGACCATATAAAAACATTACTTTCTGCCTTCTGGCTTGGTGCTCAGCATCATATAGAATGGGGAAGGGAAAGCTGGTCACCCAGCCACTTGAGGGAGTGCAAACCAGTGTACTCATAGTGTCGGTCTCAAGCACATGCAAATGGGCAGGGGTGTGTCAGGAAGGATATCTGGCGTACAAACCTCCGATAAATCAATATCCTGATCATCGTGATTGAGACTTCCATACTGTGAGATGGAGGCAGGCAATCCGCTGTGGCAGCCTCAAAGTTTTTCCACATCTTCTCAGCAAATTTCATCTATACATTTTCTCTCAGATAACAGTTAGACAATAGGAAAAGGAAAAGTACACTTTACCTTTATACACATGCAACACTTTACTACACAATATCTTTATTCTATTTTACGTTTCAATTACATTTTATGTGTGTGCATTAAAATGTTGATTCTTTTTGTGCTGAAGGGGATTGCAAATAATTTCATGGTGCTTCTCTACAATGAAAAATAAAGATTATGATTTTGATTCTTTATGTAGCGTGCAAATTATAATGTAACTAACTTGTAAGTAGAGTTAATGTATGTTGTGGAGGATAGCATAAGTTCTACATAAGTACACTGCACTTACACTGAAAGTACACTATAAATAGCTGTAACAGCACAGTCATTATGGGTGCACAGGCTGTATTCTTTACCTCCATCCATCCATCTTCTACCATTTATACAGGGGTCTGAGTCGTGGGGGCAGCAGTCCAAGCAGAGCAGCCTAGACTGCCACGCAGTTTGCATAGTACCATGATCCATGATACCATGACCCATGCGGCTCCTTTGGATACACTGGGTCCTTGATGTAGCTTTTTCATGGGAATCTACTGGACCACTCTCGGTCTGGCCCTTAACCCAGGACCAATTTACTTTAGGAGTGTCATGTCCGCTGCGTAATCTCGCAGCGAACATATAAATTGGCAGTGAGCCCAAAATGCAGTGTAAGTAACGTGTTTATTAACAAAGGGAAAGTGTACAAAAATGTCCAGGTAACAGTACTGTGAATAAGAGTAGACAACCCGCTACAACCCTCGTAGGGTTAGAGGGCATGCCTCACACGCTCCGGACAGTCAGGAGCGGAAGGGAAAGGCACAAAGGAAGACTTACGAATATGTTGGAGCTGAATGGTTCTAAAACACAACATACAGAGTCCAGGGGAAGGAAGCCCATAATCTGGGGAGTCAGGTTGTCCCGTGCTGACATGAGCTGTCACACTGGCTGAGCACACTGCCTCCCAATAAGTACTTAATATACTGATGAAGGCAAGTGGACATAGCTGTGTGGCAAGCAGGTGCGTGATAATTGGATAAGTGTGTGTATGCGTGTGTGTGTGTGTGTGTGTGTGTGTGTGCGCGTGCGCGCGCATGTGGTAAAACAATACACGCCGGTGAATGTCTGGTGAGGAGGAGGCATGACTGTAGGACTGGCAGAGAGCAAGGCTCAATCTGTCAGCTGGAATTAATAAGCAATAATCAAAACCCTACAGCCACAGGTCATGGACGGGGTAGAACAACCCCGAACATGACAGGAAGACCCTACCAGGGGCAAGTTACCCCTGACAACATAGCTCCTGGGATCGTTAGGGCACACTCCAGCACGATTAGGTGGTGATCCATGGATGGGTGTATTCTTTACATGGGTGCACATAAACCAGCATTACTTTGTGTTTTGTAGGCTACATTATAAATGACAAGCCCATATTCCTCTCAAATAGCATAAATGTTTTTTAAAGCAACTAAAATGATTTAAAAAAACAATAATTAAAGTGACAATATTTATAATACAACATAAACCATGACTGGAATAAAAATAAAGACGTCTGAAAGAACAAACACTGTGTAACTGGATTTTCTGGTGTATGCACGTGAATGCTGTCAAAAGTGGCTGAAATGCAAGGAAAAAAAGAAGATATCTAACAAGTACTTGGCTCTTTGTCAGACAAACCAATAAAAACCATTATTAAAGTCAAGTGTAAGTGCACTGAGACGTGTCACGGCAAAGGACAAACCTTTTTCACATGACTGTGTCAGACAACTATTATCATTATTAATATTATGCACTTCTCTATATTGTTATCTTGACTGTGCCAAGTGCTTGAGAAACTGGGAGTGAAAGGAGCAGAATTTGTGTCAGCTGATTAACTGGTTACTTTCATTGCCATGATGTCAAAAAGAAACAATCCCAGCCCCCAGAGAAATGGATGAATGAGTCTTTTTGACTCGCCACTAAAGAAAAATTTCTGTTTAAAAGAAAACAATAATACAATCAACCTCCAGCTGAGTCTAAGCTGAAGGTGGGTGCTTGACTTCTATCAGAAAAGGAGCTTTAATTTGTTCTTTTAATCAAGTGCCATTTCAAACTATTACAAAGAAATATACTAGAATGTGAAATAAGAAGCTTAAAAGGCCAGACTCTCTTTCACTGAATGCTTGGGGGATGTAGCTTTCACTCAGATGGCTTTTTTGTATACAGTAAGCTTTAGTTATTGTATATGTACAAAGAAAAGGAAGAATACAAAAGACTTCAGAAGAATGTGTTATTTTGAGAAGAGTGAACAGTGAAGTAAAACTTCTTTGGAATTGTGATCATATTAACAGAGGTTTGAATGTAAAATCCCAGTGAATACAAAGTGCCCCCTTTGAACTCTAGTCTAGAGATCATATGGACGTCCCTGTGAGATTTCTCATTTACCGAATGTCAGCTTACATAGTCAAAATTCTATATATTTGCTCCTTCAGAAATGAATCTCTTTCACTGACCTCAAGGTAAATCTGAAACTACACTTTCATCATTAACCAAATAAAGTTCCCACTTTTTGAAACTGGTACCTCAAAAACTGAAGCAAATCCTCCTGTATATCATAATAGTGCAGAGGCTTCTGTGTGTCTGACTATCTGGGTTCCAGTCCACAGTGAACAAAAACTGAATTCCCTGCTCAGGGAATATCTGTTAAAGGAACGGTCCTTGACAAAATTCCTCCAGTTGAAACATGCTGCCACATCACCACCTTCCTCTGTGCATTACCCTGGTGACCCCAGATATGAGCTGCTGCTGCTGTGGACATTTTCAACTACCCCACTACCCACCCACCCACCCAACTGAATTCTGTAATTATTGCTTTGGCAGGTACATAAAGAGCTTTGCCCAACTGCTTATTAGCAGTTAAAGGGGTCAGTGACAGCACTTTTTCCACATTTTAATGGCACACACATGTCTTGATGAAATGTTTGTGACATATTTTAGTCAAATTTTCTTTAGTTATTTAATTATTGCTGCATAAGTGGGAATCATCTTTTGCAGCCTTTCTGAAAATAGCTGGTTTCAGTGCATGTCTCTTTTAATCACTAAAGCCACATTTAACTCCACCCTCCCTCTTGCATCACTATTGCCAATTTTAGCTAGCTAGATCCTAGCTCAGAGCCAACTAACATAAATTTGTCTTAAAGAGTGAATTAAATAATGTATCACTGGTAAACAGGGGCGTCTGGTTTCAGTGGTCGATAGGATTTGATCAGTGCCTGGAGTACAAAAATAAATAGATAGATAGATAGATAGATAGATAGATAGATAGATAGATAGATAGATAGATAGATAGATAGATAGATAGATAGATAGATAGATAGATGTACTTTATTGATCCCGAACTGGGAAATTGCAGTGTAACAGCAGCATAACAGTAGACAACCAAACGACAGAAACACACACAGCATAATAGACAAAGGGATTACCCATGGAAAGTAAAACTACTAAAAAAGCTTATCTGCATCATAGACGAATAGATGGTGACCTGTATAGATACATGAATCATACTCGCTGTACATTGCAGAACTGTCAGGAGCAGAGTGAGATGTGAGGTACCAATTAGACTGTAAGGTGCAGTATGGCAGCATAGTTATGACCAGAATACAACTTCAGAGTGAGTTATTGTACAGTGAAATGGCATGTGGCAGGTACAAGAAAGACTTCCTGTACCTAACAGCTCGGCAGTGAAGCTGTAGCAGTCTACTGGAGAAAGTGCTCCACTCTCTGTCCATTGTGTGGTGGTGGTGGTGGTGGTAGTGGTGTGTGTGGGCGGGGTGATCCGGATTGTCCATGATGGATCGCAGTTTATTTAGTGTCTTCCACTCCACCACAGTCTCAAAGGTCTCCGGCCTGTGACTATTTACAGAGCCAGCCCTCTTGATAATCTTGTCAAGTCTGTTGGTGTCGCTGGCTCTGATACTGCTACCCCAACAGACAGCAGCAAAGAAGATGGCGCTGGCAACAATGGTCTTGTAGAAAAGCTCCAGCATCCTGCTGCACATGTTGAAGGATCTCAGCTTTCTCAGGAAGTAGAGTCTGCTCATCCCCTTCTTGTGTGCAGCATCAGTGTTGGATCTCCAGTCCAGCCCGTTGCTGATCATGACACCCAGGTATTTGTAGTCCTCAACCACCTCCACATCCTCCCCTCTAATCTGCAATGATTGAGAAGGCGTTCTCTTCTTCCTGAAGTCAGTCACCATCTCTCTAGTCTTGCTGATGTTCAGCCTCAGGTGATTCTGCTCTGTCCACCCCACAAATCTGTCTACCAGTGACCTGTACTCCCTCTTCTTTCCCCCTCTTTTTCATCCAACAACAGCTGAGTCGTCAGAGAATTTCTGCAAGTGGCATGACTTGGTGTTGTACTGAAAGTTAGTGGTGTATAAGGTGAAGAGAAAAGGAGAGAGCACAGCCCCTGTGGAGCTCCTGTATCACTAACCACCATGCCAGATAAGACATTGCCCAGCCGGACAAATTGTGGCCTGCCTGTCAGGTAGTCAGTAATCCTGGAGATCACAGAGCTGTCGACCCCCATCACCCGCAGCTTCTCACCCAGCAGCAGTGGCTGGATGGTGTTAAAGGCACTGGAGAAATCAAAGAATGTGATTATCACAGTGTCTCCTCCGGCATCCAGGTGCAGATGGGATCATTGCAGCAGGTAGATGACAGTGTCTTCAACTCCTAAATGGGGCTGATATACAAACTGCAGAGGGTCCAGCCACATCTTCACCTGTGGCCTCAGGTGGGCTAAGACCAGTCTCTCCAGGACCTTCATCACATGAGATGTGAGGTCAACTGGTCGATAGTCATTCAGGTCAGATGGAGATGACTTTTTGGGGACAGGAACCAGGCAGTACGTCTTCCACAGCACCGGTACTCTCTCCAGACTCAGGCTCAGGTTGTACAGGTGTTTCAGTACCAAAGCTAGCTGATTGGCACAGGTCCTCAGGATCCTGGCGGAGATGCCATCAGGACCCGCAGCCTTCCGCTGACGGAGTTTCTCCAGCTGTTTCTTAACCTGGTCTGTAGTCACAATGGTGTGTGTGTGTGGGGGGGGGGGGGTAGTGTCCCCAGAGGAGGGTGAAGGGGTGAGGGGGGAGATGGAGAGAGGTGCTGCACAGGAGGGTGGGGGGAGTGGTGTGTGGGGGCCTGGCTGTGTTGTGGGGGTGACAGATGGTGAATTGAGCCTGTTAAAAAAACAGATTCAGCTCATCAGCTCTCTCAAGGCTCCCAAACGTCTGTCTGTCTCTCCCCTTACACCCAGTTTTTTTTTTTCATGCCCATCCACATATCCTTGGCATTGTTTTGCCTTAGTTTATTCTCCAACTTCCTCCTGTAATTGTCTTTACACCTCCTCAGCATCTCTCTCAGTTCGTGCTGCACTGTCCTCAGTTTCTCCTTGTCTCCAGACCTAAAAGCTCCCTTTTTGTTCAGAAGTGCTTTCAGGTCACTGGTGACCCGTGGTTTGTTGTTGGGGAAACAGTGTACGGTTTGAGCTGGTATGGTTGTGTCTTCACAGAATCTGATGTATTCTGTGATGCAGTCAGTCATATTGTCTATGTCTACCCCATGTGGTTCACAGAGTACGCCCCAGTCCATCATCTCGAAGCAGTGCTGTAGTGCATCAGCAGCCTCCTGTGTCCACCTCCTCACAGTCCATGTATAAGCAGGCTGCCTTTGCACAAGGGGAACATACTTGGGTGATAACATGACCATGCAGTGATCCGATTTGCCAATGGGGGGTAAAGCTGTGGCACTATATGTGTCACTGACATTGGCATACAGTAAATCCAGTGTTATATTTTCTCTGGTGGGACAGTCAATAAACTGGTGAAAGTTTGGTAGTGTTTTTCCCAGTGATACATGATTAAAATCACTCACGATGGCCATAAATGCGTCTGGGTGCTTCTCTAGTAATGTGGCTGTAGTGGAGCTGATGACGTCATAGGCCACCGCTGCGTCAGCTGACGGAGGGACATAGACGATAATTACCAGGGCATACATAAATTCTCGTGGCATATAATAGGGTCTCATACTCACAGCCAGCACTTCAATGTCCGGGCTGCAGCGTTTTTCCTTCATATAAATGTGTCCAGGATTACACCACCTTTCATTCACAAGAAGCACAGCAATATCCGTGAATGAGCCAGCACCAGTTGCTAAACTCCTAGCTTCAGCCGCTGTCAGCGAAAATATGACAAAATAAGCCAGAATGATGTGAGATATATTATCAGCTGTGGATTAGTGAACCAGGCGGAAACAGTGGTGTCTATAAGGAGACTAAAATGTAAAGAAAATAACAATATAACAATATAAATACTAGCTTCCTAGTACCTCTGTCAGCTCTTAAGCTAATGTCTTTGGCTCCCCGCCTATCTACATGACAGACAGCTAGGCTTGTCAATAATAGAGCCGCAGGAAGGTATCAAGGCTAGCGACATTTACCTTTAAGTGACATTTTAAATTTTTTGAGTTATAGGAAAACACCCAGAACACTTTAAAATGGCTTCTTGGAGATAAATACAAAGTAAAGGCTGTGCATTTTTTTAAGATAACCGTTTAAATATTTTTTTCAATAATCACGTGACCAATAGACACATTTCATAAGGTTAAAACCTACAAAAACACAATTTTTCAGTCAATGACCATTTTTACATTCCCAGCCAACACTTACAGAAACAACTAAGATATCATACTGAAGTTATATCACTACAGTAGCCAAATCAGCCCTACTTTTGTTTAAACAGATGAGATAATCCTTTATTAGTTTTTGTATGGGGAAATTTACAGGTTTGCTGCAGTAAAGAGATAGCAACAACCAGAACAATAATAAAAAAAATAAAATATAGCCAAAAAAAAATCAGCATTTACAGAGTGCAAAAAGTAAAAAGAAAAATAAGTAATCTTTTGGTCAGGTTAAGGGAGAAGCAGGAATCCAACGGCCTATTGCTGGGTTGGTTCTTAGTCTTCTCCCTCTTGTCTGTTTCAGCCATGGTTTCCATCTCCATTCACCCCGTTATGCTGTGAGCAGCTCTCATTTTCCCCCCCAAAAAAACTGTTGATCGCTTCAAACTGAGTGACTCTCATATGTTCGGTCCCTTTAAGCCATTTAGGGCGCGTAACACAGACGGCATGACATTTTCTCCCAACATTTCCTGATACTTGATTTAATCCATCTTGCCCACCACATGCTGCAGGTTTCCAGTGCCGGAGAAAGTGAAGCAACCTGAGAGCATCAATGAGCCACCACCATGCTTCACTGTAGGCAGAATATGCTTCATTCTTCTTCCTCCAGACATACCACTGATCCATAGGCCCAAAAAGTTCCAGTTCTGTTTCATCACTCCACACAACAAAATCCCAAAACCTATTTGGCTTATTTAGAATTTTGAGCAAAGTGGAGCTGATTTTTCTGGCCTATCGATCAGCGATATGTCTGAAGGAGGAAGAATGAAGCATACGCTGAAAAGAACACCCTGCCTACAGTGAAACATGGCAGCGGCTCAGTGATGCTTTCGGGCTGCTTCACTCTCCTGAGACACTGGAAACCTACAGCTTGTGGTGGGTAAGATGGATTCAATCAAGCATCAGGAAATTCTGGGAGAAAATGTCATGCCATCTGAGAGGAAGCTGAAGCTTGGGCATCACTGGACCTTCCAACAGGACAATGATCCCAATCATACTTCAAAGTTCCCCAAGGCTTGGTTTCAGAAGAAGTTCTGGAAGACACTAGAGTGGCCATCACAGTCGCCTACCTTGAACCCCACTGAAAATCTCTGGTGGTGTCATGGGCACCCTCCGACTAGTAGAAATGACAGACTCCAATGCGAGCAGGACTACAGTTTGACTGGGTTTATTTTCCCCAAAACACGAAATAATAACCAGCACTGGGACTGAACATAAAGCAAGTCGTGAAAGGCCAAAACTCACAGATACAATGCTAAGACAGCCAAATGAACACAGAGAAGGATATATATAGGGAGACAGATCATCATGGGAAACACAGGACGGCTGGGGATAGTAATCAAGGATTAATCAGTAACACATGAGGAGAAGTGGCTAAGACTATGGACGACATGAGGGACTGAGATTGATAGACAAGTGAGTACAGGAAACACACACATGAGATTGTATAGATGACCAAGGCGGGACACAGAACCGCAACAGTTGGTAATGGGGACCACATGACAGACTGAGGACCGGGGAAGACAGTAACAATCACAGAGGACCCAGGGGAGACACAGAAGGCAAAACACAGTCAAATAATCATAATGATAAAAGAAACCGTTGGCATGATTCAAGGGTTCAGCCCAGATCATGACGGGTGGAATCTGAAAAAGGCAGCTACAGCATGCAAACCCAAGAATATTAGTGAAGTGGAAGCCTTTGCCCACGAAGAATGAGCTAAGATTCCTCAGAATGCTGCCAGAAGCTGGTGTCTGGCTATGCATCACATTTGCAGCAAGTCATAATAGTAAAAGGGTGCCCTACTAAGCACTAAAGATGCTTGTCATGAAAGGGTTAAATACTTTTGAAACTACAGTATTAATAGTTTGTAATTAATAGTAATTTGGAGAGACCACTTGTAATATTAGTTGTGTTGAGCTATTTAAATTGTTCTTGTTTCATTTGTTGCAAACAGCTGCTAGTTTGTACATTTTGCCAATAAACCTAATTTGCAGTGGGGGTTGAATGATTTTGATTGAAACTGTATGCGTAGAAATTGAAGAGAGGAGCTATAAGTGACTAATTTCTGTTATAATATAAAAGTGTTCTCTGCTTATGTAACCCGGAATTTGTGCCTCTATGGGAAATTAGTGTATAAAGCACATTGAGACATGAGGATTGAAAATATTCTCCTCAATGTTTTTTTTTTTGTTTTTTTTTTGTTGTTGTTGTTCATAAGTCAAAGTATATAAAGTATGACACTGTAGAAGAGCTTGAAATAACAAAGTGATGTGATTTTATAAATCAAAGTTTAATTTCAGCTTCACTCCTCTAACAAGTCTCATCTCGGTGCAGAAGCAGAATAAGAGGTCAAACGCAGTCAGACCTTCATATTTATACCCACACTCAACAAAAGACATTGCATATCAAAGCTGACATCCCGCATTAACATAATCCCCCCTCCATTGTCCTCCGTCTCCTCCACCTGACCCTGGGTGGTCAGGGAGATCGATCCGGTCTCCACCGCTGCGACTCTGTCTGTTCTTTGATCCTCGCTGGCGGATGAGACCTCTTGTCCTGTTCTGAGGCTTGAGGTCATTCCACATATGTAATCACTAAACATTCTAATATGTCTATACATATGTAGGTATGGAATATATGATTAATATAAGCCACAGACACAATGTTTTATGGGGCTTCAGTGTACAGTTCATGGTAAGCCTGTGAAGAATGCAGGAATTTATTGTTTTAGCTCGGTACAAAAACGCTGAAACCCCACAAACTGCAAGTACAGTTTTTATGACACAATATTTCAATCAGTGAATTTTCAACATGCTAGCATATCTATGTTTTTACCTTTGAAGAGAGCCAGAATAAGAAGCTAATGATTTGAAAGACAGGAGAATTAAACCTTTAAATTTCACTTCGAAGTATTGGCAATTAAAGCAAGTAATATTCACATTTAAGGCTAAAGTAAGTAAGTCTATCAATCAATGAAATAACATTTTCTCACTAAAGAATTCAGTGTAGCACATGAAGTGAGTTGCTACAGAGTAAGTTTCTCTCTGTCATGATTCTGGATAATTTGAGGAGGCTTAAGTGCAGGGCAACCACTTCGGAAGAACACTCAGACACAGATGAAAAGTTTACACCACTTTAATGAAAAACCCAAACCCTATACAAAACATGCTAACTAAAATAATAAACACACACTCCACAATTAAAGAAACCCACAACCAAAACGCCACACTATGTACAAGTTGTACAACAGTTGCACGCTGGAGCCACATGCGATCTAGGGAAAAGGAGAGGAGAGGAAGGATTAATAATGGATAAGGAGTACAGGGTAAATACTGCTGAGGGAATGGGTCTTACGATACTGGCAGAGAGTCTGGATGTGACTCCAGCCAGGGAGAAGAGAGGAAGAGTTGATGATGGCCCATGAGGAGAAGGAGTGACTGGAGGATCTGGGTGGAGAAGCCATTGTCAAGGATGAGGATGATTCAGGCAAGCAAGCAAATACAGCCCTGAAGACGCACCACTGGAGGCGGCAGCAAACCTGAGGAAAGAGGAGGACAAAAAGGTAAGACAACAGAAGGAAATAATAATTTTACCGAACAACAAGAACTGCTGTTGAATGGCGGCACAAACCCAACGATCCAGCGGAGAGCTCCTCACACTCTGGCTCTTAAATAAGTTGGTGAATCAGGCAGCAGGTGTGTAGTCACGCAGGTGGGCTTGATGAGCTCCGGAGCTGGGAAAACAGAGACAGGACGGGAGGGGGGAGACGCGCTTGCCTGATCATGACATATACTGTGAAAAAAATGGCTTATAATAAGTGCCACCACTTTATTAGAGTTCTCAAAAGCAATAGATTGAACTTCAGCACTGTAATTACCCTACAAGGCTATAGAGTGCATTTTTCCATATACATGCAATGTTCAAAGGCACCAATCATCATCAAGTGCATTCATTAGTTCTGCTCTCACAAGGCTATTTAATGGAGAGTGAGGAACTTTTACTTCCCAAGCGCTGCAACTGTTTAGTTCCGTTTTTTTCCTGCACAGATGTTCCCGTCCTGCCATGTGACAGGCTTTCAGTATTCTAGGTCAGCCTTCCAATGCTCCACTGTGACTCAAGAATGAAAGGGCATGTATGGGAAAGGAGCAAAAATAGCAGCTGGGCCACTGAAGCCAAAGCTTTGACAAAGGCTCGGACATATAAGTTCCCTGACCTGAATAACCAAGAGAGCTGTAGAGCACTCAAGCAGGTAGACCTGGGATGGGATCTGTCGGGGGGAAAAGCAGCATAGCTCTTGCATACCCATCTGCACTTTTTGTTTATTTAGAACCCCGACATACAGCAAGCGAAATAGCAAATGACAGACTATTTAAAATCAAAAGGCTTTACAAGGAAGCTAATCAGAGCTGAATTCATTTGTATTAATAAATCTCAGCGTTAATGTGCTGAAACATCTGCTAATGTGCTTCTGCTCCCTCATACTCCCATTAAAACATGAGGGCTATTTGCTTTTTTCTTTTCCAAACGTCTTTTCTGCAATGCCCTTCCAATTACTGGCATAACAGAGGTTTCAGTCCAATCTCAGTCTTCAGTCCTCAGTTAAATAGCAAAGCCGAGACCCCATCATCATCTGTTCCATTTTGTTTGCACTTTCACATTCACCACCTGCCAAGTTACACAGCCATTCCATTTTGGAGAAAATTTCAAAGAACAATGAAGAGACAACGCGCAGCATGGCCCTGATCGGCATACAGCAATGCTGTGCTCATCAACCACAATTCAGTCTTTCTCAATAAACGGTGCAGAAGTAATTACTCAGTGAAACAGTGTTCTAGTCAGGCGGGAGGCTATGCCTTGTTATCTGCTAAAACAGAAAAAAGTGTGCAGGGCTCTTGAGTAAAATTAATCATTTTCATGTTGTTACAACAGAGGTGATGCCAAAAGCTGCCACAGCACACAGACACACTCCACTGCTTCATGCCAAGGTCCGCTCTCTCCCCAGATATCCTGCCGCTGTGTCCCTGGGCAAGACACTCTACCCACCTTGCCTCCAGTGTCCATGACACTGGGTATGAATGTGTATGAATGTTAAGTAGTGGTCAGAGAGGCCGTTGGTGTGGATTGGTAGCCACGTTTCCACCAGTCTGCCCCAGGGCAGCTGTGGCTACAGTAGTAACTTACCATTACCATTGTCTGTCTGTGGAGTGAAATAATAATGGATTTTCATTGTTAAGTGCTTTGGGTTTCTTGAAAGGTACTATATAAATGCAAACCATTATTATTATTATAATTATTATGTGTTCCATATAAACCCCTCTCACCCCTCACTTTCTAATGTGGGAAGACATCACAATGTCATTCTTAGGCCATGAATCAAATTTATTAAGGTCCTAATTTTTGGTTTGTTGTAACATTCTTGCAACTTTTTTCTTGTGCAGTTGCTTGACATTCTGTACAATTTTCCTGCAATATAAGTTAGACATTTAAGATATTTTGGGGTATTTTTGTTTAAAAAATATCACAAAAAAGTGTGATTTATAAAATTTCATTATATAACACATTCTTTAATCTCGGTCCATATTATTTTAATTAAAAATGCCGATGGGGCCCATATAAATGCAAGGGGGGCTGAAAAGTTCATAGTGGTCAAATTTAACCAAATGTGGTTTATTTTTCAACCGCAGGGATCCAACCACTGCAAACACTGATGGAAGAAGTGTGTGGACTGAAGGGAAGACTATGTTGAAAAATAAATCACATTTGGTGAAATTTGACCACTATGAACTTTTCAGCCCTCCCTCATATGTTACACAAGTTAGTGTCATTATTACATAATGCTAGAATGTAGGCTGCCATGTGCAGAGCACAGTGGGAGAACCGTGCTCACGCTTTCAGTTAGTCCTAGTTATTTTTCTGTATTTTTCCCTCTTCAGGTTTAATATTGAATTTGAGTTTGGTTTTGTCTGTATTGTGTTGTCTGAGTTTGCCATTTGTTTCTGTTTGTTTTGAGTTGTCTGGTTATCGTATCTTAGTTTGGTTATTATAGTTCTGTTTACTGAGTTTATGTGTTTATGAATCACCTTGTATTTCAAATAATATGTCCCTGTGTTTTGACTTGAGCCTACTCACGCCTCCGCCTTTAGTTCCCTGTTAGGTATTGATATTTGTTATTATTGTTATTCCAGCATTTTTAGAATCTCTTGGGTTTTGTATTCCTTCTTGTCCTTGCCTTAGTGGTTTGTTATTATTTTCTCCTCGTATATTATTTGGGTTGAATCTTGTTTAATTAGTTACTTTTGGCATTATTCCTCCTATGCTTTTATTTTGATAAGATTCTTTGTTTATTTCCTTTTCTAGTTCAGTTCACGATCTGTCACAACTGGTATTATTTGAATTTGCTATTCTCGCTTCTGTTACCCACACTTGTTGATCATTTGTACAACTTCTTTGTCCTATTTAAAGGACGCCAGCCTGCAGCTCGGGACAGTGTCCTTCACTTGCCTACAGACATGAGTCCCACATCTAGGCTCACTGTATCCTGAGTGTGTCCTACGCTACTCTCAAGTGTTCACTTTGTCTCACAGGTGTGAGCTCCATGTCTAGCTCGTCTCCCTAGCGTTTCCACACACCATTGCCTCATTATATCGCCTCTCAAACAAGCCTGTAAGTTTTTGTTCCTGTACTGTTTGAACTTTTTGTGTTTTTGATTAAAATATTTGCAAACTCACAGCCAGCGTTTGGGTCTCGTTTATGACAGTAAGCAACAATATGCTTATAATATAAATAAATAAAGGTAAAATTTGAAATTTATTTATTTGATTATTTATTTTTGTCTTTCGGCTGCTCCCTTTCGTGATTGGCACAGCGATATCATCACCTTATATTGCAGTGATCCACATGTTGATTTGGCAAGGGTTTTTATGGCAGATGCCCTTCCTGACACAACCCTGCCCATTTTATCCGGGCTTGGGACAGGCACAGGGAGTACACAGGCTTGTGCACCCCCTGTGGCTGGGTAACCAACATTTCTCTCCTCCATTCCATTATTGCTGAGCATCAAGCTGGATGGTAGGAAGTTCCATTTTTGTATGGTGTTTGGTATGACCTGGCCAGGACTTGAACTCCGGCCTTCCGATTGTGGGGTGGATACTCTACCTCTAGGCCATCACTCCTGTCAAAATTTGAAATTTAATAAATAAAACTAAGTTTCAAGATACCTAAACCATATTCACAACTTGATAATTTCTTCTTGTGTTTCCATCTGTGTAATATGTGTCTCCCTTGCAAATAATGCATTCCACTGAGAGCACTTCACTATTTCACCTGGGCTGACCTGTTGACTTCACACTATCCAGACGTAGGCTTTTCCTTGATGGAGGCTAATTTGTAGGTATCTCCTTTCCAAGCTTTGAACAAGACTTCACAGTTCTGTCTGGCTTGGTAATGGAAGCAAACCTTTTGCAGCACTGGGGGTGGTAGCCACTGCTTGGAGGCAAGTTCCCACTAAAACCACAAAACTCCACTGCAGCCTGTAGTTCAGAAACATCTAAATGCTTCCATCTATCTGCACACTCCTTTACTTTATTCAGACTCATTTCTTTAAATTCTAAAATGGCCCCATCTTCACTGGGAAGCACATGTATCAAGCATTGTCTGGGGGCAGCCATGTTGGTGAATCCCTGAGCTTTGATTGGCTAATATGGTGTGTAGCTTTTGTTTATGTTTTTAGTCCCTGTTTTAGTTTTATATAAATTACACCTAAGGCGGCGGGGGGGGGGGGGGGGGGGTCATTATTTAGTCCATTATGTTTGTGATGTATGGTTTTTAATCGGTAATTAGTCTATTTCTTCCTTATTCTTCCTTATTTCTTATTATTTCTACATTTTTTATGTTGTTTTTTCTTTTTTTTTAGTGCACAATTCTTGGTTTTTAGTGTTTTTCTCATATTATTATTCTATTTTCCTTATAATATACAGTATTAGCTGTTATATCAATATCTTTTTGCACTTTTGAGGACCACATTGGAAATAAGTGTGCTAATCATATGCTTTCATCTGTTATCCTTGGTATTTGTTATATATGTATTTTTTTTAGATTTTTACTAAATAAACTCAGTCACTCAATCAATCTCAAACAATTTATGCAAATCCGACGGCGAACGCTGGGACAGCGCGTGACGTCATCCACTCAGTAACTGACAGGCTGCAGACAGAACACCCAGATGCTCTTCTCCTCATCTCAGGTGATTTCAACCATATTTCACTGTCCCCCAGGTTCAACCAGTATGTCACATGCCGCACTAGAGACAATAAAACACTGGACTTATTCTATGCAAATACTAAGGAGGCGTACACCTCATCACCACTCCCCCCCACTCGGGAGATCGGATCACAACTTGGTTCATCTTCTGCCGGTGTACAAATCCTTAGTACACAGACAACCTCCGGTCATGCGCATGGTGAAGTTATGGTCTGAGGAGGCAATGGACGCTCTAAAGGACTGTTTTGAAATCACTGCCTGGGAGCAGCTCTGTGATCCACATGGTGAGGACATCGATGGCCTCACTCACACCATCACGAACTACATCGGCTTCTGTGTGGACAACACCGTACCCACCAAGACCATACGGTGTTGCTCGAACAACAAACCCTGGATCAACCCTGAGATAAAAACACTTCTGACAGAGAAGAAGAGGATCTTCAGGTCGGGGAACAGGGAGATGCTGAAGTCCGTTTAGAGGGAGCTGAGGAGGAAGATCAGAGAAGGCAAGGACAGCTTCAGGAAGAAGATGGAGGACAAGCTGCAACAGAGCGACATCGGCGGAGTCTGGAGAAACCTCAAAACCATCTCTGGGCTCCAGAATACCTCCCCGCAGGCCACGGGGGGCAGGGAGTGGGCGAACAATCTGAACCTGTTTTTTAATAGGTTTGACCAGTTGCCCTCCCCCCCGACTGCACAACAGCTGCTGCCTCTAAAGTCATCGAGACCTGCTGTCCACACCCCACTCCACCAACACCCCCCCCACTCCCAGCACACAGCCCCCCATCCTGACCCTCACTAAGACCCAGGTGAGGACGGAGCTGAGGAAGATCAAGGCGAGGAAGGCCGCGGGACCGGACGGCATCAGCGCGAAGCTCCTCAAGTCCTGTGCAGACCAGCTGTGTGGGATTGTGGAGCATATCTTCAACCTGAGCCTGAAGCTGGGCAGGGTACCACAGTTGTGGAAAACATCTTGTGTGGTACCTGTACCAAAGACTTCCCACCCCAAAGATCTGAACAGCTACAGACCAGTGGCCTTGACGTCTCACATGATGAAGACCCTGGAGAGACTGCTCCTTGCTCACCTCCGCCCCCTGGTGGGACCAGCGATGGATCCACACCAGTTCGCCTATCAGCATGGCGTTGGGGTGGAGGATGCAGTGATCTTCCTCCTTCACCGTTCTCTGTCCCACCTGGAGAAGCCCGGGAATGCAGTGAGGATCGTGTTCTTTGACTTCTCCAGTGCTTTCAACACCATCCAACCGATGATCCTGAAGGACAAGCTGCTGTGCGCAGGGGTGGACCAGCACCTGTCATCATGGATCCTGGACTACCTCACTAACCGGCCACAGTTTGTGAGAACCCGAGATTGTGTGTCTGACACGATCATCGGTAGCACGGGAGCCCCCCAGGGAACGGTTTTGGCTTCCTTCCTGTTTACCCTTTATACTGCGGACTTCTCACACAACACGACACACTGCCATCTACAGAAGTTCTCTGACGACTCTGCGATCGTCGGCCTCATCTCCAACGGAGATGAAGCTGAGTACAGAGGACTTATCCAGGACTTCATGGACTGGCGCCATCGGAACTGCCTCCAGATCAACGTGAGGAAAACTAAGGAGCTGGTGGTGGACTGCCGCAGGCAAGGACAACCACTCACAGCACCAGTAAACATACAGGGAACAGACATTGAGATGGTGACATCCTACAAGTACCTTGGTGTTCATCTGAACAATAAACTAGACTGGTCACACAATACCGACGCACTCTACAAGAAGGGACAGTGCAGGCTGTTCCTACTGAGGAGGCTCAGGTCTTTTGGTGTACAAGGGGCGCTGCTGAAGACATTCTATGACACAGTGGTGGCATCAGCCATCACTTTTGGAGTGGTCTGCTGGGGCAACGGCATTACAGCAGCTGATAGGAAGAGACTAAGCAAACTGATCAAGAAAGCTAGATCTGTCCTGGGGCAGCGCCTTGATCCAGTGGAGGAGATAGGAGAGAGAAGGATGGTGGCTAAACTGTCAGCTCTGCTGGAGTCCGAGTCCCACCCTATGCAGGACATACTGAATGCACTGAGGAGCTCATTTAGCAGTAGACTACATCATCCTAGGTGCGCAACCGAGAGGTTTCGCAGGTCCTTCCTACCTACGGCAGTCAGACTGTATAACCTAAGCAGGGCTGCTCACAGAGATAGCAAAAAAAACGTGACGACCTAGTAGTATTGAATGCAAAAGACGCAACAGACTTACACAAATGGTCCCCTCCAGTATACAACTAGGACAATATCAGTCGCTACGGAGGGTGACAATATGTATGGGTATATATTCATACTATGTAGGATAACTAAGTAGACGGTTATGCTGTTTATTCCATCTTGCTACAATGCTCCGCACTTTGTATATATATTTATATATTTATGTGTATGTATGTATATCCACTGCTCTTATTTATATCTTCCGTATCTTCTTAATTATTGCTCTGAGTGTTGCTATCCCTGTGCTGTTGCAATCCTGGAATTTCCCCATTGTGGGACTAATAAAGGCTTATCTTATCTTATCTTATCTTATAGTGATCTGTGTGGAGTTTGCATGTTCTCCCCGTGTTGCGTGGGTTTACTCCGGGATTTCTCCGGTTTCCTCCCACATGCCAAAGACATGCATGTTAGGTTAATTGGCTGTTCTAAATTGTCCCTAGATATCTGTTTTCTATAGGCCCTTAGAATAGAGGGTTAGTATTAATGAAAGCGCTTTGAGTGGTCTTTGTGACTAGAAAAGCGCTATATAAGTGCAGGTTAGTTAGTTAGTTAGTTAGTAATCAGCCATCTACTGGGAAAACAGCAAACTACAATTCTGAAGGCAACAGTGAAAAACTAGAACTGAAGTTTAAAGTTCTTTATTATGGAAATACTCAAGATAGAACATGGGGAAGTTTTCAAAATTTGTTTTCAGATAACTATTTGCTTTATGAAAATAAAAACATTAAGTTGCCCCCTGAATAATGAAACAACATGACAACCTACAGATTTTGGCCTGTGGCTTATCTTGACTTGTGATTGTTTTGGCACTTCATATGTCACAAGGCTATAGAAATTTGTTTTTCCAGGCATAGAATCATAACAGCACCATGTCATGCCCCTCACATCATCTTCCTTCACAATTGGGAGGTTCTCCTCCCTTTTCGCATTGGCTGGGAGCTGCTTGATTCAGCAGACGGCTGGAGCACAAAATGATCAAAATCATCTACATGTGTCCTAAAACTCAGTGGGTGGCTGAGAAAGGGAGAAGGAAGGGAGGAGAATGAGTCAACTAAAAGATGACAGAGATTTCAAATAGAGAGGGGAAAAGCAAAGAAGCTTGCTAAAGAAAAAAAAAGAGTGGCGGCTGTTGGGGTGGTGAAAGGGAAGTGGCAAGACTAGAGGGGAGAGGAAAGAAAAGAGTGTGAGAGGAAGAGAAAGAAACAGAGGGCTGGAACTTTTCAATTACACCACACACGGACAACAAAAGAGCCGATTTCAAAAGACTATAACAAGCCTCTAGCCCGGAGGGAAAGGCTCATTTAGCCTCCTTCAATTCTCCTCTCCTTTCTCCACACAAATTTCAAGTTAGAATACTTAATATATTTCCTTTGTTGCAGCAGCAAACAATATCTTTACTGATGTCTTGCATGCCAGCATCTGCTTTCCTCCTGCTGGCTCCTCACAGATCTGCGTCCTGCTTTAGATCTTTGCATAGATGATTCTGGTGTCTGTTAGCAGCATGCAGAGAGTGAGCCTCTTTAGACAATAGAAGGTATGACCCATTAACAAACTGTGTTAATTTGAAGCTTAATTTAAAAAAAAAAACCAAAAAACCAAAGCTCTGACATCGTCATCATGACTGTCATGGTGCGGTCCTGGTGGACCACTAATGAGACGCTATAGGCGACCAGTGAGTTTGCGTATTTATTAAAGGAAGGAACAGGGTACAAAATAATGAGCCACGTGGGGCAAAACACAAATAAAGACTGTGACTACAACACACCAACGATAAACAGAGAACTAGGGAGACTGACGGGGGACGAGGATACAACACTTACATATGGATAGTGAAGGCGGAACCTAACGCTGAAAGGAACTGGCTTCGAGCGTTGGGAAACCAGTCTGGAAAAGGCGAGGTCGCAGCCCAGAGTAACCTAAGCTGCTCCCTTAAATAGGGAAGAGGAATAATCAGCTGATGAGGATGTCATCAGCTGAGATGGCCAACAGCTGACACAGAGGAACTCAGCTTTGACAGCCGGAAGCCCCACCGAGACGCTGTCAAAATAAGAGCCCGGGAAGGCCATAAGGAAAACTGCTACAAAACGGGAGGAAAACACTGCATGAACCGAGCGTGGACGATATCGACGCTCAAACCATGACAGTACTCCCCCCCCCCCGAACAACGCACTCTGGGCGTGACGTAACATCCAAGCCTCCCCCCATCTGGAAGGCTACAACCCCACCCCCACCCCCACCCCGGGCAGGAGGAGGGGGGAAAAAGAAAGGCCAGGAGGGCGAGAGTCAAAAAAAAAATGGGAAAAAATGACAAGGACCAATACTGAAAGAATAATATGGTGCAACAGAGCATGGGAAGAAAAAAAAAAAAAGAAAAAAAAAACAGAACCACAAACATACTCCATAAAGCACAGGTGAAAATACAGAAACAGAACAATGGATGCAAATAACACATGGTATATGAATACATACATATATGAATAAATACAGGTGGAAATTAGCACTTGTGCTATAACCTGGCACAATGCATCTTTTCTCTTTAAGGTCAATGTATATTGTGCATGTCCCTGCATAAATAAATAAATAAAAGAAAAAGAAAAGAAAAGATACCATGACTAAAGGCCGTGATACACAGGCACAAGAAAAAAGGCAACCACAGTGTCATGGCGCCCTCTGGGCCGTCATTGGCTTCATCAGTCCCAGCTGCGCACAGACCAACAGGTGCCAATCAGCGGCTGTTAAAAGCCAGTGTTGCTGACAGCCCGTCACGGAGTCGTCTGTCCTCCTCATCGGAGCATGAACCAGAGCTTCGTTCCCAAGCTTCGTCAAGAACGTCTCGTCAGGAACTGCCACGTAAGAGAACTGTTTGTTACTCAACTCCTTGCCTTTACACCTGTGCACAGGTGGACCTCCCAGGTGGCGGACCAACTTCCCCAGCCGATGGGGCGTTGCCATCTCAGCCACGTAGCTCCTCGCTACCACCTCTGCTACGGGTACGTCTAGCACCACAGCTGCAAGAGCTGTTATTGTCTCAGTTACAGGAACTGTCATCGTCACGATCAGTGGAATCACTGCCATCACCACCACCGGAACTGTCATCATCACGGTCTGTGGAATCACTGCCGTCACCATCACAGGAACTGTCATCGTCACAGCAACAGGTGGATTCACTACCACGGCCACGAGCACATTCACCTCCACGCTGCACGGCCGCTGGAAGTCAGCAGGACGCTACCTGTGGATCACCCAAGTAAGCCCCTTCATCTACAATTACTCACGAGTACTGAACAGCGGTAATTGTATCTGCTTGTGTGTTACAGGGTTGCCAGGTCTCCATCCGGACTGCTCAGTTCCAGCGACCAGAATTCCATACTTGCACTCACTCACGCACTACACACTCTCACTTTACAATAAAGGGATTATTGTCACTATCTACTCGTGTCAGTGTCTGTCTCCTGGGTCCTGAAACATGTCAGTACGACTCCGTCACGTTGACCCAGCGGACAGTTCACTGCCGCGCAAACTGAACACACTTAGCGCTCGGGTAGATTTGTTATCACACCAGCAGACAGTAATCCTTAATCAATTAACCCTAATTAACAGTCGTCTGGATCGTCTGGAAGGACACCAGACGTTCTCCCCGACCGCAAATATTTCAGCCCCTGCAGGCTTAGCGTCAGGTCAGGCTAACACCTCATCGACCCCTCGCCTCACCCCTGTTCCCACGCCTGCCCAGTTCAGCGGAAAACTCGGGGAAGCCCGAGGATTCATCTTACAATGTGAATCAGTTTTTCTCCCCGTTCCGGGAGATTTCGCCTTAGACTCAAACAGGATTGGTTATGTCATTAATTTGTTGGGGGGTAGAGCTTTAGATTGGGCATATTCCATCATGGCTAAACCAAGCTACCCCATGTTAACTTACCAGGAGTTTGTGACAGAATTCATGTTCGTGTTTGATCATACTGATAGGGGTGAGGTGTTGACAGAACGGCTGTTGAGTCTGCAGCAGGGAAAGAGATCAGCTGCTGACTACGCTATTGACTTCCGGGTCCTGGCCGCAGAGATTGGGTGGGGTAGCCATCATTGTGTGGTATTTTCCTCCGCAGTCTTAATGATGAGTTAAAGGATAAATTAGCGGCATGGGATAAACCAGACAACTTGCGTGATTTGATTGCCCTAACGGTTAGCCTAGATAATAGATTAAGGGAGCGGGCGGCCGAACGGCGAGCTACTTCCCGCTCAGTTAAACCCCGCCCTCGCGTCACTAGCTCTCCTCTACTCGCTCTACGCACGTCAGAGGAATCCCCGGATCAAGAGGCTATGGTTGTAGGTTGGTCTAAAGTGTCAGCGGCTGAGAGACAGCGCCGCAGGGATCTTGGCCTTTGTTTCTACTGTGGGAAAGAGTCACATGGGGTTTTCGAATGTCCCAGTAGGTTAAAAGGGAAGGCCCGTGGATCGCAGTAGGGGGATTCACGGGCAAGAATTCAGAAGAACCCCTTACTAGTTGCTGTTTACCCATTAGACTGATCCATGCACATACAGAACACTCCACTTTGGCATTAATAGACTCAGGAGCTGAGCAGAATTTTGTTTCTAGAGACCTGGCAACCCGGATGGGCCTCAGCTGTCAGACTCTAGATCCCCCTGTCAAACTCATCACCCTGTCCAAGGCGTCACTGACCACCGTCGCCCATCAGACGGCCCCAGTATCTGTAATTGTGTCAGGAAATCACAGGGAGGAGATTAGGTTCCTAGTCCTGCCCGTCTCTTCTTCGCCCGTCATCCTGGGGTACCCCTGGCTTCGGCTGCATAACCCCACCATTGACTGGCAAGCGGGGAGCATTTCAGCATGGAGTACGTTCTGCTTGAGTGCCTGTCTCCAATCTGCGGCGTGCGCCCCATCTGTCATGGTGCCTCCACCCCCTTCGTCACCATCGGACCTGTCCAAGGTACCAGAGGTTTACCATGACTTGGGGTTAGTTTTCAGCAAGTCTCGGGCGTTGTCTCTTCCCCCCCATCGCCCTTACGACTGCGCAATTAATCTGAAGGCTGGGGCCCCTCTTCCTGCTAGCCGCCTATACAGCCTATCAGCCCCGGAGCGCGAGGCTATGGACACATACATCAAGGAGTCCCTGGCCTCTGGAATCATCCGCCCGTCGTCCTCGGCTGTGGGTGCCGGGTTCTTCTTCGTAGGGAAGAAGGACAGCTCTTTATGCCCCTGCATCGACTTCCGGGGTCTCAACGAGATTATGGTAAAAGACAAATACACTCTGCCCTTGATGAACACCGCCTTTGACTCCGTCCAGGGGGCATCCTGGTTTACTAAGCTAGATCTCAGGAATGCTTATCACCTAGTGCGCATTAGAGAAGGTGACGAGTGGAAGACGGCGTTCCAGACCCCAAGCGGGCATTTTGAGTACCTTGTAATGCCGTTTGGGTTAACCAACGCTCCGGCCGTCTTCCAGCGGTTAATAAACAACGTTTTGCGGGACTTCCTGAACTCGTTTGTGTTTGTATATCTTGATGACATACTGATCTTCTCTCGCACACTAGAAGAGCACAAGGTGCATGTCCGCAAAGTACTACAGCGCCTCCTGGAGAATCAACTGTTCGTCAAGGCAGAGAAATGTGAGTTCCATACTGACCGGACCTCTTTCCTAGGGTTCATAATAGCCCGGAACCAAGTGCTTCCCGACCCGGCCAAGGTCAAGGCAGTAGTGGATTGGCCTGCACCCACCTCTAGGAAGCAGCTTCAAGGATTCTTGGGTTTTGCTAATTTCTATAGGAGGTTTGTGCCCAACTTTGGTAATATTGCTCGCCCTCTGACTGCGCTCACCTCCCCAAAGACCCCGTTTTGCTGGAGTGAGGAGGCAGCCGGGGCGTTTGAGAGACTGAAGAAGGAGTTTGCTTCGGCCCGTGTCCTAACTCAGGTGGACCCGAAGCTACAGTGTTTGGTGGAAGTGGACGCCTCTGATTCGGGGGTGGGAGCGATGCTCTCCCAACGGTCTCCCGAGGATGGTAAGATTCGCCCATGTGCTTACTTCTCTCATCGTCTGTCCCCGGCAGAGAGAAATTACAGCATAGGAGACAGGGAGCTGCTGGCAGTGAAGCTCGCTTTGGAGGAGTGGAGACACTGGCTGGAGGGGGCTGCTCAGCCGTTCGTGGTATGGACTGATCATCGTAACCTGGAGTACCTCAGGACGGCGAAGCACCTGAATGCACGCCAGGCTCGTTGGTCTCTCTTCTTCGGCCGGTTCAATTTTTCCATCACTTACCGGCCGGGAAGCAAGAACGGTAAGCCGGACGCCCTCTCGCGGCAGTTTGACGCGCCATCCTCTGAGGATCAGGAAACTCCCATCCTGCCGCCCTCCTGCGTCGTGGGCACTCTGTCCTGGGGTATTTGCAAAACGGTTCGCAGGGCTCAGAGGTCTGAGCCGGACCCGGGGGGGGGGGGGGGTCCCCCGGGCCGCCTGTTTGTTCCACGTGCCATTCGGGGCCAAGTGATTGAGTGGGGTCACGCCTCCAAGTTGGCTTGTCATCCTGGGGTGGGTCGGACTGTGGACCTTCTCCAGAGGAACTTCTGGTGGCCAGGGCTACGGAAGGACGTTGTAGGTTACATCCGGGCTTGCGCTCAGTGCGCCACCGGGTAGACGACATCATCCCCCCGGCGGGCCTGTTACATCCGTTGCCGGTCACTTCTTGCCCCTGGTCCCACGTTGCTATGGATTTTGTGACTGGTTTACCCTCCTCGGATAACTTCACCACAGTTTTGACCATAGTGGACCGTTTCTCGAAGGCAGCCCATTTTGTGCCTCTTCGGGGTTTGCCTTCAGCTCAGGAAACAGCGGACCTCCTCGTTCAGCATGTGGTCCGCCTCCACGGCATCCCCGCTGACATAGTGTCGGACCAGGGACCACAGTTTGTCTCGCAGGTCTGGAAGGCTTTCTGCGCGGCGCTGGGAGCCACAGCCAGCCTCTCCTCTGGTTATCATCCCCAGAGTAATGGCCAGTGTGAGCGGGCTAACCAGGAGCTTGAGGCCGCGTTGCGTTGTGTCATCTCCTCCTGCTCATCCTCCTGGAGCAAGCATCTTCCTTGGATTGAGTACGCCCACAACACCACGGTCTCTATGGCTATGGGCGTCTCCCCTTTCAAGGCGTCATCTGGTTTTGATCCACCGCTGTTCCCGGAGGAGGAGAGGGAGGTAGCGGTTCCCTCAGTCCAAGCCCACATCAAGCGCTGTCGGCGAGTTTGGCTCATCGCTCGCCGAGCCCTGTTAAAGACCACAAAACGCAACATCCAGGTGGCCAACTGGCATAGGAGACCCGCCCCGGACTACAAGGTGGGTCAGAAGGTTTGGTTGTCTACCCGGAATATTGGTGTACCGGCTGAGAAGCGTAAGCTTACTAAGCGCTTCATTGGTCCTTACACCATCTCTCGTATTATTAATCCTGTGTCTGTGCGCCTGTCTCTCCCCTCTTTGATGCGCATCTGCCCCACCTTTCATGTCTCTCAGGTCAAACCGTACATCTCTGACCCCCTGTGCCCGCCTCCCGCGCCCCCCCCCCCCGAGGATGATCGATGGCCATCCGGCCTGGGGGGTGACTGCCATCCTGGACGTTCACAGGCGAGGCCGTGGTCTTCAGTATTTGGTGGACTGGGAGGGCTTTGGACCGGAGGATCGTTCTTGGATTCGCCCAGCGTTGATCCTGGATAAGCAGCTGATCCGCGACTTCCATCGGGCGAATCCAGGTAGAATTGGGCAGGTGCCTGGAGGCACTGCTAGAGGGGGGAGTACTGTCATGGCGGCCTCTGGGCCATCATTGGCTTCATCAGTCCCAGCTGCACACAGACCAACAGGTGCCAATCAGCGGCTGTTAAAAGCCAGTGTTGCTGACAGCCCGTCACGGAGTCGTCTGTCCTCCTCATCGGAGCATGAACCAGAGCTTCGTTCCAAAGCTTCGTCAAGAACGTCTCGTCAGGAACTGCCACGTAAGAGAACTGTTTGTTACTCAACTCCTTGCCTTTACACCTGTGCACAGGTGGACCTCCCAGGTGGCGGACCAACTTCCCCAGCCGACGGGGCGTTGCCATCTCAGCCACGTAGCTCCTCGCTACCACCTCTGCTACGGGTACGTCTAGCACCACAGCTGCAAGAGCTGCTATTGTCTCAGTTACAGGAACTGTCATCGTCACGATCAGTGGAATCACTGCCATCACCACCACCGGAACTGTCATCGTCACGGTCTGTGGAATCACTGCCGTCACCATCACAGGAACTGTCATCGTCACAGCAACAGGTGGATTCACTACCACGGCCACAAGCACATTCACCTCCACGCTGCACGGCCGCTGGAAGTCAGCAGGACGCTACCTGTGGATCACCCAAGTAAGCCCCTTCATCTACAATTACTCACGAGTACTGAACAGCGGTAATTGTATCTGCTTGTGTGTTACAGGGTTGCCAGGTCTCCATCCGGACTGCTCAGTTCCAGCGACCAGAATTCCATACTTGCACTCACTCACGCATTACACACTCTCACTTTACAATAAAGGGATTATTGTCACTATCTACTCGTGTCAGTGTCTGTCTCCTGGGTCCTGAAACATGTCACACAGAGCGTCTCCCAACAGAGGAAGGGAAAAAAAGACGCTAAACAGCGTCAAAATACGGATAGTTCAATAAATACAGGCATAAGCAACAAAAAGAGCCTCTCAAACAACAGAGGAGGGAGAAACTGAAATACAGGCACATACCAAAATACAACGTACCCTAATAATACCAGACACAGGGGAAAAGAAAAACACACTAAAGAGCGGCGAAATACACAGTATAATATAGTTCATAGAAACAAGCACAAGGTCATCCCAGAACTACAGGGGAGGAATAAAAAACTACAGGGATGACAGCAGGCAGAGCACAAAGAAAACAAGAAAAAACAATTAGTTCTGGTGGTCTACCTGCGTCCAGTGTCCAGATCGCTAGCAGGGAAAGAAGAATGAGTTTGGGCGGTCTACCCCAGTCCCAGGCCCGGAGAACCAGTACCTCTGGTGGCCGGATCAGGTCGCCGAACAAAAAGTCCAGTTTGTCGGGTGGCCGACCCAGACCACCAAATGGGCGAAGCAGTTTCCCAGGCGGCTGACCCGTGTCATCCAGCCACCAGGACCGCAGGGGAGAACTCGGAGACGGCCTCCCTATTGAGAGGGATAGCGAGGGAGAGCCACGTCGGATAAGGGAAATCCCAGCGGCACCAGGTGAAGGTAAAAAGGGATCGGTGAAACGATGAGGGACCAGTCCAGCGTCGATCGGCGGAGGATCTGCAGCTCCTTCTCCGAACCCCACACGAACTGGCGCTGCACTCACATTGGATCCCAAGCGGGACTGTGCTGCACCAACGACGGACCCCGACTGGGCCAGAATAGCATCCATGACGGACCACGATTGGGTCCGCGTTGCACCCATGTCGGACCCCGACTGGGCCAAAACACAACCCACGACGGACCCCGACTGGGCCGGCGCAGCACCAGGGATGACCTTCAGACCCGAACCCAGAACCTCCAAGGCGATAACCGGAGCAGGCTCATCATCAGTGACCCTGGAAGAAGACTCAGAGGAGAGCAGAGAACCGGGATCAGAATCACCAGCAACGGCAGAGCCCAGAGAGACAGGCTCGGATGCAGCGGACGGCTGCGCCCGGCTCGTCTCCCCGAGAGACAGGCAAAAATGCTCCAGAATAGAAGAAAGGAAGACAAAATAGAACACTTGCCTTATCTCAGGCTCCACCGCAGCCCAGGACTTCGACGATCCGGGTTCAGCGCGCTGAAGGTCCACCTCTGGTTCCCACTCGACTGCGGTGGGCTCCGCATCCAGCATGACGGTGTCCTCACTCTGGGGATTCCCTGACGCTGACGTCCAAGCCGAAAACCCGCATGGCGTGGTGGCAGGGGATCCTTGACCTGCTGGGTCGAACCGCTCCTCCGTGGAGACCCGGGGACGCTTAGTCATCGGCGCAGGCTCCAATTGGCAGTCCGCCCTCCTCCTCTGCCCATGACGTGGCTGCGGGGCTGGAACCAGGCACTCCAGGGCCTCAGGCTCCTTCTGCCTCCAGCGGTGTAGTCCTGGCACCGGGAAACGCTCAGGGGAAGGAGACACACAGGTAGCAGGTTCACAATTAATAACTGCAGCAGGTGGAGGAAGCTCGGGGGACTGAGAACCCTGAACTTCACCCCCAGGGATCGAACAAGGCAATTCACCCAGTGAAGGAAAAGAATGAAGAAACACTTGCCTGATCCGCTGAGGGCCGATGGAAGCTGCTGCGGTGGGCTTTGTTTTCTCCCTTCCCCTTTGAATGGTGATGGAAGGCACCTTGGGAGGACGAGGAGGAGACACTCACACCGGATCGATGACAGGCACAGCCGGAGCAGGACTCGTGGCGTTCTCTGCAGCTGGAGAGAGCGTCGAGGAGGAACAGCCGAGGTGGGCCGGGGACGAGGCACATACAACCCGGAGGAGGCGGCAGCTGTCTTACCCCTCTGACGAGACACAGAGGCTGCAGTTGGCTGGGAAACAGAGTTCGTGCGGCTACCCGGAACTGGATCTGGACGGGGTTCTCCCTGAGGCTTGCAATAAGCATGGAGACGACGTTTACCGGCAGAGGGCGAGGCGAAGGTTAGATCTGGGAAATGCCGCTCCTGCACAGAAACAGAGGTGTGCAGGTCAGCGTACTCAGGGTAATCATAAAGTTCCGGATTCCTCTCCACCAGTCTGACCTCCGCCGTCACATGCTTCATTATCTGGGTTGGATGGGAGGCAGAGTGAGCTGCAGCCACTCGGTCCTGGATGGTAATAGCTGTCCGCTGCAAATCCACCGAGGGAATCCCGACTGACATCTCTCTCCGCTGGGGATGACCCCTGGGTGGTGCGAACTCCTGGATTGGATGAGGGACAGGAATGGGATCCCAAGGCGAGGAGCAAGGATGCCTCCTCTTCGGCTTCCTGCCGGAGTTTCCCTCCAGCCCACGGAGCTTCTCCCGGTGAGAAGAGATGTCCACCATCCTCGCCGTGATTTCAGGGTGGTTAGCGTTGCGAGGATGGCGGTTAAT
The DNA here is from genome assembly GCA_020510985.1 of Pholidichthys leucotaenia. Lineage (NCBI taxonomy): Eukaryota > Metazoa > Chordata > Actinopteri > Cichliformes > Pholidichthyidae > Pholidichthys > Pholidichthys leucotaenia. The sequence continues at coordinate 168,964,289 of CM035846.1, forward strand.
AGTCGCCTCAGCGAGGTCCAGGTACCAGCGTGAGGTGCTGGGGACGGTGTGATGGCGAGCGCTGGAAATGATCCCGTCAATCTCGATAAGGGCCATAACCAGCTCGTAGCCCAGGCTCATGGCGTAGCCCTTGAGCGGTGCCATCTCCCAGCACACTGGTACGAGAACAGGGGAAAACTACAAGCCCAATTAAGCAAACTCACGGTCACCAGCATCTCGTTTGGCTGCGACCTAATGTCATGGTGCGGTCCTGGTGGACCACTAATGAAAGGCTATAGGCGACCAGTGAGTTTGCGTATTTATTAACCTCTTGCACTCCAGGATACCGCGGGCGGTCACGTCTCTGCGTCCTAGTGCGTCCTCGTGCGTCCTAGTGCGCACTGTGTGTCTCAGTGCTCACTGAAAAAAAAAAGCTGCATTTCCATTCTTCCACTACAGACACAGCCGTAAACAGAAAGCCAAAGGAGTGCTTTGATTGGTTTAGATTTGATTGACCTCTCATTCAACTAATAAGAGCCTTGAATTGGGTTTCTGAAACCTTGAAGAACCAATGACTGAAAACCTAGCAAGAAGGACCCGCCTACCAACGACTGCGAATACAATGAGCCAATTGAAGCAGAGAAATTCGACGATTGAAAGCGTGCGTCCCGTGCGTAAAATCTGTTTTGTGTAAGCCGCTGTGTGTAACAGTAGCGTTCGCCAGTCTTTTTTTTATTACTACTGTTCTTATTTGTTTTGAAAAATCATTCGCCAAAACCGCAATCATGGAAGCGCAAAACCGCAATAATGGAATCATGGTTTGACCAGGTCGCGTGACCAGAACCACATGTCGTAACAAGCCGACCCACGTCATGTTCGTCTGACAATGAGGAACAGATGTTCGCCAGCGACACTGCTGTTGTGGACAGGTAAGTGTTATAAGCTAAATTATTCTTTATCACTGAAAATAGTAATAAAAATGATTTTTGACCGAACGGTAAATTACAACTGTGCGTCATCGCCACATGGCGGACCGCCATGTGGCCATGTGGCCATGTCGCTCCTCTGTAGCGGGGGAGGGGGAGTTGTTATCCTCTACATTGCAGATATTTTAGCATAATTTTTATTGCACTGTATGTTATTATTACCTCCACCAAGGAGGTTATGTTTTCATCAGCGTTGGTTTGTCTGTCTGTTTGTTTGTTAGCTAGATAACTCAAAAAGTTATGGACGGATTTTCATGAAATTTTCAGAGATTGTCAGAAATGGGGTATCCTACAGATGATTAGATTTTGGTGGTGATTCAGATCACCGTCTGGATCCAGGAATTTTTTTTTATTTAACATTGCGAGATAGGGCCATTTTCAATATTTTTTCAATATTTTTTTTTTGTTTTTTGTGCATGTAACTCTGCCAAAAAATCGTCGGAACACTTGGAAAAAAAAAAAATAAATGTAGCATTAATATTTATGATGTTAAACACTGTATGGGGGGAACTGTGACGCTTGGCGGAGGTCTACGCTCTTCGAGTGCTTTTCTAGTTTTTTCTTGTAAAAAAAAGCCACACATTTTTTACATGGCATGCTTCTTTGTGTGTGGGGGGGTGTTTGTTCATTCATTCATGAATGAATGAATAAACAACCCCCCCCCCACACACACACACACACACACAGCCCTGAGTGTCACCTTTCTTTAGAGCCCAAGATCAAGCTTCTATATTGAATCATTCAAAAGTTATAGATGTTTTTCCAAACTGTGCCATTTGGCACAATTTGGCACAGTTCAAAAACGCTTGGGAACAACCTGAGAAAAAAGCTGTGTAATATATTCATTTTTTGTGGTATTGTTACAAAATTTTGACCTCAGCTGGCTAACACTTGGTTCTACATTTCTGTTGCATTTTCCAGCCCGTATCTGACAGCTGTGTGTTATTTGCAAGCATTTGTATCTAAAAAAACACCCAGGCGAACTTTATTTTCTTCAAGTTCAGTATGTTTAGATGACTGTTACTCAGTGGCAGGAGCACTTAGAGAGATTATGACTGTTTTGCCAAAAAATTCAAAGTGTTTTCTTTTAAATGAGACCAACTCCATGAAGATGCTGCAAAGGGTTGAAGAACAGCTTTTGATTTACTTTGGGTACGTTATTTTTAGGCGTTTTTAGGGAAATTGACCAGAGTGCAAGGGGTTAAAGGAAGGAACAAGGTACAAAATAATGAGCCACGTGGGGCAAAACACAAATAAAGACTGTGACTACAACACACCAACGATAAACAGAGAACTAGGAAGACTGATGGGAGACGAGGATACAACACTTACATATGGATAGTGAGGGCGGAACCTAACGTTGAAAGGAACTGGCTTCGGTCATTGGGAAGCCAGTCGAGAAACAGGTGAGGTCGCAGCCCAGAGTAACCTAAGCTGCTCCCTTAAATAGGGAAGAGGAATAATCAGCTGAGATGGCCAACAGCTGACACAGAGGAACTCAGCTCTGACAGCCGGAAGCCCCACCGAGACGCTGTCAAAATAAGAGCCCGGGAAGGCCATTAGGAAAACTGCTACAAAACGGGAGGAAAACACTGCATGACCCGAGCGTGGACGATATCGGCGCTCAGACCATGACAATGACGGTCAGTTGCCTAATAACATGAAAGCTAAAGAGAATCAGTAGAAGCGCACCATCAATTCAACCCCATTGTGGTTAACAGAGACACTCCTCGAAGCACATTTAACACATGGAAGTCTTTGTCAATCAAGTTTTCAATACAGATCACCAACACAGCGATTACTGAGACAAAAGGTTTTCTTGTCCAGCACAATGTAAGTAATGATGCAAACATTAAACTTTTGGCGACAGAATTTAGTTGTTTTTCATTATGCCTCGGTGAACGTAGACATACGGTAATCACTCAGTGCGTGTGTGTGTGGATCCGTCCGCCTCTCTGTTTCAGCTTGCCCGGTCAAAATTAAGTGGAACTTAAGGCTTGTATCATTGCATTGCCATATTTTCTCAACTTTTAATTTGCCAGAATTTCCAGATAAGGCTTTATTTTCAAAATAAACACAAATTTAACGCACCTTTACCGTCAATGGAACCGGGAAAAAAAGTATTGTAATAACTATGCTGGGCTATTAGTGGTGGCAGTGCCACTTTTTTACAGCACACAGATGACTTCCTGTCAGTCTTAGAGCTGGGTAATATACCAAATATATTCATTGTATCAGTACATTTGGTCGCTCGCGATACATAAATCATTATCTCGCGGATACTCAAATATTTATCACGTTATAATGAGCTGCTGCTGCGAAGCAGGTTTGTCTGCAGCTTGGCCGCTGAACTCTGAAAGTGGAAGTGCTTTAGCTCACCATGGCCGCCCTGCCCCCCGTGTGCTCACAGAGAAATCTAAACTGCAGCGAGCAGAGATTAAAAGGAAGATGAACTAAATGTAGGCTCACCTTAAGCACAGGAAAAGGGTGGGGGAGATATAAACATTTCAATTCTGAACTCTGCACGTTTGTTCGCTAAGTGAATAAACTTAGCAAACAGACTTTCAAAATAAGAGCTTCTATCCAGTCTTGCAACCCTTCAAAATAAAAGTGAGTAGCTCACCAAATAAACAACTGACGAAATGTAGACATATTAAAAAAAAACAATAAATCATACTTCTGTCACAGACCGCCAAGTATTAACTGTCGCAAACTCCCTGTGCACTGTGGAAAAGCGCACCAGACCCCCCCCCCCCCCCCCCGCAACAGGAGCAACAGAAACAAATAACATGAACCAGGGTGGGAGGTAGGGGGAACAGGAAGGAGGGAACACAATACCCCGCCCAGGGCCCACAATTACCCCCCCCCCAGTCCATGGGCATTAGGGCTCAGGAGGCCACGCAGAGTCCCAGGCCCAGCAGAAGGTCCGGTGGACGGAGTCCGGCGGCTTACCGGAAAACATGGGCCACCAGACCTGGGGAGTCAATTCTTCCGGCAGCCGGCCAACGTTCTTTAGCCACCAGGACTGAAGGGGTGAAGCAGGAGGTGGCCTGCCTACCAGAAGGCTCACTGGTGGGAAACTGGTCCGGGGCAAAAGAACCTTCATGGCGTCAGGCAGGGGGAAGGGGACCATGGCGTCTTCTGGGTGGTCCGCAGCACCCTCGGTGGTTCCAGCTTGGAACACAACTGCACCTCCGGTGGGCCCCGACCCGGCCGGCTCCGCTGCACACATGGTGGACCCCGACCAGGCCGGCTCCGCTGCACCCGCGGTGACCTCCGGCCGATGCTCCGCTGCACCCGCACTAGCCTCCGGCTGAGGCTCAGCAGCACCTGCAGTGACCTTCAGCTGAGGCTCTGCAGCACCCGCACTGGTCCTGGTCTGGGACATGGCTGCACCAGTGGTGGGCTCCAGCTGGAGCACCATTGCACCAGCAGTGACCCCCATTGGGGGCCTCATTGCTCCCGTGGTGGCCACCCCAGCGAGGGAGGTGGTGCTCCCCACGCCGCCTGGCGCTGGACCCCTATCCTTGGCAGCTTCCGGCGAGGTCAGCTGCTCTCCGGTGACCCTGGCAGGGGGCTCCGAACCCGAAGGGAGAGAAAAAGAGACCGGCTCAGGGTCGCCGGCAGCGGCAGAGCCCAGTGAGGAGGCCCTAAGGGATACTACGAGCTGCCCCAGGCCCTCCTCACCATGAGTTGGGTAGGGTGACATTGACATATTCAGGATCAGCACAATGGAACACACTTGCCTGAACTCGGGCTCCACCACCATCCAGGACCCCGGCGATTTGGGGTGCGTCGACTCCATCATCTCACCCGGTGCTGCACCCCTGTCGACCTTCTCTGGGACCAGCAGCCTCCCGTCATCATCAGTAGGCCACTTCGGTGGTGGCAGCTCCTCTCCGGCGACTCTAGTGAGGGGCTCGACAGGCATGGGAGAGAAGGAAGGGTTAGAGTTGCCGGCAGCGGCAGAGCCCAGCGAGGGGAGCCCAGGTGCGGCTGGAAGCCGTACCCGACTCTCCTCCCCAAGAGCCAGACAAGATCTCTCGATCACAAGCAAATGAACTACAGGAGAGATAACTTGCCTGTGCTCGAGCTCTACCGCCATCCAGGACTCCAACACTGCCGACGACAACGGTCTGGGTTCCGTCGGCTGGAGGTCTGGTCCGGGGAATGACTCTGTTGCGGAAATCCCCGCAACAGGCATGATGGTGGTTGCAGTCCTGGTCCTCTGACGTTCTTCCTCGACCCAGCTGTTGACTGCAGAGAGCAGGTTCGCCCACTCCTCATCCAACGGAGAGTCTGGGGGTTGAGCAGGCTTAGGGAGGGAACCCTCACAGCCGAGGAAGTGCCTCCTTGGTCCTCCTTCTAACGGCACTCCTCTTGAGCCGGCGGTTGAGCGCGGCAAGCAGAGCTGACAACTCCTCGTCCGCCGGCGTGGATGCAGGGAAACGCCTCCGTGTGGGCCACTGGGCAGGATCATCCAGTGCCTCAACCTCCTCCATCGTCTGACGGCTTGGTTCTTGGACCGGCTGGCCCTCAGGAATTAAGGGAGGAGACACAGAGAGGGGAAGGAAACAATCATTATTTGCAGCTGGAGGAGAGGTCCCAGTGGACTGCTGATACTGGGCCTCTCCCTCAGGAGACAGGCAAGATTCAATGTTAATGAATGATTTAGAATGAAACAATACTTGCCTGTCATCCTGGTTGATGAAATCCGCAGCTGCAGGCGGCAGACATTCGTCCCTCTCTGTGCCGCACAGAGAAACACTAAACAATTTACTTACGGGCCGGAGAAGTCCAAAAAGTCCAATTCTCTCATGGAGCACGAATAACCAATCCTTCGGGATGTGACAGTCACATGACGGGAAATGACCATGTGACTCGTATAATGGTCCAGCGGTGTTTGACTAGCAAAGAGCTGCTTAAGTACAAACACCGCTGGCCTAACAAAAAAGGAACACTTGAGTGAGGCACGGGAAAGAAAATTACCGAGGTGCACAGCTGACTGTGAGAAAGAGAGGGGGGCTTGGTCGGACCGTGAATGTTAGACAACGCCCGCCAGGAAGTGGGTCAAACAGCTGCCTAACAATCGCCGGCCAGAGCAGCGGCCAAACATAGAAATAATGACACAGGACAGAAATCAAAAACACAACATAAGACCAAGAACGATTAGAACCAAGCTCGCAGGAGAACACAGGCTCAGTTCATGACATTAACTATGTGTGGTAAACTGAAACATTTCTGCCCTTGTGGATAAACTTGATTACTTGACAATGTGAGTTCTGTTAAACAAAGGAAAAAAGACACTTTGCTCAGTTACTGTACATATTGTTGTTAAGAATTTTCTCTGACATAAGTTTTCATTTTATTGTTCAACTTTTTCATAAATGAAATGAATATATACATAAATTTCTAATAAAAATGTAAGTAAACCAAAATTTTAAAGCCTGAACCAGGAAATGTGTAGAAGGAGGCAGAGCGGCCCAATCACAGCTCTTGCAATTTGCATCGCTGCATTTCTGAAAGTAGTGGAGTACAATGTAGCTATTTCAACATGACACCATTGTTTTGATATAGAAGCATAAGGGGGGATGTCCACCAAATGCATTTTTTCTGCTGTGAGCGACTATTTTCTATTTATTCTTTATATACTGTATTTTATCAGCTTTTAATTTGTCATTATTTCCAGATAAGGCCTTGTTTTCAAAATAAACACAAATTTAACTCACCTTTACCATCAATGCAGCTGTGAAAAAAGCTATTGTGATAATTATTCCCACCCATTAGAAGTGGCAGTGTGACCTTTTTACAACCCCCCATGCTACCATGTCACAGGCACCGAGGCATCAGCACCTTGGCGCTTTCATTATGGTAACCATTAAAGAGGAGACAGAAATACATAGACATGAGGCCTTACATCTCACCGGCCATCCTTGAGAAATATAGCACTCAACAAAACATTTTTTTGTTTCCTGATTTAACGCTCTGACCTCCAATTTGACATTACGAATCAAACAATTCAACTAAGATTCCATGGTCCTGCATCAAAGACAATATTTGTGATGTCATAGATATATTCATACCATCAAGGAGTACTAAACATCCCTACTTTATTACCACTTTATTATTCGCTACTACTTGCAGCGGTGAAAACTCGTGAAGACTGTGACTGACAGTCTTGGGGCCTCTGCCCCCCCCCCCCACTGAAGATGGGTAGTGGTCAAGTCTTTAACGGAGAAAGAGAGAAGGCTGAGCTCCTCAACAGCACATTTGTCGCTAATGCTTATTTTAACAACAATGGCAAGGTTCCACCAATGTTACAACCTAGAACCCAAGAGACAATCTCCTCCCTGAAGTTCTGGCCCAAGATTGTTACCAAGAAACTATGTAACCTGGATACATCCAAGGCATGTGGGGTAGATGGTATCTCAGCTACAGTACTGAAGAATTGTCCTCCTAAGTTTGCTCCTGTTCTCTCCAAGCAATTTTACATCTCGCTTACCAGCAACACAGTTCCTGTTGAATGGAAAACAGCTCACTTTGTACCTGTTCCCAAGAAAGGAAATAAACAAGATCCATCTAGCTAGAGACCAATCTCTCTTCTATCAATCATTTCTAAGGTTATGGAAATTATTTTCAGTGACCATGTCCGTAAGCATCTGGACAAACACAAACTTCTCAGTGATACTCAGTATGGGAGTATGGGTTTCACAAGAATAAAATAGAATACAATACAATACAATACAATACAATAGACTTTATTTTCATTGTACAGTTGTACAGCACAACGAAATAGTGGGTGTTCCACCAGGCTACTGTGCAATAAAGTAAGTGAGAAGAATTTGAAATAAAACTGTTATAGAACACACAGTTAATCACACAACTGAAGTAGAAATAAAAAGTAAAAAACAATAAATAGCTCTTTGGTATTTACACAGGTACAGTAGTGACTTCGCAGGTGGAACTATGTACACAAGAGTGCGGAGTGCAGAACACATAATTGAGTAAAATGGCCCAAGGATAATGGAAAATATGTACAGTAGTGGTTTCACAGATGGATCAATATACATGAAAGTGAGGAGTGCAAAAACAGGTGAATTATAGTGACAGTTAAAAGGTCCTTAGTTTTGTGCATGAAAGCGTTCAGAGGGAAGGGGGTGGGGCCTCTGACTGTTTGCAGTTTGGATGGCCCAGGGGAAGAAACTGTCAGTCTGGAGGTGTGGGACTTGATCGATCTGAACCATCGTCCAGAGGGGAGCAGGTCAAACAGATGGTGGGAGGGATGTCAGAGATCTCCTGTGATGGCCTTGATCCTTCTGAGACAGGAGGTTCTGGAGATGTCTTCCAGGGAGGGCAGAGGGCTGCCAATTATTTTTTGGGCGGTGTTGATGACTCTCTGCACAGCCTTCCTGTTCTCGGCTGTGGAGCCGGCGTACCACACACCCAGTCAGTAGATGAGCATGTTCTCCCCTGAGCAGCGAGAGAAGGCCAGCAGCAGCTTCTGATCCAGGCTGTGCTTCCTCAGGACATGGAGGAAGTGCAGCCACTGCTGGGCTTTCTTCACCAGGACCTTTGCGTTGACAGTCCAAGAGTAGTCAGAGTCGATGTAGGTGCCCAGGAACCTGAAAGCAGGGATGTTTTCCATGCAGTCGCCATTTATGAGGAGGGGTGGTGATGATGTCTGTTCTTCCTGAAGTCAAGAATGAGTTCTTTGGTTTTTTGGATATTCAGTTTCAGTTTGTTTGCTTGGCACCACAGCAGCAGATTCTCTACCTCCACCTTGTATGCCTTCTCATCGTCGCCAGTGATGAGCCAAACCAAGGTGGCGTCATCCACATTTTTCACAATGATGGTGGTTGGGTGGGTTGGAATACAGTCAAAGGTGTACAGGGAGTACAGTAGAGGGCTCAGCACGCAGCCTTGGGGGGAACCAGTGCTGAGGGACAGTGAGGAGGAGTGGTGGGGGCCAAGTCTGACAGTTTGTGGGTGGTGGGTGAGAAAGTTCTTTATCCAGGAGCAGGTGTGATGGGGGCGGGGGGGGGGGGGTCTGGAGGAGGTGTAGTTTGTTGATCAAGATGTCTGGGATAATGGTGTTAAAAGCTAAGCTGTAGTCCACAAAGAGCATCCTCACATAGCTCCTTGGGTTCTCCAGGTGGCTCGGTGCTCTGTGGAGAGTGGTGGTGATGGTGTCTTCCATAGACCGGTTCTCCATGTAGACAAACTGATGGGGATCAAAAAAGGGGGGAAGACAGTCCCTGATGTGGTGGGACACCAGTCGCTCAAAATATTTCATGATTACAGACGTGAGTGCTATGGTTCTATAGTCATTCAGGCTGTCAATTGCAGCCTTTTTGGGGATGGGGATGATGGTGGAGGCCTTGAGGCAAGATGGGACAGTGGCATGCATCAGAGAGAGGTTGAACAACTTGGTGAGGATCCCTCCCAGCTGGTCTGCACATGCTTTGACCAACGCTCCTGGGATGCCGTCTGGGCCAGCAGCTCTGCGGGGGTTCACTGCTTTCAGTAGCTTCCTTACCTCGTGCACCTGTAGAGAGAGGGGGAGGGGAGGGGGAGAAGGGAGGATGGGTTTGGGGGGGAGGTATGCTCAAACCGGGCAAAGAAGCTGTTAAGCTCCTCTGCCAGAGTGAGGCTGCTGTCTGATGTTGGGGAGCACTGGCCTTTGTAGTTGGTGAAGGCCTGGATGCCTCTTTATATCTGTTGGGGGTTGTTGTCTGAGAGGAAGCCCTCCACCTTCCTCCTATAGGCGTTTTTAGCGAGTTTTATGCCTCTCCTCAGGTTAGCTCTGGCAGTGCTGTACAGAGAGCTTTTCCCTCTGTCTGAAAGCTGAGTTGTGGGCTCTGATCAAAGCCTGGACTTCACTGGTTACCCAGGGTTTGTGGTTTGGAAATACCCGGATGTGTTTGGTGACTGTCACATTTTCTACACAGCATTTGATGTAGAAAAGGACAGATTCAGTGTAGGAGTCCAGGTCCTGCTGTTCAAAGATGCTCCAATCAGTGCAGGCAAAGCAGTCTTGTAGCTGGAGAAGAGCATTTTCAGGCCAGGTTAGTTCGGCCAGGTAATTCCACAGCGGCAGCTGGGATGCGTTCAGTCAACCATGACTCGGTCACAATCATAATACAACAGTCCCAGACGTAGTGATTATGGACAATCTCCGTGTGCAGCTCGTCCATTTTGTTGGCAAGGGATCTTGTGTTGGGGAGGAAAATTGAAGGTGACGGTGGTTTGGCACGAAGTTTGCACAGCTGGGCACGAATGCCAACCCTGCAGCCTCTCTTCTGCTTATTCTCCAGTCGTCTACGCCATTTGTGGGGCATACCAAACGACAGAGAGCCCAAAGGTCTTGTGATCTCATTAGGAATGTTGTGGAATTTGCTGGAATGAGCACTGAAGATGTTGGCGGTAAGTTGGCGACCGACGCCTATAAGTTCCTGGCGACTGTAGGTAATTAGTCCATCACAGAAGGAGCATAGAAAAAGGCAAAGAAGACACAAAAATGAATGCAGTAGTCTGGAGCGTCTATCCGCTGCATTCACATGCGCCACCATCTTGAAAAGGTCTATTGCAGACATACTTTCTTACATCACTCAGTGGTGGAATGATTGCCTGGATATGGTAAATGGTATTCACTTATATAGTGTTTTTTCTCATCTCTAGGTGACCAAAGTGCTTTACTGATCCTGCTATCCACCAATTCACACACACACATTCACACACTGATGGCGGCAAAGCTGCCATACACCGGTGCTGGCCTGACCCACCAGGAGCAACTGGGGGTTCAGAGTCTTGCTCAAGGACACTTCGACATGTAGACTGCAGACAGAGCGGGAATCGAACCCCTGACCCTCTGATCAGTAGTCGGCACAGCCACCCTGCCGATTGCCTGGATACTCAACAAGAAGTGAGAGTTATTGCACTAAATATCAAGAAAGCATTTGACTGTGCATGGCACCGTGAACTGCTAACCAAGCTCACCACCTTTGGCATCTGTGGAGACATACACAACTGGATAGCTTTAGTTTTAGCTGATCATCAGCAGGCTGTTGTTCTAGATGGATTTATCTCCACTCCTAAAGTGCTATCTGCTGGTGTGCCACAAGGCAGCATTCTCGGACCCTTGTTATTTCTCATGTTTATAGACGATCTCACTTCACATCTTGACAATGACCTTCGACTCTTTGCTGATGATTCTACTCGCCATGCAGCCATAAAAATTCCTGCACACCACACAATTTGCACCAATAGCCTGCAACGGGACTTGAGAAGTGAGCATCTGACTGGTGCATTACTTTCAATGCAAGCAAGATGGAGGAAATGATCATCAGCAGAAAACGTGGCAAGACACATCCCCCTCTCTATTTCATGGACAACCAGCTAAAGCCTACCAGGACCATCACTCTGCTTGGGGTGGTCATCACTAACACTCTTACCTGGACTCCGTATATCACAGGTCTTGCCAGGAAAACTGCAAAGCAGCTCTTCATCCTTAGCCGGTCAAGGGACGTTCTCTCTCTTTCAAGCCCAGAGTTATCATCTACAAGGCCTACATAAGACCCCTTATGGAATACGCATCACCCATCTGGAGTGGAGCGGGTGGCACCGCTCTCAGTCTTCTCGACAGTCTTCAGTGGAAAGCCCTGCACCTCTTGAGAATTGATGATCCTATCAAAGCTGGTATTTACCCCTTGGAGTATAGACGGGATGTAGCAACTCTTTGCATCTTCTATAGACATTTCCTCTTCATGCCATCCTTGGCGCTGCGTACCATTCTCCCATCAGTGTTCTCTAGTTCCCGGATGGCAATCATACCCAGGTCTCGCACACATCTTCATCAATCTTCGTACATACCTAGGGCATGCCGATTATGGAATTCTCTCCCAGTCCACGTCTTCCCCCCTGCACCAAACATGGGCAAGTTTAAGAAAAATGTTAATGAGTATTTAATCTCTAAATTGTAATATGTTGTCATTAGTGCTGAGTGACGTGAACTCAGCGACCACTACACTATTTGGCTTTTACATACATACAGTTTGGTATGCAATTTACTCTCGAAATATTACTTTATATGCAAATGGAATATAATTTTGGGTTTTGGTGACTGCTTTTCATCAGAAATGATGGCAACATCAGGTCTTGTATTAAGATAAAAAAAAAAAGCTAAAACAACACATACAGTATAGCAGGCTTTTGAGAAATTTGCATTAATACAGTATGTGTCACAGTCTTTCAAATCTGACCAAAGAGCAGACAGGGAAATACAAATCAGTTTGTTTTGTGTAAACAAACTGAGTGTTTGAAAGTGATCCACCAGCACGAAATGTGAACACTTGTAATTTTTTCTTTCAATCTTAACATTTTCCAGGAGTGTATGTACAGTGGGAGAAGCTGAATTCCAAGAGTGATTCCCTCTTAAACAGGGCCATATAGGAAAAGGTGAATATAACTTTGGGGAGAGAGTGAGAAGGCAAGTGAGTAACAAAATAATTGTAGGTAATTACCAAGTGACATGTACCTTTGCTGGCAACAATAAAAAGGTAAATGTTCTTCCTAAGATGGGGGTTGTTATGGTTGGGCATATGTGCAGCTACAAGTACTGGTGGACTCATCTTCATTAAAGTATCTGCTAAGTACATTTGTACAATGAATTCTGATGTGTATAGAAGCATCACATCTACTCACATTCCAATGAATGCCTCCACAATCACTGGGTTGTGTTTCATCCTATAAGATAATGATCCCTAGCATACTGCTAGGACAACACAGAAATAATATAAAATCAATCCTAAAAGCCCAAGCCTTAAATCCAATCCAAGCAAACCTTAAATATGCTAAAGAGAAATCTCAAATGTCCCATTCACTCAAACATTGTGTGTTTGTGAGTTTTATCCTTCTAAGGGTGCATTCTCACCTAACCCATTTGGTCCAGACTTAGAGGCTTTTCAGTTTGATTCAGACCAAAATTTTAGGTGTGAAACTTCCCCTGAAAGCAATTTTCAAAAAAGTTCACTTTTGAACCAAACACAGGAAGACAAGGAGGGGAAAATGAGTTGTGGTACCTTGCCTTGGACCTACTACTCACATACTACTCACACCTTGGAGGGTGAGAAGTATGTTTGCTAACTACCGGTCTGTGCTAACAACATGAATGCCATCATGACAACAGGGCATTGTCATGACAACAAGACCTAGGCATAAAGTTGTTCAGTAAAAAGGAAAAGGAGCAGCGTGGAAGAAGATAGATGGATGAAAAGGAGCAATGTGAAATCAAACCTAACCACACCAAATGTATACATTCATTCATCTTCTACCGCTTAATCCTTTTCAGGTCACGGGGGCTGGAGCTTATCCCAGCATCTTTGGGCTAGAGACAGGATAGATCCTGGACAGATCACCAGTCCATCGCAGGGCCAGCACAGAGGGACAGACAACCATTCACTCTCACATTCATACCTAAGGAAAATTTAGAATCCCCAGTTGATGCCAATTAGCCTAACTTGCATGTCTTTGACCTGTGGGAGGAAACTGGAGTACCCAGGGAAAACCCACGCAGACACGGGGAGAACATGCAGACTCCACACAGAAGGGTCACCGATGGTCAGGGTTGGGATCGAACCCATGACCTTCTTGCTGTGCTGCCACAGTGTGAACCACCACCCCACCGAGCTGCCAAATGTATAAAATGTAACAAAAATGGGAACCTTGGTCAACACTTTGGTGTGGGCTTTCAGGTGTGAAAATTCAATTCAGTTCAATTCAACTTAATTTTTATATCGTCATTTCACAACAAACATTCATATCATAGCACTTTCAACTGTAGGGGAAACCCCCACAATTGCAGAAAGACCCCAGCAATCAGGCGATCCCCTGTGAGCAAGCGCTTGGTGACGGTGGAGAGGAAAAACTCCCTTTAAACAGGAAGAAACCTCCAGCAGAACCAGGCTTAGGGAGGGGCAGTCATCTGCTGCGACTGACTGGGGGGTGAGGGGATATAGAAGATGAAAAGAACAAACATGTAGAGAGAAAAAGGCATGATGGGGACACAATCTATGGGAGAGAACAAGCAGTTGTTCATCCATCCATCCATCTTCTTTCACTTAATCCTTTTTGGGTCGCGGGGGGGCTGGAGCCTATCCCAGCATCTTTGGGCAAGAGGCAGGGTACACCCTGGACAGATCACCAGTCCATTGCAGGGCCAACACAGAGAAACAGACAACCATTCACTCTCACAGTCATACCCAAGGACAATTTATAAAGCCCAGTTTGATGCCAATTAACCTAACCTGCATGTTTTTGGCATGTGGGAGGAAACCGGAGAAATCCGGGAGTAAACCCACGCAGACAAGGGGAGAACATGTAAACTCCACACAGATCACTGTTGGTCGGGGGCTGGGATCGAACCCAGGATCCCCCGGCCAAGGGTGAGTTGCTGTGCTGCTGCAGTGCTAACCACTCCACCACCGTGTTGCCCCACAGTTGTTAATGACCAGCAAAAATATTTCATTGAGAGTAAAGAAAGGAGTGAAGCCCAGTGCATTATTGGAGGTCCCACAGCTGTCTAAACCTATTAGCAGCATAACTAAGGGAGGGTTCAGGGGCACATGATCCCTCCCTAATTATAGGCTATATCAAAAAGGATGGTTTTAACCCGATTCTTAAAAACAGAGATCGAGTCTGACTCCCGAATCCAGATTGGCAGCTGGTTCCACAGGAGAGGAGCTTGATAGCTGAAGGCTCTGCCTCTCATTGTACTTTTGGAGATTCTAGGTATTACAAGTAATTCTGCATTTTGGGAGTGTAGTGCTCTGTTAGGATAATAGAGAAGTATCAGATCTTTTAAATAAAAATGGGCCTGATTGTTTAGAGCTTTGTAAGTGAGAAGAAGGATTTTAAACTTAATTCTAAACTCTATGGGAAGCCAATGTAGGGAGGCCAGAACCAGAGAGATATGATCTGTCTTTCAAGTACCTGTTAAAACTCTTGCTGCAGCATTTTGAATCAGATGAAGACTTTTTAAAGATTTTTCAAGACAACCTGATAATAAAGAGTTACAATAATCTAATCTAGAGCTAACAAAAGCATGGATAAGTTTTTCAGCATCACTCTGAGACAAGATGCTCCTAATCTTGGCAATATTATGCAAATGATAGAAGGCAGTCTTAGAAACAAATTTAATATGTGAATTGAAAAACAGATCTTGATCAAAAA
Organism: Pholidichthys leucotaenia; assembly: GCA_020510985.1. Classification (NCBI taxonomy): domain Eukaryota; kingdom Metazoa; phylum Chordata; class Actinopteri; order Cichliformes; family Pholidichthyidae; genus Pholidichthys; species Pholidichthys leucotaenia. Next base: position 168,979,480 of record CM035846.1, read on the forward strand.
TAACTCCAAGGTTCCTCACAAAACTATTCAGAGAAAGAGTTATCACATCCAAACTAAGAGTTTGATTTGGAAAGGTATTTCTAAGGTTTTATGGTCCAAATAGAATGGCTTCAGTCTTATCTGAATTTAATAGCAGGAAATTACAAGTCATCCAAGCTTTGAATGATTACTATCATCTGGCTTCACTGACAGGTATAATTATGTGTCATCTGCATAACAATGAAAATGTATATAGTGCTTTTTAATAATGTTGCCTAACGGAAGAATATATAAACTAAAAAGAATAGGGCCTAACACAGATCCCTGTGGAACTCCATGGCTGAGCTTTGAGTTGGACGAAAACTCATTATTGAAATGATCAAACTGGAAACTATCAGATAAATAAGATCTAAATCACTGCAACGAAGTTCCATTAAGTCCAACATAGTGTTCTGATCTATCAAGTAGAATATTATGATCGATAGTATCAAAAGCTGCACTAAAGTCTAAAAGGACAAGTACAGAAACAAGTCCATTATCAGATGTAATAAGGAGGTCATTAGTGACCTTCACTAAGGCTGTTTCAGTACTATGATGGATTCTAAACCCAGATTGAAACTCTTCAAATAAACCATTTCCCTGCAAATGGTCAAATAATTGCGTAGCAACAACTCTTTGTAAGATTTTTGAAATGAAAGGGTGACATGATTTACGACCCAAGAGACAGATGCTGACACGAGAGATACAGACAATTACCTTTATTGTGAATGAGTGAGTGAAGTGTGAGTGAATGTGTGAATGCTTGTCTGGCCACTGGAGCTGAGCCCGTCTTGTGGTACCCTGGCAACCCTGGAAAACACAAGCACAAGGTTACTGTTGTTCAGTAGCAATGTTCGGCGGGTATGCTGCAGGGGCTTACTTGCGGGTGCCACAATGAGAGGCTGACTGACTCCTGGTGCCCGTGCGACGTCGTGCTCGTGGTGTCCGTTGCTGTGGAGGTGAGGAGGAGCTCTGCGGAGCTGGAGACGGTGCCTCGTCAGCAGAGGAGGGAGGTCCGCCGCCAGGGAGGTCCACCTGTGCACAGGGGAAAAGGCTAGCAGAGGAATAGTGAAGAGATGGCTTACGTGGCCTGGTTTGGCGAAGCGTAGAGTTCTTCACGAGAGGTCGAGATCTTGGCACGTTGCTCAGTGAGATTGATAGACGACTCCGTGCTGAGGTGTCTGCGCGTTGGGCTTTTATGGCCCGCTGATTGCCACCTGCTGAAGTGAGCGCAGCTGATGTTGATGATGCTGATGATGGCCTAGCGGCCATCATGACAGTACTCTCCCCTCTAGAGGTGCCTCCAGGCACCTGCCCAATCCTACCTGGATGCGTCCGATGGAAATCGCGGATCAACTGCTTGTCAAGGATCAATGCTGGGCGTATCCAGGAGCGGTGCTCAGGGCCAAACCCCTCCCAGTCCACCAAATACTGAAGGCCCCGACCCCTCCTGCGGACATCCAGGATTGCCGTTACCCCCCAGGCCGGATGGGCATCGATCATCCTCGGGGGAACGGGAGCCACAGGGGGCGGGCACAGCGGGTCGGCGACGTAGGGCTTGACCTGGGAGACGTGGAAAGTGGGGCAGATGCGCATGTGAGAGGGGACAGCAAGACGCACAGATACAGGGTTGACAATGCGGGAGATAACAAAGGGACCGATGAAGTGCTTGGTTAGCTTACGCTTCTCGGCAGGCACACTGACATTCTTTGTGGACAACCATACCTTGTCACCCACCTTGTAATCCGGGGCAGGCCTCCTATGGCGGTTGGCCACCTCAATGTTCCGTTCCGTGGTCCTCAGAAGGGCTCTGCGGGCAATGGACCAAACTTGCCGACAGCGTCTGGCGTGAGCCTGAATGGACGGGACTGCTACCTCCCTCTCCTCCTCCGGGAACAAGGGTGGATCGTACCCCAGTGATGCCTTGAAGGGGGACATCCCTGTGGACGAGGACACCGTGGTGTTATGAGCGTACTCGATCCACGGGAGGTACATGCTCCATGAAGAAGAGCAGGAGGAGATGACGCAGCACAGCGCAGCCTCCAGCTCCTGATTGGCTCGCTCGCACTGGCCGTTACTCTGAGGATGGTATCCAGAGGACAGACTAGCCATGGCCCCAAGCGCCGTACACAACGCCTTCCAAACCTGCAAGACGAACTGTGGCCCTCGATCCGAAACAATGTCAGCGGGGATTCCGTGAGGGCGAACCACATGGAGAACGAGGAGGTCCGCCGTCTCCCGCACTGAAGGCAACCCCTGGAGAGGCACAAAATGGGCAGCTTTAGAAAAACGGTCCACGATGGTTAAAACGGTCGTGAAGTGGCCGGAGGGGGGCAGACCGGTCACAAAGTCCATGGCTACATGGGACCAGGGGCGGGAGGGAACGGGCAAAGGATGAAGCAGACCTGCTGGGGCCGATGATGATGTCTTCCCCGTGGCGCACTGAGCGCAGGCCCTGACGTAGTTGTTAACGTCCCTTCGCAGCCCTGGCCACCAAAAGGTTCTCTGGAGGAGATCAACGGTCCAACTCACACCCGGATGGCACGCCAGCTTGGACGCGTGACCCCACTCAATTACTTGGCTCCTGACAGGACGAGGGACGAACAAGCGACCCGGGGGCCCCCCACCCGGATCGGGCTCCACCTCCTGTGCTCTTCTGACCTTATCGCGGATGCCCCAGGTCAATGCACCAACCACACACGCAGGTGGCAGAATATGCTCCTCCAGGTCGTCAGCGGAGGGTGCGTCAAACTGCCTGGAAAGGGCATCAGGCTTGCCATTCTTACTCCCTGGCCGGTAGGTGATCGTAAAATTAAAACGGCCGAAGAAGAGAGACCAGCGGGCCTGACGTGCATTCAACCGCTTGGCAGTCCTAAGGTATTCAAGATTGCGGTGGTCAGTCCAGACGACAAATGGCTGGGCAGCCCCCTCCAGCCAGTGTCTCCACTCCTCCAGCGCAAGTTTGACAGCCAATAGCTCCCTGTCGCCGATGCTGTAATTCCTCTCAGCAGGTGTCAAACGATGAGAGAAGTAAGCGCAGGGGTGGATCTTCCCATCTGTCGGGGAGCGCTGAGAGAGTACCGCCCCCACCCCCGAATCCGATCCGTCCACTTCCACCAGGCATTGAAGCTCCGGGTCCACCTGGGTCAACGCACAGGCCGAAGCAAACTCTCCCTTCAGCCTGTCAAATGCCGCGGCAGCCTCCTCACTCCAATGGAAAGGGACCTTCGGGGATGTGATTGCAGTCAGGGGTCTGGCGATGTTCCCAAAATTTGGCACGAAGTGCCGGTAAAAATTGGCGAACCCCAAAAAACCCTGTAGCTGTTTCCTGGATGTGAGCGTAGGCCAGTCCACCACCGCCTTGACCTTGTCCGGGTCAGGAAGCACCTGGTTACGGGCGATTATAAACCCCAGAAAGGAGGTGCGATCCATGTGGAACTCACACTTCTCCGCCTTGACGAACAACTGATTCTCCAGGAGGCGCTGTAGGACCCATCGTTCATGCACCTGATGCTCCTCCTGTGTGCGCGAGAAGATATGGATATCATCAAGATAAAAAAAGACGAAGGAATTCAGAAAGTCCCAGAGAACGTCATTTATTAAGCGCTGGAACACTGCCGGAGCGTTGGTTAACCCAAACGGCATCACCAAATATTCAAAGTGGCCGCTCGGGGTCCGAAAAGCAGTCTTCCACTCATCTCCTTCCCGAATGCGCACCAGGTGATAGGCGTTCCGTAGATCTAGTTTAGTAAACCAAGCCGCCCCCTGGAGGGAATCGAAAGCAGTGTTCATCAAGGGAAGAGTGTATTTGTCTTTAATAGTAATGTCGTTGAGACCCCTGAAATTGATGCAGGGGTGCAGCGACCCGTCCTTCTTCCCAACGAAGAAAAACCCTGCCCCAACGGCCGAGGAGGATGGACGGATGATACCGGAGGCCAGGGACTCCTTGATGTACGTATCCATGGCCTCGCGTTCCGGAGCTGACAGGCTGTACAGGCAGCTCGCCAGGAGAGGGGCCCCAGCCTTGAGATTAATCGCGCAGTCGTACGGGCGATGGGGGGGAAGGGACAACGCCCGTGACTTACTAAACACCTGGCCCAAATCATGGTAGACGTCAGGCACCTTTGACAGGTCCGGAGGAGGTGTTGAGGGAGGCGTCATCGGCACTGAGGGAGCGCATGCAGCGGACTGAAGACAGACGCTCAGGCAGAATGAGCTCCAAGCTGTTATTCTCCCAACTTGCCAGTCGAACGTGGGGTTATGCAACCGGAGCCATGGGTACCCCAAGATGACGGGTGAGGAGGAGAAGGGAAAGACCAGGAACCGTATTTCCTCCCTGTGATTACCAGAAACTATCGTTAACACAGGTGCCTTCTGATGGGAAACTGACGTCAAAGATGTTTTTGACAGGGTGACCAGATGGATGGGCGGGCGTAGAGGTTGACAGCTGAGGCCCATCAGGGTTGCCAGGTCTCTGGAGATAAAGTTTTGCTCAGCCCCAGAGTCAACTAAGGCAAGTGTGGTGTGTTCCTTGTGTTTATGAATGAGCCAAATGGGGATGTGGCAACTAGTGAGGGGCTTTGTCTGATTCTTGTCCGCGAATCCCCCTACCATGATCCGCGGACCTCCCCTTTTAACGGGCAATCGACTACTCCATGTGTCCCATTCCCACAGTAGAAGCATAACCCCTGCTCCCTGCGGCGCTGTTTCTCAGCCGCTGTAAGACCCGATTGCCCCATAACCATATCCTCCTGCTCCGGAAGTTCTTCAGATGTGGGCAGAGCAAGGAGGGGGGACCTAGCTGAGCGAGGGCGAGACTTATTTGCACGGATAGCTGTTCACCGTTCTGCAGCTCGCTCCCTCAGTCTGCTATTTAGGCTGATGGTGAGGGAGATTAATTCCCCAAGTCTGTTTGGTTTCTCCTTTGCGGCTAGCTCATCTTTTAACTCGGAGTTAAGGCTGTGGAGGAGAATTCCACAGAGCGCTGGCTCCCCCCACCCAACCTGACCGGCTAATACCCGGAAGTCCACAGAATAATCGGCGGCAGATCTACTGCCCTGCCGAAGTCCCAGCAGCCGTTCAGTTAACACCGCGCCCCGGTCCACATGATCGAACACTTCCATGAACTCCGCCACGAACTGCTGGTAAGTTAACAATGAATAATTTGGTTTGGCCATGATGGTATAAGCCCAATCAAGAGCCCTGCCTCCCATCAGGTTGATGATGTACCCAATCTTATTCATATCAGTGGCAAAGTCCCCCGGGATGCGGAGAAAAACTGACTCACACTGTAGCAAAAATCCCCGCGCCTCCCCCAGTTTACCAGTAAAGCGTGCGGGGGTTGGTACAGGAGTTAGGCGATGTGTGGAAGATGGGCTGGTTTGGCTAGTAGCCGCAGCTGCGGGTGCAGAAGGCGCCCCGCTAGCCGGGGGGAATGCCTGGTGACCTTCCAGGCGATCCAGCCGGCTGTTAATCTGAGTTAGTTGGTTTAAGATTACTGTCTGCTGGTGGGAAATCATGTCTACTCGTGCGGTGAGTGTGTTAAAGCGGCGCGACAGCGCACTGTCTGATGGGTCATCGGGACGGAGTCGTACTGACATGATTTACGACCCAAGAGACAGACGCTGACACGAGAGATACAGACAATTATCTTTATTGTGAATGAGTGAGTGAAGTGTGAGTGAATGTGTGAATGCTCGTCTGGCCACTGGAGCTGAGCCCGTCTTGTGGTACCCTGGCAACCCTGGAAAACACAAGCACAAGGTTACTGTTGTTCAGTAGCAATGTTCGGCGGGTATGCTGCAGGGGCTTACTTGCGGGTGCCACAATGAGAGGCTGACTGACTCCTGGTGCCCGTGCGACGTCGTGCTCGTGGTGTCCATTGCTGTGGAGGTGAGGAGGAGTTCCGCGGAGCGGGAGATGGTGCCTCGTCAGCAGAGGAGGGAGGTCCGCCGCCAGGGAGGTCCACCTGTGCACAGGGGAAAAGGCTAGCAGAGGAATAGTGAAGAGATGGCTTACGTGGCCTGGTTTGGCGAAGCGTAGAGTTCTTCACGAGAGGTCGAGATCTTGGCACGTTGCTCAGTGAGACTGACAGACGACTCCATGCTGAGGTGTCCGCGCGTTGGGCTTTTATGGCCCGCTGATTGCCACCTGCTGAAGTGAGCGCAGCTGATGTTGATGATGCTGATGATGACCTAACGGCCATCATGACAAAGGGAGATTAGAGATTGGTCTATAGTTAGCTAAAACTCCTGGATCCAGCATTGGCTTTTTGAGTAAGGGTTTAATTACAGCAGTTTTAAAAGCCTGCGGTACATGGCCTAATGTTAATGAAGAATTGATTATTTGAAGAATAGAGCTACCAATAAATGGGAAGACTTCTTTAAATAACCTGGTAGGAATAGGGTCTAAAAGACAAGTTGAAGGCTTGGATGAGGAAATTATTGTATCTAACTCTAAAAGGTCAATTGGAGTAAACTTATCCAAACAGATATCAATTGAAGGAGTTGCCGCAGTTACTCTATTTAAGTTAACAGTGGGAAGAATCTGACTGATTTTATCTGTGATGGATGAAATTTTATTATTGAAAAAGTTCACAAAGTCCTGACTAGTAAGCTCTAAGGGAATGGTAGGATTGACAGAGTCCTGGCTATTTGTCAGCCTGGCAACAGTGCTGAAGAGAAACCTGGGATTATTCTTGTTCTCTTCTATTAATGCAGAATAATAACTTGTTCTCACTTTTCTAAGAGATTTTTCATAAATTAAAAGATGATTTCTCCAAGCTAAATAGATTTCATCTAAATTAGTGGAGAGCCATTTTCTTTCTAATTGACGAGTCTTCTGTTTTAACCCCTTGCACTCCGGGCAATTTTCGTAAAAATGCCAAAAAATAACGTGCCCAAAGTAAACCGAAAGCTGTTATTCAACCCTTTGCAGCATCTTCATGGGGTTGGTCTCATTTAAAAGAAAATACTTTGAATTTTTTGGCAAAAAACCATAATCTCTCTACGTGCTCCGGCCACTGAGTTACAGTCATCTAAACATACTGAACTTGAAGAAAATAAATTTGGACACAGTGTTTTTTTGGATACAAATGCTTGCAAATAACATACAGCTGTCCGATCCGGCTGGAAAATGCAACAGAAATGTAGAACCAAGTGTTATCAAGCTGAGATCCAAATTTGGTAACAATACCACAAAAAATGAATATTTTACACAGCTTTGTTCTCAGGTAGTTCCCAGGCGTTTTGGAACTGTGCCAAATTGTGCCAAATGGCACAGTTTGGAAAAACATCTGTAACTTTTGAATAATTCAATGTAGAATCTTCATTTTGGGCTCTAATGAAAGGTCACACTCAGGGCTGTGTCTGTGTGTGTGTGTGGGGGGGGGGGGTTGTCCCCCCCCCGCTACAAAAGACAAAAGACAGAGTTCGGCCTTCGCTACATGATGGATTACACTCCTTGCATGTTTTCACAGCGGCTCCCCCCCCTCGCTACTGTGTGTGTGTGGGGGGGGGGGGTTGTCCCCCCCCCTCGCTACAGAAGACGGCCATCGCTACATGAAGGAATAGACTCATATGCTTCCCCCCGCGGACCGGGGGGCGTTCGGACCATGAAGGCCCCCCCCCGCTCCTCTTCTGCAGCGGGGGGGGGGGGGGCGTTCACGGTCCAAACATGGCAAATGAACCGTTTATCGCGGCGCACGCACTTCAGTACAGTTGTAATTTACCGATCGGTCAAAAGTCATTTTTGGATTACAGTTTTCAGGGAGAAATAATAATTTAGCTTATAACACCTTACCTCTTCACAGCAGCAGAGTCCTGGCGAACTTCTCTTCCCCATTGTCAGACGAACGCGACGCTGGTCCGCTCGTGGATCCCGATCAAAACATAATTCCAATATTGCAGTTTTGGTGAATGATTTACGACCTTTGTCGTCGGCCTCCGTCGGTCTATGATGACGGAAGAGAATCCTAAACGTCTATTCTGCTGGAATGAGTGCAGGTCCCACTTGTGGGTGTTCTCCATGCTGCGGGGTCTGTAGCAGATTCGTCCAGCGTCCTTTGTTTTCATCTGCTGCAGCAGTAAATCTCTCTTCCCCCAGCCTGAATTTCTGTGCTTCAAATGGCTCCTGCATTCACAGTAGGCGGGTCCTCCTTCCTAGGTTTTCATTCATTGGCTCTTCAAGGTTTCAGAAACCCAATTCAAGGCTCTTATTAGTCGAATGAGAGGTCAATCAGATGAACTAATCTGTTCGCGGCTGTGTCTGCAGTTTTTTTTTTAGTGGCGCTTGGACGCCACTACATCACCATCACCACCTACATCACCACAATCTGGACTATGTGTCCGAGTGCGCATGAGGATGCAGGAGTGCGCCCTCGTGCGTCCTAGGACACAGAGACTTGCCCGCCCGCGGAACAACGGAGCGCAAGTGGTTAAGCTACAAGTTTCTGTGTTGAACCAAGGAGTTAAAAATCTCTGATTAGACTTTTCTTTTTTACAGGGACCATCATGTCTAGAGTCTGATGCAGAGAAGCTGGAACATTATCTACCATGCTATCAATTAGAGAAGGAGTAAGCTATCCGTAGCTTATTTCCGTTGTGTTGACACATGGCATAGAGGAAACAATGTGCATAAATTTGGTTACAACATCATCTGAGAGGTATCTACTGTAGTAATAATTTTCTTTAGGAGCCAAATAGTCAGAAATAGTAAAATCCAAGGTTAACAGACAATGGCCTGACAGTACAGGGTTATGAGAAGACACTACCAGATTTTCTATTTCTATACTATATGTCAGAACAAGGTCCACCGTGTGGTGGAGATAATGGGTAGAATTTCCTACTTTCTGAGAAAACCCCATCGAGTCTAATATTGAATTAAATGGCATATTAAGGCAATCACATCTACATCTGGTTTTAGCACTAAATCAGCTAAAAATTCAGCAAATTCTGATAAAAACTTTGAGCAGGCTGAGAAAGGATGATAAACCATGGCAAATAAAATTGGGTTTAACCTAAAATTTCTAAAATGCCCAATACTGAGGACCAGGCCCTCAAAGGAATTATAACGTGTTTTTTGCTTTACATTAACTAGTAATTTGGAATGGTAAATTGTTGCTACTCCTCCTCCATGACCAGAACGTTTGGGATTTTGACAGTTTAAATAACCAGAGGGAGTTGATTCATTTAAACCAACATAATCCTCTTGTCCTAATCAAGTCTCTGTAAGGGATATTAAATCAATCTGATGATCAATTAACAGATCATGGACTAACAGAGACTTAATAGAAATATTTAACAAACCACATTTAATTTTTTAAATTATGAGGAGGAAGAGAGGCCAAATCATTAAATTTAGAGGCTTCCTGTTTAATTTGAGTTTTACTAACTTTTTGTTTAATCACTTTGGAATGCTTATATATTATATTTTTATTTATTTTGGAGGGAGCAGACAATGTGTTATGACTCCTCGGGCACTTTTACGCAGCGCACGGAGGAGCGAGGTGAAGGAATGGATTTACGCGCCAGGTTACACAACAACACATTAACTAGAGTAACGACAGACAACAAACAGTTCCCAAAAACAGGTGAAGACTTATAAAAATAAAGAAAACACTTACTGCTGGCGTTCAGGGGCTTGCATCGCCCAGCGAACAAATGGAGAAAAACGTGTTAACCACGATTGCGCCCCAGAGCTGACATCACTTCAAGGGTGCACGGAACCACAGCAAACACAGAGTGGCAGACAAGTTGTGAAAATGTTGATAATAACGCTGCACCTGTGGTAATTCCCGGCTGGAGCTCAGCAGCTCCCGTGGTGGGCTCCAGCTGGAGCTCTGCAGCACCCGCGGTGGACTCCAGCTGAGCCAATGCTGCACCCTCGGTGGACCCCGCCCGGGCCAATGCCGCACCCTCGGTGGGCCCCAACCGGGCCAGTGCCAGTGTCCAAACAAGAGCGCAGCACCAACATCAGGCTAACCTTGGGGCGCAGCCCCCACGACAGACCCAGGCCAGGACGTCACACCCACAGAGACCCAGTCTGCAGAGGGACCCACACGACGGCCTCAGGCAGGAGGGGAGCTGGTTCCAGCCTGACTTCAGCAGGGAGAGCTGGACCTGTGGCATCCTCCGGTGAAGAGACCGAGTCCACAGAGGCCCCTGGTGATGGTGGAACCTCCCCGGCAACCCTAGAAGAAGGCTCAGGGACAGGGGAGAGACACTGGTTAGGGTCGCCGGCAGCGGTGGAGCCCAGCGAAGGGAGTTCAGATGTGGCTGAGGGCTGCACCCGACTCTTTTCACCTAGAGCAAGACAAGATCTCTCTAACACCGACATAAGGAAAACAAGAGAGAAAACTTGCCTGAGCTCGAGCTCCACCACTGTCCAGGACTCCATTGATCCTGGCAATGTCATCTCGAGCCCGGCCTCCAAGAGGTCCAGCTCAGGCTCCCACTCTGCTGCGATGGCCTCCGCAGCTGGCATGATGGTGGTGGCAGTCCCGATACCCTCGGGTGAAAGCTCCAAAGCAGATCCCAGGTCCGGCAAGGAGGCTGAGAGTTTGCTCCGTGCAGGCTCAGGAGCAGGATCCTCCAGGGCCCCAGGATCCTCCATTGTCCGGCTGCAAGGTTCTGGGGCCGGCGGACACTCAGGGGAAAAAGGAGGAGACATGGAGAGGATAGGAATAAAGTCAGCATAGGCAGCTGGAGGAGAGGACTCAGCGGACTGCTGGAACTGAGCCTCTCCCTCGGGAGACAGACAAGGTTCAAAATAATTAGGTGGAATAAGATGAAAAAACCCTTGCCTGTCATCCCGGCGTGTGAAGATCGCAGCTGCAGCTGGCTGGCAGTCACCTGTCTCCATGTCCATGACCATACCGGCCCTTTCCAACGGTGACAGAGAAGCCAGTTCTGACGTCGGTGACTCCTCCGGCATGACTGCAGGGGACAAGCTCCGTGCTGGCTTCGTAGCAAAATCCCCCTGGGACCCCAGCTACTCCATCATGCGGTGACTCTGCTCACACTCGAGGATTGATGGAAGAGACATGGAAAGGACAAGAGAAGAGCTAACCTCTGTAGCTGGAGGAGAGAGCCCAGCTGAACTGCTGAAACTGGGCCTCTCTTCCGGGAAACAGATAATGTTTATCATTATTACATTGAATTTAATGAAAAAACACTTGCCTGTTCTCCTGGTGCTCGATGTTGACAGCTGCAGGCAGTTGGTCATCATCACCCCCGTGTCACTGGCCATTTTGGCCCCTTCAAAAGATAGTAGAGGAGCCAGCTCAGATGATGTGAAGGTGGGCGTAACCAGGACAACCCTGGAGGATATCTCGGCAACTGAAGAAATGACGGCGGCCAAGGATGAGGAGGGCTTCTCCCGGCATTTCGACATTGGATGACGCCATCTGAGGGAGGATGGAGCCAGTTTGGTCAGAGCAGAAACGGGCGTCGAACTCTGGCATGGAGCAGGATCAGTGGAGCACCGGGAGCGCTCTCCCTTCGGCGCGAGCCCGGGCTTCTTGGAGGACTTCCTCACCCCTCCGCCAAACTCTCGCTGCAGCACTGCCAATCGGGTTAACTTCTCAGCTCCCTCTGGATGCTCCGCAAGCTGAGGGCACTGCTGAGCTGCTGCATCTGCCAAGTCCACATACCACAGCACGTCCTCTGGGGTGGAATATGTGCTTGCTGAGGCAATGAGCCCGTCTATCTCCATGAGTGTCTGGCAGCTCTCCCACCCCAAACACAGAGGATAACTGCACATGCCCACTAAGTCCAAAATAACTCCAGACAGGTGAGTAAATGATAATTCCAAAAAGAAAAAGGTATGTGTTGGTGTAACCCGCTAAATTCTTTGTTGGCTGGACCATTCTGTTATGACTCCTCGGGTGCTTTTATGCAGCGCACAGAGGAGTGAGGTGAAGGAATGGATTTACGCGCCAGGTTACACCACAACACATTTATTAAAGTAATGACAGACGACAAACAGTTCCCAAAAGCAGGTGAAGACTTTCAAAAATACAGAAAACACTTACTGCTGAAGTTTGGGGGCCGGCATCACCCAGCGAATGAATGGAGAGAAACGTGTTAGCCACGATTGCGCCCCAGAGCCAACATCACTTCAAGGGCGCATGGAACCACGGCAAACACAGAGTGGCTAACACGTCATGAAAATGCTGATAATAACAGCAGATTTACAGCACAGAAAACAATTCAGGAGACAATGCAATGGTCCAGCAATGCTTGACTGGTAAAACGCCGTTTAAGTGCAAGCATTGCTGGCCGAAACAATTAGGTACACCTGGGTGAGCATGACAAGGTAATCGGCACCAGCTGACTGTCAGGTGAGAGAGGGGGCGTGGCCGGATCAACAAGCTGTCAGAGTATGCAGCCCGAAAGTAGGTCAAGAGGCTGCATGGCAGCTGCCAACTAGAGCAGTGGCTGCAGGCACAGCAAAATAACTAAAAGAACATAAACACCATCAAAACACAAAGGATGACATAATACACAAGTAACCTGAGCCACCGCAAGTCAGAACCGAGCCCTACAAACCCAGCTCGGTTCATGACACAATGATTCTGTGATGGGGAAGACAGGGACTAAGATGAGGGGTGGCGGATGAAGAGGAGCTGCAGAGAGGAGTGTAAGACTGTGACTCTGTTTCCTGGTCCCAACTCTGAGTTGTCAAGGTTTTGGAAATTTGGATAAAAATGATGCCAGATTGTTAGATAAATGAGAAGCACCATCCAAAGTGTGATGGACGCCGTCTCGTCTAATAAGACCAGGTTTTCCCCAAAATGAGTTCCAATTGTCTATGTAGCCCACATCGTTTGCAGGACACCACACACACAGACGGTTGAAGGAGGACAAGCAGCTAAACATGTCATCATTAGTCAGATTGGGGAGGGGCCCAGAGAATACTACAGAGGCAGACATTGTTTTTGCAAAGTCACACACTAATTCCACATTAAGTTTTGTGACTTCCGACTGCCAGAGTCGGATGTTGTTAATGCCGGTGTGGATAACAATTGTGGAGTATTTACAGTTACTTTTAGCCAGCATTTTCAAATTTGACTCGATGTCGCCTGTTCTGGCCCCAGGAATGCATTTGACTATGGCCGCTGGAGTCTCTAGGTTCACGTTTCTGACTACAGAGTCGCCAATGATCAGAGTTTTTTCCTCAGCGGGTGTGTCGCTGAGGGGGGAAAAGCAATTAGAAACATGAACAGGTTGGTGGTGTACCAGGGGCTTATGGCTACGCTTCCTTCTCACCATCACCCACCCGTTCTCTCCTGGCTGCTCTGGAGAGGTCGGAGCCAGGGAACCGCTAGCAGGCCGCCTTATGCTAGGTTGCTCCGCTGCAGCTAAGGGGTGTCCGTCATTATTAACTGGCGCAGACGGGGTTTCAATGCAGCGGGGCCGGGATTCCAAATCACACAAGCTCGCCTCGAGTGCCTCAAAAAGAAAACATTTATTATATTTACTATTATCACTAAAAGAGGCAGAGGTGTTGTTGTGTCCATAATGCTGGGAATGACAAGTGAGACTAGACTCGGTTAACAGGGTTTATTCAGGATAAAAAACTATATACAATAAGGCTTATGACAATCGCCTGCATGCCAGATGGCTCCATGACGAAAGAGGCCAAGCCTCCTCCGCCTACTTCCTTTATACCCTGGGTGGCGTCACTACCGGAAACCGGCAGTCAGCCACCCCGGTCCACCCACGTCCAACCTGGCCACCATCTTACTAATACCAGCCTAATTCTATACATAACATTTTCCCCCTTTTAAAAAAAAATGTCAGGCACACAAATAACCCACCCAAATTTGTCGCCCGACTCACACACTAATCAGAAAAACATACGTACAGTATGTACAGAAACAAATAAAATACCTATCCACTCACACAACTAAGACTGGGGGGCCAGGTAGACTACCAGCGCCCCCACACGGCTGAGCGGGTTATTCTGCCGCTAAAAGAGAACATTGAAACAAAATAACAAAAGCCGTGTTTCTAACTATAAAATAACCCCCCCCCCCATACTAACACTAAAAACACATACAAAATCACAATACATATACTATTGGCACCCCCCCCCCCCAACTCCCACCCCACACTGGGTACATAGAATAAAATCACGTTGGGACATTCAATTAAAATAAACCAAATAAACCAGGCAGGCCCAAATTTACCAATGTAATGAACACACACAGAGCCGCCCCTATTCAGACTGTAAAATTTAGCACTCAGATACCAATCAACTAAAATACTTTCAGACAGAGTAAAATAGGCACCACACCACACAGGCTACCAAAAATTATCATGCAAACACATTCAAATCAGGTTCACAACTACACAACACATCATGCCTATTGCACTCACTCTCTCTTTTCTCTTGTATTTTTTTTTTTTTTTTTTTTTTTTTTTTTTACAATTTACCGGGGCACTAAACAGTAACTAACACATACAGGACTGAAGAAAACACAACAAACATGCAAACCAAAACCCTCAGTCTTTGGATGGATCCCTCTCAAGGCGTGTCCGTCTCTTCACCTCAGGGCTTCTGCTGCGCCGTCTCCTCTTCGCCACTGGCAGCCGCAGATCCCTCGGGTGTCTCCAGACCTGAATAGACCTACGCCAATCTGCCTCCATCCGACCGGGCTCCACCTGGAACCACCTCTGGTCATCCTGCTGCTCGCGTGGACTGTGTTCTTGACGTACTTGAGCATCAACTTTGGTCTTCGAGGGAGCCCTCTTCCTTTTATCCAGATCACCAATCCTGCGACAGGCTTCCGTCACCGATTGCTCCGGCTTGCGGGCTCGTCTCGGTCTCCTCTTGGCAGGCCGTCACTGGGAGCGCTTTACGATCACCACGCTACGCGGTCTAGCCCCGTTTTCTCCTGGCGTTGGCGCCTCGTCCTCACAAGCCTCATCAGGGGTCCCGCTGTGCCGTCCGACACCCTCATCCAGGGCAGCCTGTGTGATGGCATCGGGTCCAGCCCGAGACAGCTCTGCGTGATGCAGTGTGTGCTCTCCCTTTGTCACTTTGTCCATCCAGTCTGAGTTTCACACCTCAGCACCCTCCATGACTAGAACAGGTCAGCCCCACAGTCCACATCTGGACCATTCTTCGCCCGAAAAGTCTGCAATGGAGAACCCAAGACTGTAAAATAGGTTACAACCCATAACGTTAACACCGGATGCTGAAACGTTAATGCGAGCACTGGGCATCACACTGTCCTTATACCGGGCCTCCATTTCCACATAGCCCAAAATAGCCAACCTGTTCCGTCCGTAACCATAAAACTCCTCATATTGCCTTCTTATCTGTCCGTGGGGAAAGAGTCTCTCCATGGTTTCCAGATTCAGGATGGAAATCACCACTCCAGTGTCCACCAAGAGCGGGATCTCAATGCCATCTAGCATGACGGTGCAGCCGATCCTCCCTGTCGTCTCTGGGGAGATGATATTCACAACCGTTGGAGTCTTCTGCGCAGCACCTGGTTCACCCCTACGGCTCCTGCGTACGAAGTTTTCGCACACCCTGGCAAAATGGTTCAAAACACGGCACTTGCCACAACGCTTTCCTTTCGCCCGGCTCACCCTGGACTTATAGCGGTGCTCAGTGGACCCACATCTATAACATTTTGGTGTACCAGGGGCAGACCTTATTCTGACCACGGAGGCAAAATCATCCTCTCCGCACTCGCCATCACAAGGGTCCAGGATCAGTGCCTTAGCGCAAGGCTCATTCTTTTCTAGAGAAGCCCCTCCAGTAAGGCCCCTCGCAATGGTCTCTGCCACCTCAAACTGTTGGGCAAGTTCGACAGCCTCAGCTAGCGTCATCTCCCCTGGGTGTGTCAACAACCTGGACTGGGCCACCGGGCAGCAGATATGCTCTGCCAGCTGGTCCCTAATCATCTCGTCCTCCAGGGTCCCAAATCTGCATTCCCTTGCCAGCTCACGGAGGTCCGCCACAAACCTTCTCACCAGCTCTCCCGACCGTTGACGGCGCTGTCGAAACTGAATGCGCTTCACGGTGACGTTTTCCAGTGCCCTAAAGTACCGCGCCATTAGCTGCACCACTTCATCAAAACTGTCAGCACCTCCAAGATTCTCTAGAATCCTCTGCCCTTCCATTTCCAGATTATGCACCAAGACAGTTCGCGCTCGGAGCTTCTCCATCTCGCCCAGGTTTAAGACATCGAGATAGTTGGTGAAAGCAGCAAACCAACAAGGCCATGGCACGAGCGGCTCGCCCGGGGCCTCGAAAAATGGCCGAAAGGTGGCAATGGAATGCTCCATTACCGCTTTTATCTCGTCGCCAAATGTGTCCATAATACTGGGAATGATGAGTAAGTCAAGACTCGGTTAACAGGGTTTATTCAGGATAAACAACTATATACAATAAGGCTTACGGCACTCGCCTGCATGCTGGGTGGCTCCATGATGAAAGAGGCCGAGCCTCCTCCATCCACTTCCTTTATACCCTGGGTTGTGTTACTACCGGAAACCGGCAGTCGCCACCCCGGTCCACCCATGTCCAACCTGGCCGCCATCTTACTAATACCAGCCTAATTCTATACATAGCAGGTGTAGCTAAACATCTGACACAGTGACCACACCAGAGGAGAAGAGGAAGGAGAGCTAGTATCCATAGCTAGCGGCTAACCTGAAGCTAACACAAACACCGATGAAAGGTAAATAGAAAGCTAAAGAGGGTGATTAGATGACACTGAGTGCATATACAGGTGCAAGAGGCTTGTTAAACAGAAGTGAGAGGTGACAGTAGATGGAAAAAAGTGATTAAAATAAATTAAAGGCAGTAATCCTCAGGAGACTGAGGAGAGCTAACCACAGACCAACAACACCACAGCCAGCAAGACAGGAAGTGACGATACGTTACCAGGGCTAATCAACTTTTCAATGACATTCTACGAAAATGCCCTTATTGTGGCTCACATATTTGAGATGCTTAAGCTGCATATGTATATTACTGCTACCTCACGTCTTAGAAGGAACAATAAGTCTGGACCTCCGGGGGTAACAGGAAGGTGTGAAATCTGTCTTTAGAAATGGTTCTGAGAAGACTTCCTGACCACCAGGGTTTTAGGTGGAGGAGAGAAGACCTGGGGGGTGATGTATTGTCTCGGGGGACTGAATGACAATGTGATTCTGTACTTTGATGTCCCGGGTATAAAAAGGGGAGATGTGGGATATTCTGTCCCTTTTCTGATTGAGAGGATGTTGGAGATACGTGAATGATTAATAAACCTGAATTGAGAAATAAATCCAGCCTCTTCATTTCACGCTCTCTACACTGGTGACCTTAAGACGTATAATGGGCAGAGACGATTCCCCCAAACCGGACTCGCCAGGGACCAGCCGGGCAAGCGCAGTCTCAGTCAAGCTACCAGAATTCTGGCAGGACAACCCGGACTCATGGTTCTTCCTGGCCGAGGCCCAGTTCGCCCTCAGGGGAATAACTACAGATGACACAAAGTTCTACTATGTCATCACCAAACTTGACAGCCACACAGCTCGACATGTGCGGAGCCTGGTGCAGTGCCCACCCGCTGGCGACAAATACAGCGGGTTGAAAGCTGCCCTCATTCAGCGTTTCACTCCCTCAGCCCAGCAGAGAGCCAAGAGACTCCTGGCCCTGCACGACTTGGGAGAAAGCACGCCTGTTGACCTGATGGAAGACATGCTGAAGCTGAGAGGCTCAGACAACGACAATTTCCTCTTCACTCACATCTTCCTGAGAACTCTACCATCGCAGACGAGGGCGACCCTGGTGGGCTCTCAGTTCGTGACCCAGCGGGACTTCCGCGCGCTGGCCCAGGAGGCGCAGCAGATCCTCGACGCCAGCGGACAGCACACGACCACCGCAGCAGCGGCAGACCTCGGCGTGACGACTGGGAACGGCAAAAGGCCAGAGGCGACGGAGGCAGACACACCAACAACGGCAGCGGCGAAGCCCCGACATCGCGGAGGAGACGACCTCTGTTTTTACCATCGTCGTTTCGCAGAGAGGGCGCGCAAGTGTATACCGCCGTGCCAGTTCAAGAGCTCGGGAAACTCCAGGACCGAGAGTCGGTAGCAGCTGCGGCTCTCGGTGAACGGAACAAGCTGCTCTACCTGACGGATGCGCGTTCCGGGAGGCAATTCCTCGTGGACACAGGCTCCCAAGTGAGTTTCATCATGCCAACCTACGCTGACCGGCTGGCTGGCCCCGGGAGTCACGGAGCATCAGCGGCAAACGGCTCGAGCATTAAGACTTTCGGTGAAAGGACTCTACTTCTGTCCCTGCACGGCCGCACATATGAGTGGACTTTTATTATAGCGGCGGTGAGTTTTAACATGTTAGGTGCTGATTTTCTGTGCTCACATGGGTTGTTGGTTGATCTTCCCAATAGACGCTTGGTTAATGCACTCTCCTTTTACTCTATCCCTTGTGCAGCTCAAGTGTCCCCGCCCACAGCACAAGCCAACGTCGCCACAGCAGGCGGTAAGTTTCACACACTCCTCACTCAGTTTCCAGCACTCACGGTTCCCACGTTTTCAGCAGCTGTTGCTAAACACAGGGTGGAGCACTTTATCACTACCGCTGGTCCCCCCGTTTTTGCAAAAGCTCGGCGCTTGGATGCAGCTAAACTGACCATAGCGCGCGAGGAGTTCGCCAACCTGGAAAGGTTGGGCATCATCCGTCGTTCGAACAGCCCATGGGCTTCCCCGCTCCACATGGTCCCTAAGGCTGACGGCTCGTGGCGACCTTGCGGTGATTTCCGCAGGTTGAACAACGCCACAGCGCACGACCGCTACCCAATCCCCCATATTCAGGATTTTTCGGTTCATCTGGCGGGGGCGCGCATTTTTTCTAAAATAGACTTGGTCCGCGGTTATCATCAAGTCCCAGTACACGCCGAGGACATTCCCAAAACAGCGGTAATAACTCCTTTTGAACTTTTTGAGTTTTTGCGTATGCCATTTGGGCTTAAAGGCGCCGCACAAACTTTCCAGCGCATGATGGATGCGGTGTTACGCGATCTCCCTTTTGTGTTCGTCTACCTGGACAACATTTTGGTAGCCAGTGTGTCCGAAGAAGAACACGAAAAGCACCTCACGGCAGTTTTCCGGAGGTTGGGAGAGCACGGGTTAATAATCAACCCAGCGAAGTGCCAGTTTGGGGTGGCGCAGATTGATTTTTGGGGGCATCGCGTCTCCCCAGAGGGGGCAGTTCCGCTGCCGGACAAAGTGCGCGCAGTAGCAAATTTTCCCCAGCCACAAACGGTCAAAGCACTACAGGAGTTTTTGGGAATGGTGAATTTTTATAACCGTTTCCTCCCCCACGCAGCGCAGCTCATGCAACCATTGTATGCCGGGCTTAAAAAACAAAAACCCTCAAATGCAATCGAATGGTCCCCGGAGCGGGAGCGCACATTCTCGGAGGTCAAAAAAGCCCTTGCAGACGCTGCGTTGTTGGCTCATCCAGACCCAACGGCCCGCATAGCGCTCACCACTGATGCGTCAGACGTGGCCGTAGGGGCGGTAGTGGAGCAACATGTTGCCGGGGCTTGGCAGCTGCTGGCCTTCTTTAGCAGGACCTTGCGCGAGGCCGAGCGAAAATACAGCGCGTTCGACAGGGAGCTGTTAGCACTCCACTTAGCCATTCGTCACTTCCAGTTCTGGTTAGAAGGTTGGCGTTTCACCGCGTTTGTCGACCACAAACCGCTCACTTTTGCGATGGCCAAAGTTGCGGAACCATGGTCGGGCCGGCAGCAGAGGCAGCTGGCTGCAATTTCAGAGTTTACTACTGATATTCAGCATGTAGCGGGTAAACTTAACGTGATGGCAGACTGCCTCTCTCGCGCCGTAACCACTCCAGTCCACGCAGAGGTGGATTATACTTCCACGGCCGCTGAGCAAAATAGCGGTGCGGAAGCGTACGCGGCCCCAGTCCTCATGGGGATAGATTATGCAGCCATGGACGCAGATCAGAGTAGCGATGCGGACGTGAGCGCGCTCCAGTCTGGACCAACAGGGTTAAGGCTGGAGAGCAGGAGGCTGCAAGATGGCATGCCCCCCTTAATCTGCGATGTCTCTACCGGACGACCCCGCCTGGTAGTGCCGGCCGCGTGGTGCCGCCGTGTTTTTGACCCGATTCACTCTCTGGCGCACCCGGGGGTGCGCGCTTCGGTGAAAATGGTAGGGAGAAGTTTGTTTGGCCGAGCCTGCGCAAGCACGTTAAAGAGTGGGCAAGAGCCTGCATGGCTTGCCAGCGGGCCAAAATACACAGGCACACTAAAGCCCCCTTAGAGCCATTTCACATCCTGGCCAAGAGGTTCGATCATGTGCATGTCGACCTCGTAGGCCCCCTACCGTCATCGCAGGGGTACACGCATCTTTTGACAATGGTGGACCGCACCACACGTTGGCCTGAAGTGGTCCCACTGGCATCAACCACAGCCGCAGAGGTGGCCCGCGCGTTTTTAACGGCTTGGGTAGCGCGTTTTGGGGTCCCGTTGGATATTACGTCCGACAGGGGACCTCAATTTGTTTCTGAGCTTTGGTCAGCGATGGCCTGCAGCCTTGGAGCAACAATTCACCGCACTACCGCGTACCACCCCCAGGCTAATGGTTTATGCGAGCGTTTTCATAGGTCATTGAAAGCAGCCCTCAGAGCGTCGCTTACGGATGCAAATTGGGTAAACAGGCTACCATGGGTTTTATTAGGGTTGTGTTCTGCACCTAAAGATGACTTAAAAGCCTCCCCAGCTGAGTTGGTGTTTGCGCAACCACTCCGGCTGCCAGGCGAGTTCCTTCCTGATAATCTGGCGCTAGAACGTCCCCCTGCTCAGCGGTCACTGAACGACACGGGAGCGGACACGCTTCCGGGCCCCGTTCATCACACTTTTCTGCGTGTTTTTGTACCTAAATCTTTAAAAAACGCCAAGTTTGTTTTTGTCAGGCGCGACGCTCAGCGTCCCACCCTGCGACCACCTTACGATGGCCCATATAGAGTGCTGGAAACAGGTGATAAACATTTTTTGCTAGATTTAGGGGACAGGAGGGAAACAATTTGTATAGACAGACTTAAACCTGCTTTTGTGATGGCTGATGAGGCGGTGAAAGTGGCGAGGGCTCCTCGACGCGGCAGACCCCCCAGGGAGCATGCCCCAGAGCCCCCACAGAGATTGACTAACAGTTCTCATCTTCAGATAGCGGATTCACTGCAGGACGGCGCCGCAGGAGCGGCTAAGCCCGCTTACAGCAAGTTTGGAAGACGGTTGAAGCCCAGACAGCCTATGGACTGATATTTGTGATTTTATCATGTGGTGTTGGCTATGTTGTATTGTTTCATCTTCGACATTTGGGGGGGTCATGTGGCTCACATATATGAGATGCTTAAGCTGCATATGTACTGTATATTACTGCTACCTCACGTCTTAGAAGGAACAATAAGTCTGGACCTCCGGGGGTAACAGGAAGGTGTGAAATCTGTCTTTAGAAATGGTTCTGAGAAGACTTCCTGACCACCAGGGTTTTAGGTGGAGGAGAGAAGACCTGGGGGGTGATGTATTGTCTCGGGGGATTGAATGACGTGTGTGATTCTGTACTTTGATGTCCCGGGTATAAAAAGGGGAGATGTGGGATATTCTGTCTCTTTTCTGATTGAGAGGATGTTGGAGATACGTGAATGATTAATAAACCTGAATTGAGAAATAAATTCAGCCTCTTCATTTCACGCTCTGCCGAGCCTCCTCCATCCACTTTCTTTATACCCTGGGTTGTGTTACTACCGGAAACCGGCAGTCGCCACCCTGGTCCACCCACGTCCAACCTGGACGCCATCTTACTAATACCAGCCTAATTCTATACATAGCAGGTGTAGCTAAACATCTGACACAGTGACCACACCAGAGGAGAAGGGGAAGGAGAGCTAGTATCCATAGCTAGCGGCTAACCTGAAGCTAACACAAATGCCGATGAAAGGTGAATAGAAGGCTAAAGAGGGTGATTAGATGACACTGAGTGCATATACAGGTGCAAGAGGCTTGTTAAACAGAAGTGAGAGGTGACAGTAGATGGAAAAAAGTGATTAAAATAAATTAAAGGCAGTAATCCTCAGGAGACTGAGGAGAGCTAACCACAGACCAACAACACCACAGCCAGCAACACAGGAAGTGACGATACGTTACCAGGGCTAATCAACTTTTCAATGACATTCTACGAAAATGCCCTTATATGCTTTCTATGACTACAGTAAAAATATTAAAATCTAGCTTCACTTTGAAATAATTATATTTTACCATTTGGGCAGAAGCTGGTTTTGCTCTTCCGGCATCTTTTTTCTTACGTCACTGACAAATGATCCCACCTTCAGTTACAACCGACCACTGTACTAGTAGTGACTGTGAGTCTCTCCTCGGAGTTTGAGGCCAAAATAGTAACTTCAGAGCTAATAGTGCCACTACGGAGTTAGCTTATCAAGCAGGGTTAATATTGGTATTTTCTTTAAATTTATGTCACCCTAATAGACATTCCTGATTCACTAATCTACACTCAATAATATATCTTGCATCTGGCTAATTACCTCCGCCAAGGAGTTATGTTTTTGCCGGAATTGGTTTGTTTGTTTGTTTGTCTGTCTGTTAGCAACACGCTCAAAAAGTTAGGAATGGATTTTGATGAAATTTTCAGGAAAGGTGTGTAATGGCATGACCTGAGAGTGCATATGTCCACCAAGGGCTTTGTTTGTATTTGTGCAGCAGGATTACACAAAAACTACCTGATGGATTTGGATGAAATTTCCACCAGAGGTGGTCCTTGGGCTAGAGAGGAACCCATTATATTTTGGTGATGATCTGAGAATGCATATATCAGCCAAGGCTCTCACCTTCTCACAGTGTGTTAGCAACAATAATCTAAAACAAATGGACAGACTTTGATGCAATTTTCACCAGAAGTGGCTCTAGGCCTAAACACGAACCCATTACATTTTGGAGGTGATGCATGAGGGACGAAAGGAGCCTTGGCGGCGGTATGAATTCTCTGCATGCTTTTCTAGTTTTGTCATACAGTGGTGTGAAAAAGTGTTTGCCCCCTTCCTGATTTCTAATTTTATTGTATGGTTGTCACACTTAAATGTTTCAGATCATCAAACAAATTTAAATATTAGACAAAGATAACACAAGCAAAGACAAAACAGTTTTTAGTAAAGACAAGACAGTTTTAAAATAAAGGTGTATATTATAAAGGGGAAAAAAATCTAAACCTACATGGCCCTGTGTGAAAAAGTGATAAACCTAATAACCCTAAACCCTAAACCTAATAGCTGGTTTGGCCACCCTTAGCAGCAACAACTGCAATCAAGCATTTGCGATAACTGGCATTGAGTCTTTTACAGCACTGTGGAGGAATTTCAGCCTACTCATCTTTGCAGAATTGTTGTAATTCAGCCACATTGGAGGGTTTTCGAGCATGAACCGCCTTTTAAAGGTCATGCCACAGCATCTCAATCGGATTCAGATTAGGACTTTAACTAGGCCACTCCAAAGTCTTCATTTTGTTTTTCTTAAGCCATTCAGAGGTGGACTTGCTGGTGTGTTTTGGATCATTGTCCTGCTGCAGAACGTAAGTGCGCTTCAGCTTGAGGTCACGAACAGATGGCCGGACATTCTCCTTCAGGATTTTTGGGTAGACAGCAGAATTCATGGTTCCATTTACCACAGCAAGTCTTCCAGGTCCTGAAGCAGCAAAACAGCCCCAGATCATCATACTGCCACCACCATATTTTACTGTTGGTGTGATGTTCCTTTTCTGAAATGCTGTGTTACTTTTATGCTAGATGTAATGGGACACACACCTTCCAAAAAGTTCAACTTTTGTCTCGTCAGTCCACAGAGTATTTTCCCAAAATTCTTGGGGATCATCAAAATGTTTTCTGGTAAAACTGAGACAAGTCTTTATGTTGTTTTTGCTCAGCAGTGGTTTTCGTCTTGGAACTCTGCCATGCAGGCTATTTTTGCCCAGTATCTTTCTTATGGTGGAGTCTGGAGTGAGGACTGTAGTTCTTTGGATGTTGTTGTGGGGTCTTTTGTGGCCTCTTGGATGAGTCGTCACTGCGCTCTTGGGGTAATTTTGGTCGGCCGGCCGCTCCTGGGAAGGTTGACCACTGTTCCATGTTTTTGCCATTTGTTGATAATGGCTCTCATTGTAGTTCACTGGAGTCCCAAAGCTTTAGAAATGGCTTTATAACCTTTTCCACACTGTTAGCTCTCAATTAATTTGTTTCTCATTTGTTCCTGAATTTCTTTGGATCACAGCATAATGTCTAACTTTTGAGGATCTTTTGTTCTACTTCACTTTGTCAGACAGGCCCTATTGAAATGATTTCTTGATTAAGAACAGTTGTGGCAGTAATCAGGCCTGGGTGTGGCTATTGTGAATGAGATTTGGGTGTCTGGGATGCCGTGCCCACCCACAGGATGACGTCAGGTGGGCATGGCCCACTCTGTATATAGTTGAGTGTTCTGTATAATAAAGCTGAGTTGGATGTCCCTCAAGAAGCTTTCCGTCTCGTGTCATTTTCCCAACATAACATTTGGTGACGAGGAGACCAATGGGAGCATGCTGGTTTAGTCAGCGGCTGTTGCTGTTTCTGGAGAGCCCGAGTGAGCCGTTAATTTCGTGGCTGCAGTGGAGACGGGAATTCGAGGAGTATGTCGACTTGCTGGGTTTCCCTCAGCTTGACTGGAGACAGTGACGGGCCCTCCTGGCTTGTAACCTTGGCGTGGAGGGCCGAAGGATTCTCAGCTTGCTGGGCACGAGTGAGGGCTATGTGGAGGCTGTTGGACTCATGGAGACACACTTTGCAGAGCGGACGAGGGCCAGAGAGTTGGGGGCGAAGAGGCTGGTGGCGCTGGACTCGCCAGAGCTAGTTAGCTTGAGAGAGCTAGCGGCTCAGTCGGAGCCTATGAACAAGCTAGCTGACAGGCTAATTTCACGCCAAAGCAGGGCTAAGGGCGTGAAACTGGGCCTCAAGGCAGAACTGGGGCCACGTGTGGAGGAGCCCTTGGCCACTGACGACAGCGGACAAGGTGTCAACATCGCGCAACCTGAAGGATGGTCTGGACTGCAGCAGGTGGTGGAACTGGACAGTGTGAGGGTGCCCATGCTGTTAGCCACCGCCACCCCACGCTCCATCATGAGTGAGGCCTGGGTTCGGAGGCTCACACTTGAAGCCTGGATGCAGCAGAATTGCCGGACGACGAGGACCCCGGGAACGGCAGGTGTATCATGCTGGCGGTGCAGTATGGTGAGAAGACCATTCCCGTGCTCAGGTTCCAGGTGGCATGCCGGGGCAAGAATGTGATCGGGTCCGGGACCATCCGGGACCTGTGTGATGAGCTGGGCTTCACTTTTGAAATTGGTGGACAGACAGTCAGCGGCCCAGGACCAGTTTACACAGGCTTTGCAGACGTGGGTGCGGCCAAAGATCTTAGTGTGAGTGAAACGGACAGCGAAAGGGACTCATAGAGTGACTACAGCCCGGATGATAATGATGAGATGGAGGATGAGCAGGACCCGGAATTGCCCTCACCCTTGAGCAGCCAGAGCCGGAGCGAAGATGGAGTGAGCCCGAGTTAAGCGTGACCAACACGGGCAGAGAGGTGGCACAGCAGGAGTTAGCCCCGCAGCTGGAGGCCATGCAGTGGGAGGCTGGACAATGGTTAGGCAAGACAAGAGAGGCTGATGGCTCAAGGGAGGAGCAGCAGCCGCAGGACACAGTAACAGCGCAGCAGAGCACCGACACCAAGAGTGCTGAATGCAGCGTTGAGGAGCCCAGGTCAGTGAGCGGGCCTGACAAGGGTGACGGTGCATGTCCTGGAGGTGAACAGGAGCTGATCACGGAGGCTACACAACATGACACAAGGAACGAGGGAGTCGAAAGCTGTGTCAAGGTGCCCGGACCGGAGAACAATGCTGGTGAGGATGACGCTGTGAACCACGAAGGTGAGCGGCAACAGCCGGACACAGTGGCAGCATGCGGCGCTGAGGAGCGGGCTTCGGTGGCCCCTGGAGCACAACCATGGGGGGGTCGAAGTGTTCGAGACCAAGACAGAAGAGAGAAGAGCGGGACAATTGGGCGCGGTTCGGGACACGAGCTGGTCTGGCAAGCTGGGTGTAAATGGTGACTGGTGTGACGATAACCCAGCAAGGGTTTATCCCGGTGCCGGTGGCCGCGGTACCTTTGGTGTGGGTACCGGAAGGCACTGCGGGGTCCCTGTGAAGAGGGCTGCCAAAACTGGAGGACCTGTAAGTGGAGCGGAAAAAATTGGTGCGGTCCTACAGAGCGCCAAACTCCATCGTCAGGATGAGGGTTTGGACCGGGTCGGCGGGACAGCACGACGCAGGAAGGAGGTCCTGAGACAACGTGGCAGGCACGGGAGACCGGGTCGGGTTTCCCTGCAGGTTGACGGTGGGGTTCGGCCCAGAAAGAAAAAAACAGTTTGGAAAGTTGGAGAAAGGTTGGCCAGAGAGGGGTGCTGCCCTGGGGGGCAGCAGCAGCCGGACTTGAGAATGCCATGGGGATGCTCAGGCCCTCCATGGCTGTGTAGAAGATGGTGGCTACCCAGGGATGTTGGGGTTACCTAAACTTTTATTTTTTTCTGATGTGAATGTCTATATCTATATGTGAATGAATATATGTTGTTTCACTGTTTGGTGCCCCGGTAAATTTCTTAAAAAAAAAAGGAGAAAAGAGAGTGAGTGCGGTAGGTATGATGAGGTGTGTAGTTGCAAGCCTGTGTTGAGTGTTTGCATGACAATTTTATTGACCTGTGTGGTGACATGCCTGTTGTAGCACTGAATTTCAGCGTCTTTTTTTAATTAGTATTTGTTTGTTAAACTTTGTAGTCAGAACGGTGGTGGCTCGGTAAGTAATTATGTTTAGGGTGAATTTGAGCCCACCTGGTTTGTCTGATCTGTCTAATTGAATGACCCAACGTAATTGTGCTTTGAACGCCCCTTGTGGGGTGGGAGTTGGGGTGGGGGGCCGCCAGTAGTGTATGTTTTGTGATTTTATGTGATGTGTATATATAGTATTATTATGGGGATTGTTTTAGAGTTAGAGACACGGATTTATTTTGTTCTGTTAAATTGTTTTTTTTTTTTTGCGGCAGAATGTCCCGCTCAGCCATGTAAGGCGTGCTGACAGTCTGCCCGGCCCCCAGCCTTAGTTGTGTGAATGGATAGGAGTTTATTTATTTTTGTACATATGTTCTTCCCTTTTAGTGTGTGAGTCGGATGACAAATTAGGGTGGGTTGTTTGTGTGTCTGACATTTTTTTAAGGGGGGGTAGAATGTTGTGTATGGGATTTGGGTGTCTGGGATGCCGTGCCCACCCACAGAATGATATCAGGCGGGCACGGCCCGCTCTCTGTCTCGTGTCATTTTCCCAACATAACAGTGGCTCGAAAAATTTAACTCAGCTTTCCAAAGATGTGATAAACCACAGTTACTTTTTTGTTTTAACGGGGGGGCAATCACTTTTTCACCCACGGCCATGTAGGTTTGAATTTTTTTTATCCTTAATAATAAACACCATCCATCCATCCATCCATCTTCTACCGCTTTTCCAGGGGTCCGGGTCGCGGAGGCAGCAGTTCAAGCAGAGAAGCCCAGACTTCCCTCTCCCCAGCCACCTGCTCCAGCTCTTCAGAGAGGATACCAAGGTGTTCCCAGACCAGCTGGGAGACATAGTGTCTCCAGTGAGTCCTGGGTCTGCCCCGGGGTCTCCTCCCAGTGGGACGTGCCCGAAACACCTCAAGTGGGAGGCGTCCAGGAGGCATCCTAATCAGATGCCCATACCACCTCAACTGACTCCTTTCAATGTGGAGGAGCAGCGGTTCTACTCTGAGCCTCTCCCGGATGACTGAGCTCCTCACCCTATCTCTGAGCGTGAGACCAGCAATCCTACGGAGAAAGCTCATTTCAGCCGCTTGTATCCGCGATCTTGTTCTTTCGGGCATTACCCAAAGCTCGTGACCATAGGTGAGAGTAGGAATGTAGATTGACTGGTAAATCGACAGCTTTGCCTTAGAGCTCAGCTCCCTCTTCACCACAACAGACCGGTACAACGTCTGCATCACTGCAGACGCTGCTCCAATCCGTCTGTCAATCTCTCGCTCCATTTTCCCCTCACTCGTGAATAAGACCCCAAGATACTTAAACTCCTCCACTTGGGGCAGGAGCCTGTCCCCAACCCAGAGAGGACAATCCACCTTTTTCCGGCTGAGGACCATGGACTCGGACTTGGAGGTACTGATTCTCATCCCAGCCGCTTCACACTCAGCGGCAAACCATCCCAGCAAGAGCTGTAGGTCATTGCTGGATGAAGCCAACAAGACAACATCATCTGCAAACAACAGAGATGAGATCCTGTGGTCACCAAGCATGACACCCTCCATTCCCCGGCTGCGCCTAGAAATCCTGTCCATAAAAATTATGAACAGGATCAGTGACAAAGGGCAGCCCTGGCGGAGTCCAACTCTCACTGGGAATGAGTCCGACCGAGTGTTGGCAATACGAACCAAACTCTCACAACGGTCGTACAGAGACCAAATAGCTCGTAGCAACAAGTCCGATACCCCATACTCCCGAAGCACCCCCCCACAAAAAACCACGAGGGACGAGGTCAAATGCCTTCTCCAAGTCCACAAAACACAAGTAAACTGGTTGGGCAAACTCCCACGAACCCTCGAGAATTCTCGAGAGGGTAAAGAGCTGGTCCGATGTGCCACGGCCAGGATGAAAACCATATTGCTCCTCCTGAATCCGAGGTTCGACCAACGGCTGGTCTCTCCTCTTCAGTACCTTGGTATAGACCTTCCCAGGGAGGCTGAGGAGTGTGATCCCTCTAAAGTTGGAGCACACCCTCCGGTCCCCTTTTTTGAAAAGAGGAACCACCACCCCGGTTTGCCATGCCAAGGCCACTGCCCCCGACCTCCACGCAATGTTGCAGAGGCGTGTCAACCATGACAGCCTAACAACATCCAGGGCCTTGAGGTAGTCAGGGCAAATCTCATCCACCCCCGGGGCTCGGCCACCAAGGAGATTTTTAACCACCTTGGCGACCTCAGCCCCTGTGATAGGTGAGTCATCCCCCTCGTCCACAAACCCTGCTTCCTCTGTGGAAGGCATATCAGTGGGATTGAGGAGATCCTCAAAGTATTCCTTCCACTGCCCGATGATATCCCCAGTCGAAGTCAACAGTGCCCCATCTGCACCATACACAGTGTGGACAGAGAGCTGCTTTCCCCTCCATAGCTGCCGGACAGTTTGCCAGAATCTCTTCGAGGTCGACCAAAAGTCTTGTTCCATGGCCTCACCGAACTCCTCCCATACCCGGGTTTTTTCTTCAGCAACCACCCGAGCTGCACTCCGCTTGGCCTGCCGGTACACCTCAGCTGCTTTGGGAGTCCCACAAGCCAACCAAGCTCGATAGGACTCCTTCTTCAGCTTAATGGCCCCCCTCACCACTGGTGTCCACCACTTGGTTTGGGGGTTGCCACCACGAGATGCACCGACCATCTTGCAGCCGCAGCTCTGGGCTGCCGCTTCAACAACAGAGGTGGAGAACATGGCCCATTCAGACTCCATGTCTCCAGACTCCCTCGGAATGTGGTTGAAGTTCTTCCGGAGGTGGGAATTGAAGACCTCCCGGACAGGGGCCTCAGCCAGACGTTCCCAGCACACCCTCACTATACGTTGGGGTCTACCAGGTCTGAATGGCTTCCTCCCCTGCCATCGGATCCAACTCACCACCAGGTGGTGATCAGTTGACAGCTCTGCACCTCTCTTTACCCGAGTGTCCAAGACATACGGTCGCAGGTCTGATGACACAATAACAAAATCGATCATCGACCTGCGACCTAGGGTGTCCTGGTGCCAGGTGCACATATGGACACCCTTACACTTGAACATGGTGTTCGTTATGGACAAACTGTGGTTAGCACAGAAGTCCAATAACTGAACACCACTCGGGTTCAGATAGGGCAGGCCGTTCCTCCCAATCACCCCCCTCCAGGTTTCACTGTCGTTGCCCATGTGCGCATTGAAGTCCCCCAGCAGGACAATGGAGTCTCCAAGAGGAGCACCCTCCAGCACCCCAGTCACAGACCCCAAAAAGGTTGGGTACTCTGAAACATCATTTGGTGCATAGGCACAAATGATGGTCAGGACCCGTTTCCCAACCCAAAGGCACAGGGAAGCAACCCTTTCGTCCACCGGGGAAAACTCCAATATAGAGGCAGTAAGGTGGGGGGATACAAGAATACCCACTCCTGCTCGTTGCCTCTTGCCCAGGGCAACTCCAGAAAAGGCCAAGCTCCAGCCCCTCTTCAAGAGACTGGTTCCGGAACCGGAGCTGTGTGTTGAGGTGAGGCCGACTATATGTAGCCGGTATCTCTCAACCTCATACACCAGCTCAGGCTCCTTCCCCACCAGAGAGGTGACATTCCACGTACCAAAAGCCAGTTTAGAAAGCTTGGGATCAGTCCACCAAGGTCTCCGCCTTTGACCGCAACCTAATCCACATAGCACCGGACCTCCATGATCCCTCCTGCAGGTGGTGAGCCCACTGGAGGGTGGACCCATGTAACTCCTTAGGGCTGAGCCCAGCTGGGTCCCATGGGTGGAAACCCAGCCACCAGATGCTAGCCATTGAGCCCCTCCCCCAGTCCTGGCTCCAGGGTGGGGCCCCGGTAACCCCATACTGGGCGGGGTACACTAAATCCTTGATCTAGAATTTATCATGAGAGTCTGTTGGATCGTTCTTAGTCTGGCCCTTCACCCAGGACCAGTTTGTCTTGGGTGACCCTATCAGAGGCAAATTGCCCCAGACAACATAGCTCCTGGGATCACTGGGGTATGCAAACACCACCCCCACCACCACCACCACCACCACGATAAGGTGACGATCCATGAGGGGGCTAAAAATATCTATCCATTTTAATAAAACAAGAAATTGCAACTTTGGAGCCGTTCCGTATCCCGGCTAAGAGGTTCAACCACGTTCACGTGGACCTCGTGGGCCCCCTCCCGCCATCGCAGGGGTTCACGCATCTTCTGACAGTGGTGGACTGCACCACACAATGGCCAGAACCAGAAGCAGTCCCGCTAGCTTCCACCGCATCTGCGAACATGGCACGCGCTTTTTTGACAATATGGGTGGCATGTTTTGGCATCCCTTCAGATATCACGTCCGATCGGGGCACTCAGTTTGTTTCCAACCTCTGGTCCGCGATGGTCCATAGCCTGGGCGTCGCAATTCATCACACAACAGCGTACAACCCACAGGCCAATGGGTTATGCGAGCGTTTCCATAGGTCACTGAAAGCAGCGCTCAGGGCTTCGCTTACAGATGTAAATTGGGTGGACCGGTTGCCGTAGGTTCTATTAGGGTTGTGTTCTGCACCAAAAGAGGATTTGGAGGCTTCCCCAGCAGAGCTGGTTTTTTCTCAGCCGCTGTGGCTCCCCGGGGAATTTTTACCAGATAACCCCGCGCCGAACACCCATCCGTCCCCGCATTCACGGCATAGCGCAGACACAGGCACGCTACCTGGCCCGGCCCACCACTGTTTTCCACTCGCTTTTGTGCCAAAAACTTTGAAGAACGCGGCTTTCGTGTTTGTCAAGTACGATGCCCACTGGCCCCCATTGCGCCCACCCTACGATGGCCCGTTTAGAGTGCTGGAACCAGGGGACAAACATTTTGTGTTAGATTTGGGGGGTCGCCGGGAGAAAATCTGTATAGACAGACTTAAGCCCGCCTTTGTGGTGGCAGACAAGCAGGTGATGTTGGCTCGAGCTCCTCGGCGTGGAAGACCCCCACTAAGAACTCCCCAGGTAAACGATTCATCAGAGCAGTCACACAAGCAGGCTGAATGCACCCCCCCCCTCCATTGTCCACCCACAGACAGACACACCCCCAGGAACCCCCCACCGGCACAGCAGCGCCGCAGAGCCGAAGACCCCTCATTACAGCAGATATGGGATGAGGCTGAAGCCGAAAGGACATGAGAGTTAACGCTCAGTCTGAGACTCTGGGGGGGAGGGGGTATGGGGAACCCATGCTGTGATATTCATCTCAGATTGGAAGGAAGGGAGAGGCAGTAAATTCCTCTGCCGGTAGAGCATGGGGGATTAAGCAACTGGGGACAATAGGAATTATGATGGGAGAATGTATTGTGATGCAAGACCCCAGGCAGCAGGATTAAGCAACTGGGGGGACAATAGAAATTGTGATGTGTAAATGTATTGTGATGCAAGACCTCAGGCTGCAGGGGGAGTGAGTGTTGTAACATACAGGAGAGACCCTGCAGCATGAGAGCTATGCTTTGTCTGGTTCTGATAGAGTGAATAAAGTTCATCTGCTGTGAATGCCTGGCCTGATTTTTCCTCTCTCCACAGCACAAGGTTTAATTCAGCTCCATTTGAGAAAAGCAACAAGGTAATTAAGAATGTTATTTTTGTGTTTATAAAGGTTTTATGTTTGTTTATTCAAGTAATTAAGGTGGAGAATTGTTTTCTAAAACGGTGTTTTCTTTCTGTTTTATCATTATCTAGCACTTATGTTGGTTGGTGGGTTTGTGTCAAGGAAAGGACTAATAAAGAAACTCAGACCATCAGTAGAGCTTTCTTTTATTCAGCTGGGTGCTACAGTAAGAGCTTGAAGCTTGCAGTAAGAACACGGAGGTCAGTTGAAAGCTCAACGTTTGCTGCCATGCCAGCATGTACCGTAACGTGGTCCCAAAGTGCACATCTACCATCGCCAGCAGGTGGCATAATTGGTCTGAAAATTGAAGCAACAAAGGAGACAAAAGTAATACACTGAAAATGGACACACAAACGTCACTCGTCAGCTCCAAACACATTAATAAACAGATTATCAATTTGCAAAAGGAAGTTAAGAACTATGAAGTCTTGCTTCAAAATGCAAGTGAACCTGCAAAGCAAGATATAATGGAAACCATTAAATGTAAAGAAAAAAATGTTGGCTGATTTACATTTTCAAGCCAAAGACTCAGCAGAGGCGCCTCGTCGCGCAGAACACACTAAAATGCCAACAGAAAAAATGCTTGCCTATTATAAAGAAGACTTAAGCAAAAAGGAGAAGAGGCTTATCAGCTTGTATGTGTCATGAGTCTGAGCGTATGTTTATACAGAGCTCAGACTCTCAGTTTATTTCTGAGTTTTGTATGTCTGTTATTACTATATAGTCAGTTTCTGTATACATTTTGGTTGGTTTACTTGAGTGCCCTCCTCTCTCCAGACACTCCCACTAGCTGCTCACAGTCTGCTCCTCAGTCACCTCAGCTGTGAGCAGTTGTGTAATTAGGTCACCTGCCTGCTCAGCCGCCCACACCTGCTGCTCATTTGTGTGTCCATGTATTTAAGCACTGTCAGTTCATTGTTTCTCTGCAGCAGTATTGCATTGTTTGTATTTGTATGGACTTTACCCCTCTGTGTATTTCCTCATCTCCTCCAGAGTTAATCCGGCTCTTGAGTGCCTTTTTCAGTAAGTTATTCTTGTTTGCATTTTTTGTATTGTCTGCACAGTTTTTTTTGGAATTTTTGTTAATAAATGTCACAACTGCAGTTCAGCGTCTGGGTCTGTCTTTCTGCCCCAGAGGGGCCATTCTTGACAGTATGAACAGTGGAAAACTGAAGCCCATAAGGCAAGAGAAGAATTAAAAACTGACATTTCTGAAACACGGCTGTCATCTCTTGCAGACAGTTTAGAGAAAATAAAAGATGACATAATGAAACTCTATATTGAAATAAGGGGGCATGTTGCACCAACAGCTGAAATAAGGCGAAAATTTGATGCATGTGAAGCAGTGACTGATGACTTCATCCAAATCATATATGAAAGACTGACAAGTACTGACGGAGATTTTGATGCAGAAAATGTAAGATGTCGTCTGCGTGGACTGCTAGATCATGACTATGCACCCTCCATTTATTGTTCTACTGCCACACAGTCAGGTGCCTCCCATTGCTCCACATCTTCATATATTGCATCTAAACGTGATGATGCAGCATCAGAGCTGGCAGCAAAATAGGCTGAATACAAGATCCTACAAGAAGAAAGAATGCAGAGGGAAAGAATAAAAGCCCTAGAAGAAAAGCACAAGAAAAAACTCTATTCAAAGATCTGAGCTGGAGCGCCTGCAGTCTGAAAGGGAAGTGGAGGCAGCTCGCGCAAGAGATGGAGCCTACGATAGCAAACTAATACAAATGGGAGATATTCAGACAATCCAAGGTGTGCAGGTGAGTCAAAATCCCGTACTCCATCCTCCTGCACCACCTACAGCAAAGCTATCTCCCCCTACTGGTGTCTCTGATCTAGCACAAGCTGTGGAGAACAGCATAATAATGAACAGGCTTCCTATACCAGAGCCAGCCATGTTTAGTGGTGAGCCAATTCACTTCACTGAATGGAAGGCCTCCTTTATGTCTCTGATTGATCATTAAGGCATTTCTTCTGCTGAAAAACTGTATTATCTGAAAAAGTACGTATGTTAGTGGTTCAACTCGTAAACGCTTAGAAGGGACATTTTTCAGAAATGATGAAGAAGTCTACAAAGATGCATGGGAAAAACTCAATCAGCAATATGGCCAGGCATTTGTAATTCAAAGAGCATTCAGAGAGCGGCTCAAAGGGTGGCCAAAAATACAGGCTAAGGATACTGAAGGGCTAAGGAATTTTGCAGATTTCAAAAATGTTTGCCTACTAGCTATGCCTCATGTTAAGGGCTTGGAAATATTGAACAATTGTAAAGAAAATCAGAAACTGGTACAGAAACTCCCTGACTAGGCAGCCACTAGATGGAATTGCCATTTTACAAAGGCACTAAGATAGGGTAAAGACTTCCCCAATTTCAGTGATTTTGTCTGCGTGGGTTTACTCCGGGATTTCTCCGGTTTCCTCCCACATGCCAAAAACATGCAAGTTAGGTTAATTGGCAACAAACTGGGGGATTCTAAATTGTCCTTAGGTATGACTGTGAGAGTGAATGGTTGTCTGTCTCTCTGTGTTGGCCCTGCGATGGACTGGCGATCTGTCCAGGGTGTACCCTGCCTCTCGCCCAAAGATGCTGGGATTAGGCTCCAGCCCCCCCCCCCCCCACACGACCCGAAAAGGATTAAGCGGAAGAAGATGAATGAATGCTGCATTTCTATTGTTGGAGGCGGACGTAGCTTGCAACCTGGTCACCTCCACCCAGGCTCTCTGCTCTTCAGAAACAAGCAGTGACAAAGGTAATTCAACGAATAATAAAGGGGTCAAGGCAAGCGTCTTAAGTACCAAAACAGCTGTACACCCTAACAAAATGTCAGAAAGAGTAAATAAAGAATTTTCTTGCATCTTGTGCCAAAACACACATCAGCTCTCCAAGTGCCCTGACTTCATGAGACAATCTCTGGAAGACAGAAGGGCATATGTTAAAAACAATAGACTGTGTTACGGCTGTCTAAAAGAGGGTCACAGAGTGAAGGAATGTCAACGCTGCTTCACTTGTGACATTTGTAAGAAAAGACACCCCCACCTGCCTACATAATGACAACTACAGTGGCGAGGTGAAAGGAGAAAGACAGGTGAGCATGGAAAACGCACCACAAAACTGCACATCAAAGACAACTGCTTTGTCACTTAACGTTGCAAGGAAAGGACAATGTGCAACTTCAATGATTGTTCCAGTGTGGATGTCAGCTGCAAACCCATACAGAGAAAAACTTATCTATGCATTATTAAACACTCAAAGTGACACTATTTTCATTGATAAAGGGGTGTGCCATGATTTGCAAGTGAATACTTGTCCAGTAAACCTAAAATTAACCACTTTAATGGGTGAGAAGCATTTGTAAGCAGCAAAAGGGCATCTGGTATCTGTGTGAGAAGTTATAACTCAGCAACACATCAACATTCCTTCCGCATACACAAAGGAATACATACTTGCTAGCCATGAACACATACCAACCTGTGAAACAGCCAAATGCTAGAGTCACCTGTCAACAATTGTAGATGAAATCCTACCACTTCTCAGTTGTGAAGTGGGACTCTTGTTAGGCTACACCTGTTCCAGAGTGTTAACACCTAAGCAAGTAATACTTGGTAAAGAGGATGAGCCCTATGCTATCCAAACAGTTTTAGGATGGAGCATAGCTCAGCACCCTGTCATGAGACAGATATCTTTTGTCACTGTGTTGCTGTAAAAGAGATCACTCCTGTGATTCACCTAGATTCAGTTCGTGCATTAGAGAGTGACTTCAAAGACGTCAGTGGAAATGATAAAAAGGTGTCCCAAAATCTCATCTTTCTCGACAAACTAAAGGAAGATATAAGAAAGAATGAACAAGGCCATTATGAAATGCCATTACCTTTCAGAGAAAGATCACGCTTGCCTAATAACAGACAACTAGCAGAAATCATACTCGGCCACCTCAAGAGAAAATTCTCCAGAAATGAGAGATACAGGGAAGATTATGTCAGATATATGAATGATATCACTGAAAGAGGTGATGTAGAGGAAACACAGGATGAAGGGCTTCCTGGTGAAAAATGGTACATACCACATCATGGTATTTATCACCCAAAGAAACCAGAAAAACTGAGAGTCGTCTTTGACTGTTCAGCAAAATACAGAGAAACCAGCCTCAATGACCACTTGCTTACTGGGCCAGACATGAATAACAATGTGATAGCTGTTCTTTTACGCTTTCGGCAGGCTCCAGTAGCCTTGAGGTGCGATGTAGAAAAAATGTTTCACCAATTTCAAGTCCAACAGAACGACTGCAACTACCTCAGCTTTTTATGGTGGAAAAATGGAGACCTGAGCACACAGCCAGAGGCATATAGAATGACAGTATATCTCTTTGGTGCTGCATCTTCTCCCAGATGTGCAGACTATGGGTTGAAGAACTTGGCCAAAGAGAACAGCCTCACATATCTATTACGAGCACAGTTCATTACCAGAGATGTTTATGTTGACAACGGTGTCACAAGCATAGAGACACTGGAGAAGGGCATACAACTTGTTCTAGAAGCATATGAACTGTGTACAAAGGGTGTTCTGCGGCTGCATAAGTTTGCATCAAAAAACAGTGATGTTTTAAACAGTGTACCAGCTTCAGAATGTGCGACAGACACTAAAACAAAAGACCTTGCCTTCAGTGATATGCAAATAGAAAGAGCACTGGACATCCATAAGAACATAGAAAAGGACTGTTTCACATTTAGCACTGCACTGAAAGAGCAGCCTCCCACACAATGTGGAATCGTTATGAATCGTTGCATCTATTTACGACCCTATGGGATTTGTTGCCCCCATCTTCTCCAGGGAAAGGGAATCCTCCAGGAAATGTGTCGTCAGGGAACAGGTTGGGATGACCCACTGCCTGACCACCTCAGATCAAGGTGGAAAGGGGATTTCATTAACCTAGAGAAAATACAAATACCCCGATGTTATGTGCCTGATAACTTTGGACAGGTGGTTAAAAGAGAACTGCATCATTTCTCAGATGTGACTACTACTGGATACGGACAGTGTTCTTATCTGAGACTCAAAAATGAGAATGGAGACACTGTGCTTTCATCATGGTGAAGTCGCGAGTGTCTCCCACAAAGGGCAAGACTATTCCAAGGTTAGAACTGACTGCAGCAACGGTTTCAGTCACAGTGAGCAATATGATCAGAGAGGAGCTTATCTACACTGATTTAGATGAGTTGTTTTGGACAGACTCTAAAGTCATTCTGGAATACATAAATAATGAAGCGAGACGTTTCCATACTTTTGTTGCAAATAGGGTGCAGAAGATTCAAAATAGCACAATGCACCAGCAATGGCTTTATGTCACCACCAATGAAAACCCTGCAGACAACGCTTTCAGGGGAATGACACTGAATGAATTATTGTCTTCCAGCTGGCTCAATGGTCCCAAGTTCTTGTGGGAGAACGAAATACATCTTCCAAAAAATTATAAAATGGAACGCCCAATTGGTGACCCAGAAGTTCGAAAGGTACTGTCAACGATGGCCCTCACGAGCCATCAATGAGACACTATAGGCGACCAGTGAGTTGCGTATTTATTAAATAATGACAAAAGGTACAAAATAATGAGCCACGAGGGGCAAAACACAAATAAGGACAAGGCAAGAATACACTGACGATTAACACTGATACA
Organism: Pholidichthys leucotaenia; assembly: GCA_020510985.1. Taxonomy (NCBI): domain Eukaryota; kingdom Metazoa; phylum Chordata; class Actinopteri; order Cichliformes; family Pholidichthyidae; genus Pholidichthys; species Pholidichthys leucotaenia. The sequence goes on from CM035846.1 coordinate 169,017,750, forward strand.
GGAATAAACTTACAGAAAGCGGCGAGGAAAAGAGGATGACTGGAGCCGGAGCGTAGGGACTCCAGTCTAACGTTGGGGAGAGCAGCATTATCAAAGCGAGGTCGCAGCCCCGAGCAAACCGAGCTGTTCCCTTAAATAGGGTTTTGACAGATTAATCAGCTGCGGAAAGGTAATCAGCTGATTGGGATCTCGCCGTTAGGTGAAGCTCCGCTCTGACAGCCAGAAGCCCCGCCGAGACGCTGTCAGAATAAAAGCCCGGAGGCCTAGTGGTGCGTCTGCGAAGAGAACGGAGAACAACTGGACAATCCGAGTGCCGACAAAGTCAGCAAACAGACCATGACAGTTGCCCCCGTTCACAACGCAGATTCCAGACAACAGTGGAACATCGAGCCCCCCCCCCCAACTGGGAGGTCAACATGACTGCCCCAGAAAGGGAGGAGGGGGAAAAAGGCCGAGGAGGGTCAGAACCAAGGGACAACGGCAAACAGAAAATAAACCATGGAGCAATTACAGAGCATAGAGAAAAAAAAAAAAAACACAAGACACTCCATAATGCACAGGTGACAGCCAGTCAGGACCACAAATACGAACAACAAAAACAGAAATACCCAAAATATACAGGTGCAGAAGAAATAAACGGCAGCAATCAGCCTTTGAACAGGGGAAGGAAGAGAAAAAAAAAACATGCTAAATAGCGGCAAATACATACAGACCAATGAGAAAACAACAATTAGCAGAGGCAACACGAGGGCATATCTCAGACTATCGAGGAGAAAAAAAAACACACGTAGATGAGCAGCGATGAGCAGTTCAATATAGTCCAAGACTCTAAACGAAAACATCCCTACTCATACAGAGGAGGGAGGAGGGGGGAACAGGAATGACGACAGGCAGAGCATAATGAAGTAAAAAAACCACAAGTTCAGGCGGTCTTCCTGCGTCCAGCATCCAGATCGCCAATAGGGGGAAAAGGATAATTTCGGGCGGTCTACCCCAGTCCCAGGCCCAGAGAGACGGGACCTCCGGCAGCCGAACCAGGTAGCCCAGTAGAAAGTTCAGTACGTCGGGTGGCCGACCCAGAACGCCAAACCAGCGAAAAAGTCTCCCAGGCAGCCGACCTGCATCGTCAGGCCAACAGGACCCCAGGTGACAGTTCAGAGACAGCGTCCTAATGGCGAGGAGCGACGAGGGAGAGCTGAGCTGATTACGGGAACCCCCTGTGGCACCGGATGGAGGGAAAGAGGGAAAAGAATGCGGGAGCAGTCCGGCGTCGCTCAGTGGAGGATCTGCAGCTCCACCTACGAACATCACCAGAACAGGCGCTGTCCTCTTGTTGGACCCAAGGTGATCCCGCGCTGCACCCACGATGGACCCCGATCGGATCGCAGCTGCACCCACGATGGACCCCAACTGGGTCACGACTGCACCCATGACGGACCCCGACTGGGTCGGAACAGCACCATGGACGACCTCCAACCCCAAACCCGGAACCTTCAGAGCTGAGACCAGGACCGACTTATCACTGGCGACCCTGGAAGATGGCTCAGGAGAGGGAACAGAACCGGAATCAGGATCACCGGTAGCGACAGAACCTGGCGAGACAAGTTCGGATGCAGCAGATGGCTGCACCCGGTTCGTCTCCCCGAGAGACAGGCAAAAATGCTCCAGAGAAGAAAGAAGGAAGACAAAGTAGAGCACTTGCCTGATCTCGAATTCTGTCGCCATCCAGGACTTCGGCGATCCGGGCTCAGGATGAAGAAGGACGTCCTCTGGCTCCAACTCAGCTACGGTGAGCTCTGCAGCTGGCATGATGTTCTCCACAGTCTGAGGACCCTCCAACGCTGACGTCCATGCCAACGGCCCACACGGTGTGGTGGCAGGGGATCCTCAACCTGCTGGATCGAACCGCTCCTCCATGGAGACCTGGGGACGCTTCATGGTCGGCGCAGGCTCCAAACTGCAGTCCGCTCTCCTCCTCTGCCCGTGACATGGCTGCGGGGCTGGAACCAGGCTCTCCACGGCTGCAGGCTCCCTCCTCGCCCGGTGGCTTTGGCCTGGTGCCACAGAACGCTCAGGGGAAGGAGACACAAAGGTAGCAGGTCCATAACTAGTTACTGCAGCAGGTGAAGGAAGCTCAGGGGACTGTGAACCCTGAACTCCACCCCCAGGAATCAAGCAAAGCAATTCACCCAATGAAGGAAAAAAATGAAGAGTCACTTGCCTGATCCGTGGAGGCCCGATAGAACCCGCTGCAGTGGACTTGGTTCCTCCCTACCCCTGCTGGATGGTGACGGAGGGCCCCCCGGGAAGACGAGGAGGAGCCGCTCGCAATGGATCGATGACGGGCCTCGCCGAAGCAGGACTCGTGGCACTCACAGCAGCCGGGGAAGATGTCGAGGAGGAGGGGGTGACAGCCGAGGCCATCCGGGCACGAGGAGCTGACGGGACAGTGGGGACAGATGACCTGGAGGGAGAGGCTGTGGGAATTCCCTCCTGACATGACGCAGAAGAAGCAGCTGACTGGGAGGTAGAGTTCTTCCGACAACCCAGAACTGGATCCGGACGGGGTTCTTGCAGAGGCTTACCGGTGGCTGTGTGATGACGTTTACCGGCAGAGGATGAGGAGAAGACAGGGAAACGCTGCACCTGGACTGGATGGGCGACAGGAGCTGACTCCCGAGGCGAGGAATGGAGATGCCCCACCAGCGGCGTCCTGCCGGGATTTCCCTCCAGTCCACGGATCTCCCTCCCTGTCGGGGACGCCGTTCTCGGGGAAGGAGGTGAGGGTTCCTTGGCTGCCCTCTCGAGGGCTCTCTCAATCCGTGTACGCTGTGACACAATCCACGTCACTCGCTCCTTTCCCTCCAGAAAGGAGGTTAGGTGGTATTTCAATAAAGCTCTCTGAGCGAGACCCAGGGGCTCGTATGCTGCATAGGTGGGCATGAGGAGACGGCTTCTGCCAGGTGGCCGTCTACCTCCAGAAGCCACTCGGGACAATACCCACACTCGAGAGCAGACATACCGAGCAATACAAGCTCCCCAGAGAAGGGAAAAAATTTAAGTCCAAAAGCAAACTCACGGTCACCGGTGTCTCAGTCTGGCTGCGACCTACTGTCAACGATGGCCCTCACGAGACATCAATGAGACACTATAGGCGACCAGTGAGTTGCGTATTTATTAAATAATGACAAAAGGTACAAAATAATGAGCCACGAGGGGCAAAACACAAATAAGGACAAGGCAAGAATACACTGACGATTAACACTGATACAGGAATAAACTTACAGAAAGCGGCGAGGAAAAGAGGATGACTGGAGCCGGAGCGTAGGGACTCCAGTCTAACGTTGGGGAGACCAGCATTATCCAAGCAAGGTCGCAGCCCCGAGCAAACAGAGCTGCTCCCTTAAATAGGGCTTTGACAGATTAATCAGCTGCGGAAAGGTAATCAGCTGATTGGGATCTCGCCTTTAGGTGAAGCTCCGCTCTGACAGCCGGAAGCCCCTCCGAGACGCTGTCAGAATAAAAGCCCGGAGGCCTAGTGGTGCGTCTGCGAAGAGAACGGAGAACAACCGGACAATTTGAGTGCCGACAAAGTCAGCACACGGACCATGACAGGTTCAGGCATTCCAAACAAAGGCGGTTGAACGAGTGAGTCTGACAGACCGCATGACAGAATTTTCATCTTGGTCCAAGGCCATCAGTGCAGTCGCACATTTCTGACACCGTCTCCTAAAGAATAAATCTAGCGCACACTCCACAGAAACTGAATGGTAAAATGCCACACTTGTGATCATCAAAGGCCTACAAAAAGATGCGTATCAACATTATGGTCAGACAACGATGGCACACACATAAGAGAAACATTCAAGTAGGTGACACTGTAATAGACATGGATGACATACAGCCAAGATCTGTGTGGAGACTTGGAAGAGTCTCAGAAACTGTACTGGACAAAGATGGACAAGTCAAAATGGTTTTAGGAGATAGAAACCTGGATAAAAGAGGTGTACGTGTGCACAAAAGTTCTGTAGTAGAACGTCCTGTTCATAAGTTAGTTCTGCCATTAGAGTCTTCTTAAGCATGTGTAGCGGATTTATGGGTTTATAGGTATATTAATGTTGGTACAAGTATTAATGTAAATATGAATGTGAGTAGGAATGACGATTTATTTTCATTACACTCAGATCCTCATAGGACACCAGTACAAATACTGGACAATTTATTAATAATTCTTCATTTGTACCAATTATGAATCACTCAAAAACAAAACAAACAAAAAAAACAACAACCTTGTGATATAATGCACGGCCCAGGAGACACACACGCAGGCTCAGGATAGATTTAACAGCTTTATTAGCAACAGGGAAGTGTATGGCTGCGTGTCTGTGGAATAAGAATGTATTGGTGGTGGCGTCTGCGTCAGGCACGGGGGCAGGAGGCCGTACAGCTGGACAACCCTGTGGAGAGAGCAGAGGGAGAAGGGTAACGGGCACCACACCAATACAGGGAAATGATGATGATAGCTGGCTTACTTGGTTGTGACAGGTGGCTGGCGTCGACAAGGGCGGAGCCCGGGAGACAGCGACCTGCGGTACCTGTGGCAGCAGCGTAGAGCCAACGGCGAGGTGATGAAGTCCGCCACCGGAGATGTCCACCTGTGCACAGGGGAATGCTAGAGGAGAGAGGTAAGGGGAGCTTACCCAGGATATCTTCGCTAGTAGGTTTGAGATCCGTAGTAGCAAAGGGGCCGAAGTAGACAGACGGCTTCAGGCCGAAGCCCAGGGCAGAGTGGATTAAATACCTCGCCGCTGACGAGGAGCAGGTGTGCACGCGGCTGGCGCCGCTGATGAGCGGCGAGTCATAACAGTACTCCCCCCTCTAGCAGCGCCTCCTGGCGATGGTTTTTCCGGGTGCGCTCGATGAAACTCAGAAATGAGTGACCGGTCCAACACCAGCGAGGAAGGCACCCACTGTCTCCACTCGGGTCCATAGCCCTCCCAATCCACCAGGTACTGCAATCCGCAACCCCGGCGTCGGGCGTCCAAGATGTCAGCGACGGTCCAGGCCGGATGGCCACCAATCATCCGGGGAGCGGGGTGCGCCGCAGGTGGAGGGCAGAGGGGGTCAGAGACCACCGGTTTGATTTTGGAGACGTGGAAGGTGGAATGGATGCGGAGGGAGGAGGGAATAGCCACACGCACAGCCACCGGGTTGATGATCCTGGTTATGGGATAAGGGCCGATGAACCGTTGAGCCAGCTTTCTCCTCTCACCCTTTAAGTTTATGTCCTGTGTGGATACCCAAACTTGCTGTCCCACCTGGTAGGCAGGTGCAGGTCTCCTATGTCGGTCCGCCGTAGACTTATTGCGCTCCGCCGTGCGTAAAAGCGCATTACGCGCCGTGGACCAAAGGGAACGGCACCGCCTCAGATGTGCCTGGACAGAGGGGACAGCCAACTCGCCCTCCTGCGCGGGGAACAGGGGTGGATCATAGCCCAAGGATGCTTTAAAGGGCGGCATCCCGATGGCCGTAGAGCAAGAGGTGTTGTGGGTGTACTCCACCCAGGCGAGGTGAGAACTCCAGGACGTGGGTTTAGAAGAAGTTACGCAGCGGAGCGTAGCCTCCAGCTCCTGGTTTGTCCGCTCACACTGCCCGTTAGACTGGGGGTGATGGCCGGAGGAGAGGCTAACCTTGGCTTCCAGGGCATTGCAAAATGACCTCCAGACGTCCGAAGAAAACTGGGGGCCGCGGTCGGAGACCACGTCGACCGGGATTCCATGCAGTCTGACCACGTGCTGGATGAGGAGGTCCGCCGTCTCCAAGGCTGAGGGAAGTCCACGTAGGGGCACGAAGTGGGCGACCTTGGAAAAATGGTCAACGATGGTCAGAACTGTGTCAAAGTTGTTGGAGACAGGGAGCCCGGTGACGAAGTCCAGAGCGATGTGCGACCAGGGCCTACCAGGGACGGGCAGGGGCTGGAGCAGACCCGCAGGGGGGGCGTTACCTGACTTATTGGCAGCACAGACGGGACAGGCCCGGACGTAACGGGCGGCATCCTTCCGCAGACCTGGCCACCAAAAGGATTGCTGGAGAAGGTCGATCATCCGCGAAGCTCCAGGATGGCAGGTGAGCTTGGAGGTATGGAGCCAGTGTATAACGTCCCCCCGGACGGCAGATGGCACAAAGAGCCTCCCCTCCGGTCCGCCACCAGGGTCCGGTTCCGATTCCTGCGCCCTCCGGATCTTGTCTTCTATGTCCCATGTAACAACCCCCACGACGCACGACCTGGGCAAGATGGTATGAGCAACATCATCTGCGGCCTCCGGGGCAAATTGCCTGGAGAGGGCGTCGGGCAGGCCGTTCTTGGAGCCAGGCCTATATGTGATGCTGAACGTAAACCTTGCAAAGAACAAGGACCAACGCGCCTGGCGGGCGTTCAGACGCTTGGCAGATCTCAGGTACTCCAGGTTCTTGTGGTCAGTGAGGACCACAAAAGGCAAGGCTGCCCCCTCCAGCCAGTGACGCCATTCTTGAAGGGCCAGCTTGATGGCAAGAAGCTCTCTGTCCCCCACGTCGTAATTTCGTTCCGCCGGGGACAGGCGCCGAGAGAAGAAGGAGCAGGGTCGCTTGACTCCATTGGCTGGGGACCGCTGGGACAACACCGCCCCCACCCCCGTGTCCGAAGCGTCCACCTCCACAATGCACTGCAGCGCGGGATCGACCTGGCTGAGGACCCGGGAGGAGGAGAACTCCGTCTTCAGTGCCTGGAAGGCCGAAGCGGCCTCTTCAGTCCACCGGAATGGGGTCTTAGGAGAGGAGAGGTGAGGTGGGTCAGGGGTCCGACGATGGCTCCAAAGTTCGGGACAAAGCGGCGGTAGAAATTGGCGAACCCGATGAACTGCTGAACCTGCTTTCGAGAGGTTGGTGTGGGCCAATCCACCACTGCTTTGATCTTCGCTGGGTCCGGAAGCACCTGGTCATGGGAGATGATGAACCCCAGGAAGGAAGTTGTTTTGGCGTAGAATTCACATTTTTCCGCCTTGACGTACAGACGGTTCTCCAGCAGTCTCTGCAGGACCCGCCTCACGTGGACCCAGTGTTCATCCCTGGACCTGGAGAAGATGAGAATGTCGTCCAGGTAGACGAGTACGAACAGGCCGATGAAGTCCCGGAGGACGTCATTGATGAGGCGCTGAAAGACGGCTGGAGCGTTGGTCAACCCAAACGGCATCACGAGATATTCAAAATGCCCGTTTGGGGTCGGAAGGCGGTTTTCCACTCATCTCCTTCCCGGATCCGGACGAGGTGGTAAGCGCTGCGGAGATCCAGCTTAGTAAACCAGGTCGCCCCCTGGAGGGAGTGGAAGGCAGTGTCCATAAGGGGAAGGGTGTACTGGTCCTTCTCCGTGATATCGTTGAGAGCCCGATAGTCGATACAAGGACGAAGAGATCTGTCCTTCTTTCCAACGAAGAAGAACCCTGCACCTACTGGAGAGGAGGACGGTCGGATAATCCCAGCACTGAGCGACTCCTTTAAGTAGCTGTTCATTGCCTCCTTCTTCGGCACTGACAGACTGTAGAGGCGTCCTGAGGGTAAGGGCGCCCCCTGGCGGATGTTAATGGTGCAGTCGTAGGGCCGGTGAGGAGGTAGAGACATCGCCTTGGGTTTACTGAAAACGGCACCCAGGTCGTGGAACTCTGAGGGCACTAGGGTGAGATCCGGGAGCGCGGTGTCCTGAGCTGTGGGAGGCGAGGACGGGGCGCAGGCCACGGATTGGAGGCAGGTACCCATGCAGAAGGTGCTCCACGCTGAAACCTTCCTAGTCTTCCAGTCCAAGGCGGGGTTGTGGAGGCGGAGCCAGGGATAACCGAGGATGACAGGTGTTACTGAGGTGGGCAGGACGTAAAAGGAGATATCCTCCCGATGGTTACCAGAGATGATCACCGGGACAGGGGATGTTTGATGAGTTACCTTTCCCAGGGAAACTCGGGAGAGATTAACCAGGGCGAGAGGAGTATCGAGGGGGTGACAGTGGATGCCCAGTCGGGTTGCCAGGCTTTGTGAAATAAAGCTACCCTCCGCGCCTGAATCCACCAGTGCATGTGTGAGATGCCCAGTGAGCTTGTGACAGAAGCGGATGGGCAGCGTCAAATGTGTGAGGCGATTTAACCGATTAGCGTCCGCGAGGCCCCCTACAGTGACTCGCGGACCACCTCGTTTGGCTTCTCCGGACAACTCTCCACCGTGTGCTGGCTACCTCCGCAATACATGCAGAGGCCCAGGTCACGACGGCGCTGTTTCTCCGCCAGGGGGAGCTTTGTCCGGCCCGTCACCATTGGTTCCGACTCCTCGGAGACCTCCGGCGGCGGTAACGCCAGGTGGCGAGCTTGGGGCAGACGTGCAGAGGCACCCCGCGAGCGAGAAGACTGCTTCCGCTCGGAGGTGCACTCACGCAGCCTGTTATCCAAGCTGATGGTGAGGGAAATCAGCTCCGCCAGCGTCTCCGGGGTATCCCGTCCAGCCAGCTCATCCCTCAGACCGGAGTTTAGACTGCGGAGGAAGATGCCGCAGAGCGCGCGCTCTTCCCAGCCAACTTCCTCCGCGGTAACCTGGAAGTCGATCGCGTATTCGGCCGCTGATCGGCTCCCCTGTTGGAGTCCGAGAAGACGGTCGACCTGGACACTGTCCAAACGCGAATGATCGAACACTTCCAGAAATTGTCGCACGAACTGGCCATAGGTGAGGGTAGCGTAGCTGGGCTTCACCATAATGGCGTAAGCCCAGGTAAGCGCACGACCCTCAAGGAGATTTCCTATATAGCCAATTCTGCTATGGTCTGAGGGAAAATCTCCGGGAACGCGAAGAAACACGGAATCACACTGCATAATAAAACCCCGAGCTCCACCCAGCTTACCGTTGAAGCGAGCCGGAGTGGGGATTGGCGTGAGCCGTGTTGGCGTACCCGGAGCAGGCTGGACAGCCACCGGAGCCGCAGGAGCCACGCCACCCGGACGAGCCGAGGGGAACGGCTGCTGGGGGTCCAAGCGGTCTAATCGGTTAGTGATGTTTATTAATTGATTAAATATCACCTGTTGCTGATAGGCTATTGAATCCACCCGAGCCTCGAGGGTGGAAAGACGGCGTGCGAGCCCGCTGTCTGCCGAGCCGCTCTGCTGAAGCCGTACTGACAATGCACGGCCCAGGAGACACACACGCAGGCTCAGGATAGATTTAACAGCTTTATTAGCAACAGGGAAGTGTATGGCTGCGTGTCTGTGGAATAAGAATGTATTGGTGGTGGCGTCTGCGTCAGGCACGGGGGCAGGAGGCCGTACAGCCGGACAACCCTGTGGAGAGAGCAGAGGGAGAAGGGTAACGGGCACCACACCAATACAGGGAAATGATGATGATAGCTGGCTTACTTGGTTGTGACAGGTGGCTGGCGTCGACAAGGGCGGAGCCCGGGAGACAGCGACCTGCGGTACCTGTGGCAGCAGCATAGAGCCAACGGCGAGGTGATGAAGTCCGCCGCCGGGGATGTCCACCTGTGCACAGGGGAATGCTAGGGGAGAGAGGTAAGGGGAGCTTACCCAGGATATCTTCGCTAGTAGGTTTGAGATCCGTAGTAGCAAAGGGGCCGAAGTAGAGAGACGGCTTCAGGCCGAAGCCCAGGGCAGAGTGGATTAAATACCTCGCCGCTGACGAGGAGCAGGTGTGCACGCGGCTGGCGCCGCTGATGAGCGGCAAGTCATAACGCCTTGTACGTTCTTGTCTCTGATAATCAAGAAGATGGACATGAAATCAAACAATTACTTCCATATGTCTTTCAATGGTTTAAAAAGAAATGTCAGGGACTTCCGGGAAGATGGCGGAGAGACATAACGCTTAAACAGAGAGCTCTCCCTAGCCGGATTAAAAATCATCGGTAAATGGCCAACTCGACATAAGCGGATCAATAAACTAAGGGATGAAAACACGAAGGAGCCGGGCACAAGGACAAAAGCAGAGTAAAATTAAAGAATTCCTCTTCAACAACGCAGGAGAAACCGCTGAACACGGGGCCCAAAAAAACGAGGTGACTGCAGCAGAGAAAATGGAGGACACACTCGATACCATGAACACTGGCATCGCCAGTTTGGGAAAAGAGTTGAGAGACTTCAAACAGCAGCTACAACAGGATTTAGCGGCTCTTAAGGAGGAGCTGAAAAAAGAGATTAAGGAGGAAATTATGGGCCTCCGAAGAGAAATGGAGCGCAAGCTAGCAGAAAACATGGAGGAGCTGCGCTCCCAGCGGGCGTGTATGACAGAAGCGCAGGCCCGAATATCAGAGCTGGAAGATTGGAATAGCGAGGCAAGCGAACAGCTGCAGACCCTGACGGCACAAATGCAGAGGATGCAGGAGAAAGTAACCGACTTGGAGAGCAGGTCCAGACGGGGCAATATACGCATCTTCGGGATCCCGGAGGGCATTGAAGGCAACTCGATGACGAAATTCATGGATCAGTTCTTAAAAAAAGAGCTGGAACTGCCCAGCGAAGCAGATCTGCAGATTCAACGAGCGCACAGAGCCTCGGCACAGAACCCAAACCCACGCTCTACACCCAGGTCAGTTGTGGTAAACTTTCTGAAATATGATGTAAAGGAAAGAATCCTGACACGAGCGTGGAAAAAAAAGATACGAATCGGCGACAAGCAGATATTCTTTGATCATGACTACCCGGCAGAAATTGTGCAGCAGCGGAAGAAATATGCCAACATTAAAAAAACGCTGAAAGAAAAAAAAATTAGATTCCAAACGCCGCTAACGAAGATGAGGATTCATTGGGAGAACGGCATGAGGACATACAACACAGCCAGAGAGGCAGCGCAGGACATGATGGAGCGGGGCCTTGAGGTGTACGTGCCGGAGGAAACGGTAGGAGCAGCGGCGGCCCTGAACGCATCACAACAGCCGGAGTGGAGGCGAGTGAACGGCAAAAGACGGGGGGAGACGTGGAGCAGCGGGCCCAGGAAAGACTACAAGGCTTTCAACTGAAAGCCTAGATTATAACAAAGATTAAGAAAGACACAGAAGAAATGAAGGCCAAGAAGACAAGGTAAAAGAGAAACAGACGGCTAGGAGAGGTTTAAGTGATATTTGTTGGACATTTCTAGACTAATGACTATTTCTTGGATAGTAAATACAGGTCTAGGGAGGGCCCTACACTCGGTGAGGACATTCCCTCCACCCACCAACAGGGACCAGTGGGCAGAAGAAAGGCCCAAAGTACGGAGGTCGAGATTTTTTAATGTGTTTTTATATAAATATGTGTTATTTTTGTTGTTAAAGGGGCTAGGAGCACAAGTTAAAAAAATGGAAAAACATGATTATGGGTAAAAATCTTAAGATAATAACACTAAACGTGAATGGTCTGAACTCACCTGTTAAAAGGGAAAGAATAATAAGAAAATTTAAGAAGGAAAAAGCCGAAATTATATTTATGCAAGAGACACATTTGAGCAAGACAGAACATGTGAAACTAAAGAGATTTGGCTATAAGAACTCCTACTACAGTTCATTTAAGGGAGGAACTAAAAGGGGGGTTATGATACTAATCTCAAATAAAATACAATTTGAATGTGAACAGGAAATCCAGGATAAAGAAGGCAGGTATGTAATAATAAAGGGTAGAATAGATGGAATGCAGATCACATTAGTGAACATCTATGCCCCACCAGAAAGTGACAAGGGTTTTTTTCAACATCTGTTTGATCTCATAGCAACACACAGTGAAGGAGTCCTAATTTGTGGAGGAGACTTAAATGCTGTCATGGATCATGAAATTGATACAACAAGTGTTAAGAAGACAAAAAAACATGTAACAAAGTTCATAAGAACCTCACTGGCAGAAATGGGTATGGTAGACATTTGGAGGGACCTGCACCCACTCGAAAAAGACTATACACATTATTCAGCAGTCCATAAAGTACACTCTAGAATAGATTACTTCCTTATGAATGAAGGTGACAGACACAGGGTGAGAAATTGTTGGATTGGAGGGGCAGAAATATCAGATCATAATCCTATATACATGGAAATAAATTTAAACAATAGAAAACGACAAACAACATGGAAACTTAATGTAGGACTGTTAAATGATGATAAAATGAAAGAAAGAATAAAAGTAAACATAAATGAATATATCCAAGAGAATGACAATGAAGAAGTGGACCCAACAATACTATGGGATGCACTAAAAGCCGTGTTAAGAGGTAAATTAATTGTTGAAACAGGAAAAGCAAATAAGACTAAACTGGAAGCATATGAACAAAGATGTGAGAGACTGAGGGAATTAGAACATAAACATCAAAGCACAAATGACCCAAAAATATATCAAGAAATTAAAGAAGAAAAAATAAAGATAAAAGAAACACAAATGGATGAAATTGAAAGGAAAAATAGATATCTAAAGCAAAAATATTATGAAACGGGACCAAAAGCCACAAAACTGCTGGCAAAACGGTTAAGAAAACAACAAACAATGAATAATGTATACAAGATTAAAGACCCCACCACAAATAAAACCACAGTTAACCCAGAAAACATCGAAGAAATATTCCATAATTTCTACCAAGAACTATACTCGCAACCTGAAGAAACAAATACTAAAGATATTAAAAAATTTCTATGCACATTGGACTTGCCATCAATAGGAAATCAACAAAATGAAAAGCTAACAGCAGAAATAACAACACAAGAGATTAGAGATGTGATTAAGTCACTTAAAAACGGTAAATCACCAGGTAGTGATGGATACCCGTCTGAGTTTTATAAACTGTTTATAGAAGAACTCACGCCACAGCTCCTAAAGTCATTTAATTGGACGTTGAACAACAACAAAATACCTCCATCATGGAACGAAGCCATTATTTCAGTCATTTTAAAGCCAGGGAAAGATAGAGAACAATGCGGAAACTATAGGCCAATCTCTCTATTAAATGTGGATTATAAAATATATACAACAATTATATGTAAACGAATAAAGACATTCTTGACGGAATTGATAGAAGATGATCAAACTGGTTTCATAGAGGGACGCCAAACACATGACAATATCAGGAGAACAATACATATAATTAATCAAATACATAAAGAAAAGAAAAGCGCAGTAATAATGAGTTTAGACGCAGAAAAAGCATTTGACAGGGTTACCTGGAAATTCCTATATAGTGTGCTGGAACGCTTTGGATTTAACGAAAAATCAGTGCAATGCATAAGGACGCTGTATCAAGAACCTGTGGCAAGAATCAAGATAAACGGTAGCTTAACAGACAAAGTAAATATACAAAGATCAACTAGGCAGGGATGCTGCTTATCGCCCACCTTGTTTGCTCTGTTCATAGAGCCATTGGCTCAAGCGATACGACAAAATAAGAAATTAAAAGGTGTAACAATAAAGGGGGCGGAACACAAGATTGGGCTATTTGCAGACGATATTATAGTTTACCTTGAACAACCAGATGAATCAATAATGGAAATGATGAACTTGATAGAAAATTTTGGAAAATTATCAGGATACAAGATAAACATAACAAAAACACAAATACTGACATTCCACTATAACCCTCTAGACCAGATAACTGATAAGATCAAACTAAACTGGAAACAAAAAGAAATAAAATACCTTGGAGTGAACATACCTAAAGATCTAAGCAAAATCTATAAAGCAAACTATGATAGGTTGGAACAAGAAATAAAAAAAGATATTGATAGATGGTCAATCTTAAATATGGATCTGAATTCAAAAATTGAGACAGTCAAAATCAGCATACAACCTAGATTACTTTACCTCTTCCAGGCTCTACCAACAGAGATTCCAGATGCCCAATTCTCAAAGTGGGACAGGATGATATCGAGATTGGTTTGGGGAGGTAAAAAACCAAGAGTGAAATATAAAACTCTCCAATTACCAAAAGAGAAAGGAGGCATGGGCCTACCGAGTCTAAGAGAATATTACTACTCGGCACAAATAAGATATATCATATGTTGGTGCGACGAGGGATATGAGGCAAAATGGAAAGAAATGGAAAAGGAAATTGAGGGACTCCCAGTACAAAGCATAATAGGAGATAAAGATGCATATAAGCAAATCAAACAAATAGACCCAATCACTAAATTTACTTTAGAACTGTGGTATAAAATAGTACAAAAGTATAATATAAAGGAAGACATAAAACTATTGAAATGGGTAGCATTTGACAGTCAGTTTGAACCGGCAAAACAAGATAGGGGATACAAAAATCTGGTGAACAAGGGAATCACAGCATGGGGCAATATCGGAAAAAAAGATCTCGGGAGCTTTGTAAACATCAGGAGAAAATTTAAACTAGAAAGATCGGAATTCTTCAGATATCTGCAGATGAGAGACTATTATATGAAGAAGATTAGGCATAACCTCCAAACAGATGTGAGCGAGATTATACAATTCATTTTAAGCTCATATACAGGAAATAAAACAAGAATTATTTCAAAGCTATATCAGAAACTTATTGCAAACAATCATTCAAGTAACTATATAAAGGAGAAATGGGAGAAAGCTCAATTTAAACATAACAGAAGAAAGCTGGCAGGAAATATGGAAAACACAACACACATCAACAAATTCAAGAACATGGAGGGAATTTGGATGGAAAAACCTGATTCGCTTTTTCATTACACCACAGATTCAAGGAAAATATACAAATACCCAATCTTTATGCTGGAGGGGATGTGGGGCTCAAAATGCAGACCACTCACATATGTTTTGGAAATGCTGCAAAATCTCATCATTCTGGAAATCTATACATGTGACAATACAGAGGATATTAGGATATAATATACCAATGAACTGTAACCTGATGTACCTATGTGATCTTAAAAGAGACAATGTTATACAGGCTGAGGACAGATATCTAGTTAAAATCTTGTTGATTGCATGTAAAAAAAACAATCACAAAAAAATGGCGATCAGAAGTTCTTCCTGACCAAGAGCAATGGACTGACATTATTGAGGACATACGTATGATGGAAAAACTAACATATCGACAAAGAATGCAAGAAGGACTGTGGGAAAAAAAAATGGCGGAAATGGACACACTACAAAGTGCAACAACGAGACAGATATTGAAAGAAGAACCAAAGACGCTGGAAAAACCAGAAGAATTAAGAGATGGAAACTAAAAACTTGATGCTCCAACATTTGTCCCCCCCCCCTTTTTTTTTTCTTTTTCTTTTTTACTCTATCCCCTTTGTTTTTTTAAATGTAGACTGTGATCTGAATGCAATATATATAATGAAAAATGAATAAAAATCTTAAGTTACAAAAAAAAAAAAGAAATGTCAGAATAGGTTAACACATTTGGATAACATTAAAACAGAGAATTCAACATGTATCATGGGCATCATAGACTGTTACTGAGTTACTTATGAATCAAGCATTTGTGGAACCAAATAATCCGTAGTTTAATTTGTCAGTATACTGGAAATTGGAAAACCATAAAATAGCATTGGTTGAGAAAAGTGGTTGCAATTTTATGAAGAAAATGATGATTAACTATTTATAAAAATAGAAAATTGGTGTTACTCTTAAAAAGAACGTAAATTAATGAAAGGACAACATGCATTTGGAAATTCTGATGGGGGTTTGCATGAGATTAAGTTTAATGAACTTATACCAGGAATATTCTGAAGAATTAAGTTTAACTTAAACAGCAGACCATCTGCCAAGCAGAATCATTGAGTCCCAGTAGGTAGCAGGGTCCCCACGTGCCAACCTTGATTCAGCTGGATGTCCGTGGATTCTGTTGATAGAGTGGTTGATAGATTCTCCCACAAGGCCCTGCTCCTGAGATCACAAAGGCTGTTCTTCAGCAAGCTGGGCAAGATCCTTTTATGCACTGAAAAAGGAATTGGTTTATTGTGCAAAGTCTCATCAGAAATTCAAAACGGAGGCAAAACACGTTACAAATTTGTTTCTTCCTATGTTGGTGATTTAAATAAGTTGGTTTAAGCTTAGAAAAGAAATCAAACAAAATCTTCTTGCATGGTAATTTAAAGAAAAAGAGATTAAAATAAGAAAAATGAATTTTAAAGAAAAGAAACAGGATTTTCACAGAGCATGACAGGCTCTGTCAAAAAAAAAAAGGGAAAAGAAAAAAAAGGGAGACCAGAAGAGGCTCCTTACAGCTTGACCAATGCCCCAAAACTTAACAAAGGAAATTTTTCCTTAGGTGTGGCAGAATCTCACTGTATTTCATGGAACTGAGCTAAACCAATTACATTTTTTTTTTTTTTTGCATCATGGCGGATGGCGGAGTGAGTGGTCTCAGTCTTGCAGGCTCAGCTTAAAAATTTTTTTTTAGTTGTGGTTCATCCGGTCTGGATTCAGGGGTCAGACTCGATTTCTGTTTTTAAGAGTTGTTTTGCGCTCGCTGTGAGAATTGGACTTTTGGGACTGCTCTCATTCGTGTGTGAACTGATTGGCATTTCTTTTCGTGGTTCGCTGCTACGCTTTACCTGAGGCATTTGCTAGGCTAACGCTATAGCTAACGCCATAGCTAGTCGTAGCACCTAGCACCGACACGGAGAAGCGACTCTGTCCCTGGTGATTGAGGCTCGCTGGAGGAACAAGCCGAGGCAGCAGTTGGACGGGAGCCGGATTGGAGCTCAAGTGCAGCGGTGGTGGGAGACGAGGACCAGTGGAGGACCACCGGGGCCCCAGCTGGAGTTGGAGCCCAGTTGCAGCGGCGGGGCTTGGCGGAGGAACTACTGAGGCAGACGGCGGTAGGTGGCGGGGCTCAGCGGAGGATCTACCGGGACCCCAGCCGGACAGAAGCAGGATTGGAGCTCGGCTACAGCGGCGGTGGGCGGCGGGACTCGGTGGAGGAGCTGCCGGTACCCCGGCTGGACAGGAGCTCGGTTACGGCAGCGGTAAGCAGCGGGACTAGCTGCGGAGGGGGCTAGCTGAGGCCCAGCTGGATTCGAGGTCGGTCGGATCGGATACCGGCGACACCAGCAGAGATTGTTTTACTATCCACAGGTCAGTAAAAATGCCACAAAAGAAGGAGGAAATGTAAGAGATCAAAAAATCTCTGAACTTCTTGTCAGAAGAAGTGACCAAAATGGTTAGCCAGCAGGCCAAAATATTAGGGCTAATGGAAGAAGTCCGAGAATTAAAATTAACAATTCAGGAAAAAGACAAAAAAATTACGGACTTGGAGGGACGCGTCAAGGATCTTGAACAATGTTCTCATATGGATGATCTAATTATAAGTGGACTAGACATCAAATATCAATCATATGCTCATGCTACAACAGGATTGAGAGGAGAGGATGCTCCCCTGAGTGAATCAGTGTCCCTGGAAAACCAGATGCTTCAGTTCCTTGATAGTAGAAATATAAAGGTCAAAGCAAATGCAATTTCAGCCTGTCATGCTTTACCCAGAAAGGATAATAAAACAAAGAAATCAATTGTGATGCGCTTTGTGAACAGAAGGGTAAAGAATGACGTACTGAGGCAGGCCAGGAAGCTACGGGGAACAAAAGTTTACCTAAATGAACATCTAACAAAAACTAATGCTGAAATAGCACGGCAAGCACGGATGCTGAAAAGACAAAATAAGATACAGGCAACATGGACAAGAAATTGTAGAGTTTGGATCAAACTAAATGGAACACCTGAGGAAGCAAAGAGTATAATGATCAGAGATGTTACTGACTTAAATAAATACAGATGAACACTGATTAAGAAAACTAAGAGACAATGATAATCCATATCCACACACACGGCAAGAATAGTTCTTTTGACATACCATGTCAATGTACTTTAACCTCTTGCACTCCATTGTACCGCGGACGGGCAAGTCTCTGCGTCCTAGAGCGCACGAGGGCGCAGGAGAGCGCACTGAAAAAAAAAAAAAAAGTCCTTCCACTACAGACACAGCCGCAAACAGATCGGATATGATTGACCTCTCCTTCGACTAATAAGAGCCTTGAATTGGGTTTCTGAAACCTTGAAGAACCAATGACTGAAAACTTAGCAAGAAGGACCCGCCTACCAACGCAGCGAGCCAACTGAAGCACAGAAGTTCGCTGAGCTGTTTTGTCTAAAGCTGGGTGAAGAGAGACTGCTTCAGCAGCCACAGGCAGTGCTTTATTTTTTCTTTTAAATTCCAGCAGAGTGTTTAGGATTCTCTTATATGGTCATCATAGACCGACGGAGGACGACGACAAAGGTCGTAAATCATTAGCCAAAACCGCAATCATGGAATTATGTTTTGACCGGGTGGCGAGACCAGAACCACGAGCGGACCAGCGTCGCGTTCGTCTGACAATGAAGAAGAGA
Organism: Pholidichthys leucotaenia; assembly: GCA_020510985.1. Classification (NCBI taxonomy): domain Eukaryota; kingdom Metazoa; phylum Chordata; class Actinopteri; order Cichliformes; family Pholidichthyidae; genus Pholidichthys; species Pholidichthys leucotaenia. The sequence continues at coordinate 169,036,112 of CM035846.1, forward strand.
AGTTGGCCAGGACAATGTGGCTGTGAAGAGGTAAGGTGTTATAAGCCAAATTATTTTTTATCCCTGAAAATTGTAATCAAAAATGACTTTTGACCGATCGGTAAATTACAACTGTGCAGCGCACAATGTCCGAAGTGCATGCGCTGCGTTACACGGTTCGGTCGCCGCCTCCGGACCGTGAACGCCCCCCACCCCCGCCACTACGATTCTGTAGCAGGGGGGTGGGGGGGGTGGTGACAGACACAGCCCTTAGTGTCACCTTTCATTAGAGCCCAGAATGAAGCTTCTACATTGAATCATTCAAAAGTTACAGACGTTTTTTCCAAACTGTGCCATTTGGCACAATTTGGCACTGTTCCAAAATGCCTGGGAACTACCTGAGAACAAAGCTTTGTAATATATTCATTTTTTGTGGTATTGTTACAAAATTTGGACCTCAGCTGGATAACACTTGGTTCTACATTTCTGTTGCATTTTCCAGCCCGGATCTGAAGCTGTGTGTTATTTGCAAGCATTTGTATCCAAAAAAACACCCAGGCCAAATTTATTTTCTTCAAGTTCACTATGTTTAGATGACTGTAACTCAGTGGCCGGAGCACTTAGAGAGATCATGTTTTTTTTTTGCCAAAAAATTCAAAGTGTTTTCTTTTAAATGAGACCAACCCCATGAAGATGCTGCAAAGGGTTGAAGAACAGCTTTCGATTTACTTTGGGCACATTATTTTTTGGCATTTTTAGGGAAATTGACCGGAGTGCAAGGGGTTAAAAAAAAACTAAACAAAACAAACAAAAAACTTATGACTGACTTGAGTAGACATCAATTATCCCCAGTTGGAGGAAGTTATTTGACACAGAGTGAGGAAATTCAAACTCTGAAATGAAAATATGCCATTATGCTGAACATAAACTACAAGAGATGGAGAATGATATTGATCCTGATAACCACTTTTTCAATAATATTCATAACCATTGTGAATATTACACTGAAAAGCAATTCAAAAGTCAAGTGCAACTAGATGGTAAACTATCAATAATACACTTCAACAGCAGAAGTCTTAACAAAAACTTTCCACAGATTCAGGACTATTTTAAACAGCTAGACAGAAAATTTACAGCTATCGCAGTCTCTGAAACTTGGCTTAATGAAGAGCAGGCTCCCCTGATGGCAATAGAGGGATATCAGATGTTTCATATTAACAGATCTCAAAAAAAGGGTGGTGGTGTTGTACTGTATATTGATGACCTGTATAGGTGTAAGCTTGTAAATGGAATGTCCTTTGCACTACCAGGGATTTTGGAATGTATTACTGTTGAGATTGACCAAGATAAAACAAAAAATCTAATTATAAGTTGTATATATAGAACACGGAGAACTTGCATTGAGACATTCAGAGATAAATTAGTCGAGCTGTACAATAATATTACTAGTAAGAAAATGATAGTAATTTGTGGAGATTTCAATATTGATCTACTAAATCCATATCAACAAAATGTAATTACAGAGTTCATGAATTCTATGTACAGCATGGTCTATATCCCACAATAACACATCCCAGTAGAATCATAGTTCACACTGCTACACTTATTGACAACCTGTTTGTTAATATTATTGATAAGAAAATAGAAAGTGGATTATTGATAAATGACATAAGTGACCACTTGCCAACCTTTGCACTTATCCATGGCCACACGGGGGCCAATACAGAAAATTTTTTTAAAATCGTTCAGATACAAATCACAAAATGCAATCAGTTCTTTTAAAGAGGATGTGCTGAAGCAAGACTGGACAGAAGTCTATGTATCAGATGTAAATGAAGCCTATGACACATTTATAAACATTGTAACCACTCTTTATGAAAAAAAATTGTCCATTAGTAAAGAAAAAGCTTAAACATAAATTTGCCAATAAGCCATGGTTAACCAAAGGATTATAAAAGGCGTGTAAAAAGAAAAATTTATTATATAAAGCTTCCCTAAAGAAAAGGACAAAAGAAGCAGAGCAGCGGTATAAAACATACAAAAATAAGTTAACATATATAATAAGATGTAGTAAAAGAGACTATTACAGTAAAGAACTAGAGAAAAACAGAGACAATATTAAAAATACATGGACAATACTTAACAATATTCTTAGAAATAAAAACAGAAATACAAGCTACCCAACTGATTTTTCAAAAAATAATAAAACGACTCAGAGTGTGAATGGAGCTTCACCTGCAGATGAATTTAATAACTTTTTTGTTAACATTGGTCCTAATTTGGCTTGAGAAATACCCATTACGGCGCCTACAGGTGATACAATAAGCAAAAACACTGCTATAAAAGACTCCATTTTCATAAAGAACACAGACGAGAGAGAGGTCATTGAAATTGTTAAATCGTTTAAAAGTAAAACATCTACGGACTGTGATGGTATTGACATGCTCTTAGTCAAAACTATTATTGAATGCTTAGTGAAACCACTGACGTATCTCTGTAACCTGTCTCTCCAAACAGGTATATTTCCCAATGCAATGAAAATAGCTAAAGTAATTCCAATATACAAGACGGGTGACAGAGGGGAATTGTCAAACTATAGACCAATTTCACTATTGCTGCAATTTTCCAAGATACTTGAAAAAAATATTCTGTGAGAGAATTGACAACTTCATACTGAAGAATAATTTATTGTGTGAGCAGCAATATGGGTTCAGACACAAGAGGATAACTGCATTTGCTCTAACGGAATTTATAGAAAAATTATCAACTGCCGTTGAAAATAAAGAGTATTCAGCTGGGGTATTCCTGGATCTTAAAAAAGCATTTGATAAAGTGGATCATAATTTATTATTAAAGAAACTACAAAATTGTGGTATTAGGGGGGTAGCACTGTCCTGGTTATGTAGTTACTTAAAGAATAGATATCAGTATGTACACTACACAAGAACCATCTATTGCTGAACCTTCAGAAAACAGTCTCAATGTGCTTTTCAATCAAAAAATGTAACCTGCAACGTTTTAAAGTTAATATACATGATCATGACATCAGTTTAGCTACAGAATTCAAATACCTTGGCATTGTACTAGATCCTCAACTCAAATTTAATCTTCATATAAAGAAAATTTCAAAAACAGTAAAAAAAATCTGAACTGCTTTAAATTAATTAGATATTACATACCTTACGAAGCAGCTGCACTGTATATGCATTCTATGGTTTTTTCTCATATATCATACTGTTTGACAGTCTGGGCTCAAGCAGCCCCTTCTACAATAAGACATATAGGTTCATTAAATAATCAAACCCTAAAAATCTTGGACAAAAAGCCCATTAGGTGGCATCACTGTAATGTTTTAAAAAAATACAACCTATTGAGTTTTGAGAGCTTCATTGACCTCTGTTTTCTGAAATTAACGTTCAAATGTTTCCATAAATCAGCACCCGAGCCGCTTGCTGGTTTCGTCCAAAGACAGGACAGCAGCAGAGCCACCAGGAGTTCTGTTAACAATAACTGTAAAATATTCCACCGCAGAACCACATTTGGACAAACAGCTTTCTCTATAAAGGGCAGTCACATCTGGAACACAATGCCAAATGTAATTAAAATAATAACGGACTTTAAAACATTCACTAAAAAGGTTAAAAACTGGCTGAAAAATAAACAAGAATGTACTCATGTATGAATTAATTGTCTGCAAAGTGAGAGCGAATGAAGGGAAGGAATAAATGTGTTTGTTTATAGTAAGTGACGAAGGGAGGGAGGCCTGAAATAGGCAAATGTGAGTTGTGTTATATGTGTTAAATGTGAGTCAGGCTGTTATATTTGTGTATTTATAATATTTATAATATTTATAATTGTGTATTTATAATCTTTCTGCATTGATGTATGTGGTTATTGTGTTTTTTTTTTTTTGTTTTTTTTACTTGATTCTCTTTTCTAAAGCCCATCCAGGGACAAGAGTTGCAAATTAGCTAATAGCTATACACTCTATGTGCAACACATCAGATTGATTGTCTTTGATTAATTGTCTATGTTTATTGCACTGTCCCTGTCAAATAATCTAATCTATCTATCTATCTACCGTTCAAAAGTTTGGGGTCACTTAGAAATTTCCTTATTTTTGAAAGAAAAGCACTGTTTTTTTCAATGAAGATAACTTTAAACTAATCAGAAATACACTCTAATATCTAATATACATTGCTAATGTGGTAAATGACTATTCTAGCTGCAAATGTCTGGTTTTTGGTGCAATATCTACATAGGTGTATAGAGGCCCATTTCCAGCAACTATCACTCCAGTGTTCTAATGGTACAATGTGTTTGCTCATTGTGTCAGAAGGCTAATGGATGATTAGAAAACCCTTGTGCAATCATGTTAGCACAGCTGAAAACAGTTTAGCTGGTTAGAGAAGCTATAAAACTGACCTTCCTTTGAGCAGGTTGAGTATCTGGAAAAAATTATTATTTCAAATACAAATCATTATTTCTAACCTTGTCAATGTCTTGACGATATTTTCTATTCATTTTACAACTCATGGTGGTAAATAAGTGTGACTTTTCATGGAAAACACAAAATAATTTTTTGGGTGACCCCAAACTTTTGAACGGTAGTGTATGTGTTGGTAACAAAAACTCACAGTTACTGAAGGTTACTTGTGGAGTCCCCACAGGGTTCAGTTTTGGGGCCATTGTTATTCAATATGTATATAAATGATATACGTAAAGTTTCAGAAAAAATGGATTTAATATTGCTTGCCGATGACACTAATTTATTATGCAGTGGAAGTAATTTGGAACAACTTTTGGATACACTCGGAAAGGAATTAGGAAAGCTTAAACTGTGGTTTGATTCAAACAAATTAACGCTCAATTTAAGTAAGACAAAATTTATAGTTTTTAACAACCATCACAACAACTTAGTATCTGAACTCAGTGTAAATGGTGTAGAGATTGAAATGGTATCCGAAACTAAATTTCTTGGAGTAATAATTGATAATAAACTGTGTTGGAAGTCACATATTAATTATATTAAAGGTAAAATATCCAAATCAATTGCAATACTACACAGAGTGAAATATTTGCTGAATCAACCCACACTATATACCTTGTATCATTCATTAATACTCCCATACATGACATATTGTACTGAAGTATGGGGAAATACATATAAAACAAACATACAGTGGGGCAAAAAAGTATTTAGTCAGCCACCAATTGTGCAAGTTCTCCCACTTAAAAGATGAGCGAGGTCTCCAATTTTCATCATAGGTATGCCTCAACTATGAGAGACAAAATGAGAAAAAAAAATCCAGAAAATCACATTGAAGGATTTTTAATGAATTAATTGGTAAATTCTTCAGTAAAATAAGTATTTGGTCACCTACAAACAAGCAAGATTTCTGGCTCTCACAGACCTGTAACTTCTTCTTTAAGAGGCTCCTCTGTCCTCCACACATTACCTGTATTAATGGCACCTGTTTGAACTCGTTATCAGTATAAAAGACACCTGACCACAACCTCAAACAGTCAGACTCCAAACTCCACTATGGCCAAGACCAAAGAGCTGTCAAAGGACACCAGAAACAAAATTGTAGACCTGCACCAGGCTGGGAAGACTGAATCTGCAATAGGTAAGCAGCTTGGTGTGAAGAAATCAACTGTGGGAGCAATTATTAGAAAATGGAAGACATACAAGACCACTGATAATCTCCCTCGATCTGGGGCTCCACGCAAGATCTCACCCCGTGGGGTCAAAATTATCACGAGAACGGTGAGCAAAAATCCCAGAACCACATGGGGGGACCTAGTGAATGACCTGCAGAGAGCTGGGACCAAAGTAACAAAGGCTACATCAGAAACACACTACGCCACCAGGGACTCAAATCCTGCAGTGCCAGACGTGTCCCCCTGCTTATGCCAGTACATGTCCAGGCCCGTCTGAAGTTTGCTAGAGAGCATTTGGATGATCCAGAAGAGGACTGGGAGAATGTCATATGGTCAAATGAAACCAAAATAGAACTTTTTGGTAAAAACTCAACTTGTCGTGTTTGGAGGAGAAAGAACACCATACCTACTGTGAAGCATGGGGGTGGAAACATCATACTTTGGGGCTGTTTTTCTGCAAAGGGACCAGGACGACTGACCCGTGTAAAGGAAAGAATGAATGGGGCCATGTATCGTGAGATTTTGAGTGAAAACCTCCTTCCTTCAGCAAGGGCATTGAAGACGAAACGTGGCTGGGTCCTTCAGCATGACAATGATCCCAAACACACCGGCCGGGCAACGAAGGAGTGGCTTCGTAAGAAGCATTTCAAGGTCCTGGAGTGGCCTAGCCAGTCTCCAGATCTCAACCCCATAGAAAATCTTTGGAGGGAGTTGAAAGTCTGTGTTGCCCAGCGACAGCCCCAAAACATCATTGCTCTAGAGGAGATCTGCATGGAGGAATCGGCCAAAATACCAGCAACAGTGTGTGAAAACCTTGTGAAGACTTACAGAAAACGTTTGACCTCTGTCATTGCCAACAAAGGGTATATAATAAAGTATAGAGATGAACTTTTGTTATTGACCAAATACTTATTTTACCAAGGAATTTACTAATTAATTCATCAAAAATCCTTCAATGTGATTTTTTGAATTTTTTTTCCTTATTTTGTCTCTCATAGTTGAGGTATACCTATGATGAAAATTGGCGACCTCTCTCATCTTTTAAGTGGGAGAACTTGCACAATTGGTGGCTGACTAAATGCTTTTTTACCCCACTGTATATCCAGTCTTTATGCTTCAGAAGAGAGCTATTAGACTAATAAACAAAGCTGCTTACAGGGAACCAACAAACCCACTTTTTCTTAAATTAAAAGCTCTCAAGTTGAAAGATCTGATTGACTTTAAAACTGCAGTAATAATGTTTAAAGTGAAGAATCTATCACTGCCCGCAAATATCCAAAAGTTGTTCCAAATAAAGGAGAAACAATATCATTTCAGAGGAACAAGTATATTTCAAAAACCTTCAGTGAGAACTACCACCAAGCAACACTGTGTTTCAGTGCAAGGAGTCAGATTATGGAACGATTTTGGACCTGGATTAAAATCATGTACAACGCTTGGACAATTTAAACAAAAACTAAAGGAAGAAATACTCCAAATATATATACAAGATGACATGTAAAATCACATAAGGATTGTCATATCCAGTCTGCGTTGTGTTGTAGCTTAGTTTTTTGTCACATTTTGTCTCAGCTATGTTCTGAATTGTAATCGCTCTTGTTTTGTTTTTCTTTTGGATACTTGGATGGAATATGGGTGGGCAATATAAGCTGCGGCTTCAGCCATCACCCATTTCGGATAACTTATGGTGAACTGTATAATCAGAGGAGTTATTGTCTAATTTGACCTTGTTGGATTTTATTTCCCCCTTTGTTATATTATTCTGTTTCTTTTAATCTGTACTTTTAATCTATCCGAAATAAAGATTCATTCATTCATTCATTTGAGCTTCGTTCAACAAAAACCATAAACTTGACCTAAAAAGGAGATGCAGTAAAGCTTGGAACTGTATTGGTCAGTTAAAGTTTCTGAGGTGGGTGTCTCCCCAGAGCAGAGATAGAAACATTTGATATGAAGTGAAATCCTCCTTAAGACACGTTACTGAATAAAGCATAAATTCCTTAAACTTTAGTGACTAAGATATTCTACTCAGTAATAAGGGAACAAACAAATGTCTCTACATTGTAACTGTAATTAATTTGTAATAGTAAGCATGCAATAATTAATTTCTTCCTGAAAATAAAGCAACACATATCAAATCATATCAATAAAAGCATTTGAAACCACATTGTCCATCCCCAGAGTTCAACCAGGTCATCAGCAGTGGGTACTGTCTTGAGAGAAAGGATATGAGTTAATTTATTAGTCCATACTGCATAAAATCCACTGCAAAGAGAACAATGTTAAACATTCCTGATTCATCCACCAGATGGCACCGTGAAACTGTCTGGCCGTTCACTGGAGAATATGGACTCCCCACACATCTGAATTATGTCACCCATAAATCTGTCAATTTGAAACATTCCTTTGTTAAAGAGCAGAAAAGGGAGAATGACTAAGTCTTGGAGAAGGGATTAACTTCCACTTTATGGCCGATGGATAGAGTTACAGCTCTGGTCCCATGGATGATAGAAGCAGTTCATGACCAGACTTTTGAGGTGAAACAATTCTCTTCAGCAAAGAATTATTTTGTAGATTGGAACCAAAAAAAAAGGGTTAACGCTACACACGAGAGGATGGTGAAATTGCATTTAGCTTTATATGAAAATCACTTTGCAGAAATTATTAGTGTGTATGTTTATGTGTATGTTAGTGTGTGTATGTCAGTGTGTATGTTTGAATGTAAACACAAATAATGGTGGTAGGAGTGTAATGGTCAGAGACAAGTTCAGAGACAAAGGAAGGACTAATAAAGAAACTCAGACCATCAGTAAGGCTTTCTTTTATTCAACTGGGTGCTACATGCAGTTCTTTAGAAATTAAGAGACATGCACTGAAATGAGTCATTCTGAGTCACGACGCTGCAATAATTAAATAATTAAAGGCAATTTGGTCAAAGTCTGTAAATATTAACTCCTATGGGAACTGTCAATATGTTGAAAAAGTGCAGTAAATGGTACATTCAAGGGATAGCCCCCCCCCCCCCAAAAAAAAAATAACAGGGACTGAAGGTGGCTGTCATTAGTGGCTCGGCAGTGTCAGAGTCCAAACTCAGCACCCGGTGTCTGAATCTCAGGCTTCTAGTAGTCATTGCATGTAAGGCATGTGTAATAATAAAGTGCTAATATAACCAGTGGTCAAACATTATGGCCTGAAATATGGACACTATGTATAAAAACTTGTAATTTGATCATGGTAAGAGATCGATGTGTGTAAAAACCATTGAATTAAAGTCTGCATTTTAATCACATCCGAAATGCTTTGCTTTGTAATTTTCCAAACTGTAGTGCAGAGGAGTGAATAAATGTGTCCGTGTCCCAGTGCTGAGACTGCTGACTGACATTGTATCACAGGGCTTTCAGTTTAATTTGCATACTTACATTTAAATTAAAATTTGATTGTGTCTATCAAAAAGTTGTAATGTTCCTGCAGGAAACGCTAGGAGGATATATCTAAATCACCATCTGCCCCTGCACCTGTCTCACCCATCAATGTCTGAAGAAAATGCCATCATTAATGAGAATTCACACACACTAAAGAAAAAAACTGTTGAAGAATTCAAAGTGCATTTTTTACGAGCTACAAGTCCCACATTTCTTTTGCATAATTCTGCATTTAAGCGTCCTTTTGGAGTGAAGAAACAGTGTTTTTGTGCAAATTACCATGCTCAGGGGTGGCATCAGTGACTGCACTCCTGAACTTGAATCAGCATAACCCAAGAAACCTGTTCCCTGATAATGGTGTGCAATTATTCTCACTGGTAAATCCAGAAACCTGCATGTCATCAGAAGAGGTTACTGTGCCCCATTTAGGCATGCAAGCTTAATGGAAAAGGGGGAGGAAAAAAAAACCACGTAGATAAGTAGAGTATAATCAGACTGAATTTAACACCTTTAATGTGCGACATTGGCACCGAGAGGAACAAGTCGTGATGGCAAATAATCAGGCAAAATGAAGTGAAGAGAGAGATGGAAGGAGCCTCTCACAATGGGATCACAGCAGCTGTATATATATTCTCCTCATCATGATGCACTTGCTCGCCCTTGCTATCTCTCTTGGAAAAAAAGAAAAAGCTGTGGAAGAAAAGCTGTCTTTGTCGAAGCGGGTGCTCAGTCCTCAGCAGCTCTGACGGCGCAGTGGATCCGGCGCAGCTGAACACGCAGCGCTCATACATTTATTTCACATCCACTTTAAGAAGCAACAGAGAAGACGCTCCACCCCGGATACTGAAGTCTACCTTCTGCATTCAGTCTCTGAAGACATCTTGGGCGTCCTCACAATGAACTTGCCCGCGTGGCTGCGTCCTCCGCTGGAGCGGCTGCGCGCGCGGTTGCCGGAGGCTCGCCTCCTCCTGAAACTAAAGTTGAGCGAGAGCAAGTTGGAGTAGGTCCTCCCGCTAGGACAAGTTTGCCTCGTTTTGTGTAACACTGGAGAGCGGAACCAGCTCAGTTACTGTCCGGAGCGCATGGTTCGGTTCCGTTTGTAAGCCAGGTAAGCATAGAAAAAAAAATCCCCACTTAGCCACTGCTGGCGTCACAGTTCACTGTCTGCACAGTGCGCTGCTTCTCACCAACTGGTATCTGTCATCCTCTCAGTCCAGAGAGAATGAGGAGTCGCTGGGTGAAGCATGACCTGTCAGAGAATCAGTCATAAGCGGCTGTCTCTGCTGTGGGAGGGGGCGGCTCTCAGCCTATGGCTCTGCTGCTGCTGCTGCTGCTGCTGCTGGACCCCCGGGGCCGCTGGAGCCGCACAGCCAGGCCACGGCTCCTCTGGCCCCTTGGGTTGGCTGCTGTCGGATAAGGGGCCCTTCCACCAGTCCCTGGAGTTCACGGAAGCTGCGGAGAGGTACCAGCAGGGCTTCGGCACCAGATACAAGATCTACAGGTAAGACGTGTGTCTTGTGTGTTCTATGAAAATTACCGTATCGTGTTTCTGATCAGGGTACACAGCCGCTCTAGTGTTTGGAATGAAAAACACTCACAGGTACCACACCTGCACCAAATTAGATGCAAGCTGATGAGCAGGTCTGCGGTGAAGTGTAGCCTACCCTCTCCTGAAAACCAATCAGCCATCTGGATACAGCAGCCAGCATTTGTGCTTTGGCCCTGGATGTGTGTTACTGCTGGTGCTGTAAAATGACCCCTGCTGCAGAAGTTAAGCCTTGGATTGGGGAGGGACAGTCAGCATCCCTGAGCTGCACTTTACAGGTGGAGCATTCATAAGCTATGATCACAAATACCCTTACAAACAGCTGTAAACAAGTAGGAATGATTTTTGGATTAATTCATGAGGTCTTCTTAAGGCAGCCATAGGAGAATCCAGTGCTTGTAGACCGTTCATAAGTTCGTGGCAAGGTTGATGGTCTTGTCAAAGATTTCTTCAAATGCCCCACAAAAACCCTCATCATAGGGCGGCCATAGGGATGCCTTAGGAACAATGTAAGAACTAGGCAAGATGTTAGCTTTAAGTATGCCTCAAGAACACCTTAAGTTGTTCTTAAGAACACCTTAAAGGGGTCATTGACTGCATTTTTTTCCCCACATTTTAATAGCTCACATATGTCTTAATAAAGTGATTGTGACATATTTTGTTCACATTTTCCTAAATGTTTTAATTATTGGAGCAAATTGGTTTTGTATTTTCCTGGCTTTCTTGAAACGCTCTGATTTAAAGCCTATCACTTTAAGAAACATCCTTCACATATTCAACTCTTCCCTCCCTCTTACATCAGTTAGCCATTAGCTGACTAGCTATTAGCCTCCTTCTAGCTCAGATGAGAGGCACTGATTCACTGATCCACAACCGATGGTGTATCTCGCATTAGTCCGGCCCACCTCCCAATAATTTTGCTGTTATCCACAACAAATCGCTAGCACTGCGCCACAGGCAGCACCCTGATTACTGTAACTGCTGACCAATAGACATATTTCAGACAGTTAAAACCTACAAACACACCATTTTTCAGTTAATGACCCTTGTAAGAATCCCTGTTAATACAGAGATTCCTACAGTGTGCGTAAGGCAGTAGTCAGGCACTCATAAGGTGAAAGTTTGTCATTTGTGTGACATTTGTGTTGACAAAATGTGACAAAAGTTGTAAGATTTTCCTACCAATGACTTGAGAGTGCTGTGAGTTGTAAAAACAAAATTTGTAAGATGGTAGTAAGTATGCTGTAGGAAGATCCAAAGGTAGCCTTACAAAGAACTTAAGAACTCTAGAGCCATCGTAAAACAGAAAAGCACCTCATTTCTCACGAATGCCTCAAGTTGCTCCTGCAAATTAAACGGCAGCCATAAGAAACTATGCCCCCCTCCATGAAGGTCTGACAACTGCAGAATTCATAGGAACTGTGAGATTCTTACGAACCCATCGTTCGTAAAAATCTTTGTGACCGTAGCTTTACACTCCTGCTGTGATCAGTGACATTACACTCCTAAGAGATCTATATAAACACTGTCGACTGTGTGTTGCTTTAAAATTCATGACTGAGCGTGAACGCGGCATTGTGTAGCACTGCCATCCAAGACAAATTTCTCCTGAGGGACAATAACGTTTATTCTGATTCTGATACATGCCAGTTGAAAAGTCTGATTTGGATGTATATCTTGTCAATCTTCCTGAAGTCCTGTGAGGTTTAGTTAAAACAAAGTTTTTTTTGTTCCTGTCAGGGCTTGTAGAGTGTATCTCAGGTGGTATAAATCAATTCCTCCATTATCTTCTCCTCAGGATCTTTGGGGCTGTGGTGTTTATCTCTAGGTGACACCTGCTTTTTCTTGCAAAAGGACCGATGCAAAAATATCTCTCAGGTTCTCTGACTCAAGGCTTCTTGTTTTCCATAAGTAGTGAAAATCATTTAAAGTGACAACAAATTGGACAGACAGGACTATAGACTGCTGGTATCGACCGGCTGACGTCTCCCCTCTTGCCTGTATTTTACCTGTTTTTTTCACATTTTTTCAGCAACGGAACCCTTTTTACATTAAAAAATAAATCAGTTTGCACCCCATCAATATAAATGTTATAAAATGATATATTGTAGCCTATTACAGCACATCTAATGACAATTTAGTCTTGTAATTAGTCATGCTCAGTGACAAATGCAGCACAAAGTCAGTGGTAAGACACAAAAACGTGTGCATTTGCTCCAGCCGATGCAAGTTCACATCCACAAGAGTTGGATCTTGCTCAACACGAGCCAGGAGTTCGCTTGACGCTTGGTCACAATGGCTGTTCGGCATCGGCGGGACAGTGAATTCATTTGAGAATGAGACAGCCACTTACCAGAGACGTCGGCAGAAATGCTTTTCTCAGCCCACTACTGACAGAGCTCTGTGGCGTTGTGTGCTTGTTTGCTGCTGGGGACGGTTGACGTCAGGATGCGGTTTCTGGGGAAAGGGGTGACGTTTTCCTTTCCGAATAGTGCTGTGGGTTCAGGCATGGCAGCAATTTTTTGTTCTTTTATTTCCACCACAGATGCTAGACCCGCCTCTCCGCGGGGCGAGTTGAGAGGAGGGGGAGGAAGAAGAAGAAGAGGGATTGTGCTTGTGCTGCCAGCCTCTGACATGGAGGGGCCACTGCAAGTGTCAGTGCCCAACAAGGACAAATCATTTGCATTTTTTGGACAAATTAAGAAGTGAAATTAGACAATTTTCCACTGAGCCCTGGTTGAAAAATACAGCCCTCAAGCACTGAGCAGCCTGCTTTACCCCACAGCGACTGAGGAGTTTGGATTTGTTTGGGGTTTTTTTTAAGGATGAGCCTGAAATAAGACCAAACTGAGATATTTTACCTGGTGTAAGAAGACGATAACTGACAGGAAAGTTAATGTGAAGTAAGTCTGTGTCCTTCTTGTGACTTATTTAACATTTTTCAGATAAGGAATGTGGAAACACCGAACACTAGCTATTAGTCACCAAAATATCTCCTAGCTGTATTCTACAACTCCTGCAGCATTCTAGATAGATCACATGTCTCTGTGGGCATGTTCTGCTAAATTGCCTGGGGACTTTAAAGTGCTAGTCCCCCTCTCTGACCTCTGTAATATCAGCTCACCACAGTGAACATCACGTGGCTGTCAATCATGTGGGAGTGTGTGATTAAGCTGTCGATTTGCTCCCCGCAGCTGCTCCTTTTGCACCTTTCCCACCCCCACTCCCCGAGTAAGTGATTTCATTGCCGTCGACCGTTTTCTGTGCATACAGTAGACCTCTGTGTGGACATTCTCAAACTCTCCGCTTTTCCACATGCACATGCTGACGGAATGGCTGTGGGCGAAACCTAGGGCTAGATCTCCGATGCGCATCTGTCCACCTAGGGGACGGACACTCAGCCCGTCCCCTAGTTACGATGATTGGCTGCAGTGACGCGCTCCACGCTGTCCCTGTTCCCCAATTATTTCTCTGCCCATGGTTTCTCTCCTGGCAGTGATTTGATGGCCTCCCAGAAGGAATGGAAGACGAGCAGAGCAGCAGGCAGCACCGTGGGGAGAGGTAAATGTTAGCTGGTGCTGTAGAGGAAGTTAGAAATAGAGAGCAGCAGTTTGTGGCGAGACGCGTGTCTAAAGGGCACAAGATAACAAATGATTGCAGCTGCTGATGTGAGACTTTATTTTGATTTCTGTGCATCTCTGGGGCCGTGGGAGTCATAGCTTTGCATCCAGATGTTTTGTTTTACCCATGCCGGAGTTAAGCTACGGTCACAAAGATTGTTATGGACGATGCATTCATGAGAATCTCCCAGTTCCTACGAATTCTGGAGTTCACAGACATTTGTGGAGGGGGGCATAGTTTCTTAGAATAGAATAGAACTTTATTTTCCACCAAGTGGAACTTTGTCTTCAGTTCACCACATTCACATCACATTGCACACTGAAATCGTAAAAATTACACCCATCATCAAAACATAAATCTACAAAACAGGAACAGACAAGTCATCCACATTTTCACATCTCCTTATTCAGTAACCTAACTGCATTTGGCACAAAAGATCCCTTATAAACATTTCTACTTACTAAAAAGAGCTCGGTATCGTCGCCCTGAAGGGAGTAACTGAAACTCAGCATATACAGCAGGGGTCACCAACTAAAACTGCAAAAAGTCTGATAAGTCGGTCCTCCTCCCCAGCCGAGGTCTGAACTAGGTGTGGGAATCTTTAGGCACCTCATGATTCGATTATGATTCAGAACTCTGACTTGATTCTAAAACAATTCTCAATGCATCTTGACGCATTGTGATCCCTCCCACTGTGTAACAACTTGGCCCTTTAAAGCAAAGTATCTGCAATGACCCATGAATTTACTTCCAACATCTTTTATTAAAACAAATGGAAGAGAAATCCAACACATAGTGGGCAGTGGTGGCCTAATAGTTAGGGATGTGGACTGGTGAGCGGAGGGTCGCTGGTTCGATCCCTGGACCAGCAGGATTAGATCTGGGTGGGACAGATAACAGCAGTGTTTGCCCCACCCTCCTTAACCCCACTGTGGTGCCCTTGAGCAAGACCCTTAACCCCAACTGCCCCAGTGGAGCAGCTCAGTGGCCACAGGTCAGTCTGTGGTTGTACTGGGCAGCTTTCTGGTGTGAATGTCCTTGAAAAAGACAGGTTTCCTCTCAGTGGAACTACCCGGTATAAATAAAGGTTAAATAAAATAAACTCTGACAAATGTATCTCAAAATGTACTTGTAAGAACTGTCATCCTTTCATTGACATTCTTTCAGATGACCACAGATGTCTCCAGACAGGCCAATATTATTTAACCTGCTTTCACGCATTATTTCATTAAGCTTATGTTTTAGCTGCTTTTAGCTCTACATTAATTTTTAAACAAAAAAAATATTAAATTGAATTCTTTGTTCAATTTCAAACAGAACATAATGTAAAATTTTATAATACAGGAGGACACTAAATGTGTTTGCTGACTCCAAATAAATAGATCTAAAATCTACAACTAAAATCCTAAAAATGTTTTACAGGAGAACACAAACTAAATTGTATTGCATTAAAAAAAAAGATTAATATCTAAAACAACAAAATTTCACAAAAAGTCCACCTCTATACAATATTTTCAGTGCAGAAAAAAACTGTTTCAAACTAAGACAAAAAAAAAAACCAAAAAAAAAACAAACAAACACAAAATATTACTCCAGGACAGAATTCCTAAACTTTTTTTTTTTTTTTTTATCAACAGTAAATTCTGTTACAGCATGGATGGAGCTGTAACTCCACTGTTACAAGGAGAGGGGAGGTGGAACTTTTTATATTCAGTAATACACAGAGCGTTTACTGAGTTTTTACGTGATAACCAGCGACCTCACCCCTGCATCCCAGCATGGACTACTCGTGGCTCACAACAGCACTTCTTTTTGTGGGTACATACCGGTCTGTCCAGGGTGGATGTTGGCCTTGTGTGTGTGTGTGTGGGGGGGGGGGGGGTGATTTTGCAACCCGCTGCATACTCTGGAGCGGTTGCAGTTACAGAGTCTCTGTAGAGAGTGGCGTTGGTGGGACAGAAGAGGAGAGTCTGCAGCAGGAGAACACCCAAGGGCTCGTGCCATAATCTGTCAGGTGGTCGCCAATGCAGCACTTCAGTTCAGCTTTTTCTGCTTTTTTCCCTTCCAAAATAAAACAGTCTCACTTTTCCCCAAATTGTATCAAAAGGCTTCGGGGTCCAGACAGAGGACTCTTGGGGTCCGGATCCGGACCGGAGTCCACAATTGGTGACCCCTGATATAGAGGATGGTTAATGTCACTAACAACAGACTGAGCCTTTTTGGAAACGGCACCAACATACAGCTTTTCTAATGATGTTTGTGGCCACCCTACTAGTTTTCCAGACATTGTAACAATTCTGCCCCGTTTCTTTTTGTTTGCCACGGTAATGTTACCATACCAGAATGATATATTAAACAATAAAACACCACATACACATAGCACCATAAACCCTTTGCAGAACATCTGAGCAGACTCCAAAGCCTCTCAGTTTTCGAATCAAAAATAATATCTTGTTGCGTTTCTTATAAATAGAAGCAACATTGTCTGTAAAATTGAGTGTGTCATCAATATACAGTGGTGTGAAAAAGTGCTTTCCCCCTTCCTGATTTCTCATTTTTTTGTATGTTTGTCACACTTAAATGTTTCAGATCATCAACCAAATATAAATATTAGGCAAGGATAACACAAGTAAACACAAAATGCAGTTTTTAAATGAAGATGTTTATTATAAAGGTCTATTATTAAATCCAAACCTACATGGTCCTGTGCGAAAAAGTGATTGCTCCCCCCCCCCGTTAAAACATAAATTAACTGTGGTTTATGTCATGGAAAGCTCCTTGGGGCAAAGAGGAGAGAGATCCACACGCTGAACTGCTAGTTGTGAAATTTGTTAACTAACAAAAAGTCCAAACTGTGCACAAACACAAAAATTCAAAATAGTGTACAAAGCAAATTTACGTACGACAAAGAGGACACAGGATGCACATGGATAGTGAATGCCAGAACGGGGACAGGGTTCTGACATAAACGGCACTTTAAGACTCCAGCAATAAAGGGGAGAAATCATAATCCTTAAATAGAGCTAGAGACAACTGAACACAAATGATGGTAGGTGTGGATACCATAAGTGGGCAGGAGGTGACAATGATTATAACAGAAATCAGCTGGGGCTAGTGAGAGGGAGAAGACGGGACTGACAGCTGACAGGGGCACCGCCCACAATAGAGCAAAAAAAAAACGGAAGTGCCACTGACAGCTGCAGCCCTGAGAAGGAGTGAGAGAGAAAAAAACACAGCAAGATACAAATATAATAAAAACAAGTTAATCCAAATGTGTAAATAACAAACCAACAATGAATGCAAACAGGAAAATAAATCATACTAAAACATCAACTAACGGGGAAGCAACACCCTTGAAGGCCCCGGGCTGGAATGAAGCACCCGCAAAGACATCTACCAGAGAGGAAGCAGCACCCACGGAGGTCCCGGGCTGGGACGGAGCACTCGTGAAGACCTCAGCTGGAGGGGGCACAGCACCCATGGAGGTCCTGGGCTGGGACAGAGCACCCGTGAAGACCTTAGCCGGAGGGGGAGCAGCAACCACGGAGGTCCCAGGCTGAGACGGAGCACCTGCGAAGACCTAAACCAGAGAGGGAGCAGTACCCACGGAGGTCCCGGGCTGGGACGGAGCACCCGTGACGACCTCGGCAGGGGGAGCTGGATCCACGGAGATCTCAGGTGGCGAGGCCAGACCCATGGAGACGTCTGGTGAAGCTGGACAAACCTCGGTGACCCTGGGGAAAGGCTCAGACAAAGGGAACAGAGAGACAGGGTCAGGGTCACCGACGGCAGTGGAGTCCGGCGAGGTGAGCGCAGGTGCAGCTGGCAGCTGCACTTGGCTCTCCCCGCCAAGAGCCAGACAAGACCTCTCCAACATGGAAACAACAAAATCAAAGGAGAGCACTTGCCTGAGCTCAAGCTCCACCACCGTCCAGGACTCTGTCGATCCAGGCGGCGATGTCTTGGGCCCGGCGCTCTGGAGGTCTAACTCCAGCTCTGCTGCGGCTGACCCTACAGCAGGCTTGGTGGTTGATGCAGTCCCGGGACCCCTCAGCGAAGTGACCCATGCAGGTGGCTTGTCCAGCGTGGATCCAGGAGGTCAGTTTTCTGCTGGCTCTGAATCCTGCACTGTTGAAGTCTGGGGATGCTCAGCCATTGGCACAGGCTCCGGATCACAGGCAGTGCTCTCCCTCCATCCATAACCATGGCTGCTGGGCTGGAACCAGGTCCTCAGGACCGCTGGCTCCTCCATCATCCAGCAGCTCAATCCTGTGGCCGGCAGACAGTCAAGGGGCAGAGGAGGAGACACAGAGAGAGCAGGTGAAAAGTTTATAGCTGCAGCAGGACTTAGAGGACTGCATAAGCTGAGCCTCACCACTGGGAACCAGGCAAGAAAATTCATGAGTCAATGATGAAGAATGAAAAAACACTTGCCTGTGTTCCCGGGACATGATGTTTTCTGCTGCACCTGGTCTAAAGTCATCCCTCTCTGTGGCTACGGTGGTTATGGGCCCCTCAGAGGTTCGTGAAGGAGCCGCCCTTGCGGACATGGAGACGTGCGGAGCCAGAGAAGAAATGGCCAGAACCTCAGCAGCGGAAGGAATCACTGAGGGGAGGGAGAAGCAGCAGCAGCGGAGGAAAAGGCTGACGGCACAGCCGGAGAAGGAAAACTGGATAAAGGGACTGCTGGGGGAGTTTTCGACTTTGGCAAAAGGGAAACTGCTGCCTGAGAGGCGGGGGTATTCCTCCGGTGGTCCGGGGCACAGTGGTGGCATCTTGGAGCCGATGGAGCAGGAATGGGTGAAGTGGAGGTGGAGCAGAGCATCTGCCTTGGAGCGCACTTCTGTGTCGGCTTCGGGCTCGCTGGAGGCGGCCCCCACATCAGCCCGGGGAAAGATTGTTGGAGGACGGCGAGCGTGGCCAACAACTCCACGAACTGGGAATACCTCCACAATCCTGGGTGCGCCCTGACAATAACAGTCGCTGAATTCACACTCTCCCAGATCTTCTTTGGGATGTGGGAGGTGAGAGCTTCATCTATGAAGCTCTAAATTCAGCAGCCCACTCCTCCTCCAGGCTCGGGGACCCAGCCCAATTTTCCCTTTACTTGCCAAAGGCCGGCGTGCTGAGGACATAGTCAGGCTCCGGACAAAACAAGTGAGTGGAAACAAAAAGCACAAACTAGCAGCAGCTGGGTCTCAATGGACTGGAGTCTTCTGTCATTGAATGCCCCACGGGGCAAAGAGGAGTGAGACCCATGCGCTGAGCTACTAGTTGTGAAATTTATTAACGAACAAAATGTCCAAACTGTGCACAAACACAAAAATCCAAAATAGTGTACAAAGCAAACTTATGAATGACAAAGAGGATACAGGATACACACGGATAGTAAATGCCAGAATGGGGACAGGGCTCTGACACAAACGGTACTTTAAGACTCCAGCAATAAAGTGGAGAAATCATACTCCTTAAATAGAGCTAGAGACAATTGAACACAAATGATGGCAGGTGTGGATACCATGAGCGGTCAGGAGGTGACAATGATTATAACAGAAATCAGCTGGGAGTAGTGAGAGGGAGAAGATGGGACTGACAGCTGACAGGGGCACCGCCCACAATAGAGCAAAGAAACCCGAAAGTGCCACTGACAGCTGCAGCCCCGAGAAGGAGAGAGAGAGAAAAAACACAACAAGATACGAATATAATAAAAACAAGTAAACCCAAATGTGTAAATAACAAACAACAATGAATGCAAACAGGAAAATAAATCATATTAAAAAGCAATACAGAATGTGTGAAATTCAACCAAAGGTAAAATAACAGGAATGAGAACTCAAAAATACAGTCCAATGCAACTATAGAAAAAAGACAAAGAGACAGAGCACGGTAGAATCCTCCCCGTGCTCAGATTGTGACAGTTTATCACATCTGTGGAAAGCTGAGTTCAATTTCTCTAGCCACATCCAGGCCTGATTACTGCCACACCTGTTTTCTATCAAGAAATCACAAATAAGACCTGCCTGACAAAGTGAAGTAGACCAAAAGATCCTCAAAAGCTAGACATCATGCTGTGATCCAAAGGAATTCAGGAACAAATAAGAAACAAAGTTATTGAGATCTATCAGTCTGGAAAAGGTTATAAAGCCATTTCTAAAGCTTTGGGACTCCATCATACCACAGTGGAAACCATTATCCATAAAAGGCGAAAACATGGAACTGTGGTGAATCTTACCAGGAGCGGCCAGCCGACCAAAATTACCCCAACAGTGCAGTGACGACTCATCCAAGAGGTCACAAAAGACCCCACAACAACATCCAAAGAACTGCAGTTCTCACTTGCCTCAGTTAAGGTCAGTGTTTATGACTCACCACAAGAAAGAGACTGGGCAAAAATGGCCTGCATGGCAGAGTTCCAAGACGAGAACTACTGCTGAGCAAAACAAACATAAAGGCTGGTCTCAGTTTTGCCAGAAAACATCTTGATGATCCCCAAGACTTTTGGGAAAATACTCTGTGGACTGATGAGACAAAAGTTGAACTTTTTGGAAGGTGTGTGTCCCATTACATCGAGTGTAAAAGTAACACAGCATTTCAAAAAAGGAACATCATACCAACCGTAAAATATGGTGGTGGTAGTGTGATGGTCTGGGGCTGTTTTGCTTCTTCAGGACCTGGAAGACTTGCTGTGGTAAATGGGATCATGAATTCTGCTGTCTACTAAAAAATCCTGAAGGAGAATGTCCGGTCACCTGTTCGTGACCTCAAGCTGAAGTGCACTTGGGTTCTGCAGCAGGACAATGATCCAAAACACACCAGCAAGTCCACCTCGGAATGGTTTAAGAAAAACAAAATGTAGACTTTGGAGTGGCCTAGTCAAAGGCCTGGCCTTAATTAGATTGAGATGGTGTGGCATGACCTTAAAAAGGTGGTTCATGCTCGAAAACCCTCCAGTGTGGCTGAATTACAATAATTCTGCAAAGATGAGTGGGCCAAAATTCCTCCACAGTGCTGTAAAAGACTCAATGCCACTTATCGCAAATGCTTGACTGCAGTTGTTGCTGCTAAGGGTGGCCCAACCAGTTATTAGGTTTAGGGGGCAATCACTTTTTCACACAGGGTCATGTAGTTTTGTTTGGGTTTTTTTTACCTTTAATAATAAGCACCTTCATTTAAAATTTGCATTTTGTGTTTACTTGTAGTTATCTTTGTCTAATATTTAAATTTGTTTGATGATCTGACACATTTAACTGTGACAAACATGCAAAAAAGATGCTGGGATAGGCTCCAGCCCCCCCCCCCCCCCGGCCACCCGAAAAGGATTAAGCGGTAGAAGATGGATGGATGGATGGAAACATACAAAAAAATGAGAAATCAGGAAGGGGCAAACACTTTTTCACACCACTGTATGTTGCCAAATACTTAAAAGAATTTACAATCTCCACAAACTGATTGGAAAGTGACACGCGTGTTGCAAAATCATTTTTACTCAGAATAAGTTCCTTTGTTTAATCAACATTAATTAAAAGATAACAGGACTTACACCACTTCTCTAACTTGTGCACCTGAGCAAAGTAATCACAGTTACTGTTCTTATGAAACAGCCCGACTATGGTCATACCTTCAACGTATTTCAAAACTTTCACATTACTGTCCTGCAGTTGCTTGTCATTTACATACACAGAAAACAGTAATGGCGGCAGTACACAACCTTGGGGGGCCCCTGTATTAGTTATAGTTTCATCAGATTTAATATTACTCATACACACTATCTGTGGGCGATAAGTGAGAAAGTCTTTAATCCAATGAATAAGTCTTTCACACACACCCATGGTCAGCAACTCCTGGAGCAAAATATCCATTTGCATAGTATTAAAAGCTGAAGTCAGATCAATAAATAAAATCTGCGCATGTGTCTGCTCGCTGTAAATGACTTGATAACATATTGATTAAAGTTAAAGATGCATCTTCTGTACCCTTGTTTGGCTGATATGCAAATTGTAGAGGGTCCAGTTGGTCCCTTATAGCTGAGGTTACTAACCACCCTCTGCATGCATTTAGCCAACACAGAGGTCTTATGGCTGCCATTCAGTTCACAAGAGCAACTTGAGGCATTCTTGAGTAATGAGGTGGTTTTCTGTTGTACACTCTTCGTAAGGCTGCCTTGAGATCTTCCTACGGCATACTTACTGTCATCTGGTGAAAATTTTTGTGCAACTCACAGCACTCTCAAGTCATTGGTAGGAAGAGCTTATCTTTTAATACATTTTGTCGGCACAAATGTCGCACAAATGATGTTGTGAGTGCCTCACTACTGCCCCTTTAAGGTGTTCTCGAGAACAACTTATGGTGTTCTTGAGGCATACTTACGGCCAACATCTTGCCTAGCTCTTACATTGTTCCTAAGGCATTTGTACGGCCATCCTACGATGAGGGGTTTTCGTGGGGTGTACGCAGAAATCTTGGACAACCATCGATCTGACCATGATCTTACGAACGGTCTACAAACACTGGATTCTCCTATGGCCGCCTTAAGAAGGCTGTACGAAATGATCCAAAAATCGTTCATACAGTGTTCGCAGCCATTCGTAAGGGTATTTGTGGCCGTAATTTAACTCATGCAGTGCTTATAGAAAACAGTCAGCCTTAACAGTCTACCTCATTGGGGTACAGTAGAGAACGGGGAAGGATTTCATGAAATATATCCACAAAGTTACGTAGATGAAAGTAAGGCAGTCGGAGACAGCAGGCAACGCCCCCACCATACTGGCGCTTTATTGTTTTTAACAGTATGGAAACTCAAACACACATAAATGCGTATTAGAAGAGGGTGATCATGCTACTTTGATCTAAATATTACAAATGAACATTTTTAAGAGCAAATCTTCGAAACACATCATGTACTTGTTTGTCCATTTAACGATCTCTGCAGTAATACTTGTCCCAGGGCATCAGATATATGACTATATACTGCTGTCTGTTTGCTCATTTACAAGATGAGAGTGAGACTGAATTCAATATTGTCATAAATCACATACTTCACCGTGCTGATGCCAAATAACACCGCGTGTTATTTGTCAGGCTGGAAATGAGAGCAGGCAAAATTATACTTGTCAAGTCTGCAAGCAAGGGCCCCCTTGGATCAGTGTGATGCATATTTCAGCTGGAATCTCATCAGTGTATTGTCTCTGCTACTTTCAAATGCACAAAACAATCGTACAAGTCTAACCGATTCTATGCGGCACCCGCAGTCGTGTATATTGATGTTCTCGAGGAAGAACAGTCCTCCAGTATACAAGCCAGGCTGCTATAAAATTGTTAGACATTGCATAAGTGATAGTTAAGGCCTGTTTACACAGCACAGAGATCGTTGGATGACCACTGACAGACCAAAATTTGATTTCACAATGATCTCTGAGTGATCTCTGCCGTGGTCTTTCAATTAACTCTGTAGGTCTTTCATTGAATGCTCAGCCACTCTTCATTGATGTCTCAGCCATCTCTACCTTTGGGGTGGGAAAATTTGGTGTTCAATGAAAGATTGCAGAAAGATCAGTGAAATAAACAACGAGATTGTCGAGTGCTCCTTGAGAGATTGTTGAGAGATCGCTTCCCTTTGGTAATTGTCGAGAAATTGGTTTAGACTGAGTCAAAACTTTTATTCAATGATCTTTCAAGGATCTTCCAGTGACCTCCACAGTCTCCTCAAAGTTTTGATTCAGTCCAAAACAATCTTTCAATGATCACCAAAGGAAAGTGATCTCTCAAAGAGCACTCAATGAGCTCTTCGCTCTCTGAGTGATCTCCGTCATGATCTTTCAATGAACTCTATTGGTCTTTCATCAAACACTCAGCGATCCCTCGCTGATCTCTCAGCCATCTGTACCTCCAGAGTACAAAACTCCTTGACCACTCTGTGGTCACTCAATGATCTTATCAATCTCCCAATGACCTCTTAGAGATTTTTCAATGATCTCTCACAAGTCTTTCAATAAATGTCAAATTTTTCCAGAGATGGTTGAGAGATCAGTGGGGGTTCACTGACCATTTAATGAAAGACCAATAGGGTTCATTGATCATTGGGTTGAATCAAAACTTTGAGGACAGTGGAGATCACTGAAGATTCTTGAGAGATCATTTAGAGATTTTGGTGATTGTTCAGAGATTACTGAAAGATCGTTGAGAGATTTGGCCATTTTTCATCAATCAATGATTTCTCAACAATCTCCACCCCTGTGTAAAAGGGGGTATTCTGGATGAAAGAGTCACATGTGCCACCAGAGCTGCAGGTTGCAGACTCCTGTATTAATAAAAAAAAGAGTGTTTTTGTTGCATATGAGGGGTTCATTTTACAGCTCCACAGATTACTGCAGTCTGCTCTGTGTCACCGGTGTGTGTGACTGTGTTAGTGGATGTACTGTTGCTCTCACCACAGCGCCTCACGGCCTTGTTCTCCATGACAGACCCTAACTAAGTGAGCTGGCTGTGTTGTTGCGTTCCCAGGGAGTTTGGTCGATGGAAGGTCAACAGCCTGGTGGTGGAGAAGAGGGATGGTCCTGGTGGCAGCAGAGGTTTGACTCTGCCCCTCGACCCCGACTTCATGCACACCGTTCGGCAGCTGGGGAGGAGGCCATCCCTCCAGGCGATTACAGAGAGTCTAATCAAGAAATACGGCACGCACTTCCTGCTCTCTGCCACTCTGGGAGGTACAGTAGAGTTCGCTCAGCTTCAACAGAGGCCGAACTCACGTGGCTTCTAATGTGGTTTTGGTCTTTTTTGAAGCATATGGAACACTGATTTTACCGCTGGTTGCTTTGTAAGCAGCAGAGCGTGGTGTAATTATTCTGGATCAGTGTGTTGGGGTCAGAAAAAACACAGCTCTGGTTTGATGTACGACAGATAATTTGGAGCAGGAAGAGAAATGCAGATTCAGTAGTTTTATTTTGTTTTAAAACCAGCATGGATCCATGAACAGAGCTCCATCATTAGATTACGCTGGCTTATCATCTCTCTCTTTAATAAGGCATTATGACAGAAGATTTAAAAGTTCAGTTCTCTAAATCAGTGACACAGATTTGATGGAAGAATTTAAATACTTATTCTAGTTAGAAGAAAAATAAAATGACTATTCATGATCTCCAGTTTTCTTTTGTTTTTGTTTTGATGAACTGTCCAACACTGTGGTCCGTAGTTAGTCAGGTGCTCCCATAAATCATCAGGAATTCACAAAACTTACACTCTTATTTAAAATGTTTGGATCTATATCAGGAAGTCACACAAGTCAGAGGGCACCCAGAGAGCGCATTCCTCCGCCAAGACCCTCTCTCACAATGTTAAAGAAAGTAGAAAAAAAGTGAGGACCACCTCTGGTGAAGAGTTCATCAACATTCCTCCAGTAATTGTTGCTTTATCTTGCTAACAAACAAACAACATGAAAACCTTCCCTCCTCCGTGGAGGTAATAGTAGTCACTCCTCCTCGATGTTCTTTCTAGGTGAAGTAAAACACATCATATCAGAATTGTAAACATTTATTCTATTGTAGCGGTTTGATTCAACCCCCACAACACAGAGACAGAACACAGAGACAGTCAGCTCGCACTCCTGGGTTTTTTCCGCTGCATGCTGCGTTTACAGCTGTGAGGTTAAAGTGTCATCCATGCATTGTGTTCATGCATCCTGTCTGTACCTCTGATATGCAAATGCCCAGATTGACTGCTGTGAATGTCTTTGATGTATTGTCTGAGTTGAGTATATATGCTGCACTGTGCTGTAAATCTGCCTCTCATTCTGATTCTGCAACTGGTAGACACACACACGTGTCTCCTCTCTTTGACAGCTGGAGGAATGAAGCTGCAGCCTGCTCAAGCCATGGGCTGCAGCCGAGTTCTGATGAAGGCGGGTGATAATAAAGCTATTTAAAAATCCTACGCTGCCTTTATTTTATCATCCTCTTCACTGGTGACCCTGGAATGCACACGTTTTGTGCAAACGCAACCTTCTGATCTGAACAGCCACGCTGGCGACCCGAGACTGAAGAAAACGAGCGGCCAGCGAACGCAGCACCCGGGCATGAATGCTCCGTCGCAGCGGCCTGACTGGTCTGCCCTCCCTGCTGCCTCAGTCGACGCAGAGCCCACGGCGGGCGAGCTGCTCTCAGGACATCAACCAAGACCGGGTAAGCAGCAGAGAACGTCATGGCGTGCCCTTGCCGAGATCGGCACATCCACGCGGGACCGGCTGCGCAGCTCCTCCACATCAGAGTACATGCGGGCGACTCCCATGGCCGACGGAGCACACGTGGACCTTAACACACCATGACTAATCTGCAGCCACGGCTCGTCAGAGATGTTTTTCGGCACAGACTGCACCGATCTCCACCAAGTTTCCGACCCTGATTTCCTCTCCAGCGGGCCCACCCACGCACGGAGCCCCGGCACGCGCACCAGGGGTGACGAGGACGGCGCACCACGCACGGGACAAATACGGCTTTTCCGACTGCCTTCCTTCTGCTGCACACTGGCCCTTCAGGCTTGCTTGTACACCTGAGGCCCGCAGCTTGCTCACTGGATTTTGTAGTCTTAGCCACGGCACACAAGGGGAATTCAGCTGTCTGCGGTTCCCGAGGCTTTAGGGTTACGTCTGCCCTAAAGTCAACATGCCAGTCCCTCTGCTTTTATTTTTTTCTTGCCGCCGCTCCTGCTTTTCTTCATGGCCACGACAGGAGTCAGAGACTTAATTTTTTTTCTTCTTCTGATCTCCGCATGTTCAGGCGGAACATCGCGGAGCAGCAAACACTTTTGGCGCAACTCGAACGATTTTCCCGCGCCCGGTCAGCATTTGCTAGCCCCTTCCCCCTCCTCCTGCACAGAGCTTTTCCCTGCTCGCTGCCCAAACTGCAACATCGAGGTCACGGTCCCCTACCGTGCCCTCTGGGGGGGAGCAGTGTAGCGGTTTGATTCAACCCCCACAACACAGAGACAGAACACAGAGACAGTCAGCTCGCACTCCTGGGTTTTTTCCGCTGCATGCTACGTTTACAGCTGTGAGGTTAAAGTGTCATCCATGCATTGTGTACATGCATCCTGTCTGTACCGCTGATATGCAAATGCCCAGATTGACTGCTGTGAATGTCTTTGATGTATTGTCTGAGTTGAGTATACTGTATATGCTGCACTGTGCTGTAAATCTGCCTCTCATTCTGATTCTGCAACTGGTAGACACACACACGTGTCTCCTCTCTTTGACAGCTGGAGGAATGAAGCTGCAGCCTGCTCAAGCCATGGGCTGCAGCCGAGTTCTGATGAAGGCGGGTGATAATAAAGCTATTTAAGAATCCAACGCTGCCTTTATTTTATCATCCTCTTCACTATGTTTTTATTGATTGATTGATCCTAGGGGTGTTGGGTTTATTACAGCTGTCAGGAATCTGGGCCGAGAAAACATTAAAAATGGAATAAAATGAATAAGAAAGTATGGAGGAGAAAAGTATGTGCATTATTAAAGTAGGTGGATTATTGACAACATTATACAATATGTATTAAGGGTTGGATGTACAGTAATAGTGGAACATTATTATATTCAAAGGGTAAAGGAAATGCAGAAAGTTCCAAAAGCAGAGTTTTAAAAAAAAAAATACAGGTAAAAGACATATTAGAAAAAAATGTGTTGATGCTGTGTTTTTCTTTTATGTGAAGCACTTCTTGCAACACAAATTGCCCACTTAGGGACAATAAAAATTACTTGAACATGAAACTACTGGAGAAATGTTGATGAATTCAATGCCTTGGTGGAGGAATGTGCTCTCTGGGTGCCCTCTAATTACTTGTGTGACTTCCTAATGTAGACCCAAACATGCAGATCATGATGAATGAGACTTTCATACCGGATTGGTCGAGGCCCAGGTTAACAACGACCACCATCAGTGCTGTTAACTGACAGGGTGCCAGTGGAAATTGGACTACTGTTGGTCAAAGATCGAGGAGGAAGAGAGGGGAAGGTGTGTTAGGAGGGAGAGAGCGAAAAGGAAAGGCAGAAGTGTGGAGGTGAGAGTAGGGACGTTAAATGTAGGGACTATGACTGGTAAAGACAGAGAGTCAGTTGATATGATGGAGAGAAGAAAGGTAGATATACTGTGTGTTCAAGAAACCAGATGGAATGGAAGCAAGGCTAGGAGCATTGGCGGTGGATTTAAACTGTTCTTCCATGGTGCAGATAGGAAGAGAAATGGAGAAGGGGTAATCTTGAAGGAAGAGTATGTGAAGAGTGTTCAGGAGGTAAGATGGGAGTCAGCCGAGATCATGAGTTTGAAGCTAGAAGTCAAAGGTGTGATGTTGAATGCTGTCAGTGCGCATGTCCCACAAGTTGGATGTCGAGTTGAAGAGAAAATGGAATTCTGGAGTAGGATGAAATGGTAGAGAGTGTTCCCAGGGGGGAGAGAGTGGTGATTGGAGCAGACTTTAATGGGCATATAGGTGAAGAGAACAGAGGTGATGAGCAGGTCCTGGGTAGGTATGGTCTCAAGGAGAGAAATTTGGAAGGCCAGATGGTTGTGGATTTTGCTATAAGGATGGAAATGGCTGTGGTGAACACATACTTCAAGAAGAGAGAGGAACATAGGGACAAGACTGGAGGAAAGTGCACACAGGTCGACTACATCTAATTCAGAAGGACAAATCTGAAAGAGATAGAAGACTGCAAGGTTGTGGCAGGGGAGGATGTAGCTAGACAGCACTGAATGGTAGTCTGTAGGATGACTTTGCAAAGCAAGAAGAGGAAGATAGTGAAGGCAGCACCAAAGATTAAGTGGGGGAAGTTACAGAAGGAAGAAGGCCGCACAGAGTTCAGGAAGGAGTTGATACAAACTCTGGGTGGTAGGGAAGAATTACCAGATGACTGGGAAAGTGCAGCAAAAGTATTGAGGAAAACGGGTAGAAAGGTATGTGGTGTATCCAGTGGACAGAGGAAGGAAGACAAGGGGACTTGATGGTGGAATGAGGAGGTACAGGAAAGTATTCAAAGGAAGAGGTTAGCAAAGAAAAAGTGGGATAGTCAGGGGGATGAAAAAAGTAGACAGGAGTATTTGGAATCTAGGCACATGGCAGAGAGAGGTGGCAAAGGCAAAGGATAAGACATATGTGACCCGTACTGGTAAAATGAGTCGGAATGCACACCGGGTAATTATGAGCTACAGGCACTAGAAGTCAAAAATCATGATTCTTTCTTTGTTTGCTGGCGGCAAGTCTCGGGAAAAACCCCATCAGTGCCTAGTATCATTGTAAAGCTTGGATCTCCTACTTTGTAAAACTACACATGTTTTTGCTGAAGATGTAACTCAGGACCGATCAAATGTGAGTTTTCAAACCAGCCAAAATATAAACAAAATCTGCTTGTTGCTGGTCAGTTTTTGCCCAATTCCTACAAATTAAATATCATTTTGAAGGTCTTTCA
Organism: Pholidichthys leucotaenia; assembly: GCA_020510985.1. Classification (NCBI taxonomy): domain Eukaryota; kingdom Metazoa; phylum Chordata; class Actinopteri; order Cichliformes; family Pholidichthyidae; genus Pholidichthys; species Pholidichthys leucotaenia. Next base: position 169,065,789 of record CM035846.1, read on the forward strand.
ATACAGAATAGTAAAATAACAATACCTCAGTTTTGAAAATTTCTTCATTGTGACTCATTTTGCCAGCACAGTGAGAGGCTGGACACTACGGAAGGAGAAAAGGACTTGTATGATTGGCTAGACAGAGAGATCGAGCTGGAAAAGATGTGCAGCAGGTTAAACTGATTAAGGACAGAGATGGTAATGTACTCACAAATGACGATTGTGTTGAGAAGGTGGAAGGGGTTCTTTGAAGCGCTAATGAATAAAGAAAATGAGAAGTCAGGCAGGAGTCTCCATGGACCATAATGGTTGCAGATAACATTTTGAAGTGTACTGAGAATATGGAGCAGGTGGAAGAGAACCTGGAGAGATGGAAGTATACTCTGGAGAGAAGAGGAATGAAAGTCAGTAAAAACACAACAGAATACATGAGTGTGAATGAGAGGGAGGCAGGTGTAATGGTGAAGATGCAAGGAGCAGAGGTAGTGAAAGAAGATGAGTTTAAATACCTGAGGTCCACCATCCAAAGCAATAGAAAATGCAAAGCAGAAGTGAAGAAGAGAGTGCAGGCACGGTGGAGTGGGTGAAGACGAGTGTAAGGGGTGATTTGTGACAGAAGGATAGCAGCTAGAGTGAAAGGGAAGATTTACAAGACGGTAGTGAGACCTGCTAGGATGTATGGTTTGGAGACGGTGGCACTGACACAAAGACAAGAGGTGGAGCTGGAGGTGGCAGAATTGAAGATGCTAAGATTTTCATTGGGAGTGACTAGGAGGGACAAGATTAGAAATGAGTATATCAGAGGGACAGCTCAGGTTGAGCAGTTTGGAGACAAAGTAAGAGAGGCAAGGCTGAGATGGTTTGGACATGTGCAGAGGAGGGATAGTGGATATACTGGACAAAGGATGTTGAAGATGGAGCTGCCAGGTATGAGGAAAAGCAAAGACCACAGAGAAGATTCATGGATGTAGTGAAGGAGGACATGGAGAGGGTTGGTGTGACAGAGGAAGATGAAGGGATAGGGTCAGATGGAGGCAGATTATCTGCTGTGGTGACCCCTAATGGGAGCAGCCAAAAGAAGAAGTAGAAGAAGAAGAAGATGGCCGAAACAGGCATACTGTAAGAGCGACAATGACACTGGAAATTTCCTACTTTTATCATGAGTGCATGTTAACAGACAGAAAAAAGTGAAGTAACTTCCTCCAAAACATGTAGCAGTCATGCATTATCTATGAGTTTTGAAAGTCCTAAAACTAACACGTCATTGTAAGCATATATTTGTTGGAAAATAATAACTATACATGTTTGTTACTATAGAATATTTCATCAATTGGTCATTTTTTGATAGGAACATGCCTGTAAAATGACCTAATACTCACCTTTGGTGATGAAAAATAGTTCCCTCTATAGTAATCCTGAGTAACAGAAATGATGAAGAAGCAGCTCCGAAATAGGTGCACTGGCAAACTGACTTATATAGGTTGTTTAAGCTAAGATATGGTGTTAGAATCTACTAATGAGTGCCTGCTGTGCTGCCTTCAAAATGTGCTTGTCCCCTCTCTGACTGAAACTTAAGGCCCTTAATGCATTTCACTGATGTTTCCTCGCAGCCTTTCAGTATAAATAACAGGCCTTATTGATGCCCTGTTCTCACCAGTTCTCTGGAGAGTACGTTAGTCTGAAATCACACTGGTGTATTCATGAAAATCTGTAAATGCTGTAAAAATGGGGTAGCTGGTGAAATGCTTTTTAAAATTTTTGGCAGAACAAAGCTGCATGGAGACACAAGAACTATTTGTTAAAATGAAATGAAGGTAAAACAGCAGATTTTATATATTAAGTATAAAATTTAGTCATTGATTTCCTTTGTTTGAAAAATTCAGAACCATTTCTAACAGTTTCGGCTGCTGCCTCTTTGGTGTCACCACAGCAGATCACAGGCCCACAAATTGATTTGACAAGGATTGTTTTTATGCTGGATGCCCTTGCTGAGGCAGCCTTCCCCATTTTACCTGAGCTTGGGACTGATTTTGCGCTTTCCCTGTGGGTAGGTAACCAACATCCCTTTCCACTTTTGATTTAAGCTGAGCACCAAGCTAGAAGGCAGAAAGTACCATTTTCATAGTCTTTGGTGTGACTTGCTGGGGCTTGAACCCACAACCTCTTGGTTATGGGGCGGAGTTCAGCAGTCCAGTTGTTTCTGGGCCTCCTTTCTCATATATTTGTTACTCTTTTCTCATAAATTCATGGATATTTTTTTGTTCAAATTTAAGGAAAAAAAAATTACAGATTTTTGTTGCTCATTATTTCATAACTTTTTCTTTTAAATTAGGAGCTTTATTTTTATACATCTGCAATTTTTTTTTCACGGAATTTGCATGTTTTGTTGTAAAAAACAGTTTTCCTTTTAAATTTGGTGCCTTTTTTTAATCCTCCGCTGGTCAAAGTCCCAAGTGGGATTATGTTATGGCAATGTCCCTCTGTCTGTCCGTCCGTCTGTCCGTCTGTCCCTTAAAAGGTACCTGACTTGTGAAATCAACTCCTGCTACATTTTTGTTCTCAGTGTTTTGAACCTTGGTACCATGGTTTGATAGACACCAATGATGCACATGTTGATATTAGACTTCGATCAGATGATGTTTGCAGGAGTTATAGCCCCTGATGTTAAATTTTTTGCCTCAGTTAATGATTTTGCCCCATTACTTGATATGCTTATTTCACTTTGTTTGGCAGAAACTATTTGTATCGACTAATGAACGTCTCTCCAGATGTTGTGAAACTATTTTTCTTGTATATTCATGGACAATGGTTTATCTTAATTTGGTTCTGCCCAAATAATTACATGGAAAAGTTGAAAACTGCTCTTCTTCAGTGACATATTGGGATTAGGGCTGTGCGATATGACGATATACTGTATATCAGTGATGCGATAAAAAAACGTCCACCATTTCATATAAAACTGCATCATTTATACTGGGATTTAAAAGACACATACCCTGTTTCTACTTGTCACCGCCCGCCTCTCCCCCGCAGTACACCAGGTGTGTGCAATAGTGGATTCTGCTGGTCAGCACAGCAGATAACTGCATGCTAATGTTTTGGTCATATAACCGCTACTTCTGTTTGCCAGGGATGTGGGACTGTTTCCCACCGCGCTGCATCAGAGAGGATAGTCCTCTAACCTCGTTTTAATTGGAGGTGAGTAATGTTAACACCATCTGTGACGTGTATTGACTGTCCCTCTCTCTTCCTGGAAGAACGACGCCTTTCTTTTCTCCTCTGCAGTTTTCTCCCACACCCCTGAGGGGACCCTGAACCACAAGTGGGACTCTACAGCTGCTCTGCATCGACTGTTCAGAGCAGCCTACTTTAGGTCCCTTAGCCCAGTGTCCCTGGCCAGTTGGCCACAGGGCTTTAGTTGTGTTTGGGCTTGTGGAAGTGCTATTTTGACCTGTGCATTGGGCTTTAGTAGCTTCAGGCCTGTTTAGTGCCTATGCACTTTAGTCTTTTGACAACTGTTGTAAAGGAACGTCTGAAGGGGTTCTCTGCCTTTCCTTTACTTCATTTTTCTCCTGTTTTGTGGTAAGCCAGATAGGCAAGCTTTTGTAGTTGGAGTTTCACTAGGGTAGTTTTCTTTTCTTTTCTAGAAAGCGAGGAGGTTTTGTTTGTTTTTTTGGCCTGGGTGAACCCTGAAGTTTTTTTTGTCATTTCCTCTTTAGTTATCCGTTCTGTTAGCTTTTATTCACCTGTAAATAAATCATCACTTTTTGTTTGGCACATAATCAGTCCCTTTGTGTTTATTTTTGAGTGTGTTTTGTGTTGCAACCAAGTTTTATGTTACCTCCTTTTGTTTCCCCTAGCATTTTGGTTAATAAGGTCGTAACAACGTCGCTCTCTCTAATTATAAAATAGCACACGCTAAATGACGATGCTAACTTGTCACTAATAGGAAACATAGTGTTCAGACCGTCATTTCTTTGGTTTAAATCACTGCCGAGTTTCTGAATTTTGTCTAAATAAATATTACTAAAGCTGCAAAAGTGTATGACAGCAGCCGCATACACACTAAATAAATAATAAATAAATTAAAATATGTTGGAACAAGCTGGCTCTTAATGTAACTTGATTTCTAATCATTTTTAATTACTCAAGTAGTGACAATGAATACAGTTGAAATCATCTCAAATGCACATAAAATAACCAATTTTATAACAACACTGCAAAATTAAGAGGGAAAAGGTGCATAAAATTAATGACAGAGGAATTTGTACAGTTGATTTTTTCCACTATGTAATTTAAAATGTAGAAAAAGAGATGGTCCTTTTTATTGGTTATTAAAAGAAGAAGCCAACTTTATTATCATACAGCCAATCATGTACAGCAGAATGAAATGACGTTTCTCCTATCTACAATGTTAATCACATCTAGAATCAGAGGGGCTGCTGCCATGCAAGGTGCTGCCACAAACAACTTTTCCTTCACCCATCATGCTGAGCACCAAGCTAGAAGGTGGGAAGTACCATTTTTTTATGGTCTTTGGTATGACTTGGCTGGGACTTGAACCCCCAACATCCCAGTTGTGAGGCGGATGCTTTATCAACTAGGCGGCCTAGTTTATTATATATAAACTATAGAATTTATAGAAAATGTATATTGTAATATACTGTATATTGTTATCATCAAATAAGATTACTTATATTGTGATATGAAATTTTGGTCATATCGTACAGCCCTAATTGGGATCATTATAGAAAATGGAGGTGGGGGATCTTGCACTTGCCTCAGACTGCTGTTGAATTTGTAAATAAATGGTTGCAAATTTAAGACAATAAATCAATTCTTTTTCCTTAAAATTGCAATATTTTTTTATAAAGATTTGTCTTTATTCTGATAAATTTTCAAATTAATTCTTGCTAACCTGGGTATTCCAGTTTCCTCCCACAGTCCAAAGATATGCACGTTAGTTTAACAGGCACCACCTGGGGATAAACTGTCCTTCTGTTTTAATGTTTGAGTGGATGATTGTTTCTCTGTGTTGTCCCTGTGATGAACTGGCGATCTGTCCAGGGTGTCCCCTGCCTCTCACCCAAAGATGCTGAGAGAGGCTCCAGCCACCTTGCAACGCAAAACAGATTAAGCTGTTAAGAAGATGAATAAATGAATTCTTGCAAATTTGTGACTTTTCTCATAGATTTTCTTGTTTGGCAGACATATTTTTTTCAAAATCCAAGCTACAGGGAGCTTCAAATTATGGGCAAAAAATCTGACTCACTGAAGAGAAGCAGCACAGACTTCATATCTGCTTTGTTTTTAATGTAATTTTCATCCATTATAATTAAGATAATTGAAATAATTTAGGGGACTTGATAAAGAGATCTCTCTTTATTCATGAGCAACTTAATAGATGCAGAGACCTTGCCTGTGCCTTTTCCTCCAATCATCCAAACCATCAGTTCACCCACAGTACTTAATCACTGCTGTGCTTTTCCATCCAGTCTAGAAAGATACTAATGAAAGGTGATTAGTGCTCTTCTGCTGGAGCTAATGACCCTCTCATTCCCTCTTGCCTCACTGTTGCCAGGGGAGGAGTCTTTGACAATATTTGTGGACAAAAGGAAACTCAGCCAGGAGTCTTCGCCCACAGGGGTGGAGGGTGGCCGCAGCATCACCTCCAACACTACAGGACTGGTGAACCTGGAAGCCCTGCACCAGCTAGCTGCTTCCTACTTCACAGACAGAGAGAGCACCCTGCGCCGCCTGCACCACCTCCAGATCGCATCCACCGCCATACGGGTATGTAGAAGGAGAAGGAAGATTGTAAGTGCAGTTGGGGAATGAAATAACGCACACTCACTGCCCGGAGGTAGGCGTGTTGCTCTCCTGCCTCACAGTTTGTTTGCCTCCGGCATTTGCACAGGGGAACAGGTTTATTGTATATAGAGCGTGGAGTTTTGCTTGGTCTTCAGTTCTGACATCCATGACTGACTATAGGGAGAGACTTTAGAGGAAGGAAAACAATTTCAGACTGGATCAATGAATGAATGCACTATATACACAGATCCCAAGGCTAAAACTGACAGTGTAGCTCAATACAGGACCAGAACAAAATGAAATTCTATTCAGTCCAGTATTGCTGCTTAGTTTTTTTCATTTAGTTGTTTTATACAGTTTGAGATTAACTTTGCATTAAGCTGTTGGTACTTTCAAACACATACTGTACTGTTGCAGCTTGGCAGATCAGTGACTGACACTGTTGCCTCACAGCAAGAGGATCCTAGTTCAAGTTAAGAGTGGCCCTTCTGTGTAGAGCTTCTCATGCTTACATGGGGCACAGTCCAGACATGCTCAATGGTGCCGCATAGGGGTGGGCACCGCCAGAGACCTCACGATACTGTACCATCACAATACTACGATTCCTTAAGTACTGTGATTTCACGATTGAGTAGTGCAATACCCTATACCATATATTTTATTTTTCCTCTTATTCAACTTCAAATTGTGTCCACAAAGTACAACTGTGAACTGTTTCATATAATAAATTATTCAGTCTATTCAACTCACCAGGGTCACTCTTGTTTCAGTGGCTGGAGGATCTCTGTCCTCCATGGGATGGTGTTCTGTTGTGGATTCAGTGCTCTGGAGGTCTACACTTCATGGGATGCTGCGGTCCTTGCTGCTGTGCTCAGGGACTCCTCGGCTTGTGGCAGTTGAACAGGGTCACATGCCTGGACTCCAGTGTTTTAATCATTTGGCAGGGGCCTTCATTTTCCACAGCACTGTATGGATGCAGGTCTTTGCACGTAAGGTGCGCCATGGACTGTTGTCTTCTTGGCTTGTTCGGAGGCAGCTTTGTCAAGCTGGCTGTTTCATGGGGTTGGTTGATTTTTTTTAGCTGGTGCTATTGCTCGACCATTGCCCGCTAACGCTGCTGCCTTTGGATGCTGCAGAGACGGCTATTTTTGGGTTAAGTATGGTCTGTATTAGACAGGCTAAACACAACTCAATTTTCAATGACTATTTTTGGGCTAAAATAAGGCTTGGACTGGCAGATCTGATTTAGCTCAAAATGCAACATCTAAATTATGGCTTGTACTGAGGGATGGGGGGTTGTCTTTGTTATTAAATCCAATCTTTTTTGGTGCATTTCTCAGTTCTTTGTCCAATGTTGTTTCTCCATCCACTATCTTAATTAGTACACCTGGCAGGAAGTCTCACAGGACAAACTATGACTTCACCCTAACAATTAAATACAATGATTTGCAAATTGTTTTCAACCTATATTCAATTGAATACACTACAAAGACAAGATATTTATTGTTCAAACTGATAAACTTTATTGTTTTTTGTAAATATTCACTCATTTTGAATGTTATGCCTGCAACACGCTCCAAAAAAGCTGGGACACGGGCATGTTTACCACTGTGTTACATCACCTTTCTTTTTAACAACACTCAATAAGCGTTTATTAACTGAGGACACTAATTGTTGAATCTTTGTAGGTGGAATTCTTTCCCATTCTTGCCTGATGTGACTTCAATCATTAAACAGTCTAGGGTCTCTGTTGTCATATTTTACGCTTCGTAATGCACCACACATTTTCAATGGGAGACAGGTCTGGTCTGCAGGCAGGCCAGTCTAGTACCCATACTTTTTTGCTATAAAGCCACACTGTTACTTGTAGAATGCGGCTTGGCATTGTATTGCTGAAATAAGAAGGGATGTCCCTGAAAAAGGTGTTGCTTGAATAGCAGCATACGGGGGGGCTGAAAAGTTTGTAGGCTGACAAGTTCATAGTGGTCAAATTTGACCAAATGTGGTTTATTTTTCAGCATAGTCTCCCCTTCGGTCCACACACGCTTGGATCCCTGTGGTTGAAAAATAAACCACATTTGACAAAGTTGACTATGAACTTTTCAGCCTATGAACTTTCCAGCCCCCCCCCCCCCGCCCTACGTATGTTGCTCCAAAAATGTATCTATGGTTCAGCAATAATGGTACCTTCACAGATGTGCAAGTTTCCCATGCCCTGGGCACTAACACACCCCCATACCATCACAGATGCTGGCTTTTGAACTTAACAATGATAACAATCTGGATGGTCTTTTTTCTCTTTAGCTTGTAGGGGACAACATCCATGATTTTAAAAAGCAGTTTAAAATGTGGACTAATCAGACCACAGCACACTTTTCCACTTTGTGTCAGTCCATCTCTGATGAGCTCAGACCCAGAGCAACCAGTGGCGTTTCTGGGTGTTGTTTATATATGGGTTTCACTTTGCATGATAGAGTTTCAACTTGCACTTGTAGATGTAGCAATGAACTGTGTTAACTGACAATGGTTTTCCAAAGTGTTCCTCAGCCTATGTGGTAATAGCTTTTACAGAATGATGCCAGTTTTTAATGCAGTGCCACCTGAGGGATGGAAGATTATGCCCACTCATTGTTGGCTTTTGGTCTTGCTGCTTATGTGCAGAAATTTCTCCAGATTCTCTGAATCTTTTGATGACATTATGGAAAGTAGATGATAAAATCTCTCAATTCCTTGCAATTGTAGATTGAAAAATGTTCTTTAATTGTTGAACTATTTGCCCACGCATTTGCTCACAAAGTGGTGAACCTCGCCCCATCCTTGCTTTTGAATGCTGAGCCTTTTGGGGATGCTCCTTTTATACCCAATCATGACACTCACCTGTTCCCAATTAACCTGTTCACCCATGGAATGTTCCAGAAATATGTTTTTTAAGCATTCCTCAACTCTTCCAGTCTTTTCTTGTCCCTGTCCTAGCTTTTTTGGAACATGTTGCAGGCATCAACTTCAAAATGAGTGAGTATTTGCAAACAAACAAACAAATAAAAAAACAAACAAAAAACAATAAAGTTTAACAGTTTGATCATTAAATATCTTGTCTTTGTAGTGTATTCAAATGAATATGCAGTGGTGTGAAAAAATGTTTGCCCCCTTCCTGATTTCTCTTTTTTTTGTATGTTTGTCACACTTAAATGTTTCAGATTATCAAACAAATTTAAATATTAGACAAAGATAACACAAGTAAACACAAAATGCAGTTTTTAAATGAAGGTGTTTATTATTAAAGGGAAAAAAATGCAAACCTACATGGCCCTGTGTGAAAAAGTGATTGCCCCCTAAACCCAATAACTGGTAGGGCCACTCTTAGCAGCAACAACTGCATTCAGGTATTTGCGATAACTGGCAATGAGTCTTTTACAGCACTGTGGAGGAATTTTGGCCCACTCATCTTTGCAGAATTGTTGTAATTCAGCCACATTGGAGGGTTTTCGAGCATGAACCACCTTTTTAAGGTCATGTGACATCATTCCAACCGGATTCAGGTCAGGACTTTGACTAGGCCGCTGCAAAGTCTTCATTTTGTTTTTCTTAAGCCATTCAGAGGTTTACTTGCTGGTGTGTTTTGGATCATTGTCATGCAGCAGAACCCAAGTGCGCTTCAACTTGAGGTCATGAACAGATGGCTGGACATGCTCCTTCAGGATTTTTTGGTAGACAGCAGAATTCATGGTTCCATTTACCACAGCAAGTCTTCCAGGTCCTGAAGCAGCAAAACAGCCCCAGACATCACACTACCACCACCATATTTTACTGTTGGTATGATGTTCCTTTTCTGAAATGCTGTGTTACCTTTACACTGGATGTAATGGGACACACACCTTTCAAAAAGTTCAGCTTTTGTCTCGTCAGTCTACAGAATATTTTCCCAAAAGTCTTGGGGATCATCAAGATGTTTTCTGGCAAAACTGAGACCAGCCTTTATGTTCTTTTTGCTCAGCAGTAGTTTTCATCTTGGAACTCTGCCATGCAGGCAATTTTTGCCCAGTCTCTTTCTTATGGTGGAGTTACGAACACTGACCTTAACTGAGGCAAGTGAGGCCTGCAGTTCTTTGGATGTTGTTATGGGGTCTTTTGTGACCTCTTGGATGAGTCATTGCTGTACACTTGAGGTAATTTGGGTCGGCCGGCCACTCCTGGGAAGGTTCACCACTGTTCCATGTTTTTGCCATTTGTGGATCATGGCTTTCACTGTGGTACGATGGAGTCCCAAAGCTTTAGATATGGCGTATAACCTTTTCCAGACTGATAGATCTAAATTACTTTGTTTCTCATTTGTTCCTGAATTTCTTTGGATCGCAGCATGATGTCTAGCTTTTGAGGATCTTTTGGTCTACTTCACTTTGTCAGGCAAGTCCTATTTAAGTGATTTCTTGATTGAGAACAGTTGCGGCAGTAATCGGGCGTAGGGGTGGCTAGAGAAATTGAACTCAGCTTTCCACAGATGTGATAAACCACAGTTAATTTATGTTTTAAAGGGGGCAATCACTTTTTCACACAGGGCCATGTAGGTTTGGATTTTTTTTACCCTTAATAATAAATACCTTAATTTAAAAATTGCTTTTTGTGTTTACTTGTGTTATCTTTGTCTAATATTTAAATTAGTTTGATGATCTGAAATATTGAAGTGTCATAATTTGCCCTGGCAAGGGCAGACTGAGGACACCAAGCGCAGGCTGTGAGTTTGCACAATTTAACAATGAAAAACACAAAGTACAAAGATACACAAAAACTGACGAACATGAGAAGCTGGCAAGAACAGGATACAAAAAGGGGAAGCAGCTTGGAGGCTGAGGCATGTGGGAAATGCCGGCGAAACAGGAGAAACCCTTGAATACGAAAAAGAGACGGAGACTCCATCTAGGGATGAGAAGGACACTGTGAGGAGAAATCCAAGCAGCGTCTATTAAATAGGTAAACAGGGATCAACCAAAAGAGCATCAGGTGTGGGCAACATGAGTGAGGATAACTAGGACAATCACTGCCAGGTGTGACAGCCCGCGAAACAGAGTTGACACCCAGAAGTAAACACAGACAGCTGTCACACCGAGAGAAACTGACATGATTCGGACAAACCCAGATGCAGACACAGACTTAGAATAAACACAGTTATCTTTATTAAATGTGTGTGGGAGTGTGTGTGGGAGTGTAAATGTGAATGAGTGCAGGAGCACGAGCAGAGCGGGGACAAGTCTGGCAACCCTAGGATAGAGGCGAGGCAAGAGTATGAGTGCTCTGTAAACTGGATGAATAAACAAGTGATTAAACAGTCTTATGGTGCTGGTGAGTAGTTGAGGCACTGAAGAGCATCCAAACAGCACCGTATGCCAGTGCCTCGGCCCGTCGTGTGCTCGTGCAGGTTTAGGTGATTCAGGTGCTTCAGAGGTAAATAGTTCATTCATAGAAACCAGAGTTTCCTCAGAGTGTAAGCGAAGGTCCTGCTCCGCCGCCAGGAGGAGGAAGTCCGCCAAGGGGTATCCACCTGTGCACAGGGAAGACAGAGGGAAGGAGTGTAGAGAATGAATTTCTTGGAGAGGCTTACGTTGTGTTGGGGAGACGAAACTCCCAGACGATCAGGCGTGCTGAAATGATGAGGGAGGCGAGACTCCCTAGCGAAAGGAGCAGTAGACTCTAGCACAGAATTCTTTCATCCAGATGGAGTGTTGAAGTCTCTGTGCAGAATGATAGGCAGAGCTCCTTAAGAAGACTGCCTAATTGGAGGAGCAGGTGTGCGCGCAGCTGTGGAGACATTTAGGCAGCAGGCACACAGAGCGGATCACCACAGAAACAATAGGAACAGGTGACTATGTAAGTAAAAGAACAGGAGAGCCAAAAGGTAACTGAAAATAATACTAAAACAGGAACAGATCAAAATGTACAATGAGAAAATAATAACTGCCAGGATAGGACAAGATAAAACATAAACCCAAAAGAAGTACTCATAAAACAATACTAATGAAAACTGAGATTACAAAGGGAGAACTGGAGATAAGGACAAATATAAACAGGAAAAATAAATACAAGATAATACAGAAATACGTAAGCTAACTAAATTAAGATAAAATAACAGGAGAGTAAGAACAGAAACAAGCAGACAAACAGAGATACCAAAAATACAACAAACCATACTAAATACAAAATAAACAGAGATGCAAAAATACAGAAAATAACTTATGCAAACTTAAAGGCTGAGCACAGCTCCCCACCCATGCTCAGTATCATGACAGAGCCCTCAAGGAATGGAGCCCAGACACCCCAATGTAACATCAGAAAGAAAAAAAGAGAGAAAAGACCCACCCACAAAGACCCCTACCCCCACCCACACACAACTAGAACAAGAAAAAAATGACCCACCCCGCGAAGGCGGTGGGGGAACCCAGGCTAGGAGGGACTGAAACAACAGCAATAAAAAAGAAAAACTCATGACCCACAACACTGAACAGAATAGGTGAAACCGATCTCTAAGGAAACTAAATGACAAAATGACACAGTTCAGGTGGTCTCCAGAAGTCCCAAAACCACCAGATCACATGACAGAATGAATCAGGTGGCCTCCCAGAGCTCCAGAACCATCCGATCCTGTGGTGGAATAGGTTGGGTGGCCTTCCAGAATTGAAAGACCACCTTAACAGATGGAGTAGTTGATTGCGTTGCCTCCCAGAGTTCTTGAGCCACCCAAGCAGATGGCGTAGTCCGTCGGGTGGTCTCCCAGCATCACTGAGCCAACGGACTGCGTGGCACGACACGTCGCCTCCTGGAGGCGGTACCTGGAACCAGTGCCTTTCGCAGACCACAGCAGCTAAGAGGTGAAAACCCAATGAGGAGGGTGACTGACCAGCAAGAAAACTAGGCAAAGGGGATGACTGACCAGCGAGGGAACCAGACGAAGAGCATGGCTGATTAGCGGGGGAACTAGATGAGGGGAACTAATGATCACTGGCGAGCTCAAGTGAAGGCTGCTGGCCAACAGCCACCTTAGGCGAAGGCGGATGATCTTCGGTGACCTCAGGCGAAGAGAACAGGCCCCCGGTGACCTCAGGTGGAGACAGAGGGCCCACGATGAACTCAGGTGGAGAAGAAGGACTCACGGTGACCTCAGGCGAAGAAGGAGGAACCACAGTGACTTTGGACGAAGGCGAAGGACCCACGGTGACCTTGGACGAAGGTGGAGGACCCACAGTGACCTCAGGCGAAGGAGGAGGAACCACAGTGACTTTGGACGAAGGCGAAGGACCCACGGTGACCTTGGACGAAGGTGGAGGACCCACAGTGACCTCGGGCAAAGGTGGAGGACCCACAGTGGCCTTGGGTGAAGGCGGAGGACCCATGGTGACCTTGGAGGATGGTGGAGGAACCACGGTGGCCGCAGGCGATGGCGGAGGACCCACGGTGGCCTCGGACAAAGGTGGAGGACCCTCAGTGATCTCAGACAATGGCTCAGGCAAAAGAACAGAGACAAACACTGGTTAAGAATCACCAGCAGCAGTGGAGCCCAGCAAGGAGACCTCGGAAGCAGAGAACATCTGCAACTGATTCTCCCCACTACAAGCAATACAAGGTTTCTCTAGAACTGATGGTGTAGAAACAGAACAGAGTACTTGTCTTGATTCGAGCTCCAACGCCTTCCAGGACTCCGACGACTCAGGCAGGGACATCTCCAGTCCATCCGTTAGGGTGTCCATCCCTGATGCGACCATCTCAGATGGGGAGGATAAGACAGACATTGGAATTCTTCCAGGGCCGCAGGCACTTCCATCATCCGGCGGCTCTCTTCCAGGACCAGCGGATATTCATGGGAAACAGGAGAGGACATGGGAAAAGCAGGTGAGGGGACAATAACAGCAGCAGGTGGTGAGGACTCAGTTAATTGGGCTGCAGCTGCTGAGCCTCACCACCAGGAATAAGGCAAGACAGTTCATTTTTAAAAGTAGGAGAATGAAAAGACACTTCCCTTAATTCCTGGGGTGTGATGATAGTTGCTGCTGCTGGACTAGACAATGTCCTCCTGGGAGCGGCGGAGGTTGTCTGGCGAGGAGGCGGAGACAAGCAAGACGCTGGAGTCCAGGGATAGTGGTTCATCGGCACAGACCTCGGGGCAGATGGTTTACTCGGCCTTCTCTCATGGAGTGACTGTGGGGCAGAAGCAGATTGAACCCCAGCCCTGAGTAGCAGAGCCAGGGACCGCCTCACCGATAGCACCGGGTCCCGCGATGCCGAAACCAGGGGACACTTCTTTGTCGGCACAGGCTTCGGGACACCTGGTGAAACTTCATCCTCCCGATGCACAAACTCAGGGAGGAGCCATGGCTTGTACTCCAGGAACAGCTCTTTTTCCGCTGCCAAAACCTGCTGGCGCTCCTCCAGCTCTTCAGCCAATGGTGCGAGCCATTGTTTGGAAGGTGAAGGCAGGGCTGTTGCTGGAGAGCCGCAAGAGGCTGGGGACTTCCATGCCCGGGGACATTTCTTCGTCGCCGCAGGCATGGTTGTGGAGGAGGCTTTCCTCAGCCCATAGAGCATGGGTTGTGGGTTGGTAATGGAGAGCAGTAGGTTCTTGAGCTCCGGGTGGCTCCACAGGCTAGGGCATGCTTCGAGCCCCTGTGCCACTCCAACCAGACGTTCCCAGGCCGCTTCGGGAGTGCGAGAAGCACGAGCCTCTGATAAGATGTTATGTAACACTTCTACCGTCCAACACTCCACCCCACTTAGTCCACTAACACTAGCAAAGTCCGTCAACGCTGCCATGCCAGTGGAAAAAAACAAATACTAACAAAAATACGGAAAGGAAAAGAAAAAAGCAAAACCCACAGCCGCTGGCGTCTAAATTGGCAGTGTCCTTCTGTCATAACTTGCCCTTGCAAGGGCGGACTGAGGACACCAAGTGCAGGCTGTGAATTTGCACAATTTAATAATGAAAAACACAAAGTACAAAAATACACAAAAACACAAAAACTTACGAACATTAGAAGATGGCAAGAACAGGATGCAAAAAGGAGAAGCAGCTCGGAAGCTGAGGCGTGTGGAAAATGCCAGCGAAACGGGAGAAACCCTTGAATACGAAAAAGAGACGGGGACTTCGTCTAGGGACGAGAAGGACGCTGCAAGGAGAAATCTAAGCAGCGTCTATTAAATAGGTAAACAGGGATCAACCAAAAGAGCATCAGGTGTGGACAACATGAGTGAGGATAACTTGGACAATCACTGACAGGTGTGACAGCCCACGAAACAGAGTTGACACCCATAAGTAAACACAGACAGCTGTCACACCGAGAGAAGCAATAGGAACATATGACTATGTAAGTAAAAGAACAGGAGAGCCAAAAGGTAACCGACAATAATACTAAAACAGGAACAGACCAAAATGTACAATGAGAAAATAATAACTGCCAGGATAGGATAAGATAAAACATAAACCCAAAAGAAGTACTCATAAAACAATACTAATGAAAACTGAGCTTATAAAGGGAGAACTGGAGATAAGGACAAATATAAACAGGAAAAATAAATACAAGATAATACAGAAATACGTAAACTAACCAAACTAAGTTAAAATAACAGGAGACTAAGAACAGAAACAAGCAGACAAACAGAGATACCAAAAATACAACAAACCACACTAAATACAAAATAAACAGAGATGCAAAAATACAGAAAATAACTTAAACAAACTTAAAGGCTCAGCACGGCTCCCCACCCATGCTCAGTATCATGACATTAAGTGTAATAAACATACAAAAAAAATGAGAATTCAGGAAGGGGGGCAAACACTTTTTTACACCACCGTAGGATAAAAAGGATTTTGAATCAGCGTTCAGATTAGATGTTTTTAAACTTTGCCTCTAACTTGTAATTTTCTCTAATTGGTTTTTCATGTTATATATGATCTCTTACTATGTAAAATTAATTTCCTTGTGAAACCAGGGTAATCACGTCTCATTTATGTAGACAAAACAGAAAGAGGATACCTGCTGTGAGTTAGGCAGAACCATCTGTTTGCACAAATGCAGGAAACATGGACTACTTCAGTGAAAACAAGAAAAGAAAGCTTTATTCATGCTTTAATCTTAAACCTACAGCACCAAAGGTATGTGTCCAGTATGTGGTGATTATTATTGCTTAACAACAGGGAAGACAAATGCACCTACTTCATTACCATTTGATACGGTCAGGGAGCTGGACCATGAAAAGTTGAGTGCAGTCACTGTGAAAGAAATACAGTATGTCTCAACATCAACTGAAAATAAATGACTACTAGCTAAAACTAGATAGATAGATAGATTTGTTTATTTGACAGAGACAGTGCAATAAACATAGACAATTAATCAATGACAATCAATCTGATGTGTTGCACAGAGTGTATAGCTATTAGCTAATTTGCAACTCTTGTCCCTGGATGGGCTTTAGAAAGGAGAAACAAGTAAAAAGAAAAAAAAAAAAAAAAAAAAGGAAAGAAAAGGAATACACAATAATATACATCAATGCAAAAAACATAAATACATTATAAATACACAATTATAAATATTATAAATATTATAAATATTAATATTAAATATAAATATAAAATTAAATATAAATATAAAACTAGAGGGCATTAAGAGAGTGAATACCTCCGTCAAGGCTCCGCCTGTCCATCTGTCTGTCAGTCAGTAACTCTTACTTCCTTGGAAGAGGTATGCACTCTCAGATAATCTCAAAAATCTAAGCCTAGCCTGCGTGTATTATCAGACGAGTGCCTACGCTTGATAAAGCCTGTTTGATCTGGATGTATAATAAACGGGATTATCCTTTCCAGTCTTTTGGTGAGAGCTTTGCAAATTATTTTGAGATCGACATTCATAAGTGAGATGGGACAGTAGCTGGATGGAAGCGTAGGTTCTTTTCCAGGTTTAAGGAGCAGGATTATACTAGCCAAATTCATATTCGGAGGAATTACATTATCTTCTTTTATTTGGTTCACCATTTTAAAAAAAGTAGGTACCATCACAGGCCAAAATTCTTTATAAAATTCTATTGGAAAACCATCTGGTCCCGGGGCTTTGTTGTTTGGGATGTGCTTAAGTGCCTCCTGGAGTTCAAACACCTGAAGAGGTGCATCCAGAGCTGCAATCTGTTCATTATTTAATTGTGGTAAATTAATATTGTCCAAAACTGTATTTATCGCTGAGTCTGATGGGTTAACCTGTGATGAGTAGAGATTTTCATAAAACTTTCTGAAGGAGTTATTTATTTCTTCAGGCACATGGGTAATATTTCCAGTCATAATCCTTGATAGAATGGATAGTTGTTTTTTCTTTATTCAATCTAAGCTGGTTCGCAAGATATTGCCCCGATTTATTACTGTGTTCAAAGTTCTCAAGACGCAGTCTTTGTATTAAAAACTGTGCTCTTTTGTTTGTAATTTCTTTTAATTCCAGCTTTAATTTTCTCAGATCGTTAAGTGCCTGTTCCTGTGGGGAAATGGCACAGGTTGTCTCCAGTGATTTAATCTTCTGTTCTAAGTCCAGCATCTTTGGGCGAGAGGCAGGGTACACCCTGGACAGATCTCAATTCAGTTCAATTCAACTTTATTTATATTAAATTAAATTTAATCACCCTTATTGTCATTCAACCGTACAACCAATCATGTACAGCAGAACGAGATTGTGTTTTACCTATCTACAGTGTAAATCACACACACCCCAAGTGCAGAATCAGAGGCCGCCACAGAGTTCCCTCCTCCATTCCATTTATTGCTGAGCACCAAGCTGGATGGCAGGAAGTTCCACTTTTATATGGTCTTTGGCATGACCCGGCCGGGATTTGAACCCCTGCCTCCCGGGTGTGGGGAGGATACTCTACCAACTGAGCCACCACTCCGATATAGCGCCATTTCACAACAACAGTCATCCCATAGCACTTTCAAAAGGTTGTAATCCTATTGTTAAAAACAGAGATCGAGTCTGACTCCCAAATCCAGATTGGCAGCTGGTTTCACAAGAGAGGAGCTTGATAACTGAAGGCTCTGACTCCCATTGTACTTTTGGAGATTCTAGGTATTACAAGTAATCCAGCATTTTGGGAGCGTAGTGCTCTGTTAGGATAATAGGGTAATATCAGATCTTTTAAATAAAAAGGGGCCTGATTGTTTAGAGCTTTAAAAGTGAGAAGAAGGATTTTAAACTTAATTCTAAACTCTATAGGAAGCCAATGAAGGGTGGCAAGAACCAGAGAGATATGATCTCTCTTTCTAGTACCTGTTAAAACTCTTGCAGCAGCATTTTGGATCAACTGAAGACTTTTTAGAGATGTTTTAGGACAACCTGATAATAAAAAGTTACAATAATCTAATCTAGAGCTAACAAAAGCATGGATCAGTTTCTCAGCATCACTCTGAGACAAGATGATCCTAATCTTGGCAATATTACGCAAATGATAGAAGGCAGTCTTTGAAACGAAGTTAATATGTGAATTGAAAAACAGATCTTGATCAAAAATAACTCCAAGGTTCCTCACAGAGGTATTAAGAGAAAGAGTAGCTGCATCCAAACTAAGAGTTTGATTTGGAAAGGTATTTCTAAGGTTTTTTGGACCAACAAGAATGACTTCAGTCTTATCTGAATTTAATAGCAGGAAATTACAAGTCATCCAAGCTTTTATTTCCTTAAGACAGGCTTCTAACTTGGCTAATTGATTACTATCATCTGGCTTCATTGACAGGTATAATTGTGTGTCATCTGCATAACAATGAAAATGTATACAGTGCTTCCTAATAATGTTGCCTAACGGAAGCATATATAAACTAAAAAGAGTAGGGCCTAGCACAGATCCCTGTGGAACTCCATGACTGAGCTTTGAGTTGAAAGAAAAATCATTATTGACATGAACAAACTGGAACCTATCAGATAAATAAGATCTAAACCACTGCAATGAAGTTCCATTAAGTCCAACATAGTGTTCTAATCTATCAAGTACAATATTATGATTGATAGTATCAAAAGCTGCACTAAGGTCTAAAAGGACAAGTACAGAAACAAGTCCATTATCAGATGTGATAAGGAGGTCATTAGTGACCTTCAGTAAGGCTGTTTCAGTACTATGATGAATTCTAAACCCAGATTGAAACTCTTCAAATAAGCCATTTCCCTGCAAGTGGTCAAATAATTGCGTAGCAACAACTGTTTCTAAGATTTTTGAAACGAAAGGGAGATTAGAGATTGGTCTATAGTTAGCTAAAACTCCTGGATCCAGCGTTGGCTTTTTGAGTAAGGGTTTAATTACAGCAGTTTTAAAAGCCTGCGGTACATGGCCTAAAGTTAATGAAGAATTGATTATTTGAAGAATAAAGCTACCAATAAATGGGAAGACTTCTTTAAATAATCTGGTAGGAATAGGGTCTAAAAGACAAGTTGAAGGCTTGGATGAGGAAATTATTTTGTCTAACTCTAAAAGGTCAATTGGAGTAAACTGATCCAAACAGATGTCAGTTGAAGGCGTTTTAGTAGTTTCTGTATTTAAGTTAACGGTGGGAAGAATCTGATTGATTTTGTCTCTGATAGATGAAATTTTATTATTGAAAAAGTTCATAAAGTCCTGACTAGCAAGCTCTAAGGGAATGGTAGGATTGACAGAGTCCTGACTCTTTGTCAGCCTGGCTACAGCGCTGAAAAGAAACCTGGGATTAATTCCTGTTCTCTTCTATTAATGCAGAATAATAACTCGTTCTAGCTTTTCTCAGAGATTTTTTACAAATTAAAAGATGATTTCTCCAAGCTAAATAGATTTCATCTGAATTAGTGGAGCGCAATTTTCTTTCTAATTGATGAGTCTTCTGTTTTAAGCTACAAGTTTCCGTGTTGAACCAAGGAGTTAGAAATCTCTGATTAGACTTTTTCTTTTTTAAAGGGGGTACCATGTCTCGAGTCTGATGCAGAGAAGCTGTAACACTATCTACCATGCTATCAATTACAGAAGGAGTAAGCTGTCTATAGCTTATTTCCATTGTGTTGACACATGGCATAGAGCAAACAATCTGCAAAAATTTGGTAACAACATCATCTGAGAGGCATCTACTGTAGTAATATTTTTCCTTAGGAGCCAAATAGTCAGAAATAGTAAAATCAAAGGTTAACAGACAATGGTCTGACAGTACAGGGTTATGAGGAGACACTACCAGCTTTTCTATTTCTATGCCCTATGTCAGAACAAGGTCCAACGTATGGTGGAGATAATGGGTAGAATTTCCTACTTTCTGAGAAAACCCCATCTTGTCTAAGATTGAATTAAATGCTAAATTAAGGCAATCACTATGGCAACTATGGCAAATAAAATTGGGTTTAGCCTAAAATTGCTAAAATGCCCAATACTGAGGACCAGGCCCTCAAAGGAATTATAACGTGTTTTTTGCTTTACATTAACTAGTAATTTGGAATAGTAAATTGTTGCTACTCCTCCTCCATGACCAGAACTTCTGGGATTTTGACAGTTTAAATAACCAGAGGGAGTTGATTCATTCAAACCAACATAATCCTCTTGCCCTAACCAAGTCTCTGTAAGGGATATTAAATCAATCTGATGATCAATTAACAGATCATGGACTAGCAGAGACTTGGGAGTTAAGAGACCTAATATTTAACAAACCACATTTAATTTTTAAATTATGAGGAGGAACAGAGGCCAAATCATTCAGTTTAGAGGCTTCATGTTTAATTTGAGTTTTACCAACTTTTTGTTTAATCACTTTGGGATGCTTATACATTATATTTTTATTTACTTTGAAGGGAGCAGACAATGATTCTCTGATGGGGAAGACAGGGCCTAAGTTGAGGGGTGGCGGATGAAGTGGAGCTACAGAGAGGCGTGTGAGACTGCGACTATGCTTCCTGGTCCCAACTCTGAGTTGTCAAGGTTTTGCAAATTTGGATAAAAATGATGCCAGATTGTTAGATAAATGAGACACACCATCCAAAGTGGGATGGATGCCGTCTCGTTTAATAAGACCAGGTTTTCCCCAAAATGAGCTCCAATTATCTATGTAACCCACGTTGTTTGCAGGACACCACACAGACAGCCAGCGGTTGAAGGATGACAAGCGGCTAAACATGTTATCATTGATCAGACTGGGGAGGGGCCCAGAGAATACTACAGAGGCAGACATTGTTTTTGCTAAGTCACACACCGATTCCACGTTAAGTTTTGTGACTTCCAACTGGCGGAGTCGGATGTCATTAATGCTGGCGTGGATAACAATTGTGGAGTATTTACAATTACTTTTAGCCAGCATTTTCAAATTTGACTTGATGTTGCCTGCTCTGGCTCCAGGAATGCATTTGACTATGGCCGCTGGAGTCTCTAGGTTCACGTTTCTGACTACAGAGTCACCAATGATCAGAGTTTTTTCCTCAGCGGGTGTGTCGCTGAGCGGGGAAAAACGACTAGAAACATGAACAGGTTGGTGGTTAACCAGGACCTTGCAACTAGGCTTCCTTCTCACCGTCACCCACCCAGTCTCGTCGCTGCTGAGGAGGACCGGAGGACCGCTAACAGGCCACCCTATGCTAGGGAGCTCCGCTGCAGCTAGGGGACGTCCGTCAAGATTAACTGGCGCAGACGGTGTTTCAATGCAGCAGAGCCGGGATTCCAAATCAGACAACCTCGCCTCGAGCGCCTCAAAAAGACTACATTTATTACATTTACCATTATCACTAAAAGAGGCAGAGGTGTAGCTAAACATCTGACAGAGAGTGCACACCAGAGGAGAAAGGGAAGGAGGGCTAGTAGCCATAGCTAGTGGCTAACCCGAAGCTAACAAAAACACCGATGAAAGGTGAACAGAAGGCTAAAGAGGATGATTAGATGACACTGAGTGCACACACAGGTGCAAGAGGCTTGATAAACAGAAGTGAGAGCTAACGGTAGATGAAAAAAAGTGATTGTACAATTAAAGGCAAAATCCTTGGGAGAACAAGGAGAGCAAATCACAGACAGTCAGCAACGCAGGAAGTGACGATACGTTACACAGGAAGGAGAATAATAAAAAAAAACAATTGTCTTCAGTCAGTTAGATGGTGCTAAATGTTCACTGTCTGGTTGGGTCAACAAAGGAGTGATTCATGAGTTGAACAGACAGGGATTTGGATGGGAAATCTCAATATATGATATCGCCATACTTGGCATATCACAACATTGTGACAGTATTGTATCTCTGGCAAAGTATTGTGATAGTATTGTATCATGGTGCCTGTGGTGATTCCCACCCCTAGCATCTTTACTGGACCAATCCTACAGCCACAGTAATCATCTGTCACAAAACAAGCTAGCTGAACTTTTTTGATTTGAGGGTTAGCATCACCTCAGCTACTCATCACATCAGCTCCTCCTAATTTTTTGAAAATCTCAAACAGCTGTATCCTTACCCTTCTCGGGACATTGTCTTAAAATAATTTGATGGGGTAAGAACCTGAAACCTAATGTGAATGTGCTGCCTTGTGTATTCTATTATTGTGTTAATGCATGGTGGTATGTGACATGGTTTTAGACCCAGTGAGCAGACTCAGACTCAAAAGCAGATTCAGTTATCTTTATTATGTTCAGTGTGTGTGTGTGTGTGTGTGTGTGTGTGTGTGTGCGTGCGTGTGTGTGTAGATGTAGCAGCCGGGGGCAAGCAGAGCACCGGGCAGCCTGTCAACCTGTTTGCAGAGATGGAGTAGTGCTCAGGTTCAACCCGAAGGCTCCAGCCAGGGAGACAGCGCCTGCTGTCCCGGTTGCTGCTGGAGAAGATGGAATTGTTCGTGGATGTGAAGTGTAGCTCGGTCCGCCGCCAGGAGGGAGAGGTCTGCCGCCATGGATCTCCGCCTGTGCACAGGGGATGAGTGTAGATAAAGATGGGAGTTGAGATGGCTTACTTGTCATGGAGGTGATAATCCTTCCTGACGACCGACGAAAGGAGCAATGTTCTTAGGAGAGTGTAGGTTGTGACTGCGAGGAACTGTGAGGAAGACGAAGGCATGAGTTGGTCTCATTAGACCATGGAGACAGACGACTCCGCACTAATCTGAGGGCAGCGCGGTTTAAATAGCTCCGGTGGTGATGGGGAGCAGGTGTGCGCGCATCTGAGGATAATAAGCAGGCAGAGCGAATCATCACAGTACCGCCCCCCCTCCAACGAGGCGGCTCACGGCAGCCGATCAAGCTTACCCGGGTGCATCCAGTGGAAGTCCCTGATGAGTTGACGACCCAACACGAAGGAGGGATGCACCCAGGACCTCCACTCCGGGCTGTAACCCTCCCAGTCCACCAGGTACTGGAGGCCGCGACCCCTGCGATGGACGTCCAGGATGGCATTGACCTTCCACGCCAGGTCGCCAACGATCACCACTGTGGAGGTGGCGACTTGGGAGGAGGGCACAGAAGGCTGGAACAAAACAGCTTGACCTGCGAAACATGAAAAGTGGGACAGATGCGGGGGGTGGGGGGCTAGGCGCATAGCCACAGGGTTGACAGTGCGGGTTATGGCAAAGGGTCCAATAAACCGCTGAGACAGTTTCCTCGCCTCAGCTTTGAGGTTGATGTGCTTAGTTGAGAGCCATACCTGTAGAACCACCCGGTAGGGGGGAGCTGGCGTCCTGCGACAATTTGCAATCTTGGTGTTGCGCTCCGCCGTGCGCCGCAGTGTGGTCCGGGTAGCTCTCCACAACTGGCGACAGCACCTCAGGTGGGCTCAGATGGATGGGACAGCAATGTCCCCCTCCTCCTCAGGGAACAGTGGAGGATTGTAGCCCAGGGAGGCCTTGAAAGGGGACATACCGATAGCTGAGGAAACGGTGGAGTTGTTAGCATACTTGATCCACGGGAGATGGGTGCTCCAAGATGCTGGGTTGGTGGTGGCTACGCACCGCAGCGCAGCCTCCAACTCCTGGTTCACCCGCTCAAACTGTCCATTACTCTGGAGGTGGTACCCCGAAGACAGGCTCACTGTAGCACCGATGGCATTGCAAAACGATCTCCACACCTGGGAAATAAACTGGGGCCCCTGGTCGGAGATGATGTCCGGGGGAATGCATGTAATCTCACCACGTGCTGGATAAGAAGATCCGCCGTCTCCCTCGCTGTGGGCAGCCCCTGTAGGGGGAAGAAGTGGGCTGCCTTCGAGAATCTGTCAACGATGGTGAGGATGACGGTGTGATGGTTAGAAGGTGGGAGACCGGTAACGAAGTTCAGGGCCACATGGGGCCAGGGCCTGCCAGGGGTAGGAAGAGGGTGGAGCAGACCGGCCGGAGGAGAGTGCACTGAGTACAGGCACAGATGTATTCTCCGACATCCTTCCGGAGCGAAGGCCATGAAAATGTCCTCTGTAGAAGTGCCACTGTGCGTGCCATTCCAGGGTGGCACGAGAGCTTGGAAGAGTGGGCCCAGTTGATCACCTCGCCCCGAACGGCAGATGGGACAAACAGCCTCCCCGCTGGCCCCCTG
The DNA here is from genome assembly GCA_020510985.1 of Pholidichthys leucotaenia. NCBI lineage: Eukaryota > Metazoa > Chordata > Actinopteri > Cichliformes > Pholidichthyidae > Pholidichthys > Pholidichthys leucotaenia. Next base: position 169,090,080 of record CM035846.1, read on the forward strand.
CCCAGGTCCAGCTCGGCTTCCTGTGCTCTCAAGACCTTTTCTTTGATGCCCCATGAGAGGGCGCCCACGATGCACGATGGGGGAATGATGGGGTGCTTCGACACCTCCACTGCATCTGAGGTGAATTGTCTGGACAAGGCGTCCAGCTTGGTATTTTTGGACCTGGGACAATAGGTAATGGTGAAATTGAAGCAGTCAAAAAACAGGGACCAGTGGGCCTGGCGCGTTCAGGCGCTTGGCCGTCCTAAGGTACTCCAGGTTTTTGTGATCCGTCCAGACGACGAACGGCTGAGAGGCCCCCTCCAGCCAATGACGCCACTCCTCCAGCGCAAGCTTGACCGCCAGGAGCTCCCTGTCACCGATGTGATTATTCCTCTCCACCGGGGAGAGACGACGGGAGAAGAACGCACAGGGGTGGATCTTGTCATCAATCGGGGAGCGCTGGGACAGCACGGCTCCAACCCCCGAGTCCGAGGCATCCACCTCCACCAGGCATTGTACAGCGGGGTCCACCTGTGCCAAGATGGGAGAGGAAGAAAATTTAGATTTCAGGTCGGTAAAAGCCGCCTCAGCCTCCTCCGTCCACCGAAAGGGTACCTTGGAGGATGTGAGATGGGTCAGGGGGAGAGCAACAATACTATAGTTCCTGATGAAGCGGCTGTAGAAATTGATGAATCCTAGAAACTGTTGGAGTTGCTTTCTGGAAGGAGTGGGCCACTCTACCACCACTTTTACCTTATCGGGGTCTGGGATGACTTCATTGTGGGACATGATGAACCCGAGGAATGACGTCTTGGAGGTATGGAACTCACATTTCTTGGCCTTCACGAAGAGTTTGTTCTCAAGGAGCTGCTACAAGACTCGCCTCACGTGCACCTGATCCTCATCCAAGGACTGAGAAAAAATCAAAATGTCGTACAAACATACAAAGACAAAAGAGCCCAAAAAGTCCCTCAGCATATCATTAATGAGGCGGTGGAATACGGCAGGGGTGTCAGTCAGCCCAAATGGCATAACAAGGTATTCGAAATGCCCGCTAGCGGTCCGGAATCCTGTCTTCCACTCGTCGCCCTCCCGGATCCACACCAGGTGGTATGCATTGCGGAGGTCCAGTTTGGTGAACTAGGAGGCCCCCCGGAGGGAATCGAATGCCGTATTAATCAAAGGGAATGTGTATTTGTCCTTGATAGTGATATTATTTAGCTCCCGGAAGTCGATGCAGGGCCTCAGTGAGCCGTCTTTCTTGCCCACAAAAAAAACAAAAACAAAAAACGCCCCACTGCCTAGGACGAAGGTTGAATTATGCCCGAGTTCAAAGACTCCTTAATATAAGTTTCCATAGCCTCCCGCTCCGGTGCTGACAGGCTGTAAAGTAGACTCGATGGCAGCGGGGCTCCAGCCCGGAGGTTGATAGCACAATCATATGGGCGGTGGGAGGGGGAGAGATAGAGTCTTGTCTTACTGAAAGTGGCCCCCAGGTCGTGATAGTCAGGAGGGACTTTGGACAGGTCGGGAGGGGGAATGACGGGTTCACCGAGGGGCACGGATGGTGAGCAAGCAGCGAACTGCAGGCAGGCACTGAGGCAGAATGAGCTCCACGAAACTACGCTCCCTGAACACCAGTCGATGGATGGGTTGTGCAGTCGGAGCAAGGGGTAGCCGAGGATGACAGGAGAGGAGGAAACCGGCAGCACAAACAACCTGAGCTCCTCCCGATGATTTCCAGATACAATGACTGACACAGGAGTGGTCTGCTTGGACACTATGGCAAGAGGGGCTTTCGACAGGGCAATGAGTCTCAGTGGGGTCTTCAGTGGGTGGCAGGGGAGCCCCAGCCATGTTGCCAGTTCCCCGGAAATGAAACTCTGCTCGGCCCCCGAATCAACTAAGGCATGTGTGGCTATCTCAGTCTGGTTGTGAATAAAAACCCTAACCCTACTGCGATGCATGGACTCCCCCTTTTGGCCGTATAGGACAGGACGCTACGTCATGCTCCTCACTTCCACAATAGAGGCATAGCCCAAGCTCGCAGTGGCGCTGTTTCTCTGCTAACGGCAGTTTAGACTGCCCAACTACCATTGGCTCAGGGGCATCTGGGGAATCTGAGGGAGGTAGGGCTAATGGGGGGAGGGGGGCTGCAGGGACCAGTGAGACTGGGCAGCTGAGCAACAGGAAGTATTACGGTCGGCAGCGCACTCCCATAGCCTGTTATCTAGGCTAATAGCTAGAGAAATTAGCTCAGTTAACCTACCAGGTTTTTCTAAGTGGGCCAGCTCATCCCACAGGCTAGGGCTAAGGCTCCTGACATGCTACAGAGCGAGGCGTCCTCCCACCCCACCTCCATGGCCACCACCTGGAAATCGACGGCATAGTCAGCTACGGACTTGCTTCCCTGTCTTAAGTTTAGCAGCCAGAAGGCATGCACACTGTCGCGGTCGGAGTGGTCGAACACCTCGTTAAATTCAGTGACGAACTGGTCATATGTCATATTAGCACAACCAGCCATAGCCATCACTGCATAAGCCCAAGCTAACGCCCACCCCTCTAGGAGATTTACCATGTAGCCTATTTGACTGTGATTGGTGGGGAAGTCCCCGGGCACCCGCTGAAAAACTATCCAACACTGGAGATGGAACCCCCTAGCCTCCCCTAGCTTGCCGCTGAAGCGAGTGGGTGTGGGAATCGGTGTCAGCCGGAAAGATGAAGCCTGACCTCATTGTGAGCTAGCAGGAGCAGTGGATCTACCTGCAGACCTGACAGGCAATACAACCAGTCATTAATTTGAACCAGCTGAGCAAGGATGACCTGTTGCTGGTAAAATAACTGATCCACTCAAGCCTCTAAGTTGTTTACCTTGTGCGCTAGCGTACTGTCTGCTGGGTCATTTTTGCGGAGTCATACTGACACTGTTTTAGACCCAGTGAGCAGACTCAGACTCAAAAGCAGATTCAATTATCTTTATTATGTTCAGAGTGTGTGTGTGCATGCATGTGTGTGTAGATGTAGCAGCCTGGGGCGAGCAGAGCACCGTGAAGCCTGGCAACCTGTTTGCAGAGATGGAGTAGTGCTCAGGTTTAACCCGAAGGCTCCGGCCAGGGAGACAGCGCCTGCTGTCCCGGTTGCTGCTGGAGAAGATGGAATTGTTCGTGGATGTGAAGTGTAGCTCGGTCCGCCGCCAGGAGGGAGAGGTCCGCCACCACAGATCTCTGTCTGTGCACAGGGTATGAGCATAGATAAAGATGAGAGTTGAGATGGCTTACTTGTCGTGGAGGTGATAATCCTTCCTGACGACCGATGAAAGGAGCAATGTTCTTAGGAGAGTGTAGGTTGTGACTGCGAGGAACTTCGAGGAAGACGAAGGCGTGAGTTGGTCTCATCAGACCATGGAGACAGACGACTCCGCGCTGATCTGAGGGCAGCACGGTCTAAATAGCTCCGGTGGTGATGGAGAGCAGGTGTGCGTGCAGCTGAGGACAAGAAGCAGGCAGAGCGAATCATCACAGTATGACAGTTTATGGTTAAAGGGACAGGTTTTACAGTGTCAGATATCATGATGACCTTTGCAAGTGTTGTACTGATTACATAAATTATCAATGCTACTGGTGCTCCGGCATTTATTAGATACATACAGTATACAGTAGAATGGAAATAATTAACAGGCCACTGTAGTTATGGTATAAATATAGTGTCATAAATGTTCATATTCAGTTATTTTGCATTGTGGATTATTTATTTAAAGTGATGCAAAATCTAGATGTCCAACTAAAGTACAAAGTTAGAATTTTTAATAACCAACACAGATACAGAGCAAAGTTTCATTCCCTGACACTTTTCTAGCTCAACTTAAGAGACAAGGCACACAGAATAAATCCTTTAATACCAGCTCAGGGACTTTGCTTGCCTTAACTTTTTTAATCAGGTAGGATTAAGAACAAATGCTTATTTACAGAATTGGCCTGACACTTAGGAGATTCACCTGTTTTGCTGCAGGGGAGCAGCAGATCTGTCAAAATAATTTCTTTTCACCAGTTTTCCCTCCTTATGAGTAGTCAGTTATCACAGAAATCTCTAGGCTTGCAGAAGGAAGTGGAAAGCAGCATTGCATTTGATTTGTATCAGAAACGCAAACCACCTATAACAGACTAATTAGCCAGCCGCTTTCAAGCAGCAGGAACAACAACAATCCTACACCTCATCTCGGTGGAAGGCTTCAAAGAGGGGAGTGTGATTGCGTGTCTTGTTGTGTAAAACCCCAATCATCCATTTAATTGTCGGTAGTGACTATTAAAGTGTGTGCATTAATCAGCCAGAGGGGCAAATGTAGACGCTGAGGTGAGCAGCAGCCACTGATGAAGACAAGTGCCTCCTAAAAACAAGAACGCTTTGCTCGGGTTCTGCATCAGCTTGATGGATTAAAGATATCATTTCATTAATTTCCAGCCAGGTTAACATAGATTCATTTGCCACTTTGCAGCAGCTGTGGAGTTCAGGTAGACGCAAGACCAGAGAAACAGAGGGGTAGACGGAACTCAGCGGCACATTTTGTTAACATAGAAAAGCAGCACATGTGATAAATAGCCACTCAGTAAAATTACATATGGTCTGAGGATTCAATGAGAAAGTGGCAGGATATTCTGAGAAGAAATGCTAACATAATACATGGTTGCGTTCAGAATTTCTAACTTTCACATTCAGATTAAACAATGTTTGGTGTGATTCAAATATAGAAATGAAACAGTGTCAAGTTTCCCTGTCAGAGAGTTTTTCTGTTCCATCAAATTATTCTGTCTGAGGAAGGGAAGCATTTTAATTGAAGACCATTCACTTTGACTTCACAGGAGCTCATTGCCTCCAAGTTGTTTTGAGACACAAGATGCTTCTTTGATGAGGCTCTTTATCTTCTTTTGACCTTCGAGAATTTATAAATAAAGGGAATGAATGATATCTCGAAGAAAATGAATGATATCTCTGCATTTACAGGAATGGAAGTGAGGAATCTTTCTCCCCAAAAACTTGCATAAAGAAATACCAAGAAAAACACTTATCATATGACTACTTTCTCCTAATGTGTTCACAGGTGACTGAAACCAGAACTGGCCCATTAGGATGCAGCAACTACGACAATCTGGACACAGTCAGCTCCGTGCTGGTCCACAGCCCAGAAAACAAGGTTCAGTTACAAGGTAAACCCTGACCCGGGTCATGCAGCTAAACTGGTCCTGCAGCTTTAGAAATTACCCTATCAAAATATTCCCCTAAGTGTAAACTGAAATTTAAATGCTGTTTCACACTACTACCATGCAAAAATGGCAGTGTACAAAATCTGTCTTTTTTTTCCTCCACATTTTAAGTTTTCACAGTGCAAATTTTCCACTTCCATTTTAGTCCCTCTTCAGGTACAGCAGGAAATGTTTTTGGTCATGCTAGCTTATATTAATATACATTTAATGACTGAGATACAATAAGTTTCCTTTGAGCACAAAATTTGATGTTTTTGATAGCCACTAACGTTAGCGCCTTTCTTTACCAGCATATAAAGTTTACCAACAAACGTTCACTCTAGCATAGTCTCCACATGATCTTGAGCCATAAGATACCCTTGATCTAATTATTCATGTACTCATTACTTTAGTTTACAAACTCATTTGTGTGTGTGTCCAAGTCCATTTCACCGTCATGACGGTGGAAAAAAAACACTTTGTTCTGGCGCAAAGCACAAAAGGATTATCCAACTCTGATAATTATTCAAAGGTGTGTTTTGGTGGAACATGCAAAATAACCCAATCAGAGAGAATGGCTTCTCTCATCATCTTTAACAAGCAAGGGCTCATGATTTAAGGTGGACTGCTATTATGATGGTGTATTTACAGTACCTAGAAGGGCGGATGAGTTTTGTGCTGGAGAAAGGACATGCCCATGTGCAAAGAGAAAATGAGCGTGAACATCTTTGGTCTGCGCTGCTTGGCATTAAGATAGGGATTAATTACAATTAATGATCACAGTTACTTTGAGGAGGAGGAGATGATTGAACAATTGGGCTGAAGTTAAATTATACTGAACCGCAAAAAAAACGTCACCCTTTTTCAAAATTGGTAATCAGTTTAATTCACATAAATGTAAACAACAAAATAATTGGCGGAATGATTTTAAAATGGACATGTTTGATCATCAGCATTTAGAGATAAAGTTCCATGAGTTTCAAGTGAAAGTGATGACAGGTGGCGCTACAGCGCAATCTCAAAGTCAATAGCGTGTATGACCTCCTTGGGCGCTGAATACAGCGTTACATCGTCTGTACATGGAGTGGATGAGACGGTTGATGAAGGCCATAGGAACTTGGGCCCATACTCGCTGATACGCCTGAGTGAGTTGAGCTGCAGTTGTCGGCCTTGGTCGAACGTCATTGAGTCTCCTCTGAATCTCGTCCCACAAGTGTTCAATCGGGTTTAGGTCAGGACTGAGGGCAGGCCATGGAAGAGTCTGTATCCCATGTTGACGGAGGAAGTCTCTTGTTGCTCTGGCAGTATGGGCACGAGCGTTGTCCTGCAGGAAGATGTGGTTTCCATGACGACCGAAATGGGGTACGATGAAGGGTCTCAGCGCTTGATCGATGTAGCGGGCAGCTGTAACACCATTGCCTCTACCATGACCGATATTCTGGAACACCATAGGGCCTAGTTTGTGGTTCAGAGCAATAGCACCCCATACCATGATGCTCGGACCTCCCCACGAGTCTCTTTCCTGAACACACCCATCTGCAAAACGCTCCCCTCATCTTCGCCACACTCTCATTCTGCCATCAGCTGTTGAGATGCAGTATCGGCTTTCGTCAGAGAAGACTACAGTCCGCCAGTCCCGGTTACGCCAGTTCCGATGCAGTGTAGCCCACTGGAGATGAGCGCGACGATGTCGAACAGTGAGGATCGGACCCGTGTAAGGCCTGTGACATCTGACATTTCTCTGCCTCAAACGCCTGCGCACTGTGTCGTCGCTGATTGGTCTCTGATGACTGCCGATGGATGTCCGTGCATTTTCTGTAGCTCTGGCGAAGCAGTTTTGCAGGTGGTGTCGGACGATCTGTCGATCTTGCCTCAACGTTGTAACAGGCGGTCTGCCACTATGAGGACGATCGGCTGTGCTTCCAGTGGCTTGGACACGTTGCTGCAGGCGGTATATTGTTCAGACATAAACACTGAAGTGATTGGCAACATGTCTTGCAGTCTGGCCGGCATGGAGTCTTCCCAGGGCTTGGTCTCTCTGCTCCCTTGTCAGTCGTGGCATGTCGCTGCAGTCGAATCGCGAGTGATTTGGGGCATGTTCGGTGGCTCTTTTTATAGGGACGACACTGTCATGCGGTGGCCCTCACGAGCCACCTATAAGACGCACACAGTCCACCAGTGAGTTTTCCAGTGAGTTTTATTACGGTGATAAGGTGTTTACACAAGCTGCTGAGAAAATGACAGAGTCTTTGCAGAACAGGAAGCATAGGGCAATAAAGCACACTACAGGTCCAGGGCAGGAGACAGTCACACACAGACAAGCTTGGTAATAATAGCACTCGGGCAGCTAAAGCAGGGACTTACAGCACAAATTACACCGGAGGGAATAAGGCTAATACAGCTCACTTACTAGTGCCGGTGAAGAACGGTCAAGCCCTTAGGCAGCCGAGGTGTGAACATAGTCCAGGCATCCATGACGATGGGTGAACAGAATAACGATCAGTTTAACGATCATATGCGATCAGACACTGCTGCGTCTTAATGACACCAGCACTCAGCTTAAATAACAAGGTACTAATGACAGATGACATACAGCTGACCGACCGTTGACAGGCGGAAACCCCTCCGAGCACTTTCACAATAAGAGCCCGGAGAGGCCAGAATACCGCCCGCAGCTGTCAAGGCCGGCAGCGAGACATAACTTTAACCCGAGCGCGATCAGAACCGACGCTCGGGTCATAACAGTACCCTCCCTCCAAGGGGGAATCCGGACGCCCCAAGGAACCAACCTGCCCCCCCCCCCCCAGGGTGGGAGGTTGGGGGACAGGTGAGGAGGGAGAGAAACCAACCCAAGAACAAGACAAAAAAACAGACAAGAAAACATACAAGAAATACCTACAAACACATGACTCTGGGAAGAAAACAAAGAAAACAAAATACATGACTGAACAAGGCTATGACAAGACTGAGACTCACAAGGAAAAAAAAACAAGAGACAATCAAAAAAAAATGCTCTACTTGACTATGACAAAGATTCACAAGGTAACAAGAGGCAATCACAAATTGCTCAGACTTGACAAAGACTATGGTTTACAAGGTAACAAAATGCTCGAATTTGACTAAGATTTACAAGGTAACAAGAGGTAATCACAAAAAAAAAATGCTCGGACTTGACTAAGACTATGACGTACAAGGTAACAAGAGGTAATCACAAAAAAAAATGCTCGGACTTAACTAAGACTATGACGTACAAGGAAACAAGAGGTAATCAAAAATTGCTCGGACTTAACTAAGACTGTGACTTTGGCTACAAAAAAAAAAACAAGAGGCAATCAAAAATTGCTCAGACTTAACTGTGACTATGACTTTGGAAACAAGAGGCAATCTAAAATTGCTCAGACCTGACTAAGACTATGACTTTGAAAACAAGAAAAAACAAGAGGCAATCTAAAATTGCTCAGACCTGACTAAGACTATGACTTTGGAAACAAGAAAAAACAAGAGGCAATCTAAAATTGCTCAGACCTGACTAAGACTATGACTTTGGAAACAACAAAAATTGCTAGATGTACAAGAACATGATTTGGCACCATATGGGCCCACAGAAAATCCCACAGTACATGAACAGTCAGGTGGCCTGCCCCAGTCCCATGCCCCCAGGAATACGTCCTCTGGTGGCCGAACCAGGTCACCCCGTAACACACACAGTTTATTGGGTGGCCAACCCAAGACGCCGAATGCTCCAAGCAGTTCCTCGGGTGGCCGACCCGCTTCCCACAACCAACAGGACCGTGGAGGGATTGCATGCAGCCACTCACCTGAAAATAACAAAACAGGAGAGCGCCGATCTGCCAAACAAAACCCACTAATGGCCCCCAGCTGGTGGCTCCTGAGAGGGGGACAACCAAAAACCTGGACCCCCTCGAATCCTGATTGGGTCGCAGCCACACCTGCGCTGGACCCCCACTGGATCTCGTCGGACCCCGATTGGGTCAGGACGGGCCCAGATTGGGTCACCGCTGCACCCACGTTGGACCCCGACTGGGTCACCTCGGCCCATGCGTCGGACCCCGACTGGGTCAGGACGGGCCCCGATTGGGTCACCGCTGCACCCACGTTGGACCCCGACTGGGTCACCTCGGCCCATACGTCGGACCCCGACTGGGTCAGGACGGGCCCAGATTGGGTCACCGCTGCACCCACGTTGGACTCCGACTGGGTCACCTCGGCCCATACGTCAGACCCCGACTGGGTCAGGACGGGCCCAGATTGGGTCACCGCTGCACCCACGTTGGACCCCGACTGGGTCTCCTTGGACCACACGTCGGACCCTGACCGGGTCACATCGGCCCAAACGTCGGACCCCGACCGGGTCATCACGGCCCACACGTCGGACCCCGACCGGGTCACCTCGGCCCACACGTCGGACCCCGACCGGGTCAGGACTGCTCCGGGGACGACCTCCATCTCCGAACCTGGAACCCCCGGTCCCGTGACCTTGACTGGCTCCGGACCGGTAATGCTGTGGAGCTGCTCAGAACACAAGGGAGAACCGGGATCAGTTCCACCGGCAGCGCCAGAGCCCAGCGAGACGAGCTCGGGTGCAGCGGCCGGCTGCCCCTCACTCGCCTCCCCATGAGGCAGGCAAAAATGCTCTAACACACCATACAGGAAAACAAGAAAGAGCACTTGCCTGCACTCGGGCTCTGGAGCCGTCCAGGACTTCACCGATCCAGGTTCAGGAAGACGCTCGTCGTCGGGCTCCCACTCGGCTGCGTCGGGTTCCACAGTCGGCCTGATGGTCTCTGCAGCTGGATCCTCATGCGCAGACGTCCATGCCAATAACCCGTATGGTGTGGAGGCAGAGGACCCTGGACCTGCTGACTCGGGCTGCATCCCTGAGGAACCTTGGGGACACTCTCTCGTCAGCTCTGGCTCCTCACTGCAGTCCGTTCTCCTCCTCTGTCCAAAACAAGGCTGCAAGACCGGGATATCTCCCAGAGCTGCAGGCCTCCCCCTCGTTCGACGGCGTGGGACTGACGCCGAGGACCGCTCCGCAGGAGGAGACACAGAGGCAGCAGGTTTAATATAACTGGCTACAGCTGAGGAAAGAAACTCAGGGAGCTGCGAACCCTGAGCTTCACCCCCAGGAGTCAGACAAGACAGATCACTATTATTACTAGAAAAGTGAACTTGGACTTGCCTGGCTCCCGGGGGGAGGATGTTGTCAGCTGTAGCAGGCGTTGCTCCTTCCCTCGCTCGCTGGATGGAACAGGATCCAAGAACGAAGCCCACCGGCACAGGACTCAGCTCACTCTCAGCAGCTGGCTGGTTGAGGGGGTCATCCCGGCGGCCCGGAACTGGATCCGGAGCTGGAGCTTGCCGAAGATGCGCCGGGCCGTGACGCCGACGCCTTCGCCGGCCCCCAGATGGTGCGAACTCCCGAAATGGATCGGAGGCAGGATCAGGATCCATAGGCGAAAAGCGGGAGTGCCTCTTCACCTGCTTCATGCCGCGTTCCTCCTCCATCATCAGGAATAATTCGCGTTGAGCGGCGATGTCCTCCCTCCTCGCGTCGACTTCCGGGTGGTTGGCGTAGCGGGGAGAGAGATTACAGAGTACATCTTCGGCGGCGTCCAGGTACCAATGTATGCCGTGGTCGTAGTCCAACATGGAAGCGGAGATGAGTAACTCATCCACGGCTTCCAAAACACACGTCAGCACGTGAATCTTCGGTGACGGCATTCCTCACATACACAGGTCCCAGACAGGGAAAAACAATGTCCCAAAACTCAAAAATCACCAGTGAAAAGCGTCTCAAAATGGCGTCACCGTAAAACGCTGTTTGGGCAGCAGTGTACTGTCATGCGGTGGCCCTCGCGAGCCACCTATAAGACGCACACAGTCCACCAGTGAGTTTTCCAGTGAGTTTTATTACGGTGATAAGGTGTTTACACAAGCTGCTGAGAAAATGACAGAGTCTTTGCAGAACAGGAAGCATAGGGCAATAAAGCACACTACAGGTCCAGGGCAGGAGACAGTCACACACAGACAAGCTTGGTAATAATAGCACTCGGGCTGCTAAAGCAGGGACTTACAGCACAAATTACACCGGAGGGAATAAGGCTAATACAGCTCACTTACTAGTGCCGGTGAAGAACGGTCAAGCCCTTAGGCAGCCGAGGTGTGAACATAGTCCAGGCATCCATGACGATGGGTGAACAGAATAATGATCAGTTTAACGATCATATGCGATCAGACACTGCTGCGTCTTAATGACGCCAGCACTCAGCTTAAATAACGAGGTACTAATGACAGATGACATACAGCTGACCGACCGTTGACAGGCGGAAACCCCTCCGAGCACTTTCACAATAAGAGCTCGGAGAGGCCAGAATACCGCCCGCAGCTGTCAAGGTCGGCAGCGAGACATAACTTTAACCCGAGCGCGATCAGAACCGACACTCGGGTCATAACAGACACCTCAGAATGCACGTGCATTGTCACTTTCAGGAAAAGCACACAGCAACCGTACCCCATCATTACTTTATCGACTGCGTTTTGGCGATGTGTTTTTGGTATCAGTTACAGAATCTGAAAGCAAATTTTCCTGACCAATAGCTTCGAACCACGTCTAGCAAGAATATAAAATGATTTTAAAAAATCAAAATTAAAACGAAACTTATATTACCAAAACTTTAGTAGGGTGACGTTTCTTTTGCGGTTGAGTATAATTTAAGTGCAATGCAGCATGCATGGATGCACGCTTGTTCAGTTCCCCGTTGTGCAACACACAGACATGAATGGGTTTGATAGCAACCTCTCTGGCTGTGAGTCTGAGGAGGCTTCGGCACAAACAGAATGATCCACTGAATAATTTCATGAACCGCCTTTTGGGATGGTTTGCAAACTCTACTTTTTTCCCTGTATAATGAACAACAACAACTGCAGCAGCCATGAACTCCACAGGGCTCTGACTACTGTTTCTTCCTATGATTTGGATTATATGTAGGTATTTTCCCCTTCCATTAATATTCCACAGCAGTGTGCATATATTTAAAAGAACTGATAGAATCTATTGAGAAGAATTTCCATGCAGTTTTTGTTAAATCAGAAAATAGATGGTTAGCGTAAATTAGCTCAGCTGCTGTATAAAAATGCCTTTAAGTATCGCTTTTGGTTGCTGTCATCGGGCTTTGGTTTGAGGCACCAAAATGAGTTTAGTCTTGTGAGAAATTTTTGATTTTTAGCTCTTATGATGTGAACTGTTTATTGATTTTCAACAGTGTTTCACACAGACACTTGAGGTTATTTTAAATTAAAGCTTATTTTTTGGTTGAATAACAATTTCTCTAAATGATCAATATATTTGCCTTCTTGAAAAAAATTTGTTGTTGATGTTTTTTGTTGTTTTGACACTAAAGGTTTTTTTCTGTTCAACAATATCTCGTCAAAACACTCGTCTCTCTCTGGTAGCTGTAGCTTAGCATAGAAATAATGCTGCATTTTCCGCTTTACTGCACTTATTGATTAAATTATACTAAATTATGCTAACAGGGTGTAAAATGTTAAAATAAACTGATGATAGATTGCCTTTAGACAGAGCCTCCACTGCTGTTTTCCCCTGACTCAGTTACCCGTTGCAGAATTGGTGCTGTATTCAACTGTGTGAGAAATCCAAGAACGTCATTACCTAAAATGGATTTTTCCTGTTGGTGTCCCATCCTTGATGATAAAATATGTCATGAAATCTCATTGTATGTTCAGGTGCATTGTAGGAGGAAGGACAGTTAGAATAATTCAGAAATATCTGAAACACTTAAGAAAAACCCTTTTGCGATCCATTAAGTAGTGCAATATATGGAAACTTCACTTGGAATTTTCATTAAAAACAGCATGCAAAATGCCCCAAATTGTTTAAAAAAAATGACAGGAGCAGGAAAATTATCCCCAAACTGCTTTCAGTATGCAGTATATAATACTGTATATGCTACTTTGGTGATGCAATCAAATACTTTACAGATATGAAGAAAGCTATGTAACTGTGGAAAGGTTTGACAGGCACTGATGATGATGAGCTGGTTCTGGGAGACTGGTTTTACAGAGTTGGCTTAGTAGGTAGTGGGGGACAAAATTATTTTATTTCTATTGGGTCTAAAATTTCTGGCAGTACTCCTGTGTATGTTACTACATCGCTCAATTCTGATCTCCTGTCCATTTAAAAATTATTAAAGCGACACATGGCTTTTTTCTTCATAATCTTATTAGCTACAATAGTGACTTTAACATGAATAGGTTGTATATTTCTACTTTCTGTAAAGCGCTTTGGTCATCTAGAGATGAGAATACAAGCGCTATATAAGTGAATGCCATTTACCACCATTTACCATTTCAACAACAAATTAATGTTTGTCCTTGTTAGTTTTGTGGCTTAGTATTTTCTTCCTCCTCATACTGTGTCTTTGATGCTCACAGGGCTGCAGGTCATCTTACCAAGCTATTTACAGAGTTGCTTCACTCAGGCGGCTCTGAACTTCGTTGGCTGTAAATCTGAAGGCCAGTTTGTGTGCCACAATGGTGACTGCTGGTGTGAGTGTAGTGTTGACTTCCCACAATGCAACTGTCCCCACGCTGACCTGGACGCACTGGAAAACAGCCTGTTGCACATCAGAGATGCCTTGAGGCTGACCTACCAGGAGTTTGAGGAATCTGGTGAGTCTGAAATAATTCACTGTGACTCTACAAAATGGCACTTGGAAATGTCAGCTTGAATGTTGCTTTCAGAGAAGCTACAGGTGGAAAATTTGGCTTTTAAATCCTTCTTCTGTAGTCTGGACATCAGGGCTCAGGTCATTTTAATATCTCAAGAACACATAACTTTTTAAATTTAGAGTTTAAAACATATCTTGTTTTGTCTTATAAATGTGTTGTTGACTGTTAAACACTGGGAGCTATATGAGACATCAATCAAACAACCTGTCAGTCATTGTGTCAAATCAAATGTAAGTTTTGATGCTGTCATGATGCTCTGGGCTGCTTTGGACGTTTTAAACCTGGATTTGCTCTCACTAAAGATCTGCAAAGGCTCACAAGATATCCTGGAATTACCCTACTTAGTGTTTTGTTGGTGTGACACAAATCATAATGTAAAGTGAGGAAAAAAAAGTCATAAATACACTGCATGTCCTTGAAAGGAGCTGACCATGGAGGTAGAACAGGTCATTCACTAAGGCAAAGGCTGCTGGTTTGTCCCTCAGCTCCCCTCTTCAGCATACATAAATGTCTTTTGAACTTTAGTTTTTACGATGATATGGAAATGTATGAAAGTAGTACCCACTCAGCACATGAATCGTGACAGTAGCCTACTTCTAAGTTACATTATTAAAGGGATCATTGACTGGAAAAAATGGTGTTTTGTAAGTTTTAACCTTCTGGAATGTGTCTATTAGTCACATGATTATTAAAAAAATATATCAAAACACTCACTTTCTTAAAAAACACACTGCCTTTTTATCATTTGTGTGTCTGATTAGCTGTTTTAACTTCTCTGGGTTTGTTCCTCTACATCAATGTTTTTCAACCAGGGTTCCCTGGAATGTTCAGGGTTCCATGGAAAATTGTTTAATTTCACTTCTTAATTTGTCCAGAAAATTGCAAATAATTTGCCATTGTTGTGCATGGGTTTGCAGATTTTTTTACATTTTTTGGACCACTCAAGAAGTGAAATTAGACAATTTTTCATGGAACCCTTTAACATTCCAGGGAACCCTGGTTGAAAAACATTACTTTACATAATGTTGTAGTTGAGACCAGACCAAGAACAGAGTGTAGAAAGACCAAGGGCCCTATTTTGATGGCCATCAGCAGACTTTTGCGCCAGACTTTCCGCCATACACCAGTACTTTTGTTAGTTTCTGTCAGCGCATTGTCTGTTTTTTACACTTTCCGTCACACCATCTAATCACCAGTAGACAGTGCACCTGCTTTGCGTTGGAAAGAGGAGGCTCATTTCAAAAAGGTGTGCCACACACAGTCTCCTGCGCAATGGTATTATGATGGATGTTACGCCAGTGCGCTTTTGATCAGGGAAAAGGACGTCTATCGTCAGAAGTGCTTTGTTCAATGCTATTTCAGTGGTGCTTTTTGAAATTGCGTGGCTCTGGAATTCAGGAGGAAACAGCATGTGCTAGGATTTTTCTATTTTAATGGAGAGAGTTGTAACAGTCATAATATAATCACCTGTCATTTTATTTATGATGAATTGTTAAATAGTTTTTTTATTCCATCCACATTCTCATTTTAATTGCAGATTTACATTTGGAGTCTGTACATTAGACATTATGTATGTTTTTTTTAGGGGAATGAATGAATGAACAGGGAGTGTGTGTAAACTACAGACCTCTTCTGTGAAAACGTTTTGTCCACTAATCTGTCGTGTGTTGAGTCATCATACATCTGGAGAGACTGCTCCTTGCTCATCTCCGCCCCCTGGTTGAACCAGCGATGGATCCACTCCAGTTCGCCTACCAGCATGGCATTGGGGTGGAGGATGCGGTGATCTTCCTCCTTCACCGTTCTCTGTCCCACCTGGAGAAGCCCGGGAATATGGTGAGGATCATGTTCTTTGACTTCTCCAGTGCTTCAACACCATCCAACCGATGATCCTGAAGGACAAGCTGCTGTGCGCAGGGGTGGACCAGCACCTGTCATCATGGATCCTGGACTACCTCACGAACCGGCCTCAGTTTGTGAGAACCCGGGACTGTGTTTCCGACACGATCATCAGTAGCACGGGGGCCCCCCCAGGGAACGGTGCTGGCCCGCTTCCTGTTCACTCTTTATACTGCGGACTTCTCACACAACACAACACATTGCCATCTACAGAAGTTCTCTGATGACTCTGCGATCGTTGGTCTCATCTCCAACGGAGATGAAGCTGAGTACAGAGGGCTTATCCAGGACTTTGTGGACTGGTGCCATCGGAACTGCCTCCAGATCAACGCGAGGAAAACTAAGGAGCTGGTGGTGGACTGCCGCAGGCATGGGCAGCCCCTCACAGCACCAGTAAATATACAGGGAACAGACATCGAGATGGTGACATCCTATAAGTACCTGGGTATTCATCTGAACAATAAACTAGACTGGTCACACAATACTGACGCACTCTACAAGAAGGGACAGCGCAGGCTGTTCCTGCTGAGGAGACTCAGGTCTTTTGGTGTACAAGGGGCGCTGCTGAAGTCATTCTATGACACGGTGGTGGCATCAGCCATCACTTTTGGAGTGGTCTGCTGGGGCAGTGGCATTACTGCAGCCGATAGGAAGAGACTGAACAAACTGATTAAGAAAGCTAGCTCTGTCCTGGGGCAGCGCCTTGATCCGATGGAGGAGATAGGAGAGAGAAGGACGGTGGCTAAACTGTCATCTCTGCTGGAGTCCGAGTTCCACCCTATGCAGGACATACTGGATGCACTGAGGAGCTCATTTAGCAGCAGACTACATCATCCCAGGTGCACAACCGAGATGTTTCGTAGGTCCTTCCTACCAACGGCTGTCAGACTGTACAACCTAAGCAGGGCTGCTTGCAGAGATAGCAAAAAGACGTAACAAACTAATAGTTTTTTTGAATGCAAAAGATGCAATAGACTTACACAATGGTCCTCTCCGGCATACAACTAGGAACATACCGGTCGCTATGGAGGGTGAGAATATGTATGGGCACATAATCATACCATGTAGGATAACTAAATAGACGGTTATGCTGTTTCATCCCACCTAGCAACAATGCTCTGCACTGTGTGTGTTTATATATTTACATATTTATTCCATCTAGCTACAATGCTCAGCACTGGGTGTGTTTATATTTATATATCTATATATTTATTCCATCTAGCTGCAATGCTCCGCACTGTGTTTTTATATATCTACATATTATTCCATCTAGCTACATTGCTCCGCACTGTGTGTGTTTATATACTTGCATATTTATTCCACCTAGCTGCAATGCTCCGTACTGTGGGTGTTTATATATTTACATATTTATTCCATCTAGCTACAATGCTCTGCACTGTGTGTTCATATATTCATATATTTATTCCATCCAGCTACAATGCTCTGCACTGTGTGTCTGTGTGTGGGTGTGTATATATATATTTTATAGTAATATGTACATATGTATATTAGCTGTTCTTGCTTGCTTGTTTTTTTTCTTGCCTTCTGATTGTTGCTCTGAGTGTTGCTATCCCTGTGCTGTTGCAATCCTGGAATTTCCCCGTTGTGGGACTAATAAAGGCTTATCTTATCTTATATCACATCATCACATTTCATGTCCGTTTCTGCTTGCACGTCCTGATTAATGAAAAAACACACTAAGCCAAAATGAAGACACAACAGGGTTTATAACTACACGAAGGGGGAAAAAAAAACAAAAACATTACGTGGGTTTATTATTCAGTTTTCTACCAAACGGCAGCGGGACCAGTCTGTCCTAACCCAAAAATAGATGTTGAAAATTGGGCTGTGTTAAGTCCATCTACCACAGACCATATTTAATCAGAAAAAAAACTGTTGAAAATTGGGGAGAAAATAGACTAATATTTGTGCTGTTTAGTCTACAGGATTTGGCCCAAATTTATCCTTAAAATAGTTTTTGACATTTGGTGATGGTGGTGGGGGCCTGACTCTCAAAAGTCAAATACACTTTTACAACCACTGGGAGTCTTTATTAACAGTACTTTATAAAAATGCATATTTTTAACAGTTTTTTTTTTAAAGTTTGACATTTGGAATAATGCATGTTACAGAATATCTGGAACAATCTGAAACCAGTGCTAGTGCTATTGTGCTGTACACTTTAAAAGCACGATTTGAAAACAAGTGCATTCTATAAATTTCTCCCCATGTTGTGTGTTTTTATTGATGTCCATACATTGGGTTGTGGGTGTCCCCAGACACCCCGGTCTTGTTTGATCTTAAAAACTAAGCAGGGTCTACCTTGGTTAGTGCTTGAATGGGAGACTGTTTGGGAATACCAGGTACTGTGATGGACTGATGATCTGTCCAGGATGTACAGTACTTTGCCTCTTGCCCAAAGATGCTTGTGTAGGTGCCCTGCTACACACAGCTCAAAACAGATCAGTGATGTTGGTGACTATATGTTGATTTCTTCTTTTTTAAACAACCTTAAAAAGGCAGCTGTTAGATAGATAGATAGATAGATAGATAGATAGATAGATAGTTTATTTCGAACACAAAAATATAACAAATACAAGCAAATGGCAAATGCAATAAAGTAACATTATATACTGTTCGAAAGGGAGAAGGAAGCTGTTGAGAAGGAAGCAGCTGTTCATCTTCTTTTCAACCAAATTTAGACCATACAGATGTCAATATGAAGACGCCTTTTCAACGACCTTAAAAAAACGGCCTTTCATCTGTTCACTTTTCAACCAAATCCATGCATTTTTAGATGGTTGGCAAAGCTGTCTTTTCAACATTTTTTTCAAACATTTTTTGCACAAAAAATGTGTGCATAAACCCAATATTCATTATCTAGTGATGACACTTTTTACAATTTTAACCTCATTCACTGTCATTCCTTTAAAAGAATGATTCAAAATGAAAATATCCCGACTGTTAGGATCCCTCATGCACCATTACACGTGCACAGAATGAAAAACCCAATCGCAGGAGTAGAGTTGTGCACTCTATTGAGTGTAACCCCAAAATAACAAGTCCAGCAAACAATCATGCAGAGAACAGTGAGTTGATCAGATGAAATGCTGGAGCTCTGCTGCACTGGTGGTGGACTCCAGCTGGAGCTCTGCTGCACCCATGGTGGATTTCGGCTGGAGCACTGTTGCACCAGCAGTGGCCCCCATCAGGGACCTCATTGCTTCCGCGATGGCCTCCCCAGCGAGGGAGGTAGAGCTCTTCACGAACCCCAGCGCTGACCCCAGATCCTCGGCGGCCTCAGGTGGTGTTGGCAGCTCTCCAGCAACCCTGAGAGAGAGCTCAGAGACAGGACAGAGAGACAAAGGGCTGCACGGTGGCGCAGTGGTTTAGCACTGTGGCAGCACAGTTTTACCCTCGGCCGGGGGATCGCGGGGATCATGAGATCGTGGGTTCGATCCCAGCCCCCGACCAACAGTGAGCTGTGTGGAGTTTGCATGTTCTCCCCGTGTTGCGCGGGTTTACTCCGGGATTTCTCCGGTTTCCTCCCGCACACCAAAAACATGTAGGTTTAGGGCGCTCGCGCACGCAGCGACCAGCAGCCGGTGGCTTGTCACCAGACTGCAAACCAAGTCTACCTACGGGTACAAATAAGTGACAAAAAAAAAAAAAAAGAGTCAGGGTCGACGGGGGCGGCGGAGCCCGGCAAGGTGAGACCAGGTGCAGCGGGTGGCTGCATCCGGCTCTCCTCGCCAGAAGCCAGACAAGGTTGCTCTAATTCAGGAGAGAGAGAAACAAATGAGAGCACTTGCCTGGGTATTTTCACTTTGTGAATGAGCCCACATTGTCCTCAGCGCAAAACGGAATTGTCCTCTAAACTCTTTCGTATCATGTCTTTGATCTTGCACCCCTGTTTATTAAAGGGAATGAAAGCAAAGGCAGCGATCGGTTTATTTCACATTATGCCCCAAACACATCTCTGAATAATTAAGAGCATTTGGACAGCCTTTTTCGACTTTGCGCCAGTGGAAAATTCGGTTTTGCACGGCCATGATAGCAAAATGAATTTGGAAATTGCCCATAAATGTGTCCTGCGCCTCAGGTACCTGAGGACTGACCATTTCCTTGTAATACAGCCCCAAGACTTTAAGGGTTGTCACCAAGACCACTCTGTATGCAGGCCTTTTTATTGGCTTGGTCTAGACTTGGTCTTGACCTCTTATTTTGGTCATTGTCCTTGTTTTGTCTTGTCTTGTCTTGGGGGACTCGGGTCTTAACAAGGTCTTGACTACAACACTACTTCTACATCAAGAAAAGGTAAACCCAGTCTTGATATTGCCCCCTGCTCTATTATTGGCCAGCTGTCTGTCTGCAAATGTGTTGCTGTTGCAGAGCAGGAAGCCCTGCCAAGGCATTAGCTTCAGAGTTATTGGTGCTACTGAGAGTTAGCTTACCAAGCTTGGTTTATGTCGCTGTTTCCTCTTGGTCAGCTAATCCACAGTTGATGGCTTATTTTGTAATATTTTCACTGTGATGCTACAATACATCGAACCGTTAGTAGGCTCTGGTGGCCTAACGGTTAGGGATGTGGACTGTTGACTGGAAGGGTGCCGGTTCGATCCCTGAACCGGCAGGATCATACCTGTGTGGGACAGATAACATAGCAGTGTTTGTCCCACCCTCATTAACTCGACTGTGGTGCCCTTGAGCAAGGCCCTTAACTGCAAATGTTCCGGTGGAGCTGCCTAGTGGCCATAGGTCAGTCTGTTGGTGTACTGGGCAGTTTCCAGGTGTGACTGTATAACTTAGTGTGAACAGGGTGTCCTTGAAAAAGACGGTTTGCCTCTCAATGGACCTCCCCTATACAAAAGGTTAAATTAAAAAAATAATAGGCTAGGCTATCAAGCACTGAAACCACACCCTGTCCACCAATGATATATTATTTCATTCATTCTTTGAGAAAAATTTACATTAGTTGGCTCATCTGAGCTAGGAGCTAGTCAGCTAACAACAGAGACAGGACAGCTAGCAACAATGATGTATGAATGAATGAATGAATGAATGAATGAATTTGAATGAATGAATTTATTTATTTCGGATAGTACATTACAGGTTAAAAGAAACTGTATAATATAACAACAAGGTCAAATTAGACAAAGACTCCTTCTACTATACAATTCCACGTGAGTTATCCGAAATGGGTGATGGCTGAAGCCGCAGCTTATATTGCCCACCCATATTCCATCCAAGAATTCAAAGGAGAAAAAAGAGAAAACAAGACAAGAGCGATTACAATTTAAAACAAGGCTAAGACAAAATATGACTGAGAGAAAAAGAAAACTGAGCTAGTCTAAGTTAAGCGGTTACTATTCAAAAACAAATCTAAGACATAGTGTCACAGAGAAAAAAGAAAAACTAAGCTATAACACAACACAGGCTGGAAATGTCAATCCTTATGTGAGTTTACATGTCGTCTTGTAAATATGTTTGGAGTATTTCTTCCTTTAGTTTTTGTTTAAATTGTCCAAGCTTTGTACATGATTTTAATTCAGGTCCAAAATCGTTCCATAATCTGACACCTTGCACTGAAATACAGTGTTGCTTGGTAGTTGTTCTCACTGTAGGCTTTTGAGATATACATGTTCCTCTGAAGTGATATCGTTTCTCCCTTGTTTGGAACAACTTTTGGATATTTGCGGGCAGTGATAGATTCTTCACTTTGAACATTATTATTGCGGTTTTAAAGTCGATCAGATCTTTCAACTTGAGAGTTTTTTGTTTAAGAAAAAGTGGGTTTGTTGGTTCCCTGTAAGCTGCTTTGTTGATTATTCTAATAGCTCTCTTTTGAAGCATAAAGAGTGGATATATGTGTCACCATGGGTTGAGATGCCGTCTCGGCACTCAGCCCATGTTTTCCCTCATCCCTGCTTCCCATTGAGCAGCGTCTCAGCTGGCCCCCAGCTGGCAGCATTATGGACGGCTGGGGCCAATTAGTCTTCATCAGCTGGGGCGCTGCCAATGAGGATAAATAGGAGCAGCCTCGATGACTCGGGGCTGCGACATAAACACATTGCTAAGCTGAAGCCCCTTCGTCTGGTGTCAGCTTATACTCCTCTTGCAGCATTCCTGTGTTTGTATCCCGCTGTGAGTATGTACGTCTTGCTACCCCCACGTCCGGTACGAGCTGCTTACCTCTGCGCTGTGCAACCTGTGAGTGTACCTCTGCATGAGTATCTGTGCTCTCCTCATCCCTTCCCCTTTACCCTGAATAAAATATCACGACTCACTGGCTTGTCCCTGGCTCTGATTGCCCGGCTCCCTAGAGCCGGATATGACAATATGTTTGTTTTATATGTATTTCCCCATACTTCATTACAATATGTCATGTATGGGAGTATTAATGAATGATACAAGGTGTATAGTGTGGGTTGATTCAGCAAATTTTTCACTCTGTGTAATATTGCAATTGATTTGGATACTTTACCTTTTATATAATTAATATGTGGCTTCCAACACAGTTTGTTATCAATTATTACTCCAAGGAATTTAGTTTCGGATACCCTTTCAATCTCTACACCATTTACACTGAGTTTGGGTACTGGGTAGTTGTGATGGTTGTTAAAGACTATAAATTTTGTCTTGCTTAAATTGAGCGTTAATTTGTTTGAATCAAACCACAGTTTCAGCTTTCCTAATTCCTTTCCGAGTGTATCCAGAAGTTGTTCCAAATTGTTTCCACTGCATAGCAGGTTAGTGTCATCAGCAAACAATATTAAGTCCATTTTTTCTGAAACTTTACATATATCATTTATATACATATTGAATAATAATGGTCCCAAAACTGAACCCTGTGGGACTCCACAGGTGACCTTCAGTAGCTCTGAGTTTTTGTTGTTAACACATACAAACTGATATCTATTCTTTAAGTAACTTCTTAACCAGGACAGTGCTACCCCTCTGATACCACAATTTTGTAGTTTCTTTAATAATTGTGATCTACTGTATCAAATGCTTTTTTAAGATCCAGGAATACTCCAACTGAATACTCTTTATTTTCAATGGCTGTTGATATTTTTTCTGTAAATTCCATTAAGGCATATGCTGTTGTCCTTTTGTGTCTGAACCCATATTGCTGCTCACACAATAAATCATTCTTCAGTATGAAGTTGTCAATTCTCTCATAGAATATTTTTTCAAGTATCTTGGAAAATTGCGGTAATAGTGAAATTGGTCTGTAGTTGGAGAGTTCCCCTCTGTCGCCTGTCTTGTAAATCGGAATTACTTTAGCTATTTTCATTGCATTGGGAAATATACCTGATTGGAGAGACAGGTTACAGATATACGTCAGTGGTTTCACTATGCATTCGATAACAGTTTTGACTAGTAGCATATCAATACCATCGCAGTCAGTAGATGTTTTACTTTTGAACGATTTAACAATTTCAATGACCTCTCTTTCGTCTGTGTTCTTTATGAAGATGGAGTCTTTTACAGCAGTGTTATTGCATATTGATTCACCTGTTGGCACCGTAGTGGGTATTTCTCGGGCCAGTTTAGGTCCAATGTTAACAAAAAAATTATTAAATTCATCTGCAGGTGAAGCTATATTCACATTCGGAGTCGATTTATTATTTTTTGGAATGTTAGTTGGGTAGCTGGTATTTCTGCTTTTATTTCCAAGGATACTGTTGATTATTGTCCATGTATTTTTAATATTGTCTTTGTTTTTTTCCAGTTCTTTACTGTAATAGTCTCTTTTACTACATCTTATTATATATGTTAACTTATTTTTGTATGTTTTATACCGCTGCTCTGCTTCTTTTGTCCTTTTCTTTATGAAAGCTTTATATAATAAATTTTTCTTTTTACACGCCTTTTGTAGTCCTTTGGTTAGCCATGGTTTGTCAGTAAATTTGTGTTTAAGCTTTTTTTTAACTAATGGGCAGTTTTTTTCATAAAGAGTGGTTACAATGTTTGTAAATGTGTCATAGGCTTCATTTACATCTGATACATAGACTTCTGTCCAGTCTTGCTTCAGCAAGTCCTCTTTAAAAGAACTGATTGCGTTTGGTGATTTGTGTCTGAACGATTTTGAGATTTTTTCTGGGTTGGGCCCCGTGTGGCCATGGATAAGTGCAAAGATTGGCAAGTGGTCGCTTATATCATTTATCAATAATCCACTTTCTATTTTCTTGTCGAGAACATTGACAAACAGGTTGTCAATAAGTGTAGCAGAGTGAGCTGTGATTCTACTGGGATGTGTTATTGTGGGATATAGACTCATGCTGTACATAGAGTTCATGAACTCTGTAACTACATTTTGTTGATGTGGATTAAGTAGATCAATATTGAAATCTCCACAAATTGCTACCATTTTCTTACTAGTAATATTATTGTACAGCTCGTATTGTACAGCACGTAAGAGCCAGGGCAGCATTAACTGCAGTTCTTGGGCATTTAAAGAGACATGCACTTAAACGAGGCATTGTGGGGACAGCTGTAAAAGATGATTCACAATGTTGCTGCAATAATTAAAAGAAAATTTGACCAAAATATGTCACAAACATTTCATCAGGACCTGCTGTAGCCCTGCTGTGTCCTCACTGACTCGTTATTTTACTACACAGTGAGTTTGCCATTTTGTACTGTTGTCCAAGTGTATTCTCAGAATCAACAATTCACTGACAAAAATGTGTCTACCACATCACCCTTTGTTTCCTTAATTTCACTGAGCCTTGAGAGTGGTAGCTAACAGTGATGTACAGTGGGGCAAAAAAGTATTTAGTCAGCCACCAATTGTGCGAGTTCTCCCACTTAAAAGATGAGAGAGGTCTCCAATTTTCATCATAGGTATACCTCAACTATGAGAGACAAAATGAAAAAAAAAAAATCCAGAAAATCACATTGAAGAATTTTTAATGAATTAATTGGTAAATTCCTCAGAAAAATAAGTATTTGGTCACCTACAAACAAACAAGATTTCTGGCTCTCACAGACCTGGAACTTCTTCTTTAAGAGGCTCCTCTGTCCTCCACTCGTTACCTGTATTAATGGCACCTGTTTAAACTCGTTATCAGTATAAAAGACACCTGTCCACAACCTCAAACAGTCAGACTCCAAACTCCACTATGGCCAAGACCAAAGAGCTGTCAAAGGACACCAGAAACAAAATTGTAGACCTGCAGTAGGCTGGGAAGACTGAATCTGCAATAGGTAAGCAGCTTGGTGTGAAGAAATCAGCTGTGGGAGCAATTATTAGAAAATGGAAGACATACAAGACCACTGATAATCTCCCTCGATCTGGGGCTCCACGCAAGATCTCACCCCATGGGGTCAAAATTATCACGAGAACGGTGAGCAAAAATCTCAGAACCACATGGGGGGACCTAGTGAATGACCTGCAGAGAGCTGGGACAAAAATAACAAAGGCTACATCAGAAACACACTATGCCACCAGGGACTCAAATCCTGCAGTGCCAGACGTGTCCCCCTACTTAAGCCAGTACATGTCCAGGCCCGTCTGAAGTTTGCTAGAGAGCATTTGGATGATCCAGAAGAGGATTGGGAGAATGTCATATGGTCAGATGAAACCAAAATAGAACTTTTTGGTAAAAACTCAACTTGTTGTGTTTGGAGGAGAAAGAACACCATACCTACTGTGAAGCATGGGGGTTGAAACATCATACTTTGGGACTGTTTTTCTGCAAAGGGACCAGGACGACTGATTCGTGTAAAGGAAAGAATGAATGGGGCCATGTATCGTGAGATTTTGAGTGAAAACCTCCTTCCACCAGCAAGGGCATTGAAGATGAAACGTGGCTGGGTCTTTCAGCATGACAATGATCCCAAACACACCGCCCGGGCAACGAAGGAGTGGCTTCGTAAGAAGCATTTCAAGGTCCTGGAGTGGCCTAGCCAGTCTCCAGATCTCAACCCCATAGAAAATCTTTGGAGGGAGTTGAAAGTCTGTGTTGCCCAGCGACAGCCCCAAAACATCACTGTTCTAGAGGAGATCTGCATGGAGGAATGGGCCAAAATACCAGCAACAATGTGTGAAAACCTTGTGAAAACTTACAGAGAATGTTTGACCTCTGTCATTGCCAACAAAGGGTATATAACAAAGTATTGAGATGAACTTTTGTTATTGACCAAATACTTATTTTACCGAGGAATTTACCAATTAGTTCATTAAAAATCCTTCAATGTGATTTTCTGGATTTTTTTTTCACATTTTGTCTCTCATAGTTGAGGTATACCTATGATGAAAATTGGAGACCTCTCTCATCTTTTAAGTGGGAGAACTTGCACAATCGGTGGCTAACTAAATACTTTTTTACCCCACTGTATGCCTCAGAAACAGGTAAGAGTTCAGGAGAAAACTCACCAATAAAGCAAAGAAAAATGTCACAAATGGATTAAATTATGACAGAAGGTTGCAGATTTCAGAAAAAAAAAAAACCTTCCAAATTCATGACAAGATTTTTCCTTTAAACTTGCAAGCTTTTACTAATAAAACTGCAAGATTTGTTCATTCACTTACAAATTTAATCTAATAAAATGGTGATTTTTTTTCTTTCAAAGTTGCAAGTTTTCAACTTGAAATATTACCTCACCTACAAAAAATGCTAATTTCTCTAATATGCCATCAGCTATTGTAGTTTTATGCCTTTTTTATATAAATGTGACAAAATATTTTATTAGTGTCAATAAAATTTACATTCAACATACCAAATATTTGTCATTTGTGGTAAATGATTTTAATTTAATATCTGAAACCTTGTTGAAATAGTGTATTGATCCCTGAGCTAGAGTAATGGATGGAGTAATCAAAAAACAAAAGCTTTGTATTTATTTACCTGAATGATGATAGTAATGCAGATGAACAAGAGGATGATAACAGAGCATTGTACACAAACTATCACAGTGATGCAGTCATTTAGCATCACAACAAAGGCATATCAATCATCTACCATGTTATAGCTATATGACAGAATAAGCCACGTCGTGTCAGATTTTTTTTTCAGGTAGCTCATGATTTCACCATAGAACTCCGTATGCACTGAACTGAGAATATTAAATGAAGGGATTTGAGCATAACATTTGTCTCTTACATTCAGGTTCCAGAATTACAAACTATTTTTCTCAGTGTTTAAAAATTAGTGATGTAAAATTACAATTATGTCTACCCCTCTCACCCAAACAAAAGGGAATACAAAAACAACAGAGGAACACATTCTGTGACATCAGCTGAACACTGTGACGAGCGCACTTTATTATCCTCAGTCACGCTCTTGTATCTCTCAGGTCGACACAAATAAATGAACTAGCAATTTTACAAATCCTGGCTTGCGTCCAAATGCGTAATAATGCATTACTGCTGTATTTTTGAGACAGCGCTATAATTACCATAAATACACAACAGCAGTGTGGAGAAGATTAGTGGCTCCGACTGGCATTTACATAACAGTTTACACAGATATTTGCAGCTAATATGACGGCACTAATCAGGACTATCAACCAGCTGTAGAGGCAATAAAGAAGTGGGAGCTACATACAGTAGTCCCACGTTATGTACTGTCTCAGGTTTTTGTGCACTTTTAGCTTATCCAGTGCAGAGCGTATGAGTTCGCCCTGACATCGGAGTCAGCGTTGGTGTGGGAAAATATTCAGGTAGAGGCAGTAGGCGAGTTGTTATTTTTTCACAAGGGAGTGGTATTCACTAATTTAACATGAGGTACAAATGTATAAATGTAAATTAGGTATGCAAGAACAAAGGTGCAAAAGTATGATAAAAGATGCCATTTTAAAAATTAAAAAAGCTGCAAAATCATTTAATTACACAGAAAAAAAATTAACCAGCATCCACATGAACGTTGCAGATTTGCAAGAAAATTTTGAAAATTTAGAGTGGGGGGATTGCAAATTTACAAGACAACAATTTATGAGGAAAAAAATGCAAACCTATGAGAAAAATGTTAGATATTTATGGGAAAAAAATTAAAGTTGACGGGGAAAAAAAAAGTTGCTAATTTCCAGGAAAAATTAAATTTATGAGAAAAAGTAAGAAAAAAAATGAGAAAAAAAATTGTGAATTTACAAGAAAATGTTGAAAATTTACAGGAAAAAACTGTAAATTCATGAAAATTTACAAGCTAAAAATTACAAATTTATGATGAAAAAGTTGCAAAGTTTTGACAATTTTTTTAAATGAATCTTTATTTCAGATAGATTAAATTAAAAGAGTAAAAGAAAGGAACAGAATAATATAACAAAGGGGGGGAAACAATCCATCAAGGTCAAATTAAACAATAACTCCTCGGATTATACAGTTCAACATAAGTTATCTGAAATGGGTGATGGCTGAAGCCACAGCTTATATTGCCCACCCATGTTCCATCTAAGAATTCAAAAGGAAAATAAAATAAAAGTGATTACAAATCAGAACAAAGCTAAGACAAAATGTGACAAAAAACTAAGCAACAGCACAACACAGACATGATAATCCGTATGTGATTTTACATATCGTTTTGTATATATGTTTGGAGTATTTCTTCCTTTAGTTTTTGTTTAAATTGTCCAAGCGTTGTACATGATTTTAATTCAGGTCCAAAAGCGTTGCACAGTCTGACTCCTTGCACTGAAACACAGTGTTGCTTGGTGGTAGTTCTCACTGAAGGTTTTTGAAATATACATGTTCCTCTGAAATGATATTGTTTCTCCCTTATTTGGAACAACTTTTGGATATTTGCGGGCAGTGATAGAGCCTTCGCTTTAAACATTATTACTGCAGTCTTAAAATCAACCAGATCTTTCAACTTGCGAACTTTTAATTTAAGAAAAAGTGGGTTTGTTGACTCCCTGTAAGCAGCTTTGTTTA
Organism: Pholidichthys leucotaenia; assembly: GCA_020510985.1. NCBI lineage: Eukaryota > Metazoa > Chordata > Actinopteri > Cichliformes > Pholidichthyidae > Pholidichthys > Pholidichthys leucotaenia. Next base: position 169,118,847 of record CM035846.1, read on the forward strand.
TTATTCTAATAGCTGTCTTCTGAAGCATAAAGACTGGATATATGTTTGTTTTATATGTATTTCCCCATACTTCAGTACAATATGTCATGTATGGGAGTATTAATGAATGATACAAAGTACAGACGTGGACAAAATTGTTGGTACCCTTCTCTTAATGAAAGAAAAACCCACAATGGTCACAGAAATAACTTGAATCTGACAAAAGTGGTAATAAATAAAAATTCGATGAAAATTAACCATTGAAAATCAGACAGTGCTTTTGAATTGTGGTTCAACAGAATTATTTTAAAAAACAAACTCATGAAACGGGCCTGGACAAAAATGATGGTACCCTTAACTTATTATTTTGTTGCACAACCTTTTGAGGCAATCACTGCAATCAAACGATTTCTGTAACTGTCAATGAGACTTCTACACCTCTCAGCAGGTATTTTGGCCCACTCCTCATGAGCAAACTGCTCCAGTTGTCTCAGGTTTGAAGGGTGCCTTCTCCAGATGGCATGTTTCAGCTCCTTCCACAGATGTTCAATAGGATTTAGATCAGGGATCATAGAAGACCACTTTAGAATAGTCCAATGTTTCGCTCTTAGCCATTCTTGGGTGTTTTTAGCTGTGTGTTTTGGGTCATTATCCTGTTGCAAGACCCATGACCTGCGACTGAGACCAAGCTGTCTGACACTGGTCAGCACATTTCTCTCTAGAATACCTTGATTGTCTTGAGATTTCATTGTACCCTGCACAGATTCAAGACACCCTGTGCCAGATGCAGCAAAGCAGCCCCAGAACATAACAGAACCTCCTCCATATTTCACAGTAGAGACAGTGTTCTTTTCTTGGTATGCTTCATTTTTGCGTCTGTGAACATAGAGCTGATGTGCCTTGCCAAAAAGTTGCAGTTTTGTCTCATCTGTCCATAGGACATTCTCCCAGAAGCTTTGTGGCTTGTCAACATGCAGTTTGGCAAATTCCAGTCTGGCCTTTTTATGATTTGTTTTCAACAGTGGTGTCCTCCTCGGTCGTCTCCCATGAAGTCCACTTTGGCTCAAACAACGACTGATGGTGCAATCTGACACTGATGTACCTTGACCTTGGAGTTCACCATGAATGTGTTTAGAGGTTGTTCTGGGCTCTTTTGTTACCATTCGCATTATCCGTCTCCTCCTGCAGCCACGTCCAGGGAGGTTAGCTACAGTCCTGTGGATCTTAAATTTCTGAATAATATGTGCAACTGTAGTCACAGGAACATCAAGCCGCTTAGAGATGGTCTTACAGTCTTTACCTTTAACATGCTTGTCAATAATTTTCTTTCTAATCTCCTGAGACAACTCTCTCCTTTGCTTCCTCTGGTCCATGTTTAGTGTGGTACACACCATGTCAACAAACAGCACAGTGACTACTTGTCACCCTTTAAATAGGCTGACTGACTGATTACAAGTTTGTAGACACCTGTGATGTTAATTAGAGGACACATCTTGGTTGAACATGTCCCTATGGTCACATTATTTTCAATCTTTTCTAGGGGTACCATCGTTTTTGTCCAGGCCTGTTTCATGAGTTTGTTTTTTAAAATAATTCTGTTGAACCACAATTCAAAAGCACTGTCTGATTTTCATTGGTTAATTTTCATAGAATTTTTATTTATTACCACTTTTGTCAGATTCAAGTTATTTCTGTGACCATTGTGGGTTTTTCTTTCATTAACAGAGGGGTACCAACAATTTTGTCCACGTCTATATATAGTGTGGGTTGATTCAGCAGATATTTCACTCTGTGTAGTATTGCGATTGATTTGGATAGTTTACCTTTAATATAATTAATATGTGACTTCCAACACAGTTTATTATCAATTATTACTCCCAAGAAATTTAATTTTGAATACTCTTTCAATCTCTACACCATTTACACTGAGTTTAGATACTGAGTTGTTGTGATGGTTGTTAAAAATTATAAATTTTGTCTTACTTAAATTGAGCGTTAATTTGTTTGAATCAAACCACAGTTTGAGCTTTCCTAATTCCTTTCTGAGAATATCCAAAAGTTGTTCCAAATTGCTTCCACTGCATAATAAATTAGTGTCATCTGCAAACAGTATTAAATCCATTTTTCCCGAAATTTTACATATATCATTTATATGCATATTGAATAACAATGGCCCCAAAACTGAACCCTGTGGGACTCCGCAAGTAACCTTCAGTAACTGTGAGATTTTGCTGCTAACACATACATACTGATATCTGTTCTTTAAGTAACTACATAACCAAGACAGTGCTACCCCCCTAATAAGATAAGATAAGCCTTTATTAGTCCCATTATGGTGAAATTCCAGGATTGCAACAGCACAGGGATAGCAACACTCAGAGCAATAATTAAGAAGATACGAAAAATATAAATAAAAGCAGTGAATATACATACACGTACACATAAATATATAAATACATATACAAGAAGGGACAGCGCAGGCTGTTCCTACTGAGGAGACTCAGGTCTTTTGGTGTACAAGGGGCGCTGCTGAAGACATTCTACAACACGGTGGTGACATCAGCCATCACTTTTGGAGTAGTCTGCTGGGGCAGTGGCATTACAGCAGCCGATAGAAAGAGACTGAACAAACTGATCAAGAAAGCTAGCTCTGTCCTGGGGCAGCGCCTTGACCCAGTGGAGGAGATGGGAGAGAGAAGGATGGTGGCTAAACTGTCATCTCTGCTGGAATCCGAGTTCCACCCTATGCAGGACACACTGAATGCACTAAGGAGCTCATTTAGCAGCAGACTACATCATCCTAGGTGCACAACCGAGAAGTTTCGCAGGTCCTTCCTACCAACGGCTGTCAGACTGTATAACCTAAGCAGGGCTGCTCGCAGAGATAGCAAAAAGACGTGACAACCTAATAGTATTGAATGCAAAAGACGCAACAGACTTACACAATGGTCCCCTCCGGTATACAACTAGGAAAATACCGGTAGCTACGGAGGGTGACAATATGTATGGGTACATAATCATACCATGTAGGATAACTAAGTATACGGTTATGCTGTTTCATTCCATCTAGCTGCAATGCTCCGCACTGTGTGTGTTTGTATATTTATATATTTATTCCATCTAGCGACAATACTCCACACTGTGTTTATATATTTACATATTTATTCCATCTAGCTACAGTGCTCCGCACTGTGTGTATTTATGTGCTTGCATATTTGTTCCATCTAGCTACAATGCTCCGCACTGTGTGTGTGTTTTATATATTTACATGTTTGTTCCATCTAGCTACAATGCTCCGCACTGTGTGTGTTTATATATTTGCATGTTTGTTCCATCTAGCTGCAATGCTCCGCACTGTGTGTTTTTTTACATATTCATATATTTATTCCATCTAGCTACAACGCTCCACACTGTGTGTGTGTGTTTATATATTCACATATTTATTCCATCTAGCTACAATGCTCCGCACTGTGTGTTTATATGTTCATATATTTATTCCATCTAGGTACAATGCTCTGCACTGTGTGTTTATATATCTATATATTTATTCCATCTAGCTGCAATGCTCCACATCGTGTGTCTATATATTTATGTTTATATGTACATATATAGAACGCTGGGAACTTGCATTGAGACATTCAGAGATAAATTAGTCGAGCTGTACAATAATATTACTAGTAAGAAAATGGTAGCAATTTGTGGAGATTTCAATATTGATTTACTGAATCCACATCAACAAACTGTAGTTACAGAGTTCATGAACTCTATGTACAGCATGAGTCTATATCCCACAATAACACATCCCAGTAGAATCACAGTTCACTCTGCTACACTTATTGACAACCTGTTTGTCAATGTTTTCGATAAGAAAATAGAAAGTGGATTATTGATAAATGATATAAGTGACCACTTGCCAACCTTTGCACTTATCCATGGCCACACGGGGCCCAACGCAGAAAAAATTTCAAAATCGTTCAGACACAAATCACCAAATGCAATCAGTTCTCTTAAAGAGGACTTGCTGAAGCAAGACTGGACAGAAGTCTATGTATCAGATGTAAATGAAGCCTATGACGCATTTATAAACATTGTAACCACTCTTTATGAAAAAAACTGCCCATTAGTAAAAAAAAAAAAGCTTAAACACAAATTTGCAGATAAGCCATGGTTAACCAAAGGACTACAAAAGGTGTGCAAAAAGAAAAATTTATTATATAAAGCTTTCCTAAAGAAAAGGACAAAAGAAGCAGAGCAGCGGTATAAAACATACAAAAATAAGTTAACATATATAATAAGATGTAGTAAAAGAGACTATTACAGTAAAGAACTGGTGAAAAACAAAGACAATATTAAAAATACATGGACAATACTCAACAGTATCCTTGGAAATAAAAGCAGAAATACAAGCTACCCAACTAATATTCCAAAAAATAATAAAACGACTCAGAGTGTGAATATAGCTTCACCTGCAGACGAATTTAATAATTTTTTTGTTAACATTGGACCTAAACTGGCCCGAGAAATACCCACTACGGTGCCTACAGGTGATACAATATGCAATAACACTGCTGTAAAAGACTCCATCTTCATAAAGAACACAGACGAAAAAGAGGTCATTGAAATTGTTAAATCGTTCAAAAGTAAAACATCTACTGACTGTGATGGTATTGACATGCTACTAGTCAAAACTGTTATCAAATGCATAGTAAAACCATTGACGTATATCTGTAACCTGTCTCTCCAATCAGGTATATTTCCCAATGCAATGAAAATAGCTAAAGTAATTCCGATATACAAGACGGGCGACAGAGGGGAACTCTCAAACTATAGACCAATTTCACTATTACCGCAATTTTCCAAGATACTTGAAAAAATATTCTATGAGAGAATTGACAACTTCATACTGAAGAATGAGTTATTGTGTGAGCAGCACTATGGGTTCAGACACAAGAGGACAACTGCATATGCCCTAATGGAATTTACAGAAAAAATATCAACAGCCATTGAAAATAAAGAGTATTCAGTTGGAGTATTCCTAGATCTTAAAAAAGCATTTGATACAGTAGATCATAATTTATTATTAAAGAAACTACAAAATTGTGGTATTAGAGGGGTAGCACTGTCCTGGTTAAGTAGTTACTTAAAGAATAGATATCAGTATGTATGTGTTAGCAACAAAAACTCAGAGTTACTGAAGGTCACCTGTGGAGTCCCACAGGGTTCAGTTTTGGGACCATTATTATTCAATATGTATATAAACGATATATGTAAAGTTTCAGAAAAAATGGACTTAATATTGTTTGCCGATGACACTAATCTGCTATGCAGTGGAAACAATTTGGAACAACTTCTGGATACACTCGGAAAGGAATTAGGAAAGCTTAAACTGTGGTTTGATTCAAACAAATTAACGCTCAATTTAAGTAAGAGAAAATTTATAGTCTTTAACAACCATCACAACAACCCAGTACCCAAACTCAGTGTAAATGGTGTAGAGATTGAAAGGGTATCTGAAACTAAATTCCTTGGAGTAATAATTGATAACAAACTGTGTTGGAAGTCACATATTAATTATATTAAAGGTAAAGTATCCAAATCAATTGCAATATTACACAGAGTGAAATATTTGCTGAATCAACGCACACTATACACCTTGTATCATTCATTAATACTCCCATACATGACATATTGTAATGAAGTATGGGGAAATACATATAAAACAAACATATATCCACTCTTTATGCTTCAAAAGAGAGCTATTAGAATAATAAACAAAGCAGCTTACAGGGAACCAACAAACCCACTTTTTCTTAAACAAAAAACTCTCAAGTTGAAAGATCTGGTTGACTTTAAAACCGCAATAATAATGTTCAAAGTGAAGAATTTATCACTGCCCGCAAATATCCAAAAGTTGTTCCAAACAAGGGAGAAACGATATCACTTCAGAGGAACATGTATATTTCAAAAGCCTACAGTGAGAACAACCACCAAGCAACACTGTATTTCAGTGCAAGGAGTCAGATTATGGAACGATTTTGGACCTGAATTAAAATCATGTACAATGCTTGGACAATTTAAACAAAAACTAAAGGAAGAAATACTCCAAACATATTTACAAGACGACAAGTAAACTCACATAAGGATTGACATATCCAGCCTGTGTTGTGTTGTAGCTTAGTTGTTTTTTTTTTGTTTGTTTTTTTTTTTTCTCTGTGACATTTTGTCTTAGATTTGTTTTTGAATAGTAACCGCTTAACTTAGCCTAGCTTAGTTTTCTTTTTTTCTCTCAGTCACATTTTGTCTTAGCTTTGTTTTAAATTGTAATCGCTCTTGTCTTGTTTTCTCTTTTTTCTCTTTTTAATTCTTGGATGGAATATGGGTGGGCAATATAAGCTGCGGCTTCAGCCATCACCCATTTCGGATAACTCACGTGGAATTGTATAGTAGAAGGAGTCTTTGTCTAATTTGACCTTGTTGTTATATTATACAGTTTCTTTTAACCTGTACTGTACTATCCGAAATAAAAAAATTCATTCATTCATTCATTCATATGTATACTCGCTGTTCTTGTTTTTTCTTGCCTTCTGATTGTTGCTCTGAGTGTTGCTATCCCTGTGCTGTTGCAATCCTGGAATTTCCCCATTGTGGGACTAATAAAGGCTTATCTTATCTTATCTTATCTTATCTTATCTTATATACAAAGTGTGGAGCATTGTAGCAAGATGGAATAAACAGAATAACCATCTAGTTAGTTATCCTACATAAGATAAGATAAGATAAGATAAGCCTTTATTAGTCCCACAATGGGGAAATTCCAGGATTGCAACAGCATAGGGATAGCAACACTCAGAGCAACAATCAGAAGGCAAGAAAAAACAACATCTAGTAAACATACGTATGTCCATATTACTATAAATGTATATATATAGACACACAGTGCAGAGCATTATGGCTGGTGAATGTGCAGCAGAAAGTCTAAGCTCTCTCTCCGCGGATGCAGCGGGCCAGCTGGAAGTCTTTGGGCATGATGGTGACCGCCTTAGCGAAGAAGAGACCCACCAGGTGGGCCTCGCTGGTCTCCTGCAGAGCCATGACGGCGAAGCTCAGGAAACGCAGGACGGTCTTGAAGTCCTGAGCGATCTCCCTCACCAGGCGCTGGACGGGCAGCTTACGGATGAGCAGCTCCGTGGATTTCTGGTAGCGACGGATCTCTCTCAGAGCCATGGGCCTGTGACGGCGAGGCCTCTTCACTCTGCCGGTGGCCAGAGCGCCTCTCCGAGCAGCCCTGGTGGCTAGCTGTCTCCTGGGGGGTTTCTTCCTCCAGTAGATTTTACGGGCGGTCTGCTTGGTTCGTGCCATCGCTCTTTATTATTCTGTCTTATATTTCTTTCACGCCGCCTAAACTCCAGCCCGGCACCCGCGTCCTTTTCGCTACAGCTCCCGGTATGTCGAGTTTCCCATTAGCACCGGGCGGCGGCCAAGTGCTAGCTAGCACTAGCTCCTCCCCGCTGTAACGTCTCCCGCTGCAAACCGTGGCTCCGTCCGCCGACCCGGGAGACCCCCGGGGCGATCCGTGCGTCCGTGATATATATACAGAGTGAAAGGTGTAGAAAGAAGAAGGAAGATAAAAAAAAGGCTGTTGCAACAGGCAGCCGACTCATGTGGCGCCGCCGGTCCGGCAGAACCGGAACCGGAAAAAAAAAAAAAACACATACATACACACATAGTATGAATATGTACCCATACATATTGTCACCCTCCGTAGCGACTGATATTGTCCTAGTTGTATACTGGAGGGGACCATTTGTGTAAGTCTGTTGCGTCTTTTGCATTCAATACTATTAGGTCGTCACTTTTTTTTGCTATCTCTGCGAGCAGCCCTGCTTAGGTTATACAGTCTGACAGCCGTAGGTAGGAAGAACCTGCAAAACCTCTCGGTTGCGCACCTAGGATGATGTAGTCTACTGCTAAATGAGCTCCTCAGTGCGTTCAGTATGTCCTGCATAGGGTGGGACTCGGACTCCAGCAGAGATGACAGTTTAGCCACCATCCTTCTCCCTCCTATCTCCTCCACTGGGTCAAGGCGTTGCCCCAGGACAGATCTAGCTAAAATTATCTAATACCATAATTTTGTAGTTTCTTTAACAATAATTTATGATCCACTGTATCAAATACTTTTTTAAGATCCAGGAATACCCCACCTGAATACTCTTTATTTTCTACAGCAGTTGATATTTTTTTCTATAAACTCCATTAGAGCAAATGCAGTTGTCCTCTTGTGTCTGAACCCATATTGTTGCTCACACAATAAATTATTCTTCGTTATAAAGTTGTCAGTTCTCTTCCAGAATATTTTTTCAAGTAGCTTAGAAAATTGCGGCAATAGTGAAATAGGCCTATAGTTTGAAAATTCCCCTCTGTCACCCGTCTTGTATATCGGAATTACTTTGGCTATTTTCATTGCATTGGGAAATATACCTGTTTGGAGAGACAGGTTACAGATATACGTCAGTGGCTTCACTAAGCATTTAATGATAGTTTTGACTAAAAGCATGTCAGTACCATCACAATCCGTAGATGTTTTACTACGGATTGTAAATTTGTAGAATTTGTAAATTTACAAGAAGAAAGCTGAAAATTTACAGGAAAAAGGTTGCAAAATCATGAGCTAAAAGTTACAAATTTACAGAAAAGCTGTTGAAAATTTGAAGGAAAAGGTCACAAATTTATGAGAAAACAAATGCAGATTTATGTTTTTTTGTTTGTTTGTTTAGTTGTTTTTGTTTGTTTGTTTAGTTGTTTTTTGTTTTGTTCATTTCTAGAATTGGTGGTTCAAAGTCATTTCATTCAGTTCTGTACCATGACACAGAAAGGTTTATGATGGCATTGGAGGCAGTGTTGGCCTGAGGCATAGGCCACATAGGCGGTTGCCTATAGCGCCACCTGCTGGAGGGGGCGCAGCTGCAAGCCTTCAATTTTTTTTAAATTAATTCAATTCAATTCAACTTTATTTATATAGTGCCATTTCACAACAACAGTCATCTCATAGCACTTTCAGCTGTAGGGGAAACCCCCACAATTGCAGAAAGACCCCAGCAATCAGGTGAACCCCTGTGAGCAAGCGCTTGGCGACGGTGGAGAGGAAAAACTCCCTTTTAACAGGAAGAAAGCTCCAGTAGAACCAGGCTCAGGGAGGGGCAGTCATCTGCTGCGACTGGCTGGGGGATGAGGGGATAGAGAAGATGAAAAGAACAGACATGTAGAGAGCAAACATCACAATGGGGACTCAATCTATCGGGGAAAACAAACAGATGTTAATGACCAGCAAAAAAAAATATATATATATATTTCATTGAGAGTGAAGAAAGGAGTGAAGCCCAGTGCATTATTGGAGGTCCCCCGGCTGTCTATACCTATTAGCAGCATAACTAAGGGATGGTTCAGAGACACATGATCCCTCCCTAATTGTAGGCTATATCAAAAAGGAAGGTTTTAACCCTATTCTTAAAAACAGAGATCGAGTCTGACTCCCGAATCCAGATTGGCAGCTGGTTCCACAGGAGAGGAGCTTGATAACTGAAGGTTCTGCCTCCCATTGTACTTTTGGAGATTCTAGGTATTACAAGTAATCCAGCATTTTGGGAGCGTGGTACTCTGTTGGGATAATAGGGTTGTATCAGACCTTTTAAATAAAAATGGGCCTGATTGTTTAGAGCTTTGAAAGTGAGAAGAAGGATTTTAAACTTAATTCTAAACTCTATGGGAAGCCAATGAAGGGAGGCCAGAACCGGAGAGATATGATCTCTTTTTCTGGTACCTGTTAAAACTCTAGCTGGAGCATTTTGGATCAACTGAAGACTTTTTAAAGATGTTTCAGGTCAACCTGATAATAAAGAGTTACAATAATCTAATCTTGAGCTAACAAAAGCATGGATTAGTTTCTCAGCATCACTCTGAGACAAGATGCTCCTAATCTTGGCAATATTACGCAAATGATAGAAGGCAGTCTTAGAAACAAATTTAATATGTGAATTGAAAAACAGATCTTGATCAAAAATAACTCCAAGGTTCCTCACAGAGGTATTAAGAGAAAGAGTAACAGCATTCAAACTAAAAGTTTGATTTGGAAAGGTATTTCTAAGGTTTTTTGGACCAACAAGAATGACTTCAGTCTAATCTGAATTTAATAGCAAGAAATTACAAGTCATCCAAGCTTAGATTTCCTTAAGACAGACTTCTAACTTGGCTAATTGATTACTATCATCTGGTGTCATTGACAGGTATAATTGTGTGCCATCTGCATAACAATGAAAATGTATACAGTGCTTTCTAATAATGTTGCCTAACGGAAGCATATATAAACTAAAGAAAGTAGGGCCTAGCACAGATCCCTGTGGAACTCCATGACTGAGCTTTGAGTTGAAAGAAAACTTATTATTGACATGAACAAACTGGAACCTATCAGATAAATAAGATCTAAACCACTGCAGCGAAGTTCCGTTAAGTCCAACATAGTGTTCTAATCTATCAAGTAGAATATTATGATCGATAGTATCAAAAGCTGCACTAAGGTCTAAAAGGACAAGTACAGAAACAAGTCCATTATTAGATGTGATAAGGAGGTCATTAGTGACCTTCACTAAGGCTGTTTCAGTACTATGATGGATTCTAAACCCAGATTGAAATTCTTCAAATAAACCATTTCCCTGCAGGTGGTCAAATAATTGGGTCGCAACAACTCTTTCTAAGATTTTTGAAATGAAAGGGAGATTAGAGATTGGTCTATAGTTAGCTAAAACTCCTGGATCCAGCATTGGCTTTTTGAGTAAGGATTTAATTACAGCTGTTTTAAAAGCCTGTGGTATGCGGCCTAAAGTTAATGAAAAATTGATTATTTGAAGAACAAAGCTACCTAGACTTCTTTAAATAACCTGGCAGGAATAGGGTCTAAAAGACAAGTTGAAGGCTTGGATGAGGAAATTATTTTATCTAACTCTAAAAGGTCAATTGGAGTAAACTCATCCAAACAGATATCAGTTGAAGGAGTTGTAGTAGTTACTGTATTTAAGTTAACGGTGGGAAGAATCTGACTGATTTTATCTCTGGTAGATAAAACTCCTGACTAGTAAGCTCTAAGGGAATGGTAGGATTGACAGAGTCCTGACTCTTTGTCAGCCTGGCTACAGTGTTGAAAAGAAACCTGGGATTATTCTTGTTCTCTTCTATTAAAGCAGAATAATAACTCATTCTAGCTTTTCTAAGAGACTTTTTATAAATTAAAAGATGATTTCTCCAAGCTAAATAGATTTCATCTAAATTAGTGGGGCGTCATTTTCTTTCTAATTGATGAGTCTTCTGTTTTAAGCTACGAGTTTCTGTGTTGAACCAAGGAGTTAGAAATCTCTGATTAGACTTTTTCTTTTTTAAAAGGGCCACCATGTCTCAAGTCTGATGCAGAGAAGCTGTAACACTATCTACCATGCTATCAATTACAGAAGGAGCAAGCTATCTATAGCTTATTTCCGTTGTGTAGACACATGGCATAGAGGAAACAATGTGCATAAATTTGGTTACATCATCTGAGAGTCATCTACTGTTGCAATATTTTTCTTTAGGAGCCAAATAGTCAGAAATAGTAAAATCAAAGGTTAACAGACAATGGTCTGACAGTACAGAGTTATGAGGAGACACTACCAGATTTCCTATTTATATGCCATGTGTCAGAACAAGGTCCAGCGTATGGGTAGAATTTCCTTCTTTCTGAGAAAACCCCATCGAGTCTAATATTGAATTAAATGCCATATTAAGGCAATCACTATCTACATCTACATGTATAGTATATTAAAGTCCCCTACCATTTATCTGATTTCAGCACTAAATCAGCTAAGAATTCGGAAAATTCGGATCAAAACTCTGAGTAGGTTGATGGAGGACGATAAACTATGGCAAATAAAATTAGGTTTAACCTAAAATTGCTAAAATGCCCAATACTGAGGACCAGGCCCTCAAAGGAATTTTAACGTGTTTTTTGCTTTACATTAACTTGTAATTTGGAATGGTAAATTGTTGCTACTCCTCCTCCATGACCAGAACTTCTGGGATTTTGACAGTTTAAATAACCAGAGGGAGCTGATTCTTTTAAACCAACATAATCCTCTTGCCATAACCAAGTCTCTGTAAGGGATATTAAATCTGTCACGCCTCGCCGCCCATCTGCGGTGCCAGCTGCACGCACACCTGCACCTCATCAGCGGCGAGGGATTTAAGCCGCCTCGCCCTGGGCTTTGGCCTGAAGCCGTCAGTCTTCACTCGCTACTCTTGCTGTAAGGAATCTCAACCGCTCAGCAAACATCCAAGTAAGAATCTCTTACCTCCTTTTTCTCCTAGTCTGCTCCCCTGTGCACAGGTGGATTTCCCGGTGGCGGACCACTCCTCTCTGCCACCATTCCCTCGCTGCTGCACCGGGCGCTCCAGGTCGCTGTCTCCCGGGCTTCACCCTTGCTGTGCCAGCCACCTGCCATTCCCAAGTAAGCCGGTCATCATTGTCATATCTCCTGTGTTGGTGTGGTGCCCGTTACCCTTCTCCCTTTGCTTCTCCCATAGGGTTGTCCGGCTGTACGGCATCCTGCCTCCGTGCCCGACGCAGACGCCACCACCAACACATTCACATCTCGCAGACACACACTCATACACACTTGTTGTTAATAAAGCTATTAGATCTACCCTGAGCCTGCGTGTGTGTCTCCTGAGCCATGCATTATGTCAGTACGGCTTCAGCAGAGCGGCTCGGCAGACGGCGGGCTCACACGCCGACTTTCCACCCTCGAGGCTCGAGTGGACCTAATAGCCCACCAGCAACAGGTGATTCTAAATCAATTATCCATCATCACTAACCGATTGGACCGCTTGGACCCCCAACAGCCGTTCCCCCCAGCTCGTCAGGGCGGCGCGGCTCCTGCTGCTCCAGCGGCCGTCCAGCCTGCTCCGGTAGCACCAGTTCGGCTCACACCCATTCCGACCCCCGCCCGCTTTAGCGGTAAGCTCGGCGGAGTATGGGGGCTTATAATGCAATGTGAGTCCGTGTTCCACCGTGTGCCCGGATATTTTCCCTCAGACCATAGCCGAATTGGCTACATAGGGAATCTCCTGGAGGGGCGAGCGCTTACTTGGGCTTACGCCGTAATGGTGAAGCCCAGTTACGCCACCCTCACCTATGGCCAATTCGTGAGACAGTTCCTGGAAGTCTTTGATCATTCTCGTACTGATAGCGTTCAGGTCGATCGGCTTCTCAGCTTCCAGCAGGGAAGCCGGTCGGCAGCTGATTACGTGATCGACTTCCGGGTAGCGGCGGAGGAGGTTGGCTGGGATGAACGTTCATTCTGCGGCATCTTCCTCCGCAGTCTCAGTGATGGTCTGAGGGACGAACTGGCTGGGCGGGACATCCTGGAGACTTTAGCGGAGCTAACGTCCCTAGCCATCAGCCTGGATAACAGGTTGCGCGAGCGCACCTCGGAGTGGAAGTCGTCTTCTTCTCGCTCTCGTGGTGCCTCGTCGCGCCTGTCCCAAGCTCGCCCCCTGGCGTTGCCGCCACCATCGCGCTCCGAGGAGTCGAAGCCAATGGTGACGGGCTGGACAAAGCTCCCTCCTGCGGAGAAACAACGCCGCCGTGAGTTGGGTCTCTGCATGTATTGCGGAGACAGCCAACACACGGTGGAGCTTTGCCCACAGAAGCCAAACGGGGAGGTCCGCGAGTCACTGTAGGGGGCCTCGCGGACGTCAATCAGTTAAATCCCCTCTCCCAATTGAAGCTGCCCGTCCGGTTTTGTCACAACCCCATTGGGCACCTCACCCACGCACTGGTGGATTTGGGCGCGGAGGGCAGCTTTATTTCACAAAGCCTGGCAACCCGATTGGGCATCCGTTGCCAAGCCCTCAAATCCCCTCTCGCCCTGGTCAACCTCTCCCATGTCTCCCTGGGGAGAGTCACACACCAGACCGTCCCTGTCCCTGTGATCATCTCTGGGAACCACCGGGAGGAAATCACTTTCTACGTCCTCCCCAACTCTGTGTCGTCCGTCATCCTGGGATACCCCTGGCTTTGCCTCCATAACCCCGTCCTGGATTGGAAGTCCGCCAGCGTATCGGCATGGAGTTCCTTCTGCATGAGCACCTGCCTGCAATCCGCTGCCTGCTCTCCGTCCTCTTCTCCAACTCCTAAGGACGCTGCGCCCCCGGATCTCTCCCTGGTGCCATCAGAATTTCACGACCTGGGTATGGTTTTCAGCAAGTCCAAGGCGATGTCTCTTCCTCCACACAGGCCCTATGACTGTGCGATAAACATCCGCCAGGGGGCACCCTTACCCTCTGGGCGACTCTATAGCCTGTGGGCACCAGAGAAGGAGGCTATGAATTCGTACCTCAAGGAATCGCTGAGTGCTGGAATTATCCGTCCCTCGTCATCTCCATTAGGCGCAGGATTCTTCTTCGTGGGCAAGAAGGACGGTTCCCTCCGTCCTTGTGTCGACTACCGCGCCCTGAATGATATCACGGAGAAGGATCGCTACACCCTGCCACTAATGGACACCGCCTTCCACTCCCTCCAGGGGGCGACTTGGTTCGCCAAGCTGGATTTACGCAGCGCATACCACCTCGTCCGGATCCGGGAGGGAGATGAGTGGAAGACAGCCTTCCGTACCCCGAACGGCCATTTCGAGTACCTGGTGATGCCGTTCGGGTTGACCAATGCTCCTGCCGTCTTTCAGCGCCTAATAAATGACGTCCTCCGGGATTTCATCGGCCTGTTTGTGTTCGTCTACCTGGATGACATCCTCATCTTCTCCAAATCCAGGGACGAGCACCGGGTCCATGTGAGGCGGGTCCTCCAAAGGCTGCTGGAGAACCGGTTATATGTGAAGGCAGACTGCTCTCTCTTGCCTTGAGAGAGAGCAGTTGCATTTTTCTTCACTCCTCCCCTGCCTTCCTGATCTATTCCCAGCTTTTGCAATGTTGCGTTTTTGTCTGTGTTTAGTCGCTCTTCTTCTGCTGAATCTTAATCTAAACGGAAATTATGGATTTGGAAGCGGCTTAAATGTGCTATTGTCACTATTTTTCAACAAGAATTGGGCCAAGGGGGAGCCCAAGAATTGGAACCTACGAGGAGACTCATGGACATTGGAATTCATGCGTCTATGGAAACATTATTGGTTATGATCTCAGGACTTCTATTTTTGGCTGTGGAGTTCCCTGATGCATCAGAAATTGAAGGAAAGTGAGAGAGCTGATCAAAGCAGACCCGGCAAGCTCCTTCATCAAATTCGACCAGTTGGGGAGAGCACGAGTAGCGGCAAATGGTGAACTGAATGACAGTGATTCAGTGAAGGAATACATCTGAAGCCCTGTGCTCTCTATGGAAAAACAGTTTAAGCCTGCATATATAATGGAAGCACAGAATTACACGGGTGAGGACAAACTCTATTCTCTGAGTGCACTGTGCTGATTTGATTTGATTTGATTTGACCTTGTTTGCCCCGTGTTTACATTCCTCCTGACTGAGATAAGCGGAAGGACCAGCTCTTATGTCTACCCAAACATTCAACAATCAGTTGTTTGTCGTCAGCGGATTGGACCCTCAAGGACAATGCCCATGTGCCTTCTGCAAGCAAGAGAGAGAGAGAGACAGACTCTGGACTCTGGACTTGTTTATAAGTCACATGATTATAACATCTATCCACTGCCAGGATGCGCCCTCTGCTGCTCACTAACAACTGTTACATTTACACTACACAATGCATACAACACTACATGCATATGATATACACACACTGCTCTCCCTCTGCTGTGCGATCTGTCTACTAAATGTCTGCTAAATATGCATTGAGGTTTTTTTTTGCCTGCAATCAAAATTTCGCTTACTCATTAAGCGTCAATTTGATAAAACATGTTTTTTTTTCTCTCGCCTACTGTGTCATATCCTTCTTTGTTCTTTTTTTTTACCTTTCTTCTTTATGACTGGCGCCTAGCGGCTGCCCCGGCCTTGGATGCGCTCTGCAGAGCGTGCCCAAATGCCAAGTCACATTTCGTTACCTTGTATTCATACATGTGTAATGACAATAAAGTTGAATCTCAATCTCAATCTCAAAAGTGTGAATCCTACGCTAAGACTACGTCCTTCCTCGGGTTTGTCATCTCCCATGACCAGGTGCTTCCGGACCCAGTGAAGGTGAAGGCGGTGGTGGAATGGCCTACACCTACATCAAGGAAACAGGTGCAACAATTTATTGGGTTTGCAAACTTCTACCGCCGCTTCGTCCCGAATTTTGGCACCGTCGTCGGCCCTCTGACCCGCCTCACGTCCCCTAAGGTCCCGTTCCGGTGGACCGAAGAGGCCGCAGCTGCTTTCCAGGCGCTGAAGGCGAAGTTCTCCTCCTCCCGGGTCCTCAGCCAAGTCGATCCCTGGCTGCAATGCATCGTGGAGGTGGATGCTTCGGACACGGGAGTGGGGGCGGTTCTATCTCAGCGGTCGCCTGATGACAGAGTCAAACGGCCCTGTGCTTTCTTCTCTCGGCGCTTGTCCCTGGCGGAACGGAACTACGACGTGGGGGACAGAGAGCTCCTCGCCATCAAGCTCGCGCTGCAGGAGTGGCGTCACTGGCTAGAGGGGGCGGACCTGCCGTTCGTGGTCCTGACTGACCACAAGAACTTGGAATACTTAAGATCTGCCAAGCGTCTGAACGCCCACCAGACGCGTTGGTCCTTGTTCTTTGCCAGGTTCCGTTTTAACATCACCTTCAGGCCTGGCTCCAAGAACGGCCTGCCCGACGCCCTCTCTAGGCAATTTGCCCCTGAGGCGTCTGAGGACACGGTCCACACCATCCTGCCCAGGTCGTGCATCGTGGGAGCCGTCACTTGGGACATAGAAAGTAAGGTCCGGAAGGCGCAGGAATCGGAACCTGACCCTGGCGGCGGACCGGAGGGGAGGCTTTTTGTGCCATCCACGGTCCGGGGGGAGGTCATCCACTGGCTGCACACATCTAAGCTCACCTGCCACCCTGGTTCCTCCCGGATGATCGACCTTCTTCAACGGTCCTTCTGGTGGCCGGGCCTGCGGAAGGACGCTGCCCGCTACACCCGGGCCTGCCCTGTATGTGCCACCAGTAAATCAGGTAATGCCCCTCCAGCGGGTTTGCTCCAGCCTCTGCCCGTCCCTGGCAGGCCCTGGTCGCATATCACCCTGGATTTCGTCACCGGACTCCCAGTCTCTAACACCTTCGACACTGTCCTGACCATCGTAGACCGTTTCTCCAAGGCGGTGCACTTCATCCCGCTACGAGGTCTTCCATCTGCCCTGGAGACGGCGGACCTCCTAATCCAACACGTGGTCAGGCTGCACGGGATTCCGGTGGACGTGGTCTCGGACCGGGGGCCCCAATTTTCCTCAGAGGTTTGGAGGTCCTTTTGCAACGCCCTGGGAGCCAAGGTAAGCCTCTCCTCCGGCCATCACCCCCAAACCAACGGGCAGTGTGAGCGGACCAACCAGGAGCTGGAGGCTGCGCTCCGCTGCGTCACTGTGTCCAAGCCTGCGTCCTGGAGTAACCATCTCGCCTGGGTTGAGTACGCCCACAACACCTCCCGCTCTTCTGCCACAGGGATGTCTCCCTTTAAGGCATCCCTGGGCTACGACCCCCCTCTTTTCCCAGCGCAGGAGAGTGAGGTAACTGTCCCCTCAGTTCGGGCGCACCTCAGGCAGTGCCGCTCCATCTGGGCGTCGGCGCGCAATGCGCTTTTACGCACGGCGGAGCGCAACAAATCCACGGCGGACCGGCACAGAAGACCTGCCCCAGCGTACCAGGTGGGCCAGCGTGTCTATGTGTCTACCCAGGACGTCATTTTAAAGGGTGAGAGGAGGAAGCTGGCACAGCGTTTTATGGGCCCATACCCCATCACCAGGATTATCAACCCGGTGGCTGTGCGTGTAGCTATTCCTCCCTCCCTCCGCATCCATCCCACCTTCCACGTTTCCAAGGTGAAGCCGGCAGTCTCCGATCCCCTTTGCCCTCCTCCTGCTGCGCAGCCCGCGCCCCGGATGATTGATGGCCATCCGGCCTGGCCTGTCTCTTCTATCCTGGACTCCCGGCGCCGGGGTCACGGGTTGCAGTACTTGGTGGACTGGGAGGGTTATGGGCCTGAACATCGGCAATGGGTACCCTCGTCATTTGTGTTGGACCCGTCCCTCATTACTGAGTTCCACCGAGCGCACCCAGAGAAACCATCGCCAGGAGGCGCTGCTAGAGGGGGGAGTACTGTCATGCCTCGCCGCCCATCTGCGGTGCCAGCTGCACGCACACCTGCACCTCATCAGCGGCGAGGGATTTAAGCCGCCTCGCCCTGGGCTTCGGCCTGAAGCCGTCAGTCTTCACTCGCTACTCTTGCTGTAAGGAATCTCAACCGCTCAGCTCCTTTTTCTCCTAGTCTGCTCCCCTGTGCACAGGTGGATTTCCCGGTGGCGGACCACTCCTCTCTGCCACCATTCCTTGCTGCTGCACCGGGCGCTCCAGGTCGCTGTCTCCCGGGCTTCACCCTTGCTGTGCCAGCCACCTGCCATTCCCAAGTAAGCCGGTCATCATTGTCATATCTCCTGTGTTGGTGTGGTGCCAGTTACCCTTCTCCCTTTGCTTCTCCCATAGGGTTGTCCGGCTGTACGACCTCCTGCCTCCGTGCCCGATGCAGACGCCACCACCAACACATTCACATCTCGCAGACACACACTCATACACACTTGTTGTTAATAAAGCTATTAGATCTACCCTGAGCCTGCGTGTGTGTCTCCTGAGCCGTGCATTATGTCAAAATCAATCTGATGGTCAATTAACAGATCATGAACTAGCAGAGACTTGGGAGTTAGTGACCTAATGTTTAACAAACTGCATTTAATTTTTAAATTATGAGGAGGAACAGAGGGCAAATCATTCATTTTAGAGGCTTCATGTTTAATTTGAGATTACCAACTTTTTGCTTAATCACTTTGGGATGCTTATGCATTATATTTTTATTTACTTTGGAGGGCACAGACAGTGATTCTCTGATGGGGAAGGCAGGGGCTAAATTGAGGGGTGGCGGATGAAGAGAAGCTGCAGAGAGGCGTGTAAGACTGCAACTGCTTCCTGGTCCCAAATCTGAGTTGTCAATGTTTTGGAAATTTGGATAAAAATGATGCCAGATTGTTAGATAAAAGAGACTCACCATCCAAAGTGTGATGGACGCCGTCTCGTCTAATAAGACCAGGTTTTCCCCAAAATGAGCTCCAATTGTCTATGTAGCCCACATTGTTTGCAGGACACCACACAGAAAGCCAGCAGTTGAAGGATGACAAGCAGCTAAAAATGTCATCACTGGTCAGATTGGGGAGGGGCCCAGAGAATACTACAGAGGCAGACATTGTTTTGGCAAAGTCGCACACCGATTCCATGTTAAGTTTTGTGACTTCCGACTGCTGTGGTCAGATGTCATTAATGCCTGCGTGGATAACAATTGTGGAGTATTTACAGTTACTTTTAGCCAGCATTTTCAAATTTGACTCAATGTCTCCTGCTCTGGCTCCAGGAATGCATTTGACTATGACCGCTGGAGTCTTTAGGTTCACGTTTCTGACTATAGAGTCGCCAATGATCAGAATTTTTCCCTCAGTGGGTGTGTCGCTGAGAGGGGAAAAGCAATTAGAAACATGAACAGGTTGGTTGTGAACCGGGGCCTTGCGACTAGGCTTCCTTCTCACCATCACCCACCCAGTCTCCTCGCCGCTGAGGCGGACCGGAAGACCGTTAGCAGGCCGCCCTATGCTAGGAAGCTCCACTGCAGCTAAGGGCGGCCGTCATTATTAACTGGTTCAGATGGTTTTTCAATGCAGCGGAGCTGGGATTCCAAATCAGACAACCTCGCCTCAAGCACCTCAAAAAGACAACATTTATTACGTTTACCGTTATCACTAACAGAGGCAGAGGTGTAGCTAAACATCTGACAGAGAGAGCACACCAGAGGAGGAGGGGAAGGAGAGCTAGTGGCTAACCCAAAGCTAACAAAAACACCGATGAAAGGTGAACAGAAGGCTAAAGAGGGTGATTAGGTGACACTGAGTGCGCACACAGGTGCAAGAGGCTTGATAAACAGAAGTGCGAGCTAACAGTAGATGGAAAAAAGTGATTAAAATACAACTAAAGGCAAAAATCCTAAGGAGAATGAGAAGAGCTAACCACAGAGCAAACCACACAGACAGACAGCAACACAGGAAGTGATGATACGTTACCACAGGAATCCACCAGCAATCTACCAAGGAACAACAAGGAAGCAAGACGTGCTGAATTAATAAAATAAAATTCCTATTAGTTAGAGGTGCTGTGCTGGCAGACAAATATTTAGAGCCCAAGGCCAGTAGGGGGCCTTTGAGGGCTGACCAACTTTGAATCACTTCAGCAGTGCAGTTTGGTGTGGTGGCCCCACCCACACCACTCCTGTACCAGTGTTATGTAAGCACGTTATGGAGAGGAAGTTAGTGAGATTTGTAAAATTGTATAAATATGCAGGCTGGCTAAAGACGGAAGAGTCCAGCTTTGCTTATCCTCCACCTGCCAGATGACCACTGTGACAAACTCTAACAGCAGAACCAGCACAGGTTCTGTCAGCAGTCATTCCACCTTCCACTGGCCGATCCTGTAGACCCAATGTCCAGCTACAAACAGCTCCAACTACGGTCCTGTGTGTTGCCTCTCAAATATGATTTATATAGACAAAACAGTAAAGGTAGGACAAAATTTATTGTAGTGGCTGTTTTCGCTCTTGTGTGTGTGTGTGTGCAGGCTTGTAGTTTTATTTGGTGATGGCGTGTTTGTGTGTTGTGTTTCATTTCGAGAGTCATGGAAGGTGGGATACATTTTATTTTGGAGAGGGCCGTCACAAAAAAAGATTAGCAGAAGATAAATTAATGCAAGGTGAGCTGGGATGCATGAAAGGGCACAGAGTACAACTAAACAGAGATTTTCACTTGCTGAACCAGAACAGGCTTTCATCCGCTCCACAGCAGGGACTGTCAGAGCTACAGGAGGCTCCGACCTTTGGCTGAAGCCCTCACTAACCACTGTGATATTTGTGACACATACAGTTATCTGTTGCAGCTTTGAAATGAATATAATCTGTCAGAATAATGACAGGCAGCCTTCTGATTCATTTCCACTCTTTGTGTCTGCTTGTTTATCCGTTTCCTATTCAAATGTCCGCTGAACTGAGGTGAAGTGGTGAATGACCCACGCTGCCTGCAGGGTCATCTGGTGTGGGGAACCCTATCCAGATAATAGCAGCAAGCCTTGATTGAAAGGGGTTTGTGATTTTTTTCTTAAATGAGCAGTAACGTGAGTTCCCTGTTGCTGGTATTGTTGACTCCAGGACCTGAGAGACCTGAGGGATCTAATGCTTGTGTGTGTGTGATGGGGGAGGTACCCTAATCTCGCCTTGGGCACCAAAAATGTCAAGGACCGTCCCTGATTGGAGGGACAATCCTCTCTTTCAGGTCTTCCCCAATTTACACCTATGAATGGTGATGGGGAGAGCAGTTTTACAACGGCATGATGAGGTCATTTTGCTAACAGGGGGGATAGCATCCTCCCTTATCCCCCTTCCAAAGCCTACTGGGTGCAGGGTGAAGTTTTTATAGGTGGCTGGTGCTCACTACATAGGGATATCAACACCAACTTGGGGCATGTGTACTGCTATCAAACTTCTACTCATGCATTCATTTTTAGATTGTTTGGGTCAGTAGTGACGGACATGAGCTCATCTCTTCCCCAAGGTTGTGGACCATGTTGTAACACTGGAAAAATGTTAAGCTCCAGGTTCCATTATTTTTTTTTAGACCCAGATGAACCTTGATCGGCTTTGCTACCGTCTCTGGTTGTATTTTGAATCAAAAAGAACCAGTGAAGAAATTTTGAGAGATGCATCATCTATGCAAATGTGCCAATAAGTTCATAAAGTTTCTTCCAGCTTCAGAAAATGTCACTATTTTTTTCTCAGGCAAGTCTTTTTTTTTAATTTGACTAAAGGAACTGATCCCAGTCTCCATGGCAGACGGCCTTACTTTCACACCATTAATGGCACAAACAGTAATTTTGTTTTGAGTGTCGATCATGTCTAGAGACTTGATGCTTCGAAAATGTTCCTGACAATGCATGTAAGCCATTTTTTCACAGTAACAGAAAATGAAAGTTTGCTTCCCAACATGATGAGGATATTTTTTTTCAATCAATCAATCTTTAATTGATGTTATATGATATATGATATTAAGAAATATCCTCATAAATAAAATCCAGACACAAAAACATAATTTCTTGGTTTATGGCAGCTATTTCTACTCTTGAGCTGTTTGATTTTTCCGAGACAAACAATGAGGAACAGATAGTTGTTTTTGTGTATTGTTGCCCTGCGGCTCATAGCCTGGGGCAGACTTTACTTATTCATGTTCTTCTTCTTGCCAGAGGAGTTCCAAAGCTTTGTTGGGAAACTACCAACCCATTACGCTGTGAACACATCTGTTGTGGAGCACTTGTGGAGGATGGACGCCAGTCTGCTCCAGCGCTACAGGCAGCTGGAGACCAGTAGTAGCCAGCTTGTCACCAAAGCTCACCGCACCATTAACAAGATCTTCAGCCTCAGCAAGAGGTGCCAAAAACATCCGAAAATCATCATGCAGCAGCCCAGGTGAGAAGGAACAAAAGGGGGAGGAATATTTATACTGCAGCCTGTTAACCCAAGGTGCTCTCTAAAACTTATAATTACGAGAATGATTTATGCAGCAGGCGATGAGAGAAAGCAGCAGAGCAAGACGGTACTTATTAGAAGGCACTTGAGGAGAAGGAGTTGTGGAGTGAGGTGAAAAGTGCTGACAGGACCAGAGCTGCTACTCTGATGGGGATCATATTTGGCCAAACAGACATGTTACACCGTCTGCAGATTTAAACTGCATCACAGTCAACTCAGTGTCAAAATTGTCATCGAATATATCTTTTATTTCATCAGAAGCCCTGGACAGTAATACGCTTTTCTATATTGTGTATTTTTACTGTTCCAGCTGCTGTATCAGCAGTACTCCCACTTGCATGGTCCATTTCATCAGCCAGTCAGAGCCCACCGCAGCGATAACTTCAGTCAGATTTATGCGTCTCTCATGAACAGTCTGTGTTGATATCTATTTCTAGCAGGGAAATTAACAAAATTACACGATCCATCAGTGATCTGTTCAAATGTAGGCACCGTCTCCTCAGTCCACAGTCCACTTACGCTTTTTATCAAGTCCTTCTATTCTTAAAAAAAGAAAAAGAAATTTAATAGAAGCTCAGTTTTACAGGCAGGTTTAACAATTTTTTTTACACCTTAGCGAAACAAAATATTTGTTCTTTCTTTAACCATATTACACCATAACAACAGATTACAAAAATATTTGATTTTGCAAGCCATATACAGTGGGGAAAATACTGTAAGTATTGAACACGTCAACATTTTTCTCATTAAACATATTTCTGATGGAGCCATTGACTTGAGATTTTCACCAAATATCAGTAACAACTCAAGTAGGGATGTTAATGATTAATTGACTTTCGATTAATTGTCAATAAGAATTTAGTCAACTAAATTAAATTAGTTGTCAATTAACTGATAAGTCAGCAGCCCTTTTCAATGGGAGCTTATTCTATGAAATGTAGTGGCGTTGCCATTCAGGCAGGGCCACACATGGTCAACCACTGCCACATTTCAACCAAAAAAGCAGAAGACGCTAAGCTCCCAGAGCACATGTGCGCTGTGCAGAGCGAAAAAACTCACCCTTCCGGGTTACGTCGGAGAGTCACAACAAGTTCCAGTGGCACGTTCCAAAGTCCACCCACCTACTTCAAATCAACAGGGTGAACAGACGGACTGCAGCAAGGAAAAAGGCTACACTAGTGCAAAAACCTATCCCCGCTAGACGGGAAAGCAGACCGGACTCAAGTTGTCACTGAGGTAACAGACAACAAAGGAGCCCAGATCCCACTGGGCTTGCCTGGATTGATGGGGTACTGTGGTAATGTTTAACATGCAACAGATGAAGGAGCTCACAATTTAAATCAGTGCATCTCTGTAAATTAGAACGTAAAAGCTTTTTTTTAATATAACTAAAAAAGATAAATTTTGTGATATTGATAGTTTTTAAAATGAATAAAAAATCACGACATTTGTAATTTACCAAGATGTATCAGCACATAGTATACACTATACAGTGCAAAATTTTTTAAACTACAAAAAATGCCATTGTCTGTAGTAAAAAAATGCAAATGGTACAGTAAGTCATTGAGGAATATCATGTTCATGTTTTATTCAGTATATGAAGAAACAGCAACTTTTTATATCTTAAAGATAGACCGTATTGTACCAAGGGAAATTCAGATTCTTGGGAAAAACGTTGCTTATCAGTTAATCGTAATGAATTATGAATTGATGAATTAATTGATAACTTGCATCCCTAAACCCAAATAATCCATACATACAAAAATTCAAGGCAACTGTGTTCATAAAACAAGTTATAGTTAATAAAGTGGAACAACACGGGGAATAAGTATTGAACACATGAAGAAAAAGAGGTACAGAAAGGCACAGAAAGCCAAGAAACCAGCTGAAATCCATCAGAATTTTGGAAGCCATCCCATCCCCCATCAGTGCCAATTAATTTCAGCTGGTTAAGTCCTGACTGATGGCCTTTAACCCTTTAACTGCCCTAGGTGCCATGTGGCGCCTGGAGCAATGCAAGACAACTCAAGGCCCCCCTAGTGGTCAAGAGTGGTTAAAAAAATTGTCAATAAAATAGTTCAGATTTCCAAGGCTATAACTTGAAAGTTACAAGAGATAATGGCTTACTGTCAAATAGAAAGATGTAGAATATGATCCAAAGTTTCAGATAGGAAAAAATTTACACATCTAATTTGCATAATGTCGCGGCAACTATGTAAATTACATAACTCAGTCAATAAGTTGACACGTGCAGTTGCTGTGCTGTGCCACTGGGGGCATGCGACCTGTCCATTTAATCTGGGCAGTTAAAGGGTTAAAAAGATCTGTGAATATCAGATTGTCACACCACAAAGAACTCATGATGGGTAGAAGCAAAGAACTCTCTCTAGACCTTCGCAGCCTTATTGTTGCAAAACATAATGATGGCATTGGTTACAGGCGCATTTCTAAACTGCTGAATGTTCCAGTGAGCACTGTTGGAGCCATCATCAATTCAGAAGTGGAAAGAACATCATTTTTCCATAAAACGGCCACGAACAGGGGCTCCTCGCAAGATTTCTGACAGAGGAGTCAAAAGAATTACAGTATCAGAAGAGTTATCCAAGAGCCAAAGACCACTCGTGGAGAGTTCTAGAAAAACCTGGAGTTAAGAGGTACTGCCATTTCAAAGAAAACAATAAGTAATGCACTCAACTGTCATGAGCTCTATGCCTGCTCACCTCGCAAGACTCCATTGCTGAAGAAAAACCATGTTAAAGCTCATTTAAAGTTTGCTGCACAACATTTGGGCAAGCCAGTAAAATACTGGGAGAATATAGTCTGGTCGGATGAAAACAAAATTTAACTTTTTGGATGCCACAACACACAGCATGTTTGGAGGAAATTAGTACTGGACAACCCATCATGGTGTGGGGGTGTTTTTCAGCACATAGTACAGCGAGAGATCCTTGATAATAGCCTGTTGCCATCTGCCAAGATGCTGAAGATGAAATGACGGTGGACATTTCAGCAAGACAATGATCCCAAGCACACAGCCAAGGAAACACTCAACTGGCTCCAGAGAAGGAAAATAAAGCTGCTGGAATGGGCCAGTCAGTCACCTGACCTGAATCCACTTGAAAATCTATGGAACAAACTGAAGATCAGAGTTCATACAAAACGTCTACGTAACCTTCAAGATTTGAAGACAGGTTGTGTGGAAGAATGGGCTAAAATCACTCCTGAGCAATGCCTGCACCAGTTTCTCCATACAGAAAGCGTCTGGAAGCTGTTATTACCAACAAAGGCTTTTCTACTAAATATTAAATTAATTTCACCAAGCATGTTCAATACTTATTTCCTGTGTCATTACACTTTATTAAATATAACTTGTTTTGTGAACACAGTTGCCTTGGTTTCTTTGTATGTACAGTTAGGCCCAGAAATATTTGGACAGTGACACAATCTTCATGATTTGGGCTCTGCATGCCACCACATTGGATTTGAAATGAAACAACTACAACGGAATTGAAGTGCAGACTTTAAGGTTTAATTCAAGGGGTTGAACAAAAATATATGATTAAACATGTAGGAATTGTAGCTATTTTTATACAAACGCTCCTCATTTCAGGGGCTCAAAAGTAATTGGACAAATAGACATAACCCTAAGTAAAATGTTACTTTTCAATATTTTGTTGAAAATCCTTTGCAGGCAATGACTGCCTGAAGTCTGGAACCCATGGACATCAGCAAACACTGGGTTTCCTCCTTTGTAATGCTTTGCCAGGCCTTTACTGCAGCTGTCTTCAGTTGTTGCTTGTTTGTGGGTCTTTCTGCCTTAAGTTTTGTCTTGAACAAGTGAAATGCATGCTCGATTGGGTTGAGATCTGGTGATTGACTCGGCCATTGCAGAATATTCCACTTTTTTCTTTAAAAAACTCCTGGGTTGCTTTTGCAGTATGTTTTGGATCATTGTCCATCTGTACTGTGAAGCGCCGTCCAATCAACTTTGCTGCATTTGGCTGAATCTGAGCAGAAAGTATATCCCTATACACTTCAGAATTCATCCGGCTGCTTCTGTCTTTTGTCACATCAACAATAAACACAAGTGACCCAGTGCCATTGGAAGCCATGCATGCCCATGCCATCACACTGCCTCTACCATGTTTTACAGAAGATGTGGTGTGCTTTGGATCATGAGCTGTTCCAATTCTTCTCCAAACTTTCTTCTTCCCATCATTCTGGTACAGGTTGATCTTAGTCTCATCTGTCCAAAGAATGCTGTTCCAGAACTGGGCTGGCTTCTTCAGGTGTTTTTTGGCAAAATCAATTCTGGCCTTTCTATTTTTGAGGCTGATTAATGGTTTGCACCTTGTGGTGAATCCTTTGTATTTACTCTCATGAAGTCTTCTCTTTATGGTAGACTTAGATACTGATACACCTACTTCCTGGAGAGTGTTCTTCACTTGAGTGCGTTTGTTCTTCACCATGGAAAGGATTCTGCAATCATCAACCACTGTTGTCTTCCGTGGACGTCCAGGCCTTTTCGAGTTCCCAAGCTCACCAGTGCACTCTTTTTTCTCAGAATGTACCAAACTGTTGATTTGGCCACTCCTAACATTTCTGCTATCTCTCTGATGGATTTCTTCTTTTTTTTCAGCCTCAGGATGGTCTGTTTCACCTCCATTGAGAGCTCCTTTGACCGCATGTTGTGTGTTCACAGCAACAGCTTCCAAATGCAAATGCCACACCTGGAATCAACTCCAGACCTTTTAATGGCTTAATTGATGACAGGTTAACAAGGGAAGAGCCCATGCAGCCTTATTATTTTTTTTTACAGCCTTCTGAGTCAATTGTCCAATTACTTTTGGTCCCTTGAAAAAGAGGCAGCTACATATTAAAGAGCTGTAATTCCTAAACCCTTGCTCCAATTTGGATGTGAATACTCTCAAATTACAGCTGAGAGTCTGCACTTTAAGCCCATATTGATTATATAATTGTATCCTGAATATGTTTTTGTAAACAGCTAAAACAACAAAACTTGTGTCACTGTCCAAATATTTCTGGGCCTAACTGTATGTATGTATGTATGTATGTATGTATAGATAGATAGATAGATAGATAGATAGATAGATAGATAGATAGATAGATCTATCTATCTATGATGTACTTTATTGATCCCAAACTGGGAAATTACAGTGTAACAGCAGCATGACAGTAGAGAACCAAACGACAGAAACGCACGCATGACAAAGGGATTACCCATGGAAATTAAAACTAATACAACTATAAAACCTATATACATCATAGCTTAATATATGATGACCCGTATAAACACATGAATCATCCCGTTGCACAATGAAGGACTATCAGGGGCAGAGTGAAATGTGAGGTGCCAGTTAGACTGTAAGGTACAGTGTGGCAGCATTGTTATGACCATAATACATCATCATAGTGAGTTATTGTAGAGTGAAATGGCATGCAGCAGGAAAGATTTCCTGTACCTGGCTGTTCGACAGCGAAGCTGTAGTAGTCTACGGGAGAAAGTGCTTCACTGTCTGTCCAGTGTGTGGTGAAGGGGGTGATCAGGATTGTCCATGATGGATCACAGTTTTTGTAGTGTTCTCCTCTCCACCACTGTCTCAAAGGTCTCCGGTCTGAGACCAATTGCAGAGCCAGCCCTCTTGATAAACTTGTCAAATCTGTTGGTGTCTCTGGCCCTGATACTGCTACCCCAACAGACAGCAGCAAAGAAGATGGCGCTGGCGACAACGGTGTGGTAGAAAAGCTCCAGCATCCTGCTACACACGTTGAAGGATCTCATTTTCCTCAGGAAGTAGCGTCTGCTTATTCCCTTCTTGTATGCAGCATCGGTGTTGGATCTCCAGTCCAACCCGCTGCTGATCCTGACACCAAGATATTTGTAGTCCTCAACCGCTCCCACATTCTCCCCCCTAATCTGCTATGGCTGAGAAGGTGTCTTCCTCCTCCTAAAGTCAATCACCATCTCTCTGGTCTTGCTGACATTCAACCTCAGGTGATTCTGCTCTGTCCACTCCACAAATCTGTCTACTAGTGACCTGTACTCCCCCTCATCTCCTCCTCTTATACACCCCACAACAGCTGAGTCGTCAGAGAATTTCTGCAGGTGGCATGACTCTGTGTTGTACTGAAAGTCAGTGGTGTATAAAGTAAAGATAAAAGGAGAGAGCACAGTCCCCTGTGGAGCTCCCGTATCACTAGCCACCACTCCAGACAAGACACTGCCCAGCTGGACAAACTGTGGCCTGCCTGTCAGGTAGTCAGTAATCCAGGAGATCACAGAGCTGTCAACCCCCACCACCCGCAGCTTCTCACCCAGCAGCAGTGGCTGGATGGTGTTAAAGGCACTGGAGAAATCAAAAAATGTGATTCTCACAGTATCTCCTCCACCATCCAGGTGCAGATGGGCTTGTTGCAGCAGGTAGATGACAGCATCTTCAACTCCTAAATGGGGCTGATATACAAACTGCAGAGGGTCCAGCCACGTCTTCACCTGCAGCCTCAGGTGGGCTAAGACCAGTCTCTCCAGGACCTTCATCACATGAGATGTGAGGGCAACTGGTCGATAGTCATTCAGGTCCGATGGAGATAACTTCTTGGGGACAGGAACCAGGCAGTATGTCTTCCACAGCACCAGTACTCTCTCCAGACTCAGGCTCAGGTTGTACAGGTGTTTCAGTACTGGAGCTAACTGGTTGGCACAGGTCCTTAGGGTCCTGGCGGAGATGCCATCAGGGCTCGCCGCCTTCCGCTGGCAGAGTCTGTCCAGCTGTTTCTTCACCTGGTCTGTAGTCACCATGAAGTGAGGGAGGGTCCTAGTGCCCCCCGAGGAGGTGGAGGGGGGAGATGGAGAGAGCTTCTGCACAGGAGGGTGGGTGGGGAGGAGTGTGTGGGGGTCTGGTTGTGTTGTTGGGGTGACAGGCTGCGAGTTGAACCTATTAAAAAATAGATTCAGTTCCTCAGCTCTCTCCTGGCTCCCAGATGGCTGCCTGACCATCCCCTTGCACCCTGTTATTTGTTTCATTCCCTTCCACACATCTTTAGCGTTGTTTTGCCTGAGTTTACTCTCCAACTTCCTCCTATAATTGTCCTTGCATCTCTTTAGCATCTCTGTCAGCTCACGCTGCACTCCCCATAGCTTTTCTTTGTTTCTGGACCTAAAAGCTCTCTTCTTTTTGTTCAGAAGTGCTTTCAGGTCACTCGTGACCCATGGTCTGTTGTTGGAGAAGCAGTGTACAGTCTGAGCTGGCATGGTTGTGTCTTCACAGAATCTAATGTATTCTGTGATGCAGTCGGTCATATTGTCTATGTCCACCCCATGTGGTTCACAGAATATTTTTTTTTTTTTTGTTACTTATTTGTACCCGTAGGTAGATTTGGTTTGCAGTCTGGTGACAAGCCACCGGCTGCTGGTCGCTGCGTGCGCGAGCGCCCTAAACCTACATGTTTTTGGTATGTGGGAGGAAACCGGAGAAATCCCGGAGTAAACCCACGCAACACGGGGAGAACATGCAAACTCCACACAGCTCACTGTTGGTCGGGGGCTGGGATCAAACCCACGATCTCATGATCCCCGCGATCCCCCGGCCGAGGGTAAAACTGTGCTGCCACAGTGCTAAACCACTGTGCCACCGTGCAGCCCAGAATATGCCCCAGTCTGTCGTCTCGAAGCAGTCCTGTAGTGCATCAGCAGCCTCCTGTGTCCACCTTCTCACAGTCCGTGTATAAGCAGGTTGCCTTTGCACAAGGGGAACGTACTTGGGTGTTAACATGACCATGCAGTGATCTGATTTGCTAATGGGGGTTAGAGCTGTTGCACTATATTGCACTATATTATGCAGCGCACGGAGGAGAGAGACAAATCCAAACACAGGAGACGTTGTGTGCAATTTATTGTGCAAAAACAAAAGGCAAACAGTCCAGCAACAACAGAAAATACCCAAATGTCGAGGAGGCTCTGGGAAGCTCACGAGACACTCCTCAGCTCGACAGTGAGTAAGCCCAGGGTACCAAAAGGCTTTAGGCAGAGCTGACAGCAGAGGAAGGCAGCCTGGACACCCGAGCGCTTCCACGACGGGACTTGAAGCGGTGGGCACAGGAATACTCACTGGAGCCAGAGACTGAGATGTCCATGGAGGGAATCCCAGAGCCAGCCTGCAAAAACAGAAAAAGAAGACAAGGTGACATGCAGAGTGAAGTGGTACCAACACAGGCAGGGCATCTAGTCAAGCACGCATCAAACTACAGGAAAACACTGTGAAGAACACACAGGTCCAATAATAATCCAGCAGTTCGCTCCCGTGGCTACAGGCCTAAAATAATGCCACACATAATGACGGGAGTGAACGCCAGTGTGCGTAATGAGGGGAAAACATGTGAGTGTGTGCATGTGTGAAACAATAATGACAGCCAGCTGGCAAAACCTGGCCAGAGAGGGGGTGTGGCTGCAAGCTGTCAAAGAGCCGGAAGACCTCAAGGCTCCCAAGGAGGTGCCTGACGGAAAATAGGAAATCAAAACACACTCCAGACAGGGCAGCCACCGTGCCATGAAGCTGGGCTGGAAGTCCACCCCAGTTCATGACAAATTACTTGGGTTGTTATTGATATCTGGTGAAAATCTCAGGTCAGTGGCTCCATCAGAAATACTGTAAGTTTAATGAGAAAAATTTTGACATATTCAATTCTTATTTCCCTCGCTGTATATCCTGCAGTGTTTCCTCTGGCTTAAAGACCTTGGCGCGGAGGCAACATATTTTCTTTTACTATTGTAACCGGAATATGTTAATTTTATACTACTTATTTCTTTTACTACTTATTTCTTTTTTTTTTTTTAATTTTGCACAGTAACTTTGCATATGGAATTTACCATTTGAAGTATTTTAAAACCAAGACTTGAATATTGGAATGTTGGGCCAGTTGGGGTCCCACCCAGACGTCCTGTGTTTGGACTTTTTAGTGGTGTATCTTTCTCTCCTTCCTCTGCTCTCACTTCTCCTGGACCCTCTGCCTGAACACTTTCCTCTCCTTGGCTCCTCTCTTCTGTCTCATCTTGCCCTCCCTGAGCTCTGTCTAATTCAGGTTCTCTGTCTGTCTGTGGTGGTATACAAACAGGTTAGAAAAGATCAAGTGTCATGTTTTGTCCTGCAGGATTTTTTTGTCATGGTTTAAATAAATAACAAAAATACAGTTGTGTGAAAAAGTGTTTTCCCCCTTCCTGATTTCTCCTTTTTTTGTATGTTTGTCACAGTTAAATGTTTCAGATCATCAAATAAATTTAAATATTAGACAAAGATAACACAAGTAAACACAAAATGCAGGTTTTCAAATGAAGGTGTTTGTTATTAAGGGGGGGAAAAATCCAAACCTTCATGGCCCTGTGTGAAAAAGTGATTGCCCCCTAAACCTAATAACTGGGTGGGCAACAACTGCAATCAAGCATTTGTGATAACTGGCAATGAGTCTTTTACAGCGTTGTGAAGGAATTTTGGCCCACTCATCTTTCCAGAATTGTTGTAATTCAGCCACATTGGAGGGTTTTCGAGCATGGACCGCCTTTTTAACGTCATGCCACAGCATCTCAATCGGATTCAGGTCAGGACTTTGACTAGGCCACTCCAAAGTCTTCATTTTGTTTTTCTTAAGCCATTCAGAGGTTTACTTGCTGGTGTGTTCTGGATCATTGTCCTGCTGCAGAACCCAAGTGCACTTCAGCTTGAGGTCACGAACAGATGGCCTGACATGGTTTACTGACCCAGTGAGCAGACTCAGACTCAGAAATAGATACAGTTTTCTTTATTGATAATGACGAAGGGTGTGGTCTTGTGGCAGCTGGGGGAGAGCAGAACACTGTGCAACCTGGCAACCCTAGGGACAAATAGAGACAGGGATAATTAGTGGCACTCACCAGTGGAGATGTACAGTTTAGTCCAGGGCTTACTGTTTGTGGAGGTGTGAAGAGACGCAGGTTCAGCTCGGCGGCTACGGCCAGGAGGACAGTGTCCACTGTTTAGGTTGCTGCTGGAGGAGGTTGGTGTGTCTGGGGTGGAGCAGTGCAGCTCAGTCCGCCACCACGGATCTCCGCCTGTGCACAGGGGAATTAGTGAAGGTAATGATGAATAAAGTGAGAGCTTACTTGAGGCTGTGGAGAGGATTCCTCCTGATGCAGGAAGGCAGGAGGCAGGAGACGAAGACGAGAATAGTCTGAGGCAAGGAGACTCTGGAACTAGGAAGCAGGCGAATGCAGGTCTCATCTGGAGTAGAGACAGACAACTCCATGCTGATCCGAGGGCAGCGTGGTCTAAATAACCCTGTCCGTGATGAGGAGCAGGTGTGCATGCAGCTGAGAGAATAGGCAGCCAGAGCAAACCATTACATGGCCAGACATTCTCCTTCAGGATTTTTTGATAGACAGCAGAATTCATAGTTCCATTTACCACAGCAAGTCTTTCAGGTCCTGAAGCAACAAAACAGCCCCAGACCATCACACTACCACCACCATATTTTAGTGTTGGTATGATGTTCCTTTTCTGAAATGCTGTGTTACTTTTACGCCAGATGTAATGGGACACACACCTTCCAAAAAGTTCAACTTTTGTCTTGTCAGTCTACAGAATGTTTTCTCAAAAGTCTTGGGGATCATCAAGATGTTTTCTGGCAAAACTGAAATGAGCCTTTATGTTCTTTTTGCTCAGCAGTGGTTTTTGTCTTGGAACTCTGCCATGCAGGCCATTTTTGCCTAGTCTCTTTCTTATGGTGGAGTCATGAACACTGACCTTAACTGAGGCAAGTGAGACCTGCAGTTCTTTGGATGTTGTTGTGGGGTCTTTTGTGACCTCTTGGATGAACCGTTGCTGTGCTCTTGGGGTAATTTTGGTCGGCTGGCCACTCCTGGGAAGGTTCACCACTGTTCCATGTTTTTGCCATTTGTGGATAATGGCTCTCACTGTGGTTCACTGTCACCCCAAAGCTTTAGAAATGGCTTTATAACCTTTTCCAGACTGATAGATCTCAATTACTTTGTTTCTCATTTGTTCCAGAATTTCTTTGGATTGCAGTATAATGTCTAGCTTTTGAGTATCTTTTGGTCTACTTCACTTTGTCAGGCAGGTCCTATTTAAATGATTTCTTGATTGAGAACAGGTGTGGCAGTAATCAGGCCTGGGTGTGGCTAGAGAAATTGAACTCAGCTTTCCAAAGATGTGATAAACCACAGTTAATTTATGTTTTAACGGGGGGGAGGGGGATCACTTATTTTTTACACAGGGCCATGTAGGTTTGGATTTTTTTTTTTTACCCTTAATAATAAACACCTTCATTTAAAAACTGCTTTTTGTGTTTACTTGTGTTATCTTTGTCTAATGTTTAAATTTGTTTGATGATCTGAAACATCTAAGTGTGACAAACATACAAAAAATGAGAAATCAGAAAGGGGCAAACACTTTTTCACACCACTGTATGTGTATTTTTTTGTATTTTTATTCTAGTGTTTCTTTTTGTTTTCCATTTAGAGAGTAGGGAAGGGAAAAAAAACATTCATAATAGTAATACTCATGCATACTTAAATTTTATGATCAGAGGTGGGTATAGTAGCCAGAAATTCTACTCATGTAAAAGCAGTGCTTTGAAATTAATAATTAAAAGTAGACAACCAAAAATTTCTAGTTGAGTTAAGGGTACAAAGAGCACCCACTTAAAAACTTGAGTGATGACTTCAGTCTTGAAGATTTGAGGTTTTTCTCCAAAATTTGTAACAGTTTTCTTATAGTTTTCTCCTTTTCTCTGTAAATTTATCTAAATTTGAAACCATTTTCCTCAAATTTGTAATTTCCTCTTGTAAAATTGACTTTTCTTGTACATTTGAGACTTTATTATAAATCTGTGGATTATTTCATGGCTAATTTTGTCTATTTTTTAAAATAAAATTGCTGTTTTTTTTAAATAAATTTGAAACAGACTGTGATATTTTTTTTTTACTTTTTTCCTTTTGACAATGTATACTTTTGACTATAATTTTGCAAAGCCACAACAGAACAATAATTTAATTCTTATTTCAAAGAAAAAAATATTAATAAAATTGTATTTAATGAAATAAATTAACTTAACTCCACTATGGGAGGTCTGGGTCTAGCTTTTGTTGCCATTTGCACTACGGGTTGCATTACTGTACTGCTGCTTCTGTTTTTTTTTTTTCAGCCTTATTCCTTTTTCTTTTTTATATTGTGCACACCACTGAAGAGAGAGAGAAACATCATTTCAGTTCTCCTGTATGTCCTGTACGTATAGTAGTATTGGCAAATAAAGTCATTGAATCGTGAATCTTTGAATCTAAATGACCAAAGATGCAGTTATTTCTGTTAGAATATTTCTGTATATTTATAGTTTTTTTTTTTAGAAATCTCCTCACCACCCAGACAGCAGGAAAAACTTCCCTTATTTTGAAATACAAATGTTGGCACATCTAGCTTGTCTGAAAGCTGCTGACGAATTAAAGTCATTGACTTGGTGAATTTCAGTCAGCTTGGCTTGCCAGGTACATAATAAAGAACATAAATTAGTTCATATTAACTAAGGTAAAGGTAAAAACATCTCCTTTTCATTCTTGTCTGAAATAAGAAAAACAAAAAACTAAGAGTTAATAAGAAGACAAAATGAACCAACCCCAGCTCTTAACCACACCTGTTAGCTAAGCGACTCTTTCATTATTGCTCCCGTTACGAGCTGTTTAAAACCACGATAAATGCCTCCACTGCTTACATACCTCTTCTGCTTTTATCCTCATTTAAAGTACTTTAATAAGCTAATGCTTCTTTCGGACAGTCACGCTAGTAGCGAGACACTCTGCCTGGTAACTGGAACACTTATATGGGCGGGGCCCTTCTGAACTCCGTGCGGATGACGGTCACGCACGTTGCTTGTGTGTGCTCTTACGGACCATCATTCCTTCATTTTTTTTAATTAAATTTATATTTCCTCATAGAGTGGTGGGAAATTTTCAAGCGTGGCGGGCCACCACCGGGAAATATTACCAGAGCAAACCCTGCTCTGTATAATTGAAATTATTATAATACATCAAGGGCCTGATTTACTAACGTGTGCATGGCAGCCTAAAAATGGCATATTCCTTTAGTGAGCATTTTGTATGTGATTTATTATACCCCCTTGACATAGAAGTGGAGATCATTGAGAGATCTGGCCAATTTTTAATCTATCAATGATCTTCAGTGATCTCCACAGTCACCATGGTCAAAGGTCAAGGTTTGACTCAGTCTTAAACACACAAAGATCTCCCAAACGATCCCAAAGATCAAAAAATTGGCCAAATCTCTCAACACTGTCTGTGCTGTGTAAAAGGACCTTTGAGGAAAATTGTGTGTTTGGCAGCAAGCACAAACAGATGGAGGTGGGTGTATTTAACCCTTAGAGTGCACACTGCTCTAATCAGTGCCAAATGCAGATTCATTGTGAATATTGCCAAAAAAGCTGAATGCTCTAACGGTTACATGAGGATTTAGCATGTTTCATCGCATCCCCACAGAGAGTGTGAAGACTGACCCATACAAAGATGAAAAGAAATTTTAACCAAGAGAATTAAAGGTGAGCCTCATAATATCTCAGCGGAGTTACAGCAACAAAACTTCAGTAGGCTGTTATTAAAAAAAAACTTCATGAACAATACCATCAGAAAGACAAGAAGGACAATAATAAAATTAAATTAATTAGAGAAGATGGCAAGACATAAAACAGAGTATGAGGGAAAAGGTGACTTTTAATAGTAACAAAACTGGTGTGTGTGTGTGAGGGGGTTAAATGTGACTTGTTAATTGCAGAACAACAGGCGCACAATAACACAAGGTAATTTGTTTTATTTAACAATTAAAATTGAAATCACCCAACAATTGCTGTGGGAACAAAGAAATCAGCCTGCAGAGATCAGTCTCCAGTCTTAAAGGCTTTTGTCACTGTCAAAGTTTTGTCACTGATAGACCATGTGCTCAAGTGCAACACTTGAGTCAATGTTGCTCACCATGCACCTGATTAATGTTTTATCTGAAGACTTAAATGTGGTTCTACAGCCAAGCAGCTGGCAAGAGGAGGAGGAGAACTAGAGAACTGTTGCATTCCGATTTCACTGGAGGGGAGAGATGCCAAAAGAAAAAAATTATAACACCTCTTTCATAAGGGTGGTTGTGAATATTTGCTTTTTTCAATCATTGTGTTTTGTTTGCATCAAAGAATGCTGTTGAATTAAAAAAAAATGTTTCTTTCTTAATTGAAAATATATTAGCACAAAAGATTTCTGGTGGCATATCCATTTCGCCTGTGTGATGCTCCTGTGCACAAAGCAGATTGGAGCTGCTTTTGAAATGTATTTAAATTTAAAAGCGAAAATAACCAGTCCATTGTTTACAGCTTTAATGAAACAGCTTTGTATGGTGCAGCAAGAATAAGAAGTCTGAAACCAGATCGCGGGCACCTCTCTTTTATACCATAAAACTCGCCCGGCGACCTCGGGTGTTTGCATTAACATACATGCATTTACCATGACAATACCCTTTGTCACTGTTTGCATTAACACACATACATCCACAATGACAATTCCCTTTGTCACCCAGCCCGTCGGTGCATTATTATGCAGACCGGAGGAGAATGCCTATTCTCATGCGAAAACCATAGACTGCGTTGCATCCATTTCTCAGCTCTTATGCATCTCCTCCTGCCGTGCCATTCAGTCTGAATACAGAATGTACTGACTGCCCCCCCCCCCCGAAACTCAGACTGGGCTTTAACCCTCATGTCCTGTGGGCTTCAGCCGCCGTCCGTAGCAGCTGTAACGGGGGGTCGGCAGCTCCGAGGCGCTGCTGTGCCAATGGGGCGCTCTTGGAGGCACATCCATCTGTGGAGGGACATTGGGGGGGGGCATCTTCAGCATGCCATTGTGACTGATCTGACGAGTCATTTACCTGGGGCGTTCTCAGTGGGGGTCGTCGGCGCCAAGGAGCTCGGACCAACACCACCTGCTCGTCTGTGAAAACGAAGGCAGGCTTAAGCCTGTCTATACAGATTGTTTCTCTGCATCCCCTCAAGTCTAACACAAAGTGTTTCTCCCCAGGTTCCAGCACTCTGAACGGCCCGTTGTAGGGCAGGCGCAACAGAGTCCAGTGGGAATCGGGCCTGACAAACACGAACAACGCGTCCTTCAAGGTTTTTGGCATGAAAGCGTGGGGCAAACAGTGGTGGGCCGGGCCGGGAACCATCCCCGCCTCTGCGCTATGTAGTGAAAGCGGGGATGGATCGGTGTTCGGCGTGGGGTTGTCCAGCAAAAATTCTCTGGGGAGCCGCAGCGGCTGGGAAAAAAACAGCTCTGCTGGGGAGGCCGCCAAATACTCCTTCAGTGCTTAACGCAGCCCTAATAGAACCCACGGCAACCAGTCCACCCAATTTGCATCCGTAAGCAAAGCCCTGAGCGCTGCTTTAAGAGACCTATGGAAACGCTCGCATAACCCATTGGCCTGGGGGTTGTACGCGGTCGTGCAATGAATTGTGACACCCAGGCTCCGGGCCATCATGGACCAGAGGTCGGAAACGAACTGCGGGTCCCGGTCGGATGTGATATCCGAAGGGGCGCCGAAACGTGCCACCCATGTCGTCAAAAATGCGCGTGCAATTTCAGCAGACGTGGTGGAAGCTAGCAGGACTGCCTCGGGCCAGCGCGTGGTGCGGTCCACCCCTGTCAGGAGGTGCATGAACCCCTGCGATTGCGGGAGGGGGCCCACGAGGTCCACGTGAACGTGGTCGAACCTCTTAACCGGGACATGGAACGACTCAAGGGGGGCCTTCGTGTGCCTGTGCATCTTGGCTCGTTGGCACACTACACAGGCTCCAGCCCACTCTTTCACCTGTTTGCACAGGTTCGGCCAGACGAACTATGCTCCCCCCATTTTGACTGACGCACGCACTTCTGGGTGTGCCAGGGAGTGAACCGACTCAAAAACGTGGCGGCGCCAAGCGCGTGGGACCACCGGGCATGGGCGGCCTGTGGAGATGTCACAGACTGGGGGGGGGGGGGGGGGCATCTTGCAGTACTCTGGTCTCCAGCCTTAATCCTGTTGGTCCAGACTGGGGTGTGCAAATGTCTGCATCGGTGATCTGCTCGGCAGCTATGGCCATGAAATCTATCCCTACGTAGACTGGGGCCACTAATACACACGAGAGGTAGTCTGCCACCACGTTGACTTTACCGGTCACATGCTGAATGTCGGTCATAAACTCCAAGATTGTGGCCAGCTGTCTCTGCTGCCGGGCCAACCATGGTTCCGAAATCTTGGCTATAGCGTACGTTAGTGGCTTGTGGTCCACAAACGCAGTGAAGGTGCGCCCTTCCAGCCAGAACTGGAAGTGGCATATGGCCAGGTGGAGAGCCAGTAACTCCCTGTCGAACACGCTGTATTTATATTCATTGTCGCGCAAAGACCTGCTAAAAAAGGCGAGCAGCTGCCAAGAACCGGCGATGCACTGCTCCACGACGGCCCCTATGGCCACGTCCGATGCGTCGGTAGTGAGCGCTATCCGAGCCACCGGGTCCAGGTGCACCAGTCGTGCGGCGTTCGCTAGAGCTGTTTTGACCTCGGAAAATGCCTGCTCTCGCTCAGGAGTCTAGTCGACTCTGTCCGCCGGTTTCCGCTTCTTAAGCACGGCGTACAACGGCTGCATGAGCTGGGCTGTGCAGAAGAGGAAACGGTTGTAGAAGTTAACCATCCCCCAAAACTCCTGCAGCGCCCTGACCATCTGAGGCCGGGGAAAATCTGCCACTGGTTCCACGAGGAACCGTCTCCCCAAGCATGAGTCTGTCACATAGAGCAGCTTGTTTGTGTCACCGGCGGTCGCAGCTGCTACCGACTGCCGGCCCTGGCGGTTCCCAAGCACTTGAATTGGCACGGTGGCACGCATCGGCATGCATCTTCTCCAAAACGGCGGTGGTAGAAGCACAGCGTGTTTCTCCGGTGCTTCTTGGCCTCCACTGCGGCCACCGTCATTGGCTCCTCGCCTCCACTGGTTGTCTTGCTGGGTTCCGACACCACTGCATTCACAGCAAAAACTCTGGTGGTGAGGATAATCCGATCTGCCTATTGTGCTAGCACCCGGTAGTTGTGCGTGGCCAGCAGCGGCGAATTGGCAAGGTCTGCTCTGGCCGCTGTCGGGGGGTTCCGGAGGAAAAGGTGGGCAAAGAGGAAATGCCCGTCATCTGTGCCCATCAACGCCAACATCTTTCCATTCATTCGATCGCCAACCCGTCTCCCAACTCGGAGCGCGTCAGGAGCCTTTCCGCTCTCTCACAGTCCAAGAGCGTGTAGCGCCAGGTCAGTGCAGTTTTGAGAGCATCGTATTTGTTGTGGGCTGGGGGCTGTTGAAGCAGGCTCGCCACCTGCTGTGTTGTGCATGCGTCCAGTGCTGCAACCACGTAGTAGTATTTGGTGTCATCCGCCTTCACTCCCCAGAGCGTGAACTGGGCCTCGGTATGGAGGAACCAAGACTTCGCGTCATGTAGCCAAAAGTCTGGGAGTTTGACCGAAACAGCGCATGCGGTGCTGGCACCTCCAGTCCAGATCGTCTCCGGGGTGTTCGCCTCGAGTTCCATTGTGCGTCGGGGGTCACCAGTGTAGAGAGAGAAATGATCAGGCGAGGCGATCTGGAACAGAGCACATTTTATTAATCTCTCTCTAACATTAACAAGAATAAGAAGCCTGAAACCAAGTCGTGGGCACCTCTCTTTTATACCATAAAACTCACCCGGCGACCTCGGGTGTTTGCATTAACATGCATACATTTACCATGACAATTCCCTTTGTCACTGTTTGCATTAGCACACATACATCCACAATGACAATTCCCTTTGTCAACCAACCTGTCGGCGCATTATTATGCAGACCGGAGGAGAATGCCTATTCTCATGCGAAAACCATAGACTGTGTTGCATATCCGTTTCCCAGCTCTTATGCATCTCCTCCTGCCGTGCCATTCAGTCTGACTAGAGAACATACTGACTGGGTCCCCCACACCAGTAAATTAAACAGTTCAAGGTATGGACAAGCTCCATTATTACCCACGCCGATTGAGTTGAGGCATGGGTAATCTGAGCCTTACTGTGTCTGTCTGTCTGTGTATCCATGCTCTAGCTCCAGAGGAAATTATGCTAGAGTGACCAAACTACTATATGACATTCCAACAGGGATAGGGCTGTAAGGTGTGGCTCTGCATTTCTGTTGAGTGCAATTTTATTTTTTTATGTAATCCTGCTAAATGGCAAACAAACAGCAACAGAAAATATAATGTCCTTGGGTAGTGACATATTTAATTACTGCTTCTTTGAACTCGGTGAGCCAGTGATAGCAGTTGCTTTGCAGTTTTGCACTCGTTTGTTAAATGATTTATTTTATTTCATCCTAAAATTTCTCCCTGAGGCACAGGTCTGGACTACACACAGGGTCAGACCAGGACCCAGAGTCATTTTTGCTATAAAACCATACTGATGGAACATGGGCTTAATGTGGTTTGACATGCTGAAATAAATAATGTAGAACTTCCGTGAAAAAAATAGGTTTGGATTTCAGCAGATGCTGCTTCAAAAGTTGTGTATATCATTTAGTATTAATGATGCCTTCACATATAGCCAGTGTGCACAGATGCACACATACTGTACATATTCTATCAAGGATACTCCATTTAGAAGGCATGTGAAAACAGATGGTTCCTTCACTCTGTAGCCCCGTCAGACAACAGGAGAGTTTTCAGCTTCAACTCAGTCGACCTCAACCTTAAAATGGCAAAAGAAATGTACCTGAGCCCCTGCAGTGATTTCTGCTGTAGCACTGTATGTGCCTTCATAAAACTTTCAAATGTGTTTTAATAGAATCAGATTTAAAATGACCAAATACAGTGCTGTGAAAAAGTATTCCCCCCTTTAATTTCTTATGGTTTTGCATATTTGTCACCCTTAAATGTTTCAGATCATCAAACAAATTTAAAAAAAATATTAAAGACAACCCAAGTAAATACAAAATGCAGTTTTTAAATGATGATTTCATTTAATAAAGGGAAAAAACTATCCAAACTTACCTGGCCCTATCTTGAAAAAGTAATGCCCCCTCCCCCAGCTACATCATGAATTAACTGCTATTACCCACATTTTTGGAAGTGTGAGTTCAATTTCACTAGCCACACCCATGCTTGATTACTGTTGAATCAAGAAATCACTTAAATAGAACCTGTCTGACAAAGTGAATCAGGCTAAAAGATCTAAAAATGCAACACATCATACCATGTTCTAAAATAATTCAAGAACAGATGAGAAACAAAAACAAAGAACATCTAATGACCTGGGC
Source organism: Pholidichthys leucotaenia (assembly GCA_020510985.1). Taxonomy (NCBI): domain Eukaryota; kingdom Metazoa; phylum Chordata; class Actinopteri; order Cichliformes; family Pholidichthyidae; genus Pholidichthys; species Pholidichthys leucotaenia. Next base: position 169,161,029 of record CM035846.1, read on the forward strand.
CTCACTTGCCTCAGTTTGGACACTGGTCCATGATTCAACAATAAGAAAGAGACTGTGCAAAAATAGCATCCATGGGAGAGTTCAAATGTGAAAACCACTGCTGACCAAAAAGAACACAAAGGCTCATCTCACATTTGCCAAAAAACGTCTTGATCTTCTGTGGACTGATGAGATAAAAGTTAAACTTTTTTGAAGGTGTGTGTCCTGTTACATCTGGTGTACAACTAATACAGCATTTCATAATAACCATACCAACAGTCAAACATGGTGGTGGTAGTGTGATGGTCTGGAGCTGCTTTGCTGCTTCAGGATCGGGACAACTTGCTGTAATTGATGGAACCATGAATTCTGCTCTCTACCAGAAAGTCCTGAAGGAGTGTTCTGAATGTCCGGCCATCAGTTCATGACCTCAAGCTCAAACCCTCCAATGTGGCTGAATTAAAGCAATTCTGCAAAGAAGAGTGGGCCAAAATTCCTCAGCAGTGATGTAAAAGACCCATTGCCAGTTATTGCAAACGCTTGATTGCAGTTGTTGCCGCCAAGGGTGGCACAACCAGTTATTAGGTTTAGGGGGCAATTACTGTTTCACATAGGGTAGGTTTGGATCACTTCTTTTTCCTTAATAAATGAAATCATCATTTAAAAACTGCATTTTGTATTTACTCAGGTTGTCTTTGTCTAATATTAAAATTTGTTTAATGATCTGAAACATTTAAGTGTGACAAATATGCAAAAATAACAGAAATCAGGAAGGGACACTTTTTCACAGCACTGTATTTAAAAAATAACTAACATTTCTTAGTCTTAGGTAATATGCATTTTTTAAACAATTTTTAATTATTTGTAAGGTATAAATGACTTGCAAATCATTTTATTATCTACATACTATACAGCAAACCATCTTTTCAGCAACACTGTGATTTTCAAAAGCATCTTTGCTAACAAAGTTGCACAGACTTCAAGAGTTTTCTTGTTTATATGTGTTTGCCTGTGCAAGTTAACACCATCCATCTACAGCACACAAGGGGAACTGAGCAGATTAAAATATTCATTTTGATCTAATTTTGCTTCTGTTGCTCCAGCTGAGTCTGAGTGTGGCTCCAATTGTTTTGTCGCTCATCAAAACAGTGCATTGTTTGTGAAAAGCAGGATTCATTTTACTTTATTGTGCAATCACAAAAATATATTAAAAAAAAACGTGGGACTCTCACAAATGATTTATGTATCATATAATAGCCATGTATTTGTGACTCTGAACTTGATGAGTACTCTATCACTTGTCTCTCCCTCAGGCCCTTGCACTACTGGTTGAGCTACACTCTCTCCATTCTGTACTGCAGCGAGAACAACCAGGTCGGTGTTTATAGCGACGACAGCCGCAGCTGCTCCTGTCCTTACAATCATCCACCATGCCAGGGTCTCATTCCCTGCTCCGTGGGTGACGGACCTCGCTGTGCCTCCTGTTCCACAGAAAACCGGACTCGGTGCTCCAGCTGTAACCCTGGCTTCACCCTGACCCAGGGAGTCTGTCGGCCTGCAGTGCCAGACCCAACTGACCCCTACCTGGGCATGGAGAGTGACAGGGATCTACAGGATCTGGAGCTCCGTTACCTGCTCCAGCGGCGCGACCCACACATCACCCTGCATGCTGTGTTTGTGAGCAATGATGTGCGCATAAACACTTGGTTCGATCCCTCGTGGAGGAAGCGGATGCTGCTCACCCTCAAGAGCAACCGAGTGAAGTCCAATCGTGTTCATATGCTAATCGGGCTCACTTTGCAGTTTTGCCTGACCAGAAACAGCACTCTGGAGCCGGCACTGTCACTTTTCGTGAACCCTTTTGGTGGCAGCCACTCAGAAAGCTGGACCATGCCAATAGGTCAGTATGGATACCCTGACTGGGAGCGGACCAGGCTGGATATTCCTCTGGACTGCTACAACTGGACATTGACACTAGGGAACAGATGGAAGAGCTTTTTTGAGACAATTCATTTCTACCTGAGGAGTAATATCAGGGATTCTGTTGGCATGACAGGGGGACACAGGAACATGACTGTGTACTACGAGCCTCCAGAGGAGACTGAGCCCACTAACAACATTGGCTACATGAAAGTGAACAGCATGCAGCTGTTCGGCTACAGCTTGCACTTTGATCCCGAAGCGATCCAGGACCTGATTCTGCAGATAGACTACCCGTACACTCAGGGATCCCAGGACTCGGCACTGCTGCAGCTGGTGGAGCTGCGTTACAGAATTAACCGCCTCTCGCCCCCGGGGGTGCCACATGTGGATCTGTTCGCCTGTCTGCTCCGCCACAGACTCAAACTGTCCAGTGCGGACGTGAACAGGATACTCACTGCCCTGCAAACGTTCGGTGCCAGACAGCCAAACTATGTGGAGTATGAAGCTAATAAGCTGTGCAGTTAATAGGCCTCTCTTTGTTGTTTTGTACTATCCCTTTTCCACGGGCGGTCCTGTAACCTTTGTCATCTGGATCAATTCAAGTCAAAATTTGTGGTTTGTTGTTTGAGATTGTGCTGTACATACACAGTGTGCAATTAAAGTCAGTGTTTTTTAATAATTTCTGAGTAGTTTTCTGAATTAAAGCTTACAAAAACAATCATAAAGGCTTAGAATTTCTTAGAGTTTGTTAAAATCTTCAAGTTTTACAAAGAAATAACACTAAAAAACATATTTATTTACACTCAGTTCCTCAAAAACTGTCCTTCACTGGGCACAGACTTTAGCATTATTATTAGTTCATCGGTTAATATTTTTCTTGTAAAGAAAAACATGAGACGAAAATATCCTCCTATTTTGTCTTACACTCTTGCCCTCTCGCTCACTAGAGTCCCTGAGGTTTGTGCTGTGTTGTTTTTGCCCATCTGGAGCCTCTGAACACAAGGTCTCCATTCTCCATTCAGCGAAGGGCGTTAGTGCAGATTACTAAGTATATAGTAAAAGAGGAAGGGGGGGTTCGAAGTTGTCTTCCTCTGCTGCCTTGCTACACCATTCACAGTTACTGTGATAGATGAGCCAGTGAGCCGTGGGGACATGCCCAGCATCAAACAACAGTAAGCACGGTATCTGTGACAAGGATAGTGCTCTCAACCAGTGTCGTGGGCTAGTTGGACCCCGCACAGGAGTGACTCCGGGCCAAAAGGGAAATCAGCTTTAATCCTCCGAGGGCTGTTGAGAGTGGCGCTGCAGGCTAGCAGTATGGAGAGGCTTTGATTAGACGAGCAGCTAAAAAGCTTGTAGCAAAGACGCTTCATCAAGATTCCCCAGATATGTTGCTGCTGAGATTAAAGCCAGACGCAATTTGCTCAGATGCTGTCATTCAGAATGAATGTGAACGAGGGAAGGTGATGCAGTTTTGATTGTGAGATGAGGTGCTGATTGTGCTGCAACTATCACCGCCCTGCTGTGATTTGCACCGCTGAACAGTACATCTACTGCAATGTTAAAGGAAACAGATTTACAAAATAAACACTAGAAATGGTGCTTGAGCAATTAATTTCATGACCAGTTTTAGCATCTCCCATGAGCTGCCTCTGGGCCCTCATTGATTTGGCAATGTTTCTGCTCAGTTTTAAGACACTCCTCCTTGCCTCTAGGCCGCCATTCTTTCACTGAGCCATCAGCCATCACAAGCCTCTCATATAATCTTGTATCGCCCAAACCTGTTAAAATCATCCCTTAAATTTTAATTTCTTTTTTCCTTATGCTTTCATTTAAAAGTTGAAGGAGTATACGATGGAGCAAGTGCAGCAGTAATTTAACATGGGAAAATCCACATGCTACATTGCACTGTGTGTTGTTACTGCAGGGAAAAGGTTGTTTGTGTATAAGCAGATATGAAATCTGGAGCCCATCCCAGTAGAGGGTTAATACCCTGGGTTAAATACTGAGCATCTGCTGTGATTTTGTTTTTTTTTCTAACAAGCAATTATTCTGCTTCTGGGTGTAAAATTGAGCTGCACTGCTACTGGAAGTTGTCCAGAGAGCTCTGAGGTGAGTTTGATACAGAAAGAAGGGTGATGTTGTTGTTATGAGCAGATACAACTGGGAAGACAGTTTTAGTTTATTAGTATATTGGTGAATTTGATGAAGTTTACTTTTGTTCAATAATTCTGATCTCAATTTATTATAGGCACTGAGCACTTCAAGAGAAGCTAGGTTCATTCTTGTTGTTCTGGATAAAAACGGATGTTCTGTCCTTGGTGCAATTATTCCAAATCTTTTGAGCAAACATTTAGAACGCTTCAGAGGAAAACATTTTAAGGATAATGTTGAAATAAATAAATGTTTACACCCACATACAGAATACGCTTTTATCTGTGAAATAACTAATGCAGACAGGACGATAGCTGATATTTTCAAAAATGCACTATCGATGTTCTTGCCAAGCATTATATGTTTGATTCTATTTTAAGTGGTGGTGCTGTAAAGAAATCTGACCCAAAAGACAGACAGCCTCCTTTAGCACAAATCCAAAGCTTAAATGTTTTTCTCTTTATTGCTATACAACATTGGTCTCCAAAATGTGGCTTCTGAGGCAGATGCTCCTTAGGACACAGGCGCACACAAAAAAAACTTCATAAACTTGTGGGAAAAGATTCAAAAATTTATGAGGAAAAAATGTTACACTAATGACAGAAGCTACAAATTAAAAAAAAATACTCCACATACTAACAGCAAAAAGTGAATTTATAAGCAAAAAAACTACAAAAATTTGAGATAAAAAGTTGCAAATATGAGAGAAAAAACACAGCTTTAGAAAGAAATTAATCAAAATCCATCCAGCAGTTTTTGTGCAGTCCTGCTAAAAAAACACAATGATTGCATTACCTCCTTGGTGGTGGTTAACGATTTATTTACATTTTCCATATTAAAATTTACAGTTAATAAAACAAATCAAAAAAGATCACAAAAGTATAGTAAAAGAAAAAAAAAAACCATCTAATCACACCAATCCAAATTATATGTGAGATCATTTCAACATTAAATGAGAAGTGAGTTTATTGATCTGCATGAAGTGCTAACCGCTATAGTGGGGAAAATAAGTTTTGAACATGTCAACATTTTTCTCATTAAACATATTTCTGATGGAGCCATTGACCTGAGATTTTCACCAGATATCAGTAACAACCCAAGTAATCCATACATACAAAGAAATCAAGGCAACTGTGTTCACAAAACAAGTTATATTTAATGAAGTGGAATGACAGGGAATAAGTATTGAACACGTGAAGAAAAAGAGCTGCAAAACAGCATAGAAAGCTAAGAAACCATCTGAAATCCATCAGAATTTAGGAAGCTATCCCATCCCCCATCAGTGCAAGTTATTTCAACTGGTTAAGTCCTGACTGATAGTCTTTAAACAGGTCTGTGAATATCAGATTGTCACACCACAAAGAACTCATGATGGGTAGAAGCAAACAGCGCTCTCTGGACCTTTGCAACCTTATTGTTGCAAAACGTAATGATGGCATTGGTTACAGGCACAGCACATTTCGTGTACAAGACATTTCAAAGGGCTTTACATAAAAACAATAAAGCATTACAGCAAGTTGCAAAAGGAATACATAAGAATTTAAAAGCAAACTAAAAAGTAAGTTGAAGAGAAACAAAAACAGGCTAAAATAGAATACGGAAAGTTACAGTACATTTTGGGAGATTAATAATTGTTCTGCTGAAAGGCCATGGCAAATAGAGTTTTTAATCTCAAAGCAGCTGAGAGTTTTGGCAGCCCTGATGCTTTCTGGGAGTTTGTTCCATATGTGAGGGACATAAAAACTAAACGCTGCCTCACCATGTTTGGTTCTATCTCTGGGCACAGATAGTAGGCCTGACTCTGATGACCTGAGGGCTCTGGGTGGTTCATAATGGACCAGAAGATCTGAAATGTATTTTGGCCCTAAACCATTCAGAGCTTTATAAACCAATAGGAGTATTTTGAAATCTATTCTTTGATAGACAGGAAGCCAGTGTAAAGATCTGAGCACTGGAGTTATATGATCCATTTTCTTGGTCTTAGTGAGGACTTAAGCTGTAGCATTCTGAACCAACTGCAGCTGTCTGATGGACTTTTTAGGGAGACCTGTGAGGACAGCGTTACAGTAGTCCAGTTTATTGAAGATAAATGTATGGACAAGTTTTTCTAGACACTGCTGAGACATCAGACCTTTAATCCTCGCTCTGTTCTTTAAGTTATAATAGGCTGACTTCAATACTGTCTTAATGTGGCTGTTAAAATTCAGGTCTGAGTCCAGAACCACACCCAGATTTCTGGCTTGCCTGTTGGTTTTTAGCATCACTGATTGAAGCTGAGTACTAACTTTGAGTCTTTCTTCTTTGGCTCCAAAAGCTATTATTTTGGTTTTGTCTTCATTTAACTGAAGAAAATTCTGGCACATCCACTCTATAAATTGGCCAGTGCATTTGATCAGGGTTTTAATTGCACCATAGTCTCCTGGTGAGACGGTTATGTAGATTTGTGTATCATCTGCATAATTATGGTAATATATTTTGTTGTTTTTTCATGATTTGAGCTAGTGGGTGCATATAGATGTTGAAAAGCAAAGGTCCCAAAATGGAACCTTGGGGAACTCCACAGATTATTTTTTTTCACTCCGATCTGTAGTTACCTATAGACACAAAATAGTTCCTGTCTTTTAACCTGTTGAACTCTGTTCAACTTCCCTAAAAACACCTAAAAATAACATGCCCAAAGTAAATCAAAAGCTGTTCTTCAACCCTTTGCAGCATCTTCATGGGGTTAGTCTCATTTAAAAGAAAACACTCTGAATTTTTTGGCAAAACAGTCATAATCTCTCTAAGTGCTCCTGCCACTGAGTAACAAGAAAGTTCGCCTGGGTGGTTTTTTTTAGATACAAATGCTTGCAAATAACATACAGCTGTCAGATACTGGCTGGAAAACACAACAGAAATGTAGAACCAAGTGTTTTCAAACTCAGGTCAAAATTTTGTAAAAATACCACAGAAAATGAATATAATACACAGCTTTTTTCTCAGGTTGTAACAAGGCTGTGTCTGTACTGGAAGACCGGAAATACAGCTTTTTTTTTTTCAGTGTGCACTGAGACGCACTAAGATGCAGAGACGTGACCGCCCGCGGAATTCACTGAGTTCAAGGGGTTAAATAGGACACAAACTGTCATGAACCTCCCCGTGTGCTTTTAAGCAGCATATGGAGGGGGGAGAAATGACGAGGATCTACGTTCAGGGTTACACCACAACACATTTATTAACGTAAAGACAAACAGTTCAAAAGGGTGAAGACTTACAAAAATACAAAGATGAACTTACAGTTGGCGTTCGGGGGCCGGCATTGCCCAGCAAACGCATGAGGAGAAACAGATTAACACCAATGATGTCCCAGAGCCGACATCGCGCAGAGGATGACAGAAAACCACAGGAAACGTGGAGGGGCTAACCCGTTGTGGCACACAGATGAATATGATTATCTACAGACAATGCAGCAGACAATACATTCAAAGACCCAGCAATGCGTGACTGGAAAAAGGCTGCTTAAGTACACACATTGCTGGTGATGGTGTGATTGCGAGCACCTGGGCGAGAGCGGAGAGATGGCACACAGGACTGGGACCAGCTGGTGATGATGAGTAGGAGGCATGGTCAGACCGGCAGACTGTCAGCCAGCGCTCACAGAAGAGTGAGCCAAGGAGAGCTGCCTCACAGCTGCCATCCAGAGAGCAGTGGCTAAGGATAGGAAAGCACACTGAAATACATATTATACACATAAACAGTGGCACCAAAACCCACAGGGAGGTCAGGACCGAGCCAGGGAAGCCAAGCCGGCTCAGCTCCTGACAGACCCCTCCTCTCAAGGGGTGGATTCCCAGACACCCAAGGTAACATTCCGAAGACCCCCCCCCCCAACAGGAACAACAGCAAAAAATAACCTCAGGGTGGGAGGTAGTGGGAACAAGAAAGGAGAGAACGCAATACCACGCCCAGGGCCCACTATTACCCCCCCCCCCAAGTCCAAAGGCATGGAGGCTCGGGAGGCTGTCCAGAGTCCCAGGCCCAGCAGGCAGTCTGGTGAACCTGTGGAACCACCTTCCGGTGGACCTGCCGGAAAATACGGGCCATCTGGCCCAGAGACTCAGTTCCTCCGGTGGTCGGCCAACGTTGTAGAGCCACCAGGACTGAGGGGGTGGAGCAAGAGGCAGCCTGCCCACCGGGAGGCTCTCTGGTGGGTGACTGGACCGTAGGGAGGGAACCCCCACGGTGTCAGACTGGGAGGAGAAGGGGACCACGACAGCGTCAGGCTGACTGGTAGCACCCTCGATGGCCCCAGCCTGGGACACAGCTGCACCCACGGTGGCTCCCGGCTGGAGCTCTGCAGCACCCGCAGTGGACTCCAGCTTGAGCCATGCAGCAACCGCAGTGGACCCCGGCTGGAGCCATGTAGCACCGGCAGTGGACTCTGACTAGAGCCATGCAGCACCGGTGGTGGGCTCCGGCTGGAGCTCTGCAGCTTCCGCGGTGGACTCCGGCTGGAGCTCTGCAGCACCCGCGGTGGACACCGACCAGGCCAGCGTAGCCCCCCTGGTGGACACCACGCTGGAGTGTGGCATCCATGACAGGTCCGGACAGGAGCGCAGCACCCATGTCGGGCTGATCCTGGGACGCAGCCCCCATGAAGGTCCTATGCCAGCGCGCCGCACCCACAGAGACTCAGCCTGCGGAGGGACCCATACGACGGCCTCAGGCAGCAGGGGAGCTGGACCCAAGACGTTGTCAGGTGGCGAGACCTGTTCCGTGGAGACTCCTGGAGATGGTGGTTCCTCTCTGGTGACCCTAGAAGGATTCTGAAAAATGGGAGAAGCAACAAAGTGGTTAGGATCAATGGCAGTGGGGGAGCCCTGCGAAGGGAATTCAGATGCAGCCAGGCGCTGCGTCTGACTCTCCTCACCTAGAGCGAGACAAGCTCTCTCTAAAACTGACATTAGAAAAACGAGAGAAAAAACTTGCCTGAGCTCGAGCTCCACAGCTGTCCAGGACTCCATCGATCCTGGCCATGTGATCCCGGGCCCAGCCTCCAGGAGGTCCAGCTCTGGCTCCCACTCCACTGCCGTCACCTCCGCAGCTGGCGTGATGGTCATGGCAGTCTCTACACACCCCTGCAGCGGCTCCAACGCTGGGGACTCCACTGGCGTGGCTGCAGGAAAGCACCTCTGTGCAGGCCCCTGGGCAGGATCATCCAATAGCCCAAACTCCTCCCACGTCTGGCATGTTCGGTTCCAGGACCGACGAGCACTCAGGGATAAAGGGAGGAGACACAGAGGAAATAGGGGATGAGTTTTTAACTGTAGCTGGAGGAGAGGACCCAGCGGACTGCTGAGGCTGGGCCTCTCCCTCGGGAGACAGACAAGGTCCTTCATGATTTGATTGAATGGAATGCAAAAACACTTGCCTGTTCTCCCGGTGTTTGTTGTGCATGGCTGCAGCAGGCTGATTGCCGTCCTTCTCTGTCGACGGTGGAGGAGCCGTTTCACTAGTGACAGAGGTGGGCGTTCCCGGGGCGGCCCTGTCTGGCCTCGCAGCAGCTGGAGGGACAATGGCAGCTAATGGAGGAGAAGGCTTCTCCCGGCACTTCCACGCAGGGCGACGCTATCCCCTGTTAACTAGCGAAGACCATGCTGGAGCAGGAGGAAGGTCGGGCGAAGCGTCATGGAGGATGGAGGGCCGCTAGAAACCAGGCCTCCATCTCGACGCCATGGGAAAAGCCAAACCGGAGAAGGAGTGCTGGAGCAAGCAGACTGTGGCCAGCAGGTCAGCGAACTGTGGGTAGTCCCATAGCCCGGGATGCACCTCCAGGATTGTTACTGCTCCGTTTATGCATTCCAGCATCTTCTTTGGTCCCCGGGCGGCGAGGGCTTCATCAACGAAGCTCCGGATAAACTCAGCAGCCCATCCCTCTGCCATCGTGAGAATCCCCGCTGCCGTTCTTCCTCTGCCTTGGCGAGACTGGGGCATGGTGCACTCCAGAAACAGGTGAGTCAAAAACACAGTTCAAAGAAAAAAATAATGTGAGAGTGCAACCCGCTAAATCCTTTTTCTGGCTGGGTCTTTCTGTCATGAACCTCCTCGTGCGCTTTTACGCAGCGCACGGAGAGGGGAGAAATGACAAGGATCTACGTGCAGGGTTACACCACAACACATTTATTAACATAAAGACAAACAGTTCAAAAAGGGTGAAGACTTACAACAATACAAAGATGAACTTACAGTTGCCATTCAGGGGCCAGCATCGCACAGCAAACGTATGAGGAGAAACGGATTAACCCCAATGACGTACCAGAGCCGACATCAGCAGACCCAGCAATGCGTGACTGGCAAAAGGCTGCTTAAGTACACACATTGCTGGTAATGGTGTGATTGCACCTGGGCGAGAGCGGAGAGATGGCACACAGGAGTGGGAAGAACTGGTCATGATGAGTAGGGGGCGTGGTCGGACCGGCAGACTGTCAGCCAGCGCTCACAGAAGAGTGAGCCAAAGAGAGCTGCCAGCCAGAGAGCAGTGACTAAGGATAGGGAAGCACACTGAAATACATAATATACACATAAACAGTGGCACCAAAACCCACAGGGAGGTCAGGACAGAGCCGGGGAGACCAAGCCGGCTCAGCTCCTGACACAAACCAGCTAAGTGCTGTACCAGAAAGTCCCTCCCAGTTTTTCAGCCAGTCTAGTAAGATGTTATGGTCGACCGTGTTGAATGCAGCACTGAGGTCCAGTAAAACCAAAACTGAAATGTTGCCACTATCTGTATTGGAGTGGATGTCATTAAGGACCTTAACTAGAGCTGTCTCAGTGCTGTGGTGTGGCCAAAAATTGACTTGGAAGACATCAAAACAGTTATTTAATGTCCATCCATCCATCCATCCATCTTCTTCCGCTTAATCCTTTTCGGGTCGCGGGAGGGCTGGAGCCTATCCCAGCATCTTAGGGCGAGAGGCAGGGTACACCCTGGACAGATCGCCAGTCCATTGCAGGGCCAACACAGAGAGACAGACAACCATTCACTCTCACAGTCATACCTAAGGACAATTTAGAATCCCCAGTTTTGATGCCAATTAACCTAACCTGCATGTTTTTGGCATGTGGGAGGAAACCGGAGAAATCCCGGAGTAAACCCACGCAGACACGGGGAGAACATGCAAACTCCACACAGATCACTGTTGGTCGGAGGCTGGGATCGAACCCAGGATCCCCCGGTCAAGGGTGAGTTGCTGTGCTGCCGCAGTGCTAACCACTCCGCCACCACGCTGCCCCATTATTTAATGTCAGGATGTCATAATTTATAAGCTTACAGCTCACATGCAGACTGCAACAACAACGGAACACACCACACACCAGAAAACACGTTTGAGAATCTTTATTAAATCTCAAAGGGCATGGAGAACAGCTACAGAAAACGTCACTCACCAGAGGAAGTGACCTGTGGAGAGAGAAACGAGAGCTGTGAGAGGAGGAACGGAGAACAGGGAGATGGCTAGCCAAAATACCACTTATGTGAGTTGAACAAGAAAACCAGCAGGGACCCCAGCGGGGAGAGACGAACCAGTAGGATGAAGCAAGTCATGAGGTGGAATGGAATGGAGCTTATGGTGCCTGACCGTGTGGAGAACAGTTGCAATTGAGTGTGGATGGAGGGGCAGGCGAGCGCACACAGTCCCCGAAGATGCACCTGCACTGGTGGCAGCAACCTGAGAACGAAGGGAAACTAGGGAGAAACAGGTGAGTACAAAAACTACACCAAAGCACGAACAATACTTGCAACATAGTTACTGCGAGGCAGTATACCCAAATGAGCCAGTGCTGAAACACCGAAGAGATGGTCCTAATAAGCGCTGGCAGAGTAGAGGTAGCAGGTGCGTCCAATCTCCCAGGTGCGTTGATTACCTGATGAGGAAAGAAACGGGATGGTGGGGGCGCGCGCTCACCAGACCATGACAGTGCACCCCCCCCCCCAAGTAGTAGTAGTAGATTAGTTTATTTGACAGGGACAGTGCAATAAAGGAGAGAAGCCAAGGAGCGGCTCCTGGCGGTCCTCAAGGCTTTTATGGGTGGGCTCGATGATAGGCCCGGACGATCCCCTTGTCGTGGAAGTGTGACTTTGGGATCCACAAGCATTCTTCCGGGCCGTAGCCCTCCCAGTGGACCAGGTACTGCAGGCCCTGACCCTGACGGCGAACGTCCAGGATCCACTGGACAGTGAAGGTAGTGTCGCCGTCAAGCGACCGGGGAGAAGGAGGTGGCTTCAGGCGGGGACAAAAAAGGACTGATGGAGACAGGCTTGATGTTGGAGATGTGGAAAGTCGGGTGCATTCGCAGGGTCCGTGGGAGCTTTAATCGGACCGAGGCATCATTTACCACCCTGGTGATGGGATAGGGACCCAAAAAGCGGGGGGACAGCTTCTTAGAGTCTGTCTTCAGAGGGATCTGGCATGCCGCCAACCACACTTGCCACCCCACGGCGTACTTGGGCGAGGGGACCCTCTTCAGGTCGGCCCCCTGGTGATTACTGTTGGACAAGCAGGTGAGGACGGGATGGGTGGACCTCCAAATGTGGTGACAGCAGTGAGCATGGGGCCCCACGGATGGCACCACAACCTCCCTCTCGGTCATGGGCAACAGAGGAGGGGTGTAACCCATTAAGGCCTCGAAAGGGGTTAGTAGACGGCCGACCAGAGGGTGGCCTCCAAGGACTGGTTAGTGCACTCAGCCTGCCCGTTGTTCTGTGGGTGATGTCCTGAAGTGAGGCTGACGGTGGTTCCAAGTGTGCGACAAAAGGACTTCCAGACTTGGGACGTGAACTGGGGACCCCGGTCAGACACAATGTCTCAGGGAATGCCATGCAGGCAGATAACGTGGGAGGTAAGTAGCTTGGCAGTCTCTGAGGCGGAGGGAAGTTTGGGCAGGGCAACCAGGTGAACGGCCTTGGAGAAACAGTCAATGGTGGTGAGAATGACCGATTTCCCGTGGGAGGGGGGAAGTCCAGTAACCAAGTCAAAGGCGATGTGGGACCAACGGCGACCAGGGACAGGTAAAGGATGCAGGAGGCCAGCAAGGTGCGATGAGTCTGCCTTGTCTCGGACACAGGTTTGGCATGCCTTGACATACACCTGCACATCCCGCTGCAGCCTAGGCCACCAGTATGCCCGCCGGACTAGATTGATGGGGCGGGGGATCCCAAGGTATCAGGCAAAGTGGCTAGTGTGGCCCCACTGGATGACATCACTGCGGCAGGAACAAACAGGCAGTTATGGGGGCGTCCTGCTGATTCGGACTCCTGAAACTGGGCCTGTTGGACCCTCCGCTCAATGTCCCAGGTAAGGGCTCCGAGGATGCGGGAAGGAGGAACAATTGGCTGGAGAAGGGACAGGGGGCTACCTGCTCGGAACCAAACTGGTGGGAGAGCGCATCCAGTTTGGTATTCTGAGAGCCAGGCCGATAGCTAATAGTGAAATTAAACCTATTGAAAAACAAGGCCTAGCGGGCCTGCCTGGCATTGAGTCAGCAGGCCGACTGACGATATTCTAAATTTTTGTGGTCAGTCCACACGACTATGGGGTGAATAGCCCCTTCTAACCAATGTCTCCATTCCTTCAACGTCAACTTAATGGCCAAGAGCTCTCTATCCCCTATGTTGTAATTACTCTCTGATGGTGTGAGCCGCCGAGAGAAAACCGCACACAGGTGGAGCTTCTGGTTGGGGGATGAGCGCTGTGAAAGGACAGCGCCCACCCCCGAGTCGAAAGCATCCACCTCGAGGATAAATTGGAGCTGAGGGTCGATCTGTGCAGAGATGGGTGTTGGAGAGAACAGGCCGTTTAATTTAACAAAGGCCTGCTCAGCTGCCTCGGACCAGCAAAATGGTACCTTAACGGAGGTCAGCTGTGTAAGAGGCTGTGCTACCCCACTGTAGTTCCGAATGAACCTGCAATAAAAATTCGCAAACCCCAGGAAGCGCTGAAGCTCCCTACAGGAGTGGGGTGTTGGCCAATCAAGCACAGCCTTCACCTTGGCAGGGTCAGCAATCAGCTCCCCTTCAGCCACTATGAAGCCCAAGAAGGAGGTTGTGTTGGTGGAGAACTCACACTTCTCGGCTTTAACATAGAGCTGGTTCTCCAAAAGCCATTGTAAAATGGCCTTAACATGGACCTCATGTTCCTCTGGCGAGTGGGAGAAAATTAATATGTCATCAAGATAAACAAAAACAAACCGGTTAACTATATGGCTACAAACCGGTTAACTATGGGCTGCACGGTGGCGCAGTGGTTAGCACTGTGGCAGCACAGTTTACCCTCGGCCGGGGGATCGCGGGGATCGTGAGATCGTGGGTTTGATCCCTGCCCCCGGCCAACAATGATCTGTGTGGAGTTTGCATGTTCTCCCCGTGTTGCGTGGGTTTACTCCGGGATTTCTCCGGTTTCCTCCCACATGCCAAAAACATGCAGGTTAGGGATAAGGGGCGCTTGCGCACGCAGCGACCGGCAGCTGGTGGCTTGTCACCAGACTGCAAAACAAATCTACCTCCGGGTACAAAATAAGTAATAAAAAAAAAAAATATATATATATATATATATATATATATATATTGCGAAGGACATCGTTAATGAGCTGCTGGAAGACGGCGGGGGTGTTAGTGAGCTCAAACAGCATGACCAAATATTCAAATTGCCCCAAGTGAGTCTTAAATGCCGTCTTCCACTCATCTCCTTCGCGTATACAGATTAAATGGTAAGCGTTGCGGAAATCTAATTTGGTGAACACTCGCACATGCTGAAGGAGCTTAAACGTGTTGTTTATCAAAGGCAGAGGATATTTATCTTTGTGATCCTATTCAGCTCATGGTAGTCAATGCACGGGCGCAATGACCCGTCCTTCTTTCCTCAAAAAAAACCCCTGCTCCAAGCGGAGCCGAAGATGGCCAAATAAGGTCAGCATTCAAAGAGTATTAATATATCTTATATATCTATATCTATATATCTATATTAATCTTTTATATCTATTTTAATATATCAGCATT
The DNA here is from genome assembly GCA_020510985.1 of Pholidichthys leucotaenia. Classification (NCBI taxonomy): domain Eukaryota; kingdom Metazoa; phylum Chordata; class Actinopteri; order Cichliformes; family Pholidichthyidae; genus Pholidichthys; species Pholidichthys leucotaenia. The sequence goes on from CM035846.1 coordinate 169,176,117, forward strand.
AATATATCTCTCCATTGCCTCTCTCTCGGGGCCAGAAATATAGAACCGGCTAGACGGCAACCGCGCCCCCGGGAGGAGTTCCACAGCACAGTCATAAGAGTGATGAGGTGGAAGCGACAGTGCTCTAGACTTGCTGAAGACATCCCCCAGATCGTGATAGACCTCGGGGATGAGGCCAAGGTCCGGCAGCTTGGCCGGAGGAGAGGAGATGGGGAGAGATGGCGAACACTCGGCCGAACTCAAACAGGAAGCCAAACAGTACAGGCTCCAGGAGGAGATGGCGTTTTGTGCCCAATTTATTATGGGGTTATGCCTCCGGAGCCACGAGTTGCCAAGGACCATCGAGGAGGATGAATTGGGAAACACAAAGAACGAAAGTTCCTCCTGATGGTTCCCGGAAAGAAGGACCACAATGGGCACCGTGCATTCAGAGACTACTGCGATCCTTTGGCCAGACATAGTGGTGACATTACGAGATGTGGGCAATTTATGAGAGGGAATACCCATGTCCCACACGAGCTGGGAGGAGATGAAATTTTCCTCTGCCCCTGAATCCACTAACGCCATAGCCCTCCTCTTGACCCCTGGTAATTGGACGAGGGCTGAAATAGAGAAATTACCGGGGGGATTAGATTTGGTCCTGCCCGCCAGACCCCCCACGGTTACTGACGGGCCTCATCTTTTGGCACCAGGGGGCAGCCGTCCACTCAGTGCTTCATGGAACCACAGTACAGATTCTTCTTCTCCGCCGGCGCTCTTCATCGGTCAGCCGAAACCGACTGAGCTCCATCAGCTCGGAAGAAGAACCAGCGCCCCCTGTGTCAGTAGCCGAGGTGGACACCCGCGTGGCAGACGGGTGAAAGGAGGACTGTCGCTCCTTCTCACGCTCGCGATAGCGGTTATCTAACCCTATAGCCTGATTGATTAGACCGTCCAGAGAGTCTGGGATCGCATGAACCTCCAGGTTGTCATGGAGGTGTGAGTTTAAACTGAAGAGGAATGCGCTGCGTAACGCAACCTTGTTCCACCCTAAATCTGTCCCTTCAACCCTAAACTCCACTGAGTACTCGACCACAGACCGGGTCCCCTAGCAGAGAGACAAATGGTGGCTCATGATGTTCCCCTGACTCTCCGTATGGTTAAAAGCACGGGTGAACTCGACCACAAACCGCTCAAACGTGTATACAGCCCCCTCCGGGCTGTAGAGAATGGACCGTGCCCAACTGAGGGCCCAGTCCCGAAGCAAAAGAGTCATGAAATTAATTTTAGCGGAGTCGCTTGGGTACTCCCTCACCACCTGCCCCAGATATAGCCGCACCTGACACAAAAACTGCATACATTTCCCCACCTCCCGCACATACAGGGCAGGTGTGGGAACGGAAGTGGTACGGCAAATGGTGGTTTGAGCAACAGGAACTGGTGGGATGGGAAGACCCGGAGGAGCCATGTTAGCCAAATGGCTGGCGACCGTGCCCAACTGCTGCATAATAGTCTGCAGCTGCTGAGTAAGCACAGCCACCTGCCTCTCGGTCGCATCTAAGCAATCCAGGGAGGAATGCTCCAATGCTGCTGCACTCACTGAGCCGAGGTTAGGGCTGGCTTGTTCTGTCATAATTTATAAGCTTACAGCTCACGTGCAGAGTGCAGCAACAATAGAACACACCACACACCAGAAAACACGTTTGAGAATCTTTATTAAATCTCAAAGGGTATGGAGAACAGCTACACAAAATGTCACTCACCAGAGGAAGTGACCTGTGGAGAGAGAAACGAGAGCTGTGAGAGGAGGAACTGAAAACGGGGAGATGGCTAGCCAAAATACCACTTACGTGGGCTGAACAAGAGAACCGGCAGGGACCCCAGCGGGGAAAGACGAACCAGTAGGATGAAGTGGGTCATGAGGTGGAATGGAATGGAGCTGATGGTGCCTGACCGTGTGGAGAACAGTTGCAGTAGAGTGTGGATGGAGGGGCAGGTGAGCGCACGCAGTCCCTGAAGATGCACCCGCACTGGTGGCAGCAACCTGAGAACGAAGAAAAACAAAGAGAAACAGGTGAGTGCATAAACTACACCAAAACACGAACAATGCTTGCAACATAGTTACTGTGAGGCAATATACCCAAATGAGCCAGTGCTGAAGCACTGAAGAGATGGTCCTAATAAGCACTGGCAGAGTAGAGGCAGCAGGTGCGTCCAATCTGTCAGGTGAGTTGATTACCTGATGAGGAGAGAAACGGGAAGGAAGGTGTGCGCTCACCAGACCATGACACAGAAAGTTGTACAATTGTTGATAAACAGCTTTTTCCATTATTTTACTAAGAAAGGGGAGGTTTGATATGGGCCTATAGCTGTTCATGAGTGAGGTGTCTAGGTTGCTCTTTTTTTTAGAAATGGCTTGATAACAACTGTTTTTAAGCACTGAGGGAAGAAACCTGAACGCAGAGACATATTTATGATCTGTAGTAGGTCTGAGACCATTCAATATGAAATGTTTTTTAAAAACTCTGTTGGGGGGGTATCAAGGCAGCATATAGTGGATTTCAGGTGGCGTATAATGTCATCCTAGATTTTATGATTAATTGAAAAAAAAATTTCCATGGTGTAAAAAGAACATCATTGAAGTAGAAAGAACATCATTTTACCATAAACCGGCCACAAACAGGAGCTCCTAGCAAGATTTCTGACAGAGGAGTCAAAAGAATTTATTTATTTATGTAAATAGGACTTTCGTATGTTACTAATGATACAATGAAACTCTTGAGACTTTTATATGTTACTAAAAGATACATAGGGAGTCTTGATGTAAAACAAGGTTTTCACATGTTAATGGAATAAGAGGTTACAGTAGTTGTAACTGCCAGTTTGTTAAAATTAGTTGGACTAATCTCCATAATAAGCTATCACTTGTTCTGATTCTGGACGCGGGGTCAGGGAAAATAGCCTCTATATGGAGTTAAGCTGGTAAATATTGTGCTTGTGGATGTTGTATGTAGGATATAGGCGATCTCACTAAAATGGCACATTTTCCACCACACAGGAAACAGGGGCGAGTCTGTGTCTTTGTTCACAAAAAAGGGGGGGAGGGGTAATTCACCCACTCGTCTGAGTTGACCTGAGAGATTGTGTTTAAAGCATGGTAAATGTTACTGAGAGGAGAATTGTTTGAAGTAACAGCACTGAATTGTACACATTAAAGTTGTAAGATTATTCTTGCATGAATAATACTCAGTTAAGGAGATGGCACTCCAGTTTCTTTGAAAAAACAAGGCATGATTTGTGATCAACGGACTTCGCGGCTATTATGCGCATTCACATTTGCACGTGACTGAAATGCATTCCAGTTGCATGAGAACTGAGCATGTGCAAATTAAGCAGTGTAAACGCCATCTTGAAAATCACCGGGGTGAGTCAATCCTGGGCACCATCTTGGAGCTGTGGCAGCAAGACCGCCTTCAAGCGACGTCACTGTCTCCTTCTCCTTGAGTGCACAAGGAACTGCCTCCATCTTGTGGTCAACTATAAGAAGTGCATTCTTTCATAAATTTACCTCCAAATCGAGCTTCCAAGTTAACTTTAAAGGAAATTTTTCCAACAATTTTGGGGACCTTAGTATCTCTCTGGCTGAAAGGAAAGCTTTAAGATTGTGCACTGCAAAAGAACAAAGAAAAACCTCCCCCACTTGCTCAACAGCAGGTTTGGAGCAGTGAAGCACAGAGAGGCTACCCCCAATCAGTTGGAGAGTGAAGAGGTTCAACTTTAATCTGGGCAGAGGAATGAATAAGTAGATTTATTTCTAGATATAAATGGGAATGTGTTGTTGTGGAAATCCTAGGTTGAGAATATATAAAAATAGTGATAATTCAAACACTTCTGAAAAAAAGGGAAAAAATAAGAAAATGTTGTGAAGATGTGTGTATGGTGAAATGAATTTTGTATGCTAAGAGTGGACAAAAATGGAGAGGGAAGTTTGGTTTTACAGTAAAATTGAAGGCTGATGAATGTGAAAGTTCTGTGCAGGATTTAAGGGAAAAGACTGAAATGAGGAAGGGATAATGATAAACATGACAAAAATGAAAAAGGAAAAAAGAAAAAAAGGAAAAAAAAAAGACGCTGTATAAAGGTTTGCCAGTTTCTCTATTAATCCAAGACGATGGTGATGGTTGTGGTTCTGGGCCAGATCCGCCTCCCTACCTCAGCGACCATGTGAGTTCCTCTTCAGACCCACTTGAATTGGCTGCGTCCACCCTCTCTGCGCCATCGCCCAACGACCCCCTCCTCTCTCCGTGACTACAGTAAAAGAATTTAGAAAAGGAAGGGACATCGAGTGACAGGACAAAGATGATCAAATCGACCACACGTAAGTAAAATACATTATATTGTTTTTCCCTTTACTTTTCTGATAGTGTCTCAAATATTGGATCTCATTCAAGAATATTTTAGTGTTAGTCTGTGTAAATCATGCATATTTTGCCAGGAAGCTGTGTTAGTAATAACCAGCCACTCCAGATTCAACAGACTGCTTGTATGTTCTCCGAGTGTGCGTAAACAGCATTCGTGAATCATCTGTAGTCAGCACGTGTTCACGAGAACTGAAGATTGCATAACTGACACTTAAAACTACCGCTAAAGTCACGTTTCACAGTAACTGACCAGCAGTTTCATTCAGTAAATGTCTAAGAGAGAGAAAGAGAAGAGGAAAAAATCAAGCGAACCTGGAGTTCTACACAGCATAAGCCTGAATGTAATGCTATATTGTAAAAAACATTTTTACTGTCTTGAAACAGCATTATTTTAAACAACTATGGCATAATATACACCTGAAAATGGATTTCAGATGGGTGCCATGATCTGCTTTCAAAACTGTGCATATCCATGTTGCACTGAGCTGAGACTCTCCCACTTTGCAGAGCATTATTACACATTTCAACAATTTGAGTTTAAAATGTATGTGTAAAAAGCAATAAAAATTACTCTAGCTAAAATTCACAGTATAGTGAGGAAATAAAGGCTACTTCTCCCTTTATTCCTTTTCCCAACTCTGCACCCTCACCCAGAAGCAAGGTGCACACTTCATGTCAAAGTAATAAATATCAGAATTATATCCATCTGATCCTATGTGAGTTGATCAATTAGCGATCATCCAAACGTTACTGTCATGCTGGACAAGGCATTTCTTACTACACTGTCCTACAGAATAATGGAGCAGTGTGTTCTTATACTACTGGGAAAACAATGTTTAGAACGTTTTTACATCTAATATGATTTGGACATAGATGAAATGATAATGTTTTAATCATTCTTAATTTTTTTAATTACAACCTGAATCAAAGTATGAAATCTAGTTTATAGGGATTAAACTCCTAGACTTGATTCAGACAAATAAAATCTAGTTATTTAGTGAAAACTACGCTTAGAATAGCAGCAAACTATTTACATAAAACTCTCAGCTGGTCTGGATCACTTGTAAATCTTGTTTGACATTGTACTAAATTTCAAGATTTTAACACATTGGTGTTGGGAATCTAGGTATGAAAGGAAAATAAAAATTTAAAGAAAAACCTGCACTTATTTATGTGATGGCTGACCCTGAGGCTCCCCATGAATCTGTCTTTTATCAAGGAAGCCAAGGAGGAGAAGGCAGAGGCGGAGGATAACAGGAGTGGAGGATGAAGAACCATGGCCGAGGAGGGAATGCACCCCCACAGTGGAAATGAGTGCATCAGTGTGGACAATGGGGTCACTGGCAAAGAGAGTGTCCACAAAGGCAAGAAAGGCTGCTGGGAGGGGGAGGTGTTCATGAGCCACATCCACTACAACAAAACTGAACTGCATGATTAACACTAAAATAGATAAGTGGATTCACTTCTACACATACACTGGAAATTGACATAGCAGACATCTTCCATTTACCTGACTTTGATCTAATGTTAACAATATAGTGTTTACCAGAAGTAATATTAGAAGTTCAAGGTACTCCAATTAAACTTTTGTGACGCAGGTGCATGTAGATTAGTAATTTTAGGTAATGACATTCACTGCTTTTCAAAGTCAGAAAGAAAAGTAACAGTTAAAATCTGCAAATGGTAAGCTAACAGTAGAATATCAAAATCTGTGAAAGTAAAGGATCCTATTACCGGTAACATTGTTGAAGGGTGGTTCATTTTGTCAAAGGCTACCCACATATTGAGGAAGTAAACATAGTTTATGAGATTTCCAAACTGAAATACTGATACTCACTCGACCTGGTCATGGCCAGACCATGTTCAGTGATATCACAGCATTTTACATCCACAGTTCCTCCTGATTGGCAATTTCCAAATCAATATCATTGTACCATGTACTATAGGCAATCGAACGGATCTGATCCAAATTATGAACAAACATTCACCTCTGCTGGGGAATATAGCCATCCATGGGAAGCAAACATCTGACTATAAGAAGCAGGAAGCATCCTGATGACGCAGGACCTGCAGGAATTAACAAAGCTATAATTCTTTGTACTTATTGTGTACCAGGTTCCAAGGTTGTCATAGCCAGGAGCGGCACTGGGGTTAAGCTCCCAGTGCTCATAAAATGCTCCTTATGGCGTGCGTCTCGAAAAGCCTCTGACAACTAAGTCCAACTCCTAGCCTGCCCGTGTGGTTTAGTCTCTAAGCCCGGCGGAACTGCTTTTACTAATAGGAGAAGGGGCGAGGGCGGATCTCTGGTGCCTTAAAACCAGATGCTTCGGGTAGATGGTGGCTCGTCAACCTGGGAAGGTAGCCCATCTAGGGGAAGGTAAACCCTGATTTCAAACCTCTGCTGCCTTGCAACATACCCGGTCACGGGAAAGGCTTCGGGAGTCAACCCTGAGGAAAAATCCGGAGTCGGAGCCCCTAAGGCAGTTCTATGTTGTGCTCAACATCGTTCTGGCAGCTCCTGCAACGGCGCTGGTGCCAAGCTGTAGCAGCCCTGCTGTTCCTTTGGATTCATCAGTGACGTGGAGAGGGGGGACATGCTGCATGGGCAACATCTTGTCCTCCATATCTTCCTGCCCAGGCTTGAATCCTACCAACGCCCAACGCTGGAAGGTAGAACACCGGATCACTGGAGAGGATACTCCAGCTTCGCCTTTGGTGTAGACAAAACACGGGGAATGACAGTTACCGGTTATAAGCCACTGCTCAATTGGCGTAGAGCGTGGCGCCAGGGGTTGTTCCCGACGGTGGGAGGGATCATCAGATCTCACTGGACAGCTACCGCCCGCCTCAAGCTGGGCAGCCCCCAGCCAATAAGCTGTTGTCCCGCCACAGCTTGCTTTCCTCATTGGGTGCATGGGGATAAGGAGAAATCCAAACAGCAGGCTGAGAACCTTCGCACCAGGCAAGACAATAAAACAAGAGAGACCAACTCTAAAACTGGGAACTTGGAACGTCCGCACTATGATGACAGCACTCGCTGCTAACCTAAAGGACATCAACGACACCAGGAAGACTGCCATCATCAATAATGAGCTGAAGAGACTGGGAGTGGATATCGCCACTCTCCAGGAAACACGGTTAGCTGATGCAGGTACACTGAGAGAGAAGGACTACACGTTCTACTGGCAGGGAAAGGGCAGTGACGAACACAGGGAACACGGAGTGGGCTTCGCAGTGAAGAACACTTTGCTGAAGATGGTGGAACCGGGCAGCACTGGCTCTGCACGACTCCTCACCCTCCGCCTGAACACCACTCAAGGCCCAGTCACCCTCGTCAGTGTGTATGCCCCAACACAGACAGCCACACCAGAGGCAAAAGACGAGTTCTACGAGAATCTCGCAACAACTGTCAGGATCATCCCCAACTCTGAACAACTCATTCTCCTTGGAGACTTCAATGCCAGAGTGGGTGCTGACCACGACTCCTGGCCCTCCTGTCTTGGACCTTTTGGCGTGGGCAGAATGAACGACAACGGACAGCGGCTGCTCGAATTCTGCACATATCACGATCTGTGCATCACAAACTCGTTCTTCAAGACCAAGCCCCAACACAAGGTTTCCTGGCAACATCCGCGCTCAAAGCACTGGCACCAGCTAGACTTGATCCTGACCAGGCGCACCTCACTGAAGAACGTGCTAATCACCCGTTCGTTCCAGAGTGCAGATTGCGACACAGACCATTCATTGGTGTGTTGCAAGGTCAAGCTGCAGCTGAAGAAATTCCATCGTGCTAGACAACCTGGAAAGGCACGGATTGACACCAGCAAGATGGCCCAACCAGAACTTGTTGAGCAGTTTGCCTCCACCTTTGAGAAGGAACTTGGTGTACCACAAGGAGGAGAATCTGCAAAGCAGAAGTGGGAAGAGCTGCGAAACACCATCTACCGCACAGCCTTGGCTACCTTTGGGAGGAAGACCTCGAAGTCACAGGACTGGTTTGATGCCAAGTTGACCGAGATGACCCCCGTCATTGAAGCCAAGCGCTCAGCACTTGCTGAGTACAAGAAGTACCCAAACGAGAAGAATCTCCAGATTCTCAGGGCTGCGAGAAGCAAAGTTCAGCAGACTGCTCGGCGCTGTGCCAACGAGTACTGGACTCAGCTCAGCCAAGACATTCAAACCGCTGCCATAACAGGGAACATCTGTGGTATGTACGATGGCATCAAGAAAGCACTTGGTCCGGCTCAGAGCAAGACGGCCCCCCTCAAATCTTCCACTAGGGAGATGATCACAGAGAAGAACAAGCAGATGGAGAGATGGGTGGAACACTACTCCGACCTCTACTCTAGACAGAACACCGTGACACCGTCAGCCCTTGATGCCATCGACTGCCTGCCATCCATGGACGAACTTGATGCCGAGCCAACCATCGACGAACTCAGTAAGGCCATTGATAGCTTGGCCGCTGGCAAGGCACCCGGCAATGACGGCATACCCCCTGACCTGATCAAGCACTGCAAGACCGCCCTACTGCTGCCATTGCATGACGTCCTCTGCCAGTGCTGGAAGGAAGGTGCCGTACCACAGGACATGAGGGATGCCAAGATCATCACCCTCTACAAAAACAAAGGGGAGAGAAGCGACTGCAACAACTACAGGGGCATTTCCCTCCTCAGCGTTGTTGGCAAAGTCTACGCACGAGTTGTTCTCGTTCGTCTACAGAAGCTTGCCGAACGTGTCTACCCCGATTCTCAGTGTGGCTTCCGCGCTGAGCGATCGACGGTAGACATGATATTCTCCATCCGCCAACTCCAGGAGAAATGCAGAGAACAGAACATGCCTCTGTACGTCGCCTTCATCGACCTCACCAAAGCATTCGATCTGGTCAGCAGAGAGGGCCTTTTCAAGATCCTGCCAAAGATAGGATGCCCACCAAAGTTGCAAAGCCTCATTGAATCGTTTCACACCAACATGCAGGGGATAGTGCAGCACGATGGCAACGTCTCAGAGCCATTCAACATATGCAGCGGAGTGAAACAGGGCTGTGTACTTGCGCCAACCCTCTTTGGGATTTTCTTCACTATGCTCCTGAGGCATGCCTTCAGCACAGCAACAGAGGGAATCTACCTGCACACAAGATCTGACGGCAGGCTTTTCAACCTCGCCCGCCTGAAAGCCAGAACCAAAGTACGCGAGGCTCTAATCAGAGACATGCTGTTCGCAGACGACGCTGCAGTCGCAACCCACACACAGCAGGAGCTTCAGACCCTGATGGACCGCTTCTCCCAGGCATGCAAGGACTTCGGGCTTACCATCAGCCTGAAGAAGACTAACGTCTTGGCGCAAGGCACGGAAGCACCACCAACCATCACCATTGATGACTACAAGCTGGAGGTCGGGAATCAGTTCACGTACCTGGGGTCCACGATCAGCAACAACCTCTCCCTTGATACAGAGATCAACAAGAGGATTGGAAAATCAGCCTTCACACTCACTCGCCTCACCACACGAGTGTGGGAGAATCCCAAACTCTCTGTCAAGACGAAGATGGCAGTGTACAACGCCTGCATCATCAGCACACTGCTCTATGGGAGTGAGACGTGGACAACATACGCCCGGCAGGAAAAGAGACTGAACTCCTTCCACTTGCGCTGCATTCGCCACATCCTGGACATATCCTGGCAGGACAAAGTGCCCAACACAGAAGTTCTGTCCCGCGCCGGCCTTCCCTCCATGTTCACTCTACTCAGGCAGCGCAGGCTCCACTGGCTAGGCCACGTTCACCGTATGGAGGATGGCAGAATCCCCAAAGACGTCCTCTATGGAGAACTGGCAACTGGCAGGAGAGACGTTGGCCGCCCACAGCTGCGCTTTAGAGATGTCTGCAAGAGAGACATGAAGGCCCTGGATATCAACACAGAGCGCTGGGAGGACCTTGCAACAGACCGCTCCAAATGGAGAGGCACCCTGACCAGACAGCTCAAGGCGGGTGAAGAGAGACTGACTGCTGCAGCAGATGAAAAAAGGACCCGCAGGAAGAACCGCCACAGACCCAGCAGCACGGAGACCACCCACAAGTGTGACCTGTGTGACAGGGACTGTCATTCGCGCATCGGCCTGTTCAGCCACAGGCGGTGCTGTTACAGCAGAGTAGACGTTTAGGATTCTCTTCCATGGTCATCATAGACCGACGGAGGCCGACGACGATTGTGTACCAGGATCACACACACTGTGAGAACTCCAAACGCAATTTTTTCACAGTGGTAGTCATTAGCAATGCATTTTTAGCATACCAGTACACCCAGATCATCAATTCTGGTTTGCATTCACATCTAAAAACAAAAAGCACACACACTCATCAGACTACCACAGGGGTACTGGGAGTCTCCTACAATTTTTCCTTAGTCAATGTCAGCAAATCTTGCACATTTTATACCTCCTAATAGGAGCCAATTGCGCCTTTTTGACATATTGCTGGCATCCCCTGATGAAGAAATATGCAAACAAAACATATCTCTGCAGGCTGGAATCTATAAGTGATTAAATAAAGGTGCTGTGTTTAATCAAGTTTCCCAAATTTATACCTGACCAAAGGGTAAAGCCATCCTCCCACAAAAATTATTTCACTATGTTGCTACTTGAACACATAGACTTTGTCATGTGTTCAAGGGAGGGATGGTGATATTAGTGATTAGTTATCACAGCCTATGGGTTTGAAAATTTTGCTACAAAATTTGCCAATAATGTCTAATTTGTGTACAAAATAATGCCCAGGGCAATGTCAAGACCAGAGAACTTCAATGACCTAACCAAATGTGAAGGAAAGAGATATTGTTTCATTATAGTGGATATGGTTACAGATTATTTCACATTTAGGCAAAGTATTGAATAGTGATTTAAAACACCATGCAGCATATCACCCACAGTCTGCAGGATTTGTGGAACGACATAACTGGATCATTAAAGAAAAATTAAGAAAAACAATGGCACAAACAGGACAGAATTGGATTTATTGTTTACCTTGGTACTATTTTATATGAAAATAGTGCTTACAAAAGAAGGTTTATCTCCATTTGAAGTTTATATGAAAAGCCTTAATTAGTATCCCCTCTTAGACCATTCAACCCAGAAGATGAAAAGATTTGGTTTAGCAGATGAGTTTATTCCGGGATTTCTCCGGTTTCCTCCCACATGCCAAAAACATGCAAGTTAGGTTAAATGGCATCAAACTGGGGATTCTAAATTGTCCTTAGGTATGACTGTGAGAGTGAATGGTTGTCTGTCTCTCTGTGTTGGCCCTGCGATGGACTGGCGATCTGTCCAGGGTGTACCCTGCCTCTCGCCCAAAGATGCTGGGATAGGCTCCAGCCCCCCCGCGACCCGAAAAGGATTAAGCAGAAGAAGATGAATGAATGAATGAATGAATGAATGAATGTTAAAAATGTTGACTCAAAAAGATTCCGTTCATGCTAGTCTTCCTAGGAAGGAACACAAAGGAGGACCATCACCATAAAACTCGGAGACAGACCAAGTCCTTACAAAGACTGTTAAAAGAAGACCTGGTCAGAAGCCCCCTGGCAGGGGCCATATGAGGTAATATTGTCAATTCCAACAGCTGTAAAAGCACAAGGCAGAGACACTTGGGTACACCGTACACACTGTAAATTATCAAAACAAACCATAGAAGCTATAGGGAAAAAGCCACAGAAGCTGTTGCGGTTGTGGAGGAAGTCTGGGGCTACAAAGGGAGTCAGGTTTTTTAGCTGACCCAATTGTCTCAAACCTTGGTGAAGAAATTAAGAGTCTACAGCAGGTAGAATACACTCGAAATGGCTAACAATGAAAGACCCCTTAGAGAATACTGATGTAGATTTCAACTTTATGAATGGCTCACATGTGTGTTCCTCGTGCTTGTCCTTGTCGTAGTCCTCCTGATACGGTTGTTGTGCAGCTCAGTTACTATTTTAAAAGGTAACTGGCAGATCAATAAACATCAACATTAAGGATAAACGGACACCACCCACCATAATGTGCACTGAAGATAAAACTTTTGGAGTCCATTTTGACTATTGTGATATATATAATTGTGACTACTCCATGCACTAGAATCTGAGTCTGTGATGTATGAAAAGAGTCATAAGTACATGTGCACTCCTCCATGTAACTGGGCTGATGTATTCAGTCACACAGGACCCAATGACACTTAATACTGTAACATCTATCATAAATTAAGAAAACACATATACATTATATAGTCACCCTACCATGGGACATGTGCTGTGAACACAAGCTTCACATATGGCCGCAAGGAATGCACAATTTGTAACCCTATTAACACAACTAAAACATCTCTGAAGTTGTCTGACACTGGACAATATTATGTTGGAGTAAACATACTCGGAAAAGACCCCTAGGAAGCGTAGACATGGTCTACTATTCATCCTAATCCTAATTGTGAAGCTAAAACACTATATTCAAACACACACCAAGATATGTAGAACAGGTATTCACAACTAACTATTGGTGGGAATATGCAGAGTTTCTTGCTAGTAGGACAAATAAAACAAATTTCTCCTGCTCAGGACTTAGGGACATTTCAAACAGTTCCTCCAAGCCATCCTCTGCAGTCATAGTGCTAGCGCCAATGGCGCCAGGGCAGGACAACACCTTTGAACTAAATGGAGGATGGTGGCTCTGTGGGTATAGGGTCTACTCACACCTGCCCTCTAACTGGGAGGTGTCTGTGCCTCTGTATGACTGACTGACCACACGATCATGATGCATCTAGATTAAGTCAGACAGTCAGGGCGTTGAAAGAGGGACCTGGAATACAAACCACATGATGCAGTCTGAGCAATGGATATACCAGTTGAATTTAAACATTGGAGTGTTGGCCAAAAGGTTACACTCACACTATTTCCTTGGACAGGGATTGGAAAGAATATTCTTAGGACTGAGTTTTGGCCAAGATACTGGGTATGAACCCAATGTCATCACTGCCTGGCTACAATCTTTCTTTGGACGGTGGGCGGGAATGATTAAAAAAAAAAAACATAATATTTTATTGAAAAAACAGTACATGCTGCTGGTGCACACCAGTATCTCATATTAGCTCAGCAGGAGAAGAGCGACAAGGATTCAAGTGATGAGGACAGTCAGGTTTAAATCATGTCTTCCAGCGTATCTGCAAGAAAAAATGTTGGTATTGACAATATGCCTATAATGACTAAAGTATGATGAACCAGCTGAAAATTGTGTAAATACATTTATTGGAAGTTTTTTTTAAGTTTTTATTTTTGATATTGAAACTGTAATACTGAATGTTTGTAAATAATAACTCATTTTTATGGTAGTCAAAGGTAGTAGAAACGAAGTGAGAATTTTTCCTGTTTAAATGCTCAAAGAATGAAGATTGGTAAGAAATTACATTACAGTGATTCCTCATGAAAGTATATACTGCTTAGAGCTTTTTCACTCATCACACATGAAAATAACATCAGGTGTCTGATACTTGTTTATTATAGTTATTGACTCCATGAAAATAGAGTCAAGAGAGGAAATAATTGTTATAATAAATAGTGAAGATTAGTTAATTGCATATTACACAAAGTGCTTGCATACACATATCTCATAGATCCACACATACACCCACATACACTCACACACCCAAAAAGTGATTTAGCTCTACACATACACATATGCACACACACACACACAAACTCCAGAGGAAAGTCTCTGTTCCTGTTTCCATATATGGGCATGTGTAGGGCAAAAGAGAAGACATATGGACGCTGAAAGGAAGCCATAAAGCCATAAAGGCAGGAACTAGCAGGATAGAGGAGGAGCCATCTGGACGCAAAGAGGACAGTTTGGACAATGGACATGTATTGTTGGAAAGTTATTGGGAAACGCCCCACTAACTGGAAGCCTTTTTATAGCTGTGAATTCCTTTTTGCAGGGTCCTTTCCAGCAAAGGGAGCTGGGAGGAGATCCATGGCCATGTACACTGACTCCCTATATGGTCCAATAAAAGTTACGCTGAGAAATGGTATTCCTTCTGTGATTATTGGCTGGTTAACTGAAAAGATTCTTCTAGCTGTCCAAAAATTAATTTTTACAGTAACCTGGAGGTCCCACCCTTTTGAAAACAGCCATTTCCTTCTGCCCATCATTAAGCCATTTCGCGTCTGTTTAAAAAAATAGACAGTGCTAGAGTTTGATTTATTGTCTCGATTAACAACCCACAATACCTTTGTGGTGATGGACTCTTTCTTTCATCTGAAAATGTGAAGAAAAGCAAACAAAGTATGTTAATCACTAGCATGCTAACTACTAGCTACTGCCGACTGGTGTTATGCCGAGAAAACTATGGCTGCAGTGGAAAACACCTCCTTCGCGGCTCTGGGCTCTTCTGCACTACCAACTCAACAGGTACAGTGGGGTAAAAAAGTATTTAGTCAGCCACCAATTGTGCAAGTTCTCCCACTTAAAAGATGAGAGAGGTCTCCAATTTTCATCATAGGTATACCTCAACTATGAGAGACAAAATGAGAAAAAAAAATCCAGAAAATCACATTGAAGGATTTTTAATGAATTAATTGGTAAATTCCTCGGTAAGATAAGTATTTGGTCACCTACAAACAAGCAAGATTTCTGGCTCTCACAGACCTGTAACTTCTTCTTTAAGAGGCTCCTCTGTCCTCCACTCGTTACCTGTATTAATGGCACCTGTTTGAACTTGTTATCAGTATAAAAGACACCTGTCCACAACCTCAAACAGTCAGACTCCAAATTCCACTATGGCCAAGACCAAAGAGCTGTCAAAAGGACACCAGAAACAAAATTGTAGACCTGCAGCAGGCTGGGAAGACTGAATCTGCAATAGGTAAGCAGCTTGGTGTGAAGAAATCAACTGTGGGAGCAATTATTAGAAAATGGAAGACATACAAGACCACTGATATTCTCCCTCGATCTGGGGCTCCATGCAAGAGCTCACCCTGTGGGGTCAAAATGATCACGAGAACGGTGAGCAAAAATCCCAGAACCACATGGGGGGACCTAGTGAATGACCTGCAGAGAGCTGGGACCAAAATAACAAAGGCTACCATCAGTAACACACTACGCCGCCAGCGACTCAAATCCTGCAGTGCCAGACGTGTCCCCCTGCTTAAGCCAGTACATGTCCAGGCCCGTCTGAAGTTTGCTAGAGAGCATTTGGATGATCCAGAAGAGAATTGGGAGGATGTCATATGGTCAGATGAAACCAAAATAGAACTTTATTGTAAAAACTTAACTTGTCGTGTTTGGAGGAGAAAGAACACCATACCTACTGTGAAGCATGGGGGTGGAAATATCATGCTTTGGGGCTGTTTTTCTGCAAAGGGACAGGACGACTGATCCGTGTAAAGGAAAGAATGAATGGGGCCATGTATCGTGAGATTTTGAGTGAAAACCTCCTTCCATCAGCAAGGGCATTGAAGATGAAACGTGGCTGGGTCTTTCAGCATGACAATGATCCCAAACACACCGCCCGGGCAATGAAGGAGTGGCTTCGTAAGAAGCATTTCAAGGTCCTGGAGTGGCCTAGCCAGTCTCCAGATCTCAACCCCATAGAAAATCTTTGGAAGGAGTTGAAAGTCTGTGTTACCCAGCGACAGCCCCAAAACATCATTGCTCTAGAGGAGATCTGCATGGAGGAATGGGCCAGAATACCAGCAACAGTGTGTGAAAACCTTGTGAAGACTTACAGAAAACGTTTGACCTCTGTCATTGCCAACAAAGGGTATATAACAAAGTATTGAGATGAACTTTTGTTATTGACCAAATACTTATTTTACCGAAGAATTTACCAATTAATTAATTAAAAATCCTTCAATGTGATTTTCTGGATTTTTTTTTTCTCATTTTGTCTCTCATCGTTGAGGTATACCTATGATGAAAATTGAAGACCTCTCTCATCTTTTAAGTGGGAGAACTTGTACAATTGGCGGCTGACTAAATACTTTTTTGCCCCACTGTATTTGTTTTATAAACTTACATTACTTTTGCACTTGACAATATTTAATTTGTTTGCATGTGTGTGGAATGTCAATAGATGTCTTCATGCTGATTGAGATGTTTAGCAGCAGTTAGTGGCTTGTGCACTAGCCGCTAACTGCTGCTAATGTAGCCATGGCTACATTTAGAAGGGACTATTTTTTCTCAGCTGCACAAAATAACCAGTTAAACAAAAACAAATCATAGTATTTTGTCCAGTATTTCTGTCATTTAATAAATTGTGCTTGTGGAAGTGCTGTATAAAAGTAATATTACTTTCAAGTTCGTTATGGCGTCATGAATATACAAACTACACCTTGGAATTACTATATTCACGATTCCAAACTCACTCTTGGGTAATATTGCTTATATATGTGACCTGCTACAAGTAAATCAGCAACAAGTCAGCCTGATGTGATTCCTAAAAAACCCAGAAATACTTTTTTTGGGGGGAAAGATTTGTAATTTTCGTTTTTTGCAGAATATGCTAGTGGAAGTCATGAAGAAGCTACTCCATGCTTCAGATAACAGTGTGGGAGATTTTAAAACTGTAAACTTTGTATTTGAAATAGTCAATAGACAATAGACATATACAGTATATATAGAATATACATTCTCTCTCTCTCTCTCTCTCTCTCTCTCTCTCTCTCTCTCTCTCTCTCTATATATATATATATATATATACTGTATATATATATATATATATATATATATATATATATATATATATATATATATATATATATATATATATATATATATATATATATATATATATATATATATACTGTATATATATATATATATATATATATATATTGTGGAGTGTGTGAAATAAGAGTCGGGCTCATGGCACACAGTTTATTACACACTTCACATCTCTCTAGCACAGAACAGACTGAACATTTCAGCAGGCACTCTCCTCTTAAGTTTCATGGCATTTCTCCACACACAACATGACATTTGCATCACACTGCATTCAGCCCCCTTCGTCCTTGACTCCTTCCTGCTATCTCGCCAGGAACCTCCTGAGCATTGTTCTCCCATGCTTATCCACTGCCTCCTGTCTGAGATGCTAAATAATCTGGCTCACCCGGCAGCGTGCCTGTGTTTGCGCTACGCTGCAAAAGCTGAGATGGGCAGCTGCCCGGCGTGGGATTATCTGGCAGAAATTCCCCAGGCAGCCGTAGGGGCTCCGCAAAAACGAGCTCTGCCGGGGAAGCTTCCAGATCCTCTTTCGGCGCGAAGCGCAACCCCAATAACACCCACGGCAGCCTGTCTACCCAATTTGCATCCGTCAATGAAGCCCTGAGTGCTGCTTTCAGTGATCTATGAAAACACTCGCATAACCCATTGGCCTGTGGGTTGTACGCGGTTGTGCGGTGAATTGTAACATCCAGGCTGCAGGCCATCGCGGACCAGAGTTCGGAAACAAATTGAGGGCCCCTGTTGGACGTAATGTCCAACAGGACTCCAAAACGCGCCACCCATGCTGTTAACCTCTTGCGCTCCATTGTACCGCGGATGGGCAAGTCTCTGTGTCCTAGAGCGCACGAGGGCGCTCTCGTGCGCTCTAGGACGCATGATGGAGATGGTGATGTAGGTGGTGTATGGCGTCCAAGCGCGCACTGAAAATAACAGCTGCAGACACAGCCGCAAACAGATTAGTTCGTCTGATTGACCTCTCATTCGACTAATAAGAGCCTTGAATTGGGTTTCTGAAACCTTGAAGAACCAATGACTGAAAACCTATCCAGAAGAACCCGCCTACCAAGGCTGTGAATGCAGTGAGCCAATTGAAGCAGAGAAGTTCGCGAGCTGTTTTTTTTAAGGCTGGGTGAAGACTGACTGCTGGAGCGGATCAAAAAAGGACCCGTAGGAAGAACCCCACAGACCCAGCAGCACGGAGACCATCCACAAATGCAACCTGTGTGACAGGGACTGCCATTCACGCATTGGCATGTTCGGCCACAGGCGGTGCTTATTTTGTTTTGGCTCCAGCAGAGTAGACGTTATGATTTCTTCCATGGTCATAGACAACGGAGGCTGACGACGAAGGCTGAGTGACACACACGCCTTCGCCAGTCTTTTTTTAATTACTACTGTTATTTGTTTTGAAAAATCGTTCTCCAAAAACCGCAATCATGGAAGCACAAAACCGCAATAATGGAATTATGTTTTGATCGGGTCGCGAGACCAGAACCACGGGCAGACCAGCGTCGCGTTCGTCTGACAATGGGGAAGAGAAGTTCGCCAGGACACTGCTGTGAAGAGGTAAGGTGTTATAAGCTAAATCATTCTTTATTCCTGACTATTCTTCTGTAGCGAGGGGGGGGGAAAGCCGCGGTGACTGAGCTGCTGTCCCACATCCCACATGAGGCTAATCCGTTGTGTAGCGATGGCCGATGTCCATCCTCTGTAGCGAAGGGGGGGGGACAAACCACCCCCCACACACACACACACACAGACACAGCCCTGAGTGTCACCTTTCGTTAGAGCCCAAAATGAAGCTTCTACATTGAAGTATTCAAAAGTTACAGACGTTTTTCCAAACTGTGCCATTTGGCACAATTTGGCACAGTTCCAAAACGCCTGGGAACAGCCTGAGGAAAAAGCTGTGTAATATATTCATTTTTTTGTGGTATTGTTACAAAATTTGGACCTCAGTTGGATAACACTTGGTTCTACATTTCTGTTGCATTTTCCAGCCCGGATCTGAAGCTGTGTGTTATTTGCAAGCATTTGTATCCAAAAAAACACCCAGGCGAAATTTATTTTCTTCAAGTTCAGTATGTTTAGATGACTGTTACTCAGTGGCAGGAGCACTTAGAGAGATTATGACCATTTTGCCAAAAAATTCAAAGTGTTTTCTTTTAAATGAGACCAACCCCATGAAGATGTTGCAAAGGGTTGAAGAACAGCTTTCGATTTACTTTGGGCACATTATTTTTTGGTATTTTTAGGAAAATTGACCGGAGTACAAGGGGTTAAACAAGAGCGCGCTACGTCTGCGGACGTGGTTGCCGCCAGCAGGACTGCTTCTGGCCAGTGCGTGGTGCGGTCCACCACTGTCAGGAGGTGCGTGCACCCCTGTGATGGTGGGAGGGGGCTCACGAGGTCCACATGAACATGGTCGAACCTCTTAGCCGGGATACGAAACGGCTCCAAGGGAGCCTTCGTGTGTCTGTGTACCTTGGCTCGTGGGCACGCCACGCAGGCTGCAGCCCACTCTTTCACTTGTTTGAGTAGGCTCAGCCACACAAACTTCTCTCCCACCATTTTGACCGACGCGCACACTCCTGGGTGCGCCAGAGTGTGAACCGACTCAAACACGCGGCGGCGCCACGCGACCGGGACCACCGGACACGGGTGACCCGTAGAGACATCGCAGATTAGGGGGGGGCGCCATCTTGCAGCACCCTGCTCTCCAGCCTTATCCCTGTTGGTCCAGACTGGAGCGCGCGCACGTCTGCATCGCTAATCTGCTCCGCGACCATGGCTGCATAATCTATCCCCACGTAGACCGGGGCCACCACGGCGCACGAGAGGCAGTCCGCCACCACATTCAGTTTACCCGACACATATTGAATATCGGTAGTAAACTCTGAGATTGCGGCCAGCTGTCTCTGCTGCCGGCCCGACCACGGTTCTGAAACCTTGGCCATCGCGAATGTTAGCGGCTTGTGGTCCACAAATGCGGTGAAGCTGTGCCCTTCCAGCCAGAACTGGAAGTGGTGTATGGCAACGTGGAGAGCCAGCAACTCTCTGTCGAATGCGCTGTATTTACGTTCGCTGTCGCGCAAAGTTCTGCTGAAAAAGGCAAGCGGCTGCCAAGCCCCGGCGACGCGCTGCTCCACGACAGCCCCTATGGCCACATCTGAAGCGTCGGTGGTGAGCACTATGCGGGCCGCCGGGTCCGGATGCGCCAGCAGTGCGGCGTTTGCCAGGGCTGCTTTAACTTCCGAGAACACCCGCTCTCGCTCCGGGGTCCATTCGACCCTATCCGCGGGTTTCTGTTTCTTGAGCGCGGCGTACAATGGTTGCATGAGCTGCGCCGCACGGGGAAGGAAACGGTTATAAAAGTTCACCATCCCCAAAAATTCTTGCAGCGCCCTGACCGTCTGAGGCTGGGGAAAATCCGCCACGGCGCGCACTTTGTCGGGCAGCGGGCTCGCTCCTTCCGGAGAGACGCGGTGCCCCAAAAAATCAATCTCCGTCACGCCGAACTGGCATTTCACCGGGTTGATTATTAACCCGTGCTCCTCCAACCTCAGAAAAACCGTCGTGAGGTGGGTTTCGTGTTCATCTTCGGATGCACTGGCTACCAGGATATCGTCCAGGTAGACGAACCCGAATGGGAGATCACGCAACACTGCATCCATCATGCGCTGGAACGTCTGTGCCGCTCCTTTTAACCCGAATGGCATGCGCAGGAACTTGAATAGACCGAACGGAGTTATTACCGCTGTTTTGGGTATGTCCTCAGCGTGCACTGGGACTTGGTGGTAACCGCGGACCAGGTCTATTTTGGAAAAAATGCATGCTCCGGCAAGGTGAACAGAAAAATCCTGTATGTGGGGAATTGGGTAGCGGTCATGCACTGTGGCGTTGTTCAACCTGCGGAAATCCTCGCACGGTCGCCACGAGCCCTCAGCCTTAGGGACCATGTGTAGCGGGGATGCCCATGGGCTATTCGAGCGCCTGATGATGCCCAACCTTTCCAGGTTGGCGAACTCCTCACGCGCTATGGCCAGTTTAGCTGCGTCCAAGCGCCGAGGTCTTGCAAAAACTGGCGGCCTGGTGGTGGTGATAAAGTGCTCCACCCCGTGTTTAGCGATGGCCGTGGAAAACGTCGAGACTGTGAGTGCTGGGAACTGAGTGAGCAGTGTGTGGAACTTACCGCTTGTAGCTGTGATGTTGGCTTGTGCTGTTGGCTGGGTCACTCGAGCTATACAGGGGAGAGAGTCAAAGGACAGTGCATTAACCAGGCGCCTGTTAGCAACATCAACCAGTAAACCATGTGCACACAGAAATACAGCCCCCAGGATATGGTAATTCAGTGCTGCTACGACAAAAGTCAACTCATATGTACGACCATGTAGAGATAAGAGCAGAGTCCTCTCACCAAAGGTCTTAATATCCGAGCTGTTTGCTGCCACCATCTCGGGGCCGCTAGGTCCTGCCAGCCGGTCAGCGTAGGTCGGCAGGATGAAGCTCTTCTGGGCTCCGGTGTCCACGAGGAAACGCCTCCCCGAGCGTGCATTCGTCAAGTAGAGCAGCTTGTTCTCTTCACCGAGGGTCGCAGCTGCTACCGACCCCCAGCCTTGGCGTTTCCCGAGCGCTTGAATTGGCACGGGGCCGCACATCTCCGTGCCTTCTCTCCGAAGCGGCGGTGGTAGAAACAGAGCGTGTCTCTCTGGCGCTCCTTGGCCCCCGCTGCTGCTACCGTCGGTGGCTCCTCGCCTCCTCTGGTCGTCTCACTGGGCTTCGCCGCTGCCGCGTTGACTGTGATCGCCCTGGTGGTGAGGATGATCTGGTCTGCCTCCTGGGCTAACACACGGGAGTCGCACGCGGCCAGCAACGGCAAATTGGCCAGAGCCGCTCTCGCCACTGTCAGAAGGTTCCAGAGGAAGAGGTGGGCAAACAGAAAGTGCCCGTCGTCCGTGCCCATTAACGCCAGCATCTTCTGAATCAGTTCTACGGCCGAACCATCTCCTAACTCGGTCCGCGTCAGGAGCCTCTCCGCTCTCTCACAGTCCGAGAGCATGTAGCGCTGGATAAGCGCAGCCTTGAGCGCCTCATATTTGCTTCTGGCTGGTGGCTGATCGAGCAGGCTTACTACCTGCTGAGCTGTGCGGGCGTCCAGCGCTGCAACCACATGGTAGAATCTGGTGTCGTCTGCCGTTACTCCCCGGAGGGCGAACTGGGCCTCGGTGAGGTGGAACCAAGAGCGCGGGTTGTGCTGCCAGAAATCCGGTAGCTTGACTGAAACCGCACACGCGTGGCTGGAGGTTTCAGTCCGGGCTGTCTGTGGGATGGTTGCCGCCTCACTGTAGCTTCCTGACCGGGCCGGCTCCAGGGATCTTGCCTCGTGTTTCATGATACGTCTTGGGTCACCAGTGTGGAGTGTGTGAAATAAGAGTCGGGCTCATGGCACACAGTTTATTACACACTTCACATCTCTCTAGCTCAGAACAGACTGAACATTTCAGCAGGCACTCTCCTCTTAAGTTTCATGGCATTTCTCCACACACAACATGACATTTGTATCACATTGCATTCAACCCCCTTCGTCCTTGACTCCTTCCTGCTGTCTTGCCAGGAACCTCCTGAGCATTGTTCTCCCATGCTTATCCACTGTCTCTTGTCTGAGATGCTAAATAATCTGGCTCCCCCAAGGTGCTAATATATATATATATATATATATATATATATATATATATATATATATATATATATATATATATATATACACACATATATATATATATATATATATATATAAGTGGTGTTGGTGTTATCGCGTTAATCACCCACTAACACTTTGCCCCCGTTAACGGCGACAAATATTGTGATCACGGTTAACCACAGTTAACAGCAGAAATGCAAACGGTACTTTTTGGCCTAGCGGCTCTCCGTACCAAGGCCGCTCTGGCCACAGACATTATGCACACCATGCAGACATTGCGAAGTCAAACAAGCTGGATTACAGCCATGAAAATACCCAAAGTGCTGTCATGTTTAAATTTACAACGTTATCTGTCGGAGATCTCACCTGGATAATTGTTACAGCCTCCTCCAAAACTTCGCCTGGATGTTGGGTTGTTCTTCTGTGGAAGCTGGCTAGCTGGCTAGGAGCTACATGTTGGGTTATAGCTGACCTCTAGCAGCTGACACGGACAGAAATTCACCTGTTTTCATCCTCATAGCTTTGGGCCCAACTGTTGGTGAGTACCAGTCTAAAAAATTTCTCAAGCTGTGTTCATAATGTCCATTCACTCCCCCACCGTTTTTGCAGCACTGTGGGGTGTCATCACGGGTGAGATAGTTGTCTGTTTATGTTTGCAATTTTTCTGCTAAAAGGGAAATTGTGCCTGTTGTGACACATGAGGTCCATGGTTTTGTGTTGAGCTGCTTTAAAGTTGTGGATGTTTGCTATGGGAGAAAGAGCAAGATGCATTTGTGGCTGCTGGCTGGTTGGATACTGAGTTGTGCTGCAGTGACGCAAATGAGCCCTGGCATTCCATTGTTTGCACATGCAGTCTACTTTTGAGAATTTTCTGGAGAATATTCTGGATAGTTTTTGTCATTTTGGATATGTTGAGAGCTTTAATAAACCTGCAGATTAAGACAACAAGCATATTTGTCCACTCCCATGTTCATAACAGTATGACAAACTTGAAAAATTACCGACTTAAGGTATACTGTATCTGTATGGAAAAAATGGGATTAACACATTATTAATCGCAATTAACTCAACATTCCAAAAGATAAATCATGATTAAAAATTTTAATCTCCCCAAACCACTAATATACGTGTATATATACAGTATATATATTTTTTTCTCATCCCAGAGGGAATCTGCCATTTGTAGTTGTTGTCTTTTAATCCAAAGTCTCTCTGAGTAAAACTTCTACTTGTGTTTGTTACAACGGCAGTTTTCAAACCTTTGGTGGGTCCATGTGTATATGTGGTTGCTTCTGTGAAGTGTCGTTTGCATGCAGATCTTTTTTTTCCGGTTGTAAACAAACGCGTCATGTGCACCAGGCCTAAATCTCTCAGGCCCTATCTCTTGTTCTACTTTTTCCCATCTTAAGTCTGGCTCTGTCACCTCGAAGTCACTGGATCCAGTCCAAACTATAGGCTCTATTGTGGTGGACACAATACACATGGCACTCCACCCAGGACAAAGGGGTTGGTGGGGGAGAAGATAGTTAGGGATGCTAATGGAGAACGGTGAGAGGAGCTAAACTAACAAAGATGCGCCTTTTGCACCCTGCCGCACCAGGTTCACACCTGAGGATGCAGGGGTGCAAATGTATGGTAGCAAGACTTGCTCTGTGACATGTGTGTCAATGTCATGTTAATGTGTGTACATGTCTTTCATGTCTGTATGTTAATGTGTTTACCCTGTGTGCCGGAGGCGGGAATAGAAGTGTATAAAATAGTTTGCTCAGGTACTCAGAGTTAAGAGTTTCTATGTTTTATGTTGGAAGAGGAATAAAATTTGTGTGTCGGTCAGCTCACTGCCTCATCTGCTTTCATCTTCCACGCTATCAAAAAGTTATAAACCTTGGTACTATAAGGTCTGGAGAGGGTGACCAGGTCCCAATCAATCAAATGTGGGACAAAAATTGTGTTTGAGTGGGACAGTGTGGGACACGTTATCAGCTCTCAAAGTGCTATCAAATTTTGATTTATGTGGATTTAAAAAAAATGCATAGGCTATGTTTTATGTCCACAAACCTGGCAATGATGACTGGTGAGGATGCTGCCGTTTACTGAACTTTATTACAAGACAAGCATGAGAATACAGGCACGTGTGTAATGGGGCCAGCTGCCAACCACCTCTCATACCACTGTGTATCTATCATACAACTAACATATAACTCCATATAACTAACATGAGATGGTGAGCCGCCCAGTATATATATATTGCGTGGTGAGGTCATCCACAGCCACACCACTCCCAGAATACCCAATATTAATACACCACACTATGCAAATGTTATCTCTATCTTTATCAACTCCCATCAATAGAGTAATTGCACTCATGGATTATTTTTTCATTCAAGGATGTTCCAAGTACAGTACCTCTTCTATTTAACAGTGAATGACTAAGCTGTGTACAAGATTCCCTTTCTACTACAACTCTGCATAAAGTTTCATTCAAAACAAGACAGGATTATGCAGTCCAGACTAATTAATGTTTCTGCACAAACAAAAAGCATCAGTAAAACAGGCTAACAGCTCAAAATGAGTCTGCTTTTAAAGGAATGCTGTACAGTGTGGTAAATGCAGGTTAGCTCAGCAGCTGTTACCTTATCTGCCCGGGAATCATCTTTAGGTTTCAGCAGGAACATATCCATAGACTGGCATACCTCCCTCTGTGCAGCATGTTTTTCTGTGAACATCACATGTCCTGTGTCGCTTCACATGATACTCGCCCCCATGGGCGATTGAAAAGTTAGTCTGGCATAAAAGGCAAAGCACTCTCTACGAATTGCCCTCCACTGGCTTCACCCAGCTGTAGATAGTTTCCTGTTCTTGGTTGAAGCTGCATGTTCTCTTTTTTGACGTTGTTTCTATATTAGAGCGACATTATCATAGCTCCAGTTATCTCACTTCCTCCCAATTTTCTCCATGGGGGGCAGATTGATATGGTGCCAGGTGCTGCGCAGTTTGACTGACATCAGTCACAGGCCCTGGAATGACAGTCTGGCCTACTTTCCTCAGCTACTGTATTTACATCTTGTATGTAAAGTGTCCGCACAGCCTTTGAAAATTCGGGGCTGTGGGACAATGTCTCAATTTGTGGGAAAGAGGGACACCTGGTCACCCTAGGTCTGGATCACATGGGGCCTGATCATTTAGGGCTTTGAATGTGAGGACAACAGTGTTAAAATGAACTCTAGATTAACTAGAAAAGAACGGGAGGCCAATATTGAGAAATACTAGGATATTTCTTTTTATCACCTATTATACCCTTCCTGCATTTTTTTTTATCAAGTGAAAACTTTTAAAGGACTTTTTAGAAGAACCTGGTAATAATGAATTATAATAGTCTAATACTGAAGTAACAAAAGCATGGACTAGTTCACTAAGATATAATGTTGTGCTAGAGACTTTTTTGACATGTGAATTAGAAGACATATCTTGTTCAGAATGGCTCCAAGGTATCAAGGATATATCTCAGTCAATGTGAAAACAAAATGTTGCACATAATTTTATCACTGAACATGTCGATTGTGTTCCAGGATCAGAGCTGTCGCTGTCCATAAACCTCAGAAACATCATGCTGCTTGTAGACACTCAAGTTCATCTATTACACAAAAAGGTGAAACTAGATTGATAAAACTCCAACCCAATCTCAGGTAATTTGAAATAATGAGTTTGTCATTATAGTTTCAGTCCTTTTTTGTTATAGTGATTAAATAAACTCATCCTTCTAGTGATTAAATAAACTCATCCTTCTTGTTACTTGTGTGTTAGTCATGTGAAATTAATTTGTAGTTCAATTTCCCTGTTTTCAAACAGGTTATTCAATTGAAAGGAGAACAGAAGCCAAATCTAATGCCCTATAAAAGTGCACTGTCATATTTACAAAACTAACTCTCTTAATTATGCATCAACGCAGGAGGGTGTAACATTCTATAACTGTATCAGAATGGCTCATGTCCTCCCTTTTAACAGACAAAGGTGCGGGACCTAACCAGCAACCCTGGGTTGCTGTTATAATTTTGTGCTGGGGAAAAGATGTGCTTGAAAATGCATGTGAACATCATTGCACCGTGCTGCTTAGCATTAACCCAGGAAATAATTGCACAAGTAATGCCCAGGCAGTTATTTTATGGAGGGTGAGGAGGTGACAGTACTGAGCTGAAGTTAAAGTTAAATTATTTTAAGATTAACACATTCCTAAAATTCCATAATTACCATACTGTTCCATAATTGCATTCTGTCCTGGGGCAGCGCCTTGACCCAGTGGAGGAGATAGGAGAGAGAAGGACGGTGGCTAAACTGTCATCTCTGCTGGAGTCCAAGTTCCACCCTATGCAGGACATACTGAATGCACTGAGGAGCTCATTTAGCAGCAGACTACATCATCCTAGGTGCACAACCGAGAGGTTTCGCAGGTCCTTCCTACCTACGGCTGTCAGACTGTACAACCTAAGCAGGGCTGCTCGCAGAGATAGCAAAAAGACGTGACAACCTAATAGTTTTGAATGCAAAAGACGCAATAGACTTATACAATGGTCCCCTCCGGCATACAACTAGGAAAATACCGGTCGCTATGGAGGGTGAGAATATGTATGGGTACATAATCATACCATGTAGGATAACTAAGTAGACGGTTGTGCTGTTTCATCCCATCTAGCAACAATGCTCCGCACTGTGTGTGTTTATATATTTACATATTTATTCCATCTAGCTACAATGCTCCGTACTGTGTGTGTTTATATATCTGCATATTTATTCCATCCAGCTACAATGCTCCGCACTGTGTGTCTACATATATATATATATTTATATTTATATGTACATATGTATACTTGCTGCTCTTGTTTTTTTTTCTCTTGCCTTCGGATTGTTGCTCTGAGTGTTGCTATCACTGTGCTGTTGCAATCCTAGAATTTCCCCATTGTGGGACTAATAAAGGCTTATCTTATCTTATACAGTGGGGAAAATAAGTATTGAACATGTCAACATTTTTCTCATTAAACATATTTCTGATGGAGCCATTGACTTGAGATTTTCACCAGATATCAGTAACAATCCAAGTAATCAATACATACAAAGAAATCAAGGCAATTGTGTTCACAAAACAAGTTATATTTAATAAAGTGGAATGATACAGGGAATAAGTATTGAACACACTTGGTGACATTCATTTAATATTTAGTAGAAAAGTCTTTGTTGGTAATAACAGCTCCCAGATGCCTCCTGTATGGAGAAACTAGGAGCAGGCATTGGTCAGGAGTGATGTTAGCCTATTCTTTCACACAAACTGTATTCAAATCTTGAAGGTTACGTGGGTGTCTTCTATGACCTTTGATCTTAAGTTTGTTCCATAGATTTTCAATTGAATTCAGGTCAGGTGAATGACTGGGCCATTCTAGCAGCTTTATTTTCTTCTTGGGAGCCAGTTGAGACTTTCTTTGGCTGTGTGTTTGGGATCATTGTCTTGCTGAAATGTCCACCCTCATTTCATCTTCAGCATCTTGTCAGATGGCAACAGGTTTTATCAAGGATTTCTCTGTACATGATGATGATGTCTCTGTACAGTTGTCCATTCATCTTTCCTTCAATTATATGAAGTCTGCCTGTGCCATGTGCTGAAAAACACCTCCACATTATGATGCTCCCACCTCCAAACTTCCCTGTTGGTATGGTGTTTTTGGGCTGATATGCAGTGCCATTTCTTCTCCAAACATGCTGTGTGTTGTGGCCAGTGTTAGGCAAGTTAATAAAAAATTAGTAACAAATTAGTTACTAGTTACTAGTGCAATCATTTTGCACACATAGCAAGATAATTTAATTAACTGATTACATTACAGGTTTATTAATGTCAGGCTGAAAACAGACAGTTTTAGACAGAGCTTTTAGAATATGTTCAGTCTGCTTTATCCTGCCTTGAGAGCTCTTACTGTGGGAAACATCTAAAGAAAATCAACACAAAATTGCCAGTAATTTCCTCATTTTGGAGTGAAAAATAGGGTGTGTGGAGTTAGAGAGAGGGAAAAAGAGTGAGAATCACTCCAAAAGAGTGAATTGGCAACACTGCATAAACCTGTCCATGTTTATTTAACTTTATGATATGGATTTAGTCCGATGTGCAGTGATCCAAAGAAAATGTCCATTATCCACTGTCCAAATGTCTGCTGTGACATCGACATGATCCAGTCTCTCAAATTTATTTTGGAGATCAAAATCCATTTTTGAATAATCTTTATCCAGGTAGCAAGTAAATGTGTTTTAACTTCAGTGGATCATAGTCTCAGTTGTCTGATGGAAAGTGACTGTTATCACATCTTCATTCTGTAACAACGTATCTGACAATCAGTCGGTTTAATTCTTACTGGGTCACAAACTGTCCAGATGCATACCTGTGCTTGAAATCCAGCTGTGGGTGTTCAGAATACAGTAGATCCACTTCACAGTGTTGTTAGCATAGCTAGCTGTTACTCAGCACGAGTAACGCTTTACTGTAACACCACTACTTTTGCAGTAACGTGCTGTGTAACCAAATTACTGTTTAAAAATTCAGTAATGCATTACAGTTACTGGAATTTGATCAGATACGTTACTCCCGTTACTAATTTTATTGATATGGATAGATATTTTTATTGCAAATAAATACAAACTGGCCCTATGTAGCTAACTCGCCATCAGTCAACATGTTGCAAAGAGCCTCTTCACAGCTGCAGCCAGCACCTACAAATGGAGCTTGCTCCTGCTTAGAAAAGATGAAGCTACTTTGTTTTTGTGGAAAAGATTATTTTTCTTTTGTCATGGTGAAGGACAAAAGCATTTTCATGGGCCATGTGAGACCGACTGCAATCTTCAGAAGTGCCTGAACAGCAACAACATCAAAGCTAATACTGTGTTATGCTAGCACCGTGTTATTAGTGGATTTATGCTATCTGAACAGCCACAGCTGGATTTCAAGCACAAGTATGGATCTGAACAGTTTGTGGCCCAGCAAGAATTAAACCAACTGATTGCCAGATACGTCGTTACAGACTGAGGATCTGATAACAGTCATTTTCCATCAGACAGCTGAGACTGTGAACCACTGAAGTTAAAACACATTTACCTGCTACCTGGATAAAGATTATTCATAAATGGATTTTGATCTGCAAAAGGAATTTAAGAGACTGGATCATGTCTCTGTCACAGCAGACATTTGGACTGTGGACAATGGACATTTTCTTTGGATCACTGCACTTTGGATTAAGTTCATAATCATAACGGTAAGAAACATTAACAGCTTTATGCAGTGTTGCCAACTCACTCTTTTGGAGTGATTCTCACTCTTTTTCCCTCTCTCTCACTCCACAAACCCTATTTCTCTGTCATGAAATGCCCCTCGGGGCAAAGAGGAGAGAAACCCAGATGCTGAAGTATAGTTGTGATATTTTTTAACGAACACAAAGTCCAAACTGTGCACAAACACAAAAATTAAAACAGTGCACAAAGCAAAAACTTACAAATGAAGACAACAACAGAGAAGACAGGATTCACAAGGGTAATAACATTAGAACAGGGACATGGTTCAGATGCAGACGATAATTAAGACTCCAGCAATCAAGGAGAGAAATTGCAGTCCTTAAATAGGGCAAGAAACAAATGAACACAAATGATGGCAGGTGTGGATACCATGAGCAGGAAGGAGGAAACAATGATTACACTCGGGTCAGCAGGGAGCAATAAGAGGGGAGAAGACGGGACTGACAGCTGACAGAAGCACCGCCCAACAACGGAGCAAAAAACCCAGAAGTGCCACTGACAGTTGCAGCCCAGGAGAAGGAGAGAAAAAAACGCAACAAGATACAAATATAATATTATGGTAAATAAAGACAACTAAATCCAAGTATGTAAATAACAAAACTATAGTGAAGGTAAACAGGAAAATAAATCATACTAAGAAGCAATACAGAATATGTGAAAATCAACCAAAGATAAAATAACAGAAATAAGAACTCAAAAATACAACACCATACAAATACAGAAAAAAGGCAAAGAGAGCACGGCCGACCCCCCCCCCCCCCCCCCACACACACACACACCCGCGCTCAGATTGTGACATTCTCACTCCAAAATGAGTGATACTGGCAATATCATGTTGATTTTCTTCAATTTTTTTTCCACAGTAACAGCTCTCAAGGCAGGATAAAGAAGACTGAACATGTTCTAAAAGCTCGGTCTGAAACAGTCTGTTTTCAGCCTGACATTAATAAGCCCGTAATGTAATCCATTAATTATTGGATTGTGTGCAAGATGATTTAAGTATGCATTTAAAAGTAATGTGAAGGTTACTTTTCCAAGTAACTAGTTACTTTAATCATGCAGTAACTGGTAAGTAACTCAGTTACTTTTGAAAAGAAGTAACTAGTAACTGTAAGTAGTTACTATTTTTTTAGTAACTTGCCCTACACTGCTTTGCACTAGCTTTGTTGGAGCTTGTTGCTGTTTTCAGGCACTTAATAGTGCGGCAAGATTTCATGGACAGATCGTGCCCCTAGTGGCGCAGCGCAGCACTGCACCTGTCAAGTAATGTTATATGATGTGCCAAACACTCCCACTGGACAGAGAATCAGAATCAGAATCAGAATCAGAATCAGGTTTATTGCCATTGTTCATGTAGTACACAAACTAGGAATTTGTCTCGGTACAATGCTGCAACATTAAACATGATAAGATAAGAGAAATAAACTATACATGTAATAAAGTGTAGGATAAGATTAAGTGATACTGGTCAACAGTTAAAATATATATATATATTAGCCAGCAGCAGATACTGTGGAGAACTATATAGTGCAGTCGGTAATGCAGGAAGAAAACAGTGATGATTGACATGAGTCTGGTTGAGCTGCTGTACATGGTGCACGAGAGTCACTTAGTGTTCAGCAGTCTAATGGCAGAGGGGAAGAAGCTGTTCATGTGACGGGAGGTTTTAGTCTGGATGGACCGAAGTCTTCTACCAGAGGGGAGGGGGGCAAACAGTACATGACCAGGGTGTGAGGGATCGGCTATGATCCGGCCAGCACGCCTCCGGGTCCTGGAGATGTACAGATCCTGGAGAGATGGGAGCTTGCAGCCGATCACCTTCTCAGCAGTGCGCACGACGCGCTGCAGCCTTAGTCTGTCCCTGGCAGTGGCTCCTGCGTACCACACGGTTATGGAGGTGGTGAGGATGGACTCGATGATGGCTGTGTAGAACTGCACTAACATCTTGGTGGGTAGCTTGAGCTTCCTCAGCTGCCGCAGGAAGAACATCCTCTGCTGGGCTTTTTTGATGAGTGAGCTGATGGTCAGCTCCCATTTGAGGTCCCTGGTGATGGTAGTGCCTAGGAAGCGGAAGGAATCAGCAGTGGTGATGGGAGAGCCTGAGAGGGTGAGGGGGGGCAGAGGAGTAGTGACTTTCCTGAAGTCTACAATCATCTCCACTGTCTTCAGAGCGTTCAGCTGCAGGTTGTTATTGCTGCACCAGGACGCCAGCTGGGCCACCTCTCTCCTGTAGGCGGACTCGTCGCCGTTGGAGATGAGCCCGATGAGGGTGGTGTCGTCCGCAAACTTGATCAACTTGACAGACTGGTGGCTGGAGGTGCAGGAGTTGGTGTAAAGGGAGAAGAGTAGGGGGGAAAGTACACAGCCCTGGGGTGATCCGGTGCTGATGCTAGTATAGTCTGAGACAGTCTTTCCCAGCCGCACATGCTGCCTCCGGTCCGTCAGGAAGTCGATGATCCACCTGCAGAGGGAGTCAGGCACGTTGAGCAGGGACAGCTTGTCCCGGAGCAGAGCGGGGCGGATGGTGTTGAATGCAGAGCTGAAGTCCACAAACAGGATCCTGGCGTAGGTTCCCGGGGAGTCCAGGTGCTGCAGGATGGAGTGGAGGGCCAGGTTGACTGCATCGTCTACAGACCTGTTGGCTCGGTAGGCAAACTGCAGCGGGTCCAGGAGAGGGGTGGTGATGGACTTGAGGTGGGACAGGACCAGGCGCTCAAAGGACTTCATGACTACAGAGGTGAGCGCTACAGGTCTGTAGTCATTAAGTCCAGTGATCCGTGGCTTCTTGGGGACAGGGATGATGGTGGAGGATTTGAGGCAGGACGGCACGTGGCATAACTTAAGGGAGGTGTTAAAAATGTCTGTGAATACAGGAGCCAGCTGTTTCGCACAGAGTCTCAGGGTGGAGGGAGACACGCCGTCTGGGCCGGGGGCCTTGCGCGGGTTCAGTCTGGAGAACTGTTTGAGCACATCCTGCTCACTGATGATAAGGGGAGGGGGGGAGGTGGGGGGGTGTGCCTTAAATGAAGTAGGGAATGTGGAGGCTGTGGAGCTGGAGGGAGGGGGGGAGTTGGACACAGATGACGAGGTGTCAAAACGGGCATAGTGTTGGGACAGTCTCTGACAAAGGGCTTTGTCATCCTGACCTTTAGGAGCCTGAGGCCGATAGTTGGTGATCTGCCTCAGTCCTCTCCACACGGAAGCCGAATCATTAGCAGTGAACTGCTGCTGGAGTCTCTCTGAGTACACAGATTTAGCCCTCTTCAGCTCTCTGTTAAACCGGTATTTAACCTCCCTGTAGCAGTCCCTATCTCCACTTTTCAGCGCTGCTTCCTTCTCCTTCCTGATCTGTCTGAGCTTAGCTGTGAACCAGGGTTTGTCATTAGAGTAACTCACCCTGGTGCGTGATGGAAGAATGTTCTCTTCACAAAAGTGGATATATGAGTTCACAGTGTCCGTGTACTCATCCAGATCATGCGTGGCTCCTTTAAGCATGCCCCAGTCAGATATTTCCATGTACGTTTCCAGCTTCTCCTCAGCATCACTGGTCCGTATCTTCGTAGTGCTCACAACAGGTTTAGTGAGCTTCAATCTCTGTCTGTATGTGGGAATGAGGTGAACCATCACGTGATCAGATAATCCCAGCGCAGCTCGAGGGACAGCGTGATATGCGTCTTTCACTGTGGTGTAACAGTGATCCAGTGTGTTTAATCCTCTGGTGGGGCATTTAATAAACTGTTTGTAGCGGGGGAGATCGTGGCTCAGATTGCACTGATTAAAGTCGCCAGCCACAATAATCAGCGAGTCTGGAAAACTCCGCTCTGTGTGTTGAATGTGATCCGCGAGCACGCGCTGAGCTTCGCGCGTGTCCGCGTCGGGAGGGGCGTACACAGCGATCAGTATAAAAGAAGCAAACTCCCGTGGGGAATAAAAAGGCTTGCAGTTGATAACAAGAAATTCCAAGGCAGGAGAACAGTGTTTGGAAATTACCGTTACATCAGAGCACCAGCTACAGTTGATGTAGAAGCAGACACCGCCTCCTGTGGTCTTGCCGGAAAGCTCTGTGTCACGATCAGCACGGAAGAGCTGGAAGCCGTCGAGGCGCAGCGCGCTGTCCGGTATATTTTCCCGGAGCCAGGTCTCAGTAAAGCAGAGGACAGCTGAGGAGGCGAGGTCCTTAAAACGCATCAGCAGTCTCAGTTCATCCACCTTGTTAGAGAGAGAGTTGGTATTGGACAGAAATATGCCAGGCAGCGCCGTTCGCGAGCCTCTCCTGCGAAGTCGCACGAGAGCGCCCGCTCGTCTTCCTCTCTTCCGCCGTCTCACTTTCCGAGCCAAACAATAAACCAGATCGGCGGCAGGGGCTAGAAAAACTGGGAGGAGGTCCGTGGGGGTCAAAGTCCTGATATTTAAAAGTTCTTCACGGGTATAAGTGCAAGCAGACACACAATTGACAAACAAAAACAAACAAAGAGCGCAGCGAAGCACCATGTCGACCGCTGTGGGCGCCATCTTGGATCGAAGAATGAATGCCAAAGAATGCCACCTCACAAGGTGTAAGACACGTATAACTTACTGCTCTTGCCTTGGAGGAATTATGGCCGACATAGAAGCATCCCTGTTTACACCAGCAAGGAAGAAATTTTTCTTCTTCTTCTTCTTTTAGATTAGACAAACACAATTGGACGTTACCGATTGCTGTGAATGTACTGGTTTGCACCCAAATTTGCCAACT
This sequence comes from Pholidichthys leucotaenia, assembly GCA_020510985.1. Taxonomy (NCBI): domain Eukaryota; kingdom Metazoa; phylum Chordata; class Actinopteri; order Cichliformes; family Pholidichthyidae; genus Pholidichthys; species Pholidichthys leucotaenia. The sequence goes on from CM035846.1 coordinate 169,211,020, forward strand.
ATGATTCTAAAAAGAGATTATTTAGCTTATGAAGGTAAATGTTTACATTTTGTAATAACGGAGAATGCAAGTAGCTCGTTGATTTTCACCTGTAGTCGACAGCTGTGCCACGTGCAAAAGTAGTGGCATTACAGTAACACATTACTTTGTAACACGTTACTCCCAACATGTGTTGTGGCATCCAAAAAGTTCAATTCTGGTCTCATCTGACCAGAATATATTCTCCCAGTGTTTTACTGGCTTGCCCAAATGCATGCTGAACCTCACTTAAAGTGAGGTTCAGCATGCTTTTTCTTCAGCAATGCAGTCTTGCGAGGAGCTCCTGGTCATGGCCGGTTTATGGTAAAATGATGTTCTTTCCATTTCCGAATGATGGCTCCAACAGTGCTCACTGGAACATTCAGCAGGTTAGAAATGCACCTCTAACCAGTGCCATCATTTTGTTTTGCAACAACAAGGTTGTGAAGGTCTAGAGAGAGCTCTTTGCTTCTACCCATCATGAGTTCTTTGTGGTGTGACAATCTGATATTCACAGAACTTTTAAAAGGCTATCAGTCAGGACTTAATCAACTGAAATTAATTTGCACTGATGGGGGATAGGATGGCTTCCTAAATTCTGATGGATTTCAGCTGGTTTCTTGGCTTTCTATGCCTTTTTGTACCTCTTTATCTTCGTGTGTTCAATACTTATTCCCTGTGTCATTCCACTTTATTAAATATAACTTGTTCTGTGAACGCAGTTGCCTTGATTTCTTTGTATGTATGGACTACTTGGGTTGTCTGACTACTTGGGTTGATTTCAGCTGGTTTCTTGGCTTTCTATGCCTTTTTGTACCTCTTTTTCTTCGTGTGTTCAATACTTATTCCCTGTGTCATTCCACTTTATTAAATATAACTTGTTCTGTGAACGCAGTTGCCTTGATTTCTTTGTATGTATGGACTACTTGGGTTGTCACGAATATCTGTTGAAAATCTTAATTCAATGGCTCCATCAGAAATGTGTTTAATAAAAAAAATGTTGATGTGATCAGTAATTATTTTCCCCACTGTGTGTGTGTGTGTATATACAGTATATACATACATACAGTGGTGTGAAAAAGTGTTTGCCCCCTTCCTGATTTCTCATTTTTGTATGTTTGTCACACTTAAATGTTTCAGACCATCAAACTAATTTAAATGTTAGACAAAGATAACACAAGTAAACACAAAATGTAGTTTTTAAATGAAGGTGTTTACTATTAAGGGTAAAAAAAAAAATCCAAACCTACATCACTCTGTGCGAAAAAGTGATCTCCCCTCCCCTTAAAACATAAATTCACTGTGGTTTATCACAACTTTGGAAAGCTGAGTTCAATTTCTCTAGCCACACCCAGGCCTGGGTACTGCCACACCTGTTCTCAATCAAGAAATCACTTAAATAGGACCTGCCTGACAAATTGAAGTAGACCAAAAGATCCTCAAAAGCTAGACATCATGCTGCGATCCAAAGAAATTCTGGAACAAATGCGAAACAAAGTAATTGAGATCTATCAGTCTGGAAAAGCTTATAAAGCCATTTCTAAAGCTTTGGGACTCCAGCAAACCACAGTGAGAGCCACTATCCACAAATGGCAAAAACATGGAACAGTGATGAACCTTTCCAGGAGTGGCCAGCAGACCCAAATTACCCCAAGAGTGGAGCGACAACTCACCCAAGAGGTCACAAAAGACCCCACAACAACATTTAAAGAACTGCAGGCCTCACTTGCCTCAGTTAAGGTCAGTGTTCATGACTACACCATAAGAAAGAGACGGGGCAAAAATGGCTTGCATGGCAGAGTTCCAAGACAAAAACTACTGCTGAGCAAAAAGAACATAAAGGCAAATCTCAGTTTTGCCAGAAAACATCTTGATGATCCCCAAGACTTTTAGGAAAATACTCTGTGGACTGACGAGACAAAAGTTGAACTTTTTGGAAGGTGTGTGTCCCATTACATCTAGCATAAAAGTAACACAGCATTTCAGAAAAGGAACATCATACCAACAGTAAAACATGGCGGTGGTAGTGTGACGGTCTGGTGCTGTTTTGCTCGTTCAGGACCTGGAAAACTTGCTGTGGTAAATGGAACCATGAATTCTGCTGTCTACCAAAAAATCCTGAAGGAGAATAACCGGTCAACTGTTCGTGACCTCAAGCTGAAGCGCACTTGTGTTCTGCAACAGGACAATGATCCAAAACACACCAGCAAGTCCACCTCTGAACGGCTTAAGAAAAACAAAATGAAGACTTTGGAGTGGTCTAGTCAAAGTCCTGACCTGAATCCAATTGAGATGCTGTAGCATAACCTTAAAAAGGCGGTTCATGCTGGAAAACTCTCCAATGTGGCTGAATTACAACAATTCTGCAAAGATGAGTCGGCCAAAATTCCTCCACAGGGCTGTAAAAGACTCACTGCCAGTTATTGCAAATGCTTGATTGCAGTTGTTGCTGCTAAGCGGGGCCCAACCAGTTATTAGGTTTAGGGGGCAATCACTTTTTCACACAGGACCATGTAGATTTGGATTTTTTTTCCCTTCATAATAAGCACCTTCATTTAAAAACTGCATTTTGTGTTTACTTATGTTATGTTTGTCTAATACTTAAATTTGTTTGATGATCTGAAACATTTAAGTGTGACAAACATACAAAAAAAAAATAAGAAGTCAAGAAGGGGGTAAACAGGTTTTCACACCACTGTGTGTGTGTGTATCTATCTATCTATCTATCTATCTATCTATCTATCTATCTATCTATCTATATGGTGGGGGGGTGTTGAAGAAAGGAGATTCAACAAGCACCTTCATAGATGGTTACATCTGTGGGGCTCTACATAATGTCTGGACAGCTTCAGCTTCCATTGCCTTCTGTGTTGGAGGAATTCAAGGTCGCCAAGTGCAGACTTTTGCTGACATACCTGAACTCCCAGGACAGTCTTATTTGAGAGGTGGGAATTCAAACAAGGTCAGGGTGAAAGTGGTCTGACAATAAAGCCACCAACCAAGCAGAAGGTTCCCTTATTACCAGGAAGATAATTGGAAACCCCTGCATTGGACATCAAGGCTTAGGAACATCACAATTTCAACTGTGGTCAAAGTCTAACCCTCAGGAAAAAAGAACCTTAATGCAGGAAGAAGTCAGAAACCTTGAAAAGGAGAGGAGAAGAGCTAAAGCCATCAAGCTCAGAATTCAAGGATCCTGGACTAGGTGGGAACTGCCTACACGGAAAATCTCATGGGCTGACATATGGTGGCTGGAGCATTTCCGGATTTCCTTCCTGCTCAGACCAATATATGATACCCTTCCAACCCTGGTTAGCCTGCACAAGTGGGGATTGAGGGAGAACCCCCCCCCCCCCCCCGTGTAGCTTGTGAGGAGCAAGAGGGACCATGGCACACACTCTGTCGAGGTGCAATATTGCTCTAGTGCATGGGAGATATACTAGGTGGCGCCATGACAGGGTGTTGATCACAATGGTGGAAATCTTGGCGCAGGAGCGAAGAAGGAAACATCCAGCCAACACACAACCACTGCTTTACACCATCGGCTTTGTGAGAGAGGGGCAGAGGCCAGTCATCTTGGGAGGTGCAAAACGAAACCTTTTGCAGTCCACCAAGGGATGGGAAATGAAGATGGACCTTGGGAGGAAAGTTCACTTTCCAGAGGAGATACTTTCCACAACCCTGAGACCAGATATTGTCATGTGGTCTCAGGAAGGCAGGAAAGTCATTCTGGTGGAACAAACAGTCCCATGGGAGGAGAATTGGGAGGAGGCAGCAGAGAGAAAGAAGGCCAAATATCAACAGCTGGTCTGGGAATGTCATTATGGATCGTGGGTGACGTGGTTATGTGCAGTGGAGGTGGAGTGTCAAGGGTTCCCAGCCCAATCTGTGTGGAATCTGATGACAAAAGAAGGAGTTGGAGGGCACAGGCAAAAAACCGCTGTTCGAAGGTTGGGAGAAGCAGCAGAGAGGGCCTCCTGTTGGCTCTGGCATATGAGGAAGGGCACCAGCTGGAAGCTGGGAGGAGAGGGGCAGCGAACTGGCCACTCACTGCCGACCCACCAGCCAGAGAGTGTTGTGGTTAAGTATCACGATTTGAGCATGTGGGGATCCTGCCGTGGTCTGTCTCTTTGCCTTTTTCCCCTATATTGGTATGGTTTTGTATTTTTGAGTTCTTTTCCTGTTATTTTATCTTTGGTTTATTTTCACATATTCTGCATTGTTTCTTAGTATGATTTATTTTCCTGGTTGCATTCATTGTAGGGTTATTATTTATATGTTTGGGTTTTCTTGTCTTTATTTTTTATCTCATATTTTTGCTGTGTTTCCTCTCTTCTCGGGGCTGCAGCTGTCAGTGGCACTTTTGGATTTTTTGCTCTGTTGTGCGTGGTGCTCCTGTCAGCTGTCAGTCTCGTCTCTCCCTTTCATTGCTCCCAGCTGATCCAAGTTTATAATTATTGTTTCCTCCTGCCCGCTCATAGTATCCACACCTGCCATCATTTGTGTTCATTTGTTTCTTGTTCTATTTAAGGGTTGTTATTTTCTTCAATCATTGCTGGAGTCTCTTCCCTCATTTCCACCGGAACCCTGCCCTTGTTCTGGTGTGTTTAATCCATAAGTTGGCTTTAGATGTCAGTCTGGATTTTGTGTTGGAGCACTGTTTGGACTTTGTGTTTTGTTTTTTCAATAAATTTCACAAATTGCAGTCCAGCACATGGGTCTCTCCTCTCTGCCCCGAGGGGCAATTCATGACAGAAGACTCCGGTCCATTAGAGACCCAGCTGCTGCAGTTTGTGGTTCTTTTTGTTTTTTCACTTGGGGTTTTGCCATGTCAGCAACCCTGGATTTTTTTACTTTGCGACTGAGTGAAGAGGAGTGCGAAGCGGCTACGCTCATCGCCAGTTTTGCCTCGGGGGCTGGAGCCTCCCACTCTCCCGAGGATACTTGGGGGTTTGTGGATTGCACGGCCCGGGTGATCGAGACACATCCCAGTCTCTGGATCTACCCGGGTCTCACAGTTTTCCTCACTTCAGTGATTGATGCACAGCACAAACTCTGTTGCCAGGCGTGGGACCCCCCTTCGGTGCCACTGGGGCTCAAGAAGAAGTGCACCCGGGGGCGAAAAACTCGCTCGACCCATCCAGAACCCTAATCTTAGACAGCCTCTGAAGGTCCTGAATGGACACCGTCTGGTCCCGATACAGCAGCCCCGCCTTTTCCTCTGGAACTGTGGCCCACACCATCAGCTGAGGAGCTGGAGGAGCAGGCAGGTCCAATTAGCAGAGACAGAGCTCCTACTAGAATACAAACCATGGCTCCCCCTGGATCTCACCCAGGAGCTGGAGGAGGTTTCACCAAGTCCTCTTCCACCTCACCATAAGCCGACGTATCTGCCTCCCTCTCCCTGCCGTCGCCCAGGGAAATCTTGCCAGAGGAACACCTCCACCTCTCAGGCAGCAGTTTCTTCTGCATCGAGCCAGACAATCTCCACAGCAGCTCCTTCACTGGCTGTCCCATCAGCCTCCTCCTTCCCCTTGGCTGCTGCTACTCCAATCTCCTCGATGTGTCCTCCTGCTGCTGAGGGTCCGGCAGCTTCTTCCTCGGCCCTGCCCATCGCTGTGTCTGCAGGGGAGGCTCCTCCGCATTCCTCTGAGGGGTCCACTCCCACTGAAGTCACAGAGAGGGCCGATTCCCAGCCAGCTGCAGCAGAAGACATCAAACCCCGGGAGTTCAGGCAAGTGGTTTTTTACTCTCATTCAATTAAGCAAAAATTATCTTGCCTGATTCCTGGTGGTGAGGCTCAGATTATGCAGTCCTCTGAGTCCTCACCATCTGCTACAGCTATAGACTATTCACCTGCTCGCTCCGTGTCTCCTCCTTTTCCCCTTGAGTGTCCACCAGCCCCAGAACTGAGCCGTTGGACGATGGAGGAGCCTGCAGCCCTGAAGATCCTGGTTCTGTCCTCGCAGCCACGGTCTGGCCGGAGGGAGATCACTGTGACCGAGCTGAAGCCTGTGCATAAATTGGAGCATCCTCTGGCCTCAGCAGAGCAGGATCCAGTGCCAGCGGGGAACCAACCTCCTGCATCCATGCTGGACGAGCCACCTGTGTGGGTCGCTTCCCTTGGGGTCCCGGGACTGCACCTACCACCATGCCTGCTGCAGGTGCTACTGCAGCAGATTTGAAGCTGGACCTCCAGAGGGCCGGGCCCAAGACGTCGTCGCCTGGATCGACGGAGTCCTGGACGGCGGTGGAGTTTGAGTTCAGGCAAGTGGTCTTCTTTATTTCCTCTGTCTCCATCTTGGAAAGATCTTGCCTGGCTCTTAGTGGGGAGAGTCATGTGCAGCCGTCAGATGCGCCTGAGCTCACCTCACTGGGCTCCACTGCCGCCGGTGACCCTGACCCTGTTTTTCTGCCTGTCCTGTCTGAGTTTTCCTCCAGAGTCATGAAATGGAAATGTACTGACATTACTGTTGGTGTGCTGCTTTATTCTGTTTCTATGCCAGAAATTCCGATATGTCACTAAATGATGTTTAGCAGGCTTTATTAGGGTGTGATTTTAAGAAATACTGTCTTCCTTCTTTGTGCAGCATGAAGACTGTTGGTATGTCAAGGTTATACACTATCTGATGTGTTACTAAGTAAGGCGATGTGGTGAGCGTCCTGCTCAGGTTATATAAAATCTGCTCCCCATTTCTGTGCAGAGCAGTGCTGACTGACTCCCTGTCTGATTCACTCCTCTCCTGCATGTAAAAAATAAAGGCTCTCCAACTTTTGCAGATCTTTGATGTTAATTATTTCAAGACCCAGAGACAAGGCAAATAAATTTCCATAACATCTTGGTGTCAGAAGTGGGATCCTAGACAGAAATCCCGATTTTTTCCACCGTGGACTGATCCTCTCAGACACAAATTTTGTCTGATCCTTTCCACTCCAGTTAGTGACGGGGACTCAGCGGGAGGAGGGGAGTGGCACTGGATTCTCAAAGGACATAGCCTCCAGATCTCCGTAAGTGAAATTTAAATATATTTTTCTGTGATACATGATATAGTTAAATTAAATCAGTTATTTATTTCACCTTTTGTTGGCCTATATCTGTGAGGTCTTACAGGATATTCTCCTGTGGCAGGTCCGTTTCTGTGAAGTCCAGTGGGTTAACTCCACGGCAGGACTGATTGTTTAGTTGTATACAACGCCTGTCAAGTTACGGGGTCAGGAATATAACGTCAGTTTCCTAGACACACACGGGGATGCCCAGTGGTCAAATTTGAAACCAGTGATGGGGACTGCTAAATCAAAGCAGACTCCCAAAGACCTGGAAGGTCCTAAGGTGAAATTTATGACTGATAATTATGGTCCTGACAGTGTTGAGTTTTTGGGAAAATGAATTTGCAAAAGTGGATTTCCTTTGGGGGATTCATTTTCTGTTGAAGTGATTATTGCTTTGAGGGACAAGATTAATGTTGAAATTCAGAAAGTTCAGACATGTAAGAAACAGAGCAAGAAAGACAGAGAAAAAAAATGATGCAGTTACAGTCAGAGAAGGGAACGGCCGAAATGTGGTTAGCTGAAGCTAAGAAGCAAAGGGATGAGCAAGAAACAGGTAGACAAAAGAATGAACAGGCTAAGAAAGATAGGGAACACCGTGCACAACAGCAATGTTTACACTCTGCTGGGGACCCCTTTCCCCCTCCTTACGAACGCGACCGACCAGCACCCCCTACCCTCCATCCTACTAACCCTTTCACGGCAGCGCTGTATCCAGCTCTGCCTGGGTTTGGGCCCAATACCTTTATGCCAGAGGGTGATAGTCCTCCCCGAGGGTACAAGAAAGAGCCTCGGGATGAGGAAGAAACAGAGCCCCCCACCCTATCAAGTGTCATGAAGCGCAATAGAAAAACAGATCAGGATCTCCAGGCTGTGAATGCTGCAGTTGTTCAGCGCATTCCTGTGGTTCCTAACCCCCACATTATTTTGAGCAAAATTCCACCAAATTCCACCTGTTTTACAGTAATGGACTTGTCCAATGCATTTTTCAGTGTCCCCGTCCATAAAGACTAACAGTTTTGGTTCACATTCCAATTCAAGGAGGCGCTCTACACTTTCACCAGATTAGCCCAAGGCTACTGTGAAAGCCCAACCATTTACAATGCAGTCCTCAAAGACTCCCTGAGTTCTCTCCAGCAGACAGAAGGTTCTGTTTTGATTCAATATGTTGATGACCTCTTGCTGTGCGTTCCAAACAAACCACAATGCCAATCTGACTCATTGAAGCTTTTGTGTCACCTAGCTGCAGAAGGCCACAAAGCTTCCAAACCCAAATTGCAATTCTGTAAACCAATGGTCACATTCCTGGGCCACCAAATCTCTGCTCAGGGCAAATCTCTCTCTCCTAAATGTGTGCATGCAATTTGCCACATGGACAAATCAGAAACTAAAAAGGAGCTCCTTTCTTTTCTTGCCATGACCTCCTATTGCCACTCTTTCATTCCTGATTTCTCATGCATTAAAAACCAATGCGTGACATCATTCTATCAAAAGATCCCTCACATTTTCCACTTGAGTGGACACCTGCTGCTAATGACTCCTTTGATACCATGAAAAAGGCTTTCCTATCTCCTCCCACTCTTTCTCTCCCTGACCCCTTGAAACCTTTTGTTCAGTACGTTGATGAAAAGTCCAGATGCATGACCTCTGTTCTTCTGCAGCCTCATGGAGACAAACTTCGGCCTGTTGCATACTACTCATGCAAACTTGACTCTGTTGCTGCAGGCCTTCCACTGTGCCTCCGTGCTGTGGCTGAGGCAGAAAGAGCTGTGGAAGCATCACGTGACATAGCCTTGTACTCTCCTCTCACTCTATATGTTCCTCATGCAGTTGCTCTCCTTCTAATAGAGCAAAGTCTTCCCATCTCTCCCATGCTAGGTGGCTTAGATATCACTCCACCCTCCTTGAGTCACCAAATCTCACCGTCAAAGGCTGTGCTCAGTCAGTGAACCTGGCTTCACATCTTTCCACCCCCTCCTGTGAGGAGGACAGTGATTGTAATCATGACTGCCTTTCACTGGTTCAATTAGTCATGAGTCCTAGAACGGATCTTTTGGACACGCTCCTGACCTTGTTCTCTATGTTGATGGATCCGCTTCTGTTGATCCGTCCGTGGGCCATAATAAGGTTGGTTAGGCAGTCTGTGATGATCACTGCACACTGCTGTCTGGTTCTTTGCCATCCCATCTTTCCGCCCAGGCTGCTGAACTTGTTGCATTGGCGGAGGCATGTACATATGCCTTTGGTAAATCTGTCACCATTTACAATGACTCTCACTATGCTTTTGGTGTTGTCCATGACTTTGGCACCCTCTGGCACCCTCCTCAACTTTCTCACATCTGCAGGTACGCCTGTAAAAAACTCTGTTTATGTCTCCAGGCTTCTTGAAGCTATTCTTCTTCTCTCCTCTGTAGCAGTATGCAAATGTGCTGCTCACAGTTCTTCCTTAGACTTGATCTCAAAAGGAAACGCTCGTGCAGATGCTGCCGCAAAGGCTGCAGCTCTGTCGCTCACTGCTGTTCGTTTACCTTCTCCTCCCTCCTCTCAGCATCCCCTCCCTTCATTTATTGATTCCCTTTTGTCCATGCAGTCTTTTTCCTCCCCACAGGAATGCCAGAAGTAGACAAAGAAAGGATGCTACAAAGACCAGGCTGGTGTGAGGAGAGGCTCAAATGCCCTCCCTTGTCTCCCAGCTCACTTTTTCCATCATTTTTCTAAGCTGACACATGGAAGAGATCATATGTCAAAAGAGGGAATGATACAACCACTTCATGCTAACTGGTTTACCACTGGTTTCACTGTTTATGCTGACAATTTTTGCAAAAAATGTCTAATCTGTTCCACTAACAATGCTCCCAGGCTCTCCAAACAGATTCCAGCTGTTCATCCAGTTCCTACAGGTCATTTCCAGCACCTAATGATGGATTTCATTGAACTCACACCAGCAGAGGGTAAAAAGTACTGTTTGGTAATGGTTGACATGTGGTCCAAATGGGTAGAAGCCTTTCCAGCCAAACCTGCAACTAGCACAGTCGAAGCTAGGGCATTGTTGTCAGAAATTATTCCCAGATGGGGAATACCTGAGAAAATCTCTAGTGATAATGGTAGACATTTTGTAAACAAAGCTTTAACTGATTTGAGCCTTACACTGGGTTTTGACCTGAGAAAACGTTGTGCCTACCACCCGCAGTCAGATGGCACTGTCGAGCATGAAAATGGCACTCTAAAGAATAAACTGGCAAAACTTGAAGATGAAACTGGCCTGCCCTAGACTAAGTGCCTCCCATTAGCACTCATGTACATGCGCATGCGAGTTAGAAAGAGGCACAACATGTCTTCATTTGAAATCCTGTTTGCTTGTCCTCCAACTTTAGGTTTCTCCATGGAAAAGAGACAGCACCCCCACTAACCACATCACATTTTGAAAATGCCATGTTAGCCTATTGCTCTGCTCTGTCCTCCCAATTGCAAAACATCTCTCAACAGGTGAAACATCTCTCAACAGGTGAAAGCAAACCTGTTGAGAGTGTTTTCCACAACATAAGGCCTGGCGATTGGGTGATGATCAAAAGCTTCAAAAGAAAGAACCGGCATAGTAAACGGTGGTTGGGCCCCTACCAAGTCCTGCTGACAACATTCACGGCTGTGAAGATCGCAGAAAGGGCAACGTGGATCCACGCAACACACTGCAGAAAGGTTCCAGCGGTCAAGCCAGAAGAATCCAGACCAGACAAGGACGAGAAGCAGAAGTAAGTGATAAGCCACAATCACCACCCTACGTTGTAGACTAGGATGAGAAGCAGCCGAGCCGTATGAAGACAGAAGATTGCATAACACTGCATCTGACAGCCGTCATAAACAACCTGAGTGTACGCCAAACGCTGATCAGCAGAAACATACAGCACACATGCACACTTATACTGATACTGATATGACGGACAATTCAGACTCACAGCAGTGTTAAGCTGCTGAAGAGCAACGCCGCCAAAGACGTCAGCGGTGCCATCAGTTTTGGACCAAAACGGAAACGATGTGCGTGTGCTTTCTTATCACTTTCCTGCTTGGGGTAATCATATACCTATCGATGCACTGTTCTACCCCACCAAACAATCCTTTCTGGACAAGACGTGAGGCAAGCCACCTGGAGTATAACTTTGACAATTATTCTAGTGACACATATGACAATAATGCATGGCACCAGGTGGTGCGTTTGTCAGTCAGAAAGGCTGATGTGACTGGGTCTTGTTATGTCTGTACATACCTACCACATCATGTTACTCACTCTGTGCCTATGATTCCTTATCCTCTATACAGATCAGAAATGATGGGAGCATTGTTAGCGCAGACTGCAATTGAAAAGGTGCACCACAATGACACTGAATGTGATAAGGGGTTTACTGTTGAACTTGCGGGGAATACAACAGAATACTGTAAGTGGTTAAATGTCAGTGTAACAGATTTCGCTTTCCGCCAGGTCAGGGTTCACAATGTAACCTGCATAAACAAGAAGGCTCAGAAGCCTGTATTCACTGCCAACCCCACACTTTTTACAGCCCCAGGATGCTTTCATCTTAAGTGTAATCACAATGGGTCTACATATTTGGGCACTACACAATGGTGTGAGACCACCCTTAATGCCACCTGTGGTTTTCATGTGACTGGTACCTCATTTTTAAATACACAGAGGGTGCCATTTTTCACAACTCCAAACCTCACTCTACCAAGGGCCATGTGTGGACGTCAGAATAAAAGCCAATGTTCTGATAACCCTCAATTGTTTTTCCCTTGCTCAGATGGCTATGGCAGCCTCATAGCCCATGTTTGGGTGTGTGGGTCACAAGTTTATCAGTGTTTACCGCCGGGATGGTGCGGTGTATGTTACATGGCTAAGCTGATTCCAACCATGCGCATCATGACTAATCTCACTTATCACGGCCACTATTCATATTCACATTACTTCCCACCACGCCAGCATCACCGTTGAAGATGGGAGACACGGATAGATAGGGTTAGGATACATCTGGGAGTGAAACTCTTCGGTGCGCTAATATCTTCTTGGGGTACTGTAAATAATGCGCATAACATTGACAGACTAGCTATTGATTAAGAAAATCTCACCGCATTGACAGAAATGGGATTCTCAGCAATGACAATTGAAATGCGAGCTATGCGGAATGTAGTGTTACAAAATAGACTGGCTTTAGATATAACTTTGGCAGCACAGAGTGGGGTATGTCACATTATAGGTCAAGACTGCTGTACTTACATACCTGATGAAGGTGATAACATGACACATGTTGTGAGCCATTTGAATGACCTACTTTCACGACAGCTACAATAAGATGTGACCCCATCCTCTGGCTGGGATTTGTGGTCCTGGCTTACCAGCGGTGGCTGAAGGGGATGGCTGATGCGGATAGGTATGATACTGTTAATGATTCTGTTAATTTTGTTGTTTTGTGGTTGTTGCTTGATTCCAATTATCCGCAATATGATGTTGAAAATGTTTGCTATTAACATGATGCATTACACAGCTCTCCCTATAGCTGAACAGGCTTCAGACACCATCCAACAGAAAATGTTGAATCACACTGCCTTGTATATGTCACACTTCCCTTTCCCTGATGGCTATGATAGTGCTAACGTGTAAATATAAATGTTTGCTGTTGATATGTAACACCACTCCTCCCTAACCATATCTGACCCTGACCCATAGCCCCAACTCCCCTCTTTCCTCTTATTTGGCTTGCCCAGAAATCAGAGTATCTGTGCTTGTAAAAAAAAAACAAAAAACAAAAAAAAAAAAACAACCTCTTGTGTTCCCTTACACATTGCCATTTTTTCACATTTTAATGTTTATGATGCTCTTGTTAAAACTGTATAACGGGGTATAACAGTGGATGTTTTACATTGGCATTCTTGTATATATATGATCATATATGATCAGAAGAGGGGAAATGAAATGGAAATGTACGGATATTACTGTTGGTGTGCTGCTTTATTCTGTTTCTATGCCAGAAATTCCAATATGTCACTAAATGATGTTTAGCAGGCTTTATTAGGGTGTGATTTTAAGAAGCTGAAATACTGCCTTCCTTCTTTGTGCAGCATGAAGACTGTTGGTATGTCAAAGTTATACACTATCTGATGTGTTACTAAGTAAGGCGATGTGGTGAGCGTCCTACTCAGGTTATAAAAAATCTGCTCCCCCTTTCTGTGCAGAGCAGTGCTGACTGACTCCCTGTCTGATTCACTCCTCTCCTGCATGCAGAAAATAAAGGCTCTCCAACTTCTGCAGATCTTTGATGTTAATTATTTCAGGACCCAGGGACAAGGCAAATAAATTTCCATAACAGTCACCGAGGATCATCCAGCTTCATCAGAGGTCTCTGTTGGTCCAGCCTTGCCGCCCAAGATCACCATGGGTCGAGCTCCTCCCATCAAGGTCATCGCAGGTGCTCCATTCCAGGCTGGGACCTCCGTGGGTGCTGCCCCCCCCCCACCCGGATGAGGTCTCCGTGGGTTCTTCGTCCCAGCCCGGAACCTCTGTGGGTGCTGCTCCCCCTCCAGATGAGGTCTTTGCGGGTGTGTTGTTCCAGCCCGGGGCCTCCGAGGGTGCTGCTTCCCCATTTGTTGAGGTTGTCGCGGGTATTCTGGTCCAGCCCAGGGCCTCTGTGGGTGCAGGTCTTCCTCAGTCCAGGTCCACCATGGGTGCAGCTTTGGCCCAGTCTGGGTCCACCGTGGATGCAGCTTTGGCCCAGTCCGGTTCCACTGTGGGTGCAGCTTTGACCCAGTCCGGGTCCACCATGGGTGCAGCACCGCTCCAGCCCGGAGCCACCGCAGATGCTGCTTTGCTCCAGCCCGGAGCCACCGCAGGTGCTGCTTTGCTCCAGCCCAGAGCCACCGTGGGTGCTGCTTTGCTCCAGCCTGGAGCCACCATGGGTGCTGCTTTTCTCCAGTCCAGAGCCGCTGCGGGTGCAGCGCTGCTCCAGCCCGGAGCCACTACAGGTGCTGCTTTGCTCCAGTCCGGAGTTACCGCGGGTGCTGCTTTGCTCCAGTCCAGAGCCACTGCGGGTGCTGCAATGTCCCAATCTGTGACCACCGAGGGTGCTACAGGCCAGTCTGAGGGCGTCGTGGTTCCCCCTCTTCTGCCTGATGCCGTCGTGGTCCCCTCTCCTCTGCCACATGCTGCCGTGGTTCCCTCTCCTCTGCCACATGCTGTTGTGGTTCCCTCTCCTCTGCCAGATGCCATCGGGGTTCCCTCTCCTCTGCCAGAGGCCATCGTGGTCCCCTCTCCTCTGCCCGAGGCCATCGTAGTTTCCTCTCCTCTGCCTGACATCGTCGTGGTTCCCCCAACTGAGATGAGATGAGATGAGATTCAACTTTATTGTCATTACACATGTATGAATACAAGGTAACAAAACGTGACTTGGCATTTGGGCACGCTCTGCAGAGCGCATCCAAGGCCGGGGCAACCGCTAGGCGCCAGTCAACTCCAACTCCTCTGCCCCCTCTGTCATTGGGCTTCCCCATGGGGCAGCCACCTCCTGGGCCACCCTTTCTGTTTAGGTGGCTGAAGAGCCCTGGCTGACCGCCTGACACACTGTGCCATTGGGTTAGGTGGCTCATTTTCTTCGGCAGGCCACCCGACTCTTACCACCTCACCCTCTGCCAGGCCTGGGACTTTGGCCAGCCACCTGAACTGTCTAGTTCTTTGACCCAGGAGGCTTAGGTCCCTGGTTCTGTGTGGGTGTGGATCCTTAGTGGGGTCTTTGTTTTTTGTTTCCTCTTAGTCTGGGTTTTTGCTGGGATGTGAGTTCTGAGAGTTTTTCTTATTTTCTATGGTTTGTTTCGGTCCCTCCGTGCTTGGGTCCCCCTCCTCCCACACGGGGTGGGGTAGTTTTCTTGTTGGGGTAGGTTTTTTGTGTGTGTGTGTGTGTGGGGGGGGTCCTTTTCTTTCGTTGTTACCCGGGTCTGGTATCCACCCCTTGGGGTGGGGGGCTCTGTGACAATCTGAACACGAGGGGTTCCCGCCATGCTCTGTCTCTGGCTTTTTTCCTATATTTGTATGGTGATGTATTTTTGAGTTCTTTTTCTGTTATTTTATCTTTGGTTTATTTTCACATATTTTGTATTGTTTCTTAGTATGATTTATTTTCCTGGTTGTGTTCATTGTAGGGTTATTATTTACATTTGGTGTTTCTTGTCTTTATTTTTTATCTCATATTTTTGCTGTGTTTCCTCTTGTCTCGGGGCTGCAGCTGTCAGTGGCACTTTTGGGATTTTTGCTCTGTTGTGAGCGGTGCTCCTGTCTGCTGTCAGTCCCGTCTCTCCCTCTCATTGCTCCCAGCTGAGCCGAGGTTATAATCATTGTTTCCTCCTGCCTGCTCATGGTATCCACACCTGCCATCATTTGTGTTCATTTGTTTCTTGTTCTATTTAAGGGTTGTTATTTCATTTAATCATTCAGTTTGGATTTTGTGTTGGAGCACTGTTTTGACTTTGTGTTTTGTTTTTTCAATAAATTTCACAAACTGCAGTCCAGCAAGTGGGTCTCTCCTCTCTGCCCTGAGGGGCAATTTATGACAGTTCAGGGTCGAAACACTTGATGATGACTGGAAATCACCTGAAGACCTCTTCCTCCCAGCTAAGGCTGTATCCTTAGGAATATGCTATTTGTTTACATTTGTAATGTTTACATCTTAATTATCCATTTGTAATGGCACTTTGCATTGTTAAGGGTCATCTATATGGTCATATGCATTTTAAGTTGTTAGAAGTTTGCCCAGTGTTGCGATTTTCAGCCACAAGGTGGCAGTGGTCAGAAGGAAAGCAGTGAAGCCACCAAACCATGCCAAATGCATCTTGGTCTTTCTTTCCGGTTTACATTTTGGCGGGGAAATGCATGGAGGACAGTGGCGAGATACTGTGTGAAGTAAAAGGTAAATAGGCACATAACTTGTTAAATAATGATTTTGTAAGTATTTAAAATAAGCTAAATATCATTGTTTTAACAAACTCCTGTATTTTTGTAGCTGTAGATGTTGTACAGCCTGTATGTGTGGCGCAGGCCAGAGACTGCCTCAGCCTAGCAAGACAGAGAGCTAATTTTGCCATCTTGGTGTGTCATCATGGCATTTAGGAAACTGTTGCTAAATGTAAGTGTGCAATGCTGATATTTGACATTTTATTTTGATTGTTTTGTGGGTGTTGTGGTTTAAACATTCAACATTATGTTTTGTTTCTATGTATAGAAAAGCCCATTGCCATATTTTCTGGACTGCATATTTTCTTGACTGCTATTCATGCAGCCAGCTGTTTGTGTTGCCAAAATTTGCTGTCAGCATAACAAAAGTGACTTTAAGTTAAAAAGTGACAATAAAAGAATTCCCTGCAAGAACGCCAGTAATTGTGTCCTACATGGCAACTCATCTCCCGGACTCTCTCTCTCTCTCTCTCTCTCTCTCTCTCTCTCTCTCTCTCTCTCTCTCTCTCTCTCTCTCTCTCTTTATATTTTTTTTTTTAAGTTGAAAGAATGAGTAAGTCATAAATAAATAAATAACCTGTGTAACTGCAGGCAGTGAAAAAGGTCTGACCTGCTGGCAGTTGGTTTGAATATTTGATAAGGAGTCTTCAGTCACAACTTTTAGAAAAGCATCACAAGTAAGGAGCTGAAGACCTGTGAAAAACTGGATTTAAAACTACTGAGTGTTCCAAAGTGAATTTTTTTTCAACATTCTGCAAAGGTAAGCAACATTTTAGGGATGTATTTCATTCTGTAAATCCTTCTTGGTTATAAATTTGATGATTTTTTTTTCTATCTGAGGCTGCATCTGTTAAAAAAACAAACCATTTTACAGACACTGGTTTAGAGCTATAACTTACTAACTATACCTTTTTGTAACACTATAAATGGCAGATTCCCCACTGGAAGGCAGATAGAAATATATAGCTATGTAGCCTATATATTTCCTTTTTTAAGCTGAACAATGAGAATGAGTGAGCCATTTATAAATAATAAATAACCAACCCCTACACTGGGAAATAAAAAAATCTCTGACGCATGGGTACATTGTGCTGTTTCTCATATACATATCACAGGTTCATTCTGTCTTCTTTTTCAATTATATATTTTTTGTTTTTCTTTTTTCAGACAAGGATGACAAGGAGATGTTTAACTTTACCTTGACATGTTTTGACTGGCGTCTACAGTCTTTCTCAGTGACGCTTTTGAGGAAGACTGCAGGCGCCAGTCGAAACATGTCAAGGTAAAGTTAAACATCTCCTTTTCACCCTTGTCTGAAAAAAAAAAAAAAAACCTATAGGCTCTTCCGTTGCCTTGTCAGCCTTCTGGCTCCATTTCAGTCATGGATTATAAAAGCCACTGAAGACCATAGACTGTATGCCAGAGACATGAAGATGGTTAACTAAAGAAATAGGATAAACTAAGGCCTCTGTAGATAATTTATGGGCTGATATGAAAGCATTAAGGTAAGAGTAAATTTTACCTTTTTCGCTCTCTGTTGTGTCCTTGTTGATTACTATATTGAGGCTGGCAATAATTAATGCTACATACCCTGTTGCTGTGTTTGTGTGTGTGTGTGTGTGTGTGTGTGTGTATGCACAGTTACAGTAAACCCCACAGACATAATAATCTAATTAATGTATCTGTTTAAATATTGCTCTGGTTTTTGAAATGGTGTTGCCTAGGTTCATTTAACTGGAAAATTTGGCACTTGGGCTGCCCAATTTATTTATTTTATTTTTTGTGTGTGTGTCTTTTTCTTAAGCGTGTTTAGTCATTTCTGCGTTGGCA
The DNA here is from genome assembly GCA_020510985.1 of Pholidichthys leucotaenia. NCBI lineage: Eukaryota > Metazoa > Chordata > Actinopteri > Cichliformes > Pholidichthyidae > Pholidichthys > Pholidichthys leucotaenia. The sequence continues at coordinate 169,228,901 of CM035846.1, forward strand.
TTCTGTTAATTTTTTTTTTTCCATTTGGGGGGGAGGATGGGGGGTTGCCACATTGCGGTACCTTAGCCTCCCCCCACTGAGCTGTAGAAATGTCAGTCTCTCTGTGTTCTGGGACCGCTGACTTTACAAATGAAGCACTGGCCAAAACTTAGTCTTCTCTGAGTTGTTTTTTTTTTTTTAAATATGTGCTTTATTTGACCCTCATATTCTGGCGTTATGCAGATGCAGTAATGCCACATGTATGAGCTGCAGTTATCACTATGGCAAATCAGAAGGTTCTTCCCTGGACCATTTCTGCAACATACTCATTTAGAATTTGTATATACCGTATTTTCTGCAAATGCAATCTGAGTCAATCTTCAAAAACACTTTTTAATCAAGCAGTGTAGAAAATGCCCACACTTAAATCAAGAAGCTTCATCAGAGGGCAGGGAAAGAATACAACTGTGGGCAAACAGCTCTGCACACTTACAGGGGGCTGAGGCTGAGTGATAAGCAAGAGCTTCAGGTTGGCAGGCTAGTGGGCCTCGGAGGAAACATGAGTTAGACTAATATGTGTGTCTGTTTAACAAGCATGCTGGTGATGGGAGGCACTCGTTGTGTGTAGGGAAAGAGTTTATGTAGAGGACGACCCCATGGGAGGCATCAGGAATAATAGCTGAAGATACGTCAAGAACAGCCCGGGCAGCTTGCTTTAAAAGCCAAGAGGGAGCCTTTCCTTGGAAGCTAACTGTAGAGCATCAATTCTGTTTAGCCTGTTTTATGATGAACAGCACACACAGAGGAGCAAGAGGCAGGTTATTGATCACCATATTTCAGTTTAGGGTTGGCTTTCTCATTTATTTTCAAAACCATAAAACTTCCATTTGTTGTTCTTTATATCTGCAGATTATCCGGCTAGTGAAAAGGTTTTGTTTGTTTGTGCCCCATTCAGATGTCCACAGGTGCTATTAGCATCTTGTAAGAAACCCTTTAGTTGACAGGAGATGTGGGTGGCCAGAGGGAACATTCATACAGCTTTTCTCCCTTTCACTCTAAATTCTGTCTACTGAGAGCTATTAAAAGCTCATTTAATTAGCATAAGGACATGTTAATTTAGGAAATTAAGAGTGAGGCTATGTTCTGCCAGCAGTAATAAGGGGCCCTAATGTAGACTGGAATAATGATAAGACATCAAATAATGTGACGCCGATCCAACAATGTAACATAGCATCTTTAAAACCAAATGAGATCAGACATGCTTCTGCATGGTGTCAGAGCCCAAAGATTATTCCCCAAAAAATGTAGCCTATCCAATCTGTACTCCAATACCAGCCTTGATTTAGAGTTTGACTAATAGTTTTAATGCATTGCTGGCATTTTCAGTTATAAAAATGGCTCTTTAAACTGGAGAAGTGTCTGCAAGCATCTGCATTAGATTGTCATGGTGCAGAGAGCTGAGCACAGGGGGCAAATGCCTGGGTTTACCCCTCACTGCATTCCTATCCTCAATTATGGCCACAAACTTTGGAAAGTGAGTGCAAGAACAAGTCCATGCATACAAGCAGCCAAAATGAGGTTTCGCCTGATGGTGGCTGGGCTCAGCCTTAGACATGTGTTCCTCCACATCAGGCGAAGCTGAGCTGGTTCAGGTATATGAGCAAAACTGCTCCTAGTTCAGGTTCAACCAGAATGTGACCAAGGGGAGGGCGATGAAGCCCAGCTGGTGGTGTCCAAACTGAAAACCTCCTGCACCGGAGTCTGGCACTCTACTTACTTGTGTCACCAATATGGGTGTGCCATATTGTATCATTCATGAGAATACCAGTATAAATTTTGATACCGGTGTAAAAATGAATATCGCAATATTCAGGGTCCATTACACTGCCAATGGAAGTTACGTGTTACCATAGAAACGGGAAAAAAACATGGCATGGGAAGCGGCGCTCCGTGGTTGGAACGTCTTTGTCTGGTTGTGAGAAAGTAATTTAGTTTTAAGGCTGTTTCAGACTGCTGCCTTCATTTAAAAAAATGGTGCAGCGATGCGGATAATCTGCCCGCATTTTTTTCTGCATGTCAACAACGCGCTTCGGGAAAAGTTTTACTTCGCCCTGAAGCAATGTTGTTGACGTCCGAAGTGTCCAGAGGTTTATTTTCATTCCGTTGTGGCTGCTTATTCAACCAGCCAAAAGGAAAAAAAATCTGTTAACAGCCCCAGGAGTTGTCTGTGCAATGGAGATTTCTAACACGGGTAAACTGAGAGAAAGAGAGAGAGACGGGAGGTCTTACCAGCAGAAGTGTCTTGGGAAGAGGCAGGTAGGCCAGCATATATTCAGTATGATAAAAATGATGAAATGATAATAGTTTTGAATAAGCCCACTCCCTCCCTGTTTTATTTAGATCCTCTTCCCAACCTGGTGAAATAACAGACTAGACTAAATTAATTTAATATGTTAAAAACAGCAAAACCCCCTCATGCCCCAGAGCATCAGAATGAGATGAAGACAGAAGTGTTAAGGGTTTACGTTTTTTTAATGTTGTAAATAGGTTGCATTAACCACAGCTAAATTGCTCTTACATTCATAAGGCAATGTTTTCAGGACTATTCAGATGTTTTAAGAAAAATCTGCAGAATTTTCAAAACTACAGGCTATATGTAGATAAGATAAGATAAGATAAGCCTTTATTAGTCCCACAATGGGGAAATTCCAGGATTGCAACAGCACAGGGATAGCAACACTCATGTAGTCTGCAGTACCAACTTTACTCTCATCTGCTTGTTACTGTTCTCTCCGAAATTTGCTTTTTTTTTTCTCATTAAACATCTTTTCATAAAGGTGCATTTTTTTTTTTAAATTTTGAATGTTTTTGGTGACAAATTTGTGACCTTTTTCGTGCAGAATTGTAACTTTTTACCTAAAGCTTCTTACCTTGTGCTTTTACTCTGAAAAGGTGAAAAAATGAGAAGCAGCACCAGATTTAAATTAAGATTACTCAATCAGTTGTTTTAATAATCAATAGATCAGCTGACTATTACAATCCACATTTATAATTTTTGTCCCACCTGAAGGTTATAATTACATTTATAACTAGTTTGATACCTGTTATTTTAAAATACTAATCTGCTAAAACTGTAGTGGTTTCTGGTTTCCAACAACAGGGTGGCCTAGAAGGAAGTCAAATTCATAGAAATATTGTGATATCATTTTTAGGCCATATCGCCCACCCCTAGTCACCAAGATGCCAAACTTCATGCAATTCTGTTCTTGTGCCAAAGTCATCTTTATGAAATGTCTTTTGTGTCTTGCCAATGGAACATTTTGTTGTGAGAAAGTCAGACTGTGAATCAAAACAGTCCTGTGTTGTAGTGGGTTAAGGCAGTGTTTTCCAACCTTTTTTGAGCCAAGAAAATCCTTTGTACATTGAAAAACATCTTAGGGAACCCCACCAACCAAAAATGTTAAAATAATAAAATAACCCACTGTATCATATTATATTATTATACTATATATATATATATATATACTGTATATATACTGTATATATACTGTATATATATATATATATATCATCTCATCCTTCCATATGGACATGTATGGTACCGTTTGCTTTGATGGAGCCACTTCAGAAGCCTTCCCTGTCAGCAGTGGAGTGAAGCAGGGTTGCATTCTAGCACCAACTCTCTTTAGGATTTTTTTCTCAATGCTCCTCCACTACGTCTTCGCAGACTGTCCTGAAGGTGTCTACGTCCGCACGAGATCAGATGGAAAACTCCTCAACATCGCAAGACTTCGTGCTAAAACCAAAATCTACAAGGTCCTCATACGTGAGCTGCTGTTTGCAGACAACGCTGCTCTAGTATCGCACAGCGAGGAGGGCCTGCAGCATCTGGTCGACAAACTGTCCCACACCTGCAAGGAGTTTGGTCTCATGATCAGCCTTAAGAAAGTCAACATCATGGTGCAAGATGCTGTCTCCTCTCCTGTCATTACCATTGACAACACACAGCTGGAGGTTGTGGACACCTTCACCTACCTAGGGTCCATTGTTTCAAACACGCTCTCGCTGGACACCGAGATCAGCTCCAGAATTGCCAAAGCAGATGCTGTCATGGCCAAACTCAACAAGCGTGTGTGGAACAACAATCTGCTGAGTTTGAAGACCAAGTTACTCGTATACCATGCTTGCGTCCTGTCCACTCTCCTGTATGGCAGCGAGTCCTGGACAGCCTATGCCAGGCAGGAGAAGCGGTTAAACGGGTTCCACCTCCGCTGTCTTTGGTGCCTTATGCACATCAAGTGGCAGGACAGAGTCCTCAACACCGAGGTCCTTGAGTGGGCTGACTTGCCAAGCATCCCTGCATTTCTCAGCCAGAGACGACTCTGGTGGCTCGGCCGCATGCACCGCATGGAGCCTGAATGTCTGCCTAGATAAATCCTTTACGGAGAATTGCGGGTGGGCGTCCGCCGTGTGGGCCTACTGCTGTTGTGCTTTAAAGATGTCTGCCAACGCAACATGCGGTGTGCACAGATCAACGCCAATAACTGGGAGGTTACTGCCAAAAATCGAGCCACCTGGCGCCATAGTGTCAAAGAGGGTGTTCTCAAGATGGAAGCGAAAACGAGAGTCCAGATGGTGACGAACCGTGCGGTGAGGAAAGAACGTGCAGCATCAGCATGTGCACCATCAATCATCTGCACCAACTGCTCCAAAGCCACTCAAGGATTGGGCTGTATAGTCATTCCATGTGCTGCTCCAACCGTTGATGCGCTAACCATCGCCTCTTCGAGATGAGGATGCCAGAGAGAGAGATATATTGTATTTACTCACAGTGTCAAACTTGGGCCTGTTTAGATGAACACAAAGCTGCTATCCTGGAAAGAACATGTCAAGGTTGGCACTTTCCAGATATTTTTGCCAGTGTCAGTGTACCTTTGAATGGGATCCATTTATTTTGTCTGTGCATGTGAGCAGGTTTTCATCTTTGCCTTGCATTCGTGTGCTCTGTTCATTCAGACGCTTAAATATATCTACCAGGTATGCCAGCCTTGCTCACCATTGATTACTTGCAATCAGCTTTGTGTCATCGCACCTCTCATCAGTCAAAAACACTTTTTTTCCTCTCAGAGCTCATGCACATGGGCCAGCACTTTGCTGCACAACCTCTGTATGGAACAATGAGGTTTTACGCTCCACTGATATTGCTTCACATAAAGATGCAAATATGCAGCTTTTCACAGGTCTTGTCTTTACAAATTTACCACCCAAAAAATATCATCCAATACAAGAGCTAGATCTGCTGGTAAAGTCTTGGCAACAAGCACCTCATGATGCAAAAAACAGTGCATAACAATATATCGGTGGTGTGGGGGACCCAGACATTACATTCTCCACTCAGACTGAATGGCACAGGAGACGCTTAAAGGCTGTTAAACGGATATGCAGGACAGACTGTGGTTTTCTCCATAGGACCACATGATAATACGCATTCTCCTCCGGACTGCATAATAATGCACCAACAGGCTGGGTGACAAAGGGGACTGTAATTGTAAGTGTATGCATTGTAATGTGAATCCCCCAGGTCGCTAGGCGAGGTTGTAAGGTATAAAAGAGAGATGCCAGCGACCTGGGTTATTCTTCTTGTTGACTGATGGAGAGAGAGAGAGAGAATAAAGCCTACTCTGATCCAGCTCACTGCCTCACCTGCTCATTTCTCTCTCCACAGTGTCTCTCTTTCACTCTGCTAACAAAGCCTTTGGTGCATCCAACCATTGTGGCTGCTCCATCAGTACAGAGTCTACTTCAGAGTCTGAATCTTTCCTCTTCAGATATTTATCCATCACTCTTTTTCATCTCATTACCATGACCTCTAGTAGGTCTTAACAAGGTCATTAACATCCACAAAACACATGAAGAAGAAGATGAGGAAGAAGAAGAAGATGGTAGCCATTATTGCATTCATACTGATGCCTACTGGCATGGAAGAACCACTGCAGGCATCCATGTGCAACTGAAAATTATTTGCAAATTTTTGGACCAATTAACAAGGGAAATTAGATGATTTCCTGAGAACCCCTGAATGTTCTCTCAAGGACTGCCTTGGGTCCTATGACCCCTGTTTGTAAAACAAAGGGTTAGGGATTGGTCTGATATCCTGGAGTTCTTCCTACAAATGTCTTTCTCTTCCCAAGTATAACATACATACCTCTCCTGTGCATTTTTAAAACCTAATGTGTAGCACAAATACTGTTGGCAAACAGTACAAAATCCTGGTAGATGACTGTGCTGACTTTGGACTTGATAAAACACAGTGGACCAACACCAGCAGATGACATGACTCCCCAAATAATCATTGACTATGGAAACTTTATATAGGACCTCAAGCAAGTTGGATTCTGTGTTTCGCCACTCTTCCTCCAGACTCTGGGACCTTGATTTCCAAATGGCAGGACTTGATACCTGATTTGGGGAGCCATGTCATCTGCTGGTGTTTGTCCACTGTGCTTTATCAAGTCCAAAGTCAACACAGTCGTCTACCAGGAAATTTTAAAGCACTTCATGCTTCCTTCTGCTGACAAGCTTTATGGCGATGCTGATTTCATTTTCCAGCAGGACTTGGCATCTGCCCACACTGCCAAAATTATATTGGATAAATGTTTCATTATTTTAACTGAATTACTGAAATAAATTAACCTTTCAATGATATTCTAATTCACTGAGAAACACCTGTACAGTTTTGTTTTTTTTTTTTTAAAAAGAAGGCTAGAGGGCACTCAGAGAGCACATACCTCTGCCAAGGTTCTGTCCCTCCCTCACTTTGTCCTCCCCTCCATCCCTTTGTCTATCCATATCGCCATCCATCTGTACATTGCGAGATTGGGCCTTGGCGGAGGTATGCACTCACAGATCACCTCCAATATCTAATGAGTTGATCGTTGGGCCAAGGGCCACCTCTGGTGAAAATTTCATCCAAATCCATCCAGCAGTTTTGGAGTATTGTTGCTAACACTCTGTGAGAAGATAAGAGCCTTGGCAGAGGTATGCATTTTGAGATCATCACCAAAATCTAACCATGTGTTCAATGTGCCATTGCACACCTTTGTCATGACCCGAGCGCCGATCTCGTCCGCGCTCGGGTCATACATCATCTTTTTCAGGCTTTGACAGCAGTGTTTCCCTTCTGGCTCCCCAGGCTCTTATTGTGACAGCGTCCGGTGGAGCTTCCTGCTGTCAAGGCCAAAACAGCTGTGCTGCATTCGGGGTCATTAGTGACCGGCGTTAAAAGCGGACGCCGAATGGACCCCGATGCAGCAGTCTCTGTTTATCTCCCTATCAGAGCTCCGTGAAGACTCCTCGCTGTCTGTAGCATCGGGCATCCCCCGGCTCATCATCCTCAATTGTAAGTTATCCTGTTGTTATCCTATCCTCGTTGTAGTGTGTTTTAACCCACCGTGGCTCTTTCCTTTGTTAGTGTGTGTGTTATCCCCTGTTCCCTTACCTTTAATAATAAACACCTTTGCAAACTCACTGGTGACTGTTGGCGTCTTATGGTGGCTCGCGAGGGCCACAGTGACAGTAGACTGCTGCCAGAACGTCTAAATAGAGGCGTCACACCGAGACGCCATTCACCGTGAGTTTCTGCATAAATTGGACTTTGTTCTTCCCTGTCTGGGTATCCACTCTGGGAAAATGCCGTCGCCCAGGGGCCGCGTTCGGCGCCTGGGTAATGAGCTAGCAAGCGCCCTGGAGTATGTTGATGGGACGCTCCTCGCCGCTACCTTTGACGACAACCCCAACGACATGCGCTGGCACCTAGACTACGCTGAGGTTCTCCTGGACAATCTTCCTCGCTACGCCAACCACCCAGAAGTCAGCGCGAGGAGAAATGACATCGCCGCCCAGCGCGAGATACTCCGTGGGCTGGAGGGAAATCCCGGCAGGGAGCCGAAGAGGAGAAATCGTCGCCCCTTGCTTCGGGATCCTGCTCCTGCCTCCACTCCGGCCCGGGAGTTCGCACCCTCCAGAGGTCTTTCCCCATCGAGCATGACGTCAGTCGGGATTCCCCCAGAGGAGCTGCAGCTGACTGCAATTAGCATCTGGGACTGAGTGGCTGCTGCTCGCTCCTCTGTTCATCCATCTGTAATTATGAAGCATGTGGTGGCAGCAGTCAGACTGGTGGAGAGGAATCCCGGGCTAAGTGACTTTCCTGAGTTCGCCGACCTCCTTGCCTCTGTCTCCGCACAGGAGCGGTGATTCCCGGACCTCACCTTCGCCTCGCCCTCTGCCAGAAACCGTTGTCACCTCTACAACCCTCCTCAGTGTGAATCCCGTCCGGATCCATTTCCTGGTCACCGCAAGGGCTCAAACCCCCACAAAGCTGTCACTCCTGCGCCTCATCAGAGGAGAATCCCCGCAGCCTCATCTCCTGGGTCATCTTCTCCTGCTGTCCCGTCAGTGCTCCGTCGTCTCGGCTGTCGCCCCCTCCTCCTTGTCGCCTATCCCAGCCGCTGTGTGTCTCTGGAGTCCTGTTTCGGCGAGCCCCATCCCGGAACCCTCTCAAGCGGCTCCCCCTCGTCCTCCCAGGGGGCCCGCTGTCACCGTCCGGCGGGGAAAGGGAGGAGCAATGTCCACCGCAGCAGGCACCATCCAGCCTCCAGGAGACAGGCAAGTCCAAACTCATCCATATTCTCATTATTGTGATTTGCCTTGTCAGACACCTGGGGGTGGAGTTCGGGGTTCGCAGTCCCCCGAGCTCCCACCACCTGCTGTGGCTTTATTTTTTGATCCCGCATCCTCAGTGTCTCTCTCCGCTGAGCGGTCCTCGACGCCAGGCCAACATTGCTGGATGAGGAGGGGGCCTGCGGTTCTGGAGAGCGTGGTTCCAGTCCCGCAGCCACGTCGTGGGCGGAGGAGGAGAGTGGACTGCAGCGTGGAACCTGCGCCAACGAGGAAGCCTCCCCGGGTCTCCATGGACGAGCGGTCCGGTCCAGCGGGTCGAGGGTCCCCTGCCACCACGCTGTGTGGGCCGTCAGCGTGGGCATCGCTGCCAGAGGATCCAGAGGCTGCGGACACCATCATGCCAGCTGCGGAGCCCGACGTAGTTGAGTGGGAGCCTGATGACGACCTCCTGCTGTCTGAGCCCGGATCATCGGAGTCCTGGACGGCGTCAGAACCTTAGATCAGGCAAGTGCTCTGCATTGTCTTTCTCCTTTCCGTTCTAGAGCATTTTTGCCTGTCTCTTGGGGAAACGAGCCGGCTGCAGCCACCCGCTGCATCCGAGCTTGTCTCGCTGGGCTCTGGTGCTGCCGGTGATCCTGATCCCGGTTCTTCTCTCTCTCCCGAGCCTTCTCCCTGGGTCGCCGGCGAGGAGCTGATTTCGCCCGCTGTGCCAGAGGTTCCAAGTTCGGGGTTGGAGGTCGGTTCTGGTGTGGCGCCGACCCAATCGGGGTCCGACGCGGGTGCAACCGTGACCCAATCGGGGTCTGATGTGGGTGCAACGGTGACCCAATCGGGGTCCGACGAGGGTGCAGCACCAGCAGGATCCAGGTTCGGTGAGGGAGCTGCAGATCCCCTGCCACTGGACACTGGACCGGCTCATCTTCTCCCCCATCTTCACCATCGTCCTCATCTTCACCCTCATCATTCCCCCAAGCCTTCTCCACCAGGTGCCATATGGACCTCTCACTTTCGGCCCGGCTTGCCCTCACTATTCCCCTCTACAGGGAAGCCGTTGCCTTTCTCTCCCCTGCGGTCCTGGTGGCTGAGCAATGTGGGTCGGCCGCCAGAAGGACTGCCGCACCCATTTGGCTCTCTGGGCCGGCCACCCGACCCACTGGACTCTGTATTTGGCGGCCTGGTTCGGCCACCTGAAGTACTGTTTTTCCTGGCCTGGGATTCGGGTAGGCTGCCTGAACTCTTCCCGTTACCCCTGTTGGCGGCTCAGACCCTGGGTGCGGGGAGGCCCCCCGAACTGTGTAATTGTGCCTGTCATCCCTGTGTTTTTCCCCTCTGTTCCCTTGTAATTTTGTGGATGTATGGGTATGTCATTATGATTCCATGTTATCTCATCGCTGTTAGCGTGTGTTTGTGTTTGTGTTTCGTGCACCTTATCTCTGTTAGTATGCCCTTGTTTTCCTTCTAGGCCCCCTCCTGTTGTTGCATTCCTTTTTCTTTAGGGTTTGATCCATATATTGTCTGCATTTATGGAGTATTGTGGGGTTTTTTTGTCTCTCTTCCCCACCTTACTCTGTGATTGCTTCGTTTGTCCCCTGTCAGCGTCATGGGTTTTTTTTTCTTCTCCTTTTTCACTCCTTCCTGGCCTGCGCCCCATCTGCCCACCCTGGGGGGGGGGGGGGGGGGGGCTTGGGTGTTATTAGCCGTTCTGAGCCTGGCCTCTAGGGGGAGATACTGTCATGACCCGAGCGCCGATCTCGTCCGCGCTTGGGTCATACATCATCTTTTTCAGGCTTTGACAGCAGTGTTTCCCTTCTGGCTCCCCGGGCTCTTATTGTGACAGCGCCCGGTGGAGCTTCCTGCTGTCAAGGCCAAAACAGCTGTGCTGCATTCGGGGTCATTAGTGACCGGCGTTAAAAGCGGATGCCGAATGCACCCCGATGCAGCAGTCTCTGTTTATCTCCCTATCAGAGCTCCATGAAGACTCCTCGCTGTCTGTAGCATTGGGCATCCCCCGGCTCAGATGCCGTCTTCTCATCATCCTCAATTGTAAGTTATCCTGTTGTTATCCTATCCTCGTTGTAGTGTGTTTAAGCCCACCGTGGCTCTTTCCTTTGTTAGTGTGTGTGTTATCCCCTGTTCCCTTACCTTTAATAATAAACACCTTTGCAAACTCACCGGTGACTGTTGGCGTTTTATGGTGACAACCTTATGACGCCAGCCAACTGACCGCCAGCCAACTGACTGCCAACTGACTGCAGCCTTCGTTTCTGACGAAGGCTGCAGTGCAGTTGAAACATGTAAAGAAGGTACAGACATCTCCTTTCTATTTTATTTTTTGTCTTTTATATGAGCAAAAGATAAATAATTAAAAGAAGACAAAATGAACCTATTTGACATGATAGTAATAAAAAAATATTTGTATCAATATTTTATTTAAGAAATATAAATTATCCACCGTAGTATCAGTGCATGTTCATGGTTACCGTGGTAATGCACCGGGGGGGGGGGGGGGGGGGGCGTTGGCGGTTACAGGGTGTGTCAAATGGAGAAATTTTGTGAATGGCAGTTAAGTTGACTGATATTCCCTGAGAATGGAGCAGGGAATATGGAATACAGTTGAAGTACACTGTGGATTGGAATGTAGCAAGTGCATTTACATACCGTGTGGGTCATGTGGCTCGCAACAACATCCTGTTTCTGGTACATGCCGCCGGAGTTACGTTCGCATGCACTCTGAACACCGTCATAAACTGCAGACGTGCTTGCTTTTTTCTTGGCGTCTTCAGATGAAATAATGTCAACCATCACATACTATGTTGATGGAGACTACATTTCTTTTTGTTCCAAGCTATTTTACTTTTTCTGCAGTGTTTGGGGGTAAGAGTGCATTGCTTCCAGGGTGCGGAGGTGTGTGGCCATGCACGTAACTCCGAGAAAATGTCTTAAAGGGGAAGTAGATGAAAAGCTCAATATTAATATATAAAGTAATTTTCAAAAAATTCCTGAATCCAGATCGTGAAACGGATCACCACTAAAATCTAATCCTGTTCCTCATGCCATTACACACCTTTCCTGAAGATTTCATCAAAATCCATTCATAACTTTTGGTGTAATGTTGCTAATAGACAGACAAACAAACCAACAAGCCAGCACTGGCAGAAACATTACCTCCTCCCTTGACGGAGGTAAAAAAAAAAAAAAAAAAAAAAAAATTGGGGATCTGTAATCATTTTGTTAGCATATCAGCACATAATATTTTATTAGTGAAGCTTTTTTGGTGTTAAGTAAATCCTATGGACAAAATTCTAAATGATTTGTTGGTAGTTAGGGTTTCTGGAGAATACACTGATAGTGGCCTAGATTCCCCCAAATTTTATCCCATTCCAAGGCAGGTCTTAAATCTCCATATGTTGTGACAGTGGCCAATAAACGTGCTTCAATAAAAACTTATAGCACTGTAGTAATTTTTACATCAAGGCTAAACATATTTTTATCATGATTCCTCGTGCACCGCATTATGGCGCACGAGGGAAGGAAAGAAAAACCCAGTTGCGAGAGTAGAAAGTGCCATTTATTAACTTAAACCATGAAAATAACAAGTCCAGCTTAGACCACACAAATACAGGAAGATGCGATGATGAGTTAAGCCACCAGACATGCAGGGCGCCACTCGGATGCTCAACAGCCCTGCGACGGGAATGCCTAGTGCCACAGAGCTACCGCTGACACAGGGAGAAAGGCAAATATAGCTTACAGAACTGAAGTGATCAGGGGCTATCCGTGCAGTCTGGTGGAAGAAGAAGTGAGGCAGAGTCAGCTGCTAACATCCAGGAATAAGACGTCTGTAAATGTCAGGCTGAATACGGGAAGGGAGTTGTACAACATTCATGGAGGAACACGCTGCCACGAATGTGGGTGAATGCTCCGACAATCTCTTTCCACAAATGCAGCATATTTATTATCCTGATGCAAATGAGGAAAGAGATTGCTGGTGTGATGAAGCGTGGGCTGAACATAATTGAACCAGGTGAGTGGGAGTGCGTGTATGAGCGTGTGAATGGGAGTGAATGGAGTGTGTGTGTATATGTGGGGGAACACCCATGATGAAGCACAACTGATGGCACTTGACAGGAGGAGGGGGCGTGCCCAAGCTGTCAGGGAGCAAAGGACCCAAACAGCTCCCTGACGCACCTGACGGAAAAGAGGGCAAAAATAAACAATAAGTCAGAAGTGGGTTTGGAACAACCAAACCCAGATTCATGACAGCCCCCCTCCCCCCAGGGGTGGATTCCAGAGACCTCAGTACCATCAGCCACAAACAAAAAGAAAAGAAAAAACACACCTCAAGGAAACCCCCCTTCCCCCAGCAACAAACCGGAGTGGTGGCTCAGTTGGTAGAGCATCCGCCCCACACCCGGGAGGCAGGGGTTCAAATCCTGGCCGGATCATGCTGAAGACCATAGTGTATAAAAGTGGAACTTCCTGCCGTCCAGCTTGGTGCTCAGCAATAATGGAATGGAGGAGGGAAATCTGTGGTGGCGCCTTGCATGGCAGCGGCCCTCTGATTCTGCACTTGGGGTGTGTGTGATTGACACTGTAGATAGGTAAAGCACAATCTCGTTCTACTGTACATGATTGGTTGTACGGTTGAATGACAATAAGGGTGATTTAAACAAACCCAGGGTGGGAGGTGGGGGGAAACCGGTTAGGAGGGAAGCAACCAGTGAAAAACACAACAAATAGTAAGCAACTAATGAGCAGTGCCCCTCCTAACAACCCCCCCACCTAGGACATTAACCCCCCTCCCCAGAAGTCCAAAGTTCAGGGGGTCGGCCAGAGTCCCAGACCCCCAGCATGGCGAGGCATGACTGATCGGGTGGCCTGCCCAAGTCCCATGTCCAGCAGCCGGCCCACCACATAGCATCCGGTGGCCTGCCCGGACCGATGGGCCACTCGACCCAAAGGTCAAGTCTTTCGGGTGACCAACCAGTGTGGTGAAGCCACCAGAACCGGAGGGGAAGGCGGAGAGGCAGCCTACACGCTCGGGAACCTTGGTGGCCAAACCGAGGAACAGGAGTCCCCCTGCCATCCGAAACTTGGAGCAGGGGGACCGTAGCACCCGCGACAGCCCTGGTCTGGGACATGGCTGCACCCGCGATGGTTCTGGTCTGGGACGTGGCTGCACCCGCGATGGGCCCCAGCTGGAGCTCTGCTGCGCCGACGGTGGGCCCCAGCTGGAGCTCTGCTGTGCCGATGGTGGACCCTGGCTGGAGCTCTGTTGCGCCGATGGTGGGCCCTGGCTGGAGCTCTATGGCGCTGACGGTGGGCCCCGGCTGGAGCTCTATGGCGCTGACGGTGGGCCCCGGCTGGGGCTCTGCTGCACCCATGGTGGACCCTGGCTGGGGCACCGTTGCACCTGCTGTGGTCCCCATTGGGGACCTCATTGCTCCTGTGGTGGCCTCCTGCTGGAGTTCCGCTCCACCTGTGGTGAACCCTGGCTGGAGCTCTGCTGCATCCATGGTGGGCTCTGGTTGGCGCACCGTTGCACCTGCGGTGGTCCCCATCAGGGACCTCATTGCTCCCGCGGTGGCCTCCCCAGCGAGGGAGGTGAGGCTCCTCATGACCCTTGGAGCTGGACTCCGATCCTCAAAGGTCTCTGGCGGGATCCGCTGCTCTCCGGCAACCCTGTCAGGGGGTTCTGAACCTGGAGAGGGAGAAAGAGAAACTGGGTCAGGGTCATCGGCAGCGGCAGAGCCCGGTGAGGCAGCCCCGAGGGCTACTGTGAGCTGCCCCGGGTCCTCCTCACCATGAGTCGGGCAGTGTGACATCGACATAAAGATGATTGACATAATGGAGCACACTTGCCTGAACTCAGGCTCCACCGCTGTCCAGGACTCCGGCGATTTAGGGTGTGTGGGTATTGTCAGTTCACTCGGTGCTGTTCCCCTGTCGACCTCCTCCAGGACCACTAGCCCTGCGTTGTCATCCGTGGGCAACCCAGGTAGTGGCAGCTCCTTTCCGGCAACCCTAGGAAGGAGCTCAAAGGGGATAGGAGAGGAGGAACGGTTAGGATCGCCGGCAGTGGCAGAGCCCGGCGAGGGGAGTCCAGATGCAGCTGGGAGCTGCAACCGTCTCTCGTCCCCAAGAGCCAGACAAGATCTCTCAATCATTGACAAATGAACTACAGGTGAGATTACTTGCCTGTGCTCAAGCTCTACTGCCATCTAGGACTCCGACGATGACGTTCCGGGTCCCATCGGCTGGAGGTCTGGTCCGGGGAATGACTCCACTGCGGTGGCCTCCACAGCAGGCATGATGGTGGTTGCAGTCACGGTGCTCCCGTGCGCCGTCCTCCACACCTCCGGCGGCCGAGGACGACCTCTCCGCTGGCCCCTGGGCTGGACCCTCCTGGGCCTCCAGCTCCTCTCCCCTTGAGCGACCTGGATCCAGAACCAGCTTTCTAGTAGGCGCACACAGAACGGAGTTGGTGAGGTCAGGTACAGGAGCATTATATTCCGCTGGGGCGGAGCACCCAGGGGACTGAACACCCTGAGTCTCCTCGCCAGGAGGCAAGCAAAATTATTCATTAACCATGAAAGTTAAATGAGAAAAAACTTGCCTGTTCTCCTGGCACTGGATGGCCCCAGTGGCCCCCGAAGCGTCCCCTCTCCTCTCCTGGCGTTCCTCATCGAGCTGTGGCTCCTCCTCCCTCGGGGAGAGTTCCTTTAATCTCCCGGCCATCTCCGGGAGGAGCCACGGCTTCGCCTCCAGGATGAGGTCCATCTCTGCCAGAAGAGCCCGCCTACGTTCCTCCAGTTCCTCCAGAGACGGAGCAGAGCATGGCTCCAAGCGGGGAGGCAGGGCTGTCATCGATGGGGCTGAACGCTTCCTTCGGCGGGGATTCCTTCTTCTCCTCCTCACGGGCGGCTCGGGAACCAGATAGTCCGGGATGTGGAGCACCGCACTGGGCAGCGGATCACCCATGCTGAGGGGCTCCGTAGTCTCAGGAGATAGGAGCGAATTCGCCGCGAGGAGCTCGAGCACTGGGAAATCCTCCTCTGATTCCTTGCAGGACACGGCGAAGATGTCCCTGAGGATCTCCATTGCCTCGGGATGGTCCCAGAGGCTATCTCGCTCCATAACCCTCCTCGCGGTATCCCAAGCCTGCCGAACAGTCGGGGAGGAACAGGGCTTCTGTGTCCATGAAAAGATTTCCTCCAAGAAGCACAGCGAGCGCAGCTCCCACTCCGACTCCCTCTCCGTCCAAACCACCATGTTGACACTCGGGAAGGAAGAGAAAAAAGCGCGGAAAGAAAAAGAAAAACACACTTCTACTCTGCTGGTTTTTTTGTGTATGGTCAGAGCATTCTGTAATGATTCCTCGTGCGTCATAATGCGGCGCAAGAGGGAAGGAATGGAAAACCCAATTGCGAGAGTATAAAGTGCCCTTTATTAACTTAAACCACAAAAATAACAAGTCTAGCTTAGACCACACAAATACAGGAAGATGCGATGATGAGTTAAGCCACCAGACATGCGACGGGAATGCCTAGTGCCACAGAGCTACCATTGACACAGGGAGGAAGGCAAATATAGCTTAAAGAACTGAAGCGATCCGGGGCTATCCGTGCAGTCTGGTGGAAGAAGAAGTGAGGCAGAGTCAGCTGCTAACATCCAGGAATAAGACGTCTGTAAATGTCAGGCTGAATACGGGAAGGGAGTTGTACAACATTCATGGAGGAACACGCTCTCACGAATGAGGGTGAATGCTCTGACAATCTCTTTCCACAAATGCAGCGTATTTATTATCCTGATGCAAACGAGGACCGGTGTGAGGAAGCGTGGGCTGAACATAATTGAACCAGGTGAGTAGGAGTGCGCGTATGAGCATGTGGATGGGAATGAATGGAGTGTGTGTTTATGTGTGTGGGAACACGCATGATGAAGCACAGCTGATGGCACTTGACAGGAGGAGGGGGCGTGCCCGAGCTGTCAGGGAGCGAAGGACCCAAACAGCTCCCTGGCGCGCCTGACGGAAAAGAGGGCAAAAATAAACAATAAGTCAGAACTTCCAAACCCAGATTCATGTCATATTTTATTGTGCCATATAGAGTTTGCAGGGTCAAAAATTCCTTGAAGCTGCTTTTTCCATAGTCGGGGTTGCCAATCACTGTCATCTTCAGAACCTGGATCTGGAAAAGCAGCAGACAGTGGATGGAGTCATCGGCTGGCATTTTCACACTGAAACTACACTGTCAGCGACACTTAAGTAAAATGTGCCTATTTTTATGTCACAGTGATAGGGTGGAAAACCTGCTTAATTAGAATAAACAGAAAAGCATCTTATGGTATTAAAATTAACTTTAAATAGAATAGTAAAGTCTAATGGAATACTGAAACACTGTCAGTCCACCAGACAGTTGTTTGTGAAAAGTTTGCAGTAGCTGAAGTATTTAAATGAAGAATAAGTTGAGAAAAACATCCAGGGCGACCTTGCAACAAAACAACCCACCACTTCAAATTCTAGCAGTGGTAGAAAACAACATAAAAAGGCATAAAAGGCACGGCATAATGGCTGCTAGGAAATAACTATATATCTGCACACCAATCTATTGGTTTATTTTGCTGCTAAGAAGATTGTCCATTGTGCAATAAAACAAAATGAAGTCACTGATTACAAGCTTCGAAATATTTCAGATCAGGCTATTGGCTTCCCACTATCACAGTCATAATCAACATCATCATCTTATTTCATCCTGAGAGCCCTGTGCTGCACAATAAAATGGTGAGCGCCGCTTCCGTACCAAGATTAACAACAGCACAGGCTTTTGGATTTACATAGTCTTTTTTTATATAATGATTCACACATGGAGGCACTCACACACACACACATACACACACACACACAAAACCAACCGATGCAACACGAAGACTGCAATTCCTCACCCAGATCTCTCATTATTGCCTCGGCACTAATGACGCAGTGAGGATCAAGGTGCTGCATGGAGATGAAAGAGGAGATGTGAAGGATTTACAATGCTTCCAAGATCACTGATAAAGCACGGCGTAAACAAAACTTAGCCCAGGGTTTTTCCACCACTGAGGAGTTTGGATTTATTCTCCTGATCCAGCATTATCCTCTTTAAACTTGCGGCATCAGACAGGCAGAGGGCAAAAATCCTGATGGGGCCCGGCAGAGCTCCAAAGTGGCAACATCTTAACACGGCCACTCAGTCTGGATTTCCACTGTTTAAACACAAGCGCTGTATGTTCTCTGTACTCATTAGTGCTTGAGGAAAGCCTAATGCTTCCTCTAAGTGGCTGTAGAGCAGATCACACTTTATAAGGGGCCATTAATCAGCAGCAGCCGGAGAAAACTTGTCCAACTAAAACTTGAGGATCTCTGAAGCGCAATCATGCTCGATGATCATCATCAGGACCAGTTCCACTGGCATCCAATGTCTCCCCCACCACGATACTCCCACTCTGGTATGGCTCCCCTTTGTTTTCCTGCATGAATGACATGTATTAAAGTAAAGCAGCTGTGCAATGTGCAGTAAGCTCTCAGAAAATGTTTCATCAGCTCAGAAGTCACTATCTTTGCTGAGATCTCTCACATCTCCCCCTTCTTAATGTTTACCCCCCACAACTTCCCAAAAGCATTATGTAAGCTACTTTAATTATAGACACAGTTTCTCTTTCTTAGGGGAATGATATGATTACATCAAAGTCCAACGAATGTGGCCACAACATTTATGAAACCGTTTTTGGCCTAATGGTGGCTGGCGTGGCTTCTGTTAACGGTTATGGGAGGCTACACCAGCCACAGTGCATATTTGTCCAAAATGGTGACTTGAAATGCTGCTATTAATATTTCAAATCATAAACAAACAATTAGTTCTGCTCCTTTATTCAGCAGCGTTGGGTGACACCTCTGAGCCTAGCAGCAGTTTCAGCACTCCTACATCACATTAATCAAACTGGGGCTGACTGTAGGGAGAAAAAAAAAAAGGCATCTGGAGACCATTTTGCGATTAACAGAGAATAAGTTCTCATATAAAAAAAAGTGCTCAGAATCAGCACTTTTGGCCCATGGAGACTTCTGGGAAACAGAAGCTGCCACAACTGGATAAACAGCAATATCACAGCCAGGAATCCCACGGCCAATTATTGTGAGGAAACTGGCATTTTCATGGTCAGACAAAAAAAAAAAACTGGATAGAGTAATTATGTCTCAAAATCACAAACCATTAATCTCTTCAAACACAGTCGGCCAGCAAAATAAATAAGCAGATCAAGTTGTAGGCTGTCGATTGCTAGGAGGAGATTAATAGTCTGCCACCGCAGTGATGACTGCAGTAACTCCAGTCCAGTCTTGGAGCAGAGGCGAGCAGGGTGAAGTCACATTAGTGATGAGTAAGCCAGTGACTAAGCTCAGCTCCAGTGAAAATAAACCACCTACCTAAATGCCCTTTGAAAGTTGTGGTGTCTTCCTTCACTAAGCCGTCTCTTCAATTAAGAAGGGCTTTAGTGGGTTGTCTGTGCAGTGGCAGCAGCAGCAGCAGCAGCCAGCTCTTCAGCTTAAGTGGGTCACAGTAAATCCAGTCAGGTGGTCCGGGCACTTCATGTATTTCTGCGTGTAGAACAGAGTAAGGCCACTGAGCATTAGTTCAGCGGCGGATTTGGACTCCCAATACACATCTGAGTACATGCACGTTCTCTTTTAACATTGTTGCTTTGGTTCAGCAGTCATGTGGAGCAGTGTGAGGCTTTGGGGTTACCTGCTCTGAGCTCAGGTTTGCTTTGAGGTGTCTGGTTTGATCCTGGACTTTATTATCATTCTGGTTCATTAAAATCCAGCAACAACATGCTGGTAAAAGGGAATAGAGGCATAAACTCTATTCCCACGAGAACATACTGGAAATGTTTTAGTAAAATTATTGACAAAGGAATTACATAATAATGGGGCCTTGTATTTGTATTAGATTCCAGGTGAGACAAAGATCTTAACGCAGACAGAGAATGTTGGGTGACCATTGAAATCAAAAACAGGCCCAATCTCTCAACAATCTCCTAAAGTCTGGCAAAATCTGTTTCTGTGTAAATGTTTTGGTGACCGCGGTGTCATCAAAAATTCAGTTTTCAAAGATCCTTGAAAGCTTGCCAAGAGACCCAAAGAAATGGCTGAAGGATCACTAAGAGTTTCTTGGGTGTCCTGTGGGCACAGATGTGCTGAAATCATCGAAAGCAAGGGCCTCTACACTTCCTATCCATTTTTGAATCCTATAGCCCGAAAAAATTTGTTTAAATCTTCTCTTCTGACTCAGTGGTCACTGTTCTCTAAATTTTCCTCACTTTTTTTTTCTTTTAATAAATGTTTATGCTGAAGTGCCTTGGTTATTTAAAAAAAAAAACGTGCAACTACAGCAGTGGTATAGCCACAGCTGATAGTCTATCAAATTCTGAACAATGAAGAATACAGTATCTCACAAAAGTGAGTACACCCCTCACATTTTTGTAAATATTATATCTATTCATGGGACAACACTGAAGATATGACACTTTAATACAATGTAAAGTAGTTAATGTCTAAACCGCTGGAAACAAAAGTGAGTACACCCATAAGTGAAAATGTCCAAATTGTGCCCAGTTAGCCATTTTCCCTCTCCGGTGTCATGTGACTCATTAGTGTTACAAGATTTCAGGTGTGAAGGGGGAGCAGGTATGTTAAATTTGGCGTTATCGCTCTCACACTCTCTTATACTGGTCACTGGAAGTTCAACATGGTACCTCATGCAAAGAACTCTCTGAGGATCTGAAAAGAACAATTGTTGCTCTACATAAAGATGGCCTAGGCTATAACACAATTGCCATCACCCTGAAACTGAGCTGCAGCATGGTGGCCAAGACCATACAGCGGTTTAACAGGACAGGTTCCACTCAGAACAGGCTTCGCCATGGTCGACCAAAGAAGTTGAGTACACGTGCTCAGCGTCATATCCAGAGGTTGTCTTTTGAAAATAGACATATGAGTGCTGCCAGCATTGCTGCAGAGATTGAGGGAGTGGGGGGTCAGCCTGTCAGTGCTCAGACCATACGCCACAAACTGCATCAAATTGGTCTGCATGGCTGTCGTCCCAGAAGGAAGCCCCTTTTAAAGATGATGCACAAGAAAACCTACAAACAGTTTGCTGCAGACAAGCAGACAAAGGGCATGGATTACTGGAACCATGTCCTGTGGTCTGATGAAACCAAGATTAACTTATTTGGTTCAGACGGTGTCAAGCGTGTGTGGCGGCAACCAGGTGAGGAGTACAAAGATAAGTGTGTCTTGCCTACAGTCAAGCATGGTGGCGGGAGTGTCATGGTTTAGGGTTGCATGAGTGCTGTCAGCACTGGGGAGCTACAGTTCATTGAGGGAACCATGAATGGCAACATGGTACTGTGACATACTGAAGCAGAGGATGATCCCCTCCCTTCATAAACTGGGCTGCAGGGCAGTATTCCAACATAACAACCCCAAACACACCTCCAAGATGACCACTGCCTTGCTAAAGAAACTGAGGGTAAAGGTGATGGACGGGCCAAGTATGTCTCCAGACCTAAACCCTACTGAGCGTCTATGGAGCATCCTCAAACAGAAGGTGGAAGAGTGCAAGGTTTCTAACATCCACCAGCTCCATGATGTCATCATGGAGTAGAGGAAGAGGATTCCAGTGGCAACCTGTGAAGATCTAGTGAACTCCATGAACAAGAGAGTTAAGGCAGTGCTGGAAAATAACGGTGGCCACACAAAATATTGACACTTTGAGCACAATTTGGACATTTTCACTTGGGGTGCATTCAGTTTTGTTGCCAGCGGTTTAGACATTAATGGCTGTGTGTTGAGTTATTTTTAGGGGACAGCAAATTTACACTGTTATACAAGCTGTACACTGACTACTTTACATTGTATCAAAGTGTCATATATTCAATGTTGCCTATGAAAAGATATAATAAAATACGTCAAACAGGTTCATTTTGTCTTCTTTCAATTATTTATCCTTTTTTTTTTTTTTTCCTTTGAAAGACAAAAGTAAAATAGAAAGATGTCTTTACCTTCTTTACATGTTTCAACTGCACTGCAGCCTTCATCAGAAGAGTCAGCTGATTGCTGCCAGGTGACATTTATCAGCTGATTTTCGTAGGCGGGGCCAGCTCAGCAGATCTGTCAGATCCGCCGAGCCGGCCCCGCCTCCCGCCGTCAGATGGTCTCTGGAGAATATGGTCCCAGGTGTGAGAAAGCATAAAGGCCCCCTCATCTCGGTTCATGGTGTCTTTTCCCCGCTTTCTGATCTCTATTGCCTCCTTGATCCAACGTTTGTGTCTGTTGCTCTCCGATCCAATAATTTTTGTGTTGTCCCAGTCCATGATGTGATTATTTCTTTTGCAGTGGTCCGATATAGCTGATTTTAATGTTTCTTGTTCTGCTTTTTCTTTTTGTGATCTTGTGAGTCGTCCTTGCGTTTCCTTCTCACATTCCTTTTGGTGTTCTTTTTTTCTTGTGGTGAATAATCTTCCGGTTTCTCCAATGTAGGTTTTTTTACATGATCTGCATGATATTTCATATAATACATTGCATTTATTGTCTTGTTCTATTCTGTCCTTGGGGTGTACTAATAACTGTCTTAATTTTTTGTGTGGTTTGACTGCTGTGTTTATTTTGTATTTTTTCATGATCCTTTGAATTGGTTCCGTGATCCCTCGTATGTATGGTATAGTTATGGTTTCCTTGTTTTTGATTTCAGCTTTTGTTCTGTGTCTTGTGTCCTGTTTATTTTCTTTGTTTTTGACTTGCTGTTTCCCTTTGTTTATGGCCCATACTGGATATTGGCAGCGTATAAGTGCATGTTTTATGTGGTTTCCTCTTCCTGTCTGTCTTCTTGTTCCGTGATGATGGTGGCTCGTTCATATAATGTCCTGACGACTGATAGCTTGTGTGCTGTGGGGTGTTCCGATGTCCAAAGTAGGTATTGATCTGTGTGGGTTGGTTTCCTGTAGACTGTGATTTTTATGCTGCCATCCTCGTTGTGGTGGATTTTCATGTCCAGAAAGGCTATGGTGCCATTTTCCTCCTCTTCGTGTGTGAATTTTATGTTCCCCGTACTGTCTGTACTGTTCAGATGGTCAGTGAGTTCTTGTGTATGTCCTTTCCTTATTTTTTCCAGAATGTCATCTACGTATCTCTTCCAAAGGGTGGGTTTGCATATTGTGGGTGCTGTGTTGATGGCTTTATTTTCCAGATCCTCCATAAAAAAACTGCTCATGATGGCTGATATAATAGAATATTTACACAAATGTGAGGCGTGTACTCACTTTTGTGAGATACTGCACATACATACCCTCACTGCAGAATTCCTTTGATATATATATATATGTATATATACAGTATATATATATATATATATATATATATATATATATATGTGTGTGTGTGTGTGTGTGTGTGTGTGTGTGTGTGTGTGTGTGTGTGTGTGTGTGTGTGTGTGTGTGTACACATACGGTAGATACAGTGGGGCAAAAAAGTATTTAGTCAGCCACCAATTGTGCAAGTTCTCCCACTTAAAAGATGAGAGAGGTCTCCAATTTTCATCATAGGTATACCTCAACTATGAGAAACAAAATGAGAAAAAAAAATCCAGAAAATCACATTGAAGGATTTTTAATGAATTAATTGGTAAATTCCTTGGTAAAATAAGTATTTGCTCACCTACAAACAAGCAAGATTTCTGGCTCTCACAGACCTGTAACTTCTTCTTTAAGAGGCTCCTCTGTCCTCCACTCGTTACCTGTATTAATGGCACCTGTTTGAACTCATTATCAGTATAAAAGACACCTGTCCACAACCTCAAACAGTCAGACTCCAAACTCCATTATGGCCAAGACCAAAGAGCTGTCAAAGGACACCAGAAACAAAACTGTAGACCTGCTCCAGGCTGGGAAGACTGAATCTGCAATAGGTAAGCAGCTTGGTGTGAAGAAATCAACTGTGGGAGCAATTATTAGAAAATGGAAGACATACAAGACCACTGATAATCTCCCTCGATCTGGGGCTCCACGCAAGATCTCACCCCGTGAGGTCAAGATGATCACGAGAACGGTGAGCAAAAATCCCAGAACCACACGGGGGGACCTAGTGAATGACCTGCAAAGAGCTGGGACCAAAGTAACAAAGGCTACATCAGTAACACACTACGCCGCCAAGGACTCAAATCTTGCAGTGCCAGACGTGTCCCCCTGCTTAAGCCAGTACATACCCAGGCCCATCTGAAGTTTGCTAGAGAGCATTTGGATGATCCAGAAGAGGATTGGGAGAATGTCATATGGTCAGATGAAACCAAAATAGAACTTTTTGGTAAAAACTCAACTTGTCGTGTTTGGAGGAGAAAGAACACCATACCTACTGTGAAGCATGGGGGTGGAAACATCACAATTTGGGGCTGTTTTTCTGCAAAGGGACCAGGACGACTGATCCGTGTGAAGGAAAGAATGAATGGGGCCATGTATCGTGAGATTTTGAGTGAAAACCTCCTTCCATCAGCAAGGGCATTGAAGATGAAACGTGGCTGGGTCTTTCAGCATGACAATGATCCCAAACACACTGCCTGGGCAACAAAGGAGTGGCTTCGTAAGAAGCATTTCAAGGTCCTGGAGTGGCCTAGCCAGTCTCCAAATCTCAACCCCATAGAAAATCTTTGGAGGGAGTTGAAAGTCCGTGTTGCCCAGCGACAGCCCCAAAACATCACTGCTCTAGAGGAGATCTGCATGGAGGAATGGGCCAAAATACCAGCAACAGTGTGTGAAAACCTTGTGAAGACTTACAGAAGACGCTTGACCTCTGTCATTGCCAACAAAGGGTATATAACAAAGTACTGAGATGAACTTTTGTTATTGACCAAATACTTACTTTACCGAGGAATTTACCAATTAATTCATTAAAAATCCTTCAATGTGATTTTTGGATTTTTTTTTTCTCATTTTGTCTCTCATAGTTGAGGTATACCTATGATGAAAATTGGAGACCTCTCTCATCTTTTAAGTGGGAGAACTTGCACAATTGGTGGCTAAATACTCTTTTTCCCCACTGTATATATAATTTTTTTTTTCTTTTGAGACGCATCTAGTGCTCTTCTAACTGCATTACACAGGGGTGGTGATCTTTGAGAGATTGCTGAAAGATGTAAAAACAGCCAGACCTCTCAACGATCTTTTATTGACCTCTCTGTGATCACCAAAATCTCTCACTGATCTTCCAGTGATCTCCACAGTCACCATAGTCACCTCAAAGTTTTTACTCAGTCCATCACAATTTCTCAACAATCACCAAAGGGAAGTGATCTCTCAAGGATCTCTCAGTGAACTTTAAATGTACCCTATTGGCCTCTTCTCAAACACTCAGTGATCCCTCACTGCTCTCTCAACCATCTCTACCTTCAGGGTGGAAAAATCTGGCATTCATTGAAATTTCCTGCAAAATCATTGAAAGGTTGCTGAGAGATCATTGGAAGATCAGTGAGAGGAGCTGTCAAGGAGAAATAAATTATCTTTGAGCATTCCTTGAGATATCGTTGAGAGATTGCTTCTCTTTGGTGATCACTGAGAAATTGTTTTGGACTGAATCAAAACTTTGAGGATGTGGAGATCACTGGAATTTCATTGAGAGATCATATATTTTTTAATCTCTCAACAATCTCTACCCCTGCATAAAGGGGTTTAAGTGATGCAATCACCTTAGCAAGATGGAGGTCAAGGTTTAGCAGCTTTGTGTCTATTGGTAAATGCAGAATTAGAGATAAAATGTTTGAATTTATGCTCTTCAAAAAGCAGGAAGATGTAGAGCTCTGAGGTATTATTTTGAGTGAGAGATGGATGTAGCAGCAGCTCAGGCTCGGGGAGAAGCACAGGTATGCAAATGGAAGATGGTAAACACTGTTACTAATACTTTGTGGTTGTGAGAGATGTGACTCTGATGCCAATGGTGAAGCTTTAACAGTCGCTTATATATTTAGATCAGTCACATCAACATCACTGCAAAATTCCAGAGCTTTTGGAGAGTCTCTGTTAGAGTAGGAGCTAAAATGATCCCCAAAAAGGAATTTTCAATTAGGACTAGAGCTATGCATGAAAATGGAGTATTTGAAAAATACGTTTTTGCAGTATTTGTAAAAGATAGGTCCTTGGTTGTAGGTACCCTGACCTAGGGCATTAGACTGAAAGGGAAGGATGCTGCCAATAGACAAAATTAACATAAAAAAAGAGGATGCAGCCAAGGCCTTCACGATGAATTCAACCTTGGTTTGTGTGCCATGTTGTGTACTTTCACTTGATTAGGAAAAGATCATGTTTTTGGTTAAAATTTGATGCTGTTAAAATATGTCTCACTAAGAGACGTTGGTAAGGCGTACATTTAGGGTTGCCAATTGATGCCTGTATGAGTACCACTGAAGTGCTAACAGTTTTGACGTGGCAGCAGGATTAGGTACCCTGGAAATAAGAAGAGAATCATTATTATGCGATAAAGCGTAACTGAGGCTTATGGGAATGTCGTATGACAGTTCATCCTTCAGGTTCTTCTTATTTCTGGGTCAGTGGGCGTATAATTGTCTTCACAATAGCAGAATACAGGGAACCTTTTTAGGACAACTAACCTTTCAGGAATTATATGCTTTAAAGGCCTTATTTTGTCACATCCCCACTGAGACGAACACAGATGATGCAATCATCAAAAGGTAAATGCAGTTAGTAAAATGAGGACAAAGTTATTGGTTGACTTTTCCATCCTTCCTTCCATTTTTTTCATAAGCAGCGTGCGTTTTGGTTGAGATCCAGATACTCTTGATGATTTTTGATTGCCACTCTTACCTCTAGACCAACCACACCAGCATTACAGAAAAGTTCTAGTATATGGAGTACTCACTCTGTGGGGGTTTGGGGTGCTAAAATGGTCCTTGGTGCACTTGCTGCAATGGATCTTATCCCAGGTTTCTTCAAATGACAGGTGGCATACACCCTAGACAGAACAGACTCTGTTCTAGGGAAAACACTGGAGAACAGAGAAACCACACACTCAAATCTGCAGCTACAGGCGACCGAGAATCACCAGTTAATCAACAACCTGGGCTCTTATTTGTGAGAGGAAACCCACACAGGAATAGGGAGAATAAGTAAGCTCCTTACAGAAAGACCAATGACAGTAAACTATAATAATTTGATTATGCTGATCTTGAAAATATCCATCACATCTGAAGTGATAATCAGATTTTTCTGATATTTTTTCTTTTTTCTGGTTTATTTCTGAGGGCCACGGTGATGATCCCACAGGAACCGACGGTCAGCTGTGGAGAGAACGGGATGGACTCAAGATTTTTAAACCTGATATTTGACTGAAATAACCACAATAAAACAGATATGATGAATTGCTTTATTGATTGTGATTTTTTTTAGCAGTTTACTTTGCAAACTGAAACAAGCTAAATAAAAATATTGCATGTTTACTGTTAATAGAAAAACTGCAATTCAATGAAGTAGTATTTTGAAAATGATGATTTTTTTGCAAACTAATTCTAAAAGAGACTTTCATATATTTAGTACACACAGAGTGAAACATTTTAAACCTTAATATTGATGATAATGATTAAAGTTTTTAAAATTAAATGACAAATTGTGATTTTCTAATTTACTGAGATGCACTGGTACAGCTGGGATGAAGGTGAAGATAGACTCTGTTCTACTGCTGCTGAACATCATTGAAGATCATCATCCTGCAGTACAGGACTGTGGTCTGTGTTAGAACATTAAAAAAATAAATGTCAGAGCTGATATAAGGCAGAACATCTAATTATTTAGCTACATAATGTTAAATTAAATTAAAATTAAATCACCCTTATTGTCATTCAACAGTACAACCAATCGTACAGTAGAACGAGATTGTGCTTTACCTATCAACAGTGTCAATCACACACACCCCAGTGCAGAATCAGAGGACCGCTGCCATGCAAGGCGCCGCCACAGATTTCCCTCCTCCATTCCATTATTGCTGAGCATCAAGCTGGACGGCAGGAAGTTCCACTTTTATATGGTCTTCGGCATGACCCGGCCAGGATTTGAACCCCTGCCTCCCGGGTGTGGGGCGGATGCTCTACCAACTGAGCCACCACTCCGGTAATAAATGATAACAGTAAACTTTCATATTTTCCACTGCTTATGTAATTAAGAATATATTTTAGAACTGATACACATATTTAAAATAATTAATTTATCCATTTTATGGTTTTAATTTACCTTAATTTCACCTGCTGACTTTAGCATGAGTTAATGTCTTATTACCTCCGCCAGGCCGCAGGCCAGGAGGTTATGTTTTTGCCGGGGTTTGTCTGTCTGTCTGTCTGTCTGTTGGTTAGCAAGATAACTCAACAAGTTTTGGACGGATTTTGATGAAACTTTCAGGCGTTGTTGGAAATGGTACAAGGAAGAACTGATTAAATTTGGGAGATGATCCGGTGGCCGCCATTACGGAAAATGCCATTTTCGTGAATAACTACTGAACCACTAATCCTATCATTGTCAATCTAATTGCTAGTCATATGTTTTCATGGTCAAGGAATCTGAAAACGTACACACAAACACTGTATGGGGGGAACTGTGGCCGCCATTACGGAAAATGCCATTTTCTTGAATAACCACTGAACCACTAATCCTATCATTGTCAATCCAATTGCTAGTCATATGTTTTCATGGTCAAGGAATCTGAAAACGTACACACAAACACTGTATGGGGGGAACTGTGGCCGCCATTACGGAAAATGCCATTTTCGTGAATAACTACTGAACCACTAATCCTATCATTGTCAATCCAATTGTTAGTCATATGTTTTCATGGTCAAGGAATCTGAAAACGTACACACAAACACTGTATGGGGGAACTGTGCCGCTTGGCGGAGGTCTGCGCTCTCCGAGTGCTTTTCTAGTTTTATCTGTCATGGTCCTCTGTCTGGTGAAGATTCTCAAATAAAAGGTAAAGAAAATACAATAATAAAAAAAGATTAAAAAAATAAAGTTTTATCTCTGTCAAAAATGTCAGCCAAAAAAAAAAAAAACTCAGTGGACGCTGTCGTGGTTGCTAGGTAACAAGGTAGTACGTGGTCATGCAAATATACATCCTCCAAAGACTAGACTGTCTCATTTAACAGCTATAAATCAGCCTTGAGATGCAACCTACCGACCTTTGACTACTCTGGCCTCCTGGGCTGGGGTCGACAAGGCTGCAGCTCCTGAATTGAGACACAGCCTGCATTTCTTTTCAGTACAAGCCATTTCAATTTTTCCACCATGTTCTACTGATTCCAAACATCGCTGACTGCACTGCTACTGGGTTGTGGAGTCACACAACCGCACACGTGGGAGATATTTTAGAGGGGCAGTACATGAAGCTCCTCAAGTCCTGTGCAGACCAGCTGCGTGGGATTGTGGAGCACATCTTCAACCTGAGCCTGAAGCTGGGGAGGGTACCACAGTGGTGGAAAACATCTTGTGTGGTACCTGTACCAAAGACTTCCCATCCCAAAGATCTGAACAGCTACAGACCAGTGGCCCTGACGTCTCACATGATGAAGACCCTGGAGAGACTGCTCCTTGCTCACCTCCGCCCCCTGGTGGGACCAGCGATGGATCCACTCCAGTTCGCCTACCAGCATGGCATTGGGGTGGAGGATGCAGTGATCTTAATCCTTCACGTTCTCTGTCCCACCTGGAGAAGCCCGGGAATGCGGTGAGGATCATGTTCTTTGACTTCTCCAGTGCTTTCAACACCATTCAACCGATGATCCTGAAGGACACGCTGCTGTGCACAGGGGTGGACCAGCACCTGTCATCATGGATCCTGGACTACCTCACTAACCGGCCACAGTTTGTGAGAACCCGAGATTGTGTGTCCGACATGATCATCGGTAGCACGGGGGCCCCCCGGGAACGGTTTTGGCTCCCTTCCTGTTCACCCTTTATACTGCGGACTTCTCACGCAACACAACACACTGCCATCTACAGAAGTTCTCTGACGACTCTGCGGTCATCGGCCTCACCTCCAACGGAGATGAAGCTGAGTACAGAGGACTTATCCAGGACTTCGTGGACTGGTGCCGTCGGAACTGCCTCCAGATCAACGTGAGGAAAACTAAGGAGCTGGTGATGGACTGCCACAGGCAAGGACAACCCCTCACAGCACCAGTAAACATACAGGGAACAGACATTGAGATGGTGACATCCTACAAGTACCTTGGTGTCATCTGAACAATAAACTAGACTGGTCACACAATACCGACGCACTCTACAAGAAGGAACAGCGCAGGCTGTTCCTACTGAGGAGACTCAGGTCTTTTGGTGTACAAGGGGCGCTGCTGAAGATATTCTATGACACGGTGGTGGCATCAGCCATCACTTTTGGAGTGGTCTGCTGGGGCAACGGCATTACAGCAGCCGATAGGAAGAGACTGAACAAACTGATCAAGAAAGCTAGATCTGTCCTGGGGCAACGCCTTGACCCAGTGGAGGAGATAGGAGAGAGAAGGATGGTGGCTAAACTGTCATCTCTGCTGGAGTCCAAGTCCCACCCTATGCAGGACATATTGAACGCACTGAGGAGCTCATTTAGCAGTAGACTACATCATCCTAGGTGCGCAACTGAGAGGTTTCGCAGGTCCTTCCTACCTACAGCTGTCAGACTGTATAACCTAAGCAGGGCTGCTCACAGAGATAGCAAAAAAAACGTGACGACCTAATAGTATTGAATGCAAAAGACACAACAGACTTACACAAATGGTCCCCTCCAGTATATAACTAGGACAATATCAGTCGCTACGGGGGGTGACAATATGTATGGGTACATATTCATACTATATAGGATAACTAAGTAGACAGTTATGCTGTTTATTCCATCTTGCTACAATGCTCCGCACTTGTATATATATTTATGTGTACGTATGTATATCCACTGCTCTTATTTATATTTTTCGTATCTTCTTAATTATTGCTGTGAGTGTTGCTATCCCTGTGCTGTTGCAATCCTGGAATTTCCCCATTGTGGGACTAATAAAGGCTTATCTTATCTTATGAAAGCGCTTATATACACAAACACACAACAGGAAGAAGGGAAGAAATGAAAAAAACTGACATGAGCTGTACGGTGGCGCAGTGGTTTAGCACGGTGGCAGCACAGTTTTACCCTCGGCCGGGGGATCGCGGGGATCATGAGATCGTGGGTTTGATCCCAGCCCCCGACCAACAGTGAGCTGTGTGGAGTTTGCATGTTCTCCCTGTGTTGCGTGGGTTTACTCCGGGATTTCTCCGGTTTCCTCCCGCATACCAAAAACATGTAAGTTTAGGGCGCTCGCGCACGCAGTGACCGGCAGCCGGTGGCTCGTCACCAGACTGCAAACCAAATCTACCTACGGGTACAAATAAGTAACAAAAAAAAATAAAAAATGAGCAAGATTACGTCGGCTTTATATCCCGATAGTTGGTTTCGTTTTTGTTTTGGTTAATCGCTCAGTCCTAGTCTGTGTGTAGTTTAGTTCATTGGGACTGTCAGAGTAGGCAACTAGCCAAGCCCGGGAGTTTCTGCATCCCTTTGGCAAGCATTGCATGTGTGATGTATAACATGTTCATAAATGCAATGTAAGGCTGCACAGCATTCTTTGTTGACTGTTCTACTCAATATTAAGTGGTTGTGTGTTACTTTGAGCACCAGTTCAATGTGTCATTGTAAGTACTTTATTTTTTAAGGCGATTAATTCAGTTAAAGTGTTTTTTATGCGTATATGAGCGTGAATATTTTACTTTAAGTTTTTGGGGATTTTGTTTCAATGCGATATAGTTTATACAATTCCTGTTTACTTGCCTCTCATATTTTGTTTGCTATTTATAGTGCTGTGTAAAAATATTTCCCCTCTTCCTGTTTTCAGAATCAGAATCAGAATCAGAATGAACTTTATTGCCAAGCATGTTTAACACATACAAGGAATTTGACTTGACATTAGGTGCGCTCATGTTAAGCGCACACTAATGACGCGGCAGCCAACAGGCGCCTAATGCAGTGGGGGTAAAGAGTTAGAGGGGAAGGGAATGACACATTGGGCAGAGAGAAAAAAACATAGTTATCAGAATAGCGCTCGAATGAGCAAGATTATGATCACATAGAAAAAAAAAACCCTCAATGCACACTTAGCAGACAAGTTACAAACAGATCCACACATTAACAAAGCAGAGAGAGACCAGTGTGTGTATATCAGTCAATGATATCATTGTGAGTGCAGTGTGAATGTATCAGTTACTGGTGCACAACAAAAATCGTCTCCTAGGAAACGGCTGTCCATGTATTCTAAACATAGATAAACATGTCCACAGAGTTCATCTCTCTTCATGCCAGATGGTAAAATTCCATGTTAGTCACATGAAAACGCTGTCCTTGGAGAGTTCAGATTGTTGTACAACAGCAGTTGTTTGGGTTAAGAGAAGCCAAAACTCCCTTCTGCTTTATCTCTTCTCCTGGAGGAATGAGTCTCCCAAGGACGCCGAATCAAGGCCTGATGAGCACAGTCCACTTAGAGCATAAAAATTTCCTCTCTCATGCGATCCTGTGCATCACACATTCACAGGCTTTAAAATCATTCCCTGGAGAGCACCCAGCGACTCAAGATGTTTCCAACCTTCTGATTCAGTTCGCCAATCAGTTCACCATTTGCCGCTATCAGTGCACTCCCCTGCTGGTCGAATTGTTGAAGGAGCTTCACCGGGTCCGCATTTTGACCAGCTCTTCCAACTTCTTTAATTTCCGATACACCAGGAAACTCCCGAGCCAAACAGTAGAGATCCTGTGATCATAAGCCAAACAGATAGATGTCTTCCACATCTTCAATCGAATCACACAGACACATGGGTGATTCCATTTATTAGGGGTCCAATGTGTGACATTGGTGGCAAAATTTAAAATTGATCAAATCTGCACATGAAATTGACTAATCACTATCCAGTTGTGTCAGGTTTATGAAACTATTAACTATTTTCGTAACGGCATTCGCGTTCAGGAACAGATAGCATGCAAGTGTGCACACACGTGTCCATTTTTCTGGTGTAAAGGGGACACCAAACCTAAAAATGGTTTTGTACATAAAAGCCAAGAACACTTTCATTCTTTGAAAGTTGGCATGTGTTAAGTACTCTAGTCTGACTACTTTCCCAAATAGCATGACCTATTTAAAGCCTCTTCATGAAAATGAAATTTTGAGTGTCTCTTTATAGACTTGTTTGAGTCCTTGTTTACGTCTTGATCTCACTCAAGGTACAGCCACTCATTTCGACACATATTTCTAATTTTTTACCTTAAAACTTATACAGGTACTTGCAAAATGATCTACGGTAACAAATATAATGCGAAATAAACCATGACATTGACTTGATTTCCAGAAAACGACCTGGTGCAGGCGACGTAAATGGAGACGCTATTGTTTTGGTTTCCCTTTAATTTGCTTTACGTCTATGGCATTTCCCTCGTTTTTAGATTATACTTTATAAGCAACAACTCCAATAGGTATTTTATGAGGATAAAGAAGCACCAGAAACAAGTATATAATTCAAATGTCCAAAACTCTTGAGGATGAGAGCTCACTTTAACTACTTGTAAGTTAAGGCGTAAATGGGACACTCGGGCTTTTGTTTCCCGGTATGGAGTTGAATGCACTTTGCAATGGCACACGTTTTACATGAAACAACTTCAACACTTCCGGTATTTTTAACGCATCAAAACTCATCAACAGCTACATTTTCATGACATATTAAGATGTGATAACGTGTATACATATCTTCAAATTCTCCCTGTTTGTTGGATAAGACGTAAAATCACAAAATGCGTAAATGTGGGACACGGAAGTTTGGACCTTCGATAACTTCTATCCAAAATGGCCACGGTAAATCCTCTCCACATGGGTTGAGCACATCCGGGGTAGAGAAAATCAAGGGCTTTCCCAGGGCGGTCACCTCGCCAGACGGGGCTGCACGCGGCCGACCAAGACCGAAGACGTAAATTTTTTAAGGGACACCATATTCGATGTGTCATAAATGTTTGAGATTTTATTGAAATATTCTACATCTGAGCTTCACAAAGACTGATCTCCTTTTTACGTGTATGGTTTGGGATTTGAAAGGTGCAAAGTGAAAAGCATCAGCACTTCTTTTTTTCTTGTTACTTTACCGAATAACTTGCATGTTGATGCGTAAATTCAGGGACACGAAAATTTACGTCGTACGAGTAAATTTGCAGGGGTCGCCATACAAAAACCATAGATACGATCACATTGGGGAATGTTTTATTTTGAATTTGCATTACAACTCTGTTATCTCTTGCATAAATGAGTAGAAAGAGTTACTCAGAGATCCCTTTCAGGTACTTTGAAATTGATGCGATTGTCATGTCACACAAAAACTGGGAAAAATGAGGGGACCCGACCAATAGTTTCGATGGTAACAGCAAAATCAAGGATTTTTTTTTTTAAAATTGCAATGCAAGTCTGAAACTCTTTTATGTTCCCTTGCATGTTATAAAAACGAAACCGACATCTGCAAATTACAGAAAAAGAGAGAGCGCTTGAAAGTCGGATACCCCTGATATAGTGCACTGGACCCCAAATAAATGGAATCACCCACATGAGTTTCCGATTGTCCCATGAGTCTCCCCACATGGGCTCCCCCTGGCCCGATCTTCTTTTAAAGTGGTGTCAATTGCATTTAAAGCCCAGCTCAATTCCATAATTTTCCGTTTGGGTCGAGATGCAGCAGAAGAAGAGCGAGACACAGACAGGACACAGCAAGCTGGGATCAGTAAGGGGGGGAGGAGAAGGGAGAGGAGAAGAAATGCGTCTGCTCTCTCTGAAAGCATGTGTCACACTTAAATGATTGTGTGTGTGTGGGGGGGAGCTGCCGGCCTTGCCTCCTGGGTAGGGCTGGGTTTGGCCTTGGGCCCCTGGTGCTGGGGGCCGTCTCCCCCTCTGGGTCGGGGTCCAGTGCACACCGGTGGGCAGGCCGGCCTGGGTACCTCCCCACCTGGTGGGGTCACACCCTCCCCAGGGCCCTGCCAGCACTCCGGGGGCTGGTGCCTGCATCCCGGGGAAAGGGGAGGGGGGTCACCCCCCATCCTCCAGGGCCTGCGTGTGTTGGTGTGGGTGTGCATGCATGTGGGTGTCTGTGAGTGTGTGTACGCAAGCGCACGTGCAGGTGTGCACAAGTGTGGGTATGTGTGGGTTCACATGTATATGTGTGGTATGTGTGGGTGTGAATATGGGGTGTGCATGTATGTGTGAACATGTAGGTATGTGCGTTGTGTGTAAATATGCGAGGGCATGTCTGGGTGTAGGTGGACATACTGTATGTGATAGTATGTATGTGTGTGTACACATGAGGGTGGGCCTGTGTGTGTGGGAGGGGGACAAGTACCTGTGGGTAGATGTGTGGTTGTGAAGGGTGTGTATGTGAGGGGAAGACCTCGTTGGGCGGCGGGGGCTTGGGGGATGGGGTGGGCCGTCTGGTGGCCTGGGGGATAGCGGTTTGGTTTCCGCTCTTGCTGGCATTCCTGCTGTTGTGTTACGGGGCAGGGAGCTTTGCCCACACTGTCCCCAGTGTCCGTGGCGCCAGGTATGGGTGTGTGTGGGTGTTTGGTGGTGGTCGAGGGGCTGTTGGTACGGGTTGGCTGCCGTGTTTGCCCCAGGGTGACTGTGGCTACAGGGTTAGCCTACTCCCGGCAATGTCTGTCTGGGGTGGATGGTGGTGGTGGTGGGGGAGCGCTTTGGGATGTCGCTTGACATGTGGATTGTCATATTATCATTATACATGTTTGTGTATGTACATACAGAATGTTTACAAGATGCGTGAGAGTAAGTGTAAGTGTGGCTGCCCCATCATGCCTGTGGTGCTGGAGAGCACTGGGGTACAACATTGGCAGGTCCCAGGTTACGCGGCCTGGCACCCCTCACCCTTGGTTGGTATTTGGGGGCAGTGAGTGGCTTCCAGAGCCAGTTTATTAACTGGCTTCTGGGAAAGGGGCTCTCACTGGGACCGGCCCACTACCAATCTTACCCCCCCCCCAGTTCTGGGTGGATCATACATCTTATTGGATACAATGAAGAGTTTTGAGGTTGGGGTGTGCCGTACAGTGTCAGTGAAGAGGATCTCTCTGTCCACTACTGCGCCGTGGGGCCACCCTCACCTCCATTTTTATTGCACTGTAGACACTGCAGGCTTGGGAGGATGAAAGCTCTGCTGCCAACAGCAATGGGTCGTGATGCCCTATCACACTATCCCCCAATTTTAACTGCACTTTGGTAGTTTATACATCTGCAGCCAATGACACCACACAAATAATACCCACCCATCATGATTCACGCATGGGAAGTGGGGTCTTCCTCCACCTCTGCTGCCCCCCTTCTGCTGGGGACCTGGGGCCTGGCTGGTGACCTGGGACCTGCCATACTGTCATCATTCCAAGGCACTACTGCGAGTGAATAAGTGCCAGCAAGGGAGTGAGTGAGAGAGTGAGTGAGCAAGTGAAAGCAAGTGAGTAAAGGAGAGTGAGGGAGTGATGAGTAGTGATGGTGGTGATGGGTCAGATTTGTGTGGTGCTTTGCATGTCGGGCGGCATATCTGGGTGCTTGCAGTGGGTCCATTGCTCGTTCGCTCCAGGCAGGCATTGGTAGCGGTGGGCTGCATCTGTGGCCACAGTTGCCCTGGAGAGGGTTGGCGGGGGTGTGGCTGGGTCCGTGCCGACGGCCTCCTCGGCTGCTACCGGGCATTGGTGCATGTTTGTGCCCGCTGCATCTACGCCTTGGCCGCCCCAAGAGTTAAGGGTGAATAAGTGTGAGTGTGAATGAGTCAGAGTGCGAATAAGAGTATATACAGCTGTGGGCAGAATTGTTGGTACCCCTCTGTTAATGAAAGAAAAACCCACAATGGTCACAGAAATAACTTGAATCTGACAAAAGTGGTAATAAATAAAAATTCTATGAAAATTAACCAATGAAAATCAGACAATGCTTTTCAATTGTGGTTCAACAAAATTATTTTAAAAAACAAACTCATGAAACAGGCCTGGACAAAAATGATGGTACCCCTAGAAAAGATTAAAAATAATGTGACCATAGGGGCATGTTCAACCGAGATGTGTCCTCTAATTAACATCACAGGTGTCTACAAACTTGTAATCAGTCAGTCGGCCTGTTTAAAGGGTGACAAGTAGTCACTGTGCTGTTTGTTGACATGGTGTGTACCACACTAAACATGGACCAGAGGAAGCAAAGGAGAGAGTTGTCTCAGGAGATTAGAAAGAAAATTATAGATAAGCATGTTAAAGGTAAAGGCTATAAGACCATCTCCAAGCAGCTTGATGTTCCTGTGACTACAGTTGCACATATTATTCAGAAATTTAAGATCCACGGGACTGTAGCCAACCTCCCTGGATGTGGCCGCAGGAGGAAACTTGATGAAAAATGGAAGAGACGGATAATACGAATGGTAACAAAAGAGCCCAGAACAACCTTTAAACACATTCATGGTGAACTCCAAGGTCAAGGTACATCAGTGTCAGATCGAACCATCCGTCGCTGTTTGAGCCAAAGTGGACTTCATGGGAGACGACCAAGGAGGACACCACTGTTGAAAACAAATCATAAAAAAGCCAGACTGGAATTTGCCAAACTGCATGTTGACAAGCCACAAAGCTTCTGGGAGAAAAACTGGAATTTTTTGGCAAGGCACATCAGCTCTATGTTCACAGATGCAAAAATGAAGCATACCAAGAAAAGAACACTGTCCCTACTGTGAAACATGGAGGAGGTTCTGTTATGTTCTGGGGCTGCTTTGCTGCATCTGGCATAGGGTGTCTTGAATCTGTGCAGGGTACAATGAAATCTCAAGACTATCAAGGTATTCTAGAGAGAAATGTGCTGTCCAGTGTCAGACAGTTTGGTCTCAGTCGCAGGTCGTGGGTCTTGCAACAGGATAATGACCCAAAACACAGCTAAAAACACCCAAGAATGGCTAAGAGCGAAACATTGGACTATTCTAAAGTGGCCTTCTATGAGCCCTGATCTAAATCCTATTGAACATCTGTGGAAGGAGCTGGAACATGCCGTCTGAAGAAGGCACCCTTCAAACCTGAGACAACTGGAGCAGTTTGCTCATAAGGAGTGGGCCAAAATACCTGCTGAGAGGTGTAGAAGCCTCATTGACGGTTACAGAAATCGTTTGATTGCAGTGATTGCCTCAAAAGGTTGTGCAACAAAATATTACGTTAAGGGCACCATCATTTTTGTCCAGACCTGTTTCATGAGTTTGTTTTTTTAAATAATTCTGTTGAAGCACAATTCAAAACGACTGTCTGATTTTCATTGGTTAATATTCATAGAATTTTTATTTATTACAACTTTTGTCAGATTCAAGTTATTTCTGTGACCATTGTGGGTTTTTCTTTCATTAACAGAGAGGTACCAACAATTTTGTTCATGTCTGTATATGAGTGAGCATGAGTGGAAGGAAGCATGTGTGAGTGCAAGCAACTGTGAGGGCAAGTGGGAATGGGAGCAAGACTGAACAAGTATGGGGGTGGGTGAGAGTGAATGAGTGAGTGTGGGAGTGCAAGTGTAAGATTGTGTGAAGGAGAGGGTGAGTGAGAATGAGTGAGCAAGTGCGTGTGAGAGCATGAAGATGTGAGTGCGCGAGAGTGGGTGTATGTGCTGGTGAGGGGTGCTGGACTGAGGGGATGGTGTCTCCTGGTACCTCCTGACCGTGTGGGCTCTGTTGGGGGGGGGGGGGCGGGGGGCTGGGTCCTCATGGGGCTTCTCATGCCTTTCTGCCACCTTCCCTGGATGTGGAGGCCTGGGGGCTCCCGAGGCGTGAGTTGGGGGCGCTGGGGTAGGCGTGGGCCCTCTGTGGGAGAAGTGGGGGGAGCTGGGGGCATGGGCTGGTTTTCAACCCGGTGGGGGGAGGGCATTGGCCTTCTGGTGCCTGGGGTTGGCGTTGGCCCTGCTGGGGGGGGGGGCAGTCCGGAGGTGGGGTTGTGCAGCGCTGGCCGCTTTGCAGCCCGGCCTCCCTCGGCTGTCCCTCCTGGGGCAGTTGCATGGCTGTCCTGGGGCTTGCTGGCCTTGGAGCATTTGTGCTCTGTGGGGGCTGGTGGCACTACTATCTTGCTTGCTCGGCATGTCCGGGGGGAAGGAGGGTGGGGT
The DNA here is from genome assembly GCA_020510985.1 of Pholidichthys leucotaenia. Taxonomy (NCBI): domain Eukaryota; kingdom Metazoa; phylum Chordata; class Actinopteri; order Cichliformes; family Pholidichthyidae; genus Pholidichthys; species Pholidichthys leucotaenia. The sequence goes on from CM035846.1 coordinate 169,267,852, forward strand.
TGCTGTGACCTGCCACCCTCTTTGTATGTTTCCTGGCAAAACACTCGCATGCACACACTCAATCTGCGCATGCTCTCACCCACATGCACCACATAGCTTGCCACTACCATTGTCTGTCTGGAGTGAATGAATAATGTACCTATTTGTAAAGCGTCTTTGAGTATATATGATAAAGCGCTATATAAAACTGATGCATTATTATTATTATTATTATTATTATTATTATTATTATTATTATGCATGCACACACATGCACACACACATATGTTCTTTTACAGGTACAGATACCAGATTGGTGGTTCAACTTTATTTATTTATTTATATAGTGCCATTTCATAACAACAGTCATCTCATAGCACTTTCAACTGCAGGAGAAACCCCCACAATTGCAGATAGACCCCAGCAATCAGGCAATCCCCTGTGAGCCAGTGCATGGTGACAATGGAGAGGAAAAATTCCCTTTTAACAGGAAGAAACCTCCAGCAGAACCAGGCTCAGGGAGGGGCAGTCATCTGCTGCAACTGGCTGGGGGGTGAGGGGATAGAGAAGACAAAAACAACAGACATATAGAGAGCAAACAGCACGACGGGGACTCAATCCATGGGAGAGAACAAACAGATGTTAATGACCAGCAAAAATATTTCATTGAGAGTGAAGAAAGGAGTGAAGCCCAGTGCATTGTTGTAGTTCCCCCAGCTGTCTAAACCTACTAGCAGCATAACTAAGGGAGGTTTCAGGGGCACATGATCCCTCCCTAATTATAGGCTATATCACAAAGGAAGGTTTTAACCCTATTCTTAAAAACAGAGATTGAGTCTGACTCCCAAATCCAGATTGGCAGCTGGTTCCACAGGAGAGGAACTGGCTCTGCCTCCCATTGTACTTTTGGAGATTCTAGGATTACAAGTAATCCTGCATTATGGGAGCATAGTGCTCTGTTAGGATAATAGGGTAGTATCAGATCTTTTAAATAAAAAGGGGCCTGATTATTTAGAGCTTTGTAAGTGAGAAGAAAGATTTTAAACTTAATTCTAAACTCTATGGGAAGCCAATGAAGGGAGGCCAGAGCCAGAGAGATATGATCTCTCATTCTTGTACCTGTTAAAACTCTTGCTGCAAGATTTTGGATCAGCTGGAGACTTTTTAAAGATGTTTTAGGACAATCAGATAATAAAGAGTTACAATAATCTAATCTAGAGCTAACAAAAGCATGGATTAGTTTCTCAGCATCACTCTGAGACAAGATGCTCCTAATCTTGGCAATATTACGCAAATGATAGAAGGCAGTCTTAGAAACAAGTTTAATATATGAATTGAAAAACAGATATTGATAAAAAAAAAAATAACTCCAAGGTTCCTCACAGAACTATTCAGAGAAAGCGTAACTGCATTCAAAACTAAGAGTTTGATCTGGAAAGGTATTTCTAAGGTTTTTTAGACCAACTAGAATGACTTCAGTCTTATCTGAATTTCATAGCAAGAAATTACAAGTCATCCAAGCTTTGATTTCCTTAAGACAGGCCTCTAGCTTGGCTAATTGACTACTATCATCTGGCTTCATTGACAGGTATAATTGTGTGTCATCTGCAAAACAATGAAAATGTACACAGTGCTTCCTAATAATGTTGCCTAACGGAAGCATATACAGTATAAACTAAAAAGAGTAGGGTCTAGCACAGATCCCTGTGGAACTCCATGACTGAGCTTTGAGTGGGAAGAAGACTCATTATTGACATGAACAAACTGGAACCTATCAGATAAATAAGATCTAAATCACTGCAACAAAGTTCCATTAAGTCCAACATGGTGCTCTAATCTATCAAGTAGAATATTATGATCGATAGTATCAAAAGCTGCACTAAGGTCTAAAAGGACAAGTACAGAAACAAGTCCATTATCAGATGCAATAAGGAGGTCATTAGTGACCTTTACTAAGGCTGTTTCAGTACTATGATGGATTCTAAACCTAGAATGAAACTCTTCAAATAAGCCATTGCCCTGCAAGTGGTCAAATAATTGCATAGCAACAACTCTTTCTAAGATTTTTGAAATGAAAGGCAGATTAGAGATTGGTCTATAGTTAGCTAAAACTCCTGGATCCAGCATTGGCTTTTTGAGTAAGGGTTTAATCACAGCAGTTTTAAAAGCCTGCGGTAGATGGCCTAATGTTAATGAAGAATTGATTATTTGAAGAATAGAGCTACCAATAAATGGGCAGACTTCTTTAAATAACCTGGTAGGAATAGGGTCTAAAAGACAAGTTGAAGGCTTGGATGAGGAAATTATTTTATCTAATTCAAAAAGGTCAGTTGGAGTAAACTCATCCAAACAGATATCAATTGAAGGAGTTGTAGTAGTTACTGTATTTAAGTTAACAGTGGGAAGGATCTGACTGATTTTATTTCTGATAGATGAAATTTTATTATTGAAAAAGTTCATAAAGTCCTGACTAGTAAGCTCTAAGGGAATGCTAGGATTGACAGAGTCCTGACTCTTTGTCAGCCTGGCTACAGTGCTGAAAGGAAACCTGGGATTATTCTTGTTCTCTTCTGTTAATGCAGAATAATAACTTGTTCTAGCTTTTCTAAGAGATTTTTTATTCTTCTTCTTCTTCGTCGATCGCTCGATGGTCACACCAGCTGCCCTGACGAATGCTGCCATCCTGTGGAGGTCCCCGAGGTCCCCGTGTAGCTTTTGGTTCAGCAATGTGGGGTCAGGCCACGTAGCTCGTCTGAGTGCAGCGTGGTCTGGGCAGTCTTGGAGGAGGTGTTCGCTGGTCATTTGGGCGGTACCACATGGGCATCTATCCGATTGTCCAACTTTAAATTTCTGGTGCATGTGAGCATGCATCAAAAGATGAGTTCTCCAAGCTAAATAGATTTCATCTAATTTAGTGGAGCACCATTTTCTTTCTAATTGACAAGTCTTCTGTTTTAAGCTACAAGTTTCTGTGTTGAACCAAGGAGTTAGAAATCTCTGATTAGACTTTTTCTTTTTTAAAGGGGCCAACATGTCTCGAATCTGATGCAGAGAAGTTGTAACACTATCTACCATGCTATCAATTAGAGAAGGAGCAAGCTCTCCATAGCTTATTTCCGTTGCGTTGACACATGGCATAGAGGAAACAGGCTGCATAAATTTGGTAACAGCATCATCTGAGAGACATCTACTGTCGTAATATTTTTCTTTAGGAGCCAAATAGTCAGAAATAGTAAAATCAAAGGTTAACAGACAATGGTCTAACAGTACAGGGTTATGAGGAGACACTATCAGATTTTCTATTTCAATGCCAAATGTCAGAACAAGGTCCAACATGCGGTGGAGATAATGGGTAGAATTTCCTGCTTTCTGAGAAAACCCCATCGAGTCTAATACTGAATTAAATGCCATATTAAGGCAATCACCATCTACATCTACATGTATATTAAAGTCCCCTACTATAATTATTCTATCTGATTTCAGCACTAAATCAGCTAAGAATTTGGCAAATAGGATAAAAACTCTGAGTAGGGTGAGGGAGGATGATAAACTATGGCAAATAAAATTGGGTTTAACCTAAAATTGCTAAAATGCCCAATACTGAGGACCAGGCCCTCAAAGGAATTATAACAAATTTTTTGCTTTACATTAACTAATAATTTGGAATGGTAAACTGTTCCTACTCCTCCTCCACGACCAGAGCTTCTGGGATTTTGACAGTTTAAATAACCAGAGGAAGTTGATTCATTTAAACCAGGGGTGTCCAACCATGTGCCATGGAGAGCCAAGACCCTGCAGGTTTTCTCTTCTACCCAGTCTCTTCAGCAGGTGTTTTCACTTATCAGCAATCAGTGGGAAGAAGTTCACAGAAATCTGCTGTTGAAGACACTGGTTGGAGGTAAAACCTGCAGGGTCTTGGCTCTCGATGGCACATGGTTGGACACCCCTGATTTAAACCAACATAATCCTCTTGTCCTAACCAAGTCTCTGTAAGGGATATTAAATCAATTAACAGATCATGGACTAGCAGAGACTTGGGAGTTAGAGACCTAATATTTAACAAACCACATTTAATTTTTAAATTATGCGGAGGAAGAGAGGCCAAGTCAAATTTAGAGGCTTCATGTTTAATTTGAGATTTACCAACTTTTTGTTTAACCCCTTGCACTCCGGTCAATTTCCCTAAAAACGACAAAAAATAACGTGCCCAAAGTAAATCGAAAGCTGTTCTTCAACCCTTTGCAGCATCTTCATGGGGTTGGTCTCATTTAAAAGAAAACACTTTGAATTTTTTGGCAAAACAGTCATAATCTCTCTAAGTGCTCCGGCCACTGAGTTACAGTCATCTAAACATACTGAACTTGAAGAAAATAAATTTGGCCTGGGTGTTTTTTTGGATACAAATGCTTGCAAATAACACACAGCTTCAGATCCGGGCTGGAAAATGCAACAGAAATGTAGAACCAAGTGTTATCCAGCTGAGGTCCAAATTTTGTAACAATACCACAAAAAATGAATATATTACACAGCTTTTTCCTCAGGTAGTTCCCAGGCGTTTTGGAACTGTGCCAAATTGTGCCAAATGGCACAGTTTGGAAAAACGTCTGTAACTTCTGAATGATTCAATGTAGAAGCTTCATTTTGGGCTCTAATGAAAGGTGACACTCAGGGCTGTGTCTCTGTGTGTGTGTGGGGGGGGGGGGGTTGTTCCCCCCCCCCCGCTACAGAAGACAGACATCGGCCATCGCTACATGACGGAATAGACTCATGTAGCGATGTGGCGACAGCGGCGCAGTCACCGCGGCTTCCCCCCCCCCCTCGCTACAGAAGAATAGTGGGGGGGCGGCGTTCACGGTCTGGATGCGGCGCACGACCCGTGTACCGCGGTGCACGAACTTCAGACTTCGTGTGCCGCACAGTTGTAATTTACCGATCGGTCAAAAATCATTTTTGATTACAATTTTCAGGGATAAAGAATAATTTAGCTTATAACACCTTACCTCTTCACAGCAGTGTCCTGGCAAACTTCTCTTCCTCATTGTCAGACGAACGCGACGCTGGTCCACTCGTGGTTCTGGTCTCGCAACCCGATCTTCACTTCCGCCGAAGTGAAGATCTCTTCCGAGAGCAGACGCTTTTTCCTTCTCTCTTGCTCTGACTTTTTTTTCCTTCCCCCCCAACTACTGGATCCCAGCTTGCTGTTGTCTGTCTGCGTCTAACTGCAACCGTCGAAAGAAAGAAATTATGGAGTTAATAAGCTGGGCTTTGAACACAATTGACACTATTTTTTCAACAAGGAAAAGTGCTCCGGGGGAAGCTGTCTGCCCCGCAGGAACGGCTCCAGCGGGCTATTTACGTGACACAAGTAATTGGAAGATCTTGTGTCTCACTAATCTCTCTATCGAAGATATTGAAGATTTGTATGTCTTCATGATAATGGTGATCGGGATCTTTCTGATTGGAACTGGGATTGTCCTGGTGTACCGCAAATTGCTGAAGATGGATACAACCTATCAAAATGCTGGCCAGGCGAGGTGCATCTGTCAAATTGAAAAATTGGAGAAGACCCTGATAGCGACAAATGGAGAACTGTCTCGGAAGGTGGATTACATCATGGTCTCGCTTAGGTCTTTCCACGATGGACTTAAAGCCCCGCAATGAAGGATTAAGTACTGAATCTACAGAAGAAATAAAAAGCCTTCTCTGTGATCAGTCCGATTTGGCTCAATTTCCCCATGAAAATTCCTCCTGGCTGTCTGCAGTCTGTGTTTTCAAAATCATCGAGCACAAGGCCTTGGACAGCCATCTGGACAGCCTGCCCAGATAATCACAAGGACGATTGGCGGCAGCCAGACAAAACATCTCCTGCCAAGTGCCCTTGTTGTTCTCTTATTATCATCAACATTGCTTCAACAGCGCACACACATTGATCCATGAACTGAATAAAGATACACACACTGCTCTCTTGTGTCCTGTGGATCCTGTCTTGCGTATGTGCATCGAGAGCTTTTTTTTTTTTCTTGTAATCATAATATTGATTGATTATGCAACCAGTATTCTGAATCAATGATTTTTTTGCTCCTTCCTATTGTTCCTCGTATTATTCTTATTCTTATGCTACCTGTACCCTCTATCCTGTTGGCAGGCGCGTCCCCAATGCAGCCGTGTCACTGGAAATGCAGGTTCATTTTCTGTGTCAAGTCAAATTCTCTCGTATGTTATCAGTGATCTGTTAATGTACTTGGCAATAAATCTTTTCTGATTCTGATTCTGATTCTGATCAAAACATAATTCCATTATTGCGGTTTTGTGCTTCCATGATTGCAGTTTTTGGCAAACAATTTTTCAAAACAAATAACAGTAGTAATTAAAAAAAGACTGGCGAAGGCGTGTGTGTCACTCAGCCTTCGTCGTCGGCCTCCGTCGGTCTATGATGACCATGGAAGAAAATCATAACGTCTACTCTGCTGGAACAAAAACAAAATAAGCACCGCCTGTGGCCGAAAATGCCGATGCGCGAATGGCAGTCGCTGTCACACAGGTTGCACTTGTGGGTGGTCTCCGTGCTGCTGGGTCTGTGACGGTTCTTCCTGCGGGTCCTTTTTTTATCTGCTGCAGCAGTCTGTCTTCACCCAGCCTTAAAAAAAACAGCTCGCAAATTTCTCTGCTTCAATTGGCTCACTGCATTCACAGCTTTGGTAGGCGGGTCCTTCTTGCTAGGTTTTCAGTCATTGGTTCTTCAAGGTTTCAGAAACCCAATTCAAGGCTCTTATTAGTTGAATGAGAGGTCAATCAGATGAACTCATCTGTTTGCGGCTGTGTCTGCAGTGGAGGAAACGCAGCTTTTATTTTCAGTGCGCGCTTGCAGCTCCATCGTGCGTCCAGGCGCGCACGAGGGCGCACGAGAGCGCCCTCGTGCGCTCTGGGACGCAGAGACTTGCCCACCAGCGGTACAACGGAGTGCGAGAGGTTAATCAGTTTGGGATGCTTATATGTTATATTTTCATTTACATTGGAGGGAGCAGACAATGATTCTCTGATGGGGAAGACAGGGGCTAAGATGAGGGGTGGCGGATGAAGAGTAGCTGCAGAGAGGCGTGTAAGACTGTGACTCTGCTTCTTGGTCACAACTCTGAGTTGTCAAGGTTTTAGAAATTTGGATAAAAATGATGCCAGATTGTTAGATAAAAGAGACGCACAATCCAAAGTGGGATGGACACCGTCTCGTCTAATAAGACCAAGTTTTCCCCAAAATAAGTTCCAATTGTCTATGTAGCCCACATCGTTTGCAGGACACCACACAGACAGCCAGCGGTTGAAGGATGACAAGCAGCTAAACATGCCATCACTGGTCAGATTGGGGAGGGGCCCAGAGAATACTACAGAGGCAGACATTGTTTTTGCAAAGTTATACACCGATACCACATTAAGTTTTATGACTTCCGACTGCCGGAGTCGGATGTCGTTAATGCCGGCGTGGATAACAATTGTGAAGTATTTACAGTTACTTTTAGCCAGCATTTTCAAATTTGACTCGATGTCACCTGTTCTGGCCCTGGGAATGCATTTGACTATTGCCGCTCTGACTATAGTCGCCAATGATCAGAGTGTTTTCCTCAGCGGGTGTGTCGCTGAGCGCGGAAAAGCGAATAGAAACATGAACAGGTTGGTGGTGAACCAGGGGCTTGTGACTATGCTTCCTTGTCACCGTCACCCACGTGTTCTCTCTTGGCTGCTCAGGACAGGTGAAAGCCGGGGGACCGCTAGCAGGCCACCCTATGCTAGGGTGCTCCGCTGCAACTAAGGGGCATCTGTCATTATTAATTGGCGCAGACGGTGTTTCAATGCAGCGGACCCGGGATTCCAAATCACACAACCTCGCCTCGATCGCCTCAAAAAGACAACATTTATTACATTTACCGTTATCAAAGAGGTAGAGGTGTACCTAAACATCTGACACAGAGTGCACACCAGAGAAGGGGAAGGACAGCTAGTAGCCATAGCTAGTGGCTAACCCGAACCTAAAAAAAACACCAATGAAAGGTGAACAGAAGGCTAAAGAGGGTGATTTGGTGACACTGAGTGTGCACACAGATGCAAGAGGCTTGATAAACAGAAGAGAGCGGTAAAGGTAGATAGAAAAAAGGGATTTAAATAAATTAAAGGCAATAATCCTCAGGAGATTGAGGAGAGCTAACCACAGAGAAACTACACAACAGCCAGCAACACAGGAAGTGATGATGTGTTACCACAGGAAGTGACGATCCACACATGGTGAGACCTTTTCAGAAGAAGAAACAGTTTGTCTTCTGTTTGTTTCAGTTGTGTCAGTTTATTTTTTTTTCTGTTTGTTCGTCTCTCTTTTCTTCTTCCCCTCTCCCCCGGTTGGGTCTATCATGGGTAAAACAATTTAAATAAAGAAATAAAAGTTATTACAAGAGGAGTCTATAAATAATATACAGTATATAAATATGTGCGGTATAAAGCTCCTTTTGGCAAAGTAAATCTGTGTACAATAAGGGAAGCAGATTTCTGTTCTGCTTATCTAGCTGATTGACAGGACAAGGGGGAAAATGGTTCTGTAGTATCTCAGGCTGGTGCACACGTTTCACTGCTGATTACCTGATGTTATCCAGCTGCTCTGATTATCCACCTGTGTCTCATTTGCTCCAGCCATGAAAAGGCCTCATTCACTGGATTGTTGGACTCTGCAGCCAGAAGCTTAGCATCTCTACTCTTGCATGCCAGACCTGTGGAGATGGATAAATCTCAGCTTTTTGAAGCACTGAACCACTTTGAACCCTTTGCCCTGAAAATGAGTCACAGATTTGAACCATTCAATACAGTCTTGAACAGTGACATCCACTGGCTGTGGCTGAATATTACATCTGACTGAGAGTTGAAGGAAGCCTGTAATAAAATTCAAAATGCCATAGGCTCACAGATTCCTGATTATCAAGTGTGCAATAAAAACTATTTTCTAAAAAAGTCGGAAAAAAATTGTATATGTCTTTCAACACACTGCTAAAGACCTGTGTGCTTTCTCCTCCACCCTTTCCCGATGCTGGAAATTGTAAGAACAGCAATTCAAGTCATCTCACTTTGTTTTCTCCTCTGCCTCAACCATTACAGGACTAACTACACTCACTGCTCCTTGGCGGATTGGACCAACTCTGTGGCAGAACCCTAAACCTGGAAATCCTCTCATCTACTCTGTAAGCCCAGTCTGCAAAATTATTAATTTCCCTAACCTTAAAGTCCTCGGGGTTGAGGCACCTCTCCTACCCTGTGAAGATCACCCAATCTACCATATCCAAACTGGTTCATCACCTAACCAGACAAGTAAGTGGCAGATCCCTTGTAATACTCGTTTACATAACTATATCACCTGTAAGAAAATATATACTTACGAATCATAGTCATAGTCCTCATTCAGCATACTCGACTCTCGTTTCTTCTATCATTGCAGGGTTGCCAGTTCCTCATCAAGCACGCACTGTCACTGCCTCCTCTGTGCTTGTACATTGGGTTCATTAGTCACATATGTCAGTTTCAGATCATTAAACAGATTTTGGTATTAGACAAAGATAACCTGAGTAAATACACCAAAATGCAGTTTGTAAATGATGATTTCATTTATCAAGGGGGAAAAAAAATCTGTCCAAACATACCTGGTGCTCTGTGGAAAAAGTAATGGTGACATGGTGGTGGTAGTGTAATGATCTGGAGCTGCTTTGCTGCTTCAGGACCTGGACAACTTGCCGTAATTGATGGAACCATGAATTCTTCTCTCTACCAGAAAGTCCTGAAGGAGAATGTCCGGCCATCAGTTTGTGACATCAAGCTCAAGACCTCCAATGTGGCTGAATTAAAACAAGAGTGGGCCAAAATTCCTGCTTGATTGCAGTTGTTTCCATCAAGGGTGGCACAACTAGTTAAAGGTTTAGAGGACAATTACTTTTTCACATAGTGCCAGGTTGGGGTAGCTTTTTTCCTATAATAAATGAAATAATTTAAAAACTGCATTTTGTATTTACTCAGGTTATCTTTGACTAACATTAAAATTTATTTGCTCTGAAACATTTACAGTCATGTGAAAAAATTAGGACACCCTGTATAAGCCTGCGTTTGTTTGTTTTTAACATGTTTGGACATATGGATATTTAATATCAATGTTAATAATACTGGGAGATTCATGTAATACAACTAAACAATTAAAAAGGAATTTAAGACTATTTTCAAATTTTCTGTAAAATGTAATTCTAAACAAATAGTGAGGAATAAATTAGGACCCCCCCCCCATCTTTTTTAGGACACCCCCACATTCATTCCCATTTAAAATGGCTAAAATAAATGTTAAAAAATGCAAATAAAAACAATAACAAGGTTAGACATAGATATGTGAACACTTCTTAATAACAAACTGAATATTTAATGGGGTGTCCTAATTTTTTCACATGACTGTAAGTGTGACACATATGCAAAAATCTAAGAAATCAAGAAAGGGGAGAATAGTTTTTCACAGCACTGTAGTTTTCACAGTACTGGATGAGAATACAATAAATGAGACTCTGCAGTTATTTCCTTAGATGTCAAGAGCTGGTACAGTCTATAAACGCAAGTCAAATCAAATCCAAACGAGAGGAAAAACAAGAAAGGTGTGGCGGTTTGGGGAAAACCCCCACAAACAGACTAAGGACAGACAACTCTCACTCTCACTCTCACTTCAACCTCAGCTGCAGGACACAGACTTTGTGTCCTCCTCTCCTTCTCTGAGAGCCAGAGGATCCCCATCCAGCCTGCACACACTTGGGCTGGAGAGTGGATCCCGTGACGGCGGTATGATATAATAAACTCTACTTAAAACCTCCAACAACGCCGCTTTATTTCATGCCGCCGCAAAGGTTACAAATCCACAAAAAGATCCAGAAATATTTTATAAAATATGTGATTTCTTTTTCAGGTTAAGCCTTGAGAAACAAGTAATATTTAGTCATAATCCAAAGTAACCAAGAGTTGTATGCATTTCAAATATTACACAAATACCCACCCAATAGTAGCAAAAGCTATCTCAAAAAAAATCTCTTTCCTGGAATACCCCATTGTTGTGATGTTTTAGTCCGGGCTAAAGTAGTGCGCAGACACTTCCATCCCTAGAGCTATGCTTTTACCAAGACTTTAAAAAAACACAACTGACTTAATGAGGCCTGATTTGAAATATGACAACAGGCCACAAGAAGTGACGAGAATAAAACAGCCTTCCATTCAGCCTTCAAAACATACCACAAACTTTTAGCTTCCCCACATTGCTTCCTGTCACCCTGACAAGGGGCTCTTCAAACACTGCCATGTCCTTGTTATGCTGCATTGTAACCCTGCCATTCCGAGCTTTCACTTTTAATTTCCACACACATTCATCAGGCCCTGTAACAAGGCTAATTTCAGGGTAAATAATTGTCACCTGCCCGTGTTCCTCGCAGCGGGAGTCTTTAATGAGTCCTCACTTCTCTTCCGAACACTGCAGGACCTGAAAAGCAACACTGAAAGGGAAAGTGCTCAAGTACATTCTTTGAAAGTGAAATGCATGCCTTTCCTCCCTTCAGGTAAATCAGTCTGTGCTGTGAGCGTGCACATTTTTTTTAGACGAAGATGATGATGAAAGAGCAGTTCAAGACAGCCTGAAGATAAAAGAGATGTCTGTGCTCCTCTCTGGATTCATTACTCTCAATTCAGGTGTCTTTTACACAATTCACTCCTCTGCTACACCTTCCCTCCACCTTTCCATTTTGACCTCCACCTCCACCCTACCCCAACGCAGCTGTCACATCCCTCTGTCCGTGGCTCTGTGAAGACATCTTCACCCAGAGCTAGGATAACAAAGATGCTCTGAGGTCTTTAATGGACAAATTGAGACAAATGAGCTGGTGTTCAGATGGTGTTAAGAGGTAGATTAAACAGTGTTGTAGTAAATCTCATGTTAAGGGATTAAGCAATGAGTGCTGTGCAAAATGTATCCATATACACATGACATTAAAGTGAATGTGACATTTTTTTAATCATCTCATTTAGGTTTATTGGACACATAGAGGAGACATAAAATAGGACTAACCAGACATTTTATTTGCTTTATTGCTGTTGCTCCTGTTTTTGTATTTGTCATGCTGAGTAAAGTGGGTGAGGTTAGATGAGCCTGGACGCATGTTGTGCTATTTTTCTTTGTGCTTTGTTTTGTTTTCTGGTGTTTTATTGAGTTTTTTTTTTCCCTCCATGAATTCCGTCATTCTCTTTCTGGCTCCTCATCGGCTCGAGGATGGCTCATCTCTGTAGGTTTTCTTGCAGAGAGGAATTTCTGATTAAAGCTACTATACTGTATGAATAAATACGGCTCCCAGTAAACATCAACACTAGTTTTCACTTCCTACAGCTTGTGACTTAGCAAGCTATACAATACTTGATTTGGCACAAAATAGTGCAAAGGAAAAAGACTTGATAAAGTGTTTGGAAGACAGATACGGACGGATTGTAAAACGGCAGGATAGATTTGAGTCTGAGAATAATGGAAAGTGAAAGTATGAAGTGCTTTCTTTGTTCTCTGTCTGCAGTGCCTGTTGTCGCCACTGTGACAATATGACAGCGAAAACAAATTACAGGGAACAAGCTTTAGGAATGAGAGTCTAACTGATAGACTAACCTGGCATTGTTGCACCGTTAGTCAGCCTGAGTGACTACCTGACAGAGTTGATAACCTTGTGCCTCCTCTATCTGTCACTGGCTATCCTCCTCATGTGGTCCCCCCTAGTCCTGACAGAGGAGAAGGCAAGGCAAGGCAGACCCAGCTCTCAAAAACATCAGTGTGCACAGGGTCTATTTCACAGATCATAAAGCTTCAAAGACATGCAGGGTGACATTGACAGGTCTGACCAGAAAGATAGTCCTGAAACGTCCAGAAGATGGAGTGATCTAGAAATAATATCTTTAATTCCATGTCTTGGCCGTGCTACCTCGTGTGATGAATGGAAGTGAAGGGACTGGAGCATTTTGTGGGGTGATGGACTGTGTCAGGGCTGAAAATGAATCCTATTGAACCTGATCTGATGCGTTAAAACAGCTCACTCATTTGCAGCACTGTGGGGGTAATTTAAGAAAACATATAAGCTGTCAGCTCTCACTGGTTAGTCAGGTTTTTTTTCTCCTGAAGCTGACGGTGCTTTAGTTCATTTCAGGGAAATGATGCACATTTACAATATGTATGAATACAATGAAGATGAGTGCATTTACACACATACAACCATATTTTTAATGAGCCTGCTGAAAAGTATTTATGATTATTAGACTTGACTTGAATTTGATTTCATTTGGTTATGGAAATAGGTCAATAATTCAACCTTACTGTCATAAATGGCCCCTCGGGGCAGAGAGACAGACCCATGCGCTGAACTGTGAGTTGTGAGATTTATTGAAAAATAACAACAACATAAAGCCCAAAACGGTGCTCAAACACAAAATATCAACAGGAGAAGATAACTTACAAATTACTCACCAGATCGGGGACTGCTCTCTGGTGGGACGAGAAGAACTCAGGTTTTCTCAAGACAACGGAAATAAGGGAAGGAAAATACTGTCCTTAAATAGGGTCCGAAACAAATACACAAGTGGAAACAGGTGTGGAGTCACATGAGCGGGCAAAAGGTAACAATAGTTAATAATTTGGATCAGCTGCGAGCGATGAGAGGAGCGCGAGGGGGTTGACAGCTGACAGGGTGGTGCCCACATGGAGTACAACCCGGAAACGCCACTTGACAGCTGTCAACCCAGAGAAAGAACACAGCAGTCTGAAATACAAAGAGTAAAATATCAACAAATGCAGACAGAGAAATAAATACAACCTTAAACAAAATGACAGTAACAAACCCATTGCATAAACAGGAAAATAAGAACAAATACGAAAATACAGAAAACCAAAAGCACAAAATACAACAAATATATAAATACAGAGAAAAAGCCACGAGATTGAGCATGGCGGAAACTTCCAGTGCTCAGCTCGTGACACTTACACAAAGTAAGAAATCTAAAATTATTATGACCGGAGTTTATTATTATTATTAATTATTATGACTGGAGTGGTGGCCTAGTTGGTAGAGCATCCGCCCCCACACCCGGGAGGCCTGGGTTCAAATCCCGGCCGGGTCATGCCGATGACCATTTAAAAAATTGGAACTTCCTGCCATCCAGCTTGGTGCTCAGCAATAACGGAATGGAGGAGGGAAATGTGGTGGTGCCTTGCATGGCAGTGACCCCTCTGATTCTATATATGTGATTAACATTGTAGATAGGAGAAATGTAATTTTGTTCTACTGTACACGATTGGCTGTATGGACTGAATGACAATAAAGTTGGCTTAAAATAATATATTGTTATGTTGTACTTAAAATTAAAATCTTTCATCTGCAACACAGGATAAGCTAGCGCTATAGTAGAATTCAATTTGAAGTGCAAAACTGATCAATCTATGGCGGCACATGGGGAGAGCATAGTTGTTTACCATCTTAGACAAGAACAAAGAGCAGTGGTTCCCTAGTGAGATAACAGGGAGGCGTGAAGAATGAATGAAGTGAATGCAATGTGACGCCTTTTGTGTGTTAGAAGCTTCTAGAGGAATGCCATGTTATTTAAGAGAAGAGTCTCTGCTGAGATGTCATTCTGTCTATGTTTCTTGTGTGAGATGTGTAATAAATCCTCTGAGCCAAATCTGCCTCTTTATTTACATGCTCCACACTGGTGACCCAAGACGAATCATGGAACACGATGAAAGATCCCCGGAGCCAACCTCGACGGGAACCCCCAGCCACGCATGTGCTGTTGCGATCAAGCTACCGGATTTTTGGCAGCACAACCCGCGCTCCTGGTTCCACCTAATCGAGGCGCAGTTCGCCCTCCGGGGGATATCGGCGGATGACACCAAGTTCCACTATGTGGTCGCAGCGCTCGACGCCCGCACGGCTCAGCACGTAGAGAGCCTGCTCGATCAGCCACCAACTGACGGCAAGTACGGCGCGTTGAAGGCTGCACTCATTCAGCACTACACACTCTCGGTTGAGGAGAGAGCAGAGAGACTCCTGACGCGGACCGGGTTAGGAGATGGGTCGGCTATTGACCTGATGGAGAAGATGCTGAGGTTGAAGGGCTCGGACGACGACCACTTCATTTTTACCCACCTCTTCCTCCGGAACCTTCCATCAGCGGTGAGAGCGACCCTGGCCAATTCGCCTTTGCTGGCCAAGCGAGACTATCGTGAGCTAGCCCGGGAAGCAAACCGGATCATCGACACCACCAGGGAGTTCACGACCATTGCGGCAGCGACGGAGCTCGGCGCGACGACCAGAGGAGGCGAGGAGCCATCGACAGCAGCAGCAGAGCCACCGACGGCAGCAGCAGCGGGGGCCAAGGAATGCGGGGGAGACACGCTTTGTTTCTACCACCGCCGCTTTGCAGAGAGGGCACGCAAATGTATACCACCGTGTCAATTCAAACGCCAAGACCGGGGGTCGGTAGCAGCCGCAACCCTCGGGGAGGAGAACAAGCTGCTCTACTTGACGGACGCACGCTCGGGGAGGCATTTCCTCGTGGACACCGGCGCCCAGAAGAGTTTCATCCGGCCGACCTACGCTGACCGGCTGGCAGGATCTAGCGGCCCCGAGATGGCGGCAGCAAACGGCTCGGAGATTAAGACCTTTGGTGAGAGGACTCTACTCTTGTCTCTACACGGCCGTACATTTGAGTGGACTTTTGTCATAGCAGCATTGAATTTCCATATACTGGGGGCTGATTTTCTGTGTGCACATGGTTTGTTGGTAGATGTCGCTAACAGACGCCTAGTTAATGCACTGTCCTTTGACTCTCTCCCCTGTATAGCTCGAGTGACCCGGCCAACAGCACAAGCCAACGTCACAGCTACATGCGGTAAGTTCCACACACTGCTCACTCAGTTCCCAGCACTCACTGTCCCGACGTTTTCGGCAGCCATCGCTAAACACGGGGTGGAGCATTTTATCACCACCACCGGGCCGCCCGTTTTTACAAGACCTCGGTGCTTGGACGCAGCTAAACTGGCCATAGCGCGCGAGGAGTTCGCCAACCTGGAGAGGTTGGGCATCATCAGGGGCTCAAACAGCCCATGGGCTTCCCCGCTACACATGGTCCCTAAAGCTGAGGGTTCGTGGCGACCTTGCGGGGATTTCCGCAGGTTGAACAACGCCACAGCGCACGACCGCTACCCAATTCCTCACATTCAGGATTTTTCAGTTCACCTTGCAGGAGCGTGCGTTTTTTCTAAAATAGACCTGGTCCGCGGTTACCACCAAGTCCCAGTGCGCACTGAGGACATACCCAAAACAGCGGTAATAACTCCATTCGGTTTATTCGAGTTTTTGTGCATGCCATTTGGGCTTAAAGGGGCTGCACAGACATTCCAACGCATGATGGATGCAGTGCTGCGCGATCTCCCTTTCATGTTCGTCTACCTGGACGATATCTTAGTAGCCAGCACGTCCGAGGACGAACACGAAACCCACCTCACGACGGTTTTCTAGAGGTTGGAAGAGCACGGGTTAATAATCAACCCAGCGAAATGTCAGTTCGGGGTGATGGGGATTGATTTTTTAGGGCACCGCGTCTCTCCCGAAGGAGCGGTCCCGCTGCCTGACAAAGTGTGCGCAGTGGCAGATTTTCCCCGGCCACAAACGGTCAGGGCACTACAAGAATTTTTGGAAATGATGAACTTTTATAACCGTTTCCTTCCCCGCGCAGCGCAGCTCATGCAACCACTGTATGCTGCGCTCAAAAAACAGAAACCCGTGGATAGGGTCGAATGGACCCCGGAGCGAGAGCGGGCGTTCTCGGAAGTCAAAGCAGCCCTGGCAAACGCCGCATTGCTGGCACATCCAGACCCAATGGCCCGTATAGCACTCACCACTGACGCTTCAGATGTGGCCATAGGGGCTGTCGTGGAGCAGCGCGTTGCCGGGGCTTGGCAGCCGCTCGCCTTTTTCAGCAGGACTTTGCGCGACAGTGAACGTAAATACAGCGCGTTCGACAGAGAGTTGCTGGCTCTCCACCTGGCCATTCGCCACTTCCAGTTTTGGCTGAAAGGGCGCAGTTTCACCGCGTTCGTTGACCACAAGCCGCTAACGTTCGAGATGGCCAAGGTTTCAGAACCATGGTCGGGCCAGCAGCAGAGACAGCTGGCCGCGATCTCAGAGTTTACTACCGATATTCAGCATGTGTCGGGCAAACTGAATGTAGTGGCAGACTGCCTCTCACGCACCTTGGTGGCCCCGGTCTGCGTGGGGATAGATTACGCAGCCATGGCCGCGGAGCAGGTTAGTGATGCAGACGTGCACGCGCTCCAGTCTGGAACAACAGGGTTAAGGCTGGAGAGCAGGGTGCTGCAGGATGGCATGCCCCCCCTAATCTGCGATGTCTCCACGGGTCGCCCACGTCCCGTGGTCCCGGCCGCGTGGCGCCGCCGCGTGTTTGAGTCGGTTCACTCTTTGGCACACCCAGGTGTGCGCGCGTCGGTCAAAATGGTAGGAGAGAAATTTGTGTGACCGAGCCTTCGCAAACAAGTGAGAGAGTGGGCGGCAGCCTGCGTGGCGTGCCAACGAGCCAAAGTACACAGACACATGAAGGCTCCCTTGGAGCCGTTTCGCATTCCGGCTAAGAGGTTCGACCATGTTCACGTGGACCTCGTGGGCCCCCTCCCGCCATCACAGGGGTACACGCACCTCCTGACAATGGTGGACCGCACCACGCGCTGGCCAGAAGCGGTTCCGCTGGCGGCAACTACGGCCGAGGAGGTGGTGCGCGCGCTTTTAACAGCATGGGTGGCACATTTTGGAGTCCCGTCGGACATTACGTCCGACAGAGGCCCTCAATTTGTTTCCGAACTCTGGTCAACAATGGCCCGCAGCCTGGGTGTCACAATTCATTGCACAACCGCATACAATCCACAGGCTAATGGGTTATGCGAACATTTTCATAGATCATTGAAAGGGGCTCTCAGGGCTTCACTGATGGATGCAAATTGGGTAGACAAGCTACCGTGGGTTTTATTGGGGTTACATTCTGCGCCTAAAGAGGATCTGGAAGCTTCCCCCGGCAGAACTCGTTTTTGCGCAACCACTCCGGCTGCCCGGGGAGTTTCTGCCAGATAATCCTGCGCCGGACAGCTCCCCGTCTCAGCTGTTGCAGCGTAGCATAGACACAAGCACGCTGCCAGGCCCTGCCCACCACAGTTTTCCGTGTGCCTTCGTGCCTAAAACTTTGAAGAACACACAGTTCGTGTTCGTCAGACACGACGCCCACCGCCCCCCATTGCACCCACCCTATGATGGACCGTTCAGAGTGTTGGAAATAGGGGATAAGCATTTTGTGCTAGACTTGGGGGGTAGATGGGAGAAAATTGGCATAGACAGACTCAAACCCACCTTTGTAGTGGCAGATGAGCAAGTGCTGTTGGCTGGGGCCCCTCAGCGTGGAAGACCCCCACGGAGAACTCCCCAGGGAAACGATTCACCAGAGCAGCCACACGGGCAGAACAAAGTCCCCCCACCCCTCACCACGGCTCACCCGCAGTCAGACACGCTCCCAGCAGCCCCCCACCGGCACAGCAGCGCCACAGAGGCGGTAAACCCCAGTTACAGCAGATATGGGAGGAGACTGAAGCCAAAAGCGAGTGTGGACTAATGTCTGTCTTAGATGCTGGGGGCGGGGGGGGGGGGGCGCGATTTGGGACCTTGGGGAAGGCAGGTTATTTAGCACCTCAGACAGAGACTGGGAATAAGCATGGGAGAACAATGCCCAGGAAGGACAGAGGGGGTTGAATGCAGTGTAGTGTAAATATCATGCTGTGTGAGGTGAAGTGCCATAAAACTTGTGAAGTGTGACTTGGGATATAGAGAGGAGAGCTTGCTGTAACCATTCAGTCCATTCTGTGCTTGTGAGATGTGAGTGTGTAATAAATCGTCTGTCATGAATCTGCCTCTTCATTTACACACTCCACAAAGGTAGTTTATGTTGTGATGTGAAGCTCTCCTCTCACTGCTCCGTTAACTGCGCATTGCATTATGGGATACATTGGCTAATGTAGTGACCATCCGTTGTACACTACTTTTCAAAATGCATTGTGGGATATTTTGACTGTACTATATAGTGAATGAAATTTTCATTTACGATTTCAAACAGCACTACAAAATGGCTGACTCACTATATACTGTAGTACACTACATGGGGAATGAGTGAACATTTCGAACACAGCTTCGGTCACTCACGGGTCTTTCTCGAGATCTTGCTTTATTTTGTATAATTCTCAGATGATCTTGTATTTCAAACTGTTCTCATCCATGCCACTGCAAAACACAAACAGAGCTGGTAGGGATGAACGCAAGAGTCCATCCATACTGCATCTGCAATGGACTGCATCTGGCGTCAGTGTAAATCCTGGGTAATACCCAGGCAGAATGCTCTAGAAAGATGTTGCAAAGCATGTGCGTGTGTGATGTTTTTCAGTGTTCCAATGTGACGAATGTTTGTGTCGAATGGAAAAAAAGTATGTTCTCCCCGTGTCTGCGTGGGTTTACTCCGGCATTTCTCCGGTTTCCTCCCACATGCCCAAAACATGCAAGTTAGGTTAATTGGCATCAAACTGGGGATTCTAAATTGTTCTTAGGTATGAATGTGAGAGTGAATGGTTGTCTGTCTCTCTGTGTTGGCCCTGCGATGGACTGACGATCTGTCCAGGGTCTACCTTGCCTCTCGTCCAAAGATGCTGGGATAGGCTCCAGCCTAACCTGCGACCCGAAAAGGATTAAGTGGTAGAAGATGGATGGATGGATGGAAACAAAGCAAACTTTGGATTCTGTTTCAAAAATGCAATAATAAGGTTCCTTGTTTATATTTCAGTTTATTACCTCCACCATGGGAGGATGGAGGTAATGTTTTCAGTGGCGTTGGTTGGTTGGCTTGTTGGTTGGTTGGTTGGTTGGTTGGTTTGTCTGTTACCAACAAAACTCAAAAAGTTGTGAACGGATTTTGATGACATTTTCAGGAAAGGTGTGTAATGGCACGGGGAACAGATGATTAAGATTTTGGTGGTGATTTGGATCACAATGTGGATGCAGGAATTTTTTGAACATTATTTTATATATTAACCTGGCCCTTTTCATATACTGCCCCTTTAAGACATGTCCACTCAGATTACGTGTGTGGTCACGTTATAGGGCCACGCGCCTCGGCAACCCAAAAACCAAACACTGCAGAAAAAGTATTAGGGGTGTGTCCATCAAACTCATTTTTCCTGCTGTGGACGACTATTTTCTATTCATTCTCTATGTAGTTCAGCGTTTACAGCACTGTGCGCCCTCTGCACTGAAACGCTTTGAGCGGTGGCCGCTTTTTGTCGCGGTGCTTAGGGCTGAAAAAGTTAAACTTGTCAGACTACTGTACAGCTGTGATTGTCAATGTCAGACCTTTCTAAGCAGCCAGTCAGAATTAAGGAAGGGCGAGCAATAGGACGTCGGTACAGTAAGACGAGAATGGGAGGTGACGGTGGAGGAGGTGGAGGCTGAACTTTGCTGCATCAAACAATGTGAATTTGTAGTTTATAACTGCAAAAAAAAAAATGGTATAATACCGTACCATTGTGTACTATTGCTTAATAATTATGAACCTTGTCAGTAAACTGTAATGGAAAAGAGAGGAGGAAAAAAAACAAAAACCGTCCTCAAAGATTCAATAAACCATGACGTTTATTTAAGGTGGAATTGCCCAGCCCCAATACAATTAATCAATACAATTATGACTGTCTTATTATTATTATAATGTAGTCATATAATCATATTGTTTTTGCTGTCTCTTGTCTGATGATAATAATAATAATAATAATAATAATAATAATAATAATAATGGATTGCATTTTTATTGCACCTTTCATTCAAATTTTCAGGAAAGGTGTGTAATGGCACACTGAACACATGATTAGATTTTAGTGATGATCTCGAAATGCATACCTCCGCCAAGGCTCTTCTTCTCACAGAGTTTAAGCAACAATACTCCAAAACGAGTGGATGGATTTGGATGAAATTTTCACCAGAGGTGGCCCTTGGCCCAAAGATGAACTCATGAGATGTTGGAGGAGATCCGTGAGTGCATACCTCCGCCAAGGCCCTATTTTGCAATGTGCAGATGGATGGCGATATGGATAGACAAAGGGATGGAGGGGAGGACAAAGGGAGGGAGGGACGGAGCTTTGGCAGAGGTATGTGCTCTCTGAGTGCCCTCTAGTTTTCAATTATAACATTATTTATTTTTGTAATTTTTTGTTTTATTTCATTCATGTTTCATGAATGTTTTGGACTAAGTGCTGAAGTTGCTGAGGTGATAATGTTTTAAGGGGCAAAAAAGCTTTGAGGCTTATTTATTTTTCAGTATGAGAGCAATGTCAGTGTGACATGCAGTATGTGCTTGTGAATACTAAGTCTTCTTTCTATTTATCCATTTTTAGTAGTTTAATTATTTTAGTCTTCAATTTAGTTTCCACCATGGACAATGAAACTGAATTAAATGGAACTTTTTTTATTGGTTTTAAAGCAATGGGCTCCAAATATTTTGTATCAGTGTATTTTGAAGCGGTTCAGTTTTTAATGAGTTAATGACATAACAGGTTACAAAGGCTTTAAAAACGGTTATTTTTCACAGAAATGGTCTTTGTCATGTGAAAGGTGTGGTGTGATGAAGGGCTGAATTGCTTTAACAATTCAGAGATTTATCTGTGATTTCCCCATTGTGTGACTAATAAAGGTTTATCTTATCTTATCTTATCTTATCTTTTTATAATCCATATTTGACTCCTGTTTATTATAATCAAGCTACTACCTGTCTCATGGGTCGGGCCATCGGCGACTCAACCGGCAACCCCGCCTTTCCAAGGGTGTGGAGGGTGTAACTGGGCATCCTGGCTCAAACTAAAAAGAACATCTGTCACAGGTCTGTGGTGGACCACTCCCGGTTACACGGGGTGAGACTGGACATCCTGGCAGATAAGCACATCTGTTGCAAGGTCTGTGGTGGACTTTTGCCAGTCGGTGCATTGTGACATGCACTACACAAAGATTAGAGATAAACAAACCTATCATCTGGTCAGTCACTGCAACAGATACTGGAGTCAGTTTGTCTTGGCCTGTCCTTGCCACTGATAATACCTCTATCTGCCAAGAATGTGCCGCTAGTCCAGCAAAAACTAGTGGTACTCAAATACTTTGCAAGCAGTTTCATGAAATGGTCAGTCAGAACACAACTCATACCGGCTCAGACGTCGCCCAGGTTAACAAGGTCAGTAGTTCCTGGCAGCGGAAGGCAAAGGACAGAGCTGTGTGGTGGAATCTGATCAGACATAAATGAAACAATCATTGTCGCCCCCGACAGACTGCTATGATGATGATGATATGGATTCCTGTCTTTGTAGTGTGTGGATCTTGGATGTGTGTATTATTGGTTTTAATTTGTTGCTGCTGTTGAGCAAATTGCACCATTTGGAGATAATAAAGTTTACTTTGACCTATTTCTTTGTTTCCCTTGAATGAAAGAGGGACAGATGACAACAAAAACAATCGGTGTTAGTTGTCAGCCTATCACCCAGGTGGTTATTTTAACTATCGCTATCAGACAAAAAAATCTGTGCATCCCTACTAAATATTGTATTCAATATTTCTGTGCATTGATGTTACTCATACATCACGTGAGTTTGTTTCAGTATAATCACAGAAAATGATCCTTTCATGTTGGCTTGTGTTATGTCCACAAACCTGATATTGAGGAGACGGATGAGGAGGTTGCACATGAGCACAGCTTTATTATAGAACTATATACACACAGCAGGTGCCACACTGTGTGGAGATATCCAGGCAAGAAGAGAGCCCAAAAGGCGGACGCCCCTTATTATAGGGTGGTGTGATGACACACCCGGAAGGTGGTGTCATCACACCACACTTCAGACTAAATCCCAATCCCACATCCCCCCCACCCCCTTTATAAAACAAAAAGCACATCCACTCAGAACCCACCCCAAATTTGGTACACAAGAACCCCCGAATAATAAACTAAAATAAAACAACAACACAACCAACTAGAACTGGGGCCAGTGGGCAGACTGCCGCGTGACCCCGCATGACAAAGTGGATTATTCTGCCACTTTTCTCTCATTTTTTTTTCAGTCCGGCCGTGCTCCTACCTAAACAAGTCCTTCTTTTTTTTTTAACAGTCTTCCATGGTAAGAGTGGATCTACCATGGGAAAGCAGTTCTGCCTGAGGACTTTGAGGCAGCCCCGTAGCAGCCTCCTCCCTGGAGCTTTCAGCCCTTCGGGGCCAATCTTCATGACACCGGAGACTGAGTCCCATTTTGCGGTAGCCGACTCCTGCGGAGCCCCACCACTTGCAGCCGCCACCCGGACACGCCGTAGTCTGCTCGCGTGCCAAACCGAATCGTCTGTTTGCCGAAAGAACGTTGTCCTCAGCTTCGCCACGATCCTCAGTGGTGCCTACTGTTTTGCCGGCTGTGGCTCGGTCAGTTGCCGTCCCGGTCTCCCGCCAGAGCAAACCCGAACCCAGTCCACAACATGAAGCGGCAACCTACTTGTTTTCCTGTGTTGTCATCGTGCTCTCGGTAGCTCTGCGTGCTTGCTCCACCTGGGATCTCCGTCGTGCTGCGGAGGTTCCGTTGTCACTGTGTTCACTGTGGATCCTTCACTCACTGTCTCCGTTGTCTGGAACTCAACCTGAGCACTGAAATTGTCCGGTACCTCCCTGGTGTCACTCGTTGAAACGGACCCTCCACCCACTAACTTGGTTGCTTCTACTACAGTCGGCCGAGCGCAGGCACCGAAGGCGTCCGGCTCCTCCCCTGAGCTGCTCTCCTCCTGAGAGCATGAAGTGTGCGCTTCGGTGTCGGTTGTTGAAGCGGACTCTTCACCCGTCCGCTCAGTCGTAACCTCTGTTGCCTGTTGAGCGAGCAGTCCAGTTTCTCCTCTCTGTCATCTGAAGCGCTCTCCTGTGCCACGTCATGCGCTGTGGTTATGCCCGGCTGCCGCTGCTGCTTTTCAGGATTCTCGGCATGCTTGCGCTCCCTCTCCCACAGCTCCGACTCTGGCTGCGGGGAAAACTGAGCTGAGTTTGTTCGCTGCTCTCCCACCGTACTGCTGTCACTCTCAGTGTCGAACTCTCCCCCTTCGCTGTGCTCACTTTCTGTGCTGTGCTCTTCGGCTGGCTTGCCGTTTTCGATGGACACGGGCTCCGTCTCTTGTGGCTCCAATTCCACCCTGTTAGATAACTGTAACCCTTGCCTTATGTTAATTAGGTAAGGGAAATAATTAAGTGTAGACCAGTTGCTAGGTTCGTAAGGGTTACAATAGGGAATTAAAGTGAGTGTGGAATGAAATAGCTGGAGGCAAGAAATGAGCAATGATGGTTGTTATTTACAGTGATAAAGTGAGCAAAATATACAGATAATTTACAACTGTACAAATATAACAACGGCCGGCATGAAATAAAACCCCAAGGTGTCCTACTGAGCTCAGTGTTTGATTGCCCGTTCGGGTTAGTCGTTTGACCAGTCAGGATATCTCGTATCTCCAGACTCAGGTTTCCAATCCTGGGCACTGGAGAGGGGAAAGATGCTCTTCACTCGAGATCTTGGTTAGATCTCAGTTCAATCTTGATTCAGTCTCGGGTCAGGCTCGCCATCATCATTCGGAAAGAATCCAGGTTCCAGAAGGTTCTTGATCGGCAACCCAAAAAAACCTAGCCTGCACAACAATAATAGTATTATTGTTTACAGCTAGAGTAATTCGTTTTCCAATACCTTCTTATATAACACCATAGCTTAGTGTTTAAATTCTTCTCTCATATTACTATTATCACAATCCAGCAATATAGTAATATCTTACATTTCACATCTTGCATCTTACATGCATGTATTCTTTTTTTCTCACAATCTCTCTGGTAGCACATGAAATACCCTTTTTTTCATGTAGCCAATTAAATGAATTCCTCTGTTCATCTCTATATCATTTAACCATGAAATTATGATTAATCCTCTCGAACCTTGTCTCTGTAAATCATGAAATGAAATACAATTACTTTATCACATAACCAGGGAATATACTGTCCCATCACTTCTAATATCCCCTTTTAAAATCAGTAAACCCTGTCTGAGTTACTGGGTTTAGCATAACCTATGGATTTACATAGTAGACCAACACCATGTGCTTTTAGCATCAACTACACATTGCATTCGACAGAAATAGTGCATATGAACTAAAAGTACTTCAACATACTGTTGGGAACTGAAATCACATTTAGGAAAACCATACAGACACAAAGACAGCCTTTTCCATTGCTTTTAAACAGAAAAAAATTCACTCGCGACTAGCATTAGCATAGCACTAACGTTAGCATAACATTAGCATGTATCTGACTCACCATGATGAGGTATCAGTGTGAATACAGCAAAGGACACAGCCACAATGCCCCTCACGCTCGTGCTCCCGTCAACTTAGGATAATAAAGGTTGCAAATTAGCGTTTGGAGAGTGTTTAGATCCATTTATAGTATTTATCTATCTGAATTAGCTTACCAAGAAGAGGTGTCAGCGTGAGGACAGATCGTCCTACAGCTCCTCTCCTCTGCTCGCAGATCGTGAAAAGAATGAGCCTCGGGTGCGTGCCTCGGCACTCTGCTCGGAAGGCGGGGCTAATATCGCTCTTAACAAATGGGAAAACCCAGATCACCCAACGTGACCATAAAACGGAAGTTTTAAAGTTGGATCACGAGGATCACACTTCCTCATCCCCAAGATAATCGGTTTTCAAAATATAATCACACAATTGTATTAATACAATTTACATCTGAGAAAAGGGTCATTTTCTCAGCTGGGTTACATAACGCTGACTACCCAGGTAGCTTCTGTGTTTGGCGCCCATTTAGCTCCGTGGCTAACTTCTCTTTTGCTACTAGCTGGGCCATTAGCTCCCCGAGCTAGCTAGCTTAGTGTCTTTGGCGCCATTAGCTTCTCAACCCACAGCTTCGTGCTACGTGTGTGTTCGGTAAAGTAACTAGCAAGCAGCCTGACAGCATATGCATATGCCTGCATATGACTTCATCTCCCCTAACGTGTGGAAAATTCTCTGACCTTACACACCGAGTTTGCGAACCAGAAGTGCTCACTTCCTCACTCCGTCAAGTTTACCCATGCCCAACACTGCAATGTACTTCTCGAACGTGGCCAAACAGTGAGCCTACACTATTGCTGGTTCTCCTGGGTACTCCAGAAATGGCCATAGAGATGTCCCGCACGCCTCCATGAGTTAATCCTCAGTTGCCAAATGTTATCTCCACAAACCTGGTACTGAGGAGACGGACGAGGAGGTTGCACTTGAACACAGCTTTATTATAGAACTATATACACACAGCAGGTGCCACACTGTGTGGGGCCATCTAGGCAAGAAGAGAGCCCAAAAGGCGGACGCCCCTTATTATAGGGCAGTGTGATAACACACCCGGAAGGCGGTGTCATCACACCGCACTTCACATTAAATCCCGTTCCCACAGCTTGTCCTGCAAAGAGCTCCAAAGTTGACATAAGAGAAGTTTTCCAAAGTCACTGGCCACTCAGCAATTCCAGTAACCACAGGTTTGTAATTGGGAAGAGCTTCTCCACACGGGTGAACCACCACAAATATGATTTGCAATACATTTTGACATATTTCTATATTACCTGTCTTAGGGGAGAATGCAATTATTATTTCAGTCTACTTTCTCTTATTGTTAAAGTCCTTTAATACTAAATACCCTTGTTCTGTTCATTCCCGTTTCCTGTGGTCACGGGTGTCTGGGACAGCTGTTGACACTCATTTTCATGGCGTTCTTCTGTTTATGCCTTTGTCACACATTGGTACATTTATGCACTCCAACTTAATGTGAAGCTTGACCCTGCCTGACCGCTTAACTTTCTGCTAACCTATCATTAGTTTTTGCCACCTGCTACTTAAAACATCCCTAGACCAAGAGTGACACAGGAGAATCTAATATCTGCAGAAGCTGCAGTGAACAAAGCACAAGCTGCAGCTGTACAAGAAGCTTGTGCCTTTCCACGGAAAGAAAATTTCACAAAAAACAATTGATTATCACTGCTATTTATTGTCACAGAGCATTATTGTGTTGTTTAATACCCAATTTAACAAAGTATTATTGAACTTACTTTAGCTTACACACACACACACACACACACACACAGAGACACACACACACACACACACACACACACAATCACACGTCTATTTCACTGTCACTCCAAATACAATTTCATTCTCTAGGACACATTGGAAGTTGTGTTTCATTTCTTTAAAGGTATTTTTCTAGTCACAGTGTGTTCAGGTATGGATGAAAACTGTAGTATTACAGTGCTAGGTTATTATTGTTGCCTCTTGAGAACACTACTATACAAAATCAATACCACTCACCAAAATGGTTAGTAAGAATGGCTGTGCATTTCACCACTGATGACTTCCATCTGCAGTAGCAGGTGAGCAGGTACTAATGTAAAACCCAATGTTATACCAAATGTCATCCACAATCTAAAGACAAACCTTCATGGCTATACCACTTCAGTTCACGATGACAATGGCACTCAGGCTTGGAGAAACATAATTTCGTTCTGCTATGCATTCCTTGCTGTTTATAGACTGAATGGTAATTAAGGTAGCTTTTTCTCTCACAATGCAATCAGCAAGGCTCCAGCTGGAGTCCACCGCAGGTGCTGTGGAGCTCCAGCCAGAAGCCATGGTGGGGGCTGTAGTACTCAAGCTAGGAGCCACCGCGGGTGCAGCTTTGGCCTAGTCGGGGTCCACCGAGGGTGCTGCGGGTCAGCCTGAGGACACTGTGGCCCCCTTCGCCTCCCTGTCCAACACCGTGGGGGTCCCCTTCCTATGGTCCGGTCACCACCAGAGAGCCTCCCGGTGGGCAGGCCACCTCCTGCTCCCCCACCCCCCTGGTCCTGGTGGCTCTACAACGTTGGCCGACCACCGGAGGGACTGAGTCTCTGGGCCAAATGGCCCATGTTTTCCAGCAGGCCACCAGACTCAGTTCGCTGGACTGACTGCTGGGCTTGGGACTCTGGGCAGCCTCCTGAGCCTCCATGCCTTTGGACTTGGGGGGGTTAATTGTGGGCCCTGGGTGGGGTATTGTGTTCCCTCCTTTCCTGTTCCCCCTACCTCCCACCCTGGGGTTATTTTTTGCTGTTGTTCCAGTTGGGGGGGGGGGGGTCCTCGGGATATTACCTTGGGTGTCTGGGAATCCACCCCTTGAGAGGGGGGCTCTGTCAGGAGCCGAACCAGCTTGGTTTCCCGGGCTTGGTCCTGACCTCGCTGTGGGTCTAGGTGCTGCTGTATATGCGTATATTATGTATTTCAGTACTGCTTCTGCTTCCATATCCTTAGTCGCAGCTGTGAGGCAGTCGTCTTTGGCTCACTCTAGCGTAGCGCTGGCTGACAGCCTGCCGGTCCAATCATGCTCCCTCTCTCATTACTGCCAGCTGATTCCCACTCCCGTTAATCATCTTTCCCAGTCCACGCCCAAGTGCTCCTCATCTCACCATTACCAGCAATGCGTGTACTTAAGCAGCTTTTTGCCAGTGTAACGGACTCGAACTAGTCAGCTACATTAAATAACAAAATAAAATAAATCTTGGCCGATGCAGAGAAGTAGACATCAGGCAGGGTCTTGATCAGTCAGTAGTCTGTTTATTTCTGAAACAGATTGGGGCAGACAATTTACACATGACACGGGAATGGGGACAAGTGCTGGCATTCCCCTTCCCAGGCTTCCAAAGTGTGAGATAGCTTACAGCTACGTGGACTACATAACTTTAGATCGTATAGTTACAGTATACCACAAGCAAAGAAAAAGTTTAGCACCAAATACATGACAGCATTACATGACAGAGTTACATGACTGATCGTTTTTTCTATTTTTTACAACAGTACATTTAACATTTTAACATACCTGAAACAGATTGGGGCAGACAATTTACACATGACACGGGAATGGGGACAAGTGCTGGCATTCCTACAGAACAATGGACTCGTTAGCGCCTACTTAACTAGCCATCAATCATTGGTATTTATGACGCTACTTTGAATATTTTACATCGGTATTGCAAACGAAAATATAACAGAAAATCTTACAATCAAAATTAGTACAATAACTTAAAGAAAACTACAGTAAATCAATCACATTAATCAATTTCGTTCCCTGAGGAATTACACACAACTTACCCCTTCCCAGGCTTCCAAAGTGTGAGGAAGTTCCCAGATGTGTCACACAAAGTATCGCCCCATCAGAAACACTTGACATATTTACAACACAGACATTTTGGGAAGTTCATTACTGCAGGAACATATTTATTCTTAAGACTACTACACCAGTCACTCATTGCTGGGTCATTGTATTGTCTGCTGCATTATCAGTGAACTGTTAGTGGATTAATCTGCTGTCAGGACTGCAACGACGTGTAGCCTCTCTACGTTCTTCATGGTTCTCTCACGTCCCCACAGCAATATCGGCTGTGGGACGCCAGCGTGGCTACACGTTTCTCCTCCTGCATTTGCGGGGCGATGCCAGCCCCCAAATACCAACTGTAAGTGTGTTTTTGTATTTTTTGTAAGTCTTCACCTTTGGGACTGTTTGTTGTTTCGTTAATAAATGTGTTGTGGTGTAACCTCTGCATGTAAATCCTCATCATTTTACCCCTCACCGTGCGCTGCGTAAAAGTGCACGGGGAGGTCCGTCACAGTGCTTGAGATCTTTAATCAGATGCTGGTGTAGCTTTAAGCTGGGGCTGCACGGTGGCGCAGTGGTTAGCACCGCGGCAGCACAGTTTTACCCTCAGCTGGGGGATCGCGGGGATCATGAGATCGTGGGTTCGATCCCTGCCCCCGGCCAACAGTGATCTGTGTGGAGTTTGCATGTTCTCCCCGTGTTTGCATGGGTTTACTCCGGGATTTCTCCGGTTTCCTCCCACATGCCAAAACATGCAGGTTAGGGAGTTAAGGGGCACTTGCGCACGCAGCGACCGGCAGCTGGTGGCTTGTCACCGGACTGCAGAACAAATCTACCTACGGGTACAAAATAAGTCCAAAAAAAAAAAAAAAAAAAAAAAGCTGGATTCATGCTGCACCTCTGCTGTCCACGTACGTGTAACCGGAAACCTAGTGTGACGAAATTTACGTCATCGTCTCCACTCCGCTAGTGTCGGTGATGCTCGACTGCGGACGACCGCGTGCAGCCCAAATTTTGTGACCACGCCACCTGCCCAAGACCTGAACGTGTTGAAAAGTGCATGCACAAGACTGAACGTCCCATTCACGAGGTGGCGATATCAACACAGCATACCAAGACAAAGTAGACGAAGAAGACAATGAGGAAGAGGACGAGAATAAACATACATGAATCACACATACATACTTCAGCAGCAGCAGCAGCAGCAACATCTTCATGGAAAAAGAGTGAAAACCGGGAAGTCAAGCAGCAGAAAGCAAGCAGTGTTTCTTTGTTGGTGAAAATCCTGGCGCATCAGCGCATTGGCGCTACCTATAGGGCAGGAGTGAAACCACAAATGATGGTTGTGTGCATGCTTCAACCGCTTGGCCTGGGTAGATGAAAAAAGTGAGCATGTACAGCGCCGCGTGTGTACTGGGCTTGTCCAAAGCGCACGCGGACCAAAGTGGACTAGAGGGGAAATGCAGCATGAATAAGGCTTTAGTTAACTAAGGCTCTATTCACACCAGGATAGTTCAGGAGTCTCGGTTCAACTCAGTGGGGGATGACAAGACTTTTCACACCTTACTTTGGTTCAGTTTGCATTCACACAGCACTTCACTCAAGCGGACTAAACTGCTTGGACAATGTCACGCAGTTACAACAGCTGCTCGTTTGTGGCGCTGTAGCCGAGGCCACCACTGACCAGGAAGAAAAAATCTCAGCAAAGAAGAGAAACCCGGCTCATCGATTGGCCAGGACCGGTGTTATGCCAACAATTGCTCGCTTGCCAAGAATTGCATCCCATGCACCAAAACTATAAAATATAACACTACAGCCAGGCTTGTAACCATTTGTGCATTTTTAGAAGTACCCATTATAAATTTTTAGAAGCAAAAATTGTTATTACCTCTTGTAAAGTATCTTTAAATTATGTTTATTCGACGATGGGATGCAATTCTTGGCAAGCGAGCAATTCTCAGTATAACACCGTTCCCTTCAGTAAGGTGTTTATGTGCCACAAACTAATAAAAATGAAAAGCTCCGCTGTCTGTATAGTCCCCCTGTGCCACCATGATGTTGCTAAACATTTTAAAAACATTGGTATTCTTGTGCGTAGCCACAAGCAGCTGAGAAATCTGGTTCTCAAGTACTGTGGGTGTTTATATATTTACATATTTATTCCATCTAGCTACAATGCTCTGAACTGTGTGTTTATATATTCATATATTTATTCCATCCAGCTACAATGCTCTGCACTGTGTCTGTGTGTGTGTGTATATATATATTTTATAGTAATATGTACATATGTATATTAGCTGCTCTTGCTTGCTTGTTTTTTTTTCTTGCCTTCTGATTGTTGCTCTGAGTGTTGCTATCCCTGTGCTGTTGCAATCCTGGAATTTCCCCTTTGTGGGACTAATAAAGGCTTATCTTATCTTATCTTATCTTAAATTCTATGGGAAGCCAATGAAGGGAGGCCAGAACTGGAGACATGTGATCTCTCTTTCTAGTACCTGTTAAAACTCTTGCTGCAGCATTTTGGATACACTGAAGACTATTTAAAGATGTTTTAGGACAGCCTGATAATAAAGAAATACAATAATCTAATCTAGAGTTAACAAAAGCATGGATTACTTTCTCAGCATCACTCTGAGACAAGATGCTCCTAATCTTGGCAATATTGTGCAAATGATAGAAGGCAGTCTTAGAAACAAGTTTAATATGCAAATTAAAGAACAGATCTTGATCAAAAATAACTCCAAGGTCCCTCACAGAACTATTAAGAGAAAGAGTAACTGCATCCAAACTGAGAGTTTGATTTGGACAGGTATTTCTAAGGTTTTTTGGACCAACTAGAATGACTTCAGTCTCATCTGAATTTAATAGCAAGAAATTACAAGCCATCCAAGCCTTGATTTCCTTAAGACAAACCTCTAATTTGGCTAATTGATTACTGTCATCTTTTGTCAGCTTCACTGACAAGAATAATTGTGTGTCATCTGCGTAACAATGAAAATGTATGCAGTGCTTTCTAATAATGTTGCCTAGTGGAACCATATATACACTAAAAAGAATAGGGCCTAGCACAGATCCCTGTGGAACTCTGTGACTGAGCTTTGAGTTGGAAGAAAACTCATTATTGACATGAACAAACTGGAACCTATCAGATAAATGAAATTTAAACCACACTGAAAAAAAAATTCTTTTGAACTAACATAATAGAATCATTGAAAGTGTTTCCACAAAATAAAGTTATCTTTTGCCATCATAGTAAAATCATGCATGTTTCATAATCTGCATATGTAACATTGACATCACTTTGTTTTTTTGTTTTTTTTGGCAGCATCATAAAATCATGTGCATGTTTCATGATCTGCATATGTTACCTTCACATGATTTTGTTATTTCGGCAACATAATAAAGCCAACTTTATTGTCATTCAATCCATACAGCCAATCATGTACAGTAGAACGAAATTATGTTTCTCTTATCTACAATGTTAATCCCATCTAGAATCAGAGGGGTTGCTGCCATCCATGGCGCTGCTACAAGTTCCCCTCCTCTGTTCCATTATTGCTGAGCACCAAGCTGGATGGCAGGAAGTTCCACTTTCATATGGTCGTCAGCATGGGATTTGAATCCAGGCCTCCTGGGTGTGCGGTGGATGCTCTACTAACTAGGCCACCACTGCACCACCACTCCTAAAATCATGTGCAAACAAAATCATGATTTTGTTTGTTTTGGTCATGTGCATGTTTCATGATCTGCATATATTACCTTCACATGATTTTATTGTTTTGGCAACATAATAAAATCATGTTTCAGGATCTGCATATGTAACATTGACACAAATTTGTTTGCACATGATTTGAGGAGTGGTGGCATAGTGGTGGCCTAGTTAGTAGAGCATCTGCCCAACACCTGGGAGGCCTGGGTTCAAATTCCGGTCATGACATGATTTGTGGTGGCTTGCATGGCAGCAACTCCTCTGATTCTAGATGTGATTAACATTGTAGACAAGAGAAACATAATTTTGTTTGACTGAATGGCAATAGAGTTGGTTTTATTATGTTGCCAAACAACAAAATCATGTGAAGGTAACATATGCAGATCATGAAACATGCACATGATTTTATGATGTTGCCAAAACAAACAAACAAAAAATCATGTCAATGTTACATATGCAGATCATGAAACATGCACGTGATTTTATTATGTTGGCAAAACATAATTTTATTTTGTGGAACCATTTTCAATGATTTTATTATGATAGTTCAAAAGAATTTTTTTTTCAGTGCACTGCAACAAAGTTCCATTAAGTCCGCCAAACTGTTCTAATCTATCAAGTAAAATATTATGATTGATAGTATCAAAAGCTGCACTAAAGTCCAAAAGGACAAGTACAGAAACAAGTCCTTTATCCATTATCAGATGCGATAACGAGGTCATTAGTGTAGCATCAGCTCTCCTCAGGCCAATTCAGGAGATCACTCTTCATCTTAAAAGAAACTCTCACTCAAGGTCTGGTCAAGAATTGCTGTGTTTCTTCATCATTAGGACCCCAGTGTAAACAATTTCCCTTTTGTAGAGAAGCCTGATAAGGCCTTGCTTTTAAAGGATTAAGTGCACTATACAACTTCTGGAGTCAAACCCCAACCAGTCAGTTCATGCTGATAGCATCTGTTTGTACCAGGAACTGATACTCTTAAAAAGTCATAAACTTCCAAATTTCACTCCTTAACTTGTCAGGTTATGCTGATAAACTCTTGGAGCCTTTCCAGAATGTCCATAAAACTCTCTAGAACGCCCCCTCTTCACATACCAAGACCTAAAAATTATCTACAGCTCAACAGCACCTCCTAGTGGACATCTATGGAATATGTTTCATTACTTGGGCAATCTGGAACTTTATTTCTGACTGAACATTAACACATTTTCAAGTTTACATTCCTCACGATAACTCTAGACACTGTGAAGATAATCGCCCTTGTGATGGACAATAATGGTTTTCAATAATTCATTAATTCTTGATTTCACTGTGATTGCATGTTGGAATGCCGATTAATCTTATTCTGATGTGTGTCAAGTATATAAGGATACGTTTATAAAAAGTACCTAGTCACTGAATATTAGTTTTGAATCACTGAAGCTAGTTAGATTTTATATTTAGTATAAAAGGATTTTCATAGCAACTGAATGAACATTTTCTGAAAACTTGAGGCAGCTATTTCTAACCAATCCCCAGGCTGCCTCTCTGTTGGATAACACCCTTGCATTTGATTGGCTGTTCACAGACAAAGACCTGTTCCCTCATTGGACAAAAGCCCATTCAAACTCCTCCTTATGGAAGATAATTGGTCTGTCTTGCTGCCAGTCATATGTTTATGACCCAGCAGCGCACTTCAGTTAAATGCAAACAGAGCCGCCCCGGCAGCATAGTTTTCTGTAAGTTTTCAGTGTTCTGTGTGTTTTGCAGTCTAGTTAGTTCTGTAAGTTGTTTAGTCTTTTGTGTGTGTCTGAACCTTGTCAAGTCTTGCGCTCACTTTTGCCTGTTTGTATGCCAACTGAGGGGAAACCATCCTTTTTCTGTGAGCTCACTTCTATATGTGGAAGTCAAACTTCCAAAAACCCTTTTTCTTCCTCGCCTCTGAAGCCGTGCTTAGTCTATTGAATGTTTTTTCTTGGATTTTTTTACTTTCCCTGCCGTTAAAGTAGACTTTTAATTTTTCTGCCTTTAAAGTGAGCGCATAGAGATTTTTGGACCTTCTTTTCCTGCCTCACCCACATATGACAAAGTTAAGAAACCAGGAGTTGGTGGGTGAAACTGCCTAAATGCATTTTTCCTCCAGCCTTTAGCTGTCCTGTGGGCCGGGGACATCCTAAATTCCGGACTGGTTGCCAAAAGACGTCACATCTACTCCTGGAGCCCCGTTCATCCTGTTGCTGGCTACACGCTGCCTGCTCCGGGGAGCCCCCAGCTGAGTCTACACTTCTCACAGCTGTGAATGACCTGAAAGACGACTGGCAGTCACTTTCCCCTGTGTGCCATTTTACTGGCTTTGTGAGCACCACTGGAAATCGGCTGACCCGGCTGTGTTCGTAAGTGAGACACCCACTTTCCTATCTGCTGGATTTAAACAAGATGTCCCAAATATCAATTATAATTGAATATAACCAATATTTCATGGTGCAATTAGTTCCTCAGCCGTAGGACAAAGCTATAAACTGAAGGAAAATTCTTATTCTTTTTCCCAGTAACTCATTTTTGTAGCTTAATTCAGAAGTTTCCTTTTCAGATAATCATCTTATGTAATTTTTCCCCATAAAATTGTGTTCTGATTTTGTTAGTTACCTCAGCGTTCCATTGCATTACAGTTGAAATATAAAATCTGGTTTCATTTTGGTTCCACAAAGGTTTAACTTTAGATTTATGCTCAGGAATCCATTAACAGTTGATGTGAAATCTAACACCTGTTGATCCTTTGAACCTGTTTACCCATCATCTAAATGTAATGCCATGTAACCTGAATTAGTTTCATTAATAAACTTGTAAACGAGAGAAGTTGAAGTGTTTTTCTTTTGCATATACTGTATGCTTTCCTGGTCACTGCAGTAAAGAACTCACTAATTTTTGACACTGATTCATTAAGTGAAAGTACAGAAATTAATTAATCAATAATTTGTTCTTTTGGAACTGGTGCCCTTATTTATGAGTGCTTTTCTTTCTTATTTACTGAGTGTCAGGGTGACTGTTCAACTCTGTCCCCCATGCACACCCACTTCTAAATAAAATAAATAATTCCTGTACCTTAATACACTATATTTTATTAAATATTGCTACATATTTTGGTCCCCCGTACGAGGCTGTGTGCACCCGGGAAAGCATATGCAAAAGAAAAATCATTAAAACATAAGCTGTATGTTTTTGCTCAAACATTAATCCACTTTTTCGGTGAAGCTCTGTGTGTGTGTTGTGTTTGGGAGAGCTGCAGCAGGCAGGTCTGTCTGCCTGTATGTACGTGATTGTTTACCCCACCTCCTGCAGAGAGGTGCCTGTGTTTTCTGATAGCTGCAAGGGGGGGGGGGGGGGGGGGGGGGAGCTGATTCACCCATTGCCTGAGCTGAGAGAAATCCTTGTGTTAACCTCTTGCACTCCGGTGTACCGCGGGCGGTCACGTCTCTGCGTCCTAGTGCGCCCTGAGGGAAAAAAAAGCTGCATTTCCGTTCTTCCACTACAGACACAGCCACGAACAGAAAGCCAAAGGAGTGCTTTGATTGGTTTAGATGTGATTGACCTCTCATTCGACTAATAAGAGCCTTGAATTGGGTTTCTGAAACCTTGAAGAACCAATGACT
Source organism: Pholidichthys leucotaenia (assembly GCA_020510985.1). Classification (NCBI taxonomy): domain Eukaryota; kingdom Metazoa; phylum Chordata; class Actinopteri; order Cichliformes; family Pholidichthyidae; genus Pholidichthys; species Pholidichthys leucotaenia. The sequence continues at coordinate 169,304,554 of CM035846.1, forward strand.
GAAAACCTAGCAAGAAGGACCCGCCTACCAACGGCTGCGAATACAGCGAGCCAATTGAAGCACAGAAGTTCGAAAGCGTGCGTCCCTTGCCTAAAATCTGTTTTGTGTAAGGCTGGGTGACACACAGGCCTTTGCCAGTCTTTTTTTCTTACTGCTGTGCTTATTTGTTTTGAAAAATCGTTCGCCAAAACCTCAATCATGGAAGCGCAAAACCGCAATAATGGAATTATAGTTTGACCGGGTCGCGTGACCAGAACCACGAGTCCATATCAAGTGGACCAGCGTCATGTTCGTCTGACAATGAGGAAGAGAAGTTCGCCAGCGACACTGCTGTTGTGGACATGTAAGTGTTATAAGCTAAATTATTCTTTTTCCCTGAAAATTGTAATCAAAATGACTTTTGACCGATCGGTAAATTACAACTGTGCGTCATCGCAACATGACGGACCCGGACCGCTCCAGTCCGGTCCGGATGGCGCACGGACCGTGTCCAGTCCATGCGCCGCGTCCGGACCGTGAACGCCCCCCCCTCCCCCCGCTACTCTTCTGTAGCGGATTGTAGATATTATTGCAGATATTTTAGTCCAACTGTGCATAGTAGACCGCGGCGCACGGCCGCGGTCCGTCATGTGTCAATGGACGATGTCCGTCCTCTGTAGCGGGGGCGGGGGAGTTGTTATCTTCTACATTACAGATATTTTAGTATAATTTTTAGTGCACTGTAGGTTATTTTTTCTTGTAAAAAAAAGCCACACATTTTTTACGTGGCATGCTTCTTTGTGTGTGGGGGCTTGTTTGTTCATTCATTCATTCATGAATGAATAAACAACCCCCCCCCACACACACACACACAGCCCTTCACCTTTCATTAGAGCCAAAGATGAAGCTTCTATATTGAATCATTCAAAAGTTACAGACGTTTTTCCAAACTGTGCCATTTGGCACAATTTGGCACAGTTCAAAAACGCCTGGGAACAAACTAAGAAAAAAGCTGTGTAAAATATTCATTTTTTGTGGTATTGTTACAAAATGTTGACCTCAGCTGGATAACACTTGGTTCTACATTTCTGTTGCATTTTCCAGCCCGGATCTGACAGCTGTGTGTTATTTGCAAGCATTTGTATCCAAAAAAACACCCAGGCGAAATTTATTTTCTTCAAGTTCAGTATGTTTAGATGACTGTTACTCAGTGGCAGGAGCACTTAGAGAGATTATGACCATTTTGCCAAAAAATTCAAAGTGTTTTCTTTTAAATGAGACCAACCCCATGAAGATGCTGCAAAGGGTTGAAGAACAGCTTTCGATTTACTTTGGGTACGTTATTTTTTGGCGTTTTTAGGGAAGTTGACCAGAGTGCAAGGGGTTAATGCACGCTAGAACATTTTAAGCAGTATTACATTTCTGAATTAAGAAAAATAAAGGCCTAGAGTGACAGAAAAACGATGCTCCTTTCTGTTTACTCGTCAGTTTAACCAACCGGCGAATTATCCCGGTGGGACAAATTAAACCAACCAATTCTGTATTGCCCAAGTGTTCGGTGACATCACATTAGGCTGGATGCAGCCTGATCAAGTCACTGTGAGTAAACTGTTTGGAAGTAGCGCTTAACTATACCTGGAATTAAAGGGGTAAGATTATTTGTGCATGGATAAGGAAAGTTGGAGAATAAAACTCTCCAGTTTTGAGAAAAATAAAGGAAAAAGCAAGGCGTGGTGTTGTCGATAGACCCACACCTGCATCCATGTGTCACGTGCGCGCTCACAGTCGCTCGTGACTGACAGGCTGTGCACGAAAAACTGCGCATGCGCAGAGTCAGAGTGCAGGCGCCATTTTAAAGGCGCTAAGAGGGAGTCACCCTAGCCGCCATTTTGAGTGAGACTGGTAGACCACCCAGAGTGATGTCACTAGTGTCTCCTCCTCTTGGTAGTGCAGAGATAACTGCGTCCATTTTGTGGTCAACTATAGGAGCTGCATTTCTTGCATGAATGTACACTCAGATTAAAGCGGAGCGTATCTATTAAGCTGATTTATAATCAAATCGAGCTCCCAAATTAACTTCAAATCAACCCAGATTATCCGGAACAACCTAAATTTAAACCCAATTCAAAGTTTTATGCCAAGAACAAAAGGAAAAGACAAACTTGTTGGTTTTCAAGTGTCATGAATCCGGGTTTGGAGGCCAAACTCGGTTCTGACTTATTGTTATGATTTGTCTTGTTTCCTCGTAACAGCTCTGGCACACCCCCTTCTCCTGTCAAGCACTGTCAGCTGCACTGTCACGGGTGCTCACACACATACGCACACACACACACACACACACACACACACACACACACACACACACACACACACACACACACACACACACATGCACATGCTCCATTCACTCTCATTCACACGCTCTCTCACACACCTGGTGTCAATCAGTTCTGCCCACGCACTCTGCCCCGCACTCTGCCCCGCACTCTGCCCCAACCGTAAGAAAAAAAAAAACAGCGGAGTAGAGTTGTTTTTTTTCCTCTTCTCCTTTTTCTCCTCATACATGGACAAGATGATTTGGGCAGATGAGGAGATGGAAGCCCAGGAGTTGCTGGAGGAGATGATTTTCGCCTGTCAGTGGTCTCGGTTTCCTGAGGACCGGGAGTGGGCACGATTCGTCACAGAGGAATTCGAGCAGCACTACCCTCACCTCCGGGTTATCCATAGGGTAGATACCATCCTCTCCATCATCCTTCCCGTTCCAGACGCAGAGCTGGAGGATGCCTCTCCGTGATGGGAGCCGGCCCCTCGCCAGAAGAAGCGCTCCCGTCGGAGGAAGACTTCCTCCCTCCTCGGATTTTCTTCATCTCCCAGGCCAGCGCCCACCCAATCTTCGGACGAGAGGACGGAGGTAGAGTGCTGTGAGAGAGACACCAGGATGCGCTTCTCTGCCAGATAAGGTTCCCGCCCCCTTGTTTTCCCAATCCACGGACGCGACTAAGGAGGAGTGGCAGGCCCTGCTCGCTCTGGTAAATCAATGGGTGAAGGAGGAATGCCGGATGAAGGAGGAGCAGAGACTGGCCCAGCTCGGCTGCCGAATGGAGGAGGATCTGGATGAGGATCCCTCAACGCTCAAACTCTCTGTGGCCACGCCACCTCTCTCTCTGGAGAGGACGGAGTCTCTTAGTGTGGGTGACCTGCTGCCTGGCACGGTGCTCCGTGTCCTGGATTACCTCATCCCTGCGCCGCCCAAGTGAAGGAGAGGGAGGAAGCCCCGCAGTAAGAAGCGTCCAGTGCCGCGTACTGCAGCCTCGCCTTCCCGCTCCGGGCTATGCTCTGCCACGTCACGGGAGGAGATGGAGGAATGTAGGTGGGCTCTCCTGGCTGAAACGGACCTCATCTTGGAGGTGAAGCCGTGGCTCCTCCCGGAGATGGCTGAAAGACTTGAAGAGCTTTCCCCAAGGGAGGAGGGGCCTCAACCCGATGAGGAACAGCAGGGGAGTAGAGAGGACACCTCAGAGACCGCTGGGGACCTCCAGTGCCAGGAGAACAGACAAGTTTTTTTTCATTCGAGTTCCACAGTTAGTGATCAATTTTGCCTGCTTCCTGGCGAGGAGACTTGGGGTGTGCAGTCCCCTGAGTTCTCTGCCCCAGCGGCATACAGTGTTCTCATGCCTGGCTCAATGACTCTTTTCTATGTGCCCCCACAAGCCCATCGATCCCGGATCCAGGTTGCTCGGGGAAGGAGGAGCCAGAGGACCAGGAGGGTCCAACCGATGAGCCAGTGAAGGAGTCGTCCACGGCCACCACGCTGGAGGAACCAGAGGCATGGAGGACGGCGCAAGAGAGTTATACTCCTGCTACCATCATCAAGCCCACTGTGGGGACTGCCACAGTGGAGTCAACCCCCGGACCAGACCTCCAGCCGATGGGACCCGGGGCGTCGTCGTCGGAGTCCTGGACAGTGGTAGAGCTTAAGCACAGGCAAATAATCTCTCCTGTAGTTCATTTGTTGATGGTGGAGGGATCTTGCCTGGCTTTTGGGAAGGGGAGTCGGGTGCAGCCCCCAGACACATCTGGACCTCCCTCACAGGGCTCTGCCACTGCCAGCGACCCTAATCGCTCTCCCTCTCCTATCCCCTTCTAGCTGCATCCTAGGGTCGCCGGAGAGGAGCAGCCACCACCTGGGCTGCCCATAGACAACGAGGTGGGTCCAGCATTCTTGGAGGAGGCCAACGGGGATGAGGCACCCGACAGACTGGAGGAACCCACACACCCAAGATCGCCGGAGTCCTGGACGGCAGTGGAGCCAGAGTTCAGGCAAGTGTGCTCCATTATATCAAGAATTTCAATATTAATGTCACACTGCCCAACTCATGGTGAGGTGGACCCGGGGCAGCTCACAGCAGCCCTTGGGACCGCCACACAGGGCTCTGCTGCTGCCGGCGACCCTGACTCGGTTTCTCTTTTTCTCCCTTCGGGCTCAGAGCCTCCAGCAAGGGTCACCGGAGAGCTGTTGGAGGCAACCGAAGATCGAGGTCCAACTCTTGAGGACGTGAAGAGCATCACCTCCCTAGCTGGGGAGGCCACCGCGGGAGCAATGAAGCCCCCGATGGGGGTCACCGCAGGTGCAACGGTGCTCCAACCAGAGCCCACCGTGAGTGCAGCGGAGCCTCAGCCGGGGTCCACTGCCGTTGCATCAGAGCCCCAGCTAGAGTCCACCTCCGGTGCATCAGAGCCCCAGCTGGAGTCCACCGCTGGTGCAGCAGAGCCCCAGCTGGAGTCCACCAACGGTGCAGCCACATCCCAGACCAGGACCATCACGGATGCAGCCACGTCCTAGACCGGGACCATCGCAGGTGCAGCCACATCCCAGACCGGGACCATCACGGGTGCAGCCACGTCCCAGACTGGGACCATCGTGGGTGCCGCCACATCCCAGACCGGGACCATCACGGGTGCTACGATTCCCCCGCTCCAAGCCTCGAACAGCAGGGGGGTCCCTGTTCTTTGGGTTGGCCGCCGATGTTTCCGGGTATGGAGGCTGCCTCTCCCCATTTCCCTCAGGTCCTGGTGGCTCCACCACGTTAGTCAGCCACCTGAAGGACTTGGTTTTTGGGTTGGGTGGTCCATCGGCCCAGGCAGGCCGCCGGACGCTATCCCACGGGCCGCCTGCTGGACTTGGGACCTGGGCAGGCCACCCGATCTGCACTCTTCACCATGTTGGGGGCCTGGGACTCTGGTTGACCCCCCAAAACATCGGACTTCTGGGGAGGGGGGTTAGTGCTCCAGGTTAGGGGTCGTTAGGAGGGGTTTGTTCTTTATTCTGTGTTTGTACTAATTGTGTTTTCACTGGTTGCTTCCCTCCTAACTGGTTTTCCCCCACCTCCCACCCTGGGTTAGTGTTTGTTGCCGGGGGGGGGGGGGGGGGTCCCTTGAAGGGTGCTGTTTCCTTTCTTTTTTTTTGTTGATGATGCTGGGGTGTCTGGTATCCACCCCTGGGAGGGGGGGGGGGTCGCTGTCATGAATCCAGGTTTGGAGGTCAAACCCGGTTCTGACTTATTGTTATGATTTGTCCTAGTTTCCTCCTGACAGCTCTGGCATGCCCCCTCCTCCTGTCAAGCACTGTCAGCTGCACTGTCACGGGTGCTCACACATATACACACATACACACGCACACACACACATGCACATGCTCCATTCACTCTCAGTCACACGCTCTCTCACACACCTGGTGTCAATCAGTTCTGCCCACGCACCCTCGCACCGGCAATCTCTTTCCTCATTTGCTTCTGGAGTATACACTACCGTTCAAAAGTTTGGGGTCACTTAGAAATTTCCTTATTTTTGAAAGAAAAGCACTTTTTTTCAATGAAGATAACTTTAAACTAATCAGAAATACACTCTATACCAGGCATGGGCAAACTACGGCCCGGGGGCCATATGCGGCCCGTTAAGCTTTTTAATCCGGCCCGCCAAACTTGAAGAAATTATATTAATAAACCTTGTTAATGTTTTATTTTCCCTGCAATTCTCACGTTTTCCCACTAGATGCCGCACTCTAGATACATTGACCTTTGTTAAGGTGCGGCGTATTACTCCACGTTTGCGCTTTACTCTTTGACCCCTCAGCCCTTCTGTAAAGATGAGTGGACCTCATGAACATCAACAAAGCCAGCCACGGATCCAAGTTAACAGACCAACACCTCAGATCCATCCTGAGAATCACCACAACAAAACTAACTCCAGACTTTGATGGTCTCCCTTTTAAGGCAGCGCAACAACACTGTTCCCACTAAAACTGAAAGTAAGTTTCTCCGTTGTGTTACGTAAAAAATGCATTTGAAAAATAATTTGTTTAATAAGCCTTACATGTTACATATCATTTCTGTTAAGGGGTGCATATAATTGGTGTGCAGGTGCACGTACGTTCTCAAAATAAACAATGCGCACCAGATCAAATATAACGCGCTCTGCATACTGGCGCACCGTGACTCTGTTCTGTCATTGCGCTGGTTGTTGTTGAGTTTTGGCACTGGGGACGCCCATTGAATAGAAGAAGGACAAGTGCATCTGCATCTCCTACTGTTTTTGAAATAAAGACTGTCAGGAGGAGAGTGATGATGATGATATCCTGACGGATAACAGAACTTTCAGTGCTTTTAAATAGTAACTGTTAGTAATAAAAAAGCTATATTTCATTCATTTAATTTTCAGTGTTTTAAGAGTCATTTCAATAAAGAGCTAAGTATGGCTGTGTTGTGAGACATGTATATGTTGGACACTGCATATGTGATTTAACCACGATGAAGGAGAGCCAGCCCCCTGCGGTGCGGAGCCACAGAGCCTGGACCCCCTGCGGAGGACAGGGGACAGAAGACTTCCTGACCACTGAGGCTCGAGAGGAGAGAAAGGGGAGTTATGTAAATAAAAGGCTAATGAATGTGAATAAAGAGATTTTGAGATAGATGTGTGATTTCCCCCGCGAGGGAAATGGTTTGATGTCAGAATGTTTAAATGAGAGAACTTTGGTGTGTTCACCCTCTTTGTTCGCTGCTCAGGAATGAGAGCAGACAGTGGAATGATTACTTGAATAAACTGGAATGAAAGGCAATTCGGTTTCGTTATTCAAGTCTCCCCACATTGGTGACTGACGACGTTGAGAATGAACGAAGAAATTCTCAGGGTCCCGGACTCACAGCGCTCAGAGCTGGCGAGCGCAGTGGCCGTTAAGCTGCCTGATTTCTGGCAGGATAACCCACGGTCGTGGTTTCTGCAAGCAGAGTCGCAGTTCGCGCTCGCAGGAGTAACGGTGGATGACACTAAGTTCCACCATGTCATCGCTAAACTGGACAACAGCACAGCTCGGTGCGTGCAAAGCTTGGTGGAGCAGCCACCCGCGACCGACAGGTACGGCAAGCTGAAATCCACCCTCATCAAGTTTTTCACCCCCTCGGCTGAAGTGAGGGCGAGGAGGATCCTGTCTTTGCTAGACCAAGGTGGACACAGGCCGAGCGCCCTGATGGAGGAGATGATACAGCTGAGAGGGTTGGACAACGATGATTTCATTTTTCAGTTCATCTTCCTCTCTAACCTCCCGGCGCATGCGAGAAGCACGCTGGCCAGCAAAAAGTGTCACACCCTGGAGGAGTTCCGGGAGCTGGCCCAGGAGGCAGATGGGATCCTGGACGCCTGCGGCGGGCAAGCAACCACAGCGGCGACCCGAGACAGCGGGGAGCCAGAGGCGGCAGAACCAGACTGGCCGACGATGGCGGCAACACGGCCGCGACGAGGTGGAGCCAATAGCCCGGCGGCAGAGGCGCGGGCACGACACAGCGGAGGAGAAGATCTCTGCTTTTACCATCGGAGGTTCGCAGAGAAGGCACGCAGGTGTGTGCCGCCCTGCATCTTCAGGAGTTCGGGAAACGGCAAGACCGGGGGTCGCTAGCAGCTTCGACCCTCGGAGAACGCAACAAGCTGCTCTACATCACGGATGCGCGCTCCGGACGAGAGTTCCTCATCGACACCGGAGCACAAGTGAGCTTCATCACCCCAACATACGCGGACCGGGTGGCTGGACCCCACGGTAGCGGAGCTACAGCGGCAAATGGCTCGAACATCAACACCTACGGGAGAAGGACCTTGCCTTTGTGCTTACATGGCCGCACATATGAATGGACTTTTGTAATAGCGGCGGTGAGTTTCAACATGTTGGGCGCGGATTTTCTGTGTTCACACAATCTGTTAGTGGATCTTGCTAATAGACGGCTGGTAAATGCACTCTCTTTTTACTCTCTCCCCTGTTCAGCTCGAGTGTCCCCACCACCAGTACAGACCCACGTCGCTACAGCAGGTGGTAAGTTTCACACACTCCTCACCCAATTTCCAGCGCTCACTGTGCCCACTTTTTCAGCGACGGTCGCGAAGCACGGGGTGAAACACTTTATCCCCACTTCTGGTCCTCCCGTGTTTGCAAAAGCTCGGCGCTTGGATGCAGTTAAGCTCGCCATTGCGCGCGAGGAGTTCGCCAGCCTGGAAAGGCTGGGCATCGTTCGTAGGTTGAAGAGCCCGTGGGCTTCGCCGCTGCACATGGTACCGAAAGCTGATGGCTCCTGGAGACCGTGCGGGGATTACCGCAGGCAAAACAACGCTACGGCGCACGATCGTTATCCCATCCCGCACATTCAGGATTTTTCGGTGCACCTGGCGGGGGCGCACATTTTTTCAAAGATTGATCTAGTTCGCGGCTATCACCAAGTCCCGGTCCAACCGGAGGACATTCCTAAAACAGCGGTAATAACCCCGTTCGGACTTTTCGAATTTTTACGCATGCCGTTTGGTCTCAAAGGGGCGGCGCAAACATTTCAGCGGATGATGGATGCCATGTTACGCGATCTCCCTTTCATGTTTGTGTACCTCGACGACATTTTGGTCGCAAGTACTTCAGAGGACGAACACGAAACGCACCTCACAGCAGTTTTTAGGAGGCTGGGAGAGCACGGCTTAATAGTTAACCCAGCCAAGTGCCAGTTCGGCGTCGAGCGGATCGATTTTTTGGGTCACCGCGTCTCCCCGGAGGGAGCGGTTCCGTTACCAGAGAAAGTACGCGCGGTAGCGGATTTTCCCTGTCCACAAACGGTCAAATCACTACAGGAATTCTTGGGGATGGTGAATTTTTATAACCGATTCCTGCCCCACACAGCTCAAATCATGCAACCGTTATATGCCGCGCTCAAAAAACAAAAACCGACCCAGGCGGTCGAATGGTCCCCGGAGCGGGAGCGCGCGTTCACAGAGGTTAAAAAAGCCTTGGCTGACGCTGCGCTCCTGGCCCACCCAGACCCTGCAGCACGGATCGCGCTGACGACAGACGCTTCAGATTTAGCCATAGGGGCCGTTATGGAGCAACAGGTAGCCGGAGTTTGGCAGCCTTTGGCTTTCTTTAGCAAATCTTTAAGCGCGGCTGAACGAAAATACAGCGCGTTTGACAGAGAACTGTTGGCGCTGCATTTGGCTATTCGTCATTTCCAGTTCTGGCTGGAAGGACGGTGCTTCACCGCTTATGTGGACCACAAGCCGCTCACATACGCCATGGCCAAAATTTCAGATCCGTGGTCCGGCAGGCAGCAGAGGCAGCTGGCCGCAATCTCGGAATTTACCACTGACATTAGGCACGTCGCGGGCAAATTCAATGTAGTAGCGGATTGTCTCTCACGCGCGTTCACGACCCCAACACGCGCAGAGGCAGAACGGGCCACCGTGACCGCGCCGCAGGAGAGCGGCACGGTGGCGCGTGCAGCCCCGGTGCACGTGGGTATAGATTACGCAGCCATGGCAGCGGACCAGGGGGCGGACGCAGACGTGCGCGCGCTCCAGTCTGGACCAACAGGGTTGAGGCTGGAGAGCAAGTGTTTACAAACCGGTATGCCCCCCCTGATCTGCGACATGTCGACGGGGCACCCGCGTCCGGTGGTTCCGGCCACGTGGCGCCGCCGTGTTTTTGACTCGGTCCACTCACTGGCGCACCCGGGGGTGCGTGCGTCGGTGAAACTAGTGGCGGAAAAGTTTGTTTGGCCGTGCCTGCGCAAGCACGTGAAGGAATGGGCAAAAACCTGCATTTCCTGTCAATGGGCCAAAATTCACAGGCACACAAGAGCCCCGTTAGAACCGTTCCGCATTCCAGCCAGAAGGTTCGACCATGTGCACGTCGACCTTGTGGGCCCCCTACCGGCATCACAGGGGTTCACGTATCTTTTGACAATGGTGGACCGCACCACACGTTGGCCGGAAGTGGTCCCACTTGCGACGACCACGGCCGCGGAGGTGGCTCGCGTTTTTTTAACGGCTTGGGTGGCGCGCTTCGGGGTTCCGTCGGACATTACGTCCGATAGAGGACCGCAATTCATCTCTGAGCTGTGGTCAGCGATGGCCAACGGCTTAGGAGCCAAAATTCACCGCACTACGGCTTACCACCCTCAGGCCAATGGTTTATGCGAGCGTTTTCATAGGTCTTTGAAGGCAGCACTCAGAGCGTCGCTCACGGATGCAGATTGGGTAAATAAACTTCCATGGGTTTTATTAGGGTTGCGTTCTGCGCCTAAAGAGGACTTAGACACCTCCCCAGCGGAGCTGGTATTCGCACAAACTCTGAGGCTGCCGGGCGAGTTTTTACCAGAGCACCCAGAGCCCCCACCTCTCTCGGCTCTGGGACCGTTAGTCGGCACGGGGGCAGACACGCTCCCGGGTCCGGTTCATCACGCTTTTCCACGAGTTTTCGTCCCCAAGGCTTTGAAAAATGCCGATTTCGTTTTTGTCAGGCGCGAAGCCCTTAAAGCAACGCTCAAACCACCTTACGAAGGGCCATTTCGAGTGCTGGAGGCAGGTGATAAGCAATTTGTGCTAGATTTTGGAGACAGAAAAGAGACAGTCAGTATTGACAGACTAAAACCTGCTTTTGTCATGAAGGACGTGTCTGTACCGGTCGCAGTGGCGCCTCGACGAGGCAGGCCCCCGCAGGGGGCAATTAATCGCTCTCTTCCTCAGTCAACAGAACCGAAGCAGAAAAGCACCGCAGGCAAGGCGGGGCCAACGCACAGCAGATTCGGCAGACGGCTGAAGCCCAAGCGGCGCACAGACTGAATGTTGGTGTTGATTATTCAGTAGTGAGTAAGGTGCTATTAAATTTTAGGAATTAGTCTGTTCTTCATCGTTTGGGGGGGGGTTATATGGCTGTGTTGTGAGACATGTATATGTTGGACACTGCATATGTGATTTAACCACGATGAAGGAGAGCCAGCCCCCTGCGGTGCGGAGCCACAGAGCCTGGACCCCCTGCGGAGGACAGGGGACAGAAGACTTCCTGACCACTGAGGCTCGAGAGGAGAGAAGGGGGAGTTATGTAAATAAAAGGCTAATGAATGTGAATAAAGAGATTTTGAGATAGATGTGTGATTTCCCCCGCGAGGGAAATGGTTTGATGTCAGAATGTTTAAATGAGAGAACTTTGGTGTGTTCACCCTCTTTGTTCGCTGCTCAGGAATGAGAGCAGACAGTGGAATGATTACTTGAATAAACTGGAATGAAAGGCAATTCGGTTTCGTTATTCAAGTCTCCCCACACTAAGTACTGTGGGGCTTCAAAGACAGATATTTTTTTTATAATGCCTTTGTTAATTTTCAATTGATATTAAAGGCTGTAGAGCATTCAGCAATGCCTTGTATGTCTGGTGGCCTTTATTCCATCATCTCATCATTCTGTACCTTGTGGTTGAACTGAACTGTATTTTTGTGGTGAACTTAAATAAACATGGCACTCACTACTCCTGCAATTGGGTTTTTCATTCTCTCCCTCGTGCGCCGTGTTATGGCACACAGGGGTTTGTGACAGGAAGAGCTTTTGACTGCATATGTACACAGTGAAAGAACATTAAGGCATAGACTTTGTATTTACTCACGTATGTTAACCACATATTTTAATCTTTAAAGTTAAAAGCATATATTTACACATATTTTATGTAACAAATTCCAAACTTTTGAAACTATATGTCTATGTTTTGTTGTAAATACAACTTTGTATGATTTCTTTCACAGGAAGCCATTCAACTTAGGGATTCAAATAAATAACAATGTTCATTCAAACTTAAGTTAATGTTAATCCTGTGCATGTTGGTGAAGTATTTAGGGATAAATATTTACCCCCAAATTTCCAAAATTAGGAAACAACATTCAGCAATTAACACTTGAAAGCTTTAGCTTATTTACAGTCAGCGTGTTGGTTTTGATTCATGTTTCCTCCACAGGAAAAGGAAAACATTTAAGCAACTCACTATTTTTCACGAGGATTTAAAATAAGAAGTCAAAAGGTGAAAACATTGATTAGTCTGTAAATACTTTTTTTTTAATGGATCACAATCAAACACATCACCATTAACTTTAATTTAAGGAAGCCTTAGTGACACTACAAAAAAAAAAGACAATCCACTTGTGTTTCCTCATCTGTAAATATTAAAACATTTACAAGCTTTAAATGAAAATAGGCTTGAACAAATAGAAAAAAAAGCCAACTTTATCTTTAAGACAAAGTGAAAGCTTATAACCTTAAATCCTTAAAGCATCTAATCTCTATTTTTGTTGTTTTCCTTTTTGTAAATAAAATCATTATTTTAAAGTGACACTCAACAAAAATTCACAACCTAGTTATTGATGACAATTCCAAACTAGGCTTTGATAACTGAACTAAAGAAGTCAATCCACACAGTTTTGTTTTTGTTTCTCTTGTGAAATACAAATCAAAATCCAGTGTCAACAAATAAACACATATTCCAATGTCTAAATAATTCCAAAATTTCACTTTCCTTCTTACAAGCCTGTAAGTTGAAACAGGTTCTAAAAGGAAGCTTATAACTACCCTCACTGCAAAACAACACTCAAGATTAACTCTTGACTAACAACTTTAGCTATAATCAACAAATTGATTTCAAGCTAAGCATTACACAAACAGTCAAACATGTCAAATCCATTTGCCGAATTGGATGACCTTCAAGCAACATTGGAAGATTTGGCTTCCGACCTTATACCTGGTTTCGCCAAACAAGTTCAGGAAACTCCACCCAAAGATTTGAAGCAAATCACGGAAAAAACTTTTTGGATGAATGCAATACTAACCCACCAAAACCAAAGGAAATCCCCGGTGTGTTAGGAAAGTTTGCACTAGCATTAGTTGCGAGGTTGAGAGTAGCCGAATCTAAAGTATTCTCCGCCGAAAAGGAACTGGTGAAACAACAATCAACCATCCTCTCTCTCCAGAAAGATAACAAGTCACTTATGAGAAAGCAGGAACAAGCTTGCATAGAGCAGGAAGATACCCAAGCTACACTTGATCAAGCGTTGCTAAATTTGGAACAAGCAAAGCAAGAAAAGCAATGACTGGAGGAAGACATTTCAGTGAGAAAAAGAGGAATTAGGAACTGCCCTTAGGGACAGAAAGGTCAACTGGATGACACAAACTCTAACTACAGAAAATGTAAACTGCTCCTACGAGAAGCACATAAAGGCCTTCAGGACTTCAAAGAATTGCTGGAAGATTACTGCAAACAAAGAGAACCAAGACCAGAAGCCATGAACAAGCCGGTTCCTTCAACAAAGGGGGGGCATCCCCTCATGGGATGGGGACTCCCCCAGTGCACGCTCGCCTGACCCGTTTGACGAACCCGAATGGCAATGCGAAAGACGTTTGCAAATCCCGTCTGATAGAGACCTTGATAAGATCACTCGCCACGTCACCAAACTTGACCCCTCAACCAGTGGGTCACCTGATACCAGGGCTTATTTGCAAGACGTTGATTACTACTTGCGCAAATACCCTGATGCTATGGTCGACGATCGCATTTATTTGATCAAGTTAACATCCAGCAGGCCGGTATCAAAATTTATAGACCAGCAGCCATTGGAAATCAAGATGAACCACCAGAAACTCTACGAAGCCATTGAAAAGGAGTTTTCCAACAACTGCCTACAGTCAGGGCTAGCGACAGCCCTAGCTGTGAAACAGGGTCGCTCACAGCCCCCACAAGCATATTACCAGTGACTCCTGGGCGCATATTTCGGATCTCAAAACACGCCAGGGATGGAAGAAGACCACAATTTCAAGGCTCTGTTCATTCAGAATCTCCATCCCATGGTCGGACACCACCTTGGAGTCATGGCTAACCCAAGGTCAAACTCAATAAACCAGCTAAGAGAGTTTGCACATTATGCATTCCAGAAACAATGACAAAGTAATCAGAAGCATACCGAGCCTACCACGGTTTTGGCTGTCAACACCGCATCGGACACCCTGGATATGTCAAATAGGTTCATTTTGTCTTCTTTTAATTATTTATCTTTTGTTCATATAAGAGACAAAAAATAAAATAGAAAGGAGATGTCTTTACCTTCTTTACATGTTTCAACTGCACTGCAGCCTTCGTCAGAAGAGCCTGGGACACCCTGGACCTTGAGGGCGTCCCAAGGCCAGCCCCTGTTCCAGCACCTCAGTCACCAGTAAAACCGTGACAGTCCTCTAGCCAAGCTAAGTCGAGTCAGAACCTGACCAAATCTTCTACACCCAGCTAAAAGTCAATGTCACCAAAGCCTGACTATACCGTCGGAGGCCAAGCCCACCAAGTAAGTCATGAGAATACAGTATGGATACTCGGGATGACAGATATCGAAATCAAGACTCGTGTAACCGCGGGAAATGGCCACCTCCCTCGTACCGCCGTAAAAACTTCAACAGAGAAGCAAGACCTCCCCCTGGTAAGTTTAGCTCAAATCCCTGGGAGAAGAAAGAAACGCTCACTTTCAGTCGAGAAGACATGGAAGCTCTCAAATGTATACTTGACGAACTGAAGAGGAAAAAGGAGAAGAGGACAAGAAGCCAGACGTCCTAGCCATAAATATTGTGTAACCCCAAACGATCTTTCAGGGCTGCCACAACCCAACCATGAGGAATCTCCTACTACAAACGGGGGTCGGGGGGGGGGGGGGGTACCAAAGACACAACCGAACATCCTCCACCAGAGGCTCCAGAGGGGCCTGAAAACACAGCGCTGTCCAGTGCCATTTTGGTAGTCCAGCTACATGAAAAATTCCACTCGCCTGAAACAGGCAACTCCTTAATCCGCATTGAAACGGTGGCCCAACAATTTCTGTGTGATTTGACCGAAAAGCGGGTTGCATGAAAATTTTTCCTTTCATTGACCCTGGAAGACGTGATGATGCATGAAGCCCTACTGGATATCGCAGTGGACATCACTCTAATGTTGCAGGACCTTTTTGACCACCTACGTGTCGCTGCTAACCGCGTGCACAAAGACTTGAAACTACAACCTTGTTCCTGAACTATTCAACCTTATGCACCCTCCAATACGACTCTGTCACACATGTCATTGGTAAAGATCTCCATTGGACCCATGACCTTGATCCATTAAGTCTATGTGCCCAATCTCAACTCAATTCCATTGCTGATAGGCAAGGATCTGCTTAATCACTTTGAGCCTCTGATAGATTTCAAGAATCTCAAACTATGGCCTCAAGTTCAACAACCTCACCCAACCGCTCTACCTGAGGCAACCGGATCACAGTGCTACACTCAACACCTTGGATGTTCCAAGAGTCACTCCACTTGCGCTGTTGACCCAACCAAGTTTGACCGAAGGTGACCTTGAGGACCAGGTCGAAACAGACACCCCTCCCAATGTCACCACACCTGACAACCCCACCCTAAATGAACATAATTCATTCCTTTGTACCCTAAAGCCTGGGGCAGCCAACGATGAGTACTGCCCCAAGTGGTCAAAGGATTGGTTGTTCAAAGCTCTCACATAGAAGACGTGATACTTGCTTTCTGGGCTGATAAATCTGTGATCAGCCAGAAACTTTTTGATTCTCTGCATGAGAAATACCCTGACTTTATGGTAACTAGCAAGTCTTTTCGTTTCCCTGCTGGGGCCAAATCAAACAAAACATTTGTCGCCACAGGTATCTGCGCCCTCCACCTTCAGTGGAACCACAGACTGCTAACTCATCCTTTCTTGGTCGTTCCTGACCTGCTGCATGCAGTCTACGTCGACAGTGATCATCTTGTGAGACTCGGAGCTCAGACTGATACCATAAACAATGCTTTATGGTCTTCAGCCCAGTCCGAGACATTCACTCTGAACCAGATCTAGATGCTCTAAAGTCAGGCCAGACCATCCCTGAAGCCTGCCAGGACTGAATACTCAACACTGTATCATACCTGCTAATGTCACGTGTTACCCGGTCCAACTACGCATTCAGACCAGACAGAAACTCATGCATCCGCAAGCATTTTTCCAAACAGCTCCTTTGTTTGACAATCTAGGCTTAACTCTGGAGGCCCTGCCCCTTTTAAACCTAGAATCTAGAACCACCATGTTGCTGGTAAACAATCCCATGGCAGAGACCATCCTCCTGCCCAAGGCCACGCTTCTCGGCTGGTTCATCACCACTGATTTTCACGATTTTGAACTGACCGTTCCAGTGTTAGGCGGCCTCCCTGATTCCCTTTGGGTCAACTCTCTTGAACCTACAGTCATGTACACTAATCCTTCTAAGGCCATCACCCTTGTGTCAATGTCAACCCTTGACAAAGAGTCAGTGGGACGGATTGACTTGACCAACAATGACCAAATGCTTGTCCAAGCCATTGAACTCCTTCCATTGGCATCCAATCAGCAGACCCCTGACAATCCCAGCAATGGTCCACTGAAATCGGTCCCCCCCATCACCGAAGAGATTGCACAGGTGGTAGCTAATGCCCTAACCTCTGATGAAGAATGTGAAAAACTTCGCCAGGTTCTTCTTAAGTACGAACAATCATTCTCCAAAGACTCCTTGGACTGTGGGCTAACCACAATCCACTCTGTATGCATTCCTACACCACCTCACGCTCCTCCCACCTACATCAGGCAGTACAAGAGTCCCTTGGCCTCGTACAGCCCAGAACAGGAAATAATCGATGACCTACTGGACCGTGGCATAATCAGGCCATGCAACAGTACCTACTCACCCCCCTTGTGGCCGGTCCTAAAGCCCAATGGTAAGTGGTGACTCACCATTGACTACAGGAAATTAAACACTCAAGTTCCTCTCTCTAGGTGGCCTATGACTCAACTGGAGCAAGAACTTCCTAGAGTCAAAGACGCCAACAACTTCTTGACGCTGGACATTGCTTCTGGTTTCTGGACTATTCCTGTCCAAGCTGAAGACCAACACAAACTAGCCTTCACGTTCGCGAATTACCAATATACATTCACCCGATGCCCTTTCGGGTATGCTAACTCTCCTGCAGAGTTCAACATCTTCTTGAACAAAGCATGTCCAGACACCCAAGACAGAGGTAATCTCATCTATGTTGATGGCATTGTCATTCGGAGTCCAACCCTGGACACCCACCTGACTGAAATCGACCATGTCCTTGGCCAGCTCACATGAGCAGGAGCCAAAATTTCTCTTTCCAAGTGCCAATGGTGCAAAACCAAAGTCAACTATATTAGTCTCTTGGTGGGATCCAACGGGGTCCTACCACAAACGACACAAATTCAAAGCGTCTTAAACATCAAGACCCCTAATAACATCTCCAAACTCCGGAGCTTTCTAGGGGTATGCAACTACTCCTGCCAGTTCATTGAGGATTATGCAGATTTGGCAAAACCCCTGACAGACCTCTTACGAAAGGACACCCTTTTCATCTGGTCTGAGGCATAAGAACAGGCTATGCTAGCTTTGAAGCAAAAGTTATGCACAGCACCCTGTCTGGCCTATCCCAACTGTGACCAGCCATTCTTCCTACAAGTGGGGTTCTCTGCCACCTGCTTAAGTGCTGGATTATACCAAATCTACGACCATGACAAATGAGTCGTGGCCTATGCCAGCAAAACCCTCTCTGGTCCGGAATTGAAATTACTCAGACTGCGAAAAAGCCCTTCTGGCCACTGTATGGGCAATCAAACATTTCTCCAACTATGTGGGTGGCCAGAGAATCACAGTTGAGACTCACCACCAACCGGTGGTTTTTCTTAACAGTCAACGCATCAGAGAAGGCATTGTGACGAATGCCAGAATATCCTCCTGGTTGATGGCTCTACAAAGCTTTGATGTGGAGGTCTGCTACACACAGAAGTTGAGAAGCCCTCTCAGCATGGACTTGGCTGCCTGCCAACGGTGCTCTGAGGACGCTCCAGGGCCATCCATTCGTGCAGAGCCACCTACAGTCACTGAAGACCCAAACCATCACTACTTCGACCAGAACATCTGTCAAGATATGGTCACCGCTTATGTCAATAGTTGTTCTTTCCACCATGAAACTCACATCCGTGCTGGTGTGGGAGTGGCATGGCTAAACAATCAGCCTTGTGAATCCCACAACCTTCAACTGGGTTCCCAATCATCCCAGTATGCAGAAATCGCAGGTGTACTCATTACACTGCAACTTGCCGTAAGACCACGGCATTTGCACATTGGTCATCTGCACCGACTCCAACTACACATGCCTCAGTTTCACGTGTCATTTGGCACTCTGGAAGGCCAAAGGTTTTGTAACCTCCAACCACAAACTGGTTAAACATCAAGACCTTTTCAGAGCATATGATCACCTGGTCACCCCCAACGACCTCCAGGTGTACTGGAAAAAGGTCAGAGGTCACTCGCGCACACAAGGTCAGGACAAAGAATGGAACAACCTTGTGGACTCACTCGTGAAACAAGGAGCCATACAAGGCACCCCCTGGTCCTTTGATCCTGCTCTGGTGCAGACTGCAGAGTCCCACCTGCCTACCCCTACAGTCTGTGTGGTCACCAGGGCCCAGGACCCGACACAACCCACAGGTCCTCCTGCAGTTGACCCTGATTTCTCTGATGCTGACCTTATCACTCTTCAAGCCCTTGACCCTGTGATACATAAAATTATACGATATCTCTTGGATCCTATACTCAACGCTCCATCTGGTTCAGATCTCGCTGACATTTCGGAATTGAAACTGCAGTATGCCACACGATCTTCCCTGCAGCTGCGCAATGGCATTCTAGTTCATGTTTCCGATGAACTCCTTGCCCCTGCACTTGTGGTCCCTCGTAACCAGAGGGGGGTAGTGATTGTCCATGCCCACGATCTCCCAGCTGCAGGACACAAAGGCGTCAAAGCAACATACAATGCTCTCAAACAAGTGGCAAATTGGCCATACATGTGAAGGGATGTAGCGGACTACACCAAGAGATGTCTCATATGTTGTCAGTTTCAACCAACCAACCCGATTCACCAAGCAACCCTACAGAAAAGAAGCGTATCATTCCCATGGTCTGACCTCCAAATCAACTGGGTAGGCCCCCTCCCACGGGCAGCCAGAGGTAACAAATACTTCCTCAGAGTCACATGTGCTTTCACCAAATGGGCCGAATGTTTGCCTGCTCCTAATGACATGGCAGAAACCATGGCCTACTTGTTGATGAACCATGTGTTCTCCAGATTCGCTCTGCCAAGCCGAATCAACTCTGACCGCGGTACTCATTTCACCACCGAAGTCATGCAACAACTGTA
Source organism: Pholidichthys leucotaenia (assembly GCA_020510985.1). NCBI lineage: Eukaryota > Metazoa > Chordata > Actinopteri > Cichliformes > Pholidichthyidae > Pholidichthys > Pholidichthys leucotaenia. The sequence continues at coordinate 169,324,129 of CM035846.1, forward strand.
GGAAACCTTGGGAGTTAAAGCTAACTTCCATATTAGCCACCACCCACAATCCTCCAGACAGGATGAAAGAGCCCACTGAACTGTGATCAACATACTGAAGAAGTATGTTTCACCACACCAAAAAGACTGGGATGTAAAACTCCTCCTGGTCTTGATGGCCATCCGAGCCACACCCCATGAAGCTACTGGGGTCTTACCTTTAGAAATGGTAACAGGCCGGCAAATGACTTGGCCCCTGCATTTGCTCTACCAACCTGGAGAGGCCAGTGTTGCCACAGCTTACACTACTCACCAGTACATGACCGACCTGACCAAACATCTCCAACAGACTTTTACCTTTGCCCAAAAACATTTGGACCGATCAGCTGAAGGACGCAAAGCCTACTACAACCAGAAAGCCTCACATGATGAACTCCAAGTGGGAGACAAAGTTTTCTACTTCTCCTTCATTCCTCAAACAGGACAGACCAATGCATGGGTAGGAAAACTCGCTCGGAAGTTCCTCCCCAGCTGGACGGGTCCATACACAATCACAGATAAACTCTCACCAGTCGTTTACCAAATCAAGATACGCAAAGGTCCCCAGGACCCCATCTCCAAATGGGTCCATCGTAATCAGATCAAAGCTCACAAAAACCCCATGGGACTTGTCAGGGACAACGCTGTTCCATTAAGTCAATAAAAAAAGCTAAAATCTTGCCTGCACCCGAGAGATAACTGTTAGCTAACTATAAGCCTCAGGTATACTCGGTAGCATTTCTCTCTCTCAATCAGTTACCTGCATTAAACCTCCAAAAGGAAAGAGTTAACCCAAACTAACTAACTTCCTTAAAAGCTAACTGCAAAAGACCCTGCAAAGTTTCATTCAGTGTCATCAACCTACTATTTCAAAATAGTACACACAAAACCTCCAATATTACTAGCTTGAGATAATAACATCAAAAATCACACTAAAGGTGATAAAACACTAAAAGTCTAGAGCTCAATCTCTAACAAAAGTTGTTCCACCTCTGAAAATAATTTTCACCTGCCACTCAGGTGACAAAAGAAAACCAACAAGAAGCTTGAGATTAAAATCACTCACTTCTGTTTGCTTGCCAGGATGATGGCCCTCCTGTTTTTCAGTTTAGCCATCTACCTAGCAATCACACCTACGGTCACCCAGTCAGAACTGGGCAGGGCCAAGACAAAAAGTCAGCAATCCTTAGGTGGATTCTCAATAACAGCCTCATCGTTAGGGCCTCTTGTTAGCCTTAGCACGTCCACGGTTAATTCAGTCAACACCATTACACTGAAATGCCAGGTAGTCAAACCACAAACCGTTACCAAAACTTTGCAAGATACTGTGTAGGTTTTGAATGTTCACTCCGAAGCCCCATTCAAACTCAACAAGGTATTGAACTTGTCACTCTTTGTGTTAAAGGTTGACTATGCTCACACACAGCTAATGTCTAGGTTTCTTCAGAGGTAGCTGGAAACGTTAGCCTTCCAATTAACACTTTAGCAATGAGCCTGTTTCCACCTCATCTTATCCTTTTTGCAGTAATTCCAAATTTACTCATCATTGCCATTCAAAGAACAACAATAACATTCCATGTTTGCTCAGTTTTCCAGAACAAAAGTCTCAAACACCCTACGATTCGGACCTCCGTGGAACCATGGTTTAGTCCAGCTAAACCAATTCAATTTGAACCTCCTTGAGTTACTTCAATATTGCTTAGCCTAAAACCTCTACCTCAAATATAAGCAATAATTTTTCTTTGTTTTGTATTCTTCATTTTTGATTTTTACTCCTAGAATTTTTTTAATTTATATGCATGCTTATGTACAAACATATATATATTCCTTGCACTCTATCTTGATTTTTGTGCACATTCAAACTATTTTTGAACAGTTTTGGTAGCTGTTTTATTGTAAACCAAAACATTTACCACAGGTATGTAAAACTACATACTTTTTTTATTTTTGTACTTTTGTAACCAGAATCTTTTTGAGTCATTTCCAGACATATACCATATCTTAGTACTTTTAGACAATTTTAAAATTTACATTTGTCCATATTCAAATTCATTCATTCATCTTCTTCCGCTTAATCCTTTTCGGGTCGCGGAGGGGCTGGAGCCTATCCCAGCATCTTTGGGCGAGAGGCAGGGTACACCTGGACAGATCGCCAGTCCATCGCAGGGCCAACACAGACAGACAGACAACCATTCACTCTCACAGTCATACCTAAGGACAATTTAGAATCCCCAGTTTTTGATGCCAATTAACCTAACTTGCATGTTTTTTGGCATGTGGGAGGAAACCAGAGAAATCCTGGAGTAAACCCACGCAAACACAGGGAGAACATACAAACTCCACACAGATCACTGTTGGTCGGGGGCTGGGATCGAACCCAGGATCCCCCGGCCAAGGGTGAATTACTGTGCTGCCGCAGTGCTAACCACTCCACCACCGCGCCGTCCCATATTCAAGTTATTTTTGGAAATTCCTAGAAGCTTTTCCAGTAAACCAAATTCAAAGATCTCTACTTAGTAATAGATACAGTTTACATGCTAGTGTGTATGGACATCAAAACTTTTAACCTAGTATTTAGGTCAAGAGTTGCCAAGGAGACGCAGCTGCCAAGGATGTGTACCAACACTGACCGACACTCACCGTTGCTACAATGGGGGGGATATGTAGCATCAGATCTCCTAAGGCCAATTCAGGAGCTCACTCTTCATCTTTAAAGAAACTCTCACTCAAGGTCTGGTCAAGAATTGCTGTGTTTCTTCATCATCAGGACCCCAGTGTAAACAATTTCCCTTTTGTAGAGAAACCTGATAAGACCTTGCTTTTAAAGGATTAAGTGCACTATAAAACTTCTGGAGTCAAACCCCAACCAAACAGTTCATGCTGATAGCATCCGTTCATACCAGGAACTTAAAATGTCATAAACTTCCAAATTTCACTCCTTAACCTGTCAGGTTATGCTGATAAACTCTTGAAACCTTTCCAGAATGTTCATAAATCTCTCTAGGCTGCCCCCTCTTCACATACCAAGACCTAAAAATTATCTACGGACATCTATGGAATATGTTTCATTACTTGGGCAATCTGGAACTTTATTTCTGACTGAACATTAACACTTTTTCAAGTTTACATTCCTCAGGATAACTCTGGACACTGTGAAGATAATAGTCCTCATGATGGACAATAATGGCTTTCAATAATTCATTAATTCTTGATTTCATTGTGACTGCATGTTGGAATGTCGATTAATCTTATTCTGATGTGTGTCAAGTATATAAGGATATGTTTATAAAAAAGTACCTAGTCACTGAATATTAGTTTTGAATCACTGAAGCTAGTTAGATTTTATATTTAGTATATAAGGATTTTCATAGGAATTGAATGAACGTTTTCTGAAAACTTGAGTCAGCTATTTCTAACCAATCCCCAGGCTGCCTCTCTGTTGGATAACACCCTTGCATTTGATTGGCTGTTCACAAACAAAGACCTGTTCCTTTATTGGACAAAAGCCCATTCAAACTCCTCTTTATGGAAGATAATTGGTCCGTCTTGCTGCCAGTCATATGTTTATGACCCAGCAGCGTGCTTCAGTTAAATGCAAACAGAGCCGCCACGGCAGCTCAGTTTTCTGTAAGTTTTTAATGTTCTGTGTGTTCTGCAGTCTAGTTAGTTCTGTAAGTTTTTTAGTCTTTTGTGTGTGTCTGAACCTTGTCAAGTCCTGCGCACGCTTTTGCCTGTTTTTATGGCAACTGAGGGGAAACCATCCTTTTTCTGTGAGCTCACCTCTAAATGTGGAAGTCAGACTTCCAAAAACCCTTTTTCTTCCTTACCTCAGAAGCCGTGCTTATTCTATTGAACGTTTTTTCTTGGAATTTTTTTTACTTTTCCTGCCGTTAAAGTGGACTTTTAATTTTCCTGCCTTTAAAGTGAACTCATAGAGATTTTTGGACCTTCTTTCCCTGCCTCTCCCACGTATGACAACGTTAAGAAACCAGGAGTTGGTGGGTGAAACTGCCTAAATGCATCTTTCCTCCAGCCTTTAGCTGTCCTGTAGGCCGGGGACATCCTAAATTCCGGACTGGTTGCCAAAAGACGTCACGTCTGCTCCTGGAGCCCCATTCATCCTGCTGCTGGCTACGCACCACCTGATCCGGGGAGCCCCCAGCTGAATCTACGCTTCTCACAGCTGTGAATGACCTGAAAGATGACTGGCAGTTGCTTTCCCCTGTGTGCCATTTTACTGGCTTTGTGATCGCCGCTGGAAATCGGCTGACCCGTGTTCGTAAGTGAGACTCCCACTTTCCTATCTGCTGGGTTTAAACGAGATGTCCCAAATATCAATTATAATTGAACATAACCAATATTTCATGGTACAATTAGTCCCTCAGCCGTAGGACAAAGCTATAAACTGAAGGAAAATTCTTATTCTTTTTCCCAGCAACCTCCATTCATTTTTGTAGATTAATTCAGAAGTTTCCTTTTCAGATAGTCAGCTTATGTAATTTTTCCCCATAAAATTGTGTGCTTTTGTTAGTTACCTCAGCCTTCCATTGCATTACAGTTGAAATATAAAATCTGGCTTCCTCTTGGTTCCACAAAGGTTTAACTACAGATTTATGCTCAGGAATTCATTAACAGTTGAGGTGATATCTAACACCTGTTGATCCTTTGAAACTGTTTATCCATCATCTGAATGCAATGTCATGTAACCTGAATTAGTTTCATTAATAAACTTGTAAACAAGAGAATTTGAAGTGTTTTTCTTTTGCATATATGCTTTCGTGGTCACAGCAGTAAAGAACTCACTAATTTTTGAGACTGATTCATTAAGTGAAAGTACAGAAATTAATTAATTAATAATTTGTTCTTTTGGAGCTGGTGCCCTTATTTACGAGCGCTTTTCTTTCTTATTTACTGAGTGTCGGGGTGACTGTTCAACTCTGTCCCTCACGCACACCCATTTCTAAATAAAATAAATAATTCCTGTACCTTATTACACTATATTTTTTTAAATATTGCTACATTAGTGACCTTCACCAAAGCTGTTTCAGTACTATGGTGGATTCTAAACCCAGACTGAAACTCTTCAAATACACCATTTCCCTGCAAGTGGTCAAAATATTGTGTAGCAAAAACTATTTCTAAGATTTTTAAAATGAAAGGCAGATTAGAGATTGGTCTATAGTTAGCTAAAACTCCTGGATCCAGCATTGGCTTTTTAAGTAAAGGTTTAATTATAGCGGTTTTAAAAGCCTGTGGTACATAGTCTAATGTTAATGAAGAATTGATTATTTGAAGAATAAAGCTACCAATAAATGGGAAGACTTCTTTAAATAACCTGGTAGGAATAGGGTCTAAAAGACAAGTTGAAGGCTTATTTTATCTAACTCTAAAAGGTCAAGTGAAGTAAACTTATCCAAACAGAAATCAGTTGAAGGAGTTGTAGTAATTATTGTATTTAAGTTAATGGCCATAAAGTCCTGACTAGTAAGCTCTAAGGGAATGCTAGATTTGACAGAGTTCTGACTCTTTGTAAGCCTGGCTACAGTGCTGAAAAGAAACCTGGGATTATTCTTGTTTTCTTCTATTAATGCAGAATAATAACTTGTTCTAGCTTTCCTAAGAGATTTTTATAAATTAGAAGTTGATTTCTCAAAGCTAAATAGATTTTATCTAATTTAGTGGAGCACCATTTTCTTTCTAACTGACGAGTCTTCTGTTTTAAGCTACGAGTTTCTGTGTTGAACCAAGGAGTTAGAAATCTCTGATTACATTTTTTCTTTTTTAAAAGGGCCACTATGTTTAGAGTCTGATGCAGAGAAACTGTAACACTATCTACCATGCTATCAATTACAGAAGGAGCAAGCTCTCCATAGCTTATCCCCATTGTGTTGGCACATGGCATTGAGGAAACAATCTGCTTAAATTTGGTAACAGCATCATCTGAGAGACATCTACTGTCGTAATATTTTTTCTTTAGGAGTCAAATAGTCAGAAATAGTAAAATCAAAAGTTAACAAATAATGGTCTGACAGTACAGGGTTATGAGGAGACACTACCAGATTTTCTATTTCTATGCCATATGTCAGCACAAGGTCCAACGTGTGGTGGAGATAATGGGTAGAATTTCCTACTTTCTGAGAAAACCCCGAGTCTAATATTGAATTACAGTAAATGCCATATTAAGGCAATCACTATCTACATCTACATGTATGTTAAAGTCCCCTACTATAATTATTCTATCTGATTTCAGCACTAAATCAGCGAAGAACTCAGCAAATTCAGATAAAAACTAATAGGCAGCCTCCCTCAGTAGGCTGAGGGAGGATAATAAACTCTGGCAAATAAAATTGGCTTCAACCTAAAATTACTAACATGCCCAATACTGAGGACCAGGCCCTCAAAGGAAATATAACATGTTTTTTGCTTTAAATTAATTAATAATTTGGAATGGTAAATTGCTGCTACTCCTCCTCCATGACCAGAAATTCATTTAAACCAACAAAATCCTCTTACCCTAACCAAGTCTCTGTAAGGGATATTAAGTGTTTGACTGCCTATGGCGCGCTGTTGCGCCATAAGCCCCTAGTGGTCAAGTTTTTTTTCAAGAAAATTTTCAGTTCAGATGTCAGAGATTTCCAAAGCTGTAACTTGAAAGTGGTAAGAGATAATGGCTTACTGTCAATTAAAAAGATGTAGAATATGATCCAAAGTTTGAGATACGAGTAAATTTATGTATCTAATTTGCATAATGCCACGGCAGCCATATCGAATTAAATAACTTTCAGTCAAAAGTGGAATTTGGACATATTCACACAAAGAATGGTTTTGTTTTTTCTCACTGTTTGTTGTTTTGGGCATTTTGGTATCTTATCTTTAAAGTATATGAACCAGAAAATCAGTTACAATGTAAACAAAGAAATTCGTCACTTACCGTTGGCCAGGCAGCTCTCACTTCGTCCATTTTCATCCAAACTGGTCATTATTTTGCCTTCTGTCAGTCATTTGCACTTTCTCTCCCACATCCAGAAAATGTTGTGATTATCCCACCTCAATTTCGCTTTTATTCCGCTGCAATTTATCTTATATGACGACACAGAACTGGCGCAATTGTTCTGTCCAGTCACATGGCGCTGGGGGTCGATGGCAGGTGAACATCAACCAGCTTCACCCACCCTCTGTTATAACAACATGTTGATATTTACCTTCATAAGCTAAATAATCTCTTTTTAGAATCATAGTTGGCAAATTTTGGAGAAAATGCCTCCTCTATCTTGCAATCGTGTACATCATTTGTTTGTCTAAAAATGTCTTCTTCTCTGGTGTCCAGAAGTGAGGTTTTTGGATGGTTCTATGACCGCCATTAGTCCTCCAAGGCAAGAGCAGTAAGTTATACTTGTTTGCCACCTTGTGAGGCAGAATTCTTAGTATGACTGGGGAGTTTTTGGCCATGTCACATGACATTACATGACAGGTGCAGCACTGCGCCATAGGCAGTGGGGACACTATCTGTTCATGCAATCAAGGGTGTCAAAGGGTTAAATCAATCTGATGATCAATTAACAGATCATGGACTAGCAGAGATTTGGGAGTTAGAGACTTAATATTTAACAAACCACATTTAATTTTTAAATTATGAGGAGGAAGACAGGCCAAGTCATTAGAATTAGAGGCTACATGTTTAATTTGCGTTTTACCAACTGTTTGTTTAATCACTTTGGGATGCTTATACATTAATATGTTTATTTACTTTAGAGGGAGCAGACAGTGATTCTCTGATGGGGAAGACAAGGACCAAGTTGAGGGGTGACGGATGAAGAGAAGCTGCAGAGAGGCGTGTAAGACTGCAACTCTGCTTCCTGGTCCCAACTCTGAGCAGCCAAGCCTTTGGAATTTTGGATAAAAACAATGCCAGATTGTTAGATAAATGAGACGCACCATCCAAAGTGGGATGGACGCCATCTTGCCTATTAAGACCAGGTTTTCCCTAAAATGAGTTCCAATTATCTATGTAGCCCACACTGTTTGCAGGACACCACACAGACAGCCAGCAGTTGAAGGATGACATGCAGCTAAACATGTCATCATTGGTCAGATTGGAGAGGGGCCCAGAGAATACTACAGAGGCAGACATCGTTTTGGCAAAGTTACACACCGATTGCACACTAAGTTTTGTGACTTCTGACTACTGGAGTCGGATGTCGTTAATGCCGGCATGGATAACAATTGTGGAGTATTTACAGTTACTTTTAGCCATCATTTTCAAATTTGACTCAATGTCACCTGCTCTGGCCCCGGGAATGCATTTGACTATGGCCACTGGAGTCTCTAGGTTCATGTTTCTGACTACAGAGTCACCAATGATCAGTTTTTTCCTCAGTGGGTGTGTCGCTGAGAAGGGAATATCTGTTAGAAACATGAACAGGTTGGTGGTGAACCAGGGGCTTGCGACTATGCTTCCTTGTCACAGTCACCCATGCGTTCTCTCCTGGCTGCTCAGGAGAGGTGGATGCCGGGGGACAGCTAGCAGGCCCTATGCTACTAGGCTTCGCTGTAGCTAATGGGAATCCATCATTATTAACTGGCACTGACAGTGTTTCAATGTAGCAGAGCTGGGATTCCGAATCACACAACAGATACTTGCGCGAAGCCGAGCGGAAATACAGCACGTTTCACAGGGAGCTGTTAGCGCTCCACTTAGCCATTCGCCATTTCCAGTTCTGGCTGGAAGGTCGGTGTTTCACCGCGTTTGTCGACCACAAGCCGCTCACTTTTGCGATGGCCAAAATTTCGGAACCTTGGTCGGGCCGGCAGCAGAGGCAGCTGGCCGCAATTTCGGAATTTACTACTGATATCCAGCACGTAGCGGGTAAACTCAATGTAGTGGCAGACTGCCTCTCTTGCGCGGTAACAGCACCAGTCCACGCGGAGGTAGATTATACTACCTCAGCCGCAGGGCAAAATAGCAGCGCGGAAGCGCACGCGGCCCCAGTTCACGTGGGGCTAGATTACGCAGCCATGGCAGCGGAGCAGAGTAGAGGTGCAGATGTGTGCGCGCTCCAGTCTGGACCAACAGGGTTAAGGCTGGAGAGCAGGAGTTTGCAAACTGGTATGCCCCCCCTAATCTGCAATGTATCTACCGGGCGGCCACGCCGGTGGCGCCGCCGCGTTTTCGACTTGGTTCACTCCCTGGCGCACCCGGTGGTGCGCGCTTCTGTGAAAATGGTAGCGGAGAAGTTTGTTTGGCCGAGCCTGCGCAAGCACGTGAAAGAGTGGGCAAGAACCTGCATGGCTTGCCAGCGGGCCAAAATTCACAAGCACACAAAAGCCCCCTTAGAACCGTTCCACATCCCGGCCAAGAGATTTAGCCATGTGCATGTCGACCTCGTGGGCCCCCTACCGTCGTCGCAGGGGTTCACACATCTTTTGACAATGGTGGACCGAACCACACGCTGGCCGGAAGTGGTCCCACTGGCATCGACCACGGCTGCAGAGGTGGCCCGCGCATTTTTGACGGCCTGGGTAGCGCGTTTCGGGGTTCCGTCAGATATTACGTCCGACAGAGGACCTCAATTTGTGTCTGAGCTTTGGTCAGCGATGGCCAGCAGCTTAGGGGCGACAATTCACCACACTACCGCTTACCACCCCCAGGCTAATGGTTTATGCGAGCATTTTCATAGGTCTTTGAAGGCAGCCCTCAGAGCGTCGCTTACGGATGCAGATTGGGTAAACAAACTACCATGGGTTTTATTGGGGTTGCGTTCTGCGCCCAAGGAGGACTTAAATGCCTCCCCAGCGGAGTTGGTTTTTGCGCAGCCTCTCAGGCTGCCCGGTGAGTTCCTACCAGAGCATCCGACGCCGGGGCGCCCCCCGGCTCTGGGGCCACTGATCGGCACGGGAGCAGACATGCTCCCGGGCCCCGTTCATCACACTTTTCCGCGTGTTTTTGTTCCCAAAGCTTTAAAAAATGCTGAGTTTGTTTTTGTCAGGCACGAGGCTCTGTGACCAAGCCTGCGCCCGCCATACGATGGTCCATTTAGGGTGCTGGAAACAGGTGATAAACATTTTGTGCTAGATTTGGGAGACAGAAAGGAAACAGTATTGACAGACTAAAGCCTGCTTTTGTGATGAACGACGAGTCTGTACGGGTGGCGAGGGCCCCTCGATGTGGCAGACCCCCCCAGGGAGCATGTCCTGGAGCCCCCGCAGGGATCAAATAACCATTCTCTTCCTCAGTTAGCAGATTCACTGCAGGACGGCGCCACAAGGGCTGCGAAGCCTGCTTACAGCAAGTTTGGAAGACGGTTGAAGCCCAGGCGGCGTACGGAGTGATGTGTGATTTTATCATGTTGTGTAGACTGGTATCGTCAGCCTCCGTCGGTCTATGATGACCATGGAAGAGAATCCTAAACGTCTACTCTGCTGTAACAGCACCGCCTGTGGCTGAACAGGCCGATGCGCGAATGACAGTCCCTGTCACACAGGTCACACTTGTGGGTGGTCTCCGTGCTGCTGGGTCTGTGGCGGTTCTTCCTGCGGGTCCTTTTTTCATCTGCTGCAGCAGTCAGTCTCTCTTCACCCGCCTTGAGCTGTCTGGTCAGGGTGCCTCTCCATTTGGAGTGGTCCATTGCAAGGTCCTCCCAGCGCTGTGTGTTGATATCCAGGGCCTTCATGTCTCTCTTGCAGACGTCTCTAAAGCGCAGCTGTGGGCGGCCAACGTCTCTCCTGCCAGTTGCCAGTTCTCCATAGAGGACGTCTTTGGGGATTCTGCCATCCTCCATACGGTGAACGTGGCCTAGCCAGTGGAGCCTGCGCTGCCTGAGTAGAGTGAACATAGAGGGAAGGCCGGCGCGGGACAGAACTTCTGTGTTCGGCACTTTGTCCTGCCAGGATATGCCCAGGATGTGGCGAATGCAGCGCAAGTGGAAGGAGTTCAGTCTCTTTTCCTGCCGGGCGTATGTTGTCCACGTCTCACTCCCATAGAGCAGTGTGCTGATGACGCAGGCGTTGTACACTGCCATCTTCGTCTTGACAGAGAATTTGGGATTCTCCCACACTCGTGTGGTGAGGTGAGCGAGTGTGAAGGCTGATTTTCCAATCCTCTTGTTGATCTCTGTATCAAGGGAGAGGTTGTTGCTGATCGTGGACCCCAGGTACGTGAACTGATTCACGACCTCCAGCTTGTAGTCATCAATGGTGATGGTTGGTGGTGCTTCCGTGCCTTGCACCAAGACGTTAGTCTTCTTCAGGCTGATGGTAAGCCCGAAGTCCTTGCATGCCTGGGAGAAGCGGTCCATCAGGATCTGAAGCTCCTGCTGTGTGTGGGTTGCGACTGCAGCGTCGTCTGCGAACAGCATGTCTCTGATTAGAGCCTCGCGTACTTTGGTTCTGGCTTTAAGGCGGGCAAGGTTGAAAAGCCTGCCGTCAGATCTTGTGTGCAGGTAGATTCCCTCTGTTGCTGTGCTGAAGGTATGCCTCAGGAGCATAGCAAAGAAAATCCCAAAGAGGGTTGGCGCAAGTACACAGCCCTGTTTCACTCCGCTGCGTATGCTGAATGGCTCTGAGACGTTGCCATCATGCTGCACTATCCCCTGCATGTTGGTGTGAAACGATTCGATGAGGCTTTGCAACTTTGGTGGGCATCCTATCTTTGGCAGGATCTTGAAAAGGCCCTCTCTGCTGACCAGATCGAACGCTTTGGTGAGGTCGATGAAGGTGACGTACAGAGACATGTTCTGTTCTCTGCATTTTTCCTGGAGTTGGCGGATGGAGAATATCATGTCTACCGTCGATCGCTCAGCGCGGAAGCCACACTGAGACTCGGGGTAGACACGTTCGGCAAGCTTCTGTAGACGAACGAGAACAACTCGTGCGTAGACTTTGCCAACAACGCTGAGGAGGGAAATGCCCCTGTAGTTGTTGCAGTTGCTTCTCTCCCCTTTGTTTTTGTAGAGGGTGATGATCTTGACGTCCCTCATGTCCTGTGGTACGGCACCTTCCTTCCAGCACTGGCAGAGGACGTCATGCAATGGCAGCAGTAGGGCGGTCTTGCAGTGCTTGATCAGGTCAGGGGGTATGCCGTCGTTGCCGGGTGCCTTGCCAGCGGCCAAGCTATCAATGGCCTTACTGAGTTCGTCGATGGTTGGCTCGGCGTCAAGTTCGTCCATGGATGGCAGGCAGTCGATGGCATCAAGGGCTGACGGTGTCACGGTGTTCTGTCTAGAGTAGAGGTCGGAGTAGTGTTCCACCCATCTCTCCATCTGCTTGTTCTTCTCTGTGATCATCTCCCCAGTGGAAGATTTGAGGGGGGCCGTCTTGCTCTGAGCCGGACCAAGTGCTTTCTTGATGCCATCGTACATACCACGGATGTTCCCTGTTATGGCAGCGGTTTGAATGTCTTGGCTGTGTCACGACCTGAACGCTCTTTCTCTGCGTTCAGGTTGTCCAGTGTCGCTCCTGCTCCGGGGTAGTCCGTGCCGGGTCTTCCATGGCCCGCTCTTTGACAGCGCCCAGCTGATTGCCAGCTGTCTGTTCAGCTGCGCTGGGACAGCTGTCTCCCATTCCCAATCATCTCCCCCATTTAAGCGAGCAGCCGAGAGTTACTCGTCGCTGCGACCTCGCTATGGGAAGACGTTCCTTGTGTTTCCCACGACTGTTAGCTCCTACGACTAGCTTCAGTCTGCCGTTTCCTCGGCGCTTCACCCAAAGTAAGTGTTGCGACTCGGCGTGTATTTTTCCCTCGCCGCCTCTCTAGCCTTTCTCCCTGGGTGGTATGTTACCCTTAGTTCTGTGTGTGTTTTAGCCCCACGTGGCTCTTTACTTTTCTGTTCGTTATTTAGTGTAGTGTGTGCTTTGTTAATAAACTACGCTAACTCACTGGTCGCCCTCGTATCTCCTTTCCTGGCTCGTGAGAGCCAGAGTTATGATAGTAGGTCGCAGCCATAGTGAGACGGCCGCGACCGTGAGTTGGCTGTAAGGACTCGACGCCTTTTTTTTCTCTTCCTCTGGGTACGGGCGAGCCAGTATCATGTCTCCTTCCAAGAGACTCATGCGGCACCCAGGCCACGATCTCTCGGAGACTCTGGACCTTGTGGACGGAACGTTGTTCACCACGGACCTCTACGATGCCCCCAGCGAGATACGCTGGCGCCTGGAGCTCGCCGAGGGCATGCTTAACTGCTTTTCTCGCTACTTCCTTCTCCCCGAGGTTAAGGCGAGGAGGGCAGACATCTCTGTGGCCTGGGAGAGGCTCCGTAGGCTGGAGGAGAACTCCGGCAGGAAGCCGAGGACAGGACGCCTTCGCTCCTCGCTTCGGAATCCCGCTCCTGCCGCCGATCCAGTCCAGGAGTTCGCCTCACCCAGGGGTGATCCCCAGGATAGAGTGACGTCAACCGGGTTTCCCCCGGAGAAGATGAGAGTGACAGCGATGCGCATTGCGGATCGAGTGGCAGCCGCTTCTTCCGCCGCCGTTCCCCCCGTAGCCATGAAGAACGTGATTGCGGCGGTCAGGCTGGTCGAGAAGAACCCGGAGCTGAACGATTATCCGGAATACGCTGACCTGTTGGCTTCGCTCATCGCACAGGAGCGGCGTTTTCCCGACCTCACGTTCAGAAGACGTCGCTCCCAAATTCCCCACTCATCTCAGCGAGAGTCCCGTCCGGATCTCGCTCCAGGAAACCACACGAATTCCGCCTCCCAGCCTGCTGTTGCTCCCGTGTCTCGCCGAAGAAGTGAATCAGCTGCTCCCGCTCCTGGGCCCGCTCTCCCCGCTGTCCCATCAGCTTTGGGCCCCCAGCTCTCCTCAGCTGTTTCACCCCCCTCTTCGTCATTCACTCCGGCCGCTGGGAGAAGCGCAAATTCATCTCCAGGTGTTCCAGGTCCCGATCCGGTGCGGGTAGCACCGCCTCATCTGTCCGGGGGGTTCCCCACTTCTATCCGGTTGGGAGAAGAGAGACTCGAGTCCCTTGTAGTGGGTTCCACCGGCCCTCCGGGAATCAGGCAAGTGTCCTTTCATTCTCCTCCCATTATGAGTGAATTGCCTTGTTTGATTCCTGGGGGAGGAGTTCGGGGTTCACAGTCCCCTGAGCTCTCTCCTCCCGCTGCAAAAACTGAATATGAACCTGCGTCCTCTGTGTCTCTTCCCCTTGAGTGTGCCCCGGTGCCAGGTGTACACCGCTGCGCGAGGAGGAGGCGGCCTGCGGCTCTGGAGGGTTTTGCCCCAGCCCCGCAGCCACGTTATGGGCAGAGGAGAAGGTTGAACTGCCTGTTGGAGCCAGCGCCGACGATTAAGCGTCCCCGGGTCTCCACGGAGGAATGGTTCGGCCCAGCAGAGTCCAGATCTCCTGCCTCCACGCCAGGTGGGCTGTCGACGCGGTCTTCGGCATTTGGAGGTCGTTTGACTGTGGAAACCATCATGCCGGCTGCGGAGCCATTCGCAGTCGAGTTGGAGCCGGAGGACGGAGTCCTGCACGCTGAGCCCGGAGCATCGAAGTCCTGGATGGCGGTAGAACCCGAGATCAGGCAAGTGCTCTATTTTGTTTTTCTCTTCTCTATTCTGGAGCATTATTGCCTGTCTCTCGGGGGGGGCGGGCCGGGTGCAGCCATCTGCTGCGCTCGAGCCTGTTCCGCCGGGCTCTGCCGCTGCCGGTGATCCTGATCCCGGTTCCTTTTGTCCCTCTGAGCCTCTCCCCAGGGCCACCGGGAGTGCTGTCTTGGTCCAGCTGGAGTCCACCGGGAGTGCTGTCTCGGTCCAGCTGGAGTCCACCGGGAGTGTTTCGCCGGTCCAGCTGGAGTCCACCGGGAGTGTTTCGCCGGTCCAGCTGGAGTCCACCGGGGGTGCTGCGCCGGCCCGATCGGGGTCCACCGGGGGTGCTGCGCCGGTCCGGGTAACGGTTAGTGTGGGAGCTGGAGGATTGTGTTCGCCTGACGTCAGGCTGACTTCGTCCCTTGCCTCCATCATTTCTCCTCCTGCCGCTGTTGGGGTTCCTCTCACCCGGGCCAGTTTCCCCCTACCCTTGTTGCCATTAGATGGCAGGCTAACTTTGCCCCTGGCCTCCATCTCTTCTCCCCCTACTACTGTGGGGGTTTTTCTCACCTGGGTCAGTTTCCTCCTGCCTTTTCCCTCAGGGAGGAAGCTGCACCAAGACTTCTCCCTCAGCTCTTCGTGGTCTGAGGTCACGGGGCGACCGCCTGGGAAGCCATCTGGCTGGTTCGGTGATCTGGGTCGGCCTCCGGAGAAACTGTGTCTCCTAGCCTGGGACTCGGGTAGGCCACCCGAACTGGTGTTGTGGTTCCTGGCCTGGTGGAGTTTGGGCCGCCCGCCGGACAAGCTCTCATCGCCTGCTCCACCTGCTGTCGTTCCTGACATTGTCTGACTGTATATAGCCTTGTATTTTGTATGCCCTCCATTATTTAGTTTCATTCAGGACATCAAGGAACTTTCTTTGCTAGAGTCCTTATTGTGATGTCATTTCAACGAAGAACTTTTCCTTAGACAATTTTTTATGTTTTACGGTCCCTGTATGGATCCTTATTTTAATCTGTCCTTTAAGTTGCTTCCGCCTCACATTGCCTGGCCTTATTCAGAATAGTTTGTTCTTCTGCATTTATATCCTCCTCCAGACTGTTTGATTTTCTGTGTTGCGTTAATTCATGTTTGAGGAGTTGGTTTTTTTTTGTTTTTTTTTTTTGTATCCTTATACCAGTGAGCGGCCTCAGGCTTTATTTTTAGGTCTTGTGCCCGGTTTGTCCCTTTATACTTTCTGTTTTTGGCCGGGGTTACATGTGTAGTCTTCTGCAACTTTATGTTTACTGAGTTTTGTAGTCTTTTTGGTCGCCGGGACATGAGTTTTGCATTGTCCTCGCCCTGAGTTGTTGTGAACCTTTTTTTTTCCTCCATGATTATGTCGTTGTTTTTCTGCAGGTTGTTCTCCCCACCTCCTGTGGTCACCTGCACAGACCGTCTGGCCTCTGCAGAGGAGGGGGTGATGGTTTTCTTTTGTGTTTGAAATTATTATGGTATCTGACCCTATACTGTATCTAGGTTTTTTTTTCCTTCCCTGCCTCCTTTGTCTGGTCCCTCCCTTTCTCCCAGATCTGGCCCCCACCGCCCTCCCTGGTCTTCCCTCGGAGGGGGGGGGGGGGGGGGTTAGCCCGCTCCAGGAGGCGCAGCTCGGGGGAGGAGTACTGTCACGACCTGAACGCTCTTTCTCTGCGTTCAGGTTGTCCAGTGTCGCTCCTGCTCCGGGGTAGTCCGTGCCGGGTCTTCCATGGCCCGCTCTTTGACAGCGCCCGGCTGATTGCCAGCTGTCTGTTCAGCTGCGCTGGGACAGCTGTCTCCCATTCCCAATCATCTCCCCCATTTAAGCGAGCAGCCGAGAGTTACTCGTCGCTGCGACCTCGCTATGGGAAGACGTTCCTTGTGTTTCCCACGACTGTTAGCTCCTACGACTAGCTTCAGTCCGCCGTTTCCTCGGCGCTTCACCCAAAGTAAGTGTTGCGACTCGGCGTGTATTTTTCCCTCGCCGCCTCTCTAGCCTTTCTCCCTGGGTGGTATGTTACCCTTAGTTCTGTGTGTGTTTTAGCCCCACGTGGCTCTTTACTTTTCTGTTCGTTATTTAGTGTAGTGTGTGCTTTGTTAATAAACTACGCTAACTCACTGGTCGCCCTCGTATCTCCTTTCCTGGCTCGTGAGAGCCAGAGTTATGATAGGCTGAGCTGAGTCCAGTACTCGTTGGCACAGCGCCGAGCAGTCTGCTGAACTTTGCTTCTCGCAGCCCTGAGAATCTGGAGATTCTTCTCGTTTGGGTACTTCTTGTACTCAGCAAGTGCTGAGCGCTTGGCTTCAATGACGGGGGTCATCTCGGTCAACTTGGCATCAAACCAGTCCTGTGACTTCGAGGTCTTCCTCCCAAAGGTAGCCAAGGCTGTGCGGTAGATGGTGTTTCGCAGCTCTTCCCACTTCTGCTTTGCAGATTCTCCTCCTTGTGGTACACCAAGTTCCTTCTCAAAGGTGCAGGCAAACTGCTCAACAAGTTCTGGTTGGGCCATCTTGCTGGTGTCAATCCGTGCCTTTCCAGGTTGTCTAGCACGATGGAATTTCTTCAGCTGCAGCTTGACCTTGCAACACACCAATGAGTGGTCTGTGTCGCAACCTGCACTCTGGAACGAACGGGTGATAAGCACGTTCTTCAGTGAGGTGCGCCTGGTCAGGATCAAGTCTAGCTGGTGCCAGTGCTTTGAGCGCGGATGTTGCCAGGAAACCTTGTGTTGGGGCTTGGTCTTGAAGAGCGAGTTTGTGATGCACAGATCGTGATATGTGCAGAACTCGAGCAGCCGCTGTCCGTTGTCGTTCATTCTGCCCACGCCAAAAGGTCCAAGACAGGAGGGCCAGGAGTCGTGGTCAGCACCCACTCTGGCATTGAAGTCTCCAAGGAGAATGAGTTGTTCAGAGTTGGGGATGATCCTGACAGTTGTTGTGAGATTCTCTTAGAACTCGTCTTTTGCCTCTGGTGTGGCTGTCTGTGTTGGGGCATACACACTGACGAGGGTGACTGGGCCTTGAGTGGTGTTCAGGCGGAGGGTGAGGAGTCGTGCAGAGCCAGTGCTGCCCGGTTCCACCATCTTCAGCAAAGTGTTCTTCACTGCGAAGCCCACTCCGTGTTCCCTGTGTTCGTCACTGCCCTTTCCCTGCCAGTAGAACGTGTAGTCCTTCTCTCTCAGTGTGCCTGCATCAGCTAACCGTGTTTCCTGGAGAGTGGCGATATCCACTCCCAGTCTCTTCAGCTCATTATTGATGATGGCAGTCTTCCTGGTGTCGTTGATGTCCTTGAGGTTAGCAGCGAGTCCTGTCATCATAGTGCGGACGTTCCAAGTTCCCAGTTTTAGAGTTGGTCTCTTTTGTTTTATTGTCTTGCCTGGTGCGAAGGTTCTCAGCCTGCTGTTTGGATTTCTCCTTATCCCCATGCACCCAATGAGGAAAGCAAGCTGTGGCGGGACAACACCTTAGTGGCTGGGGGCTGCCCAGCTTGAGGCGGGCGGTAGCTGTCCAGTGAGATCTGATGATCCCTCCCACCGTCGGGAACAACCCCTGGCGCCACGCTCTACGCCAATTGAGCAGTGGCTTATAACCGGTAACTGTCATTCCCCGTGTTTTGTCTACGCCAAAGGCGAAGCTGGAGTGTCCTCTCCAGTGATCCGGTGTTCTACCTTCCAGCGTTGGGCGTTGGTAGGATTCAAGCCTGGGCAGGAAGATATGGAGGACAAGATGTTGCCCATGCAGCATGTCCCCCCTCTCCACGTCACTGATGAATCCAAAGGAACAGCAGGGCTGCTACAGTTTGGCACCAGCGCCGTTGCAGGAGCTGCCAGAACGATGTTGAGCACAACATAGAACTGCCTTAGGGGCTCCGACTCCGGATTTTTCCTCAGGGTTGACTCCCGAAGCCTTTCCCGTGACCGGGTATGCCACAAGGCAGCAGAGGTTTGAAATCAGGGTTTACCTTCCTCTAGATGGGCTACCTTCCTAGGTTGACGAGCCACCATCTACCCGAAGCATCTGGTTTTAAGGCGCCAGAGATCCGCCCTCGCCCCTTCTCCTATTAGTAAAAGCAGTTCCGCCGGGCTTAGAGACTAAACCACACGGGCAGGCTAGGAGTTGGACTTAGTTGCCAGAGGCTTTTCGAGACGCACGCCATAAGGAGCATTTTATGAGCACTGGGAGCTTAACCCCAGTGCCGCTCCTGGCTATGACAACCTTGGAAGCGTTCCATAGTCTGACTCCTTGCACTGAGACACAGTGTTGCTTGGTGGTAGTTCTCACTGAAGGTTTTTGAAATATACATGTTCCTCTGAAATGATATTGTTTCTCCCTTATTTGGAACAACTTTTGAATATTTGTGGGCAGTGACAGATTCTTTGCTTTGAACATTATTACTGCAGTTTTAAAATCAACCAGATCTTTCAACTTGAGAGCTTTTAATTTAAGAAAAAGTGGGTTTGTTGATTCCCTGTAAGCAGCTTTGTTTATTATTCTAATAGCTCTCTTCTGAAGCATAAAAACTGGATATATGTTTGTTTTATATGTATTTCCCCATACTTCAGTAAAATATGTCATGTACTGTATGGGAGTATTAATGAATGATACAAAGTATATAGTGTGGGTTGATTCAGCAAATACTTCACTCTGTGTAGTATTGCAATTGATTTGGATATTTTACCTTTAATATAATTAATATGTGACTTCCAACACAGTTTATTATCAATTATTACTCCAAGGAATTTAATTTCGGATACCCTTTCAATCTCTACACCATTTACACTGAGTTTAGATACTGAGTTGTTGTGATGGTTGTTAAAAATTATAAATTTTGTCTTACTTAAATTGAGCATGAGTCTGTTTGAATCAAACCATAGTTTCAGCTTTCCTAATTCCTTTCTGAGTATATCCAAAAGTTGTTCCAAATTGCTTCCACTGCATAATAAATTAGTGTCATCTGCAAACAGTATTAAATCCATTTTTTCCGAAGCTTTACATATATCATTTATATACATATTAAATAACAATGGCCCCAAAACTGAAACCTGTGGGACTCCGCAAGTAACCTTCAGTAACTGTGAGTTTTTGCTACCAACACATACATACTGATATCTGTTCTTTAAGTAACTACATAACCAGGACAGTGCTACCCCACTAATACCATAATTTTGTAGTTTCTTTAACAATAATTTATGATCCACTGTATCAAATGCTTTTTTAAGATCCAGGAATACCCCAACTGAATACTCTATTTTCTACAGCAGTTGATATTTTTTCTACAAATTCCATTAGAGCAAATGCAGTTGTCCTCTTGAGTCTGAACCATATTGCTGCTCACACAATAAATTATTCTTCATAATAAAGTTGTCAATTCTCTCACAGAATATTTTTTCGAGGATCTTAGAAAATTGCGGCAATAGTGAAATAGACCTATAGTTTGAAAATTCCCCTCTGTCACCCATCTTGTATATCGGAATTACTTTGGCTATTTTCATTGCATTGGGAAATATACCTGTTTGGAGAGACAGGTTTCAGATATACGTATGTCAGTGGCTTCACTAAGCATTCAATGATAGTTTTGACTAAAAGCATGTCAATACCATCACAATCCATAGATGTTTTACTTTTAAATGATTTAATAATTTCAATGACCTCTTTCTCATCTGTGTTCTTTATGAAGATGGAGTCTTTTATAGCAATGTTTTTGCTTATTGTATCACCTATAGGTGCCGTAATGGGTATTTCTCATGCCAAATTAGGACCAATGTTAACAAAAATGTATTAAATTCATCTGCGGGTGAGACTGCTTTCTCTCTTTGAGTCGTTTTTCTTTTTTTTTCTTTTTTTTTTTTGAAAGATTGGTTGGGTAGCTTGTATTTCTGTTTTTATTTCCAAGAATATTGTCAAGTATTGTCCATGTATTTTTAGTGTTATCTCTTTTTCTCCAGTTCTTTACTGTAATAGTCTCTTTTACTACATCTCATTATACTGTATATATTAACTTATTTTTGTATGTTTTATACCGCTGCTCTGCTTCTTTTGTCCTTTTCTTTAGAAAAACTTTATATAGTGAATTTTTCTTTTTACATGCTTTTTGTAATCCCTTGGTTAACCATGGCTTGTCGACAAATTTCTGTTTAAGCTTTTTCTTTACTAATGGACAATTTTTTTTTTCATAAAGAATGGTTACAATGTTCATGAATTTATCGTAGGCTTCATTTAC
Source organism: Pholidichthys leucotaenia (assembly GCA_020510985.1). Taxonomy (NCBI): domain Eukaryota; kingdom Metazoa; phylum Chordata; class Actinopteri; order Cichliformes; family Pholidichthyidae; genus Pholidichthys; species Pholidichthys leucotaenia. The sequence continues at coordinate 169,344,903 of CM035846.1, forward strand.
ATCTGATAAATAGACTTTTGTCCAGTCTTGCTTCAGCAGGTCTTCTTTAAAAGAAGTGATTGCATTTTGTGATTTGTATCTGAAAGATGTTAAAGTTTTTTCTGTATTGGCCCCCGTGTGGCCATGGACAAGTGCAAAGACTGGCAGATGGTCACTTATGTCATTTATCAACACTCCACTTTCTATTTTCTTTTCAATAATATTAACAAACAGGTTGTCAATAAGTGTAGCAGTGTGGACTGTGATTCTACTGGGATGTGTTATTGTAGGATATAGACTCATACTGTACATAGAATTCATGAACTCTGTAATTGCATTTCGTTGAAATGGATTTAGTAAATCAATATTGAAGTCTCGACAGATTACAACCATTTTCTTATTGGTTATATTATTGTACAGCTTGACTAACTTATCTCTGAATGTGTCAATGCAAGTTCCTGGCATTCTATATATACAACTTATAATTAGATTTTTTGTTTTATCTTGGTCAATCTCAACAGTAACACATTCCAGAATCCCTAGTAGTGCAAAGGACATTCCATTTAGAAGTTTACACCTATACAGTTCATCAATATACTGTGCAACACTACCACCCTTTTTCTGAGATCTGTTAATATGAAACATCTGACATCCCTCTGTTTGACATGGTACAGACCCAGAAAGCAGACACAACTCAGGAAGCACAGTTAACCTTTTATTAATAATAGTGTGAGTGTGTGGATGCGTGTGTGAATGTCTGTAGTGAGTGTAGTGCATCGCAGAATCAGCTTGGGGCGAGAAGAGCACCGTGCAACCTGGCAACCCTAGAAACAGAGCAGAGAGATAGGGGTTATCTTGACAGAGGAAGTGCCAGATAGAACTGTCCTTACTTTCTGCTGAGTTGGAGAAGTACATAGGTTGGCACAACGGCCCAGGCCAGGAGGACAATGCCAGTCGCCCGTTGGAGATGTAGCAGGCAGGTGAACGAGGCAGGGGAGTCTGCCGCCGGGAGGACACCACCTGTGCACAGGGGTAAAGGTTAGGGGAGAGGGAAGGTTCAGGTTTACTTGACTGCCGAATGGTTAGGAGACCCTTGGCGAGTGGAAGCGCTGGAGGATGATGAGGCTGGAAGCTCAGTGTGGAGTTTGGCGAGTTCAGGTTCCTAAGGAAGGAAGCAGACGACTCCGCGCTGATCCCTGGGTCTCACAGAATATACAGGCAGAGCCAAATGGCAGACAGGTGTGTGCGCAGGTGCGCCTAATTGGCGGCCATAACAGTACTCCCCCCCAACGACACGCCTCTCGGCGGTTGATCCATCCTACCTGGGTGCACCCGGTGGAAGTCCTTGATGAGTTGCTTGTCCACAAAGGAGGAGCGCACCCAGGATCTCCACTCTGGCCCATAGCCCTCCCAATCCACCAGGTACTGTAGACCACGACCCCGCCGTCGGACGTCCAGAATGGCGTTGACCTTCCAAGCCGGGTCGCCATCGATCATCATCGGTGGTGGTGGGTCCCTGGTTGGAGGACACAAGGGGCTGGAGCAGACAGGCTTGACCTGGGAGACGTGAAAAGAAGGAAAGATGCGGGGGAGGGGAGAGCTAGACACACACACACACTGGGTTAATTATTTGTGTGATGGAAAGGGCCCAATGAACCTTTGAAACAACTTCCTCCTCTCACCCTTTAAGTCAATGTGTCTTGTAGACAGCCATACCTGTTGGCCCACCTGGTAGGCGGGAGCTGAAGCCCTGTGACGGTTGGCCACTGCTGTGTTGCGCTCGGCTGTGCGTTGCAGAGCCTCCCGGGTAGCCTTCCAGATCCGACAACACCGCTGCAGGTGGGCACGAACTGAAGGAACTGCGATGTCCCCCTCCTCCTCCGGGAACAGTGGGGGATTGTATCCCAACGAGGCTTGGAAAGGAGACATGCCTATGGCTGATGAGATGGTGGTGTTGTGCGCATACTCAATCCAGGGAAGGTGGGAGCTCCAAGACGAGGAGTTCTTGGTGGCGACGCACCGCAGCGTGGCCTCCAATTCTTGGTTTGCTCGTTCACACTGCCCGTTAGTCTGAGGATGATAGCCCAAAGATAGGCTCGCCGTAGCCCCCAAGGCACTGCAAAACGCCCTCCAGACTTGGGACATGAACTGGGGACCCCGGTCCGACAATGTCGATGACGATGTCCAAGGGGATGCCATGAAGACGAAACACATGCTGGACTAGAAGGTCCGATGTCTCCTTGGCCGTGGGCAGCCCCTGCAGAGGGACGAAATGAGCAGCCTTGGAGAAGCTGTTGACCAGAGTTAGAATCACCGTGTTGTGGTTGGATGATGGGAGACCGGTGATGAAATCCAGAGCCATGTGGGACCATGGCCTGCCGCGGATGGGGAGGGGATGGAGTAATCCAGCTGGAGGGGCAGAAGGCGTCTTCCCGGTGGCACACTGAGGACAGGCCCGGATGTATTCCCTGACGTTCCTCTGCAGCAACGGCCACCAAAACGTCCTCTGGATCAGCTCCACCATGCGTCCCTGCCCTGGGTGACATGAGAACTTGGATGAATGACCCCAATGAATAACCTCCCCCCGGACGGCTGATGAGACAAACAGTCTACCCACTGGCCCCCCACCCGGGTCGGGCTCATCCTTCAGAGCCTTCAAAACCTTGTCCTAGATACCCCAGGAGATGTCACCCACGACACACGAAGGAGGTAGAATAGGGTGTTCGGGCTTCTCCGTCGTCTCCGAGGTAAACTGGCGGGACAAGGCATCTGGCTTCGTGTTCTTTGACCCGGGATGATAGGTGATGGTGAAGTCAAACCTCCCAAAAAACAAGGACCAGCGGGCCTGGCAGGAGTTCAGACACTTGGCCATCCGAAGGTACTCCAAGTTCTTGTGGTCCGTCCATACGATGAACGGCTGGGAGGCCCCCTCCAACCAAGGACGCCACTCCTCCAAGGCGAGTTTGATGGCCAACAGCTCCCTGTCACCGATGTCATAATTGCGTTCAGCTGGAAATAGGCGCCAGGAGAAGAATGCACAAGGTCGGATTTTGCCATCCACCGGAGACCTCTGGGACAGGACTGCTCCCACCCCCGAGTCTGAAGCATCTACTTCCACCAAGTACTGGAGAGAGGGGTCTACCTGCGTCAGGATGGGAGAAGAGGAAAACCTGGACTTCAGTTCAACAAAGGCTGCCGCCGCCTCCTCGGTCCACTGACAAGGAACCTTAGGAGAGATCAGACTGGTTAGGGGGAGAGCGATCCGGCTGTAATTCTGGATGAAGCGGCGGTAAAAGTTGGCAAAACCCAGAAACTGTTGGAGCTGCTTTCTAGATGATGGGGTAGGCCACTCAACCACCGCTTTGATCTTACCTGGGTCGGGGAGGATCTCATTATGGAAGATAATGAAGCCCAGGAAAGAAGTTCGGTTGACATGAAACTCACACTTCTCTGCCTTCACAAAGAGTTTGTTCTCCAATAACCGCTGTAGTACCCGCCTCACATGCACACAATGCTCCTCCAGGGACTGCGAAAAGATCAGGATGTCATCCAGATAAACAAACACAAACGTGCCCAAGAAGTCCCTCAATACATCACTAATCAGCCTCTGGAAGACGGCAGGAGTGTTGGTGAGCCCGAACGGCATCACGAGATACTCGAAGTGTCCACTCGGAGTCCAGAATGCTGCCTTCCATTCATCACCCTCCCAGATCCGCACCAGATGATAAGCATTGCTCAGGTCCAATTTGGATAACCAGGAGGCACCTTGAAGGGAATCAAAGGCTGAATTAATGAGAGATAGAGTGTACTTATCTTTGACAGTTATGTTGTTTAACTCCCTGAAGTCTATACAGGGTCTCAGTGAGCCATCCTTCTTGCCGACGAAGAAAAAGCCCACCCCCACCACTGACGACGATGGCTGGATTATGCCTGAGCTCAATGACTCCTTGATGTATGTCTCCATCGCTTCCCGCTCCGGGGCAGACAGGTTGTAAAGCCTACTGGATGGTAAAGGAGCTCCAGTGCAGAGATTAATGGCGCAATCATAAGGGCGGTGGGGGGGAAGGGAAAGGGTTTGCGTCTTGCTGAAGGCGGCCCCCAAGTTGTGGTATTCGGGAAGGACCTTATCCAAATCAGGAGGGGCAGGGATCGCGGCACTCAGCAGCACGGAAGGCAAGCATGCAGCAGACTGAAGGCAGACACTCAAACAAAATGAACTCCAGGCAAGGACACTCCCGGACCGCCAGTCTATGGAGGGGTTGTGCAGGTGAAGCCAGGGATAGCCGAGGATAACTGGGGATGAAGACGTTGGCAGAACATATAACCTCAGCTCCTCCCGATGACAGCCCGATGTAATAATAGACACTGGAGCGATCCGGTGGGAAACTGTAGCAAAAGGGGCTTTAGAGAGGGGTTATCAGTCTCAAGGGGGTTTCCAATAACTGAACCGGGAGCCCCAACCGGGTTGCCAGTTCCCCAGACATGAAGCTCTGCTCGGCCCCAGAGTCAGTGAGTGCCTGTGTAGTGAATCCCTTGTGTTTGATACAGAAACGAATGGGAATCAGAAAGCTAGAGAGGGGTTTTAACTGAGGCACGTCCATGAGTCCCCCTGCTGCGACCCACGGACTCCCCCTTTGGGCCGTATGGGACATACCTCAAGCTCGTGCTCCTCGTTTCCACAGTAAACACATAAGCCTAGTTCCCGCCATCGCTGTCTTTCAGCAGCAGACAGCTTAGTTCGACCTGTCACCATAGGCTCTGGCTCATCCGGGGAATCTACTGCAGGTAACGCCAATGGGGGGGCTGTAGGGAATGGCGAGACTGACTACCCGAGCGACTGGAAGTCCTACGCTCAGCTGCCTGCTCCCTCAGTCTGTTGTCAAGGCTGATAGCAAGCGAAATTAGCTCGGTCAAGTTGGAGGGTCTTTCTAAAGGAGCTAACTCGTCCCGCAGGCTAGGACAGAGGCTTCTAATGAAGATACTACACAATGAGGCATCGTGTAGAGTGGAGTTTCTTCTCACCTGCACTCTGTAGACAGTCCAAGTTTCAGCACCATACAATAGAGTAGCCAGTACTGTTGCTCTGTGCACTTTGCATTTCACACGGATAGACACATGTCGATTGTTCCACAGTCTCTTCCTCAAGTTTCCAAACACAGCGCTCACTCTTCCCATTCTGAGAGATAGTTCATCCTCCAGCCTAGCATTCTCTGAAACAGTACTCCCTAGATACTTGAAAGTCTTGCACTTGACTAGTGGCTCTGTACCAATGCTGATCTCTTCTGGTAATGATGTTGATAACTGGAACTTTGGTGGTTGATAAAGGTACTCTGTCTTCTTGATGTTGATTTGGAGGCTGAATTGGCTAGCTGCTCTTGCAGATTTCTCCACTAAAGATTGCATATCTTCCACGCTGTGTGCAACTAGAGCACTGTCGTCGGCAAAGACCATTTCTCTTACTACCTTTATCAATGTCTTACTCTTGGCTTTAAACTGTGCCACATTGAACAAGTCTACTTCTTTCATTGTCTTTGAAGGCCACCTCAACCATGGCTGCCAGATATAGCGAGAAGAGTGTAGATGCCAGCACACACCCTTGTTTCACCCCGTTGCTTACTGAAAAGTCTTTAGATACTGAACCACTCATTGCCACATTTGCTTGCATATCTGTGTGGAGTGCCTCGATCAGGCTGACAAACTTCTCTGTACAGCCATATTTCTTGAGTACCTGCCAAAGTCCTTGTCGCGAAACAGTATCAAAGGCTTTACTGAAGTCTATGAAGACAATATAAAGTGGCATGTTCTGTTTGATACACTTTTCTTGAACCTGTTTTAAGCAGAAAATCATGTCCATTGTGCTTCTTCCACTTCTAAAGCTGCACTGGGTTTCTGGTAGTACATTCTGTGAGATGTGTTCATTGAGTCTGTTAAGTAGTACACGTGAAAGAATCTGACCAACAGTGGCGAGCAGTGATATACCTCAGTAATTTCCACAATCTTTCCTCACCTTTCTTGAACAAAGGCACAATACTTGCATCCTTCCAGTCTTGAGGTACTTTCTGGGCATCCCATATCTCTTGGATGAGCTTGTGCAGGCAGTTGGTCAGCTGAACACCACCAAATTTCCACACTTCTGCTGGAATTCCATCCCTTCCTGGAGCTTTACCATCCTGTGTTGTCCTGATAGCTGCCATTAGTTCATCAAAATTTGGTGGTTCATCCAGACTTGATACAGCTGGTCGCTGCACTAGAGCTTCTTTAGCCTCTTCAGTGAGATCTCCAGGGTTGTTTAGTAGTTGGTCAAAGCGGTCTGCAAATCTGTCCAGGATCTTGTCTTTCTCCTGCAAATCCGTTTCACCATCCATAGCCTTTAGTTGGATCAATCCTCTTGGTTTAGGGCCATAGACTTCCCTCAAACCTGTGAAGAATGTTTTCATGTGCTTTCTGTCTGCTGCAGTTTGAAGTGCCTCCGCTTTTTCATCCTACCAGTTGGACTTCATCTTTCTGGTGTACTTCTGTAGCTCACTCTGAGCCTTTGAGTATTTCTTCTTCTTCGACCTTGTGTTACATTGTAGGTTTTCAGGCCTAGCTGTATTCCTCACTTCTAGTAGTTTCTTCAGGCGTTCATCATGCTCATCAAACCAATCTTGATGTTTCCTCTCAGGGTAGCCTAATACATCACTCGCAGTTTGATATACCGTATCTTGCCCATTTCTCTTCTATGTCATTCTCTGAGTTGTTGCTGTCCCAGTCTGTCAAGTTTTCATCCATTTCCTGTGTAAGTTCTTCCTGCTTCTTTTGGCCTTTCAGTGCACTAGTGTTTAGCTTCTGTGGTGGCTTCGCACCCGTCCTGCAGTGCTGTTTTCATCTCCAAATCCTTAATCTAGATCTCAGCATAACATGATTGGTACCACAGTCCACGCCTCTCATTGCTCTGGTGTCCAATACATCCCTTATGTCTCTGCCTGACTATGATGTAGTCTAATAAGTGCCAGTGCTTGGATCTTGGGTGCATCCTTGTCTTCTTTTTAAACTGCAAATTCAAGAGTAAGAAAAGTTCTAAATTCATGAGGAAAAAGCTGCAAAATTATGAATAATAAAACGCTGTAATTTTTCAAGTAAGAAGCTGCACATTTCTGAGGAAAATGGCTCTAACTCTGCAGGAAAATCCTACAAATTTATGAGAATAATCCTCACATTTACAAAAGAATATTTCTAATTTACATGGAAAAAGGATGTGATAAATTGGCGTGTGTTGGCCATTTTTTTTAAAGACAGCCGTGAGGAGGAACTAAGCGGTGGTGTTCGGAGGTGTTAAATTCTGCAGATCTGCATTAACCTCTTGCACTCCGGTGTACCGCGGGCGGACACGTCTCTGCATCCTAGAGCGCATGAGGGTGCCCTAGTATGCACACTGTGCGTCCTAGGGCGCACTGAAGAAAAAAAAAAGCTGCATTTCTGTTCTTCCACTACAGACACAGCCGCGAACAGAAAGCCAAAGGAGTGCTTTGATTGGTTTAGATGTGATTGACCTCTCATTCGACTAATAAGAGCCTTGAATTGGGTTTCTGAAACCTTGAAGAACCAATGACTGAAAACCTAGCAAGAAGGACCTGCCTACCAACGGCTGCGAATACAGCCAGCCAATTGAAGCACAGAAGTTCGAAAGCTGTTTTGCATAAGGCTGGGTGACACATAGGCATTCACCAGTCTTTTTTTCTTACTACTGTTCTTATTTGTTTTGAAAAATCATTCGCCAAAACCGCAATCATGGAAGCACAAAACCGCAATAATGGAATTGTGGTTTGACCGGGTCGCGTGACCAGAACCACGAGTCCGTAACAAGCAGACCAGCGTCATGTTCGTCTGACAATGAGGAAGAGAAGTTCGCCAGCGACACTGCTGTTGTGGACAGGTAAGTGTTATAAGCTAAATTATTCTTTATCCCTGAAAATTGTAATCCAAATGACTTTTGACCGATGGGTAAATTACAACTGTGTGTTATACGGCCCCCCCATCATGTTGTTAACGCCCCCCCCCCGCTACTCTTCTGTAGCGGATTGCAGATATATTGCAGATATTTTAGTCCAACTGTGCGTAGTAGACCGCGGCGCACCGTCACCGCTTTCCGTCATGTAGCAATGGGCGATGTCCGTCCTCTGTAGCGGGGGTGGGTGGGAGTTGTTATCTTCTACATTACAGATATTTTAGTATAATTTTTAGTGCACTGTAGGTTATTTTTTCTTGTAAAAAAAAGCCACACATTTTTTACGTGGCATGCTTCTTTGTGTGTGGGGGCTTGTTTGTTCATTCATTCATGAATGAATGAATAAACACCCCACACACACACACACAGACACAGAGCCCTTCACCTTTCATTAGAGCCCAAGATGAAACTTCTATATTGAATCATTCAAAAGTTACAGACATTTTTCCAAACTGTGCCATTTGGCACAATTTGGCACAGTTCAAAAACGCCTGGGAACAACCTAAGAAAAAAGCTGTGTAATATATTCATTTTTTGTGGTATTGTTACAAAATTTTGACCTCAGCTGGATAACACTTGGTTCTACATTTCTGTTGCATTTTCCAGCCAGTGTCTGAAGCTGTGTGTTATTTGCAAGCATTTGTATCCAAAAAAACACCCAGGCGAAATTTATTTTCTTCAAGTTCAGTATGTTTAGATGACTGTTACTCAGTGGCAGGAGCACTTAGAGAGATTATGACTGCTTTGCCAAAAAATTCAAAGTGTTGATGAGACCAACCCCATGAAGATGCTGCAAAGGGTTGAAGAACAGCTTTTGATTTACTTTGGGTACGTTATTTTTTGGCATTTTTAGGGAAATTGACCAGAGTGCAAGGGGTTAATCAGCAAGGACAAGGAGAAGAAGAGGAATAGGTGATCCCCAGCAGCAGAAAAAAATGCCCCAAATCTACTGTTAAAGGTGAACTATGTAGAAATTGCATGTGATCAGTGGCAACACCAGATGGCAATAATGCCCCCCCAATCCTCTAGGCCAATGCAAATTTGATAGTTTTTTTTAAACCAATGACCCATGGTGACTTCTTCAAGTTTGTCTATTCCTTGTGAACCGATAATTAAATGGTATCATTATTTTAAAAAAAAATTGATGTAATTAAGATAGAACGAAGGAATTTTGACTCCGAGCTGAAAATTGAATTATACTCACCCTGCTGGTGTAAAGTGTTATCACTTTATCAGCCAGGTAAACATCATGAATAAATTCATAGCAGTATTATAAATTATTAGAGTTGGCATGCTGGCAAAAGAGATGTTTCTTTAAACTCTAATTATATTTCTAAGCATTTCTGGAATATCTGAAAGTAGAAAATACACAATATTCTACCTTTAATGCTGCCCTCCCTCTGACATCACCATTGCTAATCATAGCTGGTGAGTGAGCCTGAGCCAACTAATGTAAATTTGTCTTAACAATACTAGAGAAGATGAAAAATGGTAAGCTGCTCCTGAAATTCGCTCATTTACTGCAGTTAACATGTTACCCAGCATAACTGAAGCAGCTCAACCGTCAGCAACCATCATCCAAGAAAGCTTACTGTCCAACAGCAGCAAGTAAACTATTTAAACAGCAAACACTAATAGTGTGGTAAGATTTCTAAAGCTGAGAGTCGCTCACTGAAAATAAGAAGCGCTAACGTTACTTGCTAACCTTACCAGCGCAGTTTAGAAGTAGTCCAGAGTGCTACAGAGGTCTGCTGACAGGTGGCCGGAGACGGGGTGGAGAGAATGAATGCATCACTGTAGTGCAGCCAATATGACAACTCTGCTATACAGTCTACATTTAACTTCTTTTATTTATTTATTTTTAATAAAATCCTCCTATAGTTTGGCCTTCTCCGTGATTTTCTCTCTGTGTCACCATGATGCATTCCTCTACTTCTTTGCTGGAACAGTTAAACTGAACATTTCCACAGCATGCACATAAACTTTAAAATTAAACAATTCATCAACAATAAAAATCTGCGCTGACAATTTTTTATGATCGACATTATCGACACCGCCTAATTGTTGCAGCCCTACTCACGACCTGAAAACGATTAAGTGGTTGAAGATGGATGGATGGATGGATGGATGGATGATGCTATCCATCATTTAGTACACTAATATTATCTGTGCAAGACAGCCCATATTTGCAGTTGTGCCGTGAATGCCAATTCGGTGCAATTCCAAGTAAAAATTGTCACAAATTCACGTGCGGGGCGGCTGTGGTGCAGGTGTAGTGTAGCCGACTACTGATTGGGGGGTCAGGGGTTCGATTCCCGCTCTGTCTGCATGTTGAAGTGTCCTTGAGCAAGACACTGAACCCCCAGTTGCTCCTGGTGGGTCAGGCCAGTGCCGGTGTATGCAGCTCCGCCACCATCAGTATGCAAATGTGTGCGTGAATGGGTGGACAGCAGGATCTGTAAAGCACTCTGGTCATCTAGAGATGAGAAAAAGCGCTATATAAGTGAATGCCATTTACCATTTACTTGTAGCAGGTTTTTTTTTTTTAATCTCCAGCTAGTAGCGAGATGTCACACCCCAGTAAGATACTTCCCTAAGATTGAGGATGAGCCAGTATGAAGTCGTAATCCGATACAGTGAGATTTTCCAGCCACACATTCTTGTAAACTACACACCATTAAGTACATTAAAGTTATTTAAAAAAATCAATGCCATGTATTTGACACCTAAATACTTTGAGAATTCCACACAGCAGACATGTTTGCAACACCTTCCCTGCTGCAACTATGTATAGGTGCCGTGTTATGGCGACACTGATGTAAAACAATTGTGGCTGATGGAAAACAACAGAGACTTGAATGGAGATGAACCAAGTGACCCCGATACTGATCGAGTCACAAAAACCTTGATCGGACACCCCTAGTGTAGAGCAATCTTTAACTGAAGATATTCTTGCAGATTTTATGGATTCCTCTGAATGAAAATGAATTAAGTTTTATAAGGTAGGGCCAAGCAGTTGTCAAAACTCCAGTATCCTACAGCAGAGATGTTCGCAAGCCATTAGTCAAGTCTTTGATCTCAAATAAAAGTCAAGTTTCAAGTCTTTGAGCGGCAAGTCCAAGTCAAGTCTCAAATCCCAAAGCTCAAACTCAAGTTCACATCAAGTCTAAAGTCTTGAAGCTCAAGTCCAAGTCAAGTCTTAAGTGATTTTATGGTTGTAATATCTAAGGAATTTCAAATATGTACCATATTATCCTTTATCTATCAGCATTTAGTAACACAGCTGGTCAGCAGGTGGATATCATCACTTTAAACACACATATGACAGTCAATAAAAACACAGTGAAAGTTTCCGTTATAGATTTAATATTTGCATTTTTCTAACAACTGACAGCTCTTTTCTATTCAATTCAATTCAATTCAACTTTATTTATATAGCGCTATTTCACAACAACAGTCATCTCATAGCACTATCAACTGTAGGGGGAACCCCCACAGTTGCAGAAAGACCCCAGCAATCAGGCGATCCCCTGTGAGCAAGCACTTGGCGACGGTGGAGAGGAAAAACTCCCTTTTAACAGGAAGAAACCTCCAGCAGAACCAGGCTCAGGGAGGGGCAGTCATCTGCTGCGACTGGCTGGGGGGTGAGGGGATAGAGAAGAAGAAAAGAACAGACATGTAGAGAGCAAACAGCACGATGGGGACTCAATCTATGGGAGAGAACAAACAAATGTTAATGACCAGCAAAAAAAATATTTCAATTAGAGTGACAAAAGGAGTGAAGCCCAGTGCATTACTGGAGGTCCCCCGGCTGACTAAACCTATTAGCAGCATAACTATGGGAGGGTTCAGAAACACATGATCCCTCCCTAATTGTAGGCTATATCAAAAAGGTAGGTTTTAGCCCTATTCTTAAAAACAGAGATCGAGTCTGACTCCCGAATCCAGATTGGCAGCTGATTCCACAGGAGAGGAGCTTGATAACTGAAGGCTCTGCCTCCCATTGTACTTTTGGAGATTCTAGGTATTACAAGTAATCCTGCATTTTGGGAGCGTAGTGCTCTGTTAGGATAATACGGTAGTATCAGATCTTTTAAATAAAAAGGAGCCTGATTGTTTAGAGCTTTGTAAGTAAGAAGAAGGATTTTAAACTTAATTCTAAACTCTATGGGAAGCAAATGAAGGGAGGCCAGAACCGGAGAGATATGATCTCTCTTTCTAGTACCTGTTAAAACTCTTGCTGCAGCATTTTGGATCAGCTGAAGACTTTTTAAAGATGTTTTAGGACAGCCTGATAATAAAGAATTACAATAATCTAATCTCGAGCTAACAAAAGCGTGGATCAGTTTCTCAGCATCACTCTGAGACAAGATGCTCCTAATCTTGGCAATATTACGCAAATGATAGAAGGCAGTCTTAGAAACAAATTTAATATGTGAATTGAAGGACAAATCCTGATCAAAAATAACTCCAAGGTTCCTCACAGAGCTATTAAGAGAAAGAGTAACCGCATCCAAACTGAAAGTTTGATTTGGAAAGGAATTTCTAAGGTTTTTTGGACCAACAAGAATGACTTCAGTCTTATCTGAATTTAATAGCAGGAAATTACAAGTCATCCAAGCTTTTATTTCCTTAAGACAGGCTTCTAACTTGGCTAATTGATTACTATCATCTGGCTTCATTGACAGGTATAATTGTGTGTCATCAGCATAACAATGAAAATGTATACAGTGCTTTCTAATAATGTTGCCTAACGGAAGCATATATAAACTAAAAAGAGTCGGGCCTAGCACAGATCCCTGTGGAACTCCATGACTGAGCTTTGAGTTGAAAGAAAACTCATTATTTACATGAACAAACTGGAACCTATCAGATAAATAAGATCTAAACCACTGCAACGAAGTTCCATTAAGTCCAACATAGTGTTCTAATCTATCAAGTAGAATATTATGATCGATAGTATCAAAAGCTGCACTAAGGTCTAAAAGGACAAGTACAGAAACTAGTCCATTATCAGATGCAATGAGGAGGTTGTTAGTGACCTTCGCTAAGGCTGTTTCAGTACTATGATGGATTCTAAACCCAGACTGAAACTCTTCAAGTAAACCATTTCCCTGCAGGTGGTCAAATAATTGCGTAGCAACAACTCTTTCTAAGATTTTTGAAATGAAAGGGCGATTAGAGATTGGTCTATAGTTAGCTAAAGCTCCTGGATCTAGCGTTGGCTTTTTGAGTAAGGGTTTAATTACAGCCATTTTAAAAGCCTGCGGTACATGGCCTAAAGTTAATGAAGAATTGATTATATGAAGAATAAGGCTACCAATAAGTGGGAAGCCTTCTTTAAATAACCTGGTAGGAATAGGGTCTAAAAGACAAGTTGAAGGTTTGGATGAGGAAACTATTTTGTCTAACTCACAAAGGTCGATTGGAGTAAACTCATCAAGACAGACATCAATAGAAGGAGTTGTAGTAGTTACAGTATTTAAGTTAACTGTGGGAAGAATCTGATTGATTTTATCTCTGATGGATGAAATTTTATTATTGAAAGAGTTCATAAAGTCCTGACTAGTAAGCTCTAAGGGAATGCTAGGATTGACAGAGTCCTGACTCTTTGTCAACCTGGCTACAGTACTGAAAAGAAACCTGGGATTATTCTTGTTCTCTTCTATTAATGCAGAGTAATAACTCGTTCTTGCTTTTCTAAGAGATTTTTTATAAATTAAAAGATGATTTCTCCAAGCTAAATAGATTTCATCTAAATTAGTGGAGCGCCATTTTCTTTCTAATTGACGAGTCTTCTGTTTTAAGCTACGAGTTTCTGTGTTGAACCAAGGAGTTAGAAATCTCTGATTAGACTTTTTCTTTTTTAAGGGGGCCACCAAGTCTAGAGTCTGATGCAGAGAAGCTGAAACACTATCCACCATGTTATCAATTACAGAAGGAGCAAGCTGTCTATAGCTTATTTCCGTTGTGTTGACACATGGCATAGAGGAAACAATCTGCATAAATTTGGTAACAGCATCATCTGAGAGGCATCTACTGTAATAATATTTTTCTTTAGGAGCCAAATAGTCAGAAATAGTAAGATCAAAGGTTAACAGACAATGGTCTGACAGTACAGGGTTATGAGGAGACACTACAAGATTTTCTATTTCTATGCCATATGTCAGAACAAGGTCCAATGTATGGTGGAGGTAATGAGTAGAATTTCCTACTTTCTGAGAAAACCCAATTGAGTCTAATATTGAATTAAATGCCACATTAAGGCAGTCACTATCTACATCCACATGTATATTAAAGTCCCCTACTATAATTATTCTATCAGATTTCAGCACTAAATCAGCTAAGAAATCAGCAAATTCGGATAAAAATTCTGAGTAGGTTGATGGGGGACGATAAACTAGGGCAAATAAAATTGGGTTTAACCTAAAATTGCTAAAGTTCCCAATACTGAGGACCAGGCCCTCAAAGGAATTATAACATGTTTTTTGCTTTACATTAACTAGTAATTTGAAATGGTAAATTGTTGCTACTCCTCCTCCATGACCAGAACTTCTGGGATTTTGACAGTTTAAATAACCAGAGGGAGTTGATTCATTTAAACCAACATAATCATCTTGCCCTAACCAAGTCTCTGTAAGGGAAATTAAATCAATCTGATGATCAATTAACAGATCATGGACTAACAGAGACTTGGGAGTTAGAGACCTAATATTTAATAAACCACATTTAATTTTTAAATTATGAGGAGGAACAGAGGCCAATTCATTCAATTTAGAGGCTTTATGACTAGACAGTCATGTTTCGTAGTTCCAATTATTTGTGTTGTTTTAACAGTGAAAATCACATGACTTTTATTCCTAAAGAAAATTCAGTGTTTTGGATGTTTCTGATAAAACATTAAAAGCTAGAAAAGCACTCATAGAGCGCATACCTCCACCAAGCCTCCTTCCATTTGTCATGGATCACCTCCAAAATGTAATGGGTTTGTGTGTAGGCCTATAGCCACTTGTGGTGAAAATGGCATCAAAGTCTGTCCATCAGTTCTGGAGTATTGTTGCTAACACACTCTGAGAAGATAAGAGCCTTGGCTGAGGTATGCATTCTCAGATTATCACCAAAATATAATGGGTTCCTCTCTGCTACAGAGGAAGAAAAACCTCACTGATTGGTGAGAAAAATCATCATGAAATAGTTTCTAATGGTTACTTTGCTAATTAACTTGTATTTGTATAAAAAAGGGTTAGCTAACATTTACAATAACACTACTCAACTGCTGAACATTTATTGACTGCTATTGTTTGTGATAGTTTTGCACATTACATTTCCTAAATTTTTCTGTTACCATTTGACATATCCGTAGAGTCAGTAGGAGACATCATCTTGGCAAATATGCATTTCGCAATTGCAAAGGTTTTGACACCTGACGGCCTCCGTGGAGAGCTACTTGCATTCTGAAGGGGAGGGGTGGGGAATAGATTTTCAGTTTGTTGCGATATGCAACCTCACCACTAGATGCCGCCAGTTTTTTACACAGTGCACCTTTAATAGTGAGCAAAGGATTCTTTTCATGAAATGATGCTCCCTTTTCTTTAAACAACTTTGTTGAATGTAGCTGAAGAGTTCTTTTAACTTAATAATTCCACAGCATTGCATACTTTAGATGCTGGATATTATGATGAGCATGCAGGTAAGGTTTTCTCCTTCAGAGTCCTCCACGGATGTCATGATTGAATGTGTAAGTATCGCTGCACAGTGGAGTGAGGCACCACCACTCAGGAGTTTGCTGACTCTTTCTGCAGGTCTCAGATGTGAGTTTTGATTTGCCATTCTGAGCAGCTTACAAATAGTTAAGAAAACCTTACTGACCAAAATTAGTTTAGTCATGTTATTGTGGTCTGTGTGAAACTGATATTTAAGCATCTTTTGTTATAAAAAAAAATCATTTGTTTCATCACTTATTATAAATCATTTAGTCATCAATGTATAGTCATGCGAAAAAATTAAGACACCCCATTAAATATTCAGTTCTTTCTTAAGAAATGTTCACATATCTATGTCTAACCTTGTTTTTGTTTTTGCATTTTTTTTTATATTTATTTTAGCCATGTTAAGTGGGAATGAATGTGGGGGTGTCCTAAAAAATGGGGGGGGGGGTCCTAATTTATTCCTCATTATTTATTAAGAATTACATTTTACAGAAAATTTTGAAAAAGTCTTTAATTCATTTTTAATTGTTTAGTTGTATTACATGAATCTCCCAGTATTTTAAACATTGATATTAAATATCCATATGTCCAAATATGTTTAAAAAAAACACACACACACACAGGCTTATACAGGATGTCCTATTTTTTTCACATGACTGTATTCATGGAAACAGTAGTTTTAATTTGCTTTTAAAATTGATTGTTTGAAGAACAGTTGACTTGTTGTGTAAGTAAATAAAATTATATACTGTATTCTCAAAGTACATAAAAACAAGCCAAAATATTTGCTTGTTGTATGTACTGCATTCTCCATGGGGCATCATTGAGATCATCACCCCAGCAGATGGAAGGAATCTTTGTTTTTAATTTACAGGCAGCATGAAACATAAAAACATATTAATTTATCAATGTATTGCAGTCTGTAATTCAATGTGCTTTTATTAAGCCCTCTAATAAAGCAGAGGGCATCTTTAATAAATCTTCTGCAAATCATCATCACTATTATTATGTACTGTATTGATTTGTCTTGCAAGCTGCAGAGAGTAATCCAAGTGTGTATTGTCACAGGATCAGGCCAATGTGTTGTTGAGCTGAATGCACGAAGAATAGATTTTTAACTGTTATTTATACTAGTACTATTTAAAAATATTACCATTAAGTCATCTGATTGAAAGTATTGAGATTTGGAAATGCCTCCAGGCCGTTTATGCAGCTAAAATGCTTTATGAATAAAGAGTACTAGAAAGAACCAAAATGCCTTTTGTTATTGTTTTTCTTTTTATTCTATTGTACCTGGACACTTCAGTGGACTTATACTTCCAAATTTGAATTAGAGTTAATAGAATTCAAATTTGGGGTATCAATCGAACAGTGCATCCGGAATGTATTCACAGCGCTTCACTTTTACCACATTTTGTTATATTACAGCCTTATTCCAAAATGGATTAAATTCCTTTTTTCCTCAAAAATTCTATACACAATTCCCCATAATGACAACATGAAAAAAGTTTTTTTGAGATTTTTGAAAATTTATTAAAAAATACAAAAACTAAGAAATCACATGTGCATAAGTATTTGCAGCCTTTGCTTAATACTTTGCTGATGCACCTTTGGCAGCAATTACAGCCTCAAGTCGTTTTGAATATGATGCCACAAGCTTGGCACACCTATCTTTGGACGGTTTTGCCCATTCCTCTTTGCAACACCTCTCAAGCTCCATCAGGTTGGATGGGAAGCTTCGTGCACAGCCATTTTCAGATCTCTCCAGAGATTTTCAATTGAATTCAAGTCTGGGCTCTGGCTGTGCCGCTCAAGGACATTCACAGAGTTGTCCTGTACCCATCTTTTGATATCTTGGCTGTGTGCTTAGGGTCGTTGTCCTGCTGAAAGATGAACCGTCATCCCAGTCTGAGGTCAAGAGCGCTCTGGAGCAGGTTTTCATCCAGGATGTCTCTGTACATTGCTGCATTCATCTTTCCCTCTATTCTGACTAGTCTCCCAGCTCCTGCTGCTAAAAAACATCCCCACAGCATGATGCTGCCACCAGTATACTTCATTGTAGGGATGATATTGGCCTGGTGATGAGCGGTGCCTGATTTCCTTCAAACATGACTCCTGGCATTAGCGCCAAAGAGTTCATTCTTTGTCTCATCAGACCAGATGAATTTTGTTTCTCATGGTTCTGAGAGTCCTTCAGGTACCTTTTGGCAAACTCCAGGCAGGCTGCCATGTGCCTTTTACTAAGGAGTGGCTTCTGTCTGACCACTCTACCATACAGGCCGGATTGGTGGATTGCTGCAGAGATGGTTTTCCTTCTGGAAGGTTCTCCTCTCTCCACAGAGGAACGCTGGAGCTTTGACAGAGTGATCATCGGGTTCTTGGCCACCTCCCTGACTAAGGCCCTTCTTCCCTGATCACTCAGTTTAGATGGCTGGCCAGCTCTAGGAAGAGTCCTGGTGGTTCTGAACTTCTTCCATTTACGTATGATGGAGGCCACTGTGCTCAGTGGGACCTTCAAAGCAGAACAAATTTTTCTGTACACTTCCCCAGATTTGGGCCTCAAGACAATCTTCTCTTGGAGGTCTACAGACAATTCCTTTGACTTCATGCTTGGTTTGTGCTCTGACATGCACTGTCAACTGAGGGACCTTATATAGACAGGTGTGTGCCTTTCCAAATCATGTCCAATCAACCGAATTTACCACAGGTGGACTCTGATTAAGCTGTAGAATCATCTCAAGGATGATCAGTGGAAACAGGATGCACTTGAGTTCAATTTTGAGCTTCATGGCAAAGGCTGTGAATACTTATGTACATGTGATTTCTTAGTTTTTTATTTTTAATAAATGTGCAAAAATCTAAAAAAAAAACTTTATTATGTTGTCATTAAGGGGTATTGTGTGTAGAATTTTGAGGGAAAAAATGACTTTAATCCATTTTGAAATAAGGCTGTAACATCACAAAAAATTTCCACAAAAATGTGGAAAAAGTGAAGCACTGTGAATATGTTCCGGATGCACTGTACAGTATGTGTTAAACATAAATTACATTAACACATTAAACATTATTAATAACTTACCATAACTCCCAAAGAAAGATTAATCTGAAATTTGAATTTATAATATTGTTTATTTTTAACCAAAACAACAACAAAAGGTGTACATGTTTCGGGGGTCTTCACCCATACAGTTTGTAAATAGCTCCAAAAAGCTCTATTGCATGCACAGCCAGAACTGTCTGTATGAGAGAGCGCTCCATGTCCATAAAGAGTCTTTAATTTGAAATATGACTGATTAATTTCTTATTGCTAAGAACACAGCTGAGACCTCTCCTATCATGATCAGTGATCTGCTAAATAAAACTGAAATAAAATATTGAAATAAAAACTGCACCTAAAGTGTCTTCAAACCATGTCTGTAGCAGCAAACATGACCTGTAGGGTAGTTTTTAAAGTTAAGGTTTCTACATCATCAGACAATCCATTGTTTGTGATCTTAACATTTGTCCTTTGCTCTTTTTAATGTTAGATTTTAAGGGTTAAAAATTATTCGCAAAGTCCTGCCATTCCAGTTTCTATGGTCTCAAAGGTACGGTAGACGCTTGTTTTTCACCTGACATGAAATGTAGTATTGGCTTAAAAAGGTTTGTGACCAATACTCTACACACATTTGTTACAGAGATATTAACCTTCTAGACAAATGCCTTTCCAGTCATCCATGAAAAACTCCACCACTCAATTATCCACCACTCAATGTTGTTGCTCTGCTCTCAAACTAAAACAAAACTATAGCTTGACCACACCTTCTAACACCTACCGCCACCACCTCTTCTTCTCCCTTCCATGGCTAATCACAGGTCTGTAAGTAGTGGACAGCTTCCTGTACTTTTCTGTTGCCTTTAACTATGGTTCCTTTGCCTTCTCCAACAAGTGGAGAGGAGCGGGCACCCATCAGAAGACCCTCCAATAGCAGGCTCACTGTGGCACAGGGGTCTGCTACCACATTTCGACCAACTCCAGCCCTCGGGGGCCTGGGTACTGCACAGGTCTGGCATGGCCTTTCTATTGCACAGAGGCTGCCTCCCAATATCTGGCCTGCTTCCACCCCACGGGGCCCGTGTATGAAAACATGCCAAAAAGGAATGGCAAGAGACCCATAGGCTAAAACTGTAAGATGACAGATGCCCTGAGAAAAGCAAGCCAGCTCCCTACTGGTGGGACCTCTGAGTGGGGGTGGGGGAAAATCGATGCATCATACTATTGCACTACTTTGTGGTGGCAAAATTGTACTGATTCAGAGACACCAATATTGTGATACTTTACTAAAATTATCAAGTGTCAGGTCAGGCATTGATTTGTTTGCTACCTGATAACCATGAAAACTGGTACTACCTGTCTCATAGGTTGGGCTGTCGGCGACTCAACCAGCAACCTCGCCCTTCCAAGGGTGTGGAGGGTGAAACTGGGCATCCTGGCAGAACTAAAAACAGTATCTGTCACAGGTCTGTGGTGGACCACTCCCAGTTACACGGGGTGAGACTGGACATCCTGGCAGATAAGTGTAACACCCCTAACACCTACTTACTTTAGGTGTAGTACCCTTTTGGTAGTGTTGTGTTATGGCAGTGTAGTTACCTTAACTTTACTACCTGGACAAAAGGGATAAATGGGCCAGATCAGACAGATTACAGGTTTGTAGGAGCCTGGAGGGCGTAACAACAGATGACACATACACAGCCGTATAGAACTTGCAACTATGTATATTTCTTTTTACAAATGTGTACACATAAACAAAAACACAGCACTGTAACAATAATTTAAAAAAAATAAAAATAAAATACTCCAAATATATTTACAGTGTGTACAGTTCTCTAGTGTCCGTTCCAGGTGATCAGTGGGATCACCTCTACCAATGGGTTAGATTCGGGCTTCGGCTTGTGTCATGAATCTTGAAACTTTAGAGTGATCGTATGTTGGTTCGTTACCTCAAAAAAAAAAAAACAACCAGGAAGTATTTATACATAGTCAGTCACACAAACATCTACTGGATACAATTCACAGTCATAATATGAGTATACAAAACATTGGCCTGGACTGAAAACAACATGGCCTGGCAGGTGTGCCCCAGACTGCAAGTTAATCATAGTCACAGCATTTCATAGGAAAACAAGATTAATTCTCCCTCACTCCCAGACCCCTTATCATGCACATAGTCTGGTCTGGTGAGACACTTTGACTTCTAAGCACATCTTAATGAAGGACACTCAATAGGTCCACTTATTACCCAGAAACAATACAGTATGCTATAAACTCATAGAAGATGCATGCAGTATACATTTTAATCATATAAGATGGTTATGCAATGATAATGATAATGATGTTAGTAATAGCAATTATAAAATGATAAACAATATTTACAATTTTCTGACAGCTTGCAATCCAGATCTGGAGAATCCACAGTCTTCTGAACCCAGAAAAAAAAACCTGACCATGCTAAGTGGCTCGTGCATCATGGGGGTTCCCGCGCTCAGCGTGAGTTCACAGCCTTTGGATCCCAATCAGTTTCAAAGTTTTATCCAAGCAAAGGCTGTGGCTAGTACGCTAGTGCCTTCATCTCATCAAGGACCATCTCTCTCTCGGTCGGTGGCTTTCGGCGTCTGACGTGACTGAGCCAAAAATTGCAAGTCATACCCAGACCCAGAGAGAGAGCGCTTAATCCATTGGCTGACGCCGCCACCAAACGGCGCAGCCATTGATTGCTCAAAATACCAACAAACATATTAGGAACTTCATCAGAACTTTCTAGAAAATGTTCCTAACTATTTATGAATATACATTTATTTAAATATTCATCTTTAAATTATTTACTCCCATTGTGAAATGGGTGTTCTTCTTTTTAAAAGCGATATCAATATTTATAATTTAATTCACGTTTCTAGCACTGGGTTACACTATCCCCCCTTAGAATCATGCAAGTCCCTTTGCATGGAATTAGCTAAATGGTATTGATGGAATGACCAGTGTTCATGGGAATAATCTTATATCTGCTCTGTTAAAGCTCTGGTAAAAGCCAGGTTTGAATAATGTTAGGATCTGTCTCTGTTAAAGCTCTGGTAAAAGCCAGGTTTAGTCCTTGAAACAGGGACTGGGCAACAGTTATGAGAGGATTTCCCAACTGACTATACTGTAGTATTTCTGGCTGGGAGGTTGTCCTCTCGGAGCGTCTCACAGTCTTTGGGATTTCCTTTTCAGATTCTTTTTCTTCCACAGGTTCATCACAGGCACTTTTATCAGATAAGTTGGTTTCACTTTCAGTTCCATTCTCATTGTCCGATGGTTCCACATTTGTTTCAGTTTCCTCCAGGTTTCCATCATTCGGGAAGTTGTCACATCCAGGTGAATTGTCATTTCCAGGCAAGTTGTCACATCCAGGTGAAGTGACATTTTCTATTTGGTTGTCATTCTCAGGTAAGTGAGTTTCAGCAGGAATGTCTCCTTTAAAGAATGTCTTTAGATGGGAAATTTCATAAACTCGAGTGAGCTTTATGGACATTTGGATTGGTTCTTCTCTGTACCAATAGACATCTTCATTTTCTGGTTCTGAATTCTCACATTCCTCACTTTGTTCAGGTGATTGTCTTGTCTTAGGTTTGCGGACACGTTTTGGTTGGACAGGTTCTTCTTCAACAGGGGCAAGAAAACCACAGGGAAGCAAGAGGTCGCGGTGAACGGTGCAAACAGGACCATCTTTTATCTCAGGTTTTATAGTGTACACAGGCAAGTCACCTGCTTGGTTCACCACAGTGTGAATTTCAGCTTCCCACCTGTCTGCTAGTTTGTGCTTTCCTCTGTGGCGGACTGCACGTACCAAAACTCTGTCGCCTGGTTCGAGTTTTGAGGGTTTCACTCGCATATCAAATCTTGTTTTGTTTCTTTCAGCCATCTTGTTAGCATTTTCTGTTGCTAGTTTGTAGCTTTCTTGTAGAGTTGTCTTCAGTTTTTCAATGTACTGGGAATGTGACTTGAAACTTTTGTTGCGAAATGGGAGCCCAAATGCAAGATCGATTGGCAATCTCGGCTGACGACTGAACATGAACTCATACAGGGCAAAACCAGTAGCGTCATTCTTCGTACAATTGTACGCATGTACAAGTGGTTTCACATAGTTGTGCCAATGAGTTTTGTTCTTTTCCTCCAGAGTACCCGGCATGCTCAATAACGTTCTATTGAAATGTTCTACCGGGTTACCTCTGGGATGATAGGGTGTCGTTCAGATTTTTGCAAAGTTCTTTTATAATATGGGACTCAAAATCGGGACCCTGATCACTATGTAACCATTCGGGTATCCCGTAGTGGACTATAAAGTTGTCCCAAAGTGCCTTTGCAACGGTCTGAACTTTCTGATTGCTGGTAGGGATGGCTATAGCGTATTTTGTGAAATGATCAGTTAACACGAGCACATCCTTAGTGTTACTTTGATCGGGCTCAATGGACAGGAAATTCATACAGACAAGTTGGAGCGGTCGGGTGGACTTGATATTGACAAGCAGAGCAGCTCGCTCTGGAGCGGTTTTACGTCTTACGCAGCGATTACATGTCTTGATCTTCTTTTCAATATCTGCCACCATGCGAGGCCAATAGAACCTTGTTCTGGCGAGATCCAAAGTACACTCTGTGCCTAAATGGCCCATGTCACAGTGGAGGCTTTGAAAGACTGAATCACGGAGCTGTTCAGGTAAGACGAGCTGGTAAGTAACGTTTCCTCCATCTTGGCGAGTGCAGTAGAGGATGTCATTGCACATTTCAAGTCGACTGAGCTCTCTGAGTAACAAGTTGATGTCAGGAAGTTCAGTTCGTACAGTTGGTGGAACTTTTTGCCCAGTTTCAATTTGTGCATTCACTTCTCTTAAACAGGGGTCAGTTCTTTGTTCGTTTTTGATCTGTTCAGGAGTCATGTGGAGTACAACTGGAAGACCACCACAGTCATTTTCATCGGCATAGCCATCTGGAATGGCGGCTACAGAGAGGGCTAACGAGTGAACCAAAGGGAAGGTGTTATCTGGAGAGCTACAGACAAGGTGTTTCTCACATATAGCAGACACTACCTCGGAACTTAAACTGCTTTCAGGAAGAGACAAGTGAGTTTGAGTGAACTGCTGTATGCGGTCAAGCTCCTTTTGGGACACTGCGTCATTAAGTAACTCGCCATGTGGCCGTCTAGAGAGGCCGTCTGCATCTGAGTTAAGCTTGCCTGCTCTGTATTGGAGCTTAAAGTTAAACGTCAACAGAGCAGCTAGCCACCTATAACTCATGGCATCCATCTTAGCAGTAGTCAAAATGTACGTCAGGGGGTTACTGTCTGTCACGACAGTAAAATGATTGCCATATAAATAGTCTGCAAACTTCTCCGTTACTGCCTACTTTAGAGCTAAAAATTCTAATTTATGGGCGGGGTAATGGGACTCATTTCTAGACAACCCCCGGCTTGCATAAGCTATGACCCTAGTCTGGCCCTCCTGCTCTTGATAGACGGCGGCGCCAAGCCCTGTAGTGCTGGCATCAGTATGGAGTGTATATGGCAACTGAGGGTCAGCGAAACCCAGGACAGGCACTGTACTGAGCTTTTCAATGATGGTTTTGAATGCAAGATCACAGGAAGAAGTCCATCACTCGCCAAACGGTGTCTTCGGGTCATGGTACTGGGCAGGCTTAGCTTTGGACATTGTGCTTTTTTGCAAAGGAGGGTAGCCTGCTGTTAAGTCAGTGAGGGGCTTAACGATGCTGGAATAGTTCTTAATGAACCGCCTATAGTACCCTGAAAAGCCTAAGAACGAGCGGAGCTGTTTGAGATCACGGGGCACAGGCCAGGTACTTAGGGCTTTCACTTTTTTGGGGTCAGTCTCAACTCCTTTACTGGACACAATGTGACCGAGGTATCTGACAGAAGTTTGAAAAAAATCTGTATTTCTTAGGGGAGAGTTTAAGCCCGTACTCTTTTAGGCAATTAAGAACTTTCATAAAGCGAGCCTCATGTTCTTCGGGCATCTTGGAGAATACAGTGATGTCATCGAGGAACACAATCACCTCATGCAGATTCATGTCACCCATGCATTTCTCCACGAGGCGCTGGAACGTGCTGGGGGCGTTTGTAATGCCTTGGGGCATTCTATTGAATTCCCAAAAGCCCATGGGACATACGAACGCTGTCTTTGGTTTGTCCAGCAACTTTACCTCAATTTGGTAGTACCCCGACTTTAAATCGAGGACGGAGAACCACTGCAATCCGGTCAAGGTGGAAAACGTTTCCTCCAAGTTGGGGAGGGCGTAAGCATCTTTTACAGACTGCATGTTAAGCTTCCTGTAATCAATACAAAGGCGGACATCGCCATTTTTCTTTCGCACCACTACAATAGGCGAAGAAAATGGGGAAGTGGACTCTCTTATCAAGCCTGCTTGTTGGAATACTTTGAGATGCTTACGGACCGCTTCCAGGTCATTTGGATGTATGGGACGTGCTCTGTGTTTGAACGGTGTTTCATCTAATAATTTGATTGTGTGTTTCACTTGATCCGTTTTGCCAAAGTCAAGATCATTTTGTGCAAATACTTCAGGCATTTGACTGAGTTTTTCTGTTAGGCGCTCTTTCCATTCAGCGCTAATGGGGGAAGAGTCAAAGTTGAACTTCAGAGTGGACTTTGGTTCAGTTTTGGACTTTGTAACTTTCACGGAGTGTTCTTGAGATAGGACTTGTTGATATGCACAAATTTCTCCAATGACACACTTCTGAGGGATTGTCACATCATGTTCCGATTCATTGGTGAGTATAACTGGAACAAGGTAAGGTGCTCTTTCAGGTAAGTCTATGAGACATGGTTTTACTAGGATACCACCAGGTAAGGCTGACATTAATGGGTGTTCTAACAAGGCAGATTTTTCACTGTTGCCGGCTGACACAGCTACAGCGCCATCTAGAACAACTGTTTGGCCTGCAGGAACTAACTGTGGCTCTTTGTTGCGCATGGTCACTAAACCAAGGCTAGTGTCTTTGGACTGTCTGTGCCGTAGCTCAAGGACTTTTAACACTGCCTTATAACCAAGTGACATGGTTGGCTGCAGTTCAGAACATGCATCAGAGTACAGCTCGTAAAGTACATCTAATGTGTTTGTCCCTATTAACACTAAGGACTGATCAGCTGCACGTATATTGGGAACCACTAAGGCAAGCGTTGGCACTTTGGCTTCAATACCGAGAAAGTCTTTTGGAAAAGTGACATGCATTTCAATGTAGCCTAAGTAAGGTACACTCTGACTGTTAGCTCCCTCCACTTCTAACAGCTCAAAAAGTGGCTTAATCTCATGGTTGGATAAGTACTGTCTGTAATAGGACTCAGGGACAGTAGTCACCTGGGAGCCTGTATCTAACAAACAGCTCACAGTACAGCTATTCACTTTCACTTGTGCTGTACTTTTTGTACCAATTAGACCATTAGGAAAGTTAAAGGGGTCTGTTTTGTAGTGTGACTTCAGTTTAGCACGTGCCTTGAATGGAGCTTTTGGTTTGGGACAGGTCATCTCTGAACTAGCCTCTGTTTGTCCCGCAACAGGGGTAGACTTCCGTCTTAAAGAGGATGTGGGGTTCTGACCGTCCCAAATCTGTCTTTTTACTCTTAGGGTTCTTTGCCTTTTGCAGCTACAAGTGCAGGGTTTGGCTCTGACTCACAAGTGGCTACAATATGCCCATCTTTGCCACAGCGGAAGCAATACCATGGTTTGGGCCTAGTACTGGGACGGCTGGAAAAAGGTAAGTTTTCAGGTTTGGCATGGTCAGGTTTTTTATTTTCAGATTTCTTAGTTGGGTCTTTCTTCAGTGGTGCTTGTTTCTTTTGTTTAACGACAGCAGCTAATCGGCTCTTTAGATCAGCGACTTGCTTTTTCAGTTCTCCCAGACTGTCCGACTCCACTTCACTATTTGTACTTGTTTCGGTGAATGTTTGTTCATAGGATGCTGCTTTTGGTTTTGTGGTGCCCAAGTGTCTTTTCATGCGTGCATTTTTGACTTCTTGTCTGTTTTGAACAGTGCGAAGGTGAAGCAATGTTTTAGTTCCAGCTGTAGCTCTCTTAGCAGATTATCATACCAACAGCCTCTGTTAAACTGCTTGAGAAGCTGTTTGTCCACTTCCTGGGGCTCTAGACCGCCTCTACGCACTGTGAGACTGAGTGCCACCTGCAAACGATGCAGATATGCAGAGGGTTTTTGTCCATAATCTTGAAAAGTGTTCATGAATCGCACAAGCAGTTCCTCACCATCTTCAACAGTCCCAAAAGCTGAGTCCAAAAGCTTGAGATAGTCGGCAGAGGTGGCTTCAGACCCAAGAGGGCGAATAACATCAGGCGCAGGAGCAAGAAGACTTTCAAAGATCTTGCGAGATTTTTCCAAGTCAGACAAAGAAGTATCTTCCATCATCAGGTCAACATGTGAACGCCATGTTTCATAGTCAGCTTCAGTATACGGTCTCGGCGTTTTGCCAGAGAAAGCTCTGATTCTCAAAGAGGAATTGGGCGTTTGACGGCTTCTCTGCATTTTTAATGACATGCTCGACTACGATTTTCTGAACCTCGGGTGGGTTACAATTAGCTGGGCTCAACATCTGAGGTGTCAAGTTTGGTCTAAGAGGGCTTTGGAAGAGTGCTTGAGTGGTTTTAGGGGTGCAAGGCACTTCAACTTGAAGTGGAGGAGAGACTCCACTTTGTGTGGGTTCTACAATAAGGGAAGCAGGATCAACGTCAGCAGAGACTGTTTCAGCTGTCTCAGCAGCTTCAATAGACTTCCCTATTGTGGACATAACCTCCCGCAACACCTCTTCAAAACCTTTTCCACTTAACTTAGCTAAACCCCTCAGGTTGCTAAGATAGGCCTCAGTAACAGTGCCCCCTATAGTTTTAGTGTACACATCCGTTAAGGCTTGAATGCAGTACTTAACATCAGGATTGTCAGTGGATGGAAAGGAGCACGGCAATGTAGGTGCTAATGTTTCAATGGTTAATCCAGACTCGAACTCTACAACGTGACTTTTGTCAAAATCAAATGAGTTATCATCAATGCTAAGCACCCTACAAATAGTGCCATGTTGCTCTAGGAACTCAAAAATGTCTGTGTCTCTGTCTTTGTCAACAACACCACTGACAATGACTGCATTAGGGACTTTAACACCATATTTTTCCACGAAATCCATTTTGACAGTATATAAACTGTTTGGTCAGGGGTCAAAACAGAATCCACATCTGCTGTCGCAACGCTCCAGGCTCCTGGATGCGCTCGCCAGATTTTTGTAACAGGGTAACACCCCTAACACCTACTTACTTTAGGTGTAGTACCCTTTTGGTAGTGTTGTGTTATGGCAGTGTAGTTACCTTAACTTTACTACCTGGACAAAAGGGATAATTGGGCCAGATCAGACAGATTACAGGTTCGTAGGAGCCTGGAGGGCGTAACAACAGATGACACATACACAGCCGTATAGAACTTGCAACTATGTATATTTCTTTTTACAAATGTGTACACATAAACAAAATCACAGCACTGTAACAATAATAAAAAAAATAAAAATAAAATACTCCAAATATATTTACAGTGTGTACAGTTCTCTAGTGTCCGTTCCAGGTAATCAGTGGGATCACCTCTACCAGTGGGTTAGATTCGGGCTTCGGCTCGCAATCCAGATCTGGAGAATCCACAGTCTTCTGAACCCAGAAAAAACAAACCTGACCATGCTAAGTGGCTCATGCGTCATGGGGGTTCCCGCGCTCAACGTGAGTTCACAGCCTTTGAATCCCAATCAATTTCAAAGTTTTATCCAAGCAAAGGCTGTGGCTAGTACGCTAGCGCCTTGATCTCATCGAGGACCATCTGTCTCTCGGTCGGTGGCTTTCAGCGTCTGACGTGACTGAGCCAAAAACTGCAAGTCATACCCAGACCCAGAGAGAGAGCGCTTAACCCATTGGCTGACGCCGCCACCAAACGGCGCGGCCATTGGTTGCTCAAAATACCAACAAACATATTAGGAACTTCATCAGAACTTTCTAGAAAATGTTCCTAACTATTTATGAATATATATTTATTTAAATATTCATCTTTAAATTATTTACTCCCATTGTGAAATGGGTGTTCTTCTTTTTAAAAGCGGTATCAATATTTATAATTTAATTCACGTTTCTAGCACTGGGTTACATAAGCACATCTGTCGCAAGGTCTGTGGTGGATTTTTGCCAGCCGGTGCATCGTGACATGCACTACACAAAGAGCAGAGATAAACAAACCTATCATCTGGTCAGTCACTGCAACAGATACTGGAGTCAGTTTGTCTTGGCCTGTCCTTGCCACTGATAATACCTCTATCTGTCGAGAATGTGCCGCTAGTCCAGCAAAAGCTAGCAATACTCAAATACTTTGCAAGCAGTTTCATGAAACGGTCAGTCAGAAAGCAACTCATACCGGCTCGGACGTCACCCGGGTTAACAAGGTCAGGAATTCCTGGCAGCAGAATGTGAAGGACAGAGCTGCGTGGAGGAATCTGATCAGACCTAAATGAAACAGTCATTGTCGCCCCCAACAGACTGCTATGATGATGATAATGATGACGAAAATTATCAATAAATGCGGCAAATATAAACTTAGTTTATTTAGGCACCAGAGTAACAAAAACCAGCTGATGTTTAAGTCCCACTAGATGGTGCTAAATGCTGACTGTTGCAGGTTGCCAAGTTGAGAATAACACTAAAATACGGAGGATATTTCAGCATGTAAGTTATGATGGCCCCTAGACAATAAACGTTTCTGCTAATATATAATTTGCAATGTTTTATGATAAGGTAAAAAATAATCTCTGGTTCTATTTTCTAGCTTGTTTCCATGACTGCAGCATACCATGTGTCCCCCACAGAAGTTTGCCCATTTCTTATATTGCATAGCGGGGACAAAACATTGGAAGTGGCCAAGCCAACGCAAGACAATAACGAACCTTTCTAGGATGGTTGTGAACTTTTCAAAATGGAATATCTGGGCTGTAACATTGTTGATGGAGAAGCAAGTTCTTCATTTTAAAAGTTTGATCTCTGGTCACACATCATGGTTATTTTTATGTTTTATTTAATTAAATAATCTTATGGATATCTCCTTTCAGCTTAGTGTAGGGTAAGCGGCTATTTATATTACAACTCTCACCCTCCACCATATCATGTTATTTTCACAACTCCAGCCCAGTCTCCCCAAAATGAAGTAGCAACCACTGCACACAAGAAATTGTATATGTCTCTCTGTCCTCATTCTAGAAAAACTTGTCCATGCATTTATCTTCAGTAAACTGGACTACTGTAGCACTGTCCTCACAGGCCTCCCTAAAAAGTCCATCAGACAGCTGCAGTTGGTTCAGAATGCTGCAGCTCGAGTCTTCACTAAGACCAAGAAAGTAGATCATATAACTCCAATCCTCAGATATTTGCACTGGCTTCCTGTCTGTCAAAGAATAGATTTCAAAATACTTCTGTTGGTTTATAAAGCTCTGAATGGTTTAGGGCCAAAATACATCTCAGATTTGCTGGTCCATTATGAACCACCCAGAGCCCTCGGGTTGTCAGGGTCAGGCCTACTATCTGTGCCCAGAGTTAGAACCAAATATGGTGAGGCAGCTTTCAGTTTTAATGCTCCTCACATGTGGAACAAACTCCCAGAAAGCATCAGGGCTTCTGAAACTCTCAGCTGCTTTAAATCAAACTTTCCTATTTGCCGCTGCCTTTCAATAGAACAATTGTTAGTCCCCCACAATGCACTGTAATTTTTATTTCTTGCACTTTTTCTGTCTCATTCTATTTTAGCTTGTTTCTGTTTCTCTTTAATTTATTTTTTTAGTTTGGTTTTAAATTCTTAGGTATTCCTTTCGGAACTTGCTGTAATGCTTTAAAGTTTTATGTAAAGCACTTTGAATTGTCTTGTACATGAAAGGTGCTATACAAATAAACTTGCCTTGCCTTTCAGGTGTAGATATCAGGATCATGCTGGGATCTTCTCAGAAACAGCAATTGTTTCTTTTCTTTCTTTCTTTTTTCTTTCTTTCTTTCTCCCTCCCTCCCCACCCCCTCACCCCCACCCCTTCCGACCACTTCATATCCCTTCAATCCCCCCTCCACCGTGTCAGGTCCAGCACAAAACAATTTAAATAAAGTATTAAAGTTATTATTGAGCAAGAGGGGCTCTATACTATTTATATACAACATATATCAAATATTGTACCCTGCCTCTCGCCCAAAGATGCTGAGATAGGCTCCAGCCCCCCCGCGACCCAAAAAAGATTAAGCGGAGAAGATGGATGGATGGATGGATGGATATATCAAATATGAGAAGAGCTCCTTTAGGCACAGTAAATACATTTGGCACAATAAGGCAGGCAGACATTTGCTCTGTTTGCCAAGCTGCTGGAGATGTTAAAAAATACTGTCCATATTTATCACACAGTGTGGAAAAGGTGTTATTTGTACATTTTTTGTGACACTGGGGTCCCCTCAAAGAAATGAACTGAGCCTGGAACTACTTTTTTTCACTTATGCATCCCACTGTAGTTAGATTACAGGCAAGCATGATTAACCCGCATATCACCCCTACACAGCACATCAGGAAAAGGCTCTTATGTATGTATCATAGCTATGGGAAGTGTTTCTAAAATGACCTGGGTCTCCTAAGACGTGTTATCCTCTATTAGCACGACATTAGACCCACGAAGCGTATTCACCAGTGATTCTTGATTCTTAATTAAACACAATCAGTACAGCCTAAGTCTTCATTCCTGTCTTGATAAGCCATAAGAGCTCTCCTGGGTAAAGTGAGCACTAACATGCAGTGTATGGGGATTACGACTAGCTTTAAGCTCTGCCTCATTCCCGCTGCCCTTGTTCGTCCTCAGCAGTCTGTCTTTAGAAGCCCAAGACGCCCCAGTGAGTTGAAAGAACGTGCACCAATATCACCAATGTGGTCATTAAAAAGTCTACAGAGTTTTCATCTCAATCCAGCCTCAGAAATTGGCATCTTAGTCTGTGCTGCAATGAATTGGCTAACACTCGGGTATGGATCTGCATGAGTACCGTTACCATATGCTAATTTGACAACTGAAGGCTTGTTGAATTACTTAAGGGGATGAACTACATCTAAGTTTTATCACTGCTATGGCAGATGTTTAATGACCCTCAACAATGATAAAATATTTTATAATGATCAAACTCTGAGAACTCGAGGCAATAGTGTGTGAGATGGGTGGAATGAGACAAATAATTTATCAGCTCTCTTTCTGCACAGAAAGCACAAAAGCATTTTAGATACTCTGCAAAGACAAAACCACGGAGGCTAAAAGACCACTCATGCCCATGTTTCACTACGACTGCAATTTCTGCATGTGCATCTGCTTGACTGACTCAGACAGTGGTAATGTTTAGATATTGAAAGCAGTTTTTTGTCTCTTAAAATATTCACTGGATCTAATTAAAACATGCACAAGAACAGCATGATTACAAATATTTTACCTATTTTTTTTTTAAGTTCTCCCTTTGGCTATCCTTATTTCAGTCATCAACGACACATAAAAGCCTTTTTAGCTATAATGGTGTTCTTACATCTTTCATGAAAGCACTGGGATCTATAATCATTTTATTATCTTCAGAACTGCACTTAAAACATAAAATTAATTCATTATTGCAACATACACGATGAGATTAGTAATATACCCAGTGTTGCATGCATAAGAAAGGACGTTTTTGTTATTGCTAATGGTCCTATAAGAATGCAGTTCTCTAAATAGATTCTTCATACTGAAAAGACTATCAAAATCTCTTTAGAAAGAAGACAAATAAGTCTGATGGTTTTCATCTCCATTTATGAAACTACCCTTTTAGCTTAAGTGCTCTGATGAATTGGCTCAGAATTGAACATACTGGAGAAATGTTTCTGTTTTCTCTTCCCCCCCCTCCATGTAGCTGTGAGTCACTTTTAACATGAACACAAAGTGCTTCCTCACATGTGTAACACTTTATAGACATTAAAGAGCCACATCTACTGTAAGCATATTCAGGAATGGAGAACAATAATACATAATTGCCATACCTACTCAACCACTACCAACATAATCATTAAAACAGTTATTGCTGATAGTTTTTTCCCCCTTGTGTATACATATTGTTGACTGCCACAGCCAGCACATACATACAGTGGCTATAAAAAGTCAACATACAAATGCCAGGTTATTGTGATGTAAAAAAATGAGACAAAGATAAATTATTTCGAAACTTTTTCCACCATTAATGCGACCTATAACCTGTACAACCGAATTGAAAAGCAAACTGAAATCTTTTAAGTGGAAAAATAAAAAAATAAAAAACTTACAATAATGTGGTTGCATAAATATGCACACCCTTAAACCAATACTTTGTTGCAGCACCTTTGGCTTTTATTACAGCACTCAGTCTTTTTGGGTAGGAGTCTATCAATGTGGCACATCTTGATGTGACAATATTTGCCCACTCTTCTTTGCAAAAACGCTCCAAATCTGTTGGATTGCAAGGGCATCTCCTGTGCACAGCCCTCTTCAGATCACCACACAGATGTTCGACTGGATTCAGGTCTGGACTCAGGCTGGGCCATTCCAAAACCTTAATCTTCTTCTGGTGAAGCCATTCTTTTGCTGATTTAGATGTGTGCTTTGGGTCATTGTGCTGAAAGACAAAGTTTCTCTTCATCTTCAGCTTCAGCTTTCTAGCAGAAGCCTGAAGGTTTTGTGCCAACACTGACTGGTATTTGGAACTGTTCATAATTCCCTCCACCTTGACTAAGGCCCCAGTTTCAGCTGCAGAAAAACATCCCCAAAACATGGTGTTGCCACCACCATGCTTCACTGTAGGTATGGTGTTCTTTTGATGATGAGCAGTGTTGTGCTTGTGCCAAATCTACCTTTTGGAATTATGGCCAAAAAGTTCAATCTTGGTTTCATCGGACCATAACACATTTTCCCACATGTGTTTGGGAGATTTTATATGTGTTTTAGTAAAATGTAGCCAGGCTTGGATGTTTTGCTTCACATGATAAGGCTTCCATCTTGCCACCCTACCCCATAGCCCAGACATGAAGAAGATGGGAGATTGCTGTCACATGTATTAAACAGCCAGTACTTGCCAGAAATTCCTGCAGTTCCTTCAATGTTGCTGTCGGCCTCTTGGCAGCCTCCCTGACCAGTTTTCTTCTCGTCTTTTCATCAATTTTGGGGGGATGTCCAGTTCTTGGCAATGTCACTGTTGTGCCATATTTTCTCCACTTAATTCTTTTGTACCCTCCTCCTGACTGAAACCTTTGAACAAGGAGATCCCTCTGATGCTTTGGAAGCGCTCTGTGGACCATGGCTTGTGCTGTAAGATGTGACTATAGAAATGTCAGGAAAACCCAACTACAACAGCTGAATTTTATTTGGGGTTAATCAGAGGCACCTTAAACGGTGGCAGGTGTATGCTGACTTCCATTTAACATGAGTTTGACTTATTGGTTAGTGATTGGTTAATTCTGAACACAGCCACATCCCCAGTTATAACAGGGTGTGCATATTTATGCAACCAGGTTATTGTAAGTTTTTTTTATATTTTATTTTTCTCCTTAAAAGACTTCAGTTTTTTCAATTGGGTTGTACAGGTTATAGGTCAAATTAATGGTGGAAAAAGTTTTGAAAAGATTTATCTTGGTCTCATTTTATTACATCACAAAAACCTGGCATTTGAGCAGGGGTGTGTAGACTTTTTATATCCACTGTAGCTGTGCCCTATGTTAGTTCCTGATGCTGATGACTTACAAACCCTTCTAACATGAAAGATGAAGATAGCCCAGGCTGTAATGCAGCTTTTTTTTTTTTTCAACAAGACTCACAGACACCAGTGAAACATTGTAGAGTTTCACAGGAAATTGTCTAATTTCACTTGTTAATTGTTCCAAAAAATTGCAAACATCTTACTGTTGTGCACTGGCACCTGCAGTAGCTCCTCCACATCAGTGGGAGACAGCACAAACATAATCACTCCTCTTCTTGTTCCTCTTCATCTTCCTCTCAACAGAAAACTCCCTGTGGAGAGGTGGCACCACTTTGCATTTGAAGCGGAGTGAAAAACAACAACAACAACAATAACAAATGAGCTACCATGCCTGAGCCCACAACACTATCCGGACAGAAAAAAGCTCCCACCCCCCATTCCCAGAAACTGCAGTCCATCGTTAGTCACCCCCAGCATCAAACAAGTGGCAGACAGAACCACCACAGAGGTCCGCCAGTGCTGTGCTGTCTCAAGGCAAGGCAAGGCAAATTTATTTGTATAGCACATTTCGTGTACAAGACAATTCTAAGTGCTTTACATAAACTATTAAAACATAACAGGAAGTTACAAAATGAATACATAAGAATTTAAAAGCATACTCAAAAGTAAATTAAAGAGAAACAAAAACAAGTTAAAACAGAATTAAACCTGCAAGCAGGTATAAGCGGGCCTTCGCCCCCCACGCACCCGTGCAACCCAGCGCCCGTCGTACCTTGCTGTCTCGGAAAATTTCCCGTTGTCGCTGCAAGGGCTGCGGGAATAATAAAGTAAACCATTTGGCAAGAACTTCCTTTGAGCAGTAAGTGGTGCTATAACTTTTATCAAATATTCTTATGTAGGTGCATACAAAGTTGGACTAAAGTCCATCATGGCAATTACAGTGAAAATCTGACACAGGTTGTCCAATTTACAACTGTCCAATGTATGGTGATAAGGTCAACTTGGACATGTGTCCATTGTAACACTTAACATTTTAAGTACATGTTGCAGATCGATACAGAACTAAAGAAGAGAGTCACCTTGACTTATGTTCCACATTTGGCGACCCTTGGAATTCCCCAAGCCTCCAAAGAAAAAAAAACATCTTGAATGGCAAGGAGTGAGTTTCCATGGCAACTGTGCTTATTGCAGGACAAAAGTGACTTCCACTAAGGGTAGTCCAATGTACTCTGAGAAACCAGTGAAAATGTCATATCATTGTGACTACTGGTCTTTGCGCAAAATTTGAAACAATTTTGTGCAGTACCTAATGTCAGCAGTAGGTGCGGGTGTGACAGTTTTGTGAATATTGATATGCAGATGTGTTCAGAGTGGGATTAGTATGATTTGTGCAAAGTTTGGTCCAAATCAGACGAGGACTGTCTAAGCTGTAACAGTCATGTTTTAGATGGCGAGAAAGCCTTTGAAGCATGCCGGTCGCCATGGAAACAGTTATGTGCTATGTACATGTACTGTCAATGAGCCCTAGTCATTACTTTATGTATTTTTTTCTGCTGGTGAGAGGAAAAGAAAGAAAACAGTTTTCAGCAATTCTTCCTTTAATCAATAGGGGCACTAACACTTTTGCTTATTATGTTTATATAGACATGTTCAGTGCAGGACTTTTATCGATCGTAGAAAATTTGGTGCAAATTGTACCAAGTTTGTCCATTGTACAAGTGTCCGTTATTGAAAGGCAAGGAATGGGTTTCCATGGCAACTGTGCTTATCGCGGGACAAAAGTGACTTCCACTGAGGGTAGTCCAATGCACTCTGAGAAACCACTGAAAATGTCATGTCATTGTGACTACTGATCTTTGCGCAAAATTTGAAACAATTTTGTGCAGTACCTAATGTCAGCAGTAGGTGCGGGTGTGACAGTTTTGTGAATATTGATATGCAGATGTGTTCAGAGTGGGATTGGTATGATTTGTGCAAAGTTTGGTCCAAATCAGACAAGGATTGTCTAAGCTGTAACAGTCATGTTTTAGACGGCGAGAAAGCTATTGAAGCATGCCGGTCACCATGGAAACAGTTCTGTGCTATGTACATGTACTGTCAATGAGCCCTAGTCATTACTTCATGTATTTTTTTCTGCTGGTGAAAGGAAAAGAAAGAAAACAGTTTTCAGCAATTCTTCCTTTAATCAATAGGGGCGCTAACACCTTTGTTTATTATGTTTACATAGACACGTTCAGTGCGGGACTATTATCGATCGTAGAAAATTTGGTGCAAATTTTGCCAAGTTTGTCCATTGTACAAGTGTCCGTTATTGAAAGGCAAGGAATGGGTTTCCATGGCAACTGTGCTTATCGTGGGACAAAAGTGACTTCCACTGAGGGTAGTCCAATGCACTCTGAGAAACCACTGAAAATGTCATGTCATTGTGACTACTGATCTTTGCGCAAAATTTGAAACAATTTTGTGCAGTACCTAATGTCAGCGGTAGGTGCGGGTGTGACAGTTTTGTGAATATTGATGTGCAGATGTGTTCAGAGTGGGATTAGTATGATTTGTGCAAAGTTTGGTCCAAATCAGACAAGGATTGTCTAAGCTGTAACAGTCATGTTTTAGACGGCGAGAAAGCCATTGAAGCATGCCGGTCACCATGGAAACAGTTCTGTGCTATGTACATGTACTGTCAATGAGCCCTAGTCATTACTTCATGTATTTTTTTCTGCTGGTGAGAGGAAAAGAAAGAAAACAGTTTTCAGCAATTCTTCCTTTAATCAATAGGGGTGCTAACACCTTTGTTTATTATGTTTACATAGACACGTTCAGTGCGGGACTATTATCGATCGTAGAAAATTTGGTGCAAATTGTGCCAAGTTTGTCCATTGTACAAGTGTCCGTTATTGAAAGGCAAGGCATGGGTTTCCATGGCAACTGTGCTTATCGCAGGACAAAAGTGACTTCTACTGAGGGTAGTCCAATGCACTCTGAGAAACCACTGAAAATGTCATGTCATTGTGACTACTGATCTTTGCGCAAAATTTGAAACAATTTTGTGCAGTACCTAATGTCAGCAGTAGGTGCGGGTGTGACAGTTTTGTGAATATTGATATGCAGACATGTTCAGAGTGGGATTAGTATGATTTGTGCAAAGTTTGGTTCAAATCAGAGGAGGATTGTCTGAGCTGTAACAGTCATGTTTTGCATGGTGAGAAAGCCATTGAAGCACGCCGGCCTCCATGAAAACAGTTCTGTACTAAGCACATGTACTGTGAATGAGTCCTAGTCATTCCTTCATGTAATTTTTTTTCAGCTGGTGAGAGAAAAATAAAGAAAACAGTTGTCAGCAATTCTTCCTTTTTTCATTAAAGGGCGCTATAACTTTTGTTTATTATTTGTATATAGATGCATTCGGGGCAGGGCAAATATTGATCGTATAAAATTTGATGCAAATCGTACAAAGTTTGTCCAATTTACAAGGGTCTGATATTGTAACCACTAGGCGGCGCTCTAACTTTTGTTAATTTTATATAGGAGTGTTCAGGGTGGGACTATTATCCACTGTCGAAAATTTGTTGAAATCAGACAAAGTTTGTCCAAGATACAACTTTCCGATATTTCATGGCAAGGAGTCAACCTTTGCCATGTCGCCATGGCAACACTTCCCTGTCAGTTATATGTTGTCCACCCATATAGGACTATATATGACAGTGACCTCAACCTATGCTCCAAATTTCATGACTCCAGGGCCTTCCCACCCCTCTCCATAAGCTCATGGATTGAATGGTGAGGAGGGCGTGTCTATGGTAACACGTGTGACGTCATGCTAAAGTTTATCTGCAGTTATGATCATCGCTGTGGTCTGATGAATCTCAGAAAATTTCATGTCATTCTGGCCAGTGGCGCGTGAGTAATAAATAAAATAGTTTTCAGCAATTCTTTCAATAACCACTATGTGGCGCTATATCAGTTGTCAAGTATTTTGATGTAGACGCGTTCCGGGCCAGACTATTTTCCATCATGGAAACTTTGGTGCACATCAGACAAGTTTTGCCCGAGTTACAGCTGCTTGATTTTGTAAGGGGAGGAGTCAAACTTCGCCATGGCGCCAGGGCAACACTTCCCTGTCAGTTATGTGTTGTCCACCCATATAGTACTATATATGACAGTCACTTCAACCTATATTCCAAATTTCATGACTCCAGGACCTTCCCACCCCTCCCCATAAGCTCATAGATTGAATGGCGAAGGGGGCGTGTCCATGGTAACACGTCATGCTAAAGTTTATCTGCAGTTATGATCATCGCTGTGGTCTGATGAATCTCAGAAAATTTCATGTCATTCTGGCCAGTGGCGCGTGAGTAATAAATAAAAGTTTTCAGCAATTCTTTCGTTAACCAGTAGGTGACACTATATCTTTTGTCAGGTATTTTGATGTAGACGCGTTCTGGGCCGGACTATTTGCCATCATGGAAACTTTGGTGCACATCGGACAAGTTTTGCTCAAGTTACAGCTGCTTGATTTTCTAAGGGGAGAAGTCAAACTTCGCCATGGCACCAGGGCAACACTTCCCTGTCAGTTATGTGTTGTCCACCCATATAGTACTATATATGACAGTCACCTCAACCTATATTCCAAATTTCATGACTCCAGGACCTTCCTACCCCTCCCATAAGCTCACGGACTGAATGGTGAGGAGGGCGTGTCCATGGTAACACGTGTGACATCATGTGAAAGTTGATGTGCAGTTATGATCATCCCTGTGGCGTGATTAATCTCAGAAAATTTCACATCAGTCTGGCAAGTGACGCGTGAGTAATAAATAAAACAGTTTTCAGCAATTCTTTCGTTAGCCACTATGTGGTGCTATATCTTTTGTCAGATATTTTAATGTTGACACATTTGGGGTGGGACTATTTTCCATCATGGAAAGTTTGTGGGGGGCAACGCGGTGGCGGAGTGGTTAGCACTGCGGCAGCACGGCAACTCACCTTTGGCCGGGGGATCCATCCCAGCCCAGTGTTGCCCAGCCCCCGTTCTTCCCATGTCTGTGTGGGTTTACTCCGGGATTTCTCCGGTTTCCTCCCACATGCCAAAAACATGCAAGTTAGGTTAATTGGTCTCAAACTGGGGATTCTAAATTGTCCTTAGGTATGACTGTGAGAGTGAATGGTTGTCTGTCTCTCTGTGTTGGCCCTGCGATGGACTGGCGATCTGTCCAGGGTGTACCCTGCCTCTCGCCCAAAGATGCCGGGATAGGCTCCAGCCCCCCCGCGACCCGAAAAGGATTAAGCGGAAGAAGATGAATGGATGGAAAGTTTGGGGGACACTGGACAATTTTTGCCCGAGTGACAGCTGTTTGAAGTTGAAAGAGGAGGAGTCAAACTTCGCCATGGTGCCCTGGCCACAACTTTTGAGATTTTGACTTAATTTATACAATTTTTAATGGCCAATGCCTATAGATGCCGCCATGTAAAAATGAGCTCAATCGGAGCAGGTCCCTAGGACTAGTTCGTTCAAATGCAAGGCGTGACTTTTTTCCAAATTGGAGGTTGGGCGACTCTGGGGCAAGATGGCGGCTTTCCTGTTGGTGGTGGGTATGGGCCACAATTATGTTTTTTGCATGTCTTGAGGTGATGCACACCTCACCCAAATTTTATATCTGTATGGCAAAGTTTATGGTCTCCAGTCTCCATAGACCTTGTACGTTTGGCCCCACCCACAAAAATTAGGGGTGGGGGGGCACATATGTTTTCCAGTTTATTAAATTTTTCGCCGGGTCTGAGGGGTCTGGCAAAAAAAAAAATTGTGTTTTGGTCAATGTTCAGAGGGTGAAAAATTCATTTGTTTAGGCGGAAGAATTTCTTCGAGCTGAGCAATTACAATAGGGCTTTCGCCGACTGACGTTGTCAGTGGCTCAGGCCCTAATAAGACAGAAAACGTGCAAGAAGTCAAAGTTACAGTACACTGTGGGAGATAAACAATTGTTCTAGGGAAAGGCCGCAGCAAATAGGAAAGTTTTTAACGTGGATTTAAAGCAGCTGAGAGTTTCAGGAGCCCTGATGCTTTCTGGGAGCTTGTTCCACATGTGAGGGGCATAAAAACTAAATGCTGCCTCACCATGTTTGGTTCTAACTTTGGACACAGATAATAGGCCTGACCCTAATGACCTGAGGGCTCTGGATGGTTCATAATGGACCAGCAGATCTGAAATGTATTTTGGCCCTAAACCATTCAGAGCTTTATAAACCAACAGAAGTATTTTGAAATCTAATCTTTGACAGACAGGAAGCCAGTGTAAAGATCTGAGAACTGGAGTGATAACTGGAGTAAATGATCCACTTTCTTGGTCTTAGTGAGAACTCGATTTGCAGTGTTCTGAACCAACTGCAGCTATCTGATGGATTTTTTAGGGAGACCTGTGAGGACAGTGTTACAGTAGTCCAGTTTACTAAAGATAAATGCATGGACAAGTTTTTCTAGATCCTGCTGAGACATAAGACATTTAATCCTTGCTATGTTCTTTAAACGATAATAGGCTGACTTTACTACTCTTAATATGGCTGTTAAAATTCAGGTCTGAGTCCAGAACCACACCCAGATTTCTGGGTTGGCTGTTGGGTTTTTGCATCAGTGATTGAAGCTGAGTACTAACTTTGAGTCTTTCTTCTTTGGCTCCAAAAACTAGTATTTCAGTTTTGTCTTCATTTAACTGAAGAAAATTCAGGCACATCCACTCTTTGACCAGTGCATTTGATCAGGGTTTAAATTGGACTATAATCTCCTGGTGAGACGGTTATGTAGATTTGTATATCATCTGCATAATTATGGTAATATATTTTGTTGTTTTTTTATGATTTGAGCTAGCGGGAACATATAGATGTTGAAAAGGAAAGGTCCCAAAATGGAGCCTTGGGGAACACCACAGGTTATTTTTGTTCGCTCAGATTTGTAGTTACCTATAGAAACAAAATAGTCCCTGTCTTTTAAATAGAACTCAAACCAGCTAAGTGCTATACCAGAAAGTCCCACACAGTTTTTCAGCCGGTCTAGTAAGGTGC
Organism: Pholidichthys leucotaenia; assembly: GCA_020510985.1. Taxonomy (NCBI): domain Eukaryota; kingdom Metazoa; phylum Chordata; class Actinopteri; order Cichliformes; family Pholidichthyidae; genus Pholidichthys; species Pholidichthys leucotaenia. The sequence goes on from CM035846.1 coordinate 169,386,457, forward strand.
TATGGCCGACGGTGTTGAATGCAGCACTGGGGTCCATTAGACCCAAGATTGAAATGTTGCCATTATCTGAATTGGAGTGGATGTCATTAAAAACCTTAACTAGAGCTGTCTCGGTGCTGTGGTGTGGCCGAAAACCTGACTGAAAGACATCAAAACAGTTATTTAATGTCAGGAAGTTGTACAACTGTTGAAAAACAGCTTTTTCTATTATTTTACTGAGAAAGGGGAGGTTTGATATGGGCCTATAGCTGTTCATTAGTAAGGTGTCTAGGTTGCTCTTTTTCAGAAGTGGCTTGATAATAACTGTTTTTAAGAGGGAAGACACCTGAATGCAGAGACATATTTATGATCTGTAGTAGATCTGAGGCCATACAATATGAAACGTTTTTAAAAAACCTTGTTGGGAGAGTATCAAGGCAGCATGGAGTGGATTTCAGGTGGCGGGTGATGTCATCCAAGTTTTTATGATTGATTGGAAAAAAATATGCCATGGTGTTTACGTCTTCTCTACATGGACACAGAGGAGGCACATACCCAGCACCTGGCATAGGAGCACTGACTGTCTAATTTTCTGAATTTTGTCAGTAAAGAAAAAGGCAAAGTCATAGCAGGCACAGTTGGATAGAAGTTCAGGAGCAACTGACACAGGGGGATTTGTTCATCCGCCAACAGTAGAGAACAAGGTGTGCACATTATTGTTGTTTTTAGCAATGATGTCAGAAAAATATGCTTGCTTTGCATTTTTCAGCTCCAAATTATAAATGCTCAATCGCTCATTACAAAGTTCATAATGAACCTGTAATTTAGTTTTTCGCCACCTGCATTCAGCTTTTCGTCTCAAAAATAATTCCTTACGCAGAAGCGTGCATCCGATGAGAAAAGCTTCCAGTAAGTGGCTGTCTCACTTTCAAACTAATTCACTCTCTCGGTAATGACGGAACATCAACACTGAATGGCCATCGTGACCAAGCATCAAGTGAACTCCTGGTCCAAGCTGGACAAAATTCAGCGCGCATGCACTAGCGTTGCCTGGAGCAAATGTGCGTGGATTTGTGTATTTCCACTAATTTTGTATGTAATCGCGTTGCATTTCACACTTAGTATAAGCAAATTACAAGACTAAATTGTCTTGAGATGTTCCACAATAGACCACAATGTGTCATTTTATAACAGGTTGGTGGGGTGCCATAGGATTTTTTTTTCAATGTAAAAAGGGTTCCTTAGCTCAAAAAAGGTTAAAAAACACTTTTGTAATAGTCACCTAATACAACATACTGGAGTGTTTGCTTATGAAATTGTTGAAATTCATTCATCAACACTAAACTGAAATTAGCTGACATGAAGACAGAAAGTCTTCATGTCTGTCTCCCAGCAGCTTGTGAGTATGCATATATTTAAACTTTATGCTAAATTGAAATTATAAAATAGATACCACCATGTACTGTAGTTCCAAAGAGCATATTCATCAGCAGGCTGCAGACATACAGTGGTGTGAAAAAGTGTTTGCCCCCTTCCTGATTTCTCATTTTTTTGTATGTCTGTCGCGCTTAAATGTTTCCGATCATCAAACAAATTTAAATATTAGGCAAAGATAACACGAGAAAACACAAAATGCAGTTTTTAAATGAAGGTGTTTATTAATAAGGGAAAAAAAAATCCAAACCTACATGGCCCTGTGTGAAAAACATGATTGCCTCCTAAACTAAATAACTGGTTGGGCTACCCTTAGCAGAAACAACTGCAATCAAGCATTTGCGATAACTGGCAATGAGTCTTTTACGGTGCTGTGGAGGAATTTTGGTCCACTCATCTTTGCAAAATTGTTGTAATTAAGCCACATTGGAGGGTTTTCAGGCATGAACCGCCTTTTTAATGTCATGCCACCGCATCTCAATCGGATTCAGGTCAGGACTTTGACTAGACCACTCCAAAGTCTTCATTTTGTTTTTCTTAAGCCATTCAGAGGTAGGCTTGTTTGTGCATTTTGGATTATTGTCCTGCTGCAGAACTCAAGTGTGCTTCAGCTTGAGGTCACGAACAGATGACCGGACATTCTCCTTCAGGATTTTTTGGTAGACAGCAGAATTTGCAGTTCCATTTACCACAGCAAGTCTTCCAGGTCCTGAAGCAGCAAAACAGCCCCAGACCACCACACTACCACCACCACATTTTACTGTTGGTATGATATTCCTTTTCTGAAATGCTGTGTTACTTTTACGTTGGATGTAATGGGACACACACCTTCCAGAAAGTTCAACTTTTGTCTCATCAGTCCACAGAGTATTTTCCCAAAAGTCTTTGGGATCATCAACATGTTTTAACTGAGATGAGCCTCTATGTTCTTTTTTGCTCAGCAATGGTTTTCATGTTGGAACTCTGCCATGCAGGCCATTTTTGCCCAGTGTCTTTCTTATGATGGAGTCATCAACACTGACCTTAACTGAGGCAAGTGAGACCTGCAGTTCTTTGAATGTTGTTGTGGGGTCTTTTGTGACCTCTTTGATGAGTCGTCACTGCACTCTTGGGGTAACTTTGGTTGGCCGGCCACTCCTGGGAAGGTTCACCACTGTTCTATGTTTTCGCCATTTGTAGATAATGGCTCTCACTGTGGTTCACTGGAGTCCCAAAGCTTTAGGAATGGCTTTATAACCTTTTCCAGACTGATAGATCTCAATAACTTTGTTTCTTATTTGCTGCTGAATTTCTTTGGATTGCAGCATGATGTCCAGCTTTTGAGGATCTTTTGGTCTACTTCACTTTGTCAGGCACATCCAATTTAAGTGATTTCTTGATTGAGAACAGGTGTGGCTGTAATCAGGCCTAGGTGTGGCTAGAGAAATTGAACTCAGCTTTCCAAAGATGTGATAAACCACAGTTAATTTATGTTTATGGGTTTTTGTTTGTTTGTTTGTTTGTTTGTTTTGGGGGGCAATCACTTTTTCACACAGGGCCATGTAGGTTTGGATTTTTTTACCCTTAATAATAAACATCTTTGTTTAAAAACTACATTTTGTGTTTACTTGTGCTATTTTTGTCTAATATTTAAATTAGTTTGATGATCTGAAACATTTAAGTGTGACAAACATACAAAAAAATGAGAAATCAGGAATGGGCAAATACTTTTTCACACCACTGTATTTCTGTTAAAAAAAAATAAGCACACTGTTCCTGCAGTTATCATAATCTCACTCATTAGTTTACCAACTGCTGCCATCTGCTGGCCATTATATAGAATACAGCTTTAAGATGCCTCTGCCATAATAGCCATTCAGATTACTGCACATTTTGGTACTTCTCTGTTGATGTTCCCAACTGAGATGGCAAAAATAACAAACACTGTACACTGTACTCTAAACATCAGAACGTTACTCTGTCACGTTGAGCATGCTTTCGTGATGGCATAAGCATTTAGCTTAAAACACCTCTGTGCCAAAAATACAGTTTTACTCTGCTGTTTGTCTGACAGTGTATTCTTCATCCTCAATCCAAACTGTGCGCATAGAACAAAAATTTGTGAGGGCCTTAGAGAAAATCATTGATCTTCCTTTACAGCAAATGTTGAGATTCCCTGTATTTCTATGTTTCAGTTTTTGTTCATGAGGCTGCCAAGATAATGTGATTCCAATAGATTTATAACAATCAAATAGTGAGTCGGCTGAGGAGATCGAGCCATTTTACAGACCAAGGGATAAATATCATTACTGCCTTGACTTTAGCCCCTATTTCCACTTCTCATCGCAAGAGAGAATAGTGATTTGAGCTATCATCTTCAGACAGGGGCTCTTATAGCCGTCATCTATTCCCATTAAACTTTAGTCACACCTTGTGCTCCGAGTAGACAAAATGGGCCTAGAAGAGGGCTGCCTTAAAGTAAGTGTGCCTAAAATGTATTCATACAAGAAAATTGCTCTCAGGGTACACAGAAGTAACCACCTTTGCTGTTTGATGTTTCACATAGAAGAAAAACAGCAGATACATTTGAAATGATTGGATTTATTTGGCCTGTGTAATAAAATATGCTTACACATGCACAACCGCTCCCATTGGATAAGACATGAAAGCAAAACATTTTCTGTGTTCTCTGGTATGGAAATATTCAAGATAATGTGTTCCTTTGGGGGGAGATGTGAGACAAGAACAATAGAAAGTGTCCAGGGGTTTCTGCAGGAAATTGATCCGGGAAACAAAAACAGAATTTTTTTTTCTTTCACCAGCTTCTATTCATCTCTCCCATCTATAGAAAATGGTCCATGTATTAAAAATAATGCAAAAAATTACTTCCATCTACAATGCTTAAGACACATCCATTAGCTTGCAGGGCTATGTGTTCACATAATCCTATTATATAAGGCACAATGCATGCTTAGTCTTAAACGCCCTCCAGTTTAATGGTTTATTTGCTCTTAAGCCCAATGTGTCTATTTGTTGACAAGCCCAAAGCAACGTCTTAGTCTTCCGCAGGCTTCTGTAAATTGATGAAATTGGTTAGAAACGGCAACTAAGCGACAAAATACTATTCACATGAATTTAGAGGGAAGACTGGTGCATAAATGTGAGGTGCTGCAGAGTGGTTGAGATGTGAGATGTTTTATTACAGGTGACAAAGCAAAGACAGGACTCTGCTTCCATCTGCTGGACAAACACTGAACATGACAATTACAGAGACAAAAATATTTTGGTCCCAGTTTGATAATACCACAAAAAAAGGCTAAAATAAAGTTTCAGAATGACATATACGGTCAAGTGTTGAACAAGGATTCCAGTGGGGGTGAAAAGAATTTATAGAAAATTTATAGAAAATAGTGACCACAACCAGCCGGATCACCAGTTAAGCCAATAGAGAGCGAAAGTCACGCTTCCTCTACTTCCGCACATGGGACCTTAAATCAGAAAAATTCTCCATTGAAATGAATGGCAAGAGTGAAATTATCGCTTAAATATCGCTAATATAATTCTGCCACGAGTTACACATATGATGTTTGTCAATTTAAAAGATAATTTTCCATGTAAATAACAGTGTAGGTTGTTGTCTATCTGTTAAGGTATAAGGTTATGAAAATACCTAAATTAAAAGACTGCAAACACAGTCTCAAATAATTACATCATCATTTTCAAAGTGTGCCCAGGGTGAAGTACAGTGGTGTGAAAAAAGTTTTTGCCCCTTCCTGATTTCTCATTTTTTTTGTATGTTTGTCACACTTTAATGTTTCAGATCATGAAATAAAATTACAATATTAGACAAAGATAACACAAGTAAACACAAAATGCAGTTTTTAAATGAAGGTGTTTATTATTAAGGGGAAAAAATCCAAACCTACATGGCCCTGTGTGAAAAAGTGATTGCCCCCGAAACCTAATAACGGGTTGGGCCACCCTTAAGCAGCAACAAATGCAATCAAGTGTAACGGATGCCAACTAGTACTGTTCGGCGTAGAACGTTAGTAAACCTCCCTCCCGAAAAGCCTCATACAGTATCGGTAGCGCTGAGCTATCGGTCGGACCTTTAGCTCAGCGCGATCGTGCTGTGTCTCCCATGCTCGAACTGTGTGTAGTTGACTGAGAGGTCGCGGGTTCGTGTCCCGTGTGGGGCGAACTGCGCAGGATGATCTCTGTCACAATGGTGCCGTGACCCGGATGGGAGTGAAGTTTAAGGGGGAGAGTGTAACGGATGCCAACTAGTACTGTTCGGCGTAGAACGTTAGTAAACCTCCCTCCCGAAAAGCCTCATACAGTATCGGTAGCGCTGAGCTATCAGTCGGACCTTTAGCTCAGCGCGATCGTGCTGTGTCTCCCATGCTCGAACTGTGTGTAGTTGACTGAGAGGTCGCGGGTTCGTGTCCTGTGTGGGGCGAACTGCGCAGGATGATCTCTGTCACACAAGCATTTGCGATAACTGACAGTGAGTCTTTTACAGTGCTGTGGAGGAATTTTAGCACACTCATTTTTGCAGAATTGTTGTAATTCAGTCACATTGGAGGGTTTTCGAGCATGAATCACCTTTTTAAGGTTATGCCAGAGCAGCTCAATCGGATTCAGGTCAGGACTTTGACGAGCTCTCTCCAAAGTCTTCATTTTGTTTTTCTTCAGCCATTCAGAGGTGGACTTGCTGGTGTATTCTGGATCATTGTCCTACTGCAGAACCCACGTGCGCTTCAGCTTGAGGTCACAAACAGATGGCCAGACATTCTCCTTCAGGATTTTTTGGTAGACAGCAGAATTCATGGTTCCATTTACCAGAGCATGTCTTCCAGGTCCTGAAGCAGCAGAACAGCCCCAGACCATCACACTACCACCACCATATTTTACTGTTGGTACGATGTTCCTTTTCTGAAATGCTGTGTTACTTTTACACCGGATGCAATGTAATGTAATGTAATGTAATGTACTTTATTTATATAGCCCTTTAAAACAACCCGTAGGTGACCAAAGTGCTTTACAGAAAATAAACAGCATTAAAAACACACAGAGCATTAAAAACAAATAACATAAACAAAAAAATAAGAATAAATACCTAAAAATAAAAATAAAATAAAAACAAATGCCAAGACAAATATCACCACTACTGGGTATTAAAAGCCATCCTAAACAAATATGTCTTAAGTTCTGATTTAAAAAGGGCCAGGTCAGAGATAGCACGTAGGTCAGGGGGGAGATTATTCCAGAGCCTGGGGGCGGTAACAGAAAAGGCTCGGTCACCCCAATGTTTATACCTTGACCTAGGCACATCCAGCAAAAGCTGATTGGATGACCTCAAAGCCCTGCCTTGGTCATGGACAGTCAAAGTCTCAGACATATAAACCGGAGCAAGGCCATTAAGAGCTTTAAAAACAAAAAGCAAAAGTTTAAAATTAATTCTAAAATGGACTGGAAGCCAATGAAGTGAAAAAAGGATCGGCGTAATGTGCCCTTGCCTAAGTGTGTTGGTCAAAAGACGGGCTGCTGCATTTTGCACAAGTTGAAGGCGGCCGAGAGAAGACTGAGAGATGCCAACATAAAGTGCATTGCAGTAATCAAGTCGAGACGTGACTAAAGCATGGATGGCTATCTCAAGATCATGACGGCTCAGGAAAGGTTTGGCTTTGGATAACAAACGTAATTGATAAAAGCTCATCTTGACTACATTGTCAATCTGTTTATCAAATTTTAAATGGCTGTCAAAAATCACCTCCAAATTTCTGACAGCTGAACTGAGCCTTGAAGAGAGGGTACCAAAGCCAGCTGTTACAGTATCCCCAAACACAATACATTCTGTTTTTTTCTTCATTTAAGTGGAGAAAATTTTGGCTTAACCACAACTTAATATCAATGATGCAATCCAATAGAACACTTTGTGAGTTAGTTTGTTCTGGGTTCAAAGGTAAATAAAGCTGCAAATCGTCTGCATAACAGTGGAACGACATGTTATGCCTGGCTATTATTGACCCGAGTGGCAGCCTATGTAATGAAAACAGAATAGGGGCAAGGATAGAGGGGAATGGGCAATGGGACACACACCTTCCAAAAAGTTCAACTTTTGTCTCGTCAGTCTACAGAGTATTTTCCCAAAAGTCTTGGGGATCATCGAGATGTTTTCTGGAAAAACTGAGATGAGCCTCTATGTTTCTTTTGCTCAGCAATAGTTTTTGTCTTGGAACTCTGCCATGCAGGCCATTTTTGCCCAGTCTCTTTCTTATGGTGGAGTTATCAACACTGACCTTAACTGAGACAAGTGAGCCATGCAGTTCTTTGGATGTTGTTGTGGGGGTCTTTTGTGACCTCTTTAATGAGTTGTTGCTGCACTCTTGGGGTAATTTTGGTCGGCTGGCCACTCCAGGGAAGGTTCACCACTGTTCCATGTTTTTGCCATTTGTGGATAATGGCTCTCACTATGGTTCACTTGAGTCCCAAAGCTTTAGAAATGGCTTTAGAACCTTTTCCGGACTGAGAGATCTCGATTACTTTGTTTCTCATTTGTTCCTGAATTTCTTTGCATGATATCTAGCTTTTGAAGATCTTTTGGTCTACTTCACTTTGTCAGACAGGTCCTATTTAAGTGATTTCTTGATTGAGAACAGGTGTGGCAGTAATCGGGCCTGGGTGTGGCTACAGAAACTGAACTCAGCTTTCTAAAGATGTGATAAACCACAGTTAATTTATGTTTTAACAGGCGGGCAATCACTTTTTCACACAGGGCCATGTAGGTTTGGATCTTTTTTTACCCTTAATAATAAACATTTTCATTTAAAAACTGCATTTTGTGTTTACTTGTGTTATCTTTGTCTAATATTTAAATTTGTTTGATGATCTGAAACATTTAAGAGAGACATACAAAAAAAAATGAGAAATCAGGAAGGGGGCAAACACTTTTTCACACTACTGTAACTAACAGTCCTCTAGATCAGCTGCAGCTCTCACAATACAAAACAATACATTTGTGTTGTTTTTCTCCTCTTTGGATCCTTCTTCTATCGGTCAGGAAGCAGGAGGTGAGGTTTCAGTAATCTCCCACCATGCACGTGTCTACTGATATGGGATGATGGGAGTTGGTGTCCGTTAATCGTTTAAAGAAATACTAAATATTACTCTGTTATAATACGACAGCCGACAACTTTAATTACGTGGAAAATTATCTTTTAAATTGACAAACATCATATGTGTAACTCATGCCAAAATTTGATTGGGACCAAAAGATAATTTTGCTCTTGCCATTCATTTTAATGGAGAATTTTTGCAATTTAAAGTCCCATATGCGGAAGTAGAGGGGGTGTGACTTAGGCTCCCTATACTAGGTGGCATGTCCATCACTTCCTCCCCAGCGAAGCGAGCTTCTAATGCAGTTAGGAGCTGACACCAACCACCTAGCCATGCTGATGCTTCAGGTGGAAATAAGTATGTTTATTGGGATGATTGAAATCTAAAGAAAATAACAATAAAACTGTGCTGGGTAAGCCAACTTCCTTGTAGCAATGTTAGCTCTATTTTGCATCTTTTTGCAAAATAGTGGCAATAATTTGTGAATTTTTCAAGTTATTTTATCACTTTTTTTAAATAAATGTGCTAACTTTGTAAATGTGAGGGCCTTTTCCATTTTTTTTCAATTTGCAGCTGTTCTTATAATGCACTTAAAGTTATTCAAGACTTTTTTCTCTTGAAAATATTAATTTTAGACTTTTTCTTTTAAACTCAAACTTTTTAAAAAAATAAATAAATTTGTGAGGTTTCATCTGTGTGTTTGGTCAAAGCTGCCACTGGTTACACAATGACCAAAAAAGCCTCAGAAGGCTCTAGAGCCACAGGTTGCAAGACTACATGTTGATGTATCACTTACTGGGGTGGTGCTGTGTTTTCTAGGAAGTCATTTTGGAAAAACATAATCAAAAACAAGGATGTGGATTTTGCAGACCCCTCCCCGACTTTTGGTTCATTTCCTGTATTTTATCTGGTCACAGATCACAGCCATAAGCAATTTATTTTTTATAAATAAAATCAACTGCTAAGTGGTTAAACATGATAAGCATGCACTTTCGTCAAGGGAAAACCAAAGTTTTGAGGTCACTGCTGATACCTCAGCTTAAAAAGAGAAAAGTCACCCATGTGACAAGATGTTGGCTCATCCAGTGATGTAAAGTTTTTCCCTCCGTAGGGAACGCAACATTCCCACATGACTCTGGTTTGCTGTCAGATTCTAGGGAACTGCTCCATGGTTGAAATGTGGCAATATGGGAAGTTTGTTGATCACCACTGTCTGATTCAGCACAAATAAAATGATGAAATGCACTCATTAATGTGTCCCTGTAAAAGCTTTTACATGTAAGACAGCACATTTGTAACCACAAAAGCTACAGTGGAAAGGAAAATTAATTTAGAAATATCCAAATGTCAGCTCTGTGTTATGAGAAATTCAAAACAATGTTATCCTTTTTTTCATGTCTTTTCTTTGTTGGTTTTTAAAAGGAAAACATTTATTTTTCAACTGACCACACAGTTGTTAGATCGGTTCTCTTGAAGTACAAAATCACCATAATATGATGTTTTTTTCTCTCTGTTTATGATCTCAAACATATTGGCACAAAATGACTAAAGGACAAAATGAAAGAAAATAAGAAAAGAACAGGAAGTGGCAAGCCTTTTCAGACTTGGAAACAGGCAACACTTGTTTTCAACTTAAGCAGTAATGAATAAGTGCACATGTGATCATAATCCTGTGACTTCATGTGATTTAAACTACTACAATGCTAGAATTAATATGTCACTAGGTCTGATTTTGTAAACCCAATATTGCACCACTGAAAGAAAATTATACAACAGTTCCAACCGAGCAATCTGATTGGGTAACAGGAGCTACTATGTTCCCTGAAAATTGCACTCAGACATTTCAGTGCATCACGTATATGTACAGTATATGTGTACTATCACTCCACTTCAGCTGTGTTTAATCTTTAAATTATAGTTAATACCAGTGGTTTCTTACAATATGTGAGAATTGTAATACTCTGTTGGATACCTTAATTTCCACAGTAAGGTGCTGTTTGAAAAGAGACAATCCTAAAAATCCAGACCTCAATGAACCCAAAGTTCCATTTGTGAACATCTGATCTGGCAAGATATTTCACATCCATTTACAACAAAACAGACAAACTAGAGTTGGATTTATTGTCTTGATTAACCAACCATAATAACTCTGTGGTAATGGATTCTGTTTCATCTGAAAATGCAAAGAAAAAGCAAGTTAAGTGTATGGAAACTACATGGAAATGCGCTGAAGCTAAATCGCTAAAAAGTTAAACTAGCCACTGCCGCGACTCAACATGACCTGAAAAAAAGTACTCAACAGGCGGAGTGGTATGTATATAAACACAGATTTCTACACTGGTCAATATTCAATTTAGTCATGTGTGTGTGAAATGATGAAATCCAATTGTGGGGGAGATAAAACTTCCCTGCTAAGAATGTGCTGGCTCATTTAATTCAGAAACCTCACCAGGTGATTGATCAGAATCACTGCCTGTTTGGTTCAGTCATTTATTAAGCCACCACCACAATTACAGTCTTTACAGTTGTCTGGGGGCAGCTGTAGCACAGGTTTAGTGTGGCTGATTATTGACTGGAGGGTCAGGGGTTCAATTCCTGCTCTGTCTGGAGTCTGCATGTTGAAGTGTCCCTGAGAAAGACACTGAACCCCCAGTCGCTCCTGGTGGGTCAAGCCAGTGCCGGTGCACGGCAGCTTCGCCGCCATCAATGGGTGGATAGTTGGATCTATAAAGCACTTTGGTCATCTAAAGATGAGAAAAAGCACTATATAAGAGAACACCATTTTTGTCTGGCAGGCTCAGTGGTTCTGTATAGATGGACATATAAAATAGAAGTTATGAACATGCTTTGGAATATTTCTACTAAAATGCTATAAGCATAAAAAATACTGATTTTACTACTGAACTCAAAAATACACCTTATTCACACCAAAGTATATACAGTGGTATTAAAAAGTGTTTGCCCCCTTCCTGATTTCTCATTTTTTGTATGTTTTTCACACTTAAATGTTTCAGATCATCAAACAAATTTAAATATTAGACAAAGATAACACAAGTAAACACAAAATGCAGTTTTTAAATGAAGGTGTTTATTATTAAGGGTAAAAAAAAATCCAAACCTACGGTGCATCCGGAAAGTATTCGCGGCGCTTCACTTTTTCCACATTTTGTTATGTTACAGCCTTATTCCAAAAGGGATTAAATTCATTTTTCCCCTCAAAATTCTACACACAATACCCCATAATGACAATGTGAAAAAAGTTTTTTTTTTTTAGATTTTTGCAAATTTATTAAAAATAAAAAACTAAGAAATCACATGTACACAAGTATTCACAGCCGTTGCTGTGAAGCTCAAAATTGAGTTCAGGTGCGTCCTGTTTCCACTGATCATCCATGAGATGTTTCTACAGCTTAATTGGAGTCCACCTGTGGTAAATGTAGTTGACTGGACATGATTTGGAAAGGCACACACCTGTCTATATAAGGTCCCACAGCTGACAGTGCATGTAAGAGCACAAACCAAGCATGAAGTCAAAGAAATTGTCTGTAGACTTCCGTGACAGGATTGTCTCGAGGCACAAATCTGGGGAAGGGTACAGAAAAATTTCTGCTTCTTTGAAAATCCAAATAAGCACAGTGGCCTCCATCATCCATAAATGAAAGAAGTTTGGAGCCACCAGGACTCTTCTGAGAGCTGGCCAGCTGTCTAAACTGAGCAATCGGGGGAGAAGGGCCTTAGTCAGGGAGGTGACCAAGAACTCGATGGTCACTCTATCAGAGCTCCAGCATTCAGCTGTGGAGACAGGATAGCCTTCCAGAAGGACAGCCATCTACCAATCAGGCCTGTATGGTAGAGTGGCACCTGAAGGACTCTCAAACCATGAGAAACAAAATCCTCTGGTCTGATGAGACAAAGATTGAACTCTTTGGCATGACTGTCAGGCATCATGTTTGGAGGAAACCAGGCACCGCTCATAACAACTGCTCATAACATAGCTCTTTTAGCAGTAGGCTGCACCATCCTAGGTGTGCGACCAAGAGGTTTCGCAGGCCCTTCCTACCTACGGCTGTCAGACTTTATAACCTAAGCAGGGCTGCTCGTAGCGGCCATAAAAAAAATAAACTTTACAACCTAATAAGTACTGAATGCACAAAACGTAACAAACTTGCACAATAATGGTCCCCTAGGCTGACTCAAATACGAAATATGCTGTATGAGTACATCTTCGTACTATGTGAGGTAACTGAATAGACCGTTATGCTGTTTATTTCATCTAGCTACAATGCTCTGCGCTGTGTATATTTCTGTGTACATATGTATATTCACTGCTCTTATTATCTTATCTTCTAAATTATTGCTCTAAGTGTTGCTATCCCTGTGCTGTTGCAATCCTGAAATTTCCCCATTGTGGGACTAATAAAGGTTTATCTTACCTTATCTTAACCACGCCAATGGTGGCGGCAGCATCATGCTGTGGGGATGTTTGTCAGCGGCAGGAACTGGAAGACTAGTCAGGATAGAGGGAACGATGAATGCAGTAATGTACAGAGACATCCTGGATGAAAACCTGCTCCAGAGCACTTTGGACCTCAGACTGGGGCAATGGTTCATCTTTCAGCAGGACAATGGCCCTAAGCGCACAGTCAAGATATCAAAGGAGAGGTTTCAGGACAACTCTGTGAATGTCCTTGAGTGGCCCAGCCAGAGCCCAGACTTGAATCCAATTGAACATCTCTGGAGAGAGCTGAAAATGGCTGTGCACCGACGCTTCCCATCCAATCTGATGGAGCTTGAGAGGTGCTGCAAAAAGGAAAGGGCAAAACTGCCCAAAGATAGGTGTGCCAAGCTTGTAGCATCATATTCAAAAACATTTGAGGCTGTAATTGCTGCCAAAGGTGCATCAACAAAGTACTGAGCAAAGACTGTGAATATTTACGTACATGTGATTTCATAGTTGTTGTTTTTTTTTTTAATATATTTGCAAAAATCTCCAAAAAACTTTTTTCACATTGTCATTATAGGGCATTGTGTATAGAATTTTGAGGAAAAAAATGAATTTAATCCCTTTTGGAATAAGGCTGTAACATAACAAAATCTGGAAAAAGTGAAGCGCTGTGAATACTTTCCAGATGCACTGTACATGGCCCTGTGTGAAAAAGTGATTGCCCCCTAAACTTAATAGCTGGTTGGGCCACCCATAACAGCAACAGCTGCAATCAAGTGTTTGTGATAACTTGCACTAAGTCTTTTACAGCACTGTGGAGGAATTTTGGCACACTCATCTTTGCAGAATTGTTGTAATTCCATCACATTGGAGGGTTTTCGAGCATGAACTGCCTTTTTAAGGTCATGCTAGAGCAGCTCAATCGGATTCAGGTCAGGACTTTGACGAAGCCTCTCCAAAGTCTTCATTTTGTTTTTCTGAAGCCATTCAGAGGTGGACTTGCTGGTGTGTTTTGGATCATTGTCCTGCTACAGCACCCAAGTGTGCTTCACTTGAGGTCACAAACACATGGCTGGACATTCTCCTTCAGGATTTTTTGGTAGACAGCAGAATTCATATTTCCATTTACCATAGCATGTCTTCCAGGTCCTGAAGCAGCAAAACAGCCCCAGACCATCACACTACTACCACCATATTTTACTGTTGGTATGATGTTCCTGTTCTGAAATGCTCTGCTACTTTTACGACGGATGTAATGGGAATACACACTTTCCAAAAAGTTCAACTTTTGTCCTGTCAGTCCACAGAGTATTTTCCCAAAAGTCTTGGGGATCATCAAGATGTTTTCTGGCAAAACTGAGACGAGCCTTTATGTTCTTTTTGCTCAGCAGTGGTTTTCATCTTGGAATATTTAAGTGTGACATACATACAAAAAAACTGTCTTGGAACACTGCCATGCAGGCCATTTTTGCCCAGTCTCTTTCTTACGGTGGAGTCATGAACACTGACCTTAACTGAGGCAAGTGAGGCCTGCAGTTCTTTGGATGTTGTTGTGGGGTCTTTTGTGGCCTCTTGGATGAGTCATTAGTGCATTCTTGGGATAATTTTGGTCAGCCAGCCACTCCTGGGAAGGTTCACCACTATTCCATGTTTTCGCCATTTATGGTTTCCTCCCACATGCCATAAACATGCAAAGTTAGGTTAACTGGCATCAAACTGGGGATTCTAAATTGTCCTTAGGTATGACTGTGAGAGTGAATGGTTGTCTGTCTCTCTGTGTTGGCCCTGCGATGGACTGGCGCTCTGTCCAGGGTGTACCCTGGCTCTCGCCCAAAGATGCTGGGATAGGCTCCAGCCCCCCCGCGACCCGAAAAGGATTAAGCAGAAGAAGATGGATGGATGGCTTTCACTGTGGTTCACTGGAGTCCCAAAGCTTTAGAAATGGCTTTATAACCATATCCAGACTGATAGATCTCAGTTACTTTCTTTCACATTTGTTCCTGAATTTCTTTGGATTGCAGCACGATGTCTAGCTTTTGAGGCTCTTTTGGTCTACTTCACTTTGTCAGGCAGGTCCTATTTAAGTGATTTCTTGATTGAGAACAGGTGTGGCAGTAATCAGGCCTGGGTGTGGCTAGAGAAATTAAAGTCAGCTTTCTAAAGATGTGATAAATCACAGTTAATTTATGTTTTAACGGGGGGGGGAATCACTTTTTCACACAGAGCCATGTAGGTTTGGATTTTTTTTTTACCATTAATAATAAACACCTTCATTTAAAAACTGCATTTTGTGTTTACAGTGATCCCTCACTTATCGCGGTTAATGGGTTCCAGAACCGACCGCGAAAAGTGAAAAACCGCCAAGTAGCGTCACCCCAATGACGTCACCCATAAATAACACATACGTTCATTCTCTCACTCTCTCTCATATGATACGTGTGTGTGTGTGTATAAGTGTACATACATACGTAGATGTAAATAAAGTGTACATAAATATGCTTTTAGAACTCTTTTATTTTTATAACAAGATACGTAACTCAAGATGAAGATGATTTACGTACTGCACAGGTTAATGAGAGCTTTACTGCTCCTCAGGTGACGCGTCATCGTCAGGTGCTAGAGGCGCAGGATTGTCGAGGGCAGCTGCAGGAGGCGGCGTAGTGGCTCGACGGGAAGACTATTTCACACAAAAAGGGACAAGAGAACAGCGAAAAGTTCCACGCTGCGAGACTAGCGATAAAGAACAATGAATGCGGTCTTCCCTCGGTGGGTATGGGCGCTCTGCAGGGAGAAAGCTGGGTAAAACGTCTCGGCCAATCAGCTTGCGAGGTAAAACGTCTCGGCCAATCAGCTTGCGAGATTCCCGAGCAGTGAAGAGGTGGGCGGAGAGGAGTGGAGCGGTGGTCAGAGAGGTGGATTTTGAGTTGAGCGGCTCTCCGTGTTGATACCTGATGTTCTAATGTAGTCTCCCTGCCTTCTGCTAGCGCCCGCCCATTTTTTCTCAATTTTGAATTTTTGATGAATATTTCTGAAAAATCCGCGATGCACTGAGGGCGCGAAAGGTGAAGCGCGAAGTAGCGAGGGATCACTGTACTTGTGTTATCTTTGTCTAATATTTAAATTAGTTTGATGATCTGTAATATTTAAGTTTGACAAACATGCAAGAAAATGAGAAATCAGAAAGGTGACAAACACTTTTTTCACACCACTGTATGTAAGGTTTCACAAACTTAAGCAAATGCAGTAATACAAATGTAGAGGCTGCACAGTGCTGACAAATCCCCAGCAATCACTTGCCTGCCATTTGTGGTCCAATATGCCCCCCTCCCCCTTGCCCCCCCCCCCCACCAGGGCTGCATGCTAAGTCCTCTACTGTACTCCCTGTATACCTTTGACTGTATTCCAACCCACCCAACCACCATCATTGTGAAGTACATGGATGATACCATCTTTGCTGGGCTCATCACCGATGATGATGACAAGGCATACAGGGTGGAAGTAGAGAATCTGTTGCTGTGGTGCCAAGCAAACAACCTGAAACTGAATGACCAAAAAACCAAGGAACTCATACTGGACTTCTGGAAGAACAGACAGGACCCCCCCCCCCCCACACACACACACACACACATACACACACCTCCTCATAAATGGCAACCATGTGAAAACCGTCCCCACTTTTGGGTTCCTGGGGCCTCATGTACAAAGACTTGCGTGGATTTCCTACTGAAAGATGACATACATTTAAATCAAGACAATGCCATAGGCAAAAAAATCTAGATGTAGGAAACAGTGTGTACACAGGAATCCAAGGACATTTCCTTTGTACATACCAATCTGCTTGAAATTGAATGCACGTGAGGAAATACCGGACTCCTCCCTCGACATGCCTCCATTTGAATATGCAATTAGATGCAAAAAGATATGCAAATAGACAGATAAAAGCCCTGCACCTTTGATTCTCCTGTATCCATGATCAAAAATAATGGTTTTAATGGAATTTCATGGATTGTGAGTTGGAGGCGCTCCTGAATGAGGTAGAGGCACATAAAAATGTTTTGTTTGGCACGCTGTCTTCCGGCATTAGCGCTGGATACAGGTAATTCAGTAGCCTGCTCACAGCCCTATAAAATTAGTTTGTTTCCTTTATTCAGATAAGGATGAGAAGGAGATGTTTATTTAACTTTGATGTGTTTCGACTGACGTCTGTAGTTGTCCTCAGAAGCGTCAGCTGATGACTGTGATTTGGAGTGTGTATTGCTCAGTAGTTAAAGTGCCAGATTTCAAAGCAGAAGGTTCCAGGTATGACACCAGCTGCGATCTCTTTTAGGGACCACAAGGGAAATAAATGTGCGTACTTTCTTGTGTCATCCCATTGTTTTTAAATATATGTTGTATCTTTTGTACAATGTTATTTTAAACAATGAATAAATCAGTCAATTTGTGACCAGCTGGGTGGATCAGCTGGTTGAATTAAAGGAAATCGGTCATGAAAAAGAAGACAATATGAACCTATTTAATGGGTAGCCAAGGTCACCTGTCAGTTGAAAGCAGATCATATTAGACTCGACAAGTACATATTTTATGTTCAAAATGCAAATCTTATACTTTACAGTTATATACAACTTACATGGATTACACTCACTACTACTGTAAATGAATGAAATGCGCTGGGGAAGGGTGACACTGTTGCATTTCAAACTTTACGCATGTGTTTATTGACATAACTACTGTACACACAGATGCAATTGGGGGCTTGGTAGAATGCTGTGAAACTGTAGTTTAATCAGCAAAAAAAGAAAGTCACTTACTCAAACCACTGAACTGTAATAAAGCCTTGAAGACAGGGTGATATTTGGGGGTGCACAGGCGCATTGCATATGAGGTGGGTTATTATTGGGACAATTACATGAACTTACTCACCAAGAAGCCACCCATCTGCACAGTGCCAGCTTGTAGTTTGATCCCAACAATGTTGTTCATCAGAATCATTAGGAAAACCAGCTCTCACTGCAAATTGTGCTTTGATGTTGGCCTGTTCAACTGCATTGTATGGGAATATGATGTACCTGGTTGACAGCTGGATAATGCCATCCCACACAGTTGGCATAGCTCGGCTCAGGCTTGACTGGGAAATTCCCAATTGCTTTGCCAGCTCCCTCTGGAATGCCCCTGATTCCAGAAACCCCAGAGTTGTCAGCACCTGCACTGGGATGAGCAGCACATGGCTTCTCGCCGTGTCACGCTCCAAGAGTGGCTGTACCTCTAAGCACAGTTCCACAAGGACTGCCCATGGAAACCTAAACCAGCTGAAAAGCTAGTCATCATCCTGAGCAAGAAAATTTTCTCTATCTCTAAATACCCTTTCTCTTTTCACTGCGCAATTTACAATATCCTCTCATAATGCTAATGCCATTATTGTTAAAGGCATTTTCTGCATTTCTTTGTGCTTGTTTTTATATCCACTTATCTAACTGTGCACACTTGGATGTTTGTTCATCATGTGTCTCTGGTGTGTACAAACATTTTCACGCCATTATCAGTCTCCCAACATCACCTCTGAGTGTCGCCAATGGACCAATAACAGTAGAAACATACGTACACCAGCTATGAAGATGGCATGGGGCTGCACATATTTCCATGGTCAATTTTCCATGGAAAAGAACGTACGCCATGTTTTTGTGCATAAGTACCCTTTGTACATGAAGCCCCTGGACACCCATATCTCCTCTGACCTCTCCTGGACTCTCAACACCAAGGCCCTGGTGAAGAAAGCCCAGCAGCAGCTGCACTTCCTCCATGTCCTGAGGAAAAATAACCTGGACCAGAAGCTACTGCTGGCCTTCTACTGCTGCTCAGTGGAGAGTGTGCTCACCTACTGTCTGGGTGTGTGGTACACCAGCTCCACGGCCAAGAACAGGAAGGCTGTACAGAGGGTCATCAACACCGCCCAAAAAATTATCGGTAGCACCTCTGCCCTCCCTGGAAGACATCTCCAGAGCCTCCTGTCTCAGAAGAATCTTAGCCATCACAGGAGACCCCTCACATCCCACCCACCACCTATTTGACCTGCTTCCCTCTAGACGATGGTTTAGATCAATCAGGTCCCACACCTCCAGACTGACAAACAGTTTCTTTCCCTGGGCCATCCAAACTGCAAACAGTCAGAGGCCCCACCCCCATCCCTCTGAACGATCACGTGCACAGAACTGAGGACTTTTTTAATTATCACAATAACACACCTCTCTTAGCACTCCGTACGTTCATGTATATTGATCCATCCGTGAAACAACTACTATGTATATTTTCCATAATCCTTGGGCAATTTTACTCAATTGTGCGCTCAATTGTGTGTTCCGTACTCCACACTCTTATGTACATAGTTCCAGCCGTGAAGCCACTACCATACCTCTGTATATTTCCAGAATCCTCGGCTATTTTTATTTCAGTCGTGTGTTTAATCGTGTGCTCTGTAACTGTGTTTTTTATCTAATTCTTCTCGCTTACTTTCTTGCGCAGTCGCCTGGTGGAGCACCCACAATTTCGTTGTGCTGTACAACTGTACAATGACAATAAAGCCTATTCTATTCTATATTGCCCTCTATAGGTTATCCAGAATAATGCACCCTTAGATTGCCACACCTACTAGAAGCATGGAGTGGTGCATGCATGGCGTAGTACAGTGATCCCTCGCTACTTCGCGCTTCACCTTTCGCGCCCTCAGTGCATCGCGGATTTTTCAAAAATATTCATCAAAAATTCAAAATTGAGAAATAATTGGCGGGCGCTAGCAGAAGGCAGGGAGACTACATTAGACCATCAGGTATCAACACGGAGAGCCACACAACTCAAAAAATCCACCTCTCTGTTCGCTGTTCTCGTGTTGGCTCGGCTCGGAAATCTCGCAAGCTGATTGGCCGAGACGTTTCACCCCGCAAGCTGATTGGCCGAGACATTTCACCCACCTCCTCTCCCTGCCGAGCGCCCATGAAGGGAATCCGGAAGACCGCATTCATTGCTCTTTATAGCTCGTGTTACGTAGTCTCGCAGCGTGGAACTTTTTGCTGTTCTCTTGTGCCATTTTGTGTGAAATAGTCTTCCCGTCGAGCCACTACGCCACCTCCTGCAGCTTCTCCAGCTCTATCGGAAGCTGCCCTCGACGATCCTGCGCTTCTAGCACCTGACGATGAGGCGTCACCTGAGGAGCAGTAAAGCTCTCATTAACCTGTGAAGTAAATCATCTTCATCTTGAGTTACGTATCTTGTTATAAGAATAAAAGAGTTCTAAAAACATATTTATGTACACTTTATTTACATCTACGTATGTATGTACACGTACACACACACACACACACGTATCATATGAGAGAGAGAGAGTGAGAGAATGAACGTACGTATTATTTATGGATGACGTCATTAGAGGTGACGCTACTTCGCGGTTTTTCACTTTTCGCGGTCGGTTCTGGAACCCATTAACTGCGATAAGTGAGGGATCACTGTATATTGAATGCAGCCAACAAGACAATCCGCCCTACTTCTATCAGTGTAACTAAACATGTACATAAAATAATGAGCAAAGAACATTATACGGTGAGACTATACTCAGTTGCAAACAATCATTGGAGCAGACATACATCTTTAACTGCTAACACAAGTTTGGGTATGAGTCAAACATATATGCATCAACTTATGCTAAATGTTAGCTCATTAGCAAAGCAGCAAACAATAAAGATACAGTCCATTACTCACTGGCACTAGATACACTGTTACCAGACGACAACTGTAATGAAGGCAATAGACTGGAAAGTGCAAGGCTTCGATGTCGAGTCCAGAAACACCGTGGTTCAAACTGTGTGCTGACCTCCCAATCTCCATCCCACAGACTGGGAAAACGAAGGGAGGGTGGTGCTAGCAGGATCTGACTGGTCAAGAGTCTGCGCAGTTTGACTGACAGGAGCAAAAGATGCAAGGATAGCAAGTAGTGTGTCTAAACGGCAGTCACCACCAGAGGGGGCCCTTTTTACACCATTGTTGAAAAATCTTTATACAATTACCAAGTACACATTTTTTTACTTCAGTGGATTACAGTCTGAGCTGTCTGAAGGAAAGTGACTGCCGACAATACGATAGTACGTCTTCAGTCTTTAACATACGAGGGGGGGCTTAAAAGTTCATAGTGGTCAAATTTGACCAAATGTGGTTTATTTTTCAGCCGCAGGGATCCAAGCGCTGCAACAATGATGAAAGAAGTGTGTGGACCGAAGGGGAGACTACATTACGTTGAAAAATAAACTCCATTTGGTCAAATTTGACCACTATGAACCTTTCAGCCGGTGAACTTTCCAGCCTCCCTTCGTACGTCAATTTAATTCTTGCTATGGGTGTTCAGATTAAGTAGCCCCTCTTCAGCAGTGCTAGTGTAGCTGTTCCTCAGCGACTTCTAGCTTTGTTGGAGCTGGTTGCTGTTCTGAAAATTTGAGTGACTATTTTTGATGTGCAGTAGGTCTCTACTGGCCCTGGGGTCCCAAAAGTCTTCTGGCGTGTAGAGGAATAAGCAAAGCTGGACTGTCTTCTAGTCCTCAGGAACACTTATTGAACCATTTACAGGTGCATCTTAAAAAATTAAAATAATTTATTAAGATGCACCTGTACATGCGGAGTAAAATACAGCATATGATTGTAGCTCCTCTGTCCAGAGGCTGGACTAGATTCAAGATTCAAGGGCTTTATTATCAGGTGCACAGTTAAGAAATGCAACATTTCCTGAGCAATGAAATTCTTACTCTGCTCTCCAAACAAATGTCAAGGTAATAGGTACACAACATACTAATAAAGTAATAACACGTCTAATGCTAATGGATACTAATAACACACAGTAAGGCAATTAGGACACCTTAAGCACATACTAAGTACTAATACTAATGAATACTAGTAACACACATTAGGCGATTTGGACAGCTAAAGCAGTTATAGCAGTCAAACTAGAGGAAACAAGAGGAATGAAATTTGAAAGTTCACTGGATGACTAAAGTGGACAGTGATATATTGATTTCAGAGATGATATGAACTTGATGGCATAAGCCATGAGCAGTGTGCAAATGAGCAGTATACAAATTAGACCCAGTGTGAGAATTTCTCTTTAGTGATAATACCAGTAGCAGAGATGTTATAGACATCAGACGGGGTGAGACTATGTACACTGTACAAGTGAGCAATGTGCAAATTTAGCAACCGGTGTGTGAGTTCCTATTTGCAAAGCTGTGTTGCAGAGTTTTGGGAGTTTGTTATTTGTTCAGGAGTCTGATGGCACTGGGAAAGAAGGAGTTTTTTAGTCTGGTTGTCCTGCATTTGACACTTCTGTACCTCTGGCCTGAGGGTAGAAGTGTGAATATTCTGTGCTGGGGGTGGGTGGGGTCCCGGAGGATGGCATCAGCTCTCCTTTGTACTCTGCGGTGGTAGATGCTCTGCAGAGAGGGGAGTGCAGTCCTGATGATCTTCTCCGCTGTCTTTACCACTCTCCACAGGTGTTTGCGGTCCAGGGCAGTAGTGCTGCCATACCACGCAGTGATGCAGTTGGTCAGGATGCTCTCGATGATGCAGCTGCAGAAATTGTTGAGGATCCTGGGGGGACATGCCAAACTTCTTCAACCTCCTCAGAAAGTGCAGCTGCTGTTGAGCTCTCTTAATCAGCTATGTGGTGTTGTGTGTCCACGTG
Organism: Pholidichthys leucotaenia; assembly: GCA_020510985.1. Taxonomy (NCBI): domain Eukaryota; kingdom Metazoa; phylum Chordata; class Actinopteri; order Cichliformes; family Pholidichthyidae; genus Pholidichthys; species Pholidichthys leucotaenia. The sequence continues at coordinate 169,409,124 of CM035846.1, forward strand.
TTGTCCTTGCTGATGTGGATGCCCAGGTATTTAAAGCTGCTCACCCTCTCCACCTCAAGCTCCCAGATGAACAGTGGCCGATGGGGTCTCCTCCTTTCCTTCCTCATGTCCACTATCATCTCCTTTGTCTTGTCCATGTTGAGGGTGAGGTTGCTGTCCTCACACCATGGCACCAGGCTGGCCACCTCCCTCCTGTAGGATGCTTCGTCATCACCAGTGATGCGTCCTATCACTGCTGTGTCATCCGCAAACTTTAAGATGATATTGTCCTTGCGGAAGGCAACACAGTCATGGCTGAAGAAGCTGTAGAGGATTGGGTTGCGAACACAACCCTGTGGGACACCTGTGTTTGTGATGATGCTGGCTGAGGTCCTGTTACCCATCCTGACAGACTGGGGCCTGCCAGTTAGGAAGTCCAGTAGCCAGTGGCAGAGGGTGGGGTGCAGGCCAAGTGAAGACAATTTGTCAGTGAGTTTGTGGGGAACGACCATGTTGAAGGTGGAGCTGTAGTCGACAAAGAGCATCCTAACGTAGGAGTCTTTATCTTCCAAGTGAGAGAGAGAATAATAGAGTGCTGCAGCAATGGCATCTGTGGTGGACCTGTTGGGCTTGTAGGAGTACTGCAGGGGGTCCAGGGTATTTGGTATGCTGTCCTGAACAAGGGGCAGCACCACTCTCTCGAAGCACTTCATGACGACTGGAATGAGTGCTACCGGTCTGTAATCATTCAGGCAGGTCGGCAGGCTAATTTTGGGGAGGGGGATGATGGTTGTGTTTTTGAAACAGGAGGGGACTATGTTCTGGATGAGGGAGAGGTTGAAGATGGATGTGAGAACGTCAGTCAGCTCAACAGCACATCCCTGGGCGGGCCCAGGGATGTTGTCTGGTCCTCCTGCCTTGCAGGGTTGATATTCCTCAGTGCTTTGTTCACCGGGCCTGGTGAGACTTTTAGTGGAGGCAGAGGGGGCGTGAGTGTGTGTCTCCTCTCTGTACTGTAGCTGGTGGTCTCAAAGCGGGTGTGAAAGGTGTTGAGATCATCCTGCAGGCCGTCTGTGGAGCTAGTGGTGCTGCTGTTGGTCCTCTTGTAGTCTGTGACGTGATGCAGGCCTTATCACATGCACCCCAGGTCAGGAGTGGAGTAGAGGGTTTTCAGCTTTTCCCTGTACTGCCTCTTGGCTGTTGTTATAGCCTTCCTCAATTCATACTTTGCAGCTTTGTACTTGACCTCATTGACTGACTTAAATGCAAGAGAGCGAGCATGCAGCATCTGACGTACCTGACTGTTGATCCAGGGCTTAATAACAGGGTTTGTTTGTTTCAGTTTTGTCTGTAGGCTGGGTACATAAACAGGGAGAAGTGATCTGACTGTCCTAAGCGGGGGCGGGGTGTCGCACTGTATGCACCGCGTATGATTGTGTAAACATGATCCAGTGTGTTTTTATTGCGGGTGGGAATGTCTACATGCTGGTAATACCCATCCCGATGGGTCGTCTCTACTGCACTGATGATATCATGGAGTTTGCTTAGCACTATTGTGTAGTTGCTTTGGGGGCGAATGTAGACAGCAGCCAAAAACACAGCAGTAAATTCCCTTGGTAGATAATAGGGACGGCATTTCAGCAGTAAAAACTCCACCTCAGGTGAACAGCGCTTGTAAACAGTCTGTACATCTCCACACCACGAGTTGTTTATAAACACACACACACACACACTCTCCCCTCATCTTACCCGAGACTCCAGTTCTTTCTGCTCAATGTGTTGAGTGAGTCTATAATTGAATGGCGCACTCCGGGACTCTGTCCAAGAGCCAGGTCTCACAAAAAATTAGGGCGCAGCACTCTCTTATATCCCGTTGGTCTTCAATCCTTACTCTTAGTTCATCTAGCTTGTTTTGCAAAGACCGTACGTTTGCCAGCAAGAGGCTGGGCAGCAGTGGTCAGCTGGCGCAAGCATTTAGCCTACCATGTAGCCCTCCTCTTTTACCTCGTCTCCGGCGCCACCTCCGACGCGCTATCTTGGGGTCAGCATGCCCATGCAGGCTCAGTGCGTCGGGACCTTCCTGGGAGTGGTGCTGCTCGCTGCGTAGCACAATGCATTGCAGATTGGATGGCATGAAGCCAGTAAATTCCGTATGACTACTCGTCTTGTCGATGTCCAGTAGTGTCTTTACTGATTAACATTTATACCCCACATAAAAATTTGAATATAATTCGCTGTAATGGACACATTTTGATTAATTTTGAAGGCTTAAAACACTTTAAACAAACATCACTAAAAAGCCCCATAGCTGGGAGTTTTTATCTGATAATTTACCAGCACACCCTGTGGAATGCTTTAAGTCACAAATGAACACTTCGGTTTATGTATGTAAATGACTCGTTTTGCTTTTATCCATTATTTAAGTTGGGATAATTTTCTTCTGCACTTGATTTTTTACAGAATTTCAGTCATTCATCAAATAATGGTTTATCCATCTGCCTTCACTAGTGACTCACAGCTGCTCCAACCATAGCACTGCTGAGCCGCAAAAAGGAAGCAGGGTTGCTGTGTGGGCAAATATTTCACGCTGGCATTCAGTGGCCTTGAGCAGGATTTAAAGGTTTTGAACAGATTGTTGTAGAGTGTCTTCCTCCATCTCCAGTTGAACAGCCTTCATTATGCTCAGATGCTATGTCGGCTCTTAATGTGAAACGCTTTGTCTTGTTTCAGAGATTTGAATAGACTTTCATGCAAACAAAGTCATTAAGGATTGCTTTAAGCCTTCTAACATGGGTGGGAGGATTTTCAGAGATTATCCTAAAAAATGAAAAATGTGGTGCATTTATCATTTTAATTATTCACATAAGACAATGGAAATTTCGAATCTGTGATGATTACAGGGGTAAGTTTTCCCAAGGCGCTAATGAATTTTACACAGATCTGCAGATGAACTACAGTCTAACAGAAGAACAACATTATTTCTTTTGCTTTGTCTCTGCTTCACAGCCAAACCTGCAGAACTGTAATAGATGAACACATAACAGATGAAAAACTTCCCCAAAATAAATCTAATATTGTGTCTTCTGGTCTACAAATAGAATGTCCATCCACACTGGGTGGATGGACATTCTATGAGAAACCTTCATTGGCTTCCCATAGAATTCAGAATTAAGTTTAAAATCCTTCTCCTCACTTACAAAGCTCTAAATGATCAGGCCCTTTGTTATTTATAAGATCTGATAGTACCTTATCATCCTAACAGAGCACTACACTCCCAAAATGCAGGTTGGTAAATGATGTTCACTTATATAGCGCTTTTTCTTATCTCTGGATGACCAAAGTGCTTTACAGATCCTGTTATCCACCCATTCACACACTGATGGTGACAGAGTTGCCATGCAAGGCACTGGCCTGACTCACCGGGGGCAACTGGGGGTTCAGTGTCTTGCTCAAGGACACTTCCTCACATAGACTGCAGAGAGAGTGGGAATTGAACCACTGACCCTTTGATCAGTAGTCGGTCACACTACACCTGTGGCACAGCTGCCCCCAGGACTACTTTTAATACCTAGAATCTCTAAAAGTACAATGGGAGGCAGCGCTTACAGTTATCAGGCTCCTCTCCTTTAGAACCAGCTGCCAATCTGGATTCGGGAGTCAGACTTGATCTCCGTTTTTAATAATATGGTTAAAACTTATTGACAAAGCCTATAGTTAGGGTGGGATCAGGTGACCCTGAACCCTCCCTTAGTTATGCTGCTAATAAGTTTAGACAGTCAGTGGACCTCCAACAGTACATTGGGCTTCACTCCTTTCTTCACTCTCAATGTAATATTTTTGGTGGTCATTAACATCTGTTTGTTCTCTCCCATAGACTGAGTCCTCATCATGCTGTTTGTTCTCTACATGTCTGTTCTTCTTCTCTATCACCCCCCAGACTGTTACAGCAGATGACTGCCCCTCCCTGAGTCTGGTTCTGCTGGAGATTTCTTCCTGCTAAAAAGGAGTTTTTCCCTCTCCACTGTCACCAAGTACTTGCTCACAGGGGATCGCCTGATTGCTGGTGTCTTTCTGCAATTGTGTGGAGAACTTTGAAACAAAAAGTGCAACACCACCCTACTGTTGCACACCTTCAGATGTGTTTTCAGGAAAACAAATCACTCCCTTGTTTGGTATCTTCAGTGTCGAAATTAAGTGTGAGCAAGAACGACAACATTACGAAGTGATAAATGCTTTACATCCAAACTTTTTTTGAACGTATTTTGAGCCTGAAATGAATGAATCAATACATTAAAGAAAAGACAAAAGATTAAATATGTTGGGTTCATACTGTTTGCAGTGAAATAATAGTCACGGTAACTTTTTCTCCATACCTTCCCATTTCAAGCATTTTTCAGATTTTCGGTTGCAAGTCTTGATTGAATACAAATAAAGGACACATTCTAGACACATTGTAGATAAACTTTACTGTCCTGTTACCCCAGTAAAGAGACTCATAAAAATCATTAAAAAAATAAGCCATATTAAATAAATATCCCAGAAGTAAATTAAAGGGCTTTTAAGACTTAAATCTTTTAATATCTCATTTTAGAAGGTGCAGGGTTTTCCAAGTAAATTATGTCATCACAAAACAACAAAAACTAAGATATACTACTGTCTGTCTAAGACATTTTGGGTCCTTCAGAAACAAAACACCTTGTAGTAGGTGGTGACACCTTTCAAACACTGAAACCCTGGTTCATATTTGTGTAGACTTTATGTGACCTCATGAGGAGATTGTGATATAGCTATAGTGGTTTATTACAATATCAAGCATCTGCCCCAACAACCAGGAGGTCGTGGATTCAAATCCAAGCTGGGTCATACCAAATAAAAATGGAACTTTATGCCTTGTAGCTGTTTTCTGTTTCAACAACCCATTTTACAATAGATTGTTTTCTATGCTTTTTAATCATTTGTCAAGACTGTGCTTTGATAGTAAAAACTAATGGAGACAGGGTTGTGTAGAGGCTTCCTCTATTGTAAATTATGTAAACGGAAGAAAGCAATGTCACACATTTAAAGCTATAGAATAATGATATTTCCATAAAAATTAATGAGCTTTCCAACTGTATTTAGTGCAAACACTTTTATCATAGCTTGAACTTAATGAAAAAGTGTTCTTTATTGCCCCTCAACAGTTATTGTCACAAGCATGCACTTTACGCACGCACAAATGGAAACAGCAAGCCCACTTGCAAGTGAAGAGTGTTTTAATAAAGATGACGTCAAACATACAACAAATGTCCAACATAGGAGTCCATGAAGGTTAGCTGCACAACAGGTGAATACAGTTCAGCGGACTCAGGTTTGGACTTAGAGTAAGGCTGTTTACATAAGCCCCAGGGTAAAACTGGCCACTGGGGAAAACCAGAAATGTAAACCGGGAAGTTGGACTTACATAGAAGTGTCAGAGCGCAGCTAGGCTCTGGGAAGCAACAACAACCGTAGTCCAAGAGAATAAGTCCAAACACGAGGAGCAGGCTGAACAGAACAACTCACGGTGTGCAGGGCAAAGACAATCCACTGCACTGACGATGCACAGGAGGGCGGACAGGCCTTAAGTAACACCAGTACTGATGATCACCGTGATTGCCCATGCAAATCAGTGATTGCAGAGCTGATGGAAAGCAGGTGTGAGTGATAGTGTGTGTATGGGTGAGAATGTGTGTGTGAGTGCCTATGAATCTGAGCAGGGAGAGGAACGGACGATGACAGATTGGAATCACCTGTCAGGAATTGACAGGAGAGGGGGGAGTGGCTACCAGAGGCAAAAGGTACAGAAGATATATGGAAGGCCAAAGGTAGCATAAACCACAGATAATATGAGACAGGAAACCATCATGAAACTTGAGCTTGGGAACCACCAGCTCTGCTCATGACAGAGCCTCCCTCTCAAGGGGTGGATTCCAGACACCCAATGTACCATCAAAACCAGAGACACCCCCCCCCCCCCAACCGGACCTGGAACAAACTACCCCGGGTGGGTGGTGGGGGGAAACAGGCTAGGAGGGAATAACAAAAAACAACCCTGCACAAGACTGCAACAGAAACACACTAACATACACTGCCCCAAAACCCAGACACAAAAGACTAAGCCCCCCAGGCCAAAGAGTCCCAGAATTCAGGGAGCCGACCAAAATCCCAGGTCCAGTGGGCGACGAGCCGCGGCCAATCGGGTGGCCTGCCCGAGTCCCAACCCCCGCACGCAGACAGCCGAAAAGCGTCAAGCAGCCTGCAGGAGCAAACGGGCCACCAGGCCTGTAGATTTAGTCCTTCGGGCGGCTGACCAACACTGCTAGGCCACAAGGCCCAGAGACTCAGTCCCTCCGGCGGTCGGCCAGCGTTGTTAATCCACCAGGGCCGACGGGGTAAGGCAGGAGGCGGCCTGCCTACCGGGAAGCTCACTGGTGGGTGACCGGACCAAAGAGAGGGAACCCCCATGGCATAGGACCGGGAGGAGAAGGGAACCATGGTGTCCTTATGGCAATCCGCAGTGCCCTCAGGGATCCCTGCTTGGGACCCAGCTGCACCCGCGGTGGACCCCGACCGGGCCAGCTCCACTGCACCCACGATGGCCCCCGACCAGGCCGGCTCTGCCCCACCCACGATGGACTCCAGCGGAAGCCTTGCTGCACCTGCAGTGACCTCTGGCTGAGGCTCAGCTGCGCCCGCGGTGACCTCTGGCTGAGGCTCAGCTGCACCCGCGGTGGACCTCGATTGGGCCAGAGCTGCACACGCAATGGGCTCCGGTTGGAGCACCGTTGCACCAGCGGTGACCCCCATCGGGGGCCTCATTGCTCCCACGGTGGCCCCCAACCGGGCCGGCTCTGCTGCACCCGTGGTGACCTCCGGCTGAGGCTCAGCTGCACCCATGATGGGCCCCGATTTAGCCACAGCTGCACCTACGACAGGTCCCGATTGGGCCAGAGCTGCACCCACGACGGGCACTGGCTGGAGCGCCATTGCACCAGCGGTGATCCCCATCGGGGGCCTCATTGCTCCCGCGGTGGACTCCCCAGCAAGGCAGGTGGTGCTCCTCATGCCACCTGGCGCTGGACCTCTATCCTCGGCGGCTTCCGTTGAGGTCAGCAGCGCTCCAGCAACCCTGGCGGGGGGCTCCGAACCCAGGGGGAAAGTAAAAAGAGACAGGGTCAGGGTCACCAGCAGCGGCAGAACCCAGTGAGGCGGCCCCGAGGGCTACTCCAAGCAGCCCTGGGCCCTCCTCACCATGAGTCGGGCAGTGTGACATGGACATGTGCAGTATTGACACAGTGGAGCACACTTGCCTAAACTCGGGCTCTACCGCCGTCCAGGACTCCGGCGATCCAGGAAGCACTGGCCCTCAGGCTGGGAAGACGCTGCACCTGCAGAGGTCCCCAATTGGGACGGAACCCCTGCGTCGACCTCCACCGAGGAAAATGGATGGTTGTCGACTCCGGCAGGTTGGACCGGATCAGTGGAGACCTCAGGTGGTGATGGGTCTCCCCCGGTGACCCTAGGAGGATGCTCAGGAATGGCAACAGATGGAAAGGGGTTAGGGTCGTCGGCAGCAGTGGATGGCTCTGCCGCAATGGCTCGTGCAGCAGGTGGGATGGTGACTGCAGTCTCGGGGCCCCCAGGCAATCTCCCCCACATTGATGACTCATCCGACATGGCTGCTGAGGGCTGCCCCACCACTGATCCTGGCACAGGATCCTTCAGGGCCTCAGACCTCCCCTCCGTCTGGCGACTTGGCTCGCAAACCGGCGAGCTCACAGGAGCACACAGAGGGGACACGGAGAGGATCATGAGGAGTTATAACATGCCGCTGGCGCAGAGAGCTCAGGCGACTGCAGAACCTGAGTCTCTTGGCCAGGGAACAGGTAAACTTGTTCATTAATAATAGAAGAATGAGAAGGAACTTGCCTGTTCTCCTGGTGTTCGACGTCTCCAGCGGCGTCAGAAGCACTTTTATCTCCCTCCATGTCCATGGTGGCCTTGGCCTCCTTGATATGCAGAGGAGAAACCTCCAAAATATGCACAGGAGAAGAATCTGGGGAAAAAACTGAAATCCCCACATTGGCGGAGGTAAAAGTTGTGGAGAAGACGGTAGCAGGTGACACCTTGGGAGAAACCAGCAGCTCTACAGCAGGATTCTCCTTCTCCGGTAAAGGAGGAGTTGCTGACTGGATGATTATGGATTCCTTTGGGCGAGACCTCTGGGAACAGCGACGACATGGAGGAGCAGATGGTTTCTTGACCAGCGCACACTCGGGCTCCGCCTCCCTCGGGGAACGCTCCTCCATCGCCCCAAGAACTCCCTCCGAAAACAGCGGGAACTCGGGGGAAACAGGAGAGGCAGGTGGAGGTGAGTTGACAGCAATTAACAGCTCATGAGGAATCAGACAAGCGGTTTCAGCAGAGTAGAAGTGATTGAACGAGCACTTGCCTGAATTCCTGGGAGGTGACGACATCCGCTGTCTCCCCAAGGTCAAATTCGTCATAGTGGTGAGGAGTCTCCAGGATCGGAGCACGCTCAGTCACGGGCTGGAGCTCCAGCTCCCACGGAGAATACTTCCCCAACTCTGATGCCAAATCAGAGTTTGCCACGGCTTCACCTCCAAGAGAAGATCCGTCTCCGCCAGCAAAAGCTGCTTGCATTCCTCCATCTCCTCAGCAGACGGAGCGGGCCATGATTCAGGGAGCTGAGCTGTCGCAGGCGAAGCTGGGGCTTCCAACGGCGCATGTGCCTCTTCTTAATATGGACCGGCTCTGGCATCAAAACATCCTCCATCGACAGGGAGTTGATGCGGCTGAGCACGTCGGTAGCCTCCGGGTTACTCCATAGGCCAGGGTTCATCCTCATTACCCAAGCTGCCTGGTTCTTCTGGACCATCTCCGGAGAGGAAGAGGTCTGCGCCCGTGCCAAGAGGTCCTTCAGGAGGGACACCGCTAGCCGCTCCAACTTATCCATGATTCTGCCGTGACTCAGGTAGGTGAGAAACACAGACAGATGAAAGAACACAACTTCACCGCTGGGCTTTCACTGGTCGGTGCATTCTGTCACAAGTGTGCGCTTTATGCACGCACAAATAGAAACAACAAGCCCACTTGCAGGTGAAGAGTGTTTTAATAAAGATGATGTCAAACATACAACAAATGTCCAACATAGGAGTCCATGAAGGTTAGCTGCACAACAGGTGAATACAGTTCAGCAGAGTCAGGTTTGGACTTAGAGTAAGGCTGTTTACATAAGCCCCAGGGTAAAACTGGCCACTGGGGAAAACCAGAAATGTAAACCGGGAAGTTGGACTTACACAGAAGTGTCGGAGCGCAGCTAGGCTCTGGGAAACAACAACAACCGTAGTCCAAGAGAATAAGTCCAAACACGAGGAGCAGGCTGAACAGAACAACTCACGGTGTGCAGGGCAAAGACAGTCCAATGCACCGACAATGCACAGGAGGGTGGACAGACCTTAAGTAACACCAGCCCTGATGATTACTGTGATTGCCGGTGCGAATCAGTGATTGCAGAGTTGATGGAAAGCAGATGTGAATGATAGTGTGTGTATGGGTGAGAATGTGTGTGTGAGTGCGTGTGAATCTGAGCAGGGAGAGGAATGGATGATGACAGATTGAAATCACCTGTCAGGAACTGACAGGAGAGGGGGGAGTGGCTACCAGAGGCAAAAGGTACAGAAGATATATGGAAGGCCAAAGGTAGCATAAACCACAGATAATATGAGACAGGAGCTTGGGAACCACCAGCTTGGCTCATGACAGTTATTTGATGTTGTGTTTGTCTGTGTGGAGTTTGCATGTTAAGATAAGATAAGATAAGATAAGATAAGCCTTTATTAGTCCCACAATGGGGAAATTCCAGGATTACAGCAGCACAGGGACAACAGCACTCAGAGCAATAGTTAATAAGACAATAAGATGAGAACTGGTTAGCCAAACTCAGTAAATGAATATACAGTGGTGTGAAAAAGTGTTTGCCCCCTTCCTGATTTCTCATTTTTTCTATGTTTGTCACATTTAAATGTTTCAGATCATCAAACAAATTTAAATATTAGACAAAGACAACACAAGTAAACACAAAATGCAGTTTTTAAATGAAGGTGTTTATTATTAAAGGAAAAAATCCAAACCTACATGGCCCTGTGTGAAAAAGTGATTGCCCCTAAACCTAATAACTGGTTGGGCCACCCTTAGCAGCAACACCTGCAATCAAGCGTTTGCGATAACTGGCAATGAGTCTTTTACAGTGCTGTGGAGTTCTTTGCAGAATTGTTGTAATTCAGCCACATTGGTGGGTTTTTGAGCATGAACCCCCTTTTTAAGGTCAAGCCACAGCATTTCAATCGGATTCAGGTCAGGACTTTGAGGAAGCCACTCCAAAGTCTTCATTTTGTTTTTCTTAAGCCATTCAGAGGTGGACTTGTTGGTGTGTTTTGGATCATTGTCCTGCTGCAGAACCCAAGTGCACTTCAGCTTGCACTCAAACAGATGTCTGAACATTCTCCTTCAGGATTTTTTGGTAGACAGCAGAATTCATGGTTCCATTTAGCACAGCAGGTCTTCCAGGTCCTGCAGTAGCAAAACAGCCCCAGACCTTCACACTACCACCACCATATTTTACTGCTGGTATGATGTTCCTTTTCTGAAATGCTGCATTGTAGAGGAATGAACAAGACAAGACACGAACGTTGCATACACACACTTTATTCCTCTGACAGCAAACTAAGATTGCTCTCACAGTGCCAAAGCCATCCTTTTATACCTCTTACACATTCCTTTCTTTGGCACCAAGAATACACTTCATTACCATAGCGTACATTACATCTCAATACATTCACACCTGCAGTCCCAAGTGTGAAGGCACATCTTAACATCTCTTTTCCCCCACAGCGCTCTGGTGCCTAACTCTGCCTCTCATCCTTTCAGTTCTCCCCCCCCCAGGGTGCCACAGCACCTGCATTCGTCTCTCTCGCCTGAAGCACAAGCATTACCATGTCTCACTCCTTCCCCCTGTTCCCAAAGTCACTGGGTGCGAGTAAGTCTTCCCGTCGTGCCACCACACGCTCCCCCCCCGAACACCCATCCGATTCCTTAGGCTTGATCAATCGCCCATACCGGCTGTAATGCGGACCCGCTGGGTTGACCAAAGGACCTTCCTGCTGCGGAGAATAGGGACAAGACACGGTCTCCGGTGCACAGTTCTCTGTAGGGGAAAAAGGTGGGGAGGGGAAAGCTTTGGTCTCCTGCAAACAGTTCTCTGAAGGGGGAAAACAAAGTTGTGCCCCCCCCCCCCCCCCGCAGGCGGGCGACCACGCCGGGGAGCCTGGGCCAGTACCACCTGTTCATCTGCCAAATCATAAGCAGGCTTCAGCCTGTCTATGCAGATGGTTTCCTTATGCCCCTCAAAGTCAAACACGAAAGTTTTCGCCCCCATTTCCAAAACTCTGAAAGGGCCGTCGTAAGGCGGACGCAGCGGGGTTTGGTGGGCATCGTGCCTAACAAAAATGAACTTGGCATTCTCCAAATGCTTTGGAACAAAAGTGCAGAGAAAACAGTGGTGCGCTGGCCCCGCAACACTGCCAGCCCCTGCCCCGGGAAAAATGCACGGGGACGAGTTGGTACCGGGCACGGGACTTTCCGGCAAAAATTTACCTGGGATCCACAATGGTTGGCAAAAAACGAGCTCCGCCAGGGAAGCTGCCAAATCTTCTCTGGGCACAGAGCACAACCCCAGTAGGACCCAAGGCAAGCAGTCAACCTAATTTGCATCCATCAACGAGGCTCTGAGCATTGCTTTAAGTGACCTGTGGAACCTCTCGCACAAACCGTTAGCCTGCGAGTTGTACGTGGTGGTTCGGTGGATTTTAACTCCCAGGCTCTCGGCCATCGCAGACCAGAGCTCTGAAACGAACTGTGGACCCCTGTCGGAAGTGATGTCCGACATTGACCTGAACTGTGTGACCCAGGATGACAAAAATGCGCGGGCCACATTGGTGGATGTGCTGGAAACAAGCGGAACCGCCTATGCCCAACACGTGGTGTGGTCCACTATTGTTAAAAGGTGCATGAACCCCTGCGACGGCGGAAGAGGGCCCACCAAATCCATGTGTACATAGCTGAACTTCCTACTTGGGATCCGGAAAGGTTCGAGGGGGGCCTTGGTGTGCCTCTGAACCTTAGCCCGTTGGCACATGACGCATGCCTTGGCCCATTGCTTCACATCCACAGCCAGACAAATTTAGACCCCACCAGCTTAACCAAAGCCCATACGCCAGGGTGTGAAAGAGAGTGGACAGACCTGAAAACGCAGCGGCGCCACGCACTCGGAACCACTGGGCAAGGACAGCCGGTGGAGACATCACAAGGCAAGGGGAGGGGGGGGGGGCTTCTTGTACCACCCTGCTTTCCAGTTTTAGCCCAGTACCCACAGACCGGAGTGTCCAAATGTCTGCGTCCCCAGTTTGGTCAGTGGCCATGGTGGAAAAATCAATACCCTCGTAGACCGGAGACACAAGCGTACACGACAAGCAGTCAGCCATGACAATAAGTTTACCAGCTACATGTTGAATGTCAGTAGTGAATCCCGAAATTGCGGCCAGGTGCCATTGCTGCCAGGCCAACCACGGTTCCGAGACTTTGACCATTGCATAGGTTAGGGGCTTGTCGTCAACAAAGTGGTAAATTTGCGACCCTTGAGCCAGAACTGAAAATGATGCATGGCCAATTGGAGAGCCAACAGCTCCCTGTCAAAAGCGCTATGCTTACGCTCGATGTTGTGTAAAGTATGGCTGAAAAAGGTGAGAGGTTGCCACGAACCGGAGACGTATTGTTCTACCACAGCTCCTACCACGACATCAGACGCGTCTGTCGTGAGCACTAACCGCGTCGACGGGGATGGGTGAGCCAGCAAAGCTGCGTTAGCGAGTGCTGCCTTGGCACCTGTGAATGCCTGGACCCAAGACTAGACAGAAAAGAGGAGCCAAGGAGAGGAAAGTGTTCAGGCAGAGGGTCCAGGAGAGGTGAGAGCAGAGGAAGGAGAGAAGGATGACACCAGTAAAAAATCCAAATACAGGACCTCTGGGTGGGGCCCCAAATGGCCCAATATTCCAACATTCAATCCTTGGTTGTACAGTACTTCAAATTGTAAGTTCCATATGCATGACAATGGCTAAGGAGGTAGAGTGGGTCGTCCAATGCCGGATGGTTGGCGGTTTGAATCCCGCTCTCCCCAGATATCATGCCGTTGTGTCCCTGGGCAAGACACTTTACCCACCTTGCCTCCAGTGTCCATAACACTGGGTACGAATGTGTATAAATGTTCGGTAGTTGCTGGAGAGCCACGTTTCCATCAGCCTGTCCCAGGGCAGCTGTGGCTACAGTAGTAGCTTGCCACTACCATTGTCTGTCTGGGGTGAATGAATAATGTATCTGTAAAAAGCATCTTTGAGTGTCTATGATAAAGCGCTATATAAATCTGATGCATTATTATATCCAAAGTTACTGTGCAAAATTAAAAAAAGAAATAAACAGTATAAAATTAACGTATTCATACATGTGTGTTTTCTGCACCCCCCCCCCCCCGGAAAAATATGTTGCCACTGCACCAAGGTCTTTAAGCCAGAGGAAACACTGTGATGACATATGAAAATTCCCGGGGGAGGTATGTGGGTTGCATGCTAACAGCTAGCAACTCAATGTCCTTGCTGCAATGTTGTTCTTTAATCGTGATGTGCCCAGGATTACACCAGCTGCTATTCCCATACATCACATGTGTCAAAGTCAAGGCCCGCGGGCCGAATCCGGCCCGCGAATAAATTATCTATGGCCCCCAGAAGGATATTTGATTAGTATTAGTACTGGCCCGCAGGCCACAGCCGCCTGCTGGCGTTTTGAATGCATCAATACTTCATTTCCCACAATGCAACAATAGCCCGCGAACTCACTGCAGTGCTGCGAGCGGGCCTCGGCTTCATTATTCATCATCGGGCTGCCTTGGGAAAAACTCGTGGGATTGACAACAGACGGAGCACCCGTGATGTGTGGACACAGGAGTGGATTGGTGGCAAGAATGCGTGAGTGGATGCCGGACGAAAAGGTCTCAGGTGAGCTGACAGCTTATCACTGCATAATACACCAGGAGTCGTTGTGTGGTAAAGCCTTCAAAATGGAGCATGTAATGTGCGTCATAACGCGTGCAGTTAACTTCATCAGAGCCAAAGGTTTAAATCACCGCCAGTTCAAGGCATTTCTGGGCGAGTTAGACACAGAGTATGGTGACGTGCCCTATCACAGATGTGCGATGACTAAGCCAGGGAAAGGTGCTGCAAAGATGTTTCGAGCTGCGTGAGGAGATCTGTCTGTTCATGGAAAGCAAAGGAAAAGACACAACAGAGCTCCGAGATGAAACATTTATGTGTGAAATGGCGTTTCTGTGCGACATCACAAGCCATTTGAATGTGTTGAACCTGCAGCTGCAGGGACGGGGGCGTGTCATCTCTGATATGTACAGTACGGTGAAGGCGTTTAAAACCAAGCTGAGTCTGTGGGAGGCGCAGATGAGGAAAAAAACTTGAGCCACTTTTCCAGCTGTAAGATCATGAAAGAGAAGCTGTCTACCGCTGTGTTTCCGAGTGCACAGTTTGCTGATAAACTCAACATACTCGGCGGCGATTTGCTGACTTTGAAGCCCAAAAAAGCAGGTTTGAACTGCTCTCCAATCCTTTTGGAGTTGACGTGGAAAGCGCACCACCAAACCTACAAATGGAGTTGATTGAGCTCCAGTGCAATGACACACTGAGGGAAAAGTATGAGAGTGTGGGTGCTGCTGAGTTTGCACGTTTCATCCCCGACACAATGCCTCAGCTGCGCATTCAAGTTGCTCAGACGCTGTCTATGTTTGGCAGCACATACCTGTGTGAACAACTGTTCTCTTTGATGAAGCTAAACAAAACATCACACAGGAGCCGTCTTACTGATGAACACCTTCATTCAATCCTGAGGATTTCCTCAGCTCAGAGCCTGACCCCGAACATTAATGAACTTGTACAAAAGAGGAGACACTACCAAGTATCAGGCTTAGCCTCAGACAAGTGAGCATCACAGAATATTAACGTCTTTCTAGTTTTTAATTCAGTTAAATTTTTACATTTGTTTCTACAAGACGTGATTTTTCTTTGAAGGAAGTATTATTTTGTCTGTGTGCCATAGATTTTGTATTTTATCTTATTGTATTTTATTTATTTATATTCATTTTTCAGTTAATGGACTCAGAGAAATTGCAGATAGGAGCCATGAGAAAGAATGGAACTGATTTGATTTATTTTTTTTTATTTTCTCATTTTACTATTTGAAAGCAGTAATTGCTAGGATCAGAGCAGCACAATATTGCATTTTCAGTTTTTAATCCTGCAATTTCATTTCTGCATTAATCTTGATATTAAGAAACATTTTATTTTTGAAGGACATTTACTTTTTTGCTGTTTGCCTGTTGAAAATGTTTTCCCTTGAAATAACTGACAGAACCATAAGAAAATATTTCTTTATTCATTTAATGTACAGGACATGCAATTTTTCTTTGAAGAAAGTTTGTTTTTGTCTGTGAGCCTGTTAAAAAATGTTTTCACTTGAAATTACTGACAGAGCCATAAAAATATTGGATTATTCATTCAGTCATTAAATAATATACAGTACACTGTGTTAGGTCTTGGTTCAAAAGGCTATTTGTAATCATTTCAATATGTTTTAATAAACATTCAACCATTTCGGCCCTCGGCTTGTAACAGATTTGGTTTTTTGGCCCTCTGTGTATTTGACTTTGACATCCCTGCCATACATTATCAGCCCCTCGCCTCTGCTCTTCCCGCTTTCTGATGTCCGATCTGCCCGTATTGCGTGGAAACCCTCCAGATTGATGTTAGCATCTGTTGCTAGTTCTGTTAGCCACATCTCAGTAAACAACATAATGCTAATCTCTCTGAAGACGCTCTCATACTGGAACATAGCTGCCAATTCATCAGACTTGTTAAGCAGTGATCTCACATTTCCCATAACAAAGGACGGAAGGGCGGGTCTGTGCCTTGTTTTCCTCATGCGTCGCTTCAACCCAGCTCAACATCCATGTCATTTTTGCCTGATTTCTCTTGGTATGTCAAGTTTTTGCGTTAGCACTGTGGGGCAGCCTAATGCAGACAGCTGACTCCTACTGTAAACAATAGCTCCTCTACTCACCGGGTCGGGAGACATTTGCGATATGAGCCGAAAGATGACTATATCAGCACCAGTGCGGCGATCTGTGTGTCATTGGTGTCCGTGGTGGATGCGGGGTCACAAGATCATAAAGTTGTGGCAAAAAAAAGACAGACAGTAAATAAAAACGAGAAAGAAACTCAGAATTGAGCCGCTGCTGCAAAAAGGCAGCGGACTTGTGTGGCGCCAGAAATGGTATTTCCCCATGTTCTCTCCATGTCTGCGTGCGTTATCTCCGAGTACTCTGGTTTCCTCCCACAGGCCAAAAACATGCAGGTAAGTTAATTGGTATCAACTGGGGATTCTAAATTATCCTTAGGTATGAATGTGAGAGTGAATGGTTGTTTGTCTCTCTTTGTTGGTTTTGTAATGGACTAGCAATCTGTCCAGTGTGCACCCTGCCTCTCACCCAAAGACGCTGGGATAAGCTCCACGAGGAGAGAGTCACATGTATTCCATGTGCAGCACATACAGGGATCACCTACCTGTGCAAAGCAAGTTTTTACAGTAAGACAGAAGGAAACGATTAATGCTGAATAGCTGAGGAGGGCAAAGAGTTTATAATGAAGCAACTGCATTCAGCTAAAGCAACATTATACAAGATTTTCATCTTAAGTAATGTTTCCAAAATTATTTTGATGGAACATCAACTTTTGACAGGCGCACTTCACTTCCACAACCGCCCGAGCAGCCTGCATCGCCTGGAACAGCACAATAATGTTACTGTTCTGGCAGTAACACTGAAAAGACTAAATCATATTTATTTAATGGCTGGATCTCCTTTGCCAATCATATTTAGCATCAGTAGATGATTTATTTTTTTTAACAAGGGGGATGGTGGGTATTCACAAATTTTGCATGAGTTGCAAATGTATAAATGAAAGTTAGGCAGAAATTTACAAGAATAAAGCTACAAAAATATCATCAGGTGCAATTTAAAAATTAAAAAGTCACCAACTGCAGCTTAATTTTCAAATTTAGAAGAAATAAGTTTACAAGTTTACAAATAACTGTACAGGAAAAAGTTGCAAATTTGTGATAAAAAAAAAATTGTAAATCTGAGAAAGAACCTGCAGAGCAGTGGTTGTGTTAACTGAAAATTCTCCCTGATTGACAGATTTTTTCAGCAATGACAGAAAATTCTGAAAGCTGTCTGTCATTTGACAGATTACACTGAGGGTGATGTAATTAAAATCAATTAAAATGGCATCTATCTATAAATGCAAGAAATATCTGTGTCTGTCTGTGTGTGTGTTCCGCACATATCTCTCAAACTGTTCGTTAGTCTGGCCTCAGATTTTATATGTGCTTTGCTGAGGCTGTGAGTGTCATGAACTGGGCTTGGGATCCTCCCGAGCTCAGCTTCATGGCTTTTTCCTGTTTCATAGTTATCTGTGTTTTATGATACCTTTTGAGTTCTGTATTGTATTTCTTTGTTTTGCCATGCTCTGTTGTAGGTTGGTGCCTTTTATTTGTCTGTTTATGTTCTGGAATTATTTGATTATCTTTTGAAGCTTTTCATTAGTCTGCTTTTGGTTTGTGTATATTTATTTTATGACTGGCAGCGGCAGGGGGTTTGGTCTTTTTGTGCCTCCTGTCTGCTGACAGCCACGCCTCCCTCTCCTGTCATTGTATGACAGCTGATTCCACTCACTGGCCACGGTTTCATGGGCAAAATTTCTTCAGTCTGATTACAATTCAGATCAGAATTTTACTGCTTACACGGATCCTGAAAACGCTAATCCGATTAGGACGTGCGTTTCCATGTGTCACACATTTGAACGGAATAAATCATTTTGACATGCGCACATCGACATTTTGACATTCCGAAAATAGTAGAAGAAGAAGCAACTTCCGGTGTTAGCAAGCCCCGCTTCGTGTTGAAATTGACCTGTATTGTGTTATTCAGACTGTACTTTTTTTTTCTGCTGGTCTCCGTAATGAAGTTACAAGTACATACTTCTGCATATGACGAACAGAGGGAGACAGCAGGGCGATACAGACCAGTTTTGTTTTACTCCCACTATGTCTTCCGCTAGCTGCTGCTAAGGCGGAAATACGTCACGTCGACGTGCGGCTGGTGTACAGACATGCACAGTAAACATATTTTCTGCCCTACGTTCGGAATAAGTGTTTTCATGCGCACCATTCGGATTAACAATCGGCATAACCCACCCCTCTCAATCGGAATGAAATTTTGATCCGAATGAGCGTGCTCGGGTTAGAATATTCAGATTGGGGTGTTTACATGAAGCATTTTCATCCCGATCAGGCTTTTAATCTGGTTACTTGTGTCCATGTAAACATAGCTACTTGATTGCTTCTCCTGCTCAGCTCAGCCCACACACTCACTCACTCCCTCACACACACACACACACACACACACACACACACACACACACACACACACCACTTGGTTTCACTCAGCTGATTATATCCTGTATTATTTAAGCTCTGTTTACTCACTTATAATTTGTCGGTTCATTGTATTGTCGTCCCATCACCAGAGCAGCCCGTGCCCTGGCGTTTTCTTCTCTGTATATACCAACACCAGTCAGTAGTTTGCAGTTTTTGGTTTTCTCTGCTTTTTCCCGGCGCTACATTGGTGCAGCCTGTAGAGCCCTGGGTTGCCCGGCTCCAGCCTGCACTTTTGCTCAGGAGCGTTCTGGGTTTATTTATCTCTTCCCCCCACTCACCATTTCGTCTGGGAGCGCTTGGGGTTCATTTCTCCGCATAGTCTATTGCCAGTTCGTTTGGGGACAATGTGCATTAACCTTTGACTGTTCAAGCTCACCTGGTCATTCATTGGTATTATTGTTTGGACATTTATGTTAATAAACACAACATCCTACTGCACTTGGGTTTTTCTCGTCTCTGCTGCCTCAGAGAGACAGCAAATCATGACAACGAGGGTGTGCATCCCCCAATTTCGGCCTCCCCAGGTATGTGGAAGTTTAGGAGGGGAAATGTGTAATGAATGTCCATAGGGGCGCTATGGAGTTAGCTCAAGGAGTTCTTCTTCTTCTTCTCTCGGTTACTGTCAGATAAGCTACTGAAAGATGCATACTGCCACTGACTGTACAAGAGTGTGTAACATTATGTCATTTGAGCCCGACCCCTAAATTCTATGACTTAATCCTGTGTTATTTAAAAAAGAGAAAAGAGCCCTTCTCGTGATTCTTAGTGCCTCTCCATCTTCATCTGTTCCCAGAATCCCAGCTAAATTCCATTCCTACTGGCCTCTCGAACTTCATTTTTCATTCTGTCTCTTTCATTTCCATACTTGTGACAGTGTAATAAGATATGCTCGACATTTTCTTTTACTCCACATTCTCTACATTTGTCACTTTCGCTTTTCCCCATGGTGAATAAAGTGCCATTTAAACCTGTGTGATCCAGTCTGAGTCTTGCCATAATGATGCCTTCCCTCCTGTTTGTTGTTTTATAATTCTTTAGTGCCATAGATTTTTGTATTTTGTAATACGATCTACCTTTATGATCTTCATCCCATCTTTTTTGCCATAGCTCGATTCCTTTTTTCTTTCCCAAGTGCACTTTTTGCTAGTTTTTCTGCACAGTCAATCCCTTTAAGCCCTTTGTGTGCAGGAACCCAACAAAACTGAACTTCTCCACCATCCCTGTGTACCCTAAATAAACTGTGATATAGCTCAATCACCAAGTCTTCCCTTGTAGATTTTAGTGTCTGTATGGTTTTTAAAGCTGCCCAGTCTGGTCTGACCTCTTCCACCCACTGCAAACCAATAATTATTGCCATCATCTCTGCTGTAAACACGGATGTATTGTTGGAGAGTCTTTTTTGACATGGTCACTTAAAACTCTGGAATGTATACTCCAATTCCAACAGAGCCCTCTTTGCTCTTTGAACTGTCAGTATAGAGCTGTAAGTAGTTATAGTAATTATTCCTGAGGTAAATGCTTGTTTTAACACCAACTTCACTCATATGCCAATCCTTTTTCCTCATTAGCAGACTAATGTCTACTTCTTCTCCTGGAAACAGCCAAGGGGGAACATTACCTGTTATACTTGTCAATGAAGCCAGATGATAGTAATCAATTAGCCAAGTTAGAAGCCTGTCTTAAGGAAATAAAAGCTTGGATGACTTGTAATTTCCTGCTATTAAATTCAGATAAGACTGAAATCATTCTTGTTGGTCCAGAAAACCTTAGAAATACCTTTCCAAATCAAACTTTCAGTTTGGATGTGGTTACTCTTTTTCTTAATAGTTCTGTGAGGAACCTTGGAATTATTTCTGATCAAGATCTGTCCTTCAATTCACATATTAAATTTGTTTCTAAGACTGCCTTCTATCACTTGCGTAATATTGCCAAGATTAGGAGCATCTTGTCTCAGAGTGATGCTGAGAAACTGATCCACGCTTTTGTTAGCTCGAGATTAGATTATTGTAATTCTTTATTATCAGGCTGTCCTAAAACATCTTTAAAAAGTCTTCAGCTGATCCAAAATGCTGCAGCAAGAGTTTTAACAGGTACTAGAAAGAGAGATCATATCTCTCCGGTTCTGGCCTCCCTTCATTGGCTTCCCATAGAGTTTAGAATTAAGTTTAAAATCCTTCTTCTTACTTACAAAGCTCTAAACAATCAGGCTCCTTTTTATTTAAAAGATCTGATATTACCGTATTATCCTAACAGAGCACTACGCTCCCAAAATGCAGGATTACTTGTAATACCTAGAATCTCCAAAAGTACAATGGGAGGCAGAGCCTTCAGTTATCAAGCTCCTCTCCTGTGGAACCAGCTGCCAATCTGGATTCGGGAGTCAGACTCGATCTCTGTTTTTAAGAATAGGGCTAAAACCTACCTTTTTGATATAGCCTACAATTAGGGAGGGATCATGTGTTTCTGAACCCTCCCTTAGTTATGCTGCTAATAGGTTTAGTCAGCCGGGGGACCTCCAGTAATGCACTGGGCCTCACTCCTTTCCTCACTCTCAATGAAATATTTTTTTTGCTGGTCATTAACATTTGTTTGTTCTCTCCCATAGATTGAGTCCCCATCATGCTGTTTGCTCTCTACATGTCTGTTCTTTTCATCTTCTCTATCCCCTCACCCCCCAGCCAGTCGCAGCAGATGACTGCCCCTCCCTGAGCCTGGTTCTGCTGGAGGTTTCTTCCTGTTAAAGGGGAGTTTTTCCTCTCCACCATCGCCAAGTGCTTGCTCATAGGGGATCGCCTGATTGCTGGGGTCTTTCTGCAACTGTGGGGGTTCCCCCTACAGTTGATAGTGCTATGAGATGACTGTTGTTGTGAAATGGCGCTATATAAATAAAGTTGAATTGAATTGAATTGAACATTACTCACTGGACTGGTGTTAGCTATATCAATAGTGTGTACGCCATACATTCTAGCTTTTCTTTCAATTGTCCACCCAAACCCGTGTCCCTGGAAGTTAGAATATTCCCAGCAGTCTTGTAGTGTTGTTTTTAAAATATTCGCTTCCTGGCTTCCTTTCAGCCTGACCTAGTATGATAATGCGAGTTAATCTCTTCTCAAATCCATTTGAATTTCTCCTGCTTCTATTAAAACTGCATTGTTTGGTGTTGTTTTGACAGCTCCAATGCACAGGCGAAGTGCTGTATGCTGCATTCTGTCTATTTTTTCCAGAGTCATCTTTGCTGCTGCTTCATAAATCATGCATCCATAGTCTATTGTCGATCTCATTAGTGCTCTGTAAACGTCAATTAATTCCTGTTTATCTGTACCCCATGCATGCCCAGCTACAGCTTTTATAAGATTAATGACTTTTTTGTACTTTGTCTCCAAATTTTCAACATGAACTCTCCATGTGTATGTACTATCAAACCACAATCCTGGATATTTGAACTCACTCACTTTCTCTATTGGTTGATTGTATAAAGTTAATGGTTCTGTACCATTTCTGCCTTTTTTTTTGTTTGTTTTTTTTTGTGAAAATCATATAGCAGGTTTTACTGTTCGAAAATTTAAATCCCCACTCATATGACCCCTTTTCCACTTTCTACATTGCTTTCCTGATGTTTTTGAACACAAATTTCTCATTTCTTCCCCTCGTCCATATGGCTCCATCATCTGCATATAGTGCTGTTTTGATGTATCCCTCTTGATCCCCATACATGTCATTAATCATTATGTTGAATAAAACTGGGCTTATCACACTCAACTGAGGAACACCATTTTCTATTTCAAAGTCATTAGAAACTTCTGATCCTACTTTAACCCTAATTTTCCTGTTTGTTAAAAAATCCATTATCCAATTATACATCCTACAACCAATGCCCATTTTATTCAAATTGAAAAGAAGTCCATCCCTGCACAGTGAGTCATAAGCCTTTTCAATATCCTGACAAACTATAACCATTACTTCTTTCATTTTGAGAGTCTTTTCAATATCATTACTTACCCTAACTAGAGCATCCACTGTGGATCTTCCTCTTCTAAAATCATTCTGATAGTTGTTGAATAATCATCTTTGCTCTAGTACATATGAGAGTCTGTAAACTAACACCTTCTCCATCCATTTCCCTAAAGGTGACATTAATGCTATTGGCATGTAGTTGCCTGGATATGCTGGATCTTTCCCTGGCTTATTAAATGGTAAAATTACAGCCGTTTCCACCCTCTTGGAATAACCCCCTCCTTCTATATTCTGTTAAACAATTTCAGCACCAGTTCCATTGATTGTATAGGCAACTGCTGGAACATAGCATAGCTTAACTGATCATATCCTGGAGCTGTGTATCTACTATCTTGCAAAGCTCTCTTAAGTTCTGACATTGTGAGCTCAAGGTCTAACGCAGTTGTATCTTCTTTCATTTCCTTTTTAAAGTTTCCATTTTCTCTGAGTTTATGCTCCCTTTGCTGTCTATGACTCTCACCAAGATGTTCTCCTCTATACACTGCTGCAAATGCTCTACCTAGGACTTCTGCCTTTTCTTTGTCTGATACAGCCATCTTCTCACCATCCACTAGAGCTGGAATTTTAACCGATACCCTTTTCCCACTCATTTTTTAAACATACCCCAGACATCACCTAATTCTGTTTTCCTACCAAGGGTGGAGCACAATTCTCTCCATGTCGACCTTTTCCTGTTTTTAATAATCCTTCGAGCTACTGCCCTTTTCTTTTTATAATCTATTAAATTTTCACTATTCATATTCTTCCTCAGCTCTCTTAATGCCTTGTTTGACTCTTTTACTGCAATACTACATCCCTCATTCCACCAGGGTACAACCTTCTTCCTACCTTATGTAGTTTTCTTAGGTATACTTGCTATTGCAGCATTCAGAATATTATTGGATATCTGACTTGAACATTCTTCTATGCCACCTTCTAATGTTACCACATGACATGATTGTACACAGTATTGCCTAAATTTTCCCCAGTCTTGTAAAACATCTTCCCTCTTGTATACATACTTTAGTTCTAATGACTGTAAGTATTGGGACGTGATCAATTCCAATAGTTGTACTGTTCATAACCGTCCATTTGCAGGCGCTCACTAAAGAATCAGATACCAGAGTCAGGTCAATACGTGAGGATGTGCCTCTATGCACATCCACCCTGGTACCTTCACCACTGTTGAGACAAATTAATGAGCTTTCATCTAACATCTCTTCCACAACATTTCCATTGTTATCTGTACGTGTGCTTCCCTACAAGCTATTATGGGCATTAAAGTGTCCACACCATACCTCTTTCATATTCCCTTCCCCTACCATAACACTGAAAGCATCTGCTATCAACTTTCTACAGTACATGGGTTGTAAAAATTAATCAGCTTAATATTTCCTTGTCCATTTGGCCTACATATTTCAATAATATTACACTCTATATCCTCAGGGGAGGGAATCACCCTATAAGCAAGGCCATCTTTAATGAAAGTGGCACATCCTCCTCCATTTACACTGTTAATTCTATCCTGTCTGATTGAACTATATGCTGGAATAACAAAATCTAAGTGAGGTTGAAGCCATATCTCCTGTACACACACTACCTCTGGAACAACTTGTAGTTTGTAAAGATACTTCTTGAGTTCTTGTCCATTTGCTATAAGACTCCTCACATTCCACTGTACAGTGGTACCTCTACTTACGAAATTAATTCGTTCCGGAAGTATTCTCGTAACGTGAAAATTCCGTAAGTAGAGGTGCGTTTTACATGTAAATGCCGTAATCCGTTCCAAGCCCCCCAAAATTCGGGCATAAATTTTTTATAAATCATAAAAACGCATCAAAACATGTAACAAATACATGTTACAATAAGATTACTGCACAATAAACATAAAATGAGAGTTGTACATAATTTAAAAAAACAAAGAATAAAGTAAAGAATAATAAAAATTATGTTCATTTACCGTTTAACTGCTATCGTCGTCATCGCCACCTTTTGCCTTCTTTGGTTCATGTTCTCTCTCATCAGTGGTTTTTGCCTGACGTTTTGTGAAGAACCGATCCAAGGACGTTTGCTTTTGTCGGCTTTTAACAATCCTTCGGCTTCCTTTTGTTTTAATACCGTGCCGATCGTAGATGTATTACGGCCATATTCTTTGGCGAGATCAACCAAACGCATCCCTTTTTCATACCTTTCTATTATCTCTTGCTTTGTTTGTATGGACAAAAAAACTCTCTTCTTCTTCTTTTCTCCTTTTCCACTTATCTCCATCACTTTCTTGGGGCCCATAGTGAATAAAAGTTAATACTGTACTGTACACACACGTAAAACTGCCCGAACTTCCTGAACACTTCGTGGCCAATGGGATACCAGGAAGATGCTAGGCGATAGCCAATGGCAGAGCAGCTACAAGTATGTTTACGTTCGGTAAACTACGGGAGCTGCGAGGAGCGCGTACTTTTTTGCCTTTCGTATCCTGAAATTTCTTTCGTAACAAGAGGCAATATTTTCCCGTTGAGGCGTGTCGTAACCTGAAAATTCCGTATGTAGAGACGTTCGTAAGTAGAGGTACCACTGTAGTATGTGTAGTACCATAATTCAGATATTAAGTTTTAACATGTGCATGCTCCCCAGTTTCAGCTGTCAGAAAAACATGTGTCTGGTCGGCTTTGATATCTTTCACCTCCAGGAATTTTCCTGCTGCTTTCACAATGGTTTTGGTTTTGTCACTTTTCTTCTTTAGCTCTGCTGCAACATTAATGGTGTGGCAGATAAAAGCTACAAAGTTTGTCCTCTTAACTATCAATGTGTCATCATCCAGTTTGCATTTGAGGACACAAAAATTCCTTGCAGCGGCATGATCTTGTGCTTGTGTGGGATTTGTTGATGGCTGTTCTTCCCTTTGAGCTGAACTTCTTTGAGGAAGGCCTGTTGTGTTTCTGACTGTTCCTTCTTCTTCTTCTTCTCTCGGTCACTGGCGGATAGCAAACAACTGAAAGGTCCATACCGCCACCTACTGTACAAGAGTGTGTAACATTATGTCATTTGAGCCTGACCCCTAAATTCTATGACTTAATCCTGTGTTATTTAAAAAAAGAGAAAAGAGCCCTCCTCGTGATTCTTATTGCCTCTCCATCTCCATCTGTTCCCAGAATCCCAGTTAAATAGCGCCGTACCGAGGCTGCTTCATCCATCCAGGTGGATGCCCTCAATTTCCCCTCTGGGGATCAATAAAGTACACAAAATAAAATAATAAAAAAATAAATCCCATTCCCTACCGGCTTCTCAAACTTCATTTTCCATTATCTGTCTTTCATTTCCATATTTGTGACAGTGTAATAAGATGTGCTCGACATTTTCTTTTACTCCACATTCTCTACATTTGTCACTTTCGCGTTTCCCTATGGTGAATAAAGTGCCATTTAAACGTGTGTGATCCAGTCCGAGTCTTGCCATAATGATGTCTTCCCTCCTTTTGGTTGTTATGAAATTCTTTATTGCAATAGATTTTTGTATTTTGTAGTACGATCTACCTTTATGATCTTCATCCCATCTTTTTTGCCATAGCTCAGTTCCTTTTTTCTTGATTACTGCTTTCCCTTCTCCTTTTCCAAGAGACAATGGTATAGTTATTTCTTTTCCAAGAGCACTTTTTGCCAATTTGTCTGCACAGTCATTCCCTTTCAACCCTTCGTGTGCAAGAACCCAACAAAACTGAACTTCTCCACCACCCCTGTGTACCCTAAATAAACTGTGATATAACTCAATCACCAGGTCTTCCCTTGTAGATTTTAGTGTCTGTTTGGTTTTTAGCGTTGCAAGTGAGTCCCTGTACACCACCACCCGGTCCGGTCTGACCTCCTCCACCCACTGCAAACCAATAATTATTGCCACCATCTCTGCTGTAAACAAGCATGTATTGTTGGAGAGTCTTTTTGCGATGGTCACTTTAAATTCTGGGATGTATACTCCAACTCCAACAGAGCCCTCTTTATTCTTTGAACTGTCAGTATAGAGCTGCAAGAAGTTATAGTAGTTGTTCCTGAGGTAAATGCTTGTTTTAACACCAACTTCACTCATATGCCTATCCTTTTTCCTCATTAGCAGACTAGCGTCTACTTCTATTCCCGGAAACAGCCAAGGGGGAACATTACTCTCTGGACTGGTGTTAGCTATATCAATAGGGTGCAGCCCATTCATTCTGGTCCTTCTTTCAGTTGTCCACCCAAATCCATGTCCCTGGAAATTAGAGTATTCCCAGCAGTCTTGTAGTGTTGTTTTTGAAATATTTGCTTTGTCACTTCCTTTCAGCTTGACCCTGTATGATAATGCGAGTTGGTCTCTTCTCAAATCCAGTGGCATTTCTCCTGCTTCTATTAAAACTGCATTGTTTGGTGTTGTTTTGATGACTCCAGTGCACAGGCGAAGCACTCTATGCTGCATTTTGTCTATTTTTTCCAGAGTCGTCTTTGCCGCTGCTCCATAAATCATGCATCCGTAGTGTATTGTCGGGCTCCAAGGTTGTCATAGCCAGGAGCAGCACTGGGGTTAAGCTCCCAGTGCTCATAAAATGCTCCTTACGGCGTGCGTCTCGAAAAGCCTCTGACAACTAAGTCCCAACTCCTAGCCTGCCCGTGTGGTTTAGTCTCTAAGCCTGGCGGAACTGCTTTTACTAATAGGAGAAGGGGCGAGGACGGATCTCTGGCGCCTTAAAACCAGATGCTTCGGGTAGATGGTGGCTCGTCAACCTGGGAAGGTAGCCCATCTAGGGGAAGGTAAACCCTGATTTCAAACCTCCGCTGCCTTGCGGCACACCCGGTCACGGGAAAGGCTTCGGGAGTCAACCCTGAGGAAAAATCCGGAGTCGGAGCCCCTAAGGCAGTTCTCTGTTGTGCTCAACATCGTTCTGGCAGCTCCTGCAACGGCGCTGGTGCCAAACTATAGCAGCCCTGCTGTTCCTTTGGATTCATCAGTGACGTGGAGAGGGGGGACACGCTGCATGGGTAACATCTTGTCCTCCATATCTTCCTGCCCAGGCTTGAATCCTACCAACGCCCAACGCTGGAAGGTAGAACACCGGTGCGCATCGGCCTGTTCAGCCACAGGCGGTGCTGTTCCAGCAGAGTAGACGTTTAGGATTCTCTTCCATGGTCATCATAGACCGACGGAGGCCGACGACGACAGTGTATTGTCGATTGCATTAGTGCTCTGTAAATTTCAATAAATGCCTGTTTATCTGCACCCCATTCATGTCCAGCTAAAGCTTTTATGAGATTAATGACTTTTTTGTATTGTGTCTCCAGATTTTCAACATGAACTCTTCGTGTGTATGCACTATCAAACCACAGTCCTAGATACTTGAACTCACTGACTTTCTCTATTGGTTGATTATTGTTGTTAATGGTTCTGCACCAGTTCTGTTTTTTTTTTTTTTTTTTTTTTTTTTTTTTTGTGAAAGTCATAGCAGGTTTTACTGTTTGAAAATTTAAATCCCCAGTCATATGACCACTTTTCCACTTTCTCCATTGCTTTCCTGATGTTTTTGTACACAAATTTCTCATTTCTTCCCCTCGTCCATATGGCTCCATCATCTGCATATAGTGCTGTTTTGATGGATCCCTCTTGATTCTCAAACATGTCATTAATCATTATATTGAATAAAATGGGGCTTATCACACTCCCCTGAGGAACACCATTTTCTATTTCAAAGTCATTAGAAACTTCTGATCCTACTTTAACCCTAACTGTCCTGTGTGTTAAAAAATCCATTATCCAATTATACATCCTACCACCAATGTCCATTTTATTCAATTTCATAAGAAGACCGTCCCTCCACAGTGAGTCATAAGCCTTTTCAATATCCAGATAAACTATAACCTTTACTTCTTTCATTTTGAGGGTCTTTTCAATATCATTACTTACCCTAACTAGAGCATCTACTGTGGATCTTCCTCTTCTAAAACCATTCTGATAGTCGTTTATTAATCGTTTTTGCTCTAATACATATGAGAGTCTGTAAACTAACACCTTCTCCATCCATTTCCCTAAAGGTGATGTTAATTCTATTGGCCTGTAGTTGCCTGGACGAACTGGATCTTTCCCTGGCTTATTAAATGGTAAAATTACAGCATTTTTCCACCCACTTGGGATAACCCCCTCCTTCCATATCCTGTTAAACAATTTCAGCACCAGTTCCATTGATTGTATAAGCAACTGCCGGAACATAGCATAGCTTAACTGATCATATCCTGGAGCTGTGTATCCACTATCTTGCAAAGCTCTCTTAAGCTCTGACATTGTGAGCTCGAGGTCTAACACAGTCATGTCCTCTTTCCCTTCATTTTTTAAGTTTGCATTTTCTCTGAGTTTATGCTGCCTTTGCTGTCTATGGCTCTCACCGAGATGGTCTCCTCTATGCACTGCTGCAAATGCTCTACCTAGGACTTCTGCCTTTTCTTTGTCTGATACAGCCATTTTGTCTCCATCTACTAAAGCTGGAATTTTAACTGATACCCTTTTCCAACTCATTTTTTTAAACATACCCCAGACATCACCTAGTTCTGTTTTCCTACTAAGGGTGGAACAAAATTCTCTCCATGTTGACCTTTTCCTGTTTTTAATAATCCTTCGAGCTACTGCCATTTTCTTTTTATACTCTATTGAGTTTTCACTAGTCATATTCTTCCTCAGCTGTCTGATTGCCTTGTTTCGCTCTTTTATTACAATTCTACATTCGTCATTCCACCAGGGTACAACCTTCTTCCTACCCTGTGTTGTTTTTTAGGTATACTGTCTTTAGAGGTTCCAAGGTTGTCATAGCCAGGAGCAGCACTGGGGTTAAGCTCCCAGTGCTTATAAAATGCTCCTTATGGCATGCGTCTCAAAAAGCCTCTGACAACTAAGTCCAACTCCTAGCCTGCCCGTGTGGTTTAGTCTCTAAGCCCGGCGGAACTGCTTTTACTAATAGGAGAAGGGGAGAGGGCGGATCTCTGGTGCCTTAAAACCAGATGCTTCGGGGAGATAGTGGCTCGTCAACCTGGGAAGGTAGCCCATTTAGGGGAAGGTAAACCCTGATTTCAAACCTCCGCTGCCTTGCGGCACACCCAGTCACGGGAAAGGCTTCGGGAGTCAACCCTGAGGAAAAATCCGGAGTCGGAGCCCCTAAGGCAGTTCTCTGTTGTGCTCAACATCGTTCTGGCAGCTCCTGCGACGGCGCTGGTGCCAAACTATAGCAGCCCTGCTGTTCCTTTGGATTCATCAGTGACGTGGAGAGGGGGGACATGCTGCATGGGTAACATCTTGTCCTCCATATCTTCCTGCCCAGGCTTGAATCCTACCAATGCCCAACGCTGGAAGGTAAAAACACCGGATCACTGGAGAGGACACTCCAGCTTCGCCTTTGGCGTAGACAAAACACGGGGAATGACAGTTACCGGTTATAAGCCACCACTCAATTGGCGTAGAGCGTGGTGCCAGGGGTTGTTCCCGACGGTGGGAGGGATCAGCAGATCTCACTGGACAGCTACTGCCCACCTCAAGCTGGGCAGCCCCCAGCCAATAAGCTGTTGTCCCGCCAAAGCCTGCTTTCCTCATTGGGTGCATGGGGATGAGGAGAAGTCCGAACGGCAGGCTGAGAACCTTCGCACCAGGCAAGACAACAAAACAAAAGAGACCAACTCTAAAACTGGGAACTTGGAACATCCGCACTATGATGACAGGACTCGCTGCTAACCTCAAGGACATCAGCGACACCAGGAAGACTGCCGTCATCAATAATGAGCTGAAGAGACTGGAAGTGGATATCGCCACTCTCCAAGAAACATGGTTGGCTGATGCAGGCACACTGAGAGAGAAGGACTACACGTTCTACTGGCAGGGAAAGGGCAGTGACGAACACAGGGAACACGGAGTGGGTTTCGCAGTGAAGAACACCTTGCTGAAGATGGTGGAACCGGGCAGCAATGGCTCTGCACGACTCCTCAGCCTCCGCCTCAACACCACTCAAGGCCTAGTCACCCTCGTCGGTGTGTATGCCCCAACACGGACAGCCACACCAGAGGCAAAAGATGAGTTCTACAAGAATCTCGCAACAACTGTCAGGATCATCCCCAACTCTGAACAACTCATTCTCCTTGGAGACTTCAATGCCAGAGTGGGTGCTGACCACGACTCCTGGCCCTCCTGTCTTGGACCATTTGGCGTGGGCAGAATGAACGACAACGGACAGCGGCTGCTCGAGTTCTGCACATATCATGATCTGTGCATCACAAACTCGTTCTTCAAGACCAAGCCCCAACACAAGGTTTCCTGGCGACATCCACGCTCAAAGCACTGGCACCAGCTGGACTTGATCCTGACCAGGCACACCTCACTGAAGAACGTGCTAATCACCCGTTCGTTCCAGAGTGCAGATTGCGACACAGACCATTCATTGGTGTGTTGCAAGGTCCAGCTGCAGCTGAAGAAATTCCATCATGCCAGACAGCCTGGAAAGGCAAGGATTGACACCAGCACGATGGCCCAACCAGAACTTGTTGAGCAGTTTGCCTCCACCTTTGAGAAGGAACTTGGTGTACCACAAGAAGGAGAATCTGCAAAGCAGAAGTGGGAAGGGCTGCGGAACACCATCCACCGCACAGCCTTGGCTACCTTTGGGAGGAAGACCTCGAAGTCACAGGACTGGTTTGATGCCAAGTTGACCGAGATGACCCCCGTCATTGAAGCCAAGTGCTCAGCACTTGTTGAGTACAAGAAGTACCCAAACCAGAAGAATCTCCAGATTCTCAGGGCTGCGAGAAGCAAAGTTCAGCAGACTGCTCGGCACTGCGCCAACGAGTACTGGACTCAGCTCAGCCAAGACATTCAAACCGTTGCCATAACAGGGAGCATCCGTGGTATGTACGATGGCATCAAGAAAGCACTTGGTCCGGCTCAGAGCAAGACGTCCCCCCTCAAATCCTCCACTGGGCAGATGATCACAGAAAAGAACAAGCAGATGGAGAGATGGGTGGAACACTACTCCAACCTCTACTCCAGACAGAACACCGTGACACCGTCAGCCCTTGATGCCATCGACTGCCTGCCATCCATGGACAAACTTGACACCGAGCCAACCATCGATGAGCTCAGCAAGGCCATTGATAGCTTGGCCGCTGGCAAGGCACCCGGCAACAACGGCATACCCCCTGACCTGATCAAGCACTGCAAGACCGCCCTACTGCTGCCATTGCATGACGTCCTCTGCCAGTGCTGGAAGGAAGGTGCCGCACCACAGGACATGAGGGACACCAAGATCATCACCCTCTACAAAAACAAAGGGGAGAGAAGCAACTGCAACAACTACAGGGGCATCTCCCTCCTCAGCGTTGTTGGCAAAGTCTATGCACGAGTTGTTCTCGTTCGTCTACAGAAGCTTGCCGAACGTGTCTACCCCGAGTCTCAGTGTGGCTTCCGCGCTGAGCGATCAACGGTAGACATGATATTTTCCATCCGCCAACTCCAGGAGAAGTGCAGCGAACAGAACATGCCCCTGTACGTCGCCTTCATCAACCTCACCAAAGCGTTTGATCTGGTCAGCAGAGAGGGCCTTTTCAAGATCCTGCCAAAGACAGGATGCCCACCAAAGTTGCAAAGCCTCATCGAATCGTTTCACACCAATATGCAGGGGATAGTGCAGCACAACGGCAACGTCTCAGAGCCATTCAACATACGCAGCGGAGTGAAACAGGGCTGTGTACTTGCGCCAACTCTCTTTGGGATTTTCTTTGCTATGCTCCTGAGGCATGCCTTCAGCACAGCAACAGAGGGAATCTACCTGCACACAAGATCTGACGGCAGGCTTTTCAACCTCGCCCGCCTGAAAGCCAGAACCAAAGTACGCGAGGCTCTAATCAGAGACATGCTGTTCGCAGACAACGCTGTAGTCGCGACCCACACACAGCAGGAGCTTCAGACCTTGATGGACCGCTTCTCCCAGGCATGCAAGGACTTCGGGCTTACCATCAGCCTGAAGAAAACTAACGTCTTGGCGCAAGGCACGGAAGCACCACCAACCATCACCATCGACGACTACGAGCTGGAGGTCGTGAATCAGTTCACGTACCTGGGGTCCACGATCAGCAGCAACCTCTCCCTTGATACAGAGATCGACAAGAGGATTGGAAAATCAGCCTTCACACTCGCTCGCCTCACTACACGAGTGTGGGAGAATCCCAAACTCTCTGTCAAGACAAAGATGGCAGTGTACAATGCCTGCGTCATCAGCACACTGCTCTATGGGAGTGAGACATGGACAACATACGCCCGGCAGGAAAAGAGACTGAACTCCTTCCACTTGCGCTGCATTCGCCGCATCCTGGATATATCCTGGCAGCACAAAGTGCCCAACACAGAAGTTCTGTCCCGCGCCGGCCTTCCCTCCATGTTCACTCTACTCAGGCAGCGCAGGCTCCGCTGGCTAGGCCACGTTCACCGTATGGTGGATGGCAGAATCCCCAAAGATGTCCTCTACGGAGAACTGGCGACTGGCAGGAGAGACGTTGGCCGCCCACAGCTGCGCTTTAGAGACGTCTGCAAGAGAGACATGAAGGCCCTGGAGATCAACACAGAGCGCTGGGAGGACCTTGCAACGGACCGCTCCAAATGAAGAGGCACCCTGACCAGACAGCTCAAGGCGGATGAAGAGAGACTGACTGCTGCAGCAGACGAAAAAAGGACCCGCAGGAAGAACCACCACAGCTCCAGCAGCACGGAGACCACCCACAAGTGCGACCTGTGTGACAGGGACTGCCATTCGCGCATCGGCCTGTTCAGCCACAGGCGGTGCTGTTCCAGCAGAGTAGACGTTTAGGATTCTCTTCCATGGTCATCATAGACCGACGACTGTCTTTAGAGCTTCCGCGTACGAGATTGTCTTACTTATGCTGATTTCCTGGGCTTGTCTAGCTTCCCTCTGCACAACACATCCTCCATATGCACCACTGTGGTCACCCCCGCAGTTGCAACACTTTACTTTGGCGTCCTTTTCACATTTACCATATTCGTGCTCCCCTCCACATCTAGCACATTTTAACTTTCCCTTACATTGCTGAGCAGTGTGACCCATCCTTTGACATTTGTAGCACCTGAGTGGCTTTGGGACGTATTCTCTGACACTGTAATACAGGAATCCTATTTGGACAGATTTAGGGAGTGTTTTCTCAAACTGGATCATTACAGACAGTGTATCCATCAGTGAACCTTTTCTTTTACTCTTTAGCCTTTTCACATCCTTCACCTTTCCTCCTTGGATCTCGTTTTTCACTTCTTCCATAGACATGCTCAAAGGGACACCTGATATAACTCCCCTCAAGTTTGCTGTTGCGCCAGGAACATGCACCTTCATTTGTTCTCTGTTTAGACATGTCATTGCCAATATTTTCTCTTGCTGTTGTTTACTTGATGCATGAATTAACAGTCAGTTTTTATTCAAGAACTCTGCAACCTTAACTCTGCCAATTTCTTTCTCAATTGCTTTTGTTAGCAGTACCTACCCACCCTGATTGAACTCAATGACAACCTTCCACTCATTCCCTAGATCATCAAACTGCCATCCATGTTGGCCAGTTCGTGTTTTCTTCACATTATTACTTCCTCCCGCATCACTCTCATCTGACCCGCTTCTAGCTCTTAGTGCCCTCCATCTGCTCTTTTCCACCTCCCAGACCTGGCTAGTATCCACTCCATCTCATCTTTATCGAGCCCATCAGAGCTAGACGCCATAATGTTACAGAGTACAGTTTATGCTATCTGCCACAAACAAATCACTCCTACTGCCAGCCGAACACAGACGTAAATGCCGTCTCTTCTTCTTCTAATTCTTTTAGATTTGATCTGTGGTTGGCAACCAGCTTACAGGTGCTAATTACCGCCACTGACTTGATTATCATCACTCTATATCTTTGTATAAGGAGTTCTTATAAGGAGTTCTGAACAACTCCTTTTGTGTGAAAAAATTATCCGTCCTTGGACTGTGTCTTCGGTGGCGTCAATAGCTGTGCCAGCCAGCCAGCTCAACCTTCCATCTGTCTTCTTCATCTCCTTGTACTTCACTCTGATCATCACTCTATCTAGTCAGGAGCTGTAGTCCTATCATCATTGCTGTGTGCAATCGAACCACTCTGTGTGTCCGTCTGTGTGTGGCAGTTACAATGTTCTGTCATAGATGTCATAGAGAGATCAAAGCACTCTCTATGACATCACAGACACACTATGTTCTGATATGAGGTTGTAGAATAACAGTCACATAACCATAAAAGGAGTTGTTCAGAACTCCTTACAAGTGACATGATTTCAGACTGTAATAGCACGTATACCTAAGAAAACAACACAGGGTATGAAGAAGGTTGTACCCTGGTGGAATTAGGAATGTAGTATTGCAGTAAAAGAGCGAAACAAGGCATTCAGAGAGCTGAGGAAGAATATGAATAGTGAAAATTTAATAGATTATAAAAAGAAAAGGGCAGTAGCTCAAAGGATAATTAAAAAAAGGAAAAGGTACTAGAACAAAGACGATTAATAAACAACTATCAGAATGGTTTTAGAAGAGGAAGTAATGATATAGAAAAGACTCTCAAAATGAAAGAAGTAATGGTTATAGTTTGTCTGGATATTGAAAATGCTTATGACAGGAAAATTAAGGTTAAAGTAGGATCAGAAGTAATGACTTTGAAATAGAAAATGGTGTTCCTCAGGGGAGTGTGATAAGCCCTGTTTTATTCAACATAATGATTAATGACATGTTTGGGGATCAAGAGAGATACATCAAAACAGCACTATATGAAGATGATGGAGCCATATGGATGAGGGGAAGAAATGAGAAATTTGTGTTCAAAAACATCAGAAAAGCAATGTAGAAAATGGAAAAGTGGTCATATGAGTGGGGATTTAAATTTTCGAACAGTAAAACCTGTTATATGATTTTCACAAAGAAATGCAGAACTGCTACAGAACCATTAACATTATATAATCAACCAATAGAGAAAGTCAGTGAGTTCAAATATCCAGGATTGTGGTTTGACAGTGCATACACATGGAGAGCTCATGTTGAAAATCTGGAGACAAAGTGCAAAAAAGTCATTAATCTCATAAAAGCTGTAGCTGGACACAAATGGGGTGCAGATAAACAGGCTTTAATTGACATTTACAGAGCACTAATGAGATCGACAATAGACTATGGATGCATGATTTATAGAGCAGCAGCAAAAATGACTGGAAAAAATAGAATGCAGCATACAGCACTTCGCCTGTGCAATGGAGTCGTCAAAACAACACCAAACAATGCAGTTTTAATAGAAGCAGGAGAAATGCAAATGGATTTGAGAAGAGATAAACTCACATTATCATACTGGGTCAAGTTGAAAGGAAGTGAGGAAGCAAATATTTCAAAAATAACACTACAAGACTGCTGGGAATATTCTAACTTCCAGGGACACGGGTTTGAGTGGACAATTGAAAGAAAAGCTAGAATGTATGGAGTGCACACTATTGATACAGCTAACACCAGTTCAGTGAGTAATGTTCCCCCTTGGCTGTTTCCGGGAAAAGAAGTAGACATTAGTCTGCTTATGAGGAAAAAGGACTGGCATATGAGTGAAGATGGTGTTTAAACAAGCATTTACCTCAGGAACAATTACTATAACTACTTACAGCTCTATACTGACGGTTCAAAGAACAAAGAGGGCTCTGCTGGAGTTGGAGTATACATTCCAGAGTTTAAAGTGACCATCTCAAAAAAGACTCTCCAACAATACATCCGTGTTTACAGCAGAGATGGTGGCAATAATTATTGGACTGCAGTGGATGGAGGAGGTCAGACCGGACCGGGTGGTGGTGTGCACAGATTCACTTGCAGCTTTAAAAACCATACAGACACTAAAATCTACAAGGGAAGACTTGGTGATTGAGCTATATCACAGTTTATTTAGGGTACACAGGGGTGGTGGAGAAGTTCAGTTTTGTTGGGTTCCTGCACACGAAGGGTTGAAAGGGATTGAGTGTGCAGAAAAACTAGCAAAAAGTGCACTTGGGAAAGAAATAACTATACCATTGTCACTTGGAAAAGGTGAAGGGAAAGCAGTAATCAAGAAAAAAGGAATTGAGCTATGGCAAAAATGATGGGATGAAGATCATAAAGGTAGCTTGTATTACAAAATACAAAAATCTATTGCACTAAAGAATTATAAAACAACAAACAGGAGGGAAGACATCACTATGGGAAGACAGACTGGATCATACAGGTTTAAATGGCACTTTATTCACCATGGGGAAAAGAGAAAGTGACAAATGTAGAGAATGTGGAGTAAAAGAAAATGTCGAGCACATCTTATTACACTGTCACAAGTGTGGAAATGAAAGAGACAGAATGAAAAATAAAGTTCGAGAGGTCGTTAGGGAATGGGATTTAACTGGCATTCTGGGAACAGATTGAGATGGAGAGGCACTAAGAATCACAAGAAGGGCTCTTTTCTCTTTTTTAAATAACTCAGGATTAAGTCATAGAATTTAGGGGTCGGGCTCAAATGACATAATGTTACACACTCTTGTACAGTAGGTGGCGGTATGCACCTTTCAGTTGTTTGCTATCCGCCAGTAACCGAGAGAAGAAGAATCCACGGCCAAGATGTGTAGTGGGATGATATAGAGTGAAGTGATGATATAGAGTAAAGTACGAGGAGACGAAGAAGAGTGATGTCTGAAGATAGAGTTGAGGTTCGACTGGACACAGCAATGATGATAGAAGACCTACAGCTCCTTACCAAGATAGAGTGATGATATAGAGTGAAGTATGTGGCGATAATGCACCTGTAAGCTGGTTGTCAACCGCCAATCAAATCTAAAAGAAGAAGAAGAAAGCTATGAGGAAAACATCACAAAGCCATGAGGAAAACATAATCAAGTCAGTGGCGGTAATGCACCTTTGAGCTGGTTGCCAACTGCCAATCAAATCTAACAGAAGAAGAAGACAAACCCAGAAGAGAGCAGTTGGTGGCAGTGGACTGGCGGCTGGTCGACGCCGCCGAGGACGCGGTCCAAGGACAGATAATTTTTTCACACATAAGGAGTTGTTCAGAGCTCCTTGTAGGAGCTTCTTGCACAAGGAGTCGGGTCAGTGGCGGTGATGCACCTGTAAGCTGGTTGCCAACCGCCAATCAAATCTAAAAGAAGAAGAAGAAGGAAGAAGAACAAACCCAGAAGCAGACACAGGCTCAAATACAGCAATGATCTTTTATTGAACTAGAAAAGCACTCGGAGAGCGCAGACCTCCGCCAAGCGGCACAGTTCCCCCCATACAGTGTTTGTGTGTACGTTTTCAGATTCCCTGAGCATGAAAAGATATGACTAGCAATTGGATTCACAATGATTATTTGTTTATTTGACATGGACAGTGCAATAAACAGACAATTAATGAATGACAATCAATGTGATAGTGATAGGATTAGTGGTTCAGTACTGTAAAACGGGGCTATAAGGGACGGCGGGTTAATAAGGGACACTTTTCTGGGAAATGTTTTAAATGTAATTCTGCTTTTTTTATTTTGAGCAGGACGCTGAGTTGTGTTGTTATTGTCAAATATCCATGAATCCTTCATCAAATCTAGGCGGAAGCAAAATTAAAAAAGCAGAATTACATTTAGAAAAGTGTCCCATATTACCCCGCCGTCCCTTATAGCCCCGTTTTACGGTAGTAAAAGCATTGCCTCCTTGGCGGAGGTAATAAACTGAAGTGTTGGTGTGTCCATCTCCTCCACTGACGGATGCAGATTGGTTAGACAGGTTGCCGTGGGTTTTATATTATATTGGGGTTGCGCTCCGCGGCAAAACAGAATTTAGAATCTTCCCCGGCAGAGAGGTCGTTTTTACGCAGCGCCTATAGCTGGGCGGGGAATTTGTGGCAAATAATCGGGCGGCGGACAGGTGGCCGTGTCAGGTTTTGCAGCGTGGCGCAAAAACAGGCACGCTGGCGGGCCCAGGCCAGCAGTGTTTTCCGCGTGCTTTTGTGCCTAAAACGTTGAAGAACGCGGAGTTTGTGTTGGTCATACATGACGACCAGCGCAATGTGCGCAGCGCCTATGGCTGGCACAGGCACGCTGGCGGGCCCAGGCCACCAGTGTTTTCCGTATGCTTTTGTGGCTAAAACGTTGAAGAAGGCGGAGTTTGTGTTGGTCAGACACGACGCCCAGCGCCCTCCATTGCGCCTGCGCACATGTTGAAAATGGCCGTATGTCACAGTGTGGAAAAATGCTTTAAAAAATTCCTGTATGCAGACGGTGATGCGGATCATCTCCAAAATTTAATCAGTTCTTCCTTGTACCATTTCCAACAACGCCTGAAAGTTTCATTGAAATCCGTCCAAAAGTTTTTGAGTTATCTTGCTAACCAACAGACAAACACACAGACAAACACACAGACAAACCCCGGCAAAAACATTACCTCCTCCTGGCCTTTCGGCCTGGCGGAGGTAATAAGTGTGTGTGGGGGGGGGTGAGGACTGGAGCGTGCAGAGCAGGACGAGTCTGGCAACCCTGAAATGAGAAGAGAGACAGGTGGATTAGCTCATTGGTTTTCAGATGAATGGCAAGAACACGAGGAGTAGTCTAGGCTCAGAAGAGATGTCTGTCCTTCGCTGGTACCAGAGTCCCACTGCCGTGACGTGGTGTTTGTGCTGGTAATTACAGTCACGATGAATGAGTGAAAAAGCGTGCTGAATGCTCTGGCTCACCAGTTTGAGGGAAAGAGAGGTGCCCACAGTTCACAGGTATGATCCGGTCTGTTGCCAGGAGAAGGAGGTCCGCCCGAAGGTAGGTCCACCTGTGCACAGTGAAGGAGAGGAGAAAGCAGGTGCAAAGGAGAATTTCCAATAGATGCTTACGGTAGAGTTGGGGAGACGAGACTCCCAGGTGATGAGTAGAAAGTCGTTGAGATGATGGAGGCGAAACTCCCTGGTAGAAGGAAGGGGAAGACTCAAGCACGGAGTTCTTCACCCAGGAGAAGCGTTGACGTCTCCGTGCAGACTGCAGGGCAGCACTCCTGATAAAGGCTGCTTGATTAGGAGGAGCAGGTGTGTGTGCAGCTGTGGAAATAATTAAGGCAAAGGGCACACAGCGTGGATCACCACAATAAGAACTCCTGAACAACTGCTTATAAATAATATATATAATGAATGAATGAAATAAAGATTCATTCATAATAATTCATTCAAATAATATATATAATGAATGAATGAAATAAAGATTCATTCATTCATTATACATATTATTTATACAGCAGTTAGTTCTGACCGAGCAATTTGATTGGACAATAGGGATTCCAGGAGTACTCCCCAGCATAATAGTGCAAGATACACTATTATGAATGTAAATAATAAAAGATCACACAAATAAGTGATCTGACAAAAAAATAAACAAGCGGTTCTTAAACAGTGGCTGATATTGGATGTCCCATTCATTTTCAGTTATTCTGTAATTAATATTCACACGATAAAATCTCACTTCAGTCCCTTTCGTATTTGTTAGAGTCTAACATGTGTGATTGCCTACATATAGGCTGCACCTCTATATTCCACTTTCAAACACAGCCTACATTTGGGCCTGTAAACCCTTATTGGGCTACCTGTTTCAGACAGGAATACTTGCTTTCTATGGGCATGCACTAGTAATAATAGATTACAACAGAATTCTTACAATCCTGTCTGTCAAAATGATAGATAACAAAAAAGTCTAGTGCAACCTCTGCTGCAGAGTTATGAGAAAAAAGTTAAAAATTTATGAGAAAAAATTGCAAATTTCTTACATTTTTTTGCATTTCTTGGTGTTTCAAAGTCATTTTATACTACAGTTAGTTCCAACCAAGCAGTTTGATTGGACAACAGGGATTCCAGGAGTTACTAT
This sequence comes from Pholidichthys leucotaenia, assembly GCA_020510985.1. Classification (NCBI taxonomy): domain Eukaryota; kingdom Metazoa; phylum Chordata; class Actinopteri; order Cichliformes; family Pholidichthyidae; genus Pholidichthys; species Pholidichthys leucotaenia. Next base: position 169,449,725 of record CM035846.1, read on the forward strand.
ATCCCCCAATAATTGCACGTCAACGTTTCACTGGAAATGTATCACTCTGCTTCAAAGGTGTTCCAGTAACCGTTAATTACTAACAGTTATTTACTGTTAGTATTTACTGCAGACTTGAGAATTGCACTACTGTGTGTTATTTACCAAAAGAGCGAGCCATGAGCCATGCTACGCCGAGCAACAAACTGAACTTTATTAGCATATGTTGCATTTATACACACTGGCCGTAGCCCGCCTGATGTCACCATGCTGTGGGCCCGGTGCCAGCCACGGCAAGCCCCAAAGGCCAAAGCCCCACACAACACCCCCCCCTTCACAAAGTGTAGAACCACATCAAAATCAAACCCACCCCCCCAAAAAAAAATTTAGCAAGTAAACACCCAAAAACACATGCATAGAACAATGAACTAACTGGGTATCTGGGTAGACTGCCAGCATGCCCCCGTGCCAAGGTGGATCACTCCGCCACCCAGGAGTCAACACATACTAGCTAACCTTGTCCAATCACAAAGTCCTTCAGGTGACTAGGCCTCTGATGGGCTCTAGTTGAGCGCCTCACAGGTGGAGGACCTGCTCCAGGCTCCGTCGGCCACACCCGGGCGCCCCCCAGAGTCCCATCAGTCAAGTCCCAACCCATGTCCATTTCGTCTGCTGCAGCTCCTGGATCCCGGGCTGGCGATGATTTCCTGAGGCGGCTAGAATGCCACCATGGCCCGTCCAAGACCTGGAACGTGTCTGGGCCCAGCCGCTTCACATTCTGCAGTGGTCCTGTCCAGAACGGCTGCAGCTTGTGCGTATGGTTGGGGTGCCTGATTATGACCCAGTCTGACACACTGATTTCATGAGCCCTCGCCCTATACTTCTTGTCAAAGTGCTGTTTCATCCTTCGCTGTTGTTCGAGGACGCAATGGTTCTGTGTCCATCGGAAAGGGGGTCACGGGAGACCGTAGCTGATCCAGGGGCAGATGAAGTTCGCATCCCAGCATGAGCTTCACTGGAGAACATCCCATCATGGCGTGGGCCATCGCCCTATAATGGAGGAGCGTGTTCTGAAAGGCATCAGAAAACATGAAGCCATCCGCCAGATGTGCTCGCAGTCCATTTTTTAGCATCTCGTTGAAACGTTCCACACCCCCATTAGTTTGAGGATGATAAAACGTGGTTCTAATGTGCTCCACGCCCCTTTCCCTCAAAAACTCCTAACCCCCCCAGAGATGAACTTTGGACCACTGTCCATTGTAATGGCGCTTCGACCCCCCCCCCCCCCACCTAGCAAAAAGCGATGAGAGAAAACCGGTGACCACGTCTGTCATGACCAAACAAGTGGGTAACACCTCTGGCCATTTTAAAAACAGATCATAAGCCACCAGCAGGAAATAGCTGTTCGCGGGGGCTGTGTGTAACTCACCACAAATGTCCAATTGGATGTGCTTCCAGGGGTCCTCCGGGTATTGTAGTGGTCGCAGGGGTGGGGGAGGTGGCACTCCAGTTTTCCCGCTCTCCAAACACGGTACACAGTTCTTAACCATAGTCTCAATGTCTTTGTCAATACCCGGCCACAAAATCAAATTCCTGCAGCACTGTTTCACCCTAACCACCCCCAGATGACCCTCATAGAGCATAGCCAAAACGCGAGATCTCAGTGACACCAGAATCAACGTGCAGTGTCCCCTCGCCACGCACACGTCGTTCCAGCAACTTAGTTCATCCCTGACCCTGTGAAAAGGTGCCAGGTCCCCTTGCATTTTTGTGGGCCAACCCCTCCTGATGAACTGGTGCAGCTGTGACAAAGTTGGGTCCCGTTCCGCCTGGAGTTCCTAGAGAGACACCATGTTCCGGAGGGGTTCCTGGAATGTGTTTATCAGGTCCACCTCAAAGGAATTACAGTTGTCAGGCTGTGCAGTGTTAATTGTGGCATGGGACAGGAAGTCCACCACCACGTTTTCTCTGCCTGGAATAAACTGAGTAGTGAAGTTGTAGGCTCGTAGCCATTTCGCCCACCTGTGGATCCACAGGGGTCTGTGTCCTGAGCAAGTCGTCTCCAGCAGGGTCATCAGTACCCTATGGTCCATACGTAGGATGAAATGGCATCCATAGAGGTAGATGCGCCACCGTTCACACGCCCAAACACACGCGAGCGCTTCTCTCTCACCCACCGCGTACTTCTGTTCAGCCGATGTGAAGGACCTTGAAGCGAATGCCACCAGGCGCTCAGTACCATTTTGAAGCTGAGACATGACCACCCCCACTGACGAACCAGATGCGTCACAAGTCACAAAAGTGGGGCATTGAGGGTCAAAATGGGCCAACACCGGTGAGGAAGTGAGTTGAGATTTCAGTTTAGCGACCGCTGCTGAGCAGGCCAGGGTCCATTGCCATGGAGTGTTTTGCTTTAGGAGGGCTCGAAGAGGTTCAATAGTCTCTGAATAATTGAGAATGAAACATCCGTACAAGTTTAGCATGTCCATGAATAAGGAAATTTGTGCAGGTGTCGTGAGGTCCGGAAGTCGCAGGACCGCCTCCACGTTCAAGTGCAGGGGCCTCAGGCCCTCAGCCAACAGCTGAAATCCCACAAACTCAATGGATTCCACTGTGAAGATGCACTTTTCCCCATTCAGTGTAACCCCGTGTTCTAGCAGCACCTCCCTCACTCATTCCAAACGTTCGTCGTGTGCCACCTGTGACGCTCCGTGTACCACGATGTCATCCAGATACACCACCACACCTTTGAGACCGGTGAGAATCGTGGACATGAATTTTTGATAACAGCTCGGCACCAAAATCAGGCCAAAAGGCATGCGGTTATATCTGAAAATGCCCATGTGGATCACAAATGCCATCAGGTTGCAGCTGTCCAGGTGGAGGAGCACTTGTAGATAACCTTGATGGAGGTCCAGTTTCGAAAACACCTTGGAGCCACTGAACATTGCAGTGAGCTCTTCCATCATGGGCAGTGGATATTTGTCCGGAATGATCGCTTTGTTAACCATTCTGAGGTCGATGCACGGTCGGATGCCACCCATCTTCTTTTTGGCCACCTCAATATTCAAGATCCACGGTGAGGTGTCCACTCTCTTGACAATGTCGGCGCTCAATAGTTTGTTCAGCTCTGCTGTGATGTCGTCCCGCAGGGCAAGTGGTAGCTGCCGAAGAGATTGAATTTTGGGCGTCACACTCGGGTCGATGAGCGACCGGTGGTCGAAAGTCGTCACGCAGCCTAAGCCCGCAAACAGCGCTGGCCAGCGAACATGCCACTTGGGAGAAACAGTCAGCACCATGGCGCCTGCTGGGTCCATGATGGAGAATCCTAACTCTCCCAGTAAGTCAATACCCAACAAGTCAGCCCCATGGCGCAAAACCTGAAAGGTGAACGCGGGAATAGTCTTTGGCCCACACACCACAGAGAAGCTGACCGTGCCCACGATACCAATCTTTGCATGTCCATAGCCAAACATATTCACAGCGCCCGCTACAATAGGCTTTCTTGGAAAAAGTTTTCTTACCGTGGACATGCTTAGTATGGATTTTGCAGCGCCCGAATCAACCATGAGTGGCACGTTGACTCCATCGAGCTGCACCACGTACCATTACTCCCAACACTGGTGACAACTTGGTCCTTTTAAAGCAAAGTATTTGCAATGACCCATGAATTTACTTCCAAAATCTTTTATTAAAACAACTGGGAGATAAATCTGACACATGGACAAATTTATCTCAAAATGTGCTTTTAAAAGCTGTCATCATTTCATGGGCATTCTTTCAAAAGACCACAGCTGTGTGCAGACAGGCCAGGATCATTTAACTTGCTTTGACACATTATTTTATGAAGCTATTGTTTTAGCTGTTTGTCGCTCTATATTAATTTTTAAACAAAAAAATAAAATTAATCCATTGTTCAATGTCAAACAAAATACAGGCAAAGGAGGAGGTGGAACTTTTCATGTTCAGTAACACACAGAGCTTTTACGGAGTTTTGACGTGATATTGAAGGCTACAAAATGGACTTCCATACCCAGCGACCTCACCTGTCCATCCCATCACGGACTACTCTGGGCAGAATACAGGAAGGAGTACCCCAGTAAAGACATTCAATTTCACTACAGTGCTTCATGTCATGGATACGGACCTTAAACGAAGCATGTCTGTCCGGGGTACATGTCTTGGCTGTCGGCCTTGTGTCGGGGGGGGGGGGGGCAGTGAGCCATGATTTTGCAACCTGCTGCATATACTCTGGAGCAGTTGGAGCCACGGAGTGAGAGTGACGTTTGTTGGACAGCGAAGGAAAAGCTGCAGAAGAACAGCGCCCAAGGGCTTGTGTCATAATCTGTCCTGGCGGTCGCTAATACAGCAGTTCAGTTCTGCTTTTTACCCATCAAAATAAAATGGTCTCCCTTTTTCCCAAATTGTATCAAAAGGCTACGGGGTCCGGACAGAGGTCTCTTGGAGTCCGGATCTGGACCAGAGTCCGCCAGTTGGTGCCCCCTGCTCTAGCATAATGGTTCAAATGTCCACATCTGCTACAATGCTTTCCCATAGCCGGGTAGCCCTTAGCCTTATTGCCATGCGTCGCAGGCCCACAACCCTTGCACAGGGGTTTTCCTGCATTGGCTTCTGTAGTATTGTCGTCAAAGCTATCCGAGTTTGCAACATTTGCCGTGGCAGGAGGCTCCAGTGGCTGCTGTGACTGGCACCAGTTTAGCTCTGAAGCTCGCTTGTCTGCAGCCTCCAGCTGGAGAGCTAGTACGACAGCTCTGGCTAATGTTAAGTCATTGGGCGCTGTGAGTAGCCTAGCCCGCAATGCGGTGCTACATGTGTGCTCCGCAAGCTGGTCCCATACCATTTCATCTTCCAACGGCCCAAAGCAACACTCACTAGCTAGCTTCCTCAAGTCGGTGACAAACAGATGAATAGGCTCAGCTACTCGCTGATGTTGGTGCCAAAAACGAATCCTCCAGACAGTCACGCTATCCAGGATGTGAAAATGATTGGCTAGCAGCTCCACAACGTCTTCAAAAGAGTCTGAAGCTCCGAGTGTGCACAGGACTTGCTGGACCTCAATACCCAGGTTGTGAACAAGTAGCACACGTGTTCTTAGCTTGACGAGCTTACCCAGGTCCAGCACAATGATGTACGTCTGGAAAGCCTCAAACCACAAGGGCCAAGGCACTGTTGGCTCGCCTGGGACCTCGAGAAACAGGTGAAGTGCTGTGATACATGCCTCCATGAGTTAATCCTCGATCATCAAATGTTTTCATTTTCATCTTCTACCACTTAATCCTTTTCGAGTCGCAGGAGGGCTGGAGCCTATCCCAGCATCTTTGGCCGAGAGGCAGGGTACACCCTGGACAGATCGCCAGTCCATCGCAGGGCCAACACAGAGAGACAGACAACCATTCACTCTCACAGTCATACCTAAGGACAATTTAGAATCCCCAGTTTGATGCCAATTAACCTAACTTGCATGTTTTTGGCATGTGGGAGGAAACCGGAGAAATCCCAGAGTAAACCCACGCAGACACGGGAAGAACATGCAAACTCCACACAGATCACTGTTGGTCGGGGGCTGGGATCGAACCCAGGATCCCCCGGCCAAGGGTGAGTTACTGTGCTGCCGCAGTGCTAACCACTCTGCCACCGCAAATGTTATGTATGGTAAAATACCTTGGTGAAGGATGAGGCAAGATGACTGGACGAACACGGCTTTATTGATGTAACAGAACAGCGGTAACACAGTAGGCACCTGGCAGAGGGCACTGGTCAAAGAGGCACCTAATCAAATATACTACCATAAAACAACCTTAAGAGGCCCCTACTGTGCGTTAGTAAGGTATCACAGGGAAAATGAGGCTACAGGCGTAAAACCTGCTCGCTCTAATGGGCCGCATTTTATTTTGGAAAAATGATGAGATTTTCCCACTCAAGTGTTGCCGAGCAGACGCTGCAGTGAATGATGTACTTGCCCAGATACCATGAACAAGTCAGTCCCAGAATAATCCCCACCAAAAAACCCCACACAGCTCTAAAGGACCTAAAAGCAAAGAAACATTTACCCTCTGTTGTAATGGAAATGTGAAAAAAAAACACACATCAACGTGGTGGAAGCTGACATGGAGATATATGTACTGTCTTTATAATCAGTATATTGTATTTATATTTCTGTTTGAACGGAAAAGTCTTATTTTCTTATCCCATTTTTAAGTTTGCAGGTTTATGCTGACTCAGGTTTTATTCTCTGCTTTTCTGTGTTGTCCTGAATAGAAAATGTTGCCTGTTGACAGTGACCTCATCACATCACTGTAACATTTCTGTCTTGGTTGGAAGCACCTCTTTAGACCTCCCTTCCCACGACTCATGCTGTCAGATAATGAAACTCTGTTCCAGAAGACATGAAGACATATCAATATCACTGATCATTTCCTTTAAAGCACATTCATCTATGTCCAGAAGCTCCGGCAACGGACCCACTTAGCACCCACGCGTCTCCCTATGCCCTGCTGGGCCTTTGTCACTCATGCTGTGAGTGTATTTGTTTTAGTGTCAGTGAGTGCAAATATATTGGTCTCCTGCAGAGGATTCTGGGGAAAACTGCAAGTGCTTTTTTCATGCAAATGACTTTTCTGTGAAAAGAGGTTTATTGCATGTTTTAGCATGCACGTTTATGAATTCAACCTAATAAAATTTTCTCAAACATGCTCAGATAGGCTGATACCAAAGGGGTGAAAAGCATTGTTCCTCACGTATGTGGCCCGTGCTGGCAAAATGAGTCACAGCGAGGAAATTTTCAAAACTGAGGTAAAATTATTTTCGTATTCTGCATTGAAAGACCTTCAAAATGATACATAATTTGTAGGAATTTTGCAAAAACTGACCAGCAACAAGCCAATTTTGTTTATATCTTGGCTGGTTTGAAAACTCGCATTTGATTGGTCCCGAGTTACATCTTCCGGAATTCCATGTGTATTTTTAAAAAGTATGAGCTCCAAGCTTTACAGTGATACCAGGCACTGACGGGGGTTTTCCCTGGACTTGCCGCCAGCAAACAAGAATCATGATTTTTGACTTCTCGTGCCTGTAGCTTGTGATTACCCTGTGTGCATTCCAACTCATTTTGCCAGCACGGGTCATATACCTCTCAAACTGTTCGTCACACTGACCTCACATTTTATAAGTGCTCTGCCGAGGTTACGAGGGTGTGCATCCCCGACTATGGAGTTGCTCAGTCAAAATATGTCATTTCTATCAATAACAGTTTAGCCACTGCTCTGTTTCCCCATGCTCTGGCTGCTGGATGTGTGGGCAGGGTTTTGGATTGACTCTGTACTGTAAACAAAACAAGGAAGTGAAAAGCGACAAATTTGATCAGAAAAAGAGAAGATTTAATGCTTAAAAAAATTATACTATAATGTTGACTTGATTGCGTAGATCTAAAGGATAATTTGAGATATGCCAGCAGGGACCGGGGGTCTGACAAAGAACACCGGCGTTAGAGAAGCAGCAGGTGGAATGCGGTCCTTCACAGGGAACAGTGGCATATCCAGAAAATCTTTACTGGGGTGGCCAAGGTCAGACTCAGAGCCTATATGGGGTAGCCAAGTCAGGAAGAGGTTTAATAGTTTATTGCCACGTGACTATGTTTAAATATCACACTGCTTTTCTTCAACATATTTATAACTATTAATTTAACTCAAACTCATGTTAGCATTCAACAAATGTTGTTGGTTTTTTTTTTTAATTGAATTCTTGATGTTTGTTCGGTCACTTTTAGAACTCATCAAGCATTCCATGCAATGAACAGTCTTACTTTACTCTTGCACAAACCAGATTACTTCTCCTGTCAGAATGTTGCCACAAGCTATAATACAAGCAGGCTCTGTGTTAACCCACCTAAAAGAGACTAATTCTGTTTTGGTGATGGCTTGCAAAAACGTTTATGAACCTATCCATGTCAAGTGATTTAGCTCTTCTGGCCTCAATGCTAAGAACACCCAGGTTGCTCAGTCTGTTGTCTGACATAGTTGTGCGCAAATGAGTCTTGATTTTAAGAGCAGAGAAGCTTTGCTCACATGCTGCAGTACTTACTGGTAGGGCTATAGCTATCTTGCACAGATGAAAAAGTTCATGAAAAACCTCCTTATGAGGCTCAAGGAACACTGCAAATTCAACAATACTGGACAATTTATGCATTCCACCTTGAGGTTTTCTTTGCAAAAGCCTCCTAGTTTGGTGAAGTTCATGGCTGAGATCTTCCAGCTCACTTTCAGTTGCAGCACAAACTCAAGGATGTTAGTGAACTGGAGGTCTTTGCCCATGAGGAATGGGCTAAGAGTCCTCACAACACTGCCACAAACTGATGTCTGGCTATGCATCACGTTTGCAGCAGGTCATAACAGCAAAAGGGTGCTCTACTAAGTACTAAAGATGTTTGTCATGAAAAGACTGAATAAATATGAAACTGCAGTAGTCATTAAAAGTGGAATTTTCTGTTTAATATTGAGAAACCACTTGTAATATTCATCCATCCAGGTGGTGGATGACCCTCAATTTCCCCTCTGGGGATCAATAAAGTATACTAAATCTAAATCTAAAATCTAATATTAGTTGTGTTGAGCTATTTAAATTCTTTTTGATTTGTTTATTGCAAACAGCTTCTATTTTGTACATTTTGCCAATAAACCTTATTTGCAGTGGGGGTTGAATGATTTTGATTGCAATTGCAACTGTATGCTACAAGGTGAAATAGTCGTCAGAATTATACAATTAACCATGATATTTACATACATAGAAGGCACATCAAACATTGCCACATACCATCAGGACCAGGTGGGGCAGCATTTGTGTTTACAGTCTGAACGTCTACATCATCCTTCTCAGCGTGACCTGTTGACATGCCATGGCCTCAGAATCAGTGTCTTCACTCGGTAAAGTACCTGAAGTAATAACATTTTTTTAATCATTTTCACAGTTGGCTCATGGACACACTGGCATTACAATATTCCTTTATAGTTCAGTTTTCTGTTTAGATCTAAATAATATATGTGTGTAAACAAAGGTCTGGATTTGATTTACCATGATAAGCCAACAGACTATCAGTCACTGCTGGCTGGTCCATGAAGTTGATTCTTCTTCATCTAAATTTACAGAGAAACATCATTTATTTTTATTTTGTTTTATTTATCTATTTTTGCATTTTGTATATTTTATTAATCCCAGAGGGAAATTCAGGGCATCCACATGGATGGATGAGGCAGCCACGGTGTAACCCCAGTCTCTTTACCATTCACACCAAGGGACACTTCAGTCTCCAGTTAACCTAGCTTGTATGTTTTTGGCCTGTGGGAGGAAACCGGAGTACCCGGGGTAAACCCACGCAGACACGGGCAGAACATGCAAACTCCACACAGAAGGGTCACTGATGGTTGGGGGTGGGATCGAATCCATGACTTTCTTACTGTGCTGCCACAAGCTAACCACTGCTCCACCGAGTGACACCGAGCTGCCCAAAACCATCAAGCAAAATCAGAAGAGGTTTTGCTTCGGATGTATTTTCAGAATGAGGCAACATGATGTTAATCACATCGCTTTCTCTCTCTCTCTCAAGTTACCTTCATTTTTTCTTCAGTAACTGTTTAAGAAAAATGGACTTGTATAACTGGAATGACAACTTGAATAAAAAGAACATGGCATATTCCTGCATATTCGCCCATGACATACAGGAACTAGAAAAGCACTCGGAGAGCGCAGACCTCCGCCAAGCGGCACAGTTCCCCCCATACAGTGTTTGTGTGTACGTTTTCAGATTCCCTGAGCATGAAAAGATATGACTAGCAATTGGATTCACAATGATTATTTGTTTATTTGACATGGACAGTGCAATAAACAGACAATTAATGAATGACAATCAATGTGATAGTGATAGGATTAGTGGTTCAGTACTGTAAAACGGGGCTATAAGGGACGGCGGGTTAATAAGGGACACTTTTCTGGGAAATGTTTTAAATGTAATTCTGCTTTTTTTATTTTGAGCAGGACGCTGAGTTGTGTTGTTATTGTCAAATATCCATGAATCCTTCATCAAATCTAGGCGGAAGCAAAATTAAAAAAGCAGAATTACATTTAGAAAAGTGTCCCATATTACCCCGCTGTCCCTTATAGCCCCGTTTTACGGTTGTAAAAGCGTTGCCTCCTTGGCGGAGGTAATAAACTGAAGTGTTGGTGTGTCCATCTCCTCCACTGACGGATGCAGATTGGTTAGACAGGTTGCCGTGGGTTTTATATTATATTGGGGTTGCGCTCCGCGGCAAAACAGAATTTAGAGTCTTCCCCGGCAGAGAGGTCGTTTTTACGCAGCGCCTATAGCTGGGCGGGGAATTTGTGGCAAATAATCGGGCGGCGGACAGGTGGCCGTGTCAGGTTTTGCAGCGTGGCGCAAAAACAGGCACGCTGGCGGGCCCAGGCCAGCAGTGTTTTCCGTGTGCTTTTGTGCCTAAAACGTTGAAGAACGCGGAGTTTGTGTTGGTCAGACACGACGACCAGCGCAATGTGCGCAGCGCCTATGGCTGCCACAGGCACGCTGGGGGGCCCAGCCCAGCAGTGTTTTCCGCATGCTTTTGTGGCTAAAACGTTGAAGAAGGCGGAGTTTGTGTTGGTCAGACACGACGCCCAGCGCCCTCCATTGCGCCTGCGCACATGTTGAAAATGGCCGTATGTCACAGTGTGGAAAAATGCTTTAAAAAATTCCTGTATGCAGACGGTGATGCAGATCATCCCCAAAATTTAATCAGTTCTTCCTTGTACCATTTCCAACAACGCCTGAAAGTTTCATTGAAATCCGTCCAAAAGTTTTTGAGTTATCTTGCTAACCAACAGACAAACAGACAGACAGACAAACACACAGACAAACACACAGACAAACCCTGGCAAAAACATTACCTCCTCCTGGCCTTTCGGCCTGGCGGAGGTAATTATCTGAACATAAGCTACCATGTTGTGCAGACAAAGCTAACTGCTCTTCATCCCTACTGTCTCTAGGCTGCTCACTTGATTCTGACTCCCTTCTTTTTTTGAAGAAGCTTTGAATGTCTCTGTGCCTTTTCATTCTATTCCTGTATTATGCCTGGGAAAAAAAAACCAAAAAAACAATACCAGTCATTAACAATCAACAATGCATCATCATCATCATAGCAGTCTGTTGTGGGCGACAATGACTGTTTCATTTAGGTTTGATCAGATTCCTCCACACAAGCTCTGTCCTTAGCCTTCCGCTGCCAGGAACTCCTGTCTATGTCCAACTTCTTCAAGTTTCTTTTTACAGTGTCTTTAAATCTGAGCCTTGGTCTACCCTGATTGTGTTTGCCCTCGCATAACTGTGAGTAGAGTAACTGCCGAGGGAGACGCTGATGGTCCATCCTCTCAACATGTCAGAGCCATCTCAGGTTCATCTGTATTAGCATGTCCTCCATTGATGGTAGACCAGCTCGTTTCAACACTTCTATGTTGGTTATCTTGTCTTTCCATGAGATGTTCATTATGGCTCGAAGGTGTCTCATCATGTGCGCGTGGAGTTTCTTCACCTGCACTCTGTAGACAGTCCAAGTTTTAGCACCGTACAATAGAGTAGCCAGTACTGTCGCTCTGTACACTTTGCATTTCACACGGATAGACACATGTCGATTGTTCCACAGTCTCTCCCTCAAGTTTCCAAACACAGCGCTCGCTCTTCCCATTCTGAGAGATAGTTCATCCTCCAGCCTAGCATTCTCTGAAACAGTACTCCCTAGGTACTTGAAAGTCTTGCACTTGACTAGTGGCTCTGTACCAATGCTGATCTCTTCTGGTAGTGATGTTGATAACTGGAACTTTGGTGGTTAATAAAGGCACTCTGTCTTCTTGATGCTGATTTGGAGGCTGAATTGGCTAGCTGCTCTTGCAAATTTCTCACTAAAGATTGCATATCTTCCATGATGTGTGCAACTAGAGCACTGTCGTCGGCAAAGAGCATTTCTCTTACTACCTTTATCGATGTGTTACTCTTGGCTTTAAACTGTGCCACATTGAACAAGTCTGCTTCTTTCCTTGTTTGAATGTATACTCCTTCTGAAGTGTCTTTGAAGGCCACCTCAAGCACGGCTGCCAGATATAGCGAGAAGAGTGTAGGTGCCAGCACACACCCTTGTTTCACCCCGTTGCTTACTGAAAAGTCTTTAGATACTGAACCACTCATTGCCACGTTTGCTTGCATACCTGTATGGAGTGCCTCGATCAGGCTGACAAACTTCTCTGTACAACCATATTTCTTGAGTACCTGCCAAAGTCCTTGTCGCGAAACAGTATCGAAGGCTTTACTGAAGTCTATGAAGACTACATAAAGTAGCATGTTCTGTTCGATACACTTTTCTTGAACCCGTTTCAAGCAGAAAATCATGTCCATTGTGCTTCTTCCGCTTCTAAAACTGCACTGGGTTTCCGGTAGTACATTTTGCGAGATGTGTTCACCGAGTCCGTTAAGTAGTACACGTGAGAGAATCCTACCAACAGTGGCTAGCAGTGATACACCTCGGTAATTTCCACAATCTTTCCTGTCACCTTTCTTGAACAAAGGCACAATACTTGCATCCTTCCAGTCTTGAGGTACTTTCTGGGAATCCCATATTCTTGGATGAGCTTGTGCAGGCAGCTGGTCAGCTGAACACCACCAAATTTCCACACTTCTGCTGGAATTCCATCCCTTCCTGGGGCTTTACCATCCTGTGTTGTCCTGATAGCTGCCATTAGTTCATCAAAATTTGGTGGTTCATCCAGACTTGATACAGCTGGTTGCTGCACTAGAGCTTCTTTAGCCTCTTCAGTGAGATCTCCAGGATTGTTTAGTAGTTGGTCAAAGTGGTCTGCAAATCTGTCCAGGATCTTGTCTTTCTCCTGCAAAACCGTTTCACCATCCATAGCCTTTAGTTGGATCAATCCTCTTGATTTAGGGCCGTAGATTTATCTCAGACCTGTGAAGAATGTTTTCATGTCCTTCCTGTCTGCTGCAGTTTGAAGTTCCTCTGCTTTTTCATTCAACCAGTTGGACTTCATCTCTCTGGTGTACTTCTGTAGCTCACTCTGAGCCTTTGAGTATTTCTTCTTCTTCAACCTTGTGTTACACTGTAGGTTTTCCTGCCTAGCTGTATTCCTTGCTTCTAGTAGTTTCTTCAGGTGTTCATCATGCTCATCAAACCAATCTTGATGTTTCCTCACAGGGTAGCCTAATACATCACTCGCAGTCTGATACACCATATCCTTCAGTGTTGCCCATTTCTCTTCTATGTCATTCTCTGAGTTGTTGCTGTCCCAGTCTTTCAAGTTTTCATCCATTTCCTGTGTAAGTTCTTCCTGTTTCTTTTGGCCTTTCAGTGCACTAGTGTTTAGCTTCCATGGTGGCTTCGCACCCGCCCTGCAGTGCTGTTTTCATCTGCAAATCCTTAACCTAGATCTCAGCATAGCATGATCATTACCACAGTCCGTGCCTCTCATTGCTCTGGTGTCCAATACATCCCTTATGTCTCTCTGCCTGACTATGATGTAGTCTAATAAGTGCCAGTGCTTGGATCTTGGGTGCATCCATGTCTTCTTGTGTGTGTCCTTGTGCTTCAATAGAGTGTTGGTTATCACAAGGTTGTACTCTGAACATAGTGCAAGTAGAAGTTCTCCATTAGCATTGCACTTGCCTACTCCATGACTGACTAGCACTCCTTTCCATTTCTCAGTGTCCGAACCAACTCTGGCATTAAAATCTCCAACGAGTATCAGCCTGTCATCAGTCGGTACACGTCTGATAGTTTCATGTAAATCACTGTAGAACTCTTCCTTCACCTCCTCTGTGTTGGTCATTGTTGGGGCATATACACTGATGAGTGTGGCATACATCTTCCGCTGTAGTGGGAGTCTCATAGTCATTATCCTGTCGTTGATTGGCACCGGTTCCTCATCAAGCATTGCTGCTATCTCCTTTCTAACTGCAAGGCCCACTCCTGCTTCTCTCCTTTCTTGAATTGATCTCCCACTCCAAAAGAAGATGTACCCATGGTCTTCCAAGCTGTCATATCCAAGCAATCTTGTTTCACTAAGTGCAGCTATGTCTACATTGTACCTGTTCACTTCCAGGGCCACAAGCGCGGTCTGTCTTTCTGGGTGCTGTGATGTTGTTCTGTCCAACAGAGTGCGTACATTCCATTCCGCTGCACACAAGGCTGCTGTTTTCCTCTTCTTTTGTCTTCCTGCTCCTAGCTTACTTTTTGCTGCCTGTCGGAGTGTGAACAGATCAGCGCGGACCTTGTAAGTCGTCCGAGCTGGTATGAGTTGCGTTCTGATTGACCATTTCATGAAATTGCTTGCAAAGTATTTGAGTACTGCTAGCTTTTGCTGGACTAGCAGCACATTCTTGGCAGATAAGGGTATTATCGATTTAATGATTAAAAAATAAGCTCATTTTTACACAGGTTTGTTTTGCATAAGTTTTGGTAGCTTCAACAACAGCCTTGATCATTTTTAACATTGCATAATAAAAAGGAAAAAAAAATATTGCAGTCACACCATCTGGCATTTAAATCAAAAATTGTATAACAAAGAATTTTGTCATACAATCTTAAAATGCCCTCTTGCCACTGCAGAACTAATTGGTATTACAAGCAAAACCAAATCAACACAGCTGCAGTTCTTCTTTGTTGTAGCTATTTGAATCTACTGGCTAAAGTTGAGAAGTGGATATTAATTAGATTTACTCAAGTACATAATACTCAAGTAACATTTGTGCAAAATTGTAATTTGATTAATTTCATTGTAGGATACTTTTTACTTTTGCTTGATTACATTTAATGTCTCCCAAATGTCTCCTGAGCCGGCAGACGGAGCCACTGTTTTTCACAGGATACGTTACAGCAGAGACCAGCTTTTAGCACTTAACCGGACCAAGATGCTAGCGCAAGACCTCAACATACCGGGTGAAATAAGACAGAAACGACGTGGATGCCGTGCTGGAGCAAGATGGTGCGCGAGAAATATAAGGTACAGACCCGTCCTTCCATCCGTTATTTTGGGGAATGTTTGATCGCTACTCAATAAGACAGATGAGCTAGCGGCCATGTCCCACTACGAGAGCGTCTTCAGAGAGATTAACTTGATGTTGTTTACTGCGACGTGGCTAACAGAACTAGCAACAGATGCTAACATCGAACTGGAGGGTTTCCACGCAATACGGGCAGACCGGACACCGGACAGTGGGAAGGCAGGGGGCGGAGGAGTGATAATGTATGTCAATAACAGCTGGTGCAGACCGGGACATATCACGGTTAAACAACATCACTGCAGCAAAGACATTGAGTTGCTAGTTGTTAGCATGAGGCCTACCTATCTCCCGAGGGAATACTCACACGTGATCTGCATTGTTATTTATGCAAATCCGACGGCAAACGCTGGGACAGCGCGTGACGCCATTCACTCAGTAACTGGCAGGCTGCTGACATAACACCCAGATGCTCTTCTCCTCATCTCAGGTGATTTCAACCATATTTCACTGTCCCCCATTCTGCACACATTCACCCAGTATGTCACATGCCACACTAGAGACAATAAAACACTGGACTTATTCAATGCTAACACTAAGGAGGCGTACACCTCATCACCACTCCCCCCACTCGGGAGATCGGATCACAACTTGGTTCATCTCCTGCCGGTGTACAACCCCCTAGTACACAGACAACCTCTGGTCATGCACACGGTGACGATATGGTCTGAGGAGGCAATGGACGCTTTAAAGGACTGTCTTGAAACCACTGCCTGGGAGCAGCTCTGCGATCCTCATGGTGAGGGCATCGATGGCCTCACTCACACCATCACGGACTACATCAACTTCTGTGTGGACAACACCGTACTCACCAAGACCATACGGTGTTGCTCGAACAACAAACCCTGGATCAACCCTGAGATAAAAACACTTCTGAGAGAGAAGAAGAGGATCTTCAGGTCGGGGAACAGGGAGATGCTGAAGTCCGTACAGAGGGAGCTGAGGAGGAAGATCAGAGAAGGCAAGGACAGCCTCAGGAAGAAGATGGAGGACAAGCTACAACAGAGCGACATCAGCGGGGTCTGGAGAAACCTTAAAACCATCTCTGGGCTCCAGAATACTGTACCTCCCCCCAGGCCACGGTGGGCAGGGAGTGGGCGAACAATCTGAACCTGTTTTTTAATAGGTTTGACCAACCGCCCTCCCCCCCGACTGCACACCAACCACTGCTGCCTCTAAAGTCATCGAGACCTGCTGTCCACACCCCACTCCACCAACACCCCCCCCCCCGACTCCCAGCACACAGCCCCCCAACCTGACCCTCACTAAGACCCAGGTGAGGACGGAGCTGAGGAAGATCAAGGCGAGGAAGGCCTCGGGACCGAACGCCATCAGCGCGAAGCTTCCTCAAGTCCTGCACAGACCAGCTGTGTGGGATTGTGGAGCACATCTTCAACCTGTGCCTGAAGCTGGGGAGGGTACCACAGATGTGGAAAACATCTTGTGTGGTACCTGTACCAAAGACTTCCCACCCCAAAGACCTGAACAGCTACAGGCCAGTGGCCCTGACATCTCACATGATGAAGACCCTGGAGAGACTGCTCCTTGCTCACCTCCGCCCCCTGGTGGGACCAGCGATGGATCCACTCCAGTTTGTCTACCAGCATGGCATTGGGGTGGAGGATGCAGTGATCTTCCTCCTTCACTGTTCCCTGTCCCACCTGGAGAAGCCCGGGAATGCGGTGAGGATCATATTCTTTGATTTCTCCAGTGCTTTCAACACCATCCAGCAGATGATCCTGAAGGACAAGCTGCTGTGCACAGAGGTGGACCAGCACCTATCATCATGGATCCTGGACTACCTCACTAACCGGCCACAGTTTGTGAGAACCCGGGATTGTGTGTCCGACACGATCATCGGCAGCACAGGGGCCCCCCAGGGAATGGTTTTGGCTCCCTTCCTGTTCACCCTTTATACTGCGGACTTCTCACACAACACAACACACTGCCATCTACATAAGTTCTCTGATGACTCTGTGATCGTCGGCCTCATCTCCAACGGAGATGAAGCTGAGTACAGAGGACTTATCCAGGACTTCGTGGACTGGTGCCATCAGAACTGCCTCCAGTTCAACGTGAGGAAAACTAAGGAGGTGGTGGTGGACTGCCACAGGCAAGGATAACCCCTCACAGCACCAGTAAACATCCAGGGAACAGACATTGAGATGGTGACATCCTACAAGTACCTGGGTGTTCATCTGAACAATAAACTAGACTGGTCACACAATACCAATGCACTCTACAAGAAGGGACAGCGCAGGCTGTTCCTACTGAGGAGGCTCAGGTCTTTTAGTGTACAAGGGGT
This sequence comes from Pholidichthys leucotaenia, assembly GCA_020510985.1. Lineage (NCBI taxonomy): Eukaryota > Metazoa > Chordata > Actinopteri > Cichliformes > Pholidichthyidae > Pholidichthys > Pholidichthys leucotaenia. The sequence continues at coordinate 169,467,130 of CM035846.1, forward strand.
GCTCTTGAAGACATTCTACGACACAGTGGTGGCATCAGCCATCACTTTTGGAGTGGTCTGCTTGGGCAACGGCATTACAGCAGCCGATAGGAAGAGACTGAACAAACTGATCAAGAAAGCTAGCTCTGTCCTGGGGCAACGCCTTGTCCCAGTGGAGGAGATAGGAGAGAGAAGGATGGTGGCTAAACTGTCATCTCTGCTGGAGTCCGAGTCCCACCCTATGCAGGACATACTGGACGCACCGAGCAGCTCATTTAGCAGTAGACTACCTCATCCTAGATGCGTGACTGAGAGGTTTCGCATGTCCTTCCTACCTACAGCTGTCAGACTGTATAATCTAAGCAGGGCTGCTTGCAGAGATAGCCAAAAAAAAAAAAAAAAAAAAACATGACGACCTAATAGTATTGAATGCAAAAGATGCAACAGACTTACACAAATGGTCCCCTCCAGTATACAACTACGACAATATCAGTCGCTATGGAGGGTGACAATATGTATGGGTACATATTCATACCATGAAGGGTAACTAAATAGACGGTTATGCTGTTTAGTCCATCTAGCTACAATGCTCCGCACTGTGTACATATATCTGTGTACATATATTTATGTGTACATATGTACAGTATATTCACTGCTCTTATTTTCTTATTTTCTAAATTATTGCTGAGTGTTGCTATCCCTGTGCTGTTGCAATCCTGGAATTTCCCCATTGTGGAACTAATAAAGGCTTATCTTATCTTATTTATGAAGAAAAAACTGTACTTTTACTTAAGTACTTGTAGTGATACACTGAGTTAACTTCATTTCACTGATTTGCAAACGGGTTAGACATGTTCTTGTTTATACTGCAATAAATGGTTCTTACCAGAAATTACTCCATCCTTAGTAATATTAGTGAATTTTTAACTTTAGTTCAGTAAAATCATAAGTTAAATCCAGGATGCGCAAATATTAATTTTTGTCTATTCCTTCTTTATATAATTGGCTTAATGTGGTACATGTGGATATGTTGCTCAGTTTTCCAAAGATATGTAAGAACTTTCCAAAGCGATTAAGAGTAAAGTCACAAATATAACAAATATACAACAAAATGTATAGCAAGGTTTACAAATAAATAGTGAATTTATGGCAGAAAAGTCATAAATCTTTGATTAGAAGTCACAAATTATTAAGAAATAAGTTAAAAGTTTGCAAGAAAAATGTCTCAAATCACAATTTGAGAAAATCTGAAATTCGGTCAGAAAAGTACAAGAAAAAAGTTGCATTTTGTGGCAAAAAAATTGCACATTTAGAACAAGACTTGCAGATGTGTGAGTAAAAATTTGTAGTTAAAAGAAAAAGTTCAAAATTTATGAAGGCCACAAATTTATCGCAAAAAAAGCATACAAATTTATGAGAATATAGTTCAAAAAGAAGGGGAAAAATTGCAAATTGGCAAATGTTACTCGCCACCTAATTACTTTTTTAGATTACAGTTTCCTCTAATATTTTTATGACTGCTCTTACTTACAGTTGAGTAAAGCATATCACAACATTTTACCTTTAGTTGATTGCATTTTCTGATTACTCTGCCCACCTCTGCTGACTTGGCTCCATTTTAAATCCACACCCTGATTAGCCGTAATGTCAGCCTTAAAACCCTCTTACTCCTGTAATTATAATAGTTCGCCTGGTAATTTTTACCTTTTTTTGTCAATAAATATGTTATACAGTGTTTTTTTGTTAAATATTTTGCTTCTTTTTTCAGGAGAAATATAAATTCAAAATCTGCCAAGTATTTGTCACTATTAACTAACTTACTGTGTTTTTTACTAACCAAAACACAATGGTGTAAGTGGGCCGAGTTGGTGGGCTGAGTTGGAAGTGGGCCGAGTTGGGTACAATCGGATACACGTGCTCTGGGTGGAAATAACCGGAAAATAATAAAAACACAATAAAAAATACTCCCAAACTCTCAAAACCAATACTAAAACTACTACTTACTGTGCTAAACTATTATTTACACGGTTAAAATGCCGAAATCAGGCACAAATATACACAAACTCACTGCTTCTTTCTCCATTCTTGAAGCAAATAAAAATTTAAAAAAACACTCCGAAAATCTCACAATCACTACTAAAATTACTATTTACTACTATTTACACAGTAAAAACCCCGAAATCAAATCAAAAATAGACAAACACACTTAAGTGTTGAAGGTCCGTCCCTGCTGAAAGCAGCTGTGACAAATTGGCATTTTCAGAGGGATCTCACTGTATTATTCCAGCCCGCTGTACTACGTCACTTCTGGGATTACCATAATGTATCATATCAATAGAAAGGGCAACATCTCAGCTTTCAGAATCCGTTGAAGTGAGTGTGCTAGAATGAAAGTTGAAAGAGTTATGGCAAACGTGTAAAACTGCCTATCAAATCAAATCAAGGGTGGCCACAGGCTTGGCCAATCAGATTTCAGGGAAGCAAGCCCAGGCCACCCGGTCAGCGGAAGACGGAAGCCCCTTTGCAGAACCGACCACGAGTCCCCGATGCAGCAGGGCTCACATGGGTATCTAAAAATTAAAAATTAATAATAATATCACCATGACTGTGGAGCAGAATGCCCAGATCAGTTTCATACCATATGCGGCCACATATGCACAGTTTGACTAAACGACGACTGTCACCAAACTGGACACAAAAACACCCAGATAACGAAATAAATCATTTTTATTTAGATATTTACTGACAAATGGGCGACACTGATGCAACAGCTGCAGCCAAACGGGTCATTCTGCTGTGTATAACAATGCTGGGTGTTTTGTACTTGTAATATAAAAGGATGCACTAGAATGGATCTCAAATAGGTCTGTTCCACCAAAACGGTTCCAGTGCTGAACTGGAGCCACAGCCTGACTGGCACCATTTCTTTGGTTTTCCACCGCCTGAAGCACCATTCCCAGGCTCTCAAAAGTGGGGCTATCATGACTCCAACTCCTACCTGGGCCAGCGGCAGCACCAGTTCACGTTGGTTACGTCCACAGCCATGGGCATGGTTGACTGACCAGCTTCAAAACATTACTGACCGCCATGTTGCTTTCCAAACAGCAGAGCAAGCGATGGATTCCAAAACCAAACAGATTTGGAGCGAAGAGGAGACACATTTCTTGGCTCTATGGACATGAGCAGAAGTACAAGATAAGCTGGAGGGGGCCACTCATCTGATGAAGTGTTTGTGTTGATAGCCCAGCCAGCCGGACTATCGTAACTCTGTGGATGAGTCTGTACAACAAACTGCTCAAAACACACTGGCAAGTGTATTGTCTTTAAAATGCCAAAAGTTAACAAATATATATCCGCTTGTATTGATATGTAACAGCCAAAGTGCAGATATACAGTATACAGTATACTAAAATACTATAATATTTTCCGTTAGCTATGCTAACAAGCTAACAGTACTTTTCCTATGACGTAACATTTGTCCTCGCCATAAAGAAATGAACAGGCTGTCTCTCCTGACAAATGTATATCTAACTAACTAACTACTAACTAACCTGCACTTATATAGCGCTTTTCTAGTCACAAAGACCACTCAAAGCGCTTTCATTAATACTAACCCTCTATTCTAAGGGCCTATAGGAAACAAATATCTAGGGACAATTTAGAACAGCCAATTAACCTAACATGCATGTTTTTGGCATGTGGGAGGAAACCGGAGAAATCCCGGAGTAAACCCACGCAACACGGGGAGAACATGCAAACTCCACACAGATCACTGTTGGTCGGGGGCTGGGATCGAACCCACGATCCCCACAATCCCCCGGCCAAGGGTAAACTGTGCTGCCGCAGTGCTAACCACTGCGCCACCGTGCATCACTTGTACTGATATGTAACAGCCAAAGTGCAGATATTTTTTTAGTCACTTTTGTGCCTAATAGTATTTTCGGTTAGCTATGCTAACAAGCTAACAGTGCTTTTACCACGAACGTTTCTCCTCACCATAAAGAAATGCGCGTTTGAGAAACTAGAACAAAAATCTTAACATCTTACAGAATACTTTGTTAGATATTCAGTGCAAAATACGCTGTTTGTTCATTATCAATGCTGCCTATTGTTGTCTCAAATGATGTTTGTGGCGTCGCCATATATCTTGAAATGCTCATTTGAGAGAAAACGAGAACAGAAATCTTAGCGGCTTACAGAATACTTTTTAAAATAAAGACATCCAGCGCAAAATACGCTTTTTGTGGTATCAATACTGTGTATGAATGGGTGCCTTGTGTTGTGTTATGGGAGATTTTTCTACCAATGACGCTAGCAACGTTGTCATATTTACTATTTTGGTAATATTTCCATAATTGGGCCATTTTTTTTAAAAATTTCACTCATGTGTTGAACCGTGTGTTGTGTAACCGTATTTTGTCTAATCCTTCTCTTACTTTATTGCGCAGTAGCCTGGTGGAGCACCTACAATTTCATTGTACTGTACAACTATACTGTACAATGACAGTGAAGTCTATTCTATTCCTATTCTTCTATTCCATAATCAGACATGTAAGCTTTGCTAATATTGATATTGAATAAAGTTGCCTTCTATGTCTGCACATTTAATGGAAGGCTTAAGTTGTACACTGCACAAACTAAAACACTTTTTTTTTGTATTTACAGATTTATCACAGCTGGATGATGAGGGAGAACCAGCCAGACCTGTGGTGTCCAGCTCACCATCACCAGCACCAAGCTTGTCCTCCTCCTGCTCTTCCTATTCTCATCAGACCAGATTAGGTAATATATGTTCAGCTCATGACCCATTCACACAAAGGAGCGAGTGAATGAAACCAATTATACACTTGAACTGAATGTTGTGATGCCACTAACAGGAAATGGATGTTGAATAGACACATTCAGTCTTGATTAACAATTCCTGCATTTTTCAATGTGTGGTTATTTTATATTGCTTATTTTTGTACTTTAAAACAGGGAAACAGAAGTGGGACACAAACATGGACCTTCTTCTTGACCATCTGGACAGGTCAGATGAGAGACAGCAGGAGCAGAGCAGGAGGGAGGAGCAGCTGACCTCCTCTTTGCTGCAAAGTATCCTTGTTGGACTGATGGGACACGTTGTGTCTGTGCTTGAGAGACTGCAAACAAAGTAACCATCACAGTATTGATATTTTTGGCTGTGTGTACATAATATTTACCTCCGCCAAGGAGGTTATGTGATCATCGGCGTTGGTTTGTCTGTCTGTTTGTCTGTTGGTTTGTTAGCAAGATAATTCAAAAAGTTATGGACGGATTTTCATGAAATTTTCACAGATTGTCAGAAATGGGGTATCCTACAGATGATTACATTTTGGTGGTGATCCGGATCACCGTCGAGAAGAAAACCGCCATTACGGAAAATGCCATTTTCGTCAATAATTACTGAACAATCCTATCATTGTGAATCCAATTACTAGTCATATGTTTTCATGGTCAAGGAATCTGAAAACGTACACACAAACACTGTATGGGGGGAACTGTGGCGCTTGGTGGAGGTCTGCGCTCTCCGAGTGCTTTTCTAGTTTGTAAATTGGAATTTTGACCAAAGTGGTCAGTAGTTGTAATAATGACACAACCCAACTTGCTTGATTCTTGTCTGAATAACTTTCATGAGACTTGGGTGACTTATTTCCTTCTCTGAGAGAAACAGGTCTGTCCATATTAGTGTTTTCATGCTTTCTTAGTATCATTTCCTTGCATGGTAGGGGCTGGAACAAGGAACAAGGAACAAGGAAATGTTTTTGTGAGCCATTGAAAAATAATCTAAACCTTTTACGCTCTAAAAGTTTCTGGATTAACGCTCTTTAGTAAATGCCATTATTCCTACTCTGTTTTTTTTTTTTTTTCCAATAAGTAGCATTTATTAGAAATCACTCAAGACAGATCACAGTCACGACTCAACAACTGACCACAGTCAGAGTACCTGCAGGCTTTGAATGTTAGTCAAATACAATGTGATGATGAACTCTTATCACAGCAAGTCTCCAAAATTGTGTTATTGATTTATTGACACAAAACAAGGAAAATCAGGACTCATCTTTGGATAGGAAATTAATAAATGTTGAAAACTTAAAGGGCCTATATCATGCAAAATCGACTTTTTTGAGCTTTTAAGCATGTTACAATGTTAATTCCTCACCAAAAACACCCCCAAAGTGGTATTTTGCTCCATTCACGCATCTCTGAGTATTCCTCCTCAACCCTGCTCTCTGAGCTGCTGCTCCGCCCTGTCCCTGATAATGACTGGGTCCCCACGTTCATACGTATGAACGTGGGTGAGCCGCCCACTCCAGGAAGTGCCTGTGCTGCCAGCACCGCCCCCAGGCTAACACACACACCCACTTTCTCCGCGCAAACGGAGCGGTGATCGGCAAAACTCTTTCACTTTAGCATTGACGCTGTGAAGAAGTAGTTCCTCTCGCACCTAATCTGCTCAGTGACAACAACTGTCTGCTTTTTTACGTAAGACAATGTCTTCTAAGTGGCGTAAATGTGCCTTTGGCTGTGAGAGATTTAGGAGTTTGTTCAGCCTTCCTTGTTTTCGTGGGCGGAACCCAGCGACATGCTGCAGCAGCCGGCTCAGGGGTTACGTCATGAAATGGGCGGCAGCCACAAGAAGGAGAGGCAGAGCCTCAGAGATCGAGGCATCTTACTTCCGGGTTCGCGAAACTAACTCATATTTCATAAGAAATTCATTCTCCAGTGTACCAAAGGTAATATACTATCACATACATGCATATAGTTTTCTCTGAAACGCTTAAAATAGCATGATATAGGCCCTTTAAGGGATTTTATTGCCTATTTAATTGCTAACAGCCAATAAACTAGTAGTTTTTTTGTGTGTTGACACTTTCACTTGAGCTCCATCAGCAGTACCTTAGTGACTCATGGCAAGAGTTTCTGGATTTTTAGTCCAAAAATAGGTTTCTTGGTCACTCTTTTATTTGTTACCCATGCCAGTGACAAAGTTGAGCGGGAAGTACAGCCATCGGCCTGATCGGTTTCTGCACACGTCTGTCTGTCCCTGTGGCAGCAGCTGTAACTTCACGTCCACAGGAGTCCCCTTGACAAGACTTTCTTTTTATAACCAGAAGATCAAAGGTGAAGGTCACAGGGTCCCATAATGTAATCGAGGTGGTTTGTCTGTTTGTCCATCTGTTTGTCTGTCTGCCTGTTAGCAGGATTACACAAAAACTACTGGACAGATTTTGGTCAAAATTTCACCAGAGGTAGCCCTTGGGCCAAGGATGAATTCATTAAATTTTGGTGATGATCTGAGACTGCATACCTCCACCAAGGCCCTTGTTTGTATTTATGCAGCAGGATTACACAAAAACTACTGGATGGGTTTGGATGAAATTTTCACCAGAGGGGATCCTTGGCCTAGAGAGGAACCCATAATATTTTGGTGATGATCCAAGAATGCATACCTCCACCAAAGCTCTTATCTTCTCACCGTGTGTTAGCCAGAATCCTCCAAAACTACTAGACAGACTTTGATGCAGTTTTCACCACAAGTGGCTCGTGGTCTACACACGAACCCATTACATTTTGGAGGTGATCCATGAGGGACGGAAGGAGCCTTGGCGGAGGTATGTGCTCTCTGAGTGCTTTTCTAGTTCTTATGTAGCAGTCTTAAGTTTTTGCACATTTTGTAAAAAAAAGCTTTCTTTCCTTAAGTGTTTTTCTGCTTCTACATTAATTGTTATCTTCACACCAAGCATATGCATGAAATGTAAAGCTATTTAAGACAATGCAAATCACTAACATTGTAGTGGTGGGAAGTGAAAGTACAAGTACTGAATTACTGCACTTAAGTTCATTTTTTCAGGTATTGGACAATATATCAGGTATTTGTGGACTTACTCATATTTTTGACAACTTTTTTCACATTTTCTAAAGAACAAGCAGCAACAAACTTTAAATCTATGCACTTTTTCTGTGGAAAATGTTCCAAGTTGCCAGCTTCAAAAATGATAATGAGCTTATATTCTTTTGACAACGTACCACATGACATTCGATCAGCTCTGGACAAGATCATTTCTGGAGAAAGTAATTTTAACTTTTACACTTTACAGTCTGTCTCTTGTTACCCCTACATGAAAAAAAAACTTGAATTAGTACTTTAACCAGAATAGATGACATACAAGAACAGAAGGTGTATACCTTTAACAACTCTGTAAATGTGCCTATAAAATATATAAATACATCATAAATACTTTAAAACTGAGTACACTGAGGACTGATTGTCAGCTGAATGTTTTATTCATTAATTATTTTGAACTACTTCACATGTTATATTTTGTAAATGATATGGCAGGCATTAAACAGGTTATTGCCCCCCACTGTTAAAATACTCCATTAAAGCTGCCCTAATGTCATTCTACACTGGCATGGTCAGGTAGTGGTTGAACTGGAGGCTGACTGATCAGGTTTGTCTGGGAGTCCAAAGATGTCACCATGTTCCTCACAAATATTATCAGGTATGCAGCAGGTGAGCACCATTTTCTTGCTCAGCTCCAGTATGCAGTCATCCCTTGTCAGGAGGGACCTCCATCGTCCTTTCAAGCTACCAAAAGTCATTTCCACAACTGAACGTGCACGGCTCATCCAGTAGTTGTAGTTACGTTGTTCAGGGGGTAAGTCTGCCTGTGTCTGAAAAGGGTTTCATCAGCCACTTCTGCATGGGGTCGGCTGGGTGGTGAAATCTGGTGTTGTGCCAAAAAGTGATCACCGTCTGCAGGCGCCAGGACTGCCCGCTTGTTAAAGGTGGACTGCCTGGTCTCAGTCCACCTACAATGTGTCTAAATGTTATGAGGTTTTATCACATTTGAAAAATTATAATGTTGGCCAAAGTGTTGCAGTTTGAAAAACAACGTATAGAATTTATCTGATTGCAATATTTATGTGCAAAAACATTGTTGTTTGGAGGTACATAGAATATATATTGATACAGTATTTTCACGTATATCTGTAGTTTGTACTGTATTTGTACTTCTTTTATTAATTGTTGATTGTTTTTAACTGTTTTAATTGTCTTGTTTTTTGTCTATTTTTTGTTTTTGTATTTATTTTGATGGACCATGAGTCTGGAATAAAGTTTGATTATATATGCAGTAAATCTATGCATTTTTCCATGTAACCTTGTGACTGCATTATTTTTAATTGCTTTTAATCCTAGATCAAGTTTGTTTTGGGTTCAAAATGCATCATAAGTGTTAAATATATCTTGTTATACCTAACTAAGTACTGTTTATCTGTTGAAATATATATTTAACAGCTAATATAAACCCATAACAATATGGCCCCTGGTGATCATTTTTTGGACAGCTGATCACTTTTTGGCACTACATAACAGGCGACCTCCATCTTGTAATGCACCGTAACACCACCTATTACAGAACTGACATAAAAATTATGTTTAAAAGTGTAGTCAATGCTCGCGCTACAGACTTGATCTAACAACGGCTGATAACTGAAATATTGATAATTACTGGTATCCTTGAACGTAGCCGCTGTTCTCTGCAATCAAGAATAAAACTGTTTTTGGATGGTAATACAGGTTTGGAATAATAAAAGCAGCGCTCCCAAAGAGACAACAAACTTCTCAATGTTGACAAGCTGTTGACAAGCTAGCGCTGCTACTTCTTCTTCTGTGGTGTTCTGCGTGGTTGCATAAAGGCACTTCACACTACGTAATGACGAAGCCCTGACGTAATCCCTGACTAGCTCCATATCGGTGGAAAACCAACTGGTTCTTATGAGGCACTACAGCTGAACTGGTTAAGCACTGGCACCAGCCCCAGAACCAAACTAGCACTGGCTCTTATTTTGGTGGAAATGAGCCCAAATATTTGTAAACCTGTCCTGATATAGTAATGCATGAGTTTATTGACGATAGACTTTAAACTACACATATAAACTAAAACAATTATAATGGAGACTGAACAACTCCCATTCCCCAAAGTGCAAGATACAACACTTATGAATATAAGTATAAAAGATCAGACAAATAAGTGATCTGACAAACAAATAAACAAGGGTTCTTAAACAGTCGCTAATATTGGATGTCCCATTCATTTTCAATAATTCTGAAATTAATATTCACACAATCAAATAAATCTTAATGCTGTTCAGTCCCTTTTATATTTGTCAAAGTCTAACATGTGATTGCCCATATATAGGCTACACCTTTTTGTATTCCACTTTCAAACAGCCTACATTTGGGTCTGTCAAGCCTAATTGGGCTACCTGTTTTCAGACACGAATACTTGTTTTCTACGGGCATGCACTAATCAGGTAATGGCAAAATGGAGTGTGACAGACTTAGAAACACATTCTGCTTTAGTAGCTGACAGGTAAAGAACCTTAATGAGACTGATGGGTTTAAGCAGCAGCTCTGGATAGAGTAGTCTTTTTTTTCATGTGCATTATTGAAGCTGCTGAAGCTGAACCCATTTACCACTGATTTAGGTAACACTTCATAATACAGCTGTCAAATTACGGGGTACGGACAGGGTAAGTACTGGGGAAAATGGATGTAGCAAAGACCATATAAAAATGGTACTTTCCGCCTTCTAGCTTGGTGTTCAGCATAACAGAACAGGGAAAGGAAAATTAAAGCACAGAGCTGCCAGAGGACGGACCCCCCACTGTAGCTTTCACTACTGACAGTAGCTGTGTGGCGTAGGGTCAGAGAAATGGAGATAGGTGCCGCCCCATATGCCATATGGTGTCCCACATGCTGTGGAAGGGGTTAACTTAGCAGGGTAAGAATTGGGGAAAATGGATAATTGCCAGCAAAAATACAGAGGAAAAACATTGTAAGTACCAGGAAAAACAAAACCAATTAAAGCTGCAAGAAGCTGTAAGCGGGCCCTCACCCCCCGGGGAACAGCGGACCCCGGCACCCGCTGTACCTAGCTGGCTCAGAAAATTTCCCGTCGTCGCGGCAAGCGCTCCGTGAATAATAAAGTAAACCGTCTGGCGCAGTACTTCCTGTGAGTAATAATAATAATAAGTTTATTTATACAGCACCTTTCACAGACAGAGTCACAAAGTGCTTAACATGGTAAAAAAGAAAATATAGTAGTAGGTGGCGCTACAAATTTTGTAAATCATTTTTATGTAGGAGCATGTGGGACGGGACTAATATCTGTCATGACTGATATAATAATTCAGCCCACGTGCAAGATGCAGCAACAAAGAGACGATCAAACAACTCTTCGCACAGCTACGGAAACAGTCACTCGCCAGAGGAAGGAGCCTGTGGAGAGAAGACGAGAGTCATGAGAAGAGGAATGGAGTAAGGGGAAATGCGCAAGCCAGGAAGCAGCTGGCCACCAAGGCTGCTCGGAAAAGCGTTCCAGCCACCGGCGGAGTGAAGAAGCCTCACCGTTACAGGCCCGGTACCATGGCTCTGAGAGAGATCCGTCGCTACCAGAAATCCACGGAGCTGCTCATCCGTAAGCTGCCCTTCCAGCGCCTGGTGAGGGAGATCGCTCAGGACTTCAAGACCGACCTGCGCTTCCAGAGCTCCGCCGTCATGGCTCTGCAGGAAGCCAGTGAGGCCTACCTGGTGGGTCTCTTCGAGGACACCAACCTGTGCGCCATCCATGCCAAGAGGGTCACCATCATGCCCAAAGACATCCAGCTGGCCCGCCGCATCCGCGGAGAGAGAGCTTAGACTTTTTGCTGCACATCCACCAACCACAATGCTCCACACAATATATATATATATATATATATATACTGTATATATATATATACAGTATATAGTAATATGTACATATGTATACTAGCTGCTCTTGTTTTTTCTGGCCTTCTGATTGTTGCTCTGAGTGTTGCTATCCCTGTGCTGTTGCAATCCTGGAATTTCCCCATTGTGGGACTAATAAAGGCTTATCTTATCTTATCAAATTACCACTTACGTGGGCTCCAAGGGAATGCCGGCAGGACTCTAGCGGGGAATAGACGAACCAGCAGGGAGGGGAATGAGCTGGTGGTGCCTGACCGGGTGGAGGTTAACTGTAGGAGAGTAGAGATGTGGCAGGAGAGCGTGCGCAGTCTCGGTGACACACCCGCACGATGGCAGCAACCTGAACAAGAGAAAAAGAGCACACAGGTTAGTAATAACTTACACCAGTGTGAAACAACTTATGGCAGTATACCCAGACGAGCCAGCGTTGAATCACTGAAGGATGCTTCCTTAAGTATGCTGGCTGATGAGAGGGTGCAGGTGTGTCCTCTCACTCAAGTGTGCTGATGAGCTGAGGAGAGATGAACGGGAAGGAGGGGGTGCGCTCTCCCCGCCCATGACAGGGCCCCTCCTTCTAGGAGCACCTCCTGGCGGTCCATAAGGTTTGTTGGGATGGGCACGATGGTAGGACCGGAGCCTTTCTTTTGTCCAGGATCCGGGACGTGGGAACCCAGGAATGTTCCTCCGGACCATAGCCCTCCCAATCGACCAGACACTGGAGACCGCGGCCTTGACATCCATGATCCTGCAGACCATGTGGGCAGGGTGACTGTCAATAATCCGGGGAGGAGGAGGTGGCTTGGGGGGGGGGGCAAAGAAGACTGACCAAGAGGGGCTTTATATGGGACACATGGAAGGCCAGGTTCACCCGTAGGGTCGGTGGAAGCTTGAGCCACACCGAAGCATCGTTGACAATTGTGGAGATCGGAAAGGGCCCCAAGAAGCGAGGAGACAGCTTCTTCACTGTGGTCTTCAATGGGACCTGACTGGCCACCAGCCAAACCTGCTGCCCCACGGTGTACTTGGAGGCAGGCACCTGTCATCTGTCAGCCGTGTCGTGGTTGCGCTCGACAGAGCGGGTGAGGGTGGCGCACGTGGATCTCCAGAGACGCTGGCAGCGGTGAGCATGGACCTCCACGAAGGGAACAGCGACCTCCCTCTCGGCCATCAGTAGCAGAGGAGGAGTGTATCCCAAAGACGCCTCAAATGGAGTGAGTCCAGTTGCCATGGAAACGGCCGAATTCATGGAATACTCCATCCAGGTCAGGTGCATGCTCCAAGAGGAAGGGTGTTCAGCCACTACATATCACAGGGTGGCCTCCAAGGACTGGTTGGCACACTCTGCCTGCACGTTGCTCTGGGGGTGATTTCCAGAGGAGAGGCTCACCGTCGTCCCCAGGGTGCGGCAGAAGGCCCTCCAAACCTACGAGGTAAACTGCGGGCCCCGGTCAGAAACGATGTCCACAGGTATCCCATGGAGGCAGATCACATGATCAGTCAGGAGGTTGGCTGTCTTCAAGGCCAAGGGGAGTTTGGGAAGAGCCACCAGATGCACAGTCTTGGAGAAGCGGTCCACGATGGTCAGAATAACTGTTTTTCCATGGGAGGGGGGAAGACCAGTTACAAAGTCCACAGCAATGTGAGACCACAGGCGACTGGGGATGGGAAGGGGATGAAGAAGTCCAGCTGGGGGGGAGGAGTCCGACTTGCCCCGGAGGCAGGTCTGGCAAGCCCATACATACTCCCGCACATCCCGCCACAGCGTGGGCCACCAGAACACCTGCCGAACAAGGTCCGTAGTGCGGGTGATCCCAGAATGTAAGGCGAAGTGGCTGGTGTGACCCCACTGGATGACGTCACTGCGGAGGGCAGCGGGGACGTACAGGCAGTTCTGGTGGCACCCTACTGGCACAGTTTCCCGAGACTGGGCCTGACGGACCCTCCACTCAATATCCCACATAAGGGCACCAAGGACGCAAGAAGAGGGGAGAATGGATTGGGGGTGGGAAGGGGGCGCTATCTCCTCAGAATCAAATTGGCGCGATAGCGTGTCCGGTTTGGTGTTCCGAGAGCCAGACCGGTAAGTGATGGTGAAATTGAACCGCTGAAAAAACAGGGCCCAACGAGCCTGCCTGGCGTTAAGTCGGCGGGCCGACAACAAATACTCAAGGTTTTTGTGGTCGGTCCACACGACAATGGGGTGAATAGCCCCCTCTAACCAATGTCTCCATTCCTCCAGCTCCTATTTAATGGCAAGCAGCTCTCTGTCCTCCACGTTGTAATTCCTCTTGGCTGGCGTGAGCCGACAAGAGAAATACGGGCAAGGGTGGAGCTTCTGGTCGGAAGATGTGCGCTGCGAAAGAACAGCGCCCACCCCCGAATCAGATGCATCCACCTCAAGGACAAACTGGAGCTTCGTGTTGACCTGGGCCAAGATAGGTGTTTCAGTGAGCAGGCCCTTTAATTTGGAAAAGGTCTGCTCAGCTGCCTCGGTCCACCGAAAGGGGACCTTAACGGAGGTCAGCTGCGTCAAGGACAGTGCTACCCCACTATAGTTCCTGATGAACCGGCAATAAAAGTTTGCAAACCCGAGGAAGCGTTGAAGCTCCCTGCGGGAGTGGGGTGTCGGCCAATCGAGCACTGCCCCCACCTTGGCCGGGTCGACAATCAGTCTCCCTTCAGCCACTATAAAGACCAAGAAGGTGGTAGATGTTGTGGAGAACTCACACTTCTCGACCTTACCATAGAGCTGGTTCTCCAAGAGCTGTTGTAGGACTGCTCTTACATGGACTTCGTGTTCCTCTGGCGAGCAGGAGAAAATCAAAATGTCATCCAAATAGACAAACAGAAAATGGTAAAGCATATCACGGAAGATGTCGTTAATCGACCGTTGGAAGACTACGGGGGCGTTGGTGAGCCCAAACGGCATCACCAAATACTCAAACTGCCCCAGGTGGGTTTTAAATGCCATCTTCCACTCATCCCCCTCACGAATGCGAATCAGATGGTACGCGTTGTGTAAGTCTAATTTGGTGAATACCCATGAGCGCTGAAGGAGCTCAAACGCGGAATTCATCAAGGGCAGAGGATATTTGTCCTTCACTGTAATAGTGTTAAGCTCACGGTAGTCGATACATGGGCGTAGTGAACCATCCTTCTTGCTGACAAAGAAGAACCCGGCTCCGAGAGGGGCCGAAGATGGCAAGATAAGGCCAGTGTTCAGTGACTCCTTGACATATTTCTCCATTGCCTCCCTCTCCGGACCAGAAATGCTGTAGAGCCGGCTGGATGGCAGCTTCGCCCCCGGGATGAGGTCCACAACACAGTCATAAGAGCGGTGAGGCAGAAGCGACAACACTCTTGACTTACTGAAGCCCTCCCCCAAATCGTGGTAAGCCCGAGGAACGAGGCTGAGGTCCAGCGGCTCGACCGGAGGGAGAGAGACAGGGAGAGAAGGAGCACACTCCACTGAATGGAGGCAGCTGGCCAAACAAAATGGGCTCCAGGAGGTGATGGAATTCCGCCCCAGTAAATAACGGGGCTGTGCTCCTGGAGCCACGAGAAACCTAGAATCATCGGGTAAGATGAAACTGGGAGAACTAGGAATGTGAGCTCCTCCCAATGATTCCCGGACAGGAGGATGGCGACTGGCACCGTGCGTTCAGCGACTACCGCAACCTCATGGCCAGATATGGTGGTGATACATTGAGGATGGGACAATTTAAGTGTGGGAATACCCACGTCCTGAACGAGCCGGACCGACACAAAATTGCCCTCTGCCCCTGAATCAACTAACCCCATGACCCTCCTCTCAACCCCCAGCAATTGCAGAAGGGCCAGAATAGATAAATTACCGTTAATTTGGTCCCGCCCGCCATACCACCCACGGTTACTGACAGGCCGCATCTTTTGGCCGCCGGGGGCATTCGTCCTGACTGTGCCTCTGAGGGGCACAGTACGCACACGCGCCAGTCCTCCTCCTTCGCCGACGCTCATCGTCAGTTAATTGAAACCAACTGAGGTCCATCGGCTCGGGAGGAGGATCGGCCCCACCTGTGTCAGTCCCCACAGCGGATACCCGCTCATTGGGAGGGCGAGAGGAGGCCTGTCGCTCCTTCGCGTGCTCACTGTAGCGGTTGTCCAACCCCACAGCCTGATCAATAAGACCATCGAGAGTGTCGGGAACAGCATAAACCGCCAGATCATCGCCAGATCATCGCGGAGGTGGGCATTTAACCTGTGGAGGAACGTGCTGTGTAACGCAACCTCGTTCCACCCTGAGTCCGCTGCTTCAACCACAAACAGCGCCATGATGGCTGCCGTGTCGTTGTGATACGCTTACACAGTGTTCCAATGTCAGGTCAAATTCCTCGTGTGTTTTCTACATGCTTGGCAATAAAGCTTTTTCTGATTCTGATTCTGAAACTCCACTGAGTACTCGGCCACAGACCGAGCACCCTGGTGGAGAGTCATAAGGCGGCTTATAATGTTCCCTTGACTCGCAGTGTGGTCGAACGCATGGGAAAAAGCAACCACAAATTGTTCAAACGTGTAGTTGCACCCTTCCGGGCTGTCTGCTGTGGCCCGAGCCCAACTACGGGCTCGGCCCCGCAGCAGTAGGGTAAAGAATTGAATCTTTGCAGCATCCCCCGGGTACTCCCCCCAACCTGCTCCAAATACATCCGTACCTGGTGGAGAAATTCCTTACACTTTCCAACCTCCCCCGCCTACGGGGCAGGTGTGGGAACAGAGGTGGTACAATGCACCGGTGGTTGAACAATGAGAGAAGGCTGAGGAAGAGGAGCCAGAAGAGCCATCCCGGCCAAATGCTGCGTGATGGTGTCCAATTGCCACATCATGGTTTGCAGCTGCTGGCCCATCAACGTAATCTGTTGCTCGGACGCCTCTAGGTGATCCAGAGCTGACTGCCCTGCTGCTGCACCTGCTGAGCCGAAGTTCATGCTGGCTCATTCTGTCACGACTAAGATAATAATTCAGCCCATGTGCGAGATGCAACAACAAAGAGACAATCAAACAATAATACACGTTTGAGTATTTTTATTAAATAGCAAAAACTCTTCGCACAGCTAAGGAAACAGTCACTTGTCAGAGCAAGGAGCCTGTGGAGAGAAGACGAGAGCCGTGAGA
This sequence comes from Pholidichthys leucotaenia, assembly GCA_020510985.1. Lineage (NCBI taxonomy): Eukaryota > Metazoa > Chordata > Actinopteri > Cichliformes > Pholidichthyidae > Pholidichthys > Pholidichthys leucotaenia. The sequence goes on from CM035846.1 coordinate 169,484,057, forward strand.
GGAGGAATGGAGTAAGGGGAAATGGGCAAGCCAAATTACCACTTACGTGGGCTCCAAGGGAATGCTGGCAGGACTCCAGCGGGGAATAAACAAACCAGCAGGGTGGGGAATGAGCTGGTGGTGCATGACCGGGTGGAGGTTGACTGTAGGAGAGTGGAGATATGGCAGGAGAGCACGCACAGTCTCAGTGACACACCCGCACGATGGCAGCAACCTAAGCAAGAGAAAAAGAGCACACAGGTTAGTAATAACTTACACCAGTGTGAAACGACTTGCTGTCTTACGGCAGTATACCCAGACGAGCCAGCGTTGAATCACTGAAGGATGCTTCCTTAAGTATGCTGCCTGATGAGAGGGTGCAGGTGTGTCCTGTCAAGTGTGCTGATGAGCTGAGGAGAGATGAACGGGAAGGAGGGGGCGTGCTCTCGCCATCCATGACAAATATCCATGTTAGAAAATTTGGTGAAAATCAGACAGTTTGTCAAAGTTACAACTTTCCAATGTTCCATGGCGAGGAGTCAACCTTTGCCATGTCACCATGGCAACACTTCCCTTTCAGTTAAGTGTTGCCCACCCATATAGGACTACATATGACAGTCACCTCAACCTATGATCCATATTTCATGACACCAGGTCGTTCCCAACCATCCCAACAAGATCACGGATTGAATGGCGAGGAGGGCGTGTTCATGGTAACAGTAGTGACACCATGCTAAAGGTGATGTGCAGTTATAACCAACCAGGTGGTCTGATAAACCTCAGAAAATTGCACGTCATTCTGGCAAGCGGCACGTGAGTATGGTATGTGAGTTATGGCAACTTCCTGTCCATTGGCGGGAGGGGGTGCTGTCGCTATGTGTCATTCTTTATTACAGAAATTATCAGTATTGGCTACCTGCTCACCACACAAAATTTGGTTGAAATCAGTCAATGTATGCCAGAGTAAAAACAATTGGAAGGGTGATGGCGATTATGCCGATTTGGCCACGTCCCTTCCGCCAAACTATCGGGCATTTGGAAGAGTTTTCAACAGCTTTTGATGGCACATGGGTATAGATGATTGTCACCATAAATGGTACCAATCAGACTATTTATTTCAGAGATATTGAAGGAAACCTTTGGTGTACCCTTCATGTCTCCAAGCGAGGGCGTTATTGCTACTCATGAATATTCATAGTTGTAGTTGTTCAGAGGAATACCTATATACATCAAACCTATCTTGGTGCCAATCCAACATTCCATTCCCGAGGATTAAAAAAAACAACATGATGCAAATTTTCTGATGCAAAACTTTCTGCCTCCTATAGGTGGCGCTGTAGATTTCTGTGAATATTGTTTTATAGAACTGTTTGGAATTGGACTGATATCCAGAATATTGAATTTGGTTGAAATCTGACAATGCATACCAGAGTTATTCCCGTCAGAATGGTCACAGAAAGACCATGGTGAGGCATCAAACTTTGCCACGCCCCTACGGCCAAACCATCGAGCTTATGGAAAAGTTTAAAAAAAAAAATTTTAATGGCAGATGGATATTGAAGATTGTCACCACAAATGAGATCAATCGGACTAAAACACCAGGACGAGTTTGATCAAATGCGTGAGGTGGAAATCAGGTCACTGCCACTTCTTGCCAAAATTGCCAACTTCCTGTTGGGTGTAGACCATCATTTCTATGGAGTTTTTTGCATGTCTTGACATGATAAACATCTCACCCAATTTTTCATCTTTCTATGTGAAAGTAAGCGTGTGCCACTCCCCTTAGACTTCACGTTAGGGGGTGCTGTAGAGCCATTTTTGTGGAGTCATTCATATTTCCTCCAAAATATTAAATTTTTTGCCAGTCTTGAGGTCCCTGCAAAAAATGGTGAGTTTTCATGTACGTTCACTTTCCCAAAAATGAGATCTTAGATGGAGAAGAAGGAAAAAAAAATTAAAGCTGCAAGCAGCTGGAAGCAGGCCCTCACCCCCTACGCACCCGTGGAACTTGGCGCCCATCGGACCCAGCCGGCACGTAAAATTTCCCGTCGTCACGGCATGTGCTGTGTGAATAATAAAGAAAACCGTTTGGTGCAGTACTTCCTGTGAGCAGCAGGTGGTGCCATAAGCTTTGTCCACCATTTTAAAGTAGTAGCGTGCGGGGTCAGACTACTATTCATCATAGAAATTTTGGTGAAAATCGGATAAAGTTTGTCCAAGTTACAACTTTCTGATGTTCTATGGCGAGGAGTCAACCTTCACCATGTCACCATGGCAATACTTCCCTGTCAGTTATGTGTTGCCCACCCATATAGGACTACATATGACAGTCACCTCAACCTATGTTCCAGATTTCATGACTCCAAGTCCTTCCCAAGTCTCCCAACAAGATCACAGTGTGAATGGCGAGGGGGGCGTGTCCATGGTAACAGCAGTGATGCCATGCTAAAGTTGATGTGCAGTTATGATCAACCACCTGGTCTGATAAACCTCAGAACATTTCACGTCATTCTGGCAACTGGCACGTGACTAATAAATAAAACAGTTTTCAACAATTATTCCTTTAACCACTAGGTGGTGCTATAGCTTTTGTCAGGTATTTTTGTGTAGATAGTAGTAGTAGATTAGTTTATTTGACAGGGACAGTGCAATAAACATAGACAATTAATCAAAGACAATCAATCTGATGTGTTGCACATAGAGTGTATAGGATGCATTCGGGGCAGGACTATTTTCCATCATGGAAACTTTGGTGGATATCGGACAAGTTTTGCTCAAGTTACAGCTGTTTGATGTTGTAAGGGGAGGAGTCAAACTTCGCCATGGTGTCCTCCAAACCGTCATGCTTTTGGAAAAGTTTTCAATAACTTTTAATGGCACATGGGGTATACATGATTGTCACCACAAATGAGCTTAATCAAACTAAAACCCTAGGACGAGTTCAATCAAATGCATGAGGTGGAAGTCAGGTCACCGCCACTTCCTGCCAAAATGGCTGACTTCCTGTTGGGTGTAGACCATCACTTCTATGGTGTTTTTTGCATGTCTTGACATGATAAACATTTCACCCGATTATCATCTATCTACGCAAAAGTAAGCATGTACCACTCCCCATTGACTTCACGTTAGGTAGCGCTGTAGAACCATTTTTGTGGGGTCATTCAAATTTCCTCCAAAATATTCAATTTTTTGCCAGTCTTGAGGTCCTGTTCCGGCCCCGGATTATGAGCTGCATTTTGGTGTGCAATAACTGATGTTTGACACATCTTTAATGTCCTTGCTTTTGACTTTAATGCATCAAACACCGTAAAGACTGAAACATATCAAACACAAGAAACATTATTTCAGCTGTGGACACAAAATTCTAGTATTACAGAAATTAAATCATACTGCATACACACAAATGTAAACATTTATGATCTCAAATTGATAGATTTTTTAGGTTTACTGAGTTGTTGCAAGAAAGCTACCAGCAAAAATTATGCAGTATTTACTGTAAACAAATACAACAGATTATCAAATCCACATTTAAAATTGTATGGCTTGTGCACATCAGATTTTCATATTAAAAACACACACAAAAAGTTTCTATTCTTTGGACATGTGCATATTCAAACAACCATCATTAAGCTTCAACAGAGTTAAACATTTCACTAACCACTTTGCCGGGTCGCAGCCTTCCGAGGGCAGAAATTCCTTGCAGGCTCTCACATTTTGTCTGCAATTAATAGCCCGGAATAAATACCTTGTAAATTGGTATTTCGGCTAATTTAAAGTCAAGATGTCAATTCAAAAACATAACAATAAAATTGACTAGAACTAGGCATCCAGTAAATAATGAAGGATTGCCAGATTTGCACTTCTAAAAGCTACCAAGGCCATGCAGGCCGGAAGTTGTAGCAGTGACTGACCAGAATAATACTGCATTTACTTCAAGTCAAAAATACATCCCTATTCACAGAATGAAGCTTCAAAAATTACTTTTTCACAACTATTACAGTTTTTCGCACATGCATGGAGACTAGGTGAAATGTTACATAGGCAATGGATTACCACTGACATTCACATGGTCTAGTCACACTTCAACAAACTTCAAAAATATCATCATCTCTCAAACAACCTACAAAATATCGGGTAGATAATTGGATATGAGGGATTATTTCATCATTATGGCAGTTTCACCCTACCTGGGCTGAGGTAAGCAGCTGGATGGCTTTGGATCTTTGTTTTAGCCAGCCATGCTAAATCCGTCCGTTGCCATATTCTGCTGGGCAGGAAGTCTCAAATCGTCTACTTCTTGTTGTGAATAATGCTTATACCTCATGTATTTTTGATGACAAATTATTTCAATAATTTTTAAATCTCAAAGGACAAATTTCCAAACCTAGGTTTTTAAAAGAAAATATGGAGGGAATAAATAAAAAAAAAAAAGGTAGGGAATTCCCAAGGGATTCCCCAGAGGTCAAAGGTCATTTCCATGTTGGGGGTTCCCCCAGACACAAAGTAAACAACTTTTGACTGGCACACAGAGCCAGGCTGTGAGCATATATACCTGCCAAAAAAAATCTTTGAGAGGCATTGCTGTACAACCAAAGGTCAAATACTAGAAAGGATGTCACTGTTGACATATATAGCGGGGAAATTACAACAGTCACAAGAATTGCCATGTTTCTCACATGGATCAAACAAACACAGCTGCTGCCGTTACAGGTCCCTACAAAAAATGGTGAGTTTTCGTGCACAGTGACTGCCCCAAAAATGAGATCTGAGATGGAGAAGAAGGGAAAAAAAATTCTAACAATTACAATAGTGCTCTCGCTCATTGACATTGTCAGTGGCTCGGACCCTAAAAATGCGTAATTGCTGGAAAAAAACAGATTAAGTACTGGGAAACAAGCAGAGTAAAAAGTGGTGAGTACAGTTAAAAATAGAAACAGGGCAAGGATCAGAAAAACCACAGTTTAAACAAGAGTAAGTATTCCAAGTACTGGGGGGAAAAAACAGCACAATTACCAGAAAAACATGGTATAATTACAAGGGGGAAATGGGGTAAGGACTGGGTTAAAAACATGGAAAAACACTACATATGAAAAAAAAAAAAAAAAACAGATTAAGTGTTAAGTGCTGACTACTTTTTTTTTTTAACTTTTTTTTTTCTTTTCTTTACCCTGTTTTGTTTGGTAAATACCATGCTTTTACCCTATCTATATTGTGGTTTTTCCCTGTTTTTTTCCCCAGTTTTTTTTTTTTAAATCACCCTGTTTTTTTTTTCTTGGATTTTCCTCCTGTTTTACTTACCATAATTTTTTTCGATACCCAGGTTTGTTTGTTTTTTCATGTAATTAGGTGATAGGTAGGTAAGTAAATGCCTTCCGGTATTTACCCTGTTTTCTTTTTCTCCATTGATCTGTGTTTTTTACTCCTGGTACTTCTGCTTTTATGCTGTTTTTCTGTGTTTTTGGTATTTATCCTGGTTTTTACCATTTTTCCCCAATTTTTTTCTCAGTACTTAATTACCTTGTTTGTTGTGTGTGTTTTCCCCCAGTACTTATTGTTCTTTTGTTCTTTTTTTCCCTAGTTCTTACACTATTTTAACCTTGTTTTTCCAGAGTATTTACCATGATTTTCCCCCTATATTAAACCTGTTTTTTTTTTCCAGTGCTGACAATATACAGGTGCATCTCAATAAATTAGAATGGCAACAAAAAGTTGATTTATTTAGGTAATTCAATTAAAAAAAATTAAACTTCTATATTATATAGATGTTACAAAGAGAGTGATATATTTCAAGTGTTTATTTATTTTAATTTTGATGATTATGGCTTACAGCCCATGAAAACCCCAAATTCCATTTCTCAAAAAAATAGAATTTTACATATTTCATTTTCCAGCAGGACTTGCCCCCCCCCCCCCCACCACACACACACACACACACACACACACACACACACATACACAAACACACTGCCAAAAGTATCAAAGCCTGGTTTAATGACCATGGCATCACAGTGTTTGATTGGTCAGCAAACTCTCCTGACCTAAACCCCACAGAGAATCTATGGAGCATTGTCAAGAGAAAAATGAGAGACACCAGACCCAACAATGCAGACCAGCTGAAGGTCACTATCAAAGCAACCTGGACCTTCATAACACCTCAGCAGTGCCACAGGCTAATCACCTCCATGCTAAGCCACATTGATACAGTAATTAATCCAAAAGGAGCTCCGACCAAGTATTGTGTGTGTACACGGACATACTTTTCAGTCGGCCAGCATTTCTATTAAAAAACTATTTTTTAAAATTAATTTTATGTAATATTCTAATTTTTTGAGAAACTGAATTTGGGGTTTTCATGAGCTGTAAACCATAATCATCAAAATTAAAATAAATAAATAAACATTTGAAATATATCACTTTCTGTGTAATGACTCTATATAATATAGAAGTTTAATTTTTTGGAATTGAATTACCTAAATCAATCAACTTTTTGTTGACATTCTAATCTATTGAGATGCACCTGTAATTTGTGGGCTGTACTGTAAAGTGCTAGATCAAATTGTGATCTTTACTGTTTCGTTTCTAGATGTACAGTGGCCAGTTGACATTTGAGAATACACAGATAGGAGCCTGTACAACAGTTGTAGCCAGTGGCTGTCTTAGTTAAAATTCATTATATGAGCTTCCACCTGCTTTTAGGTTGTTAAGTGACTATGTAGATCATTCACTGCCAGATGGTGTCCATCTTTAATGTGCCTCCCTTCTGTGAACAGCAAAATGCACACAGTGTATAACCTAGAAATGACACAGTATAATCAATCCAGCAGTTTAAACATTGTTTACTTTAACTTTGATTTGTAGCATACTAGCAACAAACATAAAATCATGGGAAGTTAAGCAGAGGGAGGAAAGGCCTAAAAGTAGGAAATCAGTGATTATTGGATGACTTCCCGATAGAAGCTGGGGTCAAATGGTCTGGGAAATGGACTATCTGGGAATTCCATGTGGCTGTGTACTTCCCGCGTTTCAAAGAGCCTTCCAGAAAACAGGCTCTGACTGGGAATGAAAGTCATCTCAGTGAGAGTGGGTCAGGAAGCAGAGTCAATCCCCTTGGTGTCAGTACATTAACTATTACAACACTGTGAAAACGTTCATGTGCACTCCTTCACAGATCAACACACTCACTGACTATTTTTAGTCTGATTCCACTGTTTTCACTTTAAGATAATCCAGATGAATTTGACAAGTTTATGTTGCATTGGAGAAAAAAAAAACTGAGCTATATTTAAAATATGAAAACTTTGATTTTTATTCTTTTCTTAAAGGGAAAAGCTTTGTCTTACATTTTTGTCTAAAAAAAGGACTTCACTTCCTACGTCCTGTGGAATACTGTGTTTTAACCAGACTATTATGGTTTTAACATCATCAGCAACAACAACAATGGTAAGAGGTAAAGGAAAAAGATGAACCCATTATCCAATATACACAATTACTATGAGAGGGCTCATTAATAAGACATAACAGATTAATAATACAGACTATGGTAGACGTTGTTGCTGTTTATGCTATAAAGTGTCAGATAGATCCTTGGACATTAAATGGTAACAATGTATAAGTAGTGTTGAGAACTACAACAGTACACTATGACCAGGTGGCCTAGTGGTCCAGCATCTGTCCGCCTTCTAGCTTGATGCTCAGCATAATAGAATAGGGAAAGGAAAGTTGGTTACCACAAGGGGAGCACAAGCCAGTGTACTCTCTGTACCAGTCCCAAGCCTGGGTAAATGGGGAGGGTTGCATCAGCAAGGACATCCGGTAAAAAAAAAATCATATGTGTGGACGGTGGGGGTGTGATTATGGCACTGAGCTGAACGGATGTGTTTGTGAACGCTCCTGACCATTTCTGAAAATATCCTTCAAAAAGTGGACTTAAACGCCAATTCTTTGCCTGAATTGCGACAAGCCATTAAAGTGACATCATGCCACCGAAAAAAGAGAAGAAAAGCAGAAGTAACACGTATTTGACAGCGCACAAGGAAGATGAGGAGGATAATGTTAGCATTGCTAGCTCAACAGGCAATGCTAGCCCAGTGGAAAAGCAAAATACGGCCTCAGCTGCGATGACCCAAAGCACGGATATCATCCAAAAGCTAGACATGATACCGAATTGTTTTGACAAAAAGATGGATGGAGTTCTGCTGGCAATTCAAGACATCAAAGCAGACATTCATAACTTTGCAGGGTGCATGGACAAGGCAGAACGGCACATCAGCGATCTACAGAACTTTTCCAACTCAGAAAAAGGCAAAATCAAAGATTTAATGAAACAAATCGACCTCCTCGCAAGCAAGTTAAACCAAGCTGAAAATATCTCCCAAAGGTGTAGTCTCAGACTGGTAAACATGCCTGAAAAAGCAGAAAAAAACGAACCGTCGCCCTTTTAGAAAAGTGGCTGCCCAAAGTCCTGGGACCAGATACCTTCCCTTCACCACCACTCATTGAAATCGCACATCATCTCCCGACACGGAATCAGTCCAAGCCCAGAACCCTCACATTTAAATTTCTGAACTTCCAAGATAAAGTCTGAGCGATACGAGCAGCCAAGGCCAAAGGGAAGGTACTGTTCAGAGAACAGGAGGTGATGTTTTTCCTGGACATGTTGTCAGAAATACACCACCAGAGGTGTATTTCTCCAGGACTTGCAAACCAGAGGAAATCGGTAAGAACTAAAATACACCTAATCAAGGCCGTGCTGAGGCTGGATACTTGATGGCGAATGACAGGACATGATTAGTGTTGTAAAAATATTGTTGTGATTGCAGCGGCATAATAAGATAAACAGCGATGCTGAGGTTTTAAGTGAAGTTTTATTAAATCATACCGCCGTCACGAGCTCCGCTCCCGGCGCTGTGCATGCGCGCCGGGAGCGAGCCCAAGCGGCTCTCAGAGAAGGAGGACACAAAGTCTGTGTCCAGCAGCAGCAGTTGCAGAATCAGAATGAGAGAGAGTTTGAGTTACAGAGTTGCAGCATATATACCCAACTACAACAATACATCAAAGAGCATTCCCCCAGCAGTTGGTATGATCAAAGAGATAACAGAACAGGCATGAGACATTTGCATTTGACAGACATATTGATCTCGGTCCCTAGGTCACAGTAAGGACAGGACGCATGAACACAATGCATGAAAGGCAACATTAACATCACAGAAGTGAGCCAGAAGAAGCGGGGCTGCCTGTAGAAATTAATACACATTTCACTGTTCTGTTAATTGCTCTAGCCGAGTGGTGTGTCTGTCCAGTCTGTTTGTGGGGGTTTACACCAAACCGCCACACGCTCCCCCCCAGAGGGCACGGCAGGGGGCCGAAACCTCGATAATCCATCTATGGGAGCGAGCTGTGGGAGAAGCTCGCTGCAGGCGGAGGGGGAGGGAGGAGGGGGGTGGTACGTGCCGACCGGGACGGTGAAATCATCCGAGCTGCGCAAAAATTGCTTGCTGCTCCGCAACATCGAGGGGCTGTCCCGTTGCACGTGCGGAGGTCCGCAAGAAGAAAAATTAGTCTCTGACTCCTCTCGTGGCCATGAAGAAAAGCAGGAGCGGCTGTAAGAAAAAAATAAAAGCAGAGGGACTGGCGTGTTGACTTTAGGGCAGGCGCAACCCTAAAGCCTCGGGAACCGCAGACAGCTGAATTCCCCTTGTGTGCCGTGGCTAAGACCATAAAATCCAGTGAGCAAGCTGCGGGCCTCAGGTGTATGAGCAAGCCTGAAGGGCCAGTGTGCAGCAGAAGGAAGGCAGTCAGAAGAGCCGTATTTGTCCCGTGCGTGATGCGCCGTCCTCGTAACTCCCTGGTGCGTGCACGGGGGCTCGTGCGTGGGTGGGCCAGCTGGAGAGGCGAGTCAGGGTGCAGAATCTTGGTGGAGATCAGCGCAGACGGCGCCGATAATCATCTATGATGAGCTGTGGCTGCAGATTAGTCATGGTGCGTTGGAGCGTTGAGGGGAGATAGACGATCTTTGTTCCTCAGGCTCGGGTAGATGAGTAGGATCGCTGAGAGGGAGGAGTAGCGGTGAGAGGGAGAAAATGTTGTGTCCCTCGGCCGGTCCAGCGTGGACGTCCCGATCTCAGGCGAGGGTCGCGCCATGATGTTTTCTGCAGTTTTCCCGGTCGTGGGTGATGCCGGGAGAGTAGCTCGCCTGTGTTGGCTCCGTGTCAAGGTCTCCCTGAAGCAGAAGGGAGGGCGGATCGTTTTCGTCAGGCTGCTGTGTTCGCTGGCAGCGTGTTTTTTTTCAGCGTTGAGTCGCCAGCGTGGTCGTCCGGACCAGAAGGTTGCGTCGCACAAAGCGTGTGCGTCTGCGGGGTCACCAGTGAAGCGTTCACTGGCAGCGTATTCTTTTCTGCCTTCAGGTCATGGTGCGTTGGGGCGGCGAGAGGGAGGAGACGTCTTGTGTCCCTCGGCCGGTTCAGCGTGGATGTCCAGACCAGAAAGTTGCGTCGCACAAAGCGTGTGCGTCTTCGGGGTCACCAGTGCAGCGGCATAATAAGATAAACAGCGATGCTGAGGTTTTAAGTGAAGTTTTATTAAATCATACCGCCGTCACGAGCTCCGCTCCCGGCGCTGTGCATGCGCACCGGGAGCGAGCCCAAGCGGCTCTCAGAGAAGGAGGACACAAAGTCTGTGTCCAGCAGCAGCAGTTGCAGAATCAGAATGAGAGAGAGTTTGAGTTACAGAGTTTTTTTTTTGGTTGTTTTTTTTTTTTTTTGTTACTTATTTGTACCCGTAGGTAGACTTGGTTTGCAGTCTGGTGACAAGCCACCGGCTGCTGGTCGCTGCGTGCGTGAGCGCCCTAAACCTACATGTTTTTGGTGTGCGGGAGGAAACCGGAGAAATCCCGGAGTAAACCCGCGCAACACGGGGAGAACATGCAAACTCCACACAGCTCACTGTTGGTCGGGGGCTGGGATCGAACCCACGATCTCATGATTCCCGCAATCGGCCGAGGGTAAAACTGTGCTGCCGCAGTGCTAAACCACTGCGCCACCGTGCAGCCAGTTGCAGCATATATACCCAACTACAACAATACATCAAAGAGCATTCCCCCAGCAGTTGGTTTGATCAAAGAGATAACAGAACAGGCATGAGACATTTGCATTTGACAGACATATTGATCTCGGTCCCTAGGTCACAGTAAGGACAGGACGCATGAACACAATGCATGAAAGGCAACATTAACATCACAGAAGTGAGCCAGAAGAAGCGGGGCTGCCTGGAGACATTAATACACATTTCACTGTTCTGTTAATTGCTCTAGCCGAGCGGTGTGTCTGTCCAGTCTGTTTGTGGGGGTTTACACCAAACCGCCACAGTGATCATAGAAATACCTAAAATAAGTTACAGTAAAATATGCCGAGTGACATACCACTTTTACTATGAAAGGTATGCTTTCCTATGCTCATGCTTCCTTAGTTTTCTTAGTCCCATTTTTAACAAGAGTTAATTTAAAGTCAATTTTAGGTGAGACATTAGTCCAAATGGTTACAGGATAATGAATTTATTAAATTTATAGGGGAGCATATAGATTTATATTTTACAATAAATACAAACCAAACATCTGCAGCCATTAGATGGGAGGCCTTCAAAGCTTATATCAGAGGGCAAATGATTAGTTACACAAGCTCCAAATTCAATAAATTCAAACAAAAAAAGAGTAACCTAGATTCAGAAATTAAGGAACAGAAGAAAATGGTTAAGGTTGACAATTCAGTTCAGACAAGAAGAGAACTACTGGCCCTCAAAGCTCAATATGAAGAGCTCTACAGCTGAGGCTGGAAATAGTCTATTGAGACTCAAACAGACATTTTATGACCAAGGAGAGAAATCCGGCAAATTACTAGCCTGGCAAATTAAAAAACTAGACTCAGAAAGAGCAATAAATACAATAAAGACCAAAAAAGGACATCTAATTGTTATAATCCAGGGCACGGGTGGGCGCCATGCCCAGTCCCCAGTTTTAGTTAGTATTTTTCTGTCTGTTTCATTGTTTTCCCAGGTTGCTGTGTTTGGTTCTTGTTAATTGAGATCATTCTGTTCTTGTAGTGTTATTAGTTATATTTTGGGGTTGTGCTGTTCTTGTGTCATTATGGTTTTTGGTTTGTGTTTTATTTTGACACTGCTGCGCAGCTCCCGGCTGTCAAACTGGGTTGTGGGCTGCACAGCTGTCATTGATTGTACTTCTTTAGCCGCTCATGTTCCACACCTGTTGCCAATCTGGATAACGGTATTTAAGGGCACGACAACCGGTTCTTGTTGTCCTAAGCTGTTTCTTACGCCGAGTGTTCTGGGTTGCTGTTGAGAAGAACAGGAGAGCTCCGTCCAGGTCAGTGTTTTCCCCTTTTTGCCCGGCGTTCTCAGGCTTCTGCCTGCCTGCCGACGTTGAGCCCTTTGCTCTCCTCCAGCGCTCTTGCCATCTGTTTTTTGTATGTGTTGTGTAGTTATTTGGCTGTCTTTACTTTAATAAATCTGCAAAATACACAGTGAACGTTTGGTGTCATTCAACAGCCCTTAAAGGGCAATTTATGACAGAAGGACACACCCAGAGCGTGGACACCAGCCACTGTGTGTTTTCGCTGTTTTTTTTCTCCCTTCCCCTTTTCTGTTCTCCCGAATTAAGCTTGGGGTTTTCCTTTCGGCATGTCTGGCTGTATGGACTGTGGGATTGTTGGGCTGGATAAGGAGTGTTGGGCGATTGGACTGTTACAGGATATCGTATCGGACGTTCACCTAGCCCACACTCCCGAGGAGGAGCTGCAGGTTTGGAACAGTGCGGCACAGGTGATCGAGGCATTCCCCAGCCTGTGGAGCATCCCAGAACTGGCAGGCCTCCTCACCTTCGTTTACCAAGCTCAACACCGGCTCCAAGGGCTGGGGAGATTCCCTCCGCCTCCCGAACCTGTGCCGCAGAGGAGACGCTCCCGGGAATGGAAGCCCCGAGCCCGGGACCACTATCGAGCAGTGTCCTGCAGCTGGCTGCATCGGGTACGCAGCCTTTGTGCCCCCAGATGGAACAAGCACAGAGGAGCTGGAGGAGCGCCAACGGGTGGCTGCAGCAGAGAAGGAGCTTCTCTTGGACTACAAGCCGTGGCTCCTTCCTGAGTTTCTGCCGCAACAGGAGGGAGCGCATCCAACCAGAACAGAGTCTGAGCTGATGGCGGAGCGTTCCTCGACCCCGGTGCTCCACCCATCACACCAGACGACCTTCGCAGCTCCCAGGGAGACGTCGCCCGGCCTCACAGCAGCTACCACCAAGCCCCGGGAATTAAGGCAAGTACGTTTTCATTTTTCAACACCCTATAATGAAATGTCTTGCCTTATTCCCGGTGGTGAAGCTCAGCAGCTCGACTTGGCTGAGCTTTCACCATCAGCTGCAGTAACTCTCTCCTCACCCGTCTTTCCCATTCCTCCTCCTATATCCCCTGAGGGTCCGTCGGTCCTGGGAGTGAGCCGGCGTGTGATGGAGAAGCCTGCAGCACTGGAGAGCCAAGCCCCAGCCTGCAGCCGTGCTTAGGATGGGAGGAGAACACCACCTATGCTCCAGAGCTTGAGCAGACAGAGGAGTGTCCCCCGGCCCCGGCAGCATGGGAGGTGGCGACAGTAGTCAGAGGATCTCCTGCTGCAGCCGCCGTGTCCGGAGGTGCACCTGCGCCAGCCACTCCATCCGGGGTCCTGACTACCTTCCAGCTGGAAGCCTGGGTTGTCGCAGCGGAGTTGGAGTCCTGGACAGCAGTGGAGCTCGAGCTCAGGGAAGGTTCTTTGCTTAGCTTAGAGAAATCTTGCCTGGCTCTTGGCTGGGGGAACCAAGTGCTGCCGTCAGCCGTACTTGAGTTTCCCCCGCTGGGCTCCACTGCTGCCGGTAACTCTAAACCAGTGTTTGTTTGTGCTTTCTTCGACTCTTCTAAGGTCTCCGGGGGTCCGGCCTTCCTGCTAGAGGCCATCAGGATGCGACGCCGCCGTCTGAGGCCACCACAGGTGCAACGCCTCCATCTCAGGCCACCGTGGATGCGATGCCTCCGTCTCAGGCCACCATGGGTGTGACGCCTCCGTCTCAGGCCACTGTGGGTGTGACACCTCCATCTCAGGCCACCGTGGGTGTGACGCCTCCATCTCAGGCCACCGTGGGTGTGACGCTTCTGTCTCAGGCCTCCGTGGGTGCTTCGTCCCAGCTCAGGGCCTCAGCCCGAGGCCTCCGTGAGTGCTACGCCCCTGCCCGAGGTCTCCGTGGGTGCTTCGCCTGTGCCCGAGGCCTCCGTGGGTGCTTCGCCTCGGTCCGGAACCCCTGTGGGTATTATGCCTCGGCCCTGGAGCCCCCGTGGGTACTATGCCTCGGTCCGGAGCCCCGTGGGTACTATGCCTCGGTCTGGAGCCCCCGTGGGTACTAAGCCTCGGTCCAGAGCCCCCGTGGGTACTACACCTCGGTCCAGAGCCCTGTGGGTACTACACCTCGGGCTGGAGCCCTCGTGGGTACTACACCTCGGTCCGGAGCCCTTGTGGGTACTACACCTCAGCCCGGGGCCTCCGTGGGTGCTTCACCCCAGCCCGGAGCCTCCATGGGTGCTAGGCCTTGGTCTGGAGCCCCTGTGGGTACTATGCCCCAGTCTGGGGCCGCCATGGATGCTACATCCCAGTCCGGAGCCTTGATGGTTGCTGTGCCTCAGCCCAAGGCCTTCGCGGGTGCTGCGCCTTGGCCCGATGCCACTTCAGCTGTTACGCCTCTGCCCAAGGCTGCTGCAGGTTCCACACATTCGTCTGAAGTCATCTGGGATCCCCTGTCCTCACTGAAGGCCCCTGCTAAGCAGCCTCTTCCCTCATCTGGTTCCTCTGCTGGTCAACCACCATCATTGCTAGGCACTACCATTGGCCAGCAGTCACGGCTGGGGGCTAACCCGCCGCCTCTGGGGGGTGGCGCACTGGGCTCGGCGGCTCGGTGGCCCATGAATTCTGGGAGGCCACCCGACAGGCTGGGCTGTCTGCACAGCTGGCTCTGGAACTCTAGGAGACAGCCAGATGGTCTACGTCGTAGGGCCACCTGAGATGCCGCTGCGGTCAGCAGGGGGTCCATGAGTACTGGGCCACCACATTGGCTCAAGTTGTGGATCATGAGTGTTTTTTGGTTTCTTTTGTCTTTTTGTTGTGTCTAGGTCCCTCCGTGCCTGGGTTTCCCCTCCTCCACCCCGGGGTGGGTTGTTTTTCTTGTTGGGGGAGTCTGCTTTGTGGTGGGGGGGGTCTTTTTCTTTTTGTTGTTGCCCTGGAGTGTTTGTGGTCCACCCCTTGAGGGGGGGGGCACTGTCATGATCCGGGGCACGGGTGGGCACCGTGCCCAGTCTCCAGTTTTAATTAGCATTTTTCTGTCTGTTTGTTTCATTGTTTTCCCAGGTTGTTGTATTTGGTTCTTATTAATTGTGATCATTGTGTTCTTGTAGTGTTATTAGTTACATTTTGGGGTTGTGTTGTTCTTGTGTCATAGTTTTCGGTTTGTGTTTTATTTTGACACTGCTGTGCAGCTCCCGGCTGTCAACCTGGTTCGTGGGCTGCGCAGCTGTCATTGATTGTACTTCTTTAGCCACTCAGTGTTCCACACCTGTTGCCCATCTGGATAACGGTATTTAAGGGCACGACAACCGGTTCTTGTTGTTGTGTCCTTCCTTGCTATCAGATGTCTTCAGCTGTTTCTAACACCGAGTATTCTGGGTTGATGTTGAGGAGAATGGGAGAGCTCTGTCCAGGTCAGTGTTTTCCCCTTATTTCCTATTGTTCCCAGGCTTCTGAATGCCTGCTGACGTTGAGCCCCCACTCTCCTCCAGCGCCCTTGCCGTCCGTTATTTGCATGTGTTGTGTAGTTATTTGACTGTCTTTACTTTAATAAATGTGCAAAACACAGAGTGAGCATTTGATGTCCACCAACAGCCCTTAAAGGGCAGTTTATGACATCTAACCACAAATCCAGAAGAAATTAACCAAGCCTTCTTTTCTTTTTATAAAACCCTTTATCGTTCTGAACATCCAGAAAATATAAGGGATAAAAATAACTTTCTAGACAGATTAGATATGCCTTGTATCCCTGCAGACACCAAACTAGAGCTAGACTGGAAACTGAGCCCAGAAGATATCTACAGTGCCATTTCGAGTATGAGCAGCGGTAAAGCAGCAGGCCAGATTCTCTTCTGAATGACATCTACAAAATTTTTAAAGAAAAATTAATATGCCCTTTGCTAGATATGTATATAGAATCCTTTTAAGAAGGATATCTACCCCTTTCATTACGTGTTGCTCTAAACACACTCATACCGAAAACTGGAAAACCTTTAATTAAATGCATTTCCTACAGGCCAGTCCCTTTATTGAATTCAGATGTAAAGATCATTGCTAAAGCCTTAGCTGTGAGATTAGAAAAAGTTCTCCCTAATATAATACATTCTGATCAAAATGTTTCGTAACAAATAGACAGGACTTCCATTATGTGAGAAGAGTGCTCAACATTTTATACGAGGGCGAAGGGACAGCTGACACAGCTATACTATTACTCGATGCGGAAAAAGCCTTCGACAGGGTCAAGTGTCCATATATGCTAGAGATGCTTAAATGTTTTGGGTTCGGAGATTACTTTTGTAAGTGGATCGAAGCCTTGGACAAAGGCGTCTCCATCTTAGCACTTAGAAATTACCTGGTCTCTCAACCGTTTGAGTTAACATGAGGTGTTTGCCAAGGCTAGTAAATTTCTCCATTGTTATTTGTGATTGCTATGGAACCACTGGCAGTCAGGTCACACCCATCTACAGTGGTGTGAAAAAGCATTTGCCCCCTTCCTGATTTCTCATTTTTTTGTATGTTTGTCATACTTAAATGTTTCAGATCATCGAACAAATTTAAATATTAGACAAAGATAACACAAGTAAACACAAAATGCAGTTTTTAAATGAAGGTGTTTATTATTAAGGGGAAAAAAATCCAAACCTGCATGGCCCTGTGTGAAAAAGAGACTGCCCCCTAAACCTAATAACTGGTTGGGCCACCCATAGCAGCAACAACTGCAATCAAGCATTTGCGGTAACTGGCAATGAACTGTGGAGGAATTTTGACACACTTATCTTTGCAGAATTGTTGTAATTCAGCCACATTGGAGGGTTTTCGAGCATGAACCGCCTTTTGAAGGTCATGTCACAGCAGCTCAATCGGATTCAGGTCTGGACTTGACTAGGCCATTCCAAAGTCTTCATTTTCTTTTTCTGAAGCCATTCAGAAATGGACTTGCTGGTGTGTTTTGGATCATTGTCCTGCTGCAGAACCCAAATGCGCTTCAGCTTGAGGTCACGAACAGATGGCCGGACATTCTCCTTCAGGATTTTTTGGTAGACAGCAGAATTCATGGTTCCATTTACCACAGCAAGTCTTCCAGGTCCTGAAGCAGCAAAACAGCCCCAGACCATCACATTACCACCACCATATTTTACTGTTGGTATGATGTTCCTTTTTTGAAATGCTGTGTTACTTTTACACCGGACACAATGGGACACACACACCCCAAAAAGTTCAACTTTTGTCTCATCAGTCCACAGAGTATTTTCCCAAAAGTCTTGGGGATCATCAAGATGTTTTCTGGCAAAATTGAGACCAGCCTTTATGTTCTTTTTGCTCAGCAGTGGTTTTCGTGTTGGAACTCTGCATGCAGGCCATTTTTGCCCAGTCTCTTTCTTATGGTGGAGTCATGAACATTGACCTTAACTGAGGCAAGTGAGGCCTGCAGTTCTTTGGATGTTGCTGTGGGGTCTTTTGTGACCTCTTGGATGAGTCGTCACTGCGCTCTTGAGGTAATTTTGGTCGGCCGGCAACTCCTGGGAAGGTTCACCACTGTTCCATGTTTTCCCCATTTGTGGATAATGGTTCTCACTGTGGTTCGCTAGCATCTCAAAGCGTTAGAAATGGCTTTATAACCTTTTCCAGACTGATAAATCTCAATTACTTTGTTTCTCATTTGTTCCTGAATTTCTTTGCATCATAGCATGATGTCTAGATTTTGAGGATCTTTTGATCTACTTCACTTTGTCAGGCAGGTCCTATTTAAGTGATTTCTTGATTAAGAACAGGTGTGGCAGTAATCAGGCCTGGGTGTGGCTAGAGAAATTGAACTCAGCTTTCCAAAGATGTGATAAACCACAGTTAATTTATGTTTTAACAGGAAGGGCAATCACTTTTTCACATAGGTTTGGATTTTTTTCCCCTTAATAATAAACACCTTCATTTAAAAACTGCATTTTTGTGTTTATTTGTGTTATGTTCGTCTAATATTTAAATTTGTTTGATGATCTGAAACATTTAAGTGTGACAAACACACAAAACAATGAAAAATCGGGAAGGGGGCAAACACTTTTTCACACCACTGTATAAGAGATATTATGATAGGGAACTTAGAACAACACTTCGCACTATTCACAGATGACTGTGTATTATTCTTATCCAAATTGGGTCAATCTATGCACTCACTTTTAGATCTGATTAGTCAATTTGGTGTTTTCTCCAGGTTTAAAGTGAATAAAGATAAATCATCATTTATGTTCCTAAGTGATCAGGAAAGAAGAAATCTAGTAATACCACATCAATTTAATAATGCCAAAAATTGATTTACCTATGTAGGCATTAAAATCACACCCTGGTTAAAAACTCTCAGCTAAGCAAATTATGAGCCCATACTAACCAAATTGTCAGAGGATATTACAAGATGGTCAGCGTTGCCTCGTTCCATAATAGGAAGGATAAATACAATTAAAATGAATATACTCCAAAAATTTTCATCCATGTTTTAATCAATTCCATTGGCCCCACCTCTAAATTATTCTTTCAAACTAAAAAACTTTTTTTTTTCTCGTTGCCATTCAAAGAACAATGATGACATTTCATGTTTGCACAATTTTTCAGAATAAAGGCCCCGAACACCCTATGACTCAGACATCTGTGGAACCATGATTTAGTCCAGCTAAACCAACCCTATTTGAAACTCCTTGAGTTACCTCAATATTGCTTAGCCTAAATCGCTACCTCAAATACAAGCAATATTTTTTTTTGTACCTCTCTTTTTGATCTTGAATCCTAGAATTTTTGCGTTTATATGCATGCTTATATACCAATATATATATATATATATATATATATATATATATATATATATATTCTTTGCACTCTATTTTGATTTTTGTGCACATTCAAACTATTTTTGAACAATTTTAATAGCTGCTTTATGGTAAAGCAAAACATTTACCTCAGGTATATAAAATATACATACTTTTTTTTTGTACCTTGGTACCCAGAAGTGTCTTTTATACTTTTGTAACCATAATTTTTGAGTCTTTACAGGCATATACAGTATTTTAGTATTTTTAGACAATTTTACATTTTTTATATTTGTCCATATTCAAATTATTTTTGAAAATTCCTGGAAGTTTTTTTTTTTTTTTTTTTTTTCAGTAAACCAAATTAACCCCTTGCACTCCGGGCAATTTTCCTAAAAACGCCAAAAAATAACGTGCCCAAAGTAAATCAAAAGCTGTTCTTCAACCCTTTGCAGTATCTTCATGGGGTTGGTCTCATTTAAAAGAAAACACTTTTAATTTTTTTGGCAAAAAAAACATAATCTCTCTACGTGCTCCAGCCACTGAGTTACAGTCATCTAAACATACTGAACTTGAAGAAAATAAATTTGGCCACGGTGTTTTTTTTGGATACAAATGCTTGCAAATAACACACAGCTGTCCGATCCGGCTGGAAAATGCAACAGAAATGTAGAACCAAGTGTTATCCAGCTGAGGTCCAAATCTGGTAACAATACCACAATAAATGAATATATTACACAGCTTTGTTCCCAGGCTGTTCCCAGGCGTTTTGGAACTGTGCCAAATTGTGCCAAATGGCACAGTTTGGAAAAACGTCTGTAACTTCTGAATAATTCAATATAGAAGCTTCATTTTAGGCTCTAATGAAAGGTCACACTCAGGGCTGTCTGTGTGTCGCTACAGAGGATGGACTTCGGCCATCGCTACACAACGGATTAGCCTCATGTGGTGATGTGGGACAGCAGCAAAAATCACCGCGGCCCCCCCCCCTCGCTGCAGAAGAATAGCGGGGGTGGGGGGGCGTTCACAGCCTGTAGGCGGCGAGCAACCCCTTGTACCGCGGCGCATGAACTTCAGACTTCGTGCGCCGCACAGCTGTAATTTACCGATCGGTCAAAAGTCCTTTTGGATTACAATTTTCAGGGATAAAAATAATTTAGCTTATAACACCTTACCTCTTCACAGCCACATTGTCCTGGCCATCTTCTCTTCCTCATTGTCAGACGAACGCGACGCTGGTCCGCTCTGGTTCTGGTCTCGCGACCCGATCAAAACATAATTCCATTATTGCGGTTTTGTGCTTCCATGATTGTGGTTTTTGGCGAACGATTTTTCAAAACAAATAACAGTAGCAATTAAAAAAAGGCTGGCGAAGGCGTGTGTGTCACTCAGCCTTCGTCGTCAGCCTCCGTTGGTCTATGATGACCATGGAAGAAATCATAACGTCTACTCTGCTGGAACCAATACAAAATAAGCACCGCCTGTGGCTGAACATGCCGATCCACGAATGGCACTCCCTGTCACACAGGTTGCATTTGTGGATGGTCTCCATGCTGCTGGGTCTGTGGGGCTCTTCCTGCCTTTTTTTGATCCGCTCCAGCAGCCAGTCTTCACCCAGCCTTAAAAAAAAAACAGCTTGCGAACTTCTCTGCTTCAATTGGCTCACTGCATTCAAAGCGTTGGGAGGCGGGTCCTCCTCCCTAGGTTTTCATTCATTGGTTCTTCAAGGTTTCAGAAACCCAATTCAAAGCTCTTATTAGTCGAATGAGAGGTCAATCAGATGAACTAATCTGTTCGCGGCTGTGTCTGCAGCTTTTTTTTCAGTGGCGCTTGGACGCCAACACCAACTACATCACCACCATCAGGACCATGCGTCCGAGAGCGCACAAGGAAGCACGAGTGCGCCCTCCTGCGCCCTAGGACGCAGAGACTTGCCTGCCCGCGGTACAACGGAGTGCAAGAAGTTAAAAGATCTATACTCAGGAATAGATACTGTTTACAAGCTTAGGGCTTATGGATATCAGAACCACTAGCTCAGCAGTTGGGTCAAGAGTCGCCAATTGGAATCAGCTGCTAAGGATGTGTACCAACGCTGACCGAAGCTCACCATTGATACAGAAGGGGGGATATGTAGCATCAACTCCCTTTGGCTCTAATCTATAAAATCACTCTTCGCCTTAAAGAAATTGTTTGACCCAAAAAGTCTGGTCAAGAATTGTTTCCTTCATCTAAGAACCACAGTTGGAAAACGCATTCCATGGTAAAAGGTTCGATAAAGATCCCATTTCGTACAAGCAACGGATTAGTTTGCCATCATAAATAACTAAAACTTCCTCCCAACAAGGCAGCTTTATGCCTCAAGTACGGTTTGACATATCCAGACCACTTGAGTGCATTCTACGGTCACTAGGAATTATCCACAGCTCAACATTATCTCCTGGTGGATGACTCTGGAAAATGTTCGCTTTTGCCTCTACAAGCTGAATTGAGATTAATGGATGAGATGATGACCCTTTTTTTTTTTTTTTACAAAAACTCAATTCGCAGATTATTTTCTTTCTCAGGACACCCTGGAAAATCAAGCGGGACTCTGACATATTCACTCTGGTTTGAAGTGTTTCATTAATCATTGATTTTAAATGTGTTGCATGTTTGAAAATGTTTAAATGAATCTTATTCTAATGCATGTTAATTATAGGACAACTTTATGAAAGTGTATGCTCACTGAAAGTTAGTCATGATTCACTGAAGTTAGCTGAGATTTTATATACAAGAATAAAGTGAAGTTTTACATTAAGATGTCTCATCCTGTTGGAAAAGCTTACTCAAGTCATCTGACTGGCTCAGCCAATCACCAGCCAGTCATTGTTGGACAGCGCCCCTTTCATTCTGTTGGTCGGTTACAGACAAAGGACTGTTTTCTTATTGGACTAGAGTTCATTCAAACCTCCTGCGATGGGAGACAATTGTTTCCCTTTCATGTCAGTGAAGCTTTTCCCAGGGAAACTTACTCAGCTTTAAGTGAGGAACGCACTTGTTCAGAGAGTGGCAGAGAGTTGTTCTGTGTGAAAGTTTTGTCTGTGTCCTGCTTTTAATTCTCTTTCCTTTAAATGTCTGGGAAAATTACTCTTCCTTTTTTTTTTAGCTCAAATTTCTCTTTTATATGGAGTGATACTCCCTGTTCACAGACGTTTCTCTATTTTTTTTCTGTTAAACTTTTTCTATTAACTCACCGTGTGTTTCAAAGTGGACTGATCGTTTTTCCTCACACTGGAAGCCATTTTCGCCAACCCCATGACACTTGCAAAACTTGGATTTCGTGGCTTGAATTTTTTTTATTAATCTTGTCTCTCCAATCCTGTGACTTTGATCAGACGGTGAACTATATCCAATTTATTTGGACCCGAGAATGCCGCTGAAAGATTCTCGTGTTGTTCCACATGGCATGCTCCGCGGCCAACAGCCTTATCAGCGTCACCAGACCTCAGCTCCTGACTACTGTCCTGGGAAGAAATATCTGATGGCAGATATTCTCTGGTATAATCTTCAAATAAAGCTTCAGCTCCTGGATTCAGCTAGAAGCCAACGCATCAAGATCACATGAGCAAAATTCCTTTGTTTCATCTGCTGAGTAATGCGATGTTCATCGCCTTAAAATGTATGCCATAATTTGTCTCGGGTTTAAAACTAGTTCATAACTCTGATCGGAGCTATAGAATTAAAGAAAAATAATATTCCTCTTGTCATTAAATTCCATTTTTACTTTCTTAGAGTAGCTCAAAATTTCTTTTCCATATAATCAGCCTTTATAATTTTCTTCATAAAATCTGCATCCAATTTTCTTCATATTTTTGTTACAGTTATTTCAGTCTACATTTTCATCACAATTACAAATTCATACTAAGGTTTCCTTGGTTCCACAAACGTGATTACTCTGTTGCTCAATAATCAGTTACAAATTGAATGTGATGCTTAATACTTGGTCATTTCACTTTATCAACAAATCCATTAAATGTAATGTTATTTAATCTGAGTCTGATCATTAAAACTGTAAATGGTATATGGAAGTTTATGTTGATTTCTTTTCCTGTGTTTATTTCTAAAGTCACCCAGTAGAATTCATGAATATTTGAGACTGATCGATAGAAGGGATAAAGCTTAGTTATTAATAAATTGTCTAAGATTTGGACTTGTGCCCCAAAATGACTTTTTCTCCCGGTGTGTGCGTGGACTCGAAGTAAACCTACGTTTCCACATACACCTCTAGGTATAAATTAAATAATCTTTGTACCTTATAATTAAATGTTGCTACAGGTGTAATGTTGAATGTTGTCACTGCATATGCCCCTCAAGTTGAATATCAGGTAGAAGAGAAAGATGAATTCTGGAGTAAGTTGGATGAAGTGGTAGAGAGTGTTCTCAGGGGAGAGAGAGTGGTGATAGAAGCAGACTTTAATGGACATGTACAGTAGATGAAGGGAACAGAGGTGATGAGGAGGTGCTGGGTAGGTAGGGTCTTAAAGAGAAAAATGTGGAAGGACAGATGGTTGTGGATTTTGCTAAAAGGGTGGAAATGGCTGTAGTGAGCATGTATTTCAAGAAGAGAGAGGAACATAGGGTGACTTAAAAGCGTGGAGGAAGGTTCACACAGGTCGACTACATTGTATGCAGAAGGAGAACTCTGAAAAAGATAGGAGACTGCAAGGTGGTGGTAGGGGAGAATGTAGCTAGACAGCATTGGATGGTACTCTGTAGGATGACTTTGCAAAGCAAGAAGAGGAAGACAGTGAAGGCAGAGCCAAAGATTAAGTGGGGGAAGTTACAGAAGGAAGAAGGTAGCACAGAATTCAGGAAGGAGTTGATACAGGCTCTGGGTAGTAGGGAAGAATTACCAGATGACTGGGAAAGTACAGCAAAAGTATTGAGGGAAACAGGTAGAAAGGTATGTGGTGTATCCAGTGGTCAGAGGAAGGAAGACAAGGAGACTTGGTGGTGGAATGTGGAGGTACAGGAAAGTATTCAAAGGAAGAGGGTAGCAAAGAAGAAGTGTGATAGTCAGGGAGACGAAGAAAGTAGACAAGAGTATTTGGAATCTAGGCACATGGCAAAGAGAGAGTTGACAAAGGCAAAGGAATAGGCATATAGTGAGTATGTGTATGAGAAGCTGGACGCTATGGAAGGAGAAAAGGACTTGTATTGATGAGCTAGACAGAGAGATCAAACTGGAAAGAATGTGCAACAGGTTAGGCTGATTAAGGACAGAAATGGTAATGTACTAACAAGTGATGAGTGGGTGTTCAGAAGGTGGAAGGAGTACTTTTGAGGAGTTGATGAATGAAAAAAAAATGAGAGAGAGTGGAGGATGGATGAAGGAAAGATGGTGAACAAGGAAGTTCAGTAGGAACATTAGCAAGGCGGAAGTGAGGAAAGCTTTGAAGAGGATGAAGAATGAAAAGGGCAGCTGATCCAGATGACATACCTGAGGAGGTATGGAGATGTTTAGGAGAGATGGCAGTGGACTTTTTAACCAGATTGTTCAACACAATCATGGAGAGTGAGAGGATGCCTGAGGAGCGGAGAAGAAGTGATTTGGTACCATTTTTCAAGAACAAGGGTGATGCTGAGAGCTGTAGTAACTACAGAGGCTTAAAGTTGATCAGCCATACTATGAAGATATGGGAAAGAGTTGTTGAAGCCAGGTAAAGAGGAGAGGTGACAAGCAGCGAGCAGCATGCCAAGAAAGCATACTACAGTTGCAATGTTTGCTCTAAGAGTATTGATGGAGAAGTATAGAGATGGTCAGAAGGAGCTGCACTGTGTCTTTGTGGATCTAGAGCAGGGGTGTCCAATCATGTGCTATGGAGGGCCAAGACCCTGCAGGTTTTCTCTCTTACCCAGTCTCTTCAGCAGGCGTTTTCACTGATCAGCAATTAGTGGCAAGAAGTTCAGTGAAATTTGCTGTTGAAGACACTGGTTGGAGGTAAAGCCTGAAGGGTCTTGGCCCTCCATGGCACATGATTGGACACCCCTGATCTACAGAAACCATATGATAGAGTGCCAAGAGAGGAAATGGCGTACTGTATGACAAAGTCAGGAGTGGCAGAGAAGTATGTGAGGGTGGTGCAAGACATGTATGGCGACAGTGAGATGATGGTGAGGTATGCTGTAGGAGCGACAGATGGATTCAAGGTGGGAGTGGGATTATATCAGGGATCAGCTCTGACCCCCTACTTGTTTGCCGTGGTGATAGACAGGCTGACAGACGAGGTCAGGCAGGAGTCTCTGTGGACCATGATGTTTGTAGACAATATTGTGATCTATAGTAACAGTAGGGAGCAGGTGGAAGAGAACCTGGAGAGGTGGAGGTATGCTCTGGAGCGAAGAGGAATGAAAGTCAGTAGAAGCAAGACAGAATACATGAGCATGAATGAGAGGGAGGCAGGTGTAACGGTGAAGATGGAAGGAGTAGAGGTAGTGAAAGTAGATGAGTTTAAATGTAGTGCATCCAGAAAGTAGTCAAAGCACTTCACTTTTTCCACATTTTGTTCAATTCAATTCAACTTTATTTATATAGCGCCATTTCACAACAACAGTCATCTCATAGCACTATCAACTGTAGGGGGAACCCCCACAGTTGCAGAAAGACCCCAGCAATCAGGCGATCCCCTGTGAGCAAGCACTTGGCGACGGTGGAGAGGAAAAACTCCCTTTTAACAGGAAGAAACCTCCAGCAGAACCAGGCTCAAGGAGGGGCAGTCATCTGCTGCGACTGGCTGGGGGGTGAGGGGATAGAGAAGAAGAAAGGAACAGACATGTAGAGAGCAAACAGCACGATGGGGACTCAATCTATGGGAGAGAACAAACAAATGTTAATGACCAGCAAAAAAAATATTTCATTGAGAGTGAGGAAAGGAGTGAGGCCCAGTGCATTACTGGAGGTCCCCCGGCTGACTAAACCTATTAGCAGCATAACTAAGGGAGGGTTCAGAAACACATGATCCCTCCCTAATTGTAGGCTATATCAAAAAGGTAGGTTTTAGCCCTATTCTTAAAAACAGAGATCGAGTCTGACTCCCGAATCCAGATTGGCAGCTGATTCCACAGGAGAGGAGCTTGATAACTGAAGGCTCTGCCTCCCATTGTACTTTTGGAGATTCTAGGCATTACAAGTAATCCTGCATTTTGGGAGCGTAGTGCTCTGTTAGGATAATACGGTAGTATCAGATCTTTTAAATAAAAAGGAGCCTGATTGTTTAGAGCTTTGTAAGTAAGAAGAAGGATTTTAAACTTAATTCTAAACTCTATGGGAAGCCAATGAAGAGAGGCCAGAACCGGAGAGATATGATCTCTCTTTTTAGTACCTGTTAAAACTCTTGCTGCAGCATTTTGGATCAGCTGAAGACTTTTTAAAGATGTTTTAGGACAGCCTGATAATAAAGAATTACAATAATCTAATCTCGAGCTAACAAAAGCGTGGATCAGTTTCTCAGCATCACTCTGAGACAAGATGCTCCTAATCTTGGCAATATTACGCAAATGATAGAAGGCAGTCTTAGAAACAAATTTAATATGTGAATTGAAGGACAAATCCTGATCAAAAATAACTCCAAGGTTCCTCACAGAGCTATTAAGAGAAAGAGTAACCGCATCCAAACTGAAAGTTTGATTTGGAAAGGAATTTCTAAGGTTTTTTGGACCAACAAGAATGACTTCAGTCTTATCTGAATTTAATAGCAGGAAATTACAAGTCATCCAAGCTTTGATTTCCTTAAGACAGGCTTCTAACTTGGCTAATTGATTACTATCATCTGGCTTCATTGACAGGTATAATTGTGTGTCATCAGCATAACAATGAAAATGTATACAGTGCTTTCTAATAATGTTGCCTAACGGAAGCATATATAAACTAAAAAGAGTAGGGCCTAGCACAGATCCCTGTGGAACTCCATGACTGAGCTTTGAGTTGAAAGAAAACCCATTATTTACATGAACAAACTGGAACCTATCAGATAAATAAGATCTAAACCACTGCAACGAAGTTCCATTAAGTCCAACATAGTGTTCTAATCTATCAAGTAGAATATTATGATCGATAGTATCAAAAGCTGCACTAAGGTCTAAAAGGACAAGTACAGAAACTAGTCCATTATCAGATGCAATGAGGAGGTCGTTATTGACCTTCGTTAAGGCTGTTTCAGTACTGTGATGGA
Organism: Pholidichthys leucotaenia; assembly: GCA_020510985.1. Taxonomy (NCBI): domain Eukaryota; kingdom Metazoa; phylum Chordata; class Actinopteri; order Cichliformes; family Pholidichthyidae; genus Pholidichthys; species Pholidichthys leucotaenia. Next base: position 169,511,400 of record CM035846.1, read on the forward strand.
TTCTAAACCCAGACTGAAACTCTTCAAGTAAACCATTTCCCTGTAGGTGGTCAAATAATTGCGTAGCAACAACTCTAAGATTTTTGAAATGAAAGGGAGATTAGAGATTGGTCTATAGTTAGCTAAAGCTCCTGGATCTAGTGTTGGCTTTTTGAGTAAGGGTTTAATTACAGCCGTTTTAAAAGCCTGCGGTACATGGCCTAAAGTTAATGAAGAATTGATTATATGAAGAATAAGGCTACCAGTAAGTGGGAAGACTTCTTTAAATAACCTGGTAGGAATAGGGTCTAAAAGACAAGTTGAAGGTTTGGATGAGGAAACTATTTTGTCTAACTCACAAAGGTTGATTGGAGTAAACTCATCAAGACAGAGATCAATAGAAGGAGTTGTAGTAGTTACAGTATTTAAGTTAACTGTGGGAAGAATCTGATTGATTTTATCTCTGATGGATGAAATTTTATTATTGAAAAAGTTCATAAAGTCCTGACTAGTAAGCTCTAAGGGAATGCTAGGATTGACAGAGTCCTGACTCTTTGTCAACCTGGCTACAGTACTGAAAAGAAACCTGGGATTATTCTTGTTTTCTTCTATTAATGCAGAGTAATAACTTGTTCTAGCTTTTCTAAGAGATTTTTTATAAATTAAAAGATGATTTCTCCAAGCTAAATAGATTTCAGCCGCTTGTATCCGGCTGAAATAGCGGATACAAGCGGCTGAAATGAACTTTCTCCGTAGGATTGCTGGACTCATCCTCAGAGATAGGATGAGGAGCTCAGTCATCCGGGAGAGGCTCAGAGTAGAACCGCTGCTCCTCCACACTGAAAGGAGTCAGTTGAGGTGGTACGGGCATCTGATTAGGATGCCTCCTGGACGCCTCCCACTTGAGGTGTTTCAGGCACGTCCCACTGGGAGGAGACCCCGGGGCAGACCCAGGACTCGGTGGAGAGACTATAGCCTCTTTTCCACTAGCCCAGCACACCTCGGTACGGCTCGATTCACTTCAGTACGGCTTGGAATGCTTCTGTCTCCATTAGCACGGTGTTTGGCATGGGTGTTGTGCTGGGGTGGGTGGGTTTATAACAGCGAGGCGGTGCCACACTCCCGTGACGTAACGCACGCGACCCAAGCAAAACATTTTTTTTTCCAAAACTTTATTGAGAAGACCCAAGCAAAACATAACACATAGCTGTACAAGGCCACTCCTCGGTCTGTGGCTTTTTTCACCGTAAACGCCAAAAAGGACCGCCAGACAAGGGTACAGGCAGTGAGATGAAATATGAATGAATATTTCAATTTAATACTATCCCACTTGTACTTACAAAAACGTGGGAATATTCATAAAAAGCACACACATGAAAGGTAGCACCACAAGCAGTGGGTCACAGCAGTTTGGGGCAACAGCAACACAATTGTGTATCCTTTGCCAATCTGTCTGCTGTTATTTAATGTTTAACAGTTAAGGGACGGATGATTATATGCTCCAAAACTGGAGAAACTCTGATAAAAAAGCTGCAACAACACAAGTCACTTTTGTTTTGAATTAACTGCCAAATGACCTAGAAATAATGAGCTGAAACTTGTTTTTATTCGTATTAAATAATGAGACAGTGGCACACTGGCCAACACCAAATTGTATTATTTTTTACATCCTAGGGCATTTTGGATGTACTGAATAAAAAAAATTCATGTTTTTCACCTTCTGACATAATGCACGGCTCAGGAGACACACACGCAGGCTCAGGGTAGATTCAATAGCTTTATTAACAACAAGTGTGTATGAGTGCGTGTATGTGAAATGGTAATGTATTGGTGGTGGCGTCTGCGTCAGGCACGGGAACAGGAAACCGTACAGCCGGACAACCCTATGGGAGAAGCAGAGGGAGAAGGGTAACGGGCACCACACCAACACAGGAGATGAGATAATGGCTACTGGCTTACTTGGTTCGGGCAGGTGACTGGCGTAGCAAGGGCGTAGCCCGGTAGACAGCAACCCGGAGCGCCTGAAGCAGCAGCGAGGAGGAGATGGCTGGGGAACGTAGTCCGCCGCCGGGGAATCCACCTGTGCACAGGGGAGGAGACTGGAAGAAGATAAGAGATGCTTACTTGCGTTCTTGCTTGATGAAGGGGGTTCCTTGCAGCAAGAAGAGCCGATGAGAACAGACGGCTTCAGGCCGAAGCCCAGGGCGAGGCGGCTTAAATCCCTCGCCGCTGATGAGGCGCAGGTGTGCGTGCAGCTGGCACCGCTGATGAGCGGCGAGATGTGACAGTACTCCCCCCTCTAGCAGCGCCTCCTGGCGATGGTTTCTCCTGGTGCGCTCGGTGGAACTCAGTGATGAGGGATGGATCCAACACAAACGACGAGGGCACCCATTGCCTATGTTCAGGTCCATAGCCCTCCCAATCCACTAAGTACTGTAACCCGCGACCCCGGCGCCGGGAGTCCAGGATGGAAGAGACTGGCCAGGCCAGATGGCCATCAATCATCCGGGGCGCGGGCTGCGCAGCAGGGGGAGGGCAAAGGGGGTCGGAGACTGCCAGTTTCACCTTGGAAACGTGGAAGGTGGGATGGATGCGGAGGGAGGGGGGAATAGCCACATGCACAGCCACCGGGTTGATAATCCTGGTGATGGGGTATGGGCCCATAAAACGTTGTGCCAACTTTCTCCTCTCACCCTTTAAAACGACGTCCTGGGTAGACACGTAGACACGTTGGCCTACCTGGTAGGCTGGGGCAGGTCTTCTGTGCCGGTCCGCCGTAGATTTGTTGCGCTCCGCCGTGCGTAAAAGCGCATTGCGCACCGACGCCCAGATGGATTGGCATCGCCTGAGGTGCGCCCGAACTGAGGGGACAGTTACCTCACTCTCCTGCATAGGGAACAGAGGGGGGTCGTAGCCTAGGGACGCCTTAAATGGGGACATCCCATTGGCAGAAGAGCGGGCGGTATTATGGGCGTACTCCACCCAGGCGAGGTGAGTGCTCCAGGACGCAGGCTTGGATGTTGTAACGCAGCGGAGCACAGCCTCCAGCTCCTGATTGGTCCGCTCACACTGCCCGTTGGATTGGGGGTGATGGCCGGAGGAGAGGCTTACCTTGGCTCCCAGGGCGTTGCAGAAGGACCTCCAAACCTCTGAGGAAAACTGGGGGCCCCGGTCCGAGACCACGTCTACCGGAATCCCGTGCAGCCTAACCACGTGCTGGATAAGGAGGTCCGCCGTCTCCAAGGCAGATGGAAGCCCTCGTAATGGGATGAAGTGAGCAGCCTTGGAGAAATGATCTACGATGGTCAGGACTGTGTCGAAGGTGTTGGACACCGGGAGACCGGTGACGAAGTCCAGGGCGATATGCGACCAGGGCCTGCCAGGGACGGGCAGGGGCTGGAGCAGGCCCGCTGGAGGGGCATTACCTGATTTACTGGTGGCGCAGACGGGGCAGGCCCGGGCGTAGTGGGCAGCGTCCTTCCGCAGGCCCGGCCACCAGAAGGATCGTTGGAGTAAGTCAATCATCCGGGAGGAACCAGGGTGGCAGGTGAGCTTAGATGTGTGTAGCCAGTGGATGACCTCCCCCCGGACCGTGGACGGCACAAAAAGCCTCCCCTCCGGTCCGCCGCCAGGGTCTGGTTCCGATTCCTGCGCCTTCCGGATCTTACTTTCGATGTCCCAAGTGACGGCTCCCACGATGCACGACTTGGGCAAGATGGTGTGGGCTGCGTCCTCAGACGCCTCAGGGGCAAATTGCCTAGAGAGGGTGTCAGGCAGGCCGTTCTTGGAGCCAGGTCTAAAGGTGATGTTGAAGCAGAACCTGGCGAAGAACAAGGACCAACGCGCCTGGCGGGCGTTCAGACACTTGGCAGATCTTAAATACTCCAAGTTCTTGTGGTCGGTGAGAACCACGAACGGCAGGGCCGCCCCCTCTAGCCAGTGACGCCACTCCTGCAGCGCGAGCTTGATGGCGAGGAGCTCTCTGTCCCCCACGTCGTAATTCCGCTCCGCCGGGGACAAGCGCCGAGAGAAGAAGGCGCAGGGCCGTTTGATCCCGTCGTCAGGTGACCGCTGAGATAACACCGCCCCCACCCCCGTGTCCAAAGCGTCCACCTCCACGATGCATTGCAGCGAGGGATCGACTTGGCTGAGGACCCGGGAGGAGGAGAACTCCGCCTTCAGCACCTGGAAAGCAGCTGCGGCCTCTTCAGTCCACCGGAACGGGACCTTAGGAGACGTGAGGCGGGTCAGAGGACCAACGATGGTACCAAAGTTCGGGACAAAGCGGCGGTAGAAGTTGGCAAACCCAATAAACTGTTGTACCTGTTTCCTTGACGTAGGAGTGGGCCATTCCACCACCGCTTTCACCTTAGCTGGGTCCGGGAGCACCTGGTCGTGGGAGATGACGAACCCGAGGAAGGACGTAGTCTTAGCGTAAAACTCACACTTCTCAGCCTTGACATATAACCGGTTCTCCAGCAGCCTCTGGAGGACCCGCCTCACATGGACCCGGTGCTCGTCCCTGGATCTGGAGAAGATGAGGATGTCATCCAGGTAGACGAACACAAACAGGCCGATGAAGTCCCGGAGGACGTCATTTATAAGGCGCTGAAAGACGGCTGGAGCGTTGGTCAACCGGAACGGCATAACCAGGTACTCGAAATGGCCGTTCGGGGTACGAAAGGCTGTCTTCCACTCGTCTCCCTCCCGGATCCGGACGAGGTGGTATGCGCTGCGAAGATCCAGCTTGGTGAACCAAGTCGCCCCCTGGAGGGAGTGGAAGGCGGTGTCCATTAGGGGCAAGGTGTAGCGGTCCTTCTCCGTGATGTCATTCAGGGCGCGATAGTCAATACAAGGACGGAGGGAGCCGTCCTTCTTGCCCACGAAGAAGAACCCAGCGCCTAATGGTGATGACGAGGGACGGATGATTCCAGCACTCAGCGATTCCTTGAGATACGAATTCATAGCCTCCTTCTCCAGCGCAGACAGGCTGTAGAGTCGCCCGGAGGGTAAGGGTGCCCCCTGGCAGATGTTTATAGCACAGTCATAGGGCCTGTGCGGGGGAAGAGACATCGCCTTGGATTTGCTGAATACCATATCCAGGTCATGAAACTCTGATGGCACCAGGGTGAGATCCGGAGGCGCGGCGTCCTTGGGAGTAGAAGGCGAGGACGGGGCGTAGGCAGTGGATTGGAGGCAGGTGCTCATGCAGAAGGAGCTCCAGGCGGACACTCTGCCAGACCTCCAGTCCAGGACAGGGCTGTGGAGGCGGAGCCAGGGGTATCCGAGGATGACGGGGGATACAGAGTTAGGTAGGACGTAGAAGGTGATCTCCTCCCGATGATTTCCAGAAATAATAACAGGGACGGGGATGGTCTGGTGTGTTACTTTTCCCAGGGAAACACGGGAGAGATTTACTAGGGCGAGAGGAGTCTTGAGGGTATGGCAACGAATGCCCAATCGGGTTGCCAGGCTCTGTGAAATAAAGCTGCCCTCCACGCCTGAATCCACCAGTGCATGGGTGAGGTGCCCTGTGGAGTTATGACAGAAACGAATGGGCAGCGTCAATTGAGTGAGGGGAGTTAACCGATTAGCGTCCACGAGGCCCCCTACAGTAACTCGCGGACCTCCCCGTTTGGCTTCTGTGGACAAAGCTCCACCGTGTGTTGGCTGTCTCCGCAATACATACAGAGACCTAACTCACGGCGGCGTTGTTTCTCCGCTGGGGGGAGCTTTGTCCAGCCTGTCACCATTGGCTCCGACTCCTCGGAGTACGACGGTGACGGCAACGCCAGGGGGCGAGCTTGGGACAGGCGCGACGAGGCACCTCGAGGGCGAGAAGACAACTTCCGCTCCGAGGCCCGCTCGCGCAGCCTGTTATCCAAGCTGATGGCTAGGGAAATTAGCTCCGCTAACATCTCCAGGATATCCCGTCCAGCCAGTTCATCCCTCAGACCAGCGCTGAGACTGCCAAGGAAGATGCCGCAGAGCGATCGTTCGCCCCAGCCAACCTCCTCCACAGCGACCCGGAAGTCGATCGCGTAGTCAGCTGCCGACTGGCTTCCCTGCTGAAGGCAGAGAAGACGATCGACCTGAACGCTCTCTGTACGCGAATGATCGAACACTTCCAGAAACAGTCTCACGAATTGGCCATAGGTGAGGGTGGCATAACTGGGCTTCGCCATTATGGCGTAAGCCCAGGTAAGCGTTCCTCCCTCCAGGAGATTCCCTATGTAGCCAATTCGGCTGTGGTCTGATGGAAAATCTCCGGGCACACGGTGAAACACAGACTCACACTGCATGATAAACCCCCGCGCTCCACCGAGCTTACCGCTAAAGCGGGCGGGGGTCGGAATGGGTGTGAGCCGTGCCGGCGCCGCCGGAGCTGGCTGAACGGCCGCTGGAGCAGCAGGAGCCGCGTCACCCTGACGAGCGGGGGGAACGGCTGTTGGGGGTCCAAGCGGTCCAATCGGTTAGTTATTGTACACAGTTGGGTTAAAATCACCTGTTGTTGATGGGCTATTAGATCCACCCGAGCCTTGAGGGTGGAAAGACGGCGTGCGAGCCCGCTGTCTGCCGAGCCGCTCTGCTGAAGCCGTACTGACATAATGCACGGCTCAGGAGACACACACGCAGGCTTAGGGTAGATTCAATAGCTTTATTAACAACAAGTGTGTATGAGTGCGTGTATGTGAAATGGTAATGTATTGGTGGTGGCGTCTGCGTCAGGCACGGGAACAGGAAACCGTACAGCCGGACAACCCTATGGGAGAAGCAGAGGGAGAAGGGTAACGGGCACCACACCAACACAGGAGATGAGATAATGGCTACTGGCTTACTTGGTTCGGGCAGGTGACTGGCGTAGCAAGGGCGTAGCCCGGTAGACAGCAACCCGGAGCGCCTGAAGCAGCAGCGAGGAGGAGATGGCTGGGGAACGTAGTCCGCCACCGGGGAATCCACCTGTGCACAGGGGAGGAGACTGGAAGAAGGTAAGAGATGCTTACTTGCGTTCTTGCTTGATGAAGGGGGTTCCTTGCAGCAAGAGTAGCCGATGAGAACAGACGGCTTCAGGCCGAAGCCCAGGGGGAGGCGGCTTAAATCCCTCGCCGCTGACGAGGCGCAGGTGTGCGTGCAGCTGGCGCCGCTGATGAGCGGCGAGATGTGACACCTTCAGGTCAACGTTTGGAACAACAGTATTATTATTTTCCATTTAGATGATGCTACACTCCTTCTAAAGTATTGTAATTCTCTGAATTTGGAATGCCGATAGAACATTCAATTTACATATACTTACTTTTTTACCTACTTTGACTTGTAAGCTTGATCAGTCTCTCCTGCTGCATTTTAAAGTCCAACTGTGCAACTTCTTATAAGTTAACATAAAAAAATTTACCCAAAGTTTAGAACTGTATCATGTGGTGCTAATTTTTTTATGATATTTCAATAAAAAGAACAGAAAGCTTCCAAAAACATTTGTTTTTTGGTCTAGTTAAAAATTACATTACCTTTACAATGGTTGACCCCTGACAGGATGATCAGCATCATTTTCATCAGACTAGGCAATGGAATTTCTATGTAATTATACTGTTTTATAATTCAGTGTTATAACAGACAAACCACACTTTCCAAAACAATTCCATTTTATTATATACAAAATATTAAAATAAAAAAAAACTTTGCAACACAACATGAAGGTTAATCGACATTTTATACACGCCGACCACTGAGTGCCTCTACACCAGCTTCCCAAACTGGGTCAGGAAGGCTCGGTTGAATGAAGCCGTCTCTGCCAGCTCTGGGTCAGGAAGGCTCGGTTGAATGAAGCCGTCTCTGCCAGCTCCTGGGATACACTCGCGTTTTCTGCAACCTCATTTAAATGTTGCAAATATTTATCATTGAATACATTTTGCGCCTGGTGGCGGGACAGATTCACATTGGAGAATCCGGGCGGGCTGGCGCGGCGGACGCGTGGGATGATTCTACAAGGAAAATGCACACAATAAAATATAGCACGAAAGTGCAAGATATACAGAAAAGACAATAGTTTTTAACAAGATTACATAAGCTTATTTCAGCCTACTGTTCACATGAATAATTAAAAGAAAAGCGAGTCCGCAGTGTGCTGCGATAAAGCAGCAATCATCATCCACAAATGAACAGCTTTTTTATTGCATAAATAAACTGAGCGTCTTACCGAATATATTTGCGAAAAAACGCACAATAAAAAAAAATTAAAACTCACCGTTAAAGGACTCCGATGTCGAGACCTCCCGGTATATTTTTTCATTCCGGGTGGCTCCGTCTAACTCGCGCTGGATACGTTCGTCTGACAATGCAGTGAGCAGACACTGCACCTCCTTATTGGTCCATGGAACACCCTTATTACGTGAAGCCATTTTTGATAGAGAATAAATGAAAATAGCACAGCAATACACTGAAAAGAAACCGCCAACAGTGGTTGCGTGCTGAGTAATGGCGGTCGTGAAGATTCTTTTTTTTTTTTTTTTCAAAAACTTTATTGAGAAGGTCGTGAAGATTCGGCAGAAGAGGAGGAGGAGAGGGGCGGTTACAACCTGACCAATCGGCGCCGGTTACGACCTGACCAATCAGCGGCGACCAGTCTGTTAACGTCACAACACGGCCCAGCTCAGCACTGCTGTACCCTGCCCTTGAGCGGGGCTGAGAATCGCGGCTGTTAAACCATGTTGGGGCTTGTGGAAAAGCATACAAAGCGTGCTGAGCCGTCCCGTGTCGCGCTAAAGCGTGCTAGTGGAAAAGGGCCTTATGTCTCCCAGCTGGTCTGGGAACGCCTTGGTATCCCCTCTGAAGAGCTGGAGCAGGTGGCTGGGGAGAGGGAAGTCTGGGCTTCTCTGCTTGAACTGCTGCCTCCGCGACCCGGACCTCCAGAAAAGCGGTAGAAGATGGATGGATGGATGGATAAATAGATTTCATCTAAATTAGTGGAGCGCCATTTTCTTTCTAATTGACGAGTCTTCTGTTTTAAGCTACGAGTTTCTGTGTTGAACCAAGGAGTTAGAAATGTCTGATTAGACTTTTTCTTTTTTAAGGGGGCCACCAAGTCTAGAGTCTGATGCAGAGAAGCTGTAACACTATCCACCATGCTATCAATTACAGAAGGAGCAAGCTGTCTATAGCTTATTTCTGTTGTGTTGACACATGGCATAGAGGAAACAATCTGCATAAATTTGGTAACAGCATCATCTGAGAGGCATCTACTGTAAAAATATTTTTCTTTAGGAGCCAAATAGTCAGAAATAGTAAAATCAAAGGTTAACAGACAATGGTCTGACAGTACAGGGTTATGAGGAGACACTACAAGATTTTCTATTTCTATGCCATATGTCAGAACAAGGTCCAATGTATGGTGGAGGTAATGAGTAGAATTTCCTACTTTCTGAGAAAACCCAATCGAGTCTAATATTGAATTAAATGCCACATTAAGGCAGTCACTATCTACATCCACATGTATATTAAAGTCCCCTACTATAATTATTCTATCAGATTTCAGCACTAAATCAGCTAAGAAATCAGCAAATTCGGATAAAAATTCTGAGTAGGTTGATGGGGGACGATAAACTAGGGCAAATAAAATTGGGTTTAACCTAAAATTGCTAAAGTTCCCAATACTGAGGACCAGGCCCTCAAAGGAATTATAACATGTTTTTTGCTTTACATTAACTAGTAATTTGAAATGGTAAATTGTTGCTACTCCTCCTCCATGACCAGAACTTCTGGGATTTTGACAGTTTAAATAACCAGAGGGAGTTGATTCATTTAAACCAACATAATCATCTTGCCCTAACCAAGTCTCTGTAAGGGAAATTAAATCAATCTGATGATCAATTAACAGATCATGGACTAACAGAGACTTGGGAGTTAGAGACCTAATATTTAATAAACCACATTTAATTTTTAAATTATGAGGAGGAACAGAGGCCAATTCATTCAATTTAGAGGCTTTATGTTTAATTTGAGTTTTACCAATATTTTGCTTTATCACTTTGGGATGCTTATGCATTATATTTTTATTTACTTTGGAGGGAGCAGACAACGATTCCCTGATGGGGAAGTCAGGGGCTAAGCTGAGGGGTGGCGGATGAAGAGGAGCTGCAGAGAGGCGTGTAAGACTGCGACTCTGCTTCCTGGTCCCAACTCTGAGTAGTCAAGGTTTTGGAAATTTGGATAAAAAAGATGCCAGATTGTTTGATAAATGATTGAATCACTTCACTTTTTCCACATTTTGTTATGTTGGAACCTTATTCCAAAATGGATTAAATTCATGTTTTCCTCAAAATTCTACACACAATACCCCATATTGACAATGTGAAAAAAGTGTTTTGTTTTGTTTAATTTTTGCAAATTTATTAAAAATAAAAAAAACCTAAGAAATCACATGTACATAAGTACTCACAGCCTTTGCTCAGTACTTCGTTGATGCATCTTTGGCAGCAATTGCAACCTCAAGTCTTTTTGAATATGAATATATAAGCTTGGCACACCTCTCTTTGGGCAGTTTTGCCCATTCCTCTTTGTAGCATCTCTCAAGCTCCATCAGGTTGGATGGGAAGTGTCGGTGCACAGCCATTTTCAGATCTCTCCAGAGATGTTCAATTGGATTCAAGACAGGGCTCTGGCTGGGTCACTCAAGGACATTCACAGAGTTGTCCTGAAGCCAGTCCTTTGACATCTTGGCTGTGTGCTTAGAGTTGTTGTCCTGCTGAAAGATGAACCATCACCCCAGTCTGAGGTCAAGAGTGCTCTGGAGCAGGTTTTCATCCACAATGTCTCTGTACATTGCTGCATTCATCTTTCCCTCTATCCTGACTAGTCTCGCAGTTCCTGCTGCTGAAAAACATCCCCACAACATAATGCTGCCATCACCATGCTTCACTGTAGGGATGGTATTGACCTGGTGATGAGTGGTGCCTGGCTTCCTCCAAACATGACGCCAGGCATTTGATCTTTGTCTCACCAAACCAGAGAATTTTGTTTGTCATGGTCTGAGAGTCCTTCAGGTGCCTTTTGGCAAACTCCAGGTGGGCTGCCATGTGCCTTTTCCTAAGGAGTGGCTTCCATCTGGCCACTCTACCATACAGACCTGATTGGTGGATTGCTGCAGAGATGGTTGTCCTTCTGGAAGGTTCTCCTCTCTCCACAGAGGAATGCTGGAGCTCTGACAGAGTGACCATCGGGTTCTTGGTCACCTCCATGACTAAGGCCTTTCTCTCCCAATTGCTCAGTTTAGGAGGCCAGCCAGCTCTACGAAGAGTCCAGGTGGTTTTGAACTTCTTCCATTTACGGATGATGGAGGCCACTGCGCTCATTGGGACCTTCAAAACAGCAGAAATTTTTTTGTACCCTTCCCCAGATTTGTGCCTCGAGACAATCCTGTCTCCAAGGTCTACAGACAATTCCTTTGACTTCTTGCTTGGTTTGTGCTCTGACCTGCACTGTCAACTGTGGGACTTTATACAGACAGATGTGTGCCTTTCCAAATCATGTCCAGTCAACTACATTTACCACAGGTGGACTCCCATTAAGCTGTAGAAACATCTCAAGGATGATCGTTGGAAACAGGATGCACCTGAGCTCAATTTTGAGCTTCATGGCAAATACTGTGAATACTTATGTACATGTGATCTCTTTTTTTAATTTCTATTTTTAATAAATTTGAAAAAATCTCAAACTTTTTTCACATCATGATTATGGAGTGTCGTGTGTAGAATTTTGAGGAAAAAAATGATTTAATCCATTTTGGAATAAGGCTGTAACATAACAAAATGTGGAAAAAGTGAAGTGCTGTCAATATTTTCTGCACTACACTGTACCTGGGCTCAACCATCCAACGCAATGGAAAATGCATAAGAGAGGTGAAGAAAAGAGTGCAGGCAAGGTGGAGTGGGTGGAGAGGACTGTCAGGGGTGATTCTTCTTCACCCCTGACAGTGATTCTTCTTCACGGGCTATCCTTCTGTCACAAGACAGAAGGATAGCAGCTAGAGTGAAAGGGAAGATTTACAAAATGGTAATGAGACCTGCTGATGGAGATGGTGGTGCTGACGAAAAGACAGGAGGTGGAGCTGGAGGTGGCAGAGTTGGAGATGCTAAGATTCTCATTGGGAGTGACTAGGAGGGACAGGATTAGAAATGAGTAGCGCTGTGGGATATGACAAAAATTTCATATGAATGAATGAATCTTTATTTTGGATAGATTAAATTAAAAGAAAGGAACAGAATAATATAACAAAGGGGAAAAAATCCAACAAGCTCAAATTAAACAATAACTCCTCGGATTATACAATTCATCATAAGTTATCCAAAATGGGTGATGGCTGAAGCTGCAGCTTATATTGCCCACCCATGTTCCATTTAAGAATTCAAAAGGAAAATAAAATAAAAGTGATCACAAATCAGAACAAAGCCAAGACAAAACGTGACAAAAAACTGAGCAACAGCACAACACAGACTGGATATGATAATCCTTATGTGATTTTACATATCATTTTGTATATATGTTTGGAGTATTTCTTCCTTTAGTTTTTGTTTAAATTGTCCAAGCGTTGGATATGATTTTAATTCAGGTCCAAAAGCGTTCCACAGTCTGACTCCTTGCACCGAGACACAGCGCTGCTTGGTGGTAGTTCTCACTGAAGGTTTTTGAAATATACATGTTCCTCTGAAATGATATTGTTTCTCCCTTATTTGGAACAACTTTTGGATATTTTGGATATTTGCGTGCAGTGATAAATTCTTCGCTTTAAACATTATTACTGCAGTTTTAAAATCAACCAGATCTTTCGACTTGAGAGCTTTTAATTTAAGAAAAAGTGGGTTTGTTGGTTCCCTGTAAGCAGCTTGGTTTATTATTCTATATCACGATAGAAGTCATCTTATATCATGATAACGATATATATCACAATATACATTTTCTGTAAATTCTACAGTTTAGATAATCACATAAAAAGGACCATCTCTTTTTTAAAACTTTTTTTTTTACATGCACATTTTTCCCCTCATAATTTTGCAGTGTTGTTATAAAATAGTTTTTTAATGTGCATTTGAGACTTGATTCTCATAAATTTCAGGTTTTTCTTCTAAATCAGGGCTATTCAATTACAAAATCAGTTGGGCCACAATTTGAAATCATGTACCTGGGCCACACATATTCAGCGATCTGTTGAATATGATAAATTTCAAACCAACATAGATCAATATGATGAAAAATATGCACCTTTTATTCATTGTCTTGGTTTTAAATGTGCACTTAGCACATGACAAAGGCACATCAAAAGTGCATAAAAACACAATAACAGTGCTGGGGTTGAGCAGAACTTGAAGTAGTAGAAATCATTTTCCTCTTCAACAAATAAATAGAATGAAAAAAATAAAATTCTAAAAATAACCATTTTGGTCACATCTTACTCAGGCATATCTCAAAGTGGATAAAAACTCAATGTGCACTGTTAGTAGCATTAACATTTGTTTCCCTTTTGAAATAAAATATACTACATCCTGGTCATAACTGACCTTGGTACATCACAAAGTGCATTTTGCTGAATAAAAAATGAATTGTCAAACACTTCAGTGCACAAACCCCCAAGAAAAGATTAACATTCACAAACATTGCACATCCACTATTGTGGTTTGTTTAGTTTTAAATCACATGTGAGTAGGAACCTCTTTTTTATAACTACACATTCCATTACACACACATATCAGTCCAGGCAGGGATTTTCATCATCAATTTTACACTTCAGAGTTGACAATGACATGTAACGGTGCTAGTGGCAAGATACCAAGCAACATGAATGCATACAAAGTCAATGGAAAGAGGCGAGCATGTGCAAATCTCGCACATTTGCACATTCACGTACAAGGGATAGCACTAGCCCTGACATTCTGCTATCACCGGAGTAAAAGTACCAACACTGGAGAGTAAACTAGTTTGAAAATGAGTCTGACACTCACCTGGAGACAGAAGGTCTGGAAGCTCGCCTCTTTCCATTGGCTTTATATGTATTTGTGTTTGGGGTGAACGCACCTTTCACCACAGTCATAGAGCCCACACTTCAAAACAAATGAGCTGCATTGTGGGTTGACAGTTGCTAGGCTATGCGGAGTGTTGCATTTATAGCCTGTAGTAATTAATAGATTCCTGCAATTCTGTGAAACGTGCTGGCCTTTTCTTCGCTGGCTAGACCACAGACTGGGCCTGGGCCACTCAGAGGTTGGTTCTGGGCCGCATGTGGCCCACGAGCCGCCGACTGAATAGGCCTGTTCTTAATCATATCATATGAATAAAAAGTAAGCATCAATAAGTTAAATATTTTCTGAGCCAGAGGAGAATACCAAAAAAAAAGACACAAAAAAATGTCTGAAAATGAGGAAATTACCCATCCCTGTCATCTACAGACATAAATTAGCCATTAGTTTAAATTAATGAAAATTTAATTGTAGATCTGCAGCATGAAAACGCCATTCTGGTCTGATTTAACCTGTTTGCTTCTTAGTAAAAATATTTCAGATTGGTCATGATCTGAAAATTAGACACAAAAGGTAATGTAATAAAATGTATGTGATGACTTTAACTTTTTTCACTATCGCTACTTGACTAATTAAAATTATTAGAAATCAAATAAATTACACTAAGACCCAACTATCTCCTCCGACACGTTTTAACTTATTTACTATTTATTTTACGTGTAAGTGCCACCATCATGCACTTTTGCAGTTTTATTTTTTTTTTTTCAAACAAAACTAAGAAACTCAGCAGTAATTTAAACCAAAGAGTTTATTCTTTGGAAACACTATAATGTTTCCAGTTAGCACAATTTAGCATCATTTAGCATTTGCCGTTTTATAATTAGGCATGGTGTTAACGTTACTTACCCCCTATTAAAATGAAGTTAGCTGATCAGACCTAAATGAAACAGTCATTGTCGCCCACGACAGACTGCTATGATGATGATGATGATGATGATGATGATGTAGCGGACTATCCTCTCTGACGCAGCACGATGGAAAACTGTCCCACATCCCTGACAAACAGGAGTAACAGCTATCTGACCAAACTGGTAGTTTGGAGTTAGCAGCCACCGGAGAGCCTAGCCACCCACCACACCTGTTCTGCTGCAAGCGCTGCAGGGGAGAGGCGGGGCGCTGACAAGTAGTGGGTAAGGAGCTTTGTTCAAGAAACGGGAGTATGTGCATTTTAAATCTTGACATAAACAATAGTATTCTATGAAATGATAGCCATTTTTATATCGTCATCTGGTATATATCATCATATCACACAGCCCTAGAAATGAGTACATCAGTGGGACAGTTCAGCTTGAGCGGTTTGGAGACAAAGTAAGAAAGGTAAGGCTGAGATGGTTTGGACATGTGCAGAGGAGAGATAGTGGATATATTGGACCAAGGATGTTGAAGATGGAGCTGCTAGGCAGGGGGAAAAGAGGAAGACCACAGAGAAGATTCATGGATGTAGTGAAGGAGGACATGGAGAGGGTTGGTGTTACAGAGGAAGATGCAAGGGAGAGGGTGAGAAGGAGGCAGATGATCCGCTGTGGGGACCCCTAAAGGGAGGAGCTGAAAGAAGATCACATTTAGCTATTGCTTTAGCATGTAATGTTTGTTTTATAGAAACTATCACAGTGACTTTTCAAAACATGAACACAATACAAATTATAAAGGCATGTTTCTTCACAACTTCCAAGCTCTAGCTGTGGCCAAAACAATAAAACAAACAAACAACAAAATCAAATTCATCATCCTGTTTTGGCTCAATTCCAATTTTATTTTGACAAGGTCAAAAACATAAAGCTTCATAAGATTAGCAGGGTTTAGGTTTGTGGCTAATGAAAACATGTTCTCAGTATTTACAATTTATGTCTCTTCCTGAAGGAAACCTCCCTTTGAACACTGGGGAAACTGAAAAAAAATCCTGGTTGAGTGCAGTTTTGGAAATTTAAAAATATGAATTCATGAAACAAAAATTCAGACGGTCATTGATTGAAAAACGGTGTGTTTGTAGGTTTTAACTGTCTCAAATGTGTCAACTGGTCATGTAATTAGCAAAAAAAAAAAAAAAAAATCCAAAAAGTCAGCTGTCTGAAAAAAGCACATTGTGGGCCTCAGGTTATTTCACACCTTAGACAGAGACAATGAATACACATGGGAGAACAATGCCCAAGTGGGTGAGAGGGGGTTGAATGAAGTGTAGTGTAGATGTCATGCTGTGATGAGGAAGTGCCTTGAACCTTGTGAAGTGTGACTTGATATAGAGAGAGGAATGCTTGATGTGACCAGTCAGTCTGTTCTTTGCTTGTGAGATGTGAGTGTGTAATAAATCGTCTGAAATGAATATGCCTCTTCATTTACACACTCCACAACATTGCCTTTATCTCGCTTTTCTCAGAGAAACTCCCCAAAACATTTTTTTTTAATCTTCCGGGTAAATCGTATATGTCAAGCTTCGAAAAAGCCAATCCACTGCCCTCCTTGAGACTCGTCCACTGCTCTATTATTGGCACACCTAGCTGTTCATCATGTAGATCGAAGTGGTGGCTAAAGGTAGCCTATTAGCCCCTGAGTTATTAGCCCACGAGCTAACACTGGTACCAGGACGCTGACTGTAAGCACAGATTATGTTGTTATTTTCTTAAGATGTTAGTCACCCTAATAGCCATTCCTGTTACCACCTGATTCACTCTGGTCAATCTCCGAGTGGTTTCATCGTGATTCCGTGGCAGATCACTTGCCACGGCACACTGGTCGCGTTTATGGCCCAGGACCAGGGCTACTGGCTGATGTTGTGCTGAGAACTCCCCCAGATTGACGGGGAAGTTATCGGCATAACTCCGGTACGTGGGATCAGCCGCGGCATCACAACGAAGCCTCCGGCTCCCTACAATCAAAATGTCAAGGGACCAGATGCTGCTGGCTCTCATGCCCAGCAATCCCCACCGTCCTCACTGGATCTGCTCTGCTGTCACAGGCAGCGTAGTCGCTCCAGCTTTCAGCTGGCTGTGAGAGCAGAGCAAAGTCACACAGAGCCACACTGCCCTTTGAGATCCCTTGGCTCAGTAGCTCACCTCAGGTTGCAGTGACTGTCCAGCGTGCGGTGCCGCCGATTTGTTGTGGAATCATGGCAAAATTTATTGGGAAACACACCGGACTGACATGAGATGCATCTGTTGTGTCCATAATTAGACTCAAAGAAGACGGAGTGTTATGTCCAAACAGAGAACCTTTATTAAACACAATACAACGAGACCATACAGGCTTTCGGCGCTCCCTGCCGACCAGGTTGTCCACAACGAAAGAGGACTCGCCCCTTTCGTCTCCACCTCTTATACTCTGGGTGGCGTCACTACCGGAAACCGGTAGTCCGCCACTGTCCGCCCGGTCCACCGGTAGTCCGCCCTGCCACTCTTTCCGGAACCACCATGATGCAAGCGGGCTTCTTTTTCTGAACCGGTCGGCTCGCGGGTCTGGTTCGACGACATCTTGGAAGGTCTCCGCTTGGAGCGTTTCAGAACAGCGCTCCTCGGTCTTGCCCCCTCAGTCCTCAGTGCGGGCACCTCGTCCCTATCCGCCCCTACGGGGGTCCCGTCGTACCACTCAGCTCCCACACCAAGGGCTGCTTGGGTATCGGCATCGGGTCCATCCCTAGGTGGCGTTGCATGGTGCCGGGCTTGCGCTTCTCTGGCCGCATCCAACCAGTCCGTATCCCACACCTCCTCCTGTTTCTGGATCCGGTGGTGGGGGAACAGTCTTTACACTGTGGCCAAATTTAACACGGAGATTGCTGCTCCCGCATCCAATAAGGGCGGGACCGCAACGCCATCTAAGTCAATCGTGCAGCCAGTCCGGCCTGTGGTCTCCGGGGAGACCATGTGCACAATGGCGGGAGCCTTCTGCAGAGAATCCGCTCCACGCTGTCAATTCTTCCGCTCAAAGTTGATGCATGCCCTGGTGAAGTGATTTAACCGACCACATTTCCCACAAGTGTCCTTCGCCAGACACAACCTGGATTTATAGCGGTGTTGGGGGGGCCCACAGCCACAACATCTTGGTGTACCCGGGGCGAACCTGACTTTCACAACGGAGGCAAACTCTTCTTCTCCGCTATCCTCATCCTCAGGGTCCAACTGCAGTGCCATCACACGAGGCTCGCCTTGGGTCAGAGGTGAGCACTTCTGGAGGTCCCTCTCTATCATTTCAGCTGCCTTGAATTGCTTCGCTAGCTCGATAGCGTCATTCAACGTTAGCTCACCTGGGTGGGTTAGGAGCCTTGACCAAGCCGCAAGGCACCGGACATGCTCTGCCAGTTGGTCTCAGATCATCTCATCCTCCAGGTTTCCAAACTTGCAATCCCTTGCCAGCACCCGGAGGTCCGCAATAAATCTTCTCACGGACACACCCGTCCGCTGGCGGCACTCTCTAAAATGGATGCGCCGGACAGTGACGTTTTCAGGGGCACAAAAGTAACATGTCATTAACTCCACGACTTTGTCAAAACTATCGGCTCCACCGAAATTCTCCAACATTCCTTGCCCCTCTATGCCCAAATTATGCACTAACACTGCTCTGGCATGAAGTTTTTCAAGCTCACCGAGGTTTAAGACTATCATGTAGCTGGTGGAGACGGCAAACCATCTAGGCCGCGCCACAGGAGGCTCGCCCAGTGACTCCAGAAATGGCCGAAAGTTGGCAACTGATCTTTCCATGACCACTTTTACCTCGACGTAAAATGTTGTGTCCATAATTAGACCCAAAGAAGACAGGGTGTTATGTCCAAACAGAGAACCTTTATTAAATACAATACAAAGAGACCCTACAGGCTTTCGGAGCTCCCTACCAACCAGGTTGTCCACGATGAAAGAGGACTCGTCCCTTCCGTCTCCACCTTCTATACTCTGGGTGGCGTCACTACCGGAAACCGGTAGTCCGCCACCTCTGCCCATTCCCCGGCCAACCCGGCCGCCATGTTACTAATACCACAATTTGCATACATAACACCATCGACTGCGGATCAGTGAACCAGAGCCCTGTTCAACCGAGCTGGCAGGCTAAAAGCTAGTCAGCTATAATGGCTAACTGACGTAAGAGGGAGGGCGGAGTTGAAACGGTGAAGGATGGTTCTTAAAGTGACAGGCCTTAAATCAGAGCATTTAAAGAAAGCCAGGAAAATAAAAACAAAATTAAATTTGCTTGAATAATTTTAAAAAAATGACAGAAAATGTGAACAAAATATGTCACAAACATTTTATTATAATAATAATAATAATAATAATAATAATAATAATAATAATAATGCATCAGATTTATATAGCGCTTTATCATAGACACTCAAAGACGCTTTTACAAATAGATAAATTATTCATTCACTCCAGACAGACAATGGTAGTGGCAAGCTACTACTGTAGCCACAGCTGCCCTGGGGCAGGCTAAAGGAAACATGGCTGCCAATCCGCACCAACAGCCTCTCTAGCCACCAAGACCTGTGCAAGCTATTAAAATGTGGAAAAAGTGTAGTCAATGATCCCTTTAAACTCCTTTTGACAACATTTTACAACACAGTGCAGTAGAAACACTGGCCAGATTAACTGTAGTGACAACATTGATAAAGATAGTTTTACTCCTTCTCAGTCTGAACACCGCTACATGTCTCTGGATCCTGGATTTCCTGACTGAGAGACCTCATTCTGTCCGGGTTGGAAACAACATCTCCAACTCCATCACGCTGAGCACTGGATCCCCTCAAGGCTGTGTACTCAGTCCACTGTTGTTTACACTTTTAACACATGACTGTGTGTCCAGACACGAGGGGAACCAGATTATTAAGTTTGCAGACGACACCACAGTGGTGGGACTTATTCAGAAGGATGAGTTGTCAATGTACAGGGAAGAAGTTAGAGACCTGGAGGGCTGGTGCAGGGAGAACAATCTGGTGCTCAACGTGGACAAAACGAAGGAGATGATTATCGACTTCCGGTGGTCACGGCCTGAACACGTCCCTCTCTACATCAGCAGCCGTTCGGTGGAGAGAGTGGAGAACATCAAGTTCCTCGGAGTGCAGGTCTCGCAGGACCTGACCTGGAGCAAGAATTCCTTGGGGATCAGGAAGCGGGCCCAGCAGAGACTGCACTTCTTGAGGAAACTCAAACAGGCCTCTCTCCCCATCTGCATCCTCAGGACCTTCTACAGAGGTGTGGTGGAGAGTGTTCTGACGTACTGCATTGCAACATGGTACTCCAGTTGCAGTATGTCAGACAAAAAAGCTCTGCAGAGGATAGTTAAGGGAGCTGAGAAGGTAATTGGAGTTTCCCTCCCCTCTGTTCAAGAACTTTTTCAGAGCTGCTGTAGGAGCAGGGCACTGAACATTGTCAAGGACCACTCTCACCCTCTGCACAAACACTTTGAACTGCTGCCATCTGGCAAACGATTCCGGAGCATCAGAGGCAGAACCACCAGACTGATTAACAGCTTCCTTCCACAAGCTGTTAGGATGCTGAACAGCTGATCCGGAATCCTTTACACATATTACTGCACTTTATGGACATTATGTATATTATAGTTTTAGTCAGTTTTAAGTATTTATTTCTCTTAGCTACTTAGATTCACTTAGCCATTTTAATTGTTTTATATATACATAGGCAGTTATTATCATTTTAACTGCAACTGTAATAAGTTAACATTACTGTAATATCCAAATGTGTCTCAGGGATATGTGAATGGCTGTCAGGGTGGGGAGTGAGGGAGGGTGTGAGTGTGTTTTTAAATTATGCTGTTTTTACAATACGGATGCCTAGAGAAACACAATTTCATCTTGCTTGCACTACAGTTGTATGCATATCATCATGACAATAAAGGTTGATTGATTGATTGATTGATTACTACAGTATATAGGAATAATGCTTAGATGTTACTTTAATGAATTATTGTAATCACTTATTCAACACCTTTTCATAGATAAAAATAAATGCCATGTACCCACATACCAAAAATGTTCTTCCTCTCAGAATCAACACCACCACATTGATGCATTCCTCGGCTTTAAACATTTACCATAAAGGAAGTTATTTTTTCCCTGTAGGGTTACACTGGAAGATGCGGGGGAGCGGCTTATTATTTCAGACTGAAGTGACCTGGCGCTGACTCCCGGAGCTGTGTGTTGGACTAAGCAGCCTATTAGAGGGGACGCATTGTTTGGGCTACCGGCAGAGGAAGCTGTCTCAGACACCATCAGCAAGATTTCTGCCTCTGTGTCTGTGCTGGTTGATTTTTTCTTTCCTGTCCATTTTGTTGAAGTGAAGGAGAAGTAACCTGTTAATAGACTCTACTGTTAGATGACTCTCAGCCCAGTCCAAATTTAGATTTCTCAGTATGAGCAATGTATTGTATTCTCTACCCTAAGGCTATATATGGACAGTTATTTTACTTGATTATAGTCTGACATAAAAGAACAGCAGTGCAGACAGGAACCTTGTAAAATCTGACACATACAACACGTTTGTTTCATTACTGAACCTGTAAGAGCAAATTCTGAATGATTCCTCCATTTTCTTTGTTGAGGAACGTTAACAAGGTCTATAAAGAAGTAAAGATGAAATGCCTGCCTCAGCAGAATAGTAGTACAATCAGTCACCTGATATTTAAAGCAATTCATGACAACAGCAGTAAAGCCTTAAGAGGACTTGGCCTCCAACTTATGTGTACAGATAAGGAGGAGTTATGAGTTAATTTTCCTAAATGCTGTGGGGTGAAGCAGTAGAAAAATAGTCTTCAATGAAGGGCTGCACTGCAGTGATATGTCAGACGAAAAGATGGGGAGAGGTTTTCTGATTGTTTTTTCTACTTGGTTGTTGTTAATTATAAAATCATCTCTTACAATCCATTCATCCATTCATCCATTCACTGCTGCTTATCTGGGGTTCCAGGTCACCAGGGCAGTATTCCAAGCAGAAATGCCAAGACTTCCGCCCAATTCACATAGCACCTATGATTCCCATGATCCCTCCTGCAGGTGGTGAGCCCACTGGACAGTAACTTATGTGCCCCTGACAACATAGGCCCTGGGGTCATTAGAGCACCCAAAGTCCTCCACCAATCTGTGAAGGGGTCTTGACAATGCTGCCAAAGAAAATACATTTCATGGTTTGTATAAAATTATTTTAAATGTGTATCCATCAAGACTGTAAATTCAATACCAGCAATTAGACAGGAAGAACAAAATAATCTGGTGTATGCATCCCAGCAGCTCTTGTTTTATTCTATTTGTTCTTTAAAGAAATTGTGTATCTTTACATTACAAATCACTTTTGCCAGTTAGAATTTCATTAGTTTTTCTCACTGGCTAACACCTACCTGTAGGACTGTAGCTTTGTGACAACTTTGAGGCTTTGTTCTTTTTACTGATACAATCGCTGCAGTAGCACCTTCTTCCATCTCTGAACAGATGGTACAGCTCATTCACAGCAGATTGGCTCTTCCTGCCTTGTGTGCACTGATACCGATGCCCATGCACTGTTCTTCCTAGGAAATCAGTTTGTAGGGACATCAGTTTTTGTAAGAAAATTTGAAACCAGTGAAGGAGAACATTAAAAGGTGAAGGAAAACAAACATCAATCCACAATGCTGATTTTGCCACTTGTAAATCTGACCTGCAAAATATCATTTTAAATGGTAACTTATATACAACAAATCTGTGGTGCCTTTAAACAGAAATATTCTGCAGTTTTATTTATTTATTTATTTTTATTTAACCTTTATTTATACAGGGAAAGGTCCATTGAGAGGCAACCTCTCTTTTTAAGGACGCCCTGTTCACACACACACACAGTTATACATTCACACCTGGAAGCTGCCCAATACAACCTCAGACTGACCTGTGGCCACTGAGCAGCTCTACTGCTTAGTGGTTGTTATGATTACTGATTATTTTATAGATTCCTATTTTGCACTCAAATCCAACGACACATTTAAAAGATGTTAGGTTTGCCCCTCCCTATAGGAGGCATATAGGAGGACTCAAATGCGATATAAATGTCGTACATGATTTATTACCACCAGAGTGGTGGCCTAGTTGATAGAACATCCGCCCCACAACCAAGAGGTTGGAGGTTCAAGTCCCGGCCAAGTCACCAACAGTGATCTGTGTGGAGTTTGCATGTTCTCCCCGTGTTGCCTGGGTTTACTCTGGGATTTCTCCGGTTTCCTCTCACATGCTAAAAACATGCAGGTTAGGGATACGGGGCGCTTGTGCACGCAGCGACTGGCAGCTGGTGGCTTGTCACCAGACTGCAAAACAAATCTACCTACGGGTACAAAACAAGTAACAAAAAAACAAAAACAAAACAGTAATAATAATAGCAATAAAGAAAGTCCAAAAATAACCCAAGGTGAGGACATGGTCACAGCCCATGTCTCGATCATGATAAAAGACACTCTAGACCACATTAGATAAGTAGTAATAAAAATTGTTAAAATAATATGGCAAACACAATTCACTGTACAATGTATTTGGTATAGGGGCTTTTATCCTGGAGCCTATTTGGTAGCCTTCGATTAGAGGCTGGATGCAGCCAGGACAGATCACCAGGAATCAACCAGGCCAACACACAGGGACAAAAAAGCCTATTTAAAAACATCATTTAACCAAACAAGCATGTGCTTGGACTGTGGGAGGAAACCAGAGCTCCCAGACAGAACCCAAACAAACACACGGAGAACATGCTTACCACTACAACACCATGCTGCACACAAGTGGAAACTGAATGCAAACATATACAACAATAAGATTCTGAAACATGTGATGATGATGATGATGACAATGATGAGAATGATGATTAATAACAACTATTATTATTATTATTATTATTATTATTATTATTATTATTATTATTATACTATGAAATTATGATCAAAAACATATGCTGGTATTTTGATTATTGCACTTCATACATCACATACAGCTGGAGCACTGAGCAGTTTACAGAGTATGATTACTACATAAACATCAGGACAAGAGCTGCTGTACAGTGCTGTGAAAAAGTATTTGCCCCTTTCCTGATTTCTTATATTTTGTCACAATCTGAGCACAGGGGGGAATTCCACCGTGCTCTGTCTCCTTATCCTTTTCCCTTATTTGTATGAAGTTGTACTTTTGAGTTCTAATTCTTGTTATTTTATCTTTAGTTGGTTTTCACATATTCTGTATCGTTTTATTGTATGACTATTTTCCTGTTTACATTCACTGTAGTTTTGTTACTTGTTTGGGAGTTACTTGTCCTTATTTATCATCATCACTTACAGTATTTGTATCTTGCCGTTTCCTTTTTCTTCTCTCTCGGAGTTGACAGCTGTCAATGGCCTATGGGTTTCGCTTGGCGTGGGCGTGGCCCTGTCAGCTGCCAGCTCCAACTGATCCCTCCTCTTCTCCAGCTGACCTACAGTAAATTGCCTCTTTGCTTTTCTCTGGCTCGCTCAGATTGTGCACACCTGTCACCACTTATTTTAGTATTTTTGTGGCCCTATTTAAGGGGCCGTGCACCATTGTTGGGCACGGCACCCTACTTTGTTACTCTCACCTGCAAGACGTATTTTTCTGCTTGCTTCATTATATTGCCTCTAGCTTGCATTCCATGGCTAGTGATCTCCAGGTTTAGCCGACAATTACTCTCGCCTTAGCTGGGCTATTTTGCATGCCTGTTTTTTGAGATTTGTCTCCAGATTTTGCCAGCAGTGCTTTCGCCTTAGCCTCGGTTATTTTGCTAACCTGTGCTTCTTTTTCTTCACAAGTTTTTTGTTAATCAGTTTTGTTCTGTTAATAAATTTGCAAACTCACAGCTGGCGTTTCATGCCTTTTTTCCGCCTTGGGAGGTGTTCATGACCAGTATTTTTGCATATTTGTCACACTTCAATGTTTCAGATCATCAAACAAATTTTAATATCAGACAAAGATAACCTGAATAAACACAAAATGCAGTTTTCAAATGATGATTTCATTTATTAAAGGAAAAAACTATCCAAACCTACCTGGCCCTATGTGGAAAAGTAATTGCCCCCTAACTACCCCCTAAACCTAATAAGTGGTTGTGCCACCACTGGTGCCAACAACTGGCAATGAGTCTTTTATATCACTGTTGAGGAATTTTGACCCACTCTTCTGTGCAGAATTGTTTAAATTCAGTCACATTGGAGGACTTCATGAACTGATGGCTGGACACTCTCCTTCAGGATTTTTTGGCAAAGAGCAGAATTCATGGTTCTGTCAATTATAGCAAGTTGCCCAGGTCCTGAAGCAGCAAAGCAGCTCCAGACCATGACACTACTACCAGAATGTTTGACTGTTGATACGATGTTCCTTTTATGAAATTCTGTGTTAGTTTTATGCCAGATAAATCAGGACACATGTCTTCCAAAAAGTTCAACTTTTGTCTCATCAGTCCCCAGAATATTTCCCCAAAAGTCTTGAGGATCATCTAGGTGTTTTCTGGCAAATGTGAGATGAGTCTTTGTGTTCTTTTTGTCCAGCAGCGGTTTTTGTCTTGGAACTCTCCCATGGATGCCATTTTTGCCCTGTCTCTTTCTTATTGTTCCATCATGGATCAGTGTCCAAACTGAGGCAAGTGAGGCCTGCAGTTCTTTAGATGTTGTTCTGGGTTTTTGTTTCTCATCTGATCTTGAATTTCTTTAGATCACAGTGGGATGTGTTGCTTTTTGAGATCTTTGTGTTGCTTTTTGAGATCTTTTAGCTTACTTTAGGTTGTCGACAGGTTCTATTTTAGTGATTTCTTGATTCAACAAGTCTGGCAGTAATCAGGCTTGGGTGTAGCTACTGAAATTGAACTCAGCTTTCCAAAAAATGTGGTTTATCACAGTTAATTCATGATGTAACGGGGGCAATTACTTTTTCACATAGGGCCAGGTAGGTTTGGATAGTTTTTTTTTTTCCTTTAATAAATTAAATCATCATTTGAAATCTGCATTTTGTATTTATTCAGTGAATGAATGAATGAATGAATGAATGAATCTATTTCGGATAGATTAGATGTAAAGATTAAAATTGTTTAATTTATATTAAAAATATATCAAGTTATAAATATTATCAAAAATATTATCAAAATATTATCAAGTTATCTTTGTCTGATATTAAAAATTTTTGTTGATCTGAAACATTGAAATGTGACAAATGCAAAAATATAAGAAATCAGGAAGGGGGCAAATACTTTTTCACAGCACTGTATGTATTTCACAGCCTATTTGGGTGACTTTGGAAATCACCGGCCAGCACTGAGTTTGCACTTGAGATGGGGGGGGGGGGGGGGGGTTGGCCTGGTTGACCCAAAAACCTGTCACAGTGTTCTCACGCCATGTTATTTCTTGTCCTTGCAAGAATGTGTGGTTCTCTGTGCAAGAGCTGAACTCCAGTAGCGCACACCCAACACCACATACAGAAGCTTTTACCACACAGACACTGAGGAGTTCTTGACTAATTTTGCCCCAAATGTTGCTCAGAAGTGAGGAAGTAGCCTGCAGGGAAAGTCACAGTTGAAGAGTCTCCTCATCCTCCCACAAACCCGTGTCATTGGCTAAGAGGAGTGATGTCACAGAGCACACTACCCATATAATAAGTCAGCCTCCCCACACACAGACAGGAGACCAGCTGAGAGCTTGAACACTCACAACAGAGGAATACAGCTCTGTGAGACATCTGCCAAAGCCTGTGGAACTATCCACCGAGGACAGAAAAAAAAAAAGTATCTCATCATGTGCAGAGGACTGGAATCACTGCCCATAACCTGCCTGGAGAGGTGAGGCCCATGACAACGCTGGACGTTTTTGTATGCTTTTGACAGTTATTATAGTACTGTGTAGTTTAGGGGCATGCAGATGAATAACAAATAACTTTTGTAACAAATATTTTCCATTATTTGTTTGACAGAGCGAAAGAGCTGAAAGCTTTGTTTAGAAGTTTGCTGCACAAGTCAGATCACAGCATCACAGGGCAATCAAAGAAAAGTGACAAAATGAGGTAAGTAATCATCCTTTTTTACTTTTCTAAGCATTTAAATTCAACGACAGTGTACAGTGGCTCTTTTTAGGACTCTCCCTACTGATATTTTCTTCCTGTTTGTGCAGATTAAGCATCGATGAACCTTTGAAATGGAAGGAGTCCTTTGAGAAACTCTTGTCCAGTCAAAGTAAGCACCTTTCTATTTTCATGCCCCCTTGACGCCTATTGTTGCAAATTCGCATCAAACCAAAAAAAAAAAAAAAAACAATTTTCAGTTATGAAAAAAAAAATAATTTGTTAACAATTGGAAATAAATTCAGGCGTCAAGGGGTTAATGTAAATGATTCACCATCATTCCCAAAGTTTTGGCATGTCTACCAAATGTTAAAAATGCTGTTCTCTATTTTTCAGATGGACTGTGCATATTTCGAGCCTTCCTGGTGTCAGAGTTCAGTGAGGAGAACATTGGCTTTTACTTGGCATGTGAGGACTACAAGGCAACTAAACCTACAAAACTGGCCACAAAAGCAAAGAAAATTTATGAGGAGTTTATTGCCTCTGACGCACCAAGAGAGGTAAATATCAGTTAAGAAAACAGCAACGAGACGCTTACTCTTGCTATTGAAGCTTGTCGCTCAGTTGTCATTTCTCTCTATTCTGCCTCCAGGTAAACCTCGACCATGTGACCAGAGCGATCACTGAAAAGAACCTGGAGCAGCCAAGCCAGTCCTGCTTTGATATGGCCCAAGCCAAAATCTACACCCTGATGGAGAAAGACTGCTACCCTCGCTTCCTCAAATCCTCAACATACCTGGAGCTGACCTGGAAGACCAAGATGGGCTAACAAACAGAAGAAAAAAAAAACAACTAAAAACAAAAGAAAAACGTGATAGCTCCTCAGAAAAGGGGCTATAAGCTTATTGATGCACAGTAGAGACTGGGAAGGTTCAGATAGAACAAATGCCTCAGTCCAAGGAGTTTCATGCAAGGTTGTGGAGTTACTTTTGAGGCTAGAGATGTCAAATTAATCCACATCAAGGTCCGAGCTGGAAGTTATGATGTTGATGCTGTGACAAGAAAGTAGCACAGATGAAATGTGCAGCTGTGAAAATGACATTTGTACTGTACATACACGAGTGTACTACTGTCAAAGTGGTTTGAATTTTAAAAATTCAACCAAAAATTGCACAAGTCTATCAATGAGAGAGATGTTTCTTTAAGATATTACTGTTTATTTATTCTTTATTTATTGAGAATAAATGTTTAAGTTATTTATTCAGTTGAACTGGCTGCTATTAATATTTGTATTTTCATGTATTTTCGTTAATCCTGAACACTGTATGTAAGCAGGTAAATGCTTTTAATAAAAGAAAAATCCCAACACTGTGCATTACTCTTCTGTTCCATGGAAAAGAGAAGTTGAATGCCATTACTCAGGCCAGGAAAAAGGGGCGTAAAAATAGACTTTATTCATGTGCAGTGCAAAAGTTGGTGACTTATGTGTGGTTTCACTTCACAAGTGACAACAGTGATGCCTTTTTCCCTGAGGCTGCAGTCAGTGGAAAACATGAGAGTGATACACTGAAAGAAAAAACGCTAAATGATTGACTTAAAAAGAGTTTCAGCTGTTAGCTCTGCTACTAGTTTCATGTTGACCATTGTGATTGAAAGTTCTTCTTGGATTTCAAATTACAGTAACAACATTTGCCTGGCAAGTGGTGACGCTTGTTTCTAGAAGGAGTTTGGGTCTGTGAAGTTTTCTGTGAAAATTTAAATATCTGACATTAAGTTGCAACCATTATAATTCTGCCTGTTTAGGAAAAAAGAAAACAGCAAACTGAGTGTTATATATATACTGTATATATATATACACTGCCGTTCAAAAGTTTGGGGTCACCCAGACAATTATTTTGTGTTTTCCATGAAAAGTCACACTTATTTACCACCATGAGTTGTAAAATGAATAGAAAATATAGTCAAGACATTGACAAGGTTAGAAATAATGATTTGTATTTGAAATAATAATTTTTTCCAGATACTCAACCTGCTCAAAGGAAGGTCAGTTTTATAGCTTCTCTAACAAGCTAAACTGTTTTCAGCTGTGCTAACATGATTGCACAAGGGTTTTCTAATCATCCATTAGCCTTCTGACGCAATGAGCAAACACATTGTACCATTAGAACACTGGAGTGATAGTTGCTGGAAATGGGCCTCTATACACCTATGTAGATATTGCACCAAAAACCAGACATTTGCAGCTAGAATAGCCATTTACCACATTAGCAATGTACATTAGATATTAGAGTGTATTTCTGGTTAGTTTAAAGTTATCTTTATTGAAAAAAGCAGTGCTTTTCTTTCAAAAATAAGGAAATTTCTAAGTGACCCCAAACTTTTGAACGGTAGCGTATATATATATATGTATATATATATATATAAAATCTGATATTTGAGCTGCTGAGAAAATTGTGTAATTTGTCTCTTTTGTATTTCCTGTATTCGTAAACACTGAAATTTCTGTTTAACAGTATTATTATTATTATTAACTTTTATTACTTACAAGATGCCAGTATGGATACTTTTTAAAGAAAAAAAATGATTGTAGTGACTTGAAGGCTAAATGTTTTAAATGTGACACTCCAATGAAGAGGAAAGCAAGGTTGTGGAATAAAGGTTGTTTGACCACTTTTATGCAGAGGTGAGTAGAAACTTTGATTTACTCAAGTGTGTGTTATCAAGTTACTTTCTCAATTCAGTTCAACTTTATTTATATAGCATCTAATCACAACAAAGGTGCAAGATACATAAGGCACTTATTACAAGTAAGTCAGAGAAAACCCCAACAATCAAGAGATCCTATATGAACAAGCACTAGGTGGCAGTGGGAAGGAAAAAAATCCCTTATAGGAAGAAACCTCCAGCAGAACCAGGGGTGGTCATCTGAAACAACTGGTAGAAAGAAGAGATGTACTATTCATACAAACAACATCATACAGGTAGAACAACATTTGTACAGATACAACAAGTCCATTGCTGTGTCAAGGATTACAGCATTTTTAGGCTTTTCAAGCTTTTCAAGCTAGCTAGCTGCTCTCACAGCTAGCACTACAAGCGGACGCATACGTAGCTGGGTTCTAATGCTACGTGTCCACTGGTTCCATCATTTTTCTGCTTTCCATTCATTGTGTATTGGAAACGCAGAGGAAAGCATTTGGGTGTGGAGCAGTCGAAAACTGTACTGTGTTGTGCCGAGTCGCCTGTGGGTACCCTACATCTCATTTGCAAAAAGATTTCCCTCAGTAATGACTTTTTCCGTACGGTCATGAGCCAGAGGCAGCACTCTCGTCCTGAACTTTTAAACCAGCGGTTTTTGATGTCAAATAATGACGGATTCATTAACTGAACCTACTATTTCTCACATGAAATAATGTTAGTGTCATGAACTGGACAGGTGTTTAGGCACATTTCTGTGACACGGTGGCTGTTCACCCTTTTGGGTCATGTTATTGTCGATTTTTCATTAGGCGCTCCCAGGGAGCCTCTTGGGTCTGCCCGGCTCCTGACAGCTCAGCCACACCTCCTCCTCCCATCAGTGGGATCAGCTGTTTCTTATTATCAAGGTCACTTTCTGGTTCACCCACACATCCACACACACACACACACACACACACATACATACATTTTCCCTCTTGCACACTCTTACACACACACATACATACACACACACACTCATCCTCTGCCACTTACTCTCAGCCTCACTATGTCTACACGCACACCTGTTTCCACCCTCATTACTCACACTGGCGATCTCTTCCTTGATTAGGTTTGGCATTACTTAAGCCCTGTTTCTGTGGGAAGACAACGCTGGATCATTGTGAATCTACACTGTTGCTGTTCACCTCAGTGTATGCTAGCCACCTCCCATGTCTAGAAGCCCTGCCTGTCTTCCTTGGTACTACTTCCCACTGGGTGGCGTGCCTATTGGTAATTGGTTGCCGGTGTATATTTGGATTATCATTGGGACTTACTCAAACTGTTCCTGTCAATGTGAGGACAGATTGTTTCCGCCCCTGCCGTCCAGTTCTGCCTGGCGGTTCTTTTCCCGGGCATCTCTCCGTTCTTCCGCTGCTGTTCTGCCTGCCAAGGAACATTTTCCTCTCGTCTTCTCATCTGTTTTAGTTGAGCGTCCTGGAGGACATCCCTTTGTCTCCTGCACTGCCATATTACCGTTGTATTTCATCTCATTTATTCATCTGTTTTCCTGGATTGTTTATTCACAAACTGTCATAAAAATGCACACAATTATCTCCAGCATGTGGGTTTTCATTCCTCCCTCTGTGCACTGCGCAAAGGCACATGAGGGATCGTAACAGTTAGAAACACTTTCCGCCGGTTTGTTTTAAAGATATGGAGACCAAGGACACCATATTGTCCGGTAGCAGCGAAGCGTTGAAGACTGCCCACAGCCGGACCCATCAACCAATCCAGCAAACCAGCCAGCTGAAGGAGAAGACAAGAGGGGAGGGGGGAGGGAAAGACAAGCAAATCTGTATGTTACCTGTTGTTGTTGTGAAGACTTGAAGGAGAAATTAATAACTGTTGTTTCAGGCAACCCGATACTATATGACCAGTCCTTGCCATCATATAGAAACAACATACAAAGGAACGAGGCGTGGAGAGCAGTGGAACATGGGTTCATCCAGCCGAAGCTCACGAACCAGGCAGTCAAATTCGACATGCATTGTACGGGTCTGTAGGATTGGAAGAACCCAAAACCGGCGGCAACAATGACAAAGTCGTCTTTTGTAGCGAAAATATACCAGCACTGTTAAAAACAATGTGCTCATGGTTAATAATGACTATTCCAGTATTTCCTCCCGCGTTGTTGAACTCCGCCTAGCTGAGAACTACGCTACACGCCCCTTTTCCGCACCTCAGAGGTTGCGGTACGCGGATTCCTTTCCGAAAAATCCGGACGAGTGGACATGTAGCATTATGATGCATTGCCCAGACACTACACATATGAACCTGCAGTGTAGCAGTAGACATTAATAGTAAGATTCATAATGTGCAAAATAAAATCAAGACTTCTGAATAGTGTTCAATCAACATTTCCCATTACCTTCTAGCTAGCAAGCTTGTCACAAAGCTCAGACACACAATCGAGCGCATACGTTTCCAGGTACTGTTAAGGTGGTCCCTTCCCACTACAAGCACGATTAGTAGAATGACAGTAGGCACAACAGACAATAATACGAAACTATAATATGTGTGAAGTCTAATCAAAAGCTTTGTCAAATAGCAAAGTTTTGTTTTTTCGTAAATGTGGAGTGTCTGCCTCACGGAGCCAAGATGGTAACTGGTTCCATTTGACAACACAAGAGCTGGATGGTTGTGAGTTTGAAGCCTGTTTGAATGCCACCAGTTGGACTTCACTGCCCTCTTCTTGATCACACAAATATGACTTGATTTATTGTAGCAGGGAAAAACGACTAATTGGTAGCAGCTGATGGGAGTAATTAGTGAGGTGAGAGACACACTACAAAAGGGACAATCATAAGCAGGTGTGTAGTTGCTGTCTGTCTATCAGTCCTTTGATTGTGAGTTTTATTCCCTAATAGTCTGGCAAGCTTATTGGATTTTAGGTTAAAAAGTTGTTTTATGGGTTTGTTTTTAACTTTTTGCCATTATGGTTGTAGGCAGAAACAAAAGATGTGGATGAAGCTCTTGAGGTATTGTTTGTTTATATTATCACAGAAGAATCTCTGCCTAAACTATGTTTGTAACAGTGCTCTTTTCGTTTTGCAGGCGGAGCACTGACTGTCGTTTAGTTTATTTTATTATGAAGTTCTAATTGACATATTCTGCTGTTTAAAGTGTCAGTTGTTGGCATCTGTTGGTTTTAGAATAATCTTATTTCTTTTTATAGTACTGCGGTTGGTGGGAGCTGTTGGGTATTCCCCCATTCTAGCAGATAGACAGCACGGACGTGACGTTGAACGCACAGGTAAAGTCAGCACGCCATGCCTATTTAAGGTGCCTGTTGGGAGTCGTTCTCTTTGGCACTCCGCCTCCGTACAGCCAACAACCTGTACAGCCTAGTGTTAGCTTACATGTTAGCCACTGTCACACATCTACCTGTATAGTGTCTTGTAATAAGGTTTGGGTTCAGTACAACTCCTGCCTCCGCTGTCCTGCTTTCCAGACATAGCAAAGGGCGATGAGGAGAAAAACTGGCCTTTCGAAGGAAAACTCAACACTTTTCCTGAAGAGATGCATGTGTTGGGCACCCCAGTCGGAGAGTTTGGCGGCTAGATGAGCCAGGTTTGGCCAGTGCTGACAGCAAGCGGGTGAGCCGGTCCAGCACTTTGTCGTCAACCTCCGCTGTTTGGCTAGCGCATGTGAGTTTGGATGCTTAGAGATTGTGTGAGACAAGTTGGCGGAGAACACTACAAATAGCAAGCTGCGAGTGAGATTGTTCACGGCACCGGATGGCCTGATGTAAGCTGAAGCCCTGGAAATAGCGTCCCAGCTAGAGCGAGAAGAGGCTGCTCAGTTAGCATCGCAGTTAGTGGGCCCCA
Source organism: Pholidichthys leucotaenia (assembly GCA_020510985.1). Taxonomy (NCBI): domain Eukaryota; kingdom Metazoa; phylum Chordata; class Actinopteri; order Cichliformes; family Pholidichthyidae; genus Pholidichthys; species Pholidichthys leucotaenia. Next base: position 169,545,002 of record CM035846.1, read on the forward strand.
GCCCACACTCTCCACAATCATCTCCACTGGTGCAGGCGGTTGTCCCGGTTGCTGAGCCTGTCAACCCCACATCTGACATGGACGGCATCAACATTGTGGGCCCCGAGAACTGATCAGCACTACAGTGTGTAGTGAAGCTGGACGGCATCAGTATATTATTGATGATGGCCTCAAGGTCCCTGGTAAACAAGACCACAGTTAGAAGGCTTACTCCCCAGAGACCTGAAGCTGTGGAACTGCCTGACCACGGATGCTCCAAGACCAGCAGAAACATCACCTTTGCAGTGCAATACAGCAACAGAACAATCTCAGCGTTCCGGTTCCAGGTGACATGCCAGGTCGATAACTAACTAACTAACTAACTAACCTGCACTTATATAGCGCTTTTCTAGTCACAAAGACCACTCAAAGCGCTTTTCATTAATACTAACCCTCTATTCTAAGGGCCTATAGGAAACAAATATCTAGGGACAATTTAGAACAGCCAATTAACCTAACATGCATGTTTTTGGCATGTGGGAGGAAACCGGAGAAATCCCGGAGTAAACCCACGCAACACGGGGAGAACATGCAAACTCCACACAGATCACTGTTGGTCGGGGGCTGGGATCGAACCCACGATCCCACGATCCCCCGGCCAAGGGTAAACTGTGCTGCCGCAGTGCTAACCACTGCGCCACCGTGCATGCTATGGGGTAGGATTTGCTCTGTGAACTGGGCCTCTCCATCACAGACCCCATACTGACCGATGACGGTCCGGGTCCATTGCATTCAGATGTGGACGCAACTACCCCCTGCCTTGCACTGCACGCCCAACAGAACCCAGCAGAACCGGAACAGCCACAAGAGCCCCATTCCGCAGCTACGCGGGACCCGGAGCCAGTCCCTGTACAGCACGAGTGTTCACAAGCCACAGCCTCATCACAGGAGGAAGAGAATGGTTTTGTGGACGTGGATACAGCTGAAGACCAGAGCATGGAGAGAGAACACAGCACAGAGAGTGAACACAGCACGGAGAGAGTACAGACCAGAATCGCCTTCGATCCTCGCCCAGCACAAGCTTCAGGCGGAAGCCGTGGAGCCGCGGGAGGGGGAGTTCATGGAGAGAGGGGACCCCGGTGAGCAACGACAGCCTGGCATGCGTCCCGTCGTCGACGGCAATGGCACATCACTGTGACCATGACGAGCACCAGGAGAGGGGGAGCGGTGGCCGAGCTCATCCCACTTCCTCGCCGGGTATCGCCTCGGGGAGCTGCCGCAGCACAGCAGGATGGAGAGTTCGTGGCCCAGCAGGACCAAGAAGAGCAGTGCCAACAGAGAGCACATCCTACTGCTGGTGTGAATGGCGTGCCGCTACAGCAGCAACCAGCATCAAAGGCAGCAGAGCGGTGGCGCCAAGTGCAGCAAAGCAGATCACTGCGCACACTGCTTGATTGGGTTCAGGTCCAACAATCTGACCGCCTGGACCCACGGACAGTTCTGTCATTGCAGATGAGAGTTGCCACACGGAGGAGGCCAGCCACCGTCCAGATGGCCGATGGTTCGAGGTGGTGCACCAACTGTCTGCGGGAGGTGGGAGCAGCCGCCTCGGTTCAGGGTGCAGTGCTGGAGCCGACCCAACTGGTATGGGACCCAGGCTGGGACGTTACTGACGAGGGAGCCATGACTCTGGTGAGATGGCATCCAGGTCTGCTGCGGCCGGCGCCTCCGGGGGCACACCAGCCGTAGGCTCGACTGAGGCCCCTGAAGTTGAACTGTAAGCCTGACTGTGTTTTGATATGTTTGACAGAGCACGACTGCTTCAGTGGTGGCAGAATAATCCCCACAGTCGTACAGGGTAAACCGGCAGACTACCCAGTGGCCTAGGTTCTGTTGTCTCTGCTTGTTGTAAAAAAAAAAAAAAAAAGCTGCTGTGAAGTGATAATGTTTTGGGGTTGAAAAACCCCCAAACTTCCCATACTAGCAGATAGGCAGCACAGGAAACATCAGCACGCCGTGCCTATTTAAAGGGGCTGTTGGCGGGAGTCATTCTTTTTTGGCACTCCGCCTCCGTACGTCCAACAACCTGTACAGCCTAGTGTTAGCTTACATGTTAGCCAATGTCACATGTTTACCTTTAGAGTGTCTTATAATAAAGTTCGGGTTCAGTACAACTCCTGCCTCCGCTGCCCTGCTTTCCAGACATAACAGCAACCTCCACTCATAGCCTGGTCTCCTGGGACTTCACTTCCCTTCTACATATTTATTTGTGTTTGTTTTCATTTTTGTTTGGCACTGAGGATACTCCCAGTTCTCCGGGAGTGGGTGGTTGATGCCTAGCCACTGTAGGACCTTTTATCTTTTATTTTTGGTTTTAGATGCCAGCAGGAGTGATTGTTTTAATAAACAGCCATGCATGGCAAGTAACCCGCACTGAATGTTGTGGCCTCTTAATTGAAGCCCCTGTGGTTGATGTACCCAAGTGTCACATTATGTTAGAGGACACATGTGACTAGTTTATATTTTAGTCTACCATATTTAAGTTGCAAAAAAGTTATGCATTTATAAGAAAAAAGTCAGTAAACTACAAGAAGCAAAGTTTCACATTTATGAGTTGTAAATTAGCATAAAAATGTAAATATATCTCAAATTTAAGGAAAAAAAAACTCACATGGTCAGAGTAAAGTCATTACTCACTACTCAAATAACTTTACAGAAGTCCTTTTTTTTTAACTCTTATTCAAGTCATTTTTGTGCTACTACCTAAGTATTTCAAGTCATGAGGTAATGCTACTTTTACTTGAGCGTGATTTCTTGCTGCTGTATACTCTGCTTTTCTAAGAAATTATTTAATTTTCCCAGAGTGCGTGCCTGTTACCATAGATACAGCTTCTGCCTACCGAGCACCTCCACAGGCAGGTTTTTTCAGACATCTCCAGACTCTGAGTCACTAAAGTGTCCCCTCCTTTCTGCAGAGCTGAGCCTTTCTTTCCTTCTCCCACCATCAATCACATGGCCACCGTCTGCCTCTCCACTCTCCTTGTCCTACCCTCTCCTGCCACAACAAATGGGTCCTGTTCAAACACTTCAGCCACTAAAACAGCAAGGGTGCACCCATTTACACCACTCTGACACCTACGGAAAATTACTCTGTCTCTCCTCACCATCCCTCTTTTTCTGTGTCATTTCCACCCAGAGCTGATGAGTAAACAGGTCTTTTCTCGGCATAGACGCACATCAATTGAGATTGAGTGAAAAAATACTGATTTGTTTTTCTTCAAAAGTCAACTGAAGCAGATGGATGAGTTCTGTTGCTTAGCCTTGGCTGTATTGGCCTTTTTTCTACACACAGTACAGTGTACTACAGTGCTCTTTCTTTTTTCTGAGATTTTCATTTTGTGTTTAGCAATCTGCTTGGCAGACGTTCATGACTCAGATCTAATTTAAGCCTCCAAATGTCAGCTCACACTGCAAGAAAAACATGTGGAAGCCTGATGAGGTGTGGTGGCACGTGGGTGGACGTACCAAGTTTCTCTGTTTCAGTTATTTTCGTATGAAGGTGTGATAAGGTTGGATCTTTTACAAAAATGGAAAAACAACACAAATCAAATTAGCAATCTAAAAATTTATATCAGATTCATGTCATCATGAGCAAAAAACTTTCATAAAACAAATGTTTAATATATTATATTGTGTGAGCTTGTTTGCTTTTCTTCCTTTTTTAATTTGTGTCTGACATCTGCTGCCTCACAGACTGGTATAAAGAAGAACTTAGAGATGAATCATATTGAAAATAACGGAAATCAGATTGTACTTCATGACTTAAACACCCATTTTTGTCTTTTGTGTCAGAATTGCTCATTTTAACCATTGTCTGACTTATTTGTTCCACTTCACATGCTGTTAGGAAGCTATGGTGTGCTGATCATCAGTCATGTGGTCACCACTATACTGGCGTGTTCCTGAATCGCAGCTGAAGTATCCTGAAGACAGTCACACTGTAACCTTAACCCTAGATATGGGTGGTATTAACTGCTTTGGTGGGCTTTTGTCTGTCTCGACAAATTCTGTCAGCACCACTGCATCTCTTACTGTGAAACCCAACGAAATCATGCAGTTGCAAAACTTTTAATGAGTGTAGTAGACATAAAAGTAAATATAGGTGGGGTCTAAGAACTCACTGGTTGGTCTGGTCCACTGTTGGATGGTTGATATTATTACCTCTGCCAGGCCGAAGGCCAGGAGGTTATGTTTTTGCCAGCGTTTGTCTGTCTGTCTGTCTGTCTGTCTGTCTGTTTGTTTGTCTGTCTGTTGGTTAGCAAGATAACTCAAAAAGTTTTGGATGGATTTCGATGAAACTTTCAGGCGTTGTTGGAAATGGTACAAGGAAGAACTGATTAAATTTTGGGGATGATCCGGATCACCGTCCAGAAGAAAACCGCCATTACGGAAAATGCCATTTTCCTGAATAAGTACTGAACCACTAATCCTATCATTGTCAATCCAATTGCTAGTCATATGTTTTCATGGTCAAGGAATCTGAAAACGTGCACACAAACACTGTATGGGGGGAACTGTGGCGCTTGGCGGAGGTCTGCGCTCTCCGAGTGCTTTTCTAGTTTTTGTATTTTAATCGAAATGTCAAAGATGCAGAATTGCTGCAGATCTATACATCAAATGTCTAATTTGTGGGTTTATTTTAATTTACTAAAAAGGGCTGTGGAACGTGTAATATTCTGCACTGCACTGTGTGATCATCAAGCGGGGGTTTGATTAAATAAAGTGTTTATTGTTTTTTATTCATGGGTACCCAATGGCCACTTTATCGTGGTGGAAGGGTTTACATGCAATAATGATCCCATGTTGTCAGGAACAACTTGTCCCTGGTAGGGTTTCCCAAGACAAACCGGTCCTGGTTGAAGGGCCAGATCAACAGAGGTCCAATGGATCCCAAAGAAAAAAGTTACAAGGACCCTGTGTACCCAAAGGAGTCCCATGGGTCCACCCTCCAGGGGGCTCACCACCTGCAGGAGGGATCATGGGTATTATGGTGCTGTGTGAACTGGGCTACTGTGTTTGGACTGCTGCCCCCACAACCTGGAAAAAAAAATCTAGAATATCATAAAATGCAGTTTACCAAAAAGGTCATTAAGAGAAACAGAGAACAGAACAGTAAGTAATTAGTTGTCATATTTAGGGCCCGAGCCACTGATAACATCAGTGGGCGAGAGCCCGATTGTATTTGTTACTATTTTTAGGGCCCGAGCCACTGACAACATCAGTGGGCAAAACCCTGTTGTAATTAGGGCCCAAGCCACTGACAAAGTCAGTGGGCGAGAGCCATACTGTAATTGTTAGGGTCCAAGCCACTGACAATGTCAATGGGTGACAGCCCTATTGTAATTGTTAGAATTTTTAGGGCCCAAGCTACTGACAAAGTCAGTGGGCAAGAGCCCTATTGTAATTGTTAGATTTTTTTTTTCTTCTTCTTCGTCTCCATGTAAGATCTCATTTTTGGGGTAGTGAACGTGCATGAAAACTCACCAGTTTTTGCAGGGACCTCAAGACTGGCAAAAAATTTAATACTTTGAAGAAATATGAATGACCCCACAAATATGGCTCCACAGCGTCACCTAACATGTTAAGTCCAAGGCGAGTAGCACATGCTTACTTTCGCGTAGAAAGATGAAAATTGGGGGAGATATTGATCATTTTAAGACATGCAAAAATCACCATAGAAGTGATGGTATACACCCAACAGGAAGTCAGCCATTTTGGCAAGAAGTGGCAGTGACCTGATTTCCACCTCATGCAATTGACGCGCATTTGATCGAATTCGTCCTAGGGTTTTTGTCCAATTGAGCTCATTTGTGGTGACAATCATCTATACCCACATGCCATTAAAATTTATTGAAAACTTTTCCAAAAGCTCGACGGTTTGGCTGTAGGGGCGTGGCAAAGTTTGATGCCTCTCCATGATCAATTCTGTAACCATTCTGATGGACATAGCTCTGGTATGCATTGTCGGATTTCAACCAAAAATCAATATTATGGATATCAGTCCAATTCCAAACAGGCCTATAGAACAATAGTCATAGAAGTCTACAGCGTCACCTAGTGGTTAAAGGAAGACTTGCTGAAAACTGTTTTATTTATTACTCACGCGCCACTTGCCAGAATGACGTTAAATTTTTTGAGATTCATCAGACCACAGGGATGATCATAACTCCACATCAACTATACTATGATGTCACACTATTTACCATGGACACACCCTCCTCACCATTCAATCCGTGATCTTGTGGGGAGGGTTGGGAAGGTCCTGGAGTCATGAAATGTGGCACATAGATAGAGGTGACTGTCACCTGTAGTCCTGTATGGGTCAGCAACACATACTGTAACTTATAGATAAGTGTTACCATGGTGACATGGCGAAGGTTGACTCCTCGCCATGGAACATCGAAAATTTGCAACTTGGACAAACTTCATCCGATTTTCACCAAATTTTCTACGATGGATAATAGTCCGACCCCGCACGCTCCTACATAAAAATGGTTGACAAAACTTATAGCACCATCTACTGCTCACAGGAAGAACTGTGCCACTCGCATTTGAATGAAGTCTTCCTGGGGGCTTGCTCCCATTGAACTCATTTTCACATGGCGGCATCTATACGCATTGGCCATTAAAAGTTATCAAACATGAGTCGCAATCTCAAAAGGCGTGACAACGACACCATGGCGAAGTTTGACACCTCCCCCTTACATCATCAGACAGCTGGAACTCGAGCAAAACTTGTCCGATGTCCACCAAAGTTTCTATGGTGGAAAATAGTCCCACTCTGATTGCGTCTACATAAAAATACCTGACAAAAGATATAGCGCCACCTAGTGGTTAAAGGAAGAATTGCTGAAAACTGTTTTATTTATTAGTCACGTGCCACTTGCCAGAATGACATGAAATTTTCTGATGTTTATCAGACAACGTGGTTGATCATAACTGCACATCACCTTTAGCATGGTGTCATTGCTGTTACCATGGACACGCCTTCTTTGCCATTCAATCTGTGATCTTGTTGGGATGGTTGGGAATGACCTGGGGTCATGAAATCTGGAACACAGGTTGACATGACTGTGATATGTAGTCTTATATGGGTGGGCAACACATAACTGACAGAAAGTGTTGCCATGGCAGCATGGCGAAGGTTGACTCCTCACCATGGAACATCAGAAAGTTGTAATTTGGACAAACTTTGTCTGATTTTCACCAAAATTTCTACGATGGATATTAGTCCCACCCCACACACTCCTACATAAAAAGGATTGACAAAAGTTATAGGGCCACCTACTGCTCACAGGAAGTACTGCGCCAAACTGTTTATGATTCACGCAGCGCTTGCCGCAATGACGGGAAATTTTCTGAGCCACCTAGGTACGATGGGCGCCAGGGTCCGCGGTTGCATGTGGGGTGAGGGCCTGCTGACAGCTGCTTGCAGCTTTAATTTTTTTTTTTTCTACTTCTCCATCTAAGATCTCATTTTTGGGGTAGTGAACGTGCATGAAAGAATATTTTGGAGGAAATATGAATGACCCCACAAAAATGGCTCTACAGCACCACCTAACATGTGAAGTCCATGGGGAGTGGCACATGTTTACTTTTGCGTAGAAAGATGAAAATCTGGTGAGATGTTTATCAAGTGAAGACATGCAACAAAATCCATAGAAGTGATAGTCTACGCCCAACAGGAAGTCAGCCATTTTGGCAAGGAGTGGCAGTGACCTGATTTCCATCTCGTGCATTTGATCGAACTCATCCTAGGGTTTTTGTCTGATTGAGCTCATTTGTGATGACAATCATCTATACCCATGTGCCATTAAAATTTATTGAAAACTTTTCCAAAAGCTCGATGGTTTGGCCATAGGGGCATGGCAATGTTTTATGCTTTGCCATGATAATTCTATGACCATTCTGACAGCAATAACTCTGGTATGCATTGTCAGATTTCAACCAAATTCAAAATTATGAATATCAGTCCAATTTGAAACAGTTCTATAGAACAATATACATAGAAATCTACAAAAGAAACCGATAAGAGGCAGAAGGTTTTGCACCAGAAAGTTTGCATCATATTGTTTTTTTAATACCTCGGGAATGGAATGTTGGATTGGCACCACGATAGGTATGATGTGTATGGGTATTCCTCCAAACAATTACAGCTATGAATATTCATGAGTAGCAGTAGCCCCCCTCTCTTGGAGACATGAAGGTTACACCAAAGGTTTTCTTCAATATCTCTGAAATAAATATTCTGATTGGTACCATTTATGGTGACAATCATCTATACCCATGTGCCATCAAAAGCTGTTGAAAACTTTTCCAAAGGCCCGATGGTTTGGAGGAAGGAGGAGCATGGCCAAATTTGCAGTATCGCCATCACCATCAGAATGCTCATAGAATGATCATGGCAAGGCATCAAACTGTGTCATGCTCCTACGGCCAAACCGTCGAGCTTTTGGAAAAGTTTTCAATAAGTTTTAATGGCACAGTGGTATAGATGATTGTCACCACAACTGAGATCAATTGGACTAAAATCCCAGGAAGAGTTTGATCAAATGTGCAAGGTGGAAATCAGGCCACCACCACTTCCTGCCAAAATGGCCAACTTCCTGTTGGATGTAGACCATCACTTCTATGGAGTGTTTTGCATGTTTTTATATGATAAACATCTCACCCATTTTTTATCTTACTATGCGAAATTACAGACATGGACAAAATTGTTGGTACCCCTCTGTTAATGAAAGAAAAACCCACAATGGTCACAGAAATAACTTGAATCTGACAAAAGTGGTAATAAATAAAAATTCTATGAAAATTAACCAATGAAAATCAGACAATGCTTTTGAATTGTGGTTCAAGAGAATTATTTTAAAAAACAAACTCATGAAACAGGCCTGGACAAAAATGATGGTACCCTTAACTTAATATTTTGTTGCACAACCTTTTGAGGCAATCACTGCAATCAAATGATTTCTGTAACTGCCAATGAGACTTCTGCACCTCTCAGCAGGTATTTTGGCCCACTCATCATGAGCAAACTGCTCCAGTTGTCTCAAGTTTGAAGGGTGCCTTCTCCAGATGGCATGTTTCAGCTCCTTCCACAGGTATTCAATAGGATTTAGATCAAGGCTCAGAAGGCCACTTTAGAATAGTCCAATGTTTCACTCTTAGCCATTCTTGGGTGCTTTTAGCTGTGTTTTGGGCCATTATCCTGTTGCAAGACCCATGACCTGCGACTGAGACCAAGCTGTCTGACACTGGGCAGCACATTTCTCTCTAGAATACCTTGATAGTCTTGAGATTTCATTGTACCCTGCACAGATTCAAGACACCCTGTGCCAGATGCAGCAAAGTAGCCCCACAACATAACAGATCCTCCTCCATGTTTCACAGTAGGGACTGTGTTCTTTTCTTGGTATGCTTCATTTTTGCATCTGTGAACATAGAGCTGATGTGCCTTGCCAAAAAGTTGCAGTTTTGTCTCGTCTGTCCATAGGACATTCTCCCAGAAGCTTTGTGGCTTGTCAACATGCAGTTTGGCAAATTCCAGTCTGGCTTTTTTTATGATTCGTTTTCAACAGTGGTGTCCTCCTTGGTCGTCTCCCATGAACTCCACTTTGGCTCAAACAATGACAGATGGTGCGATCCGACACTGATGTACCTTGACCTTGGAGTTCACCATGAATGTGTTTAGAGGTTGTTCTGGGCTCTTTTGTTACCATTCGTATTATCCATCTCCTCCTGCGGCCACATCCAGGGAAGTTGGCTACAGTCCTGTGGATCTTAAATTTCTGAATAATATGTGCAACTGTAGTCACAGGAACATCAATCTGCTTGGAGATGGTCTTATAGCCTTTACCTTTAACATGCTTGTCTATAATTTTATTTCTAGTCTCCTGAGACAACTCTCTCCTTTGCTTCCTCTGGTCCATGTTTAGTGTGATACACGCCATGTCACCAAACAGCACAGTGACTACTTGTCACCCTTTAAATAGGCCAACTGACTGACTAAAAGTTTGTAGACACCTGTGATGTTAATTAGAGGACACATCTTGGTTGAACATGTCCCTATGGTTACATTATTTTCAATCTTTTCTAGGGGTACCATCATTTTTGTCCAGGCCTGTTTCATGAGTTTGTTTTTTAAAATAATTCTGTTGAACCACAATTCAAAAGCACTGTCTGATTTTCATTGGTTAATTTTCATAGAATTTTTATTTATTACCACTTTTGTCAAATTCAAGTTATTTCTGTGACCATTGTGGGTTTTTCTTTCATTAAAAGAGGGGTACCAACAATTTTGTCTACGTCTGTAAGCGTGTGCCACTCCCCACTGACTTCACATGTTAGGTGGCACTGTAGAGCCATTTTTGTGGGGTCATTCATATTTCGTCCAAAATATTAAATTTTTTGCCAGTCTTGAGGTCCCTGCAAAAAATGGTGAGTTTGTATGCCCGTTGACTACCACAAAAATGAGATCTTAGACGGAGAAGAAGAAGAAAAAAAATTTCAAATTAAAGCTGCAAGCAGCTGTAAGCGGGCCCTCGCCCCCCAACGCAACTGCAGACCCCTGCGCCTGTCATATCTAGCTGGCTCAGAAAATTTCCCGTCATCGCGGCAAGCGCTGCATGAATAATAAAGTAAACCATTTGGCACAGTACTTCCTGTGAGCAGTAGGTGGTGCTATAACTTTTGTCAATCCTTTTTATGTAGGAGTGTGTGGGGCAGGACCAATATCCATCATAGAAAATTTGGTTTAAATCAGACAGTTTGTCCAAGTTACAACTTTACGATGTTCCATGGCGAGGAGTCAACCTTCACCATGTTGCCATGGCAACACTTCCCTGTCAGTTATGTGTTGTCCACCCATGTAGGACTACATATGACAGTCACCTCAACCTATGTTCCAGATTTCATGACTCCAGGTCATTCCCAAACATCCCAACAAGATCACGGTGTCACGGCCGCCAATCACAGCACCTGTGTACGCACCTGCCTGTTATCTCCTGCGGCCCTATTTATTCCCATCAAGACCAGTGCTGGGCGCGGAGTCGTCTGATTCCTTCCGTGAATCACGCCACAACCTGCCTCTGTGCTTCCCTGCACTGAATTCTCCTGCCTTCAGCTTCCAAGCCCAGCAGAACGACGTCCGGGTCGGTTTCGCCCAGACCAACAACCAAGTAAGCTTTATTGCTTCTAACCTGTCCATTCCCCTGTGCATAGGCGGAGCCCGCAACGGCGGACCTCCTTCTCCCTCCAGACGGCGGACTTTTATTCCACCTCCAGCTAACCTGCCCGCAGACACTGTCTCCCTGGCTGCAGCTTCGGCGCTACCTGAAGACACTTCAACATCTGTTGACAGTAAGCACTATTACATCTGACGTGCTGCATAGGTGTACTGTAAGCTAACGGCCCTTGTCTCTTTACATGGTTGCCAGTCTGTACGGTGCTCTGCCGGCCCAGCTGGAAAACACGGATTGCACTACACAACATTACACCATATAACCACACCCACTCACTCACGTTAACAAATAAAGTACGTTAATTGTGTTAATCCTGAGTCGTGTCTGTTCTGTGAGTCACCTGAACCATGTTAGTACGACTCCGCCAAAGTGACCAGGCAGACAGCGTACTCGTGCGCCGTATTAACCATCTCAAGGCTCGGGTAGACCAATTAGCATACCAACAACAGGTGATGCTAACTCAGCTAACTCACATCACCGATAGGTTAGATTGCTTAGCTAGCCCACAGGGGTTCCCCACAGCACCAGCTAGCTCCTCAGCTCCCGCTAGTTCTACCGCTAGCTCCACCACTAGCTCTTCCCCTAGCCCTCACTCTACAGGTTCCGCTAGTCGGCTCACTCCCGTCCCTTCTCCCGCCCGCTTTAAAGGGGTGTTGGGAGAAGCCAGGGGGTTCCTCATGCAGTGCGAAACTGTGTTCCAATGGGTTCCCGGAGATTTTCCCACTGACCAGAGCCGCATTGGCTATATGATAAAACTGTTAGAGGGGCGGGCTTTAGCATGGGCTTGTGCGGTTATGGCTAGGGCCGATTATGCTTCTATGACACATGTTCAATTCACTCAGGAATTCCAGGAAGTGTTTAGTCACTCGAACCGGGAAGATGTACTCACCTCTCGCCTGTTAAACCTTCGGCAGGGGTCGAGGGCAGTCGCCGATTACGCTGTTGACTTCCGGGTCGTAGCTACGGAGGTCGGGTGGGAAGATGCCTCCCTGAGTAGTATATTCCTGAGGAGTTTGAGCCCTAGCCTGCGGGACGAGCTGGCCCGCCTGGAGAAACCCTCTACGCTGCATGAGTGTATCTCCTTGGCCATTAGCCTTGACAACCGTCTGAGGGAACAAGCTGCGGAGCGTAAGACTTCCAGCCGTGCTGAGAATAGGCCACGCCGTGCTCTCCAGCCCCCCCTACTGGCCCTCCTGTCTACTGACCTCTCTGAGGACCAAGAACCAATGATGGGGGGGGGGGGGGTCGAAACTTCCTGCAGAAGACAGACAGTGCCGCCATGAGTTAGGGTTGTGTGTCTGTTGCGGGAGGGAGGAGCATGACCTGAATTCCTGTCCTAGGCGGCCAAAAGGGGAAGTCCGTGCATCGAAGTAGGGGGCCTCACGGACGTAAAAGATAATAATCCCCTCACCCGCTTTTTCATTCCTATTCGGTTTTGCTTTGGTCACAAAGAACATAAGACACATGCACTCATTGACTCAGGGGCCACCGGAGTACCATGACCTTGGGGCCGTCTTTAGTAAATCTCAAGCCCTTTCCCTTCCCCCTCACCGACCGTATGATTGTGCTATTAATCTGCAGGCCGGCGCTCCTCTGCCATCTAGCAGACTTTACAACCTGTCTGCTCCGGAGCGCGCGGCCATGGACTCATATATTAAGGAGTCTCTCAGCTCAAGTATCATTAGACCTTCATCTTCGGCGGTGGGGGCGGGGTTTTTCTTCATGGGGAAGAAGGGCGGCTCCCTCAGGCCCTGCATCGACTTCCGGGAACTTAACAACATCACATCATGTCAATCATCACTGTTTTCTTCTTGCATTACCGACTGCACTATATGGTTCTCCACATTATCTGCTGCTCGCTAATACAGTGGTACCTCTACTTACGAAATTAATTTGTTCCGGAAGTATTTCCGTAACGTGAAAATTCCGTAAGTAGAGACGCGTTTTACATGTAAATGCCCTAATCCGTTCCAAGCCCCCCAAAATCCGGGCATAATTTTTTTATAAATCATAAAAACGCATCAAAACATGTAACAAATACATGTTACAATTAGATTACTGCACAATAAACATAAAATGAGAGTTGTAATTTAAAAAAACAAAGAATAAAGTATAAAGTAAAGAATAATAAAAATTATGTTCATTTACCTTTTAACTGCTATCGTCGTCGTCGTCACCTTTTGCCTTCTTTGGTTCATGTTCTCTCTCATCAGTGGTTTTTGCCTGACGTTTTGTGAAGAACCGATCCAAGGACGTTTGCTTTTAGGGCTTCCTTTTGTTTTAATACCGTGCCGATCGTAGATGTATTACGGCCATATTCTTTGGCGAGATCAACCAAACGCATCCCCTTTTCATACCTTTCTATTATCTCTTTCTTTGTTTGTATGGACAAAAAAACTCTCTTCTTCTTCTTTTCTCCTTTTCCACTTATCTCCATCACTTTCTTGGGGCCCATAGTGAATAAATGTTAATACTGTACTGTACACACACGTAAAACTGCCCGAACACTTCGTGGCCAATGGGATACCAGGAAGATGCTAGGCGATAGCCAATGGCAGAGCAGCTACAGGTATGTTTACGTTTGGTAAACTACGGGAGCTGCGAGGAGTGCGTACTTTTTTGCCTTTCGTACCCTGAAATTTCTTTCGTAACAAGAGGCAATATTTTCCCGTTGAGGCGTCTCGTAACCTGAAAATTCTGTATGTAGAGACGTTCATAAGGAGAGGTACCACTGTATATTTAAACTGCTGACTAGTATTACTCATTCTTATTCTTCACTTTATTGCATGTATAGTTTATTTCTTTTATTTTATCATGTTTAATGTTGCAGCATTGCACCGAGACAAATTCCAAGTTTGTGTACTACATGAACAATGGCAATAAATCTGATTCTGATTCTGATCAAGGATAAGTATACTCTCCCCCTCCTTAACTCTGCATCCGATTCCCTCCAGGGGGCTTGCTGCTTTACCAAATTAGACCTGCGCAATGCCTATCACCTGGTGCGGATACGTGAGGGGGATGAGTGGAAGACGGCCTTTAGGACCCCTAGTGGGCATTTTGAATATCTGGTCATGCCGTTCGGGCTGACCAATGCTCCGGCCGTCTTCCAGCGTCTTATTAATGATGTTTTGAGAGATTTTCTGGGCACCTTCGTGTTTGTCTACCTTGACGACATTTTAATCTTTTCTCAGTCCATGGAGGAGCATCGCGTGCATGTCAGGCGAGTCTTGCAGTGGCTGCTGGAGAATAAGCTCTACGTCAAGGCAGAGAAATGTGAGTTCCACGTCTCCAGGACCTCTTTCCTCAGCTTCATTATTGTCCCGAAGGAGATCATCCCGGACCCAGTAAAAGTGAAGGTGGTGGTGGACTGGCCCACCCCCGCATTGAGGAAACAGTTGCTGCAGTTCTTGGGCTTCGCTAACTTCTGCCACCGGTTTATTAAGGACTGCAGCTGCATCGCCCTCCCCCTCACCAACTTGATCTCCACCAAGGTTCCCTTTCACTGGACAGAAGAGGCGGACGCCGCATTCTTGGAGTTGAAGGTCAGATTTTCATCTTCACCTATTCTGACGCAGGTGGATCCCACCCTTCAGTGCCTGGTGGAGGTGGACACCTCTGATTCTGGGGTGGGGGCTGTGCTGTCCCAGCGTTCTCTGGCAGATGGTAAGATCCGCCCCTGCGCCTACTTCTCTCGCTGCCTGTTCCTAGCAGAACGAAATTATGACATCGGGGATAGGGAGCTGCTGGCAGTGAAACTGGCCCTGGAGGAGTGGCGGCACTGGTTGGAAGGAGCGTCACAGCCATTCATTGTCTGGACCGACCACAAGAACCTGGAGTACCTTTGGACCGCCAAGAGGCTGAACGCCCGACAGGCCCGCTGGTCGCTGTTTTTTGGACGGTTCGACTTTACCATCACCTACCGCCCTGGGTCGAAGAACACCAAGCCCGACGCCCTGTCTCGTCAGTTTGCCCCAGAGACAGCAGAGAAGGCCAAGCACCACATCCTCCCTCCAGCATGTGTCGTGGGCTACTTGCTTGGGGCATTCAGGACAAGGTTATAAGGGCGCAGGCTGACGAAGCTGACCCGGGGGGGGGGGGGGGTCCAGCGGACAAATTATTTGTTCCCACAGCGGTCCGAGGGGAGGTCATCCAGTGGGGGCATACCTCCAAATTCGCCTGCCATGCGGGTAGGGCACACAAGGTGGCGCTCCTACAAAGGTCATTTTGGTGGCAATCCCTCCAGAAGGACATGGGGGAGTACATCCGCGCCTGTCCTGAGTGTGCTACTGGGAAGACATCCTCATCGCCGCCGGCCGGGCTGCTCCACCTCCTCCCCGTCCCGGGTAGACCATGGTCCCACGTGGCACTGGATTTTGTCACAGGCCTCCCCACGTCCAATAACTTCACCACCATCCTCACGCTGGTGGACAGATTTTCCAAGGCGGCTCATTTCATCCCTCTGCGGGGGTTACCGTCTGCCAAAGAGACAGTAGATCTGCTGGCTCAGCATGTAATTCGGCTGCATGGCATCCCTCAGGACATAGTATCAGACCGAGGGCCCCAGTTTATCTCCAAAGTCTGGAAGGCCTTTTGCACCGCTTTAGGGGCTACGGCTCGCTTGTCCTCCGGCTATCACCCGCAATCCAACGGGCAATGTGAACGAGCCAACCAGGAGGTGGAAGCAGTGCTGCGGTGTGTCACTGCCACCAACCCATCATCATGAAGCACACACCTCCCTTGGATTGAATACGCCCATAACACAGCGATGTCCTCGGCCACTGGCATGTCCCCCTTCGAGGCGTCATTGGGTTACAACCCCCCACTGTTCCCTGAAGAGGAGGGGGACATTGCCGTCCCATCGGTTCAGGCCCATCTAAGACACTGTCGGCGGATTTGGAAGGCAGCCAGAAAGGCACTGCAACAGACGGTGGAACGCAACACTGCGGTGGCGAACCGACGCAGGGTTCCGGGCCTGGCTTATTAGGTGGGTCAGCAGGTATGGCTCTCTACTAAGAACATCAACCTGAAGGCAGAACGTAAGAAAACCGCCGAGCGGTTCATTGGCCCGTACCCTATATGTCGAATTATTAACCCAGTGTCTATGCGTTTAACTCCCCCCCACCGCATCTGTCCAACTTTCCATGTCTCTCAGATTAAGCCTGTCTCCTCCAGCCCATTGGGTCCCCCTCCCAGGTCTCCACCTCCACCGAGGGTGATCGACGGCAACCCGGCGTGGCCCGTCTCTTCCATCCTGGACGGCCACCGCTGGGGGCGTGGCCTGCAGCACCTGGTGGACTGGGAGGGCTACGGGCCGGAGTGGAGGTCCTGGGTGCATCCTGGCCTCGTGCTTGACAAGCAGCTCATCAGGGACTTCCATCGGATGCACCCGGGTAGGTTGGAACGCACACCGAGAGGCGTGCCGTAGGGGGGGAAGTACTGTCATGGCCGCCAATCACGGCACCTGTGTACGCACCTGCCTGTTATCTCCTGCGGCCCTATTTATTCCCATCAGGACCAGTGCTGGGCACGGAGTCGTCTGATTCCTTCCGTGAAACACGCCACAACCTGCCTCTGTGCTTCCCTGCACTGAATTCTCCTGCCTTCGGCTTCCAAGCCCAGCAGAACGACGTCCGGGTCGGTTTCGCCCAGACCAACAACCAAGTAAGCTTTATTGCTTCTAACCTGTCCATTCCCTTGTGCACAAGCTGAGCCCGCAACGGCGGACCTCCTTCTCCCTCCAGGCGGCGGACTTTTATTCCACCTCCAGCTAACCTGCCCGCAGACACTGTCTCCCTGGCTGCAGCTTCGGTGCTACCTGAAGACACTTCAACATCTGTTGACAGTAAGCACTATTACATCTGACGTGCTGCATAGGTGTACTGTAAGCTAACGGCCCTTGTCTCTTTACAGGGTTGCCAGTCTGTACGGTGCTCTGCCGGCCCAGCTGGAAAACACGGATTGCACTACACAACATTACACCATATAACCGCACTCACGCACCCACTCACTCACGTTAACAAATAAAATACGTTAATTGTGTTAATTCTGAGTCGTGTCTGTTCTGTGGGTCACCTGAACCATGTCACACGGCTTGAATGGCGAGGAGGGCGTGTTCATGGTAACAGCAGTGACGCCATGCTAAAGGTGATGTGCAGTTATGATCAACCAAGTGGTCTGATAAACCTCAGAAAATTGCACGTCATTCTGGCAAGCGGCACGTGAGTATGGCATGTGAGTTATGGCAACTTCCTGTCCATTGGCAGTAGGAAGTGCTGTCGCTATGTGACATTCTTTGTTAAAGAAATTATCAGTATTGGCAAACCTATTCACCACACAAAATTTGGTTGAAATCAGTTAATGTATGCCAGAGTAAAACCAATTGGAAGGGTGATGGTGATACTGCAAAACTGGCCATGCCCCTTCCGCCAAACCGTCGGGCATTTGGAAAAGTTTTCAACAGCTTTTGATGGCACATGGGTATAGATGATCGGTACCATTTACGGTGACAATCAGACTATTTATTTCAGAGATATTGAAGAAAACCTTTGGTGTAACCTTCATGTCTCCAAGAGAGGGCGCTATTGCTATTCATGAATATTCATAGTTGTAATTGTTCGGAGGCATACTCAAATATATCAAACCTATCTTGGTGCCAATCCGACATTCCATTCCCGAGGTATTAAAAAAACAACATGATGCAAACTTTCTGGTGCAAAACTTTCTGCCTCTTATAGGTGGCACTGTAGTACCACCTATGAATATTGTTCTATAGAACTGTTTGGAACTGGACTGATATCCATAATATTGAATTTGGTTGAAATCCTACAATGCATACCAGAGTTATTGCCGTCAGAATGGTCATAGAATGATCACGGCGAGGCATCAAACTTTGCCACGCCCCTACAGCCAAACCATCAAGCTTTTGGAAAAGTTTTCAATAACTTTTAATGGCACATGGGCATGCATGATTGTCACCACAAATGAGCTCAATTGGACAACAACCTTAGGACAAGTTCGATCAAATGCGCGAGGTGGACACGCAGTCACCGCTACTTCTTGCCAAAATGGCTGACTTTCTGTTGGGTGTAGACCATCACTTCTATGGATTTTGTTGCATGTTTTGACTTGATAAACATCTCAACCTATTTTCATCTTTCTACGCAAAAGTAAACATGTGCAACTCCCCATAGGCTTCACATGTTAGGTGGTGCTGTAGAACCATTTTTGTGGGATCATTAATATTTCCTCCAAAATTTAAAATTTTTTGCCAGTCTTGAGGTGCCTGCAAAAAATGGTGAGTTTTCATACCTGTTCACTACCCCAAAAATGAGATCTTAGATGGAGAAAAAGAAAACATACATACATACAAACATATATCCAGTCTTTATGCTTCAGAAGAGAGCTATTAGAATAATAAACAAAGCTGCTTACAGGGAACCAACAAACCCACTTTTTCTTAAAGTTAAAGCTCTGAAGTTGAAAGATCTGATTGACTTTAAAACTGCAGTAATAATGTTTAAAGTGAAGAATCTATCATTGCCCGCAAATATCCAAAAGTTGTTCCCAATAAGGGAGAAACAATATCATTTCAGAGGAACATGTATATTTCAAAAACCCTCAGTGAGAACTACCACCAAGCAACCCTGTGTCTCAGTGCAAGGAGTCAGACTGTTGAACGCTTTTGGACCTGAATTAAAATCATGTACAACGCTTGGACAATTTAAACAAAAACTGAAGGAAGAAATACTCCAAACATATATACAAAACGACACGTAAAATCACATAAGGATTATCATATCCAGTCTGTTGTGCTGTTGTTTAGTTTTTTGTCACGTTTTGTCTTAGCTTTGTTCTGATTTGTAATCACTTTTATTTTCTTTTTGAATTCTTAGATGGAACATGGGTGGGCAATAATTAGCTGCGGCTTCAGCCATCACCCATTTCGGATAACTTATGTTGAATTGTATAATCCGAGGAGTTATTGTTTAATTCAACCTTGTTGGATTTTTTTTTCCCTTTGTCATATTATTCTGCTCCTTTTTTTTAATCTTTTAATCTAATGTATCCGAAATAAAGATTAATTCATTCATTCAGAAAAAGAAAAAAAAAAATTCTATCAATTACAATAGGGCTCTCGCCAACTGACTTTGTCAGCGGCTCAGGCCCTAATTAACCCTCTGAGTGTGTCAATTTGTGTGCCCCTAGTGGCAGAGCGCGGCACTCCGCCTGTCATCTCACTGACATGGATTTGTACTGATCTGCTAGTTTCAGAAGGTGGCAGACATCTGTTGGAGGACTCAGTGGATGACATGTAATACACCAAAGAAGAAGAACTCCTCATTTCCTTTTCCTGTTTTTAGCATTTTAGCCCAGAAAGCTAATATGGCCACCATCAGTCATCGTCACTGTCACTTTGTCGGCTTTGTACGTGGAAAATAGCTGCGGGATACAAGCAAAATTTATGTGGGATAATCATAAGACTTTGTAGATGTGGTAGAGACAGTAAATGACCGACAGAAAGCAAAATAACAACTACGATGGGTGAAAACGCAGCAGCCACGCCAGCCAGCCAGCCCCCATTGTCAAAAGTAAGTGAGGAATTTCTGGGTTTTTTAATGTACTGATTTCTTCTTCATATACTTTGAAGATAAGATGATGAGGTACCTCTGTACAAAAAAACAGTGTCAGAAGACTGAACCATTCTTTGTGTAAATATGTCCAAAGTCCAGTTTTGACTGAGTTATGGAATTTAAAGAGGTGCCGTGACATTATGCAAATTAGATGCATAAATTTATTCCTATCTGAAACTTTGGATCATATTTTACATCTTTCTAATTGACAGTAAGCCATTATCTCTTACCACTTTCAAGTTATAGCCTTGAAAATCTGAACTATTTTATTGACAAAAAAGTATTTACCACTCTTGACGACTAGGGGTTATGTCGCAATTCGGCAACAGACACATTCAAAAGTTGCATGAGATGGAAATCAGGTCACTGCCACTTCCTGCCAAAATGGCTGACTTCCTGTTGGGTGTAGACCATCACTTCTATGGAGATTTTTGCATGTCTTGACATACTTGTACCTTAAAACAGAAGACTCGTCAATTAGAAAGAAAATGGCGCTCTACTAATTTAGATGAAATCTATTTAGCTTGGAGAAATCATCTTTTAATTTATAAAAAATCTCTTAGAAAAGCTAGAACGAGTTATTACTCTGCATTGATAGAAGAGAACAAGAATAATCCCAGGTTTCTTTTCAGTACTGTAGCCAGGTTGACAAAGAGTCAGGACTCTGTCAATCCTAGCATTCCCTTAGAGCTTACTAGTCAGGACTTTATGAACTTTTTCAATAATAAAATTTCATCCATCAGAGATAAAATCAATCAGATTCTTCCCACAGTTAACTTAAATACTGTAACTACTACAACTCCTTCTATTGATCTCTGTCTTGATGAGTTTACTCCAATCGACCTTTGTGAGTTAGACAAAATAGTTTCCTCATCCAAACCTTCAACTTGTCTTTTAGACCCTATTCCTACCAGGTTATTTAAAGAAGTCTTCCCACTTATTGGTAGCTTTATTCTTCATATAATCAATTCTTCATTAACTTTAGGCCATGTACCGCAGGCTTTTAAAACGGCTGTAATTAAACCCTTACTCAAAAAGCCAACGCTAGATCCAGGAGCTTTAGCTAACTATAGACCAATCTCTAATCTCCCTTTCATTTCAAAAATCTTAGAAAGAGTTGTTGCTACGCAATTATTTGACCACCTGCAGGGAAATGGTTTACTTGAAGAGTTTCAATCTGGGTTTAGAATCCATCATAGTACTGAAACAGCCTTAGTGAAGGTCACTAACGACCTCCTCATTGCATCTGATAATGGACTAGTTTCTGTACTTGTCCTTTTAGACCTTAGTGCAGCTTTTGATACTATCAATCATAATATTCTACTTGATAGATTAGAACACTATGTTGGACTTAATGGAACTTCGTTGCAATGGTTTAGATCTTATTTATCTGATAGGTTCCAGTTTGTTCATGTAAATAATGAGTTTTCTTTCAACTCAAAGCTTAGTCATGGAGTTCCACAGGGATCTGTGCTAGGCCCTACTCTTTTTAGTTTATATATGCTTCCGTTAGGCAACATTATTAGAAAGCACTGTATACATTTTCATTGTTATGCAGATGACACACAATTATACCTGTCAATGAAGCCAGATGATAGTAATCAATGAGCCAAGTTAGAAGCCTGTCTTAAGGAAATCAAAGCTTGGATGACTTGTAATTTCCTGCTATTAAATTCAGATAAGACTGAAGTCATTCTTGTTGGTCCAAAAAACCTTAGAAATTCCTTTCCAAATCAAACTTTCAGTTTGGATGCGGTTACTCTTTCTCTTAATAGCTCTGTGAGGAACCTTGGAGTTATTTTTGATCAGGATTTGTCCTTCAATTCACATATTAAATTTGTTTCTAAGACTGCCTTCTATCATTTGCGTAATATTGCCAAGATTAGGAGCATCTTGTCTTAGAGTGATGCTGAGAAACTGATCCACACTTTTGTTAGCTCGTGATTAGATTATTGTAATTCTTTATTATCAGGCTGTCCTAAAACATCTTTAAAAAGTCTTCAGCTGATCCAAAATGCTGCAGCAAGAGTTTTAACAGGTACTAGAAAGAGAGATCATATCTCTCCGGTTCTGGCCTCCCTTCATTGGCTTCCCATAGAGTTTAGAATTAAGTTTAAAATCCTTCTTCTTACTTACAAAGCTCTAAACAATCAGGCTCCTTTTTATTTAAAAGATCTGATACTACCGTATTATCCTAACAGAGCACTACGCTCCCAAAATGCAGGATTACTTGTAATACCTAGAATCTCCAAAAGTACAATGGGAGGCAGAGCCTTCAGTTATCAAGCTCCTCTCCTGTGGAATCAGCTGCCAATCTGGATTCGGGAGTCAGACTCGATCTCTGTTTTTAAGAATAGGGCTAAAACCTACCTTTTTGATATAGCCTACAATTAGGGAGGGATCATGTGTTTCTGAACCCTCCCTTAGTTATGCTGCTAATAGGTTTAGTCAGCCGGGGGACCTCCAGTAATGCACTGGGCCTCACTCCTTTCCTCACTCTCTATGAAATATTTTTTTTTTTTGCTGGTCATTAACATCTGTTTGTTCTCTCCCATAGATTGAGTCCCCATCGTGCTGTTTGCTCTCTACATGTCTGTTCTTTTCTTCTTCTCTATCCCCTCACCCCCCAGCCAGTCGCAGCAGATGACTGCCCCTCCCTGAGCCTGGTTCTGCTGGAGGTTTCTTCCTGTTAAAAGGGAGTTTTTCCTCTCCACCGTCGCCAAGTGCTTGCTCACAGGGGATCGCTTGATTGCTGGGGTCTTTCTGCAACTGTGGGGGTTCCCCCCTACAGTTGATAGTGCTATGAGATGACTGTTGTTGTGAAATGGCGCTATATAAATAAAGTTGAATTGAAAATTGAATTGAATTGAATGATAAACATCCCACCCAATTTTCATCTTTCTTCGCGAAAGTAAGCATGTGCCACTCCCCACTGACTTCACATGTTAGGTGGCGCTGTAGATCCATTTTTGTGGGGTCAATTACAACAGGGCTCTCACCCACTGACTTTGTCAGTGGCTCGGGCCCTTAAAATTCTAACAATTACAATAGGGCTCTCGCCCACTGATGTTTTCAGTGGCTTGGGCCCTACAATAGGGCTCTCGCCCACTGATGTTGTCAGTGGCTCGGGCCCTAATTACGAAAAGGTTCTCGCCCACTGATGTTGTCAGTAGCTCAGGCCCTATTAAACTAAAAATGTGAGCACGGCTCACCACCCATGCTCACAGTCATGACACTGAGAGGCAACACAAAGCCCACAAAACAGAACAGCATCTTGGGAGGGCGAGGCTTTTATCCACTCTATCTGCAGCAATTCGGTGGCATGATGAGGATGAAAAGAAGGTAGGTGTTTGTCCCATTAGCCAGCTCTGGGGCAGGTTTTTAGGCCAAATCTGACATGTTTACCAGACCCAGGGAACAGACACAGGCTCAAGTGGATTCAATTATCTTTATTGATATCGTGGAAGTGTGTGAGTGCGTGTATGTGTAGTGAATGTGGCGATGGCTGTCAGCAGTGACGTTGTAGCTGGGGGTGAGGAGAGCGCCGTTCAGCCTGGCAACCCAATGACAAGACAGAGGCACACATGTTAGTGCAGTCCATGTGTGAAGCAATGACTGGGGCTTACTTTGCAGGTGGAAGAGGGACGCTCAGGTTGGCCCGGAGGCTACTGCCAGGAAGACAGCGTCTGCTGTACATGCCGGTGATGGACAGGTGGCCCGCTGGAGCAAGGAAGGCACGTTCCGCCGCCGAGGAGAACTAATTCCTCCGCCAGAGAAGTCCACCTGTGCACAGGGGAAAAAGGCTGGAAAATCGTGAGTAGCAATAGCGCTTACTTGGTGTGGTGAGGCTGAATCCTTCCTAGGGATGAAGCCAGGATGAGGAGATCCTAGACAGGAGTGAAGAGGCCTGGACGTAGGCTTGAAGACGAGAGTCGAGCTTCTGTAGTCAGGGAGACAGACGGCTCCGTGCCAGACTCCAGGCAGAGCAGATCATAAAGCCTGTGAGTGATGGGGAGCAGGTGTGCGCGCAGCTGTAGAAGATGATAGCACAGAGGGAATCATTACAAAACCAAGCTCCTCCTGGCCCTACTTCCTACCCCCCCAACCCCCCGAGAAACTGTGTACATTGAGGCAATCATCCAGCACATTGTCATGCTCACGGCAGGAAACCAACTCCTCATCAAGCAGGCTTTTAGATGACAGTCCAAGCTCTTAATGTAATCCACCCAATTTTCCACAGGCCTTCTGTAGGGAGATCCTTGTTGTCGGAGCATGATGGAGCCAGCACCTCAGATGTATTTTCCATATTTATGTTGCACTGAGCATACCGGGTGTTGGGGAGCATCCAAGAAAGTGCATACTTTTTAAAGGCATACTTTTTACCCATTAAATTCCTGTACAAACTGCTCCCTTTGTATTAAAAAAAGTAATCTAAGAGGGTTTGTTTGCTTGTTTCACTGAACGTTAGTTATAGGTATGTTTGTTGAAAATCTAGAAAGGCAGAGGTCGCATAGATGAGCCTAAACAACATATTTTTGGGTGTGTGTGTCCAAAGTATGAACCCATTTCAGTGGACAACTTTAGATGTCAGTAAGGTGGGAACATAATTGGAAACAAAATAGGTAGATCTCTGTTAAATGGTGGATCTGGTTCAGAAGGGTGTCTACTACTACTGCAGTGAAAATGAATCAGCACACTCTTTTTAAAACACACTTGCTATGTGAGTGGTGATTAATAGCACTGCCATCAGAGAAATGTTAGGTGGAAAAGTGTAAAAACAAAGAGCTGCAGTCATGGTTACTGGGTTTCCAGGGCAACCAACCCAGTGGAGCTGAACGGTCCCAACCTAGTGCTCACTCTAAAATAATTATCCTAAGAGCCTAAAGTCATTTTGATTTCATTTGGTTTGCAAAGCAGGATACAAATAGCCCCCTACAAATAAACTCCACTGTGCCCACTTGTTAAAAGCATCATAAACACTTAACAGTTGGATTGTAGACGGCATTAAAATACTTGAGTGAAATATGAAACCACAACTCAACAGCTGCTCAACATTATTTCATTACATTATGTTTATAAGGCCAACAGGGAGTCAAGGCACACTGGCAAATGATGATGACTTGCCTTAGTCAGGTAAAAGCAAATTAGTTTAAATTTCCAGGAAGATAAGATAAGATAAGATAAGATAAGATAAGCCTTTATTAGTCCCACAATGGGGAAATTCCAGAAAAAAATTATAAGCACACTTCTTATTGGAGTTTATGCAACAGTCAGTTCTGACCGAGCAATTTGATTGGACCATAGGGATTCCAGGCGTTACTTTATTTCTCGATAATTACATTCCAATTTCACTGGATGTGTATCACTCCATTTCAAAGGCGTTCATGTAACTGTTAATTACTAACAGTAATTTACTATCAAGTCTCTGACAGTTGCAGTACTGTTTTGGATACCTTAATTTCGACAGTGAGGTGCTGTTTGACAAGAAATTATACATCTGTGACCCAGAAGTCCCACCATTTAAAAAAAAAATGTTCCTGTCTACCCTTCCATCATTAAGCTCTGTGGCTGCCTCATCAGTTCCAGGAGCAAGCTCATAAAGCTGTTTCACGTCTGTTTAAAAAAAAAGGCGGTGCTAGAGTTTGATTTATTGTCTCGATTAACAAACCACAATACCTTTGTGGTGATGGACTTTTTGTTTCATTTGAAAATGTGAAGAAAAGTAAGCAAAGTGTGCTAAATCACTAGTATGCTAACTACTAGCTACCAGTGTTCTGGCGACCAGCGTTTTGATCTCTGGTCTTCTGCAGTACCGACTCAGCAGGTACATGATTTATAAACACTTATTACTTTTGCACGTGACAATATTTGATTTGTTTACATGTGCGTGAAATGACAATAGATGTCTTCATGCTGATTGAGATGTTTAGCAACAGTTGTTCTGTAATTTCCCCATTGTGGGACTAATAAAGGCTTATCTTATTGGCTACATTTAGAAGAGACAAAATAATTGGTTAAACAAACAAATCATAATATTTTGTCCAGTATTGGTGTCATTTAATAAATTGTGCTTGCCAGAACTGTTGTATAAAAGCAATATTACACTCAACGTTGTTACGGTATCATTAATATAGTAACTGCAGGTGTGATACTCTGATGTCGTCCACACCCGCAGTTACTATATTCATGATACCGTACTTCATCTCATGTAATATTGCTTAATTAAAAGTTTTGTACAGTCCAAACTGATGAAAACAGGTCTCACTGGAGTCTTTCAATTCACTTGAAGGAATACAGGTAGGATTTTGTAGTCTTGTTTTAGAACAAGGGTGGTAACCTCTGCCATGGAAAGAGCCATTTTGATTGTGCACTAGAGTGACACGCTTCTTGCAGTTGTCGCTCCAAAATAAGGAAACACTGTAAATATCATGTTGACTTCCTTCAGATTTTTACACAATAAGAGCTCTCAACTGATCCCCAGCAATATTACATGAGAGTGAGTACAGCATCAATGAATATAGTAACTGTTGGTGTGATACGCCCCCCTGTGATGTAGTTATTTATTGTTCATATATTGTTCTGTTACTGGAGCTCTTATTTGTGTAGCACGAGGTGGTGGCTCCACCTTCTGGTTCCTCCAACCGCGTGTGTATAAGAGGGGCTGCAGGTAGAGGGACGGTCTCTTCCGCCTTACCTCTGCCAGTGGCTGTATGCATGGTCAGGTGCAAAGTCCTGTATTATAATAAACCAGTGTTCAGCTCCACTTCTGGCGTTCTCCTTGTCTTCAAGTTCAGACATAACACCCCCCTTACCCACCATCCTGTCAAGCAGCTAGGTAAGCAGAACAGAAATCTGCAACCCAGTCTCAGTAAAAAACATATCTAATAAACGTTTTCCCACCCCTCTAAAAACTTACATTTCCATGTTAAATCAAAAAACAACTTGCCTCGCTACGTTTTCACAAGTTCACTCACTGCGCAGTGCTCACCGCACATGCGCAGAATAACACATCTTTTACTTTGCGTTCCCAACACTCATTCAGTTGGTGGGAGGGGGACGGTTATTTACACAGCTGTTTCAGCAAAAACACACAAGTTCAACTCCCACTCTTGTCTATCACTGACCTTTTTCTTTCTTCCCCCCCCCCCCTTACTTTGCAGCGCGGTGGAGTTGTGGTTAGCACTGCAGCAGCACAGCAACTCACCCTTGGCCAGGGGATCCTTGGTTCAATCCCTGCCCCCGACCAACAGTAATCAGTGTGGAGTTTGCATGTTCTCCCCATGTCTACGTGGGTTTACTCCGGGATTTCTCCGGTTTCCTCCCACATGCCAAAAACAAGCAAGTCAGGTTAATGGGCATCAACTGGGGATTCTAAATTGTCCTTAGGTATGACTGTGAGAATGAATGGTTGTCTGTCTCTCTGTGTTGGCCCTGCGATGCAGTGGCGATCTGTCCAGGGTGTACCCTGCCTCTCACCCAAAGATGATGGGCTAGGCCTCCCCGCAACCCGAAAAGGATTAAGCGGAAGAAGATGGATGGATGGATGGATGGATGTTTTTCACTCTACTAATCAAAGGTTCCTGTGTGGAGAGTGTGGAAAGACGAGGCTGAGTTTATTTCACAAGTCCAGTTTTATTCACATTCTCCAACATTCAAAAACAGAAAGGGAATCAATCCCCCAACATCTGTCCCTTTTATACCCCAGGACATCAAAGCACACAGTCACATTGTCTTTTAATCCCAAGTCACAATGCATCCTCCTCCAGGTCTTCTCACCTCCACCTAAAGTCCTGGTGGTCAGGAAATCCCTCAAGGCCATCTCTTTGCATACAAAAGGCCAGATCTCACATCCTCCTGTTACCCTTAGGAGGTTCAGTCCTTTTGTTCCTCTGAGACGTGAAGCATACAATAAGCATACAGTAATATATGTTATGACCCGAGCGCCGGTTCTGATCGCACTCGGGCTAAAGTTATGTCTCGCTGCCGGCCTTGACAGCTGCGGGCTGTATTCTGGCCTCACCGGGCTCTTATTGTGAAGGTGCTCGGTGGGGTTTCCGCCTGTCAACGGTCAGCCAGCTGAGTGTCATTACCGTCGTTAGTGTTTCGCCATTTAAGCCCAGCACTGGTGACGGTATGACGCAGCAGTGTCAGTCGTTATACGTCTGAGTTACGGCTGACTTGGACTATCATCTACCTTGTCTGCTTGTGGTTGACCGCCACTTCTCCGGCACCAGTAAGTGAGCTTTTAGCCTTACCCCTTCCGGTGAAAGTAGACCTTTGTGTGTCTTTGCTTCAGCAGCCCTGTGTAGCTAATTACTTAAACAACCTTTGCCTGTGTATGACCGTCTCCTCTTAAGGACCCGTAAGAGAGCTGTCTAGCCTTACGCCTCCGGAAGTGTATGGACTTATGTGTCATTGCCCCCGCATCTTGTGTTGTTCACTTTTCACCGTAATAAAACTCACTGTAAACTCACTGGTGACTGTGTGCGTCTTATGCTGGCTCGTGAGGGCCAGCGCATGACAATATATATGTGAAGCATATGAAACCCACATATGTGCCACATGACATCCCCCCAAAACGTCTAAGATGGAACAACATAACCACAGATTGCATGTCATAATAAAATCACTACATATCAGTCCACGTGCCGCTTGGGCCTCAGTCTTCTCCCGTATCTGCTGTAAGCAGGCTGTACCACCTCCGCAGCGTCTTCCTGCTGTGGAGCTGCTGCCTGAGGATGAGAACTGTTAGTCAATCTCTGTGGGTGTTCTGGGGAATGCTCTCTAGGGGGTCTGCCACGCCGAGGAGCCTTAGCCAACTGCACACCTTCGTCAGCTATCACAAAAGTGGGTTTGAGCCTGTTTATGCCAATCATTTCTTTTCTGCCCCCCAAATCTAGCAAAAAATGCTTATCCCCTGTTTCCAGCACTCTATATGGTCCATCATAAGGTGGGCGTAAAGGTGGGCGATGGGCATCATGTCTGACAAAAACAAACTCCGCATTTTTTAAAGCCTTAGGCACAAAAACACGTGGAAAACTGTGGTGAACGGGGCCAGGTAGCGTGCTTGGGCCCGTGCTATTCTGTAACCGCTGAGCCGGGGAGCACTCTGGCGCTGGATTATCTGGGAGAAATTCCCCGGGCAGCCGAAGTGGCTGTGCGAAAACTAGCTCAGCTGGGGAGGCTTCTAAATCCTCTTTAGGTGCAGAATGCAACCCCAATAAAACCCATGGTAGCCTGTCCACCCAATTTGCATCCGTAAGCAACGCTCTGAGCGCCGCCTTCAATGACCTGTGAAAACGTTCACATAACCCGTTAGCCTGCGGGTTGTACGCGGTAGTGCGGTGGATCGTTGCCCCCAGGCTGCGGGCCATCGCTGACCAAAGTTCGGAAACAAATTGAGGGCCTCTGTCGGACGTAATGTCCGACGGGACTCCAAAACGCGCTATCCATGCCGTTAA
This sequence comes from Pholidichthys leucotaenia, assembly GCA_020510985.1. Taxonomy (NCBI): domain Eukaryota; kingdom Metazoa; phylum Chordata; class Actinopteri; order Cichliformes; family Pholidichthyidae; genus Pholidichthys; species Pholidichthys leucotaenia. The sequence continues at coordinate 169,574,375 of CM035846.1, forward strand.
AAACGCGCGCACCACCTCCTCGGCTGTGGTCGACGACAGCGGAACCACTTCCGGCCAGTGCGTGGTGTGGTCAACCATTGTCAGCAGATGTGTGCACCCTTGGGAGGGTGGGAGGGGGCCTGCGAGGTCCACGTGGACATGATCAAACCTTTTAGCTGGAATGTGAAACGGCTCCAAGGGAGCTCTCATGTGTCTATGAACCTTGGCTCGTTGACAAGCCATGCAGGCTGCCGCCCACTCTCTAACTTGTTTGTGCAGGCTCGGCCATACAAATTTCTCTCCTACCATTTTGACCGACCCGCGCACTCCCGGGTGCGCCAGAGAATGGATCGAGTCAAAAACGCGGCGGCGCCACGCGGCTGGTACCACAGGACGCGGTCGCCCGGTGGAGACATCGCAGATTAGGGGGGGCATACCGTCTTGCAGCACTCTGTTCTCCAGCCTTAACCCTGTTGGTCCAGACTGGAGCGTGCGCACATCCGCGTCGCTAACCAGCTCTGCGGCCATGGCTGCGGAATCTATCCCTACGCGGGCTGGAGCCGCCACGGCGCACGAGAGGCAGTCCGCCACTACATTAAGTTTACCCGCCACATGCTGGATATCGGTAGTAAACTCCGATATCGTGGCCAGCTGTCTCTGCTGCCGGCCCGACCAAGGTTCCGAAATCTTGGCCATTGCGAAAGTCAGCGGCCTGTGGTCAACGAACGCGGTGAAATGGCGTCCTTCCAGCCAGAACTGGAAGTGGCGAATGGCCAAGTGGAGAGCTAACAACTCCCTGTCGAATGCGTTGTATTTTCGTTCGCTATCGCGCAGGGTCTTGCTGAAAAAGGCGAGCGGTTGCCAGGCTCCGGCTACATACTGTTCCACGACCGCCCCTATGGCCACATCTGACGCGTCAGTAGTGAGCGCCATGCGGGCCGTTGGGACTGGATGTGCCAACAACGCAGCGTTTGCCAGGGCTGTTTTGACTTCAGAGAATGCGCGCTCTCGCTCCGGAGACCATTCGACTTTATTTGTGGGTTTTTGTTTTTTTAGTGGCGCATACAATGGTTGCATGAGCTGCGCTGTGCGGGGGAGGAAACGATTATAAAAATTCACCATTCCCAAAAACTCCTGTAATGCTTTGACCGTTTGTGGTTGGGGGAAATTTGTTACTGCGCGCACTTTGTCAGGCAGAGGAACCGCTCCTTCTGGGGAGACGCGATGCCCCAAAAAAATCAATCTGCATCACCCCGAACTGACACTTTGCTGGGTTGATTATTAACCCGTGCTCTGCCAACCTCCGGAAAACTGCCGTGACGTGGTTTTCGTGTTCGTCTTCGGACGCGCTGGCTACCAATATGTCGTCCAGGTAGACGAACACGATGGGGAGATTGCGCAACACCGCGTCCATCATGCGTTGGAACGTCTGCGCCGCGCCTTTAAGCCCAAACGGCATGCGCAAAAACTCGAAAAGCCCAAAAGGAGTTATTACCGCTGTTTTGGGTATGTCCTCAGCGCGCACTGGGACCTGGTGATAACCGCGTACCAAGTCTATTTTAGAAAAAACGCGCGCCCTCGCCAAATGAACTGAAAAATCTTGGATGTGCGGGATCGGGTAGCGGTCGTGCAGTGTAGCGTTGTTCAACCAGCGGAAATCACCGCAAGGTCGCCACGAGCCATCAGCTTTCGGGACCATGTGAAGTGGTGAAGCCCATGGGCTCTTCGAACGCCTGATGATGCCCAACCTTTCCAGGTTGGCGAACTCCTCGCGCGCTATGGTCAGTTTAGCTGAATCCAAGCGCCGAGCTTTTGCAAAAACGGGCGGTCCAGTGGTAGTAATAAAATGTTCCACCCCGTGTTTAGCCACGGTCGCCGAAAATGTTGGGACCGTGAGTGCTGGGAACTGAGTGAGGAGTGTGTGGAACTTACCACCTGCAGCTGTGACGTTGGCTTGTGCTGTTGGCGGGGCCACTCGAGCTGTACAGGGAATAGAATAAAAAGAGAGTGCATTAACCAGGCGTCTGTTAGCAAGATCAACCAACAAACCATGTGAGCACAAAAAATCAGCCCCTAACATGTTGAAATTGACTGCCGCTATGACGAAAGTCCACTCGAATGTATGGCTGTGTAAAGACAGAGTCCTCTCACCGAAGGTCTTAATCGCCGAGCCGTTCGCTGCTGACACCCCGGGACCACTGGAAGGCGCCAGCCGGTCAGCGTAGGAAGGTGTGATAAAACTCAGCTGGGAGCCTGTGTCCACGAGGAAATGCCTCCCTGAATGCGCATCCCTCAAGTAGAGCAGCTTGTTCTCCTCTCCGAGGGCCGCAGCTGCTACCGACCCACAGTCTTGGTGTTTCCCGAGCGCTTGAAATGGCACGGTGGAATGCACTTGCGTGCCCTCTCTGCGAAGCGGCGATGGTAGAAGCAAAGGACGTAGTCTGCTCCGTGTTTCCTGGCCCCTGCCGCCGCCGTCGTCGGTGGGTCTGGTGCTGCAGCCTCTGGCCCCCTGCCATCTGCGGACGTTGCGCCTAGCTCCGCTGCCGCGGCCGCAGCCGCGCGCCGTTTATTGGCGTTGAAGAGTCGTTGCGCCTCCTGGCCCAGCTTGTGGTAGTCTCGCCGGGCCAACAGTGGTGAACTGGCCAGGGTCACTCTCACCGCTGACGGTAGGGTCCTGAGGAAAAGGTGGGTGAAAATGAAGTTATCATCTTCGGAGTCTCTCAACCTCAACATCTTCTCCATCAGGTCTGCAGGTCTGTCGCTCTCAAATTCGGTCAGCGCCAGGAGCCCCTCTGCTCGCTCCTCCACCGAGGGGATAAAGTAACGGATGAGTGCAGCCTTCAACGTGCTGTACTTGTCGCTGTCCGGCGGGTGGTTGATCAGGCTCTCCACTCGCTGGGCTGTGTGGTTGTCCAGCTTTGCAACCACATGGTAGAACTTTGTGGCGTCTACCGAAATCCTCCGGAGGTTGAACTGCGCCTCGACCGCGTTAAACCAGGAGCGTGGATTGTTCTGCCAGAAGTCCGGTAGCTGAACTGTGGCTGCATTCGTTTGGCTGGCTCCTGACGAGTCTGGCTCGGGAGAATTGCTTCTGCTCATGATACGTCTTAGGGTCACCAGTGTGGAGAGTGTGGAAGGACGAGGCTGAGTTTATTTCACAAGTCCAGTTTTATTCACATTCTCCAACATTCAAAAACAGAAAGGGAATGAATCCCCCAACATCTGTCCCTTTTATACCCCAGGACATCAAAGCACACAGTCACATTGTCTTTTAATCCCAAGTCACAATGCATCCCCCTCCAGGTCTTCTCACCTCCACCTAAAGTCCTGGTGGTCAGGAAATCCCTCAAGGCCATCTCTTTGCATACAAAAGGCCAGATCTCACATCCTCCTGTTACCCTTAGGAGGTTCAGTCCTTTTGTTCCTCTGAGACGTGAAGCATACAATAAGCATACAGTAATATATATGTGAAGCATATGAAACCCACATATGTGCCACACCTGTGAGGTTAGGGTTAGGCATTAAAGTATGGGTTAGGTTAGGTTAGTTGCTCCATGCTCACACACAATAAAAGTGAAAAAACAAAATGCTGTTACACACGTTTCTTAAAGCTGTAAACGCCACGTACCCACTGCACGTCAAAAATCCTTTTTACGTGCCTCTGTACGTTTTCTCTGACTGACAAAACATGCTGTTGAATGTTTTTTGCTGAGACTGGGCTTGAAATCTGCTACCCTTATTGTGCCAAACACATTTACTTTGCCAAAAGGAGCATTGCTCATATTTGATATGTACTACAGTTTTTGCTAGATTTGGGGGGTAGGGAAGAGAAAGTTGGCATAAACAGACTCAAACCCGCTTTTGTGGTGGCAGATGAGCAAGTGCTGTTGGCGAGGGCCCCGCGGCGAGGCAGACCCCCGCGGAGGGCTTCACAGAGTAATGTTTCCCCAGAACCCCCACAGGTGCTGACAAAAGGTTTCCACCCCCAGACGGCAAACCCCCAGCGTGACAGCGCCGCGGAGATGTCCAACCCCAGCTACAGCAGATACGGCAGGAAACGGAAGCCCAGACAGCAGGTGGACTAATGTGTATTGATACTATCACGGCATGCATGTTGTTTTTCCCTTGTTTGTTCTAAAATGCTGGGGGGGCTTTGTGTGGGGACACACATTCGTGACCTGCTTTTGGACTCACATTTTAGACCAGAGCAAGGGCAGAGCTTCTGTGGTTATTACAGGAAGCTGCAGGAGAAGTAGCTTTGGCATGCAAAGCTTGAGACTGTGGGATATAATGAGGGGATGCATTGTAGATAGTGGTGTGATATCATGCAGAGAGGATGCATTGTTGCTGTCTTTATAATGCAATGGTTTTGTGAGATAGGATTAATGAGGGGATGCATTGTAGACAGTGGTGTGATATCATGCAGAGAAGATGCATTGTTGCTGTCTTTATAATGCAATGGTTTTGTGAGACATGTGACCTGTTAACTGTAAGAGTCCTGGTATTTAAGGATGAGAGTTCCCTTTGTCGCTCTCTTTTTATTCTGCTTCGTGATGTTGGAAGATGTGACTAAAACTGACTCAAGAGATGAACTCTGCCTCGTCATTTTCACATCTCCACACTGGTGACCCTAAGACGTATCATGAAAGAGGAGAATTCCCCCGGGCCAGCCTCGTCAGGAGCCCCCAGCCAAGAGAATGCCGCTACAGTCCAGCTACCGGACTTCTGGCAGAACAATCCACGCTCCTGGTTCAACGCGGTTGAGGCGCAGTTCAACCTCCAGGGGATATCTGTAGATGCCACAAGATTCTACAACGTAGTCGCAAAGCTGGACAACAACACGGTCCAGCATGTGGAGAGCCTGATCGACCAGCCGCCGGACAACGACAAATATGGCACGCTGAAGGCTGCACTCATCCAGCAGTTCACCCCCTCGGCGGAGGAGCGAGCAGAGAGGTTCCTGGGGCTGACAGAGTCGGAAAATAACATGCCCGCGAACCTGATAGAGAAGTTGTTGAGGTTGAAAGACTCTGACAACGATCACTTCATTTTCACCCACCTCTTCCTCAGGACTATACCGTCAGCAGCGAGAGTAACCCTTGCCTGTTCGCCACTGTTGGCCCAACGGGACTACCGCGCGCTGGGCCGAGAAGCGCAGCGGACTGTCAACACCACCAAGTGGCGCGCAGCTGCGGCCGCTGCAGCAGAACTCAGCGCGGCGACCGGAGACGACAGGAGGCCAGAGGCAGCGGTACCAGACTCATCGACGGCGGCGGCAGGGGCCAGGGAATGCGGATCGGACGTCCTCTGTTTCTATCATCGCCGCTTCGCAGAGAGGGCACCCAAATGTGTACCACCGTGCCAGTTCGGGCGTTCAGGAAAACGCCAAGACCGGGGGTCGGTAGCAGCCGCGGCCCTCGGGGAGGAGAACAAGCTGCTATACTTGTCGGACGCACGCTCAGGGAGGCAGTTCCTCGTCGACACAGGCTCCCAGTTGAGTTTCATCACGCCTTCCTACGCGGACAGACTAGCTGGTTCCGGAGGTCCCCGGGTGTCAGCAGCGAGCGGCTCGGAGATTAAGACCTTTGGTGTGAAGACTCTGCTTCTGTCTCTACACGGCCGTACATTTGAGTGGACTTTTGTTGTAGCAGCAGTAAATTTCAATATGTTGGGGGCTGATTTTCTGTGCTCGCATGGTTTGTTGGTTGATCTCGCTAACAGGCGCTTGGTTAATGCACTTTCTTTTGATTCTATCCCCTGCACAGCGCGAGTGGCCCCGCCTACAGCACAAGCCAACGTCACAGCTGCAAGCGGTAAGTTCCACACACTGCTCATTCAGTTCCCAGCACTCACAGTCCCCACTTTTTTGGAAACAGTCGCTAAGCACGGGGTGGAGCATTTTATTACCACTACCGGACCGCCCGTTTTTGCAAAAACTCGGCGCTTGGACGCAGCTAAACTAGCCATAGCGCGCGAGGAATTCGCCAACCTAGAGAGGTTGGGCATTATCAGACGTTCAAACAGTCCGTGGGCTTCCCCGCTGCACATGGTCCCGAAAGCCGACGGATCATGGCGACCTTGCGGGGATTTCCGCAGGTTAAACAACGCTACAGCTCATGACCGCTACCCAATCCCACATATCCAAGATTTTTCCGTTCATTTGGCAGGGGCGCTCGTTTTTTCTAAAATAGACTTGGTCCGCGGTTACCACCATGTCCCAGTGCACGCTGAGGACATACCCAAAACAGCGGTAATAACTCCATTTGGCCTCTTCGAGTTTTTACTCATGCCATTCGGACTTAAAGGGGCAGCTCAGACGTCCCAACGCATGATGGACGCGGTGCTTCGCGACCTCCCTTTCGTGTTCGTCTACTTGGACGATATTTTAGTAGCCAGCGCGTCCGAAGACGAACACGAAAAACACCTGACCACAGTTTTCCGAAGGTTGGGAGATCACGAGTTAATAATCAACCCAGCGAAGTGTCAGTTTGGGGTGGCGCAGATCGATTTTTTAGGACACCGCGTCTCCCCCGAAGGAGCAGTTCCGCTTCCTGATAAAGTGCGCGCGGTGGCAGATTTTCCCCGGCCACAGACGTCAGGGCGTTGCAGGAGTTTTTGGGAATGGTGAATTTTTATAACCGTTTTCTCCCCTGTGCGGCGCAACTCATGCAGCCGCTGTATGCCGCGCTCAAAAAAAAGAAACCCGCGGATAAGGTCGAGTGGTCCCCGGAGCTGGACCAAGCGTTCTTGGAGGTGAAAGCAGCTTTGGCAAGGGCTGCGTTGTTGGCACACCCAGACCCAACTGCCCGCATAGCGTTCACCACTGACGCTTCAGAGGAGGCCATAGGGGCGGTCATGGAGCAACATGTAGCCGGGGTTTGGCAGCCCCTCGCATTTTTCAGCAGGACCTTGCGCGATAGCGATCCTAAATACAGCGCGTTCGACAGGGAGCTGCTCGCTCTCCATTTGGCCATTCGCCACTTTCAGTTCTGGCTGGAGGGACGCTCTTTCACCGCGTTTGTTGACCACAACCCGCTCACGTTCGCGATGGCCGAGGTTTCCGAACCGTGGTCAGGCTGGCAGCAGAGACAGTTGGCCGTGATATCAGAGTTTACCACTGATATCCAGCATGTGGCGGGCAAACTCAATGTAGTTGCAGACTGCCTCTCGCGCGCCGTAGCTGCCCCAGTCAGCGTGGGAATAGATTACGCAGCCATGGCCGTGGAGCAGGGTAGTGACGCGGACGTGCGCGCACTCCAGTCTGGACCAACAGGGTTAAGGCTGGAGAACAGGGTGCTGCAAGACGGTATGCCCCCCCTAATCTGCGATGTCTCCACGGGTTGGCCGCGACCAGTAGTACAAGCTGCGTGGCGCCGCCACGTTTTTGACTCGATTCATTCTTTGGCGCGCCCGGGAGTGCGCGCGTCGGTCAAAATGGTAGGAGAAAAATTTGTGTGGCCGAGCCTCCGCAAACAAGTTAAAGAGTGGGCAGCAGCCTGCACGGCGTGTCAACGAGCCAAAGTACACAGGCACATGAGAGCTCCTTTGGAGCCGTTTCACATTCTGGCCAAGAGGTTCAACCACGTTCATGTGGACCTCGTGGGCCCCCTCCTGCTGTCACAAGGATGCACACACCTTCTCACAATGGTAGACCGCACCACGCGCTGGCCGGAAGTGGTCCCGCTGGCATCAACCACGGCCGAGGAGGTTGCGTGCGCGTTTTTAACAGCTTGGGTAGCGCGCTTCGGCGTTCCATTGGATATTACGTCCGAAAGAGGACCTCAATTTGTTTCCGAGCTTTGGTCAACAATGGCCCGCAGCCTGGGTGTCACAATTCACCACACAACCGCGTACAATCCGCAGGCTAACGGGTTATGCAAATGTTTTCATAGGTCATTGAAAGCAGCTCTCAGGGCGTAACTGACGGGTGCAAATTGGGTAGACAAGTTACCATGGGTGTTGTTGGGGTTGCGTTCTGCGCCTAAAGAGGACTTAGAAGCCTTCCCAGCAGAGCTCGTGTTTGCGCAGCCACTCCGGCTGCCTGGGGAGTTTCTCCCAGATAACCCTGCGCCAGACACCTCCCCGTCTCAGCTGTTGCGGAGTGACATAGAATCAAGCACGCTGCCCGGCCCCGCGCACCACAGTTTTCCGCGCGTTTTTGTGCCTAAAACTTTGAAGAACGCAGAGTTTGTTTTTGTCAGACACGATGCGCACCAAACCCCGCTGCGACCGCCTTATGACGGACCATTCAGAGTGCTGGAAACAGGGGACAAGCAGTTTTTGCTAGATTTGGGGGGGTAGGGAAGAGAAAGTTGGCATAAACAGACTCAAACCCGCTTTTGTGGTGGCAGATGAGCAAGTGCTGTTGGCGAGGGCCCCGCGGCGAGGCAGACCCCCGCGGAGGGCTTCACAGAGTAATGTTTCCCCAGAACCCCCACAGGTGCTGACAAAAGGTTTCCACCCCCAGACGGCAAACCCCCAGCGTGACAGCGCCGCGGAGATGTCCAACCCCAGCTACAGCAGATACGGCAGGAGACGGAAGCCCAGACAGCTGGTGGACTAATGTGTATTGATACTATCACGGCATGCATGTTGTTTTTCCCTTGTTTGTTCTAAAATGCTGGGGGGGCTTTGTGTGGGGACACACATTCGTGACCTGCTTTTGGACTCACATTTTAGACCAGAGCAAGGGCAGAGCTTCTGTGGTTATTACAGGAAGCTGCAGGAGAAGTAGCTTTGGTATGCAAAGCTTGAGACTGTGGGATATAATGAGGGGATGCATTGTAGATAGTGGTGTGATATCATGCAGAGAGGATGCATTGTTGCTGTCTTTATAATGCAATGGTTTTGTGAGACAGGATTAATGAGGGGATGCATTGTAGATAGTGGTGTGATATCATGCAGAGAAGATGCATTGTTGCTGTCTTTATAATGCAATGGTTTTGTGAGACATGTGACCTGTTAACTGTAAGAGTCCTGGTATTTAAGGACGAGAGTTCCCTTTGTCGCTCTCTTTTTATTCTGCTTCGTGATGTTGGAAGATGTGACTAAAACTGACTCAAGAGATGAACTCTGCCTCGTCATTTTCACATCTCCACAGTATATAAATATTATTTATAGACTTCTCTTATAATGACTTTTAATACTTTATTTAAATTGTTTTATTGATTATGGGGTAATGGGGAAGGGAGGGCTGGAAAACAACAGAAAACAAGCAGACTGACACAACTGAAACAAACGGAAGACAAACTTTCTTCTTCTGAAAAGGTCTCATCATGAGTCTGGTATCTGCACCTCTAAAAGAACAGAGAGACATATGTGTGTGTGCGTATGAGAGCGCACGCAAAGTGAGTGTTTGCCTGTGAGTGGTTTGCCAGGAAACATACGTACAAAGAGGGTGGCAGGCCACAGCAACACCCCCCCACCAAAAAAAAACAAGCAAACAAGACAGTGCCACCAACCCCCACAGAGCACAAATGTCCCGAAGCCACCAAGCCCCAGGACAGTCAGGTATCTGCCCCAGGAGGGGCAACAGGAGGAGGCAAGGCTGGACCAGCCAACTCCCATCACCCCCAGTGGGGCCAACGCCAGCCCCTGGGCCCCAGGCACCAGAAAGCCAATGCCCCCTCCCCCTTCCCCACACAGTGGACCCACGCCCACCCCAGCGTCCCAGACACACGTCCCGGGTGACATGGTGTAATATTCAGACCCAGGAGCAGACACAGAAGACAACATTAAAGGTAAGTGAAACAATGATTTTATTGACAATAATACTGCAAAATGGAAATGATGATGAGGATCTGGCAACCCTGCAGGAGAAGAGAACAGATACAGAGGTGAGCATATGATATTATAACAGGGAGATTAATGTTGTTTGTATGCTTACAGGTTATTCCTGGTGAAGCAGTGGGGACTTACAGCTGATCCACAGATGGTAAACGTCTGGGAAGAAGTCCAGAAGTGCAGGTGAGGGGCAAAGGGGAAAATTTAATAGAAGGAAATTACAAGTCATCCAAGCTTTGATTTCCTTAAGACAGGCCTCTAACTTAGCTAATTGATTACTATCATCTGGCTTCACTGACAGTTATAATTGTGTGTCATCTGCATAACAATGAATATGTATACAGTGCTTTCTAATAATGTTGCCTAACAGAAGCATATATAAACTAAAGAGAATAGGGCCTAGCACAGATCCCTGTGGAACTCCATGACTGAGCTTTGAGTTGGAAGAAAACTCATTACTGACATGAACAAACTGGAACCTATCAGATAAATAAGATGTAAACCACTGCAACGAAGTTCCATTAAGTCCAACATGGTGTTCTAATCTATCAACTAAAATATTATGATCGATAGTATCAAAAGCTGCACTAAGGTCTAAAAGGACAAGTACAGAAACAAGTCCATTATCAGATGCGATAAGGAGGTCATTAGTGACCTTCACTAAAGCTGTTTCAGTACTATGATGGATTCTAAATCCAGATTGAAACTCTTCAAATAAACCATTTCCCTGCAAGTGGTCAAATAATTGCATAGCAACGACTCTAAGATTTTTGAAATGAAAGGGAGATTAGAGATTGGTCTATAGTTAGCTAAAACTCCTGGATCCAGCATTGGCTTTTTGAGTAAGGGTTTAATTACAGCAGTTTTAAAAGCCTGCGGTACATGACCTAATGTTAATGAAGAATTGATTATTTGAAGAATAGAGCTACCAATAAATGGGAAGACTTCTTTAAATAACCTGGCAGGAATAGGGTCTAAAAGACAAGTTGAAGGCTTGGATGAGGATATTATTTTATCTAACTCTAAAAGGTCAGTTGGAGTAAACTCATCCAAACAGATATCAATTGAAGGAGTTGTAGTAGTTACTGTATTTAAGTTAACAGTGGGAAGAATCTGACTGATTTTATCTCTGATAGATAAAATTTTATTATTGAAAAAGTTCATAAAGTCCTGACTAGTAAGCTCTAAGGCAGGGGTGTCAAACTCATTCCATGGAGGGCCAAGACCCTGCAGGTTTTACTTCCACCCAGTGTCTTCAGCAGGTGTTTTCACTGATCAGCAATCAGTGGGAAGAAATTCAGTGAACTCACCTGTTGAAGACACTGGGTGGAGGTAAAACCTGCAGGGTCTTGGCCCTCCCTGGAGTGAGTTTGACACCTGTGCTCTAAGGGAATGCTAGGATTGACAGAGTCCGGACTTTTTATCAGCCTGGCTACAGTGCTGAAAAGAAACCTGAGATTATTCTTGTTCTCTTCTATTAATGCAGAATAATAACTTGTTCTAGCTTTCCTAAGAGATTTTTTATAAATAAGAAGATGATTTCTCCAAGCTAAATAGATTTCATCTAATTTAGTGGAGCGCCATTTTTGTTCTAATTGATGAGTCTTCTGTTTTAAGCTACGAGTTTCTGTGTTGAACCAAGGAGTTAGAAATCTCTGATTAGACTTTTTCTTTTTTAAAGGGGCCACCATGTCTAAGGTCTGATGCTGAAAAGCTATCACACTATCTACCATGCTATCAATTACAGAAGGAGCAAGCTCTCCATAGCTTATCTCTGTTTTGTTGACACATGGCATAGAGGAAACAATCTGCTTAAATTTGGTAACAGCATCATCTGAGAGGCATCTACTGTAGTAATATTTTTCTTTAGGAGCCAAATAGTCAGAAATAGTAAAATCAAAGGTTAACAGACAATGGTCTAACAGTACAGGTTTATGAGGAGACACTACCAGATTTTCTATTTCTATGCCATATGTCAGAACAAGGTCCAACGTGTAGTGGAGATAATGGATAGATTTCCTACTTTCTGAGAAAACCCCATCAAGTCTAATATTGAATTAAATGCCATATTAAGGCAATCACTATCTACATCTACATGTATATTAAAGTCCCTTACTATAATTATTCTATCTGATTTCAGCACTAAATCTGCTAAGAATTTGGCAAATTCGGAAAAAAAAACTCTGAGTAGGCTGAGGGAGGACGATAAACTATGGCAAATAAAATTGGGTTTAACCTAAAATTGCTAAAATGCCCAATACTAAAGACCAAGCCCTCAAAGAAATTATAACATGTTTTTTGCTTTACAGTAACTAGTAATTTGGAATGGTAAATTGTTGTTACTCCTCCTCCACGAGCAGAACTGGGATTTTGACAGTTTAAATAACCAGAGGGAGTTGATTCATTTAAACCAACATAATCCTCTGGCCCTAACCAAGTCTCTGCAAGGGATAGTAAATCAATCTGATGATCAATTAACAGATCATGGACTAGCAGAGACTTGGGAGTTAGAGACCTAATATTTAACAAACCGCATTTAATTTTTAAATTATGAGGAAGAACAGAGGCCAAGTCATTAAATTTAGAGGCTTCATGTTTAATTTGAGTTTTACCAACTTTTTGTTTAATCACTTTGGGATGCTTATACATCATATTTTTATTTACTTTGGAGGGAGCAGATAATGATTCTCTGATGGGGAAGACAGGGGCTAAGTTGAGGGGTGGCGGATGAAGAGGAGCTGCAGAGAGGCGTGTAAGACTGTGACTCTGTTTCCTGGTCCCAACTCTGAGCTGTCAAGGTTTTGGAAATTTGGATAAGAATGATGCCAGATTGTTAGATAAATGAGACGCACCATCCAAAGTGGGATGGATGCTGTCTCATCTAATAAGACCAGGTTTTCCCCAAAATGAGTTCCAATTGTCTATGTAGCCCACATTGTTTGCAGGACACCACACAGACAGCCAGCGGCTGAAGGATGACATGCGGCTAAACATGTCATCACTGGTCAGCTTGAGGAGGGGCCCAGAGAATACTACAGAGGCCGACATCATTTTGGCAAAGTTGCACACCGATTCCACACTAAGTTTTGTAACTTTCAACTGCCGGAGTCGGATATCGTTAATGTCGGCATGGATAACAATTGTGGAGTATTTACAGTTACTTTTCGCCAGCATTTTCAAATTTGACTCGATGTCGCCTGCTCTGGCCCCGGGAATGCATTTGACTATGGCCGCTGGAGTCTCTAGGTTCACGTTTCTGACTATAGAGTCGCCAGTGATCAGAGTTTTTTTCCTCAGCGAGTGTGTCGCTGAGCGGGGAAAAGCGTTTAGAGTTGTTGTCCACTAAACGTTTTCACAAAAACTAATTATTACTTGGTTATTATATGACAGCCGACAACTTTAATTATGTGGGAAATAATCTTTTAAACTGACGAACATCATATGTGTAACTCATGGCAAAATTTGATCAGGATCAAAAGATAATTTGGTCCTGATCAAATTTATTAGTGTATAGTAAACTGATGTTTACTATACACCAGTAAACATCCAGGTAAGTATATGGGGAAAAAAACATTTATTCTATAAATTTTGCTATGGCATTAAGATGAGACAGTTGTAGCTTTAAGTCAGCACCCAGATGTGATTTATCTGTAACAAACATATGGGGTTTCTTCTTCTGGCTGCTCCCTTTAGGGGTCGCCACAGCTGATCATCTACCTCCATCCCACCCTATCCCTTGCATCCTGTTCTCTCACATCAACCCTCTCCATGTCCTCCTTCACTACATCCATGAATCTTCTCTGTGGTCTTTCTCTTTTCCTCCTGCCTGGCAGCTCCATCTTCAACATCCTTTGTCCAATATATCCACTATCCCTCCTCTGCTCATGTCCAGACCATCTCAGCCTTGCTTCTCTTACTTTGTCTCCAAACTGTTCAACTTGAGCTGTCACTCTGATATACTAATTTTTAGTCCTGTCACTCAAAGTCAGTCCCAGTGAGAATCTTATCAATCTTCAACTCTGCCACCCCTGACACTTATCTCGATCCACTCCACCCTACCAACACTCTCTTCTTCACCTCTCATGCATTTTCTATTGCTTTGAATGGTTGACCCCAGATCTTTAAAGTCATCTACCTTCACTACCTCTGCTCCATGCTTCTTTACAGTTACACCTGTCTTTTGCTTCTCTTGACTTTCATGCCTCTTCTCTCCAGTGCACACTTCCACCTCTCCAGGCTCTCTTCCGTCTGCTGCCTGCTCTCACATGTGGGGTATTTTAGCGCATTCAAATTTGGTTTTAAATATTGAATATTTTCAGACTATTGTACAAGATACATTGACAACAATTTTTCAATCATATCCACATATTATAGGTACAGTCGTGAAAAAATTAGGATACCCCTTTAAATATTCAGTTCTTTATTAAGAAATGCTCTCATATCTATGTCTAACCTTGTTTTTGTTTTTATTTGCATTTTTTAACATTTATTTTAGCCATTTTATGTGGGAATGAATGTGGGGGTGTCCTAAAAAAGATGGGGGGTATCCTAATTTACTCCTCACTATTTGTTTAGAATTATATTTACAGAAAATTTGAAAAAAGTTTTTAATTCAGTTTTAATTGTTTAGTTGTATTACATGAATCTCCCAGTATTTTAAACACTGATATTAAATATCCATATGTCCAAATATGTTAAAAACCCACACGGGCTTATTTTTTTTGTATACTTTATTGATCCCCAGAGGGGAAATTGAGGGCATCGACCTGGATGGATGAAGCAGCCACGGAACGGCGCTATCCCTTTGCCATTCACACACACATTCACACCTAGGGCCACTTTAGAGTCTCCAGTTAACCTAACCTGCATGTTTTTGGCCTGTGGGAGGAAACCAGAGAACTCCCGGAGTAAACCCACCCAGACACAGGGAGAACATGCAAACTCCACGCAGATCACTGTTGGTCAGGGGCTGGGATCGAACCAGGGATCCCATGGCCAAGGGTGAGTTGCTGTGCTGCCACAGTGTTAACCACTGCGCCACCGCACTACAGAGTATCCTAATTTTTTCACATGACTGTACATAATATCATTTTGCTGATTACATATCAAACTTAAAGCTAAAATACAAACACATCCTGGATAATCACAGAATGAAAATGCAAGTGAGTTAAATACCATGTATAGCTATTAAAATGTATCAGTCTTGGAATATTTAATATGATCTGTGACCTTAACCTCTGATCCTTTGACTTCCAAATAAATACATTTGTAGAAGCTTACTTGTAGCTTTTCTGCACCAGGATTATTGATAGGTCCATGTAGATGCACAAGCCACCTATAAAAACTTTTACCTGGTCCTTAACCTCTTGCACACCGGTGTACCGCGGGCGGACACGTCTCTGCGTCCTAGAGCGCACGAGGGCGCACGAGGGCGCTGCGTCCTAGAGCGCACTGAAAAAAAAAGCTGCATTTCCATTCTTCCACTACAGACACAGCCGCGAGCAGAAAGCCAAAGGAGTGCTTTGATTGGTTTAGATATGATTGACCTCTCATTCGACTAATAAGAGCCTTGAATTGGGTTTCTGAAACCTTGAAGAACCAATGACTGAAAACCTAGCAAGAAGGACCCGCCTACCAACGGCTGCGAATACAGCCAGCCAATTGAAGCACAGAAGTTCAAAAGCTGTTTTGTGTAAGGCTGGGTGACACACAGGCGTTCGCCAGTCTTTTTTTCTTACTACTGTTCTTATTTGTTTTGAAAAATCGTTCGCCAAAACCGCAATCATGGAAGCGCAAAACCGCAATAATGGAATTATGGTTTGACTGGGTCGCTTGACCAGAACCACGAGTCCGTAACAAGCGGACCAGCGTCATGTTCGTCTGACAATGAGGAAGAGAAGTTCACCAGCGACACTGCTGTTGTGGACAGGTAAGTGTTATAAGCTAAATTATTCTTTATCCCTAAAAATTGTAATCCAAATGACTTTTGACCGATCGATAAATTACAACTGTACGTTATTGCAACATGACGGCTCCGGTCCGGTCCGGACGGCACACGGACCGTGTCCAGTCCGTGCACCGCGTCCGGAACCCCCCCCCCCCCCCCCCCCGCGAACGCCCCCCCCCCCACCGCTACTCTTCTGTAGTGGATTGCAGATATTATTGCAGATATTTTAGTACAACTGTGCGTAGTAGACCGCGGCGCCCGTCATGTGTCGATGGAGGATGTCCATCCTCTGTAGCGGGGGGGGGGGCAGTTGTTATCTTCTACATTACAGATATTTTAGTATAATTTTTATTGCACTGTAGGTTATTTTTTCTTGTAAAAAAAAAAAGCCACACATTTTTTATGTGGCATGCTTCTTTGTGTGTGGGGGCTTGTTTGTTCATTCATTCATTCATGAATGAATAAATACCCCCCCACACACACACACACAGCCCTTCACTTTTCATTAGCGCCCAAGATGAAGCTTCTATATTGAGTCATTCAGAAGTTACAGACGTTTTTCCACACTGTGCCATTTGGCACAATTTGGCACAGTTCAAAAACGCCTGGGAACAACCTAAGAAAAAAGCTGTGTAATATATTCATTTTTTGTGGTATTGCTACAAAATTTTGACCTCAGCTGGATAACACTTGGTTCTACATTTCTGTTGCATTTTCCAGCCCGGATCTGACAGCTGTGTGTTATTTGCAAGCATTTGTATCCAAAAAAACACCCAGGCGAAATTTATTTTCTTCAAGTTCAGTATGTTTAGATGACTGTTACTCAGTGGCAGGAGCACTTAGAGAGATTATGACTGTTTTGCCAAAAAATTCAAAGTGTTTTCTTTTAAATGAGACCAACCCCATGAAGATGCTGCAAAGGGTTGAAGAACAGCTTTTGATTTACTTTGGGTATGTTATTTTTTGGCATTTTTAGGGAAATTGACCAGAGTGCAAGGGGTTAATATACTTCCATGCCAATGCCAGGTAGGGATGAGCTGAGCCGATCGGCCATATCGGTATTGGGTTCAATCCAGGCAAAATGGTTGGATCGGTATCAGTAAGGAATAAAAGTAATGTACTGATCCGATACATTAACATTATTAAAATGAAGGCACAATCACGTTCTCAGCCGTGCTGTCAAATCACTGGAACCTGTCTGGTGGACTCATCTCAGTATATTGCTGTGTGACACCAGCATTTACAATTTTACACCACCAACTTGATAAAACAGTTGCAAAACTATCACGATAAAGGAGTATGCTGAATTCTGTCAAGAACCGAGCAGAAGCAAGTGTGTCATGCAGCAGCAGCTGCTGCTTCACCACTGGAATATGCTAAAAGTGAAACTAAAAGAATGAAACTTAAAGTAAAAACCAGAGGAGCAGGAATGAAGACATAACATGGGCTTACCTTTAGAATACAGGTACCTTTACAGGTACCTTTACAATTACAGCTGATGAGAGATAGGTGACAGAAGCATAACTAGCAAATTATAACCGGGGAATTGGAAGTAGGACTAGAACATTTTTAATAGGTTTGACCAGTCGCCCCCCGCCCCCGACTGCACAACAACCACTGCTGCCTCTAAAGTCATCGAGACCTGCTGTCCACACCTCACTCCACCAACACCCCCCCACTCCCAGCACACAGCCCCCCAACCTGACCCTCACTAAGAACCAGGTGAGGACGGAGCTGAGGAAGATCAAGGCGAGGAAGGCCTCGGGACCGGACAGCATCAGCGCGAAGCTCCTCAAGTCCTGTGCAGACCAACTGTGTGGGATTGTGGAGCATATCTTCAACCTGAGCCTGAAGCTGGGGAGGGTACCACAGTTGTGGAAAACATCTTGTGTGGTACCTGTACCAAAGACTTCCCACCCCAAAGATCTGAACAGCTACAGACCAGTGGCCCTGACGTCTCACATGATGAAGACCCTGGAGAGACTGCTCCTTGCTCACCTCCGCCCCCTGGTGGGACCAGCGATGGATCCACTCCAGTTCGCCTATCAGCATGGCATTGGGGTGGAGGATGCAGTGATCTTCCTCCTTCACCGTTCTCTGTCCCACCTGGAGAAGCCCGGGAATGCGGTGAGGATCATGTTCTTTGACTTCTCCAGTGCTTTCAACACCATTCAACCAATGATCCTGAAGGACAAGCTGCTGTGCGCAGGGGTGGACCAGCACCTGTCATCATGGATCCTGGACTACCTCACTAACTGGCCACAGTTTGTGAGAATCCGAGATTGTGTGTCTGACACGATCATCGGTAGCACGGGGGCCCCCCAGGGAACGGTTTTGGCTCCCTTCCTGTTCACCCTTTATACTGCGGACTTCTCACACAACACAACACACTGCCATCTACAGAAGTTCTCTGATGACTCTGCGATCGTCGGCCTCATCTCCAACGGAGATGAAGCTGAGTACAGAGGACTTATCCAGGACTTCGTGGACTGGTGCCATCGGAACTGCCTCTAGATCAACGCGAGGAAAACTAAGGAGCTGGTGGTGGACTGCCACAGGCAAGGACAACCCCTCACAGCACCAGTAAACATACAGGGAACAGACATTGATATGGTGACATCCTACAAGTACCTTGGTGTTCATCTGAACAATAAACTAGACTGGTCACACAATACCGACGCACTCTACAAGAAGGGACAGCGCAGGTTGTTCCTACTGAGGAGGCTCAGGTCTTTTGGTGTACAAGGGGCGCTGCTGAAGACATTCTACGACACGGTGGTGGCATCAGCCATCACTTTTGGAGTGGTCTGCTGGGGCAACGGCATTACAGCAGCCGATAGGAAGAGACTGAACAAACTGATCAAGAAAGCTAGCTCTGTCCTGGGGCAACGCTTTGACCCAGTGGAGGAGATAGGAGAGAGAAGGATGGTGGCTAAACTGTCATCTCTGCTGGAGTCCGAGTCCCACCCTATGCAGGATATATTGAACGCACTGAGGAGCTCATTTAGCAGTAGACTACATCATCCTAGGTGCGCAACCGAGAGGTTTTGCAGGTCCTTCCTACCTACGGCTGTCAGACTGTATAACCTAAGCAGGGCTGCTCGCAGAGATAGCAAAAAAACGTGACGACCTAGTAGTATTGAACGCAAAAGACGCAACAGACTTACACAAATGGTCCCCTCCAGTATACAACTAGGACAATATCAGTCGCTACGGAGGGTGACAATATGTATGGGTACATATTCATACTATGTAGGATAACTAAGTAGACGGTTATGCTGTTTATTCCATCTTGCTACAATGCTCCGCACTTTGTATATACACTACCGTTCAAAAGTTTGGGGTCACTTAGAAATTTCCTTATTTTTGAAAGAAAAGCACTTTTTTTCAATGAAGATAACTTTAAACTAATCAGAAATACACTCTATACATTGCTAATGTGGTAAATGACTATTCTAGCTGCAAATGTCTGGTTTTTGGTGCAGTATCTAGATAGGTGTATAGAGGCCCATTTCCAGCAACTATCACTCCAGTGTTCTAGTGGTACAATGTGTTTGCTCATTGCGTCAGAAGGCTAATGGATGATTAGAAAACCCTTGTGCAATCATGTTAGGTCTGCAATGCTGTAATTGCTACAAATGGAGGATTCTTTGACGAAAGCAAAGTTTGAAGGAAAAAATTATTATTTCAAATACAAATCATTATTTCTAACCTTGTCAATGTCTTGACTATATTTTCTATTCATTTTACAACTCATGGTGGTAAATAAGTGTGACTTTTCATGGAAAACACAAAATAATTGTCTGGGTGACCCCAAACTTTTGAACGGTAGTGTATATTTATATATTTATGTGTACGTACGTATATCCACTGCTCTTATTTATATTTTTCGTATCTTCTTAATTATTGCTGTGAGTGTTGCTATCCCTGTGCTGTTGCAATCCTGGAATTTCCCCATTGTGGGACTAATAAAGGCTTATCTTATCTTATCTAACCAGTGTTGCCAGATTTCAAGAGAGAAACAAGTAATCAGCTCTATGGAAACAAGCCCCAAAAAAGCCCAACAGGCAACCTACCACATTGTGTAAAAGAGAGGCTGCTTGATAACATACAGTATATCTATGTATAGATTTATTTTTGTTTGCAGTGAATTGACTGTAAACACAGTCAGTATTGAATAACTTAATTTTATAAACTCTAATCAAAGGAAAATACATATACATTCTGTATAAGCAACAGCAAAATTATAGTAAACACAGTCAGCATTAAAACTTTGAATAAATTTTTAAACTCTGATCAAAAGAAAAGACGTACATCCTGCATAAGTAACAGCACTAAACACGATTACAGTTTAGTGATGTGGGATGATGGGAGTTGTTGTCCGCTAGTTGTTTACACAAAAACTAAATCATCATCATCATCCATATTTATTTTTGAACAGGACACAATTAATCCCTCAGTTGGGGTGGGTCCTGCTTGACTGCACTTCTCAGAGTCCCACTTCAGTGGTTCCTGTCCACTGGTTCAACCTGGGCCAGTTGTAGCTTGACCCGTCCATACGGACACCCTCTTCTTTGGTCTTCCTCTTCCATGACCTCTGCTGCTACAAGGATCGACCTCCATGACCTTCTTAATCCAGCCAACATTCCTCTCCAAATGGCTGAACCAATGCAAAAGGCACATGCAGAGCACATCCTCGAGGTCGTCCTGCTGCAGCCTAACCAGGACTGCTTGCGTGCTGACCTCATCCTAAATATTACTCTGTTATTATGTGACAGCCGACAACTTTAATTACATGGAAAATTATCTTTTAAACTGACAAACATCATATATGTAACTTGTGACAAAATTTGATCAGGATCAAAAGATAATTTTGCTCTTACCATTCATTTCGATGGAGAATTTTTTTTTTTTTTTTTTTCTGATGTAAGGTCCCATATGCACTGATCTGTATAAAACAAACCTGGATACCTCATGCGCCATTAGTGAGTACAGAGCAAGTGGAGTCGGGCGGGTCACTGATCTCTATAGAAAAACTGGATAAATCATTGGCCGCCAGAAGTGATTCTCCTGGCAGGCCACTTTTACCTCAGTAACTTCCCCAGAAATTAACAGATTTTGAACTTCTTCGTATGGAGACACAGCTTATAATCTTGCACAACCGGTAAACTATAGAAATTGAGTTGAGATTATGTTAAGCGGCCGTGGATTTGGATGTACCAGTGTTTGGGGTGTACTAATATGGCTGCCAGGTGGCTTCACTTCTGGCGATCAATCATCCGTCTAGTTTTTCTATAGAGATCAGTGGGGCGGAAGCGGTAACCAGGAAACGGGGGTGTGGATGGGTCCTGTAAACAAACTAACTATCACGCTCGTGGTTTGTGGAGAGCTGGGAGAGCTGTTACACAGACAACAAAGCAAGCCCAAATAAGCAACTACATGTTAAAAACAAGGTCAAAAACCCGCAACTGATGAGATTTGCAAGCGACTTTAGAGAAAAAACAAGCCCAAAGTCGTTTATAATAAGTGGATTTGGCAACTATGACTAGAACAACAGGGCTACATGAAATGGAACAGGGATGACTTCAAAATAAGAGCAAACCTAAAAACTATGGACAGAGAACAAACTACTAAATAAACTGAAGACCAGGAGAATATTTATGATGATAATAACAATAATAATAATAATGTGGTAAATAGTAAATGGCTTTCACTTATATAGAGCTTTTTCTCATTTCTGGATGACCTAAGGGCTTTACAGAGCCTACTATCCACCCATTCATGCACACATTCACACACTGATGGCAGCAGAGCTGCCATACACATACAGGCACTAGCGTGGCCACCAGGAGCAACTGAGGGTTCAGTGTCTTGCTCAAGGACACTTCGACATGCAGACTGCAGACGGAGCGGGAATGTTATAATATTAATAATCATAATAATGGATGACAAAGGCACAACTTAAAGTGTTAGTTCCTTTATTTTCAGATCTACAGCATTTTTTACCTCATGCACAAAGTGGTACTTTGAATTTCATCTGTTTATTTAAATACTCAGCTTTAAAGTTTTGCAATGAACTTGCACTTAAAACTTCAGAATGCATGTTTACATAGTGCTGACCAGTGAAATGCTGCCAATATTGCAAAATTTAAAATTAAAAAAAGCAGCAGCGTTGCTGAACTGAGTCAAATTTGTAATATATTCTTTGACTTTTAAATTTATCTTTGTCTATGTCTGCAAAATGTAACCAGACATTACCAAAGTATGTTCTGTACTGTTGTTTTAAATAAGAGAGACGGTTATTGGGTTTGGATAGGTATCGGCCGATACTCAGTCACAGTATCGGTCTTAAAAAAGCGGTATTGGCTCATCCCTAATGCCAGGCAGGGGAACGAACATACAAACAAACATACACATACCAAGTGTGCAAACCTATTGTGTATATCAGCTGTAATTACTGCTGAAATATGTAACACTTTCCTCACATGGCAGGTGGGAAACTGAGCAGGAGGTAAGAGGATGCGATCACATGTATCTGCTCTTACTCAGTTGCTGTCAAACTCATTTAATTATTAAGCTTCCACTTTTGCCTGTACTTGTGCTGCATGTGACAGTAATATCACCAGTCACAGTGAAGGTTTAGAAAAGGCATCATGTGCAGAAAACTAGATGTGCCAGCTTGAATAACTATAATTTTTCTAGTTATTAGCTGTGGGAACTAGATTTACATGAGGTTCAAATGTCAGAAATTACACAGGCAGCCTCAAGAAGCCGATATAGAATGCCTTCAAATGTAATGTTAGAATATAGATTGCTCCCAGCTAAAAGTGGCTGAACATTTCTTTTCCAGACTGTATAGCACGTGGGTGTCTGCGTTTTATTAACTGACTCATTTGTTCATTTGGATTCATCGGGGTCTCTGTACTTTACAGTATGACCATCACACAGAGACCAGTTTCTGAAACCGGTCCAAAATGCACGCGTGTGCGCACACACACACACACACACACACACACACACACACACACAAAGTTATAAAGAAAGATAAATAAAGTTTACAGTGTTTCTCATTCATTTTGCTTCAGAAGGAGTTGCACTGTCTTTGTCAATCTATAGAAAGCATATGATAGGATGCCAAGAGAGGAAATGTGATACTGTATGAGGAAGTCAGGAGTGGCAGAAAAGCATGTCAGGGTGGTGCAGAACATGTATGCAGACAATGAGACAGTGGTGAGGTGTGATGTAGGAATGACAGATGGATTCAGAGCCCCTTCTTGTTTGCCATAGTGATAGACAGGCTGACAGACGAGGTCAGACAGGAGTCTCCGTGGATTATGATGTTCGCAGATGACATTGTGATCTGCAGTGGGACTAGGGAGGAGATGTAAGATAACCTGGAGAGGCGAAAGTATGCACTGGAGAGAAGAAGGATGATATCTAGTAGAAGTGAGACAGAATACAGTGCTGTGGAAAAAGTATTGGCCTCTTTCCTGACTTCTTATATTTTTGCATATTTTGTCAGACTTACAGTAAATGTTTCAGATCATCAAACAAACTTTAATATTAGACAAAGACAAAGTAAAATTAAAGCTGCAAGCAGCTGTAAGCAAGCCCTCGCCCCCTGTGCAACCACGGACCCTGGTGCCCATCGTACCTAGCTGGCTGAGAAAATTTCCCGTTGTCGCGACAAGCACTGCATAAATAATAGAGTAAACCATTTGACGCAGTGCTTCCTGTGAGCAGTAGGTGGTGCTATAACTTTTGTCAGTCATTTTAATGTAGGAGCGTGTGGAGCTGGACTAATATCCATTGTAGAAAATTTGGTGAAAATCAGACAAAGTTTGTCCAAGTTACAACTTTCCAATGTTCCATGGCGAGGAGTCAACCTTTGCATTGTCGCCATGGCAACACTTCCCTGTCAGTTATGTGTTGCCCACCCATATAGGACTACATATGACAGTCACCTAAACCTATGTTCCAGATTTCATGACTCCAGGTTGTTCCCAACCATCCCAACAAGATCACGGATTGAATGGCGAGGAGGGCATGTCCATGGTAACAGCAGTGACGCCATGCTGAAAGTGACGTGCAGTTATGATCAACCAGGTTGTCTGATAAACCTCAGAAAATTGCATATCATTCTGGCAAGCGGCGCGTGAGTATGGCATATGAGTTATGGCCACTTCCTGTCCATTGGCGGTACGGGGGCGCTGTCACTATGTGTCATTCTTTGTTATAGAAATTATCAGTATTGGCTACCTATTCACCACACAAAATTTGGTTGAAATCAGTCAATGTATGCCAGAGTAAAAGCCATTGGAAGGGTGATGGCAATACTGCAAACTTGACCACGCCCCTTCTGCCAAATCGTGGGGCATTTGGAAAAGTTTTCAACAGCTTTTGATGGTACATGGGTATAAGGGTAAGGATAAGGGATAAGGACCTATACTTATATAGCGCTTTTCTAGTCTCAAAGACCACTCAAAGCGCTTCACTAATACTAACCCTCTATTCTAAGGGCCTATAGGAGACAGATATCCAGGGACAATTTAGAACAACCAATTAACCTAACATGCATGTCTTTGGATTGTGGGAGGAAACCGGAGCCCCCGGAGTAAACCCACGCAGCACAGGGAGAACATGCAAACTCCACACAGAAAAGTTCCTACCCCTGCCAGCCTGGGGATTCGAACCTGTAACCTTCTAGCTGTTAGGCAACAGCGCTAACCACTGCACCACCGTGCTGCCCACAAATGATTGGTACCATTTATGGTGACAATCAGACTATTTATTTCAGAGATATTGAAGAAAACCCTTGGTATAAGCTTCATGTCTCCAAGAGAGGGCACTATTGCTATTCATGAATATTTATAGCTCTAATTGTTCGGATGCATACCCATATACATCATACCTATCTTGGTGTCAATCCGACATCCCATTGTTGAGGTATTAAAACAACAGCATGATGCAAACTTTCTGATGCAAACCTTTCTGCCTCCTATAGTTGGTGCTGTAGATTTCTATGAATATTGTTCTATAGAACTGTTTGGAATTGGACTGATATCCATAATATTGAATTTGGTTGAAATCCGACAATGCATACCAGAGTTATTGCCGTCAGAATAGTCATAGAATGATCATGGCAAGGCATCAAAATTTGCCACACCCCTACAGCCATACCATCGAGCTTTTGGAAAAGTTTTCAATAACTTTTAATGGCACATGGGTATAGATGATTGTCACCACAAATGAGTTCAATCGGACTGAAATCTGAGGTCAAGTTCGATCAAATGCGTGAGGTGGAAATCTGATCATTGCCACTTCCTCCCAAAATGGCCGACTTCGTTGACACATAAAAAGACCAAAAATATCACTACAATAATCACCACCAAGTTTATGACAAGAATCCTGCATGAGGAAAACAATCAGTTTATCCAGTGTGATGAGTCATTAACATTATCCTTAACTCCAGCAGTCTGCAAAGCAGTCAGATTACGTATGGCTGAAGCAATGACACCTCCATCTGCATCATGTGCAGGTATAAAGGTGCAACAGTACTGACCTACAATTGTGCACACACTCCCATGGGTGGCAGTCAGCTGATCAGGTACCATTCTATTCTGTGTTGCTACAAGTCTTATAACAGTCATTTCCTCCCTTTCACCTTTCCAGGCAGCTAAAGAAAAATTCACAAAAGACTGTAGTCTATAATTAAGAGTCTCAACCCACAAGGTGTTTTTTGCCACTCCCACCCAAGGGAATAGCGACTCTACTACCTTTTGACCTGTAGTAAGTATCTTGAACTGCTCTGGCACATCCGTACCCCAGATTGAATCATGTGGTGTGAAAATGGCATCCTGTGATAGGTCTCTCTTCCCTCTGCTCGCCTGACCCGCTGACATAATCAGGGTGTTTTCAGTCACAAAGACAGGGGCACAGGTTCCTGCCCAATTCATAGGCAGATGGGAATATGCCTTACGACCACAAAGCCACCAACCACCCATCACCATATGTGCGCCATACATATGGAAGTTGCAGATAGCAGCACTGCAGAGCTCCAGCATGGTGATAGGTCCGTAATGACAACGGTTAGCCTGTGGACACCACCTGCCCATCCGATTGGTCAGGGTATTAGCATCACAGGTGCGGTGTATACTGTACACTGCCTCACACCGAGAAAGGGGTAGGTCGCCCAGAGGGTTGTTACCACTTCCCTTCAGACAAAAAGAAAAAGTCCCTGATGAAACTAACCTTGCCCTTACAGAGTAAGGGGTGTCATAAGTTCTCTGATTAGTGGAGTGACGAAAGAAATCACAAGAGTGATTCAAAATAATCTTTTTTGTATAGTCCCTTTCCATAGCCTTCTGTAAAAAACAGAGCTTTTGCTGGTTCCATCATTTTAGCCACAACAGCAATCTGTCCAACTAACATTGACACTAAGGAGCAAACATAACAATTAGAACGATTAGCTGTCCTGGCCGTATAGTTAGCATACCTCCACCACGTATTAGCAGCATATTCATGATCATGATGCTCATGTAGCTCTAGCCAATTATGCTGAATATGTGCAAGGTCCCTAGCATTAACCAAAGTAATAATGTCAGCCCTAGGATGATGATGCAAAGGAAACAACAAGTACACCCTTAGTGATTGAACGTCTTTCTTCCGCTTCTTGTCTCTCCATGATGGTCAACCACTTTCTTCCCTATCCCAAGCTGATACCGGATGCCACGTGGGGCGTCATCAGTCGACACTTGTATAGGGAAGCAATTAAAAAGTCTCTTGCTGAAAGTCTTTAATGGAAAGAAGTTGAAGATATTTATTCAGTAGTCCCTAGCTGTGAGTGCTGGGACTTTCACTCCTACGGACCTACTCCCAGTTTTTTTGGCTCCTGCCGCCGATCTGGTTCACTTTTTAGTCTAAAAAGTGAGACGGCGAAAGAGAGGAAGACGAGCGGGTGCCCTGGTGCGGCTTCACAGGAGAGGCACACGCACGGCTTTGCCTGGGATCTTTCTGTCCAATGTCAACTCCCTTTATAACAAGGTAGATGAACTGAGACTGCTGATGCGATTTAAGGACCTCTCCACCTCGTGTGCCCTCTGCTTCACTGAGACCTGGCTCAAGGAAAAAACACCGGACAGCACGCTCCTCCTCGAGGGATTTCAGCTGTTTCGTGCAGACCGCGACACGGGGCTCTCTGGCAAGACCACAGGCGGAGGAGTCTGCTTCTACATCAACAGCAGCTGGTGCTCCGATGTAACTGTGATCTCCCGACACTGTTCTCCTGCTCTGGAATATTTATTCATCAACTGCAAGCCATTTTATTCCCCGCGTGAGTTTGCTTCATTCATCCTGGCCGCTGTTTACATCCCGCCCGATGCGGACGTGCGCGAAGCTCAGCGCACGCTCGCGGATCACATTCAGCAAGCGGAGCGGACTTTCCCAGACTCTCTGGTTATTGTGGTTGGCGACTTTAACCAGAGCAACCTGAGCCACGAACTCCCCCGGTACAAACAGTTTATTAAATGCCCCACCAGAGGAGAGAACACGCTGGATCACTGTTACACTACAGTTAAGGACGCGTATCGCGCTGTTCCCCGCGCTGCGCTCGGACTATCTGATCACGTGATGGTCCACCTGATTCCCACATACAGAGACTGAAGCTCACAAAACCTGTTGTGAGCACTACAAGGAAATGGACCAGTGAAGCTGTGGAGGAGCTGCGCACGTGCTTGGAAATAACTGACTGGGACATGTTTAAAGGAGCTATGCATGATCTGCATGAGTACACGGACACTGTGACCTCATATATCCAGTTTTGTGAGGAGAGCATTCTTCCATCGCGCACCAGGGTGAGTTACTCCAACGACAAGCCCTGGTTCACAGCTAAGCTCAGACAGATCAGGAAGGAGAAGGAAGCAGCGTTGAAAAGTGGAGACAGGGACTGCTACAGAGAGGTCAAATACCGGTTTAGCAGAGAGCTGAGGAGAGCTAAATCTGTGTATTCTGAGAGACTCCAGCAGCAGTTCACTGCTAACGACTCTGCTTCTGTGTGGAGAGGACTGAGGCAAATCACCAACTATCGGCCTCAGGCTTCTAAAGGACAGGATGACAAAGCCCTTTGTCAAAGACTGTCCCAACACTATGCCCGTTTTGACACCTTGTCAGCTGTGTCCAACTCCCCCCTCCCCCCAGCGCCACTGCCTCCATGGTCCCCACTTCATCAAAGGCGGGCCCCCCCTGCTCCCCCCCTGCCCTTGCCATCAGTGAGCAGGATGTGCACAGACAGTTCTCCAGACTGAACCCGCGCAAGGCCCCCGGTCCGGACGGCGTGTCTCCCTCCACCCTGAGACACTGTGCGGAGGAGCTGACTCCTGTCTTCACAGACATTTTTTTTTTGTAACTTAGATTTTTATTCAATTTTCATCATATATATTGCATTCAGATCACAGTCTACATTTAAAAACACAGGGGCTAGAGTAAGAAAGAAAAAAAAGGAAAAAAAAAAAAGGGGGGGGCAAATGTTGGAGCATCAAGTTTTTAGTTTCCATCTCTTAATTCTTCTGGTTTTTCCAGTGTCTTTGGTTATTCTTTCAGTTTCTGTCTCGTTGTTGCACTTTGTAGTGTGTCCATTTCCGCCGTTTTTTTTCATACAGTCCTTCTTGCATTCTTTGTCGATATGTTAGTTTTTGCATCATACGTATGTCCTCAACAATGTCAGTCCATTGCTCTTGGTCAGGAAGAACTTCTGATCGCCATTTTTTTGTGATTGTTTTTTTACATGCAATCAACAAGATTTTAACTAGATATCTGTCCTCAGCCTGTATTACATTGTCTCTTTTAAGATCACATAAGTACATCAGGTTACAGTTCATTGGTATATTATATCCTAATATCCTCTGTATTGTCACATGTATAGATTTCCAGAATGATGAGATTTTGCTGCATTTCCAAAACATATGTGAGTGGTCTGCATTTTGAGCCCCACATCCCCTCCAGCATAAAGATTGGGTAGTTGTATATTTTCCTTGAATCTGTGGTGTAATGAAAAAGCGAATCAGGTTTTTCCATCCAAATTCCCTCCATGTCCTTGAATTTGTTGATGTGTGTTGTGTTTTCCATATTTCCTGCCAGCTTTCTTCTGTTATGTTTAAATTTAGCTCTTTCTCCCATTTCTCCTTTATATAGTTACTTGAATGTTTGTTTGCCATAAGTTTCTGATATAGCTTTGAAATAATTCTTATTTTATTTCCTGCATATGAGCTTAAAATGAATTGTATAATCTCGCTCACATCTGTTTGGAGGTTATGCCTAATCTTCATATAATAGTCTCTCATCTGCAGATATCTGAAGAATTCCGATCTTTCTAGTTTAAATTTTCTTCTGATGTTTACAAAGCTCCCGAGATCTTTTTTTTCCGATATTGCCCCATGTTGTGATTCCCTTGTTCACCAGATTTTTGTATCCCCTATCTTGCTTTGCCGGTTCAAACTGACTGTCAAATGCTACCCATTTCAATAGTTTTATGTCTTCCTTTATATTATACTTTTGTACTATTTTATACCACAGTTCCAAAGTAAATTTAGTGATTGGGTCTATTTGTTTGATTTGCTTATATGCATCTTTATCTCCTATTATGCTTTGTACTGGGAGTCCCTCAATTTCCTTTTCCATTTCTTTCCATTTTGCCTCATATCCTTCGTCGCACCAACATATGATATATCTTATTTGTGCTGAGTAGTAATATTCATTTAGACTCGGTAGGCCCATGCCTACTTTCTCTTTTGGTAACTGAAGAGTTTTATATTTCACTCTTGGCTTTTTACCTCCCCAAACAAATCTCGATATCATCCTGTCCCACTTTGAGAACTGGGCACCTGGAATCTCTGTTGGTAGAGCCTGGAAGAGGTAAAGTAATCTAGGTTGTATGCTGATTTTGACTGTCTCAATTTTTGAATTCAGATCCATATTTAGGATTGACCATCTATCAATATCTTTTTTTATTTCTTGTTCCAACCTATCATAGTTTGCTTTATAGATTTTGCTTAGATCTTTAGGTATGTTCACTCCAAGGTATTTCATTTCTTTTTGTTTCCAGTTTAGTTTGATCTTATCAGTTATCTGGTTTAGAGGGTTATAGTGGAATGTCAGTATTTGTGTTTTTGTTATGTTTATCTTGTAGCCTGATAATTTTCCAAAATTTTCTAGCAAGGTCATCATTTCTGTTATTGATTCATCTGGTTGTTCAAGGTAAACTATAATATCGTCTGCAAATAGCCCAATCTTGTGTTCCGCTCCCTTTATTGTTACACCTTTTAATTTCTTATTTTGTCATATCGCTTGAGCCAGTGGCTCTATGAACAGAGCAAACAAGGTGGGCGATAAGCAGCATCCATGCCTGGTTGATCTTTGTATATTTATTTTGTCTGTTAAGCTACCGTTTATCTTGATTCTTGCCACAGGTTCTTGATACAGCGTCCTTATGCATTGTACTGATTTTTCGTTAAATCCAAAGCGTTCCAGCACACTATATAGGAATTTCCAGTTAACCCTGTCAAATGCTTTTTCTGTGTCTAAACTCATTATTACTGCGCTTTTCTTTTCTTTATGTATTTGATTAATTATATGTATTGTTCTCCTGATATTGTCATGTGTTTGGCGTCCCTCTATGAAACCAGTTTGATCATCTTCTATCAATTCCGTCAAAAATGTCTTTATTCGTTTACATATAATTGTTGTATATATTTTATAATCCACATTTAATAAAGAGATTGGTCTATAGTTTCCGCATTGTTCTCTATCTTTCCCTGGCTTTAAAATAACTGAAATAATGGCTTCGTTCCATGATGGAGGTATTTTGTTGTTGTTCAACATCCAATTAAATGACTTTAGGAGCTGTGGCGTGAGTTCTTCTATAAACAATTTATAAAACTCAGATGGGTACCCATCACTACCTGGTGATTTACCGTTTTTAAGTGACTTAATCACATCTCTAATCTCTTGTGTTGTTATTTCTGCTGTTAGCTTTTCATTTTGTTGATTTCCTATTGATGGCAAGTCCAATGTGCATAGAAATTTTTTAATATCCTTAGTATTTGTTTCTTCAGGTTGCGAGTATAGTTCTTGATAGAAATTATGGAATATTTCTTCGATGTTTTCTGGGTTAACTGTGGTTTTATTTGTGATGGGGTCTTTAATCTTATATACATTATTCACTGTTTGTTGTTTTCTTAACCATTTTGCCAGCAGTTTTGTGGCTTTTGGCCCCATTTCATAATATTTTTGCTTTAGATATCTATTTTTCCTTTCAATTTCATCTATTTGTGTTTCTTTTATCTTTATTTTTTCTCCTTTAATTTCTTGGTATATTTTTGGGTCATTTGTGCTTTGATGTTTACATTCTAATTCCCTCAGTCTCTCACATCTTTGTTCATATGTTTCCAGTTTAGACTTATTTAAGTCTCCTCCACAAATTAGGACTCCTTCACTGTGTGTTGCTGTGAGATCAAACAGATGTTGAAAAAAACCCTTGTCACTTTCTGGTGGGGCATAGATGTTCACTAATGTGATCTGCATACCATCTATTCTTCCCTTTATTATTACATACCTGCCTTCTTTATCCTGGATTTCTTGTTTACATTCAAATTGTATTTTATTTGAAATTAGTATCATAACCCCCCTTTTAGTTCCTCCCTTAAATGAACTGTAATAGGAGTTCTTATAACCAAATCTCTTTAGTTTCACATGTTCTGTCTTGCTCAAATGTGTCTCTTGCATAAATATAATTTCGGCTTTTTCCTTCTTGAATTTTCTTATTATTCTTTCCCTTTTAACAGGTGAGTTCAGACCATTCACGTTTAGTGTCATTATCTTAAGATTTTTACCCATATTTATGTTTTTCCGTTTTTTTTAACTTGTGCTCCTAGCCCCTTTAACAACAAAAATAACACATATTTATAGAAAAACACATTAACAAATCTCGACCTCCGTACTTTGGGCCTTTCTTTTGCCCACTGGTCTCTGTTGGAGGGTGGAGGGAATGTCCTCAACGAGTGAGGGGCCCTCCCTAGACCTGTATTTACTATCCAAGTAATAGTCATTAGTCTAGAAATGTCCAACAAAAATCACTTAAACCTCTCCTAGCCGTTTGTTTCTCTTTTACCTTGTCTTCTTGGCCTTCATTTCTTCTGTGCCTTTCTTAATCTTTGTTATGATCTAGGCTTTCAGCTGAAAGCCTTGCAGTTTTTCCTGGGCCCGCTGCTCCACGTCTCTCCCCCTTCTTCTGCCGCTCACTTGTCTCCACTCCGGCTGTCGTGATGCGTTCAGTGCCGCCGCTGCTCCAGCTCCTTCCTCCGGTACGCTCACCACAAAGCCCCGCTCCGTCATGTCCCGCGCTGCCTCTCTGGCCGTGTTGTAGGTTTTTACGCCGTCCTCCCAATGAATCCTCATCTTTGTTAGCTGCGTTTGGAATCTAATTTTTTTCTCTTTCAGCGTTTTTTTAATGTTGGCATATTTCTTCCGCTGCTGCACAATTTCTGTCGGGTAGTCATGATCAAAGAATATCTGTTTGTCGCCGATTCGTATCTTTTTTTTCCACGCTTGTGTCAGGATTCTTTCCTCTATGTCATATTTCAGAAAGTTTACCACAACTGACCTGGGTTGAGAGTTTGGCTTCGGGTTCTATGCCGAGGCTCTGTGCGCTCGTTGAATCTGCAGATCCGCTTCACCGGGCAGCTCAAGCTCTTTTTTTAAGAACTGATCCATGAATTTCGTCATCGAGTTGCCTTCAATGCCCTCCGGGATCCCGAAGATGCGTATATTGCTCCGTCTGGACCTGCTCTTCAGGTCGGTTATTTTTTCCTGCATCTTCTGTGTTTGCACCGTCAGGGTCTGCAGCCGCTCGCTTGCCTCGGTCTTCCAGTCTTCCAACTCCGATATTCGGGCCTGTGCTTCTGTCATACACGCCCGTTGAGAGCGCAGCTCCTCCATGTTTTCTGATAGTTTGTGCTCAATTTCTCTTCAGAGGCCCATAATTTCCTCTTTCATCTCTTTTTTCAGCTCCTCCTTAAGAGCCGCTAAATCCTGTTGGAGTTGCCGCTTGAAGTCTTTTAACTCTTTACCTAAATTGGCGAAGCCAGTGTTCATGGTATCGAGTTTGGCGTCCTCCATTTTCCCTGCTGCAGTCACCTCGTTTTTTTGGGCCTCGTGTTCAGTGATTTCTCCTGCGTTGTTGAAGAGGAATTCTTTAATTTTACCCTGCTTTTGTCCGTGTGCCCGGCTCCTTCGTGTTTTCATCCCTTGGTTTATTGATCCGTTTATGTCGAGTTGGCCATTTACCAATGATTTTTAATCTGACTAGAGAGAGCTCTCTGTTTAAGCGTTATGTCTCTCCGCTATCATCCCGGAAGTCTTCACAGACATTTTTAACACCTCCCTGAAGTCATGCCACGTGCCGGCCTGGCTCAAAACCTCTACCATCATCCCTGTCCCCAAGAAGCCACGGATCACTGGACTTAACGACTACAGACCTGTAACGCTCATCTCTGTAGTCATGAAGTCCTTTGAGCGCCTGGTCCTGCCCCACCTCAAGACCATCACCACTCCCCTCCTGGACCCGCTGCAGTTCGCCTACAGAGCCAACAGGTCTGTGGACGACTCAGTCAACCTGGCCCTCCACTCCATCCTGCAGCACCTGGACTCCCCGGGAACCTACGTCAGGATCCTGTTTGTGGACTTCAGCTTTGCATTCAATACCATCCGCCCCGCTCTGCTCCAGGACAAGCTGTCCCTGCTCAACGTGCCTGACTCCCTCTGCAGGTGGATCACCGACTTCCTGACAGACCGGAGGCAGCATGGTTCAGATGTTGGCAGGGCCGATGATAGCAGTGGGCAATCAGCCGATTCAGATGTTAGCAGGGCCGTTGATAGCAGCGGGCGACCAGCCGGTTCAGGTGTTAGCAGGGCCGTTGATAGCAGTGGGCGACCAGCCGGTTCAGATGTTAGCAGGGCCGTTGATAGCAGTGGGCGACCAGCCGGTTCAGATGTTAGCAGGGCCGTTGATAGCAGCGGGCGACCAGCCGGTTCAGATGTTAGTAGGGCCGTTGATAGCAGCGGGCGATCAGCCGGTTCAGATGTTAGCCGGGCCGTAGATAGCAACAACCAATCCGCCGGCTCAGATGTTTGTGCTAACCCAGTGGTCTGCTGTTTAATAGTGGCAGGTCCAGGGTTAAGGTGAATATCCCCTGCCAGAAGTAGCAGTACTAACAGTACTTTAACTGTATAGCCTCTGCCATATTGTGATATTTGCTTAACAGCCATGTTTGCCTTGTTTTGGAAGCTTTTTCTCAGGCCTTTTGAAGACCAGATAGAGTACAGGGTGAAATAACCATGTCCATATCCATATAAATAAAACTTTTTAGCTTCACCTTTAGTTGAGTTGGCCGGAAAACCCTTCTTGTTGCAGGTCCAGACACACAAAGACAATAAGAAGAAGTAGATAAGCAGAAAGTGGCTAGAAGTGGAGCCCATCAAACCACTCCTCACTCCGGTGGCAGCCATCTTGGAAGATGAAGTGAAGCATTGTGTAAAATCCATAATGTGACTTTTCCAGTCGATCCAGAGGTGTGTCTTATGAGTAACATGTCCACAACTAAATTTATACAGTGGTGTGAAAAAGTGTTTGCCCCCTTCCTGATTTCTGATTTTTTTGTATGTTTGTCACACTTAAATGTTTCAGACCATCAAACAAATTTAAATATTAGACAAAGATGACACAAGTAAACACAAAATGCAGTTTTTACATGAAGGTGTTCAGTATTAAGGGGGAAAAAACAAACCTACATGGCCCTGTGTGAAAAAGTGATTGCCCCCTAAACCTAATAACTGATTGGGATACCCTTAGCAGCAACAGCTGCAATCAAGCATTTGCAATAACTGGCTATGAGTCTTTTACAGCGCTGTGGAGGAATTTTGGCCCACTCATCTTTGCAGAATTGTTGTAATTCAGCCACATTGGAGGGTTCTCGAACAGGAACCGCCTTTTTAAGGTAATGCCACAGCATCTCAATGGGATTCAGGTCAAGACTTTGACTAGGCCACTCCAAAGTCTTCATTTTGTTTTTCTGAAGCCATTCAGAGGTGGACTTGCTGGTGTGTTTTGGATCATTGTCCTGCTGCAGAACCCAAGTGCGCTTCAGCTTGAGGTCACAAACAGATGGCCGGACATTCTTCTTCAGAATTTTTTGGTAGACAGCAGAATTCATGGTTCCATTTACCACAGCAAGTCTTTCAGGTCGTGAAGAAGCAAAACAGCCCCAGACCATCACACTACCACCACCATATTTTACTGTTGGTATGATGTTCCTTTTCTGAAATGCTGTGTTACTTTTATGCCGGATGTAATGGGACACACACCTTCCAAAAAGTTCAACTTTTGTCTCGTCAGTCCACAGAGTATTTTCCCAAAAATCTTAGGGATCATCAAGATGTTTTCTGGCAAAACTGAGACGAGCCTTTACGTTCGTTTTGCTCAGCAGTGGTTTTTGTCTTGGAACTCTGCCATGCAGGCCATTTTTGCCTAGTCTCTTTCTTATGGTGGAGTCATGAACACTGACCTTAACTGAGGCAAGTGAAGCCTGCAGTTCTTTGGATGTTGTTGTGAGGGTCTTTTGTGGCCTCTTGGATGAGTTGTCACTGCGCTCTTGGGGTAATTTTTGTCAGCCAGCCACTTCTGGGAAGGTTCACCACTGTTCCATGTTTTCGCCATTTGTGTATAGTGGCTCTCACTGTGGTTTGCTGGAGTCCCAAACCTTTAGAAATGGCTTTATAACAGTTTCCAGACTGATAGATGTCAATTACTTTGTTTCTCATTTGTTCCTGAATTTCTTTGGATCACAGAATGATGTCTAGCTTTTGAGGATCTTTTGGTCTACTTCACTTTGTCAGCCAGGTCCTATTTAAGTGATTTCTTGATTGAAAACAGGTGTGGCAGTAATCAAGCCTAGGTGTGGCTAGATCAACTGAACTCAGCTTTCCAAAGATATGATAAACCACAGTTCATTTATGTTTTAACGGGGAACGAGGGGGGGGGGGGTCACTTTTTCACACAGGGCCATGTAGGTTAGGATTTTTTTTTTACTCTTAATAATAAACACCTTCATTTAAAAATTGCATTTTGTGTTTACTTGTGTTATCTTTGTCTAATATTTGAATTAGTTTGATGATCTGAAACATTTAAGTGTGACAAACATACAAAAAAAATGAGAAATCAGGAAGAGGGCAAACACTTTTTCACACCACTGTACATATTCATTCCATAAAGCTTACAGAAATTTTGTTGGTAATTGCAAAGGACTGTGTAGAAATGAAATGGAAGTCATATTCTCCTGTTATAATAGGGTTGTGGATATTAGAAATGAATAGCAGTATGCCTTTGAAAAAAGTAACTTATACTTTAAAGAACATCTACATCTTTTTTCCATCCATCCATCCATCCATCCGTCTTCTACCGCTTTTCCGGCCGTCCGGGTCGCGGAGGCAGCAGTTCAAGCAGAGAAGCCCAGACTTCCCTCTCCCCAGCCACCTGCTCCAGTTCTTCAGAGAGGATACCAAGGCATTCCCAGACCAGCTGGGAGACATAGTCTCTCCAGCGAGTCCTGGGTTTCCCCCGGGGTCTCCTCCCAGAGGGACATGTCCGAAACACTTCAAGTGGGAGGCATCCAGGAGGCATCCTGATCAGATGCCCATACCACCTCAAATGGCTGCTTTCATTGTGGAAGAGCAGCGGTTCTACTCTGAGCCTCTCCTGGATGACTGAGCTCCTCACCTTATCTCTGAGGATGAGTCCAGCAATCCTACAAAGAAAGCTGATTTCAACCGCTTGTATCTGCAATGTCATTCTTTCAGTTATCACCCAAAGCTCATGACCATAGGTGAGGGTAGGAACGTAGATTGACTGGTAAATCGACAGCTTTGCCTGAGAGCTCAGCTCCCTCTTCACCACAACAGACCGGTACAGCATCCGTATCACTGCAGATGCTGCTGTGATCCGTCTGTCAATCTCTCACTCCATTCTCCCCTCACTCGTGAATAAGACCCGAAGATACTTAAACTCCTCCACTTGGGGCAGGAGCTTGTCCCCAACCCGGAGAGGACAATCCACCTTTTTCCAGCCGAAGGCCATAGACTCAGACTTGGAGGTACTGATTCTCATCCCAGCCGCTTTACACTCAGCGGCAAACCGTCCCAGTAAGACCTGTAGGTCATTGCTGGATGAAGCCAGCAGGACAACATCATCTGCAAACAACAGAGATGAGATCCTGTGGTCACCAAGCATGACACCCTCCATTCCCTGGCTGCGACTAGAAATCCTGTCCATAAAAATTATGAACAGGATCGGTGACAAAGGGCAGCCCTGGCAGAGTCCAATTCTCATTGGGAATGAGTCCGACCAAGTGTTGGCAATATGAACCAAACTCTCACAACGGTCATACAGAGACCAAATAGCTCGTAACAACAAGCCTGAGACCCCATACTCCCGAAGCACCCCCTACAAAAACCCACGAGGGGCACAGTCGAATGCCTTCTCCAAGTCCACAAAACAAATGTAAACTGGTTGGGAAAACTCCCACGAACCCTCGAAGACTCTCGAGAGGGTAAATAGCTGGTCCGATGTGCCATGGCCAGGATGAAAACCACATTTCTCCTCTTGTATCCAAGGTTCGACCAACGGCCGGTCTCTCCTCTCCAGTACCTTGGCATAGACCTTCCCAGGGAGGCTGAGGAGTGTGATCCCTCTAAAGTTGGAGCACACCCTCCGGTCCCCTTTTTTGAAGAGAGGAACCACCACCCCAGGTTGCCATGCCAAAGGCACTGCTCCCGACCTCCACGCAATGTTGCAGAGGCGTGTCAACCATGACAGCCCAACAACATCCAGGGCCTTGAGGTACTCAGGGCGAATCTCGTCCACCCCCGGGGCCCGGCCACCAAGGAGATTTTTAACCACCTTGGCGACCTCAGCCCCTGTGATAGGGGAGTCATCCCTCTCGTCCCCAAACCCTGCTTCCTCTGTGGAAGGCGTATCAGTGGGATTGAGGAGATCCTCAAAGTATTCCTTCCACCGCCCGATGATATCCCCAGTCAAAGTCAACAGTGTCCCATCCGCACCATACACAGTGTGGACATGGAGCTGCTTCCCCCTCCTGAGCCACCGGACAGTTTGCCAGAATCTCTTCAAGACTGACCGAAAGTCTTGTTCCATGGTCACACTGCCCCTGAGCTCCACGCAGTGTTGCAGAGGCGTGTCAACCATGACAGCCCTACAACATCCAGGACCTTGAGGTACTCATAGCGACTCTTGTGGTCCTCGGGGCCCAGCCATCAAAGAGATTTTTAACCACCTTGGCGACCTCAGCCCCTGAAATAGGCGAGTCGTCCCCCTCGTCCACAAGCCCTGTTTCCTCTGTGGAAGCGTGTCAGTGGGATTGAGGAGATCCTCGAAGTATTCCTTCCACCGCCCAACAATATCCCCAGTCAAAGTCAGCAGTGCCCCATCCGCACCATACACAGTGTGGACATGGAGCTGCTTCCCCCTCCTGAGCTGCCGGACAGTTTGCCAGAATCTCTTCAAGACTGACCGAAAGTCTTGTTCCATGGTCTCACTGAACTCCTCCCATTCCCGAGTTTTTGCATCAGCAACCACCCGAGCTGCACTCTGCTTGGCCTGCCAGTACACCTCAGCTGCTTCAGGAGTCCCACAAGCCAACCAAGATTGATAGGACTCCTTCTTCAGCTTAATGGCCGCCCATTACCAGTCCACACTTGGTTCGGGGGTTACCACCACGAGATGCCCTGACAACCTTGCGGCTGCAGCTCTGGGCAGCCACTTCAACAATGAAGGTGGAGAACATGGCCCATTCAAACTCCATGTCTCCAGACTCCCTCAGAATGTGGTTGAAGTTCTTCCGGAGGTGGGAGTTGAAGACCTTCAGACCTTCAGTTGGGAGTTGAAGACCTTCAGGTGTGCTGGCAATGGAGTAGGTGTGTGCGTTGCTAGCTCCTGCTATATTTTTTTTCAGTCATACTTTTTAAACCCTACTTTGCTGCAAGCTGTCAACGTTTTGGACGTTTAATACGTGCAGAATCTGTTTTGAGTTGAGAAATATGTCCAAAACAAGAAAGCAGACTGAAAAAGAGGCAGCAGTGAACAATACTAACACCAGCTTAGCTGAGGATGCTAATATAAGCCTTAACCCTGCACTTGTTGCCTTGCTTGAGCAACACAGAATGTCCATAGCTGCTGACTTTAAAGCTTCATTTGATCTTATTAATGGCAAGCTGGACAAGATTCAGGCAGATGTGGTTACCCAGGAGCAACGCATTGGCGACCTTGAAAGCAACGCGGAGGACGTCAGCCAGCGCCTAGCGGCGCTTGAAGCTACATGTGAGTCAATACAGGAGGAGAACAAGCTTTTGAAAAACAAACTTTCTGACCTGGAGGGAAGAAGCAGGAGGCTGAATATTCGTCTGGTGGGTCTGCCGGAGTCCTTTGATGTGGGTCCACGGCCATCTGAATTTTTTTCTCGGCTGTTGGTGGACGTCTTAGGCACACAAACTTTGCCATCTCCCCCATTGCTGGATAGAGCCCACCGCAGCCTCACGCTCAAGCCAGGTCCGAACGGGAAGCCACGCGCTGTCATTATTTGTTTCCACCGGTTTCGGACCAAAGACTTGGTGATGAGAGAAGCGTGGAGACGCCGTGGGACTTTGGAATATCGTGGACATAAACTTCAGTTCTACGAGGATTATAACGCCAACGTTCAGAAGCAACGAGCTGAATATAAGGAGGTTATGTCCGAGTTGTACAAGAGAGGTTTTCGTCCTTCTCTTCTCTTCCCCGCCAGG
Organism: Pholidichthys leucotaenia; assembly: GCA_020510985.1. Classification (NCBI taxonomy): domain Eukaryota; kingdom Metazoa; phylum Chordata; class Actinopteri; order Cichliformes; family Pholidichthyidae; genus Pholidichthys; species Pholidichthys leucotaenia. Next base: position 169,613,985 of record CM035846.1, read on the forward strand.
CCCCGGATAACTCTTCCAGATGGCAAAAACCAGTGGCTGGCGTCTGTCTCGGAGGCCACCCACTTCATGCAAACCATGGAGAGAAATCAGCGATTTTCGCCCTGAACTGGACATTCCTGGGTTGACCAACTACTACACTGGACTACTTGATTACTACTTCATTAAAGCTGCACTGACTGGACATTGATGCATTTTTAGATGTTCAAAAACAAGGTAAAATTGGCTCCCTATACGTTGTTGTTTACTTAATTTTTTTTTTTTTTTTTTTTTAGGTTAAAATGTTCATACTATGCAGGATTGAAGCCAGTTGTATGGGAGTATTTTGTTAGGATGAGAATAGAGCAGGAGATGGATCGGTTGCTGTTCTTTGCAACCGGTTGGAGTGTTGTTATAGGTTTGGTTGTTGATTTTTTTTTTTTTTTGTTATTGATTTATTAACACCCCCCCTCACCCCCTCACCCCTTTTTTTTTACCCGTACCTCACCCCATTCTTTTTTGGGCTACACAACACAATATATAAATTTTACTCTTTGAATGAATAGTAATCTTACTTTGGTAAGCTGGAATGTGAAGGGGTTGAACCATCCAATTAAACAAAAGAGAGTCATGTCACGTCTAAAGCAATTTAAGCCTGGGGTGCTGTTTTTGCAGGAAACCCATTTGCAGGATTCCGACCACTTGCGCTTGTCAAAATGTTGGTCAGGACAATTTTTTCATTCAAATTTTAAAGCTAAGGCCAGGGGCGCTGCTATTCTTATTGATCGAAATATCCCATTTATTCCCTCTAATGTTGTATTAGATAAAAATGGACGATTTATAACAGTATCAGGTAAACTTGGCAATAAACATGTCACCTTGGCTAATCTGTATGTGCCGAATTTTGATGATGTACACTTTTTTCGCAACCTTTTTTCACAGCTTCTAGATTTAAATACTCATTCTCTAATTCTTGGGGGTGACTTTAATTTGTATATGGATCCGATCTTAGACCGCTCATCCTCAAAACCTGCTAGTCTTAATAAATCTGCAACTTATGTTAAGTCTTTTCTTGAGGAATATAGCCTTACAGACCCTTGGCGTTTTTTACGTCCTAACGGCAGGGACTATTCTTTTTTCTCTCACGTACACCATACTTATACCAGAATAGATTATTTTTTTGTTGACAATTTATGGCGGCGCGGTGGAGGAGTGGTTAGCACTGTGGCAGCACAGCAACTCACCCTTGGCCGGGGGATCCTGGGTTCGATCCCAGCCCCCGACCAACAGTGATCTGTGTGGAGTTTGCATGTTCTCCCCATGTCTGCGTGGGTTTACTCCGGGATTTCTCCGGTTTCCTCCCACATGCCAAAAACATGCAAGTTAGGTTAATTGGCATCAAAACTGGGGATTCTAAATTGTCCTTAGGTATGACTGTGAGAGTGAATGGTTGTCTGTCTCTCTGTGTTGGCCCTGCGATGGACTGGCGATTTGTCCAGGGTGTACCCTGCCTCTCGCCCAAAGATGCTGGGATAGGCTCCAGCCCCCCCGCAACCCCAAAAGGATTAAGCGGAAGAAGATGAATGAATGAATGAATAATTAATAACCTTAGCTCTTGCAGTTATGATAGCATCTCGGTTTCTGATCATGCCCCTCTTGTACTTAAAATGATCCTCCATGGATGTGACTCCATGAGAAAGCATTGGAGATTGGATCCATTATTACTTACAGATGAAAAATTGGTTGCGAATATTTCTTCTAAAATTAATTTTTTTTTTGAAAGAAAATAAAACTCCTGGTGTGCCAAACAAAACGATATGGGAGGCCATGAAGGCATTTCTTAGGGGGGAATTTATCTCGTTGGCAGCATTTAAAAGACAATCCGCAATACAGGAACAGAAGGCTATTTTAGATCAAATCTTGGACATTGACAGACAATATGCTCAATCTCCATCACCCGCTCTGTACAAAGAACGTATGACATTACAAACTAAACTTAATTTACTTTCCACTCGACAAATTGAAGGTTGTTTAATAAGGAACAAGAGTGAATTTTATGAACATGGTGAAAAAAACAGTAAACTTTTAGCTAATCAACTGCGTGGTATTAGAGCTAAGCAAATTATTACTGGAGTTAGGACAGATAAAGGAGAGGTGACATCTGATCAATAAGTGATTAATGATATTTTCAGGTCATTTTATTCCAAATTATATACCTCAGAATATACAACAAACTTAAAGGATTTGCAAAAATTTTTTGATTCTATTGATATCCCTCCGATTTCCTCAGAATCTCGGCAAATTCTAGAAGCTCCCATCACAAAAGAAGAAATTCAGCTGGCAATATTATCCATGCAATCAGGAAAATCTCAGGACCTGATGGGTTTTCCGCTGATTTTTTCAAAAAATTCTCTGACGATCTTGCCCCTTTCCTTTGTCAAGTTTTTACAGAGTCGCTTGACTCCGGTACACTTCCTCCTTCATGTTATCAGGCCTGTATCACTGTGTTGCTTAAAAAAGACAAGGATCCTGTTGATTGTGCTTCTTACAGGCCTATTTCCTTGTTAAATACCGATGTTAAAATTTTGTCAAAGTTGTTAGCTTCAAGGTTGGAAAAGATTCTTCCTTTTATAATTTCACAGGACCAAACCGGTTTCATTAAAAATCGTCATTCTTTTTTTAACTTGCGGTGGTTGTTTAATATTATTTATACTCCTCACCACAACATACCTGAATGTCTTATTAGTTTGGACGCTGAAAAGACATTCGATAGGGTTGAGTGGGAGTATTTGTTTTTTACTTTGGAGAGGTTCGGTTTTGGTCCTTCCTTCTGTTCCTGGATTAAACTTCTCTATGCTAGTCCTTTAGCTTCAGTGTTAACTAACTGTCGCTATTCTGACTATTTTAGACTTTACCGTGGTACGAGGCAAGGCTGTCCTTTGAGCCCGTTGCTCTTTGCCTTGGCAATTGAGCCGTTAGCTATTGCAATCCGTGGGAGCCGGGACTTTCTAGGCATTTGTAGGGGTGGCATCGAGCATAGGGTTTCACTCTATGCCGACGATCTTTTACTATTTCTCTCCATCCCACTTACTTCATTACCTGCTATACTCAACATTTTGGATAGTTTTAGTAGGTTTTCTGGTTATAAAATTAATTTTAATAAGAATGAATTGTTTCCGATTAATGAAAAGATTCGAGTTCAGGATCTTGAAAATTTTCCTTTCAAGGTTGTTATTGATCATTTTAATTATCTTGGGATATGTGTTACTAAACAACTTAATTACTTGTTTAAAAATAATTTTCTCCCCTTATTTGACCAGTGCAAGTTAATACTTTCCAAATGGTCCCCATTATCCTTGTCCTTAATTGGCAGAATCAATTCTGTAAAAATGATGTTACTTCCAAAGTTTTTATATTTGTTTCAATGTCTCCCCATTTTTATTCCTAAATCCTTTTTTAAGTCTTTGGACTCTCTGATTACCTCATTTATTTGGAATGGTAAACATCTGAGATTGAGGAAAGTTTTTCTTCAAAGACCCAAATCAGTGGGTGGCATGGCTCTGCCTAACTTTCAATATTACTACTGGGCAGCAAATATCAGGTGCATGTTATATTGGAAACATTTCTATCTGGAACCCAAATCACCCATTTGGATCCTTATGGAGTCACATGTGGACAATCAAACCTCCCTACCGGCAATTTTAGGTTCACTACTTCCCCTTGCTTTGTCTACACCGGGTAATAACAAAGTAGTTCGTCAGTCTCTTAGAATTTGGTCTCAATTCAGGAAAAATTTCGGTCTTCAGTTTTTCTCCATTAGAAGTCCAATTGCCGCAAATCATTTATTTACCCCATCAACTATTGATAGTGCATTTCATACATGGCACAGAAAAGGTTTAAAATCTTTTGCGGATTTATATTTTGATGGACAATTTGCAAGTTTTTCTCAACTTTCCACTAAATTTGACATCACTTATACACAATTTTTCCGCTTCCTCCAGGTCAGACATTATGTGCAAACCATGACAAAACAATTCCCTCAAAAACCTTCTGATAATCCTCTAGATGATTTTTTATTAGTTAAACCAACTTCTAAGGGGGTAATATCAGTTTTGTATAATTTAATTTCAAATTTACAATCTTCTTCTCTGGCCGCTATTAAATTGAACTGGGAACAAGATCTTAATTTTACTTTTACTGATGAACTGTGGGACTCTATTCTTGGCCAGGTTCACACTGCATCAATGTGTGCTCGTCACGGTCTTATTCAATTTAAGATCGTACACCGGGTGCACCTGTCCAAGGTTAAGTTAGCACGTATTTACTCGGATATAGACCCAACTTGTGAAAAGTGTGGTAGCGCTCCTGGCACTTTGCTTCACATGTATTGGTCCTGCCCTTCATTGATGAATTTTTGGCATTCTGTTTTTATCACTATGTCTGAAGTCCTGCAATATCAAATTAAACCTGATCCATTATGCGCCATTTTTGGTGTGGCTCCAGAACTTGTCTTGCCAAATACCAAATTAAAAGTATTCAAATTTTCATTATTATTGGCTAGACGTGCTGTATTACTGAAGTGGAAAGACTCTTCGCCCCCTTCACATTTACAGTGGATAAAAGATATAATGTCCTGTTTGGATTTAGAAAAAATCAGATATACAGTTTGTGGCTCTGAAAACAAATTCTATAAATTATGGCACCCGTTTCTTGATTTCTTTGAAAGACCCACGATTATAGTTTCTGAGTAGCTCATATCCCCTTTACCCCACCCCCACCTCACACACACAATTTTTCTTTTTTTTGTATTTTTTATTATTGTTTATTTAAAGGTTTTTGTGTTTTGAAGCATCCACATTTGTTAGTTTTAAATTCTAGTTTTGCACTGTTTGGTTAAAACAAAAATGAAAATTTCCAATACTTTGTATTGTATTGATACTTCAATTAATAATAATAAAAAGACCTTTGAAAGAAAGAAGACCTCCCGGACAGGGGCCTCAGCCAGACGTTCCCAGCACACCCTCACTATACGTTTGGGTCTACCAGGTCTGAATGGCATCCTCCCCTGCCATTGGATCCAACTCACCACCAGATGATCAGTTAACAGTTCTGCACCTCTCTTTACCCGAGTGTCCAAGACATACGGTAGCAGGTCTGATGACACAATAACAAAATCATTCATTGACCTGCGACTTAGGGTGTCCTGGTGCCAGGTGCACATATGGACACCCTTATGCTTGAACATGGTGTTTGTTATGGACAAACTGTGGTTTGTCTTTTTTTTTTTTTCAACAAAATATGGCAACCTTTATTTGACTATATGGAAAGTTTTCCACCCAATTTGATGGAATGAATATTAATAAGATTTCTTTGTACAAGTATGTTAAAAGTATCTAAAATATTTATTATGATGGTGAGGATCTCCAATCTGTTTGATGTTGTTTTTTTCAGTTTTTTTATTCCCTGGTGTTTCTTTTTTTTTTAAGTCTCTAATGTATATGAATATGTGTTATGCTTTGCAACAAGTTTTTGTATGTATTATACATGGAAAAGGAAAAGAAATATTGCAAAAAAGAATGACAGTAAATAAGATCAAAAAATTTTAGTAACCACCATCATTAGATAGCTTAATGATGAATGTTTTGAGCACCTGCTGGTTATCTGTGACGGCTATGTTCAACAAAGTAGGGCAGCCTGGTCCCTCTGTGATCTGGTTAAATTAAAAACCTACATGCTACTTTTTTCCCTCTGTGTAGTGGAAAACTGTCTGATGTGTCTTCACATAGTTTGCACTTAACTGTCCTCATTGGCTCTTAAAATGCGTTTTCACTTTGTGAATGAGCCCTCTTTGTTCTCAGTGCAAAACAGATATGACTTCCCATTTAAACTCATATTAGCATTATGATTTGCTTTTGATCTTGTGCCCCTGTTTATTAAAGAGAATGAGAGCAAAAACAGTGATTGATTTATTTCATGGCTGCACCCCAAACACACCTCTAAATAATTAAGAGCTTTAGGACAGCCTCTTCATACTTTGCCAGCAGCAGAAAATTCATTTTTCCATTGCTGTAACAAGGAAACAAACTTGGAAACATGCATTTGAATGCCCTGTGCTTGAGATAACTGATTATGGACTATGTCCTTGTAATACAGCCCTTTGTGTTCTTTTTGGTCAGCAGTGGTTTTCACATTGGAACTCTCCCATGGATGCCATTTTTTTTTCTTTTTTATTGTTGAATCTTGAACCAGTAGCAAAACTGAGGCAACTGAGGCCTGCAGTTCTTTAGATGTTATTCTGGGTTTTTGTTTCTCATCTGGGCTTCAATTTGTTTAGATTGTGGCATGATGTGTTGCTTTTTGAGAATCTTTTGGTCTACTTCACTTTGTCAGACAGGTTCTATTAAAGTGATTTCTTGATTCAACAGGTCTAGCAGTCATCAGGCCTGGTTGTGGATAGTGAAACTGAACTCAGCTTTCCAAAAAATGTGGTTAATCACAGTTAATTCATGATGTAACAAGGGGGAAAATTACTTTTCCACATAGGACCAGATAGGTTTGAATAGCTTTTTTCCCTTAAATAAATGAAATCATTAAAAAACTGCATTTTGTATTTACCCGGGCTATCTTTGTTTAATATTAAAATTTGATGATCTGAAACATTTAAGTATGATAAATATAATAAAAAAGAAATCAAGAAAGGGACAAATAGTTTTCCACAGCACTGTATATGTGTTTTAATGAGAGGGAGGCAGTAACCATAATGGTAAAGATGCAGGAAGGGATAAGGACGGGATGATGAAAAAAATGAGACCAAGATAAATCATTTCAAAACTTTTTCCACCATTAATGTGACCTATAACCTGCACAACCCAATTGAAAAACAAACTGAAATCTTTTAAGGGGAAAATTAAAAAAAAAAAAAAAACAACAACAACTTACAATAACCTGGTTGCATAAATATGCACACCTTTAAACTAATACTTTGTTGCAGGACCTTTTGTCATGCGGTGATCCTCGCGGATCACCATAAGACGCAAATAGTCCAGTGAGTTTTGCGATGATGGTTTATTTAACACACAAGACGAGACAGGACAAGACTGTGAGCCGCTCTTGGCAAAAATACACAAATCAATACATGGGCTCGCAGGGCTGACCCCAGCCACTACGAGCTAAACTGTGACATGGCAAATCACGAACCTGACATGAAGGTCTAACGATGCTCTGACAAAGCTTGACGAGGTGTAGACCATAACTGACAAGATGTTGACAATCTGACAAGATGTAGACAATACTCCTGCAACATTACTGTCGCTAGTGCTCGCTTTATGAAGGCGAACACTAACGAGCAGTAATGACACACAGCTGACCAGCCTTGACAGGCGGAAGCCCCACCGAGCACCTTCACAATAAGAGCCCGGTGAGACCAGAATACAACCCACAGCTGTCAAGGCTGGCAGCGAGTTGAACTCAGCCCGAGCGCGATCAGAACCCAGCGCTCGGGTCGTAACACCTTTGGCTTTTATTACAGCGCTCAGTCTTTTTGAGTAGGAGTCTATCAGCGTGGCACATCTTGATGTGGCAATATCTGCCCACTCTTCTTTGCAAAAACATTTCCAATCTATAAGATTGCGAGGGCATCTCCTGTGCACAGCCCTCTTTCAGATCACCCCACAGATGTTCGAATGGATTCAGGTCTGGACTCTGGCTGGGCCATTTCAAAACCGTAATCTTCTTCTGGTGAAGCCATTTTTTTGTTGATTTGGATGTGTGCTTTTGGTCATTGTTGTGCTGAAAGATGAAGTTCCTCTTCAGCTTTCTAACAGAAGCCTGAAGGTTTTGTGCCAACACTGACTGGTATTTGGAACTGTTCATAATTCAATCCACCTTGACTAAGGGCCCAGTTCCAGCTGAAGAAAAACAGCCCCAAAGCATGATGGTGCCACCACCATGCTTCACTGTAGGTATGGTGTTCCTTTGGTGATGAGCAGTGTTGTGTTTGCACCAAATATACCTTTTAGAATTATGGCCAAAAAGGTTTCACTGGACCATAGCACATTTTCCCACATGTGTTTGGGAGATTTCAAATGTGTTTTTGCAAACTGTAGCCGGGCTTGGATGTTTTTCTTCGTAAGATAAGGCTTCTGTCTTGCCACCCTAGACAGGAGATTGTTGTCACAGGTATTAAACAGCCAGTACTTGCCAGAAATTCCTGCAGCTCTTCAATGTTGCTGTCGGCCTCTTGGCAGCCTCCCTGACCAGTTTTCTTCTTGTCTTTTCATCAGTTTTGGAGGGACGTCCAGTTCTTGGTAATGTCACTGTTGTGCCATATTTTCTCCACTTGATGATGACTGTCTTCATTGTGTTCCATGGTATATTTAATGCCTTGGACATTCTTTTGCACCCTTCTCCTGACTGATACCTTTGAACAATGAGATCCCTCTGATGCTTTAGAAGCTTTCTGTGGACCATAACTTGTGCTGTAAGATGTGACTACAAAAATGTGAGGAAAAGTCTATTAGAACAGCTGAACTTTATTTGGGGTTAATCAGAGGCACTTTAAATGGTGGCAGGTGTGTGCTGACTCCCATTTAACATGCGTTTGAATGTGATTGGTTAATTCTGAACACAGCCATATCCCCATTTATAACAGGGTGTGCATGTTTATGCAACCAGGTTATTGTAAGTTTTTTATTTTTTATTTTTCCCCTTAAAAGATTTCAATTTGTTCTTCAATTGGGTTGTACAGGTTTTAGGTCACATATAATGGTTGAAAAAGTTTTGAAATGATTTATCTTGGTCTCATTTTTTCACATCACAAAAACCTGGCATTTGAACAGGGGTGTGTAGACTTTTTATATCCACTGTATATAGCACTTTTCTAGTCTCAAAGACCATTCAAAGTGCTTCACTAGCACTAACCCTCTATTCTAAGAGCCTATAGGAGACAGACACCTCGGGACAATTTAGAATGACTACCTAACATGCATGTCTTTGGACTGTGGGAGGAAACCAGTGCCTGAGTAAACCCACACAGCACAGGCAGAACATACAAACTCCACACAGAAAGGTTCCTACCCCTGACAGCCTGGGGATTCAAACTGGAACCTTCTAGCTGTTATGCAGCAGAGCTAACCATTGTACCACCGTGCTGCCCAAGAGGTAGAGGTAGTGAAGGTACGTGAGTTTGAACACCTTGGGTCAACCATCCAAATGCAAAGCAGTACACAAGAGAGGTAAAGAAGAGAGCACAGGCAGGGTGGAGTGTCAAGGGTGATTTTCGATAGAAGGATAGCAGCTAAAAGGAAGATTTACAAGATTGTAGTGTGACCTGCAGTGATGTATGGTTTGGAGACTGTGGCACTGATGAAAAGACAGTAGGAAGAGCTGGAGGTCGCAGAATTGAAGATGATGTGAGATAGAGGCAGATGATCTGATGTGGCAATCCCTGAAGGGAGCAGCTGAAATAGAAGACTTTGCTTCAAGCGCCAATGAGAAAAGCTTTTTTTAATCTCAAATGTCTGAACAACTGCCCTTCATAACAGAAGGGCATTCAAATAAATTACATTGTTTGATTACAAATCAGCACAAAGTCACATCTATCTACAGTAGATTAGTCATCAAAACTGATGAGTCTTAGTAAAACTGTGGAACTCTTCACAGCTTATAAAGATTATTTCATTATTTAAGAACAAAATGAACCATTCAGCTACTGAAATACGTATATCAGACATACACGTGTATGTTTTAAAAATCTATGGAGTGTGTGTGATTTCTGCTAAATTGACTTGACTGAGAGTAATGGATAAGGAATCACAAATGTGACAAATTTTCTGTTCAGTGAATACGAGGGGGGCTGAAAAGTTCATAGGCTGACTATGATGCAGTGGTCAAATTTGACTAGATACAGTTATTTCAACATTCTCCAATGTCAGTGTATCTGAAAAGAAACAATGCAATTAGTATCAGAAAAGGTTGAATTTAATGCATGACTAGTTTCGTTGCTGTGGCATAACTCCTTCTTAGTCAGCCTATGAACTTTTCAGCTCCCCCTTCACATGACCACATAGTAAAGATCAAAAACAAATGTTTAATTTATAGTACATAAATTTCTATACAATAGAATTCTATATTCATGTGTACAAATGCACATACCCTTTTTGTGTGCAGTTTATTTGGAAGTCACTTCCCAGTAAAGAAGAGCATACAGACCAGATTTATGTGTGAGACACATTTGTAGGTTTGACTTTCATGGTGAAAAAGCTTCTTTACATTTTTATCACTATGGCTCAAATAATAAAAAGACAAATTTTAATTTTGGCTCACTGACAATAAAACTATTTTTGAAACATAAAATTGGTGTGTCACCTTTTGCAAACAAGCAATAGACTTAAAGCAGCATTAAATTGTTGTCAAATGTGCTTATTTTTTAGAAAATGGGGACAAGAAAGTGACCTTGAACTTTGTTAGGTCTTTACCCATCCTGAGATAAGTCTGCCTGCTCACGTATAACTACAAGAAAGTGGATTTTTAGTAATTAAATGTTCCACTTTTGTCTTGTGCTTTTGTTGATCTTTGCTGTAGAGCTCTGCTCCCACCTGCTGGAGAATCAGAATAACTGAAGTCTGATGAAAAACTACCAGAGTGCCATCAGCATGCAGAGAAGGGAACAAAGCAAATGTGTGTGGCCCTCACTTCAGATTTAGTCTCACTCCAGAACAACTTTGTCTGCTTAGCTAAAATACTATATGACAATATTGTAATTAGGCCAGTGCTTTGAAATCCAAAAAAGTGAATCTATGGACTAAAAAAAGTAAAAATCTATGGTTTTCTTTTTCTGCATACACTCTTTCTGTCAATTTGGTCTGATTGGCTGCTAATTTCTTTAATTTTGTTCTGGCAGAAATAAATCTGAAATTGAATTTGCCAACATTTATCCTTCTGGCTCACAGTTGCCTCTAGGGAATCCTGACAGAAATCTCCAACTTCTTTATTATCTTGATCCCAATTTTCAGCACTGTTTCAAGATTGTTTACACGGACCCTGTATGATAAAATCAAAATCTAATTCATTCTCAGTGTATCTTAGATAGAAAGAATAGAAAAAGAATAAAATGTGTGCCACTAAATTGCATATCTTTTGCATGAGACAGTAAAGCTAAATATGGTGGCTTTCATCTCGTCCCACAATTTTCAATCCCATCCCAATCTTTTTTTTTAATAACAGAAAACTCTTGAGATCCAAAGTTTTTTCCAGGAGTGTTCAGGCCATCAACTTGGCATGCTTTTCATGGCAGGATGAGCCAATGGAAACCCACAGAACCTGTCACGAGCTGAGTCCAATGTTCTGCCAGACTCAGTTTTGTGGCTCTTTTGTTGTATTCATATATATTTATCTGTTGTGTTTTTGGTACCTTCGTTGAGTTGTCACTGCTTTCTATTTGCCTGTTTATGTTTCAGTTTGTGTTTGATATGTTTTGCTTCATTTGTAATTAATTTCTAGTCGGTATTTGGTTTCTTTTATATTTATTCTGTGGGTTGACAGCTGTCAGGTGTCGTTTCCGGGTTTGTGTGGGCACCTATCAAGCTGTCAGCCACCCCTCCCTCACCTCTCTTTACTACCAAGCTGATTCCAATTATTGTTCTCTTCTCCTGCTCAGGTCAACCCACACCTGTTATCACTTATGTCATTGTTTCAGTTACTTCTTATGCTCTGTCTGTTCATTTGGTCATTGCTGCTACATTGTGTATGTTCCTCCTGTTAATCCCCGGATTTGTACTACGTGTGTGCTGCTCTTCCCTCCGGAGCTTTCCACTCTCCGAGGCACATTCAGTAAGTTTTCCTTGTTCTGCTTTTTGTATTATTGGCTCATTTTGGACTATTTTGTTCTTTTATTTATTAAATGCACAATATCATTCAGCACTTGGGTTCGGTTCTCTCTGCCTCATAGAGGCAAACATGACAGAATGCAGCGGCCAGTAACAGAACTCAGCTGTGATATTCAAGCATTTTACTTTTTTCCCTTTGTTCCATTTTACTCACCCATCCGGCGAAGCTGTTATGCCTCTCTCAGGCGAGCCAGCCCGGAGGAGGAGGAGGTGGACTCAGGACAAGCTGGAGCTTGTCGCGGTGATCATGGACCTGGCAATTGGGGCACGGAACTGTCCATCCCATAGGAAAGAGGAGCTGTGCTGGGGTGGAGTAGTGAGCCTGTTGGAGGCTAGACCCAGCATGCGCTTCCGTCCCCGGGTGATCGCTCTCTCCCTTCCTCCGCTTCCACCATTGCCTTCAGCCTCTTCCCCGCCACCTCTAGTGAACCTGATGCCCACGCAGAGGCACGCTTCGCAAAAGACACCCTGCTTCGCCTCCAGCGCACCAGTTCCTGCTTCTCCAGCTCCGTCTACTCCACGGTGCCGAATCCCAGCCTCGGACCACCAGAGGGTTACTCCTCCCTCTCAGCCAGCTACTCTTTCCCCGTCAAGACAGAAGTGCATAATCCATGTGTTTTTTCTTCAGCTGTTCTGCCAGCTTCTCCTCTTCCCACAGCTGCTGCTTCCCGCTTCACCTTGCCATTTTTCCTCGCTGGTGAGAGGCCAGTTGTGTTCTCCTCGACTCTGCCCATGGCTGTAGGGGCAGGGACAGCTCCACAGGGTTCCCCTGGGACGCCCTCTTCAATGGAAACCATGGAGAGGGTCAAACTAACACCAGCTGCAGCAGATTACATCACACACCGGGATGACAGGCAAGCAACGTCTCATTCTATTTCAATTTTTGATGATATGTTTTGCCTGATTCCTGGTAGGGAGACTCAGAAAATGCAGACCCCTGAGCTCTCCCCACCTTCTGCAGCCAATAATTCCTTGCTTGTCCTCTCCGTGTCTCCTAAACTTATCCCTGAGTGTCCGCCGGCCCTTGAACGAAGCCGCTAGACGAAGGATTCGCCTGTGGCCCTGGAGGAGTCCACACGGAGCCGTTCCCCAGCTACCACGCCAGAGGAGCCACCAGCATGGGTCATGTTGCTGAGGGAGACTGCGACTGCAATGACCATCATGGCTGCTGCGGAGGCCACCGCAGCAGAATGGGAGCCCGAACTGGACCTCCTGAGGGCCGAGCCCGGAGATTTATCGTCACCTGGATCATCGGAGTCCTGGACAGCGGTGGAGCTCAAGCTAAGGCAAGTGCTCTCTTTTGTTTTTCTCATCACTGTCCTTCAGCAATCTTGCCTGGCTCTTGGTGAGGGGGGCCAGGTGCAGCCACTCGCTGGACTTGAGCTCGCTTCACCGGGCTTCACCGCTGCTGTCGACCCTGATCCCCCTTCTCTTTGTGCTGTATCTGAGCTCTCTCCCAGGGTTGCCAGAGAGGATCCTATACTGCCAGATCCAGGTTCACCACTGGAGGTAGCCCGGGGTCCAGCTTCACCCGTCGAGGTCGTCGCAGGCATCCCGTCCCAGTTGGACCTCCTTGGGTGCAGCTACAGCTCAGGCCGGGTCCTCTGTGGGTGCAGCTTGTCCCTTACTGGAGGCCATCATCTGGGCTCCTCCACCACCATCCACGTTTCCATGGGTGCTGCTTCCCACTCAGGGACCATCGTGGGTGCTGCACCCCAGCTTGGAGCCAATGTGGGTACTGTGTTCCAAAATGAGTCCACCATGGGTGCTACCCCCCAGCCCGGGGCCCACCGAGGGTGCAACGTTGGCCCAGCCGGGGTCCACTGAGGGTGCTGCAGTGCTCCAGCCTATAGCCACCGAGGGTGCTGCAGTGCTCCAGCCCAGAGCTACCGAGGGTGCTGCAGTGCTCCAGCCCGGATCCACCGCGGGTGCAGCTAAGCTCCAGCCTGGAGCTACCGTGGGTGCTACTTTGCTTCCATCTGAGACCACCAAGGGTGTCGGGGTCCCCCTTCCTCCTCTGCCTGATGCCATTGGGGTCCCCCTTCCTCCTCTGCCTGACGCCATCGGGAACCTCCTTCGTCCTCAGCCGGACGACGTCGTGGTGCCGCTTCCCCGGCTCACCTCTCCTTCAGTGGTCTCCCAGTGGGGGAGCCACCTCCCAGGCCGCCTCTTCTGTTAAGGTGGCTTAAGAACTCAGGCCGGCCACCTGAAAGACTGAGCCGCCGGGTCGGGTGGTCCTTATTCTTGGGCAGGCCACCCATCTCATTCCATATGGCTGTCCAGCTGGCCTGGGACTTAAGCAGGCCATCTGAATTCTGGGCTCCTTAAGGTGGTGGTGGTGGTGGGGGGGGGGGGGGTCTAACTCTATGTTTTTCTGGTGTGGGTCCTGAGCAGGCCTTTTGTTTCATGCCTCCTAGCCTGTTCCCCCCACTACCCATCCTGGGTGATTTATTGTTGTTCTCTGCTGGGAAGGGGTGGGGACAGTTTTTTTTTCTTTTTCTTCTGATGTTACACTGTCTGGAATCCACCCCTTGAGTGGGGGGGGGGGAAGCTCTGTCACGAGCTGAGTCTGATGCTCTGCCAGACTCAGTCTCGTGGCTCTTTTGTTGTATTCATATATATTTGTCTATTGCATTTTTGGTACCTTCTTTGAGTTGTCACTGCTTTCTATTTGCTTGTTTATGTTTCAGTTTGTGTTTCATATGTTTTGCTTCATTTGTAATTATTTTCTAGTCGGTATTTGTTTTTGTTTTTTTATATTTATTCTGTGGGTTGACAGCTGTCAGGTGTCATTTCCGGGTTTGTGTGGGCGCCTGTCAAGCTGTCAGCCACCCCGCTCTCACCTCTCTTTACTACCATGCTGATTCCAATTATTGTTCCCTTTCCCCTGCTCAGGTCAACCCACACCTGTTATCACTTATGTTATTGTTTCAGTTACTACTTATGCTCTGTCTGTTCATTTGGTTATTGACGCTACATTGTGTATGTTCCTCCTGTTAATCCCCGGATTTGTACTACGTGTGTGCTGCTCTTCCCTCCGGAGCTTTCCACTCTCCGAGGCACATTCAGTAAGTTTTCCTTGTTCTGCTTTTTGTATTATTGGCTCATTTTGGACTATTTTGTTCTTTTACTTATTAAATGCACAATATCATTCAGCACTTGGGCTCGTCTCTCTCTGCCTCATAGAGGCAAACATGACAAGAACCACAGGGAAAGCACACAAACTCCACAGAAGAGTTAATGAGATCAAACCCAAGCCTTTCTGTGAGGCAACCGTGTTAATCACTGATCCACCATGCTGCTGCCCAGTGGACTGGGGTGGTACCTTCTGATGACGCCATGAGATCTACTCAAGTAAGCTTTTAAAGAGGGATGCACAATATTAGATTTTTTTTTTTAACCAATAACAAATATGCTGATATTTTCAAAATAGTTTTTGCCGATTGCCACCACCAATATATGCACATATTTTTCCCACCTAATTACATCTCCTTTGGATTAACTGGCATATAAGATAAGATAAGATAAGATAAGATAAGCCTTTATTAGTCCCACAACGGGGAAATTCCAGGATTGCAACAGCACAGGGATAGCAACACTCAGAGCAACAATCAGAAGGCAAGAAAAAAACAAGCAAGCAAGAGCAGCTAATATACATATGTACATATTACTATAAAATATATATATATACACACACACACAGACACACAGTGCAGAGCATTGTAGCTGGATGGAATAAATATATGAATATATGAACACACAGTGCAGAGCATTGTAGCTAGATGGAATAAATATGTAAATATATAAACACCCACAGTACGGAGTATTGCAGCTAGGTGGAATAAATATGCAAGTATATAAACACACACAGTGCGGAGCAATGTAGCTAGATGGAATAATATGTAGATATATAAATATAAACACACCCAGTGCTGAGCGTTGTAGCTAGATGGAATAAATATGTAAATATACTGTATAAACACACACAGTGCAGAGCATTGTTGCTAGATGGAATGAAACAGCATAACCGTCTACTTAGTTATCCTACATGGTATGATTATGTGCCCATACATATTCTCACCCTCCATAGCGACCGGTATGTTCCTAGTTGTATGCCGGAGGGGACCATTGTGTAAGTCTATTGCATCTTTTGCATTCAAAAAACTATTAGTTTGTTACGTCTTTTTGCTATCTCTGCGAGCAGCCCTGCTTAGGTTGTACAGTCTGACAGCCGTTGGTAGGAAGGACCTACGAAACCTCTCGGTTGTGCACCTGGGATGATGTAGTCTGCTGCTAAATGAGCTCCTCAGTGCATTCAGTATGTCCTGCATAGGGTGGAACTCGGACTCCAGCAGAGATGACAGTTTAGCCACCGTCCTTCTCTCTCCTATCTCCTCCATCGGATCAAGGCGCTGCCCCAGGACAGAGCTAGCTTTCTTAATCAGTTTGTTCAGTCTCTTCCTATCGGCTGCAGTAATGCCACTGCCCCAGCAGACCACTCCAAAAGTGATGGCTGATGCCACCACCGTGTCATAGAATGACTTCAGCAGCGCCCCTTGTACACCAAAAGACCTGAGTCTCCTCAGCAGGAACAGCCTGCGCTGTCCCTTCTTGTAGAGTGCATCAGTATTGTGTGACCAGTCTAGTTTATTGTTCAGATGAACACCCAGGTACTTATAGGATGTCACCATCTCGATGTCTGTTCCCTGTATATTTACTGGTACTGTGAGGGGCTGCCCATGCCTGCGGCAGTCCACCACCAGCTCCTTAGTTTTCCTCGCGTTGATCTGGAGGCAGTTCCGATGGCACCAGTCCACGAAGTCCTGGATAAGCCCTCTGTACTCAGCTTCATCTCCATTGGAGATGAGGCCAACGATCGCAGAGTCATCAGAGAACTTCTGTAGATGGCAGTGTGTTGTGTTGTGTGAGAAGTCCGCAGTATAAAGAGTGAACAGGAAGGGAGCCAGCACCGTTCCCTGGGGGGCCCCCGTGCTACTGATGATCGTGTCGGACACACAGTCCCGGGTTCTCACAAACTGAGGCCGGTTCGTGAGGTAGTCCAGGATCCATGATGACAGGTGCTGGTCCACCCCTGCGCGCAGCAGCTTGTCCTTCAGGATCATCGGTTGGATGGTGTTGAAAGCACTGGAGAAGTCAAAGAACATGATCCTCACCATATTCCCGGGCTTCTCCAGGTGGGACAGAGAACGGTGAAGGAGGAAGATCACCGCATCCTCCACCCCAATGCCATGCTGGTAGGCGAACTGGAGTGGATCCATCGCTGGTTCCACCAGGGGGCGGAGGTGAGCAAGGAGCAGTCTCTCCAGGGTCTTCATCAAGTGGGACGTCAAGGCCACCGGTCTGTAGCTGTTCAGGTCTTTGGGGTGGGAAGTTTTTGGTACAGGTACCACACAAGATGTTTTCCACAGTTGTGGTACCCTCCCCAGTTTCAGGCTCATGTTGAAGATATACGTCACAATCCCACACAGCTGGTCTGCACAGGACTTGAGGAGCTTTGCGCTGATGCCGTCCGGTCCCGGCGCCTTCCTCGCCTTGATCTTCCTCAGCTCCGTCCTCACCTGGGTCCTGGTCAGGGTCAGGATGGGGGGCTGTGTGTTGGGAGTGGGGGGGTGTTGGTGGAGTGGGGAGTGGGCAGCAGGACTTGATTTCTTTAGAGGCAGCAGTGGTTGTTGTGCAGTCAGGGGGGAGGGCGGTTGGTCAAATCTATTGAAAAACAGATTCAGGTTGTTCGCCCACTCCCTGCCCCCTGTGGCCTGGGGGGAGGTTTTCTGGAGCCCCGAGATGGTTTTGAGGTTTCTCCAGACCCCGCTGATGTCGCTCTGTTGCAGCTTGTCCTCCATCTTCTTCCTGAAGCTGTCCTTGCCTTCTCTGATCTTTCTCCTCAGCTCCCTCTGTACGGACTTCAGCATCTCCCTGTTCCCTGACCTGAAGATCCTCTTCTTCTCTCTCAGAAGTGTTTTTATCTCAGGGTTGATCCAGGGTTTGTTGTTTGAGTGACGCCGTATGGTCTTGGTGGGAACGGATTTGTCCACACAGAAGCTGAGGTAGCCCGTGAAGGTGTGAATGAGGCCATCGATGTCCTCACCATGTGGATCGCAGAGCTGCTTCCAGGCGGTGGCTTCAAAACAGTCCTTTAGAGTGTCCATTGTCTCCTCAGACCATAACTCCACAGTGTGCATGGCCGGAGGTTGTCTTTGCACTAGGGGTTTGTACACCGGCCGGAGATGAACCAAGTTGTGATCCGATCTCCCGAGTGGGGGGAGTTGTGATGAGGTGTACGCCTCCTTAGTGTTTGCGTAGAATAAATCCAGTGTTTTATTGTCTCTAGTGTGGCATGTGACATACTGGGT
The DNA here is from genome assembly GCA_020510985.1 of Pholidichthys leucotaenia. Taxonomy (NCBI): domain Eukaryota; kingdom Metazoa; phylum Chordata; class Actinopteri; order Cichliformes; family Pholidichthyidae; genus Pholidichthys; species Pholidichthys leucotaenia. The sequence continues at coordinate 169,632,217 of CM035846.1, forward strand.
GAACGTGGGTAGAATGGGAAATAGTGAAACATGGTTGAAATCGCCTGAGATGAGGAGAAGAGCATCTGGGTGTTCTGTCTGCAGCCTGCTGGTCCAATGCATCCCCTCTATAGAAAAAAACTGAACTGAAATACTTTAAAATGGTTCCGTCCTGGATGTTTTCTGAATTTGCAGCCGTTGTCTGCTGTTGTCTGTTTCAGGGCAAAATCATTGTCACACAACTGAGACACACCAGAAAAATATCAGCACCAACAATATCTTATTTGCCAATAGCCATTGGTAATTTTACTGGACAATACTTTTTTCTCTTACTTGTATACATTTATCATTACAATATACTTTTCCTCTTTTAGATTTTATAGATAGATAGATAGATAGATGTACTTCATTGATCCCAAACTGGGAAATTGCAGTGTAAGAGCAGCATGACAGTAGACAGCTAAATGACAGAAACACACGCATGAAAGACACAGGGATTACCCATAGAAAGTAAAACTAACACTACTGTAAAAAAAAAAAAAGTCTATCTATATCATAGCTGAATAGATGGTGACCCGATAGACACATGAATCATACCCACTGTACAATGCAGGACTATCAGGAGCAGAGTGAAATGTGAGGTACCATTTAGACTGTAAGGTGCAGTATGGCAGCGTAGTTATGACCAGAATACAACATCAGAGTGAGTTATTGTACAGTGAAATGGCATGCAGCAGGAAAGATTTCCTGTACTTAACCGTTTGACAGCAAAGCTGTAGCAGTCTGCTGGAGAAAGTGCTCCGCTGTCTGTCCAGTATGTAGTAGAGGGGATGATCAGGATTGTCCATGATGGATTGCAGTTTATTTAGTGTCCTCTTCTCCACCACTGTCTCAAAGGTCTCCGGCCTCTGGCCGGACCTTAAATGACAGAGTTCTAAGACGAACACCACTGCTAAGCAAAAAGAACATAAAGGTTCGTCTCAGTTTTGCCAGAAAACATCTTGATGATCCCCAAGACGTTTGGGAAAATACTTTGTGGACTGATGAGACAAAAGCTGAAGTTTTTGGAAGGTGTATGACCTATTACATCCAGTGTAAAACTAACACAGCATTTCAGAAAAGGAACATCATACCAACAGTAAAATATGGTGGTAGTGTGATGGTCTGGGGCTGTTTTGCTGCTTCAGGGCCTGGAAGACTTTCTGTGGTAAATGGAACCATGAATTCTGCTGTCTACCAAAAAATCCTGAAGGAGAATGTCAGGCCATCTGTTCGTGACCTCAAGCTGAAGCACACTTGGGTTCTGCAGCAGGACAATGATCCAAAACACGCCAGCAAGTCCACCTCTGGATGGCTTAAGAAAACCAAAATGAAGACTTTGGAGTGGCCTAGTCAAAGTCCTGACCTGAATCCAATTGAGATGCTGTGGCATGACCTTCAAAAGGCAGTTCATGCTCCAAAACTCTCCAATGTGGCTGAATTACAACAATTTTGCAAAGATGAGTGGGCCAAAATTCCTCCATGGTGCTGTAAAATACTCATTGTCAGTTATAGCAAATGCTTGATTGCAGTTGTTGCTGCTAAGGGTGGCCCAACCAGTTATTAGGTTTAGGGGGCAATCACTTTTTCACACAGGGCCATGTAGGTTTGGATTTTATTTTATCCTTAATAATTAACACCTTCATTTAAAAACTGCATTTTGTGTTTACGTGTGGTATCTTTATTTAATATTTAAATTAGTTTGATGATCTGAAACATTTAAGTGTGACAAACATACAAAAAATGAGAGATCAGGAAGGGGGCAAACACTTTTTCATACCATTGTATAGACTCCTCTTGCTATATAATAACTTCAATACTTTATTTAAATTGTCTTACTTATGCTGAGTCTGACAGGGGGAGTGGGAGAGGGAATTAAAGGGACACAAAGTCATCGGAAGGAGTGGGGGTGAGGGGGTGGGAAGAGGACCGAAAGAATGAAAAACAAAGGGAGAAAAAATACAAGAAACAGTTGCTACTTCTGAGAAGATGGGCAGCTCGAGCCTGATATCTGCACCTGAAAAAGTGAACAGACATATGAGTGTGTGTGTGCGTGTGTGTGTGTGTGTGTGTGTGTGTGTGTGTGAGAGAGAGAGAGAGAGAGAGAGAGAGAGAGAGTGAGAGAGGTTGCCAGGAAGCATTTAAAAAAAGAGGGAAGGTGACCATAGCAATGTCCATCCCAGGACCTTGAATAAGCAAGACAGTGCCCCCATCGCCAGGGCAGCCCACAGACCCCACAGAGCATGAATACCACGAGGTCACCCAGCTCCAGGAAAGCCAGACACCCATACCACGAGGAAGGGCGAGGGGAGCAGGGCCGCTGGGCGAAATGTTCTACTTATTCTGTAATAACTTGTACTTAGGACAGTATTTTTACAGATTTTTGGAATTCAGAATTATATTGCAGTGAAATTAGCAATGAAATCATTATTACCTTCACCAAGGAGGTGATGTGATAAATGGTAAAATGATAAATGGCAATCACTTACATAGAGCTTTTTACTCATCTCTAGATGACCAAAGCGCTTTACAGATCCTGGTCTCCACCCATTCACACACTGATGGCGGCAGAGCTGCCGTACACCGACACTGACCTGACCCATCAGGAGCAACTGGGGGTTCAGGTGGTTTGTGTGTGTGTTTGTTAGCAGGATTACACAAAAGCTAGTTGATGGATTTTGATGAAATTTTCACCAGAGGTGACCCTTGGGCTATGGATGAACCCATTAGGTCATTCAGGTGATCTGAGACCACATACCTTTGCCAAGGTGGACAGAGGGATGGGCAGTTAAGGAGGGAGGGAGCTCTCTGAGTGCCCTGTAGTTGTTGTATTCTGGCTCAGGAGATATTTGTTACCGTTTCTTTATAACTGTTTAGGCGGCCACATGTGGATAGTTAATTTTCCTATAAGGAAAACTTTGTAGCTTGTTCATTATCAGAAAGATCAAAGCCATTATATAATCTTTTAGTAGATACCTTTTTCTGTCACTCCAGTAATTTTGAATAGCATAAATACTTTTACTTGGGTACAATTTCTGGCAACTCTACCTATCCAGTGGCAGTTTCAGATATGGGACACATGGGCGGTTGCCCAGGGCAGCATCCACTAGGGGGGCACCATGAGAATGAGGAAAAAAGATTCCTAGTTATTGTTCTCATCTTATTTGTGTCAAATGGGCGCCCTCTACAGGCGGGAGGCTCCTTTCCCTATCTGCAACACAGTCTCACTCTTCTCCACCTCCTCCCTTCTATCCCTCCGATCACATTTAAAAGTAATTTATTCTCCAGGTAACTGTGGAATATCAAAACGGATTTGTATGTAGTCATGCCGCATATGAAATAAAAAGAAATGTGTAATCATACAGTGACTACTGTTGAAACTAAAAGTTAGTTCCATAAACTATCAGATCTATTGTGTGTGTGACAGATATGATGTGCGCTCATACTGTATAAATCTGAATTACATATGTATACCAGTCCTTCAGTTATTTATATATATATATATTAAAAAGCAGCTAAAAACATTTGTGTTCCAATAAAGAAGCACCGGATACAGCTCTCCTATCATTGGACGTCGAAAAGGCCTTTGATAGGGTCGAATGGCCCTATCTTTTTGAAGTTCTACAAAGGTTTGGACTTGGAAATAATTTTATAAAATGGGTCCAGATAATATACAATAATGCTACAGCAGAAATCCTAACAAACAGCAATATCTCAAAATCAATAAAAATCAATAGAGGATGTCGACAAGGCTGTCCACTTTCACCTTTACTGTTTACTATGGCAATTGAACCTTTAGCGATGGCAGTATGTTTACATCCACAAATATATGGAATTAAAGTAGGGCCAATAGAACATAAAATCTCCCTGTATGCCGATGACATAATTTTGTTTATGTCGAATTTTAAAAAATCAATTCCGACCTTGTTAAATTTAATAAAGAACTTTGGGGAAATATCAGGATATAAAATAAATAAAGCAAAATCTTCAATATTAATGCTAAATGAGACCCAGAGAAATCACCCAGCTCCTGAGGTAAATCAATTCAATGTTGTAACTCAGTTTAAATATTTAGGAATTCAAATTTTGCCTAAGCTAGAATCAGTCGCCAATGCCAACTATGAAGCCTTAATGACAGATATTAATGAGTTACTTCAGAGATGGATGTCACTACCAATGTCGATGATCGGGAGAATTAATATACTTAAAAGTAATATCTTACCAAAAATACTTTATTTATTTCAAAACATTCCTTTACCACCACCTTCAGATCTATTCTCAAAAATTAAAAAAAGTTAGTGGAATTTATATGGAACAATAGGAAGGCTAGATTACGTTTGTCCTTACTATATTTACCATTTGACCGTGGAGGTCTGAAATGTCCAAACTTTATGTTGTATTACTGGTCAGCACAACTGAGGTCTATGACATATTATTTTTCATCAAATGATCCTCCTCACTGGACTGAAATGGAATCATACAATTTACCTTTATCTCTTCCCTTATTCATATACTCAGACTCCGCTAAAAAATTACAGTGTGGCGCCTGGGGAGAGCCTAATTGTGTACCATCTCAGACAGGAACAAAAGAGCAGGGGTTCCCTAGTGAGATAACAGGGAGGTGTTAAGGATGAGTGGGTTGAATGCAATGTGACGCGAAGGTCATCTTTTGTGTGTGAGAAGATTCTAGAAGAATGCCATGATATTTAAGAGAGGAGCTTCTGCTGGAATGTATTCTGTCTATGCTTGAAGATGTGAGAGTGTGTAATAAATCATCTGAAACAAATCTGCCTCTTCATTTACACGCTCCACAACAGAAACAAGTAAAAAATCCAATTGTAAAGCACATGATCAAAATATGGTGTGAAACCAAAAAATATTTAAAAGAACCACACTTACTGTCACAATTTAGCCCAGTATGGGGTAATCAATATTTTACACCAGGGAGAGCGGATGCTGTATTTAAAGTATGGAATTTAAAAGGGATTCAAAAGATTCAAGACTTATATTTGTCACGTTCAGATAACATAATGTCTTTTGAAGAACTGAGGATTATATTCAATCTTAATAGAACACATTTTTTTAAATATCTTCAGCTTAGAAATTTTATTCGATCAAATCAAAATAATGCTCTCACCCAACCTACTTATTCATCCTTGGAAAAAATTTTGACGAAAGATAGTAAGAGAAAGGGTATTATTTCAGAGTTTTATAACTCATTGACACTATTCTCAAGTGAAAACTCACAGAAAAGACTGAATTATTGGAAAGAAGACCTGCAAATTGAAATTTCAGAGGAACAATGGGAAATGGCTTGTGCAGAAGCTCAAACCAAATCAATAAATGTACGTCTTAAACTGATACATTTTAAATGGTTAATGCGGATGTATGTTACACCAGTGGAGTAAAATGGATATAACAAAAACATACCAGATACATGCACAAAATGTATGGAAAGTAAAGGAACCCTATTTCACTGTTTATGGGAATGTAGAAAAATCAGAATGTTTTGGGAAGAGGTGAGGGTAACAATTGAAAAAATAATTTCAGAACAATTCACATTGAACCCTAAACTGTTTTTGTTGGGTCTGTATCCAGAAAAACATAACTTTAATAAGAGTGAAAGAGCATTCATAGACCTCGGTTTGCTTAATGCCAAAAAATGTATTGCACTACTGTGGAAAAAGACTCATAGACCAGATGTGACTCAGTGGTTAAGACAGATGTTGACAAACCTTCCACTAGAAAGAATAACATATACAGTATACTGAAATTAAAGGAAGGTGTGTTTGAGAATATATGGAAACCTTTCATTGAAAAATATTGTGAAAAAAAACATTTGTGTTTAATCAGGCTTATTATTTTAAGCTTTTTTTTAACTTGGTTTTTGTATTTTTGTAAACTTTGTTTTTATTTCTATTTTATTGTATCGCTTTTTCCTTCCATAAATTACAATAATAAATGCTGAAAATACATACAAATAATTATTTTTTTAAATGAAGATGCAACATAGATACATCAAGATGCATCTTGAATCATTTTACATTTGAATCGTTAATGCCTGAATCATAATCTAATCATGAGACCACTGAAGATTCACACCTCTAGAACCTCATGTGGACAGAACAGGCCTGGACTCAAAATTAATAAAACAAAACTGGTATTTGATTGAAATACCAATAATAAAAAATGAGTGGATTAATTTTTTTTATTGATTGTGGTTTTTTAACAGTTTTTACTTTGTAAGTTGTAACAAGCTGAAAAGAAATATTGCATAGAAATCTTTCAATGAAATAGCCTTTTGAAGTTAATGTCTTTTTGTAAGATAATTCAATAAGCATTCTCAATATTCATATTCATTCATTCAAGCAGAGTGAAACATTTCAAACTGTTCTGATTTAATATTGATCCATCCATCCATCTTCTACCGCTTTTCTGTAGGTCTGGGTCGCGGAGGCAGCAGTTCAAGCAGAGAAGCCCAGACTTCCCTCTTCGCAGCCACCTGCTCCAGCTCTTCAGAGAGGATACTGTCACGCACGGCTCTAGGGAGCCGCGCAATAAGAGCCAAGGGCGAGCCAGTGAGTCGTGATGTTTTATTACAGGTGAGGGATGAGGGATGAGGAGAGCACAGATACTCATACAGTGGTACACTCACAGGTTGCATAGCGCAGGAGCAGGAAGCTCGTACCGGACATAGGGGTAACAAGGCGTGCATACTCACAGCGGGTTACAAACACAGGAATGCTGCAAGGGGAGTAGAGGCTGACACCAGACGAAGGGGCTCCAGCCTAGCAGTGCTTATGTCGCAGCCCCAAGTCATCGAGGCTGCTCCTATTTATTCTCATTGGCAGCGCCCCAGCTGATGAGGACTAATTGGCCCCAGCCGTCCGTAATGCTGCCAGCTGGGAGCCTGCTGAGACGCTGCTCAATGAGAAGCAGGGATGAAGGAAAACATGGGCTGAGCGCTGAGACGGCATCTCAACCCATGGTGACAGAGCCCCCCCCCCCCCCCTCAAGGTCGGGCTCCCGAACGACCAGGAACATCCCAGCCCCCCCCCCCCCCCCCACATGGGGTGGGAGGAAGGGAGGCAGGACCGGAGGAGGGGGAAGCAAGGGGGAGGACAACACCAGTAGACCAAAATGTAGGGTAACAGGGCAGAGAAAAACAACCCAAATGCGCTACTCTACATTACACCAAAAAAAAGGGAGGAAAAAAAAAAACCAGGGCACAGACGGAGAGAATATAAAACACGGGAACAGAACCATCCACCAAAAGAATGACAAAAAGCAATTACAGAGTATGACGAGAAACAAAACACAACCCTATAATGCACAGACAAAGCTAAAAAAAAAAAAAAAAAAACAAGGCACAAATAGGAAAATGCTGAGTACGAATAATGGAAAAACACACAGCACTATGAATACATGTTCACAACAGGACAAAAATAACGAGAATGACATGCACCGGTAAATAAAAAGATAACAGAATACCCGGCGCCAAATACCAAGAGGGACACCTAGGAGAATAACAGTGACAGGGTAAAAGGACAACAACAAGGTAAAAAGCTGAGTATGGCTAAGGGGAAAACACAATACACAGCGGCAAATATACGGGGGGACACCTAGGGAAAAACTGGTGACAGGAACATAAGACAACAATGGGATAAAATGCTGAGTATGGTTAATATGGGCTGCACGGTGGCGCAGTGGTTTAGCACTGTGACAGCACAGTTTTACCCTCGGCCGGGGGATCGCGGGGATCATGAGATCGTGGGTTCGATCCCAGCCCCTGACCAACAGTGAGCTGTGTGGAGTTTGCATGTTCTCCCCGTGTTGCGCGGGTTTACTCCGGGATTTCTCCGGTTTCCTCCCGCATACCAAAAACATGTGGGTTTAGGGCGCTCGCGCACGCAGCGACCAGCAGCAGGTGGCTTGTCATCAGACTGCAAACCAAGTCTACCTACGGGTACAAATAAGTAACAAAAAAAAAAAAAAAAAAAAAAATGGGACAAAAAAACCCAATACACAGCACTATGAATATGTGTTCACCAAAAGGACAAAATATCCCACCCGAGTGACCATAACAAAAATAAGCGGCACCCGAGGAATATGATAGGAAGAGTCCAAAAATGGCCAAGATGGCTCCGGAAATCTCCCCGCCCATTGTCCAGTTGGCAAACCAGGGAAAGGGAAATGTTCGGACGGCGAACTCCGGACCCAGATCCCAGGAATCCAGTCCACCGGCAGCCAAACCAGGCCACCCAAAGGCAAACACAGACCAGCGGGGGGAACCAGATCACCGAACCGAAAGTTTTGTGGGTCGGGTCGTCGACCCGCATCACTCAACCACCAGGACCGTTGAGACGGACGAAGGGTCAGAGCGGATCCCGGTGGAAGAGGCTCAGGGGAGAGCCGATGACGAGGGCGACGAGCGTCAGGCCGCAGGGAAACGGCCACCTCCTCACCGGACCTGGACAACACTGGGGCAGCACCCACGTCGGACCCCGATCGGGCCTTAGGCAAACCCATGTTGGACCCCGATTGGGTCTCGGGCGAACCCACGTTGGACACCGCACCAGAACCGACCTCCAACGTTGAATCTGGACCCTCCAGCACCACGAGGAACAGCAACTCCTCGCCGGTGACCCTGAAAGAAGGCTCAGAAGAGAAAACAGAACCGGGATCAGGATCACCGGCAGCGCCAGAACCCGGCGAGACGAGCTCAGACGCAGCGGGGCGGCTGCACCCGGCTCGTCTCCCCTAGAGACAGGCTGAAGTGCTCAAAGATAAAAAGGGAGAAAAGAAAGGAGAGCACTCGCCTGATCTCGGGTTCTGACGCCGTCCAGGACTGCGAAGATCCAGGATCCGTCGTCAGGAGGTCGTTGTCAGGCTCCCATCCAGCCGCGTCGGGCCCCGCAGCCAGCACGATGGTCAGCGCAGCTTGAGATTCCTCCAGCTCCGGTAACCCCGCCGACGATCCACTCGGCGTGAAGCCAGAAGAATCTCGTCCCGCTGGACCGAACCGCTCCTCCGTGGAGACCCGGGGATGCTCAGTCGTTGGCGCAGACTCCACGCAGCAGTCAGTCCCCCTCCTCCGTCCGCAACGTAGCTGCGGAACCACAGGCCCTCTCCTTATCCCACCACGTTGACCCGGAGCCGGGGATCGCTCGGCGGAGAGAGACACAGAGGATGCAGGATTAGGAACACAGGTTACAGCAGGCGGGGGGAGTTCAGGGAGCTGCGAACCCTGAACTCCTCCTCCAGGAATGTGACAGAGCAAATCATTAAACAGATGTGACAAAGCTATGACTTGCCTGCCTCCTGGAGGTTGAGTATCGCCTGCTGTAGTGGATACTGCTTCTTCCTCTCCCCGCCCGGCGATAACGGAGGACCCCCCGGGAATTCGTCTGAGGATCGCTCGCGTTGTCTCCAGCAGAGAGCTCGCCAGGCCGGAATTCCAGGCACACTCAGCAGTCAGGAAGCGCGTCGAGGAGGAGGGGGAAACAGCCGGGGTGAGCCAGCCCGAATGTCCAGGAATGACAGCGGGGGAATGAGGCTCAGGGAACGAGGCTGTGAAGACTCCACACTGACGAGGCGAAGAGGTGACAGCTGCGTGGGAGGAACGGTCCTGGCGGCGGCCCAGAACTGGATCCGGACGAGGTTCGTGCAGAGGTGACTCGGCGATGTGATGACGGCTATTCCCAGGGGATGAAGCGAGGGGGGAACCCAGGATTCGCCGCTCCAGATCAGAGATCGAGGCGAGGAAGGCGTCGAGCACGGGAAAGCTTCGTAGCCCTGGAGTCCTCTCCATCAATCTCACTGCCGCCGCCACATGCCTGAAGATGGTAACAGGACACACAGTGGAGCTCGCGACAGCCACTCGACCCCAGACATAACTGCTGTCAGCTGCGGCTCCTTGAAGGGAATCCCGAGTGACGTGGCGCAGGTCGGGGGAAGCCCTCTGGTTGGCGCGAACTCCCGGACTGGAATGACGGCAGGAACGGGATCCCGAAGCGGGGGGCAACGTCACCCACTTCGGCTTCCTGCCGGGATTTCCATCCAACCCACGGAGCTTCTCCTGCTGTGTACCTGTGGCGTCTATCCTGGCACTGTCCTCGAGATGGAACACAGAATGAGGGTAACAGTCCAGGAGTTCCTCAGCACGGCCCGGATGCCAGCGCCTCGCGTTGGAGGCGTCGTGCAGGGTGAAGAGCGTCCCGTCGACAGCCCCCGAGATGGACCTCAGCTCGTCGCCCTGGCGCCGGGAGTGACTCCTGGGAAACGCCATGCTAGCAGCGCTGACACCCGGACAGAAAGGTACAATTCCACAGCGACTCACGGCCGCCGGTAACTCGTCTGGCTGCGACATACTGTCACGCACGGCTCTAGGGAGCCGCGCAATAAGAGCCAAGGGCGAGCCAGTGAGTCGTGATGTTTTATTACAGGTGAGGGATGAGGGATGAGGAGAGCACAGATACTCATACAGTGGTACACTCACAGGTTGCATAGCGCAGGAGCAGGAAGCTCGTACCGGACATAGGGGTAACAAGGCGTGCATACTCACAGCGGGTTACAAACACAGGAATGCTGCAAGGGGAGTAGAGGCTGACACCAGACGAAGGGGCTCCAGCCTAGCAGTGCTTATGTCGCAGCCCCGAGTCATCGAGGCTGCTCCTATTTATTCTCATTGGCAGCGCCCCAGCTGATGAGGACTAATTGGCCCCAGTGGTCCGTAATGCTGCCAGCTGGGAGCCTGCTGAGACGCTGCTCAATGAGAAGCAGGGATGAAGGAAAACATGGGCTGAGCGCTGAGACGGCATCTCAACCCATGGTGACAGATACCAAGGCATTCCCAGACCAGCTGGGAGACATAATCTCTCCAGCGAGTCCTGGGTCTGCCCCGGGGTCTCCTCCCAGAAGGACGTGCCCTAAACACTTCAAGTGGGAGGCGTCCAGGAGGCATCCTGATCAGATGCCCATACCACCTCAACTGACTCCTTTCAATGTGGAGGAGCAGCGGTTCTATTCTGAGCCCCTCCCGGATGACTGAGCTCCTCACCATATCTCTGAGGGTGAGTCCAGCGATCCTGTGGAGAAAGTTCATTTCAGCAATCTCATTCTTTTGGTCATTACCCAAAGCACATGACCATAGGTGAGGGTAGGAACATAGATTGACTGGTAAATCGACAGCTTTGCCTGAGAGCTCAGCTCCCTCTTCACCACAACAGACCAGTACAACATCCGCATCACTGCAGATGCTGTTCCAATCCATCTGTCAATCTCTCACTCCATTCTCCCCTCACTCGTGAATAAGACCCCAAGATACTTAAACTCCTCCACTTGGGGCAGGAGCCTGTCCCCAACCCGGAGAGGACAATCCACCTTTTTCCAGCTGAGGACCATGGACTCCGACTTGGAGGTACTGATTCTCATCCCAGCCGCTTCACACTCAGTGGCAAACCATCCCAGTAAGAACTGTAGGTCATTGCTGGATGAAGCCAGCAGGACAACATCATCTGCAAACAACAGAGATGAGATCCTGTGGTCACCAAGCATGACACCCTCTGTTCCCTGGCTTTGCCTAGAAATCCTGTCCATAAAAATTATGAACAGGATCGGTGACAAAGGGCAGCCCTGGCGGAGTCCAACTCTCACTGGAAATGAATCCGATCGAGTGTTGGCAATACGAACCAAACTCTCACAACGGTCGTACAGAGACCAAATAGCTCGTAACAACAAGCACGATACCCCAAACTCCCGAAGCACCCCCCACAAAAAACCATGAGGGATGCTGTTGAATGCCTTCTCCAAGTCCACAAAACAAATGTAAACTGGTTGGGCAAACTCCCACAAACCCTCGAGGATTCTCAAGAGGGTAAAGAGCTGGTCTGATGTGCCACAGCCAGGACTAAAACCACATTGCTCCTCTTGTATCCGAGGTTCGACCAGCGGCCGGACTCTCCTCTCCAGTACCTTGGCATAGACCTTCCCAGGGAGGCTGAGGAGTGTGATCCCTCTGAAGTTGGAGCACACCCTCCGGACCCCTTTCTTAAAGAGAGGAACCACCACCCCGATTTGCCATGCCAAAGGCACTGCCCCCGAGCTCCACGCAATGTTGCAGATGCGTGTCAACCATGACAGCCCTACAACATCCAGGGCCTTGAGGTACTCAGGGCGAATCTCGTCCACCCCCGGGGCCCGGCCACCAAAGAGATTTTTAACCACCTTGGCGAACTCAGCCCCTGTGATAGGTGAGTCATCCCCCTCGTCCACAAGCCCTGTTTCCTCTGTGGAAGGCGTATCAGTGGGATTGAGGAGATCCTCGAAGTATTCCTTCCACCGTCCGATGATATCCCCAGTTGAAGTCAACAGCGCCCCATCCGCACCATACACAGTGTGGACATGGAGCTGCTTCCCCCTCCTGAGCTGCCGGACAGTTTGCCAGAATCTCTTCGAGGCCGACCAAAAGTCTTGTTCCATTGCCTCACTGAACTCCTCCCATTCCCGAGTTTTTGCCTCAGCAACCACCAGAGCTGCACTCTGCTTGGCCTGCCAGTACACCTCAGCTGCTTCGGGAGTTCCACAAGCCAACCAAGCTTGATAGAACTCCTTCTTCAGCTTAATGGCCCCCCTCACCACTGCTGTCCACCACTTGGTTCGGGCGTTGCCACCACGAGATGCCCCGACGACCTTGCGGCCGCAGCTCTGGGCCACTGCTTCAACAATGGAGGTGGAGATCATGGCCCATTCAGACTCCATGTCTCCAGACTCCCTCGGAATGTGGTTGAAGTTCTTCCGGAGGTGGGAGTTGAAGACCTCCCGGACAGGGGCATCAGCCAGACATTCCCAGCACACCCTCACTATACGTTTGGGTCTACCAGGTCTGAATGGCATCCTCCCCTGCCATCGGATCCAACTCACCACCAGATGATCAGTTAACAGCTCTGCACCTCTCTTTACCCAAGTGTCCAAGACATACGGTCGCAGGTCCGATGACATGATAACAAAATCGATCATCAACCTGCGACCTAGGGTGTCCTGGTGCCAGGTGCACATATGGACACCCTTATGCTTGAACATGGCGTTCATTATGGACAAACTGTGGTTAGCACAGAAATCCAATAACTGAACACCACTCGGGTTCAGATCGGGCAGGCCATTCCTCCCAATCACCCCCTTCCAGGTTTCACTGTCGTTACCCACGTGTGCATTGAAGTCCCCCAGTAGGACAATGGAGTCTCCAAGAGGAGCACTCTCCAGCACGCCAGTCGGAGACTCCAAAAATGGTGGGTACTCTGAACCATCATTTGGTGCACAAGCACAAATGATGTTCAGGACCCGTTTCCCAACCCGAAGGCACAGGGAAGCAACCTTTCATCCACCGGGGAAAACTCCAATATTGAGGCAGCAAGGCGGGGGGATACAAGAATACCCACCCCTGCTCATTGCCTCTCGCTCGAGGCAACTTCAGAGTAGGCCAAGCTCCGGCCCCTTTCCAGGAGACTGGTTCCGGAACCAGAGCTGTGTGTTGAGGTGAGGCCAACTATATTTAGCCATAATCTCTCAACCTCATGCACCAGCTCAAGCTCCTTCCCCACCAGAGGGGTGACATTCCACGTCCCAGACCGCCAAGGTCTCCGCCTTTGACCGCCACCTGATCCACATAGCACCGGACCCCCATGATCCCTCCTGCAGGTGGTGAGCCCACTGGAGGGCGGGCCTATGTAACTCCTTTGGGCTGAGCCCGGCTGGGTCCCATGGGCGGAAACCCAGCCACCAGATGCTAGCCATCAAGCCCCTCCCCCAGGCTTGGGCTCCAGGGTGGGGCCCCGGTAACCCCATACTGGGCAGGGTACACTGAATCCTTGTTCCAGTATTTATCATGAGAGTCTGTTGGATCATTCTTAGTCAGGCCCTTCACCCAGGACCAGTTTGTCTTGGGTGACCCTACCAGAGGAAAACTGCCCTGGACAACATAGCTCCTGGGATCACTAGGGCAAACCCCTCACCATGATAAGGTGACGATACATGAGGGGTTTAATATTGATGATTATGATTATTCACCTTATTCCTAGGCCCCATGATGCCTTGCCTGAATTATGGTCGCAACTTCCGGTACTAGTTTAGAACATATGGTTGTCACTGAAACGGGACACTTTTCCTTGTTAAAAGTCAATGATTTCAGCATCAGAAATGCGGGAACACGTCCTCTTGCACCTCAAAACAGTAACATACCAATTTCCACGACTATTAAGGGATGGAAAGATGATCTTAAAAAGCGGCCTCGTACACCATAGCTCCGTTAGTTAGCACAGCTGCTTAGATGCTAACGGTGTAAACAATGTTTTAACTAGGTTGAAAACTCGCGTTTGATCGGTCGGAAGTTATGTCTTCTGCAAAAACATAGGTATTTTTAGAAAGTACAATTTCTAAGCTTTAAATGATACCAGACACTCTGAGGTTTCCTGGGACTTTTTTTTTTTTTTTTTTTTTTTTGTTACTTATTTGTACCCGTAGGTAGATTTGGTTTGCAGTCTGGTGACAAGCCACCGGCTGTCAGTCGCTGCGTGCGCGAGCGCCCTAAACCTACATGTTTTTGGTATGCGGGAGGAAACCGGACAAATCCCGGAGTAAACCCACGCAACACGGGGAGAACATGCAAACTCCAAACAGCTCACTGTTGGTCGGGGGCTGGGATCGAACCCACGATCTCATGATCCCTGCGATCCCCCGGCCGAGGGTAAAACTGTGCTGCCACAGTGCTAAACCACTGCGCCACCGTGCAGCCCACCGTGCACCCTTTGCCGCTAGCATCCAAAGAAAGTGTCATGACTAATTATGACTCCTCATTGCCTGCAGTTCGTAATGGCACGGTGCACATTCAACACCATGCCTGGGTGTTTTAAATTTAGGCTAAAACATCAGATCTGTGACATTCACACAAGTGAAAACTTACCTGGCTCTTGTCTTGGTGTCTGTCCTGTGTCTGTCCCACCGATCTCACCAACAATCCTTTAGTTTTCAGTGCATGATCTACTCATTGCTGTTGAAGCCACGGATTGAGCTGTGCTTATCTGTGAGGAGTGTCACACAACTAAACATTCAAAAATACAAAAACTACATGTGCTAAAATTAGCTGCCATTTGAGTGGAAAACACGTATGTGGACTATACATTAAAATTAATTTGAAAAACTTTTAAAAACGCTGTTTTAAATGCCCCTGCTACTCCACTGAAACTGACTGATTTTACACTGGGTCAAACGAAACCGGAAGTTCCATCCACAATTGTTCCTCCAGCGGCACCCCCAGGAATAAGGTGAATAGTTCTTAAATTTAAATTGCTAGTGCATGCCCGTAGAACGCAAGTATTCCTGTCTGAAACAGGTGTCCCAATCAGGCTTTACAGGCCCAAATGTAGGCTGTGTTTGAAAGTGGAATGCAAAGAGGTGTAGCCTATATGTAGGCAATCACGTTAGACTTTGGCAAATATAAAAGGGAGTAAATGGCACTAAGATTTATTTGATTGTGTGAATATTAATTATAGAATACCTAAACATTGAAAATGAATGGGACTGTCACGCCTCGCCACCCATCTGCGGCGCCAGCTGCACGCACACCTGCACCTCATCAGCGGCGAGGGATTTAAGCCGCCTCGCCCTGGGCTTCGGCCTGAAGCCGTCAGTCTTCACTCGCTACAATTGCTGTAAGGAATCTCAACCGCTCAGCAACATTCTGGTAAGAAGCTCTTACCTCATTCTTCTCCCAGTCTGCTCCCCTGTGCACAGGTGGATTTCCCGGCGGTGGACCACTCCTCTCCGCCACCATTCCCTCGCTGCTGCACCGGGCGCTCCAGGTCGCTGTCTACCGGGTCTCACCCTTGCTGTGCCAGCCACCTGCCATTCCCAAGTAAGCCAGTCACCATTTTCATATCTCCTGTGTTGGTGTGGTGCCCGTTACCCTTCTCCCTCTGCTTCTCCCATAGGGTTGTCCGGCTGTACGGCCTCCTGCCTCCGTGCCCGACGCAGACGCCACCACCAACACATTCACATTCCGCAGACACACACTCATACACACTTGTTGTTAATAAAGCTATTAGATCTACCCTGAGCCTGCATGTGTGCCTCCTGGGCCGTGCATTATGTCAGGGACATCCAAAATTAGCGACTGTTTCACATCCCTTGTTTATTTGTTTGTCAGATCAGTTATTTGTGTGATCTTTTATCACTTATATTCATAATAGTGTATCTTGCACTTTGGGGAATGGGAGCTGTTCAGTCATCATTATAATTATTTTAGTTCATATCACTGTTCAGTGATGAGTTCAGTGTAATATTGAATTTCTTCTGTATATCGTCAAAAAAATCATGCAGTACTATAACAGGACACGTTTACAAATATTTGAGACCCATTGTAGTGCATCATTTTATATTTTAGCAATATTTTGTAATTAAAACCTTTTTTTAAACTTTAATGCTAAGATTGAGGCGGTGCTTATATCATCACGCTGGGGCGATACTGAGGCCAAATAATGATCTGAACCTTGAGGGCCTGACTGGCAAAGACTGAGCACTGTCGCTTTATTGTAAGCATTTGTTTTTTATTGATGCATGATTATTTATTATTATTATTATGCCTAAACAATCACATTTTTGACTCTCTAAACATTAGCCAAAACGCATTTTTTTCACACACACCTCAGACCGAGTGAAAAATTTTGTAAACTGGAAAAAATATGTGTCCCATGCTGAAAATGTATCCAGCATATGGTTGATACGTCGTGGAGCAAAGGTTGTAGGGTCTTCCCCCCATGTTGTTTATTTTTTTTTACCTTTGGTAAAAAAAAAAAAAAGGTGGATCCAATCAGCTGATCGCTAGAACCACAGAGCTAAGGTGTTTTCCATGATAAATCAGCCTCAGGGAAAAAGCACACGCCATGCATTATCTTTTTTTCACTTTATTGAAAATAACTTGCAAATAACAATGTGAGCGCTGCGGCTCTATTGTAAGCGTTTTGTTTTTTATTGATCAAATTTGTCGTGTTTCTCTTCCTTGTTTTGAAAACAGAGCTTACCCGTGGCGCGAGCGATTAAGCTGCTGCCCCCCCCCCCCTTCCCCAGTGGCACCTCATGTTCTCCATGCTGAATTATCCATTAGACCTATGCAATCACAGCAACTTTATGGTATAATTTTTTAAAGCATTAAATCTTAAGTATTACCTTTTTCTAGTCAAATTTGTTACGTTTCGCTTCCTTGTTTTGCACACGGTGCGCTGTGGTGGAGTCAGTCCGAAACCAAACACCACCCACACTTCTAGAAGCCTGGGCATAAGACACAGTGGTGGCTAAACTTTTATTGATAAAAATTACATATTTTGACTGAGTGACTCCATATTCGGGGACGCACACCCTCGTAACCTCAGGAAACCTTGTTTAAAATCTGAGGCCAGTCTGACAAACGGTTCGAGAGATATGCGTGGAACAGACAGACACACACACACAAACACACAAACAGAGATTTTGTGAATTTATAGCTAAATAAACCATGATATTGACTAACTGATGAAGAACCTCTTTACTGGTCTTGCAGGCATCAGTATTCACCACACCATTGCTGAGCAATTTTCATATGATGATGTCATTGACAACTTTGTATCAAGGAAAACAAGAAAGGTTAGTCTTTAGATTGAAGTTGGGTGGGGGGGGTGGGGGGGTTCTGTCCAGGGTGTCACACAAACCAGCACTGCCCCTATACCCACCTCTGCTCATTATGATGGTGACTGGAGAGCCAGTGTGGTACATAGGAGAAACCATATATTTACAATTTACCCTAGGGATTAGACTTTTAAATTTAAAAGACATTTTGTCACAAAGAATCCCACAGTCCTGAATCCCCAGTGTAGTGATGTGGAGATTTGTGATTTGTCTTTGATGCCACTAGAGGTCATCTAACCACCAGCTGCAGCTGTGCGGGGACCTTGTTTATCCATCACACGTTGCCATTGGCTGACAGGTTATTAAATGTTGAGCTCTCATTTGCATGAAGTTGATCTGGGTGTCATTCTTTAATAAATCGAAGTGGCAGAAACACGCACACAGACACAATCTAGATCGATATCCGTGCGTCACTGGGACTCCGTCGGTGGCGCGCAGCTGCTGCTCCTCCCTCCTGCTTTATTCCACGGAGGTAGGAGATAACTGGCGTTTGAAGTGCACTCACCGGTCACCGATCAGCCGCCTGAGCAGAGCCCATCAACCAATCAGTCGGTCCCGACAGGCTCGCACCAACCCGCATGACCTCCCTCCGGTGGGAGGGCGGAGGGACGGAGATGCGCATATCTGCGGGTCTCTAGCGCGGTCGTAAAGCAAGTGGTGGGAGCGGGCGAACCAGGACAGGAGCGATGCCCGGAGTGACCAAGTACAATCTGGTGGATGACGTGCACGATCTGAGGGTCCCCATGCACAACGAGGAAGTGTTTAAGCATGGGGTCTGCTTCGAGGCAAAGGTAAGGACCTTCTGCAACAGATTGGATTTGGAGCGTTTCAGGCTAAAATCACAACAGTACCCGAGCTCCTGCAAACATCACATCGTTTTCTACGCTGTTCTCTGTGATCGCTTGTTTTGTGACATTTAAAACGTCCTTTCTGATTTTGACATCGTGCACCATGTTTAGTTGATGCTGTGTGAAAGTGGTGCTTAAATCACTGTTGACAGCACTGTGAGAGGAAGAGGAGCAGACCCCCAACACCCCAATTAAACTTCTACCCGCTGCCTTCTTCTGTGTTGCAAGAAATATTCTGAATTTTATAAGGCAGCAATCAACACTGGCTATCAAGTAAATGAGGATTAGTTTATGTTCAATCAGATATCTGGGTTTTTTTCTGCAGCATTGCAGGATTTTTCAATGCTAACTTTTTTTCTTTAATGAAGCTATAATTGTCAGTTTTATTTGACACTAATATAAATTGTAAACTAATGTGGATCAAAAATGTACATTCAGGGACCAAGGGAGCTTTAAAGGAAAATGAGACAGCCCTTCAATCAGTTACATTCATATTATTCAGAGATGGATAGAGTTGCCACAAATTGATCTACAGTTAAACATTTTTACTGTAAAAAATATTATTCAAGTATAAGTAAGAGTAAATAATAAATAATAGTCAACTGTAAGAACGTAGCCTATCTGCTAGAAAGATTATAGATGTAATTTTAATCAAATTTTTTCTGTCAAATAATTAGAAAGCAATAAAGTGTTTGGGGAAAGTAAAATGAAAACTGTCCACAACTAGAGGGCATTCATCGAGCGCATACCACCGCCAAGGCTCCATCTGTCCATTCGTCTATCCCTCCCTCCCTCTGTCCGTCCGTCCGTACCTCTGTCCAGTAGCTTTTCCATAATCCTGCTAACAAACGAACAAACCACCCCATCACATTACCTCCGTGGTGGTGGTAACTATCCACTCTAAGCTAAAAATCATGTCATATAAAACGGTAACGAATAAATATGTCCTAATATAAAAGGAAAAGTGACTTCTGATTTCAATGAAATAAAATTATAAATTCATAAAAGTAGAGATCCATTCATCTTTGGTGAGCAAAAGTTGTTCAGCATACAAAAGCACGTTTCTGACCAGCTTTGTGGCTGAGTAGCATTTCTGTTAATCATAAGGGCGTAATTTTGTTGGACCAATCTGAATTTCACAACTACTTTTGATCCTTTAGACAAAACAGGATAAAGGTATCTGAACATTTTTGGTATATGGTATTTAGATAGTAGTACTGATTACAGTGCCGTAAAAAAGTATTTGCTTCCTTCCTGATTTCTTATATTTGTGCCTATTTGCCACACTTAAATGCTTCACATCAAACAAATTTTAATATTAGACAAAGATGACCCAAGTAAATACAAAATACACTTTTCAGATTTTTTTGAAAGCTGAGTTAAATTTAACTAGCCACACTCAGGCCTGATTACTCCCAGACCTGTTGAATCAAGAAATCACTTACATAGAACCTGTCTGACAAAGTGAAGTAGACTAAAACATCTCAAAAAAGCAACACATCATGCTACAATCTAAAGAAATTCAAGAGCAGATGAGAAACAAAAACTCACAACAACATCTGATGCAGGCCTCACTTGCCTCAGTTTGGACACTGGTCCATGCTTCAACAATAAGAAAGGGACTGGGCAAAAATGGCATCCGTGGGAGGGTTCCAAGGTGAAAACCACCGCTGACCAAAAAGAACACAAAGACTCATCTCACATTTGCCAAAAAAAACCAAAACATCTTGATGATCACCAAGACTTTTGGGAAAACATTCTGCAGACTGATGAGACAAAAGTTGAACCTTTTGGAAGGTGTGTTACATCTGGCATAAAACTAACACAGCATTTCATAAAAAGAACATCAACAGTCAAATATGGTGGTGGTAGTGTGATGGTCTGGGGCTGCTTTGCTGCTTCCGGACGTGGAAAACTTGTCGTAATTGGTGGAACCATGATTTCTGCTCTCTACCAGAAAATCCTGAAGGAGAATGACCTCAAGCTCAAGTCCTCCAATGTGGCTGAATTAAAACAATTCTGCAAAAAAGAGTGGGCCAGAATTCCTCAACAGTGATGTAAAAGGCTCATTGCCAGTTATCACAAACTCTTGAGGTTTAGAGGGCAATTACTTTTTATTCTTTTTATTTAACCTTTATTTATTCAAAGATTCAAAGATTTTTTTTTTTATGTACAGGATATACAGGAGAATCAAAATGCCATTTCTCTCCCTCTTAGTAGTGTGCATAATATATAAGAAAAGAAGGAATAAGGATGAAAACAACAACAGCAGTCTATGTACAGTAATGCTACCCATAGTACAAATAAAGATTAAAAAACACAGCAATCCTATGTACAGTAATACCATAATACCCGTAATACAAGTTCAGTATGGTAGAGGTTCAGGTTCAGGTTCAGGTTACTTTATTTGTACCTGTAGGTAGATTTGTTTTGAGGAGGTGCAAACAGTGACAGTTTGGAATGCGCATGATCAGTAGTGCAATAATAGACAGCAGCAGGTGTGCCATTTGTGCAAATGGTTTCAGGAAGGTGCAAAGACATACAGCAGCAAATGTATTATTATTGGTGTGCCAGTCTTTCTGTGCTAACAGCTGAGATAGTTATTGTGTGGGTGAGTGTGTTACCGTCCAAGGGCAGGTGGGGGGGGGGGGCAGAGTTCAGGGTCCTGATGGCCTGGTGAACAAAGCTGTTTAGCAGTCTTGTGGAGCAGGTCCAGAGGCTCCGGTACCCTCTCCCTGAGGGCAGGGGGCTGAAGAGAGACTGTGAGGGGTGGGAGGTGTCACCTGCAATGATGATGGCTCTGCAGGTGAGGCGGGTGAGGTAGATGTCCGAGAGGGGGGCACAGAGGGGCACCGATGATCTTGCTGGCTGCTTTCACTGTGCGCTGTAGAGTCTTCTGGAAGGAGGTGGTGCAGCTTCCATACCACACCGTAATGCAGCTGGTGAGGATGCTCTCAGTGGTGCCCCAGTAGAATGAGCACATGATGGGGGGGTGGGACTCGTGCTCTCCTGAGTTTGTGAAGGAAATAGAGGTGAGTTTGAGCCTCCTTGGCCCGTGATGTGGTGGTGTGAGACCAGAAGAGGTCTTCAGAGATGTGCACCCCCAGGAACTTGGTCCTGCTCACGCTCTCCACAGCTGCTCCATCAATGATAAGATAAGATAAGATAAGATAAGATAAGCCTTTATTAGTCCCACAACGGGGAAATTCCAGGATTGCAACAGCACAGGGATAGCAACACTCAGAGCAACAATCAGAAGGCAAGAAAAAAAACAAGCAAGCAAGAGCAGCTAATATACTGTACATATGTACATATTACTATAAAATATATATATACACACACACACACAGACACACAGTGCAGAGCATTGTAGCTGGATGGAATAAATATATGAATATATGAACACACAGTGCAGAGCATTGTAGCTAGATGGAATAAATATGTAAATATATAAACACCCACAGTATGGAGCATTGCAGCTAGGTGGAATAAATATGCAAGTATATAAACACACACAGTGCGGAGCAATGTAGCTAGATGGAATAATATGTAGATATATAAAAACACAGTGCGGAGCATTGTAGCTAGATGGAATAAATATATAGATATATAAATATAAACACACCCAGTGCTGAGCATTGTAGCTAGATGGAATAAATATGTAAATATATAAACACACACAGTGCAGAGCATTGTTGCTAGGTGGGATGAAACAGCATAACCGTCTATTTAGTTACCCTACATGGTATGATTATGTGCCCATACATATTCTCACCCTCCATAGCGACCGGTATGTTCCTAGTTGTATGCCGGAGAGGACCATTGTGTAAGTCTATTGCATCTTTTGCATTCAAAAAAACTATTAGTTTGTTACGTCTTTTTGCTATCTCTGCGAGCAGCCCTGCTTAGGTTGTACAGTCTGACAGCCGTTGGTAGGAAGGACCTACGAAACCTCTCGGTTGTGCACCTGGGATGATGTAGTCTGCTGCTAAATGAGCTCCTCAGTGCATCCAGTATGTCCTGCATAGGGTGGAACTCGGACTCCAGCAGAGATGACAGTTTAGCCACCGTCCTTCTCTCTCCTATCTCCTCCATCGGATCAAGGCGCTGCCCCAGGACAGAGCTAGCTTTCTTAATCAGTTTGTTCAGTCTCTTCCTATCGGCTGCAGTAATGCCACTGCCCCAGCAGACCACTCCAAAAGTGATGGCTGATGCCACCACCGTGTCATAGAATGACTTCAGCAGCGCCCCTTGTACACCAAAAGACCTGAGTCTCCTCAGCAGGAACAGCCTGCGCTGTCCCTTCTTGTAGAGTGCGTCAGTATTGTGTGACCAGTCTAGTTTATTGTTCAGATGAATACCCAGGTACTTATAGGATGTCACCATCTCGATGTCTGTTCCCTGTATATTTACTGGTGCTGTGAGGGGCTGCCCATGCCTGCGGCAGTCCACCACCAGCTCCTTAGTTTTCCTCGCGTTGATCTGGAGGCAGTTCCGATGGCACCAGTCCACAAAGGTGATCAGAGGGGGGTGCTGTGTGTGTCCCCTCCTGAAGTCGACCGCAATCTCCTTGGTTTTTCCCATGTTCAGGAAGAGATTATTGTCTTTACACCACTACACCACTGGACCAGTTGGCTCACCTCATTTCTGTAGTTGGCCCTTCATTATTGGTGATGAGGCCCACCACCGTCGTGTCCGCAAACTTGATGATGTGGTTGGTGTTGTAGGCTGGTACACAGTCATGAGTCAGCAGGGTGAAAAGCAGCAGACTGAGCATGCACCCTTATGGGGCCCCTGTGCTCAGCATGATGGTCTTGGTGGTGTTGCTGTCAACCTACACGTTCTGTGGCCTTCCTGTGAGGAAGTCCAGCACCCAGTTACAGAGAGAGGTTTTGAGTCCCAAGTGTCTGAGTTTTTGTGTTAGGTGCTGGGGAATGATTGTGTTGAATGCTGAACTGACCAAGAACAGCATTCGCACATAGGAGTTCTTTGAGTCCAGGTGGGTGAGGGCTGGATGGAGAGCAGCAATGGCATCTTCTGTGGATCTGTTTCACCTGTATGCAAACTGAGATGAGTCGTGGGAGGGAGGGAGGAGGAACTTGATGTTCTGCATGACCAGCTGCTCGAAACACTTCATTATGGTGGAGGTCAGTGCTACTGGCCAGTAATCCTTGTAGCTGGATGAGACGGGCTGCTTTGGGACTGGTATTATGGTAGCAGTTTTGAAACATGATGGGACAACAGCTTGACTTAGGGAGATGTTGAAGAGATCGGCCAGGACATTCTTGAGCTCCTCCGCACAGTCCTTCTGTCCTTATACAGGGTAGTTCCGTTGAGAGACAACCTCTCTTTTTCAAGGATGCCCTGTTCACACTCACACAGTTACACATTCACACCTGGAAGCTGCCCAGTACAACCACAGACTGACATGTGGCCACTGAGCAGCTGGGATGAAGGGCCTTGTTCAAGGGCAAGGAGGGTGGGGCAAACCCTGCTACATTATCTGCCCCACCCAGATCTGATTCTGCCGGTCCCTCCGCTCACTAGTCCACATCCCTAACCGTTAGGCCACCACTACCTTTTTCACACAGGGCCAGATAGGTTTGGATGGCTTTTTTTTCCCTTAATAAATGAAATTATCATTTTAAAAACTGCATTTTGTATTTACTTGAGTTGTCTTTGTCTAATATTAAAATTTGTTTGATGATCTGAAACATTTATGTGTGACAAATATGCAAAAATATAAGAAATCAGGAATGGGGCATATACTTTTTCACAGCACTTTAAGATGAAATATCTTAAATTAATACTGCTTGGGTTTTTTTCTGACAAGGTGTTTTTTCTCATGCATTTTTTTTTCTATAAGAACATTTGACTTGTTTCAGGATAATTTTACTATTTGGAAAAGTTCTTAAAGTCAGATTTTGTCATTTGGTTGGCAGATAATTTTGCTGACTGTGACTAATCTGATTTTTAAAATATTTTTATTGTTTGTGAAAGCTGAGTTTTTGCAGCGTACCCACTACAGTGTAGTTTGAGCTTTTTTTTTTTTTTTAAACAGTCATTTTGACTCATTTGTTTACTAAAATTTCATTGTGGTGCTTGGAGGGGAACCCATTCGCTCAGCCCTGACAGAGAATTATATGCCCCTCACACTTCAGAACTCTTCAGTATCACCCATTCCTTTAAACACAGCAAAACCTTTCAATCTTTTCCCTTCATATTCCGCAGTACATCGGCAGCTTGGAGGTGGGTCGCCCTGGCAGCCGAATGGAGATAGTCGCCGCGATGAGGAGAATCAGAGTAAGATGATTAAATACGTGACTTCCTTGAACCAGAAGCTGAACTTGACCCTTGTGAGAACAGCCTCTTAAACACTAAAGGCTTTCCTGTGTTTGGTACTCCTACCCACATCATGTTTTCACACATAAGTCACCCATCTTGGTAATGAACGCTACACACTGGGCAGACTCACCGGGTTTAAATCAGGGCAGGTTTCATGGGGCAGCTTGTATTTTCTACAGCGTGCAGGGACATATCTGATAACATTAGAGAGAAGCAGCATCACTCAAGCCTGCTTTCATTTAGACCTGACAAGGCCACTGGAAACAATGAGCTGCCTTGTCAGTACGCATCACCGCAGAGTCGCACACAGAAGCCAGGGGAGGAGAGGATTTAGCTGCTTGTCAGCTGTTACATCTAATCTTACAAGCAAGTCACTGTGTCGCTCAGAGATTCACCACATCCCCAGTGACACCCAGGCAACTTAATCCAGGGAGTGCAGAGCGGGATAATGGCCATTTGATTGTACCGGCAAAGATTTAGCGCACACTCTGGATTTGGCTGGATTTTCAGAAGTCCCAACATGCTCTCTAATGTTTCTGACACACATTCAAAACAAACTGAAATAAGGATACCCAGAAAAAAATGGATGTGGCCACGGCTGAATGTGTGTCTGGCACCTTTTTACTCAAGCCAGGGGTTGGCAATCTCTGCTGTGGAAAATTTCTACCCAAAATAATCTGCCTGGAGCCACAACATATAACTGAGCTTTAAAATGGGGATAAAGCAGCAGAATGACCATAAACTGGCCTTTCAACATTTTTTTTTCTTTAATATGAGTCTTTTCTCTTGTGATTTTATGACTTTTCTCATAAAGTTGCAACTTTTTCTCATCAGTTTGGTCTGCAACAGTTTCTCTCAAATCTGAGCCTGTGGACTGGGATTGTCTGAAATTTTTCTGGGGGGTTTCTCCTAAATTGTGTTTTTTTTTTTAATCTTAAATTTGTGGCATTTTCTCTCATAAATCAGTGACTTTATTTTTAACTGCTATTTTTTTCTTGGAAATGTGTGCCTCTTCTCATAAATTTGTGGGGTTTTTTCCCATAAATTTGGTGTTTCTTTTCTTTCTTCACATTATTATCATAACCTCAGGGAGCATATGCCATGGGCCACATGGCTCCAGAGCTGCAGGTTGTTGATGGCAGACTGACGTAAACACAGTTATCAAATACTGGTATAATAGCTTTTTTTTTTTTCAAAGTTGTTTTCTCTGAGGCCTTTAAGGAAAACTGAGTTAACTCAATAAATGTGAAAAGCAAAGAGAGAGAGATGGTGTGTTTATTTCCATAACACCATTCAGACACACGCTAATTTAAAGTACTTAACAGAAAGAGATTACAATGTAAAAAAAAATAAATGTAACTCTAAAATGCTGTTAAAGAAATAACATTTTAAAAGAAGGACTCACAAGTTAATCATAATCATATGAAAATGAAAGTTTTGTGATTTTATTAATAAGCCATTTGAAAAAGTTGTGTTTTATTCCTGATTTAAATCTATTTATTTTAATCTGTGGTAGGTCTCAGGTGTTTGGGAAGTTTGTTCCTAAAAACTAAGAGTGAAAACACAGTTGGAACAACGTGGTGGCACGTGTGGGCAAGATTAAAACCGACGGCGTAAAACCAAGGCTGCTAAAGAGCGTGGCTGTTTTCTGAACCTAGTAATTGCACAGTAATTAATGGGCTGTGCATCTGTGGGAGACTAGTGCTAAATATTCAAAAGCTGACTTGTCCCCCAAACTCACACAGTGGCTTAGAGATGAGACTGATTAGTTTGTTTAGGTGAGTCAGTCTTGGGCTCGGTGTGCACAGAAATGTGGCACGAGCATCAGGTCTGGCTCTTCTGGGACTGAGATGGATGGGGTTCTTTTACCACTGATATATGGGGCTGCATTGGTCTGCTTAAAGGGGTCATTGAATAAAAAATGGTGTTTTTGTGTCATGAATCGAGCCGGTTTGTTCTCCAGGCTCAGTTCTGACCTTCTGTGTCTTAGGGTTATCTGTGTAGTTGTGTATTGTGTTATCTTTTGAGTTTCTTGTTGTTTCTTTATTCACTAGTTATTTTTCTGTACCCATAGCCACTGGGCTCTGGCCGGCAGCTGTGAGGCAGCCTCCTTTGGCCTACACTCGTGTGGGCGCTGTCTGACACTTGCTGGTCCGACCATGCCCCCTCTCTCATGACAGCCAGCTGGTTCCACTCCCAGTAATTGCCTTCCCCGCATTTCACCCAGGTGCACCTAATTTCTCTCTGCCAGTAATGCATGTATTTAAGCACCTCTTTGCCTGTCATGCATTGCTGGACTATTGAATTGTCATACGCGTCTGTTGTGCCACTGTACACTGTGGTCTGCCTGCTTCTCGTAAGCCAGTAAGTGTACCCTGTCGTCTTTTTGTATGGTCATCTGTTTTTGTTTGTGCCACTGTACACTGTGGTCTGCCTGCTTCACATCCTACCGTGTGAGCCAGTAGTGTACCCTGTTTACAGTTTTTGTATGTCTGTACCTTTTGGGAACTGTTACTCTTTCTTTAATAAATGTGTTGTGGTGTAACTCTGCACTTAAATCCGGCTTCCTTCTACTCCTCCGTGCACTGCATAAAAGCGCACGGGGGGAGATCGTGACATTTTGTAGGGTTTTTTTTTATAAACTTTGTTTTCTACTTTTTTAAAACATATACAAAAAAGAAAACATACATATATACAGAATCAGAATCAGAATCAGGTTTATTGCCATTGTTCATGTAGTACACAAACTAGGAATTCGTCTCGGTACAATGCTGCAACATTAAACATGATAGGATAAGAGAAATAAACTATACATGTAATAAAGTGTAGGATAAGATTAAGTGATACTGGTCAACAGTTAAAATATATATTAGCCGACTTCCGGTTATGGCTGCCACGTAGGACGGACGTGTCTCGCTCTGCTCTGCTCCTGGAGAAAAAAATCGGCAAATAACTCTCTCATTTGGGACAGAACGTATCCCAGCATTTGGGCGAGGATATGTCGGCGAAGCCTAAGGCTGGAAAACCAGGAAAAGGAAAAAGCGAGCCGCCGAAACAGTCCAAATTAACGGACTTTCAGGTCTGTGACGCAGCAAACAAAACTCCATATATGGCGGAGGAGGCTGGCAACGGTGCGATTTCTGCGGGGAATGGCGCAGATGCGCTGATGGCTGCCATGAGTTCAATGAGAGCGGACTTTTCCTCTAGATTTGATGGGATTATGACAGCGTTGGAAGGAATAAGAAAGGAATTGGGTGACTGTGTAGAACGAACGGCGCAGATGGAGCTCCGTCTCGCTAGTGCTGAAGATGACGTCACCCGTCTTCAATTAAAGGTGCGCACTTTGGAAAAAAAAAATAAATCTCTGGAAGATAATATTTTGGATTTGGAATCTCGGTCGAGACAGAATAATTTGAGGCTGGTGGGTCTTCCAGAGGAATCAGAAGGTCGGGACGTATGTTCCTTTCTGGAAAAGTGGATTCCGGAGGTGCTGGGCAGCGAGGAGTTGCAATCAGCAGTGGTACTGGAAAAAGCACATCGCATTGGCCCACGGAGAGATAAGGGACCGCCGAGGACCTTAATTATGAAGTTTCTTAGCAACAGAGACAGGATGAAGATCTTCAACGCTGCACGTGCTAAAGGAGAGATTAAACACCAGGACCAGCAGGTGCGGTTCTACCCAGATTTGGCCACAGGAATCCAGCAATTGAGGAAGCAGTTTGATCCCGTACGTAAGGAGCTGCGCAACCTTGGGATTCGTCATGGTGTAATCTATCCTGCGAGACTGCTGACCACGTATGAGGGCAGAACCCACATCTTCAAGACCCCAGAGGAGGCGCAGGAGTTCATCAAGAAGATCAAAGAAGAAGAAGAGACTGGTGGGAGCTAAGCATGAACAAAATATAAGGTAGAATAATTAAGCATTTGCACAGGCATCTGACTGACTTGAAGTAAATAGTAAGTTTACAAAATATAGATTGTATTATATATTAAAAAAACAAAACAAAAACAAAACAAACAAAAAAAAAAACTATGATGTACAAAGTTGTTAAAAATTTTGGAGTTAAGTTGGAAAACTACAGAGGAGAGTTAATGTTACGTCATTAAAAGCAGTAGAGTTAGGGTGATTGGGAGGATGAAGAAGGAGTGGCTTAGGCTGTTCCCCGTGGGTGTGGAACGGTCGATGGCTATATCGGGAGACAGAATTTTTCTTTTGATTTTGGGGGGTTTGCCACAAGTGTGGGAAGGGGAAATTTGTTTGTGTGTAGTTTGTAGGATGAATGTTCAACCACTCATGTTTTTGCTTCTCTGTATGAGCATGTTTACACTGCAAGGTAATCCCAAACTCTCTATTGATCATGGACCAAAGTGTTAATCTTAATTTAACTTCATGGAATTGCAGAGGTCTACAAAATTTAAAAAAACTTAAACAAGTTATGAATAAAATAAAGGACATGGGTTCAAGAATTGTGTTTTTACAAGAAACTCATCTGATAGAGGAGGATGTTAAAAGAATTAGGAGTAGATGGCAGGGAAGTGTATTCACCTCTTCATTTTCATCCCGAGCCAGGGGAGTTATGACTCTCATACATAAATCAGTTCCTTTTCAAGTGAAAAATGTAATTGGAGACAAATTTGGAAGATATGTAATCATTCAAGGTTCTTTGCTATTAGAAAATATAAATCTTGTGAACTTATATGGTCCCAATATAGATGATCAGAAGTTCTTTGCTAATTTATTTCTCATCTTATCATCACTTACAGGGCAACATATAATAGCAGGGGATTTTAATTGTACATTGAATCCAGGTGTGGATAGATCAACAGGACTGGATTGTACGCACATTGGATGTAGGATGACTATTAATCATTTTATGAAAGAATTGAGATTGTTAGATATATGGAGAGAAATGAAACCACAAGTTAAAGCCTATTCTTGTTATTCCAGTACCTACAAGACATTCTCACGTATTGATTATTTTTTGATTTCCACAGAATTAAGGTCCAAGATTCAAAACTGCTTTTATGATAACATCGTGATCTCTGATCATGCACCCTGTTGTCTAATATATGTAGATAAAAAATTGACAAAGGAATCAGGTAGATGGCAATTTCAGCATAAATGGCTTCAGGATGAGGAATTTGTCAAGTATATAGAAAAACAGATAGACGAGTTCTTTGACATCAATACTACACAAACATCAGCATGTGTAAAGTGGGAGGCTTTCAAAGCTTTTATTAGGGGACATATTATTAGTTATACAGGATCAAAATCTAAGAAGACTCGAGAGGAGAGAGCTAAATTGGAACATAAAATAAAAAATCTTCAGGAAAAAGTGTATGCAGGAAGTGACCCAAGGTTGGAGAATGAATTACTGATTTTGAGAGCTGAATACGACAAAAAATCAGCGAATAGAGCTGCCTCGAGTCTTCTAAGATTGAAACAATCTTTTTATGAACAAGGTGAAAAATCAGGAAAATTATTAGCATGGCAGATTAAACAATTGGAAATTAAAACACCAATTACCAGTATTATAAGTAATGGACAGGTAGTTATAGATCCTTTAGAAATTAATAGAGCCTTTAGAGATTACTATGAAAAATTATATGATACCAAAAATGAACCTGATTTAACAAAACTAAATGGGTTTTTGAACGAACTATCTATACCGTGTATTCCAAATGAAAACAGGGAGATATTGGAGTCTAAAATTAGTCAAGAAGAAGTTGGGCTAGCCATTGATAATATGAAATCAGGAAAAAGTGCAGGACCAGATGGTCTTCCAGTTGACCTTTATAAAAAATTTAAGAATAAATTAATAAAACCTTTTTTGGAAATGGTTTTAGAAGCATTTCAAAATAATAATTTACCATCATACATAAATAATGCCTTAATTATACTGCTGCCAAAACCAGGTAAGCCCTCTAATAAATGTGAAAATATGAGACCAATAAGCCTATTAAACGCCGACCTTAAGATAATCTGTAAAATTTTAGCAAGACGAATACAAGAAATTTTACCAAATATTATTAATCGAGATCAGAATGGCTTTATAAAGGGTAGACAAGGCTTCCATAATGTAAGAAGACTATTTAATATTATTTATTTTAATAAAGAAGCACCGGATACAGCTCTCCTATCATTGGACGCCGAAAAGGCCTTTGATAGAGTTGAATGGCCCTTTCTTTTTGAAGTCCTACAAAGGTTTGGACTTGGAAATAATTTCATAAAATGGGTTCAAATAATATACAATAATGCTACAGCAGAAATCCTAACAAATAACAATATTTCAAAACCAATAAAAATCAATAGAGGATGTCGACAAGGCTGTCCACTTTCACCTTTACTGTTTACTATGGCAATTGAACCTTTAGCGATAGCGATACGTTTACATTCACAAATATATGGAATTAAAGTTGGACCAACAGAACATAAAATCTCCCTGTACGCCGATGATATAATTTTGTTTATGTCGAATCTAAAAAAATCAATTCCAACCTTGTTGAATTTAATAAAGAATTTTGGGGAAATATCAGGATATAAAATAAATAAAACTAAATCTTCAATATTAATGCTAAATGAGACCCAGAGAAATTACCCAGCCCCTGAGGTAAATCAATTCAATGTTGTAAATCAGTTTAAATATTTAGGAATCCAAATTATGCCTAAGCTAGAATCAGTCGCCAGTGTCAACTATGAAGCCTTAATGTCAGATATCAGTGAGTTAACTCAGAGATGGATGTCACTACCAATGTCGATGATCGGGAGAATCAATATACTTAAAAGTAATATTTTACCTAAAATACTTTATTTATTTCAATACATTCCCTTATCACCACCTTTAGATCTATTCTCAAGAATAAAAAAAAAGTTAGTGGAATTTATATGGAACAACAGGAGGGCTAGATTACGTTTGTCTTTATTATATTTACCATTTGATCGTGGAGGTCTGAAATGTCCAAATTTTATGTTGTATTATTGGTCGGCACAACTGAGGTCTATGACATATTATTTTTCATCAAATGATCTCCCTCACTGGACTGAAATGGAATCATACAATTTACCTTTACCTCTTCCCATATTCATATACTCAGATTCGGCAAAAAAATTACAAAAACAAGTTAAAAATCCATTTGTAAAGCATATGATCAAAATATGGTGTGAAGCTAAAAACTATTTAAAAGAACCACAGTTATTGTCACAATTTAGTCCAATATGGGGTAATCAATATTTTAAACCAGGGAGAGCGGACGCTGTATTTAAAGTATGGAATTTAAAAGGGATACAAAAGATTCAGGATTTATATTTGCCATGTGCAGACAACATAATGTCTTTTGAAGAGCTGAAGATCAAATTTAATCTCAATAGAACACATTTTTTTAAATATCTTCAACTTAGAAACTTTATTCGATCAAATCAAAATAAAGCTCTCACTCGACCTATTTATTCATCCTTGGAAAAAATGATGATGAAAGATAGTAAAAGAAAGGGTATTATTTCAGAGTTTTATAACTCATTGACACTATCTTCAAGTGAAAATTCACTGAAAAGATTAAACTACTGGAAAGAAGATCTGCAAATTGAAATTTCAGAGGAACAATGGGAATTGGCTTGTACAGAAGCTCAAACCAAATCAATAAATGCACGCCTTAAATTGATACATTTCAAATGGTTAATGCGGATGTATGTTACACCGGAGGAGTTAAATAGATATAACAAAAATATACCAGATACGTGCACAAAATGCATGGAAAGTAAAGGAACCCTATTTCATTGTTTATGGGAATGTAGATTAATAAGAATGTTTTGGGAAGAGGTGAGGGTAACAATTGAAAAAATAATCTCAAAACAAATCATATTGAATCCTAAACTGTTTTTGTTGGGTCTGTACCCAGAAAAGCATGATTTTAATAAAAGTGAAAGAACATTCATAGACCTCAGTTTGCTTAATGCCAAAAAATGTATTGCACTATTATGGAAAAAGACTCATAGACCAGATGTGACTCAGTGGTTAAGACAGATGTTAACAAACCTTCCATTAGAAAGAATAACATATATACTAAAATCAAAGGAAATTGTGTTTGAGAATATATGGAGACCTTTTATTGATTATGTAAAAAATTTAAACATAACTCTTGAAGAAGAAGGTGAATGATGTGTGTGGACCTTGTAAATTCCAAACTGGTGAACATAATATGTATACTTATGTATTGGATTGTCTAGACTAAACAGAGGAGCATTGTTGAAGACTTGATTTTGTTGGTGGTTGTTGGTGTTTTTAGTGCATTTTTTTTTTTTTGTAGTACTTTAGTGTTAGTGTTTGATTGTTTGTATCATGTTTGTTAAAAAAAAAAAAAAAGGTTCAATAAAGATATTGTGGAAAAAAAAAAATATATATATTAGCCAGCAGCAGATACTGTGGAGAACTATATAGTGCAGTCGGTAATGCAGGAAGAAAAACAGTGATGATTGACATGAGTCTGGTTGAGCTGCTGTACATGGTGCACGAGAGTCAATAAGTCACTTAGTGTTCAGCAGTCTAATGGCAGAGGGGAAGAAGCTGTTCATGTGATGGGAGGTTTTAGTCTGGATGGACCGAAGTCTTCTACCAGAGGGGAGGGGGGCAAACAGTACGTGACCAGGGTGTGAGGGATCGGCTATGATCCGGCCAGCACGCCTCCGGGTCCTGGAGATGTACAGATCCTGGAGAGATGGGAGCTTGCAGCCGATCACCTTCTCAGCAGTGCGCACGACGCGCTGCAGCCTTAGTCTGTCCCTGGCAGTGGCTCCTGCGTACCACACGGTTATGGAGGTGGTGAGGATGGACTCGATGATGGCTGTGTAGAACTGCACTAACATCTTGGTGGGTAGCTTGAGCTTCCTCAGCTGCCGCAGGAAGAACATCCTCTGCTGGGCTTTTTTGATGAGTGAGCTGATGGTCAGCTCCCATTTGAGGTCCCTGGTGATGGTAGTGCCTAGGAAGCGGAAGGAATCAGCAGTGGTGATGGGAGAGCCTGAGAGGGTGAGGGGGGGCAGAGGAGTAGTGACTTTCCTGAAGTCTACAATCATCTCCACTGTCTTCAGAGCGTTCAGCTGCAGGTTGTTATTGCTGCACCAGGACGCCAGCTGGGCCACCTCTCTCCTGTAGGCGGACTCGTCGCCGTTGGAGATGAGCCCGATGAGGGTGGTGTCGTCCGCAAACTTGATCAACTTGACAGACTGGTGGCTGGAGGTGCAGGAGTTGGTGTAAAGGGAGAAGAGTAGGGGGGAAAGTACACAGCCCTGGGGTGATCCGGTGCTGATGCTAGTATAGTCTGAGACAGTCTTTCCCAGCCGCACATGCTGCCTCCGGTCCGTCAGGAAGTCGATGATCCACCTGCAGAGGGAGTCAGGCACGTTGAGCAGGGACAGCTTGTCCCGGAGCAGAGCGGGGCGGATGGTGTTGAATGCGGAGCTGAAGTCCACAAACAGGATCCTGGCGTAGGTTCCCGGGGAGTCCAGGTGCTGCAGGATGGAGTGGAGGGCCAGGTTGACTGCATCGTCTACAGACCTGTTGGCTCGGTAGGCAAACTGCAGCGGGTCCAGGAGAGGGGTGGTGATGGACTTGAGGTGGGACAGGACCAGGCGCTCAAAGGACTTCATGACTACAGAGGTGAGCGCTACAGGTCTGTAGTCATTAAGTCCAGTGATCCGTGGCTTCTTGGGGACAGGGATGATGGTGGAGGATTTGAGGCAGGACGGCACGTGGCATAACTTAAGGGAGGTGTTAAAAATGTCTGTGAAGACAGGAGCCAGCTGTTTCGCACAGAGTCTCAGGGTGGAGGGAGACACGCCGTCTGGGCCGGGGGCCTTGCGCGGGTTCAGTCTGGAGAACTGTTTGAGCACATCCTGCTCACTGATGATAAGGGGAGGGGGGAGGAGGGGGGGGGTGCCTTAAATGAAGTAGGGAATGTGGAGGCTGTGGAGCTGGAGGGAGGGGGGGAGTTGGACACAGATGACGAGGTGTCAAAACGGGCATAGTGTTGGGACAGTCTTTGACAAAGGGCTTTGTCATCCTTGGAAGGGAGGAAAACCCCTCCCTTCCAATTCCTCAAGGCTAAAGAAAAAAAAAAGGGGGGGGAGACAGGGTCGCCCTGCTATGTTTTAGCTTGTCCCAGACCGACACGTTTATAATTTCCTTATGATTTTCCAACCAAACATTTGTTAATTATTATTATTATTATTATTATTATTATTATTATTATTATTATTATTATATAGTTTTCAACAAAAAGAAAAGCCCTCAATATAATCTATAAAGGGACTCTAGGTCAAGGCAAAGTTCCTACGGGTTCTACAAACATTATATCTGAGTTTTTCTAGTGGTAGAAAGGAAAGCACCTCCTTTAGCCAATGCAAGAAAGATGGAAGGTTATTTGACTTCCACTGGAAAAGAATAAGCCTGCGGGCAAGTAAAGAAGCGAATGCCAGAGCGTTACCTTGATAAGTTGTGAGTTTGCAATCTGGGGGTATTATGCCAAAAATAGCTATGTGGGAACTGGGGATTATTTCTTGTTTGCACATATATGAAAAGACCTCAAATATAGATCCCCAAAAGTTTGTGAGAGCGGGGCACAGCCAAAACATGTGTCCTACTGAGGCTGGGGCATGGCTACATCTTGGGCAGCTAGGGTCAATAGTGGGAAAAATCTTAGCAGGCTTATCCTTTGAATAGTGGAGACAATGGAGCACCTTGAATTGAATAAGCCTGTGGCGGACACACAAAGAAGTATGTATGCGTGTCAGACTTTCATGCCACTGCCCTTCAGAGAATTTTATCACTAAATCGTTTTCCCACTCTGCTTTTGTTTTATCCCATGGTATCGCCGCTAAATTTTGTATAATCCCATAAATCGTAGAGATACGTTTCTTAGCCCAGGGATCCAAGTCTAGGATTTCATCTAGTTGATTTGTCGGTATCAACAAAGGAAAAAAGGGAAACACTTTTTTTTACAAAACTACGAATTTGAAGATATCGGAAAAAATGGGATCTAGGTATGTCGTAATCTTTTGTAAGCATATTAAAAGAAGAAAAAGTGTTTGCCAGGAATAAATCCTTTAAAAAAACTAATCCTTGTCTACGCCAAAGGTGAAAAGCATCATCAAGCACGGAGGGTGTAAAAAACTGATTAGTTGCTACTGGGCAGCACGTGCTAGCCTGAACTAACTTAAAGTGCCTTCTGAACTGGAGCCATATTTTTAGAGAGGATCTAACCACCGGATTCAATACCTGTATGTGGCAATGGTGAGGATAAGATGGGTAATGGGTTGGACAGAAGCTCCATCTCTACCCAACTCAGGCTGTCCTTATTCTTATATGTATCAATCTAATGTAAAAATTTAACCATATTTGCTGCCCAATAATAAAAAATAAAGTTAGGTAGGCCCAAACCTCCTGCCTCCTTTGGTACCTCCAAGTACTTCCTTTTCATCCTAGGATTGGAACTGTTCCAAATAAATGATGAAATCAGCTGGTCTAGTTGTTGGAAAGCTGTTTTAGATATAAATATGGGGATCATTTGGAATATATATAAAAATCTTGGCAGAATTGTCATTTTTACTATATTTATCCAGCCTGCTAATGAAATGGGTAAGTTTGACCATTTTTTAATGTCTTGAGCTGTCCGTTCAATTAATTTTCTAAAATTAGATATACTGTACAATCCACCTATTGAACGAGTAATCTTAATGTCTAGATACGTGAATATATTCTCTTCTAATTTAAATGGAAATCCAGAGTAATCACCATCTACATCGTTAATAGGAAATAACAAACTCTTAGAGTAATTAATTTTATAGCCTGAGAAATAACCAAAATTATCTAAGATGCATAATAATTTTGGTATGGTTCCTTCTGGGTTAGATGCGTACACTAGTAGATTGTCTGCATACAGCGACACCTTGTGAAGTTTACTGCCCCATGAAATGCCTCTCGCCCCGTCTTCTTTTCTAATAGCTATAGCCAGCGGTTCAATCGCTAAGTTAAATAGATAAGGAGAGAGGCTGCAGCCCTGTCTGCAGCCCCTGTAAAGCCCGAAATAATCAGAGAGTGTGGTATTCGTCCATACTGCTGCCATAGGGGAATCGTATATTAATCTGATCCAAGCTTGAAATGATGGGCCAAAACCGAATCTTTCTAAAACAGTAAATAAGTATTGCCACTCGACACGATTGAACGCCTTTTCGGCATCTAACGAAATCACTATTTCTGTTTCTTCGGATGGATGTGGTATATACAGAATATTCAGAAGACGACATATGTTATGAAAAGATTGCCGGCCAGGTATAAAACCAGTTTGGTCATTGTTCACAATTGATGCTATAACTGTCTCAATACGAGTGGCCAGAATTTTTGTAAGGATTTTATAGTCACAATTTAACAAACTTATCGGGCGATATGAGCTGCATAGCAAGGGGTCTTTATCTATTTTAAGCAAAATCAATATAATTGCCTGTGTCATAGTCTGGGGTAATTTCTGTTGAAAGAAAATATCAGTGTATGCTTGTTTAAAAATTGGAGCCAACTTGAGTGCAAATTCTTTATAAAATTCAATAGAGAAGCCATCAGGGCCTGGGGCTTTATTACTCTGCATCGATCTTATTGCTTGTAATATTTCTGCTGTTGATATTTCTCTGTCCATTTGTACATGGTCCTCTGGTGTAATTTTTGGAATAATCAGACCATCTAGAAATTCGGATACATGTGAAAAATCTCTGGAGGTTTCAGGAGAATAGAGACTAATATAAAATTGTTTAAACTGGTCATTTATATAATCTGGGTTGGTGGTTTCTGTTCCTAATGATGTGCGGATTTTAAGAATAGTGTTGGCAGCCACAGATTGTCTAATCTGGTGCACCAATAATTTCCTCGCTTTCTCTCCATGTTTGTAAAAAGTCTGTTTAGATTTGAAAAGCAATCGCTCTGTATGTTTAATAGATATCGAATTCTGTTTATAAAAGTAACTTTTTTTATATAATTGAGGGGTAGGAGAAACAGCATATAGGTGATCTGTTTCTGCTATATTCTGAGATAGTTCTATTATACGTTGTTTGTTTGTTTTTCTCTCATATGCAGTATATGAAATTATTTGGCCTCTGAGATAAGCTTTAAGTGCTTCCCAAATCACAGATAGTTGAACATCAGGAGTTTGGTTGATCTTCATAAAATCTACAATTTGTTGTAAAAGGAAGTTTTTGAAGGAGTCCTCAGAAAGCAGGAGAGGGTCAAACCGCCAGGTACGTTGGGGTCTGGGGCAATCTGGGAAGCTCATATCCAATTGTACGGGGCTATGATCGGAGATAACAATAGCATTATATTGGCACCCCTTAACCATGGAGGAGGTTCTACCATCTAAAAGAAAAAAAAAATTGATTCTAGAGTAAGAATGATGTACAGGGGAGAAAAAAGAGAATTGTTTTGTAGTTGGATTATTTTTCCTCCAGGGGTCAAAAAGAGCATACAAGTCCATAAACGACTGGATGACACTACCTGCCCTTGAAATCTTACTGTTGGGTCATTCAATTCAATTCAATTCAATTCAACTTTATTTATATAGCGCCATTTCACAACAACAGTCATCTCATAGCACTATCAACTGTAGGGAAGACCCCCACAGTTGCAGAAAGACCCCAGCAATCAGGTCATGGATTGGACCTATCTAAAAAAGAGTGTAATACACAGTTAAAGTCTCCCCCAGTATCAATAGACAGTCATTAAGGTCAGGGAGGGTTGTTATAAAATTACTGAAGAAAGAGGGATCATCCCAGTTTGGCCCATAGATATTCGCTAAAACCACTCATGTACCAAATATATTGCCTGTGACCACTACATACCTTCCACGAGGGTCAGAGATGGTTGACGAAGAGATGAATGGAACACGATCAGAATGGCTGTGCCCTGTGCTCTGCTCTCATATCTCGAACTAAAAATCTGTCCGATCCAGGCTTTTTTTAGTCTCACATGTTCGGTTGATAGGAGGTGTGTTTCCTGTAGAAACATGATATCAGAACCAAGAGAATTTAAATGTCCCAGAACCCTATTGTGTTTCACAGGATTATGAATTCCTTTCACATTCCAACTCAGGAAACGAAGAGAGCTTAGAGTATGAGTGTCAGACATTAAACCTTTATCAAAACACAAAGAAAGAAAAGCAAGTGATCCTGTCTCTTAACTACGAACAAACGAAAAAAAAAAAAAAAAAAAAGCCTTGACACCCCATGCCGATCCAACAAATCCTTCAGGATCACATTTCCCTTTGCTGGTATGACACAGTCAGTGCACATAAAAAAAGAAAACTCTCCTAGCGGCTCTTGGCTAGGGTATACAGTCCACAGATAGAAATAATGGGAAAACAGGAAAAAAAATATGTTACACTTGAAATATGGAACATTTTAAATTTCAACCCTTGGATTATCAATTTCGGCCTGGCTCTCTGATGGTGGATAAAGTTAAATTATCTACGATAATGTCTGAAAAAAAGGGGGGGGAGAAGGGGAAAACAATTCAATCCTAAATCACTTTGGGGTTAATCCGTTCTTTGTCTTTATTTAGTTCAATTTTTTTCTTTTCTTTTCCCCTTTCCTTTCTCTACTTCCCCTTCCCTCCCCTCCTCTGCACTCCTTAAGTAGAAACAGCAGATCACTAGTCCAGCCACCTAAGTAATCTTATTCATTTTAGCCACACACTCATACGTCTACACCCATCAAAAAAATAAATAAATAAATATATATATATACCTGTGTATATATACAGGTTCCAAGGTTGTCATAGCCAGGAGCGGCACTGGGGTTAAGCTCCCAGTGCTCATAAAATGCTCCTTATGGCGTGCGTCTCAAAAAGCCTCTGACAACTAAGTCCAACTCCTAGCCTGCCCGTGTGGTTTAGTCTCTAAGCCCGGCAGAACTGCTTTAACTAATAGGAGAAGGGGCGAGGGCGGATCTCTGGTGCCTTAAAACCAGATGCTTCGGGTAGATGGTGGCTCGTCAACCTGGGAAGGTAGCCCATCTAGGGGAAGGTAAACCCTGATTTCAAACCTCCGCTGCCTTGCGGCACACCCGGTCACGGGAAAGGCTTCGGGAGTCAACCCTGAGGAAAAATCTGGAGTCGGAGCCCCTAAGGCAGTTCTATGTTGTGCTCAACATTGTTCTGGCAGCTCCTGCAACGGCGCTGGTGCCAAACTGTAGCAGCCCTGCTGTTCCTTTGGATTCATCAGTGACGTGGAGAGGGGGGACATGCTGCATGGGCAACATCTTGTCCTCCATATCTTCCTGCCCAGGCTTGAATCCTACCAACGCCAACGCTGGAAGGTAGAACACCGGATCACTGGAGAGGACACTCCAGCTTCGCCATTGGCGTAGAAAAAACACGGGGAATGACAGTTACCGGTTATAAGCCACCGCTCAATTGGCGTAGAGCGCGGCGCCAGGGGTTGTTCCCGACGGTGGGAGGGATCATCGGATCTCACTGGACAGCTACCGCCCGCCTCAAGCTGGGCAGCCCCCAGCCAATAAGGTGTTGTCCCGCCACAGCTTGCTTTCCTCATTGGGTGCATGGGGATGAGGAGAAGTCCGAACAGCAGGCTGAGAACCTTCGCACCAGGCAAGACAATAAAACAAAAGAGACCAACTCTAAAACTTGGAACTTGGAACATCCGCACTATGATGACAGGACTTGCTGCTAACCTCAAGGACATCAACGACACCAGGAAGACTGCCATCATCAATAATGAGCTGAAGAGACTGGGAGTGGATATCGTCACTCTCCAGGAAACACGGTTGGCTGACGCAGGCACACTGAGAGAGAAGGACTACACGTTCTACTGGCAGGGAAAGGGCAGCGACGAACACAGGGAACATGGAGTGGGCTTCGCAGTGAAGAACACCTTGCTGAAGATGGTGGAACTGGGCAGCACTGGCTTTGCACGACTTCTCACCCTCCGCCTGAACACCACTCAAGGCCCAGTCACCCTCGTCAGTGTGTATGCCCCAACACTGACAGCCACACCAGAGGCAAAAGACGAGTTCTACGAGAATCTCGCAACAACTGTCAGGACCATCCCCAACTCTGAACAACTCATTCTCCTTGGAGACTTCAATGCCAGAGTGGGTGCTGACCACGACTCCTGGCCCTCCTGTCTTGGACCTTTTGGCGTGGGCAGAATGAACGACAACTGACAGCGGCTGCTCGAGTTCTGCACATATCACGATCTGTGCATCACAAACTCGTTCTTCAAGACCAAGCCCCAACACAAGGTTTCCTGGCAACATCCACGCTCAAAGCACTGGCACCAGCTGGACTTGATCCTGACCAGGCGCACCTCACTGAAGAACGTGCTAATCACCCGTTCGTTCCAGAGTGCAGATTGCGACACAGACCATTCATTGGTGTGTTGCAAGGTCAAGCTGCAGCTGAAGAAATTCCATCGTGCCAGACAGCCTGGAAAGGCACGGATTGACACCAGCAAGATGGCTCAACCAGAACTTGTTGAGCAGTTTGCCTCCACCTTTGAGAAGGAACTTGGTGTACCACAAGAAGGAGAATCTGCAAAGCAGAAGTGGGAAGTGCTGCAAAACACCATCTACCGCACAGCCTTGGCTACCTTTGGGAGGAAGACCTCGAAGTCACAGGACTGGTTTGATGCCAAGTTGACTGAGATGACCCCCGTCATTGAAGCCAAGCGCTCAGCACTTGCTGAGTACAAGAAGTACCCAAACGAGAAGAATCTCCAGATTCTCAGGGCTGCGAGAAGCAAAGTTCAGCAGACTGCTCGGCGCTGTGCCAACGAGTACTGGACTCAGCTCAGCCAAGACATTCAAACCGCTGCCATAACAGGGAACATCCGTGGTATGTACAATGGCATCAAGAAAGCACTTGGTCCGGCTCAGAGCCAGACGGCCCCCGTCAAATCCTCCACTGGGGTGATGATCACAGAAAAGAACAAGCAGATGGAGAGATGGGTGGAACACTACTCCGACCTCTACTCCAGAGAGAACACCGTGACACCGTCAGCCCTTGATGCCATCGACTGCCTGCCATCCATGGACGAACTTGACGCCGAGCCAACCATCGAACTCAGCAAGGCCATTGATAGCTTGGCCGCTGGCAAGGCACCCGGCAACGACGGCATACCCCCTGACCTGATCAAGCACTGCAAGACCGCCCTACTGCTGCCATTGCATGACGTCCTTTGCCAGTGTTGGAAGGAAGGTGCCATACCACAGGACATGAGGGACGCCAAGATCATCACCCTCTACAAAAACAAAGGGGAGAGAAGCGACTGCAACAACTACAGGGGCATCTCCCTCCTCAGCGTTGTTGGCAAAGTCTACACACGAGTTGTTCTCGTTCGTCTACAGAAGCTTGCCGAACGTGTCTACCCCGAGTCTCAGTGTGGCTTCTGCGCTGCGCGATCGACGGTAGACATGATATTCTCCATCCGCCAACTCTAGGAGAAATGCAGAGAACAGAACATGCCCCTGTACGTCGCCTTCATCGACCTCACCAAAGCGTTCGATTCGGTCAGCAGAGAGGGCCTTTTCAAGATCTTGCCAAAGATAGGATGCCCACCAAAGTTGCAAAGCCTCATCGAATCGTTTCACACCAACATGCAGGGGATAGTGCAGCACGATGGCAACATCTCAGAGCCATTCAACATACGCAGCAGAGTGAAACAGGGCTGTGTACTTGCGCCAACCCTCTTTGGGATTTTCTTTGCTATGCTCCTGAGGCATGCCTTCAGCACAGCAACAGAGGGAATCTACCTGCACACAAGATCTGACGGCAGGCTTTTCAACCTCGCCCGCCTGAAAGCCAGAACCAAAGTACGCGAGGCTCTAATCAGAGACATGCTGTTCGCAGACGACGCTGCAGTCACAACCCACACACAGCAGGAGCTTCAGACCCTGATGGACCGCTTCTCCCAGGCATGCAAGGACTTCGGGCTTACTATCAGCCTGAAGAAGACTAACGTCTTGGTGCAAGGCACGGAAGCACCACCAACCATCACCATCGACTACTACGAGCTGGAGGTCGCGAATCAGTTCACGTACCTGGGGTCCACGATCAGCAACAACCTCTCCCTTGATACAGAGATCAACAAGAGGATTGGAAAATCAGCCTTCACACTCGCTCGCCTCACCACACAAGTG
Organism: Pholidichthys leucotaenia; assembly: GCA_020510985.1. NCBI lineage: Eukaryota > Metazoa > Chordata > Actinopteri > Cichliformes > Pholidichthyidae > Pholidichthys > Pholidichthys leucotaenia. The sequence continues at coordinate 169,675,327 of CM035846.1, forward strand.
TGGGAGAATCCCAAACTCTCTGTCAAGACAAAGATGGCAGTGTACAATGCCTGCGTCATCAGCACACTGCTCTATGGGAGTGAGACGTGGACAACATACGCCCGGCAGGAAAAGAGACTGAACTCCTTCCACTTGCGCTGCATTCGCCACATCCTGGACATATCCTGGCAGGACAAAGTGCCCAACACAGAAGTTCTGTCCCGTGCCGGCCTACCCTCCATGTTCACTCTACTCAGGCAGCACAGGCTCCGCTGGCTAGGCCACGTTCACCGTATGGAGGATGGCAGAATCCCAAAAGACATCCTCTACGGAGAACTGGCAACTGGCAGGAGAGACGTTGGCCGCCCACAGCTGCGCTTTAGATACGTCTGCAAGAGAGACATGAAGGCCCTGGAGATCAACACAGATCGCTGGGAGGACCTTGCAACGGACCGCCCCAAATGGAGAGGCACCCTGACTAGACAGCTCAAGGCGGGTGAAGAGAGACTGACTGCTGCAGCAGATGAAAAAAGGACCCGCAGGAAGAACCGCCACAGACCCAGCAGCACGGAGACCACCCACAAGTGCGACCTGCGTGACAGGGACTGCCATTCGCGCATCGGCCTGTTCAGCCACAGGCGGTGCTGTTCCAACAGAGTAGACGTTTAGGATTCTCTTCCATGGTCATCATAGACCGACGGAGGCCGACGATATATATAGTGAGGTAAAAAAGTATTTAGTCAGCCACCAATTGTGCAAGTTCTCCCACTTAAAAGATGAGAGAGGTCTCCAATTTTCATCATAGGTATACCTCAACTATGAGAGACAAAATGAGAAAAAAAAAAATCCAGAAAATCACATTGAAGGATTTCTAATGAATTAATTGGTAAATTCCTCAGTAAAATAAGTATTTGGTCACCTACAAACAAGCAAGATTTCTGGCTCTCACAGACTTGTAACTTCTTCTTTAAGAGGCTCCTCTGTCCTCCACTCGTTACCTGTATTAATGGCACCTGTTTGAACTTGTTATCAGTATAAAAGACACCTGTCCACAACCTCAAACAGTCAGACTCCAAACTCCACTATGGCCAAGACCAAAGAGCTGTCAAAGGACACCAGAAACAAAATTGTAGACCTGCACCAGGCTGGGAAGACTGAATCTGCAATAGGTAAGCAGCTTGGTGTGAAGAAATCAACTGTGGGAGCAATTATTAGAAAATGGAAGACATACAAGACCATTGATAATCTCCCTCGATCTGGGGCTCCACGCAAGATCTCACCCCGTGGGTCAAAATGATCACGAGAATGGTGAGCAAAAATCCCAGAACCACACGGGGGGACCTAGTGAATGACCTGCAGAGAGCTGGGACCAAAGTAACAAAGGCTACCATCAGTAACACACTACGCCGACAGGGACTCAAATCCTGCAGTGCCAGATGTGTCCCCCTGCTTAAGCCAATACATGTTCAGGCCCGTCTGAAGTTTGCTAGAGAACATTTGGATCATCCAGAAGAGGATTGGGAGAATGTCATATGGTCAGATGAAACCAAAATAGAACTTTTTGGTAAAAACTCAACTTGTCGTGTTTGGAGGAGAAAGAATGCTGAGTTGCATCCAAAGAACACTATACCTACTGTGAAGCCTGGGGGTGGAAACATCATGCTTTGGGGCTGTTTTTCTGCAAAGGGACCAGGACGACTGATCCGTGTAAAGGAAAAAAATGAATGGGGCCATGTATCGTGAGATTTTGAGTGAAAACCTCCTTCCATCAGCAAGGACATTGAAGATGAAACCTGGCTGGGTCTTTCAGCATGACAATGATCCCAAACACACTGCCCGGACAATGAAGGAGTGGCTTCGTAAGAAGCATTTCAAGGTCCTGGAGTGGCCTAGCCAGTCTCCAGATCTCAACCCCATAGAAAATCTTTGGAGGAAGTTGAAAGTCCGTGTTACCCAGCGACAGCCCCAAAACATCACTGCTCTAGAGGAGATCTGCATGGAGGAATGGGCCAAAATACTAGCAACAGTGTGTGAAAACCTTGTGAAGACTTACAGAAAACGTTTGACCTCTGTCATTGCCAGCAAAGGGTATATAACAAAGTATTGAGATGAACTTTTGTTATTGACCAAATACTTATTTTCCACCATAATTTGCAAATAAATTCTTTAAAAATCAGACAATGTGATTTTCTGGATTTTTTTTTCTCATTTTGTCTCTCATAGTTGAGGTATACCTATGATGAAAATTGGAGACCTCTCTCATCTTTTAAGTGGGAGAACTTGCACAATTGGTGGCTGACTAAATACTTTTTTGCCCCACTGTATATATATATATATATATATATATATATATATATATATATATATATATATCTCAAAAAAATAAAGGGAACACTTTGAAAACACATCAGATTTTAATGGGAAAAAATAAACTGGATATCGAAACTGTGGCAGGCTAGTCCAGCTTACTCAGATTAAAGGAACACTTTTTAATCTGAGTAAGCTGGACTAGCCTGCCACAGTTTCGATTTCGATGGGCTTGTGGGACTCCTGAAGCAGCTGAGGTGTACCGGCAGACCAAGCGGAGTGCAGCTCGGGTGGTTGCTGAAGCAAAAACCCGGGTATGGGAGAAATTCGGTGAAGCCATGGAACAAGACTTTCGGTCGGCCTCAAAGAGATTCTGGCAAACTGTCCAGCGGCTCAGGAGGGGAAAGCAGCTCCCCGTCCACACTGTGTATGGTGCGGATGGGACACTGTTGACTTCGACTGGGGATATCGTCAGGCGGTGGAAGGAATACTTCAAGGATCTCCTCAATCCCACTGATACACCTTCCACAGAGGAAGCAGGGTTTGGGGACGAGGGGGATGACTCGCCTATCACAGGGGCTGAGGTCGCCAAGGTGGTTAAAAACCTCCTTGGTGGCCGGGCCCCGGGGGTGGACGAGATTCGCCCTGAGTACCTCAAGGCCCTGGATGTTGTTGGGCTGTCATGGTTGACACGCCTCTGCAACATTGCGTGGAGGTCGGGGGCAGTGCCTTTGGAATGGCAAATCGGGGTGGTGGTTCCTCTCTTCAGAAAAGGGGACTGGAGGGTGTGCTCCAACTTTAGAGGGATCACACTACTCAGCCTCCCTGGGAAGGTCTGCACGGTGGCTGCACGGTGGCGCAGTGGTTAGCACTGTGGCAGCACAGTTTTACCCTCGGCCGAGGGATCGCAGGGACCGTGAGATCGTGGGTTCGATCCCTGCCCCCGGCCAACAGTGATCTGTGTGGAGTTTGCATGTTCTCCCCGTGTTTGCGTGGGTTTACTCCGGGATTTCTCCGGTTTCCTCCAACATGCCAAAAACATGCAGGTTAGGGAGTTAAGGGGTGCTTGCACACGCAGCGACCGGTAGCTGGTGGCTTGTCACCAGACTGCAAAACAAATCTGCCTACGGGTACAAAATAAGTAATAAAAAAAAAAAGTATTGCCAACACTCGGTCGGATTCATTCCCAGTGAGAGTTGAACTCCGCCATCCTGTTCATAATTTTTATGGACAGGATTTCTAGGCGCAGCCAGGGAATGGAGGGTGTCATGCTTGGTGACCACAGGATCTCATCTCTGTTGTTTGCAGATGATGTTGTCCTGTTGGCTTCATCCAGAAATGACCTACAGCTCTTGCTGGGACAGTTTTCCACTGAGTGTGAAGCGGCTGGGATGAGAATCAGCACCTCCAAGTCCGAGTCCATGGTCCTCAGCCGGAAAGAGGTGGATTGTCCTCTCCGGGTTGGGGACAGGCTCCTGCCCCAAGTGGAGGAGTTTAAGTATCTTGGGGTCTTGTTCACGAGTGAGGGGAAAATGGAGCGAGAGATCGACAGACGGATTGGAGCAGCATCTGCAGTGATGCGGACGTTGTACCGGTCTGTTGTGGTGAAGATGGAGCTGAGTTCTAAGGCAAAGCTGTCGATTTACCAGTCAATCTATGTTCCTACTCTCACCTATGGTCACGAGCTTTGGGTAATGACCGAAAGAACGAGATCGCGGATACAAGCGGCTGAAATGAGCTTTCTCCGTAGGATTGCTGGACTCATCCTCAGAGATAGGGTGAGGAGCTCAGTCACCCGGGAGAGGCTCAGAGTAGAACCGCTGCTCCTCCACATTGAAAGGAGTCAGTTGAGATGGTATGGGCATCTGATTAGGATGCCTCCTGGACGCCTCCCACTTGAGGTGTTTCAGGCACGTCCCACTGGGAGGAGACCCTGGGGCAGACCCAGGACTCGGTGGAGAGACTATGTCTCCCGGCTGGTCTGGGAACGCCTTGGTATCCTCTCTGAAGAGCTGGAGCAGGTGGCTGAGGAGAGGGAAGTCTGGGCTTCTCTGCTTGAACTGCTGCCTCCGCGACCCAGACCTCCGGAAAAGCTGTAGAAGATGGAAGGATGGATGGATGGATATATATATATATATATATATATATATATATATATATATATATATATATATATATATATATATATATACACACACACACACACACACAATATAATACTTATATTCTTCTGTATGGCTACACATGTGCATAAAGACGCATACGCACATTTGCAAATTCAGATAGGCCTACCTGTTTACACACTGCTATGCTCAGAATAGTAAACAAAAAAAGGGAGTAATAAAGAAAGAAAGAGGCAAATTTACAGTGAGAGAATTAACCAACTTATAAGAAAACCTGTGCTTATAAGAAACTTATAAAAGAGAAAATTCAAATTTACAAAAAAAAGGAAACACCATATTTTTAAAACCGTGTAAGAAAAAAGAAAAGAGGAAAAAGGAAAAAGAGGAAAAATATATTAAAATAATTTTTTCTTCTTTTTAGAAAAAAAAATAAAATTAACAAAATTAACTAATTTAACTGAGAAAATATGACAATTTCTTGGATGCAAGGAATTTTAAACAGCATTACCAATAGAGGGGCACCTTATAAAAGATAGGAAAGACTACTAGGTGAGACCACCGATTGTTTGTTAATCACCGTTCCATCTGGAGAACCGTACCAGTCACTGTCCTTTAGCCATCTGCGCCCATTAGCAGCCAGTATCCATTAACCACTACCAACACTTCTCGTTCTTCTTTAATATTTCCGTGGTGTCTTGTTTTATGGCTGCAGATTTTCCCTGATATAATCCATCGCTGCAGATGGGTCTTCAAAGCGTTTATCCAACCCAGATGGTCGAGTAATGCGGAGAACCGCTGGGAAGAGGAGCCCATACTTGACGCCTTGGCAGCCCCGAAGGAGCTGCTTGGCTTCAGAGAAGGCCGCTCTCTTCTTCGCCACAGCAACCGTATAATCCGGGAAAATGCTCACTCTCCTACCTTGGAGGTTAAGCGGAGCCAAACGTGATGCTTTACGAAGGACCTCCTCTCTCTCCTGAAAATAATGGAATTTTGCCACAATCACCCTAGGGGGTTCTCCCTGCTTAGGTGAAGGGCGTAGGCTGCGATGGGTCCAATCCAATGTAGGGGTGAAGTCAAGTTTCAATAGCTCCTGTAGGATCCTAGCAATGGTCACCGTGGTCCTCTGGCCTTCACTGTTCTCCAGCCCTTCCTTTATACCAGTGATTCGTATATTACACCGACGTTGTCGCCCCTCCAGGTCTTCCAACTTGAGGTTCACCGCGGCAACTTCTGATTTTAGCTGGCCAACTTCCCCTTCGATGCCAACCGTCTTATCTGAATACGTATTTAGGCCACCCTCCAGGTCTCCTAAACGGGTCTCTTGCCTTGCCATGTCCTGTATGATAGAGTCCATCTTTGCATCCAGATCTTTCATCTTTAAATCTATATGCGCCAATATCCTGCTTTCACTGTTCACAATAGCAGCCATCACCTCAGACAAATTGGTCGGTTCCCCCTCAGAGGCCTTAATTGAGCCAGAGGCTTTAGCGGTCTGTTCTTTACTGGATTTATTCCTGCTCATGGCACCTTCAGAAAAGTTGCTAGGAAAATATAAAGTCAAAATTCCGGTGCCTAAGCGTTTTAGTCTGGTATATATTCAGCCCAGTTTATCTGAAATTGATCAAAAGTGTTGAAATATTCATTAAAAGTTCACCCTAGCCAGGAGCCCAGTAGAAACACGTCTTCACATGGTACTGCTCGCCAGCGCCCCCAATGAATTTTGTAGGTTTAACCTTCTGAAATGTGTTTATTGGTCGCATGATTATCAAAAAATATCAAAGCACTCATGACTACAACACAGCCTTTATATTGCTTTTCTCTTACAGAAACGATTTTAACTCTTCTGGGTTATTCCTGTATGTCAAGAAGAGGTAAACAAGCCTTGATACCTGCCCACTGCTCTATTATTGGGCAGTCTAGCTGTCTGTCATGTAGCTGGGCGGGGAGCCAAAGGTGTAAGCTTCCGATCGTGTGTGCAGCAAGCTCGCTTACCAACCGCGGTTTATATTGTTATTTTCTTTAGATTTCAGTCACCCTAATAAACATCCCTGTTTCGACCTGGTTCACTAATCCAGTCAATAATATATCTCATTGTTCTGGTTAATTTTGTTATATTTTCACCGTGATACCACATCAGTTTGGTGGTTGGAGTCGATCATTGTAACCCCATTACAGCTCGCTTCTGCAGACAGGGGCTGAAAAAAAGGCCACCTGGCGTCAACTGTTGATCACTGTTTTATATGTTTTATTCACCACTGCTGGAATCCTTGTTCATCTGACAACACTTGACTATATATTTCATTCTTAAACAAGCTTAATTAAAGTTTTATTTTCTCAATCCAAGACCCAAGGCGACTAACTGAAGCTAACAGTTAAGCCACTCATTCACGAATGTTTCTGTGCTTATTGTACTCCAGGGACTAGTCCTATCTTTTCGACCACTAGAATCACACACCCCTGTCACCTAGTGATGCTTTATTTTATTCATACATTTATTCATTTGAGACAAATTTATAGTGAATGTAAAAAGTCTACACACCCCTGTTCAAATGCCAGGTTTTTGTGATGTAAAAAAATGAGACCAAGATAAATCATTTCAAAACTTTTTCCACCATTAATGTGACCTATAACCTGTACAACCCAAATGGAAAAACAAACTGAAATCTTTTAAGGAGAAAAATAAAAAATAAAAAAAACTTACAGTAACCTGGTTGCATAAATATGCACACCCTGTTATAACTGGGGATGTGGCTGTATTCAGAATTAACCAATCACATTCAAACTCGTGTTAGTAGCCACTCATGGAGTGGTGGCCTAGTTGATGGAGCATCTGCCCCACAACCGGGAGGTTGGGGGTTCAAGTCCCAGCCAGGTCATACCAAAAACCATATAAAAATGGTACTTACTGCATTCTAGTTTGGTGCTCAGTGTAATAGAATGGGGGAAGGAAAAGTTGTTTGTGGCAGCAACCCCTCTGATTCTTCGTGTAATTAACATTGTAGATAGGAGAACCATAACTTTGTTCTACTGTACATGATTGACTGAATGACAACAGAGATCTCTTCTTCTTCTCTTAAATGGGAGTCAGCACACACCTGACACCATTTAAAGTGCCTCTGATTAACCCCAAATAAAGTTCAACTGTTCTAGTAGGCTTTTCCTGACATTTTTGTAGTCACATCTTACAGCACAAGCCATGGTCCACAGATAGCTTCCAAAGCATCAGAGGGAAGGGTCAGAAAGGGCATCTGGCATAAAAGCTTTGCCAAATCAAATATGCAGACCTTTGATCTGCTGTAGTGACTTGAATAGGGAGCAGCTGAAAGTGTGTGTGTACTCTTCTTTATTTGCAACTCTATACAAGTAAATTTTGAACTTTCTATGTAAATTTGCAACCCTTTATTAATACATTTGTCTACTTTTCCTTATAAAATTGTGACTTTTTTGCATACATGTCAAATGTATTCTCATAGAATTCGCACTTTCTATGTACATTTTTTGACTTTTTACTTATCAGTGTTTTGTTTTTTTTCTTTTGATTTTGTAACCTTTTTTATCTAACGTTATAGTTGCAGCTTTTTCTCATAATTCTGTGAGGTTTTTTTTTTTCTTGTAGATGGCACAGGAAGCTACTAGCTACTAGTTTGGGGCAAAAGTACATAGATGAATGTGGTTCTGCAGCACAGGTTGCAGATCCCTGTTTGAAGACTAAAATCACACGTGAAGCTCAGTGGTTTTTTTTATTCTGAAATGTCAGTAAAAGAAGGCAACTCCACCTTGAAGTTATTAATTTTCCACAAACCACAGAAACAGAGAATCTTCTAGTCTGTTGTGCAGAGTTGATGGCGGTTCGTTGCTGGCGGGCAATTTCACTGACTTCATCTGATAAATTAATCATCCAGTGTTAGACTTTGCGCTTTCAAAGAAAAACATGTTATTTTGTACCAATCCTGGTGGTTCTTAGATCTCTGAGTTCTAATATTTGGGAGTCTGAGCCTGCAGTGAAGGCAGAGGGTTCAGACTCTAATTTTCATCATGCACAGGGGATGAAAGAACCACACACACAAACATGCTCACACACGCGCGTCTGCCTCTCTCTGGGAAGTCAGCCTTTGAAAACTTAAAAGCGTTTAACAGAAACTGAAGCTGACAGTTCCTCGGTGTTTACTCGGTTTTCCACAGAGGGGAATATGGTCAGAAGTCCCCCATGTGTTTATATCACCATGTTTCCAGTTTTCTGGTCATCTAATGTAACAAGCTCAAACTCAGTGGGACCATGTGATATTTCATGTCGTATTTTAATTAGCTTGTTTGATTAAACTGTGACTGTTGTTCTTCCTTCACAGTATGAGTTCAAGCTGAAGAACATAAAGAAAAAGAAGGTCAGCATCGTGGTATCCACCGATTGTGTGAAAGTTATTTTACGCAAAAAGAAGAAGGTTGGTGTTGTTCATCTGATTTTTTGATTGAAACAACCAGAAACAAATTTTTCACTGTGAGTTACTTTATTTTTGTGCTTGAACAGAGAAAAGGTTGGACATGGGATGAGAATTCCATCTTGGTGACACAGGATCCTATCTACAGGTATGCCCAATGGGTGACATTCATGTGCCCATATTTTTACTTATTTATATTTTAAAAATGCCTTTATGTAACATAATAATAATAATAATAATAATAATAATAATAATAATAATAATAATAATAATAATTTATCTATAATAGTGGGGTGTAATGGCTCAAAAAAATGATTTAGTGTGGACCTCTGTTTTAAAGTCACAATTTGGTTCATTTCCGGTATACTAAGGAAAATGATCACAAAAACAGAAAAGCTTGTTTTGTTTATGATCTAGTCTTTATTATTATATAGTCCATTCTCTGGTCTCCTCTGATTACTGTCAGACTTTCCTCATACAGCCATGGACAAAATTGTTGGTACCCCTCTGTTAATGAAAGAAAAACCCACAATGGTCACAGAAATAACTTGAATCTGACAAAAGTGGTAATAAATAAAAATTCTATGAAAATTAACCAATGAAAATTGGACAGTGCTTTTGAATTGTGGTTCAACAGAGTTACTTTAAAGAACAAACTCATGAAACAGGCCTGGACAAAAATGATGGTACCCCTAGAAAAGATTGAAAATAATGTGACCATAGGGACATGTTCAACCAAGATGTGTCCTCTAATTAACATCACAGGTGTCTACAAACTTGTAATCAGTCAGTTGGCCTATTTAAAGGGTGACAAGTAGTCACTGTGCTGTTTGGTGACATGGTGTGTACCACACTAAACATGGACCAGAGGAAGCAAAGGAGAGAGTTGTCTCAGGAGATTAGAAAGAAAATTATAGACAAGCATGTTAAAGGTAAAGGCTATAAGACCATCTCCAAGCAGCTTGATGTTCCTGTGACTACAGTTGCACATATTATTCAGAAATTTAAGATCCACAGGACTGTAGCCAACCTCCCTGGATGTGGCCGTAGGAGGAGACGGATAATATGATTTGTAACAGAAGAACCCAGAACAACCTCTAAACACATTCATGGTGAACTCCAAGGTCAAGGTACATCAGTGTCAGATTGCACCATCCGTCGTTGTTTGAGCCAAAGCGGACTTCATGGGAGACGACCAAGGAGGACACCACTGTTGAAAACAAATCATAAAAAAGCCAGACTGGAATTTGCCAAACTGCATGTTGACAAGCCACAAAGCTTCTGGGACAATGTCCTATGGACAGATGAGACAAAACTGGAACTTTTTGGCAAGGCACATCAGCTCTATGTTCACAGACGCAAAAATGAAGCATACCAAGGAAAGAACACTGTCCCTACTGTGAAACATGGAGGAGGTTCTGTTATGTTGTGGGGCTGCTTTGCTGCATCTGACACAGGGTGTCTTGAATCTGTGCAGGGTACAATGAAATCTCAAGACTTTCAAGGTATTCTAGAGAGAAATGTGCTGCCCAGTGTCAGACAGCTTGGTCTCAGTGGCAGGTCATGGGTCTTGCAACAGGATAATGACCCAAAACACACAGCTAAAAACACCCAAGAATAGCTAAGAGCGAAACATTGGACTATTCTAAAGTGGCCTTCTATGAGGCCTGATCTAAATCCTACTGAACATCTGTGGAAGGAGCTGAAACATGCCGTCAGGAGAAGGCACGCTTCAAACCTGAGACAACTGGAGCAGTTTGCTCATGAGGAGTGGGCCAAAATACCTGCTGAGAGGTGCAGAAGTCTCACTGACAGTTACAGAAATCGTTTGATTGCAGTGATTGCCTCAAAAGGTTGTGCAACAAAATATTAAGTTAAGGGTACCATCATTTTAGTCCAGGCCTGTTTCATGAGTTTGTTTTTTAAAATAATTCTGTTGAACCACAATTCAAAAGCATTGTCTGATTTTCATTGGTTAATTTTCATAAAATTTTTATTTATTACCACTTTTGTCAGATTCAAGTTATTTCTGTGACCATTGTGGGTTTTTCTTTCATTAACAGAGGGGTGCCAACAATTTTGTCCACGTGTGTTAATCATCATCATGGATATTAGGGATACAAACAACAGAAAGGAAAAATCACTTTAGCGATATACAGACTTACAAGTTCACAAAAGATGAAGAAAAAAGAATATAACAGAGATATAAATATAAAATAATTATTTATTAAATATTATGCCTAGCTAGATTTAATAGAAGTTATACAACTCCCATTCCAGTAAAGTTGGGACGTTGTGTAAAACGTAGATAAAAACAAAATACGACTTTAAAATTGTTTTCAACCTATAGTCAATTGAATACACTACAAAGACAAGATATTTAATGCTAAAACTAATAACTTTATTGTTTTATTGCAAATATTGACTGATTTTTAATTTGATGCTTCAAACACATTCCAAAAAAGCTGGGACAAGGGCAAGAAAAGACTGGAAAATTTGAGGAATGCTCAAAGAACACATTTTTGAAACATTCCACAGGTGAACAGGTTAATTGGAAACAGGTGAGTGTCATGATTGGGTATATCGGGAGCATCCCTGAAAGGCTCAGTCATTCACAAGCAAGGATGGGGCGAGGTTCACCACGTTGTGAACAACTGCATGTGTTATGTATGAAATTACCTTTTGAAGGACGAGGCCAGGTGCACGGTAGAATTCAGTTTTATTAATAGAAGTAGGCACAATGCAACCGTTAGGCAGTGTCATGGATGGCCCTCGTGAGCCATCATAAGACGCCACAAATCGCCAGTGAGTTTGCAGTTTATTAATGAACAGAAAAGGAACACAAAATAACAAGCCACAGGGGGCTAAAACACACTACAATGAAAACAGGTTAACAAAGGAATAAACTTACGAACGTAGAGGATGAGTAGACAACGTCTGAGCTGAGGGATGCTCGATGCATCAGACCATGGGGAAGTTTTTGACGAGACTGCCGCGTCTTTTCGTTCCCAGCTGCCCTCTTAAGTGGAGAGCCGCTGATGAGACGAAATGCGGCTCAGATGTCAAACCTGACAGCCGGAAACCCCTCCGAGCACTGTCATAATAAAGACTCGGGGAGCCAAAAGGGGCACACAGCCGTCAAATGGGCGAGGATAGTGCATGGCTCGAGCGCGGACGGGATCGACGCTCGAACCATGACAGTATCTCCCCCCCAAAGGGCGAACTACGAGCGCCCAATGACACCCAAGCCCCCCACCCCCACCCCCAGGGTGGGCGGATGGGGGGACAGGCCTGAAGGGTGAGAACCAGCAAAAAAGAGGAAAAAAAACACCATAACGATGACCGGGAACACATGTGGTAATTACAGAGTAAGGTTAAAGGAAAAACGCAATACTCCATAACGCACAATGATAATTAGAACAGGGGAGGAAAAAAAAAAAAAAACACAACGGTGACAGGGAACAAATGAGGCAATTACAGAGTAAGGTCAAAAGGAAAACACAATACTCCATAACGCACAATGATAATTTGAACAGGGCAAGAAAGCAAAACACCGAGAGTTAGGCACATTTCATCCCTCAGACAGGAGAGGGGAGAGGAGAAAAAAACATGCTAACAATGATAAATACACTGAACAGAACAACCACACCGAATGACCTTAAACCTCAGTGGAACCACACAACACGTGAGGATGACGACAGGCAGAGTCCAAAAACAGGAACAGTTCCGGCGGTCTCCCTGCGTCCAATGGCCAAAGGGTGATTAAAGGGAGGAGGAAATGTTCGGGCGGCCTACCCCAGTCCCAGGCCCGGAAAGTCGGAACCTCCGGCGGCCGAACCAGGTCGCCCAGTTGAAAGCACAGTACGTCGGGTGGCCGACCCCGGGCACCAAACCGGTGAAAAAGTTCCTCAGGCGGCCGACCCGCATCCCTCAGCCACCAGAACCGTGGGGAAACAATTGGCGACGGCCTCCCTGGCGAGGGGAAAGACGTGGGAGAGCCGGGCCGAACGTAGAGACCCCCAACGGCCCCCAGTGGCGATGAGCTGGGATGGTGCCGATGAAGGTGATGATGAGGGGGATGAAGATGACGACGAGCCGGTACAATGTCAGGCAGCAGAGGGTCTGCTGCTCCTTCACCGACCTTGAACCATACTGGTGCTGCACCCACGTCGGACCCCGATTGGGTCTCGGCTGCACCACGATGGACCCCAATTGGGTCACGGCTGCACCTGCGACGGACCCCGATTGGGTCGGCGCAGCACCAGTGACGACCTCCAACCCCGAACCCAGAACATCCAGTACAGCGACTGGGATTGGCTCCGCACCGGTGATCCTGGGAGAAAGCTCAGGAGAAAGGAAAGAACCGGGATCAGAATCACCGGTAGCGACAGAACCCAGCAACATGAGCTCGGGTGCAGCGGACGGCTGCCCCTGGGTCGTCTCCCTGAGAGACAGGCAAAAATGCTCCACAATAGAAAGAAGGAAAACAAAGTAGAGCACTTGTCTGCACTCGAGTTCTGTTGCCGTCCAGGACTTCGATGATCCAGGCTCAGGACGAAGAAGGTCGTCGTCTGGCTCCCACTCGGCTACGGCGGGTTCCGCAGCCGGCATGATGGTTCCCGCAGTCTGAGGACCCTCCGGCGCTGACGTCCACACCGACAACCCGCACAGTGTGGTGGCAGGGGACCCTCGATCTGTTGGACCGGACCACTCATCTATGGAGACCCGGGGACACTTCATCGTCGGTGCAGGCTCCATGCTGCAGTCCGCTCTCCTCCTCTGCCCATGATGTGGCTGCGGGGCTGGAACCAGGCTCTCCAGAACCGCAGGCCCCCTCCTCGTCCAGTGACGTAGGCCTGGCGTCGTGGACCGCTCAGCAGACGGAGACACAGAGGCAGCAGGTTTAATGGCAGAAGCCACAGCAGGTGGTAGGAGCTCGGGGGACTGCGAACCCCGAACTCCACCCCCAGGAGTCAGACAAGGCAAATCACAACTATGAGGAGAAGAATGAACTTGCACTTGCCTGTTTCCTGGAGGAGAGATGGTTCCTGCTGCAGCAGGTGGAGTTCTTCTCTTTCCCCTCCGGATGGTGACGGCAGGCCCCTCGGGAAGACGAGGAGGAGCCGCTCGTGGTGGATTGCAGACGGGCCTCACCGAAGCACATCTCACAGCACTCACAGCAGCCGGAGATGACGTTGAGGAGGAGGGGGCCACAGCCGAGGCGGTCCGGGCACGAGAAGCTGACGGAAAAGCTGGGACAGATGACCCGGGGGAAGCGGCTGCGGGGATTCCCTCCTGTCGTGACATGGGAGATGCAGCTGACTGGGAGGCTGGGTTCCTCCGACGACCCGGAGCTGGATCCGGACGGGATTCTCGCTGGGGCCCCGTTGTGACACGGCGGTGATGCTTACTGGCTGATGGTGAGGTGAGGGGACCAGGAACACATGGCGCCGGGGCTGGACGGGCGACAGGAGCTGAATTCCGAAACGTGGAGCGGGGATGCCACTCCGTCGGCCTCCTGCCGGGATTTCCCTCCAGTCTACGGATCTCCACTCTCGTCGGGGACGCCGTACTCGAGGGAGAAGGAGAAGGTTCCTGGGCCGCCTTTTCAATTAACACTCGCTGTGCCACAATCTATGTTACCCTCTCCTTCCGGAAAGGAAGTGAGGTGGTATCTCAATAAGGCCCACTGGGTGAGGAACAAGTAGTCATCTGCCGCTGGAGTGGGCATGAGACGATGGCCTTTAGCCAGATTGCCGTTGATCTCTTCAAACCAGTCAGGGCAGAACCCACGCTCGAGGGCGGACATCCTGTTCACAAGCCCAATCAAAGGAGAAAAAGTCCAAACCACAGCAAACTCACGGCGACAGACGTCTCAGTTTGGCGGCAGTCTACTGTCATGGATGGCCCTCGCGAGCCATCATAAGACGCCACAAATCGCCAGTGAGTTTGCACAGTTTATTAATGAACAGAAAAGGAACACAAAATAACAAGCCACGGGGGGCTAAAACACACTACAATGAAAACAGATTAACAAAGGAATAAACTTACGAACGTAGAGGATGAGTCGACAACATCTGAGCCGAGGGATGCTCGATGCGTCAGACCATGGGGAAGTTTTTGACAAGACTGCTGCGTCTTTTCGTTCCCAGCTGCCCTCTTAAGTGGAGAGCCGCTGATGAGACGAAATGCGGCTCAGCTGTCAAACCTGACAGCCGGAAACCCCTCTGAGCGCTGTCACAATAAAGGCTTGGGGAGCCAAAAGGGGCACACAGCTGTCAAATGGGCGAGGATAGTGCATGGCTCGAGCGCGGACGGGATCGGCGCTCGAACCATGACAGGCAGCGCATCGGCAAAGAGGCTGGATAAATATGCCTGCTGTTATTTATAGGGTGGTGCAGTGGTGGAAGAGGAAGTGGCCGCAACTTCACCGCATTTCATAATAAAACACATCACCCCCCCCCCCCCCCGGCCCGTAGAAAGTCCAAAATCACGCATACCATTGAGACCCTCCCCAATTTAGGACCAGAATCACGCACTAAAGCTAGAACTGAAAACACTAAATGGCCTAACACATTCACACAACAAGCCTAACTAGGGGAGATGGGTGGACTACCGTCCCACCCCACACGACAAGATGGGTTATTCTGCCACCTGTAAAACAGTCCAAAAATCCATCTATAATAAGAACATTGCCGTGTTCCTAAAATAAAACATACCCAGAACAATAACAGTTTAGTCATTTTGTCAATTTTTGTCCAAGTCATACAAAGCAAAATTAGCAACTAAAACCATACAGAATCATGAAAAAACAGAAACATGTACTACACATATAGGGTTTGTCTTCTCATACAGCATTAGCATGCAATAAGGACCTGCAAATGCTCCTTAATACAGCCAATTTGGCATTTTTTTGAGTTCCTCATCTTAATATTTATAACCACACCAGATGATGACATTTTCTCTGACTTACAGGACAAAACAATTCCAAAATGAGCTGCTTCTTCTTATCTTTTTTTTTTTTTTACACATGCAAACTTATGAACATTGGAACATTAGAACTCTCTTTTTTTATTTTTCAAAACTCACACTACTGTCCTGGTGGAAAAGGGGGTAGAACTGGCTTGTGGGGGCCCAGGGCAGCCCCTCAGTAGACCCGCTCCTGGAGGCGGCATGCCCCTGGGGCTGCAGCTGACCTCATAGACGAGAGTGCGTTTTCTCCTCGCCATCGGTCGTCTTTCTCGTCCGGACCCGCCATCCGAAGCCTCCTCCTGGGCACGCCACAGCTCATTGGCATGCCTCCATGAGCCGTCTGGCAGCTGGAGGTAGGCTGCACCCCGCTTAGCCACGATGCGCAGCCGCTCCTGATGTTCCTCTGGCTGTCGTTTGGCCCACATCCGCTGTGGACGTCCCTCCCCTTGAGCCCGGACCAGGTTCCTAACTCTCAGAGGAGCTCTGCTCAGCCTGCAGTGTTGCTGATCAGCATGTGGTCCCTCCGTGCCTGTCGACCTGGCCCAACTCCTTGCAAAGGTGCTGCAGCGGTCACCGTTGTAGCTCCAGATCCTCCAACCCACTGTGGCCAAGCTCCGGATGAAACTGGGGCTAGCTCGTCGGTGTCACTCGCCAACGCAGGCACCTCGCCGCCACGCTTGGTACCCTCTTCCACAGTACCCCGAGCGCCAGCACTGAGACCGTCCTGCATCAAACCTGAGTGAGGCTGGTCCTGCTTGACCACCGTGGTGCCTGGTAAATCCTCGTCCCACACCGCGTCGCCCTCCACCTCTGGAACCGGATGGTTCTACCTTCCACAACCAGACCACTCTTCCCCAGTGTCGTCCTTAATGGCAAACCCCAGTCCATAAAATAGGTCGCAGCCCATGATGTTGTCACCTCGGGCCATCACGTGGAACATGAAGTCAGCCATCTCCGCCGACTTGTACCGAACTGTCAACTCCAGTGTTCCAACTGTGCACAGCCTTCTACCTCCATAACCGTAGAGCAGCGCTGGGTTACCTCTGATTCTGTAGTGGTGGAAAAATTTCCTCACCGTGGCCCAATTCAATAATGATCCCTCCACCCCCGTGTCGATCAGCAGTGGTATCTCACCACCATCCAGTGTGACTTTGCAAAACGTGTACCCGCTGGTACTCGGAGACACCGCATGGACAGTTATTGGGGCGGGTGAAGTTGTTTTTCTCCGTGGGCTCTCCGGCTCGGACATTCGGCACACCCTGGCATAATGGTTCAAGCATCCACACTTGCCACAGCACTCCCCTCTTGCCGGGCAGTCCCTGGCCTTGTAATGGTGCTTCACGGACCCACAACCCATACACAAGGGTTTTCTTGGGGCAGACCTTCAGCCGATAGTGTTGGTTTCCATGTTGTCGTCAGTCGTGCTATCCTAGCTGTCTGGGTCTGCTACTTGTGCTGTGGCGGGAAGTTCCAGCTGTCACTGTGACTGGCACCCACTTAGCTCAGAGGCTAGCTTGTCCGCGGTCTCCAATTGGAGAGCTAACTTGATAGCTCTGGCTAGCGTTAAGTTACCCGGTGCTGTGAACAGCTTAGTCCGTGTCGCAGCGCTGTTGGTGCTGGTCGCGTACCATCTCTTCCTCCAGCAGCCCAAAACCACACTCACTCGCTAGCAGCCTCAGGTCGGCAATGAACCGGTGGGTAGTTTCACCCACTCATTGTGTTGCTGCCGAAACCTAATCCTCAGGACGGTCACGCTGTCCAGGGCACGAAAATGGCACGCTAGCAACTCGACCACATCCTTGTATGTTTCCGAAGCCCCGAGTGTGCTCAGGATACACTGGCCGTCAAACCCCAAATTATGCACCAGAAGCGCACGTGCCCTCAGTTTGTCTCGCTTACCCAGGTTGAGCACCACTCTGTAGATCTGAAAGGCCTCAAACCATCTCAGCCAGGGGACAGGCGGCTTGCCCATGAGCTCCAAGAAGGGCCGGAGGAGTGAAATACACAAGTCCATTTTTATTCTTGTTGCCAAAATGTTATGTATGAAATTATCTTTTGAAGGATGAGGCCAGGTGCACGGTAGAACTCAGCTTTATTAATAGAAGCAGGCACAATACAACCGTTAGGCAGGGGCATCGGTAACAAGATTCAAGATTCAAAGGCTTTATTATCATGGACACAGTTAAGAAATGCTACATTTCCTGAGCAATGAAATTCTTACTTTGCTCTCCAAACAAATGCCAAGGTAATAGATACAGAAACAACAATTCCAATAAGGTAATGACACATTACCACAGTAACTCAATCTTAATTCTAATGGATGCTAATAACGCACACACCAACACACAGTTAGGCAATTAGGACTCCTTAAGCACACCTTGATAAAAAAAATATACTAAAACTAATGAGTACTAATAACACACACTAGGCAGTTGGACAGTTAAAGCAGTTAAAGCAGTCAGACAAGAGGAATGAAACTGAAAATTTACTGGATGACTAAAGTGATAGTGGTATGTTGATATCAGAGATGATGTGATCCTGAGATGGCATAAACCTATGTACAGTGTGCAAATGAACATTGTGCAACAAGCAGTGTATAATTACAAATTAGCACCTGTCGCTAATTTCTCTGTAACGATAGTACCAGTAGACTGTGCATGATAAACAGCAGCAGAGATGATAATTAGCAGCAGAGATGATATGGACATCAGACAGGTGAGACTATATCTACTGCACAGGTGAGCAATGTGCAAATTTAGCAGCTGGTGTTTGAGTTCCTATATGCAAAGCTGTGTTGTGGAGTTTGGGAGTTGTTATTTTTCGGGAGTCTGATGGCAGTGGGAAAAAAGGAGTTTTTCAGTCTGGTTGTCCTGCATTTCACACTTCTGTACCTCCGGCCTGAGGGTAGAAGTGTGAACAGTCTGTGCTGGGGGTGGGTGGGGTCCCGGAGGATGGCGTCAGCTCTCCTTTGGACTCTGTGGTGGTCGATGCTCTGCAGAGAGGGGAATGGAGTCCTGATGATCTTCTCCGCTGTCTTCACCACTCTCTGCAGGCATTTGCGGTCCAGGGCAGTGGTGCTGCCATACCACGCAGTGATGCAGTTGGTCAGGATGCTGTTGATGATGCAGGTGTAGAAATTGTTGAGGATCCTGGAGGACATGCCACACGTCTTCAGTCTCTTCAGAAAGTACAGTTGCTGTTGAGCTCCATTAACCAGCTCTGTGGTGTTGCGTGTCTACTTAAGGTCCTCGCTGGTGTGGATGCCCAGGTATTTAAAGCTGCTCATCCTCTCCACCTCAAGCTTCCAGATGAACAGCAGCTGATGGGGTCCCCTCCTCCCTTTCCTCATATCCACTATCATCTCCTTTGTCTTGCCCTTGTTGAGGGTGAGGTTGTTGTCCTCACACCATAACACCAGGTTGGCCACCTCCCTCGTGTAGGATGCTTCATCATCACCAGTGATGCGTCCTATCACTGCTGTGTCATCCACGAACTTTAGGATGATATTGTCCTTGTGGGAGGCGACACAGTCATGGGTGAAGACGCTGTAGTGGATGGGGCTGAGAGCACAACCCTGTGGGACACCTGTGTTCGTGATGGTGCTGGCTGAGGTACTGTTACCCATCCTGACAGACTGGGGCCTGCCAGTTAGAAAGTCCAGTAGCCAGTCATAGAGGGTGGGGTGCAGGCCAAGCGAAGACAGTTTGTCGGTGAGTTTGTGGGGGATGACCGTGTTGAAGGCGGAGCTGTAGTCGACAAAGAGCATCCTAATGTAGGAGTCTTTATCTTCCAGGTGGGAGAGAGAATAATGGAGTGCTGCAGCGATGGCATCTGAGGTGGACCTGTTGGGCCGGTAGACATACTGCAGGGGGTCCAGGGTGCCCGGTATGCTGTCCTGAATGAGGGGCAGCACCACTCTCTCGAAGCACTTCATGATGATTGGAGTGACTGCTACCGGTCTGTAATCATTCAGGCAGGTCAGTGGGCTCCTTTTGGGGAGGGGGATGATGGTTGTTGTTTTGAAGCAGGAGGGGACTATGTTCTGGTTGAGGCCGGATAAAGATGCCCGCTGGTATTTATAGGGTGGTGCAGTGGTGAAAGAGGAAGTGGCCGCCACTACACCGCACTTCATAACAAAACACATCACAGCATGGGCAAATAGTTCAACAGTTTAAGAACAACTTTTCTCAATGTATAGTTGCAAGGAATTTAGGAATTTCATCATCTACAGTCCATAATAACATCAAAAGGTTCAGAGAATCTGGAGAAATTTCTGCACATAAGCAGCAAGGGTGAAAACCAACAATGAATGCCCATGACCTTCAATCCCTCGGGCGACACTGCATTAAAAATCACCATCATTCTGTAAAGGATATTACTACATGCACTCAGGAACCCTTTGGAAAACCATTGTCAGTTAGCACAGTTTGTTGCTACATCTACAAGTGCAAGTTAAAACTCGACCATGCAAAGCGAAACCCACACATCAACAACACTCAAAAATGCTGCCAATTGTGCTGGGCCTGAGCTCATCTGAGATGGACTGACACAAAGTGGAAAAGCGTGCTGCGGTCTGACGAGTCCACATTTCAAATTGTTTTTGGAAATCATGGACGTCGTGTCGTCAGGCTAAAGAGGAAAAGGACCATCCAGGTTGTTATCAGAGTTCAAAAGCCAGCATCTATGATGGTGTGGGGGGGTGTTAATGCCGATGGCATGGGTAACTTGCATATCTGTGAAGGCACCATTAATGCTTAACATACAGGTTTTGGAGCAACATACAGTGGATATAAAAAGTCTACATACCCCTGTTCAAATGTCATGTTTTTGTGATGTAAAAAAAAATGAGATAAGATACTGTAAATCATTTCAAAACTTTTTCCACCATTAATGTGACCAATAACCTGTACAACCCAATTGAAAAACAAACTGAAATCTTTTAAGGGGAAGAATAAAAAACTTACAATAACTTGGTTGCATAAATATGCACATCCTTAAACTAATATTTTGTTCCAGCACCTTTGGCTTTTACTACAGCACTCAGTCTTTTTGGGTAGAAGTCACATCTTGATGTGGCAATATTTGCCCACTCTTCTTTGCAAAAATGCTCCAAATCTGTCAGATTGTGAGGGCATCTCCTATGCACAGCCCTCTTTAGATCACCCCACAGATGTTCGATTGGATTCAGGTCTGGACTCTGGCTGGGCCATTTCAAAACCTTAATCTTCTTCTGGTGAAGCCATTCTTTTGTTGATCTGGATGTGTACTTTGGGTCGTTGTTGTGCTGAAAGATGAAGTTCCTCTTCATCTTCAGCTTTCTAACAGAAGCATGAAGGTTTTGTGCCAACACTGACTGGTATTTGGAACTGTTCATAATTCGATCCACCTTGACTAAGGCCCCAGTTCCAGCTGAAGAAAAACAGCCCCAAAGCATGATGGTGCCACCACCATGCTTCACTGTAGGCATGGTGTTCTTTTGATGATGAGCAGTGTTGTGTTTGCACCTTTTGGAATTACGGCCAAAAAGTTCATCCTTGCATTTGGGAGATTTCAAATGTGTTTTTGCAAAATGTAGCCAGGCTTGGATGTTTTTCTTCATAAGATAAGGCTTCCGTCTTGCCACCCTAGACGGGAGATTGTTGTCACATGTACTAAACAGCCAGTACTTGCAAGAAATTTCTGCAGCGCCTTCAGTGTTGCTGTCCGCCTCTTGGCAGCCTCCCTGACCAGTTTTCTTCTTGTCTTTTCATCAATTTTGTAGGGACGTCCAGTTCTTGGTGATGTCACTGTTGTGCCACATTTTCTCCACTTGATGATGACTTTCTTCACTGTGTTCCATGGTATATTTAATGCCTTGGAAATTCTTTTGCACCCTTCTCCTGACTGATCTCTTTGAACAATGAGATCCCTCTGATGCTTTGGAAGCTCTCTGCTGACCATGGCTTGTGCTGTGAGATGTGACTACAAAAATGTCAGGAAAAGCCTATTAGAACAGCTGAACTTATTTGGGGTTAATCAGATGCACTTTAAATGGCTGCAGGTGTGTGCTGACTCCCATTTAACATGAGTTTGAATGTGATCATCCCCAGTTACAACAGGGTGTGTGTATTTATGCAACCAGGTTCTTGTAAAAAAAATATATATTTTTTATTTTTCCCCTTAAAAGATTTCAGTTTGTTTTCAATTGGGCTGTACAGGTTGTAGGTCACGCTAATAATGGAAAAAGTTTTGAAGTTATTTATCTTGGTCTCATTTTTCACATCACAAAAACCTGGCATTTGAACAGGGGTGTATAGACTTTTTATATCCACTGTATGCTGCCATCCAAACAACGTCTCTTTCAGGGTCGTCCCTGCTTATTTCAGCAAGTCGATGACAAGCCACATTGTGCACGTGTTACAACAGTGTGGCTTTGTACTAGAAGTAGTAGAAGTGTGCAGGTACTAGACTGGCCTGCCTGCAGTCCAGACCTGTCTCGCATTGAAAATGTGTGGGGCATTATGAATTTCAAAATATGACAACAGAGACCCCGGACTGTTTAGCAACTGAAATCACACATCAAGCAGGAATGGGAAAGAATTCCACCTTCAAAGCTTCAACAATTAGTGTCCTCAGTTCCTAAAAGCTTTTGAGTGTTGTTACCGGAGTGGTGGCTCAGTTGGTAGAGCATCCGCCCCACACCCGGGAGGCAGGGGTTCAAATCCCAGCCGGGTCATGCCGAAGACCATATAAAAGCAGAACTTCTTGCCGTCCAGCTTGGTGCTCAGCAATAATGGAATGGAGGAGGGAAATTTGTGGTGGCGCCTTGCATGGCAGCGGCCCTCTGATTCTACATATGGGGTGTGTGTGATTAACACTGTAGATAGGAAAAACACAATTTCGTTCAACTGTATGTTGTAGGGTTGAATGACAATAAAGGGTGATTTAATTTAATTTTTTTTTAAAGGAAAGGTGATGTAACACAGTGGTAATCATGCCCCTGTCCCAGTTATTTTGGAGCATATTGCAAACATCAAATTGAAAATGTCATTTCCCAGTTTGGGATCAATAAAGTCTATCTATCTATCTATCTATCTATCTATCTATCTATCTATCTATCTATCTATCTATCTGCAAAAAAGCAATAAAGTTTATCAGTTTGAACATTAAATACCTTGTCTTTGTAGGGTATTCAGTTGAATATAGGTTGAAAATAATTTTTATTAAACCATTGTACTTTGTTTTTATGTATGTTTTACACAGCGTCCCAAATTCACCAGAATTGAGGTTGTAGCTGCTGTGTTATGGCAAGGGTGGCGTCAAACAACTGTGGCTGATAGAAAACAGCAGAGACTTGAATCGAGAGGGACCCAGTGATCCTGATACCAGTCAAGTCACAAAAGTCTTGATCGGGCTCCCAATCTGATCTTAAGTATCGGATCGGGACATCCCTAATAATAATGATAATTATTTCTGTTTACTGTCTGCCTGATAAAGTTTAGCGTTGGTCTCTTGTCCACCTAGTCTAAAGTCAGTCCATTTGGATATATATGATTCAAATAATTCAGCAGTAGTTTACTGCTTCCTCTTTAAATTTAAGACTTTCTGTTATCCTTAACTTTCTCTCTAAGTTCTTTTTTTTAGTAGATATAGCAGGTGTCAGCAACCTGTACTTTGGAATTAACCATTTTGAGCAGAAACATTTTGCATTTTGCTTTGGGATGGCTGTGATGTAGGTGTAGAGTGTGGTCAGCCTCTGATCAGAGGGTTGGCGGTTTGATTGCTGCTCTGTCTGCAGTCTGCATGTCAAAGTGTCCTTGAGCAAGACACTGAAGCCTGAGTTGCTCCTGGTGGGTCAGGCCAGCGCCTGTGTATGGCAGCTCCGCCGCCATCAGTGTGTGAATGGATAGACAGCTGAATCTGTAAAGTCCTTTGGTCATCCAGGGATGAGAAAAAAGTGCTGTATAAGTGAACGCCATTTTCCACTGAGTCACAATGGATGAGTCCATCACAACTTTTTTCTCCTAAATTTGTATTTGTTGGGAGTGTATGGATTTTTTTCTGTCTTAAATTATATATTTTTTAATTCCTTAGATATGTGTATTACATTTGTAACCATTTGTTTTACTCTTTACTTTTGAAGATCCCTATATGTATTTGTATATTTGTTATATTTTTCTCTTAAATTTTCAGCTTTTCTTGTAAATGTAAGGTTTTTCTTGTAAATTGTAATTTTTTTAATGCAAATTTGATGCCTTCTACAGATAAGTTTAAAACTTTATGCAGTATATAAATGTGCATTGTTTACCCCATATTGTAAATGTATCTTTTTTTTCATAAATTTTCGACTCCTATCTTATCATTTTTAAATTTTTTTTTAATTCAATCTCAGGAGTCACTTTTATGGACAAAATCAGTTGCATTTAGCCCGGAACCATAGCTTATAGATCCATGAAATGTAGCCACAAGCCTATAAATTTTCTATAATTTCCTGTTTTTCTTACACCCATCAACATTGATATTTATTTATTTATTTATTTATTTATGTCACATTATGTACAACATGAATGTAGATTAGAACTTATTGAAAATTACTGGGTATAAGCGAAAAGAGTGCAGTGGAGATGCGTAAAGATGCTGCCACCAAACTTCAAAAGGCTTTTATGTTTGTCATGAGGACTTCTATACACTCATAGCCAAGAACTGAATATTTTTACATGATTGTTTTCAACAGCATAGACATTTTAGACAGAGTTAGCTGAAGTGGCTTTAGCGAGGGGATAATGGCAGACTGTGAGACAGCTGGATTTAGTCGATGCAGTTGTCATTCCTTTGTTTTCGGTTGTGTCAGGCAGACAATATGGGAGTGTGTTACAGAGACATGGAGGTGGAACAAAAGCCTGGACAACAAAATAGCAGTTCAGGCTATGTAATTACACACCTTACACATGTCCTTATATATAAAGTAAAATGCAACAGAATTGTACACCTGGTAGATTCTCTCATTGAAGAGCACTAAAAAAATGTGATTTTAAATATTGTCTTACCTCAACAGGATCTTTTATGTCTCCCATGATGCTCAAGACTTAAAGATTTTCAGTTACATAGCCAGAGAGGGACAGAGCAACATTTTCCGCTGCAATGTGTTCAAGTCTAAGAGGAAGGTGAGTCCAACTCCTGATGGGGAAAAATTGTATTTGCTAATGCAACAGAATGATTGAATTTCACCTTGAATTGTATGATGCTGCACTGTCTTTATGCTGACAAATTACATTAAAACAACTGCAGCTGCTCTCTGAATTGTATTAGGATGATAAGTTAATCACTGTCTATAATATTTTCTTCAGTGGCAAAGTATTTTTTGGCTTCATACATCTGTGTAGTTAGTCGTCCAGGTTGATGTCCTGTAAAAACAAGTATCATAAAAAAATTTGATCACTGTAAATAAATGTGTTCCGGTCAAGACCTGGCAATGACTTTAGTCTACAAGAAAATGAATACCTAAAGCTTGTTTCACTCATACCCAACAAGCTGACCCATAAGTCTTAGGGTTAATCTTATGGATAAATTTCTTGCCATCTTCTGATGAAGTGCTGAGCAGTTGTTCCCTTTTTCCCTGCTCAATGTTCAGTCCCCTTTGAACTGAACACCTTTTGTTCTGTATGGTTTGGAATCTTACTTAAAGGGGTCATTGCACATTCTCCCCATTTTAACACCTCACACAACCCTTAAACATACCGGATTTCATAATGCAACAGTGCCCCCGCTGTCTATATCGCAGTTCGGCATTTGTCATGTGATGTGGCTATAAACCATAAAAAATGCCCAGTTGTACTATGTATTTCACTTCACAAGGTGGCAGACACATATAACTTACTGCTCTTGCCTTGGAGGACTATGTCTCCCCAAAGAACCACCCGAAAACCTCACTTCTGGGGCACCGAAGAAGAAGAAAATGTAAACAAATGTTGATGTGCTCCATTGCAACACGGAGGAGGCGCTTGCTCCCAAATTTGCCAACTATGATTCTAAGAAGAAATTATTTCACTTATGAAGGTAAATATCTACATTTTGTTATAACATAGGGTGGTCGACGCTGGATAATTTTCATCTGCCATCAACTGGAGCTCCATGTGACTGAACAGAACAATCGCGCTGGTTCCATGTCGTCATATAAGATAAATTGTGGCAGAATAAAACTGAAACTGAGGTGGACTGATCATGAGTTTCTGGATGTGGAAGAGAAAGTGAAAATGACCGACAGAAGACAAAATAAGGACCAGGATGATAGAAATTGACGAAATGAGCCACCTGGCCAGCAGTAAGTCTGACGAATTTCTTTGTTGACATTCTACTAATTTTCTGGCTCATATACATTGAAGGTAAGATAACAAAAAAAAAAAAAAAAGAAAGAAAAAAACGGTGACAAAAAAACAAAACCATCCTTTGTGTAAATATGTCCAAAAGTCCATTTTTGACTGAAAGTTATGTAATTCATTACGGCTGTGTTGCATTATGGAAATTGGATGCATAAATTTACTCCTATCTCAAACTTTGGATCATATTCTACATCTTTCTAATTGACAGTAAGCCATTATCTCTTACCACTTTCAAGTTATAGTCTTGGAAATCTCTGACATCTTAACTGAATATTTTCTTTAAAAAAATCTTGACCACCAGAGGGGGAGGTTGCCGGGTGCAGTAATGCACCACAAACTGATAGGAGATTGAAACATCTGTGACATTTTTTTAATCATTTTTATTATTGCACCAAATCGTTCTTCATCTTTTCCAGCCTTTTGAGGAACGCCTGGTTCGAGTGCATGTCTCTTTAAATCTCTCAGAGATTGCTGCAGTATTTAAACCCTGAAGTATTTTAACCAAAGTATGTCATGGACATTTCATTAACACCTCTGGGAAATGTGTCAACCTGTGTGGGGAAAAAAAGTGCACATTATGTCCCTTTGATGAGTATTAAAGAAATGAAAAAAGTTTTACTAAGGCAGCACAAATCAGCAAGTGCAATTTAAACAAAGCGCCTAAGGGAGTGGCCAATTTTTACAAGTGACCTACTAACAACACACAAAATTATGAACACATCATCATGTAGTGGCCCGAGGGGTCGGGGCACACTAGACAACTTGCTGCCACACTGTGCGATTTTCCATGGCTGTCGCCAAGTCCTCTCTTACTATCCCCGAATCCCTCAACAGTGCCTCTGGGAATGTAAGTTTCCGGGACTGGACTGGGCCAATAGACTTCCAAAGGAGCAGGGACTGTATAATCTCCCCGGTGGCCCGATGGCAATGGCCAGCAAATCTGAGTCTCCGTTTGGTGAGCCTCTGAGAGAGGGGTGGGATGTCACCATATGTTTACTCGAGAGTGGCGTGCTTGGACCAATGGATGTTTTGTATACGCCTCAGTAAGTTCGTATATGTCCCGTCCAGTCGTTTTTCTTGACATGCAGTTAGAGTCCACGTCTCCGAGCCATAGAGCAAAATTGGCTGTATCAGCGTCCTGAATATGTGAATTTTCTTTTGGTTGTTGAGAGTCGAATGCCATATCTTGTTAAGCTTATTACACGCTGCCCATGCTAGAGCTTTACAAGACTTCATATCCTTTTGAGAGTCCATTATATACGAGCCAAGGTATTTGAAGTCTTCGACTTGGGTGATGTTTGCGCCAGCCAGCGAAAGCAGGCTACAGTTCGGTGTTGTAGAAATGAACTCTGTTTTGCTTTTATTGCAGTAAAGCCCTACCAGGTTTGCTGCTTTTTCTAGCAACTGGAGAAGCGATTCTGCGTTCACGACAAGGTCTGACACTAAGGCAGTATCATCAGTAAAATCAAGATCTGTAACATTACTTAGCAGGATGCCTCTGGCTACGTCTTGGTTGGAGTTGTAGACCCTTGTCATTTATGGCATCTAAGGAGAGGCATAGAGCATAATCTAGCACAATAATAAATAAAAATGGTGCTAGAGTGTTGCCTTGAAGAACCTCTGCTTCAATGTCAAAAAATGCTGTTTCGCCATCAGCTGTTATGACTGTAGCCTTGGTGTTGGTATAGAGCACTTGAATGGCTGCGACGATTGGTTGTGGGATACCATAGAGAGGTAACATATTAAACATCGCGTCCCAATTGATGGAATCAAATGCCTTCTGAAAGTCTACAAAACAGATAGTGAAATCCTTGTTAAGTCTCTTCATTTCTTCTATTATGCGACACAGGGACAGTATTTGAGAGATTGTTGACCGCCTCATCTCAAAGGATGGATGAGCTCCTAGTGAGCCAATGGCCAGCATGCACCCTGGGTAGGTGGCACCCAATATCCCCGAACGGCAAGCTCTCTAGGAAAAGGTAAACGCCTGCATTCGGGAATGCAGGCGCTGCGAACCGCACTCCAATCTTGCAAGCAAAAGGACACATGACAACAACTAAAATCCACTCCAGGGTCCCAATCCCTGCTACTCAAGATTCAAGTCCTATCCTCGTACCCTCAGTTATCAATGACCGAAATACCTAAATCCGTCTGTGACGGGTATCTCATGATGGAGGCGGGAATGGATCGACATACTTAATGAAATGTAAGAAACAAACACTCTTTAGTACTTTCGATGAACAC
Organism: Pholidichthys leucotaenia; assembly: GCA_020510985.1. NCBI lineage: Eukaryota > Metazoa > Chordata > Actinopteri > Cichliformes > Pholidichthyidae > Pholidichthys > Pholidichthys leucotaenia. Next base: position 169,703,746 of record CM035846.1, read on the forward strand.
AGACGCAGTCACTTCATTTCAGTAATGACCACTCATCCACCAAGAGCACCACAAAATTGCATGCAGGCACAGCTGATGAGGAAGCAGACCATCGACACAGGTGCAGCCAGTTTGGAAGAATATAATATAGGACTTTTTAAAGCTTTTGTTTAAGTGCAGAACCCAGGAAAGTTTATTTTTGTTCATCATATTTCAGGATTTTGATTTTGATTTCACATGACAGACTCTTTTGTTTAATATGTGTAAATTAAGTATTTGTATCTCATTTAAAAAAGGACTGCTCGTGAACAGGGCTGGACTGGGACAAAAAATTGGCCCTGGCATTTTTGGTCCAGGCGGTGCACCATGACCAGTCAAACAGCTTCAGCACAGACGGTCCAGTTAAAAATGTGCAAGTATTGTGCCGTTCCCCAAAGCACCAGTAAAGCTGAGTAGAAGGCTACATGTAAAATGGGGGAACAGAATAATTAGTCACATGATCACATTTAAAATAACCTCAACTTACACAGCTTACAGGTACATCTCAAAAAATTAGAATATCATGAAAAAGTTCAATATTTTTTGTCACTCATTTCAGAAAGTGAAACCCATATATTATATACTGTAGATTCATTACACAGATATATTTCAAGTGTTTATTTATTTCAGTTTTGATGATTATGGCTTACAGCCCATGAAAACCCCAAATTCAGTTTCTCAAAAAATTAGAATATTACATATAATTAATTTTAAAAAATAGTTTTTTAATACAAATGTTGGCCAACTGAAAAGTATGTCCATGTACACACTCAGTACTTGGTCGGGGTGCGGCGGCATGAAATAAAGCGGCGTTGTTGAAGGTTTTAAGTAGAGTTTATTATCATACCGCCGTCACGGGATCCCCGCTCCGGCCCAAGTGTGTGCAGGCTGGAGCGGGATCCTCAGGCTCTCAGAGAAGAGACACAAAGTGCGTGTCTGCAGCAGCAGTTGAAGTGAGTCAGAGAGAGAGGATGAGTTACAGAACCTGTGCAGTATTTGTACCCAACTCAAACAGTACATCAAAGCAGATTCACAGCAGTTGGTCTGATCAAAGGGACTGCAGAACAGGCATGAGACATTTGCATTTGTAAGACCTACATAACAATAGGCAGATGCAGCCTCTGCTCAGCTTGCGGAACAAAGAGGTTACAAGGCACATCTACATATTGAACTGTCTCTAGGTCACAGCAAGGACAGGATGCATGAACACTATACATGAATGGCACATTGCATCACGATACATGCAGGGCACATTGCATCACAATACATGCAGGGCAAATTGCATCACAATACATGAATGGCACATTACATCTCAGTAGTGCAGCGGGAAAAACCAAGAGAAAAGAGTTGACTGTCCTGTGTGTTGTGGGGGGGTTGAGTCAACCCGCCACACACGCTCCCCCCCAGAGGGCACGGCAGGGGGCCGAGACCTCGATAATCCATCTATGGGAGCGAGCTGTGGGAGAAGCTCGCTGCAGGTGGAGGTGGAGGGAGGGGAGGGGTAGTGTGTGCTGGCAGGGGCGGTGAAATCGTCCGAGCCGCGCAAAAATTGCTTGCTGCTCCGCGACGTCGAGGGGCTGTCCTGTTGAACGTGCAGAGGTCCACAAGAAGAAAAATTAGTCACTGGCTCCTCCCGCGATTAAGTCCTGCAAGGATTAATAGTGGCCGTGAAGAAAAGCAGGAGCGGCTGTAAGAGAAACATAAAAGCAGGGGAACTGACGTGTTGACTTTAGGTGCGGGCACAACCTTAAAAGCCGTCGGGAACCGCAAAACCGCTGAATTCTCCATGTGCGCCGTGGCTGAGACCATTGACAAATCCTTCGTGCATGCTGCGTGTGTGCTTCAGGTGTGAGGGCAGCTCTGAAGGCTCTGTGTGCAGCGGCGAAGGAGGATGGAGGTCTGTAGAGCCATATGCATCCCGTGCGTGGTGCACCATCCGCGTAACTCTCCGTGCGTTGTTGGGCCAGCTGGAGAGGAGACAGGGTCAGGGAGCTTAATCATCCCTGTTCAATGTTTTGGAGCGGTGAAGGGAAGTAGACGCTCTTGTCACTTGCTCGGTCATGGTGCATTCAGGTCCACGTGTGCTCCGTCGGCCATGGGAGTCGCCGTCGCGGAGAAAGGACGAGGTGAATGCGCTCTCATGTGGAGGAGCTGCGAGCGCGGCTGGTCCAGCGTGGATGTGCCGATCTAGGCGTGCAGGTCTCACCATGAAGTTTGCTGCGGCTTTCCCAGTCGTGGGTGGTCTCCGGAGAGTTTCACCTGGAAACTCTGCGTCGAAATCTCTCTGAAGCAGAAGGGAGCTGTTGCGTTCGCTTGTCGTCGGAGAATCCCGGCCGGGTGCTGCGTTCGCCAGCAGCGTGTTCGTTTCAGCGTTGGGTCACCAGTGTGGCGGCATGAAATAAAGCGGCGTTGTTGAAGGTTTTAAGTAGAGTTTATTATCATACTGCCGTCACGGGATCCCCGCTCCGGCCCAAGTGTGTGCAGGCTGGAGCAGGATCCTCAGGCTCTCAGAGAAGAGACACAAAATGCGTGTCTGCAGCAGCAGTTGAAGTGAGTCAGAGAGAGAGGATGAGTTACAGAACCTGTGCAGTATTTGTACCTGTCACGCCGCGCCATTCATCAGCGGCGCCACCTGCTCACGCACCTGACAATCATCAGCGGCGAGGGATAAAGGCCGTCTCGCCCGGAGGCTCGGCCTGAAGCCGTCAGACTTCGTCCCTCACCGTTGTGAGCATACTTCCCTTCAGCGTCACCATTTTGGTAAGAAGATCGCTTACCTCTTTTCTTCAGTCTTCTCCCCTGTGCACAGGTGGATTCCCCAGCGGCGGACATCTCCACTCCATCGCCCAATCCTCGCTGCTGTACAGAGCTCTCCAGGTGGCTGTCTTCCGGGCTTCGCCCCCTTGTTGTGCCAGCTGTCCTGACCCACCAAGTAAGTCCTTCTCTCGCCATAAATCCCTCCTGTGTTGGTGTATGCCCGTCACCCTCTCCCTGTGCTCTCTCCATAGGGTTGCTCGGCTGTACGGTCACCTGCCTCTGTGCCTGGAGCAGACACCATCACCAACACATTTACATCCCGCAGACACGCACTCACTCACTCCTGCTGTTAATAAACTCTTTGAACTACTCTAAGCCTGTGTGTGTGCGTCTCCTGAGCCGTGCGTTATGTCAGTACGGCTTCAGCAGAGCGGCTCGGCGGACGGCGGGCTCGCACACCGGTTTTCCACTCTCGAGGCTAGAGTGGATCAAATAGCTTATCAACAACAGGTGATCTTTAATCAATTATTGAATTTAACTAACCGGTTGGGCCGCTTGGATCCTCAACAGCCGTTCCCCCCGGCTCGTCAGGGTGGCGCGGCTCCTGCTGTTCCAGCGGCCGTCCAGCCGGCTCCGGTGGCACCGGTTCGGCTCACACCGATTCCGACCCCCGCCCGCTTTAGCGGTAAGCTCGGCGGAGCGCGGGGGTTCATTATGCAGTGTGAGTCCGTGTTCCACCGTGTGCCCGGAGATTTTCCCTCGGATCACAGTCGGATTGGTTACATAGGGAATCTTCTGGAGGGGCGTGCGTTAACTTGGACCTACGCCGTAATGGCGAGGCCCAGTTATGCCACCCTCACCTATGACCAGTTCGTGAGGCGCTTTCTGGAGGTCTTTGACCATTCTCAAACCGAGACGGTCCAGGTCGATCGGCTCCTCGCTCTCCAGCAGGGAGGCCGGTCGGCAGCGGACTACTCGGTCGACTTCCGGGTAGCGGCGGAGGAATTGGGCTGGGAGGAACGCTCCCTCTGTGGCCTGTTCCTCCGCAGCCTCAATAGTGATCTGAGGGATGAACTGGCTGGACGGGATATCCCTGGGACGCTAGCGGAGCTGACATCCTTAGCGATAAGTTTGGATAACAGGCTGCGCGAGCGCTCCTCGGGGCGGAAGTCTTCTTCTTCTCGCCCTCGTGGAGTCTCGCCGCACCTGTTCCAAGCTCGCCCCCTGGCGGCGCCGCCAGCATTGTGCCCCGAGGAGTCGGAGCCGATGGTGACGGGCTGGACCAAGCTTTCCCCTGCGGAGAAACAACGCCGCCGTGAGTTGGGCCTCTGCATGTATTGCGGAGGTGACCAACACACTGTGGAGCGTTGCCCGTGGAAAGCCAGTCGGCGGGGTCCGCGAATCGCTGTAGGGAGCCTCGCGGATCCCAACCGGTTAGACTCTCTCACTCAATTAAAGCTGCCCATCCGTTTTTGCCACAATCCCACTGGGCACCTCACCCACGCACTGATGGATTCGGGCGCAGAGGGCAGCTTCATTTCACAAGGCCTGGCAACCCGATTGGGCATCCGCTGTCAGGCACTCAAACACCCCATCTCCCTGGTCCATCTCTCCCGTGCCTCCCTTGGGAGAGTTTCTCACCAAACCATGCCTGTCCCAGTCATCATCTCAGGGAACCACCGGGAGGAGATGGTATTTTACGTCCTGCCCAACTCTGTGTCGCCCGTCATCCTGGGGTATCCCTGGCTACGCCTCCACAACCCTGTCCTGGACTGGAGGTCCGCTGGGGTATCGGCATGGAGTACCTTCTGTATGGGCACCTGCCTTCAGTCCGCTGCCTGCTCCCCATCCGCGGCTCCCCCTGTGGCGGATACAGCACCTCCGGACCTGTCACTGGTGCCTCCAGAATTTCACGACCTGGGTATGGTATTTAGCAAATCGAAAGCTATGTCTCTTCCCCCGCATCGACCATATGACTGTGCCATCAACCTCCGCCAGGGGGCTCCCCTGCCATCTGGTCGGCTCTACAGCCTGTCGGCGCCGGAGAAGGAGACCATGAATACATACCTGAAGGAATCTCTGAGCGCTGGGATTATTCGCCCATCGTCGTCACCCGTGGGGGCAGGGTTTTTCTTTGTCGGGAAAAAGGACGGATCCCTCCGCCCCTGCATAGACTACCGAGCGCTGAATGACATCACTGAGAGGGACCGTTACACCCTGCCCCTCATGGACACTGCCTTTCACTCCCTCCAGGGGGCGACCTGGTTTACCAAGCTGGATTTACGCAGCGCTTACCACCTCGTCCGGATCCGGGAGGGAGATGAATGGAAGACAGCCTTCCGCACCCCGAACGGCCACTTTGAGTATCTCGTCATGCCGTTCGGGCTGACCAACGCTCCTGCCGTCTTTCAGCGCCTCATTAATGACATCCTCCGGGATTTCATCGGCCTTTTTGTGTTCGTCTACCTGGATGACATCCTTATCTTCTCCAGGTCCAGGGACGAGCACCAGGTCCATGTGAGGCGGGTCCTCCAAAGACTGCTGGAGAATCGTCTGTACGTGAAGGCTGAGAAATGCGAATTCTACGCTAGGACCACATCCTTCCTGGGATTCATCATCGCTCAAGATCAGGTGCTCCCAGACCCAGAGAAGGTGAAAGCGGTGGTGGAGTGGCCTACTCCCGCATCCCGGAAGCAGGTGCAACAGTTTGTTGGCTTCGCCAATTTTTACCGCCGCTTTGTCCCAAATTTCAGCTCGATCGTCGGACCGCTGACCCGCCTCACGTCCCCGAAGGTCCCGTTCCGGTGGACTGAAGAGGTCGCTGCTGCCTTTAGGGCGCTGAAGGCGGAGTTCTCCTCCTCCCGGGTCCTTCGCCAGGTCGACCCCGCGCTGCAGTGCATTGTGGAGGTGGACGCATCGGACACGGGAGTGGGAGCAGTGTTATCCCAGCGGTCACCTGACGATGGCGCCAAACGGCCGTGCGCCTTCTTCTCCCGGCGCCTGTCCCCGGCGGAGAGGAACTACGATGTGGGGGACAGAGAGCTCCTGGCCATTAAACTCACCTTACAGGAGTGGCGCCACTGGCTAGAGGGGGCGGACCTGCTGTTTGTGGTCCTGACGGACCACAAGAACTTAGAGTATTTACGATCTGCCAAGCGCCTGAATGCCCGCCAGGCGCGCTGGTCTTTGTTCTTCGCCAGGTTCCGCTTCTCGATCACCTTCAGGCCGGGCTCCAAAAACGGCCTGCCTGACGCCCTCTCTAGGCAGTTCACCCCCGTGGAGGCTGAGGAGACGCCCCACACTATCCTGCCCAGGTCGTGCGTCCTCGGTGCCATCTCTTGGGACATTGAAGACAAGATCCGGAAGGCGCAGGAGGTGGAACCTGATCCTGGCGGCGGACCGGAGGGAAGACTGTTCGTCCCATCTGCGGTCCGAGGAGAGGTCATCCACTGGCTCCACACCTCCCGGCTCACCTGTCATCCCGGCACCTCTCGGATGATCAGCCTCCTCCAACGGTCCTTTTGGTGGCCAGGCCTGCGGAGGGATGCAGCCCGCTACGCCCGGGCTTGCCCAATCTGTGCCACCAGCAAGTCGGGAAATGCCCCCCCAGCGGGTCTGCTCCAGCCTCTGCCCGTCCCCGGCAGGCCCTGGTCGCACATCGCACTGGACTTCGTCACCGGACTCCCCGTTTCCAACTCCTTTGACACCGTCCTGACCATTGTGGACCGTTTCTCCAAGGCTGCACACTTCATTCCCCTGCGAGGTCTCCCTACTGCCCTGGAGACGGCGGGCCTCCTCGTCCAACACGTGGTCAGGCTGCACGGGATTCCGGTGGACGTGGTCTCGGACCGGGGTCCCCAATTTTCATCCGAGGTTTGGAGATCCTTTTGTAACGCCATCGGAGCCAAGGTGAGCCTCTCCTCCGGCCATCACCCCCAGTCTAACGGGCAGTGTGAGAGGACCAATCAGGAGCTGGAGGCTGCGCTCCGCTGTGTTACTAGATCCAAGCCGACGTCCTGGAGCAACCATCTCGCCTGGGTGGAGTATGCCCACAACACCGCCCGCTCTTCTGCAACGGGGATGTCCCCCTTCAAGGCGTCCCTGGGTTACGACCCCCCGCTGTTTCCAGCGCAGGAGAACGAGGTGACTGTCCCCTCTGTTAGGGCGCACCTTAGGCAGTTCCGCTCCACCTGGGCTGCCGCGCGTCATGCGCTTTTACGCACGGCGGAGCGCAACAGGACCGTGGCGGACCGGCACAGAAGACCTGCCCCGGCGTACAGAGTTGGGCAACTCGTGTATGTGTCTACCCAGGACGTCACATTAAAAGGCGAGGGGAGGAAGCTGGCACAGCGATTCATGGGTCCCTTTCCCATCACCCGGATCATCAACCCGGTGGCTGTGCGCGTGGCTATTCCCCCCTCCCTCCGCATCCATTCCACTTTCCATGTGTCGAAGGTGAAACTGGCAGTCACTGACCCCCTTTGCCCTCCTCCTGCGGCGCAACCCGCGCCCCGGATGATTGGTGGCCATCCGGCCTGGTCCGTCTCCTCCATCCTGGACTCCCGGCGCCGAGGTCGTGGGTTGCAATACCTGGTGGACTGGGAGGGCTATGGGCCCGAGCATCGACAATGGGTGCCCCCGTCGTTTGTGTTGGACCCATCGCTCATCGCGGACTTCCACCGAGCGCACCCGGATAAGCCATCGCCAGGAGGCGCTGCTAGAGGGGGGAGTACTGTCACGCCGCGCCATTCATCAGCGGCGCCACCTGCTCACGCACCTGACAATCATCAGCGGCGAGGGATAAAGGCCGTCTCGCCCGGAGGCTCGGCCTGAAGCCGTCAGACTTCGTCCCTCACCGTTGTGAGCATACTTCCCTTCAGCGTCACCATTTTGGTAAGAAGATCGCTTACCTCTTTTCTTCAGTCTTCTCCCCTGTGCACAGGTGGATTCCCCAGCGGCGGACATCTCCACTCCATCGCCCAATCCTCGCTGCTGTACAGAGCTCTCCAGGTGGCTGTCTTCCGGGCTTCGCCCCCTTGTTGTGCCAGCTGTCCTGACCCACCAAGTAAGTCCTTCTCTCGCCATAAATCCCTCCTGTGTTGGTGTATGCCCGTCACCCTCTCCCTGTGCTCTCTCCATAGGGTTGCTCGGCTGTACGGTCACCTGCCTCTGTGCCTGGAGCAGACACCATCACCAACACATTTACATCCCGCAGACACGCACTCACTCACTCCTGCTGTTAATAAACTCTTTGAACTACTCTAAGCCTGTGTGTGTGCGTCTCCTGAGCCGTGCGTTATGTCAGTACCCAACTCAAACAATACATCAAAGCAGATTCACAGCAGTTGGTCTGATCAAAGGGACTGCAGAACAGGCATGAGACATTTGCATTTGTAAGACCTACATAACAATAGGCAGATGCAGCCTCTGCTCAGCTTGCGGAACAAAGAAGTTACAAGGCACATCTACATATTGAACTGTCTCTAGGTCACAGCAAGGACAGGACGCATGAACACTATACATGAATGGCACATTACATCACGATACATGCAGGGCACATTGCATCACAATACATGCAGGGCAAATTGCATCACAATACATGAATGGCACATTACATCTCAGTAGTGCAGCGGGAAAAACCAAGAGAAAAGAGCTGACTGTCCTGTGTGTTGTGGGGGGGTTGAGTCAACCCGCCACAGGGGCTCCTTTTGGATTAATTACTGCATCAATGTAGCGTGGCATGGAGGTGATCAGCCTGTGGCACTGCTGAGGTGTTATGAAGGTCCAGGTTGCTTTGATAGTGACCTTCAGCTCGTCTGCATTGTTGGGTCTGGTGTCTCTCCTCTTCCTCTTGGCAATACTCCATAGATTCTCTATCGGCTTTAGGTCAGGAGAGTTTGCTGGCCGATCAAACACAGTGATGCCATGGTCATTAAACCAGGTTTTGACACTTTTCAAATCAAATCAAACTTTATTGTCATATTGCTGTACATACAACTGTAGTGCAGGCAAGATGAAATTGCGTTTCTCTCAGCATCCATATAAGAAGCAGCATGATTTAAGACACACTCCCACATAGCTCCCCACCCCCACCCCCCCATCCATTCACACATCCCTGAGACATACTTGGGGAAAAAGAAGAATAACTAACTATAATATACAAAATGACCGTAGGTGCAGTAGTGTGTATGAGAGATTCCGGGTCAACTGTTCAGCATCCTGACAGCTTGTGGAAGGAAGCTGTTGATCAGTCTTGTGGTTCTGCCTCTGATGCTCCGGAATCGTTTACCAGATGGAAGAAGTTCAAAGTGTTTATGCAGAGGGTGAGAACGGTCCTTGACAATGTTTAGTGCCCTGCTCCTACAACGGTTCTGAAAAAGTTCTTGGACAGAGGGGAGGGAGATTCCAATTACCCTCTCCGCCCCCTTGACTATCCTCTGCAGGGCTTTTTTGTCTGACATACTGCAGCTGGAGTACCATGTAGCAATGCAGTACGTCAGAACACTCTCCACCACACCTCTGTAGAAGGACCTGAGGATGCAGATGGGGAGAGAGGCCTGTTTGAGTTTCCTCAAGAAGTGCAGTCTCTGCTGAGCCCGCTTCCTGATCTCCAAGGAATTCTTGCTCCAGGTCAGGTCCTGCGAGATCTGCACTCCGAGGAACTTGATGTTCTCTACTCTCTCCACTAAACGGCCGCCGATGCTGAGGGGGGCGTGCTCAGGCTGCAACCGCCGGAAGTCGATAATCATCTCCTTCGTTTTGTCCACGTTGAGCACCAGATTGTTCTCCCTGCACCAGCCCTCCAGGTCTCTCACTTCTTCCCTGTACATCGATTCCTCATCCCTCTGGATAAGTCCCACCACCGTGGTGTCATCTGCAAACTTAATAATCTGGTTCCCCTTGTGTCTGGATACACAGTCATGTGTTAGAAGTGTAAACAACAGTGGACTGAGCACACAGCCTTGAGGGGATCCGGTACTCAGCGTAACAGACTTGGAGATGTTGTTTCCAACCCGGACAGACTGAGGTCTCTCAGTCAGAAAATCCAGGATCCAGAGACATGTGGCGGTGTTCAGACCGAGAAGGAGTAATTTCTCCATCAGTCTCTGGGGAATAATGGTGTTGAATGCTGAACTGAAATCAATGTACAGGAGTCTGGCGTAGGTGTCTTTCTGGTCCAGGTGGGTGATGACAGAGTGTAGGGTGGTGACTATAGCATCCTCCGTGGAGCGGTTTGAACGATATGCAAACTGGAGCGGGTCGTGTGATGCAGGGAGGCAGGCTGTAATGTGTGGTTTGACAAGCCGCTCAAAACACTTCATCACAATTGGTGTCAGTGCAACAGGACGATAGTCATTCAAACAGGACACCACTGGTTTCTTTGCCACCGGTACAATGATAGAGGTCTTGAAGCATCTGGGAACGATGGCCTGACTCAGGGAGATGTTATAAATGTCAGTCAGGACATCCGCCAACTCGCTCGCGCAGTCTTGGAGCACATGTCCCGGAATGTTGTCTGGACCTGCAGCTTTGCGTGGGTTGACTCTGGTTAGGGTCCTCCGTGTGTCCGCTGTGTTGATGGTAAAAGCTGGTCCGACCGATGGTGGGGGAGGGCCAGCCCTCCCTCTGATTGTCGAGTTTGATCCTTCAAAATGTGCAAAGAAGTCGTTAAGCCTGTCTGGAAGCGAAGTGTCGTCATCATCGACCCCCTGCCTAGGCTTAAAGCCCGTCAGCGTCCGAACTCCCTGCCACATCTGCTTGGTGTTCCTAGTGTCACAGAGGTGTCCCTGGATTTTCTCCGCATAGGCGCGCTTTGCCGCCTTAATTCCCTTAGAAAGCGCAGACCTGGCTGAGCGGAGGGCGATCCTGTCCTTCGCTCTGAAGGCTGCATCTCTGGCTGTGAGCAGCGAGCGCACCTCTGCAGTCATCCAGGGCTTATGATTACCCCGCATAGTGATGGTCTTCACTGTAGTGAAATCCTCTGTGCACTTCGCGATGTAGCTGGTGACCGAATCAGCATACTCCTCCACATCTGTCCTATCTTCCTGGGAGGCTGCTATTTTGAAGACCTTCTAGTCTGTGTGCTGAAAACAGTCTTTCAGTGCAGGGGTTGCACTCTCTGGCCAAATCCTGATTTGTTTCACTGCTGGCCTGCTGCGCTTCAATAAAGGTTTGTAGGCAGGCAGCAGCATCATGGATATGTGATCAGAACGGCCGAGATGGGGCCGGGGTATCGCTTTATATGCATCTGTGTTTGTGTACACTAAGTCCAACATATTCTCTCCTCTGGTCTTAAAGTCTACACATTGTTTAAACTTGGGGAGCACAGTCTTTAGGCTGGTGTGGTTAAAATCCCCCGCAACCACCACAAAACTGTCCGGGTGTGAAGTTTGGATTTCACTGATTGCATTAAGTCCTGCTGGAAAATGTAATCAGCATCTCCATAAAGCTTGTCAGCAGAGGGAAGCATGAAGTGCTCTAAAATTTTCTGGTAGATGACTGCGCTGACTTTGATCTTGAAAAAACACAGTGGACTAACACCAGCAGATGACATGGTTCCTCAAATCATCACTGACTGTGGACACTTCACACTAAACCTCAAGCAACTTAGATTCTGTGCCTCTCCACTAACTTTCTCCAGACCTGGAACTTTGATTTCCTTTGAGGACTTTGAAATGCAAAATTTACTTTTATCTGAACAGAGGTCATCTGCTGGTGTTGGTCCACTGTGTTTTATCAAGACCAAAGTCAGTGCAGTCGTCTGCCAGGAAATTTTAGAGCACTTCATGCTTCCCTCTGCTAACAAGCTTTATGGAGAAGCTGATTTCATTTTCCAGCAGGACTTGGCACCCCCCACACTGCCAAAAGTATCAAAACCTGGTTTAATGACCATGGCGTCACTGTGTTTGATTGGCCAGCAAACTCTCCTGACCTAAACCCCATAGAGAATCTATGGAGTATTGTCAAGAGGAAGATGAGAGACACCAGACCCAACAATGCAGATGAGCTGAAGGTCACGATCAACGCAACCTGGACCTTTATAACACCTCAGCAGTAACACCGGCTGATCACCTCCATGCCACACCACATTGATACAGTAATTAACCCAAAACGAGCCCCAACCAAGTATTTAGTGTGTACATGGACATACTTTTCAGTCGGCCAACATTTGTATTAAAAAGCAATTTTTTAAAATTAATTTTATGTAATATTCTAATTTTTTGAGAAACTGAATTTGGGGTTTTCATGGGCTGTGAGCCATAATCATCAAAATTAAAATAAATAAACATTTGAAATATATCACTCTCTGTGTAATGAATCTATATAATATATGGGTTTCACTTTCTGAAATGAGTGACAAAAAATATTGAACTTTTTCATGATATTGATTTTTTTGAGATGTACCTGTAGTAAAGGTATCTGAATTTGTCTATGGTTGCTGCAGTATTAAAGGAGTCCTTCACTGTTTTTGTGCTATTCATAGTGACCTGATAAATAGATACTTGATATTTGTTTTATTGTTTTATTGAGTTATCAGTTTTTATGTATTTATTCATTTTTATTTTTAACCTCTGTGTTGTTTTGTAATTGGTTGTTTTTATAAGTACTGCCATCTTGCCCAGGGCACCATTGTAAAAGAGGGCCTTACCTCACTTGGTTTATCCCTGGTAAAATAAAAGTTAAATAAAAAAAGCTAACTAGGAATAATTGCATAACATAAAGCTTCTCCCCATACAATAATCGCAGGGATGTGCAGAGACATTTTGAGGGGCCAAAGTATAAGGCCCCCCTCTGACTCCTGTTACTTGAGTAATTACCAGTCTACTGTAAATCTTCTAATATTAGAAGCTTTGTTCATGGCTTCATGTCAGCTATCAACAGTTTAAGTAGCAACATTCAACCATCACACTTAATGGCTTTTGCCCTTGATAAGAGAATCCCTGTTTGGAAGGAAGGAAGGAAGGAAGGGAACCTATTTTGCATAAATATTTTGACATAATTTTAAAGTCTTAAAATTTTCCAAAAGTGCAAAACTTTGAAAAAAGCCACAAAATTACAAGGAACAAAAACATCACAAACATATACACAATAAAAGCTTCAAATTTACTAGAATAATGTAACAAATTTATAGGGACAACTGCCCATTTTTAAAAAATATGTACTAAATTCATGAGGAAAAAATGCAAAATTACAGGACAAATAACCTTGAATTTAAAAGATAAAAGTTACAAATTCTTTGTAAAAGTTGCAAATTTATGAGGAAAAAATTCATATATGTACAATTACAGTCACTGAGCATGTAAACACAGGAAGTTATTTAAAAGATTTACTACATTAAGAAAAAGTAAATGAATAAATTGTTGAGACAAAGGTCAGAAAATCACAAGAGAAATGTGGTGCATTTGCAATAATTAAAGCAAAATTAAAGAAAAAAATCAATGAAAAGAAGAGGCAGAATTATTGAGGCAAAAGTGCAAAGACGGAAGAAAAATTCTGCCAGTTTATGACACAAAAATCACAAATTCAAGAAAAAAATGTCAATCCATGAGCAAAATTTTTTCATGAAGTTTCAAAATTTTGTTAAAAACGCTATTCTTTAAAAAAAAAAGAAGAAAAATAATCAGAAGAAAAAAGTAGATCTTTTATGAGAACTCTCCAAATTCACATAAAAATTTCCACATTTTCAATTAAAAACTATTTCTAACTTAGGTGGTAGAGTTGCCTGAAACTGTACAGGAGTAAAAGTAGGTTACCATTATCACATGAGTTAGTTGATCCCTCCCACAGCTTGTGGGACACCATGTGGTGTATGGGGTGGCGCCTATCTCTGTTTCATAACCCTAGGCCACACAGCTACTGTGACTAGTGAAAGCTATCGTAGGGGGTCAGTCCTCTGGTAGCTCTGTGCGTTAACTGCTGTCCTTTCTCCATTCTGTTACGCTGAGCACCAAGCTAGAAGGCGGAAAGTACCATTTTTATAGGTCTTTGGTATGACCCGGCTGGGATTTGAACCCACGACCTCCCGGTTGTGGGGCGGATGCTCTATCAACTAGGCCACCACTGTGGTCATACATAAAAGTAATTACCCAAAAATAGTTTAAGAAGTTACTGAGATGTCTTCACAGTTTCAGATTTTTGTCCTAAACTTATGGTAGTTTTATTCTAAATTTACTACTTTTTCCTTGTAAATTTGAAAGATTTTTCCCACGTAAATCAATTTTTTCTCATAATTTGTGTTTAGTGCTAATTTGGGGCTTTTTTCTTGTACATTTGAGACTTTACTCTCATAAATTTGTGGTTTTCCTCATAAATTAAAAATCAAAAATAAAATGAGCAAAGATGCAGTATTTTCTGTTATATTATAGGCTATTTATAGCCCCATAGTCTTATTTTCTAACCCCCATCCCAGGTGAAATCCTCACACAAATAAGTAACAAAAAAAAAAAAAAAAAAAAAAAAATACTTTGAAACCTAAATGTTTGCAGATATGCATCCTACTCATTGAATAAATTCAGACAGACCCAAAAACTATGCATAACATTGCAGAATATTCAGGCTGAGGATGGAGTCATACATCATTATCAGATTTTAAGGTGTTACCTGTAGAAGAGCTGCAGCAGCTGATGTTGCATTCAATTACACTCAGAAGTTTGACTTTATATTGGAATTAATAGGATAAAACAAAAAGTTTGACACATAAGGCTTTGTCTGGAGCTTTTTAACCCCGGTGGTTGGTGACATAGTCAGAAGGTGGAAATACTTAATGTCACGAAGTGCACCTCTGACATCGGGACAATGTCAAAATCTTGGGGGGGGGGGGGGTGTAACAGACTCAATAAAAGCATTCCAACTTGGCTTGCCAAGTGGATCAACCCTCTTGGTGACACAGGTAGAATGCCAGACTCTAGAGTGAGAGGTTATGACTTCAAATCCCCATTGGATGCCACCAATTGGGCTTGGCCATCCCCTTGGTCACAGAGCCACTCCAATTACTGGATCACGTGACCACGACTGGCCGCAGGTACAGCCAAATAAGGAATTATGCCCATAAACAGAGTTACTACGATGTTGCAATTTCAGGGGATGTTTTCAAGGCTCTGTGCTTTTTTATTTATTTATTTTTTTTTAATAATAATGTTGTTGTGATTTTCCTCCTCATATCATTTTGTGTATCCTGATCTGGGGGAGAGAACTAGAGAGAAGAAGAGGGAAATAAATCACCATTTTATGCACAGACGGCAAAAAGAAGCAAATGGAGAAATATGGATAGAGAAAAAAACAAAGACTATAAACTTTTGGTACTTTTCCAAGACCTGTCTAATGAATGGAGAGGGCAGGAAACTCCAGACTTTGAGTCTGAACCTTCGCAGAAAAGAAAAAAAGTCACTGTCCGCTAACACATCTGAACACTATGTTCACTCCAGGTAGAAAGGGCTACACAGACATTACGCCTATTTTACGGATACAGATTCATTTAGAAGGCTATATGTAAACAAATGAAATTAAAAAATCTCTGTTGACTGATGTCCAGTTCAGCACGACACTGGTCTCTGTGAGACCGTTTATATTCGTATAATCTGTTCTTCTGTCAGGCAAAATAAAGTAATGCACAGAGAGAAAATTCTCATGGAGAACTCCAGAAAGACTTGGAGTTAGCAGGCAGGCAGACTCCATTGCTGAAGAAAAAGCATGTTGAAGCTCGTTTAAAGTTAGCTGCACAACATTTGGGCAAGCCAGTAAAACAATGGGAGAATATAGTGTGGCCAGATGAAACCAGAATTGAACTTTTTGGATGCCACAACACACAGCATGTTTGGAGGCGAAATGGCACTGCACATCAGCCCCAAAACACCATGCCAACAGTGAAGTTTGGAGGTGGAGCATCGTAGTGTGGGGGTGTTTTTCAGCACATGGTACAGGCAGACTTCATATAATCGAAGGAAAGATGAATGGACAAATGTACAGAGACATCCTTGATAAGAACCTGTTGCCATCTGCCAAGATTGCAACAGGTCTATCCCCTCAACCCCCAGCCAGTCGCAGCAGATGACTGCCCTTCACTGAGCCTGGTTCTGCTGGAGCTTTCTTCCTGTTAAAAGGGAGTTTTTCCTCTCCACCTTCGACAAGCGCTTGCTCACAGGGGATCGCCTGAATGCTGGGGTCTTTCTGCAATTGTGGGGGTTTCCCCTACAGTTGAAAGTGCTATGAGATGACTGTTGTTGTGAAATGGCGCTATATAAATAAAGTTGAATTGAATTGAAGATGCTGAAAATGAAACGAGGGTGGACATTGCAGCAAGACAATGATCCCAAACACACAGCCAAGGAAACGCTCAACTGGCTCCAGAGGAAAAAAAAAATAAAGCTGCTAGAATGGCCCAGTCAGTCACCTGACCTGAATCCAATTGAAAATCTATGGAACAAATTGAAAATCAGAGTTCATAGAAAACACCCACAGAACCTTCAAGATTTGAAGACAATTTGTGTGGAAGAATGGGCTAAAATCACTCCTAAGCAATAATGCCTGCACCTAGTTTCTCCATACAGGAGGTGTCTGGAAGCTGTTATTACCAACAAAGGCTTTTCTACTAAATATTTAATGAATTTCACCAAGCGTTGCGAAGCGTTGTCCAGGCTGCACAGTGGCGCAGTGGTTTAGCACTGTGGCAGCACAGTTTTACCCTCGGCCGGGGGATCGCGGGGATCATGAGGTCGTGGGTTCGATCCCAGCCCCCGACCAACAGTGAGCTGTGTGGAGTTTGCATGTTCTCCCCGTGTTGCGTGGGTTTACTCCGGGATTTCTCCGGTTTCCTCCCGCACACCAAAAACATGTAGGTTTAGGGCGCTCGCGCACGCAGCGACCAGCAGCCGGTGGCTTGTCACCAGACTGCAAACCAAATCTACCTACGGGTACAAATAAGTAACAAAAAAAAAAAAAAAAGCGTGTTCAATACTTATTCCCTGTGTTATTCCACTTTATTAAATATAATTTGTTTTGTGAACACAGTTGCCTTGATTTCTTTGTATGTATGGATTACTTGGGCTGTTACTGATGTCTGGTGAAAATCTCAGGTCAATGGCTCCATCAGAAATATGTTTAATGAGAAAAAAGTTGATGTGTTCAATACTTATTTTTCCCGCTGTAAATACTCTCCTTCCTCAAATTTGCATTTTGACATAACTCTTACAAATACATATGCAGTGAGGCCAGGTGCAAAGTTAACATGGTTCACACCATTTCCAGCATTAACTTTGCACTGTGCCCTTGAGTAAATTTCAACAGTAGTTTTTTTAACACCAAAAGAAGGTTTTGCACTGATGCAGCATGTTGGTAAATCTGGTTCTTATTGTTTTATATGATCTCAAACTTAATATCTTTATGTTTTGGCCTGTTTATCAAATTAGCAATGATCTTGCTAGTTGTGACTATTTTCTGGCATTTTACCTACCAGTAAATTAAGAGAGCATAAAAGTGGCAGTTCAGCCAGTAATAATAGTGATCCTGTAAACTTTGTATTCTCTACAAATCAAGTTCATCAAGTTGATGCTCATACCTAAATTAAGCACTCAACTTTGTCTTTGCATTAGTGTTTATTTCAGGGTATCTCATTTTGCATACACATGCAGAAATATTCTGTGTGTCCTCTGAGACACCAATACCTTCTTGATAAACTTCAGGGTTTCTTTGTTCTCCAAAGACCCACTATGCAGTCAAGTGGCAGCATCCTAAATCCATCTAAATTAAGCTTCATCCACCGTGCCCTGTCTCAGTCTCACCAAAGGTGATGTTTTCCATATTAAACACTGCCAGAATCCACATAGAAATAAATTCATTGCTGTGTGCATCTGAATGATCATCCTGCCTGCAAGCATTCAGTCAATATGTCACGATAAAGCAGTTCCATCAAGTGGAAGAACAAAATAAAACCAGGGTAAAGAGCAGAAATACAGCGGTGGTCAGGGTGGGATTGATTGCATTGTTCCATCAAGAGAGAATTAAAGTTCTGCTCCAAAACTGTCAAATGTGTCCGCCAGCCTTCCCGGGGCCGAGCACAAAAGGCCTGTGTTGACGCACTGAGTCAACATCTAAATCTCAGTGCCACGCAACATGCCGTGATGAAAATAAATCAAATCTCCTCTTATCAGCAGGTCCATCTCCTCCTACTCAGTGCACACGCTTGGTCTGCAACATCCAGATAAGTCTGAGTGGCCGCCGGCCATGTCCCTGACAGTGTGACATGACATTAAGAGCGCAAGGATCCCCCTTTTCTTTGCTTTCCTCTTCCCACCTGAATGATTAGTATTCAGCCTCACCAAGTCACTGTCTGACTGGTATCCATGGTGAAGGGACAGGATCAACCTCACTGATGCTCCGTCTTTGTTGTGGAGGGGGAAAGGGGCTCTTTATTCACACATGTAGAGAAGAACATGCCTTTCATTTTTATATGAATTTTGCTGTCAACACATACAGTGTGTGAAGCTCACAGACCTGCACATCAGAGGCAATAAGCATAAATGTTCTCACATCAGAAGCAGTGCGATACAAAGCTGAAAATAAAATGCAGTGACAGTAGCTCATGCGTGTTTGCAGTTGTTTTCCAGATAAAAAAAATCTGGGATTTTGTAAAAGTCAACAAAATTCTAACCAATAATGTGCACGTCCTCTTGTTTTGCCCCAAGTACATCTTACTCAAGCCGCACATTGTAAGGCCAGAGAATGAATAGAAAACTGTCAAAACTGAAACTAAAGCCAACTAGCTGTTAGCTCTGCCACTTTAAAACTGAGCTGAAGAGCCACATTAAAACAGCAGCTGTTTCAGCAATTGTCTAAATGTTTTGATTATTGGATAGTTGCTTAATCAATAGAACAGCAGAAGAATTTTAGTGTGTACAGATTCATTCTTTCATTTATTGTAAGATTAAACAAATGAATATCAAAAGTGCTGATATTCAATCATGTCTATTTAAAGGTCATGTGACTGAAATTACTATCTGCTAACTAAACAGAGTGTTTGGCATTTCTTGTGGTGGCTAAATGTTGAACGATTATTTTGTAAAAAATTCCTATATAGTGCAGATGCAGCCTGAAAAGAAGTGTTCAACCAGTGGTCACCAGATTAGTAATGTATTCCATCATGCAAAGCACAGCACGTCGAGGAGAGAAAGGAGAGCCTGACATCACAGCATCAATGGCCTCTGTGTATCTTCATTTTGATTTAAAAAAAAAAAAAAAAAAAAAAAAATTTGAAATGATCCACAACCCCAATTCCGGTGAAGTTGGGACATTGTGTAAACATAAATTAAAAAAAAAAAAATACAATTATTTAAAAATCCTTTTCAACCTATATTCATTTGAATGCACTACAAAGACAAGCTATTTAATGGTCATACTGATAAACTTTATTGTTTTTTGTTTGTTTGTTTGTTTTTGCAAATATATCATTTTGAATTTGATGTGTGCAACATGTTCCAAACAAGCTGGGACAGGGTCATGTTCACCACTGTGTAACATCGCCTTTCCTTTTAACAACACTCAATAAGTGTTTAGGAACTGAGGACATTAATTGTTGAAGCATTGAAAGTGGAATCCTTTCCCATTCTTGCTTGATGTATGACTTCAGTTGCTTAACAGTCCAGGCTGTCTGTTGGCATATTTTGTGCTTCATAATGCACCACACATTTTCAATGTGAGACAGGTCTGGACTGCAGGCAGGCCAGTCTAGTACCTGCACACTTTTACTACGAAGCCACGCTGTTGTAACCCGTACAGGATGTGGCTTGGCATTGTCTTCCTGAAAGAGGCCGGGACCTCCCTGAAAAAAGACATTGCTTGGATGGCAGCATATGTTGCTCAAAAACCTACATGTGCCATTGAGCGTTAATGGTGCCCTCACAGATGTGCAAGTTACCCATGCCATGGGCACTAGCACACCCCCATAGCATCATAGATGCTGGCTTTTGAACTTAACGCTGGTAACAATCTGGATGGTTGCTGAGGCCTCGATAGTCCGGCTTTGGAAGCGAGCTGTGGGGAAGGCTTTGTGCCGAGGAGGTGGAGGGAGGGGGGTGGGGGTAGCAAGTGCCGGCCCAGGACGGCGAAATTGTTTGGGCCGCGCAAAAATTGCCTGTGGATCCGCGATGTTGAGGGGCTGTCCCGTTGAACGTGGCAGAGGTCCACAGTGGCTGTGCGAAGAAAAATTTGTCTCTGACTCCTCTCGCGGCTATGAAGAAAAACAGGAGCTGCAAGGCTGCGTAGCGGCTGTGAGAAAAAAGGAGCTGCAGCTGTGTGAGGGACTTGGCGTGTTGGCTTTAGGTGCGCGCGCGCAGCCCTAAAGCCTTCGGGGACAGCTGACGGCTGAATTCCCTTTGTGCGCCGTGGCTGAGACCCGTACAAAATCCTGTGAGCGAGCTGCGTGCGTGCTTCAGGTGTGTGAGCAGCCCTGAAGGTTCTGTGTGCAGCGGCAAAGGACGATGGCAGTCTGTGGAGCCGTTATTGTCCCGTGCATGGTGCGCCGTCCTCGTAACCCCCCGGTGTGCATGCGGGGTTCGGTGCTTGGCAGGTCCGCTGTAGAGGCGAGTCAGGGTCAGGTTCAGGGAGCTTGCTGGAGATCAGCGTAGTCGGCGCCGATGGTCATCCCTGTTCAGGTTGTTGCTGTAGTTCGGTCATGGTGCGTTCAGGTCCACGCGCTGCGTTCTCCGTCGGCCCTGGAGGTCGCCGTCGTGGAGAGAGGACGAGGTGCGTGCGCTCTCGTGTGGAGGAGCTGTGAGAGCGGCCGGTCCCAGCGTGGATGTGCAGATCTGAGGCGTGCAGATCTCACCATGAAGCTTTCTGCAGCTTTCCCGGTCGTGGGTGATCTCCGGAGAGTTTCGCCTGGTGGTGGCTCTGCGTCGAGGTCTTCCTGTAGCAGAAGGGAGGGCAGATCATTTGCGTCAGGCTGCTGCGTTCGCTTGTCGTCGGAGAGTCACGGCCGGGGGCTGCCAGCGTGTTCTTTTCTTGGGTCGGGTCACCAGTGTGGCTGTCCAGACCAGAAGGTTGCGTTGCACAAAGCTTGTGCTTTCTCCGGGTCACCAGTGTGGCGGCATGGAATAATACGCAGCAAGCTCAGAGTTTTTGAGGGAGTTTATTAATCATACTGCCATCACAACACCCACTCCAGCGCCGTGCAGGCGCGCCGGAGCGGGCCCGGAGGCTCTCGTCAGGAGACACGGAATGCGTGTGTCAGAAGCAGTGATCAGAGAGAGAGAGAGAGAGAGAGAGAACATGTGAATTTCAGTCAGCTTATATACCCAGTTACAGACAATACATGAAAGGCACATTAGCATCACAATACAGAGCAGGAGGCCATGAACACCTGCATTTGAGTCACACATATCAAGAGCAGGACACTGGCGCTTGAACTAGACAAAGAGAGGCTGCCTATTGATCTCAATACACACATCTCATTGTTCTGCTAATTGCCCCAGCTGAGCGCTCTGCTTGTCCGTAGGCTGTGGGGGTGACCCACAACTGAACTGAATTGATGTTCCCATTTTGGATTTATCTTTCAGTTTCTCATTTGTCAGCTGGTTTACTGAGGTGAACTAAGTTCTGTATTCTTGTCAAAACATGTCTGCAATAAAACTATTGGATAGAAATAGAACTTTTGCTCCAAGTTCCTCCACTTGGCAAGAAGTGGGCTGGGAACATCAATTCACTTAAAATCATTTTAATTCCCCCCATTCCCCCGTCAGGTCCATCATAAGTAAAGCAATTTGAATAAAGTATTAAAATTATTACATAGCAAGAGGAGTCTATAAATACTATTTACAGACGTGGACAAAATTGTTGGTACCCCTCTGTTAATGAAAGAAAAACCCACAATGGTCACAGAAATAACTTGAATCTGACAAAAGTGGTAATAAATAAAAATTCTATGAAAATTAACCAATGAAAATCAGACAATGCTTTTGAATTGTGGTTCAACAGAATTACTTTAAAAAACAAACTCATGAAACAGGCCTGGACAAAAATGATGGTACTCCTAGAAAAGATTTAAAATAATGTGACCATAGGGACATGTTCAACCAAGATGTGTCCTCTAATTAACATCACAGGTGTCTACAAACTTGTAATCAGGGTGACAAGTAATCACTGTGCTGTTTGTTGACATGGTGTGTACCACACTAAACATGGACCAGAGGAAGCAAAGGAGAGAGTTGTCTCAGGAGATTAGAAAGAAAATTATAGACAAGCATGTTAAAGGTAAAGGCTATAAGACCATCTCCAAGCAGTTTGATGTTCCTGTGGCTACAGTTGCACATATTATTCAGAAATTTAAGATCCACGGGACTGTAGCCAGCCTCCCTGGATGTGGCCGCAGGAGAAGATGGATCATACGAATGGTAACAAAAGAGCTCAGAACAACCTCTAAACACATTCATGGTGAACTCCAAGGTCAAGGTACATCAGTGTCAGATCGCACCATCCGTCGTTGTTTGAGCCAAAAGGCCCTTTTCCATTAGTATCGCCTTGGCCTTACTTACTTCTACTCGATTCACTTTCTCGCCATTTCCACTGTACCCAGCACGCTTTAACCGACATTTTTTTCGTGCCAGTTAAGAGGCAGGGTATAACCGAGCGAAAGCGAGCGGAGATGTGACGTCAATCGACTGATAGCCACTGATTGGTCAGGGCGTAACGTCACAAAAAGCGTCCATTTTCTGTTTTCTGTTGAAGCTACACGACCGCCCTTTGTAATTTCAGCGAGTAACCACGGTGAGCGGCTTCACAATTGTGTTCTCATAAGGATGTCCTCGCGCAAGTTTATTCCATGGACAAACGAGGAGGTGCGGACTTTTCTGTCCTTCATAGCCGAAGACCACATCCAGAGCGAGTTGGACGGGGCAACTCGCAATGAAAAAATATACCAGGAGGTGTCCGACCACATGGCAGCCCAAGGGTACAACCAGACTGTCAAACAGTGTTGTGAAAAACTAAAAAAAATGAAGAGCGATTATCGGGCCATAAAGGACCACAATGGACGCAGTGGTGCGAGTAGGAAGGAGTGGAAGTGGTACGAGCAGATGGACGCGATCTACGGACATCGGCCTGCTAGCAATGGCAGAGACTTTGGGCTCGACACGGCCACGCAATTGGAAACCGTTGACGGTGAGTGTTGTTTTGATATTGTCCGTCTTTTCGCCAATGTGTCCTTTCGGTCAAAAGCTCACTTTTTTTAAGCAATAAAGAAAGTTGTTTGATTGTGGGCAATGGTTAGTGATGATGGCTAGCTAGCTAATAGCTAGCTACCTCCGTACCTTGCTGCTACCTTGCAGCAAGCTGCGGAATCACGCTTTTATTTCATTATTCACGTGAACAAAATGCTGAAATAAGCTTATTGTATTCTGGTTAAAAAATTTTTGTGTTTTCTGTACATGTTGCACTTTGTTGGTGAGCTTTATTGTGTGCATTTTCCTTCTAGAATCACTTTTCACATCCCAGGGGTCCGCCTCACTGGACCGCCCGGACACTCCTGCATCTGTCGTGGGACCAGAATCGGTGCCGACACCATTGTCTGCCTCATCGCCAGCTCCATCAGCATCCGGCATGTCCCGGTCAAGTTCTGGTAAGGCACAACAAACTGAAAATTACCACCCGGTTGTTTTTATGTGTTTAATGTGATTTTTTTATAGACGCATAATAAGGAATTTAAAATGTATTTGTATGTTTACAAAAACACTAGATTCAGGGGTGTTCATAACAACCCAGTCCCATTTTTCAGTGTGGTGGTGGTGGTGGAAATACTGTTGTATTTAAAAAAAAAAAAAAAAAAAAAAAAAAAAAAAAAGCACATGTACCGACTTTCAAATCAACATGCTTCATTGAAATTCTTCATGTCAGCTAACAGTATTAACCCATTCTGATTTCTGAGGCCACAGTACAAAGAAATTCTTTTAAAAATAACCCATCCAATCAAAAAACTTTTTCAAATTAATCCTTTTCGGAATGAAGGGGAGATGTAGCCTATCACAGCACCCCAGAAGTTGCACAATCCACTCTACTGAGGGGCAGCAACATGACAGTTGAGCTTAAATACAGCAAAGAAGCATCCCACCACAGGCTTTCACAAGTTTAATTCCATTATATTTTTTTGACATGTTTTTATCCAGCGTTATCTAAAAACAATGACTTCTGTCTTTCATCTAGCCAAGAGGAAAAGGTGCAACACCTTCGCCGACCTGGCAGCAGTGATGGCCCAGAATCATGCTGATGAGATGCGGGTCCATGAAAGGATGCTCGAACAGCATGAACGGCTCCACGAACAGCGCGAACGACACCATCAGGAGCTATGAATGCTTGCAGCAAACATGCAGTTAGCCCAGGAGCAGGAAGCCGCATTCAGAAGGGATGAGCTGACAGAGACGGCTTCCTTCAACCGAGCCTTCCTAACCCATTTTGGCAGTCTGGTCGAAGTACTGAAAAGTCCCCGTTTGTAAACATGTTTTGGGAATATTTCTAATGTAATAAAATTGTAGTGTTTTGGATAAAAGTGTGGTTTGTCTGTTATAACACTAAATGAGAAAGGCGAATAATTACATACACATTCCATTGCCTCATATCACCCAAATTCCGCTGTTCATCCATAAAGGTGTCAAGATTTTTAATGGTAATGTAATTGTTATTGTTAAATTTAATGAAAATTACCACCGCTGTATCCATTTCTCTACATTGGGTACAGTTTTCAAGTTAAATTGTAATCAGTTGCACAGGTGTACTTTACATTCAGCAGTAGACACTGATGAAGGTAAAAGTCAAAGTAGCTAAAAGGTGAGTACATGTGAATTGAATGTTCTATCGGCATTCCAAATTCAGAGAATTTCAATACATTATAAGGAGTCTAGTATAATATAAAGGGAAAATACCCATACATGTAAACCCAAATATAACAGTTTCGTAGTTGTAAACGTTGACATGAATGATAAACCTATGATTTTCTGATTCAATACATCCAAAGTGTCATAGGTTTGAAAAAGAAAATTATAATTTGGTGTTGGCCAGTCTGACAATGTCACAGTATTTAATATGAATAACAAAAGTTTCATCATAAAATTTCGAGGTCCATTTGCAATTCCATCAAACCAAAAGTGAGTTGTCTAGCTGCTGCATTTTTTTTGCAGTCATTTTCTACGGTGTTTTAGCGTGTAATTACCCATCCCTGAGCATATATCCCTTATAAATAAGAATAGATGGGAAAATGACACTCAAATGATACACAACACACAAAATGGTGCTACAGTTGGATTGGCTTTTTTTAAAATTTTTAAAATTATTTTGTAAGTAAAAGTGGGCTAGAATTAACTGGAAATATAACAAGTTTCCACATATAATTCCAAGGTCAACTGGCAATTCCATCAAACCAAAAGTGAGTTGTCTATCTCCTGCATTTTTTTGTAGTCATTTTCTACGGTGTTTTAGCGTGTAATTACCCATCCCTGAATACATATCCCTTATAAATAACAATAGATGGGACAATGATACTCAAATGAAAAACAACAATGGTGCTACAGTTGGATTGGCTTTTTTTAAAATATTTTTAATTATTTTGTAAGTAAAAGTGGGCTAGGATTAACTGGAAATATAACAAGTTTCCACATATAATTCCAAGGTCAATTCCAAGGTTTTAGCATTTAATTACCCATCCCTTAACAGTTACCCATTATGAACAACAGAGGAGACGTAGATGAAAAGTGCACAAAATTTTATTTAAAAAACACACATTTGACATATGTATGCACATGAATACTGACCAGATGAAATGTCTACTTATTGCTACACAAGTACTGCATCACAACATCTCTTATATCTCCACCCTGCTCCTCAACTCCCTGTGACGCTGCCACCACCACTTGTTCATCTGCTGCATCATCCGATGTGGTGTCAAAGGCCTCTCCATGACTCTCACACAGATTATGCAGTGCACAACAAGTCAACACAATCAATTTAACCAGTGCGATGTCACAGTCATTCCGTTTTAGAAGGCAGCGCCACCTTCTCTTCAGCCTGCCGAAAGCATTCTCCACAACCACCCGTACTCGACTGATGGTCTGGTTGAACGTGTGTTGTTCTTCAGTCAGTCGTCCGGTGTCATGGAATGTTTTCAACAGCCAGTTTTGCAGTGGATAAACAGAGTATCCAAGGATGAAGTAGCCCACACGTACCGCACCAATGTTCCTGATTTTAGGTGGGAAGAGGTTTCCCCGACTGGCTAACTCCCACAGTGTGGACAGTCTCAGCACCCTAGCATCGTGCATGCTCCCAGGCAGTCCTGCAAACACATTCCAGAACAACCCCTTTCCATCAACAACACCTTGAACGAGTACAGAGTGCCAGCCTTTACAATTAAAGTAGTCGGTGTGATATTGTGTTGGTGCTATGATGGGTATGTGGGATCCATCAATGGCACCAACGCACATTGGTAGCCCCCACCGACTCTCGATGTAGGTTGACATTTCCGCGAAACTCCCTTCATCAGGAAAATGGAGTTGATCTGGAACCAGCAATGACTCTGCTGCTGCACAAAAGTCCTGCACACACCTGCACACCGTTGTGATGCTGACCCCAAATAGATGTCCAATACTGCGGTACTCTGAACCGGTAGCAAGCTTCCACAATGCAATAGCCACTCTCTTCCTCAGAGGCACACACTTGCGGAATGTCGTATCTTGAAGCTCCATGCATGGACGCAATTTGTGGCACAAGTAGGTGAAAGTGTCCTCGGACATCCGGAAGTTCTGCAACCACTACGTGCTTGAGAAGCCGGGGACAATATTCTCCCACCACTGCGAGCTACGGTTTACTGCCCAGGCCGATGGTCTGCAGCATTTATTTTGCAACAACGCAGCCAACTAAAACACAAACACACAGCATACATATTAATACTGATAACCTGGCAACATCAAAATGCTGTACACAACAATGACATGACGATAAAATGACAATAGAAAGCATTAAATTACCAAAATCTGCTCCCTCATGTGCCTGATGTGCCTCATGTGCCTCATGTGCCGGGCAATTAAGCTCTCTGCTTCATATTCCGCTGCTTCATATTCCACCAGGGCAACCACGAGTCTCCTGTACTGCTCCAACGTGCGTTCTCTCAATGCACGTCGTCTTCTCCTGTAAAACTCTCTTCTCTGGTTAAACACATTCATTGTGTTAAAAAGCCACTGAAGAATAGCGACCAACGTGGAAATCCTCTGCTCATAATCCTCCATTTTATTTTTTTTTTTTGTGAAGGATTCAGTCGCGTGCTTTACGTCAGCAGAATGTGGCGCCGCCTCAATCCCACCCACCCCAGATTTACACGGCTTTACACGGTTGTAATGGATACACAACCGAGGCTGAACCGAGTAGTGGCGAATCGAAACGAGTCGAGCCGAACTGTGATAATGGAAAAGAGCCAAAAGTGGACTTCATGGGAGACGACCAAGGAGGACACCACTGTTGAAAACAAATGATAAAAAAGCCAGACTGGAATTTTCCAAACTGCATGTTAACAAGCCACAGAGCTTCTGGGAGAATGTCCTATGGACAGACGAGACAAAACTGGAACTTTTTAGCAAGGCACATCAGCTCTATTTTCACAGACGCAAAAATGAAGCATACCATGAAAAGAACACTGTCCCTACTGTGAAACATGGAGGAGGTTCTGTTATGTTGTGGGGCTGCTTTGCTGCATCTGGCACAGGGTGTCTTGAATCTGTGCAGGGTACAATGAAATCTCAAGACTATCAAGGTATTCTAGAGAGAAATGTGCTGCCCAGTGTCAGACAGCTTGGTCTCAGTTGCAGGTCATGGGTCTTGCAACAGGATAATGGCCCAAAACACACAGCTAAAAACACCCAAGAATGGCTAAGAGCGAAACATTGGACTATTCTAAAGTGGTCTTCTATGAGCTCTGATCTAAATCCTATTGAACATCTGTGGAAGGAGCTGAAAGATGCCGTCTGGAGAAGGCACCCTTCAAACCTGAGACAACTGGAGCAGTTTGCTCTTGAGGAGTGGGCCAAAATACCTGCTGAGAGGTGCAGAAGTCTCACTGACAGTTACAGAAATTGTTTGATTGCAGTGATTGCCTCAAAAGGTTGTGCAACAAAATATTACACTTCTGAGAGAGAAGAAGAGGATCTTCAGGTCGGGGAACAGGGAGATGCTGAAGTCCGTACAGAGGGAGCTGAGGAGGAAGATCAGAGAAGGCAAGGACAGCTTCAGGAAGAAGATGGAGGACAAGCTGCAACAGAGCGACATCAGCGGGGTCTGGAGAAACCTCAAAACCATCTCTGGGCTCCAGAATACCTCCCCCCAGGCCACGGGGGGCAGGGAGTGGGTGAACAATCTGAATCTGTTTTTCAATAGGTTTAACCAACCGCCCTCCCCCCTGACTGCACAACAACCACTGCTGCCTCTAAAGACATCAAGTCCTGCTGCCCACTCCCCACTCCACCAACACCCCCCCACTCCCAACACACAGCCCCCCATCCTGACCCTGACCAAGACCCAGGTGAGGACGGAGCTGAGGAAGATCAAGGCGAGGAAGGCGTCGGGACCGGACGGCATCAGCGGAAAGCTCCTCAAGTCCTGTGCAGACCAGCTGTGTGGGATTGTGGCGTACATCTTCAACCTGAGCCTGAAGCTGGGGAGGGTACCACAGCTGTGGAAAACATCTTGTGTGGTACCTCTACCAAAAACTTCCCACCCCAAAGACCTGAACAGCTACAGACCGGTGGCCTTGACGTCCCACTTGATGAAGACCCTGGAGAGACTGCTCCTTGCTCACCTCCGCCCCCTGGTGGGACCAGCGATGGATCCACTCCATTTCGCCTACCAGCATGGCATTGGGGTGGAGGATGCGGTGATCTTCCTCCTTCACCGTTCTCTGTCCCACCTGGAGAAGCCCGGGAATGTGGTGAGGATCATGTTCTTTGACTTCTCCAGTGCTTTCAACACCATCCAACCGATGATCCTGAAGGACAAGCTGCTGCGCGCAGGGGTGGACCAGCACCTGTCATCATGGATCCTGGACTACCTCACGAACCGGCCTCAGTTTGTGAGAACCTGGGACTATGTGTC
Organism: Pholidichthys leucotaenia; assembly: GCA_020510985.1. Lineage (NCBI taxonomy): Eukaryota > Metazoa > Chordata > Actinopteri > Cichliformes > Pholidichthyidae > Pholidichthys > Pholidichthys leucotaenia. The sequence goes on from CM035846.1 coordinate 169,732,630, forward strand.
CGACACGATCATCGGTAGCACGGGGGCCCCCCAGGGAATGGTGTTGGCTCCCTTCCTGTTCACTCTTTATACTGCGGACTTCTCACACAACACAACACACTGCCATCTACAGAAGTTCTCTGATGACTCTGCGATCGTTGGCCTCATCTCCAATGGAGATGAAGCTGAGTACAGAGGGCTTATCCAGGACTTCGTGGACTGGTGCCATCGGAACTGCCTCCAGATCAACGCGAGGAAAACTAAGGAGCTGGTGGTGGACTGCCGCAGGCATGGACAACCCCTCACAGCACCAGTAAATATACAGGGAACAGACATCGAGATGGTGACATCCTACAAGTACCTGGGTGTTCATCTGAACAATAAACTAGACTGGTCACACAATACTGACCCACTCTACAAGAAGGGACAGCGCAGGCTGTTCCTACTGAGGAGACTCAGGTCTTTTGGTGTACAAGGGGCAGTGCTGAAGACATTCTATGACACGGTGGTGGCATCAGCCACCACTTTTGGAGTGGTCTGCTGGGGCAGTGGCATTACCGCAGCCGATAGGAAGAGACTGAACAAACTGATCAAGAAAGCTAGCTCTGTCCTGGGGCAGCGCCTTGATCCGATGGAGGAGATAGGAGAGAGAAGGACGGTGGCTAAACTGTCATCTCTGCTGGAGTCCGAGTTCCACCCTATGCAGGACATACTGAATGCACTGAGGAGCTCATTTAGCAGCAGACTACATCATCCCAGGTGCGCAACCGAGAGGTTTCGCAGGTCCTTCCTACCAACGGCTGTCAGACTGTACAACCTAAGCAGGGCTGCTCGCAGAGATAGCAAAAAGACGTAACAACCTAATAGTTTTGAATGCAAAAGATGCAATAGACTTACACAATGGTCCCCTCCGGCATACAACTAGGAAAATACCGGTCGCTATGGAGGGTGAGAATATGTATGGGCACATAATCATACCATGTAGGATAACTAAGTAGATGGTTGTGCTGTTTGATCCGATCTAACAACAATGCTCTGCACTGTGTGTGTTTATATATTTACATATTTATTCCATCTAGCTACAATGCTCCGCACTGTGTGTTTATATACTCATATATTTATTCCATCCAGCTACAATGCTCTGCACTGTGTGTCTGTGTATATATATATGTATATATATTTATAGTAATATGTACATATGTACGTATATTAGCTGCTCTTGCTTTTTTTTCTTGCCTTCTGACTGTTGCTCTGAGTGTTGCTATCCCTGTGCTGTTGCAATCCTGGAATTTCCCCATTGTGGACTAATAAAGGCTTATCTTATCTTATCTTATCTTATTAAGTTAAGGGTACCATCATTTTCGTCCAGGCCTGTTTCATGAGTTTGTTTTTTAAAATAATTCTGTTGAACCACAATTCAAAAGCATTGTCTGATTTTCACTGGTTAATTTTCATAGAATTTTTATTTATTACCACTTTTGTCAGATTCAAGTTATTTCTGTGATCATTGTGGGTTTTTCTTTCATTAACAGAGGGGTACCAACAATTTTGTCCATGTCTGTATATACAGCATATATCAAATACGAGCAGAGCTCCTTTTGGCAAAGTAGTTAGGCACAATAACGGAAGCAGATATCTGTTCTGCTTACCAAGCAGAACATGGACAAGACATGGTTAACAAAAAAAACACCTGTTGGACTATTTGCCCACGCAGTTGCTCACAAAGTAGTGAACCTCAGCCCATCCTTGTTTGTGAACTACTGAGCCTTTCAGGGATGCTCCTTTTATGCCCAATCATGACACTCACCTGTTTCCAATTAATCTGATCAGTTATGGAATGTTCCAGAAAGGGTTTTTTTGACAATTCCTCAACTTTCCTAGTCTTTTCTTGCCCATGTCCAAACGTTTAGGGAATTTGTTTTAAGCGGAAGAAGATGGATGAATGGATGGATGGATGTTGCAGGCATCAAATTCAAGATGAGTGAATATTTACAACAAAACAATAAAGTTTATCAGTTTGAACATTAAATATCTTGTCTTTGTAGTGTATTCAAATGAATATAAATTGGAAAGGATTTTTAAATCATTGTATTTTGTTTTTATTTACATTTTACACAATGAGCCAACTTCAAAATTGGGTTGTAGATGTACTACAAAATACATGCTGGGCAGTGTGGTGGCGCAGTGGTTCGCACTGCACCAGCACAGCAACTCACCCTTGGCCATGGGATCCCTGGTTCGATCCCAGCCCCTGACCAACAGTGATCTGTGTGGAGTTTGCATGTTCTCCTTGTATCTGCGTGGGTTTACTCCGGGATTTCTCTGGTTTCCTCCCACAGGCCAAAAACATGCAGGTTAGGTTAATTGGAGACTCTAAAGTGGCCCTAGGTGTGAATGTGTGTGTGAATGGTTAAGGGATAGCGCCATACCGTGGCTGCTTCATCCATCCAGGTGGATGCCCTCAATTTCCCCTCTGGGGATCAATAAAGTATACAAAATCAAAAAAAAAAAATGCTGGTATTTTAACCAGCGTTAATCTGTATGTTTTATTGTCTCACTGTAATAATGTCAGCCTTCACTGTTAGGCAACGGTGAAAACATACAGTATGTGTGTACTACAAGCGTGTACCACTTCAAACAGCTAGGGGTAATGTGGATTATGCACTACAGAAAAGTGAAGATCTACTTCTTGGATTTCAGATGTTGTCATCTTTAAAACGTCCATAGAACGATCAATGTGATATTCCAAAACAGAAAATATTTGATGTGCAATAACAGAGAAACACTGCTCCTTTACCAAGATAATCCATCCACCTGTCATCAAGATGCTGATTTTCTTTTTTTTCCTATTATGAGTTGATTTTGGCACAGAGCATTTTATTAGATATACAGTAGTACATTTGGGTTTATCTTGCAACAGATTTATTTTTTCAGTCTGAAAGTGCAGTGAGTGTGTGCCTGTGACCTTCACCATCCTTCTTTGAAAGTCTAACCTCTCATGCTCTATTTACAGGGCCTATTTTCTTTCAAAGAGGGCAGCATTAGATCTTGTGAACCTTAGTGCAGCCAAGGATTTGTTCATGTTGCAAGACACAATGTTCTGAATCTTTTGATTTATTTTTTTTTTTTGTCACATCAGACTGGCATGACAGTTAAAATTCATAAGTACAGCTTATTTTTAGCTGAGTCTATTCTGAGCTCATTTGTCCTGTGATACAGCACGCACATGTCTTGACGTTGATATGTCTCCACAATATCAGCAACAACAAAAGTTCTCATATTTTTATGACCTCACCTTTGCTTTAAACCAGGGGTGTCAAACGTATGGCCCACAGGCCAAATCCAGCCCACCAGAGAGTCCAAACCAGCCCACGGGATGAATTTGCAAAGTGTGAAAATTAAATAATAGAATACATGAGAGGCACTTTTTCAATAAAATAACTGCTATTCCCAATTTGTCCATTTGGGGTCGCACAAGAGTAGCAGACACAAAAGTGATCCCCATTTTACACTGAGGGAGTCCGTTATGCATGTCAGAAGGACAGGATTTCTTCCAGAAAGACTCCAAGGCAAACCTTTCCCACTTGCCTCTGTTATTATCCCTTCTCGCCCATCGCTAAAAATATTCAACACGTCTTTTTTTTAATGGATGCCGGATCCAGCACACACTGAAATGTCACCGTATTTACTGTATTTAATAACTGTTCTTTAAAAATACATTTATCCCCGTGTCTTGCAATGCGACGAGTGCTGGTTGGTGTCAGTTTGCTGCCTTTTGCTGGATGTTTTCAGGGTCTGAACCAGTTTTTCTTGTTTGAAAATGTTTTGAACATGTTCAAAACAAGAAAAGCTGCCGGTGTTTTGCCAAAACGTGATGGGCCACCAGAAACTGATCGGCTCGCTGTGGGAGTGCACATCACTTGGCTAAAGCCATTTCTCTTCTGGCTGACGGCTGCTTTTGAGTAAAGTGGACGTAACTTTTTTCCATGCAGTTAGCGAAAGTATGTCTGTTTAATGCGGTAAGGGATTAGTCATAATTTTAGCCCCATGAATTTTGTGTTAGAATAATCAGATGTGACATTTTATTGATTTATATGTAGGAGGTTTTAATGTTTTTCCTCATATATTAAGAAAAGTGTGCTGAAATTAACAAAATCCATGTATAACAATGTAAAAGTCAATAAAGTTTTTCCTTCCCATGAATACTAGTGTTTGTGCATTATTTACCTCCTGTAATTATATATTGTAAGTAGAATCCATAAAATGTATTCTTCATCTGCCAAAAATTCATTAAGGCTCCTAATTTGGATTCAAATATTTTATCTGCCAAAAAATTACTTGATTTGGTTCTTCAAGGTTGAATTGTGAAGATTATAACATGTTCTGTCCAACTTATGAATGGTCTCAAATGGCTGTTATAGCTTATATGTTATTTCACCTGCCAAAAATTGATTAAGGGTCTTAATGTTGATTGAAACCGTTTTATGCTTTAAAATAACTTAATTTGGTTGTTCAGGGTTAAATTGTGAATATACAGTAATACTGTAACTTGCTCTCTCGCACTTGTGAAATAGTCTCAAAGGACAATAATTCTGTATTTTGCCTGCCAAAAAATGATTACGGGTCTTAATCTGGATTGAAACTCCAGAAATCCAATCATAACTGTTATATAACCATTGTTCATGTGCATGTAAATGTGGTCAATGATCATGTTTACATGTACACTAATAAACCGGTTATGATTGGATTTTTGCAGTTATCTGATTATTCAAGTGGCCATGTAAACAGAATAATCTGATAAAGGCCATCTAACTGGGGTCATTACTCCAGCTCATTCAGGTTGCTCATGTTTTATAAAAGATCAATGGTTCAATAAATGTAAACATTTCACAATGTACTTGTACTTCTTTGTACTAAATTTAGAGTTGCCATTAGGTTGTTTTGCTATTATTTTACTGGTCCGGCCGGCCCACTTGACATTAAATCCTGCAATATGTGACCCCCAAGCTAAAATGATTTAAAGTGAGAAAACGGATGCATTTTTATTAAATATTTCCTTGGGATTTTGCTCTGGAAGACAACAGCAGTTAATTGGCTGTATGTGAGGTCCAGAAGAAGAAAGAAAGCCAGATGGTGGTACTGTGAGCTGTTTTAGCAGGAACTGTTAGCAACAATGCTGACTGATGATATCAACATTCCATGCATGCATAGAGGTTAAAAAGTAACATGAACTTCAGTCGGATGTTCTCATTCAAGCTTCATAACCACGTATGTATCTGACATACAGTGGGGCAAAAAAGTATTTAGTCAGCCACCAATTGTGCAAGTTCTCCCACTTAAAAGATGAGAGAGGTCTCCAATTTTCATCATAGGTATACCTCAACTATGAGAGACAAAATGAGAAAAAAAAATCCAGAAAATCACGTTGTCTGATTTTTAAAGAATTTATTTGCAAATTATGGTGGAAAATAAGTATTTGGTCACCTACAAACAAGCAAGATTTCTGGCTCTCACAGACCTGTAACTTCTTCTTTAAGAGGCTTCTCTGTCCTCCACTCGTTACCTGTATTTATGGCACCTGTTTGAACTCGTTATCAGTATAAAAGACACCTGTCCACAACCTCAAACAGTCAGACTCCAAACTCCACTATGGCCAAGACCAAAGAGCTGTCAAAGGACACCAGAAACAAAATTGTAGACCTGCATCAGGCTGGGAAGACTGAATCTGCAATAGGTAAGCAGCTTGGTGTGAAGAAATCAACTGTGGGAGCAATTATTAGAAAATGGAAGACATACAAGACCACTGATAATCTCCCTCGATCTGGGGCTCCACGCAAGCTCTCACCCCGTGGGGTCAAAATGATCACGAGAATGGTGAGCAAAAATCCCAGAACCACACGGGGGGACCTAGTGAATGACCTGCAGAGAGCTGGGACCAAAGTAACAAAGGCTACCATCAGTAACACACTACGCCGCCAGGGACTCAAATCCTGCAGTGCCAGACGTGTCCCTCTGCTTAAGCCAGTACATGTCCAGGCCCGTCTGAAGTTTGCTAGAGAGCATTTGGATGATCCAGAAGAGGATTGGGAGAATGTCATATGGTCAGATGAAACCAAAATAGAACTTTTTGGTAAAATCTCAACTTGTCGTGTTTGGAGGAGAAAGAACACCATACCTACTGTGAAGCATGGGGGTGGAAACATCATGCTTTGGGGCTGTTTTTCTGCAAAGGGACCAGGACGACTGATCCATGTCAAGGAAAGAATGAATGGGGCCATGTATCGTGAGATTTTGAGTGAAAACCTCCTTCCATCAGCAAGGGCATTGAAGATGAAACGTGACTGGATCTTTCAGAATGACAATGATCCCAAACATACCACCTGGGCAACAAAGGAGTGGCTTCGTAAGAAGCATTTCAAGGTCCTGGAGTGGCCTAGCCAGTCTCCAGATCTCAACCCCATAGAAAATCTTTGGAGGGAGTTGAAAATCCGTGTTGCCCAGCGACAGCCCCAAAACATCACTGCTCTAGAGGAGATCTGCATGGAGGAATGGGCCAAAATACCAGCAACAGTGTGTGAAAACCTTGTGAAGACTTACAGAAAACGTTTGACCTCTGTCACTGCCAACAAAGGGTATATAACAAAGTATTGAGATGAACTTTTGTTATTGACCAAATACTTATTTTTCACCATAATTTGCAAATAAATTCTTTAAAAATCCTTCAATGTGATTTTCTGGATTTTTTTTTCTCATTTTGTCTCTCATAGTTGAGGTGATGATGAAATTTGATGAAAATTGGAGACCTCTCTCATTTTTTAAGTGGGAGAACGTGCACAATTGGTGGCTGACTAAATACTTTTTTACCCCACTGTATATCCAAACTAGGACCACATATGAAAGATAAGATAAGCCTTTATTAGTCCCACAATGGGGAAATTCCAGGATTACAGCAGCAAAGGGATAGCAGCACTCAGACCAATAGTTAATAAGATAATCAGAACTGGTTAGCCAAAGCAGTAAATGAATAAACATATGCACACAGTTATATACACAGTACAAGAGCATTGCAGCTAGATGGGAATAAACAGCATTATGGTTTGTTAAATTACCGCTGCAGAATATGGATATGTACCAAAACAGTACATTTTGCATTTGAATCAACAGTGTTGTTGCCACCCTCAATAGTAATTGTTATTGTCCTAGTTTGTCATGAATCGCCCTTCAGGGCAGAGAGGAGAGATCCACATGCTGGACTGCAGTTTGTGGTATTTATTAACAAGAACACAAAATCCCAAATAGTACTAAAACAGAAAATCCAAACTGAAATACTAAGCAGACTTACAGCACACCAGAACAGGGCCATGATTCTGGTGGAGACGAAAACTGAGACGCTAGCAAAGAGAAATGAAAATAACAGCCTTTAAATAAGGCTAGAAACAATCAAACACAAATTGTACCCGGTGTGAATCACATGACTGGGCTGGGGAGAAAATGACAATCAGCTGTGAGTCATGAGGAAAGGGGGCGGGGCTGACAGTTTGATAGGAGCACCGCCCTCAACCTGGCAATGCCCCTGACACTGCCACCCCCGAGAGAGAAAGAAAGAGAAGACACTGGCACAAATAAAGTGGAAACAAATAAAGACAAATAAACCCAAATATGTAAATAACAAAACTACACTGAAAGTAAACAGGAAAATAAATCATATAAAGAAACAATACTGAATATGTGAAAACAAACTAGAGATAACATAACAGGCATAGAACTCAAAACAAAAGGCAAAATAAACAAGCACAGTGGAAACCCCCCCCCGCCCGCTCAGATCGTGACATAGTTGCGTATTGGAGGGGACAGTCTCTATTGTGCAAAGTTGTTACATTTAGTACATTTAATACAACCTCTACGAGCAGCCCTGGTTAGGTTATAAAGTCTGACAGCCATAGGTAGGAAGGACCTGCGGAACCTCTCCGTTGTGCACCTAGGATGGCACAGCCTACAATTAAATAAGCTCCTCAGTGTGTTCAGCATGTCCTGCATGGAGACTCCAGCAGAGATGACAGCTTAGCCACCATCCTCCTCTCTTCTATCTCCTCCACTGGGTTGAGGCGTCGCCCCAGAACAGAGCTAGCTTTTTTTGATCAGCCGGTTCAGTCTCTTCCAGCTGTCGTGATACCACTGCCCCAGCAGACGACTCCAAATGTGATGGTTAATGCCACCACCGAATCGTAGAGGGTCTTCAGGAGCGCCCCTTGCATTCCAAAAGACCTGAGTCTCCTCAGGAAGAACAGCCTGCGCTGCCCCTTCTTGTAGAGCACGTTGGTGTTGTGTGACCAGTCCACTTTATTGTTCAGGTGAGCACCCAGGTATTTGTAAGATGTCACCATCTCAATGTCTGTTCCCTGGATGTTTACTGGTGCTGTAGGGGGTTGTCCACACCTGCGGCAGTCCACCACCAGTTCCTTGGATTTCCTCGCATTGATCTGGAGGCATTTCCACAGGCACCAGTCCACGAAGTCATCATCAATATAATTTATTGAGTTTTGAAAGCTTCAACAATCTTTACTTTCTGAAATTAATCTTCAAATATATGAATAACTCAGCACCAGAGCCATTCTGTGGTTTCATCCAAAGACAGGATGGCAGCAAAGTTACCAGGAGTTCTGTCAGCAATAACTAAAATATCCCACTGCAGAACCACATTTAAACAGGCAGCTTTCTCTATAAAGGGTAGTCACATCTGGAACACATTGCCAAATGAAATGAAACTATTGGCAGATTTCAAAGCATTCACAGTAAAGGTTAAGAACTGGCTGAAAACAAAACAAGAATGTACCCACACCTAAAATGTGTGATGTCGGTAAGATCAGACTTTTAATATGTGATTGGGTGTTCGTTTATATTGTATTAGGCAGATGTGTATTAGGTCCTCATACGGCATGTTTATACTGTTTTTATATTACCGTTGCTTTTTACTTGTATTCATTCTTGAAAAGACCAACCAGTGACAGGAATTGCAAATTATCTTAATGCTACATACTCTTTGTGCAGAAAGTCAGATGTTCTATATGACTACTGTGTTTCACTGCATTGTCCCAGATAAATAAGATAAGATAAGATAAGCCTTTATTAGTCCCACAGTGGGGAAATTCCAGGATTGCAACAGCACAGGGATAGCAACACTCAGCACAATAATTCAAAAGAGAAGATAATAAGAGTAGTGAATATACATATGTACACAGAAATATACACAGTGCAGAGAATTGTAGCTAGGTGGAATAAACAGCATAATGGTCTATTCAGTTACCCCACATAGTATGAATATGTACCCATACCGTATATTTCGTATTTGAATCAGCCTAGTTGTCACCCTCTGTAGCGATTGATATTGTCCTAGTTGTATAATGGAGGGGACCATTATTATGCAAGTTTGTTACATTTTGTGCATTCAATACGACCTCTACGAGTAGCCCTGGTTAGGTTATAAAGTCTGACAGCTGTAGGTAGGAAGGACTTGCGAAACCTCTTGGTTGCGCACCTAGGATGGTACAGCCTACTGCTAAACAAGCTCCTCAATGCGTTCAGCATGTCCTGCATGGGGTGGGGCTCGGACTCCAGCAGAAATGAGAGCTTAGCCACCATCCTTCTCTCTCCTATCTCCTCCACTGGGTCGAGGCACCGCCCCAGGACAGAGCTAGCTTTTTTCTTCAGTCTGTTAAGTCTCTTCCTGTCGGCTGCCATGATGCCGTTGCCCCAGCAGACCATTCCAAATGTGATGGCTAATGCCACCAACGAATCGTAGAAGGTCTTCAGGAGCGCCCCTTGTACACCAAAAGACCTGAGCCTCCTCAGGAGGAACAGCCTGCGCTGTCCGTTCTTGCAGAGCACGTTGGTATTGTGTGACCAGTCCAGTTTATTGTTCAGATGAACACCCAGGTACTTGTAGGATGTCAGCATCTCAATGTCTGTTCCCTGGATGTTTACTGGTGCTGTGGGGGGTTGTCCTCGTCTGTGGCAGTCTGCCACCAATTCCTTAGTTTTCCTCACATTGATCTGGAGGCAGTTCCGATGGCACCAGTCCACGAAGTCCTGGATAAGTCCTCTGTACTCCACATCATCTCCATCAGAGATGAGGCTGATGATCGCACAGTCATCAAAGAACTTCTGTAGATGGCAGTGTGGTGTTTTGTGTGAAAAGTCTGCAGTATAAAGGGTGAACAGGAAGGGAGCCGGAACTGTTCCCTGGGGGGGGGGGGGGGGTGTTACTGCAGATGATAGTGTCAGACACACAATCCTGGGTTCTCACAAACTGTGGTCGGTTCGTGAGGTAGTCCAGGATCCATGATGACAGATTCTGATCCACCCCTGCACACAGTAGCTTGTCCTTCAGGATCACCAGTTGGATGGTGTTGTAAGCACTGGAGAGATCAAAGAACATGATCCTCACGGTGCTCCCAGGCTTCTCGAGGTGGGACAGGGAACGATTTAGGAGGAAGATCACTGCATCCTCCACCCCAATGCCATGCTGGTAGGTGAACTGGAGTGGATCCACCAGGGGGCGGAGGTGGGCAAGGAGCAGCCTCTCCAGGGTCTTCATCAGGTGTGATGTGAGGGCCACTGGTCTGTAGCTGTTCAGGTCTTTGGGGTGGGAAGTCTTTGGTATGGATACCACACAGGATGTTTTCCACAGCTGTGGTACCCTCCCCAGCTTTAGGCTCAGGTTGAAGATGTGCTCCACAATCCCACACAGCTGGTCTGCACAGGACTTGAGGAACTTCGAGCTGATGCAGTCCAGACCCGAGGCCTTCCTTGCCTTGATCTTCCTCAGCTCCGCCCTCACCTGGGTCTTAGTGAAGGTCAGGTTGGGGCAGGGGGGCTGTGAGCTGGGGGGTGTTGGGGGGGCAGCAGGACTAGATGGCGATAGAGGCAGCAGTGGTTGGTGTGCAGGCGGAGGGGAGAGCGGATGGTCAAACCTGTTAAAAAACAGGTTCAGGTTGCCCCCCTTGGCCTGGGAGGAGGTGTCCTAGAGCCCAGAGATGGTTTTGAGGCTTCTCCAAACCTCACTGGACTTTATCTCAGGGTTGATCCAGGGTTTGTTGTTCGATCAACACCGTATGGTCTTGGTGGGTACGGTGTTGTCCACACAGAAGTTGAAGTTAATGTAGTCTGTGATGGTGTGTGTGAGGCTGTCAATATCCTTACCATGTGGATCGCAGAGCTGCTCCCATCCAGTGGTTTCAAAACAGTCCTGTAGAGCGTCCCCCGCTTCCTCAGACCATACTTTCACTGTGCGGGTAACCGGAGGCTGTCTTTGTACTAGGGGTCTGTACACAGGCAGGAGGTGAACTAAGTTGTGATCCGATCTCCCGAGCTGGGGGAGTGGCGATGAGGTGTATACCTCCTTACGGTTCGCATAAAATAAGTCCAGTGTTTTATTGTCTCTGGTGTGGCATGTGACATACTGGGTGAATGTGGGCAGAATGGAGAACAGTGAAGTATGGTTAGAATCACCCGAGATGAGAAGGAGAGCATTTGGGTGTTGTGTTAGCAGCCTGCAAGTGACTGAGTGGGTGGCGTCACGCGCTGCCCCGGCATTCGCAGATGGATTTGCATAAATAACAATGCAGATCACATGTGAGTATTCCCTAGGGAGGTAAACTGGCCACATGTTAACAGCTAGCAACTCAGTGTCTTTGCTGCAATGTTGCCCTTTAACCGTGATGTGCCCAGGGTTACACCATCTGTTGTTCACATACATTATCACTCCTCCATCCCTTGTCTTCCCACTGTCTGGTGTTCAATGCTAGCATCTGTTGCTAGTTCTGTTAGCCACGTCTCAGTAAACAACATCATGCTAATCTCTCTGAAGACACTCTCGTAACAGGACATGGCCACTAGCTTGTCCGTCTTATTAAGGCTTTGCGTGTGACTGTCGCCGAATTGCGACATAACTCCTAGTGGTCAACAGTGGTAAAGATTTTTTCCAAGAAACTAGTCAGATCAGATGTCAGAACTTTCCAAGGCTATAACTTTAAAGTGGTAAGAAATAATGGCTTACTGTCAATTAGAAAGATGTAAAATATGATCCAAAGTTTCAGATAGGAGTGATTTTATGCATCTAATTTGCATAATGCCACAGCAGCTATACTGAATTACATAACAGTCAAAAGTGGACTTTGGACATATTTACACAAAGAATGGTTCTGTCTTTTGACACCGTTTTTTGTACAGGGGTACGTTATCATCTTATCTTCAAAGTATATGAACAAGAAATCAGTACAATGTTAAAAAAACTAAGAAATCCGTCACTTACCGGTGGTGAAGGGGACTCGCTCACTGCCGTAGTCGCTGAATTTTCATCCATTGTGGTTGTTATTTTGCGTTCTGTTGGTCATTTACGCTTTCTACCACATCTACAAAGTCTTATGATTATCCCACATAAATTTTGCTTGTATCCTGTGGCTGTTTTCCATGTACAAAGCCGTCTAAGTGACAGTGCACGACAATGGATGGCAGCCATGTTAGCTTTCTGAGCTAAAAGAAGGTAAAACAGGAAAAGGAAATAAGAAGTTCTTCTTCTTTGTTGTATTACATGTCAGCCATGATCCCTCCAACGCGTGTCTGCCACCGTCTAAACTGACACGATCAGTACAAGTCGTCAGTATAGCTAGGGAGTACAGGGATGTCAGAATTAGTTGACAGGCACAGCGCCGCGCTCTGCCACTAGGAGCACGCAAAATCTCACACTCAAAGGGTTAAGTAGCGATCGTACATTCCCCATGATAACGGATGGAAGGACGGGTCTGTACCTTGTATTCCTCACTCGTCGCCTTACTCCAGCCCGACATCTGCATCGTTTTCACCTGATTTCTCTTGGTATGTCGAGTTTTTGCGTTAGCACCATGGGGCGATTAAGTGCTAACAGCTGATTCCTGCCATACCATCTCTGGCTGTAAACAATGGCTTCATCCACTGGCTTGGGAGACATTTGCGACATGAACCGAATATCAGACTAATATTCAACTCAATTCAATTCAACTTTATTTATATAACGCCATTTCACAACAACGGTCATCTCATAGCACTTTCAACTGTAGGGGAAACCCCCACAGTTGCAGAAAAACCCCAGCAATCAGGCGATCCCCTGTGAGCAAGCGCTTGGCGACGGTGGAGAAGGAAACCTCCCTTTTAACAGGAAGAAACCTCCAGCAGAACCAGGCTCAAGGAGGGGCAGTCATCTGCTGCGACTGGCTGGGGGGTGAGGGGATAGAGAAGATGAAAAGAACAGACATGTAGAGAGCAAACAGCATGATGGGGACTCAATCTATGGGAGAGAACAAACAGATGTTAATGACCAGCAAAAAAAAAAAATTTCATTGAGAGTGAAGAAAGGAGTGAAGCCCAGTGCATTATTGGAGGTCCCCCGGCTGTCTAAACCTGTTAGCAGCATAACTAAGGGAGGGTTCAGAGACACATGATCCCTCTCTAATTGTACGCTATATCAAAAAGGAAGGTTTTAGCCCTATTCTTAAAAACAGAGATCAAGTCTGACTCCCGAATCCAGATTGGCAGCTGGTTCCACAGGAGAGGAGCTTGATACCTGAAGGCTCTGCCTCCCATTGTACTTTTGGAGATTCTAGGTATTACAAGTAATCCAGCATTTTGGGAGCGTAGTGCTCTGTTAGGATAATACGGTAGTATCAGATCTTTTAAATAAAGAGGGGCCTGATTGTTTAGAGCTTTGTAAGTAAGAAGAAGGATTTTAAACTTAATTCTAAACTCTATGGGAAGCCAATGAAGGGAGGCCAAAACCAGAGAGATGTGATCTCTCTTTCTAGTACCTGTTAAAACTCTTGCTGCAGCATTTTGGATCAACTGAAGACTTTTTAAAGATGTTTTGGGACAACCTGATAATAAAGAGTTACAATAATCTAATCTAGAGCTAACAAAAGCGTGGATCAGTTTCTCAGCATCACTCTGAGACAAGATGCTCCTAATCTTGGCAATATTACGCAAATGATAGGAGGCAGTCTTAGAAACGAATTTAATATGTGAATTGAAAGACAGATCTTGATCAAAAGTAACTCCAAGGTTCCTCACAGAGCTATTAAGACAGAGTAACCGCATCCAAACTAAAAGTTTGATTTGGAAAGGTATTTCTAATTTTTTTTGGACCAACAACAATGACTTCAGTCTTATCTGAATTTAATAGCAGGAAATTACAAGTCATCCAAGCTTTGATTTCCTTAAGACAGGCTTCTAACTTGGCTAATTGATTACTATCATCTGGCTTCATTGACAGGTATAATTGTGTGTCATCTGCATAACAATGAAAATGTATACAGTGCTTTCTAATAATGTTGCCTAAGGGAAGCATATATAAACTAAAAAGAGTAGGGCCTAGCACAGATCCCTGTGGAACTCCATGACTGAGCTTTGAGTTGAAAGAAAACTCATTATTGACATGAACAAACTGGAACCTATCAGATAAATAAGATCTAAACCACTGCAACGAAGTGCCATTAAGTCCACCGTAGTGTTCTAATCTATCAAGTAGAATATTACGATCGATAGTATCAAAAGCTGCACTAAGGTCTAAAAGGACAAGAACAGAAACAAGTCCATTATCAGATGCGAAAAGGAGGTCATTAGTGACCTTCACTAAGGCTGTTTCAGTACTATGATGGATTCTAAACCCAGATTGAAACTCTTCAAGTAAACCATTTCCCTGCAGGTGGTCAAATAATTGCATAGCAGCAACTCTTTCTAAGATTTTTGAAATGAAAGGGAGATTAAAGATTGGTCTATAGTTAGCTAAAACTCCTGCATCCAGCATTGGCTTTTTGAATAAGGGTTTAATTACAGCCGTTTTAAAAGCCTGCGGTACATGGCCTGAAGTTAATGAAGAAATGATTATTTGAAGAATAAAGCTACCAATAAATGGGAAGACTTCTTTAAATAACCTGGTAGGAATAGGGTCTAAAAGACAAGTTGAAGGCATGGATGAGGAAATTATTTTGTCTAACTCTAAAAGGTCAATTGGAGTAAACTCATCCAAACAGACATCAATTGAAGGAGTTGTAGTAGTTACTGTATTTAAGTTAACGGTGGGAAGAATCTGATTTTATCTTTGATAGATAAAATTTTATTATTGAAAAAGTTCATAAAGTCCTGACTAGTAAGCTCTAAGGGAATGCTAGGATTGACAGAGTCCTGACTCTTTGTCAGCCTGGCTACAGTGCTGAAAAGAAACCTAGGATTATTCTTGTTCTCTTCTATTAATGCAGAATAATAACTTGTTCTAGCTTTTCTAAGAGATTTTTCATAAATTAAAAGATGATTTCTCCAAGCTAAAAATATTTCATCTAAATTAGTGGAACGCCATTTTCTTTCTAATTGACGAGTCTTCTGTTTTAAGCTCCGAGTTTCTGTGTTGAACCAAGGAGTTAGAAATCTCTGATTGGACTTTTTCTTTTTTAAAGGGGCCACCGAGTCTAGAGTCTGATGCAGAGAAGCTGTAACACTATCTACCATGCTATCAATTACAGAAGGAGCAAGCTGTCTATAGCTTATTTCCGTTGTGTTGACACATGGCATAGAGAAACAATCTGCATAAATTTGGTAACATCATCTGAGACGGCAGGGGTGTTGGTCAGCCCAAATGGCATGACCAAATATTCAAAATTGCCCAGCAGTGTTTTAAATGCCATCTTCCACTCATCTCCCTCATGAATGTGGACCAAGTGGTATACGTTTCGGAGGTCAAGCTTGGTGAAGTAACGCGCCCGTTGGAGTAGCTCCAACGCTGAGTTGAGAAGGGGCAGCGGATATTTATCCTTACGGGTAATCGCGTTAAGCTCACGCTAATCAATGCACGGCCCGCAATGTCCTGTCCTTTTTTGTGTGTGTGCTCGCGGTCAGACTTGGACAACTCAGACTGTATCGGTGAGCCAGTCAGTTGCTCTCCGTGGCTGTAAGGAGATTCCAGGAATGTGGAGGGGGGGAGTAGAACATAAGGTGGTCTTATATGCAAACGACCTTTTACTTTTTCTGTCAAAGCCCAGTGTCTCCTTGCCTTCATGAACTGTCCCTATTGAGCAAATTTAGCCAGTTCTCAGGATATAAGCTAAATTTAAGCAAAAGTGAAGTCTTTCCAGTGAACAAACCAGCTCTTACAATACACCAATTTCCCATTTAAAGTTGTGAATGAACATTTTACCTACCTTGGTATTAAGATCACAAGAAAGCACAAGAATCTTTTTCGAGAAAACTTTCTTACTTTGTTAAACAAGGTTAGACATTGTCTGGCACAGTGGTCACCCCTATCAATTTCCCTAGTAGGCCAAATTAACTCTATTAAGATAAATATTCTCCCTAAATTTCTTATCTTTTTCAAACTGTACCAATCTGTATATACCTAAATTCTTTTTCGATTCATTAGATTCAGTTATTTCATCTTATATCAAAGGCAAACACCATTGATTGAAAAAAGCCCACCTTCAAAAATCGAAAAATAAGGGAGGCCTGGCAATGCATAACTTCCGTTTTGATTACTGGGCAGCTAATTTGCAGTGTCTAGCTTTTTGGCTTTACTTTCATAACCGAATCAGCTGCCCACTCTGGCTTAAGATGGAGCTGAACTCTACAGAGAACTTTTCTATTCCTGCACTGCTCAGGTCCCCACTCCCTTTACCCCCAAACATCTCAATTTCTAATCCAGTTGTTAAACACACCATGAGAGTGTGGACACAGTTTAGGAGACACTTTGGTTTTCTTAACTTCTCGGTACTCAGTCCTATCCTTAATAACAATTTGTTTCAGCCCTTGGTGCAAGACTTTGCCTTTGTGGAGTGGCATAGAAAGGGCTTGGTGTGTTCGAAGACCTCGTCATAAACAATTGTTTTCCCTTATTTGAACAACTTTCAACACAGTACAATTTATCAAAAGTTCACTTTTCAGATATCTGCAAATCAGGCATTTTCTTAAATCTCAGTTACCCAGCTTTCCTGATTTACCGGATACAAATATGGCTGATGATATTCTCTCTCTAAACCCTATACATAAACGCTTAATATCTGTCATGTACGACAAACTGGGGGAAATCAGACAAGATCCTCTTGATAAGATCAAAACGGCCTGGGAACAGGACTTAAACAGTTCTTTGTCAGACAGTGAATGGGACTCTATTTTCAAGCTAGTTAACTCATCATCTCTTTGTGCCCGTCACTGTCTATTACAGTTCAAGGTTGTTCACAGGGCGCATTGGTCTAAAGTTAGACTGTCGAGTATTTACCCAGATGTGGACCCCCAATGTGACAAATGTTTGAGAGATGAGGCTTCCCTCATCCACATGTTTTGGATGTGTCCAAGTCTTGAAAATTTCTGGAAAAGTGTCATTCAAACCATATCAGCAATTAACCTCGACCTGAAGCCCAACCTTCTGGTTGCCCTCTTTGGCACCACTGGGGAGGGAAATATACGTACGCCTGTCACCAACCCAACGCTGTATTGTGTCTTTTGCCTCTTTGCTGGCTAGGTGGGCTGTTCTGATCAGATGGAGGGATGCTGCCCCAGCCACCCATACTCAGTGGCTTAGGGATGTTATGCCTTGTCTTACGCTTGAAAAAATTTGGTACTCAATCGGTAACTCAGACAGAAAATTTTTAAATGTATGGGTGTAGAAGATGCCTTACAAACGAGACTGAGTTTATTTCTCAGGAAAGCTTTATTGGAAGTCACATCTTCTATCATCAAAGTTCTCAACAGAAAAGAGACAGAACCAACTTTCCTCACAGCTTTTATATCCCAGAGATACTAAACCCCCACATCAAGTATCTCACACCTTCACCCCACAGAAGTTCAGTAAACACATGAACCCACAGTCACATATAGCCTCCGAGACTTGCTGGTGCCTCTGTTCCCTTCTCCACCTCGGGGGCTCCCGTTGGGACATTGTCTCTGACCTCCGTCTTCCCCAGCACCCATCTCCTAGCCGAGATCCCTGCTGGGGCATTGTTCCTTTGGACGTTTGATCTGTAGGGTCTGCACCGTCATGCCTACTGGATGCCTGTGGGGGAGAATGCGTACCACACAAGCATGCCGTATATGTGCCTTAAATATGCACCATATAACCCCCCCCAAACGTTCAAATAAGGACAAGTTACACTTCAAATGCATAGAATCATGACACCCCACACAGAACAAGAGAGAAAAAAAACTTGGCACAACAGATCACATTTCCCACTGCTTGGGCTTCAACTTTCTGCCATATCTGCTGCGAGCATGTCTCGCTCTGCCTGTGGCTGTCTGCTGCATCTGTGAAGTAGAATCATTAACACATCGTCGTGAAAGGTTAGCAGAGCGTCTCCCGGGTGGCCTGCCGCGGCGGGGGGCTCTGGCCAACTGTACTGGGTCATCAGCTAACACAAAAGCGGGTTTGAGCCTGTTAATGCAGACTAAGTCCCTCCTGTCTCCCAAATCGAGCAAAAAATGCTTTTCCCCGGTTTCTAACACTCTGAACGGTCCATCGTAAGGTGGCCTTAAACCTAACCTCTGTGCGTCGTGTCTAACAAAGACAAATTCTGCATTCTTTAAGGCTTTGGGCACAAAAACACGTGGAAAACTGTGATGAACGGGACCGGGGAGGGTGTGTGACCCTGCGTCGCTCTGCAGCAGCTGAGCGGGGAGGTGCTCCGGAGCAGGGTTCTCAGGGAGGAAATCTCCCGGTAACCGGAGGGGTTGGGCGAAGACGAGTTTGGCCGGAGAGGCTTGCAAATCCTCTTTCGGTGCTGAACGCAACCCTAATAAAACCCATGGGAGCTTATCAACCCAATTTGTGTCCGTGAGAGCCGCTCTGAGGGCTGCTTTCAATGACCGATGGAAGCGCTCGCACAAACCGTTGGCCTGGGGGTTATACGCGGTCATGCGATGAATTTTCACCCCCAGGCTGAGTGCCATGGACAACCAGAGCTCGGAAACAAACTGGGGTCCTCTGTCAGACGTTATGTCTGACGGGATACCAAAACGTGCGACCCAAGCTGTTAAAAAGGCACGTGCAACATCTGCCGCTGTGGTTGCCGCCAGAGGGACCGCCTCTGGCCAGCACGTGGTGCGGTCTACCATGGTTAAAAGGTGTGTGAACCCCTGGGACAGCGGAAGAGGTCCTACTAAGTCGATATGCACATGATCAAAGCGTTTGGCTGGGATGTGAAAAGGTTCTAGAGGGGCTCATGTGTGTTTGTATACCTTTGCTCTTTGACACGCAGCGCAGGCTGCAGCCCACTCTTTGACTTGTTTATGCAGCCCCAGCCAAATAAACTTCTCCCCTACCATCTTGATAGACGCGCGGACGCCCGGGTGTGCCAGCGAATGTATTAAGTCAAAAACACGGCGACGCCACGCAGCTGGGACCACGGGACGGGGACGCCCCGTGGAGGTATCGCAGATTAGGGAGGGCATGCCTCTTTGAAGCACCCTGTGCTCCAGCCTTAGCCCTGTTGGCCCAGACTGGAGCGCGCGCACGTCCGCGTCGCCAACCTGTTCAGCGGCCATGGCTGCATAATCTAACCCGACGCAGACCGGAGCTGTGAGCGCTTCCGCGCCGCAAGCCTGACCCAGGTCTGCAGCCGCTGAATCTGCCCCCTGGGGGCCTGTCGCTGCAACTGCACGCGAGAGGCAATCTGCCACTACATTGTGTTTACCCGCCACGTGTTGAATGTCAGTGGTAAACTCCGAAATTGCAGCCAGCTGCCTCTGTTGTCGGCCCGACCAAGGCTCTGAAACTTTAGCCAATGCAAAAGTTAAGGGTTTATGGTCCACGAACGCGGTAAAACGGCGCCCTTCCAACCAGAACTGGAAGTGGCGGATGGCCAAATGCAGGGCTAAAAGCTCCCTGTCAAACGCGCTGTATTTACGCTCGTTATCGCGCAATGTTTTGCTGAAAAACGCGAGTGGTTGCCAGCATCCTGCCACCAGTTGCTCGACAACCGCTCCCACTGCCACGTCGGAGGCATCTGTGGTTAGCGCCATGCGAGCTGCCGGCACCGGGTGTGCCAATAACGCAGCGTTCGCGAGGGCTGATTTGACCTGTGAAAAAGCACGCTCCCGATCTGGGGACCACTCGACCTTAGATGCAGGTTTTTGCTTCTTTAATGCCGCGTACAATGGGTGCATGAGCCGTGCCGCGTTTGGGAGGAAACGGTTATAAAAATTGACCATCCCCAAAAATTCCTGCAGCGCTTTAACCGTCTGCGGTTGGGGGAAATCCGTTATCGCGCGCACTTTATCCGGCAGCGGGACCGCACCTTCTGGCGACACGCGGTGTCCCAAAAAATCGATTTTCGCTACCCCGAACTGGCACTTCGCTGGGTTAATGATCAGCCCATGTTCTGTGAGCCTCTGAAAAACGGCTGTGAGGTGGCTTTCGTGCTCGGCTTCGGACACGCTGGCTACCAAAATATCATCCAAATAAGCGAACACGAAAGGGAGGTCGCGCAGCACTGCATCCATCATGCGCTGGAACGTCTGCGCGGCGCCCTTGAGGCCGAAAGGCATGCGCAAAAACTCGAAAAGCCTGAAAGAGGTTATAACTGCCGTTTTGGGTATGTCCTGCGCACGGACTGGAACTTGGTGATAACCACGCACCAAATCTATTTTGGAAAAGATGCGCGCCCCCGCTAAATGCGCCGAAAAATCCTGGATGTGCGGAATCGGATAGCAGTCATGGGCTGAAGCATTATTTAATCTGCGGAAATCACCGCAAGGGCGCCACGAGCCGTCAGCCTTGGGTACCATGTGCAGGGGTGACGACCAGGCGCTGTTCGAACGCCGGACTATGCCCAGTTTTTCCAAGTTGGCGAATTCCTCGCGCGCGATGGCCAGTTTAGCTGGGTCCAACCGCCGAGCTTTTGCAAAAACAGGGGGGCCCGAAGTACTTATGAAATGCTCGACCCCGTGTTTGGAAACTGACGCTGAAAATGTGGGGACCATGAGTGCTGGAAACTGGTTGAGTAATGCATGAAACTTACCACCCGCAGCTGTGACATTGGAATGTGCAGAAGGCAGGGCCACCCGAGCTGTGCAGGAGATAGAGTAGAAAGACAGTGCATTTACATTACGTCTATTAGTAAGGTCAACTAACAAACTGTTTGAGCACAAAAAGTCAGCACCTAACATGTTGTTGTTAACTGTAGCAACAACGAAGGTCCACTCGAAGGTGCGCCCGTGGAGGGACAGGCGGAGCGTCTTCTCCCCATAGGTTTTGATCGTGGAGCCGTTCGCCGCTAACACCAGGGGGCCGCTGGCCGGCGCCAGGGTGTCCGCGTAGGTAGGCTTGACAAAACTCAGCTGGGAGCCCGTGTCCACCAGGAATTCTTTCCCAGAATTCGCGTCCGTCACGAAAAGCAGCCTGTTCTTCGTGCCGAGAGTCGCAGCTGCTACCGGCTCCCGGACTTGGCGTTTCCCTGGCGCTGGTACCGGCACGGTGTGACGCATCTGTGGGCTTTCATGGCGAAACGTCGATGGTAGAAGCAGAGGGCGTTGTCAGCTCCGCTTCTCCTGGTCTCTGCCGCTGCTGCCGTCAGTGGATCCGGTGTCGCAGCCTCTGGTCTCCCTCCTTCTCGCGAAGGGGCGGTCATCTCTGCTGCTGCCGTCGTGGCCGCGCGCCGTCTATGGGAGTCGACGAGGCGTCGCGCCACCTGTCCCAGCTCGTGGTAGTCACGGTTGACGAGTGGCTGCGAGCTGGCCAGGGTGACTCTCACTGCTGGCGGGAGCGTTCTGAGGAAGAGGTGGGCGAAGATAAAACTGTTGTCATCTTCGCCTCTCAGGCTCATCATCTTTGCCATCAGATCGGCTGGCCTGTCTGCTTCTCCCTCTGTCAGCGCCAGGAGCTTCTCTGCTCACTCTTCCCGTGAGGGAGTGAAGGCTCGGATGAGAGCAGCTTTCAGTGTGTCATACTTGTTGTCTTGGGGCGGGTGGTTGGTCAGGCTCTCCACCCGCTGCACTGTGAGGCTGTCCAGCTTCGCGACGACATGGTAGAACCTCGTAGCGTCCGCTGAGATTCCCCGAAGGTGGAGTTGCGCCTCCACAGTGGTAAACCAGGAGCGCGGGTTATGTTGCCAGAAGTCGGGCAGCTGTAGTATGGTAGCTGCGTTAACCCGGCTGGCTCCTGAAGGGTCCGGTGCGGAAAGCTCGCCGCCACCGGCCATAGTTAGTCGTAGGTCACCAGTGTAGAAGATGCCTTACAAACGAAACTGAGTTTATTTCTCAGGAAAGCTTTATTGGAAGTCACATCTTCTATCATCAAAGTTCTCAACAGAAAAGAGACAGAACCAACTTTCCTCACAGCTTTTATATCCCAGAGATACTAAACCCCCACATCAAGTATCTCACACCTTCACCCCACAGAAGTTCAGTAAACACATGAACCCACAGTCACATATAGCCTCCGAGACTTGCTGGCGCCTCTGTTCCCTTCTCCACCTCGGGGGCTCCCGTTGGGACATTGTCTCTGACCCCCGTCTTCCCCAGCACCCATCTCCTAGCCGAGATCCCTGCTGGGGCATTGTTCCTTTGGACGTTTGATCTGTAGGGTCTGCACCGTCATGCCTACTGGATGCCTGTGGGGGAGAATGCGTACCACACAAGCATGCCATATATGTGCCTTAAATATGCACCATATGGGGGCCGTTTTTGAACTATTTTCACAGTCTTCAATTGAAATGAGATCTTTGTACTTATTTCTTTGTATCTGTCTACCATACTTAATTCCTGCTGTGTACATCTGTGTCTCCTGTCTTCTTCTGATTGCTAAGTTTGACTTCCAGTTGATTTATTTTTGTCATGCTCCAGGGATGGAGATCAATCATATAGTCAGTACTCTGGCTGTTATGAGTTAGGGGGTTTGGGGATAATAATGTTGCTTTAGGCTCCAGCCCCCCCCCCCCCACGACCCGAAAAAAGGATTAAGCGGAAGAAGATGGATGGATGGATGCCTAAATGTTAAAATTCAATAAAAATATTTTGGACAAAAAAAGTTATGAACGGATTTTGATGAAATTTTCGGGAAAGGTGTGTAATGGCACTTGGAACGGATGATTAGATTTTGGTGGTGATTCAGATCACGATCTGGATGCAGGAATTTAATTTTAATTAAATTTAATAAACCAGATCATTTACAGCGTGGTGGTGGAGTGGTTAGCACTGTGGTAGGACAGTAACTCATCCTTGGCTGGGGGATCCTGGGTTCGATCCCAGCCCCCGATCAACAGTGATCTGTGTTGAGTTTGCATGTTCTCCCTGTGTCTGCGTGGGTTTACTCCGAGATTTCTCCGGTTTCCTCCCACATGCCAAAAACATGCAAGTTAGGTTAATTGGCATCAAACTGGGGATTCTAAATTGTCCTTAGGTATGGATGTGAGAGTGAATGGGTGTCTGTCTCTGTGTTGGCCCTGTGATGGACTGGCGATCTGTCCAGGGTGTACCCTGCCTCTCACCCAAAGATGCTGGGATAGGCTCCAGCGCCCGCCCCACTCCCACCCCCCGGCGCAACTTGAAAAGGATTAAGCGGAAGAGGATGGATGGATGGATGGATGGATGGAAACCAGATCATTTACACCCCTATCACAATGGTTCATTTATTCTGTCTACCAATATTAATCTTACATTACAGTCCTGTACCAATTATCATTCATCCTGACTGCCACCAAACAGTCCTGTAACCAAAGTGTCTGTCTCACAGCTCCTTAGTTTGAATAATTTGAATACACCGCAAAAAAAAAAAAAATTCATGTCACCAAAAGATTGAAGCAAAATAACTTGAAATTAAAAAATACCACAATCACCTCTCAGAACTTAACAATCAAATGTGGTTTATTAAATATTAGATCCCTTGCCTCTAAATCTTTACTAGTACATGACTTAATAATAGACAATCAAATTGATTTATTTGCACTTACTGAAACATGGTTGCATGAGGAGGACTCTGTGCCGCTGAATGAGTCTACCCCCCCTCCACCCCAATCATGAACTGGGGTTGAGGTTTCAAACCCAGTTCTATGATGCAGTGGCTGTTTGCTCTTCTGTGTATTTTTGTGTCCTATTTCCATCAGGCGCTTTCAGGGAACCTCTGGGGTTTGCTCGGCTCCCTGACAGTTCAGCCACGCCTCCCTCTCCTGTTAGTGGGATCAGCTGTGCCTCATTATTGGTTTGCAGTCCTCTCACGTTACACACACCGGCAATCTCTTTCCTCATTAGGTTTGGCATTATTTAAGCCCTGTGTCTACTAGAAGAGATTGCCGGATCATTGTCCAACACTGTGTTAGTTCCATTCAGTGTTTGTGCTCCGTCGCTCATGACTAACTGCCCTGCCTGTGTCTCGGTACCGCATCGCTCTGGGTGGCGTTGATTATCTCTAACTGTTTAGTGTTGTTTCATCTGGATTATTACTCGGACCAACTCGGACTGCTCCAGCCTGTGTAAGTACTATTTGTTTCACCCCTGCCGTCCAGTTCCGTCTGGTGGTTCCTTTCCTGGGCATTTTAATCTGTTCCTCCACTGCAGTTCTGTCTGCCTACGCCTTGGAACATTTTTCCCTGTATAATTCTCACCTGTGTCTGTAGAGCATCCTGGAGGACTTCCTTGTATATTCTGTACAACTCATCTGCTATTTTGAACTGTTTATACACTTTCTGTTAATAGAGATGCACAACATACTCCTGCACGTGGATTCTCATTCTTTCCTCCGTGCACTGTGTAAAAGCGCACAGAGAATCATAACCCCGCCCCCCCCAAAAAAAATTACTGTAACGTTCAAAAAAATAGAACAACAGGAAGAAGAGGTGGAACCGCAGCAATGCTCACTCCAAAGTACTAATATTATAAGTAATTTATCCTATAAATCATTTGAAACCTTAGTATTACAAATTACGCACCATTGTAAAATGAAACCAATGACGAAGCCAATCCTGTTAGCTGTAGTGTATCGCGCACCATCCCCATATTCTGAATTCCTTATTGAATTCTCACAAATTTTATCTGACCTTCTTCTAATCTCAGACAAATTACTCATAGTAGGGGATTTCAATATTCACATCAATATGGAAGACAATCGTTTTAATAAATCATTGAATTTGATTCTACAGTCATATTTTACATGTCCAAAACTCCACCCATTATCTAGGCCACTCCCTCGACCTTGTGCTATCATATGTCATGATTGATATTGGCAATCAGCTCACGTGCGCAATGCAGCAACAGGAAGGAACAGTCATACAACAATACACGTCTGAGATTTTTATTAAATATCAAAATCCACACAGCTACTGAAATGGTCACTCGCCAGAGGAACAGCCTGTGGAGAGAAGACGAGAGCCGTGAGTGGAGGAATGGAGTAAGGGGAAATGGGCTGGCCAAATTACCATTTACGTGAGCCTCCAGGGGAGAACCGGCAGGGCCCCAGCAGGGAATAGACGAACCAGCAGCGTGAGGGGAATGAGCTGATGGTGCCTGATCGGGTAGAGGTTGAATGCTGTTGGTGGATGATGGTGTGGCAGGAGAACGCACGCAGTCCCGGAGACACGCCCGCACGATGGCAGCAGCCTGAGGAGAGAAAGCACACAGGTTAATAATTTCTTCACCCATGTGAGTCAAATACTTGCTTGTCTTGTTTGAGGCAGAATACCTAGACAATCCAGTGTTGAATCACTGAAGGACGCTTCCTTATGAACGCTGGCTGATGAGAGGGTGCAGGTGTGTCCTCTCACTCAGGTGCATAGATGACCTGAGGAGAGATGAATGGGAAGGAGGGGGCGCGCTCTTGCCACCCATGACGGGGCCCCCCCTTCTAGGAGCGCCTCCTGGCGGTCCACAAGGCTTGTTGGGATGGGCACGGTGGTAGGCCCGGAGCATCTTCTTATCCAGGATCCAGGATGTGGGAACCCAGGAATGGCCATAGCCCTCCCAATCAAGCAGGTATTGGAGGCCCCGGCCTCGACGGCGAACATCCAGAATCCGACGAACCAAGGGCGGGGTGGCCGTTGATCATCCGGGGAGGAGGAGGCGGCTTCGAGGGGGAGGGGCAGAGAGGACTGACTGAGAGGAGTTTGATGTGGGAAACGTGGAAGGTTGGGTTCACCTGTAGGGTTGGTGGGAGCTTGAGCTGGACCACGGCGTCATTAATCACTCTGGAGATCATGAAGGGCCCTAGGAAACGAGGAGACAGTTTCTTCGACTTAGTCTTCAGAGGGACCTGACTGGCCACCAACCAGACCTGCTGCCCCACAGTGTACTTGGGGGCAGGCACCCGTCTCCTGTCAGCCATGACCCAGTTGCACTCGACAGAGCGGGCAAGGGTGGCGCACGTGGACCTCCAGAGGCGCCGGCAGCGGCGAGCATGAGCCCCTATGGAGGGAACCACGACCTCCCTCTCAGCCATAGGTAGCAGCGGAGGCGTGTATCCCAATGACGCCTCGAACGGGGTGAGACCTGTAGCCGAGGACATGGCAGAGTTCATTGAATACTCCACCCAGGTCAGGTGTGTGCTCCAGGAGGAAGGATGCTCGGCTGCTACACATCGCAGAGTGGCCTCCAGGGACTGGTTGGCACGCTCTGCCTGCCCATTGCTCTAGGGGTGATTCCCAGAGGAGAGGCTCATAGTCATACCCAGAGTCCAGCAGAAGGCCCTCCAGACCTGCGACGTGAACTGAGGACCCTGATCAGACACGATATCCAAAGGGATCCCATGGAGGTGGATCACGTGGTCAGTGAGGAGGGTGGCCGTCTCCAAGGCCGAGGGGAGTTTAGGGAGAGCCACTAGGTGCACAGCCTTGGAGAAGCGGTCCATGATGGTCAGGATAACTGTTCTTCCGTGGGAGGGGGGAAGTCCAGTAACAAAGTCCAGTGCGATATGGGACCACGGGCGACCGGGGATGAGCAGAGGATGGAAAAGTCCAGCCGGGGGGAGGAGTCCGACTTGCCCCAGACGCAGGTCTGGCAGGCCCGCACATACTCCTGCACGTCCCGCCACAGCGTGGGCCACCAGAACACCTGCTAGATAAGGTCCGTGGTGCGGGTGATCCCAGGGTGGCAAGCAAAGCAGCTGGTGTGGCCCCATTGTATGACGTCACTGCTGAGGGTAGCCGGGACGTACAGGCGGTTCCGGGGGCACCCTGCTGGTACAGGCTTCCGAGACTGGGCCTGACGGACCCTCCGCTCGATGTCCCATGTAAGGGCTTCGAGGATGCATGAAGAAGGAAGAATGGATTGGGGGTGGGAAGGGAGCGCTACCTCCTCGGAATCAATCTAGCGGGATAGTGCGTCTGGTTTGGTATTTCGAGAGCCAGGCCGGTAGGTGATGGTGAAGTTGAACTGCTGGAAAAACAGGGCCCAACAAGCCTGCCTGGCATTGAGTCGGCAGGCCAACCGCAAATACTCTAGGTT
The DNA here is from genome assembly GCA_020510985.1 of Pholidichthys leucotaenia. Lineage (NCBI taxonomy): Eukaryota > Metazoa > Chordata > Actinopteri > Cichliformes > Pholidichthyidae > Pholidichthys > Pholidichthys leucotaenia. Next base: position 169,760,041 of record CM035846.1, read on the forward strand.
TCTGTGGTCAGTCCACACGACGATGGGGTGGATAGCCCCCTCTAACCAATGCCTCCATTCCTCCAATGCCAACTTAATGGCGAGCAGCTCTCTGTCCCCTACGTCGTAATTCCTCTCCGCCAGTGTGAGGTGCATAGATGACCTGAGGAGAGATGAACGGGAAGGAGGGGGCGCGCTCTCGCCACCCATGACATCATATGGCATATATTATATGGACAATTTAACTACAGTATATTATCTCATAACCCTGTTCAGTCAGATCACTTTCTACTAATGTTTGAATTCACCATTGTTGATTATTCGATGCCCAAAGACAAATACTATTATAGTTGGTGTCTCTCTGATGGTGCTGTAGCTAAATTAGAAGAAATAATTTCCTCACACTCATTTACGCCATGCAACACTAAAACAGAGTCTGATTAATATTTTAATTCACCTATACTAGATCAAATTGTTGATCAAAAGGAAAAAATCTGATCATAGATCATTAACTCTATGATACAATGCAACAACCCGCAGTTTAAAGCAGAAACCTGGGGGTGGGGTGGGGTAACAACCCCCAAAGTCCGCAACACAGCTTTGCATATAGGAACTCACACACCGGCTGCTAAATTTGCACATTGCTCACCTGTACAGTAGATATAGGCTCACCCATCTGATGTCCATATCATCTCTGCTGTTAATTGTCTTCTCTGCTGCTATTTATCATGCACAGTCTACTGGTACTATCGTTACAGAGAAATTAGCACTGGGTGCTAATTTGTAATTTGTAATTATACATTGCTCGTTGCACAATGCTCATTTGCACACTGTGCATAGGTTTATGCCATCTCAGGTTCACATCAGGTTGCACAATGCTTATTTGCACACTGTACATAGGTTTATGCCATCTCAGGTTCACATCATCTCTGATATTAATATACCACTATCACTTTAGTCATCCAGTGAATTTTCAATTTCATTCCTCTTGTCTGACTGCTTTAACTGCTTTAACTGTTCAAACTGCCTAGTGTGTGTTATTAGTACTCATTAGTTTTAGTATTTAGTATAAAGGTGTGCTTAAGGAGTCCTATTTGCCTAACTGTGTGTTGGCGTGTGTGTTATTAGCATCCATTAGTATTAGGATTGAGTTATTGTGTTAGTGTGTCATTACCTTATTAGAATTGTTGTTTCTGTACCCATTACCTTGGCATTCGTTCAGAGAGCAAAGTAAAAATTTAATTGCTCAGGAAATGTAGCATTTCTTAACTGTGCACATGATAATAAAGCCTTTGAATCTTGAAAACTCAGAAATTAGAAAGAAAACGGTGCTCCTCTAAATCACATGAATTTTACTTAGCATGGAAAAATAAATTATTAATCTACCAAAAATCTTTAAAGAATGCTAGAACATCTTACTACTCATCATTAATTAAAGATAGCATAAATAATCCCATATTTCTTTTCAATACAGTGGCCAGACTGACTAGATTCAGTCAAACCCAGAATCCCCCCTGAGCTTAATAGTGATGGTTTTATGGACTTCTTTACCAATAAAATTTCAGCTATTAGAGACCAAATTCATAATAATCTTCTTACAGTTATTGAGTAATACAAACCCAATACAACTGCTTTAAATGAATAACTTTAGACAATTTTACACCAATCGATGTCTCAACTGATAAAATTAATCTCCTGGTCCAAACCATCAACGTGCTTATTAGATCCTATTCCCACTAAACTGCTCAAACAAAATTTACCATTCATTAGTAATTCACTTCTTCAGATTATTAACTTATCTCTAATCACAAGCTATGTGCCCTTAAAAAACCTCAGTGGAGCCTCTTGTTTTAGCTAATTATAGGCCAATCTCTAATCTCCCTTTTTTTCCTCAAAAATCCTAGAAAGAGTTGCTACTAATCAGATGTGTGATTATTTATGAAGTTGTGAAGTGGGTAAATGAAGAGGCATATTCATTTCAGACGATTTATTACACACTCACATCTCACAAGCAAAGAACAGACTGACTGGTCACATCAAGCATTCCTCTCTCTATATCAAGTCACACTTCACAAGGTTCAAGGCACTTCCTCATACACAGCGCGACATCTACACTACACTTCATTCAACCCCCTCTCACCCACTTGGGCATTGTTCTCCCATGTGTATTCATTGTCTCTGTCTAAGGTGTGAAATAACCTGAGGCCCACAAAGTAATAATTTATTTGAAGAGTTCCAATCTGGTTTTAGAGCTCATCATAGTACTGAAACTGCTATAGCGAAAGTTAGTGAAAGTCACTAATGATTTGCTGAGAGCAGCTGATAATTTTTAGATTTTAGATTTAGTATACTTTATTGATCCCCAGAGGGGAAATTGAGGGTCATCCACCACCTGGATGGATGAAGCAGCCACGATACGGCGCTATCCCTTAACCATTCACACACACATTCACACCTAGGGCCACTTTAGAGTCTCCAGTTAACCTAACCTGCATGTTTTTGGCATGTGGGAGGAAACCGGAGAAATCCCAGGGTAAACCCACGCATACACGGGGAGAACATGCAAACTCCACACAGATCACTGTTGGTCGGGAGCTGGGATCGAACCCACGATCCCACGATCCCCCGGCCAAGGGTAAACTGTGCTGCCGCAGTGCTAACCACTGCGCCACCGTGCACTTGTTTCCATACTTGTGCTCTTAGATCTCAGTGCAGCTTTGGACACTATTGAACATAGCATTCTATTCCATAGACTGGAGCATTCTGTAGGGCTTAAAGGATCACCTTTGCAGTGGTTTAAATCATATTTGTCAAATAGACTTCAGTTTGTTCATGTTCATGATGAGCCATCTCTACTCACAGAACTCAGTTAAGGAGTCCCTCAGGGCTCTGTGTTAGGACCAATACTCATCATTATATATGTGTTCCCCTTAGGTGATATTATCAAAAAACACACCATAAATTTCCAGTTATGGGGATGATACACAGTTATACCTGTCAATGAAACCAGAAGACAGAAACCATTTAACAAGGTTACATGCATGTCTTAAAGATATTAGAACCTGGATGAACCACAACTTTTTACTACTTAACTCAGACAAAACTGAAGTTATTATAATTGGCCCAAAAAACAACAGAGACTCTGTTTCTGATCAGATATGTAACTTAGATGGTTTTATCCTAGCCCCTAGCACCACTGTCAGGAAACTTGGGAGTCATTTTTGATCAGAATTTGTCCTTTAATTCACACATCAAACAAATCTCTAAAACTGCTTTCTTGCACTTACAGAGTAAGTATTGCTAAAATTAGGAACATCCTGTCCCAAACTGATGTAGAGAAATTAGTCCTTGCCTTTGTCACTTCTAGATTATATTATTATAATTCACTAATAATTAACTATAATTCACTATATAACTATAATTCACTCTAAGAAATCAAGTCCTGCTACCCACTCCCCACTCCACCGACACCCCCCCCACTCCCAACACACAGCCCCCCATCCTGACCCTGACCAAGACCCAGGTGAGGACGGAGCTGAGGAAGATCAAGGCGAGGAAGGCGTCGGGACCGGACGGCATCAGCGCAAAGCTCCTCAAGTCCTGTGCAGACCAGCTGTGTGGGATTGTGACGTATATCTTCAACATGAGCCTGAAACTGGGGAGGGTACCACAGCTGTGGAAAACATCTTGTGTGGTACCTGTACCAAAAACTTCCCACCCCAAAGACCTGAACAGCTTCAGACCGGTGGCCTTGACGTCCCACTTGATGAAGACCCTGGAGAGACTGCTCCTTGCTCATCTCCGCCCCCTGGTGGAACCAGCGATGGATCCACTCCAGTTCGCCTACCAGCATGGCATTGGGGTGGAGGATGCGGTGATCTTCCTCCTTCACCGTTCTCTGTCCCACCTGGAGAAGCCCGGGAATATGGTGAGGATCATGTTCTTTGACTTCTCCAGTGCTTTCAACACCATCCAACCGATGATCCTGAAGGACAAGCTGCTGCGCGCAGGGGTGGACCAGCACCTGTCATCATGGATCCTGGACTACCTCACGAACCGGCCTCAGTTTGTGAGAACCCGGGACTGTGTTTCCGACACGATCATCAGTAGCACGGGGGCCCCCCAGGGAACGGTGCTGGCTCCCTTCCTGTTCACTCTTTATACTGCGGACTTCTCACACAACACAACACATTGCCATCTACAGAAGTTCTCTGATGACTCTGCGATCGTTGGTCTCATCTCCAGCGGAGATGAAGCTGAGTACAGAGGGCTTATCCAGGACTTTGTGGACTGGTGCCATCGGAACTGCCTCCAGATCAACGCGAGGAAAACTAAGGAGCTGGTGGTGGACTGCCGCAGGCATGGGCAGCCCCTCATAGCACCAGTAAATATACAGGGAACAGACATCGAGATGGTGACATCCTACAAGTACCTGGGTATTCATCTGAACAATAAACTAGACTGGTCACACAATACTGACGCACTCTACAAGAAGGGACAGCGCAGGCTGTTCCTGCTGAGGAGACTCAGGTCTTTTGGTGTACAAGGGGCGCTGCTGAAGTCATTCTATGACACGGTGGTGGCATCAGCCATCACTTTTGGAGTGGTCTGCTGGGGCAGTGGCATTACTGCAGCCGATAGGAAGAGACTGAACAAACTGATTAAGAAAGCTAGCTCTGTCCTGGGGCAACGCCTTGATCCGATGGAGGAGATAGGAGAGAGAAGGACGGTGGCTAAACTGTCATCTCTGCTGGAGTCCGAGTTCCACCCTATGCAGGACATACTGGATGCACTGAGGAGCTCATTTAGCAGCAGACTACATCATCCCAGGTGCACAACCGAGAGGTTTCGTAGGTCCTTCCTACCAACGGCTGTCAGACTGTACAACCTAAGCAGGGCTGCTCGCAGAGATAGCAAAAAGACGTAACAAACTAATAGGTTTTTTTTGAATGCAAAAGATGCAATAGACTTACACAATGGTCCTCTCCGGCATACAACTAGGAACATACCGGTCGCTACGGAGGGTGAGAATATGTATGGGCACATAATCATACCATGTAGGATAACTAAATAGACGGTTATGCTGTTTCATCCCACCTAGCAACCTAGTGTGTGTTTATATATTTACATATTTATTCCATCTAGCTACAATGCTCTGCACTGGGTGTGTTTATATTTATATATCTATATATTTATTCCATCTAGCTACAATGCTCCGCACTGTGTTTTTATATATCTACATATTATTCCATCTAGCTACATTGCTCCGCACTGTGTGTGTTTATATACTTGCATATTTATTCCACCTAGCTGCAATGCTCCGTACTGTGGGTGTTTATATATTTACATATTTATTCCATCTAGCTACAATGCTCCGCACTGTGTGTTCATATATTCATATATTTATTCCATCCAGCTACAATGCTCTGCACTGTGTGTCTGTGTGTGTATATATATATTTTATAGTAATATGTACATATGTATATTAGCTGCTCTTGCTTGCTTGTTTTTTTGTTTTTTTTTTTGTTTTTTTTTGTTTTTTTTCTTGCCTTCTGATTGTTGCTCTGAGTGTTGCTATCCCTGTGCTGTTGCAATCCTGGAATTTCCCCGTTGTGGGACTAATAAAGGCTTATCTTATCTTATCTTAATGTCAGGTTGTCCTAAAAACTCTCTTAAAAATTCTCCAACTAATTCAAAATGGTGCAGCTAGGGTATTAATAGGCACTAAAAAGAGGGGTCATATTTCTCCCATATTAACCTCCCTTCATTCAGTCCCTCCAGGATTTTGCAATATTGCAATCACGTCAATTCACACGAAATCAAGCAATCAGCGCGACTGTTGCATGATATTGCAACTTTGTCGAATCACCGCAATTTTCCCCCAATTTTGGCCAATCCTCGTCAACTTCCGCCAATTTCACCAATCAAATTTGTCTCTGAGTGGTGCTAAAACGCTCAGTCTAACCAATTAAATGCATTGCTGCACCCCATTCACTTCCATGGTTACAGTGAGTATTAACAGAACACATCAGCAAAAACAGAATGTGTGATTTAAAAAAAAACCCAAAACACTCATCCGTGAGGTTTCCAACACCATCCCTTCCTCCGTCTCCCCCAGCCTGCCGGTAGACATCTCGCCATATCTCCATCCTGATCACTGTCATGGATGGCCCTCACGAGTCATCAATAAGATGCCAAATGCCAGCCGGTGAGTTTGCACAGTTTATTAAAGGAACTGATCCGGTGGAGTTAAAGGCGCCTTGATCCGGTGTAGGAGATAGGAGAGAGAAGGACGGTGGCTAAACTGTCATCTCTGCTGGAGTCCGAGTTCCACCCTATGCAGGACATACTGAATGCACTGAGGAGCTCATTTAGCAGCAGACTACATCATCCCAGGTGCACAACCGAGAGGTTTCGCAGGTCCTTCCTACCAACGGCTGTCAGACTGTACAACCTTAGCAGGGCTGCTCGCAGAGATAGCAAAAAGACGTAACAAACTAATAGTTTTTTGAATGCAAAAGATGCAATAGAGCTCGGAGAGCCATCGGGAACACACACACCAGCTGGGAGGAAAATACTGCATGGCCCGAGCGTGGATGAGATCGGTGCTCGAACCATGACAGTACTCCCCCCCGAGCGGAGAACTCCGGGCGCCGTATGTCACCCAAGCCCCCCACCCACCCCACCCAGGGTGGGAAGATGGGGGAAAGGCCTGGAGGGTGAGAACCAGAAAAGACAAAAAACACCAAGACGAGGAACCAGAAAAGAACAAAAAACACCAAGACGAGGAACCGGAACGAAGAGTGACAAGGGAAAACACATGAAACAAACACAAAGCAATTACAGAGCATAGTAGGAGAAAAAAAAAACACAATACTCCATAAAGCATGGATGGTCCAATAGACAGGGAAAAAAAATGCAAATAACAGGAGGAGGCCTATAACTAAAATACACAGGCCCATAAGACACGATGTGGCAGACACAAATCATCCCTCAGACAGAGGAGGGGGGAGAGAAAAAAAAGGCACACTAAACAGTGGTGAATACACAGACCTAAATAGAGCAAATGACAACACACCAGAGCGTCCTTAATACTTTAGTGGAAATAAGAATACAACACAGGGGTGACGGCAGGCAGAGTCCAATGTGACAATGAACAGTTCTGGTGGTCTACCTGCGTCCAGCATCCAGATAGCTGGCCGGAGAAAAAGAAAGAGTTCGGGCGGGCTATCCCAGTCCCAGGCCCGGAGAATCAGGACCTCTGGTGGCCGGACCAGGTCGCCAAACAGACAGTCTAGTTGGTCGGGTGGCCGACCCAGAACGCCAAACGGGCGAGGCAGTCCTCCAGGCGGCCGACCCGCATCACTCAGCCACCAGGACCGCAGGGGAGAAATCGAAGACGGCTTCCCTGGAGAGGGGGAAAATGAGGGAGAGCTGAGCCGAATATGGAGAACCCCAACGGCACCCGGTGGAGATGAATTGGGGGAAGGATCACGGGCCAGTCCAGCGTCAGACGGCAGAGGATCTGCAGCTCCATCACCAACCTCGAACCGAACCAGTGCTGCGCCCCTGCTGGACCCCGATCGGGTCAGCGCTGCACCCACGACGGACCCCAATTGGGCCGGAGCAGCACCCGTGACGGATCCCGATTGGGTCGGAGCAGCACCCGCGATGGACCCCAATTGGGTTGCGACTGCACCCACGTCGGACCCTGATTGGGTCGGAGCATCGCCCACGTCGGACCCCGACTGAGTCGATGCTGCACCGGCGATGGACCCCGATTGGGTCAATGCCGCACCCGCGATGGACCCCAACTGGGTCGGCGCAGCACCAGGGATGACCTCCATACCCGAACCCGGAACCTCCAGCACAGCGACCGGGATTGACTCCACACCGGTGCCCCTGGGAGAAGGCTCAGGAGAAGAAGAAGAACCAGGATCAGGATCACCGATAGTGACAGAGCCCAGTGAGATGAGCTCGGATGCAGCGGACGGCTGCACCTGGCTCGTCTCCCCGAGAGACAGGCAAAAATGCTCTAGAACAGAAGGAAGACAAAATAGAGCACTTGCCTGTACTCGAGTTCTGTCGCCATCCAGGACTTCGACGATCCGGGTTCAGAAGGCAGAAAGACGTCCTCTGGCTCCCACTCGGCTACGGCGGGCCCCGCAGCCGGCATGATGGTTCCCACAGCCTGAGGACCCTCCAACGCTGATGACCACGCCAACGACCCGCACGGCGTGGTGGCAAGAGATCCTCGACCTGCTGAGCCAGACCGCTCTTCCGTGGAGACCCGGGGACGCTTTGTCGTCGGCACAGGCTCCTACTTACAGTCCGCCCTCCTCCTCTTTCCGTGTCATGGCTGTGGGGCTGGAACCAGGCCCGCAGGCTCCCTCCTCGTCCGGCGGCGTAGCCCTGGCACCGCGGAATGCTCAGGGGAAGGAGACACAAAGGTGGCAGGTTCGTAATTAATTTCTGCAGCAGGTGGAGGAAGCTCGGGGGGGCTGTGAACCCCAAACTCCACCCCCAGGAATCAAGCAAGGCAATTCACTCAATGAGGGAACAGAATGAAAAGTCACTTGCCTCCGTAGAGGCCCGATAGAACCCGCTTCAGTGGACTTTGTTCCTCCCTTTCCCCGCTGGATGGTGACGGAGGGCCCCCTGGGAGGACGAGGAGGAGCCGCTCGTGATGGTCCGATAACGGGCTTTGCCGGAGCAGGACTTGTGGCACTCACAGCAGCCGGGGAAGACATCGAGGAGGAGGGGACGACAGCCGAGGCGATCCGGGCACGAGGAGCTGACGGGGCAGCAAGGAAAGATGACCCGGGGGGAGAGGCTGCGGGAATTCCCTCCTGACGAGATGCAGAAGAGGCAGCTGACTGGGAGGTAGAGTTCTTCCGACAACCCGGAACAGGATCCGCACGGGGTTCTCGCTGAGTCTTACTGTTGGCTGTGTGACGACGGTTACCGGCAGAGGGCGAGGCAAAGAAGAGGTTAGGGAAACGCCGCTCCTGCGCGGAAACAGAGGCGAGCAGGACGGCGTACTCTGGATAATCACTTAGCTCAGGATTCCTCTCCACCAGCCTGACTGCCGCCGTCACATGCTTGATGATCTGCATGGGGTGGACGGCGGAGCGAGCTGCAGCCACTCGGTCCCAGATGGAAGCTGCTGTCAGTTGTTAACTTCTCCAGGGGAATCCCTACTGATGTCTCATTCCTTAGGGAATCCCCCCTGGGCGGTGCAAACTCCTGGACTGGAACAGGGACAGGAATGGGATCCCGAAGCGAGGAGCGAGGGTGCCTTCTCTTCGGCTTCCTGTCGGAGTTTCCCTCCAGCCCACGGAATCTCTCCCGGTGCGCAGAGATGTCTGCCTTCCTCGCAATGACTTCAGGGTGGTTGGAGTAGCGAGGAAGGCGGTTAATGATGTCCTCAGCGAGGTCCAGGTGCCGACGTACATCGCTGGGAGGGTCATAGAGTCCAGCAGTGAAGAGAGTTCCATCAATGTAGTCCAGGGCCTCCACCAGCTCGTAGCCCAGGCTCCGAGCGCGGCCCCTGAGTGACGACATGACCTCCCAGCACACAGGTACCCAGACAGGGAAAAACAAAAGTCCAATTTAGGCAAAACTCACGGCGACCGGCGTCTCAGTCTGGCTGCAGTCTACTGTCATGGATGGCCCTCACAATCCATCAATAAGACGCCGAATGCCAGCCGGTGAGTTTGCACAGTTTATTAAAGGAAGAATAACGACCAAAATAACGAGCCACGGGGGGCTAAAACACACTATAACTATAACTCAGTCTATGACAAGGAAAAACAGATTCACAATGAAACACGCTTACAATAATGGACGAAGATGAAGGATTGTTCACGTCTGACCAGGGAAAGCTCGACGAGGAATGCTCGACAATGTCAGACAAGGAATTGTCTGACGAGACTGCAGCAACGTTTAGCCCTCAGCTGCTCCCTTAAATAGGGCTCAGAATGGGACAGCTGATGAGGCAATCGCTAATGCAGCTCAGCTGTCAGAGAGCTCAGCTCTGACAGCCGGAAGCCCCTCCGAGCGCTGTCACAATAAGAGCTCGGAGAGCCATCGGGAACACACACACCAGCTGGGAGGAAAATATTGCATGGCCCGAGCGCGGACGAAATCAGCGCTCGAACCACGACAATCGCATGTACGAACTGCTGGGTTTGTGTTGAAAAATGTCCACCTGACCCAAAAGCACGCCGTCGCAGGAGCGCACATGAGGAGAGGCACCATAAAACCACAAACAAAATAAGCAGATCTAACACTACAGCCAGTGTTTGAACATTTTAACATTTTATACATCTGTAGAGGTAAAGCCATTACTACATCTTGTCAATGAGCTTTAAAGCTGTGAGTCTATGGTCTGGACACGGACAAATGCCCTGTTCCCCCTAAATGAAAGGGGTGTGTGTGTGTGTGTGTGTGTGTGTGTGTGTGTGTGTGTGTGTGTGTGTGTGTGTGTGTGTGTGTGTGTGTGTGTGTGTGTCAAGATGCGCAGCAGACAGGCAGGTAGGAGTTAGGCATGGAAAGAGAGAGAATATTGCGTGTAATTTTTTTTTTCAGATAAACACAGACTCCAATAGGCAATACAGACTAGCAGAATAAATTATTTGTTTTTTCCTCTTCGCTCAGTACCAAGTGGTTGGTGACCGTAGGGAGTTTTCAAATGAAGGCGCTGCCAATAATTTCCAAATCTCTACTCTTTAACATGCATTTAATGTAATTTAGCTGTTATAATGGATATTGTGTTAAAGTCTGTATTTGCTGTTGCACAAAAGAGTTTTTGTGTATAGCAGAAGTTTCTGCTTAATTTACAAATCACTGTAATAGGAAATTTTTGACAATCTGCTTTTCTTGTATCGTTATATAAAATATCACTGCAGTAAACTGGAAAAAAAAACCATCTGCTTTAAAACTTGTAATTCTTCCCACAACTTTTAGTTGCAAAAAACTCTCAAAACATAGCAACTTTTATCACAACTTTTTAAAAAAAGCTCCCACAAATTCAGGCTTTTTGGGTCACAACAATCACTAAAACGTCCTGCGAAATCCTGGAGGGACTGCTTCATTGGTCTCCTGTTGAATCCAGAATCAAATTTAAAGTTCTTCTCTTGATATATAAAACCATACATAATCTATCCCCAGGTTATTTAAGAATTGATTGTACCCTATTATCCTAACAGAATATTACGCTCTCAGCATGCAGGACTCCTAGTAATCCCTAAGATCTCTAAAAGTACCATGGGGGTAGGGCTTTCAGTTATCAGGCTACTCTTCTACGGAACCAATTACCAGCCTGGGTCCGTAAGGCTGACACTCTCTCTGCCTTTAAGACAAAACTGAAAACTTTCCTATTTGACAAAGCTTTTGAATAGACTTCCCACATGTTGTATGTTTGTAACTAGTAGTGTAACGGTACTATACATACTATTCCACTGCTAGACCCATGCGTAGTGTTGTAGTCCACATCAGTTTTTCTTCTTCTACATGGCGGCCGGGATGGTCACACTTTTTCAGTGCTGAGACAAAGTTGCTGATTTTGCCACTAAAATAACTAACCACCAGCGAATATCTGATCGGCATTTGTGACGCACATGCACGGGCTGAATTTCCACCTTGGTTGAAATACCCCTTTATTCGCCTTTCACCGGGCTCTGTGAGTAAACTGATTAGCGTTTCTTTTCGTGGTTCGCTGCTACGCTTTACCCGAAGCGTTTGCTAAGCTAACACTAGTCGTAGCACCTAACATTGACACGAAGCGCCTCTGTCCCCGGTGATTGGGGCTCGCCGGAGGAACTAACCGAGGCAACAGTTGGACGGGAGCCGGATCGGAGTTCGGGTGCAGCGGTGGTGGGAGACGGGGACCAGTGGAGGACCACCAGGGCCCCAGTCAGACAAGAGCCTGAGTCGGAGCCCAGTTACAGCGGCGGGGCTCAGCGGAGGATCTACTGAGGAAGACGGCGGTAGGTGGCGGGGCTCAGCGGAGGAACTACGGGGACCCCAGCTGGACAGAAGCAGGATCGGAGCTCAACTACAGTGGCGGCGGGTGGCGGGACTCGGTGGAGGACCGGCTGGACAGCTCAATTGCAACAGGACTAGCAGCGGAGGGGGCTAGCTGAGGCCCAGCTGGATTCGAGGTCGGTTGGATCAGATACTGGCGACACCAGTAGAGATTGTTTTTACTATCAACAGGTCAGTAAAAATGCCACCAAAGAAGGAGGAAATGGAAGAGATCAAAAAATCTCTGAACTTCTTGTCAGAAGAACTGACCAAAGTGGCTAGTCAGCAGGCTAAAGTAATAGGGCTAGTGGAAGAAGTCCGAGAATTAAAATTAACAATTAAGGAAAAAGACAAAAAAATTGCGGACTTGGAGCGACGCGTCGAGGATCTTGAACAATGTTCTCGTATGAATGATCTAATTATAAGTGGACTAGACATTAAATACCAATCATATGGTCATGCTACAGCAGGATTGAGAGGTGAGGATGCTCCCTCAAGTGAATCAGTCTCCCTGGAAAACCAGGTGCTTCAGTTCCTTGATAGTAGAAATATAAAGGTCGAAGCAAATGCAATTTCAGCCTGTCATGCTTTACCCAGAAAGGATAATAAAACAAAGAAATCAATTGTGATGCACTTTGTGAACAGAAGGGTAAAGAATGACATACTGAGGCAGGCCAGAAAGCTACGGGGAACAGAAGTTTACCTAAATGAACATCTAACAAAAACTAATGCTGAAATAGCACGGCAAGCACGGATGCTGAAAAGACAAAATAAGATACAGGCAACATGGACAAGAAATTGTAGAGTTTGGGTCAAACTAAATGGAACACCTGAGGAAGCAAAGAGTATAATAATCAGAGAGATCACTGACTTAAATAAATATAGATGAACACTGATTAAGAAAATTAAGAGACTATGATAATCCATATCCACACACGGCAAGAATAGTTCTTCTGTGACACCATGTCAATGTACTTAAAAAAAGAAAAACTAAAAATAAACAAAACTTATGACTGACTTGAGTAGACATCAGTTATCCCCAGTTGGAGGAAGTCATTTGACACAGAGTGAGGAAATTCAAACTCTGAAAATATGCCATTATACTGAACATAAACTACAAGAGATGGAGAATGATATTGATCCTGATAACCACTTTTTCAATAATATTCATAATCATTGTGAATATTACACTGAAAAGCAATTCAGAAGTCAAGTGCAACTAGATGGTAAACTATCAATAATACACTTCAACAGCGTAAGTCTTAATAAAAACTTTCCACAGATTCAGGGCTATTTAAAACAGCTGGACAGAAAATTTACAGCTATCGCAGTCTCTGAAACTTGGCTTAATGAAGAGCAGGCTCCTCTGATGGCAATAGAGGGATATCAGATGTTTCATATTAACAAATCTCAAAAAAAGGGTGGTGGTGTTGCACTGTATATTGATGACCTGTATAGGTGTAAGCTTGTAAATGGAATGTCCTTTGCACTACCAGGGATTTTGGAATGTGTTACTGTTGAAATTGACCAAGATAAAACAAAAAATCTAATTATAAGTTGTGTATATATAGAACGCTGGGAACTTGCATTGAGACATTCAGAGATAAATTAGTGGAGCTGTACAATAATATTACTAGTAAGAAAATGGTAGTAATTTGTGGAGATTTCAATATTGATCTACTAAATCCATATCAACAAAATGTAATTACAGAGTTCATGAATTCTATGTACAGCATGAGTCTATATCCCACAGTAACACATCCCAGTAGAATCACAGTTCACACTGCTACACTTATTGACAACCTGTTTGTTAAAATTATTGATAAGAAAATAGAAAGTGGATTATTGATAAATGATATAAGTGACCATTTGCCAACCTTTGCACTTATCCATGGCCACACGGGGGCCAATACAGAAAAATTTTTAAAATCGTTCAGATACAAATCACAAAATGCAATCAGTTCTTTTAAAGAGGACTTGCTGAAGCAAGACTGGACAAAAGTCTATGTATTAGATGTAAATGAAGCCTATGACACATTTATAAACATTGTAACCACTCTTTATGAAAAAAATTGTCCATTAGTACAGAAAAAGCCTAAACATAAATTTGCCGATAAGCCATGGTTAACCAAAGGATTACAAAAGGCGTGTAAAAAGAAAAATTTATTATATAAAGCTTTCCTAAAGAAAAGGACAAAAGAAGCAGAGCAGCGGTATAAAACATACAAAAATAAGTTGACATATATAATAAGATGTAGTAAAAGAGACTATTACAGTAAAGAACTGGAGAAAAGCAGAGACAATATTAAAAATACATGGACAATACTTAACAATATTCTTGGCAATAAAAACAGAAATACAAGCTACCCAACCGATTTTTCAAAAAATAAAACGACTCAGAGTGTGAAAGCAGTTTCACCTGCAGATGAATTTAATAACTTTTTTGTTAACATTGGTCCTAATTTGGCTCGAGAAATACCCATTATGGCATCTACAGGCGAAACAATAAGCAAAAACACTGCTATAAAAGACTCCATTTTCATAAAGAACACAGACGAGAGAGAGGTCATTGAAATTGTTAAATCGTTTAAAAGTAAAACATCTACGGACTGTGATGGTATTGACATACTCTTAGTCAAAACTATTATTGAATGCTTAGTGAAACCACTGACTTATATCTGTAACCTGTCTCTCCAAACAGGTATATTTCCCAATGCAATGAAAATAGCTAAAGTAATTCCGATATACAAGACGGGTGACAGAGGGGAATTCTCAAACTATAGACCAATTTCACTATTGCCGTAATTTTCCAAGATACTTGAAAAAATATTCTATGAGAGAGTTGACAACTTCATACTGAAGAATAATTTATTGTGTGAGCAGCAATATGGGTTCAGACACAAGAGGACAAGTGCATTTGCTCTAATGGAATTTATAGAAAAAATATCAACTGCCGTTGAAAATAGAGTATTCAGTTGGGGTATTCCTGGATCTTAAAAAAGCATTTGATACAGTGGATCATAATTTATTATTAAAGAAACTACAAAATTGTGGTATTAGGGGGGTAGCACTGTCCTGGTTATGTAGTTACTTAAAGAATAGATATCAGTATGTATGTGTTGGTAACAAAAACTCAGTTACTGAAGGTTACTTGTGGAGTCCCACAGGGTTCAGTTTTGGGGCCATTGTTATTCAACATGTATATAAATGATATATGTAAAGTTTCAGAAAAAATGGATTTAATATTGTTTGCTGACGACACTAATTTATTATGCAGTGGAAGCAATTTGGAACAACTTTTGGATACACTCGGAAAGGAATTAGGAAAGCTCAAACTGTGGTTTGATTCAAACAAATTAACGCTCAATTTAAGTAAGACAAAATTTATAGTTTTTAACAACCATCACAACAACTTAGTATCTAAACTCAGTGTAAATGGTGTAGAGATTGAAATGGTATCCGAAACTAAATTTCTTGGAGTAATAATTGATAATAAACTGTGTTGGAAGTCACATATTAATTATATTAAAGGTAAAATATCCAAATCAATTTCAATACTACACAGAGTGAAATATTTGCTGAATCAACCCACACTATATACCTTGTATCATTCATTAATACTCCCATACATGACATTTTGTACTGTAGTATGGGGAAATACATATAAAACAAACATATATCCAGTCTTTATGCTTCAGAAGAGAGCTATTAGAATAATAAACAAAGCTGCTTACAGGGAACCAACAAACCCACTTTTTCTTAAATTAAAAGCTCTCAAGTTGAAAGATCTGGTTGACTTTAAAACTGCAGTAATAATGTTTAAAGTGAAGAATCTATCACTGCCCGCAAATATCCAAAAGTTATTCCAAATAAGAGAGAAACAATATCATTTCAGAGGAACATGTATATTTCAAAAACCTTCAGTGAGAACTACCACCAAGAAACACTGTGTTTCAGTGCAAGGAGTCAGATTATGGAACGATTTTGGACCTGAATTAAAATCATGTACAACGCTTGGACAATTTAAACAAAAACTAAAGGAAGAAATACTCCAAACATATATACAAGATGACATGTAAAATCACATAAGGATTGTCATATCCAGTCTGCGTTGTGTTGTAGCTTAGTTTTTTTTGTCACATTTTGTCTTAGCTATGTTCTGAATTGTAATTGCTCTTGTTTTGTTTTTCTTTTGAATTCTTGGATGGAATATGGGTGGGCAATATAAGCTGCGGCTTCAGCCATCACCCATTTCGGATAACTTATGTTGAACTGTATAATCAGAGGAGTTATTGTCTAATTTGACCTTGTTGGATTTTCTTCCCCCTTTGTTATATTATTCTGTTTCTTTTAATCTGTACTTTACCTATCTGAAATAAAGATTCATTCATTCATTCTAAAAAATGGAGGCTGCTGCACATATGTTTGATTGTGTGCATGAGCTATGTGACAGCTGGTTAGCTAGATGTCATTCACAAGTGTAGATTGGATTTTGCATGTCATAGTTTTGAATTTTATTATTAGTATCTACTGTGCCCACTTATATAAAAAATGCTATTTATGCTCACTGTGCATAGTGTTTGGGCATTATACCACCAGGTGCAGCTATGGATGTGTCTGCGACACATCCTTGAGATTCTTTAGTTAGCTTAATAAGCCTGAAAAAAAAACATAAAATTGCTGTAATCTTAGGTCAAATTAGCTTTGATAGAATTTGCATGTCATATCTGTCTACCTGCATGTTGTTGTTATGTTATGAATGTATGCCTCTTCTTTCTTCCTTTCTCCCCTCATCCCCCCAACCAGTCGTGGCAAAAGACTGCCCCTCCCTGAGCCTGGCTCTGGCAGAGGTTTCTTCCTGTAAGGGAGTTTTTCCTTCCCACTGTCGCCTAGTGCTTGCTCACTGGGGATCATCTGATTGTTGGGGCTTTTCTCTGAATTATTTATGATTTGTGCTTATGTACACTACCGTTCAAAAGTTTGGGGTCACTTAGAAATTTCCTTATTTTTGAAAGAAAAGCACTTTTTTTCAATGACGATAACTTTAAACTAATCAGAAATACACTCTATACATTGCTAATGTGGTAAATGACTATTCTCGCTGCAAATGTCTGGTTTTTGGTGCAATATCTACATAGGTGTATAGAGGCCCATTTCCAGCAACTATCACTCCAGTGTTCTAATGGTACAATGTGTTTGCTCATTGCGTCAGAAGGCTAATGGATGATTAGAAAACCCTTGTGCAATCATGTTAGGTCTGCAATGCTGTAATTGCTGCAAATGGAGGATTCTTTGACGAAAGCAAAGTTTGAAGGAAAAAAATTATTATTTCAAATACAAATCATTATTTCTAACATTGTCAATGTCTTGACTATATTTTCTATTCATCTTACAACTCATGGTGGTAAATAAGTGTGACTTTTCATGGAAAACACAAAATAATTGTCTGTGTGACCCCAAACTTTTGAACGGTAGTGTATCTAGTGCCTTGAGATGACTTTTGTTGAGACTAGGCACTATACAAATAAAGTTGAATTGAATTGAATTGAATCCCAAGGTGAACCTGTGTAGTAAGTTTGGTGACCCTAGCTTTCTTTACTGTTGAGATATAGTTTACAAGCCATTTTGATGTTGACCTTTGACTTGCGATCTCACAACCATAGTCACACTTCAGGGTCACAGGATGAACCTGTGTACCAAGTTTGGTGACTCTAACTTTACTCATTGTACAGTAATAAGGCATAGAGGATGTTAACATGGACCTTTGACCTTTTTATTCCAAACCCATAGTCTGAGGTCAGGATCCCAAGATGAACCTGTGCACCATGATTGGTGGCCCTAGCTTTACTCATTTTATAGTAATAGTAAATGTATTATTTACCATAGTGCAACTGCAATGTTAACTTTGAACTTTGACCTCTTGAGCCCCAAACCCATAGTTAGGTGAGGGTGTAAGTCATCCAAGATGTGTCTTAGATAAAACCACTGTATCGATTTGAAAAGCCTACATCATTTCTTTCAGTAATTATTGTGTTTAGAAGATTTAGGGAAAAATCTGACCTCTGACCTTGGACCTCAAGGTCATCCAATGAGAGTGAAATTGCAATATGTGCATCATCAGAATACATAAAACCATGGTACGACATTTCAAAACAATAGGAATAAAACTGCAGGAGGAGTTGATTTCACAAGACTGTCTATGAAGTGAGGTGAAATAGGAGGTCATAGGTCAGGGGCTACAATTCCTGCAAAAATGATCTGATCAGAACCAAATTGCAAAATGGACATCCTCAGTCTATATTAAACCATGGTACTGAGTTTCAAAACAATCGGAACAAAACTGTAGGAGGAGTTGATTTCACAATAGTGGGATAGACGGATGGACGGACGGACTAACTGACCCATAACATAATTCCCCTTCGGTCTTCACCCAAAGGGCTCTTCGACCCCTTTGGGCTTCATCCAGCGGGGGCTGAAAACTGTGTGAGAACTCTTTGCAACCTTTTTCAAACCCTGGCAAAACCCAAAAAGCACAGCATTCTCAAACATTCCTCAGCATTTTCTGCTCTGTGAGATACTAGCTTGATTTTCACCAACATTCGTCAGAAAAGTTAGCAAATCCAAAAATCACCACGTTTGGCAATATTCACCACTCCATGAGATACTACCCGAAGGAGCTGTGCCCACAATGTTTTCATTGAAACTAGAAAAAAGATCTGCGTGCGCACGTCAACATCACAGAACAAGGAGGTGTGAAAAACTGTTGTTGTAACTATGCCGAGTCATAGGTGGCAGTGCAGCTTTTTTACAGCATCATGTACAACTTCCTGTCAACCATCAATTGCTTCAGAGAGTGCGTACTGAACTTTTAAAATAGCGGTTGATAGTGAAAAGTAAACACATTCAGTACCTACACCATTTATTTCTCACCTAGATTGTTTCAGAAACATGTTTCGCTCTTTAGTTTTGAAGATATAGGAGATAGTTTACCATCCTGGCACCATCTCGGATGGATGTGAACTGATTTGAACAGACTATCCACCTGGAGACCCATCGACCGATGAGGTACAGCTCATGTGTTTTGCCAAGCAGCGCATACATACGTATGTCAGTCATTTGTTGTGGCTCTGGTGGTTATGCCCCATTCGCACTCCTGTGATGCTGATGTCACCATTACTGTTTTTCCCGAGCACACAGAGGAGAATAAAAAGCACCAGCAAAACCTTTCCACTCTGGAGACTGGTTTCAAATCTCTACACAAGGGGTCATCAATTTGTCCTAGGGCCAGAATTTTTCTCGGCAGACACTGTGGGGCCAGATGCTCTCATAAAATAAAATTAATATTGTAGCCTAAGTAATACAGTGGGGAAAATAAGTGTTGAACACATCAACATTTTTCTCATTAAACATATATCTGATGGAGCCAATGACCTGAGATTTTCACCAGATATCAGTAACAACCCAAGTAATCCATACATACAAGGAAATCAAGGCAACTGTGTTCACAAAACAAGTTATATTTAATAAAATGGAATGACACAGGGAATAGGTATTGAACACGCTTGGTAAAATTCATTTGATATTTAGTAGAAAAGCCTTTGTTGGTAATAACTGCTTACAGATGCCTCCTGTATGGAGAAGCTAGGTGCAGGCATTGCTCAGCAGTGATTTTAGCCCATTCTTCCACACAACCTGTCTTCAAATCTTGAAAGTTCTGTGGGTGTCTTCTATGAACTCTGATTTTCTGACTGGGCCATTCTAGCAGCTTTATTTTCTTTCTCTGGAGCCAGTTTAGAGTTTCCTTGGCTGTGTGTTTGGGATCATTGTCTCACTGAAATGTCCACCCTCATTTCATTTTCAGCATCTTGGTAGATGGCAACAGGTTCTTATCAAGGATGTCTTTGTATATTTGCCCATTCATCTTTCCTTCAATTATATGAAGTCTGCCTGTACCATGTGGTGAAAAACACCCCCACACTATGATGCTCCCACCTCCAGACTTCACTGTTGGTATGGTGTTTTTGGGGCTGATGTGCAGTGCCATTTCTCCTCCAAACATGCTGTGTGTTGTGGCACCCAAAAAGTTCAATTTTGGTCTCATCTGACCACACTATATTCTCCCAGTACTTTACTGGCTTGCCTGAATGTTGTGCACCAAGCTTTAAATGAGCTTCGCCATGCTTTTTCTTCAGCAATGGAGTCTTGTGAGGTGAGTGGGCATAGAGCCCATGTCGGTTGAGAGCATTACTTATTGTTTTCTTTGAAACAGCAGTACCTGCTAACTCCAGGTCTTTCTGGAGCTCTCCACAAGTGGTCTTTGGCTCTTGGATGACTCTTCTGATAATTCTTTTGATTCATCTGTCAGAAAACTTGCGAGGGGCTCCTGGTCGTGGTCGGTTTATGGTAAAATGATGTTCTTTCCTCTTCCGAATGATGGTCAACAGTGCTCACTGGAACATTCAGCAGTTTAGAAATGCACCTGTAACCAATGGCATCCTTATGTTTCGCAACAATAAGGTTGCAATGGTCTAGAGAGAGTTCTTTGCTTTTACCCATCATGAGTTCTTTGTGGTGTGACAATCTGATATTCGCCGACCTTTTTAAAGGCTATCAGTCAAGATTTAACAAGCTGAAATTGATTGGCACTGATTGAGGATGAGATGGCTTCCTAAATTCTGATGGATTTCAGCTGGTTTCTTGGCTTTCTATGCCTTTTTGCATCTCTCTTTTTCATGTGTTCAATATTTATTCCCTGTGTCATTCCACTGTATTAAATATAACTTGTGAACACAGTTGCCTTGATTTCTTTGTATGTATGAATTACTTGGGATGTTACTGATATCTGATGAAAATCTCACGTCAGTGGCTCCATCAGAAATACTGTATGTTTAATGAGAGAAATGTTGACGTGTTCAATACTTATTTTCTCCGCTGTGTATTATTGTTTGATATATTTTTTTATTCCAAATTTATGTTATTTTTTGGATGAGTATGAGTAAGAGCAAAATTTGAGATGTGATTTCATTCTTGACAGTTTGAGGGTTTTTTTCTCATAAATTTATGAGTTTTCTTGTAAATTAAGGAGTTTTTTGATTTTTGTCACTTAAATTGTGGACTTTTAAAACCTCATTTTTGTTTTTGCCACTGTGAATTTAGGATTATTGTACATTTGAGATTCATTCATTCACTCATTCATTCATCTTCTTCCGCTTAATCCTTTTCGGGTCGTGGGGGGGCTGGAGCCTATCCCAGCATCTTTTGAGATTTATTTTCATAAATTTGTAAGGGGTTTTCTCATAAATTTCAAACATTTTTCTTGTAAATTTATCACTTTTTCCTAGGGGTGTTAATCGCGAGTGACCTCCTGATTCAGTTTGGATCGTGATACTTGAGTCACGATACAATCCTATCACGATTGAACGATCATCACGGTATTGCGATATCGGGTATTGCGACACCAATGCTTTCAAATTTTTTTCACCTTATTCAACCTCAAATCATGTCCCAAAGTGAAGCTATTGACTTGTCTTTCATATAATAAAGTATTCTCCGGGCTTCATTTTCCATGGTGAGTCATCTCTGCACACAGGGAGGACGGTGCAGCGTTGTTTGGAATAGATTCCCTCTCCAGCTATGTTTATCTGACTCTGTGGACTCTTTCAAAGAGCAGCTGAAAACTCTTTTGTTTAAGGAAGCTTTCCATTGAGTTTCAATTCAACTGCTTTTTAAACAGTAAGTCTGATATTTTTAACTAATTTTAATCTTGTGTTTTAACTTGTTTTTTATATTTTTTACATTATTTTTATCTATCAAATTCCTTTTAGTCTATTTTATTGTACAGTGCTTTGTGACTATATGTCTCTGAAAAGCATTTCATAAATAAACTTACTTTTTCTCTGAGCATTGCTTGCAAGTTCCATGCTGGTGTGTTTTTAACTTAGCCATTGCTAACATTGCTTTGAGACATGTGCTGGCCGGCAAGGGTTTTTTTTTTTTTTAGGTGCAGGGCTTTTTGCGGGTTGTGTGTCATGTCAAGGTCTTCCATCTTTGTTATATAATCCAAAAAAGGCCCGACATTTGAGCTAACTTCGAGCTAACTGCTTCCTAACTTTCAAAGCTGGCTGCAAATCTTGCGAGACAACCTATGACTTACTTGACTGGGTGCTTGCTTTGCTCCATCTAGTGAACTGAAAATGCAACTGGTTGAATACCCAAGAGAGTATGCAATGTTGCCATGAATATACATAATTGATAAAGATCGATCCATGCGTTTAGGGATCAGTGCATCGTCGTTAGTTTCAAGCATCGTGATCCATCACTGAATTGATCTTTTGTCCCTCCTCTACTTTTTCCCCACAACAGTCTGTGGATTTTTCACTAAATTTATGTCTAGTTTAAAATTAATTTACTATATTTTTCCTAATGAATTTGAAAAGCTTGTGGTAAAATTGTGACTTATCTACAGAGCCAGGATAGAACAAGGATTTCAACTGTGATTCTCAAAAAATAAATAAATGCATAAATAAAACTAAATTCATAAAATTAATTAAAATGACCAAAGATACAGTCCTTTCTGTTATTGTGTTATTTAAGTTTTTTAACGCATAAACTCCCCACTGCCCCAATGAAACCCTTCCATTTTTCAAAACCTAAATATTGGCAGGTATGCATTCTCTGCTATATCAAATAATTTCAGAAAGACCCAAAAATATTCAGCATTTTGCATAATAATAATAAAAGTCAAGGCTGGCATCATAATGTGAATTAAAAGCATGGGTTACCTGTGGAAGATCTGCAGCCAACCTTTCTCCTCACACTCCTGCTGTCTGGGAAGGGAGGGGTGAGCAGTCTGACACTGCATTCACTCACATTCATAAATATAAATTAATGAAACAAAGTTTGAATTAAACCATTCCTGAATTCAGCAACATTCCAGGAGCCGGATGGAAAGCTCTGGCAGGTCGGATGTGGCCCGCCGGCCGCCAGTTGACATTCATCCCGACATCGTATGCACGGAAAGCCAAACTTTAAAAGAAGTTTGCCAGTTTGGGGTGAAAACGTTGTCGTCAAATTCACAAAATTATTTTTCAGCAACAGTAAAAGAGACTTCCCTTTTTTGCTACAGACACAAGTATCTATTATTGTATAGAATTCATTGACGTTAGGGTTGAGTAATACACCTTTTCTCTCTTACAGTAATTTAGGAACATTCTTTAATAAAACCATGCTTACTTGATGGCTTTTAATAAGTATGATTCCAGACTGTATACAAAGGTATCTACATGGTGATTGTCGCTTGTAAAATCCTGGGGAAGTAAGAGGATTCATATAAACCTTTGCTGACAATGTGTCTGCATCTTTATGCACCGACATTGTAACAAAAGCTTCATTTTAGGAAGCGTAAGTTGGGTTTGGAGCTGAAATAACCCATTTCTGATAAATGAGATAATGCTGACACAACTCTGAGCCTGTGCCAATAACAGTCTTTATCTTCACTCTCTGTGCCATCAAAGCTACTCGCTCCTGAAATAAACCAATGCATCATTGTAGCAGCAACATTTATTCAAAGAGACACAAAAACACGCGGCGAAGGTGCTCGCACTGTCTTACCTCCCATTTCCTTCGGCCATTATTTTCATCTGCTATCCTGCCCCGACGTTCCATTCTTTCTTCCTGTTTGTATTTTTCATCTGTATTTATTGTGTATTTTACACGCCCTCCACTCACTTTCTCCCCTCCTTAAGTCCTCTGAGGCCTCATTTTCTTCCTTGCGGTCTGTCCACCCTCCCAAATTGCGCTCCCGCTGCTTCTAATTTCTGCTCCTGACCTCAAAAACGCGCTCATGCTCTCCGTGTCCTCGCAGTCTCAGGCCATGAGGATTGTGCGGACAGTGGGCCAGGCGTTTGATGTGTGCCACCAACTGACCCTGCAGCAGAAAGGCGATGAGCAGGAGGACGAGGACGGGAAGGCGGAGGAGCTGGAGGCAACACCAGGTGACTCACACCTGCGCACACACACACACACACACTAAATTGCATCCAAAACCCCCGTTTTCCTTCCACCTTTCTTCTTTCCATTCTCCCTCTGTCACTCACTCGCGCACACACACACACACACACACAGGCCCTGCAGATCTCTCATGCAAACAAAAAAGTGCAAGTGCCTGCAGAAACAAAGGGTGCCAATTGAGCACAGTTCTGTGAGAAAAGATGTAATTATACTTCAAGAATTTTTACACCACACTGTCGAGTTGAAGCTGCAAACTGTTTTCAGTGGCATTTCTCTGTCTATTCAATTGTAAGCAGGATTACTGAACCACAGAAGAACTATTACATTTTGAAGCAGACCTCTGGGTCTTTTTGGTTTTGGTGTTTTTATCAGTGTGTGTAATATGATGTGGAACACAATAAAAAAAAAAACCAAAATGTGGATCTAGCAGTTAAGTGTTTGCGGCTCTCTGAACACTTTTGAGTTTCTTTTTTTTTTTTTATGGTGAGCTGTGCAAGCCGCTGATCAAATAGCTTTCATGTGTGGGATTCTGCCAGCTGATGTGGGTGCTGTCACTGCCTCTAGACATGTTAGCACCAAGTATAAAGCACAAAGAAAAAAAAAAGAACCAGCACAAGCATCCATCCTCCCTCTTCTATCCTGCATCTGATCTCTCTGCAGCAAAGAAGAGATTTGTGCTGTCAGAGGAGACGGACCTTGAAGCCTCCACAGAGGAGAGCATTGACTGTGTCTCATCTTCAGACCTGGAAAAGGGCAAGAAAGACGAAGTGCTCGCAAATGATGGGAAGGTAAAGTATCAAAGTTTTTGTAGATTTCTGAAAAAAGAAGGGAGGATGACATGAGAAAAAAGTTTGTAGTAACTGTTCTGTAGGATGAGAAGAACTGTGGCTCTTTGAGGATTTTTCTTAGATATCTGAACATGAATGTAACTGCAGTCATTTAGAGAGCTCAAACCTCTGTCAAGGCAGCACATTTCTCCCTGTTAATTCCTTTATTAAAAAAAAATCCTGGAGCCAGATCAGAACAAAAACACTATCATCTAAACATAAAGCATCACTTATATAAAGCAACTTAAATAAGAATAAATATAAGTAATCAAGCTAATCTGCAGCTGAATCCTCTTCGTTTGAAAAGATGTTGAATGGGATATTTTACACATTATATACACAGAAGTTGTCTTGGGTGTTTAAACGCGTCATCTTTATTTCTGCAGCTGATTTCCTTCTGATCTTGTACAGAGTAGGAGGTTCCATTTACATTACAGCTTTTCCAACATAAGAAATTTGTGTGGGTGGCAAAGTGCATCCATACATATGTGCACGTGTACACTCACGTATATATAATGTAGATGAGCACAAGAACACTGTGGATCAGCGCTGCTGCATTAGTAGCTGCAGACACCGACGTTGGAGTGAGACTCCTGGGAGAGAGCAGTGCAGATTGTCCTTACTAATTTAAAAAACAAACTGCTGGAGCTGGATATTGATCCAAATCACCACCAAATGTTAACCAGTTATAGGTTGTGGCAAGCTCTTTTTTCTTTGTTTTAACTTTCTGCACAATCCCAACAATAAACATAAAAAAAACAGATGAACATTTCATATATCTTTCTTAATAAGTAATGAGATCACATTGATTATCACACATTAACCATATTGCAGTGTAACACCATATTTGGAGGGTTGAAAGTGAGCAGGCTCTCCTATCAAGCAGGTGTTTTATCTTTAAAATACCTTAAACTATTGTAGATTGAGGACTTTGCTGATAAAGTAGGATAGGATGGTGTGCAGGATAGAGCCTGCACACCATCTGAGGCTTTCCTGGCAACATTGGAAAAAATAAAGTAATACAATATAGTAGAAGTATTCAGACATGAATGGGAGTGACACATTGATTAAATGAGAAAAGCACTCAGAGAGTGCATACCTCCGCCAGGGCTCCTTCTGTCCCTCATGGATCACCTCCAAAATGTAAGGGGTTTGTGTGTAGGCCTAGAGCCAGTTCTGGTGAAAATTGCATCAAAGTCTGTCCATTAGTTTTGAAGTATTGTTGCTAACACACTGTGAGACGATAAGAGCCTTGGCTGAGGTATGCATTCTCAGATCATCACCAAAATGTAATGGGCTCCTCTCTAGCCCAAGAACCACCTCTGGTGAAAATTTCTTCCAAATCCATCCCGTAGTTTTTGTGTAATCCTGCTGCACAAATATAAACAAAGCCCTTGGTGGAGGTATGCACTTTCAGATCATCACCAAAATCTAATCATCTGTTCCCCATGCAATTACACACCTTTCCTAAAAATTTCATCCAAATCCGATCAGAACTTTTTGAGTTATTTTGTTAACAGACAGACAGACTGACAAAGTAACGCCAACAAAAACATAACCTCCTTGGTGGAGGTAAAAAAAACAACAACAAAAAAAAGTGGAAGACTACTAAAGGTAACGTAATGAAATGTTCTTTTTTATTTTTTAATTTTATATATTTTTACCGCTTCAGCCTTTATGTTGTCACCTCCGCCGGGCAGATGGGCGGCAGCTGTGGTGTCGGGTTCCGGCATCTTGTTGTGAAGTGCGGTGTAGTGACGTGCACTTCCTGTCATGTCACTGCACCGCCCATATATAAGGCAAGGGCACCATCTTGAGGCCTCTTTTGCCGGCTGCCTATGCTGGTGCATACCATGTACTGCTTGTATATAGTTCCTATAATAAAGCTGTGTGTCATGTGTCTGGGGCGATTTGGTCTCTTCGGGCCCCAGACACAGACTGTTGTTGTATTGTGCTTCCTTGTTTTGTCCACTTATTGGCTAGAGTTTTCTGTGTTCTGTTCTGCCTCTCCCTCTTCCTCCAGGTGCTCCCCATTAGCTGCTCAGCCTGCCGCTGCAGTGTGCAGCCTGTAATCAATACACCTGTTACTGTCACGCACCGGTATTCACTCTGCACCATTAGTTGACTGTGTATTTATTTCCTGTCAGTTCATTCACTCATTGTCACGGCGTTAGTTGTATCCTGCATGCAGTTTAGTCTCCCTGTTCAGTTATTCCTCTGTGTTTGGACTACTCTTCCCCGGGACAACTTTTGGTGTCGTTTTTCCCAGAGCCCAGCTGCGCTCCGACCCATTATGTGAGTCCGCCTTTCCTCAGTTGTCCTTTCTTGTTTTCCCCCAACAGCCAGTTTTGCCCTGGGGCGAGACGTGAACTGTTTTCCCTCGTAGCCTACCAGACTCAGCTGAACTGTACTCATCTGTCGTGTAGTTTATCATTTTTGGATATCTTATGTTGGACATTTGTTGCATTTTGACTCTTTATTTATTAAGCACACTCTTCACCAGCAAGTGGGCTTATCCTTTCCATTCGTGTGTGCGTGAATGCGCACATAAATGACACTGTGTTCACCAACCATCATCCTGCCTCATCCTTCACCCAACTGAAGGATGAGGTAGGTCTTTCCATACATAGCATTGTATGTAGGCATTTCCATACATAACATTTGGCAATCGAGGATTAACTCATGGAGGCGTGCATCACCCCGCTTTGTTCCTTTCTCGAGCTCCTGGGCGAACCACTGGTTTCATGACCGCATTGGTGGGAGGCCTATCAGACATATGTTATGGCCCTGGGCCTCAGGGAACTTGATAAGACGAGAGAGCAGGCGCTTCTCATTAACAACCTGGGTATGGAGGGCCGGAGGGTCCTGCGGACACTCAGCATGGCAGGCTCATGTGAGGACATTGTGAAGCTGCTAGCTAAAGGTTTCTCCACCCCAGACAACGGGACTGTCCAGAGGATTCGTTTTTGGCAGCGATATCAACGGGTAGGGTAACAGGTAACTGCCAATATGTCATTGACTTGAAGCAGCTAGCCAGCGAGTGTCGTTTAGGACCACTTGAAGATGAAATGGTTCGCGATCAACTAGCAGAGCACACGTGTAACGCTGAGCTGCGTGCTAGGCTATTAATGGCGCCTAATGACTTGACGTTAACTAAAGCTATGGAGCCAGCTCTCCGTTGGGAAGCTGTTGATAAGCTAGCAGTGGAGCTAAATTGGCACCAGTCACAGAAAATGCTGGAACCGCTTGCCTCAGCGAATGTTGCGGACCCTGATAGTGAGGATAGCTCAGACAAAGATTTTTGGGAAATCATTGCTGCCAGCCAAAGGCCTGCCCTGGGAAACTCCCGTTGCAGGGGTTGTGGGTCTGCGACACAGCGCTATAAAGCTAAGAAATGCTCGGTTAGAGGACAACGCTGTGGTAGATGTGGACACTTGAATCATTACGTCAGAGTGTGCCATTTGTCTTACCCGGAGAACCCACAGGAGAAATCACCCCGCTCACTCCCGACGGACACTGGGAGCAAACCGTACGAAGAGCTAACGGATGGCACAGTGGTCAAGTCGACCAGTTTTTGCCCAGGGTCAGTACCCATGCCGACAAGTGACACCATGCTAGCCCCAGATGCCCCAGTACTTGGCCACAGTTGACTGGGGGGTCTGCAGCTACAACTGTGAACACTACAATGTTTATAGAAAAGGACGGAGCCAGACTGTCAAGTATGGAGTTACCACATGCTCAGCAGCAACACATCAGGCCAAGTAAAATGCCACTCTGGGTTATGGACTTGGTGTGGGTTCGGGGTGAAAGATGTCCACGGCGAAGATGGTCCAAACGACAGCCAGCAAAACATTCAGCATGTCTGCGCATTGTGGCTGAGCTGGGCGCATCATGCTTCAGGTTGTCTGACAGCTTGGTGAGGCACGCCAATCAGCTTCAGTGTGTCCAGGGAGACGCTCCAGGTGGCGAGGCTGGACGGGAGTCGGTGATGGCGGTGTGGGATCTAGGTTCCGCCATCGGTCTGTGGTCTCCAGGGGCATGCCTACTGAGGGGCTGCCCTTGACCCCCCCATGCAAGTTCCAGTTTTTTCACCCAAATGACTGTGCGGTAGCACTTTATTTATAGTTCTGACATTTTAATGAATGCATGTTGTGATATGGGGTTATTTTATGTTTTGTTTTTAGTTAGGAGCATGGCTGTGATTTTTAGTTTCAGCAAAGACTTTTAGTTTTCCAGTGGCAGAATAATCCACTGCGCCGTGCAGGCTGTACGGTAGTCCACCTGTCAGCCCTATTTTAGGTTATGTTGTGTGAATGTGTTAGGCCAGTCTAGTACATTGTTTTTCGTTATTTTAGTGCATGATTCGGGTCCCAAATTGGGGAGGTTTTTAATTGTGTGCATGGTTTTGGACTTTTCTAAGGTGAGGAGAGAATGTGGTGTTGGTTCCGGCACCTTATTGTGAAGTGCGGTGTAGTGACGTGCACTTCCTGTCATGTCACTGCACCGCCCCTATATAAGGCAAGGGCACCATCTTGTGGCCTCTTTTGCTGGATACCTATGCTGGTGCATACCGTGTACTGCTTGTATATAGTTCCTATAATAAAGCTGTGTTCGCCAACCATCATCCTGCCTCATCCTTCGCCCAGGTGTTTCCATACATAACAGTAGTATCGGCAGTGGTGTCAACACCTACTTTGTGAATGCGATAAGTAGAGAATGAAATAATGTAGCCTTTTCAAACTAACAGCATGGGTAAATCTCGCACGAGTTCGGATTTGGATGACCTCTGACCTTTAGGTCAAGGTCATAGGTTATTTTTCAAAAGATCTTGTGAAGACGACAGCTACACAAAGGAATGACATAGCCTTTTCAAATCAATATCATCTTGTCTAAGACAAGTTTTGGACAGCTAGGACCCTGCTCTCTGACTATGGGTCTGGGGTCCAAAGGTTACAGTTAGCTTCCCCTATGCCCTATTGCTGTAGAATCAGTAAAGCTAGGGTCACCAAATACAGTAAGTATAAGAAATACAATGGATACAATGTATTGTAAGAAATATAATGTATTTCTGTGAGAAATACATGCTCCTTGGTGTGTGGACTGGCTGAAATCTATTGTAAATCGGGGCAGTAACATCACTGTTACTGTTTTACTCTGTTCACGTGGACGCAGAAAAATGGTGCCGATAAAACCTCTACGCTCTGGAGAATTGTTTCATATCTTTACATTTTCACATCTCCAAAATCCCAGTGTCATATGTGCGGATGGTGAAACTGTGAACGATCTTTGCCAGTTTGGGGTAAAACTGTTGCTGTGTGCATGGCCCTTTATTCCACCTCTCAGTACCATCACCATGATGCCACAGTTTTAGAAACTATCAATACTATACAATAAACAAAACATACCAAGGCGTTGCATTACATTACAGTCTCCCTCCACTACAGCCGCTCTGCGCCACACACACCAGCCCAAGTAGAAGTATCAATATTTACGTAATAAAATGACAAAAACATAAAAAGTAAATAAAATCCATTTTTACCTCGCCAGGGTCTGGTGTGGGCTGCATTGTTGTGTCTGTCCACTGTAGCAGCGACAGCAGTGTTTTATGGATCTCACTTTTTGTCTCTTCTCCCATCACTTTAGCAGTTGCGTTAATCAGGTCATTTTCTATTTTTCTTCCTGAAGTTGTAGAGCTCCCCGGGGAGTATTTGGGGGCGCTGCTAACTGCAGGTGCATGGCCGTGTCTTGGTGTCTCGCTGCGCTCCCAGCGGTGTGGTTTGCTGGGCTACTTGGCTATTCATTAACTGCACGTACTATTTCTCACCTCAAATGCTGTTAGCGACACTTTTCACTGGTTTGTTTTAAAAGATATCAGAAAAAGTTTACTCACGATCTGCCATGTTGTCCAGGAAATAAAAGCCGGTGAAAGACCACCCATGGCAGTATTTATAAACTAATCAGGTGCAGTGTTTGTGTTCTCAGCAGCAGGACCAATGAGAGTCTCGTTGACTATAGTTGTACACTACCTCATGTTCTGTCACTCCACTTACATGGTGCTGGTTATGCAGTATTTTTTTAACACATACTATGACCATCCAATCAAAGGACATGAAAATGCTTGATAACCCATTGGGACAAACTCGAAATCTGATTTTCTTAATCAAAAGTCTCTTTAGCATTCATTTCAGTGTACAGATGTCTGCACTGTTGGACTCTGAAAGTCTTAGGGTACATTTTTATTGACCCTGGTGTCGCATGGTGGCTGAAATATGATTTGACAAAGCCTCTGTCCTATACTACACTACTGGAAGCAGCGCAACCAAGAAAAAGCTATGAAATTAAGAGAATAGACTATTGGGAATAATTTAATACATCCTCATGGAAGACATATAAGAATATCGGGTGTAAATATTTAGACCTGCAGAGAAGGCCTGCAGACCTGACGGCCCACCACCGCTTATACTCCATGGGACTAGTTAAAAAATAAATCGGGGAAAATGTTGTAACATTACAAAGCAAGGACAACAATTTCATGAGGAAAATTTTAAATATACAAAAATGAAACTTCAAATTTGTAAGGGAGTGAGAGTAAAACAGAAAAGGGAACACAAATTTGCAAGGATTTTTTAACTTTACAAGAAAAGTTGCAAATGTGTTAAATTCACTATATTACACTACACCATTTACATTGGTAAAGTTGGATACAACATAAGTTGAAAATGTATAAAGTGTATAACTCAGCATTAATGAAAGATATACTGGGATTGTGTTATCGAAAAAAGTGAAATGCATGCTAAGGTACAGCTGAACCTTACAGTGAATCCAGTAAGTATTCACAGCGCTTCACTTTTTCCACATTTTGTTATGTTACAGCCTTATTCCAAAATGGATTAAATTAATTTTTTCCTCAAAATTCTACTCACAATACCCCATAATGACAACGTGAAAAAAGTTGGGGGGGGGGGGTAGATTTTTGCAAATTTATTAAAAATAAAAAACTAAGAAATCACATGTACATAAGTATTCACAGCCTTTGTCATGAAGCTCAAAATTGAGCTCAGGTGCATCCTGTTTCCACTGATCATCCTTGAGATGTTTCTACAGCTTAATTGGAGTCCACCTGTGGTAAATTCAGGTGATTGGACATGATTTGGAAAGGTACACACCTTTCTGTATAAGGTCCCACAGCTGACAGTACATGTCAGAGCACAAACCAAGCACAAAGTCAAAGGAATTGTCTGTAGACCTCCGAGACCGGATTGCCTCGATGCACAAATCTGGGGAAGGGTACAGAAAAATTTCTGCTGCTTTGAAGGTCCCAATGAGCACAGTGGCCTCCATCATTTGTAAATGGAAGCAGTTCGGAACCACCAGGACTCTACCTAGAGCTGGCTGGCCGTCTAAACTGAGCGATCAGGGGAGAAGGGCCTTAGTCAGGTAGGTGACCAAGAACCTGATGGTCACTCTGTCAGAGCTCCAGCGTTCCTCTGTGGAGAGAGGAGAACCTTCCAGAAGGACAACCATCTCTGCAGCAATCCACCAATCAGGCCTGTATGGTAGAGTGGCCAGATGTAAGCCACTCCTTAGTAAAAGGCACATGGCAGCCTGCCTGGAGTTTGCCAAAAGGCACCTGAAGGACTCTCAGACCATGAGAAACAAAATTCTCTGGTCTGATGAGACAAAGATTGAACTCTTTGGCGTGAATGCCAGGCATCATGTTTGGAGGAAACCAGGCACCACTCATCACCAGGCCAATACCATATAGTGAAGCATGGTGGTAGCAGTATCATGCTGTGGGGATGTTTTTCAGCAGCAGGAACTGGGAGACTAGTCAGGATAGAGGGAAAGATGACTACAGCAATGTACAGAGACATCCTGGATGAAAACCTGCTCCAGAGTGCTCTTGACCTCAGACTGGGGTGACGGTTCATCTGTCAGCAGGACAACGACCCTAAGCACAAAGCCAAGATATCAAAGGAGGGGCTTCAGGAGAACTCTGTGAATGTCCTTGCGTGGCCCAGCCAGAGCCCAAACTTGAATCCAATTGAACATCTCTGGAGAGATCTGAAAATGGCTGTGTATCAACGCTTCCCATCCAACCTGATGGAGCTTGAGAGATGCAGCAAAGACGAATGGGCCAAACTGCCCAAAGATAGGTGTGCCAAGCTTGTGGCATCATATTCAAAAAGACTTGAGGCTGTAATTGCTGCCAAAGGTGCATCAACAAAGTATTGAGCAAAGGCTGTGAATACTTTTTTACATGTGATTTCTTAGTTTTTTATTTTTAATAAATTTGCAAAAATCTCAACAAAAAAAAACTTTTTTCACATTGTCATTATGGGGTATTGTGTGGAGAATTTTGAGAAAAAAATGAATTTAATCCATTTTGGAATAAGGCTGTAACATAACAAAATGTGGAAAAAATGAAGTGCTGTGAATACTTTCTGGATGCACTATGTTCAAGTGCCCCTGATGCCTGTAGATGTCAGAATCAGAATCAGAATCAGAATCAGAAAAAGATTTATTGCCAAGTACATTAACAGATCACTGATAACATACGAGAGAATTTGACTTGACACAGAAAATGAACCTGCATTTCCAGTGACACGGCTGCATCTGGAACGCGCCTGCCAACAGGATGGTACAGATAAGAAATCATACAATGGGAAGGAGCAAAAAAATCATTGAATTCAGAATATTGACCATAAGTAATCAATATTATGATTACAAAGACAAAAAAAGCCCACGATGCACATTCAAGACCAGAGTTCACAGGACACAAGGAGAGCAGTGAATGTTATCTTGTTGTCAGTTTCTGGGTCAGTGTGGATGTAGTGTTGAAGCAGTGTTGTATCAATCAATAAGAGCACAAGGACACTTTGGCAGAAGATGTTTTGTCTGGCTGCAGCAATTGTCCTTGGCAATTGTCCCAAGCAGCTACTGTCCGGAGGCCGTGTGCTCAGTGTTTTGAAAAACAAAGACTGGGGATTATCAGGAGGATTTTTGTAAGGGAAATTGAGCCAAAATAGAACTGATCACAGAGAAAGAACTTTATTTTCTTCTGCAGATTCAGTGCTTAATCCTTCATTGCGGGGCTTTGAGTCTGTCGTGGATAGACTTAAGCGTAACCATGATGTAATCCACCTTCCGAGACAGTTCTCCATTTGTCGCTATCAAAGTCTTCTCCATTTTTTCAATTTGATGGATGCACCTCGCGTGGCCAGCATTTTGATAGGTTGTATCCATCTTCAGCAATTTGCGGTACACCAGGACAATCCCAGTTCCAATCAGAACAATCCCAGTCACCATTATTACGAAGATATACAAATCTTCAATATCTTCGATAGAGAGATTACTCAGGCACAAGATCCTCCAAACACTTGTCACCTGTAAATAGCCCGCTGGAGCCGTCCCTGCGGGGCAAACAGCTTCCCCCGGAGCACTATTCCTTGTTGAAAAAATAGTGTCAATTGCGTTCAAAGCCCAGCTTATCAATTCCATAATTTCTTTCGATAATCAGCAGTAGACGCAGACAGACGACAGTAAGCTGGGATCCAGTTAGTTAGGGAAGTGGGGAGCTAGAGCAGAGAGAAAAGAGAGAAGCGTCTACTCTCCTTGAAGTGCGGAAGTGAAGATCGAAGATGTGTCGAGCATAACAACAATGTATTTTCTCCATAATTAAAAAAAGATCTAAAAGTAAAGAGGAATGTATATTACAGTGAGGAAGCTTGTCTTTAATAGTCATTTGTGCAGAAACTCTGAACTTTAATGTTGATTAGATCCTGTGGTTTGTTGATAAAGTCACAGCAAGGTTTTTATGGCTCTGCTCTGCTAAGACAGACAAACCACTGCCTGCTCTCTGATATTTGCTCACTTTCACATGATCAGCTTTATACACAGGTGAGAAAACAGGTGTTGTTCAGGCACGGGGCTAACTGACATAATTGATTAACTATTATATCTAATTACCTCCTTACTTGGAAACAGTAGAATTATCTTTGTATTTGGGTCACTTGCTCTGAAGCAGCTTTTCATCAGATCTTATGAGCACCTTGACAGACTCACAAAACAAACTGTGAAGTGTCCTTCACAGTTTAATATTTCTAGAGTCCGCCACATTGATCTGCCATCACAGACATGACAGACAACTCCTTCATAGCTGCTGTTTTTCCCTCTACTGCAGCACTCTGATGTGATCGTGTGAGTCATGCTGCTCAAACCCTCAATCTATACATCTGTTTATAGGGTGACTGATGGAATCCACATCCAGAGTTTAAATTCTGTTGGTGGAATGTGTTGGCATTATATGTTTGGACCACATTGCCATGATATTGAGCTTTAATTGGCCCAACTTGATAACTGTCATGACTGCAGATGCAAGTACTTGAACTCCTCCTGTCATGGCGGCCGCTGAGCCGTCATCAGCCTTGGCTGCGCACACACCTGCCGCCAATCATCAGCGGACCTTAAAAGCCGGCGTCTCTGATGGCTCAGCACGGAGTCGTCTGCCTACTTCACCACGCAACGCGTCACGGACTCATCCTCTCGCCAGAGCATCCACGACGCAGTCTCGCCAAGCTTCGCCACGTAAGAATCAAAGTAACTTACCTTGTCAAAGTGTAATCCCCTGTGCACAGGTGGACCTCCCTGGCGGTGGACCAGTCTCCCCGGATAACGGAGCCACTCCTCATCCTCCTCGGAACTCCTCCACCTCTCCACAGCACCCAGCGTCACCCACACCGAGCCACTGCGAGCTGCAGAGCCAGCGCGAGCCTTCCAGCGCCACCTGCAAGTAAGCAGTACTCTTCATTACATCTCTGTACTGTGAACAGCACTAATCTATCTGTGCTTGTGTGTTCCAGGGTTGCCAGGTCGCGGCGGGACTCGCTCAGCCCCAGCGGTTCCACAGCATCACACTCACTCACATCTCCACACACATTACACTCCTAATTCAATAAATAATTGTCAAAATAGTCTACTCGTGTCAGTGTCTGTCTCCTGGGTCAAACAGCCATGTCAGTACGACTCCGTCTAGACGACCCAGCAGACAGCGTTCTGTCGCGCCCTCTAAACACCCTTAGCGCCCGGGTAGACCTGATTCACCATCAACAGACAGTTATTTTGAATCAATTAACTTTAATTAACAACCGGCTGGATCGCCTGGAAGGACTCCAGGTGTTCCCCCCGGTCGCCGGGGTGTCACCAGCCCCTGCTAATTTTCCGGCTAGTCAGGCCCACCAGCCTTCCTCACCTCGCCTCACCCCCGTGCCTACCCCCGCCTGCTTTAACGGCAAACTCGGGGAGGCACGAGGTTTCCTGCTGCAGTGTGAGACAGTTTTCCATCGTGCCCCCAGTGATTTTCCCATGGATCATAGCAAATTATCTTATCTCCAATCTGCTCAAGGGCAGAGCGTTAGCTTGGGCTTACGCGGTCATGGCGAAACCCAGCTACGCTCAATTAACTTACCAGCAATTCGTGGAAGATTTCCTGGACATTTTTGATCATACGGATCGGGATGCGGTGTTAGCTGGCTACCTATTAAATCTTCAGCAGGGTGTAAATCTGCAGCCGATTTTGCCGTGGACTTCCGGGTTTTAGCTGCAGAGTTGGGGTGGGGGGACTCAGCGCTGTGTAGTATTTTTCTCCGCGGCCTTAGCTCAGAGCTGAGGGATGAGCTGGCGGCACGGGAGAAACCTGACAGACTGGGTGAACTAATCTCACTAGCCGTTAGTGTTGATAACAGGCTGAAGAAGCGGGCAGCAGAACGTAGGGCTTCCAGCCGCTCGGTGAGACCACGCCCGCGCTCCTCTCGGCCATTCCTGCCGGCTTTGCCTCCGCCGGAGGGACTTCCGGAGCAGGAGGAGATGATTATAGGACAGTCGGGTGTTTCGGCGGCTGAGAGGCAGCGAAGAAGGGATTTAGGCCTGTGCTTTTACTGTGGTAGTGAGTCCCATGGGGTGGCTGAGTGTAACTATCGGTTAAAAGGGGAGGTCTGTGGGTCACAGTAGGGGGACTCACGGACAAAGACCAGAAAAAGCCCCTCACCTGTTGCCTCGTAGCCATTAGACTACTCTACAAACACAGAGAACACACAACACACGCTCTTATTGACTCTGGGGCTGAGCAAAGCTTCATTTCTGAAGACCTGGCAACCTGGCTGGGCCTCAGCTGTCAACCACTCCACCCGCCTGTCAACCTTATCACGCTGTCTAACACCCCGCTCACCACTGTTTCCCACCAGACAGCCCCCGTTTCGTTGATTACCTCTGGAAACCATCGGGAGGATATCCGGTTCTGGGTGCTGCCCATCTCCACGTCGCCTGTTATCCTGGGTTATCCATGGCTACGCCTTCACAACCCCACATTTGATTGGCAGGCGGGAAACATTACAGCTTGGAGCTCCTTCTGTCTCAGCGCCTGTCTCCGGTCTGCAGCGTGTGCCCCCTCGGTCTCAGTGACCCCGCCCACACTTCCGCCTCCAGATCTGTCCAGAGTACCAGAGGTCTACCACGAGCTGGGAATGGTATTTAGTAAGTCACGGGCGCTGTCCCTTCCCCCCCACCGGCCCTACGACTGTGCGATCAACCTCCGGGCGGGGGCCCCATTACCGGCAAGTCGATTATACAGCCTGTCGGCTCCGGAGCGGGAGGCCATGGACACGTACATTAAGGAGTCCCTCAGCTCTGGAATCATCCGTCCATCCTCTTCAGCGGTGGGGGCAGGTTTCTTCTTTGTGGGAAAGAAGGACGGTTCCCTGCGCCCCTGCATCGACTTCCCGGGTTTGAATGAAATCACCGTCAAGGACAAGTATGCATTGCCCCTGATGAACTCGGCCTTTGACTCCCTCCAGGGGGCGTTGTGGTTCACGAAGCTGGACCTTCGCAATGCTTATCATCTGGTGTGCATCAGGGAGGGCGACGAATGGAAGATGGCTTTCCGGACCCCAAGCAGCCACTTTGAATATCTTGTGATGCCGTTTGGGTTAACCAACGCTCCGGCCATCTTCCAGCGTTTGATCAATGACATCCTCCGGGATTTTCTGAACTCCTTCGTGTTTGTGTTTGGACGACATCCTGATCTTCTCACGCACGTTGGAGGAGCACCAGGTGCATGTTCGGCGGGTCCTGCAGCGCCTCCTGGAGAACCAGCTATTCATCAAGGCCGAGAAGTGCGAATTCCACACGAATACAATGTCCTTTTTGGGTTTCATCATCACCCATAACCAAGTGCGCCCGGATCCGGCCAAGGTCAAGGCGGTGGTGGATTGGCCCACTCCTACGTCCAGCAAGCAGTTACAGGGGTTCTTGGGCTTTGCCAATTTTTACCGTCGGTTTGTGCCGAGGTTCGGGATCATCGCTCACCCCCTGACCAGCCTTACGTCCCCTAAGACCCCCTTCCGCTGGAGCGAGGAGGCTGCCGCAGCATTCGGGAGGCTGAAGGAGGAGTTCGCCTCTGCTCGCGTTTTGACCCAGGTGGACCCGGATCTGCAGTGCTTGGTGGAGGTGGATGCCTCGGACTCTGGAGTAGGGGCGATTCTTTCCCAGCGCTCCCCCGTGGATGGGATGATTCGCCCTTGCGCCTTCTTCTCCCACCGGCTGACACCCACCGAGAGGAACTACGACATCAGGGACAGGGAGTTGCTGGCTGTCAAGCTCGCCCTGGAGGAGTGGAGGCACTGGCTGGAGGGAGCTGCCCAGCCGTTCATTGTGTTGACAGACCATAAGAACTTGGAATATCTCCGGACGGCCAAGCGGCTGAACTCCCGCCAGGCGCGCTGGTCTCTCTTCTTTGGGCGGTTCAACTTTACCATCACCTACCGGCCAGGGAGCAAGAATACCAAGCCGGACGCCCTCTCCAGGCAGTTCAAGGTAGAGCCGTCTGGGGACCATGATGAGACCATCCTGCCAGCATCCTGTGTGGTGGGCGCCCTCGTGTGGGAGATCCGGGACAAAGTCAGGAGGGCACAGGAGAATGAACCCGACCTGGGTGGGGGTCCCCCGGGACGTTTGTTCATCCCCTCGTCGGTTGGGGTGAAGTTATCCAGTGGGGCCACACCTCCAAGTTG
This sequence comes from Pholidichthys leucotaenia, assembly GCA_020510985.1. NCBI lineage: Eukaryota > Metazoa > Chordata > Actinopteri > Cichliformes > Pholidichthyidae > Pholidichthys > Pholidichthys leucotaenia. Next base: position 169,798,949 of record CM035846.1, read on the forward strand.
GCATGCCATCCGGGAATCTCTTGCACCGTCAACCTGCTCCAGAGAGCCTTCTGGTGGCCAGGGCTGAGGAGGGATGTGACCAACTATGTCTGGGCCTGCACTCAGTGCGCTACTGGGAAATCGTCATCCTCCCCCCCGGCAGGTCTTCTTCATCCTCTGCCGGTCCCTTCTCGCCCCTGGTCCCATGTCGCCCTGGATTTTGTGACAGGCCTGCCCCCTTCGGACCATTTCACCGCTGTGCTGACAATAGTGGATCGCTTCTCCAAGGCCGCCCATTTTGTACCACTCCGGGGGTTGCCCTCGGCCCGGGAGATGGCGGACCTCCTGGTTCAGCATGTGGTGCGCCTTCACGGCATCCCTGCGGACATCGTCTCAGATTGGGGTCTGCAATTCGTTTCCCAGGTCTGGAAGGCGTTCTGCACAATGTTGGGGGCCACGGCGAGTCTCTCTTCAGGGTATCACCCACAGAGTAACGGTCAGTGTGAGCGAGCCAACCATGAGCTGGAGGCTGCGCTCCGCTGCGTCATCTCGTCCTGTTCGTCATCTTGGAGTACGTTCCTGCCCTGGATTGAGTACGCACACAATGCCACGGTGTCCTTAGCAATGGGAGTGTCTCCGTTCAAGGCATCTCTGGAGTATGACCCCCCGCTGTTCCCGGAGGAGGAGAAGGAGGTGGCCGTTCCGTCTGTGCAGGCTCATGCCAAACACTGCTGCCGGATTTGGACCATTATCCGCAGAGCCCTCCTCAAGACTACGGGACACAATATTCAGGTGGCTAACCGCCATAGGAGACCTGCGCCAGATTATCAGGTGGGGCAGCGGGTTTGGTTATCCACAAGAAATATCAATGTGCCGGCCGAGAAACGCAAATTGACTGTTTCATCGGTCCATTCGAGATTACTCGTATTATTAACCCTGTGACTGTGCGCCTAGCTCTCCCCCCTTCCATGCGCATCTGCCCCTCTTTTCATGTCTCCCAGGTGAAGCCCTACATCTCCGACCCCCTGTGCCCGCCCCCCGCGGCGTCCCCCCCCCCCGAGGATGATCAACGACCACCCAGCTTGGGGAGTTACTGCCATCTTGGATGTCCGTCGGCGGGGTCAGGGTCTTCAGTATTTGGTGGACTGGAAGGGTTTTGGTCCTGAGCATCGTTCCTGGATTCACCCAGCGTTGATTCTGGATAAACAACTCATCCAGGATTTCCATCAGGCGCATCCAGGTAAGATGGGGCAGGTGCCTGGAGGCACCTCTAGAGGGGGGAGTACTGTCATGGCGGCCGCTGAGCTGTCATCAGCCTCGGCTGTGCACACACCTGCCGCCAATCATCAGCGGACCTTAAAAGCCGGCGTCTCTGATGGCTCAGCACAGAGTCGTCTGCCTACTTCGCCACGCAACGCGTCACGGACTCATCCTCTCGCTAGAGCATCCACGACGCAGTCTCGCCAAGCTTCGCCACGTAAGAATCAAAGTAACTTACCTTGTCAAAGTGTAATCCCCTGTGCACAGGTGGACCTCCCTGGCGGTGGACCAGTCTCCCCGGATAACGGAGCCACTCCTCATCCTCCTCGGAACTCCTCCACCTCTCCACAGCACCCAGCGTCACCCACACCGAGCCACTATGAGCCGCAGAGCCAGCGCGAGCCTTCCAGTGCCACCTGCAAGTAAGCAGTACTCTTCATTACATCTCTGTACTGTGAACAGCACTAATCTATCTGTGCTTGTGTGTTCCAGGGTTGCCAGGTCGCGGCGGGACTCGCTCAGCCCCAGCGGTTCCACAGCATCACACTCACTCACATCTCCACACACATTACACTCCTAATTCAATAAATAATTGTCAAAATAGTCTACTCGTGTCAGTGTCTGTCTCCTGGGTCAAACAGCCATGTCACCTCCACTTGAGTTAGAATCTCATCTGCAACCTGGAGAGATCAGTCCACCATTTTCTGAGCTGAGGACTTGGAGATTAGCTGCTTGATACTCAGCTGCAAACTGTCCGAGTGCAAGTTACTGCTCATTTAAGACAAAAGGATTAAATTCAGTTCGCGCCATTTCACAACAACAGTCATCTCATAGCACTTTCAACTGTAGGGGAAACCCCCACAATTGCAAAAAGACCCCAGCAATCAGGCGATCCCCTGTGAGCAGGCGCTTGGCGACGGTGGAGAGGAAAAACTCCCTTTTAACATGAAGAATCCTCCAGCAGAACCAGGCTCAGGGAGGGGCAGTCATCTGCTGCAACTGGTTGGGGGGTGAGGGGATAGAAAAGACGAAAAGAACAGACATGTAGAGAGCAAACAGCACGACGGGGATTCAACCTATGGGAGAGAACAAACAGATGTTAATGACCAGCAAAAATATTTCATTGAGAGTGAAGAAAGGAGTGAAGCCCAGTGCATTGTTGGAGGTCCCCCAGCTTTCTAAACCTATTAGCAGCATAACTAAGGGAGGGTTCAGGGGCGGATGATCCCTCCCTAATTATAGGCTATATCAAAAAGGAAGGTTTTAACCCTATTCTTAGAAACAGAGATCAAGTCTGACTCCCAAATCCAGATTGGCAGCTGGTTCCACAGGAGAGGAGCTTGATAACTGAAGGCTCTGCCTCCCATTGTACTTTTGGAGATTCTAGGTATTACAAGTAATCCTGCATTTTGGGAGCGTAGTGCTCTGTTAGGATAATAGGGTAGTATCAAATCTTTTAATTAAAAAGGGCCCTGATTATTTAGAGCTTTGTAAGTGAGAAGAAGGATTTTAAACTTAATTCTAAACTCTATGGGAAGCCAATGAAGGGAGGCCAGAATCAGAGAGATATGATCTCTCTTTCTAGTACCTGTTAAAATTCTTCCTGCAGCATTTTGGATCAAATGAAGACTTTTTAAAGATGTTTTGGGACAACCTGATAATAGAGTTACAATAATCTAATCTAGAGCTAACAAAAGCGTGGATCAGTTTCTCAGCATCACTCTGGGATAAAATGCTCCTAATCTTGGTAATACTACGCAAATGATAGAAGGCAGTCTTAGAAACAAGTTTAATATGTGAATTGAAAATCAGATCTTGATCAAAAATAACTCCAAGGTTCCTCACAAAACTATTAAGAGAAAGAGTAACCGCATCCAAACTAAGAGTTTGATTTGGAAAGGTATTTCTAAGGTTTTTTTGGACCAACTAGAATGACTTCAGTCTTATCTGAATTTAATAGCAGGAAATTACAAGTCATCCAAGCTTTGATTTCCTTAAGACAGGCCTCTAACTTGGCTAATTGATTACTATCATCTGGCTTCACTGACAGGTATAATTGTGTGTCATCTGCATAACAATGAAAATGTATACAGTGCTTTCTAATAATGTTGCCTAGCGGAAGCATATATAAACTAAAAAGAATAGGGCCTAGCACAGATCCCTGTGGAACTCCGTGACTGAGCTTTGAGTTGGAAGAAAACTCATAAGGATGGCATCTTCATAAAGCATAAAGGAGATCTGCTTTATTTATTGATGCTTGGGGTGGGCGATATAAACAGGATCAAGATATAAATTTGACCGGTGGTAGAGTCATTACTTTTTGAAATTTGAAGAAAAAGTCACAAATCTTATTAAAGCAAATCTGACTTTTTCCCCAGAAGACAGATGGGTATTGGAATTGTATCATCTGCCCGAAAATGTTCGCAACATACAGTACCAGCGAACACATCTACTGTACTTATTCAAAATGAAGGTGAAGGTATTGTTACGTGTTTTCTTCTGCAGCATCCATATTAAGAGGTTTTGATCTTCAACTGTCTAATAACAGAATTAATTATTTAAAAGTCCAGAATGTCAACAGATTTCATACATGGGTATCAGGCTTTTTGACATCAAAGGCTAAATTTTTCCATTTACAGCAGCCTCACAAGTACAGTTACAACACTGATTGCTTTTCATTTGCTGTGAAATACAGTTCCCACTTTGATATGTTCTTTATTTATGTAACTTTACACGGTGGATACTGCATTAATCTCTCTCATTTGAGCCATCTGTACTTCACTCTTCCCACCTGCATTTCGGCATCAGTGAGTAGTCAAACTTCAGGAAAAGCAGGTACCCATTATGCATGCATTTACCACAAAATTCCTTCAAGACATTTCCAAGTATGAAGTGGGGAAGATACATAGAATCCAGCCGTGATTATTATTTTTTTTTTGGTCAGGATTAAAGCCAACAGGCTTGTTGCTGGCAGTGCTGCATCACTTTGCATTTTCCTCCCAGAGGAGCTCAGACGGGCAGACGGAGACTTTTTAACCACAAACTTTCATTTGTTTTACTTTCCATTTTAACTCTGTCATTGGGGCTGTAAGTTATTCTGTTCTGTGTTGTGACGCCTATAAACCCGTATTTTATGCTTCTGTGTACATAAAGTGGTAATAAAAAAGGTATTTGTTCTTGCAGGAGGTTTTTTCCCCATTGCACCGTACAAGGATGATGTGGTGATCAAATTCAAAATTTGAAAAAAGCCAACAAATTTTCAAAGTAAACTCATTCTGAAATTATTGACTGTTTCTGTAAGTCGAGTTCCCTCATTTATCACTAAGGCTGTCATTTTCATTTTCACATCCGCAATGATTAATAGCCCATGTACTGTATTATTTGTTTGCTATCCACAACAAAACAAGTTTAGTGACAGAGAAAAAGTAATTTAAAGGTTCACACATTATACAAACAGCAAGGCACAAGAACAGTGTAAAACGGGTTTAACCCAGAAATTAAATATGATGCTTTAAAATGCAGGAATGGAGCTTCAACGACCGCTAAAATATAATAAAAATCCACCTCTGTGACTATGCAGCTTTAAAATGACCTTGAGGCAAATTCTGTATTGGATAAGCAGTTATACAGTTATATAATCAATATGAGCTTCAAGTGCAGAGTCTCAGCTTTAATTTGAGGGTATTCACATCCAAACTGGAGGAATGGTTTAAGAATTATGACCATTTTTAAACAAAATCTCCTCATTTCAGGGGCTCAGAAGTAATTGGAGAAATTAACATTATCATATTTAAATGTTCATTTTTAAAGCTTTGTTGAGAATCCTTTGCAGGAAATGACTGCCTGAAATCTGGAACCCAGGGAAATCACCAAACGCTGGGTTTCCATCTTTGTGGTGTTTAATGCACTCAGCAGTCATCATATTTTGTTGCAGCGCTCAAAGTGCTGAAAGTTGAAAAAAGTTCAACTTTCAGAGTGCCACAGCACTCATCAGGTGCAACCCTCTCTCACCAGCCAATCGGAATCAGGCTAAAAGTACATCATGATCAATATTTAACAGGAAAATCTTGGAGGGACGTGTATTTCCTTAACAGTTTGATGTGGCTTAGTGCATTGAGTAAAGCGTTTCAGAGTAAAACCCCTGGCACACTTGGAGAGACAGGTCAAGCGGTTGCTAGGATACCGGCCAGAGAGCTTTTTCTATGAGCGCATGTAAAGCGCTCAGGAAAACAGCTTGAGAGCATTTTTACATTCCCTGTGGACACACAGCTTTGCAGTGGTATGGACTGGTTCTGAGCTACTTATAAGGGGTAAGACGTTTAACACTGTTGCCAACTTTCACTCTTTGGGGGTGAGTCTCATTCTTTTACCCTCTGTCTCACACCACAAAACTGATTTCTCACTACAAAATAATCACAGCGAATATGTTGACTTCCTTAAGATTTTTACATAATAAGATCTCTCAAGGCAGCGCTGTCAAGGTATGGTCAAGGCTGATTGCCATGGCAACCAGACTGAACATGTTCTAAAACTTATTCTGAGGTAAAGAAGGTTATGTGTTGAGAAAATTAAGTTTGTGTGTATTATGTGTATGCCTGCTCACTCCACCCCCAGTTTAATCATGATTAATTACATTTAATTATGTGTGATTAATTAGTTTTAAAAAATTTACTCGATTCCCAGCACTAGTAAACAGAAGTAAATCCTGTGTTCTTGTCAATAAGTCTTTCTCACAGGACAGATGATGGAGGTTAACATATGTGAGGTTGTCATCACCATGGTGATTAGTTATTATATTACTTGTGTTTAGCACTCGTGACAAACAATTTGAAGATGAAGCAAAGCAAAACAGTGTGTTGATTGTGGCTTTTAATTTTTCGATCTTACCAATAAATCCACATTTCTGCTACAGGTATCTGATGACCCGTCTCTCCTGCTGAGCTCCCCTGTCCTTGGAGTCTCTGTGCTGGGTCAGTCTGCCGTGGAGGCATCCTGCTCCGCAGAGCACCAGGTCCAGCTCCTCCAGAAACAGCTGCAGCAACAGGAACAGCAAGCCCTGGCAGCGTCAGCACAGGTATGGATGCTTTTTCTGTAGCATTTTAAGTGACTTAAAACTGTTGAGTTTAAGTACAACTGAGGAACAATTGGCTGCTGGAGTTGAAATTAACAACTTCCATCCATCCATCCATCCATCTTCTACCGCTTTTCCGGAGGTCCGGGTCGCGGAGGCAGCAGTTCAAGCAGAGAAGCCCAGACTTCCCTCTCCCCAGCCACCTGCTCCAGCTCTTCAGAGGGGATACCAAGGCGTTCCCAGACTAGCTGGGAGACATAGTCTCTCCACCGAGTCCTGGGTCTGCCCCGGGGTCTCCTCCCAGTGGGACGTGCCTGAAACACCTCAAGTGGGAGACGTCCAGGAGGCATCCTAATCAGATGCCCATACCACCTCAACTGACTCCTTTCAATGTGGAGGAGCAGCGGTTCTACTCTGAGCCTCTCCCGGATGACTGAGCTCCTCACCCTATCTCTGAGGGTGAGTCCAGCAATCCTACGGAGAAAGCTCATTTCAGCCGCTTGTATCCGCGATCTCGTTCTTTCGGTCATTACCCAAAGCTCGTGACCATAGGTGAGAGTAGGAACGTAGATTGACTGGTAAATCGACAGCTTTGCCTTAGAACTAAGCTCCCTCTTCACCACAACAGACCGGTACAACGTCCGCATCACTGCAGATGCTGCTCCAATCCGTCTGTCGATCTCTCGCTCCATTTTCCCCTCACTCGTGAACAAGACCCCAAGATACTTAAACTCCTCCACTTGGGGCAGGAGCCTGTCCCCAACCCGGAGAGGACAATCCACCTTTTTCCGGCTGAGGACCATGGACTCGGACTTGGAGGTGCTGATTCTCATCCCAGCCGCTTCACACTCAGCGGCAAACCGTCCCAGCAAGAGCTGTAGGTCATTGCTGGATGAAGCCAACAGGACAACATCATCTGCAAACAACAGAGATGAGATCCTGTGGTCACCAAGCATGACACCCTCCATTCCCTGGCTGCGCCTAGAAATCCTGTCCATAAAAATTATGAACAGGACCGGTGACAAAGGGCAGCCCTGGCGGAGTCCAACTCTCACTGGGAATGACTCCGACCGAGTGTTGGCAATACGAACTAAACTCTCACAACGGTCGTACAGAGACCGAATAGCTCGTAACAACAAGCCCGATACCCCATACTCCCGAAGCACCCCCCACAAAAATCCACGAGGGACGCGGTCAAATGCCTTCTCCAAGTCCACAAAACACATGTAAACTGGTTGGGCAAACTCCCACGAACCCTCAAGAATTCTCGAGAGGGTAAAGAGCTGGTCCGATGTGCCACGGCCAGGACGAAAACCACATTGCTCCTCCTGAATCCGAGGTTCAACCAACGGCCGGACTCTCCTCTCCAGTACCTTGGCATAGACCTTCCCAGGGAGGCTGAGGAGTGTGATCCCTCTAAAGTTGGAGCACACCCTCCGGTCCCCTTTTTTGAAGAGAGGAACCACCACCCCGGTTTGCCATGCCAAAGGCACTGCCCCCGACCTCCACGCAATGTTGCAGAGGCGTGTCAACCATGACAACCCAACAACATCCAGGGCCTTGAGGTACTCGGGGCGAATCTCGTCCACCCCCGGGGCCCGGCCACCAAGGAGATTTTTAACCACCTTGGCGACCTCAGCCCCTGTGATAGGCGAGTCATCCCCCTTGTCCCCAAACCCTGCTTCCTCTGTGGAAGGCATATCAGTGGGATTGAGGAGATCCTCGAAGTATTCCTTCCACCGCCCGACGATATCCCCAGTTGAAGTCAACAGTGTCCCATCCGCACCATACACAGTGTGGACGGGGAGCTGCTTTCCCCTCCTGAGCCGCCGAACAGTTTGCCAGAATCTCTTTGAAGCCGACCGAAAGTCTTGTTCCATGGCCTCACCGAACTCCTCCCATACCCGGGTTTTTGCTTCAGCAACCACCCGATATTAACAACTTATAATTTAAAATAAATGACAATACAGTGGGGAAAATAAATATTGAGCACGTCAACATTTTTCATGACCGACTGCATCACAAAATACATTAGATTCTGTGAAAACACAAAAATGCTAGCCCAGACCGTGCGCTGTTTCCCCTACAACAAACCATGGATGGCCAGTGACCTGAAAGCACTTCCTAGCAAGAAGAAGAAAGCTTTTAGGTCTAGAGACAGGGAGGAACTGACGAGAGTGCAGCGTGAATTGAGAGAGATGCTGGAGATGTGTAAGGACAATTACAGGAGAAAGTTGGGAGGATAAACTCCAGCAGAGCAAGGTGAAGGATGTGTGGGTGGGAATGAAACACATCACTGGGTGTAAGGGGAGGGACAGACAGACATCAGGGAGCCTCGGGAGAGCTGATGAGCTGAATCTGTTTTTTAATAGATTCAACTCACCATCTGTCACCCCCACAACACAGCCAGACCCCCACACACTCCTCCTCCTCCCCTTCCTGTGCAGCACCTCTCCCCCCCATCCCCCTCACCCTCCTCTGAGGACATTGGCACCAGCCCCCCCCCCCCCCACACACACACACACACATCACTGTGACTGCAGACCAGGTTAAGAAACAGCTGGAGAGACTCCGTCAGCAGAAGGCTGCAGGCCCTGACGCCATCTCCGTTGACCTGTGCCAACCAGCGAGCTCCAGTACTGAAACACCTGTACAACCTGAGCCTGAGTCTGGAGAGAGTACCGGTGCTGTGGAAGATATTATGCCTTGTTCCTGGCCCCAAGAAGTTGTCTTCATCGGACCTGAATGACTACACTGGTCAACACCAAATTTATAAGGTTTTTTTTTAGCTGATTCATGACAATTTTGATGTGCTGAATCCAAAAATCACATTGGTTTTGCTCAATCAGGTCAACTTTTTGAACTATGGCCACATGTTTTCTTACGTTTTTGTTTACATGTACGGGTATTTTTGCTTTATATGATGCAAAATTCTTTTTTATTTCTCGAAATTCTCTGAATTTTGAACAGTGATGATGTAACATTCAATTTACATGTACTTACCTTTATCAATGTCTACTATTCAATTTACAGTACAACTGTACAACTGCTGTACAACTGTTTACAACTTAACATAAAAACCTGATCGAGAGAAACCGATGTCATTTTCGGATTCAGCGGTGCAAAATTGTCTTAAATCAGTTGAAAAAACACAGACAACTTACAAAAAAATTATTTTTATGTTGTGCTATCAACCAGTTGCCCACACATCTCATATGATGAAGGTCCTGGAGGCATTGGTCTTAGCCGTAGGTCGTAGATGTGGATGGACCCTCTGCAGTTTGCATATCAGCCCCATTTAGGAGTTGAAGACGCTGTCATCTACCTGCTGCAACATGCCCATTTGCACCTGGATGGAGGAGACACTGTGAGAATCATTGTTTTTGATTTCTCCAGTGCATTTAACACCATCCAGCCACTGCTGCTGGGTGAGAAGCTGTGGATGATGGGGGTCAACAGCTCTGTGATCTCCTGGATTACTGACTACCTGACAGGCAGACCACAGTTTGTCCGGCTGGGCAGTGTCTTGTCTGATGTGGTGGTTAGTGATACAGGAGCTCCACAGGCGACTGTTCTTTCTCCTTTTCTTTTCACCTTATACACCACCAACTTTCAGTACAACACCGAGTCATGACACCTGCAGAAATTCTCTGATGACTCAGCTGTTGTTGGGTGTATAAGAGGGGGAGAGGAGGAAGAGCACAGGGCAGTGGTAGACAGATTTGTGGAGTGGACCGAGCAGAATCACCTGAGGCTGAATGTCAGCAAGACCAGAGAGATGATGACTGACTTAAGAGGATGCCTTTACAGCCACTGCGGATTAGGGGGAAGGATGTGGAGGACTACAAATACCTGGGTGTTATGATCAGCAACGGACTGGAAATCTAACACCAATGCTGCGTACAAGAAGGGGATGAGCAGACTCATGAGAGAGACTTTTGAGAATGTGGTGGAGAGGAGGAAATTGAACAAACTGTTATTCATCATGGACAATCCTGATCACCCCCTCCACCACACACTGGACAGACAGTGGAGCACTTTCTCCAGCAGACTGCTACAGCTTCGCTGCCAAATGGTCAGGTACAGGAAATCCTTCCTGCAACATGCCATTTCACTGCACAATAACTCACTCTAATGTTGAATTAGAAAAAAAATTCACGCTAGGTGGCGTGTGAACACGCAGTTGCCTCTCTTCTCTTTTCGTGTTTTGTGCCATTTAGCATTGTTTAGATTACGTCTAAGTGTATATTCATGTGTTTAATGTACATATATGATGCTGCACACAAGCTACAGTCACCACAGCCTTCTGGAGATAAGGAATATAACCAAACATTACGTCCTGGATCAGAGCGTTCCAGAGGAACTCCGTGGCCTAAATCTTCTCTACCAAACCCCCACACCCCCAGACTCGACTGCTGTGTCTCATCCCAAATGGAGAAACCGTAGACGGTGTGAGCAGCTACAAAAGAGAGGTAAACATGGAAGTATCCGAATGAAGCTAACCGCTAGCCCACACAAACTCCCGATTCCTTCCCTCATTCTGGCCAACATACGCTCACTAGACAACAAAATAGACCACATACAGCTCCTGAGAACTACGCAATGTGATGCATGGAACTGCTGTGTTTTTATCTTTACAGAAATGGGGTTAAATGACAATATACCAGACTCTGCCCTTCAGTTAGCAGGGCTATCATGCTACTGTAGTGACAGATTACTCACAGAAGGAGGGAAAACGCGAGGCGGCAGGGTCTATATCTACATCATTGATGCCTGGTGCCGTGATGCTACTGTTGTACATTAACACTGTTCTCCATTAGTGGAGTTTACGATCATCAAGTGCTGACCCTTTGACATGCCGAGAGAATTTTCATCTGTCCTACAAGCCGCCATGTATGCCCAGCCCACCGGCATCGGTGAGAGAAGTAAATCACTAAAAGAACTCTTATCAGGCCATCAGTGAGACACATATGGCACATCCAGACAGATTCCTCATCACAGCAGGAGACTTCAGCCATGCAGATTTAAAGGCCCTCCTACCAAATCTACTCCAACATGTAGACTTTCCAACAAGAGGAGACAATTTGCTGGACCTGGTGTACACCACTCACAAGAAAGCATACAGAGCCTTCCCTCTTCCTCACCTGGGTCTCTCTGATCACATCACCATCTTGTTAAGGCCGGCATACAGACCCAGAGTAAAAACAATCAGACCAACAAAAATGCAGGTATGTGTGTGACCAGAGGGGGCCTCTGATGCTCTGAAAGACTGCTTCAGCACTACAGACTGGGACACTTTCAAGCACGCAACCACTCACAATGGACACACAAACCTAGAGGAATACACCGAGGTAGTTATAGCATACATAGCTAGATGCATTGATGATTTCACTCACTGCAAAACCATCACTGTTCGTGCCAACCAAAAGCCATGGATGACAGCAGAGGTCCACAGGCTCCTGAGGACTCAGGACGCAGCCTTCAGGGCCGGCGACACTGCAGGACTAACAACAGCTAGGGCCAACCTGTCCCATGGCATCAAGGGGGCAAAACGACAGTACAACAAGAAACTATCTGGCCACTTCAGCAACACCAGAGATGCACGTTCCCTCTGGCATGGCGTACAGACCCTCACCAACTACAAACCTCCACCTCAGACCTGTGCAAGTGACATCACATTGCTTAACGACCTAAATGACCTCTTCGGCCGCTTTGAAACATAAAACAGCACATCGGCACATAAGACCACTCCTCCTCCAGACGAGCAGGCCATAAGTCTGGATCCGGCTAGCGTGAAGAGGACCCTCTGCTGGATCAATCCACGGAAGGCAGCTGGTCCAGACAACATACAGGGTCGTGTTCTGAAGGACTGCGCAGAGGAGCTCAAGAATGTCCTGGCCAACATCTTCAACATCTCCCTGACTCAAGCTCTTGTCCCCACATGTTTCAAAACTGCCACCATAATACCAGTCCCAAAGAAGCCCGTCCCATCCAGCTACAAGGATTACCAGCCCATAGCACTGACCCCCATCATAATGAAGTGCTTCGAGCGGCTGGTCATGCAGAACATCAAGTCCATCCTCCCTCCTTCCCACGACCCATCTCAGTTTGCATACAGGTCAAACAGATCCACAGAAGATGCCATCGCTGCTGTTCTCCATCCAGCCCTCACCCACCTGGACTCAAAGAACTCCTACGTGCGAATGCTGTTCTTGGACTTCAGTTCAGCATTCAACACAATCATCCCCCAGCACCTAATACAACAACTCAGACACTTGTGACTCAAACCTCTCTCTGTAACTGGGCCCTGGACTTTCTCACAGGGAGGCCACAGAATGTGCAGGTTGGCAGCAGCACATTCAAGACCATCACACTAAGCACAAGGGTGCGTGCTCAGCCCACTGCTCTTCACCCTGCTGACCCATGACTGTATACCAGCCTACAACACCAACCACATCATCAAGTTTGCGGATGATACAATGATGGTGGGCCTCATCACCAACGAGGAGGCCAACTACAGAAATGAGGTGAGCCAACTGGTCCAGTGGTGTAAAGACAATAACCTCTTCCTGAACGTGGGAAAAACCAAGGAGATTGTGGTCGGCTTCAGGAGAGGACACACACAGCACCCCCTCTGATCATTGATGGAGCAGCTGTGGAGAAGGTGAGCAGCACCAATTTCCTGGGGGTGCACATCTCTGAGGACCTCATCTGGTCCAACAACACCACATCACTGGTCAAGAAGGCTCAAACTCTCCTCCATTTCCTCCACAAACTGAGGAGAGCATGAGTCCCACCCCCCATCATGTGCTCATTCTACCGAGGCACCATTAAGAGCATCCTCACCAGCTGCATCACGTTGTGGTATGGAAGCTGCACCGCCTCCTGCCGGAAGACACTACAACACACAGTGAAAGCAGCCAGCAAGATCATCAGGGCCCCTCTGCCCCACCTCTCAGACATCTAACTCACCTGCCTCACCCACAGAGCCATTAACATTGCAGGCGACACCTCACACTCCTCACACTCCCTCTTCAGCCTCTGCCCTGGGGGGAAAGGTACCGGAGCCTCAGGGCCCACTCCACAAGACTGCTAAACAGCTTTGTTCATCAGGCCATCAGGACCCAGAACTCTGTCCACCCCCACCCCAAACCGTAACGCACTCACCCGCACAATAACTACCTCAGCTGTTGGCACAGAAAGACTGGCACACCAACAGTAATACATTTACTGCTATATGTCTCTGCACTTTACTGCAACCATTTGCACAAATGCCAAATCTGCTGCTGTCTGTTATTGCAATACTGATCATGTGCAGTCCTATCTGTCACTGTCTGCACCTACACTACCGCATTGAACTTGGTACGACGAACACTACTGCTCTACTTTTCTGTATATAAGATTGCTGGATCTCATCGTTTACCTTTATTTGCACTTTGGGAGGTCTGGGTCTATTTTTTGTCGCCATTTGCACTACGGGTAGCATTACTGTACATAGACTGCTGTTGTTGTTTTTCCAGCCTTATTCCTTTCTTTTTATATTGTGCACACCACTGAAGAGAGAGAGAAACGCCATTTCAATTCTCCTGTATATCCTGTACGTATAGTAGTATTGACAAACAAAATCTTTGAATCTTGAATTCTGATCATAACTATGCTGCCATACTGCACCTTGCAGTATAATTGGTACCTCACACTGCACCCTGTGCCCAATAGTCCTGCATTGTACAACAAGCACGATTCATGTATCCAATCTGTCATCATCTATTCATCTATGATGTATATAAAGTTATCTAGGCCATTTTACTTTAGCTGGGTAATTCCTTTTTCTATTATGCTGTGTGTGTTGCTGTCGTTTTGGTTGTTGCTGTCATGCTGTTGTTACACTTATTTCCCAGTTTTGGATCTATCTATCTATCTATCTATCTAATGATAAGATAAGCCTTTTATTAGTCCCACAATGGGGAAATTCCAGGATTGCAACAGCACAGGGACAGCAACACTCAGAGCAATAATTTAGAAGATAAGAAAATATCTATCTATAACATCTATCTATCTTCACCAGATATCAGTAACAACCCAAGTAATCCATACATACAAAGAAATCAAGGCAACTGTGTTCACATAAGTTATATTTAATAAAGTGGATTGACACAGGGAATAAGTATTGAACACGCTTTGGAAAGTGGAAAAGCAAGTGAGCACAGTTGTTCAGTCAAGCTTTTATCAGTTACATCAGATTGTCCAGGCCAAATCTTATTTAACCCACAAAAACCTGGAAAAACTTATTCATACTTTTATCACCACAAGACTAGACTACTGCAACTCACTTTATTTTGGTTTGGGAAAATCCACTATCCACCGTTTGCAGTTAGTCCAGAATGCCACAGCACACTTTTTAACAGACACTAGAAAGTATGATCACATCACTCCAGTTCTGGCAGGTCTTCACTGACTCCCAGTCCATTTCCGCATTGATTTTAAAATTCTCTTATTTACTTCTAAGGTTTTGAATGGCTTGGCACCTTTTTATCTAACCAAGATTCGGGACTTTTATGTGCACCGCAGAATCCTTATAGTCTTTTAACCCTGATCCTACCGAGTGGGGTCCCAATTGACCCCACACATATGTTCTTATGCACAACACGGACATATTATCGATCACAGTTATCATGCTTTCTGACTTTGTTTGTCATCATCTGTAAATCACAAAAAATAAATCTGATTTAAAATACAGTTTTCTTCTGTACTGTCAGTTCAGATTTTTCATTGGGGTCCGATCGGACCCCAGGGAAAAATATGATGTTAATGATATTAAATGTATGAATTTTGTGTTATATTTCAGTGAATGATGGCTCAACGAGGTAGACTTTGCCATGCAAATATGCAAATACTTTGCCATTGTAGCAAAGTAGCATTGTATACTAGCATGTAGCATGCTACATGTAGCATGCTACATACATGTAGCATGCTATATGTAGCATGTAGCATGCTACATGTAGCATGTAGCATTGTATTCTGTAGGCCCTACAGAACACATGCACAACAATGGCAAAGTATTTGCATTTCTTGTACCAATTAAGAAGTGAAATTAGATAATTTCCCACAAAAACCTGAACACACCAGGGAACACTGGTTGAAAAACACATTACAACCGGGCTACTCGTGCTGAAAGGCAGGCAACCGACAAACTAGCCCCATTCCGGGATTTTTGGATCATGTTTCAAGCACAACTCTTTGTTTTAACCAAATAAAACATTTTAAGTGAAAAAAATACTTTGGTATTGCTTAATAATCCAATTAACAGTTAAATTTTGTGTGGGGTCCAAACGGACCCCAGTTGGTACTATTTGTATGTAAAATATGTTGGTAGGATGAGGGTTAAGTCACAATTTAAAACTCATCTTTTTAATCTGGCTTTTAATTCAAGTTTAGTTTGAGTCCTACAGGTCATGTTATGTAGTGGTCCCAGTGTTTTGTTTTTGTTTGTTTTGTTTTTAGCTTGTCTTAATTTTATTTTATTTTATTTTTTGTTACATACTGTATGTATTTTATTGTATGTTTTATTATTTTATCATGTGTAAAGCACTTTGGCCAGCCTTGCTGCTGTTTTTAAATGTGCTATTCACCTTATTCCTAATCCCCATGATGCCTTGCGTGAATTATGAGCGCAACTTCCGGTACTAGTTTAGAATGTATGGTTGTCACTGAAACGGGACACTTTTCCTTGTTAAAAAACGATGACTTTGGCATCAAAAATGTGGGAACACGGCCTTTTGCACCTCAAAAACAGTAATACAGTATAATCATACCACTTCCCATGACTATGGAGGGATGAGAAGATGACCTTAATAAGTGGCCTGCCAGACAGTAGCTCTGTTTGTTAGCTCTGCTGCTAAGATACTAACACTAAACAAATAAAAGCTCTGTGATATAGCAATGTCTCCACCACAATAAAGTCGGCTGCATTTTGTTAAAATATGTTGGACAGAATCAAATTTACCTCAGAGCAGACGTAGAATTTAGTCAGAGCCACAAAGAACCCACAACACCATGACTGGGCGTTTTAATGTTGGGGTAAAACAGACAGCTGCACTGTTTCACCTCGAAGTTAAAATGCTCATGCTGCTATCATGCCATAAATGCTTGTGTAACCCTTGCCTTATGTTAATTAGGTAAGGGAAATAATTAAGTGTAGACCAGTTGCTAGGTTCGTAAGGGTTACAATAGGGAATTAAAATGAGTGTGGAATGAAATAGCTGGAGGCAAGAAATGAGCAATAATGGTTGTTATTTGTAGGGATAAAGTGAACAATATATACAAAAAATTTACAACTATACAAATATAACAACGGCCGGTATGAAATAAAACCCCAAAAATGTCCTACTGAGCTCAGTGTTTGTTTGTCCTTTCGGTTTAGTTGTTTGACCAGTCAAAATATCTTGTATTTCCAGACTCAGGTTTCCTTTCCCCTTTTAAAGCGGCGACTTGGGTTGTTACCACTTTGAATCCTGGGCACTGGAGAGAGGAAGGATGCTCTTCAGTCGAGATCTTGGTTAGATCTCGGTTCAATCTCGGTTCAGTCTCGGGTCAGGCTCGCCATCTCCATTCGGAGAGAATCCAGGATCCAGAAGGTTCTTGATCGGCAACCAAAAAAACCTAGCCTGCACAACAATAATGGTATTATTGTTTACAGCTAGAGTAATTCGTCTTCCAACCCCTTCTTATATAACACCATAGCTTAGTGTTTAAATTCTTCTCTCATATTACTATTATTACAATCCAGCAATATAGTAATATCTTACATTTTACATCTTACATCTTACATGCATGTGTTCTTTTCTTACAATCTCTCTGGTAGCACATGAAATACCCTTTTAACCAATTAAACGAATTCCTCTTTTTATCTCTGCATCATTTAACCATGAAATTATGATTAATCCTTTCTAACCTTGTCTTTGTAATTCATGAAATGAAATACAATTAATTTATCACATAACCAGGGAATATACTGTCCCATTACTTCCAATATTCCCTTTTAAAATCAGTAAAACCCGGTCTGAGCTACTGGGTTTAGCATAACCTATGCTTTTACATAGGAGACCAACACCATGTGCTTTTAGCATCAAACTACACATTACATTTGACAGAAATAGTGCATAAGAACTAAAAGTACTTCAGCATACTGTTGGGAACTGAAATCACATTTAGGAAAACCATACAGACACAAAGACAGCCTTTTCCATTGCTTTTAAACAGGAAAAAATCCACTCTCGCTTAGCATTAGCATAACGCTAACATTAGCATGTATCTCATACACCAAGATGAGGTCTCAGTGTGAACACAGCAAAAGTCACCGCTTCACGGCCTCTCAAGCTCGTGCTCCCGTCAACTTAGGATAATAAAGGTTGCAAATTAGTGTTTGGAGAGTGTTTAGATCCATTTATAGCATCTTTCTGAATTAACTCACCAAGAAGAGGTATCAGTGTGAACCAGACTGCTCACAGCCTCTCTCGTCCGCTCTCATATCGTGAAAGACCGACGACCAGCCGAGCGCCTCAGCACTTTGCTCGGAAGGCGGGGCTAATATCACTCTTAACGAATGGAAAGACCCAGATCACCCAACGTGACCATGAAACAGGAATTTAAAAGTTGGATAACGAGGATCACACTTCCTCTTCCCAAAATAACCGTTTTTTCAAAATAAAATCACACACTTTCATTAATACAAATGAAATCTGAGAAAAAGGCCCATTTTCTCAGCTGGGTTACACTTGTTATTTAACTTAACACGTGATAATTTAAAAATTAATGCATGCTGAAGTCCATATCGTTCCAAGGCAGTACAACGAATGCAAAAAAACCCCCCAAAAAGCTGTTTGATATCTTTCTTAAATTGTTAAGCCTTAGGAAGCAAATTGTTACTATTTTTTATTTATTATTTTACTTCATGCAGCCTTCATTCTGGTGACATATATAACATATAGACGTCAGATCTGTGACATTCACACAAGTGAAAACATACCTGGTGCTCTTGTGTCTGTACCACCGATCACACCAACAGTCTTTGTTAGTTTTCAGTGTATGGTCTATGCATTGCCGGTGAGAAGCCTCCGTTTATAAATCTATGGCACAACCACGAACACCAGCAACAAGTACCAGAACTACACCAAAACATTCAAAAAATACAAAAAGTACAAGTGCTGAAATTAGCTGCCATTTGAGTGCAAAACATGTATGTGGACTATACATTACAATGAATTTGAAAAACTTTTAAAAACGCTATTTTAAATTCCCCACTACTCCACTCTTGCTGACTGATTTAACACTACTGCAGCCTAAACCGGAACTTAAGCTCATAATCGTTCCTACAGCGGCACCCCCAGGAATAAGGTGGATATAAATAAAGTTGACATTGACATTGACATTGACGCTTGGTGAAATTTATTTAATATTTAGTAGAAAAGTCTTTGTTGGTAATAACTGCTTCCAGATGCCTCCTGTGTGGAGAAACTAGGTGCAGGCATTGCTCAGGAGTGATTTTAGCCCATTCTTCCACACAAACCGTCTTCAAATCTTGAAGGTTCCATGGGTGTCTTCTATGAACTCTGATCTTCAGTTTGTTCCATAGATTTTCAATTGGATTCAGGTCAGGTGATTGACTGGGCCAATCTAGCAGCTTTATTTTCCATCTCTGGAGCCATTTGAGTTTCCTTGGCTGTGTTTGGGATCATTGTCTTGTCATCTTCAGCATCTTGGCAGATGGCAACAGGTTCTTATCAAGGATGTCTCTGTATATTTGTCCATTCATTTTTCCTTCAATTACATGAAGTCTGCCTGTACCATGTGCTGAAAAACACCTCCACACCATGATGCTCCCACTTCCAAACTTCACTGTTGGCATGGTGTTTTGGGGCTGATGTGCAGCGCCATTTCTCCTCCAAACATGCTGTGTATTGTGGCATCCAAAAAATTCAATTTTGGTCTCATCTGACCATACTCTATTCTCCCAGTATTTTACTGGCTTGCCCAAATGTTGTGCAGCAAACTTTAAACGAGCTTCAACATGCTTTTTCTTCAGCAATGTAGTCTTACGAGGTGAGCGGGCATAGAGCCCATGTCGGTTAAGTGCATTACTTATTGTTTTCTTTGAAACAGCAGTACCTGCTAACTCCAGGTCTTTCTGGAGCTCTCCACGAGTGGTCTTTGGCTCTTGGATAACTCTTCTGATAATTCTTTTGACTCCTCTGTCAGATGTCTTGGGAGGAGCTCTTGGTCATGGCCTGTTTATGGTAAAATGATGTTCTTTCCACTTCCAAATGATGGCTCCAACAGTGCTCACTGAAACATTCAGCAGTTTAGAAATGTACCTGTAACCAATGCCATCATTATGTTTTGCAGTAATAAGGTTGCAAAGGTCTAGAGAGAGCTCTTTGCTTCTCCCCATCATGAGTTCTTTGTGGTGTGACAATCTGATATTTACAGACCTTTTGAAAGGCTATCAGTCAGGACTTAGCCAGCTGAAATTAATTTGCACTGATGGGGGATGAGATGGCTTCCTAAATTCTGATGGATTTCAGCTGGTTTCTTGGCTTTCTGTGCCTTTTTGCACCTTGTTTTCTTCATGCGTTCAATTCTTTTTCCCTGTGTCATTCCACTTTATTAAATATAACTTGTTTTGTGACGATAGTTGCCTTGATTTCTTTGTATGTATAATTACTTGGGTTGTTACTGATATCTGGTGAAAATCTCACATCAATGGCTCCATCAGAAATATGTTTAATGAGAAAAATGTTGACGTGTTCAATACTTATTTTCTCCATTGTATCAGCTGCATTTTAGACTGTTGCATCTACTGCATGTGTCAGCCCTATTTACTGCATTTTTTACCATTTTTGGCCCCCCCAAAATCTGCATTTAGCCACAAAACATAATAGAGCCTTAAAATAAAGGGAAACCAACTGAATTAAGTATAAACTGGCCTGTCAACATTGCAACTTGACAATTTTTCTTTATCCTTAAATAATCTTTTCCCTCATAAATTTGGGACTATAATTTTAAAAGTAACTTATATAATTTGAATTTTATTTTCTCCCAATTTGTGGTTGTTTTAAATTTGTGCATTTTCTTGAAAATATTCTTCTTTTCTCTTGAAATGTGTGGCTTTTTTCTTGCCATTTAAGTATATTTTTCTTATGGATTTGACGGTTTCTCCCATAAAACTTTTCTTTTATCTTAAATTTGCAGTTTTTCTTGTAAATGTATCACACAAATCTGTGTTTTCTTTCTTGTACATTTGTGACTTTTGAATGTAAAATTGTGAGCTTTTTTTTTCCAAATTTCAGACTTTCTTTGCAGTTTTCACATACAGTATATTTGCAACATTTACCTTGACAATTATTTTTATCCCCCGCCAGTCGAAGACTAAAGGGGGATTATGTTATGGTGATGTCCGTCAGTCTGTCCCACAGAAGATACTTGTTTTGTGAAATAAACTCCTCCTACAGTTTTGTTCCAAATGTTTTGAAACTTGGTGCCAGGGTTTAATATACACTGATGCGCATATTGCAATTTGGTTTCGATAAGATGGTTTTTGCAGGAGTTAGGGTTTATTTATGCTCCACCTCCACTCTGCGTGTCTGCTCAAGTGCAAGGCTTGTGTGACGCTCTGCAGGGCCCCTCTGCAGCTGAACGTTGACTGAGCATACGCAAGATCCAACCTCCCATTCAAGAGGTGGTGAAGAAGAAGAAGACAAATTAAAAAGAAACGTGACGAGACCAGAGACAGAAAAACAAAAGATGATTAGCGGGAAAAGTAGTAAACATCGGAGTTTGTTTTCTTTGTGTAGTCACTATTGTTGTTGCTAAAATGTGTGTGATTCTTCTTTTTCTTCTCTTTTTTTATAGCCGGTGAACAAACTCACATATCAGTGCATTTACCCCACCTATAAGGCTGGGGTGAAACTACAAATGACCATTATGCACATGCGTCAAACACTTGCCCAAGTAGATTAAAAAATAAAGCATATATTCAGCCATGTGCATACCAGCCATGATCCTTTTTTGTCAAAGTTTTTGACATAAATTTAACTTTTTTCACATGAATGCACTACTTCTGCCTTTGTATTTGTTTTTATTTAATTTACAAAACTGAGAAACATCTCATGAATTAAAAAAAAACAAACAACTAAGCTGTCATCTCTGCTGGAGTCCAAGTGCCACCTCATGCAGGACACGCTGAATGGACTTAGCGACAGACTGTGCCATCCTAAGATCTCGAGGGAGAGGTTCTGCAGGTCCTACCTGCTTCTGGCAGAATTTATAATCTGCGCTGCTCATAGAGACTGTATGTAACAATACTACTTTGCAAGGGATCGTTCCCTTTCAATACACTACTAATACAATCACAATAATTATTGAAGATGGCAACAACACTGTTCATTCAACTGTGAAATATACTGTCTGGATTTATATTTATATATTGCATTTCAATGCACTCGCACTGTGTATATACAGACGTGGACAAAATTGTTGGTACCCCTCTGTTAATGAAAGAAAAACCCACAATGGTCACAGAAATAACTTGAATCTGACAAAAGTGGTAATAAATAAAAATTCTATTAAAATTAGCCAATGAAAATCAGACAATGCTTTTGAATTGTGGCTCAACAGAATTATTTTGAAAAACAAACTCATGAAACAGGCCTGGACAAAAATGATGGTACCCCTAGAAAAGATTGAAAATAATGTGACCATAGGGACATGTTCAACCAAGATGTGTCCTCTAATTAACATCACAGGTGTCTACAGACTTGTAATCAGTCATTCGGCCTATTTAAAGGGTGACAAGTAGTCACTGTGCTGTTTGTTGACATGGTGTGTACCACACTAAACATGGACCAGAGGAAGCAAAGGAGAGAGTTGTCTCAGGAGATTAGAAAGAAAATTATAGACAAGCATGTTAAAGGTAAAGGCTATAAGACCATCTCCAAGCAGCTTGATGTTCCTGTGACTA
Organism: Pholidichthys leucotaenia; assembly: GCA_020510985.1. Taxonomy (NCBI): domain Eukaryota; kingdom Metazoa; phylum Chordata; class Actinopteri; order Cichliformes; family Pholidichthyidae; genus Pholidichthys; species Pholidichthys leucotaenia. The sequence continues at coordinate 169,821,274 of CM035846.1, forward strand.
CAGTTGCACATATTATTCAGAAATTTAAGATCCACAGGACTGTAACCAACCTGCCTGGACGTGGCCGCAGGAGGAGACAGATAATACGAATGGTAACAAAAGAGCCCAGAACATCCTCTAAACACATTCATGGTGAACTCCAAGGTCAAGGTACATCAGTGTCAGATTGCACCATTCGTCGTTATTTGAGCCAAAGTGGACTTCATGGGAGACGACCAAGAAGGACACCACTGTTGAAAACAAATCATAAAAAAGCCAGACTGGAATTTGCCAAACTGCATGTTGACAAGCCACAAAGCTTCTGGGAGAATGTCCTATGGACAGACGAGACAAAACTGCAACTTTTTGGCAAGGCACATCAGCTGAATGTTCACAGACGCAAAAATGAAACATACCAAGAAAAGAACACTGTCCCTACTGTGAAACATGGAGGAGGTTCTGTTATGTTCTGGGGCTGCTTTGCTGCATCTGGCACAGGGTGTCTTGAATCTGTGCAGGGTACAATGAAATCTCAAGACTATCAAGGTATTCTAGAGAGAAATGTGCTGCCCAGTGTCAGACAACTTGGTCTCAGTCGCAGGTCATGGGTCTTGCAACAGGATAATGACCCAAAACACATAGCTAAAAACACCCAAGAATGGCTAAGACCGAAACATTGGACTATTCTAAAGTGACCTTCTATGAGGCCTGATCTAAATCCTATTGAACATCTGTGGAAGGAGCTGAAAGATGCCGTCTGGAGAAGGCACCCTTCAAACCTGAGACAACTGGAGCAGTTTGCTCATGAGGAGTGGGCCAAAATATCTGCTGAGAGGTGCAGAAGTCTCACTGACAGTTACAGAAATCGTTTGATTGCAGTGATTGCCTCAAAAGGTTGTGCAACAAAATATTAAGTTAGGGGTACCATCATTTTTGTCCAGGCCTGTTTCATGGGTTTGTTTTTTAAAATAATTCTGTTGAACCACAATTCAAAAGCATTGTCTGATTTTCATTGGTTAATTTTCATAGAATTTTTATTTATTACCACTTTTGTCAGATTCAAGTTATTTCTGTGACCATTGTGGGTTTTTCTTTCATTAACAGAGGGGTACCAACAATTTTGTACATGGCTGTATACTGTGGGTATACAGTTAGGCCCAGAAATATTTGGACAGTGACACAATCTTCATGATTTGGGCTCTGCACGCCACCACATTGGATTTGAAATGAAACAACTACAACGGAATTGAAGTGCAGACTTTAAGGTTTAATTCAAGGGGTTGAACAAAAATATATGATTAAACATGTAGGAATTGTAGCTATTTTTATACAAACGCTCCTCATTTCAGGGGCTCAAAAGTAATTGGACAAATAAACATAACACTAAGTAAAATGTTACTTTTCAATATTTTGTTGAGAATCCTTTGCAGGCAATGACTGCCTGAAGTCTGGAACCCATGGACATCACCAAACGCTGGGTTTCCTCCTTTGTGATGCTTTGCCAGGCCTTTACTGCAGCTGTCTTCAGTTGTTGCTTGTTTGTGGGTCTTTCTGCCTTAAGTTTTGTCTTGCAAGTGAAATGCATGCTCAATTGGGTTGAGATCTTGTGATTGACTCGGCCATTGCAGAATACTGTGCTTCTTTGCTTTAAAAAAACTCCTGGGTTGCTTTTGCAGTATGTTTTGGATCATTGTCCATCTGTACTGTGAAGCGCCGTCCAATCAACTTTGCTGCATTTGGCTGAATCTGAGCAGAAAGTATATCCCTATACACTTCAGAATTCATCCGGCTGCTTTTGTCTTTTGTCACATCATCAATAAACACAAGTGACCCAGTGCCATTGGAAGCCATGCATGCCCATGCCATCACACTGCCTCCACCATGTTTTACAGAAGATGTAGTGCATTGGATCATGAGCTGTTCCAATTCTTCTCCAAACTTTCTTCTTCCCATCATTCTGGTACAGGTTGATCTTAGTCTCATCTGTCCAAAGAATGCTGTTCCAGAACTGGGCTGGCTTCTTCAGGTGTTTTTTGGCAAAGTCAATTCTGGCCTTTCTATTTTTGAGGCTGATTAATGGTTTGCACCTTGTGGTGAATCCTCTGTATTTACTCTCATGAAGTCTTCTCTTTATGGTAGACTTCTGGAGAGTGTTCTTCACTTTAGTGGATGTTGTGAAGGGGTTGTTCTTCACCATGGAAAGGATTCTGTGATCATCCACCACTGTTGTCTTCCGTGGACGTCCAGGCCTTTTTGAGTTCCCAAGCTCACCAGTGCACTCTTTTTTTTCTCAGAATGTACCAAACTGTTGATTTGGCCACTCCTAACATTTCTGCTATCTCTCTGATGGATTTCTTCTTTTTTTTTTTTTTTTTTCAGCCTCAGGATGGTCTGTTTCACCTCCATTGAGAACTCCTTTGACCGCATGTTGTGTGTTCACAGCAACAACTTCCAAATGCAAACGCCACACCTGGAATCAACTCCAGACCTTTTAACTGCTTAATTGATGACAGGTTAACGAGGGAAGAACCCATGCAGCCTTGTTTTTGTTTTTTTTTTTTTGCAGCCTTCTGAGTCAATTGTCCAATTACTTTTGGTCCCTTGAAAAAGAGGCGGCTACATATTAAAGAGCTGTAATTCCTAAACCCTTGCTCCAATTTGGATGTGAATACTCTCAAATTACAGCTGAGCGTCTGCACTTTAAGCCCATATTGATTATTTAATTGTATCCTGAATATATTTTTGTAAACAGCGAAAATAACAAAACTTGTGTCACTGTCCAAATATTTTTGGGCCTAACTGTATGTATATAAACTGTTTTTTCTTATTTATTATCTTATTGATTATTGCTCTGAGTGCTGCTATCCCTTTTCTGCTGCAATCCTGTAATTTCCCCATTGTGGAGCTAATAAAGGTTAATCTTATCTTATCTTTTATCTCATGAATTTGAAATTGTTGTCATAAATCTCTTGTAAATTTGTGTCTTTTTGATATCACATTTTCACCTATCAGAAATGTGCAACTTTTTTTTTCCAAAAAGAAACTTTTAATGTTTATAATCCATTGGTTATGGGCAAAATGGTGTCATGGCTCAGGTTGCAGACCCCTGATCTAATATGATTTTAGAGGAAACCAAAATCCCAGTAATTCCTTTGACCCTACAAACTCTGGACACAGTCACTGCCTAAATCTTTGTCTCTCTTATCCTTAATCGCTGTGTGTGCCTTCAGGTACATGTTCTCCAGGAGCAGCTGTCGGTGGAGGTGTGTGCGCGGACTGAAGCCCAGGCCAGGGTGCAGAGGCTCCTGCAGCAGAACACCGATCTGCTGCAACACATTTCACTGCTGGTCAAACAGATCCAGGAGCTTGAGCTCAAAGCTGTGGGCCAGTTAACATCTAGTGAGTTGAAAATCAGCATTTAATCTTAACCCATCACTGAGTTTACATTCCAGTGTCCCGCCCGCGGGACGTTTTACATTGGCTGGAAGCTCCGTGGAATGGTAAGGAGTTAAAGAATATTTAGCTTTTTGCTTTAATTCACCTCAATTTAATGTCTGCTTTCTCCTCTGAGATCATCCCTGCATGCCTTCATGTCTTTATTTTTAATCAGCGTCTTTCTTGCATCTCTCCTTGCTGGTGATAAAGCTTCTTTTCATAGACTTCTGGTGCACAATTAATTATGCGGTGGCAGCCTTCTCAAAGGATCCAGTACTGCTCTGTTTTTCCCTCCTGTGTTTTAGCCTGTGGCAACATCCTGCCATAGTGTCATGATTTATCAAATTCTTTCAGTGCATCATCCCTCTCTGTGTAATCTCCTCTGCTTTCCATTTTTCATTTATATGCGGAGAAAGAATCTGTCAATTCATTCTTTCACCCCTTATAATCTTTGTTTCCCCTTTTCATCTTGTTCTTAATTTGTCACTAGTGGGCTCCCAGGACAGTCTTCTGGAGATCACTTTCCGTGCCAAGCCCCCCAGCGTTTCCCGTGAACCCCTCACCCCATCTTCATCTGCAGGCCCATTAACAGCCCAGTCCCAGCTGCAGAACAGTGACGCTGCCTGGGTCTCCGCCCTGCCCGGGCCTTGCTCTCCAGCAGGCACCAATGCCGTCTCTTTAGGGTTCTGTGGCAGTGGGGTCAGGCTGGAGTGCTTTCGCTTCTCACCCCGAGGACCAGACAGCCAAGAGCAGGGCCCAGACGCAGGAGAGACTCCCAGTGACAGGGCACCAGACGAAAGCTTGCTGCTGGGGGATCAGGTCCTGGGAGCCCTGGAGCTGCTCCGCTTCAGGGAGTCAGGAATTGGATCGGAGTACGAATCGAACACAGATGAAAGTGATGACCGAGATAGTTGGGGCCAGGGGGAGGGAGCCGGGGCCGAAGGTGCTGCCCGACTTTTAAATGTGCTGAATGCAGAGAGTCTGCCAGACTGCTTAGGTGATGAGGTGGCTGTTTAGAGGTGTTCTGAATGCTGTACTAGACAACATTGCACTTCTGCACCCGACTGAACCTAAACAAAAAGAATTAGTAATCTGACAGTGTTTATTGCTTATTAGAAATTAAAACTGCATCTACAGATATTCTGTAAGTTACCTGTGGTGCTCGCTTACCGCTGTCCTGGCAAAAGTTTGTTTTGGTTTTTTTGGGGGGGGGGGTTTGCGCCAACATAATATCTCACACATTAAGGTCTGTGTGTAACTCTTAAAATTAGATAAGAACAGAAAATATAATTAAACTGATTGAGTTTACATATTTATGAATGATGCTCTGACTGGTTGGGCATTTTTGAATTTCATTGTTTATGTGACAATGACAATAAAGCTTATTCTATTCTATTCTAATTTCATTGTCAGTTCTAAAATGATGTGGTCACACCAAAAATCTTGACATAAAAAGTATTACATGGGTAAGTAGATGTTTGTTAATACTTTAGTAGTATTACAGTAATAACGATGCACAACAGTCATATAATATGTATTAATATGCTTTCAATTTACATCAAGCTTGTTTTATTATCTCTTTGATTTTTCATGTTAGACTGAAGCACAGACTGTAGAGTAAAGATGGATGCACCTGACGCCCACGGACCCATCCGTATATGCTATGGGTATAAAATGTAAAGCAGTTAGCAATTAATTTAGGAAAAGAGAATGCATCAGACAACACCGTATGCATATTTTGCTGCCAAAACACCCCATACTATTTGCTTTATTATTTAATTTTGGCACTTCCACTTTGATTTCAAATGTATGTAGAGTATTCATAGATTGTATTTAAGCAAAAGCAATGCTACTTCTAATTATATTAATCACCCTATTTTAAGTAGCAGTAGTCTCCAAAAGTTACTTGAGTATGGATTTACAGTTGAAACAAGAAGTCTGCATACACTAAGATTACTATGCCTTTAAACAATTTGGGAAAGCCCAGATGATGATGTCATGACTTTGGAAGCTCCTGATAGGTTAACTGACAACATTTGTGCTAATTGGAGGCACACCTGTTGATGTATTTTAAGGCACACCTCAAACACACTGCTTCTTTGTGTGACATCATGGGAAAATCAAAAGAAACCAGCCAAGATATCAGTAAGAGAATTTTTGACCTCCACAAATCTATTTCATCCTTGGGCACAATTTTCAGATGCCTGAAGATGCCACATTCATCTGTTCAAACAATTATACACAAGTATAAACACCATGGGAATGTACAGCCATCATACCGCTCAGGAAGGAGATGGGTTCTGTCTCCCAGAGATTAACGTGTTTTGGTGCGAAATATGTTCTTCAACCCCAGAACAAAAGCAAAAGACATGAAGATTATGGCTGAAGGTGGTAAAAGAATGTCATTATCCACAGTGAAACGAGTCCTGTACTGACATGGGCTGAAAGGCCACTCGGCAAGGAAGAAGCCATTACTCCAGAAGCAACACTAAAAAAGCCAAATTACAGTGTACAAATGCACACAAGGACAGAGACCTTAATTTCTGGAGACATGTCCTGTGGTTTCATGAAAATAAAATTGAACTGTTTGGCCATAATGACCATCGTTGCATTTGGAGAAAAAGGGCAACCCTTGGAAGCCTGAGAACACCATCCCAACTGTGAAACATGGGGGTGGCAGCATCATGTTGTGGGGGGTGTTTTGCTGCAGGAGGGACTGGTGCATTTCACAAAATAGATGGTGTCATGAGGAAAGCACATTATGTGGAAATATTGAAGCAACATCTCAAGGCATCAGCCAGGAAGTTACAACTTGGGCACAAATGGGTCTTCCAGATGGACAATGACCCAAAGCATACCATCAAATTAGTTACAAAGTGGCTTAAGGACAACAAAATCAGTGCTTTAGAATGGCCATCACAATACCCTGATCTCAATCCCATAGAAAATTTGTAGGCAGACCTGAAAAGATGTGTGCGAGCAAGGCAGCCTACAAACCTGACTCAGTTACACCAGTTCTGTCGGGAGGAATGGACCAAAATTCCAGCAAACTATTGTGAGAAGCTCGTGGAAGGATACCCAAAATGGTTGACCCAAGTCATACAGTTTAAAGGCAATGCTACCAAATACCAAATACTAAGAAAATGTATATAAACTTCTGACTTTGAAGAAAGTAATACAAAAAATTATCTGAAGAAATTATTTATCAAATATAAAAATTATTCAGCAAATAGAAATAATTTTGGTAATCCTAACTGACCTAAAACTGGAAAAGTTTAGTCTGATTTGATGTTAGACAATGAGGAAATGAAAAGGTTATGTGTCTTTTTATAGTGTATGTAAACTTCTTGTTTCAACTGTATCTGCTTAAAAGATTATTTCAGTAATGAGTAACTTTTTTCGGGTTTATTCACTTGAACAATAAACAAGCTATTTAGTGCTTTAGGAAAACAAATTGCAAACTAGCCACCAATACTCTCTAATACATTCTACACATCAGAACAGAATTATGAGCCCCCTATTTAATTTTAAGTATTTCCCAGCTGCTGTTAAACGATGTAAAGAATTTTTAACACAGCTTTTCCAAACATCCTAGTTTTCTTTAGAAAGCATAAATTATTTTACCCGCACACAACAAAATTATTTCATAAAAAAGAACAACTACCAGGGTCAATATTATTTGCCCCCTGAAAAACTAACCTTTCTATTGAGCCATAGCACAAACCACTGCTGTGCAATGATGTTCTTTAACTTTGTAATGGTCAAAGCTTGTAAAATCAAGTAAAACTGAGGGCTATCTTTCAGTTTAAACAGAGTATAAAAACTTCAGCAAGGGTGTAAGTTGTCACTTGAGAAAGCATCGTGCCAAAAACAAATCAGTTTAGGCTTGAGAAAAAGATTTGTTGATGCTCACAAAGCAGGAAATGGATATACAAAGTTATCACAGTGTTTCCAAGTGTCAAGACCTGGAGTGAAAAGTTTCAGAGAGAGCCACACCGTACAGAACAAGCCTGGCAGAGGTAGGAAGTGAAAAATTTCAAAGTCTCTGGAAAGAAAACTAGCGAGAGATGTGTTTAAAGACCCCAGAACAACTGCCAAGATACTAGTGAATGAGTCAGGGGCCAAGTCAGGAATTGTAGTCTCAAGGAAGACAATCACTAGAGCTCTGCACAGGAATAAACTGTGAGTTTGCAGACCAAGAAAAATGCCATTTCTGCTAAAGAGACACCTTCAAGCCAGACTGAAGTATGCTTAGGACAACCTGGAGAAAAAATATGCATACTGGAAACGCATCCTTTGGTCAGATGAAATGAAACTAGAGTTCTGTGGCTGTAGAGACACTGTTGATGTTTGGAGAAAGAAGGGAGAGGCGTTCAACCCAAAGAACACCGTTCCCACAGTGAAACACGGTGGTGGGAGTATCATACTTTGAGGATGCTTCTGTGTGTCTGGAACTGGGAATCTTGTCAAGGTGGAAGAAATCATGAAGAAAGAAGGATATGTGAAGATGTTGAAACAAAACCTCAAGCAGTCATCAGCAAAACTGGGTCGTCACTTTGTCTTCCAACACGACAACAACCTAAAACATACAACAACAACAGCTTCTGATGAAGAACTACCTCTAGAAGACCAAAATGAAGGTTATTGATCAAAGTGGACTTTATTGCACAAAGCCCCGATTTGAATTCCACTGAAAATCTGTGGGGTGAACTGAAGACTGTTGTTTAACAGCACTTGGGAAATACTTTTTTTAAAATTAAATTTTCGTAGGCGAGTTCATAATTCTGTCCTCAAGTGTAAATCATATCATACAATAATTTACGGTAATAAATGTTGCCTGAGACAAAGAGCAGAACAATGATTTCAATGAAATGAATCCATGTCATGATTTACTAGTTAAGTCAGCCCACATGCAAGATGCCACACCAGAGAACACACACAAAGTTTAAACACAATTTTATTGAAAAAACAGCACAGCAAATGTAGCGGAAAAAACACCTCACTCGCTAACTTCTCTGGGTTCCACAATATAGAATATCTTACTTGCTTAGATTTCAGTTTTGGCAATATACCCAACGAGCCAGTGCTGGAGCGTTCACAGACTGGACCTTTTAAGTGTTGGCAGTGATGAGACAGCAGGTGCGTCCACTCACACAGGTGTCTTGATTACCTGCGGAGCCGGGGACCCTCCCACAGGACGGGAGGGGGAGTGCACTCACCCGATCATAACAGTGCCCCCACTCAAGGGACGCCCCCCTGGCAGCCCACCAGGCTTGTTGGGATGGGCCCGGTAAAAGGCCTGGACCATCCCCTTGTCATAGAAGTATGACCTGGGAATCCATGATCTTTCTTCAGGTTCGTAGCCCTTCCAATGGACCAAGTATTGTAGCCCCCGGCCCCGACGGCGAACGTCCAGGATTCTCTGAACCATGTAGGTGGTCTGACCGTCAATGATCAGGGGGGCGGGGGGGGGCTTGCAGGGGGGGGGCATAGAGGACTGGCGGGCAGGGGCTTGATCTTGGAAACGTGGAAGGTTGGACGAATACGGAGAGCCGGCGGAATCAGTAGGCAGTCTGTCACATCGTTGATGATTCGGGAGATGGCGAACGGCCCAGGGAACCAAGGTGACAGCTTCTGAGAGTCAGTTTTCAGAGGCACCTGGTCCGCCGACAGCCACACCCTCTGCCCAGCCATGTATTTAGGCGCTTGATCCCACCTGTGATCCAAGTACTGACGATTCCGTTCAGTGGAACGGAGGAGTGCAGCGCGGGTGGCCCTCCATAAACGACGGTGGGCGTGGGCCTCCACAGATGGCACTGCGACCTCCCTCTCTGCCATGGGTAGCAGGGAGCGGGTGTACCCCATTGATGCCTCGAAAGGTGTTAATCCTGTAGCCAAAGAAACTGCGGAGTTGTGGGCGTACTCCACCCAGGTTAGATGAGTGCTCCATGTTGATGGGCTGCAGGATGCTACACATCTGCGGATGGTATCCTGAAGACAAGCTGACTGAGGTGCCCAGGGTCCGGGAAAACGACTGCCACACTTGGGATGTGAATTGTGGCCCCCTGTCAGACACAATGTCCATCGGAATACCATTGAGGCAGATGACGTGATTAGTGAATAGGCAGGCAGTTTCATAGGCAGAGGGCAGTTTGGGGAGGGGTACCAGATGAATGGCCTTAGAGAATCGATCAACAATGGTGAGAATGACAGTGTTACCATTAGAGGGAGGAAGTCCAGTAACAGGGCCACGTGAGACTAGGGGCGGTTGGGGATCGGGAGGGGGTGAAAAAGACCGGTGGGAGGAGAAGCATCTGATTTATTTCTGGTACACACTTGGCAGGCTTTAACATAGTCCCAGACATCTGTCTGCAGCGTGAGCCACCAGAACACTCGCTGGATGAGATTGATGGTACGGAAAACCCCAGGATGACAGGCAAACTGACTGGTGTGGTGTGGCCCCATCTGATAACTTCGTTCTGGAGGTCAGCCATACAGTCAGACATACAGTCGATTTTCAGGTCCTCCCTCAGGTTTGGGCTCAGTGGTCTGGGCTTGTCGGACCCTCCGCTCGATCTCCCAGGTGAGAGCCCCCAAGATACATAAAGGGGACACAATGGGTTGGGGGAGGGAGGAGGGGGCTGAGTGGTCGGAGGAAAACTGGCAGGAGAGAGCATCAGGTTTAATATTATGAGAGCCCGGCCTATAGGTGATGGTAAGATTACGTCTAATAAAGAATAAGGCCCATTGGGCCTGCCGGGCATTTAACCGGCGGGCCGACCGAAGATATTCTAAATTTTTATGGTCGGTCCACACCACGATTGGATGAACCGCTCCCTCCAGCCAGTGTCTCCACTCCTCCAAGGCCAATTTAATGGCCAACAGCTCTCGGCCACTTACGCTGTAGTTCCTGACGGCTGACGTGAGCCGGCAAGAGAAATACGTGCTTGGATGGAGCTTCTGATCGGAGGTTGAGCGCTGCGAGAGGACAGCACCCACTCCCGAATCAGAAGTGTCCACCTCTACAATGAATTGGAGCTGAGGGTTGACCTGGGCCAAGATGGGAGCATTGGAAAGCAGGCTCTTCAGCTTAAGGAAGGCCCGTTCAGCCACCTCAGACCAGGTGTAAGGCACCTTGACCGAGGTCAGCTGTGTGAGAGGCTGTGCTTCACTTCTGTAGTTTCTAATGAAGCGACGGTAAAAGTTAGCATATCCTAGGAAGCGTTGAAGCACCTTACAGGACTGGGGTGTAAGCCAATCCAGCACAGCCTTCACCTTGGCCCGATCAGCTCTCAGCTCTCCCTTGGCAATAATAAAGCCCAGGAAGGAAGTGGAGCTGGTGGAAAACTGACATTTTTCCACCTTCACAAAGAGCTGATTTTCCAGGAGCCGTTGTAACATGGCCCTGACATGAACAGAGTGCTCCTCTGGTGTGCGCGAAAAAATCCAAATATCGTCAAGGTAGACAAAAATGAATTGATTAACCATATCGCGTAGGACGTCATTAATCAATCGCTGGAAGACGGCAGGGGCGTTGGTGAGCCCAAAGGGCATCACCAGATATTCAAACTGCCCCAAATGAGTTTTAAATGCCGTCTTCCATTCGTTCCTCTCGCGAATGCGGACTAAATGATACGCATTATGCAGATCTAATTTAGTAAATATCCACCCGCGCTGAAGGAGCTCAAACGCAGTGTTGATCGGGGCAAAGGGTATTTATCTTTTACGGTGATAGCATTCAACTCACGGAAGTCTATGCACGGACGCAGAGATCCGTTCTTCTTACTGACAAAGAAAAACCCTGCCCCAAGAGGAGCCGAGGAAGGCCGAATAAGGCCGGCATTCAAAGAGTCCTTTATATAACTCTCCATCACCTCCCTCTCCGGTCCAGAGAGACTGTAAAGTTGGCTAGATGGCAACCGCGCACCCGGGAGGAGGTCAATAGCACAGTCATAAAAGTGGTGGGGAGGCAAAGAAAGGGCTCTAGACTTGCTAAAGACCTCTCCAAGGTCATGATAGACCTCGGGTACGAGGCTGAGATCCAGCGACTCGACTGGAGAAGAGGAGACAGAGAGGGATGGTGAACACTCACTGAGCAGAGGCAGGACACTAAACAAAAGGGGCTCCAGAAAGAGATGGAATTTTGTGCCCAATTAATAATAGGGTTATGCTTCCGGAGCCACAGATTCCCCAGAACCACCGGGGAAGATGAACTAGGGAGAATAAGGAACGAAATGGGGCTCTCCTGGGGGTTCCCGGACAGAAGGATGGAAATCGGCACCGTGCGCTCGCTAATAGACGCCACACAACTCCCAGATAATGCTGCAATATTTAGTGAAGGTGGCAGTTGAGTTGTGGGAATGCCAATTTCCTGCACAAGCCTCTGAGAGAAGAAATTTTGCTCCGCCCCTGAATCAATCAAAGCTGAAACCCTCCTCTTGACCCCCGGTAACTGAATGAGGGCCGGAATGGAAACGCTACCGGGGGCATGAATAAAGTTCCCACCTGTCAGACCCCCCACGGCTACTGACAGGCTGCGTCTTTTTGGCTTAAGGTGACATTTGAATATTTTGTGCTCCAGTGAGCCACAATACATGCAAACGCCAGCTTTCCTCCATCGCAGGCGCTCCTTCGGAGTCAGTCGGACTCGGCCGAGCACCATAGCCTCGGAGGAGAAGTCAGTCTTACCTAAGCCAGAAGCCGGGGAGGACGTGCGTGAGACGGGCGGGCCTGAGGAGGCCTTCCGCTCCTTCACACGCTCGTGGTAGCTGTTATCTAGGCTAACGGCTTGATTGATAAGCTCATCCAGAGAGGAGGGAACAGCATGAATCGCCAGGTCGTCGCGTAGGTTTGAATTGAGACCCTGGAGGAAGGCGCTTCTTAGAGAAACGTCATTCCACCCACAGTCTGCCACGACAACCCGAAACTCCACAGAGTAATCGGCAGCTGACTGATCACCCTGGCGGAGTGACAACACACGACTCATGATGTTTCCCTGGCTCTCAAAGCAATCAAAAGCCCGAGAAAATTCACAAATAAATCTATCGAAAGAGTAATGAGGGCCCTCCTCACTATCTAAAATAGACTGAGCCCAGCTGAAGGCTCGATCACATAGCAGAAGGATCATAAAGTGAATTTTAGAGGTATCGTCCAGGTACTCCCCGCCCACCTACCGCAGGTACAGCTGAACCTGACACAAAAACCCCTTACATTTCCCCACCTCCCCTGCATATGGGGCAGGTGAGGGAACAGAGGTGGTTCGGCAGATGGTAGAAGAAATTGGGGCGACAGGTGGAGAAGAAGACCTCGAACGAGACATGTGGCTTAAGTGTTCGGTGACCGTGCTCAATTGCTGAGTAATGGTCTGCAGCTGTTCAGTCAGCACAGCCACCTGCCTCTCGGTTGCATCGAGGTGGAAAAGGGCAGAGTGTTCCGCTGCTGTAGCACGTACTGGGCCTAATTCATGGCTGGCTCGTTCTGTCATGATTCATTAGTTAAGTCAGCCCACATGCAAAATGCCACGCCAGAGAACACACACAATACTGAGAAGCAAAGTTTAAACACAATTTTATTGAAAAAACAGCACGGCAAATATAGCGGAAAAAACACTTCACTCGCCAGAGGAGCACCCGGCCTGTAATGAAAGAAATGAGAGCAAGTTAGAGGGAGGAGGGAGACGGGTGATAATAATTCTTAGGAATTCTTATGAGTGGGAGCAGAGAGCCCAACGAGGAACCCAGGAAGGCCAGGATAAGGGAGAACAGATGCTGCAGGCAGGTGGAAGTCTGACCGGGTGGAGGAGGCGATCAGGGGTGAAGCCGACATAGATGAGGAGGCAGGTGGGTGCACAACGAACCCCCGGGGACACACCACAGAGATGGCAGCAACCTGAGATTCAGAGAGAAAGAGAAAAACGGTCACTTCTCTGGGTTCCACAATATTGAATATCTTACTTACTTAGATTTCAGTTTTGGCAATATACCCAACGAGCCAGCGCTGGAGCGTTCACAGAATGGACCTTTTAAGCACTGGCAGTGATGAGACAGCAGGTGCGTCCACTCACGCAGGTGTCTTGATTACCTGCGGAGCCAGGGACTCTCCCACAGGATGTGAGGGGGAGTGCACTCACCCGATCATAACAGTGCCCCCCCCCCCCTCAAGGGACGCCCCCCTGGCGGCCCACCGGGCTTGTTGGGATGGGCCCAGTAAAAGACCTATTGTAAAATAACAAAAATAGGTAAAGATACAATGTTTGGCAATGAGGAAAAAAATAGAGGAATACTCATTAGTAATAAAAAGTAAATCAGTGGATACAACCAACTGTAAACTAATATGTTATGTTTTCATAAATGTACTCAAGACTTAAAAACAGAATCATGCAATAAAACTACTCAGTATAATATAATTTTCGGGAAAAAAAGTTACTTGAGTAAATGGAACTTGTTAGCAAATTCAAGCATTTTTTCAACTCCCAAGTATATTAATCTATGAATGTACACCAAAAAAAAGTTAGCAGTACATATCTTTTTAATCAAGTATTGTGTAGCACCTGTTTTAACGGTGTTGGAGAAGAGAAATTAGAAATATTTGACCTAAGACAAAACTTGTCTGCTACTTTGGAGAGAGCCATTCTGGGAAACTTTTGGCCAATAAATAAATGAATGAAGATTTTAAAAAAATAAAAACCTACAGGGAGCCATAAAACATATTTGAGCCTTAAAATGAAGGTGAAACAGCCAATAGTCAGAATAAAGTGGCCTGCCAATATTAGTAATACGAAAACATTCTGTTAAATATGCAATTGTTCACTCATAAATTTGTGACTTTTCCCATGAATATGAGGTTTTTCTTGTAAATTTATGACTTTTTTCTTATAAATGACAGTTTTTTGCAGTCTTTTACTGACAGTTGTGACTTTTCCACATAAATGAGCATTTTTTTCTCATAATTTAAAAGTAATTGTTTCTCATCTAAATTTACAACTTTGTAAATTTGCAGATTCTTTTTCTGACATCTGTAACTTTATTCGCTGTTTCACAGTTACAGGGAGTCAGTGGTAATGGGTAAAGGGGGTCCGCAGGTCGCAGACCTCTGCTTCACTCAATAACAGCGATCTTGTGATTATATTTTGATGTCATATTTTGTATGAGTTCAATACTGTATACAATGTGTAATGTTGCTTCAGTGTTAACTGGTTCACTTCAAGATGAAAATCTGGCAAAGTTCAGCTTCATTCAGAGCCGCCAGATAGGATAGACACTCTGCTGTTTCAGTCCCTGTTGTTTTTTGTCTGAGTACCCAATTGTGCTGTTTATAAGATGATTGTCGTACCTTGCATATGTTTGGTTCTATCACTGTACGGGCCCCTCGATGGGCTTGTTACATTGTAGTCTGTCTGTGTTTCTGCATTTGTAACATAAATGTTATCTTTGCTATTTTTTACAAAGGCTGAGTGAATTAAAACCTCGCTGCACTTGCTCTGACACTTACTGTAACAACACATGGGTTTAAAATGAGCATGCATCCCTCACTGTGTGACATCTTCTCTTTGAATACATTGTATGCAGCATATTTTGATCAACTGTATAAAATAATTAGCATGGTTTTAATCACAGAACTCCTCATCCTGTTTAAAGAACATTTCCCGACTCTCCCCAGGCAGGTGCTGCTACAGTCTCTGCTCCTTAAAAATGTAGCCACCATATACTGTAAGTATGATTTATTCATGCCGTAGTGCGGCACTAATAAACTGCTGTGTCACCACCGCTTTTCAAAGGAATTGTGTAGAAACATCCCGATGTCCTGAAAGCAGGGGCAGGAGTGAAGGTGACTTCAAGACATTTTCATATTCTTCCAGCCAGCTGTCACTCCAGTCGGCACTTTGAATCACTGAATTGGGCTTGTGTGTTTTGAGTTCTTTCCAAAATCTATTACTCTCTTCCTGGTCCTCCATCACCTTCCCCACTGCTCCATGAAGCTTATCTCCCCCACCCCGATCCCTGTCAGTCTAGCACCTCTCTCTCCAAGGTTATGTCATTTCAAAAGAAGTGTGCTCAAATAAAAGTGCACTTACATTGATGTCTCTCCTTGTGGAATTAAATGTCCTTTATCAAATGTCACACATGTCCAGTTCATTTGGATTGCTTCAAAATTGTTTAACCATTACCAGAATATGCATCTGACACACCATCTCCTGGGCTGACCTTTTCAAAATGTTTTCCTCCTCAGTTTTTATAACCGCTTGAGAAAATGACACACGCCAATGCACAAGGTCTATTGTGAGGCTGATGGCTCTGTAGTATATACACCAGCTGTGGTCGTTAAACAGGGTCAGCTCCCATTAAGCTCAGGGTGCCTGTTGCAGATTGCAGTGGCTTCATGTCAGTAGACAAGCTTGAAAATATGAATAATATCAGCCGTTACCCACCCACATCCAGCCATGATTCCCTGCAGCTCCAACAGTGCAGCTGCTGCTGCTGACACAGATAGTGGGCGGCCCCCAGGAGTTGGCCTCTGCTTTTATTTACTTTATTAGAAAGAGGAAAAAAAACGGTCTGGGTTGTAATTCTGCTCCCTTGCTTCTTAATTTATTTCAGTATCTACAGGTAATGGACGCAAAAAATATTCTGCATACAGTCATAACTTTATCCCTGGAGTGATCATATGAAATACGAACATCATAGACTCGTAATAATGTTCTCTTGAGAATGAAGATTACAAAGCTTTGTGGTTTTCACAAAAATGTTACCACGAGCTTCTAGAGTTGAATTTTATTCAGTGGATATTCAGAGAAATAAAACCTACATGATGTATCGTTATTGGTAGAATCTCTGAATTATTATAAAAGCAAGGGCAAGATAAAAAAGTTTCTCCTCCTTAGTAGTTTCCAAACTGAAAGCAGGAGTGGGCAGAAAAAAATTATTAGAAAATAAATCAATTATCAATTATCATCCTATACCCATTTGTAATGTGAGGTCTGAGAGGACAACTACACCTCAGCATCTCCCCCAGACTTTTTTCAGATGGTTTCTTTGCACAGCCAGAGGTCCTGTTCCCCAGAGGCTTTTCTACTGGCTGCTCTACAAACCCCAATTAAATCTTTAATCCTACTTGACTGAGGTGAAATTTGCAGTTTGCTCCAAGTCGATATAAAGGCTTCCTCTAAAGCCACCAGTCATTAACTGTGACCAATTTGTACAGGACAGAGCCCAAGACAATAATGTACAGAGTAGCTTGTAAAACAAGTGTTCTTTAATAATTTAAAGATAATAAGCAGATGCAAGGATAGAACACTGAACTAAGAACCCCCAAAATGAGATATCAATGACAACAGCCTAGCAGGGACTGAAGAAAACAAAGAAGACTAAACAGCCAGTAGGTAGAAATATAATCAGACCATCAATGACGGAGTAGCTCATTCCGGTTTGATGAAATTACCCCAAGAGTGCTCAGATCTCCTGACGTTTGACTTTGAGTACAGCCTAGATGCAGACCTACGTGAGGATCATTGTGCACAGGTTTGCCGAACACTGGAGCAATAGCCTAGGGAGGATTAATGATCTTTGTGAAATTTTGAATGCCCAGATCTCCTGACCTTTGACAGTGGCCTTGACCTTGAGCTCATCATCGATGCAGACCCATCTGAAGATCATTGCAAGTGAGTTTGATGACCATCAGCGCAAATGCCTAAGAGGGGTAATGATTTCCATGAAATATAGCTGGACGGACAGATAGACAGACACTGCACCATCACATTAGCACTTTTCGGCTTTGCCAGAATAAGATAATAAGAAACATGTTAACTAAATCAAAATTATAGTATGGGTGGGATGGTGGAAGAGAAGGGAGAAACACCTACAAGGAACAAACATGTTAAAAAGTTGCTCCGACACAGGAAGGAAGCATGAAGAGGCAGTCATATGACAACCTTGGACATAAACACAAAGCAAGGCAAGTTGGAAGCATTAGACTTCTTCCCCTCCAGGATGGAATGTCATTATAAATTACAGATGATTGCAGTGCTTCAGCATTGCCAGATATACACCAATAAATGTCCATGTTCGCTAGCATTTTCTTTTTCACATATCGGTTGTATGGGTCCTGAGGATCACACACTAGTAATCTGGGAAAGGCATGTATGGAATGTTAACAGATTGACTGTCAAGATCAAATTTTGTACATGCCCTTGTCATCTATTCTTATCTTAAATTAGATATCCCTTTTGAGATACAAGGTTATTTTTTTTACAAAGGTTCTCTTGTTTCAATCCTGAAGACTTAATCTTCCTCCACAAAAATGACATTTTATTGAAGAAAAAAGGCTACAGGCAAAACAAAGTCATGTTCCACAAGCTTTCTAGTCTTATTTTCAGAGTTCCAGTCAATTAGGTATTTTTGACATTTCTGACCTTGGAGCCCTTGACCTTTGATCTTTGGTTTTGAGTTCAGTCCTGTCAGTTGCTACAGTTTTCAAATCTCTTCTGTTAGATTTTGCCAACATCCCTCAGTAGTGGTTAATATTAAAGGGGTCATTGACTGAAAAATTGTGTTTGTGTAGGTTTTATCCTTCTGAAAAGCATCTATGAACCTCTTACACAATCTAAAGCGATGTACTTCTGCATTCTCGACCCTGAGCAGCTCCATTTCCATTATATTTGCCCATTTCCTGGTGATTTCTTGTCAATAAATCAATGTTATCACTTTCACTTATTATTGTGCATATTGGAAATAATGTACGGGCAGACCCTTTTTTCTTTATAAAGTTCGTGTTTCACATTTTGATTGTTTTTGCAACCATACTGTGCTGTTTAATAGTTTGCCCGGTTAGCTTAGCATAGCGCAGCTATCGTGTTGTTTACGTCTTTGGCATTCCAAATACCATTGCATAGGCTATGTTGTGTCCATAATTATAAGAATAACGAGGAAGTAAGAACTCGGTGAACAGGGCTTTATTCAGGATAACACAACTATATACAATAGGCTTAAGGCACTCGCCTGCATGCCAGGTGGTTCCCACGATGAAAGAGGCAGAGCCTCTTCCACCCATTTCCTTTATACCCCGAGTGGCGTCACTACCGGAAACCGGCAGTTAGCCACCCCGGTCTAACCCCCATCCAACCCGGCCGCCATCTTGGTAATACCAGCCTTTTACATATGTTACATTCCCCCCCCCCCTTTAAAAAAAATGTCAGGCACACAAACAACCCACCCAAATTTGTCACCCCACTCACACACTAAAAGGGAAGAACATACAGACGTGGACAAAATTGTTGGTACCCCTCTGTTAATGAAAGAAAAACCCACAATGGTCACAGAAATAACGAATCTGACAAAAGTGGTAATAAATAAAAATTCTATGAAAATTAACCAATGAAAATCAGACAATGCTTTTGAATTGTGGCTCAACAGAATTATTTTGAAAAACAAATTCATGAAACAGGCCTGGACAAAAATGATGGTACCCTTAACTTAATATTTTGTTGCACAACCTTTTGAGGCAATCACTGCAATCAAACAATTTCTGTAACTGTCAATGAGACTTCTGCACCTCTCAGCAGGTATTTTGGCCCTCTCCTCATGAGCAAACTGCTCCAGTTGTCTCAGGTTTGAAGGGTGCCTTCTCCAGACGGCATGTTTCAGCTCCTTCCACAGATGTTCAATAGGATTTAGATCAGGGCTCATAGAAGGCCTCTTTAGAATAGTCCAATGTTTCGCTCTTAGCTATTCTTGGGTGTTTAGCTGTTTGTTATGGGTCATTATCCTGTTGCAAGACCCATGACCTGCGAATGAGACCAAGCTGTCTGACACTGGGCAGCACATTTCTCTCTAGAATACCTTGATAGTCTTGAGATTTCATTGTACCCTGCACAGATTCAAGACACCCTGTGCCAGATGCAGCAAAGCAGCCCCAGAACATAACAGAACCTCCTCCATGTTTCACAATAGGGACAGTGTTCTTTTCTTGGTATGCTTCATTTTTGCGTCTGTGAACATTCAGCTGATGTGCCTTGCCAAAAAGTTGCAGTTTTGTCTCGTCTGTCCATAGGACATTCTCCCAGAAGCTTTGTGGCTTGTCAACATGCAGTTTGGCAAATTCCAGTCTGGCTTTTTTATGATTTGTTTTCAACAGTGGTGTCCTCCTTGGTCGTCTCCCATGAAGTCCACTTTGGCTCAAACGACGACGGATGGTGCGATCTGACACTGATGTACCTTGACCGTGGAGTTCACCATGAATGTGTTTAGAGGTTGTTCTGGGTTCTTTTGTTACCATTCGTATTATCCGTCTCCTCCTGCGGCCACGTCCAGGGAGGTTGGCTACAGTCCTGTGGATCTTAAATTTCTGAATAATATGTGCAACTGTAGTCACAGGAACATCAAGCTGTTTGGAGATGGTCTTATAGCCTTTACCTTTAACATGCTTGTCTATAATTTTCTTTCTAATCTTCTGAGACAACTCTCTCCTTTGCTTCCTCTGGTCCATGTTTAGTGTGGTAAACACCATGTCACCAAACAGCACAGTGACTACTTGTCACCCTTTAAATAGGCCAACTGACTGATTACAAGTTTGTAGACACCTGTGATGTTAATTAGAGGACACATCTTGGTTGAACATGTCCCTATGGTCACATTATTTTCAAACTTTTCTAGGGGTACCATCATTTTTGTCCAGACCTGTTTCATGAGTTTGTTTTTTAAAATAATTCTGCTGAACCACAATTCAAAAACACTGTCTGATTTTCATTGGTTAATTTTCATAGAATTTTTATTTATAACCACTTTTGTCAGATTCAAATTATTTCTGTGATCATTGTGGGTTTTTCTTTCATTAACAGAGGGGTACCAACAATTTTGTCCACGTCTGTATGTACAAAAATAAATAAACTCCTATCCATTCACACAACTAAGGCTGGGGGGCCGGATAGACTGCCAGCGCCCCCTACACGGCTGAGCAGGTTATTCTGCCGTTAAAAGAGAACAATTTAACAAACAAAATAAAATAAGGCCGTGTTTCTAACTCCAAAGCAATCCCCATAACACTGCTACATATACATCACACATAAAATCACAATGGGGTGGGGGCTGCCACTACTGGCAGCCCCCACCCCAACTCCCACCCCACAATGGGCATTCAACACAAAATTACGTTGGGCGTCCAATAAAATAGGTCAAACAAACCAGGTGGGCTCAAATTTACCATAAACGTAATTACTCACCGAGCCACCACCACTCTGACTGCACATTTAGCATACAAATACCAATTAAACAATAACAATCTAAAACTCAGTGCTAAATCAGGCATACCACTATCCCGGCCAATAAAATTTATCATGCAAACACACAGCCTGGGTTTGCAACTAACAACTTAACATGCCTTCTGCACTTCCTCTTTTCTTTCTCTTTTTTGTTTTTTTTTTTAAGTAACTTTACCCGGGCACCAAACAGTGAAACAACATATACAGTGGGGCAAAAAAGTATTTAGTCTGCCACCAATTGTGCAAGTTCTCCCACTTAAAAGATGAGAGAGGTCTCCAATTTTCATCATAGGTATACCTCAACTATGAGAGACAAAATGAGGGGGGAAAAAAATCCAGAAAATCACATTGAAGGATTTTTAATGAGTTAATTGGTAAATTCCTCGGCAAAATAAGTCTTTGGTCACCTACAAACAAGCAAGATTTCTGGCTCTCACAGACCTGTAACTTCTTCTTTAAGAGGCTCCTCTGTCCTCCACTTGTTACCTGTATTAATGGCACCTGTTTGAACTTGTTATCAGTATAAAAGACACCTGTCCACAACCTCAAACAGTCAGACTCCAAACTCCACTATGGCCAAGACCAAAGAGCTGTCAAAGGACACCAGAAACAAAATTGTAGACCTGCACCAGGCTGGGAAGACTGAATATGCAATAGGTAAGCAGCTTGGTGTGAAGAAATCAACTGTGGGAGCAATTATTAGAAAATGGAAGACATACAAGACCACTGATAATCTCCCTCGATCTGGGGCTCCACGCAAGATCTCACCCCGTGGAGTCAAAATGATCACGAGAACGGTGAGCAAAAATCCCAGAACCCCACGGGGGGACCTAGTGAATGACCTCCAGAGAGCTGGGACCAAAGTAACAAAGGCTACCATCAGTAACACACTACGCCGCCAGGGACTCAAATCCTGCAGTGCCAGACGTGTCCCCCTGCTTAAGCCAGTACATGTCCAGGCCCATCTGAAGTTTGCTAGAGAGCATTTGGATGATCCAGAAGAGGATTGGGAGAATGTCATATGGTCAGATGAAACCAAAATCAAACTTTTTGGTAAAAACTCAACTTGTCGTGTTTGGAGGAGAAAGAACACCATACCTACTGTGAAGCATGGGGGTGGAAACATCATGCTTTGGGGCTGTTTTTCTGCAAAGGGACCAGGACGACTGATCCGTGTAAAGGGAAGAATGAACGGGGCCATGTATCGTGAGATTTTGAATGAAAACCTCCTTCCATCAGCAAGGGCATTGAAGATGAAACGTGGCTGGGTCTTTCAGCATGACAATGATCCCAAACACACTGCCCGGGCAAAGGAGGAGTGGCTTCATAAGAAGCATTTCAAGGTCCTGGAGTGGCCTAGCCAGTCTCCAGATCTCAACCCCATAGAAAATCTTTGGAGGGAGTTGAAAGTCCGTGTTGCCCAGTGACAGCCCCAAAACATCACTGCTCTAGAGGAGATCTGCATGGAGGAATGGGCCAAAATACCAGCAACAGTGTGTGAAAACCTTGTGAAGACTTACAGAAAATGTTTGATCTCTGTCATTGCCAACAAAGGGTATATAACAAAGTATTGAGATGAACTTTTGTTATTGACCAAATACTTATTTTACCGAGGAATTTACCAATTAATTCATTAAAAATCCTTCAATGTGATTTTCTGGATTTTTTTTTTTCTCATTTTGTCTCTCATAGTTGGGGTATACCTACAGTATGATGAAAATTGGAGACCTCTCTCATCTTTTAAGTGGGAGAACTTGCACAAGGCCCTCAGTCCTTGGATGGATCCCTCTCCAGGCGTCTCCGTCTCTTCACCTCAGGGCTCCTGCTACGCCGTCTCCTCTCCACCACTGGCAGCTGCAGGTCCCTCGGGCGTCTCCAGACATGAATAGACCTACGTTGATCCGTCTCCATCCAGCCGGGCTCCGCCTGGAACCGCCTCTGGTCGTCCCGCTGCTCATGTGGGCTGTGATCCTGTCGTACTCGAGCATCAACCTTGGTCTTCAAGGGAGCCCTCTTCATTTCATCCAGATCACCAATCCTGCGACAGGCTTCCGTCACCAATCGCTCCAGCTCATGGGCTTGTTTCGGTCTCCTCTTGGCAGGCCGTCGCTGGGAGCACTTTACGATCACCAGGCTCCGCAGTCTAGCCCCTTTTTCTTCCAGCATTGGCGCCTCGTCCTCACGAGCCTCATCGGGGGTCCCGGCGTGCCATCCGGCACCCTCATCCAGGGCAGCTTGCGTGACGGCATCGGGTCCAGCCCGAGACAGCTCCGCATGGTGCAGCCTGCGCTCTCCCTCTGAACCTTTGTCCAGCCAGTCTGAATCCCACACCTAAGCACCCTCCACAACTGGAACAGGCCAGGTTCAGGACGGAAATAACCGCTCCAGTATTCACCAAAAGTGGAACCTCAGCGCCATCTAGCGTGACAGTGCAGCCGATCCTCCCTGTTGTCTCTGGGGAGACGGTATGCACCACTGTCGGAGTCTTATGCGCAGCACCTGGTTCACTCCTACAGCTCCTGCGTACGAAGTTGTCACACACCCTGGCAAAATGGTTCAAAACACCGTACTTGCCACAACGCTTTCCTTTCGCCGGGCATACCCTGGACTTACAGCGGTGCTCAGTGGACCCACACCCATAACACTTTGGCGTACCTGGGGCAGACCTTATCCTGACCAGGGAGGCAAAATCTTCCTCTCCTCATTCGCCATCACAAGGGTCCATGATCAGTGCCTCAGCGCGAGACTCATTCTTCTCCAGAGAAGCCCCTTCAGTAAGGCCTCTCACGATGGTCTCTGCCAACTCGAACTGTTGGGCAAGACTGACAGCCTCAGCCAACGTCAACATCCCTGGGTGTGTCAACAACCTGGACTGGGCCGCCGGGCAGCAGATGTGCTCTGCCAGCTGGTCCCGAATCAACTCGTCCTCCAAAGCCCCAAACCTGCATTCCCTCGCCAGCTCACGGAGGTCCGCCAAAAATCTTCTCACCGGCTCTCCCGACTGCTGGCGGCGCTGTTGAAACTGAATGCACTTCACATTGACATTTT
The DNA here is from genome assembly GCA_020510985.1 of Pholidichthys leucotaenia. Classification (NCBI taxonomy): domain Eukaryota; kingdom Metazoa; phylum Chordata; class Actinopteri; order Cichliformes; family Pholidichthyidae; genus Pholidichthys; species Pholidichthys leucotaenia. The sequence continues at coordinate 169,844,987 of CM035846.1, forward strand.
CCGGTGCCCTAAAGTACCGCGCCATTAGCTTCACCACTTCGTCAAAACTGTCAGCACCTCCAAGGTTCTCAAGAATCCTCTGCCCTTCCATTCCTAAATTATGGACCAACACAGCTCTCACTCGGAGCTTCGCCATCTTGCCCAGGTTTAAGACAACAAGATAGTTCATAAAGGCAGCAAACCTCTAAAAACAGCCGAAAGCTGGCAATGGAATGCTCCATTACCGCTTTTACCTCATCGCCAAATGTTGTGTACATAATTATAAGAAAAACGAAGAAGTAAGAACTCAGTTAACAGGGCTTTATTCAGGATAACACAACTATATACAATAGGCTTATGGCACTCGCCTGCATGTCAGGTGGCTCCCACGATGAAAGAGGCAGAGCCTCTTCCGTCCACTTCCTTTATACCCCAAGTGGCGTCACTACCGGAAACCGGCAGTTAGCCACGCCGGTCTAACCCACATCCAACCCGGCCGCCAGCTTGGTAATACCAGCCTTTTACATATGTTACAGGCTGTAATAGGCCTGTGAAACTCACCAAAACATATGTCCAACTCCAAGTTGTTACCTGACTTGTTTTAGTACTACTATGTGTATGTAGAATCCCTCAGCTATTTCTGTTACCATTATTGTTATTGATATTAGCCAAATTAGCTTCCAATTGCTAGTGTGTTATTTATTCTCGTAATAAACTTTGACTCACTCCTAATAACATTGCATGGACTCAAATGAACATGAATGAGCTCATGCAGACTTTGGCAATACATGTCCATTACACAGCGGGGGAGCTGGAGCCTATCCCAACATCTTTGGATAAGAGGCAGGGTACACCCTGGACAGATCACCAATCTCTCACAGGGCCAACACAGAGAGACAAACAACTGCTCACTCTCACATTCATACATAAAGACAATTTCAAATCCCCAGTTGATGCCAGTTAACCTAATGTGCATGTTTTTGGCCTGTGGGAGGAAACCGGAGTACCCGGAGCAAACTCACACAGTGTGGCTACAGTAGTAGCTTGCCACTACCATTGTCTGTCTGGAGTGAATGAATAATGTATCTATTTGTAAAGCGTCTTTGAGTGTCTATGATAAAGTACTATATGAATCTGATACATTATTATTATTATAAATGTGATACGTGAATTTGGGAGGGTTTGGACCCTGGGGCTTACTGTAGCTGGCATCGGGCGTCAGATATCATGACGTCAGGTGGGCTGGGGTCTCTGTATATATGTCTATACTTCTGTAATAGTTCAGTTGGTTTCTCGGCATAAGATGGCTCATGGCTCGCTTATTTCATACATAACACTCACCAGCTGCATCACGGTGTGGTATGGAAGCTGCACCACCTCCTGCCGGAAGACACTACAACACACAGTGAAAGCAGCCAGCAAGACTCATTGGTGAACCCCTGCCCCCCATCTCGGACATCTACGTCACCCGCCTCACCCGCAGAGCCATCAACATTGCAGGCGACACCTCCCACCCCTCACACTCCCTCTTCAGCCCCCTACCCTTGAGGAAAAGGTACCGGAGCCTCCGGGCCAGCTCCACAAGACTGCTAAACAGCTTTGTTCATCAGGCCATCAGGACTCTGAACTCTGTCCACCACCACCCCTCCCCCTGTACCATAACGCACTCACCCACACAATAACTACCTCAGCTGTTGGCACAGAAATACTGGCACACCAACGGTAATACATTTGCTGCTGTATGTCTTTGCACTTTACTGCAACCATTTTTTTTTTATCTGCTGCTGTCTGTCATTGCAATACTGATCATGTGCAGTCCTATCTCTCACTGTCTGCACCTACACTAGTACATTGAACTTGGTACTACGAGTATTACTGCTCTACTTTTCTGTATATAAGATTGCTGGGTCTCATCGTTTATCGTTTATCTTTATTTGCAGTATGGGAGGTCTGGGTCTATTTTTTGTTGCTATTTGCACTATGGGTAGCAGTACTGTACATAGGCTGCTGTTGTTTTTTAAGCCTTATTCCTTTTTCTTTTTTTATATTCTACACACCACTGAAGAGAGAGAGAGAAATGCCATTTCAATTCTCCTGTATGTCCTGTACGTATAGTAGTACTGACAAATAAAAATCTTTGAATCTTTGATTCAACGCTCAGGGTGGTCGGGTGACAAAAAACGTGTTTGGTGGACACGCAGCCTTGCACATATGATGTTCGTCTATTTAAACGATAATTTTCCACGTAAATAACAATGTGGGTTGTTGTCTGACTGTTAGGCTGCGTGTCCGCCAAATGCGTTTTTTGTCACCTGACCGCCCTGAACGATTTTTTTTTCAGCATTTGTGCACTGTGCTCTGGAAAATGAAAAGTCTGTGCCCTGTATCCCAACAACAGCTTGTCACTCTCGGCCCAGCACTTCCGCTTTTCCTATGGTCAGACTTTCTACTGATTTTTTAATAGCAGTCTCTAAATAACAATGGACGGGAAACATATTCTAGCAACTCTGGATGTAAAATATGATGACACAAAAACAGAAGTCTGAGTAGAGACTGTATCAGCGTCCTTTGTCTCGGCCTTCCTTATTCTGATTGGCTGCTTAGAAAGGTCTGACTGACAAGCTCAGCTGCAGTCTGAAAAGTTGAACTTTTTTCAATGCTAAGCGCCCTGAACGCCACAACAAAAAACAGTCACCGCTCAAAGCATTTCAGTGCCGAGGGCACTCAGCGCTGTAAACGCTGGACTACATAGGGAGTGAATAGAAAACCGTCACCCAGAGCGGAAAAAAACGCATTTGGATGACATGCAGCCTTAAAGTATAAGGTTGTGGAAATATGCAAATTAAAAAACTACAAACACAGGCATCTTAAACTATGTCACATTTCCAAAGAGTGCCCAGGGTGAAGTAACTAACAGGCTTCTGGATAAGCTGCAGCTCTCAAAATTCAAAACAATACCTTTGTGTTGTTTTTCTCCTCTTTGGATCCTTCCTTCATCGGTCAGGAAACAGGAGGTGAGGTTTTAGTAGTCATGATCGTGTTTGGTGATGTGGGATGATGGGAGATGTTGTCCACTAATCATTTTCACAATATTACTCTGTTATTATATGACAGCTGACATCTTTAATTACGTATATTTTTTTTTTAATTGACAAACGTGTAACTCATGGCAAAATTTGATCAGGATCAAAAGATAATTTCACTCTTGCCATTCATTTCAATGGAGAATTTTTCCAATGAGGCCGTCTACACTTACAGTTTGTCACCGATCTCATGAACGCGCAGAATGACACACGAAGGTAGCAAAAAGTGATGATGTCAATGCATTTGTATGGCAATGTTAGCTTAATTTAAACACAGAAAATGTCGAATTGGCGTGCAACTGGTTCATGTAGCCATCACCATCTTATAAAAGATGGTGATGGCAATCAGAATACAAGTTTTTTAGATTCATATTGGCCACCAGAGTTTACCAAAGGAGGATTTTGTGGACTGCCTTTTCATATGAGTTGGCTGACGGATGGGTGCTCCTGATGTACCCCTTCCCATTTATCTGGGCTTAGGGCTGGCACAGGGAGTACAATGGCTTGTGCTCCCCCTCTGGCTGAGTAACCAACTTTTCTTACCCCATTCTAACATGCTGAGCACCAAACTAGAAAGCAGGAAGGACCATTTTTATATGGTCTTTGGTATGAGCTGATCAGGTCAGGAAGGGCATCCAGTGTAAAATTGAAGTGCGGCTCATTGCAATATCAGGTGATGATATGCTGTGGGGACCCCAAAAGTGAGCAGCTGAATAATTATAATATTAATATAATATAAGTATAATATATCCCTCCATGGATCACCACATTACCATGGTGGAGGGGTTGGTGTGTTCTAATAGTCCCAGGAGCTGGGGTAGCATCTCCCAAGGCAAACTGATCCTGGGTGAGGGGCCAGACCAAGAGCAGTCCAGTGGATCGTGAAGAAAAAATTACAAGGATCCAGTGTACCAAAGGAGCCATATGGGTCTGCCCTCCAGTGGATTCACCACCTGCAGGAGGGATTGTGGAGATCATGGTTCTGTGTGAACTGGGCAACTGTTGGGCTGCTCTGCTTGGACTGCTGTCCTTGTGACCCAGACCCCCGGATGAGCGATAGAAGATGGATGGATGTATAAATATAATATATTATTATTATTATTATTATTATTATTATTATTATTATTATTTATTAAATAATCAATAAATAAAAATACCTTACAAATATAACAAAATAAGCCAGATTAATGCATTATATACGAGGGGGGGCTGAAAAGTTCATAGTGGTCAAATTTGACCAAATGTGGTTTAAAAAGTGTGTGGACCGAAGGGGAGACTATGTTGAAAAATAAACCACATTTGGTCACATGAACTGTGAAGTTTTTACCCTCCACTACCACCACCGTATGGTAAACAGAAATCCACAGTTAAAAGCAGGAACATGGCATAAACGCTTTCGGCAACATGGGCTCCCCTGGGCGGGGGGACTTCTTTGGGCATGGGGTCCCCAGGGTGTGTGACAGAGGCACTGGGGTGGGCCCGCTGTGGGGGTGCCTGGGGGGCTTGCACCAGGGGGTGTGGGCCGGTCTCCACCCCGGGGGGTGGGGTCACTGGCTTCCTGGGGCCCGGGGATGGGTGTCGGCCCCGCGGGGGGGGGGGGTCCTGGGGTGTGGGCTCACCGTGCCGGCTGCCGAGCAACCTGGCCTCCCTTGATCGTCCCTCTGGGGGCGGATGCCTGGCTTTCCTGGGGCTTGCTGACCTCGGACGTTTGTGCCCTGTGGGGGTTGGTGGCGCAGCCTTGCCTGCTCGGGGTTCCCGGGGGGAGAGCTGCTGCGACCAGCCCTCCGCTTCGTATGTTTCCTGACAAACCACTCACATGCACACACTTATTTTACGCACGTTCTCATATATATGCACGCAAACATACACGCACAAGTGTCTGTCCTTTAACAGGTGCGGAAACCAGACTCGTGTTGAGACATCTTTGGTGGAAGAAGCAGTTTGTCTTTTGTTTGTTTTAGTTGTTGGTTTGTTTGGGGGGGGTTTTGTCTGTTCCCCTCCCTTTTCTTCTCCCCCTCCACACACTTCCTTTCCCTCTTCCCCATCCTGTTGGGTCTTCCATGGGTAAAATAATTAAAATGAAGTATTAAAAGTTATTACAGGAGGAGTTTACAACAATATACAATACACAGTTAGGTACTGTATAAGCTCCTCTTGGCAAAGTAAATCTGTTTTGGCACAATAAGGGTGACAGATCCCTGTTCTGTTTGCCTAGCTGCCTGACAGGACGGGGGGGAGGGGGGAGCAGGAACATAGCATAAACGCAGTGTGACACAAGACAAGAGACTGCATACCTCCACCAAGATGGGCAGTAGTTTTAAAATTAAAGTTAAAAAGTCAATTTTGTGATTGTGATCAACTTTTTAACAATCACATATGACTTGAGACAAAAAGCAGCTCTGATGAAATTTTTGTGCAAATCTGCTGATTATTTGTTGTTATCCTGGTAACAGACGATCCATATCATCACATAACCTCACTGACAGAGAAAATAAGTTTACGATCCAAGATGGGCCAAATAAATTAGGAAGACCACAAACACCTTGGTTATTATCACTAATCAGATACAATATGACAATAATCTATCCTGTTATAAATGTAGTACTTTATGGACATTTTTAACTTTCTCAAGACTAAAACTTCAGATGCACTTATTTTTCTTTGTAAAGTATAATTTCGCTCCCATTTTATCACTATTAACTTGGTCTCAGGCATCAACCATTAGTTTGTGAAGTCTAGTTTGAAGTCCACCATCCTGGTTTTTTGAGGTCAAACATCACAAGAAAGATGCAAATCCTAATGAGAAAGCATAGCATGCTACCAAAGAATGAAATTTTATTTTACTCTAAATGTTGTCATAGTTTACAAAATTAACATTATATTAAAATATATACACTACCGTTCAAAAGTTTGGGGTCACTTAGAAATTTCCTTATTTTGAAAGAAAAGCACTTTTTTTCAATGACGATAACTTTAAACTAATCAGAAATACACTCTATACATTGCTAATGTGGTAAATGACTATTCTAGCTGCAAATGTCTGGTTTTTGGTGCAATATCTAGATAGGTGTATAGAGGCCCATTTCCAGCAACTATTACTCCAGTGTTCTAATGGTACAATGTGTTTGCTCATTGCGTCAGAAGGCTAATGGATGATTAGAAAACCCTTGTGCAATCATGTTAGGTCTGCAATGCTGTAATTGCTGCAAATGGAGGATTCTTTGACGAAAGCAAAGTTTGAAGGAAAAAATTATTATTTCAAATACAAATCATTATTTCTAACCTTGTCAATGTCTTGACTATATTTTCTATTCATTTTACAACTCATGGTGGTAAATAAGTGTGACTTTTCATGGAAAACACAAAATAATTGTCTGGGTGACCCCAAACTTTTGAACGGTAGTGTAAATAAACTCATGAAGAAAGTATCATAAGCTCATACTGTAAATGAATTGAGAAGTAGTGTCATTTTTTTTATTGACTTCAAATGAGTCACCCCTTCTGACCATTAGAGTTTGCAAGGCATCGGCAGTCTGACTTCACCCTTTAAGACCTGTAAGATACCTCCACTGTTCACTGACAAAGGTCCAAACGCTAGCATGTAAAAGTGGTGTGGCGCTTTCAGATAAAAGCATGCACTTATCAAACCACACAGAAAATATGTTCCTTGCACTGTTACCTTTACATGTGAGTTGGAGGAAAACAATAGTGCATCAGGCCATGAAACTTCACCAAGGTTCTTTCCCTTTGATATAGTTAAGAGTAGCACTGCTTATCTCAACCCACTGCTGTAACATACAATTTTAATCACATAACAACAGCTGTGGAATTTGAGCATTGTTAAAACAGATCACTACTCATCCACTTCTTACTCCACATCAATGCTTTAGTCATTATTTATTATTCCAATTAGACACACCATCTGGATGATATTTGTGCCCTCCTACAGATGTGAGTAGGCCTGTGAGCTGCCACTTTCTATTTCTGTGCGTCATGCATCCATGGATACCAACTTCATTCAGCATTTGAATCTTTTATTCTCACACTCACTTACTTACTAAAGAAAAGCTGAATTATCATGTAATTGTCATGGTCAACTGGTATACTGAGAGAGGCTATCAGGTTGATTAATTTACTAGTTATTATCAACACTAAAATTAAGTATATTAGTATTAAAGGAACAGTCATATGCTGTATGTACATATCAGAGCAAGCAGCTCCCAACATGCTCACTGTGTTCTACTGTATGTTGTTGTACTTGGATGTTTTCAGAGGTCATATTAACCAAATAGTGTTTGTCTTTGACAGTTTTTTAGCAGTGATGGAAAAATCTGAATGCTGGATTTCATTTTGACAGATTACACTGAGTGATTTATTGTATCATTTACAATAATTCCCACCTGTCCACTTTATAGTGCAGATCTTTCACAATTTTTATGACAGTTCACTTTTTTCTCCATTTGTGTGCACTAGTCATCTCCACTCTGCTACAGCTGCAAAAATGTCAACGCAGCAGAGTGTGAAAACTGTCTTTAAACAGCCAAACAGTTATGATGTTGTTGATAAAAGGGTTAAAAAGGAGGGACTGATAAAGGGAAGAATGAAGCACAACTAGAACTGCACTCAACAGAGATGCAGACCCATACCCTGGACCCTATCCTAACTGAGGTGGAAGTCAATGGTAAATTCTAAGTATTCAGTCCTTATTGTAATGGGAATGTCCAGATTAACTAGAATCAGACCCGACTGACCCTCAAGGTAAAAGCCAAGGTCAAGGTCATTTGGCATTTGTTATGTGCCCAAGATACCGTTCTAACGTGCACAATTTTCTTGCCCTTAGCTCTTATAACAAAGTCACTATTGGCCAAAATTGATTTTGGCCTTTTGTGAGCCTGTGACCTTGACCTTTGACCTTGTAAGCCCTAAAACATAAATGTAGGATAGCTAAGTAGACGGTTATGCTGTTTATTCCATCTTGCTACAATGCTCCGCACTTGGTATATATATTTATATATTTATGTGTATGTATGTATATCCACTGCTCTTATTTATATCTTCCGTATCTTCTTAATTATTGCTCTGAGTGTTGCTATCCCTGTGCTGTTGCAATCCTGGAATTTCCCCATTGTGGGACTAATAAAGGCTTATCTTATCTTATCTTATCTTAAACATAGTAATACATGCTAAAGTTGGATTTACACCACCTCCGGATGCAGTCTGTTGCGGATGCAGTGCAGATGGAGCCTCGTGTCCATCCCTACCAGCTCCATTTGTGTTTGAATACAAGCTTCCACAAGAATTATATAAAATTGTATAAAATAACGCGAGATCTCGAGAATGACCCAAGCGAGACCGAGCAGGTCCGATTGCGATCATGTGACAAAAAGGAAGCATGATATACCGGCTCTCCACCTGGATTTTTGTGTTCTAATAATACATAAGTAGCCTGTTAATTTTAAAACTGGAAGGGTGGTTTAGAGGTAGAGCATCTGGGAGGTTGGGGTTCAAGTCCTGGCTGGGTCATGCCAAAGACTATATAAAAATGGAACTTCCTGCCATCCAGCTTGGTGCTCAGCAAAAATGGAACGGAGGAGGGAAATGTGGGTGGCAGTGGCTCAGAAGGTTGAGCGGGTCATCCAATAACCAGAGGGCTGGTGGTTTGAATCCCGCTCTCTCCAGCCATCCTGCCATTGTGTCCCTGGGCAAGACACTTTACCCACCTTGCTTCCAGTGAATGAATGAATGAATGAATGAATTTATTTCGGATAGTACAGTACAGGTTAAAAGAAACTGAATAATATAACGACAAGGTCAAATTAGACAATGACTCCTCTGATTATACAATTCAACGTAAGTTATCCGAAATGGGTGATGGCTGAAGCCGCAGCTTATATTGCCCACCCATATTCCATCCAAGAATTCAAAAGAGAAAAAGAGAAAACAGACAAGAGCGATTACAATTCAAAACAAAGCTAAGACAAAATGTGACAGAGAAAAAAAAAACTAAGCTAAGCTAAGTTAAACGATTACTATTCAAAAACAAATCTAAGATAAAATGTGACAGAAAAGAAAAAAAAAAACAAAACTAAGCTACAACACAACACAGGCTGGATATGTCAATCCTTATGTGATTTTACATGTCGTCTTGTATATATGTTTGGAGTATTTCTTCCTTTAGTTTTTGTTTAAATTGTCCAAGCGTTGTATATGATTTTAATTCAGGTCCAAAATCGTTCCATAATCTGACACCTTGCACTGAAATACAGTGTTGCTTGGTGGTTGTTCTCACTGTAGGCTTTTGAAATATACATGTTCCTCTGAAGTGATATCATTTCTCCCTTATTTGGAACAACTTTTGGATATTTGCGGGCAGTGATAAATTCTTCACTTTAAACATTATGATTGCAGTTTTAAAGTCAACCAGATCTTTCAACTTGAGAGTTGTTTTTTTTTAAGAAAAAGTGGGTTTGTTGGTTCCCTGTAAGCTGCTTTGTTTATTATTCTAATAGCTCTCTTTTGAAGCATAAAGAGTGGATATATGTTTGTTTTATATGTATTTCCCCATACTTCATTACAATATGTCATGTATGGGAGTATTAATGAATGATACAAGGTGTATAGTGTGGGTTGATTCAGCAAATATTTCACTCTGTGTAATATTGCAATTGATTTGGATACTTTACCTTTAATATAATTAATATGTGACTTCCAACACAGTTTATTATCAATTATTACTCCAAGAAATTTAGTTTCAGATACCCTTTCAATCTCTACACCATTTACACTGAGTTTAGGTACTGGGATGTTGTGATGGTTGTTAAAGACTATAAATTTTGTCTTACTTAAATTGAGCGTTAATTTGTTTGAATCAAACCACAGTTTAAGCTTTCCTAATTCCTTTCCGAGTGTATCCAGAAGTTGTTCCAAATTGTTTCCACTGCATAATAGATTAGTGTCATCGGCAAATAATATTAAGTCCATTTTTTCTGAAACTTTACATATATCATTTATATACATATTGAATAATAATGGTCCCAAAACTGAACCCTGTGGGACTCCACAGGTAACCTTCAGTAACTGTGAGTTTTTGTTGTTAACACATACATACTGATATCTATTCTTGAAGTAACTACTTAACCAGGACAGTGCTACCCCTCTAATACCACAATTTTGTAGTTTCTTTAATAATAGATTATGATCTACTGTATCAAATGCTTTTTTAAGATCCAGGAATACTCCAACTGAATACACTTTATTTTCAATGGCTGTTGATATTTTTTCTGTAAATTCCATTAGGGCATATGCAGTTGTCCTCTTGTGTCTGAACCCATATTGCTGCTCACACAATAAATTATTCTTCAGTATGAAGTTGTCAATTCTCTCATAGAATATTTTTTCAAGTATCTTGGAAAATTGCGGTAAAAGTGAAATTGGTCTATAGTTTGAGAGTTCCCCTCTGTCGCCCGTCTTGTATATCGGAATTACTTTAGCTATTTTCATTGCATTGGGAAATATACCTGTTTGGAGAGACAGGTTACAGATATATGTCAGTGGTTTTACTAGGCATTCAATAACAGTTTTGACTAGGAGCATGTCAATACCATCAGAGTCCTTAGATGTTTTACTTTTGAACGATTTAACAATTTCAATGACCTCTCTTTCGTCTGTGTTCTTTATGAAGATGGAGTCTTTTACAGCAGTGTTATTGCATATTGTATCACCTGTAGGCACTGTAGTGGGTATTTCTCGAGCCAAATTAGGTCCAATGTTAACAAAAAAATTATTAAATTCATCTGCAGGTGAAGCTATATTCACACTCTGAGTCGTTTTATTCACTGTAAAAAAAAAAGGCTGAGAAAACTCAAATTATCAAGGCAACATGATGCGATAGATTTTTGAGTTTTCTCAACAATTTATGAAGTTGTTGACTAAACTTAAGTTCCCAAGTTAAGATATGAGTTCTGCTAACTTGGAGTTTTTAGTTTACTTAAAAAGAATATTTTGGTGGAAAGAGCAACAAATTTCTTATTGAAATACCACGCATTTTTACTTTAATCATACGTATATTATTTTATGGAATAAACAAAGAATTCCTCCTTCAATATGATAAAACTGTGTGTTTATACCAATTCAAATATTATTGAGACTAACAATGAAATTCTTGTTTTAATGCTGTCTTTCCACTTTTAATAAAAGCAGATATTCTTGTTGCATTAACATAAAAAATTATGTATTATGTATATGTAATGTATGAAAATAATGCTCAAAGCATAGCTCAAACTTTGCTTTTATTCTTTAAAGGCAGCAAAGGCATTTTGAACATGTGTCTGGCTTTATACATGTGCAAACATTTCTCTTTGTAGACAGTATTGTCTATCTCTGTACATAAAACTCACTTGGCCTTAACACAACTGTTGTCCACTCTTATTTAACTTAAAACTGTTAAAATCAGTGCCACATAAAAGAATCTTAAAAAAAATAAAAATAAAATTACAGCACTGGCTTCAATATTCTTTCTTCAATAAAATGCAAGCATGTAAGAGACAAGTGTGACAACAGTGACAATGAACATGGTTGGGCCACAACAACAATGATTATAGGAACTGCAATTGTAAAATTATGACATATGCAGCCATTAAGCTAAGTTAACATGTAACAAACAGGCACTATATGTGAACTGGCACAGACACTTGCAACATTTTGTGCTTCCCATTTACAGCTGAAGCTTTGTTCTCAGCAACCTTATGCGCTGTGAGCATCGAGAACCAGGGTCAAAAAAGATGCACTGAACAGCCTCAAAAGTGTAGAACATCTCCTTTGGATAGTCAATGTTCATTGTGTACAAGAGGCCAAACAGATATGCAAAGGCAGTGCAGAGGTCTGGTAAGTCTTGCAGGATGATGGCCCCCTCCAGCACAACAGCCACATTAACTGCATTCAGTGCATCATCATCTTCATGAACGGAGAGGATTGCAACAGTCGCATCCCTGATCACTTGTTCTTCTGTGTCGCTAGCCTATGGAAAAAGCACGGATACATGATTTACAGTTAATGACAACTGAGAGACAGAATACATCTCTACCAACATATAAAATAATTAAATAATGAGGGAAATATGTCAGTGGTATATCAAAGATCATTGATATACCATTTTCTTAGTCATCACTCTCTTTATGCAGCTGGAAGAGTTCATATTAAAAAAATGAGTCAATGGCTTTATTCAAAAGGTACAGGATAAACATTAATAATCACCTTTGGATGAATAAAGCCACTTTCTCCCAAAAAACCTAAATCATGCAAAGGTACTCCAGTGGGAACAGGTGTGTCTGTCACGACTCGCCGCTCATCAGCGGCGCCAGCTGCGCGCACACCTGCACCTCGTCAGCGGCAAGGGATTTAAACCACCCTGCCCTGGGCTTCGGCCTGAAGCCGTCTGATCTCGTCGGCCTCCCTTGCTGAAAGGAACCCCCTTCTTCAAGCAAGATTACCCACGTAAGCATCTCTTACCTTCTTCTCCAGTCTTCTCCCCTGTGCACAGGTGGATCTCCTGGCGGCGGACCACGTCTCCTCACCGCCGCATCCTCGCTGCTGTCACAGGCACTCCAGGTCGCTGTCTCCCGGGCTACGCCCTTGTCAACGCCAGCCACCTGCCCAAACCAAGTAAGCCAGCACATCCTGTTAATTCCCTGTATTGGTGTGGTGCCCGTTACCCTTCTCCCTGTGCTCTCTCCCATAGGGTTGTCCGGCTGCACGGCTACCTGTCTCCGCGCCTGACGCAGACGTCCACCACCAATACATCTACACCTCACAGACACGCAGCCACACACTCTTGTTGTTGAATAAAGCTGTTAAATCTACTCTGAGCCTGCGTGTGTGTCTCCTGAGCCGTGCATTATGTCAGTACGGCTTCAGCCGAGCGGCTCGGCAGACAGCGGGCTCACACGCCGTCTTACCACCCTCGAGGCTCGGGTGGATTTAATAGCCCACCAGCAACAAGTGATTCTCAACCAATTAACCCTCATTACTAACCGATTAGACCGACTGGACCCCCGGCAGCCGTTCCCCCCGGCTTGTCAGGGTGGCGCAGCTCCCGCTGCTCCGGCGGCCAGCCAGCCTGCTCCGGGCGCGCCGGCACGACTCACACCCATTCCAACCCCCGCCCGCTTTAGCGGCAAGCTCGGTGGAGCGCGGGGGTTTATCATGCAATGTGAGTCAGTGTTCCACCGCGTTCCCGGAGATTTTCCCTCAGACCACAGCCGGATTGGCTATATTGGGAACCTCCTGGAGGGTCGGGCGCTTACCTGGGCTTACGCCGTAATGGCGAAGCCCAGCTACACCACCCTCACCTATGGCCAGTTCGTGCATCAGTTTCTGGAAGTGTTCGATCACTCGCGTATGGAGAGTGTCCAGGTCGATCGCCTCCTCAGTCTCCAACAGGGGAGCTGATCGGCCGCCGATTACGCGATCGACTTCCGGGTCACAGCGGAGGAAGTTGGCTGGGAAGAGCGTTCGCACTGCGGCGTCTACCTTCGCAGCCTTAACTCCGGTCTGAAGGATGAGCTGGCTGGCCGGGATATCCCGGAGACGCTAGCGGAGCTGACTTCCCTTGCCATCAGCTTGGACAACAGGCTGCGCGAGCGCGCCTCGGAGCGGAAGTCCACTTCTCGCTCGCGGGGAGCCTCGGTGCGCCTGTCCCAAGCTCGCCCCCTGGCGTTACCACCACCAGAGTCCTCCAAGGAGTCGGAACCGATGGTGATGGGCCAGTCAAAGCTCCTTCCAGTGGAGAAACAACGCCGCCGTGAGTTGGGCCTCTACATGTATTGCAGGGGCAGCCAGCACACCGTGGAGCATTGTCTGGAAAAGCCAAACGGGGATGTCCATGAGTCACTGTAGGGGGCCTCACGGACTCTAATCGGTTAACTCCCCTCACTCATTTGACGCTGCCCATCCGTTTCTGTCACAACCCCACAGGGCATCTCACGCATGCACTGGTGGACTCAGGCGCGGAGGGAAACTTTATTTCACAGAGCCTGGCAACCCGATTGGGCATCCGTTGCCACCCTCTTGCTACTCCTCTTGCCCTAGTCAACCTCTCCCGTGTCTCCCTGGGGAAAGTGACTCACCGGACGATCCCCGTTCCGGTCATCATCTCCGGAAACCACCGGGAGGACATCACCTTCTATGTCCTGTCACCCTCTGTCTCACCGGTAATACTTGGATACCCATGGCTCCGCCTCCACAACCCTGTCCTGGACTGGAAGACCAGAAGAGTGGCAGCCTGGAGTCCCTTCTGCATGGGCACCTGCCTCCAATCCGCAGCCTGCGCCCCATCCTCTCCTCCCTCTGCCAAGGATGCCGCGCCCCCGGATCTCACCTTGGTGCCCTCAGAGTTCCACGACCTGGGCGCAGTCTTCAGCAAGTCCAAGGCGATGTCCCTTCCTCCACACCGGCCCTACGACTGTGCCATAAACATCCGCCAGGGGGCTCCATTACCCTCGGGACGTCTCTACAGCCTGTCAGTGCCGGAGAGGGAGGCAATGAACACCTATCTCAAGGAGTCACTCAGTGCTGGGATAACCCGCCCTTCGTCATTTCCATTAGGCGCAGGGTTCTTCTTCGTCTCCAAAAAGGACGGTTCTCTTCGCCCCTGCATAGATTACTGCGCCCTCAACGACATCACAGAGAAGGACCGCTACACCCTGCCCCTAATGGACACCGCCTTCCACTCCCTCCAGGGGGCGACCTGGTTCACCAAGCTGGACCTCCGCAGCGCTTACCACCTCGTCCGGATCCGGGAGGGAGACGAGTGGAAGACAGCCTTCCGTACCCCGAACGGCCACTTTGAGTACCTGGTTATGCCGTTCGGGTTGACCAACGCCCCAGCTGTCTTTCAGTGCCTCATCAATGACGTCCTCCGGGACTTCATCGGCCTTTTTGTGTTCGTCTACCTGGATGATATCCTCATCTTCTCCAGATCCAGGAACGAGCACCAGGTCCACGTGAGGCGGGTCCTTCAGAGGCTGCTGGAGAACCAGTTATATGTGAAGGCTGAAAAATGTGAATTTTATGCCAAGACAATGTCCTTCCTGGGTTTCGTCATCTCCCACGATCAGGTGCTCCCAGACCCAGCGAAGGTTAAAGCGGTGGTAGATTGGCCCACACCTACCTCAAGGAAACAGGTGCAGCAATTCATCGGGTTTGCCAATTTCTACCGCCGCTTCATCCCAAACTTTGGAGCCATCGTCGGCCCTCTGACCCGCCTCACCTCCCCGAAGACCCCGTTCCGGTGGACTGAAGAGGCCGCAGCGGCCTTCCAGGCGCTGAAGGCGGAATTCTCCTCCTCCCGGGTCCTCAGCCAGGTTGACCCCACGCTGCAGTGCATCGTCGAGGTAGATGCTTCGGATACAGGGGTGGGGGCGGTGTTGTCCCAGCGGTCACCTGCTAACGGGACCAAACGGCCCTGCGCCTTCTTCTCTCAGCGCTTGTCCCCGGCGGAACGAAATTATGACGTGGGGGACAGAGAGCTGCTCGCCATCAAGCTCGCGCTTCAGGAGTGGCGCCACTGGCTGGAGGGGGCCGCCTTGCCTTTCGTGGTCCTCACTGATCACAAGAACTTGGAATATTTAAGAACTGCCAAGCGTCTGAATGCCCGCCAGGCGCGCTGGTCCTTGTGCTTTGCGAGGTTCCGCTTTACCATCATGTTCCGGCCGGGCTCCAAGAACGGCCTACCCGACGCCCTCTCCAGGCAATTCGCCCCTGAGGCGTCAGAGGACGCAGTCCACACCATCCTGCCCAGGTCGTGCGTCGTGGGGGCCATCTCCTGGGACATCGAGAGCAAGATCCGGAGGGCGCAGGAGTCGGAACCGGACCCTGGCGGCGGACCGGAGGGAAGGCTCTTCGTTCCATCTGCTGTCCGGGGGGAGGTTATTCACTGGCTCCACACATCCAAACTCACCTGCCACCCTGGGTCCTCCCAGATGATCGACCTGCTCCAATGCTCCTTCTGGTGGCCAGGGCCGCGGAAGGACGCCGCCCGCTACACCTGGGCCTGCCCCGTTTGGGCCACCAGCAAGTCAGGTAACGCTCCCTCCGCGGGCCTGCTCCAGCCCCTGCCCGTCCCTGGTAGGCCCTGGTCGCACATCGCCCTCGACTTCGTCACCGGTCTCCCCATCTCCAACAACTTCAACACAGTTCTGACCATCGTTGACCGCTTCTCCAAGGCCGCCCACTTTGTGCCATTACGGGGGCTCCCCTCTGCCTTGGAGACGGCTGATCTCCTCATCCAGCACGTGGTCAGGCTGCATGAGATACCGGTTGACGTGGTCTTTGATCGGGGCCCTCAATTTGCCTCGGACATCTGGAAATGCTTCTGCAACGCCCTAGGAGCCAAAGTAAGCCTCTCCTCCGGCCATCACCCCCAATCCAATGGGCAGTGTGAACGGACCAACCAGGAGCTGGAGGCTGCTCTCCGCTGCATCACCGCGTCGAAGCCCGCGTCCTGGAGCACACATCTCGCCTGGGTGGAGTATGCCCACAACACATCTCGCTCTTCTGCTACTGGGATGTCCCCCTTTAAGGCATCCCTGGGCTATGATCCACCTCTGTTCCCCGCGCAGGAGAGCGAGTTAGCTGTCCCCTCGGTCCAGGCACACCTTAGGCGATGCCGCTCCTTCTGGTCCACGGCGCGCAATGCGCTTTTACGCACAGCAGAGCACATCAAGTCCACGGCGGACCGGCACAGGACACCTGCCCCTGCCTACCAGGTGGGCCAACGAGTCTGGGTATCCACACAGGACGTCAATTTAAAGGGTGAGAGGAGAAAGCTGGCCCAACGTTTCATTGGCACATACCCCATCACCAAAATTGTCAACCCGGTGGCTGTGCGTGTGGCTATTCCCCCCTCCCTCCGCATCCATCCCACCTTCCACGTCTCCAAGGTGAAACCGGTGGTGTCTGATCCCCTCTGCCCTCCACCTGCAGCGCTGCCCGCGCCCCGGATGATAGGTGGCCACCCGGCCTGGACAGTCTCTGCCATCCTGGACTCCCGGTGCCGGGGTCGCAGGCTACAGTACTTGGTGAACTGGGAGGGCTATGGACCCGAATGGAGACAATGGGTGCGTCCCTCGTTTGTGTTGGATCCCTCTCTCATCACTGAGTTCCACCGAGCGCACCCGGAGAAACCATTGCCAGGAGGCGCTGCTAGAGGGGGGAGTACTGTCACGACTCGCCGCTCATCAGCGGCGCCAGCTGCATGCACACCTGCGCCTCGTCAGCGGCAAGGGATTTAAACCACTCTGCCCTGGGCTTCGGCCTGAAGCCGTCTGATCTCGTCGGCCTCCCTTGCTGAAAGGAACCCCCTTCTTCAAGAAAGATTACCCACGTAAGCATCTCTTACCTTCTTCTCCAGTCTTCTCCCCTGTGCACAGGTGGATCTCCTGGCGGCTACGCCCTTGTCAACGCCAGCCACCTGCCCAAACCAAGTAAGCCAGCACATCCTGTTAATTCCCTGTATTGGTGTGGTGCCCGTTACCCTTCTCCCTGTGCTCTCTCCCATAGGGTTGTCCGGCTGCACGGCTACCTGCCTCCGCGCCTGACGCAGACGTCCACCACCAATACATCTACACCTCACAGACACGCAGCCACACACTCTTGTTGTTGAATAAAGCTGTTAAATCTACTCTGAGCCTGCGTGTGTCTCCTGAGCCGTGCATTATGTCAGTGTCTAATAGGTCAGGGTTGCTCTTTGTATAGAGTAAAAAAAAAATGAATCTTTAGCCTAATTGATTAGAAAAAGGTAATGTAATAATAAATATGCTCATAAAAGCAATGGCTATGAAATCATTCAGTCAATTTTGAACTAACTTAAGAATACTTACTGAACACTGCAGGAAAACTTGGAAGTGTCATCTCGGACAAAGATGGTGAGTCCTCTCAGAGCCGCTGTTTTTCTATGAGTCAGAATGTCTGAGGTCTCGAGAAAAACACAAGCATCAATCAATTAGTACAGTGCTATCTTTATTTTTACAAAAAATCAAACACTTCAGGTCAGATCATGTTAGACAAACACCTTTCATTCATTTACTGCTTACATCTAAGCAAATCAGCATACAGAAAGACATTTTCAAATTCAGTTATTAAATATTGACAATGAACCCTTTGCATTTGCTGACATATTCTGATGACTCCACTGTTTTTCTGAAAAACTCAGCAGTTTGATGGTCTACATGTAAATGAAATGATTCTTTATTATTTATTTATGCATACATTAGCTACAGACATTTACAGTAAATTACCTTTTCATCAAGTGCATCAAGGACATCCTCCATTTTCTGGCCAAAAGCCCCCTTCCTCGCCCGGTACAGTCTCAGCAGGCGAGGCACATAAATGTCAAGGGATCCTCTGAAAGACTCCAGGAGATCTTTGCTTGTGATCCGACAGAATTCTTGAGAAATCTGAAATGATGTATTTTTTTGTAGCCACAACGTTAAAAGTAAAGACAATTGAAATGTAGCAGTCTTGTTCAAAATCTATGCCATATTATTTGCCTATAATAAAACAAACAGCAAAATCTATAGAACCGATCTACCAAACCACATCATCAAGCACATCCACATTTCAATGTTTCCCTGCGTGTTCTTATGCATCTATATTTTGTGTGCCATTTCCAGTGATATAATATACAGCTGATAAGAATAAATCACTCCTACTTATTTGTAGTCAATAAAATTAGCATGTGAAACACATAACAACAATCTCAGCCTTACCTGCTCACATGAAAACAGCGCTGGCCACCTCTCCTGGACCTCTGATACCATGGGCTGTCCCTCAACGATCTCTTTGCGTCTAAGGGAAAATGTCAGCTCCATCTTTTGCTGTATCAGTGTTTGGTCCCTTTTTTTTCTTCTTCATTTCTTCAACTAGGTGAAGCCTTTCCTCGTCAAGAGTAAAATCACTGTGGTGTTGAGGATAATCTGGGACATGATTAACCTCCCCACGTCTGGGCCTTTTCAGGGTGAATGGACCATTGTCCTCAGTGTCCCCTTTTCTTTCACTGTTTACATCCACCTCATTGCAGCCTGCATGGCACAGCTTAGATCTGAAGTTTCCGAGCTTGTACTTGACGCTTGTTTTCCATCCCTCATAGCCTGTGATGCTACCTGGTTCCTTTAAGCATGGGTACTTGAGAACCAGTGAAGAGGCAACAGATTCCAGTTCATCTTTCTCAGGGTAGCTTTTGTTTTCAAAAATAGCCTGTGCAATTTTATCCAGAATTTCCATTTTAATTTCTCTGGTGACATCAAGGCCCTTCTTTGACTTCTCGTAAGTCTCGTTGCCCTTTCGCAACTGTAGTTCCACATCATATGATAACTTAGGGATAGGGAAAGGAGAGGGCCACTGTGTGACATGCCTTAAATTGGTCTGCGCCTAATACTGCAACGCATTTCCCCAGAAATAGAGGATATTCTAAGTGTGGATCAAGCAGGTTTCCGCAAGGACCGCAGTACAGGAGAACAAGTACTGGCCCTAACCACCTTCACTGAAAATGGCTTCAAGAGCAGACTGAAGACAGGGGCTGTGTTTCTCGATCTTACAGCCGCCTATGATACGGTCTGGCACAAAGGCCTCCTCCTGAAACTTATAAAGGCGATCCCTGCTTGGGCAACAGCAATTATAAAAACGCTGCTGACCAACCGAAGGTTCAGAGTCCACCTCAGTCAGAACACAAGTGCATGGAGAATGCAGAAAAACGGACTCCCACAAGGCTCAGTTCTAGCTCCAACTCTGTTCAACCTCTACATAAACGACCTGCCTACTACAAAATCCCGCAAATTCATCTATGCAGACAACATCTGTCTGGCATTCCAAGCACCAGACTTTGAACCACTGGAACGGGTGCTCACGGAAGATCTTGCTAAACTGGACCAGTTCTGCAAAATCTGGCGCCTAAAACCAAGCCCAGCAAAAACCGTCTCCAGTGTATTTCATCTCCACAATGCAAAAGCTGCCAGAGAACTAAACATCCACCTGAGCGGACTCAAGCTTAAGCATGCCCCAAATCCAACTTATCTTGGAGTGACCCTTGATAGGACCTTATCCTTCAAGGAACATCTAAAGGGGACGGCTGCTAAGGTGAAAGTACGAAACAACCTGCTCTGCAAGCTCGCTGGTGCAAAATGGGGGGCGGCAGTCTCCACCCTGCGCACCTCAGCACTGGCCCTTTCATACTCTGTAGCAGAATATTGTGCCCCTGTCTGGTCCAGGTCATCTTACACACACCATGTAGACACCCAGCTCAACTCAACCATGAGAACTATAACTGGAACAATCCGCTCAACACCACTCCCCTGGCTCTCTGTACTGTCAAACATAGCCCCTCCACACATCCGGCGAGCAGCATTAACTCAAAGGATGCTCCAAAAAGTTAAAGATTTTCCTCACTTACCAATCCATGCAGATATCTACACCCCACCCACTGCCCGACTTTCATCCAGACGGCCGATTTGGAAAAACCCTCCCCCAGCTGACTTTACCATCCAGACAGCTTGGCAAGAGGAATGGGAGACCAAGGAGGTCCCAAACAAACAGCTGGTGATAAACCCCAACCAACAGGTCCCGGGCACCAACCTCCCAAGGAGACAGTGGTCTACACTCAATCGCTTCAGGACTGGACATGGCCCCTGCTTGGCCAGCCTTCACAGATGGGGCAGTAGCCCTAGCCCACTGTGCGCATGTGGAGAGGAGCAAACTATGGAACACATCATAGAGGCTTGCCCGCTCCAAAGACTGGAAGGAGGATTACACACCCTCCATACAGCAAACCAGGAGGCAACTGCTTGGCTTAAGGACTTTGCATTCGCTAAATAAATAAATTGGTCTGGATTGAATCAGTCCAGCTGGACCTGATATCACCAGAGTGGACACTGGCTGTATCGAGGGAGGACACTGAACCAATACTGGTTAAGAGAAGAAGAATCACTGTCCCAAACAATATGCAGAACTGCATGCTCAGCTGGTAGTTCAGACATTGTTGTCAAATTGCATAGTGCATTTCCAAAGTCTGGATCTTCAAACTGCACTAAAAAATCACCTTGAAGTTCAAGCCTTTCTTTAATGACATCAACGAGCTGGTCCACAGATTCTGGTACTTCAGAAAGCTTGAGTCGCCGGGCTTCTTTTGGAGAGATAACCACACGAAGTAACAAGGCCTGAAAAGTGACGAGAGAAACTAGTGAAACCCAAGTTGAAAGTGTCTGATAATCTGATACATCACAGATGTTTTCCCAGATTTACTTATAACTGATTATCTTATCATTTCATCTCAAAATATTAGAAGTGTCAGTCCAGGGTTGTGTAATCAAACTTTACTGTAAGGATGAAGAGCCACAGATATTAATATGACATGAACAAAAGGAAAACATTTTGTCACACTACATACCATATCCTGAGATGCTTCACTGAAGAATGAACGTCCTTGTGGTTACCATCAGCTTTCCGGCAACTGTGTAGGCTGCAAGAGGGTGATAATCTGCCAGCAACTCTTGTTCCAGCAGTATGAGTTCAACACAGTGGCCTTCAACAAGCTCGTATGATCTGAAATGATCGATGTACCAAGAGGTAAGTCTTTTACATATGAGTGTCATTTGCTCAGCATCAACAAGAAGGGTCACAATCTGGTGGAATTCTGGGAGGCCACTGCACTGCCCAGCAGATACAATCATGCCCTCAGCATACCGAGTTCCATGCAGGTGAACTGATTACCACTGTCAAGATGTGGGTACTTCTGAATTTCACACTGAAGTGAAGTTTCCAGTTCTGAAACCCTGACCACTTTTACAGACTCAACATACAGTTGTGGTGTGAAAACTTTCTGGCTGTCCAAATGCAATGCCATCATTTGCTGATGTTTTGAGGAAAGAGTGAGCAGAACGTTTTTCCAATTATGGGCGTCATGAATCACTTTTTTAAAGAAGCTATGCTTAGCTTCGAATCTCATTGTCCATAATTCCACCAACGGCCCATAACAGCGGATGAGGTCCGGGTAGTGGTCAATGGCAAGGGCAACATGAAATAGTTATTATGTACCAAATATTCCACTTCTCTAATCAAGCTCAGTGTGACAAGGGCTAGTTAAATAAATCCACATTTTAAGCAACTTCACAATTCAAATGTCACAAAATCTGTCATTGTAATGTACAAAATATGCCATTTATGAAACCATGCTTAGTCTGACAGGGGCTATTGAAATATATCCAAATTTTAACTCGTTGAACCCCACAAGCGACATATGGCACTCAGTAATGCATTATTGTCATGTAATCAAATAGTAATTCTTCAGCAGATTTTGTGAAAAAAGCGTGTGTGGTATCTCCACTCTACTATGAGCAGGAGATTTTGTGGTCTCTGTCAACCCAATCCCTGGCATCATTAGGAGTCAGGGCTTGGATTGACAGATGTTGCAACATCTACTGCTCAATTTATGATTTGTATCGCACAAACTGTGATGCAATTTTCAAAGTCATAATTTATTCCCTGCATGCTCAGTGTGACAGGGGCTACTAAAATAAATGCACATTTTATTTGATTTCAAATGTTAAACAGTCTGTCATTGTCATGTACAAAATATGACATTCAAATGTTATTTGGTGTCTGATGCACCTTGTTCTTTATTGAAATAAATAATTGAGTGTACTCATTACTTAGTGACTCCTTTATTTTTTGTTCTTCAGATATCCCATATTCCAGGAGGCAAAAAAAGGTACCAAAATAACTGGTATTAAGAACCCATTAAGGATTCAAACTTGGAACCTTGGAAAAACGAGGGGCTTTAGTGTCACGGCAGTATAGAGTTTTTCAGGCACATGATTACATGACAATAATGCATTACTGAGTGCATTATTGTCGCCGCCACTGACCCCGAGTGGCGGCGATTGTTGTCAAACAGCTGCTGGACCGGAACTACGCCGCGGCGCGCAATGCATTCTGGAACCCTGAAAAACCCTATTACAGGCGGTACTTCAGTAAAAAAAAAAAAAAAAAACCTAAACAGACTGCCCACACACAGCAACACTGCTAGCCTACTAAGCTTCTTTATGTCCACATTTACAGTGTTTTAAACTGACAACTCGTTCTTTATTGCGAAATAATACGACCGTGAAAAATTATGTCAATGTAGTCACAAAAACACACTTACCAAGTTTGTGGACCGTTAATGTTCTTGCTTTACATGCAGCCAAGGCCACGACAGGAGTCGATGTCGAGGAATCGTCCACACGACGGATGAGACAAAACTCGTCCAATAAAAAAAAATGCTCGTAATAAACTCGTTTGAAGTACTGTTGCCACTGCTTCGTGGGCGTCTTTCCCGCTCAGCAGACTGAAAGGATTTGTGTAATACGTATGCGCAACTAACGTATGTCAGGTGAGAGAGGTGCATCAGAGATACGCTCTAATGCCAACTCTCATGTCTTTGTTGAGTTGACAAGAAAATACGAGTGTAGAAGCAGTTACAGACAGACATGCTGAGACAACAAGTTTTTCATGGTTACATACTGCAGACGTTCACTTTTGAGTCACATCAGTTTTTAAATTGTACTCAGATCAACAACTGCTAGTTATCGTTTTTACAGTGTTATTTTTTGGAATATTGGTTGGGTTGCTTGTATTTCTGCTTTTATTTCCAAGGATACTGTTGAGTATTGTCCATGTATTTTTAATATTGTCTTTGTTTTTCTCCAGTTCTTTACTGTAATAGTCTCTTTTACTACATCTTATTATATATGTTAACTTATTTTTCTATGTTTTATACCGCTGCTCTGCTTCTTTTGTCCTTTCCTTTAGGAAAGCTTTATATAATAAATTTTTCTTTTTACACGCCTTTTGTAGTCCTTTGGTTAACCATGGCTTATCAGCAAATTTATGTTTAAGCTTTTTTTTTACTAATGGGCAGTTTTTTTCATAAAGAGTGGTTACAATGTTTATAAATGTGTCATAGGCTTCATTTACATCTGATACATAGACTTCTGTCCAGTCTTGCTTCAGCAAGTCCTCTTTAAAAGAACTGATTGCATTTGGGGATTTGTATCTGAACGATTTTGAAATTTTTTCTGTGTTGGCCCCGGTGTGGCCATGGATAAGTGCAAAGGTTGGCAAGTGGTCAGTTATATCATTTATCAATAATCCACTTTCTATTTTCTTATCAATAACATTGACAAACAGGTTGTCAATAAGTGTAGCAGTGTGAACTGTGATTCTACTGGGATGCGTTATTGTGGGATATAGACTCATGCTGTACATAGAGTTCATGAACTCTGTAATTAGATTTTGTTGATGTGGATTTAGTAAATCAATATTGAAATCTCCACAAATTACTATCATTTTCTTACTAGTAATATTATTGTACAGCTCGACTAATTTATCTCTGAATGTCTCAATGCAAGTTCCCGGCGATATATATATAAGATAAGATAAGATAAGATAAGCCTTTATTAGTCCCACAACGGGGAAATTCCAGGATTGCAACAGCACAGGGATAGCAACACTCAGAGCAACAATCAGAAGGCAAGAAAAAAACAAGCAAGCAAGAGCAGCTAATATACATATGTACGTATTACTATAAAATATATATATATACACACACACAGACACACAGTGCAGAGCATTGTAGCTGGATGGAATAAATATATGAATATATGAACACACAGTGCAGAGCATTGTAGCTAGATGGAATAAATATGTAAATATATAAACACCCACAGTACGGAGCATTGCAGCTAGGTGGAATAAATATGCAAGTATATAAACACACACAGTGCGGAGCAATGTAGCTAGATGGAATAATATGTAGATATATAAATATATAAACACACCCAGTGCTGAGCATTGTAGCTAGATGGAATAAATATGTAAATATATAAACACACACAGTGCAGAGCATTGTTGCTAGATGGAATGAAACAGCATAACCGTCTACTTAGTTATCCTACATGGTATGATTATGTGCCCATACATATTCTCACCCTCCATAGCGACCGGTAAGTTCCTAGTTGTATGCCGGAGGGGACCATTGTGTAAGTCTATTGCATCTTTTGCATTCAAAAAACTATTAGTTTGTTACGTCTTTTTGCTATCTCTGCGAGCAGCCCTGCTTAGGTTGTACAGTCTGACAGCCGTTGGTAGGAAGGACCTACGAAACCTCTCGGTTGTGCACCTGGGATGATGTAGTCTGCTGCTAAATGAGCTCCTCAGTGCATTCAGTATGTCCTGCATAGGGTGGAACTCGGACTCCAGCAGAGATGACAGTTTAGCCACCGTCCTTCTCTCTCCTATCTCCTCCATCGGATCAAGGCGCTGCCCCAGGACAGAGCTAGCTTTCTTAATCAGTTTGTTCAGTCTCTTCCTATCGGCTGCAGTAATGCCACTGCCCCAGCAGACCACTCCAAAAGTGATGGCTGATGCCACCACCGTGTCATAGAATGACTTCAGCAGCGCCCCTTGTACACCAAAAGACCTGAGTCTCCTCAGTAGGAACAGCCTGCGCTGTCCCTTCTTGTAGAGTGCGTCAGTATTGTGTGACCAGTCTAGTTTATTGTTCAGATGAATACCCAGGTACTTGTAGGATGTCACCATCTCGATGTCTGTTCCCTGTATATTTACTGGTACTGTGAGGGGCTGCCCATGCCTGCGGCAGTCCACCACCAGCTCCTTAGTTTTCCTCGCGTTGATCTGGAGGCAGTTCCGATGGCACCAGTCCACGAAGTCCTGGATAAGCCCTCTGTACTCAGCTTCATCTCCATTGGAGATGAGGCCAACGATCGCAGAGTCATCAGTCTGTACAACAGTCATATACAACTTATAATTAGATTTTTTTGTTTTATCTTGGTCAATCTCAACAGTGACACATTCCACGGTTTCCGGTTCCGGTTCCGCCGGACCGGCGGCGCCACACGAGTCGGCTGCCCGT
The DNA here is from genome assembly GCA_020510985.1 of Pholidichthys leucotaenia. Lineage (NCBI taxonomy): Eukaryota > Metazoa > Chordata > Actinopteri > Cichliformes > Pholidichthyidae > Pholidichthys > Pholidichthys leucotaenia. The sequence continues at coordinate 169,871,009 of CM035846.1, forward strand.
TGCAACAGCCTTTTTTTATCTTCCTTCTTCTTTCTACACCTTTCACTCTGTATATATATCACGGACGCACGGATCGCCCCGGGGATCTCCCGGGTCGGCGGACGGAACCACTGTTTGTAGCGGGAGACGTTGCAGCGGGGAGGAGCTGGTGCTAGCTAGCACTTGGCCGCCGCCCGGTGCTAATGGGAAACTCGACATACCGGGAGCTGTAGCGAAAATGACGCGAGTGGCGGGCTGAAGTTTAGGCGGCGTGCAAGAAATATAAGACAGAATAATAAAGAGCGATGGCAAGAACCAAGCAGACCGCCCGTAACATCTACTGGAGGAAGAAGCCCCCCAGGAGGCAGCTAGCCACCAGGGCTGCTCGGAGAGGTGCTCCGGCCACCGGCGGATTGAAGAGGCCTCGCCGTTACAGGCCCGTGGCTCTGAGAGAGATCCGTCACTACCAGAAATCCACGGAGCTGCTCATCCGTAAGCTGCCCGTCCAGCGCCTGGTGAGGGAGATCACTCAGGACTTCAAGACCCACCTGCGCTTCCTGAGCTTCGCCGTCATGGCTCTGCAGGAGACCAGAGAGGCCCACCTGGTGGGTCTCTTCTTCGCTAAGAGGGTCACCATCATGCTCAAAGACTTCCAGCTGGCCCGCCGCATCCGCGGAGAGAGAGCTTAGACTTTCTGCTGCACATTCACCAACCATAATGCTCCGCACTGTGTGTCTATATATACAGTATATTTATAGTAATATGTACATATGTTTCCTAGATGTTCTTGTTTTTTTTCTTGCCTTCTGATTATTGCTCTGAGTGTTGCTATTCCTGTGCTGTTGCAATCCTGGAATTTCCCCATTGTGGGACTAATAAAGGCTTATCTTATCTTATCTTATCTTATCCAAGATCCCTGGTAGTGCAAAGGACATTCCATTTACAAGCTTACACCTATACAGGTCATCAATATACAGTGCAACACCACCACCCTTTTTTTGAGATCTGTTAATATGAAACATCTGATATCCCTCTATTGCCATCAGGGGAGCCTGCTCTTCATTAAGCCAAGTTTCAGAGACTGCAATAGCTGTAAATTTTCTGTCTAGCCGTTTTAAATAGTCCTGAATCTGTGGAAAGTTTTTGTTAAGATTTCTGCTGTTGAAGTGTATTATTGACAGTTTACCATCTAATTGCACATGACTTTTGAATTGCTTTTCAGCGTAATATTCACAATGGTTATGAATATTATTGAAAAAGTGGTTATCAGGATCAATATCATTCTCCATCTCTTGTGGTTTATGTTCAGCATAATGGCATATTTTCAGAGTTTGAGTTTCCTCACTCTGTGTCAAATGACTTCCTTCAACTGGGGATAATTGGTGTCTACTCGAGTCGGTCATAAGTTTTTGTTTGTTTTGCTTATTTTTTTAAAGTACTTTGGCATGGTGTATCAAAAGAATTATTCTTACTGTGTGTGTGAATATGGATTATCATTGACTCATAATTTTCTTAATCAGTGTTCATCTGTATTTATCTAAGTCAGTAGCATCTCTGATCATTATACTCTTTGCTTGCTCAGGTGTTCCATTTAGTTTAATCCAAATTCTACAATTTCTTGTCCAGGTTGCCTGTATCTTATTTCGTCTTTTCAGCATCCGTGCCTGCCGTGCTATTTCAGCGTTTGTTTTTGTCAGATGTTCATTTAGGTAAACTTGTGTTCCCCGTAGCTTTCTGGCCTGCCTCAGTATGTCATTCTTTACCCTTCTGTTCACAAAGCGCATCACAATTGATTTCTTTGTTTTGTTATCTTTCTTCGGTAAAGCATAACAGGCTGAAATTGCATTGGCTTCTACCTTAATATCTCTATTATTAAGGAACTGAAGCACCTGATTTTCTAGGGAGACTGATTCACTCATGGGAGCATCCTCACCACTCAGTCCTGTTGTGGCATGGGCGTATGACTGATATCTGATGTCTAGTCCACTAATAACTAGGTCATCCATACGAGAACCTTGTTCAAGATCCTCGACGCGTTGCTCCAGGCCCTTAATCTTTTTGTCTTTTTCTTGAATTATTAATTGTAGGGCTTGTACATCTTCTATTAGGCCTATTATTTTGGCCTGCTGGCTAGCCAATTTGGCCTGCTGGCTAGTCAATTTGGCCAATTCTTCTGACACAAAGTTCAGAGATTTTTTGATCTCTTCCATTTCGTCTTTCTTTGGTGGCATTTTACTGACCTGTGGATAGTAAAAACAGTGAATCCGGCTGGGCCTCAGCTAGCCCTGCCGCTGCTGGTCCCTCTGCTCACCGCTGCCGCAACCAAGCTCCTGTACAGCTTCTCCGCCAAGTCACGCCGCACACCGCCGGTGCAGCCGAGCTCCGCTGATCACCGCCGCTGATCACCGCCGTCTGCCTGGGTGGTACCTTCGCTAGGCCCCGTCATCAACCGCCGGCAGTCTGGTTGTTCCTCCACTGGGCCTCGCAACTGGGCTCCGACTCAGGGTGAGGGTTCGCTGCTACAACCGAGCTCCTGTACAGCTCCTCCGCCAAGTCACGCTGCACACCGCCAGTGCAGCCGAGCTCCGCTGATCACAGCCGCTGATCACCGCCGCCTGCCGCCGTCTGCCTGGGTGGTACCTTTGCTAGGCCCCGTCACCAACCGCCGTCAGTCTGGTTGTTCCTCCGCTGGGTCCAGGTGGCCCCCGTCTCTCACCAACGCTGCGCCCGAGCTCCGATCAGGCTCGCGCTCAGCTGCCGCCTCGGTTAGTTCCCTCGGTAAGTCCTCACCGGGGGCTGAGTCGCTTCGTGTCGGAGTTAGGTGGCACAACTGGGCCAGCGTTAAGCTAACTAGCGTTAACTAGCGTTAGCGTTAGCTTAGCAATTGCTTCGGGTAGCAGCAGCAGCTCTATTCCCAGTGTCCATGACACTGGGAATGAATATGTATAAATGTTTGGTAGTGATCAGAGAGGCCTTTGGCATGGATTGGCAGCCACGTTTCTGTCAGTCTGCCCCAGGGCAGCTGTGGCTACAGTAGTAGCTTACCACTATCAATGTCTGTCTGGAGTGAATGAATAATGGACTCACTGTAAGCGCTTTGAGATGTCACTTGACATGTAAAAACGCCATATACATCTAATCCATTATTGTTATTATTATATGAAGTGTTTGTATGTTATGTGAAAGTTTTTACCTTCTCTGACACAGTGGTGGAGGAGTAGACCTCAGAAAATAACAGATGATCCTTAAATAGTTTTTAATGAACAAGCAGCTATTAAATCGTCGCTATTTTGTAAGCATGGATACATGTTCTTCGGCAATCCACGAAATCAACTGTGGGATACCCCAAGGTTCAATTTTAGGGCCAGTACATTTTAATCTTTATATGTTGCCACTTTGGGATGTTATCAGGGGACATGACATCAATTTTCATAGCTATCCTGATGATACACAGCTGTACATTGCCACGTGTCCTGATGGCACAAAACCAATTTGTTGTGATCTCCTGCCTATTTGAGGCAGGAAGAATTGAAACCCAAATGCAGGAGGCAGTTGTGTGTATTTATTGTACAAATTGTGCAAACAGTCCAACAAAACCAGAAGATGAACGACACCAGGAATACAGGGAAAACTGCAAGGATGGTCTACAGCCACAAGTGAGTACTGAGCAGGGAAAAAATGTCCCAAGGTGCAGGCAGGTGGAACTGCAGCAGGGGGAGCAAATAAAGAAGCCCAGGAAAAGAACCTCCAGAAGGAACTGGAAGGCAGGGGCAAAATGAATAGTACTCACGGGGCTGGAGCAGTCACAGTAGTCTAAAGTTCAGTCCAGGGTGTAGAACAGAAAATAAGGCAGATGAAGGAACTAATGGAATGCAGAGTGAGGCAGTATCGAATAGCTGGCAGGGCATCTAGTCATGCATGCATTAGGCTGAACAGTTCACAACTAACACAGAGTGCAATAATCCAGCAATTCACTCTAGCGAACACAGGTTTAAGTAATACCCAACATAATGAGGAAAGTGATTGCCGGTATGTGAGGAGGGAATGAATCTGTAGGAATGCGTGGGCTGGACTGAGTGAACACAGGTGTGTAAGTGAAAGCCTAAGAGCATGTGAGTGAGGAATGAGCAGATGTGCGTGTGTATGTGTGCAGGAGTGAGTGCAGGATGAATGTGGGCAGACATGTAAGTGTGTATGTGCGTGCATGAATAAACAGAAGGAACACAAACGATAATGATAGACAGCTGGCATGATTGGCAGGGAGAGGGAGGCGTGGCTGTAAGCTGGCGGAGAGCCAAGACTCAGAGGTTCCTAAGGATCAGCCAGCAGCAAATAAGGAAACCAACTGCACAAGGGAAAATACAGCCACACGTCATGGACTGGATTGGATTCCAATCCAGTCCATGACACAATTATTGCCCTTTTGAACTGTATTTTAGATATAAAGTCATGGATGGCAGAGAACTCCCTCCAGTTAAACCAGGACAAAACAGAAGTTTTAATCACTGGTCCTGAAGACAAGAGAGAGAAACTTTTACCCAAATTGCTAGGTCTAAAACCTACACATTGTGTCAAGAACATGGGTGTTCTTCTAGACTCCGACTTTAATTTTATTTCATACATTAAAAATGTAACAAAAATTGGATTTTACCATTTTAGACATATAGCCAGAGTTTGCCCTATTCTCTCTCTTGCCAGCATGAAGGTGTCATGTGCGGAGCTGGTGTTTCGGCTCTGCCCATGATTTGTGGCTGTAGCTTCTGATTTGTTGTTAATTAGTTCCAGCTGGCAGGTTGAGCCCTGAGCTTAGGCCCTTGCCAGTCTACAGCCACACCCCTCTCTGCCAGACACTCACCAGCTGTTAGTTATTTTCTCATTTGTTCCTGCCCACACATACTTGCATGCACACTCACATACACTCATCCTGACACGCACTCATACACAGACTCCCGCCACACACCTGCGTCCACTTGTCACTCATTAGCCTGCTTGGTATTTATTGGGTGACAGTGGGGGCATTCAGTGTTGTGGCGTAAGTCTACACTGCACAGTTCTGTTTGTAGTCACTGGCTGATGTTTCCCCCTGGAGCTGTTGGCACCCTTTTCCTATGGACTTCTACGGTGTTGTTTCCCCAGATCCCGCTTAGCTCCGACGCCCCATGTAAGTCTCTTGTCTCACTCGCCCTTCTCTATCTGGTGCCCAGTTCCACCCTAGGAGCATGGGGGCTTCCTATCTAGCCAACTGAACTTGGGCGTCCATCACTTGTGTGCCAGACTGTGTAACCATTGAACATTTTCCCTGTATTTTGTGTATTTTTTTAGTTTCCCCTTTCTGTTAATAAACACGTTCACTTTACCTACGTTTTGGGCTCATATTAATTCAATTGTCTGTTGCGAAGTTACGCAGCGGACATGACAGGAACTCTTGATGTATGCTTTTATTACCAGTCGTATAGACAATTGTAATGCCCTGCTCTCTGGTTTTTCCCAAAAAAGGATATCACATCTCCAACTGCTCCAAAATTCAGCTGCCGAGTATTGAAGAGGACTGGGGGGCGGGTGCATATTACACCAGTTTTAGATTTGCTGCACTGGTTCCCAATGTGTTTTAGGATCGATTTTAAGGTTCTCTCAGTAGTTTTTAAATGTCTCAGTGGTCTTGTGCCTTCTTATTTATCTGAGCTTACTTTTATTTTATGAGCCCTTGTGGATCCTGAGGTCCTGTGGTACTGGCCTTTTAATGGTTCCCAAAGTCAAGACCAAGACCTTTGGTGAAGTCTCCTTTATTATTATGGTCCTTGTCAGTGGAACAGCCTGCCAGAGAGCCTCAGAGCTGCAGAGTCAATAGATGTTTTCAAGAACAGGCTCAAGACCCACCTTTTTAATTTGTCTTTTAACAAACCTGTTTAATTATTATTGAAGTAGTCATTTATGTTCCATTGTTTTATGTTCTTTTTGGTGCCATTTGTTTTTAGATTTACTCATCTTTTCTTATTGATGTGTTTTAGTTAGTTTTTAAGTATGGGTTTTTAGTTCCTCTTGTTTTTGTGTGTTCTTAGTTTCTTTCTGTACTTTATTAAATTTGGCTTTTAACAAACCATTTAACTATTATTGAAGTAGTAATTTATGTTCTATTGTTTTACGTTCTTAGCTCCACTTGCTTTTAGATTTTCTTATTTTGATGTGTTCTTAGTACAGTTTATAAGTATGGGATTTTAGCTCCCTTTGTTCTGTGTTCTTAGTTTTATCTTGTATTTTATGTGTTTTAGCTCCAGTGTTTCTATTATGTAGTTATTGCTCATATACTGTATATTGGTCTACTGTTGGAGCTCTTATTTGTGTGGCACAGGGTGGTGGCTCCACCTTCTGGTTCTGCCAACCCCGTGGTTACAAAAGGGGCTGCAGGTAGAAGGGCAGCCTCTTCTGCCTTACCTCTGCCAGCGGCTGCATGCACGGTTGGTTGCACAGAGTTCAGCTATAATAAACAAGTGTTCAGCTCCACTCCTGGTGTAGTCCTTGTCTGCAAGTTACGGCTTAACATTTGGTGATGAGAAGTAAACTCATGGAGGCATGTGGAACACCTATTTGGCCATTCCTGGAGCTCCAGGGGGAGCCGCCTGAACCGTGGCCTCGGTGGCACGAAGCCTTTCAGACATACATGGTGGCGTTGGACCTGGGAAGAATGGAGAAGCTGAGAGCTTGTGTGTTGTTAGTACACAACCTGGGAATGGAGGGACAGAGAATTTGGGGCACGCTTGGAGACGTGGACAATTACGAAGAAGTGGTCGAGTTAATGGCCTGCCATTTCAGGGCGCCAGATAACGTCATCATCAGAAGGATTAATTTCAGAAAGCGCCGCCAACAGGTAGGCGAACCGATCCAGTGGTTCGTGTCGGACTTAAGGCAGTTGGCCGCTGAGTGTTGGTTCGGGCCGTTGGAGGAGGAAATGGTGCGCGAACAATTGGCGGAACACACCAACTGTGCTGCGATGGGTCATCCTCACCAAGTCATGGATGTGTTCCAGTTGTTAAATTTTGTTCTGTGTTTATAGTTTTGGGGATTGTTTTAGTACTATATTTTGTATAGGAGACACGGCAGTAGTTTTTTTAATGGGCTTTTATAGCATAGGTGGCAGAATAACCCGCCTCGCCACGTGGGGGGGTAGGACGGCAGTCTACCCATCCCCCCCTAATTTTAGTTATTTTGTGTGAATGCTGTAGACCCCTTTTGTGATTTGGGTTTAGTTATGTTTAGCAGCTGTTTTGGGTTGCAAATTGGGGTGGGTTGATTGTATGTGTGTGTTTTGGATCTTTCTACCGTGGGGGTGTGTGAATATGATGTAGTTATTGTTCATATATATTGTTCTACTGTTGGAGCTCTTATTTGTGTGGCACGGGGTGGTGGCTCCGCCTTCCGGTTCCGCCAACCCCGTGGGTATAAAAGGGGCTGCAGGTAGAGGGGCAGCCTCTTCTGCCTTACCTCTGCCAGTGGCTGCATGCACGGTTGGTTGCACAGAGTTCAGCTATAATAAACAAGTGTTCAACTCCACTCCTGGTGTAGTCCTTGTCTGGAAGTTACGACATAACAGTTTCTTCAGTGGAGACCCTCATTCTGGATGCTGCCTGGCCCATCTGCAGGGGTACTGGTCTCGTGGGTCGCTCTAGCTTGAGTGAGTGAGGGCTTTATGCCGCTGCCTACAGCTGTGGTGCGGGCTCGGCCTGTCCTGGCTGGGGTGGCCTCTGTGGCACGCCCTACGGTTATTTGCTGTGTGGTCTCCCAGAGTGGGGGGCTCCGCAGGATGGTTGCTCCCTCACATGGTGCCTCGGTGTCTAGCGATGTCTCTTTTATTTTATATGTGTGTAAGAGAAGTAGGGAGTGTTTTTGTGTGTGTGTGTGTGTGTGTGTTTGTGGGTATGTTTATGAGAGGGTTGGAAGGGGTGGGATGTATTGTGTAAATATATGTAACTAAATGCGTCTACTGTTTTTATCCATGTAAAGCACTTTGCGCAGCATCTAATGTTTTAAAAGTGCTATAAAAATAAAGTTTGATTGATTGATTGAAATACAATAGCATTTCCTTGCAGACTGGATCCAGCGTCTATCAGAGATAGGCTTGCTGCATTTCATTAGCGATCCGAATCTGATGAGCTGGATTCTGTTGTGCAATGGTCTGGTCCAGGTGGGAATTAGAATAATAACAAGAATGGAGAACTATATGGGGAGACTGAATTACAGCCGTAATGGACTGGATCCGGGGTCAGTGGAAATCCTGAGGTTCACACGTATACAAAGTTTGATGACCCTAGCTTCATTTTTTCTCAATTTACAGTCCGGTGAAATGCAGGCGACTGTCCTACCTATGCCTTAACTTTGTTGGCATGGGTAAATACTGTACATTATCTGCATGCTGTGTCCTGTAGGTTAAAGATTAAAATTGAGCATGTGAACAAAAAATTATTTGACTTACTATATAAACATTAAAATGACAGATAATAGAATATGACAATAATTTGTACAGTCCTGTTTGTCATAATGAGTCTAGATATTCTACAAAATAATTTGACATACATGTGGTATTTCTGATAAATTGCTGAACTGGGACAAAGATGGACAGTGAGGGCCATTCCACTGCAGATTTTCTGTTCTAGTCAGTCTCTTCAGCAGGTGTTTGCACTGATGAGCTTCAAGGATTGCTAATTAGAGAAAGCCACTGCTGAAGAGACTGGGTGGAACAGAAAACCTGCAGTGGAATGGCTCTCTATGGCCCATGGGGGGGGGGGGGGGGGGGGGTGCTGAAAAGTTCATAGTGGTCAAATTTGACCAAATGTGGTTTATTTTTCAACATAGTCTCTCCTTTGGCCCACACACTTCTTCCATTGGTGCTGCAGCGCTTGGATCCCCATGGTTGAAAAATAAACCACATTTGGTCAAATTTGACTACTGATCTTTTCAGCCCCCCCCCCCCCCGTAAAATTCTTAAGCTACTCAATTTTACTTTCTAACACCCATTTTCATACTACTTAGGTCACTAGCTTTCTGATGACACCAAACAGACCCAGGCACCTTTTTGGTACCAATATAGTGTTCATCTCATGGACTATGGATATTTTGATTTCAGCACACTTGTATTTAATCAGAGAAGAAACTAATAAATTAATCATAACCATGAACCTACAATATATGGTCTTTTGCTCAACTTGGTCACAATCTCTCTTGGTCCTGACTTGGTCTCAAACCCTTAAAGTCTTGGTATTGCCTGCCTCAGTGGTCTTGACTACAGCACTAGTGAAAACAGATTATGAGCATACCTATAAAAAAAAAGTTAATCAATTGAAGTTTAAATTATTGAGAAAAGTAAACTTTAATTCAGACATGGTGTTTTCAGTTCACTCATCAGAGTAGATATCAAGCTGTTCTAGCTGTTCTAATCCTGAATCCTCAAATCCAGTGTCAGTGGGATACTGGGGAGCATTCCATGCAGTTACACCAAAAATAGCAGATCCAGATAGGAGGATTTTGTTTCTAAATTATTACCATTATGGTTACAATGTAGCCCGTCTAGATAAATATTGCAATATTACTATCTACACTTCCAAAGACTTTAAAATAGGTTAAGTGGTCATAGCTACCCAACACTATTGTTAGAAAATGTATACTAAATCTAATACAATAAATGTGCAGATGGACAGCCTACTTCTGGGTCTTCTTTTTTACTCTTTTCAAGCAGAATTGCCTATATATGCAATAATGATAGAATGGTCATCTCACGTGCAGGTGCCACGCCAGAGAAAACACACAACACAGAGAAGCTAAGTTTAAACAATTTCTTAATCCAAACGTCAGCAGGGTTAGGAGAAAATACGTCTCTTGCCAGAGAAAGACTCACCCTGTGGAGAAGAGACGAGAACTGGTAAATAGGAGGAGATAAATCGGGAAAAGTGGAAAACAAATTGCCACTTACGGGAGTTGAGTAGAGAGCCCGGCAGAGAAGCCCAGTAGAAATAGACGAACCAGCGGGATGAGGCTGGCAGGTAATAGGGTAGGAGAGCAGCTGGGGATGATATCTGACCGAGTGGAGACAGGTAGCTGCGGCGGAGATGAGGATGATGGGGCAAGTGAGCACACAACAATCCCCGGAGACGCACCGCACAGATGGCAGCAACCTGAAAGGAGAGAAAAAGGGAGAGGAATTAATTTTGCTTCCTCAGTTTAAACGTTAGAGGCACTTTCTTGTTGTAGGCAGTATACCCAATGAGCCAGCACTGAAGCGTTCACATGATGGTCCTTATAAGCGCTGGCCAGGCAGAGGCAGCAGGTGCGTCCACTCAGGCAGGTGTAATGATTACCTGTGAAGTCGGGGAATCTCTAACAGGAAGGAGGGGGCGTGCACTCACCTTAACATGACAGTGTCCCCCCCCCCCTCAAGGGGTGCGTCCTGGTGGTCCACTGGGCTTGTTTGGATGAGCTTTGTGAAAGGCCAGGACCATCCCTTTGTCATAGAAATGGGACCTGGGGATCTACGACCTTTCTTCGGGGCTGTAGCCCTTCCAGTGGACTAGATATTGGAGACCCCACTGGCAAACGTCCAGAATCCTCTAGCCGGTGTAGGTGGTTTGGCCGTCGAGGATCTGAGGAGGAGGAGGTGGTTTCGGGGGGGGGGGGGGGTCAAAGAGGACTGGCGGAGAGGGGTTTGATTCGTGAGATGAGGAATGTCGGGTGGATGCGGAGAGTCCATGGGAGCTGCAGATGGACCATGATGTCGTTGACTATTTTGGAGATGGGGAAAGGACCCAAGAAGCGAGGTGATAATTTCTTAGACTCAGTCATTAGGGGTACCTTGTCTGCCGATAGCCAAACTTTCGATAACATATTTGGGAGCTGGGGTCCGCTTCCAGTCCGCATACTGGCGGTTTCGCTCTGTAGAGTGGAGGAGGGCGGCTCAGGTGGCTCTCCAGAGCTGATGGCAGGGGCGGGCGTGAGCCCCCATGGACGGCACTGTGACTTCCCTCTCCGCCATGGGAAGAGGGGGGGGGTACCCCATGGAGGACTCAAAGGGAGTAAGTCCAGTGGCAGCAGAGATTGCCAAGTTGTGGGCATATTCCACCCAGGTCAGATGGGTGCTCCATGTAGAGGGATTTTCGGATGCTACGCATCTGAGGGTGGCCTCCAGGGACTGGTTGGTAAGCTCAGCCTACCCGTTACTCTGTGGGTGGTAACCTGAAGTGAGACTGACTATAGTTCCCAGTGATCGGCAAAAGGATTTCCATACATATGATGTAAATTGTGGGCCCCGGTCAGACACAATGTCCAGAGGAATTCCATGTAAACGGATGACATGAGTGGTTATGAGGTTGGCAGTTTCAGAGGCGGAGAGTAACTTGGGGAGGGGTACCAGGTGAATCGCCTTGGAGAAGCGGTCAACAATGGTGAGTATGACGGTTTTACCTTGTGAAGGGGAAGTCCTGTGACAAAGTCCAATGCAATGTGGGACCAAGGTCGACTGGGAATAGGTAAGGAGTGGAACAGACCAGCAGGAGGTGAGGAGTCAGATTTATTGTAAGTGCAGATCTGGCATGTTTTCACATAATCCTGGACATCCGTCCGCAGGGTGGGCCACCAGAACACTCGTCGAATAAGGTTTATAGTCCAGGACACCCCAGGGACACAGGCAAAGTGGCTGAAGTATCCCACTGCAGAGGGCGGCCGGAACAAACAGACGATCCCTAGCCCCCCAGCCCCCCACCCCCCCCACCCGCCAGTTCGGGCTCCATGGACTAGGCCTGCTGGACACTCTGCTCAATCTTCCAGGTAAGGGTTCCGAGGACGCACGAAGGCGGCACAATAGGCTGGGAGAGGGAAGAGGGGTCTGGAGAGTTTGCGCTAAATTGGCAGGAGAGAGCATCCGGTTTGACATTCCGGGAGCCAGGCCTGTAGGTGATGGTAAAATTGAACCCAAGAAAAACTAAGGCCCAGCAGGCCTGCCTGGCATTAAGTCTGCAGGCCGACCGTAGATTACTCTAAATTCTTATGGTTGGTCCACACAACGATGGGATGGACCACTCCCTCCAGCCAGTGTCTCCACTCCTCCAGGGCCAATTTAATGGCCAGCAGCTCTCGGTCTCCTACGTCGTAATTCCTCTCAGCTGGGGTGAGCCTCCGAGAGAAATACGTGCATGGGCTGGAGCTTCTGGTTGGAGACCTAGCGCTGTGAGAGGACAGCGCCCACCCCCGAATCAGAAGCGTCCACCTCCAGGATGAACTGGAGCTGAGGGCCGACCTGGGCCAAGATGGGAGTATTGGAGAACAGACCTTTTAATTTGGGAAAGGCCTGTTCAGCTGCCTCGGACCAATGAAAAGGCACCTTTACAGATGTCAGCTGTGTGAGAGGCTGTGCTACCCCACTGTAGTTCCTGATCAATCTGCGATAGAAATTCGCAAACCCCAAGAAGCATAGAAGCTCCTTGGGGGAATGTGGCCTAGGCCAATCCAGCACAGCCTTCACCTTGGCGGGATGGGCCCTCAACTCCCCTTCAGCCACAATAAACCCCAGGAAGGAAGTGGAGGGGGTGGAAAACTCACACTTCTCAGCCTTTACAAAAAGTGATTTTCCAGGAGTCATTGTAGCACGGCTCTGACATGAATTGTGTGTTCCTCTGGCGTGCGGGAAAAAAAATCAAAATGTCGTCCAAGTAGACAAAAACAAATTGATTCACCATATTGTGGAGGATGTCATTAATAAGGCGTTGGAAGATGGCGGGGGCATCAGTGAGCCCAAAGGGCATCACTAAGTATTCACATTGCCCCGTGTTTTAAAAGCCATCTTCCATTCGTCCCCTTCGCGAATACAGACCAGGTGGTACACGTTACACAGGTCCAGTTTGGAAAACACCCACGCGCGCTGAAGGAGCTTGAACGTGGAGTTAATTAGGGGCAGAGGATATTTATCTTTGATGGTTATGGCGTTGAGTTCCCGGTAATCAATACACTAGTGCAGAGATCCATCCTTCTTGCCGACAAAGAAAAACCCCCGCTCCAAGAGGAGCCGAAGATGGCCGAATGAGGCTGGCATTCAAAGAGTCCTTAATATATTTCTCCATCGCCTCCCTTTCTGGCTCAGAGATACTATAGAGCCGGTTGGACAGCAGCCGCACACCCGGGAGGAGATCTATGGCACAGTCGTAAGAGCAATGCGGTGGTAATGAGAGCGCTCTTGACTTGCTAAAGACCTTCCCAAGGTCATGATAGACCCCCCCCCACGGGTATGAGGTCCGGAGGGGAGGAGATGGGTAAGGACAGGGAACACTCAGCCGAGCTAAGACAAGATGCCAACAAAAGGGGCTCAGGAAGAATTGAAGTTTGGGCCCAGTTTATAATGGGGGTTGTGTTTCCGGAGCCAGTGTCCCCAGACCGGGATGGATGAATTTGTGAGAATAAGGAACAATAAGGCCTCTCGCGGGGTTCCCGGAAAGAGGATGTCGGCATTGTGGATTCAGTGATGGAGGCTACATTGCCACCAGATAGGGTTGTGACATTCACAGGAGTGGATAATTTAGTGACGAGAATGCCCATCGCCTGTACTAGTCGTGAAGACAGGAAATTTTGTTCCGCCCCTGAATCTATCAAAGCTGTAACCCTCCTCTCGATCCCTGGCAGCTGGATTAGGGCCGAAATAGAGAAGTTACGGGGGGGAAGAGTCCCGCCTGTCAGACCCCCCACGGCTACTGACGGGCCGTGTCTTTTAGGCTTCAGGGGGCAGTTGTGTATTTTATGCTCTAAGGAGCCACAGTACATGCATGTGCTGGCTCTCCTCCGTCGCTGATGCTCTTCCGGGGCCAGAAGGGCCCGGCCAAGAACCATCGCTTCGGAGGAGGAGTCAGCTCCACCTGTGTCAGTAACCAGAGGAGGCACATGCGCAACTGACGGAGTAGAGAGGAGGATTGTGCTCCTTTGCACGCTCGCGGTAATGATTGTCCAAATTGACGGCCTGATCAATCAGACCATCCAGAGAGGAGGGAACGGCATGAACCGCCAGGTCATCGCGGAGGTTGGGATTTAAACCCTGGAGGAAGACGCTGCATAATGACCCAAAACTCCACAGAGAAATCAGTGGCTGACTGACTTCCCTGGCGGAGAGACATAAGGCAGCTCATGATATTGCCCTCATTCTGTGTTCGGTCAAACATGCGGGCAAATTCACCTACAAATCTATCAAATGTATAATTAGAACCCTCCGGACTGTCGAGGATGGACTGAGCCCATCTAAGGGCTCGATCTCACAGCAGGAGGGTCATGAAGTGAATTTTGGATGTGTCATCCGGATCCACCCACCTGGCCCAGATAAAGCCGAGCATGACAAAGGAAGCCCTTGCATTTCCCCACCTCTCCCACATATGGAGCAGGTGAGGGAACAGAGGTTGTACGGCAGATGGTGGAAGAAACAGGGGCAGCAGGTGGAGAAGAAGGACCCGGACGAGACATATGAGCCAAATGATCGGTGACCGCGCTCAGCTGCTGCGTAATAATCTGCAGCTGCTGTGTAAGCGCGGCCACCTGCCTCTCTGAGGCGTCGAGGCCGTACAAAGCGGAGTGTTCCGCTGATGCAGCACCCGCTGAGCTCACATTCTGGCTGGCTCGTTCCGTCATAATGATAGAATGGTCAACTCATGTGCAGGTGCCACACCAGACAAAACACACAACACAGAGGAGCTAAGTTTAAACAATTTATTAATCCAAAAGTCAGCAGGGTTAGGAGAAAATACATCTCTCGCCAGAGGAAGACTCAGCCTGTGGAGAGGAGACGAGAACTGGTAAACAGGAGGAAAGAGATCGGAAAAGTGGAAAACAAATTGCCACTTACAGGAGTTGAGTAGAGAGCCCGGCAGAGAAGCCCAGTAGAAATAGACGAACCAGCGGGACGAGGCTGGCAGGTAATAGGGCAGGAGAGCAGCTGGGGATGATATCTGACCGGGTGGAGACAGGTAGCTGCGGCGGAGATGAGGATGATGGGCCAAGTGAGCAGACAACAACCCCCGGAGACTCACCGCACAGATGGCAGCAACCTGAAAGGAGAGAGAAAGGGAGAGGAATTAATTTTGCTTCCTCAGTTTAAACGTTAGAGGCACTTTCTTGTTGTAGGCAGTATACCCAACAAGCCAGCACTGAAGCGTTCGCATGATGGTCCTTATAAGCGCTGGCCAGGTAGAGGCAGCAGGTGCGTCCACTCATGCAGGTGTAATGATTACCTGTGAAGTCGGGGAATCTCTAACAGGAAGGAGGGGGCGTGAGCTCACCTGAACATGACAATATATTTGTATGCGTTAAGAGGTCCCATTTACTGCCTGTGAATTAATTTCTAATTCTGACATCATCAGGAAACATATATTTGTATTTTGATAAATAAAAAAATCATTTCTGTGTCGTTTTACATGAGATCTAGAAAGCTACTCTGCGACCTCTCTGAGAAACGCTGTGTTTCAGACCTCCTCGTTGTTATTCATGAGCCCTAATCTGACTGGGTAAAAGCTGTGGAGTTGACACTTGTGGAAAAGCCAATCACAAGTGAAGAGGAATAACCTACAGCAGGGCCGAGGTTTGACTCTTTATGACTAGAGTGCTGCATAATCAAACCAAAGAAATAAGAGGCTGTGAATTTCGCAAAGGCCGTAATGAGATAGTAATATCCAGAAAATAGAATGTAGTGCTATACCGTGATGTGGAGGTTCTGAATGATAATTTTACATATGTAGCCCTACAGAACAAGCATTGGGAGGACACGAGAGTGCAGCAGAGTGGCACGGAGCAGGCCATAGGGATGCAAACCCACATAGCCGGCCAACAGGAGACCGTGTCGCTGCTGGTCCTGCTGGTCCACACGCATCGGTACTTGCCAGAATGAGACTTGGGAGTGGGGCCCCTTTAGGGACTTCTCTGCCACCCTACTACTGTCATTGCAAACTCTCCACATTGTTACTGCTGTAGTGATTCAAACTTAGTCAGCCCTTTGGGCCCCTTCTGGCCTGGGGCCCCAAGCATTGGCCTGCCTTGCCTGCCTGCATGCAGCACCTCTGGGGTGAGCACAGTTTCAGTGAAATGGGCAAGGCCCAGGACCAGCGGCTCACATTTTTCAAATGGCCCATACAGCCCATATGAGGACAGACAGCTTGGCTTGGATTTTTTACGGATGCGTCAAGGAGACGAGGCCAATTCACAGCCTCCAAGAGGCTTTTGGTAGATTGAAGTTGCTACAGCCTTACATTGCTAAGTGTGCAGCCTATCCTCAACTTGTTTGCAGAGAGCTCCTAATTGAGAGTTGTGTTGTAAACAAGAGAACACGAGGACAGGAAACAGAATGGATTGGATCATTTAGGCTGGCCAATCACAGAGCAGCAGGTAAGGCTGGGTTTTCCTTTTCATGATGTACTGTAGCAAACTTGGAAGTTGTCGTGTGCGTGTGTATGTGCGCGTGCGCGCGTGACTTTCATTGAAACTGACAAATCCCATTCACAATCCTTTAAAATTTTAGTTCTATCATTTCGCTTTTATTTGGTCAGTTTTCTGTCTCTAGTAATTATTTCCTCTGCACAAAGATTGACTCTAGTCTTATTAATATCCCTTTCCGGTGGAAGCTGCAGGAGTTTGAAGCTGTCAGCAGCTTCTGAACCATAACTGAAACCATTTGTGGATCAGGTGGAATTCTGGGATTCCGGCCTCACCTCAAAAGTCCAAGGACTGTTATTTTCTTTTTCTTTCCTACAGTCAGAGAGACTCTGACATCAGCCTTCTCTCTCTCTCTCTCTCTCTCTCTCTCTCTTTCTCTCTTTCTCTCTCTCTCGCTTTCTCTCTCTCTCACTTTTCCAGTCCCAGAGTCCTTCTGAGGAGAGGCCACCATCTGACAGAGCTGAATGCATCATTTCAGAGGAAATGTGGAATATTCCCCCAGGACTCCTGCTTTCATATTAGGGAGAGAAGATCTTGCAGAAGTAAGTCACTTTCATATACTTTCATACTGTGGCTTTTAGCTAACAAGTCTGCACAGACTTTAGAGGAAGTTTATGTTAATTATGTTTCGGGAGGAGCATCATGAAAGGGGGGAAATCATGTTGTTCAGTGTGTAAGACTGTAATAAAACACGTATATTTGGAGTACAGTAGCTGTTCATCTAGTCATTTCTTCAAGTGGTTCACTGTGTTTGTATGATGAGGTATAATAAAATTTTTAATGTCCCTCATCTCCATGGCTTGTGTTGATGTGAAATAATATGTGACCATTATACTAGCGTACAGCTGTCCTAAATGCCCAAATTTTGTTAAATACATACAAATGAAGCCAGTAAGAGCATGTTTGGAAACTCAGTGGGCTGGAGTTATAAGTCACCCTTCTAGGATGAGTGAAATCCAAACAACAGGGCAATCTGGGGATATTAAAAGAATTTATCAAATGTACACTCTTAGAACACGTGTAAAAACAACTCAGCTGTGTGTCTAGATAAGGACGGCACATTGTGTGTTAAACTAATGTACAGTTGTGTCATTTTTAACACATTAATGTGTAAAAACATTGTAACACAACAAACGTGTCAAATATATTAAGAACTGTGTCGAAATTGGCACACAATGTGCCGTCCTTATCTAGACACACATCTGTGTCGTTTTTACACGTCTGTTCTAAGAGTATATGAATAAATATTCAGTTATCTTTCAATAATAATTTTTTTCTGCTAAATACGTGTGGTCTTAAACTCATTACTTAGCCTTGCATTTCACTCAATTGGTTGCAATTTTTAATTTTAAGTTAGGGTTTTGTTTTGCTTTGTTTTTGAATTATTGTTTTAAATATTATAACTTTCAGTTTTAGCAGCTCGGTGGGGCAGTGGTTAGCACTGTGGCAGCACAGCAAGAAGGTCACAGGATCAACCCCGCCCCTGACCATCGGTGACCCTTCTGTGTGGAGTTTGCATGTTCTCCCCGTGTCTGCATTGGTTTTCTCTGGGTACTCCGGTTTCCTCCCACAGGCCAAAGACATGCAGGTTAGGTTAATTGGCATCAACTGGGGATTCTAAATGGTCCTTAGGTATGAATGTGAGAGTGAATGGTTGTCTGTCTCTCTGAGTTTGCTCTGTGATGGACTGGTGATCTGTCCAGGGTGTACCCTGCCTCTCGCCCAAAGATGCTGGGATAGGCTCCAGCCCCCCACACACCCGAAAAGGATTAAGTGGTAGAAGATGGAGGAATGGATGGAACTTTCAGTTTGGGATCAATGAAGTACATCTATCTATCTATCTATCTATCTATCTATCTATCTATCTATCTATCTATCTATCTATCTATCTGAGGCACCCTTTGTATGGAAAAAATGTAATAGCTTGTTGCCCACACCTCTGTCATGTAAACTCACCACCCTCAGTCCTTGAATGTCTCCTCTTGTTTTTTTTTTGTTTTTTTTATGACAAATGCTGACAAATTTGAGCAAGTTGACAAGAACTAAAATTAAGATATTTCCTATGCATTTCCATTGTGTTTGTTTCTAAACTTCATTCTGCCAACAGAAGAGCTACACAGTTTTAGCTAAATATGGTAACCTTGATATGGGACATACTAATCCAAACCAACCATCTATCCATCCATCCATCCATCCATCCATCCATCCATCCATCCATCCATCCATCCATCCATCTTCTGCCACTTTTCTGGAGGTCTGGGTTACAGAGGCAGCAGCTCAAGCAGAGAAGCCCAGACTTCCCTCTCCCCAGCCACCTGCTCCAGCTTTTCAGAGAGGATACCAAGGCATTCCCAGACCAGCTGGGAGACATAGTCTCTTTAGCGAGTTCTGGGTCTGCCCTGGGGTCTACTCCCAGTGGGATGTGCCCAAAACACCTCAAGTGGGAGGTGTCCAGGGGACAACCTGATCAGAAAACTGCCTCAACTGGCTCCTTTCAATGTGGAGAAGGAGTGGTTCTACTCTGAGCCTCTCCCGGATGACTGAGCTCCTCACCCCATCTCTAAGGGTGAGTCCAGCAATCCTATGGAGAAAGTTCATTTCAGCTGCTTGTATGCGCAATCTTATTCTTTCGGTCATTACCCAAAGCTCATGACCAGAGGTGAGGGTAGGAACACAGACTGACCGGTAAATCAACAGTTTTGCCTTAGAGCTTAGCTCTCTTTTCAACACGACAGACCGGTACGATGTCCGCATCACTGCAGATGCTGCTCCAATCCATCTGTCAATCTCTGCTCCATTTTCCCCTCACTCGTGAATAAGACTCCAAGATACCCAAGACACTTGGGCAAAGAGAGGTGCAAAGCTGTCAACTGATCACCACCTGGTGGTGAGTTGGATCCAATGGCAGGGGAGGATGCCATTCATACCTGGTAGACCCAAATGTATAGTGGGGGTGTGCTGGGAACTTCTGGCTTAGGACCCTGTCCGGGAAGTCTTCAACTCCCACCTCCAGAAGAACTTTGACCACATTCTGAGGGAGTCTGGAGACATGTCTGAATAGGCCATGCTCTCCACCTCCGTTGTTGCCCAGAGCTGCGGCCACAAGGTCACCAGTGCATCTCGTGGTGGCATCCCCCAAACCAAGTGGTGGACATCAGTAGTGAGGGGGGCCATTAAGCTGAAGAAGGAGTCCTATCAAGCTCAGTTGGCTTGTGGGACTCCCAAAGCAGCTGAGGTGTACCAGCAGGCCAAGCGGAGTGCAGCTCGGGTGGTTGCTGAAGCAAAAACTCGGGTATGGGAGGAGTTCGGTGAGGCCATGGAACAAGACTTTCGATCGGCCTCGAACAGATTCTGGCAAACTGTCCGGCGACTCAGGAGGGGGAAGGAGCTCCCTGTCCACACTGTGTATGGTGTGGATGGGGGATTGCTGACTTCAACTGGGGATATCGTGGGGCAGTGGAAGGAATACTTCAAGGATCTCCTCAATCCAATGACATGCTATCCACAGAGGAAGCAGGGCTTGTGGATGAGGGAGACAACTCACCCATCACAGAGGCTAAGGTTTGCAAGTGGTTAAAAAACTCTTTGGTGGCTGGGCCCCGGGGATGGACGAGATTCGCCCTGAGCACCTCAAGGCTCAGGGCTGTCATGGTTGACACGCCTCTGCAACACTGCATGGAGGTTGTGGACAGTGCCTTTGGCATGGCAAACTGGGGGTGGTGTTCTTCCAGAAGGGGGACCGGAGGGTGTGTTCCAGCTTTAGAGGAATCACATTCCTCAGCCTCCCTGGGCAGGTCTGTGCCAAGGTACTGGAGAGGAGAGTACGGACGTTGGTTGAACCTCGGATTCAGGAGGAGCAATGTGGTTTTCGACCTGGCCATGGCACATCGGACCAACTCTTTACCCTCTCAAGAATTTTCGAGGGTTCATGGGAGTTTGTCTATCCAATTTACATGTGTTTTGTGGACTTGAAGAAGGCATTCGACTGTGTCTCTCATGGTTTTTGTGGGGGTGCCTCAGGAGTATGGGGTATCAGGCTTGTTGTTATGAGCTATTTGGTCTCTATATGACCGTTGTGAGAGTTTGGTTCGTATTGCCAACACTTGGTCGGACTCATTCCCATTGAGAGTTGGACTCTGCCAAGGCTGCCCTTTGTCACAATCCTGTTTATAATTTTTATGGACAGGATTTCTAGGCGCAGCCAGGGAAGGGAGGGTGTCATGCTTGGTGACCACAGGATCTCATCTCTGCTGTTTGCAGATGATGTTGTCCTGTTTGCTTCATCCAGCAATGACCTACAGGTCTTACTGGGACAGTTTATTGCTGAGTGTGAAGCAGCTGGGATGAGAATCAGCACCTTCAACTCCAAGTCCATGGCCCGCAGCCGGAAAAAGGTGAATTGTCCTCTCCAGGTTGGGGACAAGCTCCTGCCCCAAGTGGAGGAGTTTAAGTATCTTGGGGTCTTAACCCAAACCACCTGCAATTTATTTATAGAATACTGGGTTTTGCTGAGGAACATTCAGAAACGTAATGTGCACTTCTGGAAATGCAATGTTAGACAAGTGAACCTCTTCCTCACTTCCAGGAGTTTGGCTTCATGAGGAGATGAAGGTCATGGAGGTTAAGATGGTCGCAAGATACATCGTCTTCATCCTGCTGGCAGTCACTGTAAGATCCCAAGTCAACCCAGGTAGACATCTGCCTTTACATTTCTACCATTAAGCTGACATTTAAGGGCTTGTTATCTTTACATGGGACATTTGGACCCCAAGCAGCCATAACAGGGATAACTCTTTAGACATTTTCTCTTGAGCTAATCTCCTGACTCACGGCATGACCCAGTCACAGGAGCATAGACTGAAAAGATAGGGTTTTAATCATCAAAGTGAAAAAAGTATGAATGAATGAGACCTATGGATTCATATTTTTGAACTTAAAATAACTCTGGCATATTCCTGAGGGTTAGGCATGTTGACAGGATGGAGGAGGAAGGCGGGCTGAGGTGGGTGGGCTCAGTGTGTGTGTGTGTGGGGGGGGGGGACCTAATGGTCAGAAAGCAAACATCCTCAGAACAGGCAGACCTTTCACAAGCAGGAGGGCATTTGTAGAAGAAAAAAAAAAAGAAGAAGAAAATTTTTAGGTGCTGGTTGTAACTCACACACATCAACAGACACCTTCCCTCGCACATTGCACAAACACACTCATCTGACTTCTCCCTTTTGACTGTTTACACTTTTCAAAAGCGTCCTTGTTCGCCCATGTGAAGAATCTCAGTGGCAGTGGTGAATAAAACAAGTCTCATAATCAGACAGGCAATGGCAGCAATTAACAGCTACAGTTTTATAGACATGTGAGCTGATGTCACATTGCAAAGAATGTAACAGCAGGGGAATTAATGCCTAGTAAATGCCAGGTCTTTTTAAACCCAAAAGTGTGTCTGGCTTTTTTGGCTGAAATTATGTGACAGGGCCAAAAAAATAACAGCTGACTGCTCTGAGGCCACCACTCCCTTCTCACTTTTCCTTGGATTGGCACCTACACACTGATGCTTCTGTTTGGTTTAGAGGCCTTGCAGGGCTGAAGGACGAAGGTTTGGGGGGAAGGAACAAGCTTTGACCACTTTTACACTCCACTTCTCAAGTTCTGAAAATGCCTGAAATTGTTCCTTTAAAACTTGTGACAAACATGGCATCATGCACACATGCAGAGATATAAAAATATAAACATCCTTGTGTGTGTTGTGCCTTGTGTGTTTTTTAGAAATGTGTCGCTACCCTCTTGGTATGACCGGCGGGCAGATTCAGGACGAGGACATCTCAGCTTCCAGCCAGTGGTCTGAGTCCACTGCTGCAAGATTTGGAAGGCACGTTTGTATATGAAACAGATTATTTTTTTTTAATTTCCTTACCTTCACGAAAGTTTTGCAATCTAGAGAAATACTTACTCCAAACAGCGGAGCAGAGCTTTTAGATTTTTTAAAGTCTGCATTTGCAGGAAAAACAGATTTGAAAAAACAGATTATCAGATCTAATAAGGTACACGTGAAGGGAAATCAGCATGGTTCCCAGCATTATATTTCTCATGAAAGTCAGATCTGGGGATTTCCCTTTTTGTGCTTCTGGTCGTGGAGTCATTTTCACCTTTATATGACAGAGTTAATATTATGCCTATGGCTGAAGTTTCAAAAAGTGTAGAAATTTATTGTGACGTAGGCAAAGGTTCACACAAAGTAGAGGAGCAGATAGTTGTGACGACAGGCTTTATTCACACACACACTCTGAGCACAGACAGGAGGGAGGTCATTCACCCAGACCTCCGGTTCAATCATGGTTATCCAACATGTAACCCAGCTGAGAAAATGACCCCTTTTTTCTCAGATGTCAATTGTATTAATACAATTGTGTGATTTTATTTGAAAAACGATTAGTTTGGGGAAGAAGAAGTGTGATCCTCGTTATCCAACTTTTAAATTCCGTTTCATGGTCACGTTGGGCGATTGTGGTCTTTTCAATTCGTTAAGAGCGATATTAGCCCCGCCTTCCGAGCAGAGGCAGCAGGCGCGCACTCGGGTTTCAGTCTTTTACGATCTGAGAGCGACGAGAGTGGCTGTGGACAGTCTGGTTCACACTGATACCTCTACTTGGTGAGTTAATTTAGAAAGATGCTGTAAATGAATCTAAACACTGTCCAAACACTAATCTGAAACCTTTATTATCCTAAGTTGATGGAGCACGAGCTTGAGAGGGCCGTGAGGCTGTGACTTTTGCTGTGTTCACACTGATACCTCATCTTGGCTAGGTTTTTTTTGGTTGCCGATCAAGAACCTTCTGGATCCTGGATTCTCTCCGAATGGAGATGGCCAAGCCTGACCCGAGACTGAACCGAGACTGAACCAAGATCTGACCAAGATTCTCGATTGAAGAACATCCTTCCTCTCTCCAGTGCACAAAATTCGAAGTGGTAGCAACTCAAGCCCGCCGCTTTAAAAGAGGAAAAAGAAACCTGAGTCTGGAGATACAAGGTATCTTGACTGGTCAAACGACTAAACCCGAAAGGACAAACAAACACTGAGCTCAGTAGGGACAATTTTGGGGTTTTATTTCATGCCGGCCGTTGTTTATATTGTATAGTTGTAAATTGTTTGTATATTTGTTCTCTTTATCTCTACAAATAACAACCATTATTGCTCATTTCTTGCCTCCAGTTATTTCATTCCACACTCATTTTAATTCCTATTGTAACCCTTACAACCTAGCAACTGGTCTACACTTAATAATTTCCCTTACCTAGTTAACATAAGGCAAGGGGTACAATAAGAAGTGGCGAGCCCAGCCTGAGCCTTTTTCTTCTCTCCCTTACATTATTTCAAGCCTATAACTTACCCAAAATGGATATTGTTGAACGTGAATCTGTGAAAATTCCAAATGCAGTGATAGTGAGTGAAATTCGCTGGAGATGAGCAACTTGATGAAGTGACTGAGTTTTGAAACGGTATGGATTCGATTTCAAGAGTCATAAAAGTAGCAGATAGTAAGTCTGAGTTTTCCCAGAGGTGCTATTTTTGAGTATCATTCGGGTATTGCTTTTGAAGCTCTTGACCCATTGCCATGTACTCATGGATCTGATAGTGGAGCCAGCTATATGATACAATCTCTTGCCAGTGTTTATACGCACCGTGTAGGGAGCAATATGACCAAGTTATATCTCACTGACATTAAAAACCTAGCGAAGATGAGTGGCAGAGATTTTGCAGATGTCCTGAAAGACATGATGTCACAGATTTCTGAGGCAATCAAAGAATCTGAAAATGATCAATCAGAGCAAGTTAAGTTACCTGATAACTTACCTGAAGCTTCTTGGATGAACCTCAACCTCAGCCTTCTGCAGCTGAGTCCAGTATTCAAGGTGCAACAACCAACTAACCAGTCAAATCACACTGTGACACCCCAGCTCGAAGTATGCCCACCATTTTCTGCACATGATTTTAAATCCCCCAGAAGTGCAACGTGTGTAGTTGAGCACATTGTAAAAAGGGAAGATTTTTCTGTGCAGGCCGTTTTCCACAAAAGCTCGGAGCTTTTTCTGGCAAAGACCTCCAACCAACTTATGAGCTAGATTATGACACTTGGCGCTCCAGTGTAGAATTAATCTTGACTGATCCTGCTATGACCAAATTGCAACAATCCCGAAAGATCTTTGAGTCTCTTTTACCTCCAGCAGCTGATGTAGTCAAGTACTTGATCCCCAGCAGCTCACCATCAGAGTACCTTCAGCTGTTAGATTCTGCTTATGGGTACAGTTCAAGATGCGGGAGAGCTTTACGCCAAGTTTCTTAACACCTTCCAAAACACAGGTGAGAAACCCTCATCATATCTACAACGTCTTCAAGTAGCTTTGACTCACACTGTGAAGCGTGGTGGTGCTTCAAGCCAGGATTTTGACAGGCTGCTTGTCACACAGTTTTGTCGAGGCTGTTGGGATGATTCTCTTTTAACTGCACTCCAGTTAAAACAAAACGAACAAATCCCCCAACTTTTCCCTGATTTGCTTCTCTTGCTACCACTCAGTACAAAGCAAAAGAGAAAACGAAAGTCAGAGGGTTCAAAAGATGACCAATAACCGTCGTAGTTCCAACCATAAATGATACCGGATGGAGACAATACTGAAAATGATCACATTACAACTCAACCAATACTGACGATGGACAGTCTTGGTTACACATGCAACGGGACGTGCATGATATTTAGCGCGGGAGGGTGTAACCCAGCTCCCTTCTCCACTCGCCATCTCCGTTCTCTCCAAATGGAGATGGCGAGCCTGACCCGAGACTGAACCGAGATCTGACCAAGATCTCGATTGAAGAACATCCTTCCTCTCTCCAGTGCACAAAGTTCGAAGTGGTAGCAACTCAAGCTGCCGCTTTAAAAGAGGAAAAGAAACCTGAGTCTGGAGATACAAGGTATCTTGACTGGTCAAACGACTAAACCAAAAGGACAAACAAACACTGAGCTCAGTAGGACAATTTTGGGGTTTTATTTCATGCCGGCCGTTGTTATATTTGTATAGTTGTAAATTGTTTGTATATATTGTTCTCTTTATCTCTACAAATAACAACCATTATTGCTCATTTCTTGCCTCCAGCTATTTCATTCCACACTCATTTTAATTCCCTATTGTAACCCTTACAAACCTAGCAACTGGTCTACACTTAATAATTTCCCTTACCTAGTTAACATAAGGCAAAGGTTACAAATACATGATACATCTTGCCCTACTCCTGCCTATAAAACACTGCTGGGTCATTATAACGCAGTTATAATGACACAGCAGTATAATAACTCAGTAATAACATTTAACAAACACACAAAATAACGTCCACTGTTGCAAAGCATGCTGGGGAAATCCCTGCCCCCCCCCCCAATACAGCCCCGACATTACACTGCGCTCCCCCCCCGGACTGGTTTCTGTCCCCCAGAAAAATTAAAGTCCAATTCAAAAGTCCAATACAAGCTCGTCCAGGTGTCGGGGCGGCCTTCGATGCCGACGACCAGCACGTACAGGCCCCCTAGCGTCCATCTGAGTCTCGGTCGGAGTATCTGGTCGGGATGAAAGCTCCAGTTCGACCACTAGCGGGGCGGATGGCTGATACGGGGTGAGACGGTCATGGTGGAGCACCACGACCCGGTCCCTTTTTTTTAGCCTCACCCTGTACACCACATCCGACAGTCTCTGCAGAACCACGCATGGTCCCAACCAGTGGCTCGCCAACTTCGGTGAGTGTCCTCTTCTTCTCTCAGGGCAGAAAACCCAGACTCAATCTCCTGGTGCAAAGTCCCCTCCCCTGGCAGCGGGAGTCATACGCTCGCTTCTGCCAACCCCCCGCCGCTGCCAGGGCCTCCCGAGCCAGTTCATGTACCATGTGGAGACGTTCTTTTAAACAAAACAAATAATCCAACCCAGGTTTTCCCTCCACCTCCGGCTCGGGGTGGGGGGGGGGGGCGAATACCAAATCCACTGGTGTGCGCAGCTCGCGTCCAAACATGAGCGCTGCAGGGGTGCACCGAGTAGATTCCTGAGCTGCCGTCCGGTATGCCCACAAAACAAAAGGCAGATGCAGGTCCCAGTCTCACTGTCACTGGTCCACTAGGATAGCGAGCTGGGTGGTGAGGGTCCGGTTGAATCGTTCGACCAGGCTGTCGCTCTGTGGATGCAGCGGGGTTGTCCGGGTCTTCCAGATGCCCAGCCGCTTGCAGACCTCTCCGAAGACCTCCGCCTCAAAGTTCCGACCTTGATCGCTGTGCAGCTCCTCCAGTGCGCCAAACCGACAGAACATTTCATCCACCAGCTTTGATGCCGTCGTAGCGGCGCTCTGGTCCGGGACCACGTACGCCTCTGGCCACTTAGTGAAATAATCCATTGCGACCAGCATGTAGCGGTTCCCCCGGTCTGTGGTCGGGAAAGGGCCCAGGATGTCCACTCCTACCCGCTCCATCGGTGCTCCCACCTGGTACTGCTGCAGGGGAGCGTGGGATCGCTGAGTTGGCCCTTTCTGAGCTGTCCAGGTGTCACAGTGGTGGACGTGGAGCTCCACGTCTTGATGACAACCGGGCCAGTAGAACCGGGCTCGAAGGCACTGCAGAGTCTTTGTCACCCCGAAGTGGCCAGCTCCTACCACCCCGTGGACCAGCTGGAGTACGCTGGGCCAGAGTCAACGAGGAACCAACAGCTGCCAGACGTGCCGCTGCCCAGCTGGAGTCTGCCACTGTCAATACACCACGCCCTCGTGGCAGCGGAGATTGGCCCACTGGGAGTGCAGGGCCTTAGTCCCTGGGTCCAGCGCTGACACAACCTCCCAGGCGGGCCGCTGTCCTGCGTCCAGCCACTGCCGAACCCGAGAAATGACTGGGTCTCTATCCTGCTCGCTCTGCAGCTGCTGTGTGCCAAGGACCTCTGTGACATCATCGCTGGGGGAGGCTGCCTGATCACCCGAGGCGGGGGCTGCGCATCGCTGCGTTATCTCTGCTCGCAGCGGTTCGGAGAGCAGCAGCCCGTGGGATGGCTTGGTCTCGATCTTCAGCCCGTTGGCAGTGACGACACTCCTCTGTCGCACAAGGGCGCCGAGATGGCGCGTCAGCGTTGGCATGGAGGCAGCCTGCCCGATGCACAATCTGAAAATTATAATCCTGCAGTGCCTCCAGCCATCTCGCCAACTGTCCATCCGGCTCTTTGAAGTTCAATAACCAGGTCAGGGAAGCGTGATCCGTCCTGAGCTGGAACCTCTCCCCGTACACATACGGGCGGAAATGACGCAGTCCTTGAATGACAGCCAACAGCTCTCTGCGAGTCACACAGTAATTCCTCTCGGCTCTGCTGAGAGTGCGGCTGAAAAAAGCAACTGCCTGTTCTCCCTGCTCTCCCTCCTGGGATAGCACTGCCCCGATGCCCTGGTTGCTGGCGTCCGTGTCCACAATGAACGGGCGGTTCGGATCAGGATACTGCAGGATGGGGGCTCTGATGAGCGCCGCACGAAGCTGGGAGAAAGCAGCAGCACAGCTGTCACTCCACTGAAACGTGCGTCCTTTCTGCGTCCTTTCTGCGTCAGCTGGCGATGGTGGCGAAGTTTTTCACAAACCTTCTATAATAGGAGGCCAATCCGAGAAAACTCCTCAGTTCTCCCACATTCCGCGGCATTGGCCAGTCTCTCACTCTCGCCACTTTTTCTGGGTCGGTGGCGACTCCCGCTGCGCTGACAACGTGGCCCAGGAAGGTGGTCTCCCGCCAGAATAGGTGGCATTTTCTAGGGTGTAACCATAGCCCCGCCTGTCGGATGGCGTCCAGCACCTCTCGGAGATTTGACAGGGCGCTGTCAAAATCAGCTGCATGCACCAGTAGGTTGTCCAAGTAAACAACACAGCGACTCCGGGGCACGTGAGCCAGCACTCGCTCCATCAAGCGCTCAAAGGTGGCCGGGGTGTTGCAAAGTCCAAACGGCATCACTTTAAACTGGTACAGTCCCTGCCCAATGGAGAAGGCTGTTTTTTGGCAGGCCTCGGGTGACAGCTCTACCTGCCAATAGCTGCTGCGTAGATCCAGTGAGCTGAACCAGCTGGAGCCGGCGATGTGGTCCAGCACGTCATCGATGCAGGGCAGGGGGTAGGAATCCTTCCGGGTGACGTCATTCAGGCGCCGGTAATCCACACAGAACCGCCACGACCCATCTTTCTTCTTGACCAGCACCACCGGCACCACCCAGGGGCTGCTGGAGGGCTCAATGATGTCTACCTCCAGCATTTCCCGCACTTTTTGTTCTGCTGCTGCCCGCCTTGAAAAGGGGAGCCGGATTGGACGGAGTCGAATCGACCTGGTCTCACCGGTGTCGATCTCGTGCTGCACCAAACCGGTCCGGCTGCATTCCTCATCCTTCGTGGCGAAGACACCCATATAACAGTCCAATAGTTCCCGCAGCTGGCGTCTCTGTTCCGGGTCCAGCCCGCTGCAGCTCCGCTGAAATAATTCCTCGACCGCCTGCTGCGTCTCTGCTGACATGTTGACCCCTCCCCTTGCTGTCCTTGTGTGTGCTCATGCTTTCTCTGCCCGTGCTGGTGGCGTCATCGCGTCCAGTCCTTGCGGTGGCCCGCCTGGTCCGGTCCGTCCTGGCGGTCCCTCGATCGCGCAGACCCCCGTGTTCCTTCTCTGGGTTCTGCTGTGGAGCGTGATGGTCCGATCTCCCAGTTGGAGGGACGGTCCGGTGGTGTTGATCTTAGCGTTCCAGGCTGTGAGCAGGTCTAGTCCAGTAATACAGGGGTCTTGGATGTCAGCCAGCCAGAACGGGTGTTTTATGTTCTGACCGGCCACCCCCACCATGAGGACTCTCCACCCCCCCAGTTTGGCGCGCTCACCGGTAGCCATGGTGACGCAGCGCTCGGTGGGTTCCCACCCCCATGGGGCCGTCTTGTTCGTGCCCGGCAGCACACCGGGTCGGACCAAGGAGATTGTAGAGCCGGTGTCAATCAGGGCCTGGATCGACGTCTTCTCCAGGCTGCACTGTAGATAGATCCCTGGAGAGTGTCCAGTTTGACCCACGCGTGGTGCCAGCTCATCGGGGGAAACATCTGCGGGAGGCGGCCTGTCCCCGTCCACGCCACCTCGCTCTAGTTTAATGCCGGCGAGGGGCCAGTTTGTCGTGGGGTGGGTGCGGGGCAGTACCATGCGATGTGTCCCGGCTCTCCGCAGCGGAAGCACCCTTCCTCGCGCCGCCACAACCATCTTCTCTGTGGACGCGCCGCCATGGTCTGCCGTAATTCCTCCTCCTCCTCCTTGCTCTCAGCCGTGGCCTGGAAGGTTCTTTGTCTGTGCATCGACGCTTCAATTGTGCGGTTCATCAGCGGCTCCACCCGCTCTGCTTCTGCCACCGCAGTCTCCCAGTCACTTGCGACGTGGATCCGTACGTGGCTCTGGAGCTGGGCCGGGCGGAGACCTTGGATGAAGTTCCGGAAGGCGAGCTTCTCTACCACCTCCGGTGCGAAATCTGGGTAGCTGCACCGGGTTAGCAGCCGTATGTCTGCCGCATAGGGTCCTAGGCTTTCCTGGTTGCTTCGACGGCGGTGGGTCAGCTGTTCCTGGGCGTGCTCAGCGTCCGCCGTTCTCCCAAATCGTCTCCAGAGCGCTCCTTGTAGCGCTGGCCAGCTGCAGCACTCCTCAGGCCGGAGATCAGAGAGCGTGCAGAGAGCCCTCCCTTCCAAGGCCAGCGCGACTTGCACGGCGGTTTCCTCTGGTGACCAGCCGTTCAGCGCAGCGGCCAGCTCGACCTGGATCAGGTAGTCATCCAACGGGGTCTCGCCGTTGAAGCAGGGGATCTTGGCCCGCTGCCGGACGGATGGAACGATCGCCTCCTGATCGATCGCCGCTCCTGATCGCCGTGGAATTGCCAGCCCGTCCTGCCCTGAAAAGGGCAGGAAGCGGGGCTGGTTTGCTCTGCTCTGCCCGCTCTGCCTTGAAAAAGGCAGAGGGCGGGGTGCGCTGGCCCCATCAGGTCGGCCGCTTCGTTTGTCCCGGCGAGCGGCTCCGGGGGGTGGTGTCTCGGCCCCGTCGTCCGTCGCCAGCTGAGCGATGAGTCGCTCCAGCTGCTGGATCTCCATTCTGATCCTGGCTTCCATCTGCTCCATCCCACTTCTGACACCAGTGTGACGTAGGCGAGGTTCACACAAAGAAGAGGAGCAGATAGTTGTGACGAACAGGCTTTATTCACACACACACACTCTGAGCACAGACAGGAGGGGTGGTCATTCTCCCAGACCTCCGGTTCAATCATGGTTATCCAACACATGATACATCTTGCCCTACTCCTGCCTATAAAACACTGCTGGGTCATTATAGCGCAGTTATAATGACACAGCAGTATAATAACTCAGTAATAACATTTAACAAACACACAAAATAACGTTCACTGTTGCAAAGCATGCTGGGGAAATCCCTGCTCTCCCCCCCAATACAGCCCCGACGTTACAATATGTTTTAGTAGCACTTCTGTTTAATATGTCTCTTCTAGTCAGTGGTAGACACAGTACTGCCCAAATGAATGATGATGCTATGGTGTTTTTATATGCAAATTACCACTTACTGCTATACTTCTGTCTCTATTATTAGTGATGGCTAATATGCTATCTAACACGTTATAGCTGAACAATTCCCCACCTCAAACAATGAAATAAAATAAAAAGTAATTTATTTGACACACAGATTATAACTCAAATGTTGAAGTGTTAAAATTCTTTTTACACTATGAGGGGGGCTGAAAAGCTCATAGTGGTCAAATTTGACCAAATGTGGTTTATTTTTCAACATAATCTCCCCTTCGGTCCACACACTCCTTCCATTGGTGTTGCAGCGCTTGGATCCCTGCAGTTGAAAAATAAACCACATTTGGTCAAATTTGACCACTATGAACTTTTCAGCTCCCGCTCCTAGGTAAGTTGGATAAGAAAAAAAATGCCTGAAAAAAACAGTGATTTTGTTCTGTGTTCGAAATGTTCACTCCCTCCCCATATAGTGTACGATATAGTGAATCAGCCATTTTGTAGTGCTGTTTGAAATCTTAACTGAAAATTTCATTCACTATATAGTACACTCAAAATATCCCACAATGCATTTTGAAAAGTAGTATGCAACAGATGGTCACTACATTAGCCAAAATATCCCATAATGCAATGCGCAGCCAACAGAGCAGTGAGAGGAACGCTTCACATCACAACATAAACAACCTTAAGGTATTTATATTTAATAATTCAGCAAAAACAATTTGATTTAATACATATTTACTACAAATTACATGCAGGTATTCATTTTTTGCCACCGTTACTCTGTTACATTTTACTGTCTCACATGATGACGTCATTAACCGCGCCGTGAAAACAAGCCCAGTAGTGTCTGAAATCAGTTAATTTTATTGTTATATTGAGTTTACTGTATAGTCCACTATATCTAAATTCACTATATAGCGAGTAGGGAGGGAGTGATTGAGTGACCTTTCCGAATACAACCTTGGTTTTCTGGGTTGTTGTCATGGAACATAGTCAACTTCCTTTCGACAGCTGATGTTTGACCTCAGACAGAAAAGAAGCACACCATTAGTTTGACTCACTGGAAAGCATATTCCGTCTGAGGAGTGGGGCTGGGAATCATCACTAATTTCCAGAATCGATTCGATTCCGATTCTTGAGGTTCTGAATCAGTCCGATCCCGATTCAATTAGGGAAATTACCTTTTTAATAGCTGTTTTACTTGCCAGGAAAAAGAAAATTCTTAGAGACCTAATGCTGCAAATTGTAG
This sequence comes from Pholidichthys leucotaenia, assembly GCA_020510985.1. NCBI lineage: Eukaryota > Metazoa > Chordata > Actinopteri > Cichliformes > Pholidichthyidae > Pholidichthys > Pholidichthys leucotaenia. Next base: position 169,903,253 of record CM035846.1, read on the forward strand.
CAGGAATACTCTATGTTAATACATAAATTGTCACATAAAGAACTGACCCAAAATCAGTTACAAAAATGCACTTTTTATTATTACCACCGCCAAGGAAGGACGGAGCTAATGTTTTTGGTAGCATTGGTTGGTTGGTTTGTTGATTGGTTGGTTTGTCTGTTACCAACATAACTCAGAAAGTTACAGTGGTGTGAAAAAGTGTTTGCCACCTTCCTGATTTCTCATTTTTTTTTGTATGTTTGTCACACTTACTGTAAATGTTTCAGATCATCAAACAAATCTAGATATTAGACAAAGATGACACAAGTAAACACAAAATGCAGTTTTTAAATGAAGGTGTTTATTATTAAGGAGAAAAAAAATCCAAACCTGTGTGAAAAAGTGACTGCCCACTAAACCTAATAACTGGTTTGGCCACCCTGAGCAGCAACAACTGCAATCAAGCATTTGCGATAACTGGCAATAAGTCTTTCACAGCACTGTGGAGGAATTTTGGCCCACTCATCTTTGCAGAATTGTTGTAATTCAGCCACAATGGAGGCTTTTCGAGCATGAACCACCTTTTTAAGGTCATGTCACAGCATCTCAAGCGGATTCAGGTCAGGACTTTGACTAGGCCACTCCAAAGTCTTCATTTTGTTTTTCTTAAGCCATTCAGAGGTGGACTTGCTGGTGTGTTTTGGATCATTGCCCTGCTGCAGAACCCAAGTGCACTTCAGCTTGAGGTCACAAACAGATGGCGGGACATTCTCCTTCAGGATTTTTTGGTAGACAGCAGAATTCATGGTTCCATTTACTACGGCAAGTCTTACAGGTCCTGAAGCAACAAACAAGCCCCAGACCATCACACTACCACCACCACATTTTACTGTTGGTATGATGTTCCTTTTCTGAAATGCTGTGTTACTTTTATGCTGGATGTAATGGGACACAAACCTTCCAGAAAGTTCAACTTTTGTCTCATCAGTCCACAGAGTATTTTCCCAAAAGTCTTGGGGATCATCAAGATGTTTTCTGTCAAAACTGAGATAAGCCTTTATGTTCTTTTTGCTCAGCAGTGGTTTTCGTCTTGGAATTCTGCCATGAAGGCCATTTTTGCCCAGTCTCTTTCTTATGGTGGTGTCATGAACACTGACCTTAACTGAGGCAAGTGAGGCCTGCAGTTCCTTGGATGTTGTTGTGGGGTCTTTTGTGACCTCCTGGATGAGTCGTCGCTGCACTCTTGGGGTAATTTTGGTCGACCAGCCAGCCACTCCTGGGAAGGTTCACCACTGTTCCATGCTTTCGCCATTTGTTGTTAATGGCTGTCACTGTGGTTCGCTGGAATCCCAAACCTTTAGAAATGGCTTTATAATCTTTTCCAGACTGATAGATCTCAGTTAACTTTGTTTCTCATTTGTTCCTGAATTTCTCTGGATCACAGCATGATGTTTAGCTTTTGAGGATCTTTTGGTCTACTTCACTTTGTTGGGCAGGTCCTATTTAAGTGATTTCTTGACTGAAAACAGGTGTGGCAGTAATCAGGCCTGGGTGTGGCTACATAAATTGAACTCAGCTTTCCAAAGATGTGATAAACCACAGTTAATTTATGTTTTAACGGGGGGGGGGGGGGGGGGGGGGGGGGGTCACTTTTTCACACAGAGCCATGTAGGATTTATTTGTTTTTACCCTTAATAATAAACACCTTCATTTAAAAACTGCATTTTATGTTTAGTTATATTATCTTTGTCAAATATGTAAATTTGTTTGATGATCTGAAACACTTAAGTGTGACAAACATACGAAAAAATGAGAAATGAGGAAGGAGGCAAACACTTTTTCACACCACTGTATGAACAGATTTTGATGAAATTTTCAGGAAAGCTGTGTAATGGCATGGGGAACAGATGATTAGATTTTGGTGGTGATTCGGATCACGGTGTGGATGGAGGAATTTTTTGAATATTTTATATTTTAATCTGGCACTTTTCATGTACTGCCCCTTTAAGTCATGTCCACTCAGTTATGTGTGTGGTCACGACATAGGGCCATGCGCCTTGGCAACCTGGAAGCCAAACATTGCAGAAAAAAATATTATGGGGCGTGTCCACCAAACTCATTTTTCCTGCTGTGGGCAACTATTTTCTATTCATTCTCTATGTAGTTCAGCGTTTACAGGGCTGAGCGCCCTCGGCACTGAAACACTTTGAGCAGTGGCCGTTTTTTGTCGTGGTGCTCAGGACTGAAAAAGTTCAACTTGTCAGACTACTGTACAGTTGCGCTCGTCAAAGTCAGACCTTCCTGTCATGGATGGCCCTCACGAGCCATCAAAAGACGCCACATATCACCAGTGAGTTTGCACAGTTTATTAAAGGAAAGAAAAAGGACAAAATAACGAGCCACAGGGGGCTAAAACACACTATAATTATTACACAGTCTATGACAAGGAGGAACAAAATCACAATGGAATAAACTTACAATAACAGATGAAGGGATGTAAACGTCTGACCAGAGGGATGCTCAACGATGTCAGATGAGGGGTTTGTCCGACGAGACTGCCGCACCTTTTGTTCTCAGCTACCCTCTTAAGTAGGGAGCAGCTGATGAGGCAAAATGCAGCTCAGCTGTCAGGGCCTCAGCTCTGACAGCCGGAAGCCCCTCCGAGCACTGTCACAATAAAAGCTCGGAGAGCCATAGGAACACACGTCAACTGGGAGGAAAATACTGCATGGCCCGAGCGCGGACGAGATCGGCGCTCAAACCACGACACTTTCTAAGTGGCCAATCAGAATTAAGGAAAGGCGGGACATAGGACGCCGGTACAGGAAGACGACAATGGTAGGTGACGGTGGAGGAGATGGAGGCTGAACTTTGCTGCATCAAACGATGTGAATTTGTAGTTGATAACTGCAAAAAAAATGGTATGATACCGCACTGTTGTGTAATATTGCTTAATAATTCTGAACCTTGTCAGTAAACTGTAATGGAAAAGAGAGGAGGAAAAAAAAAATCTACCTGAAAGATTTAAAAAAAAAACATGATGTTGATTTAAGGTGGAATTGTCCAGCCCCAATGTTTGGTCAATACAATTATGACAGTCTTGTTATTATTATTATTATTATTATTATTATTATTATTATTATTATTATTATTATTATTATTATTATGTAGTCATATACTGTAGTCATAATGTTTTTGCTGTCATTTCTCTGTTTGATGATAACAACAACAACAACAATAATAATAATAATAATAATAATAATAATAATAATAATAATAATGGATTGCATTTATATAGCGCCTTTCATTCAAATTTTCAGGAAAGGTGTGTAATGGCACACTGAATGCATGATTAGATTTTAGTGATGATCTCAAAATGCCTACCTCCACCAAGGCTCTTATCTTCTCACAGTGTTAGCAACAATACTCCAAAACTGCTGGATGGATTTGGATGAAATTTTCATCAGAAGTGGCCCTTGGCCCAAAGATGAACTTATTAGATGTTGGAGGAGATCCGTGAGTGCATACCTCCGCCAAGGCCCTATCTCATAACGTACAGATGGATGGTGATATGGATGGACAAAGGGACGGAGGGGAGGACAAAGGGAGGGAAGGGCGGATCCTTGGCGGTGGTATGCGCTCTCTGAGTGCTCTCTAGTTTAACTTATGGTTTCACAAAGTGCTAACAAGTGCTTTCTTTAGTGCAAAGGGTGTGTAGTGTCAAGTTAACAACCCAGAGTAGGTAAACAAATTCAACGCATGAAGCATGTATACATAGGCTCACTGTATTTCAGTCCCTCCAAGATTTTGACGGCTGTTTTTGTGATTGTTGCAGCCCAAAAAGCCCGAATTTGTCGGAGCTTTTCCAAAAGGTTGCAATTTTTTTTAGGTTTTTTTGCAGTGAAAATTGTGAGGAAGTACAGATTTTAAAGTAGCTGCTTTTTCCACACCACAGTAAGGTTTATTAATTTATTTCTTTTTTAATATATTTTAATTACAAATTAACTTTCAATTTTTGAAAAGGGTTTCAGTTCATTTCCTGGGAAGATTTGTTCTTTTCAGTTTAGTTCTACTGAGTGAAAATGGTTGGTTGTACTGCAGCCTTTATTATTTCTGCCATTTTCAATTTATTGTGATTATTATTATAATTATTATTATTATTATTATTTGTCATGTATGTGCACTTTTACGCATGCACGAATGAAAGGAGATGAGCCCACTTGCAGGTGAAGTGTGTGCTTTATTAACAAAGAGTCAATCATACAAAAACGTGTCCAGCATAAGTAATCAAATCATAAGCAACACAGCAGATGAGCACAGTTCAGTTGAGGCCGGTTGGCTACGGGGAAAAAGTTCACGTCACACCCCAGGGGAAAGCTGGCCGCTGGGGCAAACAAGAAACGTGAACTGGGAAAGGAGGACTTACATGAATGAGTCAGAGCGCAGCGGGGCTCCGGGAAAAACAACACCTAACATACTCCTGAGAGAGAGTAGTCCAAACACGGAGAGTTTACTGAACTAAGAGGCTAACTGCGTGCAGAATACAGACCAACGCCGTGACAATGAGTGAAAGAACTGATGGGGAATAAATACACGGTGAACTAATGACACAAAGTGAATACAGGTGAGAAACAGCAACAGGTGTACTAATTACAGACTGCTGACTGCAGTGGCAGGCTGAGCAGCCAATGGGGAGTGTGTGGAGGAAGAGGGAGAGGCAGAACAGAACACAGAATAATACTAGACAATAAGTGAACAAAACAAGGAGACAAAATACACAATAGTCTGTGTCTAGGGTCTGGAATGACATAAGCCCCCAGACAGATGACAGAGCCTCCCCCTCAAGGGTGGATTCCAGACACCCTCAGGAACACCCAAGGCCCCCCCCCCCAAAAAAAAGAAAAGAAAAGAAAAGAGAACAGCAAAAACCCACCCAGGTAGGGAGGTGGGGGGAAATGGCTAGGAGGGAAAAATAATCAGCTCAACACACCTGTGTCCCGGCAACCCATAAGCCCCCACAGACCCAGGGCTCCAGGGTTTGGGCGGCCAACCAAAGTCCCAGGCCCAGCAAGCAGCCCACCAAACAGTGTCGGGCGGCTTGCCAGCACAAACAGGCCCCCCGACCCAGAGACTCAGTCCATCAGGCGGCCGGCCAGCATTGTTAAGCCACCAGGACTGGAGGGGAGAATGAGGAGGCAGTCTTCCCACCAGGAGGCTTAAAGTCAGGAAGCCCAATGGGAGAAGGGAAACCCCAATGGCCTCTGGTGGCGGAGGATGGTGGACCACAGCGGTGCCTGGCAGGGAAGGAAGGGACACCCTGAAGGCCTCAGCATCCCCTGGCTGGCCGGCAACACTCTCAGTGCCCCAGCTTGGAACGTGGCTGCACCCGCTGTGGCTCCAGGCTGAAGCTTTGTTGCACCCATGGGGGTCCCGGTCTGGGACAAGGCTGCACCCGCGGTGGACCTGGGCTGGGCCAACGCTGCACCCGCGGGGGTCCTGGTCCGGGATATGACTGCACCTGCGGAGGCTCCAGGCTAGAGCTTAGCAGCACCGGCAGTGGACCTCGGCTGGGCCAACGATGCACCCTTGGTGGACCCCGGCTGGGTCAAAGCTGCACCCGCGGTGGCTCCAGGCTGGAGCTTAGTAGCACCCGCGAGGGTCCCGGTCTGTGACATAGCACCACCCATGGTGGACCCCGGCTGGGCCATGGTTCACCTGCAGTGGCTCCAGGCTGGAGCTCTGTAGCACCTGCGGTGGGCTCCAGCTGCAGCTCTGCAGCACCCGCGGTGGGCTCCAGTTGGAGCCCTGTAACACCCACGGTGTGCTCTGGCGGCAGCTCTCCAGCACCCATAGCGACCTCCGCAGCGAGCTCGGCTGGCGAACCTGGATCCTCCGTGGCCTCAGGTGGCATTGGTTACCCTGGCAAGGAACTCAGAGACAGGAGAGAGAGAGAGAGAGAGAGAGAGAGAGAGAGAGAGAGAGAGAGAGAGAGAGATTTGATTTTTGATTTTTCAAAACACCTTTATTGTCACAAATTCAACAGAAAAACACAACAACTAAAACAACTAAAAGAAGCAATGGAAAAGAAAAATGACTCACTGACAAGAAATCAAAGACACAAGTAACCAAACCAGGAAAACTAAAACAAAAAACTTGCTTCTTACATCAGGATTATACCATAGGTAATTTTCCCCTCCTTAACACAACACAGGATGTGCTTAAAGCACCACATAGCCTCAAAGGTTTCAACATTCTGCATCAGATGATAGTAATTGTAATCAATCATTATTCGAGCCTTAATCATGCCAACCAGCATGTCTTTTACATTACAATCCAGTATTTGTTCAATTTTTCTTTTCCTACTAACATAGATAGCAATTTTAGCCTGACCCAGGATGAAATTTAAAAGTTCACTCTTTTTCTTAGTTCTCTGCCTATATGGAAAACCCAAGATAAAAATCTGCAGGGAAAAGACTTCTCCAAACAGATAAAACAGCTTCCCCCAAAAAAACAAACAACAAATGCAGTCTGTTACAGTCCAGAAAACAATGGAACACAGTCTCTTTCTGAGGACAAAAAGGACAAACCGCAACAACATTTGGGTTTAAAATGGAGATAAAAGCATTTACAGCCACAGCACCATGTAAAACTCGCCATTGTAGGTCTCCAACCTTCTTAGTTAATGGTGGTTTATAGAGTGCTCTCCAGGCAGGCCTCACCTCTGAACCCAAACCCAAGTGTTTCCTCCATGGTGTATCAGCTCGACCTTTTAACTTATTTACATTTAAAACTTTCACCAAAAGTCCATACATTTTTTTACCCGGAGAGTCACAAATGTTAATGTGTTCAGAGTTTAAAAACACACCAGTGCCATCTTTAAAATCAGGAGATAAAACACTAAAAGGAAAAGGCTCATCAGAAGTTCGCACAGAGTTTTTGCAGTGTAAAACAATAGCAGAGTGTTCTTCTGCAGACAGGCAGTCTCTCCAATCTTTCAGCAAATTCATTATAGTTCTGACTGAAGAAACACCAAGAGCAGAGCACAGGGCAACAGCATTGTCCAAGTTAGGACCACATAAATTTACCAAGTGTCCCAGCGTTGTGATCTTTGCAGAAATGAACTTTTTTAAAACAGAAGGTCCTAAAGCATTGCCCACATCAAAACGGGTCCCGAACACAAGTGGTTCCTTTAAAAGCCAGAAAGGTGACAAGGAAGCCTGGGGAGAGTTCTTTTTAAAAAGTCCCCAGATTTTAAAAGCACTTTGGTAAAACTGGGGAAATTCTGGGAGTTTTTGGCTCCTTAAGTCCATTAAAAACAGCGACTCCTCTAGTCCAAGCCCTCCACAGCGAGCCAGGACAGCCCTGGCAATAGGTCTCCACACAAGGTCCAGGGGGCCACTCAGCAGTCGCTGAATGAACTGCAGGTGGAAGACAGCCCCCCTGCTGGCCAGATGGATGAGCCCTTGACCACCTTCTTCCCTCGGTAAAAACAGGATGCTCTGTGGAACCCAGTGAAGACGGTCCCAGAAAAAGTCCACGACTATAGACTGCACTCTGGCCAGCAAATTGGGTGGAGGGTCCAGACAAGACAGTTGATGCCACAGCATCGAAACAATCAAATTGTTGATGATTAAAACACGACCTCTGAAGGACAAGTTTGGCAGAATCCATTTCCATTTTTTCAGTCTTCCTTCAACTTTTTCTAAAAAACACTCCCAATTTTTCCCAGTAAAAGTCTGATTTCCTAAGAACACACCAAGATATTTAAAACCACCTTGTGTCCACGAGAGGCCACCAGGTAGGGCAATTTTTTGTGGTCTCCCCCCCACCACAACAGCTTCACTCTTACCCCAATTCACTCTCGTTGAGGAGCACTCACCAAAAAGATTGACAGTTCTTAAAAGGTAGTCTACATCATTTTGATTTCTTGTAAAAACAACAACGTCATCAGCATAGGCAGACACTTTAAAAACAGAGTCAGAGTTGGAGACTTTAAAACCAGTGAGGCCTTGCCTTAGTTTACAAAGGAGGGGCTCAATGGCAAGAGAGTACAGCATACCTGAGAGGGGGCAGCCCTGTCGGACACCCCTCTCAACTTTGAAAGGAGCACTCAAACCACCATTAATCTTAAGAATACTCTCAATGTCTCTATACAAAGCCTGGATCATGGCGATGAACCCTGAGCTGAAACCAAAGGCCTCTAATGTCTGCCAAAGGTATGGATGTTCAACTCGGTCAAACGCCTTTTCTTGGTCTATTGAAATAAGACCAAGTTCTTTGACCAATGAGCTGGAGAGGTCCAAAACATCACGAATTAAAAAAATGTTGTCTGTAACCAACCTACCAGGTACACAGTAGGTCTGGTCTACATGTATGACCTGCTCCATCGCCTTCCTCAGTCTGGTAGCCAACACTTTGGAGAGAATTTTGTAGTCAGTACAGAGGAGGGCCACCGGACGCCAGTTTTTAATGTCTTTCAAGTCGCCTTTTTTTGGAAGGAGGGTGAGGACTGCTCTCCTACAACTTAGGGGCAGGTGACCCTTCCGCAGACTGTCAGACAGTACTTCCAGCAAGTCCTCACAGATCTCAGACCAGAACGCCCTGTAGAACTCCGATGGTAGGCCATCTATCCCTGGGGCTTTTCCACACTGAAGAGACTGGACAGCCACTGCCAGTTCTTGCAGAGTGATCCCGCTCTCCAGCTCCGCATTCACGCTAGCCATCGCCTTTGGCAAGTCCGTCAAAAAATGACTCAGTGCATGTGGATTCTCAACAAATTCTTTCTTAAAGAGATCCTTGTAGAAAGCAACTGCAAAGCAACGGATCTCTACAGACTCATGGATCGGCCGCCCGTCCTCGGAGCTAAGAGAGTGGATCATCCTCCTCTGACCATTCTTCCTCTCCAAACCAAAGAAAAAATGAGATGGAGCGTCCATTAGTGCGATGTTCTGGAACCTACTGCGTACCACAGCGCCCCTGGCAGCCACACCCAGTAGGTCAGTTAAAACAGACTTTTTGCCATTGAGGGCCTCAAAATGTCCTCTTTCTCCTGTGGAGCCTGCCAAAGACTGCAGCTCCACTACTTCTCTCTCCAGGTCCCTGACAGACCTGGCCAAGTCTCCAGAGACATTGCGAGTATACTGTAGGCACAGATTCTTTATTTGGCTCTTCCCTACATCCCACCACTGCTGCAAAGAACTAAAATTTGATTTTGTTAATTTAAAATTACTCCAAAAAAACATAAAAGCAGTTTTAAAACTGTTATCCGATAAAAGTGACGTGTTAAAATGCCAGTATGCACTACTGCACTTTATATTCTTGATAAAAACACAACACTGAACCAGGGAATGATCTGTGAAGCCAACAGGGACTATAAAAGCACTTTTAAAAATGCTAAAATGGTGCTTCAAACTGTAAACCTTATCCAGTCTAGCTAAGGACAGAATATTGTCCTTTCTATGGCTCCATGTGTACTGTCTAGCCTTGCCATGAAAATTTCTCCACACATCACACAGATCATGAGCTTCTATGAGACCTTTTAAAACTCTCTTGGATGCAGCATGTGGCTCTGGGTGATTCCTATCCATAAGAGGATTTTCTGTACAATTAAAATCACCTCCCACAAATAAAAAGTCATCATTACTGCAATTTTTGATCGTGTCATCTAAAATATTTAAAAAGGCCAATCTTTCTGTGCCTACGGTTGGAGCATACACATTTATAAAAACAACTTTCACATTCTCAAAAACAGCTCGAACTTTTAAAATGTGGCCTGCAATTATCTCATCAATGTCATAAGAAAGTGGAATAAAATCTCGAGAAAATAAAATACCCACTCCACCACTGCTGCTGCTTTTATGACTAAGAATAATTTCACCTTGAAATTCCGTCCTCCAGTCAGCAGCATTGTCCTCAGAACTATGAGTCTCCTGAACAAACAGAACATTAATTTTCTTGCATTCTGCAAGAGTAAAAACACACGCTCGCTTGGACATTTCTCTTGCTCCATTGATGTTGAGTGTGCCAAAATTAAAACTGCACATGCATATAAAAGGGTAAAACCAATACAAAAACAGAAAAGAAAGAATGAGTGATAAAAGACTAATCATCCTGGGCAATTTGGTTCTTAACTTTTAGCACAAGCTTTTTTAGTCTGTAGACCTCCTGATCAGTAAAACTTTCCTGCTCAAGCTCTCCCCTATTTTTCATGTAGGCCCGAGCAGAGTCAACAAAACGTTTTAGATCGGGGAAGAAGCTTTCAACTTTAACCATTCTGGATCCCTTAGTGTCCTGCAAAAACTTCTGTATTTTTGTGAAGGGGTAACCGCCTCCACTGGCCACATCATGACTGCTTTCACCATCACTCTCTATCTCAGACCCAGCATAAGAATCTGGCTGAGACAGAGAAACCTCAGAACTGTCTTTGACAACCCTTTTTACTTTGCTCCTCTGCTGTTTGGTTTCCAAATTCTTTCGCTTGATTGAAATTTTACATAATTCTTCATCTATTTCAATGTCAACCTCGTCCTCCAACACTGACTCAGCCACCCTGGTAGCTGTCTCTTCCTGTCTTTCGCTCACCCTGTGCTGTGGTTTTATATTCATTTTTCTAGTCCCACCATCTACCTGGGCCTCATTTGGCTCATCTGTCTGATCCTCAACGTGATCCCTCTCGGTAATCTCACCCTTGTCCACAATGTTGGTCTGTGCAGCAGCCCTGCGATGTGCTTTAACTTTTGCTGCTGTTTCATTTATGATCGACAGGCTGGCTGCGGAGGGCGGCAAAGCCGCCCCACCGCCAGACGGCCTCGCGGCCTTGGCCGAAGCGCCCGACGGCGCGGTAGCACCGTCAGCCTCGGAGAGCGGCAAAGCCGCTCCGCCGCCAGATGGCCCCGAGGCCGCACTAGCAGCCTCCCCCGAGTGATCACCCCCCACTCCCTGAGGGCATGATCGAATCAAGTGTCCCTCCATTCCGCAGCCGAAACACTTCATATTATCAGAGGTGATGTGGATGGTGTAATCAAAGCCGTCAATCCAGTATTTAAATACGAGGTTGAGGCTTTCCTCACTATTCTTTAAAATCATGAGCACCTGTCGCCTAAAAGACATGACATGCTTTAAACGCGGGGACTTACAACCGAGAGGGATGTGCTTAATCGGGGACAAAAGCTGCCCATGTCTCGACAGCTCCTTCTCCAACAGCTCATTCTTTAAAAATGGTGGGACATTTGAGATCGTAATTCTCTTCGCGGGATTTACCAGAGACAGAACAGGAACCAGTGTGTCTTTAATCACAACCCCGCTCTCCACTACCTGGTTAACTTTCTCAACACTATCAAGGAAAATCACCACGGCACTATTCATTCTAGAAGCTGATTTAATGCTTTCATAACCGACCAGCTCCCCCACAGCCAGACTACACTCCTCCACTGAGCAGCTGACAGCCGGTGTCAGTTTGACAGCATGCCGGCGTGTCAGCTTCTCAAACCCGGAGCCTCGCTCCAAAACCATGCTGACCAGCAGAGTTGGCAGCAGAAACCCCCCTCCCAAAACGCCTACCCCACCCCAGCTACAGAAAACAACAAAAATTAAGATTATTCAACAAAAAGACACCTTAAACACAAAAAGATAGAGAAAAGTTTGAAATAATTCACTCACGCTGTCACACGCTCTCAGCTCGCACTCACGACCACACCCACTCAGAGAGAGAGAGAGAGAGAGAGAGAGAGAGAGAGAGAGAGTTTTTGACTTTTAAAAAATGGCTTTATTGCACATTTCAAAATTGCAGAAAGACCAATATAAGTTGTCCAAGTGTGTCACATCTCAAAAGTGCAAACATAACTCATCCCCCTGACCCACTGAACACAAAACATTCCCCACAGCCCATCTATTGATGAACGCCTCCAGATTGTCTACCATTTGATAGTAAGAGAACTCCACCCGGAGTCTGACTTTCAACAAGACCTTGAAAGCGGACACAGGATCCACATTGCCAGAGAGAGAGAGAGAGAGAGATAGCTTTATTACCATTTATTACCATTACTTTATTGGTCTTCATACAAAATTATTCGACAACTGGCTCTATCACTGTAGTCTTCTCACTGACGTAGATGCCATCCAGAAACTTTCTGATGTCCTTTTTCCTGACGGTGGTGGCCTGTTGGATTAAAGCCGCTCTACAAGTGCTGGTGTAAATTTTACTGCTCTGGCTCCACTACTGTGCCCTTCTCAGACACATAAATGCCATCCAAAAATTTTCTGATATCCTTGTTTTTGACTGTGGTGGCTTGCTGGATCAGAGCAGCAGAGTTCGACACCAGCTCAATGTTGTTACCCTCCAGGACCAGCTCATCCTTCTGAGCAGCTGACACTGAGCAAATCACACGGGGCCTCATTCGGACACGGCGGATGTACTTCTCTCCCAGGAAGTTCCTGATCTCTACCAGCAGTCCGTTTTCCTGAATGACCACGTTGATGGGGAAATGGGCATACACTGATCGCATTTTGTAGCGGAAACCCAAAGTGACACCCTTGATCATGTTCTGGACATGGCTACAGATGGTGCAAACTGTGGCCAGCTCCTTCCTGTTTCCCCACCATTTATCTACACGAAGCTTTTTGGTTTTCTTTCCCAGAGAGAGAGAGAGACTTTGACTTTTAAAAAAGGCTTTATTGTACAATTCAAAAATGCAAGAACACCAATATCATGGCCCCAAGTGTGTCACATCTGAAAAGTGCAAACATAACTCATCCCCCTGACCCACAGAACACAAAACGTTTCCTACAGTCCATCTATTGGTGAATGTGTGGAGATCGTGAAAAGATCAGGCTGAGTTTATTTCTCAAGTCAAGTTTATTCTTCCATCTCCAACATCTTTCAATAGCAAAAAAGAGGAAGCATTTTCCCACAACTCCCCTTAAATACCCCAGGACATCAAAGCACAGAATCACATTGTCTTTTAATCCCAAGACACAATACTTCTCCTTCCCGGTCTTCCTTCCTCCACCTAAAACCCCTGGTGGTGAGGAAATCCTTTGAGGCCTTCACTTTGCATAATAAAGGTCACATTTCACATCCTCTTGTTATCATCAGGAGACTCAGTTCTATTGTCCATTCTGAGACGTGAAGCAACAGTAATATACATGTGAAGCCTATGCAACTCGCATATGTGTCCCACATGACCCCCCCTAAACGTCTAAGATGGAACAATGTAATCCAATCTGCACATCATGACAAAATCACAAACATCAGTCCACATGCTGTTTGGGTTTAAGCCTTCTTCCGAACTTGCTGCAAACGGGCTTCTCCACTCTCGCGGTGCCATCCTGCTGGGGGGCTGTTGTCTGGGGATGAGAACTGTTAGTCAATCCCTGTGGGAGCTCTGGGGACAGCTCCCTAGGGGGTCTGCCGTGCCGAGGGGGCCTCGCCAACTGCACAGTTTCGTCAGCCATCACAAAGGCGGGTTTAAGTCTGTTTATGCCAATCAACTCCTTTCTGCCTCCCCAATCTAGCAAAAAGTGCTTATCTCCTGTTTCCAGCACTCTAAATGGTCCATCATAAGGCGGTCGCAAGCTTGGGCGATGGGCATCATGTCTGACAAAAACAAACTCCGCATTTTTCAAAGCTTTAGGCACAAAAACTCGAGGGAAGCTGTGATGAATTGGGCCAGGAAGTGTGCTCGCTCCCGTGTCGCTCTGCAACCGCTCAGCGGGGGGGCACTCTGGCACAGGATTATCTGGGAGAAACTCCCCGGGCAGCCGGAGTAGCTGCGCAAACACCAACTCAGCTGGGGAGGCTTTTAGATCCTCTTTAGGTGCAGAACGCAACCCCAATAAAACCCATGGTAGCCTGTCCACCCAATTTGCATCCGTAAGCGACGCTCTGAGGGCTGCTTTCAATGACCTATGGAAGCGTTCGCATAAACCATTAGCCTGTGGGTTATACGCGGTAGTGCGGTGGATCGTTACCCCCAGGCTGCGAGCCATCACTGACCAAAGCTCGGAAACAAATTGAGGACCTCTGTCGGACATAATGTCTGACGAAACTCCGAAACGCGCTACCCATGCCATTAAAAACGCGCGCGCCACCTTCTCGGCTGTGGTTGATGCCAGTGGGACCACTTCCGGCCAACGCGTGGTACGGTCCACCATTGTCAAAAGGTGTGTGCACCCCTGAGACAGCGGGAGGAGGCCTACGAGGTCGACATGCACATGATCGAACCGCCTAGCCGGGATGTGAAAAGGCTCCAAGGGAGCTCTAGTGTGTTTGTGTATTTTAGCCCGCTGACAAGCCACGCAGGCTGCTGCCCACTCCTTGACTTGCTTGCGCAGGCACGGCCAAACAAATTTCTCTCCTACCATTTTGACCGACGCGCGCACCCCTGGGTGCGCCAGAGAGTGAATCGAGTCAAAAACGCGGCGGTGCCACGCAGCCGGCACACCGGGCACGGTCGTCCCGTGGAGACGTCGCAGATTAGGGGGGGCGTACCATCCTGCAGCACCCTGTTCTCCAGCCTTAACCCTGTTGGTCCAGACTGGAGCGCGCACACGTCCGCATCGCCAGCCTGATCCGCGGCCATGGCCGCATAATCTATCCCCACGCGGACTGGGGCCGCGCGCACTTCCGCGCCGCTAGCCTGCTCCGCGGTCATGGCTGTATAATCTACCTCTACGTGGACTGGAGTAGTAACGGCGCGCGAGAGGCAGTCTGCCACCACATTTAGTTTACCCGCTACGTGTTGAATATCGGTAGTAAACTCAGAGATTGCAGCCAGCTGCCTCTGCTGTCGGCCTGACCACGGTTCTGAAACCTTGGCCATCGCGAAAGTCAGCGGCTTGTGGTCGACGAACGCAGTGAAATGGCATCCTTCCAGCCAGAACTGGAAGTAACGAATGGCCAAGTGGAGCGCTAACAACTCCCTGTCGAACGCGCTGTATTTTCGCTCGGTGTCGCGCAAACTCCTGCTGAAAAAAGCGAGTGGTTGCCAAGCCCCGGCAACTTGCTGTTCGATGACCGCCCCTATGGCCACGTCCGATGCGTCG
Source organism: Pholidichthys leucotaenia (assembly GCA_020510985.1). Taxonomy (NCBI): domain Eukaryota; kingdom Metazoa; phylum Chordata; class Actinopteri; order Cichliformes; family Pholidichthyidae; genus Pholidichthys; species Pholidichthys leucotaenia. The sequence continues at coordinate 169,918,274 of CM035846.1, forward strand.
GTAGTGAGCGCTTTGCGGGCCGTTGGGTCTGGGTGTGCTAATAATGCAGCGTTTGCCAGGGCTGTTTTGACCTCCGAGAATGTGGTCTCCTGAGCGGGAGCGCACATTCGATTTTATTAGTGGGTTTCTGTTTTTTGAGCGCGGCATACAGTGGTTGCATGAGCTGCGCTGCGCGGGGGAGGAAACGGTTATAAAAGTTCACCATTCCTAAAACCTCTTGTAATGCTTTGATTGTTTGTGGCTGGGGAAAATTTGTTACTGCGCGCACTTTGTCCGGCAGAGGAACCGCTCCTTTTGGAGAGACGCGGTGCCCCAAAAAATCAATTTGTGTCACCCCAAACTGACACTTCGCTGGGTTGATTATTAACCCGTGTTCTCCCAACCTCCGGAAAACTGCCGTGAGGTGATTTTCATGTTCGTCTTTGGACGCGCTGGCTACCAGAATGTCGTCCAGGTAGACGAACACGAAGGGGAGATCACGCAACACAGCGTCCATCATGCGCTGGAACGTCTGCGCGGCACATTTAAGCCCAAACGGCATGCGCAAAAACTCGAACAGGCCAAACGGAGTTATTACCGCTGTTTTGGGAATGTCTTCCACGCGCACTGGGACTTGATGGTACCCGCGAACCAAGTCTATTTTGGAAAAAACGCGCGCCCCCGCCAAATGTACAGAAAAATCTTGGATATGCGGGATTGGGTAGCGGTCATGTGCTGTAGCATTGTTCAACCTGAGGAAATCACTGCCAGGTCACCACGAGCCATCGGCCTTAGGGACCACATGGAGCGGGGAAGCCCATGGGCTCTTCGAGCGTCTGATGATGCCCAACTTTTCGAGGTTAGCGAACTTCTCGCGCGCTATGGCCAGTTTAGCTGCGTCCAAGCGCCGAGCTTTTGCAAAAATGGGAGGACCAGTGGTAGTAATGAAATGCTCCACCCCGTGTTTAGCGACGGCCGCTGAAAATGTGGGAACCATGAGTGCTGGAAACTGGGTGAGGAGTGTGTGGAACTTACCGCTTGCCGTTGCGACGTTGGCTTGTGCTGTGGGCGGGGTCACTCGGGCTACACAGGGAATAGAGTAAAAAGAGAGTGCATTAACCAAGCGCCTATTAGCAAGATCAACCAACAAACCATGTGAGCACAGAAAATCAGCCCCTAACATGTTGAAGCTCACCGCAGCTATAACAAAAGTCCACTCAAATGTACGGCCGTGTAGGGACAGAAGCAGAGTCCTTTCACCGAAGGTCTTAATCCTCGAGCCGTTCGCCGCCGATGCTCCGAGACTCGCGGGGCCTGCCAGCCGGTCAGCGTAGGTTGGCATGATGAAACTCACTTGGGAGCCTGTGTCAACGAGGAATTGCTTCCCCGAACGTGCGTCCGTTAAGTAGAGCAGCTTGTTCTGTTCACCGAGGGCCGCGGCTGCTACCGACCCCCGGCTTTGGTGTTTCCCGAGCTCTTGAACTGGCATGGCGGCACACACCTGCTTGCCCTCTCCGCAAAGCGGTGATGGTAGAAACAGAGGTTGTCTCCTCCGCGATGTCTGGCCTTCATCGCAGCCGTCGTCAGTGGGTCTGCCGCCGCCGCATCTGGCTCCCAGCCATCCCGGGTCGGCGCACCGAGTACTGATGCCGCTGCGCTGGTCGCGCGTTGTCTGCTGGCGTTGAGAATCCGCTGCGCCTCCTGGGCCAGCGCGCGGAAGTTCCGCTGGGCCACCAACTGTGAACCGGCCAGGGTCGCTCTCGTCTTTGATGGCAGGGTTCTCAGGAAAATGTGGGTGAACAGGAAATCATCGTCGTCTGAGCCTCTCAGCCTCAGCATATCCTCCATCAGGTCGACGGGGGTGCTATCTCCCAAGTCGTTAAGGGCCAGGAGCCTCTCCGCTCTCTCCTGGACTGAGGGAGTGAAACGCTGGATGAGCGCAGCCTTTAACCCGCCGTACTTGTTGCCAGTCTGTGGGTGCTGCACCAGGCTCTGCACATATCGGGCCGTGCGGCTGTCGAGCTTGGCAATGATGTGGTAGAATCTCGTGTCGTCTGCCGTTATTCCCTGGAGGGCGAACTGGGCTTCAGCCAGGAGGAACCAGGAGCACGGGTTGTCCTGCCAGAAATCTGGGAGTTTGCTTGAGACTGCATTCGCCTGGCTGGTTCCTGGCGAGTCCGGCTCGGGGGAATTTATTTCGTCCATGCTACGTCGTAAGGTCACCAGTGTGGAGATCGTGAAAAGATGAGGCTGAGTTTATTTCTCAAGTCAAGTTTATTCATCCATCTCCAACATCTTTCAATAGCAAAAAAGAGGAAGCATTTTCCCACAACTCCCCTTAAATACCCCAGGACATCAAAGCACAGAATCACATTGTCTTTTAATCCCAAGACACAATACTTCTCCTTCCCGGTCTTCCTTCCTCCATCTAAAACTCCTGGTGGTGAGGAAATCCTTTGAGGCCTTCACTTTGCATAATAAAGGTCACATTTCACATCCTCTTGTTATCATCAGGAGACTCGGTTCTATTGTCCATTCTGAGACGTGAAGCAACAGTAATATACATGTGGAGCCTATGCAACTCACATATGTGTCCCACAAATGCCTCCAAATTGTCCACCATTTGGTAGTAAGAGAACTCCACCTGGAGTCTGACTTTCAACAAGGCCTTGAAAGCAGACACAGGATCCACATTGCCAGCGTTGGTAGTCCGATTTTTCCTTGTCAGCCAGATGGCAAGTTTAGCAGTACCAGATAGGAAGTTCATCAAAGTGTGGGCAGACTTCCTTGCCACTTTATACTTTGGACCGTAAATGAACAAACCAAAAGAGAAACGTTCACCCAAAGCCTGAAACCACTCCCGCAAAAGATCAAAAAGGTCAGATAAATGAAAACATTGAACAAACAAATGCTCCAGGGTCTCAACTTGGGAACAAAACAAACATTCCCCCCCCACACACAGTTGGATCCAGGCGTGCTCTGTATTTATTTGTAGCTATTGCCCCATGCACAGTCCTCCACTGGAGATCTGCTGTCCATTTCTCAATAGGGAGCTTGTACATGCACCGCCAGCTGCCTTTCGGGGAGACCCTTGGCCCCAAAAAACCCGCCCACCTCAACTCTGTTACGTCCATCAGAGAGCGCAGATTCAGAACCTTAACACAGATGTGATACACCGTCCTCGTCCCAACAAAGTGGAACCTGCCCAGGCAAGGATTTCTGAAGGTCAGCAGGTGATCCTCTCCTCCCTGCCACTCCCCCACAGCTGGACTTATGGAAATGGCAGGAAAGTTGGACACAGTGTCATCATCCCATTGATTGGAAAGAGCGCGGTTGGTCGCAAACGCCCGAAGTGGTTGTGGCAGGGCAGCGCACACTTCCCCCACCACCCTTTGCAGCAGTCTGACAGATGTAATGTTGGCACTCCGCCTCAGCGTTTCCATCGATGTGGTCGACATCTTCATAAGATGACCAAGCTTGGTACAGCATGCCTCTCGCAAGCAAGTCCGCAGACTGACCGACTGCAGCACCTTAGCGTCGATGAATCGATTGAAAAACAGTGGTTCCTTGAACAGCCACATGCCCGGTGTCTCGTCATGGATGCGGGCTACGGTGAAGACTCGCCATGCATGCAAGACGGACGTGTAAAAAGCAGAAAGTCCAGTAAGGTCCACCTCCCCAGATGTCACGAGGAAGAGCTGCTTATCATAGCCCAAGCGACCAACTCTCCTCAGGAGCAGTTTAGCAGTGTCCATCCAGCAGGGTCCGCATCCGTAAAGGAGGCGTTGTGCAGTTCGAAGCCTGAAGCAGGCGATCTTGGAGTGTATGTCCACCAGGCCCTGTCTCCCCTCAGCCACAGGCAGGTAGAGAACAGGCGCACGGACCCAGTGCCGACCAGACCAAAAGAAGTCCACGATGATCTTCTGAACCTCCTCCACGAGGCTCCTGGGCGGTGTCAAAGCAACAAGCCTATGCCAAAGAGCCAAGGCGACCAGATTATTGGCGACCAGAACCCTGCCCCTATATGACAGCTGTGTTAGCAACCATTTCCATTTTGAAAAGCGAGCACACACCTTGTCCTTAACACCCTCCCAGTTCTTTCATTCAAACGCCTCCGAACCCAGAAAAACCCCCAACACTGTGAGACCGGCCGTCCCCCACTGAAGACCCTCGGGTAGCCGAGGGACGTCTTGACGCAACCAGTGGCCCACCAATAGACCCTCACTCTTGGCCCAATTCACCCGGGCAGAAGATGCCCTTTCATAAACTGACAAAGTGTCCACCAGACGCTGCACATCCCCGTGGGACGTGATGAAAACGCTGACGTCATCCGCGTAAACAGACAAGACGATTGGGCGGCAACAGCTTGATGGCCCCGGCAGAACCAGACCACCCAGCCAAGTGCGCAACCTGCACAGCAAAGGCTCAATAGCCAAGCTGTACAGCTGACCCGAGAGTGGACATCCCTGGCGTATTCCCCGGTGTACAGGGATTGGCCGACTCAGCCCTACCCCCATCTTTACCAAACACTCAGCTCCAGTATATAGCAGATTGACCCACCTCAAAAACATATTGCCAAAACCAAACCCCCTCAGTGTGGAAAACAAATAGGAATGGTCAACCCTATCAAAAGCCTTTTCTTGGTCCAAAGACAAAATCCCGAACTGTAAGTCATGACATTTACTGAGCTGGAGAAAGTCACGTATGAGAAAAACATTGTCCATAATGGTTCGGTCAGGAATACAATATGTCTGATCCTTATCTACGATCAGACCCGAGACATTGTTCAGTCTGTTTGCCAGGGCTTTAGAAAGCACCTTGTAGTCCGTGCAAAGAAGAGCCACGGGCTTCCAGTTTTTTCAGCAGGGCCAAGTCCCCCTGCTTGGGCAACAGAGACAGCACTGCACGGCGGCAGGAGACAGGTAATGTTCCCTTTCTGTAACAGGCAGTTAGAACGTCATAGAAGTCTGATCCAATAATATTCCAAAAATGCTTAAAGAATTCAGAAGAAAGACCATCAACTCCAGGTGCGCGTCCCAGAGCCATCTGATTAACAGCCACAGTTAACTCATCCAAAGTCAGGGCACAGTCCAGAGTGGCCCTGTCCTCCGGGCTGAGCACCGGAAGGCCTTCGAAGAGCTGATTTTGAGATTCTTTGCAACACGTTCCCGCAGCAAACAGGGCCCCGTAGTAATCCACTGCATGGCGCCGCATCTCGGATGGATTTGTAGTCAGTCGACCATCTGGGAGCTCATCAAACTTCAGATCATCAAACAAATTTAAATGTTGGACAAGGATGGCGGAAGTGGACACGGGATGCAGTTTTTAAGTGGAGGTGTTTATTGTTAAGGGGGAAGGAATCCAAACCTGCAGTGCAGTAATCCACTGCATGGCGCCGCATCTCGGATGGATTTGTAGTCAGTCGACCATCTGGGAGCATCAAGCAAGCCATCAACTTCTTTTTCGCAGCAGACTTCTCCAAATTGAAGAAGAAGGACGTTGGGGCATCCATGTCCTGCAGGCGAGTGAAGCGTGACGTCACTAGCGCCCCCTTCACTCTTTCCTGCATGAATGTGCGCAGGGCCGATCTCTTCTCCTGCAGCAAAGGACCAGTGGTAGTATCCTGACCCGTAACCGAGAGAGAGAGAGAGAGAGAGAGAGAGAGAGAGAGAGAGAGAGAGAGAGAGACCAGGTCAGGGTTGCCGGCAGCAGTAGCGGCAGAGCCCGGCAAGGTGAGTCCAGGTGCAGCGGCGAGCTGCCCCTTGCTCTCCTCACCCAGAGTCAGGCAAGGTGGCTCTGAAATAGACAAGAGAGAAACTAAGGTGCGTACTCGCCTGAACTCGGACTCCACCGCTGTCCAGGACTCCAACGATCCAGGATGTGACAGCTCATCGGGCTGAGGAGGTGTGGCACCTATGGAGGTTCCGGATTTGGATAGAACCCCCACATTAACCTCTACTGGGGAAACTGGACCCTCGTCATCGTCTGCGGGGACCCCTGGCAGTGATGGATCCTTTCCGGCAACCCTAGGAGGAAGCTCAGGAGTGACAGGAGAGGAACAGTGGTTAGGATTGCCGGTTGTGGCAGAGCCCGGTGAGGTGAGTTCAGATGCAGCTGAGGGCTGCACCCGACTCTCCTCACCAAGAGCCAGGCAAGATTGCTCCAACTCTAAAGGGAAAGAGACAAATGAGAGCACTTGCCTGGACTCAAGCTCCACCGCCGTCCAGGACTCTGATGATCCCGACGACGACGTCTTGGATCCGGCTTCTACGTGGTTCAGTTCAGGTGCTGGCTCTGCTGCGGCAGCCTCCGCAGCAGGCATGATGATGATGGCAGTCCTTGTGCCCCCAGATGAATCCCCCCACACCAGTGGTTGTTCCAGCATGACGGCTGGGGATCCACTCTGTGCTGGCTCTGCTGTAGGATTATTCAGAGCTGCTGGCTCCTCCACAATCCAGCGGCCTAGTTCCGGCGGGCACTCGGGAAGGAAGGGAGGAAACACGGAGGGGATAGATAAGTCTTGAATAATAGCAGCAGGAGGAGCGCGCTCAGGTGACTGCCCAACCTGAGGCTCTCTTCCGGGAGACAGACAAGGTTGATTATTATTTACTGAGACAGAATGAAAATACACTTGCCTGCCCTCCCAGGTCTGGGTGTAGACTGCTGCAGGCGGCGAGCTGTCATCCTCCTCCACGTCCACAGCCATCCTAGGCCCCCCTGAGGATTGTGGAGGGGCCGGCTCAGCTGACGCGGGAGTGAGCGTCACAGGGGAAGCCCTGGAGGTCTCTTTAGCGGCAGGAAAGGACGTCTCGTTGACAGATGCTGCGGCTGAAGCAGAAAGGGCGCAGGCTGGCGTGACAGCTGGCTCAGAGGAAGGCTTCGCTGCAGGAGTGGACGGGCATGACGTCAGGAATTCGGCTGCCAACGAGGTGATGGGCTTCTTACAGCATGTTGATGCAGAACAACCCACTCACCATGGTGTAGACTCCTCAATGTCTTCTGGCTCCCTCAGAGTCCGGCTGCTCCCTCCTGGGACCGGCGGAGAATTAGGGGAGACAGAGGGGAAAAGTTGAGGAGAAGGGAAAGCAGCTGACTGGGAAGCCCCAGCAGATTGTAGAATCTGGAGCTCCTCCACAGGAATCTGGCAAATCACATCAGGCGAGAGTTTAAGAGACTGAAGGAGCACTTCAGAGCCTGAATTCTTGATTGGTGATGACATCAGCTGCTGTATCGGTGTCACGCACCATCTCCCCAGGAGTAGGACGATGAGTCTGGCAGGAAGAGGACACCGGCTTGGGAGGCGCGTGATGGGCTTTCGGCCTCTGGGAGCGCTTCTTTGGCTGCCTTGGTAGAACTGCGGTGGACCCTTTCACCGCTTCCTCGAAACGCTACTGTGATTCACAAAACTGGGTGAGCAGCGGCACCAGCCCCGGATACCTCCAGAGGCCGGGGCATGTCTGCATCACCCCGACAGTAATGTCCAGCAAATAAAAGTTTATCTCTGGGGAGTGGGTGGCACAAGCCCAGGAAGCAAAGTTCACCGTTCACTCGGCCACTGCGCACTCCTCTGGATTCAGTTCAAAAACAGAGAAATCCATGCTAGGAGGCTTCTATACTGGTGAGAAGAATGAAAAAGGTGAAAAAGAAAACACACAACTTCACCGCTGGGTTCTTTCTAGTTATGGCATTCTGTCATGTACGTGCGCTTTTACACACACACGAATGAAAGGAGATGAGCCCACTTGCAGGTGAAGTGTGTGCTTTATTAACAAAGAGTCATTCATACAAAAACGTGTCCAGCAAAAGTAATCAAATCATAAGCAACACAGCAGATGAGCACAGTTCAGTTGAGGCCAGTTGGCTACGGGGAAAAAATTCATGTCACACGCCAGGGGAAAGCTGGCCGCTGGGGGAAACAAGAAACGTGAACCAGGAAAGGAGGATTTACGTGAATGAGTCGGAGCGCAGCGGGGGTCTGGGAAAAACAACACCAAACATACTCCTGAGAGAGAGTAGTCCAAACACGGAGAGTTTACCGAACTAAGAGGCTAACTGCCTGCAGAATACAGACTAATGCTGTGACAATGAGTGAAAGAACTGATAGGGAATAAATACACGGTGAATTAATGGTACAGAGTGAATATAGGTGAATAACAGCAACAGGTGTACTGATTACAGACTGCTGACTGCAGTGGCAGGCTGAGCAGCCAATGGGGAGTGCGTGGAGGAAGAGGGAGAGGCAGAACAGAACACAGAATAATACCAGACAATAAGTGAACAAAACAAGGAGACAAAATATACAATAGTCTGTGTCTGGGGTCTGGAATGACATAAGCCCCCAGACAGATGACATTATTATTATTATCATCATCTTCAAATCTCTCAAGTGCTAGAAGTCCAAAATTAAATGTGTCATTCAATACAAATGTTACTTAAAGGCAGTTGCCTCTATCGTGAAGCCCTGAAGTCCTGACTAAAAACACATCCATCATATTGTAATCTCATAAAATATACCTTTATTCTCCATGTATATACAGTGCTTAACCAACAGTTAACTACTGTATAAGATGGCGGCAGCGCATTCACACACAGCAGCTAGACGCTCCAGACTACTGCACTCGTTTTTGTGGGGGTTTTTCTGCCTTTTTTGTGCTTCTTCTCTGACAGACTAGTTACCTACAGTCGCCAAGAACTTTTAGGCACTGGTCGCCAACTTACCTCTGACATCTCCAGCACTTATTCCAGTAATCACCACCACATCCTGAGGAAATTGTGGTTCTGTGGCTCTGTGGTTCATTATCGGGCCCTTCAAACGGCATAGACGACGAGAGAGAAAACAGAAACAAGGCTGCAGGGCTGGCTTCCATGCCCAGCTATGCAAACTACACACCAAACCATTGTTATCTTCAATTTTTCTCACCAACACCAGATCTCTCGCCCACAAAATGGATGAGCTGTGATTGGAGATCGCCTACAATCGCTACATCCGGGATTGTTGTATTCTGATTGTGACCGAGTCATGGCTGAACCCACGTATTCCTGACACCGCTGTGGAATTACCTGGCTGAACTACACTCCGTTATGACCGCAACGCTGATTCTGGTGAGGGCAGGGGTGAAGGGCTCTGTGTTTTTGTGCATCAGACTTGGTGTAATAACAGCAGAATAATTCAAAGCCACTGTTCACCGGACTTAGAGGCCATGTCCTTCCTGTGTAGGTCTTTTTATCTTCCCCGCAAGATAATGGCAGTAGTTGTAACAGCTGTTTATGTTCCTCCAGATGCTAATGTTAGCTTAGCACTCAACCACCTCCAGCACATTGTCAGCAGGCAGCAAAGAGATCACCCCAACGCAGTCCACATTATTGCAGGGGATTTTAGCAAAGCATGCTTAAAGACTGCACTCCCCAAATTCCACCAACATGTTAAGAGTCCCACAAGGAGAAAGAACATTGGACCATGTTTACAGCAACATTAAGCATGCCTACAGAGCCACTTCCCTCCCCCACCTTGGACAATCAGACCATCTCTCCCTGCTTCTAATACCTGCCTACACCCCCCTTAGGAAGAGTCTCCCCCCCAACCAAACAAACAATTAAAACCTGGCCTGAAAATGCTCTTCTCCAGCTACAAGACTGCTTTGCCTCCACTGATTGGAGCATCTTTGAACAGCACAACCTGGACTCCTACACTGAGTCTGTCCTTTTCTACATTAAATGCTGTGTAGAAAATGTGGCAGTCACCAAACACACCCGGGTGTCTCCAAACCTCAAACCCTGGATGACCAGTGAAGTCCAGGCTCTGATCAGAGCCCACAACTCAACCTTCAGACAGAGGGACAGCTCTCTGTACAGCATTGTTAGAGACATAAAACTCGCTAAGAACGCCTACAGGAAGAAAGTGGAGGGCTTCCTCACAGACAACAATGCTCGACAGATGTGGAGAGGCATCCAGGCCCTCACCAACTACAGGGGCGAGGGCCTCCAACATCAGACAGCAGCCTCATTCTGACAGAGGAACACTACCCCCCCAAACTCGTCCCCCCTCCCCTCTCTCCCCCTCCTCCCCCTCTCTCCCCCTCCCCTCCCCTCCCCTCCCCTTCTCTTTACAGGTACACGAGGTGAAGAGGCAACTGAGAGCAGTGAATCCCCGCAGAGCTGCTGGTCCAGACGGCATCCCAGGAGCGGTGGTCAAAGCATGTACAGACCAGGATCCTCACCAAGCTGTTCAACCTCTCCCTGACACATGCCACCGTTCCCTCCTGCCTCAAGGCCTCCACCATCATCCCCATCCCCAAAAAGTTCGCAATTGACAGCCTGAACAACTACAGACCCATAGCACTCACGTCTGTACTCATGAAGTGTTTTGAGTAACTGGTAAATGGCATTCACTTATATAGCGCTTTTCTTCTCATCTCTTGATGACCAAAGTGCTTTACAGATCCTGCTATCCACCCATTCACACACTGATGGTGGCATGCTGCCTAACATGGCGCTTCCAGACCCACCAGGAGCAATTGGGGTGAAGTGTCTTGCCCAGGGACACAATGGCAGGATATCTGGGGAGAGCGGGATTTGAACCGCCAACCATGTGGTTACTGGACAACCTGCTCTACCTCCTGAGCCACTGCCATCCCCAGCTGTCCCTGATGGGCTGGTGTCCCAGCACATCAGGGATTGTCTTCCCCCCTCCTTCGACCCCCATCAGTTCGCCTACAGGGAGAACCGGTCTACAGAAGATGCCATCGCCACCACTCTCCACAGAGTGCTGAGCCACCTGTAGAACCTAAGGAGCTATGTGAGGATGGTCTTTGTGGACTACAGCTCAGCTTTCAACACCATCATTCCAGACATCCTGATCAACAAATTGCACCTCCTTCAGATCCCCCCCACCCCCCGACCTGCTCCTGGATAAAAAACTTTCTCACCAACCGCCCACAAACAGACTTGGCCCCCACCACTCCTCCACACTGTCTCTTAGCACTGGCTCTCACCAGGGTTGTGTGCTAAGCCCTCTACTGTACTCCCTGTACACCTTTGACTGTATTCCAACCCACCCAATCGCTGTCATCATGAAGTACGCGGAAGACACCACCTTGGTTGGGCTCACCCCCCCCCCCCCCCATAAATGGCGACCACGTGGAAAACAGCCCCGCCTTCAGGTTCCTGGGCACCCACATCTCCTCTGACCTCTCCTGGATTTTCAACACCAAGGCCCTGGTGAAGAAAGCCCAGCAGCAGCTGCACTTCCTCCGTGTCCTGAAGAAGAACAACCTGGACCAGAAGCTGCTGCTGGCCTTCTATCGCTGCTCAGTGGAGAGCATGCTCACCTACTGTCTGGGTGTGTGGTACACCTCCCCCACAGCCGAGAACAGGAAGGCTGTACAGAGGGTCATCAACACCAGCCACAAAGTAATCGGCGGCCCTCTGCCCTCCTTGGAAGACATCTCCAGATCCTCTTGTCTCAGAAAGATCAAGGCCATCACAGGAGACCCCTCACATCCCACCCACCACCTGTTTTACTTGCTTCCCTCTGGACAACAGTTCAGACCAATCAGGTCCCACACACCAGACGGACAAACAATTTCTTTCCCTGGGCCATCCGAACTGTAAATAGTCAGACGCCCCACCCCCCTCCCTCCGTACGCTCACATGCACAGAACTGAGGACCTTTTTGGTTGTCACAATGGCACACCTGTCTTTGCACTCCACACTTCCATGTGTATTGACCCATCCGTGAGCCCACTGCTATGTATATTTTCCATAATCTTTGGGCCATTTTACTCTATTGTGTGTTCTGCACTTTCATGTACATAGTTCCACTCGCGTAGCCGCTACCATACTTGTGTATATTTCCATAATCCTGGGCTATTTTTATTTTTATTTCATTTGGGTGTTTAATCGTGTGTTCTCTAACCGTGTTTTATCTAATCCTTCTCTCAAACTTAATTGCACAGTAGCCTGGTGGAGCACCCACAGTTTCATTGTACTGTACAACTGTACAATGACAATAAAGCCTATTCTATTCTATTCTATTCTGTACCCATAGTTTGTAAAAGAAAATACCATCATGCGGGCTGTATTATTAATTTATGACACAAATGTTTAAAATAACAACAACAATGATATTTTACTTACCCCAGTAGCCGCAACAGTTTCCCTCTGTGCCTGGTCTGTTGTAAACATGGAAGTAAAGATGTGAGCATTGGACACAGGGAACTCTCGTGCGATTGTTCAATCATGCGAGACTTCAGCCGGCCGCTTGCGTTTTGTGTTTCACAGACGTAAAAGCATTATATTAAAAGATCAATCTGCAGATTTTGTGGATTGATATCGGCTCAGTCAAATGTGAATTGATTCGAATTGGAGAGTTGATCTTTTGAACCCACCCCTACTTAGGAGGGAGGTGAGAAGATGTACACAATTCTCATTTTACAGGGACCTGTTAGCTTTTTTTTTTTTTTCCAGCTTATACCATTAATACAACCTCAATGGGGTTGGGGGGGGGGGGACACACTGCTATGCTATCTGTCCCACCCAGATCTGATCCTGCCAGTCCAGGGAATGAATCAGCAACCCTCCGGTCACCAGTCCACATGCCCAAATATTAGGCCACTACTGCTCTGATTGCAGATTGTGCTCTGTGACATGATGATCTCCATCATTTCATTGCCTTGTATGGTGACATGGTGGAGCAAGGGTTAGCACTGTTACTTCAGAGCTATACAGTAGAAGGTTGCCAGTTTGAACCCCTGGGCAACAGCAGCCTTTCTGTGTGGAGTTTGCATGCTCTCCATATTCCTTGTGGGTTTTAACCAGAAACTTCAGTTTCTTCCCACAATCCAATGACACACATATCAGGTTAATTGGTTGTAGTTTTTTTGTTGTCCATAGACAAAAAGGTCAAATGTAACTAGTAAGTCAATTAGAATTAAAATGTGCTGTGTAAATATGAATCCTTTCTTCAACTTCGTCATTCATGGGCAGTTTCCAAAGTGGCAGAATACATTATCCACTTGAATCAAGCCAATATCATCAGGATATACTGTCAAGTCAAGTCAGCTTAATTGTCCCTCCAGGGGAAATTATGCTGCAGCCAAGTAAAAAGGAATGACACAGCCATACAGCTTACAGACATCTCATTGTCTGTGTCACAGAAACTGAAACAAAATGTGTCAAATCACAACAGGAGATGAAACCTGAGTAGTGAATAAAATTAGATTCAGTAAAATAATCTATAAAATGCACATGTTCAAATCATCAGTGCAGATTCAAGCTGTTGACTGCAGTACACACAAAAGAGGATTTATTGTGTCCAACCAAAAGACCATGAGACTTGCAGATGTCTCTTCTCAAGTAGACCTAAATATCCACAAACAAAACAACCAAGATTATAAAACTGAATGCAACCAACACAGAACCAGTCATGCTTGACAGAAGCCCGCTGGAAGAGGTGAAATCTTTCACCTATCTTGGGAGCATCATTAACAAGCAGGTCCGGCACAGATGCAGACATCAAGGTAAGGATAGGCAAAGTTAGAAGAGCCTTCCTACAGCTGAAGAATGTGTGGAGTTCCAAAGAGCTCTCACAACACCCCAAAATTCAGATTTTCAACTCAAATGTAAAAGCAATGCTAATTTACAGTGCAGAGCCATGGTGTATTGACAAAACCAACCATCAGCAAAGTAAAGATCTTCATCAATTGCTGTCTGAGAAGGATCCTGAAGATCTACTGGCCAGAGAAAATGAGCAACATCAGCCTAGGGGAGAGCATGCAGCAGATACCAGCAGGACATGAAATTAAGAAGAATATGGAGATGGATTTGACACACACTGAGAAAGCCAGCTTCCAGTACCACCAGGCAGGCCTTGTCTTGGAACCCTCCAGGGAAACAGAGTAGGGGCAGGCCGAGAAACACCTGGTGCCAAGACCCCCAGGGTAGACATAAAGAAGCTGGGCATCACCTGGAGCCAGCTTGAAGCAGATGCTCAGGACAAAAAGCTGTGGAGGACTCTTGTTGACGGTCTTTACCGTGGGAGGGGTGATGGGCTCATCTAACTATAAATATGAACCCCGTTTCCACATCCTTACAAATAGATGCTCAAACTCCAACCCCCGGTGGTGATTGACCAATATAAGCTGAGCCTTCCTTAGGACCTGTTTTTGATCAAATTCAGTGGGCTGCCATGCTTATTGATTACTTTGACCGGTTGTCCCAGCCTATTTTTGTTGGCCATGTTTAGGGTCCTAAACCAAAATTATTGTAGAAATAAAATGTTCTTAAATGAACAAACTTTGTTGAACCTTCTTTGAAATCATCTCAGTGGTTGGTTGAAAGAAACTTGCTGTCATGGTTTAGCAAGGAGCAGGCGAGGAGTGGACCCGAACGTAGATGACTTGGGAGAAAGAGGGATTTATTAATAAACAACAGAAAACCAAGATACATAAACTGGAGAGCTAACTGAACTGAAATAATGAGATAACTATAAAATAAAGCTGTGGCATGAGGGCCGGAAAAAAAGCACTGGAAATAAACACAGAAATAGAAACAAAATACTGCACAGGGGCAGACAACCAAACATGAGAACTAAAATACTAACTAGCGTGGGGATGGGAAACAAGGGAACAGGAGACTGGCATGGAGAAAACACCGGGAGAGACGTTAACAGTGCAATGAAGAGAAGGAAAAATGAACAGAGTGGGAGAGATTCAGGAATTGGTCACAGCTGAGGGAGACACACAGGAGGAATCACAATAACAATGGAGACACAGACAGAAGCGGGTGAATAGAAACACACAACAGAACAGCGGGCTAACCAGCTAATAGCACAAAATAATGTTGACAGAACTATATGGAGAACATACTGACAAATGCTATGAAATCCAAACAAGAAAAAGGAATAATTACAAAAGGAAGCCTAAAACTAAATTTAACAGTAATCTGAAAATCATAACCAAGGACCTACAAGAAATACTTTCAAAATAAAACAAGGGTCAAGGCAAGGCAAGTTTATTTGTATAGCACATTTCATGTACAAGACAATTCAACGTGCTTAACATAAAAAACATTAAAGCATTACAGCAGGTTGCAAAAGGAACACATAAGAATTTAAAAGCAAACTAAAAAGTAAATTAAAGAGAAACAAAAACAAGCTAAAATAGAATATGATAGAAATAAGATTTACAGTGCATTGTAGGAGCTTAGCAATTATTCTACTGAAAGGCCGCAGCAAATCATCATCATCATAGCAGTCTGTCGGGGGCGACAATGACTGTTTCATTTAGGTCTGATCAGATTCCTCCACGCATCTCTGTCCTTTGCCTTCCACTGCCAGGAACTCCTTTCGATATCCAACTTCTTCAGGTTTCTTTTTACAGTGTCTTTAAATCTGAGCCTTGGTTTACCCTGACTGCGTTTACCTTCGCATAACTGTGAGTAAAGTGACTGCTGAGGGAGTTGCTGGTGACTCATCCTCTCAACATGTCCGAGCCATCTCAGGTTCATCTGTATTAGCATGTCCTCCATTGATGGTAAACCAGCTTGTTTCAAAGTCAAAGTCAAAGTCAAAGTGCCTTTATTGTCATTCCATTGTTAATAAACAATGCAACGAAATTGAGATGCTGCTCCCTAAAAACAAACTATCACACTCACAGTTCACTCATGCATTTAACATTCTTATAATTACAACAATAAATAATGCTTGAAACAATATTACCTAAAAGTTGAATACAATATGTACGTAGCAAAATGAAAACATACTGAGCGATAAATATAAAAGACCAGCTTATACACACAGAGTTATTGCCACAAAATAACCTAAAATAACAAAATAATATCAGCAGTCTGTGCGTGTTACATAAATCCGTTCAAAATATGTACTGCTGCTGGGAAAAATCTATGATTGAACCTGGTAGTCCGGGTTTTATGGGATCTGTACTGCTTTCCCGAGGGGAGCAAGTGAAAGAAATTATGGCCTGGATGAGTACAGTCTTTAATGATGGCAGTAGCTCTGTTGAGGTACCGAGACCTGGAAATCTCTTCCAGAGAAGGGAGAGAACAGCCAGTGATTTTTTGCACAGTCTCAATCACTCTCTGGAAGGTTTTGCAGTCTGCGGCTGAACAGCCCTCATACCAAACCGTGATGCCATATGGCAAAATGCTCTCAATAGCAGAGCGATAAAATAAAACCAGCAACTGTGCATTCAGGCCATTCTTCTTGAGGAGCCTCAGAAAGTGTGGATGTTTGTTGAGCCTTTTTTATCGTAGCTATGGTGTTAACTGCCCAGGTAAGGTTGTGAGAAATATGAACACCCAGAAACTTAAAAGCCTCCACCCTCTCCACACGCTCCTTGCCTATATATAGAGGAGGCGGCTCACTGCTATGCTTCCTAAAATCAATAATGAGTTCTTTTGGGGTTTTTTTGTATTCAATAGCAGATTATTATCTGAGCACTTATATGTTGGTTATCTTGTCTTTCCATGAGATACTCATTATGGCTCGAAGGTGTCTCATCGTGTACGCATTGAGTTTCTTTACCTGTGCATAACTGTGAGTAGAGTAACTGCTGAGGGAGTCGCTGGTGACTCATCCTCTCAACATGTCCGAACCATCTCAGGTTCATCTGTATTAGCATGTCTTCCTCGTTTCAGCACTTTTATGTTGGTTATCTTGTCTTTCCATGACATTTTCATTATGGCTCGAAGGTGTCTCATCATGTACGCGTGGAGTTTCTTTACCTGCACCCTGTAGACAGTCCAAGTTTCAGCACCGTACAATAGAGTAGCCAGTACTGTCGCTCTGTACGCTTTGCATTTCACATGGATAAACACATGTCAGTTGTTCCACAGTTTCTCCCTCAAGTTTCCAAACACAGCATTCGCTCTTCCCATTCTGAGAGATAGTTCTTCCTCCAGCCTAGCATTCTCTGAAACAGTACTCCCGAGATACTTGAAAGTCTTACACTTGACTAGTGGCTCTGTACCAATGCTGATCTCTTCTGGTAGTTATGTTGATAACTGGAACTTTGGCGGTTGATAGAGGCACGCTGTCTTCTTGATGTTGATTATGAGGCTAAACTGGCTAGCTGCTCTTGCAAATTTCTCCACTGAAGATTGCATATCTTCCACACTGTGAGCAACTAGAGCACTGTCATTGGCAAAGAACATTTCTCTTACTACCTTTATCGATGTCTTACTCTTGGCTTTAAACTGTGCCACATTGAACAAGTCTGCTTCTTTCCTTGTTTGAATGTATACTCCTTCTGAAGTGTTTTTGAAGGCCACCTCAAGCATGGCTGACAGATATAGCGAGAAGAGTGTAGGTGCCAGCACACACCCTTGTTTCCCCCCCCTTACTTACTGAAAAGTCTTTAGACACTGAACCACTCATTGCCACATTTGCTTGTATACCTGTGTGGAGTGCCTCAATCAGGTTAACAAACTTCTCTGTACAGCCATATTTCTTGAGTACCTGCCAGAGTCCTTGTCGTGATGCAGCATCCAAGGCTTTACTGAAGTCTATGAAGACTACATAAAGTGGCATGTTCTGTTCGATACACTTTTCTTGAACCTGTTTTATGCAGAAAATCATGTCCATTGTGCTTCTTCCACTTCTAAAACCGTACTGGGTTTCCGGCAGTACATTCTGCGAGATGTGTTCATTGAGTCTGTTCAGTAGCACACATGAGAGAAGCTTACCAACAGTGGCTAGCAGTGATATACCTCAGTAATTTCCACAATCTTTCCTGTCACCTTTCTTGAACAAAGGCACAATACTTGCATCCTTGCAGTCTTGAGGTACTTTCTGGGAATCCCATATCTCTTGGATGAGCTTGTGCAGGCAGTTGGTCAGCTGAACACCACCAAATTTCCACACTTCTGCTGGAATTCCATCCCTTCCTGGAGCTTTACCATCCTGTGTTGTCCTGATAGCTGCCATTAGTTCATCAAGATGTGTGGTTCATCCAGACTTAATACAACTGGTCGCTGCACTAGAGCTTCTTTAGCCTCTTCAGTGAGAGCTCAAGGGTTGTTTAGTAGTTGGTCAAAGTGGTCTGCAAATCTGTCCAGGATCTTGTCTTTCTCCTGCAAAACCGTTTCACTATCCATAGCCTTTAGTTGGATCAATTCTCTTGGTTTAGGGCCACAGATTTCTCTCAAACCTGTAAAGAATGTTTTCATGTCCTTCATGTCTGCTGCAGTTTGAAGTTCCTCTGCTTTTTCATTCCAACAGTTGGATTTCATCTCTCTGGTGTACTTCTGTAGCTCACTCTGAGCCTTTGAGTATTTCTTCTTTTTCAACCTTGTGTTACACTGTAGATTTTCCTGCCTAGCTGTATTCCTCGCTTCTAGTAGTTTCTTCAGATGTTCATCATGCTCATCAAACCGATCTTGATGTTTCCTCTCAGGATGGCCTAAAACATCACTTGCAGTCTGATACACCATATCCTTCAGTGTTGCCCATTTCTCTTCTATGTCATTCTCTGAGTTGTTGCTGTCCCAGTCTTTCAAGTTTTCATCCATTTCCTGTGTAAGTTCTTCCTGCTTCTTTTGGCCTTTCAGTGCACTAGTGTTTAGCTTCCGTAGTGGCTTCGCACCCGTCCTGCAGTGCTGTTTTTGTCTGCAGATCCTTAATCTAGATCTCAGCATAATATGATCAGTACCACAGTCCACACCTCTCGTTGCTCTGGTGTCCAATACATCCCTTATGTCTCTCTGCCTGACTATGATGTAGTCTAACAAGTGCCAGTGCTTGGATCTTGGGTGCATCCATGTCTTCTTGTGTGTGTCCCTGTGCTTAAATAGGGTGTTGGTTATCACAAGGTTGTACTCTGAACATAGTGCAAGTAGAAGTTCTCCATTAGCATTGCACCTAGCACTCCTTTCCATTTCTCAGTGTCCGAACCAACTCTAGCATTAAAATCTCCAATGAGTATCAGCCTGTCATCAGATGGTACACGCCTGATAGTCTCACGTAAATCACTGTAGAACTCTTCCTTCACCTCCTCTGTGTTGGTCATTGTTGGGACATACACGCTGATGAGTGTGGCATATATCTTGTGCTGTAGTGGGAGTCTCGTAGTCATTATCCTGTCATTCATTGGCACCGGTTCCTCATCAAGCATTGCTGCTATCTCCTTTCTAACTGCAAAGCCTTCTCCTGCTTCTCTTCTTTCATGAGTTGATCTCCCACTCCAAAAGAAGATGTACCCATGATCTTCCAAACTGTCATATCCAGGCAATCTTGTTTCACTAAGTGCAGCTATGTCTACATTATACCTGTTCATTTCCAAGGCCACAAGCGCAGTCTGTCTTTCTGGGCACTGTGATGATGATCTGTCCATCAGAGTGCATACATTTCATTCTGCTACACACAAGGCTGTTGTTTTCCTCTTCTTCTCTTTTCCTGCTCCTAACATACTTTTCACTGCCCGTTGGAGTGTGAACAGATCAGCTTGGACCTTGTTAACCCGGGCAACATCCGAGCCGGTATGAGTTGCTTTCTGACTGACCATTTCCTGAAACTGCTTGCAAAGTATTTGAGTACTGCTAGCTTTTGCTGGACTAGCAGTACATGCTTGGCAGTGCTTGTCACGATGCACTGACTGGCAAAAGTCCACCAAAGACCTTGTGACAGATGTGTTGCTTATCTGCCAGGATGTCCAGTCTCACCCCATGTAACTGGGAGTGGTCCACCACAGACCAGTGACAGATATTGTTTTTAGTTCTGCCAGGATTCCCAGTTTCACCCTCCACACCCTCGGAAGGGCGGGTTTGCCAGTTGAGTCGCTGATGGCCCAACCCATGAGACTGGTAGTACCGGTTTTCATGGTCATCCAGTAGCAAGCAAACCAATGCCTGACCTGACAAGGAGTCAAATTCAGGTCTGACAGTGGCAAATAGGAGAGTTTTTAACCTGGATTTAAAGCAGCTGAGAGTTTCAACAGCCCTGATGCTTTCTGGGAGTGTGTTCCATATGCGAGGGGCATAAAACCTAAACGCTGCATCACCATGTTTGGTTGTAACTCTGGGCACAGATAGTAGGCCTGACCCTGATGAGCTGAGGCTCTGGGTGGTTCATAATGGACCAGCAGATCTGAAATGTATTTTGGCCCTAAACCATTCAGGGCTTTATAAATCAACAGGAGCATTTTGAAATCTATTCTTTGACAGACAGAAAGCCAGTGTAAAAATCTGAGAACTGGAGTTACAGTGGTGTGAAAAAGTGTTTGCCCCCTTCCCGATTTCTCATTTTTTTGTATGTTTGTCAAACTTAAATGTTTCAGATCATCAAACAAATTTAAATATTAGACTGTGGAGTGTGTAAATGATGAGGCAAGCTTGTCTCAGGCAGTTTATTACACATCTCGCACATGAGCATAGTAGAAAAGAGGACAACTCAGACAGAACTCTTCTCTTAAATACCCAGGTCCTTCTACATATCAAAGGTCACATTGCATTCACATCAAAGATCACATTGCATGCACTTCCTTAATCCCTTAACATCCCCCTCGCAGTCTCTGGCACACAAAGGATCCTCCTAGCAGTCTCCAACACACAAAAGATCAAAGATCACACTTTCACAGCTTCCTGTTATCTCCAAGGAAACTCTGCCCTTTGTTCTTATCTAAGATGCTGCTCATTATGTTTTGGCCATGGGCGCCCCCCCCCCCCCCCCCGCCGAGCATATTGGATCGAACAAAAGAATAACAGTCTGTATGCTGTGACAGAATCATTACACATCAATCCACATGCTGCTTGGGCTTCAGTCTTCTCCCGTATCTGCTGTAACCAGGATTCACCACCTCCGCGGCGCTGTCATGCTGGGGAGCTGCTGTCTGGGGGTGAAAACCTTTTGTCTGTCCCTGCGGGTGTTCTGGGGAAATTCTACTCTGGGAAGCTCCCCGTGGGGCTCTTCCACGCCGAGGGGCCCTCGCCAACAGCACTTGCTCATCCGCCACCACAAAAGCGGGTTTGAGTCTGTTTATGCCAACCTTTTCCCTCATACCCCCCAAATCTAACAAAAAATGCTTGTCCCCTGTTTCCAGCACTTTGAACGGTCCATCATAAGGTGGTCGCAGTGGGGGGCGATGCGTGTCATGTCTGACAAAAATAAACTCCGCGTTTTTCAAAGTTTTAGGCACAAAAACGCGTGGAAAACTGTGGTGAACGGGGCCCGGCAACGTGCCTGTGTCAATGCTACACTGCAACAGCTGAGACGGGGAGCTGCCCGGCGCATGATTATCCGGGAGAAACTCCCCGGGCAGCCGAAGTGGCTGCGCAAAAACGAGTTCAGCCGGGGAAGCTTCCAAGTCTTCTTTAGGCGCAGAACGCAACCTCAATAAAACTCACGGTAGCTTGTCTACCCAATTTGCATCCATCAGTGATGCCCTGAGAGCCACTTTCAATGACCTATGAAAACGTTCGCATAACCCATTAGCCTGTGGATTGTACGCGGTTGTGTGGTGAATTGTGACACCCAGGCTGCGGGCCATTGCTGACCAAAGTTCGGAAACAAATTGAGGGCCTCTGTCGGACGTAATGTCCGATGGGACTCCAAAACGCGCCACCCATGCTGTTAAAAACGCGCACGCCACCTCCTCGGCTGTGATTGACGCTAGTGGAACCACCTCCGGCCATCGCGTGGTGCGGTCCACCATTGTCAGAAGGTGCATGCACCCCTGTGATGGCGGGAGGGGGCCCACAAGGTCCACGTGAACATGGTCGAACCTCTTAGCCAGGATGTGAAACGGCTCCAAGGGAGCTCTCGTGTGTCTGTGTACTTTGGCTTGTTGGCACGCCATGCAGGCTGCTGCCCACTCTTTCACTTGTTTGCGAAGGCTCAGCGACACAAATTTCTCTCCTACCATCTTGATCGACGCGCGCACTCCTGGGTGCGCTAAAGAATGAACCGAGTCAAAAACGCGGCGGCGCCACGCGGCCGGTACCACGAGACGCGGTGGCCCAGTGGAGACATCGCAGATTAGGGAGGGCATACCGTCTTGCAGCACCCTGCTCTCCAGCCTTAACCCTGTTGGTCCAGACTGGAGCGCGCGCACATCCGCGTCACTAACCTGCTCCGCGGCCATGGCTGTGTAATCTATCCCCACGCGGATCGGGGCCGCCACGGCGCGTGAGAGGCAGTCTGCCACTACATTAAGTTTACCCGACACATGCTGAATATCGGTAGTAAACTCTGAGATCCTGGCCAGCTGTCTCTGCTGCCGGCCCGACCACGGTTCTGAAACCTTGGCCATCGCGAATGTTAGTGGCTTGTGGTCAACGAACGCAGTGAAACAGCGCCCTTCCAGGCAGAACTGGAAGTGGCGAATAGCCAAGTGGAGAGCCAGCAATTCTCAAATAGACCAAACGGAGTTATCACCGCTGTTTTGGGTATGTCCTCAGCGCGCACTGGGACTTGGTGGTAACCGCGGACCAAGTCTATTTTAGAAAAAACGCGCGCTCCTGCCAAATGAACGGAAAAATCTTGGATGTGGGGAATTGCGTAGCGGTCGTGCGCTGTGGCGTTGTTCAACCTGCGGAAATCCCCACAAGGTCGCCACGAACCGTCAGCTTTAGGGACCATGTGTAGCGGGGAAGCCCATGGGCTTCGCCTGATGATGCCCAACTTCTCCAGGTTGGCGAACTCCTCGCGCGCTATGGCCAGTTTAGCTGCATCCAAGCGCCGAGGTTTTGCAAAAACGGGTGGCCCGGTGGTGGTAATAAAATGTTCCACCCCGTGTTTAGCGACGGCTGCCGAAAATGTCGTGACCGTGAGTGCTGGGAACTGAGTGAGCAGTGTATGGAACTTACCGCTTGCAGCTGTGACATTGGCTTGTGCTGTTGGCCGGGACGCTGGAGCTGTACAGGGGATAGAATCAAAAGACATTAACCAGGCGCCTGTTAGCGACATCAACCAACAAACCATGTGAGCACAAAAAATCAGCCCCCAATATATTGAAATTCAATGCTGCTATGACAAAAGTCCACTCAAATGCACGGCCGTGTAGAGACAGAAGTAGAGTCCTCTTACCAAAGGTCTTAATCTCTGAGCCGTTTGCTGCTGCCATCTCAGGGCCGCTGGATCCTGCCAGCCGGTTGGTGTAGGATGGCATGATGAAACTCAACTGGGCACCGGTGTCCACGAGGAAATGCCTCCCTGAGCGTGCGTCCGTCAAGTAGAGCAGCTTGTTCTCCTCCCCGAGGGCCGCAGTTGCTACCGACCCCCGGTCTTGGCGTTTCCCGAGCGCTTGAACTGGCACGGTGGTGTACATTTGCGTACCCTCTCTGCAAAGCGGCGGTGGTAGAAACAAAGGGTGTCTCTTCGCGTTCCTTGTCCCCCGCCACCGCCGTCGTCGGTGGTTCTGCTACCGCCGTCGATGGCTCCTCGCCGTCTCCGGCCGTCGCGCCGAGCTCCGTCGCCGCCACCGTGGTCGCGAGCTCTCTGCTAGCCATGATGATCCGGTGTGCCTCCTGGGCCAGCGCACGGTAGTCCCGCTTGGCCAGCAACGGCGAACTGGCCAGGGCTGCTCTCTTCGCTGACGGAAGGTTCCAGAGGAAGAGGTGGATAAAAATGAAGTGGTCGTCGTCCGAGCCCTTCAATCTCAGCATCCGCTCCATCAGGTCAATAGCCGTGCAATCTCCTAACCCGGTCCGCATCAGGAGTCTCTCTGCTCTCTCCTCAACTGAGAGTGTGTAGTGCTGGATGAGTGCGGCCTTCAACGCGCCGTATTTGTCGCTGGCTTTTGGCTGATCCAGCAGGCTCTCCACATGCTGAGCCGTGTGGATGTCGAGCTTTGCGACCACATGGTAGAATTTCATGTCATCCACCGATATCCCCCGGAGGATGAACTGCGCCTCAACCAGGTGGAACCAGGAGAGCGGATTGTGCTGCCAAAAATCCGGTAGCTGGATTGTAACGGCATACGCTTGGCTGGGGGCTCCCAACGAGGCTGGCTCCGGGGAATTCTCTTCGTGTTGCATGCTTCGTCTTGGGTCACCAGTGTGGAGTGTGTAAATGATGAGGCAAGTTTGTCTCAGGCAGTTTATTACACATCTCGCACATGAGCATAGTAGAAAAGAGGACAACTCAGACAGAACTCTTCTCTTAAATACCCAGATCGTTCTACATATCAAAGGTCACATTGCATTCACATCAAAGATCACATTGCATGCACTTCCTTAATCCCTTAACATCCCCCTCGCAGTCTCTGGCACACAAAGGATCCTCCTAGCAGTCTCCGACACACAAAAGATCACACTATCACAGCTTCCTGTTATCTCCAAGGAAACTCTGCCCTTTGTTCTTATCTAAGATGCTGCTCATTGTGTTTTGGCCATGTGCGGCCGCAAGACAAAGATAACACAAGTAAACACAAAATGCAGTTTTCAAATGAAGGTGTTTATTATTAAGGTTAAAAAAAAAATCCAGTCTTCCGGTCTGGACGCCATGGCGACTGCAGCTTAACACTGAAGTTCTCAGACCCAATCTAGGATAACACCTTGAAAATCAAACTTAACGGATTTTTGGAGGAGTGAAAATCAAAAGACAAAATCATCATGTCTAAAGGAAAACAGAAGAAACTGAAATTCTCCAGGCCAGGACACGTATCGGCCGGAGAATCCGAACTGGAAGATCTCCGTTCAGAAGACGAGGAACTGGTGATAGCTAACAAAAGGGTTAGCCTGAAATCACTATTTGAGGAGCTACGACGATTTCGCCGAGATGTTACAGCCGAATTTCGGGAATTCAGAGAAGAATTGAAAAGGACAAACAGCAGAGTGGACCAGGCCGAGAACCGAATCTTGGAAACAGAGGATCGATTAAAAGTGCTCGAAGATTCTGTGCTAGACCTACGCAAAAGACAAGCAGCTATAGAGGCTAAGCTAACCGACCAAGAAGGAAAACAAAGAAGAGACAACATAAGAATTCATGGTCTGATAGAAGGAACCGAAAATGGTTTTAACTCAATGGCAGAATGCGTGGAATCCTTACTAAGAGAGAAATTGGATATTCCACAAACCACCGACTTGAAGATAGAAAAGGCACATCGTTCATTAGCCGCTAGGCCGGCGGCGGAAGCGCCCCCACGTTCGGTGTTGGTAAGATTTTCCAATTTCAAAATAAAACAAGAGGTTGTAAGACTGGCCTGGCAGAAAAAAGGATTTATGCACCAGGAGAGAAAAGTCTACGTGGAACACGATTACGCCCCGGAGGTCCTTAAAAAGCGCAGGGAATACAATGACGCGAAAAAGGTGTTAAGAGAGAAGAAATTGCGCTTTCAGACACCATTTCCTGCGAAGTTAAGGGTCTTCTACGGCGATGAAACGTGTCTCTATAATTCGGCGGAAGAAGCAACAGCTGACATGGCGAAAAGAGGCCTCCCGGTAACGGTATTTAAACCCCCAGCAGACCCGAGTGAGAAGATCAAAGCGCAAACATGGACAACACAAAGACCTTCAAAATCCACGGACCAGCAGCGGGAAACCCAGCACCAGAGCGTCGCGGATAAACTACCCGTTTTCAGGTTGGAATAGCGACCTTTTTTTTTTTTTTTTTGAATCAATCCGCACATCCATCCCCCCTCATACAAGGTAACAAACATTAAAGGAGATGCATATTCAGCATGTGGTAAAACATTTCATGGAACAATCATATTATTTGAAACAAATAAGTCTTTGTAATAAAAAAAAAAAAAAACTTGTTAAAATAGAAATGTGACAATAATCCACATGTTCTCCTCATACTAACAAATACTGTTTTTGCGTGAATGTTTGATGTGATGGGGGTGGGAGGGTGCACACAATTTCACAGGGTTTAGGCATAAAAGGAAAAAAAAAAAAAAATCATTACAAGTTTGGATTGGGTTCTGAAACTCACGTTAAAAGCATGGGACTACTTTCAGTGGTAAGAGAGGGCCCTCAACACGAAACAGAGTTTGAGGAATTTCCCTCAGAGCCTTCACTCCATCAAGGCTCTTACAGGGTCTTTAAAAAGACCTCAGCTCAGGAAGTTCTTATGACAGCTTTCTGTTTTAAAGTTTTTTACACTATGTTCTTAATGTTTTTCTTGTTTTTAATGTTCTTTCAGTTTCTGAGTAGCACAAAAGAGGGCCACCACACAGTTATACTAAACAAAACAACACAATGGAGAAACAGGGTGTAACCAAAATAATGTAAAAGGAATCCTGAATCCAGTTAAAAGATCCAAGATTCTAGGCAAAATGAAAAAAGACAAAGCAGGAATAATACTTTTACAAGAAACCCACCTAACAGACGTGGAACACAATAAACTCAGTAGACAAGGGTTTAAAATGATCTCTTCATCTTCATATAAATCAGGGAGGAGGAGGGGAGTAGCGACATTGATATCAACCAAAATTACATTTGAAAAAAAATCAGAACACAAAGATAAAGAAGGGAGATACAGTTTGGTAACTGGGCGGCTAGAGGGAGAAGATATCACCCTGCTGAATGTGTATGCTCCCCCAGGGGCTAACTGGAAATTTTATAAAAATGTATTCGACCTAATGATAACTAATGCTCAAGGTTTAGTGATATGTGGTGGGGACTTCAATCTTAGACTGAATCCATACTGGGATGCTTCTGGTAATTCCCCACATCAAAATAACACCCAAAACAGGAAGACTCGGATGCTACTAAAAGAATTGGGAATCTGTGACGTGTGGAGGGAACTCAACCCCAGTGTAAAAGACTATACATTTTACTCAACTCCACATTCATTTTACTCAAGGATTGACTATTTTTTTATGTTTAATAGAGACATTGGAAGAGTAAAAACATGTAAAATAGGACTGATGGATCTCTCCGACCACAGTCCGATCTACATGGACTTAAATATCCAAAAATACACAAATAATACATTTTCTTGGAGGTTCAATTCAAATGTCCTGAAAGGACCATTGAAAGATGAATTGGAATCAGATATTCTCAGATATTTGGAAGATAACGATAATGGAGAAGTATCCCCTTTAATACTGTGGGATGCATGTAAAGCTGTAATAAGAGGAAAGATTATTGCAAAACTGGCAACCCAAAAGAAACTAAGACAAGAAAAACTATCCACATTAGAGTCAGAACTTAGGAACCTAGAAAAAGAACACAAAGGTAACACTCATTCTACTGACTCGCTCAAGATTAAGGAAATTAAAAACCAAATAAATGAGATCTACACAATAGAAATCCAGAAGAAACTTACATTTCTGAAACAAAAATACTATGAAGCAGGCAGTAAATCGGCAAAATTGCTAGCCTATAAATTGAGGAAACATCAAACAGAAAGAGCAATCTACAAAATCAGAGACCCAGTATCAAAGGAAATAAAATTCAGAATTCAGGATATTCTTAAAAACTTCGAGAATTACTATAAGAACTTATACTCCCACAAAAAACATAAAAACGCATCCGAGGCATTCCTAAACACATTAAACCTTCCCCATCTTACGGAGTCACAAAATAAAACACTACTGTCAGAAATACATCCTAAAGAATTGGAAAAAGCAATTATGAAACTTAAAGCTAACAAATCCCCAGGAGCTGATGGCTATACAGCAGAGTGGTACAAAACCTTTAAACAGCAACTATCTCCTCTCCTCCTGAAAACATTTAATTATGTCCTCCACACAGGGGAAATCCCCCCTCCTGGAGAGAAGGGGTCATTGCAGTTATACCTAAACCTGAAAAGGATAAACTAGAGTGCTCCAACTACAGACCAATCAGTGTACTAAATCAGGACTATAAGCTTTTTACCATTATCCTTGCCAAAAGGTTAGAAAATATACTGACAGACCTAATTCATTTAGACCAAACAGGTTTTATAAGACAAAGACAGACACAAGACAACATTCGACGCACTTTACACATAATTCATCATATAAAAAAATATAACTTAAATGCAGTCATATTGGGATTAGATGCTGAAAAAGCATTCGATTCGGTTGACTGGTCTTTTCTATATAGAATCTTATCCAGTTTCAATTTTCATAACAACTTCATTAGAACTATACAGGCATTATATAAAAAACCAACAGCTAAAATAAGGATTAACGGTAATTTATCATCATCTTTTGAACTGGAAAGAGGATGTCGTCAGGGCTGCCCCCTGTCTCCACTGCTCTTTGCAATCTTCATAGAACCTCTGAGCCAATGGATAAGACAAAACCAAAAAATTCAAGGTATTACACTTGGTCAGAAGGAACATAAAATAGCACTCTTTGCTGATGACATTTTAATATGCCTAGGGCAGCCGGACACTTCTTTACCAGAACTAACCTCAGTTTTTTCAGAGTATGGAGATTTATCGGGGTACAAATTAAATATGCATAAAACCCAAGTTTTAACATTCAACTATGACCCAAATCATTATTCACTAAGCAAACTCAAAACTAACTGGGAGTCGGAATCTATGAAATATCTGGGGGTCAATATCCCGAAACAACTCAACAAAATTATATCACTAAACTATGATCCACTGGTGACAAAAATAAAATCTGACCTAGCAAGATGGAATATGATACCATTCTTGGGTACTGCACAAAGAATTGAAGCAGTCAAAATGAATATACTTCCACGTCTTCTATACCTTTTCCAAACAATACCGGTAGAACCTCCCAAAAAAACATGGCAGGAGCTGGACAGAAGGATCTCAAGATTCATATGGCAGGGCAAGAGACCTAGAATCAGATATAGAACCCTACAGCTAAACAAAGACAAAGGTGGGCTTGCGCTGCCAAATATCAGGGACTACTTTAAAGCCGCACAAATTAAAACTTTAGTAGAGATATGTAACCCAGTCTACACTGCACAATGGAAGGAGATCGAATGCCAAATAACAAGTGACATCCCCCTACAGGCGATAATAGGGAACAATGTCTTACCTAAGCTTTTGAATAACACTAACCCGTGGATAGAGACCCCGCTAAAAATTTGGTTTAAGATAGTCAGAGAGAATCAAACTAAAGAGCCCTATCGACTTCTGCAATGGATCGCCTATGATCAGGACTTTACTCCTAATAAAACAGACACCAGATTTAAAAAGTGGAAGGAGAAAGGGCTGATAAAATATTACGATTTTTTTAAAGGACAAATCTTAAGAAGTTTTGAAGATTTGAAAAAACAAGGCCTAATAAATCAAGACCTTTACAGGTTCTTCCAGCTTAGACACCACATAAACAATATACTTAAAAAGGAGGTTTTGGAAAGGGCCCAGTCAGGTGTTCTGAAGGTCTTCTTAATGGCATATAAAGGGATCCCAGGGATCAGATACATCTCTAAAATATACCAAGGTCTTCAAGACTTAAAAGGAGACAACACATCTTATATAAAAGAGAGATGGGAAAAAGAGGGGAATTTCACTTTACAACTGGAAATATGGGAAAAGCTAAATAAACAGCAATGGAAAAGTACCTCATCCCTGCAGTGGAGAGAATTTGGATGGAAAAACTTGGCAAGATTTTTCAGAACACCTGCACAAAACAAATTTACCCATAAGGGATTGAACTGTTGGCGCTTGTGTGGTGAAAAGACTGCAAATCATTTTCATGTGTTTTGGTCATGCCCAGTTATCCACCAATATTGGACCAAGGTACAGACAATATTGGGGAAAATATTCAAAATTACAGTTCCCTTTTCTTTTGTAACTTTGTATTTGGGTTTACTACCGGACTCACTGGAAAGACGAGGAGAAAAATACTTATTCAATGTTTTAATATTGGCAAGCAAAAAAGCTCTAACTAAAAAATGGATGTTGAAGGACTGTCCTACACCTGAAGATTGGACTAACGTGATCCAAGACATTTACTCGATGGAAAAGTTGACATTCGCACTGAGACAGGACATGGATGTGTTCATGAACTTTTGGCAACCCTGGACCGCATATGTGTCTTCCATTAGATCTAATCTTTGACAAATACCATTTCAATAATGGTTCCGCTCTCTGTTCCAACGCTACTCAGATGCTCTTTTATCTTTATTTACTTACTTTTTCTTTTTGTTTGTTTTTTACTGGTTTGTTTTTTTTTTTTTATTTGTTTCTTGTTTTTTTTTTCTCTTTAATTTCACTTTTTCTTTCACTTTAAAAAAAAAAAAAAAGGGGTGTTGTAAGAATTAATTTTCCAATGTTGTCAGATATCTGAAAATAAGGGAACATGTGATGAAAATGTAAACACTGCATTGCTGTAACGACCTGTATACCCTTTACAAAAACTTAAATAAAAAAAATAAAAAAAATCCAAACCTACATGGCCCTGTGTGAAAAAGTGATCCCCCCCCCCCCCGTTAAAGCATAAATTAACTGTGGTTTATCACATCTTTGGAAAGCTGAGTTCAATTTCTCTTGCCACACCCAGGCCTGACTACTGCCACACCTGTTCTCAATCAAGAAATCATTTAAATAGGACTGACAAAGGGAAGTAGACCAAAAGATTCTCAAAGGCTAGACATCATGCTGTAATACAAAGATATTCAGGAACAAATGAGAAACAAAGTAACTAGATCTATCAGTCTGGAAAAGGTTATAAAGCCATTTCTAAAGCTTTGGGACTCCAGCGAACCACAGTGAGAGCCATTATCCACAAATGGCAAAAGCATGGAACAGTGGTGAACCTTCCCAGGAATGGTCGACCGACAAAAATTACCCCAAGAGCGCAGCGACGACTCATCCAGGAGGTCACAAAAGACCTCACAACAACATCCAAGGAACTGCAGGCCTCACTTGCCTCAGTTAAGGTCAGTGTTCATGACACCACCATAAGAAAGAGACTGGGCAAAAATGGCCTGCATGGCAGAATTCCTAGATGAAAACCACTGCTGAGCAAAAAGAACATAAAGGCTCATCTCAGTTTTGACAGAAAACATCTTGATGATCCCAAATGGGAAAATACTCTGTGGACTGATGAGACAAAAGTTGAACTTTTTGGAAGGTTTGTGTCCCATTACATCCGGCGTAAAAGTAACACAGCATTTCAGAAAAGGAACATCATACCAACAGTAAAATGTGGTGGTGATAGCGTGATGGTCTGGGGCTGTTTTGCTGCTTCAGGACCTGTAAGACTTGCTGTGGTAAATGGAACCATGAATTCTGATGTCTACCAAAAAAAATTCTGAAGGAGAATGTCTGGCCATCTGTTTGTGACCTCAAGCTGAAGTGCACTTGGGCCCTGCAGCAGGACAATGATCAAAAAAACACTAGCAAGTCCACCTCTGAGTGGCTTAAGAAAAACAAAATGAAGACTCTGGAGTGGCCTAGTCAAAGTCTTGGCCTGAATCTGATTGAGATGCTGTGGCATGACCTTCAAAAGGCGGTTCATGCTCGAAAACCCTATAATGTGGCTGAATTACAACAATTCTGCAAAGATGAGTGAGCCAAAATTCCTCCACAGCACTGTAAAAGACTCATTGCCAGTTATCGCAAACGCTTGATTGCAGTTGTTGCTGCCAAGGGTGGCCCAACCAGGCAATCACTTTTTCATACAGGGCCATGTAGATTTGGATTTTTTTCCCTTAATAATAAACACCTTCATTTAAAAACTGCATTTTGTGTTTAGTTGTGTTATTTTTGTCTAATATTTAAATTTGATGATCTGAAACATTTACAGTGGGGCAAAAAAGTATTTAGTCAGCCACCAACTGTGCAAGTTCTCCCACTTAAAAGATGAGAGAGGTCTCCAATTTTCATCATAGGTATACCTCAACTATGAGAGACAAAATGAGAAAAAAAAAATCCAGAAAATCACATTGAGGCAATGGAGTAGGTGTGTGCGTTGCTGGCTCCTGCTATATTTTTTTCCTTACTTTTTAAACCCTATTCTGCGGTAAGCTGTCAACGTTTTGGACATTTAATACGCGCAGAATCTGTTTTGAGTTGAGAAATATGTCCAAAACAAGAAAGCAGACTGAAAAGGAGGCAGCAGTGAACAATGCTAACACCAGCTTAGCTGAGGATGCTATTATAAGCCTTAACCCTGCACTTGTTGCCTTGCTTGAGCAACACAGAATGTCCATAGCTGCTGACTTTAAAGCTTCATTTGAACTTATTAATGGTAAGCTGGACAAGATTCAAGCAGATGTGGCTAACCAGGAGCAACGCATTGGCGACCTTGAAAACAACGCGGAGGACGTCAGCCAGCGTCTAGCGGCGCTTGAAGCTACGTGTGAGTCAATGCAGGAGGAGAATAAACTTTTGAAAAACAAACTTTCTGACCTGGAGGGAAAAAAGCAGGAGGCTGAATATTCGTCTGGTGGGTCTGCCGGAGTCCTTTGATGTGGGTCCACGGCCATCCGAATTTTTTTCTCGGCTGTTGGTGGACGTCTTTGGCACACAAACTTTGCCATCTCCCCCAGAGCTGGATAGAGCCCACCGCAGCCTCATGCTCAAGCCGGGTCCGAACGGGAAGCCACGCACTGTCATTATTTGTTTCCACCGGTTTCGGACCAAAGACTTGGTGATGAGAGAAGCGCGGAGACGCCGTGGGACTTTAGAATATCGTGGGCATAAACTCCAGTTCTATGAGGATTATAACGCTGACGTTCAGAAGCAACGAGCCGAATATAAGGAGGTTATGTCCGAGTTGTACAAGAGAGGTTTTCGTCCTTCTCTTCTTTTTCCTGCTAGGCTCCGGATAACTCTTCCAGACGGCAAAAACCAGTGGCTGGCGTTCGTCTCGGAGGCCACCCGCTTCATGCAAACCATGGAGAGAAACCAGCGATTTTCGCCCTGAACTGGACATTCCTGGGTTGACCAGCTGCCACGCTGGACTGCTTGATTGTTACTTCATTGAAGCTGCACTGACTGGACATTGATGCATTTTTAGATGTTCAAAACAAGGTAAAATTGGCTCCCTATAAGTTGTTGTTTACTTAATTTTTTATTTTTTATTTATTTTTAGGGTAAAATGTTCATACTATGCAGGATTGAAGCCAGTTGTATGGGAGCATTTTGTTAGGATGAGAATAGAGCAGGAGATGGAGCGGTTGCTGTTTTTTGCAACCGGCTGGAGTGTTGTTATAGGTTTGGTTGTTGAATTTTTTTATTTTATTTATTTTATTTATATTTATTCCTGAAGGACAAGCTGCTGCGCGCAGGGGTGGACCAGCACCTGTCATCATGGATCCTGGACTACCTCACGAACCGGCCTCAGTTTGTGAGAACCCGGGACTGTGTTTCCGACACGATCATCAGTAGCACGGGGGCCCCCCAGGGAACGGTGCTGGCTCCCTTCCTGTTCACTCTTTATACTGCGGACTTCTCACACAACACAACACATTGCCATCTACAGAAGTTCTCTGATGACTCTGCGATCGTTGGTCTCATCTCCAACGGAGATGAAGCTGAGTACAGAGGGCTTATCCAGGACTTTGTGGACTGGTGCCATCGGAACTGCCTCCAGATCAACGCGAGGAAAACTAAGGAGCTGGTGGTGGACTGCCGCAGGCATGGGCAGCCCCTCACAGCACCAGTAAATATACAGGGAACAGACATCGAGATGGTGACATCCTATAAGTACCTGGGTATTCATCTGAACAATAAACTAGACTGGTCACACAATACTGACGCACTCTACAAGAAGGGACAGCGCAGGCTGTTCCTGCTGAGGAGACTCAGGTCTTTTGGTGTACAAGGGGCGCTGCTGAAGTCATTCTATGACACGGTGGTGGCATCAGCCATCACTTTTGGAGTGGTCTGCTGGGGCAGTGGCATTACTGCAGCCGATAGGAAGAGACTGAACAAACTGATTAAGAAAGCTAGCTCTGTCCTGGGGCAGCGCCTTGATCCGATGGAGGAGATAGGAGAGAGAAGGA
Organism: Pholidichthys leucotaenia; assembly: GCA_020510985.1. Classification (NCBI taxonomy): domain Eukaryota; kingdom Metazoa; phylum Chordata; class Actinopteri; order Cichliformes; family Pholidichthyidae; genus Pholidichthys; species Pholidichthys leucotaenia. Next base: position 169,952,069 of record CM035846.1, read on the forward strand.
CGGTGGCTAAACTGTCATCTCTGCTGGAGTCCGAGTTCCACCCTATGCAGGACATACTGGATGCACTGAGGAGCTCATTTAGCAGCAGACTACATCATCCCAGGTGCACAACCGAGAGGTTTCGTAGGTCCTTCCTACCAACGGCTGTCAGACTGTACAACCTAAGCAGGGCTGCTCGCAGAGATAGCAAAAAGACGTAACAAACTAATAGTTTTTTTGAATGCAAAAGATGCAATAGACTTACACAATGGTCCTCTCCGGCATACAACTAGGAACATACCGGTCGCTATGGAGGGTGAGAATATGTATGGGCACATAATCATACCATGTAGGATAACTAAGTAGACGGTTATGCTGTTTCATCCCACCTAGCAACAATGCTCTGCACTGTGTGTGTTTATATATTTACATATTTATTCCATCTAGCTACAATGCTCAGCACTGGGTGTGTTTATATTTATATATCTATATATTTATTCCATCTAGCTACAATGCTCCGCACTGTGTTTTTATATATCTACATATTATTCCATCTAGCTACATTGCTCCGCACTGTGTGTGTTTATATACTTGCATATTTATTCCACCTAGCTGCAATGCTCCGTACTGTGGGTGTTTATATATTTACATATTTATTCCATCTAGCTACAATGCTCTGCACTGTGTGTTCATATATTCATATATTTATTCCATCCAGCTACAATGCTCTGCACTGTGTGTCTCTGTGTGTGTGTGTATATATATATATTTTATAGTAATATGTACATATGTATATTAGCTGCTCTTGCTTGCTTGTTTTTTTTCTTGCCTTCTGATTGTTGCTCTGAGTGTTGCTATCCCTGTGCTGTTGCAATCCTGGAATTTCCCCGTTGTGGGACTAATAAAGGCTTATCTTATCTTATCTTATCTTATCTTATTTATTTTTTTGTTATGGATTTATTTACACCCCCCTTACCCCCCCTTTTTTTTTTACCCGTACCTCACCTTATTCTTTTTTGGGCTACACAACAAAATATATAAATTTTACTCTTTGAATGAATAGTAATCTTACTTTGGTAAGCTGGAATGTGAAGGGGTTGAACCATCCAATTAAACGAAAGAGAGTCATGTCACGTCTAAAGCAATTTAAGCCTGTGGTACTGTTTTTGCAGGAAACCCATTTGCAGGATTCCGACCACTTGCGTTTGTCCAAATGTTGGTCAGGACAATTTTTTCATTCAAATTTTAAAGCTAAGGCCAGGGGCGCTGCTATTCTTATTGATCGAAATATCCCATTTATTCCCTCTAATGTTGTATTAGATAAAAATGGACGATTTGTAATAGTATCAGGTAAACTTGGCAATAAACATGTCACCTTGGCTAATCTGTATGTGCCGAATTTTGATGATGTACACTTTTTTCGCAACCTTTTTTCGCAACTTCTAGATTTAAATACTCATTCTCTAATTCTTGGGGGTGACTTTAATTTGTATATGGATCCGATCTTAGACCACTCATCCTCAAAACCTGCTAGTCTTAATAAATCTGCAACTTATGTTAAGTCTTTTCTTGAGGAATATAGCCTTACAGATCCTTGGTGTTTTTTACATCCTAACGGCAGGGACTATTCTTTTTTCTCTCACGTACACCATACTTATACCAGAATAGATTATTTTTTGTTGACAATTTATTAATTAATAACCTTTGCTCTTGCAGTTATGATAGCATCTCGGTTTCTGATCATGCCCCTGTTGTATTTAAAATGATCCTCCATGGATGTGACTCCATGAGAAAGCATTGGAGATTGGATCCATTATTACTTACAGATGAAAAATTGGTTGCGAATATTTCTTCTAAAATTAATTTTTTTTTGAAAGAAAATAAAACTCCTGGTATGCCAAATAAAACGATATGGGAGGCCATGAAGGTATTTCTTAGGGGGGAATTTATCTCATTGGCAGCATTTAAAAGACGATCCATAATACAGGAACAGAAGGCTATTTTAGATCAAATCTTGGACATTGACAGACAATATGCTCAATCTCCATCACCCGCTCTGTACAAGGAATGTATGACATTACAAACTAAACTTAATTTACTTTCCACTCGACAAATTGAAGGTTGTTTAATAAGGAACAAGAGTGAATTTTATGAACATGGTGAAAAAACGGTAAACTTTTAGCTAATCAACTGCGTGGTATTAGAGCTAAGCAAATTATTACTGGAGTTAGGACAGATAAAGGAGAGGTGACATCTGATCAATAAGTGATTAATGATATTTTCAGGTCATTTTATTCCAAATTATATACCTCAGAATATACAACAAACTTAAAGGATTTGCAAAATTTTTTTGATTCTATTGATATCCCTTCGATTTCTTCAGAATCTCGGCAAATTCTAGAAGCTCCCATCACAAAAGAAGAAATTCAGCTGGCAATATCATCCATGCAATCAGGAAAATCTCCAGGACCTGATGGGTTTTCCGCTGATTTTTTCAAAAAATTCTCTGACGACCTTGCCCCTTTCCTTTGTCAAGTTTTTACAGAGTCGCTTGACTCCGGTACACTTCCTCCTTCATGTTATCAGGCCTGTATCACTGTGTTGCTTAAAAAAGACAAGGATCCTGTTGATTGTGCTTCTTACAGGCCTATTTCCTTGTTAAATACCGATGTTAAAATTTTGTCAAAGTTGTTAGCTTCAAGGTTGGAAAAGATTCTTCCTTTTATAATTTCACAGGACCAAACCGGTTTCATTAAAAATCGCCATTCTTTTTTTAACTTGCGGCGGCTGTTTAATATTATTTATACTCCTCACCACAACATACCTGAATGTCTTATTAGTTTGGATGCTGAAAAGGCATTCGATAGGGTTGAGTGGGAGTATTTGGTTTTTACTTTGGAGAGGTTCGGTTTTGGTCCTTCCTTCTGTTCCTGGATTAAACTTCTCTATGCTAGTCCTTTAGCTTCAGTGTTAACTAACTGTCGCTATTCTGACTATTTTAAGATAAGATAAGATAAGATAAGATAAGCCTTTATTAGTCCCACAACGGGGAAATTCCAGGATTGCAACAGCACAGGGATAGCAACACTCAGAGCAACAATCAGAAGGCAAGAAAAAAAACAAGCAAGCAAGAGCAGCTAATAAACATATGTACGTATTACTATAAAATATATATATATACACACACACACAGACACACAGTGCAGAGCATTGTAGCTGGATGGAATAAATATATGAATATATGAACACACAGTGCAGAGCATTGTAGCTAGATGGAATAAATATGTAAATATATAAACACCCACAGTACGGAGCATTGCAGCTAGGTGGAATAAATATGCAAGTATATAAACACACACAGTGCGGAGCAATGTAGCTAGATGGAATAATATGTAGATATATAAATATATAAACACACCCAGTGCTGAGCATTGTAGCTAGATGGAATAAATATGCAAATATATAAACACACACAGTGCAGAGCATTGTTGCTAGATGGAATGAAACAGCATAACCGTCTACTTAGTTATCCTACATGGTATGATTATGTGCCCATACATATTCTCACCCTCCATAGCGACCGGTATGTTCCTAGTTGTATGCCGGAGGGGACCATTGTGTAAGTCTATTGCATCTTTTGCATTCAAAAAACTATTAGTTTGTTACGTCTTTTTGCTATCTCTGCAAGCAGCCCTGCTTAGGTTGTACAGTCTGACAGCCGTTGGTAGGAAGGACCTACGAAACCTCTCGGTTGTGCACCTGGGATGATGTAGTCTGCTGCTAAATGAGCTCCTCAGTGCATTCAGTATGTCCTGCATAGGGTGGAACTCGGACTCCAGCAGAGATGACAGTTTAGCCACCGTCCTTCTCTCTCCTATCTCCTCCATCGGATCAAGGCGCTGCCCCAGGACAGAGCTAGCTTTCTTAATCAGTTTGTTCAGTCTCTTCCTATCGGCTGCAGTAATGCCACTGCCCCAGCAGACCACTCCAAAAGTGATGGCTGATGCCACCACCGTGTCATAGAATGACTTCAGCAGCGCCCCTTGTACACCAAAAGACCTGAGTCTCCTCAGCAGGAACAGCCTGCGCTGTCCCTTCTTGTAGAGTGCATCAGTATTGTGTGACCAGTCTAGTTTATTGTTCAGATGAATACCCAGGTACTTATAGGATGTCACCATCTCGATGTCTGTTCCCTGTATATTTACTGGTACTGTGAGGGGCTGCCCATGCCTGCGGCAGTCCACCACCAGCTCCTTAGTTTTCCTCGCGTTGATCTGGAGGCAGTTCCGATGGCACCAGTCCACGAAGTCCTGGATAAGCCCTCTGTACTCAGCTTCATCTCCATTGGAGATGAGGCCAACGATCGCAGAGTCATCAGAGAACTTCTGTAGATGGCAGTGTGTTGTGTTGTGTGAGAAGTCCGCAGTATAAAGAGTGAACAGGAAGGGAGCCAGCACCGTTCCCTGGGGGGCCCCCGTGCTACTGATGATCGTGTCGGACACACAGTCCCGGGTTCTCACAAACTGAGGCCGGTTCGTGAGGTAGTCCAGGATCCATGATGACAGGTGCTGGTCCACCCCTGCGCGCAGCAGCTTGTCCTTCAGGATCATCGGTTGGATGGTGTTGAAAGCACTGGAGAAGTCAAAGAACATGATCCTCACCATATTCCCGGGCTTCTCCAGGTGGGACAGAGAACGGTGAAGGAGGAAGATCACCGCATCCTCCACCCCAATGCCATGCTGGTAGGCGAACTGGAGTGGATCCATCGCTGGTTCCACCAGGGGGCGGAGGTGAGCAAGGAGCAGTCTCTCCAGGGTCTTCATCAAGTGGGACGTCAAGGCCACCGGTCTGTAGCTGTTCAGGTCTTTGGGGTGGGAAGTTTTTGGTACAGGTACCACACAAGATGTTTTCCACAGCTGTGGTACCCTCCCCAGTTTCAGGCTCATGTTGAAGATATACGTCACAATCCCACACAGCTGGTCTGCACAGGACTTGAGGAGCTTTGCGCTGATGCCGTCCGGTCCCGGCGCCTTCCTCGCCTTGATCTTCCTCAGCTCCGTCCTCACCTGGGTCCTGGTCAGGGTCAGGATGGGGGGCTGTGTGTTGGGAGTGGGGGGGTGTTGGTGGAGTGGGGAGTGGGCAGCAGGACTTGATTTCTTTAGAGGCAGCAGTGGTTGTTGTGCAGTCAGGGGGGAGGGCGGTTGGTCAAATCTATTGAAAAACAGATTCAGGTTGTTCGCCCACTCCCTGCCCCCTGTGGCCTGGGGGGAGGTATTCTGGAGCCCCGAGATGGTTTTGAGGTTTCTCCAGACCCCGCTGATGTCGCTCTGTTGCAGCTTGTCCTCCATCTTCTTCCTGAAGCTGTCCTTGCCTTCTCTGATCTTTCTCCTCAGCTCCCTCTGTACGGACTTCAGCATCTCCCTGTTCCCTGACCTGAAGATCCTCTTCTTCTCTCTCAGAAGTGTTTTTATCTCAGGGTTGATCCAGGGTTTGTTGTTTGAGTGACGCCGTATGGTCTTGGTGGGAACGGATTTGTCCACACAGAAGCTGAGGTAGCCCGTGAAGGTGTGAATGAGGCCATCGATGTCCTCACCATGTGGATCGCAGAGCTGCTTCCAGGCGGTGGCTTCAAAACAGCCCTTTAGGGTGTCCATTGTCTCCTCAGACCATAACTCCACAGTGTGCATGGCCGGAGGTTGTCTGTGCACTAGGGGTTTGTACACCGGCCGGAGATGAACCAAGTTGTGATCCGATCTCCCGAGTGGGGGGAGTTGTGATGAGGTGTACGCCTCCTTAGTGTTTGCGTAGAATAAATCCAGTGTTTTATTGTCTCTAGTGTGGCATGTGACATACTGGGTGAACGTGGGTAGAATGGGAGACAGTGAAACATGGTTGAAATCGCCTGAGATGAGGAGAAGAGCATCTGGGTGTTCTGTCTGCAGCCTGCTGGTTACTGAATGGATGACGTCACGTGCTGTCCCAGCGTTCGCCGTCGGATTTGCATAAACAACAATGCAGATCACGTGTGAGTGTTCTCTCGGGAGATATGTAGGCCTCATGCTAACAGCTAGCAACTCAATGTCTTTGCTGCAGTGTCATTGTTTAACAGTGATATGTCCCGGTCTGCACCAGTTGTTGTTAACATACATTATCACTCCACCGCCCCTAGCCTTGCCACTGTCTGGTGTTCGGTCAGCTCGTATCATGTGAAAACCCTCCAGCTCAATGTTAGCATCTGCTGCTAGTTCAGTTAGCCACGTCTCAGTAAACAAAAGGAGAGAGCACTCCCGGTATGTGCTATCATAACGGGAGATAGCCGCTAGCTCATCTAACTTTCCCAGTATCGACCGTACATTTCCCATGACAACAGATGGAAGGGAGGGTCTGTACCTTATATTTTTTGTCCTCCGCCTTACTCCAGCCCGGCAGCCGCGGCGTTTTCGCCTCAGTTCTCTCGGTATGTCGAGTTTTTCCAATGGGACCGGGTGGCGGTTGAATGCTAGCAGCTGTTCTCTGCTGTATCGTATCCTGCTATAGACAGTGGCTCCGTCCACCGGCTCAGGAGACATTTAGGACGATCTGTGTGTCCGTGATATAAGTGGGGTGAAAAAAAAAGACGGATCAGAAGAGAGAGGAAGGGAAAAAGACTCGGAATCGAGCCGCTGTTGCAAAAGGCAGCCGACTCGTGTGGCGCCGAGAGAAAAAAAAAAAAAAAAAAATTTTAGACTTTACCGTGGTACGAGGCAAGGCTGTCCTTTGAGCCCGTTGCTCTTTGCCTTGGCAATTGAGCCGTTAGCTATTGCAATCCGTGGGAGCTGGGACTTTCTAGGCATTCGTAGGGGTGGCATCGAGCATAGGGTTTCACTCTATGCTGACGATCTTTTACTATTTCTGTCCAACCCACTTACTTCATTACCCGCTATACTCAACATTTTGGATAGTTTTAGTAGGTTTTCTGGTTATAAAATTAATTTTAATAAGAGTGAATTGTTTCCGATTAATGAAAAGATTCAAGTTCAGGATCTGGAAAATTTTCCTTTCAAGGTTGTTATTGATCATTTTAATTATCTTGGGATATGTGTCACTAAACAACTTAATTACTTGTTTAAAAATAATTTTCTCCCCTTATTTGACCAGTGCAAGCTAATACTTTCCAAATGGTCCCCATTATCCTTGTCCTTAATTGGCAGAATCAATTCTGTAAAAATGATGTTACTTCCAAAGTTTTTATATTTGTTTCAATGTCTCCCCATTTTTATTCCTAAATCCTTTTTTAAGTCTTTGGACTCTCTGATTACCTCATTTATTTGGAATGGTAAACATCCGAGACTGAGGAAAGTTTTTCTTCAAAGACCCAAATCAGTGGGTGGCATGGCTCTGCCTAACTTTCAATATTACTACTGGGCAGCAAATATCAGGTGCATGTTATATTGGAAACATTTCTATCTGGAACCCAAATCACCCATTTGGATCCTTATGGAGTCACATGTGGACAATCAAACCTCCCTACCGGCAATTTTAGGTTCACCACTTCCCCTTGCTTTGTCTACACTGGGTAATAATAAACTAGTTTGTCAGTCTCTTAGAATTTGGTCTCAATTCAGGAAAAATTTCGGTCTTCAATTTTTCTCCATTAGAAGTCCAATTGCCGCAAATCATTTATTTACCCCATCAACTATTGATAGTGCATTTCATATATGGCACAGAAAAGGTTTAAAATCTTTTGCGGATTTATATTTTGATGGTCAATTTGCAAGTTTTTCTCAACTTTCCACTAAATTCGACATCACTTCTACACATTTTTTCCACTTCCTCCAGGTCAGACATTATGTGCAAACCATGACAAAACAATTCCCTCAAAAACCTTTTGATAATCCTCTAGATGATTTTTTATTAGTTAAACCAACTTCTAAGGGGGTAATATCAGTTTTATATAATTTAATTTCAAATTTACAATCTTCTTCTCTGGCCGCTATTAAATTGAATTGGGAACAAGATCTTAATTTTACTTTTACTGATGAACTGTGGGACTCTATTCTTGGCCAGGTTCACACTGCATCAATGTGTACTCATCATGCTCTTATTCAATTTAAGATTGTACACCGGGTGCACCTGTTCAAGGTTAAGTTAGCACATATTTACTCGGACATAGACCCAACTTGTGAAAAGTGTGGTAGCGCTCCTGGCACTTTGCTTCACATGTATTGGTCCTGCCCTGCATTGATGAATTTTTGGCATTCTGTTTTTATCACTATATCTGAAGTCCTGCAATATCAAATTAAACCTGACCCATTATGCGCCATTTTTGGTGTGGCTCCAGAACTTGTCTTGCCAAATTCCAAATTAAAAGTATTCAAATTTTCATTATTATTGGCTAGACGTGCTGTATTACTGAAGTGGAAAGACTCTTCGCCCCCTTCACATTTACAGTGGATAAAAGATTTAATGTCCTGTTTGGATTTAGAAAAAATCAGATATACAGTTCGTGGCTCTGAAAACAAATTCTATAAATTATGGCGCCCGTTTCTTGATTTCTTTGAAAGACCCATGATTATAGTTTCTGAGTAGCTCATATCCCCTTTACCCCACCCCCACCTCACACACACAATTTTTCTTTGTATTATTTTTTTTTTTTGTATTTTTTTAATTATTGTTTATTTAAAGGTTTTTGTGTTTTGAAGCATTTACATTTGTTAGCTTTAAATTCTAGTTTTGCACTGTTTGGTTAAAACGAAAATGAAAATTTCTAATACTTTGTATTGTATTGATACTTCAATTAATAATAATAAAAAGACCTTTGAAAGAAAGAAAATCACATTGATTGATTTTTAATGAATTTATTGGTAAATTCCTCGGTAAAATAAGTATTTGGTCAATAACAAAAGTTCATCTCAATACTTTGTTATATACCCTTCATTGGCAATGACAGAGGTCAAATGTTTTCTGTAAGTCTTCACAAGGTTTTCACACACTGTTGATGGTATTTTGGCCCATTCCTCCATGCAGATCTCCTCTAGAGCAGTGATGTTTTGGGGCTGTCGCTGGGCAACACAGACTTTCAGCTCCCTCCAAAGATCTTCTATGGGGTTGAGATCTGGAGACTGGCTAGGCCACTCCAGGACCTTGAAATGCTTCTTACGAAGCCATTCCTTCGTTGCCCGAGTGGTGTGTTTGGGATCATTGTCATGCTGAAAGATCCAGCCACGTTTCATCTTCAATGCCCTTGCTGATGGAAAGAGGTTTTCACTCAAAATCTCAAGATACATGGCCCTATTCATTCTTTCCTTTACACAGATCAGTCGTCCTGGTCCCTTTGCAGAAAAACAGCCCCAAAGCATGATGTTTCCACCCCCATGCTTCACAGTAGGTATGGTGTTCTTTCTCCTCCAAACACGACAAGTTGAGTTTTTACCAAAAAGTTCTATTTTGGTTTCATCTGACCATATGACATTCTCCCAATCCTCTTCTGGATCATCCAAATGCTCTCTAGCAAACTTCAGATGGGCCTGGACATGTACTGGCTTAAGCAGGGGGACACGTCTGGCACTGCAGGATTTGAGTCCCTGGCGGGGTAGTGTGTTACTGATGTAGCCTTTGTTACTTTGGTCCCAGCTCTCTGCAGGTCATTCACTAGGTCCCCCCGTGTGGTTCTGGGATTTTTGCTCACCGTTCTCGTGATCATTTTGACCCCACGGGGTGAGATCTTGCATGGAACCCCAGATCGAGGGAGATTATCAGTGGTTTTGGTATGTCTTCCATTTTCTAATAATTGCTCACACAGTTGATTTCTTCACACCAAGCTGCTTACCTATTGCAGATTCAGTCTTCCCAGCCTGGTGCAGGTCTACAATTTTGTTTCTGGTGTCCTTTGACAGCTCTTTGGTCTTGGCCATAGTGGAGTTTGGAGTCTGACTGTTTGAGGTTGTGGACAGGTGTCTTTTATACTGATAACGAGTTCAAACAGGTGCCATTAATACAGGTAACGAGTGGAGGACAGAGGAGCCTCTTAAAAAAGAAGTTACAGGTCTGTGAGAGCCAGAAATCTTGCTTGTTTGTAGGTGACCAAATACTTATTTTACCGAGGAATTTACCAATTGAATCGGTGAATTCAAAAGGGCCCAAGTCCCCTTTGAAAAAGTGTGGACTTGGGCCCTTTTTGAATTCACTGATTCAATTAATTCATTAAAAACCCTTCAGTGTGATTTTCTGGATTTTTTTTTTTCTCATTTTGTCTCTCATAGTTGAGGTATACCTGTGATGAAAATTGGAGACCTCTCTCATCTTTTAAGTGGAAGAACTTGCACAATTGGTGGCTGACTAAATACTTTTTTGCCCCACTGTAAGTGCGACAAGCATACAAAAAATGAGAAATCAGGAAGGGGGCAAACACTTTCTCACGCCACTGTATATGATCCACTTTCTTGGTGTTAGTGAGGACTTGAGCGGCAGTGTTTTGAACCAACTGCAGCTGTCTGTTAAACTGGACAAGGACAAAACAGGAAGAACTCTAAGAATAAACCCAAGATCAAATCAAAGCCAGACTAGTCAAGAACTAAACATAATATGAGGAAATAAAAGTCTCGACAACAGAACTCAAAACTCAAACATAATTAAAAAGGATCAAAGTCCAAAACAACAGAGAACTAAGGCTGAGTGATACAATGAATATATTTGTTCTATTGATACATTCTACTATGCGCAATACAAAAAATGTTTTGATCTCAAAGCTCGAGCATTTTTGCAGCTTTCAGCTTCTCTCTCCTCTCCTCTCTCCTCTCACACAGGCGCTTCCCCCACCTCCCCGCACTATGTTTCGTTTCTGAGTCGTTGCCAGGTCTGTTTTTTCTGCAATTTTGTTCTTTAGAAACTGCTTCTTTTGAGCCTGTTTTCGTGAAGCAGAGTCTCTTGTTTTTTATGCACAATTCGGCAACACTAGCAGAGTGCAGGAAGAGGGGGGAAAATGAAATGACATACACACTGGCTGCAGTGCAGCAGACTTGAACAAAAGGAAAAAAAGGACCAGCTCCGAAGGGAAAAACTGAACAAGATACAGTTTTGTGCAAATTATGTCAGACTACCACCAATTTATTTCACCACTTGAGATGTCATCCACTCTAATATGAAGAATGCATTAAAATCTGCTCTCAACATCCCAGGTAGCCCCGACAAAAAAAAATTAAAAATAAAGGAACCAGCCCTAAGATAATGATTACTGTGGATATAAAAGTCAACACACCTCTGTTCAAATGCCAGATTTTGGTGATGTAAAAAAAAAAAAATGAGACCAAGATAAGTCACTTCAAAACTTTTTCCACCATAAATGTGACCTATAACCTGTACAACCCAATTGAAAAACAAACTGAAATCTTTTAAGGTGAAAAATAAAAAACTTACAATAACCTGTTTGCATAAATGTGCACACCCTGTTATAACTGGGGATGTGGCTGTGTTCAGAATTAACCAGTCACATTCAAACTCATGTTAAATGGAAGTCAGCACACACCTGCCACCATTTAAAGTGCCTCTGATTAACCCCAAATAATGTTCAGCTGTTCTAGTAGGCTTTTCCTGACATTTTTGTAGTCACATCTTACAGCACAAGCCATAGTCCGCAGAGAGCTTCCAAAGCATCAGAGGGATCTCATTGTTCAAAGGTATCAGTCAGAAGAAGGGTACAAAAGAATTGCCAAGGCTTTAAATATACCATGGAACACAGAGTAGATAGTCATCATCAAGTGGAGAAAATATGGCACAACAGTGACATTACCAAGAACTGGACGTCCCTCCAAAATTGATGAAAAGACAAGAAGAAAACTGGTCAGGGAGGGTGCCAAGAGGCCAACAGCAAGCCTTATCTTATGAAGAAAAACATCCAAGCCCAGCTGCATTTTGCAAAAACACATTTGAAATCTCCCAAATGCATGTGAGAAAGTGTGTTATGGTCCGATGAAACCAAGGTTGAACTTTTTGGCCATAATTCCAAAAGGTAGATTTGGCACAAACACAACCCTGCTCATCACCACCATATCTACAGTGAAGCATGGTGGTGGCAGCATCATGCTTTGGGGCTGTTTTTCTTCAGTTGGAACTGGGGCCTTATTCAAGGTGGACAGAATTATGAACAGTTCCAAATACCAGTCAGTGTTGGCACAAAACCTTCAGGCTTCTGCAAGAAAGCTGATGATTCAGAGGAATGTCATTTTTCAGCATGACAGTGACCCAAAGCACACATCCAAATCAACAAAAGAATGGCTTCACCAGAAGAAGATTAAGGTTTTAGAATGGCCCAGCCAGAGTCCAGACCTGAATCCCATCGAATATTTGTGTGGTGATCTGAAGAGGGCTGTGCACAGGAGATGCTCTTGCAATCTGACAGATTTGGAGCATTTTTGCAAAGAAGAGTGGGCAAATATTGCCACATCAAGATGTGCCATGCTGATAGACTCCTACCCAAAAAGACTGAGTGCTGTAATAAAAGCCAAAGGTGCTGCAACAAAGTATTAGTTTAAGGGTGTGCATATTTATGCAAACAGGTTATTGTAAGTTTTTTTGCCCCTTCAAAGATTTCAGTTTGTTTTTCAATTGGGTTGTACAGGTTATAGGTCACATTAATGGTGGAAAAAGTTGTGTAATGATTTATCTTGGTCTCATTTTTTACATCACAAAAACCTGGCATTTGAACAGGAGTGTGTAGGCTTTTTACATCCACTGTATATGGCTTCTTCATTTGGAAAATTTATCCCATACAAAAGTGCAAAATAGAAAAAGATCTCAACTGCAGTCACAAATTATGCTGCCAGTGACATGGCCCCTATTGTTAAAAACATGACCAAACTGAAAAAATGGGCTTTAATTTATATGGTTTTAAAATATCTTTCTCTAGAATTCTTGCTTAATGCACTTTTTTATTGTGTTGAGTCCTTTTTTTGTTGTTGTTTGTAATGGTTTTATTACAGTCCGTAATAGGAAGGCCTACCATTATTTACTCTGATTTGTTGCAAATTTATGAGTGGGGTTGTCTGACTGGTTCAATAAAGTTTGCTAAATTTAACTTGATTTTAACCCCCACTCCCCCTTCTTGTATGAAATTTAAAACATTGCAATGCATGGGTGTCTTTCTATTATCATGCCGGTGTCATTTTATGCAAAGGTTTTACATTTATACAGTGGTTTGGAGATTTCAAGATACCATGATATACTGTATATCGTGTATCGCAATAAAATCCTAAATGTATCGCAATACATGTTAAAAGCCATATCACCCAGCCCTACAGAGAACAGTCAGAGATGGAGATGGTCATTATGCCCATCATGACACGTGCTGTGGAACATAGTACACAGGTACCTATGATTCTGTTAGAAAAATCCTTCTTAACCTTCAGTCAAAAACCAGGCTGGATCAGAGTTTCAGCAATTTTAATTACACTGGCCAGTGGAGAACAATGCAAAAATAGTCTCAGAGCCTATTCGCACACCATTCTGATTCGCACACACAACTTTCAGTCTTTTAAGCATCCTGCTATCTCAAGACTGTCCATGAGAGAATATCTAGTTCAGGCTGGTTCTTCCAAGCTGTCTCCTTCTCAGACATATTCATAACAATACAGTACATGAAAAAAAAAACAAAGAGATAAATGTCCAGCTGCTACAACCTTGTACATTTCACACAGACTCTGAGGGAACAGAATTTACAAAATATAAAATTTTCCCCCCTTTGATGCCATAAAAGGCATCATAAGTGAAAAGTGATAACAAGTTATGGCATCTAAAGCCGTGCTTTTAACCATTCTTTGTTCCACCACTTCAGTGACCTCACCAAGTGACCAGCAAAAGAGTTCACTAGTGGTTGGTGGGCACTGCTGATGAGTTCTGGATTCGGGACCTTTTTCCAATGGTTGATTCCCTGCTGCAGAACCATGTGGATCTTTCTGCAACTTTGACAGTTGTGAAGTTCATCGACAGGACCTTTGTGGCATGATTTCAGGCAGATGATCTTCTTTCCATTGTATAGTCACATTTGAATTATTGCTCATTGAAATGAAGCCGTTAGCATCTTCACAATGTCCTCACGATGGCAATCTGGGCCCCTCCTTATCTGCCTCAGTATCATTCTACACTCTGCCTGAGAGGAAGGAAAAAAGGATATAAGTCTCGCTTGCAAAACCCAATGGTGTTTTGTTTTTATTTTTCTTACAATTAAAATATTTCAGATTGATTAAAGCAGACAGGCCTGTTTTTATTTTCTTAGTTTTACAGTAAATAAACTAGTGCACACCCGTGCATGCCCATAGAAACCAAGTATAAGCAAACATTTCTGCATGCCCATAGAAAGATACTGTTACCATGGCAACAGTAACCATGGAGATGCCTATCTTTGACGTCACCACTCATTCAGTGATACCCGCCTTTGAGCTTTGACCCGTGCATGCCCATAGAAACCAAGTATAAGCAACTATTTCTGCATGCCTGTCGAAACCAAGTGTATGCAAGCATTTAGTTCCCCTCACTCTGTTGCTCTCCATCTCGTGGGTCTTCTTCTTCTTCTTCTTCTTCTTCTTCTTCTTCTTCGTTCAGACCACTGGTTGAGGGTAGGTTCATCGTTATTTTAGTTCATGGACAGGATCATGAAAATAGATCTGTGCAAAAAGTGGCTTTCGACCTTGTTCAGGAAGAGGATCAGCCATGTAATGATAAACTTTACCTTGTGTGCATATGCCTGGGTTGAATCCGGGCATAGGGATCTCATTAATGCCAACAGATTTTCTGGAATCACTGTATACGGTGTCTATATGACATCATATAGACATCATGTAGACTTCATAGGAACATCATAGGCAACTCTATACTATGGTGTCTGTATGACGTCATATAGACTTTGATCTTTGATGATGGCATCGCGAGTCCTAGGATGCCTGAGACACACACACTGACAGATTTCTTGAATTTATAGAAAAAAAAACAAGCTTAAGCAAGCATTTGTGCATGCCTGCCTTTGATCGTTGCCATGGTTACCATGGCAACAGTAACCATGGTGAAACCTGCCTTTTATCTTTGCCGTCACTCTTCAGTAATGCCTGCCTTTGCTCTTTGAAGTTACCACTTGTTCAGTGATGCCTGCCTTTGATCTTTGATGAAGTCATAGTGAGTCCTATGATGACTGTGTTGTTAACAGTCATGCCTGCGACGTACTGCTCAAACCTCAGGTGTTTCATCTTCACCGCATCTTTTCTGACGTGCAGCAGTTCTCACTCTATTGCTCTCCATCTCGTAGGTCTTCTTCATTCAGACCACTGGTTGAGGGATAGGTGCGTCGTAATTCTAGTTCATGGACAGGATCATGAAAATAGATCTGAGCAGTGATCTCCTTAATGCCAACAGATTTTCTGGAATCACTCTATACGGTGTCTATATAACGTCATATATACAGGCGCCTCTATGACAGGCGCCTCCATGGCTTGACAGGCGCCTCCATGGCTCGCCGCGTCATTGAGAATGTCATTTATGACGTTTTCAGTGTCAAGTCAAATTCCTCGTATATTTACCTGTTATTTACTTGTAAATGTGCTTGGCAATAAACTTATTCTGATTCTGATTCTGATTCATATAGACATCATGTAGACTTCATAGGAACATCATAGGCGAGACTATACTATGCTGTCTATATGATGTCATATAGACTTTGATCTTTGATGATGACATCATGAGTCCTATGATGCCTGAGATCATATGGACATCATAGGACATCATGCAGACATCATCGGAACATCATAGGCGGTCCTATG
The DNA here is from genome assembly GCA_020510985.1 of Pholidichthys leucotaenia. Classification (NCBI taxonomy): domain Eukaryota; kingdom Metazoa; phylum Chordata; class Actinopteri; order Cichliformes; family Pholidichthyidae; genus Pholidichthys; species Pholidichthys leucotaenia. The sequence goes on from CM035846.1 coordinate 169,967,830, forward strand.
ATCGTGACAGACACACACACTGACAGAGATTTCTTTATAGAGTGATGGTGCATCAACGCAACATATAACAAATTGATCTGCACATTGGTTAGTTATTCAGTTTCCTGTGTAGTCCGGTGTAGTGTGCTAAGGTCACTCCTCTTGACACATACACTCATTCAGCTGATAATCAGGCTTTACTCCAAACTTGACCAGATTTGCAAATGTATTATCTGAATCAATCAATCAAAGTTATATTTGTATAGCTCTTTTCATACAAAAATTGTAACCCAGAGTGCAAAATAGATAACAGATCACTAGGATTAAGACAAGAGCATTTAACGTTGTTAAATCATAATTCTTTCATTTTTTGTCTGCTCTCTAATCGTGTAGAAATTAAAATTTAACTCACCAATAGAAGAAGCATCTTCTTAGTTTTATTTTGTTTACTGCTTTTACCTATGGAGAAAGCCTGTCTATGACAGGATGGATTGAAGGTGGCAGATTAAGCTCAAGATTTCAGTCAGTGTTCATGCAACCAGTAAGAGTTTACCTCAAAGAAAAATAAACAATTACCTGCTTGATGGTCCCTTGGTCGGCATTTTCCTCAGACATATATTAAATGTTTAAACCAGTAATTTTCTAGATTTCATTTACCCATAACATACTCACCTTTTATGTCAGTATTTAACTTTCTTCAGCTTCGTTTTTTCCTGTGTATACCAATCTGTTAAAAGGTCATTAAACTCATCAACGTTGGTTTAAATTCAACAAAGTTCCTCATTCATCCTACAAAGTTATCAATGGATTCAGTAAAATACCATTTTAACTTACTAATTTAGGAATTTAGGAATTCCCATTCTTATCAGGCATACAAAAAATTATTTTCAAAGATGGGTTATCATAGCAGAGTCAGCTCCCCTCCTGCTGGACATCAGTCCCCCTCGTCTCAGACCAATTTGTGTCGAGGTACAGAGGCAGGAATCTCCCTGAAGGTGTCCCCTCACTGATGTCCAAAACAGGGCAGGAAACAGACCGACAAATGATCCCAGAACACACATTCTGCTTTAATACATATATATAGCTATCCAAGTTAAATTAGCTATAATTTAATTTGTTTGTTTGCCAAATAATTTAACCTATATCAGTAATTGTTAATCCCCAATAACTTTTATTCTTTAAACATTAAGTGTCTTTTTTTTATAACAATGTATCTTAACCCAACCAAAATTTAATCAATTTTGTGTCTAAATTAATAAGATTTGCCAAACTTATTGTCTCAAAGTGAATATATAGGGAAAAGTGAAAGAAAAAACTTGCCAACAAATAAGGAAACTCATAAAGAATAGTCCAGATATTGCCCCCCCCCCTTTTTTTCTACATCACCCCAAGGGGAGGTAGACAAACATAAACAATTCAGGACAAAGCAAACAAACATCAAACAGAAATGGTAGAATGTTACAAAGGGTTACACAGGGTTACAAAAATAATTTTTTTGTAAGTTGTCTGTGTTTTTTCAACTGATTTAAGACAATTTTGCACCGCTGAATCCGAAAATGACATCCGTTTCTCTCGATCAGGTACTAAATAAAAACCTGTACTTACTTAGTACTTACTTAGTACTGTGCATGTACTTACCTTTATATAAAGGTACATGTAAATTGAATGTTACATCATCAATGTTCAAAATTCAGAGAATTTCAAGACATAAAAAAGAATTTTGCATCATGTAAAGCAAAAATACCCGTACATGTAAATAAAAATGTATAAAACATGTGGCCATAATTCAAAAAGTTGACCTGATTGAGCAAAACCAATGTGATTTTTTGATTCAGCACATCAAAATTGTCCTAAATCAGCTAAAAAAAAAATTTAGACAATAAATTTGGTGTTGACCAGTGTTATCAGTGTCATCTGAAGTCATTCTAAACATAATATTCAGGTCATCTAAGTCCGCTTTCTAAATGTCAAACTTTGAAACGTCAATAGTCAGTTTACTTTAGAATCATACTGTATTTCAGTCAGATTGTCTTGAGGCCTTCTCCCACTGACAGTGTGTTGTCAGGGGTGCCTGCATTTTAATTAAGCATGCTGATAGAAAGGATCTTTCGTCAATATTGTCTTTACTTAACCATGGTGTCAAAACATCTTGTGAAACACTGAATATCACTGTCACTTAGGACGTGAATTCTAATAAAACTAAGGTCTCAGTGTCTCAAAAAGAAAAACATTATTATTGTATCTAAGTGGCATACTTGTTATCATGATGTAATTTTATCTATCTTAAAGATTTGTAATGCAGTCATTTAATAATCATTTTCTTTTAAATTTTGTGTGTATGTGATCACATAGTTCAAATTAATCTTTGCTTTACAAAACAATTATAATTTACTTATTTCAATTTATGGCCATGTAGTCAAAATACTCTAATTACTTGTTAGACTTTGCAGTTTCTATTTTGTTGATCAACATTTTATGAAATCAGTTAATCATACAGTTCACAGGAATGCCTCCTCTGGATGCCAATTTTCAAGATTTTCTCAATAATCCATGCTCAAGTTCGTCCTGTAATGAGAAAAATAGTCATTTTTTGAAATTTATTTTGTAGTCATCCTTGAAGGCAGAAATCTGAGAAGGGTATGAGTAAGATTCACGGTGGCGCAGTGGGCTGCACGGTGGTGCAGTGGTTTAGCACTGTGGCAGCACAGTTTACCCTTGGCTGGGGGATCGCGGGGATCACGAGATTGTGGGTTCGATCCCAGCCCCCGACCAACAGTGAGCTGTGTGGAGTTTGCATGTTCTCCCCGTGTTGCGTGGGTTTACTCCGGGATTTTTCCGGTTTCCTCCCGCATACCAAAAACATGTAGGTTTAGGGCGCTCACGCACGCAGCGACCGGCAGCCGGTGGCTTGTCACCAGACTGCAAACCAAATCTACCTACGGGTACAAATAAGTAACAAAAAAAAAAAAAAAATTCATAGTTTTCAGGCATTGGAAGAGCTCTTCATTTTCTATTTTTGTCAATTTGATCTGAATATATTCATTCCATGCATGGTTTAGATAAAACTTTTCGTAATTATCATTTTGAAATCCAAATATAAGCATATACTTTTACACTTTTACACTTCAGAAGTATATTTAGATGTTAAAAGGTTAACCATTATCTCAAACTCATTGGCTGCCATTTAGAATAATGTTGCACATTACTTTTGATTGAAATTTATCAGCACCGGTGGTTTAAAAACGTTTCTCTCTCTGGTTTGCAACTCGTCAAGCATCCATTCACTCATTCACACATTCACTCATCTACCTACTTCAGTTCTGGTCTGTAATATGTCTGGTGTGTAATCAGTTAAGCGTGAGGGCATTATTATTATCATTATTATTCTTTTGTACTAGTAAAGGTGTGATTAAGGTACTTAAGAAGTACTTATTACCATGTGCTAGTGCATTTGTATACTCATAACCGTAAACTTTAACCCTATGAGTGTGTATGTTGCCAAACTGTGACATAAGAGTGGTAAATATTTTTTGTCAATAAAATAGTTCAGATTTCCAAGGCTATAACTTGAAAGTGGTAAGGGATAATGGCTTACTGTCAATTCATCATCATCATCATCATCATAGCAGTCTGTCGGGAGCGACAATGACTGTGTCATTTTGGTCTGATCGGATTCCTCCAAGCAGATCTGTCCTTCGCCCTCCGCTGCCAGGAACTCCTGGCCTTGTTAACCTGGGCGACGTTCGAATTGGTATGAGTTGTTTTCTGACTGACCATTTCATGAAACTGCTTGCAAAGTATTTGAGTACTGCTAGCTTTTGCTGGACTAGCTGCACATTCTTGGCAGATAGCGGTATTATCAGTGGCAAGGACAGGCCAAGACAAACTGACTCCAGTATCTGTTGCAGTGAAGAAAGATGTAAAATAAGATCTAAAGTTTCAGATAGGAATAAATTTATGCATCTAATTTGCATAATGTTGCGGCACCTCTTTAAATTCCATAACTCAGTCAAAACTGGACTTTGGACGTATTTACACAAAAAAATGGTTCAGTCTTTTGACACCATTTTTGTACAGAGGTACCTCATCATCTTATCTTCAAAGTATATGAACAAGAAATCAGTACATTTAAAAAAAAAACAAAGAAATTTCTCACTTACTTTTGACAAAGTCAGAGTGAAAAGGCAGGTGCAGTGCAGTGCTCCGCCACTAGGGGCATGCAAATTCTCACACTCAAAGGGATATCTCAAACGTGTATGTACTTTGTCTGACTATTGTCCTACGTATAAAAATAAATCATGTTGACAGGTAAAACAAACAACAAAACGAACAAAAAAAATTGTTGGTGTAGATGCGTTATACCACAGGGGTTTTTTTTTTATCTTATCTGTTGGGCTAGTAAACCATGGCAAACAGTGTCCATTCATCCCTCTCTTCAGCACCCAGAGAATGTCCATCTTATCGTTGTCTTTGTCCATTCTTCAGCTCTCAGCTGTTATCATATCTTCAGCACACACACATAAAGCAGAGAATGTTCATGGCCCACTAACAGAGGTGGGGTTATGTTACTTAGCAGTTCTTGGAGACAATTGCCACAAACGACCACACAGAGATGGAGTTATGTTTGTCACTCAGCAGTTCTTGGTTACAGGCAATTGCCACAAGCAAAGCAATACTGGCCTGTTGTTGTCTTCAGCCACCCACCGGTGACTTAGCAGGAGAGTTCTTAGTCCATTGTGTCAGAGAGCTGCTCATTCAGGAAGTGTGCATGCTGGAGGTGGTTGATGGTTGGATTTGGTGATGACGTTGGTGTTGACACTGGGTGATGATGCTGGGGTGAGGGAGGCAATGAGACAATAAAGATAGCACTGGTCTGCCATGGTTCAGTTCGCCCCTAAAAAAAAAAATACAAAGGAAAAAAAGATTCCTGAGATGTATATTCTGTTCATATATCATTCACATGGAAATTAAAACTAGGACTTAAATAAAATGTCACTGTTTCTCTGTTGTGGATGTCAGTCTGTGAGGTTACTGTCTTAATGCAATTAAAATATGATTCCTTGAAATTGATTAAAACAATGTGTAGAATTATAAGATTAATAAGTACAATGAAAAGGGTAAATTAGGTCATAATATATACCTTGATAAATTATATTATTATGTTGTCAAATGTTGCCCCCTTTTTTATCCAGGGGTAAATTGCAGCTTGTGGTAATGTTTCCTGTGCATTAGTGAGCATGTCATGTGATAGTTCTGTTACTGTCAAAAGAAGAGATACTGAGGCGTGATTTCCTGTATGACCTTGTGCAAAAAAAAAACAAAAAAAAACAAAAACATATTGACTGTCATTGTATACTGTGAGTGCTTTTCCCTGGCCCAATTTACAAGCCTCAGTTAGAGCAACTAATTCAGCTGCTTGTGCAGAATAATGTGATGGGAGTTTCATGTTTGTTTTATGAACCATAATGAACCTAAAATAAACCAAAACAAAATAAAACATGATTTTCTGCTTAGATTCATAGGGCCATATGAATTTCTGCATTCTTGGACTTTAAATAAAGTCACAAGTTCATCAAAAAGTAGAAATAAAATGTAAAATGTAAGCCACAGAATTATTACTAAAAAATCAAAACCGGCAAAAAGGTATGTCGAGAACAGAAAAATAAAAATAAAAATAAGAAAACACATTCATTTAAAGAAAAATACATCCATAGGGCCCTAGTTTCAGTTTTTTGCCCCCTAATATGTATTTATTTATTTATTTCAAATCCTTCTGACTTTAATGCTTGGGGTCATATGAGCATTTTAATAGCCCACACCTCTAATTGATTCAAACCAGATACTGTTGGTAAAATAAATCTCAGCTACATCGTTAGCAAATAGGCTTTTTTTTCACTTTTTTAACTTCTTGTGTACACGTTGCCACATTCTCACACAATGCCTTATGAAACTAATTTACTTTTTATGTACATGATGTCATAATTTATTTAGATGGAAGGAGCTCTCTTTTATTTATCATACATTCTTATTTTCTGCTTTTTCTCATCTAACTTTTCTTTCAGATAATGTAACTGATGAAGACTAAATAATCCTCCATCTGGAAAACCCATTTCAGACCAGATAGGCACCAGCCAGACACTTTCATCACCATTTTTTTTCTCTGACAAGAAATTTATTCCTGCCACACAGCCCATGTGCCAAAAATTCTACATGCCTCCAGACAGCCCCAACCCAAACAACTCAAAAAAAAAAATCTAATTTTCTTGCTTTGCTGGCAGATAATTTCACTTAAAATAAGCAAAAAAGTTCTGGCAATAGATAATGTTAGTTAAAATTAAAAAAAAAAAAAACATCTGCCAACAAAGCAAGATTAAATTGCTCAACACGAGTAAACTGTCATAAAGCAAGCAAAAATCCCACAGAAACTGCACAACAAAAAGAAGTTACTGTCAAAACTATCTTGAGATAAAAAGCAGGCATCTAATACCTTTCATCTTACCAGAATCCCCAGTTCAGTGTGACCTTATTATTGCTTCAGCACAACACAGGTGTGTCCTTTCACACACACATAGCAAGCCCCAGATAATCACACGTTAGTGAAACAATTCCAAAGTCGCTTAATAATAAGAAGATCTGGCAACCCAAGGTTCTCATCGTCAATCATCTTTTGCCGCTCTGAAAACACATTCATTTTTTCCCCATCTTTGTCACTTATCAATCTCCTGTGCACAAATCTGCCGTTTCCCATGAAACAACAATCTCATTATTGTCCTTTTGCACTTCACAACAACAAGAAAAAACAACCTCAACTTCTGTCCCGCTGCCTGACTTCCGTATTCTCACATTCTTTTTTCTCTCGTTTCTCACCATAGTAGTCCATAAAACATTAAAAACACACACGAACAAGCACACAAATGACCAGACAAACAAACTGCAGTTATTTATTTGATGTATTTATTTTATTATAATTTGAGGTTATATTATCGTGTATATATTTGTAAGGAGTTATTTTATTTTATTTTATTTTAGGCCTGTTTTAAATGATGCCTTAAGGTGTTTTAGTTCTTATTATCACATTAGAGTTTATCCTTATTATATTAGTGCTATTTACCTTTATTTTAAGGTTATCTCTCACTTTATCGATGCTCACTTGTGATGTAAAGAAGGTCTTGCATTGATATTTTTTCTTAATCTATGCTCACTTGTGATGTAAAAAAGATCTTGCATTGATTTTTTTATCAATACCCCCGTGCGATTTCTGTGGGTCCACTTTATGCAGCAGAAATGCACTTCTCCACGGACTCGAACCGGGACCCCCAAGCCTCTCCTTGTCCGAATCTATTTGGACTTTGCAGTATCTAACGCATGGTTTACAACTCTTTTACGTGTATTCTCAGACCGACCGTGGACTTGAACCGGGCATCATCAACAATTAAATTTAGTCATTGTGATCCACCCGCGGGTTGGCTCCGTCACTCTCCGGCCCTGCTCCCAGCATCTCCGGACCATGCCTGACTTCCACAAAAGCCATGTCATTGGTCCCGGTGGGGGAGGGCTTTCACCGCAGCCTTGCACAGCTGAGTTGGTCCCAAAATGCCGGAAACAAACGGGAGAGATATTTGGAGTCCCTGTGCCTCGGGCGCCAAGTATGTTTGTTAGAAAAATCCTTCTTAACCTTCGGTCAAAAACCAGGCTGGATCAGAGTTTCTTCAAATTTAATTACACTGGCCAGTGGAGAACAATACAAAAATAGTCTCAGAGCCTATTCACGCACCATTCTGATTCACACACACAGCTTTCAGTTATTTAAGCATCCTGCTATCTCAAGACTGTCCATGAGAGAATATCTAGTTCAGGCTGGTTCTTCCAAGCTGTCTCCTTCTCAGACATACTCATAACAATACAGTACATGAAAACAAAAACAAAGAGATAAATGTCCAGCTGCCACGACCATGTAAATTTCACACAGACTCTGAGGAAACAGAAGTTACAAATTATAAAATTTTCCCATCAGGTTCTCAATCAGTGCTGCCAGGAAAGCTCATGGTCTTAAATGCAATCAGTAGTTAGGTAGTTGGTATGGGTCAAAGTAATAACCACAGGATTGTTGTGATTACATAAAGCATCATGCTACCATCCTTTCCCCAGGTGAAAGAAGCAAGTGCTACCATTTACAATCCATAATTGATTAGGCCAGGTCACTTTCTACCATTGTTTATGGTCAATGCTTGATGCCTATTGCATATACTGTAATTCCAGCATTGAACAGGATTCAGCATGTGTTCAGATAGTTATTGATTGTGGTTCAGGTTGTACCTGTTTTTAGTAGTTTTCACATGCTTTAAGGATCAAATCACACAGGCCTAACCTCAGCCTCAAAAGCATCATGGAGCCTTAGATGACCAACTCCAACATGTCAGAACGTGGGTTGTGTCTCATGTCCATCTGATTCATAATTTGTGTTTCTTTTGGGCATGGACTCAATCCACGTCCCCACTTTGTGTTTATTTTGTATTTTCTGTATTTATCATTATTTGTTGGATTTGTGATTCTGTTCTCTGTTCTGATTAGTTTTATGATTATTTATGATTTGGAGTCAGTTCTGTCATTGTTTGTCATGGTCGTGTCTCCCCTGATCCCCTGCATATGTTTTGTCTCCCTGTGTGTGTGTGTGTGTGTGTGTGTGTGTGTGTGTGTGTGTGTGTGTGTGTGTGTGTGTGTGCAGCCCTGCTCCCTCCTGTCATTTCCATTTGCCTCATGTGTCAGCTGTCTGTCATTATTGATTTCTCCACCTGTCCCGTGTTTTCCTGATTGTGTTCTGTTGATTATTTAAGGCCTGTGTTCACTTTGTCCTTCTTGGGTTCTTTTGTCGTGCTGGCATGATTACATGCTTTTGTTTTTGTCTGTTTAGTCTGCCTGTATCCTGTGTTTTCCTCCCCATGTTTTCCCATGGTTTTTGGTTGCGCTTCCAAGCTGCATTTATTAGTTTCTGTTTAAGCCCTTGAGCAGTGTCTGTGTGACCAGTGCTCTTAATAAAAACATTTTTTGAATGTATGTCCAGCAATTGAGTCCTGTTGCTTCCACAAAACGTGACTCTACTCCAACAATTTAAACAATACGAAAATTATGTTGGGTGGCGTCAGGGCACTGGGTATGTGCCCACATAGATAATTACCTCCGCCAAGGGAGGAGGTAATGTTTCTAACCAACGTCGGTTGGTTTGTTGGTTTGGCTGTTAGGAACATAGCTCAAAAAGCTCTGAACGGCTTTTGATGAAATTTTTAGGAACTGTGTGTAATTGCACAGGGAACACATGATTAGATTTTGGTGGTGATCTGGATCACGATCTGGATCCACAAATTTTTGGATGGGGGAAATAATAATAATATTGAGTTTCCCCTTTAAGACGTGTCCACGAAGTTACGTTCACCTCCGCACCCATACACGTAGTATGGGATGGTTGACATTATTTTATATGAAGTCACCAAGAAAAAGCAGGCAAACTGTGCGGTTTATGAACGGATTTTGATATTTTCAGGAAAGGTGTGTAATGGCACATGGAACAGAGTACCGGCAGACAAGCTAAGGATCTCTTGCGAAGCACGTTATCCACACGGTATGTAAACACACAGCACTGGACAATGTTTCATTTTTATTACCTCCGCCAAGAGAAGGAGGTAATGTTTTTGCTGGTGTTGTGCCAAAAAGTGATTGAGGGTGGCGCGATTGGCTGCCAAAAAGTGATCACCGGCTGCAGGAGCCGGGAGCGCCCGTTTGTTAAAGGTGTACTGCCTGGTCTCAGTCCACCTACAATGTGTCTGTAAATGTTTTGAGGTTTTATTGCATCAGAAAAAAAAATATAGTGTTGACCAAAGTGTTTGCAGTTTGGATAACAACACATTACATTTATCCATTCATCCATCCATTTACTACCGCTTTTCCGGAGGTCCGGGTCGCAGTGGTAGCAGCTCAAGCAGAGAAGCCCAGACTTCCCTCTCCCCGGCCACCTGCTCCAACTCTTCAGAGAGGATACCAAGACATTCCCAGGCCACCTGGGAGATGCAGTCTCTCCAGTGTGTCCTGGGTCTGCCCCGAGGTCTCCTCCCAGTGGGTCGTGCCCGAAACACCTCAAGTGGGAGGCATCCAGGAGGTATCCTGATCAGATGCCCAGACCACCTCAGCTGGCTCCTTTCAATGTGGAGGAGCAGTGGTTCTATAATGAGCCTCTCCCAGATGACTGAGCTCCTCACCCTGTCTTTGAGGGTGAGTCCAGCAATCCTACGGAAGAAGCTCATTTCAGCCACTTGTACCTGCAATCTCATTCTTTCGGTCATTACCCAAAGCTCATGACCATAGGTGAGGGTAGGAACGTAGATTGACCAGTAAATCAACAGCGTTGCTTTAAAGCTCAGCTCCCTCTTCACCACAACAGACCGGTACAACGTCCGCATCACTGCAGAGGCTGCTCTGATCCGTCTGTCAATCTCTCGCTCCATTCTCCCCTCACTCGTGAATGAGACCTCAAGATAATTAAACTCCTCCATATAGCATTTATGAGATTGCAATTGATTTCAATATTTATATGCAAAAACCTCATTGTTGTTTAGAAGCTACACTGTAATTGTCCATGGTTGATGCATAGAATATGGATTTATACAGTGTCTACATGTACTGTATATAGATACTGTATAACCTTCCGGTTGTGGCATGTAAGGTGAGGACGCACAGGTAAAGGCTCCCAGTTCGTTTTTTGCTATCTTCCTTTAAAACTCAGTTTAGGCTAGCGTTTTTAGTTGTTGCTTTGTCACTGCTGCTGGAGAATAAAAACGATACGCCTGCTCATGCAAAAAAAGAGAGAAATTGCCAGTCTCATAACTTAATATTGTAGTGGCTGGTGAAGCAATTCATCAGTCCCCTCACACTCCGGGGGAACAAAGGGACTTCTCCCACGTGTTTTCTTTTCTATGATCTATGATCACAGAGCCTGAATCAAAGTACATTGTCCAGGATCATGGGTCCCAAGAAAGCTCGGCAGACTGAGGAGGAGGACGATATTAAAAGATCGCTCAACTTCTTGGCTGAAGAGATTTCTGCTGTAAAGCTGCAGCAAAAAAACATCCTGGGCCTGCTCGAGGAGGTGAAAGCGCTGCGGATCCAGAACGCCGAGAAGGACAAGAGGCTGGCGTATCTGGAGAGCAGAGTGTTGGACCTGGAGCAGAACACTCGAATGAACGATGTGATCATCACGGGGCTCCACATTAAACCCCGATTGTACGCACGGGCGGTGGCTGCGGACAGCGGAGGGAGGCTCGACGCGCTGGAAGACGAATCCATGGAACAACAAGTGGCGGCCTTCATGCAGTCCAAAGGAATCCAGCTGGACTGTAACACCATTGAGGCCTGCCACCCTCTGCCCAGGAAAAACAGCGACAAACCGGCTGTGATCATGAGGTTTATGAATAAAAAAACACAAGACGGCACTGCTAAAACAAGGTAGGAAACTTAAAGGAACGAACATCTATATAAACAAGCACCTTACAAAAGAAAACGCAGAAATAGCCAGAAAAGCAAGATATCTGAGAAAGCAGAAAAAGATTCAAAACAACTGGACATCAAACTGTAAAATATACATCAAATTAAATGGATCACCTGAAGAAGCCAAGGTCATTAACATCCGTAATATTACGGAACTGGACAAATATCAGTGAATATTATGTACTGGAGTCGACAGCAACAAGAGACAACTGTAGGACACTGAAGGATTATACTCATCTGCATCAGGACATTTAACAACATGAAACAAAAGATCAACAAACAGGAACATCAGGAACTGAAAGTTTTTGAATATACAGATCACAACCCACAGGACGTAGAATATAACATAGACCATGATAATAATTTATTTAGCTCCATCAATAATGACTGTAGTTGCTACACGGATGAACAGTTTAACACAATGGTCACATCTGATTTCAATATTTCTATGATCCACTTCAACAGCAGAAGTCTCTATGCCAACTTTAATAACATTAAAGATTATTTACATCAGCTTAAAGAGCCATTCAATATTGTGGCAATATCAGAGACGTGGCTCAGTGAAGAGAAAGGAGTGGATTTTACCATGGATGGCTATGAATTAAATTATATAAATAGAAAAGTGAAAAAAGGAGGAGGAGTTGCAATTTATGTTGACAAGAACTTGCAATACAAGGTTGTTGAAAATTTATCAGTAATTGTGGATGATTTATTTGAATGTATTACAATAGAAATCTGTCTGGACAATGTGAAGAATATAGTAGTGAGCTGTGTATATAGAACACCTGGATCAAATATTGACTTATTTAAGGACTGGGTGGAAAAAATGTATGCAAAAGTAATTCATAAAGTTATGTTCATCTGTGGGGATTTTAATATAGATCTTATGAATTCAAAACAACATAGCTTGACAGAAGAATTTATCAACACAATGTACAGTATGGGCTTACATCCAACAATTACCGGACCTAGCAGAATCACATCACACAGTGCCACACTAATAGATAACATATTCACAAACATTATGGAAAATAATATCAGGAGTGGGCTTTTATTGAATGATATCAGTGACCACCTGCCAATTTTTGTTGTCTATCAATGTGATTATAGGAAGAAAAAATATACCAAAAATATTAAATATAAAAGAATAAAAACTGAAGAATCTATGTATTTACTGGCAAAGGAATTATTAATACAAGACTGGAAGATAGTTTATGATGAAAATGATATAAATAAAGCATATGATAAATTTTTACAAATATTTCAATCATTGTACAATAAAAACTGTCCTATAAAACAATACAGTGACAGACAACAAAACAAAAATAATCCTTGGGTCACCAAGGGTTTACTAAATGCATATAAAAAGAAGAATACATTATATAAACAATTCATTAAGTGCAGAATGGTGGAGGCTGAGATCAAATATAAAAGATATAAAAATAAGCTTACTAATATAATGAGGACTTGTAAGAAAGAAGACTACAACAGAATATTAGAGGATAATAAAAATAACTTAAGAGGAATATGGCAAGTACTCAATGGGATTATTAGTAATCGACCTAAGAATGCTAATTATCCAGAATATTTTTTTGAAAAGGGCAATTTGATAAATAATATGGAGGATGTGGTTAGTGGTTTCAATAAATTTTTTGTAAACATTGGTCCTGAATTAGCAAAATCAATAGTGACAACAAACAACAGTGGTTCTGTAAATGAAATAGAAGATAGAAATCCAAACAATCTTTTTGGGTGCAGTCACTGAAAACGAAATTATCTCGAGACTGTGAGTAAATTTAAGAACAAAAAATCAATGGACTGGAATGAAGTTGGCATGACAATAGTGAAAAAGGTAATTGAAGGAATTGTTAAACCACTCACCCACATCTGTAACCTGTCATTTCAAACTGGTAAATTTCCAAACAAAATGAAAATAGCAAAAGTAATACCACTATACAAAACAGGAGACAGTCATTATTTCACAAATTACAGGCCAGCCTCTTTACTCTCACAATTCTCCAAAATACTTGAAAAAAATCTTCACTAAGAGACTGGATGATTTCATTGAAAAACACAACCTCCTTACGGACAGCCAGTATGGTTTAAGAGCAGATAAATCTACATCTTTGGCACTGATCGAACTTATTGAAGAAATTACTAGTTGTATAGATAAAAAAAAGTTTGCTGTAGGAGTATTTATAGATTTAAAGAAAGCTTTTGACACCATTGACCACAGAATTCTACTAAGGAAACTGGAAAGGTATGGGATAAGAGGGGTCAGACAGAGTTGGGTGGAAAGTTATTTAAGTAACAGACAACAATTTGTACAAATTGGTGAGCACAAATCACCCTTCATGGACATCACTTGTGGTGTGCCCCAGGGGTCAGTTTTGGGACCCAAACTCTTTATCTTGTATATAAATGACATATGCCAAGTATCAAAAATACTGAAATTTATTTTGTTTGCGGATGACACAAATATCCTTTGCACTGGCGAGAATTTGCAACAGATTTTAGAGGTGGTCACAACTGAAATGAAAAGGTTAACGCAGTGGTTCAACAAAAATAAAGTATCTCTAAATCTGAAAAAAAAAACAAAGATTATGTTGTTTGGAAATTATAAAATAAATCATGAAATAATGGTAATGATAGATGATACCAGAATAGAAACAGTACAGGAAAATAAGTTTCTGGGGGTGACGCTAGACAATAAAATCTGCTGGAAACCTCACATCAGTCACATCCCGGCCAAGTTGGCAAAATGTATAGGGATACTGGGGAAGACAAGACACATCTTGGACTATAAATCATTGTTCTTACTGTACAATTCACTGTTTCTACCTTATCTTAACTACTGTGTAGAAGTCTGGGGAAACACCTACAAGACCAACCTACAGTCAATATGCACATTACAAAAAAGAGCTATAAGGATAATAAATAATGTAGGATATAGAGCCCATACCAATTCGTTATTTTTAAAGTCACATGTCATAAAGTTCATCGATTTAGTTAAATTTAAGACAGCACAAGTCATGTACAGGGCAATTAATGATCACCTCCCAACTAATATACAAAAAATATTTTAAAAAAAGAGACAATGATTATAATTTGAGAGGAGACTTAAACTTTACAAAACCCAAGATACGAACAACTAAGAAAAGTATGTGCATATCTGTCTGTGGGGTGGATTTGTGGAACAGTCTGGAGCTGGAACTGAAACTATGTACAAACAGAAATCAATTCAAAAAGAGGTATAAACATTATTTGCTGAAAGAATATATGTTAGAAGAGTAGTATTCATATGTAAGATTCACTATGCTCACTCTGGGACACTATGGAAGGGTAGGTGGGACAGCAATGTGTATATCTGTGTTGTTTGGGGCTGGTTTTGATATATGGACGGTATGTATGTTGGGATGGATGGGTGTTAATGTTGATATGTACAAAATATAGTTAATTGTTTACTTGGGGCCTTAAATGTGGTAATTTGTATATATTTCACATGGGTTGATTTATGGAAAAGAGGAGTTGGAATTAATAAGTGTTCACTTCTTCCTTCTCCCTTTCGAACACTGTATACTGTTACTTTATTGCACTTGACATTTGTTTTGTTTTTGATTTACTTTTTTGTTCGAAATAAAGTATCTATCAATCTATCTATATATCCAGTAAATCTATGTATTCTTCCATATAACCTTGTGACTGCATTATTTTAATTGCTTTTAATCCTACATCAAGTTTGTTTCTGGTTCAAAATGCATCATAATTGTCAAATATATCTTACTATACCTAACTCAGTACTGCTTACCTGTTGAAATATACAGTATATTTTATGGCTAATATAACCCCATAACTACAGTATGGCACATGGTGATCAATTTTTGGCAGCTGATCACTTTTTGCCTCAACACCGGCATTGCTTTGTCTGTCTCTTAGCAACATTACTTCAAAAATTTATAAATGGATTTTGATGAAATTTTCAGGAAAGGTGTGTAATGACATGGGGGTCAGATGATTACATTTTTGCGGATCCAGGAATTTTTGGGAAAAATCAGTATCAGCTTGGTTAAATTTTACTTTTGCTGTTCCACCAGAATTTCTGTAGCTACGTTACCAAATACTATTTATTTGTTATTTTAATAAACCTTATAGAAGGAAATTCAAATTAATATTTTTCATCAATATCAAATGCAGAAATGTTGCATTTAGAAAACTGCTGTATTTCTAGCAATGAGCTGCTTGGCGAAGGTCTGCTCTCTCCGAGTGGTTTTCTAGTTTGTCTATGAGTTGATCATTGTGACCCTTTCACAGTTGTTCAGAAGTTTTCAGCTTGTACTTTACTACTGTTAAGGCTGAGTGTACTCTTCCCGTCCAGTGGCATTAATGGCTGATTGTACGTAAAATTTTCGAGAACTCGCTAAATGATTACAGTATGGTTTTTCTGGGAATATGTCAAGTGGATTAATGGTCCTGTGTAGTATAAGCTAACAACCACAGAAGGATAAATACATTCCAAATAACTTCATAGTTAACAATCCTATCCTCAGTCTTTTGTTTCTTTCCTTATCTACTGTATGTTGTACTCAAGCTCTGTGATCTTCCTCCACTGACACTCCTGTCTTCTCCAGACTTGACTTTGACAATGGAGATGGTGATGGTGCCTGGTGTCCTGACATCATGTCTCAGCCAGATGGCCTCAAAGAGTATCTCCAGGTGGATCTGCGTTCGCTCCACTTCATCACACTGGTGGGCACCCAGGGTCGTCATGCCGACGGTATGGGTAATGAGTTTGCCCAGCGATACAGGATCAAGTACAGCCGTGATGGCTCCAACTGGGTGGACTGGCATGACAGGAAGGGAAGGCAGGTGAGCATGTATACTGTAGATATTAGTGTGTGAGGAACATTCATGCTTCAGTTGTAATGTAATAACTTTAAAGGGGCTATTTACTGCCTTTTTTTCTACATGTTGACAGCTCCTGCAGGTCTCTTAACTCTCCCAGGCACCGTTTGGCACCATAACCCCTAGTAGTCAAGAGTGGTAAAGATTTTTTGTCAAGAAAATAGTTCAGTATTTCCAAGGCTATAACTTGAAAGTTACAAGAGATAATGGCTTACTGTCAATTAGAAAGATGTAGAATATGATCCAAAGTTTCAGATAGGACTAAATTTACACATCTAATTTGCATAATGCCACGGCAGCTATATCGAATTACATAACTCAGTCAAAAGTGGACTTTAGACATATTTACACAAAGAATGGTTCAGTTTTTTGACACCATTTCTTTCTACAGGGGCATTTTGTTATCTTGAATTTATTTTTTGAATTTATTTATTTCGGATAATACAGTACAGGTTAAAGAAACTGTATAATATAACAACAAGGTCAAATTAGACAAAGACTCCTTCTACTAAACAATTCCACGTGAGTTATCCGAAATGGGTGATGGCTGAAGCCGCAGCTTATATTGCTGCGGTTTATATTGCTAGTATATGAACCAGAAAATCAGTACAATGTAAAGAAACAAAGAAATTTTTACTTACCGCTGGCGAAGGGGGCTCGCTCGCTGGCATGGTCGGTCCGTTTTCGTCCACCGTGGTTGTTATTTTGCATTCTGTCAGTCATTTGCACTTTCTCCCACATCTAGAAACTCTTATGATTATCCTACGTCAATTTCTTTTGTATTCTGCGGCAATTTTTCATGTATGACGCCGTTTTATACGACGATGCATGATAATGCATGGCAGCCATATCTGTTTTCTAAACTCAAAGAAGGAAAAAGAAGAAGAAGAGGAAGGATTTCTTCTTTGATGTATTCCGTGTCAGCCATGATTCCTCCAACGCGTGTCTGCCACCTTCTGAACTGGCATGATCAGTACAAATCCTCAGTACAGCTGGGGCGTTAAAGGGATGTTAGATTCAGTTGACAGGTGCAGTTGCTGCACTGTGCCACTAGGGGCACTTGAAATCTGCCAGTTAACCCCTTGCACTCTGGTCAATTTCCCTAAAAACGCCTAAAAATAACATACCCAAAGTAAATCAAAAGCTGTTCTTCAACCCTTTGCAGCATCTTCATGGGGTTGGTCTCATTTAAAAGAAAACACTTTGAATTTTTTGGCAAAACAGTCATAATCTCTCTAAGTGCTCCTGCCACTGAGTAACAGTCATCTAAACATACTGAACTTGAAAAAAATAAATTTCACCTGGGTGTTTTTTTGGATACAAATGCTTGCAAATAACACACAGCTGTCAGATCCGGGCTGGAAAATGCAACAGAAATGTAGAACCAAGTGTTATCCAGCTGAGGTCAAAATTTTGTAACAATACCACAAAAAATGAATATATTACACAGCTTTTTTGTCAGGTTGTTCCCAGGCGTTTTTGAACTGTGCCAAACTGTGCCAAATGGCACAGTTTGGAAAAACGTCTGTAACTCTTGAATGATTCAATATAGAAGCTTCATCTTGGGCTCTAATGAAAGGTGACACTCAGGGCTGTGTGTGGGGGGAGGGGGTTTGTTTATTCATTCATGAATGAATGAATGAACAAACAAGCCCCCACACACAAAGAAGCATGCCATGTAAAAAATGTGTGGCTTTTTTTACAAGGAAAAAATAACCTACAGTGCAATACAAATTATACTAAAATATCTGTAATGTAGAGGATAACAACTCCCACCCCCCCACCCCCGCTACAGAGGACGCCACATGACGGACCGCGGGGACCGTGCGCCGCGGTCTACTACACACGGTTGTACTAAAATATCTGCAATATATCTGCAATCCGCTACAGAGGAGTAGCGGGGGGTGGGGGGTGGGGGGGACCGTTCTTGGCACACGGTCCGGTCCGTGCGCCGGTCCGGTCCATGCGCCACGGTCCATCATGTGGCGATGATGCACAGTTGTAATTTACCGATCGGTCAAAAGTCATTTTGATTACAATTTTCAGGGATAAAGAATAATTTAGCTTATAACACTTACCTGTCCACAACAGCAGTGTCGCTGGCAAACATCTCTTCCTCATTGTCAGACGAACATGACGTTGGTCCGCTTGTTACGACTCGTGGTTCTGGTCACGCGACCTGGTCAAACCATGATTCCATTTTCACGGTTTTGCGCTTCCATGATTGCGGTTTTGGCGAACGATTTTTCAAAACAAATAAGAACAGTAGTAAGAAAAAAACACTGGCGAACGCTACCGTCACACACAGCGGCTTACACAAAACAGATTTTACGCACGGAATGCACGCTTTCAATCATCGAACTTCTCTGCTTCAATTGGCTCGCTGTATTCGCAGCCGTTGGTAGGCGGGTCCTTCTTGCTAGGTTTTCAGTCATTGGTTCTTCAAGGTTTCAGAAACCCAATTCAAGGCTCTTATTAGTCGAATGAGAGGTCAATCAAATCTAAACCAATCAAAGAACTCCTTTGGCTTTCTGTTCGCGGCTGTGTCTGTAGTCGAAGAACGGAAATGCAGCTTTTTTTTTTCAGTGCGCGCTAGAGTGTGCGTCCTAGTGCGCACGAGGGCGCACTAGTACGCAGAGACGTGACCTCCCACGGTATCCCGGAGTGCAAGAGGTTAAAGGGTTTGCAATGTTTGTGACATATTTTGGTCAAATTCTCTTTAATTATTTAATTATTTCAGCATATTTGTGACTCATGTTTGATAGCCTTACTCAGAGCGACCCCTTTCAGTGCATATCTCTTTAAATGCCCATGAACTGCTGTTAACTCTGCCCTTCCTCTCACATTACTGTTGCTAACCTTAGCTGTTTAGCAAGCCTGAGCCAACTAACATAAATTTGTCTTAAAGAATGAAGGAAATGAAGCATCACTGGATGACAGGGGTGTGTGATTTCATTCGATAGGATATGACCGGTCCCTGGAGTACTAGTTCTGTAATGTTCACGAATGATTCATTTGAATGTACTAGTTTTTATGGGTGAACATACTGTACTGAATCACTTAGCAGAACTGTACTGGAAGCCAGGGATCACCAGCTGTACTTTCAGTATGTTCAGTATGTTTAAAGGGCTTTTTCCACTAGCACGCTTTAGCGAGACACGGGACGGCTCAGCACGCTTTGTACACTTTTCCACAAGCCCCAACACGGTTTAACAGCCGCAATTCTCAGCCCCGCTGAAGGGCAGGGTACAGCAGTGCTGAGCTGTGCCGTGTTAACAGACTGGTCGCCGCTGATTGGTCAGGTCGTAACCGGCGCTGATTGGTCAGGTTGTAACCGCCCCTCTCCTCCTCCTCATCTACCAAATCTTCACGACCTTCTCAATAAAGTTTTTGAAAAAAAAAAAAAAAGAATCTTCACGACCGCCTTTACTCAGCACGCAACCACTGTTGGCGGTTCCTTTTCAGTGTATTGCTGTGCTATTTTCATTTATTCTCTATCAAAAATGGCTTCGTGTAATAAGGGTGTTCCATGGAGCAGTAAGGAGCTGCAGTGTCTGTTCACTGCATTGTCAGACAAACGTATGCAGCGCGAGTTAGACGGAGACGCCTGGAATGAAAAAATATACCGGGAGGTCTCGACATCGGAGTCCTTTAACGGTGAGTTTTAATTTTTTTTTATTGTGCGTTTTTTCGCAAATATATTCGGTAAGACGCTCAGTTTATTTATGCAATAAAAAAGCTGTTCATTTGTGGATGGATCGCTGCTTTATTGCAGCACAATGCGGACTAAAGCTTTTATTTTAATTATTCATGTGAACAATACGCTGAAATAAGCTTAGGTATTCTTGTTAAAAACTATTGTCTTTTCTGTATATCTTGCGCTTACGTGCTGTATTTTATTGTGTGCATTTTCCTTGTAGAATCATCCCACGCGTCCACCGCGACAGCCCGTCCGGATTATTCAACCGAGCCTTCCTGACCCACAGCTGGCAGAGACGCCTTCATTCATCCGAGTCGTGACCCAGTTTGGGAAGCTGGTGTAGACACTCAGTGGTCGGCGTGTATAAAATGTCGATTAACCTTCATGTTGTGTTGCAAAGTTTTTTTTTCTTTTAATATTTTGTATATAATAAAATGGAATTGTTTTGGAAAGTGTGGTTTGTCTGTTATAACACTGAATTATAAAACAGTATAATTACATAGAAATTCCATTGCCTAGTCTGATCAAAATGATACTGATCTTCCTATCAGGGTCAACCATTGTAAAGGTAATGTAAATTTTAACTAGACCAAAAAAGAAATCTTTTTGTAAGCTTTCTGTTCTTTTTATTGAAATATCATAAAAAATTAGCCCCACATGATCCAGTTCTAAACTTTGGGTACATTTTTTTATGTTAACTTATAAGAAGTTGCACAGTTGGACTTTAAAATGCAGCAGGAGAGACTGATCAAGCTTACAAGTCAAAGTATGTAAAAAAGTAAGTATATGTAAATTGAATGTTCTATCGGCATTCCAAATTCAGAGATTTACAATACTTTAGAAGGAGTGTAGCATCATCTAAACGGAAAATAATAATACTGTTGTTCCAAACGTTGACCTGAAGGTGAAAAACATGAATTTTTTTAATTCAGTACATCCAAAATGCCCTAGGATGTAAAAAATAATAATTTGGTGTAGGCCAGTGTGCCACCGTCTCATTATTTAATACGAATAAAAACAAGTTTCAGCTCATTATTTCTAGGTCATTTGGCAGTTAATTCAAAACAAAAGTGACTTGTGTTGTTGCAGCTTAATTATGAGATAAAATTAATTGTGAGATAAATCCACAGAGCGAGCAAGGCAATAATCCTTGGATCCTTTTTTGTCTCGTGTAAATAAGGACTCAGTCTGGTGCATAATGTCACGGGAGTGTGGCCCCGCCTCGCTAAGAATCTGCTGCTGCCCCGCTTCTATAAAAAAAAACACACAGCACAAGCACAACACCGTGCTAATGGAGACAGAAGCATTCCGAGCCGTACTGAAGTGAATCGAGCTGTACCGAGGTGTGCTGGGCTAGTGGAAAACAGGCTTTAGTGAACTGTGGATCCCATCACTACAGAGTACAATAAGTACAGAAACATTCATTAATGAGTGATTGGTGGCCCATAGTGCCTAGCTGACACCCTAAGCACCTAGCTGCTAGCTGCCTAACAAAAATAGCATCTAACAAAAATAACATCTTAGTGTGATGTATACAGTATGGTCAAATACTGGTAGATGAACAAGGATTCCAGTGTTGGGTGAATAGAATTTTTAGAAGTTAAAGTGATACTCCGGCAAAAATCAAGTTGTTTTTTTTTTCTGTTAACATGTGTGTAACATGTTTCTTGTGATTTACAAGACATACCAGGAGCAAAATCATTTCAGACTCCCAAATATGTGTTTTTCTGGTGTGAATGTCTGCTTAAGCCCCCCCCCCCCCAAAAAAGGCAGATTTGGACAGAGTTTTTCTGGCCACGTCAGTATTCCTGCTTAGCCTGATTGGTTATATTAATTAATATATTAACCAATCAGGCTCAGCACTGAGACCCCTACTTGACTCTCTCAGAGGAAGAGGAAGAAGCCCAGTAGCAAGCGGGAACTCAACTTTTTACAAGTTGGGAAAGATGGCAGATTATATGAAGGGGGGAGCTGAAAAGTTCATAGGCTGAAAAGTTCATAGCGGTCAAATTTGACCAAATGTGGTTTATTTTTCAACTGCAGGGATCCAAGCACTGCAACACCGATGGAAGAAGTGTGTGGACCCAAGGTTAGACTATGTTGAAAAATAAACAACATTACTTTGAACTTTTCAGTCCCGCGTACGTGTTCAATTTTTGGCTGTGTGAGCAAGAAATCCTCTTTTAAATTACTTGTCTTAGCCACAGACATGAAAATATGACAAAAATTATTAATTTTATTTGGAAAAAACATCAGTGTCCCTGCTAAAATACTGGAGAGGACACGGGTTTGCATCCTGCATGCCAGGGGAGATGGCCCTGGTGTGCGTGGCGCAACGGCCGAGCGAATATTGTCGCAGGTAAACCTGCGGAAGGATCATTGTTGGCGGAGTGGAGAGGCAGTCGCTGCCCAGCTGGAGGGTTCTGCTCGCCTCACTGGGAGCACCCGTCAGTGCGCCCTGCCAGTTGCCTTGCCTCTCCCCGGAACAAGCCAGGGAGAACGCTCCGAAGGGACTGAACGCTACTCAGCTCCTCCCTCTTCCCCCAAAGGAGCGGTCTCTGGCTACCCATTCA
Source organism: Pholidichthys leucotaenia (assembly GCA_020510985.1). Taxonomy (NCBI): domain Eukaryota; kingdom Metazoa; phylum Chordata; class Actinopteri; order Cichliformes; family Pholidichthyidae; genus Pholidichthys; species Pholidichthys leucotaenia. The sequence goes on from CM035846.1 coordinate 169,990,519, forward strand.
CCGCGGATCACCTCACTGAGGGCCGGCAAGCAGTTCACCTCAGAGCAGCTCAAAGCGAGTCGAGCTCCGAAGTGAGGAGGCCAGGGAGCGTCTCGGAGACGAGCTGGCTAGCGGGCCCACCAAAGTGAAGCGAACTGCTCACCAGCCCCCAGTGAGGCAATCCGCGGTGAGTGGGTAACCAGAGACCCGCGGGGAACCTTCCAGCCTCCATGCCGGGCCAGGCAGCGACTTTTCCGTGGATTCACCAACAACGGTACTTCCTCAAGTGAGATCGCCTTCTTGGAGCCTTGTACGTACAATGTCCTCATCTTCTTCCAGCTACTGGTGGGCGGGAGTGTGGGTGGAGCTAATTAGAATATTCATAGATCTGCACATACTTAAGTAGGTCAAAGTCATAAAAGCTCTTTCCAAGCCATTCTAAAGTAATGAAAGTTTTTTTTTTTTGTATAAAAAGCCACAATATACTATTTTGGCAAAACATGTTGGTTTTTGAGGTGGTTTTAAAGCCACCAGACTGGATCTTCAAACTAATGCCAGGCAGCCTGTCCAACCACCTAGCTAAGCTGATGTAGCGTCTCAGTGAAAATATGTCTAACTAAACCAGAATGACATGAGATATATTATTGACTGTGGATTAGTGAACCATGTGGAAACAGGAATCTTTGTTAGGGTGACTGAACTCAGTAGAAAATAGTAATATAAACCGCACTTGGTAGGAGAACTTCTAGTAACAGTGCTAGCTCACTGTTCTTTAAATGACAGACAGCTAGTCTGGCCAATAATAGAGCAGTGGGTGGGTATCAAAGATGATGCTGGGCTGGATTTTCCATTTGTTGATGTCCCATGGTAAACCCAAAAGAGTTAAAATGGCTAATTAGACACAAAACCAAAAATGATACAAAAGCTCTGTGTGTGTGCCTGCGTGCGTGCGTGCATGTGTGTGTGTGTGTGTGTGTTTAAGAGAAGTGAGTGTATTAATATTTTTCAATAATCACATGACTAATAGATTTCAGAAGATGAAAACTTACAAAAAAGCTATTTTTCAGTGAATGATGCCTTTAAGAACAATCACTCAGTCTTGGTTACATGTAGTCACAACAGACTTAACTTTTTCCTGCACCCTCTCAAAGGAGATAGACAGCAGGGACATGTTTAAGATGTGATAGTATGTCATTAACTTTTTTCATTTTGATTTTTGATTTTGTATACTTTATTGATCCCCAGAGGGGAAATTGAGGGCATCCACCTGGATGGATGAAGCAGCCACAGTACGGCGCTATCCCTTTACCATTCACACACACATTCACACCTAGGGCCACTTTAGAGTCTCCAATTAACCTAACTTGCATGTTTTTGGCCTGGGGGAGGAAACCAGAGAATTCCCGGAGTAAACCCACGCAGACACGGGGAGAACATGCAAACTCCACACAGATCACTGTTGGTCAAGGGCTGGGATCTTATAAACTGAACCAAAAGCTACAACATAGATGGGCCTTAAAAACTAAGACGAAACTGAACTAATTTGGAAAGTGACAAAAGGGTGACAGCTATAATTGAGACGGCGGGCCAGCTGGTGGCCTCCACTAGCCATTGGATGTGCTTCGCCTTTTTGGATTTATCACTGGATTCATTGCTTTGGGTTCATCGCTAGCTAGGACGATGCTAGCTGCCGAGGGAGCCTTGGTTTCACTGGCGGATTTCAGCTGTCAGGTGGTGATGCCGGTGGTGACCTTCACTAGCCATCACTGGCCATCGGGACAGCTATAATTGAGACGGCGGGCTAGCTGGCGGCCTCCACTAGCCATCGGATGTGCTTCGCCTCCTGTATTAGCCAACAGGTGAGACGCCTTTGATCCCAATCAGTCTAGTTAGTATGCCTCCGAAAAGGAATCAGATAAATGGAGAAGAGTTGGAGGAGATCAAACTCTCACTAAATTTTATAACTGAAGAAATATCCAAGATAGCAAAACAACAAACTTTGCTTATTGGCCTTATGGACCAAGTGCGTGAATTAAAGGCTGAAGTCATGGAAAAAGACAAGAAAATTAATTTCTTAGAAACACGTGTGGATGAATTAGAACAGTATACGAGAATGGATGATGTCATTGTGAGCGGTCTTAACACCAGACACCGCTCCTATGCACGTGTGACAGCTGGAGTTGGTAACCAGGATGGGGAGGATGAGACATTGGCAGAATCACACACTCTTGAGCAGCAGGTATTACATTTTTTCAACTATAAAAACATTGTTGTGGACAATCAGACTATTTCGGCTTGCCACACGTTACCTAAAAAAGACAGTAAAGGAAAACCAGCGATCATCATCCGATTTGTCAGCAGGAAAGCAAAAACTGATCTTCTGTGACAAGCAAGAAAACTGAGAGGAACAGCTGTCTGTGTAAACGAGCATTTAACAAGAAAGAACTCTGAAATAGTTAGACAAGCCAGGGCTCTCAGAAAACAGGGAAAAATACAGTCGACATGGACAAAGAACTGTAAGGTGTGGATAAAACTGCTTGGCACTACAGAAGAAGGTAAAGTAATAATGATTAGAGAAATGGAGGAATTAGACTAATTTAAACCTTAGCCCTGATACAAGAATAACAGTGCAGTAAGATTATGAGTGGAGATTTTTGTGTTCATTTTCCTTTTTTCCTTTTGGTGTACATTGTTGACATAACTTATGATTAGTACTTTAACCAATCATCCTTCCTCATTTAATAATGGAAGTGTATTAGTGCAAACTGAAGCTGAAATCTTTGTCAATACTGAACAGCAACCACAAGACATTTTAGGAGATACTGACCTAGACAATAATTATTTTAATCATATTAATAATAAGTGTGTTTATTATGATGAACAACAATTAAATGGAATTTTGAATTTGGATCAGACATTGACAATAATACATATTAATAGTAGGAGTCTCTATGCAAACTTTGATAGTATTAAGGAGTTTTTAAATCAATTTAACACACCATTTAGGATTATTGCAATAAGTGACACATGGATTAATGAAGAAAAAGATGTAAATTTTGAACTATATGGATATGAGATGTACACACAAAATAGGAAACGTAAAAGTGGTGGTGGGGTAGCACTGTATGTTGATAGAAAATTAAAAAGTAAAAAAGTGAAGAGCATGACATCAACAGTGAATGAAAGTATGGAATGTTTAACAATTGAGATTATGATGGAAAATAGAAAAAACATAATAGTAAGTTGTATATATAGAGCACCGGGATCTGATATGGAAAAATTTAGAAATGGGATGGAAAAGATGTATACAAAAATAAGACAAAAATATATCTTTATTTGTGGTGACTTTAATATAGATTTAATGAAAACAAAACAACATAAACCAACTGAAGATTTCTTAGATACAATGTATAGCTTAACCTTATTTCCAAAGATTACAAAACCTATGAGAATAACGACACACTGTGCTACCCTGATAGACAACATTTTTACCAATGTTATTGAATATAATATGGCAAGTGGTATACTAATAAATGACATTAGTGACCACCTGCCTGTATTTGTTTCTTTAAATGTTAATTATGGGGTTAATGAGAGTAAGAATAATAATAAACCATGTAAAAAGATTATCTATAAAAGAATATGAACAGAAGATAGAATCAATGCTTTAAAAGAAGACTTAATATTACAGAATTGGGATGTTGTCTATAGAGAGAAAAAAAAGTGGACTTGGCATATGATAAATTTATTGATATATTTAAATCATTATATGATTAAAAACTGTCCAATTAAAGAAATTAATAAAAAAAAACATATATACAAAAATTGCCCATGGTTAACCAGGGTGCTACAAAATGCTTGTAAAAAGAAAAATTATCTCTATAAAAATTTCATTAAATTAAGAACCAAAGAATCTGAAAAAAGATATAAAACATATAAAAATAAATTAACTGAAATAATACAAACTAGTAAAAAATTATACTATAGGAAAATGTTAAATGAAAATAAAAATAATTTAAAAGGAGTCTGGGATATATTAAATAAATTAAGGAAAAATGGAACTAAGAAAACGATATATCCAGAGTATTTTACTGATAATTGTGGTGATAATTATGATAAGAATATGGTAGTAAATAAAATGAATAAATTTTTTGTAAATGTTGGACCAGAGTTGGCAGCAAAAATTCCAAACCAAGGAAGAGACACTGTGAGTGAGACATTGATTGGAAATAAACCTCGGTCAATCTTTCTCTCAGTGGTTGATGAACTAGAGGTAAAATCTGTTGCTGAAAAGTGTAAAAATAAATTATCTACTGATTGTGATGGTATTGATATGGCACTAGTAAAAAAAAAAACTGTTGATGGCATATTAAAACCATTCACATATATTTGTAATCTATCATTTCAAACTGGCTCATTCCCGCAGAAAATGAAAATAGCAAAAGTAATACCATTATTCAAGCAAGGAAATAAACACCACTACACAAACTACAGACCAGTATCGCTTCTCCCACAATTTTCAAAGATTCTGGAAAAACTTTTCAACAACAGATTAGAAAACTTTTTAAATAAACACAATGTGCTTAATCAGAACCAATATGGATTTAGAGCCAAGAGTACAACATCACTGGCGATAATGGAAGCAACAGAGGAAATAATAAATGCATTAGATCAAGGAAAATATGCAACTGGTGTATTTATAGATTTTAGAAAAGCATTTGATACAATAAATCATTCAATACTGCTTAATAAACTTCAAATGTATGGTATTAAGGGAATGGCTCTGAATTGGGTTACAAGTTATCTATCTGAGAGACAACAGTTTGTGATGATGGGAGAATATCTGTCTGGGTGTATGGGAATTGCCTGTGGGGTCCCCCAGGGGTCCGTATTGGGCCCCAAATTATTTAACATATATCTAAATGATATATTCCAAGTTTCTAAATTATTAAAAATAATATTATTTGCTGTTGATACTAATATATTTTATTCTGGAAATAATTATAATCAACTAATCCATACTCTAAATAATGAATTAAATAAGCTTAAAAAATGGATGGATTGTAATAAATTATCACTAAATATAGACAAAACTAAGGTAATGATATTTGGTAATTGTAAAAATAAAGAAGATATACACATTCATATATTGAAAAAGTTAAGGAGATCAAGTTTTTGGGTGTAATACTAGATGATAAAATTAGTTGGAAACCACACATCAGATACATACAAAACAAAGCTGCAAAAATTATTGCAATTATAAATAAAATTAAGTAGGTCCTATATTACAAATCACTTCATATCATGTATTGCTCATTAGTACTTCCATACTTGACATATTGTATAGAGGTCTGGGGTAACAATTATAAAAGTACACTTAATTCATTGCTAATATTACAAAAAAGGGCAGTCCGTGTTACACACAAAGTCGGGTATCTTGAACATACTAATTTATTGTTTTTACATTCAAAATTATTGAAATTACGGGATCTGGTTCATTATTATACCGCACAATTAATGTTTAAAGTCAGTAAAAACCTTTTGCCACACAGTATACAAAATCTTTTCAGTGAGAGAGAAGGGAAATATAATTTACGGGGAAATACAAAATTTAAAATGCACTTAGTAAGATCTACTAGGGAGAGTTTTTGTGTGTCTATGTGTGGGGTAAAATTGTGGAATGGGTTGAGGGAGAAACACAGGCAATGTCCTAACATCCATATATTTAAATCAACATATAAAGAAATGATTTTTGAGCAATACAAAAATAAAGGGCAGTAATATTACAATGTATCTTCAATGAAAAAAGGTTGTTATTGTGTGTTATTGTGTTATGGTGATTGTGATTGTGATGGTGTTGTCTGTGTTTGTGTTGAACATACCAGAAGTATTTATTTATTATTGTTATAATTATTGTTGGATGTTGGTATTGTTGTCAATATGGACTGTTGTTGTTGTGTCCTTTCTGTTGCATAATTTGACTATGGGGTGTATTATGGTGAATGTGGTTGTGGAATGAATGATGACTAAGAGGGATGTTGTAATTTGTTGGGTATGGAAAAGGGGTGGGATATATAGTGTTGGCTTCTTCCCACTCCTTTTGAACATTTTATTTTTGGCTTGATTTTTGTCTTTAATTCTTTTTTTTCTTTTGTTGGAATGTTCAAATAAATAAAATCAATCAATCAAAGTCACATTATTCCTTATGATGCTTTTAAACTACTACATAACTTCAAAAGTTATCACTGTAATTACCTGTATTAAAATGGCACCAAAATATATCTTGAAGGATTTTTCTTTTATAGAAAATATTTGGGAACGTTGTTCAAAATTTAACTAACAGCAAAATGCAGAGATATCCAGTCAAATTAAAACTCTATTTAATTGAAACAACAAAACATTAAATATTGCAATTGAAGACTTTTATTGCTTTTGGGGAAATATATTCTCATTTATAATATAATGCCTGCTGCATGTTTTCATGTGGAAAGGCATGTTTCCCTATGTTCCTCATCCCTTTTATTCCTTTGGGAAACTAAGGAGACCAACTTGCGCTGACAAAAATTAACATGATTAGTCTTGTTTTGTCTTATTTTGTCTATCAGATCATTGAGGGCAACAGGAATGCATATGATGTGGTCCTGAAGGATCTGGAGCCTCCTATTATTGCCCGTTTAGTTCGCTTTATGCCTGTGACAGACAACTCCATGATTGTCTGCATGAGAGTAGAGCTCTACGGCTGTGAATGGTTGGGTTAGTTAAATAATAACTAAAATATTTATTTCTGTCCATTGTGTTACCTTTTATCTTTATTTACAAAATTATCCTGTTCTTTTTTTAGATGGCCTGATGTTTTATAGTATTCCAGAAGGACACCAGATGATCTACAAAGGCTTGGACATCTTCTTTAATGACTCTGTGTATGACGGAGTATCAGCTGAAAGGTCTGCATTTAGTTCTGCAGTTCTAGAAAAAAGGATCAATCATAACACAGTTAACAAGGGAAACATGTGACTTGGCACAAGTCAGAATCTTTTAATTTACATATGTTTTTAAAGTTAGCATTGATGGGTACTGGAAGAGGTTTATGGAAATAAAAACATCTCAATTGGAGGTTTTTTTTTATTATTAATGGGAATACTTAGAAAAGAATATCCATACAAGATATGCAGCACAAAAATCAGTGACGCCATCCCTCAAAAAAAAATTTACATGCAGATTTATGTGAAGGGAGAAAAACGTGAGTCCATCCTTATAACTAATACAGTAAATTCTCATTCTTTGCTATGCGAAAGCCTGGTTTTATTATTCTTTTGCTAGTTTTCTTTATTTCCTGCTTCAAAAAATTAAAGGTACTACATGCATCGTTTGGAATTTCTGGTTTTAGTCCTTAATTAAAATACCAGTCAATTTACTTCAAATAGGGCTGTGTGATATAGCAAAAAAGAAAAAAAAATACTGGCAGCTGCCAGTGGTACCCCTCAGCCTTTTTGTTTGTTGTTGAGATGTAGTTCATATGCAATGTTGGGCAAGTTACTAAAAAATATTAACTAATTACTAGTTACTTCTTTTTAATAGTAATTGAGTTACTTTACCAATTACTGCATGATTAAAGTAACTAGTTACTTTTTGAAAATAACTTTCACATTACTTTTAATTGCATACTTAAATCATCTTGCACACATAGCAAGATAATTTAATTAATGGATTACATTACAGGCTTATTAATGTCAAGTTGAAAACAGACCTTTTCAGACAGAGCTTTTAGAGCATGTTCAGTTGGCTTTATCCTGCCTTGAGAGCTCTTATTGTGGGAAAAATCTGAAGAAAATCAACATGATATTGCCAGTAATTTCCTCATTTTAGAGTGAGAGTTGGCAACACTGCATAAAGCTGTCCATGTTTATCTTACCTTTATGATATGGGTCTAATCTGATGTGCAGTGATCCAAAGAAAATGTCCATTATCCACAGTCCAAATATCTGCTGTGACAAAGACATGATCCAGTCCCTCAAATTCCTTTTCGAGATCAAAATCCATTTTTGAATAATCTTTATCCAGGTAGCAAGTAAATGTGTTTTAACTTCAGTCAATCACAGTCCAGCTGTCTGATGGAAAGTGATTGTTATCACATCTTTAGTCTGTATCTGGCAATCAGGTTTAATTATTGCTGGGTCACAAATTGTCCAGATGCATACCTGTGCTTCAAATCCAGTCATGGCTGTTGAGACAAGAGTATTTCCACTTTACATCCAGCTGTGGCTCTTCAGATACTGTAGAATAGCTCCACTAACACGGTGTTGTTAGCATAGCTAGCCATTACTTAGCACTAGCTTTGTTGGAGCTTTGTTGTTGTTTTTAGGTGCTTCTGAAGATTGCAGTAGGTCTCAACCGGCACTTTAGCTTCCAACCCACCAGTATGCTTTTGTCCTTAACCGCGACAAAGGAAAAATAATCTGTCTATTTCCACAAAAACAAAGTGGCTTCATCTTTTCCTCCACTCAGTAGTGAAGACTACTGCAACGGGTCACGTCATGTAATGTAATGCACTCAACCAACATGAGCTCTATGCCCACTCACCTCTCAAGACTCCATTGCTGAAGAAAAAGCATGCTGAAGCTCATTTAAAGTTTGCTGCACAACATTTGGGCAAGCCAATAAAATATTGGGAGAATATAGTCTGGTCAGATGAGACCAAAATTGAATTTTTTGGATGCCACAACACACAGCATGTTTGGAGGAGAAATGGCACTGCACATCCTATCATGGTGTGGGGGTATTTTTCAGCACATGGTACAGGCAGACTTCATATAATTGAAGGAAAGATGAATGTACAAATGTACAGAGACATCCTAGATAATAACCTGTTGCCATCTGCCAAGATGCTGAAGATGAAACGAGGGTGGACATTTCAGTAAGATAATGATCCCAAGGAAATGCTCAACTGGCTCCAGAGAAGGAAAATAAAGCTGCTAGAATGGCCCAGTCAGTCACCTGACTTGAATCCAATTGAAAATCTATGGAACGAACTGAAGATCAGAGGTCATAGAAGACACCCATGGAACCCTCAAGATTTGAAGACAGTTTGTGTGGAAGAATGCAAGCAAGTTTATTTATATAGCACATTTCATACACAAAGGCAACTCAATGTGCTTTACATACATAAAAAGAACATGCAGAGGAAATAAAGCAAAAAGCTTGAACAATAAAAAGAAACAAGGTTAAAATATTATTAAAACATTATACAATGGAATGAATAGAATAACAAATATATGTAATTAAAATGATTAAAAGAATTTTTGACAGTAAAAAACAGTACAAATTTCATGCATAAGCACATGAAAAGAGAAATGTTTTTAACTTTGATTTAAAAGTTTCCAAATTTAATGCAAATTTCAATTCCGGTGGCAGTTTGTTCAATTTATTTGCAGCATAACAGCTAAATGCTGCTTCTCCATGTTTAGTGCGGACTCTGGTCTCAACTAGTTGACCTGAGTCTGTGGATCTAAGAGCCCTGCTAGGTTTATAATCTCTAAACATATCACAGATATTTCACAGGGATAGATAGATCACAGGATATTAAAAACTATTCTGTAACTGACTGGAAGCTAGTGTAAAGATTTTAAAACTGGTGTTATATGCTCTGTTTTCTTAGTCCTGGTTAAAACTCTGGCAGCAGCATTCTGGATGAACTGTAGCTGTTTAATGCTCTTTTTGGGGAGTCCAGTTAGAATACCATCACAGTAATCAAGTCTACTGGAGATAAAGGCATGGATGAGCATCTCCTGGTCTTTTTTGGACACAAAACTTTTAATTCTGTTAATGTCTCTAAGTCGGTAAAATGCCATCTTAGTGACAGCTTTGATATGGCTGTCAAAAGTCAAATCTGAATTTATTAACACACCAAAGTTACGAACTTGGTGTGTGGTTTTTAGGGCCCGGGACTCAAGATGTTTACTAATACTAACCTTCTTTTCTTTGTTGCCAAACAGAATAATTTCAGTTTTGTCTTTATTTAATTGAAGAAAATTGTGGCTCATCCAGTTATTTATTTGCTCCAGACACTCACACAGTAAGTCTAATGGTCTACAGTCATCTGGTGACAGTGGCACATGTAATTGTGTATCATCTGCATAGCTGTGATAGTCAGTGTTAAAATTTTGCAAAATTTGACCCAAATACAAATTCAATAAAAGGGGTCCAAGAACTGACTCCTGAGGGACTCCATAAGTCCTCCTCACTTGTTCAGATTCATAGCTGCCAATTGTAACAAAGTAGCTCCTGCCTTCTAAGTAAGAGATGAACCAATTTAAGACTGCTCCAGAAAGTCCAACCCAATGTTCCAGCCTATGCAACAGGATTTTGTGATCTACAGTATCAAACGCAGCACTGAGAGCACTGAGAATGGGCTAAAATCACTCCTGAGCAATGCCTGCACCTAGTTTCTCTATACAGGAGGTGTTTGGAAGCTGTTATTACCAACAAAGGCTTTTCTACTAAATATTAAATGAATTTCACCAAGTGTGTTCAATATTTATTCCATGTGTCATTCAACTTTATTAAATATAACTTGTTTTGTGAACACAGTTGCCTTGGTTTCTTTGCATGTATGGATTACTTGGGTTGTGACTGATATTTGGTGAAGACCTCAGGTCAATGGCTCCATCAGAAATATGTTTAATGAGAAAAATGTTGATGTGTTCAATACTTATTTTCTCTGCTCTGTGTGTGTGTGTGTGTGTGTGTGTGTGTGTGTGTGTGTGTGTGTGTGTGTGTGTGTGTGTGTGTGTGTGTACATACAGCATAGAGTTTGGCCAGCTGCTCACTCTTAATTTGAAGGAATGTGAGATTCGATAAGAGCTCTTATTCTGAAGGTTTGCTCGCAAAGAGAGGTTGATTTTCAGACCTGCAGAGTTCAGACTGAATCTTCTTTTGGCTTATCCGGTTTTGTGTGCTTAAGTCGAATCTACTTTTATTCTGTTTATTCTGTTATTCTGCTTTTTATTTCTGCTCGCTGTAGACATTATCTGGGCAGCCACTTGTGGGGAACAGGGAAGCAGAGTTGGGAAGAGAGAGGTGCTGCACGAGTGAAGTTCCGGCTCATATTAACATGGAAAATTATACACAATATGCATAATATAGACATTTTATGTATTGTGGGCGGCCAAATGTACGATACTTCAAATATATTCAGTATATCGCCCAGCCCTAACTTCAACCATGCCACAGTTTTACTGAAAAAACTACATTAATTATAGTTTTGTCAGTGTTGTGCCAGTTATTGTCATATTTATGGCCTGAGTCCCATTAGCCAATCATAGGGCATGACTTAGCCACCAATAACAAAGCACCCTGTAGCTGGCCAGTGACTCAGGCCGTAAAATGTGCTAGTTTTAGTTTTTTTAGTGTTCCTACCAGGAACAGGAAAAATCACTAGTGCTGTTTTAAAATCTTTCATGTCAACAAGCTGATGGAGTCTACTAAAGTTTGAAATAAAAAGTCAAATCCTTTGAAATTTGTATGACTTGACTTGATTTTCATGATTTTCAACACAGCCACTTGAAACAAATGTTGACACTTTCTCATGTTATTTTTGTCACAGTGGATCTGATTATTTTTCTATAAGTAGTCATGAATTTAAAAATACAAATATAAAAAACACATCAAAGCTGATGTTTTCTATAAATCTTTCCTATAGACTGACAGACGGCCTAGGCCAACTGACAGATGGTTCTTGGGGTCTGGATGACTTTCTCCACAGCCACATCTACTACCTTTGGCCTGGTTACGACTATGTAGGCTGGAGCAATAAGAGCTTCCCCAAAGGTTATGTGGAGATGGTCTTTGAGTTTGATCATGTTCGAAACTTTACTTACATGAAGGTAAGAGGCTTTTGCCAATAAGCCATTTCAATGAACCGCATCAGGGGTAGAAAAATACATTATATAGCCAGAAGCACCAGGCCACAACTCTTAATCGTTTAATTCCGGTGTTTCATTTGAGGAAAATCTTAATGTTTCATCTTACCAAGACATTTTAGACAATTCTGTTATTGTTGGAACAGTTTGGGGAATGCCCTTTTCTGAAGTAGGATGATCATGTCCCAGCAAACAAAGTATGGTCCATAAATACATGATTGGGTGAGTTTGGTTTGGAAGAACTTGACTGTCCCACAACCTCAGTCTCATCCAACACCTACTGGATGAACTAGACTGGAGATTGTGAATCAGGCTGTCTGGTTTGACAGCAGTGTCTGACCTCACAAATCCTCTTTGCATAAATGGGCAAAGATTTCCATAGACAAACTCCAAAATCTTGTAGAAAGCCTTAACAGAAGAGTAGAAGCTCTTATAAGTGCAAAGGAGGACAGCTCTGTATTATTGCATATGGATTTTGGATGGGATGTCATAAAAGTAATGTGTATTTGGCCTGATACTTTTTCCATACAGTGTTTGTTGAAAACTGCTGAGCTTGGCTGAAAGGAGCTGTGTTACTCCTTTTTCCATCACTGCTGAAACTTTTATTCGGACATAAAAGAAGGTGGAAAAAAGACATAAAACTACCTTGCTGAGTGAAAATGACATTTTCTGTATAATTGGTCTGTTTGTCATGGATAAGTGCCACAGCCAGAGATCAGAGTGGGAAGATGAATGCTTTTTTTCAGCAACAGCACAGCAAGACAGATTAGTCATTGCTACACCTGCTCTTGTCCAATCTCCTTGGTCAGGCTGTTTTCTAACGTCTATATCCGACCTCCACCTCCACAGGTTCACTGCAGTAACATGTTTAGCCGCGGCGTGAGAGTGTTTAGACAGGCCTCCTGTTACTTCGGGTCAGGATCACACTGGGAGGATGGTCCGGTGATCTTCAGGCCTGGTCCAGATAATATGAGCCAAAGTGCCCGTTTTGTCACCGTGCCGCTCGGGGACCGCACAGCCAGTGCCATCAAATGCCGCTTCCACTTCAACGATCACTGGATGCTGTTCAGTGAGGTGGCCTTCCAGTCAGGTGTGAAAAAGTATCTGTTCTAGGGGCTCATTAGAAACTTGCTGTTGTCTGCAGCTGCTTTGTGTCTGATTTCATGGCAACGTCCTCATTTTCTTGTTTCACTTACAGGATCAGCAGTGTACAATACAACACTGACTCCTCGCAAAAATGGACACTCTACAAATGCAATGCCAGGTTAGTGATCCCATAATCAGTGTGTTTACTGTCATTTTAGCCAACATTGTTCAGATGGGCTGATGTGTGAAACCCGGAAATCAAAACATGGGTTGGTTATCGACAGACTTTGCTGTTAGGGTTTGGGTCAGTTTATCATTCTGCACTGTTGAATGGGCGACAATGTTTTAAATTCTCTTTATATTTGGAGCTAATTGTCCAGCTTAAAGCTTGGTAACCTTGTTCTTTTTTTCCTGGCTAAACACTGCCCCCTTCTGGATGTATCAGAACTTGTTGATATCTTTAAGATCAATAGCAGGTTTTGTATTTTAATGTGTTATAATATAGCATGAAGGATGTTATGGGAGAAAAATATAATTATTCTATAATTTACTGTAATACAAATTTACACTTTATTAACATCCCTCTCTAATCTTGATTATTAGGAGATGATCCTACTCATAAAGTGGATGACAGCAATACACGGATCTTAATTGGCTGCCTCGTGGCTATTATAGCCATTCTAATGGCCATTATTATCATCATCCTGTGGAGACAGGTCTGGCAAAAGATGCTGGAGAAGGTGAGAAGAGATCATCTTTATTAAGTTGAATTATTCTACAGTTTTTATTTCTTGCCACCCTACAGATTGAATACATCAGCATGATTTTAAAAATGGTGTCAGTGTGTTACAGAAAAGGACAAAAAAATGGCTTACACAGTGTGAAAGACATTAAACACGAGAATTATATTTTATCTACAAATAAAACATTATGAATCTGGGAAAATACTGCACAATGTAAAGATTTGGAGCAAGGTTAAGATCAATGTCAAAAGTCGGTCCACAGTGGATATAAAAAGTCTACACACTCCTGTTCAAATGCCAGGTTTTTGGGATGTAAAAAAAAAATGAGACCAAGATAAATAATTTCAAAACTTTTTCCACCATTAATGTGACCTATAACCTGTACAACCCAATTGAAAAACAAACTGAAATCTTTTAAGGGGAAAAGTAAAGAATAAAAAACTTACAATAACCCGTTTGCATAAATTTGACTAATATAAATTCTGTCTAACCTAGCTGCCCTCACACTGCCCTCAGTAATTTTTACTCATGTATATTGCCTGCTTGCCGCATGACATTTTCTCCATGCATCTATGAGATTACTTTCAGTGATCACATTACACAGGAGAGAGGCTGAAGGTAAATGATGCTCTTCTGCATTTCTGTCAAACAGATGTGTAGTACAGTTCCAGTCTCCTCGTAGTACTCTGATCGAACCATTATTTGGCTCTTTCAGTTCAGTATTTAACTTATGAAATAATCTTACATGATCAGCACCAGAATTAGGAGCATATACTGTACATTTATAAAAACAAAGGAAGTATTCCTGATGACTGCCTGTACAGCCTGGACTGCCTTGTTCCACCTCACATACAGTTACATCTGCAAAATTGAGATGTTGTAAGAGTAATATTGCTACACCTGCACTAAAATTAGTGCCATGACTAAGAAAAAAAATGCCCTCTCCAATCCATTCCCTATTCTACTTCATTATCTACTGTACTGTGTGTCTCCTGTAGGAGAAACATCTGTGCGTGTAGTTTCACTCAGCTCAGCTACCACAGCTCTCCTGTCTCTACCGTTGCCTCCATTTATGTTTAATGTAGCCACTCTTATAGTCTCCATAAGGAGTAAAAGGCGAAAAAGAAAAAAGGAAGGAGGGGACAGTAAAACCTTTTCAAGACAGAAAAATCACCTTCAATATTTCACCCATAATCTACTATCATACTGCTGAGGGGGCGTTTTTCCTCCTTTCCTTCCTCAATTTATTCAATATTTTATTTAAATGGAATCGTTTGTGCTTGCTCGACAGATCATGGCCACCTTGTCTCTTCATTCTTAAAACAGAAGTAATAAATCTATCAGTATCAGGAAAGAAATCTTTTATTTCTACAAGCTGCCTGCCATATGTCTTATCCAGAAAAATATTAATTTCCTCCAGAGAGTATGGGCAATGCTACTCATCCTGTGACAGGTCAGAAAACTGTGGCATGGAGTTATCATCAAACATTTCCTCTCCATCATTTTCAACACTTGCAGTGTTTAAATCATTGGTTACAACACGTTGGTCCTCTAAAACATGGACCGTTTCTGCCCACTCACTACATCTCTGTATTCCCAGAGATTCTGTCAGTTACTTTGTGGAGAATGTGCGGAAGGATGAGACTGAGTGTATTCCTCAGGTTCAGCTTTATTTCACAATCACATACTCCAACAATTTCAAAGCAGAAAAAGAGGATGAATAATCTCACATCTGTCTTTTATACCCCGGACATCACAACTGCAGTCACATGGTGTCTAATCAAACATACAGTCACATGGTACTTAATCCCAGTCACAATGTAACCCCTCTGATCTTCACACCATCGTCCTTTAGTGTCCGGTGGTCCGGAAATCTCTCCAGGTCATCTCCTTGAAACAAAGGCCAAATCTCACACTCTCCCGTTATCTCCCGGAGGCTCAGTCCCTTTGTTCCCTGAGACATGCAGCACACAATAAACACACAGCAATATATTTGTGGAGCATATGTAACCAACATATGTGCCCACATGACCCCCCCCCAAACGTCTAAGATGGAACAATCATAACCAGAGATGCATGACATAATAACATTACTACATATCAATCCACCAGTTGCCTAAGTCTAAGTCTTCTGCCGTACTTGCTGTAAGCCGGCTTTACTGCCTCTGCAGTGTCCTCCTGCTGTAGAACTGTTGCCTGTGGATTAGAACTGTTAGTCAATCGCTGTGGGTGTTCTGGAGAATGCCTTCTAGGGGGTCTGCCGCGACGGGGGGCCCTCGCCAACTGCACTGCTTCATCCGCCAAAACAAAAGCGGGTTTGAGTCTGTTTATACCAATTACCTCCTTTCTGTCTCCCAAATCTAGCAAAAAATGCTTCTCTCCTGTTTCCAGCGCCGTAAATGGTCCATCGTATGGCGGCCGTAAGTTTGGGCGATGAGCATCATGTCTGACAAAAACAAACTCCGCATTTTTTAAAGCTTTCGGCACAAAAACGCGTGGGAAGCTGTGATGAACCGGGCCAGGAAGCATGTTTGATCCTGTGTCGCTCTGCAACCGCTGAGCGGGGGGGCAATTTGGCGCAGGATTATCGGGGAGAAATTCCCCGGGCAGCCGGAGAGGCTGTGCAAAAACTAACTCAGCTGGGGAGGCTTGCAAATCCTCCTTAGGTGCCGAACGCAACCCCAATAAAACCCATGGAAGCCTGTCTACCCAATTTGTATCCGTAAGCGACGCTCTGAGGGCTGCTTTCAATGACCTATGGAAACGTTCGCATAAACCGTTAGCCTGGGGGTTGTACGCAGTAGTGCGGTGGATCATTACCCCCAGGCTGCGGGCCATCGATGACCAGAGCTCAGAAACAAATTGAGGACCTCTGTCGGACGTTATGTCCGACAGAACTCCAAAGCGCGCTGCCCAAGCTGTTAAAAACGCGCGCGCCACCTCCTCGGCTGCGGTTGATGCCAAAGGGACCACTTCCAGCCAACGCGTGGTGCGGTCCACCATTGTCAAAAGGTGTGTGTACCCCTGTGATGACGGAAGGGGGCCTACCAAGTCGACATCAGAATCAGAATCAGATTTATTGCCAAGCACATTTACAAGTAAACAAGTAAACATACGAGGAATTTGACTTGACATTGGGCGCGCACGAAAGGCGCATCCCAATGACGCGGCAGCCATGACGAGGCGCCTGTCATATGGGGGGGGGGGGGGTGAAGAGGGGGGAGGGGGGAAGGATAGGGGAAAACACAGTAGGAGAGAGAAAAAAGCATTGTTGATCAAAATAGAGCTCATTTTATGACCAAAATTTTGATTACAAGAAAAAAAACTCTCAAATGCACAGTTAGCAGACAATAGATCACACAATGACAAAGCAGTAGTTGACAGAGTCAGTGTATTGTGAATATACTGTATATCAGTAATTGTGTCAGTAGTGTAATGTTGAATGCAAGTGTAGGTGTGTCAATTGCTAGTGAACAGCAGAGGGCGCTTCCTGGCAGTGGATAGATGTTAAAGTCATGTGATCTAAGCAGTCTAGAGTCTCTCGCTCTTGCTTGCAGATGGTATTGTCACATGGTGCACTGTCCTTGAGCGTTCATCTGCTGAGACAATAACAACTGTGTTGTTGTTTGGGTTAGCAGGCAGAGCCTCTCCTTCCGCTTATCTTCATCAGGAGGAATGTAAACACAGGGCACCAACAAGGTCAAATCAAATCTGCACAGTGCACTCAGAGAATAGAATTTTTCCTCACCCGTGCAATTCTGTGCTTTCATAATTTCCATGTGCAGGCTTAAACTTTTTTCCATGGAGAGCACAGGGCTCCAGATGTATTCCTCCACTGAATCACTGTCATTCAGTTCACCATTTGCCACTACTCGTGCCATGACATGCACATGATCAAAGCGCTTAGCCGAAATGTGAAAAGGCTCCAAAGGAGCTCTAGTGTGTCTGTGTATTTTGGCTCGCTGACAAGCTACGCAGGCTGTCGCCCATTCCTTGACCTGTTTGCACAACCCCGGCCATACAAATTTCTCTCCTACCATTTTGACCGATGCGTGCACCCCCGGGTGCGCCAGAGAATGGATCGAGTCAAAAACGCGGCGGCGCCACTCAGCTGGTACCACAGGACGCTGCCGTCCAGTGGAGATATCGCAGATTAGGGGGGGCATACCATCCTGCAGCACCCTGTCCTCCAGCCTTAACCCTCTTGGTCCAGACTGGAGCGCGCACACGTCCGCATCGCTAACCTGCTCCGCGGCCATGGCTGCATAATCTAACCCTACGCGGACCGGGGCTGCACGCGCTTCCGCGTCGCTACCCTGGCCCGTGGCCATGGCTGCAGAGTCTGCCCCCACGGGGCCTGGAGCTGCCACAGCATGTGAGAGGCAGTCTGCCACTACATTATGTTTACCTGCGACATGCTGGATATCGATGGTGAACTCCGATATCACGGCCAGCTGTCTCTGCTGCCGGCCCGACCAAGGTTCCAAAATCTTGGCCATCGTGAAAGTCAGCGGCTTGTGGTCCACGATCGTGGTGAAATGGCGCCCTTCCAGCCAGAACTGGAAGTGGCGGATGGCCAAGTGTAGAGCCAACAACTCCCTGTCGAACGCGCTGTATTTTCGCTCGCTATCGCGCAAGGTTTTGCTGAAAAACGTGAGCAGTTGCCAGGTCCCAGCTACATACTGTTCGACGACCGCCCCTACGGCTAAATCAGACGCGTCAGTGGTGAGCGCCATGCGGGCCGTTGGGACTGGGTGTGCCAACAAAGCAGCATTTGCCAGGGCTGATTTGACTTGAGAGAATGCACGCTCCCGCTCAGGAGACCATTCGATTTTATTCGTGGGTTTTTGTTTTTTTTAGTGCAGCATACAATGGTTGCATGAGCTGCGCTGCGCTGGGGAGGAAACGGTTATAAAAATTAACCATTCCCAAAAACTCCTGTAACGCTTTGACTGTTTGAGGTTGGGGAAAATTTGTTATTGCACGCACTTTATCGGGCAGAGGGACCGCTCCTTCTGGCGAAACGCGATGCCCCAAAAAATCAATCTGCGCCACCCCAAACTGACACTTCGCTGGGTTAATTATTAACCCGTGCTCTGCCAACCTCCGGAAAACCGCTGTGAGGTGGCTTTCGTGTTCGTCTATTTGGACGACATTTTGGTAGCCAGCACGTCCGAAGACGAACACGAAAGGGAGGTCGCGTAGGACCGCGTCCATCATGCGTTGGAACGTCTGCGCCGCACCCTTGAGTCCAAAAGGCATGCGCAGAAACTCAAAAAGCCCAAAAGGAGTTATTACCGCTGTTTTGGGTATGTCCTGAGCGCGCACTGGAACCTGATGGTAACCGCGTACTAAATCTATTTTAGAAAAAATGCGCGCCCCCGCCAAATGAACCGAAAAATCTTGGATATGCGGAATTGGGTAGCGGTCGTGTGCAGTGGCGTTATTCAACCTGCGGAAATCATCGCAAGGTCACCACGAGCCATCAGCCTTTGGGACCATGTGCAGTGGTGAAGCCCAGGGGCTTTTCGAACGCCTGATGATGCCCAGTTTTTCCAGGTTGGCAAATTCCTCGCACGCTATGGTCAGTTTAGCTGAGTCCAGGCGCCGAGCTTTTGCAAAAACGGGCGGGCTGGTGGTGGTGATATAATGTTCCACCCCATGTTTAGCCACTGTCGCCGAAAACGTTGGGACTGTGAGTGCTGGGAACTGAGTGAGGAGTGCGTGGAACTTACCACTCGCAGCTGTGACGTTGGCTTGTGCAGTTGGCGGCGCCACTCGAGCTGTGCAGGGAATAGAGTGAAAGGAGAGTGCATTAACCAGACGTCTGTTAGCAAGATCAACCAATAAACCATGTGAGCACAAAAAATCAGCCCCTAACATGTTGAAATTGACTGCCGCTACAACAAAAGTCCACTCAAATGCACGGCCCTGCAAAGACAGGAGTAGAGTCCTCTCACTGAAGGTCTTAATCGCTGAGCCATTCGCTGCTGACACCCGGGGACCCTTAGACGGTGTCAGCCGGTCCGCGTAGGAAGGCGTGATGAAGCTCAGCTGGGAGCCTGTGTCCACGAGGAAATGCCTCCCCGAGCGTGCATCCGTCAGGTAGAGCAGCTTGTTCTCTTCTCCGAGGGCCGCAGCCACTACCGACCCCCGGTCTTGGCGTTTCCCGAACGCCTGAAGTGGCACGGTGGGATGCACTTGTGTGCCCTCTCTGCAAAGCGGCGATGATAGAAGCAAAGGACGTCATCCACTCCGTGTCGCCTGGTCCTTGCTGCTGCCGTCGTCGGTGAGTCTGGTGCTGCAACCACTGGCCCCATGCCGTCTCCGGATGTTGCGCCTAGCTCTGCTGCCGCGGCCGAAACCGCGCTCCGTTTGTGGGCATCGACGAGTCGTTGCGCCTCCTTGCTCAGCCCATGGTAGTCTCGCTGGTCCAACAGAGGTGAGCCTGCCAGGGTAACTCTCACCGCTGGCGGCAGAGTCCGGAGGAAAAGGTGGGCGAAGATAAAGTCGCAATCCTCGGAGTCTCTCAGCCTCAGCATTTTCACCATCAGGTCTACAGGTCTGTCGTTCCCCGACTCCGTCAACGCTAGGAGCCCCTCTGCTCGCTGTTGCACCGAGGGGGTGAAGTGGCTGATAAGCGCAGCCTTCAATGCGCTGTATTTGTCGCTGTCCGGTGAGTGATTGACCAGATCCTCCACCCTCTGGACTGTGTGGCTGTCCAGCTTCGCCACCACATGGTAGAATTTCGTGTCATCTCTCGAGATTCTCCGGAGGTTGAACTGTGCCTCGACCGCGCTAAACCAGGAGCGCGGACTATGCTGCCAGAAGTCCGGCAGCTGGAACGTGGCGGCAGTCATCAGGCTGGCTTCTGCCGAGCCCCGCTCGGGAAAATTATCTCTGCTCATGCTTTGTCGTAAGGTCACCAGTGTGGAGAATGTGTGGAAGGATGAGACTGAGTGTATTCCTCAGGTTCAGCTTTATTTCACAATCACATACTCCAACAATTTCAAAGCAGAAAAAGAGGATGAATAACCTCACATCTGTCTTTTATACCCCGGACATCACAACTGCAGTCACATGGTGTCTAATCAAACATACAGTCACATGGTACTTAATCCCAGTCACAATGTAACCCCTCTGATCTTCACACCATCGTCCTTCAGTGTCCGGTGGTCCGGAAATCTCTCCAGGTCATCTCCTTGAAACAAAGGCCAAATCTCACACTCTCCCGTTATCTCCCAGAGGCTCAGTCCCTTTGTTCCCTGAGACGTGCAGCACACAATAAACACACAGCAATATATTTGTGGAGCATATGTAACCAACATATGTGCCCACAACTTCACTATTTTTCCTGGGAGTGGTGGTGACAACCTCCCCCAGTCCCTTACCATCCTCATCTCTAGTTACCTGATGCCCACCTGTGCTGCTACTGGCAGTCTGCTTCTGTGGGTTCAGAGAACATTTTTGTTTTTTGCATTGCTGGAGCTTTCTTCTACGCATACTTGTCCAGCTGTTTCTTTCCTCTTAATATTGGGCTGAGGGACACCGGTTACGATACCCCCTACTGCCTGTTGTTCAGTTCGTAGGTTAGCCCTGTCAGCGTCAGCATCAGGCCGCGACTCACCTGAGCCACCACCCGGTGCAGACTTTCTGTGTGGACAAAAAGAGCAGAGCTAGTATAACCAGTATAAAATCAATTTCCGTGTTTAACTTTAAAGGAAACTTCTAAGGTTTGTACTGACACTAAGGTACATGAAAGCTTGTCTCCTTAGAGAATGAACATGCTGTAATCTAGTATCCTTACACCCAAGATGAACTGTTTTAAACTCACTAGCAAACTTTCCAAAATGGGACAGTTCCCTCTACAGTACTTCATTGGGGATAAAAGGCAGAACCCTGACACAGTAACCTGTGCAGACGGCACAAAAAGCAGTGACACATTTACAAAAGTCTCATCCAGAACCAAACCGGTCCCCATCAACTCGAACTAGTGCTTCCTCCCGAAGAAATGCCGCAATGGCATTATTCATCCTGGAGCCATAAACAACATTGTTATGGCCAACTTGTTCCCCTACAGCAGGGATGGGCAACTGGTGGCCCACGGACCACATGCGGCCCCCAACGTTTTCCACTGCGGCTCACCAGTCCATTTCCAAAAATCAATTATTTATTTATATCCCGTTTGACCGTATTTGGAACTGTATTGTTAAATGCAGTTATAGAGTCTGTCAGCAGAGGGAGCTCTTCTTCTTCTTCTTCTTCTTCTTCTTTTAGATTTGATTGGCAGTTGGCAATCAGCTTACAGGTGCATTACCACCAATGACTTGATTATCATCACTCTATATCTTTGTATAAGGAGCTCTGAACAACTACTTATGTGTGAAAAAATTATCCGTCCTTGGACCATGTCTGAGGTGCAGTGCCACAATCGTTCTATCAAAACCTAGGTGTGAGTAGTCCAGCAGAGTGAGGGAGCCACAGACAGAGGGAGCAGTGTGCCCCAGAGTACGTCTTTTAAGGAATGTGTGTGTTGCATGCTGAGATCGCATTATTAGGCTGTCAGCAGCAGTAATGTACAGAACAAGCGGCTTTTAAACAATAAATACTACAGCTCCTCGCTGAGGAGTATTTACAGTAACAAGTTTCAAACTGAAACGCAAATTTATATAAGAAATGGCAAATTTACATCAAAAATTCACTAATTTAGAAAAAAAACAACTTCCTTCAAATGTTTATTTGCAAAATGACATTGTCTGACCTAATCACTCTTGGAAAACCATGTCTGGGAATCACTTCTTCTGTCAGCCATTTGATCACTTCTTTTGCACTTTCTATTTTAAATGCTTTTGCCTCAACCCATCTTGAAAATGTATCCACACACACCAACAGATATCTGTAGCCTCTGCATCTGTTTTCTAGGCCCATGTCTGTGAAGTCTATCACTATGTCCTTCCATGACCCCTCATGGGCTACAAAAGCTCTCATAGAGGCCTTTAATGTGTGTTTGGGATTAAACTTTTCGCATGCTTCACACTCAGAAACCACTAGTTCTGCCACATCTGACAAATGAGGATGCCACCAATGTGTTTCAATCAGAGTTGATACCTTTGTTTTTGAAACATGGCCTTTTGTATGTGCCTCTTTGCACAGCAGTAACACTGTGGCGGAAGGATAATAAGGCAGCGAACTGAGAGTTTAAAAGGAAGTTTATTATCATTCATCCCGCCATCATAGAACTCACCCCAGCCCTGTGCAGGCGGGCTGGAGCGGGTCCTCAGGCTCTCGTGAGGAGACACAGAATGCGTGTGTCAGCAGCAGTAGTCAGAGAGAGAGTGAACATGAATCTCAGCCAGCCTATATACCCAGTTACAGACAATACATGAAAGGCATGGGACATTTGCATCACAGTAAGAGCAGGAAGCTTGACCACAATGCATGAATGGCACATCAACATCACAGTACTGAGCAGGAAAGAGCCAGACGAAGCGAGGCTGCCCGTCGACACTAATACACACATTTCACTGCTATGTTAACTGCTCTAGTTGAGCGCTCTGCTTGTCCCAGTCTGTTGTGGGGGTGCCCCACACACTCCCCCCCCAGGGGGCTCAGCGGGAAGCTGAGGCCTCGATAGTCCGGCTTTAGTAGCGAGCAGGGAAAGCTCTGTGCAGGCGGAGGTGGAGGGAGGTGGGTGGGGGTAGCAAGTGCCGGCCAGGGACGGCGAAATTGTCTGGGCCGTGCAAAAATTGCCTGCGGATCCACGATGTTGAGGGGCTGTCCTGTTGAACGTGCGGAGGTCCACAGCAGCTGTAAGAAGAAAAAAATTAGTCACTGACTCCTCTCGCGGTTAAGTCCTGCGAGGATTAATAGCGGCCATGAAGAAAAACAGGCGCTGCGAGGCTGCGTAGCGGCTGTGAGAAAAAAACAAAAGCAGAGGGACTTGGTGTGTTGACTTTAGGTGTGGGCGCAGCCCTAAAGCCCTCGGGAACAGCTGACGGCTGAATTCCCTCTGTGCGCCGTGGCTGAGACCCATACAAAATCCTGTGAGCGAGCTGCGTGTGATGCTTCAGGTGTGTGAGCAGCCCTGAAGGTTCCGTGTGCAGCGGCGAAGGACGCTGGCAGTCTGTGTAGAGCCGGTATGGCCCGTGCGTGGTGCGCTGTCCTCATAACCCCCCGGTGTGTGTGCAGGGGTTCGGTGCGTGGGTGGGTCCACTGTAGAGGCGAGTCAGGGTCAGGGAGCTTGCTGGAGATCAGCGTAGTCGGCGCCGATAATCATCCCCGCTGTAGTTGTTGCGTAGTTCGCTGTGTCGGGTCATGGTGCGTTGGAGCGTTGAGAGGGAGGAGACGATCTCTGTCCCTCGGGCTCGTGTCGATGCGGAGGAGCGATGAGGGGGAGTAGACGATCTCTGTCCCTTGGGCTCGTGTCGATGCGGAGGAGCGATGAGGGGAAGTAGGCGATCTCTGTCCCTCGGGCTCATGCAGATGTGTTGGAGCGGTGAGAGGGAGGAAACGATCTCTGTGTCCCTCGGCCGGTTCCAGCGTGGATGTCCAGGTCAGAAGGTTGCTGCACAAAGCGTGTGCTTTCTTCGGGGTCACCAATGCAGCGGAAGAATAATATGCAGCGGACTGAGAGTTTAAAAGGAAGTTTATTATCATTCATCCCGCCATCATAGAACTCACCCCAGCCCTGTGCAGGCGGGCTGGAGCGGGTCCTCAGGCTCTCGTGAGGAGACACAGAATGCGTGTGTCAGCAGCAGTAGTCAGAGAGAGAGTGATCATGAATCTCAGCCAGCCTATATACCCAGTTACAGACAATACATGAAAGGCATGGGACATTTGCATCACAGTAAGAGCAGGAAGCTTGAACACAATGCATGAATGGCACATCAACATCACAGTACTGAGCAGGAAAGAGCCAGACGAAGCGAGGCTGCCCGTTGACACTAATACACACATTTCACTGCTATGTTAACTGCTCTAGTTGAGCGCTCTGCTTGTCCCAGTCTGTTGTGGGGGTGCCCCACAACACCACCTTAGTAGGGGCTACCAATCTTCCATCTGCAGACCTCCACAGGCCCTCGTCACCTTTCTATGCTCCTTTCTCTATCCACCTGCTCTTTTCCTCAGAACTTGCTTTCTCCTGCAATTGTTTAATTACCTCCGCCAAGGAGGTTATGTGATCATCGGCGTTGGTTTGTCTGTCTGTTTGTCTGTCTGTTTGTTTGTTTGTTAGCAAGATAACTCAAAAAGTTATGGACGGATTTTCATGAAATTTTCAAAGATTGTCAGAAATGGGGTATCCTACAGATGATTACATTTTGGTGCTGATCCGGATCACCGTCCAGAAGAAAACCGCCATTACGGAAAATGCCATTTTCGTCAATAACTACTGAACCACTAATCCTATCATTGTGAATCCAATTGCTAGTCATATGTTTTCATGGTCAAGGAATCTGAAAACGTACACAAAACACTGTATGGGGGGAACTGTGGCGCTTGGCGGAGGTCTGCGCTCTCCGAGTGCTTTTCTAGTTTCCTCTGTGCCTAGTTCCATGTACCCATGATCCTCTTTCTGTATCATCATATTTGCCTGTGTAATATAGCCACCTGCTTGCTTAGCAGCTATATCAGCAGCTTCATTTCCTTTGGCCACAACTGCATTTCTTTTCTGATGCCCTTTACACTTCAGAATCGCTACCCTCTTTGGTTAACCCATGGGCTCCAACAGCTCAACCATTTCTGTTAAGTGTTTAATTGGTGTGTTCGTTGAAGTGAGAAATCCCTTTCTTCTCCAATGTGGTAAATCAGCATGTGCAGCCTGGTGGGCATAAGCTGAATCAGTGTATATGTTAACCTCTTGTTTTGCATATTGACATGCTTTAGTAAGAGCTACAATTTCAGCTTTTTGGGCAGAGGCAGGCTGGTCTACCATTCCTGCCTCTACAGTTTGAAATGCACCTGTCCTCTCATCATATTTTACAACTGCATATTTTGCACTCAGAGAACCATCTGCTTTCCTATAGCAGCAGCCATCACAAAAAAGGTTCAAATTTAGATGTTCGATAGGTTCAGATTGAAGATTAGGGACAGCTTTCATACCAACTATGACCGAATTTTACAGGTCATGTCCTGTAAGTCCTGAAGTGAAATAATGAGAGACAATTCCGCCAGCTGGATGACCTTTTATTTCTCTGTATACAGGAGAAGAGTGGAGAAGAGAAAAGTCTGCTCTCAGTGTTCTGCTCTTGTCAGCAGTTTGGCTTCCTTTATAGTATTCCTCTCTGCTCCCTATACAGTAGCAGCCTTGAAGATAAGACCCAAAAACACACTGTTGGAGCACGCGACTCACAAGAATGTGATTTGACCTTACTCGACAATCTTAACAGTTATTTCCCACAAGGCTCACCCACTCCCCTGTTCACTGAGAACATTCTGTACAGAGGAGAGATAAAACATGCATACTGAGCATAAATTCATTATGATTCACCTCTCACACTATGCACTCAGTATATAGACACTACATTACACAACAGGTTAATATATGAGCAACAATTTCCCACTACAACAAAAGATGTGAATAATAAATTGTGAATTTCTTCCACACAACATCCACAGCTGCTAGGCAGTCATGAGGTTCACCTGTAAGCATGTCTTCTGCCATGTTTGTCCCTTCACTTGTGTAAATGACATTTGGTGCTATGTTTTTCAACCTTTGTGTTCTTTTAGCTTTAGAGTGTGAACAGTACACTTTGTAGGTAGGAAGCTACTCCATGCATGGTGTGTACAATCACAGTGTACTGCATTGTGATGTGAGAGGTTTTTTCTAATGCTTTAGCTATTGCTGCAATATCACGTGTGCATGGTGGGTGTCCTTTCTCTATGTTATCTAATGTTGAGCTGTAATACATTAGAACTGATCTTGACCCTGTACCTTCCCCCTTCTGATATAGTATGGTGTTCACAACGCCGGCCTGTTCAGAAACACTGAGATGGAATGAGGAAGCATAATCAGGTGGTTTTAGTGAACACGCATGTGACATCAGTTGTTTGAGTTCAATAAAAGCACTCTCAGCCAAAGTGGTCCATTACAAAGGTAATGTAAGATTTTTGTGACCTGCTTCCTTAAGAAGGTCGCGCAGTGTAATTTGGAACAAAATTTCTGCTGTATCCAGTAAGACCCAAAAATGACATCATTTCCCTCACAGTGCATGGTTCAGGGTGTGAGACAATTGATTACCTTTGCGACGGAGACGCCGCAGAGTTGCTGGATGTGATTAGCCTGGCCAAATAGCACTGCACCAGCACAGCAACTTTCATCCATCCAGGTGGATGCCCTCAATTTCCCCTCTGAGGATCAATAAAGTATACAAAATCAAATCAAATCAAATCATATAGTGAACTCTGGGACGATAACACTGTACTTTTTTGCAGCTCACTTTGTAGCCTTTCTGGTAGAGATGTTTCAGGAGGAGCTCCATGGCTGAGAGCACAGAAGCAGCAGTGGGGCCTGCTAATAGCAGATCATCAACATACTGCAACAATAATGTGCCAGGGGGCAGGAATAAATCCTGCAAATGTTGGCACAGTACGTGATTAAAAATGGCTGGTGAGTCAACAAAACCTTGTGGCAGTCTGTTGTAAGTGTATTGCTGACCCTGATAGGTAAATGCGAAAAGAGGCCTGCTGGCTGCATGTGGTGGAATGCTGAAAAAAGCATCAGAAATGTCCACTACTGTAAAAAAAAAAAAAAAAAAAAAAAAAAAAAACTTGTGTTATGGGGTAATGTAATTCAACAGCAGGTAAGGATTTGGAACAGTATAATTTGTAGGAAACACTACAGCATTGATTGGTCTCAAATCATGAACCATCCTGTAGTCCTTTTTTCCAGGCGTTTTCTGCAGGAAGAATAGGTGTGTTCCATGGGGACTGTGTTGGTACTAGAACCCCTGCCTGAAGAAGACCCTGTACCTGCTATGCCTGTTTCCTTCTCCTTTGGGAGAGGGTACTATTTTCACCATATTGGCTGAGTATTTGTTTTGAGTGAGATTTTTACTGGTGTAGAGGTAATCAGACCAGCATCTGCAGAGCCTTCTGACCATAAAGAAGAGGGCAAAGCCTCCAACATCAGAATCTGGATGGTCAGTGTTTTCTCTGCCATGTGTTCTGTCAAGATGCAATGTTTGTGGAGTGGTCTGTATTGTTACATTGCATGAAATGTGATAGCAATCAGCAGATGGTGAGTAATGTAGATCCTACACTGTGTGACAACCCAGTCAGTCAACTTAAGACAGTTTTTCACCATTGGTCCCAGTGCCCTTGCCTCCTCCCCTGCGGACACCCCCAGTGTCACATGAGGTGCAGCAGTGTCCAAGAGGGCATACAGAGGCAACAAGTCCTTGTCCAAATAAACTGCAGCAGCAACTCCTTGTGGACCCACATAAATGTCTTTGCACACCAAGTCCTGTACCCCCACCAGAGTCTCCCACTGTCGTCATACAGTTCTTGATCATCATGTGAATAGTTCATTGTGCAGTGGAGTGGATCATGTGGGGGGTCAAATGGTTGAACAGAGTCTATCCATGGGGCCCAGGAAATGCATTTGTCTGCCAATTGATTTTTGTCAGGGCTCACATCATTCAGCTGTAGCCACCACATAGTGCAGAAGTGGTTTGATCTTCCTCTGTGTCTGTTTCCTGCACTTGCAACTGTGGCGCATTTAAGGAAGTAGACAAATCTGATGTGCACCGGAGCATGGTCCCATCTGGCAGACACACGACAGTTCCAGTAGAAACAAAGTAGATCTGTGCTCTCACTTTCAGAAGCACATCTCTTCCCAAGAGATTTACTGGACAGTCTGGAGAATACAGGAAAGAATGAACGAAGTCAAGTCCGGCCAATGAGCAATTCAGTGGTACTGAGAAAAGGAGATGTTTCGGGGTCCCAGAGATGCCAACAACTGATGTATAGTTCGTAGACAGGGGTAGAGAAGTTGATATTGATGAGAAGCGAGCCCCTGTATCCACCATAACTTCATAAGTCTTGTCTCCCACCTTGAGAGACAGCATTGGATCCGAAAGTGCTCCCTCTTCAGTGTGGCTCCCTGGGCCCCATCATTGTTGACTGGGCATCATGCTCCGATTAGGAGCCATGTGTGATTGCTGTGGTTGCTGTTGAGGCTGATTTGGCAACACCCCAGGCCCTGGGGGTGGAGTAGGTGTATTGGCCATCCAGGCACGTCTTCTACCAGGAAGTGGAATCCTACAGTCACAAGCCCAATGGCCTCGTCTGCCACAACTAAGGCACATATCTTGTGGCAGGCCAGGTGGTCTTCTATTTCCTCTGTATGCACCTCTCCCATGCCCCGTTTGTGGTGGGCGAGGATACCATTGTTGTGGGGGTGCCAACACAAAGGGTTCAGCAGGGACCGGGTCAATAATGGCTTGAGGGGCTGCCACTGTAATGGCCAGAGCCTGTACAGTAGTTTTTTGGTTTTTGTCTTTATTCACTACATCCCTAGCTGCTTTCAGCTGGGCTTTTACCAGCTGATTTGATAAATCTGCTATGTGTGTCTCTTTTTCATTTTGTAGGAAATTCTACTCATTACCTCCACCATACATTGGACCTTGTTCTGACATATGGCATAGAAATAGAAAATCTTGTAGTGTCTCCTCATAACCCTGTACTGTCAGACCATTGTCTGTTAACCTTTGATTTTACTATTTCTGACTATTTGGCTCCTAAAGAAAAATATTATTACAGTAGATGCCTCTCAGATGATGCTGTTACCAAATTTATGCAGATTGTTTCCTCTATGCCATGTGTCAACACAACGGAAATAAGCTATAGACAGCTTGCTCCTTCTGTAATTGATAACATGGTGGATAGTGTTTCAGCTTCTCTGCATCAGACTCTAGAATTGGTGGCCCCCTTAAAAAAGAAAAAGTCTAATCAGAGATTTCTAACTCCTTGGTTCAACACAGAAACTCGTAGCTTAAAACAGAAGACTCGTCAATTAGAAAGAAAATGGCGCTCCACTAATTTAGATGAAATCTATTTAGCTTGGAGAAATCATCTTTTAATTTATAAAAAATCTCTTGGAAAAGCTAGAATGAGTTATTACTCTGCATTAATAGAAGAGAACAAGAATAATCCCAGGTTTCTTTTCAGTACTGTAGCCAGGTTGACAAAGAGTCAGGACTCTGTCAATCCTAGCATTCCCTTAGAGCTTACTAGTCAGGACTTTATGAACTTTTTCAATAATAAAATTTCATCCATCAGAGATAAAATCAATCAGATTCTTCCCACAGTTAACTTAAATACTGTAACTACTACAACTCCTTCTATTGATGTCTGTCTTGATGAGTTTACTCCAATCGACCTTTGTGAGTTAGACAAAATAGTTTCCTCATCCAAACCTTCAACTTGTCTTTTAGACCCTATTCCTACCAGGTTATTTAAAGAAGTCTTCCCACTTATTGGTAGCCTTATTCTTCATATAATCAATTCTTCATTAACTTTAGGCCATGTACCGCAGGCTTTTAAAACGGCTGTAATTAAACCCTTACTCAAAAAGCCAACGCTAGATCCAGGAGCTTTAGCTAACTATAGACCAATCTCTAATCTCCCTTTCATTTCAAAAATCTTAGAAAGAGTTGTTGCTACGCAATTATTTGACCACCTGCAGGGAAATGGTTTACTTGAAGAGTTTCAGTCTGGGTTTAGAATCCATCATAGTACTGAAACAGCCTTAGCGAAGGTCACTAACGACCTCCTCATTGCATCTGATAATGGACTAGTTTCTGTACTTGTCCTTTTAGACCTTAGTGCAGCTTTTGATACTATCGATCATAATATTCTACTTGATAGATTAGAACACTATGTTGGACTTAATGGAACTTCATTGCAGTGGTTTA
Organism: Pholidichthys leucotaenia; assembly: GCA_020510985.1. Lineage (NCBI taxonomy): Eukaryota > Metazoa > Chordata > Actinopteri > Cichliformes > Pholidichthyidae > Pholidichthys > Pholidichthys leucotaenia. The sequence goes on from CM035846.1 coordinate 170,021,158, forward strand.
GATCTTATTTATCTGATAGGTTCCAGTTTGTTCATGTAAATAATGAGTTTTCTTTCAACTCAAAGCTCAGTCATGGAGTTCCACAGGGATCTGTGCTAGGCCCTACTCTTTTTAGTTTATATATGCTTCCGTTAGGCAATATTATTAGAAAGCACTGTATACATTTTCATTGTTATGCTGATGACACACAATTATACCTGTCAATGAAGCCAGATGATAGTAATAAATTGGCCAAGTTAGAAGCCTGTCTTAAGGAAATCAAAGCTTGGATGACTTGTAATTTCCTGCTATTAAATTCAGATAAGACTGAAGTCATTCTTGTTGGTCCAAAAAACCTTAGAAATTCCTTTCCAAATCAAACTTTCAGTTTGGATGCAGTTACTCTTTCTCTTAATAGCTCTGTGAGGAACCTTGGAGTTATTTCTGATCAGGATTTGTCCTTTAATTCACATATTAAATTTGTTTCTAAGACTGCCTTCTATCATTTGCGTAATATTGCCAAGATTAGGAGCATCTTGTCTCAGAGTGATGCTGAGAAACTGATCCACGCTTTTGTTAGCTCGAGATTAGATTATTGTAATTCTTTATTATCAGGCTGTCCTAAAACATCTTTAAAAAGTCTTCAGCTGATCCAAAATGCTGCAGCAAGAGTTTTAACAGGTACTAGAAAGAGAGATCATATCTCTCCGGTTCTGGCCTCCCTTCATTGGCTTCCCATAGAGTTTAGAATTAAGTTTAAAATCCTTCTTACTTACAAAGCTCTAAACAATCAGGCTCCTTTTTATTTAAAAGATCTGATACTACCGTATTATCCTAACAGAGCACTACGCTCCCAAAATGCAGGATTACTTGTAATACCTAGAATCTCCAAAAGTACAATGGGAGGCAGAGCCTTCAGTTATCAAGCTCCTCTCCTGTGGAATCAGCTGCCAATCTGGATTCGGGAGTCAGACTCGATCTCTGTTTTTAAGAATAGGGCTAAAACCTACCTTTTTGATATAGCCTACAATTAGGGAGGGATCATGTGTTTCTGAACCCTCCCTTAGTTATGCTGCTAATAGGTTTAGTCAGCCGGGGGACCTCCAGTAATGCACTGGGCCTCACTCCTTTTCTCACTCTCAATGAAATATTTTTTTTTTTGCTGGTCATTAACATTTGTTTGTTCTCTCCCATAGATTGAGTCCCCATCGTGCTGTTTGCTCTCTACATGTCTGTTCTTTTCTTCTTCTCTATCCCCTCACCCCCCAGCCAGTCGCAGCAGATGACTGCCCCTCCCTGAGCCTGGTTCTGCTGGAGGTTTCTTCCTGTTAAAAGGGAGTTTTTCCTCTCCACCGTCGCCAAGTGCTTGCTCACAGGGGATCGCCTGATTGCTGGGGTCTTTCTGCAACTGTGGGGGTTCCCCCTACAGTTGATAGTGCTATGAGATGACTGTTGTTGTGAAATGGCGCTATATAAATAAAGTTGAATTGAATTGAATTGAATTGAATTGAATTTGTTGTTTATTGTATCGTTTCACATAATGATGCACATGTGAGAGCCATTCTGCCCAGGGGCGGGTATTCAATCCCACTACTAAAGTAGTGGGATTTAATATTTTAGTACTTTAGTACTGTATTTTAGTACTAAAGTTACTAAACATAGCAACAAATTACATTTACTAGTTACTTCTTTTCAAAAGTAACTGAGTTACTTTACCAATTACTGCATGATTAAAGTAACTAGTTACTTGGAAAAGTAACTTTCACGTTACTTTTAAATGCATACTTAAATCATCTTGCACACATAGCAAGATAATTTAATTAATCGATTACATTAAATAGATTGCTGTCCTCCTGCTGTTGTTATTGTTGTATTGTGTCATTTGCTTTATCATTGTATTGTTTATTGTTGTTGTCTTGTGTTATCTGTTCTATGTGGCTGGCATTGGCTGGCCAGGGGACGCAAGATGGAAATTAGCTTCAGCTATAATCTTGTATGCTGCATATTTACATGTCTTATGTTCATTAATATGCACGGTCCCTTTTATAAATAAAAACATAAATAAATATATAAACTTACATTACAGGCTTATTAATGTCAGGTTGAAAACAGACTGTTTCAGACAGAGCTTTTACAACATGTTCAGTCAGCTTTATCCTGCTTTGAGAGCTCTTATTGTGGGAAAAATCTGAAGGAAATCAACTTGATATTGCCAGTAATTTCCTCGCTTTGCAGTGAGAGTTGGCAACACTGCATAAAGCTGTCCATGTTTACCTTACCTTTATGATATGGATTTAATCCGATGTGCAGTGATCCAAAGAAAATGTCTATTATCCACAGTCCAAGTGTTTGCTGTGACAGAGACATGATCCAGTTCCTCAAATTTCTTTTGGAGATCAAAATCCATTTTTGAATAATCTTTATCCAGGTAACGAGTAAATGTGTTTTAACTTCAGTGGACCACAGTTTTAGCTGTCTGATGGAAAGTGACTATAACCACATCTTCAGTCTGTAATGACGTATCTAGCAATCAGGTTTAATTCTTGCTGGGTCACAAACTGTCTAGATGTATACTTGTGTATGAAATCCAGCCGTGGCTGTTGAGACAAGAGTGTTTCCACTTTACATCCAGCCGTGGCTGTTCAGATAGCATAGATGCACTGTTGTTAGCATAGCTAGCTGTTACTTAACACTAGCTTTGTCGGAGCTTTGTTACTGTTTTCAGGCATTTCTGAAGATTGTAGTAGGTCTCAGCTACACTTTAGCTTCCAACCCACCAATATGCTTTTGTCCTTAACCGCGACAAAGGAAAAATAATCTGTCTATTTCCACAAAAACAAAGTAGCTTCATCTTTTCCTCCGCTCAGCAGTGAAGACTCAGCTCTCTGCAACAGGTCACGTCAGTTGACAGCTACGTCAGCTACATAGGGTCAGTTTGTATATTCATTTATTTGCGCTAAAAATATCTATCAGTATTAATAAAACGAGTAACGCATCTGATCAAATTTCAGTAACTGTAACACCTTACTAATTTATTTTTTTTTATTTTTTTTTTTTTATTTAAGTTTTTGTAAAGGGTATACAGGTCGTTACAGCAATGCAGTGTTTACATTTTCATCACATGTTCCCTTATTTTCTGATATCTGACAACATTGGAAGATTAATTCTTACAACACCCCTTTTTTTTTTTTTTAAAGTGAAAGAAAAAGTGAAATTAAAGAGAAAAAAAAACAAGAAACAAATAACAAAAAACAAACAAACAAACCAGTAAAAAACAAACAAAAAGAAAAAGTAAGTAAATAAAGATAAAAGAGCATCTGAGTAGCGTTGGAACAAAGAGCGGAACCATTATTGAAATGGTATTTGTCAAAGATTAGATCTAATGGAAGACACATATGCGGTCCAGGGTTGCCAAAAGTTCATGAACACATCCATGTCTTGTCTCAGTGCGAATGTCAACTTTTCCATCGAGTAAATGTCTTGGATCACGTTAGTCCAATCTTCAGGTGTAGGACAGTCCTTCAACATCCATTTTTTAGTTAGAGCTTTTTTGCTTGCCAATATTAAAACATTGAATAAGTATTTTTCTCCTCGTCTTTCCAGTGAGTCCGGTAGTAAACCCAAATACAAAGTTACAAAAGAAAAGGGAACTGTAATTTTGAATATTTTCCCCAATATTGTCTGTACCTTGGTCCAATATTGGTGGATAACTGGGCATGACCAAAACACATGAAAATGATTTGCAGTCTTTTCACCACACAAGCGCCAACAGTTCAATCCCTTATGGGTAAATTTGTTTTGTGCAGGTGTTCTGAAAAATCTTGCCAAGTTTTTCCATCCAAATTCTCTCCACTGCAGGGATGAGGTACTTTTCCATTGCTGTTTATTTAGCTTTTCCCATATTTCCAGTTGTAAAGTGAAATTCCCCTCTTTTTCCCATCTCTCTTTTATATAAGATGTGTTGTCTCCTTTTAAGTCTTGAAGACCTTGGTATATTTTAGAAATGTATCTGATCCCTGGGATCCCTTTATATGCCATTAAGAAGACCTTCAGAACACCTGACTGGGCCCTTTCCAAAACCTCCTTTTTAAGTATATTGTTTATGTGGTGTCTAAGCTGGAAGAACCTGTAAAGGTCTTGATTTATTAGGCCTTGTTTTTTCAAATCTTCAAAACTTCTTAAGATTTGCCCTTTAAAAAAATCGTAATATTTTATCAGCCCTTTCTCCTTCCACTTTTTAAATCTGGTGTCTGTTTTATTAGGAGTAAAGTCCTGATCATAGGCGATCCATTGCAGAAGTCGATAGGGCTCTTTAGTTTGATTCTCTCTGACTATCTTAAACCAAATTTTTAGCGGGGTCTCTATCCACGGGTTAGTGTTATTCAAAAGCTTAGGTAAGACATTGTTCCCTATTATCGCCTGTAGGGGGATGTCACTTGTTATTTGGCATTCGATCTCCTTCCATTGTGCAGTGTAGACTGGGTTACATATCTCTACTAAAGTTTTAATTTGTGCGGCTTTAAAGTAGTCCCTGATATTTGGCAGTGCGAGCCCACCTTTGTCTTTGTTTAGCTGTAGGGTTCTATATCTGATTCTAGGTCTCTTGCCCTGCCATATGAATCTTGAGATCCTTCTGTCCAGCTCCTGCCATGTTTTTTTGGGAGGTTCTACCGGTATTGTTTGGAAAAGGTATAGAAGACGTGGAAGTATATTCATTTTGACTGCTTCAATTCTTTGTGCAGTACCCAAGAATGGTATCATATTCCATCTTGCTAGGTCAGATTTTATTTTTGTCACCAGTGGATCATAGTTTAGTGATATAATTTTGTTGAGTTGTTTCGGGATATTGACCCCCAGATATTTCATAGATTCCGACTCCCAGTTAGTTTTGAGTTTGCTTAGTGAATAATGATTTGGGTCATAGTTGAATGTTAAAACTTGGGTTTTATGCATATTTAATTTGTACCCCGATAAATCTCCATACTCTGAAAAAACTGAGGTTAGTTCTGGTAAAGAAGTGTCCGGCTGCCCTAGGTATATTAAAATGTCATCAGCAAAGAGTGCTATTTTATGTTCCTTCTGACCAAGTGTAATACCTTGAATTTTTTGGTTTTGTCTTATCCATTGGCTCAGAGGTTCTATGAAGATTGCAAAGAGCAGTGGAGACAGGGGGCAGCCCTGACGACATCCTCTTTCCAGTTCAAAAGATGATGATAAATTACCGTTAATCCTTATTTTAGCTGTTGATTTTTTATATAATGCCTGTATAGTTCTAATGAAGTTGTTATGAAAATTGAAACTGGATAAGATTCTATATAGAAAAGACCAGTCAACCGAATCGAATGCTTTTTCAGCATCTAATCCCAATATGACTGCATTTAAGTTATATTTTTTTATATGATGAATTATGTGTAAAGTGCGTCGAATGTTGTCTTGTGTCTGTCTTTGTCTTATAAAACCTGTTTGGTCTAAATGAATTAGGTCTGTCAGTATATTTTCTAACCTTTTGGCAAGGATAATGGTAAAAAGCTTATAGTCCTGATTTAGTACACTGATTGGTCTGTAGTTGGAGCACTCTAGTTTATCCTTTTCAGGTTTAGGTATAACTGCAATGACCCCTTCTCTCCAGGAGGGGGGGATTTCCCCTGTGTGGAGGACATAATTAAATGTTTTCAGGAGGAGAGGAGATAGTTGCTGTTTAAAGGTTTTGTACCACTCTGCTGTATAGCCATCAGCTCCTGGGGATTTGTTAGCTTTAAGTTTCATAATTGCTTTTTCCAATTCTTTAGGATGTATTTCTGACAGTAGTGTTTTATTTTGTGACTCCGTAAGTTGGGGAAGGTTTAATGTGTTTAGGAATGCCTCGGATGCGTTTTTATGTTTTTTGTGGGAGTATAAGTTCTTATAGTAATTCTCGAAGTTTTTAAGAATATCCTGAATTCTGAATTTTATTTCCTTTGATACTGGGTCTCTGATTTTGTAGATTGCTCTTTCTGTTTGATGTTTCCTCAATTTATAGGCTAGCAATTTTGCCGATTTACTGCCTGCTTCATAGTATTTTTGTTTCAGAAATGTAAGTTTCTTCTGGATTTCTATTGTGTAGATCTCATTTATTTGGTTTTTAATTTCCTTAATCTTGAGCGAGTCAGTAGAATGAGTGTTACCTTTGTGTTCTTTTTCTAGGTTCCTAAGTTCTGACTCTAATGTGGATAGTTTTTCTTGTCTTAGTTTCTTTTGGGTTGCCAGTTTTGCAATAATCTTTCCTCTTATTACAGCTTTACATGCATCCCACAGTATTAAAGGGGATACTTCTCCATTATCGTTATCTTCCAAATATCTGAGAATATCTGATTCCAATTCATCTTTCAATGGTCCTTTCAGGACATTTGAATTGAACCTCCAAGAAAATGTATTATTTGTGTATTTTTGGATATTTAAGTCCATGTAGATCGGACTGTGGTCGGAGAGATCCATCAGTCCTATTTTACATGTTTTTACTCTTCCAATGTCTCTATTAAACATAAAAAAATAGTCAATCCTTGAGTAAGATGAATGTGGAGTTGAGTAAAATGTATAGTCTTTTACACTGGGGTTGAGTTCCCTCCACACGTCACAGATTCCCAATTCTTTTAGTAGCATCCGAGTCTTCCTGTTTTGGGTGTTATTTTGATGTGGGGAATTACCAGAAGCATCCCAGTATGGATTCAGTCTAAGATTGAAGTCCCCACCACATATCCCTAAACCTTGAGCTTTAGTTATCATTAGGTCGAATACATTTTTATAAAATTTCCAGTTAGCCCCTGGGGGAGCATACACATTCAGCAGGGTGATATCTTCTCCCTCTAGCCGCCCAGTTACCAAACTGTATCTCCCTTCTTTATCTTTGTGTTCTGATTTTTTTTCAAATGTAATTTTGGTTGATATCAATGTCGCTACTCCCCTCCTCCTCCCTGATTTATATGAAGATGAAGAGATCATTTTAAACCCTTGTCTACTGAGTTTATTGTGTTCCACGTCTGTTAGGTGGGTTTCTTGTAAAAGTATTATTCCTGCTTTGTCTTTTTTCATTTTGCCTAGAATCTTGGATCTTTTAACTGGATTCAGGATTCCTTTTACATTATATGAAATTATTTTGGTTACACCCTGTTTCTCCATTGTGTTGTTTTGTTTAGTATAACTGTGTGGTGGCCCTCTTTTGTGCTACTCAGAAACTGAAAGAACATTAAAAACAAGAAAAACATTAAGAACATAGTGTAAAAAACTTTAAAACAAAAAGCTGTCATAAGAACTTCCTGAGCTGAGGTCTTTTTAAAGACCCTGTAAGAGCCTTGATGGAGTGAAGGCTCTGAGGGAGATTCCTCAAACTCTGTTACGTGTTGAGGGCCCTCTCTTACCACTGAAAGTAGTCCCATGCTTTTAACGTGAGTTTCAGAACCCAATCCAAACTTGTAATGATTTTTTTTTTTTCCTTTTATGCCTAAACCCTGTGAAATTGTGTGCACCCTCCCACCCCCATCACATCAAACATTCACGCAAAAACAGTATTTGTTAGTATGAGGAGAACATGTGGATTATTGTCACATTTCTATTTTAACAAGTTTTTTTTTTTTTATTACAAAGACTTATTTGTTTCAAATAATATGATTGTTCCATGAAATGTTTTACCACATGCTGAATATGCATCTCCTTTAATGTTTGTTACCTTGTATGAGGAGGGTTGGATGTGCGGATTGATTCAAGAGAAAAAAAAAAAAAAAAAAAAAAAGGTCGCTATTCCAACCTGAAAACGGATAGTTTATCCGCGACGCTCTGGTGCTGGGTTTCCCGCTGCTGGTCCGTGGATTTTGAAGGTCTTTGTGTTGTCCATGTTTGCGCTTTGATCTTCTCACTCGGGTCTGCTGGGGGTTTAAATACCGTTACCGGGAGGCCTCTTTTCGCCATGTCAGCTGTTGCTTCTTCCGCCGAATTATAGAGACACGTTTCATCGCCGTAGAAGACCCTTAACTTCGCAGGAAATGGTGTCTGAAAGCGCAATTTCTTCTCTCTTAACACCTTTTTCGCGTCATTGTATTCCCTGCGCTTTTTAAGGACCTCCGGGGCGTAATCGTGTTCCACGTAGACTTTTCTCTCCTGGTGCATAAATCCTTTTTTCTGCCAGGCCAGTCTTACAACCTCTTGTTTTATTTTGAAACTGGAAAATCTTACCAACACCGAACGTGGGGGCGCTTCCGCCGCCGGCCTAGCGGCTAATGAACGATGTGCCTTTTCTATCTTCAAGTCGGTGGTTTGTGGAATATCCAATTTCTCTCTTAGTAAGGATTCCACGCATTCTGCCATTGAGTTAAAACCATTTTCGGTTCCTTCTATCAGACCATGAATTCTTATGTTGTCTCTTCTTTGTTTTCCTTCTTGGTCGGTTAGCTTAGCCTCTATAGCTGCTTGTCTTTTGCGTAGGTCTAGCACAGAATCTTCGAGCACTTTTATTCGATCCTCTGTTTCCAAGATTCGGTTCTCGGCCTGGTCCACTCTGCTGTTTGTCCTTTTCAATTCTTCTCTGAATTCCCGAAATTCGGCCGTAACATCTCGGCGAAATCGTCGTAGCTCCTCAAATAGTGATTTCAGGCTAACCCTTTTGTTAGCTATCACCAGTTCCTCGTCTTCTGAACGGAGATCTTCCAGTTCGGATTCTCCGGCCGATACGTGTCCTGGCCTGGAGAATTTCAGTTTCTTCTGTTTTCCTTTAGACATGATGATTTTGTCTTTTGATTTTCACTCCTCCAAAAATCCGTTAAGTTTGATTTTCAAGGTGTTATCCTGGATTGGGTCTGAGAACTTCAGTGTTAAGCTGCAGTCGCCATGGCGTCCAGACCGGAAGTCCACACCTTACTAAATTTTTAAACAGTATTTTCATTACACAGCACGTTACTGCAAAAGTAGTGACATTACTCCCAAGACTGATCCTAACTGATCTAAAACAGGAAAAGTTTAATCTGATTTAATGTCAGACAGTGAGAACAAAAAGATTATGTGTCTTTTTATAATGTATGTAAATTTCTGGTTTCAACTGTATGTGTATTAACAACATACTTCAAAAAGTTACTTGTTTTTTATGAAAGTTTCAGGGGAGTTTGGAAATGGATGAAGAAACAGTTAGTTGAATGAATGCACTGCCTTGTCAGATGTTTGATGGTCACCAGCAAAGGGTACTACCTCAAAAAAACAAAAGAGAGAGTGATAAAAAAAATATGTATATATATTTCCTCGGAAGTTTTCACTGCTGTGGTGCCATCTATTTTCTCTCTAAGGTCACTCCAAAGTAGTGTTGTTATCAAGACCACACTAACAGAGACCAAGACATGATCGAGACCAAGACCATATTATTAGTTCCTTTTCTGAGTAACTACAACAGTGCTAAAACAAACACAACCATCTTTAATTGACTCAAAAATCCTCAACCATCTGTAGTTAACACAAACATGAAATGTCTACATGTTCTCAAAAGTCCCATCAACAGGAAAATGGTTGCAGCTCTCCCCTCCTCTTTGTTCCCTCTCATCATCTCCTTCTTGTGCAAAGTGGGCAGGGTTGTGACCATTAGCATTGATATAAAATTACACCTGCAAATTACTTTATTGTTGCATTTCTTTGTAATCATACATATACAAATAAACATGTCCTGGTCTTGATTTAAAATCCCAAGTCCATTTTCTCCAAGACTGAGACAAGACAGAGTAAAAATGATTCCGATTCCAAGATGAGATGGAGACACTTCCTTTTTCCATTATCTCATTCCATAATATCCTTATGTGATATTGTGTTGGGAGTTGATTATCACTCAGAAACACTCTTAATGGCTAATTTTACCTCTTGCTCTGTCATGTCTGTAGGCTTCCCGCCGCATACTGGATGATGAACTGACTGCTCGTCTCGCCATCCAGACTCAGGCCTTCTCTTACCACCACTCCTCTCTTTCCACTGAGAGCAGCTCAACTTCCAATTCCACTTATGAGCGAATCTTCCCGCTCTGCACTGACTACCAGGAGCCTTCACGCATCATCAGGAAACTGCCTGAATTTTCTCATCCCTCTGAGCACCTTGGTTAGTCAGAATAAATCTGAATATCTGTTACACTGGTTAGTTTCAGGCCTGATCCTGTGATTTTTTTTTCCTTTTTTCTCAGAAACAGAAACAAGCATCTCCTGTAGAGCATTTGCAAACAGTGGTTCAGATAGTGCTCCCCACTACGCAGAGGCAGACATCATCAGCCTGCAGGAGTCTTTGGACAGCAGCACCTACTCCATCACAGCTGTCAACATGAATCTATTTGCTGGCGCCGACTCAACCATGCAAGAGTTCCCCAGAAAGAAGCTCACCTTCAAGGAGAAACTGGGAGAGGGCCAATTTGGAGAAGTATGAGCCATGTGTCAACTTTAGTCTTTGTTGGCATGGCTCTAGGAATTCTTTCTCCCTTCGCCATCATTGTATTGGTGTAACTTTATTGTTCTGATTTAAAAGTCAGTGATGAAGCTTTGTCAGAGCACCGTAATGGGAAATCCCTTTACACTAAGTGGAATTAAAAAGGAGCTTAACTGATTTAAGTGGCTCAGTGAGTTTGATGGACTGACAGTGTTTTTCTTAACAGGTGCACTTGTGTGAGGCAGAGGGCATGCAGGACTTCTTGGCAGGGGACTTGTCTATTGAAGGAAACAGTGAATCACCACTGTTGGTTGCTGTTAAAACACTGCGAGAAGATGCAAACAAGAATGCAAGGTAAAAAGCTTCTGCTACTGTCTACAGTGTGCTTATCTCCAGCTCACTATGTCTATTCAGTCAATTGTCAGTTAAGTTGTAAATTACAGTTTGCACCTGCTGTGGTGCAGGAATGACTTCCTGAAGGAGATCCGCATCATGTCTCGTCTAAGGGACCCCAACATCGTCCGTCTGCTGGCCGTGTGCGTGGATGCTGACCCTCTGTGCATGATCACAGAGTACATGGAAAACGGAGACCTGAACCAGTTCCTGTGCAGTCTCAGACTAAAGGAAACTGGTGAAGAAGACTCATCAGAAGAAGAGGGGGATGAGGGGAAGGGTATGGTCAGGTAACCTACCCTATTTTGAAATAATATAGAATTATGTATATGCTCACTACAGTTAATATTTTATATTCTCTCTCCAATGACCTTCTCAGTTACACCAAACTAATTGGCATGGCCATACAGATTGCATCTGGTATGAAATACTTGTCCTCTCTCAACTTTGTCCACCGTGATCTGGCAACCCGCAACTGCCTTGTGGGTAAGAACTACACCATAAAAATTGCTGATTTTGGCATGAGTCGGAACCTCTATAGAGGGGACTACTACCGGATCCAAGGCCGAGCCATTCTGCCCATTCGCTGGATGTCATGGGAGAGCATCCTACTAGTAAGTGACCTGAAAAACTACTACATCATCACTTTAATTATTCCAGTAGCACTTTATTGGTTGTGTCCATTATTAAAACTTTATTCCAGACACACAAAGGGTCCATAACACAGATCAGACAACATTAAAACACATGACTAAAAAGAGAAAGAGAAAAGAATATATTAACAGTGGTGTGAAAAAGTGTTTGCCCCCTTCCTGATTTCTCATTTTTTTGTATGTTTGTCACACTTAAATGTTTCAGATCATCAAACAAATTTAAATATTTTACAAAGATAACACAAGTAAATACAAAATGCAGTTTTTAAATGAAGGTGTGTATTATTAAGGGCAAAAAAATCCAAACCTACAATACCCTGTGTGAAAAAGTGATTGTCCCCGGTTAAAACATAAATTAACTGTAGTTTATCACATCTTTGGAAAGCTGAGTTCAATTTCTAGAGCCACACCCAGGACTGATTACTGCCACACCTGTTCTCCATCAATAAATCACTTAAATAGGACCTGCCTGGCAAAGTGAAGTAGACCTAAAGATTCTCAAAAGCTAGACATCATGCTGCGATCCAAAGAAATTCAGGAATAAATGAGAAACAAAGTAATTGAGATCTATCTGTCTGGAAAAGGTTATAAAGCCATTTCTAAAGCTTTGGGACTCCAGTGAACCACAATGAGAGCCATTATCCACAAATGACGAAAATATGGAACAGTGGGGAACCTTCCCAGGAGTGGCTGGCTGACCAAAATTACCCCAAGAGCGCAGCGACGACTCATCCAGGAGGTCACAAAAGACCCCACAACAACATCCAAAGAACTGCAGGCCTTACTTGCCTCACTTAAGGTCAGTGTTCATGACCCACCATAAGAAAGAGACTGAACAAAAATGGCCTGCATGGCAGAGTTCCAAGACGAAAACCACTGCTGAGCAAAAAGAACATAAAGGCATCTCAGTTTTGCCAGAAAACATCTTGATAAGAAACTTGGTTCAAAGAAACTTGGTTCAGCCTGGGCCAGTATGAAAACTATTGCAGGCCTTCAGAGCACAGAGCGCAGTAATCGTGTGTTAGATGGTTTTAATTCAGACACAGAGCTGGCTAATGCTCTTAATTGTTTTTATGGTCGTTTTGACTCCTTTGATTTTAGCACAGAAACCCAAGATTTGAAACAGAAACTCAAAGACAATCAGCACTTTAATATTGAGGTGCAGGATGTTAAAAGGGAGTTCTGTGCTGTAAAAGTGAACAAAAGTCAGGGCCCTGATAATATATGTGGGCGCTTGGTAAAGTCCTGTGCACATGAACTGAGTCCTGTATTTCATTACATTTTCAATAAGTCCTTACAGACACAACATGTGCCTAAGATCTGGAAAGAAGCCGTGGTTGTTCCCGTTCAAAAATCCAGCTGTCCTAAAACGGTAAATGACTCTAGACCAGTTGCTTTGACTTCAATTTTAATGAAAATTTTTGAAAAACTGGTCAGATGTGAGGTCCTAAAGCAGACTGAGCATGCATTGGATCCTCTGCAGTTTGTCTATAGGCCTCACAGAGGAGTGGAGGATGCCACTGTCACTCTGTTTAACATGCTTTTTAAACATCTGGATTTTAATGGGACACACGCCAGACTTTTACTTGTGGACTTTTCCTCCGCCTTTAATACAATCCAACCTCATATCTTAGTTGAAAGGCTCCTGCAGCAATTTGATTTGAGCAATAATCTGGTGGGTTGGATTCTGGATTTCTTAACCGACAGGACACAGAGAGTAAGGGTCAATGGTACATTGTCTGACCTAAAGTGCTCTTCTACTGGCTCTCCTCAGGGTTGTGTGTTGTCACCACTACTCTTCATCCTGTACACAAACATGTGTCGGAGCGGACATGACAACAGACACATTATAAAGTATGCTGATGACTCAGTTATTGTCAGTCTCCTCCAGGATGGTGAGAGTGGCCACGGCCCAGTAGTTGATGATTTTGTTCACTGGTGTGAGAATTCCTACCTGCAGCTGAATACGACAAAAACTAAAGACATGATTATTGACTTTAGAAGGAAAAATCCCAGGCACAAAGTCACCGTACTAAAAGGCCAGACCACCGAATGTGTACAATCCTACAAATATCTTGGGACGATTATTGATAGTAATTTAAATTTTGAAGAGAACTGTGAAAGGGTGTGCAAAAAGGGTCAGCAACATTTGCATTGCTTGAGAAAACTTGCACGCTTCCAAGTTGACCGAACCATAATGACAATGTTTTATCGGGCTTTTATTGAATCTGTTTTATCCTTTTCTTTAGTGTCATGGTTTGGTCAGATAAAACTGAAACAGAGGAAATCCTTGGATCAGGTAGTTAGATGGTCCAGTCGTTTGCTTGGTGAGCCACAGTTGAGCCTGACATCCCTGTACACCAGACAAGTACAGAGGATGGCTACCTCCATTTTAAATGATGACTCCCACCCTTTGCACTGCCACTTTCAGCTTCTTCCCTCAAGACGGAGGTTTGCTGTCCCAAAAAGTAGAACCCAGCGCTACAAAAACAGCTTTGTCCCTGCTGCTGTCAAAGAGTTGAACAAGCTATAAAAATATATTGCACATAATTTAGGTACCTACTTATTAACTCCATTTTATATTTACTTATTTTTGTAGGATGTCACTTGGGTTCTAAATATTTTATTGGGTTTTAGACCTTTGAGTTTTTAACCTCTTTGACTAGTTTTTAACTTTTAATATGACCCTTCTCTCTTACCTCTGGTTTTTCTCCCATCTCTTTGTCTTTTTATACCCTGATTGATGGAGCCTTGAGTATTCTTATCATGTTTATAGTCAGCTTCATATGTGCCTGTGTTTGTGTCTATGTTGAATGTAATTTGTGGCTTGTAAATATGGATGTCACCAGACTGCAAAACAAATCTGCCTACGGGTACAAATAAAGTAACCTGAACCTGAACCTGAACCTGATGATCCCCAAGACTTTTGGGAAAATACTCTGTGGACTAACGAGACAAAAGTTGAGCTTTTTGGAAGGTGTGTGGCCCATTACATCCAGCGTAAAAGTAACACAGCATTTCAGAAAAGGAACATCATACCAACAGTAAAATGTGGTGGTGGTAGTGTGATGGTCTGGGGCTGTTTTGCTGCTTCAAGACCTGAAAGACTTGCTGTGGTAAATGGAACCATGAAAGCTGCTGTCTACCAAAAAATCCTGAAGGAGAATGTCTGGCCATCTGTTGGTGACCTCAAGCTGAAGCGCACTTGGGTTCTGCAGCAGGACAATGATCCAGAACACACCAGCAAGTCCACCTCTGAATGGCTTAAGAAAAACAAAATGAAGACTTTGGAGTGGCCTAATCAAAGTCCTGAACTGAATCCGATAGAGAAGCTGTGGCATGACCTTAAAAAGGCGGTTAATGTTCGAAAGCCCTCCAATGTGGCTGAATTACAACAATTCTGCAAAGATGAGTGGGCCAAAATTCCTCCATAGCACTGTAAAAGACTCATTGCCAGTTATCGCAAATGCTTGATTGCAGTTGTTGCTGCTAAGGGTGGCCCAACCAATTATTAGGTTTAGGGGGCAATCACTTTTTCACACAGGGCCATGGAGGTTTGGATTTTTTTTCCCTCTTAATAATAAACACCTTCATTTAAACCTGCATTTTGTGTTTACTTGTGTTATCTTTGTCTAATATTTAAATTTGTTTGATGATCTGAAACATTTAAATGTGACCAACATACAAAAAAATGAGAAATCAGGAAGGGGGCAAACACTTTTTCCACACCACTGTATATATAAAAACAGAATTAATGAAAGCACCAAGGTGCTGTGCCTCGGTGCCTGTGGCATGGTAGCATGGGCAGCTGTAAAATAGTGGCACTCCGACCTCTACTGGCCCAGGATAGTTATTACAACACCTTTTTTTCGCTGCGACATTGACAGAAATGGTGAGTTAAATTTGTGTTTATTTAAAAAACAAAGTTTTATTTCAAAATTCTGGCAAATTAAAAGTCGAGAAAATATGGTCATACAATGATACAAGCCTTTAGTTGCACTTTATTTTGACTGGGCGAGCTGAAAAGCTGGTAACAGACAGACAGACGGACAGATTCAACCACACACACACAGATGCATTAACTGATTACCATATGCCTCTCTGTTTCACCAAGGCATAAAAAGGTAGTTTATCATGGCAATGTGCTCTCAGCCTGAATGAGTAACGATAGCAACTCTTGCTTGGGTTGCTTAAAGCCACAATGATGCCATTCCTACTTACATCCAGGCAACATTTAAATCTGAACATAAAATTTCATAAAAGAGCCTCTAAAGTTGGGACTCCAGACGACACAAACAACTGAGTGGCGCTGTGCCACCTAGGAACATGAATCAGCATCCACATACAGTCATTGTAGACCACTCTGAGCCTCCTGAAACTGCTGGTGCTATAACTGCACCACAAGTGAGCTGTATACATATGTACAAAGAGATTTAAAAATATGACTTTTCAGATGGTATACGCACATACTAAACCATCTAACATGTTGGCTTGGGCATAAAGTTTACAGCACTGTCTATATACATCTCTTTCATCAGTCAGATCATCAGTGATGACATGGCCAATATATTTATTTCTTTACATAATGTCAGAGCATTCTTACACAGGTAGAAAGTAGGAAAAACTAATTTTCTATCTACTCTACTTTTGGCAATCATGACATTGTAGGGAAAGGAGCAAGCGTGACAACGGGCTGGAACAGCACAGACTTTATTCTCCTCTCCACAAGTCAAGTTGACAAGAATCCTCCCCAGTTCGCAGGCTCTCTCCCTTTTATACTTTAATCCCTTGCCTAGTGACCTGGGGGCTCACACCACAATCCACATTGAATAAACAGTCTGCACGGCGCATTAGCATGACATAGTACATCTCATTACATTATCATAACACTCGCTGGTGTGCTGCTTCTTCCTCCTCCCTGTAGCCAGCATCTGCACCTCTACTGTCTCGACTCCACCCCCGGTCAGCTTCCCACTTCACTGTCCATTGTCTGGGTGAAGGATGTCGCCTCTGTGTCCCCCACACCACCACCTCCCGAACACCCAGAATGGGCTTCAACCCCTTTATCCTGTGGGTTTCAGCCGACATCCATATCGGCTGTAATGGGGAGTGGCTGGCTGAGAGGCGCTGCTCTGGCGACGAGGCACCGCGGGAGGCACATCTGTCTGTAGGGGGACGGGGAGGAGGGAAGAAAACACATCCTCAAAAGCATTGTTGTTGCTGTTGCAGAGTCATTTACCTGCGGGGCCCCCAGCAGGGGGCGTCCACGCTGGGGAGCCCGAGCCAACACGACTTCCTCGTCTGCCAACACAAATGCTGGTTTGATCCTGTCAATGCAGATGGTTTTGCTGCATCCCCCAAAGTGTAACACAAAATGTTTCTCCCCAGGTTGCAGCACTCTGAACGGGCCGTCGTACGGCGGGCGCAACGGGGTCCGGCGTGTGTCGTGTCTGATGAACACAAACGATGTATTCCGCAAGTTTTTGGGGACAAAAGCAGAGGGGAAACAGTGGTGGGCCGGGCCCAGTACTCTCCCTGTTCCGTGGCATGTGGGGAATGTGAGAGTGTTTGGGCATCGGGCGCTGGGTTGTCGGGCAAAAATTCCCCGGGGAGCCGCAGCGGTTGTGAAAACACGAGTTTTGCTGGGGAGGCTGCCAAATCCTCCTTCGGTGCGGAGCGCAAACCCAACAAAACCCACGGCAGTCAATCCACCCAACTGGCATCGGTAAGCAAAGCCCTGAGCGCTGCTTTGAACGATCTGTGGAAACATTCGCATAACCCATTAGCCTAAGGATCGTATGCGGTAGTGCAGTGAACGCTGACCGTCAGGCTCCGGGCCATCGCAGACCAGAGGTCGGAAACGAACTGGGGGCCCCTGTCAGACGTGATGTCAGACGGAACGCCAAAACGTGCTACCCAAGTGGTCAAAAAAGCGCATGCTACTTCTGCAGACGTTGTGGACGCCAGCGGCACAGCTTCTGGCCAACGCGTGGTGCGGTCCACTACCGTTAGGAGGTGCGTAAACCCCTTTGACGGTGGGAGGGGCCCCACCAGGTCCACGTGGATGTGGTCGAACCTCTTAGCCGGGATGTGGAAGTGTTCTGGGGGGGGCCTTTGTGTGCTTGTGCACCTTGGCATGCTGGCAGCCAATGCAAGCTGCTGCCCACTCTTCCACCTGTTTGCGCAGACCTGGCCAGACGAATTTCGCCCCTACTAGCTTGACTGATGCACTCACCCCCGGGTGCGCCAGGGAGTAAATTGAGTCAAAAACATGGCGGCGCCAAGTGCATGGGACGACCGGGCGCGGACAGCCTGTGGAGATGTCACAGAGTAGGGACGGGCCCCTGGTTCGCAGTACTCTGCTCTCCAGCCTTAACCCTGCTGGTCCAGACTGGAGTGCCTAAACGTCAGCATCTCTGGGTTGCTCAGCAACCATGGCAGTGTAATCTATCCCTACGTGGACTGGGGCCACAAGCGCGCATGAGAGACGGTCCGCCACCACGTTGAGTTTACCGGCCTCATGCTTTATGTCGGTGGTAAACTCCGAGATTGCAGCGAGCTGTCTTTGCTGCTGGGCCGACCATGGTTCCGAAACCTTGGCCATGGTATAAGTTAGCGGCTTGTGGTCCACAAATGCTGTGAATCTGCGCCCTTCCAGCCAGAACTGGAAGTGACGTATGGCCAGGTGAAGAGCCAGCAGCTCCCTGTCGAACACGCTGTATTTACGCTCGTTGTCACAGGGAGATCTGCTGAAAAAGGTGAACAGCTGCCAAGAACCTGTGACGCACTGCTCCGCGACGGCCCCTATGGCCACGTCCAATGCGTTGGTAGTGAGCACAATCTGTGCCAACGGGTCTGGGTGTGCCAGTAGTGTGGCCCTAGCAAGCGCATCCTTGGCATCCTCAAACGCCTGCTCCTGCTCGGTTGTCCAGTCAATGCTGTCCGCCGGTTTGCATTTCTTAAGCGCGGTGTACAACAGTTGCATGAGCTGGACTGCGCAAGGGAGGAAATGGTTGTAGAAGTTCACCATTCCTAGGAATTCCTGGAGCACCCTTATGGTCTGAGGAAGTGGAAAATTTGCCACCGCGTGCACCTTGTCCGGTAAGGGGATTGCACCCTCTGGTGAGATGTGGTGGCCCAAAAAGTCGATTGTCGTAGCCCCGAACTGGCACTTCGCTGGGTTGATTATCAACATGTTCGTCCTCGGACGCGTCAGCCACCAGGATGTCGTTGAGGTAGACGAAGACAAACGGCAGGTCACGCAGCACAGTGTCCATCATGCGTGGGAAGGTCTGTGCTGTGCCTTTTAGATAGATAGATAGATAGATAGATAGATGTACTTTATTGATCCCAAACTGGGAAATTACAGTGTAACAGCAGCATGACAGTTGACAGCCAAACAACAGAAACACACACGACAGACAAAGGGATTACCCATGGAAAGTAAAAAAGAAACTAACACGACTATAGAACCTATATACATATAGGTTAAACACATGAATCATCCCATTGCACAAAGAAGGACTATCAGGAGCAGAGTGAAATGTGAGGTACCAGTTAGTCTGTAAGGTGCAGTGTGGCAGCATAGCTATGACCAGAATACAACATCATAGTGAGTTATTGTACAGTGAAATTGCATGTGGTAGGAAAGATTTCCTGTACCTGGCCGTTCGACAACGAAGCTGTAGTAGTCTACTGGAGAAAGTGCTTCGCTGCCTACCTAGTGTGTGGTGGAGGGGGTGATCAGGATTGTTCATGATGGATCGCAGTTTATTTAGTGTTCTCCTCTCCACCACTGTCTCAAAGGTCTCCGGTCTGAGACCAATTACAGAGCCAGCCCTCTTGATAATCTTGTCAAGTCTGTTGGTATCTCTGGCCCTGATACTGCTACCCCAACAGACCGCAGCAAAAAAGATGGCGCTGGCGACAACAGTCTGATAGAAAAGCTCCAGCATCCTGCTGCACACGTTGAAGGATCTCAGTTTTCTCAGGAAATGGAGTCTGCTCATCCCCTTCTTGTGCGCAGCATCGGTGTTGGATCTCCAGTCCAACCCGCTACTGATCCTGACACCCAGATATTTGTAGTCTTCAACCACTCCCACATCCTCCCCCCTAATCTGCAGTGGCTGAGAAGGAGCCTTCCTCTTCCTGAAGTCAATCACCATCTCTCTGGTCTTGCTGACATTCAACCTCAGGTGATTCTGCTCCGTCCACTCCACAAATCTGTCTACCAGTGCCCTGTACTCCCCCTCCTCTCCTCCTCTTATACACCCCACAACAGCTGAGTCATCAGAGAATTTTTGCAGGTGACATGACTCAGTGTTATACTGAAAGTCCGTGGTGTATAAGGTAAAAAGAAAAGGAGAGAGCACAGTCCCCTGTGGCACTCCCGTATCACTAGCCACCACTCCAGACAAGACACTGCCCAGCCTGACAAACTGTGGTCTGCCTGTCAGGTAGTCGGTAATCCAGGAGATCACAGAGCTGTCAACCCCCATCCCCCGCAGCTTCTCGCCCAGCAGCAGTGGCTGGATGGTGTTAAAGGCACTGGAGAAATCAAAAAAAGTGATTCTCACAGTATCTCCTCCACCATCCAGGTGCTGATGGGCTCGTTGCAGCAGGTAGATGACAGCATCTTCAACTCCTAAATGGGGCTGATATGCAAACTGCAGAGGGTCCAGCCACGTCTCCACCTGCGGCCTCAGGTGGGCTAAGACCAGTCTCTCCAGGACCTTCATCACATGAGATGTGAGGGCAACTGGTCGATAGTCATTCAGATCCGATGGAGATGACTTCTTGGGGACAGGAACCAGGCAGGATGTCTTCCACAGCACCGGTACTCTCTCCAGACTCAGGCTCAGGTTGTACAGGTGTGTCAGTACTGGAGCTAGTTGGTTGGCACAGGTCCTCAGGATCCTAGCGGAGATGACATCCGGGCCCGAAGCCTTCCGCTGACGGAGTCTCTTCAGCTGTTTCTCCACCTGATCTGTAGTCACCGTGAAGGGAGGGTGGGTCCTGGTGCCCCTGAGGAGGAGGAGGAGGGAGATGGAGAGAGGTTCTGCACGGGAGCGTGGGTAGGGAGGGGTGTGTGGGGGTCTGGTTGTGTTGCTCGGGTGACAGACTGTGAGTTGAACCTATTAAAAAACAGATTCAGTTCCTCAGCTCTCTCCTGGCTCCCAGATGGCTGCCTGACTCTCCCCTTGTACCCAGTTATTTGTTTCATTCCTTCCCACACATCTTTAGTGTTGTTTTGCCTGAGTTTCTCTTCCATCTTCCTCCTATAATTGTCCTTGCACCTCCTCAGCATCTCTCTCAGCTCATGCTGCACTCCCCTCAGCTTCTCCTTGTCTCCAGCCCTAAAAGCTCTCTTCTTTTTGTTCAGAAGTGCTTTCAGGTCACTGGTGACCCATGGTCTGTTGTTGGAGAAGCAGTGTACAGTCTGAGCTGGCATGGTCTTGTCTTCACAGAATCTAATGTATTCTGTGATGCATTTGGTCATATTGTCTATGTCCACCCCATGTGGTTCACAGAGTCCACTCCAGTCTGACGTCTCGAAGCAGTCCTGCAGTGCATCAGCAGCCTCCTGTGTCCACCTCCTCACAGTCTGTGTATAAGCAGGCTGCCTTTGCACAAGGGGGACGTACTTGGGTGTTAACATGACCATGCAGTGATCTGATTTACCAATGGAGGGCAGAGCTGTGGCACTATATGCATCTCTGACATTGGCATACAGTAAATCCAGTGTTTTGTTCTCTCTGGTGGGACAGTCAACAAACTGGTGAAAGTTTTTCCCACTGAGACATGGTTAAAATCACCTGTGATGGCCATGAATGCATCCGGGTGCTTCTCCAGTAATGTGGCCGCAGTGGAGCTGATGACGTCACAGGCCACCGCTGCGTCAGCTGACGGAGGGACGTAGACAATAACAATTAAAGCGCACTTCATTTCTCGCGGCATATAATAAGGTCTCATACTGACAGCCAGCAGTTCAATGTCCGGGCTGCAGAACTGTTCCTTCACATAAATGTGCCTGGGATGACACCACCGCTCATTAACAAGAAGAGCCACGCCTCCTCCTCCCTTTTTCCTGCTGCTTTTCATATCTCTGTCCCCCCGTATAGTCTTAAAGCCAGGTATCGCTACGTTTACATCTGGGATCTGTGAGTGTAACCATGTCTCCGTAAAACACATGAAACTACACTCACGATACTCCTTTTGTGTCCTGACCAGCGCTGTGATCTCATCAGTCTTGTTTCCCATGGAACGCAAGTTTCCGCTGATGATCATCGGTACAGCCGGCTTATGCTTCCTCCTCCTCCTCCTCACCTTTGCTCCAGCCCTTTGCCCGCGGTGTCTCGTCTTCAGCTCGTCCGGGATGAGGGGCTTCACTGCCGGCCGCAGCGCTCCAGGAGCCGGCCTCCTCAGCACAATCAGCTGTTCACGAGTGTAAACAATGCGTCCACCCCCACCTCTGTTGACCTCCATTGTCCGAGGAAGAGAAAAAAGTGACGAAAACTAGAAAAAAGACCGGCTAAAAGGAGAGAAAAGTTGGTCCAGTCTTAGTCCGAGTATTCCTACAGAGCCCTGGTTAATAAGAGACACACTATATACAGGTATAAACAGATAGAAACACAAAGACACGAGAGAGTTGCTGCTGGTACGGCTGCCCTGCCTCCGGCGCCATTACAAAACAAACAAAAAAAAAAAAAACGAACAGCATGCATAAAAATTCGAAAAGTCAGAACGGGGTAATCACTGCCATTTTGGGTATGTCTTCCTCGCGCACCGGGACCTGGTGGTACCCACGGACCAGGTCCACCTTGGAAAAAATGCATGCCCTGATGAGGTGGACGGAAAATTCCTGAATATGGGGAATGGGGTAGCAATCGTGTGCTGTAGCGTTGTTTCACTGGCAGAAGTCGCCACATGGTCACCACAATCCCTCGGCTTTAGGCACCATGTGCAGCGGGGACGCCCATGGGCTATTGGAGCGCCTGACGATGCCTAATCTCTCCAAATTGGCGAACTCCTCGCGTGCACTGGCCAGTTTAGCTGCATCCAGGCGGCAAGGGCGTGCAAAAATGAGTGGCCCCGTGGTGGGGATAAAGTGCTTGACCCCATGCTTAGTGACGGCCACCGAAAGCATCGGAACCGTAAATGCTGGAAACTGTGTGAGTAGTTGTTGGAACTTACCCCCTGGTGCTGTGACACTGGCGAGTGATGTGGACCCGGTTCCTCAAGCTGTGCAGAGCAGAGAATAAAAAGACAGGGCATTAATCAGACGTCTATTAGTAACTTTGACTAATAGTCCGTGCGCACACAGAAAATCTGCGCCTAAGATGGGGTAGTTACATGCCGCCATGATAAAGGACCATTGGTAGTTGTGGCTGTGCAAACATATGGTCAGTGTCCTCTCACCAAAAGTTTTAATGTCTGAGCCGTTGGTGGATGCCAGCTGGGGGCAGCTACTCCCAGCCAACCAGTCTGCGTTAGACGGCAGGATGAGGCTCTTTTGAGAGCCGGAGTCCACGAGGAATCGTCTCCCCGAACGTGAGTCCGTCAAGTAGAGCAGCTTGCTTGTGTCACCAGTGGCCCCAGCTGCTAACAACTGCCGGTCCTGGCGTTTCCCGACCTCCTGTATTGGCAAGGTGGCACACATCGCCGTGCGTCTTCTCCGAAACGGCGGTGGTAGAAGCAGAGCACGCCCTGCCGGTGCTTCTTGGCCACCGCGCCAGCCACCATGGAAGGCTCTTCGCTGTCGGCGGTCATCTCCGTGGGCTCCGGCGTCGCTGCGTTCACCACAAACGTTCTGGTCCCCAGGATAATCCGGTCCGCTTCTTTTGCCAGCGCCCGGTAGTTCTGCATGGCCAGCAGCGGTGAGTTGGTGAGGACTGCCCTGGCCACCGTCGGGAGGTTACGGAGGAAAAGGTGTGCGAACAGGAACGGCTCGCCATCTGTGCCCATCAACGCCAACATCTTCTCCATCAATTCGAGCGCCAAGCCGTCTCCCAACTCTGAGCGTGTCAGGAGTCGTTCCGCTCTCTCACAGTCCGACAGTGTATAGCGCTGGGTCAGCACAGTCTTAATGGCGTTGTATATGCTGTGGGCTGGGGGCTGTTGGAGCAGGCTTGCCACTGCATGCGTCCAGCGCTGCTACGACATAGTAATACTTCGTGTTGTCTGATGTCACTCCCCAGAGCATGAACTGGGCCTCCTTGTGTAGGAACCAAGCCGTTGGGTCGTGTAGCCAAAAATCCGGGAGCTTGACCGAAACAGCACAGGCGGTGCTGGCGCTTCCAGACAGGGCCGTCTCCGGGGTGTTCGCCTAATATTCCATCATATGTCTCAGGGTCACCAGTGTAGGGAAAGGAGCAAGCGTGACAACGGGCTGGAACAGCACAGACTTTATTCTCCTCTCCACAAGTCAAGTTGACAAGAATCCTCCCCAGGTCGCAGGCTCTCTCCCTTTTATACTTTAATCCCT
The DNA here is from genome assembly GCA_020510985.1 of Pholidichthys leucotaenia. Taxonomy (NCBI): domain Eukaryota; kingdom Metazoa; phylum Chordata; class Actinopteri; order Cichliformes; family Pholidichthyidae; genus Pholidichthys; species Pholidichthys leucotaenia. The sequence goes on from CM035846.1 coordinate 170,045,083, forward strand.
TGCCTAGTGACCTGGGGGCTCACACTACAATCCACATTGAATAAACAGTCTGCATGGTGCATTAGCATGACATAGTACATCTCATTACATTATCATAACACTCGCTGGCGTGCTGCTTCTTCCTCCTCCCTGTAGCCAGCGTCTGCACCTCCACTGTCTCAACTCGACTCCCCGTCAGCCTCCCACTTCACTGTCCATTGTCTGGGTGGAGGATGTCGCCTCTGTGTCCCCCACACCATTACTTTTTCTTAACCATTAAAAACTATATCATGATTTCTACCATACTCTGAACATACCTTGAATAAAAGCTGTAGTCTAGCACTGTAAGGATTAAAAATTGCCAGTCATCTGCATATATAAGGTGATTGATGACAAGATCCCCAACAAGACAACCTGTATGACAACCACTCAGTTGTTTTGACAAGTCATCCACACACACACACACACACACATATATATATACGTATATATATATATATAAAATAAAACAGGAGACAGAATACCACCTTGACGAACACCATTACTCACACGAAAGGATTCAGATATAGTGTTACCCCATTTAACCCGCATATTCTGGTAGGGACACTTCTATCCATCAGTTTTTCAAATAATTCCCTGTGATTAACTCTGCCAAAAGCCTTAGAGGCGTCAATAAAACCCATAAAACAGTAGAATTCTGACTTCTATATTTAAAAATAAGCTCTTTCAAAACATAAATACACATATCCATGCCATGATTTCTTTTAAAACCAAACTGGTTGTCAGTAGTGCCAACAAACTTTTCCAGCATTGGTAACAGGATTCTTTCCAGCACCTTAGAAAGGACACTAGCAAGGGCAGTAGGTCTATAGTTATCAATAGTGTTTAATTTACCAGCCTTGTCCTTTAGGACAGGGACTAACAGCACAGACATGATGGAATCTGGAAGGACACTGTGGGTTATCAGTCCTGTAAAACACAAGGCAAGCAGGGGGCAGAGCCTGTAACTGGCATTTTTTAATTGACCTCATTACACTCTAGAGCTCACATTCATCTTCATTCAGTTTTTTGGACTTTTTTTTATCCCCCACTGGTCAAAGACCAAAGGGGGATTATGTTATGGCGATGTCAGTCTGTCTGTCCATCAGTCAGTCTATCCCACAAAAGGTACCTCTTTTGTGAAATTAACTCGTCCTACAGTTTTGTTCCAAATGATTTGAAACTTGGTACTGGGGTTTGATATACACCAATGACGTGCATGGAAAAGTTGAAAATTGCTCTCCTTCAGTAAGATATCTGAATCTTGAGAGAAAACAAAGTTGGGGGATATTATATATATATATATATATATATATATATATATATATATATATATACAGTATATATATATATATATATATATATCTCCTTCCGGTTCCGGCGCCACACGAGTTGGCTGCCTTTTGCAACAGCGGCTCAATTCTGAGTCTTTTTAATCTTCCTTCTTCTTTCTGATCCGGTGATAACTTTCTGATCCGGCACACCTTTCACTCTATATATATCACGGACACACAGATTGCCCCAAAGGTCTCCCGAGTCGGCGGACGGAGCCACTGTTTACAGCAGGAGACGATACAGCAGGGAAGAGCTAGCTAGCACTCAACCGCCACCCGGTGCTAACGGAGAAACTCGACATACCGGGAGAACTGAAGCGAAAACGACACGGGTGCCGGGCTGGAGTTTAGGCGGCGTGCAAGAAATATAAGACAGAATAATAAAGAACGATGGCAAGAACCAAGCAGACCGCCCGTAAATCTACTGGAGGAAAAGCCCCCAGGAAGCAGCTGGCCACCAAAGCTGCTCGGAAAAGCATTCTGGCCACCGGCGGAGTGAAGAAGCCTCACCTTTACAGGCCCGGTACCGTGGATCTGAGAGAGATCCGTCGCTACCAGAAATTCACGGAGCTGCTCATCCGTAAGCTGCCCTTCCAGCACCTGGTGAGGGAGATCGCTCAGGACTTCAAGACCGACCTGCGCTTCCAGAGCTCTGCCGTCATGGCTCTGCAGGAGACCAGCGAGGCCTACCTGGTGGGTCTCTTCGAGGACACCAACCTGTGCGCCATCCACGCCAAGACGGTCACTATCATGCCCAAAGACATCCAGCTGGCCCGCAGGATCTGCAGGGAGAGAGCTTAGACTTTCTGCTGCACATCCACCAACCACAATGTTCCGCACTGTGTGTCTATATATATATACTGTATATATATATATATATATATATATATATATATATATATATATTATATATATATATATATATTTATTTATATTAATATGTACATATGTATACTAGCTGCTCTTGTTTTTTCTCTTGCCTTCTGATTGTTGCTCTGAGTGTTGCTATCCCTGTGCTGTTGCAATCCTGGAATTTCCCCATTGTGGGACTAATAAAGGCTTATCTTATCTCTTATCTCTTATTACAGTCACCCCAGAGTGCTCTTGTTTATCATAAAGAAACTCTAGAAATTAAACAAGTACACAAAGGTTGTATAAATACATATTATAATAATTATGGCTACATGACTTGTCTTCTGCACACTGTTGTGTCTGTTCTAGGCTTTGGAGGTAAATTAGGGTCAGAAACATCACTAATGCATAAACCATGCACTGCAAAAAATGAAATCTTAGTAAGAATATCTTAAATCAAGTATAAAATGCTTGTTTTTTTTATCTGACAAGATATTTTTTTCTTGTGCAGTTTTCTGTAAAAATTTTTTTACTTGTTATATGATATTTTTTACTTGATTGAAGCAATTTAATCTTGTTTTAAGTTTAAAAACTATGCCAATGGAGCAAGAAAATGTTACTTATCAAATTGCTTAAAACAAGGATAATTTTTTTTTTTGTATCAGGAAATTTTTACAAGTTGTGCACCTCTTGATTTTTTGCAACCTGGTGCATGCAGTGCAGCTGGCCAGTTTATCAAAAATTGATTTAGACAACAAGACTTGAAAGTGGTCAGATTGGATACAAAGTTCTTCTTCTTTTGGCTGCTCCCTTTAGGGGTCGCTACAGCGGATCACCTGTCTCCATCTCACCCTATCCATTGCATCTTCCTCTGTAACACCAACCCTCTCCATGTCCTCCTTCACTACATCCATCAATCTTCTCTATGGTCTTCCCCTTTTCCTCCTGCCTGGCAGCTCCATCTTCAACATCCTTTGTCCAGTATATCCACTATCCGTCCTCTTCACATGTCCAAACCATCTCAGCCTTGCCTCTCTTACTTTGTCTCCAAACCGCTCAACCTTAGCTGTCCCTACGATACACTCATTTCTAATCTTGTCCCTCCTAGTCACTCCCAATGAAAATCTTAGCATCTTCAACTCTGCCACCTCCAGCTCCATTTCCTGTCTTTTTGTCAGCACCACCGTCTCCAAACCATACATCATAACAGGTCTTACTACAGTCTTGTAAATCTTCCCTTTCACTCTAGTTGCAATCCTTCTGTCACAAATCACCTGACACTCGTCTCCACCCACTCCGCCCTGCCTGCACTCTCTTCTTCACCTCTCTTCTGCATTTTCCATTGCTTTGAATGGTTGACCCCAGTTATTTAAACTCATCTACTTTCACTACCTCTACTCCTTCCCATCTTCACAGTTACACCTACCTCCTTCCCATTCACACTCATGTATTCTGTCTTGCTTTGACTAACTTTCATTCCTCTTCTTTCCAGAGCATACCTCCACCTCTCCAGGTTGTCTTCCACCTGCTCCCTACTCTCACTATAGATCACAGTGTTGTCTGCAAACATTATGGTCCACGGAGACTTCTGCCTGACCTCATCTGTCAGCCTGTCCATCACCATGTAAAACAAGAAGGGGCTCAGAGCCAATCCCTGATGTAACCCCCACCCCCACCTTGAACCCATCTGTCACTCATACAGCACACTTCACAACCGTCTTGCTGTCCTCATACATGTCCTGTACCACCCTCACATACGTGTCTGCCACTCGTGACTTTCTCATACAGTACCACACTTCCTCTCTTGGCACCCTATCATATGCTTTCTCGAGATCTACAAAGACACAGTGCAACTCCTTCTGACCTTCTCTGTACTTCTCCATCACCACTCTTGGAGCAAACATTGCATCTGTAGTAATCTTTCTTGGCATGAAACCTTACTGCTGCTCACTGCTTGTCACCTCTCGTAACCTGGCTTCAACAGCTCTGTCAAAACCCTCTGTGCGCCCTATCTTTGCGCACAGAGGAGAGAAGGAAAAATGAGGATTTAACTGCAGGAACTGCCACACACACATTTATTGAACAGCAGTGAAGGGAACCATACAAAATGGCAGAGCAGCTTGGGCAAATACAGAGTTCTCTCAAAGTGCTAGGCTATGCAGGGAGAGAGGAAAGCAGTTGTGCCACACTCAGAAACGCTACCAGCGTGGCGGCACAACTGAACAGAGAAACGCTAGAGTTACTCACAGCCTAGACAAACTGGGTCCTCCAGTAGATTGGCGAGCATACACCTTCAGTGACGTGACAGTTAGACGGCGGAGCACAGCCATCTAACGCATACAATGATCCAGCGGCGTCTGTCCAGCAAAGAGCTGCTTTTGTACAGACACCACTGGCGTGGCAAATAAGGAACACCTGGGCGAGACGCGGGGGAGATGATTACCGGGGTAGGAAACAGCTGATGGAGTCAAGGGAGAGCGAGGGGGCATGGCTGGACTGATAGACTGTCAGCAGCGTGAGAGAAAGTAGGTCACAGACGCAGACTAACAGCTGCTGGTCAGGCAGTGGCAAGGATAAGGAAGTCAGTACAAATGCACACAACCAGTAAAACCAAAAACCCCCAAAGTGATCGAGACCGAGCCGGGGAAAGCCAAACTGGCTCGGCTCGTGACAGAGCCCCCCCCTTTAAGGGGTAGATTCCCAGACACCCGAGATAACATCAACTCCCCCCCAACATGAGCAACAAGAACAAACAACATGAAGTCGGGTGGGAGATAGGGGGAACAGGAAGGAGGGAACACAATACCCCGCCAAGGGTCCATAATTAACCCCCCCAAGTCCAAAGCTGTAGCGGCTCGGGAGGCCGCCCTGAGTCCCAGGCCCAGCAGGCAGTTCAGCGAACCCAGTCAGGTGGCCTGCCGAAGAACACGGGCCATCTGGCCCAGAGACTTGGTCCCTCAGGCGGTCGGCCAGCGTTGTTGATCCACCAGGGCCGATAGGGTGAGGCAGGAGGCAGTCTGCCTACCGGGAGGCTCGCTGGTGGGTGACCAGACCAAAGGGAGGGGACCCCCATAGCATAGGACTGGGAGGAGAAGGGGACCACAGCGTCCTCATAGCGAACCGCAGCGCCCGCGGTGGCCCCTGACCGGACTGGCTCCGCTGCACCCACAATGGACTCCAGGGGGAGCCTAACTGCACCCGTGGTGACCTCTGGCTGAGGTTCAGCTACACCCACGATGGCTCCCAACTGGGCTGGCTCCACTACACCCACGATGGACCCCGATTGGGTCAAAGCTGCCCCTGCGGTGAGAGGGCCGACCCGCAGAAACACCAAGCTGAGGAGGCGATCGATGGGAGGAGCCCTGACGACCTTGGCAGGAGGGCTGAAGCAACGATATCCTCCCTTGGCAGGGCCAGACCCTCGGCGCCCTCCGGCGGCAACTCCGCAGCACCCACAGTGGACCCCAACTGGGCCAAGGCTGCACCCTCAGTGGAACCCGTGCTGGAGTGTGGCCTCCATGACGGGTCCGGACAGGAGCGCAGCACCCACGTCGGGCTGATCCCAGAGCACAGCCCCCACGATGGACCAAGGCCGGCTTGCCGCATCCACGGAGATGCAGTCTGCGGAGGGACCCACGTGACGGCGTTGGGCAGCGGGGATGCTGGACCCACGGGGTTGTCGAGTGGCGGACCCAGTTCCAAGGCAACCCCCGGCGAAGGCACACCCTTTCCAACGACCCTAGATGAAAGCTCAGGGGAAGCAGAAGGAGAAAGATGGTTAGGGTCGCCGCCGCCGGCGGAGCCCGGTGAGGTGAGTTCAGATGTAGCTGATGGCAGCACCTGACTCTCCCCCCCAAGAGCCAGACAAGATCTCTCTAAAACTGACATGAGAGAAACAAGAGAGAAAACTTGCCTGAGCTCGAGCTCCACCGCTGTCCAGGATTCCGTCGATCCTGGCGATGAACACCCGGACCCAGCCTCCAAGAGGTCCAGCTCTGGCTCCCAATCCACTGCAGAAGCCTCCACAATGGGTGAGGTGGTTATTGCAGTCCTAGTGTCCTCCTGCAGCAGCTCCAATGCTGAGGATTCCTCCAGCGTGGCTGCAGGGGGAACCTCTCCATGCTGGCTCCGGGAAGTACTCCTCCGAAGCCACTAGCTCTTCCACCGTCGGATGGCCCTGACCTTAGGCCGACAGGTCCTCGGCGAGAACTGGAGGAGACACGGAGAGGGGGAAGAATGAGTTAATTAGGGAAGCTGGAGGAGAGGACCCAGCGGACTGCTTATGCTGGGCCCCTCCCTCGGGAGACAGGCAAGGTTCAGTGTCATTAGATGGTGTATAATGAAGAAATACTTGCCTGTCATCCCGGTCCTCACTGCTCCCAGCTGCAGGCAGAAGACAATCCTCCCTCTCCGTGTCAGTGGTGACAGGGGCGCCTTTGACAGCTTGTGGAGGAGCCGTCTTCATGACGACGGAGGAGGGCATTACCGGGGTGAGCTCAGCGGGCCTCACAGCAGCTGGAGGACAGAGGGCTGCCGAAGGCAATGAGGAGTTCTCCCGGTGTCTCCTAGCTGGCTGGATGGTGTTGACTGTCCTGGTCCCTTGACGCTCCTCCTCGACCCAGCGGTTGGCAAAGGCAAGCAGGCTCGCCCACTCCTTGTCGGATGGTGACTCCGTGGGCTGAGCAGGCATAGGAGGTGGGACCCTCACAGCCGGGGAAGTGCGTTCTCGGACCTCCCTCACACAGCGCTCCTCCTTGACCCAGCAGTTGACAAAGGCAAGCAGGTTCGCCCACTCCTCGTCAGCCGGCATGGCTGCAGAGGGACCTCTCCGTGCTGGCTCCAGGAAGGGATCATCCGAAATGACCGGCTCCTCCATCATCTGGTGGCTCGGTTCTTGGACCAGCAGATGCTCAGGAAATAAAGGAGAGAGGGTAGAAAAAGAGTTATTAGCTACAGCTAGTAGGGGAAGCCCATTGGGCTGCTGTAACTGGGCCCCTTTCCCGGGAGGCAGACAAGGTTTATTATTGTCATGATGAGAACGGAGAAAAAACACTTGCTTCTCATCCCGGTCCTTGATGTTAGCTGCTGTAGCTGGCAGGCTGTGGTCCCTCTCTGTGTCCACGGTGAAACGACCCTCTTCTACAGGCGGAGGAGGAACCGGCTCCATGGCAACGGAGATGCCATTCCTGGGGTGACCTCAGCAGACCTCACTGCTGCCGAAGAAACAATGGCGGCTGGCGGAGGAAAGGGCCTCTCCTGGCGCTTCCATGCGGGACGACGCTGTCGTGGTGGAGCGGGAGATGCACGGGCCAAGGCTGGTTCTTCGGGCTGAACTGGAGAGGGAGCGGATGACCGACAAGGGGAACAACTCCGCTTCGGCTCAGCGGGAGGTGTCCTCGCGGATAACCCAGGAAACAAGCGCTTGAGCGCGCAGACTGTGGAGAGCAGCTCGACGTATTGTAGACACCTCCAGAGACCGGGATGCGCTTCCAGGACGCCCATAGCCCCAAGCAAACACTCCCATTTCTTCTTGGGACCACGGGACGCGAGAGCCTCCTCCACAAAGTCCTGGATAAACCCTGCTGCCCACTCTTCCTCCAACGTGGGGATGCCAGCTGCCGTTCCTCCCTTGTGGCGACAAGATCAACAAGCCCAGGGCATCATGCGCTCCATAACAGGTGGGTGAAAAAGACAGTTCGTTAGGAAAATGTTGGTGTGTGGGTAAACCCGCTAAATCCTTTAAATGGCTGGATCATTCTGTCATAACCCTCCATGCGCCCTATCTTTGCGCACGGAAGAGAGAAGGAAAAATGAGGATTTAACTGCAGGAATTAAAACACACACATGTATTGAACGGCAGTGAAGGGAACCATACAAAATGGCAGAGCAGCTCGGGCAAATACAGAGTTCTCTCAAAATGCTAGGCTGTGCAGGGAGAGAGGAACGCAGTTGTGCCACACTCGGAAACGCTACCAGCGTGGCAGCACAACTGAACAGAGAAACGCTAGAGTTACTCACAGCCCAGGCAAACCAGGTCCTCCAGTAGATCGGTGAGCATACACCTTCAGTGACATGACAGTTAGATGGCGGAGCACAGCCATCTAACGCATACAATGATCCAGCGGCGTCTGTCCAGCAAAGAGCTGCTTTTGTACAGAGGCTGCTGGCGTGGCAAATAAGGAACACCAGGGCGAGACGCAGGGGAGATGATTACCGGGGTAGGAAACAGCTGATGGAGTCAAGGGAGACCGAGGGGGCATGGCTGGACCGATAGACTGTTAGCAGCGTGAGAGAAAGTAGGTCACAGACGCAGACTAACAACTGCCGGTCAGGCAGTCGCAAGGATAAGGAAGTCAGTACAAATGCACACAACCAGTAAAACCAAAAACCCCCAAAGCGATCGAGACCGAGCCAGGGAAAGCCAAGCCGGCTCAGCTCGTGACAAGCTCTTTCCCATATCTTCATAGTGTGGCTGATCAACTTTATGCCTCTGTAGTAACTACAGCTCTGAGCATCACCTTTGTTCTTGAAAACTGTTCACCACCTTTCCTTCATCCATCCTCCTCTCTCTCTCATTTTCTTTATTCATCAGCTCTTCAAAATACTCCTTCCACCTTCTCAACACACTCATCATTTGTTAGTACATTACCATCTCTGTTCTTAACCAACCTAACCTTCTGCACATCTTTTCCAGCTCGAGCTCTCTGTCTCGCCAATCGATAGAAGTCCCCTTCTCCTTTCTTATTGTTTAGCCTTTCATGCAACTCACTATATGCCTTTTTCTTTGCCTTTGCCACCTCTCTTTGTCATGTGCCTAGATTCCAAATACACCTTTCTTCTTCTTTTAGATTTCATTGGCTGTTGGCAACCAGCTTATAGGTGCATTACTGCCACTGACTTGATTATCACCACTCTATATCTTTGTATAAGGAGTGCTGAGCAACTCGTGTGAAAAAATTATCCGTCCTTGGACTGTGTCCTCAGCAGCGGTGTCTGTATCACTCTATATATCTCTTAATACTCCTTTCTTTCTTCATCTCCAAAACTATTCCACTTTTTCTTTGCTCACCTCTTCCTTTGAATACTTTCCTGTACCTCCTCATTCCACCACCAAGTCTCCTTGTCTTCCTTCCTGTGTCCACTGGATACACCACATACCTTTCTACCCGTTTTCCTCAATACTTTTGCTGTACTTTCCTAGTCATCTGGTAATTCTTCCCTACCACCCAGAGCCTGTATAAACTCCTTCTTGAACTCTGTGTGACCTTGTTCCTTCTGTAACTCCCCCACTTAATCTTTGGCTCTGCCGCCACTCTCTTCCTCTTCTTGCTTTCCAAAGTCATCCTACAGACTACCATATGATGCTGTCTAGCTACATTTTCCCCTGCCACAACCTTGCAGTCTTTTATCTCTTTCAGATTTCTCCTTCTGCATAAGATGTAGTCCACCTGGGTGCACCTTCCGCCACTCTTCTAAGTCACGCTATGTTCCTCTCTCTTCTTAAAGTATGTGTTCACCACAGCCAGTTCCATCCTTTTAGCAAAATCCACAACCATCTGTCCTTCCACATTTCTCTCCTTAAGACCATACCTACCCAGAACTTCCTCATCACCTCTGTTCCCTTCACCTACATGCCCATTAAAGTCCTCTCCAATCACCACTCTCTCCCCTCTGGGAACACTCTCTACAACTTCATCCAACTTATTCCAGAATTCCTCATTCTGTTCTATCTGACATCCAACTTGTAGGGCATATGCACTGACAACATTCAACATCATACCTTTGATTTCTATCTTCAAACTCATGATCCTGTCTGACTCCCTCTTTTACCTCCTGAACGCTCTTCACATACGCTTTGATAAGATAAGCCTTTATTAGTCCCACAATTGGGAAGTTCCATAAAGATGGAAGTGGTGGGATTCCTCTTCCTTCAAGATTATTCCTACTCCATTACTCTTCCTATCTGTCACGCCACGCCGCTCATCAGCGGCGCCACCTGCACACACACCTGCACATCATCAGCGGCGAGGGATTTAAGCCGCCTCGCCCTGGGCTTCGGCCTGAAGCCGTCAGACTTCCCTACGCATCGCTGTGAGTTTCCTTTCATTCTCAGCTGATCATTCCGGTAAGAAGATCTTACCTTTTTTCTCCTTCAAGTCTGCTCCCCTGTGCACAGGTGGACTCCCCGGCGGCGGACTACTCCTCTCCATCGCCTGTTCCTCGCTGCTGCACCGGGCATCCCAGGTGGCTGTCTACCGGACCTCATCCCTTGCTGTGCCAGTCATCCGTCCTGTCCAAGTAAGCTCCTCTCTCGCTTATATATCTCCTGTGTTGGTGTGTGCCCGTCACCCTTCTCCCTGTGCTTTTCCCATAGGGTTGTCCGGCTGTACGGTCTCCTGCCTCTGTGCCCGAAGCAGACCCCACCACCCACACATTTACATCCCGCAGACACACATTCATACACTCCTGTTGTTAATAAAGCTATTTGAGCTACTCTGAGCCTGTGTGTGTGCGTCTCCTGAGCCGTGCGTTATGTCAGTACGGCTTCAGCAGAGCGGCTCGGCAGACGGCGGGCTCGCACACCGGCTTACCACTCTCGAGGCTCGAGTGGATCAGATAGCTTATCAGCAACAGGTGACCCTCAATCAGTTGATTAATATAACTAACCGATTGGACCGCTTGGACCCTCAACAGCCGTTCCCCCCGGCTCGTCAGGGTGGCGCGGCTCCTGCTGCTCCAGCGGCTGCTCCAGCGGCCGTCCAGCAGGCTCCGGCGGCACCGACTCAGCTCACGCCCATTCCAACCCCCGCCCGCTTTAGCGGAAAGCTCGGCGGAGCGCGGGGGTTCATAATGCAATGTGAGTCCGTGTTCCACCGTGTGCCCGGAGACTTTCCCTCAGATCATAGCCGAATTGGTTATATCGGGAATCTCCTAGAGGGGCGAGCATTAACCTGGACCTACGCCGTAATGGCGAGGCCCAGTTATGCCACCCTCACGTATGACCAATTCGTGAGATGCTTCCTAGAGGTCTTTGACCATTCTCGTACCGAGACGGTCCAGGTCGATTGGCTTCTCGCCCTCCAGCAGGGAAGCCGGTTGGCAGCGGACTACGCGGTCGACTTCCGGGTAGCGGCGGAGGAATTAGGCTGGGAGGAACGCTCCCTCTGTGGCCTTTTCTTCCGCAGTCTCAACGATGATCTGAGGGATGAACTGGCTGGGCGGGATATCCCTGAGACGCTAGCGGAGCTAACATCCCTAGCGATCAGTTTGGACAACAGGCTGCGCGAGCGCTCCTCGGGACGGAAGTCGTCTTCTTCTCGCCCTCGTGGAGCCTCGTCGCGCCTGCCCCAAGCTCGCCCCCTAGCGACGCCGCCACCATCGCGCCCCGAGGAGTCGGAGCCGATGGTGACGGGCTGGACAAAGCTCTCCCCGGCGGAGAGACAACGCCGCCGTGAGTTAAATCTCTGCATGTATTGCGGAGATAGTCAACACACGGTAGAGTTTTGTCCACAGAAGCCAAACGGCAGGGTCCGCGAGTCACTGTAGGGGGCCTCGCGGACGTCAATCGGTTAAGTCCCCTCACACAATTGAAACTGCCCATCCGTTTTTGTCACAACTCCACTGGGCATCTCACCCACGCACTGGTGGATTCGGGCGCGGAGGGCAGTTTTATTTCACAAAGCCTGGCAACCCGATTGGGCATCCGCTGTCAGGCACTAAGGAACCCTATCTCCCTGGTCAACCTCTCTCGTGCCTCCCTGGGGAGAGTAACACACCAGACCATCCCCGTCCCGGTTATTATCTCTGGAAGCCACCGGGAGGAGATAACCTTTTACGTCCTGCCCAACTCTGTGTCGCCCGTCATCCTGGGGTATCCCTGGCTACGCCTCCACAACCCCGTTTTGGATTGGAAGTCTGCCGGGGTGTCGGCACGGAGCACGTTTTGCATGAGCACCTGTCTACAGTCCGCTGCCTGCTCTCCGTCCGCCTCTCCTTCACCTACGGACGCTGCGCCCCCGGACCTGTCCCTGGTGCCATTGGAGTTTCACGACCTGGGTATGGTATTCAGCAAGTCCAAGGCGATGTCTCTCCCTCCTCATAGGCCCTATGACTGTGCAATCAACCTCCGCCAGGGGGCACCCTTACCCTCTGGGCGACTCTACAGTCTGTCTGCGCCGGAGAAGGAGACCATGAACTCTTACCTCAAGGAGTCGCTGAGTGCTGGGATAATCCGCCCATCGTCATCACCTGTGGGGGCAGGATTCTTCTTCGTCGGTAAGAAGGACGGATCCCTCCGTCCTTGCATTGACTACCGTGCCCTTAACGACATTTCGGAGAAGGATCGCTACACCCTGCCCCTCATGGACACCGCTTTCCACTCCCTCCAGGGGGCGACTTGGTTCACCAAGCTGGATCTACGCAGCGCTTACCACCTCGTCCGGATCCGGGAGGGAGATGAGTGGAAAAAAGCCTTCCGTACCCCGAACGGCCACTTTGAATACCTGGTGATGCCGTTCGGGTTGACCAACGCTCCAGCCGTCTTTCAGCGCCTCATCAATGACGTCCTCCGGGATTTCATTGGCCTTTTTGTGTTCGTCTACCTGGATGACATTCTCATCTTCTCCAAGTCCAGGGACGAGCACCAGGTCCACGTGAGGCGGGTCCTCCAAAGACTGCTGGAAAACCGGTTGTACCTGAAGGCCGAGAAATGTGAGTTTTACGCGAAGACAACATCCTTCCTTGGGTTCATCATCTCCCACGACCAGGTGCTTCCGGACCCAGAGAAGGTGAAGGCGGTGGTGGAATGGCCCACACCTGCATCAAGAAAGCAGGTGCAGCAGTTCGTTGGGTTTGCGAACTTCTACCGCCGCTTCGTCCCAAATTTTGGCACCATCGTTGGCCCGCTGACCCACCTCACGTCCCCTAAGGTTCTGTTCCAGTGGACCGAAGAGGCCGCGGCTGCCTTTCAGGCGCTGAAGGCGGAGTTCTCCTCCTCCCGGGTCCTTAGCCAAGTCAACCCTGCGCTGCAGTGCATCGTGGAAGTGGACGCTTCGGACACAGGAGTGGGGGCGGTGCTATCCCAGCGGTTGCCAGATGACGGAGTCAAACGGCCCTGCACCTTCTTCTCCCGGCGCTTGTCCCCAGCGGAGCGGAATTACGACGTGGGGGACAGAGAGCTCCTCGCCATCAAGCTCGCGCTACAGGAGTGGCGTCACTGGCTAGAGGGGGCGGACCTGCCGTTCGTGGTCCTGACAGACCACAAGAACTTGGAATACCTTAGATCTGCCAAGCACCTGAACGCCCGCCAGGCGCGCTGGTCCTTGTTCTTTGCCAGGTTCCAATTTAACATCACCTTCAGGCCTGGCTCCAAGAACGGCCTGCCCGACGCCCTCTCTAGGCAATTCGCCCCTGAGGAGTCGGAGGACACGGTCCACACCATCCTACCCAGGTCGTGCGTCGTGGGAGCTGTCACCTGGGACATTGAGAGCAAGATCCGGAAGGCGCAGTAAGTGGAACCTGACCCTGGCGGCGGACCAGAGGGGAGGCTGTTTGTGCCATCCACGGTTTGGGGGGAGGTCATCCACTGGTTGCACACATCCAAGCTCACCTGTCACCCTGGCTCCTCCCGGATGATTGACCTCCTCTAGCGGTCCTTCTGGTGGCCGGGCCTGTGGAGGGATGCTGCCCGCTACGCCCGGGCCTGTCCAGTGTGTGCCACCAACAAGTCGGGTAATGCCCCTCCAGCGGGTTTGCTCCAGCCTCTGCCCGTCCCTGGCAGGCCCTGGTCGCATATCGCCCTGGATTTCGTCACCGGACTCCCAGTCTCAAACACCTACGACACCGTCCTGACCATTGTGGACCGCTTCTCCAAGGCGGCACACTTCGTCCCCCTACGAGGTCTCCCAACTGCCCTGGAGACGGCGGACCTCCTAATCCAGCACGTGGTCAGGCTGCATGGGATTCCGGTGGACGTGGTCTCGGGACCGGGGGCCCCCAATTTGCTTCAGAGGTTTGGAGGTCGTTCTGCAACGCCCTGGGAGCCAAGGTGAGCCTCTCTTCCGGCCATCACCCCCAAACCAACGGGCAGTGTGAGCGGACCAACCAGGAGCTGGAGGCTGCGCTCCGCTGTGTCACGGCGTCCAAACCAACGTCCTGGAGTAACCACCTTGCCTGGGTTGAATACGCCCATAATACCGCTCGCTCTTTTGCTACTGGGATGTCCCCCTTTCAGGCATCCCTGGGTTACGACCCCCCTCTGCTCCCGGCGCAGGAGAGTGAGGTAACTGTCCCCTCAGTACGGGCGCATCTCAGGCAGTTCCGCTCCATCTGGGCGTCAGCGCGCAATGCGCTTTTACGCACGGCGGAGCGCAACAGAGCCGTGGCGGACCGGCACAGAAGACCTGCCCCGGCGTACAGAGTTGGTCAGCAAGTCTACGTGTCGACCCAGGATGTGATTTTAAAGGGCGAGAGGAGGAAGCTGGCACAGCGCTTTATGGGCCCATACCCCATCACCAGGATCATCAACCCGGTGGCTGTGCGTGTAGCTATTCCCCCCTCCCTCCGCATCCATCCCACCTTCCACGTGTCCAAGGTGAAGCTGGCAGTCTCCGACCCCCTTTGCCCTCCTCCTGCTGCGCAACCCGCGCCCCGGATGGTTGGTGGCCATCCGGCCTGGCCTGTCTCCTCCATCCTGGACTCCCGGCGCCGGGGTCGTGGGTTGCAGTACTTGGTGGACTGGGAGGGCTATGGGCCTGAACATCGGCAGTGGGTACCCTCGTCGTTCGTGTTAGACCCATCGCTCATCGCTGATTTCCACCGAGCGCACCCAGAGAAGCCATCGCCAGGAGGCGCTGCTAGAGGGGGGAGTACTGTCACGCCGCGCCGCTCATCAGCGGCGCCACCTGCACGCACACCTGCACATCATCAGCGGCGAGGGATTTAAGCCGCCTCGCCCTGGGCTTCGGCCTGAAGCCGTCAGACTTCCCTACGCATCGCTGTGAGTTTCCTTTCATTCTCAGCTGATCATTCCGGTAAGAAGATCTTACCTTTTTTCTCCTTCAAGTCTGCTCCCCTGTGCACAGGTGGACTCCCCGGCGGCGGACTACTCCTCTCCATCGCCTGTTCCTCGCTGCTGCACCGGGCATCCCAGGTGGCTGTCTACCAGACCTCGTCCCTTGCTGTGCCAGTCATCCGTCCTGTCCAAGTAAGCTCCTCTCTCGCTTATATATCTCCTGTGTTGGTGTGTGCCCCGTCACCCTTCCTCCCTGTGCTTTTCCCATAGGGTTGTCCGGCTGTACGGTCTCCTGCCTCTGTGCCCGAAGCAGACGCCGCCACCAACACATTTACATCCCGCAGACACACATTCATACACTCCTGTTGTTAATAAAGCTATTTGAGCTACTCTGAGCCTGTGTGTGTGCGTCTCCTGAGCCGTGCGTTATGTCACTATCTACACCATGGCTACGTTAAGTTATTCCCATGCCAATGGCGTAGGGCGGCACCTGTCTCCGTTTCATGACCCTAAGCCACACAGCTACTGTAAGTAGTGAAAGCTACAGTGGGGAGTCAGTCCTCTGGTAGCTCTGTGCTAACTTTCCTTTCCCCATTCTATTATGCTGAGCACCAAGCTAGAAGGAGGAAAGTACCATTTTTTTTTCTTTGGTATGACCCAGCTGGGATTTGAACCCCAGCCTCCCAGTAATGGGGCGGATGCTCTACCAACTAGGCCACTACTCTGGTATTCTACACCATGGTTTAAATTAACATTAAATTAATAACAGTTTAAATCCATCTCCAATGCCCCTAGCCTTGCTTCCCTTCCATCTGGTTTCTTGAGCACACAGTATATCTAAATTTCTTCTCTCCATCGTATCAGCCAACTCTCTGCCTTTACCAGTCATAGTTCCTACATTTAACAATCCCTGCTCTCACCTCCACACTTCTACCTTTCCTTTTCTCTCTCCCCCCAACACACCTTCCCCCTCTCCTCCTCCTTGATCTTCAACCAACAGTAGCCCAATTTCCACCAGTACCCTGTCGGTTAACAGCACCAGTGGTGGTCATTGTTAACCCGGGCCTCAATCAATCTAATATGAAAGTCTCATTCATCATGAGCCGCATGTTTGATTTGGCAAAGGTTTTACATTGGATGCCCTTCCTGACACAACCCTCCCCATTTACCCGGGCTTGGGACCGGCACTAAGAGTACACTGGCTTGTGTAGCCCCTGTGGCTGGGTTATGGATACAAAGTCCACACCACATAAAATTCCAACATATGACTGGGAGTCTTGAGGTCATAATGAATTCATACTGCATGACTAAATGGTGAAAGGTGGTCGCACGCAACATGATCCTTCACCCCAACTTGCCCACTGGGTCTCCATAACAACGTTCTGTCATGAAAAGATACATATGTCACACTGAAAACTATGCAATCCTCGCACAATGGTTGCTTGCAACGATTAGTGCTCAAAAAATTAGATCTTAATGACCTTCGTGAGCAAGCTCACATACCCCACACACCCTCATATCAGGGGCCCCTTATAAGAAGTATGATCAGCATAAAGTGGACTGAAAGAACAATGAAAGAACCCCTCACTCGTTGTATCTGAAAATCAAACTTGTTTAAGGTATTGATGAATTAAAATTTCTATGTAAATTTGAAGTCAGTCTGATCAGAAACATAGAAGCTATAGTGGCAACAACATAAAATGCTCCCTCCCCCCAAAAGATAGGAACCCCTCATTAGATGTGCACTCCCAGTCAAAAGTTTGGACACACCTACATATTTTTAGTTTGGTATAGTTTAATTTAGTTTATTTCGGTCATATTCCAGCTTAGAAGAAAACTGGTAAAAACAATACACAAAACAAAAGGTTACGCCTTCCTGGCATTTAAACCAGATACAAACAACCCTGCAGAATCATCTGATATTTTAAGTTTTTTTTAAATCTGTAGTATGTATTACATTCTTTCAATTCCATTTCTAATTCATTCCATAAATTGACTCCATACACTGATCCACATCTTTGTTTTACATTTGTTCTGGTTTTGTTTTTGTGAACATATACTTCCCTCTGAGTTCATACTGACATGTTCTCATTTCAAACAGCCTCTGGATACATGCTGGCATCATCTTATCGTAAATTTTGTACATGAGTGATGCATTTTATAATCAACTAGTTCAGCAAATTTAAGTGCCTGTGATTCTATGAATAAATATTTTGTCAGTGCATAATAATCTGCTTTATTCAAAATTCTAACAGCTCTCTTCTGGAGCAAAAAAATTGGATTTGTGATCGTTCTGTATGTTCTACCCCAGACCTCCACACAGTATGTAATATATGGAAGTATCAGAGAACAATATAAGATACAGTATATAGTGAATTTTGGTTAAGAATGTATTTTGTTTTATTAAGTATTCCTGTGGACTTTACCAGTTTTGTTTTAATATAATGCACATAAGGTTTCAAGCATAATTTATTATTTATAATAACTCCTAGAAATTTATTATCATAGACTCTATTTCTATATTACACAGGGTTACAAAATAATTTTTTTTTGTAAGTTGTCTGTGTTTTTTCAACTGATTTAAGACAATTTTGCACCACTGAATCCAAAAATGACATCCGTTTCTCTCGATCAGGTGCTAAGTAAAAACCTGTACTTACTTAGTACTTACTTAGTACTGTGCAAGTACATGTACTTGCACAGTAGTACTGCAGGTAAGTACGTGTACTGTAAATTGAATGTTGCGTCATCATTGTTCAAAATTCAGAGAATTTCAAGACATAAAAAAGAATTTTGCATCATATAAAGCGAAAATACCCAATACATGTAAACAAAAATGTATAAAACAACATGTGGCCATAATTCAAAAAGTTGATGTGATTGAGCAAAACCAATGTGATTTTTGGATTCAGCACATCAAAATTGTCCTAAATCAGCTAAAAACAACTTAGACAATAAATTTGGTGTTGACCAGTGTTATCAATCAAAATTTTTACTTGTTTATTATTTCTGTTGAATGGTACTGTATTTGAAAATGAATTTGTCCAAGTATGATGTGTTAAAGCTTCTGTATAAATCTGAAGTCAAACTGATCAGAAATGTAGAAGCTTTAGCGGTGACAACATAAAATGTCAAACAGACAAACATTAATACCCCACGCAATGAAGTTGCATGGGGTATTAAAGATAGACCATCAATGATGGAGTAGCTCATTCCAGCTGGATGAAATCACCCCATGAATGGTCAGATCTCCTGCCTTTGACCCTGAACTTGACCTTGAGAACATCATAGCGGTAGACCCACCTGAGGATCATTGTGTGCGAGCTGGATGAGCATTGGGGAAATTGCCTTGGGGTGGAGTAGTGACTCCCATGAAATATGCATGGACAGATAGACAGATTGAGTAATGACAGATGCTGCACCATTGCATTAGCTCCTTTCAGCTTATCCAGAATGAACGGAAAATTAACACGGGTGAAGCAGTAGGTTGGTATGTGCAAATCAATGAGAGTCTTTGATTGCGTCTTTGTAGTGTTCACACATCTTTATTGGTGATCAGTGTGGGGAGCCTTGAATAACGAAACTGAATTGCATTTAATTCAAGTTTATTTCAAGATAAGATAAGATAAGATAAGCCTTTATTAGTCCCACAACGGGGAAATTCCAGGATTGCAACAGCACAGGGATAGCAACACTCAGAGCAACAATCAGAAGGCAAGAAAAAAAACAAGCAAGCAAGAGCAGCTAATATACATATGTACATATTACTATAAAATATATATATACACACACACACACAGACACACAGTGCAGAGCATTGTAGCTGGATGGAATAAATATATGAATATATGAACACACAGTGCAGAGCATTGTAGCTAGATGGAATAAATATGTAAATATATAAACACCCACAGTACGGAGCATTGCAGCTAGGTGGAATAAATATGCAAGTATATAAACACACACATGTCACCATGGGGTGAGACGCCGGCTCGGCGCTCAGCCCATGCTCCTTTTATCCCTGCCTCTCATTGGGCAGTGCCTCAGCTGGTTCCCAGCTGTCAGTGTCACGGGACGGCTGGGGCCAATTAATCCTCATCAGCTGGGGCGCTGTTAATGAGTATAAAGAGGAGCAGCTTCGATCATTCGGGGCTGCGACATAAGCACTGCTAGGCTGAAGCCCCTTCGTCTGGTGTCAGCCTCAACTCCCCTTGCAGCATTCCGGTGTTTGTATCCCGCTGTGAGTATGCACGTCTTGTTACCCCCATGTCCGGTACGAGCTACCTACCCCTGCGCTGTGCAGCCTGAGAATGTACGTCTGTATGAGTGTCTGTGCTCTCCTCATCCCTTATCCCTTACCCCAGAATAAAACATCTCGACTCACTGGCTTGTCCCTGGCTCTGATTGCCCGGCTCCCTAGAGCCGGATATGACAGTATGTCGCAGCCAGAAGAGTTGCCGGCGGCCGTGAGTCGCCGTGGAAATGTACCTTTCTGTCCGGGTGTCAGCGCTGCTAGCATGCCGTTTCCCAGGAGTCACTTCCGGCGCCAGGGCGACGAGCTGAGGACCCATCTCGGAGGCTGTCGACGGGACGTTCTTCACCCTGCACGACGCCTCCAACGCGAGACGCTGGCATCCGGGCCGTGCTGAGGAACTCCTGGACTGTCACCCTCACTCTCTGTACCATCTGGAGGACAGTGCCAGGATAGACGCTGCAGGTACACAGCGAGAGAAGCTCCACGGGGTGGATGGAAATCCCGGCAGGGAGTCGAAGTGGGCGACGTCTTTCCCCGCTTCGGAGTCCCGTTCCTGCCGCCATTCCAGTCCGGGAGTTCGCGCCAACCAGAGGACTTCCCCCGACCTGCGCCACGTCACTCGGGATTCCCTTCAAGGAGCCGCAGCTGACAGCAGTTATGTCCGGGGTCGAGTGGCTGTCGCGAGCTCTACTGTGTTTCCTGTCACCACCTTCAGGCATGTGGCGGCGGCAGTGAGATTGATGGTGAGGACTTCAGGGCTACGAAGCTTTCCCGTGCTCGACGCCTTCCTCGTCTCGATCTCCGATCTGGAGCGGCGAATCCTGGGTTTCCCCCTCGCTTCGTCCCCTGGGAGTAGTCGTCATCACATCGCCGAGTCACCTCTGCACGAACCTCGTCCGGATCCAGTTCTGGGTCATCGTCAGGACCGTTCCTCCCACGCAGCTGTCATCCCTTCGCCTCGTCAGTGTGGAGATTCTACAGCCTCGTCCCCTGAGCCTCGTTCCCCCGCTGTCATTCCTGGACATTTGGGCTGGCTCACCCCGGCTGTTTCCCCCTCCTCCTCGACGCGCTTCCTGACCGCTGTGTGTGCCTGGAATCCCGGCCTGGTGAGCTCTCTGCTGGAGACAACGCGAGCGATCCTCAGACGAATTCCCGGGGGGTCCTCCGTTATCGCCGGGCGGGGGAGAGGAAGAAGCAGATTCCACTACAGCAGGCGATACTCAACCTCCAGGGGGCAGGCAAGTCATTGTTTTTTCACACCTGCTTAATGATTTGCTCTGTCACATCCCTGGAGGAGAAGTTCAGGGTTCGCAGCTCCCTGAACTCTCCCCACCTGCTGTAACCTGTATTCCTAATCCCGCATCCTCTGTGTCTCTCTCCGCCGAGCGGTCCCCGGCTCCGGGTCAACGTGGTGGGATATGGAGAGGGCCTGTGGTTCCGCAGCTACATTGCGGACGGAGGAGGGGGACTGACTGCTGCGTGGAGTCTACGCTGACGACTGAGCGTCCCCGGGTCTCCACGGAGGAGCGGTTCGGTCCAGCGGGACGAGATTCTTCTGGCTTCACGCCGAGTGGGTCGTCGGCGGGGTCACCGGAGCTGGAGGGATCTCAAGCTGCGCTGACCATCGTGCTGGCTGCGGGGCCCGACGCGGCTAGATGGGAGCCTGACAACGACCTCCTGACGACGGATCCTGGATCTTCGCAGTCCTGGACGGCGTCAGAACCCGAGATCAGGCGAGTGCTCTCCTTTCTTTTCTCTCTTTTTATCTTTGAGCACTTCAGCCTATCTCCAGGGGAGACGAGCAGGGTGCAGCCGTCCGCTGCGTCTGAGCTCGTCTCGCCGGGTTCTGGCGCTGCCGGTGATCCTGATTCCGGTTCTGTTTTCTCTTCTGAGCCTTCTTCCAGGGTCACCGGCGAGGAGTTGCTGTTCCTCGTGGTGCTGGAGGGTCCGGGTTCAACGTTGGAGGTCGGTTCTGGTGCAGTGTCCAACGTGGGTTCGCCCGAGACCCAATCGGGGTCCAACGTGGGTTCGCCCGAGACCCAATCGGGGTCCAACGTGGGTTCGCCTGAGGCCCGATCGGGGTCCGACGTGGGTGCTGCCCCAGTGTTGTCCAGGTCCGGTGAGGAGGTGGCCGTTTCCCTGAGGCCCGCCGCCCTCGTCATCGGCTCTCCCCTGAGCCTCTTCCACCGGGATCCGCTCTGACCCTTCGTCCGTCTCAACGGTCCTGGTGGTTGAGTGATGCGGGTCGACGACCCGACCTGCAAAACTTTCGGTTCGGCGATCTGGTTTCCCCCCACTGGTCTGTGTTTGCCTTTGGGCGGCCTGGTTCGGCAGCCGTTGGACTGGATTCCTGGGATCTGGGCCCAGAGTTCGCCGTCCGAACATTTCTCTTCCCCGGGTTGCCAACTGGACAATGGGCGGGGAGATTACCAGAACAATTCCGGCTGTTTTGGACTCTGCCTGCCGTCTCCTCGGGTGTCCTTTACTTCTTTTATTATTATTGAGGTCACTCGGGTGTAGTTTCTTTGTCCATTAGGGGAATATATGTTTTTGTGCTGTGTTTTTTTTTTAACCATACTCAGCATTTTTTATCGTATTGTTATCCTGTTACCCTGTCACCTTTTTTTCCTCTTGGTGACTCACCTTATGTATCGCGCTGTGTATTGCATTTTCTTATCTTTACTCAGCGTTTTCATTCATCCTTACCTTAGCCTTGGCCTCGTCGGTGCATCATGGAGTATGCGTGTGGTTTCCTGTTCAACCATACTCTGTGATCACCCCATTCTGTCTTATTATCCTCGTGGGGGGCCTTCCCTAGCCCCGACTTTAACATTGACTGTGTTTGTTATTGTTTGAAGTAATGTGTTTCATTCCCACTTAACCGTACTTCATTTTTACCCATTTGTCCTTGTCACCTCTGTTTCTTTAGGTGATCTTTTATATATTCAGTGCTGTGTGTTTTGTTTTCTTTAGTATCCATGCACAGCGTTTTTCATCATTTTTTGTCCTGACCTTTGTCTTGTTGGTGCATTATGGAGTAGTGTGTTTTGTTCCCCTTAACTATACTCTGTGATTGCTTTATTCATTCCTGCCACCTTTTTGGTGGGTTTTTGGTTTTCTTTTTTTGCCCCGATCTATACGTTATTTGTATGCTGTCTGTAGTCATATTTGGTATTTTCCCTACCTGTGTCCTAACTCAGTTTTCTCCCTAACTGTGCTCTGGGTTAATCCTTTTCCCTGTGTTGTAGGGTATTGTATTTGGGTTTTTTTTTTCTCTGCCCTGCTGCCCTACATTGGTCTATTGTTTTTTTTGTCCTTCCCTTTGCATCTTCCCCTCCGGTCCTGCCTCCCTTCCGCCCACCCTAGGTGGGGAGGGGGGGGGGGGGCTGGGATGTTCCTGGTCGTTCGGGAGCCCGACCGTGAGGGGGAGGCTCTGTCACCATGGGGTGAGACGCCGGCTCGGCGCTCAGCCCATGCTCCTTTTATCCCTGCCTCTCATTGGGCAGTGCCTCAGCTGGTTCCCAGCTGTCAGTGTCACGGGACGGCTGGGGCCAATTAATCCTCATCAGCTGGGGCGCTGTTAATGAGTATAAAGAGGAGCAGCTTCGATCATTCGGGGCTGCGACATAAGCACTGCTAGGCTGAAGCCCCTTCGTCTGGTGTCAGCCTCAACTCCCCTTGCAGCATTCCGGTGTTTGTATCCCGCTGTGAGTATGCACGTCTTGTTACCCCCCATGTCCGGTACGAGCTACCTACCCCTGCGCTGTGCAGCCTGAGAATGTACGTCTGTATGAGTGTCTGTGCTCTCCTCATCCCTTATCCCTTACCCAGAATAAAACATCTCGACTCACTGGCTTGTCCCTGGCTCTGATTGCCCGGCTCCCTAGAGCCGGATATGACAACACAGTGCGGAGCAATGTAGCTAGATGGAATAATATGTAGATATATAAAAACACAGTGCGGAGCATTGTAGCTAGATGGAATAAATATATAGATATATAAATATAAACACACCCAGTGCTGAGCATTGTAGCTAGATAGAATAAATATGTAAATATATAAACACACACAGTGCAGAGCATTGTTGCTAGGTGGGATGAAACAGCATAACCGTCTATTTAGTTATCCTACATGGTATGATTATGTGCCCATACATATTCTCACCCTCCATAGCGACCGGTATGTTCCTAGTTGTATGCCGGAGAGGACCATTGTGTAAGTCTATTGCATCTTTTGCATTCAAAAAAACTATTAGTTTGTTACGTCTTCAAGCAACCATTCCCACAGTCTGCTCTCATTCTTGAGCAGAGAACCAAGAGGGGGACACACACCCAAGTCCTCACCTTTAAACATTCTCACATCAAAGCATCTCCCTCGCAGGGGAGGTCACTCTCACATCAAAGAATCTCCATTTATTCCCCTACATCAACCTTTTATTTACATAACTCCCCCCCTCTCTCCTCTCGAGCCTCAGAGGTCAGGAAGCCTTCTGTTCACACCTATGTTCGAGCCTCAGAGGTCAGGAAGTCTTCTGTCCACACCAATGTCTTCTCTCTCTGTCCTCCACAGGGGGTCCGGCTCTCCTTCATCATGAGGTTAAATCAAATATGCCTGTGTCCCACATATACATACAACTAGCCAAGTCACATATGCCTATGTCCAACATGTGCATGCACAACTACACAGCCATATAACCCCCCCCCCCAAACGATGAAGAAAGGACTATTCCCTAAAATTCAATAACACATTACTGGCTACTGTATAATCAATACCAACATTCAGTCTGTGCGCCGCTTGGGCTTCAACCGTCTGCCGAATCTGCTGTGAGTTGGCCCCGTCTTGCCTGCGGCGCCGTCCTGCTTCGGCTCTGTTGACTAAGGAAGAGAGTGATTATGTGCCCCTTGCGGGGGCCTGCCTCGTCGAGGCGCCACTGCGACCGGCACAGATCCGTCCTTCATGACAAAAGCAGGTTTTAGTCTGTCAATACTGACTGTCTCTTTTTTGTCTCCCAAATCTAGCACAAATTGCTTATCACCTGCCTCCAGCACTCGAAATGTCCCTTCGTAAGGGGGTTTGAGCGTTGCTTTTAGGGCTTCGCGCCTGACAAAAACGAAATCGGCATTTTTCAAAGCCCTGGGGTCGAAAACTCGTGGAAAAGCGTGATGAACCGGACCCGGAAGCGTGTCTGCTCCCGTGCGAACTAACGGTCCCAGAGCAGAGAGAGGTGGTGGCTCCGGGTGCTCTGGTAAAAACTCGCCTGGCAGCCTAAGAGTTTGTGCGAATACCAGCTCCGCTGGGGAGGCGTCTAAGTCCTCTTTGGGCGCAGAACGCAACCCTAATAAAACCCATGGCAGTTTATTTACCCAATCTGCATCCGTGAGCGATGCTCTGAGTGCTGCCTTCAAAGACCTATGAAAATGCTCGCATAAACCATTAGCCTGAGGGTGGTAAGCCGTAGTGCGGTGAATTTTGGCTCCTAAGCCGTTGGCCATCGCTGACCACAGCTCAGAGATGAATTGAGGTCCTCTATCGGACGTAATGTCCGATGGAACCCCGAAGCGCGCCACCCAAGCCGTTAAAAAAACGCGAGCCACCTCCGCGGCCGTGGTCGTCGCAAGCGGGACCACTTCCGGCCAACGTGTGGTTCGGTGCACCATTGTCAAAAGATGCGTGAACCCCTGCGATGCCGGTAGGGGGCCCACAAGGTCGACGTGTATATGGTTGAACCTTCTGGCTGGAATGCGAAACGGTTCTAACGGGGCTCTTGTGTGCTTGTGAATTTTGGCCCGTTGACAGGAAATGCAGGCTTTTGCCCATTCCTTCACGTGCTTGCGTAGGCCCGGCCAAACAAACTTTTCTGCCACCATTTTCACCGACGCGCGCACCCCCGGGTGCGCCAGTGAGTGGACCGAGTCAAAAACACGGCGGCGCCACGTGGCCGGAACCACCGGACGCGGGCGCCCCGTCGACACGTCGCAGATCAGGGGGGGCATACCGGTTTGTAAACACTTGCTCTCCAGCCTTAACCCTGTTGGTCCAGACTGGAGCGCGCGCACGTCTGCGTCCGCCCCCTGGTCCGCTGCCATGGCTGCATAATCTATACCCACGTGCACCGGGGCTGCGCGCGCCACCGTGCCGCTCTCCTGCGGTGCGGTCACGGTGGCCCGTTGTGCCTCTGCGCGTGGTGGAGTCGTGAACGCGCACGAGAGACAGTCTGCTACAACATTGAATTTGCCCGCAACGTGCCTAATGTCAGTGGTAAATTCCAAGATCGCGGCCAGCTGCCTCTGCTGCCTGCCTGACCACGGGTCTGAAATTTTAGCCATGGCGTATGTGAGCGGCTTGTGGTCTACATAAGCGGTGAAGCACCGTCCTTCCAGCCAGAACTGGAAATGACGAACAGCCAAATGCAGCGCCAACAGTTCTCTGTCGAACGTGCTGTATTTTCGCTCAGCCGCGCTTAAGGATTTGCTAAAGAAAGCCAAAGGCTGCCAAACTCCGGCGACCTGTTGCTCAATAACGGCCCCTATGGCTAAATCTGAAGCGTCTGTCGTCAGCGCGATACGTGCTGCCGGGTCTGGGTGGGCCAGGAGCGCAGCGTCAGCCAAGGCTTTTTTAACCTCTGTGAACGCGCGCTCCCGCTCCGGGGACCACTCGACCGCCTGTGTTGGTTTTTGCTTTTTGAGCGCGGCATATAACGGTTGCATGATTTGAGCTGCGTGGGGCAGGAATCGGTTGTAAAAATTCACCATCCCCAAGAATTCCTGTAGTGATTTGACCGTTTGTGGCCGGGGAAAATCCGCTACCGCGCGTACTTTATCTGGTAACGGAACCGCTCCCTCTGGGGAGACGCGGTGACCCAAAAAATCGATCCGCTCGATGCCGAACTGGCACTTGGTTGGGTTAACTATTAAGCCATGCTCTCCCAGCCTCCTAAAAACTGCTGTGAGGTGCTTTTCGTGTTCGTCCTCTGAAGTACTCGCGACCAAAATGTCGTCGAGGTACACAAACACGAAAGGGAGACCGCGTAACACGGCATCCATCATCCGCTGAAACGTTTGCGCCGCCCCTTTGAGACCAAATGGCATGCGTAAAAACTCGAAAAGTCCGAACGGGGTTATTACCGCTGTTTTAGGAATGTCCTCCGGTTGGACTGGGACTTGATGATAGCCGCGAACCAGATCAATCTTTGAAAAAATGCGCGCCCCCGCCAGGTGCACCAAAAAATCCTGAATGTGCGGGATGGGATAACGATCATGCGCCGTAGCATTGTTTAGCCTGCGGTAATCACCGTACGGTCTCCAGGAGCCATCGGCTTTCGGTACCATGTGCAGCGGCGAAGCCCACGGGCTTTTTGACCTACGAACGATGCCCAGCCTCTCTAGGCTGGCAAACTCCTCGCGCGCAATGGCGAGCTTAACTGCATCCAAGCGCCGAGCTTTTGCAAACACGGGAGGACCAGATGTAGGTATAAAATGTTTCACTCCGTGCTTCGCGACTGCCGCTGAAAAAGTGGGCACAGTGAGCACTGGAAATTGGGAGAGGAGTGTGTGAAACTTACCACCTGCTGTAGCGACGTGGGTCTGTGCTGGTGGCGGGGACACTCGAGCTGAACAGGGGAGAGAGTAAAAAGAGAGTGCATTTACCAGCCGTCTATTAGCAAGATCAACTAACAGATTGTGTGAACACAAAAAATCCGCGCCCAACATGTTGAAACTCACCGCCGCTATTACAAAAGTCCATTCATATGTGCGGCCATGTAAGCATAAAGGCAAGGTCCTTTTCCCGTAGGTGTTGATGCTCGAGCCATTTGCCGCCGTAGCTCCGCTACCGTGGGGTCCAGCCACCCGGTCCGCGTATGTTGGGGTGATGAAGCTCACTTGGGCTCCGGTGTTTATGAGGAACTCTCGTCCGGAGCACGCATCCGCGATGTAGAGCAGCTTGTTGCCTTCACTGAGAGTCGAAGCTGCTAGCGACCCTCGGTCTTGCCGTTTCCCGAACTCCTGAAGTTGCAGGGCGGCACACAACTGCGTGCTCTCTCAGCGAACCTCCGATGGTAAAAGCAGAGATCCTCTCCTCCGCTGTGTCGGGGCCGCGCCTCTGCCACTGGCCTAATGGCTCCACCTCGTCGCGGCCGTGCTGCCACCGTCGTCGGCCAGCCTGGGTCTGCCGCCTCTGGCTCCCCGCTGTCGTGGGTCGCCGCCGCGGTTGCTTGCCCGCCGCAAGCGTCCAGAATCCCATCCGCTTCCTGGGCCAGCTCCCGGAACTCCTCCAGGGTGTGACATTTCTTGCCAGCCAGCGTGCTTCTCGCATGCGTCGGGAGGGTGGAGAGGAAGATGAACTGGAAAAGGAAATCATCCTTGTCCAACCCTCTCAGCTGTATCATCTCCTCCATCAGGGTGCTCGGCCTGTGTCCTCCCTGGTCTAGCAAAGACAGGATCCTCCTCGCCCTCACTTCGGCCGAGGGGGTGAAAAACTTAATGAGGGTGGATTTCAGCTTGTCGTACCTGCCGGTCGCGGGTGGCTGCTCCACCAAACTCTGCACACACCGAGCTGTGCTGTTATCCAGTTTAGCGATGACATGGTGGAATTTAGTGTCATCCATCGTTACTCCTGCGAGGGTGAACTGCAACTCCGCTTGCAGGAACCACGACCGTGGGTTATCCTGCCAGAAATCCGGCAGCTTGACGGCCACAGCGTTCGCCAGCTCTGGACTTTGTGAGTCCGGGACCCTGAGACCTTCTCCGGTCATTCTCAACGTCGTTAGTCACCAATGTGGGGAGCCTTGAATAACGAAACTGAATTGCATTTAATTCAAGTTTATTTCAAGCAACCATTCCCACAGTCTGCTCTCATTCTTGAGCAGAGAACCAAGAGGGGGACACACACCCAAGTCCTCACCTTTAAACATTCTCACATCAAAGCATCTCCCTCGCAGGGGAGGTCACTCTCACATCAAAGAATCTCCATTTATTCCCCTACATCAACCTTTTATTTACATAACTCCCCCCCTCTCTCCTCTCGAGCCTCAGAGGTCAGGAAGCCTTCTGTTCACACCTATGTTCGAGCCTCAGAGGTCAGGAAGTCTTCTGTCCACACCAATGTCTTCTCTCTCTGTCCTCCACAGGGGGTCCGGCTCTCCTTCATCGTGAGGTTAAATCAAATATGCCTGTGTCCCACATATACATACAACTAGCCAAGTCACATATGCCTATGCCCAACATGTGCATGCACAACTACACAGCCATAATCAGCTCAATTAGGGGCTATTGGTCTACAACTAATTAACTTCAAAATTAGGATTAAAATAATGTAGCGTGAATGAGGCTTAAACAATGTTGGTAAAATGTTGGACTGGCATGTCAGATGAGTTTAATGCTCGTCAGTTACCACCAGTGTTTGGAGTAATGCATTACTGTAATGCAACTACTTTTGCAGTAATGTGCTGTGTAACTGAATTACTGTTTAAAAATTCAGTAAGGCGTTATAATTACTGAAATTTGATCAGATGCATTACTCATTTTATTGATATGGATGGATATGTGTAGTGCAAATAAATGAATAAACAAATTGACCCTACTGTAGGATCGGGGTTTTATTGTGAAGTGTGGTGTGATGACGCCGCCTTCCAGTTGAGTCATCACACCGCCCTATAATAAGGTGCGTCCGCCATTTGGGGCTCTCTTGCCCAGACGACTCTGCACACTGCAACATTAGCTGTATTGTACCCAGTTCTTATTAAAGCTCAGTTCCAGTGCAACCTCCTCGTCCGTCTTATTTCATGCCAGGTTTGTGGACATAGCATTTGGTGACTGAGGATTAACTCATGAAGGTGTGCGTTACACCACTGCGGCCTTTCCTGGAGCTCCCTGGTGAACCACCAGTGCCATGACCTTGCTGGTTGGAGGCTTTCGAAACCTACATCACAGCGTTGGACCTGGGGAAGCTGGAGTACATGAGGACACGAGCACTGCTTGTCCACAACCTAGGCATTGAGGGCCAGAGAATTCTCCGGGCACTCAGCGCGACGGACTTGTACGAGGACGTCGTGGAGCTGCTAGCTAACCACTTCACCACACCGGACAGTGTGACGGTACGACAGGTTCGCTTTTGCCAGAGACACCAAAGAGCCGGTGAGCCAATTCAATGGTTCATTGCTGACCTAAGACAGTTAGCTAGTGTGTGCCGTTTTGGGCCGTTGGAGGATGAGATGTGCAGGACCAAACTGCCAAATTTGGGAGGACTCATTCTATGGACTGGGTCAGGGTCCGAATGGTCTGGATGTGGATGTTGGAGCTTGCCAGCCCCGGTGGACGATGACGTCATGGTTTGGTACGAGGTGCTTTCAGACAGTACTGACACCAAAGCACACACCTCATGCTCTCGGGAGGAAAGCTGCTCAGTGGAGGAGGAACCAGACAGCTCCAGTGCTTGCGCTTGGCCGGCTGCAGTGGGAGCGACCAAGTTAGCTGGCGGAGGGTCTGTTCTGACGAGCAACACCAGGGAGGCACCGGACACCTTCAGTGTTCAAGTTGAGTTTCGACAGACGATAGGTGAGGGGTCCGCTGCGACTACAGTGGTTGCTGTACCGCCACAGTGTTGTGACAGCACCAGATGTATGGAGAGCACGGAGCTGCCAAAAGTTGAGCAGCATATCAGGCCAAGCAAGGTACCGCTCCAGGTCATGGACTGGATTCGGGTTTGTGCCGATGGGAGACCAGGGCAACAACCGGCCGGATCACAGCCGGCAATACATCGGGCGCCTCTGAGGATTGTGGTAAAGTTGGGAGCAGCATGTTTCCAGCTGACAGACGGCTTGATTCGTCATGCGAACCAGCTGCGGTGTGTCCAGGTGGACACCTGGGTGACAAGGCTGCACAGGAACCGGCGAACGTGGTGTGGTGGCAGGCCCCCAGGCCTTGTCCTGGGGGCCTGCCACTTCCAGGGGCGCATCCACCGCGGGGCTGCCACAGGGCCCCCCCGGTCAACCCACATTTACCATGGGAGACTGATAGAAAAAAGTTCAGGACTGTTTAGTCAGGAGCATGGCTGTTCCAACAAAAAGTGTCAGAATAACCCACTTAGCCGTGCAGGGTCATGTGGCAGTCTACCCACAGGCCCTAGCTTTAGTTTATTATGTTGTTTGAAGTTCTTTATGATTTTATGTTTGCTGTTTTAGTTTGGTGTGTTTATTAGTCTTATTATTTTAGCATGTTTATTGGGGGTTCTTGTGTGCCAAATTTGGGAGGGTTTTGATTAGATGTTTTTTATTTTGTAAAGGGGGAGGGAATGTAGGATCGGGGTTTTATTGTGAAGTGCGGTGTGATGACGCCGCCTTCCGGTTGCATCATCACACCACCCTATAATAAGGGGCGTCTGCCATTTGGGGCTCTCTTGCCCAGACGACTCCGCACACTGCAACATAAGCTGTATTGTACCCAGTTCCCACTAAAGCTCAGTTCTAGCGCAACCTCCTCGTCCATCTTATTTCATGCCAGGTTTGTGGACATAACACCTACGTAGCTGATGCAGCCGTCAGTCGATGTGACCTGTTGCAGAACAGCCACAGCTGAATGTAAAGTGGAAATACTTGTTTCAACAGCCACGGCTGGATTTCAAGCACAGGTATGCATCTGGACAGTTTATGACCCAACAAGAACTAGAAAAGCACTCGGAGAGCGCAGACCTCCGCCAAGCACCACAGTTCCCCCCCATACAGTCTTCAGATTCCTTGACCATGAAAACATATGAGAAGCAGTGGTTCAGTAGTTATTCACGAAAATGGCATTTTCCGTAATGGCGGCCACAGTTCCCCCCATACAGTGTTTGTGTGTACGTTTTCAGATTCCTTGACCATGAAAACATATGACAAGCAATTGGATTCACAATGATAGGATTAGTGGTTCAGTAGTTATTGACGAAAATGGCATTTTCCGTAATGGCGGTTTAGCGCCACAGTTCCCCCCATACAGTGTTTGTGTGTACGTTTTCAGATTCCTTGACCATGAAAACATATGACTAGCAATTGGATTCACAACAACTGGATTGACAATGATAGGATTAGTGGTTTAGCAGTTATTCACGAAAATGGCATTTTGCGTAATGGCGGTTTTCTTGTGGATGGTGATCCGGATCACCACTAAAATCTAATCATCTGTAGGATACCCCATTTCTGACAATCTGTGAAAATTTCATGAAAATCCGTCCATAACTTTTTGAGTTATCTTGCTAACAAACAGACAAACAAACAGACAAACCAACGCCGATGATCACATAACCTCCCCCTTTGGCGGAGGTAATTAAACCTGATTGCCAGATATGTTATTCTAGACTGAAGGCGTAATAATACTTTCCATCAGACAGCTGGACTGTGATCCACTGAAATTAAAATGCATTTACGTGCTACCTGGATAAAGATTATTCAAAAATGGACTTTGATCTCCAAAAGGAATTTGAGGGACTGGATCATGTCTCTGTCACAGCAGACATTTGGGCTGTGGATAATGTAACATTTTCTTTGGATCACTGCACATCAGATTAAATCCATAATCATAAAGGTAAGATAAACATGGACAGTTTTATGCAGTGTTGCCAACTCTCACTCTTTTGAAGTGATTCTCACTCTTTTTCCCTCTCCCTCACTTCACAAACCCTATTTCTCACTCCAAAATGAGGAAATTACTGGCAATATCATGTTTATGTTCTTCAGATTATTCAATTCAATTCAATTCAGCTTTATTTATACAGGGCCACATCACAACAGAAGCTGTTTCGTGGCGCCACAATGCAGGAAAAAAAACCACAATCTCAGAAAAACCCAGCAATCAGACAATCCCCTGTGAGCAAGCACTTAGCGACAGTGGAGAGGAAAAACTCCCATTTAGCAGGAAGAAACCTCTAGCAGAACCAGGCTCAGGGAGGGGCAGTCATCTGCTGCGACTGGCTGGGGGTGAGGGGATAGAGAGGATGAGAGGACAGACATAAAGAACATAACAGTGAGATGCCAAGTACATTATTGGAGGTCAACCAGCAGTATGGATCAAATAACAACAGAACAAAAGTGGGGTTAAGAGAAACAAAATCACTCCTTAAATTTAAGCTATATTAAAATGGAAGGATTTTACCCTGTTCTTAAAAACAGAGACCGAGTCTGACTCGCGGACCCAGAGTGGTAACTGGTTCCAGAGAGAAGGAGCTTTGTAGCAGAAGGCTCTGCCTCCCACTGTACTTTTGGAGATTCTGGGCACCACAAGTAATCCAGCATTTTGGGAGCGTAATGCTCTATTAGGATGGTAAGGTAATATTAGATCTTTTATATATAGGGGGGCCTGATTATTAAGAGCTTTGAAAGTAAGAAGGATTTTAAACTTGATTCTAAATTCTATGGGAAGCCAATGAAGGGAGGACAGAACCGGGGAGATATGATCTCTTTTTCTAGAACCACTTAAAACTCTAGCAGCAGCATTTTGAATTAACTGAAGATTTTTTTAAGGATATTTTAGGACAACCAGATAATAACGAATTACAATAATCTAACTGAGAGCTGACAAAGGCGTGAATCAGTTTCTCAGCATCATTCAGAGACAAGATGCTCCTAATCTTGGCAATATTGTGCAGATATCTTATTCCCACAATAAGAGCTCCCCAGGCAGGATAAACCAGACTGAACATGTTCTAAAAGCTCTGTCTGAAAGTCTGTTTTCAACCTGACATTAATAAGCCCTTAATGTAATCCATTAATTAAATTATCTTGCTACGTGTGCAAGATATCCCACTTGAACGTTTTACATTGGCTGAACACTGGCTAAAATGGTAAAGGATTTAAATCTAGAGCTGTAAATCAGGTACAGTGGGGTAAAAAAGTATTTAGTCAGCCACCAATTGTGCAAGTTCTCCCACTTAAAAGATGAGAGAGGTCTCCAATTTTCATCATAGGTATACCTCAACTATGAGAGACAAAATAAGAAAAAAAAATCCAAAAAATCACATTGAAGGATTTTTAATGAATTAATTGGTAAATTCCTCTGTAAAATAAGTATTTGGTCAATAACAAAAGTTCATCTCAATACTTTGTTATATACCCTTTGTTGGCAATGACAGAGGTCAAACGTTTTCTGTAAGTCTTCACAAGGTTTTTACACACTGTTGCTGGTATTTTGGCCCATTCCTCCATGCAGATCTCCTCTAGAGCAGTGATGTTTTGGGGCTGTCGCTGGGCAACACAGACTTTCAACTCCCTCCAAAGATTTTCTATGGGGTTGAGATCTGGAGACTGGCTAGGCCACTCCAGGACATTGAAATGCTTCTTACGAAGCCACTCCTTTGTTGCCTGGGCGGTGTGTTTGGGATCATTGTCATGCTGAAAGACCCAGCCACGTTTCATCTTCAGTGCCCTTGCTGGTGGAAGGAGGTTTTCACTCAAAATCTCACGATACATGGCCCCATTCATTCTTTCCTTTACACGGATCAGTCATCCTGGTCCCTTTGCAGAAAAACAGCCCCAAAGTATGATGTTTTCACCCCCATGCTTCACAGTATGTATGGTGTTCTTTCTCCTCCAAACACGACAAGTTGAGTTTTTACCAAAAATTCTATTTTGGTTTCATCTGACCATATGACATTCTCCCAATCCTCTTCTGGATCATCCAAATGCTCTCTAGCAAACTTCAGACGGGCCTGGACATGTACTGGCTTAAGCAGGAGGACACATCTGGCACTGCAGGATTTGAGTCCCTGGCAGCATAGTGTGTTTCTGATGTAGCCTTTGTTACTTTGGTCCCAGCTCTCTGCAGGTCATTCACTAGGTCCCCCCATGTGGTTCTGGGATTTTTGCTCACCGTTCTCGTGATAATTTTGACCCCACGGGGTGAGAACTTGCGTGGAGCCCCAGATCGAGGGAGATTGCTGGAAAGGACACCAGAGGACACCAGAAACAAAATTGTAGACCTGCACCAGGCCTACAATTTTGTTTCTGGTGTCCTTTGACAGCTCTTTGGTCTTGGCCATAGTGGAGTTTGGAGTCTGACTGTTTGAGGTTGTGGACAGGTGTCTTTTATACTGATAACGAGTTCAAACAGGTGCCATTAATACAGGTAACGAGTGGAGGACAGAGGAGCCTCTTAAAGAAGTTACAGGTCTGTGAGAGCCAGAAATCTTGCTTGTATGTAGGTGACCAAATAACTATTTTACCGAGGAATTTACCAATTAATTCATTAAAAATCCTTCAGTGTGATTTTCTGGATTTTTTTTTTTTCTCATTTTGTCTCTCATAGTTGAGGTATACCTATGATGAAAACTGGAGACCTCTCTCATCTTTTAAATGGGAGAACTTGCACAATTGGTGGTTGACTAAATACTTTTTTGCACCACTGTATGTGTCTGTTAGTATAAATTTTTACAAATTTTCTCCAAAATTTTAGAAAAAAAAAAATGTTGCTACACAATTACTGGAGTATATGGAGTCTAGTAATTACTTACATCCTTTCTTTGGCTTCTGACAAAATCGTTGAGCTGAGAGTGTTAACTTCTTCTTGATTGAACAAATTAAAAACAAAAAAGTTAATAGATCAAAGTCAGGTTGTGGGAGCTGTTTTACTGGACCCAAAAAAAAACAACTTTTGATGCAGTGAATCATTACATTTTAGTTACAAAAAATATTTAGATCAATTTTTCTAATCTGGCCATACAATATTTTCATCTTATCTGTGTGACAGATAATGTGTAATGGTGAATAATGAAAGATCTTTGTTCTTAGCCTCTTAAAATTCTAGTTTTCCACCCACAGAGCGTTTCACATTGGCTGGAAATTGGCAGGAATGCTAAGGGGTTAAGTATGCATTTAAAAGTAATGTGAAAGTTACTTTTCCAAGTAACTAGTTACTTTAATCAAGCAGATTGGTAAAGTAACTCAGTTACTTTTTAAAATAAGTAACTAGTATCTAATTAGTTACTATTTTTTAGTAACTTGCCCAACACTCATTACCACCCAGCTGGCTCTCCCAGTGGAATGGTATTCCTGTCAGATGCTACAGGTGCACATGGTTGATCATATTTTATGCTACCCGGTAGTTTGAACTTGTTGCTGCTTATTCTAAAAACAAAAAGTGCCTTCTAATGAAATATCACAACTTTCTCCTTGCCACTGAGCACAGCACGTATGATTGTGTTTGCTGAACTGACCCTTCCAGATCATAGTTTACATATTTGCAATGGTTCTGAAAATGTGTCTGGATCTGAAATAAGTTATCCGTTTCCTACCCCCTCAGGGTAAGTTCACCATGGCCAGTGATGTGTGGGCATTCGGGGTGACACTGTGGGAAATCCTGACTCTATGTGAGGAGCAGCCCTACTCCCAGCTCTCTGATGAGCAGGTCATTGAAAACACAGGAGAGTTCTTCAGGGACCAGGGCAAGCAGGTGAGTCACAAGTCTAGGTTGCAACATGGGGATCAAAATTTGCCAGTTTATATCCAGGTCGATTTTTTTAAAATCTTGATATCAGCCACAGTGGCAGCTAAATTCTTGAATTTCTTGAATTTGGACTTGTAAATTACTTCCACTTTTACTTTGACACAATACTCTTTAATAAAATAGTCGAAAGATATCACCCTTCCAATATTCTTATGTTCTTAGGTGTACCTGCCAAAACCTCCCCATTGTCCTGATAGACTCTACAATGACCTCATGCTGAGCTGTTGGAAGAGAAATGCCAAGCAAAGGCCGAGCTTTCAGGAAATCCACACTCAGCTGATAGAGAGCCTGGCATAGCAGACTGGATTTGGCATGCTGTCTTTATGCATTCTCTTCCTTAAGTGTGAATTTCATGTCGATTGTTTTTTTTTATTATTATTATTTGAGAGAAGACATTGTATATTTGCTAATTTGTCAATACCTGCCTATGAAAAAAATGAAGCTGTAAATAGGAAAATGTGTGAAGAATGTACAGTATATACTTAAACAGAGTCTTACATTACATGTAGTACCATTCTAAAAGTGTAGTGTTTTTATTTTGTGCCATTGTTTTTGTGTAGGATTGTTCAGTACTCCAGGTTAATCTTAGTTAACAATGCATTTACTATTGTAAAAAAGAAAACCTGCATTTTGTCATCCTGATATTATCTTGGTGTTTTATGCTGAAAATCATGTTGAATTAAAAGCTGCATCCTTTTTTAATGTAAAACTAATGTGTATACTAGATAAAATGTTAAAAGAATATTCTATCAGTGCCCATCAGACCAAAGATCCATCTAAAGAGAGCTTTAAAAAGTGAAGCATTTTTAAATGAACTATTGTCAGTTTGGTTTTAAATATCCTCTATTTATGTACCCATTAAGAGAAAAATTGAGTTGAAAACAATACCCTGGAATTGTTTGCATTTGTAACGCTCAGTTCATCCAGAAGAGATTCCCATTGATTTTTTTTTCTCATGTTCTAAGAGGGCAGAAAAGTTTGGCTGATCTGAACTGGGGACTGACTAAAAATCTTCTTTTCACCTTCATGCAAGTTTTATTTTTGTTACTAAATTTATTGTTCCTGTCCTGCATCAATTTTATATTGGCCGAATAATAGACTTACACAAATGGTTCCCTCCAGTATACAACTATGACAATATCAGTCGCTACGGAGGGTGACAATATGTATGGGTACATATTCATACTATGTAGGATAACTAAGTAGATGGTTATGCTGTTTATTCCATCTTGCTACAATGCTCCGCACTTTGTATATATATATATTTATATATTTATGTGTATGTATGTATATTCACTGCTCTTATTTATATTTTTCGTATCTTCTTAATTATTGCTCTGAGTGTTGCTATCCCTGTGCTGTTGCAATCCTGGAATTTCCCCACTGTGGGACTAATAAAGGCTTATTTTATCTTATAAGACCCCACAATGGGAATTTTGATCTTGTGAGTTTATGGTGCTACTTTATTTAGTCAGGTGCCAAGTTTTGTCATTTGGAAATCAAGGACCCAGAGTCTGAAGGAAGTGTGGAGAGGCCCAGAGTGATTTTTCCAGTCAGTGATGATTTGGGGAGCCATGTCATCTGCTGGTGTTTGTCCATTGTGTTTTATCAAGTCCAAAGTCAGCGCAGCTGTCTACCAGAGAATTTTACAGTGGGGCAAAAAAGTATTTAGTAAGCCATCAATTGTGCAAGTTCTCCCACTTAAAAGATGAGAGAGGTCGCCAATTTTCATTATAGGTATACCTCAACTATGAGAGACAAAATGAGAAAAAAAAAAATCCAGAAAATCACATTGTCTGATTTTTAAAGAACTTATTTGCAAATTATGGTGGAAAATAAGTATTTGGTCAATAACAAAAGTTTATCTCAATACTTTGTTATATACCCTTTGTTGGCAATGACAGAGGTCAAACGTTTTCTGTAAGTCTTCACAAGGTTTTCACACACTGTTGCTGGTATTTTGGCCCATTCCTCCATGCAGATCTCCTCTAGAGCAGGGATGTTTTGGGGCTGTCGCTGGGCAACACTGACTTTCAACTCCCTCCAAAGATTTTCTATGGGGTTGAGATCTGGAGACTGGCTAGGCCACTCCAGGACATTGAAATGCTTCTTACGAAGCCACTCCTTCGTTGCCCGGGCAGTGTGTTTGGGATCATTGTCATGCTGAAAGACCCAGCCACGTTTCATCTTCAATGCCCTTGCTGATGGAAGGAGGTTTTCACTCAAAATCTCACGATACATGGCCCCATTCATTCTTTCCTTTACACGGATCAGTCGTCCTGGTCCCTTTGCAGAAAAACAGCCCCAAAGCATGATGTTTCCACCCCCATGCTTCACAGTAGGTATGGTGTTCTTTGGATGCAACTCAGCATTCTTTCTCCTCCAAACACGACAAGTTGAGTTTTTACCAAAAAGTTCTATTTTGGTTTCATCTGACCATATGACATTCTCCCAGTCCTCTTCTGGATCATCCAAATGCTCTCTAGCAAACTTCAGACGGGCCTGGACATGTACTGGCTTAAGCAGAGGGACACGTCTGGCACTGCAGGATTTGAGTCCCTGGCGGCATAGTGTGTTACTGATGGTAGCCTTTGTTACTTTGGTCCCAGCTCTCTGCAGGTCATTCACTAGGTCCTCCCATGTGGTTCTGGGATTTTTGCTCACCGTTCTCGTGATCATTTTGACCCCACGGGGTGAGATCTTGCGCGGAGCCCCAGATCGAGGGAGATTATCAGTGGTCTTGTATGTATTCCATTTTCTAATAATTGCTCCCACAGTTGATTTCTTCACACCAAGCTGCTTACCTATTGCAGATTCAGTCTTCCCAGCCTGGTGCAGGTCTACAATTTTGTTTCTGGTGTCCTTTGACAGCTCTTTGGTCTTGGCCATAGTGGAGTTTGGAGTCTGACTGTTTGAGGTTGTGGACAGGTGTCTTTTATACTGATAACGAGTTCAAACAGGTGCCATTAATACAGGTAACGAGTGGAGGACAGAGGAGCCCCTTAAAGAAGAAGTTACAGGTCTTTGAGAGCCAGAAATCTTGCTTGTTGGTAGGTGACCAAATACTTATTTTCCACCATAATTTGCAAATAAATTCTTTAAAAATCAGACAATATGATTTTCTGGATTTTTTTTTCTCATTTTGTCTCTCATAGTTGAGGTATACCTATGATGAAAATTGGAAACCTCTCATCTTTTAAGTGGGAGAACTTGCACAATTGGTGGCTGACTAAATACTTTTTTGCCCTACTGTAGAGCATGTCATGCTTCCCTCTGCTGACAAGCTTTATGGAGATGATGTCATTTTCCAGCAGGACTTGGCACCTGCCCACACTGCCAGAAGTACCAAAACCTGCTTTAATGACCATTGTATTCTGTGCTTGATTGGCCAGCAAACTCTCCTGACCTAAACCCCATATAGAATCTATGAAGTGTTGTCAAGAGGAAGATGACACCTCAGTAGTGCCACAGGCTGATCACCTCCATGCCACACCACATTGATGCAGTAATTCATGCAAAAGGAGCCCCAACCAAGTACTGAGTGTGTACATGGACATACTTTTCAGTAGGTCAACATTTCTATTAAAAATCCTTCTTTAATTGAGCTTATGTAATATTCTAATTTTTTGAGAAACTGAATTTTGGGTTTTATTTCTTGAAATAATGTCATTGTGTAATGAATCTATATAGGATTTTCACTTTTTGAATTACAGAAAAGTTTTCAATGATCTTCTAATTTATTGAGATGAACTTATAAATTGTGCCTATAAATTAATGGAAGTTTCTTTAACCAGAGCTGGTAACAGACCATGCCTAAGCAGTTGGACAGCCTTCTGTCATGAGCAGAAATTCAAAATTAAATTAGCTGTTGTAAACCCTGTTGTGTGGTACAGTGATATGTAGATACAAATACCAAGACTTGCTGAATGAGTACTTTAAAAAAAAAAAACCACACACACACACACACACTAGAATGTCAAAGGTAAGATGAAGAACAGCCAAACTACCCACAAACATGCCAAACACAAACATACAATTAACAAAAAAAAAATGTAACAAACATGCTAAATCAAAAGAAAAGCTGTAAGGTGCTGAATGGAGGTGGAGACCCATGCCAACCGTGACCTTTACCTCTGACCTCAAACTGAAGGCATGTGAAGACTTTGCATGATTTTTTCCAGCTCATGTTTGGCACTATGCGCAGCTGTTCTGGTTTACCAGTCATGTATATAAACTTTAACCTGGACTTTAACATCTTCCTACCCCGACACCAAGGCAAATGAATAAGCTCCTCTCTAGAGCCATCAACCCAGACAAGCCAAAATCTACAAAAAACAAAAAGCTTTTTCTTTGAAAATTCATTTTATTTAACCAGGGGCGATCTCATCTTCCAGACTGCACATTACAGTGCATCTGGAAAGTATTCACAACACTTCACTTTTTCCCACATTTTATGTTACAGCCTTCTTCCAAAATGGAATAAACTCATTTATTTCCTCAAAATTCTACAAGCAATACCCCATAATGACAATGCGAAAAAAAGTTGAGATTTTTGCAAATTTATTAAAAACAAAATACTAAGAAATCACATGTACATAAATATTCACAGCCTTTGCTCAATACTTTGTTGATGCACCTTTGGCAGCAATTACAGCCTCAAGTCTTTTGGGATATGATGCCACAAGCTTGGCACACCTATCTTTGGGCAGTTTCGCCCATTCCCCTCTGCACCACCTCTCAAGCTCCATCAGGCTGGGTGGGCAGTGTTGGTGCACAGCCATTTTCAGATCTCTCCAGAGATGTTCAATTGGGCCACTCAAGGACATTCAGAGTTGTCCTGAAGCCACTCTTTTGATATCTTGGCTGTGTGCTTGGGGTCGCTGTCCTGCTGAAACATGAACTGCCACCCCAGTCTGAGATCTAGAGTGCTCTGGAGCAGGTTTTCATCCAGAATGTCTCTGTACATTGCTGCGTTCATCATTCTCTCTATCCTGACTAGCCTCCCAGTTCCTGCTGTTGAAAAACATCCCCACAGCGTGATGCTGCCACTGCCATGCTTCACTGTAGGGATGGTATTGGCCTGGTGATGAGCGGTGCCTGGTTTTCTCCAAACATGACACCTGGGATTCATGCTAAAGAGTTCAAGCTTTGTCTCATCACACCAGAGAATTTGGTTTCTCATGGTCAAAGTCCTTCAGGTACCTTTTGGCAAACTCCAGGTGGGCTGCCATGTGCCTTTTACTAAGGAGTAGCATCCGTCTGGCAACTACCATACAGGCCTGATTGGTGGATTGCTGCAGAGATGGTTGTCCTTCTGGAAGGTTATCCTCTCTGCACAGAGGAATGCTGGAGCTCTGAGAGTGACGATCGGGATCTTGGTCAACTCCCTGACTAAGGCCCTTCTCCCCCTATCGCTCAGTTTAGACGGCCGGCCAGCTCTAGGAAGAGTCCTGGTGCTTCCGAACTTCTTCCATTTACAGATGTAAGTAAGTAAGTAAAGTTTATTTATAAAGCACATTTCACAGACATATAGCCACAAAGCGCTGTACAATAAAATAAAAAAGAGAAAAGAAAAAATAAAGAGAACAAATTAAGACAAAAGATCAAAAGATTAAAAAAAAAAAGACATACCATTAAAAAGCAGTTGAATTGAAATTCAACGGAAAGTCTCATTAAACAAAAGTTTTCAGCTGCTTTTTAAAACAGTCCAGAGTCAGCTAAACATGGCTGGAGTGGGAGATTATTCCAAAGCCTCGGAGCTACAGATTGAAAGGCTCAGTTCCTCCTGATTTTGAGCCTCATACAAGGAACAACAAGTTCAGGGCTTCAGAGCTAAGCGTGTGAGTAGGAGTATGTTTGAGAAGATCAGATAAATAAGATGGGGGTTGTCCATGTAGTGCTCTATATGCAAGTGTAATAACTAAAATGAATCCTAAACTCCACTGGTAGCCAATGTAACATAATACGGGGGTAATATGATCTTGTTTTCTAGAACGTGCAAGTAGTCTGGCGGCAGCATTTTGTATACACTGGAGACGAGAAAGAAGATTTGTCTAAACCAGTAAAGAAAGCACAGCAGTAATCTAGTCGTGAAGACACAAATGCATGGATTATTTTTTCAAGCACACTTGAATAAACAATGGTTCTCAATTTGGAAATGTTCATTAAATGAAAAAAGCATAAACGTGAAATAGAATTTACATGGGAATTAAAACCAACGGAGGATTCAAACATAACACCCAAATTTCTAACACTGGACTTAGGAGATGAGCAAAAAGAAGAAAGTGTCAGACTGATTATTGCATGAAGATCAAAAGGGGCTACAATCATGGTCTCGATTTTATTGGAATTTAAGATGACGTAGTTGTTGGAGAGCCAGTCACTGATCTTGTTTAGACAGTTAACCAGGGTGGAGAGCCTGTCAAGCTGGTGAGGTTTAAAAGACATACCTGAAGGTCATCCACATAAAAATGATAAGAAATGTCATTAAAAGATTGAATAATACCTGCTAAAGGAATTACATAAAAGAAAAATAATAATGGACCCAGGACTGAACCTTGCAGAACCCCATGTCAGAGAGGCTGTGGAAGAATTAAACTCACCCACCTTTACAGAAAAAGTCCTCTCAGAAAGATACGGTATTAAAATACAGTACAAGGGCTGAGCATGGCCAATTCTGATCAATCATCTCAAACGATCTGTAGGAACTTGTAGAGATCATCTGGCATATGAATAACTTTTTTAAAAACAATAGCAGTTCCACCTCCACGGCCAGAAATCCGTGGTGCACTGAAAAATGAACAGTCACTAGGACATAGTTCTAGATGTGAAATATCATTCTCACGCTGCCACGTCTCAGAAATAATCCAATTGTTCACTGCAGAACAAGTCACTTAAAACACAGGATTTGTTAGCAATGCAGCAGGCATTAATGACCATCATTTTAGCAGTAAAGATGTCTGGGTAAATCTTGGCTGGCTTACAGTGTGCAACCTGGGGAAAAAGCATAAAAACCTGCGACTTGCTGGTCTATGAAGCTTTGGAGAAGGTCCGTTATTGATTACTAGTGCATACCTGTGCATGCCCGTAGAAACCAAGTATAAGCAAGCATTTCTGCATGCCCGTAGAAAGTTACTCTTACCATGGCAACAGTAACCATGGAGATGCCTGCCTTTGATATTTGACATCACCACTCTTTCAGTGATGCCCGCCTTTGAGCTTTGACCCGTGCATGCCCGCAGAAACCAAGTATAAGCAAGTATTTCTGCATGCCCATGGAAACCAAGTGTAAGCAAGCATTTGTGCATGCCTGCCTTTGAGCTTTGACATGGTTACCATGGCAACAGTAACCATGGTGAAACCTGCCTTTGATCTTTGCCGTTGTGGGCACATATGTGTTTTCCATATGCTTCACATGCTTGTCACTGTATGCTTATTGTTTACTGCACGTCTCAGAGGAACAAAAGGTCTGAACCTCCTAGGGGTTGCAGGAGGATGCGAAGTCTGGCCTTTTGTATGTAAAGAGACGGCCTTGAAGGATTTCCTGACCACCAGGACTGCAGGTGGAGACCACCAGGACTTCAGGCGGAGACAGGAGACCTGAAGGGGGGGTGCATTGTGATTTGGGATGTAAAGACAATGCGACTGTTTACTTTGATGTCCTGGGGTATAAAAGGGGAGCTTTGGGGGCATGTCTCTCTCTTGTCTGTTTTTGGATGTTGGAGAATGTGGTTGTGAATAAAACTGATCTTGAGTAATAAACTCAGCCTCATCTTTCCACACAATCTCCACACCGTCACCATTCAGTGATGCCTGCCTTTGATCTTTGACATCACCAATCGTTCAGTGATGCCTGCCTTTGATGTCATAGCGAGTCCTATGACGGCTGTGTTGTTCACAGTCATGCCTGCGACGTACTGCTCGAACCTCAGGTGTTTCATCTTCACAGCATCTTTTGTGACATGTAGCAGTTCTCCTCACTCTATTGCGCTTCATCTTGTGGATCTTCTTCTTGTTCTTCATTCAGACCACTGGTTGAGGGATAGGTGCGTCGTAACTGCAGTTCATGGATAGGATCATGAAAACAGATCTGAGCAAAAAGTGGCTTTCGACCCTGTTCAGGAAGGGGAGCAGCCATGTAATGATAAACTTTACCAGTACCTTGTGTACGTATGTCTGGGGTGAAGCCGAGCATCGGGATCTCCTTAATGCCAACAGATTTTCTGGAATCCCTCTATACAGTGTCTATATGAAGTCATATAGACATCATGTGGACTTCATAGGAACATCATAGGCGACTGTATACTATAGTGTCTATATGATGTCATATAGACTTTGATCTTTGATGACGGCATCGCGAGTCCTATGATGCCTGAGATCATAGGACATCAGGCAGACATCATAGGCCGTCCTATGATGTCCTATGATCGTGACAGATTTCTTGTATTTATAGTGATGTGATGACAGTTATGATGAAGAGCTTCTCTGAAATAGGTGAAATATTTAGACAGTAGGGGGCAGCTAATAGGAGCTGAGGACACTGTGCCATTGAGGTACCGTCAGTCAGTGACGGTGTGGAGCTGTGGAAACTGCATGGAAAATATTGGCTGAGAGCACGTGCACCATGGAAGCTAGGGTGAATACAATCTC
This sequence comes from Pholidichthys leucotaenia, assembly GCA_020510985.1. Taxonomy (NCBI): domain Eukaryota; kingdom Metazoa; phylum Chordata; class Actinopteri; order Cichliformes; family Pholidichthyidae; genus Pholidichthys; species Pholidichthys leucotaenia. Next base: position 170,089,672 of record CM035846.1, read on the forward strand.
TTAAAAAAGGAGGGTCAGTTCCAAAAAAAGATTAAAATTGTCGATATAGAACAATTTTGTGATGGACAGAGACTGCAGCCAGGTATGAAGAGAGCGCAATCTGCTAAAGCGACCAACACCCCGGTTCAAAGAGGGGAGGGACCCAGAGATGAAAACGGACTTTCCACAGCTCGTCAACTCACTAAAGAAATGGTTAAAATCCTATTTTAAAACTTTGGACTGCTGTTTGGGGATGTCATTTGCACCACAGTGGATAATAACGTTGTGTACCTGTGGGTGTTTGCTGAACAGGGATGGGATCTGCTGCAGGACATCAGCAACTCTGGCCCCAGGCAGGCAGCAAGTGACAGCTGATTTTGATCTGATGTTCCTCATAATGGTGTCAGTGATTATCAGAGAGGACACACAGCCTCTAGCCAGGTGGGTGAGGTAGCGATGCTACAGGGGAGTTGAAAGAGCGCTTCCCAGCCGGCTCCAGACAAAGGGCCACCCCAGAGTTCCACTGCACTGCCTCCTTCAGGATCCTACGCCATGTCGAAGAGGTTGAAGACCGCAATGGGGGGGGGGAGGGGGTCACAGTGGATGATGGAGGCCACTGTGCTCATTGGGACCTTCGACCAAGTCCATTATTGATATCATTACTAACATTTGCAATTCCACACTGGTATCTGGAGTCATGCTCTCCAAGATTTCTGATCACTTCCCTATTGTTCTGTTTGTTGACCTTGCCATTAGGCCCTTAATCTCGCGACATAAGCTAAAAATAAAAATACTTAATGAAGAAACCTTACAACAACTGAGTGAGGACTTGAATGTCAAGGCATGGGATAGAATCTACAATTGTAGTGATGCTGATGCTGCATTTGATGCCTTGACTAAGGAAATAAAAGAATCCATCCAGAGGACAATTCCTGTCAAGACTATTACATGTAATGGTACTATTCATCATCCATGGCTTTCTAAGGGCATATTAAAATCTATTTAGTACAAAAATAAATTATATAAACGCTACATAAAAAAATTCAAATATTAACAATAAAAATGTATATACTAATTATAGAAATAAATTAACACATTTTTAGAAAGAGTAATTACTATGCAGAACTTATAAATGCATCACAGGGTGATTCCAAGAAATCCTGAAGAATACTAAATAAGGTTCTAAATAGGGACCAAAAACCCCCCACACTTCCAAACAATAATGCGGTCAGTAATCTCACCAGTAATGCCACTCTCGCTGACAAATTTAATAATTATTTTGTCTCTATTGGAGAAAATTGATCTAGTAAAATTAACCAACCCCAGGCTACCTCTTTCAAACACTATCAGGAAACTACTGGAATTCTTTCTTCCTGAAGCCAACTGATTGTGAGGAAGTCTGGAAAATCATCAAGGACATGAACTCAAACTCTGCTGGAGCTGATGAAATTTCCAGCAAAATTTTGAAAAGTATCATTAGTTTAATACTGGAACCCCTTACCTACTGCATTAATCTGTCTCTAATCTCCGGAGTAGTGCCACAAATAGCAAAAAATGCACAAATTATACCATTTTATAAATCAGGTGATAAGAATGATTTGACTAATTATTGTCCAATATCCATTCTGCCTACTCTTTCAAAGGTTTTGGAAAGAGTGGTTTATAACAGACTTACCAGTTACCTTGATAAGCTCAACATTATTATCTCATCTCAGTATGGCTTCAGAAAGAAACACACTACCTATATCGCAATACTTGACCTAATTGAAAAAAATCAATTACGCAATTGAAAGAGGCAACTATGGTATTGGCATTTTTTTTAGACCTGTCTAAAGCATTTGATACCATTAACCATGACATCCTAATTTATAAATTACAACATTACGGTATCAGAGGCCTTGCGTTAGATTGGTTTATTAATTATCTGTCTGGAAGACTTCAGTATGTTTATATAAATAACCACAAGTCATCATATAAATCCGTTGATCATGGGGTTCCCCAGCGTTCCATTTTAGGATCAGTTCTATTCATTCTGTATATAAATGACATTGCTAACTCCTCATCTCTACTACATAAAGTACTGTTTGCTGATGACACCAATTTATTTTTTGCTCACCAGAATCCAAATGAACTTGAACAGATAAATACTGACCTTATGAAAATAGACACCTGGCTTCAGTGTACCAAACTTTCACTTAATATCAGTAAAACTAATTATAATGTATTCCGTTCCAATAAAAAGCCAGACACCAAGGAAATTTGCCCCAAAATTAATGGACAGTATATTACAAGAGTTAGCTCTATAAAATTCTTGGGGGTCCTCATTGATGAATTTCTCAATTTCAAATGTCACATTGATGATCTAACCAAGAAACTGGCCAAATACGCTGCTCTGTTTTTTTAAAGTGAGACATTTTCTACCACTTTCAGCACTTTTCACTCTATATAAAACTTTATTTGAGCCTCACTTACATTACTGCAATATCATATGGGGTAACATTTCCAACTCACCTAAAAACGCTACAAATTCTCCAAAAGAAAGTCATACGTGCCTTATCATGGTCTGAATATAATTCTCCTACTAGTCATCGTTTCCATCGTTATAATCTAAGACTTGCTGAGCATAATTATTTCCAGAATGCCTGTATAATGTATCAGGTTGTCCATAAACTCAACTATAATTTATGTGAACTCATTCCAACCGTCCTTCCCATGCACACTTATACCACTAGAAATAAAAACCAAATTACTGGGAAAAAACGAAGACTAAAATCCACCAGGTTTAGTATTGTGTGCAGAGGACCGCAGATTTGGAATGAGCTTGATGAGAATCTAAAAATGTCACCTTCCATCTCCATCTTCAAGAAAAAACTAAAAATGCAACTCCTATCATTATATAATTAATTGCTATTTGTTACACAAACTTGTTTACCGATGAGTTGTTACGCCACTGTAATTTTGTTTTCTATGTTGATTCACTCCAATATTATTTAATAACTTGACTATACATCTTGAACTCACCTACTATTTCAATGTAAACAAATGCTGGGATTATGCGCTATACGTCTGTCATATGTTTATTTGTTCTTTCACACAAAGAGTGATTTCCGTCATTTCATTGTAGAATTGGGCTCCCTACTAAAAGCTTTAAATAGCTTATTTGGGATGATCCATTCACACTCCAAAACAATGTCAAAAAAAAAAAAAGCCTATTGTATACTGCTAATCATGTTGTTGATAATTCATATTGTAATTCATTCATGCTGTTGATAATGTGTGATGTGTGTGTGTGTGAATAAACTGAAACTAGACTAGATGTTCAAAGCAGCAGAATTTTTCTGTACCCTTCCCCAGATGTGTGCCTTGAGACAATCCTGTCTCGGAGGTCTACAGACAATTCCTTTGTCTTCATGCTTGGTTTGTGCTCTGACATGCACTGTTAAACTGAGGAACCTTATATAGACAGGTGTGTGCCTTTCCAAATCATGTCCAATCAACTGAATTTACCACAGGTGGACTCCAATTAAGGTGTAGAAACATCTCAAGGATGATCAGTGGGAACAGGATGCACCTGAGCTCAATCTTGAGCTTCATGGCAAAGGCTGTGAATGCTTATGTACATGTGATCTTAGTGGGTTTTTTTTTTTTTTAATAAACTAGTACATACCCGTCCACGTCTGTAGAAACCAAGTATAAGCAAGTATTTCTGCATGCCCGTTGCTAAAGGGTCTCCTCCTGTCTCAGACAGCTGTGTTGTTCACAGTCATGCCTGTGGCGTACTGCTGGAACCTGAGGTGTTTCATTTTCACGGCATCCTTTCTGATGTGCAGCAGGTCTCCTCATTCTATTGCTCTCCATCTGGTGGGTCTTCTTCATTCAGACCACTGGTTGAGGGATAGGTGCGTCGTAATTCCAGTTCATAGGCACGATCCTGAAAAAGCGGCTTTCGACCCTGTTCAGGAAGGCCCGTGCATGCCCGTAGAAACCAAGAAACCGGAGCACCCAGAGAAAATCAGTGCTTTGCTTGGCATTTTACACATTTGTAGTTTAAACTGGCATTCGTCAAGGTTACACACATTTGCAGTCATGTAGGCATCGCGAGTCATCCTATGATGTCAGAGTTCATAGGACGTCCTATGATGTTCAGGCAGAGATCATAGGCCGTCCTATGACGTCCTATAAACGTGACAGACACACACACACACACAGATTTCTTGCTTTTATAGAGTGATTTGCAAAAATCTCAAAAAAAACTTTTCACATTGTCATTATGGTGTTTTGTGAGTAGAATTTTGAGGAAAAAAATGAATTTAATCCTATTTGGAATAAGGCTGTAACATAAAATGTGGAAAAAGTGAAGCACTGTGAATACTTTCTGGATGCACTGTATACTGTAACACTTTTTTGACAAATCCATGGTCTCTTCTTTCAGAAAAGGTTATCTACTCCAAGTCTCATTCTCCTTCTCAGTCTCCCTCCCACATGCAGTCACATTCAGTGAAAGGGTTTCTCTTCCGCATTTTGGTGATTACAATAAATTTGTTCGATGACAGCTGTCTGAGCCTGCGGATCAGCGTCTCCACATCTGGACCAGGCCAAGGGTGACCATGGAGTGAATCTTTCAAGATATGTGAGCGCTCCACCAACAACTCCAGGCGTTCCAGATGCCGTAGTTTAACCAAACTCATCAGGTCTTTTTCTGGTTCTTGGCGAAAAAATCTGGAGAAGACAACAGAACATGGAGATCAAAGAACTTCTGGGCAACAGTCATTTGAACAAGAGACTGTGTTCAAGCACACCAAGGTCCATTGCGACCTTAATAAAACCAGACTATCATTGACTGTGTAGCTCATTAAGCCTGATAAACATATCAGGATCAACAACAGCCTTTGCTGTATAAACTCCTCCAAAAAATTTGGAAACATTATTTCAGTTATTTCTCTCCTTTAATAATACCAATTAGGATTGTATTTTATATCGTTAGAAAGTGTGATTAGTCACCTTTACAACAAGGTGTAAGGATCATCATGCATTTGTGGAATAAGCAACACAGCTAAATGTGTGGGGAGTGCCCCCCCCCGCCCAAGAAAAAATGTGGCAAAATCCCCTGCCTATTCTCCTGTTCAACATCATAGGTAGTTTGCACAGAATAGGCTTCGTCATTGCACAACTGTACAATGACAATGTACAGCACATAACACGTACAGTTGCTCTCTTTCTCTCTATAGCTATTCTCCATGTGTGTATCTCTATATATCTATATTTTATTTTTTATTTTACATTTAACCAGGAAAAAAAACCCATTGAGATTAAAAACCTCTTTTTCAAGGGAGTCCTGGCCAAGAGGCAGCAAAAAACACAAATACACTTACAATGACATACAAATCATATAAAACATATGATTTATATCTCAGGGTTTCCGCTGGTAACTGAGCCACCACAGCAAGAAAAATTTAGGCCTGTAATTTTTTTTTTTTAAGAGCTGCACAGGTACCAATTTAAATTAAACCTGCAAGCAGGTGTAAGCGGCCTTCGCCCCCCACGCACCCCAGTGCCCGTCGTAGCTTGCTGTCTCGGAAAATTTCCCGTTGTCGCTGCAAGGGCTGTGGGAATAATAAAGTAAACCATGTATAAAACATCTTGAATGGAAAGGAATGGGATTCCATGGCAGCTGTGCTTATCATAGGACAAAAGTGACTTCCACTGAGGATAGTCCAATGCACTCTGAGAAACCACTGAAAATGTCATGTCATTGTGACTACTGGTTGTTGCGCAAAATTTGAAACAATTTTGTGCAGTACCTCATGTCAGCAGTAGGTGCTGGTGTGACAGTTTTGTGAATATTGATATACAAACGTGTTCAGAATGGGATCAGTATGATTTGTGCAAAGTTTGGTCCAAATCAGACGAGGATTGTCTGAGCTGTAACTGTCATGTTTTGCATTGCGAGGAAGCCAATGAAGCAAGCTGGTCGCCATGGAAACAGTTCTGTACTATGTACATGTACTGTCAATGAGCCCTAGTCATTCCTTCAAGTCATTTTTTTCTGCTGGTGAGAGAAAAAGAAAGAAAACAGTTTTCAGCAATTCTTCCTTTAATCAATAGGAGCACTAAAACTTTGGTTTACTATTTTTATATAGACACGTTCGGGGCAGGACGAATATTGATCGTAGAGAATTTGGTGCAAATCGTCCAAAGTTTGTCCAATTTACAAGGGTCCAATGTTGTAACCACTAGGCGGCACTCTAACTTTTGTTATTTTTATACAGGAGCATTCAGGGTGGGACTATTATCCATTATCGAAAATTTGGTGACAATCAGACAAAGTTTGTCCAAGATACAACTTTCCGATGTTTCATGGTGAGAAGTCACCTTCGCCATGTCGCCATGGCAACACTTCCCTGTCAGTTATGTGTTGTCCACCCATATAGGACTATATATGACAGTCACCTCAACCATTGTTCAAGATTTCATGACTCCAGGTCGTTCCTAATCCTGCAACCAAGTTCAAGGATTGAATGGCAAGGAGGGCGTGTCCATGGTAGCACGTGTGATGTCATGCTAAAGTTGATGTGCAGTTATGATCATTGCTTTGGTCTGATGAATCTCAGAAAATTTCACATCATTCTCGCCAGTGGCGCGTGAGTAATAAATAAAACAGTTTTCAGCAATTCTTTCATTAACCAGTAGGTGGTGCTATATCTGCAGGTATATCTGCAGGTGCTATATATGCAGGTATTTTGATGTAGATGTGTTCAGGGCGGGAATATTTTCCATCATGGAAACTTTGGTGCACATCGGACAAGTTTTGCCCGAGTTACAGCTGCTTGATTTTGTAAGGGGAGGAGTCAAACTTCGCCATGGAAACACTTCCCTGTCAGTTATGTGTGGTCCACCCATATAGGACTATATATGACAGTCATGTCAACGTATGTTCTAAATTTCATGAGTCTGAGATCTTCCCACCCCTCCCCATAAGCTCATGGATTGAATGGAGAGGAGGGCGTGTCCATGGTAACACGTGTGACATCATGCTAAAGTTGATGTGCAGTTATGATTATCCCTTTGGTCTGATGAATCTCAAAATTTCACATCATTCTGGCCAGCAGCGCGTGAGTAATAAATAAGAGTTTTCAGCAATTCTTCCCTTTAACCACCTGGGGGCTCAATAACTTGTGTTTACTATTTTTATATACATGTGTTTACAGTGGGACTAATATCGAATGTGCAAAATTATGTGAAAATCGTACAAAGTTTGTCCAATTTGCAAGTGTCTGTTGCTCTAACCACAAGGTGGCGCTATAACTTATTATTTTTACATAGACGCGTTCAGGGTGGGAGTCATATCCACTGTCAAAAATTTGGTGGAAGTCAGATGAAGTTTATCCAATTTGCAAGTTTTTGATATTCCATGGCGAAGAGTCAGCGTACGCCATGGCAACACTTACCTATCAGTTATGTGTTGTCCACCCATATTGGACTATATATTACAGTCACCTCAACCTATGTTCAAGATTTCATGACACCAGGTCATTCCTAATCCTGTAAAAAAGATGAAGGATTGAATGGTGAGGAGGGCGTGTCCATGGTAACACTCGTGATGTCATGCGAAAGTTGATGTGCAGTTATGATCATCCCTGTGGTGTGATTAATCTCAGAAAATTTCACGTCAGTCTGACAAGTGACGCGTGAGTAATAAATGAAACCGTTTTCAGCAATTCTTTCGTTAACCACGATGTGGCGCTATATCTTTTGTCAGGTATTTTAAGGTTGACGCGTTTGGGGCCGGACTATTTTCCATCATGGAAAGTTTGGGGGACATCGGACAATTTTTGCCAGAGTGACAGCTGTTTGAAGCTGTAAGGGGAAAAGTCAAACTTCGCCATGGCGCCCTGACCACACCTTTTGAGATTTTGACTTAATTTACACAATTTTTAATGGCCAATGCCTATAGATGCGAGCTCAATCGGAGCTGGTCCCTAGGACTAGTTCGTTCAAATGCGAGGTGTGACTTTTTTTCCCCGAATTGGAGTATGGGCGACTTTGAGGCAAGATGGCGGCCGTCCTGTTGGCGGTGGGTATGGGCCATAATTATGTTTTTTGCATGTCTTGAGGTGATGCACACCTCACCCAAATTTTATGTCTGTACGGCAAAGTTTATGGTCTTCAGTCTCCATAGACCTTGTACGTTTGGCCCCACTCACAAAAATGAGGGCTGGGGGGGGGCACATATGTTTTCCAGTTTATCAACTTTTTTGCCGGGTCTGAGGTGTCTGCCAAAAAAAAAAAAAAAATGCATTTTGGTTAACATTCAGAGGGTGAAAAATTCATTCGTTTGGGCAGAAGAATTTCTTCGAGCTGAGCAATTACAATAGGGCTTTCGCCAACTGACGTCAGTGGCTCAGGCCCCAATTAAAAAAAAAAAAAAAAAAGAGAGAGAAGACAGACATCAAAGAACTGCACACGTCTCGAGAGCAGCAGGTTTACACCCCTGACATTTTTTTTGCTAAGAAAATAAATGAAGAGGGATGTCACTCCACAAGCGAACAACGCACATCAAAACAGTCACTCGCAGCATCAGGAGTTCAGAATCCTGCCACCTACAAAGCAGACAAAGGTATCCAGTTTTCTTTAAACGCTCCTGGGTGGTGAAGAAGGCAGCAGTAGCTCTCCTGCTCCAGGTCAGAGTAAGTACTAAATACATGAGCACCATGATTGCTTTGATGCTGGCCACTACTGATTAAACGGGCATCACTGGCATTTTTTACAAGTATTTTATATTTAATTTTGTTGCCCTGTGTCAAACTCAGCGCAGATCAGTAACTGATTGGAATACACCGATCTATAGTTCAGTGGTTGCTGCTCTTGCCCTCAGTTTTCACAAACTGGGTTGCACCCGACATAATTAGTCTACCATATTTTTTCATGTCAGCACTCAATAGCTTATATTTAAAAGAAGAGTGCAGTGTGTGTTAGGTTTTTTTTTTTTTTGGAGGGAACTGTCACGGACAAAAAGAGAAGCAGAGGTGTCCATTAATGCGAGGTGAACCGGGAACTGGGATGTAGAAACAAGCACAAAGCAGAGCTGAACAAGGACCGTGCCGATCCATTGTCTCCAGCAGACAGTCGAGTGCTGCAGAATCAGCGAAGTGAGTAAAAAAGTGCTCTTTTTCTTCTTGCTCTCAGATGCTCCGATATTTGTGTAATTGTGACACACGTTTGTCTGCTGCAGCTTCAAAATTAATCTAATTTGGCAGATTCATTTCTGCTCTCTTGCTGTGCTGCGACTGTAGTCTCTTCACCAACCACTACAATATTAACTATATGTTCATTATTATGCATCTGGCAAGTTATAAAGACCAAAATTCACAAAGTCAGTGACTTGAATCCATTAATAGCCTCCAGACAAACTAAACCTGCCAACATTTAGATTTCAAAATATGGGAGGTTTTTCCTGTTGTCTGGTTGGCAAGGAACAGGACACAGTCCAACGACGGATAATTTTTTTACACATACAGAACTCCTTATAAAAACTCCTTATACAAAGATATAGAGTGATGATATATAGAGTTTACCAACAAAGATATATAGAGTGATGATATAGAGTGAAGTACGTGGAGGTAATGCACCTGTACCTGGATGCCAATCGCCAATCTTCTTCTTCGAGATTTGCTTGGCGGTTGGCAACCAGCTTACAGGTGTATTACCGCCACTGACTTGATTATCATCACTCTATATCTTTGTATAAGGAGTTCTTATAAGGAGTTCTGAACAACTCCTTATGTGTGGAAAAAATATCCATCCTTGGACTGTGTCCTCGGTGGCGTCAATAGCTGTGCCAGCCAGCCTTCGCCTCCCCCAACCACCAATCAAATCTAAAAGAAGAAGAACGTTCTCAAAAATTGTACATCATCATCACTCTTTAAATTTAAGAAATCTGTGTGTCTGTGTCACATTTATAGGTCATCACAGGACGGCCTATGTCTGCCTGATGTCCTATGATGATCCTATGAGCTCAGGGATCATAGGACTCGCGATGCCGTCATAAAGATATGATGTCTATATGACGGCAGACAGAGCACATGATATAGACATAGCACATCATACAACGCCCTATGAGGACTCGCGATACCGTCATAAAGATATATGGCTCAAAATTGGCAAGGTGAATAAGCCACAGGGCTAGTCTTTACAGCACGTTCGTGTATTCTGCACAACAGATTTCTGCAGCCATGGCGAATTCTACATTGCTGCGAGCAGAGTTGCCAGATCAAGCAGTCTTCATATTCTTGCTCAAGATGAAGAAACTAAGCAAAAGCGTTGCTTTCTCAGCAATGTTGTTTTTAAAGAGGTGCTGACAGTAAAAAATGTGTAACCTTGAAGAATGCCAGTCTACACTATAAATGTGTAATATGCCAAGCAAAGCACTGATTTTCTCCGGGTGCTCCGGTTTCTTGGTTTCTACAGGCATGCACGGGCCTTCCTGAACAGGGTCGAAAGCCACTTTTTGCTCAGATCTATTTTCATGATCCTGCCCATGAACTGGAATTACAACGCACCTATCCTTCAACCAGTGGTCTGAACGAAAAAGAAGAAGACCTACCAGATGGAGAGCAATAGAATGACGAGACCTGCTGCACGTCAGAAAGGATGCCGTGAACATGAAACACCTCAGGTTCCAGCAGTACGCCGCAGGCATGACTGAACAACACAGCCGTCTGAGACAGGAGGAGACCCTTCAGCAATGGGCATGCAGAAATACTTACTTATACTTGGTTTCTACGGGCATGGATGGGTATGCACAGGTATGTACTAGTTCTATAAATTCAAGAAATCTCTATCAGTCTGTGTGTCACGATCATAGAACCGCCTATGATGTTCCTATGCTCGGGCATCATACAGGGATGAGAATGGGTTTTGGGAAAAAAAGAGGAAACTAAGCCGGGGGTCTTAGTTAGGCCTGCGTCCCCCAAGCCGGATCCAAGGCAGAGCCTTGGTAACGAAATCTGGTGTTTGCTCAAATGTGGTCTTATATTTAAAGTTAGAAGTAAGTACAAATGCATTTATAGTTTACCTTTTTAATCTGCTGCTGCATCACATGTGTAAATTTATGATATCTGAATGGTATGTTGATGTAATAATACTAAATTATATTTTACTACTATTTAATATGTTTAAAATGGTAAATGGCATTCACTTATATAGCGCTTTTTCTCATCTCTGGATGACCAAAGCGCTTTACAGATCCTGCTATCCACCCACTCACGCACACATTCACACACTGATGGCGGCAGAGCTGCCATACACACACAGGCGCTAGCCTGGCCACCAGGAGCAACTGGGGGATGAGACCTCTCTCATCTTTCAAGTGGGAGAACTTGCACAATTGGTGGCTGACTAAATACTTTTTTTTACCCCACTGTAGTTTTAGTTGAGATATATACATATACACACACACACAGAGTTTTAGTTGATATAATGTATATACAGACATACTCATATTCAGTACTGAAGTGACTTTACAGGAAAAGCAACAGGCTGGAGGTGGTGACAAATGCTGCAAAAATGCTGGAAGAAGCATTGCAACTTTGTGAGTTAGACAAAATAGTTTCCTCATCCAAACCTTCAACTTGTCTTTTAGACCCTATTCCTACCAGGTTATTTAAACAAGTCTTCCCACTTATTGGTAGCTTTATTCTTCATATAATCAATTCTTCATTAACTTTAGGCCATGTACCGCAGATTTTTAAAACGGCTGTAATTAAACCCTTACTCAAAAAGCCAACGCTAGATCCAGGAGCTTTAGCTAACTATAGACCAATCTCTAATCTCCCTTTCATTTCAAAAATCTTAGAAAGACTTCCGGTCTGGACGCCATGGCGACTGCAGCTTAACACTGAAGCTCTCAGACTCAATCCAGGATAACACCTTGAAAATCAAACTTAACGGATTTTTGGAGGAGTGAAAATCAAAAGACAAAATCATCATGTCTAAAGGAAAACAGAAGAAACTGAAATTCTCCAGGCTAGGACACGTATCGGCCGGAGAATCTGAACTGGAAGATCCCCGTTCAGAAGACGAGGAGCTGGTGATAGCTAACAATAGGGTTAGCCTGAAATCACTATTTGAGGAACTACGACGATTTCGCCGAGATGTTACGGCCGAATTTCGGGAATTCAGAGAAGAATTGAAAAGGACAAACAGCAGAGTGGACCAGGCCGAGAACCGAATCTTGGAAACAGAGGATCGAATAAAAGTGCTCGAAGATTCTGTGCTGGACCTACGCAAAAGACAAGCAGCTATAGAGGCTAAGCTAACCGACCAAGAAGGAAAACAAAGAAGAGACAACATAAGAATTCATGGTCTGATAGAAGGAACCGAAAATGGTTTTAACTCAATGGCAGAATGCGTGGAATCCTTACTAAGAGAGAAATTGGATATTCCACAAACCACCGACTTGAAGATAGAAAAGGCACATCGTTCATTAGCCGCTAGGCCGGCGGCGGAAGCGCCCCCACGTTCGGTGTTGGTAAGATTTTCCAATTTCAAAATAAAACAAGAGGTTGTAAGACTGGCCTGGCAGAAAAAAGGATTTATGCACCAGGAGAGAAAAGTCTACGTGGAACACGATTACGCCCCGGAGGTCCTTAAAAAGCGCAGGGAATACAATGACGCGAAAAAGGTGTTAAGAGAGAAGAAATTGCGCTTTCAGACACCATTTCCTGCGAAGTTAAGGGTCTTCTACGGCGATGAAACGTGTCTCTATAATTCGGCGGAAGAAGCAACAGCTGACATGGCGAGAAGAGGGCTCCCGGTAACGGTGTTTAAACCCGCAGCAGACCCGAGTGAGAAGATCAAAGCGCAAACATGGACAACACAAAGACCCTCAAAATCCACGGACCAGCAGCGGGAAACCCAGCACCAGAGCGTCGCGGATAAACTATCCGTTTTCAGGTTGGAATAGCGACCTTTTTTTTTTTTTTTTTCCCTTTCTCTTGAATCAATCCGCACATCCAACCCCCCTCATACAAGGTAACAAACATTAAAGGAGATGCATATTCAGCATGTGGTAAAACATTTCATGGAACAATCATATTATTTGAAACAAATAAGTCTTTGTAATAAAAAAAAAAAAAAAAAACTTGTTAAAATAGAAATGTGACAATAATCCACATGTTCTGCTCATACTAACAAATACTGTTTTTGCGTGAATGTTTGATGTGATGGGGGTGGGAGGGTGCACACAATTTCACAGGGTTTAGGCATAAAAGGAAAAAAAAAAAAAATCATTACAAGTTTGGATTGGGTTCTGAAACTCACGTTAAAAGCATGGGACTACTTTCAGTGGTACGAGAGGGCCCTCAACACGTAACAGAGTTTGAGGAATTTCCCTCAGAGCCTTCACTCCATCAAGGCTCTTACAGGGTCTTTAAAAAGACCTCAGCTCAGGAAGTTCTTTTGACAGTTTTTTGTTTTAAAGTTTTTTACACTATGTTCTTAATGTTTTTCTTGTTTTTAATGTTCTTTCAGTTTCTGAGTAGCACAAAAGAGGGCCACCACACAGTTATACTAAACAAAACAACACAATGGAGAAACAGGGTGTAACCAAAATAATTTCATATAATGTAAAAGGGATCCTGAATCCAGTTAAAAGATCCAAGATTCTAGGCAAAATGAAAAAAGACAAAGCAGGAATAATACTTTTACAAGAAACCCACCTAACAGACGTGGAACACAATAAACTCAGTAGACAAGGGTTTAAAATGATCTCTTCATCTTCATATAAATCAGGGAGGAGGAGGGGAGTAGCGACATTGATATCAACCAAAATTACATTTGAAAAAAAATCAGAACACAAAGATAAAGAAGGGAGATACAGTTTGGTAACTGGGCGGCTAGAGGGAGAAGATATCACCCTGCTGAATGTGTATGCTCCCCCAGGGGCTAACTGGAAATTTTATAAAAATGTATTCGACCTAATGATAACTAAAGCTCAAGGTTTAGTGATATGTGGTGGGGACTTTAATCTTAGACTGAATCCATACTGGGATGCTTCTGGTAATTCCCCACATCAAAATAACACCCAAAACAGGAAGACTCAGATGCTACTAAAAGAAATGGGAATCTGTGATGTGTGGAGGGAACTCAACCCCAGTGTAAAAGACTATACATTTTACTCAACTCCACATTCATCTTACTCAAGGATTGACTATTTTTTTATGTTTAATAGAGACATTGGTAGAGTAAAAACATGTAAAATAGGACTGATGGATCTCTCCGACCACAGTCCGATCTACATGGACTTAAATATCCAAAAATACACAAATAATACATTTTCTTGGAGGTTAAATTCAAATGTCCTGAAAGGACCATTGAAAGATGAATTGGAGTCAGATATTCTCAGATATTTGGAAGATAACGATAATGGAGAAGTATCCCCTTTAATACTGTGGGATGCATGTAAAGCTGTAATAAGAGGAAAGATTATTGCAAAACTGGCAACCCAAAAGAAACTAAGACTAGAAAAACTATCCACATTAGAGTCAGAACTTAGGAACCTAGAAAAAGAACACAAAGGCAACACTCATTCTACTGACTCGCTCAAGATTAAGGAAATTAAAAACCAAATAAATGAGATCTACACAATAGAAATCCAGAAGAAACTTACATTTCTGAAACAAAAATACTATGAAGCAGGCAGTAAATCGGCAAAATTGCTAGCCTATAAATTGAGGAAACATCAAACAGAAAGAGCAATCTACAAAATCAGAGACCCAGTATCAAAGGAAATAAAATTCAGAATTCAGGATATTCTTAAAAACTTCGAGAATTACTATAAGAACTTATACTCCCAAAAAAAACATAAAAACGCATCCGAGGCATTCCTAAACACATTAAACCTTCCCCAACTTACGGAGTCACAAAATAAAACACTACTGTCAGAAATACATTCTAAAGAATTGGAAAAAGCAATTATGAAACTTAAAGCTAACAAATCCCCAGGAGCTGATGGCTATACAGCAGAGTGGTACAAAACCTTTAAACAGCAACTATCTCCTCTCCTCCTGAAAACATTTAATTATGTCCTCCACACAGGGGAAATCCCCCCCTCCTGGAGAGAAGGGGTCATTGCAGTTATACCTAAACCTGAAAAGGATAAACTAGAGTGCTCCAACTACAGACCAATCAGTGTACTAAATCAGGACTATAAGCTTTTTACCATTATCCTTGCCAAAAGGTTAGAGAATATACTGACAGACCTAATTCATTTAGACCAAACAGGTTTTATAAGACAAAGACAGACACAAGACAACATTCGACGCACTTTACACATAATTCATCATATAAAAAAATATAACTTAAATGCAGTCATATTAGGATTAGATGCTGAAAAAGCATTCGATTCGGTTGACTGGTCTTTTCTATACAGAATCTTATCCAGTTTCAATTTTCATAACAACTTCATTAGAACTATACAGGCATTATATAAAAAACCAACAGCTAAAATAAGGATTAACGGTAATTTATCATCATCTTTTGAACTGGAAAGAGGATGTCGTCAGGGCTGCCCCCTGTCTCCACTGCTCTTTGCAATCTTCATAGAACCTCTGAGCCAATGGATAAGACAAAACCAAAAAATTCAAGGTATTACACTTGGTCAGAAGGAACATAAAATAGCACTCTTTGCTGATGACATTTTAATATACCTAGGGCAGCCGGACACTTCTTTACCAGAACTAACCTCAGTTTTTTCAGAGTATGGAGATTTATCGGGGTACAAATTAAATATGCATAAAACCCAAGTTTTAACATTCAACTATGACCCAAATCATTATTCACTAAGCAAACTCAAAACTAACTGGGAGTCGGAATCTATGAAATATCTGGGGGTCAATATCCCGAAACAACTCAACAAAATTATATCACTAAACTATGATCCACTGGTGACAAAAATAAAATCTGACCTAGCAAGATGGAATATGATACCATTCTTGGGTATTGCACAAAGAATTGAAGCAGTCAAAATGAATATACTTCCACGTCTTCTATACCTTTTCCAAACAATACCGGTAGAACCTCCCAAAAAAACATGGCAGGAGCTGGACAGAAGGATCTCAAGATTCATATGGCAGGGCAAGAGACCTAGAATCAGATATAGAACCCTACAGCTAAACAAAGACAAAGGTGGGCTCGCGCTGCCAAATATCAGGGACTACTTTAAAGCCGCACAAATTAAAACTTTAGTAGAGATATGTAACCCAGTCTACTCTGCACAATGGAAGGAGATCGAATGCCAAATAACAAGTGACATCCCCCTACAGGCGATAATAGGGAACAATGTCTTACCTAAGCTTTTGAATAACACTAACCCGTGGATAGAGACCCCGCTAAAAATTTGGTTTAAGATAGTCAGAGAGAATCAAACTAAAGAGCCCTATCGACTTCTGCAATGGATCGCCTATGATCAGGACTTTACTCCTAATAAAACAGACACCAGATTTAAAAAGTGGAAGGAGAAGGGGCTGATAAAATATTACGATTTTTTTAAAGGGCAAATCTTAAGAAGTTTTGAAGATTTGAAAAAACAAGGCCTAATAAATCAAGACCTTTACAGGTTCTTCCAGCTTAGACACCACATAAACAATATACTTAAAAAGGAGGTTTTGGAAAGGGCCCAGTCAGGTGTTCTGAAGGTCTTCTTAATGGCATATAAAGGGATCCCAGGGATCAGATACATTTCTAAAATATACCAAGGTCTTCAAGACTTAAAAGGAGACAACACATCTTATATAAAAGAGAGATGGGAAAAAGAGGGGAATTTCACTTTACATCTGGAAATATGGGAAAAGCTAAATAAACAGCAATGGAAAAGTACCTCATCCCTGCAGTGGAGAGAATTTGGATGGAAAAACTTGGCAAGATTTTTCAGAACACCTGCACAAAACAAATTTACCCATAAGGGATTGAACGGTTGGCGCTTGTGTGGTGAAAAGACTGCAAATCATTTTCATGTGTTTTGGTCATGCCCAGTTATCCACCAATATTGGACCAATGTACAGACAATATTGGGGAAAATATTCAAAATTACAGTTCCCTTTTCTTTTGTAACTTTGTATTTGGGTTTACTACCGGACTCACTGGAAAGACGAGGAGAAAAATACTTATTCAATGTTTTAATATTGGCAAGCAAAAAAGCTCTAACTAAAAAATGGATGTTGAAGGACTGTCCTACACCTGAAGATTGGACTAACGTGATCCAAGACATTTACTCGATGGAAAAGTTGACATTCGCACTGAGACAGGACATGGATGGGTTCATGAACTTTTGGCAACCCTGGACCGCATATGTGTCTTCCATTAGATCTAATCTTTGACAAATACCATTTCAATAATGGTTCCGCTCTTTGTTCCAATGCTACTCAGATGCTCTTTTATCTTTATTTACTTACTTTTTCTTTTTGTTTGTTTTTTACTGGTTTGTTTGGTTTTTTTTTGTTTTTTGTTTTGTTTTTTTTTTTCTCTTTAATTTCACTTTTTCTTTCACTTTAAAAAAAAAAAAAAATAAGGGGTGTTGTAAGAATTAATCTTCCAATGTTGTCAGATATCAGAAAATAAGGGAACATGTGATGAAAATGTAAACACTGCATTGCTGTAACGACCTGTATACCCTTTACAAAAACTTAAATAAAAAAAAAAAAAAAAAAAAATCTTAGAAAGAGTTGTTGCTACGCAATTATTTGACCACCTGCAGGGAAACGGTTTACTTGAAGAGTTTCAATCTGGGTTTAGAATCCATCATAGTACTGAAACAGCCTTAGCGAAGGTCACCAACGACCTCCTCATCGCATCTGATAATGGACTAGTTTCTGTACTTGTTCTTTTAGACCTTAGTGCAGCTTTTGATACCATCGATCATAATATTCTACTTGATAGATTAGAACACTATGTTGGACTTAATGGAACTTCGTTGCAGTGGTTTAGATCTTATTTATCTGATAGGTTTCAGTTTGTTCATGTAAATAATGAGTTTTCTTTCAACTCAAAGCTTAGTCATGGAGTTCCACAGGGATTTGTGCTAGGCCCTACTCTTTTTAGTTTATATATGCTTCCGTTAGGCAACATTATTAGAAAGCACTGTATACATTTTCATTGTTATGCAGATGACACACAATTATGCCTGTCAATGAAGCCAGATGATAGTAATCAATTAGCCAAGTTAGAAGCCTGTCTTAAGGAAATCAAAGCTTGGATGACTTGTAATTTCCTGCTATTAAATTCAGATAAGACTGAAGTCATTCTTGTTGGTCCAAAAAACCTTAGAAATTCCTTTCCAAATCAAACTTTCAGTTTGGATGCGGTTACTCTTTCTCTTAATAGCTCTGTGAGGAACCTTGGAGTTATTTTTGATCAGGATTTGTCCTTCAATTCACATATTAAATTTGTTTCTAAGACTGCCTTCTATCATTTGCGTAATATTGCCAAGATTAGGAGCATCTTGTCTCAGAGTGATGCTGAGAAGCTGATCCACGCTTTTGTTAGCTCGAGATTAGATTATTGTAATTCTTTATTAAAACATCTTTAAAAAGTCTTCAGCTGATCCAAAATGCTGCAGCAAGAGTTTTAACAGGTACTAGAAAGAGAGATCATATCTCTCCGGTTCTGGCCTCCCTTCATTGGCTTCCCATAGAGTTTAGAATTAAGTTTAAAATCCTTCTTCTTACTTACAAAGCTCTAAACAATCAGGCTCCTTTTTACTTAAAAGATCTGATACTACTGTATTATCCTAACAGAGCACTACGCTCCCAAAATGCAGGATTACTTGTAATACCTAGAATCTCCAAAAGTACAATGGGAGGCAGAGCCTTCAGTTATCAAGCTCCTCTCCTGTGGAATCAGCTGCCAATCTGGATTCGGGAGTCAGACTCGATCTCTGTTTTTAAGAATAGGGCTAAAACCTACCTTTTTGATATAGCCTACAATTAGGGAGGGATCATGTGTTTCTGAACCCTCCCTTAGTTATGCTGCTAATAGGTTTAGTCAGCTGGGGGACCTCCAGTAATGCACTGGGCCTCACTCCTTTCCTCACTCTCTATGAAATATTTTTTTTTTGCTGGTCATTAACATTTGTTTGTTCTCTCCCATAGATTGAGTCCCCATCGTGCTGTTTGCTCTCCACATGTCTGTTCTTTTCTTCTTCTCTATCCCCTCACCCCCCAGCCAGTCGCAGCAGATGACTGCCCCTCCCTGAGCCTGGTTCTGCTGGAGGTTTCTTCCTGTTAAAAGGGAGTTTTTCCTCTCCACCGTCGCCAAGTGCTTGCTCACAGGGGATCGCCTGATTGCTGGGGTCTTTCTGCAACTGTGGGGGTTCCCCCCTACAGTTGATAGTGCTATGAGATGACTGTTGTTGTAAAATGGCGCTATATAAATAAAGTTGAATTGAACTTTTTATTTATCAATTTATTTTTTTAGCACTTCCTTTATTGCAAATGCCCCCTTAAATAAACTCAAAAGGTAGTGTTAAGGTGATGAATCTTGTTCTACTAGGTGCTAAATCACTATACAGTGATAAGCCATCAGTGGCTCAGGTGTTTGGTGGTCACTGCCTAATTTGTGTAATGCTGTCTTGTGATTAAGGGTCTGATAACACGTTTTTGACTTGATCTAATTTTTCAACACATAATATAATATGACGAAATAGGTTGGTCTGTGCAGTTCTAAGTCAAACAGGCTTTTCTTCCACGTGAATATCCGACGTTTTCATGAGCGCCACGTCACCAATTGCGTCAGTGGCTGGAAAGCCCCCCGGCCATGTTGTAACGTCATCGACAGAACACAGCACTTGGCTGCCCATTGTACACACAGGATGGAAGCGGTAAGAAAACATTGACGATGGGTCTAGCACATGTAGTCTGGAATTGGTTTGTGTTGTCCAATCTTCTGACAATTATAGTTCCGAAGAATGGGATGACAATGAAGAATCTGGGGGTATCAGACCATATAGGTTTGAGCTGGACCAAGCGGGCATTGTGTCAAGCGAGTCAGACTCAGAGAGTGACAGTGGAGAGGCACACATGGCCGGCGCAACAGCAGCGACAAACACACGGCAGGGGAACACAGAGTGTTATGCTTTTGTTACAGATATTGCAACAAATTATTTGTTCATAAATATAATTTATTTAAACCCGATTTTTCAATAAAATCATAGCAGTGTATTCTCTGTGGCCCAGGCATCGGGTTTATTATGTATTATCTGGTGAATCCTGCGCGTAAATCCATTCATCATGACCCTCCGTGCGCTCTTACGCAGGGCACGGAGAGGGAGGATGAAATAATGAGGACTTACGTGCAGGGTTCACCACAGCACATTTAATACAGAAAGACAGACAATTCCCAAAAAGCTGAAGATGTACATAAAACACAAACACACTTACTGATGGCGTTCGGGGGCCGGCATCGCCCAGAGAACGAATGAGAGGAGATGTGTTAGCCACAGCTGCGCCCCAGAGCCAACATCGCTTCAAGGACGCACGAGAACCATGGCGAACATGGAGTGACTAACACGTTGTGAAAGTGCTGAAAATAATGGCAGACAAACAGCACATGACAATACTATGGACCAGCAGTGCGTGACTGGCAAACGGCTGCCAAGTACACGCACTGCTGGTGATGATGTGATGACAAGCACCTGGGCGAGGACCGAGAAAGATGATCAGCAGGATTTTTAATCAACTGAGGGGACGTGGCCGAACCGGCGAGCGTCAGCATACGATCACAGAAAGTAGGTCAAAGCTGTGCGTGAAAGCGCACGAGGAAGCTTATGACAGTTGGAGCTGAAGCGTGTGATGTGGTCTTTCACGGCTTGCTGTTTATCTAAGCCTGCGACAACGCGAAGGCATAGCCGTAAAATTAAAACAAGAAACCAGAGAAACTGAGTTACAAAGCTGCTGTCATTCCAGTCAGCAACACCGGAGTCAGTTCTGTCGCTTACATCATGGTGGTGCCACCCTTCATTCTGTGGGTGGCACCACAGTCCAGTCAGCGGCTGTGGTTTTTTTTGATGATAACTAGTTTATGCAGGCGCGGTTGTAAATATTATATTGATCATCGACAATGACTTTTGGGTTTAC
This sequence comes from Pholidichthys leucotaenia, assembly GCA_020510985.1. Taxonomy (NCBI): domain Eukaryota; kingdom Metazoa; phylum Chordata; class Actinopteri; order Cichliformes; family Pholidichthyidae; genus Pholidichthys; species Pholidichthys leucotaenia. The sequence continues at coordinate 170,110,779 of CM035846.1, forward strand.
ACAACATGCTAAAAAATGTCAAAATCGTGTCAGACCTTTAAATAACATGGGAACGGAAAACTAGAAATGTGTGTAGCCCTGTTTATAATTATTTATAGACAACAGTGTTTATTGTGTAAATATAATCTTTGTAAATGGTTTAATTTATTTTAATTCATAGTGTGAAATTGAAAATGGTTGTTTTATTTCTTTTTTTTTTTTAAAAAAGCTGTTATTATATTTTGCAATAATTTTCTAATGAGTTTGAGAAATATCTGTACAGAAAGCTGTTAATTTATTTACAATGTAACCTGGTGTTTTGATTGGAATGTAAGTTTTGGGGAACCAATCAGTTTTTGTCCAGAAGGCAGATGGGTGGAGCAATTAATAACAGTTACAAGTTTTGCACCTTAAAAGGCTGGAGTCTCAGGGAGATTCCTGTAGAAATCAAGTATAAGCATGTATTTCTGCATGCCCATAGAAAGTAGATGTAAGCAAGGGTATAACCAAGCACATCAGCACTCATTCAGTGATGGCTGCCTTTGATCTTTGATGTCATAGCAAGTCCTATGATCATGAGTGATGACTGCCTTTGATCTTTGATGATGTCATTGCGAGTCCTATTATCGACTATGGACCAGCAGTGCGTGACTGGCAAACGGCTGCCAAGTACACGCACTGCTGGTGATGATGTGATGACAAGCACCTGGGCGAGGACCGAGAAAGATGATCAGCAGGATTTTTAATCAACTGAGGGGACGTGGCCGAACCGGCGAGCGTCAGCATACGATCACAGAAAGTAGGTCAAAGCTGTGCGTGAAAGCGCACGAGGAAGCTTATGACAGTTGGAGCTGAAGCGTGTGATGTGGTCTTTCACGGCTTGCTGTTTATCTAAGCCTGCGACAACGCGAAGGCATAGCCGTAAAATTAAAACAAGAAACCAGAGAAACTGTGAGTTACAAAGCTGCTGTCATTCCAGTCAGCAACACCGGAGTCAGTTCTGTCGCTTACATCATGGTGGTGCCACTCTTCATTCTGTGGGTGGCACCACAGTCCAGTCAGCGGCTGTGGTTTTTTTTGATGATAACTAGTTTATGCAGGCGCGGTTGTAAATATTATATTGATCATCGACAATGACTTTTGGGTTTACACAACATGCTAAAAAATGTCAAAATCGTGTCAGACCTTTAAATAACATGGGAACGGAAAACTAGAAATGTGTGTAGCCCTGTCTATAATTATTTATAGACAACAGTGTTTATTGTGTAAATATAATCTTTGTAAATGGTTTAATTTATTTTAATTCATAGTGTGAAATTGAAAATGGTTGTTTTATTTCTTTTTTTTTTTTTAAAAGCTGTTATTATATTTTGCAATAATTTTCTAATGAGTTTGAGAAATATCTGTACAGAAAGCTGTTAATTTATTTACAATGTAACCTGGTGTTTTGATTGGAATGTAAGTTTTGGGGAACCAATCAGTTTTTGTCCAGAAGGCAGATGGGTGGAGCAATTAATAACAGTTACAAGTTTTGCACCTTAAAAGGCTGGAGTCTCAGGGAGATTCCTGTAGAAATCAAGTATAAGCATGTATTTCTGCATGCCCATAGAAAGTAGATGTAAGCAAGGGTATAACCAAGCACATCAGCACTCATTCAGTGATGGCTGCCTTTGATCTTTGATGTCATAGCAAGTCCTATGATCATGAGTGATGACTGCCTTTGATCTTTGATGATGTCATTGCGAGTCCTATTATCGATGTCCGAGCGAATTCTATGATTGTGAGTGATGGCTGGCTTTGATCTTTGATTATGTCATAGCGAGTCCTATGATCGTGAGTGATGCCTGCCTTTGATCTTTGATAGATAGATGTACTTTATTGATCCCAAACTGGAAAATTACAGTGTAACAGCAGCATGACAGTTGACAACCAAACAACAGAAACACACACATGACAGACAAAGGGATTTACCCATGGAAAGTAAAAACTAACACGACTATAAAACCTATATACATCATAGCTTAATATATGATGACCCGTATAAACACATGAATCATCCCATTGCACAAAGAAGGACTATCAGGAGCAGAGTGAAAAAGTGATGTACCAGTTAGTCTTTAAGGTGCAGTGTGGCAGCATAGCTATGCCAGAATACAACATCATAGTGAGTTATTGTACAGTCAAATTGCATGTGGCAGGAAAGATTTCCTGTACCTGGCCGTTCGACAATGAAGCTGTAGTAGTCTACTGGAGAAAGTGCTTCGCTGTCTATCTAGTGTGTGGTGGAGGGGGTGATCAGGATTGTCCATGATGGATCGCAGTTTATTTAGTGTTCTCCTCTCCATCACTGTCTCAAAGGTCTCCGGTCTGAGACCAACTGCAGAGCCAGCCCTCTTGATAATCTTGTCAAGTCTGTTGGCATCTCTGGCCCTGATACTGCTACCCCAACAGACAGCAGCAAAGAAGATGGCGCTGGCGACAACAGTCTGATAGAAAAGCTCCAGCATCCTGCTGCACACGTTGAAGGATCTCAGCTTTCTCAGGAAGTAGAGTCTGCTCATCCCCTTCTTGTGCGCAGCATCAGTGTTGGATCTCCAGTCCAACCCGCTGCTGATCCTGACACCCAGATATTTGTAGTCCTCAACCACTCCCACATCCTCCCCCCTAATCTGCAGTGGCTGAGAAGGAGCCTTCCTCTTCCTGAAGTCAATCACCATCTCTCTGGTCTTGCTGACATTCAACCTCAGGTGATTCTGCTCCGTCCACTCCACAAATCTGTCTACCAGTGCCCTGTACTCCCCCTCCTCTCCTCCTCTTATACACCCCACAACAGCTGAGTCATCAGAGAATTTTTGCAGGTGGCATGACTCAGTGTTGTACTGAAAGTCAGTGGTGTATAAGGTAAAAAGAAAAGGAGAGAGCACAGTTCCCTGTGGAGCTCCCGTACCATTAGCCACAACCCCAGACCAGACATTGCCCAGCCGGACAAACTGTGATCTGCCTGTCAGGTAGTCAGTGATCCAGGAGATCACAGAGCTGTCAACCCCCATCACCCGCAGCTTCTCACCCAGCAGCAGTGGCTGGATGGTGTTAAAGGCACTGGAGAAATCAAAAAAAAGTGATTCTTACAGTATCCCCTCCACCATCCAGGTGCAGATGGGCTCGTTGCAGCAGGTAGATGACAGCATCTTCAACTCCTAAATGGGGCTGATATGCAAACTGCAGAGGGTCCGGCCAAGTCTTCAACTGCGGCCTCAGGTGGGCTAAGACCAGTCTCTCCAGGACCTTCATCATATGAGATGTGAGGGCAACTGGTTGGTAGTCATTCAAATCCGATGGAGATGACTTCTTGGGGACAGGAACCAGGCAGGATGTCTTCCACAGCACCGGTACTCTCTCCAGACTCAGGCTGTACAGGTGTTTCAGTACCAGAGCTAGTTGGTTGGCACAGGTCCTCAGGGTCCTTGCGGAGATGCCATCAGGGCCCGAAGCCTTCCGCTGACCAAGTCTCTCCGGCTGTTTCTCCACCAGATCTGTAGTCACCGTGAAGTGAGGGAGGGTCCTGGTGCCCTGGGAGGGTCCTGGGAGCGTGGGTGGGGAGGGGTGCGTGGGGGGTCTGGTTGTGTTGTTCGGGTGACAGACTGTGAGTTGAACCTATTAAAAAAACAGATTCAGTTCCTCAGGTCTCTCCTGGCTCCCAGATGGCTGCTTGACTCTCCCCTTGCACCCAGTTATTTGTTTCATTCCCTCCCACACATCTTTAGTGTTGTTTTGCCTGAATTTCTCTTCCATCTTCCTCCTATAATTGTCCTTGCACCTCCTCAGCATCTCTCTCAGCTCATGCTGCACTCCCCTCAGCTTCTCCTTGTCTCCAGCCCTAAATGCTCTCTTCTTTTTGTTCAGAAGTGCTTTCAGGTCACTGGTGACCCATGGTCTGTTGTTGGGAGAAGCAGTGTACAGTCTGAGCTGGCATGGTCATGTCTTCACAGAATCTAATGTTTTCTGTGATGCAGTCGGTCATATTGTTTATGTCCACCCCATGTGGTTCACAGAGTACGCACCAGTCCGTCGTCTCGAAGCAGTCCTGCAGTGCATCAGCAGCCTCCTGTGTCCACCTCCTCACAGTCCGTGTATAAGCAGGCTGCCTTTGCACAAGGGGGACGTACTTGGGTGTTAACATGACCATGCAGTGATCTGATTTGCCAATGGGGGGTAAAGCTGTGGCACTATATGCATCACTGACATTGGCATACAGTAAATCCAGTGTTTTGTTCTCTCTGGTGGGACAGTCAACAAACTGGTGAAATTTTGGTAGTGTTTTTCCCACTAAGACATGGTTAAAATCACCTGTGATGGCCATGAATGCATCCAGGTGCTTCTCCAGTAATGTGGCCGCAGTGGAGCTGATGACGTCACAGGCCACCGCTGCGTCAGCTGACGGAGGGACTTAGACGATAACAATTAAAGCGCACTTCATTTCTCGCGGCATATAATAAGGTCTCATACTAACAGCCAGCAGTTCAATGTCCGGGCTGCAGCACTTTTCCTTCACATAAATGTGTCTGGGATGACACCACCGTTCATTAACAAGAAGTGCCACTCCTCCTCTCTTTTTCCTGCTGCTTATCACGTCTCTGTCCCCCTCGTATAGTCTTGAAGCCAGGTATTGCTACGTTCACATCCGGGATCTGAGAGTGTAACCACGTCTCCGTAAAACACATGAAACTACACTCACGATACTCCTTTTGCGTCCTGACCAGCTCTGTAAGCTCATCTGTTTTATTTCCCAGCAATCTCACATTCCCGGTGACGACCATCGGTACAGCCGGCTTATGCTTCCTCCTCCTCCTCCTCCTCCTCCTCCTCACCTTCGCTCCAGCCCTTCGCCCACGGTGTCTCCTCTTCAGCTCATCCAGGATGAGGGGCTTCACTGCTGGCTGCAGCACTCCAGGCACCGGCCTCCTCAGCACAATCAGCTGTTCGCGTGTGTAAATATTCCGACAGAGCCCTGGTTAATAAGAGACACACTATATACAGGTATAAACAGAAACACAAAGACACAAGAGAGTTGCTGCTGGTACGGCCGCCCTGCCTCCGGCGCCATTTAAAAAAAAAAAAAAAAAAGATGCTGTCTTTGATGATGTCATCTTCTAGTGAGTCCTATGATCGTGACATCATGACAGATTTCTTACATCATGGGGGGGGGGGGGGGTCCTATGATTTTTTTTAGCGAGTCCTACTGTCTGTCATCATATAGACATCATGTAGGCATCATAGTAACATCATTGGCAGTCCTACGATCATGGACATCATAGGAACATCATAGGTGGTCCTATGATCATGACACACAGACAGACACATCTATACGACATATAAACCATAGGACTGATGTTCCAATGATCTCTACATGATGTCTGTTAGCCACGGCATGAAGAGGCAGCAATTCTCTGCTGAAGAAGAAGAAGGCGATTTGACCAGGTCACGAATTCAACTAGGAGGAATGGAGGTGGAAAGCGAGGAAGAGGAAGTATGGAGCACGGTGGAGTCTAGAAGAAACAAACGTAGACGTCAAGAAACTCAATCAAGACCATTATCAAGTGCTGAGGAATCAGGATGAACGATCCCAGAATGAACAGAAGAAGTGTAAAGTAATCATTAAACTTAGGAAGGGGCATCGTTTCATGAGTGGAACCCAATTAGGCTCACAAATGCAATTATTGGAGAATTTTTAAATGCAAGGGTTCTTCGTAGTGGTTTGTTGCTGGTTACATGTAAAGATAGTGTTCAACAAGGAAAAGCAATCAGAGTCATTAAGATGGAGGGAAAAATTTGCAGTGTTCAGTATTCGAAGGAAATGAGGCAATGAGGAGTGATACTGGGCATTTCAACGGCTGTCTCAACTGATGAAATGAGCCGGCATGGGTGCACGGCCAAGATGTATAGAGTGATGATATAGAGTTATTTATTTAGCGAATGCAAAGTCCTTAAGCCAAGCAGTTGCCTCCTGGTTTGCTGTATGGAGGGTGTGTAATCCTCCTTCCAGTCTTTGGAGCGGGCAAGCCTCTATGATGTGTTCCATAGTTTGCTCCTCTCCACATGCGCACAGTGGGCTAGGGCTACTGCCCCATCTGTGAAGGCTGGCCAAGCAGGGGCCATGTCCAGTCCTGAAGCGATTGAGTGTAGACCACTGTCTCCTTGGGAGGTTGGTGCCCGGGACCTGTTGGTTGGGGTTTATCACCAGCTGTTTGTTTGGGACCTCCTTGGTCTCCCATTCCTCTTGCCAAGCTGTCTGGATGGTAAAGTCAGCTGGGGGAGGGTTTTTCCAAATCGGCCGTCTGGATGAAAGTCGGGCAGTGGGTGGGGTGTAGATATCTGCATGGATTGGTAAGTGAGGAAAATCTTTAACTTTTTGGAGCATCCTTTGAGTTAATGCTGCTCGCCGGATGTGTGGAGGGGCTATGTTTGACAGTACAGAGAGCCAGGGGAGTGGTGTTGAGCGGATTGTTCCAGTTATAGTTCTCATGGTTGAGTTGAGCTGGGTGTCTACATGGTGTGTGTAAGATGACCTGGACCAGACAGGGGCACAATATTCTGCTACAGAGTATGAAAGGGCCAGTGCTGAGGTGCGCAGGGTGGAGACTGCCGCCCCCCATTTTGCACCAGCGAGCTTGCAGAGCAGGTTGTTTCGTACTTTCACCTTAGCAGCCGTCCCCTTTAGATGTTCCTTGAAGGATAAGGTCCTATCAAGGGTCACTCCAAGATAAGTTGAATTTGGGGCATGCTTAAGCTTGAGTCTGCTCAGGTGGATGTTTAGTTCTCTGGCAGCTTTTGCATTGTGGAGATGAAATACACTGGAGACGGTTTTTGCTGGGCTTGGTTTTAGGCGCCAGATTTTGCAGAACTGGTCCAGTTTAGCAAGATCTTCCGTGAGCAGCCGTTCCAGTGGTTCAAAGTCTGGTGCTTGGAATGCCAAACAGATGTCGTCTGTAGTAGAATTTGTAGTAGGCAGGTTGTTTATGTAGAGGTTGAACAGAGTTGGAGCTAGAACTGAGCCTTGTGGGAGTCCGTTTTTCTGCATTCTCCATGCACTTGTGTTCTGACTGAGGTGGACTCTGAACCTTCGGTTGGTCAGCAGGGTTTTTATAATTGCTGTTGCCCAAGCAGGGATCGCCTTTATAAGTTTCAGGAGGAGGCCTTTGTGCCAGACCGTATCATAGGCGGCTGTAAGATCGAGAAACACAGCCCCCGTCTTCAGTCTGCTCTCGAAGCCATTTTCAATGAAGGTGGTTAGGGCCAGTACTTGTTCTCCTGTACTGCGGTCCTTGCGGAAACCTGCTTGATCCACACTTAGAATATCCTCTATTTCTGGGGAAATGCGTTGCAGTATTAGGCGCTCCATGATTTTGTAAGGAACGCTGAGTAGGGAGATTGGGCGGTAGCTTGCTGGTAGTTTGTGGTCTTTGCCAGGTTTTGGGATGGCAATGACCTTTGCTGTCCGACATTTCTTTGGGATCGAGTTTGTTTGTGTGATCCTTGTGTAGAATTGTGTCAACCAGGTTAGGGCTCGGGGGCCAAGATTTTTCATGAATTCTGGGAAGATGTTATCGTATCCTGCTGCCTTTCCACATTTCAGGCCCTGTAGGACTTTCTCCAGTTCAGCAGCCTCGAAGGGTTCAGGGTTCGTTTCCTCTACAGGCATTTTTTGGTGTTTTTTTAGCTCAGTTGTAACTGCTCTTCTGGTGTCTTTGTCTTGGGGTGCTTTGGCGATAGTCAGTAGGTGGGATGCAACTTGGTTGGGTGTGACGGATGCTCGGCTTTGGCTAGGGGGCTTCTGTGCAGCTCCTAGGCGACGGATGAGGCTCCAACATTTCCTGCTAGAGTGGGTAAAGCTCCGGTCAGCAACTGTCTCCTCCCATTTCTTTCGCCGGGCTGTATTTAGCGATTCAATGAGATGGTCTGCTATCTCTGGGTCCCCTGATGTTTGATAGGATTGTAGGAGGGCAGCACTTTCTCCGTCCAAACATGGGACATAGAGGGGTCGGTAGCCTCGTGGGATTGCAGTATGGGCAGCCTTGAAGACTGCGCTGCAGAAGCGGTTGTATGCTTCATCTACAGTGATGGTGTGGAGTGGGATGGTAACAACGCTCCGGTCCAGAGTTTCACTGAATTTCTTCCAGTTGGCTTTGCGGAAGTTCCAGCGCATCTTCCTTGGGCTGTATATGACTGGAAGTTGTAGGCCAATGTGTACAAGCAGGGGCCGGTGTTGGCTGTGTGGAAAATCATCAAGAATGAGGATCTGTGTAGGATATGGCTCCCCATTCAAAGAGCTGGCCCAACACAAGTCAGGAGAATAGTCTTTCTTCCACCTAGCAGAGTGGAAGGTTCCTCTTTGTTTGGGGTCGTATATCAAAGCGAGGTCATTTCTGGATGCCCAGTCTGAAAGTGCCTCCCCATCACTGTCCACTGCTGGGTACCCCCAGTCAGGGTGATGGCTGTTAAAGTCCCCCACATAGATGGCAGGGTGGGGTAGGGTGGGTAAGACCTGCAGATCCCAGTTGGCATTAGGGGGCTTGTACACATTGACAATATGGAAGCCACCAATGATTATGGTGTCTGAGAAATGTGTTATCAGGTGATTTTCTTCAACTATGTCAGAACGCACATAGGTGGCACGTCCATGTTTAGCATGTAGAACATAGCACAGGAGGTCAAAGCCTTTGATGGTGAAGCGGCCAGCTTCCTCTGTGCCAATATGAGTCTCTTGGAGGCAGATTACATCAATCGAATGTTGGAAGGCGAGGACTTCGATAAGGCTTCGCTTGGCTGCAGATAGGCCTTCAACGTTTAGTTGTAATATGCGAAGGGCAGATCCTACCACAAAGTGCTCTTGGGGCCGTTTGCTTTCGGCTTTAGGACTGTGACTAGGATTCTTCTTTGACTTGGCACAGAGGCGTCGTCTCTTCGAATTTAGTCTGCTGGTAGGATCATTAGCTTCCCCAGGCGAGCCCGGGTACTGGCGGAGGGCGCGACGAGAACGCTGATCCATGATATAGAGTGAAGTGATGATATAGAGTAAAGTACGAGGAGACAAAGAAGAGTGATGTCTGAAGATAGAGTTGAGGTTCGATTGGACACAGCAATGACGATAGAAGGACTACAGCTCCTGACCAGATAGAGTGATGATACAGAGTGAAGTACATGGCGGTAATGCACCTGAAAGCTGGTTGTCAACAGCCAATCAAATCAAAAAGAAGAAGAGGAATACGAAGAGTGATGTCTGAAGATACAGTTGAGGTTCAATTGGACACAGCAATGATGATAAAAGGACTACAGCTCCTGACCAGATAGAGTGATGATACAGAGTGAAGTACATGGCGGTAATGCACCTGTAAGCTGGTTGTCAACCGCCAATCAAATCTAAAAGAAGAAGATGAAATAATGAGGAATTTAACTGGAGCAAAAGTGACGGAGGTACAGAGACTGAAAGGCAACAGAAATGGCGAAAAATGTGATAGTCTGCCAGTAATGTTAAAATTTGATAAAACAAGACTGCCATGTAAGGTGTATATTGGCTACATGAGCTATGAAGTCAGACTTTACGTTCCTCCTCCACTCAGATGTTTGAAATGTCAAAAGTTTGGTCACGTAGCAGCGATACGCAAAGGTAGACAACGATGGGCCAGATGCCCCGGTGAACATGAATATGGCAAGTGTGAAAGAGGAGCAAAGTTAAAGTGCTGTAATTGCGGTGGTGAACATAGCTCAGCTAGATAGAGATAGATAGTTTATTTCGAACAAAAAAGTTTAAAAAAAAAACCAAAACAAATGACAAGTGTGATAAAGTGACAGTATACAGTACTCGAAAGGGAGAAGGAAGAAGTGAACACTTATTAACTCCAACTCCTCTTTTCCATAAATACAACCCATGTGAAATATATACAAATTACCACATTTAAGACCCCAAGTAAACAATTAACTATATTTTGTACATATCAACATTAACACCCATCCATCCCAACATACATACAGTCCATACAACAAATCCAGCCCCAAACAACACAGATATACACAGTACTGTCTCAGCTCTGCATATCGAGGTTGTGAAGCCAGCAAAACAGCAGCAGAAATTCAGCAGGTAAGTCTTCCAGGGATTAACATATGCAGAAGCTGCGAAAAAAGGTGCCAGCTAAAAAAGTGGGAGTGGACTCGAACAGGGAAAATGTGCAGACTTGCAGTGCATGCAGTAGAATTGCATGCAAAACCAGAGTATCTTCCTTAGATACTCTGGTTTTGAAGGAAAATAATTTTGTTTTATTTGTGGTAGATGTGATAAACTGCACTGCGCAGACTTCAAGAAAACAGAAAAAAATCACAATCATTGTGAAAACAGCAGAAAAATATCTTGGCATTAAGGGGCTGCATTGGGAAGCAGTTGAGGACTTGTTAAGTGAGGGATCTTTAAGTTCAAAGACATCATGGGCTGGTGGATCAACCGCCAATCAAGTGTAAAGGAAGAAGAATAAGAATGAGATGAGCCGCAGATACGGACTTCAGAGACTCAGATACTTTTGTTTATTTGTTTTATTTGTTCATTTGTCAGGGACAGTGCAATAAACAGACAAAAAAGAAAATCTGATGTGTTGCACAGAGAGTGTATAGCATTAAGCTAGTTTGCAACTCTTGTCCCTGAGACAAGTTGTTGTAAAGAAGAACAATGTCATAAAGCTATGAGGAAAGCGTCACAAAGCTATGAGGAAAGCGTCATAAAGCTATGAGGAAAGCGTCACAAAGTTATAAGGAAAACGTCACAAAGCTGTGAGGAAATAGTCACACAGAAAGACAGACATATATAAAGTGTGTGGCGGTATTTCACGCATAAGGAGTTGTTCAGAACTCCTTATAAGAACTTATACATAGATATGGAGTGATAATCAAGTCAGTGGCGGTAATGCACCTGTAAACTGGTTGCCAACTGCCAATCAAATCTAAAAGAAGAATGCACCTGTAGGCTGGTTGCCAACCGCCAATCAAACCTTTTAAAAGAAGAAGATGGAGAGGCACTAAGAATCACGAGAAGGGCTCTTTTCTCTTTTTTAAATAACAGGATTAAGTCAAGACTTTAGGGGTCGGGCTCATAATGACAATGTTACACACTCTTGTACAGTAGGTGGCTGTATGCACCTTTCAGTTGCTTGCTATCCGCCAGTAACCGAGAGAAGACGACGAGATGCAGCAGTTGGTCACAGAAGGTTGAAGGTGATTTTGTACAGTAGGTGGCGGTAAGCACCTTTCAGTTGTTTGCTATCCGCCAGTAACAGAGAAGAAGTCTTTGTCTTTCTGTGTCATCGGGATAACGCAAGAGTTACAACCTGATTAGAAAGGCTTGATTGCTGACAGCCAGGTAAATTCTTTTAACTGCTAATGAGTAATTAATTTCATTTTATAAAAAAAATGTCAATAGGAAATATTACATTTGTCATTTTTTTTTTTGTCAGTTTGTAATGTTAGCAGACTTAACAGTGAAATGTTTAAAGTGAGCCTAGTTCAAATAGAAATGGACTCTAGCTATCATTCAGTAAGTTATTAGCTGACTGGAGAGGCAAATGGGGTTTTTTTTGTGTGTTTTTCAGAAAGGAAGGGAGATAAAAGACTGATGTGGACCCCGACCAGACCGTTTTTTTCAAGACGACGGACTTCACAGCTTGTCTAGGACCCCTAGATCCCATTCTCTGCCTCAACGTTTTCCCCACCAACGGTTCTACTCAGCTAACATTCCAGGTGATGGTTTGTGTTTTTTTCCCTGCCAATAAAAGTACAGTTTTATTGAGTACTCAGTACTCAAAACAGATTACCTACTCCAACATTTCCGTTTGAAGACTATCAGGCCTGCAACGGTGGGATTTTTTTTTAGTATTGAGACTTTTAGGAAAATAGGGCTGATGTGTGAGAATGAGTGATTTCAAATTAAAACTGCTGTAAATATTTTTTAAATGTTGAAATCTACACTAAATCAGTTCAGGTGACTTTAAAATTGCTGTTTTGTGTCTATTTTAAGTCATTTTGTTAGTCTTTCCATATAATTTAGTTAAATTGTCATGCTGTAAATTTTTTTCTTATTGGAAAAATATATACATCTTCAATGATTGATTTATTTCTCAATAGGTGGAGGCACCAAAAATATTACTCTATAAATTCAAGAAATCTCCTCTGTCAGTGTGTCATGACCAAAGATCATAGGACCACCTATGATGTTCCTATGATGTCTTGCATGATGTCCTATGATGTGCGAAATGTCCTATGATGTTCCTATGTAACAAGGGCAGGCGTCACTCACGATCATAGGACTCGCTATGACCTCAGCAAAGATTAAATGCAGGCATCGTAGGGCTCGCTATGACATCATCACAGATCGTAGGACTCACGATGACGTCAAAGATCAAAGGCAGTCATCACTCACGCTCAAAGGACTTGCTGTGTCGTCAAAGATCATAGGACTTGCTATGACACAATCAAAGATCAAAGGCAGGCATCACTGAACGAGTGCTGACGTCCTTGCTTACACCTGCTTTCTACGGGCATGGAGAAATACTTGCTTATACTTGGTTTCTACAGGCATGCACGGGTATGCACGGGCATGCACTAGTTAGGTCTAAATTTAAAGAACCCAGGGCCCCACCCACAGTACTACAACTTTAATAAAGGTCTATTACCTTTTAATTAAATAGCTACATGGGTTGGGTGCTACATGTGATTTTAAGCTTTATAATTCCAAATAAATCAGTGATGCTGTATTGTCGTGCTTCTGAACTCTTAACACATGTGAAAAAGTTTATAAAACGTTTAGGAAATGCCTCTATTCTTCTATTCATCCATTTGGCTGCCCCATCATATTAGTGGTGCTGGGAGCACCAGGGCATGATGCTGGTGGGTCCTGGGCTGCTTCCACTGGCGGCCCTCACCCTGGGTTGGGATTTGGGCAGTGGGTGGCCTCATGAACCAGTCTGCAAGCTGGCTTCTGGGAGGGGACGGCCTCGCTTTTAGACCGCCTACCTCCCAGTCTTATTTCCCGCCCTCCCCCTCCCCCTGAGGGCACTCAGGGCTAGACACTGAGGGCTTGGGGGGATGGGGGACCTGCTGCCCATTGCAGTGGTTAGCGGTGGTCCAATCACTATCCCCCCAATTTTAATTGCACTTTGGTAGTCCACACATTTACACACAATTATATCATATAACCGACACACCCACCATGTTCTGTGCGGGGGGAGGGGAGTGGGGGTCTTCCCCCACCCCTGTTGCCCTGCTCTTGCTGGGGGCGTGGGGGCCTGGTGAGGAGCCTGGGACCCATCATGTTGTCAAAATCCCTGGGTGCTACTGAATATATAGATACAACCAAGGAAGTTGGGGGGGGGGGGGCTGAATATGAGTCTCAAGTGAGAGTGAGGGGGTGATGAATGGAGGTGGTAATGGTGGGTTGGTTTTGTGCAGCGCTTTGCATGCCGGGGGGCATCTCAGGGCACCTGCAGTGGTCTGCTGATTGTTCGCTCAGATGGGTGCCGGGGGTGGGGGTCTGCTTCTGTGGCCTGCGCCGGTGGCCTCCCTGGTCACTGCCGGGCACTGATGCGTGTTCAGGCTCGCTGCATCTGCTTCGCAGTCGTCTTATGAAAAAAAAAAAAAAAAAAAAAAAAAAAAAAAAAAAAAAAAAAGGTGAATGGGGGTGAGTTTGAATGGGTCGGTCGGTCGGTCGGTCGGGGTGAGTGAGAGGGGTGCGCATGGGAGCATGTGGGTGTGAAGGTGTGGGGGAGGGGTGTGTCTGCGAGTCGGGAGGTGCTGGATTAAGGGGGGTAGTGCCTCTCGGCAACATGGGCTTCCCTGGGCAGGAGGACTTCTTTGGACGTGGGGGGACTTCTTTGGACGTGGGGGGACTTCTTTGGACGTGGGGGTCCCCGGGGTGTGTGACAGAGGTGCTGGGGCGGGCCCGCTGTGGGGGTGCCTGGGGGGGCTCGCGCCGGGGGGACGCGGCTCTGCCCCGGGGGATGGGGTCGCCGGCCTCCTGGTGCCTGGGGCCCGGGGGCAGACGTTGGTCCCGCTGGGGGGGAGGGGGGGGGGCTCACTGCGCCGGCCGCCGAGCAGCCTGGCCTCCCTTGATTGTCTCTCCAGGGGTGGATGCCTGGCTTTCCTGGGGCTTGCTGACCTCAGACGTTTGTGCCCTGTGGGGGTTGGTGGCGTTGCCTTGCCTGCTCGGGGTTCCCGGGGGGAGAGCTGCTGCGACCAGCCCTCCGCTTCGTATGTTTCCTGACAAACCACTCACATGCACACACTTATTTTGCGCACGTTCTCATATATATGCACGTACACATACACGCACAAGTGTCTCTCCTTTAACAGGTGCAGAAACCAGACTCGTGTTGAGACATCTTCGGTGGAAGAAGCAGTTTGTCTTTTGTTTGTTTTAGTTGTTGTTTTTTTTTTTTTGTCTGTTCCCCTCCCTTTTCTTTTCCCCCTTCACACACTTCCTTTCCCTCTTCCCCCTCCTGTTGGGTCTTCCATGGGTAAAATAATTAAAGTATTAAAAGTTATTACAGGAGGAGTTTACAACAATATGCAATACACAGTTGGGTACTGTATAAGCTCCTCTTGGCAAAGTAAATCTGTTTTGGCACAATAAGGGTGACAGATCCCTGTTCTGTTTGCCTAGCTGCTTGACAGGACAGGAGGGGGGGAAAAAAGAAAAAAGGAATGTGAAATGCCTCTATTCTTCCATTCATCTATTTGGTGTTTGTTTCTTATACATTTGTTTAGATATTCTTTTGTGCAGTTGTGACAACAAAGTGATATTCACAAGTCTGCAGGCTTACACAGGTGAGGTAAAATATGACCTGGAGCCCCAAATAGGAGCCGTGCCAACAGGAAGCAGAGATGGCGGACATGAAAGAAATAATCGCAATTAGTCGACTAATTGGAAAAAAAAGTCATTAGATGAGTTGACCACCAAAATAACCATTAGTTGCAGCCCTACTTCAGAGTGACAGTCTATAATCAAAATTGGTAAAACTTGCCTTTTAATTGAATTTTATAATTATCAAAATCATAATCATTTTTTATTTTTTGTATACCTTTATTGATTCCCAGAGGGGAAATTGAGGGCATCCACCTGGATGGATGAAGCAGCCACGGTACGGCACTATCCCTTAACCATTCACACACACATTCACACCTAGGGCCACTTTAGAGTCTCCAATTAACCTAACCTGCATGTTTTTGGCCTGTGGGAGGAAACCGGAGAAATCCCAGAGTAAACCCACACAGATATGGGGAGAACATGCAAACTCCACACAGATCACTGTTGGTCAGGGGCTGGGATCGAACCAGGGATCCCATGGCCAAGGGTGAGTTGCTGTGCTGGCGCAGTCCGCACCGCCCAATCATCATCATCACTGTATAATTCAAGAAATCTCTCGTCAGTGTCACGATCATAGGACCGCCTATGACGTCTGCATGATGTCCTATGATGTTCCTATGATGTTGACGCTCATAGGACCGCCTATGATGTTCCTACGATGCCTACATGTCTGTATGATGTCATATACGCCATTAGACTGATGTTCCTATGATCTCTACATGACGTCTACATGACATCATATATAGCCCATACGACTCGCCAAAAGATCATATAATTCAGGAAATCCGTCAACATGTCATGATCATAGGACTCGCTAAAAGATCAAAGGCTGGCATCACTCAACGATCACAGGCCTGGCTATGACATCAAAGATCAACGGCAGGCATCACTCACTGTAAGAGGATTCGCTATGACATCAGCAAAGATCAAAGGACTTGCTATGACATCAAAGATCCAAGGCAGTCATCACGATCATGGCTCTCGCTATGACATCATAGATCATAGGAGTCGATATGACACCATCAAAGATCAAAGGCAGGCATCACTGAACAAGTGCTGACGTGCTTGCTTACACCCTTGCTTACACCTGCTTTCTAATTTTAGATTTGATTGCCGGTTGGCAACCAGCTTACAGGTGCATTACCACCACGTACTTGGTGTTGTTCACAACATTATAAGTTCACTTCTTTTCTATACCTGCTTTCTACGGGCATGCAAAAATATATGCTTATACTTGGTTACTATGGGCATGCATGGGTATACACTAGTATTTTAAAAATACAGAGCAGTTTAAGGTTAACCTGAATTTTGTGGGAATGACAAGCAATATTTAAATGCATTTATATTTAAGGACCGGTGGTCGAAGTGGATTTTGTTTGTACTTGATAAATGTTCGGAGCTGCTAACATTTTGATGAAAATGAACGCTGAAACATACATAAATTTCACTAACAGTTGACGAACAAATCCATTCTGATCACATTTCATCAAATGATTAATACAATGTAAAGACCATTTGCATGAGAAAAGCTCATCATTTCTCAGATCAGCTAAATCCTACCAGGCAGCACATTCATTCTGTGGTGTACTTCCATAGCTTTAACGCACATTAGCAAACTAGAAACCAGCTAACTCCAGACAACAATTCACCAGCTAAATCAATGATATTTACCTTGTTTTGGACAGAAGGTTTGGTCCTTTAATTTGACAATCAATTTAAAATGGTTTGTTGTCCTTGTGGAGCTCTTTTCATTTTCTCTCACTTGTGAGCTGAATGCATTCTCGACGAGCATCCCCACCTGCCGCCCTTATGACCAACTCCGACTCAGAAGGTGCAAGTACCGGTTGGGCAAGTCATACATTGTCTGATTATTAGAAATGTTAGTTTTTGTTGCTTGCAAATGAAGAAATAACTTCATACTCACTTGAAGATATTTTTTATGAATTATGTTTATTGGTGGTGGTGGTGGTGGTGGTGGTGATGGTGGTGGTGGTGGTGGGTTATATTACCCTTTATATATACCCTTTATACTGCGGACTTCTCACACAGCACAACACACTGCCATCTACAGAAGTTCTGACGACTCTGCGATCGTCGGCCTCATCTCCAACGGAGATGAAGCTGAGTACAGAGGACTTAACCAGGACTTTGTGGACTGGTGCCATCGGAACTGCATCCAGATCAACGCGAGGAAAACTAAGGAGCTGGTGGTGGACTACCGCAGGCAAGGACAACCCCTCACAGCACCAGTAAACATACAGGGAACAGACATTGAGATGGTGACATCCTACAAGTACCTGGGTGTTCATCTGAACAATAAACTAGACTGGTCACACAATACCGATGCACTCTACAAGAAGGGACAGTGCAGGCTGTTCCTATTGAGGAGGTTCAGGTCTTTTGGTGTACAAGGGGCGCTGCTGAAGACATTCTACGACACAGTGGTGGCATCAGCCATCACCTTTGGAGTGGTCTGCTGGGGCAACGACATTACAGCAGCCGATGGGAAGAGACTGAACAAACTGATCAAGAAAGCTAGCTCTGTCCTGGGGCAACGCCTTGACCCAGTGGAGGAGATAGGAGAGAGAAGGATGGTGGCTAAACTGTCATCTCTGCTGGAGTCCGAGTCCCACCCTATGCAGGACATACTGAACGCACTGAGGAGCTCATTTATCAGTAGACTACATCATCCTAGGTGCGCAACCGAGAGGTTTCGCAGGTCCTTCCTACCTACGGCTGTCAGACTGTATAACCTAAGCAGGGCTGCTCGCAGAGATAGCAAAAAAACGTGACGACCTAATAGTATTGAATGCAAAAGACGCAATAGACTTACACAAATGGTCCCCTCCAGTATACAACTAGGACAATATCGGTCGCTACGGAGGGTGACGATATGCAAGGGTACATATTCATACTATGTAGGATAACTAAGTAGATGGTTATGCCGTTTATTCCATCTAGCTACAATGCTCTGCACTGTGTATATATATTTATGTGTACGTATGTATATTCACTGGTCTTATTTTTATTTTTCTTATCTTCTTAATTATTGCTCTGAGTGTTGCTATCCCTGTGCTGTTGCAATCCTAAAATTTCCCCATTGTGGGACTAATAAAGGCTTATCTTATTGGCTGGATTTGATGTTTGGGATCCTCATGGATCGTCACCTTATAGTGGTGGGGGGTTTGCGTGACGTAGTGATCCCAGGAGCTATGTTGTCCGGGGCAATTTGCCTCTGGTAGGGTCACCCAAGACAAACTGGTCCTGGGTGAAGGGCCAGACTAAGAATGATCCAACAGACTGATGATGAATGCTACAACAAGGATTCAGTGTACCCTGCCTGGTATGGGGTTACTGGGGCCCCACCCTGGAGCCAGGCCTGGGGAGGGGCTCAATGGCTTGCGTCTGGTGGCCGGGTTTCTGCCCATGGGACCCGGCCAGGCTCAACCCGAAGGAGTTACATGGGTCTGCCCTCCAGTGGGCTCACCACCTGCAGGAGGGACCATGGGGGTCCGATGCTATGTGGATCAGGTGGCAGTCAAAGGCGGACACCTTGGCGGTCTGATCCCAAGCTTCCTAAACTGGCTTTTGGGACGTGGAATGTCACCTCTCTGGTGGGGAAGGAGCTTGAAAGATACCGGACCGCCTAGATATAGTCGGCCTCACCTCAACACACAGCTCCGGTTCCGGAACCAGTCTCCTGGAGAGGGACTGGAGCTTGCCCTACTCTGGAGCTGCCCCAGGCGAGAGGCGACGAGTAGGGGTGGGTATTCTTGTACCCCCCCCCACCCCCACCCCACCTTGCTACCTCTATACTGGAGTTTTCCCCAGTGGACGAAAGGGTTGTTTCCCTGCGCCTTCGGGTTGGGAAACGGGTCCTGGCCATCATTTGTGCCGATGCACCAAATGATGGTTCAGAGTACCCACCCTTTTTGGAGTCTCTGACTGGGGTGCTGGAGAGTGCTCCTCCTGGAGACGCCATTGTCCTACTGGGGGACTTCAATGCGCACGTGGGCAACGACAGTGAAACCTGGGGGGGTGGGGGGTGATCGGGAGGAACGGCCTGCCCAATCTGAACCCTAGTGGTGTTCAGTTATTGGACTTCTGTGCTAACCACAGTTTGTCCATAACAAACACCATGCTCAAGCATAAGGGTGTCCATATGTGCGTCTGGCACCAGGACATCCTAGGTTGCAGGTCGACGATCGATTTTGTTATCGTGTCATCAGACCTGCTCCCACCAGGTGGTGAGTTGGATCTGATGGCAGGGGAGGATGCCATTCAGACCTGGTAGACCCAAACGTATAGTGAGGGTGTGCTGGGAATGTCTGGCTAAGGCTCCTGTCCGGGAGGTCTTCAACTCCCACCTCCGGAAAAACTTCAACCACATTCCAAGGGAGTCTGGAGACATCGAGTCTGAATGGGCCATGTTCTCCACCTCCATTGTTGAAGCGGCTGCCCAGAGCTGCGGCCACAAGGTCGTCGGGGTATCTCGTGGTGGCAACCCCCGAACCAAGTGGTGGACACCAGTGGTGAGGGGGGCCATTAAGCTGAAGAAGGAGTCCTCTCAAGCTTGGTTGACTTGTGGGACTCCCGAAGCATTTGAGGTGTACCGGCAGGCCAAGTGGAGTGCAGCTCGGGTGGTTGCTGAAGCAAAAACTTGGGTATGGGAGGAGGTCGGTGAGGCCATGGAACAAGACTTTCGGTCGGCCTCCAAGAGATTCTGGCAAACTGTCCGGCGGCTCAGGAGGGGGAAGCAGCTCCCTGTTCACACCATGTATGGTGCGGATGGGGCAATGCTTACTTCAACTGAGTATCGTCAGGCGGTGGACGGAATACTTCGAGGATCTCCTCAATGCCACTGATACGCCTTCCACAGAGGAAGCAGGGCTTGTGGACGAGGGGGATGACCCACCTATCACAGGGGCGGAGGTTGCCAAGGTGGTTAAAAATCTCTTTGGTGGCCAGGCCCTGGGGGTGGACGAGATTCGCCATGAGTACCTCAAGGCCCTGAATGTTGTAAGGCTGGCTGTCATGGTTGACAAGCCTCTGCAACATTGCGTGGAGGTCGGGGGCAGTGCCTTTGGCATGGCAAACCAGGGTGCTGGTTCCTCTCTTCAAAAAAGGGGACCTGAGGGTGTGCTCCAACTTTAGTGGAATCACACTCCTCAGCCTCCCTGGGAAGGTCTATCTATTCCAAGGTACTCGAGAGGAGAGTCCAGCCGTTGGTCGAACCTCTGATTCAGGAGGAGCAGTGTGGTTTTCGTCCTGGCTGTGGCACATCAGACCAGCTCTTTACCCTCTCAAGAATCCTCAAGGGTTCATGGGAGTTTGCCCAACCAGTGTGTTTTGTGGACTTTGAGAAGGCATTCAACTGTGTCCCTTGTGTTTTTTTGTGTGTGTGTGTGGGGGGGGGGGGGGGGGCTTCGAGAGTATGGGGTATCAGGCTTGTTGTTACGAGCTATTCAGTCTCTGTATGACCGTTTGGTTCATATTGCCAACACTCAGTCGGACTCCGCCAGGGCTGTCCTTTGTCACTGATCCTGTTCATAATTTTTATGGACAGGATTTCTAGGTGCAGCCAGGGAACGGAGGCTGTCATGTTTGGTAACCACAGGGTCTCATCTCTGTTTGCAGATGATGTTGTCCTGCTGGTTTCATCCAGCAATGACCTGCAGGTCTTACTGGGACAGTTTGCCGCTGCGTGTGAAGCGGCTGGGATGAGAATCAGTCACTCTAAATCCGAGTCCATGGTCCTCAGCCGGAAAAAGGTGGATTGCCCTCTCCGGGTTGGGGACACGCTCCTGCCCCAAGTGGAGGAGTTTAAGTATCTTGGGGTCTTATTCATGAGTGAGAGGAGAATGAAACAAGAGATTGACAGACTGATCAAAGCAGCATCTGCAGTGATGCGTACATTGTACCGATCTGTTGTGGTGAAGAGGGAGCTAAGCTCTAAAGCAAAGCTGTCGATTTACCAGTCAATCTACGCTCCTACCCTCACCTATGGTCATGAGCTTTGGGTATTGACCAAAAGAATGAGATTGCGGATACAAGTGGCTGAAATGAGCCTTCTTCGTAGGATTGCTGGACTCACCCTCAGATATAAGGTGAGGAGCTCAGTTATCTGGGAGAGGCTCAGAGTAGACCCTCTGCTTGTCTGTGGTATGGGTATCTGATCAGGATGCCTCCTGGACGCCTCCCACTTGAGGTGTTTTGGGCATGTCCCACTGGGAGGAGACCTCGGGGCAGACCCAGGACTCGCTGGAGAGAGTACGTCTCCCAGCTGGTCTGGGAACGCCTTGGTATCCTCTCTGAAGAGCTGGAGCAGGTGGCCAGGGAGAGGGAAGTCTGGGCTTCTCTGCTTGAACTGCTGCCTCCGCGACCCGGACTTCTGGAAACGTGGTAGAAGATGGATGGATAGATGGATGATTGTTTTGGGGGGGTACAACCCCTCCCCCCCAAAATTACACTTATGCTTACATTATTTTATTTCACACACAAATGAAATTATGCCAGTAGTCACTTGTGCATCTTTTTGACAACTTGCATTCATTTGTTGTAGTTTTCAACAAGTCTCACACACGTCTCCTGAGCAATCCCAGCCCATTTTTCTTTGGTGAATCTCTCAAGCTCCTCCAGATTTTATGGTCTTCTGGTGTGGACTTTGGTCTTCAGGTCACCCCACAGATTTTCAATGGGATCCAAGTCAGGGCTTTGTGCAAGCCAGTAACATTCACTTTGGTCTTCTGGAGGTAGTTCTTCACCAGGAGCAACACGTTTTGGACAGCTCTCGTGTTGGAAGACAAAGCGATGACCCAGACCCAGTTTTAACGCTGACTGAGGTTTTCTTTCAAAATCTTCACATATTTCTTCTTTTTTCATGACTCCTTCCACCTTGACGAGATTCCCAGTTCCAGACACACAGAAGCATCCCAACAGCATAATAATCCCACCACCATGTTTAACTGTGGGGACAGTGTTATTTGGGTTGTATGCCTCTCTTCTTTCGGCAAACACCAGTAGTGTTTCTATGGCCAAAGAGCTCTAGTTTCATCTCACCTAACCAAAGGATGTGCTTCCAGTAGGGCCATGTGATACGATCAAAATTTCATATCACAATATAAGTAATCTTATTTCATCAAAACAATATATATCACAATATACATTTTCTGTAAATTCTATAGTTAAATATAATAATCCAGGGTTTCCTCTGGTAGCATTTCTCGGTGGCGGCTCACCACGCCAGCAATTTTACCGCCACCCTAAGGCGATATGAATTTATTAAGAAAAATATATGAAGCAATGACTTTCCGCAAGCGCAGGGTTTCCTCTGGTAATACTTTTCCATGGCAGCCCACCGTGCCAAAAATTTTACCGCCACCCCAAGGCGATAATGAATTTATTAAAAAAAAAAAAAAAAAAAAAATATATATATATATATATATATATATATCCGCAAGCGCGCACACAAACGACGCACATGGCCGTCATCCACGCGAAGTTTAGAAGTGCCCCGCCCACGCGAGTTTTTCAGTCAGTCAGCAGCGTTGCGCTAAGCGTGACTGTCCGACAGAAACATGTTTATTAAAGTACTTTAAACACGGAAAAAATCAGAAGAGGTATGCAAGCACTGGCGTTTATCATGGTTTTAACCCGCTGGAAACAGGGTCAATAATGGAAGAGTCGCTTAGCTAAGAGTGTGGTTAGAATTCATATGCAGCCGGCTTCATATGAAGGGAAAGGCAAGGGGGACTGATTAATTGCTGAGGATATACAGTTAGGCCCAAAAATATCTGGACAGTGACACAAGTTTTGTTATTTTAGCCGTTTACGAAAACATATCCAGGATACAATTATATAATCAATATGGGCTTAAAGTGCAGACTCTCAGTTGTAATTTGAGAGTATTCACATCCAAACTGAAGCAAGGGTTTAGGAATTACAGCTCTTTAATATGTAGCCGCCTCTTTTTCAAGGGACCAAAAGTAATTGGACAATTGACTCAGAAGGCTGCAAAAAAAAAAATAACAAGGCTGCATGGGCTCTTCCCTCGTTAACCTGTCATCAATTGAGCAGTTAAAAAGGTCTGGAGTTGATTCCAGGTGTGGCGTTTGCATTTGGAAGCTGTTGCTGTGAACACACAACATGCGGTCAAAGGAGTTCTCAATGGAGATGAAACAGACCATCCTGAGGCTGAAAAAAAGAAGAAATCCATCAGAGAGATAGCAGAAATGCTCGGAGTGGCCAAATCAACAGTTTGGTACATTCTGAGAAAAAAAAAGAGTGCACTGGTGAGCTTGGAAACTCAAAAAGGCCTGGACGTCCATGGAAGACTTAACAGTGGTGGATGATCACAGAATCCTTTCCATGGTGAAGAACAACCCCTTCACAACATCCACTCAAGTGAAGAACGCTCTCCAGGAAGTAGGTGTATCAGTATCTAAGTCTACCATAAAGAGAAGACTTCATGAGAGTAAATACAAAGGATTCACCACAAGGTGCAAACCATGAATCAGCCTCAAAAATAGAAAGGCCAGAATTGACTTTGCCAAAAAACACCTGAAGAAGCCAGCCCAGTTCTGGAACAGCATTCTTTGGACAGATGAGACTAAGATCAACCTGTACCAGAATGATGGGAAGAAGAAAGTTTGGAGAAGAATTGGAACAACTCATGATCCAAAGCACTACATCTTCTGTAAAACATGGTGGAGGCAGTGTGATGGCATGGGCATGCATGGCTTCCAATGGCACTGGGTCACTTGTGTTTGATGATGTGACAAAAGACAGAAGCAGCCGGATGAATTCTGAAGTGTATAGGGATATACTTTCTGCTCAGATTCAGCCAAATGCAGCAAAGTTGATTGGACAGCGCTTCGCAGTATAGATGGACAATGATCCAAAACATACTGCAAAAGCAACCCAGGAGTTTTTTAAAGCAAAGAAGTGGAATATTCTGCAATGGCAGAGTCAATCACCAGATCTCAACCCAATCGAGCATGCATTTCACTTGCTCAAGACAAAACTTAAGGCAGAAAGACCCACAAACAAGCAACAACTGAAGACAGCTGCAGTAAAGGCCTGGCCAAGCATCACAAAGGAGGAAACCCAGCGTTTGGTGATGTCCATGGGCTCCAGACTTCAGGCAGTCATTGCCTGCAAAGGATTCTCAACAAAATATTGAAAAGTAACATTTTACTTAGGGTTATGTTTATTTGTCCAATTACTTTTGAGCCCCTGAAATGAGGAGCGTTTGTATAAAAATAGCTACAATTCCTACATGTTTAATCATATATTTTTGTTCAACCCCTTGAATTAAACCTTAAAGTCTGCACTTCAATTCTGTTGTAGTCGTTTCATTTCATATCCAATGTGGTGGCGTGCAGAGCCCAAATCCTCAAGATTGTGTCACTGTCCAAATATTTCTGGGCCTAACTGTATTTCACCAGCCACTACAATATTAAGTTATGTTCTGTAGGAATTGCAGGAATGAAGAGACTGGCAATTTCTCTCTTTTCTCACACGAGCAGGCTTGCTGTTTTTATTCTCCAGCGGCAGTGACAAAAAGCAACAGCTGAAAACGCTAGCTCTATTTTCCCTCTAAACTGAGGTCCTTCAGCGGCTGCCTAGAGAGGTGCCTGATGAGAAAGCCTGAGCACACAACTATAACTGCCTAAACAGATCATTCTATACATGAACACATATTGTGGGGAATTATGTCTTTAGAGTCCGCTACAGTTCCCTATTATGTAACTGCCAAGGTAAGATGACCGAAATTCACAAAGTCAATGACTTTAATCCGTCAGCAGCCTTCAGACAAACAAACGTGTCAACATTTGATTTCAAAATAAGGGAGGTTTTTCCTGCTGTGCTGTCTGGGTGGTGAGGAGAATTCTAAAAAAAACTATAAATATATAAAAATATAACAGAAATAACAGCATCCTTGGTCATTTAAATTAGTTTAAATCATTAAATACAATTTTATTAATATTTTTTCTTTGTAATCAGAGTTAAATTATTGTTCTGTTCTGACTGCAACGTTATGGTCAAAAATGTAAATTGTTATAAGGAAAAAATTAAAAAAAATTACCACGTCTGTTTCAAATTTATCTAAAAAAAAAAATAAATAAAAAAATCGATCCTACCCCCAGACCATTGGTGACCCTTCTGTGTGGAGTTTGCATGTTCTTCCCGTGTCTGCGTGGGTTTACTCCGAGTACTCCAGTTTCCTCCCACAGGCCAAAGACACGTAGGTTAGGTTAACTGGCATCAAACGGGGGATTCTAAATTGTCCTTAGGTATGACTGTGAGAGTGAATGGTTGTCTGTCTCTGTGCTGGCCCTGTGATGGACTGGCGATCTGTCCAGGGTATATCCTGCCTCTCGCCCAAAGATGCTAGGATAGGCTCCAGCCCCCCCACCCCCCGGACCTGAAAAGGATTAAGTGGAAGAATCAATCAGAAGGATACTCTTTGCTACCTCGGGGGAAGAGGGAGGAGCAGCAGGATTGAGGCAAAGCGGGATGAGGTAGCAGCAGAGAGAGAGCGCAGAGAGGCGCCGCACTGTGAGCAGCTACATTCAAATCGGGTCCCTCTCTCCCCTCCCTACTCAGTCGCCAGTGGACGGGGGACTGGTTGTTAGTAAAAAGTAAACACATATTTGGCAACTACACATTTGTCTCTCGCCTTAACCGTTTTCAGAAAAATGTTTCGCTTTTTACGACCAGAAGCGTCTTGAACAGACTAGCAGCCCACCCACCAGAAGTCAGGGCGACCAATCACGTGCAAGCCCTGCAGGTCGGGAGCGGGGCGACCAATCATGTGCATGCCCTGCAGGCTGGTAATTAAAATATTCATAGATCCGCAGATACTTAACCTTTTGAGTGTGAGATTTTGCGTGCCCCTAGTGGCAGAGCGCAGCACTGGGCCTGTCATCTCATTCTGACATGATCAGCTCCATTGAGGATTTGTACTGATCTACCAGTTTCAGAAGGTGGCAGACATCCGTTTGAGGACTCAATGGATGACACGTAATAAACCAAAAAAGAAGAACTCATTTCCTTTTTTTTAGCATTTTAGCTCAGAAAGCTAATATGGCTGCCGTCTGTCATCGTGCACAGTCACTTAGTTGGCTTTGTACGCGGAAAATAGCCGCGGGATACAAGCGAAATTTATGTGGGATAATCATAAGACTTTGTAGATGTGGTAGAGAGCGTAAATGACCGACAGAATGCAAAATAACGACCACGATGGGTGAAAACGCAGCGACCACTCCAGCCAGCCAGCCCTGCTCTTTGTCAACAGTAAGTGAGGAATTACTGATTTCTTTTTCATATACTTTGAAGATAAGATGATGAGGTACCTCTGTACAAAAAACGGTGTCAAAAGACTGAACCATTCTTTGTGTGTAAATACGTCCAAAGTCCAATTTTGGCTGAGTTATGGAATTTAAAGAGGTGCCGCAACATTATGCAAGTTAGATGCATAAATTTATTCTTATCTGAAACTTTGGATCATATTTTACATCTTTCTAATTGACAGCAAGTCATTATCTCTTACCACTTTCAAGTTATAGCCTTGGAAATCTGAACTATTTTATTGACAAAAATATTTACCACTCTTTACCACTAGGGGTTATGTCGCAATTCGGCGACAGACACTCAAAGAGTTAAGTAGGTAAAAGACTAAAATCTCTTTCCAAGCAATTCTAAGGTTGTGGGTAAAAAGCCACAATATACTATTTTGGGCAATACATATTTGTTTTTGAGGTGGTTTTCGAGACGCCGGAGTGCACCTTTAAGAGCCACTTTGCTCCTCTGACACACACTAAATAAATAATAAATAAATGAAAATGTATGCAACCACGATCACGCACTTTTGCAGCTTTAGTAATTTTTTTTTTACAAAATTAAGAAACTCAGCAGCAATTTAAATCAAAGAAACAATAGTCTGACACACTATAATGTTTCCCCCATTAGCGGCAACTTAGCATCGTCAGTTAGCATTTGCTATTTATAATTAGAGAGAGATGGTGTCAACGTTATGTACCTCCAATTAAAATGAGGTTAGAGTACTATCCTTTGACACAGCACGGTGGGAAATGGTCCCACATCCCTGGTAAAAAGAAGTAGCAGCTATTTGGCCAAACCATTAGTTTGGAGTTAGCTGCTGTGCCAACCACTGAAACCCACACATCTGGCGCACTGCAGAGAAAAGGCAGGGCGTTTGACAAGTAGAAATGGGGTATGCATCTTAAATCCAGATATAAACAATAGAGTTTTATATGAAACGATAAGACGTTTCATGTCACCCGATATATATCGTCATATCGCACAGCCCTAATTTCCAGTATGCATAATCTTTCCTCATATTGGCCTTAGCATAATTCAGTCTGGCTTGAAGGCATCTCTTATGCAGAAGTGGAGTTTTTCTTGGTCTGCAACCTCACAGTTCATTCCTGTGCAAGGTTCAAGTGATTGACTTCTTTGAGACTACAAATCGCGATTTGGCCAAGTCATTCACTAGTGTCTTGGCAGTTCTGGGGTCTTTATACAAGTCTCTCACTAATTTTCTCTCCAGAGACTGAAATCTTTCACTTCCTGCCTCTACCAGACTTGTTCTGTACAGTGTGGTTCCCTTTGAATTTCTTGATACTTCTCACTCCAGTTCTTGACACTTAGAAATGCTGTGATAACTTTGTATATCCATCTTGTGCTTTGTGAGCGTCAACAATTCTATTTTTTCAAGTCTAAATGGATTTTTTTGTTTTTGGCATGATGCTTTCTCAAGGAACAGCTCAAACCTTTGCTGAAATTTTTATACTCCGTAAATTGGAAGATAGCCCTCAGTTTTAACATGATTTAAAAACCTTTGACCATTACAAAGTTAAAGCACATCATTGCACAGCAGTAGTTCGTGTCAATAAAAAAGGTCAATTTTTCAGGGGGGTAATAACATTGACCCTGGTAGTTTTTGGGAAATTATTTTGTTTCTGTGTGCAAAGTAAAATAATTTATGCTTTCTAAAGAAAACTAGGATGCCTGGAAAAGCTGTGTTAATTCTGTTTAACAGCACTTGGTAAATACTTTTAAAGCTGACATATCCCACGCATCTGCTTATCAGTGCTGCCTAAGGAGAACTGATCAATATAAAATGGCTAGGAAAAAAAATAAGTCCCCCTTCCCAAAAGTGGAACCCCTCATTTGAGTCAAAGCTTCTGTATAAATAGGAAGTCAGTCCAATCAGAAATGTAGGAGCTAGAGGGGCGACAACATGTCAAACAAATATACAGGTCAAAAAGATTATACTGTGCACAAATTTGTTGTGTGGGGTATTATAATAATAATAATAATAATAATAATAATAATAATAATAATGACAACAACCGAACCTCAGTGAGCAAGCTCACATACCCCATGCATCTGCATATCAGTGGCCCTAAAGAACTATGATCAACATAAAATGGCTGGTTAAAAAAAATAAATAAATAAATAAAAAAAAATCCCTTCCCTGCCTAAAAATAGAGCCCTTCATTTGAGTCAAAGCTTCTGTATAAATAGGAGGTCAATCTGATCAGAACTGTAGAAGCTATACAGGTGACAACATAAAATGGAGTGGAAAAAGCATAAGCTGCCCCCACAGTTCAGTTCCACTAGCCACAGCCAGGCCTGAACCTGTCTGACAAAGTGAAGTAGACTAAAAGCAACACATCGTGCCACAATCTACCTTCTCTATATAGTGTATGTAAGCTTCTGTTTTCTGTATACAGGCACCCTAAAAATTAAAGTAATACATTCACAACTTGTAGCCTTTTGCCATTTACCACCAGGACAACTGCCTACAAGGAGGACTGTCATGAATCTGGACGGATGGGCAGAATATGACAGAGTATCATGGCATTAGCTCACTTAGTCTTCACTGAAATGAGCTGAAAATTAACCTGGACTTTGTGCTATTTCTGTGAGAAATGATAGGCAAAGCTAGTGCTAACAAGCTCATCTTTAGGTCTTGACCCAGTTGAGCTAAAAAAAAATACATCTCCACTAAGGCTACGCTCACACTGTAGGTTTTAATGCTCAATTCCGATTTTTTGCTGAGTTCCGATTTTTTTGTGTGGGCGTTCACATCATAATTTAAATGCGACACTCATCAGACTCCAGTATGAATGGTCTCCAGCTATGAAGTGATCCGCATGCTCAGAAGAAAACTGTAACGTCAGACACAGCGTTGCATTTACGGAAGTAAATATGAGCCCCGAACAACTGAGGGAGGACAGAACTTCTTCACCTTGCAACAAAATAAAATGTTAAAATCATTCAGAAATGATTATGCACAAAATAAATGAGACCAGCTTCATTCCTCTAAACGCCAGATGACCACTGTGATCAGCTCTGCTTTAACAAAACTGATCAATTAAATAGCTCTCTTGAAAATGAGACTCCGTGTCTTAATGGAATTACCTGTATAAATAAGGTTAATAATAAATAATCCTAGCGAATACAATAGGGCTCTTGCCCACTGATGTCAGTGGCTCAGGCTCTAAGCAGCACGGGTACCAGCGGCACCAGTCCCGACACACAGGAAAGAGAACTGCACTCCACTGTGATGTCAGTATTAACTTCACATTTTAGACATTACAGCGGCCAGGACTCGCGGTGTGCAGTTTACAGGAAAAAAGGAATTTGCAGCATCCAGTAAAAAGGGCCGTAAATGTGCCGTTACTATGCACCTGCTTGTCTTGACAGTTTCAGCCCCGACACCCCCCCCCCCCAAAAAAAATTGAAGTTATGTGTGCAGCCGGAGCAGACAAAATTACAATCCAGTGATAAAGGGAAAAAGATTGATTAAAAAGAGAGCACAAATCAGCTGTGTCTGCCATGCTTGCTGCATCCTCCACCACAGAACTGTCACATTTGTCTCACTTCAATGAGGAAAAAGTCGGATGAAATGTGACATGACCGTTCAGACTGAGGTCACTTTGGAAAATATCAGATACGTATCCAAATTAGGACCACATATGAAAGTGACCTGGGTCTAGTGTGGAAAACAAAAAATTGGATCTGTGCCATTCAGATGGTCAAATCAGATTATGGGTAACATTTGTGCAAAAAATTGGAATTGAGCGTTAAAACCCGCAGTGTGACCATAGCCTAAGAATGGTAGGATATTGCCTTTTCAGAGAAATTGCACACTCACCTTATCCTCAGAGACTTAAGCTTTGTAAACAGCAAAGGGATGCGTTTGCAGAGGCTGCCACTAGAACGGTTCTGCTCAATGTCCAGATGCTTGAGTTCTTTGACTTTGGGGGCGATGCTGTCCAAGTCTTTAAGAGTTATACCTACGCGTAGCGTCAGCCTGCTCACACTGCGTGGGATGGTGGTTGTATAGGTGGCAAGAGAATTCCCACCTGAGGGACATCAGATGAAAGTTGTTAAAAAGGATTGCAATGCCTGAGATCAGTAAGTTAGTAAATGCACGGGAAACAAGGATGTTATTGGAAATCTTGCTCTGGATGTAAATTTGATTTTTTTTCTTGTAAATGTATAGAGGTGGGAAAAAAAGATTGATTCAGTGACGGATCACGATACTTGGCACTGGCGACAATGCATCGATCCATAAATACACAGATCGAAATTTTTTTTTTTTTTAAAAAATGCCTACACTATACTTTTGGGTTTTCAATTAATCAATGGTGTTTTCAGTCCACTAGATGGTGCAAAGCAAACACCCAGTCAAGTGAAGTCATAGCTTGTCTCGGTAATTTGGAGCCAGCTTTGAAGGAAGCAGCTAGCTCAAATCTCTGGCCGTTTTATTCCCACTGGTCAAAGTCCAAAGCGGTCAAAGACCGAAGGGGGATTATGTTATGGGTCAGTCCGTCCGTCCCACTTTTATGAAATCAATTCCTCCTACAGTTTTGGTCAGATTGTTTTGAAACTTGATACCATGGTTTGATATACACCGAGGCTTATTAGCGTATTACTTTTTTTTTTTTAATTTAACCACTTGCACTCCGTTGTTCCGCGGGCGGGCAAGTCTCTGCGTTCTAGGGCGCACGAGAGCGCCCTCATGCGCGCTTGGACGCATGACGCATGATGGTGCAGATGGAGATGGTGCTGGCCTCCAAGCGCCACTGAAAAAAAAAAGCTGCAGACAGCCGCGAACAGATTAGTTCATCTGATTGACCTCTCATTCGACTAATAAGAGCCTTGAATTGGGTTTCTGAAACCTTGAAGAGCCAATGAATGAAAATCTAGGAAGGAGGACCCGCCTACTGTGAACGCAGGAGCCAATTGAAGCACAGAAATTCAGGCTGGGTGAAGAGAGATTTACTGTTGCAACAGATGAAAACAAAGGACGCTGGACGAATCTACTACAGACCCAGGCTCACCCAGCAGCATGGAGAACACCCACAAGTGGGACCTGCACTCATTCCAGCAGAATAGACGGAGGCCGACGACAAAAGTCGTAAATCATTCGCCAAAACGGCAATAATGGAATTATGTTTTGATTGTGATCCACGAGCGGAGCAGCGTCGCGTTCGTCTGACAATGGGGGAAGAGATGTTCGCCACAACTCTGCTGCTTTGAAGAGGTAAGGTGTTATAAGCTAAATTATTATTTATCCCTAAAAACTGTAATCCAAAAATGACTTTTGACCGATCGGTAAATTACAACTGTACTGCGGACGAAGTGCGTGCGCCGCGATAAACGGTTCATTTGCCGTGTTCGGGCCATGAAGGCCCCCCCCCCCCCGCTGCAGAAGAGGAGCGGGGGGGGGGGGCCTTCACGGTCCGAACGCCCCCCGGTCCGCGGGGGGAAGCATATGAGTCTATTCCATCATGTAGCGATGGCCCTCTTCTGTAGTGGGGGGGGGGGGGGGCGTTCACGGTCCGTTCACAGTTCCCACCCACACACACACAGTAGCGGGGGGGGGGGGGCGCTGTGAAAACATGCAAGGAGTGTAATCCGTCATGTAGCGAGGGCCGAACTCGGTCCTTGGTGGCGGGGGGGGGGGGGGGGGGGATGACCCCCCGCCCACACACACACACACACAGAGACACAGCCCTGAGTGTGACCTTTCATTAGAGCCTAAAATGAAGATTCCACATTGAATTATTCAAAAGTTACAGATGTTTTTCCAAACTGTGCCATTTGGCACAGTTCCAAAACGCCTGGGAACAGCCTGAGAACAAAGCTGTGTAAAATATTCATTTTTTGTGGTATTGTTACCAAATTTGGATCTCCGCTGGATAACACTTGGTTCTACATTTCTGTTGCATTTTCCAGCCGGATCGGACAGCTGTGTGTTATTTGCAAGCATTTGTATCCAAAAAAACACTGTGTCCAATTTTTTTTCTTCAAGTTCAGTATGTTTAGATGAAGAGAGATTTACTGTTGCAACAGATGAAAACAAAGGACGCTGGACGAATCTACTACAGACCCAGGCTCACCCAGCAGCATGGAGAACACCCACAAGTGGGACCTGCACTCATTCCAGCAGAATAGACGGAGGCCGACGACAAAAGTCGTAAATCATTCGCCAAAACGGCAATAATGGAATTATGTTTTGATTGTGATCCACGAGCGGAGCAGCGTCGCGTTCGTCTGACAATGGGGGAAGAGATGTTCGCCACAACTCTGCTGCTTTGAAGAGGTAAGGTGTTATAAGCTAAATTATTATTTATCCCTAAAAACTGTAATCCAAAAATGACTTTTGACCGATCGGTAAATTACAACTGTACTGCGGACGAAGTGCGTGCGCCGCGATAAACGGTTCATTTGCCGTGTTCGGGCCATGAAGGCCCCCCCCCCCCCCCGCGGCCGAAGAGGAGCGGGGGGGGGGGGGGGGCCTTCACGGTCCGAACGCCCCCCGGTCCGCGGGGGGAAGCATATGAGTCTATTCCATCATGTAGCGATGGCCCTCTTCTGTAGTGGGGGGGGGGGGGGGCGTTCACGGTCCGTTCACAGTTCCCACCCACACACACACAGTAGCGGGGGGGGGGGGCGCTGTGAAAACATGCAAGGAGTGTAATCCGTCATGTAGCGAGGGCCGAACTCGGTCCTTGGTGGCGGGGGGGGGGGGGGATGACCCCCCGCCCACACACACACACACACAGAGACACAGCCCTGAGTGTGACCTTTCATTAGAGCCTAAAATGAAGATTCCACATTGAATTATTCAAAAGTTACAGATGTTTTTCCAAACTGTGCCATTTGGCACAGTTCCAAAACGCCTGGGAACAGCCTGAGAACAAAGCTGTGTAAAATATTCATTTTTTGTGGTATTGTTACCAAATTTGGATCTCCGCTGGATAACACTTGGTTCTACATTTCTGTTGCATTTTCCAGCCGGATCGGACAGCTGTGTGTTATTTGCAAGCATTTGTATCCAAAAAAACACTGTGTCCAATTTTTTTTCTTCAAGTTCAGTATGTTTAGATGACTGTAACTCAGTGGCCGGAGCACGTAGAGAGATTATGTTTTTTTTGCCAAAAAATTCAAAGTGTTTTCTTTTAAATGAGACCAACCCCATGAAGATGCTGCAAAGGGTTGAATAACAGCTTTCGATTTACTTTGGGCACGTTATTTTTTGGCATTTTTAGGAAAATTGCCCGGAGTGCAAGTGGTTAACCTTTATTTATACAGGGTAGTTCCATTAAGAGGCAACCTCTCTTTTTCAAGGATGCCCTGTTCACATTCACACCAGGAAGCTGCCTAGTACAACCACAGACTGACCTGTGGCCACTGAGCAGCTCTACTGGAGCAATTGGGGTTAAGGGCCTTGCTCAAGGACACCACAGTGGGGTTAAAGAGGATGGGGCAAACACTGTGATGTCATGGGTCCCACCCAGACCTAATCCTGCCAGTACAGGGATCGAACCTGTGACCCTCCGCTCACCAGTCCACATCCGTAACCATTAGGCCACCACCATATTATGATTTGGTTCTGATCGGATGATTTTTATGGGAATTGTAGCCCCTGACCTATGACCTCCTGTTTCACCTCACTTCATAGAGAGTAACCGTCTTGTGAAATTAACTCCTACAGTTTTGTTCCGATTGTTACCTCCGCCAAAGGGGAGGTAACAATCTTATCCTACACTTTATTACATGTATAGTTTATTTCTCTTATCTTATCATGTTTAATGTTGCAGCATTGTACCGAGACAAATTCCTAGTTTGTGTACTACATGAACAATGGCAATAAACCTGATTCTGATTCTGATTCTGAAAGGGGGAGGTTATGTGATCATCGGCATTGGTTTGTTTGTCTGTTTGTTTGTTAGCAAGATAACTCAAAAAGTTATGGAAGGATTTTCATGAAATTTTCACAGATTGTCAGAAATGGGGTATCCTACAGATGATTACATTTTGGTGGTGATCCGGATCACCGTCTGGATCCAGGAATTTTTTAAAGGATTTTTTTTTTTTTTTTATTACCTCCGCCAAGGAGGTTATGTGATCAGATAGGGTCCAGCCACCCCCCACCCCCAGCGACCCTAAAGAATTAAGCAGTTGAAGATGTAAAAGAATTAACATTTTCTTCAACTTTTTCTCAATAAATTTGTGACTTTTTTTCTGTTACATTGGTGAATTTTCTCTCAAAAATTAGAAACCTTTTTCTAGTTAATTTTTACCTCCGCCAAGGAGGTTATGTTTTCATCGGCATTGGTTTGTCTGTCTGTCTGTTTGTTAGCAAGATAACTCAAAAAGTTATGGACGGATTTTCAATAAATTTTCACAGATTGTCAGAAATGGGGTATCCTACAGATGATTACATTTTGGTGGTGATCCGGATCACCGTCCAGAAGAAAACCGCCATTACGGAAAATGCCATTTTCGTCAATAACTACTGAACCACTAATCCTATCATTGTGAATCCAATTGCTAGTCATATGTTTTCATGGTCAAGGAATCTGAAAACGTACACACAAACACTGTATGGGGGGGGGGAACTGTGGCGCTAAACCACCATTACAGAACATGCCATTTTCGTCAATAACTGCTGAACCACTAATCCTATCATTGTGAATCCAACTGCTAGTCATATGTCTTCATGGTCAAGGAATCTGAAAACGTACACACAAACACTGTATGGGGGGGGAACTGTGGCGCTTGGCGGAGGTCTGCGTTCTCCGAGTGCTTTTCTAGTTTTGAAATGTGGTACCCTGGTTTCATATACTCTGATGATGCGCATATTTCAATTTCACTGTCACTGGATGACCATGAGGTCAAAGGTCAGGTCAGACCATGAGGTCAAAGGTCAGGTCAGATTTTTCCCTAAATCTTGTAAACACAGTAACTACTGAAAGAAATGATGTAGGCTTTTCAAATCGATACAGTAGTTGTAGCGACATATCTTGGACAACTTACACCCTCACCTAAATATGGGTTTGGGGGTCAAGAGGTCAAAGGTTCAAAGTTAACACTGCAGCTGCACTATGGTAAACCTACATTTATTATTACTATAAAACGAGTACAGCTTGGGCCACCAAACCTGGTATACAGGTTCACCTTGGGATCCTGAACTCTGACTATGGGTTTGGGGTCAAAAGGTCAAGGTTAACATTTCTTATGCCTCATTACTGTACAATTCAAAAAGGTAGTGCCATCAAACCTGTTACACAGGTTCACCTTGGAATCCTGACCTCTGACTATGGGTTTGGGGTCAAAAGGTCAAACGTCAAAGTTAACATTCCCTATGCCTTATTACAGTGATCCCTCGCTACTTCGCGCTTCACCTTTCGCGCCCTCAGTGCATCGCGGATTTTTCAAAAATATTCATCAAAAATTCAAAATTGAGAAATAATGGGCGGGCGCTAGCAGAAGGCAGGGAGACTACATTAGACCATCAGGTATCAACACGGAGAGCCCGCACAACTCAAAAATCCACCTCTCTGTTCGCTGTTCTCGTGTTGGCTCGGCTCGGAAATCTCGCAAGCTGATTGGCCGAGACGTTTCACCCCGCAAGCTGATTGGCCAAGACGTTTCACCCACCTTCTCTCCCTGCCGAACGCCCATGCAGTCAAGGAAGACCGCATTCATTGCTTTTTATCGCTCATGTTGCTTTAGTCTCGCCGCGTGGAACTTTTTGCTGTTCTCTTGTGCCATTTTGTGCGAAATAGTCTTCCCGTCGAGCCACTACGCCGCCTCCTGCAGCTTCTCCAGCTCTATCGGAAGCTGCCCTCGACGATCCTGCGCTTCTAGCACCTGACGATGAGGCGTCACCTGAGGAGCAGTAAAGCTCTCATTAACCTGTGCAGTAAATCATCTTCATCTTGAGTTACGTATCTTGTTATAAGAATAAAAGAGTTCTAAAAACATATTTATGTACACTTTATTTACATCTACGTATGTATGTACACTTACACACACACACACGTATCACACGAGAGAGAGAGTGAGAGAATGAACGTACGTATTATTTATGGATGACGTCATTAGGGGTGACGCTACTTCGCGGTTTTTCACTTTTCGCGGTTGGTTCTGGAACCCATTAACCGCGACAAGTGAGGGATCACTGTACTGTACATTGAGTAAAGTTAGGGTCACCAAACTTTGAACACAGGTTCACCCTGTGACCTTGAAGTGTGACTATGGTTTAGGAATCAGAAGGACAAAGGTCAACATCAACATGGCTTAGAATGTGCGGGTTGGCAGCAACACACCCAAAACCATCCCACTGAGCACGGGGCCCCCACAAGCATGCCTGGTAAGCCCGCAGCTCTTCACCCTGCTGACCCATGACTGGATACCAGCCTACAGTACCAACCACATCATCAAGTTTGTGGATGACAAGATGGTGGTGGGCCTCATCACCAACAACGAGGAGGCCAACTACAGAAATGAGGTGAGCCAACTGGTCCAGTGGTGTAAAGACGACAACCTCTTCCTAAACGTGGGAAAAATCAAGGAAATTGTGGTCAACTTCAGGAGGGGACAAACACAGCAGCCCCCTTTGATCATCGATGGAGCAGCTGTGGAGAGGGTGAGCAGCACCAAGTTCCTGGGGGTGCACATCTCTGAGGACTTCTCCTGGTCCAACAACACCACGTCACTGGCCAAGAAGGCTCAAACTCGCCTCCATTTCGTCTGCAAACTGAGGAGAGCACGAGTCCCACCCCCCATTATGTGCTCATTCTACCGGGGCACCATTGAGCGCATCCTCACCAGCTGCATCACAGTGTGGTATGGAAGCTGCACCGCCTCCTGCTGGAAGACACTACAACGCACAGTGAAAGCAGCCAGCAAGATCACTGTTGCCCCTCTGCCCCCCTCTCGGACATCTACCTCATCGGCAGAGCCATCAACATGACAGGCAACACCTCCCACCCCTCACACATCCTCTTCAGCCACCTGCCCCGGGCCCACTCCACAAGACTGCTAAAGAGCTTTGTTCATCAGGCCATCAGGACCCTGAACTCTGTCCACTCCACCCCCCCACCAGACCGTGGCGCACTCACCTGCACAGTAACTACCTCAGCTGTTAGCACAGAAAGACACCAGCACACCAACAGTAATACAGGGCATCCGGAAAGTATTTACAGCCCTTCACTTTTTCCACATTTTGTTATGTTGCAGCCTTATTCCAAAAGAGATTAAATTCATTTT
The DNA here is from genome assembly GCA_020510985.1 of Pholidichthys leucotaenia. Classification (NCBI taxonomy): domain Eukaryota; kingdom Metazoa; phylum Chordata; class Actinopteri; order Cichliformes; family Pholidichthyidae; genus Pholidichthys; species Pholidichthys leucotaenia. The sequence goes on from CM035846.1 coordinate 170,148,262, forward strand.
TTCCCTCAAAATTCTACACACAATACCCCATAATGACAATGTAAAAAAAGTTTTGAGATTTTTGTCTATTTATTAAAAATAAAAAAATAAGAAATCACATATAAGCAAGTATTCACAGCCTTTGCTCAATACTTGTTTGATGCACTTTTGGCAGCAATTACAGCCTCAAGTCTTTTTGATTATGATGCCACAAGCTTGGCACACCCATCTTTGGGCAGTTTCGCCCATTCCTCTTTGCAGCACCTTTCAAGCTCCATCAGGTTGGATGGGAAGCGTTGGTGCACAGCCATTTTACAGATCTCTCCAGAGGTGTTCAATTGGATTCAAGTCTGGGCTCTGGCTGGGCCACTCAAGGACATTTACAGAGTTGTCCTGAAGCCACTCCTTTGATATCCTGGCTGTGTGCTTAGGGTCATTGTCCTGTTGAAAGATGAACCATCACCTTAGTCTGAGGTCAAGGGCACTCTGGAGCAGGTTTTCATCCAGGATATGTCTGTACATTACTGCATTCATCTTTCCCTCTATCTTGACTAGTCTTCCAGCTCCTGCCACTGAAAAACATCCTCACAGCATGATACTGCCACCACCACTGGCGTGGTTTCGATCGGTGCCTGGTTTCCTCCAAACATGATGCCTGACATTCATGCCAAAGAGTTCAATCTTTGTCTCATCAGACCAGAGAATTTTGTTTCTCATGGTCTGAGAGTCCTTCAGCTGCCTTTTGGCAAACTCGAGGCATGCTGCCATGTGCCTGCCTTTTGCTAAAGAGTGGCTTCTGTCTGGCCACTCTACCATACAGGCCTGATTGGTGGATTGCTGTCCTTCTGGAAGGTTCTCTCTTCACAGAGGAACGCTGGCGCTCTGACGGAGTGGCCATCGGGTTCTTGGTCACCTCCCCGACTAAAGCCGTTCTCCCCCGATCACTCAGTTTAGATGGCCGGCCAGCTCTAGGAAGAATCCTGGTGCTTCCAAACTTCTTCCATTTACGGGTGATGGAGGCCACTGTGCTCACTGGGACCTTCAAAGCAGCAGAAATTTTTCTGTACCTTTCCCCAGATTTGTACCTCGAGACAATCCTGTCTCGGAGGTCTACAGACAATTCCTTTGACTTCATGCTTGGTTTGTGCTCTGACATGCACTGTCCAGTGTGGGACCTTATATAGACAGTTGTGTGCCTTTCCAAATCATGTCCAATCAACTGAATTTACCACAGGTGGATTCTAATTAACACTTTGAGTGTGACTGTCGCCGAATTGCGACATAACCCCTAGTGGTCAAGAGTGGTAAATATTTTTTGTCAATAAAATAGTTCAGATTTCCAAGGCTATAACTTCAAAGTGGTAAGAGATAATGGCTTACTGTCAATTAGAATGATGTAAAATATGATCCAAAGTTTCAGATAGGAGTGGTTTTACACATCTAATTTGCATAATGCCGCAGCAGCTATATTGAATTACATAACTCAGTCAAAAGCGGACTTTGGACACAGTTATACAAAGAATGGTTCAGTCTTTTGACACCATTTTTTGTACAGAGGTACGTTATCTTATGTTCAAAGTACACAAACAAGAAATCATTACAATTAAAAAAACAAAACAAAAATTCATCACTTACCGGCGGCTAAGGAGACTCGCTTGCTGCCGTGGTTGGTGCATTTTCGTCCATCGTGGTCGTTATTTTGCATTCTGTCGGTCATTTATGCTCTCTACTACATCTACAAAGTCTTATGATTATCCCACATAAATTTTGCTTGTACCCTGCGACTATTTTCTGTGTACGAAGCCGCCTAAGTGACGGTGCACGATGATGGATCACGGCCATATTAGCTTTCTGAGCTAAAAGGATGGAAATGGGAAAAAGAAATGAGTTCTTCTTCTTTTGGTGTATTACGTGTCATCCATTGAGTCCTCCAATGCGTGTCTGCCACCTTTTGAAACTGGCAGATCAGTACAAATCAGTACAAATCCTCAATGCAGCCGGGGATGTCAGAGTGAGAGGACAGGCACAGCGCTGCGCTCTGCCACTAGGGGCATGCAAAATCTCACACTCAAAGGGTTAAGCTGCAGAATCATCTCAAGGACAATCAGTGGAAACATGATGCACCCGAGCTCAATTTTGAGCTTCATGGCAAAGGCTGTGAATGCTTATGTACATGTGATTTCTTAGTTTTTTTATTTTTAATAACGTTGCAAAAATCTCCAAACAGTTTTTACGTCATTATGGGGTATTGTGTGTAGACTTTTGAGGAAAAATAATTTAATCCCTTTTGGAATAAGGCTGTAATGTAACAAAAAGTGAAGCGCTGTGAATACTTTCCAGATGTACTATACATTTGCTGCTGTATGTCTCTGCACTTACTCCAACCATTTGCACAAATGTCATGTCTTCTGCCTGTCATTGCAATGCTGAACATGTGCAGTCCTATCTGTCACTGTCTGCACCTACAGTTAGGCCCAGAAATATTTGGACAGTGACACAATCTTCATGATTTGGGCTCTGCATGCCACCACATTGGATTTGAAATGAAGAACTACAAGGGAATTGAAGTGCAGACTTTAAGGTTAAACATGTAGGAATTGTAGCTATTTTTATACAAACGCTCCTCATTTCAGGGGCTCAAAAGTAATTGGACAAATGAACATAACCCTAAGTAAAATGTTACTTTTCAATATTTTGTTGAGAATCCTTTGCAGGCAACGACTGCCTGAAGTCTGGAACCCATGGACATCACTCAACGCTGAGTTTCCTCCTTTGTGATGCTTTGCCAGGCCTTTACTGCAGCTGTCTTCAGTTGTTGCTTGTTTGTGGGTCTTTCTGCCTTAAGTTGTTTCTTGAGCAAGTGAAATGCATGCTCGATTGGGTTGATATCTGGTGATTGACTCTGCCAATGCAGAATATTCCACTTCTTTGCTTTAAAAAAAAACTCCTGGGTTGCTTTTGCAGTATGTTTTGGATCACTGTCCATTTATACTGTGAAGCACTGTCCAATCAACTTTGCTGCATTTGGCTGAATCTGAGCAGAAAGTATATCCATATACACTTCAGAATTCATCCGGCTGCTTCTGTCTTTTGTCACATCATCAATAAACACAAGTGACCCAGTGCCATTGGAAGCCATGCATGCCCATGCCATCACACTGCCTCCACCATGTTTTACAGAAGATGTAGTGCTTTGGATCATGAGCTGTTCCAATTCTTCTCCAAACTTTCTTCTTCCCATCATTCTGGTACAGGTTGATCTTGGTCTCATCTGTCCAAAGAATGCTGTTCCAGAACTGGGCTGGCTTCTTCAGGTGTTTTTTTGGCAAATTCTGGCCTTTCTATTTTTGAGGCTGATTCATGGTTTGCACCTTGTGGTGAATCCTTTGTATTTACTCTCATGAAGTCTTCTCTTTATGGTAGACTTAGATACTGATACACCTACTTTCTGGAGAGCGTTCTTCACTTGAGTGGATGTTGTGAAGGGGTTGTTCTTCACCATGGAAAGGATTCTGTGATCATCCACCACTGTTGTCTTCCATGGACGTCCAGGCCTTTTTGAGTTTCCAAACTCACCAGTGCACTCTTTATTTCTCAGAATGTACCAAACTGTTGATTTTGCCACTCCGAACATTTCTGCCATCTCTCTGATGGATTTCTTCTTTTTTTCAGCCTCAGGATGGTCTGTTTCATCTCCATTGAGAGCTCCTTTGACCGCATGTTGTGTGTTCACAGCAACAGCTTCCAAATGCAAACGCCACACCTGGAATCAACTCCAGACCTTTTAACTGCTTAACTGATGGCAGGTTAACGAGGGAAGAGCCCATGCAGCCTTGTTATTTTTTTTGCAGCCTTGAGTCAATTGTCCAATTACTTTTGGTCCCTTGAAAAAGAGGCGGCTACATATTAAAGAGCTGTAATTCCTAAACCCTTGCTCCAATTTGGATGTGAATACTCTCAAATTACAGCTGAGAGTCTGCACTTAAGAAGCCCATATTGATTATATAATTGTATCCTGAATATGTTTTCGTAGACAGCTAAAATAACAAAACTTGTGTCACTGTCCAAATATTTTTGGGCCCAACTGTATACTACCACACTGAACTTGCTACTACGAGTATTACTGCTCTACTTTTCTGTATACAGTGGTACCTCTACTTACGAATTTAATTCGTTCCGGAAGAATTCTCGTAACGTGAAAAATTCGTAAGTAGAGGCGCGTTTTACATGTAAATGCCGTAATCCGTTCCAAGCCCCCAAAATTCGGGCATAAATTTTTTATAAATCGTAAAAACGCATCAAAACATGTAACAAATACATGTTACAATTAGATTACTGCACAATAAACATAAAATGAGAGTTTAAAATGAGAGAAAGAATAATAAAAGAGAATAATAAAAGAGAAAGAATAATAAAAATTATGTTCATTTACCCTTTAACTGCTATCGTCGTCGACGTCGTCACCTTTTGCCTTCTGTGGTTCATGTTCTGATCCAAGGACGTTTGCTTTTGTCGGCTTGTAAGTGCTTCGTTTTGTTTTAATACCGTGCTGATCATTGATGTATTACGGCCATATTCTTTGGCGAGATCAACCAAACGCATAAAGTTTTGGAAAAAAAAAAAAAAACTTCGTGGCCAATGGGATACCAGGAAGATGCTAGGCGATAGCCAATGGCAGAGCAGCTACAGGTATGTTTACGTTCGGTAAACTACGGAAGCTGCGAGGAGCGCGTACTTTTTTGCCTTTCGTATCCTGAAATTTCGTTCGTAACTAGAGGCAATATTTTCCCGTTGAGGCGTCTCGTAACCTGAAAATTCTGTATGTAGAGACGTTCGTAAGTAGAGGTACCACTGTATTTTTTTTTTTTTTAGATTTAGTATACTTTATTGATCCTCAGAGGGGAAATTGAGGGCATCCATTATCTGGATGGATGAGCAGCCATGATACGGCGCTATCCCTTAACCATTCACACACACATTCACACCTGGGGCCACTTTAGAGTCTCCAATTAACCTAACCTGCATGTTTTTGGCATGTGGGAGGAAACCGGAGAAATCCCAGAGTAAACCCACGCAAACACGGGGAGAACATGCAAACTCCACACAGATCACTGTTGGTCGGGGGCTGGGATCGAACCCAGGATCCCCGGGCCAAGGGTAAACTGTGCTGCCACAGTGCTAACCACTGCGCCACCGTGCAGCCCAATATGCAGCAATGTGCAGCAATCCATATAGGATTGCTGGGTCTCATTGGTCATTTATCTTTATTTGCACTATGGGAGATCTGGGTCTATCCTTTGTCGCAATTTGCACTACGGGTAGCATTACTGTACATTGCTGCTGTTGTTTTTCCAGCCTTGTTCCTTTTTTTTTTTTTTTTTTTTTTATATTGTGCACACCACTGAAAAGACAGAAACGTCATTTCAATTCTCGTGTATGTCCTGTATGTATAGTAGTATTGACAAATAAAATTTCTGAATCCTTGAATCTTTGAAACTAATATCTCAACAACAAAGAAAGCTAGGGTCACCAATAGAGATGTTAATGATTAATTGACTTTCAATTAATTGTCGATAAGAATTCAGTCAACTAAATTAAATTAGTTGTCAATTAATTGATAACTCAGCAGTCCTTTTCAGTAGGAGCTTATTCTATGAAATGTAGTGGCTTTTTTTGTGTTTGTCACACTTAAATGTATCAGATCATCAAACAAATTTAAGTATTAGACAAAGATAACACAAGTAAACACAAAATGCAGTTTTTAAATGAAGGTGTTTATTATTAAGGGGAAAAAAAAATCCACAACCTACATGGCCCTGTGTGGAAAAAGTGATCGCCCCCTAAACCTAATAACTGGTTGGGCCACCCTTAGCAGCAACAACTGGAATCAAGGGTTTGTGATAACTGGCAGTGAGTCTTTTGGGGTGGCTGGGGTGTCTGGGGAGGGATAGTACCTCTGTAGGGGAGGGGCTTGCCATGTCCTTTTTAGGACAGCTCATTCTACATTGGTTCCCACCTGGCATCCAACTCTCACCTGTGGCTCCTCGAAGCTGTAGCATGCGCAGTGGCCACACCCCGGTAAACCACTTTGGCAGGCGGGCGGAACCAGGTGAAGGTAGCTGGTCAGGCCTCAAACCTTCCAGTGAGTTAAACAGAGTATGCCTACCCAAGCATGTGAAGACTGTAGTAGGCAGGTTGAGCAAATGAGGTCATCTTTTGTCCCAACGGTCATGAAGGCGGCGACAGCAGGTGTTGGGCGCACTATAGACGTCATGGTCATCCACTGCAGGCGAGGAAGTCCCTGGTCATGACGGTTATTTTCGTACCACCAGATCCTGGCTTTTGAGGCCAAGAGAGTGGGATTGCCCCTGTGCATCGACTTTCCCACTTAAAAAAAAAAAAAAAAAAAAAAAAAAACTTTCCCACACAAGTTTTCCTCATGTGTGTTAGTCCTCACAACCCTACAACAGTCCTGCGGTGATGGGGAACGAGTGAAGCAACAGGTGGAGGTGACCACTGGCAGTTGTAGCTTGAACCCTGCACGCAGGCGGCTTGGCAGCAATAGTCGCTCTCCTTCTGACCCCGGGACAACAGTGGAGTTTGGCGTTCCCCCAGGCAACTGAGCAGCCTCTTTAGGACAGCATTGCTCACCCCCACATGAGGGAGGGGACTACAAAATGTGTCCCAAACAAATGTTTGTCCCTTCCAACTGGCCAGCATACCACGGCTGGCAGTTCTACCCCCCCAAGCCGTCGAAACCAAAGAAGAAAGAAACTAATTCTTGGTGCGTGGAATGTACGCACGTTCATGGACAGAGAGGCCTCCTCGAGGCCTGAGAGAATAACGGCTTTCATCGCAAGAGAACTGGCCCGCTACCGCATTGACATTGCAGCCCTCAGTGAGACCAGACTAGCCGGAGAAGGATCTGTGGCCGAACTAAAAGGTGGCTACACCTTCTTCTGGAAAAGCAAGGCCAAAGATGAAGAGAGGATCCGTGGAGTAGGACTGGCCATCAAAACATTGGTTCTCAAGCAACTTCCTGACCTATCAACATCAGTTAATGAACGGCTGATGAAACTCCATTTCCCCCTAAACCGTAACCGGCATGTTACCCTCATCAGTGCGTACGCCCCAACTCTCACCAGCAGCAATGAAGTAAAGGAATCCTTTTATGAGGAGCTCAGTACACTCGTGAAGGACATTCCTCCCAATGACAAACTCATTCTGCTAGGCGATTTCAACGCCAGAGTTGGAACAGACTGCTGTAACTGGAAAGGCGTGCTGGGGCCACACGGCACTGGAAAATTGAACTCAACGGCTTGATGCTCTTGAGCCTTTGTGCTGAAAACCACCTCGCTATCACAAACACAGTGTTCCAGCAAGCAGACAAATATAAAACAACATGGATGCACCCAAGATCCAAGCAGTGGCATTTGATAGACTGCCATTTGCCATCAGAGAGACATCTGTGACGTCAGGATCACCAGGGCCATGCACGGAGCAGAGTGTTGGATGGACCACCGTCTAGTCAGATCCATTTTATCCTTACATACTGCCCCAACACACTGCAAGATGCTGAAAGTTATCAGGCCAGCGTTCAACGTCGCCAAACTTGAACAACCTCAGCGACGTAGTGAATTTGCATAAGAGCTGGACGGCCGACTGATTGCCCATGGACCCCTGACTGGCTGTCCAACACAAAGGTGGGAGCAGTTTAGAGCACTGGTGACGGAGTCAGCAAAAACCACCATCGGCCCCAGGAAATGAGTGTACCAGGACTGGTTCGACGGGAACAACAAGAACATGAAGACACTCCTGGATGACAAGCAGAAGGCCTTTGTTGAGTGGCAGAATGACCCCACTTCCATTTCCAAGCACCTCCAGAGACGGGCACAAGCAGCGCTGCGAAAGATGCAGAATGAATGGTGGGAGAAGAAGGCAAATGAGGTGCAGATACGCCGACACGCAGAATTCCAAGATGTTCTTCAGCGTCATCAACAAAGTAGTTGGACCTGCCAAGCCATGTACCACCCCACTCCTGTTGGCAGACGGTTCAACTCTGCTGAAGGAGAAGAGCAGCATCAATGAGCGATGGAGAAAGCACTTCAGCTACCTGCTCAACAGGCCGTCCACTGTAGACCCCCACGCCCTCGATCTGATCCCACAAAAACCCACCGTCCACTGCCTCAACCTCCCCCCTAGAATGGATGAAGTCTTTAACGCGATTAGGCAGACCAATTCAGGCAAAGCACCTGGGATGGATGGAATCCCGGCAGAAATATTCAAATCAGCCGGTCCTGTGGCCCTTGAAACCTTCCATTCCCTCCTCTCCAGCATCTGGGATGAAGAACAACTGCCCAAAGACTTCAGGGATGCCACTGTTGTCTCCCTGTTCAAGAATAAGGGTAGCAAGTCTGACTGCGGCAATTACAGAGTTATCTCCCTTCTATCTATTGCCGGAAAAATATTGGCCCGGGTCCTCCTCAACCGACTGATTTAACATCTCTGAAGGGAACCTGCCAGAAACACAGTGTGGATTCCGCCCAAACCACAGCACCGTGGACATGATCTTCTCCGTCCGCCAAGTGCAGCAGAAATATCTAGAACAAAACATGGACTTCTGTGCGGTCTTTATCGACCTGACTAAGGCCTTCGACACGGTGAACAGGGAGGCCCTCTGGCTTGGGTGCCCAGACAAGTTTGTAAACCTCATACACCAGTTTCACGACAACATGACTGGGCAGGTTCTCTCAGGTGGAGAGGTATCGGAGCCATTAAATACCAGCAATGGTGTCAAGCAGGGGTGTGTTCTGGCCCCGGTCCTCTTCAACCTCTTTTTCTCTTGCTTCCTCAACCATGCCATCAGGGACTTGGACTTTGGGGTATACCTGCGATACAGACTTGATGGCTCACCGTTTGACCTCTGCCGACTGAAGGCTAAGACCAAGGTCGCAGAAAAGATTGTCCTGGAAGTGCTTTTCGCTGACAACTGTGCCCTCATGGCCCACATGGAGAGATCTCCAGATCATCATAAATAAGTTTGCAGAAGCCTCCCGCCTTTTTGGTCTTACCATCAGCCTCAGCAAGACAGAGGTACTGTTCCAACCAGCACCCACCTCCACCGTCCCTCCCCCCATCTCCATCGAGGGTACCCAACTGAAGACGGTAGATGACTAGAAGTACCTCGGCAGCACCATCAGCAACGATGGCAACCAGGATTAGGAGATCGATGCCAGAATCTGCAAGGCCAGCCAAGCTCTCGGTTGTCTCCAAGCTCGCATCCTGAACCAGCACAACATCCAGCTATGCATGAAGCTCAAAGTGTACAGGGCCGTTGTCCTCACCAGCCTTCTCTACGGATGTGAGACGTAGACCGTGTACAAAAAACACCTGAAGCAGAGATGGAGAAGTTCCACATGAGAAGCCTACGGCTGATCATGAACATTCACTGGCAAGACCGGGTCACAAACCTTGAGGTCCTGGACAGAGCTGAGATGACCAGCATCGAGGCCATGATTCTGAAAGCCCAGCTCCAATGGGTTGGTCATGTGATCTGAATGGATGGCCACAGGCTGCCCAAGCAGCTCATGTACAGCGAACTCTGCTCTGGGAAGCGGAACCAAGGAAGACCACACAAAAGATTCAAAGACTGCGTGAAGCTCAACATCAGACACACTGGCATCTTTCCCAAACAGAGCTGTGGGCAATGGATAGGCCAGGCTGGCACACCCTCACTACCCAGGCACGAGACTACTTTGGAGACAAGAGGCGAGCTGATGTAGCTGAAGCATGGGCACGAAGAAAGGCATTATTACCTGGGCAGTTTCCCTGCCCCTACTGTAGCCATGTCTACCGATCGAGGATCAGCCGAAACAGCCATCTCCGTGCGCACGCAAGAAGAGGAATTAACACATGAGGGACGGTCATCATTGGATCGATGGGACAATCGAGGAGGAATTTTGGCCCACTCATCTTTGCAGAATTGTTGTAATTCAGCCACATTGGAGGGTGTTTGAGCATGAATCGCCTTTTTAAGGTCATGCCACAGCATCTCAATCGGATTCAGATCAGGACTTTGACTAGGCCACTCCAAAGTCTTCATTTTGGTTTTCTTAAGCCATTCAGAGGTGGACTTGCAGGTGTGTTTTGGATCATTGTCCTGCTGCAGAACCCAAGTGCACATCAGCTTGAGGTCACAAACAGATGGCTGGACATTCTCCTTCAGGATTTTTTGGTAGACAGCAGAATTCATGGTTCCATTTATCACAGCAAGTTCTTCAGGTGCTAAAGCGGCAAAACAGCCCCAGACCATCACACTACCACCACCATATTTTACTGTTGGTATGATGTTCCTTTTCTGAAATGCTGTGTTACTTTTACGCTGGATGTAATGGGACGCACACCTTCCAAAAAGTTCAACTTTTGTCTCGTCATTCCACAAAGTATTTTCCCAAAAGTCTTGAGGATCATCAAGATGTTTTCTGGCAAAACTGAGATGAGCTTTTATGTTTTTTGCTCAGCAGTAGTTTTCGTCTTGGAACTCTGCAATGCAGGCCATTTTTTCCCCTGTCTCTTTCTTATGGTGGAGTCATGAACACTGACCTTTGCTGAGGCAAATGAGGCCTGCAGTTCTTTGGATGTTGTTGTGGGGTCTTTTGTGACCTCTTGGATGAGTCATCGCTGCGCCCTTGGGGTAATTTTGGTCGGCCAGCCACTCCTGGGAAGGTTCACCACTGTTCCATGTTTTTGCTATTTGTGGATAATGGCTCTCACTGTAGCTTGCTGGAGTCCCAAAGCTTTAGAAATGGCTTTATAACCTTTTCCAGACTGATAGATCTCAATTTCCTTCTCATTTATTCCTGAATTTCTTTGGATCGCAGAATGTCATCTAGCTTTTGAGGATCATTTGGTCTACTTCACTTTGTTAGGCAGGTCCCATTTAAGTGATTTCTTGATGGAGAATGGGTGTGGCAGTAATCAGGCCTGGGTGTGGCTACAGAAATTGAACTCAGCTTTCCAAAGACGTGATAAACCACAGCTAATTTATGTTTTAACAGGGGGGTAATCACTTTTTCCACACAGGGCCATGTAGGTTTGGATTCATTTTTTTTTTTTTTTTTTTTTTTTTTTTACCCTTAATAATAAACACCATTTAAAAACTGCATTTTGTGTTTACTTTCAATTCAATTCAACTTTATTTATATAGCGCCATTTCACAACAACAGTCATCTCATAGCACTATCAACTGTAGGGGGGGAACCCCCACAGTTGCAGAAAGACCCCAGCAATCAGGCGATCCCCTGTGACCAAGCACTTGGCGACGGAGAGGAAAAACTCCCTTTTAACAGGAAGAAACCTCCAGCAGAACCAGGCTCAGGGAGGGGCAGTCATCTGCTGCGACTGGCTGGGGGGTGAGGGGATAGAGAAGAAGAAAAGAACAGACATGTAGAGAGCAAACAGCACGATAGGGACTCAATCTATGGGAGAGAACAAACAGATGTTAATGACCAGCAAAAAAAAAAATTATTTCATAGAGAGTGAGGAAAGGAGTGAAGCCCAGTGCATTACTGGAGGTCCCCCGGCTGACTAAACCTATTAGCAGCATAACTAAGGGAGGGTTCAGAAACACATGATCCCTCCCTAATTGTAGGCTATATCAAAAAGGTAGGTTTTAGCCCTATTCTTAAAAACAGAGATCGAGTCTGACTCAGCTGATTCCACAGGAGAGGAGCTTGATAACTGAAGGCTCTGCCTCCCATTGTACTTTTGGAGATTCTAGGTATTACAAGTAATCCTGCATTTTGGGAGCGTAGTGCTCTGTTAGGATAATACGGTAGTATCAGATCTTTTAAATTTAAAGGAGCCTGATTGTTTAGAGCTTTGTAAGTAAGAAGAAGGATTTTAAACTTAATTCTAAACTCTATGGGAAGCCAATGAAGGGAGGCCAGAACCGGAGAGATATGATCTCTCTTTCTAGTACCTGTTAAAACTCTTGCTGCAGCATTTTGGATCAGATGAAGACTTTTTAAAGATGTTTTAGGACAGCCTGATAATAAAGAATTACAATAATCTAATCTCGAGCTAACAAAAGCGTGGATCAGTTTCTCAGCATCACTCTGAGACAAGATGCTCCTAATCTTGGCAATATTACGCAAATGATAGAAGGCAGTCTTAGAAACAAATTTAATATGTGAATTGAAGGACAAATCCTGATCAAAAATAACTCCAAGGTTCCTCACAGAGCTATTAAGAGAAAGAGTAACCGCATCCAAACTGAAAGTTTGATTTGGAAAGGAATTTCTAAGGTTTTTTGGACCAACAAGAATGACTTCAGTTTTATCTGAATTTAATAGCAGGGAATTACAAGTCATCCAAGCTTTGATTTCCTTAAGACGGGCTTCTAACTTGGCTAATTGATTACTATCATCTGGCTTCATTGACAGGTATAATTGTGTGTCATCTGCATAACAATGAAAATGTATACAGTGCTTTCTAATAATGTTGCCTAACGGAAGCATATATAAACTAAAAAGAGTAGGGCCTAGCACAGATCCCTGTGGAACTCCATGACTAAGCTTTGAGTTGAAAGAAAACTCACCTATCAGATAAATAAGATCTAAACCATTGCAACGAAGTTCCATTAAGTCCAACTTAGTGTTCTAATCTATCAAGTAGAATATTATGATCGATAGTATCAAAAGCTGCACTAAGGTCTAAAAGGACAAGTACAGAAACTAATCCATTATCAGATGCAATAAGGAGGTCGTTAGTGACCTTCGCTAAGGCTGTTTCAGTACTATGATGGATTCTAAACCCAGATTGAAACTCTTCAAGTAAACCATTTCCCTGCAGGTGGTCAAATAATTGCGTAGAAACAACTCTTAAGATTTTTGAAATGAAAGGGAGATTAGAGATTGGTCTATAGTTAGCTAAAGCTCCTGGATCTAGCGTTGGCTTTTTGAGTAAGGGTTTAATTACAGCCGTTTTAAAAGCCTGCGGTACATGGCCTAAAGTTAATGAAGAATTGATTATATGAAGAATAAAGCTACCAATAAGTGGGAAGACTTCTTTAAATAACCTGGTAGGAATAGGGTCTAAAAGACAAGTTGAAGGTTTGGATGAGGAAACTATTTTGTCTAACTCACAAAGGTCGATTGGAGTAAACTCATCAAGACAGAGATCAATAGAAGGAGTTGTAGTAGTTACAGTATTTAAGTTAACTGTGGGAAGAATCTGATTGAATTTATCTCTGATGGATGAAATTTTATTATTGAAAAAGTTCATAAAGTCCTGACTAGTAAGCTCTAAGGGAATGCTAGGATTGACAGAGTCCTGACTCTTTGTCAACCTGGCTACAGTACTGAAAAGAAACCTGGGATTATTCTTGTTCTCTTCTATTAATGCAGAGTAATAACTCATTCTAGCTTTTCTAAGAGATTTTTTATGAATTAAAAGATGATTTCTCCAAGCCAAATAGATTTCATCTAAATTAGTAGAGCGCCATTTTCTTTCTAATTGACGAGTCTTCTGTTTTAAGGTATGAGTTTCTGTGTTGAACCAAGGAGTTAGAAATCTCTGATTAGACTTTTTCTTTTTTAAGGGGGCCACCAAGTCTAGAGTCTGATGCAGAGAAGCTGAAACACTATCCACCATGTTATCAATTACAGAAGGAGCAAGCTGTCTATAGCTTATTTCTGTTATGTTGACACAAGGCATAGAGGAAACAATCTGCATAAATTTGGAAACAGCATCATCTGAGAGGCATCTACTGTAATAATATTTTTCTTTAGGAGCCAAATAGTCAGAAATAGTAAAATCAAAGGTTAACAGACAATGGTCTGACAGTACAGGGTTATGAGGAGACACTACAAGATTTTCTATATCTATGCCATATGTCAAAACAAGGTCCAATGTATGGTGGAGGTAATGAGTAGAATTTCCTACTTTCTGAGAAAAACCCAATCGAGTCTAATATTGAATTGAATGCCACATTAAGGCAGTCACTATCTACATCCACATGTATATTAAAGTCCCCTACTATAATTATTCTATCAGATTTCAGCACTAAATCAGCTAAGAAATCAGCAAATTCGGATAAAATTCTGAGTAGGTTGATGGGGGACGATAAACTATGGCAAATAAAATTGGGTTTAACCTAAAATTGCTAAAGTGCCCAATACTGAGGACCAGGCCCTCAAAGGAATTATAACATGTTTTTTGCTTTACATTAACTAGTAATTTGGAATGGTAAATTGTTGCTACTCCTCCTCCACGACCAGAACTTCTGGGATTTTGACAGTTTAAATAACCAGAGGGAGTTGATTCATTTAAACCAACATAATCCTCTTGTCCTAACCAAGTCTCTGTAAGGGAAATTAAATCAATCTGATGATCAATTAACAGATCATGGACTAACAGAGACTTGGGAGTTAGAGACCTAATATTTAATAAACCACATTTAATTTTTAAATTATGAGGAGGAACAGAGGCCAAATCATTCAATTTAGAGGCTTTATGTTTAAATTGAGTTTTACCAATATTTTGCTTCATCACTTTGGGATGCTTATACATTATATTTTTATTCACTTTGGAGGGAGCAGACAACGATTCTCTGATGGGGAAGACAGGGGCTAAGCTGAGGGGTGGCGGATGAAGAGGAGCTGCAGAGAGGCGTGTAAGACTGCGACTCTGCTTCCTGGTCCCAACTCTGAGTAGTCATGGTTTTGGAAATTTGGAAGGGGCAAAAAAAATAAGAAATCAGGAAGGGGCAAACACTTTTTCACACCACTGTAACTAAAAAAGAAATTTTATGATATTGGTAGTAGTTTTTTGTTTTTTTTTAAATGAATAAACAATCATAACATCTGTATTTTACTGAGATGTACCAGCACATACTTCACACTATAGTGCAAAATTTGTTAAAACTACAAAAAATACCATTTTCTTAAGTTACAAAAATGCACATGGTACAATAAATCACTGAGAAATGTAATGTTCATGTTTTATTCAGTATATGAAAAAACAGCAACTTTTATATTAGTTAAGATAAGCCTTTATTAGTCCCACAATGATGATGTTAAAGATAGACCGTATTGTACCGAGGGAAATTCAGATTCTCAGGAAGAACACCACCTATCAATTAATTGTTCATTGATCGATAAGATGACTCAATTATCAATTCATGAATTAATTAATAACCTGTATCCCTAGTCACCAAACCCAGTACACAGGTTCATTCTGAGACCATAACCTCTGACTACAGGTTTGGGGTCAAAAGGTCAAAGGTCATAGTTGGCACTCCCTATGATCTCTTACTATAGAACGTGTAAAGCTCTCTAGGGTCACCATACTTGCTACTAGGGATGGGCATAATTAACCGATTAACCGATAATTGATCATTAAGAATTTCACCGAGGAAGTTCATTTTCGTCGACAAACCGTTTTTTTTTTTTTTTTTTTTTAAACAATCCGAATGTAGGTTATTAGGCCTAGTGCACGGCCGTCCTCAAACAATGCAATGCATTTAACTGTGCCACTGGCAAAATTTGGGCACCAGGGGGCAACATCACACCATCGCCGTACTCTGGCGTGCCTCAGTTGATACATGCGAGCTTCCGTAGGGCAATCGCCAAATCATGAAGAGGTTGCGGCGAAATGTTGCGTGGGACCATTTTAATTTAAAAAATGACCAGGTGTACTGCAATCACTGCAATGCGGCATACAAAAGAAAAAAGTAAAAGAAAGAAATATATGTTCCGTTATGTGTCCTGTATGTGTCTCCCGTTATTGTCTGGCTCGCAACTTGAAGCCTCCTTCGTTTGCGCAATGCGCATGTGTTCACGTTTTACTACAAACTTGTCTTGTTAATAAATTCATCCTCGAAGAAAAACACTGTATTTTTTTTATTATTATTCTCAGTACATAAGAGTACAGTGATCCCTCACTTATCGCGTCACCCATAAATAATACGTACGTTCATTCTCTCACGCTCTCTCTCATATGATACGTGAGTGTGTGTGTGTGTAAGTGTACATACATACGTAGATGTAAATAAAGTGTACATAAATATGTTTTTAGAACTCTTTTATTCTTATAACAAGATACGTAACTCAAGATAAAGATGATTTACTGCACAGGTTAATGAGAGCTTTACTGCTCCTCAGGTGCTAGAGGCGCAGGATCGTCGAGGGAAGCTGCAGGAGGCGGCGTAGTGGCTCGACGGGAAGACTATTTCGCACAAAATGGCACAAGAGAACAACAAAAAGTTCCACGCGGCTAGACTAAGCAACACGAGCGATAAACAGCAATGAATGCGGTCTTCGTTTGTTGGGTGGCCGCTCGGCAGGGAGAGAAGCTGGGTAAAACGTCTCGGCCAATCAGCTTGCGGGGTGAAACGTCTCGGCCAATCAGCTTGCGAGATTCCCGAGCCGAGCCAACCAGAGAGGTGGATTTGAGTTGTGCAGCTCTCCGTGTTGATACCTGATGTTCTAATGTAGTCTACCTGCCTTGTTACCTACCTAAAAATGTTAATGATTAACCGATTATTAATCATTAATTCTCCCGACGATCGGTGAAGAAAATTTCACCGAATGCCCATCCCTACTTGCTACACAGGTTCAACTCGGGATCCTGTCCTATAACTATGGGTTGTATACTTTGTTGTATATTCGTGGATGATGGGCTTATCATAATTTGGTTCTGCCACAGTAATTATATTGAAAAGTTGCAAACTGCTCTCCATCAGTAAGTATTGGGATCTTTAAAAAAAACTGAGGTGGGGGATATTGCACTTGCCTCAGAGTTTTTAACTTTTTAATATGACCCTTCTCTCTTACCTCTGGTTTTTCTCTCATCTCTTTGTCTTTATACCCTGACTGATGGAGCCTTGAGTATTTTTATCATGTCTATTGTCAGCTTCATGTGTGCCTGTGTTTGTGTTTATGTTGAATGTAATTGTGGCTTGTAAATATGGATGTCACCAGACTGCAAAACAAATCTACCTACGGGTACAAATAAAGTAACCTGAACCTGAGTGCTCTTGTTTGGATTTTATAGAAAAGATGGAAGGAAAGACCTTGGCATGACACAACCTGCAAGAAGCGCTGCACGAGAAAAAGAAAAAAACACTCAAAACAACACGGCGGGAGACACACATCTCCAAGCAGCATTAGCAACAGCTAAGGAAAAGAGACACCGGCATGGAGCTTTTTCTTTGAGCGTCAAGTAAGTTAAGTTTATTTATGAAGCGCTATTCACAGACATAATGGTCACAAAGCGCTGCACAGTAAAATGGAATAAAAGGAAGTTGTTGGATAAAAATAATTGCAAAAATGCAAAACCAAGTTAAAACACAACATTAAAATAATTTAAAAATATCAGACTTACCATTAAAAAGCAGATGAAACTCAACGGAAATCCTCATTAAACAAAATTTTAAGAGTCCACAGAGTCAACTAAATGTATGTGCAGTGAGAGTCTATTCCAAACAGCACCGTCCACCACCCTCCCTGTGTGCAGACGTGTCTCCGCAGAAAATGAAGCCCCAAGAATATTTTATTATATGAAAGAGATGTCAACAGTTTTACTTTAAGACACGATTTGAGTTTGAATAAGGTGAACAAATTTGGAAATATAAGGGATTGCAATACTTGATCATCGCGATATCATGATTATCGTTGGAACTGCGATAGGACTGAATCGTAACCCAAGGATCGTGATCCGAATCGAATCGTGAGGTCCCTCACAAATTCCCACCCCTATAAATCTGTGACCTTTTCTACTAATTTTGTGAGGATCTTTTTTTTCCCCAAAGACAAAGAGTCACCGGTTTCAGACTCCTTTGTAGGAACTATGGTGGGGACAGAGTTTGTATTCAGCAGCATTGCCAATACCTGTGCTCAGTATCCCAGTTCTTTAACAAAAATGTCTTTCTTGCTTGTGAACCTGCTCTTCCTCCTCTCCGTGATGGCTGATATGTGTCCCGTTTTTTGGGTTTGTTTCTGCACCAGCCAGTGAACACAATAACACTTACTCTTTAATGCACTCCCTTACACCACTGACCTTAACTGATGCTGTGTTGACTTTAATAAATATGAACTAGCATTTTTGTATGTGCATCTCTCTTTGTTGTCATGGACGTGGTGCCCATATGGAGCATAAACATTATCAAACTGGACAATGAATGCAACAATAACATTGTAACAAAGGGTGAAAATATTGCTCACCTATGATTGTCAGTGATTCGAGCTGCTGCAGACACGCCAGCCAAGACTGGAGATGACACTCAATGCCATCTGTTATATATCTGTAGCGGATAGTGAGTGACTTCAAGGAGGCTTGACTCCTCAGTGCAGTCTTTGACAAGGACCCTTCTGGATAATCAATCAGCTCTAGAGTAGTTAGCTGTGGGCCTCCATAGCGGCCTGTGGGAAAAGAGAAGAGGTGGATTAATAAAAACACTACATACAGTCTGCATACAGTCTTTTGTTGTGTTGTAATTTTAGATCTCAGTCCTCCACTGCAGGACTTTGACAGGTTGCAAACATGTAACATTTCAGTTTCTGACTACAATTACAGCCAGGGGCAGACTGGGAATTTGACTCCATCCCAGGCCACAGAAACCATCGCTGCTATATTTGTAGACCACCATATTGCCATATCAGGTGTGAAACTAATTATAAATGTGGCTACAACCTTTAGGTGGGAGGCTAAATATCCCTTTTTTCAATTTTTTTTAGTCAATCATTTTCTCATCTGGACCGCTCTCCCTACCTCTCTGCACATCTTGTTGCTCTGCAGAATGAGATTTTTTTTAAAAAAAATGTAAGTAACATAAACCTGTACATTTTGAGCAGACAGTAATTCTATGCACCCTGATTACATTCCATTTAACAGCATACCTACATATTTAGGATTGTAGTTCTATGTTGTACCTGAAGGCTCCTGATCTGTGTCTGACTGAACTCGGATACTCGGCCTCTGCAGAAGTAGCTCTGGTGCTGCTGCTTCCTTCTTCACCTTTTCAGATAAATAACAGCCATATTTTAAGTTTAGCTGACTGCTGTTTGCATTCGACCAATGGCTAAATATATGTTCGATACAAAAAAATCCTAATAGGCCAAGAGAATACTACAGATTTCTCTGCCCCCCCCCCCAACCTGAACAGCCATGTTTCATCCTTCAACCGCTGTCTGTGTGGTGCCCTGCAAACAATGTGGTCTACACAGACAACTGGAACTCATTTTGGGGAAAACCTGATCTTGTTAGGCGAGACGGCATCCATCCCACTTTGGATGGTGTGCCTCATTTATTTAACAATCTGGCATCATTTTTATCCAAAGTTCCAAAACCTTGACTACTAAAAGCAGGGACCAGGAAGCAGAGTCACAGTCTTACACGTCCCTCTGCAGCTTCTCTTCATCTGCCACCCCTCAACTTAGCCCCCATCTTCCCCACAAGAGAATCACTGTCCGCTCCCTCTAAAGTAAATAAAAATGTAATGTATAAGCACTCCAAAGTGATTAAACAAAAAGCTGATAAAACCCAAATTTAACATATAGTCTCTAAATCTAGTGACTTGACCTCTGTTCCTCCTCATAATTTAAAAATTAAATGCAGTTTGTGAAATATTAGGTCTCTAACTCCCAAGTCTCTGCTAGTCCATGATCTGTTAATTGATCATCAGTTTGATTTACTATCCCTTACAGAGACTTGGTTAGGGCAAGAGGATTATGTTGGTTTAAATGAATCAACTCCTTATGGTTATTTAAACTGTCAAAATCCCAGAAGTTCTGGTCGTGGAGGAGGAGTAGCAACAATTTACCATTCCAAATCACTAGTGAATGCAAAGCAAAAAACTTGTTAATTCCTTTGAGGGCCTGGTCCTCAGTATTGGGTATTTTAGGTTAAAACCAATTTTATTTGAGGGTGAACCTATGTACCAAGTTTCGTGACCCTAACTTTACTCATTGTACAGTAATAAGGCATAGGGAATGTTAACCTAGACCTCCGACCCCAAACCCATAGTCAAGAGTTCAGGACCCCAAGATGAACCTGTGTACCAGGTTTGGTGGCCCGAGCTTTACTCGTTTTATAGTAATAGTAAATATAGTGTTTACTATAGTCCAGCTGCAATGTTAATATTGAACCTTTGACCCCATGACCCCAAACTCATAGTTAGGTGAGGGAAAAGTCATCCAAGACATGCATTAGATACAACTACTGTATCGTTTTGAAAAATCTACATCATTTCTTTCAGTAGTTACTGTTTACAAGATTTAAGGAAAAATCTGACCTGAACTTTAACCTCAAGGTCATCCGATGAGAGTGAAATTGAAATATGCGCATCATCAGAGTATATCAAGCCATGATACCAAGTTTCAAAACAGTCTGACCAAAACTGTAGGAGTTGCTTTCACAAAAGTGGGACAGACGGATGGAATGACCCATAACAATCCCCCTTTGGACTTCGACCGGCGGGGGATAAAAATGGGTTGACAGAGCATAAGCTGCAGTATGACTTAAACCTGGATGGAAAAAATATTAATTTTATATAATATTTACTCAATGTGTGGATTGATTTTGTAAAAAGTATTTGGAATATTATTGAATGCTCAGTATAAGGCGTTTTACAATGAGGCACACAGAGACAAAACAAAAAGAAGAGAACTACATCAATCATGCAAATATGATTGGAAAACCAGAGAAATAACTACACATAAGTCTTCTTAGCCTATGTAAAAGTCTGTTTTGTTGAATGACCTGTAGTTTTAGCTGTAAACAGCTTGGTGATTTTACCACAGTTTGCTGTAGCTGTGCTTGTGGCTTTTTAACTTTTAATTCATTCCCTCTCTGCTCCTCCTTGCCTTTTCTTTTGCCCACCACGATCTATTTTGCCGCTAACAGGACATTTATCTACGATTGTTACACTGATAGCAATACATTTTTTTAAATCATCAGCTGAAGAAATTCTGAGTTCTCCTGTCGCTCTCATCCACTTCTGCTGCCCCTTGCAGCCTGGCGGTGCATTCACAGTATCTCAGACAACACAGAAATGCTGAACAACAACGCATACCTGAACTTAGTGAAACACATAATACCAGACAGAACACAAACATGTCCACTGCGGACTGCTTGTTCAGGCTACTTTGCCTCTTGATTGGCAGTCCGCCAGGAAATGTCCCGCCCCTCCCTATGCTCAGTCCACATCTGATTACAGCAACTTTTATTTCAGTGGCATTTAAACGGTAACAAACCTCACAACTGGCACATTCTTCTCACAACTGCAAAAATATAAAACTTTCAATGGCAAAATCCAAACTACTTCTTCTTTTGGCCGCTCCCTTTAGGGGTCACCACAGCAGATCATCTGTCTCCATCTCACCCTCTCCCTTGCTTCTTCCTCTGTAACACCAACCCTCTCCATGTCCTCCTTCACTACATCCATGAATCTTCTCTGTGGTCTTCCTCTTTTCCTCCTGTCTGGCAGCTCCATCGTCAACATCCTTTGTCCAGTATATCCACTATCCCTCCTCTGCACATGTCCAAACCATCTCAGCCTTGCCTCTCACTTCGTCTCCAAACCGCCCAACCTGAACTGTCCCTCTGATATACTCATTTCTAATCTTGTCCCTCCTAGTCACTCCCAAGAGCATCTTCAACTCTTCCACCTCCACCTCCTGTCTTTTTGTCAGTGCCACAGTCTCCAATCCATACATCATAGCAGGTCTCACTACAGTCTTGTAAATCTTCCCTTTCACTCTTGCTACTACCTTTCTGTCACAAATCACCCCGACACTTGTCTCCACCCACTCCACCCTGCCTGCACCCTCTTCCTCACCTCTTTTTTTTTTTTTTTTTTTTTTTTAAAGTTTTTGTAAAGGGTATACATGTCATTACAGCATTGCGTTGTTTACATTTTCATCACATTCCCTTATTTTTTGTTATTTGACAACATTGGAAGAATAGTTATTACAACACCCCTTTTTTTTAAGTGAAAGAAAAAGTGAAATTAAAGAGAAAAGAAAAAAAAAACAAACAAAAAACAAACGAGCAAAAAACAAACAAACAAAAAAAACAAAAAAATAAATAAAAATAAAAGAGCATCTGAGTAGCGTTGGAACAAAGAGCGGTGCCATTATTGAAATGGTATAACAGAACAGGCATGAGACATTTGCATTTGAGAGACATATTGATCTCGGTCCCTAGGTCACAGTAAGGACAGGACACATGAACACAATGCATGAAAGGCATCATTAACATCACAGAAGTGAGCCAGAAGAAGCGGGGCTGCCTGTAGTGTCAAAGATTAGATCTAATGGAAGACACATATGCGATCCAGGGTTGCCAAAAGTTCAAGAACCCATCCATGTCCTGTCTCAATGCGAATGTCAACTTTTCCATCGAGTAAATGTCTTGGATCATGTTAATCCAATCTTCAGGTGTAGGACAGTCCTTCAACATCCATTTTTTAGTTAGAGCTTTTTTTACTTGCCAATAATAAAAGTGAATAAGTATTTTTCTCCTCGTCTTTCCAGTGAATCCGGTAGTAAACCTAAATACAAAGTTACAAAAGAAAAGGGAACTGTTATTTTGAATATTTTCCCCAATATTGTCTGTACATTGGTCAAATATTGATGGATAACTGGGCATGACCAAAACACATGAAAATGATTTGCAGTCTCTTCACCACACAAGCGCCAACAATTCAACCCCTTATGAGTAAATTTGTTTTGTGCAGGTGTTCTGAAAAATCTTACCAAATTTTTCCATCCAAATTCTCTCCACTGCAGAGAAGAGGTACATTTCCATTGCAGTTTATTTAGCTTTTCCCATATTTCCAGTTGTAAAGTGAAATTCCCCTCTTTTTCCCATCTCTCTTTTATATATATGATGTGTTGTCTCCTTTTAAGTCTTGAAGACCTTGGTATATTTTAGAGATGTATCTGATCCCTGGGATCCCTTTATATGCCATTAAGAAGACCTTCAGAACACCTGACTGGGCCCTTTCCAAATCGTCCTTTTTAAGTATATTGTTTATGTGGTGTCTAAGCTGAAAGAACCTGTAAAGGTCTTGGTTTATTAGACCTTGTTTTTTCAAGTCTTCCAAACTTCTAAAATTTGCCCTTTAAAAAAATCGTAATATTTTATCAGTCTGTTCTCTTTCCACTTTTTAAATCTAGTGTCTTTTATTAGGAGTAAAGTCTTGATCATAGGCAATCCATTGCAGTAATCGATAGGGTTCTTTCGTTTGATTCTCTCTGACTATCTTAAACCAAATTTTTAGCGGGGTCTCTATCCACGGGTTAGTGTTATTCAAAAGTTTAGGTAAGGCATTGTTCCCCATTATCGCCTGTAGGGGGATGTCACTTGTTATTTGGCATTCCATCTCCTTCCATTGTGCAGTGTAGACTGGGTTACATATCTCTACTAAAGTTTTAATTTGTGTGGCTTTAAAATAGTCCCTGATATTTGGCAGCACGAGCCCACCTTTGTCTTTGTTTAGCTGTAGGGTTCTATATCTGATTCTAGGTCTCTTGCCCTGCCATATGAATCTTGAGATCTTTCTGTCCAGTTCCTGCCATGTTTTTTTGGGAGGTTCTACCGATATTGTTTGGAAAAGGTATAGAAGACGTGGAAGTATGTTCATTTTGACTGCTTCAATTCTTTGTGCAGTACCCAAGAATGGTATCATATTCCATCTTGCTAGATCAGATGTTATTTTTGCCACCAGTGGATCATAGTTTAGTGTTATAATTTTGTTGAGTTGTTTCGGGATATTGACCCCCAGATATTTCATAGATTCCATCTCCCAGTTAGTTTTGAGTTTGCTTAGTAAATATTGATTTGGGTCATAGTTGAATGTTAAAACTTTGGTTTTATGCATGTTTAGTTCGTACCCCGATAAATCTCCGTACTCTGAAAAAACTGAGATTAATTCTGGAAAAGAGGTGTCCGGCTGCCCCAGGTATATTAAAATGTCATCAGCAAAGAGTACTATTTTATGTTCCTTCTGACCAAGTGTAATACCTTGAATTTTTTGATTCTGTCTTATCCATTGGCTCAGAGGTTCTATGAAGATTGCAAAGAGCAGTGGAGACAGGGGGCAGCCCTGACGACATCCTCTTTCCAGCTCAAAAGATGATGATAAATTACCGTTAATCCTTATTTTAGCTGTTGGTTTTTTATATAATGCCTGGATAGTTCTAATGAAGTTGTTATGAAAATTGAAACTGGATAAGATTCTATATAGGAAAGACCAGTCAACCGAATCGAATGCTTTTTCTTTCTTTCAAAGGTCTTTTTATTATTATTAATTAAAGTATCAATACAATACAAAGTATTAGAAATTTTCATTTTTGTTTCAACCAAACAGTAAAAAACTAGAACTTAAAGCCAACAAATGTAAATGCTTCAAAGCACAAAAACCTTTAAATAAACAATAAAAAAAAAAAAAAAAAAAAATACAAAGAAAAATTGTGTGTGTGAAGTGGGGGTGGGGTAAAGGGGATATGAGCTACTCAGAAACTATAATCGTGGGTCTTTCAAAGAAATCAAGAAACGGGCGCCATAATTTATAGAATTTGTTTTCAGAGCCCCAGACTGTATATCTGATTTTGCTTTTTCAGCATCTTAAGTTATATTTTTTATATGATGAATTATGTGTAAAGTGCGTCGAATGTTGTCTTGTGTCTGTCTTTGTCTTATAAAACCTGTTTGGTCTAAATGAATTAAGTCTGTCAGTATATTTTCTAACCTTTTGGCAAGGATAGTGGTAAAAAGCTTATAGTCCTGATTTAATACACTGATTGGTCTGTAGTTGGAGCAGTCTAGTTTGTCCTTTTCAGGTTTAGGTATGACTGCAATGACCCCTTCTCTCCAGGAGGGGGGGATTTCCCCTGTGTGGAGGACATAGTTAAATGTTTTCAGGAGGAGAGGAGATAGTTGCTGTTTAAAGGTTTTGTACCACTCTGCTGTAAAGCCATCTGCTCCTGGGGATTTGTTAGCTTTAAGTTTCATAATTGCTTTTTCTAATTCTTTATGTTGTATTTCTGACAGTAGTGTTTTATTTTGAGACTCAGTAAGTTGGGGAAGGTTTAATGTGTTTAGGAATGCTTCGGATGTGTTTTTATGTTTTTTGAGGGAGTACAAGTTCTTATAGTTGCTGCCTGCTTCATAGTATTTTTGTTTCAGAAATGTAAGTTTCTTCTGGATTTCTATTGTGTAGATCTCATTTATTTGGTTTTTAATTTCCTTAATTTTGAGCGAGTCATTAGAATGAGTGTTGTCTTTGTGCTCTTTTTCTAGGTTCTTAAGTTCAGACTCTAATGTGGTTAGTTTTTCTTGTCTCAGTTTCTTTTGGATCGCCAGTTTTGCAATAATCTTTCCCCTTATTACAGCTTTGCATGCATCCCAAAGTATTAAAGGGGATACTTCTCCATTATCATTTTCTTCCAAATATCTGAGAATATCTGATTCCAATTCATCTTTCAGTGGTCCTTTCAGGACATTTGAATTCAACCTCCAAGAAAATGTATTATTTGTTAATTTTTGGGTACTTAAGTCCATATAGATCGGACTGTGGTCGGAGAGATCCATCAGTCCTATTTTACATGTTTTTACTCTTCCAATGTCTCTATTAAACATAAAAAAATAGTCAATCCTTGAGTATGATGAATGTGGTGCCGAGTAAAATGTATAATCTTTTACACTGGGATTGAATTCCCTCCACACATCACAGATTCCCATTTCTTTTAGTAGCATCCGAGTTTTTCTACTTTGAGTATTATTTTGATGTGGAGAATTACCTGATGCATCCCAGTATGGATTCAGTCTTAGATTGAAGACTCCACCACATATCACTAAACCTTGGGCTTTAGTTATCATTAGGTCAAATACATTTTTATAAAATTTCCAGTTAGCCCCTGGAGGTGCATATACATTCAGCAGGGTGATATCTTCTCCCTCTAGCCGCCCAATTACCAAACTGTATCTCCCTTCTTTATCTTTGTGTTCTGACTTTTTTTCAAATGTAATTTTGGTTGAGATCAATGTTACTACTCCCCTCCTCCTCCCTGACTTATATGAAGATGAAGAGATCATATTAAACCCTTGTCTATTGAGTTTAGTGTGCTCCACGTCTGTTAGGTGGGTTTCTTGTAAAAATATTATTCCTGCTTTGTCTTTTTTCATTTTGCCTAGAATCTTGGATCTTTTAACTGGATTCAGGATTCCCTTTACATTATATGAGATTATTTTGGTTACACCCTGTTTCTCCATTGTGTTGTCTTATTTAGTATAACAGTGTGGTGGCCCTTTTTTTGCTACTCAGAAACTGAAACAACATTAAGAACATAAAAAACATTAAGAACATAGTGTAAAGAACTTTAAAACAAAAAACTGACAAAAGAACTTCCTGAGCTGAGGTCTTTTTAGTGACCTTAGAAGAGCCTTGATGGAGTGTAGGCTCTGAGGGAAATTCCTCAAACTCTGTTACGTGTTGAGGGCCCTCTCTTACCCCTGTAAGTTGTCCCATGTTTTTAACATGAATTTCAGATCCCAATCCGAACTTGTAATGATTTTTTTTTTTTTTTTTATGCCTATACCTTATGAAATTGTGTGCACCCTCCCACCACCATCACAGCAAACATTCACGTTAATACAGTATTTGTTAGTGTGGGGAGAACATGTGGATCATTGTCACATTTCTATTTTAACAAGTTTTTGTTTTTTTGTTTTTTTAAGACTTGTTTCTAATATTATGACTGTACCATGAAATGTTTTACCACATGCTGATTCTGCATCTCCTTTAATGTTTGTTACCTTGTAGGAGGGGGGTTGGATGCGCAGCTTGACTAAAAATATCGTTATTCCCTCCTGTAAACGGCCAGTTTTTCCTTGTAGCTCTGACGCTGGGATTCCCGCTGCTGGCCCGTGGGTTTTGAGGGTCTCTGTGTGGACCACGTTTGAGCCTTGATCCTTTCGATCGGGTCTGCTGCGGGTTTAAACACCGTTACCGGAAGTCCTCTTCTCACCATATCTTCGGTTGCTTCTTCCGCCGAGTTATAGAGACATGTCTCTGCCCCGTAGAAAACCCTTAACTTCGCCGGAAATGGCGTCTGGAAGCGCAATTTTTTCTCTCGTAGAACCTTTTTAGCGTCGTCGTATTCCCGACGCTTTTTAAGGACCTCCGGGGCGTAATCGTGTTCCACGAAAACTTCTCTCTTGCTGCATAAATCCTTTTTTCTGCTAAGCCAGTCTTACAACCTCTTCTTTTATTTGGGAGTTGGAAAACTTCACCACCACCGAGCGTGGAGGCGCTTCCGCCGCCGGCCTAGGTGCTAATGCACGGTGGGCCCTTTCTATCTTCAAGTCGGTGGTTTGGGGAATATCCAACTTCTCTCTCAGTAAGGATTCCACGCATGCCGCCATTGTGTTGAAACCATCCTCGACTCCTTCTTTCAGACCGTGAATTCTTATGTTGTCTCTTCTCTGTCTTCCTTCTTGGTCGGTTAGCTTAGCCTCTAGTCTTGACTGCCTTTTGTGTAGATCCAGCACGGAATCTTCCAGCGCTGTTCTTTCCTCTGCTTCCAAGATTCGGTTCTCAGCCTGGTCCACTCTGCTGTTTGTCCTTTTTAATTCTTCTTTGAATTCATGAAATTCAGCCCAACACTCTCGGCGAAATCGTCTTAATTCATTATATACCATTTTCAAGCTAACCTTTTTGTTAGCTTCATTCAGCTCCTCGTCTTCTGAATGGAAATCCTCCGGATCAGATTCTTCGGCCGATGCATGTGCTGGCCTGGTAAATGTCGATTTCTTCCGTTTTCCTTTCGGCATAATGACTTTGTCTTTTGATTTTCACTCTTCCAAAAATCCGTTAAATCCGATTTTCAAGATATTTTCCTGGATTGGGTCTGAGAGCTTCAGCATTAAGCTGCTATCACCATGGTGTCCAGACCGGAAGTCACTTCCTCACCTTTCTTGTGCATTTTCCATTGCTTTGGATGGTTGACCTCAGGTATTTAAACTCATCGAATTTCACTACCTCTACTCCTTCCATCTTCACCATTACACCTGCCTCCCTCTCACTCACACTCATGTATTCTGTTTTGCTTCTAGTGAGTTTCATTCCTCTTCTCTCCAGAGCATACCTCCACCTCTCCAGGTTCTCTTCCACCTGCTCCCTAATCTCACTGCAGATCACAAGGTTGTCTGCAAACATCATGGTACATGGAGACTCCTGCCTGACCTCATCTGTCAGCCTGTCCATCACCATGATGTGATCCCTGATGTAATCCCACCCCCACCTTGAATCCATCCATCACTCCTACAGCACACCTCACCACCGTCTCGCTGTCCTCATACATGTCTTGCACAACCCTCACATACTTCTCTGCCACTCCTGGCTTTCTCATACAGTACCACATTTCCTCTCTTGGCACCTTATCATATGCTTTAGATCTACAAAGACAGTGCAACCGCCGTCAGTGGTCACGTGCCACATTGTTTTTCTGCCATTTTGGACAGCAAATAGCCTGGACCCTGTCTTGAAAATAATAATTCCACTAGCACGTACTCAGTCTGACTCGGCACGGTGTTGTTCATTTTTCATTACGACTGAATACCACCTTAAGTGAGTGAGATCTTTACAGCACGGCGGCCCGACACAGTTTGTATGCGACAAGAAAAACAAGATGGATATGGAGGAGAGTCTGCTGCTGGCTGGCTTTTTGTCAGAGTAAAGGTAAAAAAGGAGAGCCAGAGAAGGCTACAGGCAGCAAGACAAAACACTGGAAAAGTGCTGGAGAGTTTAGGAAGCCATGGAGCAGCGGAAGACATGAGGATACGAACTAGATCACAT
Organism: Pholidichthys leucotaenia; assembly: GCA_020510985.1. Classification (NCBI taxonomy): domain Eukaryota; kingdom Metazoa; phylum Chordata; class Actinopteri; order Cichliformes; family Pholidichthyidae; genus Pholidichthys; species Pholidichthys leucotaenia. The sequence continues at coordinate 170,177,102 of CM035846.1, forward strand.
ATGAAGGTAAGTTAATGATTGCTAATGCTAGTTAGCACGAATAAGTCCCCCATACTACATTGTAATCACAGCAAGTTATCGCTACTAGGTACTAGTGTGTGTGTGTGTGTGTGTGTGTGTGTGTGTGTGTGTGTGTGTGTGTGTGTGTGTGTGTGTGTGTGTGTGTGTGTGTGTGTGTGTGTGTGTGTGTGTGTGTGTTTTAGATGGCTCTCTTGTGGCAAAATTATCAATTCAGTCGGTCTGGGTGTTCAACCAATCTCCAGTGGTAGGATGCCACCCCAGCTTCACGAACCGCAGCGTGAAGAATGTCTGGAGAAACGTTTAGCTTCCTGTGCTACAAATTGCTCTGATCTGTGTGAAAATCATGGAGAGACTTTTGAGACAACATGGGATGTACCTGCTCCAGCCAGTGGTGTCATGGCAAAAAGTGATCAGCTGCCAAAACTTGACCGCCAGGTGCCATATTACAGTTATGGGGTTATATTAGCCGTAAAATATACAGTATATTTCAACAGGTAAACAGTACTGAGTTAGGTATAATAAAATATATTTAACAATTATGATGCATTTTAACCCAAAACAAACTTCATCTAGGATTAAAAGCAATTAAAATAATGCAGTTACAAGCTCACATGGAAAATACATTTACATGTAGATACTGTATAAATATACTGTATATTCTATGTGTGAATAATGTACTATGTACTCCTTATGTATTGCACTAGGAATTTTTACAATAAACTTTTGTGCCTTTTGCAGATACAGTATGTCTCCACTTTTGTTTTGTTTTATTTGTGAAGGTTACCAAGATTTAGTGACATAAATGCTAAAAGATTGGAAAAAGCTATCTAAATAACCCAGCAGTTTGAGAAATCACTTTTGGTTTGGTGTAAGTCCGTCAACAGAATTATGAACCATAAAGGAGTTTGTGTTTAAATTCCATTAAACCCTCACTCATTATTACGAAATACAGATGCTAATATGGCCCAGAATTCCTCCATATTCTGGCACTATCACTAAAGTGTGCAGTGTTTTCTGCACTGGCACATACAACAATACATTTATCTTCTTTCGCTTAATCCTTTTCGGGTCGCGGGGGGGGCTGGAGCCTATCCCAGCATCTTTGGGCGAGAGGCAGGATACACCCTGGACAGATCACCAGTCCATCGCAGGGCCAACACAGAGAGACAGACAACCATTCACTCTCAGTCATGCCTAAGGACAATTTAGAATCCCCAGTTTGATGCCAATTAACCTAACCTGCATGTTTTTGGCATGTGGGAGGAAACCGGAGAAATCCCAGAGTAAACCCACGCAGACACGGGGAGAACATGCAAACTCCACACAGATCACTGTTGGTCGGGGGCTGGGATCGAACCCAGGATCCCCCGGCCAAGGGTGAGTTGCTGTGCTGCCGCAATGCTAACCACTCCACCACCGCACTGCCCTCCAACAATACAGTCTTCAGTAAATAAAATAATTGCTTTTGGTTACTTTTTCTTAAAAATGAGCGATTATTTTCAATGTCATTGATAAATGTTTTGTTTGTACTGTTGACTCTTCCCATTGGTGTCTTAACAGAAAAATAGAAAATCATGATGCAAACACATAAGTCACCAAATTGTTTATTACAATCACCAGCAAAATCCAGATTATTTAGAATGTGAAAAAATTTAAATTTTAAACTGTTTATTAAAAAAAAAAAAGAGAGAGAATGGGCCACACACACCGGCTCATCGCCTTTGCAAAGTGGCCCAGCACACCAAGGAACACTTGATTGAAGGAAGCATTCTGAGCCATCTCCTCCCTTCACAATGTAGTTTCATGGGATCCAGGTCAAGTGGACCCCTGACCAAGTGAGCACCCCAAGTGGACCCCGGGATCCAATCTACATGTACAAGTACATCCTCAATCCAATGATTTGTAAACATGAACAAGGAGAACAATAACAAGAATTTGTGTAAAACTGTTGGAAAGACTTTTCCCAGTCACCAAGAAGTGTAAAAAAAAAAAATTATATATATATATATACACACACACAGTGGGGCAAAAAAGTATTTAGTCAGCCACCAATTGTGCAAATTCTCCCACTTAAAAGATGAGAGAGGTCTCCAGGATTTTTAATGAATTAATTGGTAAATTCCTCGGTAAAATAAGTATTTGGTCAATAACAAAAGTTCATCTCAATACTTTGTTATATACCCTTTGTTGGCAATGACAGAGGTCAAACGTTTTCTGTAAGTCTTCACAAGGTTTTCACACACTGTTGCTGGTATTTTGGCCCATTCCTCCATGCAGATCTCCTCTAGAGCAGTGATGTTTTGGGGCTGTCGCTGGGCAACACGAACTTTCAACTCCCTCCAAAGATTTTCTATGGGGTTGAGATCTGGAGACTGGCTAGGCCACTCCAGAACTTTGAAATGCTTCTTACGAAGCCACTCCTGCCCGGGCGGTGTGTTTGGGATCATAATCATGTTGAAAGACCCAGCCACGTTTCATCTTCAATGCCCTTGCTGATGGAAGGAGGTTTTCACTCAAAATCTCATGATACATGGCCCCATTCATTCTTTCCTTTACACGGATCAGTCGTCCTGGTCCCTTTGCAGAAAAACAGCCCCAAAGCATGATGTTTCCCCCCCCCATGCTTCACAGTAGGTATGGTGTTCTTTCTCCTCGAAACATGACAAGTTAAGTTTTTACAATAAAGTTCTATTTTGGTTTCATCTGACCATATGACATTCTCCCAATCCTCTTCTGGATCATCCAAATGCTCTCTAGCAAACTTCAGACGGGCCTGGACGTGTACTGGCTTAAGCAGGGGGACACGTCTGGCACTGCAGGATTTGAGTCCCTGGCAGCGTAGTGTGTTACTGATGGTAGCCTTTGTTACTTTGGTCCCAGCTCTCTGCAGGTCGTTCACTAGGTCCCCCCATGTGGTTCTGGGATTTTTTCCTCACCGTTCTCGTGATCATTTTGACCTCACGGGGTGAGATCTTGCGTGAAGCCCCAGATCGAGGGAGATTATCAGTGGTCTTGTATGTCTTCCATTTTCTAATAATTGCTCCCACAGTTGATTTCTTCACACCAAGCTGCTTACCTATTGCAGATTCAGTCTTCCCAGCCTGGTGCAGGTCTACAATTTTGTTTCTGGTGTCCTTTGACAGCTCTTTGGTCTTGGCCATAGTGAGTGTGGAGTCTAACTGTTTGAGGTTGTGGACAGGTGTCTTTTATACTGATAACGAGTTCAAACAGGTGCCATTAATACAGGTAACGAGTGGAGGACAGAGGAGCCTCTTAAAGAAGAAGTTACAGGTCTGTGAGAGCCAGAAATCTTGCTTGTTTGTAGGTGACCAAATACTTATTTTACTGAGGAATTTACCAATTAATTCATTAAAAATCCTTCAATGTGATTTTCTGGATTTTTTTTTTCCTCATTTTGTCTCTCATAGTTGAGGTATACCTATGATGAAAATTGGAGACCTCTCTCATCTTTTTTTTTTTTTTTTTTTTTTTATTTAAGTTTTTGTAAAGGGTATACAGGTCGCTACAGCAATGCAGTGTTTACATTTTCATCACATATTCCCTTATTTTCTGATATCTGACAACATTGGAAGATTAATTCTTACAACACCCCTTTTTTTTTTTTTTAAAGTGAAAGAAAAAGTGAAATTAAAGAGAAAAAAAAACAAAAAACAAATAACAAAAAAAAACAAACAAACCAGTAAAAAACAAACAAAAAGAAAAAGTAAGTAAATAAAGATAAAAGAGCATCTGAGTAGCTTTGGAACAAAGAGCGGAACCATTATTGAAATGGTATTTGTCAAAGATTAGATCTAATGGAAGACTCATATGCGGTCCAGGGTTGCCAAAAGTTCATGAACACATCCATGTCCTGTCTCAGTGCGAATGTCAACTTTTCCATCGAGTAAATGTCTTGGATCACGTTAGTCCAATCTTCAGGTGTAGGACAGTCCTTCAACATCCATTTTTTAGTTAGAGCTTTTTTGCTTGCCAATATTAAAACATTGAATAAGTATTTTTCTCCTCGTCTTTCCAGTGAGTCTGGTAGTAAACCCAAATACAAAGTTACAAAAGAAAAGGGAACTGTAATTTTGAATATTTTCCCCAATATTGTCTGTACCTTGGTCCAATATTGGTGGATAACTGGGCATGACCAAAACACATGAAAATGATTTGCAGTCTTTTCACCACACAAGCGCCAACAGTTCAATCCCTTATGGGTAAATTTGTTTTGTGCAGGTGTTCTGAAAAATCTTGCCAAGTTTTTCCATCCAAATTCTCTCCACTGCAGGGATGAGGTACTTTTCCATTGCTGTTTATTTAGCTTTTCCCATATTTCCAGTTGTAAAGTGAAATTCCCCTCTTTTTCCCATCTCTCTTTTATATAAGATGTGTTGTCTCCTTTTAAGTCTTGAAGACCTTGGTATATTTTAGAAATGTATCTGATCCCTGGGATCCCTTTATATGCCATTAAGAAGACCTTCAGAACACCTGACTGGGCCCTTTCCAAAACCTCCTTTTTAAGTATATTGTTTATGTGGTGTCTAAGCTGGAAGAACCTGTAAAGGTCTTGATTTATTAGGCCTTGTTTTTTCAAATCTTCAAAACTTCTTAAGATTTGCCCTTTAAAAAAATCGTAATATTTTATCAGCCCTTTCTCCTTCCACTTTTTAAATCTGGTGTCTGTTTTATTAGGAGTAAAGTCCTGATCATAGGCGATCCATTGCAGAAGTCGATAGGGCTCTTTAGTTTGATTCTCTCTGACTATCTTAAACCAAATTTTTAGCGGGGTCTCTATCCACGGGTTAGTGTTATTCAAAAGCTTAGGTAAGACATTGTTCCCTATTATCGCCTGTAGGGGGATGTCACTTGTTATTTGGCATTCGATCTCCTTCCATTGTGCAGTGTAGACTGGGTTACATATCTCTACTAAAGTTTTAATTTGTGCGGCTTTAAAGTAGTCCCTGATATTTGGCAGCGCGAGCCCACCTTTGTCTTTGTTTAGCTGTAGGGTTCTATATCTGATTCTAGGTCTCTTGCCCTGCCATATGAATCTTGAGATCCTTCTGTCCAGCTCCTGCCATGTTTTTTTGGGAGGTTCTACCGGTATTGTTTGGAAAAGGTATAGAAGACGTGGAAGTATATTCATTTTGACTGCTTCAATTCTTTGTGCAGTACCCAAGAATGGTATCATATTCCATCTTGCTAGGTCAGATTTTATTTTTGTCACCAGTGGATCATAGTTTAGTGATATAATTTTGTTGAGTTGTTTCGGGATATTGACCCCCAGATATTTCATAGATTCCGACTCCCAGTTAGTTTTGAGTTTGCTTAGTGAATAATGATTTGGGTCATAGTTGAATGTTAAAACTTGGGTTTTATGCATATTTAATTTGTACCCCGATAAATCTCCATACTCTGAAAAAACTGAGGTTAGTTCTGGTAAAGAAGTGTCCGGCTGTCCTAGGTATATTAAAATGTCATCAGCAAAGAGTGCTATTTTATGTTCCTTCTGACCAAGTGTAATACCTTGAATTTTTTGGTTTCGTCTTATCCATTGGCTCAGAGGTTCTATGAAGATTGCAAAGAGCAGTGGAGACAGGGGGCAGCCCTGACGACATCCTCTTTCCAGTTCAAAAGATGATGATAAATTACCGTTAATCCTTATTTTAGCTGTTGGTTTTTTATATAATGCCTGTATAGTTCTAATGAAGTTGTTATGAAAATTGAAACTGGATAAGATTCTATATAGAAAAGACCAGTCAACCGAATCGAATGCTTTTTCAGCATCTAATCCCAATATGACTGCATTTAAGTTATATTTTTTTATATGATGAATTATGTGTAAAGTGCGTCGAATGTTGTCTTGTGTCTGTCTTTGTCTTATAAAACCTGTTTGGTCTAAATGAATTAGGTCTGTCAGTATATTTTCTAACCTTTTGGCAAGGATAATGGTAAAAAGCTTATAGTCCTGATTTAGTACACTGATTGGTCTGTAGTTGGAGCACTCTATCCTTTTCAGGTTTAGGTATAACTGCAATGACCCCTTCTCTCCAGGAGGGGAGGATTTCCCCTGTGTGGAGGACATAATTAAATGTTTTCAGGAGGAGAGGAGATAGTTGCTGTTTAAAGGTTTTGTACCACTCTGCTGTATAGCCATCAGCTCCCGGGGATTTGTTAGCTTTAAGTTTCATAATTGCTTTTTCCAATTCTTTAGGATGTATTTCTGACAGTAGTGTTTTATTTTGTGACTCCGTAAGTTGGGGAAGGTTTAATGTGTTTAGGAATGCCTCGGATGCATTTTTATGTTTTTTGTGGGAGTATAAGTTCTTATAGTAATTCTCGAAGTTTTTAAGAATATCCTGAATTCTGAATTTTATTTCCTTTGATACTGGGTCTCTGATTTTGTAGATTGCTCTTTCTGTTTGATGTTTCCTCAATTTATAGGCTAGCAATTTTGCCGATTTACTGCCTGCTTCATAGTATTTTTGTTTCAGAAATGTAAGTTTCTTCTGGATTTCTATTGTGTAGATCTCATTTATTTGGTTTTTAATTTCCTTAATCTTGAGCGAGTCAGTAGAATGAGTGTTGCCTTTGTGTTCTTTTTCTAGGTTCCTAAGTTCTGACTCTAATGTGGATAGTTTTTCTTGTCTTAGTTTCTTTTGGGTTGCCAGTTTTGCAATAATCTTTCCTCTTATTACAGCTTTACATGCATCCCACAGTATTAAAGGGGATACTTCTCCATTATCGTTATCTTCCAAATATCTGAGAATATCTGATTCCAATTCATCTTTCAATGGTCCTTTCAGGACATTTGAATTTAACCTCCAAGAAAATGTATTATTTGTGTATTTTTGGATATTTAAGTCCATGTAGATCGGACTGTGGTCGGAGAGATCCATCAGTCCTATTTTACATGTTTTTACTCTTCCAATGTCTCTATTAAACATAAAAAAATAGTCAATCCTTGAGTAAGATGAATGTGGAGTTGAGTAAAATGTATAGTCTTTTACACTGGGGTTGAGTTCCCTCCACACGTCACAGATTCCCAATTCTTTTAGTAGCATCCGAGTCTTCCTGTTTTGGGTGTTATTTTGATGTGGGGAATTACCAGAAGCATCCCAGTATGGATTCAGTCTAAGATTGAAGTCCCCACCACATATCACTAAACCTTGAGCTTTAGTTATCATTAGGTTGAATACATTTTTATAAAATTTCCAGTTAGCCCCTGGGGGAGCATACACATTCAGCAGGGTGATATCTTCTCCCTCTAGCCGCCCAGTTACCAAACTGTATCTCCCTTCTTTATCTTTGTGTTCTGATTTTTTTTCAAATGTAATTTTGGTTGATATCAATGTCGCTACTCCCCTCCTCCTCCCTGATTTATATGAAGATGAAGAGATCATTTTAAACCCTTGTCTACTGAGTTTATTGTGTTCCACGTCTGTTAGGTGGGTTTCTTGTAAAAGTATTATTCCTGCTTTGTCTTTTTTCATTTTGCCTAGAATCTTGGATCTTTTAACTGGATTCAGGATTCCTTTTACATTATATGAAATTATTTTGGTTACACCCTGTTTCTCCATTGTGTTGTTTTGTTTAGTATAACTGTGTGGTGGCCCTCTTTTGTGCTACTCAGAAACTGAAAGAACATCAAAAACAAGAAAAACATTAAGAACATAGTGTAAAAAACTTTAAAACAAAAAGCTGTCATAAGAACTTCCTGAGCTGAGGTCTTTTTAAAGACCCTGTAAGAGCCTTGATGGAGTGAAGGCTCTGAGGGAAATTCCTCAAACTCTGTTACGTGTTGAGGGCCCTCTCTTACCACTGAAAGTAGTCCCATGCTTTTAACGTGAGTTTCAGAACCCAATCCAAACTTGTAATGTTTTTTTTTTTTTCTTTCCTTTTATGCCTAAACCCTGTGAAATTGTGTGCACCCTCCCACCCCCATCACATCAAACATTCACGCAAAAACAGTATTTGTTAGTATGAGGAGAACATGGATTATTGTCACATTTCTATTTTAACAAGTTTTTTTTGTTTTTTTTTTAATTATAAAGACTTATTTGTTTCAAATAATATGATTGTTCCATGAAATGTTTTACCACATGCTGAATATGCATCTCCTTTAATGTTTGTTACCTTGTATGAGGGGGGTTGGATGTGCGGATTGATTCAAGAGAAAAGAAAAAAAAAAAGGTCGCTCTTCCAACCTGAAAACGGATAGTTTATCCGCGACGCTCTGGTGCTGGGTTTCCCGCTGCTGGTCCGTGGATTTTGAAGGTCTTTGTGTTGTCCATGTTTGCGCTTTGATCTTCTGACTCGGGTCTGCTGCGGGTTTAAATACAGTTACCGGGAGCCCTCTTTTCGCCATGTCAGCTGTTGCTTCTTCCGCCGAATTATAGAGACACGTTTCATCGCCGTAGAACACCCTTAACTTCGCAGGAAATGGTGTCTGAAAGCGCAATTTCTTCTCTCTTAACACCTTTTTCGCGTCATTGTATTCCCTGCGCTTTTTAAGGACCTCCGGGGCGTAATCGTGTTCCACGTAGACTTTTCTCTCCTGGTGCATAAATCCTTTTTTCTGCCAGGCCAGTCTTACAACCTCTTGTTTTATTTTGAAATTGGAAAATCTTACCAACACCGAACGTGGGGGCGCTTCCGCCGCCGGCCTAGCGGCTAATGAACGATGTGCCTTTTCTATCTTCAAGTCGGTGGTTTGTGGAATATCCAATTTCTCTCTTAGTAAGGATTCCACGCATTCTGCCATCGAGTTAAAACCATTTTCGGTTCCTTCTATCAGACCATGAATTCTTATGTTGTCTCTTCTTTGTTTTCCTTCTTGGTCGGTTAGCTTAGCCTCTATAGCTGCTTGTCTTTTGCGTAGGTCTAGCACAGAATCTTCGAGCACTTTTATTCGATCCTCTGTTTCCAAGATTCGGTTCTCGGCCTGGTCCACTCTGCTGTTTGTCCTTTTCAATTCTTCTCTGAATTCCCGAAATTCGGCCGTAACATCTCGGCGAAATCGTCGTAGCTCCTCAAATAGTGATTTCAGGCTAACCCTTTTGTTAGCTATCACCAGTTCCTCGTCTTCTGAACGGAGATCTTCCAGTTCGGATTCTCCGGCCGATACGTGTCCTGGCCTGGAGAATTTCAGTTTCTTCTGTTTTCCTTTAGACATGATGATTTTGTCTTTTGATTTTCACTCCTCCAAAAATCCGTTAAGTTTGATTTTCAAGGTGTTATCCTGGATTGGTTCTGAGAACTTCAGTGTTAAGCTGCAGTCGCCATGGCGTCCAGACCGGAAGTCTCCTCTCTCATCTTTTAAGTGGGAGAACGTGCACAATTGGTGGCTGACTAGACAACTACTATAGTCTGAGCAGGGCTGACCAAGTCGTTCTGTTCAGACTCCGAACTGGACATAACAGAATGCATGCTCACATGCACCAGAAAAACTTAAAAGTTGGACAATCAGACAGATGCCCATGTGGTACTGCCCAAATGACCAGCGAACACCTCCTCCAAGACTGCCCAGACCACGCTGCACTCAGACGAGCTACGTGGCCTGACCCCACATCGCTGAACCAAAAGCTGCACGGGGACCTCTGGGACCTCCGCAGGACGGCAGCATTCGTCAGGCAGCTGGTGTGACCATCTAGCGATCGACGAAGAAGAAGAAGTGGCTGACTAAATACTTTTTTTCCCCACTGTATATATATATACACAAGATTACAACTAAGCTGACCCAGTGAAGGTTTTAGCTCCGTTTCTGCTTTCAAAAGACGTCTTCTCCATCACTGCTGCTCGTCACCTCTGGCTGCCCCCAGATGAAAATCCACAGAATAGGTATGTGGGACTAGAATGTTCTGAATGAGGCTTTAGAAAGCTCTGAATCAGTTTGTAAATCACTGGATTGAAAATGTACTTGTACAGATTGGACCCCAGGGTCCACTTGGGGTGCCCACTTGGTCAGGGGTCCACTTGACCTGTTCCCATTTTATGCTCTCTTGCCTCACTGAGAAGCAACTGGATGTGCTGCTGGTCCCGGTTCAGCAGATCTTCAGCCTGTGATGGAACTCTGGAATGAAAATACACACACAACTTAAGTGCATGCATAGCACGAAAGTGCAACATTTAAACTACTTTTTAACCAGAATTACCACTAGCTAATTTTGCCAGCTGCCGACACAAGTACAAAATACAAGCAGAGCACGGAGTTAGCACTGATGGCTAACTAGTTAGCTCATTGTCTGCATACAGGAAACAATGGTGTTGTTTGTTTAAAGTGAGCTTTCCACTACTGGTATAAATAACAGCAAAGATGTATAATATCACATCACCCACCATCCTCTTATCACCGTTTTCAACAATGATGATGCCGTGTTGGGGTCCACGCCACTCTGCCTCCGCCGTGGTCATGAATTCTTTTCAGGTCGCTCCATCCAGCTCCCTCTGGATTTCTTTAATCAGCTACCAAGCACAGAAACATCTGCACCTCGTTGGTGGACCACGGTGTTGATTTGTGTGTAGCCATTTATCTCGTTGGTTACACTCACTCATGCTTGCTGTTGGTAATTTGACTGTTCACTGCCGACCAAAATGGCGCAGTAAACCAAAGACATGACCCATGTGACGTCAGTGCAACCCCTCTATACAGTACTTCACCATCAGCACTCTTAGAGCAAGCATTGCATCTTTAGTACCCTTTCTTGGCATGAAACCATACTGCTGCTCACTGATTGTCACCTCTCCTCTTAACCTGGCTTCAACAACTTTTTCCCATATCTTCATAGTGTGGCAGATCAACTTTATGCCTCTGTAGTTACTACAGCTCTGAGCATCACCTTTGCTCTTGAAAACTGGTACCAAAACACTTTTCCACTCCTCGGGCATCCTCTCACTCTCCAAGATTGTGTTAATCTGGTTAAAAAGTCCACTGCTATTTCTCCTAAACATCTCCATACCTCCACAGGTATATCATCTGGACCAGCCGCCTTTCCATTCTTCATGCTCTACATTTAACATCCCTACTCTCACCTCCACACTTCTACCTTTCCTTTTCTCTCTCTCCCTCCCAACATGCCTTCCCCTTCTTCTCCTCCCCGATCTTTGACCAACAGTAGCCCAATTTCCACCGGCACCCTGTCGGTTAACAGCACTGGTGGCGGTCGTTGTTAACCTGGGCCTCAACCGATCAATATGAAAGTCTCATTCTTCATGATCCACATGTAAAGAACAGATCAGGTGGAGGAGCGAGTCAAGCAGTCATGTCAGAAAAGCTGCAGTGACCAGGGGAAAAACGGGAAGAGACTGGCAAGAACCAGATAGTGAGGGTGGGGGGGGGCTTCTACTGGAGAGGTACAGGGGGATGAAGCTGGATCAGAGCTGGCCCTAGCCACATCACCTACAGGGGCCTGGCAGTTCTGTTTATAGCCGGTGATGGTTCTCAAACCCCTCCACACCTCTCTGGCATTGTTAGGCTGTAGTTTCCTCTCCACCTTCTTTTTATAGTCCTCCTTCGCCTTTCTTAGAGTCCTCCTTAATTCCTGTTGCACCAGCTTGTGCTTCTCCCTGTCACCATCCCTAAAAGCTACCTTTTTTGATTAAGGAGCTGCTTGATGTCACAGGTGATGCAGGGTTTATTGTTTGAAAAACAGCGCACAGTTTGTGCTGGTACAACAATGTCCCTCCAGAAGGTCACATAGCTGGTAAACAGTCAACCTTCCTGTCAATGTCCAAAACCCCCCTATTACCTTCTGTGTCCAGTAGAACATTCAGTCTGTACATCCATAGCAGGCTTTCAGAGTCTCTTCAGAAGCAAGTGAGGCCTGCAGTTCTTTGGATGTTGTGGGGTCTTTTGTGACCTCTTGGATGAGTCATCACTGCACTCTTGGGGTAATTTTAGTCGGCCGGCCACTAATGGGAAGGTTCACCACTGTTCCATGTTTTTGCCATTTGTGGATAATGGCTCTCACTGTGGTTCGCTGGAGTCCCAAAGCTTTAGAAATGGCTAGAAAATTGAAAGCTTTCCAAAGATGTGATAAAGCACAGTTAATTTAAGGTTTTGTTTTGTTTTTTTTTTTTGTTTTTTTTTTGGGGGGGGGGGGTCACTTTTTCACACAGGGCCATGGAGGTTTGGATTTTTTTTTATTTTTTTTTTTTTTACCCTTAATAATAAACACTTTCAATTAAAAATTGCATTTTGTGTTTACTTGTTATCTTTGTCTAATGTTTAAATTTGATGATCTGAAACATTTAAGGGTGACAAACAAAAAAATGAGAACTCAGGAAGGGGGCAAACACTTTTTCACACCACTGTATATCGATGATGTGATAAAAAACGTCTACCATTTCATATCAAACTGTATCGTTTATATCGGGATTTAAGAGACATACCAGTTTCTACTTGTCACCACCCTGCCTCTCTACCGCAGTGTGCCAGGTTTGCCACAGCAGCTAACTGCAAGCTAATGTTTTGCTGCCACTTCTCTGGAGCCGCCATTTCTGTACCAGCCAGGGATGTTGGACTTTTCCCACTGTGTTGTGTCAGAGAGGGTGTAGTCCTCTTAACCTTGTTTTAATTGGAGATAAGTCACATTAACACCACCTCTCTCCAATTATAAGACGGCGAATGCTAAACGACAATGCTAACTTGTCGCTAATAGTAAACTTAGTGCATCAGATCATCGTTCTGGTTTAAATCACTGCCAAGTTTCTTAATTTTGTCTGAAAAATATTACTAAAGCTGCAAAAGTGCGTGACAGCGGCTGCATACACACTAAATAAATAAATTAAAACGTGTTGAAGGAACAAACTGGCTCTTAATGTAACTTGATTTCTCATCATTTTTAACTAGTCCAGTAGCGATAAATAAAATTGAAGTCATCTCAAATGCACATTAAAAACAATTTTATAATGCTGCAAAATTAAGAGGGGGAAAAGTACATAAAATTAATGACAGATGAATTTGTACAACTGATTTTTTCAGTATGTAATTTTAAAATGTAGAAAAAGAGATGGTCCTTTTTATTGGTTACATATAAACTATAGAATTTACAGAAAATGTATATTGTGATATACATTGTTATTGTCAAATAAGATTACTTATATCGTGATATGAAATTTTGGTCACATCGCACAGCCCTCTCTCATGTCAAGTAAAAAAAAAAAAAATAACATGGGCATGGAGGCTAGAGCAGAACCCGAACCACCAACCCTCCAATCAGAGGATGACCATACTCTACACATGCGCCACAGATGCAGCGAGTTTGAGGGGATTACCTCCGCCAGGCCGCAGGCGGTTATGTTTTTGCCAGCGTTTGTTTGTCTGTTGGTTAGCAAGATAACTCAAAGTTTTGGAAGGACTTCACAAGGAAGAACTGATTAAATTTTGGGGATGATCCGGATCACCGTCTGGATACAGGAATTTTTTAAAGGATTCTTTAACATTGTCAGATATGGCCATTTTCAACATGTGTGCAGGCGCAATGGAGGGCGCTGGTCGTCGTGTCTGACGAACACGAACTCCGCGTTCTTCAAAGTTTTAGGCACAAAAGCACGCGGAAAACAGTGGTGGGCCGGGCCCGGCAGCGTGCCTGTGTTTGCGCTACGCTGCAAAAGCTGAGACGGGCAGCTGTCCGGCGCGGGATTATTTGGCAGAAATTCCCCGGGCAGCCATAGGGGCTGTGCAAAAACAAGCTCTCTGCCGGGGAAGCTTCCAAATCCTCTTTTGCCGCGGAGCGCAACCCCAATATAAAACCCACGGCAACCTGTCTACCCAATATGCATCCGTCAGTGAAGCCCTGAGTGCTGCTTTCAGTGATCTATGAAAACGCTCGCATAACCCATTGGCCTGTGGGTTGTTCGCGGTTGTGCGATGAATTGCAACACCCGCAGCCTGGGAGTTTGCAGATGGAGGAGATGGACACAACAGCAACACTTCAGTTTATTACCTCCGTCAAGGAGGTAATGCTTTTACTACTGAACCACTAATCCTATCATTGTGAATCCAATTGCTAGTCATATGTTTTCATGGTCAAGGAATCTGAAAACGTACACACAAACACTGTATGGGGGGGAACTGTGGCGGTTGGCGGAGGTCTGCGCTCTCCGAGTGCTTTTCTAGTTTGAAAAGGTTTCATCAGATTGTCAACTCTTCCATGTCTGTAGACACTTTGCATAGGGATACTTAGGGTTGCGCGATACGACGATATATATTGGGTGACGCGATAAAAGATGTCTACCGTTTCATATAAAACTGTATCATTTATATTGAGATTTAAGTACATCTATCGAAAAGATACATACCCCATTTCTACTTGTCACTGCTCCGCCTCTCCCCCGCAGCATGCCAGGTGTGTGGGTTCTGGTGGTAATGGTTTGGTCAAATAACTGCTACTTCTGTTTGCCAGGGAAGTGAGAATTTTTCCCACCATGCTGTGTCAGAGAAGATAAGCTCCTTTTCCAGTAGTACCTGTTTGGCCCCGTTCAGTTCGGCTCAGCATGTTTTGTAGGCTTTTTCATTAGGAACTGTAATGGTTTCGGTCCCAATTTTTCGGACCTGCTCCTGAGTGGTTCAAAGCGTGTCGTACTGACCTGAAAATGTGACATCAAAAGACTGCAGGCCACTGATTGGTCCAGCCGTAACGTCATGAGAGCAACGTTTTAAGGCAGAATTACAGAATCTCAAGCCACCATTTGCAAAGATTCGTCTGTGAGCCAGCAAGCAAACGTCTGTATGAACAACAATAGAATGGCTTCACAGAAATCAGACCCACAGAAATCAACACCGCGGTCCAGCAGTTTTCTGTGCCTTTCGGCTGATGAGAGAATCCAGAGGGAACTAGACGGAGCCACCCGAAATTAATTTACGGCCGCGGGAGCACCCAACCAACAGTTGAAAGCTGTGATATTAGGATATAGAGGATGGTGAGTGATGTGATATGATGTGAGATTATGCATCTTTTACGTTATTTATCCCAGCAGTGGAAAGTTCACTTTGAACAAACAACAACGTTGTCTCCTGTGTGCAGACAATGAGCTAGCTAGTTAGCTGTCAATGTCAATTCCGTGCTCTCCTTGCATTTTGTGCTTGTGTCGACAACATCTGATGAAATAAGCTAGTTGTAATCCTCATTAAAAAGGTGTTTTTTGTTTTGTTTTTTTACATATTGCACTTTTGTGCTGTGCATGTACTTGAGTACTTGAGTGCATGTACTTGATCCATCCAAGATGGCGCCCACAGCGGTCGACATGGTGCTTCGCTGCGCTCTTTGTTTGTTTTTGTTTGTCAATTGTGTGTCTGCTTGCACTTATACCCGTGAAGAACTTCTAAATATCAGGACTTTCACCCCCACGGACCTCCTCCCAGTTTTTCTAGCCCCTGCCGCCGATCTGGTTTATTGCTTGGCTCGGAAAGTGAGACGGCGGAAGAGAGGAAGACGAGCGGGCGCTCTCGTACGACTTTGCAGGAGAGGCTCGCGAACGGCGCTGCCTGGCATATTTCTGTCCAATACCAACTCTCTCTCTAACAAGGTAGATGAACTGAGACTGCTGATGCGTTTTAAGGACCTCGCCTCCTCAGCTGTCCTCTGCTTTACTGAGACCTGGCTCCGGGAAAATATACCGGACAGCGCGCTGCGCCTCGACGGCTTTCAGCTCTTGCGTGCTGATCGTGACACAGAGCTTTCCGGCAAGACCACAGGAGGCGGTGTCTGCTTCTACATCAACTGCAGCTGGTGCTCTGATGTAACGGTAATTTCCAAACACTGTTCTCCTGCCTTGGAATTTCTTGTTATCAATTGCAAGCCCTTCTATTCCCCGCGGGAGTTTGCTTCTTTCATAATGATCGCTGTGTACGCCCCTCCCGACGCGGACACGCGCGAAGCTCAGCGCGTGCTCGCGGATCACATTCAACACACAGAGCGGAGTTTTCCAGACTCGCTGATTATTGTGGCTGGCGACTTTAATCAGTGCAATCTGAGCCACGATCTCCCCCGCTACAAACAGTTTATTAAATGCCCCACCAGAGGATTAAACACACTGGATCACTGTTACACCACAGTGAAAGACGCATATCGCGCTGTCCCTCGAGCTGCGCTGGGATTATCTGATCACGTGATGGTTCACCTCATTCCCACATACAGACAGAGATTGAAGCTCACTAAACCTGTTGTGAGCACTACGAAGATACGGACCAGTGATGCTGAGGAGAAGCTGGAAACGTGCATGGAAATATCTGACTGGGGCATGCTTAAAGGAGCCACGCATGATCTGGATGAGTACACGGACACTGTGAACTCATATATCCACTTTTGTGAAGAGAACATTCTTCCATCACGCACCAGGGTGAGTTACTCTAATGACAAACCCTGGTTCACAGCTAAGCTCAGACAGATCAGGAAGGAGAAGGAAGCAGCGCTGAAAAGTGGAGACAGGGACTGCTACAGGGAGGTTAAATACCGGTTTAACAGAGAGCTGAAGAGGGCTAAATCTCTATACTCAGAGAGACTCCAGCAGCAGTTCACTGCTAATGATTCGGCTTCCGTGTGGAGAGGACTGAGGCAAATCACCAACTATCGACCTAAGGCTCCTAAAGGTCAGGATGACAAAGCCCTTTGTCAAAGACTGTCCCAACACTATGCCCGTTTTGACACCTCGTCATCTGTGTCCAACTCCCCCCCTCCCTCCAGCTCCACAGCCTCCACATTCCCTACTTCATTTAAGGCACCCCCCCTCCTCCCCCCCTCCCCTTATCATCAGTGAGCAGGATGTGCTCAAACAGTTCTCCAGACTGAACCCGCGCAAGGCCCCCGGCCCAGACGGCGTGTCTCCCTCCACCCTGAGACTCTGTGCGAAACAGCTGGCTCCTGTATTCACAGACATTTTTAACACCTCCCTTAAGTTATGCCACGTGCCGTCCTGCCTCAAATCCTCCACCATCATCCCTGTCCCCAAGAAGCCACGGATCACTGGACTTAATGACTACAGACCTGTAGCGCTCACCTCTGTAGTCATGAAGTCCTTTGAGCGCCTGGTCCTGTCCCACCTCAAGTCCATCACCACCCCTCTCCTGGACCCGCTGCAGTTTGCCTACCGAGCCAACAGGTCTGTAGACGATGCAGTCAACCTGGCCCTCCACTCCATCCTGCAGCACCTGGACTCCCCGGGAACCTACGCCAGGATCCTGTTTGTGGACTTCAGCTCCGCATTCAACACCATCCGCCCCGCTCTGCTCCGGGACAAGCTGTCCCTGCTCAACGTGCCTGACTCCCTCTGCAGGTGGATCATCGACTTCCTGACGGACCGGAGGCAGCATGTGCGGCTGGGAAAGACTGTCTCAGACTATACTAGCATCAGCACCGGATCACCCCAGGGCTGTGTACTTTCCCCCCTACTCTTCTCCCTTTACACCAACTCCTGCACCTCCAGCCACCAGTCTGTCAAGTTGATCAAGTTTGCGGACGACACCACCCTCATCGGGCTCATCTCCAACGGCGACGAGTCCGCCTACAGGAGAGAGGTGGCCCAGCTGGCGTCCTGGTGCAGCAATAACAACCTGCAGCTGAATGCTCTGAAGACAGTGGAGATGATTGTAGACTTCAGGAAAGTCACTACTCCTCTGCCCCCCCTCACCCTCTCAGGCTCTCCCATCACCACTGCTGATTCCTTCCGCTTCCTAGGCACTACCATCACCAGGGACCTCAAATGGGAGCTGACCATCAGCTCACTCATCAAAAAAGCCCAGCAGAGGATGTTCTTCCTGCGGCAGCTGAGGAAGCTCAAGCTACCCACCAAGATGTTAGTGCAGTTCTACACAGCCATCATCGAGTCCATCCTCACCACCTCCATAACCGTGTGGTACGCAGGAGCCACTGCCAGGGACAGACTAAGGCTGCAGCGCGTCGTGCGCACTGCTGAGAAGGTGATCGGCTGCATGCTCCCATCTCTCCAGGATCTGTACATCTCCAGGACCCGGAGGCGTGCTGGCCGGATCATAGCCGATCCCTCACACCCTGGTCACGTACTGTTTGCCCCCCTCCCCTCTGGTAGAAGACTTCGGTCCATCCAGACTAAAACCTCCCGTCACATGAACAGCTTCTTCCCCTCTGCCATTAGACTGCTGAACACTAAGTGACTTATTGACTCTCGTGCACCATGTACAGCAGCTCAACCAGACTCATGTCAATCATCACTGTTTTCTTCCTGCATTACCGACTGCACTATATAGTTCTCCACAGTATCTGCTGCTGGCTAATATATATTTTAACTGTTGACCAGTATCACTTAATCTTATCCTACACTTTATTACATGTATAGTTTATTTCTCTTATCTTATCATGTTTAATGTTGCAGCATTGTACCGAGACAAATTCCTAGTTTGTGTACTACATGAACAATGGCAATAAACCTGATTCTGATTCTGATTCTGAGTTGTGTGTATTTTCGTTCTAGAGTCCGACGAGCATCTGCTCTGACACTACCAATGTTTAACACTACACAGAATGTGCTATGACTGGTAAGTTGCACAACCCGTTATTTTTTTTTAAGTCATGGTGGACAAAGTACTCAAATCTTTTGTTTTTTATATTAAAGTATAGGTAAAGTGCCAAAATTAAAGTGCCACAATTTCCACTTAATATGAAAGGGACTGAACTGAGATTTATTTGATTGTGTGAATATTTTCCATCCATCTTCTGCCTTTCCGGAGGTCCGGGTCGCGGAGGCAGCAGTTCAAGCAGAGAAGCCCATACTTCCCTCTCCCCAGCCACCTGCTCCAGCTCTTCAGAGGGGATACCAAGGTGTTCCCAGACCAGCTGGGAGACACAGTCTCTCCACCGAGTCCTGGGTCTGCCCCGGGGTCTCCTCCCAGTGGGACGTGCCTGAAACACCTCAAGTGGGAGGCGTCCAGGAGGCATCCTAATCAGATGCCCATACCACCTCAACTGACTCCTTTCAATGTGGAGGAGCAGCGGTTCTACTCTGAGCCTCTCCCGAATGACTGAGCTCCTCACCCCATCTCTGAGGGTGAGTCCAGCAATCCTACGGAGAAAGCTCATTTCAGCCGCTTGTATCCGCGATCTTGTTCTTTCGGTCATTACCTAAAGCTCGTGACCATAGGTGAGAGTAGGAACGTAAGGAGGGATCATGGGGGTCCCGTGCTATGTGGATTAGGTGGCGGTTAAAGGCGGAGACCTTGGCGGACTGATCCCAAGCTTTCTAAACTGGCTTTTGTGTGAATATTAATTACAGAATAAATTAAAATGAATGGCACATCCAACATTAGCCACTGTTTACGAACCGCTTGTTTATTTTTTTATTTTTTTTTTTTGGAGGGGGGGGCAGACAGATCACTTGTGTGATCCTTTGTGAGTTATATTCATAAGAATGTAAGTTGCACTTTGGGGAAAGGGAGTTGTTCAGTCACCATTATAATTTAGTTTATATGTGTAGTTTATAGTCTATCATCAAACTCATGCAGTACTATAATAACAGGACCCATTACAAATATCTGAGACCCATTGTAGTGCTTCCTTTTATATTTTAGCAATACAAGTACAAAACACCACCCACACTTGAAGCCAGGGTGACACAGCAGTGACAGAGCAGTGGCTAAACTTTTGATAAAAATTACATATTTTGACTGAGCGACTCCATACTCGGGGATACACACCCTCAGTTAAAGGACTAGATTCTATTCAAGTGAAGGTCACTCATTCTGATTGCTGAGGCCACAGTAAAAACAAATGATTTTAAACATAACCTAACCCTTGTAAAATCTACTTTACTGAAGCCCAGCTACATGAAAATTGTGGTTCAATACAATGACAAAGTGCTTTTTTGCCACATTCCACCACTGGTTTTTAGCAACAAGTTTATTTCTCAATTATGTTTTAAACTTGCTTTAATTATCGTCTAGGCAAGAGGAAAACAATCCACCCCAAACCGGACCTTACGTCACTATTTACAGAAATGCAGGCTGAAGATCTGGTGAACAGCTTGAGCAGCACATCCAGTTGCTTCTCAGTGAGGCAGCATGGTCGGCATGTGTGACCCATTCCAAGTTTCGGGTTTTGGGTTTTTTTTTCCAGTTTGAATTTTGCACAGTCTAAATAATCTGGAATTCGCTGCCGACTGTAAAACAATTTAGTGACTTATGTGATTGCATCATGATTTTCTATTTTGTCTGTTAAGACACCGGTGGGAAAAGTCAACAGTACAAACCATTTATCAGAGACTTTGAAAATAACTGCTCATTGTTAAGAAAAAGGAACCAAAAACAATTATTTTATTTACTGAAGACTGTATTGTTGGATGTGCCAGTGTAGAGGACACTGCATGCACACTTTAGTGATAGTACCAGTATATGGAGGAATTCTGGGCCATATTAGCATCTGTCCTTTATCATAATGGGTTAGGGCAGGGGTGTCCAATCATGTGCCATGGAGGGCCAAGACCCTGCAGGCTTTACCTCCAACCAGTGTCTTCAACAGCAAATTCCACTGAATTTCATCCACTGACTGCTGATCAGTGAAAGCACCTGCTGAAGAGAGAACCTGCAGGGTTCTTGGCCCTCCATGGCACATGATTGGACACCCCTGGGTTACGATTTAATGGGATTTAACATTTTAACACAAACTGCTTTATGGTTCATATTTCCGTTGGCAGACTTGCGCCAAACCAAAAGTGATTTCTCAAACTGCTAGATTGTTCTTAGACAGCTTTTCCAGTCTTTTAGTATTTAATTTATGTCACTTGGTGGTAACCTTCACACAAAACAAAAGTGGAAACACATCTGCAAAAAGTACAAAGGTTTATTGTCAAAATTCCTAGTGCAATATTAAATGAATACATGGATAGTACATTGTTGATGCAGAGAATACATATTTATACAGCATCTACCTGTATATATCCAGTAAAGCCATGTATTTCTCCATGTAACCTTGTGACTGCATTATTTTAATTGCTTTTAATCCTAGATCCAGTTTGTTTTGGCTTAAAATGCATCACAATTGAATCGGTGAATTCAAAAAGGGCCCAAGTCCACACTTTTTCAAAGGGGACTTGGGCCCTTTTTGAATTCACCAATTCAATTGTTAAACATCTTTATACATAACTCTTTACTGCTTACCTGTTGAAATATATATATATTATGGCTAATATAACCCCCTAACTACCAATATGGCACCTGGCAATCAAGTTTTGGCAGCTGATCACTTTTTGCCACGACACTACCACAGACTCAGTGCTGCTGGAGCAGGTACATCCCATGATGTCTCAACAGTCTCTCCATGATATTCACACAGATCAGAACAATTTGTTGCACAGGAAGCTAAACATTTCTACAGACATTCTGAAGTTCTACAACCACTGCGCGTTTGTGAAGCTGGGGTGACATCTCATCACTGGGAGCCTGTGTTGAATGCCCATACCCACGGTTTGAAGCAATAATTTTGCCACAAGACAGCCACCTGAAACACACAGAGAATACATATTTTAGTACTTAAAAGCGATAACTTGCCAACATTACAATGTAGTACGGCGGACTTAAAGCAAAGTAGCATTCGCAATCATTAGCTTACCTTCACATGTGATGTAGTTCATATCCTCATGTCTTCCACTTTATACTGCTCTATATGGCTTCCTAAACGCTCCAGTACTTTTCCAGAATGTGTCGTCTCGCCGCCTATAGCCTTCTCTGGGTCTCCTTTTTTGCCTTTACTCTGGCAAAAAAGCCAGAGACCACAGTCACCTGGCATCCTGCCATCTTGTGTTTTACCTGTGTCACTTGTTTTATGTCACAGGAGGGTTGCGCCGCCTCCCTGTAAACAAATCCCTCCCCCCTCAAGTGGCACTGTGGTGTAATGGAAACAAAAGCGTACTGAACTGAATAAAACCGTACCGTGGTGTTCTGGGCTATATGGGTACAAGTGGAAAAGGGGCTATAGTTACTTCATGATACACAATTACACATTGACGATGCCGACGCAGGAGAAATACGCAGAGTAGCTCACTAGCTAGCAGCCAGATGAAACTGTTGGAATAAAGAAAAAATGGAGCAGCAAGAAATTCGAGGCAGGTCCATCTGCAACTCGCAGACTCTGTCAACACCCCTTCAACTAGTTATGCTCCCTCAGCAAGTTACGCCCCCACATTATGTCACTCCACAAAATGGTCGGCCGTAGCTGACCGTGTAAATATGGCTGAGCCAGCACTGGGCTGATCATACACAAATTCAGGTGTTGTAGCCTTGTAGATGGGCTGACGGTGGCCACAATTTCGAAGGACAAATGTAAAAGAATCTAAAAATTAGAGTTTAGTTCATAGACGCTAAAAATAGGTTATAGTCTAGTCTTTTGATGACGTTTGCGTGACCATGCACTACGACGTTGCCCAGCAACCCTGACAGCTGCAGTTGAGGGGGTTTTTTTTCTAACATTTTTTGAGAGGAATGGAAGCAGTGTTCTTTTCATTGAATAAAAACCAAATGTTATTGACTAACAGTAGACAAAAACGATTGATAATGAACAGACAAACTATAAAAATAAAATCATCACAATAAATCTGGACTCAGGTGTCAAAAGTAAAATGCATAAATGGTCATTTTAGTTTAATTTCTAGCTTTAATGGATGAAAAAATATCGTTTTAGTTGACGAAATTAACACTGGATCAAAATTTATTTTTGTATGTTTTAAATTATTGCATTTACTTTACCTTTTACTGGAGAAGCTTGACCAGGCAAAGGACCATGACCAGATAATCACTCAAGAGTTGAAAGAAGCGGGAAAAAGTTCTAAGTCCTGCTGAACAACGCACACTGCACCACTTTAACAAACTCCCAGCAAATTCTGAACGGGCAAATAAAAAAAGAAGGAAATCATGTAACCTCACTTTATTTTGTTTGATAACTTTGTTATCAAAAACTTTGTTTTTTAAGTCTCTGAAGAATTTAGATACTTAGTTTATATTTGTACAGGTTTAAAATTAATGCTAATTATCTTATGCATCAATTGCATTCAGTTCTTATTGAATTTGTTCATTCCATTAAGTTACTGTATACAGTGAATCCGGTAAGTATTCACAGTGCTTCACTTTTTCCACATTTTATGTTACAGCCTTATTCCAAAATAGATTAACTTTTTTCCTCAAAATTCTACACTCAATACCCCATAATGACAATGTGAAAAAGTTTTTAGATTTTTGCAAATTTATTAAAAATAAAAAACTTAAGAAATCACATGCACATAAGCATTCACAGCCTTTGCCAGGAAGTTCAAAATTGAGCTCAGTTGCATCCTGTTTCCACTGATCATCCTTGAGATGATTCTACAGTTTAACTGGAGTCCACCTGTGGTAAATTCAGTTGATTGGACATGATTTGGAAAGGAACACACCTGTCTATATAAGGTCCCACAGTTGACAGTGCATGTCAGAGCACAAACCAAGCATGAAGTCAAAGGAATTGTCTGTAGACCTCAGAGATGGGATTGTCTCGAGGCACAAATCTGGGGAAGGGTACAGAAAAATTTCTGCTGCTTTCAAGGTCCCAATGAGCACAGTGGCCTGCATTATCTTACAGCTGGCTAGCCATCTCAACTGAGTGATCGGGGTAGAAGGACCTTAGTCAGGGAGGAAACCCAATTGGTCATTCTGTCAGCGCTCCAGCATTCCTCTGTGGAGAGAGAGGAACCTTCCAGAAGGACAACCATCTCTGCAGCAATCCACCAATCAGGCCTGTATGGTAGAGTGGCCAGACAGAAGCCATTCCTTAGTAAAAGGCACATGGCAGCCTGGTTGGAGTTTGCCAAAAGGCACCTGAAGGACTCTGACCATGAGAAACAAAATTCTCTGGTCTGATCAGACAAAGATTGAACTCTTTGGCGTGAATGCCAAGCATCATGTTTGGAGGAAATCAGGCATCGCTCATCACCAGGCCAATACCATCCCTACAGTGAAACATGGTGGTGGCAGCATCATGCTGTGGGGATGTTTCAGCAGCAGGAACTGAGAGACTAGTCAGAATAGAGGGAAAAGTGAATGCAACAATGTACAGAGACATCCTGGATGAAAACATGCTCCAGAGCACTCTAGACCTCAGACTGGGGTGACGGTTCATCTTTCAAGGACAAGCTGCTGTGCGCAAGGGTGGACCAGCACCTGTCATCATGGATCCTGGACTACCTCACTAACCGGCCTCAGTTTGTGAGAACCCGAGATTGTGTGTCCGACACGATCATCGGTAGCATGGGGGCCCCCCAGGGAACGGTTTTGGCTCCCTTCCTGTTCACCCTTTATACTGCAGACTTCTCACACAACACAATGCCATCTACAGAAGTTCTTTGACGACTCTGCGATCGTCGGCCTCATCTCCAACGGAGATGAAGCTGAGTACAGAGGACTTATCCAGGACTTCGTGGACTGGTGCCATCGGAACCGCCTCCAGATCAACGTGAGGAAAACTAAGGAGCTGGTGGTGGACTACCGAAGGCAAGGACAACCCCTCACAGCACCAGTAAACATACAGGGAACGGACATTGAGATGGTGACATCTTACAAGTACCTTGGTGTTCATCTGAACAATAAACTAGACTGGTCACACAATACCGACGCACTCTACAAGAAGGGACAGCGCAGGCTGTTCTACTGAGGAGGCTCAGGTCTTTTGGTGTACAAGGGGCGCTGCTGAAGACATTCTATGACACGGTGGTGACATCAGCCATCACTTTTGGAGTGGTCTGCTGGGGCAACGGCATTACAGCAGCCGATAGGAAGAGACTGAACAAACTGATCAAGAAAGCTAGCTCTGTCCTGGGGCAACGCCTTGACCCAGTGGAGGAGATGGGAGAGAGAAGGATGGTGGCTAAACTAGCAGAGTCCCACCCTATGCAGGACATACTGAACGCACTGAGGAGCTCATTTAGCAGTAGACTACATCATCCTAGGTGCGCAACCAAGAGGTTTCGCAGGTCCTTCCTACCTACAGCTGTCAAGACTGTATAACCTAAGCAGGGCTGCTCGCAGAGATGGCAAAAAAACGTGACAACCTAATAGTATTGAATGCAAAAGACGCAATAGACTTACACAAATGGTCCCATCCAGTATACAATTAGGACAATATCAGTTGCTACGGAGGGTGACAATATGTATGGGTACATATTCATACTATGTAGGATAACTAAGTAGACGGTTATGCTGTTTATTCCATCTTCCTACAATGCTCTGCACTGTGTATATACATTTATATATTTATGTGTACGTATGTATATTCACTGCTCTTATTTTTATTTTTCGTATCTTAATTATTGCTCTGAGTGTTGCTATCCCTGTGCTGTTGCAATCCTGGAATTTCCCCATTGTGGGACTAATAAATGCTTACCTTATCTTATCTTCAGCGGGACAACGACCCTAAGCACACACCCAAGATATCAAAGGAGAGATCCGAAAATGGCTGTGCACCGACGCTTCCTGTCCAACCTGATGGCGCTTGCGAGGTGCTGCAAAGAGGAATGGACCAAACTACCTAAAGATAGGTGTGCCAAGCTTATGGCATCATATTCAAAAAGACTTGAGGCTGTAATTGCTGCCAAAGGTTCATCAACAAAGTACTGAGCAAAGGCTGTGCAGTGTTTCCTCTGGCTTAAAGACCTTGGCGCGGTGGCAACATATTTTTCGAGGGGGGGGGGGGGGGGGACAAAAACATGACACGCTTGTAACCTGAATATGTTAATTTTACACCTTTTTTTAAATTTTGCACAGTAATATTGCATAATGGAACTTACCATTTCATGTATTGTACAACCAAGACTTGAATATTGGAATATTGGGACAGTTGGGGCCCCACCCAGACGTCCTGTGTTTGGACTTTTTACTGGCGTTATCCTTCTCTCCTTCCTCTGCTCTCACCTCTCCTGGACACTCTGCCTGAACACTTTCCTCTCCTTGGCTCCTTCTCTTCTGTCTCATCTTTCCCTCTCTGAGCTCTGTCTGCTTCAGGTTCTCTATCTATGGTGGGATGCAAACAGATTAGAAAATATCCAGTGTCACATTTTGTCCTGCAGGATTTTTTTTGCCATGGTTTACATAAATGACAAAAATATGTATTTTTTTGTATTTTTACTCTGGTGTTTTTTCCACTTTGAAAAAGTAGGAAAGAGAAGGAAAAACATTCGTAATAGTAATTTACTCATGCATACTTTTAATTATATGTTCAGAGGTGGGTATAGTAGCCAGAAATTCTACTCGTATAAAAGCAGTGCTTTGAAATTAATAATTAAAAGCAGACAACCAAAAATTTCTAGTTAAGGGTACAAAGAGCACCCACTTAAAAACTTGAGTAATGATTTTAGTCTTGAAGGTTTGAGGTTTTTCTCAAAAATGTATAACAATTTTCTTATAGTTTTCTACTTTTCTCTGTAAATTTCTTAATTTGAAACCATTTTCCGCAAATTTGTAATTTCCTCTTGTAAAATTGACTTTTCTTGTACATTTGAAACTTTATTATAAATTTGGATTATTTTATGGCTTATTTTTGTCTGTTTTTTTTTTAAATAAAATTAGTTTTTTAAATAAATTGGAGACTGGATTTTTGGTTGTTTTTTTTTTTTTTTACTTTTTTCTTAAACAATTTACATTTTTGACCATAATTTTGCAGAGCCAGAACTGAACAATAATTTAACTCTGATTTCAAAGGAAAAAAATATTAATAAAGTTGTATTTAATGATTTAAATTAACCTAAATGACCAAGGATGCCGTGTGTTCTGTTATAATATTTCTATATATTTATAGTTTGTTTTTGTTTGTTTTTTTTAGAAAACTCACCACCAAGACAGCAAGAAAAACCTCCCTTATTTTGAAATCCAAATGTTTGCACCTTTAGTTTGTCTGAAGGCTGCTGACAGATTAAAGTCACTGACTTTGTGAATTTCGGTCATCTTAACTTGCCAGGTACATAATGGGGAACATAACTTAATATTTTAGTGGCTGGCAAAATATATACTCAGCAATTCAGTAGTCCCCTTGCCTTTCCCTTCATATGAAGCCGGCTGCATATGAATTCTAAACACATCTCTTAGCTAAGCGACTCTTCCGTTATTGCTCCCATTTCCATCCATCCATCCATCCATCTTCTACCGCTTTTCCGGAGGTCCGGGTCGCGGAGGCAGCAGTTCAAGCAGAGAAGCCCAGACTTCCCTCTCCCCAGCCACCTGCTCCAGCTCTTCAGAGGGGATACCAAGGCGTTCCCAGACTAGCTGGGAGACATAGTCTCTCCAACGAGTCCTGGGTCTGCCCCGGGGTCTCCTCCCAGTGGGACGTGCCTGAAACACCTCAAGTGGGAGGACGCCTCCCACTTGCTCCCATTTCCAGCAGGTTAAAACCATGACAAATGCCTCCAGTGCTTACATACCTTTTCTGATTTTTTTCCTCGTTTAAAGTACTTTAATAAACCCATGTTTCTGTCGGACAGTCACGCTTAGCGAGACACTCTGCCTTGTAAAGCCTGCTTCATGCTGCATTTGCCCTCTAGTCCGCCTTGGTCCGCGCATGCTTTGGACGAGCCCGGCACGCACGCGGCGCTGTTCATGCTCACTTTTTTCATCTACCCAGGCCAAGCGGTTGACGCATGCGCACAACCATCATTTATAGTTTCACTCCCACCAAATAGGTAGTGCCAAGGCGCTGATGCGCCAGGATTTTCACCAACGAAGAAATGGCAGACTTCTTCACAAAGTTTCTCTTCAAATATAGAGTCCATTTCTTCTGTTTGACTTCCCGGTTTTCACTCCTTTTCCACAAAGATGCTGATGCTGCTGTGAAAGACAGTATGTATGTATGTATGATTCATGTATGTTTTTATTCTCGTTTTCTGACCGACTGGAAAGCTTGCGTGGGAGGGGAGCTTCTAAACTTCACACGGATGACGGCCACGCACATTGTTCGTGTGCACACTTGCGGAAAGTCATTGCTTCATATATTTTTCTTAAATTTATATCTCCTTATTGGCGTTGCGGTAATATTTCTGGCGAGGCAGGCCACCACCCAGAAATGTTACCAGAGGAAACCCTGCTGTGAATACTTACGTACATGTGATTTCTTAGTTTTTTATTTTTAAAAAACTTTTCTCACATTGCTATTATGGGGTATTGTGTGTTGAATTTTTTTTTTTTTAAGTTTTTGTAAAGGGTATACACATCATTACAGCATTGCATTGTTTACATTTTCATCACATGTTCCCTTATTTTTTGTTATTTGACAACATTGGAAGTGTGTTGAATTTTGAAGAAAAAATGAATCTAATCCATTTTGGAATAAGGCTGTAACATAAAATGTGGAAAAAGTGAAGCGCTGAATACTTTCCGGATGCACTGTAGGTAACTGTACATTGACTGCATACAGTCAGGTAGCACTACTATTTAAATGGATGTTCAAAGTATTTGTGATAGAATTTACTTTTGTTTTTAAATGAACAGCCTATATTTCTAGAATGCTGGAGGGTGACCAAACCTACACACTGTGTAAAAGCTGTTAGAAATTGTGATATGCTGAAAAGGAAAATTTTCCTCCAAAATTTATTTCACTTGTGTACAATTTCATTTTTGAAACACATGTTTTCAAGATAGGACTATTGCGATAACTGCAATTTTGCAATACCGTGCTATGGACACGCCTACCACGGAGGAAAACGAGCAACCGCAACAACCACGGTGTTCACTTTTTTGTGTGTGGCTATATCTCATTGTTCACTTATGTGCCCCATTGATTACTAAATAAACTGTTAAATGAAGTGTATTTTTACTGCCAACAGCATGTTTCCACCCGGTACTCTGGAAGCTTCCGTCAGCACCCGGCGGCAGTTTGGGGCACTCTTCTCTCCAAACAGACTCCAGCAGGCAGTTAGTGGTGGAAGCATTTTGGACTCCTTGCTAAATACAACCGTGACAGTGAGCACTTAAAGGGCACAAAGCGTGTTACTTCCTTCTGAGCAGAGTGTGTATGATCCTGACTGTGTATGTTCCTGTGTATAGGCTCTGAGAGCCAAACAACTACTGCATAGTTCATTGCTTGTTTGAACATGATTTTTCGGACAACGGCAAAAATCACAGAGATAAGAGCCACGCGGGGTCCTGTACGGAGGCTGTCCTGCTTAAATAAGCTGAATATCGCAGCAGTCTCCTGTCCACACACCCCATAGTTCCTGCCACTGCTTTATGAAAATGAGCTTTTTTTTTTTTTTTTTTTTTTAAACAGAATCAGCAGTTCATGCCTGTAGAAAGACCGGAGCTCCGCACAATTGTCACACACGCACATAAAGTTCAGAGCAGAGCTGCAGGGAGTTTCTCACAGCTTCCATTGTTTGCCACATAACTTACGAACCCTGTTTAAATTACGAGACCACAGGGTCCTAAAAACATTTACAATAATGCTGCATATCGAGATGTTGAGCTGTCCACGTCACCGCAGGGGGAATTCCTCTACCGCGACAGCCCTATTTCAAGAAATAAAAAAGCAGTTACTAACCTAAGCCTACTTTTTTTTCATTTATTATTTTATTGCAAATCATTCATTCATTCATTCATTTTCTTCTGCTTAACCCTTTTCGGGTCGCGGGGGGCTGGAGCCTATTCCAGTATCTTTGGGCAAGAGGCAGGGTACACCCTGGACAGATCGCCAGTCCATCGCAGGGCCAACACAGAGAGACAGACAACCATTCACACTCTCAGTCATACCTAAGGACAATTTAGAATCCCCAGTTTTGATGCCAATTAACCTAACTTGCATGTTTTTGGCATGTGGGAGGAAACTGGAGAAATCCCGGAGTAAACCCATGCAGACACGGGGAGAACATGCAAACTCCTCACAGATCACTGTTGGTCGGGGGCTGGGATTGAACCCAGGATCCCCCACCTAAGGATGAGTTGCTGTGCTGCCGCAGTGGTAACCACTGCTCCACCGCGCCGCCCTATTGCGCAAATCAGTTAATGTAATTTTTTTTATTAAATATAACCCCCAAAATATCACACTGTACTCTATTTTCAAGCTCACCTCAGCCTTTTTTACCTGAGATTAGTGGGTTTTTGTACTGAACTGAGAGCCAAATGCGAATCAAAAATTGATTCGGAATTGAATCATGACCCCAAAAATCAGGATTGAATTGTGTGACTTCTGAAGATGCATAGCCTTAATTGTTATCATCAAATAAGATTACTTATATCAGGATATGAAATTTTGGTCATGTCACACAGCTCTTGGGATATGCCTTCCGTTTCAGTACACGCCCTAAAGTTGTCACATGATTTGACATGAGGATGAAAAAAAAAAAAAAAAGACTTTTGAGCAGTCAATACCAAAAGACCAGTTACAATCCCCTTCATATCTGACTAACAGCTGTTTATCATTGTTAGGTAATACTCATGTTTTACGAAATCTATATCTTAAAGAAAATACAGATCACTGAAAATTAAAATGGTGGGGAAGAGTGTATATGCAGTGCTGCACCCAGGTCCCAAAATGTGGTGCCACACCCCTGATTGGGAATATTTTTCTCAAGAACACCCCCTTCAAGCTTAGCCAAACTGAAAATCTAAAATTCTTCCATTTATAGATTCAAAACAAACAAGGCCGCAGACTCCTGTTCAATGTTGAGAAGACAGAACTATAGAACACCGGGCCTACCTGGGTAGTTTGGATCTGGAGGACTGAGATAGTCGTCCGGCAGTAACTCGGTGGGCTCCCCCCTCATCCCCAAGGACAGGTGCCGGAGGCTCCTCAAGTTCAGCAGCAGCTTGTGGACGGATTCTCGGGGTAGCGGCTTGGTGGCCTCAGGCCCGCGGGTCTCTCCCAGCTTGTGGAGTAGCAAGTAACGCAGGCTGACCAAACCCGCGACGCAGTTTATGAACTCCTCCGTGTCGGGCACTCGGACGTTGCAGATGCTCAAACGAACCAGCCGGTGTCGGAGGTGTTCCATGGTTCCCTGTCCGAGCACCCTCTGGTTCCAGGTGTAATTCCGAGCCCCTAACCCGCTCAAGCTGGAGAAATGAGACAAGTGGTCCAGGTATGCTTCGTGGTACACTCGTTTAGAGTTAGCAAAGACTATGCTTTTCAGCGTGGACAAGTTCCGAGCGAGGTGTCGCCATTCTCGGCAGTCCAGCTCCTGCACCGCAATTCGGGTTAGATCCCGGGTCTTCAGGGTGTCCCAGAATCCCTTGTTGTAGCGGCGAAGGGATGACAGACTCACGTTGTGATTTCTCCACAGATACGGGTGGTCCACCAGCATTTTCATGTCCTTACTGCACAGACGGACCGTGTGTCTCTCCTCCGTGCTTAAGAAGCTGAAGACGTAGACCCAAACCTCGGTTGGGAGGCGAACTAGCCCGTCTATATTCATCATGAATATAAAATAACGCCGCTGTGACCCGCCATATTTAATGACTCCGGATATGTCCGGTTGAGAGATGTCTCCGCCTACTTCTGCGTGATGACGGAATGAAACGATCAAGTACTGATTGGTTAAAAAGTTGATTTGATTAGCAAAGTAAGTCATTTTCTCTTTGTTATCGACTGAATAAAAACCTGTTTTTCTACATAATTCGCTAACTTTGTCATCTTGTTTTGGTCCGTGTATATTTTGGCCATGCTTTCAGAAACACATTTTTAAAATATATACCCACCTTATTCCTGAGGGTGCCGTTGTAGGAACAATTATGGGCGGAACTTCCGGTTTCGGCTGAAGTAGTATTAAATTTGTACTGATTAGTGTGCTACCAATTTTGTCTTTATTAGAGAAGTTTAGCTCTTTTTCCGGCTATAAGGTAAATTTTGGCAAGAGTGTATGCTTTCCTGTAAATTCTTTGGCCTTAAAGCTTGCCCTGCTTGACATTCCTTTCAAAATTTGCCCAGTGGGGTTTAAATATTTGTGGGTCAATATTACCCGCTCTTTATATCACTTTATTTGGCCAATTTTTCCCCCTTGATTGCTCAGATTAAGGCAGACTGTCAGAGGTGGAGCTCTCTTTATCATTTTTGATAGGTAGATTGATAGGTAGAATTAATACAGTTAAAATGAATGTCTTGCCGTGGTGTCTCTACTTATTTCAGTGCATTCCTCTTTTCCTACCCAAGCACTTCTTTAAATCTTTAGATCAGATTATCGCTTCATTTTTATGGAGAGGGAGGACCCCTAGACTAAGTTTATCCTTATTACAGAAAAATTACTTCTGATGGGGGTCTTTCCCTCCCTAATCTT
The DNA here is from genome assembly GCA_020510985.1 of Pholidichthys leucotaenia. Lineage (NCBI taxonomy): Eukaryota > Metazoa > Chordata > Actinopteri > Cichliformes > Pholidichthyidae > Pholidichthys > Pholidichthys leucotaenia. The sequence continues at coordinate 170,209,361 of CM035846.1, forward strand.
CTTTTGTATTATTGGTCTTCACATATTCATAAATTGCTATATTGGCTTCATTTTCCCGGACAGTTATGGTGTAGACTTGAAATTCAGTCTTTTCTGTCTTCATCACCTGCAGCACTGCTAACTTCTCCATTGTGGTGAACACTAGACACAGCGTGTGGGCATTCTCTCACACCCAGAAGCAGAAAGACAGGTAGAATAATGGACTGAAGGGGGAAGACCCCCGGGGGGTAACTAGACCAGACAATGAGGTGCCTTGGCCCACTGCTGCATGAAGCTCAGGGGGGTGGATGCATTGTAATGTATGTACTGTAATGTACTGTATGTAACAAGTGTTAGGATAATTGCATCACACCTTTCCTTTGTTCATACCCAGTGCATATCAATCAATCAATCAGTCAATCAAAGACTTTATTCCAGACTCAAGGTCCATCAAAAAAAAAGTAAAAAAGTAAAAACAAGACAGTTGAAACAATCAAAAAGTTACAAAAAACACTAAGACACAACTGCTAAGAGAAGTACAAAGACAGTACAGACTTTAAAAAGACTTAAAAAGACAACTGTACCAGTGCCTTCTAAACTGTGACTGACAGCGAATAGAACTGAGCTTAATGCTAGACATGACTTGAATGATTTCGTTTCTAGATACATCAAGCCGACAGATGAATTTATACATAAGATTCCTTATTACTGCATGCAGAGTATTTACACGTGATGCGACAAATAACTCGGAAGCACTGCACCATCGAGGCTTTTTAAGTAAAATTCTTAAGGCATCATTGTAGGCAACCTGTAATTTCTGCATACTTTGTTTCCTATAATTTATCCATAAATGAGCAGTGTATAAAGGTGTACAATAGGTTTTAAAAAGAACCAGTTTCACCTCATCTGAACAAAAACCAAATCTGCGTGCAAGAATATTTGCTTGCATGTAGATTTTGCAGCGTTGTCTGAAAATATCATCATCATCAGTCATTCTATCATTGATAAAATGTCCCAGATATTTAATTTTATCCCTGACAATTAATTCCCTGCCTGCCAATTCAAAGACAGGGAATTTCATTAACAAATCTTCTTTAGTGCGGCAAATCAGCACACAACTCTTATTTGTATTATATTTTATGTCATTTTCCTCTCCATAAGCACTACACACTCTTAATAACTCCTGAAGACCAGCACTACTTGGACTGAGAATAACTAGATCATCAGCATACATAAAATGATTCACTAACTTATTCCCTATTAAACACCCAGTTTTACAGGCATTCAGTTGCTTTGACAGCTCATCCATGTAAAGATTAAATAGAATAGGGGACAGTATACTGCCCTGTCTGACACCACTGCTCACACCAAATGGGGATGAATGACTCTTCCCCCATTTCACCAGCATCTTCTGATGTGCGTACCAGTAAATCAGGATACGTACTAAGTACTTGGGAACCCCCCTGTCAATCATTTTCCTAAACAATATCCTGTGATTAACACGGTCAAACGCCTTGGAAGTGTCAATAAAACACAGAAAAACTGAAGAATTTTGATTTCTGTACTTATTTATAATTTCTTTTAAAGCATACACTACCGTTCAAAAGTTTGGGGTCACTTAGAAATTTCCTTATTTTTGAAAGAAAAGCACTCTTTTTTTCAATGAAGATAACTTTAAACTAATCAGAAATACACTGTAATATCTAATACACATTGCTAATGTGGTAAATGACTATTCTAGCTGCAGCTGTCTGGTTTTTGGTGCAATATCTACATAGGTGTATAGAGGCTTATTTCCAGCAACTATCACTCCAGTGTTCTAATGGTACAATGTGTTTGCTCATTGCGTCAGAAGGCTAATGGATGATTAGAAAACCCTTGTGCAATCATGTTAGCACAGCTGAAAACAGTTTAGCTGGTTAGAGAAGCTATAAAACTGACCTTCCTTTGAGCAGGTTGAGATCTGGAAAAAATTATTATTTCAAATACAAATCATTATTTCTAACCTTGTCAATGTTTTGACTATATTTTCTATTCATTTTACAACTCATGGTGGTAAATAAGTGTGACTTTTCATGGAAAACACAAAATAATTGTCTGGGTGACCCCAAACTTTTGAACGGTAGTGTATATGCACAGATCTGTTCCATGATGGGGTTTGAATCCAAATTGATGATCAGTAGATTTGATGACTACATTTAATTTTTCAAACATGATTTTTTCCAGTACTTTAGATATTATATTGGCTTATAGCTATGGGTCTGTAATTATCCAGGCTACACAGCTTGCCAGCTTTATCTTTAATGACTGGTACCAACACAACAGACAATAAGGATTCTGGTAACATCGCATAATGCGCCAGACCCCCGTTTCTAAGCTAGGCTAATAAAGCTATATTTTAGCACCTTGAAAGAGCCAGATTATGTAGCATCTCAGACAGGAGACAGTGGATAAACATGGGAGAACAATTCTCAGGAGCTTCCTGGCGAGATGGCAGGAAGGAGTCAAGGACGTAGGGGGTTGAATGCAGTGTGATGCAAATGTCATGTTGTGTGTGGAGAGATGCCATGAAACTCAAGAGCAGAGTGCCTGCTGAAAAGTTCAGTCTGTTCTTTGCTTGTGAGATGTGAGTGTGTAATAAATAGTCTGAAATGAATCTGCCTCTTCATTTACACACTCCGCAATATAAACAATGCAGAGAAACTGGAGATGTCAGGAACCGAGCCGGCTTGGTTTCCCCCAGCTCGGTCCTGAGCTCTCTGTGGGTCTTGGTGCCATTGTGTATGTAGGTATAGCACGTATTTCAGTGTTTTTCCATATCCATAGCCACTGCCTGACCGGCAGCTGTTAGACAGCCGCTGTGACCTACTTTCTGTGAACACTGCTGACAGTCTGCCGATCCGGCCACGCCCCCCCCCCCCCCCCCCCCGTCTTTTCCATCAACACATCAATACATCGACAGCACCGCCAGCGGTCAGGAGAGCCTGTGCAAAGATTTGTGGCGGACCTCCATGAGCTGGCGAGGGAATGCAGATTTGGGACCCTGGAGGACGAGATGATTCGGGATCAGCTGGTGGAGCACGTCTGCTGCATGGCGGCCTGGTCCAGATTGTTGACACACCCAGGAGAGATGACGTTAGCTGAGGCTGTCGAGCTTTCCCAACAGGTCAAGGCAGCAGAGACCATTGCAAGGGGCCTTACTGAAGGGGCCTCTCTGGAGAAGAATGAGTCTTGCGCTAAGGCACTGAGCCTGGACCCTTGTGATGGCAAATGCGGAGAGAATGATTTTGCCTCAGTGGTCAGGGTAAGGGCTGCCCCTGGTACGCCAAAATGTTATGGATGTGGGTCCACTGAGCACCGCTATAAGTCCAGAGTGTGCCCGGCGAAAGGAAAGCGTTGTGGCAAATGCGGGATTTTAAACCATTTTGCCAGGTTTTGAGAAAACTTTGTACACAGGAGCCGTGGGAGAGAACCAGGTGCTGGGCAGAAGACTCCAATGGTTGTCCATACCGTCTCCCCGGAGACAACAGGGAAAATCAGCTGCACTGTCACATTGGATGAAGTTGAGATCCCGCTCCTAGTGGACACGGGAGCAATGATTTCTGTCCTGAATCTTGAAACTATGGACAGACTGTTTCCCACTGACAGATAAGAAGGCAACAGGTAGAATTTTATGGTTATGGGTGGAACAGGTTGGCTATTTGGGGCTACGTTGAGATGGAGGCCCGGTATAAGGGCAGAGTGGCGCCAAGTGTTTGCATTAACGTTTCTGCATTTAGTGTTAACATTATGGGTTGCAACCTATTTTACAGCCTTGGGTTCTCCATTATGAACGTTTCGGGTGAAGAATGGTCTGGATGTGGACTGTGGGGCCGACCTGTTCCTGCCGTGGAGGGTGCTGAGGTGTGGGATTCGGACTGGATGGACAATGTGACTTTGGGAGTGCACACACTGCACCACGCGGAGCCCTCTCAGGATGGACCCGATGCCGTCACACAGGCTGCCCTTGATGAGGGTGCCGGACGGCACAGCAGGACCCCCGATGAGGCTCATCAGGACGAGGTGCCAGTGCCGGGAGAAAACGGGGCTAGACCGTGGAGCGTGGTTATCGTAAAGCACTCCCAGCGACGACCTGCCAAGAGGAGACCCAGGAGAGCCCGCAAGACGGAGCGTCTGGAGTCGGGGGCCTGTCGCAGGACCGGTGATCTGATTAAGAGGAAGTGGGCTCCCTCGAAGACCAAGGTTGAGGCTCGAGTACGTCTAGATCACAGTCCACACGAGCAGCGGGATGACCAGAGGCGGTTCCAGGTGGAGCCCAGTTGGATGGAGACAGATGGGCGCAAGTCTCTTCATGTCTGGAGACACCTGAGGGATCTGCGGCTGCCGGAGGTGGAGAGGAGACAGCGCAGCAGGAGCCCTGAAGTGAAGAGATGGAGACGCCTTGAGAGGGATCCATCCGGGGACTGAGGGTTTTATTTTGCATGTGTGTGTCGTTTTCTTCAGTCCTGTTTTGATGTTGGTTTCTATTTGGTGCCCTGGTAAATTGTGTTTTTTTAAAAACAAAAAAGAAGTAAGCAGTAATGGTGAGTGCGGGAGGCGTCCTTTTGATGTATAGCTGCAAATCTATTTTAGTTTTGCATGTTGACTGTAGATGCCTGTGTGTGCACTGTACCTTAGTATGTTTTATGAATTGGGTTTTGTGTTAAATTTCTGTAGTCTGACCGGCGGCAACTCTCTGTGAGATTGTATTAGTGATTTCTGGAGCTTGCCTGGTTTATTTGACTTATTTTGATTAGCTTTCCTGAGTGTTTGAAAGAGCTTGATTTAATTGGATTGTTTTGTTTGAATAGCCCATTGTTTGTTTTACTCTGTGTACCCATTGTGGGTGGGGGTTGGGGTGGAGGGCTGCCATTAGAATGTGTCTTGTGTTTTATTGTGTGTGTGTATTATTTGATGTTGTTGAGGGATTATTTGTAGTAAGAAACACGGCTCTATGGTTTTGTGAAACACAGCTCTATGGTTTTGTGAAACACGGCTCTATGGTTTTGTTTGTATGTTCCCCTTTTTCAAGCGGCAGAATAACCCGCTGAGCCGTGTGGGGGGTGCTGGTGGTCTACCCAGCCCCTCAGTCTTAGTTGTATGATTGGATAGGTGTTTTGTTTATTTCTGTACATATTTTGATTAGTGCGTGTTTCGGGTGATAAATTTGGGTGGGTTATTTGTGTGCTTGGCTTTTTTTGGGGGGGGGGGGGTTATGTCTGTAAATGGGCTGGTATTAGTAAGATGGTGGCTGGGTTGGTTAGGAGATAGACCGGGGTGCGCTAGTCTTTTATACCCTGAGCATATAAAAGAGTGGGCGGAAGAGGCTCTGCCTCTTTCGTCGTGAAGCCACCTGGCCAGCAGGAGAGTGCCGTAAGCCTCTGTACATAATTTTGTGTTATCCTGAATAAACCCCTGTTAACCAAGGTGAGACTCACTTGTCATTCCTACATTATGGACACAACATTTGGCAACGAGGTAAAAGCGGTAATGGAACGCTCTGTTGCTAGCTTTTGGCCATTTCTCGAGGCACCAGGCGAGCCCCTCGTGCCGTGGCCTCGTTGGTTCGCTGCCTTCACCAACTATCTTGTTGTCCTGAACTTGGGTGATATGGAGAAGCTCCATGCACGAGCTGTGTTGGTACATAATTTAGGAATGGAAAGGCAGAGGATTCTAGAAAATCTTGGAGGTGCGGACAGTTTCGATGAAGTGGTGCAGCTAATGGCGCGGTACTTTAAGGTGCCGGAGAACGTCATTGTTAGACGCATTCAGTTTCGACAGCACCGCCAGCGGTCAGGAGAGCCTGTGCAAAGATTTGTGGCGGACCTCCATGAGCTGACGAGGGAATGCAGATTCGGGACCCTGGAGGACGAGATGATTCGGGACCAGTTGGCGGAGCACGTCTGTTGCACGGCGGCCTGGTCCAGATTGTTGACGCGCCCAGGAGAGATGACGTTAGCTGAGGCTGTCAAGCTTTCCCAACAGGTCAAGGCAGCAGAGACCATTGCGAGGGGCCTTACTGAAGGGGCCTCTCTGGAGAAGAAAATGAGTCTTGCGCTAAGGCACTGAGCATGGACCCTTGTGATGGCAAATGCGGAGAGAATGATTTTGCCTCAGTGGTCAGGGTAAGGGCTGCCCCTGGTACGCCAAAATGTTATGGATGTGGGTCCACTGAGCACCGCTATAAGTCCAGAGTGTGCCCGGCGAAAGGAAAGCGTTGTGGCAAATGCGGGATTTTAAACCATTTTGCCAGGTTTTGCGAAAACTTCGTATGCAGGAGCCGTGGGAGAGAACCAGGTGCTGGGCAGAAGACTCCAATGGTTGTGCATACCGTCTCCCCAGAGACAACAGGGAGGATCGGCTGCACTGTCACGTTGGATGGAGTTGAGATCCCGCTCCTAGTGGACACGGAAGCGATGATTTCTGTCCTGAATCTTGAAACTATGGACAGACTTGTTTCCCCACCAACAGATAAGAAGGCAACAGGTAGAATTTTATGGTTATGGGTGGAACAGGTTGGTTATTTTGGGCTACGTTGAGATGGAGGCCCGGTATAAGGGCAGTGTGGCGCCAAGTGTTCGCATTAACGTTTCTGCATTTAGTGTTAACATTATGGGTTGCAACCTATTTTACAGCCTTGGGTTCTCCATTATGAACGTTTCGGGTGAAGAATGGTCTGGATGTGGACTGTGGGGCCGACCTGTTTCTGCCGTGGAGGGTGCTGAGGTGTGGGATTCGGACTGGATGGACAATGTGACTTTGGGAGTGCACACACTGCACCACTCGGAGCCCTCTCAGGATGGACCCGATGCCGTCACACAGGCTGCCCTGGACGAGGGTGCCGGACGGCACAGCAGGACCCCCGATGAGGCTCATCAGGATGAGGTGCCAGCGCCGGGAGAAAACGGGGCTAGACCGTGGAGCGTGGTTATCGTAAAGCGCTCCCAGCGACGACCTGCCAAGAGCAGACCCAGGAGAGCCCACAAGACGTCGGGGGCCTGTCGCAGGACCGGTGATCTGTTTAAGAGGAAGTGGGCTCCCTCGAAGACCAAGGTTGAGGCTCGAGTACGTCTAGATCACAGTCCACGCGAGCAGGTTAAGTCACATTGTCCATCCAGTCCGAATCCCACACCTCAGCACCCTCCACGGCAGGAACAGGTCGGCCCCACAGTCCACATCCAGACCATTCTTCACCCGAAACGTTCATAATGGAGAAAAATAAAATAGGTTGTAAAATAGGTTGCAACCCATAATGTTATCACTAAATGCAGAAACGTTAATGCGAACACTTGGCGCCACACTGCCCTTATACCGGGCCTCCATCTCAACGTAGCCCAAAATAGCCAACCTGTTCCACCCATAACCATAAAATTCTACCTGTTGCCTTCTTATCTGTTGGTGGGGAAACAGTCTGTCCATAGTTTCAAGATTCAGGACAGAAATCATCGCTCCTGTGTCCACTAGGAGTGGGATGGGTACATAATCATACCATGTAGGATAACTAAGAAGACGGTTGTGCTGTTTCATTCCATCTAGCTACAATGCTCCGCACTATGTGTTTATATATTTATATATTTATTCCATCTAACAACAATGCTCCACACTCTGTGTGTTTATATATTTACATATTTATTCCATCTAGCTACAATACTCCACACTGTGTGTTTATATACTCATATATTTATTCCATCCAGCTACAATGCTCTGCACTGTGTAATATATATATATATATACTGTATGTACATATGTATACTCGCTGCTCTTGTTTTTTTTCTCTTGCCTTCTGAGTGTTGCTCTGAGTGTTGCTATCCCTGTGCTGTTGCAATCCTGGAATTTCCCCATTGTGGGACTAATAAAGGCTTATCTTATCTTATCTCAACTCCATCCAACGTGATGGTGCAGCCGATCCTCCCTGTTGTCTCTGGGGAGACGGTATGCACAACCCTTGGAGTCATCTGCCCAGCACCTGGTTCTCTCCCATGGCTCCTGCATACGAAGTTTTCGCAAAACCTGGCAAAATGGTTTAAAATCCCGCATTTGCCACAATGCTTTCCTTTCGCCAGGCACACTCTGGACTTATAGCGGTGCTCAGTGGACCCACATCTATAACATTTTGGTGTACCAGGGGCAGCCCTTACCCTGACCACTGAGGCAAAATCATTCTCTCCGCATTTGCCATCACAAGGGTCCAGGCTCAGTGCCTTAGCGCAAGACTCATTCTTCTCCAGAGAGGCCCCTTCAGTAAGGCCCCTCGCAATGGTCTCTGCTGCCTCGACCTGTTGGGAAAGCTCGACAGCCTCAGCTAACGTCATCTCTCCTGGGTGTGTCAACAATCTGGACCAGGCCGCCGTGCAACAGACGTGCTCCACCAACTGGTCCCGAATCATCTCGTCCTCCAGGGTCCTGAATCTGCATTCCCTCGCCAGCTCATGGAGGTCCGCCACAAATCTTTGCACAGGCTCTCCTGACCGCTGGCGGTGCTGTCGAAACTGAATGCGTCTAACAATGACGTTCTCCGGCGCCTTAAAGTACTGCGCCATTAGCTGCACCACTTCATCGAAACTGTCCACACCTCCAAGATTTTCTAGAATCCTCTGCCTTTCCATTCCTAAATTATGTACCAACACAGCTCGCACACGGAGCTTCTCCATTTCTCCCAAGTTCAGGACAACAAGATAGTTGGTGAAGGCAGCGAACCAACGAGGCCACGGCACGAGGGGCTCAACCGGTGCCTCGAGAAATGGCCGAAAGCTAGCAACAGAGCGTTCCATTACCGCTTTTACCTTGTTGCCAAATGTTGTGTCCATAATGTAGAAATGACGAGTGAGTCTCACCTTGGTTAACAGGGGTTTATTCAGGATAACACAAAATTATGTACAGAGGCTTACGGCACTCTCCTGCTGGCCAGGTGGCTTCACGACGAAAGAGGCAGAGCCTCTTCCGCCCACTCTTTTATATGCTCAGGGTATAAAAGACTAGCCCACCCCGGTCTATCTCCTAACCAACCCGGCCACCATCTTACTATACCAGCCCATTTACAGACATAACACCCCTCCCCTCAAAAAAAATGCCAAGCATGTGGGGAGACTTGAATAACGAAACCGAATTGTCTTTCATTTCAGTTTATTCAAGAAATCATTCCACTGTCTGCTCTTATTCTTGAGCAGCGAACAAAAAGAGTGAACACACCAAAGTTCTCTCATTTAAACCTTCTCACATCAAACCATTTCCCTCGCGGGGGAAATCACACATCTATATCAAAGTCTCTTTATTCACATTCATTAGCCTTTTATTTACATAACTCCCCCTTCTCTCTTCCCGAGCCTCAGTGGTCAGGAAGTCTTCTGTCCCCTGTCCTCCGCAGGGGGTCCAGGCTCTGTGGCTCCGCACCGCAGGGGGCTGGCTCTCCTTCATCGTGGTTAAATCACATATGCAGTGTCCAACATATACATGTCTCACAACACAGCCATATAACCCCCCCCCAAACGATGAAGAACAGACTAATTCCCAAAATTTAATAGCACCTTACTCACTACTGAATAATCAACACCAACATTCAGTCTGTGCGCCGCTTGGGCTTCAGCCGTCTGCCGAATCTGCTGTGCGTTGGCCCCGCCTTGCCTGCGGTGCTGTTCTGCTTCGGGTCTGTTGACTGAGGAAGAGAGTGGTTAATTGCCCTCTGCGGGGGCCTGCCTCGTCGAGGCGCCACCGCGACCGGTACAGACACGTCCTTCATGACAAAAGCAGGTTTTAGTCTGTCAATACTGACTGTCTCTTTTCTGTCCCCAAAATCTAGCACAAATTGCTTATCACCTGCCTCCAGCACTCGAAATGGCCCTTCGTAAGGTGGTTTGAGCGTTGCCTTAAGGGCTTCGCGCCTGACAAAAACGAAATCGGCATTTTTCAAAGCCTTGGGGACGAAAACTCGTGGAAAAGCGTGATGAACCGGACCCGGGAGCGTGTCTGCCCCCGTGCCAACTAACGGTCCCAGAGCAGAGAGAGGTGGGGGCTCTGGGTGCTCTGGTAAAAACTCGCCCGGCAGCCTCAGAGTTTGTGCGAATACCAGCTCCGCTGGGGAGGCGTCTAAGTCCTCTTTAGGCGCAGAACGCAACCCTAATAAAACCCATGGGAGTTTATTTACCCAATCTGCATCCGTGAGCGACGCTCTGAGTGCTGCCTTCAAAGACCTATGAAAACGCTCGCATAAACCATTAGCCTGAGGGTGGTAAGCCGTAGTGCGGTGAATTTTGGCTCCTAAGCCGTTGGCCATCGCTGACCACAGCTCAGAGATGAATTGCGGTCCTCTATCGGACGTAATGTCCGACGGAACCCCGAAGCGCGCCACCCAAGCCGTTAAAAAAACGCGAGCCACCTCCGCGGCCGTGGTCGTCGCAAGTGGGACCACTTCCGGCCAACGTGTGGTGCGGTCCACCATTGTCAAAAGATACGTGAACCCCTGTGATGCCGGTAGGGGGCCCACAAGGTCGACGTGCACATGGTCGAACCTTCTGGCCGGAATGCGGAACGGTTCTAACGGGGCTCTTGTGTGCCTGTGAATTTTGGCCCGTTGACAGGAAATGCAGGTTTTTGCCCATTCCTTCACGTGCTTGCGCAGGCACGGCCAAACAAACTTTTCCGCCACTAGTTTCACCGACGCGCGCACCCCCGGGTGCGCCAGTGAGTGGACCGAGTCAAAAACACGGCGGCGCCACGTGGCCGGAACCACCGGACGCGGGCGCCCCGTCGAAATGTCGCAGATCAGGGGGGGCATACCGGTTTGTAAACACTTGCTCTCCAGCCTCAACCCTGTTGGTCCAGACTGGAGCGCGCGCACGTCTGCGTCCGCCCCCTGGTCCGCTGCCATGGCTGCGTAATCTATACCCACGTGCACCGGGGCTGCGCGCGCTACCGTGCCGCTCCCTTGCGGCGCGGTCACGGTGGCCCGTTCTGCCTCTGCGCGTGTCGGGGTCGTGAACGCGCGTGAGAGACAATCCGCTACTACATTGAATTTGCCCGCGACGTGCCTAATGTCAGTGGTAAATTCCGAGATTGCGGCCAGCTGCCTCTGCTGCCTGCCGGACCACGGATCTGAAATTTTGGCCATGGCGTATGTGAGCGGCTTGTGGTCCACATAAGCGGTGAAGCACCGTCCTTCCAGCCAGAACTGGAAATGACGAATAGCCAAATGCAGCGCCAACAGTTCTCTGTCAAACGCGCTGTATTTTCGCTCAGCCGCGCTTAAAGATTTGCTAAAGAAAGCCAAAGGCTGCCAAACTCCGGCTACCTGTTGCTCAATAACGGCCCCTATGGCTAAATCTGAAGCGTCTGTCGTCAGCGCGATACGTGCTGCAGGGTCTGGGTGGGCCAGGAGCGCAGCGTCAGCCAAGGCTTTTTTAACCTCTGTGAACGCGCGCTCCCGCTCCGGGGACCATTCGACCGCCTGGGTCGGCTTTTGTTTTTTGAGCGCGGCATATAACGGTTGCATGATTTGAGCTGCGTGGGGCAGGAACCGGTTATAAAAATTCACCATCCCCAAGAATTCCTGTAGTGATTTGACCGTTTGTGGACGGGGAAAATCCGCTACCGCGCGTACTTTCTCTGGTAACGGAACCGCTCCCTCCGGGGAGACGCGGTGACCCAAAAAATCAATCCGCTCAACGCCGAACTGGCACTTGGCTGGGTTAACTATTAAGCCGTGCTCTCCCAGCCTCCTAAAAACTGCTGTGAGGTGCGTTTCGTGTTCGTCCTCTGAAGTACTCGCGACCAAAATGTCGTCGAGGTACACAAACACGAAAGGGAGATCGCGTAACACGGCATCCATCATCCGCTGAAATGTTTGCGCCGCCCCTTTGAGACCAAACGGCATGCGTAAAAATTCGAAAAGTCCGAACGGGGTTATTACCGCTGTTTTAGGAATGTCCTCCGGTTGGACCGGGACTTGGTGATAGCCGCGAACTAGATCAATCTTTGAAAAAATGCGCGCCCCCGCCAGGTGCACCGAAAAATCCTGAATGTGCGGGATGGGATAACGATCGTGTGCCGTAGCGTTGTTTAGCCTGCGGTAATCCCCGCACGGTCTCCAGGAGCCATCGGCTTTCGGTACCATGTGCAGCGGCGAAGCCCACGGGCTCTTCGACCTACGAACGATGCCCAGCCTCTCCAGGCTGGCGAACTCCTCGCGCGCAATGGCGAGCTTAACTGCATCCAAGCGCCGAGCTTTTGCAAACACGGGAGGACCAGAAGTGGGGATGAAGTGTTTCACCCCGTGCTTCGCGACCGTCGCTGAAAAAGTGGGCACAGTGAGCGCTGGAAATTGGGTGAGGAGTGTGTGAAACTTACCACCTGCTGTAGCGACGTGGGTCTGTACTGGTGGCGGGGACACTCGAGCTGAACAGGGGAGAGAGTAAAAAGAGAGTGCATTTACCAGCCGTCTATTAGCAAGATCAACTAACAGATTGTGTGAACACAAAAAATCCGCGCCCAACATGTTGAAACTCACCGCCGCTACTACAAAAGTCCATTCATATGTGCGGCCATGTAAGCATAAAGGCAAGGTCCTTCTCCCGTAGGTGTTGATGTTCGAGCCATTTGCCGCTGTAGCTCCGTCACCGTGGGGTCCAGCCACCCGGTCCGCGTATGTTGGGGTGATGAAGCTCACTTGTGCTCCGGTGTCAATGAGGAACACTCGTCCGGAGCGCGCATCCGTGATGTAGAGCAGCTTGTTGCGTTCTCCGAGGGTCGAAGCTGCTAGCGACCCCCGGTCTTGCCGTTTCCCGAACTCCTGAAGATGCAGGGCGGCACACACCTGCGTGCCTTCTCTGCGAACCTCCGATGGTAAAAGCAGAGATCTTCTCCTCCGCTGTGTCGTGCCCGCGCCTCTGTCGCCGGGCTATTGGCTCCCCCTCGTCGCGGCCGTGTTGCCGCCATCGTCGGCCAGTCTGGTTCTGCCGCCTCTGGCTCCCCGCTGTCTCGGGTCGCTGCTGTGGTTGCTTGCCCGCCGCAGGCGTCCAGGATCCCGTCTGCCTCCTGGGCCAGCTCCCGGAACTCCTCCAGGGTGTGACACTTTTTGCCGGCCAGCGTGCTTCTCGCATGCGCCGGGAGGTTGGAGAGGAAGATGAACTGAAAAATGAAATCATCGTTGTCCAACCCTCTCAGCTGTATCATCTCCTCCATCAGGGCGCTCGGCCTGTGTCCACCTTGGTCTAGCAAAGACAGGATCCTCCTCGCCCTCACTTCAGCCGAGGGGGTGAAAAACTTGATGAGGGTGGATTTCAGCTTGCTGTACCTGTCGGTCGCGGGTGGCTGCTCCACCAAGCTTTGCACGCACCGAGCTGTGCTGTTGTCCAGTTTAGCGATGACATGGTGGAACTTAGTGTCATCCACCGTTACTCCTGCGAGCGCGAACTGCGACTCTGCTTGCAGAAACCACGACCGTGGGTTATCCTGCCAGAAATCAGGCAGCCTAACGGCCACTGCGCTCGCCAGCTCTGAGCGCTGTGAGTCCGGGACCCTGAGAATTTCTTCGTTCATTCTCAACGTCGTCAGTCACCAATGTGGGGAGACTTGAATAACGAAACCGAATTGTCTTTCATTTCAGTTTATTCAAGAAATCATTCCACTGTCTGCTCTTATTCTTGAGCAGCGAACAAAAAGAGTGAACACACCAAAGTTCTCTCATTTAAACCTTCTCACATCAAACCATTTCCCTCGCGGGGGAAATCACACATCTATATCAAAGTCTCTTTATTCACATTCATTAGCCTTTTATTTACATAACTCCCCCTTCTCTCTTCCCGAGCCTCAGTGGTCAGGAAGTCTTCTGTCCCCTGTCCTCCGCAGGGGGTCCAGGCTCTGTGGCTCCGCACCGCAGGGGGCTGGCTCTCCTTCATCGTGGTTAAATCACATATGCAGTGTCCAACATATACATGTCTCACAACACAGCCATAAAGCACACAAATAACCCACCCAAATTTATCACCCGAAACACGCACTAATCAAAATATGTACAGAAATAAACAAAACACCTATCCAATCATACAACTAAGGCTGAGGGGCTGGGTAGACCACCAGCACCCCCCACACGGCTGAGCGGGTTATTCTGCCGCTTGAAAAAGGGGAACATACAAACAAAACCATAGAGCCGTGTTTCACAAAACCATAGAGCCGTGTTTCTAACTAAAAATAATCCCTCAACAACATCAAATAATACACACACACAATAAAACACAAGACACATTGTAATGGCAGCCCTCCACCCCAACCCCCACCCACAATGGGTACACAGAGTAAAACAAACAAGGGGTTATTCAAATAAAACAATCCAATTAAATCAAGCTCTTTCAAACACTCAGGAAACTGAATTCTTTCATTTGCTGCAAGCAATAACCATCAAAATTAAAAATCAGCACTTGCAATATATCACTCTGTGTGTAATGAATCTATATAATACTGTATATGAATTTCACTTTTTGAACTGAATTATTGAAATAAATCAATTTTTCAGTGACATTCTAATTTATTGAGATGTCCCTGTATTGCGGTGGAAAGATTGATACTTTATCTCAGGGCTTTTATTTGCTTACAAAATTAGCATTTTAGCAGCAGAGCTAACTAACAAGCTACTGTCTGCGAGGCCACTTTTTAAGGTCATCTTCTCATCCCTCGATAGTTGTGGGAAGTGGTATGATTATAGTACTCTTTTTGAGGTGCAAAAGGTCGTGTTCCCACATTTTTGATGCCGAAGTCATTGTTTTTTAACAAGGAAAAGTGTCCCGTTTCCGTGACAACCCCACTTTCTAAACTAGTACCAGAAGTTGCACCCATAATTCATGCAAGGCATCATGGGGGCTAGGAATAAGGTGGATTGCAAATAAAATATTTGCTGGAAAACAGAAACGAAAATAGTCATACAGAAAACAATACCATAAGACCACTAAAACTCGCCCCCTTATAATAATAGTAATAATACATTTTATTTCTAGGTGTGGGTGACCCCCACAACAGACTGGGACAAGCAGAGCGCTCAGCTGGGGCAATTAGTAGAACAATGAGATGTGTGTATTGAGATCAATAGGCAGCCTCTCTTTGTCTAGTTCAGGCGCCAGTATCCGGTTGATATGTGTGACTCAAATGCAGGTGTTCATGCTTCCTGTTCTGTGATGCAAATGTGCCTTTCATGTATTGTCTGTAGTGGGGTATTTAAACTGCATTTCACTCTGTAACTCTTCCTCTCTCTCTGACCACTGCTTCTGACACACGCATTCCCGTGTCTCCTGACGAGAGCCTCCGGGCCCGCTCCAGCGCGCCTGCACGGCGCTGGAGAGGGTTTTGTGATGGCGGTATGATTAAATAAACTCCCCTCAAAAACTCTCAGTTCGCTGCTTATTATTTCATGCCACTACATTGGTGACCCCGAGAAAGAACACGCTGACGCCAACAAACGCAGCACCCAGCGGTGACTCCAACGACAAGTGAACGCAGCAGCCTGACGCAAATAGACTGCCCTCCCTTCTGCTACAGGGAGATCTCGACGCAGAGCCACCACCAGGCGAACTCTCCGGAGCTCATCCATGACCGGGAAAGCTGCAGAAAGCGTCATTGTGCGATCCCCGCCTGAGATCTGCACATCCACGCTGGGACTGGTCGAGGGACAAAGATCGTCTACTCCCTCTCACCGCCCCTCCGCAACCACACGAGCCCGAGGGACAAAGATCGTCTCCTCCCTCTCACCGCTCCAACGCACCATGACCCGACACAGCGAACTACACCAACAGCTTCAACAGGGATGACCATCGGCGCCGACAGTGCTGATCTCCAGCAAGCTCCCTGACCCTGACTCGCCTCTACAGCGGACCTGCCATGCTCCGAACCCCCGCGCGCACACCGGGGGGTTACGAGGACGGCGCACCACGCACGGGACAATAACGGCTCCACAGACCGCCATCGTCCTTCGCCGCTGCACACAGAACCTTCAGGGCTGCTCACACACCTGAAGCACGCACGCAGCTCGCTCACAGGATTTTGTACGGGTCTCAGCCACAGCGCACAAGGGAATTCAGCCGTCAGCTGTCCCCGAGGGCTTTAGGGCTGCGCGCACACCTAAAGCCAACACGCCAAGTCCCTCACACAGCTGCAGCTCCTTTTTTCTCACAGCCGCTACGCAGCCTTGCAGCTCCTGTTTTTCTTCTTGGCCGCGAGAGGAGTCAGAGACTAATTTTTCTTCGCACAGCCGCTGTGGACCTCCACCACGTTCAACGGGACAGCCCCTCAACATCGCAGATCCACAGGCAATTTTTGCGCGGCCCAAACAATTTCGCCGTCCTGGGCCAGCACTTGCTACCCCCACCCCCCTCCCTCCACCTCTGCCTGCACAGAGCTTTCCCTGCTCGCTACCAAAGCCGGACTATCGAGGCCTCAGCTTCCTGCTGAGCCCTCTGGGGGGGGGAGTACTGTGGGTGACCCCCACAACAGACTGGGACAAGCAGAGCGCTCAGCTGGGGCAATTAGCAGAACAATGAGATGTGTGTATTGATCAATAGGCAGCCTCTCTTTGTCTAGTTCAGGAGTCAGTATCCGGTTGATATGTGTGACTCAAATGCAGGTGTTCATGCTTCCTGTTCTGTTCTGTGATGCAAATGTGCCTTTCATGTATTGTCTGTAGTGGGGTATTTAAACTGCATTTCGCTCTGTAACTCTTCCTCTCTCTCTGACCACTGCTTCTGACACACGCATTCCGTGTCTCCTGACGAGAGCCTCCGGGCCCACTCCGGCGTGCCTGCACGGCGCTGGAGTGGGTGTTGTGATGGCGGTATGATTAATAAACTCCCTCAAAAACTCTCAGTTCGCCGCTTATTATTCCATGCCGCCACACTAGGCGCCTTAAAAGGTAGATTATCAAAGAGAATAAGCTTGTTTAAACAGATGAGTTTTGAGTCTAGATTTAAATAATGGGAGACAGTCAATGTTGCGGATGTCTGGTGGGAGTGAGTTCCAGAGCTGAGGAGCAGAGCAACTGAAGGCTCTATTCCCCATAGTGATGAGGTGGACAGAAGGGACGGCGAGGTGAGGGGAAGAGGAGGATCTGAGAGAGCGGCTAGGGGTGACAATGTGGAGGAGTTCAGACAAGTATGGTGGGGCAAGGTTAGGAAGGGCTTTGAAGGTGAGGAGCAGTATCTTGAAGTTTATTCTGTCCTTTATTGGAAGTCAGTGAAGATGTTGAAGGACAGGGGTGATGTGTTCTATGGATGGAGTGCGAGTGATGATCTGGGCTGCAGAGTTCTGAAGGAGCTGTAGCTTGTGGAGGTATTTATTTGGGAGACCAAAGAGAAGTGAGTTACAGTAGTCAATGCGGGAAGGGACAAGGCTATGGATGAGGATGCCAGTGTGCGGAGTGAGGGAGGGACGCAGTCGGTTAATGTTACGAATATGAAAATAGGTGGACTGAGTAATGTTACTGATGTGAGACTGGAATAATAAAGTGCTGTTGTGGAGGAGGAAATCAGACAAGGCAACGAGCCGATGACACAGAACTTTATTCTCCTCCAACAGATACAGACTGCCCTGGGTCTCAAGGCAACCACTTTTATACTCTTTATTCTCGCCTTTGGGACCCCGGGTGTGAAACATTAACATATGGGATATATATATATATATATACTGTATATATATATATATATATATATATATATATATATATATATATATATCTACAGTGGAGTAAAAAAGTATTTAGTCAGCCACCAATTGTGCAAGTTCTCCCACTTGAAAGATGAGAGAGGTCTCCAATTTTCATCATAGGTATACCTCAACTATGACAGACAAAATGAGAAAAAAAAAAAGATTTTTAAAGAATTTATTTGCAAATTATGGTGAAAAATAAGTATTTGGTCACCCACAAACAAGCAAGATTTCTGGCTCTCACAGACCTGTAACTTCTTCTTTAAGAGGCTCCTCTGTCCTTCACTCGTTACCTGTATTAATGGCACCTGTTTGAACTCACTATCAGTATAAAAGACACCTGTCCACAACCTCAAACAGTCAGACTCCAAACTCCACTATGGCCAAGACCAAAGAGCTGTCAAAGGACACCAGAAACAAAATTGTAGACCTGCACCAGGCTGGGAAGACTGAATCTGCAATAGGTAAGCAGCTTGGTGTGAAGAAATCAACTGTGGGAGCAATTATTAGAAAATGGAAGACATACAAGACCACTGATAATCTCCCTCGATCTGGGGCTCCACGCAAGATCTCACCCTGTGGGGTCAAAATGATCACGAGAACGGTGAGCAAAAATCCCAGAACCACACGGGGGGACCTAGTGAACAACCTGCAGAGAGCTGGGACCAAAGTAACAAAGGCTACCTTCAGTAACACACTACGCTGCCAGGGACTCAAATCCTGCAGTGCCAGACGTGTCCCCCTGCTTAAGCCAGTTCATGTCCAGGCCCGTCTGAAGTTTGCTAGAGAGCATTTGGATGATCCAGAAGAGGATTGGGAGAATGTCATATGGTCAGATGAAACCAAAATAGAACTTTTTGGTAAAAACTCAACTTGTTGTGTTTGGAGGAGAAAGAACACCATACCTACTGTGAAGCATGGGGATGGAAACTGGTGGATGGAAACATGCTTTGGGGCTGTTTTTCTGCAAAGGGACCAGGACGACTGATCCGTGTAAAGGAAAGAATGAATGGGGCCATGTATGGTGAGATTTTGAGTGAAAACCTTCCATCAGCAAGGGCATTGAAGATGAAACGTGGCTGGGTCTTTCAGCATGACAATGATCCCAAACACACCGCCCGGGCAACAAAGGAGTGGCTTTGTAAGAAGCATTTCAAGGTCCTGGAGTGGCCTAGCCAGTCTCCAGATCTCAACCCCATAGAAAATCTTTGGAGGGAGTTAAAAGCCCGTGTTGCCCAGCGACAGCCCCAAAACATCACTGCTCTAAAGGAGATCTGCATGGAGGATTGGGCCAAAATACCAGCAACAGTGTGTGAAAACCTTGTGAAGACTTACAGAAAACGTTTGACCTCTGTCATTGCCAACAAAGGGTATATAACAAAGTACTGAGATGAACTTTTGTTATTGACCAAATACTTATTTTCCACCATAATTTGCAAATAAATTCTTTAAAAATCAGACAATGTGATTTTCTGGATTTTTTTTTTCTCATTTTGTCCCTCATAGTTGAGGTATACCTATGATGAAAATTGGAGACCTCTCTCATCTTTTAAGTGAGAGAACTTGCACAATTGGCGGCTGACAAAATACTTATTTACCCCACTGTATATGGGACGCAAGACATGTACACACATCAACTTACAGTACATAGAGCATGACTTATTACTGTACTTTAGCGCCCCGGTGACTTCAGGTGTGAACCTTGTCACAGCAGGGGCAAAGGGACCTCTTGTCTAGTCTAAAACCCCCTAGCGCTACGGCGCCCCTTGTTGTCTCTGCTCCTCTCTTCACTATTACCATTTCTCACCTCCCTCTCCCCCCCCAACTTCAAGCCCTGGGTGGAGTGCTATCTGTTATCGTGTCACCACACAACCCCCACCCCCCACCCCCGCCCCCGAACACCCAGAAAGGGCCCTAACCCTCTGGTCCTTTGACTTGAGCAAGCACCCGTAGTGACTGTAGCGGGAAGCTGCCGGCCCGGTCAAAGCGCCTTCCTGATGAGGTGTGTGGGAGGAAACGTTGGTTTGTGGAGGGGAGAGAGTGGGGAGGGGAAAGTTAGTTTCATGAGCACAGGTCTCTACCAGGGGAACACCAACCTGCGGACCCACCGTAGGTAGGCGTCTGTGCTGGGGAGCTTGGGCCAACACCACCTGTTTATCTGCCAACGCATAAGCAGGCTTAAGCCTATCAATGCAGACGGTTTCCTTACACCCCATCAAGTCTAACACAGTGTTTTGTCCCTGTTTCCAGCACTCTGAAGGGGCAGTCGTACGGTCGACACAGCGGGGTTCTGCGTGCAGCGTGCCTGACAAAAACGAATTTGGCATTCTGCAAGCTCTTTGGAATGAAGGTGCGGGGAAAACAATGGTGCGCCAGGCCCGGCACATTGGCAGCCCCTGTACTGTGAAAAAATTGCACAAGCGGATCAGTCCCGGGCACGGGGCTCTCTGGTAAAAAATTTCCCGGGGATCCGCAATGGCTGAGAAAAAACAAGCTCTGCAAGGGAAGCTGCCAACTCTTTATTAGGCGGGGAGCACAACCCCAATAGGACCCAATGCAGGCAGTCAACCCAATTTGCATCCGTGAGCGAAGCTCTGATTGCTGCTTTAAGCAACCTGTGAAAACGTTCACACAGCCCGTTAGCCTGGGGGGTGTACGCGGTGGTGCAGTGAATTTTGACCCCCAGGCTATTGGCCATCATGGTCCAGAGTTCCGAAACGAATTGCGGACCCCTGTCAGAAGTGATGGCCGACAGGGATCCGAACCGTGCAACCCAAGCCAACAAAAATGCATGAGCTAGCTCGGTGGATGAGGTGGAAGCCAGCAGGTCCACTTCTGGCCAACATGTGGTGCGGTTCACGATTGTCAAAAGGTGTGGGAAACCTTGCGATGGTGAAAGGGGGCCCACTAAATCCACGTGTACGTGGTTGAACCTCCTGGCTGGAATTTGAAATGGCTCGAGGGGGGCTTTGGTGTACTTATGCACCTTAGCCCGCTGGCACGCAATACACACTGCAGCCCATTCTTTCACATCCCTGCATAGGTGAGGCCAGACAAATTTTGCAGCCCCCCCCCCCAGTTTAACCTAGGCGCGCACGCCGGGATATGAAAGGGAGTGGACGGACTCAAAAACACGGCGGCGCCAAGATCTCAGAACCACTGCGTGGGGGTGGCCGGTGGAGACATTGCAAAGCAAGGGGGGACACCCTACTTGCACCATCCTGCTCTCCAGTTTTAATCCAGTAGCTGCAGACTGGAGCGCGCAAATGTCTGCATCCCTGGTTTGGTCGATGTCCATGGCGGGGAAATCTATCCCCATGTAGACCGGGGAGACTAACACGCACGACAGGCAGTCAGCCACAACATTAACCTTACCAGCTACATGTTGGGTGTCGGTAGTGAATTCTGAGATTGCAGCCAAGTGCCGTTGCTGCCCAGCCAACCACGATTCCGAAACTTTGGACATAGTGTACGTTAGTGGTTTGTAATCAACAAATGCGGTGGACTCGTAGCCCTCAAGCCAAAACTGGAAATGATGCGTAGCCAGGTGGAAAGCTAACAACTCCTGGTCAAACGTGCTGTATTTGCGCTCGTTGTTGCGCAAGGTACAGCTGAAAAATGCGAGTGGCTGCCATGACCCAGAGACGTACTGCTCCACCATTGCCCCTATCGTGACATGAGATGCGTCCGTGGTGAGTACTATACACACCGACGGGGTTGGGTTGGCCAGCAAAGCCGCATTAGCAAGCACTGTTTTGGCGTTCGTAAAAGCCTGGACCCGCTTGCAGGACCAGTCAATGCTTTCCACGGGCTTCTTTTTTTTAGTGCACTGTACAGCGGTTGCAGCAGCTGGGCTGTCCGGGGGAAGAAACAGTTGTAAAAACTGACCATTCCCAAAAATTACTGTAGCTCCCTCACGGTCTGTGGACACAGAAAATCTGACACCAAGTGTATTTTATCCAGTAGTGGAATGGCACCCTCCGGTGAGATGCGGTGGCCCAAAAAGTCAATGACTGGCAGCCCAAACTGGCAATTTGCCAGGTTAACGATCAGCCCATGCGCTTCCAACCATTGGAAGACCTGTCTGAGATGGGCAAGGTGCTCCTCCTCTGACGCGCTAGCCACCAAAATGTCGTCCAAGTAGACAAAAACGAACTGCAAGTCACAGAGCATCGCGTCCATCATTCTTTGAAAAGTTTGCGTTGTGCCCTTTTAACCTGAACGGCATGCAGAAAAACTTGAAGAGGCCAAAAGGAGTTATTACCACCATTTTGGAACGTCCTCTGTGTGCACCGGCACCTGGTGGTAACCGCGGACCAGGTCCACTTTTGAAAAAATGCACGTCCCGGCCAGGTGCACGGAAAAATCCTGGATGTGCGGGATGAGATACTGGTCATGTTCCATGGCGTTGTTCAAGCATCGGAAACCGCCACATGGCTGCCACGACCCAATCGGCCTTAGACACCATGTGCAATGGAGATGCCCAAGGACTGCTGGAGCGCCTAACGATGCCTAATTGCTCTAGGTTAGCAAACTCCTCTCACATGCTGGCTAGTTTAACCACGTCCAGGCGGCGAGGGCGTGCGAACACAGGTGGACCTTTCGTTGTGATAAAATGTTTGACCCCGTGTTTGGTTACTGCAGAGGAAAAGGTGGGAACTGTGAATGCTGGGAACTCAGAAAGCAAACGCTGGTACTTACCCCCTGGAGCTAGAACATTAGCGTGTGTTGGTGGCCCAACTCCCCAAGCTATGCAGTGCAAGGAGGAAAAAGAAACAGCATCCACTAATCGTCTGTTGGCAACATCGACTAATAGTCCGTAAGCACACAGAAAATCAGCTCCAAGATGGGAACTGAACATGCAGCTACCACAAAGTCCCACTGGTAATTGTGTCCATGTAAGCAAACGGTCACCATCTTTTCTCCAAACATCCTGATGTGGGATCCGTTGGCGGCCGTAAGATCCAGGCCGCTGCCTTCTGCCAACCAGTCTGCGCTGACTGGCAAAATGAGGCTCTTCTGGGAGCCAGAGTCCACCAGAAAACATCTCCCAGAATGTATGTCCGTGATGAAAAGCAGCTTTTCCCTGTCTCCAGTGGTCGCAGCTGCTACCGACAGCTGGCTGTCTCATTTCCTGGCTTTCTTGAAGTGGCACGGTAGCAGACAACGTTGCGCTTCCTTGCCAAAATGGTAGTGATAAAAACACAGCGTCCCGGTCCCGTGTCTCCAGGTGGCCGTCCCTGCCACCACCATCGGCTCCTCGACCTCGCTGGATTCCTTTGGAGATCCCAGTGTTACTGCATGCACGCTGAGAGGCCTGTTTGTCAGGATGATGCAGTCTGCCTCTTGTGCCAGCGCACGGTAGTTCCTGGTCGCCAGCAGCGGTGAGTTAACAAGGATCGCCTGCACTGTAGCTGGTAGGTTTCTGAGGAAGAGGTGAGCGAACAGGAAGGATCCGTCATCCCTACCCATTAGCAAGAGCATGCTCTCCATAAGATCCACAGCCAATCTGTCACCTAACTCCTAGCGTGTGAGGAGTTTTTCTGCCCTTTCCCCGTCTGAAAGGGTATAACGTTGCAGCAGCGTCTGCTTGAGAGGGTTGTAGTTACCCTGGATTGGTGGGTCCTGGAGCAGGCTCATGACTCGTTGCGTGGCACACACATCCAGCGCAGCTACCACATGATGGTATCTGGTGTCGTCCATAAAGATTCCACAGAGGGCCAACTGGGTTTCCACATGCAAAAACCAAGCGGCCGGAATGTGGAGCCAAAAGTCCGGGAGCCTGACTGTGACAGTGCACGCAGTGGTGTGTGGCTTCCGCGGGAGTGTTTCTGTGGAGGTGCTTGGCTTGTTCTCCATTTCACGTCTTAAGGTCACCAGTGTGGAGGAGGAAAACAGACGAGGCAACAAGCCAACAACACAGAACTTTATTCTGTTCCAACAGATACAAACAGACTGCCCTGGGTCTCAAGGCAACCACTTTTATACTCTTTATTCCCGCCTTTGGGACTCCGGGTGTGAAACATTAACAAACGGGACGCAAGACATGTACACACATCAACATACAGTACATAGAGCATGACTTATTACTGTACTTTTGTGCCCCGGTGACTTCAGGTCTGAACCCTGTCACAGCGGGGGCAAAGGCACCTCTTGTCTAGTCTAAAACCCCCTAGCGCTACGACACCCCTTGTTGTTTCCATTCCTCTCTTCACTATTGCCATTTCTCACCTTCCTCCTCCCCCCCCCCCAACCTCAAGCCCTGGGTGGAATGCCACCTGTTATCGTGTCACCACACTGTCAAGGATGACACCCAGACTCTTAACCTGAGGGGAAGGTTAGATGGGAGAGTTATTAATATCAGTGGAGAAACTGGAGGATTTGGTTAGGATGGAGTGTGTACCAACAAGTAGAATTTCTGTGTTATTGCCAATGAGTTTGAGGAAATTAGAGGTAAACCATGATTTAATTTCAGAGACAATCAGAAAGAGAGGTAGCTGGCAGTGTGGAGTGGGGTTTAGAGGAGAGGTCGCGCTGCATGTCATCCGCATAGTGATGGAAATTAATATTGTATTTATGAAAAATGTAACCAAGTGGAAGAATGTCGTTTGCACCACAGTCCTGTTATGCTGCTCATCATATGACAATATTATGAACAAGATAAATCACATCTGCTCTGTCACAGGTTTTAATGTCATGTCCCATCATATAATGCCACTACCAATCTTTAATTCTCTCAGAAACTGTGCCTTTACCCAATAACTATACAACAGATTTTTGAAATAAGGGCTAACCCGGCTACCTAGTTGAGCTAGCACAGGCTAATAAATATTGCAAGTTTATGAGCTTTTACTGCACATAAACAGGAAAAAAGCAGGTGAAATATAACAAGATCATAGACTACAGAATCTACATGTTAAGTAGTAAAATGACCAAAGCAACGGCCATTCATCAACTTACCCGGGATTATTAAGCAGACACTTTGTGAAATGAATGGTGATCTATGGAGAAAGATCCAATGTTTGGAATTGTTTGCCACTCCATGACCCACATGACTTCCGCCTCTCACAGTTTCTGTAGAAGTCTATTGGAGTGACGCAACTCTCATACAGCGCTGGGTACCACGTAACAATAGCCTATCAGAGGAATTATTTTGACGTGACGATGCAAGTGCCAGTGAGAGGTAAGAAGTAATTAGTGTTGTGTGGGGTTTTACTATATGAAGTGTGGTGTGATGACGCCGCCTTCCGGTTGCGTTATCACACTGCCCTATATTATGGGACGTCCGCCATGAGGGCTTCCTCTTGCCCTGGATGACTCTGCCTCGGTGTGTTACCTGTAGTGTGCTTATATATTGTGGTGATCCGTGCAGTGTTTTCCTTGTTCACTAATTATCTTCCACAGCTGCAGTTGCATCCACACCTGCTCCTACTAATTAGGCTGCCTTTATTAGAAGTGGAGCCCTACACTCCTGCACAGAGACGTCAATGCTCCAACAGGGTGAAAGAACCTCGCGACTCAAGTTTACCCTTCTCTTCAGCAGGGAGTTTTGCCTCCCTTTCATCCAAGTTATCTGCACCTCGTCATCTGGGAGTTTTGTCTCCCCAACTCAACTGTAAGCTACCATTATTGGATTCATCTCCTGCTCCTGCCTTCTCCTGCTTCTCTTCCCTGTGCACAGGTGGATCAACCTCCAGGCAGACCTTCCCCAACTCCAAGCGGCAGACCGGATCTCAGCCCGTGTGCTGGAGATCCCTCCCTCTCTCCAGCTCAGTAAGTGCCTCTGCTTCACCGGACTGACTCTGTCCTCTCTCCCCCTCAGTGGAGGTTTTCACCTGCACCCAGCACTGTAATTATCAGCATGGGCACCTCTTCATCTCAGCGGGATCTTGGTAACCTGGAAAAGGACAGAGCTGCTTCTTTGTTCTTCTGCTACTTCCCCTGTTCCATAAGATTATTAATTATTCAGCCAATTCAGTCTACTGTTGCAGAGAAACTAATATTCTCTTTCCCCCCCTCTCTCTGCAGGGTTGCCAGACCTCTCCCGCTCTGCACACACACACTTCCACACACATCCACTTTATCAATGAAGATCATTGTGATCCTAATTGAGTCTGTTGTCTGCTCTTGGGTTTTTGTGTAAACATGTCAGTACGTCTCCGTGTAGAAAACCCAGAAGACAGTGCTACTGCACAAAGACTTATCACCACGGAGGCTCGATTAGATCAGCTTAGTTGCCAACAGCAAGTGATCATAAATTAATTAACTCAAATTAATTCTTGGCTCTACCAGTTTACCTTGGCATTGCCCTCCCAGACTGCTTCCAGAGGTTTGGCTGGGCCGCTGCATTCCACCCCTTCTCCAGTGCAGCACACTCAGCTTACACCTGTTCCCACACCTACCCGTTTTAATGGTAAGCTGGGGGAGGCTCAAGGGTTCTTACTCCAGTGTAGTCTTGTGTTTCAACGGGTGTCGGAGGATTTTCCTACAAACCATAGTCAAATCAGTTATGTTGTTAATTTACTGGGGGGATGGGCCTTAGCCTGGGCCTGTGCTGTAATGGCCCGTCCCGATTATCCCAACTACACTTATGATCGATTTATTTCTGAGTTTACTGAGGTTTTTGATCATTCTGACCAGGATAATGTTCTCACCACCAGTCTCCTTAACCTTTGGTAGGGGGTCAGGTCTGAAGCCAACTACTCGGTAGACTTCCGGGTTGTTGTGGCGGAGATGTGGTGGGAGGATGCCTCTCTCTGCAGCATTTCACGCAGTCTCAGTCCTGGTCTCCGGGATGAATTGGCCCGTCTAGATAAACCCTCCTCATTACATGAATTAATTTAATTAGCCATCAGTATTGATAATCGGTTGAGGGAGTGGGCTAGTGAGCGCCGTTTTTCTAATCACTTGGGCTCTCAGTCTCGTCCTTCCCCTCAGTCTCCTCTCCCAGCCCTCCCTCCCTCTGAATCTCCTGAGGCCGAGGAGTCTATGCTGTTGGGTTGTTCCAAGTTACCCCCTGCGGAACAACAATGCCGCCGCAACCTCGGATTATGCAGGTATTGTGCCAGTGCCAATCACGAGGTCGCTTGCTGTCCCAATCAGCCAAAAAGGGAGTTCTGTTCATCGCAGTAGGGGGACTAACGGATGTAGTAAAAGATAAAACCCTTACACAACTGCTCTTACCTATTCGTTTTCAACATGGTCACATTGAAATCTCCCCTAAGGTTCTCATTGACTCAGGCACTGAATGACATAATGCACGGCTCAGGAGACACACACGCAGGCTCAGAGTAGCTCAAATAGCTTTATTAACAACAAGGGTGTATGAATGTGTGTCTGCGAGATGTAAATGTGTTGGTGGTGGCGTCTGCTTCGGGCACAGAGGCAGGAGACCGTACAGCCGGACAACCCTACGGGAAAAGCACAGGGAGAAGGGTGACGGGCACACA
Organism: Pholidichthys leucotaenia; assembly: GCA_020510985.1. NCBI lineage: Eukaryota > Metazoa > Chordata > Actinopteri > Cichliformes > Pholidichthyidae > Pholidichthys > Pholidichthys leucotaenia. Next base: position 170,236,504 of record CM035846.1, read on the forward strand.
CCAACACAGGAGATGTACAAGTTAGAGAGGAGCTTACTTGGAATGGGCAGGTGGCTGGCACAGCAAGGACGAGGTCCGGTAGACAGCAACCTGGAGAGCCCGGTGCAGCAGCGAGGGAAAGGAGACGGAGAGGAATGGTCCGCCGCCGGGAAATCCACCTGTGCACAGGGGAGCAGACTTGGAGAGGAAAAAGGTAAGGGCTTCTTACCGCGATGCTTGCTGAAGTGTAAGAGGGAACTCACAGCAATCCAACGAGTGAAGTCTGACGGCTTCAGGCCGAAGCCCAGGGCGAGGCGGCTTAAATCCCTCGCCGCTGATGATGTGCAGGTGTGTGTGCAGCTGGCGCCGCTGATGAGCGGCGCGGCGTGACAGTACTCCCCCTTCTAGCAGCGCCTCCTGGCGATGGTTTCTCCGGGTGCGCTCGATGGAACTCAGTAATGAGGGATGGGTCCAACACAAACGACGAGGGTACCCACTGCCGATGTTCAGGCCCATAGCCCTCCCAGTCCACCAAGTACTGCAACCCACGACCCCGGCGCCGGGAGTCCAGGATGGAGGAGACAGACCAGGCCGGATGGCCATCAATCATCCGGGGCGCGGGTTGCGCAGCAGGAGGAGGGCAAAGGGGGTCGGAGACTGCCAGCTTCACCTTGGATACGTGGAAGGTGGGATGGATGTGGAGGGAGGGGGGAATAGCTACACGCACAGCCACCGGGTTGATAATCCTGGTGATGGGGTATGGGCCCATAAAACGCTGTGCCAGCTTCCTCCTCTCGCCCTTTAAGATTACGTCCTGGGTCGACACATAGACACGCTGACCAACTCGGTACGCTGGGGCAGGTCTTCTGTGCCGGTCCGCCACGGCTCTGTTGCGCTCCGCCGTGCGTAAAAGCGCATTGCGCGCTGACGCCCAGATGGAGTGGAACTGCCTGAGATGCGCCCGAACTGAGGGAACAGTTACCTCACTCTCCTGCGCTGGGAACAGTGGGGGGTCGTAGCCCAGGGACGCCTTAAAGGGGGACATCCCTGTAGCAGAAGAGCGAGCGGTGTTGTGGGCGTATTCAACCCAGGCGAGGTGGTTACTCCAGGACGTAGGTTTGGACGCTGTGACGCAGCGGAGCGCAGCCTCCAGCTCCTGGTTGGTCCGCTCACACTGCCCGTTGGTTTGGGGGTGATGGCCGGAGGAGAGGCTCACCTTGGCTCCCAGGGCGTTGCAGAATGACCTCCAAACCTCTGAGGAAAATTGGGGCCCCCAGTCCAAGACCACGTCCACCGGAATCCCGTGCAGCCTGACCACGTGCTGGATTAGGAGGTCCGCCGTCTCCAGGGCGGTTGGAAGACCTCGTAGGGGGATGAAGTGTGCCGCCTTGGAGAAGCGGTCCACGATGGTCAGGACGGTGTCGAAGGTGTTTGAGACTGGGAGTCCGGTGACGAAATCCAGGGCGATATGCGATCAGGGCCTGCCAGGGATGGGCAGAGGCTGGAGCAAACCCGCTGGAGGGGCATTACCTGATTTGCTGGTGGCACACACTGGGCAGGCCCAGGCGTAGCGGGCAGCGTCCCTCCGCAGGCCCGGCCACCAGAAGGACCGTTGGAGGAGGTCGATCATCCGGGAGGAACCAGGGTGGCAGGTGAGCTTGGACGTATGCAACCAGTGGATGACCTCCCCCCGAACCGTGGATGGCACGAACAGCCTCCCCTCCGGTCCGCCGCCAGGGTCAGGTTCCACTTCCTGCGCCTTCCGGATCTTGCTTTCGATGTCCCAGGTGATGGCTCCCACGACGCACGACCTGGATAGGATGGTGTGGACCGTGTCCTCCGACTCCTCCAGGGCAAATTGCCTAGAGAGGGCGTCGGGCAGGCCGTTCTTGGAACCAGGCCTGAAGGTGATGTTGAAGCGAAACCTGGCAAAGAACAAGGACCAGCGCGCCTGGCGAGCGTTCAGACGCTTGGCAGATCTCAGGTACTCCAAGTTCTTGTGGTCCGTCAGGACCACGAACGGCAGGTCCGCCCCCTCTAGCCAGTGATGCCACTCCTGCAGCGCGAGCTTGATGGCGAGGAGCTCTCTGTCCTCCACGTCGTAATTCCGTTCCGCCGGGGACAAGCGCCGAGAGAAGGCGGCGCAGGGCCGTTTGACTCCATCATCTGGCGACCGCTGGGATAGAACCGCCCCCACTCCTGTGTCCAAAGCGTCCACTTCCATGATGCACTGCAGCGCAGGGTTGACTTGGCTAAGGACCCGGGAGGAGGAGAACTCCGCCTTCAGCGCCTGAAAAGCAGCCGCGGCCTCTTCGGTCCACCGGAACGGGACCTTAGGGGATGTGAGGCGGGTCAGCGGGCCGACGACGGTGCCAAAATTAGGGACGAAGCGGTGGTAGAAATTTGCAAACCCGATGAATTGCTGCACTTGTTTTCTCGATGCAGGTGTGGGCCATTCCACCACCGCCTTCACCTTCACTGGGTCCGGAAGCACCTGGTCGTGGGAGATGATGAACCCGAGGAAGGATGTTGTCTTAGCGTAGAATTCGCATTTTTCGGCCTTCACATACAACCGGTTCTCCAGCAGTCTTTGGAGGACCCGCCTCACATGGACCCGGTGCTCGTCCCTGGATTTGGAGAAGATGAGGATGTCATCCAGGTAGACGAACACAAAAAGGCCAATGAAATCCCGGAGGACGTCATTAATAAGGCGCTGAAAGACGGCTGGAGCGTTGGTCAACCCGAACGGCATCACCAGGTACTCGAAGTGGCCGTTCGGGGTACGGAAGGCTGTCTTCCACTCATCTCCCTCCCGGACCCGGACGAGGTGGTATGCGCTGCGTAGATCCAGCTTGGTGAACCAGGTCGCCCCCTGGAGGGAGTGGAAGGCGGTGTCCATGAGGGGCAGGGTGTAGCGATCCTTCTCCGTAATGTCATTTAGGGCGCGATAGTCGATGCAAGGACGGAGGGAACCGTCCTTCTTGCCCACGAAGAAGAATCCTGCCCCCAATGGTGATGATGAGGGACGGATAATCCCAGCACTCAGCGACTCCTTGAGATAGGCGTTCATGGTCTCCTTCTCCGGCGCCGACAGGCTGTAGAGTCGCCCAGAGGGTAAGGGTGCCCCCTGGCGGATGTTTATTGCACAGTCGTAGGGTCTGTGTGGAGGAAGAGACATCGCCTTGGACTTGCTGAACACCATACCCAGGTCATGAAATTCCGATGGCACCAGGGATAGGTCCGGGGGCGCAGCGTCCGTAGGTGTTGGGGAAGAGGATGGAGAGCAGGCAGCGGACTGTAAACAGGTGCTCATACAAAATGTGCTCCATGCCGACACCCTGGCGGACTTCCAATCCAAGACGGGGTTGTGGAGGCATAGCCAGGGGTACCCCAGGATGACGGGCGACACAGAGTTGGGCAGGATGTAGAAAGTTATCTCCTCCCGGTGGTTCCCAGAGATGATAACAGGAACGGGGATGGTCTGATGTGTTACTCTCCCCAGGGAGACACGGGAGAGGTTGACCAGGGAGAGAGGAGTTCTTAGTGCCTGGCAGCGGATGCCCAATCGGGTTGCCAGGCTTTGTGAAATAAAACTGCCCTCCGTGCCCGAATCCACCAGTGCGTGAGTGAGATGCCCAGTGGAGTTGTGGCAAAATCGGACGGGCAGCTTCAATTGGGTGAGGGGACTTAACCGATTGATGTCCGCGAGGCCCCCTACAGTGACTCGCGGACCCCGCCGTTTGGCTTCTGTGGACAAAGCTCCACCGTGTGTTGACTGTCTCCGCAATACATGCAGAGATTCAACTCACGGCGGCGTTGTCTCTCCGCAGGGGGGAGCTTTGTCCAGCCCGTCACCATCGGCTCCCGACTCCTCGGGGCACGATGGTGGCGGCGTCGCCAGGGGGCGAGCTTGGAACTGGCACGACGAGGCTCCACGAGGGCGAGAAGAAGACGACTTCCGCCCCGAGGAGCGCTCGCGCAGCCTGTTATCCAAACTGATAGCTAGAGACGTTAGCTCCGCTAGAGTCTCCGGGATGTCCCGCCCAGCCAGTTCATCCTTCAGATCATCGTTGAGACTGCGGAGGAAAAGGCCGCAGAATGAACGTTCATCCCAGCCCAATTCCTCCGCCGCTACCCGGAAGTCGATCGCATAGTCCGCTGCCGACCGGCTTCCCTGCTGGAGGCTGAGAAGCCGATCGACCCTGGACTGTCTCGGTACGAGAATGATCAAAGACCTCCAGGAATCGTCTCATGAATTGGTCATAAGTGAGGGTGGCATAACTGGGCCTCGCCATTACGGCGTAAGTCCAGGTTAGTGCTCGCCCCTCTAGGAGATTCCCAATATAACCAATTCGTCTATGATCTGAAGGAAAGTCTCCGGGCACACGGTGAAACACGGACTCACACTGCATTATGAACCCCCGCGCTCCGCCGAGCTTACCGCTAAAGCGGGCGGAGGTCGGAATGGGCGTGAGCCGAGTCGGTGCTCCCGGAGCCTGCTGGACGGCCGCTGGAGCAGCAGGAGCCGCGCCACCCTGACGAGCCGGGGGGAACGGCTGTTGGGGGTCCAAGCGGTCCAATCGGTTAGTTATACTGATCAACTGATTGAGAATCACCTGTTGCTGGTAAGCTATTTGGTCCACTCAAGCCTCGAGAGTGGTAAGTCGGCGTGTGAGCCCGCCGTCTGCCGAGCCGCTCTGCTGAAGCCGTACTGACATAATGCATGGCTCAGGAGACACACACGCAGGCTCAGAGTAGCTCAAATAGCTTTATTAACAACAAGGGTGTATGAATGTGTGTCTGCGAGATGTAAATGTGTTGGTGGTGGCGTCTGCTTCGGGCACAGAGGCAGGAGACCGTACAGCCGGACAACCCTATGGGAAAAGCACAGGGAGAAGGGTGACGGGCACACACCAACACAGGAGATGTACAAGTTAGAGAGGAGCTTACTTGGAATGGGCAGGTGGCTGGCACAGCAAGGACGAGGTCCGGTAGACAGCAACCTGGAGAGCCGGAGAGGAATGGTCCACCACCGGGAAATCTACCTGTGCACAGGGGAGCAGACTTGGAGAGGAAAAAGGTAAGGGCTTCTTACCGCGATGCTTGCTGAAGTGTAAGAGGGAACTCACAGCAATCCAACGAGTGAAGTCTGACGGCTTCAGGCCGAAGCCCAGGGTGAGGCGGCTTAAATCCCTCGCCGCTGATGATGTGCAGGTGTGCGTGCAGCTGGCGCCGCTGATGAGCGGCGCGGCGTGACACTGAACAGAGCTTTACTTCTGAGAGTCTGGCAACTCGGCTGAAACTTCCCTGTCACAATCTGAAGACCACATTGAAGTTGATTGCACTTCCCAATGTGCCTCTTACTACTGTCTCCAAGCAGACTGCCCCCGTCTCAGTCTTGGTTTCAGGTGACCATTGGGAGCATCTCAATTTTTTTTGCTTTACCCATTACTGCCTCCCCTGTCATTTTGAGTTACCCTTGGCTTAGGCTCCATAACTCCGTTATTGATTGGCAGGCAGGGAGGATCATTTCATGGAGTACCTTTTGTTTAAGTGCTTGTTTACAATCTGCAGCCTGTTCTCCCTCGGTGCCTATTTGTTCCCCGCCCATTCACCGGCCTGACCTCTCCTCGGTTCCCCCTGAGTACCATGACCTGGCTCCAGTATTCAGTAAAGCAAAGCCCCCCCCACCCCCACCCCACCCCAACCGCCCTTATGACTGCACCATGAACCTCCTGCCAGGAGCTCCTTTGCCTTCTAGCAGACTTTATAGTCTCTGCCCCAGAGCGGGAGGCGATGGACAAGTACATTGAGTCCCTAAGCTCAGGCATTATTAGGCCTTCTTCATCGGCGATGGGGGCTGGGGGTTTTTTTTGGTGGGTAAAAAGAGATGGCGCCCTTCAACCCTGCATTGATTTTAGGGAACTTAATAACATCACAGTGACAGATAAGTACACTCTGCCTCTCATCAACTCTGCTTTTGATTCTCTTCAGGGGGCCACTGTCTTCACTAAACTGGACCTACACAATGCCTACCACTTGGTCCGGATTAAAGAGAGGGATGAGTGGAAGACGGGGTTCCGCACTCTTAGTGGCCATTTCAAATATTTGGTGATGCCATTTGGGTTGACCAACGTGCCAGCAGTGTTCCAGCGGCTCATCAATAACATGCTGAGGGACTTTTTGGGACCGTTTGTATTCGTGTACCTGGATGACATACTCATCTTTTCACGTCATCCTTCTCTTCCCCCTCTGGACTGCTGCATCCTCTTCCCATCCCCAGTAGACCTTGGTCTCACGTTGCCCTGGATTTTGTGACCCCACCCCCACCTCCGCTGGACGTACTGTGATTCTCACTATCGTGGACAGGTTTTCTAAAGCAGCTCATTTCATTCCCTTTCACAAGCTCCCAAATCTGCCAAGGAGACAGCCAACCTGTTTGCCCTGCACGTGGTCCGTCTACATGGGATCCCTGTGGACATTGTTTCAGACCATTGTCCTCAGTTTGTATCCCAGGTTTGGCGATCTTTTTGCAAGACCATTGGGGCAACGGTCAGCTTATCTTCAGGCTATCATCCTCAGAGTAATGGCCAGTGTGAGTGCACTAATCAAGAACTGGAGGTTGCTCTGAGGTGTGTCACTGCCTCCAATCCTGCATTGTGGAGTTTGTACTTACCTTGGATCAAGTAGGCGCACAACTCCGCCATTTCAGCAGCCACGAGCCTCTCCCCCGTTGAGGTGTCTTTGGGTTACAACCATCCTCTGTTTGAGGAGGAAGAGGTGGAGAACGCCGTTCCATCAGTGCAGGCTCACATCAAACGATGTTGCTGGATTTGGAGGTCTACCAGGGCTGCTCTTCAACACACTGCTGGTCGCAACTCTGAGACCGCCAACTGTCGGAGGACTCCGGCTCTGCCCTACCAGGTTGGACAAAAAGTATAGGTTTCTACCAAGAACATTAACTTGAAAACTGAATCTAAGAAGCTTTCTCCTCTCTTCATTGGCCTTACCCCATTGCTCACATAGTCAATCCAGTTGCTGGCCACCTGTCTCTTCCTCCTACCCTTCATATCTGTCCTATCTTCCATGTTTTCCAGGTAAAGCCATTTTCCTCCAGTCCTCTGTGTCCTCCATCCAAGCCGCCGCCCCCTCTGGTGTTGATCAGTGGTGGTCCAGCTTTCAAGGTCAACCGCATTATGGACGTGTGACACAGGGGGCAAGGTCTCGAGTACCTGGTGGATTGGGGCGGGTATGGTCCGGAAGAGAGCTCATGGGTTTGGTCTTCATTCATCACTGATCGGCAGCTCATCAGGGATTTTCATCAGACTCACCCGGACACGATGAGTCGGCTGCCAGGAGGCAATAAGGGGTGGGGGTGGGGGGTACTGTGGTGATCCATGCTGTGTGTTTTCCCTGGTCACTAATTATCTTCCACAGCTGCGGTTGCATCCACACCTGCTCCTACTAATTAGGCTGCCTTTATTAGGAGTGGAGCCCTGCACTCCTGCACAGAGACGTCAACGCTCCCAACAGGGTGAAAGAACTCCACGACTCGAGTTTACCCTTCTCTTCAGCAGGGAGTTTCGCCTCTCTTTCATCCAGGTTATCTGCACCTCGTCATCTGGGAGTTTTGTCTCCCCAACTCAGCTGTAAGCTACCATTATTATCATTCATTAATACTCCCATACATGACATATTGTAATGAAGTATGGGGAAATACATATAAAACAAACATATATCCACTCTTTATGCTTCAAAAGAGAGCTATTAGAATAATCAACAAAGCAGCTTACAGGGAACCAACAAACCCACTTTTTCTTAAACAAAAAACTCTCAAGTTGAAAGATCTGATTGACTTTAAAACCGCAATAATAATGTTCAAAATGAAGAATCTATCACTGCCCGCAAATATCCAAAAGTTGTTCCAAACAAGGGAGAAACGATATCACTTCAGAGGAACATGTATATTTCAAAAGCCTACAGTGAGAACAACCACCAAGCAACACTGTATTTCAGTGCAAGGTGTCAGATTATGGAACGATTTTGGACCTGAATTAAAATCATGTACAAAGCTTGGACAATTTAAACAAAAACTAAAGGAAGAAATACTCCAAACATATTTACAAGACGACATGTAAACTCACATAAGGATTGACATATCCAGCCTGTGTTGTGTTGTAGCTTAGTTTTTTCTTTTTTTCTTTTTTCTCTGTGACACTATGTCTTAGATTTGTTTTTGAATAGTAACCGCTTAACTTAGACTAGCTCAGTTTTCTTTTTTCTCTCAGTCACATTTTGTCTTAGCCTTGTTTTAAATTGTAATCGCTCTTGTCTTGTTTTCTCTTTTTTCTCCTTTGAATTCTTGGATGGAATATGGGTGGGCAATATAAGCTGCGGCTTCAGCCATCACCCATTTCGGATAACTCACGTGGAATTGTATAGTAGAAGGAGTCTTTGTCTAATTTGACCTTGTTGTTATATTATACAGTTTCTTTTAACCTGTAATGTACTATCCGAAATAAATAAATTCATAAATTCATAAATTCATTATTGGATTCATCTCCTTCTGCTCCTGCCTTCTCCTGCTTCTCTTCCCTGTGCACAGGTGGATCAACCTCCAGGCAGACCTTCCCCAACTCCAAGCGGCAGACCGGATCTCAGCCCGTGTGCCGGAAACCCCTCCCTCTCTCCAGCTCAGTAAGTGCCTCTGCTTCACCGGACTGACTCTGTCCTCTCTCCCCCTCAGTGGAGGTTTTCACCTGCACCCAGCACTGTAATTATCAGCATGGGCACCTCTTCATCTCAGCGGGATCTTCGTGGACAATTTTGTCCATGGCTGTACGAGTTTCTGTGTTGAACCAAGGAGCTAGAAATCTCTGATTAGACTTTTTCTTTTTTAAAGGGGCCACCATGTCTAGAGTCTAATGCAGAGAAGCTGTAACACTATCTACCATGCTATCAATTACAAAAGGAGCAAGCTGTCAATAGCTTATTTCCATTGTGTTGACACATGGCATAGAGGAAACAGTCTGCATAAATTTGGTTACAACATCATCTGAGAGGCATCTACTGTAGTAATATTTTTCTTTAGGAGCCAAATAGTCAGAAATAGTAAAATCAAAGGTTAAAAGACAATGGTCTGACAGTACAGGGTTATGAGGAGACACTACCAGATTTTCTATTTCTATGCCATATATCAGAACAAGGTCCAACGTATGGTGGAGATAATGGGTAGAATTTCCTACTTTCTGAGAAAACCCCATCTAGTCTAATGTTGAATTAAATGCCATATTAAGGCAATCACTATCTACATCTACATGTACAGATGTGGACAAAATTGTTGGTACCCCTCTGTTAATCAAAGAAAAACCCACAGTGGTCACAGAAATAACTTGAAACTGACAAAAGTGGTAATAAATAAAAATTCTATGAAAATTAACCAGTGAAAATCAGACAGTGTTTTTGAATTGTGGTTCAGCAGAATTATTTAAAAAAAAAACAAACTCATGAAACAGACCTGGACAAAAATGATGGTACCCCTAGAAAAGTTTGAAAATAATGTGACCATAGGGACATGTTCAACCAAGATGTGTCCTCTAATTAACATCACAGGTGTCTACAAACTTGTAATCAGTCAGTCGGCCTATTTAAAGGGTGACAAGTAGTCACTGTATCACTGTGCTGTTTGGTAACATGGTGTTTACCACACTAAACATGGACCAGAGGAAGCAAAGGAGAGAGTTGTCTCAGGAGATTAGAAAGAAAATTGTAGACAAGCATGTTAAAGGTAAAGGCTATAAGACCATCTCAAGCAGCTTGATGTTCCTGTGACTACAGTTGCACATATTATTCAGAAATTTAAGATCCACAGGACTGTAGCCAACCTCCCTGGACGTGGCCGCAGGAGGAGACGGATAATACGAATGGTAACAAAAGAGCCCAGAACAACCTCTAAACACATTCATGGTGAACTCCAAGGTCAAGGTACATCAGTGTCAGATCGCACCATCCGTCGTTGTTTGAGCCAAAGTGCACTTAATGGGAGACGACCAAGGAGGACACCACTGTTGAAAACAAATCATAAAAAAGCCAGACTGGAATTTGCCAAACTGCATGTTGACAAGCCACAAAGCTTCTGGGAAAATGTCTTATGGACAGACAAAACAAAACTGGAACTTTTTGGCAAGGCACATCAGCTCTAGGTTCACAGACACAAAAATGAAGCATACCAAGAAAAGAACACTGTCCCTACTGTGAAACATGGAGGACGTTCTGTTTTGTTGTAGGGCTGCTTTGCTGCATCTGGCACAGGGTGTGTAGAATCTGTGCAGGGTACAATGAAATCTCAAGACTATCAAGGTATTCTAGAGAGAAATGTGCTGCCCAGTGTCAGACAGCTTGGTCTCAGTCGCAGGTCATGGGTCTTGCAACAGGATAATGACCCAAAGCACACAGCTAAAAACACCCAAGAATGGCTAAGAGCGAAACACTAGACTATTCTGAAGTGGCCTTCTATGAGCCCTGATCTAAATCCTATTGAACATCTGTGGAAGGAGCTGAAACATGCCGTCTGGAGAAGGCACCCTTCAAACCTGAGACAACTGGAGCAGTTTGCTCATGAGGAGTGGGCCAAAATACCTGCTGAGATGTGCAGAAGTCTCATTGACAGTTACAGAAATCGTTTGATTGCAGTGATTGCCTCAAAAGGTTGTGCTGTAGAAACTTGGAAGTCAGATTATTTAGCACCTCAGACAGAGACAGTGAATAAGCATGGGGGAACAATGCCCAGGGAGTTCCTGGCGAGAGAGCAGGAAGGAGTCAGAGACATAGGGTTGAATGCAGTGTAATGTAAATGTCATGCTGTGTGATGAGAAATGCCATGAAACGTATGAAGAGTGACTTTTGATATAGAGGAGAGCTTGCTGTAATGATTCAGTCTGTTCTGTGCTTGAGAGATGTGAAGTGTGTAATAAACAGTCTGTCCATGAATCCGCCTCTTATTTCACACACTCCACAGTGCAACAAAATATTAAGTTAAGGGTGCCATCATTTTTGTCCAGGCCTGTTTCATGAGTTTGTTTGTTAAAATAACTCTGTTGAACCACAATTCAAAAGCATTGTCTCATTTTCATTGGTTAATTTTCATAAAATTTTTATTTATTACCACTTTTGTCAGATTCAAGTTATTTCTGTGACCATTGTGGGTTTTTCTTTCATTAACAGAGGGGTACCAACAATTTTGTCCACGTCTGTATATTAAAGTCCCCTACTATAATTATTCTATCTGATTTCAGCACTAAATCAGCTAAGAATTTGGCAAATTAGGATAAAAACTTGAGTAGGTTGATGGAGGATGATAAACTGGCAAATAAAATTGGGTTTAACCTAAAATTGCTAAAATTGTGGAGATAAAAATAAATTCAGGCGTGAAGCCACGAGCTGGAAGGTTTTAAAGTTTTATTCCTCCATCATGAGACACACTGTAGTGCTATGCTGTGTGTGTGTGTGCGTGTGTGTGTTCTGTGTGTGCGCTCTGTGTGTGGGATGTAAAGTAAGCTCTTATACAGACAAGAGAGAATGCATGGCACATTTGCATATTGATATACATGTCAATACATATCAATTGCGTGTTTAACTAGCGCCAGACTTCCTCTCCTTAATCCGGGGATGTATAACAATAGTCATTGTTCTGGTTGTCCCCCTAGGGGCTCTCTGTCCATATGCAAATTGTTCTGCTTCCAGCCGCCTAGCTGAGTGTGAAGATTGAATGTCCATGTAGATTGTGGTGGGTCACCACAAAATGCCCAACACTGAGGACCAGGCCCTCAAAGGAATGATAATGTGTTTTTTGCTTTACATTAACTAGTAATTTGGAATGGTAAATTATTGCTACTCCTCCTCCATGACCAGAACTTCTGGGATTTTGACAGTTTAAATAACCAGAGGGAGTTGATTGATTTAAACCAACATAATCCTCTTGCCCTAACCAAGTCTCTGTAGGGGATATTAAATCAGTCTGATGATCAATTAACAGATCATGGACTAGCAGAGACTTGAGAGTTAGAGACCTAATATTTAACAAACCGCCTTTAATTTTTAAATTATGAGGAAGAACAGAGGCCAAATCATCCTCAGTGTGTTCAAGACATACTGAACGCACTGAGGAGCTCATTTAGCAGTAGACTACATCATCCTAGGTGTGCAACCGAGAGGTTTCACAGGCCCTTCCTACCTACGGCTGTCAGACTGTATAACCTAAGCAGGGCTGCTCGCAGAGATAGCAAAAAAACGTGACAACCTAATAGTATTGAATGCAAAAGACGCAATAGACTTAGACAAATGGTCCCCTCCAGTATACAACTAGGACAATATCGGTCGCTACGGAGGGTGACAATATGTATGGGTACATATTCATACCATGTAGGGTAACTAAATAGACGGTTATGCTGTTTATTCCATCTAGCTACAATGCTCCGCACTGTGTATACATATTTATATATTTATGTGTACATATGTATATTCACTGCTCTTATTTTTCTTATCTTCTTAAATATTGCTCTCTGAGTGTTGCTATCCCTGTGCTGTTGCAATCCTGGAATTTCCCCATTGTGGGACTAATGAAGGCTTATCTTATCTTATCTTAATTTAGAGGCTTCATGTTTAATTTGAGTTTTACCACCTTTTTGTTTAATCACTTTGGGAACTTTGGACTTTTGAGAAGACATTTGATTTCAGTGTTTTTACTGTGTAAATAATAGTTCAGAATAGTAAATAGTATGAATGAATGAATGAATGAATCTTTATATCGGATAGATTAAAAGTACAGGTTAAAAAAAACTAAATAATATAACAAAAGGGGAAAGAAAATCCAACAAGGTCAAATTAGACAATAACTCCTCTGATTATACAGTTCAACATAAGTTATCCGAAATGGGTGATGGCTGAAGCCGCAGCTTATATTGCCCACCCATGTTCCATCCAAGAATTCAAAAGAAAAAACAAAACAGGAGCGATTACAATTCAGAACGAAGCTAAGACAAAATGTGACAAAAAACTAAGCTACAACACAACGCAGGCTGGATATGACAATCCTTATGTGATTTTACATGTCATCTTGTATATATGTTTGGAGTATTTCTTCCTTTAGTTTTTGTTTAAATTGTCCAAGCGTTGTACATGATTTTAATTCAGGTCCAAAATCGTTCCACAATCTGACTCCTTGCACTGAAACACAGTGTTGCTTGGTGATAGTTCTCACTGAAGGTTTTTGAAATATACATGTTCCTCTGAAATGATATTGTTTCTCCCTTACTTGGAACAACTTTTGGATATTTGCGGGCAGTGATAGATTCTTCGCTTTAAACATTATTACTGCAGTTTTAAAGTCAACCAGATCTTTCAACTTGAGAGCTTTTAATTTAAGAAAAAGTGGGTTTGTTGGTTCCCTGTAAGCTGCTTTGTTTATTATTCTAATAGCTCTCTTCTGAAGCATAAAGACTGGATATATGTTTGTTTTATATGTATTTCCCCATACTTCAGTACAATATGTCATGTATGGGAGTATTAATGAATGATACAAGGTATATAGTGTGGGTTGATTCAGCAAATATTTCACTCTGTGTAGTATTGCAATTGATTTGGATATTTTACCTTTAATATAATTAATATGTGACTTCCAACACAGTTTATCATCAATTATTACTCCAAGAAATTTAGTTTCGGATACCCTTTCAATCTCTACACCATTTACACTGAGTTTAGATACTGAGTTGTTGTGATGGTTGTTAAAGACTAGAAATTTTGTCTTACTTAAATTGAGCGTTAATTTGTTTGAATCAAACCACAGTTTAAGCTTTCCTAATTCCTTTCCGAGTGTATCCAAAAGTTGTTCCAAATTGCTTCCACTGCATAATAGATTAGTGTCATCGGCAAACAATATTAAGTCCATTTTTTCTGAAACTTTACATATATCATTTATATACATATTGAATAACAATGGCCCCAAAACTGAACCCTGTGGGACTCCACAAGTAACCTTCAGTAACTGTGAGTTTTTGTTACCGACACATACATACTGATATCTATTCTTTAAGTAACTACTTAACCAGGACAGTGCTACCCCTCTAATACCACAATTTTGTAGTTTCTTTAATAATAAATTATGATCCACTGTATCAAATGCTTTTTTTAAGATCCAGGAATACCCCAAATGAATACTCTTTATTTTCAATGGCAGTTGATATTTTTTCTATAAATTCCATTAGAGCAAATGCAGTTGTCCTCTTGTGTCTGAACCCATATTGCTGCTCACACAATAAATTATTCTTCAGTATGAAGTTGTCAGTTCTCTCATAGAATATTTTTTCAAGTATCTTGGAAAATTGCGGCAATAGTGAAATTGGTCTATAGTTTGAGAATTCCCCTCTGTCACTCGTCTTGTATATCGGAATTACTTTAGCTATTTTCATTGCATTGGGAAATATACCTGTTTGGAGAGACAGGTTACAGATATACGTCAGTGGTTTCACTAAGCATTCAATAATAGTTTTGACTAAGAGCATGTCAATACCATCACAGTCCGTAGATGTTTTACTTTTAAACATTAACAATTTCAATGACCTCTCTCTCGTCTGTGTTCTTTATGAAAATGGAGTCTTTAATAGCAGTGTTTTTGCTTATTGTATCACCTGTAGGCACCGTAATGGATATTTCTCGAGCCAAATTAGGACCAATGTTAACAAAAAAGTTATTAAATTCATCTGCAGGTGAAGCTGCATTCACACTCTGAGTCGTTTTATTATTTTTTGAAAAATCGGTTGGGTAGCTTGTATTTCTGCTTTTATTTCCAAGAATACTGTTAAGTATTGTCCATGTATTTTTAATATTGTCTCTGTTTTTCTCCAGTTCTTTACTGTAATAGTCTCTCTTACTACATCTTATTATATTGTAACGGCAGCAGCTGTGTTTGTTTGATCCATGTGAGAAACATGGCAATTCTTGTGACTGTTACAATTTCCCCGCTATATAAGTCAACAGTGACATCCTTTCTAGTATTTGACCTCTGGTTGTACAGCAATGCCTCCCAAAGATTTGTTTTGGCAGGTATATATATTCACAGCCTGGCTCTGTGTGCCAGGCAAAAGTTGTTTACTTTGTGTGTGGGGGAACCCCCAACCCGGAAATGACCTTTGACCTCTGGGGAATCCCTTGGGAACTCCCTACCTTTTATTTATTTATTCCCTCCATATTTTCTTTTAAAACCTAGGTTTGGAAATTTATCCTTTGAGATTTAAGAATTATTGAAATAATTTGCCATCAAAAATGCATGAGGTATAAGATTATTCACAACAGGAAGTAGACGATTTGAGACTTCCTGTCCAGCAGCATACGGCAATGGACACATTCAGCATGGCTGGCTAAGAACGAAATCCAAGCCATCCAGCGGTTTACCTCAGCCCAGGTAGGGTGAAACTGTCATAATGATGAAATAATCCCTCATCAAACAAACTGATTAAGAAAGCTAGCTCTGTCCTGGGGCAACGCCTTGATCCGATGGAGGAGATAGGAGAGAGAAGGACGGTGGCTAAACTGTCATCTCTGCTGGAGTCCGAGTTCCACCCTATGCAGGACATACTGGATGCACTGAGGAGCTCATTTAGCAGCAGACTACATCATCCCAGGTGCACAACCGAGAGGTTTCGTAGGTCCTTCCTACCAACGGCTGTCAGACTGTACAACCTAAGCAGGGCTGCTCGCAGAGATAGCAAAAAGACGTAACAAACTAATAGTTTTTTGAATGCAAAAGATGCAATAGACTTACACAATGGTCCTCTCCGGCATACAACTAGGAACATACCGGTCGCTATGGAGGGTGAGAATATGTATGGGCACATAATCATACCATGTAGGATAACTAAATAGACGGTTATGCTGTTTCATCCCACCTAGCAACAATGCTCTGCACTGTGTGTGTTTATATATTTACATATTTATTCCATCTAGCTACAATGCTCTGCACTGGGTGTGTTTATATTTATATATCTATATATTTATTCCATCTAGCTACAATGCTCAGCACCGGGTGTGTTTATATTTATATATCTATATATTTATTCCATCTAGCTACAATGCTCCGCACTGTGTTTTTATATATCTACATATTATTCCATCTAGCTACATTGCTCCGCACTGTGTGTGTTTATATACTTGCATATTTATTCCACCTAGCTGCAATGCTCCGTACTGTGGGTGTTTATATATTTACATATTTATTCCATCTAGCTACAATGCTCTGCACTGTGTGTTCATATATTCATATATTTATTCCATCCAGCTACAATGCTCTGCACTGTGTGTCTGTGTGTGTGTGTGTGTATATATATATTTTATAGTAATATGTACATATGTATATTAGCTGCTCTTGCTTGCTTGTTTTTTTTCTTGCCTTCTGATTGTTGCTCTGAGTGTTGCTATCCCTGTGCTGTTGCAATCCTGGAATTTCCCCGTTGTGGGACTAATAAAGGCTTATCTTATCTTATCTTATCTTATATCCAATTATCTACCCGATATTTTGTGGATTGTTTGAGAGATGATGATATTTTTGAAGTCTGTTGAAGTGTGACTGGACCATGTGACTGACAGTGGTAATCCATTGCCTATGTAACATTTCACCTAGTCTCCATGCATGTGCGAAAAACTGTAATAGTTGTGAAAAAGTAATTTTTGAAGCCTCATTTTGTGAATAGGGATGTATTTTTGACTTGAAGTAAATGCAGTATTGTTCTGGTCGATCACTGCTACAACTTCCGGCCTGCATGGCTTTGGTAGTTCATAGAAGTGCAAATCTGGCAGTCCTTATTTACTGGATGCCTAGTTCTAGTCAATTTTATTGTTATGTTTTTGAATTGACATCTTGACTTTAAATTAGCTGAAATACCAATTTACAAGGTATTTATTCCGGGCTATTAATTGCAGACAAATGTGAGAGCCTGCAAGGAATTTCTGCCCTCGGAAGGCTGCGACACGGCAAAGTGGTCAGTGAAATGTTTAACTCTGTTGAAGTTTAATGATGGTTGTTTGAATATGCACATGTTCAAAGAATAGAAACTTTTTGTGTGTGTTTCTAATATGAAAATCTGATGTGCACAAGCCATACAATTTTAAATGTGGATTTGATAATCTGTTGTATTTGTTTACAGTAAATGCTGCATAATTTTTGCTGGTAGCTTTCTTGCAACAACTCAGTAAACCTAAGAAATCTATCAATTTGAGATCATAAATGTTTACATTTGTGTGTATGCAGTATGATTTAATTTCTGTAATACTAGAATTTTGTGTCCACAGCTAAAATAATGTTTCTTGTGTTTGATATGTTTCAGTCTTTACGGTGTTTGATGCAATAAAGTCAAAAGCAAGGACATTAAAGATGTGTCAAACATCAGTTATTGCACACCAAAATGCAGCTCATAATCCGGGGCCGGAACAGTAAAGACACTAGTAAAGACACTAGTAAAGACACTACCTCATACTCATCTGTACCAAGTCATCGTGGACGAGCGTGGGTGTGCAAGCAAAGAACGCTGCAGATTCAAGAGGTTGGGTCGTGCCATGTCATCGAGATCGTGATGGTGACATCCTGTCGGTACCACTCACCAGTGTGCTAAGTGCTAGTATATGACAATTAAGTAAGAGACATTCACTTTTCTGCTACAGCCTGTAAGTGAAGGACATGTATCCAGTGATTGAACCTTGAGGACACATTTTAAGTCAAGTCAAGTTAAGTTTGTGTTTCTCAAGTGCAAAGTCAAGTTTATTAGTCACTGAATACTGTGTTTATTTTGTGCTGATGTTGAGAGAAGTGTTTGCATTATTCTGTTTTCATTGTACATGTACTGCTTGTGCACATCCTGTTGCTAGCGTATTTCAATCAGTATTTTTGAACATCAATTTAAATCAGGCTAGTAAGATTAAGTAAGATCAAGGGCTGAGGTAAGGGCTGGTTGAGCTTCAATTCAATGATATAAGTATATTTCAAGATTCCTCAAATTTAATTCAATTTTGAATTAATCAAATCAAGTACAAGCTTAAAGTATTTAGGGAATCATATACCCCAAAGATAAGAATTCCCTAATTCAAGTATAGTTTCCATTCAGTTATTTTGAGTGGAAATTTCGAGGTAAACATAAAAAACACATTGTGTTTCAGGTTTGCATAATATTTTTTATCTCCAGATTTTCACTCAAGAAATCTGGTTGGTGAAAATCCCAATTACTAAGCCTGGCTAGCATTGCCTGTCAGACCATCCAGATTTATTCAAAGAGGTAATATAAATTACCATTTCATTTTTTGTCCCATTTCCTCACTATTTTCCATAAACACTGTACTGCAACAAAATGGCTGCAGCTGCCAAAAATGCAACTGAGCAAGAATTGGGAGAGCAGATCACAGCTGCCAAAGAGCAATTACAAGCCATAAATGCTGACTTGGCAGTTGAAACCTTGTCTGAGGAAGAGCGAGCTCAACTCAACACTGATGCAGAAACAGTACATGATGCAATAGAAACTCTTGAAATGGAGTTGGCTACAATCAGTGAACAAGAAAAGAATAATGGTGACAAGAAGCAACCAGAAGAAGAGAATGCGGTGACTGGGGTCCAAGAAAAAGAAGATGCAAGTGATCCAGAAGATGGCGCCACTGGCAAGACTAACCAGAACACTGCACAAACAAAACTCAGGCATGTCCCACTTCATGAGCTGAAGCAAAGAAGAGAGACATGCATGAAGAGACTGAAACAAGTCAGGCGGTTAGTGAAAGCAAAGGGAGAGGCTAAGTCTGTCTCACCAGAGATTTCTGCTGAATATGACAGCCTCAATGACAAAGTTGCGACTTTAGATGCTGTCATCAGTAAAAAGGAAGAACAAGAAGCACAGGTAGACAGAGCAAACAAAAAGTTTATGCGAACATACAGTAAAGTAAAGAAGGCTGTGTTCGCTCTTTTTTATGCATACAAAGATGAGGTCTTGGACACAACTGAAGATGACTTGGAAGACCTGATTCGCCTGGGCAAAGAAATGACAGCTACATATGAAGCCTGTCGAGATTTGTGCCCGCCAGACAAAGAGATGCGGCGCAGAGTCGACAGCGCTAAGCAAATGTGCTCAGACATGGCGAAAGCCTTGAAACAAATTGGAGAGAATCCAATGATGGCAGACAAGGAGAGAAAAAGCCTTCTCAAGACTACTTGGGGAATGAATTATTCCAGGTCTCTCTTTGGAAGCAAGTTAGACTATGAGTCTGATATTTCTGCCAAGTCTAAAGTCTCCATTCAGTCAAAGGTATCTGTAAGTGCACAGATTTCAGAATCTTCAACAGGCTCTTCAACAAGATCAAGTAATGCCTCAGAAAAGGCCGGGAAGCTGGCTGAATTGAGCGCTAAGCGAAAGTGTGCAGAACTTCACGCAAAGATAAGGAAATACAAGGTGGCCTTGGAAAGTTGTCATGAACAATTAGAAATAGCAGAAGAAGAGGAAAGAGTCCAAAAGTCAGATGACATCTCTTGTTGCAGTGACAAGCCTAGTAAAGGTTATCTGAATCCGGAGGCACCTGCTTTTTCTCCTGAGGCCAGATCACCAAGAGCTGAAGATTGCGCGAGCCAAGTAGAGTCACAGTTGGCCTTCATCGCCCAAACATTCTCTGATAGCGTCAGCAAATCAAGGCTGCCTGTCCCCACACCTCCTGTGTTTGATGGTGACCCACTCAAGTTCATCAACTTTCGCAAAAGTTTTGTGACACTTGTTGAGAACAAGGGAATTCCACCATCAGACAAGCTGTATTATCTGCAGCAGTACCTTGCAGGAGAAGCCAGAGCGGCAGTAGAAGGTTGTTTTTTCGGAAGTGATGAAGCTGCCTACAACCGTGCATGGACCACGTTGGAAGAGCGGTTCGGACACCCCTTCACCATTCAACTCTCCTTGAGAAACAAGTTGAGAGACTGGCCCAAAGTAACAGGCAAAGATAAGAAAGGTCTTCAGGATTTCAGCGATTTCCTGAGCACCCTCAAAGAAGCTATCCCCTACGTGAAAGGTCTTGAAGTTTTGAACGATTGAGTCCAAATCCAGGAAACAGCAACCAAGTTACCCAAGTATTGCAACACTAGGTGGACACGGCGTGTTACAGAAGACATAGATGTTGGAAAGGGCTACCCTTCGTTTCAAGAATTTGTCGACTTCGTAGCCAGAGAAGCCAGAGTGGCTAACAACCCTATATGCGTGGTCGCTCAAAACCAAGGCAAGTTGCCAACCGCGAATAGAGGAAACGAGTCTAGGGCAAAGACAATACGAGCACCTGGCATTACTCATGCCACCAACACCAACACCAGTGCTGAAAAAGAAACCCCTAAAAGTGGAGCCAAGAATTCTCCAGTTTGCACCTACTGCGACAAAGATCACCTCATCTACAAGTGCAATGCTTTCAAAGAGTTGCCTTATGATGACAAAATACAAGGCATTCAAAGCAAGGCCCTTTGCTTCAAATGTCTCAGACGTGGCCACACATCAAAGAAGTGTCTAGTTAAAGTGTCCTGCAACACGTGCGAAGGCAAACACCAAACTCTGCTGCACTTAGACAAGAAGAAAGCAGACACAAAGCTTACAGAGTCAGAAGCCGACAAAGATGAAAACACATTTGAATCTATTTCAAACAAAACCAACCAAGATTACATGAAGGGTTATACTTCAATGATCGTACCTGTTTGGGTCAAGACAGGCCAAGCTGGCTTGCAAGAAGTATTGGTTTATGCACTGATTGATACCCAGAGCGACAGCTCCTATGTCACAGAGGATCTGGCAGCCAAGCTGTGCATGCCACATGAAATAACAAGAATGAAGATAACAACTATGACATCTTCATCGGTGGTCTATTGTAAGAAGTTGTCAGACATCAAACTGAGAGGATACGACTCGACTGTCGAAGTCCGAGTCAAGTCGTGCTACACAAGAGACCACATCCCTCACAACAGGGAGCACATTCCTTCAAAGGTAGCGGCAAGTATGATGCCTCATTTGGCTCGAATAGCCCCCTTCATTCCTCCTATTCAAGACTGTGAAGTGGGACTGCTCATTGGATACTCCTGCCCACAAGCACTCAGACCGGTGGAGATAGTCTCCGGAAATCCCGAAGAAGCCTTTGCTGTGAAAACAGACTTGGGATGGAGCATCATTGGAGACCCTTGTTATGAACAAGGCAACAATGGCGTATGCCATAGGATTGTCGCCAAAGAATTGATAGTGCCACCACCCACTTGCAAGTGGGTGGTGGAAGTTGCTGGATCCACTCCAGTTCGCCTACCAGCATGGCATTGGGGTGGAGGATGCGGTGATCTTCCTCCTTCACCGTTCTCTGTCCCACCTGGAGAAGCCCGGGAATATGGTGAGGATCATGTTCTTTGACTTCTCCAGTGCTTTCAACACCATCCAACCGATGATCCTGAAGGACAAGCTGCTGCGCGCAGGGGTGGACCAGCACCTGTCATCATGGATCCTGGACTACCTCACGAACCGGCCTCAGTTTGTGAGAACCCGGGACTGTGTGTCCGACACGATCATCAGTAGCACGGGGGCCCCCCAGGGAACGGTGCTGGCTCCCTTCCTGTTCACTCTTTATACTGCGGACTTCTCACACAACACAACACACTGCCATCTACAGAAGTTCTCTGATGACTCTGCGATCGTTGGCCTCATCTCCAATGGAGATGAAGCTGAGTACAGAGGGCTTATCCAGGACTTCGTGGACTGGTGCCATCGGAACTGCCTCCAGATCAACGCGAGGAAAACTAAGGAGCTGGTGGTGGACTGCCGCAGGCATGGGCAGCCCCTCACAGTACCAGTAAATATACAGGGAACAGACATCGAGATGGTGACATCCTATAAGTACCTGGGTATTCATCTGAACAATAAACTAGACTGGTCACACAATACTGATGCACTCTACAAGAAGGGACAGCGCAGGCTGTTCCTGCTGAGGAGACTCAGGTCTTTTGGTGTACAAGGGGCGCTGCTGAAGTCATTCTATGACACGGTGGTGGCATCAGCCATCACTTTTGGAGTGGTCTGCTGGGGCAGTGGCATTACTGCAGCCGATAGGAAGAGACTGAACAAACTGATTAAGAAAGCTAGCTCTGTCCTGGGGCAGCGCCTTGATCCGATGGAGGAGATAGGAGAGAGAAGGACGGTGGCTAAACTGTCATCTCTGCTGGAGTCCGAGTTCCACCCTATGCAGGACATACTGAATGCACTGAGGAGCTCATTTAGCAGCAGACTACATCATCCCAGGTGCACAACCGAGAGGTTTCGTAGGTCCTTCCTACCAACGGCTGTCAGACTGTACAACCTAAGCAGGGCTGCTCGCAGAGATAGCAAAAAGACGTAACAAACTAATAGTTTTTTGAATGCAAAAGATGCAATAGACTTACACAATGGTCCTCTCCGGCATACAACTAGGAACATACCGGTCGCTATGGAGGGTGAGAATATGTATGGGCACATAATCATACCATGTAGGATAACTAAGTAGACGGTTATGCTGTTTCATTCCATCTAGCAACAATGCTCTGCACTGTGTGTGTTTATATATTTGCATATTTATTCCATCTAGCTACAATGCTCCGTACTGTGGGTGTTTATATATTTATATATCTACATATTATTCCATCTAGCTACATTGCTCCGCACTGTGTGTGTTTATATACTTGCATATTTATTCCACCTAGCTGCAATGCTCCGTACTGTGGGTGTTTATATATTTACATATTTATTCCATCTAGCTACAATGCTCTGCACTGTGTGTTCATATATTCATATATTTATTCCATCCAGCTACAATGCTCTGCACTGTGTGTCTGTGTGTGTGTGTATATATATATATTTTATAGTAATACGTACATATGTTTATTAGCTGCTCTTGCTTGCTTGTTTTTTTTTCTTGCCTTCTGATTGTTGCTCTGAGTGTTGCTATCCCTGTGCTGTTGCAATCCTGGAATTTCCCCGTTGTGGGACTAATAAAGGCTTATCTTATCTTATCTTATCTTATCTTACCCTGTGAGATCCTGAAGGTTCTCGACCAAGATTTCAGCGACACCGAAGATGAAGCGAAGGAGCTAATCTGCCAGGCCACTGAAATATGCAAGAAGGGCAAAGTTAGACTCCATAAGTTCCTGTCGAACAGCATAGACGTCCTGGAATCTATACCACCTTCAGAAAGAGCCACTACCGTCTCCGAAACAAACTTGGAACTGGAACCTCTCCCGGTTGAGCGCACAGTTGGAACAAGATGGGATGTTCAAAATGATTGCTTCAGGTTCAAGATAACACTACAGGATAAACCCAACACAAGAAGAGGCATCCTCTCTACAGTCATGTCAGTCTATGACCCAAATGGATTTGTTAGCCCTGTGGTGTTGCAAGGGAAAAAGATCCTGCAAGAACTGTGCAAGCAAAAGAAATCCTGGGACGAACCCGTCGAGCCTGTCATAATTGAACGGTGGGAGAACTGGAAAGACCAGTGCAAAAGGTTGTGCTCTTGCTGCCGGTTAAAGATTAGGTGACATTGTGAAAATCTTTATGTTGGCATGACTTTATAGTCTTCCATCATAAAGATTTCGGTGGGAGTGTAACGGCAGCAGCTGTGTTTGTTTGATCCATGTGAGAAACATGGCAATTCTTGTGACTGTTACAATTTCCCCGCTATATAAGTCAACAGTGACATCCTTTCTAGTATTTGACCTCTGGTTGTACAGCAATGCCTCCCAAAGATTTGTTTTGGCAGGTATATATATTCACAGCCTGGCTCTGTGTGCCAGGCAAAAGTTGTTTACTTTGTGTGTGGGGGAACCCCCAACCCGGAAATGACCTTTGACCTCTGGGGAATCCTTTGGGAACTCCCTACCTTTTATTTATTTATTCCCTCCATATTTTCTTTTAAAACCTAGGTTTGGACTTCCGGTCTGGACGCCATGGCGACTGCAGCTTAACACTGAAGTTCTCAGACCCAATCCAGGATAACACCTTGAAAATCAAACTTAACGGATTTTTGGAGGAGTGAAAATCAAAAGACAAAATCATCATGCCTAAAGGAAAACAGAAGAAACTGAAATTCTCCAGGCCAGGACACGTATCGGCCGGAGAATCCGAACTGGAAGATCTCCGTTCAGAAGACGAGGAACTGGTGATAGCTAACAAAAGGGTTAGCCTGAAATCACTATTTGAGGAGCTACGACGATTTCGCCGAGATGTTACGGCCGAATTTCGGGAATTCAGAGAAGAATTGAAAAGGACAAACAGCAGAGTGGACCAGGCCGAGAACCGAATCTTGGAAACAGAGGATCGAATAAAAGTGCTCGAAGATTCTGTGCTAGACCTACGCAAAAGACAAGCAGCTATAGAGGCTAAGCTAACCGACCAAGAAGGAAAACAAAGAAGAGACAACATAAGAATTCATGGTCTGATAGAAGGAACCGAAAATGGTTTTAACTCAATGGCAGAATGCGTGGAATCCTTACTAAGAGAGAAATTGGATATTCCACAAACCACCGACTTGAAGATAGAAAAGGCACATCGTTCATTAGCCGCTAGGCCGGCGGCGGAAGAGCCCCCACGTTCGGTGTTGGTAAGATTTTCCAATTTCAAAATAAAACAAGAGGTTGTAAGACTGGCCTGGCAGAAAAAAGGATTTATGCACCAGGAGAGAAAAGTCTACGTGGAACACGATTACGCCCCGGAGGTCCTTAAAAAGCGCAGGGAATACAATGACGCGAAAAAGGTGTTAAGAGAGAAGAAATTGCGCTTTCAGACACCATTTCCTGCGAAGTTAAGGGTCTTCTACGGCGATGAAACGTGTCTCTATAATTCGGCGGAAGAAGCAACAGCTGACATGGCGAAAAGAGGCCTCCCGGTAACGGTATTTAAACCCGCAGCAGACCCGAGTGAGAAGATCAAAGCGCAAACATGGACAACACAAAGACCCTCAAAATCCACGGACCAGCAGCGGGAAACCCAGCACCAGAGCGTCGCGGATAAACTATCCGTTTTCAGGTTGGAATAGCGACCTTTTTTTTTTTTTTTTTTTTTTTTTTTTTTTCTTTTCTCTTGAATCAATCCGCACATCCAACCCCCCTCATACAAGGTAACAAACATTAAAGGAGATGCATATTCAGCATGTGGTAAAACATTTCATGGAACAATCATATTATTTGAAACAAATAAGTCTTTGTAATAAAAAAAAACAAAAAAAAAAACTTGTTAAAATAGAAATGTGACAATAATCCACATGTTCTCCTCATACTAACAAATACTGTTTTTGCGTGAATGTTTGATGTGATGGGGGTGGGAGGGTGCACACAATTTCACAGGGTTTAGGCATAAAAGGAAAAAAAAAAAAAATCATTACAAGTTTGGATTGGGTTCTGAAACTCACGTTAAAAGCATGGGACTACTTTCAGTGGTAAGAGAGGGCCCTCAACACGTAACAGAGTTTGAGGAATTTCCCTCAGAGCCTTCACTCCATCAAGGCTCTTACAGGGTCTTTAAAAAGACCTCAGCTCAGGAAGTTCTTATGACAGCTTTTTGTTTTAAAGTTTTTTACACTATGTTCTTAATGTTTTTCTTGTTTTTAATGTTCTTTCAGTTTCTGAGTAGCACAAAAGAGGGCCACCACACAGTTATACTAAACAAAACAACACAATGGAGAAACAGGGTGTAACCAAAATAATTTCATATAATGTAAAAGGAATCCTGAATCCAGTTAAAAGATCCAAGATTCTAGGCAAAATGAAAAAAGACAAAGCAGGAATAATACTTTTACAAGAAACCCACCTAACAGACGTGGAACACAATAAACTCAGTAGACAAGGGTTTAAAATGATCTCTTCATCTTCATATAAATCAGGGAGGAGGAGGGGAGTAGCGACATTGATATCAACCAAAATTACATTTGAAAAAAAATCAGAACACTAAGATAAAGAAGGGAGATACAGTTTGGTAACTGGGCGGCTAGAGGGAGAAGATATCACCCTGCTGAATGTGTATGCTCCCCCAGGGGCTAACTGGAAATTTTATAAAAATGTATTCGACCTAATGATAACTAAAGCTCAAGGTTTAGTGATATGTGGTGGGGACTTCAATCTTAGACTGAATCCATACTGGGATGCTTCTGGTAATTCCCCACATCAAAATAACACCCAAAACAGGAAGACTCGGATGCTACTAAAAGAATTGGGAATCTGTGACGTGTGGAGGGAACTCAACCCCAGTGTAAAAGACTATACATTTTACTCAACTCCACATTCATCTTACTCAAGGATTGACTATTTTTTTATGTTTAATAGAGACATTGGAAGAGTAAAAACATGTAAAATAGGACTGATGGATCTCTCCGACCACAGTCCGATCTACATGGACTTAAATATCCAAAAATACACAAATAATACATTTTCTTGGAGGTTAAATTCAAATGTCCTGAAAGGACCATTGAAAGATGAATTGGAATCAGATATTCTCAGATATTTGGAAGATAACGATAATGGAGAAGTATCCCCTTTAATACTGTGGGATGCATGTAAAGCTGTAATAAGAGGAAAGATTATTGCAAAACTGGCAACCCAAAAGAAACTAAGACAAGAAAAACTATCCACATTAGAGTCAGAACTTAGGAACCTAGAAAAAGAACACAAAGGCAACACTCATTCTACTGACTCGCTCAAGATTAAGGAAATTAAAAACCAAATAAATGAGATCTACACAATAGAAATCCAGAAGAAACTTACATTTCTGAAACAAAAATACTATGAAGCAGGCAGTAAATCGGCAAAATTGCTAGCCTATAAATTGAGGAAACATCAAACAGAAAGAGCAATCGACAAAATCAGAGACCCAGTATCAAAGGAAATAAAATTCAGAATTCAGGATATTCTTAAAAACTTCGAGAATTACTATAAGAACTTATACTCCCACAAAAAACATAAAAACGCATCCGAGGCATTCCTAAACACATTAAACCTTCCCCAACTTACGGAGTCACAAAATAAAACACTACTGTCAGAAATACATCCTAAAGAATTGGAAAAAGCAATTATGAAACTTAAAGCTAACAAATCCCCAGGAGCTGATGGCTATACAGCAGAGTGGTACAAAACCTTTAAACAGCAACTATCTCCTCTCCTCCTGAAAACATTTAATTATGTCCTCCACACAGGGGAAATCCCCCCCTCCTGGAGAGAAGGGGTCATTGCAGTTATACCTAAACCTGAAAAGGATAAACTAGAGTGCTCCAACTACAGACCAATCAGTGTACTAAATCAGGACTATAAGCTTTTTACCATTATCCTTGCCAAAAGGTTAGAAAATATACTGACAGACCTAATTCATTTAGACCAAACAGGTTTTATAAGACAAAGACAGACACAAGACAACATTCGACGCACTTTACACATAATTCATCATATAAAAAAATATAACTTAAATGCAGTCATATTGGGATTAGATGCTGAAAAAGCATTCGATTTGGTTGACTGGTCTTTTCTATATAGAATCTTATCCAGTTTCAATTTTCATAACAACTTCATTAGAACTATCCAGGCATTATATAAAAAACCAACAGCTAAAATAAGGATTAACGGTAATTTATCATCATCTTTTGAACTGGAAAGAGGATGTCGTCAGGGCTGCCCCCTGTCTCCACTGCTCTTTGCAATCTTCATAGAACCTCTGAGCCAATGGATAAGACAAAACCAAAAAATTCAAGGTATTACACTTGGTCAGAAGGAACATAAAATAGCACTCTTTGCTGATGACATTTTAATATACCTAGGGCAGCCGGACACTTCTTTACCAGAACTAACCTCAGTTTTTTCAGAGTATGGAGATTTATCGGGGTACAAATTAAATATGCATAAAACCCAAGTTTTAACATTCAACTATGACCCAAATCATTATTCACTAAGCAAACTCAAAACTAACTGGGAGTCGGAATCTATGAAATATCTGGGGGTCAATATCCCGAAACAACTCAACAAAATTATATCACTAAACTATGATCCACTGGTGACAAAAATAAAATCTGACCTAGCAAGATGGAATATGATACCATTCTTGGGTACTGCACAAAGAATTGAAGCAGTCAAAATGAATATACTTCCACGTCTTCTATACCTTTTCCAAACAATACCGGTAGAACCTCCCAAAAAAACATGGCAGGAGCTGGACAGAAGGATCTCAAGATTCATATGGCAGGGCAAGAGACCTAGAATCAGATATAGAACCCTACAGCTAAACAAAGACAAAGGTGGGCTCGCGCTGCCAAATATCAGGGACTACTTTAAAGCCGCACAAATTAAAACTTTAGTAGAGATATGTAACCCAGTCTACACTGCACAATGGAAGGAGATCGAATGCCAAATAACAAGTGACATCCCCCTACAGGCGATAATAGGGAACAATGTCTTACCTAAGCTTTTGAATAACACTAACCCGTGGATAGAGACCCCGCTAAAAATTTGGTTTAAGATAGTCAGAGAGAATCAAACTAAAGAGCCCTATCGACTTCTGCAATGGATCGCCTATGATCAGGACTTTACTCCTAATAAAACAGACACCAGATTTAAAAAGTGGAAGGAGAAAGGGCTGATAAAATATTACGATTTTTTTAAAGGGCAAATCTTAAGAAGTTTTGAAGATTTGAAAAAACAAGGCCTAATAAATCAAGACCTTTACAGGTTCTTCCAGCTTAGACACCACATAAACAATATACTTAAAAAGGAGGTTTTGGAAAGGGCCCAGTCAGGTGTTCTGAAGGTCTTCTTAATGGCATATAAAGGGATCCCAGGGATCAGATACATTTCTAAAATATACCAAGGTCTTCAAGACTTAAAAGGAGACAACACATCTTATATAAAAGAGAGATGGGAAAAAGAGGGGAATTTCACTTTACAACTGGAAATATGGGAAAAGCTAAATAAACAGCAATGGAAAAGTACCTCATCCCTGCAGTGGAGAGAATTTGGATGGAAAAACTTGGCAAGATTTTTCAGAACACCTGCACAAAACAAATTTACCCATAAGGGACTGAACTGTTGGCGCTTGTGTGGTGAAAAGACTGCAAATCATTTTCATGTGTTTTGGTCATGCCCAGTTATCCACCAATATTGGACCAAGGTACAGACAATATTGGGGAAAATATTCAAAATTACAGTTCCCTTTTCTTTTGTAACTTTGTATTTGGGTTTACTACCGGACTCACTGGAAAGACGAGGAGAAAAATACTTATTCAATGTTTTAATATTGGCAAGCAAAAAAGCTCTAACTAAAAAATGGATGTTGAAGGACTGTCCTACACCTGAAGATTGGACTAACGTGATCCAAGACATTTACTCGATGGAAAAGTTGACATTCGCACTGAGACAGGACATGGATGTGTTCATGAACTTTTGGCAACCCTGGACCGCATATGTGTCTTCCATTAGATCTAATCTTTGACAAATACCATTTCAATAATGGTTCCGCTCTTTGTTCCAATGCTACTCAGATGCTCTTTTATCTTTATTTACTTACTTTTTCTTTTTGTTTGTTTTTTACTGTTTTTTTTTTTTTTTTTGTTATTTGTTTTTTGTTTTTTTTTCTCTTTAATTTCACTTTTTCTTTCACTTTAAAAAAAAAAAAGGGGGTGTTGTAAGAATTAATCTTCCAATGTTGTCAGATATCAGAAAATAAGGGAACATGTGATGAAAATGTAAACACTGCATTGCTGTAACGACCTGTATACCCTTTACAAAAACTTAAATTAAAAAAAAAAAACCTAGGTTTGGAAATTTATCCTTTGAGATTTAAGAATTATTGAAATAATTTGCCATCAAAAATGCATGAGGTATAAGATTATTCACAACAGGAAGTAGACGATTTGAGACTTCCTGTCCAGCAGCATACGGCAATGGACACATTCAGCATGGCTGGCTAAGAACGAAATCCAAGCCATCCAGCAGTTTACCTCAGCCCAGGTAGGGTGAAACTGTCATAATGATGAAATAATCCCTCATATCCAATTATCTACCCGATATTTTGTGGATTGTTTGAGAGATGATGATATTTTTGAAGTTTGTTGAAGTGTGACTGGACCATGTGACTGACAGTGGTAATCCATTGCCTATGTAACATTTCACCTAGTCTCCATGCATGTGCGAAAAACTGTAATAGTTGTGAAAAAGTAATTTTTGAAGCCTCATTTTGTGAATAGGGATGTATTTTTGACTTGAAGTAAATGCAGTATTGTTCTGGTCGATCACTGCTACAACTTCCGGCCTGCATGGCTTTGGTAGTTCATAGAAGTGCAAATCTGGCAGTCCTTATTTACTGGATGCCTAGTTCTAGTCAATTTTATTGTTATGTTTTTGAATTGACATCTTGACTTTAAATTAGCTGAAATACCAATTTACAAGGTATTTATTCCGGGCTATTAATTGCAGACAAATGTGAGAGCCTGCAAGGAATTTCTGCCCTCGGAAGGCTGCGACACGGCAAAGTGGTCAGTGAAATGTTTAACTCTGTTGAAGTTTAATGATGGTTGTTTGAATATGCACATGTTCAAAGAATAGAAACTTTTTGTGTGTGTTTCTAATATGAAAATCTGATGTGCACAAGCCATACAATTTTAAATGTGGATTTGATAATCTGTTGTATTTGTTTACAGTAAATGCTGCATAATTTTTGCTGGTAGCTTTCTTGCAACAACTCAGTAAACCTAAGAAATCTATCAATTTGAGATCATAAATGTTTACATTTGTGTGTATGCAGTATGATTTAATTTCTGTAATACTAGAATTTTGTGTCCACAGCTAAAATAATGTTTCTTGTGTTTGATATGTTTCAGTCTTTACGGTGTTTGATGCAATAAAGTCAAAAGCAAGGACATTAAAGATGTGTCAAACATCAGTTATTGCACACCAAAATGCAGCTCATAATCCGGGGCCGGAACATATATATGTTAACTTATTTTTGTATGTTTTATACCGCTGCTCTGCTTCTTTTGTCCTTTTCTTTAGGAAAGCTTTATATAATAAATTTTTCTTTTTACACGCCTTTTGTAATCCTTTGGTTAACCATGGCTTATCGGCAAATTTATGTTTAAGCTTTTTCTTTACTAATGGACAATTTTTTTCGTAAAGAGTGGTTACAATGTTTATAAATGTGTCATAGGCTTCATTTACATCTGATACATAGATTTCTGTCCAGTCTTGCTTCAGCAAGTCCTCTTTAAAAGAACTGATTGCATTTTGTGATTTGTATCTGAACGATTTTAAGATTTTTTTCTGTATGGGCCCCCGTGTGGCCATGGATAAGTGCAAAGGTTGGCAAGTGGTCACTTATATCATTTATCAATAATCCACTTTCTATTTTCTTATCAATAATATTAACAAACAGGTTATCAATAAGTGTAGCAGTGTGAACTGTGATTCTACTGGGATGTGTTATTGTGGGATATAGACTCATGCTGTACATAGAGTTCATGAACTCTGTTATTACATTTTGTTGATGTGGATTTAGTAAATCAATATTGAAATCTCCACAAATTACTACCATTTTCTTACTAGTAATATTATTGTACAGCTCGACTAATTTATCTCTGAATGTCTCAATGCAAGTTCCCGGCGATATATATATACAACTTATAATTAGATTTTTTGTTTTATCTTGGTCAATCTCAACAGTAACACATTCCAAAATCCCTGGTAGTGCAAAGGACATTCCATTTACAAGCTAACACCTATACAGGTCATCAATATACAGTGCAACACCACCACCCTTTTTTTGAGATCTGTTAATATGAAACATCTGATATCCCTCTATTGCCATCAGGGGAGCCTGCTCTTCATTTAGCCAAGTTTCAGAGACTGTGATAGCTGTAAATTTTCTGTCTAGCTGTTTTAAATAGTCCTGAATCTGTGGAAAGTTTTTGTTAAGACTTCTGCTGTTGAAGTGTATTATTGATAGTTTACCATCTAGTTGCACTTGACTTTTGAATTGCTTTTCAGTGTAATATTCACAATGGTTATGAATATTATTGAAAAAGTGGTTATCAGGATCAATATCGTTCTCCATCTCTTGTAGTTTATGTTCAGCATAATGGCATATTTTCAGAGTTTGAGTTTCCTTACTCTGTGTCAAATGACTTCCTCCAACTGGGGATAATTGATGT
Organism: Pholidichthys leucotaenia; assembly: GCA_020510985.1. Lineage (NCBI taxonomy): Eukaryota > Metazoa > Chordata > Actinopteri > Cichliformes > Pholidichthyidae > Pholidichthys > Pholidichthys leucotaenia. The sequence goes on from CM035846.1 coordinate 170,268,718, forward strand.
CTACTCAAGTCAGTCATAAGTTTTTTGTTTGTTTTGCTTATTTTTTTTTTTAAAGTACTGTAACGTCGGGGCCATTTTAAGGGAGCCAGGGATTTCCCAGCATGCTTTGCCAGTTTGAAACGTTACTGTGTGTGTTAAATGTGTTACTTCTGAGTTATACTGCTGTGTCATTATAACTGCATTATAATGACCCAGCAGTGTTTAGCAGGATTAGGGCAAGATGTATCATGTGTGTGTAACCATGATTGAAACGGAGGTCTGGGGGAATGACCTCCACTGCTCTGTGTACTAAGTTGCAGGTTGGGGGTTGGTGGTGTGTAAATAAAGCCTGTTCATCACAACCATCTTGCTCCTCTTTCTTTGTGTGAATCCCTGCAAACGTCACACTGGTGTCAGGAGTGGGATATGGAGCGAGATGAGGATCCAGGCGGAGGTACAGCGGCCGGAGCGATTCATCGCTCAGCCGGGAACGGAGTGTAGAGCTGAGACGCCGGCCCCTGGAGAGCTTCGCCGCGATGGACAGAGCAGAGCAAACCAGCCCCGCTTCCCGCCCTTTTCAGGGCAAGACGGGCTGGCGATTCCAGAGCGACTAGGAGCGGCAATCGACCGGGAGATGACAGTGTCATCCATCCAGCAGCGGGCCAAGATTCCCCGCTACAACGGCGAGAACCTGTTGGATGACCGCCTGGCCCAGATCGAGCTGGCTGCCGCGCTGATCATCAGAGGAAACCACCGTGCTGAGAGCGAGTGGAGGAGGAGCTACGGCACATCACAGCAGCGCGTGCACGAAGGAGACAGCCGTGGCGACGCGAGGAAGGACGGCTTCCGCTGCACAGAGCCAGGATACATGGCATGGTACTGCCCCGCACACAGCGCACGACAAACTGGCCCCTCGCCGACGCTAAATTAGAGCGAGGTGGCATGGACGGGGAAAAAGCCGCCTCCTGCAGATGCTTCCCCCGGCAGATGACGTCACAGGCGCAGGAGCGACGCAGCGGAGCGAGCAGGACGAAGATGCGGCCATTTTCCAGGCGCGGCAAGGGCTGGACGCATGGACGCGGGCCAGCGGCCGCCTGGAAGAACTAGCAGCGGTGGGAGTCGGCCAGAGCGGGCCTGGGACTCCCGCTGCCAGGGAAGGGACTGTGCGTGGTCCTACAGAGGCTGTCAGATGTGTCCATCCGCCCGCTGATGGCCAAACCGGAACCCTACCCCAACCAGATGCTCTGACCGAGACTCAGATGGCCCGTGCATGCCGCCCTGGCACCGGGCTGACTCGCGTTGGATTTCTGAAGGTGGACTTTGAATTTTCTGGGGACAGAAACCAGTCCAGAGGGGGGCAGTGTAACGTCGGGGCCATTTTAAGGGAGCCAGGGATTTCCCAGCATGCTTTGCCAGTTTGAAACGTTACTGTGTGTGTTAAATGCGTTACTTCTGAGTTATACTGCTGTGTCATTATAACTGCATTATAATGACCCAGCAGTGTTTAGCAGGATTAGGGCAAGATGTATCATGTGTGTGTAACCATGATTGAAATGGAGGTCTGGGGGAATGACCTCCACTGCTCTGTGTACTAAGTTGCAGGTTGGGGGTTGGTGGTGTGTAAATAAAGCCTGTTCATCACAACCATCTTGCTCCTCTTTCTTTGTGTGAATCCCTGCAAACGTCACAGTACATTGACATGGTATGCCAAAAGAACTATTCTTACCGTGTGTGTGAATGTGGATTATCATTGTCTCTTAATTTTCTTAATCAGTGTTCATGTGTATTTATTTAAGTCAGTAACATCTCTGATCATTATACTCTTTGCTTGCTCAGGTGTTCCATTTAGTTTTGTGGAGAATGTGTTGAAGGATGAGACTTGAGTTTATTCCTCAGATTCAGCTTTATTCACAATCATATACTACAACAATTTCAAAGCAGGAAAAGAGGATGAATCTTCTCACATCTGTCCTTTTATTGACCATTTGCTGTGACGTCACACCTTTTGTTTACGCCGCCATCTTGGACGGCGGAAGTGAGTGGACGGCGCATTCAGCAGCTGTTCAGCGGTGTACCAGATCTCGATATATTTACCTGATTTCAACCTACGTCTTTGTTTTATTTTATGTTGGCATTGAATTAGACTATGTTGTTTCACTTCTGTGCCTTTGGGTGTACAAATTGCCAGAAAAAGGGATCCAACTTGAAGTTTTACCGGCTCCCAGCTGACGAAGACAGGCGCAGGAGGTGGGTGGCAGCGCTGAAGAGGAAAGATTGCATAGCCGCCTTACTCGCGGCTATGCAATCAACATTTTATGTGATGCACGCAATGAAATAACCTGAAAATTATATATAACAATTAAATTTATTAAGTCATGATATATTTTACATGCAATAGCTAAGCTAGTTGTACAACAAAGAAATATTCTATTTGGCCAATACATTTTATTATTTTTAGTAAACCTCAGGTGATGATACAACCACAATCTACATGCCACACACACTTAGTTCTTCAGATTTTTCTGACTCCTTGAAATTGCTCTACAATCTGGACAGCACCACTTTTTCTTTGGAACATTTTTCAACCTGAGACACTGTACATGGAACTGACCAATTTGACAAAAGCCAGACTCACAGGTTACAATAGATGCATCACCACAGGTTTTTCTGCAGTAGCAAATGACACTAGTATTATCACCTTTTGGGGTTTCTTTTGTCTTACAAGATATATGAAACAAATTTGGATTTTTGGTATACCATTTGGCGAGTAGTTCTGGTAAAATGACAGACCTGTGATATTTACCAACAAGTTGGAACTTTCTCATTAAAAAAGAGGTCATCAAACTCAATTCTTTGAACATTACAACCTTTTTGAGTCCAGAGAACAAAGTCACAGTAAGAAAGTTCTGTGACACCCAGTTGAGCTTGGATTTGGTAGAAATATTTATGAGATGGTTTCAGCTTGATGTCGCCATCACTATTGCTTGCACAAAACTGAGGGTCTTCCACCGCTTCCTCTAAAGCCTGATTCCTCTTACAGAAAGGACATTTCACCTCCACCAGACCCTCCCCACAGCAGCTACAGGAGACAAATCCATCCGGAGAGGCACCCATAAAGGGGAAGCGCTGACTGAGGACTAGTCCAGCATCACACACTAGTAGATCCTGGTGCTGAGAAGACCTGATTTCTTCATACTGATCACGGGCCACTTTCTCATGGTCGCATCCCCATCTGTAAACAAATCGGCAAAATTATTGACAGAGTACAAAAAAAAATGTACCAGTATTCCTTAAAACCAATATAGAACTATTTTCTGAAAGAAATCTGAATATTTTACATAGCACAATGAAATGACAATTTTTTTAGAATTATGTCTTCTTTACAATTTAAATGTTGTCAGTTTCCATGATCAACCAACTTAGTACTCAATGATTCAATACAGCACCAAAAGTAGCTTACAAGTAAGTAGCTAAGCATAGCAGGATAAAAAGAGATGATTACCGGTAAAAAAAAACAATTCAGGAATTGCATGCAGCCTTGGCGGAGGTTTGCGCTCTCCGAGTGCTTTTCTAGTCTCTTACTTTGTTGCTTTACTGGTAAAACTAACTGGGTAGCATATCTTGTTCAGCAGGCTTCTCGAAGGAGCGTCAAGATGAGTCTGTGCAGCTTCTTTGAAGATGGATGCCGTTATTCTGCCAACTCGCCGCTGATGCCACAACACACACTTGTTCCGCGATCTGGTAGTTTCTTCAACAAATTTTACCTGCAGAAGAAACAATGTCTTATATAACTAACCTAAATTTTCCTGCATAGATATTATGACGTCCCACATAATGATTATGTAGCATTTAATAGACTGTAAAGCACTTTAAAAGTTGTTATTTTTAGAAATAAATTTTAAAACATTTGCAGAAAAATTACCTGCTCAGGAGTGACTTTCAGAAGTTGTTGTACCTGTTCACATCTATTCAACAGCTGCTCAAAGGTAAGCTGAAGACAATCAGGACTAAAAAGGGTATCCAGAGAAGCAGGACAATCATTGTGGGCCACCTGCAAATATAATTAGATGTTCTTTTCAACTGACGTGTAGTTATACAGTTGTGGAACACTGCATATTTAGTTCTGTTCATCAGTCTTCATTCATTTTCGATTATACATTAGACATGATGCCATTTTCATTCATCTGAAAAATCAAGGAAAAAAATTGTACCAAAGCTATTAACCTGTGGAATGTACTCCTGATTATAAGGCTCAACCAGAGATAGTATAGCACACCGTTTGCCTGTCATTCTAGAAGTTTGATGCAGCCTTTGATACAATGCTCGGTGATCATCATCTGATGGAGGGGCAGTGGGCTTGCTTTCCCTTTTACGGGGAATATGTTTTTTTTTCTGCATTGACATCCGTTGTTTTGTTTTGGGTTTTGAAAAATCGATATCACGCAATGCAGCAAAAGGAAGCTTCAAGTTTGCTGTTGGTGTATTCCAGGCGCAGGGAACATCAGTGCAAGTCTGGCCTTGAGACAGGCGGACAGCACACTCAACAGCAAACAACACAGCTGCAACATGTAAACAAGTCTCTCCTAACCCTGCCATACAAGTACAGTGTGAAGACGATATGATACCATCTTGATTCATGATCACCCAGGGTTTCAGTGGGGGGTCCGACATCTTCTGGGAGTGATGTACCTGTAGTGGATAAATATTCTTATAATTAATATGTGGGTATGATGACTTTTTATCTGGATATAAGTCTTTCTTGTATAGACTGAACAATAAAATTTGTAATATATCTAATAGTGTTGGGAGTTGTTTATCGAGTATTCTATTGATAAGACAAGTATTTAAAAATCCTTTTACAGAATATATAGATCTATAAAAATATTTATTTTTTAATTTAATTGAGATTATATACAGCTAATAATAATAATAATAATAATTGAATATTTTATAAAATTTTAATTATCACTTAATAGATTCTATATAACATGACAAATCTATACAGTAGGGGAGAGAATAGAGTCTGAATTTTGGAAAAAATAAAGGAAAAATACCTGAGCCGTCACGACATAGTGGACCGTTGAAGTGATGACTGGGGATATCAGCACATTTCTCACAAGCCCAGCAACAAAATATAAGCGTCCAAACTTTTGTAGGCTTTCAGAGACACTCCAGTGTACCTAGACGGTGTGTTGACCAGGTAGTTGTAGATGTCCATATAGCGTACGTCAGGTTTGGGGCAAAAATCTATGAAACTGGTGAATTTTTCAAGCGACAAGTTGTAAGGGTCCACGCCGATAACACTGATCTTTTGCATGTACCGGTCACGATGTTTTTTATCTAGTAGTTGCGCTACATCGGACAAAGCCGGCACATCTGACTGAGCGGACGCCATGTTGAAACGCACTCGCACAGCGCCCGACTTGCCGTCCAATATGGCGGTATCAACAAAAATCTCGTGACGCGGGACGTCACTGGCAAGTGGTCAATACCTAGGACATCAAACTACAGTCACATGGTGTTTAATCAAACATACAGTCACATGGTACTTAATCCCAGTCACAGTATAACTTCCTCCAATCTTAACACCATCCACCCCCCAGTCTCCGGTGGTCAGGAAATCTCTCAAGGCCATCTCCTTGAAACAAAAGGCCAAATCTCACACCTTCCCGTTACCTCTAGGAGGCTCAGTCCCTTTGTTCCCTTGAGACGTGCAGCACACAATAAACACACAGTATTGTATTTGTGGAGCATATGAAACCAACATATGTGTCCCACATGACCCCCCCCCCCCCAAACGTCTAAGATGGAACAATCATAACTAAAGATGCATGTCATAATAAAATCACTACATATCAATCCACATAGTAGAATTTTGTGTCGTCTCTCGAGACTCTCCGGAGGTTTAACTGCGCCTCGACCGCGCTAAACCAGGAGCGCGGACTATTCTGCCAGAAGTCCGGCAGCTGGAACGTGGCGGCATTCGTCAGGCTGGCTTCTGACGAGCCCCGCTCGGGAGAATTATCTCTGCTCATGCTTCGTCATAAGGTCACCAGTGTGGAGAATGTGTTGAAGGATGAGACTTGAGTTTATTCCTCAGATTCAGCTTTATTCACAATCACATACTCCCAACAATTTCAAAGCAGGAAAAGAGGATGAATCTTCTCACATCTGTCCTTTTATACCTAGGACATCAAACTACAGTCGCATGGTGTTTAATCAAACATACAGTCACATGGTACTTAATCCCAGTCACAATATAACTTCCTCCGATCTTAACACCATCCACCCCCCAGTCTCCGGTGGTCAGGAAATCTCTCAAGGCCATCTCCTTGAAACAAAAGGCCAAATCTCACACCTTCCCGTTACCTCTAGGAGGCTCAGTCCCTTTGTTCCCTTGAGATGTGCAGCACGCAATAAACACACAGTATTCTATTTGTGGAGCATATGAAACCAACATATGTGTTCCACAGTTTGATCCAAACTCTACAATTTCTTGTCCATGTTGCCTGTATCTTATTTTGTCTTTTCAGCATCCGTGCTTGCCGTGCTATTTCAGCATTTGTTTTTTAGTAGTTTTAGTTTGTGAGTATTTTTTATTGTGTTTTTATTATTTGCCTTTTTTTCCAGACCATTTGTCTGCTATTGTTTAATTAGAGATGGACAGACCTTCAACATGTGATTGTGTTTGTCTATTTTTGTTTTGATTTCGGCGTGTTTACTGTGTAAATAATAGTTCAGAATAGTAAATAGTAGTTTTAGTAGTGACTGTGTGTTTTATTTTTATTTGCTTCAAGAACGGAGGAGAAAAGAGCAGCGAGTTTGTGTATATTTGCTCCTTATTTCGGCATTTTTACCGTGTAAATAGTAGTTTAGCCCTCGGCTCCGACTCTGTAACATTTCTAACATTTTCACACGATTTCAGACCTTCTACACTTAAATGTCTCTTTTTTCTGGCAATTTTGTGCCATTTTCATGTAACTTTTTTGTTAGTTTGCAGCCCTTTGCATAAGCAGTATGATCTGTGTTTTTCCACTTTTCCTCTGGTGCACTCCTGGTGTACAATTTGGGCTTCTCGTATCTCGTCCTTTCATTTCTTCACAATATATATATATTGTGGCCGCACATGGCCAAAACATAATGAGCAGCATCTTTGATAAGAACAAAGGGCAGAGTTTCCTTGGAGATAACAGGAAGCTGTGAAATGTGATCTTTTGTATGTCAGAGACAGCTTGGAGGATCCTTTGTGTGCCACAGACTGTGAGGGGGATGTTGAAGGATTAAGGAAGTGCATGCAATGTGATCTGTGAATGCAATGTGACCTTTTGATATGTAGAAGGACCTGAGTATTTAAGTGAAGAGTTCTGTGTGAGATGTTCTCTTTTCTACTATGCTCATGTGAGAGAATGTGTAATAAACTGCCTGAGACAAACTTGCCTCATCATTTACACACTACACTGGTGACCCAAGACGAAGCATGCAACACGAAGAGAATTCCCCGGAGCCAGCCTCATTGGGAACCCCGAGCCAAGCGTATGCCGTTACAATCCAGCTACCGGATTTTTGGCAGCACAATCCGCGCTCCTGGTTCCACCTGGTTGAGGCGCAGTTCGTCCTCCGGGGGATATCGGTGGATGACACGAAATTCTACCATGTGGTCGCAAAGCTCGACACCCACACAGCTCAGCATGTGGAGAGCCTGCTGGATCAGCCACCAGCCAGCGACAAATACGACGCGTTGAAGGCCGCACTTATCCAGCACTACACACTCTCGGTTGAGGACAGAGCAGAGAGACTCCTGATGCGGACCGGGTTGGGAGATTGCACGGCTATTGACCTCATGGAGAGGATGCTGAGATTGAAGGGCTCGGACGACGACCTCTTCATTTTTATCCACCTTTTCCTCCGGAACCTTCCGTCAGCGACGACAGCGGCCCTGGCCAGTTCGCCGTTGCTGGCCAAGCGGGACTACCGTGCACTGGCCCGGGAGGCACACCGGATCATCATGGCCAGCAGAGAGCTCGCGACCACGGCGGCGGCAACGGAGCTTGGTGCGACGACCGGAGACAGCGAGGAGCCATCGACGGCGGTAGCAGAACCACCGCCGACGACCGCGGCAGGGGCCAAGGAACGCGGAGGAGACACCCTTTGTTTCTACCACCGCCGCTTTGCAGAGAGGGCATGCAAATGTATACCACCGTGCCAGTTCAAGCGCTCGGGAAACGCCAAGACCGGGGGGTCGGTAGCAGCTGCAGCCCTTGGGGAGGAGAACAAGCTGCTCTACTTGACGGACGCACGCTCGGGAAGGCATTTCCTCGTGGACACCGGTGCCCAGTTGAGTTTCGTCATGCCGTCCTACGCCGACCGGCTGGCAGGATCCAGCGGCCCCGAGATGGCAGCAGCAAACGGCTCAGAGATTAAGACCTTTGGTGAGAGGACTCTACTCCTGTCTCTACACGGCCGTACATTTGAGTGGACTTTTGTCAATTTCAATATATTGCGGGCTGATTTTTTGTGCTCACATGGTTTGTTGGTTGATGTCACTAACAGGCGCCTGGTTAATGCACTGTCTTTTGATTCTATTCCCTGTACAGCTCGAGCGTCCCGGCCAACAGCACAAGCCAACATCACAGCTGCAAGCGGTAAGTTCCACACACTGCTCACTCAGTTCCCAGCACTCACGGTCCCGACATTTTCGGCAGCCGTTGCTAAACAAGGGGTGGAACATTTCATTACCACCACCGGGCCGCCCGTTTTTGCAAAACCTCGGCGCTTGGATGCAGCTAAACTGGCCATAGCGCGCAAGGAGTTCGCCAGCCTGGAGAGGATGGGCATCATCAGGCGTTCAAACAGCCCATGGGCTTCCCCGCTACACATGGTCCCTAAAGCTGACGGTTCGTGGCGACCTTGCGGGGATTTCCGCAGGTTGAACAACGCCACAGCGCACGATCGCTACCCAATTCCTCACATCCAAGATTTTTCCGTTCATTTGGCAGGAGCGCGCGTTTTTTCTAAAATAGACTTGGTCCGCGGTTACCACCAAGTCCCAGTGCGCGCTGAGAACTCCGTTTGGTCTATTCGAGTTTTTGCGCATGCCATTCGGGCTTAAAGGGGGTGCACAGACGTTCCAACGCATGATGGATGCGGTGCTGCGTGATCTCCCTTTCGTATTCGTCTACCTGGACGATATTTTGGTAGCCAGCGCATCCGAAGACGAACACGAAACCCACCTCACGGCGGTTTTCCGGAGGTTGGGAGAGCACGGTTTAATAATCAATCCAGCAAAGTGTCAGTTCGGGGTGACGCAGATTGATTTTTTGGGGCACCGCGTCTCTCCCGAAGGAGCGGTTCCGCTGCCTGACAAAGTGCGCGCGGTAGCAGATTTTCCCCGACCACAAACGGTCAGGGCGTTACAAGAGTTTTTGGGAATGATGAATTTTTATAACCGTTTCCTCCCCCACGCAGCGTAGCTCATGCAACCACTGTACGCCGCGCTCAAAAAACAGAAACCCGCGAATAAAGATCGAATGGTCCCCGGAGCGAGAGCGGGCGTTCTCGGAAGTCAAGGCAGCCCTGGCAAACGCTGCGTTGTTGGCACATCCAGACCCAACGGCCCGCATAGCGCTCACTACTGACGAGTCAGATGTAGCCATAGGGGCGGTAGTGGAGCAGCGTGTAGCCGGGGCTTGGCAGCCGCTTGCCTTTTTCAGCAGGACTTTGCGCGATAGTGAACGTAAATACAGCGCGTTTGACAGGGAGTTGCTGGCTCTCCACTTGGCTATTCGCCACTTCCAGTTCTGGCTGGAAGGGCGCTGTTTCACCGCATTCATTGACCACAAGCCACTAACATTCGCGATGGCCAAGGTTTCAGAACCTTGGTCGGGCCCAGCAGCAGAGACAGCTGGCCGCGATCTCAGAGTTTACTACCGATATTCAGCATGTCTTGGGTAAACTGAATGTAGTGGCAGACTGCCTCTCACGCGCCGTGGCGGCCCCGGTCCGTGTGGGGATAGATTACGCAGCCATGGCCGCGGAGCAGGTTAGCGACGCGGATGTGCGCGCGCTCCAGTCTGGACCAACAGGGTTAAGGCTGGAGAGCAGGGTGCTGCAAGACGGTATGCCCCCCCTAATCTGCAATGTCTCCACTGGGCGACCGCGTCCTGTGGTACCGGCCGTGTGGCGCCGCCGCGTTTTTGACTCGGTTCATTCTTTAGCGCACCCGGGAGTGCGCGCGTCAATCAAGATGGTAGGAGAGAAGTTTGTGTGGCCGAGTCTTCGCAAACAGGTGAAAGAGTGGGCAGCAGCCTGCATGGCGTGCCAACGAGCCAAAGTACACAGACACGAGGGCTCCCTTGGAGCCGTTTCACATCCCGGCTAAGAGGTTCGACCATGTTCACGTGGACCTCGTGGGCCCCCTCCCGCCATCACAGGGGTGCATGCACCTTCTGACAATGGTGGACCGCACCACGCGATGGCCGGAGGTGGCTCCACTGGCGTCAACCACAGCCGAGGAGGTAGCGCGTGCGTTTTTAACAGCATGGGTGGCGCGTTTTGGAGTCCCGTCGGACATTACATCCGACAGAGGCCCTCAATTTGTTTCCGAACTTTGGTCAGCAATGGCCCGCAGCCTGGGTGTCACAATTCACCGCACAACCGCGTACAATTCTCAGGCTAATGGGTTATGCGAACGTTTTCATAGGTCATTGAAAGCGGCTCTCAGGGCGTCACTGATGGATGCAAATTGGGTAGACAAGCTACCGTGGGTTTTATTAGGGTTGCGTTCTGCGCCTAAAGAAGACTTAGAAGCTTCCCCAGCTGAACTCGTTTTTGCGAAGCCACTTCGGCTGCCCGGGGAGTTTCTCCCGGATAATCCTGCGCCGGGCAGCTCCCCGTCTCAGCTGTTGCAGCATAGCATTGACACAGGCACGCTGCCGGGCCCCGTTCACCACAGTTTTCCGCGCGTTTTTGTGCCTAAAACTTTGAAAAACGCGGAGTTTGTTTTTGTCAGACATGATGCGCATCGCCCCCCACTGTGACCACCTTATGATGGACTGTTCAGAGTGCTGGAAACAGGGGACAAGCATTTTTTGCTAGATCTGGGGGGTAGGAGGGAAAAGGTTGGCATAAACAGACTCAAACCCGCTTTTGTGGTGGCGGACAAGCAAGTGCTGTTGGCGAGGGCCCCTCAGCGTGGAAGACCCCCACGGGGAGCTTCCCAGAGTAGAATTTCCCCAGAACACCCGCAGGGACAGACAAAAGGTTTTCACCCCCAGACAGCAGCTCCCCAGCATGACAGCACCGCAGAGGCGGTGAATCCTGGTTACAGCAGATACGGGAGAAGACTGAAGCCCAAGCAGCATGTGGATTGATGTGTAATGATTCAGCATACAGACTGTTGTTCTTTTGTTCGATCCAATATGCTCGGGGGGTGGTGGTGTGGCTGCACATGGCCAAAACATAATGAGCAACATCTTTGATAAGAACAAAGGGCAGAGTTTCCTTGGAGATAACAGGAAGCTGTGAAATGTGATCTTTTTTATGTCAGAGACGGCTTGGAGGATCCTTTGTGTGCCAGAGACTGTGAGGGGGATGTTGAAGGATTAAGGAAGTGCATGCAATGTGATCTTTTATGTGAATGCAATGTGACCTTTTGATATGTAGAAGGACCTGAGTATTTAAGTGAAGAGGTCTGTGTGAGATGTTCTCTTTTCTACTATGCTCATGTGAGAGAATGTGTAATAAACTGCCTGAGACAAACTTGCCTCATCATTTACACACTCTACTATATATATACAGTATATACTGTGTGTATATATATATATATATATATATATATATATATATATATATATATATATATATATATATATATATATGTATATATATATATATATATATATGTATATATATGTATATATACTGTATATATATATATATATATAGTAACGCCTCTGTGGAATCTACTGGATATTTTGGACAGTTTTTACGTTTTTCCTCCGTTCCTCAGCTTGAATATCTTCACTTGTAAAGGACATTTCAAGGTAAGACAGCTGTGTTTTCTATTAAACTATTTTCCTTCTTGCAATATTTTTAACTTTGGTGTTATGTGTGCTCGTTTGCATTAAGTTGCTTGTTTGCAATAACTCGCTGCCATCCGTTTCAAAGTGAAATGCCGGTTCTACATTGTCAAAGCCATGCAGGGTTTAAATAACACCAACATCCGGTCTAACCTTTGGATTATTTTGACGACTTTGAGCCTTTTGTGGTATACTGACTTGGCTGTTTTATACAAAGGTGGACTCTTCAACACTTGAGACTTTTAACTGGAACAGCAACCTCTTAAAGCCGAAGCCAAAGCAAAACTTTCACATTTTTGTATGGAATCTGGTCCGTCCCATGAATAGTACTTGGAATGTTTTGAGTGCAGGTAACCTCGCAGGCAGAACTTCATTAAGGAGTCCAAAGATTTTTATTCTTAAACACTCCCAGTTGTATTCAGATTGATTGCTTTGAGTTCAAGTCTTAATTAGGTTGGTGGCAAATGCTCTGCTTGTTTGAATTAAGATCTAAATGTGATCAAATGAAATTGTATGTTAAACGGCATATTGTATGATATAGTGTAGTTAGAAATGTACTTTAATGGGGCCACCCGGTCCCATTGGAAAAACTCGACATACCGAGAGAACTGAGGCGAAAACGCCGCGGCTGCCGGGCTGGAGTAAGGCGGAGGACAAAAAATATAAGGTACAGACCCTCCCTTCCATCTGTTGTCATGGGAAATGTACGGTCGATACTGGGAAAGTTAGATGAGCTAGCGGCTATCTCCCGTTATGATAGCACATACCGGGAGTGCTCTCTCCTTTTGTTTACTGAGACGTGGCTAACTGAACTAGCAGCAGATGCTAACATTGAGCTGGAGGGTTTTCACATGATACGAGCTGACCGAACACCAGACAGTGGCAAGGCTAGGGGCGGTGGAGTGATAATGTATGTTAACAACAACTGGTGCAGACCGGGACATATCACTGTTAAACAACGACACTGCAGCAAAGACATTGAGTTGCTAGCTGTTAGCATGAGGCCTACATATCTCCCGAGAGAACACTCACACGTGATCTGCATTGTTGTTTATGCAAATCCGACGGCGAACGCTGGGACAGCACGTGACGTCATCCATTCAGTAACCAGCAGGCTGCAGACAGAACACCCAGATGCTCTTCTCCTCATCTCAGGCGATTTCAACCATGTTTCACTGTCTCCCATTCTACCCACGTTCACCCAGTATGTCACATGCCACACTAGAGACAATAAAACACTGGATTTATTCTACGCAAACACTAAGGAGGCGTACACCTCATCACAACTCCCCCCACTCGGGAGATCGGATCACAACTTGGTTCATCTCCGGCCGGTGTACAAACCCCTAGTGCACAGACAACCTCCGGCCATGCACACTGTGGAGTTATGGTCTGAGGAGACAATGGACACCCTAAAGGGCTGTTTTGAAGCCACCGCCTGGAAGCAGCTCTGCGATCCACATGGTGAGGACATCGATGGCCTCATTCACACCTTCACGGGCTACCTCAGCTTCTGTGTGGACAAATCCGTTCCCACCAAGACCATACGGCGTCACTCAAACAACAAACCCTGGATCAACCCTGAGATAAAAACACTTCTGAGAGAGAAGAAGAGGATCTTCAGGTCAGGGAACAGGGAGATGCTGAAGTCCGTACAGAGGGAGCTAGTAGTAGTAGTAGATTAGTTTATTTGACAGGGACAGTGCAATAAACATAGACAATTAATCAAAGACAATCAATCTGATGTGTTGCACATAGAGTGTATAGCTATTAGCTAATTTGCAACTCTTGTCCCTGGATGGGCTTTAGAAAAAAGAATCAAGATAAAAATATACACAATAACCACATACATCAATGCAGAAAAATTATAAATACACAATTATAAATATTATAAATATTATAAATACACAAATATAACAGCCTGACTCACCTTTAACATAAATATTATAAATACACAAATATAACAGCCTGACTCACATTTAACACATATAACATAACTCACATTTGCCTATTTCAGGCCTTCCTCCCTCCGTCACTCACTATAAACAAACACATTTATTCCTTCCCTTCATTCACTCTCACTTTGCAGACAAATAATTCATACATGAGTACATTCTTGTTTATTTTTCAGCCAGTTTTTAACATTTTTAGTGAATGTTTTAAAGTCCGTTATTATTTTAATTTCATTTGGCATTGTGTTCCAGATGTGACTGCCCTTTATAGAGAAAGCTGTTTGTCCAAATGTGGTTCTGCGGTGGAATATTTTACAGTTATTGTTAACAGAACTCCTGGTGGCTCTGCTGCTGTCCTGTCTTTGGACGAAACCAGCAAGTGGCTCGGGTGCTGATTTATGGAAACATTTGAACGTTAATTTCAGAAGACAGAGGTCAATGAAGCTCTCAAAACTCAATAGGTTGTATTTTTTTAAAACATTACAGTGATGCCACCTAATGGGCTTTTTGTCCAAGATTTTTAGGGTTTGATTATATAATGAACCTATATGTCTTATTGTGGAAGGGGCTGCTTGAGCCCAGACTGTCAAACAGTATGATATATGAGAAAAAACCATAGAATGCATATACAGTGCAGCTGCTTCGTAAGGTATGTAATATCTAATTAATTTAAAGCAGTTCAGATTTTTTTTTACTGTTTTTGAAATTTTCTTTATATGAAGATTAAATTTGAGTTGAGGATCTAGTACAATGCCAAGGTATTTGAATTCTGTAGCTAAACTGATGTCATGATCATGTATATTAACTTTAAAATGTTGCAGGTTACATTTTTTGATTGAAAAGCACATTGAGACTGTTTTCTGAAGGTTCAGCAATAGATGGTTCTTGAGGAGCCACTCTTGGACATCAACCATACTTGTAGACAGTACATCTGCAGCCTGTGCTGGAGTCTTGGCAGCTGTGTAAATAACTGCATCATCTGCATAAAGTTGGCATGTTGCAGCTGAGCAGTGTAACGGCAAGTCATTAATAAAAATGCTGAAAAGTAAAGGACCAAGAATGGACCCTTGTGGGATACCCATGCGGTTGTTTAAAAATGAGGATTTATCCTGGTGAACTTTTACACACTGTTCTCTATTCTGGAGATAAGATGCAAACCATTCTAATGTATTTGGGGAGAAGTTAAAAGATACCATTTTGGATAAAAGCAAACTGTGGTTTACAGTATCGAAAGCCTTTTTGAGATCTAGAAAAACAGCTCCTACCACATTACCCCTGTCCAAGGACTGTTTGACGTTTTCAATAAGGCAACAATTTGCTGTTTCTGTTGAGTATCCTGGTCTAAAACCAAATTGATGTGGATGAAGAAGTTGACTGTCTTGTAAGTAGTCTATCAGCTGTGTAGCTACAACTTTTTCAAGAACCTTAGATAGGACTGGTAAGATAGAGATTGGGCGGTAATTGCATATATCGTCTTTACTGCCTGATTTATGAACTGGTATGACGACAGCTTTTTTCCAGCCAGATGGAAATGTACTAGACCTAATGGAGAGATTAATGAGATGAGTCAGTGGTTTGATTAATATTTTGCTGTGCATTTTGAGAAAGGAGGTGCTCATATTGTAGATATCACTAGTTTTTGAGTTTGACAGTGTTTTAACAATACCAGCAATTAACTTCTCATTTACCTCATCGATGTGAAAAGTATCTGTTGGAAGTATGGAATTTGTGTTGTTGAGCACATTTGGCAGCACAAAAATTTTTGTTAAGTCTTCCACAGAGCCCACAAAGTGTGAATTAAATTCATTTGCCAAAGTAGCCTTGTCACTGACGGTCTTGCCATTGATTCTAAGTTCCTTTACCCCCTTCTGATCGTTTTTTTTATTAGTTAAGTTATTTAAATGCCTCCATAGGGAACTGTTGTTACCCTTTGCATGATCTATCAGTTTATTGTAATAAGATATTTTTGATTTTCGCAGCTCATGTACCACTTTATTTCTTAAACTTTTGTACACAAGGTGATCATTTTGTAGTTTGGAGGTTAGTGATGTTTTCAGTGCATAGTCTCGCCTCTTCATAAGTTTTCTTATTTCATTATTTAACCATGGTAGGCTAATCTTCTGTTGTCTACTTTTAATTTGCTTTGAAAATTTTTCTATAGACTTTGTGATTGTTGCAGTTATAAAATTACAACAATCATCTACTTCACATGTTGCCATGAGCTGCTCCCAATTTTGATTCTCTAAGTAATGTTCAAACTCCTCATTTTTTGATTTGGGGATAATAAAATTTGATTTGTCAATATCGACTCCCCCAAAATACTGTAGTCGCTTTTTAGTAAGTTTCCTGACAGCAAGAACCATGTTATGATCTGAGAGACCAGTTACAAGATTATAGGTTCTGGTTATTCGTTCTGGTTTATTAGTAAATACCATGTCAATAAGTGTTCTGGATTGTTTGGTTATCCTGGTGGGTCCTTTGATGATTTGCTGGTAATTAAATTTAGTCATGAGGCTTTTCAGTTTTTGTTTGTCTTTTTTATCAGACCAGTTGATATTAAAGTCACCATGAATTATTGTTTCTCTGTTCTTCTCAAGTTGTTTAACCAGATCACTTAATTCATTATAAAAGGAAGAGTTGTGTGACGGTGGGTTGTACACTACTGCAATGTTGAAATTCATTACCGGAGAGAGACATACATTAACAGCTAAACATTCAAGTGAAGTATTCAAATCAACCAGTTGACATTTATATTTCTCTTTGATGTAAATTAAAACACCTCCTCCCCTCCCTACCTGCCTGTCTTTTCTAAAACACTGGTAGCCCACAATATCGATCATATTAGTGTCTATGTTACTGTGTAGCCAGCTTTCTGAGAGACAAAGGTAGTCCAGATTTGAGTCCAACAGCAACACCGAAATCTCATCTCTTTTGGGGATTATGCTCCGTATGTTTAAATGACCGCCGAGGATCCCCTTTGGTTTAGCCTTGGTGTCCCAAAGAACTCGTGCATGATTAACAGTTTGGAAAAATAAATGTTGTTTTTGCTTTTGTACAGCTCGGTTTTGTGCTAACCCAGTGGTCTGCTGTTTAATAGTGGCAGGTCCAGGGTTAAGGTGAATATCTCCTGCCAGAAGTAGCAGAACTAACAGAACTTTAACTGTATATCCTCTGCCATATTGTGATTTTTGCTTAACAGCCATGTTTGCCTTAATTTGGAAGTTTTTGCTCAGGGCTTTTAAAGACCACATAGAGTGTAGGGTGAGATGTCCAAGCCCAAATCCATACAGATAAAACTTTTTAACTTCACCTTTGGTTGAGTTTGTCGGAAAATCCTTCTTGTTGCAGGTCCAGACACACAAAGACAAAACGAAGAGGAAGTAGAGAAGTAGAGAAGGCTTATTAGTGGTGCCCATCAGCCCACTTTTTAATCCGGTGGCAGCCATCTTCAGTCCTTCTTGGAAAGAAGGAAAAGGAAAATCTGTGGATAGTAAAATAAATTCTGCTTATATCGCCAGAATCTGATCCGATCGTCCTCGAATCCAGCTGAGCCTCAGCTAGCCAACTAGCCCCTTCCGTTGCTGATCTCGTTGCTCATAGTCGCCGTAACTGGTCTCCCGTCCCGCTCCTCCAACCGAGTCTCCCCCCCCCGAGGCTGAGGAGAAAGATCAGAGAAGGCAAGGACAGCTTCAGGAAGAAGATGGAGGACAAGCTGCAACAGAGCGACATCAGCGGGGTCTGGAGAAACCTCAAAACCATCTCGGGGCTCCAGAATACCTCCCCCCAGGCCACAGGGGGCAGGGAGTGGGCGAACAACCTGAATCTGTTTTTCAATAGATTTGACCAACCGCCCTCCCCCCTGACTGCACAACAACCACTGCTGCCTCTAAAGAAATCAAGTCCTGCTGCCCACTCCCCACTCCACCAACACCCCCCCACTCCCAACACACAGCCCCCCATCCTGACCCTGACCAGGACCCAGGTGAGGACGGAGCTGAGGAAGATCAAGGCGAGGAAGGCGCCGGGACCGGACGGCATCAGCGCAAAGCTCCTCAAGTCCTGTGCAGACCAGCTGTGTGGGATTGTGACGTATATCTTCAACATGAGCCTGAAACTGGGGAGGGTACCACAGCTGTGGAAAACATCTTGTGTGGTACCTGTACCAAAAACTTCCCACCCCAAAGACCTGAACAGCTACAGACCGGTGGCCTTGACGTCCCACTTGATGAAGACCCTGGAGAGACTGCTCCTTGCTCACCTCCGCCCCCTGGTGGAACCAGCGATGGATCCACTCCAGTTCGCCTACCAGCATGGCATTGGGGTGGAGGATGCGGTGATCTTCCTCCTTCACCGTTCTCTGTCCCACCTGGAGAAGCCCGGGAATATGGTGAGGATCATGTTCTTTGACTTCTCCAGTGCTTTCAACACCATCCAACCGATGATCCTGAAGGACAAGCTGCTGCGCGCAGGGGTGGACCAGCACCTGTCATCATGGATCCTGGACTACCTCACGAACCGGCCTCAGTTTGTGAGAACCCGGGACTGTGTGTCCGACACGATCATCAGTAGCACGGGGGCCCCCCCAGGGAACGGTGCTGGCTCCCTTCCTGTTCACTCTTTATACTGCGGACTTCTCACACAACACAACACACTGCCATCTACAGAAGTTCTCTGATGACTCTGCGATCGTTGGCCTCATCTCCAATGGAGATGAAGCTGAGTACAGAGGGCTTATCCAGGACTTCGTGGACTGGTGCCATCGGAACTGCCTCCAGATCAACGCGAGGAAAACTAAGGAGCTGGTGGTGGACTGCCGCAGGCATGGGCAGCCCCTCACAGTACCAGTAAATATACAGGGAACAGACATCGAGATGGTGACATCCTATAAGTACCTGGGTATTCATCTGAACAATAAACTAGACTGGTCACACAATACTGATGCACTCTACAAGAAGGGACAGCGCAGGCTGTTCCTGCTGAGGAGACTCAGGTCTTTTGGTGTACAAGGGGCGCTGCTGAAGTCATTCTATGACACGGTGGTGGCATCAGCCATCACTTTTGGAGTGGTCTGCTGGGGCAGTGGCATTACTGCAGCCGATAGGAAGAGACTGAACAAACTGATTAAGAAAGCTAGCTCTGTCCTGGGGCAGCGCCTTGATCCGATGGAGGAGATAGGAGAGAGAAGGACGGTGGCTAAACTGTCATCTCTGCTGGAGTCCGAGTTCCACCCTATGCAGGACATACTGAATGCACTGAGGAGCTCATTTAGCAGCAGACTACATCATCCCAGGTGCACAACCGAGAGGTTTCGTAGGTCCTTCCTACCAACGGCTGTCAGACTGTACAACCTAAGCAGGGCTGCTCGCAGAGATAGCAAAAAGACGTAACAAACTAATAGTTTTTTGAATGCAAAAGATGCAATAGACTTACACAATGGTCCCCTCCGGCATACAACTAGGAACTTACCGGTCGCTATGGAGGGTGAGAATATGTATGGGCACATAATCATACCATGTAGGATAACTAAGTAGACGGTTATGCTGTTTCATTCCATCTAGCAACAATGCTCTGCACTGTGTGTGTTTATATATTTACATATTTATTCCATCTAGCTACAATGCTCAGCACTGGGTGTGTTTATATATTTATATATCTACATATTATTCCATCTAGCTACATTGCTCTGCACTGTGTGTGTTTATATACTTGCATATTTATTCCACCTAGCTGCAATGCTCCGTACTGTGGGTGTTTATATATTTACATATTTATTCCATCTAGCTACAATGCTCTGCACTGTGTGTTCATATATTCATATATTTATTCCATCCAGCTACAATGCTCTGCACTGTGTGTCTGTGTGTGTGTGTATATATATATATTTTATAGTAATACGTACATATGTATATTAGCTGCTCTTGCTTGCTTGTTTTTTTCTTGCCTTCTGATTGTTGCTCTGAGTGTTGCTATCCCTGTGCTGTTGCAATCCTGGAATTTCCCCGTTGTGGGACTAATAAAGGCTTATCTTATCTTATCTTATCTTAAGTCAGTTAACATTATTCTTAAAATGATGTTTTTAAAAAGTCAATGCAATCAGAAAGTGGCCATAAGGACTGGAAGAGAAGTGGGGAAAAAAAATCAGCAAAATTTAAAACAATGTGTCATGGGTTTAAGTGTCCCCTGAAGTTTATGTTTCCTGAAATTGTGACTTAGATTAACCATTATAATTCAATAAGTGACTCCGTGAAACACTCGTGGTTGCTCTGTTCATTCACAGACCATAAAATTCACGCTGTTATCCTGTTAAATCAAAGGGAATCTTGGTTCTTTTGTTGTTAAAACAGGAAAACAGGTCTGAGGAGTTGTTAGTTTCTGTCCAGCAGGTCAGTTGGGGGGGGGGGGGGTGTCAGTGCTGCTGTTAAAGTCACGTCACTCTTTAACCCCTTGGTTTCCATCTCAGCAGCAGCTCTGTTTGAATTGTCCTCAGAAGGGAACAAATGGACAGAGGTGTGAAGTTTGTCCCAGCTGTTCCCACTGATGTCATGGGGGGGGGGGGTAATCTGTTGGGTGTCATGGGGTGTCATGTGTTTACTCCTCCTGGGTTAACTGGATTGTTTCTGCTGCTGTGGATCACCTACTTTAAAACATTTACTACAAAGGTTAAAAACTGGCTGAAAAATAAACAAGAATGTACCCATGTATGAAATGATTGTCTGCAGGGTGAGAGTGAATTTATTTATTTATTTAGCGAATGCAAAGTCCTTAAGCCGAGCAGTTGCCTCCTGGTTTGCTGTATGGAGGGTGTGTAATCCTCCTTCCAGTCTTTGGAGCGGGCAAGCCTCTATGATGTGTTCCATAGTTTGCTCCTCTCCACATGCGCACAGTGGGCTAGGACTACTGCCCCATCTGTGAAGGCTGGCCAAGCAGGGGCCATGTCCAGTCCTGAAGCGATTGAGTGTAGACCACTGTCTCCTTGGGAGGTTGGTGCCCGGGACCTGTTGGTTGGGGTTTATCACCAGCTGTTTGTTTGGGACCTCCTTGGTTTCCCATTCCTCTTGCCAAGCTGTCTGGATGGTAAAGTCAGCTGGGGGAGGGTTTTTCCAAATCGGCCGTCTGGATGAAAGTCGGGCAGTGGGTGGGGTGTGGAAAATCTTTAACTTTTTGGAGCATCCTTTGAGTTAATGCTGCTCGCCGGATGTGTGGAGGGGCTATGTTTGACAGTACAGAGAGCCAGGGGAGTGGTGTTGAGCGGATTGTTCCAGTTATAGTTCTCATGGTTGAGTTGAGCTGGGTGTCTACATGGTGTGTGTAAGATGACCTGGACCAGACAGGGGCACAATATTCTGCTACAGAGTATGAAAGGGCCAGTGCTGAGGTGCGCAGGGTGGAGACTGCTGCCCCCCATTTTGCACCAGCGAGCTTGCAGAGCAGGTTGTTTCGTACTTTCACCTTAGCAGCCGTCCCCTTTAGATGTTCCTTGAAGGATAAGGTCCTATCAAGGGTCACTCCAAGATAAGTTGGATTTGGGGCATGCTTAAGCTTGAGTCCGCTCAGGTGGATGTTTAGTTCTCTGGCAGCTTTTGCATTGTGGAGATGAAATACACTGGAGACGGTTTTTGCTGGGCTTGGTTTTAGGCGCCAGATTTTGCAGAACTGGTCCAGTTTAGCAAGATCTTCCGTGAGCACCCGTTCCAGTGGTTCAAAGTCTGGTGCTTGGAATGCCAAACAGATGTCGTCTGCATAGATGAATTTGCGGGATTTTGTAGTAGGCAGGTCGTTTATGTAGAGGTTGAACAGAGGTGGAGCTAGAACTGAGCCTTGTGGGAGTCCGTTTTTCTGCATTCTCCATGCACTTGTGTTCTGACTGAGGTGGACTCTGAACCTTCGGTTGGATCAGCGTTCTCGTCGCGCCCTCCGCCAGTACCCGGGCTTGCCTGGGGAAGCTAATGATCCTACCAGCAGACTAAATTCGAAGAGACGACGCCTCTGTGCCAAGTCAAAGAAGAATCCTAGTCACAGTCCTAAAGCCGAAAGCAAACAGTGAGAGTGAATGAAGGGAAGGAATGAATGTGTTTGTTTATAGTGAGTGACGAAGGGAGGGAGGCCTGAAATAGGCAAATGTGGTAAATGGTAAAATGGTAAATGGCATTCACTTATATAGCGCTTTTATTTTCATCTCTTGATGACCAAAGCGCTTTACAGATCCTGCTATCACACGCACATTCACACACTGAATGTGAACCAGGTTTTTATATTGTGTATTTATAATCTTGTTTGCATTGATGTATGTGGTTATTGTTTATTCTGTTTTCATTTTTTCTTTTCCTTATCCTTCTTTCTTTTTACCTGTTTCTTCTTTCTAAAGCCCATCCAGGGACAAGAGTTACAAATTAGCTAATAGCTATACACTCTTTGTGCAACACATTAGATTGATTGTCATTTGATTAATTGTCTATGTTTATTGCACTGTCCCTGTCAAATAAACAAATAAAATAAAAAATACTCCTCTCCTTCTCCTCCTTTTCCCTGCTCATTAGTGCAGATCTGCAGAATTTAACACCACCAAACACCACCATTAGTTCCTCCTCACGGCTGTCATTTAAAAATGGCCAACACAGACACTGGAAAAACCAGAAGAATTTAGAGATGGAAACTAAAAACTTGATGCTCCAACATCTGTCCCCCCCCCTTTTTTTTTTTTTTACCTCCGCC
This sequence comes from Pholidichthys leucotaenia, assembly GCA_020510985.1. Taxonomy (NCBI): domain Eukaryota; kingdom Metazoa; phylum Chordata; class Actinopteri; order Cichliformes; family Pholidichthyidae; genus Pholidichthys; species Pholidichthys leucotaenia. Next base: position 170,291,438 of record CM035846.1, read on the forward strand.
AAGGAGGTTATGTGATCATCGGCGTTTGTTTGTTTGTTTGTTTGTTTGTTTGTTAGCAAGATAACTCAAAAAGTTATGGACGGATTTTCATGAAATTTTCACAGATTGTCAGAAATAGGGTATCCTACAGATGATTAGATTTTGGTGGTGATCTGGATCACCGTCCACAAGAAAAACGCCATTACGCAAAATGCCATTTTTGTGAATAACTACTAAACCACTAATCCTATCATTGCCAATCCAATTGCTAGTCATATGTTTTCATGGTCAAGGAATCTGAAAACGTACACACAAACACTGTATGGGGGGAACTGTGGCGCTAAACCGCCATTACGGAAAATGCCATTTTCGTCAATAACTACTGAACCACTAATCCTATCATTGTGAATCCAATTGCTAGTCATATGTTTTCATGGTCAAGGAATCTGAAAAGGTACACACAAACACTGTATGGGGGGAACTGTGGTGCTTGGCGGAGGTCTGCGCTCTCCGAGTGCTTTTCTAGTTTTTCTTTTTTTTCTTCTCTTTCTTTTTGGCTGTATGGTTAGCTCCTTTTTTAAATATAGAGACTGTGATCTGAATGTAATATGTATGATGAAAAATGAATAAAAATCAAAGTTACAAAAATGGCCAACACACGCCAATTTATCACATCCTTTTTCATGTAAATTAGAAACATTCTGTTGTAAATGTGAGCCGGTACTACCTGTCTCATGGATCGGGCCGTCGGCAGCATCCCTGCCCTTCCGAGGGCATGAAGGGTGAAACTGGGCATCCTGGCAGAACTAAAAACAATATCTGCCACAGGTCTGTGGTGGACCACTCCCAGTTACACGGGGTGAGACTGGACATCCTGGCAGATAAACACATCTGTCGCAAGGTCTGTGGTGGACTGTGCCAGCCGGTGCATCGTGACATGCAGTAGGCTACACAAAGAGCAGAGATAAACAAACCTATCATCTGGTCAGTCACTGCAACAGATACTGGAGTCAGTGTGTCTTGACTTGTCCTTGCCACTGATAATACCCTTATCTGCCAAGAATGTGCTGCTAGTCCAGCAAAAGCTAGCGGTACTCAAATACTTTGCAAGCAGTTTCATGAAATGGTCAGTCAGAAAGCAACTCGTACCGGCTCGGACGTCGCCCGGGCTAACAAGGACCGCGCTGATCTGTTCACATTCCGACAGGCAAGTAAGCTAGGAGCAGGAAGACAAAAGAGGAGGAAAACAGCAGCCTTGTGTGTAGCAGAATGGAATGTACGCACTCTGTTGGACAGAACAACATCACAGCAACCAGAAAGACAGACCGTGCTCGTGGCCCTGGAAATGAACAGGTACAATGTAGACATAGCTGCACTTAGTGAAAAAAGATTGCCTGGATTTGACAGCTTGGAAGACCATGGGTACAGCTTCTTTTGGAGTGGGAAATAAACTCAAGAAAGGAGAGAAGCAGGAGTGGGATTTGCAGTTAGAAAGGAGATAGCAGCAATGCTTGATGAGGAACCGGTGCCAACCAACGACAGGATAATGACTATGAGACTCCCACTACAGCGGAAGATGTATGCCACACTCATCAGTGTATATGCCCCCACAATGACCAACACAGAGGAGGTGAAGGAAGAGTTCTACAGTGATTTATGTGAGACTATCAGGCGTGTACCGACTGATGACAGGCTGATACTCACTGGAGATAATGCCAGAGTTGGTTTGGACACTGAGAAATGGAAAGGAGTGCTAGGCAGTCATGGAGTAGGCAAGTGCAATGCTAATGGAGAACTTCTACTTGCACTATATTCAGAGTACAACCACAAGGACACACACAAGAAGACATGGATGCACCCAAGATCCAAGCACTGGCACTTGTTAGATTACATCATAGTAAGGCAGAGAGACATAAGGGATGTATTGGACACCACAGCAATGAGAGGGTGCGGAATGTGGTACTGATCATGTTATGCTGAGATCTAGATTAAGGATTTGCAGACGAAAACAGCACTGCAGGATGGGTGTGAAGCCACTACGGAAGCTAAACACTACTGCACTGAAAGGCCAAAAGAAGCAGGAAGCTCTAGAATACCTATCAAGGTATTCTAGAGAGAAATGTGCTGCCCAGTGTCAGACAGCTTGGTCTCAGTCGCAGGTCATGGGTCTTGCAACAGGATAATGACTCAAAACACACAGCTAAAAACACCCAAGAATGGCTAAGAGCCAAACATTGGACTATTCTAAAGTGGCCTTCTACGAGCCCTGATCTAAATCCTATTGAACATCTGTGGGAGGAGCTGAAACATGCCGTCTGGAGAAGGCACCCTTCAAACCTGAGACAACTGGAGCAGTTTGCTCATGAGGAGTGGGCCAAAATAGCTGCTGAGAGGTGCAGAAGTCTCATTGACAGTTACAGAAATCGTTTTGAGTGCAGTGATTGCCTCAAAAGGTTTTGCAACAAAATATTAAGTTAAGGGTACCATCATTTTTGTCCAGGCCTGTTTCATGAGTTTGTTTTTTAAAATAATTCTGTTGAACCACAATTCAAAAGCATTGTCTAATTTTCATTGGTTAATGTTCATAGAATTTTTATTTATTACCACTTTTTTTTTTTTTTTTTTGGACTTATTTGGTACCCGTAGGTAGATTTGTTCTGCAGTCCGGTGACAAGCCACCAGCTGCCGGTCGCTGCGTGCGCAAGCGCCCCTTAACTCTCTAACCTGCATGTTTTTGGCATGTGGGAGGAAACCGGAGAAATCCCGGAGTAAACCCACGCAAACACGGGGAGAACATACAAACTCCACACAGATCACTGTTGGCCGGGGGCAGGGATCGAACCCACGATCTCATGATCCCCGCGATCCCCCAGCCGAGGGTAAACTGTGCTGCCGCGGTGCTAACCACTGCGCCACCGTGCAGCCACCATACAGCCACTTTTGTCAGATTCAAGTTATTTCTGTGGCCATTGTGGGTTTTTCTTTCATTAACAGAGGGGTACCAACAATTTTGTCCACGTCTGTACAAGATACTTTACAAAATGACTCTATAATATCATTACTCAGAAATGGGAATTCTTAGAATATAAAATCTTGTCAATTTTCAATCTTTCTTAGTAAATACATTAAGACTATGTTCAGGAGGAAGAACATATTACAAAAGAAACACTCTCAATTTTTATAAAGCCGCTATAAACAGACAATGATAAAATTAAACTGTCTACCCTGCAATCCACACTGAATAAAATTTATGAAAAGAAGGCCCGAGGGGCTTTTATCAGGTCAAGAACTAAATGGATGGAGGAAGGAGAGAAAATGTAATATCCTTTTCACAACATTACAGTGGATGAGCTAGACAAAGCAGTTATGTGTCTTAAATTAGATAAATCTCCTGGTCCAGATGAGTTGACAGCTAATTTTTATAGACATTTCTGGGGTGGTCTTAGAAATCTTCCGTTTCACGTATTTAAGGAAACCACAACTAACTTCTCACTACCAAACAGCATGAAACAAGGTATTATTACACTCATACCCAAGCCGGGCAAAGATGGCAAAATATTAGAAAATTACCATCCAATATCACTTCTCAACAATGACTACAAAATACTTACCTACGTACTATATACCAACAGATTGAAAAAAGGAATAGATCAAATAATCAGTGATACTCAAACAGGGTTTGTTAGCAAGCGATCTATACATAACAACATAAGACTTGTGCAGGATCTTTTAGAATATAGCCATCTGATAGATGATAAAGGATACATTGTGGCGGGTTGGTGTAACCCCCACAGCAGACTGGACAGACACAGCGCTCGGCTAGAGCAATTAACAGAACAGTGAAATGTGTGTATTAATGTCTACAGGCAGCCCCGCTTCTTCTCGCTCACTTCTGGCATGAACACAATGCCTTTCATGCATTGTGTTCATGCGTCCTGTCCTTACTGTGACCTAGAGACCGAGATCAATATGTCTCTCAAATGCAAATGTCTCATGCCTGTTCTGCAATCTCTTTGATCATACCAGCTGCTGGGGAATGCTCTTTTATGTATTGTTGTAGTTGGGTATATATACTGCACTGTAACCTATGCTCATTCTCTCATTCACTCACTCTTCAGCTGCTGCTGCAGACACACTCTGTGTCCCCTCCTCTGAGAGCCTGAGGAATTCGGCTTCAGCCTGCTCACACTATGGGCTGGAGCCGAGTTCCCGTGAAGGCGGTATGATTTAATAAACCTGCTTAAAACTCTCATCGCTGCCTTTATTTTATCATGCCGCTTCAACATATTATTTTTAGACTTTCACAAGGCGTTCGATAAACTTGAACATGAAATTCCTGTTTAAAGTCTTTCGTATGTATGGATTTGGATCCAAATTCAGTAATATAATAGAATCTTTTTACAACGCAACATCTAGTTCAGTAGCACTTCCTTTGGGTACTTCTCCCCGGTTCTCTTTAAACAGAGGGGTTAAACAAGGATGCAATATCTCCCCTTTTCTGTTTATTATGACAGCAGAAATGTTAGCAATTGTGGTCTATATTAATCATATATCCCATAACCTACATATGTATAAGCATGTGAGAATGTTTGGTGATTACATATGTAAAGCGACTTCACACCTCAGAACAGGACAAAAGGTCTCAACCGCCAGTGAAGATCAAAGAGCATCCGAGGCGCTGCGGTGGAGACCAGATAGGTCGCCCTGACCCCCCAGGGCCAGGTGGAAGGGTACGAAAACAAAAGAGGGGATTAAGATAGTGAGGGTTGTCAGCTTTTGATATGCATGTCTTTTGTTATGTGCGAGTATAAGTTCGTAGAGCCGAAGGTGTTCGCTCTCTCACTTCTTCTGCTGCTGCACCTAGATGAGACTTGTTAGAGGAGCTGATAATAAACTTTGGTTTATAAATCACATCGCCTCGTTATTTCAAGCTCTTCTACACTGGTGACCCTGACGCGAGGATGGACCAGAGGCGTTCCCCCGCGATCGACTCATCTGTGGCGACCCAGTCAGACGCCGGTGCCCATGCAGACAGGGGAACAGATGGACGACATTCCCCCACGGCAGAAGTGATAGAGAGGGCTCAACCAAGCACCAGCACCGCTGAGAGAGCCGAAAGAAGGCACTCTCACCCTGCGGACACATCAGTGACGGTCCACACAAACGCCGTCACCGTCAAGCTGCCGGACTTCTGGCAGGAAGACCCCGCCTCGTGGTTTCAGCAAGCTGAAGCCCAGTTTGCACTTGCGGGCATCACGGCTGATGATACAAAGTTCTATCACATCGTCGCCAAACTCGACACCGCCACTTCGAGATGTGCGCGGAGCATAATCCAGCGGCCGCCGGCCCAGGACAAATATAAAGAACTGAAAGCGACCATCGTGGCGAATTTCGTCCCCTCAGCCGAGGAGAGAGCCGAGAGGATCCTGGCGGTCTACGGCCACAGAGGATGCAGACCCAAGGCCCTCATGGAGGACTTGCTGCAACTTAAAAGAAGAAGACAATGACAACTTCCTCTTCCAATTCATATTCCTCAGTACGCTGCCGCCACACATGAGAGGGACGCTTGCCAACATGCGATGCAGCACCCAGCAGGACTTCCGCACGCTGGCTCACGAAGCTCAACGGCTCGTCAACGCCTGCAAGGAACAGACACCCACAGCAGCATCCGCAGACCTCAACGCTGATGTCCGGAGCCACGGGGAGCCACAAACCACCGAGCAGAATCAGCCCGCAGTGACAGCGACACGGCCAAGACGTTACAGACGGAGCGACGTTTGTTATTACCACCACCGCTTCGCCGAGAAGGCTTACAAATGCGTTCCCCCCTGCAAATTCACGATTTCAGGAAAACGCCAAAGCCAAGAACCGTTAACAGCGGCAGTTCTCGGCGAAAAAAGCAAGCTTTTATATGTGACGGACGGACACACCGGCAAGCAGTTCCTTATCGACACGGGAGCTCAACTAAGTTTTGTCATGCCCTCCCAAGCAGACCGGGCCATGGGCACCCGGGGCAATGGAGCGGTGGCAGCCAACGGCTCCATCATCGACACTTTTGGCAAAAAGAGCCTGCCCCTCCGCATCCACGGCCGCAACTACAGATGGACATTTGTTGTAGCGGCGGTGAGTTTTAACTTGTTGGGCGCAGATTTTTTGTGTGCACATGGGTTATTAGTTGATCTAGCGAACAGACGCTTGGTTAATGCACTGTCCTTTGCTTCTATTCCCTGCTCAGCTCGAGTTTCTCCACCACCCGTGCAGGCCAGCGTCACCACAGCAGGAGGTAAGTTTGAGCAACGCCTCACCCAATTTCCAGCACTCACAGTTCCCAAATTCTCAGCCACAGTGGCTAAACACGGGGTCGAACACTTTATTCCCACAACGGGCCCACCCGTATTCGCCAAAGCCCGGCGCTTAGACGCGACCAAGCTCGCCATAGCTCAGGACGAGTTTACCACCCTTGAAAAATTAGGCATTATCAGGCGCTCGAAAAGCCCCTGGGCGTCACCGCTTCACATGGTCCCGAAATCTGACGGTTCTTGGAGACCGTGCGGCGATTACCGCAGATTAAACAATGCGACAGCGCATGACCGCTACCCAATTCCTCACATCCAAGATTTTTCACTACATCTGGCGGGCGCACGCATTTTTTCAAAAATAGACCTGGTCGGGAACTTCCGGGAAGATGGCGGAGAGACATAACACTTAAACAAAGAGCTCTCCCTAGCCGGATTAAAAATCATCGGTAAATGGCCAACTCGACATAAACGAATCAATAAACTAAGGGATGAAAACACGAAGGAACCGGGCACAAGGACAAAAACAGGGTAAAATTGAAGAATTCCTCTCCAACAACGCAGGAAAAACCGCTGTACGCAAAGCCCAAAAAAGCAAGATGTCTACAGCAGAGAAAATGGAAGACACCAGACTCGACAACATGAACGCTGGCATCGCCAGTTTGGGTGAAGAGTTAAGAGAATTCAAGCGACAGCTACAACAGGATTTAGCGGCTCTTAAGGAGGAACTGAAAAAAGAAATTAAGGAGGAAATCATGGACCTCCGAAGAGAAATGGAGCGTAAATTAACGGAAAACATGGAGGAGCTGCGCTCCCAGCGGGCGTGTATGACAGAAGCGCAGACCCGAATTTCGGAACTAGAAGATTGGAAAAGCGAGGCAAACAAACAACTACAGACCCTGACGACGCAAACGCAGAGGATGCAGGAGAAAATAAACGACTTGGAGAGCAGATCCCGACGAAGCAATATGCGCATCTTTGGAATTCCGGAGGGCATTGAAGGCAACTCGATGACAAAATTCATGGATCAGTTCTTAAAAAAAGAACTGGAAATACCCGGAGAAACGGATCTGCAGATTCAACGGGCGCACAGAACACCGGCACAGAACCCGAAAACAAACTCTCCACCCAGGTCAGTTGTGGTAAACTTTGTGAAATATGACATAAAGGAAAGAATCCTGACGCAAGCATGGAAAAAAAAGATACGAATTGGCGACAAACAGGTATTTTTTGACCATGACTACCCGACAGAAATCGTGCAGCAGCGGAAGAAATATGCCAATATTAAAAAAACGCTGAAAGAGAAAAAAATTAGATTCCAAACGCCACTAACGAAAATGAGGATTCATTGGGAGGAAGGCACAAGAACCTACAACACGGCCGAAGAGGCAGCGCGGGATATGATGGAGCGGGGCCTTGAGGTGAGCGTGCCGAAGGAGACGGCTGAAGCAGCGGCGGCCCTGAACGCACCACGACAGACGGAGTGGAGACGAGTGAACGGCGGAAGAAGGGGGAGAGACGTAGAGCAGCGGGCCCAGGACAAGCTACAAGGCTTTCAACTGAAAGCCTAGATCATAACAAAGATTAAGAAAGGCACAGAAGAAATGAAGGCCAAGAAGACAAGGTAAAAGAGAAACAGACGGCTAGGAGAGGTTTAAGTGATATTTGTTGGACATTTCTAGACTTATGACTATTACTTTGATAGTAATTAGAAGTCTAGGGAGGGCCCTTCACTCTGTGAAGACAAACCCCCCACCCACCAACAGGGACCAGTGGGCAGAAGAAAGGCCCAAAGTACGGAGGTCGAGATTTTTTAATGTGTTTTTATATAAATATGTGTTATTTTTGTTGTTAAAGGGGCTAGGAGCACAAGTTAAAAAAATGGAAAAACATGAATATGGGTAAAAATCTTAAGATAATGACACTAAACGTGAATGGTCTGAACTCACCTGTTAAAAGGGAAAGAATAATAAGAAAATTCAAGAAGGAAAAAGCTGAAATTATATTTATGCAAGAGACACATTTGAGCAAGACAGAACATGTGAAACTAAAGAGATTTGCCTATAAGAACTCCTACTACAGTTCATTTAAGGGAGGAGCAAAAAGGGGGGTTATGATACTAATCTCAAATAAAATACAATTTGAAAGTGAACAGGAAATCCAGGATAAAGAAGGCAGGTATGTAATAATAAAGGGAAGAATAGATGGTATGCAGATTACATTAGTGAACATCTATGCCCCACCAGAAAGTGACAAGGGTTTTTTTCAACATCTGTTTGATCTCATAGCAACACACAGTGAAGGAGTCCTAATTTGTGGAGGAGACTTAAATGCTGTCATGGATCATGAAGTTGACACAACAAGTGTTAAAAAGACAAAAAAACATGTAACAAAGTTCATAAGAACCTCACTGGCAGAAATGGGTATGGTAGACATATGGAGGGACCTACACCCACTCGAAAAAGACTATACACATTATTCAGCAGCCCATAAAGTACACTCTAGAATAGATTACTTCCTTATGAATGAAGGTGACAGACACAGGGTGAGAAATTGTTGGATTGGAGGGGCAGAAATATCAGATCATAATCCTATATACATGGAAATATATTTAAACAATAGAAAACGACAAACAACATGGAAACTTAACGTAGGACTGTTAAATGATGAGAAAATGAAAGAAAGAATAAAAATAAACATAAACGAATATATCCAAGAGAATGACAATGAACAAGTGGACCCAACAATACTATGGGACGCACTAAAAGCCGTGTTAAGGGGTAAATTAATTGTTGAAACAGGAAAAGCAAATAAGACTAAACTGGAAGCGTATGAACAAAGATGTGAGAGACTGAGGGAATTAGAACGTAAACATCAAAGCACAAATGATCCAAAAATATATCAAGAAATTAAAGAAGAAAAAACAAAGATAAAAGAAACACAAATGGATGAAATTGAAAGGAAAAATAGATATCTAAAGCAAAAATATTATGAAACGGGGCCAAAAGCCACAAAACTGCTGGCAAAACGGTTAAGAAAACAACAAACAATGAATAATGTATACAAGATTAAAGACCCCACCACAAATAAAACCACAGTTAACCCAGAAAACATCGAAGAAATTTTCCATAATTTCTACCAAGAACTATACTCGCAACCTGAAGAAACAAATACTAAAGATATCAAAAAATTTCTAGACACATTGGACTTGCCATCAATAGGAAATCAACAAAATGAAAAACTAACAGCAGAAATAACAACACAAGAGATCAGAGATGTGATTAAGTCACTTAAAAACGGTAAATCACCAGGTAGTGATGGATACTCTTCTGAGTTTTATAAACTGTTTATAGAAGAACTCACGCCACAACTCCTAAAGTCATTTAATTGGACGCTGAACAACAACAAAATACCTCCATCATGGAACGAAGCAATCATTTCAGTTATTTTAAAACCAGGGAAAGATAAAGAACAATGCGGAAACTATAGACCAATCTCTTTATTAAATGTAGATTATAAAATATACACAACAATTATATGTAAACGAATAAAGACATTCTTGACGGAATTGATAGAAGATGATCAAACTGGATTCATAGAGGGACGCCAAACACATGACAATATCAGGAGAACAATACATATAATTAACCAAATACATAAAGAAAAGAAAAGCGCAGTAATAATGAGTTTAGACGCAGAAAAAGCATTTGACAGGGTTAACTGGAAATTCCTATATAGTGTACTGGAGCGCTTTGGATTTAACGAAAAATCAGTACAATGCATAAGGACGCTATATCAAGAACCTGTGGCAAGAATCAAGATAAACGGTAGCTTAACAGACAAAGTAAATATACAAAGATCAACTAGGCAGGGATGCTGCTTATCGCCTACCTTGTTTGCTCTGTTCATAGAACCATTGGCTCAAGCGATACGACAAAATAAGAAATTAAAAGGTGTAACAATAAAGGGGGCGGAACACAAGATTGGGCTATTTGCAGACGATATTATAGTTTACCTTGAACAACCAGATAAATCAATAATGGAAATGATGAACTTGATAGAAAATTTTGGAAAATTATCAGGATACAAGATAAACGTAACAAAAACACAAATACTGACATTCCACTATAACCCTCTAAACCAGATAACTGATAAGATCAAACTAAACTGGAACCAAAAAGAAATAAAATACCTTGGAGTGAACATACCTAAAGACCTAAGCAAAATATATAAAGCAAACTATGATAGGTTGGAACAAGAAATAAAAAAAGATATTGATAGATGGTCAATCTTAAATATGGATCTGAATTCAAAAATTGAGACAGTCAAAATCAGCATACAACCTAGATTACTTTACCTCTTCCAGGCTATACCAACAGAGATTCCAGATGCCCAATTCTCAAAGTGGGACAGGATGATATCGAGATTTGTTTGGGGAGGTAAAAAACCAAGAGTGAAATATAAAACCCTCCAATTACCAAAAGAGAAAGGAGGCATGGGCCTACCGAGTCTAAAGGAATATTACTACTCAGCACAAATAAGATATATCATATGTTGGTGCGACGAGGGATATGAGGCAAAATGGAAAGAAATGGAAAAGGAAATTGAGGGACTCCCAGTACAAAGCATAATAGGGGATAAAGATGCATATAAGCAAATCAAACAAATAGACCCAATCACTAAATTTACTTTAGAACTGTGGTATAAAATAGTACAAAAATATAATATAAGGGAAGACATAAAACTATTGAAATGGGTAGCATTTGACAGTCAGTTTGAACCGGCAAAACAAGATAGGGGATACAAAAATCTGGTGAACAAGGGAATCACAGCATGGGGCAATATCGGAAAAAAAGATCTCGGGAGCTTTGTAAATATCAGGAGAAAATTTAAATTAGAAAGATCAGAATTTTTCAGATATCTGCAGATGAGAGATTACTATATGAAGAAGATTAGGCATAACCTCCAAACAGATGTGAACGAGATTATACAACTTATTTTAAGCTCATATGCAGGAAATAAAATAAGAATTATTTCAAAACTATATCAGAAACTTATGACAAACAATCATACAAGTAACTATATAAAGGAGAAATGGGAGAAAGAGCTCAATTTAAACATAACAGAAGAAAGCTGGCAGGAAATATGGAAAACACAACACACATCAACAAATTCAAGGGCATGGAGGGAATTTGGATGGAAAAACCTGATTCGCTTTTTCATTACACCACAGATTCAAGGAAAATATACAAATACCCAATCTTTATGCTGGAGGGGATGTGGGGCTCAAAATGCAGACCACTCACATATGTTTTGGAAATGCTACAAAATATCATCATTTTGGAAATCTATGCATGTGACAATACAGAGGATATTAGGATATAATATACCAATGAACTGTAACCTGATGTACTTATGTGATCTTAAAAAAGACAATGTTATACAGGCTGAGGACAGATATCTAGTTAAAATCTTGTTGTGTGGCCGACACACATTGTGGGCTCACGCTGCCACAGAGACAGAACTGAATGTGTATTGTGGAGTGTCACGTCTGCAAGGACTGAGGACTCAAATCTACAGGAGGTAACAAGGAAGTGTGAGATTTGTCTCTTTGTCCCACAGAAGACGCCCCGGAGGGTATTCCGGTTCATCAAGAAATGAGAGACAATGGTGAAGCTTCAAAGGGATGTTTTGTAACTGTATGTTGACTGAAGACACCATGTGACTTGAATTCTGATGCTGGAAATGTATAAAAGGGGGCTGAAGTATGATTCTTTCTCTTTCCTGCTTTGAGAATGCTAGGAGCTTGTGTTCTGTCAAATAAAGCTGGTTTATGACTAAAACTCAGCCTCGTTATTTGAGCATGCTCCTACACTGGTGACCTACGACGGAGAATGAGCAATGAGAATTCTTCCGAACCGGGCTCGGTGGAAGCCAGCCTGATGGCCGCCTCCACGCTCTGGCTGCCCGATTTCTGGCAGCACAGCCCGCGCTCATGGTTTAGCGCAATCGAGGCGCAGTTCAACCTCCGGAGAATCTCCAACGACGACACAAGATTCTACCACGTGGTAGCGAAACTGGACAGCGACACGGTCCAGAGAGTGGAGGATTTGGTTAATCATCCACCAGACAGCGACAAGTACAGCGCATTGAAAGACGCGCTGATCAGCCATTTCACCCCCTCCGTCCAACAAAGAGCAGAGGGGCTCCTGGCGCTGACGGAGGCAGAAAACGATAGACCTGCGGACCTGATGGTGAAGATGCTGCAGCTCAAAGCCTCCGAGGATGGCGAATTCATTTTCGCCCACCTATTCCTTCGAACCCTGCCACCAGCAGTGAGAGTGGCCCTGGCAGAGTCACCCCGATTGGCCAAGCGAGACTACCATGGGTTGAGCAAGGAGGCGCAGAAGTTGGTCGACGCCCACAAGCAGAACGCGGTTTCGGCCGCGGCGGCTAGTTCGGGAACGGCGTCCGGAGACAGCTTGGGTCCAGCGGCACCAGACGCACCAACAACGGCGGCGACCGGAGCCAGACGACGCGGAGCGGAGAACGGCTCGTGCTTCTACCACCGCCGTTTTGCAGAGAGAGCGCACAGGTGCGTCCCACCGTGCAATTTTAAACGCCAGGACCGAGGGCCGGTAGCAGCCGCGACTCTCGGCAATGAGAACAGGCTGCTTTACCTGACGGATGCACGCTCGGGGAAACAGTTCCTCGTGGACACGGGCTCGCAGCTGAGCTTCGTCACGCCCACCTACGCGGAACGGCTGTCGCCTTCTAAAGCCCCCTGGGTGTCAGTGTCAGCAGCGAACGGCTCCACAATTAAAACGTTTGGTGAGAGGACCATGCTTCTGTCCTTACAAGGCCGTTCATTTGAGTGGACATTTATTGTAGCAGCAGTCAGTTTCAACATGTTAGGGGCTGATTTTTTGTGCTCACATGGTTTATTGGTTGATCTTGCTAATAGACGTCTGATTAATGCACTGTCTTTTCATTCTATTCCCTGCACAGCTCGGGTGGCCCCGCCAACTGCACATGCCAGCGTCTCAGCCGCGGGTGGTAAGTTTCACACTCTGCTTGCTCAGTTTCCAGCACTCACAGTCCCCACTTTTTCAGCAACGGTGGCCAAACATGGGGTAGAACATTTCATAACAACCACAGGCCCTCCCGTTTTTGCAAAGGCTCGGCGTTTGGACCCAGCTAAACTGGCCATCGCGCGCGAGGAGTTCACTAATCTGGAAAAACTAGGCATCGTTAGACGCTCCAAGAGCGCTTGGGCTTCGCCGTTACACATGGTCCCAAAGGCTGACGGCTCGTGGTGGCCTTGCGGCGATTTCCGCAGGTTGAACAACGTTTCAGCTCATGACCGCTACCCGATTCCGCACATTCAGGATTTTTCTGTTCATTTGGCGGGGGCGCGCATTTTTTCTAAAATAGACTTGGTGCGCGGCTATTACCAGGTTCCAGTGCGCGCGCACGATGTACCCAAAACAGCGGTCATAACTCCTTTCGGCCTTTTTGAGTTCTTGCGCATGCCTTTTGGCCTCAAGGGGGCCGCGCAGACTTTCCAACGCATGATGGATGCAGTTTTACGCGACCTGCCTCTCGTGTTCGTTTATTTGGACGATATTTTGGTAGCCAGCACGTCCGAAGGCGAACATGAAAAACACCTCACAGCAGTTTTCCAGAGGTTGGCAGAGCACGGGTTAATAGTGAACCCAGCGAAATGCCAGTTTGGGGTGGCGCAGATTGATTTTTTGGGACATCGCGTTTCGGCAGAGGGAGCAGTTCCCCTTCCAAATAAAGTGCGTGCCATAACAGATTTTCCGCAACCTCAAACGGTTAAGGCGCTTCAGGAGTTTCTAGGGATGGTTAATTTTTACAACCGTTTCCTCCCAAGCGCAGCACGACTCATGCAGCCATTGTACACCGCGTTAAAAAAACAAAAGCCCGCAAATAAAGTCGAATGGTCTCCGGAGCGGGAGCGCGCTTTTGCCCAGGTCAAATCAGCCCTGGCAAATGCAGTTTTGTTAGCGCACCCAGTTCCAACGGCCCGCATGGCGCTCACCACTGACGCTTCCGATGTAGCGGTGGGGGCGGTAGTTGAACAGTTTGTGGCAGGTACCTGGCAACACCTCGCGTTTTTCAGCAGGACCTTGCGCGATAGTGAACGGAAATACAGCGCGTTTGACAGGGAGCTTTTGGCCCTACACTTGGCCATCCGTCATTTTCAGTTCTGGTTAGAGGGGCGACGTTTCACCGCTTTTGTGGATCATAAACCGCTAACGTTTGCGATGGCCAAAATTTCAGAACCCTGGTCAGGCCGGCAACAAAGGCAACTAGCCGCAATATCGGAGTTTACTACTGATATTCAGCATGTCGCGGGTAAACACAATGTTGTAGCAGACTGCCTCTCGCGTGCAATAGCACCACCAAGCCCTATAGGGGCAGACTCTGTAGCCATGGCCGCGGGCCCGGGCAGCGACGCAGGAGCGCGCGCAGCCCCGGTCTGTGTAGGGTTAGATTATGCAGCCATGGCTGCGGAGCAGGTTAACGACGCGGACGTGCGCGCGCTCCAGTCTGGACCAACAGGGTTAAGGCTGGAGCACAGGGTGCAACAAAACGGTATGCCCCCGCTAATCTGCGATGTCTCCACGGGACGGCCCCGCCCTGTGGTGCCAACCGCGTGGCGTCGCCGTGTTTTTGACTTGGTCCATTCTCTCGCGCACCCGGGGGTGCGCGCATCGATCAAATTGGTGGGGGAGAAATTTGTTTGGCCTGGGTTGCGCAAACAGGTCAAGGAATGGGCAGCAGCCTGCGTAGCGTGTCAGCGAGCTAAAATACACAGACACACTAAGGCCCCGTTGGAACCTTTCCACATCCCCGCTAAGCGTTTTGATCACGTGCATATTGACCTGGTCGGCCCGCTTCCGTTATCACACGGGCACACACATCTTTTGACAATGGTAGACCGCACCACGCGCTGGCCAGAGGCGATTCCTCTGACATCAACCACAGCGGAAGAAGTTGCGCGAGCATTTTTAACAGCATGGGTTGCGCGTTTTGGTGTACCGTCGGACATAACGTCCGACAGGGGTCCCCAATTTATTTCCGAGCTATGGTCATCGATGGCCCGCAGCTTGGGGGTGAAGATTCATCGCACCACCGCGTATAACCCCCAGGCCAATGGTTTATGCGAACGCTTTCACAGGTCATTGAAAGCAGCCCTCAGAGCGTCGCTAACGGATACAAATTGGGTAGACAAACTTCCATGGGTGTTATTAGGGTTGCGTTCTGCACCTAAGGAAGATTTGCATGCTTCCCCGGCTGAATTAGTTTTCGCTCAGCCGCTCCGTTTGCCCGGGGAATTTCTTCCTGATAATCCCGCACCTAATGGCCCCCCTGCTCAGCCGTGGCAGAGCGGCTCAGGAACAAACACGCTTCCTGGCCCGGTCCATCACAGTTTCCCACACGTTTTTGTGCCCAAGGCTTTAAAAAATGCAGAGTTTGTTTTTGTTAAACATGACGCCCAGCGTCCAAGTTTGCGGCCGTTTTACGACGGACCGTTTCGAGTGCTGGAGACCGGGCAGAAGCATTTTCTGCTAGATTTAGGGGGCAGAAGGGAGCTGATTTGCATTAACAGGCTCAAACCCGCTTTTGTTCTGGCTGAGGAGGAGGTGCAGCTCGCGAGGCCCCCCCGCCGGGGCAGGCCGCTGAGAAGACATTCTCCAAAGTCTTCACAGAGAGGTGCTAACAGCTTTAATCCACAGGTGCAGAGAGATGTTGCAGAGGCAGTCAAGCCAAGTTGCAGCAGATTCGGCAGAAGATTAAAACCCAGGCAGTTGGTGGATTGATTAGCGATGTATGGAGTGTTTTGTGTTTCTCTTTTTGTTATGCCATGCAGATTTTGCCTTACTCGACGTTTGGGGGGGGTAGTGTGGCCGACACACATTGTGGGCTCACGCTGCCACAGAGACAGAACTGAATGTGTATTGTGGAGTGTCACGTCTGCAAGGACTGAGGACTCAAATCTACAGGAGGTAACAAGGAAGTGTGAGATTTGTCTCTTTGTCCCACAGAAGACGCCCCGGAGGGTATTCCGGTTCATCAAGAAATGAGAGACAATGGTGAAGCTTCAAAGGGATGCTTTGTAACTGTATGTTGACTGAAGACACCATGTGACTTGAATTCTGATGCTGGAAATGTATAAAAGGGGGTTGAAGTATGATTCTTTCTCTTTCCTGCTTTGAGAATGCTAGGAGCTTGTGTTCTGTCAAATAAAGCTGGTTTATGACTAAAACTCAGCCTCGTTATTTGAGCATGCTCCTACAGTTGATTGCAGGTAAAAAAACTATCACAAAAAAATGGCGATCAGAAGTTCTTCCTGACCAAGAACAATGGACTGACATTGTTGAGGACATACGTATGATGGAAAAACTAACATATCGACGAAGAATGCAAGAAGGAATATGGGAGAAAAAATGGCGGAAATGGACACACTACAAAGTGCAACAACGAGGCAGAAATTGAAAGAATAACCAAAGACACTGAAAAAACCAGAAGAATTAAGAGATGGAAACTAAAAACTTGATGCTCCAACATTTGTCCCCCCCCCCTTTTATTTTTTATTTTTTTTATTTTTTATTTTTTATTTTTATTTTTTTTCTTTTTCCCTACCCTAACCCCTTTGTGTTTTAAATGTAGAATGTGATCTGAATGCATTATATATGATGAAAAATGAATAAAAATCTAAGTTACAAAAAAAAATATAGACCTGGTCCGTGGCTATCATCAAGTCCCAGTTCGAGCAGAGGACATTCCTAAAACAGCTGTAATAACCCCCTTCGGTCTTTTTGAATTTTTACGGATGCCTTTTGGCCTCAAAGGCGCCGCTCAAACCTTTCAGCGGATGATGGACGCGGTATTACGCGACCTCCCCTTCGTGTTCGTCTACCTCGACGATATGCTGGTAGCCAGCTCGTCTGAGGAAGAACACGAGCAGCATCTCACTATGGTTTTTCAGAGACTAGAAGAGCACGGGTTAATAATCAATCCATCCAAATGCAAATTTGACGTGTCACAAATTGATTTTTTAGGACACAGAGTTTCTCCGAAGGGAGCAGTCCCACTGCCAGACAAAGTTCACGCAGTAAAAAGCTTCCCACGGCCACAAATGGTCAAATCGCTGCAAGAATTTTTGGGAATGGTTAATTTTTACAACCGTTTCCTCCCCCACGCAGCTCAGCTCATGCAGCCCCTATATGACGCGCTCAGAAAACAAAAACCTTCCAACGCGGTCGAATGGACCCCGGAGCGCGAACGCGCCTTCGCGGAAGTAAAAAGCGCCCTAGCTAATGCCACATTGTTGGTTCACCCCGATCCCT
This sequence comes from Pholidichthys leucotaenia, assembly GCA_020510985.1. NCBI lineage: Eukaryota > Metazoa > Chordata > Actinopteri > Cichliformes > Pholidichthyidae > Pholidichthys > Pholidichthys leucotaenia. The sequence continues at coordinate 170,309,094 of CM035846.1, forward strand.
CGGCCCGCATTGCGCTAACCACAGACGCTTCAGACCTGGCCATAGGGGCAGTTGTAGAACAACACGTCAGCGGAATCTGGCAACCTTTGGCATTCTTCAGCAAATCGCTAAACCAAACTGAGCGTAAATACAGCACTTTTGACAGGGAGCTGCTAGCGCTTCATTTATCCATCCGCCACTTCCAGTTCTGGTTGGAAGGGCGGCGTTTCACGGCTTTTGTAGACCACAAACCGCTCACCTTTGCGATGGCTAAAATTTCCGAACCGTGGTCAGGCAGGCAACAAAGACAGCTAGCTGCGATTTCAGAGTTCACCACAGACATTCAACATGTGGCAGGCAAACTTAATGTGGTAGCAGACTGCCTCTCTCGCGCTGTGACATCGCCAGAGCACGAGGAGACAGATTATACTACCTCAGCCGCAGAACTCTTCGCCAACACGGACACATATGCAGCCCCAATCCATGCAGGGATAGATTATGCAGCCATGGCAGAGGAGCAAAGTAGTGACGCGGACGTGCGCGCACTCCTGTCTGGACCAACAGGGTTAAGGCTGAAGGAAAGGGGTTTATGCGACGGTGTGCCCCCCCTAATATGCGACATCTCAACCGGCCGACCTCGCCCGTTAGTCCCAGCTGCATGGCGCCGCCGTATTTTCGACTCAATTCACTCCCTCGCGCACCCAGGTGTGCGCGCTTCGGTTAAAATGGTCGCCGAAAAGTTTGTGTGGCCTGGCCTGCGCAAAAACGTAAAAGAATGGGCAAAGACTTGCATTTCTTGTCAGCGCGCCAAAGTATACAAACACACAAAAGCCCCTCTAGAGCCTTTTCAAATCCCTGCTAGAAGGTTCGACCACGTTCATGTTGACCTCGTGGGGCCACTACCTTCCTCCCAAGGTTTCACACATCTGTTAACAATGATAGACCGCACCACGCGCTGGCCGGAGGCAGTCCCTCTGGCGTCAACCACAGCGGAGGAAGTCGCTCGCGTTTTTGTGACAAACTGGGTGGCACGTTTCGGCGTCCCATCGGACATCACGTCCGATAGGGGGCCTCAATTTGTCTCGGAGCTTTGGTCAGCCATGGCCAGCAGCTTAGGGGCGACAATTCACCGCACCACCGCTTATCACCCTCAGGCTAATGGGTTATGCGAGCGTTTTCACAGATCTTTAAAGGCCGCCCTCAGAGCCTCACTAACAGATACAAATTGGGTAAATAAACTTCCCTGGGTTTTATTGGGGTTGCGTGCTGCGCCTAAAGAGGATCTAGACGCCTCCCCAGCAGAATTAGTTTTTGCACAACCTCTCAGGCTCCCAGGTGAATTTTTGCCAGAGAACCCAGAGCCAGGGCATCTTCCAGCCCCGAGGTTTTTAGGCAGCAACGGACCGGACTCTCTCCCCGGACCGGCACATCACTCTTTTCCACAGGTTTTTGTCCCCCAAGCTTTAAAAAACGCTGAATTCGTTTTTGTTAGGCATGAAGCTTTAAAACCAACCTTCCGCCCACCATACGATGGACCATTCAGAGTGCTGGAACCTGGTGATAAACATTTTGTGCTTTATTTTGGGGATAGAAAAGAAACAGTCAGCATTGACAGACTTAAACCTGCCTTCTTGTTGAGAGACGAGCCTGCACGGTTGGCGAGAGCACCTCGGCGGGGTAGACCCCCCAAGAGAAAAGACTCAGCCCCCCTGCAGGGAACAAATAATCACTCTCCTCCCCAAGCTGCAGATTCCTTACAGGAAGGTCCCACCAGGACGCCCAAGCGGACCCACAGCAGATTCGGGAGAAGATTAAAACCCAGACGGCACAAGGACTGATGCAAACTACTCAACAGTTGTTCACTAATTGTGCTGTAACAGTTTAGGACTGACTTGTGATAGTACTATGCTGTTATGATTACCACTGAACTCTCTTAGGAGCATGGCTGCTGGAAAGTTTCTTCTGTGTCAAGAGGTGTAGCAGTTAGTATGTCATAATAATTATCTTAAACTGAATTTTTCTATTGTCCTTTTCTTAGTCGTTTGGGGGGGGGGGCTGTGGTCTATATTAATCATATATCCCATAACCTACATATGTATAAGCATGTGAGAATGTTTGGTGATTGCATATGTAAAGCGACTTCACACCTCAGTACAGGACAAAAGGTCTCAACCGCCAGTGAAGATCAAAGAGCATCCAAGGCGCTGCGGTGGAGACCAGATATGTCGCCCTGACCCCCCAGGGCCAGGTGGAAGGGTACGAAGACAAAAGAGGGGATTAAGATAGTGAGGGATGTCAGCTTTTGATATGCATGTCTTTTATTATGTGCGAGTATAAGTTCGTAGAGCCGAAGGTGTTCGCTCTCTCACTTCTTCTGCTGCTGCACCTAGATGAGACTTGTTAGAGGAGCTGATAATAAACTTTGGTTTATAAATCACATCGCCTCATTATTTCAAGCTCTTCTACAGCAATCCTTATTAAAAATTCTGACATTGCCAAACTTAGATGAACAGATTGTCATCAGTCAGTTGGCTGATGACACCGCCATCTTCCCAAAAAACTTGGAACAAATTCCTAGGATATTTGAACTAATTGATATGTTCTCTAAAGCTTCAGGATTAGCACTTAATTGAAGTAAATGTGAACTAATGGCTATACATAATTCTACCTTAACAGAAGCTTATGGTATCCCAATTAAATCCTCTGTAAAATATCTAGGAATCCATGTATCCAAAGATCTTAACATAAGTGAAAGGTTGAACATACAAGAGAAAATTGACCAATGTAAATCCAAGTTAAATATGTGGTTACAAAGGGACTTGACAATTTTTGGGAGAACATTTTTAACTAAAATGGAATCCTTAGCAAGGTGCATCTACCCAGCATATTCAATGCAGGGTTTCCTTTGGTAAGATTTCTCCGTGGCGGCCTGCCTCGCCAGAAATCGTACCGCCACGCCAAGCCAATATGATTTTATTAATAAAAATATATGAAGCAATGACTTTCCGCAAGCGCGCACACGAACAACGCACGTGGCCGTCATCCGCGTGGAGTTTAGAAGCGTCCCGCTCACACGAGTTTTCCAGTCCGTCAGCAGTGTCTCGCTAAACGTGACTGTCCGACAGAAACATGAGTTTATTAAAGTACTTTAAACGTGGAAAAAAATCATAAGAGGTATGTAAGCACTGGCGTTTATCATGGTTTTAACCCGCTGGAAACGGGAGCCATAATGGAAGAGTTGCTTTGCTAAGAGATGTGGTTAGAATTCAAATGCAGCCGGCTTCATATGAAGAGAAAGGCAAGGGACTGATGAATTGCTGAGGATATATTTCACCAGCCACTACAATATTAAGTTATGAGACTGGCAATTTCTCTCTTTTCTCGCACGAGCAGGCGTGCCATTTTTATTCTACAGCAGCAGTGACAAAGCAACAGCTAAAAATGCTAGCTCTAAACTGAAGTCCTTCAGTGGCTGCCTAGAGAGGTGCCTGATGAGAAAGCCTGAGCGCATAACTATAATGGCCATTGCTAAACGACAGGGAGCCTGCCATTTATGTCTGCACTACGTGGCCAGGAGCCACTTAATGAATGAAAAACCCACATGCAGGAGTAGTTTCGTGCGTTGTATTGAACAAGACCCCAAAACATGTTAATGGGAATGAATGAAGTATGAATGTGTATGTGTGTGAAACCCGAGCTGCCGAGTGCCCGAGCTGTCGGACCCAAAGGGCTCCCTGACGCGCCTGATGGAAAATAAATATTTATTTATTTATTTTGTATACTTTATTGATCCCCAGAGGGGAAATTGAGGGCATCCACCTGGATGGATGAAGCAGCCGCAGTACGGCGCTATCCCTTTACCATTCACACACACATTCACACCTAGGGCCACTTTAGAGTCTCCAATTAACCTAACCTGCATGTTTTTGGCCTGTGGGAGGAAACCGGAGAAATCCCGGAGTAAACCCATGCAGATACGAGGAGAACATGCAAACTCCACACAGATCACTGTTGGTCAGGGGCAGGGATCGAACCAGGGATCCCATGGCCAAGGGTGAGTTGCTGTGCTAACCACTGCTCCACCGCACCGCCCAAATATGTGCACTTTTTTAACCTAATAGCCAAATTAGGAGGAACTTTTGTATTATTAGCATATTTGTAATTTGTGTGTATTGTGTGTATTTTCTACTATTGAATAAAAAAAAAGAATCGAATTGTAGGCGCTTCCTGAACAGATATAATGACACTAGGAGACCGGCTCCCGGCCGTGTAGTCACTTCACAACTTATAACTGCCTAAACAGATCATTCTGTACATGAACACATATTGTGGTGAATTATGTCTTTAGAGTCCGTTACAGTTCCTTATTATGTACCTGGCAGGTTAAGATGACCGAAATTCACGAAGTCAATAACTTTAATCCGTCAGCAGCCTTCAGACAAACTAAATGTGTCAACATTTGATTTCAAAATAAGGGAGGTTTTTCCTGCTGTCTGGGTGGTGACGAGATTTCTCAAAAAAACAAAACAAAACTATAAATATAAAGAAATATTATAACAGAAATAATGGCATCCTTGGTCATTTAAGTTAATTTATTTCATTAAATATAATTTTATTAATATTTTTTCTTTGTAATCAGTTAAATTATTGTTCTGTTCTGACTGCAAAATTATGGTCAAAAATGTAAATTGTTATAAGGAAAAAGTAAAAAATTTTTTTTACCACAGTCTGTTTCAAATTTATATTAAAAAAAACAGTAATTTTATTAAAAAAAAACAGACAAACATTAGTCATAAAATAATCCGCAAATTTATAATAAAGTTTCAAATGTACAAGAAAAGTCAATTTTACAAGAGGAAATTACAAATTTGAGGAACATGGTTTCAACTTTAGATTTACAGAGAAAAGTAGAAAACTAAGAAAATTGTTATAAATTTTTGAGAAAAACCTCAAACCTTCAAGACTGAAGTCATTACTCAAGTTTTAAGTGGGTGCTCTTTGTACCCTTAATTAGAAATTTTTGGTTGCTACTTTTAATTATTAATTTCAAAGCACTGCTTTTACATGAGTAGAATTTCTGGTTACTATACCCACCTGATCATATAATTTAAGTATGCATGAGTACATTACTATTATGAATGTTTCTTTCCCTTCCCTACTCTCTCAATGGAAAAAAAAAAAGAAACACTAGAATAAAAATACAAAAAATACACATTTTTGTCATTTATGTAAACCATGGCAAAAAAAATCCTGCAGGACAAAACATGACACTTGATATTTTCTAACCTGTTTGTATACCACCATAGACAGAGAGAGAACCTGAATTAGAGCTCAGAGAGGGCAAGATGAGACAGAAGAGAGGAGCCAAGGAGAGGGAAGTGTTCAGGCAGAGGAAGGAGAGAAGGATAACACCACTAAAAAGTCTAAACACAGGATGTCTGGGTGGGACCCCAACTGGCCCAATATTCAAGCCTCAGTTGTACAATACTTGAAATGGTAAGTTCCATATGCAACGTTACTGTGTAAAATTTTAAAAAGAAATTGTATAAAATCAACATATTCTGGTATCCCCCCCCCCCGGGGGGGGGGGGAATATGTTGCCACCGTGCCAAGGTCTTTAAGCCAGAGGAAACACTGCAATGGCTATACCTAACAAATTCATTAAGACCATCAACCAATTAAATTTCAATTTCATCTGGAAAAACCAAGTTCATTACATTAAAAATCAGAAATGTTTAAAGAATATGAAGCTGGTGGCTTACAAGCTATAGATTTTGAATGTTTAAATGCTGTGTTAAAAATAAAATGGTTAAAATCTTTTCTGCTTAATGAAAACAGTATTTGGTACTGTCTCCCCAAAGGCTTGTTCAAAAAAATGGGTGGTTGTGGGACACATATATGCACATATGTATATCATTGCATGATTCATACGTATACCACCTTAGGCTTCACATCTGAGATGGAACAACGCTACAGCACACGACCGCTACCCAATCCCGCATATCCAAGATTTTTCCATTCATTTGGCGGGGGCGCACATTTTTTCTAAGATAGACTTGGTCCACGCGTACCATCAAGTCCCAGTACACGCTGAGGACATACCCAAAACAGCGGTAATAACTCCGTTTGGCCTTTTCGAGTTTTTGCGCATGCCGTTTGGGCTTAAAGGCACTGCGCAGACGTTCCAACGCATGATGGACGCGGTATTGCGCGATCTCCCCTTCGTGTTCGTCTACCTGGACGGCATCTTGGTAGCCAGTGCGTCCGAAGACGAACACGAAAACCGCCTCATGGCAGTTTTCCGGAGGTTGGGAGAGCACGGGTTAATAATCAACCCAGCGAAGTGTCAGTTCGGGGTGACGCAGAGTGATTTTTTGGGGCATCACGTCTCTCCAGAAGGGGCGGTTCCTCTGCCTGACAAAGTGCGCGCAGTAACAAATTTTCCCCAGCCACAAACGGTCAAAGCGTTACAGGAGTTTTTGGGAATGGTAAATTTTTATAACCGTTTCCTCCCCCATGCAGCGCAGCTCATGCAACCACTGTATGCCGCGCTAAAAAAACAAAAACCCACAAGCAAAATCGAATGGTCTCCTGAGCGAGAGCGCGCATTCGCGGAGGTCAAAACAGCCCTGGCAAACGCTGCGTTGTTAGCGCATCCAGACCCAACGGCCCGCATAGCGCTCACTACTGACGCGTCAGATGTGGCCATAGGGGCGGTCGTGGAGCAACATGTAGCCGGGGCTTGGCAGCCGCTCGCCTTTTTCAGCAGGACGTTGCACGATAGTGAGCGAAAATACAGCACATTTGACAGGGAGTTGTTAGCTCTCCACTTGGCCATTCGCCACTTCCAGTTCTGGCTGGAAGGATGCCGTTTCACCACGTTCGTTGACCACAAGCCGCTGACTTTCGCGATGGCCAAGGTTTCAGAACCGTGGTCGGGCCGGCAGCAGAGGCAGCTGGCTGCAATCTCAGAGTTTACTACCGATATTCAGCACGTAGCGAGTAAACTTAATGTAGTGGCAGACTGTCTCTCGCGCGCCATAGCGGCCACAGTCCGCGTAGGGATAGATTATGCAGCCATGGCTGTGGATCAGGTGAGCGACGCGGACGTGCGCGCGCTCCAGTCTGGACCAACAGGGTTAAGGCTGGAGAACAGGGTGCTGCAAGATGGTATGCCCCCCCTAATCTGCGACGTCTCCACGGGACGACCGCGCCCGGTGGTACCGACCGTGTGGCGCCACCGCGTTTTTGACTCGATTTATTCTCTGGCGCACCCGGGGGTGCGCGCGTCGGTCAAAATGGTAGGAGAGAAATTTGTATGGCCGAGCCTGCGCAAGCAAGTTAGAGAGTGGGCAGCAGCCTGCATGGCTTGCCAACGAGCCAAGGTTCACAAGCACACAAGAGCTCCCTTGGAGCCATTTCACATCCCAGCTAAGAGGTTCGACCACGTTCACGTGGACCTCGTAGGCCCCCTTCCGCCGTCGCAGGGGTGCACACACCTTCTGACAATGGTAGACCGCACCACGCGCTGGCCAGAAGTGGTCCCACTGTCATCAACCACAGCCGAGGAGGTGGCGCGCGCGTTTTTAACGGCATGGGTAGCGCGCTTTGGAGTCCCGTCAGACATTACGTCTGACAGAGGTCCTCAATTTGTTTCCGAGCTTTGGTCAGCGATGGCTCGCAGCCTGGGGGTAACGATCCACCGCACTACCGCGTACAACCCGCAGGCTAATGGGTTATGTGAACGTTTCCATAGGTTATTGAAGGCGGCCCTCAGAGCGTCGCTTACGGATGCAAATTGGGTGGACAGACTACCATGGGTTTTATTGGGGCTGCGTTCTGCACCTAAAGAGGATTTAGAAGTCTCCCCGGCTGAGTTAGTTTTTGCGCAGCCACTCCGGCTGCCCGGGGAATTTCTCCCGGACAATCCTGCGCCAGAATGTTTCCCGGCTCAGAGGTTGCAGAGTGACGCAGAAGCGGGCATGCTTCCCGGCCCCGTTCACCACAGTTTTCCGCGCGTTTTTGTGCCTAAGGCTCTAAAAAATGCAGAGATTGTTTTTGTCAGACACAATGCGCATCGCCCTCTGTTGCGACCACCTTATGATGGACCATTTAGAGTGCTGGAAACGGGATAAGCATTTTTTGCTAGATTTGGGGGGCAGGAAAGAAAAGATTGGCATAAACAGACTCAAACCCGCCTTTGTGTTGGCCGACGAGGATGTGCTGTTGGCTACGGCTCCTCGGCGCGGCAGACCCCCTAAGGAGCATTCATCAGAACACCCACAGGGATTGACTAACAGTTCTCAACCTCAGACAGCAGCTCCCCAGCAGGAGGGCGCCACGAAAGTGGTTAAGCCCGCTTACAGCAGATATGGGAGGCGACTGAGGCCCAAGCGGCACGTGGACTGATGTGTAATAATTTTACCATGACTTGCAGACTGTTATTACGTTGTTCCATCTTAGACGTTTGGGGGGGGGGGGGTCATGTGGGACACATATATGCACATATGTATATCATTGCATGATTCATACGTATACCACCTTAGGCTTCACATCTGAGATGGAACAAAGGACTGAGCCGCTCTGGAGATAACACGAGGATGTGAAAGTTTAGTCTTTGGCATGCAAAGAGACAGCCGTGGGGGATTTCGCCCAGCGGCCAGAGACTGGAGGTGGGGGGTGTTAAGATCGGGAGGAAGTTACATTGTTACTGGGGATTAAGTACCATGTGACTGTGTGTTTTGATGTCCTGGGTAGAAAAGGGACAGATGTTGGGGGATTCGTCCTCTTTCTGTTTTTGGATGATGTTGGAGAATGTGAATAAATCTGACTTGTGAAATAAACTCAGCCTCGTCCTTCCACATTCTCTACGTGGTAAGTTTATTCTCAAACGTGACTTTCAGATTGAAAAATTGCCAGTTAAATTGTCGTCTTTTCACAAACAGGTACTGTTATACTGGAAATTGATGTTCACACATAACTTCACCCCACACCAGACTCCCATTTGGAACAACAGATATGTACTGTGCAGTGGTAAGTCTCTCTACTTGCAGGATTGGATGGAGAAAATAATTTGGTCTGTAACTCACCTTACGGATGACCAGGGACACTTCTTATCATATGAAACCTTCTGCTCAAACTACAGCTTAGACTGCTCATGTGCCCAATTTAAAAAAGTCATCAAAGCTATTCCCACTTCAGTTAAAATGTTAGTTCAAAATATGGATAAGCTATCACTCCCTATATATTTACCTCCCCTTCAAATTGATGGACAGCATTTTGTAAAAGATAAAATTTCAAGCAAATCATTACGTAAATACTTGAATAACTTATTGTACCCTAGCCGATCAAATAGAAATTCCATAATGCAGCTATTCCCACAATCAGACATTAAAAAACTGAGGACCAAATACATCAGTTATCAATTAAACCCTACAACTAAAGAAATCCATTTTAAAATTCTAAACATTTATCCATCCAATGAACTGCTAAGAGTGAGATTTAACATAGACCACAACAACTGTACCTTGTGTGATTGTGAAATTGAAACAACTGATCATCTTTTTTTCTTCTGTACCTACTCCATGACATTTTGGGAGGATTTACAAGACTAGTTATCGACAAAAATCCCTCTGCAAGCTCCCCTCACAAGGAACAATATTGTATTTGGTATCCCCATGATGGACAAGAACATAGACTTAATACTAAATAACCTGATACTCCTGGCCAAGTATTTCATTCATGTGGCTAAATACCGAAAAATTAAACCAATTTTTTCAGTATTTAAAAGAGACCTTGTCATAAACCATATCAGCTCCTTAAAGCTAGCAAGGACAAAACATGCAGTTGCTCTTCTTGGAGCTTATGAAGATCTAAAAATACTTGAACATGCAGTTGCTCTTCTTGGAGCTTATGAAGATCTAAAAATACTTGAAGACCTCTAGTGCCCTCTAGTGACAAGTGACCTACTGAATGGGCTTTCATCCTCTGTTTATCTGTTCATAATGTTATGAGTGTACCTTGTGATAGAACCAAAAACACAGCATGAGGGATGGAAATAACTGGGAGACTATAAGATTAAAGACACATGGGGAGAACACAGAGAATACAGGCTACATGGAAACCGGAGGGTATAATCGACGTGAATGCAACAACGAACTCAAACTCAGACTGACATATACAGTGGTGTGAAAAAGTGTTTGCCCTCTTCCTGATTTCTCATATTTTTGTATGTCACACTTAAATGTTTCAGTTCATCAAACACATTTAAATATTAGACAAAGATAACACAAGTAAACACAAAATGCAGTTTTTAAATGAAGGTGTTTATTATTAAGGGGGAAAAAAATCCAAACCTACATGGCCCTGTGTGAAAAAGTGACCCCTCCCCCCCCCAGTAAAACATAAATTAACTGTGGTTTATCACATCTTTGGAAAGCTGAATTCAGTTTCTCTAGCCACTGTCATGAGTCTGAGCACATGTTTTTTTTGAGCTCAGACTCTCATTTTATTGTATGTCTGTTACTATGATTTTGCTAGTTTCCGTATATATTTTGGTTTGTGATTAGAGCCCTTCCTTTTTCTCCAGACACCCACCAGCTGCTCACTGTCTGCTCTTCAACCATTCCAGCTGTGAGCAGTTATGCAATCAGGTCACCTGCTGCTCAGGGGGCATGCACCTGCCGCTCATTTGTTTTCCCTTATTTATTCACTGCCTGCTCATCCTCTCACTGCGGCAATATTGATTCCTGTTTGGACTTGAATGGACTTATCCTCCAAGTTACTCCTCATCTCCTCCAGAGCTATTTCAGCTCTGGAGTGCCACAGTCTGTAAGTTTACCCTTGTTTGCATTTTTTGTGTTTCATGCACAGTTTTTGGACTCTTCTGTTTGTTTATGTTAATAAATGTACCAACTGCAGTCCAGTGTCTGAGTCTGTTTTTCTTTCCCAGAGGGGCATTCATAACAGAATACTGCCGCCGTGAGAGGATGAGCAGGCAGTGAATAAATTGGAGAAAACAAATGAGCAGCAGATGTGCACCAACTTGAGCGAGGAGGTGACCTGATTGCGTAACTGCTCACAGCTGGAATGACAGAAGAGCAGACAGTGAGCAGCTGGTGGGTGCCTGGAGAAAAAGGATGGGTCTAGTCACAAACCAAAATATATACATAAACAAGCAAAATCATAGTAACAGACATACAATAAAATGAGAGTCTGAGCTCAAAGGAAACATGCGCTCAGACTCATGACTGTCATGGCGTGTTAAGTTCTTTGACAGCTCACGTGCACAGCCCTTACATGGACCTCATGTTCCTCTGGCTAGCAGGAGAAAATCAAAATATCATCAAGGCAGACAAACACGAATTGATAAAGCATATTGCCGAGGACGTCATTAACAGCTGGAAGACGGCAGGGGCGTTAGTGAGCCCGAATGGCATCGCTAAGTATTCAAATTGGCCCTGATGTGTTTTAAAGGCCGTCTTCCACTCATCCCCCTCGCAAATGCGGACCAAATGATACCCGTTCCTAAGGTCTAACTTGGTGAACACCCGTGAACGCTGAAGGAGCTTGAACGCTGAGTTGATCAATGGCAGAGGGTACTTGTCTTTGATGGTAATAGCGCTGAGCTCCCGGTAGTCAATGCACGGGTGCAGCGAGCCATCCTTCTTCCCGATGAAGAAGAATCCGGCCCCGAGCGGGGCCAAAGATGGCCAAATGAGGCCGGCGTTCAGCGACTCCTTGATGTACTGCTCCATCGCCTCCCTCTCCGGGCCGGAAATGCTGTACAGCCGGCTGGATGGCAGCCTCACCCCCAGGAGAAGGTCTATAGCATATTCGTAAGAGCGGTGAGGCGGCAGTGACAACGCTCTTGACTTGCTAAAGACCTCGCCCAAATCGTGATAAGCCCGAGGGACAAGGCTGAGGTCCGGTGGCTCAGCCCGGGAGGGGGGAACAGAGAGCAATGGGGAGCATTCAGCTGAACGCATACAGTTGGCCATACACAATGGGCTCCAGGCAGAGTACTTTTAGCCCAAATGATCATTGGGTTGTGTTTCTGGAGCCACAGATAACCTAGAACCACCAGGGAAGATGACAAGGGGAGAACCAGGAACGAAAGTTCCTCCCGGTGGTTCCCGGAAAGAAGCATGGATACAGGCACCATGCTTAGGGTGACCACTGCGAGCTGGCCGCCAGATATAACGGTGACTCTCTGACTGTGGGGCAATTTATGCGTGGGAATGTCCACTTGCTTGACGAAAGCAGCAGAAACAAAATTACCCTCCGACCCTGAGTCATTCAGCGCCCTAACCCTCCTCTCGACCCCCGGCAACTGAACGAGGTCCGAAATACAAAAATTACCAGGGGAGTAGTTCTGGTCCCGCCCGCCAGACCCCCCATGGTTACTGACGGGCTGCATCTTTTGGCCGCTGGTGGCATTCGTCCAGACTGTGGTTGAGTGAACCACAGTACATGCATGCGCCGGCCCTTCGCCTTCGCTCCCCATCAGTAAGACTCCGAGAGAGCTCCATCGGTTTGAGCGAAGAACCGGTGCCGCCAATTCCAGTAACTGCAGCGAATATGCGCTTGGTGTGCGGGCGAGAGATGGGGCCGCGCTCCTTCGTGCGTTCACGATACCGATTATCCAGCCCTACCACCTGATCTATGAGGTCGTCGAGCGTCTTCGGGACAGGATGAACTGCCAGATTGTCACGGAGTTGGTCGTTCAGCCCATGGAGGAACACGCTGCGTAACGCAGTCTCATTCCACCCCAACTCGAACGCCACAACCCGGAACTCCACCGAGTACTCGGCCACCGACCGGGTACCCTGGCGGAGAGTCAGTAGGCAGCTCATGACGTTGCCCTGACGCTTGGTCCGGCCAAACGTGCAAGTAAATCCAGCCACAAATTGGTCAAACACATATCTGTGCCCCTCAGGGTTATCTAGAGTGGACTGGGCCCACTCCAGGGCTCGATCCCTGAGCAGAAGGGTGAAAAACTGGATCCGGACTGCATGCCCCAGATATTCATCCCCGACCTGCTCCAGGTACAACTGCACTTGAAGAAGGAACGGTTTACATATCCCCACCTCCCCCGTGTACGGGGAAGGCATGGGAATGGAGAAGGTACGGCACATCATGGTGCGCGGAGCAGGCTGGGGGGCCGCAACCGTGGGATGTGCCGCAGACCATAAAGTCATCATATTAGACACCTGTTGCATCAGTGCAGTGAGCTGCTGCTCGGTCACCACTAGGCAGTCCATAGCAGATTGCTCCTGCGGTGAGGCACTGGCTGAGTTACCGTCCTGGCTGGCTCATTCTGTTATGGCGTGTTAAGTTCTATGACAGCTCATGTGCACGATGCCAAACACAGGATGAACCACACAGAGGGGCACGTTTGACAATTTATTAATAGCAAAACACAGCAGCGCACAGCTACAGAAACAGTCACTTGCCAGAGGAAAGGACCTGTGGAGAGAAGACGAGAGCCGTGGTAGCTGAGGAGTGGAGTAAGGGGAAAATGGGTGAGCCAAGTTTCCACTTACTTGGGAAATCCAGGGATGACCGGCAGGACCCAGCGGGGAATAAGCAAACCAGTAGGATGGGGGGGAGTAGTAGAGCTGATGGTGCCTGACCGGGGGAATGAAGTCGCTGATGAGTAGTGAGGTGGAACAGGAGAGTGCGCGCAGTCCCGGTGACACACCTATATGGTGGCAGCAACCTGAAGAGGAGAGAAAAAGAAGGTTAACGATGTGTTAACGTTTCAAACGATTTGAAGCTAGTTTGAAAAATGGGCAGTATACCCAGACGAGCCAGCGTAGACTGCACGGAGGAGACCTCCTTAAGTACACTGGCTGATGAGCGGGCGCAGGTGTGTCTTCTGCCTCAGGTGCCGTGATGAACTGGAGGAGATGAGACGGGAGGGGAGGGGCGCGCTCCCGTTGCCCATGACAATGATAGCCACACCCAGGCCTGATTACTGCCACACCTGTTCTCAATCAAGAAATCACTTAAATAGGACCTGTCTGACAATGTGAAGTACACCAAAATATCCTCAAAAGCTAGACATCATGCTGTGATCCAAAGAAATTCAGGAACAAATGAGAAATAAAGTAACTGAGATTTATCAGTCTGGAAAAGGTTATAAAGCCATTTCTAAAGCTTTGGGACTCCAGCAAACCACAGTGCGAGCTATTATCCACAAATGGCGAAAACATGGAACAGTGGGGAACCTTCCCAGGAGTGGCCAGCCATCCCGAGAGTGTAGCGACGACTCATCCAAGAGGTCACAAAAGACCCCACAACAACATCCAAAGAACTGCAGGCCTCACTTGTCTCAGTTAAAGTAAGTGTTCATGACTCCACCAAAAGAAAGAGACCGGGCAAAAATGGCCTGCATGGCAGAGTTCCAAGACAAAAACCACTGCTGAGCAAAAAGAACAAAGGCTTGTCTCAATTTTGCCAGAAAACATCTTGATGATCCCCATGACTTTTGGGAAAATATTCTGTATACTGATGAGACAAAAGTTGAACTTTTTGGAAGTTGTGTGTCCCATTACATCTGGCATAAAAGTAACACAGCATTTCAGAAAAGCAACATCATACCAACAGTAAAATATGGTAGTGGTAGTGTGATGGTCTGGGACTGTTTTGCTGCTTCAGGACCTGTAAAACTTGCTGTGGTAAATTGAACTATGAATTCTGCTGTCTACCAAAAAATCCGGAAGGAGAATGTCCGGCCATCTGTTCGTGACATCAAGCTGAAGCGCACTTGGGTTCTGCAGCAGGAAAATTATCCAAAACACACCAGCAAGTCCACCTCTGAATGGCTTAAGAAAAACAAAATGAAGACTTTGGAGTGGCCTAGTCAAAGTCCTGACCTGAATCCGATTGCGATGCTGTGGCATGACCTTAAAAAGGCAGTTTATGCTTGAAAACCCTCCAGTGTGGCTGAATTACAACAATTCTGCAAAGATGAGTCGGCCAAAATTTCTTCACAGCACTATAAAAGATATTGCCAATTATCGCTTGATTGCAGCTGTTGCTGCTCAGGGTGGCTCAACCAGTTACTAGGTTTAGGGGGTGATCACTTTTTCACACAGGGCCATGTAGGTTTGGATTTTTTTTCCCCCTTAATAATAAACACCTCCATTTAATAACTGCATTTTGTGTTGTCTTTGTCTAATATTTAAATTTGTTTGATGATCTGAAACATTTATGTATGACAAACATACAAAAAAAATGAGAACTCAGGAAGGGGGCAAACACTTTCACACCACTGTATAGGGGAACTAACAATTACTAAATGCAAGACAGCTGGGAGAACAATCAGGGCTGAACAGTTACACATGAGGGAAAGTGTCTAGTGGTATGGAACACATGAGGAGCTGGGAACAATAGGTAAACAATTACACACACAGACCCAGGACCAAAACGAGGATAGACACAGGACAAAATTCATGGCAGGGGAAATACAAAGACCACAATAATGGCGCAAGGATTGACAAGGGATGACACAACAGACCAGAGGAACACGAAGGACAATCACAAGGGACACAGATGGCAAATACTGCAAATAATAACAAGGAAAATACAAAAACAAAGGAACAAATTAAAAGCATGGGCATGATTCCCAGACCCTGCCCAGATCATGACAAGCTTCATCCATCCATCCATCCATTCATCTTCTACCGCTTTTCCGGAGGTCCGGGTCGCGGAGGCAGCAGTTCAAGCAGAGAAGCCCAGACTTCCCTCTCCCCAGCCACCTGCTCCAGCTCTTCAGAGAGGATACCAAGGCGTTCCCAGACCAGCTGGGAGACATAGTCTCTCCACCGAGTCCTGGGTCTGCCCCGGGGTCTCCTCCCAGTGGGACGTGCCCGAAGCACCTCAAGTGGGAGGCGTCCAGGAGGCATCCTAATCAGATGCCCATACCACCTCAACTGACTCCTTTCAATGTGGAGGAGCAGTGGTTCTACTCTGAGCCTCTCCCAGATGACTGAGCTCCTCACCCTATCTCTGAGGGTGAGTCCAGCAAGCCTACAGAGAAAGCTCATTTCAGCCGCTTGTATCCGCGATCTTGTTCTTTCGGTCATTACCCAAAGCTCGTGACCATAGGTGAGAGTAGGAACGTAGATTGACTGGTAAATCGACAGCTTTGCTTTAGAACTAAGCTCCCTCTTCACCACAACAGACCAGTACAATGTCCACATCACTGCAGATGCTGCTCCGATCCGTCTGTCAATCTCTCGCTCCATTTTCCCCTCACTCGTGAACAAGACCCCAAGATACTTAAACTCCTCCACTTGGGGCAGGAGCCTGTCCCCAACCCAGAGAGGACAATCCACCTTTTTCCGGCTGAGGACCATGGACTTGGACTTGGAGGTGCTGATTCTCATCCCAGCCGCTTCACACTCAGCGGCAAACCGTCCCAGCAAGAGCTGTAGGTCATTGCTGGATGAAGCCAACAGGACAACATCATCTGCAAACAACAGAGATGAGATCCTGTGGTCACCAAGCATGACACCCTCCATTCCTTGGCTGCACCTAGAAATCCTGTCCATAAAAATTATGAACAGGGTCGGTGACAAAGGGCAGCCCTGGCGGAATCTAACTCTCACTGGGAATGACTCCGACCGAGTGTTGGCAATACGAACCAAACTCTCACAACAGTCGTACAGAGACCGAATAGCTCGTAACAACAAGCCCGATACCCCATACTCCCGAAGCACCCCCCACAAAAAACCACGAGGGACGCGGTCAAATGCCTTCTCCAAGTCCACAAAACACATGTAAACTGGCTGGGCAAACTCCCACGAACCCTCAAGAATTCTTGAGAGGGTAAAAAGCTGGTCCGATGTGCCACGGCCAGGACGAAAACCACATTGCTCCTCCTGAATCCGAGGTTCGACCAATGGCCGGACTCTCCTCTCCAGTACCTTGGCATAGACTTTCCCAGGGAGGCTGAGGAGTGTGATCCCTCTAAAGTTGGAGCACACCCTCCGGTCCCCTTTTTTGAAGAGGGGAACCACCACCCCAGTTTGCCATGCCAGAGGCACTGCCCCCGACCTCCACGCAATGTTGCAGAGGCGTGTCAACCATGACAGCCCAACAACATCCAGGGCCTTGAGGTACTCAGGGCGAATCTCGTCCACCCCCGGGGCCCGGCCACCAAGGAGATTTTTAACCACCTTGGCGACCTCGGCCCCTGTGATAGGCGAGTCATCCCCCTCGTCCCCAAACCCTGCTTCCTCTGTGGAAGGCGTATCAGTGGGATTGAGGAGATCCTCAAAGTATTCCTTCCACCGCCCGACAATATCCCCAGCCGAAGTCAACAGTGTCCCATCCGCACCATACACAGTGTGGACAGGGAGCTGCTTTCCCCTCCTGAGCCGCCGGACAGTTTGCCAAAATCTCTTCGAGGCCGACCGAAAGTCTTGTTCCATGGCCTCACCGAGCTCCTCCCATACCCGGGTTTTTGCTTCAGCAACCACCCGAGCTGCACTCCGCTTGGCCTGCCAGTACACCTCAGCTGCTTCGGGAGTCCCACAAGCCAACCAAGCTTGATAGGACTCCTTCTTCAGCTTAATGGCCCCCCTCACCACTGGTGTCCACCACTTGGTTCGGGGGTTGCCACCACAAGATGCACCGACCATGTTGCGGCCGCAGCTCTGGGCCGCCGCTTCAATGACAGAGGTGGAGAACATGGCCCATTCAGACTCCATGTCTCCAGACTCTGGAGTCTGGAGACATGACAAACTTCATAAATATATAAGTTCCACCTAATTACACTAGACTGGGCTGACATTAGCAGCTTTTGATATCACTGTTGTAGTATCATCAGGACTAAGGACCACAGGTGTTATTCACTGGATATTGCTGCTAGTATACAGATAAAAGGATCACTAGACAGACAAATAGACAACAAAGTTGAATAGTGTGAAGAGCTGAGGACAGATTGCATTTTTTTTAGCAAGTTCATTTTTGGTGGCAGGTAGAGGTCAGTCACTAAACATTTAATTTTAATCTTGTATTAAACTTATCAATAACGAATTTAATATGTTTGGTCTGTGTGAAGCAATGATGTGTTCTGACTGTCACAACAGAAAGATGTGTTATGAACCACTCTGTCATATTTCAATGATTTCAAAAAAATACATTTAAGTATGTAAAATTAGGTGGGAAAGTAAACAGTATTCTCTGCTGTGAGATGACAGAAGCACATACACCAGGTGAACCCTCTCGGAAGCCTCTGAGTTAATCTCTTAAAGGGGTCATTGACTGAAAAATGATGTGTTTGTAGTTTTTAACTGTCTCAAATGTGTCAGCTGGTCATATAATTTAGCTAAAAAAGCAATTTCCGACTTCCGGTCTGGACGCCATGGTGATAGCAGCTTAACGCTGAAGCTCCCAGACCCAATCCAAGAAAATATCTTGAAAATCAGATTTAATGGATTTTTGGAAGAGTGAAAAGCAAAAGACAAAATCATCATGTCTAAAGGAAAACAGAAGAAACCGAAATTCTCCAGGCCAGGACACGCATCGGCCGGAGAATCTGAACCGGAAGATTTCCGTTCAGAAGACGAGGAGCTGAATGTAGCTAACAAGAAGGTTAGCTTGAAAACGCTATTTGAAGAACTACAACGATTTCGCCGAGAGGTTTGGGCCGAATTTCGTCAATTCAGAGACGAATTAAAAAGGACAAACAGCAGAATGGACCAGGCCGAGAACCGAATCTTGGAAGCAGAGGAAAGAATAAAAGTGCTTGAAGATTCCGTGCTGGACCTACGCAAAAGACAGTCAACAATAGAGGCTAAGCTAACCGACCAAGAAGGAAGACAAAGAAGAGACAACATAAGAATTCATGGTCTGAAAGAAGGAGCCGAAGATGGTTTCAACTCAATGGCAGACTGCGTGGAATCTTTACTAAGAGAGAAATTGGATATTCCCCAAACCACCGACTTGAAGATAGAAAAGGCCCATCGTACGTTAGCCGCTAGGCCAGCGGCGGAAGCGCCCCCACATTTGGTGTTGGTGAGATTTTCCAATTTCAAAATAAAACAAGAGGTTGTAAGACTGGCTTGGCAGAAAAAAGGATTTATGCACCAAGAGAGAAAAGTCTTCGTGGAACACGATTACGCCCCGGAGGTCCTTAAAAAGCGCCGGGAATACTACGACGCTAAAAAGGTGCTACGAGAGAAGAAACTGCGCTTTCAGACGCCATTTCCTGCGAAGTTATGGGTCTTCTACGGTGAAGAGTCATGTCTCTATAATTCGGCGGAAGAAGCAACAGCTGACATGGTGAGAAGAGGGCTCCCGGTAACGGTGTTTAAACCCGCAGCAGACCCGAGCGATAGGATCAAGGCTCAAACGTGGACCACACAGAGACCTTCAAAATCCACGGGCCAGCAGCGGGAAACCCACCGCCAGAGCGTCACGGATAAACTGGCCGTTTTCAGGTTGGAATAGCGACCTTTTTTTTTTTAGTCAATCTGCACATCCAACCCCCCTCATACAAGGTAACAAACATTAAAAGAGATGCATATCCAGCATGTGGTAAAACATTTCATGGAACAGTCATAATATTAGAAACAAATAAGTCTTTTTAATAAAAAAAAAAAAAAAAAAAAAAAAAAAAACTTGTTAAAATAGAAATGTGACAATGATCCACATGTTCTCCCCACACTAACAAATACTGTTTTAGCATGAATGTCCGCTGTGATGGGGGTGGGAGGGTGCACACAATTTCACAGGGTATAGGCATAAAAAAAAAAAAAATCATTACAAGTTTGGATTGGGTTCTGAAATTCACGTTAAAAGCATGGGACAACTTACAGGGGTAAGAGAGGGCCCTCAACACGTAACAGAGTTTGAGGAATTTCCCTCAGAGCCTACACTCCATCAAGGCTCTTCCAGGGTCTCTAACAAGACCTCAGCTCAGGAAGTTCTTTTGTCAGTTTTTTGTTTTAAAGTTTTATACACTATGTTCTTAATGTTTTTTATGTTCTTAATGTTCTTTCAGTTTCTGAGTAGCACAAAAGAGGGCCACCACACTGTTATACTAAATAAGACAACACAATGGAGAAAGAGGGTGTAACCAAAATAATCTCATATAATGTAAAAGGAATCCTGAATCCAGTTAAAAGATCCAAGATTCTAGGCAAAATGAAAAAAGACAAAGCAGGAATATTTTTAAAAGAAACCCACCTAACAGACGTGGAGCACACTAAACTCAGTAGACAAGGGTTTAAAATGATCTCTTCATCTTCATATAAGTCGGGGAGGAGGAGGGGAGTAGCGACATTGATATCAACCAAAATTACATTTGAAAAAAAATCAGAACACAAAGATAAAGAAGGGAGATACAGTTTGGTAACTGGGCGGCTAGAGGGAGAAGATATCACCCTGCTGAATGTATATGCACCCCCAGGGGCTAACTGGAAATTTTATAAAAATGTATTTGACCTAATGATAACTAAAGCCCAAGGTTTAGTGATATGTGGTGGAGACTTCAATCTAAGACTGAATCCATACTGGGATGCATCAGGTAATTCTCCACATCAAAATAACACTCAAAGCAGGAAAACTCGGATGCAACTAAAAGAAATGGGAATCTGTGATGTGTGGAGGGAACTCAACCCCAGTATAAAAGATTATACATTTTACTCAACACCACATTCATCTTATTCAAGGATTGACTATTTTTTTATGTTTAATAGAGACATTGGAAGAGTAAAAACATGTAAAATAGGACTGATGGATCTCTCTGACCATAGTCCGATCTATATGGACTTAAGTATCCAAAAATACACAAATAATACATTTTCTTGGAAGTTTTTTTTTGAATGAATGAATTTTTATTTCGGATAGTACAGTACAGGTTAAAAGAAACTGTATAATATAACAACAAGGTCAAATTAGACAAAGACTCCTTCTACTATACAATTCCACGTGAGTTATCCGAAATGGGTGATGGCTGAAGCCGCAGCTTATATTGCCCACCCATATTCCATCCAAGAATTCAAAAGAGAAAAAAGAGAAAACAAGACAAGAGCGATTACAATTTAAAACAAAGCTAAGACAAAATGTGACTGAGAGAAAAAAAGAAAACTAAGCTAGGCTAAGTTAAGCGGTTACTATTCAAAAACAAATCTAAGACAAAATGTCACAGAGAAAAAACAAAAAAACAAAAAAACTAAGCTACAACACAACACAGGCTGGATATGTCAATCCTTATGTGAGTTTACTTGTCGTCTTGTAAATATGTTTGGAGTATTTCTTCCTTTAGTTTTTGTTTAAATTGTCCAAGCGATGTACATGATTTTAATTCAGGTCCAAAATTGTTCCATAATCTGACTCCTTGCACTGAAATACAGTGTTGTTTGGTGGTTGTTCTCACTGTAGGCTTTTGAAATATACATGTTCCTGTGAAGTGATATCGTTTCTCCCTTGTTTGGAACAACTTTTGGATATTTGCGGCCAGTGATAAATTCTTCACTTTGAACATTATTATTGCGGTTTTAAAGTCAACCAGATCTTTCAACTTGAGAGTTTTTTGTTTAAGAAAAAGTGGGTTTGTTGGTTCCCTGTAAGCTGCTTTGTTTATTATTCTAATAGCTCTCTTTTGAAGCATAAAG
Organism: Pholidichthys leucotaenia; assembly: GCA_020510985.1. NCBI lineage: Eukaryota > Metazoa > Chordata > Actinopteri > Cichliformes > Pholidichthyidae > Pholidichthys > Pholidichthys leucotaenia. The sequence continues at coordinate 170,330,705 of CM035846.1, forward strand.
AGTGGATATATGTTTGTTTTATATGTATTTCCCCATACTTCATTACAATATGTCATGTATGGGAGTATTAATGAATGATACAAGGTATATAGTGTGGGTTGATTCAGCAAATATTTCACTCTGTGTAATATTGCAATTGATTTGGATACTTTACCTTTAATATAATTAATATGTGACTTCCAACACAGTTTGTTATCAATTATTACTCCAAGGAATTTAGTTTCAGATACCCTTTCAATCTCTACACCATTTACACTGAGTTTGGGTACTGGGTTGTTGTGATGGTTGTTAAAGACTATAAATTTTGTCTTACTTAAATTGAGCGTTAATTTGTTTGAATCAAACCACAGTTTAAGCTTTCCTAATTCCTTTCCGAGTGTATCCAGAAGTTGTTCCAAATTGTTTCCACTGCATAGCAGATTAGTGTCATCGGCAAACAATATTAAGTCCATTTTTTCTGAAACTTTACATATATCGTTTATATACATATTGAATAATAATGGTCCCAAAACTGAACCCTGTGGGACTCCACAGGTGACCTTCAGTAACTCTGAGTTTTTGTTGCTAACACATACATACTGATATCTATTCTTTAAGTAACTACTTAACCAGGACAGTGCTACCCCTCTAATACCACAATTTTGTAGTTTCTTTAATAATAAATTATGATCTACTGTATCAAATGCTTTTTTAAGATCTAGGAATACTCCAACTGAATACTCTTTATTTTCAATGGCTGTTGATATTTTTTCTGTAAATTCCATTAGGGCATATGCAGTTGTCCTCTTGTGTCTGAACCCATATTGCTGCTCACACAATAAATCATTCTTCAGTATGAAGTTGTCAATTCTCTCATAGAATATTTTTTCATGTATCTTGGAAAATTGCGGTAATAGTGAAATTGGTCTATAGTTTGAGAATTCCCCTCTGTCGCCCGTCTTGTATATCGGAATTACTTTAGCTATTTTCATTGCATTGGGAAATATACCTGATTGGAGAGACAGGTTACAGATATACGTCAGCGGTTTTACTATGCATTCGATAACAGTTTTGACTAGTAGCATGTCAATACCATCACAGTCAGTAGATGTTTTACTTTTGAACGATTTAACAATTTCAATGACCTCTTTTTCGTCTGTGTTCTTTATGAAGATGGAATCTTTTACAGCAGTGTTATTGCATATTGTATCACCTGTAGGCACCGTAGTGGGTATTTCTCGGGCCAGTTTAGGTCCAATGTTAACAAAAAAATTATTAAATTCATCTGCAGGTGAAGCTATATTCACACTCTGAGTCGTTTTATTATTTTTTGGAATATTAGTTGGGTAGCTTGTATTTCTGCTTTTATTTCCAAGGATACTGTTGAGTATTGTCCATGTATTTTTAATATTGTCTTTGTTTTTCACCAGTTCTTTACTGTAATAGTCTCTTTTACTATATCTTATTATATATGCTAACTTATTTTTGTATGTTTTATACCGCTGCTCTGCTTCTTTTGTCCTTTTCTTTAGGAAAGCTTTATATAATAAATTTTTCTTTTTGCACGCCTTTTGTAGTCCTTTGGTTAACCATGGCTTATCAGCAAATTTGTGTTTAAGCTTTTTTTTTACTAATGGGCAGTTTTTTTCATAAAGAGTGGTTACAATGTTTATAAATGTGTCATAGGCTTCATTTACATCTGATACATAGACTTCTGTCCAGTCTTGCTTCAGCAAGTCCTCTTTAAGAGAACTGATTGCATTTGGTGATTTGTGTCTGAACGATTTTGAAATTTTTTCTGCGTTGGGCCCCGTGTGGCCATGGATAAGTGCAAAGGTTGGCAAGTGGTCACTTATATCATTTATCAATAATCCACTTTCTATTTTCTTATCGAAAACATTGACAAACAGGTTGTCAATAAGTGTAGCAGAGTGAACTGTCATTCTACTGGGATGTGTTATTGTGGGATATAGACTCATGCTGTACATAGAGTTCATGAACTCTGTAACTACATTTTGTTGATGTGGATTCAGTAGATCAATATTGAAATCTCCACAAATTGCTACCATTTTCTTACTAGTAATATTATTGTACAGCTCGACTAATTTATCTCTGAATGTCTCAATGCAAGTTCCCGGCGTTCTATATATGCAGCTTATGATTAGATTTTTTGTTTTGTCTAGGTCAATCTCAACAGTAACACATTCCAAAATCCCTGGTAGTGCTGAGGCCATTTCATTTACAAGCTTACACCTATACAGGTCATCAATATACAGTGCAACACCACCACCCTTTTTTTGAGATTTGTTAATATAAAACATCTGATATCCCTCTATTGCCATCAGGGGAGCCTGTTCTTCATTAAGCCAGGTTTCAGAGACTGCAATAGCTGTGAATTTTCTGTCTAGCTGTTTTAAATAGTCCTGAATCTGTGGAAAGTTTTTGTTAAGACTTCTGCTATTGAAGTGCATTATTGACAGTTTACCATCTAATTGCACTTGACTTTTGAATTGCTTTTCAGTGTAATATTCACAGTGGTTATGAATATTATTGAAGAAGTGGTTATCAGGATCAATATCATTCTCCATCTCTTGTGGTTTATGTTCAGCATAATGGCATATTTTCAGAGTTTGAGTTTCCTCACTCTGTGTCAAATGACTTCCTCCAACTGGGGATAATTGATGTCTACTCGAGTCGGTCATAAGTTTTTGTTTATTTTGCTTATTTTTTTTTAAAGTACTTTGGCATGGTGTATCAAAAGAACTATTCTTATCGTGTGTATGAATATGGATTATCATTGACTCATAATTTTCTTAATCAGTGTTCATCTGTATTTATCTAAGTCAGTAGCATCTCTGATCATTATACTCTTTGTTTGCTCAGGTGATCCATTTAGTTTAATCCAAATTCTACAATTTCTTGTCCAGGTTGCCTGTATCTTATTTTGTTTTTTTAGCATCCGTGCCTGCCGTGCTAATTCAGCGTTTTTTTTTGTCAGGTGTTCATTTAGGTAAACTTGAGTATCCTTTAGCTTTTTGGCCTGCCTCAGTATGTCATTCTTTACCCTTCTGTTCACAAAGCGCATCACAATTGATTTCTTTGTTTTGTTATCTTTCTTCGGTAAAGCATAACAGGCTGAAATTGCATTGGCTTCTACCTTAATGTCTCTATTATTAAGGAACTGAAGCACTTGATTTTCTAAGGACACTGATTCACTCATGGGAGCATCTTCACCATTCAGTCCTGTTGTGGCATGGGCGTATGATTGATATCTGATGTCTAGTCCACTTATAACTAGGTCATCAATACGAGAACCTTGTTCAAGATCCTCGACGCGTTGCTCCAAAAGACGCCCGTGTTGCTCCAGGTCCATAATTTTTTTGTCCTTTTCTTTTATTATTAAATGTAGGGCTTGTACCTCTTCTATTAGGCCTATTATTTTGGCCTGCTGGCTAGTCAATTTGGCCAATTCTTCTGACATAAAGTTCAGAGATTTTTTAATTTCTTCCATTTCCTCTTTTTTTGGTGGCATTTTACTGACCTGTGGATAGAAATAAACAGAGAATCCGGCTAGGCCTCAACTAGCCCGGCCGCTGCTGGACCCGCCGCAACCGAGCTCCTGCGCAGCTCCTCCGCCAAGTAACGCTGCACAGCTCCGCAGATCACCGCCGTCGATCGCCGCCGCTCGCCGCCGTCTGGCTGGGTGGCACCTCCGCTAGGCCCCGTCACTGACCGCCGTCAGTCTGGTAGTTCCTCAGCTGGGCCTCGCAACTGGGCTCCGACTCAGGCCACTGTCCTGCTGGGTCCAGGTGGCCCCCGTCTCTCACCAACGCCGCGCCCGAGCTCCCAACCGCCACCGAGGCGGCGGTTTGAATTCAACCAAGTTGAATTCAAATGTCCTGAAAGGACCATTGAAAGATGAATTGGAATCAGATATTCTCAGATATTTGGAAGAAAACGATAATGGAGAAGTATCCCCTTTAATACTGTGGGATGCATGCAAAGCTGTAATAAGGGGAAAGATTATTGCAAAACTGGCAACCCAAAAGAAACCGAGACAAGAAAAACTAACCACATTAGAGTCAGAACTTAAGAACCTAGAAAAAGAACACAAAGGCAACACTCATTCTAATGACTCGCTCAAGATTAAGGAAATTAAAAATCAAATAAATGAGATCTACACAATAGAAATCCAGAAGAAACTTACATTTCTGAAACAAAAATACTATGAAGCAGGCAGCAAATCGGCAAAATTACTAGCCTATAAATTGAGGAAACAACAAACAGAAAGAGCAATCTACAAAATCAGAGATCCAGTATCAAAGGAAATAAAATTCAGAATTCAGGATATTCTTAAAAACTTCGAGAACTACTATAAGAACTTATACTCCCTCAAAAATCATAAAAACGCATCCAAGGCATTCCTAAACACATTAAACCTTCCCCAACTTATGGAGTCACAAAATAAAACAATACTGTCAGAAATACAACCTAAAGAATTGGATAAAGCAATTATGAAACTTAAAGCTAACAAATCCCCAGGAGCAGATGGTTATACAGCAGAGTGGTACAAAACCTTTAAACAGCAACTATCTCCTCTCCTCCTGAAAACATTTAACTATGTCCTCCACACAGGGGAAATCCCCCCCTCCTGGAGAGAAGGGGTCATTGCAGTCATACCTAAACCTGAAAAGGATAAACTAGAATGCTCCAACTACAGACCAATCAGTGTATTAAATCAGGACTATAAGCTTTTTACCACTATCCTTGCCAAAAGGTTAGAAAATATACTGACAGACTTAATTCACTTAGACCAAACAGGATTTATAAGACAAAGACAGACACAAGACAACATTAGACACACTTTACACATAATTCATCATATAAAAAAATATAACTTAAATGCAGTCATATTGGGATTAGATGCGGAAAAAGCATTCGATTCGGTTGACTGGTCTTTCCTATATAGAATCTTATCCAGTTTCAATTTTCATAACAACTTCATTAGAACTATCCAGGCACTAAATAAAAAAACCAACAGCTAAAATAAGGATTAACGGTAATTTATCATCATCTTTTGAGCTGGAAAGAGGATGTCGTCAGGGCTGCCCCCTGTCTCCACTGCTCTTTGCAGTCTTCATAGAACCTCTGAGCCAATGGATAAGACAGAATCAAAAAATTCAAGGTATTACACTTGGTCAGAAGGAACATAAAATAGTACTCTTTGCTGATGACATTTTAATATACCTAGGGCAGCTGGACACATCTTTACCAGAACTAATCTCAGTTTTTTCAGAGTATGGAGATTTGTCGGGGTACAAATTAAACATGCACAAAACCCAAGTTTTAACATTCAACTATGACCCAAATCATTATTCACTAAGCAAACTCAAAATTAACTGGGAGATGGAATCTATGAAATATCTGGGGGTCAATATCCCGAAACAACTCAACAAAATTATAACACTAAACTACGATCCACTGGTGACAAAAATAAAATCTGACCTAGCAAGATGGAATATGATACCATTCTTGGGTACAGCACAAAGAACTGAAGCAGTCAAAATGAATATACTTCCACGTCTTCTATACCTTTTCCAAACAATACCGGTAGAACCTCCCAAAAAAACATGGCAGGAGCTGGACAGAAGGATCTCAAGATTCATATGGCAGGGCAAGAGACCTAGAATCAGATATAGAACCTTACAGCTAAACAAAGACAAAGGTGGGCTTGCACTGCCAAATATCAGGGACTATTTTAAAGCTGCACAAATTAAAACTTTAATGGAGATATGTAACCCAGTCTACACTGCACAATGGAAGGAGATCGAATGCCAAATAACAAGTGACATCCCCCTACAGGCGATAATAGGGAACAATACCTTACCTAAACTTTTGAATAACACTAACCCGTGGATAGAGACCCCACTAAAAATTTGGTTTAAGATAGTCAGAGAGAATCAAACTAAAGAGCCCTATCGACTTCTGCAATGGATTGCCTATGATCAAGACTTTACTCCTAATAAAACAGACACTAGATTTAAAAAGTGGAAAGAGAACGGATTGATAAAATATTACGATTTTTTTAAAGGTCAATTTTTAAGAAGTTTTGAAGATTTGAAAAAACAAGGCCTAGTAAATCAAGACCTTTACAGGTTCTTTCAGCTTAGACACCACATAAACAATATACTTAAAAGGGAGGATTTGGAAAGGGCCCAGTCAGGTGTTCTGAAGGTCTTCTTAATGGCATATAAAGGGATCCCAGGGATCAGATACATTTCTAAAATATACCAAGGTCTTCAAGACTTAAAAGGAGACAACACATCATATATAAAAGAGAGATGGGAAAAAGAGGGGAATTTCAATTTACAACTGGAAATATGGGAAAAGCTAAACAAACAGCAATGGAAAAGTACCTCATCCCTGCAGTGGAGAGAATTTGGATGGAAAAATTTGGTAAGATTTTTCAGAACACCTGCACAAAACAAATTTACTCGTAAGGGGTTGAATTGTTGGCGCTTGTGTGGTGAAGAGACTGCAAATCATTTTCATGTGTTTTGGTCATGCCCAGTTATCCACCAATATTGGACCAATGTACAGACAATATTGGGGAAAATATTCAAAATAACAGTTCCCTTTTCTTTTGTAACTTTGTATTTGGGTTTACTACCGGACTCTCTGGAAAGACGAGGAGAAAAATACCTATTCAATGTTTTAATATTGGCAAGTAAAAAAGCCCTAACTAAAAAATGGATGTTGAAGGACTGTCCTACACCTGAAGATTGGATTAATGTGATCCAAGACATTTACTCGATGGAAAAGTTGACATTCGCACTGAGACAAGACATGGATGGGTTCATGAACTTTTGGCAACCCTGGATCGCATATGTGTCTTCCATTAGATCTAATCTTTGACAAATACCATTTCAATAATGGCTCCGCTCTTTGTTCCAATGCTACTCAGAGGCTCTTTTGCTTTTAATTATTTATTTCTTATTTTTCTGTTTGTTTGTTTGTTTGTTTTTTATTCTCTTTAATTTAACTTTTTCTTTCACTTTAAAAAAAAAGGGGGTGTTGTAAGAATTATTCTTCCAATGTTGTCAAATAGCAAAAAATAAGGGAACATGTGATGAAAATGTAAACAATGCAATGCTGTAATGACCTGTATACCCTTTACAAAAACTTGAATAAAAAAAAAAAAAAAATTTCAAACAATTTCCGGGGCTCCATTCTCCTTGCTTCCTGCCAGAGCGAGATGCCTCTCCTGTTCCAGCTCCTCAAGCTCCAGCACCCAGCTCCTGATGTCGTGCTCCGAGACAGCGCCGTGAGAAATCTTCTCCTCCATCAGCGGCCCTCATCCCTCCAGTTCCTGCGAGGTCTGACCGGGCCATCCTGGGAACGCCCACCTCCGTCACCAGGGAGACGGCTCCTCCACCTTCAACGGAGAGGGAAGGCAATCGGCCTGCTGCAGCCATGCACAACAAACTCCGGGAGAACAGGCAAGTGTTTTTTCATTCCATTCAATTTAATTATGAAGGACCTTGTCTGTCTCCCGAGGGAGAGGCCCAGCCTCAGCAGTCCGCTGGGTCCTCTCCTCCAGCTGCAGTCGGTAATTTATCCCCTATTATTTAACCTCAAAACCATCTCTGGGCTCCAGAATACCTCCCCCCAGGTCACGGGGGGCAGGGAGTGGGCGAACAATCTGAATCTGTTTTTCAATAGGTTTGACCAACCGCCCTCCCCCCTGACTGCACAACAACCACTGCTGCCTCTAAAGACATCAAGTCCTGCTGCCCACTCCCCACTCCACCAACCCCCCCCCCCCACTCCTAACACACAGCCCCCCATCCTGACCCTAACCAAGACCCAGGTGAGGACGGAGCTGAGGAAGATCAAGGCGAGGAAGGCGACGGGACCGGACGGCATCAGCGCAAAGCTCCTCAAGTCCTGTGCAGACCAGCTGTGTGGGATTGTGGAGCACATCTTCAACCTGAGCCTGAAGCTGGGGAGGGTACCACAGCTGTGGAAAACATCTTGTGTGGTACCTGTACCAAAAACTTCCCACCCCAAAGACCTGAACAGCTACAGACCGGTGGCCTTGACGTCCCACTTGATGAAGACCCTGGAGAGACTGCTCCTTGCTCACCTCCGCCCCCTGGTAGAACCAGCGATGGATCCACTCCAGTTCGCCTACCAGCATGGCATTGGGGAGGAGGATGCGGTGATCTTCCTCCTTCACCGTTCTCTGTCCCACCTGGAGAAGCCCGGGAATGTGGTGAGGATCATGTTCTTTGACTTCTCCAGTGCTTTCAACACCATCCAACCAATGATCCTGAAGGACAAGCTGCTGCACGCAGGGGTGGACCAGCACCTGTCATCATGGATCCTGGACTACCTCACGAACCGGCCTCAGTTTGTTAGAACCCGGGACTGTGTGTCCGACACGATCATCGGTAGCACAGGGGCCCCCCAGGGAACGGTGTTGGCTCCCTTCCTGTTCACTCTTTATACTGCGGACTTCTCACGCAACACAACACACTGCCATCTACAGAAGTTCTCTGATGACTCTGCGATCGTTGGCCTCATCTCCAATGGAGATGAAGCTGAGTACAGAGGGCTTATCCAGGACTTCGTGGACTGGTGCCATCGGAACTGCCTCCAGATCAATGCGAGGAAAACTAAGGAGCTGGTGGTGGACTGCCGCAGGCATGGACAACCCCTCACAGCACCAGTAAATACACAGGGAACAGACATTGAGATGGTGACATCCTACAAGTACCTGGGTGTTCATCTGAACAATAAACTAGACTGGTCACACAATACTGACGCACTCTACAAGAAGGGACAGCGCAGGCTGTTCCTACTGAGGAGACTCAGGTCTTTTGGTGTACAAGGGGTGCTGCTGAAGACATTCTATGACACGGTGGTGGCATCAGCCATCACTTTTGGAGTGGTCTGCTGGGGCAGTGGCATTACAGCAGTCGATAGGAAGAGACTGAACAAACTGATCAAGAAAGCTAGCTCTGTCCTGGGGCAGCGCCTTGACCCGGTGGAGGAGATAGGAGAGAGAAGGACGGTGGCTAAACTGTCATCTCTGCTGGAGTCCGAGTTCCACCCTATGCAGGACATACTGAATGCACTGAGGAGCTCATTTAGCAGCAGACTACATCATCCCAGGTGCACAACCGAGAGGTTTCGCAGGTCCTTCCTACCAACGGTTGTCAGACTGTACAACCTAAGCAGGGCTGTTCGCAGAGATAGCAAAAAGACGTAACAACCTAATAGTTTTTGAATGCAAAAGATGCAATAGACTTACACAATGGTCCCCTCCGGCATACAACTAGGAAAATACCGGTCGCTATGGAGGGTGAGAATATGTATGGGCACATAATCATACCATGTAGGATAACTAAGTAGACGGTTGTGCTGTTTCATCCCATCTAGCAACAATGCTCTGCACTGTGTGTGTTTATATATTTACATATTTATTCCATCTAGCTACAATGCTCCGCACTGGGTGTGTTTATATTTATATATCTATATATTTATTCCATCTAGCTACAATGCTCCGCACTGTGTGTTTATATATCTACATATTATTCCATCTAGCTACAATGCTCCGCACTGTGTGTGTTTATATATTTACATATTTATTCCACCTAGCTGCAATGCTCCGTACTGTGGGTGTTTATATATCTACATATTTAATCCATCTAGCTACAATGCTCCGCACTGTGTGTTTATATACTCATATATTATTCCATCCAGCTACAATGCTCTGCACTGTGTGTCTGTGTGTATATATATATACGTATATTTATAGTAATATGTACATATGTATATTAGCTGCTCTTGCTTTTTTTTTTCTTGCCTTCTGATTGTTGCTCTGAGTGTTGCTATCCCTGCGCTGTTGCAATCCTGGAATTTCCCCATTGTGGGACTAATAAAGGCTTATCTTATCTTATCTTATCTTATCTTATTCCCTCTGTGTCTCCTCCCTCTTTCCCTGAGTGCCAGTCAGTCCTAGAACCAAGCCACCAGACGGTGGAGGAGTTTGGGGCCCTGGATGATCCTGCCCAGGGGCCTGCATGGAGGTGTTTTCCTGCAGTCACACCGGTGGAATCCCCAGCGTTGGAGCCGCAGCAGGAGTTTAAAGAGACTGCAATGACCATCTCGCCTGCTGTGGAGGCTTCTGCAGGGGAGTGGGAGCCAGAGATGGACCTCCTTGAGGCCAGACCTGGGATGTCAACACCAAGTTTAACGGAGTCCTGAACGGCGGTGGAGCTCCAGCTCAGGCAAGTTCTCTCTGTTATATTTTTCATGTCAGTATTGGAGAGATCTTGCCTGGCTCTAGGTGATGGGAGTCAGGTGCAGCCCTTGGCTACATCTGAACTCACTTCGCTGGGCTCCGCCGCTGCTGGCGACCCTAACCACTTTTCTTCTCCTGCTATCGCTGAGCCTTTGTTTAGGGTCGCCGGAGAGGGTGTGTCGCTGCCAGAGGTCGCCGAGGGTTCAGTCCAGCAGGAGGAGGACGCCACTGCTCCAGCTCGTCCGGCCAAGGCCATCAGAGCTCCCCCCATCGATCGCCTCCTCAGCCTGGTGCTCCTGCAGGTTGGCCCGCTCACCATGGGGGCAGCGGTGGCCCAAGTGGGCTCCACCGCGGGTGCTACATGGATCCAGCCGGAGTCCACCACGGGTGCCACATGGCTCCAGCCGGAGTCCACCGCAGGTGCTACACGGCTCCAGCCGGAGTCCACTGCGGGTGCTACATGGCTCCAGCTGGAGTCCACCACGGGTGCCATATGGCTCCAGCCGGACTCCACCGCAGGCGCTACACGGCTCCAGCCAGAGTCCACCGCAGGTGCTGCAGAGCTTCAGCTGGGAGCCACCGCGGGTGCAGCGTTGCCCCGGTCGGAGTCCACTGTGAGTGCAGCTGTGTCCCAGGCCGGGACCATTAAGGGTGCTGCCGGTCAGCTTGAGGACACCGGGGCTGTTATTTCTCAGCCTGATGCTGTCGTGGCCCCCTTCTCCTCCCAGTCTGATGCCGTGGGGGTTCCCTCCCTATGGTCCGGTCACCCACCAGAGAGCCTCCCGGTGGGCAAGCTGCCTCCTGCTCCACCCCCCATCCACCCCCACCCCCCGGTCCTGGTGGTTGTACAACGTTGGCCGATCGCCAGAGGGACTGAGTCTCTGGGCCAGATGGCCCATGTTTTCCGGCAGACCACCGGACTCTGTTCGCCAGACTGCCTGCTGGGCCTGGGACTCTGGGCGGCCTTCCAAGCCTCCATGTCTTTGGACTTGGGGGGGGGGGTTAATTGTGGGCCCTGGTCGGGGTATTGTGTTCCCTGCTTCCTGTTCCCCCTACCTCCCACCCTGGGGTTATTTTTTGTTGCTGTTCCTGTTGGGGGGGGGGGAGTCTTCGGGATGTTACCTTGGGTGTCTGGAATCCACCCCTTAAGGATGGGGCTCTGTCAGGAGCCGAGCCGGCTTGGTTTCCCCAGTTCGGTCCTGACCTCCCTGTGGGTTTAGGTGCCACTGTTTATGTGTGTTTACTGTGTATTTCAGTGTTCTTCCTTTTCCATAGACTCTGATCTCTGGCCGGCAGCTGTGAGCCAGCTCTCTTTGGCTCACTATCCTGTGAGCGCTGGCTGACGGTCTGCCGGTCTGACCACACCTCCCCCACTCATTATCACCAGCTGTTCCCACTCCCTGTGCCATCTCTCCGCTCTTGCCCAGGTGCCTGCAATCTCATCATCACCAGCAGTATGTGTACTTAAGCAGCCATCTGCCAATCACGCACTGCTGGGTCTTTGACTGACTGATTGTGTGTTGTATCAGTGACCTGTCAGCTCCATTACGACGTGTATCCACTCCGCGCAGTCCGTGGTTCTCTCGCGCTCTCATAGCGATTCCGGCTGTGGGACGCCAGCGTGGGTACACATCTCTCCTCATGCGTTCATGGGGCGATGCCGGCCCCTGTACGCCAACTTTAAGTGACTGGAGTGGTGGCTCGGTTGGTAGAGCATCTGCCCCACACCCGGGAGGCAGGGGTTCACTTCCATGCCCCAGATAGCATGACTGTCCAGATGATTCGCTTTCGGCAGCGACATCAACTTGTGGGTGAGCCCATACACCAGTTTGTCGCTGACTTGAGGCAGTTAGCTAGTGAGTGTTATTTTGGGCTGCTGGAGGATGAATTGGTATGTGACCAGCTTGCGGAGCACACAAGTAGCGCCGCTATACGGGCTAGGCTACTTACGGCGCCGAGTGACCGAACATTAACCAGGGCTGTCGAGCTAGCTCTCCAATTGGAGGCCGTAGACAAGCTACCTTCAGAGCTAAATTGGCACCAGTCACAACGGCCGCCGGAGCCTCCCGCCATGACATTAGTAGCAGACTCAGATAGCGAGGATAGCTTGGACGACGATACTACGGAAGCCAATGCTGCCAGCCGAAGGTCTACCCCGGGAAAATCCCTTTGCAGTTGTTGTGGGTCTGTGAAATACCAAAACAAGGCTAAGGACTGCCCGGCTAGAGGGAAGCATTGTAGCAGATGTGGACGCTTGAACCATTATGCTAGAGTGTGCCGTGTATCTGAACCGGAGAGCCCACGGAAGAAATCACTCCGCCTGCCCCCAACAACCATCCATACGGTGTCCCCCAGTGCCAATGGGCACACTTTCTGCACAGTGGAACTGGTCAGTGTGTCGATGCTGCTGCTGCTCAACACGGGGGCGGAGTGGCTGTTGCTGAATTGGGTCACGGTGAGGAAGTTTTTCCCACACTACAGAGTAAGAGGTAACCCAGTGCTGCTTTATGGTTATGGAGGTGGCAGGCTGTGTACAGTTGGAACGCTGGAGTTAACGATTCGGTACAAGTCTGCAACGATGGCTGACTTCATGTTCCACGTGACGGCCCAAGGCGACAACTTCACGGGCTGTGACTTGTTCCATGGACTGGGTTTCGCCATTAAAGATGATGCTGGGGAAGAATGATTGGGTTGTGGCCAGTGAAACCCTCCAGTTCCGGTGGTCGATGATGACATTGTGTGGGACGAAGGACTAATGGACACCACGGCGGTCAAGCAGGACCAGCCTTACTCAGGTACAGCGCAAGAGGGTCTCAGTGCCGGCGTTCAGGAAACGGTAGAGGGGAGTACTGAGCGTGACAGCGAGGCGCCTGCGCTGGCGAGTGATGCCAATGTGCTAGCCCCAGATTCCTCCGGAGCTTGGCCACAGGGGGATGGAGGATCTGCAGCTACAATGGCGACCGCTACGATGGCTTCAAAAGAGGGCGGGGCCAGACTGACTAGCACGGGAAAACCGTGTGCTAAGCAGCATCATGTCAGGCTGAGCCGAGCTCCTCTTAGGGTTATGGACTTGGTCCGGGTTCGAGGAGAGGAACGTCCACGGTGAAGATGGGCCAGACGACAGCCAGTGAAACATCAGGAGTGTGTGTGCATAGTGGCTAAACTGGGCGCAGGGTACTTCCAGCTGTCTGATGGCTCGGTGAGGCATGCCAATCAGCTTCGGCATGTCCGGGAAGAGGCTTCTGGTGATGGGGCTGGACGAGAGCGAGAGTTGATGGTGAAGAGGAAAGGTGCTTTCGTCCAGAAGATCAACCATTGTCCCGGGGGCCTGATGCTTCTAGGGGTGCGTCTGCTGAGGGGCTGCCCTGCCCCCCCCCCATGCTGGTCTGCTTTTTCTGCCAAAGGGACAGTGCTGTAAATTGTGTGTATATTAGTTCTGATGTTTATATGGTTATATACTTTGTAAAATAGGATTGCTTTGTATATTTTATTAATTTAGGAACACGGCAATAATTTTAGCTTACTAATGGACTTTTCTGTAATTTAGCAGGTGGCAGAATAATCCACCATGCCGTGTGGGCAGGACGGTAGTCCACCCATCCGCCCTATTTGAGGTCCTGTTGTGTGAATGAGTTAGGCCATTTAGAGACATCAGTTTTCTTTTTGCTAGTGCGTGATTCGGGTCCCAAATTGGTGAGGGTTTTAACTGAATGAATAGTTTTGGACTTTTATAAGGGGGGGAGGAAATGTGGTGTTGGGGTTTGACACCTTTATTGTAAAGTGTGGTGTAGTGGCGGGCAATTACTGTTCCATCACTGCACCACCCTGTAAATAGCAGAGGGCATCCATTACACGGTCTCTTTGACCGGTGCCCTCTGCCTGGTGTCTACTGTGTGTCCATTCTATAAACATCATTCAATAAAGTTGAGTTCGTCCAGTCACCTGGCCTCATCCTTTCAAAGGTATTTTATATACATAAGTTATTGTACAGTGAAATAGCATGTGGCAGGAAAGATTTCCTGTACCTAACCATTCAGCAGCGAAGTTGTTGCAGTCTGCTGGAGAAAGTGCTCCGCTGTCTATCCAGTGTGTGGTGGAGGGGGTGATCAGCATACCTGCCAACTACTCCGGTTTTGCCGTAATGGTTACGGTTTTCAAGACCCCATTCCGGGTTACAGCTTTATTAATCAAAATTACGGTTTTTCATTAAAAATTCAGTCAAAAATTTTAAATCGTAAAAAAAACACGAAAGCAATTCCAAACACGAGATCGCTAGGAATCGTATCTAAATTTACCTGAAGCGTTTGCTAAGCTAACGCTATCGCTATAGCTAACGCCATAGCTAGTCATAGCACCTAACACCGATACAAAGAAGCGACTCCGTCCCCGATGACTGGGGTTCGCCAGAGGAACCAACTGAGGCAACAGTTGGACGGGAGCCGGATCGGAGCTCAACTACAGCGGCGGTGGGCGGCGGGACTCGGTGGAGGAGCTGCCAGTACCCCGGCTGGACAGGAGCTCAATTGCAGTGGCGGTAAGCAGCGGGACTAGCAGCGGAGGGGGCTAGCTGAGGCCCAGCTGGATTCGAGGTCGGTCGGATCGGATATCGGCGTCACCAGCAGAGATTGTTTTACTATCAACAGGTCAGTAAAAATGCCACCAAAGAAGGAGGAAATGGAAGAGATCAAAAAATCTCTGAACTAAGTTCAGAGATTTTATCTTCTTGGAACATAAGTCAGTATTATACAGTAATGAGTGGCATTCAGCTGTTTGTTTTATGTCATTTAAGCACAGTTCTGGTACTTAAAAAATCATAAAAACCCAGGAGCTTCGGGGGGCTTCGCTCCCCTTGCCCCCCCCCATGTACTTTTCAAACAATTATATATTAAATGTTTGGTTGATTGTGAAATGTTTCCCCTTTGTGTTTTGTTTTTTTTTAATTTTTACACCTTTCACATTTGCTGAGGGAAAAGGTCAAGAGAAATGTCATTTATCAACATTCGTTACATGCATGATTGTGCATGATTGTGTACTAAGAGAATATTACCATAGAGTTTGTCCTTGATCCTTTCCATCAGCATATCTGCATTGACAATTTAAGGAAAATAGAAACATGATTGTTGAAGAAATATGAGGTTGTTAGCCACATTTTAACTTGATTTAATGCTAATATTTGTTTGGCTGCGGCCCCTGGGCCCCGGCTAGCTACTAGGCTTTTCAGGTTTGAAAAGTTGGCAGGTATGGATCAGGATTGTCCATGATGGATTGCAGTTTTTTTAGTGTCGTCCTCTCCACCACAGTCTCAAAAGTTTCTGGCCTGAGACCAATTACAGAGCCAGCCCTCTTTATAATCTTGTCAAGTCTGTTGGTGTTGCTGGCTCTGGTAAGACAGTAAGACAGTAGATAAGACAGTCTTCTGAGAAAAGTAGATTACCCCCCCCCCCCCAAAAAAAAATAAAAAAATTAAAAATCTAAATTTACAAAAAAGCTTTTTTTGATTTTTTATTTTGTATACTTTATTAATCCCAGAGGGAAATTCGGGGCATCCACATGGATGGATGAGGCAACCAAGAAAAAGGTAACAAATTTACAATTAAAAAGTCTGCAAATTTATAAGAAAAAACTTTTCATCCTGATGTTGTCAGGTCAGACTGTAGCTGTAATCCTGCTGTTTTACTACAGTTTTTAGGCTCAGATATTTTTGTGGCTCCACACAGATTTTTGTTTTTTATATACAAAAATCACTCACAGTAGCTCTTGTGGGGGCACAGTTGTGGGGTTTCCTTACCCCCAGAGAGACAAAGGGAGGAGAGGACAATGGACTGAATGAAAAGGTGCCACTTGGGGGAATCAGACGGGACAGTTACATTAATGCATCCCCCAGGGAGAGTAAGATCACCGGAGCCACAGAGAGAATAAAGGTGTTGAAGCTGCGCCTGTGTATGTTATGTTAATGATAAGATAAGATAAGATAAGATAAGCCTTTATTAGTCCCACAACGGGGAAATTCCAGGATTGCAACAGCACAGGGATAGCAACACTCAGAGCAACAATCAGAAGGCAAGAAAAAAAACAAGCAAGCAAGAGCAGCTAATATACATATGTACATATTACTATAAAATATATATATACACACACACACACACAGACACACAGTGCAGAGCATTGTAGCTGGATGGAATAAATATATGAATATATGAACACACAGTGCAGAGCATTGTAGCTAGATGGAATAAATATGTAAATATATAAACACCCACAGTACGGAGCATTGCAGCTAGGTGGAATAAATATGCAAGTATATAAACACACACAGTGCGGAGCAATGTAGCTAGATGGAATAATATGTAGATATATAAAAACACAGTGCGGAGCATTGTAGCTAGATGGAATAAATATATAGATATATAAATATAAACACACCCAGTGCAGAGCATTGTAGCTAGATGGAATAAATATGTAAATATATAAACACACACAGTGCAGAGCATTGTTGCTAGGTGGGATGAAACAGCATAACCGTCTATTTAGTTATCCTACATGGTATGATTATGTGCCCATACATATTCTCACCCTCCATAGCGACCGGTATGTTCCTAGTTGTATGCCGGAGAGGACCATTGTGTAAGTCTATTGCATCTTTTGCATTCAAAAAAAACTATTAGTTTGTTACGTCTTTTTGCTATCTCTGCGAGCAGCCCTGCTTAGGTTGTACAGTCTGACAGCCGTTGGTAGGAAGGACCTACGAAACCTCTCGGTTGTGCACCTGGGATGATAATGATGTGCATTGTCTGACAATCTGAATGCTATTGTGCCACACATTCTCTTGGTCCATGCAAGTATAAAAGGGACCCTGATAGCGCAATAGCTCAGCAGAGTTATGAAGTGTGTTTGCTGTATGTTGCTGGAGAAAAAGGAAGCCTTGTGTCATCCAGCTCGTTAACTTGGCCCATTCCTTTTTCTCCACAGTGGTGACCCCTGACGTTTATGGAGCACCTATCCCTTCCTCCACACTGGTGAACCCGATGTACCATGGAGAGGGCTCGCCTATTCCTTTCTCCACACTGGCGACCTGAAGGGCCAGCAAGAGCGAGCCACACTGGGATCCAAGACGCGCCATGGATGGCAAGCCGAGCATCGCCCCGGAGCCTGGAGGGAGAAAATCAGCGCCGCCTGCACTGTTTCAGTCAAGCTCCAGGACCCTGGCTTCACCCCCCGACAGCGGGGTTTCAGCACACAGCAGCCCCATGCGCACTCTGCGGGATTATGGGGATAACTATGGATGACACAAGATGCTGCGACGTGGTCACTGTGCTGGACGTGTGCGCCACGCACCAGGGACAAGCTAGCTCCAAGAACTTATATATTGTCCTCAGCCACTGCAAATCCCTGGGGAATAGGGCCGATTGCCTTCTCTGGACCCTTTAGGCCTGCGCTACGCACCTAAAGGAGTCAGGCAGCCTCACCGAAAGGACTTATATTTGTTTCTCTGCCGCTGCGCATCCCCGGGGAATTGGGTCGATCGCCTTCCCTGGATCCTTTAGGACTGCGCCCACACCTAAAGAAGATTTGGCAAGTTTCCCTGACAGAGCTTTTATTTTTTTTCTCAGCCGCTGCTGATCCCCGGAAAGATCTACCGGAAGATCCCGCACCTGAGACGGATCCGCCACACAATTTTTGTGTGGCCTGGAGGCTTTGAACGCATCAGGCTGGCCCACCATTGTTTTCCCCACACCTTCGTCCCAGAAAGCCTGCAGAATGCCGGTTTTGTGTCCGTCAGGCATGATGCGCACTGGACCCCGCTGTGCCCACCGTTCAACGGACCGGTCAATGTGCCGGAGCCTGGGACGACGCATAAGGTGTTTTCCCACCCTCCCTCTTTCCCTCCACAGACTGACATGTCCTCTGATACACTTCACCAGCAGGACGGTTGTACTGGATTGACAACCCCCTGCTGCAGCCGCTATGGGCACTGACTTGAGCCCAAAGGACCGGGGGGGGGGGGGGGGGATTAGATCCCCTTCTGGGTGTTCGGGGGGGACTGTGTGGGGGCACAGTTGCGGGGTTTCCTCACACCCAGAGAGACAAAGGGAGGAGAGGACAATGGACAGAATGAAGTGGTGCCACTGGGGGTATCAGATGGGTCAGTTACCTTAATGCATCCCCCAGGGAGAGTAAGCTCACCGCCACAGAGAGAAGAAAGGTGATGAAGCGGCGCCTGTGTATGTTATGTTAATGATGTGCATTGTCTGACAATCTGAATGCTACTGTGCCACACATTCTCTCGGTCCATGCAACAATGTATAAAAGGGACCCTGATAGCGCAATAGCTCAGCAGTGCTATGATGCGTGTTTGCTGTATGTTGTTGGAGAAAAGTAAAGCCTTGTGTCATCCAGCTCATTAACTTCGCCCATTCCTTCTTCTCCACAGTGTAGTACAGGATGCCGACCCCTGGTCTTGAGGAAGAGTGCAGCACAAAATCCAGGTTGCCAGTGTGAAGTTTCCACAGTCGATGATAGGTTTCAAAATACAGGGAGTTTTCACTGAGGGACTGGGGATTAGAAAAAACATCAGTATAATATTAACAGAAATTACTGCATCTTTGCAACCTTGGCGACCTCACTCTCCTTGGTGGCCGGGCCCCGGGGGTGGACGAGATTCGCCCCGAGTACCTCAAGGCCCTGGATGTTGTTGGGCTGTCATGGTTGACACGCCTCTGCAACATTGCGTGGAGGTCGGGGGCAGTGCCTTTGGCATGGCAAACCGGGGTGGTGGTTCCTCTCTTCAAAAAAGGGGACCGGAGGGTGTGCTCCAACTTTAGAGGGATCACACTCCTCAGCCTCCCTGGGAAGGTCTATGCCAAGGTACTGGAGAGGAGAGTCTGGCCGTTGGTCGAACCTCGGATTCAGGAGGAGCAATGTGGTTTTCGTCCTGGCCGTGGCACATCGGACCAGCTCTTTACCCTCTCGAGAATTCTTGAGGGTTCGTGGGAGTTTGCCCAACTAGTTTACATGTGTTTTGTGGACTTGGAGAAGGCATTTGACCGCGTCCCTCATGGTTTTTTGTGGGGGGTGCTTCGGGAGTATGGGGTATCGGGCTTGTTGTTACGAGCTATTTGGTCTCTGTACGACCGTTGTGAGAGTTTGGTTCGTATTGCCAACACTCGGTCGGACTCATTCCCAGTGAGAGTTGGACTCCGCCAGGGCTGTCCTTTGTCACCGATCCTGTTCATAATTTTTATGGACAGGATTTCTAGGCGCAGCCAGGGAATGGAGGGTGTCATGCTTGGTGACCACAGGGTCTCATCTCTGTTGTTTGCAGATGATGTTGTCCTGTTGGCTTCATTCAGTAATGACCTACTAGTCTAGTGGCTAGGAGGGGTTCCCATGCACCCCCCGGAAATCAACTTTTAACCAGCATTTCTGGAATGCTCTGGATAAGCTGTTAACGAAATGCCTTGTTCCCAAGCTTGCAAAATGTCCCACGTGACTTTTTTAATGCTAATTTTATGTAAATTATTGCCGCCATTACCAGAAAATGCATTTTTTGTTATATCTCTTTAAATGTTTGAGAAAACTCCTTAATTATGGCTTCTACACCCATGTTATGAAGGTCAATTGTCACATTGATCCTATTTTCAGAATGCCCATATTTGTACAGAACAAGAAAATATGTAAATTAGGTCCGCCATTGTGCAAAAATCTTTATTTCTCTATATCTCTACCAGTCTTGGACATAGCCTCACCAAAATGGTTTCTACCTCCCTTATTACATGGTCAAACAATACGATAACGTTATCATTGTTGTGAATACACGTGTTACTAGTATGTTATGAAATCCTGTAATTACGGCTGCCATTAAGAAAAAATAGTTTTTTCGCCCTATTTTGGCTCCTTTTAGAGATAAACGTTTTCTGGGAGCTTCTACCTCCCTATTAACATGGTCAAGGAACATGATAAAAACTAATCATGTGTTCATTTCTAACAGTAATATGTAAATATTACGCATCATCATCATCCTCTTCTTCTATGTCGTCTTCTGCTTCGTCTTCAGACTCTTCTTCTTCACTGTCGTCTTCACCAGCAGTATCGAGGATATCTACGAGTGAAGTAGGTAGCACCTCTCCATAGTACCAAATGGGTTCTAGTACTTCCTGGTCTGTTCTTAACCAACCCTGACCCTCATCGTGTGGTTTGGGCTTTTCGAAGATAGCTTGGTGAGCTCGTTTGTACAGCGCAACCCGGTAGTTTGCACGCTGGATGTGTGGCTTGAGCGCAGAGCGGCACGGAGGGACGCGTGACAGGTCGACTTTTGACTTGGTAGTGAGCCTCTCACCTTCACCAACCATCTTTCGAAGCAGTTTGACACGTACGGTATCCACGGACGATTCACGAGGCTGCCCATACATGATACAGGTGAACTTCTCCAGCTGCGTAACCACTTCAGGGTCGACGTTCCAGTTCTCTCCAAGCTGACGGAATGCCTCATGAAACCTTGGGCTCTTCTCAAGTTTTTTCAGAGGACCGACTTTTCCTTTTCCTTTGAAGGAGCTTGTACAATCTTCTCCAGTGAACACGTAGAAGCCAAGTATGGTGGAACAATAGCTGCGTCCCAAGGACTCAACAATTTCCAAGAGATTGAGTAGCTTGCGGTGTTTGCCAGATCCTGTGTCCAAGTAGACAGTAAGGTTTATTGTATGGGCATGGTAGAGCAGAATCACGAAGATGTCCGTGTCTGGCATACGGACCACAGCATTCTCATAGCCAATTCTGGCGGCAAAGTGAAGGTATAGCACCATCCTTGTGTCAGTTTCTTCCTGATCACTGTATATTTCGGGGAGTTCTCGCTCTTCCACCTGAAAGCAATAAAATACAAACAAAGTTTTTTACTTCAGTAATTGCATGGGCATAAAAGTAATTGAAATGTTATCGACAGACCTCCCCGTTCGAAACGACCAGTTCATAGGCCCGTCCTTCAACAACAATCACTGCTTTCTGCGTGTTTTGGAGCCTCGATGCTGCTTCTCGGTCACTCCAAACGCGTAGTAGTAAATTACATAATTGCTTTTTGTTCTCGTCATTGGCGAGGAACACTTTGAAGTTTCATGGAGCTGGTGCAGTTTCTCAGAAGCCGTCCCTTTTATTTGAGTAAAGGGAGTAAAGGAGCCATGATCTTTGATAGAAGGCTCATGAAGGATGCATGTCGTAGGTCGAGCTCGTTTTCGATTTGACATGTCTGGTAAATATTACAACTCTATCCCATCTGTCTACGTGGAAAAGAAAAATATGCCGTGAAATGTTGAAAAATCATCAATTGAAAATGATTTCAAACTACTGTCCGCCAATTTGTTTTTATCACGTTTGCAAAAGCTTAATAATTCAATACTAATTGGAATTTTTTCAACTATTTCAAAAAACATGACTTTTAATAAATGGGAAAAAGTATAGGAAGTATACTCACCTTGAAGGAAGTCGAAAGTGCTGTAATGGTGCTTGCATTTACAGAGCCCCTAAAGGAGCTGGTAGCCGCCATTTTGTTTTGAAACGGCCAAGAAAGACTGGGCACTAACACAGGGTTCCCAGCAACAGTACCACAGCATAGAAATCACGTTTTCGCATGCAATTATAAAATAAAAGCACATTTCAAAACAAATGCATCGCTATCTAAGAAATTTGGCAAACTGATTGTGATTTTAAGTGATTTTCATAATTCACTACCTCATTTGTAGTATTTGTGGGTGGGTGCTTTAACCATTTATTATGAAAATGCATAAGGTGAGAAAGAAAACTTGAATAGCACGATCAATCTTTGTGTTCCTTGACCATGTTAATAGGGAGGTAGAAGCTCCCAGAAAATGTTTATTTTTAAAAGGTGCCAAAATAGGGCGAAAAAACTATTTTTTCTTAGTGGCAGCCGTAATTACAGGATTTCGTAACATACTAGTAACACGTGTATGCACAACAATGATAACGTTATCGTATTGTTTGACCATGTAATAAGGGAGGTAGAAACCATTTTGGTGAGGCTATGTCCAAGACTGGTAGAGATATAGAGAAATAAAGATTTTTGCACAATGGCGGACCTAATTTGCATATTTTCTTGTTCTATACAAATATGGGCATTCTGGAAATAGGTTCAATGTGACAATTGACCTTCACAACACGGGTGTAGAAGCCATAATTAAGGAGTTTTCTCAAACATTTAAAGAGATATAACAAAAAATGCATTTTCTGGTAATGGCGGCAATAATTTACATAAAATTAGCATAAAAAAGTCACGTGGGACATTTTGCAAGCTTGGGAACAAGGCATTTCGTTAACAGCTTATCCAGAGCATTCCAGAAATGCTGGTTAAAAGTTGATTTCCGGGGGGTGCATGGGAACCCCTCCTAGCCACTAGACTACACCTCCAAGTCCGAGTCCATGGTCCTCAGCCGGAAAAAGGTGGATTGTCCTCTCTGGGTTGGGGACAGGCTCCTGCCCCAAGTGGAGGAGTTTAAGTATCTTGGGGTCTTATTCACAAGTGAGGGGAAAATGGAGCGAGAGACTGACAGACGGATTGGAGCAGCATCTGCAGTGATGCGGACGTTGTACTGGTCTGTTGTGGTGAAGAGGGAGCTTAGTTCTAAGGCAAAGCTGTCGATTTACCAGTCAGTCTACGTTCCTACTCTCATCTATGGTCACGAGCTTTGGGTAATGACCGAAAGAATGAGATTGCGGATACAAGCAGCTGAAATGAGCTTTCTCCGTAGGATTGCTGGACTCAACCTCAGAGATAGGGTGAGGAGCTCAGTCATTCGGGAGAGGCTCAGAGTAGAACCGCTGCTCCTCCACATTGAAAGGAGTCAGTTGAGGTGGCATGGGAATCTGATTAGGATGCCTCTTGGACGCCTCCCTCTTGAGGTGTTTCGGGCACGTCCCACTGGGAGGAGACCCCGGGGCAGACCCAGGACTCGGTGGAGAGACTATGTCTCCCAGCTGGTCTGGGAACACCTTGGTATCCTCTCTGAAGAGCTGGATAGATGGCTGGGGAGAGGGAAGTCTGGGCTTCTCTGCTTGAACTGCTGCCTCTGTGACCCGGACCTCCGGAAAAGCGGTAGAAGATGGATGGATGGATGGACTGCATCTTTGCTCCACAAATTGATGAGGGGGAAAAAAGTAATAAATCTGCAAGAAAACTGTCTAAAATTTATAACAAAAACTCACAAATTTATGAGAATGAAGTTTCAAATCTAGCAGAAAAAAGCACCAAATTAGCATTGAACACAAATTATGAGGGAAAAAGTTAACTGTAAAGTGGCCCTGTGTGAATGTGTTTGAATGGTGAAGGGATTTTCCTGACTCATGGCTGCTTCATCCAGATGGATGCCTTTGAATTTTTAAATTTTGAAAATTTATAGAAAACCTATTTGGCAAAACATGTGATCTAAAAGAGAAGAAGCCCATACAACCTGCCAAATGTTGTAAACCAAGAGGGAAAAAACCCCTCAAATAATCAAGGGGACGTTGTTAAACAAAACAAAACAAAAAAAAAATCAGTCCCAAAGACGCTACAGAACTGGCAACTAACACTTTGGCCCGCCTCACATCGTTGAGGTGGACGTTGGTTGGCCAGCTGTCTGTTTACATCCAATCACACCATGGATCTGCAGGCTGACACAGGCCGAGTGTTACTACGGGATCGGACGATGGGCTGTGTCATTCCTTTCCTGTGGGCTGTACAACAGCAGGCAGCTGGAGTACAAAATCAGTGCGAGACTTTGTACCGGTCTCGCTTTCCTTAACCCTTGTTGTTAATTCAGTTCAGACATGGAGAAAATTGTCCTTGTGACCGGAGCGAACAGGTGGGTTCATGCATCTTTTAAAATGAAGCTGCCTCTGCTGTTACCGTTATAATTGGAGGACGTATTCGGTATTATTTCGTTGTTACTGTGAATTAAAGCTTTTTACTTTTACAGTCTAAAAGTTTGAAATTATTTGATCGGATGGAATATAGATCTGCAATAATAATGTACAAAGTAAGGAATAATTTACAGCCAGTCAACAACCAAAACATGTTCGAAAGACAAAAGGGTTATCATTTATTTAAGGGGGGAGTTTTAAATTAAGACAGTGGATGCACGAACGAGGAGAAGCTTTTGTGTTTCGATCTGTGGGGTTAAATTATGGAATCAATTAAATACGGAGTTAAAACAGTGTACAAACATTTTGAGTTTAAAAAAAAGTACAAAAAGGAGAAACTAGATAAGTGCAGGGAGAAAGATGGTTTTGTTAATCACTAAGGTTGGTTGGGAATAGATATTATAATCAGTGGGAATTTGTTTGCTCATTGTATTTTTATTTTGAATTTCTATTATTTTTTAATAAGTAATTAGATTTTGAAATGAGTGTTGAGATTTGTTCATTTACTCATTGTGTTTCTATTGCTGTTGTGGCTATGTATAGTGGGGCAAAAAAGTATTTAGTCAGCCACCAATTGTGCAAGTTCTCCCACTTAAAAGATGAGAGAGGTCTCCAATTTTTATCATAGGTATACCTCAATTATGAGAGACAAAATGAGAAAAAAAATCCAGAAAATCACATTGTCTGATTTTTAAAGAATTTATTTGCAAATTATGGTGGAAAATAAGTATTTGGCTACCTACAAACAAGCAAGATTTCTGGCTCTCATAGACCTGTAACAACTTCTTTAAGAGGCTCCTCTGTCCTCCACTCGTTACCTGTATTAATGGCACCTGTTTGAACTTGTTATTAGTATAAAAGACACCTGTCCACAACCTCAAACAGTCAGACTCCAAACTCCACTATGGCCAAGACCAAAGAGCTGTCAAAGGACACCAGAAACAAAATTGTAGACCTGCACCAGGCTGGGAAGACTGAATCTGCAATAGGTAAGCAGCTTGGTGTGAAGAAATCAACTGTGGGAGCAATTATTAGAAAATGGAAGACATACAAGACCACTGATAATCTCCCTCCATCTGGGGCTCCACGCAAGATCTCACCCTGTGGGGTCAAAATGATCATGAGAATGGTGAGCAAAAATCCCAGAACCACACGGGGGGCCTAGTGAATGACCTGCAGAGAGCTGGGACCAAAGTAACAAAGGCTACCTTCAGTAACACACTACGCCGCCAGGGACTCAAATCCTGCAGTGCCAGACGTGTCCCCCTGCTTAAGCCAGTACATGTCCAGGCCAGTCTGAAGTTTGCTAGAGAGCATTTGGATGATCCAGAAGAGGATTGGGAGAATGTCATATGGTCAGATGAAACCAAAATAGAACTTTTTGGTAAAAACTCAACTTGTCGAGTTTGGAGGAGAAAGAACACCATACCTACTGTGAAGCATGGGGGTGGAAACATCGTGCTTTGGGGCTGTTTTTCTGCAAAGGGACCAGGACGACTGATCCGTGTAAAGGAAAGAATGAATGGGGCCATGTATCGTGAGATTTTGAGTAAAAACCTCCTTCCATCAGCAAGGGCATTGAAGATGAAACGTGGCTGGGTCTTTCAGCATGACAATGATCATGCTGAAACACACCACCCGGGCAACGAAGGAGTGGCTTCGTAAGAAGCATTTCAAGGTCCTGGAGTGATCTAGCCAGTCTCCAGATCTCAACCCCATAGAAAATCTTTGGAGGGAGTTGAAAGTCCGTGTTGCCCAGTGACAGCCCCAAAACATCACTGCTCTAGAGGAGATCTGCATGGAGGAATGGGCCAAAATACCAGCAACAGTGTGTGAAAACCTTGTGAAGACTTACAGAAAACGTTTGACCTCTGTCATTGCCAACAAAGGGTATATAACAAAGTATTGAGATGAACTTCTGTTATTGACCAAATACTTATTTTCCACCATAATTTGCAAATAAATTCTTTAAAAATCAGACAATGTGATTTTCTGGATTTTTTTTTCTCATTTTGTCTCTCATAGTTGAGGTATACTTATGATGAAAATTGGAGACCTCTCTCATCTTTTAAGTGGGAGAACTAGCACAATTGGTGGCTGACTAAATACTTTTTTGCCCCACTGTATGTATGTATGTGTATATGTGGTTGGAGGTATATATGTTAATTTGTTAAGGCTGGAATAGGACAAGATAAGCTTTGCTTCAATCCTGTTCCTTTTCAGACAGTGTTGAAATTTTTATTTTTATTGTTTTTATTTTGTTTGTTCAAAATAAACAGTATCATTCAAAAAGCAAAATTTTGTGTTTTGACCTTGAATACAAAATCGGTGGCAGCTTTACAATTCTAATAATACTAAATGAACCATCAATCATCAATCAATCAACTTTATTTATAAGGCACTTTGAAAAGCAACACTCGCTACACAAAGTGTTGTACAACAGGAAAGCACATAAAAACAAGGAACAGGACACTAACACACAAACAATATAAAACCATCCATCCATCCATCTTCTTCCGCTTTTTTCTCTCTCTTTTTGGGTCGTGGGGGGCTGGAGCCTATCCCAACGTCTTTGGGCGAGAGGCAGGGTACACCCTGGACAGATCGCCAGTCCATCACAGGGCCACCACAGAGAGACAGACAACCATTCACTCTCACAGTCATACCTAAGGACAATTTAGAATCCCCAGTTTGACACTGATTAAATGTTAAATGGCGTTCACTTAAATAGCACTTTTTCTCATCTCTAGATGACCAAAGCGCTTTACAGATCCTGCTATCCACCCATTCATGCACACATTCACACATTGATGGCGACAGGACACAGAGGTGCTAGCCTGACCACCAGGAGCAACTGGGGGTTCAGTGTCTTGCTCAAGGACACTTCGACATGCAGACTGCAGACAGAGCAGGAATCGAACCCCTGACCCTCTGATCAGTAATCGGCCACACTACACCTGCGCCACAGCTGCCCCCATTAACCTAACTTGCATGTTTTTGGCATGTGGGAGGAAACTGGAGAAATCCCGGAGTAAACCCACGCAGACATGGGGAGAACATGCAAACTCCACACAGATCGCTGGCCACAGTTACATGGGCAAAATTTCTTCAATCTGATTACAATTCAGATCAGAATTTTACTGTTTACATGGATCCTGAAAAAGCTGATCCAATTAGGACGTGTGTTTCCATGTGTCACACGTTTGAACGGAATAAAACATTTTGACATGCACACGTCAACATTTCGACATTCCGAAAATAGTAGAAGAAGAAGCAACTTCTGGTGTTAGCGAGCCCCGCTTTGTGTCGAAATGGACCTGTATTGTGTTATTCAGACTGTACTTTTGCTTTTGCTGGTCTCCGTAATGAAGCTACAAGTACATACTTCTGCATATTTGCATCCTTTTATAGAAACGTGGACAGACTGTAATTTACTGTACATACTCTGTTGTCATTGAATCCTTATTTAAATCCTCCACCTGAACAACGAGAGCAAGTTTTTAGCCAAAGTCAAATTCCTTGTATGTGTTGTGCATACTTGGCCAATAAAGCTGATTCTGATTCTGATATGACGAACAGAGGGAGACAGCAGGATGACACAGACCAGTTTTGTTTTACTCCCGCTATGTTTTCCGCTAGCTGCTGTAAAGGCGGAAATACGTCACGTTGACGTGTGGCTGGCGTACAGACATGTGCAGTAAACATATTTTCTGCCCAACTTTCGGAATAAGAATTTTCATGCACACAATTCGGATTAACAATCGGCATAACCCACCTGTCTCAATCAGAATGAAATTCTGATCCAAATGAGCATGATTGGGTCAGAATATTCAGATTGGCGTGTTTACTTGAAGCATTTCCATGTAAACATAGCCACTGTTGGTTGGGGGCTGAGATTGAACCCAGGATCCCCTGGCCAAGGGCGAGCTGCTGTGCTGCCGCAGTGCTAACCACTCCACCACCGTGCTGCCCTACAATATAAAACCAACAAAAAAATATAAAACTCGACACAAGCAGAAACCACAGTCAACTAGAAAAGCACTCGGAGAGCGCAGACCTCCGCCAAGCGCCACAGTTCCCCCCCATACAGTGTTTGTGTGTACATTTTCAGATTCCTTGACCATGAAAACATATGACTAGCAATTGGATTCACAATGATAGGATTAGTGGTTCAGTAGTAAAAGCATTACCTCCTTGGCGGAGGTAATAAACTGAAGTGTTGGTGTTGTGTCCATCTCCTCCATCTCCAAACTCCCAGGCTGTGGGCGTTGCAATTCATCGCACAACAGCGTACAACCCACAGGCCAATGGGTTATGCGAGCGTTTTCATAGATCACTGAAAGCAGCACTCAGGGCTTCACTGACGGATGCAAATTGGGTAGACAGGTTGCCGTGGGTTTTATATTGGGGTTGCGCTCCGCGGCAAAAGAGGATTTGGAAGCTTCCCTGGCAGAGAGCTCGTTTTTGTGCAGCCCCTATGGCTGCCCGGGAATTTCTGCCAAATAATCCCGCGCCGGACAGCTGCCCGTCTCAGCTTTTGCAGCGTAGCACAAACACAGGCACGCTGCCGGGCCCTGCCCACCACTGTTTTCTGCGTGCTTTTGTGCCTAAAACTTTGAAGAACGCGGAGTTTGTGTTTGTCAGACACGACGACCGGCGCCCTCCATTGCGCCTGCACACATGTTGAAAATGGCTGTATCTCACAATGTTAAAGAATCCTTTAAAAAATTCCTGTATCCAGACGGTGATCCGGATCATCCCCAAAATTTAATCAGTTCTTCCTTGTACCATTTCCAACAACGCCTGAAAGTTTCATCGAAATCCGTCCAAAACTTTTTGAGTTATCTTGCTAACCAACAGACAGACAGACAGACAGACAAACGCTGGCAAAAACATAACCTCCTGCGGCCTGGCGGAGGTAATAAAAAGAATAAAATAAAAGATAGAAGTAAATCATCATCATCATCATAGCAGTCTGTCGGGGGCGACAATGACTGTTTCATTTAGGTCTGATCAGATTCCTCCATGCAGCTCTGTCTTTTGCCTTCCTGGAGTTAGTTTGTCTTGGTCTGTCCTTGCCACTGGTAATACCGCTATCTGCCAAGAATGTGCCGCTAGTCCAGCAAAAGCTAGCGGTACTCAAATACTTTGCAAGCAGTTTCATGAAATAGTCAGTCAGAAAGCAACTCATACCATCTCGGATAGAAGTAAATCAGCAAATAAAAACAATAAAATCCATTTCATTTAATAAAATCAATGTCTCACACTGGGTCGAAGGCCAGGGAGTAAAAGTGCACTTTAAGATGGGTTTTAAAAATGGACAGTGAAGGTGCTTGTCTAATGTGCAGAGGTATATCTTTCCATAACCTGGGTGCTGTGATCCAAAAGGTCGATCGAAAAGATCGAAAACTTACTTTTTTATCGTCAGTCCTCTCCAGCATCTTTCAGAATAGCACTAGCCGATGAACCAATCAGGTTGCAGTATTGTCCCCCAGGTGACCGCATACACCAATCACATTTGACTTAATCAGGACCCCTGAGGATAAACATACGTATAGAGGGGTTGCATGTGACGTCAGTGGTCACGTGCCACATTGTTTTTCTGCCATTTTGGACAGCAAATAGCGTGGATCCTGTGTTGAGAATAATAATTCCACTAGCACGTACTCAGTCCGACTCGTCATGGTGTTGTTCATTTTCCATTACGACTGAATACCACCTTAAGTGAGTGAGATCTTTACAGCAAGGCGGCCAGACACTCCCATGACATTGTTTATATGTGACAAGAAAAACACAAGATGGATATCAAGGCGAGCCAGTTGCTTGCTGACTTTTTGTCAGAGTAAGGCTGCGTGTCCACCAAACGCGTTTTTTTGTCGCCCGACCGCCCTGAGCATTCTTTTTTCAGCGTTTGTGCGCTGTACTCTGTGGAAAAAAAAGTCTGTGCCCTGTATCCCAGCAACAGCTTGTCACCCTCAGCTCAGCACTTCCACTTTCCTATGGTTAGACTTTCTATTGATGTTTTGATAGCAGTCTCTAAATAACAATGGACAGAAAACGTGTTTTAGCAGCTCTGGATGTGAAATATGATGACACGGAAAGCAGGAGTTTGAGTACAGACTAGTACCGGCATCCTATGTCCTGCCCACGCAGCAGTTCTGATTGGCTGCTTAGGTCTGACATTGACAAGCTCAGCTGCAGTCTCTGAAAATTTGAACTTTTTTCAACTCTGAGCGCCGCGACAAAAAACGGCCCCTGCCGAGAGTGTTTCAGCGCCGAGGGCACTCAGCGCCATAAATACTGGACGACATACAGAATGAATGGAAAATAGCCACCCAGAGCATAGAAAATGCATTTGGTGGGCAAGCAGCCTAAAGGTGAAAAAAGGAGAGCCAGAGAAGGCTACAGGTGGTGAGACGAAACACTGGAAAAGTACTGGAGAGTTCACGAAGCCATAGAGCAGCGGAAGACGTGAGGACACGAGCTAGATCACATATGAAGGTAAGCTAATGATTGCTAATACTAGTTAGTACTGATAAGTCCCCTGTACTACGTTGTAATCACGGCAAGTTATCGTTATTAGGCACTAAAATATGTATGCTGTGTGTGTTAGTTAGCTGATTGTCTGCATACAGGAGACAATGGTGTTGTTTGTTCAAAGTGAGCTTTCCACTACTGGGATAAATAATGGCAAAGATGCATAAAATCACATCTCTCACCATCCTCTATCACTGTTTTCAACAGTGATGATGCTGTGGTCGGGTCTACACCACTCTGCCTCCCGTCTGCCTCCGCCGTGGCTGTGAATTTGTTTCAGGTCGCTCCGTCCAGCTTCCTCTGGATTTCTTTAGTCAGCTACCAAGCTCAGAGAAGTCTGCACCTCGTCTGTGGACCACGGTGTTGATTTGTGTGTAGCCATTTATCTCGTTGATTACACTCACTCACGCTTGCTGTTGGTGATTTGACTGTTTGTTGCCGTCCAGAATGGCACAGTAAACAAAAGACACGTGACCCGTGTGACGTCAGTGCAACCCCTCTAAAGCAGGTCTTTCCGACAGCAGATTTAGTAATAAGAATTAATTTCTGAAAAAATGCAAAGCAATAAAGACTGTCACGATCTGTACCTCCT
Organism: Pholidichthys leucotaenia; assembly: GCA_020510985.1. Classification (NCBI taxonomy): domain Eukaryota; kingdom Metazoa; phylum Chordata; class Actinopteri; order Cichliformes; family Pholidichthyidae; genus Pholidichthys; species Pholidichthys leucotaenia. Next base: position 170,362,024 of record CM035846.1, read on the forward strand.
TTAAAACTGTTGAATTGAATTTTACTTCACTGATTTTTTTCTCCGTATTTGTTTGATTCTGGTTTATTATTTTTATCTGATACCCCACGACTGTTTTGTCTGTTTTCAGTCTATGTTCTCTGTATTCAATGCATAATCTTAACTGATTATGTGTATGTACTGATTTTTTTGTACTTTGTTTGTTCTTCAGTAAAGCTTAAAAAAAATATAAGAATGTCTATAACTAGCTAAAAACAAGTATTACATTGAAGTAAACAACCAGACAAGTGCAAAATTATAGAACATAATATCTATATAAATGCAGCAAACCTCTGTCTTTGTGTCTGTTTGTCTGTCTGTCTGTCTGTTCCACGCATATCTCTTGAACCATTTGTCAGACTGGCCTCAGATTTTAAACGTGCTTTCCTGAGGGTACGAAGGTGTGCATCCCTGAATATGGAGGTGTTCAGGTTTGGAGGTGTAATAATTATTAATAAAAGTTTTCATCCCTCATGGATTGCCACCTTATTGTGGTGGGGGGTTTGTGTGCCCTAGTGATCCCAGGAGCTACAGTGTGTTGTCTTGGGCAATTTGCTTCTGGTAGGGTCACCCAAGACAAACTGGTCCTGGGTGAAGGGCCAGACTAAGAACGATCCAACAGACTTCCATGATGAATGCTAGAACAAGGATTCAGTGTACCCCGCCTGGTATGGGGTTACTGGGGCCCCACCCTGGAGCCAGGCCTAGGGGAGGGGCTTGATGGCTAGCGTCTGGTGGCCGGATTTCCGCCCATGGGACCCAGCCAGGCTCAGCCCAAAGGAGTTACATGGGTCCGCCCTCCAGTGGGCTCTCCACCTGCAGGAGGGACTATGGGGGTCCGTTGCTATGTGGATCAGGTGGCGATCAAAGGCGGAGAGCTTGGCAGTCTGATCCCAGGCTTCCTAAACTGGCTTTTGGGATGTGGAATGTCCCCTCTCTTTTGGGGAAGGAGCCTGAGCTGGTGCATGAGGTTGAGAGATACCGGCTAGATATAGTCGGCCTCACCTCAACACACAGCTCCGGTTCTGGAACCAGTCTCCTGGAGAGGGGCTGGAGCTTGGCCTCCTCTAGAGTTGCCCCGGGCGAGAGGCGACGAGCAGGGGTGGGTGTTCTTGTATCCCCCCAGCTTGCTGCCTCTATATTGGAATTTTCCCCAGTGGACGAAAGGGTTGTTTCCCTGCACCTTCGGGTTGGGAAATGGGTCCTGACCATCATTTGTGCCTATGCACCAAATGATGGTTCAAAGTACCCACCCTTTTTGGAGTCTCTGACTGGGGTGCTGGAGAGTGCTCCTCTTGGAGACTCCGTTGTCCTACTGGGGGACTTCAATGCACACGTGGGCAACGACAGTGAAACCTGGAGGGGGGTGATTGGGAGGAATGGCCTGCCCGATCTGAACCTGAGTGGTGTTCAGTTATTGGACTTCTGTGCTAACAACAGTTTGTCCATAACAAACACCATGTTCAAAAATAAGGGTGTCCATATGTGCACCTGGCATCAGGACACTCTAGGTCACAGGTCGATGATTGATTTTGTTATTGTGCCATCAGACCTGTGACCGTATGTCTTGGGACACTTGGGTAAAGAGAGGTGCAGAGCTATCAACTGATCACCACCTGGTGATGAGTTGGATCCGATGGCAGGGGAGGATGCCATTCAGACCTGGTAGACCCAAACATATAGTGAGGGTGTGCTGGGAACGTCTGGCTGAGGCCCCTGTCCGGGAGGTCTTCAACTCCCACCTCCGGAAGAACTTCAACCACATTCTGAGGGAGTCTGGAGACATGGAGTCTGAATGGGCCATGTTCTCCACCTCCATTGTTGAAGCGGCTGCCCAGACTTGCAGCAGCAAGGTCATCGGGGTATCTTGTGGTGGAAACCCCCGAACCAAGTGGTGGACACCAGTGGTGAGGGGGGCCATTAAGCTGAAGAAGGAGTCCTATCAGGCTTGGTTGGCTTGTGGGACTCCCGAAGCAGCTGAGGTGTACCGGCAGGCCAAACAAAGTGCGGCTGAGGTGGTTGCTGAAGCAAAAACTCGGGTATGGGAGGAGTTTGGTGAGGCCATGGAGCAAGGCTTTTGGTCGGCCTCGAAGAGATTCTGGCAAACTGTCCGGCGGCTCAGAAGAGGGAAGCAGCTCCCTGTCCACACTGTGTATAGTGCGGATGGGGCACTGCTGAGTTCAGCTGGGGATATCATCGGGTGGTGGAAGGAATACTTCGAGGATCTCCTCAATCCCACTGACATGCCTTCCACAGAGGAAGCAGGGCTTGTGGACGATGGGGACGACTCGCCTATCACAGGGACTGAGGTCGCCAAGGTGGTTAAAAATCTCTTTGGTGGCCGGGCCCCGGGGGTGGACGAGATTCGCCCTGAGTACCTCAAAACCCTGGATGTTGTAGGGCTGTCATGGTTGACACGCGGGGTGTAGTGAAAATCAGTACCTCCAAGTCCGAGTCCATGGTCCTCAGCCAGAAAAAGGTGGATTACCCTCTCTGGGTTGGGGACAGGCTCCTGCCCCAAGTGGAGGAGTTTAAGTATCTTGGGGTCTTATTGACGAGTGAGGGGAGAGGGGTGTAGTCCAATCATTTTGCCCATTGGAATGATATTTTGTCAGATATGGGCACATTTGTACAAAAGTAGCTCAATGGCAAATTTGATATTCAGGAGTGACTTGGATATTAAGATAAGATAAAATAAGATAAGATAAGATAAGCCTTTATTAGTCCCACAATGGGGAATTTCCAGGATTGCAACAGCACAGGGACAGCAACGCTCAGAGCAATAATTTAGAAGATAAGAAAATAAGAGCAGTGAATATACATACGTATGTACACATAAATATATAAATATATATACACAGTGCGGAGCATTGTAGCTAGATGCAATAAACAGCATAACCGTCTACTTAGTTATCCTACATAGTATGAATATGTACCCATACATATTGTCACCCTCCGTAGCGACTGATATTATCCTAGTTGTATACTGGAGGGGACCATTTGTGTAAGTCTGTTGCGTCTTTTGCATTCAATACTATTAGGTCGTCACGTTTTTTTTTTTGCTATCTCTGCGAGCAGCCCTGCTTAGGTTATAAAGTCTGACAGCTGTAGGTAGGAAGGACCTGCGAAACCTCTCAGTCGCGCACCTAGGATGAAGTAGTCTACTGCTAAATGAGCTCCTCAGTGCGTTCAGTATGTCCTGCATAGGGTGGGAATCGGACTCCAGCAGAGATGACAGTTTAGCCACCATCCTTCTCTCTCCTATCTCCTCCACTGAGTCAAGGCGTTGCCCCAGGACAGAGCTAGCTTTCTTGATCAGTTTGTTCAGTCTCTTCCTATCGGCTGCTGTAATGCCACTGCCCCAGCAGACCACTCCAAAAGTGATGGCTGATGCCACCACCGTGTCGTAGAATGTCTTCAGGAGCACCCCTTGTACACCAAAAGACCTAAGCCTCCTCAGTAGGAACAGCCTGCGCTGTCCCTTCTTGTAGAGTGCGTTGGTATTGTGTGACCAGTCTAGTTTATTGTTCAGATGAACACCCAGGTACTTGTAGGATGTCACCATCTCAATGTCTGTTCCCTGGATGTTTACTGGTGCTGTGAGGGGTTGTCCTTGCCTGCGGCAGTCCACCACCAGCTCCTTAGTTTTCCTCGCGTTGATCTGGAGGCAGTTCCGATGGCACCAGTCCACGAAGTCCTGGATAAGTCCTCTGTACTCAGCTTCATCTTCGTTGGAGATGAGGCCGACGATCGCAGAGTCATCAGAGAACTTCTGTAGATGGCAGTGTGTTGTGTTGTGTGAGAAGTCCGCAGTATAAAGGGTGAATAGGAAGGGAGCCAAAACCGTTCCCTGGGGGTCCCCCGTGCTGCTGATGATCGTGTCGGACACACAATCCCGGGTTCTCACAAACTGTGGCCGGTTTGTAAGGTAGTCCAGGATCCATGATGACAGGTGCTGGTCCACCCCTGCGCACAGCAGCTTGTCCCTCAGGATCATCGGTTGGATGGTGTTGAAAGCACTGGAGAAGTCAAAGAACATGATCCTCACCGCGTTCCCAGGCTTCTCCAGGTGGTACAAGGAACAGTGAAGGAGGAAGATCATTGTGTAACAATATACCACTGTAACACACACAGAGTAACACAGGGTGTAATACCCACTAACACCTGCACTCGCCAGATTTTTTTGTGTGTAACCCTTACTAACACCCTACTCACTTTAGGTGTAGTACCCATTTTGGTAGTATTGTGTTATGGCAATGTAGTTACCTTAACTTTTCTACCTGGGCAGAGGGATAATTGGGCCAGGTCAGACCGACTCTGGGTTCGTAGGAGCCTGGGAGGTGCAACAACAGATCACACACACACAGCCGTATATGGAACTTGTAACTATGTATATTATTTACAAATATGTACATATAAATAAACACACATCGCGATAAAAGAAAATACAATCCATAAACTCAAACTTATATTTACAATGTGTTCAGTCCTTTTTTGTCCTTTCCAGGTGACTAGTGGAGTCACCTTTAGCAGTTTCTAGGGTTCGGGCTTCGGCTCGCCATCCAGATCTGGAGATCCACGCTCATGCTAAGTGGCTCGTGCGTCTGGGGTTCCCGCGCTGGGGTTCCCGCGCTCAACGGCGTCGACAGCCTTTGGATCCCAATCAATTTCAAGGGTTTTATCCAGGCAAAGGCTGCTACCAGCACGCTAGCGTCGCCATATCACCAAGGACCGTCTCTCTCTCTGGTCTGTGTCTTTCATCGTCTGGCATGACTGAGCCAAAAATGCAAGTCATCCCAGACCCAGGGAGAGAGTGTTTAACCCATTGGGTGGCGTGACCCAGCAACAGCGCAGCCATTGGTTACTCAAAATATCAACACACAATACTAGGAACTTTATCAGAACCTTCTAGAAAATGTTCCTAACTATTTATGAATATATATTTATTTAAATATTCATATTCAAATTATGTATTCCCATTGTGAAATGGGACCGGAGTGGTGGCTCAGTTGGTAGAGCATCCGCCCCACACCCGGGAGGCAGGGGTTCAAATCCCGGCCGGGTCATACCAAAGACCATATAAAAATGGTACTTTCTGCCTTCTAGCGTGGTGCTCCGCATAATGGAACGGGGAAAGTAAAGTTACGCACAGAGCTACCAGTGGACTGACCCCCCACTGTAGCTTTCACTACTTACAGTAGCTGTGTGGCCTAGGGTCAGAGAAACGGAGATGGGCGCCGCCCTATGCGCCTTCATGGCGTGAAAGGAATTAACTAACTAACTAACTATTGTGAAATGGGTGTTTTTCTTTTCTAAAAGCGGCATCAATATTTATAATTTAATCCACGTTAAACTATCTACTCCCATTGTGAAATGAATGTCCCCCCTTCTTCTTAAAGCGGTATCGACATTCATAATTCCATCCACGTTTTTAACACTGGATTACAATTTCATCCTCCACCCCGATGCCATGCTGGTAGGCGAACTGGAGTGGATCCATCGCTGGTCCCACCAGGGGGCGGAGGTGAGCAAGGAGCAGTCTCTCCAGGGTCTTTATCATGTGAGACGTCAGGGCCACTGGTCTGTGGCTGTTCAGGTCTCTGGGGTGGGAAGTCTTTCGTACGGGTACCACACAAGATGTTTTCCACAACTGTGGTACCCTCCCCAGCTTCAGGCTCAGCTTGAAGATGTGCTCCACAATCCCACACAGCTGGTCTGCACAGGACTTGAGGAGCTTCGCGCTGATGCAGTCCGGTCCCGAGGCCTTCCTCGCCTTGATCTTCCTCAGCTCCGTCCTCACCTGGGTCTTAGTGAGGGTCAGGTTGGGGGGCTGTGTGCTGGGAGTGGGGGGGGTGGTGTTGGTGGAGTGGGGTGTGGACAGCAGGTCTCAATGACTTTAGAGGCGGCAGTGGTTGGTGTGCAGGCGAGGGGGAGGGTGGTTGGTCAAACCTATTAAAAAAAACCAAACAGATCAGATCAGTTCAGATTGTTCGCCCACTCCCTGCCCCCCGTGGCCTGGGAGGAGGTATTCTGGAGCCCAGAGATGGTTTTGAGGTTTCTCCAGACCCCACCGATGTCGCTCCGTTGCAGCTTGTCCTCCATCTTCTACCTGAAGCTGTCCTTGCCTTCTCTGATCTTCCTCCTCAGCTCCCTCTGTACGGACTTCAGCATCTCCCTGTTCCCCGACCTGAAGATCCTCTTCTCTCTCAGAAATGTTTTTATCTCAGGGTTGATCCAGGGTTTGTTGTTCGAGCAACATCGTATGGTCTTGGTGGGTACGGTGTTGTCCACACAGAAGTTGATGTAGTCCGTGATGGTGTGAGTGAGGCCATCGATGTCCTCACCATGTGGATCGCAGAGCTGCTCCCAGGCAGTGATTTCAAAACAGTCCTTTAGAGCATCCATTGCCTCCTCTGCAACATTGCGTGGAGGTCCGGGGCAGTGCCTTTGGCATGGCAAACTGGGGTGGTGGTTCCTCTCTTCAAAAAAGGGACCAGAGGTTGTGCTCCAACTTTAGAGGGATCACACTCCTCAGCCTCCCTGGGAAGGTCTATGCCAAGGTACTGGAGAGGAGAGTCTGGCTGTTGGTCGAACCTCAGATTCAGGAGAAGCAATGTGGTTTTCGTCCTGGCCATGGCACAGCGGACCAGCTCTTTACCCTCTCAAGAATCCTCGAGGGTTCATGGGAGTTTGCCCAACCAGTTTACATGTGTTTTGTGAACTTGGAGAAGGCATTCGACCGCATCCCTCGTGGTTTTTTGTGGGGGGTCCTTTGGGAATATGGGGTATCGGACTTGTTGTTATGAGCTATTCGGTCTCTGTATGACCGTTGTGAGAGTTTGGTTCGTATTGCCAACACTCGGTCAGACTCATTCCCAGTGAGAGTTGGACTCCGCCAGGGCTGCCCTTTGTCACCGATCCTGTTCATAATTTTTATGGACAGGATTTCTAGGTGCAGCCAGGGAACGGAGGGTGTCATGCTTGGTGACCACAGGATCTCATCTCTGTTGTTTGCAGATGATGTTGTCCTGCTGGCTTCATCCAGCAATGACCTACAGGTCTTACTGGGACGGTCTGCCGCTGAGTGTGAAGCGGCTGGGATCAAAATCAGTACCTCCAAGTCCGAGTCCATGGTCCTCAGCCAGAAAAAGGTGGATTACCCTCTCTGGGTTGGGGACAGGCTCCTGCCCCAAGTGGAGGAGTTTAAGTATCTTGGGGTCTTATTGACGAGTGAGGGGAGAATGGAGCGAGAGATTGACAGACGGATCGGAGCAGCATCTGCAGTGATGCAGACGTTGTACCGGTCTGTTGTGGTGAAGAGGGAGCTAAGCTCTAAGGCAAAGCTGTCGATTTTACCAGTCAATGTAAGTTCCTACCCTCACCTATGGTCATGAGCTTTGGGTAGTGACCGAAAGAATGAGATCGCGGATACAAGCGGCTGAAATGAGATTTCTTCGTAGGATTGCTGGACTCACTCTCAGAGAGAGTATGAGGAGCTCAGTCATCCGGGAGGGGCTTAGAGAAGAACCGCTGCTCCTCCACATTGAAAGGAGCCAATTGAGGTGGTATAGGCATCTGATCAGGATGCCTTTTGGACGCCTCCCACTTGAGGTATTTCGGGCACGTCCCTCTGGGAGGAGACCCCGGGGCAGACCCAAGACTCGCTGGAGGCACTATAGGGCCTTTTCCACGGGCCCCTCTTTCCCCAGCACCGCACCAGGGCCCCGGTGTTTGTGCATTTTCCATGAGCCCCAGCACCGGTTAGCAGGCGCGATTTTCGTACCTGATCGAGGGCAGGGTCCGTCTCGGCCCCGGCTCGGCCGGCCCGGGGGTGTGATATTACGTCAACAGACTGGTCGCCGTTGATTGGTCAGGCCATAACGTCATGAAAAAAGCGACCTTTTCCGCTGGATCGACGCCGCCACCATTTTCTGTAGTCCTTCAGCCAGTAAACACACAATAGGCGGCTTTAGTATTTTCAATAAAAAATGTCATGTCGTCAGGGTATCCCCTGGTCAAACGATGAGGTGCGCTGTTTTCTGTCGATCTTAGCTGATGATCGCATCCAGCGGGAGTTGGACGGAGCTACAAGAAACGAGAAAATATATCAGCAGGTCTCAGAGCGCATGGGTTTACAAGGACACCTTCGTACTCCGAAGCAGTGTCGTGAGAAACTCAAGAAAATGAAAAGCGATTACCGAGCAGTGAAGGATCACAACGGTCGTAGTGGATCGAATCGTAAGGAGTGGAGGTGGTTTGACCAGATGGACGCTATCTATGGACACAGGCCTGCGAGCAATGCCAGACACCTCGGTGTTGACACGGCTGCAGTCCCTCCATTTGAAAACGTGAACGGTGAGTGTTATTTTGATATTGCGCGTGTTAGCGCCAATTTATCCCTTCTGTAGCAAGCTTAATATTTTTTTAAGCAATAGGAAGGTTGTTATACTATGGCTAATGTTTGTTACCGACGATGGCTAGCCAGCTAATAGCTATCTAGCTGCCCACTGCTGATTCACGCTTGCTTTGTGTGAAGTATTTTCGCGAACAAAAAGGCCGAAGTAATTATTGTATAGTGGCTATAAGGCACTCTACAATAATATTAGTATAATATATGTATAACATATGTAAAATATAAAAATATAATTAGCTGAAAATATAATACTAATATGTAATAAAATATTTATTACATATATAATAATATATATGTAATAAATCGATAAAAAATTTAATTTATAATTAAAATAATATTATAATAATATGTTATAGAAATTCCTAATATAGTAATAATTATAAGAGTATTGTGATTAAATAATTGTGACTTGTTTACATGTTTCACTGTTGGGATGAGTTTTACATTTCATGCATTTTGTTTCTAGAATCACAGTTCATGTCACAGGCGTCCACCTCAGCGGACATCACTGAGGTCCACCTCAGCGGACCTACCACACCGGACTCTCCTGCGTCTGCTGAAGCGCCAGCAGAATCGACACTTATGTCTGCCTTTTCTCCAGCTCCATCAGCATCTTGGGCAACACGTTCAAGTGCTGGTAAGGCACAATAACTACTTTTTTTTTTCAACAGGTCAAGCGGGGTCCAGACTTGAAATTATCCATTAGAAACAATTTATTTCAAAAATTGCATAATATAATTTCTACTTGATCTACAGTATATTATCTATTCAAAAATTATATCTTTAATTAGTAAAATGGCAGATTATTGGGACTTCCACTACAAGCAATTATTTTAAATATTAGGCAAAAAAAAAAAATCCATCCATCCATCCATCCATGTCCATAGTCTTACTCCTTTTTCGGTTTCTTGAGTGCTGCAGCCTAATGCCAGCAACCTCTGGGTGTGAAAAAGACGCTGTACTGATGTGCAGTAACATGACATTTTTGCTTATATACAGCAATGAAGCATAATTTAACAGTGACATCCCACCATAGATCGTGACCAGTCCAATTTTACATATCTTGTTATACAGCTTTAAAAACCATGCCTTTGTCTTCCCATACAGGAAAGAGGAAACGTGATAACTCCATTGCTGACGTAACATCAGCAATGTACCAAATGCATCGGGAGCAGCATGAGCAGCGAGAAGGCCACCACAACCAATATATGCAGCATTTGCAAAAGGTGGCTGCAGATGTGCAGGCAACTGCCGAAAAAGCCCTGGAGCAAGACTTTCTGTTACGAAAGGAAGAGCTTTCCGAGAATGCAAAATTTAACAATGATTTTATGAACAATTTTTGCAGGCTTGTGGACGCACTTAGCAGTCGGGGTTTTTAAACATGTATCCTTATGGCCAGTTTCTGTTTCTGTCTAAGATTTGTATTAAAATGATAATTTGAGAAAAAAAAGTCTTGTTTTTCATGTTATGACTCCGTATGAGAAAAACCTAAATTACACATTACATTCTTTCTTCATTCCACATGATGATATTAATCTTGTTTGGTGTATAGCATTATAATGGTATTTTAGGGTTTAACCACACAAAAACTTTAATTACTTTTTTTTCTACTTTATGTAAATTTTTAGAAAAAAATTTGCATAGTTGAATACAATTCTCTATATCTTGTACATTTGTAATGATATACGCAGTGGTACTGGTGTGCGTTAACTTCTATAGTTGACACCGTTAAAGGTTAATATATTTAAATAAAATGTTGCCTCTCCATTCGAAAGGCAATAAATCTAGAAAAAATACTTCAAAAGGTTGCATTACAAAATAATTAACACGTCGTAGCAGGATACACCAATCAATTTTTGTTGCACACAGCACACAGCTGTTATTACAATGATTTTGTTCCAAAGTTATATTTTATTTGTATTTCCACCAAGGGCAGCAGAGTACAACAAATCCTTTTAAGAACAATGAGTGCTAAATTTTTTCATATTTCCTGAAAAATAAGTATAATCATGTTGCAATTAAAAATTGGAGACCATAAGATGTTAAATCATTTATCACCACAGGATTTATACCTCAATTAATAATTCCAACAAAGGCAAAGTAGCTTGTGTAGCTGCATTTTTGGGGGATGGTTTGTGCGGTGTTTTAGCATGTAAGTCACATTGCCCAAACTGTTATTACCCACAGACTTTGCTAGATTAATTAAAGGTTTCTAAAAATATACTAATCATTTTCAAAGTAAATTTCAGCGAGCATTACATGTGACAACATGTATCAACAAATAATTTACACTTAAGTTTTGAATTAAATAGAAACCAAATTGGCCTGTCTACATGCAATTTTGGAAATGGTGTGTGCGTTTTTTCTGCATCTAAATCTCATTCACAAAAATGTTATTTCACACAATTGGTGCTAAATTTATATTACTTTTTCGACAATTCTAAAAATCATTTTCACAAACATAGTCGGACACTATTACATGTTACCACAAGTATCCCGACATTAATTCAATTGATAATTCACCAGGAACCAAAGTGGCTTGTCTATTGAACATGGTCTGTGCTATGTGTCTGCATGTAATTCACAGTGCCCATCATTTTTGTAACCACAATTACTCCTAACATTATATTAGCTTATCTAATATTAGAAAAATCATTTTTGAGGGAAATGTTGGAGACCATTACTTGTTAAATCATGTAACACCGCTTGACTCAAATTTCTTTTGAATTCAACTTACGCCACAGTGAACATGGCCTACACTCTGTTTCTGCATTTAATTACCCTTTGCCTAATAGTTAAGCGTTATGAACCACAGATGAGAGCTTTTTTTAAAAAGAACATTTTATTTAAAAAAAAAAAAGTTTTTCAGTCAACAGAAAAAACATTGAACATAGGCTATACTGTTTTTCTTCATGATATTACACGTACCTTTAAAAGACAATCGTTATGAACAACAGAGGTCAGCTATATTTAAATAGAAAAAAAAAATTTTAAAACAAAGAAATTTTTCAAGGATGTATGCACAGAAATGTGGATGACATTCTACCTATTGCTACACAAGTACTGCATCACAGCATCTCGGATATGGGCACCCTGCTCCTCTGATCCATGGTTTGCGCCCACCGCTGGTTCATCTACAGCATCATCCAAAGTATTGTCAAAAATCTCTCAATGACTCTCACACAAATTATGCAGAGCACAACAAGTCAGCACCATAGATTTCGAGAGTGCGATGTCACTGTCATTCCGTTTTAGAAGGCAGCGCCACCGTCCCTTTAGCCTCCCAAAAGCATTTTCCACAACCACCCGTACTCGACTGACGGTCTGGTTGAACAAGTGCTGGTCTGCAGTCAGTCCTCCATTGTCATGAAATGGTTTCAACAGCCAGTTTTGCAGTGGATATGCAGAGTCTCCGAGGATGTAATATCCAGCACCAACCTCACCTATGTTCCTGATGTAAGGTGGAAATAGGTTGCCCCTACTGGCTAAATCCCACAGTGTAGACAGTCTCAGGACCCTAGCATCATGCATGCTCCCTGGCAGCCCTGCAAACACATTCCAGAACAAGCCCTTTCCATCAACAACACCCTGAAGTATTGTGGAGTGCCACCCTTTACGATTAAAGTAGTCGGTGTGACATTCTTTGGGTGCTATGATGGGTATGTGTGAGCCATCGATAGCACCCACACACAATGGAAGTCCCCACCGATTCTCCATGTAGGCTGACATTTCACTGAACCTCCCTTCATCAGGAAAACGGATTTGTTCTGGAACCAGCAACGACTCTGCTGCTGCACAAAAATCCTGCACACACCTGCACACCGTTGTGATGCTAACACCAAACAGATGGCCAATAGTCCGGTACTCTGACCCAGTAGCAAGCTTCCACAGTGCAATGGCCACTCTCTTCTTCACAGGCACACATAGGCGGAATGTTGTATCTTGACGCTCCATGCATGCACGCAATTTGTGCCACAGGTAGGTAAAAGTCTCCTCGGACATCCTGAAGTTCTGCAACCACTCCATGTTTGAGAAGCCGGGAACTATAGCCTCCCACCACTGCGAAGTACGGGGAAATGCCCACACCGAGGGTCTGCAGCGATTATTGCGTAAAGAAGCAACCAACTGAAACACACACACACAGCATACATATAATGTAAGGCAATTCAAACCACTAACCGGAAAAATGCTGTACTTAATAATGACGTTAATAAAAAATTAGATGTGAAAAATTTAGCATGCGTTAGCTTACCATGACACGCTCGATCAGCTGTTGAGCATTTAACCTCAGAGTTGCTGCTTCATATTCCAATACGGTAGACGAGAGCCTCATGGACCCTGCCTCCAACGTTTGTAGCAACGTACGTCGTCTCAGTGCATGTCGTTTTATCTGGATTAATTGTCTGGTCTTCATTATCGTAAAAAGCCACAGAGCGAGAAAAATGATAATCCTCATCTCGTAATCAGCCATTTTGTTTGTTGTGGAGGATATGGTCGCGCGCGCTACACGTCACGAGAGTGTTGCCCCGCCTGTGTGTTAAGAAATCCCACCCACAGTCGCGGGACTGTTGAAAAGGAATCAAGGGACAATGGCGCCGCGCCGAGCCGAATCGTGTTCTAAGACCGAGGCTGACCGGGGCCCATGGAAAAGTGCCTTATGTCTCCCAGCTGGTCTGGGAATGCCTTGGTATCCTGTCTGAAGAGCTGGAGCAGGTGGATGGGGAGAGCAAGTCTGGGCTTCTCTGCTTGAACTGCTGCCTCTGCAACCCAGACCTCCGGAAAAGCGTTAGAAGATGGATGTATAAGTTTTCACTTCTACCACTGTTGTTATTATTCTGAAGTAGTGCCCTCACCATTCCGTACGGGGCCGTATGCACTATTGCACATGGGGCCGCTAGGTATTGATACTCCAGTGTCAGGTAGTCGATACTTTTTGACTGTTATTTGTTTTACTGCCCTGTTTCTTCTAATTCATTTTGGCTGATCACCTTTTACCCACTGTGTCGCCGTTTTAATCACAGGCGAAGCCATGCTAGGTAGTTATTAGCCAACAGAGCTAACTGCTAGAGAACCGTTCCTTGCTAGGTAGTCGATACTTTCGTATTGATACTTTTTAAAAATATCGTGATACCACTGTGTCGATACAAAACATGCAATTTGTTTTCACTTCTGAGAGTTTTACGCATTAAAGTTATGGTTTTTTGAGTTGTATGCATTAAAGTTTTGTGTGAAAACCAGTGAAAAACCAGCCCAGGCATAACAGACGATCTGCCGTGTCACATGATAATGGCAGCCTATCAGATGTTGGAGCCAAAGACTCCTCATTCATGCTCATCGTCACTCAAGCCTTTTTCATGCTGTATTTCCCCTGTCAAGCACTCACTGACCTCCCACCCGCGGTAATACTAAGCAGCATAATTTTGAAAACTAAACAAAATGCACACTATTTATAAGTTTGTAAAATAATAGTGCAAAAATAAATAAATAATAAAATTAAAATTAAAAAAACATTGCATTGTGGGAAAAAAAATTACACATAATGCTGCTTGGTATTACCATAGAATATGGATGAATGGTGAAACATTTCAAAGGTAAAAAAATATTTGAATCCAGTTGACTTGATTGAGCTTTCATACAGCATACTTACTCCCCTGGATTACTGCGACTCTTCAGTAAATTAAGAAATTGAATTAATTTTGCATTCATTATTTTTATTATAATTGAAAAAAATCCTTTCAAATTTTTTATTTGCTCATTCTATTTAATTATCATTTTACAAGCACTTCTTTTCAAGTATTTATGTTCATGACTTTTATGAATATTTTATTTTGCCGTTGCAATAAAGTTGTTAAATGAACCTTATATCTGTAAATTTCTGCATTATATTTTCCATTAATGTTGATGTTTATGTTAGGGCTGCCTGACTTATTATGCAAATTCCATGAAATTGTATGGATTACAAAGTCTTTCCAAAACCTTGAAATTACTTGAATTTACAGTTTCTTAATATGTCATAAGTCTTTAAATAATTAAACTCCTCTACTTGCAGTGTCGACCTGGTCACACTGCCATCCACCACTTTATCGGCAGAGATACAGGGAGATAAATTGATTGGCTTGTTAGATATTTGCCTAAGCTCCTGAAACCCAGCAATTCATCTTCGTCCTCTGTAGTTGGCATTATATTTTATCTCATATCTCTCATACTATACACAACTCTTTTAAGTCCTACTGTTCCTTACGGGAGACAAGTGAAGCTGTAAAATATCACATGTTCATGGGTGTGGCCTTCCCAGCCTCTCTGGCCTGCTTTCGAACACAGACATAGGATGCCGGTACAGTCTGTACTCAGACTCCTGCTTTCCGTGTAATCATGTTTTGCATCCAGAGCTGCTACCAGTGCTTTTTTTTTTTTTTTTTTCCAGAGCGCAGTGCACAAGTGCTGAAAAAAAGACATTCAGGGCGATCAGGCGACAAAAAACGCATTTGGTGGACATGCAGCCTAATGCTCCCAAACTGTCAAGCAACTAGTTCAGTTCACTCGGTTACATGTTATTATTGGGGTTCCATGCATATGTATATTTTTTCACTTTCATTTCAAGTTGATGCAAAAGTTTCTCTTTCAGTGCCAATTTGAAGTTTAGACTCTATAGAACAATTTTAGTTTGCGTGTCAAGCAAGTACAGAGTCTCCAAATGGAGCTTCTGGGTGAGTGGGGCCAAAATGAGCCCCCCAGTGGCCAATGTAAAATATGAAATTTTGTGACTTGATTGAATGGTCAGATTTGAACATATGAGACATCTATGGATTCAGAATCACTACAGGCTATTTGTAGTCCAATCATTTTGCCCATTGGAATGATATTTTGTCAGATATGGGCACATTTGTACAAAAGTAGCTCAATGGCAAATTTGATATTCAGGAGTGACTTGGATATTAAGATAAGATAAAATAAGATAAGATAAGATAAGCCTTTATTAGTCCCACAATGGGGAATTTCCAGGATTGCAACAGCACAGGGACAGCAACGCTCAGAGCAATAATTTAGAAGATAAGAAAATAAGAGCAGTGAATATACATACGTATGTACACATAAATATATAAATATATATACACAGTGCGGAGCATTGTAGCTAGATGCAATAAACAGCATAACCGTCTACTTAGTTATCCTACATAGTATGAATATGTACCCATACATATTGTCACCCTCCGTAGCGACTGATATTATCCTAGTTGTATACTGGAGGGGACCATTTGTGTAAGTCTGTTGCGTCTTTTGCATTCAATACTATTAGGTCGTCACGTTTTTTTTTTGCTATCTCTGCGAGCAGCCCTGCTTAGGTTATAAAGTCTGACAGCTGTAGGTAGGAAGGACCTGCGAAACCTCTCAGTCGCGCACCTAGGATGAAGTAGTCTACTGCTAAATGAGCTCCTCAGTGCGTTCAGTATGTCCTGCATAGGGTGGGAATCGGACTCCAGCAGAGATGACAGTTTAGCCACCATCCTTCTCTCTCCTATCTCCTCCACTGAGTCAAGGCGTTGCCCCAGGACAGAGCTAGCTTTCTTGATCAGTTTGTTCAGTCTCTTCCTATCGGCTGCTGTAATGCCACTGCCCCAGCAGACCACTCCAAAAGTGATGGCTGATGCCACCACCGTGTCGTAGAATGTCTTCAGGAGCACCCCTTGTACACCAAAAGACCTAAGCCTCCTCAGTAGGAACAGCCTGCGCTGTCCCTTCTTGTAGAGTGCGTTGGTATTGTGTGACCAGTCTAGTTTATTGTTCAGATGAACACCCAGGTACTTGTAGGATGTCACCATCTCAATGTCTGTTCCCTGGATGTTTACTGGTGCTGTGAGGGGTTGTCCTTGCCTGCGGCAGTCCACCACCAGCTCCTTAGTTTTCCTCGCGTTGATCTGGAGGCAGTTCCGATGGCACCAGTCCACGAAGTCCTGGATAAGTCCTCTGTACTCAGCTTCATCTTCGTTGGAGATGAGGCCGACGATCGCAGAGTCATCAGAGAACTTCTGTAGATGGCAGTGTGTTGTGTTGTGTGAGAAGTCCGCAGTATAAAGGGTGAATAGGAAGGGAGCCAAAACCGTTCCCTGGGGGTCCCCCGTGCTGCTGATGATCGTGTCGGACACACAATCCCGGGTTCTCACAAACTGTGGCCGGTTTGTAAGGTAGTCCAGGATCCATGATGACAGGTGCTGGTCCACCCCTGCGCACAGCAGCTTGTCCCTCAGGATCATCGGTTGGATGGTGTTGAAAGCACTGGAGAAGTCAAAGAACATGATCCTCACCGCGTTCCCAGGCTTCTCCAGGTGGTACAAGGAACAGTGAAGGAGGAAGATCATTGTGTAACAATATACCACTGTAACACACACAGAGTAACACAGGGTGTAATACCCACTAACACCTGCACTCGCCAGATTTTTTTGTGTGTAACCCTTACTAACACCCTACTCACTTTAGGTGTAGTACCCATTTTGGTAGTATTGTGTTATGGCAATGTAGTTACCTTAACTTTTCTACCTGGGCAGAGGGATAATTGGGCCAGGTCAGACCGACTCTGGGTTCGTAGGAGCCTGGGAGGTGCAACAACAGATCACACACACACAGCCGTATATGGAACTTGTAACTATGTATATTATTTACAAATATGTACATATAAATAAATACACAGCGCGATAAAAGAAAATACAATCCATAAACTCAAACTTATATTTACAATGTGTTCAGTCCTTTTTTGTCCTTTCCAGGTGACTAGTGGAGTCACCTTTAGCAGTTTCTAGGGTTCGGGCTTCGGCTCGCCATCCAGATCTGGAGATCCACGCTCATGCTAAGTGGCTCGTGCGTCTGGGGTTCCCGCGCTGGGGTTCCCGCGCTCAACGGCGTCGACAGCCTTTGGATCCCAATCAATTTCAAGGGTTTTATCCAGGCAAAGGCTGCTACCAGCACGCTAGCGTCGCCATATCACCAAGGACCGTCTCTCTCTCTGGTCTGTGTCTTTCATCGTCTGGCATGACTGAGCCAAAAATGCAAGTCATCCCAGACCCAGGGAGAGAGTGTTTAACCCATTGGGTGGCGTGACCCAGCAACAGCGCAGCCATTGGTTACTCAAAATATCAACACACAATACTAGGAACTTTATCAGAACCTTCTAGAAAATGTTCCTAACTATTTATGAATATATATTTATTTAAATATTCATATTCAAATTATGTATTCCCATTGTGAAATGGGACCGGAGTGGTGGCTCAGTTGGTAGAGCATCCGCCCCACACCCGGGAGGCAGGGGTTCAAATCCCGGCCGGGTCATACCAAAGACCATATAAAAATGGTACTTTCTGCCTTCTAGCGTGGTGCTCCGCATAATGGAACGGGGAAAGTAAAGTTACGCACAGAGCTACCAGTGGACTGACCCCCCACTGTAGCTTTCACTACTTACAGTAGCTGTGTGGCCTAGGGTCAGAGAAACGGAGATGGGCGCCGCCCTATGCGCCTTCATGGCGTGAAAGGAATTAACTAACTAACTAACTATTGTGAAATGGGTGTTTTTCTTTTCTAAAAGCGGCATCAATATTTATAATTTAATCCACGTTAAACTATCTACTCCCATTGTGAAATGAATGTCCCCCCTTCTTCTTAAAGCGGTATCGACATTCATAATTCCATCCACGTTTTTAACACTGGATTACAATTTCATCCTCCACCCCGATGCCATGCTGGTAGGCGAACTGGAGTGGATCCATCGCTGGTCCCACCAGGGGGCGGAGGTGAGCAAGGAGCAGTCTCTCCAGGGTCTTTATCATGTGAGACGTCAGGGCCACTGGTCTGTGGCTGTTCAGGTCTCTGGGGTGAGAAGTCTTTCGTACGGGTACCACACAAGATGTTTTCCACAACTGTGGTACCCTCCCCAGCTTCAGGCTCAGCTTGAAGATGTGCTCCACAATCCCACACAGCTGGTCTGCACAGGACTTGAGGAGCTTCGCGCTGATGCAGTCCGGTCCCGAGGCCTTCCTCGCCTTGATCTTCCTCAGCTCCGTCCTCACCTGGGTCTTAGTGAGGGTCAGGTTGGGGGGCTGTGTGCTGGGAGTGGGGGGGGGTGGTGTTGGTGGAGTGGGGTGTGGACAGCAGGTCTCAATGACTTTAGAGGCGGCAGTGGTTGGTGTGCAGGCGAGGGGGAGGGTGGTTGGTCAAACCTATTAAAAAAAACCAAACAGATCAGATCAGTTCAGATTGTTCGCCCACTCCCTGCCCCCCGTGGCCTGGGAGGAGGTATTCTGGAGCCCAGAGATGGTTTTGAGGTTTCTCCAGACCCCACCGATGTCGCTCCGTTGCAGCTTGTCCTCCATCTTCTACCTGAAGCTGTCCTTGCCTTCTCTGATCTTCCTCCTCAGCTCCCTCTGTACGGACTTCAGCATCTCCCTGTTCCCCGACCTGAAGATCCTCTTCTCTCTCAGAAATGTTTTTATCTCAGGGTTGATCCAGGGTTTGTTGTTCGAGCAACATCGTATGGTCTTGGTGGGTACGGTGTTGTCCACACAGAAGTTGATGTAGTCCGTGATGGTGTGAGTGAGGCCATCGATGTCCTCACCATGTGGATCGCAGAGCTGCTCCCAGGCAGTGATTTCAAAACAGTCCTTTAGAGCATCCATTGCCTCCTCAGACCATATCTTCACCGTGCGCATGACCGGAGGTTGTCTGTGTACTAGGGGTTTGTACACTGGCAGGAGATGAACCAAGTTGTGATCCGATCTCCCGAGTGGGGGGAGTGGTGATGAGGTGTACGCCTCCTTAGTGTTTGCATAGAATATTAAACAGATTTAATAAATTCATAGAATGTTGGAAAATTGACAACCTCGTTTTTAACTGTGAGGGACTGGCCCATAAAATATCATCTTAATTTAAGATTAACCATATTCAAAAATGGGATGAGAAAATTTTGAGATAATTCAAGCAATGGGTGGGTTGTTTCACAGGGTATCTGCACTAAGTTTCAAAGCAATCCGAATATAAATTTAAGAATAGTAAAAGGAAGAAGATGTGAACGGTGCCGACGCCAGACACTACATCATACCAATAGGTCAGACTTCAGCTAAAAACAATTTCATGCTGATATAAATATGTACTTTAATGGCTCATTGAACAAAAACAGAACAATTTAGATATTTCTTTCATTTTACTTACCTTAAGTTTTAAACAGAAATAGCAATAGTTGCTCTGACATGTTTTTTGCGGCCAAATTCAAGCCATTTTTTTCATTTGCACTTGCCAAGACGTGTGCACTTAAGCTTGGCTTTCATACACTTGCACAGAGAGCACTGGTTTGTGCAAGAGTACTTAACATCCAGATAAAATACGTCCTTGGCAAGGGTCAAAAGGGTCCAAACTGGAAGCAGCTTACTGCTTTCTCCTTTCCACCCATGACACAGGGTTACAAAAATAATTTTTTTTGTAAGTTGTCTGTGTTTTTTCAACTGATTTAAGACAATTTTGCACCACTGAATCCAAAAATGACATCCGTTTCTCTCGAAACTTAGTACTTACTTAGTACTGTGCATGTACTTACCTTTATATAAAGGCAAGTACATGTAAATTGAATGTTATGTCATTTTTGTTCAAAATTCAGACAATTTCAAGACATAAAAAAGAATTTTGTATCATATACAGTAAAGTGAAAATACCCGTACATGTAAACAAAAACGTATAAAACAATATGTGGCCATAATTCAAAAAGTTGACCTGATTGAGCAAAACTAATGTGATTTTTGGATTCAGCACATCAAAATTGTCCTAAATCAGCTAAAAAAAAGCTTAGACAATAAATTTGGTGTTGACCAGTGTGATCAGTGGGGTTGTTGACAGGTATTAAGGACATATGGGATGTTATCCAGATACTGGCTTGGTAGACACTTCTCATAAGATGTAGCTCTAGAGCATCATAAGTTCGGGGAGTTCTCTCCACGTCCCTGGTTTTCTTGAGAAAACAACTTCATTTGGAGAAGGTCAACATCATTATCCTCTTTTGACTTGCTGGAGTAGAGCCTACAGACAGAGTTTGCTGCTGCATCTTTCAGTCATTGTGATGCTTGGAATGGAGTGCCATGAATTGCTGCAAACACTTCCATGATGGAAGGTAGTTCCTGCATCAACCTGAAGCAATATTGCTTTCCCTTGAACTTGAAGGAAGATGTGCTGTCTGATCCAGTGAATGCATGGAAGAAAGCCATAGCTTTACAGTGTGTTGGACCCCGGTTTGTGGCTATGGCATTAAGGGAGCCCATTTTAGTTGTCTTTCCTGCTTTGAAAGAAATCCAAATTGCTGCAGACGGATTCCGAACCTGGATGTGGTGGAAATTGCACAAAAGGATTACTACAGCATCTGCATCTCCTGTGTGCACCACTCCGACTGATGGTGTTTCAAGGGCATGCAGAAGATGCACTAAGACACAGATACTTGTCAGTTGATTTCCAATAAAGGTGTTTATCATCTCTGAAATGTGTTATTTGAACTATCTGTTGCCTTTGACAGCTGAAATAAGGTTGACACCTAAGCACATGTAAACTCTTGTATGCATTTTGGAATGTTTAAACATGCAAGTGGAATGAAGAACCTTATATTTTACAGTGTGAAGAAAGGAATAACCAGACTGAGCTTGCCGAGCAGATGAACTTTATTCACTCTCTCACATCTTCCAGAATCAGAAACATTAACCTTGTGTAGTAGGGACTCTCTTTTATATCTCAACTCTCACACGTCCCTGCTACCTGAGGTCCTGCATTACAATTCACTCCCCCATGACAATTCCTTTTGTCCCCCAGCCCTTTGATCTCCATGCTCTTCCATCAGAGGAAACTACTGCATCTCCATGCCTTTCAGTCTGAGATGAATACCACAGAATGGGTCCCCCATACCTCCCCCCCCCACCCCCCCAGAGTCTCAGACTGAGTGTTAACCCTCACGTCCTCTCGGATTCAGCCTCCGCCCATAGCTGCTGTAACGGGGGGTCTTCAGCTCCGCAGCGCTGCTGTGCTGGTGGGGGGTCACTGAGGGTGTGTCTGTCTGTGGGGGGACAATGGAGGGGGGGGCATTCAGCATGCTTGTGTGGCTGCTCTGATGAATCGTTTACCTGGGGAGTTCTCGGGGGGGGGGGGGGGGTCAGAATCAGAATCAGAATCAGAATCAGAATCAGGTTTATTGCCATTGTTCATGTAGTACACAAACTAGGAATTTGTCTCGGTACAATGCTGCAACATTAAACATGATAAGATAAGAGAAATAAACTATACATGTAATAAAGTGTAGGATAAGATTAAGTGATACTGGTCAACAGTTAAAATATATATTAGCCAGCAGCAGATACTGTGGAGAACTATATAGTGCAGTCGGTAATGCAGGAAGAAAACAGTGATGATTGACATGAGTCTGGTTGAGCTGCTGTACATGGTGCACGAGAGTCACTTAGTGTTCAGCAGTCTAATGGCAGAGGGGAAGAAGCTGTTCATGTGACGGGAGGTTTTAGTCTGGATGGACCGAAGTCTTCTACCAGAGGGGAGGGGGGCAAACAGTACATGACCAGGGTGTGAGGGATCGGCTATGATCCGGCCAGCACGCCTCCGGGTCCTGGAGATGTACAGATCCTGGAGAGATGGGAGCTTGCAGCCGATCACCTTCTCAGCAGTGCGCACGACGCGCTGCAGCCTTAGTCTGTCCCTGGCAGTGGCTCCTGCGTACCACACGGTTATGGAGGTGGTGAGGATGGACTCGATGATGGCTGTGTAGAACTGCACTAACATCTTGGTGGGTAGCTTGAGCTTCCTCAGCTGCCGCAGGAAGAACATCCTCTGCTGGGCTTTTTTGATGAGTGAGCTGATGGTCAGCTCCCATTTGAGGTCCCTGGTGATGGTAGTGCCTAGGAAGCGGAAGGAATCAGCAGTGGTGATGGGAGAGCCTGAGAGGGTGAGGGGGGGCAGAGGAGTAGTGACTTTCCTGAAGTCTACAATCATCTCCACTGTCTTCAGAGCGTTCAGCTGCAGGTTGTTATTGCTGCACCAGGACGCCAGCTGGGCCACCTCTCTCCTGTAGGCGGACTCGTCGCCGTTGGAGATGAGCCCGATGAGGGTGGTGTCGTCCGCAAACTTGATCAACTTGACAGACTGGTGGCTGGAGGTGCAGGAGTTGGAGTAAAGGGAGAAGAGTAGGGGGGAAAGTACACAGCCCTGGGGTGATCCGGTGCTGATGCTAGTATAGTCTGAGACAGTCTTTCCCAGCCGCACATGCTGCCTCCGGTCCGTCAGGAAGTCGATGATCCACCTGCAGAGGGAGTCAGGCACGTTGAGCAGGGACAGCTTGTCCCGGAGCAGAGCGGGGCGGATGGTGTTGAATGCGGAGCTGAAGTCCACAAACAGGATCCTGGCGTAGGTTCCCGGGGAGTCCAGGTGCTGCAGGATGGAGTGGAGGGCCAGGTTGACTGCATCGTCTACAGACCTGTTGGCTCGGTAGGCAAACTGCAGCGGGTCCAGGAGAGGGGTGGTGATGGACTTGAGGTGGGACAGGACCAGGCGCTCAAAGGACTTCATGACTACAGAGGTGAGCGCTACAGGTCTGTAGTCATTAAGTCCAGTGATCCGTGGCTTCTTGGGGACAGGGATGATGGTGGAGGATTTGAGGCAGGACGGCACGTGGCATAACTTAAGGGAGGTGTTAAAAATGTCTGTGAATACAGGAGCCAGCTGTTTCGCACAGAGTCTCAGGGTGGAGGGAGACACGCCGTCTGGGCCGGGGGCCTTGCGCGGGTTCCGTGTCGAGGAGCTCAGGTCAACACCACCTGCTCGTCTGCCACAACAAAGGCGGGCTTAAGCTTGTCTATACAGATTCTCTCCTTCCGACCCCCCAAGTCTAACACAAAATGTTTGTCCCCGGGTTCCAGCACTCTAAACGGGCCATCGTAGAGTGGGTGCAATGGGGGCCGGTGGGCATCATGCCTGAAAAACACGAACGCCACATCCTTCAAGGTTTTTGGCACAAAAGCGTGGGGAAAACAGTGGTGGGCCGGGCCAGGTAGTGTCCCTGCGTCTGCGCTATGTCGTGAACGCGGGGGACGGATGGGTGTTTGGCGCAGGGTTATCTAGTAAAAATTCCCCGGGGAGCCGCAGCGGCTGAGAAAAAAACAGCTCTGCTGGGGAAGCCACCAAATCCTCTTTCGGCGTGGAATACAACCCTAATAGGACCCATGGCAACCGGTCCACCCAATTTGCATCTGTAAGCGAAGCCCTGAGCGCTGCTTTTAGTGACCTATGGAAATGCTCTCATAACCCATTGGCCTGTGGGTTGTACGCGGTCGTGCGATGAATTGAGACGCCCAGGCTCCGGGCCATCGTGGACCAGAGGTCAGAAACAAACTGAGGGCCCCGATCGGATCTGTTGTCCAAAGAGGTGCCAAAACGTGCCACCCATGTTGTCAAAAAAGCACGTGCCACGTCTGCGGACGCGGTGGAAGCTAGCGGGACTGCTTCTGGCCATCATGTGGTGCGGTCCACCACTGTCAGGAGGTGCGTGAACCCCTGCGATGGCGGGAGGGGGCCCACGAGGTCCGCGTGAACGTGGTCGAACCTCTTAGCCGGGATATGCAACGGCTCCAAGGGGACCTTTGTGTGCCTGTGCACTTTGGCTCGTTGGCACGCTACGCAGGCTGCAGCCCACTCTTTCATCTGTTTGCGCAGGCTCGGCCAGACAAACTTTGCTCCCACCATTTTGACTGACGCGTGCACTCCTGGGTGCGCCAGGGAGTGAACCGACTCAAAAACGCGGCGGCGCCAAGCGTGTGGGACCACCAGGCGCGGGTGTCCTGTGGAGATGTCACAGATTAGGGGGGGCCCCCCGTCTTGCAGTACTCTGCTCTCCAGCCTTAACCCTGTTGGTCCAGACTGGAGCATGCACACGTCCGCATCGCCGATCTGCTCTGCGGCCATGGCCGTGTAATCTATCCCTACGTAGACTGGGGCCACTAATGCGCGCGAGAGGCAGTCCGCCACCACATTGAGTTTACCGGCCACATGCCAAATGTCGTTCGTAAACTCCGACATTGCGGCCAGCTGTCTCTGCTGCAGGCCCGATCATGGTTCCGAAACCTTGGCCATCGCGTACGTTAGCGGCTTGTGTACACGAACGCAGTGAAGTTGTGCCCTTCCAACCAGAACTGGAAGTGGCGTATGGCCAGGTGGAGAGCCAGTAACTCTCTGTTGAACGCACTGTATTTACGCCCACTGTCGCGCAAAGACCTGCTAAAAAAGGCGAGCGGCTGCCAAGAACCAGCGACACATTGCTCCACGACGGCCCCTATGGCCATGTCCGAGGCGTCGGTAGTGAGCGCTATCCAAGCCGTCGGGTCCGGGTGCGCCAGTAGTGCGGCGTTCGCCAGGGCTGTTTTAACCTCAGAGAACGCCTGCTTCCACTCAGGAGACCAGTTGACTCTGTCCACCGGTTTCCGTTTCTTGAGCACGGCATACAACGGCTGCATGAGCTGGGCTGCGTGGGGGAGGAAACGGTTATAAAAGTTAACCATCCCCAAAAACTCCTGCAGCGCCTTGACCGTCTGAGGCCGGAGAAAATTCGCCACTGCGTGCACCTTGTCCAGCAAGGGTATTGCTCCCTCCAGTGAGATGCGGTGTCCCAAAAAATCGATCCCCATCACCCCGAACTGGCATTTTGCTGGGTTGATTATTAACCCGTGCTCCTCTAACCTCCAGAAAACCATCCTGAGGTGGGGTACGTGTTCGTCCTCGGACGCGCTGGCCACCAGGATGTCATCCAGGTAGACAAACACAAACAGCAGATCGTGCAACACCGCATCCATCATGCGTTGGAATGTCTGTGCCGCGCCTTTTAACCCGAAAGGCATGCGTAAAAACTTGAACAGACCAAACAGGGTTATTACTGCCGTTTTGTATGTCCTCCGCGCGCACCGGGACCTGGTGGTAACCACGGACCAGGTCTATCTTAGAAAAAATACGTGCCCCGGCGAGGTGAACGGAAAAATCCTGAATATGGGGGATCGGGGAGCGGTCATGTGCTGTGGCGTTGTTTAATCTGCGGAAATCTGCGCAAGGTCGCCACGATCCCTCGGCCTTACGAACCATATGTAGTGGGGATGCCCGTGGACTGTTTGATCGTCTGATGATGCCCAGCCTTTCCAAGCTGGCAAACTCCTTGCACGCTATGGCCAGTTTAGCTGTGTCCAGGCGCTGAGGTCATGCGAAAACAGGCGGCCCGATGGTGGTAATGAAGTGCTCCACCCCATGTTTAGTGATGGCCGCCGAAAACGTCGGGACCGTGAGTGCTGGGAACTGGGCGAGCAGTGTGTGGAACTTATCACCTGGAGCTGTGACGTTGGCTAGTGTTATTGGCCCAGTTCCTCGAGCTGTACAGGGGAGAGAATCAAAAGACATTGCATTAATCAGGCATCTGTTAGCAACATCGACTAGTAGTCTGGGTGCACACAAAAAATCAGCGCCTAAGATTGGGAAACTGCATGCCGCTATGACGAATGTCCATTGGTACATACGGCCGTGCAGTGATACAGTAGGTGTCCTCTCACCAAAAGTCCTAATGTCTGAGCCGTTTGCGGCCGTCAGCTCGGGGCCGCTAGTTCCCGCTAGCCGCTCAGCGTAGGATGGCAGGATGAGGCTCTTTTGGGAGCCGGAGTCCACGAGGAACCGTCTTCCTGAGCATGAGTCTGTCACGTAGAACAGCTTGCTTTCTTCACCGGCGGTCACAGCCGCTACCAACTGCCGGTCCTGGTGTTTCCCCAACACTTGAATTGGCACGGTGGCACGCATCGGCATGCGTCCTCTCCAAAACAGCGGTGGTAGGAGCAGAGCATGTCTCTCTGGCGCTTCCTGGCCCCCGCTGCCGCTACCATCGCTGGCTCCTCGCTTCCGCTGGCCGTCTCGCTGGGTTCCGACGCCGCTGCGTTCACTGTGAGGGCTCTGGTGGTGAGGATGATCCGATCTGCCTCCTGGGCTAGCGCACGGTAGTCACGTGCGGCCAGCAGCGGCGAGTTGGCAAGGACCACTCTGGCCACCGTTGGGAGGTTCCGGAGGAAGTGGTAGGCAAATAGAAAATGCCCGTCGTCCGTGCCCATCAACGCCAACATCTTTTCCATCAGTTCGACCGCCGACCCATCTCCTAACTCGGAGCGCGTCAGGAGCCTCTCCGCTCTCTCGCAGTCCGAGAGCGTGTAGCGCCGGGTCAGCGTGGTTTTGAGAGCCCCGTATTTGTCGCGGGCTGGAGGCTGTTGGAGCAGGCTCGCTACCTGCTGAGTCGTGCGAGCATCCAGCGCTGCGACCACGTAGTAATATCTGGTGTCATCTGCCGTTATTCCCCGGAGCGCGAACTGGGCCTCGGTGTGGAGGAGCCAAGACTTCGGGTCGTGCAGCCAAAAGTCTGGTAGTTTGACCGAAACGGCGCACGCATTGCTCGGGCTTCCCGTCCGGGTCATCTCCGGGGTGTTCGCCTCGTGTTCCATTATTCGTCAGGGGTCACCAGTGTGGAGAAAGGAATAACCAGACCGACCTTGCCGAGCAGATGAACTTTATTCACTCTCTCACATCTTCCAGAATCAGAAACATTAACCTCATGTAGTAGGGACTCCCTTTTATATCTCAACACTCACACGTCCCTGCTACCTGAAGTCTTGCATTACAATTCACTCCCCCATGACAATTCCTTTTGTCCCCCAGCCCTTTGATCTTCATGCTCTTCTGTCAGAGGAAACTACTGCATCTCCGTGCCTTTCAGTCTGAGATGAATACCACAGCATGGGTCCCCCATACCAGTCTAATTGTTTTTGTGTCATTTTCATTAAATTGGTCACTTACAAAACTAACTCAGATATAGACATATGGTTGACCATCCAGTTTTCAGTGCACCAGGAGTTACGAGGCATAAACTTAGCATAAATAACTAAGACAATGGGAGACATCTTGGATTGTTGCATACTGGAATTCCTAAAACATATTTTTGCACTCCTATTGGTTGATGGTATATTTTGAAATAAAATATTGGAATACAGTTGTATTTTGAAGCCAATTTGAGAACAACGATGAGCTTTGGAAAAAATAAACATAATTCAGAATGTCCAATGGTGGCCATTTTAGAAAGTAGTCCACAGAAATCACTATTTTGGTCAGCGTGCCTGACACTTGGACTAAAATTGTTCTAAACACTCATATTGTCAAAGTTCACACACAAAAAGAAATTTTTGCATCACCTTGAAATGATTATGTATTCAAGTACATTTTTCCATAAAATTGTACTTTACTGAGTATTTTTTGCAGGATGTATTTTACTAGTAAGATAAGATAAGAGATAAGATAAGCCTTTATTAGTCCCACAATGGGGAAATTCCAGGATTGCAACAGCACAGGGATAGCAACACTCAGAGCAACAATCAGAAGGCAAGAAAAAAAACAAGCAAGCAAGAGCAGCTAATAAACATATGTACGTATTACTATAAAATATATATATATACACACACACACAGACACACAGTGCAGAGCATTGTAGCTGGATGGAACAAATATATGAATATATGAACACACAGTGCAGAGCATTGTAGCTAGATGGAATAAATATGTAAATATATAAACACCCACAGTACGGAGCATTGCAGCTAGGTGGAATAAATATGCAAGTATATAAACACACACAGTGCGGAGCAATGTAGCTAGATGGAATAATATGTAGATATATAAATATATAAACACCCACAGTACGGAGCATTGTAGCTAGATGGAATAAATATGCAAATATATAAACACACACAGTGCAGAGCATTGTTGCTAGATGGAATGAAACAGCACAACCGTCTACTTAGTTATCCTACATGGTATGATTATGTGCCCATACATATTCTCACCCTCCATAGCGACCGGTATGTTCCTAGTTGTATGCCGGAGAGGACCATTGTGTAAGTCTATTGCATCTTTTGCATTCAAAAAACTATTAGTTTGTTACGTCTTTTTGCTATCTCTGCGAGCAGCCCTGCTTAGGTTGTACAGTCTGACAGCCGTTGGTAGGAAGGACCTACGAAACCTCTCGGTTGTGCACCTGGGATGATGTAGTCTGCTGCTAAATGAGCTCCTCAGTGCATTCAGTATGTCCTGCATAGGGTGGAACTCGGACTCCAGCAGAGATGACAGTTTAGCCACCGTCCTTCTCTCTCCTATCTCCTCCATCGGATCAAGGCGCTGCCCCAGGACAGAGCTAGCTTTCTTAATCAGTTTGTTCAGTCTCTTCCTATCGGCTGCAGTAATGCCACTGCCCCAGCAGACCACTCCAAAAGTGATGGCTGATGCCACCACCGTGTCATAGAATGACTTCAGCAGCGCCCCTTGTACACCAAAAGACCTGAGTCTCCTCAGCAGGAACAGCCTGCGCTGTCCCTTCTTGTAGAGTGCATCAGTATTGTGTGACCAGTCTAGTTTATTGTTCAGATGAATACCCAGGTACTTATAGGATGTCACCATCTCGATGTCTGTTCCCTGTATATTTACTGGTACTGTGAGGGGCTGCCCATGCCTGCGGCAGTCCACCACCAGCTCCTTAGTTTTCCTCGCGTTGATCTGGAGGCAGTTCCGATGGCACCAGTCCACGAAGTCCTGGATAAGCCCTCTGTACTCAGCTTCATCTCCATTGGAGATGAGGCCAACGATCGCAGAGTCATCAGAGAACTTCTGTAGATGGCAGTGTGTTGTGTTGTGTGAGAAGTCCGCAGTATAAAGAGTGAACAGGAAGGGAGCCAGCACCGTTCCCTGGGGGGCCCCCGTGCTACTGATGATCGTGTCGGACACACAGTCCCGGGTTCTCACAAACTGAGGCCGGTTCGTGAGGTAGTCCAGGATCCATGATGACAGGTGCTGGTCCACCCCTGCGCGCAGCAGCTTGTCCTTCAGGATCATCGGTTGGATGGTGTTGAAAGCACTGGAGAAGTCAAAGAACATGATCCTCACCATATTCCCGGGCTTCTCCAGGTGGGACAGAGAACGGTGAAGGAGGAAGATCACCGCATCCTCCACCCCAATGCCATGCTGGTAGGCGAACTGGAGTGGATCCATCGCTGGTTCCACCAGGGGGCGGAGGTGAGCAAGGAGCAGTCTCTCCAAGGTCTTCATCAAGTGGGACGTCAAGGCCACCGGTCTGTAGCTGTTCAGGTCTTTGGGGTGGGAAGTTTTTGGTACAGGTACCACACAAGATGTTTTCCACAGCTGTGGTACCCTCCCCAGTTTCAGGCTCATGTTGAAGATATACGTCACAATCCCACACAGCTGGTCTGCACAGGACTTGAGGAGCTTTGCGCTGATGCCGTCCGGTCCCGGCGCCTTCCTCGCCTTGATCTTCCTCAGCTCCGTCCTCACCTGGGTCCTGGTCAGAGTCAGGATGGGGGGCTGTGTGTTGGGAGTGGGGGGGTGTTGGTAGAGTGGGGAGTGGGCAGCAGGACTTGATTTCTTTAGAGGCAGCAGTGGTTGTTGTGCAGTCAGGGGGGAGGGCGGTTGGTCAAATCTATTGAAAAACAGATTCAGGTTGTTCGCCCACTCCCTGCCCCCTGTGGCCTGGGGGGAGGTATTCTGGAGCCCCGAGATGGTTTTGAGGTTTCTCCAGACCCCGCTGATGTCGCTCTGTTGCAGCTTGTCCTCCATCTTCTTCCTGAAGCTGTCCTTGCCTTCTCTGATCTTTCTCCTCAGCTCCCTCTGTACGGACTTCAGCATCTCCCTGTTCCCTGACCTGAAGATCCTCTTCTTCTCTCTCAGAAGTGTTTTTATCTCAGGGTTGATCCAGGGTTTGTTGTTTGAGTGACGCCGTATGGTCTTGGTGGGAACGGATTTGTCCACACAGAAGCTGAGGTAGCCCGTGAAGGTGTGAATGAGGCCATCGATGTCCTCACCATGTGGATCGCAGAGCTGCTTCCAGGCGGTGGCTTCAAAACAGCCCTTTAGGGTGTCCATTGTCTCCTCAGACCATAACTCCACAGTGTGCATGGCCGGAGGTTGTCTGTGCACTAGGGGTTTGTACACCGGCCGGAGATGAACCAAGTTGTGATCCGATCTCCCGAGTGGGGGTAGTTGTGATGAGGTGTACGCCTCCTTAGTGTTTGCGTAGAATAAATCCAGTGTTTTATTGTCTCTAGTGTGGCATGTGACATACTGGGTGAACGTGGGTAGAATGGGAGACAGTGAAACATGGTTGAAATCGCCTGAGATGAGGAGAAGAGCATCTGGGTGTTCTGTCTGCAGCCTGCTGGTTACTGAATGGATGACGTCACGTGCTGTCCCAGCGTTCGCCGTCGGATTTGCATAAACAACAATGCAGATCACGTGTGAGTGTTCTCTCGGGAGATATGTAGGCCTCATGCTAACAGCTAGCAACTCAATGTCTTTGCTGCAGTGTCGTTGTTTAACAGTGATATGTCCCGGTCTGCACCAGTTGTTGTTAACATACATGATCACTCCACCGCCCCTAGCCTTGCCACTGTCTGGTGTTCGGTCAGCTCGTATCATGTGAAAACCCTCCAGCTCAATGTTAGCATCTGCTGCTAGTTCAGTTAGCCACGTCTCAGTAAACAAAAGGAGAGAGCACTCCCGGTATGTGCTATCATAACGGGAGATAGCCGCTAGCTCATCTAACTTTCCCAGTATCGACCGTACATTTCCCATGACAACAGATGGAAGGGAGGGTCTGTACCTTATATTTTTTGTCCTCCGCCTTACTCCAGCCCGGCAGCCGCGGCGTTTTCGCCTCAGTTCTCTCGGTATGTCGAGTTTTTCCAATGGGACCGGGTGGCGGTTGAATGCTAGCAGCTGTTCTCTGCTGTATCGTATCCTGCTATAGACAGTGGCTCCGTCCACCGGCTCAGGAGACATTTAGGACGATCTGTGTGTCCGTGATATAAGTGGGGTGAAAAAAAAAAGACGGATCAAAAGAGAGAGGAAGGGAAAAAGACTCGGAATCGAGCCGCTGTTGCAAAAGGCAGCCGACTCGTGTGGCGCCGAGAGAAAAAAAAAAAAAAAAAAAAAGTGTACTAGTGTACTAGTGTACCATTATGAAGGAAAAAAATGCATTTTTACCTTTGTATTTGGTGTACTAGTTGAGTTAATTTTAATTTCACTGATTTGAAGTGATTGTCCAATTTTAAAGCTTGTTTTATATTACAATCATCAACAGAGCTGTTGTATGCTGTTTCCATACCAGAAACCAAAATGATACAAGAAAGACAGAAATTTTTGGCATGTATTTGGGAGAGGAAAGATTGTGTTAAGGGTACTCCTGTTTATTTTGAGACACTGAGTGGAAATTTGGATTGTAAATTTAAAAAATCTAATTGGGTGGTAAATAAATTTGCAATAGTTGTTCCATGTTAACTGTAAATAAATTTAAGGGAAAAATTGGATAGAGATTATTAAGTTTTACATCAGTATCCACTCAAACTGTTTTTTAAATTTTTGGTTCAAAATAAAGTCATTTTATTCCCCTTTTGCGTAGATTATATTTGAGGGTACTTATGAACTTGTTTTTGGGTTGGGAAGGTGGGGAGTCTGTAAAGACGTCACAGTTTTGCCATGCTCCCTTTGTGATTAGCTAATATATTTTTTGTAAATAATATATTTATATATAGTCTATGAGATAAAGGGCCCGGGGGGGGGGGGGGGGCGGGGATGCACAAGCCAGTGTACTACTAGTGCCAGTCCCAAGCCCAGGTAAATAGGGAGGGTTGTGTCAGGAAGGGCAGCCGACAAAAAACCTTTGCCAAATCAAACATGCAAATCATGATGAATCTTACCGGATCGGTCGGGGCCCAGGTTAACAACAACCGCCACCGGTGCTGTTAACCGACAGGGTGCCGGTGAAAATTGGGCTACTGTTGGTCGAAGATCAAGGAGGAGGAGAGGGGGAAGGTGTGTTAGGAGGGAGAGAGAGAAAAGGAAAAGTAGAAGTGTGGAGGGGAGAGTAGGGATGTTAAATGTAGGGACTATGACTGGTAAAGGCAGAGAGTTGGTTGATACGATTGTTAGAAAAATACCCGATTCTTTGATTGAAAGGTCCAAGAACAAACCGGAGATTTCTTCAATTTAAAGGATGGTACATTTATTTAGAAGTCACATGTAAAGCAAGCAGCGCTGGGTGCAGCGTGACGCAGCTCCCTCTGGAGCTGGTCAGACTGAACCCCGACTTCCGGGTGCAGGTTACAATTATCCCCTCGGGTTGGGCGAGCCAGTACAATGGGATGGGCTTGTACGCGACTATCTGATTGGCTAATCTACCTATGGCGGGAACAGGCCATCCACTGAACACGCCTCTTCATTCTAGAATGTGCTATCAACAGTGTGCGTGGGTGTTGGGTTTGGGTGTGTATCTAATGTTAAAGACCTGACTTAAAAGAGAGAGAGAAAAGACAGAGGGCTCTATACCTTTGTCTCATTCCTGTTATCAATATACCATAACATACTTGTTCATAAGCATGCAAACAGAATTTGTATGGAATATGTGTAGAGCATAATGGGAGATCACCTACAGAATTATTATTCTGGCACTAACTATACATTAACCCTTTCAATCCCCCCTTTGACATGATTTTATCATGTCAACCATTTATGGTGTGAGAGACTCTAGCAATTAACAGATGGTGAATAAGGCAGGTCCCTGCATTGTGTGTCAACCCAAGAGGCTTGCACCATTGGTTCTGCTACCCGTGCCTCCCCCCTGTGGACACCTTAGCAAGGTGCAGTGATGTCTAAGAGGTAAACTGTCACCAGGTCCTGTACCCCCCTCGAGGTCTCCTCATGATCATTGTTCTTTGTCCAGTGGAGTGGACCATGTAGGGGTCATAGGGTCGAATAGAATCAGTCCACAAAACCTTTGTCCACCGGTTGACCCTTGCCAGGGCTCACATCATTCAGCTGCACTCATCACACGGTTGCGACAGAGGTTCGACCTTCCTCTGTGTCTGCTTCCCATATCTGCAGCTGTGGAGCACAGTTCCATCTTGGTGACACAGGAACGAAACAACTGTGTCCCCGCTCTCAGAGGCACACCTCATCCCATGAGGTCTACAGGACGGTCTGGTGGGTGCAGCAGAGGGTATGTAACATCCAGTCCAGCCAGTGAACAGCTCAGTGATGCTGTCCCAGGGATGCCACCCCCCTGTCGCTGGAAAGAGGTGGACATGCTGGTGTTGGTAAGGCTCGAGCTCCTGGCTCCACCCTGGATGCTGGAGGTGCGGTGGATGCGCTCGGGTACCAGTCCATTCTTCTTCTGGGGACTGAAGTCATACAGTCACTCGCCCTACGACCTTTTCAATGTCACGGGCACACGTCGTAATGGTCTGGTGCTCTCCGGCATGAATCTTCCCTGTACCCTACACCTTTGATCAAGTGCCGATACAAAGGGCTCAGCTGGGGCAGGACCAATAATGGTCTGAGGGGTTGCCATCACAATGCATGGAGCTTGTAAAGTTTTTATCCTTATTCACTACAACTGTAGTTATCTATGTGTTGTTGTAAGTTATCTCCCAGTAACCTTGAGTGTGTGATTGTTGACTATATGAAATCTGCATGTGGTGTTTGTGTTGTGGTGTGTGTGTTGGGTGATGGGGCCTATATGTTCAGTGGGTAGGTAGTAAACAATATTGTTCAACATTAGGAGACATCCATATCCATGCATTGTTGTATTCAGGCATTCAGAGCTTCTAACCTTCTCCCTTATTCAGATTACCTAACCGTAATTAGCATGATGGAGATAAATAACGCAAGAAGCCTATAAGTCTCACACCCCTACATCCGTGTGGTGAGCTATGTATGATTTATGTATTATCATTAGCACTGTGTTTACAAATAATCTGTGATGGCAGAATGGTCTTCCTCGTCATCATCTTTCGTCTTGGGGTCCTCAGCTCTTCCTCTCGACCCAGCAGTTGGTCTAAGACTTGCTGATGACTCCCACTGTGGAAAATTGCATTTGTTAATGCCCTTCTGGGCTTCTGAATATATGGCCTATAGTGTCGTACTCTACTCCTTTTATTAGATCTACATCTGGTTATCCCTTTACCAAAACCAATTTGGAATTTGATTCAAATTTTCCTCATCCCCTCATTTGTTAATGTTAAGATTGGTCATATAGGAGATTTCTGGGCATCTTTGTGCCGCCTTTTGTGCTGATGCTTATGGTTTTATTTTGGGAGAATATTCTATGTTAAGGTCAGGTATTGGTTTTCCATGGATGGCTCTATTCTGCACTAGAGATGACAATATGTCCAACATTTTCCAATCCATGTGTTTGGGTCTAACCAGCGGGATGTGTGGAACCCCCCATTGGTTGAAATGCCTCTTATCCTCTTCA
This sequence comes from Pholidichthys leucotaenia, assembly GCA_020510985.1. NCBI lineage: Eukaryota > Metazoa > Chordata > Actinopteri > Cichliformes > Pholidichthyidae > Pholidichthys > Pholidichthys leucotaenia. The sequence goes on from CM035846.1 coordinate 170,396,853, forward strand.
ATTAGGACAATGGATGCTTCCACACATTTCCTTGTTTATCAGTCTAATTTTATGACCAATCTAGAGGATGGATTTACAAATGATGGTAGTTCACAATTTGGATCAGATCCATTCAATTGTCTATAGTACATTGGGTACAATGCTAATTTTACAGATGTTGATAGGTGTTCTACTGGTAGCTTGTCATTTGCAGAATTTGATCGTTATTTTTCTGACTCAGAGTCCTGTATGTCATTACCCAGAATTCTTACTTTACATGCAATAATTTAATTTTTGCTAATTTTCTGCATACGTGTAGAAGTGAGTCCACTTATCTGTTCTAGTCTTTAAGTATGCAGTCCAGTTTTCAGTGGTGGACGTGGATGCCTCTCCTGCCAGCAGCGGCCATTGTGGGGTGTGCTCTCTCCTCCTCCTCCTTCTCGCTGTCCTCCCCCCTTGTCCTCTTGGCCTCCTTTTATAAGAGAAACAGATCCATGGGGAGCCTCAGGCTCCCCTTGTGTCAGCCATTCCATAAATAAGTTCAGTTTTTCTCCAAATTTTCTTTTCCCTTCTTATCTAGATTTCCAACATTGAGTCAAGAAAGGAACTGCTTCAAAGTCTTCATTTAGTTTTCCTAATTAATACAAGATGGGATAATAAGATTAACTCTTCACCATGCCAACAGATACTATCTGCACTACTGTAATTGAACCTTGCGGACCTTTGTCTTCCAAGAGTTCTGTTCAATAAGGTTTCAATAGTCACAGCTTAACTAGTTTACAAATTTCATTTAAGAAAAACAAAATAACCCCCTGTGCATTTTGATATGCTTCAGCATTGATAAATAAGATCAGTTTGTCCAGTTGAATTTAAATAAATGATTAAAAGTTGTGTCACACTTTCAGTCAAGCGAAAGGTGGACGTTTTGCCTAATTAGAATTTGATTTAAATTTTCTTGAATGCCTCATTTTATATATTCCTTGGTAAAGTGTGGAGTGAATGTAGTTTACCCTGACCCAGCTTGGCCACCGCCGAATCAGGAAAAATCACATTCCTCATTACTGTCATATTCCTGAAATATGATGTATCATATATCACATATCACACCATTATGTGGTGAGTAACATCAAATGCATACCCTCTGTTGGGGAGGAACATAACTAATGTTAATATTCACAATTAAGGAAATGCACTGAAAGAATGGACACCTAATGTCTCATTGCTGCTTTAAGTACTTGGAAACATCTAAGATGGTTGCCTGCATTTGTGCCTTCTTCCTGACACTCTTAGCCAAAAATTTAATTTATTTATTGTTGGTTTTCTGTTTGGTTGGTTTTTAAAGCTACAGCTGCAAATCTTACGTGGATCTTTATTTTCTTTGGTTAGACATGCTCTGCTTTAATTTCTTTTTCCATTTCCATCTCAACATCAGAAATATTTTCTACACTTGCTAAATCCACCGTTCTTCTTCTCTTCCCCCAAGTACTTTTTCCCATCAGAAACACTCAATTCTTTTCCAACCACTATCCATCTGTGTACAAGACTTCACCTTTCCCTGGACTAGCTGATGAAACATCTCACATCTATAATCTCTTTCAGTATTGGAACTTCCTTCTGTTCACTGTCCCGTCGTTCATACTACTGACTACTGTCCACAGCTAATGCTCCATGCAAGATCCTGCACATAAAAGTGATCGGTTTCATTCTGAAAAGTCAGCTTTATAAATAAACCAACATGGCTCCATTCAAAATTCTGTTTTGTGACAACACTCATCTCTTGATTTATACCCTGGCCTTGGATGCCTTTTAATTACTGACCTTTTGAATTTGTTTTGGAATTAAATGATGCCTCTGGGTCTGAACACCTGCCCTTCAAGGAATGTATTACACTAAGACGTCTGCTGATTATTATGAAAACTTAAGTTTAACAGAGTCATCTGTATCTTGGTGTGGTGGAGTCTTCTGTCTTTTTTCTTCCGAACAGATAACCTTCAGACGAACTAACACTATGCCTACAACACTATAACAATTTTAGATACAAAAATATAGAGCCTAATAGAGGCTAATATATATTAGCCTCCAAAAACAATTCTAAATAACATTTAAATCAGGACTTAACCATGTGACACACAGACCATGCGGGTGTGAACCGCTGGTTTGTTTGTCAAGCTACACTGGTTGTCTTGTGTGTCAGAGCTGCAGATCTATGTGCACAGGACATTAAAGCCTTGTTCATGCTCCACCTCCGCTCTGTGCGTGCTCTATGATGATCCCTTGGATAGGGCTGGTGTGCACACAGCTATATGTATGTACTGTATATGCTTCATTCTTGAGTCTATTCGGCCGAGTGTTTGCCGTTTTTACCCCAAATTATCTTGTTTCTCTAGTCTACTCTGGTTGTGTTTGTTTTAATTCATCGTCTTCTATAATGCTTTTTACTCATCTCTGGATGATCCCAAACCATAACCCTTGTTACGCTGCCATCCCCCATCTCCATACAAAGTGTAAGGAAATCTGTAATGCTCCGCACCGTGTATTTATATTTATGCGTACATATGTATATTCACTGCTCTTATTTTCGTATCTTCTAAATTACTGCTCTGAGTGTTGCTATCCCTGTGCCATTGCAATCCTAGAATCTCCCCCATTGTGGGACCAATAAAGGCTCAGCTTATTTTAATGTGGCTTTCATGTAAGCTTACAGCTTTTCTCAAATTTAAACACTTCCCTTCTAACTTTGCAACCTTTTCTCTTAATAGTTATTTTCTCCTAACAAATTTTAGATCTTTTCCTTGTAAATTTGCAAGTTCCTTTTCAGGAATTTGTGACATTTTGTAATATTTGGCAAATTTCCTCAATTGTGCAATTTCCTCCAAACCTTGCAGCTTTACCCTTATACCTTTTTGCATAAATTTTCAACCCTCGTCTTAACTTGTGATTGTAAATCAGCATTTTTATCATATTTTGCACCTCCATGCTCAAATCTTATGTTAAGTTAAAATGTCTATTGCAAGTCTTTAACAATGTTATTAGATTTCACCAGATTTGTAGAGATGTGCAAAAAATACAGTTAGGAAGGTCTGGGAACCTCCAAATATGTATTGTCCCTTAAATATTAAGGAGCCCTAAACCTGCCTCATTTCTCTTGGTCACTAGGTGGCTAGTTTTCTTGTAGCAAAAGTTCCCACTGCCTGATATTCTGTGGAATAATGACCTTTCAAGGGTCAAGAAATTTTCAGATTTTGGTCTTAGTTGCTAGCCTTTGTTTTATTAGATGTTTCTTAGATGGAGAATGGGTGGGCAATATAAGCTGCAGCTTCAGCCATCACGCTTTTTGGATAACTTATGTTGAATTGTGCAATCAGAGGAGCCATTGTTTAATTTGACCCCGTTGGATTCCTCTTCCTTGATACATTGTTCTATTCCTTTAATGGAGCCTTCAAAGCTTAGTGGACTAGTAACTTTTCTATCTGTTCCTGTCTTGACCTCTCATCTTGACCTCTCCCCCCTTGAAACAGAACGGCTTAATATCAAAGCCGGTTCTTTTTCAACATCCTGTAGGGAAGGATACCTGTTGTGTTGCTAATTTTGGGGGACCCCTTGGGGGCCCTTGTGGGTGTTTGAGCTCAGTGGCCAAATTGCTTAACATAAGAAGTATTAGTCCCACGGGGGCCTCTGACTATTCTGACCTCCTGTGGTCATGCAGCCGATACTGACAGGTCAACTTAGATGGGGCATGGGTATGGCTTTTTTGAAGATTGGTCATGTATTGTGTCTGCTCAGTATGTGGTCTTGGCACATCTCTGATATGGAAGGCAACAATACTGTATAGCTAGGTCTCCCTGGTGGGGGGGCTGTTTTCACATCCTGCGAACATTCCTCTGTCCTGCATTTGTTTGACCCATCTGGCAAATTTCTCCCTTCCTTTCTTTTGATCTGTGATTGGGACCTTTGTCAACCATCTAGCCCTTGTCTAGGATAGTGCCGAACCCAGGGAGCCGGGCTTACAGGCTAGAGACATTTCATATAGGTGTTAATCAGTGTCAACTGGTTACACAGGAATACTATACAATATCAGATGTGTGAGGACTCACTCTGCTGGTGTGCTCAATTGTTCCTCTTTTGATCCATTGTGTTGCTTTCTTGACTGCTGGAGTGGGACAGCGAAGTGGAAGGAGGAGGGGGGTCACTGATGGCGTGAAGGAGGAGGCAGCTGCTGGGGGAGGGGTCGTCCACAGCCAACACTGTCTCAAATTTAATGGAGAGAAACAAGCTATTAAACAGCGTGTTTTTGTCCTTTTCTGTTATATCGTGTTTATTGATTATTTTGCATTTGTTCTCACCGTTGCAGCATAAGTCTCTCATTCTTACATTTTTTCTTCCTCCAATCGTTTCTCCATAATTTTTTGTCTTGCGTCCTGCACAAAACTTTAACATTTCATCAGTTTTCAATTTTCTTCAAAAACAAATTTCCTTTTCCATATTCTGCCCACTCTCATCTCCACAACAATAACTCCTATTTACTTCATTCATTCATTTTAGTTTATTGTATTTATTCAATTATTTTGTATTTATAATTTAATTCATTTATATTTTTACTTATCTGCACCAACCTGCAATTTTTCATTTAAATTCTCTCACCTTTATAGTGTCCACCTAGGATTTCCTAGTTTTGTTGAGAAATAAATCTCCTTATTCTCCAGTTTTATTGTAAACCTCCTTCTGCCTAATTTAAAATTGAACCTTTCATCTCTCCAAGCCGAACGGGTATGCTTTGCCTCATTATGGGCAAACCTGCATTTTAGCAGGTCCCTGAGGTCTTTTGTTTTTTCACCATGCATGGAATTTTTAAAGCCTTCCTTTCAACCAGAGAGATAAAGTTCCAGATTTATTCTTAAGGTTTTAAGTTTTGTTGGCAGTAATTTTGTGAAATAGTGCACTTCCTATATTTGGCCACACGATGGAGGCACTGTGCCACAGCTTGAAGGTGATTCAAAATGGCGCCCTCGCATGCGCAGTAAATGGGACACGTGCAAAATGGCCCCTGAGCCTATTGTTCACAAACCATGTGCTTTTTTTTTTTTTTTTTAAGTTTAAGAAAAATGGAGCACTGCCTCCTTAATCCCAGCTATACACACACTACCACAGCTTTACAACTTTAATTTAGCGCTTCATTTTAATGCCGTTACCTCAAATAATCCTCAGTAACCTGTTTTACCAATTTCACCTCCACTCGGTGGTGGGTCCATTCCTTTGTTCTGACCATGCGGTCCGGAGCCCGCCATTAGTTAAATCATTGTGGGAAAAAATTTTACTAAATATTCTCAGCTCCCGGTATTTCCCAACCCACACGTTTATCCCCTAAGGACACAAAATTTTTACAAAAATCAGTTCTATTCTTATGAATGCATTCACTATTGTTGGAATAAAAGAATCTTATGCAATTCTGTAAGCTATTATTTTATACTTATGAGCAGACCCTCACTAAAAGTGGAAAAATGATTCTTGTGGCTGCTTGTTACGTTACTCACTCATACTGTAGTCTGAGATTCTTATAACATATTAAGAGTACCGTACCTATATATATACTCACTACTGTAACCGAAATCAGGCTACCCCTGGATGGTTAATTTGGGAGACGTCTAAGTCTCTTATTCCAGCACAGACTGTAACTGAAATTTGCCTTTAATTTGGGAGACAAATGCGGCTGATCCCGCAGTTCTCTAAGTCTCTTATTTATTTCGCAACAGACTGCTCCGAAATACTTCACCAACGTGGCATCGTTTTTTAACGGCATCGGGTCGATTCTTTAACCCCCCCGGCATCAGGCTTAACCCTGGAGATCAATTTGGGAGACGAATGCAGGTGATCCCGCTATTCCCTAAGTCTCTTATTTATTTCGCAACAGACTGCTCCAAAATACTTCACCTACGTGGCATCGTTCCTTTTAACGGCATCGGGTCGATTCTTTAACCCCCCCGGCATCAGGCTTAACCCTGGAGATCAATTTGGAAGACAGGCACGGCCGTTGCCTCCTATTGTCTTATTAATTCTGGGTACAGACTGCAACCCAGAACCTCGCCGATCCATTTAATCTTTTGTTAAACAGAGGCTACTTTCACAAAGGCTTCGGCAAGTCCCCTTGTACGAGCGGTAGCGTGATTAACTCTAATCACAGCGGACACTTTCTCTCGTGGCCTCTTTTCGACTACGAGAACAAGCGGTGTCTTGTGTTTAGCAAATTAAATGATCGCGGCTTCACTCCCAGAGTGGCATCGGGTCGAACGCTTCAATGGCTCCCCCCGGCATCAGGTTGCTAAAACCTGGCTCTTTTCATTTGGGAGACGAACCTGGGTGATTATTAGTCACCCTGGCATCCTAAGTCTCGTCATTTTGGCTCAGACTGAATCCAAAACGTTTTAAAATTTGGCGGACCATGCACCCGTCATACATGTCCAGGGCCGCGGCCGTTCTATCTCAGACTGAACATAGAACACGTGCACTCTCTTTAACTTTTCAAACTATTGTTTAAACTTTACATGTGACTCCCAACCAAATGATAAATTTCGAGATCGGATATACCCCTTAATCAGACGACTGTAAATTTAGAATGGCCAAACTGCAGAAATTTGCGTAAAAAGGCTTTCTGCTTACCTTTTTGTTTCATTCAGGCGTCGCCACAGTCGACTAAAAAGGGTCCTTCCGATGTAGTTTTTTCAGGCTCGTCTCGGAATACGTGATTCAATCCGGGTCACGGCACCAATTGTTAGAAAAATACCCGATTCTTTGATTGAAAGGTCCAAGAACAAACCGGAGATTTCTTCAATTTAAAGGATGGTACATTTATTTAGAAGTCACATGTAAAGCAAGCAGCGCTGGGTGCAGCGTGACGCAGCTCCCTCTGGAGCTGGTCAGACTGAACCCCGACTTCCGGGTGCAGGTTACAATTATCCCCTCGGGTTGGGCGAGCCAGTACAATGGGATGGGCTTGTACGCGACTATCTGATTGGCTAATCTACCTATGGTGGGAACAGGCCATCCACTGAACACGCCTCTTCATTCTAGAATGTGCTATCAACAGTGTGCGTGGGTGTTGGGTTTGGGTGTGTATCTAATGTTAAAGACCTGACTTAAAAGAGAGAGAGAAAAGACAGAGAGGGCTCTATACCTTTGTCTCATTCCTGTTATCAATATACCATAACATACTTGTTCATAAGCATGCAAACAGAATTTGTATGGAATATGTGTAGAGCATAATGGGAGATCACCTACAGAATTATTATTCTGGCACTAACTATACATTAACTCTTTCATGATGGAGAGAAGAAAGGTAGATATACTGTGTGTTCAAGAAACCAGATGGAAGGGAAGCAAGGCTATGAGCATTGGAGGGGGATTTGAACTGTTCTACCATGGTGTAGCTAGGAAGAGAAATGGAGTAGGCGTAATCTTGAAGGAAGAGTATGTGAAGAGTGTTCAGGAGGTAAAGAGGGAGCCGGACAGAATCGTGAGTTTGAAGCTAGAAGTCAAAGGTGTGATGTTGAATGTTGTCAGTGCGTACGCCCCACAAGTTGGATGTCAGGTAGAGGAGAAAGAGGAATTCTGGAGTAATTTGGATGAAGTGGTAGAGAGTGTTCTCTGGGGGGAGAGAGTGGTGATTGGAGCGAACTTTAATGGGCATGTAGATGAAGGGAACAGAAGTGATGAGGAGGTGCTGGGTAGGTATGGTCTTAAGGAGAGAAATGTGGAAGGACAGATGGGTGTGGATTTTGCTAAAAGGATGGAACTGGCTGTGGTGAACACATACTTTAAGAAGAGAGAGAAACATGGAGTGACTTACAAGAGTGGAGGAAGGTGCACACAGGTGGACTACGTCTTATGCAGAAGAAGAAATCTGAAAGAGATAGGAGACTGCAAGGTGGTGGCAGGGGAGAATGTAGCTAGACAGCTTCAGATGGTAGTCTGTAGGATGACTTTGGAAAGCAAAGAGTAAAGGGAAAGAGAGAGTGAAGGCAGAGCCAAAGTAAGTGGGGGAAGTTACAGAAGGAAGAAGGTCGCACAGAGTTCAGGAACGAGTTGATACAGGTTCTGGATGGTAGGGAAAAATTACTAGATGACTGGGAGGGCACAGCAAAAGTATTGAGGGAAGTGGGTAGAAAGGTATGTGGTGTATCCAGTGGACAGAGGAAGGAAGGTAGGGAGACTTGGTGGTGGAATGAGGAGGTACAGGAAAGTATTCAAAAGAAGAGGTGTGCAAAAAAAAAAGGTGGGATAATCAGGGAGATGATGAAAGTAGACTGTTACGACCAGAGCGCTGGGTTCTGTCCGCGCTCGGGCTAAGCTCTACTCGCTGCCGGCCTTGACAGCTGGGGGTTGTATTCTGGCCTCACCGGGCTCTTATTGTGAAGGTGCTCGGTGGGGCTTCCGCCTGTCAAGGCTGGTCAGCTGTTTGTCATTACTGCTCGTTAGTGCTCGCCTTTATTAAGCGGGCACTAGCGGCAGTAAGGTTGCAGGAGTATTGTCAGATTGTCAGATATTGTCAACACCTTGTCAAGACCTCGTCAACATTCCTTGTCAGAGCGTCGTTTGACCTTCTTGTCAGGTTCGTGCTTTTGCCATGTCACAGTTTAGCTCGTAGTGGCTGGGGTTAGCCCTGCGAGCCCTTGTATTGATTTATGTGTGTTTTTGCCCTGAGCAGCTCACAGTCTTGTCTTGTTTCGTTGTGTTAATAAATCACCATCATTGCAAAACTCACTGGTGGACTCTTGGTGTCTTATGGTGACCCGCGAGGGTCACCGCATGACAGTATACTCCTGCCAGGACGTCTGAAAGGAGATGCCACACCGAGACGCCTTTTTAACGTGAGTTTTTGCACTAATTGGACAATTGTTCTTCCCTGGCTGGGTGTCAACGTCTGGGAGAATGCCATCATCCAGGGGCCGCGGTCGGCGCCTGGGCAAAGAGCTAGCGGAAGCTCTGGAGTACGTGGATGGGACTCTATTCACCGCTACGCTGTGCGACACTCCCAGCGACATACGCTGGCACCTAGACTGCGCTGAGGATCTCCTGGACAACCTTCCCCTCCATTATGATGATCACCCGGAGGTGATTATGAGGAGGGAAGAACTCGCTACGCAGCGCGAGATACTTCGTGGGCTGGAGGAGGAAGAAAGCAGGAAGCAGAGGAGGAGGCAGCCTCGCTGCCCGCGTTGGAGTCCCGTTCCTGTCCCGGAGCTGGACCAGGAGTTTGCGCCGTTTGGGGGCCGACGACAACGTCGGCGCAACGGCCCAGGTCACCCTCAGCAGAATCCCCGGCTGGACCTACTGCCGGCGAAGCCCGTCAGCGAACCGCTGAGAGCGGCCCCACCTCGTTCTTCCAGGGGGCCCTCTGTCGCCATCCAGCGGGGAGAAGGAGGAGCAACGTCCCCTACAGCAGGAACCATATCTGTCCTGGGAGGAAGATAATTTATTACATCATGATTATAATCTGCCTTGTCTGACTCCTGGGGGCGGAGTTCGGGGTTCGCAGCCCCCCGAGCTCCCTCCACCTGCTGTAGAGAAAATAACCAAACCTGCTGCCTCTGTTTTCTCCCCCTGTTGAGCGGTCCGCAACGCCAGGCCAACGTCGTCGGATGAAGAGGGGGCCTGCAGTGCTGGAAAGCCTGGATCCGGCCCTGCAGCCACGTCGTGGATGGAGAAGAAGAGCGGACTGCAGCCCGGAGCCTGAGCCGACGATGAAGCGTCCCCGGGTCTCCTCGCCGGAGCGGTCCGAGCCAGTGGGTCGAGGGTCCCCTGCCCCCACGCCAAACGGGTCATCGGCATGGACAGCAGTGCGGGAGGAACCTCAGGCTGCAGATGACATCCTGCCAGCCGCGGAGCCCGACGCAGCTGAGTTCGAGCCTGCTGACAAGAGTTGCCGCCCTGAACCTGGATCGTCGGAGTCCTGGGTGGCAACAGAACCCGAGTGCAGGCAAGTGCTCCCTCTTGTGTCTCTGTCCCCTGTGTTGGAGCATTTTTGCCTGCCTCTCGGGGAGGCGAGTGAGGAGCAGCCGTCTGCTGCGCCCGAGCTCGTCTCGCTGGGTTCTGTTGCTACCGGTGATTTTCTTGTTTCTGAGCCTTGTTGCAGTGTCGCCGGCGTGGAACGAGTCGGAGTCACTGGGTTGGAGGTCCCAGGTCCAGGGGTGGAGATCGTCAGCGAAGCTGCACCGACCCAGTCGGGGTCCGTCGTGGAGGCTGCTGTGGCCCAATTGGGGTCCGACGTGGGTGCACCAGAGGCCCGATCGGAGTCCACCGTGGGTGCGGTTCTGGCCCAATCAGGGTCCAACGTGGGTGCACCGGAGGCCCAATCGGGGTCCACCGCGGGTGCGGTTCTGGCCCAATCGGGGTCCAGCGTGGGTGCACCGGAGGCCCAATCGGGTTCCACCGCGGGTGCGGTTCTGGCCCAATCAGGGTCCAACGTGGGTGCACCGGAGGCCCAATCGGGTTCCACCACGGGCGCGGTTCTGGCCCAATCGGGGCCCGACGTGGGTGCAGCTGGGACCCAATTGGGGTCCAGCGGAGGTGCAGCGCCAGCGTGGTCCGCGGACGGGGGAGGAGCTGCAGATCTTTCGCCGTCAAACGGATTACAGGCTCATCCTGGCCATCTGTCCCCTCTACTGAGTCACCGCCCCTGTGCATCACCGCTGGGGGCCGTAGGGGCTCCTGCTCGCTCGCCCCGGCTCTCCCGAGTTTTGTCCTCGTCAGGGAGGCCGCTGCGGGCTGTTTTTCCCCGGGACTGGTGGCTGAGGGACACGGGTCGGCTGCCTGAGGAACTGTTTCACCGGTTCGGCGCCTCGGGTCGGCCACCCGACGTGTTGTGTGTGTCTTCGGGCGACCTGGTTCGACCACCAGAGGAGCGGACGTGCTGGGCGTTGGACTGTGGTGAGCCGCCTGGTCATGTTCCGAATCCTATGACCACCCGCCGGCTGTTGGACGCAGGGAGACCACCTGAACTGTTCCTGTGGCGCTTGGTCTCCGCAGGTCAGCATAAACTGTCGGGGGGGTAGTGTTTTTTCTGGGTTGATCCGTCACGGTGATTGTTCTGTTGGTTTTTTTTCTTGTCCTTGCTGTCCTGTGTATTTTGTGTTTGGTTATGTCTTGCAGTTGCCCTAGCATGTGTTATGTTCTACTGTTGCCTTGTTTTTCTCTGTGTATTTTGTCTGATTTTGAATATTTGGTATTTTGTCATAGTCTTGTGTTTAGTATTTCTGGCCCAGTAGTTCTGTTTTTTTGTTTTCTCCATGTGCATTTTTTTTTTTAATTTATTCTGAGTAGTTATTCTTGTCACTGTCCTGTATGTAGTTATTCTTGTTGCTGTTTTGTTTCTGGGTTTGGTCTCTCTCCCTCCGCACCTACCCCCAACCACCCACCCTGGGGGGTGGGGGGGGCAGGGCGGTCCTTGGGGCGTTCTGAGCCCGCCCTCGGAGGGAGGGTACTGTTACGACCCGAGTGCTGGGTTCTGTCCGCGCTCGGGCTAAGCTCTACTCGCTGCCGGCCTTGACAGCTGGGGGTTGTATTCTGGCCTCACCGGGCTCTTATTGTGAAGGTGCTCGGTGGGGCTTCCGCCTGTCGAGGCTGGTCAGCTGTTTGTCATTACTGCTCGTTAGTGCTCGCCTTTATTAAGCGGGCACTAGCGGCAGTAAGGTTGCAGGAGTATTGTCAGATATTGTCAACACCTTGTCAAGACCTCGTCAACGTTCCTTGTCAGAGCGTCGTTTGACCTTCTTGTCAGGTTCGTGCTTTTGCCATGTCACAGTTTAGCTCGTAGTGGCTGGGGTTAGCCCTGCGAGCCCTTGTATTGATTTATGTGTGTTTTTGCCCTGAGCGGCTCACAGTCTTGTCTTGTTTCGTTGTGTTAATAAATCACCATCATCGCAAAACTCACTGGTGGACTCTTGGCGTCTTATGGTGACCCGCGAGGGTCACCGCATGACATAGACAGGAGTATTTGGAATCAAGGCGCATGGCAAAGAAAGAGGAGGCAAAGGAAAAGGCATACAGTGAGTTGTATGAGAGGCTTAACACTAAGGAAGGAGAAAGGGACTCGTATTGATTGGCTAGACAGAGGGATCGAGCTGGAAAAGATGTGCAACAGGTTAGGCTGATTAAGGACAGAAATGGTAATGTACTAACAAATGACGAGAGTGTGTTGAGAAGATGGAAGAAGCACTTTGAAGAGCTGATCAATAAAGAAGATGAGAGAGAGGAGGATGGATGAAGGAAAGATGGTGAACAAGGAAGTGAGGGCAGCTTTGAAGAGGATGAAGAATGGAAAGTCGGTTGGTCCAAATGACATGCCAGTGGAGGTATGTAGATGTTTAGGAGAGATGGCAGTGGACTTTTTAACCAGATTCTTCAACACTTTTTTGGAGAGTGAGAGGATGCCTGAGGAATGGAAAAGAAGTGTGGGGTTGTGGGTTCGATCCCAGCCCCGACCAACAGTGATCTGTGTGGAGTTTGCATGTTCTCCCCGTGTATGCGTGGGTTTACCCCGGGATTTCTCCGGTTTCCTCCCACATCCCAAAAACATGCAGGTTAGGTTAATTGGAGACTCTAAAGTGGCCCTTGGTGTGAATGTGTGTGTGAATGGTTAAAAGGGATGGCACCGTATTGTGGCTGCTTCATCCATCTAGGTGGTGGATGACCCTTAATTTCTGTAAAGCGTCTTTGAGTGTCTATGATAAAGCGCTATATAAATCTGATGTATTGATTGATTGATTGATTGGTACCAGTTTTCAAGAACAAAGGTGATGCTCATAGCTGTAGTAACTACAGAGGCATAAAGTTGATCAGCCACACTATGAAGATATGGGAAAGAGTTGTTGAAGCCAGGTTAAGAGGAGAGGTGACAGTCAGTGAGCAGCAGTACGGTTTCATGCCAAGAAAGAGTACTACAGATACAATGTCTGCTCTAAAGGTGCCTTCACACCAAACGCGAACGGGTGGCGCAAATCCATACAAAGTCAATGGAAAGACGCAAGCACACGCGAAATCGTGCATTTGCATGTTCACGTCTGAGAGATAGCGCTAGCTTTGAGATTCTGCCTTCACTGGAGTAAAAGTATTAACATTGGAGAGTAGACTAGTTTGAAAATGAGACTCACTCACCTGGAGACAGGAGGACCCGGGAGCTCTTCAGCTGAATCAGGATTTCAGAGTTATTTACCCATGGTTTCCTGCCACGGACATGCTAACAAGGCTAGCAAGCTAGCAATGGGAACACTTATAATCTTATAAAGTTTTGGAGGGAGGGAACTTTTTGAGGTGAGCCCTCCGTCGGATAATGTAAACCTAAAGGATGACGTTATTTTGGGGATTTCCACAGTAAGTTGAACACTGCTGCAGAAGTTATAAGGACAACTTCGCCTGTCTGCATCTCATTCAGATGGTGTATTCATGTCTATTCATGTGTTTACATTGAGTTATAATGTAGTTGTGTCACGCAAAAAATTTTCCCATTCGCATTTGGTGTGAAAGCACCTTAAGAGTGCTGATGGAAAAGTATAGAGAAGGTCAGAAGGAGTTGCACTGTGTCTTTGTGGATCTAGAGAAAGCATTTGATAGGGTGCCAAGAGAGGAAGTGTGGTACTGTATGAGAAAGTCATGAGTGGCAGAGAAGTATGTGAGGGTGGTGCAGGACATGTATAAGGACAGCGAGACAACGGTGAGGTGTGCTGTAGGAGTGACAGATGGGTTTAAGGTGGGGGTGGAGTTACTGTACATCAGGGATCGCTCTGAGCCCGTTCTTGTTTGCCATGGTGATTGACAGGCTGGCAGACAAGGTCAGGCAGGAGTCTCCATGGATCATGATGTTTGCAGACAACATTGTGATCTGTAGTGAGAATAGGGAACATGTGGAAGAGAACCTGGAGAGGTGGAGGTATGCTCTGGAGAGAAGAGGAATGAAAGTCAGTAGAAGCAGGACAGAATACATGAGTGTGAATGAGAGGGAGGTAGGTGTAACATGAGGTAGTGAAAGTAGGTGAGTTTAAATACCTGGGGTCAACCATTCAAAGCAATGGAAAATGCACAAGCGAGGTGAAGAAGAGAGTGCAGGCAGGGTGGAGTGGGTTGAGACGAGTGTCAGGGGTGATGTGTGATAGAAGCGTAGCAGCAAGAGTGAAAGGGAGGATTTACAAAACGGTCGTGAGACCTGCAATGATGTATGGTTTGGAGACGGTGGCACTGACAAAAAGACAGGAAATGGAGGTGGAGGTGGCAGAGTTGGGCTGCACGGTGGCGCAGTGGTTAGCACTGCGGCAGCACAGTTTACCCTTGGCCGGAGGATTGTGGGGATCGTGGGATCGTGGGTTCGATCCCAGCCCCCGACCAACAGTGATCTGTGTGGAGTTTGCATGTTCTCCCCGTGTTGCGTGGGTTTACTCCGGGATTTCTCCGGTTTCCTCCCACATGCCAAAAACATGCATGTTAGGTTAATTGGCTGTTCTAAATTGTCCCTAGATATCTGTTTCCTATAGGCCCTTAGAATCAAGGGTTAGTATTAATGAAAGCGCTTTGAGTGGTCTTTGTGACTAGAAAAGCGCTATATAAGTGCAGGTTAGTTAGTTAGTTAGTTAGAGTTGAAGATGCTAAGATTTTCAATGGGACTGACTAGGAGGGACAAGATTAGAAATGAGTATATCAGAGGGACAGCTCAGGTTGAGCGGTTTGGAGACAAAGTAAGAGAGGCAAGGCTGAGGTGGTTTGGACATGTGCAGAGGAGGGATAGTGGATATATTGGACAAAGGATGTTGAAGATGGAGCTGCCAGGCAGGACGAAAAGAGGAAGACTCATAGAGAAGATTCATGGATGTAGTGAAGTAGGACATGATACAGAGGAAGATGCAAGGGATAGGGTGAGATGGAGGCAGATGATCCAGTGTGGCGACCCCTAAAGGGAGCAGCCAGAAGAAGAAGATAAAGAGAGACTTCCTGTAACAGCTCTGTGCTCTGAACATGCAGTTATAAAAGTGGGGAAACACAACTCCATGTAATCGTGTTTATATCTCATAAAAACAGTCAGTGATGGAGTACTTGATTTCAGCTTGATGAAATCACCCTTAGAGTGCTCAGATGTACTTTCTGTTGACCTTGATCTTAAGCACAACCTGGATGCAGACCCACCTGAGAATTATTGTGAGTGATTTTGGTGAGCATCGAGTCAATTGCCTAGGAGAAATAGCAATTTTTCTGAAATCGTATAAATGCCCAGATCTCCTGACCTTTGACCTCAACATTGACCTTGAGCACAATCTGGATGCAGACCCACTGGAGAATCATTGTGAGTGAGTTTGGTGACTATTTGGACAAATGTCTTGGCAGGAGTAGCGATTCTCGTGAAATGTGGACGCCGGACATACAAAGGGATGGATGGATGGAGGCCGTCATCACATTAGCTCCTTTCAGTTTTGCTGGAACTAGTGCATGCTCGTAGAAAGCAAGTATTCCTGTCCGAAACAGGTAGCCCAGTCAGGCTTTACAGGCCCAAATGTAGGCTGTGTTTGAAAGTGGAATACAGAGGTGTAGCCTATATGTAGGCAATCACATGTTAGGCTTTGAGAAATATGAAAGGAACTAAATTAAGATTTATTTGATTGTGTGAATATTAATTACAGAATAAATGAAAATGAATGGGACATCCAATATTAGCCACTGTTTAAGAACTGCTTGTTTATTTTTTGTTAGATCACTTATTTGTGTGATCTTTTATGAATTATATTCATAATAGTGTACCTTGCACTTTGGGAATGGGAGTTGTTCAGTAATTATAATTTAGTTTATATGTGTAGTTTATAGTCTATCATCAATAAATTCATGCAGTACTATAACAGGACACGTTTACAAATATTTGAGACCCATTGTAGTGCATCCTTTTATATTTTAGCAATATTATAAGTACAAAACACCGAACATTTTTTTTTTTTTTTTTGTATTTGTATCCTTTATTGATCCCCAGAGGCAAATTCAAGGCATCCACAGTACTCCCTTCACCCCCCGCCCCCCCAGAATGACCCGTTTGGCTGCAACTGTTGCATCAATGTTGCCCATTTGTCTGTAAATATTTAAATAAAAATGATTTATTTTATTTGGGAATTTTTGCGTCTTGTCATTTAGTCAAAGCATGCATATGTGTCCACATGTGATATGCAGTTGATCTGGCCATTCTGCTTGGCAATGAAGCAGCAGTCGGGACCGCCGTCTACCACTGACCAGGCAGGCTGGACATGCCTCCCCGCAAACGACTGTGGAGTGCCCGGTCAGGCGGATCATAGTCCTTCGCAGGAAGCCAAGCCCAGCCTGCCCGGTTAATGGGAGTCTCGGCTGCTACTTTACCCGTGTGCCTGCAAAGGACTGCGATCCACCAGTTCAGCTGCCCCCCCCCCCACGTGTTCTTCATGCTGAATTATCTATTAGACCTACGTAATCACGGCAACTTTATGGTATAATTTTTTAAGCATTAAACCTTAAAAGGAACTCCGATTATATTGGCATGTTAGCTCTATATGCTTTATTTTTATGTTAGTAACATAACTATAATATAATTTTTTGGAAAATAATTCCCAGTTTTATATATTTTTAAAAAACTTTATTACGATGTAAATCGCCATTTTTGTTTACGTCGCAATGCATTCTGGGTAGTGACGTAGAATGGTTGCAGCCGTTTTTTCTGTCTTATACAAGCCAAGAAGCGAAGCTACCAACTACTGCCATTTGTCAGTGAAAATGCCACATTGCGCGGCTTTTGGATGTAATTTCCAATCAAAGGGAAATAAAGCGAGCAGGGTAAGCCTCCATAGCTTTCCTAAAGAGGGAAAGTTGAGGAAAAAGTGGGGCGGCAGTGGCTCAGGAGGTAGAGCAGGTCGTCTAATAACCCGATGGTTGGCGGTTCGAATCACGCTCTCCCCAGATATCCTGCCGTTGTGTCCCTGGGCAGAACACTTCACCCGCATTGCCTCCAGTGCCCATAACACTGGGTATGAATGTGTAAAAATGTTTAAATGTTCGGTGGTGGCCGGAGAGGCCATTGGCACGGATTGGCAGCCACATTTCCCTCACTCTATGAGTGTCTATGATCAAGCGCTATAGCGCACGCTTGATAAAGCTGATATATATATTAATCATGCTATGATAAAGCGCTATATCGCTCAAAGCGCACGCTTGAGCATGATAAAGCTATGATAAAGCGCTATAGCGCACGCTTGATAAATCTGATTGTACTGCCTCTGCTGATTGGATAGTCAGCTAAACTCCTTCCTAACATCAAGACTCTGAAGACACAGCTCTCAGTCCACAGGTTTAATGACACAAGGAAAGTGTGAAACTGTAACACATAATACAAGGCACAATCACTCCTTGACCTTCATACAGACATTACAATGAAAATACATAAATTGCTTACTTTTAACTTAAATATGGTATAAAACTATATTTACAACAACTCCCGCCGCCATAATAAATTGTTTCCCTCCAAATTACCTATCAACGTCCTCCGACCAATACAACGGCCGTTGCTAGCGTAAATCGCGGGAAAACCACTTTAGCGTCTAAAGTTATTAAACCCAACGTAACCTTAATAAACCGTCTAGGAATGCACACAAACAACAACAATAAATACATACCCACGATGCTACCAAAGGCAGAGGATGTATGTGACTGCTGCTACAAACCATGCCGATTTCAAGGTGAACCCAACACAACATTACAACGGGTTATTCAAAATTAATTAAGAATATAAATAATATTCCACTTTAACTTTAACATTAAATAGTTAACAGAACACTGATATATATATTTATCACGCTATGTTAAAGCGCTATATCACTCAAAGCGCACGCTTGGCTTGACATGTCGAAGATCTGGCTGGCAGTCATTTGGAATGACTTTGGAGCACTGCTTATGGACGTTCAACCCGCAGTCTGAGAAAGCAACAGAGAAATTGCTTTATGTTGCTGAGAGTCCATGTTTATCAGTTCAGTGCCCATGATGCTTGTAGACAATTTTTTGTGTTTGAGCATTCTGTTGTAAGTAAATCAACAATATATAAGTTTCACCTTAAAATAATGCTTCCTCAAGCACACGCTTGAGACACTCAAAGTGGAAAGACACTCAAGCGCACGCTATAACGCTCAAGCGCGCTTTGAGCGATATAGCGCTTTATCATAGCGTGATCAATATATATATCAGCTTTATCAAGCGTGCGCCATAGCGCTTGATCATAGACACTCAAAGCGCATATCTCAAGCGCACGCTTTGAGCGATATAGCGCTTTATCATAGCGTGATTAATATATATATCAGCTTTATCAAGCGTGCGCTATAGCGCTTGATCATAGACACTCAAAGCGCACATCTCAAGCGCACGCTTTGAGCGATATAGCGCTTTATCATAGCGTGATTAATATATATATCAGCTTTATCAAGCGTGCGCTATAGCGCTTGATCATAGACACTCATAGAGTGACGGAAATGTGGCTGCCAATCCACGCCAACGGCCTCTCCGACCACCACCGAGCATTTAAACATTTTTACACATTCATACCCAGTGTTATGGGCACTGGAAGCAATGCGGGTGAAGTGTTCTGCCCAGGGACACAACGGCAGGATATCTGGGGAGAGCGTGATTCAAACCGCCAACCATCGGGTTATTAGACGACCTACTCTACCTCCTGAGCTGCTGCCGCCCCACTTTTTCCTCAACTTTCCCTCTTTAGGAAAGCTATGGAGGCTTACCCCGCTCTCTTTATTTCCTTTTGATTGCTTTGATTGCTGGGGTCTTTCTGCAACTGTGGGGGTTCCCCCTACAGTTGATGGTGCTATGAGATGACTGTTGTTGTGAAATGGCGCTATATAAATAAAGTTGAATTGAATTGAATTGAATTGAATTGAATTTGATTGGAAATTACATCCAAAAACCGCGCAATGTGGCATTTTCACTGACAAATGGCAGTAGTTCGTAGCTTTGCTTCTTGGCTTGTATAAGACAGAAAAAACGGCTGCAACCATTCTACGTCACTACCCAGAATGCACTGCGATGTAAACAAAAATGGCGATTTACATCGTAATAAAGTTTTTTAAAAATATATAAAACTGGGAATTATTTTTTTTTAATATGTTTTTAAAAATATATAAAACTGGGAATTATTTTCCCCCTCATGGATCGTCACCTTATTGTGGTGGGGGGGTTTGCGTGCCCCAGTGATCCCAGGAGCTATGTTGTCCGGGGCAATTTGCCGCTGACAGGGTCTCCCAAGACAAACTGGTCCTGGGTGAAGGGCCAGACTAAGAACGATCCAACAAACTCTCATGATAAATTGTATATCAAGGATTCAGTGTACCCCGCCCGGTATGGGGTTACCAGGGCCCCACCCTGGAGCCAGGCCTGGGGGAGGGGCTTGAAGGCTAGCGTCTGGTGGCCGGGTTTCCACCCATGGGACCCGGCCGAAGGAGTTACATGGGTCCGCCCTCCAGTGGGCTCACCACCTGCAGGAGGGATCATGGGGGTCCGGTGCTATGTGGATTAGGTGGCGGTCAAAGGCGCAGACCTTGGCGGACTGATCCCAAGCTTTCTAAACTGGCTTTTGGTACGTGGAATGTCACCTCTCCGGTGGGGAAGGAGCCTGAGCTGGTGTACGAGGTTGAGAGATACCGGCTAGATATAGTCGGCCTCACCTCAACACACAGCTCCGGTTCCGGAACCAGTCTCCTGGAGAGGAGCTGGAGCTTGGCCTTTTCTGGAGTTGCCCCGGGCGAGAGGCGACGAGCAGGGGTGGGTATTCTTGTATCGCCCCACCTTGCTGCCTCTATATTGGAGTTTTCCCCGGTGGACGAAAGGGTTGCTTCCCTGCGCCTTCGGGTTGGGAAACAGGTCCTGACCATCATTTGTGCCTATGCACCAAATGATGTTTCAGAGTACCCACCCTTTTTGGAGTCTGTGACCGGGGTGCTGGAGGGTGCTCCTCTTGGAGACTCCATTGTCCTACTGGGGGACTTCAATGCGCACGTGGGCAACGACAGTGAAACCTGGAGGGGGGTGATTGGGAGGAACGGCCTGCCCGATCTGAACCCGAGTGGTGTTCAGTTATTGGACTTCTGTGCTAACCACAGTCTGTCCATAACGAACACCATGTTCAAGCATAAGGGTGTCCATATGTGCACCTGGCACCAAGACACCCTAGGTCGCAGGTCGATGATCGATTTTGTTATCGTATCATCAGACCTGCGACCGTATGTCTTGGACACCCGAGTAAAGAGAGGTGCAGAGCTGTCAAGTGATCACCACCTGGTGGTGAGTTGGATCCGATGGCAGGGGAGGAAGCCATTCAGACCTGGTAGACCCAAACGTATAATGAGGGTGTGCTGGGAGTGTCTAGCTGAGGCCCCTGTCCGGGAGGTCTTCAACTCCCACCTCCGGAAGAACTTCAACCACATTCCGAGGGAGTCTGGAGACATGGAGTCTGAATGGGCCATGTTCTCCACCTCTGTTGTTGAAGCGGCAGCCCAGAGCTGCGGCCGCAAGGTGGTCGGTGCATCTCGTGGTGGCAACCCCCGAACCAAGTGGTGGACACCAGTGGTGAGGGGGGCCATTAAGCTGAAGAAGGAGTCCTATCAAGCTTGGTTGGCTTGTGGGACTCCCGAAGCAGCTGAGGTGTACCGGCAGGCCAAGCGGAGTGCAGCTCGGGTGGTTGCTGAAGCAAAAACCCGGGTATGGGAGGAGTTCGGTGAGGCCATGGAACAAGACTTTCGGTCGGCCTCAAAGAGATTCTGGCAAACTGTCCAGCAGCTCAGGAGGGGAAAGCAGCTCCCCGTCCACACTGTGTATGGTGCGGATGGGACACTGTTGACTTCGACTGGGGATATTGTCGGGCGGTGGAAGGAATACTTCGAGGATCTCCTCAATCCCACTGATACGCCTTCCACAGAGGAAGCAGGGTTTGGGGACGAGGGGGATGACTCGCCTATCACAGGGGCTGAGGTCGCCAAGGTGGTTAAAAATCTCCTTGGTGGCCGGGCCCCAGGGGTGGACGAGATTCGCCCTGAGTACCTCAAGGCCCTGGATGTTGTTGGGTTGTCATGGTTGACACGCCTCTGCAACATTGCGTGGAGGTCGGGGGCAGTGCTTTTGGCATGGCAAACCGGGGTGGTGGTTCCTCTCTTCAAAAAAGGGGACCGGACTTTAGAGGGATCACACTCCTCAGCCTCCCTGGGAAGGTCTATGCCAAGGTACTGGAGAGGAGAGTCCGGCCGTTGGTCGAACCTCGGATTCAGGAGGAGCAATGTGGTTTTCGTCCTGTCCGTGGCACATCGGACCAGCTCTTTACCCTCTCGAGAATTCTTGAGGGTTCGTGGGAGTTTGCCCAACCAGTTTACATGTGTTTTGTGGACTTGGAGAAGGCATTTGACCGCGTCCCTCGTGGATTTTTGTGGGGGGTGTTTCGGGAGTATGGGGTATCGGGCTTGTTGTTACGAGCTATTCAGTCTCTGTACGACCGTTGTGAGAGTTTGGTTCGTATTGCCAACACTCAGTCGGAGTCATTCCCAGTGAGAGTTGGACTCCGCCAGGGCTGCCCTTTGTCACCGATCCTGTTCATAATTTTTATGGACAGGATTTCTAGGCGCAGCCAGGGAATGGAGGGTGTCATGCTTGGTGACCACAGGATCTCATCTCTGTTGTTTGCAGATGTTGTTGTCCTGTTGGCTTCATCCAGCAATGACCTACAGCTCTTGCTGGGACGGTTTTCCGCTGAGTGTGAAGCAGCTGGGATGAGAATCAGCACCTCCAAGTCCGAGTCCATGGTCCTCAGCCGGAAAAAGGTGGATTGTCCTCTCCGGGTTGGGGACAGGCTCCTGCCCCAAGTGGAGGAGTTTAAGTATCTTGGGGTCTTGTTCACGAGTGAGGGGAAAATGGAGCGAGAAATCGACAGACAGATTGGAGCAGCATCTACAGTGATGCGGACGTTGTACCGGTCTGTTGTGGTGAAGAGGGAGCTTAGGGCAAAGCTGTCGATTTACCAGTCAATCTACGTTCCTACTCTCACCTATGGTCACGAGCTTTGGGTAATGACCGAAAGAACGAGATCGCGGATACAAGCGGCTGAAATGAGCTTTCTCCGTAGGATTGCTGGACTCACCCTCAGAGATAGGGTGAGTAGCTCAGTCATCCGGGAGAGGCTCAGAGTAGAACCGCTGCTCCTCTACATTGAAAGGAGTCAGTTGAGGTGGTATGGGCATCTGATTAGGATGCCTCCTGGACGCCTCCCACTTGAGGTGTTTCAGGCACGTCCTACTGGGAGGAGACCCCGGGGCAGACCCAGGACTCGGTGGAGAGACTATGTCTCCCAGCTGGTAAGGGAACGCCTTGGTATCCTCTCTGAAGAGCTGGAGCAGGTGGCTGGGGAGAGGGAAGTCTGGGCTTCTCTGCTTGAACTGCTGCCTCCGCGACCCGGACCTCCGGAAAAGCGGTAGAAGATGGATGGATGGATGGATGGGAATTATTTTCAAAAAAATTATATTATAGTTATGTTACTAACATAAAAATAAAGCATATAGAGCTAACATGCCAATATAATCGGAGTTCCTTTTAAGTCTATCTTTTGTCGCTATTTGCACTACGGGTAGCATTACTGTACGTGGACTGTTGTTGTTTTTCCAGCCACTGAAGAGAGAAAGAAATGGCATTTCAATTCTCCTGTATGTCCTGTACATATATCAGCTGTTCTGATAGATATGCCGTCAGAACACTGTGGATCCAATCAGCTGATCGCTTCAACCACAGAGCTCAACTGTGTTTCATGGTAAATCCGCTTCAGGGCAAACACACACTCCATGCATTATCTTTTTTACACTTTATTGAAAATAACTTGTTTTTATCGCCATCAGTTAGCGTGCCTTTGAGCCAGGTCTGGCCCATAGTGGGGCTGCTGCTTATCCCGGCATGTTGTATTGATTTGTCAGACCCCGCTGATGTTCCGCCCAGTCTGCTTGTGCACCTCATTCTCCACATATGGCAAATTATCCTTTAGACCTACGCAATCACGGCAACTTTATAGTATAATTTTTTTAAGCATTAAATCTTCAGTATTATCTTTTTCTATCTTTCTAACTTTCATTTCCTTGTTTTGTCAAAGGAACACTGTGGTGACTGACAAGTCGTGATGCTGTGTGTTATCCAGTCACCATGGTCGTGATGCCGCGTATTGTCCAATCAGCACAGAGTCAATCTGAAATCCCGCCCACACTTCTTAAAGCCAGCTCATGAAGAGCGACAGAGTGGTGGCTAAAACTTTAGAATGGCGGCTAAAACTTTTATTGATAAAAATTACATATTTTGACTGAGCGACTCCATACTCGGGGATGCACACCTTTGTAACCTCAGGAAACCATGTTTAAAATCTGAGGCCAGTCTGACAAACGGTTCAAGAGATATGCATGGGACAGACAGGCAGACACACACACACACAGAGATTTTGTGAATTTATAGATAGATGAGCTAAAAATTAGATGCAGCATAGAAAACTGGTGGGATATTATTGTTAACAAAATAAGAAACCTGAAGTGCAAGTTCAATTCAAAGATAACATTTCCCTTTCATTCTTAATTTCTTTCCGATTATAGAGGGGATGCATTGGTACAGAATTCTTGGCAGTTATCAGATAGTTACCATAGCAACACAGCACTGAGTGGCAATCGCATGACAGTTTTATTTTGTATGCAGCAAAACATAAAAATACCAAACTATTTAGTCACAGCAGTGCACAGAGTACTTTTTTTTTTCTTTTACTTTACATAGATGTTAATACCACATCATTCACTTCACTGTAGTGATATGTGGGTAAAGACCAAGGAGCACATGGCAAGTGAAGAACTGATTCAGACCATTTAATTATTTATTTAATTTTTTGCCAGTTAAGATAGAATGATAAGATTAGCCCTCCACAATACAAACAGGTACTCTGTGTACTGCTATGACTGAATATTGTATTTTTTGTGTTTTACTGCATACACCCTAATGCTGCCACTCGTTTTTGCCACTCATTGTTTTTTAACTGACATGAGTTCCATTCGGTGACATCATATGCATACCCTCTATTGTTAATCCAAACTGCTTCCATGTTTACAGCGTGTTGCTTTCTGTATTTGCTCTATTTTACCCATGAAGCAATCACTGTGCATGGCGGTGCTCATTTCTTTGTGTACAGTGGCATCGGCCTGGCTTTGTGTGAAAAGCTGCTTACTGAGGATTGTCAGCTTCGGCTGTGTCTGGCCTGCAGGAACATGCAGCGTGCCGAGGCCGCTCGCTCTGCCCTCTGGACATCTCATACTGATGCTCATGTGGATTTATTGCACATTGATGTAGGTTCTGTGCAGTCGGTGCTTAATGCTGCTACAGAGCTCAAGGCCAGGTAGAACAACTTTGACATAACCTTTCATATGAAAGTAGTTAATTTTCAGTAACCAGTTGTGTGTTTCCACAGATACAACAGAATTGATTTTCTGTATCTAAATGCAGGGATTATGCCCAATCCACATGTGGACATCAAGACTTTTTTTAAGGGTCTTTTTTCAAGGTAAACTCCCAAAGCTGGGTGATAATTGACTTTGAGATGGTTTATATTAAAAGTTCAATGTTTGTAGAACAGTGCAGAATTCCTCTCATTTTATCTCCAGTTTTATGTAACATTGTACTTCCCATTCTTCAGGAATGTCATCAACATGTTTGCTACAGCAGAGGGTCTCTTAACTCAAGAAGACAACCTAAATGCAGATGGTCTACAAGAAGTTTTTGCCACCAACCTCTTTGGTCACTTCCTCCTGGTACAGCCCAGACTGAACACACAGATGGCCCACCCATACAGTCATGTCAAAAAATTAGGACACCTTGTATAAGCCTGTGTGCTTTTTTTTTTTTTTTTAACATATTTGGACATGTGGATATTTAAAATCAATGTTAAAAATACTGGGAAATTCATGTAATACAACTAAACAATTAAAATGAATTAAAGACTTTTCCCAAATTTTCTGTAAAATGTAATTCTAAACAAATAGTGAGGAATAAATTAGGAACCCCCCCCCCCAATCTTTTTAGGACACCCCCACATTCATTCCCACTTAAAATGGCTAAAATAAATGTTAAAAAATGGAAATAAAAACAAAAACAAGGTTAGACATTGATATGTGAACATTTATTAATAAAGAACTGAATATATAATGGGGTGTCCTAATTTTTTCACATGACTGTATCCCACAAGGCTAATAGTGGCTAGCGCTACAGTAAACGGCATAAATCTTGTGATAAAAAGATTTACCGGTTGAAGGACATGACTGTTACTACATCGGTCCTTAAAAGCAGTTTAATGGTAAAACCCATCTTAATCTGGGTCAAGTTTTCAAAGCAGCTAGCCTAAAAATGCTAACTGGCCGGAGGCTAACTTCAGTTAGGCCAGAGTTCTGATTGGCTTTACACTACTCACGTGCCAGCGGCTGTACATATCTATGCCACTAAAAACGCTCTGTTTCAACTTGCCTTTTTTTAGGGGGTGGGACTTAGGTGAAACTTTTTAAAGCAAAAAAAAATAAAACAAGACATGAGACATTTGAATGATTTTGCTCATGACATGTCTTGTAAGTCATAAAAAAAACATGTTACAGACATGTTGACAAGAAAATAATTTTTTTTTTTTGATTTTTGGCAGAGTCACTTTAAAACCCAACCATGATCTGACAGCTAAACTAGGACTCGTCAGGGTGATCCATAGGCTGCCCACTTTTGTTCTGTGATGACGATGAAACGATATTGTAAAAATGTTTTCACATCCTTGACACTGTATAAAAATCTTCATATAGAAGCTCTAACAGTTTATTGTGTGTAGTTCCTCTGGAGCCAATATCTGTGTCTCGGTGTTCCAGATCAGGGAGCTGGAGCCTCTGCTGTGTCAGGAGGGCCACACATCCAGGGTGGTGTGGACCTCCTCGAGCAATGCTCGCCGCTCTGCCTTTAGCATCAATGACATTCAACACAGAAAAGGCACAGAGCCCTACAGCTCCTCCAAATATGCTTCAGACATGCTCAGCCTGGCACTGAACACACACAAGAACAGCCAGGTTTGTCTGCAGAGCAGCAGTCCAATCACAGCTATCACTGCAGGCTTCAACTTCCAACAATTTCATTGCAGGTCATTATGATTTTAAAAACTGGAAGATAAATGTGTTACAGGGGCTGTTCTCTTCTGTAGTATGTCCAGGATTGGTGATGACTAATCTGACCTATGGTATTCTCCCCTCTTTCTTCTGGACTCTAATCATGCCTGTCATGTGGCTGGTGAGTCATGATTAATTTATATTCTGAATGATTTACATTGAGACTGACTCATGTTGTTGTATTTTCTAACAGATTAGGATTTTCACCAACACTTTCACCCTCACGCCATACAATGGAGCAACAGCACTGGTATTTACACATAAACATGCCTAAAATATATTAGTCCTTATTGAATGCAGTTTAAAACAAAATCAGGGTCTTGTTTTGTTTTTTGTTTTTTCTGTTTTTTTTTTTGTTTTTGTTTTTTTTTGGGGGGGGGGGGGGGTCCCTAACAGCATTGGCTGTTTCTTCAAAAGCCAGAGTCTCTGGATCCGAGAGCAAAGTATCACAGTTTAACATCGGGACTCGGGACAAACTACACTGAGTCCAGACAAGTGAGTAACCTGAGAACATCTTGTGCCTTATAGACTGACTGATGTTGCTTGAATGGAATATAATAAACTGAGATTTTCTGTGTGATGTCTTGTTTCAGATGGACATCGATGGTGAAATGTCAGAGGCTCTCTTCTCAAGACTTCTGGAACTTGAGAAAGTAGTCAGAAAGAAACTGAGTGATAAAAATGCTGATAATGAAGCTCATCGGCTTTACCTCAATGAGCTAGAGTAGCAGTGAGATGTAAGAAGGATTTAGCATTTTAGAAAGGACCTGTCTGATTCAAATGACTTACATGACTCTGATTCTGTACATCAGTCCCTGTTGGATGGGACAGTAAGACATACACACAATACACCCAATGTAGTGGCATAAAGCATCAGGTACCAGAAAAGGGAAAAAAAACAGACAAGTTTTGTCAGTTGGTGAACAGACCTGGGTCTGCTGGCAGTGGAAAAGGAGTGCCATGGACAAAATTGTTGGTACCCCTCTGTTAATGAAAGAAAAACCCACAATGGTCACAGAAATCACTTGAATCTGACAAAAGTGGTAATAAATAAAAAGTCTATGAAAATTAACCAGTGAAAAGCAGACAATGCTTTTGAATTGTGTTTCAACAGAATTATTTAAAAAAAAAACATGAAACAGGCCTGGACAAACATGATGGTACCCTGAACTTAATATTATGTTGCACAACCTTTTGAGGCTATCACTGCAATCAAACGATTTCTGTAACTGTCAATGAGACTTATGCACCTCTCAGCAGGTATTTTGGCTCACTCCTCATGAGCAAACTGCTCCAGTTGTCTCAGGTTTGAAGGGTGCCTTCTCCAGACAGCATGTTTCAGCTCCTTCCACACATGTTCAATAGGATTTAGATCAGGGCTCATAGAAGACCACTTTAGAACAGTCCAATGTTTCGCTCTTAGCCATTCTTGGGTGTGTCCAATGTTTCGCTCTTAGCCATTCTTGGGTGTTTTTAGCTGTGTGTTTTGGGTCATTATCCTGTTGCAAGACCCATGACCTGCGACTGAGACCAAGCTGTCTGACACTGGGCAGCACATTTCTCTCTAGAATACCTTGATATTCTTGAGATTTCATTGTACCCTGCACAGATTCAAGACACCCTGTGCCAGATGCAGCAAAGCAGCCCCAGAACATAACAGAACCTCCTCCGTGTTTCACAGTAGGGACAGTGTTCTTTTCTTGGTATGCTTCATTTTTGCGTCTGTGAACATAGCACTGATGTGCCTTGCCAGAAAGTTCCAGTTTTGTCTCGTCTGTCCATAGGACATTCTCCCAGAAGCTTTGTGGCTTGTCAACATGCAGTTTGGCAAATTCCAGTCTGACTTTTTTATGATTTGTTTTCAATAGTGGTGTCCTCCTTGGTCGTCTCCCATGAAGTCCTCTTTGGCTCAAACAACGACAGATGGTGCGATCTGACACTGATGTACCTTGACCTTGGAGTTCACCATGAATGTGTTTAGAGGTTGTTCTGGGCTCTTTTGTTACCATTCATATTATCTGTCTCTTCCATTTTTCCTCCTGCGGCCATGTCCAAGGAGGTTGGCTACAGTCCCGTGGATCTGCGGCGGCGGCGGCCTCCGTCGGTCTATGATGATCATGGAAGAGAATCCTAAACATCTACTCTGCTGGAACAGCACCACCTGTGGCTGAACAGGCCGATGCACACTGGTGTTCTACCTTCCAGCGTTGGACGTTGGTAGGATTCAAGCCTGGGCAGGAAGATATGGAGGACAAGATGTTACCCATGCAGCATGTCCCCCCTCTCCACGTCACTGATGAATCCAAAGGAACAGCAGGGCTGCTATAGTTTGGCACCAGCGCCATCGCAGGAGCTGCCAGAATGATGTTGAGCACAACAGAGAACTGCCTTAGGGGCTCCGACTCCGGATTTTTCCTCAGGGTTGACTCCCGAAACCTTTCCTGTGACCGGGTGTGCCGCAAGGCAGCGGAGGTTTGAAATCAGGGTTTACCTTCCCCTAGATGGGCTACCTTCCCAGGTTGATGAGCCACCATCTACCCGAAGCATCCGGTTTTAAGGCGCCAGAGATCCGCCCTCGCCCCTTCTCCTATTAGTAAAAGCAGTTCCGCCGGGCTTAGAGACTAAACCACACGGGCAGGCTAGGAGTTGGACTTAGTTGTCAGAGGCTTTTCGAGACGCACGCCGTAAGGAGCATTTTATGAGCACTGGGAGCTTAACCTCAGTGCCGCTCCTGGCTATGACAACCTTGGAACCACCGTGGATCTTAAATTTCTGAATAATATGTGCAACTGTAAATTTCTGAATAATATGTGCAACTGTAGTCACAGGAACATCAAGCTGCTTGGAGATGGTCTTATAACCTTTACCTTTAACATGCTTGTCTATAATTTTCTTTCTAATCTCCTGAGACAACTCTCTCCTTTGCTTCCTCTGGTCCATGTTTAGTGTGGTGCACACCATGTCACCAAACAGCACAGTGACTACTTGTCACCCTCTAAATAGGCCGACTGACTGATTACAAGTTTGTAGACACCTGTGATGTTAATTAGAGGACACATCTTGGTTGAACATGTCCCTATGGTCACATTATTTTCAATCTTTTCTAGGGGTAACATCATTTTTGTCCAGGCCTGTTTCATGAGTTTGTTTTTTAAAATAATTCTGTTGAACCACAATTCAAAAGCATTGTCTGATTTTCATTGGTTAATTTTCATAGACTTTTTATTTATTACCACTTTTGTCAGATTCAAGTTATTTCTGTGACCATTGTGGGTCTTTCTTTCATTAACAGAGGGGTACCAACAATTTTGTCCACGTGTGTATACCTTGATCACGGCTTTGATTTCTGTAAATGATCATGATGATTTCAGTACTATGGCTGTTTAAGAAGTTGCTTGTGAAGGAATTCACAATTGAAAAGAAAACCAATTCAGACTTACACTGAGATTTAAAGGGTTCTTCCTTGGACTGAGCAAAAAATACAATGGGAATGCATTTACTTCTGGCTGAAATACGATATAAAAGGATTTTTATTGGGTTCACTTCCAGTTGAATGGAATATGAACATCTAGGTGATTGTACCAATTTATGCAATGGTGTAGGCGTCAGCATCACTACATCATAACATTATGCTGGTAAATGAGGAATAAACTTTGGTCCTTGATTCAGTGTACAACAGTGATTTTTGTTGTTGGGGTAAGTATGCAACACTATCTAGACATGACATTAAAAAAAATTACAGTGACCTCTGGCTTCCATGCTGTTTTCTGTTGTTTACATCACTGTTTCATGGCATGTTTGTGATATCACCAATGTAGTGGCATAAAGCATCAGGTACCAGAAAAGGGAAAAAAAAAAAACAGACAAGTTTTGTCAGTTGGTGAACAGACCTGGGTCTGCTGGCAGTGGAAAAGGAGTGCCGTGGACAAAATTGTTGGTACTCTTCTGTTAATGAAAGAAAAACCCACAATGGTCACAGAAATAACTTGAATCTGACAAAAGTGGTAATAAATAAAAATTCTATGAAAATTAACCAATGAAAATCAGACAATGCTTTTGAATTGTGGTTCAACAGAATTATTTTAACAAACAAACTCATCACTACATCATAACATTATGCTGGTAAATGAGGAATAAACTTTGGTCCTGGATTCAGTGTACAACAGCGATTTTTGTTGTTGGGATAAGTATGCAACACTATCTAGACATGACATTAAAAAAATTACAGTGACCTCTGGCTTCAATGCTGTTTTCTGTTGTTTACATCACTGTTTCATGGCATGTTTGTGATATCACCAATGTAGTGGCATAAAGCATCAGGTACCAGAAAAGGGGGAAAAAAAACAGAAGTTTTGTCAGTTGGTGAACAGACCTGGGTCTGCTACCCCTCTGTTAATGAAAGAAAAACCCACAATGGTCACAGAAATCACTTGAATCTGACAAAAGTGGTAATAAATAAAAATTCTATGAAAATTAACCAATGAAAATCAGACAATGCTTTTGAATTGTGTTTCAACAGAATTATTTAAAAAAAAAAAAAAAAACTCATGAAACAGGCCTGGACAAAAATGATGGTACCCTTAACTTAATATTTTGTTGCACAACCTTTTGAGGCAATCACTGCAATCAAATGATTTCTGTAACTGTCAATGAGACTTCTGCACCTCTCAGCAGGTATTTTGGCCCACTCCTCATGAGCAAACTGCTCCAGTTGTCTCAGGTTTGAAGGGTGCCTTCTCCAGACGGCATGTTTCAGCTCCTTCCACAGATGTTTAATAGGATTTAGATCAGGGCTCATAGAAGGCCACTTTAGAATAGTCCAATGTTTTGCTCTTAGCCATTCTTGGGTGTTTTTAGCTGTGTGTTTTGGGTCATTATCCTGTTGCAAGACCCATGACCTGCGACTGAGACCAAGCTGTCTGACACTGGGCAGCATATTTCTCTCTAGAATACCTTGATAGTCTTGAGATTTCATTGTACTCTGCACAGATTCTAGACACCCTGTGCCAGATGCAGCAAAGCAGCCCCAGAACATAACAGAACCTCCTCCATGTTTCACAATAGGGACAGTGTTCTTTTCTTGGTATGTGTAGGGAGCTTGAAATAAGGAAGCGAAGTGATTTTATAAATCAGGTTTATTGTCGGCTTCCAGTCCCTAACATGTCTCATCTCAATGCAGAAGCAGAAAAGAGGCTGAGCGCAGTCAGACCTTCATACTTATACTGTACATCACATAACAAAAGCCGACCTCACACATCCTTGTTATCTCCTTCCATTGTCCTCTCTCTCCTCCACCTGACCCTGGGGGGTCAGGAAGTCCATTCAGGTCTCCACCGCTGCGTCTCCGTCTCCTCGTTGATCTCTGCCGGTGGTCAAGACCTATTGTCCTGCTCTGAGACGTGAGGTCATTCCACATATGCAATCTCTAAACATTCCTCTTGTGTCTATACATATGTAGGTATGGATATATGAACAATATAAGCCACAGCCCCCCCCCCCCAAACGTCTAAGAAAAGGACAATACAATTAAGTTCACAGCCTATGGTAACATTCATGACATATTATACCGTTATTCACATCAAAAAGAAAAGAGGAAAAATATCCTCAGCAGCCACGCCAACCCTCAAGCTATACGGCATGATCATGTTAAAGATTCAGTGATAACAGCAACAGTATAGTCTATGTCATATGTCAGCCCTAAACTGCAACGGCAAAATTCGACAGCATAGCTTACAACCCCTTGTCAATTTTACATCAGTCTATGTGTCGTCTGGGTTTCAATTTTCTCCCAAATCTGCTGTACGCCCGCCTCGGCGTCCTGGCGGCGCCGCCCTGTAAGGAATCTGCAGCTTGGGGAGAAGAGTGGTTATTTGGTCCCTGCGGGGGGGCTGAGGTGTGTCTCTTGGGGGGTCTACCTCGTCGAGGTGCTCTCGCCACCCGTGCAGGTTCGTCGCTCAACATGAAGGCAGGTTTAAGTCTGTCAATGCTGACTGTTTCTTTTCTGTCCCCTAAATCAAGCACAAAATGCTTATCACCAGGTTCCAGCACTCTATATGGTCCATCATATGGTGGGCGGAGGGTTGGTTTTAAAGCTTCGTGCCTAACAAAAACGAACTCGGCGTTTTTCAAAGCTTGGGGAACAAAAACCCGCGGAAAAGAGTGATGTATGGGTCCGGGGAGCGTGTCCGGTCCCCTGCTGCTTAGGGGCCTCAGGGCTGGGAGGTGCCCGGGCTTTGGATGTTCTGGTAAGAACTCACCCGGGAGCCTGAGAGGTTGTGCGAAAACTAATTCTGCCGGGGAGGCGTCTAGATCCTCCTTAGGCGCAGAGCGCAACCCTAATAAAGCCCACGGAAGTTTGTTTACCCAATCTGCATCCGTCAGTGAGGCCCTGAGGGCGGCCTTTAAAGACCTATGAAAACGCTCGCATAAACCGTTAGCCTGAGGGTGATACGCGGTGGTGCGATGAATTGTCGCTCCTAAGCTGCTGGCCATGGCTGACCAGAGCTCTGAGACAAATTGAGGCCCCCTATCGGACGTGATGTCCGACGGGACGCCGAAACGCGCCACCCAGGTCGTGAAAAAAACGCGAGCGACTTCCGCAGCCGTAGTTGACGCCAGTGGGACCGCTTCTGGCCAGCGTGTGGTCCGGTCTACCATTGTTAAAAGGTGTGTGAACCCCTGGGACGACGGTAGTGGGCCCACGAGGTCGACGTGTACGTGGTCAAACCTCCTGGCCGGGATTCGGAAGGGTTCCAGAGGGGCTTTCGTGTGCTTGTGAATTTTGGCGCGTTGGCAAGACATGCAAGTTCTCGCCCACTCCTTTACGTTTTTACGCAGGCCTGGCCAAACAAACTTCTCCGCGACTATTTTCACCGAGGCGCGCACCCCTGGGTGCGCGAGGGAGTGCACCAAGTCAAAAACGCGGCGGCGCCACGCGGCTGGGACTACCGGGCGAGGTCGACCGGTTGACACGTCGTAGATTAGGGGGGGGCACACCGTCACGCAAACCCCTTTCCTCCAGCCTTAACTCTGTTGGTCCAGACTGGAGCGCGCGCACGTCCGCGTCACTGCTTTGTTCCGCTGCCATGGCCGCGTAATCTATCCCTACGTGAATTGGGGCCGCGTACGCGTCCACGTTGGCCTTGTGTTCTGCGGCTGCTGTAGTATAATCTGCTTCCGCGTGCCCTGACGATGTCACGGCGCGGGAGAGGCAATCTGCCACCAAATTAAGTTTGCCTGCTACGTGTCAAATGTCTGTGGTAAACTCTGAAATTGCAGCCAGCTGCCTTTGTTGCCTGCCCGACCACGGTTCTGAAATTTTAGACATCGCAAAAGTGAGTGGTTTGTGGTCGACAAAAGCCGTGAAACGCCGCCCTTCCAGCCAGAACTGGAAATGGCGGATGGATAAAAGAAGCGCTAGCAGCTCTCTGTCAAAAGTGCTGTATTTGCGCTTGGTTTTGTTTAAGAATTTGCTAAAAAATGCTAGCGGTTGCCAGGTTCCGCCGACATGTTGTTCCACGACCGCCCCTATGGCCAGGTTTGAAGCGTCTGTGGTCAGCGCTATGCGGGGCGAGGGGTCGGGGTGGACCAACAATGTGGCATCCGCTAGTGCTCTTTTTACTTCCGCAAAAGCGCGTTCCCGCTCCGGGGTCCATTCGACCGCGTTGGAGGGCTTTTGTTTTCTGAGCGCGGCATATAGGGGCTGTATGAGTTGAGCTGCGTGGGGGAGGAAACGGTTGTAAAAATTTACCATTCCTGAAAATTCCTGTAGCGATCTGACGGTTTGTGGTCGGGGGAAATTTGCCACAGCGTGCACTTTGTCCGGTAATGGAACTGCCCCTTCTGGTGAAACTCTGTGTCCCAAAAAATCAATCCGTGACACGCCGAATCGGCATTTGGCTGGGTTAATTTTTAACCCATGCTCTTCCAGCCTCTGAAAAACCGTAGTGAGGTGTTGTTCGTGTTCTTCCTCAGACGTGCTGGCTACTAGAATATCGTCGAGGTAGACAAACACGAAAGGGAGGTCGCGTAATACAGCGTCCATCATACGCTGAAAAGTTTGTGCAGCGCCTTTGAGGCCAAAAGGCATTCGCAAAAATTCAAAAAGACCAAAAGGGGTTATTACGGCCGTTTTGGGGACGTCTTCAGGTCGAACCGGAACTTGGTGGTAGCCGCGGACCAGGTCTATTTTAGAAAAAATGCGCGCACCCGCCAGATGTAGTGAAAAATCCTGAATGTGAGGGATTGGGTAGCGGTCATGTGCTGTAGCATTGTTTAATCTGCGATAATCACCCCAAGGTCTCCAGGAACCGTCAGTTTTCGGGACCATATGCAGTGGCGAGGCCCATGGGCTTTTCGAGCGCCAAATAATGTCCAGTTTTTCCAGGCTGGCGAACTCGTCGCGTGCTATGGCGAGCTTGGTCGCGTCTAAGCGCCGAGCTTTAGCGAACACAGGTGGGCCCGTTGTGGGAATGAAGTGTTCCACCCCGTGTTTCGCTACTGTTGCCGAAAATTTTGGAACTGTGAGTGCTGGAAATTGGGTGAGGAGTTGGTCAAACTTACCTCCTGCTGTGGCGACGCTGGCCTGCACGGGTGGTGGGGACACTCGAGCTGAACAGGGGATAGAAGAAAATGACAGTGCATTGATTAAGCGTCTGTTTGCAAGATCGACTAACAACCCATGTGCACATAAGAAATCAGCGCCCAACAAGTTAAAACTCACTGCCGCTATAATAAAGGTCCACCTATAGTTGCGGCCGTGTATGGACAGAGGCAGGGTTCTTTCACCAAAAGTGTTGATGATCGAGCCGTTGGCTGCCGTCGCTCTGTTTCCACGGGGTCCCGTTGCCTGGTCTGCGTAGGACGGGGTCCCTTTTGTTGCGGCTTGGTTGTGTCGCAGCCATGGTGGGCGGGTTCTGCTCCATCGCTTCTGATTCCCCGATGCTCTGGACTTCCACGCCGAGAACTGCCAATGCTGCTGTGGCCATCTGCTCGCCGCAGGAGTTGATGAGCCGCTGCGCTTCTCGGGCAAGCGCGTGGAAGTCCTGCTGGGTCTTACATCGCATGTTGGCCAGGATCCCTCTCATGTGCGTCGGCAGAGTGCTGAGGAAGATGTGTTGGAAAAGGAAGTTGTCGTTGTCTGCCTCCCTCAGCTGCAGCATGTCTTCCATGAGGGCCATCGGTCTGCGCCCCCCGTGGCCGTAAATCGCCAGTATCCTCCCGGCCCTTTCCTCGGCCGAGGGGACGAAACTCTCGATGAGGGTCGCCTTCAGTTCCTTATACTTGTCATTGGCGGGCGGCTGCTGTATCACGCTCTGCGCGCATCGTGCTGTGGCGGCATCGAGTCTGGCGACGATGTGGTAGAATTTGGTTTCATCAGCCGTCACCCCCGCGAGTGCAAACTGAGCCTCAGCCTGCTTGAACCACGAGTTTGGGTCATTCTGCCAGAACTCTGGGAGTTTGACGGCGATGGCGCTTGCTTGGGCCGCCTCCGACGAGTCTGCAGCGCGAGAACGTCTTTCCTCCGTTCTCACGATAGGGTTGGGGACGGCGCTTACTTGGGCCGTCTCTGACGAGTCTGCTGCGGGGGAACGCCTTTCATCCGTTCCCATGTCAGGGTTGGCGACGGCGCTTATCTGGGTCGCTTCTGACGAGCCTGTAGCGGGAGAACGTCTTTCGTCCATTCTCACGTCTGGTCACCAATGTAGGGAGCTTGAAATAAGGAAGCGAAGTGATTTTATAAATCAGGTTTATTGTCGGCTTCCAGTCCCTAACATGTCTCATCTCAATCCAGAAGCAGAAAAGAGGCTGAGCGCAGTCAGACCTTCATACTTATACATCACATAACAAAAGCCGACCTCACACATCCTTGTTATCTCCTTCCATTGTCCTCTCTCTCCTCCACCTGACACTGGGGGGTCAGGAAGTCCATTCAGGTCTCCACCGCTGCGTCTCCGTCTCCTCGTTGATCTCTGCCGGTGGTCAAGACCTATTGTCCTGCTCTGAGACGTGAGGTCATTCCACATATGCAATCTCTAAACATTCCTCTTGTGTCTATACATATGTAGGTATGGATATATGAACAATATAAGCCACAGTATGCTTCATTTTTGCGTCTGTGAACATAGAGCTGATGTGCCTTGCCAAAAAGTTCCAGTTTTGTCTCGTCTGTCCATAGGACATTCTCCCAGAAACTTTGTGGCTTTTCAACATGCAGTTTGGCAAATTCCAGTCTGGTTTTTTTATGATTTGTTTTCAACAGTGGTGTCCTCCTATTTTTCTCTCATCTTCCTCTTGACAATACTCCATAGATTCTCTGTGGGATTTAGGTCAAGAGAGTTTGCTGGCCAATCAAACACAGTGATGCCATGGTCATTAAACCAGGTTTTGATACTTTTGGCAGTGTGGGCAGGTGCCAAGTCCTGCTGGAAAATGAAATCGGCTTCTCCATAAAGCTTGTCAGCAGAGAGAAGCATGAAGTGCTCTTAAATTTCCTGGTAGACGACTGCGGTGACTTTGGGCTTAATAAAACAAAGTGGACCAACACCAGCAGATGACCTCTGTTCACATAAAAGTAAATTTTGCATTTCATTTGGAAATAAAAGTCCCAGAGTCTGAGGAAGAGTGGAGAGGCACAGAATCTAAGTTGCTTGAGGTATAGTGTGACGTTTCCACAGTCAGTGATGATTTAAGGAACCATGTCATCTGCTGGTGTTTGTCCACTGTGTTTTATCAAGACCAAAGTCAGCGCAGTCGTCTACCAGGAAATTTTAGACCACTTCAAGCTTCCCTCTGCTGACAAGCTATGGAGAAGCTGATTTCATTTTCCAGCAGGACTTGGTACCTGCCCACACTGCCAAAAATATCAAAGCCTGGTTTAATGGCCATGGCATCACTGTGTTTGATTGGCCAGCAAACTCTCCTGACCTAAACCCCAGAGAGAATCTATGGAGTATTGTCAAGAGGAAGATGAGAGACACCAGACCCAACAATGCAGACGAGCTGAAGGTCACTATTAAAGCAACCTGGGCCTTCATAACACCTCAGCAGTGCCACAGGCTGACCACCTCCATGCCACGCCACATTGATACAGTAATTAATCCAAAAGGAACCCTGACCAAGTATTGAGTGTGTACTTGGACATACTTTTCAGTCGGCCAGCATTTCTATTTAAAAAACTATTTTTTTAATTAATTATATGTAATATTCTAATTTTTTGAAAAACTGAATTTGGGGTTTTCATGGTCTGTAAGCCATAATCATCAAAATTAAAAAAAAATAAACACTTGAAATATATCACTCTCTGTGTAATGAATCTAAATATTATATGGGTTTCACTTTCTGAAATGAGTGACAAAAATATTGAACTTTTTTATGATATTCTAATTTTTTGAGATGTACCTGTACTGTGGAAGTGAAGGGACTAAGCTGCTTTATCTTCTTCAGACCCAATGACTTGACTTTTTCATATTTTTTTTTTTTACATTTCAGCATGTTTATATGCATTACTGTGTATCACATTTCTTCAAAATATCCTTTTAATATGCCAACCATTTTCTCAGCTCATTTTATTTAAATTATAGAGTCAGATTTTTTTTTTTTTAATATATTGTCTCATCTGTCTTTGCTGTTATCCTGCAAAGGCAGACACCTGTTTTGTGTCCACCTGATAGCTGCATCATGTTTCCTGCCTCACAGAGTTAATTAGCACTTTGTTTATGACCTGGTTTCTTCAGGACGCTGGTCATCAGCAACATCACCAGCTATCTGTGATCTGGGAGTCATTTCACCACAAATAATAAATTATGAATGGCCTGTCTTTTTTTTTTAAACTAGAAAAGCACTCGGAGAGCACATACTTCTGCCAAGGCTCCTTCCGTCCATCATGGATCACCTCCAAAATGTCTGTAGGCCACGAGCCAGTTCTGGTGAAAATTGTATCAAAATCTATTCAGTAGTTTTGGAGGATTCTTGCTAACACAGTGTGAGAAGATAAGAGCCTTAGTGGAGACATGCGTTCTCAGATCAACAAAATGTTATTGGTTCCTGTCTAGGCCAAGGACCACCTCTAGTAAAAATTTCATCCAAATCCCTCCAGTAGTTTTGGAGTATGCTTGCTAACACATAGTGAGAAGATGAGAGCCTTGGTGGAGGTATGAAGGAGGTCTCTGAGCTGATGGCTGCTGGGGAAGATGGTGAATGTTTTGTGAGTTTAAGTATCTTTTACGTTATTTATCAGTGAAAACATCAGCAGGTAAACAACATAACAGGATATTGGGCTTCCTGTAATGAACTCAACCTCACCCACTTGAGGTGGTA
The DNA here is from genome assembly GCA_020510985.1 of Pholidichthys leucotaenia. Classification (NCBI taxonomy): domain Eukaryota; kingdom Metazoa; phylum Chordata; class Actinopteri; order Cichliformes; family Pholidichthyidae; genus Pholidichthys; species Pholidichthys leucotaenia. The sequence goes on from CM035846.1 coordinate 170,435,381, forward strand.
CTCATCCATCCATCCATCTTTTATCCATCCATCCATCCATGTTCTTCTGCTTAATCCTTTTAGGGTTGCGGGGGGGGGGGGGCTGGAGCCTATCCCAGCATCTTTGGGCGAGAGGCAGCGTACAACCTGCACAGATCTGACCGTAGCCCACTCAGAAGGGACCTCGAGGCCGCTGTACCCAGGAGCAGTGGCATACCAATGCTGTCCAGCTCCATTGTGTACCACTTGAAAGGCCAGCTCTTCGGGCCTATGGAGTTAATCGCGGTGGGGCCAGGTGGGTGGGGCATTGGCTTCCTGACGTTCAAGCTGCAAACTCGAGCAAAATGGTTGAGCGTCTTACAGCGACAGCATTTCCACCCCCTGGCTGGGCAGGCAGGTGTGCGAGCCCGGTGTGTGTACAAGCCACAGTCACCGCAGGGTTGACGTTCTTCCGTGCCAGTCCGTTTTATACTTTTCTTCCTTCAGTTGTAGCGGGGAGGTGCAAGGCGGAGCACTAGGTGGTGGTGGTGATGGCCTGTGCTCGCGGGGCCAGACGATGGGCTTGCAGACTAGGTGTTGCTAGCCGCAATGTTAGCTTGATGGCTGCTTCTAATTGAGATACCATTTCCACAGCCTCATCTAGTCGCAGGTCGTTTGATGCCAGCAGCAGCTGCTCCCACAGCCTTGGGCTCATGGTATACACTGCTAGCTTGTTTCTCACCAATTCTTCCTCTAGGTGGCCAAAGCCGCAGATGCTAGCCAGGAAACAGAGCTCGGTAACATACTGTTGAGCCGTCTCATCCACACGTTAGCAACATTGACTAAAAGTGATTCTTCGCACCGTGACATTACGTGCGTCAGCGAAATGTTTCTCCATTAAAGCAACACAGTCCTTGTACGTGTCCACAGAGCCAAGGGAGAATAAAACACGTTGCCCCTCACTGCCAAGGTTGTGAATCAACACGTCCCTTAGCCTCTCATCACTAGCATTGGCTAGGTTAATAGTGTCAATAACGTTCTCGAATGAATCATGCCAGCGGGGGTCAAGGGATCGGCCGCTCACCTGGCAGGGCAAGGAATGGCTTCAGAGGTGCCAGTGAAATGTCCGTTATCCTCATCACCATTTTTATGTTTGGAATAATGAGCTGACAACCATCGTGAACTGAACTCCTGTTTATTTAACATTACACACAACTATAAACAGAGGGGTGGCACCATCCCACACTACGGCCAGTCGGCCACATGGTGACGTCACATGCATGCGCGTCCCCACATCCCAAACACTACAAGTATATCCCTGTACACATGACAATTCATCCGGCTGCTTCTGTCTTCTGTCACATCATCAATAAACACTAGTGACCCAGTGCCGTTGGAAGCCATACATGCCCATGCATCACACTGCCTCCACCATGTTTTACAGAAGATGTGATGTGCTCTGGATCATGAGCCGTTCCAAGACTTCTCCATACTTTCTTCTTCCCATCATTCTGGTTCAGGTTAATTCAAGATTCAAAGATTTTATTTGTCAATACTACTATATGTACAGGACATACAAGAGAACTGAATTACCATTTCTCTCTCCTCAGTGGTGTGTGCAATATATATATAAAAAAATGGAATAAGGCAGGAAAAACAACAGCAGTCTATGTACAGTAATGCTACCTGTAGTGCAAATAACGGTAAACGATAAAACCCAGCAATCCTATATACAGAAAAGGTAGAACAGTATGTTACATCCGTAAATCAGTGGTAATATGGCGGCGTGGGATTTACCAGGGATTAGAGGGGGCTGGCGAACCACACTTTTGGTGGTGACACTGGCCGGGGTATAAAGGCCAGGGGCGAAAGGGGCAAGTCCTCTTTCGTCGTAGACGCCTTGACCTAGAGCACTGTAGCCTACTGCTGTTTGACTGGTGTTATTTATAAGTTCATAATAAAAGATATAAATTGCCTTCCACCCTGCTCGTCACTTCAGTAATTATGGACACAACATTTGGCGACAAGGAGAATGTGGTTATGGAGCGTGCTGCAACGAGTTTTCGGCCGTTTCTGGAGGCCCCTGGCGAGCCTCCTGTGTCTTGGCCTAGGTGGTTTACGGCTTTTAGCAACTACCTGGTGGCCCTCAACCTCGGTGAGTTGAAGAAATTGCGAGCAACACCAATTTTAGTCCATAATTTGGCCATGGAAGGACAGAGGATCCTGGAGACATTAGGCGGAGCTGAAACGTTTGAGGAGGTTGTGGAGCTAATGGCGCGATATTTTCACGCGCCGGACAACGTCATCATCCAACATATCCAGTTTTGACAGCGCCACCAGCGGCCAGGAGAGCTGGGGAAGAGGTTTGCGGCAGACCTGCATCGTCTGGCGGCAGAATGTAATTTTGGAGCTCTACAGGACGACATGATTCGGGACCAGCTGGCAGAGCATGTCAGTTGTTCGGCTGCCCGGTCGCACCTCCTGACCCATTCGGGTGAATTGACGTTGACCGCCGCTATTGATATTGTCCAACAGTTCAAGGCAGCTGAAACTATAGCGAGGGACCTCGGTGGAGAGTCATCCTCATCCTCAAAGGAACCTCAGCTAGAGGCGCTTGTTTATTCTGTTTTCATTTTGTTTGTTTTTTCCTTATCTTTCTCTTTTTTTACCTGTTTCTTCTTTCTAACGCCCATCCAGGGACAAGAGTTGAAAATTAGCTAATAGCTATACACTCTTTGTGCAGCACATCAGATTTTTTTTTTTTGTCTATGTTTATTGCATTGTCCCTGTCAAATAAACAAATAAATAAATGACAGCGGACCCTATGGATGAAGACGATGTTGAGGAGGAAGAGGAGTACACCTCCGTCGTCAGAATAAAGTCTACCCCGGGAACACCGAGATGTTACCACTGTGGATCCACTAGACACAGATATAAGTCCAGAGAGTGTCCGGCAAAAGGTAAGTGCTGTGGGAAATGTGGCCTGTTGCACCATTTCGTGCGAGCCTGCAAGAAGTTTGAGCAGGGGGAATGTGGAACTGGAGGGGGCTCCTCCACGAAGACTCCAACTGTCGTGCATACGGTTGTACCTGAGTCTGGTGGCCGTATCTATTGCACTGTATCTCTGGATGGAGTTGAGGTATCAATGCTGGTGGATACAGGTGCAGTGGCTCCAGTTTTAAATCTGCAGACGGTGAAGAGCTTCTTTCCCTGGTACCGCATTCAGAAAACGGCGGTCCCATTTTACGGCTACGGCAAAAGTAGGATTGCCATATTGGGGTTCATTGAGGTGATGGCACGCTATAAGTCGAGGAGCATGGTGGTTGTCTGGGTGCTGGTGACGGCCACAGGATCCAACATTTTGGGATGTGACATGTTCTACGGCTTGAGTTTCTCCATCGCCAGTGACACCAGAGGAGTGGTCGGGTGGAGGTTTGTGGAACCGACCCCTGCCAGAGGTGGACAATGATGCGCTCTGGGATGCCGATTGGCCCAAATTGGTAGAAGACAGCGAGGAGGACCGTCACGGGGCACCTCCCCGGGATGGACCCGATGCCAGAGCCCAAGTTACCCTGGGTGTGGGAGCTGGGTGGCACAGCGGGACCCCCGGGTTGGTAGGCGGGACCGGGACATCAGCGCTGAACAGCACCGGGGCTAGACCAACAGGTGCGCGCTTGAAATGCACCAGAAGACAGCCCTCGAAAAGGGCTTCGGGCCAGACCGGGAAAAGTACCGGGTCCAAATGGGAAGCCCCCCCACGGCGGACAGATCCGGAGAGACTTGTCAGAGCTCCCCTGGGGGTTGGTGATACAGTTCGCCCCAGGGTAGAAGCTCGGTCAAGGGGATCCCATAGACACCATGGACTGTATGATGACCAGGGGTGGCTGCAAGTGGAGGCCACCCAGAGTGACGGCTACTTGGGCTGGTTGGACAGGAACGTGGAGGCACCCCAGCGAGCTGCGTCAGGTGAAGGTGGAGAAGAGATGATGTAGCCCGTCCCCAGAGATTAAATGGTGGTGACGCTCTGGCTGGGAACCACGGAATGGTAATCCTGGGGGGGGGGGGTGGCATTCCACGAGTTGTGTGAAATGACTGTGAGTTGTTTGTTTGGAAGAAAATGTTCAATGTTTGCCTCACAGGTCAGGTTGTATGTGAATTAACTCTACTGGGTTGTGCCCCATTTACATTTGGTAGATTGATTTGAGTGTTTAATTGACCATATTTGGAGAGATTATGTGTGTATATACATAAAACCTGTTTAATAACTGGAATAAGGTTGTTAGGTGCTCTCAGGCTCGATCTGGTGTGTGTTAATGTGAAAAAGTATAGCACTAAATTGGCTGCCTCAACACCGTTTTTTTTTTAATGCTCATGTGTGGGGTGTGTGTGGATGGGAGGCCGCCAGTAGAGTTGGATTAAATGATGGATGTTTGTGTTCATTGTTTAGGATCTATCGTGTATAGGTGTATTTACAGTTTGTTCTGGGATTATTTTCTTTTATTGGAAACACGGCTTGTTTTACATTCTGGACTGGTGAGGAAAGTGGCAGAATAATCTGCTTAGCCGTGTAGGGGGCGCCGGTAGTCTACCCGGCCCCCCAGCCTGAGTTGTATGAATGGACAGGTTATTTGTTTATTTTTGTATATACTGTTTTCCCCTGTTAGTGCATGAGGTGGGCTATGAAGTGGGGTGGATTAATCTGTGTACCTACAATTTTTTTTTGAAGGGAGGGGAAATGTTACATCCGTAAATCAGTGGTAATATGGCGGCCTGGGATTTACCGGGGATTAGAGGGGGCTGGTGAACCACACTTCCGGTGGTGACGCTGGCCGGGGTATAAAGGCCAGGGGTGGAAGGGGCAAGTCCTCTTTCATCGTAGACACCTGGACCTAGAGCACTGTAGCCTACTGCTGTTTGAATGGTGTTATATTTATAAGTTCATAATAAAAGATATAAACTGCCTTTCACTGGCGATCTGTCCAGGGTGAACCCTGCCTCTCGCCCAAAGATGCTGGGATAGGCTCCAGCCCCCCCGCGACCCAAAAAGGATTAAGCGGAAGAAGATGGATGGATGGATGGAAACTGCCTTCCACCCTGCTCGTCACTTCAATAATTATGGACACAACACAGTAAGGGTGCATGTCCACAAAATGCGTTTTTTTGTCACTCGACCGCCCTGAGCATTTTTTTTCAGCGTTTGTGCATGACACTTTGGGGGGAAAAAAAGTCTGTGCCCTGTATCCCAGCAACAGCTTGTCACTCTCAGCTCAACACTTCCACTTTCCTATGGTCAGACTTTCTTCTGATTTTTTAATAGCAGTCTCTAAATAACAATGAACAGGTAACGTGTTTTAGCAGCTCTGGATGTAAAATATGATGACACAGAAAGCAGGAGTCTGAGTACAGACGAGTACCGGCATCCTATGTCCCGCCCACGGAGCAGTTCTGATTGGCTGCTTAGGTCTGACACTGACGCACTCAGCTGCAGTCTTGAAAAGTTGGAACTTTTTTCAGCTCTGAGCACCCTGAGCACCGCGACAAAAAACGGCCACCGCCGAGAGCATTTCAGCGCTACAGGCGCTCAGCGTTGTAAACACTGAACTACATAGAAAATGAATGGAAAATAGCCGCCCAGAACTGAAAAAAACGTGTTTGGTGGACACACAGCCTAATACTCGTAGTTGCAAGTTTGATGTAGTAGTGTAAGTGCAGACAGTGACAGATTGGACTTCACATGATCAATATTGCAATAACAGACAGCAGCAGCTATGGCATTTGTGCAAATGGTTGCAGTAAGGTGCAGAGACATATAGCAGCAAAAGTATTACTGTTAGTGTGCCAGTTTTTCTGTGCCAACAGCTGAGGTAGTTATTGTGCGGATGTGTGCATTACGGTCCAGTGGGGGGTGGGGGGGGGCAGAATTCAGGGTCCTGATGGCCTGGTGAACAAAGCTGTTTAGCAGTCTTGTGAAGCGGGCCCGGAGGCTCCGGTACCTTTTCCCTGAGGGCAGGGGGCTGAAGAGGGAGTGTGAGGGGTGGGCAGTGTCACCTGCAGTGTTGATGGCTCTGCGGGTGAGGTAGCTATCCTAGAGGGGGGGGCAGAGGAGCACCGATGATCTTGCTGGCAGCTTTGACTGTGCGTTGTAATCTTTGTTTCATCTGTCCAAAGAGTGATGTTCCAGAAGGGCTGGTTTATTTTGATGTTTTTGGCAAAGTCTACTCTGGCCTTTCTATTTTTGAGGCTGATTAGTGGTTTGCACCTTATGAGAAACCCTCTGTATTTGCACTCATGAATTGTCTTTGTATGTATTAAATGTTTCCTGGTTGGATGCAGGACACATCCCCAAATTTCTTTTGAAGGGAAGAAAATAATGTAATATACACCAGGGGAGCCCCGCCACTTGGGCCGCCCCAGCGGCCACCCCTGGTCCCTGCCACTGGACAGTCTAACATAATTTTACAGCTTGTTTTTCTATATCATATTTTACAAGTAGTAGATGTGTGTTGTATCCACCTTATTCCTAGCCCCCATGATACCTTGCGTGGATTATGTGTGCAACTTCCGGTACTAGTTTAGAATGTGGAGTTGTCACGGATATGGGACACTTTTCCTTGTTAAAAAACAATGACTTCAGCATCAGAAATGTGGGAACACGGCCTTTTGCACCTCAAAAAGAGTAATATAATCATACCACTTCCCACGACTATCAAGGGATAGGAAGATGACCTTAAAAAGTGGCCTCACAGATAGTAGCTCCGTTAGCATCTTAGCAGTGAGGGTAACTAACACTGTAAACATATAAAAGGTCTGAGCTATATCAGTGTCTCTACCACAATAAAGTTGGTTGCATTTTGTTAAAATATGTTGGACATAATCAAATTTACTTTAGAGTAGATGTAGAATCTAGTCAGAGCCACAAGGAACCACAACACCATGCTTGGCTGTTTTAATGTCGGGGTAAAACAGACAGCTTTACCCCAAAATTAAAATGCTCATGCTGATGTCATGCCATGAATGCTTGTTATTTAACTTAACACATGCAGACCTTTTCTGACAACTGTACAAAATTTTATTGAACTATATTTTGTGATAATTTAAAAATTAATGCATGCTGAAGCTGCTAATATTGAGTCCATATCGCTCCAATGCAGTGCAACAAATGCCAAAAAAAAAAACGTATTTGATATCTTTCTTCAATCATTAAGCCTTAGGATGCAAACTGTTACTGTAGTGTCTGAAATAATGAGGAGGCAAGGTGATGTTTATAATGTTTATTGCTAAAAACTATAACACACATATGGGAGACCCTACCGCGAGTACGGGAGTGTGGCAAGGAGACCGGTCTCCTGCCTCAGGCTTTTATAGTACAGGTGACGCTACCTCCCAAAGGCGGAGCATCACCCCTCCCAGCCTAGGGCACCGCCATATCAACATATTACTTAATATTCCTATCCTACATTCCCGCCCCCCTTGAAAAAACTGCAACCACACTAATTACCCAACCAATAAATGTATACCCGAATCACACTCTAATACAGGAGAATAGGCCTATCCATTCACACCACACTGGTTCAGTGCTATTTAAATGCAAGAGTCTCTGAAAGAAAAATGAGCCACTCACCAAATTAAAACAATCCCTCTTAAGCTAAACACATATGAAAATAGACACAGAAAATGGCGGTACCCATCCCATAAACCCACAGGATACATATATACATGTAAACAGGGAACTCCCCAAAATAAAGACAAAGGAAAAAACACTTTCATACTATGGGCAATAATACCAACATACCAATACCAACATGCCATACCAACATATTATATAATATTCCTATCCTACAGTTACTATTTTTTAAATTTATTATTTGGAAGAAGATGGGTTACTTCATGCAGCCTTGCATCTGGAGACATACAGCCGTGGACAAAATTGTTGGTACCCCTCTGTTAATGAAAGAAAAATCTACAATGGTCACAGAAATAACTTGAATCTGACAAAAGTGGTAATAAATAAAAATTCTACGAAAATTAACCAGTGAAAATCAGACAATGCTTTTGAATTGTGGTTCAACAGAATTACTTTAAAAAACAAACTCATGAAAAAGGCCTGGACAAAAATGATGGTATCCCTAGAAAAGATTGAAAATAATGTGACCATAGGGACATGTTCAACCAAGATGTGTCCTCTAATTAACATCACAGGTGTCTACAAACTTGTAATCAGTCAGTCGGCCTATTTAAAGGGTGACAAGTAGTCACTGTGCTGTTTGGTGACATGGTGTGTACCACACTAAACATGGACCAGAGGAAGCAAAGGAGAGAGTTGTCTCAGGAGATTAGAAAGAAAATTATAGACAAGCATGTTAAAGGTAAAGGCTATAAGACCATCTCCAAGCAGCTTGATGTTCCTGTGACTACAGTTGCACATATTATTCAGAAATTTAAGATCCACGGGACTGTAGCCAACCTCCCTGGATGTGGCCGCAGGAGAAGACGGATAATACGAATGGTAACAAAAGAGCCCAGAGCAACCTCTAAACACATTCATGGTGAACTCCAAGGTCGAGGTACATCAGTGTCAGATCGCACCATCTGTCGTTGTTTGAGCCAAAGTGGACTTCATGGGAGACGACCAAGGAGGACACCACTGTTGAAAACAAATCATAAAAAAGCCAGACTGGAATTTGCCAAACTGCATGTTGACAAGCCACAAAGCTTCTGGGAGAATGTCCTATGGACAGACGAGACAAAACTGGAACTTTTTGGCAAGGCACATCAGCTGTATGTTCACAGACGCAAAAATGAAGCATACCAAGAAAAGAACACTGGCCCTACTGGGAAACATGGAGGAGGTTCTGTTATGTTCTGGGGCTGCTTTGCTGCATCTGGCACAGGGTGTCTTGAATCTGTGCAGGGTACAATGAAATCTCAAGACTATCAAGGTATTCTAGAGAGAAATGTGCTGCCCAGTGTCAGACAGCTTGGTCTCAGTCGCAGGTCATGGGTCTTGCAACAGGATAATGACCCGAAAAACACAGCCAAAAACACCCAAGAATGGCTAAGAGCGAAACATCGGACTATTCTAAAGTGGTCTTCTATGAGCCCTGATCTAAATCCTATTGAACATCTGTGGAAGGAGCTGAAACATGCCGTCTGGAGAAGGCACCCTTCAAACCTGAGACAACTGGAGCAGTTTGCTCATGAGGAGTGGGCCAAAATACCTGCTGAGAGGTGCAGAAGTCTCATTGACAGTTACAGAAATCATTTGATTGCAGTGATTGCCTCAAAAGGTTGTGCAACAAAATATTAAGTTAAGGGTACCATCATTTTTGTCCAGGCCTGTTTCATGAGTTTGTTTTTTAAAATAATTCTGTTGAACCACAATTCAAAAGCATTGTCTGATTTTCATTGGTTAATTTTCATAGAATTTTTATTTATTACCACTTTTGTCAGATTCAAGTTATTTCTGTGACCATTGTGGGTTTTTCTTTCATTAACAGAGGGGTACCAGCAATTTTGTCCACGGCTGTATATAACACACAAATGTCAGATCTGTGTTATCATTATGAATTTCATTTTATTTATTTATCTATTTAAATTGATTCTTGTACTAATGCAACATGTTCAAATAAATCATTCAAACTGATGGATGATATTTGAGGTTTATAAACCTTTTGATCCGCCCTCAGCCAATGAACAGCGAGGGAGGGTTTGACAGGCTGTCCAATGATGACCTAGAGGCGTATCCCTGTGTCTGACCAATGAAACTACATGGTGGCGTGTGCAAAAATTGGATCATTAAATAAAATCAGAAAATTAAATAATAAAAAAGAGAAAAAACTCACCACGACTGCGGGTTAGCGAGACGCCTGCCTCCAGCTTTTGGTCCAGACCGGTCAAGGATTAACTGGGAAAAAAGAGGATTGTCTGAGCTGCATCCAGACCCCTGTGAGCGTCAGCACCTCCCACAACTAGCCCCGCTCAACCAACCAGCCATTTTGCCCCCGACAGTGCCTCCCATAACTAACCCCACCCTCCGATTTTAAAAGAAGACTGCCCAACCAGCCATTTTTGCCCAAACCAAAATGGAGACAGACCCCACGGCCTAGCCAATGGCGTTCTAGAGGCGGAGTAATCCCCAACCCCAGCCAGGGGTGAACCCGCAGTAGGAAAAAACAGTGCACTGGCAATCCAGAGGTCTTTGCGTGAACAGGGACAGATTGAACTGTGCAGAAAGTAAGCCTTCAAACGTGCATTTTTGCCCCCACTTCCCTCCTTTTTTCCTTAATCAAACAACCCAGTAATGACAAAAAAAACTTTTATCTGTATGCTTGTGACGATTAGAGTTTATTTTGTGCTGATACTAGGAAATTTAACATTTCTCCTATTTATATTTTCCATTTTTTGGCGAATACATTTTATTTTGTGCTGATACTGATTCTAACACACACTTTACAGTGCTGCCTAGACCAGGGGTGGGCAAACTTTTTGGCTCAGGGGCCAAATTGACTTTTAAAATTTGACAGACGGGCCGGGCCATCACCAGATGTATATCAAAGCATATCATATCATATTAGCATATCAAAGATAAACATAAAAATGGCATTACAGTGTTAATACTTACATTCACTTTTAGTGGGAGCAGTGTTGTTGATCACCCTTTTTTGCCAGTGCTTCGAAGTCTGTTGTTAGTTTTGTTGTGGCAATTCTCAAAACAGATCTGAGGTGTTCATCACTCAACTGGGATCTGTGGGGTGCTTTGTTGGTGTTCATCACACTAAAAGTCTGTTCACAGACATACGTAGATCCAAACAACACTAGCATCCTCTGTGCCATCTTCTGGATGTTTGGAAATTTTGCTGGGCTTAATGAAGCATAAAACTCATCCAGTTTAAGAGAGTGGAACTTCTCCTCCAAGATGGTGTCACATTGGAGATCAATCTTCCCACCCCAAAGACCTGAACAGCTACAGACCGGTGGCCTTGACATCCCACTTGATGAAGACCCTGGAGAGACTGCTCCTTGCTCACCTCCGCCCCCTGGTGGAACCAGCGATGGATCCACTCCAGTTGGCCTACCAGCATGGCATTGGGGTGGAGGATGCGGTGATCTTTCTCCTTCACCGTTCTCTGTCCCACCTGGAGAAGCCCGGGAATGTGGTGAGGATCATGTTCTTTGACTTCTCCAGTGCTTTCAACACCATCCAACCGATGATCCTGAAGGACAAGCTGCTGCGCGCAGGGGTGGACCAGCACCTGTCATCATGGATCCTGGACTACCTCACGAACCGGCCTCAGTTTGTGAGAACCCGGGACTGTGTGTCCGACACGATCATCAGTAGCACGGGGGCCCCCCAGGGAACGGTGTTGGCTCCCTTCCTGTTCACTCTTTATACTGCGGACTTCTCACACAACACAACACACTGCCATCTACAGAAGTTCTCTGATGACTCTGCGATCGTTGGCCTCATCTCCAATGGAGATGAAGCTGAGTACAGAGGGCTTATCCAGGACTTCGTGGACTGGTGCCATCGGAACTGCCTCCAGATCAACGCGAGGAAAACTAAGGAGCTGGTGGTGGACTGCCGTAGCAGCTTGTTCATCTGAACAATAAACTAGACTGGTCACACAATACTGATGCACTCTACAAGAAGGGACAGCGCAGGCTGTTCCTACTGAGGAGACTCAGGTCTTTTGGTGTACAAGGGGCGCTGCTGAAGACATTCTACGACACGGTGGTGGCATCAGCAATCACTTTTGGAGTGGTCTGCTGGGGCAGTGGCATTACTGCAGCCGATAGGAAGAGACTGAACAAACTGATCAAGAAAGCTAGCTCCGTCCTGGGGCAGCGCCTTGATCCGGTGGAGGAGATAGGAGAGAGGACGGTGGCTAAACTGTCATCTCTGCTGGAGTCCGAGTTCCACCCTATGCAGGACATACTGAATGCACTGAGGAGCTCATTTAGCAGCAGACTACATCATCCCAGGTGCACAACCGAGAGGTTTCGCAGGTCCTTCCTACCAACGGCTGTCAGACTGTACAACCTAAGCAGGGCTGCTCGCAGAGATAGCAAAAAGACATAACAACCTAATAGGTTTTTTTTTTGAATGCAAAAGATGCAATAGACTTACACAATGGTCCCCTCCGGCATACAACTAGGAAAATACCGGTAGCTACGGAGGGTGAGAATATGTATGGGCACATAATCATACCATGTAGGATAACTAAGTAGACGGTTGTGCTGTTTCATCCCATCTAGCAACAATGCTCTGCACTGTGTGTGTTTATACATTTACATATTTATTCCATCTAGCTACAATGCTCCGCACTGGGTGTGTTTATGTTTATGTTTATATTTATATATCTATATATTCATTCCATCTAGCTACAATGCTCCGCACTGTGTGTTTATATATTTACATTTTTTTTCCACCTAGCTGCAATGCTCCGTACTGTGTTTATATATCTACATATTATTCCATCTAGCTACATTGCTCCGCACTGTGTTTATATATTTACATATTTATTCCATCTAGCTGCAGTGCTCCGTACTGTGTGTTTATATACTCATATATTTATCCCATCCAGCTACAATGCTCTACACTGTGTGTCTGTGTGTATATATATATATATATATATTTATAGTAATATGTACATATGTATATTAGCTGCTCTTGCTTGCTTGCTTTTTTTTTTTTTTTTTTTTTCTTGCCTTCTGATTGTTGCTCTGAGTGTTGCTATCCCTGTGCTGTTGCAATCCTGGAATTTCCCCGTTGTGGGACTAATAAAGGCTTATCTTATCTTATCTTATCTTAATCAGTTCGAACTGCAACTCCTGTGGCACCATTTCAGGATCTTGTGTGAAAGGACATGACACCAGCTGAAGTGACTAGTCAATTTTTCCAAAATCAGAGATCGTCGGCCTCCGTCGGTCTATGATGACCATGGAAGAGAATCCTAAATGTCTACTCTGCTGGAACAGCACCACCTGTGGCTGAACAGGCCAATGCGCAAATGGCAGTCCCTGTCACACAGGTCGCACTTGTGGGTGGTCTCCGTGCTGCTGGAGCTGTGGCGGTTCTTCCTGCGGGTCATTTTTTCATCTGCTGCAGCAGTCAGTCTCTCTTCACCCGCCTTGAGCTGTCTGGTCAGGGTGCCTCTCCATTTGGAGCGGTCCATTGCAAGGTCCTCCCAGCGCTCTGCGTCGATCTCCAGAGCTTTCATGTCTCTCTTGCAGACGTCTCTAAAGCGCAGCTGTGGGCGGCCAACGTCTCTCCTGCCAGTCGCCAGTTCTCCGTAGAGGACGTCTTTGGGGATTCTGCCATCCTCCATACGGTGAACGTGGCCTAGCCAGCGGAGCCTGCGCTGCCTGAGTAGAGTGAACATGGAGGGAAGGACAGCGCGGGACAGAACTTCTGTGTTGGACACTTTGTCCTGCCAGGATATGTCCAGGATGCGGCGAATGCAGCGCAAGTGGAAGGAGTTCAGTCTCTTTTCCTGCCGGGCGTATGTTGTCCACGTCTCACTCCCATAGAGCAGTGTGCTGATGACGCAGGCGTTGTACACTGCCATCTTCGTCTTGACAGAGAGTTTGGGATTCTCCCACACTCGTGTGGTGAGGCGAGCGAGTATGGAGGCTGATTTTCCAATCCTCTTGTCGATCTCTGTATCAAGGAAGAGGTTGCCGCTGATCGTGGACCCCAGGTACGTGAACTGATTCACGACCTCCAGCTCGTAGTCGTCGATGGTGATGGTTGGTGGTGCTTCCGTGCCTTGTGCCAAGACGTTAGTCTTCTTCAGGCTGATGGTAAGCCCAAAGTCCTTGCATGCCTGGGAGAAGCGGTCCACCAGGGTCTGAAGCTCCTGCTGTGTGTGGGTCGCGACGGCAGCGTCGTCTGCGAACAGCATGTCTCTGATTAGAGCCTCGCATACTTTGGTTCTGGCTTTCAGGCGGGCGAGGTTGAAAAGCCTGCCGTCAGATCTTGTGTGCAGGTAGATTCCCTCTGTTGCTGTGCTGAAGGCATGCCTCAGGAGCATAGCAAAGAAAATCCCAAAGAGGGTTGGCGCAAGTACACAGCCCTGTTTCACTCCGCTGCGTATGTTGAATGGCTCTGAGACGTTGCCGTTGTGCTGCACTATCCCCTGCATGTTGGTGTGAAACGATTTGATGAGGCTTTGCAACTTTGGTGGGCATCCTATCTTTGGCAGGATCTTGAAAAGGCCCTCTCTGCTGACCAGATCAAACGCTTTGGTGAGGTCGATGAAGGCGACGTACAGAGCCTTCAAAATCAGAGAACCGATGGCAGAATTCTCCATGCAGGTCATCCAGTGATTTCCTATATTTTTTCACATGTCGAGGGGCCTCTTTCAGTGTGGCCAGCGTGGGGAAATGAGTGAATGACTTGTTTGACATTTGTTTTGAGAATAAAGCTAGCTTGGTTTTGAAGGCTCTGACGTTTGTGTGCATTTCATGCACAAACTGGTCTTTCCCTTGTAGCTTCACGTTCAGCTCATTCATGTGTGTCAGTATGTCCACAGCAAAAGCTAAATCACAAAGCCAATCGGTATCACTCAGCTCAGGAAAATCGTCAGCTTTCTCAAGTTGCTCCAAAAATGAGATCATCTCCTGTTTCAGCTCCCACACTCGTTGACATACTTTCCCCAAACTTAACCAGTGGACATTGGAATCGTAAAGCAAGTCCCAGTGATCAACGTCAGTCTCTTCAAGAAACTTAATAAACTGACGATGCTGAAGTCCCCTCGTTCAAATAAAGTTAACAAGCTTTACAACTGGCTTCACTACGTGGTCAAGCTGCAATACGGATTTGCACAGTGCTTTCTGGTGGATTATGCAGTGTAAGAAAATTACCTCCTGTTCGGGGTTGTCCTCTTTCACCCTCTCCTGGATTCTTTTGAGCAACCCGACATTTTTTCCTGTCAGATTTAGTGATCCATCTGTGGTAACGTTGGCGAGCTTACTCCAGGGTAGCTTGTGCCTCATGATGACCTCCGACACGCTGTTATACAAGTCCTCTCCCCGCGTTTCCCCTTTTAGGGATTCCATGGCCAAAATCTCCTCCGTTATCTCAAAATTGTCATTAATCCCTCTGATGAAAATTAAAAGCTGATTGGTGTCCTTAATGTCATGACTTTCATCCAGTGCCAAGGAATATAATGTAAATAACTCCGCTTTTTTGTTTAGCTTGCTAGCTAAGTTTTCATCAATCAGCTCAACATGGCAAGTCACTGTCCTGCATGATAAGCTAATTTTTTCAAATTTGTTTTTGCTCTCAGGACACAAGGTACCTGCTGTCTCTACCATGCACTCTTTGAGAAACTCCCCTTCGGAGAAAGGCTTACTGATCTTTGCTAATTTGAATGCCAGCAAATAACTTGCCTTCGTGCTTTATTCTTGTATGGCAGTTTGTCGGATAAAGGTGTTTTGCTGAGCATGCAATTTAGCTACCAACCTCCGAGCAGTAGCCGTCCATTCTTGTGTTGACTGGTTGTTAGCATAATTAGCGCTGGTGGAAAAGTGACGACTGACGTTGTATTCCTTTAAAACCACTACGGTTTCTTGGCAAATAAGACATACAGCCTTTGACCGGACTTCAGTGAAAAAGTATTTAGTTGTCCATTCCTCGTTAAACACTCAGCACTTGCTGTCGACTTTTCTTTTCTTTGGCCCACTCATTGTTGCGAATGGGTTCTGCTGTCAGAGCAGTAGCAGAGTAATAACAAAGAGTAGCTTGGGCTCTGCAAAATTGCTGCGCCTAATGTGCCACCTGGTGGAATTACCAGGCATTACAGGACAAGGTCAAATGAATGCAGTCATAATTATGATATGATTTGGGCAATTATGTACCAATCTTTGGGGGGCCGGATTAAAAAGACCAACTGGCCGGATGTGGCCCGCGGGCCATAGTTTGCCCACCCCTGGCTTAGACACATCATCAGTGATGTAACCTGTGGTCATTGGGTGTTTCGGGTCAATATACATCATACACCCTCTCACAGGTGACCCAGCCATGGTTGATCAAACCCCGACTTGTGTCTAGGTGGCTCGAGACATCCACGGATCACTCCTTCTGATCCACAGCCATCGTGATGCTCTTTCAGCAGCATCAATGATGTTCTTGATGGCTTTCTTGTTGAGTCTCCCCCTGATCCCCAATTGGTTGAGGGCCCTGCAGAGTGACTGACCGACAAAACCTCGACAGCCACCCTCTATGGGGTAGAGCCAGGTCTTCCATCCCCTACTGCGGCAATCACCAACAGGCTCCCTATACTTGGCCCTCTTCCTTTCAAAGGCCTCTTCAATCCGGTCTTTCCAGGGCACAGTCAGTTCCAACAAGATCACCTGCTTGGAAGATTCTGATACAAGAACCATGTCTGGTCTAAGTGTGGTCATTATGATGTTGTCAGGGAATCTCAGCTGTCTTCCCAGGTCAGCCTTCAGTTGCCAGTCTTGTGCAGTTGCCAGAAGCCCCCCCTCCAATGGGTTTGTGCAATGCTGTGGCTTCTCACCAGCTTTGATGAAGGGTATGGCATGCTTTGCTGGGTGTTGCTGCCTGCTGAAAAAGATCCCTGCACTGATGGACTCTGCTACAGCCTTCAGTACCTGGTCATGCCTCCACTGATAGCGCCCCTCACTGAGGGCTCTCGGGCAGCTACTTAGGATGTGTACCAGGGAACCTCTTTGCTGGCATAGAGAGCATGAAGGGGCTTCTATCAGGCCCCGGGAGAAGAGGCTGGTTGGGCTTGGAAGAACATCGTACACCGACTGGATCAATAATTTGATCCGATGTGGCTCCGCTCTCCAGAGCGCTGACCAGGAGACTTTACGTTCCATTGCCTCCTCCCACCTGGTCCATGCCCCCTGCTGGCGCATTCCAACTATCCTGCTGGTTCATGTTTCCTCCTCTCCCACTCTGATTTCATCCTGAACCAACTGGCGTCTTTCCTCTCCCTGGACTGTGCTGTACTGAGGTCTTGGGTTCCTCCCAGGGCCTGCCCACCCTGCTGCAACTGTCCCTACCAACTCTTTAAACTGCAGCCATGCCTCAGTCTCTTCAGCGACTTCATGGGCTTTGAATTTCCTGCCCGTCTTCACCTGAATACCAGCCAATGAGACTGATGTCACTAGAGTCTCTGTACAGCATCACTTCTCTTGCCCGGGAAACTATGAATTCCTCTGACAGACTACTGAAGGGGAGTTGAAGCTTGTTGTTTCTCCCATATAAGGTGATGCTGCTACTACTACTACTACTAGAAAATTTAACATTTCTTCTATTAAAAAAAGCATTTTATATTTTTAAATGACCACACAACATTGTAAGAATTGTTTGTGTGAAACAATTTACTCCGGGATTTCTCCGGTTTCCTCCTACATGCCAAAAACATGCAAGTTAGGTTAATTGGCATCAAACTGGGGATTCTAAATTGTCCTTAGGTATGACTGTGAGAGTGAATGGTTGTCTGTCTCTCTGTGTTGGCCCTGTGATGGACTGGCGATCTGTCCAGGGTGTACCCTGCCTCTCGCCCAAAGATACTGGGATAGGCTCCAGCCCCCCCGCGACCCAAAAAGGATTAAGCGGAAGAAGATGAATGAATGAATGAATGAATCCCAAAACTTGTACGTGATATTTACCAACAGTTAAAGTATTTTTATTCAAGCAAACCTTTATGCTGTGATCTGAAGAAAAGAATCAGAATCAGAATGAGATTTATTGCCATTGTTCATGTAGTACACAAACTAGGAATTTGAAGTTTTATAACTTTAAGGCAGAGTTTTTTTTTTCAACAACTCATGACAACTTTAAACCAGAATTTGGAGAGGAAACAACGTCTCCCCACCACACATCACCCACTGCCCAAAAAAAGTGTTTGATGCTGATACATCAGAGCTGATAACCCCGTCTCCACTTCAGTCTACAGCTTACGTCAAAATTTGGCAGATGGTCATATCAGAGCATATGGGGGTCAACCGACGTCTCCCCACCACTCAAAACGTGTTTGATGTTGACACACACACAATCTGCGTGATCAAATTCTCTGCAGCATGCTACTTTTTTTCCATACTTGCAAAATTATTCCACTTACATTAATCAAAGATTTATTCTGTTCAAAAACTATAGATAGATAGATAGATAGATAGATAGTTTATTTCGAACAAAAAAAAATATAACAAAAACAAACAAATGGCAAATGCAATTAACAGTATACACTGTTCGAAAGGGAGAAGGAAGAAGTGAACACTTATTAATTCCATCTCCTCTTTTCCATAAATACACCCATGTGAATTTTATACAAATTACCACCTTTAAGACCCCAAGTAAACAATTTACTGTATTTTTTACAAATCAACATTAACACCCATCCATCCTAACATACATTGATTTAAAAGTGTGGTTTACTTTACAGTAGCAAATTTAACATTCCTCTGACTGACAGCCCCCACCAGTCACCAGATGTGACACATCACCCACCAGTCAAAAAGTGTTTGATGTTCACACACACACACACACACACACACACACACACACACACACACACACACACACAAAGTTTCCTTTTTAGGTATGATTTTTTTTTATTATTATTTCTCTAGCGAAAAATACTGAATACCCAGCACAGTGGCACCATCCCTTCTTCCTCTCTATCAGTCTCAAACCATACAGCACAGGCCCACATGTTTCAACTGAAACACAATGGCAATCAAATTATTTCTTACACTCAGGTGTGTCACGATATGATCTGTACTTGAATAGTGTGAAACCAAAAGAAAATATTATATTTGTAAAGCTATATATACGTATATATATATATATATATATACACAGTATATATATATATATATATATATATATATATATATATATATATATATATATATATATATATATATATATATATACAGTATATATATATATATACACACACACACACACACACACACACACATATATATAAATATACAGTTAGGCCCAAAAATATTTGGACAGTGACACAAGTTTTGTTATTTTAGCTGTTTACGAAAACATATTCAGGATAAAATTATATAATCAATATGGGCTTAAAGTGCAGACTCTCAGCTGTAATTTGATAGTATTCACATCCAAATTGGAGGAAGGGTTTAGTAGTAGTAGTAGATTAGTTTATTTGACAGGGACAGTGCAATAAACATAGACAATAGGAATTACAGCTCTTTAATACGTAGCCGCCTCTTTTTCAAGGGACCAAAAGTAATTGGACAATTGACTCAGAAGGATGCAAAAAAAAAATAATAAGGCTTCATGGGCTCTTCCCTCGTTAACCTGTCATCAATTAAGCAGTTAAAAGGTCTGGAGTTGATTCCAGGTGTGGCGTTTGCATTTGGAAGCTGTTGTTGTGAACACACAACATGCAGTCAAAGGAGCTCTCAATGGAGGTGAAAGACCATCTGAGGCTGAAAAAAAAAAGAAGAAATCCATCAGAGAGATAGCAGAAATGTTAGGAGTGGCCAAATCAAGAGTTTGGTACATTCTGAGAAAAAAAGAGTGCACTGGTGAACTTGGGAACTCAAAAAGGCCTGGTCGTCCACGAAAGACAACAGCGGTGGATGATCACAGAATCCTTTCCATGGTGAAGAACAACCCTTCACAATATCCACTCAAGTGAAGAACACTCTCCAGAAAGTAGGTGTATCAGTATCTAATTCTACCATAAAGAGGAGACTTCATGAGAGTAAATACAAAGGATTCACCACAAGGTGCAAACCATGAATCAGCCTCAAAAATAGAAAGGCCAGAATTGACTTTGCCAAAAAACACCTAAGAAGCCAGCCCAGTTCTGGAACAGCATTCTTTGGACAGATGAGACTAAGATCAACCTGTACCAGAATGATGGGAAGAAGAAAGTTTGGAGAAGAATTGGAACAGCTCATGATCCAAAGCACTACATCTTCTGTAAAACATGGTGGAGGCAGTGTGATGGCATGGGCATGCATGGCTTCCAATGGCACTGGGTCACTTGTGTTTATTGATGATGTGACAAAAGACAGAAGCAGCCGGATGAATTCTGAAGTGTATAGGGATATACTTTCTGCTCAGATTCAGCCAAATGCAGCAAAGTTGATTGGACGGCGCTTCACCAATGATCCAAAACATACTGCAAAAGCAACCCAGGAGTTTTTTAAAGCAACGAAGTGGAATATTCTGCAATGGCCGAGTCAATCACCAGATCTCAACCCAATCGAGCATGCATTTCACTTGCTCAAGACAAAACTTAAGGCAGAAAGACCCACAAACAAGCAACAACTGAAGACAGCTACAGTAAAGGCCTGGCAAAGCATCACAAAGGAGGAAACCCAGCGTTTGGTGATGTCTATGGGTTCCAGACTTCAGGCAGTCATTGCCTGCAAAGGATTCTCAACAAAATATTGAAAAGTAACATTTTACTTAGGGTTATGTTTATTTGTCCAATTACTTTTGAGCCCCTGAAATGAGGAGCGTTTGTATAAAAATAGCTACAATTCCTACATGTTTAATCATATATTTTTGTTCACCCCCTTGAATTAAACCTTAAAGTCTGCACTTCAATTCCGTTGTAGTTGTTTCATTTCAAATCCAATGTGGTGGCATGCAGAGCCCAAATCATGAAGATTGTGTCACTGTCCAAATATTTCTGGGTCTAACTGTATATAATCAGATTCCTCCACACAGCTCGGTCCATCGCCCTCCGCTGCCAAGAACTCCTGGCCTTGTTAACCCGGGCGACATCCGAGCCGGTATGAGTTGCTTTCTGACTGACTATTTCATGAAACTGCTTGCAAAGTATTTGAATACCGCTAGCTTTTGCTGGACTAGCGGCACATTCTTGGCAGATACAGGGATTATCAGTGGCAAGGACAGGCCAAGACAAACTGACTCCAGTATCTGTTGCAGTGACTGACCAGATGATAGGTTTGTTTATCTCTGCTCTTTGTGTAGTGCATGTCACAATGCATCAACTGGAAAAAGTCCACCACAGACCTTGCGACAGATGTGCTTATCTGCCAGGATGTCCAGTCTCACCTCGTGTAACTGGGAGTGGTCCACTACAGACCTGTGACAGATGTTGTTTTTAGTTCTGCCAAGATGCCCAGTTTCACCCTCCACACCCTCGGAAGGGCGGGGTTGCCGGTTGAGTCGCCGACGGCCCGACCCATGACATGAGACAGGTAGGAGGAATCTGATCAGACCTAAATGAAACAGTCATTGTCGCCCCCGACAGACTGCTATGATGGTGATGGTGGTGATGATATATAAACTTTAACAACCCCCATACATTAGTTTACTTACAGCACAGTTTGATTTAATGCTCTATGTGCCATGCAGGAGAGGAAATATCGCGTATGTGGTAGACATACAGCCTTTCTTTTGAGATCAACTGGAACACTGATGTTTCACACTCCAGGCTTGTAGATCAATGGTTATGTTACTTTCTTCTTCATCAGTCACTCCATGTTCATTTTCTGACGCATTTGAAGAATCAGATGATCATACATGGGCATCAAATCCATAGTCGCTTAAATCACTCTCACTGCCTGAGGTAGCAGCCACTCCTTCTGATTCTAAAGGGACCTCAAGCTTCCAAATTTGTTGATCTTGGACTGTGCTGAGGTAGTGAATCTAGTGATGCATTTTGGTCAGTATCCCCATCTTCATCACTGCTTTCATTTAACATAGAACGTACAGCAGCTTTACAGAATCTCCCATCTTCTGTGGTAGCTCATTTTTGTATCACCAGCTTTACTGTACTAAAAGGAAACAAAATTTATTTTGAGCAAGTTTGTAAATTTAAAATGAAAGCAAAAAAAAAAAAATTGATAAAAACTGCATGTGTTCGTGTGCACAGATGAATGAGATGATACAATGTTAATATATTCAGTTCAGTAAGAACTGATCACTTTGTAATCTAAAAATAAATAAAATTGCATTAAAACTAATGTAAATGAACTATTCAACCTTAAGTGTATTTCAAAGAAATAATTTTCATTCTCCATTCCCCCAGCCTTCACATACATTAAACATAAAAATAAATAAGCCTAATTGGTGCGGAAGAAGATGGATGGATGGATGGATGGTCAGAACCGCTTAAATCTAGAAAATATGCTATTGTTTTTTGTTTTTTGTCTCCAGTATTTCTTGAGCAACATGCATACAGCTAGTTGTACTATTAATTGCATGATGTGGGATTAAAAACTTGGATTAAAAAAAAATTTGCTTGGCCAGGATATATTATTGCCAGCCAGCGGGATGAGGCCCCTTCTGTGATCCGTGCAGGTTGTAGCATTATGCTAAAAAAAGGTAATACTGTACTTTTAAAGTGAATTTTTCAAAACCAGAACAAAAAAGCACATGTTTATAACAATCTACAATCAACATGATCAACTGGTAAATTCAATTTGAATACTACAAAATGAAAACACCGATCAAGGGCCTACATGTTCAACCACTGGTATTCACCATGTGGCATGCGCGAGTTTCTATTTTATTGATGAAATTTTGAATAACCAAAAGTAATCAGTAATGAATGCCGTTTTGTCATTATAAATATAATATTTAGGTTAGTGCATGTAAAAAAAAAACTTGCCCACACTGTTTCACATGATTCAGACGGTTGTGAGCAACATAGATTGATTGCAAGAACAATACGGTCTTATCTGGTTATATTATATACTCCTCGAAAGAAATAACACCCCTGATGTTCAAGATTTTCTTACCTGTATGAGGATTAATGTGCTTTCCGACGAACAACAATATAGAGAATGAATCAGGCGAGACACAAGCAGCTGTGTTTAAAAAGTTCTTCTTCTTCTTTTAGATTTGATTGGCAGTTGGCAACCAGCTTACAGGTGCATTACCACCACTGACTTCTTCTTCTCTCGGTTACTTGCAGATAGCAAACAACTGAAAGGTGCATACCGCCACCTACTGTACAAGAGAGTGTAACATTATGTCATCTGAGCCCGACCCCTAAAGTCTATGACTTAATCCTGTGTTATTTAAAAAAGAAAAAAGAGCCCTTCTCGTGATTCTTAGTGCCTCTCCATCTCCATCTGTTCCCAGAATGCCAGTTAAATCCCATTCCCTACCGGCCTCTCGAACTTCATTTTTCATTCTCTTTCATTTCCATACTTGTGACAGTGTAATAAGATGTGCTCGACATTTTCTTTTTCTCCACATTCTCTACATTTGTCACTTTCGCTTTCCCCATGGTGAGTAAAGTGCCATTTAAACCTGTATGATCCAGCCTGAGTCTTGCCATAATGATTTCTTCCCTCCTGTTAGTTGTTTTATAATTCTTTATTGCAATAGATTTTTGTATTTTGTAGTGCGATCTACCTTTATGATCTTCATCCCATCTTTTTTTGCCATAGCTCAGTTCCTTCTTTCTCAATTACTGCTTTCCCTTCACCTTTTCAAGAGGCAATGGTATAGTTATTTCTTTCCCTAGAGCACTTTTAGCTAATTTGTCTGCACAGTCGTTCCCTTTCAACCCTTCATGTGCAGGAACCCAACAAAACTGAACTTCTCCACCACCCCAGTGTACCCTAAATAAACTGTGATATAGCTCAATCACCAAGTCTTCCCTTGTAGATTTTAGTGTCTTTATGGTTTTTAAAGCTGCAAGTGAATCTGTGCACACCACCACCCGGTCCGGTCTGACCTCCTCCACCCACTGCAAACCAATAATTATTGCCACCATCTCTGCTGTAAACACGGATGTATTGTTGGAGAGTCTTTTTGAGATGGTCACTTTAAACTCTGGAATGTATACTCCCAACTCCAACAGAGCCCTCTTTTTTCTTTGAACCGTCAGTATAGAACTGTAAATAGTTATAGTAATTGTTTCCGAGGTAAATGCTTGTTTTAATACCAACTTCACTCATATGCCAATCTTTTTTCCTCATTAGCAGACTAATATCTACTTAGTAGTGTTAGGAATATCAATAGTGTGTAGTCCATACATTCTGGCTTTTCTTTCAATTGTCCACCCAAACCTGTGTCTCTGGAAGTTCGAATATTCCCAGCAGTCTTGTAGTGTTGTTTTTGAAATATTTGCTTCCTCACTTCCTTTCAGCTTGACCCAGTATGATAATGCGAGTTTAAACTCTTCTCAAATCCAGTGGCATTTCTCCTGCTTCTATTAAAACTGCATTGTTTGGTGTTGTTTTGTTGGCTCCAATGCACAGGTGAAGCACTCTATGCTGCATTCTATTTTTTCCCAGAGTCGTCTTTGCCGCTGCTCCATAAATCATGCATCCATAGTCTATTATCAATCTCATTAGTGCTCTGTAAATGTCAATTAATGCCTGTTTATCTGCACCCCATTCGTGTCCAGCTACAGCTTTTATGAGATTAATGACTTTTTTGCACTTTGTCTCCAGATTTTCAACATGAACTAAGATAAGATAAGATAAGATAAGCCTTTATTAGTCCCACAACGGGGAAATTCCAGGATTGCAACAGCACAGGGATAGCAACACTCAGAGCAACAATCAGAAGGCAAGAAAAAAAACAAGCAAGCAAGAGCAGCTAATATACATATGTACATATTACTATAAAATATATATATATACACACACACACACAGACACACAGTGCAGAGCATTGTAGCTGGATGGAATAAATATATGAATATATGAACACACAGTGCAGAGCATTGTAGCTAGATGGAATAAATATGTAAATATATAAACACCCACAGTACGGAGCATTGCAGCTAGGTGGAATAAATATGCAAGTATATAAACACACACAGTGCGGAGCAATGTAGCTAGATGGAATAATATGTAGATATATAAAAACACAGTGCGGAGCATTGTAGCTAGATGGAATAAATATATAGATATATAAATATAAACACACCCAGTGCTAACTCTCCATGTGTATCCACTGTCAAACCACAATCCTAGATATTTGAACTCACTCACTTTCTCTATTGGTTGATTATATAACATTAATGGTTCTGTACCAGTTCTGCGTTTTGTTTTTTTTTTTGGGGGGGGGGGGTTGTTTTTTTGTGAAAATCATATAGCAGGTTTTACTGTTTGAAAATTTAAATCCCCACTCATATGACCACTTTTCAACTTTTTCCATTGCTTTCCTGATGTTTTTGAACAAAAATTTCTCATTTCTTCCCCTCGTCCATATGGCTCCATCATCTGCATATAGTGCTGTTTTGATGGATCCCTCTTGATCCTCAAACAAGTCATTAATCATTATGTTGAATAAAACTGAGCTTATCACACTCCCCTGAGGAACACCATTTTCTATTTCAAAGTCTTTAGAAACTTCTGATCCTACTTTAACCCTAATTGTCCTGTGTGTTAAAAAAAATAAATAAATCCATGATCCAATTATTCATCCTACCACCAATGCCCATTTTATTCAGTTTGATAAGAAGTCCATCCTCCACAGTGAGTCATAAGCTTTTTCAATATCCAGAGAAACTATAACCATTACTTCTTTCATTTTGAGAGTCTTTTCAATATCATTACTTACCCTAACTAGAGCATCCACTGTGGATCTTCCTCTTCTAAAACCATTCTGATAGTTGTTTATTAATCGTCTTTACTCTAGTACATATGAGAGTCTGTAAACTAACACCTTCTCCATCCATTTCCCTAAGTGTGACGTTAATGCTATTGGCCTGTAGTTGCCTGGATGAGCTGGATATTTTCCTGGCTTATTAAATGGTAAAATTACAGCCTTTTTCCACCCACTTGGGATAACCCCCTCCTTCCATATTCTGTTAAACAATTTCAGCACCAGTTCCATTGATTGCATAGGCAACTGACGGAACATGGCATAACTTAACTGATCATATCCTGGAGCTGTGTATCCACTGTCATGCAAAGCTCTCTTAAGCTCCGACATTGTGAGCTCTAGGTCTAACACAGTCATATCTTCTTTCACTTCCTTTTTTAAGTTTGCATTTTCTCTGAGTTTATGCTGCCTTTGCTGTCTATGACTCTCACCAAGATGTCCTCCTCTATGCACTGCAGCAAATGCGCTACCTAGGACTTCTGCCTTTTCTTTGTCTGAAACAGCCATCTTCTCCCCATCCACAAGAGCTGGGACTTTAACTGACACCCTCTTCCCACTCATTTCTTTAAACATACCCCAGACATCACCTAGTTCTGTTTTCCTACCAAGGGTGGAACAAAATTCTCTCCATGTTGACCTTTTCCTGTTTTTAATAATCCTTCAAGCTACTGCCCTTTTCTTTTCTATTAAATTTTCACTATTCATATTCTTCCTCAGCTCTCTGAATGCCTTGTTTCGCTCTTTTACTGCAATACTATATTCCTCATTCCACCAGGGTACAATCTTCTTCCTACTCTGTGTTGTTTTCTTAGGTATACTTGCTATTGCAGCATTCAGAATATGACTGGTTACCTGACTTGAACACTCTTCTATGCCACCGTCAAATGTTACCAAATGACATGATTGTACACAGTATTGCCTAAACTTTTCCCAATCTTCCTTGTCAAAACACCATCTTGTAAAATATTCCCTCTTGTATACATACTTCAGTTTTAATGATTGTAAGTATTGGGAAGTGATCACTTCCCATAGTTGTACTGTTCATAACCGGCCATTCACAGGCACTCACTAAAGAATCAGATACCAGAGTCAGGTCAATACATGATGATGTGCCCCTATGCACATCCACCCTGGTACCTTCACCACTGTTGAGACAAATTAACAATCTTTCATCTAACATCTCTTCCACAACATTTCCATTGTTGTCTGTATGCGTGTTTCTCCACAAGTTGTTATGAGTATTAAAGTCTCCACACCATTCCTCTTTTATATGGCCTTCCCCTGCCATAACACTGAAAGTATCTGCTGTCAACTTCCTACATGGGTTGTAATAATTGATCAGCTTAATATTTCCTTGTCCATTTGGCCTACATATTTCAATAATATTACACTCTATATCCTCAGGGAAGGGAATCACCCTATATGCCAGGCCATCTTTAATGAAAGTGGCACATCCTCCTCCATTTACACTGTTAATTCTATCCTGTCTGATTGAACTATATCCTGGAATAACAAAATCTAAGTGAGGTTGAAGCCATGTCTCCTGTACACACACTACCTCTGGAACAACTCGTAGTTCGTAAAGATACTTCTTGAGTTCTTGTCTGTTTGCTGTAAAACTCCTCGCATTCCACTGTAGTATGTGTAGTACCATAATTCAGATATTAAGTTTCAACATCTGCTTCAGCTTTCAATAAAACATGAATCTAGTCAGCTTTGTTATCTTTCACCTCTAGAATCTTCCTGCTGCTTCCACAATGGTTTTGATTTTGTCACTTTTCTTCTGTAGCTGTGCTGCAACATTAATGGTGTGGCAGATAAAAGCTACAAAGTTTGTCCTCTTAACGACATCTCATCATCCTTGAACTGCCGGCTGTCTGTGTGGTGTCCTGCAAATGACGTGGGCTACATTGACAATTGGAGCTCATTTTGGGGAAAACCTTGTCTTATGAGACGAGACAGCATTCATCCCACTTTGGATGGTGCTTCTCATTTATCTAACAATCTGGCATCTTTTTTATCCAAATTACCAAAACCTTGACTACTCAGAGTTGGGACCAGGAAGCAGAGTCGCAGTCTTACACGCCTCTCTGCAGCTCCTCTTCATCCGCCACCCCTCAACTTAGCCCCTGTCTTCCCCATCAGAGAATCATTGTCTGCTCCCTCCAAAGTAAATAAAAATATAATATATAAGCATCCCAAAGTGATTAAGCAAAATATTGGTAAAACTCAAATTAAACATAAAGCCTCTAAATTGAATGATTTGGCCTCTGTTCCTCCTCATAATTTAAAAATTAAATGTAGTTTATTAAATATTAGGTCTCTAACTCCCAAGTCTCTGTTAGTCCATGATCTGTTAATTGATAATCAGATTGATTTAATATCTCTTACAGAGACTTGGTTAGGGCAAGAGGATTATGTTGGTTTAAATGAATCAACTCCCTCTGGTTATTTAAACTGTCAAAATCCCAGAAGTTCTGGTCGTGGAGGAGGAGTAGCAACAATTTACCATTCCAAATTACTAGTTAATGTAAAGCAAAAAACATGTTATAATTCCTTTGAGGGCCTGGTCCTCAGTATTGGGCACTTTAGCAATTTTAGGTTAAACCCAATTTTATTTGCCATAGTTTATCGTCCCCCATCAACCTACTCAGAATTTTTATCCAAATTTGCTGATTTCTTAGCTGATTTAGTGCTGAAATCTGATAGAATAATTATAGTAGGGGACTTTAATATACATGTGGATGTAGATAGTGACTGCCTTAATGTGGCATTTAATTCAATATTAGACTCGATTGGGTTTTCTCAGAAAGTAGGAAATTCTACTCATTACCTCCACCATACATTGGACCTTGTTCTGACATATGGCATAGAAATAGAAAATCTTGTAGTGTCTCCTCATAACCCTTTACTGTCAGACCATTGTCTGTTAACCTTTGATTTTACTATTTCTATTTGGCTCCTAAAGAAAAATATTATTACAATAGATGCTTCTCAGATGATGCTGTTACCAAATTTATGCAGATTGTTTCCTCTATGCCATGTGTCAACACTGTTAGGATATTATCCTCCTAACAGAGCACTACGCTCCCAAAATGCAGGATTACTTGTAATACCTAGAATCTCCAAAAGTACAATGGGAGGCAGAGCCTTCAGTTATCAAGCTCCTCTCCTGTGGAACCAGCTGCCAATCTGGATTCGGGAGTCAGACTCGATCTCTGTTTTTAAGAATAGGGCTAAAACCTACCTTTTTGATATAGCCTACAATTAGGGAGGGATCATGTGTTTCTGAACCCTCCCTTAGTTATGCTGCTAATAGGTTTAGTCAGCCAGGGGACCTCCAATAATGCACTGGGCCTCACTCCTTTCTTCACTCTCAATGAAATTTTTTTTTTTTTTGCTGGTCATTAACATCTGTTTGTTCTCTCCCATAGACTGAGTCCCCATCGTGCTGTTTGCTCCTTACATGTCTGTTCTTTTCATCTTCTCTGTCCCCTCACCCCCCAGCCAGTCGCAGCAGATGACTGCCCCTCCCTGAGCCTGGTTCTGCTGGAGGTTTCTTCCTGTTAAAAGGGAGTTTTTCCTCTCCACTGTCGCCAAGTGCTTGCTCACAGGGGATCGCCTGATTGCTGGGGTCTTTCTGCAACTGTGGGGGTTCCCCCTACAGTTGATAGTGCTATGAGATGACTGTTGTTGTGAAATGGCGCTATATAAATAAAGTTGAATTGAATTGGATTGAACGATCAATGTGTCATCATCCATTTTGCATTTGTGAACACAACAATTCCTTGCAGCGGCCTGATCTTGTGCTTGTGTAGGATTTGTTGATGGCTGTTCTTCCCTTTGAGCTGAACTTCTTTGAGAAAGGCCTGTTTCTGACCATTCCTGCCTCTCTGTCTTTCGAGCTTCCACATACAAGATATTCTTATTCTGATTTCCTGGGCTTGTCTAGCTTCCCTCTGCACAACACATCCTCCATATGCAGCACTGTGGTCACCCCCGCAGTTGCAACACTTTACTTTGGCGTCCTTTTCACCATCAGTGTGTGAATGTGTGTGTGAATGGGTGGATAGCAGGATCTGTAAAGCGCTTTGGTCATCAAGAGATGAGAATAAAAGCGTTATATAAGTGAATGTCATTTACCATTTACCATTTTTCACATTTACCATATTCGTGCTCCCCTCCACATCTTGCGCATCTTAACTTTCCCTTACATTGCTGAGCAGTGTGACCCATCCTTTGACATTTGTAGCACCTGAGTGGCTTTGGGACATATTCTCTGACATTGTAATATAGGTATCCTATTTGGACTGATTTAGGAAGTGTTTCCTCAAACTGGACCATTACAAACAGTGTATCCTTCAGTGAACCTTCTCTTTTACTCTTTAGCCTTTTCACATCCTTCACCTTTCCTCCTTGGATCTCGTTTTTCACTTCTTCCATAGACATGCTCAAAGGGACACCTGAAATAACTCCCTTCAAGTTTGCCGTTGCGCCAGGAACATGCACCTTCATTTGTTCTCCGTTCATGTCATTGCCAGTATTTTCTCTTGCTGCTGTTTACTTGATACATGAATTAACAGCCGGTTATACAAGAACTGACCGCCACTGACTACTTCTCTCGGTTACTAGTGGATAGCAAACAACTGAAAGGTGCATACCGCCACCTACTGTACAAGAGAGTATGTAACATTATGTAATCTGAGCCCAACCCCTAAATTCCATGACTTAATCCTGTGTTATTTAAAAAAGAGAAAAGAGCCCTTTTTGTGATTCTTATTGCCTCTCCATCTCCATCTGTTCCCAGAATCCCAGTTAAATCCCATTCCCTACCGGCCTCTCGAACCTCATTTTCCATTCCATTATGTCTTTCATTTCCGTATTTGTGACAGTGTAATAAGATGTGCTCGACATTTTCTTTTACTCCACATTCTCTACATTTGTCACTCGCTTTTCCCCATGGTGAAACGCCACTGACTTGATTATCATCGCTCTATATCTTCTTCTTCTTCTCTCGGTTACTGGCAGATAGCAAACAACTGACAGGTGCATACCGCCACCTACTGTACAAGAGTGTGTAACATTATGTCATTTGAGCCCGACCCCTACAGGTGCATTTTTCTTCTTCTTCTTTTAGATTTGATTGGCGGTTGGCAACCAGCCCACAGGCGCACCACCGCCATGCACTTTATATGTCTGTCTTTCTGTGTATCCGTTTTTCCTCATAGCTTTGTGACGTTCTCCTCACAGCCTTATGACATTTTCATCATAGCTTTGTGACATCTTCCTCACAGCTTTGTGATGCCTTCCCCACCGCCCCGTGACATTTCTTCAGAGCTGTGTGACGTTTTCCTCCTAGCTTTGTGATGTTCTTCTTCTTCTTTACTCTTGTATATGGGTCTCTGTAGTCCATATCTGCAGCTCATCTCATTATTGTTCTTCCTTTAGACTTGATTGGCGGTTGATCCATAAGCCCATAATGTCTTTGAACTTAAAAGATCCCCCACTTAACAAGTCCTCAACTGCTTCCCAATGTAGCCCCTTAATGCCAAGATATTTTTCTGCTGCTTTCACAATGATATTGATTTTTTCTGTTTTCTTGGAAGTCTTCACAGTGCAGTTTATTTTCCTTCAAAACCAGAGTATCTTCCTTAATTCTACTGCATGCACTGCAAGTCTGCACTTTCCCTGTTCGAGTCCATTCCCACTTTTTTAGCTGGCACTTTTTTTTCGCAACTTCTGCATATGTTAATCCCTGGATGACTTTTATCTGCTAAATTTCTGCTGCTCTTTTGCTGGCTTCACAACCTCGATATGCAGAGCTATGGTCACCTTCTTTTAGATTTGATTGGCAGCTGGCAACCAGCTTATAGGTGCATTACAGCCACATACTTCACTCTACATCACTCTTCTTCTTCTTCTCGATCTTTTCTAGATTTTTCCTTCAAGAAATCTGTCAGTGTCCTACATCTGTATGCCTGTAGTTCTGTCTCTGATCTGTCCATGCAGTTCTTTGTATAAGGAGTCCCTATAAGGAGTTCTGAACAACTCCTTATGTGTCATGTCTCATGCGAGGAATGGCTGCACTCTATATTTGCACTCTTCTTCTTCTGTTACATTTGATTGGCGGTTGGCAACCAGCTCAAAGGTGCATTACCGCCACTGACTTGATTATGTTTTCCTCATAGCTTTGCGATGTTTTCCTCATCACTCTGTGACATTTTCCTCATAGCTTTGTGATGTAATCCTCATAGCTTTGTGGCTTTGTGACAACATCTTCCCTCATAGCTTTGTGACATTTTGACCAAGATTTGGGATTCATCCAGGTTTTGTTGTCGTCACCCGCGTCACTGCTTGTATCACTCTTCTTCTTCTAGATCTGATTGCCGGCCGGCAACCAGCCCACAGGTGCACCATCGAGAATGGGAGGGGCAAAAAAAACAAACAACTAAATTCTTTTGATTAATCCAGTTGCACTTAAATATCTAAGTAGCGCCACATATATTTCTTTGACAGGTTCCTAACATGTTTTCCAAACAAAACTTAAATTAGCCCTTTCCATTACTGCAATCAGATGTTGCCTTTGTTCCCGGTATCCCTGACATTCCAACAAAACGTGCTGAACTGTTTCCGGAGAACCACAATGTGCACAGCTGCCTGTTGGGTGTTTACCTATAATATGTAGCATCTGGTTCAAAGTAGTATGTCCGATTCTCAATCGGGTGATAAGTATATCCTCTTTCCTGTTTCTGCCAAGTTTCATTCCAGAGTCCACCCGCTTTTGAATGTCATAAAGAGATTTTCCTGTATCTATGAGTCCCAATATTCTTGCCACTTTTGCACTATATACTTGTTAATTATCGATTTGCCTTCTGAAGGCCTTACTGAGTGAAATGTCCAAATCCACTGCTTCAAATTTCAATGATTGTTTCGCTAATAAGTCCACATCCTCATTACCCTCTATTCCAACATGGGTTGGAACCCAAAGAAAGCTTACTGACTGGCCTTTACTGTAGAGGTTGTAAATTAAGGAGTGGATTTCTACAATTAGGTCCTGCCTACACAACTGCAGTGACAGAACACTCTTGAAAGCTGCCCAACTATCTGAAGCAGTAACAGCATTATTGCTATAATTTATCTCCAACCACTGTAGAGCTAATATAATGGCAACTAACTCAACTGTGTATACTGATAAGTGATTGCTGGTTCTTTTATTGATAGATATTTTATACTGAAGAATGTATACCGCAGCTCCACTACGACCAGTTGTAGGGTCCTTGGAACCATCAGTAAATGTTACAACATGTTTCTGAAGTTCTGTTCAATATATTTATGCACTATATAATCTGTTGCTGATTGCTTTTGTTGCCTCCTCAGTTGATGTATTTCAAAATCTACGAGTGGAATCTTAAACAACCATGGAGGAATAACAGACCACAGGGCCATTGGGTTAAAATCTACGTGTTTTAATCCTGCCTGCTCAGCAATGGCATCACTTATCCATCCAAAGCTACTAATGTTGGACTCATTGTGTTCTCAGCAATCATTAGGAATAGCTTTTGCAGGATGTAATCTCTTATGCCCCTTCAAGTTGATCCAGTATGCCAGCATTAATTTGGTTCTTCTTAATCTTTTTTTGTAACTTAAGATTTTTATTCATTTTTCATTATATATATTGCATTCAGATCACAGTCTACATTTAAAAAAAAACAAAGGGGCTAGAGTAAAAAAGAAAAAGGAGAAAAAAAAAAAAAAGGGGGGGGGACAAATGTTGGAGCATCAAGTTTTTAGTTTCCATCTCTTAATTCTTCTGGTTTTTCCAGCGTCTTTGGTTATTCTTTCAATATCTGTCTCGTTGTTGCACTTTGTAGTGTGTCCATTTCCGCCATTTTTTTTCCCATAGTCCTTCTTGCATTCTTTGTCGATATGTTAGTTTTTCCATCATACGTATGTCCTCAATAATGTCAGTCCATTGCTCTTGGTCAGGAAGAACTTCTGATCGCCATTTTTTTGTGATTGTTTTTTTACATGCAATCAACAAGATTTTAACTAGATATCTGTCCTCAGCCTGTATAACATTGTCTCTTTTAAGATCACATAGGTACATCAAGTTACAGTTCATTGGTATATTATATCCTAATATCCTCTGTATTGTCACATGTATAGATTTCCAGAATGATGAGATTTTGCAGCATTTCCAAAACATATGCGAGTGGTCTGCATTTTGAGCCCCACATCCCCTCCAGCATATAGATTGGGTATTTGTATACTTTCCTTGAATCTGTGGTGTAATGAAAAAGCGAATCAGGTTTTTCCATCCAAATTCCCTCCATGTTCTTGAATTTGTTGACGTGTGTTGTGTTTTCCATATTTCCTGCCAGCTTTCTTCTGTTATGTTTAAATTGAGCTCTTTCTCCCATTTCTCCTTTATATAGTTACTTGAATGATTGTTTGCCATAAGTTTCTGATATAGCTTTGAAATAATTCTTGTTTTATTTCCTGTATATGAGCTTAAAATGAATTGTATAATCTCGCTCACATCTGTTTGGAGGTTATGCCTAATCTTCATATAATAGTCTCTCATCTGCAGATATCTGAAGAATTCCGATCTTTCTAGTTTAAATTTTCTCCTGATGTTTACAAAGCTCCCGAGATCTTTTTTTCCGATATTGCCCCATGCTGTGATTCCCTTGTTCACCAGATTTTTGTATCCCCTATCTTGTTTTGCCGGTTCAAACTGACTGTCAAATGCTACCCATTTCAATAGTTTTATGTCTTCCTTTATATTATACTTTTGTACTATTTTATACCACAGTTCTAAAGTAAATTTAGTGATTGGGTCTATTTGTTTGATTTGCTTATATGCATCTTTATCTCCTATTATGCTTTGTACTGGGAGTCCCTCAATTTCCTTTTCCATTTCTTTCCATTTTGCCTCATATCCCTCGTCGCACCAACATATGATATATCTTATTTGTGCTGAGTAGTAATATTCCTTTAGACTCGGTAGGCCCATGCCTCCTTTCTCTTTTGGTAACTGGAGAGTTTTATATTTCACTCTTGGTTTTTTACCTCCCCAAACAAATCTCGATATCATCCTGTCCCACTTTGAGAATTGGGCATCTGGAATCTCTGTGGGTATAGCCTGGAAGAGGTAAAGTAATCTAGGTTGTATGCTGATTTTGATTGTCTCAATTTTTGAATTCAGATCCATATTTAAGATTGACCATCTATCAATATCTTTTTTTATTTCTTGTTCCAACCTATCATAGTTTGCTTTATAGATTTTGCTTAGATCTTGAGGTATGTTCACTCCAAGGTATTTTATTTCTTTTTGTTTCCAGTTTAGTTTGATCTTATCAGTTATCTGGTTTAGAGGGTTATAGTGGAATGTCAGTATTTGTGTTTTTGTTATGTTTATCTTGTATCCTGATAATTTTCCAAAATTTTCTATCAAGTTCATCATTTCCATTATTGATTCATCTGGTTGTTCAAGGTAAACTATAATATCGTCTGCAAATAGCCCAATCTTGTGTTCCGCCCCCTTTATTGTTACACCTTTTAATTTCTTATTTTGTCGTATCGCTTGAGCCAGTGGCTCTATGAACAGAGCAAACAAGGTGGGTGATAAGCAGCATCCCTGCCTAGTTGATCTTTGTATATTTACTTTGTCTGTTAAGCTACCGTTTATCTTGATTCTTGCCACAGGTTCTTGATACAGCGTCCTTATGCATTGTACTGATTTTTCATTAAATCCAAAGCGTTCCAGCACACTATATAGGAATTTCCAGTTAACCCTGTCAAATGCTTTTTCTGCGTCTAAACTCATTATTACTGCGCTTTTCTTTTCTTTATGTATTTGATTAATTATATGTATTGTTCTCCTGATATTGTCATGTGTTTGGCGTCCCTCTATGAAACCAGTTTGATCATCTTCTATCAATTCCGTCAAGAATGTCTTTATTCGTTTACATATAATTGTTGTATATATTTTATAATCCACATTTAATAAAGAGATTGGCCTATAGTTTCCGCATTGTTCTCTATCTTTCCCTGGCTTTAAAATGACTGAAATAATGGCTTCGTTCCATGATGGAGGTATTTTGTTGTTGTTCAACGTCCAATTAAATGACTTTAGAAGCTGTGGCGTGAGTTCTTCTATAAACAGTTTATAAAACTCAGATGGGTATCCATCACTACCTGGTGATTTACCGTTTTTAAGTGACTTAATCACATCTCTAATCTCTTGTGTTGTTATTTCTGCTGTTAGCTTTTCATTTTGTTGATTTCCAATTGATGGCAAGTCCAATGTGCATAGAAATTTTTTAATATCTTTAGTATTTGTTTCTTCAGGTTGCGAGTATAGTTCTTGGTAGAAATTATGGAATATTTCTTCGATGTTTTCTGGGTTAACTGTGGTTTTATTTGTGGTGGGGTCTTTAATCTTATATACATTATTCATTGTTTGTTGTTTTCTTAACCGTTTTGCCAGCAGTTTTGTGGCTTTTGGTCCCGTTTCATAATATTTTTGCTTTAGATATCTATTTTTCCTTTCAATTTCATCCATTTGTGTTTCTTTTATCTTTATTTTTTCTTCTTTAATTTCTTGATATATTTTTGGGTCATTTGTGCTTTGATGTTTATGTTCTAATTCCCTCAGTCTCTCACATCTTTGTTCATATGCTTCCAGTTTAGTCTTATTTGCTTTTCCTGTTTCAACAATTAATTTACCTCTTAACACGGCTTTTAGTGCATCCCATAGTATTGTTGGGTCCACTTCTTCATTGTCATTCTCTTGGATATATTCATTTATGTTTACTTTTATTCTTTCTTTCATTTTATCATCATTTAACAGTCCTACATTAAGTTTCCATGTTGTTTGTCGTTTTCTATTGTTTAAATTTATTTCCATGTATATAGGATTATGATCTGATATTTCTGCCCCTCCAATCCAACAATTTCTCACCCTGTGTCTGTCATCTTCATTCATAAGGAAGTAATCTATTCTAGAGTGTACTTTATGGACTGCTGAATAATGTGTATAGTCTTTTTCGAGTGGGTGCAGGTCCCTCCAAATGTCTACCA
This sequence comes from Pholidichthys leucotaenia, assembly GCA_020510985.1. Classification (NCBI taxonomy): domain Eukaryota; kingdom Metazoa; phylum Chordata; class Actinopteri; order Cichliformes; family Pholidichthyidae; genus Pholidichthys; species Pholidichthys leucotaenia. The sequence goes on from CM035846.1 coordinate 170,471,994, forward strand.
TACCCATTTCTGCCAGTGAGGTTCTTATGAATTTTGTTACATGTTTTTTTGTCTTCTTAACACTTGTTGTATCAATTTCATGATCCATGACAGCATTTAAGTCTCCTCCACAAATTAGGACTCCTTCACTGTGTGTTGCTATGAGATCAAACAGATGTTGAAAAAAACCCTTGTCACTTTCTGGTGGGGCATAGATGCTCACTAATGTGATCTGCATTCCATCTATGCTACCCTTTATTATTACATACCTGCCTTCTTTATCCTGGATTTCCTGTTCACATTCAAATTGTATTTTATTTGAGATTAGTATCATAACCCCCCTTTTAGTTCCTCCCTTAAATGAACTGTAGTAGGAGTTCTTATAGCCAAATCTCTTTAGTTTCACATGTTCTGTCTTGCTCAAATGTGTCTCTTGCATAAATATAATTTCGGCTTTTTCTTTCTTGAATTTTCTTATTATTCTTTCCCTTTTAACAGGTGAGTTCAGACCATTCACGTTTAGTGTTATTATCTTAAGATTTTTACCCATAATCATGTTTTTCCATTTTTTTAACTTGTGCTCCTAGCCCCTTTAACAACAAAAATAACACATATTTATATAAAAACACATTAAAAAATCTCGACCTCCGTACTTTGGGCCTTTCTTCTGCCCACTGGTCCCTGTTGGTGGGTGGAGGGATTGTCCTCACCGAGTGTAGGGCCCTCCCTAGACCTGTATTTACTATCCAAGAAATAGTCATTAGTCTAGAAATGTCCAACAAATATCACTTAAACCTCTCCTAGCCGTCTGTTTCTCTTTTACCTTGTCTTCTTGGCCTTCATTTCTTCTGTGTCTTTCTTAATCTTTGTTATAATCTAGGCTTTCAGTTGAAAGCCTTGTAGTCTTTCCTGGGCCCGCTGCGCCACGTCTCCCCCCGTCTTTTGCCGTTCACTCGCCTCCACTCCGGCTGTCGTGATGCGTTCAGGGCCTCCGCTGCTCCTACCGTTTCCTCCGGCACGTACACCTCAAGGCCCCGCTCCATCATGTCCTGCGCTGCCTCTCTGGCTGTGTTGTAGGTTCTTACGCCGTTCTCCCAATGAATCCTCATCTTTGTTAGCGGCGTTTGGAATCTAATTTTTTTTTCTTTCAGCGTTTTTTTAATGTTGGCATATTTCTTCCGCTGCTGCACAATTTCCGCCGGGTAGTCATGATCAAAGAATATCTGCTTGTCGCCGATTCGTATCTTTTTTTTCCACGCTCGTGTCAGGATTCTTTCCTTTACATCATATTTCAGAAAGTTTACCACAACTGACCTGGGTGTAGAGCATGGGTTCGGGTTCTGTGCCGAGGCTCTGTGCGCTCGTTGAATCTGCAGATCCGCTTCGCTGGGCAGTTCCAGCTCTTTTTTTAAGAACTGATCCATGAATTTCGTCATCGAGTTGCCTTCAATGCCCTCCGGGATCCCATAGATGCGTATATTGCCCCGTCTGGACCTGCTCTCCAAGTCGGTTACTTTCTCCTGCATCCTCTGCATTTGTGCCGTCAGGGTCTGCAGCTGTTCGCTTGCCTCGCTATTCCAATCTTCCAGCTCCGATATTCGGGCCTGCGCTTCTGTCATACACGCCCGCTGGGAGCGCAGCTCCTCCATGTTTTCTGCTAGCTTGCGCTCCATTTCTCTTCGGAGGCCCATAATTTCTTCCTTAATCTCTTTTTTCAGCTCCTCCTTAAGAGCTGCTAAATCCTGTTGTAGCTGCCATTTGAAGTCTCTCAACTCTTTACCCAAACTGGCGATGCCAGTGTTCATGGTATCGAGTTTTGTGTCTTCCATTTTCTCTGCTGCGGTCACCTCGTTTTTTTGGGCCCCGTGTTCAGCGGTTTCTCCTGCGTTGTTGAAGAGGAATTCTTTAATTTTACTCTGCTTTTGTCCTTGTGCCCGGCTCCTTCATGTTTTCATCCCTTAGTTTATTGATCCGCTTATGTCGAGTTGGCCATTTACCGATGATTTTTAATCCGGCTAGGGAGAGCTCTCTGTTTAAGCGTTATGTCTCTCCGCCATCTTCCCGGAAGTCGGTTCTTCTTAATCTTAAGGGCATTTCACCTGTCTCTACTTGGATTGCTGATACTTGAGAAGTTTTAAATGCACCACAACATATCCTAAGAGCCTTTGTCTGCTCTATGTCCAAAAGGTTCAGGTGACAATCAGCAGCCGGCATGAATGCAATACATCCACAGTCTAGTGTCGCTCTCATTAGTCCTCAATATACCCTCAACAGAGAGGTCCTAGAGGCCCCCTAGTCCCATCCTGCCAGACATCTCGAAATATTATTTATTTTCTTACATTTTCCTTTAGTTTTTTCAATATGCTGCTTCCAGGTTAGTTTTTCATCGAATAACACACCTAAATACCAAACTACCTTTACTTGCTCTAACTTTTGGCCATAAAGTTTGAAAGAAATGTCTTTGTGAGTTTTAGAGAAGCAAATCATTTAAAAAAAAATTTAAAAGCCCACCGGTTTGCCCATTGTTCAACTTGGTCTATTGCTGCCTGCATTTTCCTCTGAATGTATTCAAGATTACGTCTCCTTATCCATAAGGCCCCATCATTTGCACACAAGGCCTTCCCTATTCCCCTATCGATTCCTTCAAAAATATCATTAATCACAATATTAAACAGAACAGGGCTACACACGCTGCCTTGGGGAGTACCATTTTCAACTTGATATATTTTGGAGTACTCTGTACAAACTCTTACCTCAATCTTTCTATCATACAGGAAATCTAATACCCAGTTGCATAAATTACCTTCAACACCAAATTGATTTAATTTAATCAGCAACCCTTCCTTCCACAGCATGTCATACGCTTTTTCTACATCAAGGAAGACAGCTATCACATTTTCCCTATTTACCTGGGCCTTCCTAATTTCAGATTCTAGTTGTAAAATGGAATCCATAGTATTTCTCCCTTTTTGGAACCCACTTTGAAAAGGAGAAAGACATTCCCTCCCTTCCAAAATGTAATTCAGCCTTTCAGTTACCATTTGTTCCATTGTTTTCCCTAACTGTGAGGTCAGAGGTATTGGCCTATAATTATTGGGATCTGATGACGCTTTCCCTGGCTTTAACACTGGAACTATAACTGATTGTTTCCATACCCTAGGAATCTTCCCAGTTTCCCAAACATCATTAAACAGCTTTAATACTGTTTGAAGTGCACTGCCCTCCATGTGCAACAACATTGTATAACATACGCCATCCTTCCCTGGTGAAGACTGCTTCGATTTCAGAATAGCCCTTTTCAATTCCGATAGAGTGAATGGCAAATCTATCATGCCCCATGAAGTATTCTTCCTTATGTTCACATGTGGGTGTTTGGATAAAGTGCTTTCCCTGCTTTGTCTAATTGTGTTTGGTAGGTTTTCTGAACGATGAATCTTCAGTAAAGTTTGTGCCAAAAGCTCTGCTTTGTCTATACTAGTAATAGCCATTTCCCCATTAATGTCTAGCACTGATATTTTATACTCTGTCCTAATACCACTCATTTTCTTAATCATTCCCCAAATATCGGATAGCTGTGTTTCTCTTCCTATAGTATTACAATACTGTCTCCAAAGCAAACGCTTAGCTGTTTTAATTGTTTTCTGGACGATTGCCTGACACTGTTTGTACTCAATCACTGCTTCCAAAGTATGATGTTTTTTTCACTTGTCAAGTCTAAATGCTCTATTTCTATTTTTAATAGCTTTATTATGAAGCATCATCTCACTTTGGCTCAGCAATAATTATTCTTCTGCCTAAAGACATTTTGTTTCACCCAGGAGTAAGACAATAAAGAATGGATTTTCTTCCTACAGGCCACAGCTGAAATCCCATTCCTTTGTTAAAACCAGCCTAAGGAATTCCCCCTATGTCCGGCTTTGGTTTATTGCCCCCATAAACATGGAGACATGGAGACCTGGCCACACAGATCCACAACTTAGTTAATTTCCTTAAACTCTGGGACATGCTGGATTTAACCAGTCAATTTTAAAGTACATTATTACAAACTCAATTCTAAACCTTCCCTTCTTTTCAGGACTATGAAAAGCAAATGGATTCTGATGTTTTTAATGTGGAAAATCAATAATATGTGTGAAATGCATTAATCTGATTTTATATATATACGCATGCTGGAGAGACTGCTCCTTGCTCATCTCCGCCCCCTGGTGGAACCAGCGATGGATCCACTCCAGTTCGCCTACCAGCATGGCATTGGGGTGGAGGATGCGGTGATCTTCCTCCTTCACCGTTCTCTGTCCCACCTGGAGAAGCCCGGGAATATGGTGAGGATCATGTTCTTTGACTTCTCCAGTGCTTTCAACACCATCCAACCGATGATCCTGAAGGACAAGCTGCTGCGCGCAGGGGTGGACCAGCACCTGTCATCATGGATCCTGGACTACCTCACGAACCGGCCTCAGTTTGTGAGAACCCGGGACTGTGTTTCCGACACGATCATCAGTAGCACGGGGGCCCCCCAGGGAACGGTGCTGGCTCCCTTCCTGTTCACTCTTTATACTGCGGACTTCTCACACAACACAACACACTGCCATCTACAGAAGTTCTCTGATGACTCTGCGATCGTTGGTCTCATCTCCAACGGAGATGAAGCTGAGTACAGAGGGCTTATCCAGGACTTCGTGGACTGGTGCCATCGGAACTGCCTCCAGATCAACGTGAGGAAAACTAAGGAGCTGGTGGTGGACTGCCGCAGGCATGGGCAGCCCCTCACAGCACCAGTAAATATACAGGGAACAGACAATGAGATGGTGACATCCTATAAGTACCTGGGTATTCATCTGAACAATAAACTAGACTGGTCACACAATACTGACGCACTCTACAAGAAGGGACAGCGCAGGCTGTTCCTGCTGAGGAGACTCAGGTCTTTTGGTGTACAAGGGGCGCTGCTGAAGTCATTCTATGACACGGTGGTGGCATCAGCCATCACTTTTGGAGTGGTCTGCTGGGGCAGTGGCATTACTGCAGCCGATAGGAAGAGACTGAACAAACTGATTAAGAAAGCTAGCTCTGTCCTGGGGCAGCACCTTGATCCGATGGAGGAGATAGGAGAGAGAAGGACGGTGGCTAAACTGTTATCTCTGCTGGAGTCCGAGTTCCACCCTATGCAGGACATACTGGATGCACTGAGGAGCTCATTTAGCAGCAGACTACATCATCCCAGGTGCACAACCGAGAGGTTTCGTAGGTCCTTCCTACCAACGGCTGTCAGACTGTACAACCTAAGCAGGGCTGCTCGCAGAGATAGCAAAAAGACGTAACAAACTAATAGTTTTTTTTGAATGCAAAAGATGCAATAGACTTACACAATGGTCCTCTCCGGCATACAACTAGGAACATACCGGTCGCTATGGAGGGTGAGAATATGTATGGGCACATAATCATACCATGTAGGATAACTAAGTAGACGGTTATGCTGTTTCATCCCACCTAGCAACAATGCTCTGCACTGTGTGTGTTTATATATGTACATATTTATTCCATCTAGCTACAATGCTCAGCACCGGGTGTGTTTATATTTATATATCTATATATTTATTCCATCTAGCTACAATGCTCCGCACTGTGTTTTTATATATCTACATATTATTCCATCTAGCTACATTGCTCCGCACTGTGTGTGTTTATATACTTGCATATTTATTCCACCTAGCTGCAATGCTCCGTACTGTGGGTGTTTATATATTTACATATTTATTCCATCTAGCTACAATGCTCTGCACTGTGTGTTCATATATTCATATATTTATTCCATCCAGCTACAATGCTCTGCACTGTGTGTCTGTGTGTGTGTGTGTGTGTATATATATATTTTATAGTAATATGTACATATGTATATTAGCTGCTCTTGCTTGCTTGTTTTTTTTCTTGCCTTCTGATTGTTGCTCTGAGTGTTGCTATCCCTGTGCTGTTGCAATCCTGGAATTTCCCCGTTGTGGGACTAATAAAGGCTTATCTTATCTTATCTTATCTTATGTTAAAAATGATGTTTATTCCTGCATGTTGATTTAGAAGCACTGCTTATAAGATACACTAAGGTTAGTTTAGTTATACATAAGTGTGTAACAGCATATTCCAATGTATTTAAAATTGTGTGTATTCCTGTGGACTGATATCACATTTCACCAGCCTTCACGGAACCCCAGCTTCTTCATCCCATTGGTCCCTTGTAGACTGTTTGTTATTGGACTAAAGGTTCATCGAGCCCCCCCCACGAAGGACGCTCATTGGCTGAGATTCCAGTCAACCCGGAAGCCCGCGATAGCTCAACAGAACTTATAAAGGAGAGAGACTCCCTTCTCCTTGCCCCTTCTCTTCGCTCTTTTCGCCTCTGATTCATCTTTTTCGACTCTTCTCTCTTTCAACGCTCTCTCTATTGTCCATTGTCTACACACAGCAAGAAAGAACTTTGGGGAAGAACAAAGACTTCTACCACGTGTCGCTTTTCTGAACACAGAGCAGATAACTCGTAATTTGTTTATGTAACTTTGTATTTTAATGTTTCTCCTTTTTCTCTTAAATGCCGAGGAATTCCTATTTCTTTGAGCTCAATTTTTAATGGGAGTTAAACTCCAATTTTTATTCATCACTTTTTCTTTGTTAAACTTTCTGTAAAACCACCGTTTGTTTAATTTTAGTGTAAACTTTAATCTTGACTTTATTTTTATAATATTTTTCTTGACCAATCACACACCAGAAGCTATTATTTTATCTAAAGTCCGAAAGTTTTTTTTTTTCTAAATTGAGATCTGATTAGATCTAATTATTCTCGAAGACCTCTGGAGCCGCTTGTCTACAAGGAGAAAACGCGCAGCTCTGTTCATCACACGCTGAAGAAACGTTGTCACTATCTGGCTCCGAAGTTTCAACTGTGGGTCATACAGCCAAGATCCAGCCCCCTTCGACCGCTTGACTTTAAAGGTCGAAATGTGGATCCTGAAATATCTGCGGGCAGATATTTTCCCTAACGTCCACGAAATCTTGGGCTGAGGACGACGCCGAACGAGGAATCACATGAGCTGCAACTTTAATTCATCTGCTGAATTAAACATCTGAGGTTCGGTAATAATTTGTGTATCTAATCAGATGCAAATTAAGAAGCCATTAACATAACTCTTCTTTTCATTAAAATTACGTTTTTATTTTCTTAAGATTAATCCAGGACTTTTCATATAATTAGTAAACTTTCTCCATAAATTTGCGTTGTTTCCATAATCTGTTAACTCAAACTGATAGAAATTCATTTCTCAGTTTAACCCTGGTTCCGAAAATATTGACATTGTTAATCTATCATTTACAAGATTGATTTTATGATTAATGAAATTACTGCAATGTCTGTTAATCATTTCGTTTAATAAATATGTGAAAATGAGAGAAGTTGTTGAGAATTTATTTCATTCTGAGTCTGTTTCAAGCACAGGTATCGAATTCACGGAAAAATTTTTGAGACTGATTATTGATTAATTTATTGAGTGATTAAACAGGTATAAAGTGAAATTAAAGATTAAATTGCTTCTTAAAGATAGAAGCTGGTGCCCCACGAGTGTTATTAACTTTTCTGATGTATATGAAATGAGATTTGATGTCAGATTCCAATACATCAATATAAATTAAATAATTCATACCTGATCATATTTATTAAAATTCCATATTTCCTTCTACAGTATTTTTTTTCACCCTTATTGTCATTCAACTGTACAACCAATCATGTACAGTAGAACGAGATTGTGTTTTACCTATCTACAGTGTTAATCACACACACCCCAAGTGCAGAATCAGAGGGCCGCTGCCATGCAAGGCGCCGCCACAAATTTCCCTCCTCCATTCCATTATTGCTGAGCACCAAGCTGGACGGCAGGAAGTTCCACTTTTATATGGTCTTAGGCATGACCCGGCCGGGATTTGGTGCTTCCCGCGTGAGAGCCTGGTTGAACTTGACTCACTCAGAATGAAAGAAATTAATACATAAGCTGTGTGTGATTTTGGTCGATTTTTAACTCACAAAGGTGGTTCAATTGTCTGCAGCCAGTCTATTGTCTTTGTCTCTGTGTCACGAGGGGGAGGGGGTGAATTCGCCCCCCCTGATTACTGCTGTGTGTGTGTGAGCTGACCAAGAGAAGTGTGGGTTGAAGAGACCCCACTGCAATCTATAGTTTTGTTTGTATTTTTTTGTTCAATGCATGCTTAAGAAGCGTGATTACACAATGAATAATTAAAATAGGCCTGGGAACAAAATAGCGAAGAAATCCTATTTGTTTTCCCCGTTATTTCAAACACCCCGCAGGCGAAGCAAACCCTTGGGGGATTTAATTGAATTAACCATTGTATAAACTTGTTGAATAAAGTTTAGGGAGACCGAAGTTTTCCCGCCTTTGGAAAGCAAGGCGTGGTTTTATGGACTGAAGCTTGAGCTGCATTCACGTGGCACGTGCATGCACAGTCGCGCATGCAACCGTCAAGCTGTGCACGAAAAACTGCGCATGTGTAGATCGGCTAAGCGATGCCATCTTAAGTCTAGGTAAAGTTCCCTGTAGCCGCCATTTTGAGTAGAAATCCTTGACTCCTTGAGTGACGTCATTGGGTTTCCTCTTCCGGAAGTGCAGACGAAAACTGCCTCCATCTTGTGGTGAAACATAGGGACTGCAATTTTTATTTAAACTTCTAATCTTTAAAGACGATTTATAACCAAATTAAGTCTTCAAAGTAACTTCAAAGCAATTCATGTTATTCGGAATAAACTACATTTAACACTAATCCAAACTTTTATGCCAAGAATAAAAGGGAAAAGGACCTGTTGGCTTCTGAAAGTTTTTCTCAGTGGTGAGACCCCACTAACTGCATAGATACCTATAGCAGGAACATACATAAACACTCCTATTGTATTTAATCACTTATGTAACCACATATTATAATCTTTTTAGCTAAAAGCAAACATATTTACACACTTTTAAGCAAAAAGTTGCAAACTTTAAAGCTATATGTGTGCTTACTTTGCTGTTTTTAAATGTGATATGGTGTGATTCCCTTCCCACAGAAACCCAGTTTTAGCTTAAGGATTCCAATGCTGATGTTTACTCAAGAGTAACATTAAAGTAGGATTAATCCTGTGCATTAACAAATTTACAGACTTACTGAATATTTATAATTTTTCCTCTTTCTCAAATTTAGGAAACCACATTAAGCAATTAACACTTAAGCGAAGCTCTAGGTGTTGTTTAAACTCATTGTGTCATTTCTGGATTCATGTTTTCTCTACAGGAAAAGAAAAACATTTAACCAACCAGCATAATTTTCAAATTTTTCCCAGGATTTAACAGAAAAGTCAAAAAGGTGCAAACATTGATTATTCTGTAAACAAGAAATTTATAGATGACAATCAAGACAGATCATTATTGGCTTTACTCCTAAGAAATCCTTGGATACCAAATACTCAAACAATTCACTTGTTTCTAATTTGTAAATATTTTAAACATTTAATGCTTCAAATGAAAATAGGCTTTAACAAATAAAACCAAAGGAAAGCCTTAACTTTAAAAGAAAGTGGAAACTTATAATCTTAAATCTTTAAAGCATTTAGCCTCTTTTGTTTTTGTATTTCTTTTGTAAATAAAATCCTCACTTTCAAAGTGACATTTTGCAAAATCCCAAAGCTAGTTATTGATGACAAATTCCAATACTAGACTTTGAAAATCAAAGGGAAGAAGTCAATCCACACAATTGAAATTCCTGTTTTGTTTTGTGAAACAAATTCAATCCAATTTCAATTCAACCTTATTTATCAATACAGTTTCAACGAACAAATTAATTGAAGCATTTCTACATTTCTAAATAATTTCAAAATTCTATTTCCCATCCTGCAAGCCTACAAGTTGAAACAAACTCTAAAGGAACTTTCAACTATCACGGATGTAAAATAAAAAAATCTCAAGGTTAAACCTTGTCGAACAAATTTAAGAATAATCAACCAGTTGAATTTTATTTTTAAAAGCTAAATAACAACAGCGGTCAAACATGGCGAGTCATCAGACAACCGACCAATTTACCAAACTGGATGACCTTCAAACAACATTGGAAGCATGGACTTCTAATTTAATTTCTAGCTTCACAACACGGGTCAAGGAAACACAGCCCAAAGAATTGAAGCCACTCACTGAAGAACTTTTGAATGAACACACTGAAAAACCACCAGAAGGCAAGGACCTCACCAGTGTGTTAGGCAAGTTTGCACTAGCATTAGTCTCAAGATTAAAGGTAGCCGAGAACCAGCTAGCAAATCGACAAACAACGATCCTATCTCTCCAAAAAGAGAATGAAACACTGAAAGAAAATCTGGAACAATCTCAAGAGGAGAATGACCAAACTCAAAATCAACTGGATGAAGCATTACAAGATTTGGACCGTGCAGAGTCAGAAAAGGAACGGTTGATGCATAACAATGACGCACTTCACCAAGACAACAATGAACTTGAAGATGCCCTTCAAGACACAAAGAAGGAACTCAGAAGAGTTGAAGGTCAACTTGAAAATGTGAAGAAGGACTACAAGGAATGTCAATTGCTCCTAAAGGAAAGACATGAACACCGGGACATCCACCGCGCTCCCGATTCCCGTTTCGAATACGGACGACCACGTGGACAGTGTGCATGTGCCCCCTCAGACCGTGACCTTGACAAGATCGCGCAAAATATCACCAAATTTGTTCCAGGACCTACGGGTTCACCTGATGCCAAAGTCTATTTACAGGACATTGATTACTACCTGCGTAAGTTCAATTCAATTCAATTCAATTCAATTCAATTCAACTTTATTTATATAGTGCCATTTCACAACAACAGTCATCTCATAGCACTATCAACTGTAGGGAGGACCCCCACAGTTGCAGAAAGACCCCAGCAATCAGGCGATCCCCTGTGAGCAAGCACTTGGCGACGGTGGAGAGGAAAAACTCCCTTTTAACAGGAAGAAACCTCCAGCAGAACCAGGCTCAGGGAGGGGCAGTCATCTGCTGCGACTGGCTGGGGGGTGAGGGGACAGAGAAGAAGAAAAGAACAGACATGTAGAGAGCAAACAGCATGATGGGGACTCAATCTATGGGAGAGAACAAACAAATGTTAATGACCAGCAAAAAAAAAATATTTCATAGAGAGTGAGGAAAGGAGTGAGGCCCAGTGCATTACTGGAGGTCCCCCGGCTGACTAAACCTATTAGCAGCATAACTAAGGGAGGGTTCAGAAACACATGATCCCTCCCTAATTGTAGGCTATATCAAAAAGGTAGGTTTTAGCCCTATTCTTAAAAACAGAGATCGAGTCTGACTCCCGAATCCAGATTGGCAGCTGATTCCACAGGAGAGGAGCTTGATAACTGAAGGCTCTGCCTCCCATTGTACTTTTGGAGATTCTAGGTATTACAAGTAAACCTGCATTTTGGGAGCGTAGTGCTCTGTTAGGATGATACGGTAGTATCAGATCTTTTAAATAAAAAGGAGCCTGATTGTTTAGAGCTTTGTAAGTAAGAAGAAGGATTTTAAACTTAATTCTAAACTCTATGGGAAGCCAATGAAGGGAGGCCAGAACCGGAGAGATATGATCTCTCTTTCTAGTACCTGTTAAAACTCTTGCTGCAGCATTTTGGATCAGCTGAAGACTTTTTAAAGATGTTTTAGGACAGCCTGATAATAAAGAATTACAATAATCTAATCTCGAGCTAACAAAAGCGTGGATCAGCTTCTCAGCATCACTCTGAGACAAGATGCTCCTAATCTTGGCAATATTACGCAAATGATAGAAGGCAGTCTTAGAAACAAATTTAATATGTGAATTGAAGGACAAATCCTGATCAAAAATAACTCCAAGGTTCCTCACAGAGCTATTAAGAGAAAGAGTAACTGCATCCAAACTGAAAGTTTGATTTGGAAAGGAATTTCTAAGGTTTTTTGGACCAACAAGAATGACTTCAGTCTTATCTGAATTTAATAGCAGGAAATTACAAGTCATCCAAACTTTGATTTCCTTAAGACAGGCTTCTAACTTGGCTAATTGATTAGTATCATCTGGCTTCATTGACAGGTATAATTGTGTGTCATCTGCATAACAGTGAAAATGTATACAGTGCTTTCTAATAATGTTGCCTAACGGAAGCATATATAAACTAAAAAGAGTAGGGCCAAGCACAGATCCCTGTGAAACTCCATGACTAAGCTTTGAGCTGAGAGAAAACTCATCATTTACATGAACAAACTGGAACCTATCAGATAAATAAGATCTAAACCACTGCAACGAAGTTCCATTAAGTCCAACATAGTGTTCTAATCTATCAAGTAGAATATTATGATCAATAGTATCAAAAGCTGCACTAAGATCTAAAAGGACAAGTACAGAAACTAGTCCATTATCAGATGCAATGAGGAGGTCGTTAGTGACCTTCGCTAAGGCTGTTTCAGTGCTATGATGGATTCTAAACCCAGATTGAAACTCCTCAAATAAACCATTTCCCTGCAGGTGGTCAAATAATTGCGTAGCAACAACTCTTTCTAAGATTTTTGAAATGAAAGGGAGATTAGAGATTGGTCTATAGTTAGCTAAAGCTCCTGGATCTAGCGTTGGCTTTTTGAGTAAGGGTTTAATTACAGCCGTTTTAAAAGCCTGCGGTACATGGCCTAAAGTTAATGAAGAATTGATTATATGAAGAATAAAGCTACCAATAAGTGGGAAGACTTCTTTAAATAACCTGGTAGGAATAGGGTCTAAAAGACAAGTTGAAGGTTTGGATGAGGAAACTATTTTGTCTAACTCACAAAGGTCGATTGGAGTAAACTCATCAAGACAGACATCAATAGAAGGAGTTGTAGTAGTTACAGTATTTAAGTTAACTGTGGGAAGAATCTGATTGATTTTATCTCTGATGGATGAAATTTTATTATTGAAAAAGTTCATAAAGTCCTGACTAGTAAGCTCTAAGGGGATGCTAGGATTGACAGAGTCCTGACTCTTTGTCAACCTGGCTACAGTACTGAAAAGAAACCTGGGATTATTCTTGTTCTCTTCTATTAATGCAGAGTAATAACTCGTTCTAGCTTTTCTAAGAGATTTTTTATAAATTAAAAGATGATTTCTCCAAGCTAAATAGATTTCATCTAAATTAGTAGAGCGCCATTTTCTTTCTAATTGATGAGTCTTCTGTTTTAAGCTACGAGTTTCTGTGTTGAACCAAGGAGTTAAAAATCTCTGATTAGACTTTTTCTTTTTTAAGGGGGCCACCAAGTCTAGAGCCTGATGCAGAGAAGCTGAAACACTATCCACCATGTTATCAATTACAGAAGGAGCAAGCTGTCTATAGCTTATTTCCGTTGTGTTGACACATGGCATAGAGGAAACAATCTGCATAAATTTGGAAACAGCATCATCTGAGAGGCATCTACTGTGATAATATTTTTCTTTAGGAGCCAAATAGTCAGAAATAGTAAAATCAAAGGTTAACAGACAATGGTCTGACAGTACAGGGTTATGAGGAGACACTACAAGATTTTCTATTTCTATGCCATATGTCAGAACAAGGTCCAATGTATGGTGGAGGTAATGAGTAGAATTTCCTACTTTCTGAGAAAACCCAATCGAGTCTAATATTGAATTAAAAGCCACATTAAGGCAGTCACTATCTACATCCACATGTATATTAAAGTCCCCTACTATAATTATTCTATCAGATTTCAGCACTAAATCAGCTAAGAAATCAGGAAATTCGGATAAAAATTCTGAATAGGTTGAAGGGGGACGATAAACTATGGCAAATAAAATTGGGTTTAACCTGGAATTGCTAAAGTGCCCAACACTGAGGACCAGGCCCTCAAAGGAATTATAACATGTTTTTTGCTTTACATTAACTAGTAATTTGGAATGGTAAATTGTTGCTACTCCTCCTCCACGACCAGAACTTCTGGGATTTTGACAGTTTAAATAACCAGAGGGAGTTGATTCATTTAAACCAACATAATCCTCTTGTCCTAATCAAGTCTCTGTAAGGGAAATTAAATCAATCTGATGATCAATTAACAGATCATGGACTAACAGAGACTTGGGAGTTAGAGACCTAATATTTAATAAACCACATTTAATTTTTAAATTATGAGGAGGAACAGAGGCCAAATCATTCAATTTAGAGGCTTTATGTTTAATTTGAGTTTTACCAATATTTTGCTTTATCACTTTGGGATGCTTATACATTATATTTTTATTTACTTTGGAGGGAGCAGACAACGATTCTCTGATGGGGAAGACAGGGGCTAAGCTGAGGGGTGGCGGATGAAGAGGAGCTGCAGAGAGGCGTGTAAGACTGCGACTCTGCTTCCTGGTCCCAACTCTGAGTAGTCATGGTTTTGGAAATTTGGATAAAAAAGATGCCAGATTGTTAGATAAATGAGAAGCACCATCCAAAGTGGGATGAATGCTGTCTCGTCTCATAAAACCAGGTTTTCCCCAAAAAGAGCTCCAATTGTCAATGTAGCCCACGTCATTTTTAGGACACCACACAGACAGCCAGCGGTTCAAGGATGACGAGCGACTAAACATGTCATCACTGGTCAGATTGGGGAGGGGCCCAGAGAATACTACAGTGGCAGACATCGTTTTTGCAAAGTCACACACCGATTCTATATTAAGTTTCGTGACTTCCGACTGCCGGAGACGGATGTCATTAATGCCGGCGTGAATAACAATTGTGGAATATTTACAGTTACTTTTAGCCAGCATTTTCAAATTTGACTCGATGTCGCCTGCTCTGGCCCCAGGAATGCATGTGACTATGGCTGATGGAGTCTCTAGGTTCACGTTTCTGACTACAGAGTCACCAATGATCAGAGTTTTTTCCTCAGCGGGTGTGTCGCTGAGCGGGGAAAAACGATTAGAAACGTGAACAGGTTGGTGGTGAACCGGGGCTTTGCGACTAGGCTTCCTTCTCACCGTCACCCACCCAGTCTCCTCGCTGCAGAGGAGAGCCGGGGAACCGGTGACAGGGGGACCTAAGCTAGCTAGCTCCGCTGCAGCTAAGGGGCATCCGTCGAGATTAACTGGCGCAGACGGTGTTTCAATGCAGCGGAGCCGGGATTCCAAATCAGACAACCTCGCCTCGAGCGCCTCAAAAAGACAACATTTATTACATTTACCGTTATCACTAAAAGAGGCAGAGGTGTAGCTAAACATCTGACAGAGAGAGCACACCAGAGGAGGAGAGGAAAGAGAGGTAGTAGCCATAGCTAGTGGCTCGAGAGCTGGAGAGCAAACCACACAGGCAGACAGCAAAACAGGAAGTGACGATACGTTACCACAAGGAAGTGACGATCCTCAGTATGCTGATGCTACGACTGACGATCGCATCTATCTGATCAAACTAACATCTAACAGGTCAGTATCAAAATTCATAGACAGACAGCCGACAAACATCAAAGCAGACTACATGCTGCTCCGCGAAGCCATCGAAAAGGAGTTCTCCGACGACTGCCTACAGCCAGGGCTAACCGCAGCCTTAGCCGTGAAGCAAGGACGCTCAGAGCCAACACAAGCCTACTTACTACCAGAGACTCCTACTTGCATATTTTGGATCTCAGAATACACCAGGGATGGAAGAAGACCACAATTTCAAGACCCTCTTCATCCAAAACTTCCATCCCACTGTGAGTCACTACCTGGGAGTTACAGCTAACCCAAGGTCAAACTCAATAAGTCAGCTGAGAGAGTTTGCACACTATGCGTTCCAAAAACAGCAACAAAGCCACAACAAGCACGCTGAGCCTGCCACAGTGCTAGCTATTAGCGATGCATCTAACACCTTGGAGTTGGAAGGAGCTCCTCGCTCTACTCCACCTCCTACACTGCGAGTACATAAACAGCCTAAGCATTTTCCCAGCCGACCTCATCAAGGTCAAGACCACACTAGGTCCTCTGGATATCACTTTGGACCAACTTTGCGAAAACCCGACTACCGTCGTAGACCATATCCATGGGATAGGTCACGAGAACGCGATACTGTACGGACTACCATGATGACAGATACCGATACGAAGACACGCGTAACCGCGACAAATGGTCTCCATCCCATCACAGAAGCTCAGAAGCAGAGATCTATCACAAACCTTGGAAGGAAGAAGAAACTCCTACATTCAGTAGAGAAGATATTGAAATTGTCAAACACCTCCTAGCAGAGACTCAAAGCTACAAAGAGAATAAAACTGCTAACATTCTAGCTATATCAGCTGTGCCAACTCAAAACAAGTGTTCCAAACGAAGGAAACGCAAAAAGAAAATCCCTCATGCAAATGAGGAAGGACCAAAGGACTCAACACAGTCCAGTGCTGTTATGGCAACCCAACCACAGGTCACAGACCACTCCTCTAACAACATGTCGCAACTCTGTGTCGAACCAGCGGTTCCACAATTTCTATGCGATTTAAATGAGAGGGGGGTGGCACGGAAATTCTACCTTCCACTGACCCTTGAAGACATGGTGTGTCAGGACGCTGTTTTAGACACCGCTGCTGACATCACTCTCATGTCACACACCCTTTTTGACAGACTACGTGTAGCCGCTAACCGCGCTAACAAACATTTGAAGCTGGAACCCTGTTCATTAGCCGTGCGACCATATGCGCTCACTAAAACAACCCTGTTGGGCGTATCACTACTAAACATGTCCATTGGACCCATGACCTTGACACATCCGGTCTACGTGTCCAAACTTGACGCCATTCCATTACTTGTTGGCAAAGACCTACTAAACCGTTTTGAGCCACTGATTGATTTCAAGAACCTCAAACTATGGGCTCAAACGCAACACCCTCACCTATTTGACCCAACAAGGACAACTGAATCACAGTGCTTTGTTCTGAACACTTTGGACACCCCAAGTCTCACACAACTAGCACTGTTGGAACAACTGCAAACGAGTGAAAGCGACCGCCAAGACCAAGGTGAGTACTATCCTAAAGAAGTCAAAAGTCACCTTCACATACAAGGTCAAGCCAAACACTCAAATGACCTTGAAAACTCAACGGCCAAGCAGAAAACCCCAAACGGCCCCCTTGAAACCCTTGATACCCATGATTCAATGGTGGTGTCACATTTTGAAACCCACCCACCCGCCCATGAGACCTGCATGGTCACAACAGCCACACCAACCGGCTCTCTAGACCCTCTGAAACCTCAAGTTTTTGCGACAATGAACCCAACTTTTGCAAACGCAAGGCGCATAGTCACCCAACCTTGCAACCAAATGATCCATAAAACCGTCAAACACCGGTCGGATAAAATGGTACATGCGCTGCCCGCTTCTAAACCCTTTGACATACCAAAACTGAAACTACTTCATGCGACACAATCTTCTCTGCAGCTATGCAATGGCACTCCTGTTCATGCTTCCGACGAACCATCATCGCCACCGCTCAGAGTTCCTCGAAACCAGAGGGGGGTGATGACTGCCAATGCCTATAACATTCCAGCTGCAGAACACTGCGTCAAAATGACATACAAAGCTCCCAAAGCTGTATTTCAAAAACATTCGGACCGATTCGCCAAACGACACAAAGCGTACAACGATCAAAAACTCTCGCATGACAAACTGCGAAGGGGGGACAAGATCTTCCACCCCACATTTGTACCGCAGACACCTGAAACAAATTTACAGGAAAGGAAAATCACTCCTAAATTCCTGCCCGAGTGGATGAATCCACACATTGTCAACAACAAACTTTGGCCACCCAAGAGCCAAATCCAAGACCCCATTTTCAAATGGGCTCACCAAAATCAGAGTAACCTTTACCAAAACCCCATGGGACTTGTCGGGTACAACACTGTCAAAGTAAATCCATAAATAAGATTAAAATCAAACCTACGTCTGAGAAATAACTGTAGCTAACTACTAGCCTCAAGTACACTCAGTCAAATTTCTCCAAGCAATTAGTTAACTGCATCAAAACCTCCAGAAAGGAAAGGCTGTATTAAAACCAAATTAGCCCTTAAACTAATTTCAAAGACCTCTGTAAAATCTAATAAACTTCAATCAACTTACTATTACCAAATAGTATACACAAGACATTCAACACCATTAGCTTGAGCTAATAATCTTAAAACTCCCATCAAAGGTGAAAAACAAGCACAAGGTTTAGAGTTCAATCTCTTAAGCTCTATTCTGTAATTTCCCAGTTTTGGGATCAATAAAGTACATCTATCTATCTAAAAGAAATCATTCCACCTCTGAGAGGAATTTTCGTTTGCCAACCAGGTATCTAAAGAAAGATCAACAAGAAGATTAAGACCCCAAACCACTCACTTTTATGTTTGCCAAGATGATGGCCCTCCTGTTTATCAGTTTAGCCTTCTGCCTAGCAATCACACCCACTGTTACCCAGTCAGAATTGGGCCAAGCCAAAACGAAAGGTCAAAGATCCTCGGGTGGATTCTTAATAACAGCCTCATCGTTAGAGCCTCTTGTTAACCTTAGCATGCCCACTGTTAACTCGGTCAATACCGCTAAACCGAAACGCCTGGTCACCGAACCACAAATCGTTACCAAAATCTTACAAGACACTGTGTTGGTTTTGAATGCTTGCTCCGAAGCTTCAATCAAACTCAACAAGGTCTTGAACTCTTTGCTCTTTGTGTTAAAGGTTGACTATACTCACACACAGCCAATGTCTATGTTACTCTCAGAAGTAGCTAGAAACATTAGCTTTTCAGTTAACGCTTTAGCAATGAATATGCTCTCTCATCATATCCTTTTTGCAGTAAATCCAAATTTACTTCTCATTGCCATCCAAAGAATGATAACGACATCCTATGTCCACTCAGTTTTTCTGAACAAAAGCCTCAACCACCCTATGATTTGGACATCTGTGGAACCATGGTTTAGTCTAACTAAACAAATTCAATTTGAACCTCCTTGAGTCACTTCAATATTGATTAGTCTGAACCTCTACCTCAAATATGAAAGAATTTTATTTTTGCTTTTGACTAAGATTTTTGGATACATGTATGTGTATATACAAATAATCCTTTATACCTTATTTAGATTTTGTGCACATTTAAACTGTTTTTGAAATTTTGAATAGATATTTTTCAGCAAACCCAAAACATTTATATCAAGTATGTCAAAACCCACATACTTCTAGTTCACTTTTTGTACCCAGAATATTTTTTTAAGTCTTTACAGGCTCATAGAGAACTTTAGTATATCCTAGACAATTATACAATGTTTATATTTGGTCATGCCCAAATTATTTTTGAAATTTCCAGAAGTTTTTCAGAAAACCAAATTTAAGGACCTACACTTTGGAATAGATACTGTTTACAAGCTTAAGACTTATTGACATCAGAACTTTAGTTCAGCATTTGGATCAAGCCTCGCCAAATTGGGATTGGATGCCTAGGATTGCTATCAACGCTGAATCAACATCACCATTGATACCAGAAGGGGAGACTGTAGCATCATCTCACTTTGGCTCAGCAATAATTATCCTTCTGCCTAAAGACATTTTGTTTCACCCAGGAGTAAGACAGTAAAGAATGGATTTTCTTCCTACAGGCCACAGCTGAAATCCCATTCCTTTGTTAAAACCAGCCTAAGGAATTCCCCCTATGTCCGGCTTTGGTTTATTGCCCCCATAAACATGGAGACATGGAGACCTGGCCACACAGATCCACAACTCAGTTAATTTCCTTAAACTCTGGGACATGCTGGATTTAACCAGTGAATTTTAAAGTACATTATTACAAACTCAATTCTAAACCTTCCCTTCTTTTCAGGACTATGAAAAGCAAATGGACTCTTGATGTTTTTAATGTGGAAAATCAACAATATGTGTGAAATGCATTAATCTGATTTTATATATATACGCATGTTAAAAATGTTTAAATGAATGTTTATTCCTGCATGTTGATTTAGAAGCACTGCTTATAAGATACACTAAGGTTAGTTTAGTTATACATAAGTGTGTAACAGCATATTCCAATGTATTTAAAATTGTGTGTATTCCTGTGGACTGATATCACATTTCACCAGCCTTCACGGAACCCCAGCTTCTTCATCCCATTGGTCCCTTGTAGACTGTTTGTTATTGGACTAAAGGTTCATTGAGCCCCCCCCCCCCCACGAAGGACGCTCATTGGCTGAGATTCCAGTCAACCCGGAAGCCCGCGATAGCTCAACAGAACTTATAAAGGAGAGAGACTCCCTTCTCCTTGCCCCTTCTCTTCGCTCTTTTCGCCTCTGATTCATCTTTTTCGACTCTTCTCTCTTTCAACGCTCTCTCTATTGTCCATTGTCTACACACAGCAAGAAAGAACTTTGGGGAAGAACAAAGACTTCTACCACGTGTCGCTTTTCTGAACACAGAGCAGATAACTCGTAATTTGTTTATGTAACTTTGTATTTTAATGTTTCTCCTTTTTCTCTTAAATGCCTAGGAATTCCTATTTCTTTTGAGCTCAATTCTTAATCGGAGTTAAACTCCAATTTTTATTCATCACTTTTTCTTTGTTAAACTTTCTGTAAAATCACCGTTTGTTTAATTTTAATGTAAACTTTAATCTTGACTTTATTTTTATAATATTTTTCTTGACCAATCACACACCAGAAGCTATTATTTTATCTAAAGTCCGAAAGTTTTTTTTTTCTAATTTGAGGTCTGATTAGCTCTAATTATTCTCGAAGACCTCTGGAGCCGCTTGTCTACAAGAAGAAAACGCGCAGCTCTGTTCATCACGCGCTGAAGAAACGTCATCACCATCTGGCTCCAAAGTTTCAACTGTAGGTCATACAGCCAAGATCCAGCCCCCTTCGACCGCTTGACTTTAAAGGTCGAAATGTGGATCCTGAAATATCTGCGGGCAGATATTTTCCCTAACGTCCACGAAATCTTGGGCTGAGGACGACGCCGAACGAGGAATCACGTGGGCTGCAACTTTAATTCATCTGCTGAATTAAACGTCTGAGGTTCGGTAATAATTTGTGTATCTAATCAGATGCAAATTAAGAAGCCATTAACATAACTCTTCTTTTCATTAAAATTACGTTTTTATTTTCTTAAGATTAATCCAGGACTTTTCATATAATTAGTAAACTTTCTCCATAAATTTGCGTTGTTTCCATAATCTGTTAACTCAAACTGATAGAAATTCATTTCTCAGTTTAACCCTGGTTCTGAAAATATTGACATTGTTAATCTATCATTTACAAGACTGATTTTATGATTAATGAAATTACTGCAATGTCTGTTAATCATTTCGTTTAATAAATATGTGAAAATGAGAGAAGTTGTTGAGAATTTATTTCATTCTGAGTCTGTTTCAAGCACAGGTATCGAATTCACGGAAAAATTTTTGAGGCTGATTATTGATTAATTTATTGAGTGATTAAACAGGTATAAAGTGAAATTAAAGATTAAATTGCTTCTTAAAGATAGAAGCTGGTGCCCCACGAGTGTTATTAACTTTTCTGATGTATATGAAATGAGATTTGATCTCAGATTCCAATACATCAATATAAATTAAATAATTCATACCTGATCATATTTATTAAAATTCCATATTTCCTTCTACAATTACAATTATCCCACCAAGGAAGATTCTTTTGTTATCTATAACCTGTACTTTTTGGTATTGTTTGAGTTGCAGACTTGATTATAATTGCACTGACACTTTTACTAAACTCCTCCCCATCAAAAATGTCCTCACTATTTAGCTGCTCACATCTAGTCTTACACAGATATTTACAGTAAATTTATCCCAATCTGCCTTACCCAATTTCCATCTTGTGCCAGATTGCATCGCTTCTTCTTCCGCTTCTAGACCAATTGTAATTCTTATTGGGTAATGATCACTCCCATTAGCTGACCGACTTAACACCTCCCAAGATGTGATTCCTGCAATGGCGTTTGAAACCAAAGTTAGGTCTAACACATTTTCTGTGACTAGGTTACTGCTAAATCTCGTACCCTTCCCATCATTCATGCATATTAAGTCCCTATCTAAAAAAATCCTCAATTACTGTGCCATTTGTATCTATATATTCCTGCTACCCCACAATGTATTATGTGCATTAAAATCCCCACACCAAACCATTTACTGCCGAAATTTTTTTACCACTATTGATTCATGTTCTTCCCCTATTTCCATTATTTTGTAATTTATCCATTATGCACAAAGGTTGCTACACCTCCTCCACTACCAGTTTTCCTGTCGTTCCTTATTGATGTGTATCCTTGAATGACAAAATCCAACTGGGGTTTTTAGCCATGTTTACTGTATACAGATTACCTGGGGTTTGTCTTGCATATCAGATATAAACATTTTGAGTTCTTGGCCATTTGATATTAGACTTCTGGCATTCCAGTGCAAAACTGTGATTACCATTATGACCCACTAGTCTGCGGACTTAGACGGTCCCCACTTAACAAGTCCTCAACTGCTTCCCAATGTAGCGCCTTAATGCCAAGATATTTTTTCTGCTGCTTTCCCAATGATTTTGAATTTTTCCGTTTTCTTGGAAGTCTGCGCAGTACAGTTTATCACATCCACCACAAATAAGACAAAATTGTTTTCCTTCATAACCAGAATATCTTCCTTAATTCTACTGCATGCACTGCAAGCCTGCACACCTTCCCCGTTAAGAGTCCACTGCCACTTTTTTAGCTGGCACCTGTTTCGCAGCTTCTGCATATGTTAATCCCTGGGAGACTTTTACCTGCTGAATTTCTGCCGCTCTTTTGCTGGCTTCACAACCTCAATATGCAGAGCTATGTTCACCACTGCAGTTACAGCACTTTAATTTGGCTCCGTTTTCACACTTGCCATACTCATGTTCACCGGAGCATCTTGCACATCGCTGTCTACCTTTGCATACCGCTGCAACATGACCAAACTTTTGACATTTGAAACATCTGAGTGGAGGTGGAATGTAAAGTCTGACTTCATAGCTCATGTAGCCAACAAACACCTTACTTGGCAGTCTTGTTTCATCAAACATTAACATTACAGACAATCACATTTTTCACCATTTCTATTAGTTTTCAACTTTTTCACCTGTCACTCTTTCTCCAGATGTGTTTTCCTTTATTTCATCAGCTGAGACAGCCATTGAAATGTCCAATATCACTCCTCTCAATGCCTCATTTCCTTCCAATACTGAACACTGCACACCTTTTCCCTCCATCTTAGTGACTCTGATTGCTTTTCCTTGTTGAACACTATCTTTACAAGTAACTAATAATGAACCACTACGAAGGATTCTTGCATTTAAAACTTATCCAAGTAACTTTTTAATTGCATTTGTGAGCTTAATTGAGTTCCACTCATGAAATGATGCCCCTTCCTGAGTAAGTTTAATGATTACTTTACACTCCTTCTTCTTATTCCCGGATTGATCATCTTCTGATTCATCAGCACCTGATAACCCACTTGATTGATGTCTACTTTTCTTTCTTCTAGATTCCACCATGCTCCAAACTTCCTCATCCTCACTTTGCAACTCCATTCCTCCTAGTTGAATATGTGTCCTGGTCGAATCGCCTTCTTCTTCTTCAGCAGAGAGTTGTCGCCTCTTCATGCCGTGGCTACTCTAGTGTTTGAGGAAAACGTCACACAGCTACTTCTTCTTGGCTGTCCAAGTGCTGTGTCCTCACTTTATAAATTCAAGAAATCTCTGTCTGTCTGTCTGTGTATTTGCGCTCTCCACCACAGTTACAGCACTTTAACTTGGCTCCTCTTTCACACTTTCCATATTCATGTTCACCGGAGCATCTGGCACATCGTTGTCTCTCTTTGCATATAGCTGCTACATGACCAAACTTTTGACATTTGAAACATCTGAGTGGATGCGGAACGTAAAGTCTGACTTCATCGCTCATGTAGCCAATATACACCTTACTTGGCAGTCTTGTTTCATCAAATTTTAACATTACTGACAGACTATCACATTTTTTGCCATTTCTATTAGTTTTCAATCTCCGTACCTCCGTCACTTTTGCTTCAGTTAAGTTCCTCATTATTTCTTCAGTTGAGACAGCTGTTGAAATGCCCGATATTACTCCTCTCATTGCCTTATTTCCTTCCAATACTGAGCACTGAACATTTTTTCCCTCCATCTTAGTGACTCTGATTGATTTTCCTTGTTGAACACTATCTTTACATGTAACCAGCAACGAACCACTATGAAGAACCCTTGCATTTAAAACTTCTCCAAGTAACCCATTAATTGCATTTGTGAGCTCAGTTGGGTTCCACTCACAAAATGATGCCCCTTCCTGAGTAAGTTTAATGATTACTTTACACTCCTTCTGTTCATTCTGGGATTGTTCATCCTCTGATTCCTCAGCACTTGATAACGGTCTTGATTGAGTTTCTTGACGTATGCGTTTGCTTCTTTTAGACTCCACCATGCTCCAAACTTCCTCTTCGCCACTTCCCACCTCCATTCCTCCTAGTTGAATTATATCCACTTCTTCCAGATTTTCAGGAGCTGTCCTCTTTCGCATCCTACCGCCACCAATCCTGGACTGGACTCCTGATAACTATATCTTCTTCTTCTTTTAGATTTTATTGGCGGTTGGCAACCAGCTTACAGGTGTATTACCGCCACATACTTCACTACACACTTCACATACTTCACATACTTCACTCTATATCATCACTCTTATCTATCTGGACAGGAGCTGTAGTCCTTCTGTCATCATTGCTGTATCCAATTGAACCTCAACTCTATCTTCAGACATTACTCTTCTTCGTCTCCTCGTACTTTGCTCTATATTGTCCTTGCCACGGCCAAGATGTCGGCCACCTGCCACACACTTTATCATCACTCTATATCTTCTTCTTCTCTTAGATTTGATTGGTGGTTGGCAACTAGCTCAAAGGTGCATTACCACCACAGACTCGATTGTTTTCCTCATAGCTTTGTGACGTTTTCCTCATAGCTCTACGACGTTTTCCTCATAGCTTTGTGACGTCCTCCATAGCTTTGTGGCGTCATACTCCGTCCTTGGACTGTGTCCTGTGACATTTTCCTCATAGCTTTGTCACGTTTTCCTCATAGCTTTATGATGTTTTCCTCATAGTGACATGTTTCGGGACCCAGGAGACAGACACTGACACGGGTAAATTAGTGAACAATAATCTTTATTATAGTGAAAGGGTGTGTAGTGCAAATGTGAGAGCGTGGATAGTATCCTGGTCACTGGAGCTGAGCACTCTGGACGGAGACCCGGCAACCCTGGAACATATAAGCACAGACAATTACTTTTGTCCCACACTAATGACAGGCTATCAGTAGTGAGGCTTACTTGGGAGAAGCACAGGTTACGTCCTGCTGAGAACCAGCGGCCGTGCAACGTGGAGGTGAAGGCGTCCGTGAACGTGCTGAGGCTTCCACCTGTGACTGTGGCGAGGACAGGTCTTCCAGAGACTCCGGCTGTGACACCACAGACCGGGACGATGACAAAACAGCTGATGACAAGACCAGTGATTCCACAGAATGTGGTGACGATGATAATCCAGCTGATGACAAGACGAGTGACTCCACTGAGCGTGGTGACCATGACAATCCAGATGATGACGAGGTGAGTGATTCCACAGAACGTGGTGACGATGACACGACAGATGACGATGACACAAACTCCACCGGTAACGGTGGCCAGTACTCCTGTAACTGATACAGTAACAGTTCAGGAATTTGTGGAGCAAGACGTACCGGTAGTCGTGGTGGTAGCGAACCGCTATGTGAGCGTGTTGGCGTTACCCCGTCAGCTGGGGACGCAGGTCCACCGCCAAGGGGGTCCACCTGTGCACAGGGATAGAGGTTGGGTGTAGAGTAACAAACAGCTCTCTTACGTGCTTGACTTTGAACAGAAGTCCTAGGCGAGGCAGGAGTGGTCCTTGACGAGGCCAGAGAGGTTCCTGACGAGACAGATCCTGACGAGACAGATCCTGACGAGGCAGCTTCTGACGAGACAGACTCTGACGAGACAGTTTTTGACAAGACAGTTCTTGACGAGACAGACTCTGACGAGTCAGTGGTAGACAAGACAGTTCTTGACGAGATAGTTTCTGACGAGACAAGAGAATACCTTGACGAGGCCAGAGAGTGGAGTTCTGGTTCTTTCTCTGACGAGGAGGACAGACGACTCCGTACTGAGCTGTCAGCAACGCTGGCTTTTAACAGCTGCTGATCAACACCTGTGGATCTGTGCGCAGCTGGAGATAATGATGCCAATGACGGCCCAGAGGCCACCATGACAGTACTCCCCCCTCTAGCAGTGCCTCCAGGCACCTGCCCAATCCTACCTGGATTCGCCCGGTGGAAGTCGCAAATCAGCTGCTTATCCAAGATCAACGCTGGGCGAATCCAAGACCGATCCTCCGGTCCAAAGCCCTCCCAGTCCACCAAATACTGAAGGCCCCGACCCCGCCTGCGAACATCCAAGATGGCAGTCGCCTTCGAGAACCGGTCAACAATGGTTAATACTGTGGTGTAGTCATCTGAAGTGGGTAACCCAGTCACAAAGTCCATAGCTACATGAGACCAGGGGCATGAAGGAACAGGTAACGGATGAAGTAAGCCCGCCGGGGGAGATGACGTCGTCTTCCCGGTGGCGCACTGAGGGCAGGCCCGGATATAGCCAACAACGTCCTTCCGCAACCCTGGCCACCAGAAGGTCCTTTGGAGGAGATCCACAGTCCGACCCACTCCAGGATGACAAGCCAACTTGGAAGCGTGACCCCACTCAATCACCTTGCCTCGGACAGCGCGTGGAACAAACAGGCGGCCCGGGGGCCTCCCCCCAGGGTCCGGCTCAGTCTTCTGGGCCTGGCGAACCGTCTTGCAGATTCCCCAGGACAGGGCGCCCACGACGCAGGAAGGCGGCAGGATAGGGGTCTCCTGGTCCTCGGAGGATGGGGGGTCAAACTGCCGGGAGAGAGCGTCCGGCTTACCGTTCTTGCTTCCTGGCCGGTACGTGATGGTAAAATTAAACCGGCCGAAGAAAAGGGACCAGCGAGCCTGGCATGCATTCAGGCGCTTAGCCGTCCTGAGGTACTCCAGATTACGGTGATCAGTCCAAACCACGAACAGCTGAGCGGCCCCCTCCAGCCAATGTCTCCATTCCTCCAAGGCCAATTTCACAGCCAGTAACTCCCTGTCCCCGATGCTGTAATTCCTCTCTGCAGGGGAAAGACGATGAGAGAAAAAAGCACAAGGGCGAATCTTACCATCCACAGGAGATCGTTGGGAGAGTACTGCTCCAACTCCCGCATCAGACGCGTCCACCTCCACCAAGCACTGAAGCTTCGAGTCCACCTGGGTAAGGACTTGGGCCGAGGCGAACTCCCTCTTGAGTTTCTCAAAAGCATCGGCTGCTTCCTTACTCCAGCAGAATGAAATCTTAGGGGAGGTGAGAGCAGTCAAAGGACGAGCAATATTACCAAAGTTAGGCACGAACCTCCTATAAAAATTAGCAAACCCCAGGAACCCTTGAAGCTGCTTTCTGGAGGTGGGTGCAGGCCATTCCACCACTGCCTTGACCTTGGCAGGGTCAGGAATCACCTGGTTACGAGCAATAATAAATCCTAAGAAGGAGGTCTGATCAGTGTGAAACTCACACTTTTCGGCCTTGACGAACAACTGGTTCTCCAGGAGGCGCTGTAATACCCTACGGACATGCACTCAATGTTCCTCTAGTGAGCGGGAGAAGATGAGGATATCATCAAGATAAACGAAAACAAATGAGTTCAAAAAATCCCGTAGTACATCGTTAATCAAACGCTGGAAAACGGCTGGGGCGTTAGTCAACCCAAACGGCATTACCAGGTACTCAAAATGACCGCTGGGGGTCCGAAAAGCCGTCTTCCACTCATCTCCTTCTCTAATGCGCACTAGATGGTAGGCATTCCTGAGGTCCAGTTTAGTAAACCATGATGCCCCCTGGAGGGAGTCAAACGCAGTGTTCATCAAGGGCAGTGTATATTTATCCTTGACCGTTATTTCATTTAGCCCCCGGAAGTCAATACAGGGGCGTAGTGAACCGTCCTTCTTACCAACAAAGAAAAAACCGGCCCCCACGGCCGAAGATGACGGGCGGATGATACCAGAGGCCAAGGATTCCTTAATGTAAGTATCCATGGCCTCGCGCTCCGGGGCTGACAGGCTGTAAAGGCGGCTAGCAGGTAGTGGGGCCCCAGCCTTCAGATTAATGGCGTAGTCATACGGACGATGGGGGGGTAAAGACAACGCCCGAGATTTGCTGAACACTTGCCCCAAATCGTGGTAAACCTCAGGTACCTTAGATAAATCCGGTGGAGATGAATCGGGCAGAGGCACTTTCACGGATGGGGCGCACGCCGCTGATTGGAGACAGGCACTAAGGCAGAACGTACTCCATGCCGTTATTCTCCCAGTTTGCCAATCAATAGTGGGGTTATGTAGGCGCAGCCAGGGATATCCCAGAATAACAGGCGAAGAGGAAACGGGGAGCACTAGGAACTGAATCTCCTCCCTGTGATTTCCTGAAACAATAACGGACACAGGCGCTGTCTGAAGGTTAATGGTAGTCAACGACGCCTTGGACAGGGTAATCAATCTGACAGGGGGTTCTAAAGTCTGACAACTAAGGCCCATCCGGGTTGCCAGGTCTCTAGAAATGAAATTTTGCTCAGCTCCAGAATCGACTAATGCTAGTGTGGAGTGTTCTGTGTGAGTATGAATGAGTCTGAGGGGTAAATGACAACAAGTAAGGGGTTCCTCTGTATTCTTGCCCGTGAATCCCCCTACTGCGATCCACGGGCCTTCCCTTTTAACTTACTAGGACATTCAGAAACCTCATGTGACTCCTTCCCACAATAAAAACACAGGCCTTGATCCCTACGGCGTTGTTTCTCAGCTGCAGACACCTTAGAATGACCAACAATCATGGCTTCCTGATCCGGGAACTTCTCTGACGCGGGTAAAGCGAGAGGAAGAGAGTCAGTGACACGAGGGCGGGGTTTAACCGGACGGGAAGTAACTCGCCGACCAGCCGCCCGTTCCTTTAGCCTACTATCGATACTAACTGCTAAAGCAATTAAATCGTGCAAGTTATCTGGTTTATCCCGTGCCGCTAACTCATCCTTTAGCTCGTCGTTAAGACTGCGTAGAAAAATACCACAAAGAGATGGCTCCCCCCACCCAATCTCTGCGGCTAAGACCCGGAAGTCAATGGCATAATCTGCAGCTGATCTCTTTCCCTGTTGTAGGCTTAAAAAACATTATGTCAACACCTCTCCCCTATCCGTGTGATCAAATACAGACAGAAACTCAGTCACAAACTCCTGGTAGGTAAGCAAAGAATAGCTAGGTCTAGCCATGATCGAATAAGCCCAATCCAAGGCTCTACCAGCCAGCAAATTTATGACATAGCCTATCCGGCTAGAGTCGAGGGAAAAATCCCCAGGCACACGCAGAAAAACTGATTCACACTGTAAAATGAATCCTCGAGCTTCCCCGAGTTTTCCGCTGAACCGGGCAGGTGTTGGAATAGGAGTGAGGCGAGAGGACGAGGAGGTGTTAGCTAGTCCTGACGCCAAGCCTGCAGGGGTTGAAGTACTTGCGGTCGGGGGAAACGTTTGGTGTCCCTCCAAACAGTCCAGCCGCCCATTAATTTGGGTCAATTGATTCAAGATTACTGTCTGCTGGTGGGCTAGCAAATCTACCCGGGCGCTAAGAGTGTTAATTAAGCGCGACAGGGAGCTGTCCGCTGGGTCAACGTGACGGAGTCGTACTGACATGTTTCGGGACCCAGGAGACAGACACTGACACGGGTAAATTAGTGAACAATAATCTTTATTATAGTGAAAGGGTGTGTAGTGCAAATGTGAGAGCGTGGATAGTATCCTGGTCACTGGAGCTGAGCACTCTGGACGGAGACCCGGCAACCATGGAACATATAAGCACAGACAATTACTTTTGTCCCACACTAACGACAGGCTATCAGTAGTGAGGCTTACTTGGGAGAAGCACAGGTTACGTCCTGCTGAGAACCAGCGGCCGTGCAATGTGGAGGTGAAGGCGTCCGTGAACGTGCTGAGGCTTCCACCTGTGACTGTGGCGAGGACAGGTCTTCCAGAGACTCCGGCTGTGACACCACAGACCGGGACGATGACAAAACAGCTGATGACAAGACCAGTGATTCCACAGAATGTGGTGACGATGATAATCCAGCTGATGACAAGACGAGTGACTCCACTGAGCGTGGTGACCATGACAATCCAGATGATGACGAGGTGAGTGATTCCACAGAACGTGGTGACGATGACACGACAGATGACGATGACACAAACTCCACCGGTAATGGTGGCCAGTACTCCTGTAACTGATACAGTAACAGTTCAGGAATTTGTGGAGCAAGACGTACCGGTAGTCGTGGTGGTAGCGAACCGCTACGTGAGCGTGTTGGCGTTACCCCGTCAGCTGGGGACGCAGGTCCGCCGCCAAGGGGGTCCACCTGTGCACAGGGATAGAGGTTGGGTGTAGAGTAACAAACAGCTCTCTTACGTGCTTGACTTTGAACAGAAGTCCTAGGCGAGGCAGGAGTGGTCCTTGACGAGGCCAGAGAGGTTCCTGACGAGACAGATCCTGACGAAGCAGCTTCTGACGAGACAGACTCTGACGAGACAGTTTTTGACAAGACAGTTCTTGGCGAGACAGACTCTGACGAGTCAGTGGTAGACAAGACAGTTCTTGATGAGATAGTTTCTGACGAGACAAGAGAATACCTTGACGAGGCCAGAGAGCGGAGTTCTGGTTCTTTCTCTGACGAGGAGGACAGACGACTCCGTACTGAGCTGTCAGCAACGCTGGCTTTTAACAGCTGCTGATCAACACCTGTGGATCTGTGGATCAGCTGGAGATAATGATGCCAATGACGGCCCAGAGGCCGCCATGACACATAGCTTTGTCCTCATAGCTTTGTGAGGTTTTCCTCATAGCTTTGTAATGTTTTCCTCATAGCTTTGTCCTCATAGCTTTGTCACGTTTTCCTCATAGCTTTATGATGTTTTCCTCATAGCTTTGTCCTCATAGCTTTGTGACATTTTCCTCATAGCTTTATGTTTTCCTCATAGCTTTGACCTCATAGCTCTGTGACATTTTCCTCATAGCTTTGTTCTCATAGCTTTGTGACATTTTCCTCATCGCTTTGTGACATTTTCCTCATAGCTTTATGACGTTTTCCTCATAGCTTTGTGATGTTCTTTTTTAATCTCGTATCTGCGTATGCTCATCTCTTTATTCTTCTTCTGGCTGTTGTCTGTATCTGCGTGTCATCTCATTCTTCTTCTTTTAGACTTGATTGGCGGTTGATCCACCAGCCACAGGTGTCAAACTCATTCCATGGAGGGCCAAGACCCTGCAGGTTTTACCTCCACCCAGTGTCTTCAATAAGTGATTTCATTGAATTTCTTCCCACTGATTGCTGATCAGTGAAAACAGCTGCTGAAGACAGTGGGTGGAAGTAAAACATGCAGGGTCTTGGCCCTCCATGGAATGAGTTTGACACCCCTGCGTGACCAGCCCATGATGTCTTTGAACTTAAAGGTCCCCCACTTAACAAGTCTTCAACTGCTTCCCACTGTAACCCCTTAATGTCATATCCCGAGCACTACTTTGTCCTCGCTCGGGTTATACATCATCCCTGTCAGGCTTTGACAGCAGGTGTTGTCATTCTGGCTTCCCGTGCTCTGATTGGTCAGACGCTCGGGAATTCCCCACTGTCAGAGTCTGAGCAGCTGCGCTGCATTTGCAATCGTGAGCAGCCGGCTTTAAATGCCAGCGCCAGCGACTGCATCTTGCAGCTGTCTCGTCAACTTTCCCGTCAACATGCTCCTAGGGTTCATCCACGATTCCCCTTGGATGTAAGTGTATTTGTTGTTGCAGTTATCGTTCGTTTTCCTTGTCTTTTCCCTCGTCTAAACGGTGAGTGAGTGTTCCTCGTCTCAGCCGTCATATATCATTGTTTGTCTAATGGTTGTCTTGCTGCTAAGCCCATGCGGCTAGTTTTCCTGTTCAACCCCTGCCTTGAATTATAAACTGATATGCAACTTACTGGTCTGTGGCGTCTTACGCTGGCTCGTGAGGGCCAGCCTTGACAGTAGACAGCCGCCAGAAGGAGACGCCGTTCGCAGTAAAGTTGCATTTAGTGGAACTCTGCTCTTTCCTGTCTGGGTGCGGTACCGGAATTATGCCGTCACGGAGGGGTCGCACTCGGGGGTCCAGCGACCAGCTGACCGAGGTGCTGGAGCAAGTTGATGAAATCCTCATCGCCGCCTCCGACCTCGATGGTAATCCTGATACCCTCATCGCCCTTCCCCTCCTCGGCTATCAGCCCAATGTGCACTGGTACCTAGACCAGGCTGAGGACGTGCTCGACCAACTGCCTCCCCGCTACGACGACCACCCAGAAGTCGATGCGAGGAGACTTGACATCGCCGCCCAACTCCAGATACTCCAGATGTACGAGGAAGAAGAAGCCCAGAAGTCTTAGTGACTGTGATTGCTTTTCCTTGTTGAACACTATCTTTACATGTAACCAGCAACAAACTACTACGAAGAACCCTTGCATTTAAAACTTCTCCAAATAACCCATTAATTGCATTTGTGAGCTTAATTGGATTCCACTCACGAAATGAGGCACCTTCCTGAGTAATTTAAATGACTACTTTACACTCCTTCAGTTCATTCCGGGATCGTTCATCCTCTGATTCCTCATCACGTGATAAAGATCTTGAGTTTCTTGACGTCTACTTTT
The DNA here is from genome assembly GCA_020510985.1 of Pholidichthys leucotaenia. Lineage (NCBI taxonomy): Eukaryota > Metazoa > Chordata > Actinopteri > Cichliformes > Pholidichthyidae > Pholidichthys > Pholidichthys leucotaenia. The sequence continues at coordinate 170,504,845 of CM035846.1, forward strand.
CTTTCTTTTAGACTCCACCATGCTCCAAACTTCCTCTTCCTCACTTCCCACCTCCATTCCTCCTAGTTGAATTTGTGTCCTGGTCGAATCGCCTTCTTCTTCTTCAGCAGAGAGTTGCTGCCTCTTCATGCCATGGCTGTCTCATCTGTTCCTCTCTCGCCTAAAATAGCGTTTGTTTTGACGAAGCGATGCAATGAATCCATGCAATGAAATAACCATCATCATCATCATGGGCGAGGTCTGACCAGATTCCTCCACACAGCTCTGTCCTTCGCCCTCCACTGCCAGGAACTTCTGACCTTGTTAACCCGGGTGACGTCCGGGCCGGTATGAGTTGCTTTCTGACTGACCATTTCATGAAACTGCTTGCAAAGTATTTGAGTACCGCTAGCTTTTGCTGGACTAGCAGCACATTCTTGGCAGAAAGAGGTATTACCAGTGGCAAGGACAGGCCAAGACAAACACATATAACCATACGCACGTAAAACATCACATACGACCGCTTTTTGAGAATATGACACTGTGTTCGGAATGTTCACTCACTCACTCCCTCCCTACTTGCTATATAGTGAATTTAGATATAATGGACTATATAGTAAACTCAATATAACAATAAAATTAACAGATTTCAAACACTACGGAGCTTGTTTTCGCAGCGCAGTTAATGATGTCATCATGGTGAGGCAGCAAAACGTAACAGGCTAATGGTGGTAAAAAAATGAATACCTGCATGGAATTTGTTGTAAATATGCATTAAATCAAATCATTTTTGCTGAATTAATAAACATAAGTTCAAGATTTTCTTACCTCTAAGAGGATTATCCGATTCCTGATGAACAAGTTTCCAAAATGGCACTTGTTTGACAAACGATGCAATGAATCATGGGATACACAGAACCAAAACGGCTGGTTGAGCATCCAACCATGAATCAACGTTGATACAACGTTGATTCATACAACATTGTATGAGCCAATGTTGTATCAATGTTGATTCATCACATTGTTTAGACAAAACAAATCAACATTGAAACAATGTTGATTTTGCATTGCACAACATCATGACATATATTAACGAGAATACAACGTTGAATCAACGTCTTGTGCCTGGTGGGAAGTGTCATGGTAAATCTTTTTGGTTAATCTACTGCATTACACTGGAATCAACTGCCTAGCCATATTGAAAGTGACAAAGCCAAGTCTCCATTCAAAATTTTACTCAAAAAATACTTATTTCAAAGTTTTAATGATCAAGAGTCCAATCCTTTTATGTGTTATTAATTTTCAATGATCTTTTGTTAATGTATTGAATATAATACTTTTGTTAAACGTGTTTTTATTTACTTTTTTTTTCAGGATGGAAATAAGTGCTTGCACTTTGTGGGTTTTTTTGTTTGTTTTTTTTTTTTTGTTTTAATGATTTGGTATATTTATACAAAGTCATTTTAATGAAGAACAAAAAGTTAATCTGACTCTTAATATTGCTAGATGCATAAACGTCGCGTGTCTTAACATGTTAGCTCACTTAACCGTTCATGGGAGACGGTGTTAAAGTTTTTTGTACACTACCGTTCAAAAGTTTGGGGTCACCCAGACAATTACTTTGTGTTTTCCATGAAAAGTCACACTTATTTACCACCATGAGTTGTAAAATGAATAGAAAATATAGTCAAGACATTGACAAGGTTAGAAATAATGATTTGTATTTGAAATAATAGTTTTTTCCAGATACTCAACCTGCTCAAAGGAAGGTCAGTTTTATAGCTTCTCTAACCAGCTAAACTATTTTCAGCTGTGCTAACATGATTGCACAAGGGTTTTCTAATCATCCATTAGCCTTCTGACGCAATGAGCAAACACACTGTACCATTAGAACACTGGAGTGATAGTTGCTGGAAATGGGCCTCTATACACCTATGTAGATATTGCACCAAAAACCAGACATTTGCAGCTAGAATAGTCATTTACCACATTAGCAATGTGTATTAGATATTAGAGTGTATTTCTGATTAGTTTAAAGTTATCTTCATTGAAAAAAACTGTGCTTTTCTTTCAAAAATAAGGAAATTTCTAAGTGACCCCAAACTTTTGAACGGTAGTGTATATCTTTGGCATTTTTTTCCTTCCTGTAGGCCGATGTTGCTGAGAGCCAAGTGACTTACCATTACTAAATTTAAACATAGTTTCATTTGATTCAGGTTTATTCTCATGTAGCATTTAAAAACAGAGTTTTTGTCAACAGAAAAGCAAAAAATGTGTATGACACAGCATGGATGGTGTTATGTTAAATTCATCAAACATGAACACAAATATACCAGAAGGTGTTTAGTTTGTACAAAAACACCTAAAAACTGCAACCACAATAAAAACAGGGTGATGTCGACCATTTACAAACTTTTATCAGGTGTTTAATAAACAAATGTTTAGTACAAGCGGAGTAAATTGTTACAAAAAAAAATAAGGGAGTTAAAAATTCTTTCTTCAAACATGTAAATGTACTTCACACACGTACTTGTGTGATGAAAAAAGAGGTCTCTAAAATGGTGTTAAGCAAAGAAACAAGTACACAACTGATGGAGTTACGACTGCCTTTCAGTGATAAATGTTTAAGGGAAGGTAATGCAAATTAATTTATCCTTAAATGCTTCTGTACAACTAAACAAAATGTTTTTTCCATAATTCTTCCAAACAAATACTTGTTTCAATGTTTCTTTTTTGAAACTAGTTGTGGTCTATATTAATCATATATTCCATAACCAACATATGTTTAAGCATGTGAGAATGTTTGGTGATTACATATGTAAGGCGACTTCACACCTCAGAACAGGACAAAGAGTCTCAACCGCCAGTGAAGATCAAAGAGCATCCGAGGCACTGCGGTGGAGACCGGATGGGTTGCCCTGACCCCCCAGGGCCAGGCGGAGGAGTACGAAGACAATGGGGGGATTAAGATAATGAGGGATGTCAGCTTTTGATATGCATGTCTTTTGTTATGTGTGAGTATAAGTTCGTAGAGCCGAAGGTGTTCGCTCTCTTTCCTTCTTCTGCTGCTGCACCTAGATGAGACTTGTTAGAGGAGCTGATAATAAACTTTGGTTTATATATCACATCGCCTCGTTCTTTCAAGCTCTTCTACACTAGTGAATGTTTTCTAGCCACATTAATCATAGTGAAGCAACTTTGTGTGAATATACTAGTTTCAAAATCAGAGTTTGTGTCAACACTGTACAACATGTAATTTGTTATTACGAAAGAGAAAAATTATTCTTATGCAAAGAAGTAAGTACACTGTTATTACAAATTAATTGTTTCAGAATCTAGTAACCCTAATGCTGGTAATGCAGTATGGTGCAAAGTGTTTAACGCCTTCAAGAACCAGCCAAAGACCCAAGGTAATTCTTTTAAAAAGTCCATAGTAACTGGGACATGATGCTGCAGGTTAGCTTTAGTTGTTTATCGTTGTTTTTAACTGTAGAATTGTGTTGATTCTTAGGTGTAATGACACAGATGTCTCTGTGTGCTGAATCTGGTAGATATAGCCTGCTAAACCTTTCTCCCAAAAAAGCAGGAAGGAATAAACACTGATTGGCAGAGTGACTGAGTTAAAATGGGAGATGTGATTTCAGAAGATGTATTTTAGAAAAGCAAGTGATCGCACAATATTTTATCAACACTTGCTTACAATATACCAGTTGGTTATTCAGTATTTTTCACTAGAGAAATTAAAAAAAAAAAAAACTATCATACCTAAAAAAGAAACTTTATGTGTGTGTGTGTGTGTGTGTGTGTGTGTGTGTGTGTGTGTGTGTGTGTGTGTGTGTGTGTGTGTGTGTGTGTGTGTGTGAACATCAAACACTTTTTGACTGGTGGGTGATGTGTCTCATCTGGTGACTGTTTGGTGGAGGCTGTCAGCCAGAGGAATGTTAAATTTGCTACCGCAAAATAAACCACACTTTTTTTTTTTTTTTATTTAAGTTTTTGTAAAGGGTATACAGGTCGTTACAGCAATGCAGTGTTTACATTTTCATCACATGTTCCCTTATTTTCTGATATCTGACAACATTGGAAGATTAATTCTTACAACACCCCTCTTTTTTTTTTTTTTTAAGTGAAAGAAAAAGTGAAGTTAAAGAGAAAAAAAAACAAGAAACAAATAACAAAAAAAAACAAACAAACCAGTAAAAAACAAACAAAAAGAAAAAGTAAGTAAATAAAGATAAAAGAGCATCTGAGTAGCTTTGGAACAAAGAGCGGAACCATTATTGAAATGGTATTTGTCAAAGATTAGATCTAATGGAAGACACATATGCGGTCCAGGGTTGCCAAAAGTTCATGAACACATCCATGTCCTGTCTCAGTGCGAATGTCAACTTTTCCATCGAGTAAATGTCTTGGATCACGTTAGTCCAATCTTCAGGTGTAGGACAGTCCTTCAACATCCATTTTTTAGTTAGAGCTTTTTTGCTTGCCAATATTAAAACATTGAATAAGTATTTTTCTCCTCGTCTTTCCAGTGAGTCCGGTAGTAAACCCAAATACAAAGTTACAAAAGAAAAGGGAACTGTAATTTTGAATATTTTCCCCAATATTGTCTGTACCTTGGTCCAATATTGGTGGATAACTGGGCATGACCAAAACACATGAAAATGATTTGCAGTCTTTTCACCACACAAGCGCCAACAGTTCAATCCCTTATGGGTAAATTTGTTTTGTGCAGGTGTTCTGAAAAATCTTGCCAAGTTTTTCCATCCAAATTCTCTCCACTGCAGGGATGAGGTACTTTTCCATTGCTGTTTATTTAGCTTTTCCCATATTTCCAGTTGTAAAGTGAAATTCCCCTCTTTTTCCCATCTCTCTTTTATATAAGATGTGTTGTCTCCTTTTAAGTCTTGAAGACCTTGGTATATTTTAGAAATGTATCTGATCCCTGGGATCCCTTTATATGCCATTAAGAAGACCTTCAGAACACCTGACTGGGCCCTTTCCAAAACCTCCTTTTTAAGTATATTGTTTATGTGGTGTCTAAGCTGGAAGAACCTGTAAAGGTCTTGATTTATTAGGCCTTGTTTTTTCAAATCTTCAAAACTTCTTAAGATTTGCCCTTTAAAAAAATCGTAATATTTTATCAGCCCTTTCTCCTTCCACTTTTTAAATCTGGTGTCTGTTTTATTAGGAGTAAAGTCCTGATCATAGGCGATCCATTGCAGAAGTCGATAGGGCTCTTTAGTTTGATTCTCTCTGACTATCTTAAACCAAATTTTTAGCGGGGTCTCTATCCACGGGTTAGTGTTATTCAAAAGCTTAGGTAAGACATTGTTCCCTATTATCGCCTGTAGGGGGATGTCACTTGTTATTTGGCATTCGATCTCCTTCCATTGTGCAGTGTAGACTGGGTTACATATCTCTACTAAAGTTTTAATTTGTGCGGCTTTAAAGTAGTCCCTGATATTTGGCAGCGCGAGCCCACCTTTGTCTTTGTTTAGCTGTAGGGTTCTATATCTGATTCTAGGTCTCTTGCCCTGCCATATGAATCTTGAGATCCTTCTGTCCAGCTCCTGCCATGTTTTTTTGGGAGGTTCTACCGGTATTGTTTGGAAAAGGTATAGAAGACGTGGAAGTATATTCATTTTGACTGCTTCAATTCTTTGTGCAGTACCCAAGAATGGTATCATATTCCATCTTGCTAGGTCAGATTTTATTTTTGTCACCAGTGGATCATAGTTTAGTGATATAATTTTGTTGAGTTGTTTCGGGATATTGACCCCCAGATATTTCATAGATTCCGACTCCCAGTTAGTTTTGAGTTTGCTTAGTGAATAATGATTTGGGTCATAGTTGAATGTTAAAACTTGGGTTTTATGCATATTTAATTTGTACCCCGATAAATCTCCATACTCTGAAAAAACTGAGGTTAGTTCTGGTAAAGAAGTGTCCGGCTGCCCTAGGTATATTAAAATGTCATCAGCAAAGAGTGCTATTTTATGTTCCTTCTGACCAAGTGTAATACCTTGAATTTTTTGGTTTTGTCTTATCCATTGGCTCAGAGGTTCTATGAAGATTGCAAAGAGCAGTGGAGACAGGGGGCAGCCCTGACGACATCCTCTTTCCAGTTCAAAAGATGATGATAAATTACCGTTAATCCTTATTTTAGCTGTTGGTTTTTTATATAATGCCTGTATAGTTCTAATGAAGTTGTTATGAAAATTGAAACTGGATAAGATTCTATATAGAAAAGACCAGTCAACCGAATCGAATGCTTTTTCAGCATCTAATCCCAATATGACTGCATTTAAGTTATATTTTTTTATATGATGAATTATGTGTAAAGTGCGTCGAATGTTGTCTTGTGTCTGTCTTTGTCTTATAAAACCTGTTTGGTCTAAATGAATTAGGTCTGTCAGTATATTTTCTAACCTTTTGGCAAGGATAATGGTAAAAAGCTTATAGTCCTGATTTAGTACACTGATTGGTCTGTAGTTGGAGCACTCTAGTTTATCCTTTTCAGGTTTAGGTATAACTGCAATGACCCCTTCTCTCCAGGAGGGGGGGATTTCCCCTGTGTGGAGGACATAATTAAATGTTTTCAGGAGGAGAGGAGATAGTTGCTGTTTAAAGGTTTTGTACCACTCTGCTGTATAGCCATCAGCTCCTGGGGATTTGTTAGCTTTAAGTTTCATAATTGCTTTTTCCAATTCTTTAGGATGTATTTCTGACAGTAGTGTTTTATTTTGTGACTCCGTAAGTTGGGGAAGGTTTAATGTGTTTAGGAATGCCTCGGATGCGTTTTTATGTTTTTTGTGGGAGTATAAGTTCTTATAGTAATTCTCGAAGTTTTTAAGAATATCCTGAATTCTGAATTTTATTTCCTTTGATACTGGGTCTCTGATTTTGTAGATTGCTCTTTCTGTTTGATGTTTCCTCAATTTATAGGCTAGCAATTTTGCCGATTTACTGCCTGCTTCATAGTATTTTTGTTTCAGAAATGTAAGTTTCTTCTGGATTTCTATTGTGTAGATCTCATTTATTTGGTTTTTAATTTCCTTAATCTTGAGCGAGTCAGTAGAATGAGTGTTGCCTTTGTGTTCTTTTTCTAGGTTCCTAAGTTCTGACTCTAATGTGGATAGTTTTTCTTGTCTTAGTTTCTTTTGGGTTGCCAGTTTTGCAATAATCTTTCCTCTTATTACAGCTTTACATGCATCCCACAGTATTAAAGGGGATACTTCTCCATTATCGTTATCTTCCAAATATCTGAGAATATCTGATTCCAATTCATCTTTCAATGGTCCTTTGAGGACATTTGAATTTAACCTCCAAGAAAATGTATTATTTGTGTATTTTTGGATATTTAAGTCCATGTAGATCGGACTGTGGTCGGAGAGATCCATCAGTCCTATTTTACATGTTTTTACTCTTCCAATGTCTCTATTAAACATAAAAAAATAGTCAATCCTTGAGTAAGATGAATGTGGAGTTGAGTAAAATGTATAGTCTTTTACACTGGGGTTGAGTTCCCTCCACACGTCACAGATTCCCAATTCTTTTAGTAGCATCCGAGTCTTCCTGTTTTGGGTGTTATTTTGATGTGGGGAATTACCAGAAGCATCCCAGTATGGATTCAGTCTAAGATTGAAGTCCCCACCACATATCACTAAACCTTGAGCTTTAGTTATCATTAGGTCGAATACATTTTTATAAAATGTCCAGTTAGCCCCTGGGGGAGCATACACATTCAGCAGGGTGATATCTTCTCCCTCTAGCCGCCCAGTTACCAAACTGTATCTCCCTTCTTTATCTTTGTGTTCTGATTTTTTTTCAAATGTAATTTTGGTTGATATCAATGTCGCTACTCCCCTCCTCCTCCCTGATTTATATGAAGATGAAGAGATCATTTTAAACCCTTGTCTACTGAGTTTATTGTGTTCCACGTCTGTTAGGTGGGTTTCTTGTAAAAGTATTATTCCTGCTTTGTCTTTTTTCATTTTGCCTAGAATCTTGGATCTTTTAACTGGATTCAGGATTCCTTTTACATTATATGAAATTATTTTGGTTACACCCTGTTTCTCCATTGTGTTGTTTTGTTTAGTATAACTGTGTGGTGGCCCTCTTTTGTGCTACTCAGAAACTGAAAGAACATTAAAAACAAGAAAAACATTAAGAACATAGTGTAAAAAACTTTAAAACAAAAAGCTGTCATAAGAACTTCCTGAGCTGAGGTCTTTTTAAAGACCCTGTAAGAGCCTTGATGGAGTGAAGGCTCTGAGGGAAATTCCTCAAACTCTGTTACGTGTTGAGGGCCCTCTCTTACCACTGAAAGTAGTCCCATGCTTTTAACGTGAGTTTCAGAACCCAATCCAAACTTGTAATGATTTTTTTTTTTTCCTTTTATGCCTAAACCCTGTGAAATTGTGTGCACCCTCCCACCCCCATCACATCAAACATTCACGCAAAAACAGTATTTGTTAGTATGAGGAGAACATGTGGATTATTGTCACATTTCTATTTTAACAAGTTTTTTTTTTTTTTTTTTTTTATTACAAAGACTTATTTGTTTCAAATAATATGATTGTTCCATGAAATGTTTTACCACATGCTGAATATGCATCTCCTTTAATGTTTGTTACCTTGTATGAGGGGGGTTGGATGTGCGGATTGATTCAAGAGAAAAAAAAAAAAAAAAAAAAGGTCGCTATTCCAACCTGAAAATGGATAGTTTATCCGCGACGCTCTGGTGCTGGGTTTCCCGCTGCTGGTCCGTGGATTTTGAAGGTCTTTGTGTTGTCCATGTTTGCGCTTTGATCTTCTGACTCGGGTCTGCTGCGGGTTTAAATACCGTTACCGGGAGGCCTCTTTTCGCCATGTCAGCTGTTGCTTCTTCCGCCGAATTATAGAGACACGTTTCATCGCCGTAGAAGACCCTTAACTTCGCAGGAAATGGTGTCTGAAAGCGCAATTTCTTCTCTCTTAACACCTTTTTCGCGTCATTGTATTCCCTGCGCTTTTTAAGGACCTCCGGGGCGTAATCGTGTTCCACGTAGACTTTTCTCTCCTGGTGCATAAATCCTTTTTTCTGCCAGGCCAGTCTTACAACCTCTTGTTTTATTTTGAAATTGGAAAATCTTACCAACACCGAACGTGGGGGCGCTTCCGCCGCCGGCCTAGCGGCTAATGAACGATGTGCCTTTTCTATCTTCAAGTCGGTGGTTTGTGGAATATCCAATTTCTCTCTTAGTAAGGATTCCACGCATTCTACCATTGAGTTAAAACCATTTTCGGTTCCTTCTATCAGACCATGAATTCTTATGTTGTCTCTTCTTTGTTTTCCTTCTTGGTCGGTTAGCTTAGCCTCTATAGCTGCTTGTCTTTTGCGTAGGTCTAGCACAGAATCTTCGAGCACTTTTATTCGATCCTCTGTTTCCAAGATTCGGTTCTCGGCCTGGTCCACTCTGCTGTTTGTCCTTTTCAATTCTTCTCTGAATTCCCGAAATTCGGCCGTAACATCTCGGCGAAATTGTCGTAGCTCCTCAAATAGTGATTTCAGGCTAACCCTTTTGTTAGCTATCACCAGTTCCTCGTCTTCTGAACGGAGATCTTCCAGTTCGGATTCTCCGGCCGATACGTGTCCTGGCCTGGAGAATTTCAGTTTCTTCTGTTTTCCTTTAGACATGATGATTTTGTCTTTTGATTTTCACTCCTCCAAAAATCCGTTAAGTTTGATTTTCAAGGTGTTATCCTGGATTGGGTCTGAGAACTTCAGTGTTAAGCTGCAGTCGCCATGGCGTCCAGACCGGAAGTCCATAAACCACACTTTTAAATGATAAAGTTTTTGAACAGAATAAATCTTTGATTAACGTAAGTGGAATAATTTTGCAAGTATGAAAAAAAAAGTAGCATGCTACAGAGAATTTGATCACCACACTTTCTGTGTATGTGTGTGGTGTGTGTGTGTGTGTGTGTGTGTGTGTGAGAACATCAAACACTTTTTGAGTGGTGGGGAGACATTGGTCGACCCCCGTATGCTCTGATATGACCATCTGCCAAATTTTGATGTAAAGCTGTAGACTGAAGTGGAGATGGGGTTATCAGCTCTGATGTATCAGCATCAAACACTTTTTTGGGTGGTGGGTGATGTGTGGTGGGGAAATGGTGTTTCCTCTCCAAATTCTGGTTTAATGTGGTCATGAGTGGTTGAAAAAAAACTCTGCCTTAAAGTTATAAAACTTTTCTTCAGGTCACAGCAGATGATAAAAGGTTTGCTTGTTGTTGTTTTTTTGTTTTGTTTTTTTTTGTCAAAAATAATTTAACTGTTGGTAAATATCACGTACAAGTTTTGGGATGTTTTACAGAATTGTTTCACACAAATAATTCTTACAACGCTGTTGTGTGGTCATTTTAAAATATAAAATGCTTTTTTATAGGAGAAATGTTAAATTTCCTAGTATCAGCACAAAATAAACTCTAATCCTCACAAGCATACAGATAAAAGTTTTTTTGTCATTACTGGGTTGTTTGATTAAGGAAAAAAAGAGGGAAGTGGGTGTGAAAATGCACGTTTGAAGGCTTACTTTTAGCACAGTTCAATCTGTCCCTGTTCACGCGAAGACCTCTGGATTGCTAATGCACTGTTTTTTCCTACTGCAGGTTCACCCCTGGCTGGGGTTGGGGATTACCCCGCCTCTAGAACGCCATTGGCTAGGCTGTGGGGTCTGTCTCCATTTTGGTTTGGGCAAAAATGGCTGGTTGGGCAGTCTTCTTTTAAAACTGGAGGGCAAGGTTAGTTGTGGGAGGCACTGTCGGGGGCAAAATGGCTGGTTGGTTGGGCGGGGTTAGTTGTGGGAGGTGCTGTTGTCCACAGGGGTCTGGATGCAGCTCAGACAATCCTCTTTTTTCCCAGTTAATCCTTGATTGGTCTGGACCAAAAACTGGAGGCAGGTGTCTCGTTAACCCGCAGTCATGAGTTTTTTCTCTTGAGTTTTTTCATTGTTTAATTTTCTGATTTTATTTAATGATCCAATTTTCGCACATTCTGCAGTGTAGTTTCATTGGTCAGCCACAGGGGTACGCATCTAGGTCATCATTGGACAGCCCGTCAAACCCTTCCTCTCTGCTCATGACATACGCGGACAGCAGAGATGCAGCATGAATCCATCAAGGGAAGGTGTCAAAGAGAAGAGGAAGATTGGGACTGCATTTGCGTCTGTGTTCGGCTGGCGGTAAGATTGATTTGTTTGTGGCAGATAGCAATAACTGTGCGCAGTCTGTAACATTATGGCATCTAGCTCTGATGGGTATGACCAAGATGAGGTGGGCTGGACATTATCCAGGCCTAGGGGCCGGAAAAGAGCAGCTAGCGGGGCAACAAGACCTAGAAGCAGCTCAGATGACAGTGATGTGGGAGGAAGTAACAATGCAAAGAAAACACGAACTGGCCAAAATGGATGGCAGTTTGAGGATGTAGGGAATGACTGCAAGGTTGTCATTGAGTTCAATCAGGGTGGGGGGCACTATCACCCGGTTAAGCTAACAAAAGCAATTGAGAAAGAAATTGGGAGAGTTAAGTTTGCAGACTTCTTGAAGAATAACCGGCTGTTAATTCATGCCACAAGTAAACAACAGCAACAGAAAATACTGACAATGACATGTCTAAACAGAGAACAAATGAAGACGCATGTTCCTGGCGCGACAGCTAACTTGAGGGGAGTCATATCAGGTGTCCCTTTGTACATGTCTATGGAAGAAGTGAAAAACGAGATCCAGGGAGGAAAGGTTAAGGATGTGAAAAGGCTACAGAGTAAAAAAGAAGGCTTGCTGAAGGACACACAGTCTGTCATGATTCAGTTTGAGGAAACACTCCCTAAATCAATCCTAATAGGATACATGTATTTCAGTGTCAAAGAATATGTCCCAAAGCCACTCAGGTGCTACAAATGTCAAAGGATGGGTCACACTGCTCAGCATTGTAGGGGAAAGCTATGATGTGCTAGATGTGGAGGGGATCATGAATATGGTAAATGTGACAAGGACGCCAAAGTAAAGTGGTGCAACTGCGGGGGTGAGCACAGTGCTGTATATGGAGGATGTGTTGTGCAGAGGGAAGCTAGAAAAGCCCAGAAAATCAGAATAACTAAGAAAATCTCGTATGCGGAAGCTCTAAAGACAGTTAGAGAGGCAGGAATAGTCAGAAACACAGCAGGCCTTCCTCAAAGAAGTGCAGTTCAAATGGAAGCCCAGCAATCAACGGGTCCCACGCAAGTACCGGATCGTGCAGCTGCAAGGAATGTTTGTGTTCACAAATGCAAAATGGATGATGACACATTGATAGTTAAGAGGACAAACTTTATAGCTTTTATCTGTCACACCATGAATGTTGCTGCACAGCTACATAAGAAAAGTGACAGAATCAAAACCATTGTGGAAGCAGCAGAAAGCTTCCTAGATGTGAAAGATATCACAGCTGACCAGATTCATGTTTTATTGAAAGCTGAAAATGGGAAGACAGCACATGCTGAAACAAGACCTTAATTATTGTACTACACATACTACAGTGGAATGCGAGGAGTCTTATAGCAAACGGACAAAAACTCAAGAAGTATCTTAACAAACTAGAAGTTGTTCCACAGGTAGTGTGTGTACAGGAGACATGGCTTCAACCTCACTTAGATTTTGTTATTCCAGGATACAGTTCAATCAGACAGGATAGAATTAACACTGTAAATGGAGGAGGATGTGCCACTTTTATTAAAGATGGCCTGGTGTATAGGGCGATTCCCTCCCCTGAGGATATAGAGTGTAATATTATTGAAATATGTAGGCCAAATGGACAAGGAAATATTAAGCTGATTAATTATTAAAACCCATGTAGGAAATTAACAGCAGATATTTTCAGTGCTATGGCAGGGGAAGGGCATATGAACGAGGTATGGTGTGGAGACTTTAATGCCCACAATAGCTTGTGGGGAAGCACACATACAGATAACAATGGAAATGTTATGGAAGAGATGTTAGATGAAAGATCGTTAATTTGTCTAAACAGTGGTGAAGGTACCAGGGTGGATGTGCATAGGGGCACATTATCATGTATTGACCTGACTCTGGTATCTGATTCTTTAGTGAGCACCTGTGAATGGATGGTTATGAACAGGGCAACTATGGGAAGTGATCACTTCCCAATACTTAGTCATTAAAACTGAAGTATGTATACAAGAGGGAAGATGTTTTACAAGGTGGTATTTTGACAAGGCAGATTGGGAAAAATTTAGGCAATACTGTGTTCAATCGTGTCATTTGGTAACATTAGAAGGTGGCATAGAAGAGTGTTCAAGTCAGGTAACCAATCATATTCTGAATGCTGCAATAGCAAGTATACCTAAGAAAACAGCACAGGGTAGGAAGAAGGTTGTACCCTGGTGGAATGACGAATGTAGTATTGCAATAAAAGAGCGAAACAAGGCATTCAGACAGCTGAGGAAGAATATGACTAGTGAAAACTTAATAGAGTATAAAAAGAAAAGGGCAGTAGCTCGAAGGATTATTAAAAACAGGAAAAGGTCAACATGGAGAGAATTTTGGTCCACCCTTGGTAGGAAAACAGAACTAGGTGATGTCTGGAGTATGTTTAAAAAAAATGAGTGGGAAAAGGGTATCAGTTAAAATTCCAGCTTTAGCAGATGGAGACAAGATGGCTGTATCAGGCAAAGAAAAGGCAGAAGTCCTAGGTAGAGCATTTGCAGCAGTGCATAGAGGAGACCATCTTGGTGAGAGCCATAGACAGCAAAGGCAGCATAAGCGCAGAGAAAATGTAAACTTAAAAAATGAAGTGAAAGAGGACATGACTGTGTTAGACCTCGAGTTCACAATGTCAGAGCGTAAGAGAGCTTTGCAAGATAATGGATACACAGTTCCAGGATATGATCAGTTAAGCTATGCTATGTTCCGGCAGTTGCCTAGGCAATCAATGCAACTGGTGCTGAAATTGTTTAACAGGATATGGAAGGAGGGGGTTATCCCAAGTGGGTGGAAAAAAGGCTGTAATTTTACCATTTAATAAGCCAGGGAAAGATCCAGCTCATCCAGGCAACTATAGGCCAATAGCATTAACGTCACATTTAGGGAAATGGATGGAGAAGGTGTTAGTTTACAGACTCTAATATGTATTAGAGCAAAAACGATTAATAAACGACTATCAGGATGGTTTTAGAAGAGGAAAATCCACAGTGGATGCTCTAGTTACCCTCGCCAAGGAGGTTATGTTTTTACTGGGGTTTGTTTGTCTGTTTGTTTGTCTGTTACCAACATAACTCAAAAAGTTATGAACGGATTTCGACGAAATTTTCAGGACAAGTCCGAAATGGGACAAGGAAGAAATGATTAGATTTTGGGAGTGATCTGGGTCACCGTCTGGATCAAGGAATTTTTTAAAAGATTTTTTATCATTGCGAGATAGGGCCATTTTTAGCATATGTGTATATAACTCCACAATAAATGGTCAGGACGCTTGCCAAAAAAATATAGGATAAGATCCCAATAGGTTCTAGGAAATATCAAAGACTGATCTGGATCCTGCAAAAAATCCAGATACTGTGATCCAGAACAGGAGATAATAAGGGATCTTTGGAATTTTCATCACTGTAAGATAACAAATTAAGATATAAACATACAACAAACACCAAAATATAGCCAAGACACTGAGGAATCAGTAGTGTGCAATGGATTTGTTGTATTTTCAAAAGCTATGGAGCTATATCCAGAAGAAAACCACCATTACCAAAAAAGTGATTTTTGTCAATAACTACTGAACTAATAACGATATCAATGTGAATCCAATTGCTAAAGGTATGTTTTGATGATCAAGGAATCTGAAAATATAGATAAAATAAATGTAGGACTATTATATTTGGCCAAAATCCCAATATTAGGGGGAACTGAGGTACTTGGCGGAGGTCTGCGCTCCCCGAGTGCTTTTCTAGTTAGGGTAAGTAATGATATTGAAAAGACCCTCAAAATGAAAGAAGTAATGGTTAGAGTTTATCTGGATATTGAAAAGGCTTATGACTCACTGTGGAGGGACAGTCTTCTTATGAAATTGAATAAAATGGACATCGGTGGTAGGATGTATAATTGGATAATGGATTTTTTAACACACAGGACAATTAGGGTTAAAGTAGGATCAGAAGTTTCTCATGACTTTGAAACAGAAAATGGTGTTCCTCAGGGGAGTCTGATAAGCCCTGTTTTATTCAATATAATGATTAATGACATGTTTGAGAATCAAGAGGGATCCATCAGAACAGCACTATATGCAGATGATGGAGCCATATGGACGAGGGGAAGAAATGCGAAATGTGTGTTCAAAAACATCAGGAAAGCAATGAAGAAAGTGGAAAAGTGGTCATATGACTGGGGATAAAAATTTTCAAACAGTAAAACCTGCTATATGACTTTCACAAAAAAATGCAGAACTGGTACAGAACCATTGACATTATATAATCAACCAATAGAGAAAGTCAGTGAGTTCAAATATCTAGGACTGTGGTTTGATAGTGCATACACATGGAGAGTTCATGTTGAAAATCTGGAGACAAAATGTAAAAAAGTCATTAATCTCATAAAAGCTGTAGCTGGACACGAATGGGGTGCAGATAAACAGGCATTAATTGACATTTACAGAGCACTAATGCGATCGACAATAGACTACGGATGCACGATTTATGGAGCAGCGGCAAAGACGACTCTGAGAAAAACAGACAAAATGCAGCATAGAGAGCTTCGCCTGTGCATTGCAGCCGTCAAAACAACACCAAACAATGCAGTTTTAATAGAAGCAGGAGAAATGCCACTGGATTTGAGAAGAGATAAACTTGCATTATCTTACTGGGTCAAGCTGAAAGGAAGTGACAAAGCAAATATTTCAAAAACAACACTACAAGACTGCTGGGAATACTCTAATTTCCAGGGACATGGGTTTGGGCGGACAATTGAAAGAAGGACCAGAATGTATGGGCTGCACACTATTAATATAGCTAACACCAGTCCAGTGAGTAATGTTCCCCCTTGGCTGTTTCCGGGAATAGAAGTAGACGCTAGTCTGCTAATGAGGAAAAAGGATTGGCATATGAGTGAAGTTGGTGTTAAAACAAGCATTTACCTCAGGGACAACTACTATAACTTCTTGCAGCTCTATACTGACGGTTCAAAGAATAAAGAGGCCTCTGTTGGAGTTGGAGTATACATCCCAGAATTTAAAGTGACCATCACAAAAAGACTCTCCAACAATACATCCATGTTTACAGCAGAGATGGAGACAATAATTATTGGTTTGCAGTGGGTGGAGGAGGTCAGACTGGACCGGGTACTCACTTGCAGTGCTAAAAGCCATAGACACTAAAATCTACAAGGGAAGACCTGGTGATTGAGCTATATCAGTTTCTTTAGGGTACACAGGGGTGGTGGAGAAGTTCAGTTTTGTTGGGTTCCTGCACATGAAGGGTTGAAAGGGAATGACTGCAGACAAATTAGCAAAAAGTGCTCTTGTAAAAGAAATAACTATACCATTGTCTCTTGGAAAAGGTGAAGGGAAAGCAGTAGTCAAGAAAAAAGGAACTGAGCTATGGCAAAAAGGACGGGATGAAGATCATAAAGCTAGATTGTATTACAAAATACAAAAATCTATTGCAATAAAAAACTTCATAACAAACAAAAGGAGGGAAGACATCATTATGGCAAGACTCAGACTGGATCACACACATTTAAATGGCACTTTATTCACCATGGGGAAAAGCGAAAGTGACAAATGTAGAGAATGTGGAGTAAAAGAAAATGTCAAGCACATCTTATTACACTGTCACAAATACGGAAATGAAAGACAGATAATGGAAAATGAAGTTCAAGAAGCAGGTAGGGAAACTTTATTTGTATAGCACTTTTTAAACATTAGACGCTGCACAAAGTGCTTTACATAGATAAAAACAGTAGACACATTTAGTTACATATTTTACACAATACATCCCCACCCCTTCCAACCCTCCCATAAACATACCCACAAAAAAACACACACACAGGCACATACAGTGGGGTAAAAAAGTATTTAGTCAGCCACCAATTGTGCAAGTTCTCCCACTTAAAAGATGAGAGAGGTCTCCACAATTTTCATCATAGGTATACCTCAACTATGAGAGACAAAATGAGAAAAAAAAATCCAGAAAATCACATTGTCTGATTTTTAAAGAATTTATTTGCAAATTATGGTGAAAAATAAGTATTTGGTCAATAACAAAAGTTCATCTCAATACTTTGTTATATACCCTTTGTTGGCAATGACAGAGGTCAAACGTTTTCTGTAAGTCTTCACAAGGTTTTCACACACTGTTGCTGGTATTTTGGCCCATTCCTCCATGCAGATCTCCTCTAGAGCAGTGATGTTTTGGGGCTGTCGCTGGATAACACGGACTTTCAACACCATCCAAAGATTTTCTATGGGGTTGAGATCTGGAGACTGGCTAGGCCACTCCAGGACCTTGAAATGCTTCTTACGAAGCCACTCCTTCATTGCCCGGGCGGTGTATTTGGGATCATTGTCATGCTGAACGACCCAGCCACATTTCATCTTCAATGCCCTTGCTGATGGGAAGGAGGTTTTCACTCAAAATCTCACAATACATGGCCCCATTCATTCTTTCCTTTACACGGATCAGTCGTCCTGGTCCCTTTGCAGAAAAACAGCCCCAAAGCATGATGTTTCCACCCGCATGCTTCACAGGAGGCACGGTGTTCTTTCTCCTCCAAACACGACAAGTTGAGTTTTTACCAAAAAGTTCTATTTTGGTTTCATCTGACCATATGACATTCTCCCAATCCTCTTCTGGATCATCCAAATGCTCTCTAGCAAACTTCAGATGGGCCTGGACATGTACTGGCTTAAGCAGGGGGACACGTCTGGCACTGCAGGATTTGAGTCCCTGGCGGCGTAGTGTGTTACTGATGGTAGCCTTTGTTACTTTGGTCCCAGCTCTCTGCAGGTCATTCACTAGGTCCCCCCATGTGGTTCTGGGATTTTTGTTCACCGTTCTCGTGATCATTTTGACCCCACGGGGTGAGATCTTGCATGGATCCCCAGATGGCGGGAGATTATCAGTGGTCTTGTATGTCTTCCATTTTCTAATAATTGCTCCCACAGTTGATTTCTTCACACCAAGCTGCTTACCTATTGCAGATTCAGTCTTCCCAGCCTGGTGCAAGTCTACAATTTTGTTTCTGGTGTCCTTTGACAGCTCTTTGGTCTTGGCCATAGTGGAGTTTGGAGTCTGACTGTTTGAGGTTGTGGACAGGTGTCTTTTATACTGATAATGAGTTCAAACAGGTGTCATTAATACAGGTAACGAGTGGAGGACAGAGGAGCCTCTTAAAGAAGAAGTTACAGGTCTGTGAGAGCCAGAAATCTTGCTTGTTTGTAGGTGACCAAATACTTAATTTTCCACCACAATTTGCAAATAAATTCTTTAAAAATCAGACAATGTGATTTTCTGGATTTTTTTTTTTCTTCATTTTGTCTCTCATAGTTGAGGTAACCTATGATTAAAATTGGAGACCTCCCTCATCTTTTAACTGGGAGAACTTGCACAATTGGTGGCTGACTAAATACTTTTTTGCCCCACTGTACATCACCCACTACTTCTCTTACACACATATAAAATAAAAGAGACGTTGCTCAGCACCAAGGCACCACGTGAAGGAGCAACCATCCTGTGGAGCCCCCCACGCCAGGAGACCACACAGCCCATAACCACAGAGGGCGCCACAAAGGCTGTCCCAACCAGGACAGGCTGGGGCCGCACCACAGCTGTAGGGAGTGGCATAAAGCCCCCACCCACCCAAGCTAGAGTGACCCACGAGACCAGCACCCTTGCAGATGGGCCAGGCAGCATCCGGCATGAGGGGCCCCTGGAGCTAAAACACATAAAATACAAGATAAAACTAAGAACACATAGAGCAAAGGGAACTAAAACCCATAGTTTGAAACTGAGCTAAGAACACATCAAAATAAGAAAATCTAAAAGCAAATGGAGCTAAGAAGAATGTAAAACAATGGAACATAAATGACTACTTCAATAATACAAAAAGAAACTAAGAACACATAAAAACAGGAACTAAAAACCCATACTTAAAAACTGAACTAAACACATCAATAAGAAGATGAGAAAATCTAAGAGCAAATGTCACCAAGAAGAACATAAAACAATGGAACATAAATGACTACTTCAGTAATAGAAGCCAAATTGAAAAAAGGTGGGGTCTTCAGTCTGTTCTTAAAAACGTCTGTGGAACAGCCTGCCAGAGAGCCTCCTATAAATTCAAGAAATCTCTGTATGTCTGTCTGTGTGTCATGATCATAGGACATCATAGGACAGCCTACGATGTTCCTATGATGTCCCTATGATGTCTGCATCATAGGACATCAAGCCTGGCTTGATGTCTTTATGATGTCATATACAGTGATGCCTGCCTGACAGTGTATGATATGATGGCTGCCTTGATGCCTTTATGATGTCATATAGACTGATGCCTGCCTTGATGTCTATATGAAGTCATACAGACCATGCCGTCCTTGATGCCTTTATGATGTCATATAGACTGATGCCTGCCTTGATGTCTATATGAAGTCATACAGACCATGCCGTCCTTGATGCCTTTATGATGTCACAGACTGATGCCCTCCTTGATATCTATATGAAGTCATACAGACCATGCCGTCCTTGTGTCATGGATGGCCCTCACGAGCCTTGTAGTGATGGGTAGTGACCGTCACTACCGTAGTACCGTAGTTGACGGTACTACGGTAGTGACTACGGTTTCGACACATTGCCAAACTGTATTGATACTGTGTTGATACTGTGTCACTGAATACTGACACCTGCTAGACCTTAAAAATCCCTACAGGCAACCTAATTGACAGACTCAACTGACACTGATTTGATGACCTAGCATATACAATAATATCGTCGGCCTCCGTCGGTCTATGATGACCATGGAAGAGAATCCTAAACGTCTACTCTGCTGGAACAGCACTGCCTGTGGCTGAACAGGCCGATGCGCGAATGGCAGTTGTACTGCTCAAAAAAATAAAGGGAACACTGTCCCTCAATCAAACTGTCCACTTAGGAAGCAACACTGATTAACAATCAATTTCACGTGCTGTTGTGTGATTTTGTTGTCAGCACATTCAACTTTGTAAAGAACAAAGTAATAAGAATATTTCATTCATTCAAATCTAGGATGTGCTATTTAGTGTTCCCTTTATTTTTCTGAGCAGTATATAATTTAAGTCATTGTCTTTTATACTGTATTATTTCATATCTTCATTTTAATTTAAAATATCGTTGATATTTTTAGATAGTCAATAAATAATGCATCTCGTGGTGGCAACCCCCGAACCAAGTGGTGGACACCAGTGGTGAGGGGGGCCATTAAGCTGAAGAAGGAGTCCTATCAAGCTTGGTTGGCTTGCGGGACTCCCGAAGCAGCTGAGGTGTACCGGCAGGCCAAGCGGAGTGCAGCTCGGGTGGTTGCTGAAGCAAAAACCCGGGTATGGGAGGAGTTCGGTGAGGCCATGGAACAAGACTTTCGGTCGGCTTCAAAGAGATTCTGGCAAACTGTTCGGCGGCTCAGGAGGGGAAAGCAGCTCCCCGTCCACACTGTGTATGGTGCGGATGGGACACTGTTGGCTTCAACTGGGGATATCGTTGGGCGGTGGAAGGAATACTTCGAGGATCTCCTCAATCCCACTGATACGCCTTCCACAGAGGAAGCAGGGTTTGGGGACGAGGGGGATGACTCGCCTATCACAGGGGCTGAGGTCGCCAAGGTGGTTAAAAATCTCCTTGGTGGCCGGGCCCTGGGGGTGGACGAGATTCGCCCTGAGTACCTCAAGGCCCTGGATGTTGTTGGGTTGTCATGGTTGACACGCCTCTGCAACATTGCGTGGAGGTCGGGGGCAGTGCCTTTGGCATGGCAAACCGGGGTGGTGGTTCCTCTCTTCAAAAAAGGGGACCGGAGGGTGTGCTCCAACTTTAGAGGGATCACACTCCTCAGCCTCCCTGGGAAGGTCTATGCCAAGGTACTGGAGAGGAGAGTCCGGCCGTTGGTCGAACCTCGGATTCAGGAGGAGCAATGTGGTTTTCGTCCTGGCCGTGGCACATCGGACCAGCTCTTTACCCACTCGAGAATTCTTGAGGGTTCGTGGGAGTTTGCCCAACCAGTTTACATGTGTTTTGTGGACTTGGAGAAGGCGTTTGACCGCGTCCCTTGTGGATTTTTGTGGGGGGTGCTTCGGGAGTATGGGGTATCGGGCTTGTTGTTACGAGCTATTCGGTCTCTGTACGACCGTTGTGAGAGTTTGGTTCGTATTGCCAACTCTCGGTCGGAGTCATTCCCAGTGAGAGTTGGACTCCGCCAGGGCTGCCCTTTGTCACCGATCCTGTTCATAATTTTTATGGACAGGATTTCTAGGCACAGCCAGGGAATGGAGGGTGTCATGCTTGGTGACCACAGGATCTCATCTCTGTTGTTTGCAGATGATGTTGTCCTGTTGGCTTCATCCAGCAATGACCTACTGCTCTTGCTGGGACGGTTTGCCGCTGAGTGTGAAGCGGCTGGAATGAGAATCAGCACCTCCAAGTCCGAGTCCATGGTCCTCAGCTGGAAAAAGGTGGATTGTCCTCTCTGGGTTGGGGACAGGCTACTGCCCCAAGTGGAGGAGTTTAAGTATCTTGGGGTCTTGTTCACGAGTGAGGGGAAAATGGAACGAGAGATCGACAGACGGATTGGAGCAGCATCTGCAGTGATGCGGACGTTGTACCGGTCTGTTGTGGGAAGAGGGAGCTTAGTTCTAAGGCAAAGCTGTCGATTTACCAGTCAATCTATGTTCCTACTCTCACCTATGGTCACGAGCTTTGGGTAATGACCGAAAGAACGAGATCGCGGATGCAAGCGGCTGAAATGAGCTTTCTCCGTAGGATTGCTGGACTCACCCTCAGAGATAGGGTGAGGAGCTCAGTTATCCGGGAGAGGCTCAGAGTAGAACCGCTGCTCCTCCACATTGAAAGGAGTCAGTTGAGGTGGTATGGGCATCTGATTAGGATGCCTCCTGGACGCCTCCCACTTGAGGTGTTTCAGGCACGTCCCACTGGGAGGAGACCCCGGGGCAGACCCAGGACTCGGTGGAGAGACTATGTCTCCCAGCTGGTCTGGGAATGCCTTGGTATTCCCTCTGAAGAGCTGGAGCAGGTGGCTGGGGAGAGGGAAGTCTGGGCTTCTCTGCTTGAACTGCTGCCTCCGCGACCCGGACCTCCGGAAAAGCGGTAGAAGATGGATGGATGGATGGATGGATGGAAATAATGTGAACATGCATCATAACGTGAAAATCTAAGTGAACATGTTGTGAATGAGGATGTTTGTGGACTGGGATTTTTTTTTTTTTTTTTACAAATTTTTATTCAAAAAAATAAGTTTTTCCAACGTTTTGAAATTCAGTCTGTTACGCTTTTTTGACACAACTTCTCCAGCTGTAGAAAACACCCGCTCAAACGGCACAGATGAGGCTGGAGTGCAGAGAAATTGTAAGGCAAGCTGAAAGAGGTTTGGATAGATTGTCTTTTGGTTGTCCCAGTATCTCATAGGATCCTGGGACCTGGCAATATTGCCCTCTGCCAGGTATCTCTGCACCTCCTGGATGGCATCAGCTGTGGCACTTTTGGTCTGCCTGCCCACTTCGATGTTGAGATGTTGCCAAAGGTTATCTAAAAAACAACAAATTGTTATTTTAGTACATGATTTCCAAACAACAACAAACAAATAATGCTGAATAACATGCCTGAAGTGGGTGCAGACAGCTGTTGTGAAGATGGTCCCGTCTAAATTGAGACTATGTGCAATGCAAATTGAGTGCCGAATTTGGAGCTGTCTAGTGGATGCAATCATGTTTGGTGCTGTGTCGGTCACAAGACACTTTACTTAATTGGTTATGGCCCAGTCCTCCATCATGCCCCTTTTGACTTGGGCCAAATTGTCAGCAGTGTGACTTTGTGGAAAGTATTGCACTCCCAACACAGATGTACACAACTGCAAATTCTCATTTATGTAGTGACAGGTCAGAGCCAAGTAAGCCTCCATGTTCACAGATGTCCACATGTCAGCTGTTATACTCACTGCCACAGCTTGCTGTACTTCCTTTTTCACTTGTTCCTGTTCCTCCTCGTACTTTTTGCCCACCATTTGTTTGATAGTCTGAAAATTACACCAAGTCAAACCAAAAGCAAATCCATATATTTAAATTAAAGATTAAATAAACTGGATATATCAACCACTACTTTAAATAATTTCCACACAAACCTTTCTGATGGGCAAAACATATGAGGGCTGAAGGGCCTGAACCAGTTCCCTGAACCCTTCACTCTCCACAATGCTGAGGGGCTGGCAGTCCTTCACGATGAAATTGAGCAGAGCCTCATCCAGCATCTGCATCCTGGAAGCTTGATGGTTAAAAATGAAGTAAAGAATAAATTAAGAGGAATTAATTATCAATAAAGCAACTGTGAGTAAGTTGTAGAATGGCTGTATACCTGAGTCTATCCTGGGTGTATCTGGGACTTCATTGTCATGCCTGGCCCTATAATGCCTCAGCATTGAGGAGGTGCTTTTGTTTAAATATGAAAGTTTGGTCGAACAAATGCGACATTTAACCTGCAGAAAATAATATGACTAGTAAACCAAGAGTCACTTTGAAATGAATTTGAATTCAGATAGATCAAGTGGAAACTCTGGAGAGGAACAGGATGAAACAACAAGGAAATTAAAACAAATACCTTATTTTCCAATATAAGATCAAAATGGTCCCACACGGCGGAAACCTTTCTTTTAGCTTGAGGCTGCTCGTGCTACATAATTCTTGAGGAATTTGCCGATGAACCATCCGCAACACATCAGATTCTTTGGGCAGATGCATCCCGTTGACAGATGCGCTTCCTTATAAACGCAGTTTGCCGCGTCAGTGTCAGTTCGAAACAGTACCTGTATCGGTCACGTGACTTTCTTAAAGCGATACGCACACCGACACGGGGTTTTGCTCTATGAGCTCAACGCATGCGCCGACGCATCGGTGTTGCCAGACCCATCACTACCATCAATAAGACGCTATAGGCCAGCTGGTGAGTTTGCACAGTCTATTAAAGGAAGAATAACGATTAAGTAATGAGCCACGGCGGGCTAAAACACACTATCACTATAACACAGGCTACGACAAGGAGGAACAGATTCACAATGAATACACTTACAGGGAATGGAGAAATCAGCACGGAGGCTGGACGACGGGATGTCTGACGATGTCAGACGAGGAATGTCTGACGAGACTACAGCAACGCTCAGCCCTCAGCTGATCCCTTAAATAGGGCTCAGGATGGGACAGCTGATGCAATCGCTAATGCAGCCCAGCTGTCAGAGAGGTCCGCTCTGACAGCCAGAAGCCCCTCCGAGCACTATCACAATAAGAGCTCGGAGAGCCATCGGGGACACAAACACCAGCTGGGTGGAAAATACTGCATGGCCCGAGCGTGGACGAAATCGGCGCTCGAACCATGACAGTACTCCCCCCCAAGGCGGTAAAGTCCGGGCACCGTATGACACCCAAGCCCCACACCCCCACCCCACCCAGGGTGGGAGGATGGGGGAAAGGCCTGGAGGGTGAGAACCAGAAAAGGCAAAAAAAAAATACCCAAGACGAAGAACAGGAAAACACAGGGAACAAACACGAAGCAATTACAGAGTATGGTAGGGAAAAAAACCCCCACAATACTTCATAAAGCACGGATGGTACATAGACAGGACAAAAAATGCAAATAACAGAAGGAGGCCTATAACTAAAATACACAGGCCCATGAGACACAATGTGGCAGACACAAATCATCCCTCAGACAGGGGAGGGGAGAAGGAAAAAAAACACGCTAAACAGCAGAGAATACACAGGTCCAAATAGAGCAAATGACAATACACCCGAGTGACCTTAATATTTAATGGAAATAAGAAACACACGGGGATGATGGCAGGCATAGTCCAATGAGACAGAAGCAGCTCTGGTGGTCTCCCTGCGTCCAATGTCCAGATAACTAGCTGGGGGGAAAAGGAAGCGTTCAGGCGGCCTACCCCAGTCCCAGGCCTGGAGAAACAGGAACTCTGGCGGCCGGACCAGGTCGCCAAGCAGACAGTCCAGTTGGTCAGGTGGCCGACCCAGAACGCCAAACAGGCGAGGCAGTCCTCCAGGCGGCCGACCCGCATCGCTCAGCCACCAGGACCGCAGGGGAGAAAACGACAGCAGCTTCCCTGTAGAGGGGGATTGCGAGGGAGAGCCGAGCTGAATATGGGGAACCCCAACGGCACCCGGTGGAGAAGGCTTGGAGGAAGGATAACGGACCAGTCCAGCATCAGGCGGCAGAGGGTCTGCAGCTCCCTCACCGACCTTGAACCAAACCGATGCTGCGTCCCTGCTGGACCCCGATCGGGTCAGCACTGCACCCATGACAGACCCCGACTGGGCCGGAGCAGCACCCGCGATGGACCCTGATTGGGTCGCGATTGCACCCACGTCGAACCCCCACTGGGTCTCAGCTACACCCACGTCGGACCCCGACTGGGTCAATGCCGCACTCGCGATGGACCCTGACTGGGTTGGCGCAACACCAGGGACGACCTCCAACCCCGAACCCGGAACCTCCAGCACAGCGACCGGGATTGACTCCACACCGGTGACCCTGGGAGAAGGCTCAGGAGAAGAAGAACTGGGATCAGGACCACCGGTAGCGACAGAGCCCAGTGAGATGAGCTCGGATGCAGCAGACGGCTGCACCTGGCTCGTCTCCCCGAGAGACAGGCAAAAATGCTCTAGAATAGATAGAAGAAAAACAAAATAGAGCACTTGCCTGCACTTGAGTTCTGTCGCCGTCCAGGACTTCAACGATCCGGGTTCCGAAGGCAGAAGGACATCCTCTGGCTCCCACTCGGCTACAGCGGGCCCCGCAGCCAACATGATGCTGTCCACAGCCTGAGGACCCTCCAACGCTGATGACCACGTCGACGACCCGCACGGCGTGGCGGCAGGAGATCCTCGACCTGCTGCGTCGGACCGCTCTTCCGTGGAGACCCGGGGACGCTTCACCGTCGGCACAGGCTCCAAACTGCAGTCCGCTCTCCTCCTCTGCCCATGACATGGCTGCAGGGCTGGAACCAGGCTATCCAGGGCCGCAGGCTCCCTCCTCGTCCGGTGGCGTAGGCCTGGCGCCACGGAACGCTCAGGGGAAGGAGACACAAAGGTAGCAGGTCCATTACTAATTACTGCAGCAGGTGGAGGGAGTTCAGGGGACTGTGAACCCTGAACTCCGCCCCCAGGAATCAAGCAAGACAATTCATCCAATGTGGGAACAGAATGAAAAGTCACTTGCCTGATCCGTAGAGGCCCGATGGAACCCGCTGCAGTGGACTCTGTTCCTCCCTTTCCCCACTGGATGGTGACGGAGGGCCCCCTGGAAGGATGAGGAGGAGCGGCTCGTGATGGACCCATGATGGGCATCACCGAAGCAGGACTCATAACACTCACAGCAGCTGAGGAAGATGTCGAGGAGGAGGGGATGACAGCCGAGGCGATCCGGGCACGAGGAGCTGACGGAACAGCAGGGAGAGGTGACCTGGGGAGTGAGGCTGCAGGAATTCCCTCCTGATGAGATGTAGGAGCGGCAGCTGTCAGAGAGGTAGAGTCTTTCCAACAACCCGGAACAGGATCTGGACGGGGTTCTTGCTGAGGCTTCCTGTTAGCAGTGTGACGACGGTTACAGGCAGAGGGTGAGGCGAAGGAGAGGTTTGGGAAACGCCGCTCCTGCGTGGAAACAGAAGCGAGCAGGTCGGTATACTCTGGATAGTCACTTAACACCGGATTCCTCTCCACCAGCCTGACTGCCACCGTCACATGCTTTATAATCTGCGTGGGATAAACAGCGTAGCGAGCTGCAGCCACTCGGTCCCGGATGGAAACAGCTGACTGTTGTAACTTCTCCAGGGGAATCCCGACTGACGTCTCACTCTTTCGGGGATCACCCCTGGGCGGTGCGAACTCCTGGCCTGGAACAGGGACAGGAATGGGATCCCGAAGCGAAGAGCGAGGATGCCTCCTCTTCGGCTTCCTGCCGGAGTTTCTCTACAGCCCACGGAGTCTCTCCTGGTGCGCAGCGATGTCTGCCTTCCTCGCCGTGACTTCCGGGTGGTTGGAGTAGCGGGGAAGGCGATTAATAATGTCCTCAGCAAGGTCCAGGTGCCGGCGTACATCGCTGGGAGTGTCGTAGAGGCCAGCAGTGAAGATAGTTCCATCAATATAGTCCAGGGCCTCCACCAGCTCGTAGCCCAGGCTCCGAGCGCGGCCCCTGCGTGACGACATGACCTCCCAGCACACAGGTACCCAGACAGGGAAAAACAAAAGTCCAATTTAGGCAAAACTCACGGCGAACGGCGTCTCAGTCTGGCTGCAGTCTACTGTCATGGATGGCCCTTACGAGCCATCAATAAGACGTTATAGGCCGTTTGCACAGTTTATTAAAGTTATAGACGTTTGCACAGTTTATTAAAGGAAGAATAACGATAAAGTAATGACCCACGGGGGGCTAAAACACACTATCACTATAACACAGGCTACGACAAGGAGGAACAGATTCACAGTGAATACACTTACAGGGAATGGAGAAATCAGCACGGAGGCTAGATGACGGGATGTCTGACGATGTCAGACGAGGAATGTCTGACGAGACTGCAGCGACGCTCAGCCCTCAGCTGATCCCTTAAATAGGGCTCAGGATGGGACAGCTGATGGCAATCGCTAATGCAGCCCAGACAGCCGGAAGCCCCTCCGAGCGCTATCACAATAAGAGCTCGGAGAGCCACCGGGGACACACACACCAGCTGGGCAGAAAATACTGCATGGCCCGAGCGCGGACCATGCAGTATTTTCTGGTTCGATCATGGTGTCGTGGTTCGACCATGCTCGAACCACACCTTGATGTCTTTATAATGTCATATACAGTGATGCCTGCCTTGATGTCAATATGAAATCATATAGACCATGATCTCCTATGCCTGCCTTGATGTCTTTATGATGTCATATAGACCCATCAGGACGTGCAATGCTGTCATATAGACAAAAGGACGATGCTGCCATATACACAATAGGACACAGCAGTAAATACATCATAGGACATAGGACAGCTTCCAACATCAAACACAGGCATGACTCACGATCATGGGACTCGCTATGACATCATCACAGATCATAGGACTCACTATGACACCATCAAAAATCAAAGGCAGGCATCATTGAATGAGTGCTGATGTGCTTGCTTACACCCTTGCTGTAACGTAGAAGGCAGTCCCTCATAAATGGAGGCTTTGAGGCAACTGGCAATCAGCAATTTTTCATTTTATTCCAAAAACTTCACAGATAACAACTTCAGCGTACATACCAAATCTTCACACTGACACGACACTCTCTTCTCCCAATAACCAACACCTGTTATATTGTGTGAGACAATTAGGGCTAATTAGCCCCTACCATAACCCCAGGTAAAACAATAAAACATTTTCCATTTTTCACACATACCCAATAGCATCTAAAAGTCCATAACAACTTCCCACCTATTTACAAAATACATATAAATAACACAGCATAAATAAGACACCATAAATAATTCAATAAATAATTTAAACCCCTATTTACAAAATCTAAATCACCCCTAAACTTACCATCACATGCTCCCTTCCTGCTGGTATCCTTTAAAAAGCATTCAACCCCTAAAGAGTCTTTTGCCCGGACACCATCAGGGAGCATGCTGGCAAAGGTATGTGGATTAATGATCACCACTTGTTTTACCCAAATAACTAGAAAAGCACTCGGAGAGCGCAGACCTCCGCCAAGCGCCACAATTCCCCCCATACAGTGTTTGTGTGTACGTTTTCAGATTCCTTGAGCATGTAAACATATGACTAGCAATTGGATTCACAATGATTATTTGTTTATTTGACAGGGACAGTGCAATAAACACACAATTAATCAATGACAATCAATCTGATAGTGATAGGATTAGTGGTTCAGTAGTAAAAGCATTGCCTCCTTGGCGGAGGTAATAAACTGAAGTGTTGCTGTTGTGTCCATCTCCTCCACTGACGGATGCAAATTGGGTAGACAGGTTGCCGTGGGTGTTATATTATTTTGGGGTTGCACTCCGCGGCAAACGAGAATTTAGAAGCTTCGCCAGCAGAGAGCTTGTTTTTGCACAGCGCCTATGGCTGGCCGGGGAATTTCTGCCAAAGAATCCGTCGGCGGACAGCTGCCCGTGTGAGGTTTTGCAGTTGCGCGCAAACACAGGCACGCTGGCGGGCCCAGGCCAGCAGTGTTTTCCGCGTGCTTTTGTGCCTAAAACGTTGAAGAACGCAGAGTTTGTGTTGCAGACACGACGACCAGCGCCCTCCATTGCGCCTGCGCACATGTTGAAAATGGCCGTATGTCACAGTGTTGAATGAAAAATGCTTTAAAAAATTCCTGTATCCAGACGGTGAACCGGATCACCCCCAAAATTTAATCAGTTCTTCCTTGTACCATTTCCAACAACGCCTGAAAGTTTCATGGAAATCTGTCCAAGACTTTTTGAGTTATCTTGCTAACCAACAGACAGACAAACAGACAGACAGACAGACAGACAGACAGACAGACAGACAGACAAACACACAGACAAACCCCGGCAAAAACATAACCTCCTCCTGGCCTTTTCGGCCTGGCGGAGGTAATTCGACATAACAATTATCTCACCAAAAAGGGCATTCCACATAGTCAGAAACAGATCCTAAAAATAATATGTGCAGACTTAACAACAACAATTATTAACATTTACAAATATTGCACAAACAATATAATCACATATACAGTGAACCATAACAGTGGTGACACTCCGTCGTCACATTTCCTCCCCCCTTTTCCCAAGAGTACAGTACTCTAAGAGTCATGTACTCTTGAGAGACCATCTGCCACAAGGTTAGTTTTCCCTGCCACATACCGAACAGTAAAGTTATATGGTTGAAGGGACACATACCACCCTGTGAGACGACTGTTCATGTCCTTCATCCTGTTCAGCCACTGTAGGGCCCGATGATCTGTTTCCAACATAAAATGACGCCCCAGTAAATAATACTTCAAAGACCCTATTGCCCATTTCATGGCAAGACATTCCTTCTCTACCGTAGAGTATCTCGTCTCCCGGTCCAACAACTTACGGCTCAAGAACAATACTGGGTGTCTCTCTCCCCTCTCCTCGTGGAGAAGTACTGCTCCAATGCCAACTCCTGAAGCATCTGTCTGTAGAATGAACGGGCAAGCAAAGTCTGGACTGTAGAGAACCTTCTCACCAGAGATAGCACTCTTCAGATCCTCAAAAGCTCTGTCACACTCCTCTGTCCATTTTACCCTATTTGGTGCTGAAGCCTTAGTGAGGTCAGTCAAAACTGCTGCTCTTTCAGCAAAGTGGGGAATAAACTTACCGGAGTGGTGGCTCAGTTGGTAAGAGCATCCGCCCCACACCCGGGAGGCAGGGGTTCAAATCCCGGCCGGGTCATACCAAAGACCATATAAAAATGGTGCTTTCTGCCTTCTAGCGTGGTGCTCCGCATAATGGAATGGGGAAAGTAAAGTTACACACAGAGCTACCAGAGGACTGACCCCCCGCTGTAGCTTTCACTACTTACAGTAGCTGTGTGGCCTAGGGTCAGAGAAACGGAGATAGGCGCCGCCCATATACACCTTCAGGTGTGAAGGGATTAACTACTAACTAACCATCCTACCATTCCCATGAATGATTGTACCTTCTTTTTAGTAGTGGGCACAGGATAGGTCCAGATGGCATCCACTTTACCTACTCGTGGTCTAATGACCCCCTGACCAACCATATGTCCCAGGTACTCCACCTGCTGCTGTCCAAACGCACATTTGCGTGGATTAATTGTCAGTCCTGCCCTCTTAATCAACTGAAGGACCTGCCCAAGGTGTACCAAATGCTCTTCCCAAGTCTGACTATAGATGACTACGTCATCCAAATAGGCAACTGCAAAGTTTGATACCCTTCTCAATACTTGGTCCATGAGCCACTGAAAAGTTGCAGGTGCCCCCTGAAGGCCAAATGGCATAACCCTAAATTGGAAACTGCCATAAGGTGTTTTAAAGGCTATAAGTTCTTTTGTTTCCGGTGCCAATGCCACCTGCCAATACCCCTTGTATAGGTCCAGTGTAGAAATAAACCTAGCCCTGCCCACTTTCTCTAATAGTTCATCAATCCGGGGCATGGGGTATGACTCAAACTTAGACACTGAATTGAGATATCTGAAGTCAATACAGAATCTCAAAGAGCCATCCTTTTCGGGTACCAGCACAATCGGGCTACACCACTCACTGACTGACTCCTCGATCACTCCCAGCTGCAACATCAAATCAATCTCCTGCTTCATCTTTGGAACCAATCGTTCCGGGATCCTGTAAGATTTCCTACGTGGAACAGCTTCTTCTTTCAAATAGACTTTATGATACACCAGTGTGGTGAAACCAGGTCTCTCCTGAAACAATTCTGGATCTAACAGTGCCTCTAATTCTCTCTGCTGATCAACCTGCAAATGAGACACTTGAAACAAACACAGCTCTGACACATTTGTGGGAAAAGACTGTTCTCTCTCCTCATCCACTTCCGTCGCACAAATGAAGAGCTGATGTGTCTCCTGAAGAACAGGCTGCTGCTGCTGCTGACCAGGCTGCTGAAACTCTTTCAACAAGTTAATATGGAAGGTCTGATGTTTTACCTTCCTGTCAGGCATATATAGTTCATATGTCATTGCACTTAGTTTTTTAGAGATTTCATACGGCCCCTGCCATTGAGCCAACAGCTTACTGTCACACGAGAGCAGCAGTAACAAAACCTGCTGACCTGGGTGAAAAACCCTTTTTCTGGCCTTCTTATCATACCAAGTTTTTTGTTTGGCCTGTGCCGTCCTCATGTGTCAGTTTCTCTCTCATCTTAATGATATATGAGACCACATTGTCCTGATCACTTGGTGGACTCTCCCAGTGCTCCTTTAATAAGTCCAGCGGGCCCCTCACCTGACGACCATACAGTAGTTCAAAAGGTGAGAACCCTGTTGAAGCCTGGGGCACCTCCCAATAAGCAAATAATAAATATGGTACCCATTGGTCCCAGTCCGAGGTCGTTTCAGAAACAAATTTCCGCAGCATGTTTTTCAGAGTCTGATTGAATGGCTCAACTAGTCCATCTGTCTGAGGGTGATATGGGGTGGTCTTAATACCCTTAATACCCAACAGCTTATATACCTGCTGCAACAGTTTTGACAAGAAATTTGTTCCACAGCCTGTTAGAATCTCTCTGGGTATGCCTACCCTTGAAAATACCTGGATAAGGCAGTTGGCAACCTGCCTAGCCTTGATAGATTTCAGGGGGAAGGCTTCTGGGTACCGAGTAGCATAGTCACAAATCACCAGAATGTATTTATTACCAGCGGAGCTTCTCTCTAGGGGGCCAACTACATCCATCCCTATTCTGTCAAATGGTGTTCCAGTAATTGGTAATGGGTGCAGTTGGGCACGGGCTACTCCCCTAGGTGATGTAATCTGACATATTGGACATGACATGTAGAACTCCTTTATCTGGGTATACATTCCCGGCCACACAGACCTTCTAGCAATTCTCTGTAAGGTCTTTTGAAATGCTAGATGACCTGCCCAAGGGATAATATGTCCCAGTTCCATAATCTGTGGTGTGAGGTCCTGTGGCAAAGCTATGGCCATAACTTCACCTTGTCACGCCGCGCCGCTCATCAGCGGCGCCACCTGCACGCACACCTGCACATCATCAGCGGCGAGGAATATAAGCCGCCTCGCCCTGAGCTTCGGCCTGAAGCCGTCAGACTTCTCCACTCATCATCGTGAGTCAACCTTTCCTTCAGCACGACGCCTTTGGTAAGAAGCCCTTACCTCCTTTGTTTCCAGTCTGCTCCCCTGTGCACAGGTGGATTCCTCGGCGGCGGACAACGCCTCTCCCTCGCCATTCCTCGCTGCTGCACCGAGCCCTGCAGGTGGCTGTCTTCCGGGTCCCGTCCTTGTGGTGTCAGTCATCTGTCCCTTGCAAGTAAGCTCCTCTCTCGCTTATTCTCCTCCTGTGTTGGTGTGTGCCCGTCACCCTGTGTCTTTGTGCTCTTTCCCATAGGGTTGCCGGCTGTACGGTCTCCTGCCTTTGTGCCCAAAGCAGACGCCGCCACCAATACATTTACATCCCGCAGACACACATCCATTCACCCCTGTTGCTAATAAACTATTTGAACTTCTCTGAGCTTGTGTGTGTGCGTCTCCTGAGCCGTGCATTATGTCAGTACGGCTTCAGCTGAGCGGCTCGGCAGACGGCGGGCTCGCACACCGGTTTTCCACTCTCGAGGCTCGAGTGGATCAATTAGCCTATCAGCAACAGGTGATTTTCAATCAATTGTTAAATTTGACTAACCGGTTGGGCCGCTTGGACCCCCAACAGTCGTTCCCCCCGGCTCGTCAGGGTGGCGCGGCTCCTGCTGCTCCAGTGGCCGTCCAGCAGGCTCCGAGTGCACCGATTCGGCTCACACCCATTCCAACCCCCGCCCGCTTTAGCGGTAAGCTCGGCAGAGCGCGGGGGTTTATTATGCAGTGTGAGTCCGTTTTCCACCGTGTGCCCGGAGACTTTCCCTCAGATCATAGCCGAATTGGTTATATCGGGAATCTCCTGGAGGGGCGAGCTTTAACGTGGACCTACGCCGTAATGGCGAGGCCCAGTTATGCCGCCCTCACATATGACCAATTCGTGAGGCGCTTCCTGGAGGTCTTTGACCATACTCCAACCGAGACGGTCCAGGTCGATCAGCTTCTCGCCCTCCAGCAGGGAAGCCGGTTGGCAGCGGACTACGCGGTCGACTTCCGGGTAGCGGCGGAGGAAGTAGGCTGGGAGGAACGCTCCCTCTGCGGCCTTTTTCTCCGCAGCCTCAATGATGATCTGAGGGATGAACTGGCTGGGCGGGATATTCCTGAGACGCTAGCGGAGCTGACATCCTTAGCGATTAGTTTGGATAACAGGCTGCGCGAGCGCTCCTCAGGGCGGAAGTCATCTTCTTCTCGCCCTCGTGGAGCCTCGCCGCGCCTGTTCCAAGCTCGCCCCCTGGCGGCGCCGCCACCATCGTGCCCCGAGGAGTCGGAGCCGATGGTGACGGGCTGGACAAAGCTTTCACCTGCGGAGAGACAACGCCGCCGTGAGTTGGATCTCTGCATGTATTGCGGAGATGACCAACACACGGTGAAGCTTTGCCCACGGAAAGCCAGTCGGCGGGGTCCGCGAGTCACTGTAGGGGGCCTTGCGGATCTCGATCGGTTAAACTCACACACTCAATTAAAGCTGCCCATCCGTTTCTGCCACAACCCCATTGGGCACCTCACCCACGCACTGGTGGATTCGGGCGCAGAAGGCAGCTTCATTTCACAAAGCCTGGCAACCCGATTGGGCATCCGCTGCCAGGCGCTCAAAGACCCCATCTCCCTGGTCAATCTCTCCCGTGCTTCCCTTGGGAGAGTCACGCACCAGACCGTCCCGGTCCCGGTGATCATCTCTGGTAACCACCGGGAGGAGATAACCTTTCTCATCCTGCCCAACTCTGTGTCGCCCGTCATCCTGGGGTATCCCTGGCTACGCCTCCACAACCCTGTCCTGGATTGGAAGTCAGCTGGGGTATCGGCATGGAGCACGTTCTGCATGGGCACCTGCCTTCAGTCCGCTGCCTGCTCTCCGTCCGCTTCTCCCCCCGCTACGGACGCTGCACCCCCGGACCTGTCCCTGGTGCCTCTGGAATTTCACGACCTGGGCATGGTATTCAGTAAGACCAAGGCCATGTCTGTCCCTCCTCATCGGCCCTATGACTGCGCCATCAACCTCCGCCAGGGGGCACCCTTACCTTCTGGTCGGCTCTACAGTCTATCGGCACCGGAGAAGGAGACGATGAACGCCTACCTCAAAGAGTCACTGAGTGCTGGGATAATCCGCCCATCATCATCACCCGTGGGGGCAGGGTTCTTCTTCATTGGGAAAAAGGACGGATCCCTCCGTCCTTGCATTGACTATCGGGCCCTAAATGACATCACGGAGAGGGATCGTTACACCCTGCCCCTCATGGACACCGCTTTCCACTCCCTCCAGGGGGCGACCTGGTTCACCAAGCTGGATCTACGCAGCGCATACCACCTCGTCCGGATCCGGGAGGGAGATGAGTGGAAGACAGCCTTCCGTACCCCGAACGGCCACTTTGAATACCTGGTAATGCCGTTCGGGTTGACCAACGCTCCTGCCGTCTTTCAGCGCCTCATCAACGACGTCCTCCGGGACTTCATCGGCCTCTTTGTGTTCGTCTACCTGGATGATATACTCATCTTCTCCAAGTCCAGGGACGAGCACCAGGTCCATGTGAGGCGGGTCCTCCAAAGGCTGCTGGAGAACCGGCTATACGTGAAGGCTGAGAAGTGCAAATTTTTTGCTAGAACAACATCCTTCCTGGGATTCGTCATCGCTCACGACCAGGTGTGTCCAGACCCAGAGAAGGTGAAGGTGGTGGTAGAGTGGCCTACACCTGCGTCGAGGAAACAGGTGCAACAGTTCGTGGGATTCGCGAACTTCTACCGCCGCTTTGTTCCAAACTTCAGCACCATCGTCGGACCGCTGACCCGCCTCACATCCCCTAAGGTCCCGTTCCGGTGGACCAAAGAGGCCGCAGCTGCTTTTCAGGCGCTGAAGGCGGAGTTCTCCTCCTCCCGGGTCCTTCGCCAGGTCGACCCCGCACTGCAGTGCATCGTGGAGGTGGATGCTTCGGACACAGGAGTGGGGGCGGTGCTATCCCAGGGGTCGCCTGGCGATGGCGCCAAAAGGCCCTGCGCCTTCTTCTCCCGGCGCTTGTCCCCGGCGGAGAGAAATTACGACGTGGGGGACAGAGAGCTCCTCGCCATCAAGCTCGCGCTGCAAGAGTGGCGTCACTGGCTAGAGGGGGCGGACCTGCCGTTCGTGGTCCTGACGGACCACAAGAACTTGGAATACCTTCGATCTGCCAAGCGCCTGAACGCCCACCAGGCGCGCTGGTCCTTGTTCTTTGCCAGGTTCCAGTTTTCCATCACCTTCAGGCCTGGCTCTAAGAACGGCCTGCCCGACGCCCTCTCTAGGCAATTCGCCCCCGAGGAGTCGGAGGACGCGCTCCACACCATCCTGCCCAGGTCGTGCGTCGTGGGAGCCATCTCCTGGGACATAGAGAGCAAGATCCGGAAGGCGCAGGAGGTGGAACCTGACCCTGGCGGCGGACCAGAGGGAAGACTATTCGTGCCATCTGCGGTTCAAGGAGAGGTCATCCACTGGCTACACACCTCCAGGCTCACCTGTCACCCTGGCTCCTCCCGGATGATAGACCTCCTCCAGCGGTCCTTTTGGTGGCCGGGCCTGCGGAGGGATGTGGCCCGCTACGCCCGGGCTTGTCCAATTTGTGCCACCAATAAGTCGGGAAATGCCCCTCCAGCGGGTCTGCTCCAGCCCCTGCCCGTCCCTGGCAGGCCCTGGTCGCACATCGCCCTGGACTTCGTCACCGGACTCCCAGTCTCCAACTCCTACGACACCATCCTGACCATCGTGGATCGCTTCTCCAAGGCGGTACACTTCGTTCCCCTGCGAGGTCTCCCCACTGCCCTGGAGACGGCGGACCTCCTCATCCAACACGTGGTCAGGCTGCACGGGATTCCGGTGGACGTGGTCTCGGACCGGGGGCCCCAATTTTCCTCTGAGGTTTGGAAGTCGTTTTGTAACGCCATCGGAGCCAAGGTGAGCCTCTCCTCCAGCCATCACCCCCAATCCAACGGGCAGTGTGAGCGGACCAACCAGGAGCTGGAGGCTGCGCTCCGCTGTGTGACTGCATCCAAACCTACGTCCTGGAGTAACCATCTTGCCTGGGTTGAATACGCCCACAACACCGCTCGCTCTTCTGCTACAGGGATGTCCCCCTTCAAGGCGTCCCTGGGTTACGACCCCCCGCTGTTCCCGGCGCAGGAGAGTGAGGTAACTGTCCCTTCAGTTAGGGCGCATCTCAGGCAGTTCCGCTCCATCTGGGCATCTGCGCGTAATGCGCTTTTACGCACGGCGGAGCGCAACAGAACTGTGGCGGACCGGCACAGAAGACCTGCCCTGGCGTACAGAGTTGGGCAACGAGTCTACGTGTCGACCCAGGACGTAACATTGAAAGGCAAGAGGAGGAAGCTGGTACAGCGCTTTACGGGACCCTACCCCATCACCCGGATCATCAACCCGGTAGCTGTGCGTGTGGCTATTCCCCCCTCCCTCCGCATCCATCCCACCTTCCACGTGTCCAAGGTGAAGCTGGCAGTCTCCGACCCCCTTTGCCCTCCTCCTGCTGCGCAACCCGCGCCCCGGATGGTTGGTGGCCATCTGGCCTGGGCCGTCTCTTCCATCCTGGACTCCCGGCGCCGGGGTCGTGGGTTGCAGTACTTGGTGGACTGGGAGGGCTATGGGCCTGAACATCGACAGTGGGTGCCCCGGTTGTTTGTGTTAGACCCCTCGCTTATCGCTGATTTCCACCGAGCGCACCCAGAGAAGCCATCGCCAGGAGGCGCTGCTAGAGGGGGGAGTACTGTCACGCCGCGCCGCTCATCAGCGGCGCCACCTGCACGCACACCTGCACATCATCAGCGGCGAGGAATATAAGCCGCCTCGCCCTGAGCTTCGGCCTGAAGCCGTCAGACTTCTCCACTCATCATCGTGAGTCAACCTTTCCTTCAGCACGACGCCTTTGGTAAGAAGCCCTTACCTCCTTTGTTTCCAGTCTGCTCCCCTGTGCACAGGTGGATTCCTCGGCGGCGGACAACGCCTCTCCCTCGCCATTCCTCGCTGCTGCACCGAGCCCTGCAGGTGGCTGTCTTCCGGGTCCCGTCCTTGTGGTGCCAGTCATCTGTCCCTTGCAAGTAAGCTCCTCTCTCGCTTATTCTCCTCCTGTGTTGGTGTGTGCCCGTCACCCTGTGTCTTTGTGCTCTTTCCCATAGGGTTGCCGGCTGTACGGTCTCCTGCCTCTGTGCCCGAAGCAGACGCCGCCATCAATACATTTACATCCCGCAGACACACATCCATTCACTCCTGTTGCTAATAAACTATTTGAACTTCTCTGAGCTTGTGTGTGTGCGTCTCCTGAGCCGTGCGTTATGTCACACCTTGGTGCTGGTACAAAATGCCCTTTTTAATGACATACATGGCCTCAGCCAAACAATCCATTCTACCCTGTTTCACACCCTCAATCTCCGAAACTTTATCAAACCATGGTCCAAGTGCTGGGTCAGCTTTCTGCAATGCAGCTATGTCAGGAGGGATGTCAAACTCTACTGACTGACTTAGCTGTGGTGTTTCTTCACCCAAGTTCTTTACTGAAGCTAACACCTTATCTCTTCTCCTTTGAGCCTTGGATTTAGATTGTTTACTAGGGCCTGCCTCTATCTCAGAATCATAAAATGGCAGCTCCTGAAGAACATTGGCAGCCCTCTGCGCCCTGGTTGTCACCATATTACAAATTTTTCCAACAGGTGCATCAAGCCTCTGCTCAATAGCGCCACCTGCCTGTCCCTCAGTTTGTTCGTCTCTAACCTGTTGTATAATGTCCAACAAAGTTGGAACATCATTGCCAAGAATAACTGGATAAGGCAAATCAGGCACAAGAGCTACAGGAAGGAGATAAGTTTGACCCCCCACTGTTAAATAAACCTCAGCGGTCGGGTACAATTTCTTATCCCCATGAACACAACTGATATTAACTGTAGTTTCACTCCATGAATCTCTAGGGACTAGACTGGGCAAAACAACAGTATGGAAACAACTGGAGTCTAACAAAGCCTCTTCACACTGACCATTAAGCAGAATGTTAGTTTTATATATTTCACCATGAATTGGTGCTGACAGAGTAGGTCTTGGAACTGAGCATAATAATGAAGGTTTCTCATTTTTTATGGCAGGACATGAATATTGGGTGTGACCGATTTTATTGCACTGATAACAGCGTATATCTTTATTAGACACAACACGTGACTTTTTGCTACTATTATCTCTGCCATTTGTGATCTGTCTGGAACTGGAATACAGCCTATTTTGAGCTGGACCACCTCTTTCACCCTCATTAGACTTACTCCGTATGGTGAAAGAGCTGTCACGGCCGAGAGTAGGTCTCCTGCTCCCAGACCTGGCTGACAGAAAAACCTCCGCTAGACGAGCAGCGCCCTCTGCAGTCTTCGGGTCCCGCTCTTGTATCCAGATTCCCAGTTCTGGGTTCACCATCCGCAGAAACTGCTCCAAAATCAAAAACTCCACAATGTCTTTTACCATTGAGGTCTCTGGTTTAATCCATTTATTACACAGGTCTTTTAAATGAACATACAGTTCACGGGGGGTTTCGTCCTGATGAATGTCCAAAGCACGAAACCTTCTCCTATAGGTGTCGGGTGTTATTTCGTACTTATTTAAAATTGCTTCTTTCACTTTTTATAATTGTCCGTGTCAGCAATGTCCATCAGTACATACGCACTTCGTGCTTTACCTGTGAGTAAAGGAGCCAACTGAATAGCCCACTCTTCTTCACGCCAGCGGCAGACTGTAGCAATCCTCTCAAAAGTCGCCAGGTAGTGCTCGATGTCATCCTCGGGAGAGAGCGGATTCAGCCTGGGCTCATGGTGCATTCACGTTCTCCTCGGCTGCACCTGCAGCGGTAAATCATCCTCCTGCGGGCCGACCCAACTGGCCGTCACCCTGGGGTCTTCCCCCGAAGCGTCGTCGTCACCACTGCGTTCAGCCCGGCTCCCATACTCCTCTCTCAACTCCACCACTTGCGACTGCACCCGACGAATTTGACTGTCTACAGTCTGCCACCTTTGGTCTTGAAGAGCGGCTTCTTCTTCCCTCTGACGATCTCTGACAGTCAGCGAATGAACCAAGGACTTTACCAAGCATGTTAGCTCCTCAAGCTCGCCCAGTCCGCTGGCTCCCGGCTCCTCAGTTGCCATAGCTGCATCAGAGTCGAACTGCTCCTCTTGCCTCATTATTTTCTTTCTGGACATTGTTTCGTCCTTTGTCGTCAACCACTTCCACCAAACGTTACCTCGTCTGCCACCAAATGTTACGTCTTGTCCTGGGAACGGACCACCGTTGCCACCAAATGTAACAAAGACTGGACGAGGCGGCTGTCAATCATAAATGGAGGCTTTGAGGCAACTGGCAATCAGCAATTTTTCATTTTATTCCAAAAACTTCACAGATAACAACTTCAGCGTACATACCAAATCTTCACACCGACACGACACTCTCTTCTCCCAATAACCAACACCTATTATATTGTGTGAGACAATTAGGGCTAATTAGCCCCTACCATAACCCCAGGTAAAACAATAAAACATTTTCCATTTTTCACACATACCCAATAGCATCTAAAAGTCCATAACAACTTCCCACCTATTTACAAAATACATATAAATAACACAGCATAAATAAGACACCATAAATAATTCAATAAATAATTTAAACCCCTATTTACAATATCTAAATCACCCCTAAATTTACCATCACATGCTCCCTTCCTGCTGGTATCCTTTAAAAAGCATTCAACCCCTAAAGAGTCTTTTGCCCGGACACCATCAGGGAGCATGCTGGCAAAGGTATGTGGATTAATGATCACCACTTGTTTTACCCAAATAATTAGACATAACAATTATCTCACCAAAAAGGGCATTCCACATAGTCAGAAACAGATCCTAAAAATAATATGTGCAGACTTAACAATTACTAACATTTACAAATATTGCACAAACAATATAATCACATATACAGTGAACCATAACATAGTGGTGACACTCCGTCGTCATACTTGACGACGGAGTGTCACCACTCCGGAGTGCACCACACGTAGAAAGCTGCTTACACCAGCTTGCTACGGGCATGCAGAAATACTTGCTTATACTTGGTTTCTATGGGCATGCACGGGTATGTACTAGTAATAGTGAAAGGAAGTGTCACCAAAGGTCTTGGTCTTGACTTTGGGAACCATTAAAAGGCCAGTACCAGAGGACCTCAGGGTCCGTGAGGGCTCATAAGATAAAAGCAGCTCAGATAGATAAGAAGGCCCAAGACCACTGAGGCATTTAAAAACTACTAAGACAACCTTAAAATTGATCCTAAAATGCACGGGGAGCCAATGCAGCGATTCTAAAACTAGTGTAATATGCACCTGCCCCCTGGTCCTCGTCAACACTCATGCTGCTGAATTTTGGAGCAGTTGGAGATGTGATATTCTTTTTTGAGGAAGACCAGAGAGCAGGGCATTATAATAGTCTATACAACTAGTAATAAAAGCATGCATCAAGACCTCCGTGCTGGCAAGAGAGAGAAAAGGGTGGACTCTGGCTATATTCCTAAGATAGTAAAATCTGATTTTTGTTACATTTTTAATGTGTGAAATAAAATTAAAGTCAGAGTCTAAAAGAACGCACAGGTTCTTGACACAATGTGTTTGGAATCGATCAGTTATGTTGTTTGGAAATTATAAAATAAATCAGGAAATAATGGTAACAATAGATGATACCAGAATAGAAACAGTACAGGAAAATAAGTTTCTGGGGGTGACGCTAGACAATAAAATCTGCTGGAAACCTCACATCAGTCACATCCGGGCCAAGTTGGCAAAATGTATAGGGATTCTGGGGAAGACAAGACACATCTTGGACTATAAATCATTGTTCTTACTGTACAATTCACTGTTTCTACCTTATCTTAACTACTGTGTAGAAGTCTGGGGAAACACCTACAAGACCAACCTACAGCCAATATGCACATTACAAAAAAGAGCTATAAGGATAATAAATAATGTAGGATGTAGAGTCCATACCAATTTGTTGTTTTTAAAGTCACATTGTGGCGGGTTGGTGTAACCCCCACAACAGACTGGACAGACACAGCGCTCGGCTAGAGCAATTAACAGAACAGTGAAATGTGTGTATTAATGTCTACAGGCAGCCCCGCTTCTTCTGGCTCACTACTGTGATGTTAATGTGCCTTTCATGCATTGTGTTCATGCGTCCTGTCCTTACTGTGACCTAGAGACTGAGATCAATATGTAGATGTGCCTTGTAACCTCTTTGTCTTGCAGCTGGAGCAGAGGCCAGCAATCTGCCTATTGTAATGTATGTCTCTCAAATGCAAATGTCTCATGCCTGTTCTGCAATCTCTTTGATCATACCAACTGCTGGGGAATGCTCTTTTATGTATTGTTGTAGTTGGGTATATATACTGCACTGTAATCCATGCTCATCCTCTCATTCACTCACTCTTCAGCTGCTGCTGCAGACACACACTTTGTGTCTCCTCCTCTGAGAGCCTGAGGATCCCGCTCCGGTCTGCTCACACTTGCACCGGAGCGGGGATCCTGTGAAGGCGGTATGATTTAATAAAACTCTACATAAAACCTTCACCAACGCTGCTTTATTTCATGCCGCTTCAACATGTCATAAAGTTCATGGATTTAGTTAAATTTAAGACAGCACAAGTCATGTACAGGGCAATTAATAATCAACTCCCAACTAATATACAAAAAATATTCAAAAAAAGAGACAATGATTATAATTTGAGAGGAGACTTAAACTTTACAAAACCCAAGATACGAACAACTAAGAAAAGTATGTGCATATCTGTCTGTGGGGTGGATTTGTGGAACAGTCTGGAGCTGGAACTGAAACTATGTACAAACAGAAATCAATTCAAAAATAGGTACAGTATAAACATTATTTGCTGAA
This sequence comes from Pholidichthys leucotaenia, assembly GCA_020510985.1. Taxonomy (NCBI): domain Eukaryota; kingdom Metazoa; phylum Chordata; class Actinopteri; order Cichliformes; family Pholidichthyidae; genus Pholidichthys; species Pholidichthys leucotaenia. The sequence continues at coordinate 170,547,836 of CM035846.1, forward strand.
AGAATATATGTTAGAAGGGTAGTATTTATATATACGATTCACTATGCACACTCTGGGACACTATGGTATGTGGGACAGTGCTGTGTATATCTGTGTTGTTTGGGGCTGGTTTTGATGTATGGACTGTATGTATGTTGGGATGGATGGGTGTTAATGTTGATATGTACAAAATATAGTTAATTGTTTACTTGGGGTCTTAAATGTGGTAAATTGTATATATTTCACATGGGTTGTATTTATGGAAAAGAGGAGTTGGAGTTAATAAGTGTTCACTTCTTCCTTCTCCCTTTCAAGCATTGTATACTGTCACTTTATCACACTTGTCATTTGTTTTTTTTTCACTTTTTTGTTCAAAATAAAGTATCTATCTATCTATCTATCTATCTATCTATCTATCTATCTATCATAGACTTTACCATGACTTTATATACCATGACTTTATATCTAAAATACAGTTCAAAAGGGCATTAATTGGTTTTGTGTCATCAGGAGACGTGGCAATGTACAGCTGTGTATCATCAGCATAGCTATGAAAATTGATGCCACGTCTCCTGATAACATCCCCAAGTGGTAACATTCATTCATTCATTCATTCATTCATTCATCTTCTTCTGCTTAATCCTTTTTGGATAGGCTCCAGCCCCCCCAAGTGGTAACATATAAAGATTAAAAAGTATTGGCCTTAAAACTGAACCTTGGGGTACCCCACACTTGATTTCATAGATTGCAGAAGAACATGTATCCATACTTACAAAATAGTGACGATCTGTGAGATAGGAATGAAACCATTCAAGAACAGTACCTGAGAGGCCCACCAGGTGTTTGAGTCTGCTTGCAGGAGGTAAGTTTGATCAACTCCTCAACCAATTTCAAGCACTTTTGACAGGGAGCTGCTAGCGCTTCATTTATCCATCCGCCACTTCCAGTTCTGGTTGGAGGGGCGGCGTTTCACGGCTTTTGTAGACCACAAACCGCTCACCTTTGCGATGGCTAAAATTTCCGAACCGTGGTCAGGCAGGCAACAAAGACAGCTAGCTGCAATTTCGACATGTGGCAGGCAAACTTAACGTGGTAGCAGACTGCCTCTCTCGCGCTGTGACATCGCCAGAGCGCGAGGAGACAGATTATACTACCTCAGCCGCAGAACTCTTCGCCAACGTGGACACATACGCGGCCCCAATCCACGTAGGGATAGATTACGCAGCCATAGCGGAGGAGCAAAGTAGTGACGCAGACGTGCGCGCACTCCTGTCTGGACCAACAGGGTTAAGGCTGGAGGAAAGGGGTTTACGCGACGGTGTGCCCCCCCTAATATGCGACATCTCAACCGGCCGACCTCGCCCGGTAGTCCCAGCTGCATGGCACCGCCGTATTTTCGACTCAGTTCACTCCCTCGCGCACCCGGGTGTGCATGCCTTGGTTAAAATGGTCGCCGAAAAGTTTGTGTGGCCCGGCCTGCGCAAAAACGTGAAAGAATGGGCAAAAACTTGCATGTCTTGTCAACACGCCAAAATATACAAACACACAAAAGCCCCTCTAGAGCCTTTTCGAATCCCAGCTAGAAGGTTCGACCATGTTCATGTCGACCTCGTGGGACCACTACCTTCCTCCCAAGGTTTCACACATCTGTTAACAATGATAGACTGTACTACGCGCTGGCCTGAGGCAGTCCCTCTGGCGTCAACCACAGCGGAGGAAGTCGCTCGCGTTTTTTTGACAAACTGGGTGGCACGTTTCGGCGTCCCATCGGACATCACGTCCGATATGGGGCCTCAATTTGTCTCGGCGCTTTGGTCAGCCATGGCCAGCAGCTTAGGAGTGACAATTCACCGCACCACCGCTTATCACCCTCAGGCTAATGGGTTATGCGAGCGTTTTCACAGATCTTTAAAGGCCGCCCTCAGAACCTCACTAACGGATACAAATTATAACAGAATTATAAATCAGAGTTGGAAAGCAAGATGGCAGCAAATAAACTTGGTTCAGCCTGGGCCAGTATGAAAACTATTGCAGGCCTTCAGAGCACAGAGCGCAGTAATCGTGTGTTTTTAGATGGTTTTAGTTCAGACACAGAGCTAATGCTCTTAATTGTTTTTATGGTCGTTTTGACTCCTTTGATTTTAGCACAGAAATCCAAGATTTGAAACAGAAACTCAAAGACAATCAGCACTTTAATATTGAGATGCAGGATGTTAAAAGGGAGTTCTGCGCTGTAAAAGTGAACAAAAGTCAGGTCCCTGATAATATATGTGGGCACCTGGTAAAGTCCTGTGCACATGAACTGAGTCCTATATTTCATTACATTTTCAATAAGTCCTTACAGACACAACATGTGCCTAAGATCTGGAAAGATGCCGTGGTTGTTCCCGTTCCAAAATCCAGCTGTCCTAAAACGGTAAATGACTTTAGACCAGTTGCTTTGACTTCAATTTTAATGAAAATTTTTGAAAAACTGGTCAGATGTGAGGTCCTAAAGCAGACTGAACATGCATTGGATCCTCTGCAGTTTGCCTATAGGCCTCACAGAGGAGTGGAGGATGCCACTGTCACTCTGTTTAACATGCTTTTTAAACATCTGGATTTTAATGGGACACACGCCAGGCTTTTATTTGTGGACTTTTCTTCTGCCTTTAATACAATCCAACCTCATATTTTAGTTGAAAGGCTCCTGCAACAATTTGATTTGAGCAATAATCTGGTGGGTTGGATTCTGGATTTCTTAACCAACAGGACGCAGAGAGTAAGGGTCAATGGCACATTGTCTGACCTAAAGTGCTCTTCTACTGGCTCTCCTCAGGGGTGTGTGTTGTCACCACTACTCTTCATCCTGTACACAAACATGTGTCGGAGCAGACATGACAACAGACACATTATAAAGTATGCTAATGACTCAGTCATTGTCAGTCTCCTCCAGGATGGTGAGAGTGGCCACGGCCCAGTAGTTGATGACTTTGTTCACTGGTGTGAGGATTCCTACCTGCAGCTGAATACAACAAAAACGAAAGACATGATTATTGACTTTAGGAGGAAAACTCCCAGGCACAAAGTCACCATACTAAAAGGCCAGACCACCGAATGTGTACAATCGTACAATTATCTTGGGACGATTATTGATAGTAAATTAAACTTTGAAGTGAACTGTGAAAGGGTGTGCAAAAAGGGTCAGCAAAATTTGCATTGTTTGAGGAAACTTGCACGCTTCCAAATTGACCGAACCATAATGACTATGTTTTATCGGGCTTTTATTGAATCTGTTTTATCCTTTTCTTTAATGTCATGGTTTGGTCAGATAAAACTGAAACAGAGGAAATCCTTGGATCAGGTAGTTAGATGGTCCAGTCGTTTGCTTGGTGAGTAACAGCTGAGCCTGACATCCCTGTACACCAGACAAGTACAGAGGATGGCCGACTCGATTTTAAATGATGACTCCCACCCTTTGCACTGCAACTTTCAGCTTCTTCCCTCCAGACGGAGGTTTGCTGTCCCAAAAAGCAAAACCCAGCGCTACAAAAACAGCTTTGTCCCTGCTGCTGTCAAAGAGTTGAACAAGCTATAAAAATTATATTGTACATATTTTATATTTACCTATTTTGTAAGATGTGTGCCTGTGTTTGTGTCTATGTTGAATGTAATTAGTGGCTTGTAAATATGGATGTCACCAGACTGCAAAACAAATCTACCTACGGGTACAAATAAAGTAACCTGAACCTGAACCTGAAATTGGGTAAATAAACTTCCCTGGGTTTTATTGGGGTTGCGTGCTGCGCCTAAAGAGGATCTAGACGCCTCCCCAGCAGAATTAGTTTTTGCACAACCTCTCAGACTCCCAGGTGAATTTTTACCAGAGAACCCAGAGCCAGGGCATCTTCCAGCCCTGAGGCTTTTAGGCAGCAACAGACCATTCAGAGTGCTGGAACCTGGTGATAAGCATTTTGTGCTTGATTTAGGGGACAGAAAAGAAACAGTCAGCACTGACAGACTTAAACCTGCCTTCTTGTTGAGAGACGAACCTGCACGGTTGGTGAGAGCACCTCGGCGGGGTAGACCCCCCAAGAGAAAAGACTCAGCCCCCCTGCAGGGAACAAATAATCACTCTCCTCCCCAAGCTGCAGATTCCTTACAGGAAGGTCCCACCAGGACGCCCAAGCGGACCCACAGCAGATTCGGGAGAAGATTAAAACCCAGACGGCACAGGGACTGATGCAAACTACTCAAAAGTTGTTCACTAATTGTGCTGTGACAGTTTAAGACTGACTTGTGATATTACTACGCTGTTATGATTACCACTGAATTCTCTACAGGAGCATTGCTGCTGGAAAGTTTCTTCCTCGTCAAGAGGTGTAGCAGTTAGTATGTCATAATAATTATCTTAAACTGTGAATTTTTTTATTATTGTCCTTTTCTTAGTCGTTTGGGGGGGCTGTGGTTTATATTAATCATATATCCCATAACCTACATATGTATAAGCATGTGAGAATGTTTGGTGATTACATATGTACAGCGACTTCACACCTCAGAACAGGACAAGAGGTCTCAACCACCAGCGAAGATCAAAGAGCATCCGAGGCGCTGCGGTGGAGACCAGATCGATCGCCCTGACCTCCCAGGGTCAGGTGGAGGAGTACGAAGACAAAGGAGGGGGATTAAGATAATGCGGGATGTCAGCTTTGATATGCATGTCTTTTGTTATGTGTAGGTATAAGTATGTAGAGCTGAATGTGTTCGCTCTCTTATTCTACTCCTGCTTCTGCACTGAGATGAGACTTGTTAGAGGAGCGAAGCTGATAATAAACTTTGGTTTATAAGTCACATCGCCTCGTTATTCCAAACTCTTCTACACTGCTTAATAAAATGTGGTGATCTACTGTATCAAAGGCAGCGCTGAGATCCAGCAGCACCAGGACTGACAGTTTGTGGGAGTTCGTGTTACACCTGATATCATTAACGATTTTTAAAAAAGCTGTCTCGGTACTGTGGTTTGTCCTAAAACCAGAATGAAATTTCTCATAAATGTTGTGGTCAATAAGAAAATTATTTAACTGGAAGAATACAATGTTTTTCTAAAACTTTACTTAAAAACGGTAAGTTGGATACAGGTCGATAGTTACTGAGAATATCAGGATGTAAATTACTCTTCTTCAAAAGGGGCTTCACCACAGCTGTTTTAAAGGCAGTGGGGAAAACACCAGTCTGAAGAGAGCAATTTACAATGTTTAAAATCTCATGTTTGAAGAATCCATAAAATGTTTTAAAAAGTGATGTGGGAATCGGATCTAAAAGGCAGGAGGTCAAGTTTGCCTGGGAGAAAACTCTACCAAGCATCTTAGCATCAACCAGGGCAAAACAGTCCAGCATTTCCTCAGCTAAAGGTGAGTCCAAGATTCCATTAAAAGCAGCCTTCTGGTCAGATAAAATGTTGGATCTAATAGAATCAACCTTGCACCTGAAGTGATCTGCAAGATTCTCACAGAGAGAGTTGGATGGCAGGTTTGTGTTTTTATTAAAATCTGGGTTGATTAAGTGATCAGTGGTTGCAAAAAGGACTTTAGGGTTATTGTTATGAGTTGAGATTATGTTGGCAAAATACTCTGTTCTCAATATCTTGACTGCATTGTTGTATATTTTTAATTTATTCTGTTGTAGGGAACCCACGCTGGGATAATCATCTCAGACTGGAAGCAAAGGGGAGGCAAATGGTCCCTCTTCCGGTAGAGCGGGGGGATTAAACAGATGAGGACAATAAGGTATTGTGATGGGAGAAGTTATGGTAATGCAGCAGGAAGGAGTAGCTGCAGGGACAGTGGGGGTGATGATGTGTTGAATGTATTGTGATGCAAGAGCTCAGACAACATGGGGAAGGAGTGGAGTGATATAAAAGGAGAGACCCTGGTGTATAGAGAAAATGCTTTTTCTGTGTATGAATGAAGTGAGAGAGTGAATAAAGTTCATCTGCCGTGCAAGCCTGGTTTCTTTATTTGCACTCTCCACACTGGTGACCCTTGACGAATTATGGAACACGAGGCAAAAACCCTGGAGTCGGCCCGGACGGGAAGCCCCAGCAACGCGGCAAGCATCCCAGAGACAGACCGGACGGAAAGCCCCAGCAACACGTGCGCCGTTTCGGTCAAACTACCGGACTTTTGGCTGCACGACCAGCAGTCTTGGTTCCTCCACACCGAGGCTCAGTTCGCCCTCCGGGGAATAACGGCAGATGACACCAGATATTACTATGTGGTCGCAGCGCTGGACGCTCGCACGACTCAGCAAGTAGCGAGCCTGCTCCAACAGCCTCCAGCCCACGATAAATACGGGACTCTCAAAGCCGCGCTGACCCGGCGCTACACACTCTTGGACTGCAAGAGAGCAGAGAGGCTCCTGAGGCGCTTCGAGTTAGGAGATGGGTTGGCGGTCGAACTGATGGAGAAGATGTTGGTGTTGATGGGCACGGACAACGGGCATTTTCTGTTTGCCCACCTTTTCCTCCGAAACCTCCCAACAGATGCAAGAGCGGTCCTTGCCAACTCGCCGTTGCTGGCCACGCTTAACTACCGTGCGCTAGCCCAAGAGGTAGATCAGATCATCCTCACCACCAGAGCCCTCACAGTGAACCCGGCGGCGTCAGAACCCAGCGAGACAACCAGCGGAAGCGAGGAGCCGGCAATGGTAGCAGCAGCGGGGGCCAGGAAGCGCCAGAGAGACACGCTCTGCTCCTACCACCGCCGCTTTGGAGAGAACGCACGCCAATGTGTGCCACCGTGCCAATTCAAGAGTTCGGGAAACGCTAAGGCCGGCAGTCAGTAGCAGCTGCAACCGCCAGTGAAGAAAACAAGCTGCTCTACGTGACGGACTCGTGCTCGGGGAGACGGTTCCTCATAGACACCAGCTCCCAAAAGAGCCTCATCCTGCCGTCCTACGCCAACCGGCTAGCGGGAGCTAGCGGCCCCGAGCTGATGGCCACACACGGCTCAGACATTAGGACTTTTGGTGAGAGGACACTGACTGTATCCCTACACGGCCATATGTACGAGTGGACATTCATCATAGGGGCATGCAGTTTCTCAATCTTGGGCGCTGATTTTCTATGTGCACATGGGCTGCTAGTCGATGTTGCTAACAGATGCCTGATCAATGCAATGTCTTTTGATTCTCTCCCCTGTACAGCTCAAGGGGCCAGGCCAACAACGCTAGCCAACGTCACAGCTCCAGGCGGTAAGTTCCACACACTGCTCACTCAGTTCCCAGCACTCACGGTCCCAACGTTTTCGGCGGCCATCACTAAACACGGGGTGGAACACTTTATCACCACCACTGAGCCACCCGTTTTCGCACAACCTCGGCGCCTGGACACAGCTATACTGGCCATAACGCGCAAGGAGTTTGCCAACTTGGAAAGGTTGGGTATCATCAGGCACTCAAATAGCCCATGGGCATCCCCACTACACATGGTTCCTAAGGCCGAGGGATTGTGGCGACCGTGCGAAGATTTCCACAGATTGAACAACACCACAGCACGCGACCGCTACCCGATTCCCCATATTCAGGATTTTTCCATTCACCTCGTCGGGGCACGTATTTTTTCTAAAATAGACCTGGTCCGTGGTTACCACCAGGTCCTGGTGCGAGTGGAGGACATACCCAGAACAGCGGTAATAACTCCGTTTGGCCTGTTTGAGTTTTTACGCATGCCCTTCGGATTGAAAGGCGCGGCACAGACATTCCAACGCATGATGGATGCAGTGTTGCACGATCTGCCATTTGTGTTTGTGTACCTGGATGACATCCTGGTGGCCAGCGCGTCCGAGGACGAACACGTAACCCACCTCAGGACGGTTTTCCCGAGGTTGGAGGAGCACGGGTTAATAATCAACCCGGCAAAATGCCAGTTCAACATGATGGGGATTGATTTTTTGGGGCACTGCATCTCACTGGAGGAAGCGATACCCTTGCCGGACAAGGTGCGCACCGTGGCGAATTTTCCCTGGCCTCAGATGGTCAGGGCGCTGCAAGAGTTTGTGGGGATGGTTAACTTTTATAACCAGTTCCTCCCCCGCGAAGCTCAGCTCATGCAGTCATTGTATGCCGCGCTCAAGAAACGGAAACCGGCGGACAGAGTCGACTGGACTCCGGAGCGGGAGCAGGCATTCTCTGAGGTTAAAACAGCCCTGGCGAACGCAGCACTGTTGGCGCACCCGGACCCGGCGGCTCGGATAGCGCTCACTACCGATGCCTCGGACGTGGCCATAGGGGCCGTCGTGGAGCAATGTGTCACCAGTTCTTGGCAGCCGCATGCTTTTTTTTAGCAGGGCTTTGCGTGACAGTGAGCGTAAATACAGCGCGTTCGACAGAGAGTTGCTGGCTCTCCACCTGGCCATACGCCACTTCCAGTTCTGGCTGGAAGGGCGAAGCTTCACTGCATTCGTGGACCACAAGCCGCTAACGTACGCGATAGCCAAGGTTTCGGAACCATGGTCGGGCTGGCAGCAGAGACAGCTAGCTGCAATTTCGGAGTTTACGACCGATATTCAGCAAGTGGCCGGTAAACTGAATGTGGTGGCAGACTGCCTCTCGCGCGCAGTAGTGGCCCCAGTCTGCGTAGGGATAGATTATACAGCCATGGCTGCAGAGCAGATTGGCGATGCGGACGTGTGCGCTCTCCAGTCTGGACCAACAGGGTTAAGGCTGGAGAGCAGAGTACTGCAAGACGAGAGCCCCCCCCAATCTGTGACGTCTCCACGGGACGCCCGCGCCCGGTGGTCCCAGTTGCTTGGCACCGCCGCGTGTTTGAGTCAGTTCACACTCTGGCGCACCCAGGAGTGCGCGCGTCAGTCAAAATGGTGGGACCAAAGTTCGTATGGCCAGGCCTGCGCAAACAGGTGAAAGAGTGGGCGGCAACCTGCGTAGCGTGCCAATGAGCCAAAGTACACAGACACACAAAGGCCCCTTTGGAGCCATTTCGTATACCGGCTAAGAGGTTCGATCACGTTCACGTGGACCTCGTGGGCCCCCTCCCGCCATCGCAGGGGTTCACACACCTTCTGACAGTGGTAGACCATACCACATGCTGGCCAGAAGCAGTCCCACTAGCAGCAACCACGTCTGCGGATGTGGCACGCGCCTTTTTGACAACATGGGTGGCACGTTTTGGCATCCCTTCGGACATCACGTCCAATAGGGGCCCTCAGTTTGTTTCCGACCTCTGGTCCGCGATGGCCTGTAGCCTGGGTGTCACAATTCATCGCGCAACTGCGTACAACCCACAGGCCAATGGGTTATGCGAGCGTTTCCATAGGTCACTGAAAGCAGCGCTCAGGGCTTCACTTACGGATGCAAATTGGGTAGACCGGTTGCCGTGAGTTCTGTTAGGGTTGTGTTCTGCACCAAAAGAGGATTTGGAGGCTTCCCCAGCGGAGCTTGTTTTTTCTCAGCCACTGCGGCTCCCCGGGGAATTTTTACCAGATAATCCCGCGCCGAACAACCATCTGTCTCAGCGTTCACAGCATAGCACGGACACAGGCACACTATCAGGCCTGGCCCACCACTGTTTTCCACACACTTTTGTGCCGAAAACTTTGAAGAACGCGGCGTTCGTGTTTGTCAGGCACGATGCCCACCGCCCCCCATTGCGCCCACCCTACGATGGCCCGTTCAGAGTGCTGGAACCAGGGGACAAACATTTTTTGTTAGACTTGGGGGGTCGTCGGGAGAAAATATGTATAGACCGACTTAAGCCCGCCTTTGTGGTGGCGGACGAGCGAGTGTTGGCTAGAGCTCCTCGCTGTGGAAGACCCCCACTGAGAACTCCCCAGGTAAATGATTCATCAGAGCAGCCACACGGGCAAGTCGAATGTTCACCCCCCCCTTGCCATTGCCCACCCGCAGACAGACACACCCCCAGCAGCCCTCCACCGACACAGCAGCGCCGCGGAGTCAAAGAACCCTCGTTACAGCAGATATGGGAGGAGACTGAAGCCAAAAGGACGTGAGGGTTGACACTCAGTCTGAGACTCTGGGGTGGCAGTGTAGGGAACCCACGCTGGGATTTTTTTTTTTTTTTTTTTTTCTCGGCGCCACACGAGTCGGCTGCCTTTTGCAACAGCGGCTCGATTCCGAGTCTTTTTCCCTTCCTCTCTCTTTTGATCCGTCTTTTTTTTTCACCCCACTTATATCACGGACACACAGATCGTCCTAAATGTCTCCTGAGCCGGTGGACGGAGCCACTGTCTATAGCAGGATACGATACAGCAGAGAACAGCTGCTAGCATTCAACCGCCACCCGGTCCCATTGGAAAAACTCGACATACCGAGAGAACTGAGGCGAAAACGCCGCGGCTGCCGGGCTGGAGTAAGGCGGAGGACAAAAAATATAAGGTACAGACCCTCCCTTCCATCTGTTGTCATGGGAAATGTACGGTCGATACTGGGAAAGTTAGATGAGCTAGCGGCTATCTCCCGTTATGATAGCACATACCGGGAGTGCTCTCTCCTTTTGTTTACTGAGACGTGGCTAACTGAACTAGCAGCAGATGCTAACATTGAGCTGGAGGGTTTTCACATGATACGAGCTGACCGAACACCAGACAGTGGCAAGGCTAGGGGCGGTGGAGTGATCATGTATGTTAACAACAACTGGTGCAGACCGGGACATATCACTGTTAAACAACGACACTGCAGCAAAGACATTGAGTTGCTAGCTGTTAGCATGAGGCCTACATATCTCCCGAGAGAACACTCACACGTGATCTGCATTGTTGTTTATGCAAATCCGACGGCGAACGCTGGGACAGCACGTGACGTCATCCATTCAGTAACCAGCAGGCTGCAGACAGAACACCCAGATGCTCTTCTCCTCATCTCAGGTGATTTCAACCATGTTTCACTGTCTCCCATTCTACCCACGTTCACCCAGTATGTCACATGCCACACTAGAGACAATAAAACACTGGATTTATTCTACGCAAACACTAAGGAGGCGTACACCTCATCACAACTACCCCCACTCGGGAGATCGGATCACAACTTGGTTCATCTCCGGCCGGTGTACAAACCCCTAGTGCACAGACAACCTCCGGCCATGCACACTGTGGAGTTATGGTCTGAGGAGACAATGGACACCCTAAAGGGCTGTTTTGAAGCCACCGCCTGGAAGCAGCTCTGCGATCCACATGGTGAGGACATCGATGGCCTCATTCACACCTTCACGGGCTACCTCAGCTTCTGTGTGGACAAATCCGTTCCCACCAAGACCATACGGCGTCACTCAAACAACAAACCCTGGATCAACCCTGAGATAAAAACACTTCTGAGAGAGAAGAAGAGGATCTTCAGGTCAGGGAACAGGGAGATGCTGAAGTCCGTACAGAGGGAGCTGAGGAGAAAGATCAGAGAAGGCAAGGACAGCTTCAGGAAGAAGATGGAGGACAAGCTGCAACAGAGCGACATCAGCGGGGTCTGGAGAAACCTCAAAACCATCTCGGGGCTCCAGAATACCTCCCCCCAGGCCACAGGGGGCAGGGAGTGGGCGAACAACCTGAATCTGTTTTTCAATAGATTTGACCAACCGCCCTCCCCCCTGACTGCACAACAACCACTGCTGCCTCTAAAGAAATCAAGTCCTGCTGCCCACTCCCCACTCTACCAACACCCCCCCACTCCCAACACACAGCCCCCCATCCTGACCCTGACCAGGACCCAGGTGAGGACGGAGCTGAGGAAGATCAAGGCGAGGAAGGCGCCGGGACCGGACGGCATCAGCGCAAAGCTCCTCAAGTCCTGTGCAGACCAGCTGTGTGGGATTGTGACGTATATCTTCAACATGAGCCTGAAACTGGGGAGGGTACCACAGCTGTGGAAAACATCTTGTGTGGTACCTGTACCAAAAACTTCCCACCCCAAAGACCTGAACAGCTACAGACCGGTGGCCTTGACGTCCCACTTGATGAAGACCCTGGAGAGACTGCTCCTTGCTCACCTCCGCCCCCTGGTGGAACCAGCGATGGATCCACTCCAGTTCGCCTACCAGCATGGCATTGGGGTGGAGGATGCGGTGATCTTCCTCCTTCACCGTTCTCTGTCCCACCTGGAGAAGCCCGGGAATATGGTGAGGATCATGTTCTTTGACTTCTCCAGTGCTTTCAACACCATCCAACCGATGATCCTGAAGGACAAGCTGCTGCGCGCAGGGGTGGACCAGCACCTGTCATCATGGATCCTGGACTACCTCACGAACCGGCCTCAGTTTGTGAGAACCCGGGACTGTGTGTCCGACACGATCATCAGTAGCACGGGGGCCCCCCAGGGAACGGTGCTGGCTCCCTTCCTGTTCACTCTTTATACTGCGGACTTCTCACACAACACAACACACTGCCATCTACAGAAGTTCTCTGATGACTCTGCGATCGTTGGCCTCATCTCCAATGGAGATGAAGCTGAGTACAGAGGGCTTATCCAGGACTTCGTGGACTGGTGCCATCGGAACTGCCTCCAGATCAACGCGAGGAAAACTAAGGAGCTGGTGGTGGACTGCCGCAGGCATGGGCAGCCCCTCACAGTACCAGTAAATATACAGGGAACAGACATCGAGATGGTGACATCCTATAAGTACCTGGGTATTCATCTGAACAATAAACTAGACTGGTCACACAATACTGATGCACTCTACAAGAAGGGACAGCGCAGGCTGTTCCTGCTGAGGAGACTCAGGTCTTTTGGTGTACAAGGGGCGCTGCTGAAGTCATTCTATGACACGGTGGTGGCATCAGCCATCACTTTTGGAGTGGTCTGCTGGGGCAGTGGCATTACTGCAGCCGATAGGAAGAGACTGAACAAACTGATTAAGAAAGCTAGCTCTGTCCTGGGGCAGTGCCTTGATCCGATGGAGGAGATAGGAGAGAGAAGGACGGTGGCTAAACTGTCATCTCTGCTGGAGTCCGAGTTCCACCCTATGCAGGACATACTGAATGCACTGAGGAGCTCATTTAGCAGCAGACTACATCATCCCAGGTGCACAACCGAGAGGTTTCGTAGGTCCTTCCTACCAACGGCTGTCAGACTGTACAACCTAAGCAGGGCTGCTCGCAGAGATAGCAAAAAGACGTAACAAACTAATAGTTTTTTGAATGCAAAAGATGCAATAGACTTACACAATGGTCCTCTCCGGCATACAACTAGGAACATACCGGTCGCTATGGAGGGTGAGAATATGTATGGGCACATAATCATACCATGTAGGATAACTAAGTAGACGGTTATGCTGTTTCATTCCATCTAGCAACAATGCTCTGCACTGTGTGTGTTTATATATTTGCATATTTATTCCATCTAGCTACAATGCTCCGTACTGTGGGTGTTTATATATTTATATATCTACATATTATTCCATCTAGCTACATTGCTCCGCACTGTGTGTGTTTATATACTTGCATATTTATTCCACCTAGCTGCAATGCTCCGTACTGTGGGTGTTTATATATTTACATATTTATTCCATCTAGCTACAATGCTCTGCACTGTGTGTTCATATATTCATATATTTATTCCATCCAGCTACAATGCTCTGCACTGTGTGTCTGTGTGTGTGTGTATATATATATATTTTATAGTAATACGTACATATGCTTATTAGCTGCTCTTGCTTGCTTGTTTTTTTTCTTGCCTTCTGATTGTTGCTCTGAGTGTTGCTATCCCTGTGCTGTTGCAATCCTGGAATTTCCCCGTTGTGGGACTAATAAAGGCTTATCTTATCTTATCTTATCTTATAATCATCTCAGACTGGAAGCAGAGGGGAGGCAAATGGTCCCTCTGCTGGTAGAGCGGGGGGGGGATTAAACAGATGAGGACAATAAGGTATTGTGATGGGAGAAGTTATGGTAATGCAGCAGGAAGGAGTAGCTGCGGGGACAGTGGGGGTGATGATGTGTTAAATGTATTGTGATGCAAGATCTCAGGCAGCATGGGGAAGGAATGGAGTGATATAAAAGGAGAGATCCTGGTGTATAGAGAAAATGTTTTTTCTGTGTATGAGTGAAGGGAGAGAGTGAATAAAGTTCATCTGCCGTGCAAGCCTGGTTTCTTTATTTGCACTCTCCAAACTGTGGTATTTGGTAATTGATAGTTAATTTGTTTTTTCTCCATTTCCTCTCAGCCATCCTGCACTCTCTTTTCAGTTTTTGGATTTGGTTATTTCTCCATAGAGGCTTTGGTTTATTCCTAACTGTCCTTGTGATTATTGGAGCAACTCTGTCAATGGTTGATCTTAATTTACTGTTAAAATTATCAACAATGTCCGGTTATGGCTGCCACGTAGGACGGACGTGTCTCGCTCTGCTCTGCTCCTGGAGAAAAAAATCGGCAAATAACTCTCTCATTTGGGACAGAACGTATCCCAGCATTTGAGCGAGGATATGTCGGCGAAGCCTAAGGTTGGAAAACCAGGAAAAGGAAAAAGCGAGCCGCCGAAACAGTCCAAATTAACGGACTTTCAGGTCTGTGACGCAGCAAACAAGGCTCCATATATGGCGGAGGAGGCTGGCGGCGGTGCGATTTCTGCGGGGAATGGCGCAGATGCGCTGATGGCTGCCATGAGTTCAATGAGAGCGGACTTTTCCTCTAGATTTGATGGGATTATGACAGCGTTGGAAGGAATAAGAAAGGAATTGGGTGACTGTGTAGAACGAACGGCGCAGATGGAGCTCCGTCTCGCTAGTGCTGAAGATGACGTCACCCGTCTTCAATTAAAGGTGCGCACTTTGGAAAAAAAAATAAATCTCTGGAAGATAATATTTTGGATTTGGAATCTCGGTCGAGACAGAATAATTTGAGGCTGGTGGGTCTTCCAGAGGAATCAGAAGGTCGGGACGTATGTTCCTTTCTGGAAAAGTGGATTCCGGAGGTGCTGGGCAGCGAGGAGTTGCAATCAGCAGTGGTTCTGGAAAAAGCACATCGTATTGGCCCACGGAGAGATAAGGGACCGCCGAGGACCTTAATTATGAAGTTTCTTAGCAACAGAGACAGGATGAAGATCTTCAGCGCTGCACGTGCTAAAGGAGAGATTAAACACCAGGACCAGCAGGTGCGGTTCTACCCAGATTTGGCCACAGGAATCCAACAATTGAGGAAGCAGTTTGATCCCGTACGTAAGGAGCTGCGCAACCTTGGGATTCGTCATGGTGTAATCTATCCTGCGAGACTGCTGACCACGTATGAGGGCAGAACCCACATCTTCAAGACCCCAGAGGAGGCGCAGGAGTTTATCAAGAAGATCAAAGAAGAAGAAGAGACTGGTGGGAGCTAAGCATGAACAAAATATAAGGTAGAATAATTAAGCATTTGCACAGGCATCTGACTGACTTGAAGTAAATAGTAAGTTTACAAAATATAGATTGTATTATATATTAAAAAAAAAACAAAAACAAAACAAACAAAAAAAAAAAAACTATGATGTACAAAGTTGTTAAAAATCTTGGAGTTAAGTTGGAAAACTACAGAGGAGAGTTAATGTTACGTCATTAAAAGTAGTAGAGTTAGGGTGATTGGGAGGATGAAGAAGGAGTGGCTTAGGCTGTTCCCCGTGGGTGTGGAACGGTCGATGGCTATATCGGGAGACAGAATTTTTCTTTTGATTTTGGGGGGTTTGCCACAAGTGTGGGAAGGGGAAATTTGTTTGTGTGTAGTTTGTAGGATGAATGTTCAACCACTCATGTTTTTGCTTCTCTGTATGAGCATGTTTACACTGCAAGGTAATCCCAAACTCTCTATTGATCATGGACCAAAGTGTTAATCTTAATTTAACTTCATGGAATTGCAGAGGTCTACAAAATTTAAAAAAACTTAAACAAGTTATGAATAAAATAAAGGACATGGGTTCAAGAATTGTGTTTTTACAAGAAACTCATCTGATAGAGGAGGATGTTAAAAGAATTAGGAGTAGATGGCAGGGAAGTGTATTCACCTCTTCATTTTCATCCCGAGCCAGGGGAGTTATGACTCTCATACATAAATCAGTTCCTTTTCAAGTGAAAAATGTAATTGGAGACAAATTTGGAAGATATGTAATCATTCAAGGTTCTTTGCTATTAGAAAATATAAATCTTGTGAACTTATATGGTCCCAATATAGATGATCAGAAGTTCTTTGCTAATTTATTTCTCATCTTATCATCACTTACAGGGCAACATATAATAGCAGGGGATTTTAATTGTACATTGAATCCAGGTGTGGATAGATCAACAGGACTGGATTGTACGCACATTGGATGTAGGATGACTATTAATCATTTTATGAAAGAATTGAGATTGTTAGATATATGGAGAGAAATGAAACCACAAGTTAAAGCCTATTCTTGTTATTCCAGTACCTACAAGACATTCTCACGTATTGATTATTTTTTGATTTCCACAGAATTAAGGTCCAAGATTCAAAACTGCTTTTATGATAACATCGTGATCTCTGATCATGCACCCTGTTGTCTAATATATGTAGATAAAAAATTGACAAAGGAATCAGGTAGATGGCAATTTCAGCATAAATGGCTTCAGGATGAGGAATTTGTCAAGTATATAGAAAAACAGATAGACGAGTTCTTTGACATCAATACTACACAAACATCAGCATGTGTAAAGTGGGAGGCTTTCAAAGCTTTTATTAGGGGACATATTATTAGTTATACAGGATCAAAATCTAAGAAGACTCGAGAGGAGAGAGCTAAATTGGAACATAAAATAAAAAATCTTCAGGAAAAAGTGTATGCAGGAAGTGACCCAAGGTTGGAGAATGAATTACTGATTTTGAGAGCTGAATACGACAAAAAATCAGCGAATAGAGCTGCCTCGAGTCTTCTAAGATTGAAACAATCTTTTTATGAACAAGGTGAAAAATCAGGAAAATTATTAGCATGGCAGATTAAACAATTGGAAATTAAAACACCAATTACCAGTATTATAAGTAATGGACAGGTAGTTATAGATCCTTTAGAAATTAATAGAGCCTTTAGAGATTACTATGAAAAATTATATGATACCAAAAATGAACCTGATTTAACAAAACTAAATGGGTTTTTGAACGAACTATCTATACCGTGTATTCCAAATGAAAACAGGGAGATATTGGAGTCTAAAATTAGTCAAGAAGAAGTTGGGCTAGCCATTGATAATATGAAATCAGGAAAAAGTGCAGGACCAGATGGTCTTCCAGTTGACCTTTATAAAAAATTTAAGAATAAATTAATAAAACCTTTTTTGGAAATGGTTTTAGAAGCATTTCAAAATAATAATTTACCATCATACATAAATAATGCCTTAATTATACTGCTGCCAAAACCAGGTAAGCCCTCTAATAAATGTGAAAATATGAGACCAATAAGCCTATTAAACGCCGACCTTAAGATAATCTGTAAAATTTTAGCAAGACGAATACAAGAAATTTTACCAAATATTATTAATCGAGATCAGAATGGCTTTATAAAGGGTAGACAAGGCTTCCATAATGTAAGAAGACTATTTAATATTATTTATTTTAATAAAGAAGCACCGGATACAGCTCTCCTATCATTGGACGCCGAAAAGGCCTTTGATAGAGTTGAATAGTCCTTTCTTTTTGAAGTCCTACAAAGGTTTGGACTTGGAAATAATTTCATAAAATGGGTTCAAATAATATACAATAATGCTACAGCAGAAATCCTAACAAATAACAATATTTCAAAACCAATAAAAATCAATAGAGGATGTCGACAAGGCTGTCCACTTTCACCTTTACTGTTTACTATGGCAATTGAACCTTTAGCGATAGCGATACGTTTACATTCACAAATATATGGAATTAAAGTTGGACCAACAGAACATAAAATCTCCCTGTACGCCGATGATATAATTTTGTTTATGTCGAATCTAAAAAAATCAATTCCAACCTTGTTGAATTTAATAAAGAATTTTGGGGAAATATCAGGATATAAAATAAATAAAACTAAATCTTCAATATTAATGCTAAATGAGACCCAGAGAAATTACCCAGCCCCTGAGGTAAATCAATTCAATGTTGTAAATCAGTTTAAATATTTAGGAATCCAAATTATGCCTAAGCTAGAATCAGTCGCCAGTGTCAACTATGAAGCCTTAATGTCAGATATCAGTGAGTTAACTCAGAGATGGATGTCACTACCAATGTCGATGATCGGGAGAATCAATATACTTAAAAGTAATATTTTACCTAAAATACTTTATTTATTTCAATACATTCCCTTATCACCACCTTTAGATCTATTCTCAAGAATAAAAAAAAAGTTAGTGGAATTTATATGGAACAACAGGAGGACTAGATTACGTTTGTCTTTATTATATTTACCATTTGATCGTGGAGGTCTGAAATGTCCAAATTTTATGTTGTATTATTGGTCGGCACAACTGAGGTCTATGACATATTATTTTTCATCAAATGATCTCCCTCACTGGACTGAAATGGAATCATACAATTTACCTTTACCTCTTCCCATATTCATATACTCAGATTCGGCAAAAAAATTACAAAAACAAGTTAAAAATCCATTTGTAAAGCATATGATCAAAATATGGTGTGAAGCTAAAAACTATTTAAAAGAACCACAGTTATTGTCACAATTTAGTCCAATATGGGGTAATCAATATTTTAAACCAGGGAGAGCGGACGCTGTATTTAAAGTATGGAATTTAAAAGGGATACAAAAGATTCAGGATTTATATTTGCCAGGTGCAGACAACATAATGTCTTTTGAAGAGCTGAGGATCAAATTTAATCTCAATAGAACACATTTTTTTAAATATCTTCAACTTAGAAACTTTATTCGATCAAATCAAAATAAAGCTCTCACTCGACCTATTTATTCATCCTTGGAAAAAATGATGATGAAAGATAGTAAAAGAAAGGGTATTATTTCAGACTTTTATAACTCATTGACACTATCTTCAAGTGAAAATTCACTGAAAAGATTAAACTACTGGAAAGAAGATCTGCAAATTGAAATTTCAGAGGAACAATGGGAATTGGCTTGTACAGAAGCTCAAACCAAATCAATAAATGCACGCCTTAAATTGATACATTTCAAATGGTTAATGCGGATGTATGTTACACCGGAGGAGTTAAATAGATATAACAAAAATATACCAGATACATGCACAAAATGCATGGAAAGTAAAGGAACCCTATTTCATTGTTTATGGGAATGTAGATTAATAAGAATGTTTTGGGAAGAGGTGAGGGTAACAATTGAAAAAATAATCTCAAAACAAATCATATTGAATCCTAAACTGTTTTTGTTGGGTCTGTACCCAGAAAAGCATAATTTTAATAAAAGTGAAAGAACATTCATAGACCTCAGTTTGCTTAATGCCAAAAAATGTATTGCACTATTATGGAAAAAGACTCATAGACCAGATGTGACTCAGTGGTTAAGACAGATGTTAACAAACCTTCCATTAGAAAGAATAACATATATACTAAAATCAAAGGAAATTGTGTTTGAGAATATATGGAGACCTTTTATTGATTATGTAAAAAATTTAAACATAACTCTTGAAGAAGAAGGTGAATGATATGTGTGGACCTTGTAAATTCCAAACTGGTGAACATAATATGTATACTTATGTATTGGATTGTCTAGACTAAACAGAGGAGCATTGTTGAAGACTTGATTTTGTTGGTGGTTGTTGGTGTTTTTAGTGCATTTTTTTTTTTTTGTAGTACTTTAGTGTTAGTGTTTGATTGTTTGTATCATGTTTGTTAAAAAAAAAAAAGGTTCAATAAAGATATTGTGGAAAAAAAAAAATTATCAACAATAAAATCACGCGATGCAGATGAAACAACTGGGGGAGTGTTGTGTCAGAGTTTGATAAAATCAGCAGCCGCTTCAGGTGTCAGATGGCACTTCCTCACAGTTCGCACCGAGGTCTCCCGTTGCATAAAACCAGTGATGTTAAAAAAAACACAGAGTAATGGTCAGATACAGCCAAGTCAACAACAGAGGACACACTCGTGGGCAGGCCATGGCTAATGACAAGATCCAGAGTGCGTCCCCCATTGTGAGTCGGCTCCATGACATTTTGAGTAAAATTCATGGACGTGAGCAGGTCATTAAAATCTTCTGACATATGGTCGCCCTGCTTATCAGTGTGTAGATTAAAATCATCGGAAATGAGAATAAAATTATATGAGGAGTGGATTATTGATAAAAACTCAGAGCTTATTAATAAAAACAGGGTGTAGAAGATGCCTTACAGACGAGACAGTTTATTTCTCAGGAAAGCTTTATTGGAAGTCACATCTTCTATCATCAAAGTTCTCAGCAGAAAAGAGACAGAACCAACTTTCCTCACAGCTTTTATACTCCAGAGATACTAAACCCCCACATCAAGTATCTCACACCTTCACCCCACAGAAGTTCAGTAAACACATGAACCCACAGTCACATATAGCCTCCGAGACTTGCTGGCGCCTCTGTTCCCTTCTCCACCTCGGGGGCTCCCGTTGGGACATTGTCTCTGACCTCCGTCTTCCCCAGCACCCACCTCCTAGCCGAGGTCCCTGCTGGGGCATTGTTCCTTTGGACGTTTGCTCTGTAGGGTCTGCACCGTCATGCCTACTGGATGCATGTGGGGGAGAATGCGTACCATACAAGCATGCCATATATGTGCCTTAAATATGCACCATAAGGGCAGTATTTGGGTGGTCTGTAAACTGTGACACACAAAATTGCGGGGCTGCTAAAGACAAAAGCATGGTGCATGAACATAAATAGCCTCTTTAACTTCTCCCTCGAACCGTCAATGCTGTCTGTCCAAAATGGGTACATCGTCATCGGCAAACAAAATGTCCTTTGTCGTCAGATGGAGATAAACTACTGAACCTGAATCCGTATACTCTTCATTCTTCCAATATTTCATTTCTGGAATGAAAACAGAACCAGAAATCGCCATAGTTTTAGCCTGGTCAAAAGAAAATCAAAACTGAGCCAAAACGGAAAATGGATCTGATTTTTTAGTTGCTTTTTTTCGTTTTATTATTGTGGTACCTATCCTTTTTTGTAAACTATCACATTTAGCTGTTGCCTTTGCCAATAATGTTTGTCACATTGACTTTTCAATAAATTAATACAAATTGCCAGAAGTAAGAATTGGAGGTTATGGGAAAAAAACGTGCCATTACAAAATGGTTTCAGAAGTAAAAACAAAAAACTTGACTTGCCTGAGCTTTCATGCAGTATACTTATCCACCTGGATGACTGAGAATTTTCATTAAACTATTCATTAAATTCATTACTATTCATTAAATTATTTCTCATAAAGCTGCAACTTTTTTCTAATAAAGTTGTGACATTCTGTTCAGTTACACATTGACCAAAGTTTATTTTTTCAATGTTTTGTGCACTGTTGCCAACTCCTCAGTAAGGAAAGTAGCTATAGGCTGTCCTAAAAGTCGCTAGAAGTTGTTAAATGATGTCATTGTCTAATTTACATACAGTGGGGCAAAAAAGTATTTAGTCAGCTACCAATTGTGCAAGTTCTCCCACTTAAAAGATGAGAGAGATCTCCAATTTTCATCATAGGTATACCTCAACTATGAGAGACAAAATGAGAAAAAAAAATCCAGAAAATCACATTGAAGGATTTTTAATGAATTAATTGGTAAATTCCTCGGTAAAATAAGTATTTGGTCAATAGCAGAAGTTCATCTCAGTACTTTGTTATATACCCTTTGTTGGCAATGACAGAGGTCAAACGTTTTCTGTAAGTCTTCACAAGGTTTTCACACACTGTTGCTGGTATTTTGGCCCATTCCTCCATGCAGATCTCCTCTAGAGCAGTGATGTTTTGGGGCTGTCGCTGGGCAACACGGACTTTCAACTCCCTCCAAAGATTTTCTATGGGGTTGAGATCTGGAGACTGGCTAGGCCACTCCAGGACCTTCAAATGCTTCTTACGAAGCCACTCCTTCGTTCCCCGGGCGGTGTGTTTGGGATAATTGTCATGCTGAAAGACCCAGCCACGTTTCATCTTCAATGCCCTTGCTGATGGAAGGAGGTTTTCACTCAAAATCTCACGATACATGGCCCCATTCATTCTTTCCTTTACAAAGATCAGTCGTCCTGGTCCATTTGCAGAAAAACAGCCCCAAAGTATGATGTTTCCAACCCCATGCTTCACAGTAGGTATGGTGCTCTTTGGATGCAACTCAGCATTCCTTCTCCTCCAAACACGACAAGTTGAGTTTTTACCAAAAAGTTCTATTTTGGTTTCATCTGACCATATGACATTCTCCCAATCCTCTTCTGGATCATCCAAATGCTCTCTAGCAAACTTCAGATGGGCCTGGACATGTACTGGCTTAAGCAGGCGGACATGTCTGGCACTGCAGGATTTGAGTTCATGGCGGCGTAGTGTGTTACTGATGGTAGCCTTTGTTA
Source organism: Pholidichthys leucotaenia (assembly GCA_020510985.1). Lineage (NCBI taxonomy): Eukaryota > Metazoa > Chordata > Actinopteri > Cichliformes > Pholidichthyidae > Pholidichthys > Pholidichthys leucotaenia. Next base: position 170,570,259 of record CM035846.1, read on the forward strand.
CTTTAGTCCCAGCTCTCTGCAGGTCATTCACTAGGTCCCCCCGTGTGGTTCTGGGATTTTTGCTCACCGTTCTCGTGATCATTTTGACCCCACGGGGTGAGATCTTGCATGGAGCCCCAGATCGAGGGAGATTATCAGTGGTCTTGTATGCCTTCCATTTTCTAATAATTGCTCCCACAGTTGATTTCTTCACACCAAGCAGCTTACCTATTGCAGATTCAGTCTTCCCAGCCTGGTGCAGGTCTACAATTTTGTTTCTGGTGTCTTTTGACAGCTCTTTGGTCTTGGCCATAGTGGAGCTTGGAGTCTGACTGTTTGAGGTTGTGGACAGGTGTCTTTTATACTGATAACGAGTTCAAACAGGTTCCATTAATACAGGTAATGAGTGGAGGACAGAGGAGCCTCTTAAAGAAGTTACAGGTCTGTGAGAGCCAGAAATCTTGCTTGTTTGTAGGTGACCAAATACTTATTTTACCGAGGAATTTACCAATTAATTCATTAAAAATCCTTCAATGTGATTTTCTGGATTTTTTTTTTCTCATTTTGTCTCTCATAGTTGAGGTATACCTATGATGAAAACTGGAGACCTCTCTCATCTTTTAAGTGGGAGAACTTGCACAACTGGTGGCTGACTAAATACTTTTTTGCCCCACTGTAATTGTCAGTTTGCATGTAATTGTAATGGATGCTGTAGGAGAGAAGAACAATGTCGTGGGAGAGACAAAAAGTGAGTAAAAAAACACCCTAAATATCTTTAGAACTACAAATTAACTTATTTCTGTTGATTCTTGGTTTGTTTGTTGTGATTTGGTATTTAAATAGGCCCTCACTTCTGTATCATCTCCAATAAATGGCTTCAACCAGGCTTTGAATTCAGGGTTTGATTCCCACTCCTTTCTGTATTTTTGAGCATACAGTTTAGACTGCGACATGACCAGCTAGCTGCTAGATGTTTAGTTTATGTCACAGGCACACACACACAGTGGACGGAGTGAGTACGTGACTGAGGCTGTTAGTCAAATGCAGTGATTTATGTGTGACACTGACAGTGAAGAAACATTTGCATTGATTGGCGGGGGGGGGGGGTGCAGGCGCAATTCATTTGCAGTCTGGACCCTGGATCCTGGTCCCTCCAGGATTTCACGATGTTACGATCACACCCATTCATGCGAAATCAGCCAGTCAGCACAACTACTGCACGACCTTGCAATTTTGTTCAATCACCACAACTTCCCTGCAATTTTGGCCAATCCTCGTCAACTTCCACCAATTTCACCAATCAAATTTGTCTAACTGGGGCTGAAACGCTCAGTCTAACCAATCAAATGCATCGTTGCACCGCGTTCACCTCCGTGTTTACAGTGAGGAGTGAATTTATAGTTTACGGTGAGTAATGGAACACATCTGCAGAGTTTGTGATTTAAAAGAAATACTCACCCGTGAGGTTTTCAACACCGTCCCTTCCTCCGTCTCCCCCAGCCTGCCCATGGATGCCTCGCCATGTCTCCATCCTGACCGCGTGTGTGAAGAGCTGGGTTTGTGTTGAAAAACATGGACCTGCTCCAAAAGCACCCCCATCGTGGGAGCGCATGTGAGGAGAGTACACTTCACTACAGCAGGGTTTCCTCTGGCAACATTTCTGTGTGGCGGTCCGCCGCGCCAGAAACATTTCCGCCGTGCTTATGAGGATATATAAATTTAAGAAAAATATATGAAGCAATGACTTTCTGCAAGCATGCACACAAACAGCGCACGTGACCGTAATCCATGCGGAGTTGAGAAGCACCCCGCCCACGCAAGTTTTCCAGTCAGTCAGAGAGAAACATGAGTTTATTAAAGCACATTAAACGTGGGGGAAAAAAATCAGAAGAGGTATGTAAGCACTGACATTTATCATGGTTTTAACCCGCTGGAAACGGGAGCAATAATGGAAGAGTCGATTTGCTAACAGATGTGCTTAGAATTCATATGCAGCCAGCTTCATATGAAGGGAAAGGCAGGAGGGACTGATATTAGCCCAGAAAGCTAATATGACTGCCAACGATAGTCATTTTGTGGTCACATAATGGCTTTTTACTCCAAAAATAACCACGGCATACAAACAAAATTTATTTGGGATAATCCTAAGAGTTTTGTAGATGTGGTAGAGAGCGCAAATGACCGACAGAATGCAAAATAACAACCACAATGGACGAAAAGGGACTGGTCACGTGAGTGAGCAAGCTCTCCCCTCCCCTCCGGCCACTGGTAAGTGACGAATTTATTTGGTTTTTTTTACATTGTACTGATTTTCTGGTTCATATACTTTGAAGATAAGATAAAAACATACCCCTGTAGAGACAATGGTGTCAAAAAACAGAACCATTCTTTGTGTAAATATGTCCAAAGTCCACTTTTGACTGAGTTATGGAATTTTATAGCTGCCTCGACATTATGCAAATTAGATGCATAAATTTATTCCTATCTGAAACTTTGGATCACAATCTACATCTTTCTAATTGACAGTAAGCCATTATCTCTTGCAGCTTTCAACTTACAGCCTTAGAAATCTGAACTATTTTATTGACAAAAAATATTTACCACTCTTGACCACTAGGGGTTATGTCGCCATACAGCAACTGGGACAGTTATTAACATGCATTCAATGCAATTTAGCTGTTGTAATGGATATTGTGTTAATGTTTGTATTTGCTGTTGCACAAAAGAGTTTTTTTTTTGTATAACAGAAGTTTCTGCTTAATTTACAAATCACTATAATAGGACATTTTTGACAATCCTGTGCTTTTCTTACATTGTTATATAGAATATCACTGCAGTAAACTGGAAAAAAGCATCTGCTTTAAAATTTGGAATTCTTCCCACAACTTTTAGTGCAGAAAACACTCTAAAAACATTGCAACTTTTATCGCAACTTTTTAAAAAAGCTCCCGCGAATTTAGGCTTTTTGGCCTGCAACAATCATAAAAACGTCCCGCAGCATCCTGGAGGGACTGTCTGGACGTGAGTGGCATGGGCGTGGGCCTCCCCTCTGATTGCAACTAACTGCTGCACGAGGCTACTGTGAGAATGACCGCTTGTGAGTGCTTTGGGATGGAGCAAAGCTCACAGTAGCACCCGCTGATTGCTGGATAGTAACTGCAGAGCCACAGTGCTTTCATGTCAGCAGCCATTGTGGCTAGTGATTTTCCAAAGTTAGTAGCCACTCAGCTTTTTCACTAGCCACAATTTTGTAGTTGGAAAATTATGTTTAATATGATCAAATTTGATTATCACATGCTAAAATGTAGTTGAATTAAATATACAGCCTTTTTAAATGCAATGACCCTTATACATACATAAAAATAGCAAGAGAAACTGTTTAAGTAGTTATTAACAGCAATAAATACTGTAAAACAGTCAAGAAAAATATTTGCAATGTGAGAGTGAAGTACAGGTAGATGTGGGGTCCGTCCCAATTCTAAATTCTACCCTTTCCCCTTCGCCTACCCTTTGGCCCTTGAAATCAAGGGCCCCTTGTTCTCATCAGAAAAAAAGAAGAAAAAGAAAACTGATGAGGAAAAAGTCTTACAGAGAAAAATGTCTCAAATTTACACAAACTATTCTAATCAGTCAAAAGTCAGAAATTTACTAGAAATAAAGCTGTAAATTCACAGAGAAAATTTTGGACACCCTGGTGGGCCATTTTTGGCCCACGGGCCATATGTTTGACACCCCTGGACCAGCCCATTAAAAATACATATTTAGGGGATTTACTTTCATGAAATAGTTGCATATGACAACAGCATGTAAATGAATAAGATAAAATAAAATGGAAAGCACAGCAAAATGAAAGTTCACCTTAGAAGAAGCTTCATTTGTTCTTTACAGCAACAAATCCCAGTCACTTTTTCTCTGTGTGGTAAGAAAACTTACATTTGCACAACTGCAGACATTAAATGCAAGCTTCTTGCTCTAAAAATACTCATGTTTAACCACAGAGGTAGGAGCTGATGTTTGGAGCTACTCACTGCTCAGAGAACAGGTGATCAGGGTCAGTAACTTGTCCCGATGATTTGATCACTGAGAGCAGGGACAGGTGTGTTCTGCCAGTCTGTCCACAGCAAGTTCACTTTGGAGCTAGACTGAAGAAAGGAATAAGGACCTGTACTTATATAGCACTTTTCTAGTCTCAAAGACCACTCAAAGCGCTTCACTCGTACTAACCCTCTAAGGGCGTACTGTATAGGAGACAGATATCTAGGGACAATTTAGAACAACCAATTAACCTAACATGCATGTCTTTGGATTGTGGGAGGAACTGAAGCCCCCAGAGTAAACCCACACAGCACAGGGAGAACATGCAAACTCCACACAGAAAGGTTCCTACCACTACCAGCCAGTTCCATTTGAACCTGGAACCTTCCAGCTGTTAGGCAATAGTGCTAACCACTGCACCACCGTAAAGGGAAATGGAGCTCTGCTTTGGGTTTGATACGAGAAGTTGCCACCGCCACAGCATTTCTTCCCACCAGGTTGCATTGTACCTGGGGCAGGACAGGAGACCGACCCACGGAGCAGACTGTCAGCAGCTTTACAGGGGTCCAGGTGACAGTGGACCAATAGTGCTTCTAGGAGCTGTAGTTTCGGAGTCTCACATTACAGATCAGTTTTATTTTAGATTTATTTGGTTGTTAGGTGGGGCAATGTTACCTCATCCAAATTTCATGTGACCAACAGTGTTAAACAAGGTGGTATACTGTCACCCTTGTTGTTTAATGTCTATGTTGATGACCTCAGTGTACTGTTGAACAATACTAATGTGGGCGGTGTGGTCTATATTAATCATATATCCCATAACCTACATATGTATAAGCATGTGAGAATGTTTGGTGAGTACATATGTAAAGCGACTTCACACCTCAGAACAGGACAAAAGGTCTCAACCGCCAGTGAAGATCAAAGAGCATCCGAGGCGCTGCGGTGGAGACCAGATAGGTCGCCCTGACCTCCCAGGGCCAGGTGGAGGGGTACGAAGACAAAGGAGGGGGATTAAGATAATGAGGGATGTCAGCTTTGATATGCATGTCTTTTGTTATGTGTGAGTATAAGTACGTAGAGCCGAATGTGTTTGCTCTCTTACTTCTTCTGCTGCTGCACTAGATGAGACTTGTTAGAGGAGCGAAGCTGATAATAAACTTTGGTTTATAAGTCACATCGCCTCGTTATTCCAAGCTCTTCTACACTGGTGACCCTGACGCGAGGATGGACCAGAGGCGTTCCCCCGCGATTGACTCATCTGTGGCGACCCAGGCAGACGCCGGCGCCCATGCAGACAGGGGAACAGATGGACAACATTCCCCCACGGCAGAAGTGACAGAGAGGGCTCAACCGAGCACCAGCGCCGCTGCGAGAGCCGAAGGAAGGCACTCTCACCCTGCGGACACATCAGGGACGGCCCACACAAACGCTGTCACCGTCAAGCTGACGGACTTCTGGCAGGAAGACCCGACCTCGTGGTTTCAGCAAGCTGAAGCCCAGTTTGCACTTGCGGGCATAACGGCTGACGATACAAAGTTTTATCACATCGTCGCCAAACTCGACGCCGCCACTTCGAGATGTGCGCAGAGCATAATCCAGCGGCCGCCGGCCCAGGACAAATATAGAGAACTGAAACCGACCATCGTGGCGAATTTTGTCCCCTCTGCCGAGGAGAGAGCCGAGAGGATCCTGGCGGTCTACGGCCACAGAGGATGCAGACCCAAGGCCCTCATGGAGGACTTGCTGCAGCTCAAAGAAGAGGACAATGACAACTTCCTCTTCCAATTTATATTCCTCAGTACGCTGCCGCCACACATGAGAGGGACGCTTGCCAACATGCGATGCAGCGCCTAGCAAGACTTCCGCACGCTGGCTCGCGAAGCGCAGCGACTCGTCAACGCCTGCAGTGAACAGACTGCAGTGAACAGACCGCAGACCTCAACGCCGATGTCCGGAGCCACGGGGAGCCACAAACCACTGAGCAGAATCCGCCCGCCATGGCAGCGACACGGCCAAGACGTAACAGACGGAGCGACGTCTGTTATTACCACCACCGCTTCGCCGAGAAGGCTTACAAATGCGTTCCCCCCTGCAAATTCACGATTTCGGGAAACGCCAAAGCCGAGAACCGTTAACAGCGGCGGTTCTCGGCGAAAAAAGCAAGCTTCTATATGTGACGGACAGACACACCGGCAAGCAGTTCCTCATTGACACGGGAGCTCAACTGAGTTTTATCATGCCCTCCCAAGCAGACCGGGCCATGGGCCCCCGGGGCAATGGAGCGATTGCAGCCAACGGCTCCATCATCGACACTTATGGCGAAAGGAACCTGCCCCTCCGCATCCATGGCCGCAACTACAGATGGACATTTGTTGTAGCGGCGGTGAGTTTTAACTTGTTGGGCAGAGACTTTTTGTGTGCACAGGGGTTATTAGTCGATCTAGCGAACAGACGCTTGGTTAATGCATTGTCCTTTGCTTCTATTCCCTGCTCAGCTCGAGTTTCTCCACCACCCGTGCAGGCCAGCGTCACTACAGCAGGAGGTAAGTTTGATCAACTCCTCACCCAATTTCCAGCACTCACAATTCCCAAATTCTCAGCTACAGTGACTAAGCACGGGGTCGAACACTTTATTCCCACAACGGGCCCGCCCGTATTCGCCAAAGCTCGGCGCTTAGACGCGACCAAGCTCGCCATAGCTCGGGACGAGTTTACCACCCTTGAAAAACTAGGCATTATCAGGCGCTCAAATAGCCCCTGGGCGTCACCGCTTCACATGGTCCCGAAAGCCGACGGTTCTTGGAGACCGTGCGGCGATTACCGCAGATTAAACAATGTGACAGCGCATGACCGCTATCCAATTCCTCACATCCAAGATTTTTCACTACATCTGGCGGGTGCGTGCATTTTTTCAAAAATAGACCTGGTCCGCGGCTATCACCAAGTCCCCGTTCGAGCAGAAGACATTCCTAAAACAGCTGTAATAACCCCCTTCGGTCTTTTTGAATTTTTGCAGATGCCTTTTGACCTCAAAGGCGCTGCTCAAACCTTTCAGCGGATGATGGACGCGGTATTACGCGACCTCCCCTTCGTGTTCGTCTACCTCGACGATATGCTGGTAGCCAGCTCGTCTGAGGAAGAACACGAACAGCATCTCACTATGGTTTTTCGGAGACTAGAAGAGCACGGGTTAATAATCAATCCAGCCAAATGCAAATTCGGCGTGTCACAAATTGATTTTTTGGGACACAGAGTTTCACCGAAGGGGGCAGTCCCACTGCCAGACAAAGTTCGTGCAGTAAAAAGTTTCCCACGGCCACAAACGGTCAAATCGCTGCAGGAATTTTTGGGAATGGTTAATTTTTACAATCGTTTCCTCCCCCGCGCAGCTCAGCTCATGCAGCCCCTATATGACGCGCTCAGAAAACAAAAACCTTCCAACGCGGTCGAATGGACCCCGGAGCGCGAATGCGCCTTCACGGAAGTAAAAAGTGCCCTAGCTAACGCCACATTGTTGGTTCACCCTGATCCCTCGGCCCGCATTGCGCTAACCACAGACGCTTCAGACCTGGCCATAGGGGCAGTTGTAGAACAACACGTCGGCGGAATCTGGCAACCTTTGGCATTTTTCAGCAAATCGCTAAACCAAACTGAGCGTAAATACAGCACTTTTGACAGGGAGCTGCTAGCGCTTCATTTATCCATCCGCCACTTCCAGTTCTGGTTGGGGGGTGGCATTTCACGGCTTTTGTAGACCACAAACCGCTCACCTTTGCGATGGCTAAAATTTCCAAACCGTGGTCAGGCAGGCAACAAAGACAACTAGCTGCAATTTCAGAGTTCACCACAGACATTCGACATGTGGCAGGCAAACTTAACGTGGTAGCAGACTGCCTCTCTCGCGCTGTGACATTGCCAGAGCGCGAGGAGACAGATCACACTACCTCAGCCGCAGAACTCTTTGCCAACGCGGACACATATGCAGCCCCAATCCACGTAGGGATAGATTACGCAGCCATGGCGGAGGAGCAAAGTAGTGGCGTGGATGTGCGCGCACTCCTGTCTGGACCAACAGGGTTAAGGCTGGAGGAAAGGGGTTTACGCGACGGTGTGCCCCCCTAATATGCGACATCTCAACCGGCCGTCCTCGCCCGGTAGTCCCAGCTGCATGGCGCCGCCGTATTTTCGACTCAGTTCACTCCCTCGCGCACCCGGGTGTGCGCGCTTCGGTTAAAATGGTCGCCGAAAAGTTTGTGTGGCCCGGCCTGCGCAAAAACGTAAAGGAATGGGCAAAGACTTGCATTTCTTGTCAGCGCGCCAAAATACACAAACACACAAAAGCCCCTCTAGAGCCTTTTCGAATCCCAGCTAGAAGGTTCGACCACGTTCATGTCGACCTCGTGGGACCACTACCTTCCTCCCAAGGTTTCACACATCTGTTAACAATGATAGACCGTACTACGCGCTGGCCTGAGGCGGTCCCTCTGGCATCAACCACAGCGGAGGAAGTCGCTCGTGTTTTTTTGACAATCTGGGTGGCACGTTTCGGCGTCCCATCGGACATCACGTCTGATAGGGGGCCTCAATTTGTCTCGGAGCTTTGGTCAGCCATGGCCAGCAGCTCAGGAGCGACAATTCACCGCACCACCGCTTATCACCCTCAGGCTAATGGGTTATGCGAGCGTTTTCACAGATCTTTAAAGGCCACCCTCAGAGCCTCACTAACGGATACAAATTGGGTAAATAAACTCCCCTGGGTTTTATTAGGGTTGCGTGCTGCGCCTAAAGAGGATCTAGACGCCTCCCCAGCAGAATTAGTTTTTGCACAACCTCTCAGGCTCCCAGGTGAATTTTTACCAGAGAACCCAGAGCCAGGGCATCTTCCAGCCCCGAGGTTTTTAGGCAGCAACGGCCCTGACACTCTCCCCGGACCGGCACATCATTCTTTTCCGCGGGTTTTTGTTCCCCAAGCTTTAAAAAACGCTGAATTCGTTTTTGTTAGGCATGAAGCTTTAAAACCAACCTTCAGCCCACCATACAATGGACCATTCAGAGTGCTGGAACCTGGTGATAAGCATTTTGTGCTTGATTTAGGGGACAGAAAAGAAACAGTCAGCATTGACAGACTTAAACCTGCCTTCTTGTTGAGAGACGAGCCTGCACGGTTGGCGAGAGCACCTCGGCGGGGTAGACCCCCCAAGAGAAAAGACTCAGCCCCCCTGCAGGGAACGAATAATCACTCTCCTCCCCAAGCTACAGATTCCTTACAGGAAGGTCCCACCAGGACGCCCAAGCGGACCCACAGCAGATTCGGGAGAAGATTAAAACCCAGACGGCACAGGGACTGATGCAAACTACTCAAAAGTTGTTCACTAATTGTGCTGTAACAGTTTAAGACTGACTTGTGATATTACTACGCTGTTATGATTACCGCTGAATTCCCTACAGGAGCATAGCTGCTGGAAAGTTTCTTCCTTGTCAAGAGGTGTAGCAGTTAGTATGTCATAATAATTTTCTTAAACTGTGAATTTTTCTATTGTCCTTTTCTTAGTTGTTTGGGGGGGGGGGGGCTGTGGTCTATAGTAATCATATATCCCATAACCTACATATGTTTAAGCATGTGAGAATGTTTGGTGATTACATATGTAAAGCGACTTCACACCTCAGAACAGGACAAAAGGTCTCAACCGCCAGTGAAGATCAAAGAGCATCCGAGGCGCTGCGGTGGAGACCAGATAGGTCGCCCTGACCTCCCAGGACCAGGTGGAGGGATACGAAGACAAAGGAGGGGGATTAAGATAATGAGGGATGTCAGCTTTGATATGCATGTCTTTTGTTATGTGTGAGTATAAGTACGTAGAGCCGAATGTGTTCGCTCTCTTACTTATGACAGACTAAGGCTGCAGCGCGTCGTGCGCACTGCTGAGAAGGTGATAGGCTGCGAGCTCCCATCTCTCCAGGACCTGTACATCTCCAGGACCCGGAGGCGTGCTGGCCGGATCATAGCCGATCCTTCACATCCTGGTCACGTGCTGTTTGCCCCCCTCCCCTCAGGTAGAAGGCTTCGGTCCATTCGGACTAAAACCTCCTGGCACATGAACAGCTTTTTCCCCTCTGCCATCAGACTGCTGAACATTAAGTGACTTTTGACTCTCGTGCACTATGTACAGCAGCTCAACCAGACTCACGTCATTCATCACTGTTTTTCTGTTGCATTATCGACTGCACTATGTGGTACTTCACATTATCTGCTACATGCTAATTTTTTAAAACTGCCTTGACTAGTACTACTCATTATTACTAGTATTATTATTATTATTATTACTTATTATTACTTATTTTTCTACACTTATTGCACGTTTCTAGTCCTTTAGTTTTTTAGTTTATCCCTTTTTCTCATTATGTTTTTAATGTTGCAGCATGGCACCGAGACAAATTTCTAGTTTGTGTATTACATGAACAATGGCAATAAATCTGATTCTGATTCTGATTCTGACTTCTTCTGCTGCTGCACTAGATGAGACTTGTTCGAGGAGCGAAGCTGATAATAAACTTTGGTTTATAAGTCACATCGCCTCGTTATTCCAAGCTCTTCTACAGGCAGCTCCATTAATGGTGCACTGTTAAATCACATTTTCTATGCTGACGATCTCTGTTTGTTAAGTTTGTCTACTGCAGCGAAGCAACATCTCCTCTCAGAATGTGAAAAATTTGGTGAAAAAAATGACATCTTGTTCAACTGTACTAAATCTATGTGTATGGCTTTCAAACCGAAGGGTGTCAATACTTCGAATCCTGTTATGCCACTTTGTGGTAATAGCTTGAACTTTGTTGAAAAAGTCAAATACCTAGGTGTGTGGATTGAACCTGATATGACCAATGTTGATTGTAACAGACAACTCAGGAAACTCTATGCTCAAACAAATTTACTGTTGCGAAATTTCCATCGATGTTCTCCTGATGTTAAATGTATGCTGTTCAAGACCTTCTGTACCTCAATGTATTGCTCGCCCTTATGGTTTAATAGCAATGTTGCTGTTAGGAACAAAATCCGCATTGCATATAATAACTCTCTAAGAAGGTTGTTAGATATACCACGTAGGTCGAGTGCAAGCAAGATGTTTGTGTCCTTAAACATTCCATCTTTTGGCGAGTTGATACGAAAGAATGTTTACAGTTTTATGAGAAGGTTGCTCGCATGTAACAATCATCTTATATCAGCAATTGTCAACTCGTCACTCACACTTCACTCCAGCATTTGGAAGTGGTGGCGTTCTATTTTATACTGAGTTCAATATTGTATGTTATTGTTGTTACAAGAGCGCCGAGTGACTGCTGATCTGTATATACTTTTATTTATTTTTTTTTTTACTCGTTTTAGTTCTGCATTTAATATGAACCCTGAGTTTGAAATAAACGTTTGAATTTGAATTTAGATGCCATCTAAGGAAACTACAACCCATCAAGCCCTGCACGTCAGAGTCTCCAAAACATCAGAAAAGTCTCTGATAACACCAGGAAAAGTCACTAGATTTGTCGCTAGTCGCTTTTGGAGAAAATAAAATCACCGAGGGTTTGAAAAGTCGCCTGATTTAGCGAGAAAGTCGCCGAGTCGCAACACTGGTGTGGGGGAGAATTTTTTTTCAGGGTTTAACTCTTCCGCATTAAAAAAAAAATAAAAAATTAGGAGCCACCAATCACAATCTTGCACAGGTCACCTAAAAAACTAGAAATTGCCCTGGCTTCAGCAGAGTATACATTTGAGAGTGTGTCTATTTAATTTAGTTAAAGCTAGTTTCCTATATAACTTATTCTTTTTCAATGAATTGTACCATTTTTTTTCCAAATTAATGCAGCAGGTACATGCTGTCAAATGATTTATTAGGGTCTTTTGTTTATTTAAATGTGTAGTGTTTTTGTTTGTGCAGCCAAATGTCATAGAACTGACATCCTGAGAAACGTCAACCCGGATTATCGCAGGAGGGGGACACGAGACCACATCGTTACGTAATGTAAATAAAAACATTACGGCGCCGCGTGCTCTGGTGATTGGTGCGCGCGGCCGGTGTCCCGGATGTTGCTCGCACCGGAAAAGAAGGGGCTGCTCTCCCAGCCATCTTGTGGCAGCATCCAGCGAATTGGTCGCATCAAGCCTCGTAGAATCGGAGGTGAATCCCGTTGAAGGGGCGCCATCATGCCCGGAAACCTGCAGGAAGGCTTCGGCTGCGTCGTGACCAACCGGTTCGACCAGTTATTGGACGACGACTCCGACCCGTTCGAGATCCTGAAAGCGGCTGAGAACAAGAAGAAGGAGGGGGCGGCCGCTGGGTCCACCAAGACCGCTGCTCAAGCCGCCAAACAACCGAAGAAGGAGTCTCAGAAGGACAGGAAAAACCCGCTGCTGGACAAAAAGGAGGAGTCGCAGCCACCGGTCCCCCTGAAGAAAGAAGGTAATCATGGCTCCCGCTCACTCTCTCTCGAGCAGTGCGGGTTTGTTTTTATGCTTTTTTTTTTTTTTTTTTTTTTTTTTCCTGCAGCTGTCATGTGCAGCTCCTGTTAGCTACATTAGCCGCTGCTGGTGGTCTGAGCGGAACACAGCGTGAAGTCAATATGGACCCTGTCCTGCTATTAGAGGACACGCTATTCATACCGCATCACAGTCTGGAGGCTGATCGTAATGCTGAGATAATAAGCAGCCAGGGGAGAAGTGTGCAAACTGTGGTGGAGGAGTGGTTTCTCATAGGAGCGCGCAGTGTTGGGTTACTGTCTGCAATGTGATGCTAGTGCACAGGCTGCGCATCCTTTTTTGCAAAGCAAATTTGGAGCAAATCCACCTTGTGTTCAAGCAGAGCCCCCTAAATAAGTCCCTCCGAGCCTGTTAGTCCAAACAGGAATACATCTGAATGCATGCAAGTCAAGAAAGTGCTGACATGTCTAAACATAATACAGTTGAACACAGTGTCACACTAAAGAGTAATTTATGAGTCTCTGATTTGCAGGTATCAGGCGGGTGGGCAGGAGACCAGACCAGCAGGGCCAGTCTGGGTCCCAGCACCAAGGTGGGCAGGGTGAAGGGCGACCTGGAGAGAAGAGGCCGGACCGGAGACCTCCACGTGAGCGTCGTTTTGAGAAGCCCACCGAGGACAAGCCTGAGGGAGGAGAGTTCTCTGTGGAGAAGTGAGCAGTAGGGAAGAATGATGTAGTTGAACATAGATTTTAGGATTGGAAGTTTCCAGCTATTGACTGTGTGTGTGTGTGTGTGTTGGTTCTTAATTGTTCTTTAAAGTTGCATGGACTTACTTTCAGTCTTTATTCATCAGGCCTTCTGGAGACAGGCCCCCAAGAGGGCGTGGTGGCGGTCGGGGTGGACACGGTGGAAGAGGGCGCGGCATGGGACGAGGAGATGGTTTTGACTCGCGTGGGAAACGTGAATTTGACAGACACAGCAGCAGTGACAAATCGTGAGTCAGAAGATTTTACTTGATGCCAGTCTACGGTTAGAATCATCATTAGCATGGAGGCAAATTGCTGTTAATTCTGGTCTGAAGGAACTGTATTTCCTTTTTTGTTTTGTTTTTTTCTCCAGTAATCAGAAGACTGAGGAGAAGCGTGGTGGCAGCGGCTTGCACAACTGGGGCAATGTGAAGGAGGAAGTGAGGTGAGTTCCCCCCCCCCCCCCATCCCCAGACACGTAGCCCATTTGTCTGAGCGCTGGTGTTGGCAGGAAGGGGCCCATCTGATGTTGCGACTGTAGTAGCTGTGTGCAGCTTGTTTGAGATGGTTCTATTTTTGTCTTTTCGCTGGATGCTGCGGGTGTGATATTATGTCATATGTTTACAGCCTTGTTTTATCATGAGCAAGCTTAGAGAAGGTAAAGAACATCAGTGCTATGTGTGTGTATCCTTCCCCAGTGAGGCCGAACAGACTGCTGCCCCTGAGACGACTCCCGAGGGTGAGGAAAGTGCACCTGCTGGCTCCGAAAACAAGTGAGAGTCCATTCACAATCTTAGTGTGTCACAAAATGGCATTTCTGCCACAAATTTGTCAAACATTTTCTCTGACCTTTTGGCCTCGGGATTAGAGGGCATGCATGGAGGTAAGAGGATTGGCATTCGGGAGGTTTAAGCTTGTTGCTGCTGTTGTCCGCCGTGTGGCATTTCAGAGAGAACGAGGTGGAAGAGGTGAAAAACGAAGGCCCCAGAGAGATGACCCTCGACGAATGGAAGGCCATGCAGGACAAGGAGCGCACTAAGGTGGAGTTCAACATCCGTAAGCCCAACGAGGGAGCCGACAGCCAGTGGAAGAAAGGATACGTGCTGCATAAGTCCAAGAGCGAGGATGTGAGTGAGGGGATTCACAACGATCAGAAACTTGCTTTCGCAGATTTCAGCTCAGCGATATGCAGGGGACTTATTTTTTCAGGAATCGCACACATGCGCAGGTGTTCTGGTTGTGAGCCCACCAGCTTCAACCACCTGCTGTTGACTAGTGCTGCAACAAATATTTTGGCAGTCGACTAATCAAAAAAGTAGTTGTTAGATTAGTCGAATAATCACAATTATTTCTGTCATGCCAACTAACTCTACTTCCTGTTGACATGGCTTCTGTTTTATCTCACCTGTTTTAAGTCTGCACACCGGAGAATATTACTTTGCTCTCAGTTTAATGTTTTATAAAAGGTCTCCATAGCTGAATAAAATAATGACTCATCAAACATGGGTTTGAAACTTAAACTTGATAGCTTAAAGGGGTCATCGACTGCACTTTTTCCACATTTTAATAGCTCACACACGTCTTAATGAAATGTTTGTGACATATTTTGTTCACATTTTCTGTTATCTTTTTTAATTATTGAAGCAAATTTGTTGTTTTTTTTTAATTTTATTTTTCCCGACTTTCTTTAAATGCTCTAATTTAAAGCCTGTCACTTTAAGAACCATCCTTCACCGTTTCAACTTCACCCTCCCTCTTACATCAGTTAGCCATTATAGCTGACTAGCTTCTAGCCTCCCAGTTCAGTTGAGCAGTGCTCTGGTTTACTGATCCACAGTTGATGGTGCATCTTGTGTCAGTCCAGTCTATCCCCCAATAATTTTGCCATGATTCCACAACAAATCACTAGCACCGCATGCTGGGCGGTCACTGCAACCTGAGGTGAGCTACTGAGCCAAGGGATCTCAAAGGGCAGTGTGGTTCTGTGGGACTTCGCACTGCTTTCACAGCCAGCTGAAAGTTGGAGCGACCACGCTGCCCGCGAGAGCAGAACAGATCCACAGAGGATGGTGGGGTTGCTGGGCGTGAGAGCTAGCAGCATCTGGTCCTGGGACATTTTGATTGCAAGGAGCCAGAGGCTTCGTCGTGATTCTATGGCCGATTGCCTATACCTGCTTGTGGCTCACACGGCCAGCTAAAGGTAGCCTGTTAGCCCACAAGCTAACACTGGTACCAGGTTGCTTTCTGTAAGTGTGGCTTATAGTGTTATTTTCTTCAGATCTTAGTCACCCTAATAGCCATCCTTGTTATCACCTGGTTCGGCAGTGTGCCTCTTGTCAGTGTGGCCCATCTGTTAGTGGTTTCGTCCTGATTCCATGGCAGATGGCACATACCAGTGTTACGCTGAGAACTTCCCCGCCAATCCAGGGCAGTTCTTGACATAACAGCGGCCAATAGCCCCGGTCCTGGGCCATAAAAGCGATTGTTGTGCTGGGGCGGGTGATCTGTCACGGAATCACAATGAAACCACTCGGAGATGGGCCGGAGGAAACCAGATGGTAACAGGGAAGGCTGTTAAGGTGACTAAGATTTTAAGAAAATAACAGTATAAGCCACGCTTACATCCAGCGTCCAGGTACCAGTGTTGGCTCATGGGCTAATAGGCTACCTTTAGCCACCACTTCAATCTACATGACGGACAGCTAGGCAGGCCAGTAATAGAGTAGTGGGTGGGCTTTTTCAAGACTTGACGTAGCAAACTTGCCCAGAAGGGTCAAAAAACGTTTTGGGGAATTTGAGAGAAAAATGAGATAAAGGCAGTGTGCTTTTTTCAGATCGTTGACTGTTTGGAAATCGTTGACTGTTTTTTGGCTAATTATGTTACCAGTTAACACATTTGAGACAGTTAAAACCTACACACACACACCATTTTTCAGTCAATGACCCCTTTAATTAAAAGTGTTTGTTGCAACTTGGGGTGGGGAAAAAGGATCGATTCAGTGATGGATCGTTATACTTGGCACTGGTGACAGTGCGTTGATCCATAAATGCACAGATCGATCTTTTATTTTTATTTTTTTTTTTAAAAAGTGCATACATATTTTGGGTTGTCAGTTAATCAATGGCGTTTTCAGTCCACTAGTGACACAAAGAAAACATCCAGTCAAGTGAAGTCATGGCTTGTCTTAGCTTTGAAAGTTAGGAAGCAGTTAGCTCAAATGTCGGGCCTTTTTTGGATTTTATAACGGAAGGAAAGACCTTGACATGACACACAACCTGCAAGAAGCGCTGTACGTAAAAAAGAAAAAACTCAGAATACGGGGGGCCACGCACATCTCGGAACAGCGTTAGCAACGGCTAAGCTAAAGGGACACCGGCATGGAGCTTTTTCTCTTAAGCGTCAAGTAAGTAAAGTTTATTTATGAAGCGCTTTTCAGAGACATATAGTCACAAAGCACTGCACAATAAAATGGAATAAAAGGAAGTTGATAGATAAATAATTTTAAAATTACAAAAATAAGTTAAAACGCAAGATTAAAATCCATCCATCTTCTACCACTTTTCCGGAGGTCCGGGTCGCGGAGGCAGCAGTTCAAGCAGAGAAGCCCAGACTTCCCTCTCCTCAGCCACCTGCTCCAGCTCTTCCGAGAGGATACCAAGGCGTTCCCAGACCAGCTGGGAGACATAGTCTCTCCACCGAGTCCTGGGTCTGCCCCGGGGTCTCCTCCCAGTGGGACGTGCCCAAAACACCTGAAATGGGAGGCGTCCAGGAGGCATCCTAATCAGATGCCCATACCACCTCAACTGACTCCTTTCAATGTGGAGGAGCAGCGGTTCTACTCTGAGCCTCTCCTGGATGACTGAGCTCCTCACCCTATCTCTGAGGGTGAGTCCAGCAATCCTACAGAGAAAGCTCATTTCAGCCGCTTGTATCCGCGATCTCGTTCTTTCGGTCATTACCCAAAGCTCGTGACCATAGGTGAGAGTAGGAACGTAGATTGACTGGTAAATCGACAGCTTTGCCTTAGAACTAAGCTCCCTCTTCACCACAACAGACCAGTACAACGTCCGCATCACTGCAGATGCTGCTCCAATCCGTCTGTCAATCTCTCGCTCCATTTTCCCCTCACTCGTGAACAAGACCCCAAGATACTTAAACTCCTCCACTTGGGGCAGGAGCCTGTCCCCAACCCAGAGAGGACAATCCATCTTTTTCCAGCTGAGGACTCGGACTTGGTGGTACTGATTCTCATCCCAGCCGCTTCACACTCAGCGGCAAACTGTCCCAGCAAGAACTGTAGGTCATTGCTGGATGAAGCCAACAGGACAACATCATCTGCAAACAACAGAGATGAGATCCTGTGGTCACCAAGCATGACACCCTCCGTTCCCTGGCTGCGCCTAGAAATCCTGTCCATAAAAATTATGAACAGGATCGGTGACAAAGGGCAGCCCTGGCGGAGTCCAACTCTCACTGGGAATGACTCCGACCGAGTGTTGGCAATACGAACCAAACTCTCACAACGGTCGTACAGAGACTGAATAGCTCGTAACAACAAGCCCGATACCCCGTACTCGCGAAGCACCCCCCACAAAAATCCACAAGGGACGCGGTCAAATGCCTTCTCCAAGTCCACAAAACACATGTAAACTGGTTGGGCAAACTCCAACAAGATTAAAATAATTTAAAAATTCCAGACTTGCCATTAAAAAGCAGCTGAAAGTTTTCAGCTGCTTTTTAAAAGAGTCCACAGAGTCATCTAGACTCATCTGGAGTGGGAGTCTATTCCAAACACCGTCCACCACCCTCCCTGTGTGCAGAGACGTGTCTCCGCAGAAAATAACTAACTAACTAACTAACCTGCACTTATATAGCGCTTTTCTAGTCACAAAGACCACTCAAAGCGCTTTCACTAATGCTAACCCTCTATTCTAAGGGCCTATAGGAAACAGATATCTAGGAAAATAAGGCCCTGAGAATACTTTATGAACGAGGTGTCAGCAGTTTTACTTTGGGACATGATTTGAGGATGAATAAGGAGAAAAAATTTGAAATATATGGGATTATGATACTTGATTATGGTTGAGTCGTGACCCAAGAATCACAATCTGAATCAAATCGTGAGGTCCGTCGTGATTCCCGCCCCTAGTAGCAACACAATTGTCAGACATTACAAAACCATAATTTAACTCAAAATGCACAAACAATAAAAGTGGTAATTTTTCATGTTTTGAGTTTTTCTTGGTAAAGGGTTGGTTAATTTTCCGATGATCAACTAGTCGATTAGTGTACTAATTGTTGCAGCACTACTGCACACACTACACTATATGCTGTATCAGTGGCGTCATCCATAACTGGAGACTCCTCTGTGGCTTTGACAAATTAAAAAAAAAAAAATTAAGAGAAATTGATTGTGAATTAGAAAAGGTCAGAAATTCACAACAAAAAAGTCTCAGATTTACAAAAAGATGGAAAACATGTAAGAAAAAACAAATTTACAAGCAAATTGTACATTTAAATGAAAAATTACCAAAATATTTAGAAAAGTTGCAAATTTCCAAGGAAATAATGCATATTTGAAAAACAAAACCCAGATATGCAGGAAAAATGGCAAATTTTCAAGAAAAATACCACATGCATAAAATTTTAAAAGCCCTCTTTTCTAATGTTGACAGATCAGCTTATATCAACAAAAGGCTTATATTTTGTTTGTGGCTCCATCCAGGTTTTTTTGGCCAAAATTTCTTATTTTAGTGTGGAGGTAGCCAATGTCTGAGTCGGGACTGATTTCAGAATTAAATAACTTGTAATCGCGTCAGTAATTGCTGTTCTTTCCAGGCTGTTTTCAGACAGTAAAAAGTAACCAGGCTTGTTGTGAGGTTGATTTTGTGTGATAATTTTGCCTTTGAGTACATGCCCATGTTGATGTTTAAACCATTTTTGATCTGCATCCAACAATAATTTTGTGCTTATTTGTTTATTTTTTTTCTTCAAATGCCAGAGGCCTGTTGGTGCTTTGATTGATGGCTCGGAGACGTTACCGGACTCCCACACTCTGTACCACAAGGTGCCTGCATTTCTCGCTTTAGTCCTAAATCTGCATGTTCCATAAAAATACTTAAGCTTTCACTTATTCATTGCTGTGGTCTTTATTTTTGTGCTTCCTGAAGTAATCAAGACTTTAATTGCAGCAGTTGCTAGTGTTAGTAGTGAACACTAAACTGTAGGACTTGCAGTTTTAGGTTCAGTTACTCTCTGAACTAACTTTTTTTTTTTTTTTTTTTTTTTTTTTTTTTTTTTAATCACCAGAGCACCACCGACGAGTCCAGTGAGCACCATTTTCGCAAACCAGCCAATGACATCACATCTCAGCTGGAGATAAACTTTGGAGACCTGGGGCGCCCTGGCCGCGGGCGTGGGGGCGCACGCGGGGGTAGAGGAGGCCGCGGCGGGGGAGGCAGCAGGACAGCACGTGGGGGAGGACGTTCCGAAAAGGTAACGACAAAAAAAAGCTGTTCTCAGTGGCAGCGACAAAGGTTCAGTGTCCCTCACAATAGGCTGAGCTTAGCAACTCTGAACAGGCTGGACAGACTGAATTTTAAAACCTGCCGTGGAACAGTGTGGCTCTGAAAGAACAGAGCAATGCCAGTGAGATTATGATGTCATGAGCTCACGTTTCAGTTGTTGAGGTGCTGTTGACAGAAAATGCAGTAAATGCATAATATTTAATATTTTTCTGTGCCTCTGTGTATCGGTGACTTACCAATGATTTTTAATTTCACTTTTCAATTTTATTACATGGTTTATCTTTGCGACATTCTTTAATGACTGCATATGGATGGAAAATATTAAATGAAAAATGGGTTCTCTGTATACACCAGTTGTGTGTACAGACTAAAGTAGGGCTGGGAATCATCACTAGTTTCTAGAATAGATTTTGATTGTTGAAGTTCTGAATCGATTCGGTTTTGATCTGATCCCAAGTCACTCAGGGAAATTACCATTTTAATAGCTATTTTACTTGCCAGGGAAACAAATCAGAAACAATGGTCTGATACACCGTTTCCTATTGGCGACAAGTTAGCATTGTCATTTAGCATGTGCCGTTGATACTTGGAGAGAGATGGTGTTAATGTTGCTTGCTAAAACAAGGTTAGAGAACGATCCTCTCTGATGCAGCACGGTGGGGGGAAAAAGTCCCACATCCTTGGCAAACAGAAGTAGCAGCTATATAACCAAAACATGAGCTTGCAGTTAGCTGCTAACCACCAGAACCCACTATTGCACACACCTGGAGCACTGCGGGGGGAGAGGCGGGTGGTGACCAATAGAAACGGTTGGTGTGTGTCTTTTAAACCCCGATATAAACGATATAGTTTTGTATGAAACGGTACACATTTTTTATCACGTCACCGATATATATATTCATGATCATGAATCCAGTTTGTCAGCTGCACGTCGCCATGTTGATTCACTTTGACCCGCAGCTTAACTCTCGCGCAGTTGTTCAATCACGCGAGAGTTCTGCCAGTTTATAGACGTATAAAAGCATTATATTAAAATTTCGATCCATGGTTGTGCGACTCTGTATCGGCTCAGTCAAATGTGAATCGAATCGGAGAATCAATCTTTTGAACCTACCCCTAATCTAAAGGCAGCTTGTGGTACACAGTACGTATGAGTATGTTTTTAACTGGTGGTATATAGCGTTCATATAGAGAAATTGTTTATTCTAAACAGTATCATGCAGTCTTCTACAGTGATCCAAAAATATTTACTGTTTGTCTCATTAGGAGCTCATTCAAACATCAAAACTGCTTACTGATAACTATTTTCATCAGTTTGGTCGTTGATAGTCCTTGACTCCTTCAGGTGTGAAATAAGTACTCAGATCCCAGAGTGGTGCGGTGTGTCTGTGGTGGAGTGTAATTGTCTCTCTACAGTTATACCCCCTTTACACAGGGGCTGTTAAGTGATGAAAAAAATGGTCAGCTCTCTCAATGATCTTTTGGTGAGCACCCAGCAGTCGTGGGGATCTGTGATCTTCCAGTGAAGTCTTGATTCAGTTCAGACCACACAAGGATCTCCCAAACATTTACACAGAAATGTTTTTTTCAAAGCTTTAGGAGCTCATTGAAAAATCAGGCTAACTTTTGATCTTAATGGATACCCAGCAGTCTCTGTGCTGTGTAAAGAGGTCCTTAAAAGCATCAGCAATCATGGGCAATACAAAATTAATCATCCCTAATTAAATTCATCCTATGTTGCAGTGTTGACATTATCTTTGGTGTCAGTGGATAAATGCTTTATTAGGGCAATGAATTTTAGTGCGAGTTTCTCAGCTGTGGAAAACATCTTGTGTGGTACCTGTACCAAAAACTTCCCACCCCAAAGACCTGAACAGCTACAGACCGGTGGCCTTGACGTCCCACTTGATGAAGACCCTGGAGAGACTGCTCCTTGCTCACCTCCGCCCCCTGGTGGAACCAGCGATGGATCCACTCCAGTTCGCCTACCAGCATGGCATTGGGGTGGAGGATGCGGTGATCTTCCTCCTTCACCGTTCTCTGTCCCACCTGGAGAAGCCCGGGAATATGGTGAGGATCATGTTCTTTGACTTCTCCAGTGCTTTCAACACCATCCAACCGATGATCCTGAAGGACAAGCTGCTGCGCGCAGGGGTGGACCAGCACCTGTCATCATGGATCCTGGACTACCTCACGAACCGGCCTCAGTTTGTGAGAACCCGGGACTGTGTGTCCGACACGATCATCAGTAGCACGGGGGCCCCCCAGGGAACGGTGCTGGCTCCCTTCCTGTTCACTCTTTATACTGCGGACTTCTCACACAACACAACACACTGCCATCTACAGAAGTTCTCTGATGACTCTGCGATCGTTGGCCTCATCTCCAATGGAGATGAAGCTGAGTACAGAGGGCTTATCCAGGACTTCGTGGACTGGTGCCATCGGAACTGCCTCCAGATCAACGCGAGGAAAACTAAGGAGCTGGTGGTGGACTGCCGCAGGCATGGGCAGCCCCTCACAGCACCAGTAAATATACAGGGAACAGACATCGAGATGGTGACATCCTATAAGTACCTGGGTATTCATCTGAACAATAAACTAGACTGGTCACACAATACTGATGCACTCTACAAGAAGGGACAGCGCAGGCTGTTCCTGCTGAGGAGACTCAGGTCTTTTGGTGTACAAGGGGCGCTGCTGAAGTCATTCTATGACACGGTGGTGGCATCAGCCATCACTTTTGGAGTGGTCTGCTGGGGCAGTGGCATTACTGCAGCCGATAGGAAGAGACTGAACAAACTGATTAAGAAAGCTAGCTCTGTCCTGGGGCAGCGCCTTGATCCGATGGAGGAGATAGGAGAGAGAAGGACGGTGGCTAAACTGTCATCTCTGCTGGAGTCCGAGTTCCACCCTATGCAGGACATACTGAATGCACTGAGGAGCTCATTTAGCAGCAGACTACATCATCCCAGGTGCACAACCGAGAGGTTTCGTAGGTCCTTCCTACCAACGGCTGTCAGACTGTACAATCTAAGCAGGGCTGCTCGCAGAGATAGCAAAAAGACGTAACAAACTAATAGTTTTTTGAATGCAAAAGATGCAATAGACTTACACAATGGTCCCCTCCGGCATACAACTAGGAACTTACCGGTCGCTATGGAGGGTGAGAATATGTATGGGCACATAATCATACCATGTAGGATAACTAAGTAGACGGTTATGCTGTTTCATTCCATCTAGCAACAATGCTCTGCACTGTGTGTGTTTATATATTTACATATTTATTCCATCTAGCTACAATGCTCAGCACTGGGTGTGTTTATATATTTATATATCTACATATTATTCCATCTAGCTACAATGCTCAGCACTGGGTGTGTTTATATATTTATATATCTACATATTATTCCATCTAGCTACATTGCTCCGCACTGTGTGTGTTTATATACTTGCATATTTATTCCACCTAGCTGCAATGCTCTGCACTGTGTGTTCATATATTCATATATTTATTCCATCCAGCTACAATGCTCTGCACTGTGTGTCTGTGTGTGTGTGTATATATATATATTTTATAGTAATACGTACATATGTATATTAGCTGCTCTTGCTTGCTTGTTTTTTTCTTGCCTTCTGATTGTTGCTCTGAGTGTTGCTATCCCTGTGCTGTTGCAATCCTGGAATTTCCCCGTTGTGGGACTAATAAAGGCTTATCTTATCTTATCTTATCTTACACCAAATTTGCAATTGTACCTTGGGTTCCTTTGATTAAACTGAGAAACAATCGTCTATTGACTTTTCCCCACTGAGAGCAAACTCAGATCTGATCTCTGTCTCACAAGCTCAGATTTCTGTTTTTATAACCTCATTCCAGCAAAGCTGAAAATAACTAATGCAATGGTGCTGCCTACATCAGTCTGCCCACAATTCACAAAAAATGCTGCTCCTTGGGAATTGCTTCAGTGCCACCAAGGTCACAGTAATCCTCAGGTGGATCTGCACTCAGGTTATGGTCAAGGTCAGAAGTCAGGCAGTCTGGGTACTTTTTAAGTGTTTGGACTACTCCGTCAATAGCCACGGCTACATGGGCAACATTTCTTCAATGTGATTACAATTCAGATCAGAACTTTACATGGATCCAAAAAAAACCCTGATCTAATTAGGACATGCATTTCCATGTGTCACACGTTTGAATGGACTAAATCATTTTGACATGTGCACGTCGACATTCTGAAAATAGTAAAACAAAAAGCAACTTCTGATGTAAACAAAACCCGCTTCGTGTCTCTTTTTGAAATTGACCTGTATTGTGTTACTCAAACTGTACTTTTGCTTCTGCTGGTCTCCATAATGAAGCTACAAGTACATACTTCTGCATATGATGAACAGAGGGAGACAGCAGGATGATACAGACCAGTTTTGTTTTACTTCCGTTATGCTAGCTGCTGTAAAGGTGGAAATATGTCACGTCGACGTGTGGCTGACGTACAGACATGTGCAGTAAACATATTTTCTACCCAACCTTTGGAATAAGTGTGTATATGCGCACCGATCAGATTAACAGTCGGCATAACCCGCCCGTCTCAATCGGAATGAAATTTTGATCCAAATGAGCGGGATCGGGTCAGAATATTCAGATTGGCGTGTTTACGTGAAGCATTTTTATTCCAATCAGTCTTTTAATCCGGTTACTTGTGTCCATGTAAACATGACATTGATGGTCTGGTTCCTCTGGTGCATCATGCTTGTTTTCATCACGTTTGTGACGTCGTAAACATGTCTTGACTTTGGGAAGCTAACAAGGCTGCAGTTACTGGCATTTTGTGAAGTACTTTTGTGCCTTGGTCTAATGCAGGGGTGTCCAATCATGTGCCATGGAGGGCCAAGACCCTGCAGGCTTTATGTCCAACCAGTGTCTTCAACAGCAGATTCCGCTGAATTTCTTCCCACTGATTGCTGATAAGTGAAAGCACCTGCTGAAGAGACTGGGTAGGAGAGAAAACCTGTAGGGTCTTGGCCCTCCATGGTACATGATTGGACACCCCTGGTCTAATGATAGTAGCTCAGTGCAGACTGAAACCACTAACAGAAATAATCATTCCTCTTTCCTGCTTTGATTGTTTTGGTCCTCAGTAGGGATGTTAACGATTAATTGACTTTCGATTACTTGTCGATAAGAATTTAGCTGACTAAATTAAATTGTCAATTAATTGATAACTCAGCAGTCCTTTTCAGTGGGAGCTTATTCTATGAAATGTAGTGACTTTGTAGTGCTGTCCTGGCGGGGGCGCATGCAGTCACCCACTGTTGCCTTTCAACCGAAAAAGCAGAAGACGATGCTAAGGCCCCAGAGCGCATGCAGTGTGCACAGCGAAAAAACTCACCCTTCTGGGTTATGTCAAGAGAGCCACAACAAGTTCCAATGGCATGTTCCAGTGTCCACCCGCCTATTTCAAATCAACAGGGCGGGGAGACGAACTGCAGCAGCCTACACAAGTGCAAAAATCTATCCCCGCTAGATGGGAAAGCAGACCGGACTCGAGTCACCACTGAGGTAACGGACAACAGAGGGAGCCCAGGTCATACTGGGTTTTATGGATTTCCGAGATACTGTGGTAATAAATGCAACAGGTGAAGCAGCTCACAATTTATTTTCCTGTTAAAACAGTCTACTAGTGCATCTCAGTAATTTAGAATGTGAAAGGTTTTTTTTTTTTAATATAATTAAAAAGATAAATTTTATGATAGTGGTAGTTTTTTTAAAAAAATGAATAAAGTTAAACTACAAAAAATGCCATTGTCTGTAAAAAAAAAAAACAAACAAAAAAAAAACAAAACATGCAAATGGTACAATAAATCATTGAGGAATATAATGTTCATGTTTTATTCAGTGTATGAAAAAACATAACTTTTTATGTTGGACCATATTGTACTGAGGGAAATTCAGATTCTCAGGAAAAACAGCTTATCAATTAATCGTTAATCGATTGATGAGGTGAATCAATTAATGAATTAATCAATAACTTGCGTCCTTAGTCCTCAGCTATTGGTAGCTGAATGTTGGGTGATTTTGCTCTCACTGTAGACAAAAGCTGGAACGCGGTCGAAGAGACTGCAGGGGGATCATGTTATGGGTCAGTCCATCTGTCCCACTTCAATGAAATCAACTCCTCCTATAGTTTTGGTCTGATTGTTTTTAAACTTGGTACCATGGTTTGATATACAGTACACCGAGGATACGCATATTGCAGCTTGGTTCTGATCGGATGATTTTTGCAGGAGTTGTAGTCCCTGACCTATGACCTCCTGTTTCACCTCACTTCATAGACAGTACCTGTGGTAAAATCAGCTCCTCCTACAGTTTTGTTCTGATTGTTTTGAAACTTGGTACCATGGCTTGATGCACTCTGATGATGTGCATATTGCAATTTCACTGTCATCGGATGACCTTGAGATCAAAGGTCAAGCTTTTTCCCTAAATCTTTTAAACATAACTACTGAAAGAAATGATGTAGGCTTTTCAAATCGATACAGTAGATGTATCTAATACACATCTTGGACGGCTTACACCCTCACCTAACTATGGGTTTGGGGTCAAGGGGTCAAAGGTCAAAGTTAACATTGCAGTTGCACTGTGGTGAATGGTAGATGGATCTTTGTCATTGTATGGCAATGTTACATAGTATGAAGTAGTAAAATGCAGTTTAGCAACTCCCCAGTAACAGCAGTGTAAATGAAGTAAAAACAGTAAAACAGATGATGGTGCAGACAGCAATTGTGGAGGGGAGGGGAAGGTTGGAGGAGAGGGTGAGGGGATGCATCAGTCCTGAGGGGAATGGGATGGGATGATATTTTTCACAGCCTGGGGAAAGAAGTTGTGTTTCAGTCTGTTTTTGTTTTAATTGTCGGCTATCTTTTTCCAGAGGGGAGGGGGGAGAACAGTGAATGTCCGGGGTGAGTAGGGTCCATGGAGATGCTCCTGGCCTGCTTTTAGGGCACATTCAGATGGCCACTGGTTGGTACAGACCGAACAGTGGCTTCCACAGATAGTTCAGTTTGTTTGATGCCGTCTGAATGCGTGTTGGAACTCTGGTGTGCACCAAACAAGCGAAGTCTGGCCTCCCTGAAAACGGGGGTCTCGGTTCACTTGTAAATAAAGTCTGGTGCACTGTGCTTGCAGTGTGAATCCAAACGGACTATCCAGAGGATCAAAGGGCAGAAGTGCCCCATGGCGTTTCTGTAACCATAGCAACACATAGTCTGAGAAGAGGAAGTGGTGTTGACCGTAGTTTTATTTTTTTAATTTAATCTTTACTTAACCATGTAGGACAGATTAAGAGCGCATTCTTATTTACAACTGTAGCCTGGGGGGAAGGGACAAGGGGCAACTCGCATTCATACCTCCCCAGTTGATGCCAGTTAACCTAACCTGCATGTTTTTGGCCCCTGTGGGAGGAAACTGGAGAAATCCCAGAGTAAACCCACACAGACACGAGGAGAACATTCAAACTCCACACAGAAAGATCACCGTTGGTCAGGGGGTGGGATCGAACCCATGATCCCATGGACAAGGGTGAGTTGCTGTGCTGCCACACTGCTAGCCACTGTGCCACCCAAGTACATTTTGGGTAGAAAAATTGCACCCCGAACATCCACTGCCCCCCCCCCCCCCAATCCCCTTTGGAAAAAGATACCGGTCAATTAAAAAAAACAGACTGGAACACAACTTCTTTCCCCAGGCTGTGAAAAGTATCACCCGACCTCCATCCCATTCCCCCCAGGATTGATGGATCCCCTCTCCTTCTCCCTCAACCTCCCCTTCACAATTGTCTTACAACAGTTACTGTTTGCATCGTTCTCTGTTTTATTGTTTTTATTGCCTCCGCCAAGGAGGTAATGTTTTTACTGGGGTTTGTCTGTTTGTCTGTCTGTCTGTTACCAGCATAACTCAAAAAGTTATGAATGCATTTTGATGAAATTTTCAGGAAAGGTGTGTAATGGCACGGGGAACAGATGATTAGATTTTGGTGACGATCTGAGAGTGCATACCTCCACCAAGGGCTTTGTTTGTATTTGTGCAGCAGGATTACACAAAAACTACTGGATGGATTTGGATGAATTTTTCACCGGAGGTGGTTCTTGGCCATTACATTTTGGAGGTGATCCATGAGAAACGGCAGGAGCCTTGGCGGAGGTATGCGCTCTGAGTGCTTTTCTAGTTTTATTTACACTGCTGCTCCTGGAGAGCTGCTTAACTGCATTTGTTGATATTTTATATAGTGACAATAAAGATCTGTCTGTCTCTAATGACAACCACAGAAATCCGAGGAGAAAAGTTAAAAAAATGCCTCGTTTGTGGCGGACAAACAACCCGGCTGAAGGGAACAGGTTTCGGTTTTCAGTCTTGGCCAGTCGATGAGCCTGATTGTTGTTCCTCGCAGAGATTTTTTCTTCCTGGTCAGTGGTGGTTTTGGCTACAGCACCCCAAACGAGCAGTTGTTGTAACTGCATGACGTCCAGGCAGTTTGGTCCGCTGCAGTGTGAATGCAAACCAGACAAAGGTGTGAAAATTCTTGGCATTCCTCACCATTCAAACCGAGACCCCCGGAATATCCTGGTCTGAATGCAGTCTGTCAGAATAAATATCTTCAAGAGTGAGTAGTGTGGTACCAGTAATTACCTCCGCCAGGCCGAAAAGGCCAGGAGGAGGTTATGTTTTTGCCAGGGTTTGTCTGTTTGTCTGTTGGTTAGCAAGATAACTCAAAAAGTCTTGGACGGATTTGCATGAAACTTTCAGGCGTTGTTGGAAATGGTACAAGGAAGAACTGATTAAATTTTGGGGGTGATCCGGTTCACCGTCTGGATACAGGAATTTTTTTAAAGCATTTTTCAACACTGTGACATAGGGCCATTTTCAACATGTGCGCAGGCGCAGTGGAGGCCGCTGGGCATCGTGTCTGACCAACACAAACTCCGCCTTCTTCAACGTTTTAGCCACAAAAGCATGCGGAAAACACTGCTGGCCTCGGACCCCCAGCGTGCCTGTGCCAGCCATAGGCGCTGCGCACATTGCGCTGGTCGTCGTGTCTGACCAACACAAACTCCGTGTTCTTCAACGTTTTAGGCACAAAAGCACGCGGAAAACACTGCTGCCCTGGGCCCGCCAGCGTGCCTGCTTTTGCGCCACGCTGCAAAACCTGACACGGCCACCTGTCCGCCGCCCCATTATTTGCCACAAATTCCCCGCCCAGCTATAGGCGCTGCATAAAAACGACCTCTCTGCCGGGGAAGATTGTAAATTCTGTTTTGCCGCGGAGCGCAACCCCAATATAATATCAGGGATGGCAATTTTCCGCCGATCCACGGATTTCCGCCGATTTTATCATCATCTATGTCATAATTTTGTACCTTTACCTTGTTCTCAATAAAGTTTGGAAAAAAAAACATACGCGCTCGGCGCTTCCCCGAAGTCTCGCGATAACCCGGATGTACTCAAGCTACTGCTGTATTGTAAACAGCCCTGCGATTGGATAGTTGCAAACGATTGGACCAATCAAATGGCTCGTATGCTTTGTCAAAAATTCATTTCGGCTTGTTCTCAGGGATGTGATTTTTCCGGTAATTCACCGAATTCCGCTTTATTTGTATATTATATGTACGTTAAGTACGTTAGCGGCTTATGGTCCACGACGCAGTGAAAGTGTGCCCTTTCAGCCAGAACCGGAAGTGGCGTATGCCAGGTAGAGAGCCATTAACTCTTTGTCGAACACGCTGTATTTACGCTCACTGTCCTGCAAAGACCTGCTTAAAAAAAAGGTGAGCGGCTGCCAAGAACCGGCAACGCATTGCTCCACGACGGCCGCTATGCCCATGTCCGAGACGTGGGTAATGAGCGCTGTTTTAACCTCAGAACGCCTGCTCCCGTTCAGGAGTCCAGTCGACTCTGTCTGCCGGTTTCCGTTTGAGTGCAGCGTACAGCGACTGTATGAGCTGGGCTGCGCGGGGGAGGAAAATGAGCTGCTCAAGACTCAATGGAGATTGAAACTGGTGATCTGAAATGAATGCTGAAATTATAAAAAGTAATGGTATGTTGGAATTTTATTTCTATTATGGAATAGATAAAATTAACTGATTTTGATTTGATCAAGTGTTAAAGCATGTGATGGATAATGCTTGTTGGAATATTTACCTCCGCCAAGGAGGTTACGTTTTCATCGGCGTTGGCTTGTCTGTCTGTCTGTTTGTTAGCAAGGAAAAGTGATGGACGGATTTTCATGAAATTTTCGGGAAAGGTGTGCAATGGCATGGGGAACAGATGATTAGATTTTGGTGATGATCTGAGAGTGCATACCTCCACCAAGGGCTTTGTTTGTATTTGTGCAGCAGGATTACACAAAAACTAACTAACTAACTAACCTGCACTTATATAGCGCTTTTCTAGTCACAAAGACCACTCAAAGCGCTTTCATTAATACTAACCCTCTATTCTAAGGGCCTATAGGAAACAGATATCTAGGGACAATTTAGAACAGCCAATTAACCTAACATGCATGTTTTTGGCATGTGGGAGGAAACCGGAGAAATCCCGGAGTAAACCCACGCAACACGGGGAGAACATGCAAACTCCACACAGATCACTGTTGGTCGGGGGCTGGGATCGAACCCACGATCCCCACAATCCTCCGGCCAAGGGTAAACTGTGCTGCCGCAGTGCTAACCACTGCGCCACCGTGCAGCCCGAAACTACTACTACTACTAGCCAAAACTACTGGATGGATTTGGATAAAATTTTCACCAGAGGTGGTTCTTGGGCTAGAGAGGAACCCATTATATTTTGGTGATGATCTGAAAATGCATACCTCAGCCAAGGCGCTTATCTTCTCACATTGTGTTAGCAACAATACTCCAAAACTGATGGACAGACTTTGATGCAATTTTCACCACAAGTGGCTATAGGCCTACACACAAACCCATTACATTTTGGAGTTGATCCATGACAAACGGAAGGAGCCTTAGCGGAGGGATGCGCTCTGAGTGCTTTTCTAGTTTAGGAATGCTATCTTCTTGGAACATAAGTCAATATTATACAGTAATAAGTGGCATTCAGCTGTTTGTTTTATGTCATGTAAGCACAGTTCTGGTACTTAAAAATCATAAAAACCCAGGAGCTTCGGGGAGCCAAGTGACAGTAAAGGTGAAAATTGGCTCAAAGTTCAATGAGGTAACAGAAACACTCGGACAGTTTCTGAAGAAACCAGAAAAGGAGATGAAGTTCAAAGTTGAGAGACTGACAGCTTGCTGCCAAAAGGAAGAAAGTTTCACATTAGAAGTGACTTGGTGACCAGTGTAAATAGTGTAAAAAACTCTAATAGAACTGTTAAATATGTTGGACTAAAGACAGTGAGACAACATTGAAGAAAAAGTAAGTTAACTTTTCATTAAATTTAATGATTTATCTAAGTCTAGTATTTCATTTTTTTAATCATTTTTTTCAGTCTAAATTACTTCTGTTTTACTGAAAACCTCCCAGCTTCAGGGGGGCGCAGCCCCCCCGTAAGTCAATCAACCAAATTAGATTTCAGCTGAAATCAGAATTTCCTGTTGCCATCCCTGTAATATAAAACCCACGGCAACCTGTCTAACCAATCTGCATCCGTCAGTGGAGGAGTTGGACACACCAACACTTCAGTTTATTACCTCCGCCAAGGAGGCAATGCTTTTACAACCGTAAAACGGGGCTATAAGGGACGGCGGGGTAATATGGGACACTTTTCTAAATGTAATTCTGCTTTTTTAATTTTGCTTCCGCCTAGATTTGATGAAGGATTCATGGATATTTCACAATAACAACACAACTCAGCGTCCTGCTCAAAATAAAAAAAAGCAGAATTACATTTAAAACATTTCCCACAAAACTGTCCCTTATTAACCCGCCGTCCCTTATAGCCCCATTTTACACTACTGAACCACTAATCCTATCACTATCACATTGATTGTCATTCATTAATTGTCTGTTTATTGCACTGTCCATGTCAAATAAACAAATAATCATTGTGAATCCAATTGCTACTCATATCTTTTCATGCTCAGGGAATCTGAAAACGTACACACAAACACTCTATGGGGGGAACTGTGCCGCTTGGCGGAGGTCTGCGCTCTCCGAGTGCTTTTCTAGTTTTCTTTGCCGCCCTCACCAGCCGCTGCAGGTTCTTCCTGTCCTCTGCGGTGCAGCTTCTAAACCACACTGTACAGCAGTAGGTCAGGAGGCTCTCCATGGCTGCTTGGTAGAAGTTCAGCAGCAGGTGATGAGGGACGTGAACTTGCCTTAGCTTCCTGAGGAAGTACAGTCTCTGTTATGCCTTCCCCAATTTACCTGGATTTCCAGGGACCCTTAACGGATTCCCCCTCTGACATTTCGGCCTCCTCAGACCTCGGGAAGTGGGTCGAAGGAAACTGTTAACACCTGTTGCCTTCTAGTCATTTTGACCCGAAGACAACAGGAGGATCCCCAGCACAATACGTGTTGTACCTTGGAGGTTATAATTTAGAAATAAAAGGCCTTTATATTGCGCAGCTCCATGTGTTCCTCCTGGCTGTCATGCGTAATTTGGATTCTGACATATCTGGTTTGTAACTTGTATAAATTCGGCTGTAAGATTAGAGTAGTATTTGACGGTCTTTATTTATTTGTTTATTTTGCTCAGTAACATCACGTCGGTCTGTGGATTACTGAGGGCTTTCATTCACAGAATTTTTTTTTTTCCTGTGTGTCAGCCCCCCCCCATCACACTGTCATATAGTGATCCTTCTATAGACTTTAACTTTAATGCCATTTTATTTCAGTCTGAGCCAGCTGCATTAACTGAGGGGTAGGCACAAGTTGTTGCTTCAGCCTATACTTCTGTCAGAAATATGTTGTCTTTCCTTTTCTTTTTTGTCTTATGATCCGACAGAAATTAAAAAATAAAGAGAATGACTGAACTGTCATTGTAACATGGTCCACTTGGTAAACTTAGGTTTATTGTTGATTCCGGAGGGTCAGAACAAAATAAAATATTTTTTTCTGACCTCCACCTCCATTATCAACACCTCAGCGTCACACTCTGCAGGGATGACAATTTTCCGCCGATCCGCGGATTTCCGCCGATTTATGATTTTAGCGAAAATCAACACAATTACATAAGCGCTCGGCGCTTCCCCGAGTGTCAGCCTCCCGCGATAACCCGGATGTTATGTACTCATGCTACTGCTGTAAATGGCCCTGCGATTGGATAGTTGCAAATGATTGGACCAGTCAAATGGCTCGTTGTTGCTTTGTCAAAAAGTCACGGCGGTGTGTTCGTGTTGGAATTCCGCCAATTTATTTTCAAATTGATCATTCCTGTGAATCGTCTAAATCCGTTGAGAATTTTGGTGGGGGTAAGGTACCTTATTGTCACCGATTTTAGCGAAAATCAACACAGTTACATCAGCGCTCGGCGCTTCCCCGGGTGAGTCTCCCGCGATAACCTGGATGTTATGTGTAAACGGCCCTGCGATTGGGTAATTGCAAATTTGGACCAATCAAATGGCTCGTTGTATGCTTTGTCAAAAATTCATGGCGGTGTGTTGGTGTTGGAATTCTGAGCTTTCGGTAATGTTTTCAGCAGAATTATGAGATTTTTATCGAAGGATCAGGAGTCATCAGTGGTAGAAATAGACAAAAGTATCAAAAATAAGTTCCGATGGAATTGGCTTGAGAGAAAAGTGACGGTAAAGGTGAAAATTGGCTCAAAGTTTGACGAGGTAACAGAAATACTCGGACAATTTCTGAAGAAACCAGACGTGGCAGGAAAAGCTTTTTGTGTGTATTGTAAAGAGTTGATTAATTATGGATCGCGTGGATGTGTGGCACTGTCAGACCACGCATCAAAAGTGAAGAAACATGCCCACTACCTTGCCATTCAGCGGAGCAACTATTCTTTGGGATCGGCGTTTTTGAAACAATCTTCGACAGTGGATAAAGCAGTCAAAGATGTTGCACACTGGGGGACTTTGGTTGAACCAAACAACGAGTCTGCTCCATTAACACCGCTTGCTGATAGACAGGTACATTC
Source organism: Pholidichthys leucotaenia (assembly GCA_020510985.1). Lineage (NCBI taxonomy): Eukaryota > Metazoa > Chordata > Actinopteri > Cichliformes > Pholidichthyidae > Pholidichthys > Pholidichthys leucotaenia. The sequence goes on from CM035846.1 coordinate 170,604,113, forward strand.
GGAGGTATGTACTAATGAATGCTGAAATTATAAAAAGTAATGGTATGTTTGAATTTTATTTCTATTATGGAATAGATAAAATTAACTGATTTTGATTTGATCAAGTGTTAAAGCATGTGATGGATAATGCTTGTTGGAATATTTACCTCTGCCAAGGAGGTTATGTTTTCATCAGCGTTGGTTTGTCTGTCTGTCTGTTTGTTAGCAAGATGACTCAAAAAGTTATGGACGGATTTTGATGAAATTTTCAGGAAAGGTGTGTAATGTCACGGGGAACAGATGATTAGATTTTGGTGATGATCTGAGAGTGCATACCTCCACCAAGGGCTTTGTTTGTATTTGTGCAGCAGGATTACACAAAAACTACTGGATGGATTTGGATGAAATTTTCACCAGAGGTGGTTCTTGGGCTAGAGAGGAACCCATTATATTTTGGTGATGATCTAAGAATGCATACCTCAGCCAAGGCTGTTATCTTCTCACAGTGTGTTAGCAACAATACTCCAACACTGATGGACAGACTTTGATGCCATTTTCACCACAAGTGGCTATTGACCTACACACAAACCCATTACATTTTGGAGGTGATCCATGGCAAACGGAAAGAGCCTTGGCGGAGGTATGCGCTCTATGAGTGCTTTTCTAGTTTAGGAATGCTATCTTCTTGGAACATCAGTCAATATTATACAGTAATAAGTGTCATTCAGCTGTTTGTATTATGTCATTTAAGCACAGTTCTGGTACTTAAAAATCATAAAAACCCAGGAGCTTCGGGGGGCTTCGCCCCCCCACCAGGGCTCTGCCCCAGACCTCGCTGGGGGACCAAACCCCCTGCTAAATTTTCAGATAATTTCCCCAACCCCAAATCACATCCCTGGTTCATGTTGGAATTCTGAGCTTTCGGTATTGTTTTCAGCGGAATTATGAGATTTTTATCGAAGGATCAGGAGTCATCAGTGCTAGAAATAGACAAAAGTGTCAAAAATAAGTTCCGATGGAATTGGCTTGAGAGAAAAGTGACGGTAAAGGTGAAAATTGGCTCAAAGTTTGACGAGGTAACAGAAACACTCGGACAGTTTCTGAAGAAACCAGAAAAGGAGATGAAGTTCAAAGTTCAGAGACTGACACAGCTTGCTGCCAAAAGGAGGAAAGTTTCACATTAGAAGTGACTTGGTGACCAGTGTAAATAGTGTAATAAACTCTAATAGAACTGTTAAATATGTTGGACTAAAGACAGTGAGACAACATTGAAGAAAAAGTAAGTTAACTTTTCATTAAATTTAATGATTTATCTAAGTCTAGTATTTCATTTTTTTTTTTCATTTTTTTCAGTCTAAATTACTTCTGTTTTACTGAAAACCTTCCAGCTTCAGGGGAGCTGTGCCCCCCCCATAAGTCAATTGACCAAATTAGATTTCAGCTGAAATCAGAATTTCCTGTTGCCATCCCTGTGTATGAGCTGGGCTGCGCGGGAGAGGAAACGGTAATAAAAGTTAACCATCCCCCAAAAACTCCTGCAGCGCCCTGACATTGATGTTGAGGAGAAAAAAATAGCAAAACAATTTAGATTACTTTTATGATTCCAAACAGTTTGAAATTGACAGTGCACAGTGGACATTGACTCATAACTTTTGAATATTTCTAAGACTTAGCTACATCAGTGGTTGTGCAAAATGAACTGCTCAAGACTCAATGGAGATTGAAACTGGTGATCTGAAATGAATGCTGAAATTATAAAAAGTAATGGTATGAATGAATTTTATTTCTATTATGGAATAGATAAAATTAACTGATTTTGATTTGATCAAGTGTTAAAGCATGTGATGGATAATGCTTGTTGGAATATTTTAGGAATGCTAACTTCTTGGAACGTAAGTCAATATTATACAGTAATAAGTGGCATTCAGCTGTTTGTTTTATGTCATTTAAGCACAGTTCTGGTACTTAAAAATTATAAAAACCCAGGAGCTTCGGGGGGCTTCGCCCCCCTCCCCCCCCCCTCCCCAGGGCTCTGCCCCAGACCACACAGTCCCCCAGACCCCCTGCTGAATTTTCAGATAATTTCCCCAACCCCAAATCACATCCCTAAGTCTTCTATCCTGACGTTCTGTGGTCTGTTGCTCAAAAAGTCAAATATCCAAGCACACAGTGAACTGCCTAAGCCCAGGTTGCTCAGCTTTCCCACCAGCCTATGGGGAATGACTGTGTTGAAAGCTGAGCCAAAGTCCATAAACAACATCCTCACATAGGTGTTGTGCTGGTCCAAATGTGTAAGGGCTGTGTGGAGCACCGTCATCACTGCATCCTCTGTCAGCCTGTTTGCCTGATACGCAAACTCATGTTGATCCAGGTCAGCAGGGATGACAGACTTAATGTGAGAGAGGATCAGTCTCTCAAAGCATTTTGTGATTAAAGGGGTTAGTGCTACTGGGCGGTAGTCATTCAGGCAGCTCACTGCGTTCTTCTTTGGTACTGAAACAATAGTAGCTGACTATGTGGGGACAGCAGACTGTAGTAGTGAGAGGTTAAAGATGGTGGTAAATACCTCTTCTAGCTGGTCTGAGCAGGCTTTGATAGATAGATGTACTTTATTGATTCCAAACTGGGAAATTACAGTGTAACAGCAGCATGACAGAGAACCAAACAGAAACACACGCATGATAGACAAAGGGATTACCCATGGAAATTAAAACTAACACAACTATAAAACCTATATACTGTACATCATAGCTTAACCCCTTAGCATCAAGCTAATTTCCCTAAATTTAACATAGGCAAAGAAAATCAAATTCTTTCTTCAATGAATGGCAGTAGAAAATTTAACATCCCCCAATAAACAGGAATTTTAAGAGGTTAAATTTGCAACTTTCTTCTCCTCAGAATTTTTTTTTCTTGTAAATTTTCAACGTTTTCTAAAAAAAAAAAATTGCTTTTTTTTTCAAAAATATGCAATTTTTTTCTTGTAAAATTTTCCCTTTTTTTCTCTAATATTTGCAACTTATTCCTATAAATTTGCAGCTTTTTTCAAAGATATGCAGTTGTTTCTTGTAAATTTTTTTAACTTTCCTCAAAAATTTGTACCTTTTTTTTTATACAAGTCTGCAACTTTTTTTCTTGTTATATATGTATCTATATCTTGTTATATATGTAAATTTTTTAAAGAATTTGCATTTTTTCTGGTAGTTTTTTTTTTACCTTTTTCTCCAATATTTGCAGCTTTTTTCTATAAATGTGCAGCCTTTTTCCCAAAAATTTGGTATTTTTTTCTTCTTAATCTGCGATTTTTCGTTCTTGTAAATTACAACTTTTTTCACAAAAATTTGCAACTGTTTTCTTGTAGATTTGAAACTTTTAACTCATTAGCACTCCAACCAATTTCTGTAAATTTAGCAAAGAAAATGAACTACTTTCTTCACTAAGTGACAGTAGAATATTTAACATCCCCCTGATGGAACACTGAAATGTTAAGAGGTTAATATATGATGACCCGTATAAATACATGAATCATCCCGTTGCACAATGAAGGACTATCAGGAGCAGAGTGAAATGTGAGGTGCCAGTTAGACTGTAAGGTGCAGTGTGGCAGCATTATTATGACCATAATAATGGCAAAACTAGGGGCGGTGGAGTGATAATGTATGTTAACAACAACTGGTGCAGACCGGGACATATCACTGTTAAACAACGACACTGCAGCAAAGACATTGAGTTGCTAGCTGTTAGCATGAGGCCTACATATCTCCCGAGAGAACACTCACACGTGATCTGCATTGTTGTTTATGCAAATCCGACGGCGAACGCTGGGACAGCGCGTGACGTCATCCATTCAGTAACCAGCAGGCTGCAGACAGAACACCCAGATGCTCTTCTCCTCATCTCAGGCGATTTCAACCACGTTTCACTGTCTCCCATTCTGCCCACTTTCACCCAGTATGTCACATGCCACACTAGAGACAATAAAACACTGGATTTGTTCTACGCAAACACTAAGGAGGCGTACACCTCATCACAACTCCCCCCACTTGGGAGATCGGATCACAACTTGGTTCATCTCCGACCGGTGTACAAACCCCTAGTGCACAGACAACCTCCGGCCATGCACACTGTGGAGTTATGGTCTGAGGAGACAATGGACACTCTAAAGGACTGTTTTGAAACCACTGCCTGGAAGCAGCTCTGCGATCCACATGGTGAGGACATCGATGGCCTCATTCACACCTTCACGGGCTACCTCAGCTTCTGTGTGGACAAATCTGTTCCCACCAAGACCATACGGCGTCACTCAAACAACAAACCCTGGATCAACCCTGAGATAAAAACACTTCTGAGAGAGAAGAAGAGGATCTTCAGGTCGGGGAACAGGGAGATGCTGAAGTCCGTACAGAGGGAGCTGAGGAGAAAGATCAGAGAAGGCAAGGACAGCTTCAGGAAGAAGATGGAGGACAAGCTGCAACAGAGCGACATCAGCGGGGTCTGGAGAAACCTCAAAACCATCTCGGGGCTCCAGAATACCTCCCCCCAGGCCACGGGGGGCAGGGAGTGGGCGAACAACCTGAATCTGTTTTTCAATAGATTTGACCAACCGCCCTCCCCCCTGTCTGCACAACAACCACTGCTGCCTCTAAGAAATCAAGTCCTGCTACCCACTCCCCACTCCACCGACACCCCCCCCACTCCCAACACACAGCCCCCCATCCTGACCCTGACCAAGACCCAGGTGAGGACGGAGCTGAGGAAGATCAAGGCGAGGAAGGCGTCGGGACCGGACGGCATCAGCGCAAAGCTCCTCAAGTCCTGTGCAGACCAGCTGTGTGGGATTGTGACGTATATCTTCAACATGAGCCTGAAACTGGGGAGGGTACCACAGCTGTGGAAAACATCTTGTGTGGTACCTGTACCAAAAACTTCCCACCCCAAAGACCTGAACAGCTTCAGACCGGTGGCCTTGACGTCCCACTTGATGAAGACCCTGGAGAGACTGCTCCTTGCTCATCTCCGCCCCCTGGTGGAACCAGCGATGGATCCACTCCAGTTCGCCTACCAGCATGGCATTGGGGTGGAGGATGCGGTGATCTTCCTCCTTCACCGTTCTCTGTCCCACCTGGAGAAGCCCGGGAATATGGTGAGGATCATGTTCTTTGACTTCTCCAGTGCTTTCAACACCATCCAACCGATGATCCTGAAGGACACGCTGCTGCGCGCAGGGGTGGACCAGCACCTGTCATCATGGATCCTGGACTACCTCACGAACCGGCCTCAGTTTGTGAGAACCCGGGACTGTGTTTCCGACACGATCATCAGTAGCACGGGGGCCCCCCAGGGAACGGTGCTGGCTCCCTTCCTGTTCACTCTTTATACTGCGGACTTCTCACACAACACAACACATTGCCATCTACAGAAGTTCTCTGATGACTCTGCGATCGTTGGTCTCATCTCCAGCGGAGATGAAGCTGAGTACAGAGGGCTTATCCAGGACTTTGTGGACTGGTGCCATCGGAACTGCCTCCAGATCAACGCGAGGAAAACTAAGGAGCTGGTGGTGGACTGCCGCAGGCATGGGCAGCCCCTCACAGCACCAGTAAATATACAGGGAACAGACATCGAGATGGTGACATCCTACAAGTACCTGAGTATTCATCTGAACAATAAACTAGACTGGTCACACAATATTGACGCACTCTACAAGAAGGGACAGCGCAGGCTGTTCCTGCTGAGGAGACTCAGGTCTTTTGGTGTACAAGGGGCGCTGCTGAAGTCATTCTATGACACGGTGGTGGCATCAGCCATCACTTTTGGAGTGGTCTGCTGGGGCAGTGGCATTACTGCAGCCGATAGGAAGAGACTGAACAAACTGATTAAGAAAGCTAGCTCTGTCCTGGGGCAACGCCTTGATCCGATGGAGGAGATAGGAGAGAGAAGGACGGTGGCTAAACTGTCATCTCTGCTGGAGTCCGAGTTCCACCCTATGCAGGACATACTGGATGCACTGAGGAGCTCATTTAGCAGCAGACTACATCATCCCAGGTGCACAACCGAGAGGTTTTGTAGGTCCTTCCTACCAACGGCTGTCAGACTGTACAACCTAAGCAGGGCTGCTCGCAGAGATAGCAAAAAGACGTAACAAACTAATAGGTTTTTTTGAATGCAAAAGATGCAATAGACTTACACAATGGTCCTCTCCGGCATACAACTAGGAACATACCGGTCGCTATGGAGGGTGAGAATATGTATGGGCACATAATCATACCATGTAGGATAACTAAATAGACGGTTATGCTGTTTCATCCCACCTAGCAACAATGCTCTGCACTGTGTGTGTTTATATATTTACATATTTATTCCATCTAGCTACAATGCTCTGCACTGGGTGTGTTTATATTTATATATCTATATATTTATTCCATCTAGCTACAATGCTCAGCACTGGGTGTGTTTATATTTATATATCTATATATTTATTCCATCTAGCTACAATGCTCCGCACTGTGTTTTTATATATCTATATATTTATTCCATCTAGCTACATTGCTCCGCACTGTGTGTGTTTATATACTTGCATATTTATTCCACCTAGCTGCAATGCTCCGTACTGTGGGTGTTTATATATTTACATATTTATTCCATCTAGCTACAATGCTCTGCACTGTGTGTTCATATATTCATATATTTATTCCATCCAGCTACAATGCTCTGCACTGTGTGTCTGTGTGTGTGTGTGTGTGTGTGTGTGTGTATATATATATATATATTTTATAGTAATATGTACATATGTATATTAGCTGCTCTTGCTTGCTTGTTTTTTTTTTTTTTTCTTGCCTTCTGATTGACTAATAAAGGCTTATCTTATCAGATAAGATAAGCCTTTATTAGTCCCACAAAGGGGAAATTCCAGGATTGCAACAGCACAGGGATAGCAACACTCAGAGCAACAATCAGAAGGCAAGAAAAAAAAAACAAGCAAGCAAGAGCAGCTAATAAACATATGTACGTATTACTATAAAATATATATATACACACACACACACAGACACACAGTGCAGAGCATTGTAGCTGGATGGAATAAATATATGAATATATAAACACACAGTGCAGAGCATTGTAGCTAGATGGAATAAATATGTAAATATATAAACACCCACAGTACGGAGCATTGCAGCTAGGTGGAATAAATATGTAAGTATATAAACACACACAGTGCAGAGCAATGTAGCTAGATGGAATAATATGTAGATATATAAAAACACAGCGCGGAGCATTGTAGCTAGATGGAATAAATATATAGATATATAAATATAAACACACCCAGTGCTGAGCATTGTAGCTAGATGGAATAAATATGTAAATATATAAACACACACAGTGCAGAGCATTGTTGCTAGATGGGATGAAACAGCATAACCATCTACTTAGTTATCCTACATGATATGATTATGTGCCCATACATATTCTCACCCTCCATAGCGACCGGTATTTTCCTAGTTGTATGCCGGAGGGGACCATTGTGTAAGTCTATTGCATCTTTTGCATTCAAAAAACTATTAGTTTGTTACGTCTTTTTGCTATCTCTGCGAGCAGCCCTGCTTAGGTTGTACAGTCTGACAGCCGTTGGTAGGAAGGACCTACGAAACCTCTCGGTTGTGCACCTGGGATGATGTAGTCTGCTGCTAAATGAGCTCCTCAGTGCATTCAGTATGTCCTGCATAGGGTGGAACTCGGACTCCAGCAGAGATGACAGTTTAGCCACCGTCCTTCTCTCTCCTATCTCCTCCACCGGATCAAGGCGCTGCCCCAGGACAGAGCTAGCTTTCTTAATCAATAATATAATACAACAACATAGTGAGTTTATTGTACAGCGAAATGGCATGCGGCAGGAAAGATTCCCTGTACTTGGCTGTTCCACAGCAAAGCTGCAGTAGTCTACTGGAGAAAGTGCTTCGCTGTCTGTCCAGTGTGTGGTGGAGGGGGTGATCAGGATTGTCCATGATGGATCGCAGTTTTAGTGTTCTCCTCTCCACCACTGTCTCAAAGGTCTCCGGTCTGAGACCAATTACAGAGCCAGCCCTCTTGATAAACCTGTCAAGTCTGTTGGTGTCAATGGCCCTGATACTGCTACCCCAACAGACAGCAGCAAAGAAGATGGCGCTGGCGACAACGGTCTGGTAGAAAAGCTCCAGCATCCTGCTACACACGTTGAAGGATCTCAGCTTCCTCAGGAAGTAGCGTCTGCTTATTCCCTTCGTGTGGGCAGCATCGATGTTGGATCTCCAGCCCAACCTGCTGCTGATCCTGACACCCAGATATTTGTAGTCGTCAACCACTCCCACATCCTCCCTCCTAATCTGCAGTGGCTAAGAAAGCATCTTCGTCCTCCTGAAGTCAATCACCATCTCTCTGGTCTTGCTGACATTCAACCTCAGGTGATTCTGCTCTGTCCACTCCACAGATCTGTCTACCAGTGCTCTGTACTCCCCCGCCTCTCCTTCTCTTATACACCCCACAACAGCTGAGTCATCAGAGAATTTCTGCAGGTGGCATGACTCTGTGTTGTACTGAAAGTCAGTGGTGTATAAAGTAAAGAGAAAAGGAGAGAGCACAGTCCCCTGTGGACCTCCCGTATCACTAGCCACCGCTCCAGACAAGACACTACCCAGCTGGACAAACTGTGGCCTGCCTGTCAGGTAGTCAGTAATCCAGGAGATCACAGAGCTGTCGACCCCCATCACCTGCAGCTTCTCACCCAGCAGCAATGGCTGGATGGTGTTAAAGGCACTGGAGAAATAAAAAAAAAAAAGTGATTCTCACAGTATTTCCTCCACCATCCAGGTGCAGATGGGCTTGTTGTAGCAGGTAGATGACAGCATCTTCAACTCCTAAATGGGGCTGATATGCAAAAGGAGGGTCCAGCCACGTCTTCACCTGCAGCCTCAGGTGGGCTAAGACCAGTCTCTCCAGGACCTTCATCACATGAGATGTGAGGGCAGGTGGTCGATAGTCGTTCAGGTCCGATGGAGATGACTTCTTGGGGACAGGAACCAGGCAGGATATCTTCCATAGCCCCGGTACTCTCTCCAGGCTCAGGCTTAGGTTGTACAGGTGTTTCAGTACCAGAGCTAGCTGGTTGGCACAGGTCCTGGCGGAGATGCCATCAGGGCCCACCGCCTTCCGCTGGCGGAGTCTCTCCAGCTGTTTCTTCACCTGGTCTGTAGTCACCGTGTAGTGAGGGAGGGTCCTGGTGCCCCCGGAGGAGGAGGAGGGGGGAGATGGAGAGAGGTTCTGCACAGGAGGGTGGGTGGGGAGGGGTGTGTGGGGGTCTTGTTGTGTTGTTGGGGTGACAGACTGAGAGTTGAACCTATTAAAAAACGGATTCAGTTCCTCAACTCTCTCCTGGCTCCCAGATGGCTGCCTGACTCTCCCCTTGCACCCAGTTATTTGTTTCATTTCCTCCCACACATCTTTAGCGTTGTTTTGCCTGAGTTTGTCTTCCAACTTCCTCCTATAATTGTCCTTGCACCTCCTCAACATCTCTCTCAGCTCATGCTGCACTCCTCTCAGCTTCTCCTTGTCTCCGGACCTAAAAGCTCTCTTCTTTTTGTTCAGAAGTGCTTTCAGGTCACTCGTGGCCCATGGTCTGTAGTTGGAGAAGCAGTGTACAGTCTGAGCTGGTATGGTCGTGTCGTCACAGAATCTAATGTATTCTGTGATGCAGTCGGTCATATTGTCTGTGTCCACCCCATGTGGATCAGAGTACGCCCCAGTCTGTCGTCTTGAAGCAGTCCTGTAGTGCATCGGCAGCCTCCTGTGTCAACCTCCTCACAGTCCGTGTATAAGCAGGTTTCCTTTGCACAAGGGGAATGTACTTGGGTGTTAACATGACCATGCAGTGATCTGATTTGCCAGTGGCAGAGCTGGTGAAAGTTTGGTAATGTTTTTCCCACTGAGACATGGTTAACCCCTTGCACTCTGGTCAGTTTCCCTAAAAACGCCTAAAAATAACATACCCAAAGTAAATCAAAAGCTGTTCTTCAACCCTTTGCAGCATCTTCATAGGGTTGGTCTCATTTAAAAGAAAACGCTTTGAATTTTTTGGCAAAACAGTCAATCTCTCTTAAGTGCTCCTGCCACTGAGTAACAGTCATCTAAACATACTGAACTTGAAGAAAATAAAGTTCGCCTGGGTGTTTTTTTAGATACAAATGCTTGCAAATAACACACAGCTGTCAGATCCGGGCTGGAAAATGCAACAGAAATGTAGAACCAAGTGTTATCCAGCTGAGGTCAAAATTTTGTAACAATACCACAAAAAATGAATATACAGTGATCCCTCGCTACTTGGCGCTTCACCTTTCGCGCCCTCAGTGCATCGCGGATTTTTCAAAAATATTCATCAAAAATTCAAAGTTGAGAAAAAATGGGCGGGCGCTAGCAGAAGGCAGGGAGACTACATTAGAACATCAGATATCAACACGGAGAGCCCGCACAACTCAAAATCCACCTCTCTGTTCGCTGTTCTCGTGTTGGCTCGGCTCGGGAATCTCGCAAGCTGATTGGCCGAGACGTTTTTTTTTTTTTTTCCAAAACTTTATTGAGAACAAAGTGAAAGTACAGAATTATGACATAGAAAGCGCCCATACCCAGCGAAGGAAGACTGCATTCATTGTTCTTTATCGCTCGTGTTGCTTAGTCTCGCCGCATGGAACTTTTCGCTGTTCTCTTGTGCCTTTTTGTGCGAAATAGTCTTCCCATCGAGCCACTACGCCGCCTCCTGCAGCTTCTCCAGCTGCCCTCGACGATCCTGCGCCTCTAGCACCTGACGATGAGGCGTCACCTGAGGAGCAGTAAAGCTCTCATTAACCTGTGCAGTAAATCATCTTCATCTTGAGTTACGTATCTTGTTATAAGAATAAAAGAGTTCTAAAAACATATTTTTGTACACTTTATTTACATCTACATATGTATGTACACTTACACACACACACACGTATCATATGAGAGAGAGAGTGAGAGAATGAACGTACGTATTATTTATGGGTGACGTCATTAGGGGTGACGCTACTTCGCGGTTTTTCACTTTTCGCGGTCGGTTCTGGAACCCATTAACCACGATAAGAGAGGGATCACTGTATTACACAGCTTTTTTGTCAGGTTGTTCCCAGGCGTTTTTGAACTGTGCCAAATTGTGCCAAATGGCACAGTTTGGAAAAATGTCTGTAACTTTTGAATGATTCAATATAGAAGCTTGATCTTTGGCTCTAATGAAAGGTGACACTCAGGGCTGTGTGTGTGTGTGTGTGTGTGTGTGTGTGTGGGGTTGTTTATTCATTCATTCATGAATGAATGAATGAACAAACAAGCCCCCACACACAAAGAAGCATGCCACGTAAAAAATGTGTGGCTTTTTTTTTTTTTTTTACAAGAAAAAATAACCTACAGTGCACTAAAAATTATACTAAAATATCTGTAATGTAGAAGATAACAACTCCCCCCCCCCCCCCCCGCTACAGAGGACGGACATCGCCCATCGCTACATGACGGACCGCGGTGACGGTGCACCGCGGTCTACTACGCACAGTTGTACTAAAATATCTGCAATCCGCCACAGAAGAGTAGCGCGGGGGGGGGGGGGTGTTCACGGTCCGTCATGTGGCGATGACGCACAGTTGTAATTTACCGATCGGTCAAAAGTCATTTTGATTACAATTTTCAGGGATGAAGAATAATTTAGCTTATAGCACTTACCTGTCCACAACAGCAGTGTCGCTGGCGAACTTCTCTTCCTCATTGTCAGACGAACAAGACGCTGGTCCGCTTGTTACGACTCGTGGTTCTGGTCACGCGACCCGGTCAAACCATGATTCCATTATTGCGGTTTTGCGCTTCCATGATTGCGGTTTTGGCGAACGATTTTTCAAAACAAATAAGAACAGTAGTAAGAAAAAAACACTGGCGAATGCGTGTGTGTCACCCAGCGGCTTACACAAAACAGATTTTACGCACTGGACATACGCTTTCAATTGTCGAACTTCTCTGCTTTCAATTGGCTCGCTGTATTCGCAGCCGTTGGTAGGCGGGTCCTTCTTGCTAGGTTTTCAGTCATTGGTTCTTCAAGGTTTCAGAAACCCAATTCAAGGCTCTTATTAGTCGAATGAGAGGTCAATCAAATCTAAACCAATCAAAGCACTCCTTTGGCTTTCTGTTCGCGGCTGTGTCTGTAGTGGAAGAACGGAAATGCAGCTTTTTTTTTTCAGTGCGCTCTGAGAAGCACAGTGTGCGTCCTAGTGCGCACTAGGACGCAGAGACATGACCGCCCGCGGTATCCCGGAGTGCAAGAGGTTAAAATCACCCGTGATGGCCATAAATGCATCTGGGTGCTTCTCCAGTAAGGTGGCAGTAGTGGAGCTGATGACGTCACAGGCCACCGCTGCGTCAGCTGACGGAGGGACGTAGACGATAATAATTAAGGCACACTTCATTTCTCGCGGCATATAATAAGGTTTCATACTTTGAGTACACATCTAGCAACACCGTCCGGGCCAAGTGCCTTCCTCACATTGATTGACTCTGTGCAGGGTGGCTCTGACCTGTTGTTGCTGCAACTGTATGGGGTCGTCCTCTTCTGGTAGTACAGAGTGAATATCCAAGTCTCTTCTTCGCTGGTCAAAACGACCAATAAACTGGTTCAAAGTGTCCAGTGAGATACTCTCTGTGGGGGATTATGGCTGTAGGGTTCTCCTTGTAGCCACTTAGTGTCTTTAGTTAGTAATAGTAAATGCTACATTTACTATTACTATAAAATGAGTAAAGCTAGGGCCACCAAACCTTGTACATGGGTTCACCTTGGGATCCTGACTTCAGACTATGGATTTGGGGTCAGAGGTCAAGGTTAACATTCCCTGTGCCTTATTACTGTACAACAAGTAAAGTTAGGGCCACCAAATTTGGTACACAGGTTTACCCTGTGACCCCGAAGTGTGACTAAGGATGTTGTGATAACCACAATTATGTAATACTGCATTATGGACAAGCCTGCTGTGGAGGATAATGAGCCACCACATCAACAACTGCAGTGCTCACTTTTTTGTGTGTGTGGCTAAATCATGTTGTTCACTCATTGAATATTAAATAAATTGTTAAATGGTAAGTGCATTTTTATTGCCAGCAGTATGTTTGCAGGGCATAAAGCATGTTATTTATACTACTTTTGGTGAGATCAGATTGCTTGTGGCAGATTGGGGGGGGGGGTGAGAAAATATCCTAAATTTAATAAAATAATGGCTGGATGGGCTTCCTCTGAGTGTTTATGATCCTGACGATTAAGCTTTGCTACTGCGTAGTGCATTGCTTGTTTGCTGTGTGAACATGATTTTTCGGACAGCAGCATTGGACATGGAGACAAGAGCCACGTGAGGTCCTGCATGGAGTCTGTCCTGTTTAAATAAGCTTAATGTCACAGCTGTCTCCAACCAATCCACACATCCTGTAGTTGAAATGCTGGAGTTACCGCCACTGCTTTATGAATTTTTTTTTTTTTTTTTTTTTTTACAGAGTCAGCAGTTCACGACTGTAGAAGAGCTCTGTCACACATGCACATAAGTTGAGAGCAGAGCTGCAGCAATTCTCAACATAGCTTCCATCATTTGCCACATAAGTTATGAACCCTGTCTAAATTACAAGACCACTGGGTCCTAAAAATATTTGCAATAATACCACATATTGTTCTGTTGAGCTATCCACTGTCACCACAGGGGAAATTCCTCCACCGTGATAGCCCCAACTGTGACTATGGTTTTGGGATCACATGGTCAAAGGTAAGCATCAAAATAGCTTATAAACTACAGTGGTGTGAAAAAGTGTTTGCCCTTTCCTGATTTCTCATTTTTTTTTGTGTTTGTCACACAAATGTTTCAGACCATCAAAAAAATTTAAATATTAGACAAAGATAACACAAGTAAACACAAAATGCAGTTTTTAAATGAAGGTGTTTATTATTAAGGTAAAAAAAAATAATAATCCAAACCTACATGGCCCTGTGTGAAAAGTGATTGCCCCCTAAACCTAATAACTGGTTTGGCCACCCTTAACAGCAACAACTGCAGTCACGTGTTTGCGATAACTGGCAATGAGTCTTTTACAGAGCTGAAGAGGAATTTTGGCCCACTCATCTTTGCAGAATTGTTGTAATTCAGCCACATTGGAGGGTTTTCGAGCATGAACCGCCTTTTTAAGGTCATGCCACAGCTTCTCAGTCAGATTCAGGTCAGGACTTTGACTAGGCCACTCCAAACTCTTCATTTTGTTTTTCTTAAGCCATTCAGAGGTGGACTTGCTGGTGTGTTTTGGATCATTGTCCTGCTGCAGAACCCAAGTGCGCTTCAGCTTGAGGTCGCAAAGAGATGGCTGGACATTCTACTTCAGGATTTTTTGGTAGACCTCAGAATTCATGGTTCCATTTATCACAGCAAGTCTTCCAGGTCCTGAAGCAGCAAAACAGCCCCAGACCATCACACTACCACCACCATATTTTACTGTTGGTATAATGTTCCTTTTCTGAAATGCTGTGTTACTTTTATGCCGGATGTAATGGGACACACACCTTCCAAAAAGTTCAACTTTTGTCTTGTCAGTCCACAGAGTGTTTTCCCAAAAGTCTTGGGGATCATCAAGATGTTTTCTGGCAAAACTGAGACGAGCCTTTGTCCTTTTTGCTCAGCAGTGGTTTTCGTCTTGGAACTCTGCCATGCAGGCCATTTTTGCCCAGTGTCTTTCTTATGGTGGAGTCATGAACACTGACCTTAAGTGAGGCAAGTGAGGCCTGCAGTTCTTTGGATGTTGTTGTGGGGTCTTTTGTGACCTCTTGGACGAGTCGTTGCTGAGCTCTTGGGGTAATTTTGGTCGGCCGGCCACTCCTGGGACGGTTCATCACCGTTCCATGTTTTCGCCATTTGTGGATAATGGCTCTCACTGTGGTTTGCTTGAGTCCCAAAGCTTTAGAAATGGCTTTATAACCTTTTCCAGACTGATAGATCTCAATTACTTTGTTTTTCATTAGTTGCTGAATTTCTTTTGATTGCAGCATGATGTCTAGCTTTTAAAGCTCTTTTGGTCTACTTCACTTTGTCAGGCAGGTCCTATTTAAGTGATTTTATTGATTGAAAACAGGTATGGCAGTAATCAGGCCTGGGTGTGGCTAGAGAAATTGAACTCAGCTTTCCAAAGATGTGATAAACCACAGTTAATTTGTTTTAACAGGAGGGGCAATCACTTTTTCACACAGGGCCATGTTGGTTTGGATTTTTTTTTTTTTTACTCTTAATAATAAACACCTTCATTTAAAAACTGCATTTTGTGTTTCCTTGTTATCTTTGTCTAATATTTAAATTTGTTTGTTGAGCTGAAACATTTAAGTGTGACGAACATACAAAAAAATGAGAAATCGGGAAAGAGGCAAACACTTTTTCACACCACTGTATATCTCAACAACAAAGAAAGCTAGGGTCACCAAACTTGCTACACGGGTTCACCTTGGGATCCTACAAAAAGTACTAAAACACTGAACATTTGGACATGCGCATTCAAAAGTTTAGGGAAGGTAAAACTAAGTTCACCTGTAAAGGTTATAGTGCATTTTAGGTCCATCCTGAAATTTCACCCAAAAGCTGAATATCCCTAACTTTTTGTGAGTTGTGTAATTTTGGTTCTGCCACAGTAATTATATTGAAAAGTTGAAAACTGCTCTCTGTCATTAAATATTGGGATCGTCAAAGTCGCTTCAGCGTGGTCTTGGTTTTTTTTTTTTTTTTTTTTTTTTTTTGGGGGGGGGGGGTGGAGTTGCTAATGGCATAGGGACTTTTTGATAAACTTGCCAACCACCATGACCTTCTTGTTTTTTCTCCCATGTTTCACTCATGCCTTAACAATAGAGCTGCAGCTGCTGCTGGTCTAAACACTAATAGAAAACCTTTACAGAACTGTCTGGAATCAAGGGCTGATAAGCACATCACGTGGAATGAACCGTTAACCGTCACTGCCTTAGACGTTGGAACCAGTCAAGCTTGTATGATGGCAGGTGTGGTGGAATAACAATTGGTTCACATAACTTAAACTTGGTGGACTAAAGTTCCATCTAACCTTAAGTTTTGGACTAGGGTTGGGTCATAAATTGAGTTTTAAATTGAAAAGTTTTTTTCTTGGACAATGTCAAAAAATTAATGTCAGGAAAAATAATTTTTCCCCCAACCACAACTGTAAATATGGCAGCCTCCAGGTCTAATCCATTTCCCCAAGTTAGGTTGGCATTTTTTTAATCAGAAATGTGTGGATTCAACTTTGCTTGCTCAATCCTTTATTATTATAATTTGGATGGGCAGCACGGTGGCGGAGTGGTTAGCACTGTGGCAGCACAGCAACTCACCCTTGGCCGGGGGATCCTGGGTTCGATCCCAGCCCCCGACCAACAGTGATCTGTGTGGAGTTTGCTTGTTCTCCCTGTGTCTGCGTGGGTTTACTCCGGGATTTCTCCGGTTTCCCCCCACATGCCAAAAATATGCAAGTTAGGTTAATTGGCATCAAACTGGGGATGTCCTTAGGTATGACTGTGAGAGTGAATGGTTGTCTGTCTCTCTGTGTTAGCCCTGCGATGGACTGGCGATCTGTCCAGGGTGTACCCTGCCTCTTGCCCAAAGATGCTGGGATAGGCTCCAGCCCCCCCGCAACCCAAAAAGGATTAAGCGGAAGAAGATGGATGGATAGATGGATGGATGTTTAATACAGTTTCTGCATTATCTGCTATATAGATCTGAGCTCTGCATGCTGAGCTCATCTCAGTCTCACATCAGAGCAGAGGAACAGTATTTTTTTTAATCGTGTAAGCAGTGATTGTGATTATTGGGAAAATGCCAAAGATGGTCCAGTTTAATACTGCAGTAACTGTGTCCTCAAACCATATTAAAGTTGAGTCCTGGAGGTTCTGCAGAAAACATCCACTGCTAAAGTTGTCAAACATGTTGAAATGCATCAAATTTTAAAGAATATTTTGTGCTAACTATGGTTGCTGGTGTTTAAAGGGCTCTTTACATGCATTACACTGGATACTGCTCCACTGTCATGATGCATAAAATTAGTCCCCCACCCCCCTGGGTGTTATCACAGCGCAAAACGCGATGATTTTACTCTATTCAAACCAGCAGTTTCATCACAATTTCAAAACTTTGAGGCATGTCTGAAATCTATCAAAAGAAGCCCAGTTGAGTGCTAATGCTAATTCAAATGTTTTGCAGTTTTTAACACACACTGTTAGTTTAAATTCAAAACTACTAGCTAAAAGATTTTGAAAGGCTTGATCTGTGAAGAAGCCTGATGAACTAGCAGCTAGATTTATTGTTGATACAGGGTACTTGTTATAGCAGATGTATTTCATGTCTTTATAACCTGTCCCTGGTTTTTGTGTCTTTATCCCATCAGGCCAGTGGAGTATCAGTCCCCAACGTGGATGATCCCGAGGCCTTCCCAGCCCTGGCCTGAAGACGCCCTCTTGCACCGCCAGCCCACCCCATCAGCCCTTCCGGGCCCCTCCTCTACGAGGCTTGCATGCTTACCACATCTTCAACTATATAAGAAAACAAAGAGGAAAAAAGTGACATCAAAAGACTGTCATCCCGTACCACTCACACCACCCGAGGACTTAAATTTTACCCGTTTTAAAGGAGAAAAAAAAAAAAGAAAAGGACCTCTTGTTACACTGAAATTTTGTATTTAGGAACATGAAAGCAGGGATGTTTTCATATTATAATTTTTTCAGAGATTATGCATACTTCATTGATGATTTTGTGTGTGTGTGTGTGTGTGTGTGTGCGTGCTGCTTTTATGCATTTCTGCGATTAGTTTGAAGTGTGTATATTTACCCTCCTCACCCGAAGAGCCTTTGCACGTTCTTTGTCTTGACTTCAGCTCAGTATTATGGGGTCATATTTAGACTTTGTACTGGAGTTATTCTCTCCAGTAATAAATACACATTGATGTGGTAGCACTACATAAAAAAATTACATGCATTTGAAGTATAATTGCACAAGTCCTGAGTACCAATCTGTTTTTGCAAGGCACAGATTCAGGTTGAGTAACCAGGCAGAGTGGCGACTTGCTAAAACTCTGTATTTTCTCTGTTTATTGTGCAGTGAAATCAAATGCCTCTCTTCCTTTTTCGGTGATTGCCCTGTCGTTTTTATTATTTTGCGGACCAGTGGTTGGAAATGTTTCACAGCCCCTCATCCAGATGGTACAACCCATGCGTTTGGGGTATCCCAGGGCCCAAATGTATCTTTAGGCTGGTCCTCCTAGGTCATACAGACTTTACTACTTGGAACTCTAGGACCACTAAGCAAATATTGTTTTTAAGAGTATGTGTGAGTGTAGCAGCGTGTTTGTGTGTGTGTGTGTGTGTGGGGGGAGTGAATGAATTTGACAGCTAGTTACTTAGAATTTAAGTATTTCTCTACTACAAACTTGCTGAGAAGTGATTGTTCAGATGTAGGTGAGATTGGTAGCTAGACCGTGAACATATCTCGCTCTTTAGATTAACTGTGCCGTCTTTCAGATCTTGAAAGCATTTGGTTTAATCAGCACTAGTGATCAGATTGTCTCTTCCCCTTCTTTAAAACATTTTTTATTTGTATTTTATGAATACAGAAGCATCAATGCATAATTTGTCTGAAAGAAATGTCTGAGGTCATTGTGGAACAATCCAGCTACAGAATGTAATGTATGGTAATGGTGCTTTCAGCCATCTGTGTCTGCATTTCCAGCAAGCGTTTTTTTTTTTTTTTTTTTTTTTTTTTTTTTTTTTTTTTTTTCTTTTAATCAAAGCGGGTATATTTTGTGTGGGGGTTACAATGGGGGGGGTATGCTGATGACGCGATGGAGTGAATTTTAAAGCTTTACATGTCATGTGCTCTGTGAAGACTTGCTGGTGATGCTCAGATGCAGAGGGCTGGAGCAGTTTTCTCGTAGGACTGTTTGAGCCACATGACAAAAACCTTTCTCTGCAAACATCCCTGTTCTAATAAAGCGCTTTAGACGTGTTAACATGTATTCTGTCAGCAGCTGTGTTTGTCTGCCTTTAAAGGCCATACTTTGCTTACATTAGAGCTGTTGGTGGTTTTAATCACCCACCGGTGGGAGACTGAAGAGGGATTATGGTATGGGGTGGTCCACCCGTCCGTCTGGCTATTCTGCTATTGTGAAATTAACTCCTACAGTTTTGTTACGATTGTGTTGAAACTTGGTTCCAGGGTTTGATATATGCCGATGATGTGCATATTGCTATTTTACTCTGATCAGATAATTTGTGCAGGAATTATAAATCTTGAGGTCAAGATTCAAGGTTTTTATTTGTCAATACTACTATACGTACAAGACATACAGGAGAATTAAAATGGCGTTTCTCTCCAGTGGTGTGCGCAATATAAAAAACGAAAGGGATAAGGCTGGAAAAACAACAGCAGTCTTATGTACAGTAATGCTGCCTGTGTTGCAAATAGTGACAAAAGATAAACCCAGACCTCCCATAGTGCAAATAAAGATAATAAGTCCATCAACCCTATATACAGGAAAAGTAGAGTAGTAATGCTCGTAGTTGCAAGTTCAATGTGGTAGTGTAGGTGCAGACAGTGACAGACTGGACTGCACATGAATCTATTGCAATAACCGACAGCAGCAGATGTGGCATTTGTGCAAATGGTTGCAGTAAAGTGCAGAAACATACAGCAGCAGATGTTTACTGTTGGTGTGCCAGTCTTTCTGTGCAAACAGCTGAGGTAGTTATTGTGCAGGTGAGGGCATTACGGACTGGGGGGGGGGGGTGGCCAGAGTTCAGGGTTCTGATTGTCCTGATAGCAGTCTTGTGGAGTCGGCCCGGAGGCTCCGGTACCTTTTCCCCAAGGGCAGGGGGCTGAAGAAGGGAGTGTGCAGGGTGGGAGGTGTCGCCTGCAATGTTGATGGCTCTGTGGGTGAGGTAGCCGTCCGATAGCAGGGGCAGAGGGGCAGCGATTATCTTGCTGGCAGCTTTCACTGTGTGTTGTAATATCTTCTGGCAGGAGGCGGTGCAACTTCCATACCACACCGTGATGCAGTTGGTGAGGATGCTCTCAGTGGTGCCCCGGTAGAATGAGCACATGATAGGGGTTGGGACTTATGCTCTCCCGAGAGGTCAGTTTTTTCCTAAATCTTGTAAACACAGTAACTACTGAAATAAATGATGTAGGTTTTCCAAATCCATTCCATAGTTGCATCCAAGACAAATCTTGAACTGCTTACACCCTGACCAGACTGTGGGTTTGGGGTCAAAAGTAATATTCTATTTATACTATTGCTATAGAACAAGGGGTCAAAAGGTCAAGGTTGGCATTCCCTACGCCCTATTACTGTACAACAAGTAAAGCTAGGGTCACTGAATTTTGTACACAGGTTCACCCTGTGACCCTGAAGTGTGACTATGGCTTTGGCATTGCAAGGTCAAAGGTCAATGCCAAAATACCAAATAAACTATCTCAACAACAAAGAACGCTAGGATCACCAAACTTGATACATGGGTTTACCTGATTTTTGACTATGGTCTTGGGTTGAAAAGGTCAATAGTAACGTTCCCTTTGCACTATTACTGTACAACAAGTAAAACTATGGTCACCAAACTTGGTACACAGGTTCACCCTGAGTCCATGGCCTCTGACTATGGGTTTGGGGTCAAAAGGTTAAAGGTCAAGGTTAGTATTCCCGATGCCCTCAAACAACACAAGGGATAAAGCTGTTTGGTGACTTGCTACACAGGTTCACCTTGGGATGCGATCCTCACTACTATGGGTTGTATAAAATTATTTTTGTTGTATATTCATGGATGATAGACTTATCATAATTTGGTTCTGCCTCAATAATTATATGGAAAAGCTTAAACTGCTCTCCTTCAGTAATGTATTGGGATCTTCAAAGAAAATGGAGGCAGGGGATATTGCACTCGCCTCAGAGTGCTCATGTCTATTTATTACAGCAAATCAGCACATGGTGGCATCACTGAGCCAGAAAGGGCCTCGGCAGATCACGCTAAATGCTAATGAGACCTGTGGTAGTCACCACTAACCCTGCAGGTGAAATGGTGGTATTACAGGATGTCTGGAAGGACCCCAACTGTAAATTCAGTACAGATCTCAGCGCAATAAACTGGCTTATTTAGTATAATGCCATAACTACTTCTAAGCACCTTTTTCAGTATTTAAAAGAAGAAAAACTTCAAATTTCTCCTTTCAGGTTTTGGAAAGCTTTTTTTTGTGGATGCTTTAAATTTGAAAACAATTATTCCTTATAAACAACAACAAAAGCTACAGTTTCCAAATGCCTTATTTTCTCCAAACAGTCAGTGGTTTAGTTTTCATAAAAAAAGGACTGACTGGTTTAGCTGGAGTAATTAAAATCAAGATTGAATATGAAAAATGTACAGCAGACCATGAATAAACTAGTCTGTTTTTATGGTTTCATTGCAGAAAAAAAATATCTGATTAATGTGAATGCTGGGACTGAAGGAAAGCTCCACAAAGTAGTAAACCATTAAAAGCTTTGGATATGACATGCAGTTTATCAGGCAATAAATAGTTTTTATCAGCTATGGAGTTTGTGACAGCAGTGGTCACCTAATGGTGGACTCTGGACCCCGAGAGGTTGTAGATCAGATGGTAAAGGTTTAAAAAAATAAATGTTGCATACTAATGTTTTTTTTTTTGTGTGTGTCACAGGCAGTAGGACTTGTGAGGATAAATTGCCACAAAATCCAACAGAGGTAGTGCCCTCATAGCATTACATGATGATTTTTTTTGTCCTTTGTATTTAATTGCATCTGATCCAACATGGGCTCTATATTTTTTGTTTAAGCCTTTCAATTAATTTTTCTTCTTTCGACTGCTCCCTGTAATAGGAGTCGCCACAGTGGGTCAAGGGTTCACATATTTGATTTGGCGAGGATTTTACACTGAACGCCCTTTCTGACACAACAATCTTTCTTTTCCCCATTCTATTATGCTGAGCACCAAGCTACAAGGCAGAAAGGTGTTTTTTTTTTTTAAATGGTCTTTGGTATGACCATGCTGGGGTGTGAACCCACAACCTCCTGGCTGTGGGGCAGATATTCTGTCACTGGGTCACCATTCCGGTTGAGCTCATCAGTGAATTGATTTTTTTTAAATTCCTCCAACTGGATGAGTGGAGGTTTGGACCATGGTTTGGACGGTGCACAACAGGGACAGTTAATATGTGTCACTGGGGCAAAGGAGAGAAAAAAAAAACTTTGTGACAAGAAGGATGGGAATTCAAAAACGGATATCGGTATTTCAATTTGGATTACTTGCGTCATGCCAAACTTAACGTCTTTACGGGGAGAGGCAAAAAAAATTTTGGTGTTCACATGTTAATAGTTTGATCTCAGCAAAAGAAGTTTAGATCAGAGGACTGCAATGTTTATTTCAAGTAATTTTTATCCTCAAAAAAATCTGCATGATTTTATATCCTGGTGATGGGACAAGTATGTATAGTAAAATTTTGGTATTAATATTATGCTGTTAATTGATGTTTTAGTGACCTCCTCTAAAACGGGTGGGACATCTCAATTATGCAAAGAGCAATTCTGAGCAATTTTTGTCCCCCAAAAATCTACAAGGAGCCACAAAATATATTTGAACCTTAAAATAAAGGTAAAGTGGCTTAGTTATAACAACAAACTGCCATGTGAACTTTTGTGATGTTTTTTTAAATGGGGAGCTTTTGTCAACAGTAACCTCTTTCACCTACAGTTGTGAACACATTCTTAAATTTGCAGCTTTTAATGTAAGTAGAACTTTTTCTACATATTTGAACTTTTTAATGTAAAATTTGAAAAATGTTCCCATAAATTTGGGACAGTTTTCTCATATTGCTTTTTATCCCTCACCAGTTGAAGACCCCTTTGGGTGAAGACCGAAGGGGGATTATGTTATGGGGTGGTCCATCCATCCATCTGTCATACTTTTGTGAACTCAACTCCTCCTACAGTTTTGTCCCGATTGTTTTGAAACTTGGTACCATGGTTTGATATACACTGATGATGCGCATATTACCAAGTGACTCTGACTGGATGATTTTAGCGGGCATTATAGACCTTGAGGTCAAGGTCGGATGTCAGGTAAATTGTGTAAACAGATTAACTACTAAAAGAAATGATGTAGGCTTTTCAAATCCAATCCATAGTTGTCTCTAAGATAAATCTTGGATGGCTTACACCCTGATCTGGCTATGGGTTTGGGGTCAAAAGGTCAAAGATCAAGGTTAACATTCCAGTTGCACTTACTATAAAACGAGTAAAGCTACGGTCACCAAACTTGGTACACAGGTTCACCCTGATTCTATGACCCCTGACTATGGGTTTGGGGTCAAAGGTCAAGGTTATTGTTTCCTATGTTCTATTACGATTGAAGCTCTCTAGGGGTTGCCAGACTTGCTACACAGGTTTACTTTGAGATCCTGACCTACAACTGTGGGTTGTATACAACAGTTTTTGTTGTATATTCATGGATGATAGACATCAGAATTTGGGTCTGCACCAGTAAGTATATGGAAAAGTTGAAAACTGCTCTTATTCAGTGACATTATAGGGTCCTCAGAGAAAACTGAGGTGGGGGATATACTTGCTCCAGAGTACTCTTGTTAATTGTAAACTTACAGGTTTTATTAACATAAGCAAAGAGTGTCCATGGTCTCATCTTTTTTTGTATATTTTGTTTTCTCAAGACAAATTAAGACACAATAATCCTTTATTAGTCCCACATCAGAGAAATAACAGTATTGCAAATAATGGCTTATTACAAAAGGGCTTGTGAGCTCAGTAAAATAGAACTGGGGGAGATAATGGAGACCACCACTGCGGTCATCTTCCAGAATTTCTCTGAAATGTTTATTTTTTCCTGGTAAAACGTTTCATTTTTTATTTTTTTTTTTAAAATAAAGTTTGCAATACTTGTAAATTTGCAACATAAGTCACGGGGGAAAAAGAGCCACGTGTGTCTCCATAGCTGCAGGTTGCACCCCAGTACTGTAGCTTTTTGATAGAATTAAACTGCTGTTTAAAAAAAAAAAAAAAGGTAAAAAAAAAAATAATCAAGAAATCATTCATTTCTTTTTCCGCCTTTCGTCTGGTTTTACGTCACGTTGGTGTACGCGTGCGCAGAAGGAGCCCTCCGCTGCCGTTGCATTCCGCGGCTGATTATGGCGGCGAAGCGCAAACTGGTAAATGACGGTGGCAGGAGCCAGCTGGCCGCGGAAGCAGATTCCGCCTCCGAGAACATCACACCTGGTGACTCCCCCACGGTGCTGCCGAAGCTGCTGGCGGCGGCGTTTTACGGTGTCGGCTCATTCCTCATCGTGGTTGTCAACAAAAGCGTCCTGACGAACTACAGGTAAACTACAGAGTCCGAGTGTGAGCACGTTTATAGGGACAGATGGTCCGGTGTGCGGAGGTTTAGTTATGTCTGGAAAAGATCCACACAGAAGAACATGGTCCCGGTAAACCGCTACACTGTACACTCACTTCCCGACCGGAGTACACACATGCACACCTGAGGCTGCTGATAAGAGATATGCAGAGGTAAATGTTGGCCTTTTATTTAGCATTTTCTCGAAATTCAACTTTACTGAGTAAAAAAAAAAAAAAGTTTAAAAAAAGGTACTTTCACTCAAGCACACATTTCGTGTACAAGACAATTCAAAAGTGCTTTACATGAAACATTAAAGCAAGTTGCAAAAGGAATGCATACGAATTTAAAAGCAAGCTAAAACAAAAACAAGCTAAAATAGAATAAGACAAAGTGCAAGAAATAAAAGTTACAGTACGTTGTGGGAGACTTAACAGTTGTTCTACTGAAAGGCAGCAGCAAATAGGAAAGTTTTTAACTTTGATTTAAAGCAGCTGAGAGTTTCAGCAGCCCTGATGCTTTCTGGGAGTTTGTTCCACATGTGAGGAGCATAAAAACTAAACGCTGCCTCACCATGTTCGGTTCTCACTCTGGCCACAGATAGTAGGCTTGACCCTGACGACCTGAGGGCTCTGGGTGTTTTGTAATGGACCAGCAGATCTGAAACGTATTTTGGCCCTAAACCATTCACAGCTTTATAAACCAACAGCAGTATTTTGAAATCTATTCTTTGTATTGATATAATGTCAATACAAAGATAACACAGGGTTACAAAAATAATTTTTACCTCCCCCAAGGAGGTTATGTTTTTACCAGGGTTTGTTTGTCTGTTACCAACATAACTCAAAAAGTTTTGAACGGATTTTGATGAAATTTTCAGGAAAGGTGTGTAATGGCACAGGGAACAGATGATTAGATTTTGGTGATGATCTGAGAGTGCATACCTCCACCAAGGGCTTTGTTTGTATTTGTGCAGCAGGATTACACAAAAACTACTGGATGGATTTGGATGAAATTTTCACCAGAGGTGGTTCTTGGCCTAGAGAGGAACCCATTATATTTTCATGATGATCTGAGAATGCATACATCAGCCAAGGCTCTTATACCAGACAGGTACAGAGGATTGCTACCTCTATTTTAAATGACTCCCACCCTTTGCACTGCCACTTTCAGCTTCTTCCCTCCAGACGGAGGTTTGCTGTTCCAAAAAGTAAAACCCAGCGCTACAAAAGCAGCTTTGTTCCTGCTGCTGTTAAAAGAGTTGAACAAGATGTAACAATATATTGCACATAATTTAGTTACCTATTTATTAGACATGGCTGGACCCTTTGCAGTTTGCATATCAGCCCCATTTAGGAGTTGAAGATGCTGTCATCTGCCTGCTGCAGCGAGCCCATCTGCACCTGGATGGTGGAGGAGATACTGTGAGAATCACTTTTTTTTTTGATTTCTCCAGTGCCTTTAACACCATCCAGCCACTGCTGCTGGGCAAGAAGCTGCGGGTGATGGGGGTTGACATCTCTGTGATCTCCTGGATTACCGACTACCTGACAGGCAGACCACAGTTTGTCAGGCTGGGCAGTGTCTTGTCTGGAGTGGTGGCTAGTGATATGGGAGCGCCACAGGGGACTGTGCTCTCTCCTTTTCTTTTTACCTTATACACCACTGACTTTCAGTACAACACTGAGTCATGCCACCTGCAAAAATTCTCTGATGACTCAGCTGTTGTGGGGTGTATAAGAGGAGGAGAGGAGGGGGAGTACAGGGCACTGGCAGACAGATTTGTGGAGTGGACGGAGAAGAACCACCTGAGGTTGAATGTCAGCAAGACCAGGGAGATGGTGATTGACTTCAGGAAGAGGAAGGCTCCTTTTCAGCCACTGCAGATTAGGGGGGAGGATGGGGGAGTGGTTGAGGACTACAAATATCTGGGTGTCAGGATCAGCAGCGGGTTGGACTGGAGATCCAACACCGATGCTGCGCACAAGAAGGGGATGAGCAGACTCTACTTCCTGAGAAAGCTGAGATCCTTCAACGTGTGCAGCAGGATGCTGGAGCTTTTCTACCAGACTGTTGTCGCCATCGCCATCTTCTTTGCTGCTGTCTGTTGGGGTAGCAGTATCAGGGCCAGAGATGCCAACAGACTTGACAAGATCATCAAGATGGCTGGCTCTGTAATTGGTCTCAGACTGGAGACCTTTGAGACAGTGGTGGAGAGGAGAACACTAAAACTGCGATCCATCATGGACAATCCTGATCATCCCCCTCCACCACACACTAGATAGACAGTGAAGCACTTTCTCCAGTAGACTACTACAGCTTCGTTGTCGAACGGCCAGGTACAGGAAATCTTTCCTGCCACATGCAATTTCACTGTACAATAACCCACTATGATGTTGTATTCTGGCATAGCTATGCTGCCACACTGCACCTTACAGACTAACTGGTACATCACTTTTCACTCTGCTCCTGATAGTCCTTCTTTGTGCAATGGGATGATTCATGTGTTTATACAGGTCATCATCATATATTAAGCTATGATGTATATAGGTTTTATAGTTGTTAGTTTTTACTTTCCATGGGTAAATCCCTTTGTCTGTCATGTGTGTGTTTCTGTTGTTTGGCTGTCAACTGTCATGCTGCTGTTACACTGTAATTTCCCAGTTTGGGATCAATAAAGTACATCTATCTATCTATTAATTTTATTTTATATTTACTTATTTTTGTAGGTTTTTTATTTGGGTTCTAAATCTTTTATTGGGTTTTAGACTTTTGAGTTTTTAACCTCTTTGACTAGTCTTTAACTTTTTAATATGACCCTTCTCTCTTATCTCTTTGTTTTTTCTCTTATCTCTTTGTCCTATGTCCTGATTGGTGGAGCCTTGAGTACTTTTGTCATGTTTATAGTCAGCTTCATGTGTGCCTGTGTTTGTGTTCTTGTTGAATGTAATTGTGGTTTGTAAATATAGATGTCACCTGACTGCAAAACAAATGAATCAGTGAATTCCAAAAGGGCCCAAGTCCACACTTTTTCAAAACCCAGATATTACATGTTTAATGAACTTTAAGAGACAAGCTATCTGATTATGTGCAAAAACGTCCCAAGTCAACTTTAATGCATTGACTATTCACAGCATTGTTTATGCATTGAGTGCAAGAGAGACCCAAGTCCAGGACTTGGGCCCTTCCTGCATGGATTAAACTTAGTCATAGGTGGCAGCACCAGTCATCCAAGATGTTCAGAAATTGGCGAAATATCTTTCACCAGAGGCTCAGCAGTTCCTCAGTAATTTAACAGTTTGTGATGCTAAGCGTGAAGATGAGTCTGACTTTGACGATTAGTTACCAGTAGATGGACCTCTATGTTAATCTGCCCACTTTTAGATGAAAATCTCATTTGCTGGCAGTTATCAAAACAATAGTTTGAATATAAAGTGATCATAAAAGGTGTTCAAAACATGGCATAATTAAAAAAAAAAACGTTTTCAACATGTGAGAAATAGATGTTATGCGCTTCTTTTCATATGTTCTTATTGTTTAATTCAAGAAGGGCCCAAGTCCAGGGACTTTAGTTTGCCAATCCTCTGAAATTAAAAAAGTGAAATGCTTCATATTATAGCATTTCTAAGCTATGGCCTTGTGCTATATCTGAGTAAAGTATGAACCATCTGGCATAGACTACCTTTGACATATGCAATTTATTTGATTTCCTGCAAAAACATATTTCTTGGACTTGGGCACCTTTTGAATTCACCGATTCAAATCTACCTACATATACAAATAAAGTAACCTGAACCTTATCTTCTCACAGTGTGTTAGCAACAATACTCCAAAACTGATGGACTGACTTTGATGCAATTTTCACCACAAGTGGCTATAGGCCTACACACAAACCCATTACATTTTGGAGGTGATCCATGAGAAACGGAAGGAGCCTTGGCGGAGGTATGCACTCTGAGTGCTTTTCTAGTTTTGTAAGTTGTCTGTGTTTTTTCAACTGATTTAAGACAATTTTGCACCGCTGAATCCAAGAATGACATCCATTTCTCTCGATCAGGTGCTAAGTAAAAACCTGTACTTACTTAGTACTGTGCATGTACTTACCTTTATATAAAGGTAAGTACATGTAAATTTAATGTTACGTCATCATTGTTCAAAATTCAGAGAATTTCAAGACATACAGAATTTTGCATCATATAAAGCGAAAATACCTGTACATGTAAACAAAAACGTATAAAACAACATGTGGCCATAATTCAAAAAGTTGACCTGATTGAGCAAAACCAATGTGATTTTTGGATTCAGCACATCAAAATTGTCCTAAATCAGCTAAAAACACTTAGACAATAAATTTGGTGTTGACCAGTGTAATCATTAGTTTTCAGTTCTAGTACTTCTACTTCTTTCTTCTTTAAAACCTGCAACATGGAATCATGCAAGATTAAAAAAAGTCTAACAGCTTCATGTATAGTTATACATATTATATATACATATAGTAATAATAATTTTTTTTCCTCGCAAAGTAGAATTTAATTCATAAACACTGCATACAATTTCAGATAATCTAGATTTGTATTATGACTAACAAAATTATGTGAAAAACTAGTTAACATTTTAAGTGCAAGTAGCAAAAGGTGCCATGCTAAAGTATTAAAAAAGCTATGCCAATGAAATTTTTGTATTTATTTTTGCATGTATTGCATCTATCAGTGGCTGCTCTACACTTTATCTGTCATTTTGACAGAGGGTTGTTAAAATTCTCTCAATTTATTACTACCTGTCATTTTTATTTTTCAGCAATAAGATGTTAACTTTTGTTTTTGTCTGCATGTTGAGTTTTAATGAATGAATGAATCTATATTTTGGATAGATTAAAAGAAAGGGCTGCACGGTGGCACAGTGGTTAGCACCGTGGCAGCACAGTTTACCCTCGGCCGGGGGATCGCAGGGATCATGAGATCGTGGGTTCGATCCCTGCCCCCGGCCAACAGTGATCTGTGTGAAGTTTGCATGTTCTCCCCGTGTTTGCGTGGGTTTACTCCGGGATTTCTCCGGTTTCCTCCCACATGCTAAAAACATGCAGGTTAGGGAGTTAAGGGGCGCTTGTGCACGCAGCGACCGGCAGCTGGTGGCTTGTCACCGGGCTGCAGAACAAATCTACCTACGGGTACAAAATAAGTAAAAAAAAAAAAGGAACAGAATAGTATAACAAAGGGGAAAAAAATCTATAACAAGGTCAAATTAAACAATAACTCCTCTGATTATACAGTTCAACATAAATTATCCAAAATGGGTGATGGCTGAAGCCGCAGCTTATATTGCCCACCCATGTTCCATCCAAGAATTCAAAAGAAAAACAAAACAAGAGCGATTACAATTCGGAACATAGCTAAGACAAAATGTGACATAAAAAAAACAACTAAGCAACAGCACAACACAGACTGGATTCAGACTGGACATAATTCTTATGTGATTTTACATGTCATCTTGTATATATGTTTGGAGTATTTCTTCCTTTAGCTTTTATTTAAATTGTCCAAGCATTGTACATGATTTTAATTCAGGTCCAAAAACATTCCACAATCTGACTCCTTGCACTGAGACAGTGTTGCTTGGTGGTAGTTCTCACTGAAGGTTTTTGAAATATACATGTTCCTCTGAAATGATATTGTTTCTCCCTTATTTGGAACAACTTTTGGATATTTGCGGGCAGTGATAGATTCTTCACTTTAAACGTTATTACTGCAGTTTTAAAGTCAACCAGATCTTTCAACTTGAGAACTTTTAAGAAAAAGTGGGTTTGTTGGTTCCCTGTAAGCAGCTTTATTATTCTAATAGCTCTCTTCTGAAGCATAAAGATTGGATATATGTTTGTTTTATATGTATTTCCCCATACTTCAGTACAATATGTCATGTATGGGAGTATTAATGAATGATACAAAGTATATAGTGTGGGTTGATTCAGCAAATATTTCACTCTGTGTAGTATTGCGATTGATTTGGATATTTTACCTTTAATATAATTAATATGTGACTTCCAGCACAGTTTATTATCAATTATTACTCCAAGAAATTTAATTTCGGATACCCTTATATCAGTCCATAACCAGGAAACAGGCGGGAAACATCTGTGCTGACCCATCACACCCCGGCCACAAACTGTTTGAACTTCTGTCTTCTGGTCGTCGTTACAGATCACTGAAGGTCAAAACCACCCGTCACAGGAACAGTTTCTTTCCTCAAGCCATCACTCTGATGAACTCCTAACATTCACCTAGTCCTACCTGTTGCTGTACTCATGACTTTTCATCCATTATTACATTGCACATAACTCTCACACTGCTTTTTACTTCATTCACATTATATCACTGAATCTGAGTTCACATTGAAATACTGTGACTGTATATTTTTTCATATATTTCTGCAAAGTGTGGTTAGTCTGAGTAAATA
The DNA here is from genome assembly GCA_020510985.1 of Pholidichthys leucotaenia. Lineage (NCBI taxonomy): Eukaryota > Metazoa > Chordata > Actinopteri > Cichliformes > Pholidichthyidae > Pholidichthys > Pholidichthys leucotaenia. Next base: position 170,635,036 of record CM035846.1, read on the forward strand.
ACTGCATATATTCCTGTATATATTTGCATCCTTTTATAGAAACGTGGACAGACTGTAATTTACTGTACATACTCTGTTGTCATTGAATCCTTATTTAAATCCTCCACCTGAACAACGAGAGCAAGTTTTTAGCCAAAGTCAAATTCCTTGTATGTGTTGTGCATACTTGGCCAATAAAGCTGATTCTGATTCTGATTCTTTCAATCGCTACACCATTTACACTGAGTTTAGATACTGAGTTGTTGTGATGGTTGTTAAAAATTATAAATTTTGTCTTACTTAAATTGAGCATTAATTTGTTTGAAGCGATCCACAGTTTAAGCTTTCTTAATTCCTTTCCGAGTGTATCCAAAAGTTGTTCCAAATTGCTTCCACTGCATAATAAATTAGTGTAATCTGCAAACAATACTAAATCCATTTTTTCCGAAACTTTACATATGTCATTTATATACATATTGAATAACAATGGCCCCAAAACTGAACCCTGTGGGACTCCGCAAGTAACCTTCAGTAACTGTGAGTTTTTGCTACCAACACATACATACCGATACCTGTTCTTTAAGTAACTACATAACCAGGACAGTGCTACCCCCCCCAATACCATAATTTTATAGTTTCTTTAATAATAATTTATGATCCACTGTATCATTTCCATCTTGCTACAATGCTCCGCACTTTGTATATATATTTATATACACTACCGTTCAAAAGTTTGGGGTCACTTAGAAATTTACTTATTTTTGAAAGAAAAGCGCTGTTTTTTTCAACGAAGATAACTTTAAACTAATCAGAAATACACTCTAATATCTAATATACATTGCTAATGTGGTAAATGACTATTCTAGCTGCAAATGTCTGGTTTTTGGTGCAATATCTACATAGGTGTATAGAGGCCCATTTCCAGCAACTATCACTCCAGTGTTCTAATGGTACAATGTGTTTGCTCATTGCGTCAGAAGGCTAATGGATGATTAGAAAACCCTTGTGCAATCATGTTAGCACAGCTGAAAACAGTTTAGCTGGTTAGAGAAGCTATAAAACTGACCTTCCTTTGAGCAGGTTGAGTATCTGGAAAAAATTATTATTTCAAATACAAATCATTATTTCTAACCTTGTCAATGTTATCTATATTTTCTATTCATTTTACAACTCATGGTGGTAAATAAGTGTGACTTTTCATGGAAAACACAAAATAATTGTCTGAGTGACCCCAAACTTTTGAACGGTAGTGTATTTATGTGTACGTATGTATATCCACTGCTCTTATTTTCGTATCTTCTTAATTATTGCTCTGAGTGTTGCTATCCCTGTGCTGTTGCAATCCTGGAATTTCCCCATTGTGGGACTAATAAAGGCTTAGCTTATCTTATCAACTGCTTTTTTAAGATCCAGGAATACCCCAACTGAATACTCTTTATTTTCAGCGGCAGTTGATATTTTTTCTATAAATTCCATTAGAGCAAATGCAGTTGTCCTCTTGTGTCTGAACCCATATTGCTGCTCACACAATAAATTATTCTTCATTATAAAGTTGTCAATTCTCTCACAGAATATTTTTTCAAGTATCTTGGAAAATTGCGGCAATAGTGAAATAGGTCTATAGTTTGAAAATTCCCCTCTTGTCACCTGTCTTGTTTATCGGAATTACTTTAGCTATTTTCATTGCACTGGGAAGTATACCTGTTTGGAGAGACAGCTTACAAATATACGTCAGTGGCTTCACTAAGCAATCAATCGGTGTTTTTGATTTTGTATTTTTGATTTTGTATACTTTATTGATCCCCAGAGGGGAAATTGAGGGCATCCACCTGGATGGATGAAGCAGCCACGGTACGGCGCTATCCCTTTACCATTCACACACACATTCACACCTAGGGCCACTCAGGTTTCCTGTGGGAGGAAACCGGAGAAATCCCGGCGTAAACCCACGCAGACACGGGGAGAACATGCAGACTCCACACAGATCATTGTTGGTCAGGGGCTGGGATCGAACCAGGGATCCCATGGCCAAGGGTGAGTTGCTGTGCTGCCACAGTGCTAACCACTGCGCCACCGCACTGCCCGTAGTGCGGTGGTAGTTCTGTGTGTTAACTTTCCTTTCCCCATTCTATTATGCTGAGCACCAAGCTAGAAGGCAGAAAGTACCATTTTTATATGGTCTTTGGTATGACCTGGCTGGGATTTGAACCCACGACCTCCCGGTTGTGGGGTGGATCCTCCCCACAATAAACTGATTACTGGGAATAAACCGATAATGGCAATAATCAGTTTTGTCGTGTTTACAGGCACTGAATAAATGGATTATTGGAGGGTAAACCACTTGAGTTAATGACCCAGGTAACATGGCCTTTATCGGATTATTCTGTGTACATGGCCATTTGAATAATCAGATAAATCCAGAAATCTAATCATAACCGGTTTATTGGTGTGCATGTAAACATGGTCATTGACTGGTTGGTTTGGTCAGGGGACTTCAACATGCAACGCTCTAAGGCAGGGTCAGAGTGGGACCAGTTTTCAGCCCGGGAGTTTCATGCCCAAGACCAGCTCATGTTTTCTTTTTTGTTGTTGTTTTTTTCCTGGTGGAGAAAATTGGAGCAAAAGTTCTATTTCTATCCAATAATTTTTTTTTTGTAGACATGTTTTGACAAGAATATAGGACTTAAATAATAGTTCACTTCAGTAAACCAACTGTCAAATGAGAAACTGAAAGATAAATGACAACTGCAACATCAGTTCAGATTTACGGAAACAAAACAGCTATTTATTAGACAACTTTAACCTAGTATTTATTTCATGTTTTTTTGTTTTTTTAAGGATTAGGTTTTTGTATGTAGCACCTTGGGTTTATGAATGTGAAATGTGCTGTACACAAAACTGATTCAAGTATATTCATCAAATGAATTTTGAGTTACCTTACAGGCCATTTTCATTTTAATCCACAATGTCATCACTATAGTTGTGAACATCTAGGTTTCCTATAGGCCTGTACATCTTCAGTTGTGACCTGTAGGTTTCATTAATAAACAATGAACATGGAACAACATAGTACCTTAACTTATAAGTATCATTATCTTTGAGTACACAGACCTGCATGTATTTAAACAGGACAAAAAAAAAAAAACTATATAGGGAAATTACAAGAAATGCACTCAGATGTTCATCTTTTTGTTCTATGATATCATTACTGACACTGAAGTGACATGACACTGTATATACTTCTATTATATATTATTGTAATATTACTGTTTAGATTGACATTACTCTGAGCAGCATGTGTGCATGTTACACCATGATAGATAAGATAAGATAAGCCTTTATTAGTCCCACAACGGGGAAATTCCAGGATTGCAACAGCACAGGGATAGCAACACTCAGAGCAACAATCAGAAGGCAAGAAAAAAAAATAAAAAATAAAAACAAGCAAGCAAGAGCAGCTAATATACATATGTACATATTACTATAAAATATATATATACACACACACACACACACAGACACACAGTGCAGAGCATTGTAGCTAGATGGAATAAATATGTAAATATATAAACACCCACAGTATGGAGCATTGCAGCTAGGTGGAATAAATATGCAAGTATATAAACACACACAGTGCAGAGCAATGTAGCTAGATGGAATAAATATATAGATATATAAATATAAACACACCCAGTGCAGAGCATTGTAGCTAGATGGAATAAATATGTAAATATATAAACACACACAGTGCAGAGCATTGTTGCTAGGTGGGATGAAACAGCATAACCGTCTATTTAGTTATCCTACATGGTATGATTATGTGCCCATACATATTCTCACCCTCCATAGCGACCGGTATGTTCCTAGTTGTATGCCGGAGAGGACCATTGTGTAAGTCTATTGCATCTTTTGCATTCAAAAAAAAACCAAAAAAAAACTATTAGTTTGTTAGCCGTGTCATCGTTCAAGATTTGTGGTTATATCCTGTTTATCCTCCTGATTGTCTGACTGAACAACCTCTTTGTGAGTAATTAGGAGATGGTGTACCTGAGCAGTAGGCAGTTTGAAGGGGGATGGGGTGGGGGGGTGTTATCCCCCTTGTTAGCAAAAGACCCAAATCACCCCCGAGTTCAGCTGTTATCCCTCCATCCCACTGAAGAGGGTAAGGATAGCACAGTTGTAGACTGCATTTATGTACTCAAATAGCTTTTTCACAAAGTTGGACTTTCATGACACCTGCGGATTTTGTATAATTTTCCTTAGACTAACACTTCTAAGAGGAAAATGTCCCAATTGATGACAGTTTATCACAAAAGTGGCAAATTTATAGGAAAAAAGTACTAAACTTATTAGAAAACTCACAAATTCACTAGAAAGAAGTTATAAATGTCCAAGAATGTTTACAAGAAAACCTCACTAATTGCATATACAGTGATGTGAAAAAGTGTTTGCCCCCTTCCTGAGTTCTCATTTTTTTGTATGTTTGTCACACTTAAATGTTTCAGATCATCAAACAAATTTAAATATTAGACAAAGATAACACAAGTAAACACAAAATGCAGTTTTTAAATGAAGGTGTTTATTATTAAGGGGAAAAAAAATCCAAACCTACATGGCCCTGTGTGGAAAAAGTGATAGTGTTAACAGATAGTGTTAACAACACACCTGCCACAGATGATCAGATTATCATGATATTCACATCAATTAATTTTCCTTCCAACTAGAACACCAGCCTATGAGTGAAGCAGCCCACCAGGAATCCAATCCAGGCCTGCTCTAAGGCTTAAAAATGTAAAAGTTTCGTTGTGGAAAAAAGATGAATTGGTGCATGGAGAGAGTTGAAATAAAGAAATCTGACTGGATGTTGTCTTTGTTCCTTTAATCTTTGCAAAGATGACCAGAGCACACAAGAGTCTAGAGCAGTGTGGTGGTGAAGTAAGAGCGTGAGTTGTATTTACGGTTCCTCTGTGACTGAATCAAGGGCAGGTGTGAGAGAACACAGCTCCACCACAAAGCCAGGTAAAGATATGAGATAGTGAGGAGGCCCTGAGCGTAGCTAGATAAGACAGGTGATGGTTTTGCATACAGGCAAGGGGAAGAGAGCAATCTGCATCACAGAGAACAGTGGTGTTTAACTTACAGAGGACAATGAGATTTGCTCAGTCTACTGAAGAATCTACCAAAGACAGTGGTGTATGGTCAACCTTTAAGTAAAAGAAACAATAAAAAAAAAAATCCACTTAAGTTTACAAGGAAAAAATCTCAACTTTATAAGAAAACCTTGAAACACACATTTTCAAGAAATAACTAGCCAGTTTACAAGAAAAAGTCAGAATAAATACTTTAAATTTTTGAAAAAAAAATGCAAAGAAAGAAAATTTCTAAATTTATGAGAAAAGTACAATTTTTTGAGAGGAAGTTGCTAAAAATTGCAAAATTAAGATAAAGGGGGAAAGTACAATTTAAAAAAATGTGCAAATTTACAAGAAGTCTTAAAGACACACTCTGGTGGCTATAAATCCCCTATAAAAACAAATCTACATTGTCTAAAATGGTATCTTATGCCCTTTTTTTCTACAAAAAATCCTTTCATTGTCTTACAGGTTCATGTCATGCCCCTCTTTCAAACACCAGTATCGGTGACTAGACCCAACCCACATACCACAAGGCTAATAGTGGCTAGCGCTATATTAAACAGCATAAATCCTGTGATAAAAAGACTTGCTGATTGAAGGACATGCCCAGTTGTATGCACAGTAGCCCAGGATAATGACTGAAACTGCATTGGTCCTTAAAAGCAGTTTAATGGTAAAACCAGTCTTAATTTGGGTCAAATTTTCAAAGCAGTTTGTTAAAAAATGCATAGTTACGTCACCAAAAATGCTCCGTCTCAACTCGCCTTTTCTCAGGGGGCGGGGCTTACATGAAACTTTTCAGCAAAAAAACAGATGTGAGACATTTGAGTGATTTTTGCTCTTGATATGTCTTTTAAGTCAAAAAACATGTTACAGACCTGTTAACAAGGGGGGGGGGAACTCAATTTTTGGCAAAGTGTCACTTTGGTTCCATGCAGATTTTTTTGGACAAAAATTTCTTAGTAGAGGTTGCCCATTCATAGTTTAGATGGTCAAAAAGGAGCTAACTCAAATAATGTAGTTAACACAGTACCACTGTCAAAGTGTTATTGTATGCACTTTAATTTCCCCATCACCAGGACTTAATAAAAACTGCCTGTAAAGAATCATTCATCAAAAACATGTCAAGAAGTTTGCTGTCTTTGCCCAAAATTTGAAAAAAAAAAAAAAGTCCCCTCTGTGGACTGCCACTTTATCGTGGTGGAGGGTTTGTGTGCCCTAATGATCGCAAGAGCTAAGAGCCCAAGAATGCATGGTTACTTTCTTCGATCACGTCTCTACAAGAAGGGACTGAGATCTAGCAGAAAACTACCGGGGTCTCTCTGTCATAGCAACACTGTCTAAGCTTTTATCTATGGTGGTTATCCAAAGAGTACAGCCAGCCTACAACTGCATTCTATTGCCTACACAGTTTGGATTCAGAAGCAATCAATCCACCTGTGATGCAATCTGTATTGTTCGACATATGCTGGAGAAAGAACGGAACCCACTCTTTGTATGTTTCATTGACCTCAAGGCGGCATATTATTGGCTCCCACGGGATGTGCTCTTTCACATTCTAGAGATTTGTCTTCAGTGCCCTAAGCTAATCTTCATCATCAAGGCCTTGTACACCGGCACAATGGCCTGCATAAAGGGTGCTAGCCAATATTTCAACACTTACGTAGGGTGTCAAGGTGCACTTGAAAGTCCAAGCATCTTTAATGTGTACTTGGACTTTGTCATGAGCAGTGTTGGGCAAGTTACTAAAAAATAGTAACTAGTTAGTTACTAGTTACTTCTTTTCAAAAGTAAATGAGTTACTTACCAGTTACTGCATGATTAAAGTAACTAGCTACTTGGAAAAGTAACTTTCACGTCACTTTTAAATGCATACTTGAATCATCTTGCACACATACAGTTGTGTGAAAAAGTGTTTGCCCCTTCCTGATTTCTCATTTTTTTGTTTGTCACACTTAAATGTTTCAGATCATCAAACAAATTTAAATATTAGATAAAGATAACACAAGTAAACACAAAATGCAGTTTTTAAATTAAGGTGTTTATTATTAAGGGGAAAAAAATCCAAACCTACATGGCCCTGTGTGAAAAAGTGATTGCCCCCCTGTCAAAACATAACTGTGATTTATCACATCTTTGGAAAGCTGAGTTCAATTTCTCTAACCAAACCCAAGCCTGATTATGGCGACACCTGTTCTCAATCCAGAAATCACTTAAATAGGATCTGCCTGACAAAGTGAAGTAGACCAAAAGATCCTCAAAAGCTAAACATCATGCTGCGATCCAAAGAAATTCAGGAACAAATGAGAAAGTAATTGAGATCTATCAGTCTGGAAAAGGTTATAATGCCATTTCTGAAGCTTTGGGACTCCAGCGAACCACAGTGAGAGCCATTATCCACAAATGGCGAAAACATGGAACAGTGGTGAACCTTTCCAGGAGTGGCTAGCCGACCAAAATTACCCCAAGAACGTGCAACGACTCATCCAAGAGGTCACAAAAGACCCCACAAGAACATCCAAAGAACTGCAGGCCTCACTTGTCTCAGTTAAGGTCAATGTTCATGACTCCACCATAAGAAAGAGACTGGGCAAAAATGGCCTGCATGGTAGAGTTCCAAGACAAAAACCACTGATGAGCAAAAAGAACATAAAGGCTTGTCTCAGTTTTGCCAGAAAACATCTTGATGATCCCCAAGACTTTTGGGAAAATACTCTGTGGACTGATGAGACAAAAGTTGAACTTTTTGGGAAGGTGTGTGTCCCATTACATTCAGCATAAAAGTAACACAGCATTTCAGAAAAGGAACATCATACCAACAGTAAAGTATGGTGGTGGTAGTATGATGGTCTGGGGGCTGTTTTACTGCTTCCAGGAGCTGGAAGACTTGCTGTGGTAAATTGAACCATGAATTCTGCTGTCTACCAAAAAATCCTGAAGGAGATTGTCCGGCCATCTGTTTGTGACCTCAAGCTGAAGCGCACTTGGGTTCTGCAGCAGGACAATGATCCAAAACGCACTGGCAAGTCCACCTCTGAATGGCTTAAGAAAAACAAAATGAAAACTTTGGAGTGGCCTAGTCAAAATTCTGACCTGAATCCGATTGAGATGCTGTGGCATGACCTTAAAAAGGCAGTTCATGCTCAAAAACCCTCCAATGTGGCTGAATTACAACAATTCTGCAAAGATGAGTGGGCCAAAATTCCTCCACAGCGCTGTAAAAGACTCACTGCCAGTTATCGCAAATGCTTGATTGCAGTTGTTGCTGCTAAGGGTGGCCCAACCAGTTATTAGGTTTAGGGAGCAGTCACTTTTTCACACGGGGCCATGTAGGTTTGGATTTTTTTTTTTCCTTAATAATAAACACCTTCATTTACAAACTGCATTTTGTGTTTACATGTGTTATCTTTGTCTAATATTTAAATTTGTTCGATGATCTGAAACATTTAAGTGTGGCATACAAAAAATGAGAAATCAGGAAGGGGGCAAACACTTTTTCACACCACTGTAGCAAGATCAAGGGCCCCTTGTTCTCATCAGAAAAAAGAAGAAAAAGAAAACTGATGAGGAAAAAAAGTCTCATCCTACAGAGAAAACATGTCTCAGATTTACACAAACTATTGTCATCAGTAGAAAGTCAGAAATTTAGTAGAAATAAAGCTATAAATTCACAGAGAAAATTTTGGACCCCCTGGTGGGCCATTTTTGGCCCATGAGCTTTATGTTTGACACCCCTGTACCAGCCCATTAAAAATGCATATTTAGAGGATTTACTTCCATGAAATAGTTGCATATCACAACAGTATGTAAATGAATAAGATAAAATAAAGCAGAAAGCACAGATAAATGAAAGTTCATCTTAAAGTGCTGATGACACGTTTTTTGACATTTTTCAGCATGTTGTGTAAACACAAAAGTCATTGTCTATGATCAATATAATATTTACAACAGTGCCTGCATAAACTAGTTATCATCAAAAAACCGCAGCCGCTGACTGGACTCTGGTGCGCCCACCGAATTAAGGGCGGCACCCCAATGACGTAATCGACAGAACGGACTCCGGTGTTGTTCACTAGAATGACAGCAGCTTTGTAGCTCACAGCTTCTCTGGTTTCTTGTTTTAATTTTACGGCTATGCCTTCGCGTTGTGTCGCAGGCTCAGATAAACCTCAAGCCATGAAAGACCACATCACACTCTTCAGCTTCAACTGTCATAAGCCTCCTCGTGTGCTTCTCGTGCACTTTTAGGCAGGAGGAGCACACGAGGAGGGGAAGGATTAATGGATTTACGTGCAGCTTTTTTTTTTTTTGGATTTTTGTATACTTTATTGATCCCCAGAGGGGAAATTGAGGGCATCCACCTGGATGGATGAAGCAGCCACGGTACGGCGCTATCCCTTACTTTGACCTACTTTCTGTGATCCCATGCTGACATCTCACTGGTCCGGCCACGTCCCCTCTCTCATTATCACCAGCTGATTCCCCTTCCGCTGATCATGTTTCCCAGTCCTCACCCAGGTGCTTCTCATTACACCATCACCAGCAGTACGTTACTGGCAAACGGCCACGAAGTACATGCACTGCTGGTCCATAGTATCGTCATCTTTGCTGTTAATCTGCGAGTATTTTCAGCACTCTCACGACGTTAGTCACTCCATGTTTGCAGTGGTTCTCATGCGTCCTTGAAGCGATGTCGGCTCTGGGGCGCACCTGTGGCTAACACGTCTCCTCTCACTTGTTCTCTGGGCGATGCCAGCCCCCGAACGCCATCAGTAAGTGTGTTTGTGGGTTTTTTTTTTTTTTTTACGTCTTCACCTTTTTGGGAATTGTCTGTCGTTCTATATTAAATGTGCTGTGGTGAACCCTGCACATACATCCTCGTTATTTCATGGAGAGGGATCTCCGTGCCCTGCGTAAGAGCGCACGGAGAGGGAGGATTTACGTGTAAATAACAAAGATTTACACGAGAATTTACGCGCAGGATTCACCACAGCACATGTATTGAACATAAAGACTGATCCCAAAAGGTGAAGACTTACAAAAATACACAGAAACACAAAGAGTAGGCATTCGGGGCCGACATCACCCAGCGAACATGGAGAGGAGACGTGTTAACCATGGTTGCACCCCAGAGCCGACATCGCTACAAAGGGCGCAACAGAACCACAGCTGTGTGGAGTGGCTAACATGTCGTGATAGTGTTGGCAATATTGGCTGGCTGACAACATGGCAGATTATGCACACAAAATGTAATAGCTGACTGTCACTGAGTCTGACTCACTAGGCACAATGCCTGCTTGGCACGGCTCAAACCTATACAGTTTGATGCCCCCAGATTCTTCATTATCATCCCATTCTTCGGAACTATAATCATCTGAAGATTGGACAACACAAACCAATTCCAGACTACATGTGCTAGAACCATGGTCAATGTTTTCAACCGCTTCCATCCTGTGTGTACAAAGGGCAGCCAAGTGCTGTGTTCCGTCGATGATGTTACAACATGGCCGGGGGGTTTTCCAGCCACTGACGCAATGGGTGACGTGGCGCTCATGACAATGTTGGATATTCGCGTGAAATAAAGCATGTTTGACTTAGAACTGCACAGACCAACCTATTTTGTCATATTGTATTATGTGTTGAAAAATTAGAGGAAGTCAAAAACGTGTCATCAGCACTTTAAGCTGTTATCTACTGCAACATATCACAGTCACTTTTTCTCTGTGCGGTAAGAAAACATTTACACAACTGCGGACATTAAATGTAGCTTCTTGCTCTAAAAATACTCATGTTTAACCACAGAGGTAGGAGCTGTTGGGGGCTACTCACCGCTCGGACAACAGGTGATAAGGGCTCGATATGAGAAGTCACCACTCCACGGCATTTCTTCCCACTGGTTTGTGGTGTGAACTAGAGCAGGACAGGAAACCGGCCCGCAGAGGAGACTGACGGCTGCGTCAGGTCAGCTACGTAGGATCAGTTTATATTTATTTGCGCTAAAAATATCTATCCATATTAATAAAACAAGTAACGCGAGTAACATCTGATCTAATTTCAGTAACTAACGCATTACTAAATTTTTAAACAGTAATTTCATTACACAGCACATTACTGCAAAAGTAGTGGCGTTACAGTAATGCGTTACTTTGTAACCCCAGCATAACGCATTACTCCCAACACTGGTCATGAGATGTGCCAACCATGAGTTCAAGAGCCAACTCCCTGAGGCAGGTGCACATATCGAGTTTGTAGTTCCGAACAAGGTGTCTTCCCGTGAACTTCATACTAGGACTTCACATGGTGTGATCAGAATATTAGAGCTCATGTATGCTGATGACATTGTAGTGTTTTCCGAGAACACTTTATCAAGATTTGGTTTACAGATGTTGCACAAAAAGACGGAGACAATGGCCTTTAATGTCGACGAAAGTATACAGTCTAGAACAACCCTACTGACGGTTAACAACGTTGAGATAAAAAATGTGAGACAGTTCCATTACCTTGGCCACCTTATTACCAACACTGGGAAGTCATCAAAGTTCCTGCACCACAGGATAGCATCAGCATTTGAAAAATGGACAGTGCTGAAACACATGCTTACTGACTGCAAAATCCATCTCAACACTTGCATGAAAATCTTGATAGCACGTGTACGGTCTCGGCTATTGTACAGTGTGCAGACATGGGAGCTATCATGTGCGGAACTCCAGAAGCTCAATGCTGTTTGGAATGACTTCTTAAGAAAAATGATAGCTGGGGGCTATGCAAGGAAGAATGCACCGCCCATGAGTCAACGTAAGAAGGAGACAGCCCCAGCATCCACAGTCGATGGGGACTTGGATTGGGCTTTCAAGATCTCGTATGTTAAGCTCTACCAAATAACCCAGTCACAACTCATTGAAATTTTTTTACACATCCAATATCTGAAATACGTAGCACACATGTGTAGAATGCCAAATGATGCAATCCAAAATGTTATGTTTGACAAAAGGGGAAATTGGAGGAAGGTTGAAGAGCTGCTTGGTGTCGATAAACAGCGGGCCCTGAAGACAATGAGGGGGCAGTGGTGGCACAGGTGTAGTGTGACTGACTACTGATCGGAGGGTCATGTGTTCTATTCCCGCTCTGCCTGCTGTTCGCTTGTCAAAGTGTCCTTGAGCAAGACATTGAACCCCCAGTTGCTCCTGGTGGCCTGGTTAGCGCCTGTGTGTATGCCAGCTCTGCCGCCATCAGTGTGTGAATGTGTGTGTGAATGGGTGGATTGCAGGATCTGTAAAGCGCTTTGGTCATCATAGATGAGAAGAAAAGCGCTTAAGTGAACGCCATTTACCATTTTACCATTTACAATGATGAGGAAAGAAAACTTCATGTGGATGTTGGAGATTTGATTTCCATGCTCCAAGCAGCTGCACCCCAAGGCCGATCACATGCCACATGGGAATACGTGATGATGATATATTGTCAGGGGGAATTTGCCCCTAATAGGGTCTCCTAAGACAAACTGGTCCTGGGTGAAGGCCAGACCAAGAGTGGTCCAGTGGATCTCTATGAAAAAAGTTAGAAGGGCCCAGTTGACCCAATGGCCTTCCAGTGGCCTCACCACCTGCAGGAGGGATCATGGGGATCTTGGTGCTATGTGAACTGGGTGACAGTACGGGCTACTCTGCTTGCACTGCTGCCCTTGTGACCCAGACCCCCAGGTGGGTGGTAGAAGATGGATGGATGGATAAATAAGTGTAAGACTTTAGTAAGAAACTGACCTTAAAAATATGTGAAACATCAAATACTCCTCAATGTGAAAACCAGTAGAAGGAACCACATCAGAGAAGGCATAATAAAGAAACTTTAGCTGAGCTTTTTTACATGATTGAGTCACTTATCTCCATGTTTTTACAGATTTCCATCATCAACATGTGTTGGAATTGGCCAGGTGAGAGTTTCTTAAGTTGAACTGTTGAAATATTTCTTGTTTAACGGATAACAGTCTGATGTCGTCATGCTTCACTGACACCACAGATGCTGGCTACTGTCGTGGTTCTGAGGACTGGGAAGATGCTGGGGGTCATCTCGTTTCCAGATATGGATTTAAGTATACCACGCAAGGTGAGGAATGTGTAGCAGCATGTTAGCGATGAAAGCTAAACTATAGTTTCAAGTTTCCACGTGTGTGTACTGTATGTCCTAGATGTTCCCGCTGCCCCTGTTGTATGCTGGGAATCAAATATCAGGACTGTTTGGGACACAGCGACTCAAGTGAGAGTTTGTTAAACATCATTCTTTGGTCATATTGGCTCATATTAATACAACGTTATTGCATCTATCTCCTGCAATCTCACCCATTTGAATACTCAAATATGTTCATTTTGTCTTCTTTTCCAATAATTAATTTACTGTTTCTTTCAGACAAAAAGGTAGATGTTTGTTTTTTACCTCGACATGTTTCGACTGGCGTCTGCAGTCATCTTCAGAAGCATCAGCTGATCGCTGTGATGTGTCGTTTATCAGCTGTTTTCCTTAGACGTGGCCAGCCTGATGGACCTGACAGATCCACCATGCTGGCCACGCCTGGCATCATCAGGTGGTCTCTGGAGGATGGAGTCCCAGGTGTGGGAAAGCATGAATGCTCCCTTATTCATCCAGCGTTTGTGTTTATTATTGTTTGCGTTTATTAATAAACACAAACACTGGATTAAGGAAGCCATAGAAATCAGAAAACGTGCAAAGGACACCATGAACTGGGATGAGGGAGCATTCATGCTTTTCCCACACCTGGGACTCCATCCTCCAGAGACCACCTGATGACACCAGGCATGGCCAGCATGGTGGATCTGTCAGGTCCATCAGGCTGGCCACGTCTAAGGAAAACAGCTGATAAACGACACGTCACAGCGATCAGCTGATGCTTCTGAAGATGACTGCAGATGCCAATTGAAACATGTCAGGGTAAAAAACAAACATCTACCTTTCTGTCTGAAACACTAAATTAATCACTCATTTTTTTTTGTGAAGCTCATTTTGAAAACTTAACATTAGCTTTACTCTGCTGCCATGATGGGTTTTTTTGTTTTGCTGAAAGTAACTGTTACGATGAAAGTTGCAGTGTCATTTATCTCTAGTTTGATTAGAATGGTTGTAGTATGCGAAGGGCAGGTCCTACCGCAAGGTGCTGTCGGGGCTGTTTGCTTTCGGCTTTGGGACTGTGACTAGGATTCTTCTTTGACTTGGCACTGAGGCGTCGTCTCTTCGAATTTAGTCTGCTGGTAGGATCATTAGCTTCCCTGGGCAAGCCCGGGTACTGGCGGAGGGTGCGACGAGAACGCTGATCCACTGCCCTCCATTGCCCTCGCTTCAGGACTGGACATGGCCCCTGCTTGGCCAGCCTTCACAGATGGGGCAGTAGCCCTAGCCCACTGTGCGCATGTGGAGAGGAGCAAACAATGGAACACATCATAGAGGCTTGCCCGCTCCAAAGACTGGAAGGAGGATTACACACCCTCCATACAGCAAACCAGGAGGCAATTGCTTGGCTTGAGGACTTTGCATTCGCTAAATAAATAAATAATTAGAATGGTGCAGCCACAGACTGTGAGTGCACACAAACACACTATTTAATGTTTGTGTTACTTAGTACCGAGGGTCAAAACTGAAAATTCCCTCCACAGCAAACATCGAATCCCTGGCCTAGATCAAGAAGAAAATTTGCTGTGAAATTTTGCTTAGAAATGTATGGTAGTGTATACCAGGGCTGTGCAATATGACCAAAATTTCATATCACGATATAAGTAATCTTATATCACGATAGATAGATGTACTTTGTTGATCCCAAACTGGGAAATTACAGTGTAACAGCAACATGACAGTAGAGAACCAGAATGACAGAAACACACACAGCATAATAGACAAAGAGATTACTCATGGAAAGTAAAACTGCTAAATAACTTATGTACATCGCAGATGAATAGATGATGACCCGTATAGGCACGTGAATCTTACCCGTTGTGCAATGCAGGACTATCAAGTACAGGGTGAAATGAGAGGTACCAATTAGACTGCAAGGTGCAGTATGGCAGCATAGCTATGATCAGAATTCAACATCAGAGTGAGTTACTGTACAGTGAAATGACATGTGGCAGGAAAGATTTCCTGTACCTGACCGTTCAGCAGCGAAGCTGTAGCAGTCTGCCGGAGAAAGTGCTCCGCTGTCTGTCCAGTGTGTGGTGGAGGGGGTGATCAGGATTGTCCATGATGGATCACAGTTTGTTTAGTGTCCGCCTCTCAACCACATATATACGTATAACATGATATACATTTTCTGTAAATTCTACAGTTTGGATAATCGCATAAAAACACCATCTCATTTTTTAACTTTTTTTACGTGCACCTTTTCCCCTCATAATTTTGCAGTGTTGTTATGGTTTTTAATGCGAATTTGAGACTTGATTCTCATGAATTTGAGATTTTTCTTCTAAATCATACCATATGAATAAAAAGTAAACATTAATAAGTTAAATATTTCCTGAGACAGAGGAGAATAGCAAAAAACCCATCCATCCATCTTCTTCCGCTTAATCCTTTTTGGGTCGTGGCGGGGGGGCTGGAGCCTATCCCAGCATCTTTTTGGGCGAGAGGCAAAAAACCCACGTAACATAAAAAGTGTGCTGCCATCTATAGATATAAATTGGCTGTTAGTTTAAGTCCATGAAAATTTAATTGTCGAGCTGCAGCCTGAAGACACCGTTCTGGCCTGATTTAACCCGATCTGAAAATCAAAGACACAAAAGGCAATGTAATAAATGCATGTGATGACTTTAACTTTATTCATTATCGCTACTTGACTAATTAAAATTATTAGAAATCAAACAAATTACATTAAGAGCCATCTTGCTCCTCTGACCAGTTTTAATTTATTATTTATTTTGCACATATGTGCCACCGTCATGCACCTTTTGCAGCTTTAATAATTTTTTTTTTCAGGCAAAACTAAGAAACTCAGCAGTAATTTAAACCAAGGAAGTGATGGTCTGATACACTATAATCTTTCCAATTAGTACAACTTAGCATCATCATTTAGCATTTGCCGTTTTATAATTAGACATGGTGTTAACGTTACTTACACCCTATTAAAACGAGGTTAGCGGACTATCCTCTCTGACGCAGCACGATGGAAAACTGTCCCACATCCCTGGCAAACAGGAGTAGCAGCTATCTGACCAAACTGTTAGTTTGGAGTTAGCAGCCACCGGAGAGCCTAGCCACCCACCACACCTGTTCTGCTGCAAGCGCTGCAGGGGAGAGGCGGGGCGCTGACAAGTAGTGGGTGAGGAGCTTTGCTGAAGAAACAGGAGTATGTGCATTTTAAGTCACAATATAAACGATAGATGTTTTTATATTGTCAGCCGATATATATTGTCATATCACACAGCCTGGGTGTATACCATATCTGCTTAGACTGCTGCCTCTGCAATTCCGACCCTGGACAAGCGACAGAGGATGGACGGATGGATGCTTTTACATAAAGTCCAAATAACTCATGCGCACTTCATTCTTTTTTTTTTTTTTTCTACACAGTGTATTTGATTTTTGATTTTGTGTACTTTATTGATCCCCAGAGGGGAAATTGAGGGCATCCACCTGGATGGATGAAGCAGCCACGGTACGGCGCTATCCCTTAACCATTCACACACACATTCACACCTAGGGCCACTTTAGAGTCTCCAATTAACCTAACCTGCATGTTTTTGGCCTGTGGGAGGAAACCGGAGAAATCCCGGGGTAAACCCACGCAGATATGGGGAGAACATGCAAACTCCACACAGATCACGGTTGGTCAGGGCTTGGGATCAAACCAGGGATCCCATGGCCAAGGGTGAGTTGCTGTGCTGGCGCAGTGCTAACCACTGTGCCACCGCACCGCCCATTTCCACAACAGGTCCAGCCACAAAACCCATTTTGGGTCTCTGATCGCTGCACGTTAGCAGCACAACTCAACACGGGTGTCTCATGCCGGGGGTGTGAATATTCTAAGCTGTTATCTTGGACGTTGAAATAAAAATGCTCCATCATGCAGGCGCGATGCCTGCGGTGTGAACCTAACATGACATGCCTGGCATGTGCTGCACATGTGTGGCTCCGCTATTTACAGACCATTATCCTTCATCAGTGTGAATGCTCACACTGTTATTTACCATGCTGACGGAGTTGAGGTGTGGGGTGGGCGGTCGCCTGAGTCTGCATATCTGTCTGCGTATCCATGCTCTAACTCAAGAAGAAATACTGCTAGGGTGACCAAACTCGGCATACAGGCTGACCATGGAAGGACCACGTTTGACCATGCTTTTGGGATCCAAAGGTCAAGGTCACAGGGTCATAAAAGGCCAAAGTCAGTTTTGGCTTATAGTCACTTTATAATTGCAGATAGAAGCACCATATTTTCACACAACCTAGACATTTGACCTTGAAGACATTTGACATGCATTTGACCTTGAAGATCATTAAGGTCTGAAAATAGGTCATGGTGTCCCATCAGAATTGAAGCAGAAAGTCAGCCAGAGATTTTCCCTACTATATGACATTCCAACAGACGGAGAGCTGTCAGGTGTGGGTCTGTATGTCTGTTGAGTGCAACGCTAGTTGCTATAGGTATTAATTATTACTGTTATAGGTCTAGGTGTGGACAGTCCTTAAGTCTGGTTCTGGGGGACAATAGCCCAAGGGAAAATGGCCTAGGGAGGAATAAGTGAAGCTTTAGTTCCGTTTTACTTTTATTACTGTGTGGGTCACCCAAGCTTCACTGATCTCACACACACAGTATGTGGTTGCACCCATAAGCCCCCAGCTGTGAGCTAAAAGTCCAAATATTAGTTTGCTCATATATTTCCTAAATATGAATCAACAAAAAAATAAAACCTTTTATTTGTCCTTTCTTAGTTTGCCCATGTTTACTGTCCTGAGGAGGTTCAGTATTTTTCTCACCATGGTGTTTGAGGGACTCCTGCTGAAGTAAGCTCGGATTTTTACTCTTTCTGCACAATCCGTCCACAATGCTGTGTGCAAATAACCAAATTTAACCGCTACTTACCCACCCATTCCTCACAGGAAGACTTTTTCTACAGCGATTAAGATGACTGTGTTTACAATGATCTTTGGTGCCTTTGTTGCTGCCAGGTAAGAGGAGCACATCCCCAACATTTGCATCCAGTCCAGGCTCTGTGCAGAAGTGCAGTGTATCTGATTCTTTGGTGCATCTTGTGTTGTGTAGCGCCGACTTAGCATTTGACCTTGAAGGGTACATATTCATCATGCTGAACAATGCACTGACAGCAGCCAGTGGGGTGTATGTCAAGAAGAAACTTGACTCCAAGGTGAGCGGAGCAGCAGCTCACACAGCATGATGCCTCTGGGACAGGAATGCTAATCAAGGATTGTGTTCTGCTGGTCCCACAGGAGCTCGGCAAATATGGACTCCTTTATTACAACGCCTTGATCATGATTTTCCCCACTATGGCATATGCTTACTGCTCAGGGGACCTGCAAATGGTATGTTATTTTTAACACGAACAGGTATGTGTACTTTAGTGTCTGTCAGCTAGTGTTAACTCTGTGTTTATGTGTGTGTGTGTGTAGGGATTAGAGTATAGTGGCTGGTCTGATCGCCTGTTTGTTGTGCAGTTTGTGCTGTCCTGCGTCATGGGGTAAAAGCCTAACTCACATGCAATTGCATAACATTAGTAAATCTAACCTAACTCTGGTTCAATGTGTCGTGCAGCTTTGTTCTAATGTACTCCATCATGCTGTGCACACAGTACAACTCCGCTCTCACCACGTCCATCATAGGTTGCATAAAGGTAGGTCATGTCCCACCCACTATGCTGTCGCTCGCTCTTTTGCTGATGCGATTCATAAATGCAAACATGTCTTCTTCCAACATTCCCAGAACATTCTCGTGACATACATCGGTATGGTGTTTGGCGGGGATTACATATTTACCTGGACTAACTTCATAGGTCTGAACATCAGGTAAGATGGATAAAACGGTTGACTTGTGAAGGTGAGCTTTTTAGTCTGGGAGCTCATTCTTTTCCTCTTCATCTTTGTTTCCCGCAGCATTGCTGGGAGTTTGGTGTACTCCTATATCACCTTCACTCAGGAGCATACAAGTAAGAACAGTTTAAGTATCATGAACCAGTACCGCCATTCTAGTTTTTCAGCACAAGTGTTGTTATTCCAGTGGAACGATCTGTAATGTTTGTGTGGACTGATCCAGCCTCTAACATGTTTTGCCTCATATCCAACAGAGAAAGCCTAAACTGTGGAGACTCATCTGAACCCTGAAGACGTACATCCAGCACACCGTATGTTTGTGCACTGCATGGGAAACCATTTGTTTTGATGCTTTTTAGACAAATTGTTTGCAAGAGTTTGCTACAATTATAAAAATATTTTTATGAAACACTTTAAGCAACTTTTTTAAAATCTAGATCATAGTCTATAATTTTATAGTCAAGTTTTACTGATTTTATACTATGTTCTGGGCACTTTGTAATTAAATTAAAAAATGTATTTTGCAGATTTGAATATCTTTTTGTTGCAAGATCAAGATAAGGCAGCGTTGTGGTTAGCACTGTTGTCTTTTTTTTTTTTTTTTAATCGAGTGTCTTCATAGGAGTATGCAGCTTGTTATCAGAAATAGAGGGTATGTACAGGAACAAAACTCATCACACAGCTACATTACCCTAAGGTGAATAGCTTCTATTTCCACCTGTTGTCAGCAAAATGTTTTACTAATGAAATGCAGTTTTATAAAACTAGTGGTTTATAGTTACTCAGGTAATTTTTTAAAAGATTTATTTTCTGCCTTTAGTTTGACAGAAAATGGGGTGAAGAGTATAGGAGAGACACATGGGAACAATCACCACGGCCAGGACTTGATCAAGGGATCAAACCAGGAATTGCTGCAGACTAGCAGTTCTTACGGTGTGCATCCTTAACCACTAGATTACCAAGCACCCCTGAAAAATGTGATGACATTGGTCTTTTGTAGTTACACTGGTGTCAGAATTACCTCTCATAATCTTTATCCCTCTGAAACTCCTGAACTGTTTTTGTTCTGAAAATAATATCCAATTGTACAAAAAAGGTTTCATACAGACTTGCAAGTCATCTGCACTTTTATAGATCCACACCTTTCTTCATGCAACAGTTTACTGCTTCTATTTTTTAAAGCTATTGTAGTTTGCACAGTTCTTTTCAGAGTAGTACACATCATTATAATAAAAGGGTGTTTGACAATTTTGAAGGACTAGCTTTTTTAAAAAGTATTCTCAGTACTTGTTGCAGCCTTTGTTTATAGAAGGAATGCACTGGAACAGAACTCTTGGCAGCTACCGTATTTATAGAGCAATGAGTGGCCAACGCATGTGGCAGCAAAACGCAAAAATCACAAAATATTTAGTTACTGCAGTACACAAGGCTCTTTAACTTTACATGTTAATACCACACTGTTTACTTGACTGTAGTGATATGTGGGTAAGGGTACACAAGTGAAGAACTGCTTCTGAGCTTTTAGTTGTCTATTTTTTGTGGAATAAGACAAAATGGAATAAGATTAGCTCTCCATAGTGCAAAGAGGCACTCTGTGTACTGCTGTGAAAGAAGACTGTTTTTGTGTGTTTTACTGCATACACCCTAATGCATAGCATAATGCTGCCACTCAGTGTTTAACTGTCATTGAGTCCTATTCTGTGACATCATGCGCATACTCTCTATACTGAAACATTCAAAAGCTCAAGCCACTTGGTAAGACAAACGCAATACCTCTGTTATCAGCAGGAAAGTTTTTAAAACTTTAACTATTTAACTGTTCTAAATCAGTTCCATTTATACCAGCTCATCTTAAAAGAAACATTAGTCACAATGATATTTCAACTAATATTTATCTATAAATGCACAAAATCTGTGTTCCTCACATATCTCTCAAACCGTTCGTCAGACTGACCTCAGATGTTATAAGTGCTTTGCTGAGGTTACGAAGGTGTGCAGCCTCGAGTATGGAGTTGCTCTGTCAAAATATGTAATTTTTATCAATAAAAGTTTAGCCACTGCTCTGTTTCCTCATGCTGTGGCTTCTGGAAGTGTGGGCAGGTTTTTGGATTTGACGACTTCGTACTGATTGGATAATACCCCGCATCATGACCAGTCACTCACCTCAGTGCTCCGCAAACAAAAAAAGGAAAGGTGACAAATGTAACCAGAAAATGGGAATACTGAAGATGTAATGCTTAAAAAAAAAATTATACTATAATGTTGCCGTGATTGTGTACGTCTAAAGGATAATTCAGGGAACGCCAGCGGGAACTGGGGTCTGACAAAGAACACCGGTGTTGGAGAAGCTGCAGGCGGAACGTGGTCCTTCGCAGGGAAGCAACTCCAGCCCACCCAGTCAGCAGTAGATGGGAGTCCCTTTGCAGGACTGCGAGTCACCGTCATTCCTCTCAGTGTGCTCACACGGCTATCTAAAAATTAAAAAGTTAATACCACCATGATTGTGGAGCCGAATGCCCAGATCAATTGCATATCATATGCAGCCACATGCACGGCTTGACTAAAAGACGACCGTGACACACAAACGCCCAAATAACGACATAAATCATTTTTATTTAAATATTTACTGACAAATGGGCAACAGTGACGGCTGCAGCCAAATGGGTCATTCTGCTATGTATAATAATGTTGGGTGTTTCGTACTTATAATATTGCTAAAATAAAGGCTGCACTACAACTGGTCTCAAATATTTGTAAACATGTCATGTCGATCCCAGCCCCCGACCAACAGTGATCTGTGTGGAGTTTGCATGTTCTCCCCGTGTCTGCGTGGGTTTACTCCGGGATTTCTCCGGTTTCCTCCCACATGCCAAAAACATGCAAGTTAGGTTAATTGGCATCAAACTGGGGATTCTAAATTGTCCTTAGGTATGATTGTGAGAGTGAATGGTTGTCTGTCTCTCTGTGATGGACTGGCGATCTGTCCAGGGTGAACCCTGCCTCTCGCCCAAAGATGCTGGGATAGGCTCCAGCCCCCCCGCGACCCGAAAAGGATTAAGCGGAAGAAGATGGATGGATGGATGTGTCATGTTATAGTACTGCATGAGTTTACTGACGATACACTATAAACTACACATATAAAGTAAAATAATTATAATGACTGAAAAACTCCCATTCCTCAAAGTGCAAGATACACTATTATGAATATGTCATACAAGATCATACAAATAGGTGATCTGACAAAAAAAAATAAACAAGGGTTCCGAAACAGTTGCTAATATTGGATGTCTCATTCATTTTCAATAATTCTGTAATTAATATTCACACAATCAAATAAATCTTACTGTTCAGTCCCTTTCATATTTGTGAACGTCTAACATGTGATTGCCTACATATAGGCTACACCTCTTTGTATTCCACTTTCAAACACAGCCTACATTTGGGTCTGTAAAGCCTAATGGGGATACCTGTTTTCAGAGAGGAATACTTGCTTTCTACGGGCATGCATTAGTTTATCTTTATAAATTATTAATGGTCCATTTCTGTACAATTAAACTGTGATCACAAGATGACAATTCTAATTTAACTCAGTCAGTCTTGTAATACACTTTATTTTTTATTTATGTCATTTACAGAAATAAAAAAGGGGACGGGGGGAACCTACATGGATCAGCATTATTACTGAGACAAATCTATCCCAATTCCTGAATGTAAGTTCAAAGCAGAAGTACAAAGTAAAACGTTTAAGCTACGGTACCAAAACTAGTTAAATTCTTCTGTGACACATGTCAAATAGGTCTGTTAACTTCTGGAAATCCACTGCTCTGAAGTCACTGCACAATAACAGCAAATACTGTTTTAAACTAAAAGCTCTGAAGGCAAGAAGCACACAATCATGTGACTTTTTTTTTTCAACAACAAACTTGCAAATTTAGTCAGGTCACACAGTACTGGGAAGCACTGCTTAAAACAGGGGAATGGCTACGTTTAATTACAGCTGTCTCCAAAAAACAAAAAGTGTCCTGAATAAAAAGCACAGCCAACAAGGAAGACCAGAAGTTACAGAGACAAGTTTTAAACCGCTTCAGGTAAGAAATCTTTACAAACTTTACATGAAAGAATCACATTCTGTTTAGTAAAAACAAAGTATTGAGCAAAGCACAGACTATCAAAATCCCAAAATACAGAGATCTTTACATGTGTTATAATACAGGACATCACTGATGTCAGTTGCTTTACACAAACAAACCTGCAGGAGGGAGTAACCTCTTGGTTTATTTATTCCTAATAAAACAGCCATGACAAACAAAAGTGAAGGAGTGAACATTTAGGCTGCATGTCCACCAAACATGTTTTTTCTGCTGTGGGTGACTATTTTCTATTCATTTTCTATGTGGTCTGGTGTTTACTGCAGTTTCTTCAAGCTGTTTCCTCGATTGGTTGATGTCATGTACCCAGACTCCTGTTTTCTTTTCTGTGTCGTCATGATTTGCATCCAGAGCTGCTGCCAATGCCAGAATGCACTTCCTGTCCATTGTTATTTAGAGACTGATATTAAAAAATAAGTAGAAAGTCTCAATGGGAAAAGCGGAAATGCTGAGCTGTGAGTGACTAGCTGTTGCTAGGATACAGGGCACAGACTTTTTTTCCAGAGAGCAGAGTACAAATGTAAAAAAAAAAAGAGGTTCAGGGTGGTTCGGTGACAAAATATGCATTTCGTAGACACGCAGCCTTATTTCTGCTGGGTTTTGATGTCACCACTCATCCAAAACGATGAGGAACATACAATCAAAGTGCAACTTAAGTAACAGCCAGCAACAGCACCAGCCCATTCCTATTTTTCACCTGCTGCTCCTTCTCAAAACTCGAGCATGTAATCATTTAAATATGCCCTGCTTCATCAAATCCTTAACAGATAAATGGCTTAAAAGGCAATTAACCATCATTATTAGACTTATCAGTTTTTTGTTATAAAATATAAATATCTCTTGAGTAAAAAAATATCCGGAGATTCATTTAAGAACAAATAGAAAAAAGTAAATTCTTGGCTAAATTTTGTCAGTCTAAAAGGAAAAGGAAAAAAAGACGACTGACAAATGTTTACCGATATGATCTAGCTGTGGAACTTTGGGATGAGCTCTGAGGAAGTCATTACCTGGTGAGATGGAAGGATGAACCATACTGAGTGATTTGCAGTGACCTTTAATCATTTTAAAGCGAGTCCTTCCTCTACAGGGACACCAAGCTCGCAGGTTATTAAGGGCTCATCTTCATCATCCACTGCTCCTCTAAAACTACTCACTGGTCGAGTAGTAGCATCAACATTTCACCCACAAAGAGTGTCCATTAGTTGACATATCCAGGCTCCAGAGATTTCAGTTCTCCTGTGTTCTCGGTGGTTCCACCTCACTTTGGCTGAACTGCTCTACCTCCATCCTGCACCTCTTGGCCGGTATATTGTGTGCTACAGTTTCTTTGTCTCTATGGTCTAGTAGAGGCTCCACTGAGCCATTTCTGTCAAGGCTGAGAGCTGCAGGTTGGCTGCAGCTGTTTGACCCATCTGGAACTGGAGGTGGGGCAGCTACCACTGGTGGACGTGAGGGACCATTGGACTGAACTCCATCAGACTTTACTTGATGTGCCGTAGGCAGCTGAGCACCATCCATTGGGTGGCTTGTGATGTGACTTCCAATACCTATTAGAATCCACAGAGGGGGTTTAACAAATACAACAGTTTTCAGTTATTAAGACATTCAGAGGATTTAAGAGTGGCTGTGTGGTTTTTCGTCTCACCATTCTGACTGCTGCTGTCCTCCCTCTCTGACTGGCTAGTGCTGCTGCTGGAGGTGGTGGGTGGCGGCGACGTTGCCCTACTGGATGTAGCACTCTCTGTCTCATCCAGTAACCTGTCCATATAATCCCTGATGATAAACGGCAACACATCCCGTTACACACTACTCCCAACTGGGGACAAGAACAGCAGGGTAAGGAATGGTTTTATAAATTACTACAGTTGTTTACTGGTGCTACCACAACGTAATTAAGCACTTGTAATCAACAGACTTATTAATAGTATCGTCTCCGCTTTTTTATCACTTTAAAAACGTTTTATGACACGTTTGGAAACTCGCGACACCTTGTGATCACCAAGAATCCCATTTCAGTCCCTCCAGAATTTTACGGGCTGTTTTTATGACTGTTGCAGTCCAAAAAGTCAGAATTTGTGGCAGTTTTTTTTTTTTTTTAAATGTTGTGATACAAGTTTCAATGTTTTTAGAGGGTTTTTTTGCACTAGGAGTTGTGTGTGTGGGGGTTGGTGGGGACAAATTTTAAAGCAAATGCTTTTTTCTATAATGTGATACCACATACCACAAGAAATGCAGAAGCTTGTCAAACATTTTCTGTTAAAACAATTATTTGTAATTTAAGCAGAAACTTCTGCTATGCAGAAAACTTCTATGTAACAGCATATATAGGATTTAGCACAGTTAAGTGAGAGTTAAGTGCTCAATTTGTTATAAAAATGACCAATGCTGTACTCTTGCTGAAACTGCATTGAGTGCATGCTAGAGTATAGAACAAAGATGGAGGAAGGGATGGTGTGTGCACGCTCGCAGATTTTGTTTGGACGCTCACAGTATTTGTTTTTAATTACACACTTTTTTGCTGATGTATTCCATTCATACAGGTGCATCTCAATGAAACAGAATATCATTGAAAAGTTGATTTCAGTAATTCAATTCAAAATGTGAAACATTTATATAGATTCATTACACACAGTGATATATTTCAAATATTTCTTTTAATTTTGATTAATATGGCTACAGCTAAAGAAAACCCAAAATTCACTTTCCCAGAAAATTAGATTACACAAGATCAATAAGAACAAGAGCACTCTGAGACAAGTGCAATATCCCCCACCTCCGTTTTCTTTGAAGATCCTAATACTGACAGAACAGTTTTCAACTTTTGAATATACAGGTGCATCTCAATAAATCACAATGTCATTGAAAAGTTGATTTATCTCAATAATTCAATTCAAAAAGTGAAACTCATATTATGTCACTGTGTGTAATGAATCTATATATATTCCAAGTGTCTCTTTTAATTTGTGGCTTGCAGCAAATGAAAACCCCAAATTCAGTTTCTCAAAAAAAAAAAAAGTAGATTATATAAAATTAATTTAAAAAAAAAAAAAGATTTTTTTTTATAGAAATGTTGGCCGACTGAGAAGTATGTCCATGTACACACTCAGTACTTGGTTGGGACTCCTTTTGCATAATTACTACATCAGTGCAGCGTGGCATGGAGGACATCAGCCTGTGTTACTGCTGAGGTGTTATGGAAGCCCAGGTTGCTTTGAGCGGTCTTCCGCTCGTCTGCATTATTGGGTCTGGTGTATTTCATCTTCCTCTTGACAATACACCATAGATTCTCTATGGGATTTAGGTCAGGAGAGTTTGCTGGCTAATCAAGCACAGTGATACCATGGCCATTAAACCAGGTATTTGTACTTTTGCCAGTGTGGGCAGGTGCCAAGTCCTGCTGGAAAATGAAATCAGCATCTCCATAAAGCTTGTCAGCAGAGGGAAGCATGAAGTGCTCTAAAATTTCCTGTTAAGATGGCTGCACTGGCATTGGACTTGATTAAACACAGTGGAAAAACACCAGCAGATGGCATGGCTCCACCTATCCTCATTGACTGTGGAAACTTCACACTGGACCTCAAGCAACTTGGATTCCGTGCCTGTTCACTCTTCCTCCAGACTCTGGGGCCTTGATTTCCAAGTGACAGGACTTGGCACCTGATTTGGGGAGCCATGTCATCTGCTGATGTTAGTCCACTGTGTTTTATCAAGTCCAAAGTCAATGCAGCCATCTACCAGGACATTTTAGAGCGCTTCATGCTTCCCTCTGCTGACAAGGTTTATGGTGACGCTGATTTCATTTTCCAGCAGGACTTGGCACCCGCCCACACTGCTGCCAAAAGTACCAAAGCCTGGTTTAATGACCATGGTATCACCGTATTTTACTGGCCAGCAAACTCTCCTGACCTAAACCCCCTACAGAATCTATGAAGTATCGTCAACAGGGAGATGAGAGACAACAGACCCAACAATGCAGATGAGCTGAAGGCCGCTATCAAAGCAACCTGGTACTTCATAACACCTCGGCAGTAACACAGGCTGATCACCTTCATGCCATGCCATAGTGATGCAGTATTAATTCATGCAAAAGGAGCCCTGACCAAGTATTGAGTGTGTGCATGGAAATACTTTTATTCGGCCAACATTTCTATTAAGATCAATTTTAAAAATTTGATTTTTTTTTTATGTAATATTCTAATTTTTTTTGAGAAACTGATTTACAGGTTTTCAAAGAAGTTTTAAAAGAAGTAAACATTTGAAATATATCACTCTGTCTGTAATGAATCTATATAAAATATGAATTTCATTTTATGAATTGAATTAATGAAATAAATCAACTTTTTGATGACATTCTAATTTTTAATTCTAATTTAGGGAGATGCACCTGTAATTACTGTGGCAGAACCAAATTATGATAAACCCATCATCCACAAATATACAACAAAGTATACAACCCATAGTTGTAGGTCAGGATCCTGAGGTGAACCCGTGTAGGAAGTATGGTGACCTTAGAGAGCTTTACATGTTCTATAGTAAGAGATCATAGGGAGCACCAACCTTGACCCCAAATGTGTAGTCAGAGGTTATGGTCTCAGAGGAAACCTGTGCACTGGGTTTGGTGACCCTTGCTTTCTTTATTCTTGAGATATACTTTTCAAGGTATTTTGATGTTGACCCTTGACCTTGCAATGCCAAAACTAGTCACACTTCAGGGTCACAAGGTGAACCTGTGTACCAAGTTTGATGGTCCTAGCTTTACTCATTGGACAGTAATAAAGCATAAGGAATGATAACCTTGACCTTTTGACCCCAAACCCATAGTCACGTCAGGATTCCAAGGTGAACCTGTGTAGCAAGTTTGGTGACACTAGCTTTCCTTGTTGTCGAAATATAGTTTATAAGCCATTTTGACATTGCCCTTTGACCTTGCGATCCCCAAACCATAGTTACACTTCAGGGTCACAGGGTGAACCTGTGTACTAGCGCTGCAATGATTAGTCGACGTAGTCAATAACATCAATCATAAAAATTTGTTGATGCAGATTTTTATTGTCGACGAGTCGTTTAATTTTAAAGTTTACATGCATGCTACAGAAATGTTCAGTTTAACTGTTCCAGCGAAGAAGAAGAGGAACACATCATGGCGACACGGAGAGAAAATCACAGAGAAGACCAAAAGTTTCCAAAGTATGGGAGGATTTTACCGAAAATTAATAAATGAAACAAGTTAAATGTAGACTGTAAAGCAGTGTTGTCATATCACAGCTGCACTACAGTGATGCAGCCATTCCCTCCTCTCCGTTCTTCCGTCTCCGGCCACCTGTCAGCGGACTGCATCAGTAAGGTTAGCAGGTAACATTAGTGCTTCTTATTTTCAATGAGTGACTCTCAGCTTTACAAAACTGACCACACTATCCACTTTATTCCTGGAGGCGCCGCTGTAGGAACGATTATGGGCGAAGCTTCCGGTTTCAGCTGCCGTAGTGTTAAATCAGTCAATAAGAGTGGAGTAGCAGAGGCATTTAAAATAGCATTTTTAACAGTTTTTCAAATTCATTTTACTGTATAGTCCAAATACGTGTTTTGCACTCAAGTGGCAGCTAATTTCAACACTTGTAGTTTTTGTATTTTTAAATGTGTTTGCATAGTTCTGATACTTGTTACTGTTCATGGTGTGAGGCTCCTCCCAGATAAGCACAGCTAAATCTGTGGCTTCAACAGCAATGAGTAGATTATGCACTGAAAACTAAAGGATTGTTCGTGTGATTGGTGGTACAGACACAGCAGCACCAGGCATGTTTTCACTTGTATGAATGTCAGATCTGATGTTTTACTCCAAAGTTAAAATGCCCAAGCACAGTGTTGTGGTTCTTTGTGGCTCTGACTAGACTCTGTCTGCTCTGAGGTAAATTTGATTATCCATCCATCCATCTTCTACCGCTTTTCCGGAGGTCCGGGTCGCGGAGGCAGCAGTTCAAGCAGAGAAGCCCAGACTTCCCTCTCCCCAGCCACCTGCTCCAGCTCTTCAGAGGGGATACCAAGGCGTTCCCAGACCAGCTGGGAGACATAGTCTCTCCCCCGAGTCCTGGGTCTGCCCCGGGGTCTCCTCCCAGTGGGACGTGCCTGAAACACCTCAGGTGGGAGGCGTCCAGGAGGCATCCTAATCAGATGCCCATACCACCTCAACTGACTCCTTTCAATGTGGAGGAGCAGCGGTTCTACTCTGAGCCTCTCCCGGATGACTGAGCTCCTCACCCTATCTCTGAGGGTGAGTCCAGCAATCCTACGGAGAAAGCTCATTTCAGCCGCTTGTATCCGCGATCTCGTTCTTTCGGTCATTACCCAAAGCTCGTGACCATAGGTGAGAGTAGGAACGTAGATTGACTGGTAAATCGACAGCTTTGCCTTAGAACTAAGCTCCCTCTTCACCACAACAGACCGGTACAACGTCCGCATCACTGCAGATGCTGCTCCAATCCGTCTGTTGATCTCTCGCTCCATTTTCCCCTCACTCGTGAACAAAACCCCAAGATACTTAAACTCCTCCACTTGGGGCAGGAGCCTGTCCCCAACCCGGAGAGGACAATCCACCTTTTTCCGGCTGAGGACCATGGACTCGGACTTGGAGGTGCTGATTCTCATCCCAGCCGCTTCACACTCAGCGGCAAACCGTCCCAGCAAATTCTAAATTTGATTATGTCCAACATATTTCAACAAAATGCAGCCAACTTTATTGCAGTGGAGACAATTGTGACCCGTGCTGGCAAAATGAGTCGGAATGCGCACCACGTCATTACAAGCTACAGGCACGAGAAGTCGTAAATCATGACTCTTTTTGTTTGCTAGCGGCAAGTCCCAGGAAAACACCCATGAGTGTCTGGTATCATTGGAAAGCTTAGAAATCGTACTTTCTAAAAATATATATGTTTTTGCGGAAGACGTTAGTAACTCCCGATCGATCAAATGCAAGTTTTCAACCTAGCCAAAATATATACAAATCGTCTTTTTCTGGGTCTGTTTTTGCACACTTTCTACAAATTAAATATCATTTTGAAGGTCTTTCAATACAAAATATGGAAATAACGTTACATCAGTTTTGAAAATGTCCCCAAAGTGACTCATTTTGCCAGCACGGATCATCTGTTTACAGCGTTAGCAGCGGCACTAACAAACGGAGCTACTGTCTGCGAGGCCATTTTTAAAGGTCATTTTCTTGTCCCTTGATAGTCATGGGAAGTGGTATGATTATATTACTGTTTTTGAGGTGCAAAAGGCCATGTTCCCGCATTTCTGATGCCAAAGTCATTGTTTTTTAACAAGGAAAAGTTTTTTCCGTTTCAGTGACAACCATACGTTCTAAACTAGTACCGAAAGTTGCTACCATAATTCACGCAAGGTATCATGGGGCCTAGGAATGAGGTGGATTAGTGTGTGCCGTTTGAATAGTTTACCTACTGTTGGACAATAATCTCTCTTACGATGGCTGCTGACAGTCGAGCTGCTTCCATTATGCTAGCTATATGTTAACTGCAGTAAATGGGTGAATTACATGAGCACTTATTTTCGTATTCTCTGTTATTGTCACCGTAATATCAGCCTTCATTCTGAATATTAGTGCATCTCAATAAATCAGAATATCATGATTTGCAATTTAATTAAAAAAGGTAACCATAATCATCACAAATAATTTAAAACGGCTCGATAAATGTATATGTAGTAGAGGTTTACATTCCTGCACTGATATTTAAAGTGTTTGTAAATTTATTTTGGACTGGAAGAAGTTGTCTTAATTTTCATCTGAGCCTAATTAAACTTTTAAACTTCTAAACCCAGCAAGGTTTCAAACAGGATGGACTAGCTTGTTATTTTCTTTTTTTACTTTAATGGAGTTGAATATTACTCTAGTTTGTTTTGAACATGCAGCATTACAACAGCCCTTTACACATTAACAGAGGCTGCTATTTGAGTTTTTGCACTTTATTTTGGGGATTAAAAGACTTTTAAAAGACCTTTAGCATCTACTATTTGTGTTGCTACAAACACTTCTGATTAAGCTGTCAAGTTCAGGTTTCCAACTCATGTTTGATGGGTCATTATTTTATTTAGCTATGGGAACTTTTTATAATAGGCTACATTATATTAAGGCAGAGACTGACAACAAAGTAATTTTTCACAGGTGTACAGGCTTAAACAGGTGAGGTAAAACATGACCTGGAGCCCTGAGCATGAGCCATGCCAACAGGAAGCAGAGATGGTGGCCATGAGAGAAGTAATCACGATTAGTTGATTAGTCGACTAATCGAAAAAATAGTCATTAGTTGCAGCCCTACTAGACACACGTATTTGTTCGTATAATGGGACCTGTCGGAGATGTGTTTGAGCACTTTCAAGCTACAGGATAAAGAGCCAAATCACTGTTTAGCCCTCCCATGTTTTTTTTTTTTTTTTTTTTATCTTTGATTGCAGTCTGTACTATCAGCTGTCCAGTACTGTTCTGATGGATATGTCAACACCGGAGGAGGTGGATCCAATCAGCTGATCGCCTGAAGGGCAGAGCTCAACTGTTTTCCATGATAAATCACACTTTGCTGTTGGCTGTGCCTCCCGTGAAAAGCACACTCTTGTCATAAGCTCTCCGTGCGCTTCACCATAGCACACGGAGGAGGAGAAGGATGGACGGATTTAAGCGCAGGAGTTCACCATACACAAATTTAATTCGGTGGACGCAGCTGAAACAATGATGGCCACTGCTGAAGAGGAGGGCTTCTCCCGGCGTCTCCTTGCGGGACGACGCTGTCTTTTGTTCTCTGGCCGTGCTGGAGTGAGAAGAGGGTTGGGCGAGGTGTCGCGGAGGCTGCCGACCTGCAGATCACCGGACCTCCGTCCCGACATCACAGGGAATGCCAGACCGGGGAAAGAACCCCGGAGCGAGCAGACTGTGGAGAGCAGGTTGGCGTACTGTGGGTAGCTCCATAACCCGGGATGTGCCTCCAAAATCCCTACTGCGCCGTCCAGGTTCTCCAGCTTCTTCTTAGGACCCTGGGCAGCGAGGGCATCTCGGATGAACTCGGCTGCCCATTCCTCCTCCACCATGGGGAACCCCGCTTCCGTGCCTCTTCCTTGGCAAGACTGAGGCATGATGTTCTCCAACACAGGTTAGTCCAGAAAAGAAAAACAGTTTACAATGAAAAAAGGAAAATGATGTGTGGGTGAACCCGCTAAATCCTTCTTGCTGGCTGGGCCATTCTGTCATAAGCTCTCCGTGCACTTCACCATAGCGCACGGAGGAAGAGAAGGATGGACGGATTTAAACGCAGGAGTTCACCATACACACATTTATTGACGAGCACAGTTCACAAATACAAATGGACAAGTAGCTAGCAATACCATCTGAATGCGCTCGGGAGAGGGGGGTAGACTACGGGGAGTTCAACTGCCTCGGGGGAACGCAAACTGGGCGACTGCCTAAGCGTAGCAGTTATGCTGCGAGGAGAAACGCCACCAGAAGCGTAGCAGAATAACTGCAAAGGGGCAAACGCTTCTGGTCCAGCGTAGCAGCAACCGCACGGAGAAATGGTTTACTCATGAGTAGGAACAGTCCAGAAAGTCCAATTCTCTCCGTGAGCATAATCCAAATGTCCTTCCTGACGTGATGGTCACACCATGGAGAACGAGAACGACTCGTACAATGGCCCAGCGGCATCTGTCTAGTGAAGAGTTGCTTAAATACAAACGCCGCTGGCCCCACAAATTGGGCACACATGGGCGAGGCGCGGGAAAGCTAATTACTGGGGCTGGGAACAGCTGATGGAGCTGAGGAGAGCGAGGGGGCATGGTTGGACCAACAGACTGTCAGTAGCGTGGGAGAAAGTAGGTCACTGATGCTGACTAATAGCTGCCAGTCAGGCAGTGGTTAATGATATGGAATAAGTACAGAAATACACAAAATGCACATAAATAGTGAAACCAAACCCACAGAGAGAGATCGAGCCCGAGCCGGGGAAAGCCAAGCCAGCTCGGCTCGTGACAGGGCCCCCCCCTTTAAGGGGTGGATTCCCAGACACCCCAGGTAACATCAAGAAGACCCCCCCCCCCCCAACAGTTGCAACAACAACAAACAACACGAACCCGGGTGGGCGGTAGGGGGAACAGGAAGGAGGAAACACAATGCCCCACCCAGGGCCCATGATTACCCCCCCCCCCCCAAGTCCACGGGCGTTGAGGCTCAGGAGGCCACCCAGAGTCCCAGGCCCAGCAGAAGGTGCGGTGGACCGGAAAACATGAACCACCTGAACTGGGAAGTCAATTCTTCTGGCGGCCGGCCAGCGTAGTTTAGCCACCAGGACCAAAGGGGTGAAGCAGGAGGCGACCTGCCCACCGGAAGGCTCACTGGTGGGTAACAGGACTGGGGAAAGGGCACCTCCATGGCGTCGGGCAGGGATAAGGAGACCACGGCGTCTTCAGGGTGGTCCGCAACTGCACCCACGGTGGACCCTGACTGGGCCGGCTTCGCTGCACTCGCGGTGGAACCCGGCCGGGACGGCTCCGCTGCACCCACAAAGGACTCCAGCGGGAGCCTTGCTGCACCCGCGGTGACCTCTGGCTGAGGCTCAGCTGCACCCGTGGTGGACCCCGACCGACTGAGCCTGAGCTGCACCCACGACGGTCCCGGTCCGGGACGTGGCTGCACCCATGACGATCCCACTCTGGGACGTGGCCGCACCCACGATGGGCTCCGGTTGGAGCACCGCTGCACCAGCGGTGACCCCCATCGGGGGCCTCATTGCTCCCGCAGTGGCCTGCCCAGCGAGGGAGGTGGTGCTCCTGACGCCACCTGGCACTGGATCCCGATCCTCGCCGGCCTCCGGCAAACTCAGCTGGTCTCCGGCGAACCTGGCAGGGGGCTCCGACCCCGGAGGGAAAGAAAGAGACTGGGTCAGGGTCGCCGGCAGCGGCAGAGCCCGGTGAGGCGGCCCCGAGGGCTACTACAAGCTGCCCCAGGCCCTCTTCGCCATGAGTCGGGCAGTGTGACATTGACATATGAGGTTTTGACATAATGGAGCACACTTGCCTGAACTCGGGCTCCACTGCTGTCCAGGACTCCAGCGATTTGGGGTGCATAACCTGCGTCATCACGCCCGGTGCTGTGCCCCCGTCGACTTCCTCTGGGGCCGCCAACGTCCTGTCGTTGTCAGTAGGCAACCCCGGTGATGGTAGCTCCTCTCCGGCGACCCTAGTGAGGGGTTCGACAGGCAAGTGAGAGAAGGAGAGTTTAGGGTCGCCCACAGCGACAGAGCCCAGCGAGGGGAGCCCAGGTGCGGCCAAGAGCCGCACCCGACTCTCCTCCCCAAGAGCCAGACAAGATCTCTCAATCATAGGCAATTGAACTGCGGGAGAGATAACTTGCCTGTGCTCAAGCTCTACCACCATCCAGGACTCCGACGCTGTCAACGGTGACGGTCCGGATCCCGTCGGCTGGGGGTCTGGTCCAGGGGATGACTCTGCTGCGGCAGTCCCCGCAGCAGGCGTGATGGTGGTTGCAGTCCTGGTCCTCTGATGCTCCTCCTCGCCCTGGCTGTTGACTGCGGCGAGCAGGTTCGCCCCCCTCCTCATCTGAAGGCGAATCCGGAGTTGAGCAGGCTGGGGGTGGGGGTAGGGTAGGGGGTGGAACCCTCACAGCTGGGGAAGTGCATCCTTGGACCTCCCTCTCACGGCACTCCTCCTCGACCCGGCGGTTGACAAAGGTGAGCAGATTCACCCACTCCTCGTCCGCCAGTGTGATTGCGGGGAAACGCCTCCGTGCGGGCTCCTGGGCAAGATCATCCAGGGCCTCAACCTCCTCCATTGTCAGGTGGGCCAGTTCTTGGACCAGCAGGCCCTCAGGGAGAATGGGAGGAGACACGGAGAGGGGGAGAAATTAATTAATTTTGTCAGCTGGAGGAGAGGACCCAGCGGACTGCTTGAACTGGGCCTCTCCCTCGGGAGACAGGCAAGATTCAATGTTAATAAATGGTTTAGAATGCAAAAATACTTACCTGTCATCCTGGTTGATGAAATCCACAGCTGCAAGTGGCTGACACTCGTCCCTCTCTGTGCCAGCAATGACGTGGACCCCTCCATAGGCTATTGGAGGAGCCGTCTCCCTGACGAAGGAGGTAGGCGGGGCCGGGGTGAATTCGGTGGACCTCACCGCAGCTGAAACAATGATGGCCACTGCTGAAGAGGAGAGCTTCTCCCGGCGTCTCCTTGCGGGACAACGCTGTCTTTTGTTCTCTGGCAGTGCTGGAGCGAGAGGAGGGTTGGGCGAGGTGTCGCGGAGGCTGCCGACCTGCAGATCACCGGACCTCCGTCCCGACATCACAGGGAATGCCAGACCGGGGAAAGAACCCTGGAGCGAGCAGACTGTGGAGAGCAGGTTGGCGTACTGTGGGTAGCTCCATAACCCGGGATGTGCCTCCAAAATCCCTACTGCCCCATCCAGGTTCTCCAGCTTCTTCTTAGGACCCTGGGCAGCGAGGGCATCTCGGATGAACTCGGCTGCCCATTCCTCCTCCACCATGGGGAACCCCGCTTCCGTGCCTCTTCCTTGACAAGACTGAGGCATGATGTTCTCCAACACAGGTTAGTCCAGAAAAGAAAAACAGTTTACAATGAAAAAAGGAAAATGATGTGTGGGTGAACCCACTAAATCCTTCTTGCTGGCTGGGCCATTCTGTCATAAGCTCTCCGTGCGCTACACCATAGCGCACGGAGGAGGAGAAGGATGGACGGATTTAAACGCAGGAGTTCACCATACACACATTTATTGACAAGCACAGTTCACAAATACAAACACAAATGAACAAGTAGCTAGCAATACCATCTGAATGTGCTTGGGAGAGCGGGGTAGACTACGGGGAGTTCAACTGCCTCGGGGGAACGCAAACTGGGCGACAGCCTAAACGTAGCAGTTATGCTGCGAGGAGAAACACCACCAGACGCGTAGCAGAATAACTGCAAGGGGGGGAAACGCTGGTCCAGTGTAGCAGCAAAGCAGCAACGGCACGGAGAAACGCAAACAGTTTACTCACGAGTAGGAACAGTCCAGAAAATCCAATTCTCTCCACAAGCATAAGCCAAATGTCCTTCCCGACATGACGGTTACACCATGGAGAACGAGAGTGACTCGTACAATGGCCCAGCGGCGTCTGTCTAGCGAAGAGCTGCTTAAATACAAATGCCGCTGGCCACACAAATTGGCCTCACCTGGGTAAAGCGCGGGAAAGCTAATTACCGGGGCTGGGAACAGCTGATGGAGCTGAGGAGTGCGAGGGGGCATGGATGTACCGACAGATTGTCAGCAGCGTGGGAGAAAGTAGGTCACTGATGCTGACTAACAGCTGTCGGTTAGGCAGTGGCTAAGGATATGGAATAAGTACAGAAATACACAAAATGCACATAAACAGTGAAACTAATCCCACAGAGAGAGAGATCGAGCCCGAGCCGGGGAAAGCCAAGCCGGCTCGGCTTGTGACAACTCCATGCATTATCTTTTTTTTTTTTTTTCACTTCATTGAAAATACTTTTTTTATCGTTATCACCTAGCATGCCTTTGAGCCAGGTCGTGTCGGGCTGCTGCTTCTCCCGGCATGTTCCGTGTTGGATACACTGGTGGTCTTTGTCAGACCCGGATCCCCACTGATGCTCCGCCCAGTCTGCTCGTGCACTTCACATTCTCCACATATGCCGGATTATCCTTTACACTTACACAATCACGGCAACTTTATAGTATAATCTTTTTAAGCATTAAATCTTCAGTATTGTCTTTTTCTAGTCAAATTTGTCGTTTTTCACTTCCTTGTTTTGTTCAGTGAACACTGTGGTGACTGACCGGTCGTGATGCCGTGTATTATCCAATCAGCATGGCCATGATGCTGCGTATTATCCAATCAGCACAGAGTCAATCCGAAACCCCACTCACACTTCCTGAAGCCACAGTATGAAGAGACAGAGCAGTGACAGATTGGTGGCTAAACTTTTTTGACAAAAATGAATATTTTGACTGAGCGACTTCACACTCGGGGATGCACACCCTTGTGACCTCAGCAAAGCACGTGTAAAATCTTAGGCCAGTCTGACGAACAGGGATATGCGTGGAACAGACAGACTGACACACACAGAGATTTCATGCATTTATAGATAATTCAGAAAGGTAAACCTTCATATTCAGTATTCACTGCACTTAAGAGTGATATTTCAAGCCATCTGATTTAATTTTGATGATTATGGTTGTACGTTTTTATTTATTAAATTGCAAACTGGGACATTCTAATTAACCCAGATGCATGAATATTCAAAATGACGGCTAATATTAACGAAGATGAAAGAGATAGCGACTCTTGTAATTCAGTCATTTACTGCATTCAACAACACGTTAGTCATGACAGCTCAGCCCTCAGCAATGAGAGAGCGTATTGTCAAACAGGTAAGCTAACATAAACAGCATGTACTAACAGTACTGTCATTTTTCTAAAGCTTGAAACAGTTGGCCAATGAAAATAAACGGTGCTAACTTTCTTTACTCGCTAAAACTTAGCAAGCAGAAGCGGCCATTAATGTCGCGGCTCCCGGGTGCTGTCGTTTCAGATGCTTATGCATCACTGTAGTGCTGCCATGATAGGAAAGGTCTGCCTTGCAAAGTCTGCAATTTACTTGTTTCATTTTTTTGTTTTCTGTGAAATGTTTCCATACTACAGAAAGTTTGTCAACTTGTTTATCTTTTCTCTTTACCATGCTGGGCTCCTCTTCTTCTTTGCTGGAAACTGTTCACGCATGCCGGACAATAGAGGCACTACTGCCCACAGCAGTTCTGGTCGTGCACTGCAGTTACAACTGAACATTTCTGCGACATGCATATAAACTTTATGATTAAAACCATTTGTCAACAATAAATATGTCTGTCGGCAAATTTTTATTGTCAACATAATCAAAACAGTCCTTCTGCCCACTAGCTGTGGGTAACATGGCCTAAAAATGATATCACTGTTTTTGCAAATTTTCACGATAACGATATTGCTCACAATATCACACATTTTTGTTTTTTTTCTTTTCAATTTATAAACAACAGTTTCACAGGCCAGCGTTATTTACCTTCAACATCTTTAGTAAAAACAAAAACTCTATTTCTCCAGTTTATAAAACAGGAACGCAGATTGAGTTTAATTTTTTTTTAAATTCTGTATCAAATATTACAATAATATAAACCACATATTAAGTGTACTTACGTAGTTGGGGTTCTATGCTGAACAAGTTTACCTGTATCAGTAGTCTCTGGACTCATCTCCTGGGACGTTTTGGCTCTTGTCACACTGAAGCTTATGGTGTTTCGTTTTTGTTTTTTTTGTTTTTTTTTTGGGTTTGGGTGGTTGAATAAAATCAAGGTTAGCAACCGAAACGGAACAAAATAAAACTCCAGACACTTTGGACGTCAACGCCGCATTGATGTGATGTACATGTGGGGGGAAAAAAATGAGGGCATATTACCTGCATTGCTGCACTGTTTTGTTTTTTGTTTAAACAGGGCAGCAGTGTGAAACTGCCTCAAGATAATTAAGCAATATTACACGAGAGGGAGTACGGTATCAATGAATATAGTAACTGCGGGTGTGATCTGCCATATGCCCAACGCGCAGCAGAAGTTTCACAACTAAAACTGAAAATGCAAATTAAAATAAAAGCTACTCAGTTGGGCTGTCACGGTGGAGGAATTTCTCCTGCGGTGACGGTGGATAGCTCAACAGTGCGGTATGTGGTATTATTCAGTCCTTCCAGGATTTTGCGGGATGTTTTTGTGATTGTTGCAGTCCAAAAAGCCTGAATTCGCAGGAGCTTTTTTAAAAAGTTGCGATGTTTTTAGAGTGTTTTCTGCACTAAAAGTTGAGGGAAGAATTCCAAATTTTAAAGCAGATGCTTTTTTCCAGTTTATTCATTCATTCATTCATCTTCTTCCGCTTAATCCTTTTCGGGTCACGGGGGTGCTGGAGCCTATCCCAGCATCTTTGGGCGAGAGGCAGGGTACACCCTGGACAGATCGCCAGTCCATCGCAGGGCCAACACAGAGAGACAGACAACCATTCACTCTCACAGTCATACCTAAGGACAATTTAAAATCCCCAGTTAGCTGCCAATTAACCTAACTTGCATGTTTTTGGCATGTGGGAGGAAACCGGAGAAATCCCAGAGTAAACCCACGCAGACACGGGGAGACCATGCAAACTCCACACAGATCATTGTTGGTCGGGGGCTGGGATCGAACTCAGGATCCCCCGGCCAAGGGTGAGTTGCTGTGCTGCCGCAGTGCTAACCACTCTGCCACCGCGCCGCCCCTTTTTCCAGTTTACTGCAGTGATATTGTGTATAACAATACAAGAAAAGCACAGGATTGTCAAAAATTTCCTATTATAGTAATTTGTAAATTAAGCAGAAACTTCTGCTATACAGAAAAACTCTTGTGCAACAGCACATACAAACATTAACACAATATCCATTACAACAGCTAAACTATTTGGAAATTATTGGCAGCGCCTTCATTTGAAAACTCCCTAAGGTTCCCAACCACTTGGTACCGAGCAGAGAGGAAAAAATAAATTATTCTGTTGCTCTGTATTGGCTATTGGAGTCTGTGTTTTTCTGAACAAAAAAAAAATACAGAGAAAATTCTCTGTCTTTCCATGCCTACCTGTCTGTCTGCTGCATGTTGGGCTTCACACACACACACACACACACACACACACACACACACACACACACACACACACACACACACACCCCTTTCATTTACAGCGGGGAGGGGGGGGATGGGTGGGTGGGTGTGTTTGTCTATCCAGAGTCCACACCGGAGATTCACAGTTTTAAAGGTCATTGACCAGATATAGTAATGATTTTATCTCTAAAGACGTATAAATGTTCAAACACTGGCTGTAGTGTAGTGTACTCTCCTCATGTGTGCTCCCACGACGGGGTGCTTTTAGGGCAGGTGCATGTTTTTCAACACAAACCCAATGCTTCGCACACGCAGTCAGGACAGAGACGTGGTGAGGTGTCCACGGGTAGGCTGGGGGTGATGGAGGAAGGGACGGTGTTGAAAACCTCACGGGTGAGTGTTTTTTTTTTTTTTTTTTTTTTAAAATCACACAGTTTGCAAATGTGTTCCGTTACTCACCGTAAACTGTAAATTCACTACTCACTGTAAACACGGACGTTAACGTGGCGCAACAATGCATTTGATTGGTTAGACTGAGCATTTCAGCGCCAGTTAGACAAATTTGATTGGTCAAACTGGCGGAAGTTGACGAGGATTGGCCAAAATTGCGGGAAAGTTGTGGTGATTGGACAAAGTCGCAAGGTCGTATAATAGTTGCACTGATTGGCTGATTTTGCGTGAATTGGTGCGATCGCAACATTGTGAAATCCTGGAGGGACTGATTATTGCAAATGTTTTTAGGACCCAGTGGTCCTGTAATTTAGACAGGGTTCAGAACTTATGTGGCAAATGATGAAAGCTATGTTAAGAATCGCTGCAGCTCCGCTCTCAACTTATGTGCATGTGTGACAGAGCTCTGTTGCTAGAGGTTTCTTCCTGTTAAATGGGAGTTTTTCCTCTCCACCGTCACTATGTGCTTGCTCACAGGGGATTGTCTGATTGCTGGGTCTTTCTGCAATTGTGGGGTTTTCCCTGCATTTGGTAGTGCTATGAGATGACTTTTGTTGTGATATGGTGCTATATAAATAAAGCTGAATTGAACTGAGCTCTTCCTACAAGTATGAACTACCGTCCATCCATCCATCCATCTTCTACCGCTTTTCCGGAGGTCCGGGTCGCGGAGGCAGCAGTTCAAGCAGAGAAGCCCAGACTTCCCTCTCCCCAGCCACCTGCTCCAGCTCTTCAGAGGGGATACCAAGGCGTTCCCAGACCAGCTGGGAGACATAGTCTCTCCACCGAGTCCTGGGTCTGCCCCGGGGTCTCCTCCCAGTGGGACGTACCTGAAACACCTGAAGTGGGAGGCGTCCAGGAGGCATCCTAATCAGATGCCCATACCACCTCAACTGACTCCTTTCAATGTGGAGGAGCAGCGGTTCTGCTCTGAGCCTCTCCCGGATGACTGAGCTCCTCACCCTATCTCTGAGGGTGAGTCCAGCAATCCTACGGAGAAAGCTCATTTCAGCCGCTTGTATCCGCGATCTCGTTCTTTCGGTCATTACCCAAAGCTCGTGACCATAGGTGAGAGTAGGAACGTAGATTGACTGGTAAATCGACAGCTTTGCCTTAGAACTAAGCTCCCTCTTCACCACAACAGACCGGTACAACGTCCGCATCACTGCAGATGCTGCTCCAATCCGTCTGTCGATCTCTCGCTCCATTTTCCCCTCACTCGTGAACAAGACCCCAAGATACTTAAACTCCTTAACTCCTTATCCTATGAACTACCGATTCTGTAAATTTAAAAAAAAAAAAAAAAAAAAAACCTTGATCATTTTCATAAAGCAGTGGTGGCAACTCCAGCATTTCAACTACAAGGTGTGTGGACTGGTTGGCGACAGCTGCGACATTCAACTTATTTAAACAGGACAGACTCCGTGCAGGATCCCACGTGGCTCTTGTCTCCGTGTCTAATGCCGCTGTCCGAAAAATCACGTTCACACAGCAAACAAGCAATGCACTATGCAGTAGCAGAGCTTAATCGTCAGGATTATAAACACTCAGAGGAAGCCCATTCAGCCATTATTTTATTAAATTTAGGATACCCCCCCCCCCCCATCTGCCACAAGCAATCTGATCTGATCTCACCCAAACTAGTACAAATAACATGCTTTATGCTCTGCAAACATGCTGCTGGCAATAAAAATACACTTAACATTTAACAGTTTATTTAATATTCAATAAGTGAACAAGATTTAGCCACACACACAAAAAAGTGAACACTGTGGTTGCTCATTATCCTCCACCCATCAAAATGATGGGCAAAGAGAAATTTCGGACAGTAATTAAAAAGCCAAGGAGAAAAGGAAATGTGACAAGGCTTAGCATGCTCTTGGATTCACTGTGGGTGTGGAGGGGCAGAGAAACCCCTGTGTGTGAAGGTGGGCCTGGTAATCGCCTACCTCCCCAAAGTGGGAAATAAAAAAAAAACACTGATATAAATAGAGAAGAAAATCAGCAGATTAAAACGACCAGTCGCCGAACTTTTATTGCTGACATGGGATTGAAACAGTGTCAGTGCTTCAGTCGCGCTCTTGAGGTTGTTATGGCTTCAGTTGGCCACCAGATGTGACTGTTCTTACTTAGAATGAAGCCTCAAAGCTTTGAATCTTTTTCAGCACAACTAGAAGGAAAGCCTCTGAGCTTCATGAGGCTTCACCTGCCCATCACTACCTACCAGACACAAGCTGCCCCCGACAGCATAGTTCCTGGGATCATCAGGCCCCACAAACCCCTTCACCATGATAAGGTGGTGAAGTTTCAGAACAGTCAGTATAAAAACAGCCAGAGGTGGGCATTAATGAGTTACTCGTGTGCTCAAATAACTTTCCCCACACAAGTGTACTTTTCCAAGTATTTTTATTACAAGATACCTTTTGTTTTTACTCATACTTTAGTAACACTTTTTACATTTTTAGAAAGAAAAGTGTTTTTACAAAATATTAGAAGAATATGATCAAAGTAAAAAATAGTTTTACTGATAAATATGCTCCATTTCTGGTTTAAATGAGCCTTTTTTTGCAAATATATATTTTATTTTGATATTAGATGTGCAAGCTTCTATTAATAAAGTTGCATCATTTTATTTAAAAAATCATAACTTTTTACTTGTACTGGGGTTTTTTTGTATATTAGTGAGATTTTCAGTC
This sequence comes from Pholidichthys leucotaenia, assembly GCA_020510985.1. Lineage (NCBI taxonomy): Eukaryota > Metazoa > Chordata > Actinopteri > Cichliformes > Pholidichthyidae > Pholidichthys > Pholidichthys leucotaenia. The sequence continues at coordinate 170,678,225 of CM035846.1, forward strand.
TTAAATTTACCATTTCTTATATAAATTTGACTTTCAGTTTGAAACTTGTTACTGTAAATACTCCTCAGTGAGAAGGTGTAGCATTTATTGTTGTTTAAAAGCAGCCTACTTTGTACATTTACTGCTGTTTACAGCCTATTAATGCGGTCTAAGCATGCAACACATATCCCGATGCACACTGCACCCTCTATATCTCTGTGTCTCCCTCACTCTCGCTCTACCACTTGCACAGAACAGCACCTAGGTTTTGATTAGCGTTCCCTCTGCTAGTGGACTCTATAACTGCATTTAAAATTGCAGTTCCAAATACGGTCAAACATGATATAGATATGGACTGCCGGCCGCAGTGAATGAAGGCGGTGGCCGCATGCGGCCCGCCAGTTGCCCATCCCTGCCATAGAGAATCTATGCGGTATTGTCAAGAGGAAGATGAGAGACACCAGGCCCAACAACCCAGACGAGATGAAGGCCGCTATCAGAGCAACCTGGGCTTCCACAACACCCCTGCAGTACCACAGGCTGATCGCCTTCATGCCACACCGCAATGATGCAGTAATTCATACAAAAGGAGCCCCTACCAAATATTCAGTGTACAAGGACGCAATTTTCAGAAGGCCAACATTTCTATTAAAAACCAATTTTTTTCTTATTGGTATTATGTAATATTCAAAATTTTCTGAGAAATTAAATTTTGGGTTTTCATCAGCTGTAAGCCATAAACATCAAGATTAAAAGAAAAAATGCTTGAAATATATCACTCTGTGTGTAATGAATCTATAGACCAAATGGGTTTCACTTTTTGAATTGAATTATAGAAAATTTAACTTTTTGATGATATTCTACATCACTAAGATGCACCTGTACTCACTGTAAGCAAGGAAGTAAGCATGATGCAGGGATGCATTTCATTGGTTAGACCAGGGCTGTCAAAAGTTACGGCCTGCAGGCCAAAGCCGGCCCATCAGAGAGTCCAAATTGGCCGTGGCATCAATTTGCAAAGTGTGAAAATTAAATAACACAAAAGCAGCCATTTTTCAATAAAGTAACTGCTATTCCCAATTTGTCAATTTGGGGTCACACAAGAGTAGCAGACAGTCCATTCTCCACCATAACAGAATGCTTAAAAATATGCAAGTCTTTTTTTAATGGATGCTGGATCCAGCATACACTGAAATGTCACGGTATTTACTGTATTTGATAACTGTTCTTTACAAATACATTTACCCCCCATGTCTCACAGCATGGCGGGTGCTGGGGGGCGTTCACGACCATGCCGACAGTTAGTGTTTGTTGGGGTCACAAGGGGAATGTGCAACAGTTCACTGCCATTTGCTGAATGTTTTTACGTTCGGAACCAGTTTATCTTGTCACAAAATTTTTTGAACATGTTCAAAACAAGAGAAGCTGACGACTGACGACAGCAAACTGTTGAGGCACTGGCAGTCGGGTTGTTGCTTGCCGGGTTGGTGCTTGCCGCTCTGAGATACGGGCATTTAAGGACTGCACGTGATTTTCTGAGGTCTACTCCTCCACCACTGTGTCACAGAAGATAAAAACTTTGACATAACAAGGAAACACTTCAGAGAATTAACACCGAAAGGCTACTTATGCCAGCACGGCTTGCTTCCTTGTTATCACGTAATCGCGATCAGTCTCTCTCGAGTTCTTGCATTATTTTATACAATTCTCGCATGATCTTGTCATGTGCTGCATCATTGACCATGTTTACATGTACACCAATAAACCAGTTATGATTGGATTTCTGGTAGGGATGTTAATGGTTAACTGACGTTTGATTGTCGATAAGAATTTAGTCAACTAAATTAAATTGTCAATTAATTGATAACTCAGCAGTCCTTTTCAATGGGAGCTGATTCTATGAAATGTAGTGGTGTCGCCATCCAGGCAGGGGTGCACGCAGTCATCCACTGCCACATTTCAACCGAAAAAGCAGAAGACTCTAAACCCCCAGAGCGCATGCGCTGTGCAGAGCAAAAAAACTTGCTCTTCCAGGTTACGTCGGAGACCCACAACAAGTTCCAATGGCACGGTCTAATGTCCACCCGCCTGCTTCAAATCAACAGGACGAAGAAACGGACCGCAGCAAGAAAAGACTACATTAGCGCAAAAACCTATCCCCACTGCCTTCAACCTGCCGCTAGACAAGAAAGCCAACCGGACTCAAGTTACCACTGAGGTAACAGACAACAGAGGGACCCCAGACCGTACTTTGTTTGCCTGGATTGCCAGGGTACTATGATAATGTTTAACATGACAGATGAAGCAGCTCACAATTTATTTTCCTGTTAAAACAGTCTACCAGGGCATCTTAGTAAATTAGAATGTGAAAGTTATTTTTGTAATATAACTAAAAAGGATAAATTTATGATATTGATAATAGTTTTTAAAATAAATTTAAAAATCATGACATTTGTAATTTACCAAGATGTACCAGCACATAATACACACTATACAGTACAAAATTTGTTAAACTACAAAAAATACCAGTCTGTAGCAAAAAAGAAAAAAAAATGCAAATGGTACAATAAATCTGCTGCACGGTGGCGCAGTGGTTTAGCACTGTGGCAGCACAGTTTTACCCTTGGCCGGGGGATCGCAGGGATCATGAGATCGTGGGTTCGATCCCAGCCCCCGACCAACAGTGAGCTGTGTGGAGTTTGCATGTTCTCCCCGTGTTGCGTGGGTTTACTCAGGGATTTCTCCGGTTTCCTCCCGCATACCAAAAACATGTAGGTTTAGGGCGCTCGCGCACGCAGCGACCAGCAGCCAGTGGCTTGTCACCAGACTGCAAACCAAATCTACCTACGGGTACAAATAAGTAACAAAAAACAACAAAAAAAAATCATTGATGAATAGGATGTTCATGTTTCATTCAATGTATCAAAACCAGTAATTAACATTTTATACACACATGGACAAAACTGTTGGTACCCGTCTGTTAATGAAAGAAAAACCCACAATGGTCACATAAATAACTTGAATCTGACAAAAGTGGTAATAAATAAAGTCTATGAAAATTAACCAGTGAAAATCAGACAATGCTTTTGAATTGTGGTTCAACAGAATTATTTTAAAAAACAAACTCACGAAATAGGCCTGGACGAAAATGATGGTACTCTTAACTTAATATTTTGTTGCACAACCTTTTCAGGCAATCACTGCAATCAAACGATCTCTGTAACTGTCAGTGAGACTTCTGCACCTCTCAGCAGGTATTTTGGCCCACTCCTCATGAGCAAACTGTTCCAGTTGTCTCAGGTTTGAAGGATGCCTTCTCCAGACGGCATGTTTCAGCTCCTTCCACACATATTCAATAGGATTTAGATCAGGGCTCACAGAAGGCCACTTTAGAATAGTCCAATGTTTGGCTCTTAGCCATTCTTGGGTGTTTTTAGCTGTGTGTTTTGGGTCATTATCCTGTTGCAAGACCCATGACCTGCGACTGAGACCAAGCTGTCTGACACTGGGCAGCACATTTCTCTCTGGAATACCTTGATAGTCTTGAGATTTCATTGTACCCTGCACAGATTCTACACACCCTGTACCAGAAGCAGCAAAGCAGCCCCAGAACATAACAGAACCTCCTCCATGTTTCACAGTAGAGACAGTGTTCTTTTCTTGGTATGCATCATTTTTGCGTCTGTGAACATAGAGCTGATGTGCCTTGCCAAAAAGTTCCAGTTTTGTCTCATCTGTCCATAGGACATTCTCCCAGAAGCTTTGTGGCTTGTCAACATGCAGTTTGGCAAATTCCAGTCTGGCTTTTTTATGATTTGTTTTCAACAGTGGTGTCCTCCTTGGTCGTCTCCCATGAAGTCCCCTTTGGCTCAAACAACGACGGATGGTGCAATCCGACACTGATGTACCTCGACCTTGGAGTTCACCATGAATGTGTTTAGAGGTTGTTCTGGGCTCTTTGTTACATTCGTATTATCCGTCTCCTCCTGCGGCCACGTCCAGGGAGGTTGGCTACAGTCCCGTGGATCTTAAATTTCTGAATAATATGTGCAACTGTAGTCACAGGAACATCAAGCTGCTTGGAGATGGTCTTACAGCCTTTACCTTTCACATGCTTGTCTATAATTTTCTATCTAATCTCCTGAGACAACTTTCTCCTTTACTTCCTCTGGTCCATGTTTAGTGTGGTACACACCATGTCACCAAACAGCACAATGACTACTTGTCACCCTTTAAATAGGCCGACTGACTGATTACAAGTTTGTAGACACCTGTGATGTTAATTAGAGGACACATCTTGGTTGAACATGTCCCTATGGTCACATTATTTTCAATGTTTTCTAGGGGTACCATCATTTTGGTCCAGGCCTGTTTCATGAGTTTGTTTTTTAAAGTAATTCTGTTGAACCACAATTCAAAAGCACTGTCTGATTTTCATTGGTTAATTTTCATAGACTTTTTATTTATTACCACTTTTGTCAGATTCAAGTTATTTCTGTGACCATTGTGGGTTTTTCTTTCATTAACAGAGGGGTACCAACAATTTTGTCCTCGTGTGTATGTTAAAGATAGACTGTATTGTACCGAGGGAAATTCAGATTCTCAGAAAAATTGCCGCTTGTGGTATATATTACTCATATATTCCATACCTGCATACGTTAGAGCATGTGGAAATGTGTGGGGCAACATATGCAAAGGAATTTCACACCTCTGAAAGGACAAAGGAATCTCACCGCCGTGTGAAGACCAATGAGGTCACAGGACGCCATGGCAACAGACTTGACACCTTCACCCCCTTAGGCGAGGAGAGGTTTTCCCATCACCTCCCAAGACGGAGGGAGGAGTTAACAGGACTAATGGGGATTTCGATAACGGGGGATTTCAGCTTGTGTTTTGCATGTCTTGGATGTGTGCCTGTATTTAACCAGCGAGCTGGGCAGAATTCTTCCTCTTTGCCTTCTGCCAAGCTCTGCACCATGATGAGACAAGATAGAAGAGTTGTTCATTAAAGACTCTGCTTTTGTGATACAAAACCGCCTCGTTATTTCCAGCTCTTCTACACCGCTTATCAATTAGTCATTAATCGATCGATAAGGTGAATCAACTAATGATTAATGAATTAATCAATAACTTGCATCCCAAATTTCTGCAGTTATATGATTATTCAAGTGGCCATGTAAACAGAATAATCTGATATAGGCCATGTAACCAGGGTCATTAACTCAAGTGGTTTACCCTCCAATAATCTGTTTATTCCCAGTAAATGATTTATTGTGACCATGTAACCGGGGTCAATAGTTCAAAATACAAACAAGTTCCAGGACTAAACAGTAGATGGCAGCAATATAATATCTGGGTCCTTAAATGGCATTTGTTTTTATCGTGATTAAGATATTGTTCGTCAGCAGCTTCAGTTCAAAACAGAGCAGAAAAGAAAAAAATTCAGGTTGTTCCTACTTTGATGACGATTCATCATTCAGGTTGTTCGTATTTTGTGTTCAATGGTTCAATAAGTGTAAACATTTCATAATGTACTTGTACTTCTTTGTACTAAAACAGACAATGAAATCTGGAGTTGCCATTAGGTTGTTTTGCTATTATTTTACTGGACCGGCCCACTTGACATTAAATCTGGTGGTATGTGGCCCCTGAGCTAAAATGAGTTTGACACCCCTGGGTTAGACTGATGACGTATGCATTTGAAGCGCTACTCTGGGACAAATTTGATTGGTGAAATTCGTGGAAGATAATGATTGGCCAAAACTTCAGGAAAGTTGGGGTGACTCGACAAAATTGCAAGGTCGCACAAATTCAAGGGGATTGGTTGAATTCGAAAGAATTACTGTGATCTCAACATCACAAAATCCTGGAGGGACTGCCATTTACTCTATTCATGTATGTTACAACCTCAGCTGCTTTGATAGGAAACTGACATTTTAAACACTGGTGCAAGGCCATATTTCACAATGGGGTAACCTATGAACAGCAAGTTTGAATGCAGCTTAACATGTTGGGCCTAAGTTATTGACAGTCAAAGAATCAATCTTTACTACAGCAGTAGTTTTGACATTCTTATATAATTAAAAAATATACTGAAATAATGCATGAGAAAAAAAAATCGATTTTGCATAAATAACATCTTTCGCAACTGCAAGAAAACTTACGTGACACCAGGATGAAGGTTGTATTTCCTTTTTCCAAGTCTGGTTTGCTGTGCAAAGAAATCATAACGCTCAGACTTCTTCCACATGTAATAAAAGGCCACACATTCTCCTACAGACCTAGTTCTCACCTGAAAGATTTAATTCAGCAGACATGAAACAACCATTATTGCCATTATCTGAAGAAGAGATCATTTCAATATAAATCTAAATTCAGAGACAAATCAAATCCTCTCTTTATTTGCAACTTCAGCCACTTTACAGCAAACTCATGTTACTTCATGTTAATGTAGAGTGAATTAAAATCGTGCATTGCAGTGATACTCAACCCATGGCTCTTCGAAAGCCAGTTGCTGGTCTTTAAGTCCTACTTAGGATTTTTTTTATTTATTTATTTTTTTAAGTCAGCAGAATTCATTTAATTTTCATTTATGCAGATCAATCCATTATGCCCCTACCACCTGAAAAACATAATCACAGTGTAACTCAGGAATACCAGGCATGTAAAGAGGGATATGAGCTTAACCTCTTGCACTCCGTTGTTCCGCGGGCGGGCAAGTCTCTACGTCCTAGGGCGCACGAGAGCGCATGACGCATGATAAGGATATTGATGGTGGTGGTGTAGGTAGTGTGGCCTCCAAGCGCCACTGAAAAAAAAAGCTGCAAACACAGCCGCGAACAGATTAGTTCATCTGATTGACCTCTCATTCGACTAATAAGAGCCTTGAATTGGGTTTCTGAAACCTTGAAGAGCCAATGAATGAAAACCTAGGAAGAAGGACCCGCCTCCCAATGCTTTGAATGCAGTGAGCCAATTGAAGCAGAGAAGTTCGTGAGCTGTTTTTTTTTAAGGCTGGGTGAAGACTGGCTGCTGGAGCGGATCAAAAAAGGACACAGGAAGAGCCCCACAGACCTAGCAGCATGGAGACCATCCACAAATGCAACCTGTGTGACAGGGAGTGCCATTCGTGGATCGGCATGTTCGGCCACAGGCGGTGCTTATTTTGTATTGGTTCCAGCAGAGTAGACGTTATGATTTCTTCCATGGTCATTATAGACCGACGGAGGCTGACGATGAAGGCTGAGTGACACACACGCCTTCGCCAGTCTTTTTTTAATTACTACTGTTATTTGTTTTGAAAAATCGTTCGCCAAAAACCGCAATCATGGAAGCACAAAACCGCAATAATGGAATTATGTTTTGATCGAGTCGCGAGACCAGAACCAGAGCGGACCAGCGTCGCGTTCGTCTGACAATGAGGAAGACAAGTTCGCCAAGACTCCGCTGTGAAGAGGTAAGGTGTTATAAGCTAAATTATTCTCTATCCCTGAAAATTGTAATCCAAAATGACTTTTGACTGATCAGTAAATTACAGCTGTGCGGTTCACGAAGTCTGAAGTTCGTGCGCCGCGGTACAAGGGGTTGCTCGCAGTGTACAGGCTGTGAACGCCCCCCCCCCCCCGCTATTCTTCTGCAGCGAGGGGGGGGGGCCGCGGTGATTGCACTGCTGTCCTACATCACCACATAAGGCTAATCCGTTGTGTAGCGATGGCTGAAGTCCATCCTCTGTAGCAAGCAGGGGGGGGACAACCCCCCCCACACACATACAGTAGCGAGGGGGGGTGGGGGAGCCGCTGTGACAGCGTTGCTGTGGAAACATGCAACGAGTGTAATCTGTCATGTAGCGAGGGTCGAACTCTGTCCTTGGTAGCCGGGGGGGGGACGACCCCCCCCCCCACACACACACACACAGCCCTAAGTGTGACCTTTCCTTTGAGCCTAAAATGAAGCTTCTACATTGAATTATTCAAAAGTTACAGACGTTTTTCCAAACTGTGCCATTTGGCACAATTTGGCACAGTTCCAAAACACCTGGGAACAGCCTGAGAACAAAGCTGTGTAAAATATTCATTTTTTGTGGTATTGTTACCAAATTTGGATCTCAGCTGGATAACACTTGGTTCTACATTTCTGTTGCATTTTCCAGCCGGATCGGACAGCTGTGTGTTATTTGCAAGCATTTGTATCCAAAAAAACAGTGTCCAAATTTTTTTTCTTCAAGTTCAGTATGTTTAGATGACTGTAACTCAGTGGCCGGAGCACGTAGAGAGATTATGTTTTTTTTGCCAAAAAATTCAAAGTGTTTTCTTTTAAATGAGACCAACCCCATGAAGATGCTGCAAAGGGTTGAAGAACAGCTTTCGATTTACTTTGGGCACGTTATTTTTTGGCATTTTTAGGAAAATTGCCCGGAGTGCAAGAGGTTAAGTTTTTCTTTGTGTCAAGCGGTGCAGAAAAACGCATTTGCCTGCTTAAGATAATGTTATTTTGCAATGTGTAACATCAGAAAGGTAATCACCTCAAGTTCAATTACAGTGTGGATAGCTACAGGCTAAAAAGTTGGAGAAACCCAAACAAAGACATCCTACAAAATCACACATGAATTAATGAAGATGATGAAGGCATACACTGATTGAGAATTGATGGACAACTGCATACTGTTTTCCATTACAACACCATTTCCTGACAAAAAAGGCCTGGAATGAGAGGCAAAGCTAGATCATCAAATTGATGTAGTAGGTCTTCCCAGCCTGATGACATCACCACACGAGCACCCACATCTCCTGACCTTTCAGCTTGAGCACAACCTGTATACAAACACACCTGAGGATTATTGGGTGTGAGTTTGGTGAGCATTGGGGTAATTCTTTAGGCAGTGATTTCTTCGGGCAATGGACGCAGCAGCATTGCTTTAGATCATTTTGGCTCAGCTGAAAAAAGCTACAAAAATGTAGCTGTCAAATTCTACTGAGGCTAAGAAGGCATCTGATATTTCATAGAATATTCCAAATATTCTCAAGGACAAACTGTGATCTGCAGAGTTTGTCAGCCTTGCAGTAGACAAAAGCCTAACATGGTTTCCAGGAGAAAAAGGATGCTTTTGGATTGCAGCTCTTGCAAAAATATTTTTTAGTCAATGTGGCTCCAGTGTGGAGAAAGGTTGAGTACCACTGCTCTAATGTAATCAATAGCGCCCCCCCCCCCATACACATACACACACACTTCTCTTACCTTGTTGGACTGTATTAAATGAAAGTCTTTCCCATAAGCTTTTAGTCCTTGTTCAAAATTTCTACATTCTTCCTCAGTCCAGACAGAGAGCTCCTCTGTGGCAGAGAGAGTGGATGCTTATGTTGTATCAGAATTAAAACCATAGGGTCACATTTTTTTAAAAAAAAGGTACACAACACTGGAGCAAACTTTAATAAAGCGCCAACTTACCTCTGGCTACTTTTACATTAAATCTAAGTCTCCTTAAAGCTTCCTCTGTGTCAAAATCACATTTCACCAGTTCATACAATGCCTGGAGAGAAACACAGTCAAGTTTAGGCAAGTCATGTGATCAATGAACAGTCACACAGAACGTTTTACCACAGACATTCTATTCTCACCTGTTCATTGTCTTTGATATGGGATCCCTCTGGGATTGCATCCACTCCCTTCTCTTCTCCCGTTCGCCTTGATGCCTCAGTCAAGAACTCCACCACTTTACCTTCATGGAGATGCTCGGGGTTCCACAACAGCTGGTCATCGTTTTCATAAACTGCAAGAAGATTTTAAAAGAACAATCACTGAAACAGTTTTGCACTCAGCAGAATATCCTGCTCAGATATGGCCAATTATTTTTGTCCTCTGCCGTGTGCATTATGTTTTACATCATGTCTCTTAATGCCACTACATACAGTAAGTCATACATAAGTCCTGCTGTCCCTTTTAGAGTAGACAACAAGAGCGTTACAATCGGTCCTACAATGAATCACCGCAATTACTATATTCATTGATACCGCACTCCATCTCATGTAATACTGCTTAACTGCAGTATTTTGTTGCTATTTTGTTGCTCCTGCCCCCACATCTAATTTCAAACAATAATAATGTACAAAAGAATGGGGAATGACCAAATTTTACATATTAATACATCCCAAGGCCAATCATCTAAATTGGGGGTTAGCAACCTGTCAACACTACTAAGAGATCATTTCTACTCCTTTAATGTACAAGTTCTGTCTCTTTTTTATATATAAATTTGCACATTATTTCACATACTACAAGAATTTTGTCATGGGTTTGTAAGGGAAACACTAGTTATAGGTGAAAGAGCTGAATATGGCTCCTGACCAAGGATCTTGAATTGATTCATATATATATATGGGTGGTTTTTTTTGGGGGGGGGTCCAGTGCACTATATGAGGGGTATCCGACTTTCAAGCGCTCTCTCTTTTTCTGTAATTTGCAGATGTCGGTTTCGTTTTTATAATATGCAAGGGAACATAAAAGAGTTTCAGACTTGCATTGCAATTTTTTAAAAAAATCATTGATTTTGCCGTTAGAATCGAAACTATTGGTCGTGTCCCCTCATTTTTCCCAGTTTTTGTGTGACATGAAAATCGCATCAATTTCAAAGTACTGTAACGTGATCTCTGAGTAACTCTTTCTACTCAAAATGCAAGAGATAACAGAGTTGTAATGCAAATTCAAAATAAAACATTCCCCAATGTGATCGGATCTATGGTTTTTGTACGGCGACCCCTGCAAATTTACTCGTACGACGTAAATTTCCGTGTCCCCAAATTTACGCAGCAACATGCAAGTTATTTGGTAAAGTAACCAGAAAACAGGAAGTGCTGATGCTTTTCACTTTGCACCTTTCAAATCCCAAACCATACACGTAAAAAGGAGATCAGTCTTTGTGAAGCTCAGATGTAGAATATTTCAATAAAATCTCAAACATCTATGACACATCGAATATGGTGTCCTTTAAAAAATTTACGTCTTCGGTCTTGGTCGGCCGCGCGCAGCCCCGTCTGGCGAGGTGAGCGCCCTGGGAAAGCACTTTTATTTTCTCTACCCCGGATGTGCTCAACCCATGTGGAGAGGATTAACCGTGGTCACTTTATATTGAAGTTATCGAAGGTCCAAACTTCCGTGTCCCGCATTTACGCCTTTTGTGATTTTACGTCTTATCCAACAAACAGGGAGAATTTGAAGGTATGTATACACGTTATCACATCTTGATATGTCATGAAAATGTAGCTGTTGATGAGTTTTGATGCATGAAAAATACTGGAAGTGTTGAAGTTGTTTCGTGTAAAACGTGTGCCATTGCAAAGTGCATTGGCACACGGGGAAACAAAAGCCCGAGTGTCCCGTTTACGTCTCCATTTACAAGTAGTTGAAGTGAGTGCTCATCCTCAAGAGTTCCTGAATGCGAATGCCGTTACGAAAATAGTTTAAGTTTCATAAACCTGACACAATTGGATAGTGATTAGTCAATTTCATGTGCAGATTTGATCAATTTTAAATTTTGCCACCAATGTCACACATTGGACCCCTAATAAATAAAAACACCCATATATATTGTATATATATATATATACTGTATATATACAGTATACAGTATACTGCTCAAAAAAATAAAGGGAACACTTTGAAAACACATCAGATTTTAATGGGAAAAAATAAGCTGGATATCGAAATTGTGGCAGGCTAGTCCAGCTTACTCAGATTAAAAAGTGTTCCTTTAATCTGAGTAAGCTGGACTAGCCTGCCACAATTTCGATATCCAGCTTATTTTATCCATCTTTGGTTAATACCAAATCAGTGTATAATTCAGCTTACCTTTCTCGTTGTCTTTATATTTACAAAGGCCAATGGGTGTTTCTGCCTGATACATGGAACCCACCATTATCTCCTGTTAAGACAAACACAGTTCAGTCCGAGTGATTAATGGCTGATGGTCACCTTATTGATGACAGTAAATTAGAGGTGTGCCAAATCGTGCCGTTCACATACACTGTGTAAATTTTGATCCCAGGATAAAAGTGAATATCACGATATTCTGATCTGGGTATGTGATTAACATAACTAGCATGGCAAGAAAAGGATGCAGCTGCTTTCCCTTTGGGGTTACAGTACCTAAAAGATGATCTACTTTGGTTTTGGGGAAAGATTTTGGTTTTCAGGTTGTTCCACACTGCTGCAAAGCAAAATGTTGTGCAGCAGTATGGAAAAACTGACCACTCATTTATCTACACTGTTCCAGTACAAAATGTGACCTGTGCTGGTAAAATGAGTCACTTTGAGGAAATTATCAAAAGTGAGGTCACATTTTTTTCTATATTCTGTATTGAAAGACCTTCAAAATGGTATTTAATTTGTAGGAAGTGTGCAGAAACGGATCCGGAAAAAGACAATTTCTTTATATTTTGGCTATGTTTAAAACTCTCGTTCGATCAGTCGGGAGATGTCTTCCGCCAAAACATATGTATTTTTAGAAAGTACGATTTCTAAGTTTTACAATGATACTAGGCACTCATGGGGGTTTTCCTGGGACTTGAACGCTAGCAAACAAAGAGTCATGATTTATGACTTCTCCTGCCTGTAGCTCGTAATGACACGGTGCGCATTCCAACTCATTTTGGCAGCATAGGTCACAAATTTCTGGTATCTTGCAGTCATATATAAGATTTGCTAAAAGTCTGCGAGGACCACAGGTGGAAATATGTTAAATTTATTCAAGCACCTGAAAAATAAACACATCATTCAATTAGAAGAGAACCAAAAAGCCCAAAGAGAGGTGTCAGCAACATGGACTTCGATCATAAGTGCACCTTAGATGTTGTGTTGGTTTACATTATTTTGTTGCAATATTTGATGCAGAATCTGAAACTCAGTCTGAGCTATTGCTTAACAGCTGGAGAAATACGTTGGTTTTTTTTTTTAACTGAATGTGGTGATGGCAAATAATTTCATGCCAGTATGTGAAACTGTCCTTTACATAAATTAAAAAACAGAATTACTGTCAAGATTCACAGAAATATCCTGGTATCATCTGTGCCCCCCCCCCCCAAACTCTAAATTCAGGTTTTATAGTCACGTGACTTCTGGCAGTGATCCGGGTTCTCAGGAGTGAAAACTTTCATGTTGCTATGGCTACGCCATACACACCAATGCATTACTAAAAGGATACTTTAGCACGATTCAGACAGCAAAACTTCTTAGGTGAGGATCCTAAGGTGAACCTGTGTACCAAGTTTGGTGGCCCTAGTTTTACTCATTGTACAGGAATAAGGAATGTCAACCTTGACCTTTGGACCCCAAACCCATAGTTTGAGGTCAGGATCCCAAGGAGAACTTGTGTACCAGGTTTGGTGGCCCTAGCTTTACTCGTTTTATAGTAATAGTAAATGCAGCATTTACCATAATGCAACTACAATGTTAACTTTGAACTTTGACCCCAAAGTTAGTTAGGCCAGGGTGTAAATCATCCAAGATGTGTATTAGATACAACTACTGTATCGATTTGAAAAGCCTAGATTATTTCTTTCAGTAGTTATTGTGTTTTGAAGATTTAGGGAAAATCTGACCTCTGGCCTTTTAGGTGGTGGGCTGAGTGGCTCTAACTGCTTTAGTTTTTGAGATGATCAATCCCCATCTAGACAGTAGCTGAGTTTCACAGATAGGCTAACTCATAATTTTCAAAACATGAATCTGTTTGTTGGCAGGTTAAGTATGTGCATATTTTTTTATGAAAATTAAACTTTAGTTATGAAACCTGATAAGGCAGCTCTGAGGCGATCACTAAGGACCTCTACATGCTTAACTGATCAAAACAGCGTTCCATGATCACCTGACATGAGTTTGACCAATGAGCTGCGTCACTGTTGGAAGTAACCGTAAAGGAAAGATGGGCTGACGAGGCTGCAATTTCATCAGCCAGGTAAGTACAATAACGTTATATTTATGTCCAGTGTTGGGAGTAACGCGTTACAAAGTAACAAAGTTACAAAGTAACACATTACTGTAACACCACTACTTTTGCAGTAACGTGCTGTGTAACAAAATTACTGTTTAAAAAATTCGGTAATGCGTTACATTTATTGAAATTTGATCAGATGTGTTACTCACGTGACTCATTTTATTAATATGGATAGATATTTTTAGCACAAATAAACTGACCCTACCATAACTGGCCCAGCTGTCAGTCTCCTCCGCAGGTCGGTTTCCTGTCCTGCCCCAGTTCACGCCACAGTCCGGTAGGAAGAAATGCCGTGGCGGCTTCTCATATCGAGCCCTGTTCACCTGTTGTCCGAGCAGTGAGTAGCCCCCAGCAGCTCCTACCTCTGTGGTTAAACGAGTATTTTTTTGAGCAAGAAGCTCACATTTAATGTCCACATTAAATGCATTTAAAGTTTTCTTACGCACAGAGAAAAAGTGACTGTGATTTGTTGCAGTAAAAAATAGCTTCTTCTAAGCGGTGAACTTTGACTTTCTACTGATTACAATAGTTTATGTAAATCTGAGACATTTTTCTCTGTAAGATGAGACTTTTTTCTCATCAGTTTTCTTTATCTTCTTTTTTCTGATGAGAACAAGTGGCCCTTGATCTTGCTACAGTGATGTGAAAAAGTGTTTGCCCCTTCCTGATTTCTCATTTTTTGTATGTGTAGAAGCTGGGTTCATCATCTCAGACTAGATGCAGAGGGTAAACAGAGAAGGACAACAGGTATTGAGATGAGAGAGATTATGGTGATGTAGCAGGAAGAAGTAGCTGTGGGGAGAAGGGTTGAATGTATTGTGATGCGAGATGTCATGCAGATGTGAGATGGGCAGATGATATAAAAGGAGAGACCCTGGTGTATTGAGATATGCTTTTTCTGTGTATGACTGATATGAGAGTGAAAAAAGTCGTCTGCTGCATAAGTCTGCCTCCGTTATTTGCACACTCCACACTGGTGACCCCTTGACGAATTATGAAACACAAGGCAAGAACCCCAGAGTCGGCCCAGACGGGAAGCCCCAGCAACGCGGCAAGCATCCCAGAGACAGCCTGGACGGGAACCCCCCAGCAATGTGTGCGCTGTTTCGGTCAAACTACCAGACTTTTGGCTGCACAACCCGCGGTCTTGGTTCCACCACACCGAGGCTCAGTTCGCCCTCCGGGGAATAACGGCAGACGACACCAGATATTACTATGTGGTCGCAGCGCTGGACGCTCGCACGTCTCAGCAAGTAGCGAACCTGCTCCAACAGCCTCCAGCCCACGACAAATATGGGGCTCTTAAGGCCACGCTGACCCGGCGCTACACACTCTCGGACTGTGAGAGAGCAGAGAGGCTCCTGAGGCGCTCCGAGTTAGGAGATGGGTCGGCGGTCGAACTGATGGAGAAGATGTTGGCGTTGATGGGCATGGACGACGGGCATTTTCTGTTTGCCCACCTTTTCCTCCGAAACCTCCCAACAGAGGCGAGAGCAGTTCTTGCCAATTCGCCATTGCTGGCCACGCGTGACTACCGTGCGCTAGCCCAGGAGGCAGATCGGATCATCCTCACCACCAGAGCCCTCACAGTGAACGCGGCGGCGTCGGAACCCAGCGAGACAACCAGCGGAGGCGAGGAGCCGGCGACGGTAGTGGGGGCCAGGAAGCGCCAGAGAGACACACTCTGCTTCTACCACCGCCGCTTTGCGTGCCACCGTGCCACCGTGCCAATTCAAGCGTTCGGGAAACGCCAAGGCTGGCAGTCATTAGCAGCTGCGACAGCCGGTGAAGAGAACAAGCTGCTCTACGTGACGGACTCGCGCTCGGGGAGACAGTTCCTCGTAGACACCAGCTCCTAAAAGAGCCTCATCCTGCCGTCCTACACCGACCGGCTAGCGGGAGCTAGCAGCCCCCAGCTGGTAGCCGTAAACGGCTCGGACATTAAGACTTTTGGTGAGAGAACACTGACTTTATCCCTACACGGCCGTATGTACGAGTGGACTTTTGTCATAGCGGCATTGAGTTTCCCAATCCTGGGAGCTGATTTTCTGTGTGCACACGGGTTGCTAGTCGATGTTGCTAACAGGCGCCTGGTTAATGCAATGTCTTTTGATTCTCTCCCCTGTACAGCTCGAGGGGCCAGGGCAATAACACAAGCCAATGTCACAGCTCCAGGCGGTAAGTTCCACACACTGCTTACTCAGTTCCCAGCACTCACGGTCCCAACGTTTTTGGCGGCCAGCACTAAACACGGGGTGGGACACTTTATCACCACTACTGGGCCGCCCGTTTTTGCACAACCTCGGCGCCTGGACGCAGCTAAACTGGCCATAGCGCGCGAGGAGTTTGCCAACTTGGAAAGGTTGGGCATCATCAGGTGCTCAAACAGCCCATGGGCATCCTCGCTACATATGGTCCCTAAGGCCGAGGGATCGTGGTGACCGTGCGGAGATTTCCGCAGGTTGAATAATGCCACAGCGCACGACCGCTACCCGATTCCCCATATTCAGGATTTTTCCGTTCACCTCGCCGGGGCACGCATTTTTTCTAAAATAGACCTGGTCTGTGGTTACCACCAGGTCCCAGTGCGCGCGGAGGACATACCCAAAACAGCGGTAATAACTCCGTTTGGCTTGTTTGAGTTTTTACGCATGCCCTTCAGATTAAAAGGCGCGGCACAGACATTCCAACGCATGATGGATGCGGTGTTGTGCGATCTGTCGTTTGTGTTTGTCTACCTGGATGATATCCTGGTGGCCAGTGTGTCCGAGAATGAACACGTAACCCACCTCAGGACGGTTTTCCGGAGGTTGGAGGAGCACGGGTTAATAATCAACCCGGCGAAATGCCAGTTTGGTGCGACGGGGATTGACTTTTTGGGGCACCGCGTCTCACCGGAGGGAGCGATACCCTTGCCGGACAAGGTGCGCGCCGTGGCGAATTTTCCTCGGCCTCAGACGGTCAGGGCGCTGCAAGAGTTTTTGGGGATGGTTAACTTTTATAACCGGTTCCTCCCCCGCGCAGCTCAGCTCATGCAATCATTGTATGCCGCGCTCAAGAAACGGAAACCGGCGGACAGAGTCGAATGGACTCCTGAGCGGGAGCAGGCATTCTCTGAGGATAAAACAGCCCTGGCAAACGCCGCACTGTTGGCGCACCCGGACCCGGCGGCCCGGATAGCACTCACTACCAACGCCTTGGACGTGGCCATAGGGGCCGTCGTGGAGCAAAGTGTCGCCGGTTCTTGGCAGCCGCTCGCTTTTTTCAGCAGGGCTTTGCGCGACAGTGAGCATAAATACAGCGCATTTGACAGAGAGTTGCTGGCTCTCCACCTGGCCATACACCACTTCCAGTTCTGGCTGGAAGGGCGCAGCTTCACCGCGTTCATGGACCACAAGCCGCTAACGTTCGCGATGGCCAAGGTTTCGGAACCATGGTCAGGCCGGCAGCAGAGACAGCTGGCCACGATCTCAGAGTTTACGACCGATATTCAGCATGTGTCGGGTAAACTGAATGTGGTGGCGGACTGCCTCTCATGCGCAGTAGTGGCCCCAGTCTGTGTAGGGATAGATTATACAGCCATGGCCACAGAGCAGATTGGCGATGCGGACGTGCGCACGCTCCAGTCTGGACCAACAGAGATGATTAACCCAGCTTCTACACCGCCCCCCCCCCCCCCCAGAATCTCAGACCGAGTTTCAGTCCTCACGTCCTTTTGGCTTCAGTCTCCTCCCGTATCTGCTGTAACAGGGGTTTTCCGCCTCCGCGGCGCTGCTGTGCCAGTGGGGGGCTCCTGGGGGTGTGTCTGTCTGCGGGTGGGCCATGGCGAGGGGGGGGGGGAACCTTCGACTTGCCCGTGTGGCTGCTCTGATGAATCGTTTACCTGGGGAGTTCTCAGTGTGGGTCTTCCACACCGAGGGGCCCGAGCCAACATCACTTGCTCGTCCGCCACCACAAAGGCGGGCTTAAGTCTGTCTATACATATTTTCTCCTTACGAACCCCAAGTCTAACAAAAAATGTTTGTCCCGTTTCCAGCACTCTGAACGGGCCATCGTAGGGTGGACGCAATGGGGGGCGGTGGGCATCGTGCCTAACAAACACGAACACCACGTTCTTCAAAGTTTCAAACTGGTACTACCTGTCTCATGGGTGGGGCCGTCGGCGACTCAACCAGCATCCCCGCCCTTCCGAGGGCGTGGAGGGTGAAACAAGGCACCCTGGCAGAACTAAAAACAATATCTGCCACAGGTCTGTGGTCGATCACTCCCAGTTACACGGGGTGAGACTAGACATCCTGGCAGATAAACACATCTGTCGCAAGGTCTGTGGTGGACTGTGCCAGTCGGTGCATTGTGACATGCACTACACAAAGAGCAGAGATAAACAAACCTATCATCTGGTCAGTCACTGCAACAGATACTGGAGTTAGTTTGTCTTGGCTTGTCCTTGCCACTGATAATACCCTTATCTGCCAAGAATGTGCTGCTAGTCCAGCAAAAGCTAGCAGTACTCAAATACTTTGCAAGCAGTTTCATGAAATGGTCGATCAGAAAGCAACTCATACCGGCTCGGCCGTCGCCTCGGCTTACAAGGTCTGCGCTGATCTGTTCACACTCCGACAGGCAGCGAAAAGTAAGCTAGGAGCAGGAAGACAAGAGAAGAGGAAAACGGCAGCTTTGTGTGTAGCAGAATGGAATGTACGCACTCTGTTGGACAGAACAACATCACAGCGCTCAGAAAGACAGACCGCGCTTGTGGCCCTGGAAATGAACAGGTAAAATGTAGACATAGCTGCACTTAGTGAAACAAGATTGCCTGGATATGACAGCTTGGAAGACCATGGGTACATCTTCTTTTGGAGTGGGAGATCAACTCAAGAAAGGAGAGAAACAGGAGTGGGCTTTTCAGTTAGAAAGGAGATAGCAGCAATACTTGATGAGAAACCGGTGCCAATCATCCATCCATCTTCTTCCGCTTAATCCTTTTTCGGGTCGCGGGGGGGCTGGAGCCTATCCCAGCATCTTTGGGCGAGAGGCAGGGTACACCCTGGACAGATCGCCAGTCCATCGCAGGGCCAACACTGAGAGACAGACAACCATTTACTCTCACAGTCATACCTAAGGACAATTTAGAATCCCCAGCTTGATGCCAATTAACCTAACTTGCATGTTTTTGGCATGTGGGAGGAAACCGGAGAAATCCCAGAGTAAACCCACGCAGACACGGGGAGAACATGCAAACTCCACACAGATCACTGTTGGTTGGGGGCTGGGATCGAACCCAGGATCCCCGGCCAAGGGTGAGTTGCTGTGCTGCCGCAGTGCTAACCACTCCATCACCGCGCCACCAATCAACGACAGGATAGTGACTATGAGACTCCCACTACAGCGGAAGATGTATGCCACACTCATCAGTGTATGGAGTTTTTGCATATGACGTCAGGGGGCGTGCCGCACTGGCCCGTTAGAGTGAGCCGCCATTTTGGATGGCAAGAAACAGCAGCAGCAGGGTGAAATAAACCACATAGCTCACGTGTATCTACAAACTCCGCAAAATGGTGTACTCCTGTTGTTCCCCCTGATAAGGGGATAAGCGGGGAATTAAATAGCCGGTGTGAAATGCAAAAAAAAAAAAAAAAAAAAAAAGTTGGATTTTTGAATAATTACCTTCACTGACGTAATCTCTCGCTTTGTCATAACGGGCTGCAAGGTGGAGCAGTGGTTTAGCACTGTGGCAGCACAGTTTTACCCTCGGCCGGGGGATCGTGGGGATCATGAGACTGTGGGTTTAGGGTGCTCGCGCACGCAGTGGCCAGTGGCTTGTCACCAGACTGCAAACCAAATCTACCTACGGGTACAAATAAGTAACAAAAAAACCCAAAACTTTGTGGTTTGGGGGCGCCTCTCTGCTTGCTACGATGCACACATGAAAGGGGAGAAAACTATTGTACGTGCATAAAATCAGGTACGTTTTAACGCGGCGCGCCGTGGAGAGCCTTTAAAAAAAAACAAAAAAACACGCAGTGCGCTTCACTCACCTCTGAGTGAGGAGCTGCTGTTGTTTTCCGACTCGTTCACCAGCCAAGACTTCACATCATCCACATCCCTTTCCGCTGACACGTTTTCCGATATTTTTTCCTCCTGCTCCCCTTCGTCTTTGAAAGATATCATCTCATCGTTTGCCCCCAAATCATCCCCGCTGAGCAGATTACTGGCAGTCATTGTTCTGCTAATTGCTCCAGCTGTTACCCCACACCCGTCACCTCCGTTCAACTGAGGCATTTCAGCACACCAGAGGAGCGCACGGGAGCAAGATTAAAAACACTTGTCTGCTGTTATGACTGCTGACAATGACTCCACTGAATTTTTTTTTTTTTTTTTTTTTTGTTACTTATTTGTACCCGTAGGTAGATTCGGTTTGCAGTCTGGTGACAAGCCACCGGCTGCTGGTCGCTGCGTGCGCGAGCGCCCTAAACCTACATGTTTTTGAAACCTACATGTTTTTGAATGTGACAGACATCGCAGACACAGTTTCAGAGGCCATAGTGTCAGCTGTTGAAGAGGATGATAGGATGTTATTATGTCAGATTGTGACTGTGTGTTCTCCTCACTCATTCTGATCGCTAAACAGTACAAGTTACGCCTGGGTTGTCACAGTGCAACTGCTGCTCTTGCCATCCAAAATGGCGGCACGTACGGCGTGTTTATGTTTACCCCCGCGAGTCACGTGATTTTTACGAGCCTACGCAAAAACTCCATATGCCCCAACACAGAGGAGGTGAAGGAAGAGTTCTACAGTGATTTACGTGAGACTACCAGGCATGTACCGACTAATGACAGGCTGATACTCGTTGGAGATTTTAATGCCAGAGATGGTTTGGACACTGAGAAATGGAAAGGAGTGCTAGGCAGTCATGGAGTAGGCAAGTGCAATGCAAATGGAGAACTTCTACTTGCACTATGTTCAGAGTACAACCTTGTGATAACCAACACTCTATTTAAGCACAAGGACACACACAAGAAGACATGGATGCACCCAAGATCCAAGAACTGGCACTTATTAGACTACATCATAGTGAAGCAGAGATACATAAGGGATGTGTATTAGACACCACAGCAATGAGAGGCGCGGACTGTGGTATTGATCATGTTATGCTGAGATCTAGATTAAGGATTTGGAGATGAAAACAGCACTGCAGGACGGGTGCAAAGCCACCACGGAAGCTAAACACTAGTGCACTGAAAGGCCAAAAGAAGCAGGAAGAACTTACACAAGAAATGGATGAAAACTTGAAAGACTGGGACAGCAACAACTCAGAGAATGACATAGAACAGGGATGAGAATGGGGTTTGGGAAAAAAAAGAGGAAACTAAGTCGGGGGTCTTGGGGGATGCAGGCCCCCAAGCCGGATCCAAGGCGGAGCCTTGGTGGGGGGTCT
The DNA here is from genome assembly GCA_020510985.1 of Pholidichthys leucotaenia. Lineage (NCBI taxonomy): Eukaryota > Metazoa > Chordata > Actinopteri > Cichliformes > Pholidichthyidae > Pholidichthys > Pholidichthys leucotaenia. The sequence goes on from CM035846.1 coordinate 170,699,624, forward strand.
CGGGGGCGTTGCCCCCCAGAAGCTAACGAAATCTGGTGTTTTAGAATGCTCAAATGTGGTCTTATATTTAAAGTTAGAAGTAAGTACAAATGCATTTATAGTTTACCTTTTTAATCTGCTGCTGCATCACATGTGTAATCATGTTCAATACTGTTTTGATTCAGTGTCACTTTATTGAGAAACAGAAAATGTCACTTCCATATTTACATGCCTGTGCTACTACTCTATGAACTTATGTACAAGTCAACGTATTCTTCACATCTAATTGTGCAATTTTTTCTTCTTGGCTACCAAAGCCTGGAGCCGTTCTGTAGCCTTCCTCTTCTCTGATTTTCTGTGGGTAAGCAGTGCCTGCTTAGCTGCATTCATTCTGTCATTCATTCATAAAAAAAAGTTGCATATCAGTAAATTTTAACCCCTTGAACTCTTGTGAATTCCGCGGGCGGTCACGTCTCTGTGTCTTAGTGCGTCTCAGTGCGCACTGAAAAAAAAAAAGCTGTATTTCCGGTCTTCCAGTACAGACACAGCCTTGTTACAAACTGAGAAAAAAGCTGTGTAATATATTCATTTTTTTGTGGTATTTTTACAAAATTTTGACCTGAGCTTGAAAACACTTGGTTCTACATTTTAGTTGTGTTTTCCAGCCAGTATCTGACAGCTGTATGTTATTTGCAAGCATTTGTATCTAAAAAAAAACACCCAGGCGAACTTTCTTGTTACTCAGTGGCAGGAGCACTTAAGAGAGATTATGACTGTTTTGCCAAAAAATTCAGAGTATTTTCTTTTAAATGAGACTAACCCCATGAAGATGCTGCAAAGGGTTGAAGAACAGCTTTTGATTTACTTTGGGCATGTTATTTTTAGGCGTTTTTAGGGAAGTTGAACAGAGTTCAACAGGTTAATATTTGAAAGATAATCTAAGAAAGTTAGTAAAACCTAAAAGATGTTTAATATTTTTATGCAATGACCATAAAGAAATTATGTTTACTAATAAAAGCAAAGATATCTTAGGAAAGGCAACCCATCACCACATGACAAAAAAAACTTACACATGCATTATGTAACTCCTCCTAGTGAAACAAAAAATGATAAATTATATTCAAAATTCTTAGATTTGCATTTCAAATTGTAAGAAAATATGTAATAACCAGGGATGAGAATGAGGTTTGGGAAAAAAAGAGGAAACTAAGCTGGGGGTGTTGGGGGACGCAGGCCCCCAAGCCGGATCCAAGGCGAAGCCTTGGTGGGGGGTCTGAGGGGCAACACCCCCCAGAAACTAACGAAATCTGGTGTTTTAGAATGCTCAAATGTGGTATATTTAAATTTAGAAGTAAGTACAAATGCATTTATAGTTTACCTTTTTAATCTGCTGCTGCATCACGTGTGTAAATTTATGATATCTGAATGGTATGTTGATGTAATAACACTAAATTATATTTTACTACTATTTAATATGTTTAGAACTGATAGCATAGCATAGAGGAGATGGAATTAATAAGTGTTCACTTCTTCCTTCTCCCTTTCGAACAGTGTATACTGTTACTTTATTGCATTTGTCATTTGTTACCTCCGCCAGGCCGAAAAGGCCAGGAGGAGGTTATGTTTTTGCCAGGGTTTGTGTGTTTGTCTGTCTGTCTGTCTGTTGGTTAGCAAGATAACTCAAAAAGTCTTGGACGGATTTGCATGAAACTTTCAGGCGTTGTTGGAAATGGTACAAGGAAGAACTGATTAAATTTTGGGGGTGATCCGGTTCACCGTCTGGATACAGGAATTTTTTTAAAGCATTTTTCCACACTGTGACATAGGGCCATTTTCAACATGTGCGCAGGCGCAATGGAGGCCGCTGGGCGTCGTGTCTGACCAACACAAACTCCGCCTTCTTCAACGTTTTAGCCACAAAAGCATGCGGAAAACACTGCTGGCCTCGGACCCCCAGCGTGCCTCTGCCAGCCATAGGCGCTGCGCATATTGTGCTGGTTATCGTGTCTGACCAACACAAACTCCGCGTTCTTCAACGTTTTAGGCACAAAAGCACGCGGAAAACACTGCTGGCCTCGGACCCCCAGCGTGCCTCTGCCAGCCATAGGCGCTGCGCATATTGCGCTGGTTATCGTGTCTGACCAACACAAACTCTGCGTTCTTCAACGTTTTAGGCACAAAAGCACGCGGAAAACACTGCTGGCCTCGGACCCCCAGCGTGCCTCTGCCAGCCATAGGCGCTGCGCACATTGCGCTGGTTATCGTGTCTGACCAACACAAACTCTGCGTTCTTCAACGTTTTAGGCACAAAAGCACGCGGAAAACACTGCTGCCCTGGGCACGCCAGCGTGCCTGCTTTTGCGCCATGCTGCAAAACCTGACACGGACAGCTGTCCGCCGCCCCATTATTTGCCACAAATTCCCCGCCCAGCTATAGGCGCTGCGTAAAAACGACCTCTCTGCCGGGGAAGACTCTAAATTCTGTTTTGCCGCCGAGCGCAACCCCAATATAATATAAAACCCACGCCAACCTGTCTAACCAATCTGCATCCGTCAGTGGAGGAGATGGACACACCAACACTTCACTTTATTACCTCCGCCAAGGAGGCAATGCTTTTACAACCGTAAAACGGGGCTAGAAGAGACGGCGGGGTAATATGGGACACTTTTCTAAATGTAATTCTGCTTTTTTAATTTTGCTTCCGCCTACATTTGATGAAGGATTCATGGATATTTGACAATAACAACACAACTCAGCATCCTGCTCAAAATAAAAAAGCACAATTACATTTAAAACATTTCCCACAAAAGTCTCCCTTATTAACCCGCCGTCCCTTATAGCCCCATTTTACACTACTGAACCACTAATCCTATCACTATCACATTGATTGTCATTCATTAATTGTCTCTTTATTGCACTGTCCATGTCAAAGAAACAAATAATCATTGTGAATCCAATTGCTACTCATATCTTTTCATGCTCAGGGAATCTGAAAACGTACACACAAACACTCTATGGGGGGAACTGTGCCGCTTGGCGGAGGTCTGCGCTCTCCGAGTGCTTTTCTAGTTTGTTTTTGTTATACTTTTTTTGTTCGAAATAAAGTATCTATCTATCTATCTATCTATCTATCTATGTTAACTGACACATCTGAAGGGTGGGTATTATGCAAATTATATTTTTCTATTGCTTTTTCAGTTATTTTGCTTTCCTTTGTATCAAGATTTACCCACTCTATTGAACACTGCACAATGTTTTTCCAACGCCTTTCTGAAAATTGAATTATATTTTCTAAAGAGCTTGTAACATGCATACAGCACTCCATACCTGTCCCTGATATTCATGCTAGCTAATAAAAGCACATGTCTGACTTGACATAATTGACATGTTATAAATAAAGACAGGCCCATACCAAAGCAAGAAACTGAGCAGCAGACATAAGGGTGGGACAAACTAGTTTATTTTAACATTCTGATCAGATCTAAATATAAGAAGTGATGCTGGTGTAATAGTATATTGTGAATAAATATCAACTTTCCTAAGGATGCTGTGATACATTGTTCTTAATGGTATTATATATTTTTGTTGACAGAATAAACCTGAAAATGTATGTGATAATCTGTGAGATAATGAATTAAGGCTTATAAATGTATTATGCGCTATAATTTTGCACTTGTCTGGTTGTTTTTCAACAATCAATATTTTTTTTTGTAAGCTAGTTAAATTCTTGAAAATTAATATTCACGTCAGACCTGGTGCATTTGATTTTTTTTTTTTTAGATTAAATAGAGAAGACTATATTTAAAAATGGCAGACTCTTCCAATGCAGCTCGATCAATGACACGAAAAACAAACTTGGCCCACCACCTATTTGCCCTCAAGGTCATCCAATAACAGTGAAATTGCAATATGCGCATCAGAGTACATCAAACCATGGTACCAAGTTTCAAAACAGTTAGAACAAAACTGTAGAAGGAGTTGATTTCACAAGACGGTTCCTTTGTATGAAGTGAGACAAAATAAGAGGTCATAGGTCAGGGGCTACAACTCCTGCAAAAATAATCTAATCAGAACCAAATTTCAATATGCGCATCCTCAGTGTATATCAAATCATAGTACCAAGTTTTAAAACAATCGGAACAAAACTGTAGGAGGAGTTGATTTCACAAAAGTGAGACGGACAGATGGACCCATAACATAACCCCCTTTTGGTCTTCGCCCAAAGGGGTCGAAGAGCCCTTCAGGATTCGACCAGTGGGGTATTAAAAAAATGCTCTGGAATAGCAAAGAAGATGTGGGGAAATTATTTTATTTTGCCCTGTGCGTTTTGACACATTGAGAGATGACAGAGCCATGGCTGAGCCAATGCGCACAGCACAGCGTACATCAGACACCTGCTCTGGATATGGGATGTCTTTCTGCACTTCTAAATAGTAAGCAATAAATTCTCATGTTTGACAATATGCTTTAAAATGACATTTAGTCAAAAAGATTGACTGAGATTGATCAGATACACATGGTTTCATAAATAATGTAGACGTTTTCATACAATCATGTTTACACCTAAATGTGTGCCGATTTCTACGCACTTTTGATAAATAAGGGCCACTGTATATTCGACTGGATTTTACTGGTTTCTGTTTGTTGAAGGGGGCAGCTCTTTTCATTGCTGAGATTCGTTTCTCCATCCGATCAGTATCAGCAGGAACCCTGTAAATGACGGATCTCATTCTTTCCCCTGTAATTTTGACAGCCTGCAGCTACACAGTTGAGGTCTATAGTCGTAAATAATCCAATGCTAGCTTCCAATTAAGTAGTGATGAGATCCACAGTTCACTAAAATGTAATGAATCCCGTTGGTTCGTTCACAAAAACATCCGTTGTAAAAATTCATACACCGAATCACTCAGTGCTGTACTGGAGTTCTAACTGCCTGCCACTCATTGAACTGAAAAACACGGCTGAACTGAGCGGGCGAGGCTCGCTCCTTCACTGGTCTTCAGTACGTTTACTGACTGAACTGATGAGAACATGAGGGAGACAACAGCTGTACGAAGCAGCCGGTGTGTCCGTCTCTGCTCCACAGTACACGTACGTTCGTTCGTTCATGTACCGACAGCGTGCAGGAGGCTGCTGTACAAATCAGCAGCCAGGCAGGGCAGCTTGGATTCATGCTGTGCATTTAAACATGGTAAACAGATGTAATGGATTATTATTATTATGCTGGATTATTTTAAGAGTATATTTAACCCTTTTATTTTAGTATTTGGGGATTTTAAGCATTTTATTGGTTTTAATTGAGTTAGCTGTTTTCCTTTTTGTTTTGTTTTTACTGGTTGATGTTGCATGTTATTATTATTGCATGTTTTGTTGTGGTGTTGTAGTGTTTTTTTAAAGGATAATTAAAAAAAAACAGCGATTGTAAACTTAACTCCACTCCTGTATATAGCCTGACAGTGACTGGTAATAAACTTGTTTAAACACTACTGCCTACTGTTCCTTACTGAGGGGCATCACCCAAACGAGGAGTTCTGTTGTTTAGGGAGCTTTTGCCCCAGATACACAGACACCTTTAATGAGTCTGGCATTTTAGAGGTTTGCTTGACAATACTTATGATATGACCGCAGGTTTTATTATGATTTTTTAAATCTTTTTAACTGATCCGGATCATGTTCTTAGACTTGCTAAATCCGATTCCAGCAGCAGCTGTCTCAATCAGAGCTCACATACAGTATGCCGTTACCTCACATTTAAGTTTCCTCATTGTTCCCCTTATCATCATATTACAGATTTTACCATGAAGTGTAAACAGGGAACAAGGTGAGATCAGAGTGCATACTTTTTAAGTTTAAATAATGGTTGAGAGAAAACCACTCGGGCTTTTTTTCCCCACTCCGGCACTCCCCATTCATTGTCTATGTGGAAAGCTTTGTGGTGCATTTTGGGCAGGTCATGCATGATTTTTTTTCAACTGTTGAACTGAGTCAACTAAAAACTTTTAAAGGAGCAGATGTGTGTGCCATATAAAAACAGATTCAGCAACTAAATTATATATTTCTCACTTCAAAATCACTTTTGCTGTTTCATTTCGTTGTGTTGAACCCATCTATTATTACTTCCTGGTTCCTGCAGGCCAGGCAGGAGGAGCCTTTCATGAATGACTCGTCCAATAAAAGCAGCTCCTTCTGGAGCTCCAGGTTTGCAAGGCTGTAATAGGCCGTAGAAGGCTAGGAGAGCTACCTATCAATGACGTGTACGTGATTCGGAAGCGGGGGATGAAATGGCTGCTATTTCCTAAGTGATTCGTTTAGTTATGGTAAGTGATTCAGTACAGTTCATTCACCCAAAAGAACTAGTACACTCCAACGAATCATTCATGAACATTCCAACTCTACAATTAAGCCTTATTCTCCCAGAAACATTACTGAACTATACATTTTCTACAGCATAGCTCTGTGTGTCTTCCTGGCACTTTCACTCCAGTGAGGCCACACCCTGCTCATGACGTATACGGTGACGACAACTGCAAAACCTGAACTTATTTCTTTATGGTTTTTATCTAAACTGAAATTCAAAAGTTTGATTACAAGTCTATAATTACTTCTACAGTTTGACTATTAGACACCAGCACTAAATTTAGCCTTAGACAAACATGCCTTACCTTTTTCCAGTCTTCAGATGGAACATAATCTTCATCTTCATCAGACTCCTCTGCATCATTACCTGAGACACAACGGGACATGTATGTAATCAGCTGAATTTAAGAAAATCTTAAGCAAAGGTGCACTAAGGAAAAAAAAAATGTACAATTTCAAATCGGAAAAAAGGTTTGTACATTATGGAAAACACACACACAGATTGTTAAATTTACTTTGGCTTTTATCTCATTGCAGAGTATGAACCCAAGAAATTATGTTAGACATTTCAGGCCTGCAAAACATTCCATTTATTACTTTTTAACATTGCCATTCCTTCTCACAGGACTTAAAACACATTATGGCACTGAGGACACCAAGAGGTTGTCAGACAAATCAGTGTTCTTGTGCCAAGTGCTGTGAGAAGGGATGACATCACTGAAAAGTAGTAACCAGGGTTTAAAATCTTTTGACAGAAACTTTTTTTCTTCAGATGAGATCAAATTATATTCCCCAGTCCTGTTAGCTGTATTTCTCCTCCATCTCTGCCCCCACCAAACAGTAAAAAACTACTAACATGAACTCTGGAATATTGATTTGATTGATTTCTTACTACAACGCTACTAGACTGTCAAGGCAAAAAATTTGTGAATTCTAGATGTTAAATGTAGCTTTCATGACTGCATACTTTGAAAATGGGTTAAAAAGAAAACTTTTTAAAGGGGTAGGAAAAAAGATCAATTCAGTGATGGATCGTAACACTTGGCACTGGCAACAATGCATCAATCCATAAACACACAGACAAATCTTTTATTGTAAAAAAAATGCATATTCATATACTTTTGGGTATCAGTTAATCAATGGCGTTTTCAGTCCACTAGATGGAGCAAAGCAAACACCCAGTCAAGTGAAGTCATGGCTTGCCTTGGTGATATGCAGTCAGCTTTGAAAGTTAGGAAGCAGTTAGCTCAAAGTTAGCTCAAATGTCGGGCCTTTTTTGTATTTTATAACAAAGATGGAAGGAAAGACCTTGACATGACACACAACCCTCAAGAAGTGCTGCACGAAAAAAAGAAAAAACAAAGGTCGGTCACACATGTCTCGCAGCAGCATTAGCAACAACTAAGCTAAAGAGATATTGGCATGGAGCTTTTTCTCTGATCGCCAAGTAAATAAAGTTTATTTGTGAAGCGCTTTTCAGAGACATATAGTCACAGAGCGCTGCACAATAAAATGGAATAAAAGGAAGTTGACAGATAAAAAAAAAAAAATATATACAAAAACAAGTTAAAACACAAGCACGGTGGCACAGTGGTTAGCACCGCGGCAGCACAGTTTTACCCTCGGCCGGGGGATCGCGGGGATCATGAGATCGTGGGTTCGATCCCTGCCCCCGGCCAACAGTGATCTGTGTGGAGTTTGCATGTTCTCCCCGTGTTTGTGTGGGTTTACTCCGGGATTTCTCCAGTTTCCTCCCACATGCCAAAACATGCAGGTTAGGGAGTTAAGGGGCGCTTGCGCACGCAGCGACTGGCAGCTGGTGGCTTGTCACCGGACTGCAGAACAAATCTACCTACGGGTACAAAATAAGTAAAAAAAAAAAAAAAAGATTAAAATAATTTAAAAATATCAGACTTACCATTAAAAAGCAGTTGAAACTCAATGGAAATCCTCATTAAACAAAAAAGTTTTCAGCTGCTTATTAAAAGAGTCCACAGAGTCAGCTAGACGTATCTGGAGTGGGAGTCTATTCCAAACAGCACCGTCCACCACCCTCCCTGTGTGCAGAGATATGTCTCCGTGGAAAATGAAGCCCCAAGAATGCTTTATTATATGAAATAGATGTCAAGACTTTTACTTTGGGACAGGATTTGAGGTTGAATAAGGTGAAAAAAATTTGAAATATATGAGATCGTGATACTCGATTACTGCAATATCGTTGAATCATGATAGGACCAAATCATGACCCAAGAATCACAATCTGAATTGATTCACGAGGTCCCTCGCGATTCCCACCCCTAACTTTTTATATATCTCCATATAAACTAAACCAACCAGTTTTTGCAGTAATAGATGATTAAATGTACACACCACCATCATAATAGTGACCGTGGTTTTACTTTGAAACATTTCTGTTCCCTCTAATTTAATCTAAATTGGCAAGTGCAGCTCAAAAATGTATCAAGTATCCTGAAAGTAATGTTTCTTCACAACTGAATATATTCTCTTTTCATCACACATGAAGTGAAATATTTCAAGCCTTTTTTGTTTGAATTTTGGTGATTATGATTTGCAGTTTTGTAATTCTTCCAACTTATTGTTTAATCTAGCTGGATATCATCTCTCTCTCTCTCTCTCACACACACACACACACACACACACACACACAAAACAAGGAAAAGTATTGAACATGTTAACATCTTTTTTATTAAACATATTTCTGATGGAGCCAATGACCTGAGATTTTCACCAGATATCAGTAACAACCCAAGTAATCCATACATACAGTGGTGTGAAAAAGTGCCCTTCCTGATTTCTCATTTTTTTGTATGTCTGTCACACTTAAATGTTTCAGATTATCAAATAAATTTAAATATTAGACAAAGGTAACACAAGTAAACATAAAATGCAGTTTTTAAATGAAGGTGTTTACTATTAATGGTAAAAAAGCCAAACCTACATGGCCCTGTGTGGAAAAAGTGATTCCCCGTTTAAACATAAATTAACTGTGGTTTATCACATCTTTGGAAAGCTGAGTTCAATTTCTGTAGCCATACCAAGGCCTGATTACTGCCTCACCTGTTCTCAATCAAAAAATCACTTAAACAGGACCTGCCTGACACAGTGAAGCAGACCAAAAGATCCTCAAAAGCTAGACATCATCAGAATCAGAATCAGGTTTATTGCCATTGTTCATGTAGTACACAAACTAGGAATTTGTCTCGGTACAATGCTGCAACATTAAACATGATAAGATAAGAGAAATAAACTATACATGTAATAAAGTGTAGGATAAGATTAAGTGATACTGGTCAACAGTTAAAATATATATTAGCCAGCAGCAGATACTGTGGAGAACTATATAGTGCAGTCGGTAATGCAGGAAGAAAACAGTGATGATTGACATGAGTCTGGTTGAGCTGCTGTACATGGTGCACGAGAGTCACTTAGTGTTCAGCAGTCTAATGGCAGAGGGGAAGAAGCTGTTCATGTGACGGGAGGTTTTAGTCTGGATGGACCGAAGTCTTCTACCAGAGGGGAGGGGGGCAAACAGTACGTGACCAGGGTGTGAGGGATCGGCTATGATCCGGCCAGCACGCCTCCGGGTCCTGGAGATGTACAGATCCTGGAGAGATGGGAGCTTGCAGCCGATCACCTTCTCAGCAGTGCGCACGACGCGCTGCAGCCTTAGTCTGTCCCTGGCAGTGGCTCCTGCGTACCACACGGTTATGGAGGTGGTGAGGATGGACTCGATGATGGCTGTGTAGAACTGCACTAACATCTTGGTGGGTAGCTTGAGCTTCCTCAGCTGCCGCAGGAAGAACATCCTCTGCTGGGCTTTTTTGATGAGTGAGCTGATGGTCAGCTCCCATTTGAGGTCCCTGGTGATGGTAGTGCCTAGGAAGCGGAAGGAATCAGCAGTGGTGATGGGAGAGCCTGAGAGGGTGAGGGGGGGCAGAGGAGTAGTGACTTTCCTGAAGTCTACAATCATCTCCACTGTCTTCAGAGCGTTCAGCTGCAGGTTGTTATTGCTGCACCAGGACGCCAGCTGGGCCACCTCTCTCCTGTAGGCGGACTCGTCGCCGTTGGAGATGAGCCCGATGAGGGTGGTGTCGTCCGCAAACTTGATCAACTTGACAGACTGGTGGCTGGAGGTGCAGGAGTTGGTGTAAAGGGAGAAGAGTAGGGGGGAAAGTACACAGCCCTGGGGTGATCCGGTGCTGATGCTAGTATAGTCTGAGACAGTCTTTCCCAGCCGCACATGCTGCCTCCGGTCCGTCAGGAAGTCGATGATCCACCTGCAGAGGGAGTCAGGCACGTTGAGCAGGGACAGCTTGTCCCGGAGCAGAGCGGGGCGGATGGTGTTGAATGCGGAGCTGAAGTCCACAAACAGGATCCTGGCGTAGGTTCCCGGGGAGTCCAGGTGCTGCAGGATGGAGTGGAGGGCCAGGTTGACTGCATCGTCTACAGACCTGTTGGCTCGGTAGGCAAACTGCAGCGGGTCCAGGAGAGAGGTGGTGATGGACTTGAGGTGGGACAGGACCAGGCGCTCAAAGGACTTCATGACTACAGAGGTGAGCGCTACAGGTCTGTAGTCATTAAGTCCAGTGATCCGTGGCTTCTTGGGGACAGGGATGATGGTGGAGGATTTGAGGCAGGATGGCACGTGGCATAACTTAAGGGAGGTGTTAAAAATGTCTGTGAATACAGGAGCCAGCTGTTTCGCACAGAGTCTCAGGGTGGAGGGAGACACGCCGTCTGGGCCGGGGGCCTTGCGCGGGTTCAGTCTGGAGAACTGTTTGAGCACATCCTGCTCACTGATGATAAGGGGAGGGGGGGAGGAGGGGGGGGGGTGCCTTAAATGAAGTAGGGAATGTAGAGGCTGTGGAGCTGGAGGGAGGGGGGGAGTTGGACACAGATGACGAGGTGTCAAAACGGGCATAGTGTTGGGACAGTCTCTGACAAAGGGCTTTGTCATCCTGACCTTTAGGAGCCTGAGGCCGATAGTTGGTGATCTGCCTCAGTCCTCTCCACACGGAAGCCGAATCATTAGCAGTGAACTGCTGCTGGAGTCTCTCTGAGTACACAGATTTAGCCCTCTTCAGCTCTCTGTTAAACCGGTATTTAACCTCCCTGTAGCAGTCCCTGTCTCCACTTTTCAGCGCTGCTTCCTTCTCCTTCCTGATCTGTCTGAGCTTAGCTGTGAACCAGGGTTTGTCATTAGAGTAACTCACCCTGGTGCGTGATGGAAGAATGTTCTCTTCACAAAAGTGGATATATGAGTTCACAGTGTCCGTGTACTCATCCAGATCATGCGTGGCTCCTTTAAGCATGCCCCAGTCAGATATTTCCATGCACGTTTCCAGCTTCTCCTCAGCATCACTGGTCCGTATCTTCGTAGTGCTCACAACAGGTTTAGTGAGCTTCAATCTCTGTCTGTATGTGGGAATGAGGTGAACCATCACGTGATCAGATAATCCCAGCGCAGCTCGAGGGACAGCGCGATATGCGTCTTTCACTGTGGTGTAACAGTGATCCAGTGTGTTTAATCCTCTGGTGGGGCATTTAATAAACTGTTTGTAGCGGGGGAGATCGTGGCTCAGATTGCACTGATTAAAGTCGCCAGCCACAATAATCAGCGAGTCTGGAAAACTCCGCTCTGTGTGTTGAATGTGATCCGCGAGCACGCGCTGAGCTTCGCGCGTGTCCGCGTCGGGAGGGGCGTACACAGCGATCATTATGAAAGAAGCAAACTCCCGCGGGGAATAGAAGGGCTTGCAATTGATAACAAGAAATTCCAAGGCAGGAGAACAGTGTTTGGAAATTACCGTTACATCAGAGCACCAGCTACAGTTGATGTAGAAGCAGACACCGCCTCCTGTGGTCTTGCCGGAAAGCTCTGTGTCACGATCAGCACGGAAGAGCTGGAAGCCGTCGAGGCGCAGCGCGCTGTCCGGTATATTTTCCCGGAGCCAGGTCTCAGTAAAGCAGAGGACAGCTGAGGAGGCGAGGTCCTTAAAACGCATCAGCAGTCTCAGTTCATCCACCTTGTTAGAGAGAGAGTTGGTATTGGACAGAAATATGCCAGGCAGCGCCGTTCGCGAGCCTCTCCTGCGAAGTCGTACGAGAGCGCCCGCTCGTCTACCTCTCTTCCGCCGTCTCACTTTCCGAGCCAAACAATAAACCAGATCGGCGGCAGGGGCTAGAAAAACTGGGAGGAGGTCCGTGGGGGTCAAAGTCCTGATATTTAAAAGTTCTTCACGGGTATAAGTGCAAGCAGACACACAATTGACAAACAAAAACAAACAAAGAGCGCAGCGAAGCACCATGTCGACCGCTGTGGGCGCCATCTTGGATCATCATGCTGCAATCCAGAGAAATTCAGGAACAAATGAGAAACTAGAAAAGCACTCGGAAAGCGCAGACCTCCGCCAAGCGCCACAGTTCCCCCCATACAGTGTTTGTGTGTACGTTTTCAGATTCCTTGACCATGAAAACATATGACTAGCAATTGGATTCACAATGACAGGATTAGTGGTTCAGCAGTTATTCACGAAAATCGCATTTTCCGTAATGGGGGTTTTCGCCACAGTTCCCCCCATACAGTGTTTGTGTGTACGTTTTCAGATTCCTTGACCATGAAAACATATGACTAGCAATTGGATTGACAATGATAGGATTAGTGGTTCAGTAGTTATTCACGAAAATCGCTTTTTCCGTAATGGCGGTTTTCGCCACAGTTCCCCCCATACAGTGTTTGTGTGTACGTTTTCAGATTCCTTGACCATGAAAACTTATGACAAGCAATTGGATTGACAATGATAGGATTAGTGGTTCAGTAGTTATTCACAAAAATGGCATTTTCCGTAATGGCGGTTTTCTTGTGGACGGTGATCCGGATCACCCCATTTCTGACAACCTGTGAAAATTTCATGAAAATCCGTCCATAACTTTTTGAGTTATCTTGCTAACAAACAAACAGACAGACAGACAAACAAACAGACAAACCAACGCTGATGATCACATAACCTCCTTTGCGGAGGTAACAAAGTAATTGAGATCTATCAGTCTGGAAAAGATTATAAAGCCATTTCTAAAGCTTTGGGACTCCAGCAAACCACAGTGAGAGCCATTATCCACAAATGGCGAAAACATGGAACAGTGGTGAACCTCCACAGGAGTGGCCGGCCAAACAAAATTACCCCAAGAGCACAGCAACGACTCATCCATGAGGTCACAAAAGACCCCACATCAACATCCAAAGAACTGCAGGCCTCACTTGCCTCAGTTAAGGTCAGTGTTCATGACTCCACCATAAGAAAGAGACTGGGCAAAAATGGCCTGCATGGCAGAGTTCCAAGACGAAAACCACTGCTGAGCAAAAAGAACATAAAGACTCATCTCAGTTTTGCCAGAAAATATCTTGATGATCCCCAAGACTTTTGAGACTCTGGATTGACGAGACAAAAGTTCAACTTTTTGGAAGGTGTGTGTCCCATTACGTCCAGCGTAAAAGTAACAGCATTTCAGAAAAGGAACATCACACCAACAGTAAAATATGGTGGTGGTAGTATGATGGTCTGGGGCTGTTTTGCTGCTTAAGGACCTGGAAGACTTGCTGTGGTAAATGGAACCATGAATTCTGCTGTCTACCAAAAATCCTGAAGGAGAATGTCTGGCCATCTGTTTGTGACGTCAAGCTGAAGCGCACTTGGGTTCTGCAGCAGGACAATGATCCAAAACACACCAGCAAGTCCACCGCTGAACGGCTTCAGAAAAACAAAATGAAGACTTTGGAGTGGCCTAGTCAAAGTCCTGATCTTAATCCGACTGAGATGCTGTGGCATGACCTTAAAAAGGTGGTTCATGCAAGAAAACCCTCCAATGTGGCTGAATTACAACAATTCTGCAAAGATGAGTGGGCCATAATTCCTCCACAGCATTGTAAAAGACTCATTGCCAGTCATTGCAAATGCTTGACTGCAATTCTTGCTGCCAAGGGTGGCCAAACCAGTTATTAGGTTTAGGGGGCAATCACTTTTTCACACAGGGCCATGTAGGTTTGGATTTTTTTCCCTCTTAATAATAAACACCTTCAATTAAAAACTGCCTTTTCTTAAACTGCGCACTTTGCTTGCTTTTTCTTGCCATCTTCAGATGAAATAATGTCAACCATCACATACTGTGTGGCTGGAGACCACATTCCTTTTTATTCCAAGCCGTTTTACTTTTTCTGCAGTATTTGGTGGTATGACTGCACTGCTTCTGGGTTGCGTAACTCCGAACACAACTCAGCGGACATGTTTTAAAAGCTAAGTACACAAAAAGGGCAACATTAATATATAAAATATTTTTCAAAAAATTCCTGGATCCAGATCACCACCAAAATCTAATCATCTGCTCCCCATGCCATTACACACCTTTCCTGAAAATTTCATCAAGATCCATTAATAACTTTTGGAATAATGTTGCTAACAGACAGACAAACCAACCAACAAGGGCAAAAACATTACCTCCTCCCTGGGCGGAGGTAGTAAGAGGTGAAGTACATATGGCTCAAAAATGACTAATATGTCCCAATATCTCTAAAAACAGTACACCAAGTGCAGCAGCATCCTTTTAACCTGACAAAACTGTTGTGCATTAGGGCTGCACAATTAACAGAATTTTGATTGTGATCACAATTTTGGCTGCCACAATTAAATTAACATGATCGTCGGCAATATCAACATTTAAAATGCGGGCGCTGATGCCTATCAAATCAAGCATTTTTTCAATCAACAGCCAGCCGACCACCAGGGGGCGAACGCACATTAAGTCAACATTAAGCTGCAGAACTGACAAGCAAGCACACCTTGTAGTGGCAATTTTAATTTTTCAATAGCGGACTGATGTGATGGTGAAGTACAAACCAGATGGTGGGAGAAGAAGGTGAGAGTATGGCAACACCTGGAGGCGAGGAGTTAATGCCTCAAAAGGATCATCATCCATTGTCTGGACGTGTTTTGGATTCAGGGCAAGTGATGCTGACTAAAAAGAAATTATATGTATAGAGTGTCATAGAGGACTCCCCCTTAGAGATAGGGTGAGGAGCTCAGTCATCCAGGAGAGGCTCAGAGTAGAGCTGCTGCTCCTCCACATTGAAAGGAGCCAGTTGAGGTGGTTTGGGCACCTGATCAGGATGCCTCCTGAGCGCCTCCCACTTGAGGTGTTTCAGGCACGTCCCAGGAGGAGACCCTGGGGCAGACCCAGGACTCGCTGGAGAGACTATGTCTCCCAATTGGTCTGGGAATGCCTTGGTATCCTCTCTGAAGAGCTGGAGCAGGTGGCTGGGGAGACGGAAGTCTGTGTTTCTCTGCTTGAACTGGTACCTCTGCGACCAGGACCTCCGGAAAAGCAGCAGAAGATGAATGGATGGATGGAGTGTCATCGAGTGGTCTGTACTGCAGGGCAACACAACTAACTTATTCAACCACCTGAAAAAACACCACAAACACAATTACGATAAATGCATGAAGGCTAAGGCAAATGTCACTTCGCTAATCACAGTCTGTCTGACGCCGACCCAGGCAACCATAGTATCAACCCTGCACAGAGCTTCCCCGTATCCATCCGCCTCCCAGAGACATGCTAAAGTAAGTGATGCAGTAGTGTTGTATTTGTCCAAAGACATGTGTCCACTAAATACTATATGAGCAATGAAGGCTTCAGAAACATGGTCAAAACACTGGATAAGAAATATGTAATCCCCACGTGATTCTCCAAAGCTGCATTACCTGCGCTGTATGAAAAATACAGATGGATATCACAACTGTCAAGTACTTTGCAACTACGACTGACCTATGGTCAAGCAGAATAACGGAGCTGTACCTGTCCCTGACAATTCATTACATTGATGGAGATTTTAAAATGAAGAGTCGATGCTTGCAGACATCATTTTTACCACAAGACCACACAGGAGAAGCTATAGCCCATGGACTGAGGGAAGTGCAATCGTCTTGGAGCCTGCAGGAGGAGGGACTACTCTGCATAACACAGTGGATCTTATGTCATCAAGGCAGCTTCTCTAAATAAATGGACGCGGCTGCAGTGCTTTGGCCACAGGCTTCATCTAGCAATTGGTAAGTGGGATGAATAAAAAAAAAAAAGAATTTTATGTAATCTGTGTTTTTCATAAAGTTAACGGTTAATCGTGATTAATAATCATGATTTCAATACTGAGCAAATTAATCGCAATCATCATTTTGGCAAAAATCGTGCAGCCCTACTGTGCATCCAGTGAATATGTGAGTACTGGAACACACTGGAAATAACAACCCTTAATCTGCAAGAATGTCAGGTAATATACAGTATAGCTAATCAGAGCTGTACTTTTTCAGTTGCATAAATAGTGGGAAATTACTCGGGGTGGGCTCAAAAGATCGATGCAACAAATTTAATTGATCCACGTTTGACTTAGCCAATATCAATCCACAAAATCCGCAAATCAAGCTTTTAATATAATGCTTTTACATCAGTGAACGTCTGCGGTCTTTGAACGCTCGCGCAATCCCTGCAGCGCATGCTCATGTCTTTACTTCCGTGTTTACATGAGCGGAGTTGTCGACGTGCGTGTCTCTTAATTTATCAACAAAAGTCACCGCTAAAGACTGTCCTCAACAGTTTCTGAATAGTTTCGGATAAAGTTTCGGATAAACAGTTTTGTACATGCAGCATTGTGTTGAAACATAAACACTTCAAATGGAAAACGCACGGAGACTGGCTGAAACTCATGAGCAGACCAGACAGAGAGGGAGACTGTTGGAGCTGCTGAGATTGTAAGTAAAATATAATTTTGTTTGTTTTGATATTTGTCATAAATTAATAATTCATCCAGCATGATGGTGTTTTCTTTTGCAAACTACGGATACAGTAGTTAACTGTTGGTTAAGCGCTGTAAATAAATGCAGAATAAAGGTATATTTTATGAGATTAGAATATAATGAAAATGTTGGATGTGTTTTTAGTCAAGACTTCAGAGCTTCACAACAGAGGCAGCTTCCTTCATGTAACATTTGTATTGAATGACATTTAATTTTGGACTTCTAGCACTTAAGTAGATAATAATAATAACAACAACAACAACAACAAGTGATTGGGATCAGGAGGTGATCGGTTTTTGGCAGCCGATAATTTTTTGTCACCTGATGTACCAAAAAATGATTAGCTGCCAAAAACTGATCGTGCCACCCTCCATCACTTTTTGGCAAGCAATCACTTTGTGGCACGACACCGGCAAAAACATTACCTCCTCCTCTTGGCAGAGGTAATAAAAATTAAAGATTGTCCAGTGCTGTGTGTTTACATACCATGTGTAGTGAAATGCGTTCATATCTTAAAAGACAGACAGACAAACCAATGCTGGCAAAAACATTACCTCCTCCCCTTGGTGGAGGTAATAAAAATTAAACATTGCTGTTTGTTTACATACCGTGTGGGTAGCGTGGCTCGCAATGACATCGCTTGTCTGCTGGTACATGTCTGCGCGCACCTCCGAACCCCATGTTAAACAGCACACTTTGCTTGCATTTTCTTCGTGTCTTCAGATAAAAAAAATGTCAGCCATCACACACTATGTGGATGGAGACCGCATTTGTTTTCATTCTAGGCCATTTTACTTGAGTGCTATCCATAGTGCGGAAGTGCCTGGCCCACGTACGTAACTCCGTGGACACGTCTTAAAGGGGAAGTACATGAAAAGCTCAATATTACATAAAATAATTTTAAATTAAAAAAAAAAAATCCTAGATCCACATCATGATCCGGATCACCACCAAAATCTAATTGTCTGTTCCTCCTGCCATTACACACCTTTACTGAAAATTTCATCAAAATCCATTCATAACTTTTGGAGTAATAATGCTAACAGTCGGACTTCCGGTTATGGCTGCCACGTAAGACGGACGTGTCTCACTCTGCTCTGCTCCTGGAGAAAAAAAATCGGCAAATAACTCTCTCATTTGGGACAGAACGTATCCCAGTGTTTGGGCGAGGATATGTCGGCGAAGCCTAAGGCTGGAAAACCAGGTAAAGGAAAAAGCGAGCCGCCGAAACAGTCCAAATTAACGGACTTTCAGGTCTGTGACGCAGCAAACAAAACTCCATATATGGCGGAGGAGGCTGGCAACGGTGCGATATCTGCGGGGAGCGGCGCAGATGCGCTGATGGCTGCCATGAGTTCAATGAGAGCGGACTTTTCCTCTAGATTTGATGGGATTATGACAGCGTTGGAAGGAATAAGAAAGGAATTGGGTGACTGTGTAGAACGAACGGCGCAGATGGAGCTCCGTCTCGCTAGTGCTGAAGATGACGTCACCCGTCTTCAATTAAAGGTGCGCACTTTGGAAAAAAAAAATAAATGTCTAGAAGATAATATTTTGGATTTGGAATCTCGGTCGAGACAGAATAACTTGAGGTTGGTGGGTCTTCCAGAGGAATCAGAAGGTCGGGACGTATATTCCTTTCTGGAAAAGTGGATTCCGGAGGTGCTGGGCAGCGAGGAGTTGCAATCAGCAGTGGTTCTGGAAAATGCACATCGTATTGGCCCACGGAGAGATAAGAGACCGCCGAGGACCTTAATTATGAAGTTTCTTAGCAACAGAGACAGGATGAAGATCTTCAACGCTGCACGAGCTAAAGGAGAGATTAAACACCAGGACCAGCAGGTGCGGTTCTACCCAGATTTGGCCACAGGAATCCAACAATTGAGGAAGCAGTTTGATCCCATACGTAAGGAGCTGCGCAACCTTGGGATTCGTCATGGTGTAATCTATCCTGCGAGACTGCTGACCACGTATGAGGGCAGAACCCACATCTTCAAGACCCCAGAGGAGGCGCAGGAGTTTATCAAGAAGATCAAAGAAGAAGAAGAGACTGGTGGGAGCTAAGCATGAACAAAATATAAGGTAGAATAATTAAGCATTTGCACAGGCATCTGACTGACTTGAAGTAAATAGCAAGTTTACAAAATATAGATTGTATTATATATTAAAAAAAAACAAAAACAAAACAAACAAACAAAAAAAACTATGATGTACAAAGTTGTTAAAAATTTTGGAGTTAAGTTGGAAAACTACAGAGGAGAGTTAATGTTACGTCATTAAAAGCAGTAGAGTTAGGGTGATTGGGAGGATGAAGAAGGAGTGGCTTAGGCTGTTCCCCGTGGGTGTGGAGCGGTCGATGGCTATATCGGGAGACGGAATTTTTCTTTTGATTTTGGGGGGTTCGCCACAAGTGTGGGAAGGGGGAATTTGTTTGTGTGTAGTTTGTAGGATGAATGTTCAACCACTCATGTTTTTGCTTCTCTGTATGAGCATGTTTACACTGCAAGGTAATCCCAAACTCTCTATTGATCATGGACCAAAGTGTTAATCTTAATTTAACTTCATGGAATTGCAGAGGTCTACAAAATTTAAAAAAACAAGTTATGAATAAAATAAAAGACATGGGTTCAAAAATTGTGTTTTTACAAGAAACTCATCTAATAGAGGAGGATATAAAAAGAATTAGGAGTAGATGGCAAGGAAGTGTCTTCACCTCATCATTCTCATCCCGGGCCAGGGGAGTTATGACTCTCATACATAAATCAGTCCCTTTTCAAGTGAAAAATGTAATTGGAGACAAACTTGGAAGATATGTAATCATTCAAGGTTCTTTGCTATTAGAAAATATAAATCTTGTGAACTTATATGGTCCCAATATAGATGACCAAAAGTTCTTTGCTAATTTATTTCTTATTTTATCATCACTTACAGGGCAACATATAATAGCAGGGGATTTTAATTGTACATTGAATCCAGGTATAGATAGATCAACAGGACTGGATTGTACGCACAATGGATGTAGGATGACTATTAATCATTTTATGAAAGAATTGAGATTGTTAGATATATGGAGAGAAATGAAACCACAAGTTAAAGCCTATTCTTGTTATTCCAGTACCTACAAGACATTCTCACGTATTGATTATTTTTTGATTTCCACAGAATTAAGATCCAAGATTCAAAACTGCTTTTATGATAACATCGTGATCTCTGATCATGCACCCTGTTGTCTAATATATGTAGATAAAAAATTGACAAAGGAATCAGGTAGATGGCAATTTCAGCATAAATGGCTTCAGGATGAGGAATTTGTCAAGTATATAGAAAAACAGATAGACGAGTTCTTTGACATCAATACTACACAAACATCAGCATGTGTAAAGTGGGAGGCTTTCAAAGCTTTTATTAGGGGACATATTATTAGTTATACAGGATCAAAATCTAAGAAGACTCGAGAGGAGAGAGCTAAATTGGAACATAAAATGAAAAGTCTTCAGGAAAAAGTGTATGCAGGAAGTGATCCAAGGTTGGAGAATGAATTACTGATTTTGAGAGCTGAATATGACAAAAAATCAGCGAATAGAGCTGCCTCGAGTCTTCTAAGATTGAAACAATCTTTTTATGAACAAGGTGAAAAATCAGGAAAATTATTGGCATGGCAGATTAAACAATTAGAAATTAAAACACCAATTACTAGTATTATAAGTAACGGACAGGTAGTTATAGATCCTTTAGAAATTAACAGAGCCTTTAGAGATTACTATGAAAAATTATATGATACTAAAAATGAATTTGATTTAACAAAACTAAATGGGTTTTTGAACGAACTATCTATACCGTGTATTCCAAATGAAAACAGGGAGATATTGGAGTCTAAAATTAGTCAAGAAGAAGTTGGGCTAGCCATTGATAATATGAAATCAGGAAAAAGTGCAGGACCAGATGGTCTTCCAGTTGACCTTTATAAAAAATTTAAGAATAAATTAATAAAACCTTTTTTGGAAATGGTTTTAGAAGCATTTCAAAATAATAATTTACCATTATACATAAATAATGCCTTAATTATACTGCTGCCAAAACCAGGTAAGCCCTCTAATAAATGTGAAAATATGAGACCAATAAGCCTATTAAACGCCGACCTTAAGATAATCTGTAAAATTTTAGCAAGACGAATACAAGAAATTTTACCAAATATTATTAATCGAGATCAGAATGGCTTTATAAAGGGAAGACAAGGCTTCCATAATGTAAGAAGACTATTTAATATTATTTATTTTAATAAAGAAGCACCGGATACAGCTCTCCTATCACTGGACGCCGAAAAGGCCTTTGATAGAGTTGAATGGCCCTTTCTTTTTGAAGTCCTACAAAGGTTTGGACTTGGAAATAATTTCATAAAATGGGTTCAAATAATATACAATAATGCTACAGCAGAAATCCTAACAAATAACAATATTTCAAAACCAATAAAAATCAATAGAGGATGTCGACAAGGCTGTCCACTTTCACCTTTACTGTTTACTATGGCAATTGAACCTTTAGCGATAGCGATACGTTTACATTCACAAATATATGGAATTAAAGTTGGACCAACAGAACATAAAATCTCCCTGTACGCCGATGACATAATTTTGTTTATGTCGAATCTAAAAAAATCAATTCCAACCTTGTTGAATTTAATAAAGAATTTTGGGGAAATATCAGGATATAAAATAAATAAAACTAAATCTTCAATATTAATGCTAAATGAGACCCAGAGAAATTACCCAGCCCCTGAGGTAAATCAATTCAATGTTGTAAATCAGTTTAAATATTTAGGAATCCAAATTGTGCCTAAGCTAGAATCAGTCGCCAGTGTCAACTATGAAGCCTTAATGTCAGATATCAATGAGTTAACTCAGAGATGGATGTCACTACAAATGTCGATGATCGGGAGAATCAATATACTTAAAAGTAATATTTTACCTAAAATACTTTATTTATTTCAATACATTCCCTTATCACCACCTTTAGATTTATTCTCAAGAATAAAAAAAAAGTTAGTGGAATTTATATGGAACAACAGGAGGGCTAGATTACGTCTGTCTTTATTATATTTACCATTTGATCGTGGAGGTCTGAAA
The DNA here is from genome assembly GCA_020510985.1 of Pholidichthys leucotaenia. Classification (NCBI taxonomy): domain Eukaryota; kingdom Metazoa; phylum Chordata; class Actinopteri; order Cichliformes; family Pholidichthyidae; genus Pholidichthys; species Pholidichthys leucotaenia. The sequence goes on from CM035846.1 coordinate 170,721,946, forward strand.
TGTCCAAATTTTATGTTGTATTATTGGTCGGCACAACTGAGGTCTATGACATATTATTTTTCATCAAATGATCTCCCTCACTGGACTGAAATGGAATCATACAATTTACCTTTACCTCTTCCCATATTCATATACTCAGATTCGGCAAAAAAATTACAAAAACAAGTTAGAAATCCATTTGTAAAGCATATGATCAAAATATGGTGTGAAGCTAAAAACTATTTAAAAGAACCACAGTTATTGTCACAATTTAGTCCAATATGGGGTAATCAATATTTTAAACCAGGGAGAGCGGACGCTGTATTTAAAGTATGGAATTTAAAAGGGATACAAAAGATTCAGGATTTATATTTGCCATGTGCAGATAACATAATGTCTTTTGAAGAGCTGAGGATCAAATTTAATCTCAATAGAACACATTTTTTTAAATATCTTCAACTTAGAAACTTTATTCGATCAAATCAAAATAAAGCTCTCACTCGACCTATTTATTCATCCTTGGAAAAAATGATGATGAAAGATAGTAAAAGAAAGGGTATTATTTCAGAGTTTTATAACTCATTGACACTATCTTCAAGTGAAAATTCACTGAAAAGATTAAACTACTGGAAAGAAGATCTGCAAACTGAAATTTCAGAGGAACAATGGGAATTGGCTTGTACAGAAGCCCAAACCAAATCAATAAATGTACGCCTTAAATTGATACATTCAAATGGTTAATGCGGATGTATGTTACACCGGAGGAGTTAAATAAATATAACAAAAATATACCAGATACATGCACAAAATGCATGGAAAGTAAAGGAACTCTATTTCATTGTGTATGGGAATGTAGATTAATAAGAATGTTTTGGGAAGAGGTGAGGGTAACAATTGAAAAAATAATCTCAAAACAAATCATATTGAATCCTAAATTGTTTTTGTTGGGTCTGTACCCAGAAAAGCATAATTTTAATAAAAGTGAAAGAATATTCATAGACCTCAGTTTGCTTAATGCCAAAAAATGTATTGCACTATTATGGAAAAAGACTCATAGACCAGATGTGACTCAGTGGTTAAGACAGATGTTAACAAACCTTCCATTAGAAAGAATAACATATATACTGAAATCAAAGGAAATTGTGTTTGAGAATATATGGAGACCTTTTATTGATTATGTAAAAAATTTAAACATAACTCTTGAAGAAGAAGGTGAATGATGTGTGTGGACCTTGTAAATTCCAAACTGGTGAACATAATATGTATACTTATGTATTGGATTGTCTAGACTAAACAGAGGAGCATTGTTGAAGATTTGATTTTGCTGGTGGTTGTTGGTGTTTTTAGTGCATTTTTTTTTTTTTTTGTAGTACTTTAGTGTTAGTGTTTGATTGTTTGTATCATGTTTGTTAAAAAAAAAAAAAAGGTTCAATAAAGATATTGTGGAAAAAAAATAATGCTAACAGTCAAACCAACCAATGCTGCCCAAAACATTACCTCCTCCTCTTGGCAGAGGTCAAAAATAAAACTGAAGATGCAACACAGAGATGGATCAAGATGCATCATGAATCATTTTGCATTCAAATCAGTAATGGATGAATCCAACCGAATTATGAGACCACTGAAGAATCACACCTCTAACACAGACCTAACATTATATACCCTCACGATAAATCTTGAACAAGAAAATATATTTATATTTATTGTGCCAACTTTTTTTTTTGGGGGGGGGGGGGGGGGGCTGCAGGCCTGAAATGCAGGAGTTGATCTATAGAGGGGATGCCTTGGAAGAGAATTCTTGGCAGTTATGGGACAGTTACCATAGCAACACAGCACTGAGTGGCAATCACATGTGTCAGCTTTATTTTGTATGCCGCAAAACATAAAAATCACACAAAATATTTAGTCACAGCAGTGCACAGAGTACTTTTTTTTAACTTTAGATGTTAATACCACACCATACACTTGACTGTAGTGATGTGTAGGTAAAGACCAAGGAGCACATGGTAAGTAAAGAACTGATTCAGAGCCTTTTAATATCCATCCATCCATCCATCTTCTTCCACTTAATCTTTTTCGGGTCCCGGGGGGGGGGGGGGGGGGGGAGAAACGGAGCCTATCCCAGCATCTTTGGGTGACAGGCAGGGTACACCCTGGACAGATCGCCAGTCCATCGCAGGGCCAACACAGACAGACAGACAACCATTCACTCTCACAGTCATACCTAAGGACAATTTAGAATCCCCAGTTTGATGCCAATTAACCTAACTTGCATGTTTTTGGCATGTGGGAGGAAACCGGAGAAATCCCGGAGTAAACCCACACAGACATGGGGAGAACATGCAAACTCCACACCGATCACTGTTGGTCAGGGGCTGGGATCAAACCCAGGATCCCCCGGCCAAGGGTGAATTGCTGTGCTGCCGTAGTGCTAACCACTCCGCCACCGCACTGCCGCCTTTAAATATTATTTAATTTTTTGCCAATTAATCAAGATGGAATAAGATTAGCTCTCCACAATACAAACAAGTACTCTGTGTACTGCTGTAACTGAATACTGTGTGTATTTTTTGTGTTTTACTGCATACACCCTAATGCTGCCACTCATTTTTGCCTCTTCAATGTTTTTTAACTGACATGAGTTCCGTTTGGTGACATCATACACATACCCTCTATACTAACAAATTAAATGAAGATGACCCAACAAAGCATGAAATACCTTGGGTTTATACTATCTGCAATGAAATTCAAGACAAAGTAAATTTAAGAATCATTGAATTTTACCCCCATTTACATTTTCACACTCCCAGCTTATTAATAATTTAGAGTAAATAATACACTAGAAAAGTACATACTTTCAAAGTATCTGAGTCTTTGTGGGCGGATGAGTTCTGCTGTACCAAGTGACCTCACTGGGCGTGTGCGAACTTCAGAAACTGCCTGAACTTCACCCATCCATCCTGATGAAGTCTTAACATCCTCAATCTGGAAAAAAAAAAACAAAAAAAAAAAACACGCATAGTCAGAAAGGTAAAAAATATATATATATATCCTCAAATCAGTCCAGTGCAACTTTGATCACAAAAGACAATTTTACAGTACTGTGTTGACTTTAAATTGATGCTGCATACAGTCAACAGTCACCTGGAGGCAGCATTATAAATATATGAAGCAACTGATAAAGTTAACACCTGTGCTCTTGTTGGTCTTTTAGCTCAGTTTCTCCTGAGAAGAAGTAAGAATATACAAAAACCTATCTTTAATTTAAAATTAAATGAACACTGCCAACATCTGTGCTTCCTAGGAGATTTTTGATTAAGGCCGGGTGATAAACTGAAAAATAACTGAAACCAACATTTACAGTTGAAACCACAAGTTTGCATACACCGTACAGAGCAGGGGTCGGCAACCTGCAGCCCTTCAGCCCCCATGCTGCGGCTCTCTGCAGTTATATCTCAGATCACATGGAAATTAATGAAGCTCATTTTAATTATTTTATTTTTAAATTATTGTTTATTGCAATTGGATACACTTGTCAATGGAACGCATACTTTTATGAACGTAAAATAAACAGGGGTTAAAGCCAAAAAAAATCCTGAGCCTGAACTTTTTTTCCGGGGGCAGAGTCACAAGGGTGAGGACACACACGTGCGCGTGCACACATATACATTCATTCATTAAATATATATGAAGAGCTTGCTTGCAAAACCCGATAAATGCCACTTCCAAGAAAATTTCCCTCTGTACAACAAACACATTACCACATCCCTCTGTGAAACACACACGTTCACATTACCTACTTATAGAAGTTCAAATTTTTCTAAAAATCCACTTAATCCATTGTTATATACACTATGAAGTTCATGTTTTTTTTTCAAAAGCTGATAAACGCCAGGACCCTGTTTTTACAAAACCAGATAACTCCATGCACGGCAAATCAGCACTTGGTATTTGGGTGACGCGACTCAATGGTAGAGCGAGGATCAGCCAATCACGTGTCTAGATGCTGAGACAAGCCAATCATGTGTTTATCTGCTGCGGCAGCGTTCTGCAGAGACCCCTACTTGGGTCTGCTCGCTTTGCGTCATTTCCCTGCCAGTTTTTTTTCCAATTTTGTTGCATTTTATGTCAAATATGGATAATTTTGATGAAGCAGATGAACCAGTAATGCATTCACCAAACTAGCATGGTTTTCGACATTGTGGACTTATCTGTTTTTGTACTCATAAATTGCCAAAAAATAACAATGAGTTGATGTTCAATTTTTTGCTTTATTATTTTATTTATTTATTTTTTTTTTAGATTTTAGTATACTTTATTGATCCCCAGAGGGGAAATTGAGGGTCATCCACCACCTGGATGGATGAAGCAGCCACGATACGGCGCTATCCCTTAACCATTCACACACACATTCACACCTAGGGCCACTTTAGAGTCCCCAATTAACCTATCCTGCCTAACCTAACCTGTTATTATGTCTGAGATACTCAAATTTCAAGTGACCACGTCTTAGAAGCTGAATTGAAATATTAACACATATAAACCAACAGATGAAAAAGTTGTTTTTCTCATTATTAAACCAATTGGACTTATCTGTTTTTGCAAACAAACTCTTCATATACTTATATGTATATGTGAAAATGATTTTCCTTGAAACTAGCTAGTAACATATCTGCCATACCCATTGATAAATTCAGACTGGATTATTGTAGAGTTTGAAACAGCAATACCAAGGAAGGTCAGTAGGTGGCAATAGTACTCCATCTCACTCTAATATGGTGCAAACATCTAACATTTATGATGCTGTTGCTATCAAGTTATATAAATTATGTACAGAATGACCTACATATAACATGAAATTTATGAATAAGGGTATGTGAAACTCAGTCAAGTGAACTAATTCACCGGTGGAATAAGATCTGATTAGCAATTATTCACTAAAGGGTAAATGGAAAAGGCCATTGATTTACTATTTTTTAATGGATGTGCAACATTTGCACCATGTATTTTTAATAACAAATTGTAAACAGCAACAGTGAACTGTATATAATACTCTAAATTGCATTATTTCGAGCACAACATGCAGAAACAAGCTTCTGGTTCTCTAATTTTTTTACACCAGCTACCAAAGGTCTTGCTGTCTCTGCCCATTTCTTCGATCCACGTGCCATTTGTTTTTACAGATGTGGGCAAAATTGTTGGTACCCCTCTGTTAATGAAAGAAAAACCCACAATGGTCACAGAAATAACTTGAATCTGACAAAAATGGTAATAAATAAAAATTCTATGAAAATTAACCAATGAAAATCAGACAGTGCTTTTGAATTGTGGTTCAACAGAATTACTTTAAAAAACAAACTCATGAAACAGGCCTGGACCAAAATGATGGTACCCCTAGAAAACATTGAAAATAATGTGACCATAGGGACATGTTCAACCGAGATGTATCCTCTAATTAACATCACAGGTGTCTACAAACTTGTAATCAGTCAGCCTATTTAAATGGTGACAAGTAGTCACTGTGCTGTTTGTTGACATGGTGTGTACCACATTAAACATGGACCAGAGGAAGCAAACGAGAGAGTTGTCTCAGGAGATTAGAAAGAAAATTATAGATAAGCATGTTAAAGGTAAAGGCTATAAGACCATCTCCAAGCAGCTTGATGTTCCTGTGACTACAGTTGCACATATTATTCAGAAATTTAAGATCCATGGAACTGTAGCCAACCTCCCTGGACGTGGCCGCAGGAGGAGACGGATAATGCGAATGGTAACAAAAGAGCCCAGAACAACCTCTAAACACATTCATGGTGAACTCCAAGGTCAAGGTACACTACCATTCAAAAGTTTGGGGTCACTTAGAAATTTCCTTATTTTTGAAAGAAAAGCACTGTTTTTTTAATGAAGAAAACTTTAAACTAATCAGAAATACACTCTAATATACATTGCTAATGTGGTAAATGACTATTCTAGCTGCAAATGTCTGGTTTTTGGTGCAATATCTACATAAGTGTATAGAGGCCCATTTCAAGCAACTATCACTCCAGTGTTCTAATGGTACAATGTGTTTGCTCATTGCGTCAGAAGGCTAATGGATGATTAGAAAACCTTTGTGCAATCATGTTAGCACAGCTGAAAACAGTTTAGCTGGTTAGAGAAGCTATAAAACTGACCTTCCTTTGAGCAGGTTGAGTATCTGGAAAAAATTATTATTTCAAATACAAATCATTATTTCTAAACTTGTCAATGTCTTGACTATATTTTCTATTCATTTTACAACTCATGGTGGTAAATAAGTGTGACTTTTCATGGAAAACACAAAATAATTGTCTGGGTGACCCCAACCTTTTGAACGGTAGTGTACATCAGTGTCAGATCGCACCATCCGTCATTGTTTGAGCCAAAGTGGACTTCATGGGAGACGACCAAGGAGGACACCACTGTTGAAAACAAATGATAAAAAAAGCCAGACTGGAATTTGCCAAACTGCATGTTGACAAGCCACAAAGCTTCTGGGAGAATGTCCTATGGACAGACGAGACAAAACTGCAACTTTTTGGCAAGGCACATCAGCTCTATGTTAACAGATGCAAAAATGATGCATACCAAGAAAAGAACACAGTCCCTACTGTGAAACATGGAGGAGGTTCTGTTATGTTCTGGGGCTGCTTTACTGCATCTGGCACAGGGTGTCTAGAATCTGTGCAGGGTACAATGAAATCTCAAGACTATCAAGGTATTCCAGAGAGAAATGTGCTGCCCAGTGTCAGACAGCTTGGTCTCAGTCGCAGGTCATGGGTCTTGCAACAGGATAATGACCCAAAACACACACCTAAAAACACCCAAGAATGGCTAAGAGCCAAACACTGGACTATTCTAAACTGGCCTTCTATGAGCCCTGATCTAAATCCTATTCAACATCTGTGGAAGGAGCTGAAACATGCCGTATGGAGAAGACACCCTTCAAACCTGAGACAAGTGGAGCAGTTTGCTCATGAGGAGTGGGCCAAAATACCTGCTGAGAGGTGCAGAAGTCTCATTGACAGTTACAGAAATCGTTTGATTGCAGTGATTGCCTGAAAAGGTTGTGCAACAAAATATTAAGTTAAGGGTACCATCATTTTTGTCCAGGCCTGTTTCATGAGTTTGTTTTTTTAAAATAATTCTGTTGAACCACAATTCAAAAGCACTGTCTGATTTTCAATGGTTAATTTTCATAGAATTTTTATTTATTACCACTTTTGTCAGATTCAAGTTATTTCTGTGACCATTGTGGGTTTTTCTTTCATTAACAGAGGGGTACCAACAATTTTGTCCACGTCTGTAAGTCCTTTGTCACTTAGGACATCTTCCCCAGGCTTCAAAAATGTACTCTCCAACCTATAGAATGTATGAAAGGTTTGTGTATGATGAAGGATGAAACTGTCAGTATTCTGCTTTAACTTTATTTTGGTTATTTTCTGTATTCTCCTCACCTCAAGCTTAGTTTGGTTTTTGTATTTATGCTCATGGTCATGTCTTTAATTATGTTCTCTTGAGTTTGCCATTTGTTTCTGTTTGCTATGTTTATCTTCTGAGTTCTGTCTTGCTATCTTAGTCTTAGTTTAGTCATTATAGTCCTGTTTATTAGTATTATGTTTTCATGGTCACGTTTATGTTTTGTTTTTGTCTGCCTTGGATCAGGAGATGAATCAGGCCCTGGCCTCACTTTCATTTCAAGTTTAGATTTTCTTTATTAATATTATATTTTTGGTTTGGCCTGGGATTTACTGTCACAGTCACGACTGTGTTTGATTTTGATGATTTTGATTCTGATGGTTATCATGTTTATAAAGGGGATGCATTGGAACAGAATTCTTGGCAGTTACAGAATAGTTACCATAGTTACCCAGCACTGAGTGGCAAACATAATAAGTCAATTTTAGTTTGTATGCAGTAAAACATGAAAATCACAAAATATTCAGTCACAGCAGTACACGGAGTGTCTTTTCTAAGTTTAGATTTTAATGGCACACCGTTTACTGAACTGTAGTGATGTGTGAATAAGAGCACACATAAGTAAAGAACTGGTTCTGAGCCTTTATCTGTTTTTTGTCAAAACAAGATGGAATGCAGGGATGAGAATGGGGTTTGGGAAAAAAAGAGGAAACTAAGCTGGGGATATTGGGGAACGCAGGCCCCCAAGCCAGATCCAAGGCGGAGCCTCGGTGGGGGGTCTGGGGGGCGTTGCCCCCCAGAAGCTAACGAAATCTGGTGTTTTAGAATGCTCAAATGTGGTCTTATATTTAAAGTTAGAAGTAAGTACAAATGCATTTATAGTTTACCTTTTTAATCTGCTGCTGCATCACATGTGTAAATTTATGATATCTGAATGGTATGTTGATGTAATAATACTAAATTATATTTTACTACTATTTAATATGTTTAGAACTGACACAGAATTACATTTACATAGTTCTAGAACAGACAAAATAATTTAACCAAGTAAAATAAATTATAAATATTAACAAAATTCCATCACCAAGTCCATCACCCATTTATTAAAATATACTGACATTCTCCAAACATTTTGATTTATTAACCTCTTGCATTCCGGGCAATTTTCCTAAAAATGCCAAAAAATAACGTGCCCAAAGTAAATCGAAAGCTGTTCTTCAACCCTTTGCAGCATCTTCATGGGGTTGGTCTCATTTAAAAGAAAACAATTTGAATTTTTTGGCAAAAAAAACATAATCTCTCTACGTGCTCCGGCCACTGAGTTACAGTCATCTAAACATACTGAACTTGAAGAAAAAAAATTTGGACACAGTGTTTTTTTGGATACAAATGCTTGTAAATAACACACAGCTGTCCGATCCGGCTGGAAAATGCAACAGAAATGTAGAACCAAGTGTTATCCAGCTGAGATCCAAATTTGGTAACAATACCACAAAAAAATGAATATTTTACACAGCTTTGTTCTCAGGCTGTTCCCAGGCGTTTTGGAACTGTGCCAAATTGTGCCAAATGGCACAGTTTGGAAAAACGTCTGTAACTTTTGAATAATTCAATGTAGAAGCTTCATTTTAGGCTCAAAGGAAAGGTCACACTCAGGGTTGTGTCTGTGTGTGTGTGGGGGGGGGGGGGGGTCGTCCCCCCCCCACCAAGGACAGAGTTCGGCCCTCGCTACATGACGGATTACACTTGTTGCATGTTTCCACAGCAACGCTGTCACAGCGGCTTCCCCCCCCCCTCGCTACTGTGTGTGTGTGGGGGGGGGGTTGTCCCCCCCCCCCGCTCGCTACGGAGGATGGACTTCGGCCATCGCTACACAACGGATTAGCCTTATGTGGTGATGTAGGACAGCAGTGCAATCACCGCGGCTCCCCCCCCCCTCGCTGCAGAAGAATAGCGGGGGTGGGGTGGGGGCGTTCACAGCCTGTACACTGCAAACAACCCCTTGTACCGCGGCGCACGAACTTCAGACTTCGTGAACCGCACAGCTGTAATTTACTGATCGGTCAAAAGTCATTTTGGATTACAATTTTCAGGGATAGAGAATAATTTAGCTTATAACACCTTACCTCTTCACAGCGGAGTCTTGGCGAACTTGTCTTCCTCATTGTCAGACGAACGCGACGCTGGTCCGCTCTGGTTCTGGTCTCGCGACTCGATCAAAACATAATTCCATTATTGCGGTTTTGTGCTTCCATGATTGCGGTTTTTGGCGAATGATTTTTCAAAACAAATAACAGTAGTAATTAAAAAAAGACTGGCGAAGGCGTGTGTGTCACTCAGCCTTCGTCGTCAGCCTCCGTTGGTCTATGACCATGGAAGAAAACATAACGTCTACTCTGCTGGAACCAATACAAAATAAGCACCGCCTGTGGCCGAACATGCCGATCCACGAATGGCACTCCCTGTCACACAGGTTGCATTTGTGGATGGTCTCCATGCTGCTGGGTCTGTGGGGCTCTTCCTGTGTCCTTTTTTGATCCGCTCCAGCAGCCAGTCTTCACCCAGCCTTAAAAAAAAACAGCTCACGAACTTCTCTGCTTCAATTGGCTCACTGCATTCAAAGCGTGGGGAGGCGGGTCCTCCTTCCTAGGTTTTCATTCATTGGTTCTTCAAGGTTTCAGAAACCCAATTCAAGGCTCTTATTAGTCGAATGAGAGGTCAATCAGATGAACTAATCTGTTCGCGACTGTGTTTGCAGCTTTTTTTTTTCAGTGGCGCTTGGAGGCCACACCACCTACACCACCACCATCAATATCCTTATCATGCGTCATGCGCACGAGGGCGCACGAATGCGCTCTCGTGCGCCCTAAGACGCAGAGACTTGCCCGCCCGCGGAACAACGGAGTGCAAGAGGTTAATGTGTGCATTTGTTAGTGTTACTAGGAATTAGGGATGGGCATTCGGTGAAATTTTCTTCACCGATCGTCGGGAGAATTAATGATTAATAATCGGTTAATCATTAACATTTTTAGGTACGTAACAAGGCAGGTAGACTACATTAGAACATCAGGAATCAGCACGGAGAGCCCTCGGGAATCTCGCAAGCTGATTGGCCGAGACGTTTCACCCCGCAAGCTGATTGGCCGACTGTCCCTGCCGAGCGGCCACCCAACAAACGAAGACCGCATTCATTGCTCTATCGCTCGTGTTACTTAGTCTAGCCGCGCAGAACTTTTTGCTGTTCTCTTGTGCCATTTTGTGCGAAATAGTCTTCCCGTCGAGCCACTACGCCGCTTCCTGCAGCTTCCCTCGACGTGTGTACACCGAATCTTCATGACCTTCTCAATAAAGTTTCTGAAAAAAAAAAAAGAACCTTCACGACCGCCATTACTCAGAGCGCAACCACTGTTGGCGGTTTCTTCGCGTAATAAGGGTGTTCCATGGACCCTGTCGATGAGGTATATTTGTATGCTGCATTGCAGTGATTGTAGTACACCTGGTCATTTTTTAAATTGAAATGGTCCCACGCAACACTTCGCCGTAACCGCTTCATGATTTGGCGATTGCCCTACGGAAGCCCGCATGTATCAACTGAGGCACGCCAGGGTACGGCGATGGTGTAATGTTGCCCCCTGGTGCCCAAATTTTGCCATTGCATTGTTTGAGGACGGCCGTGCACTAGGCCTAATAACCTCGGATTGTTTAAAAAAAAAAAAAACGGTTTGTCGACGAAAATGAACTTCCTCGGTGAAATTCTTAATGATCAATTATCGGTTAATCGGTAAATTATGCCCATCCCTACTAGGAATATAAAAAAAGTTGCATATTAGTATATTTTAATTTTTGAAAGATAATCTAAGAAAGTAAGTAAAACCTAAAAGATGTTTAATATTTTTATGCAATGACCATAAAGAAATTATGTTTACTAATAAAAGCAAAGATATCTTAGGAAAGGCAACCCATCACCACATGACAAAAAAACTTACACAAGCATTATGCAACTCCTCCCAGTGAAACAAAAAATGATAAATTATATTCAGAATTCTTAGATTGCATTTCAAATTGTGAGAAAATATGTAATAACATTTATCTATTAACAATCGATAATCAGCATTCAAATGCAATTAGTGTTTCAAAACAGGCATGACGTCACAACTTACACATGCTATTTCATAACAAATTCATTACGCGAAAATTCTCAAGTACATTACTTATAACAAGAAAAAAATCTTACCTCGGAATGTGTCTTCCGATCACTAATTGCTGTAATCGGGGCCGATTGTGATGAACTTTGATCGACTGGCATCTGAATTTGACCGTGTCCATCGATCGTTTTGAACGCAGCACGAGCGAGTAGTTCGATCTCCTTGTTGCCACAATTTTGAGATGTTTCTGTTTTGAACAGTGTTCAACTAAGGCAACACAACCACGAGATCCATAACTCAAGAAATCGTTGCAATAAACACACTGGGCTTTCCCTGGTACGTCGCATTTCGCTATGAAGTCGGCCATTTTTTCAACCACAACTTCGGTATTTTTACCGATCTTTACAGTCACTGACACAGTTTTTTCGAGCCATTCCCAACGAAACTTGTTCCTTATCCCTTTGTCGATTTCTAAAATTCTTGCTTTGTTGTCTTTCGTGAGTTTTAGGTTCACCATTTTCACGAAATCGGGAAAACTTGGTTGATTGAACTGTCCGCCATTTGCATTTCGCTCCTCGTGTTGGATATGACAAAGGAATAACAAAATCGCCGATTGGTTGCTTCAATATGTATCAGCCAGTCAGTGGCCTTGTTACATTACATTACTGATCTCGCTGGGTAGCGCGTTTTGCGTGGTGGATTTTAGCAGCCGATCGAAAATGCGACTTGCCGCTCATAACAGACCCCCCCACCTAAAATTTTCTCCTCGAATTTAGACGATTCACGAGAATGACCCTAGACATGATCAAATCCGAGGAATTCCGCGGATCCACGGAGGATTCTCATCCCTGGGAATGATAAGATTAGCTCTCTGCTATGCAGGCAGGTACTCCGTGTACTACTGTGGCTGAACACTGTGTGTATTTTTGTGTTTTACTGCCTACATCCTAATGCTGCCACTCACTTATGCCACTCAGTGTTTTGTAACTGTCATGAGTTCTGTTCTGACATCATGTGCATACCATCTATTTCTGTCATGCTTTGAATTTGGGATTTTGTTTTGACAGCGTATTTTGTTTACTTCCGGTTTTACAATACTGGCTTTTGCTTCACTGATTACTCAGGGCTGCTTTTGATTTTCTGATTACTGATTGTTCATGGGTGTTTTTGATTTTCTCCTCTATACAGACACACCACGCACTTTGCCCTCAGTGTGGCAATCTACTGTGTTACAGCTTACTTTGTCACGTCGTGCCACGTCAAGTCATGTCACATCAGGTTTATTTTTGGCTTAAAATAAACCACTGCAAAACTCAGCTCCAGCAGTTGGGTCCAGTTAATCCTGCTTGTGCGCCATGAAGAGGCACAATTCATAACAGAAACACTCGTGTTTCCAGTCAGTCACTCACTCACTCTCACTGTCACTACAATTAGGACCACGCCACTGATCTCTATAGAAACACTGGATGGATCATTGGCTGCCAGAAATGAAGCCACCTGGCCGCCATATTAGTACAACCACAACACTCAGCGAGTCAATGGAGAATGAAGGGGTTTAGTTGAATGGTGCCACTTTTACCTCAATAACGTCCCAAAAAATTAACAGATTTTGAACTTCTTGGTATGGAGACACAGCTTGTCATTTTGCGCGGCCGCTAAACATGTCAACTCGATTCCGTCCCTAATATGGCGATCAGGTGGCTTCACTTGGCTCTGTACTCGCTAACAGGGCGTGAGCTACCCAGGTTTTCTATAGAGATCAGTGGAGCGCGCAAGCTCAATACGTTCCGCCATCCCAAATACTATATTCACCACCCTAACTATCTTAAAAGAACAGCAAATTATGCAGAACTGACTGTTTATTTTGAGCATTATTCATCCACCATTGCAGACAGTTTGGACAAAAAGTGTTTCTGCATACAGAAAAAGGAAGTAAATTTCCCCACAGAAAAAAAAAAGGCACACAACAGAAATCTGGAAGGGTGCTGAAAAACTTTAAGCCCTGAATACAGTGATCCCTCACTTATCGCGGTTAATGGGTTCCAGAACCGACCGCGAAAAGTGAAAAACCGCGAAATAGCATCACCCCCCTTTGTGGAATTCCAGCCTGATCTCGTTAGTTTTTTGATACATAAAATAATGTATAAATAATATAAATAATACGTACGTTCATTCTTTCACTCTCTCTCTCTCGGGAGAGAGAGAGAGTGCATCTCTCGCGAGATTCCTGAGCCGAGCCAACACGAGAACAAAATCTAGAGTTGGGAGTGATCTCTTGGGGGGGGGGGGGGGGGATGCTGGCCAGCGAATCAGACAGGTGGATTATTGTATATATAATATCAATAGGTGTATATTAACCCTATAAATGCATATGCTATCATTAGAACATTAAAGAATAGTTTGAAACATGTAAATAAAATATTAATAATATAAATATACATAAAATAATGTATAAATAATATAAATAATACGTACGTTCATTCTCTCACTCTCTCTCTCATATGATACGTGTGTGTGCGTGTAAGTGTACATACATACGTAGATGTAAATAAAGTGTACATAAATATGTTTTTAGAACTCTTTTATTCTTATAACAAGATACATAAACTCAAGATGAATATGATTTACAGTACTGGAAAAGTTTTTTCGAACTCTTTGGAACTTTAGAACTCTTTTAGAACTCTTTAGAACTCTTTTACTGTACTGTATTCTTATAACAAGATATGTACATATGTACTGTAACTCAAGGAGTATCCGGCGCTTCTGCAGGAGGTTTTCGGTGCACAAGGAACATCGTGATGGGGAGTTGTTGCCGTTGTTTTTTCTTCTGAGCAAAGATGCCCTTGTACAACGCCATTACACCGTCAATACGGTTACTGAATTTGACGGCTCTGACCATGTTGTCGTCGATTTCTTGCGCCCTTTGTTGCAGAGCCCGTGCCATGTTGCAGAGCTCTTGCAGGTTGTCCAAGGTAAGGCCACGTTCTTCAGCTTCGTCGGCGTCGGCGGCTGCCTCCTCTTCTTCCTCACTCGCCGATCTTGTCATTTCGATGAGGTCCTCGTTGGTTAGGGGCTCCGAGTGGCACTCGATCAGTGTGTTGACGTCTTCCGTCGTCATGTCGGAGAACCCTTCGGTGTCTACCAACCGCGCCAGCCTCACAGCCTTATCTACGGCGGAGTGGTGAACTTCGTCCGGCATAAATCCCTCGTAGTCATGGGCGAAGTCTGGCCACAATTTTTTCCAACTTGCATTCAGTGTTTGCTCTTTCATCTCATTAAGAGCTTTCTGAATGTTGGCCAGGCACGTCGCAATGTTGTAACCCCGCCAATATGTCTTGAGGCTGAAGTCCTCGTCGCCTTCGTCAATGGAGGAGATGAGGCCCTCCATCGTGGCCCTCGTGTAGAGGGCCTTGAAGGCCCGAATGAGCCCCTGATCCATGGGCTGTATGAGGGAAGTGGTGTTGGGGGGCAGGAACTCCACTTGGACCCCGTCGTAATGGAGGTCCGTTGCATGTCCTCCTGCACAGTCCATCAAGAGGAGGACCTTAAAGGGCAGCCCCTTTTCCACGAGGTACAGCTTCACCTGCGGGATAAAGCAGTTCACGAACCAGTCGAGTGTGAGGGCTTTTGTTATCCATGCCTTTTTATTACTCATCCAGTAGACGGGCAGCAAGGCTTTGTTTTTGTTTTTCAAAGCCCGAGGATTCAGGGACTTGTAAATTAAGCTGGGCTTGCGCATGAAGCCCACGGCATTCCCACACATGAGGAGAGTCACTCGATCTTTGTGGGCCTTGAACCCTGGCCTCTTCACTTCGTCCTTGTAAAGGAACGTCCGGGACGGCATCCTCTTCCAGAAGAGGCCAGTCTCATCCATGTTAAAGACCTGCTCCGGGAGATAGCCACCCTCTTCAATTAATTTGGGAAACTGGTCCTCGACGTAATGAAGAGCTGCCTCTTGGTCTGCCGAGGCGGCCTCCCCATACAACGGAACGCTGCGAAGACCAAACCTCCTCTTGAACTTCTCGAACCAGCCCTTGCTGGCAACAAAACCCCATTTTTCTTGTGGGGTAGGATCACTCGAGGCACTGGTACTAGGCTGAGGTTCATCTGCTTCGTCGTCGTCACCACCTTCGTCGTCTTCGTTCAACTCTCCTTCAGGAAAGAGGCTATCATACAGGGCTTTGGCCCGAATCATGTTGGTATCGAGACTAACCTTCTTTTCCCGACAGTCCGATATCCACACTGATAACGCATTCTCCATTTGCACAATCCTCTTATTACGAGGAGTCACAACGCGCTTAGTGTCTTTGGAAAACGTTATCGAGGCAGTTTTACGGATTTTCAGCTCATCTTTTTTGATGTAGCGAACCGTCGATTCGTTCAGTCCGTAATGGCGTGCGACAGATGCATAAGTATGGCCTGCATTAAGCATGTCCAATAATTTCACTTTCACCTCCACCGTCATCATTTTTCTCTTCCTCTTGGGTTCAATAGAGGATTTAGAGGGTGGAGGACGTTTAGGAGCCATTTTAAAGGGCGTCGCAAGCACTATTTCGCACAAAAAGGCACAAAAAGGCACAACAGTCTTCCTTCGATGTGTATGTGCGCTCAGCAGGGAGAGAAGCTGGGTAAAACATCTCGGCCAATCAGCTTGCGAGATTCCCGAGCCGAGCCAACACGAGAACAAAATCTCGGGAGAAGAGAAAAGAGTTGGGAGCGATCTCTTGGGGGATGCTGGCCAGCGAATCAGACAGGTGGATTTTGAGTTGTGTGGGCTCTCCGTGTTGATAACTGATGTTCTAATGTAGTCTCCCTGCCTTCTGCTAGTGCCCGCCCATTTTTTCTCAATTTTGAATTTTTGATGAATATTTTTGAAAAAAATCCGCGATGCACTGAGGGCGCGAAAGGTGAAGCGCGAAGTAGCGAGGGATCACTGTATATATATATTTTTAAATTATTTATTATGTTGTCAACCATGCGTGACTGTGTCACATCTGACGGTGGCTGCACAGACAGCCGCTCAGCCTCTCCATCCTCCGTCAGTGCATGTGAAGAGAGAGCACGGACAGCAGTCACTTCCTGCCACTCTCGGTAAGACGTGAACAGATCTAGAGAAAGTAAATTCACAGAGGAAAATAGAGAGTTTAATTCTGTGTGGACAGATTAATTTGCATTCATGTATGGTTGTTGTGGAGAGAATTTCTCTGCGAGAACAAAAACAAGGAGAAAAACATCCGCCTCATTAGTGTTTACAGGTCCATAAAGTCTGAAGAAGAAGAATCTATCTCTATTGCCATTCAGTCCATACAGCAAATTATGTACAGTAGAACGAAATTACATTTCTCCTATCTACAATATTAATCACATGTAGAATCAGAGGGGTCGCTGCCATGCAAGGCACCGCCACAAACAACTTCTCCTTCCCCCATTCAATTATGCTGAGCACCAAGTTAGAAGGCGGGAAATGTCACAAAGCTTCTGGCTTGGATACAAGATGAGTCAAAAAAACACCAAAACACTCCATGTTGCCAAAAGGAAGCATCCATTTATTATCTTCCACAAAAGTGGGAAAAACATCATCCCCATGGAAGAAACAAGAGAGATTTCAAACCTCCCAGCTCCAGAACCTGAACAAACAATTCTGAGCTTCTCCACCCACTGCACACACTTAGCTTTATTACCTTAAGCCCCGCCTTCCCTAATTAAGTGCCTGTGTGTTTCCTG
Organism: Pholidichthys leucotaenia; assembly: GCA_020510985.1. NCBI lineage: Eukaryota > Metazoa > Chordata > Actinopteri > Cichliformes > Pholidichthyidae > Pholidichthys > Pholidichthys leucotaenia. Next base: position 170,739,231 of record CM035846.1, read on the forward strand.
GGGAAAAAACAGATATAATTAACAAAAAAATCCTACTTCAAACAGACAATTCATGACAGCAACTAAATTGACAGAAAACACATTCTCTTCTCACCCATGCCAACAATTTCAGTTGTACCATACATGTAAGTAACAATTTTACAGGATTTAAACATAATTGTCAAATGCAGCAATTAATCAATTACAAAGAATGACTCTACCCCTGCTTTGACAGATGACCCTTCAAGCATGACACAATACTTTTTCCAATCCCTCAAAATGGCTGAAAAACAACAAAAGGAAAAAAAAATTGTTACATTTATAGAAGGCAGCTGGGGCTTCCTAACAGAAAGTACCATTTTTATATGGTCTTTGGTATGACCTGGCCGGGACTTGAACCCCCAACCTCCCAGTTGTGGGGCAGATGCTCTATCAACCAGGCCACCACTCCAGTTAAATGTGATTATCTAAAATCATCACCTTAATTATCCTTAAAAATGAGAAACAATCCTTGAATTCCTGCTTAATAACCTTATAGTTGTCTGTGCTATAAATACTGGATTCACCAGACATGACCGAAGTCTGAATTAGTGTAAATTTATTTTCACCGTCACAGCTCAATACTCCCTGAGTGATGTAAAAATAAAAGCCCTCTACAGCAATTCAGTTTTCAGAACGGTTGTGTCTGTTATGTGCTCTTATTATCAAAGACCGTCAATTGGATATACTTGACTGAAATCACAGCTGACAGTTTTTCCTCACAATTTGTAAATAAAACAGAAAAAAGAGAGGAGAGATGATTCTGTGACTGATGTAGAGGTGAGCCTTTTATTTTAAGGATATTTTCAGCTTTTTGTCTGCAGGATAACTGCTAATTTATCTGTGGGGTTTGGGACAGTGAATTATATGTGAAGATTGTCTATTAGTGTCATGCATTTTTTTTAAGAAAATTATAACCAATATTTAGCTCAGCGGAAGAAGTTATTTTTTAGATATGTTTTCACTCAGTTGTAATTATTTCTAATTAACTTAATTTGCACCAAATGATTTTAAAAGTTATATTATTTACAAAGTTGTTCAGAATTCTTTTTGTTTTATTCCAAAATATATAAAGAAGACTATCAGACAACCAATCCACTAGTTGTCAAATTGAGAGTCTGGAGAACAGGTGAAGGATACAGATTTATACTATATTAATACATTTGAATAAGGAGCATTATCAGAAAACATTAAAAGGATGAAAAGTAGCATCTTCTAAATAAAACTTTCATCTCTTATTTATTAAAATACTAGGAACTAAAGCTGTTTGATCACTGTTGAAAGTAGGAGATGGATTATATTTTTCATCCATCCATCTTCTTCCGCTTAATCCTTTTGTGACCCAAAAAGGCAGGGTACACCCTGGACAGATCACCAGTCCATCACAGGGCCAACACAGAGAGGCAGACAACCATTCACTCTCACATTCATACCTAAGGACGATATAGAATCCCCAGTTTGAGGCCAATTAACCTAACTTGTATGTTTTTGGCATGTGGGAGGAAACCGGAGAAATCTCAGAGTAAACCCACGCAGACACGGGGAGAACATGCAAACTCCACACAGATCACTGCTGATCAGGGGCTGGGATTGAACCCGGGATCCCACAGCTAAGGGTGAGTTGCTGTGCTGCCGCAGTGCTAACCACTCCGCCACTGTGCTGCCCATTATATTTTTTTAGATTTAAACAATTTATGAATGTGCTGACAATTAAAAAATCTACACAAAAAAATTATAGTCACATTCAGAAATTTATTTTTCAGCACAAAACAATTTGTAATATATATCTAGTACTTTTATTTCACAAATGAAACTATATACAGTGCATCCAGACAGCATGCACAGCACTTCACTTTATCTACATTTTGTTATGTTACAGCCTTATTCCAAAATGGATTAATTTTTTCCTCAAAGTTCTACACACAATATCCCATAATGACAATGTGAAAGAAGTTTTTTTTTGAGATTTTTGCAAATTTATTAAAAATAAAAAAAAACTAAGAAATCACATGTACATAAGTATTCACAGCCTTTGCTCAGTACTTTGTTGATGCACCTTTGGCAGCAATTACAGCCTCAAGTCTTTTTGAATATGATGATGGGTGTTGGCACACCTATCTTTGGACAGTTTGGCCCATTCCTCTTTGCAGCACCTCTCAAGCTCCATCAGGTTGGATGGGAAGCATTGGTTCACAGCCATTCTCAGATCTCTCCAGAGATGTTCAATTGGATTCAAGTCTGGGCTCTGGCTGGGCCACTCAAGAATGGATATTCAGAGTTGTCCTGAAGCCACTCCTTTGATATCTTGGCTGTGTGCTTTGGGTCGCTGTCCTGCTGAAAGATAAACCATCGCCCTAGGCTGAGGTCAAGAGCGCTCTGGAGCAAGTTTTCATTCAGGATGTCTCTGCTGCATTCATCTTTCCCTCTATCCTGACTAGTCTCTCAGTTCCTGCCGCTGAAACACATCCCCATAGCATGATGCTGCCACCACCATGCTTCACTGTAGGGATGGTATTGGAATGGTGATGAGCGGTGACTGATTTCCTCCAAACAAGACGCCTGGCATTCATGCCAAAGAGTTCAATCTTTGTCTCATCACACCAGAGAATTTTGTTTCTCATGGTCTGAAAGTCCTTCAGCTGCCTTTTGGCAAACTCCAGGCGAGTTGCCATGTGCCTTTTACTAAAGAGTGGCTTCTGTCTGGCCACTCCACCATACAGGCCTGATCGGTGGATTGTTGCAGAGATGGTTGTCCTTCTGGAAGGTTCTCCTCTCTCCACAGAGCAATGCTGGAGCTCTGACAGAGTGGCTATCAGGTTCTTGGTCACCTCCCTGAATAAGGTCCTTCTTTCACGATTGCTCAGTTTAGACGGCCGGCTAGCTCTAGGAAGAGTCCTGGTGGTTCCAAACTACTTCCATTTACAGATGATGGAGGCCACTGTGCTCACTGGGACCTTCAAAGCATCAGAAATTTTTCTGTACCCCTCTCCAGATTTGTGCCTCGAGACAATCTTGTCTCTGTGGTCTACAATTTCTTTGACTTCATTCTTGGTTTGTGCTCTGACATGTACTGTCAACTGTGGGACCTTATATAGGCAGGTATGTGCCTTTCCGAATCATGTCCAATGAACTGAATTTACCCCAGGTGGACTCCAATTAAGCTGTAGAAACATGTCAAGGATGATCAGTGGAAACAGGATGCACCTGAGCTCAGTTCTGAGCTTCATGGTAAAGGCTGTGAATACTTATGTACATGTGATTTTGTAGTTTTTTTGTTTTTAATAAATTTGTAAAAATCTCAAAAAAACTTTTTTTCACATTGTCATTATGGAGTATTGTGTGTGGAATTTTGAGGAAAAAAATGAATTTAATCCATTTTGGAATCAGGCTGTAACATAACAAAATGTGGAAAAAGTGTAGCGCTGTGAATATTTTCCGGATGCACTGTATAAAGCTTGACAGTTTTTTCCACTGTTGTAGTATGAATTTATTAATGCCAGACAATATTCAGAGCTATGTATATAAAAAAAAAACCTTTACAAGCAGCATAATCTTTATTTTAAAGGTCAAATTGCCGTTGCGACTCTCAGCCACTTCCATTTTAATCAGAGACGGGCAAAATGACTCTTTGGTTGGCAAAGGTTGCAGACCCCTGGTATAGAGGGTATGCACATGATGTCACGGAACAGAACTCGTGGCAGTTCCAAAAGAATGAGTGGCAAAAATGAGTGGCAGCATTAGGGTGTATGCAGTGAAACCCCCAAAATACACACAGTATTCAGTCACAGCAGTACGCAGAGGGCCTGCTTGTATTGTGGAGAGCTAATCTTATCATTCCATCTTGTCTTGTATTAACCTTTTGCACTCCGGGATACCGCGGGTGGTCACGTCTCTGCGTACTAGTGCGCCCTCATGCGCACTAGGACGCACACTGTGCATCTCAGAGCGCACTGAAAAAAAAAGCTGCATTTCCGTTCTTCCACTACAGACACAGCCGCGAACAGAAAGCCAAAGGAGTGCTTTGATTGGTTTAGATTTGACTGACCTCTCATTCGACTAATAAGAGCCTTGAATTGGGTTTCTGAAACCTTGAAGAACCAATGACTGAAAACCTAGCAAGAAGGACCCGCCTACCAACGGCTGCGAATACAGCCAGCCAATTGAAGCAGAGAAGTTCGACGATTGAAAGCGTGCGTCCCGTGCGTAAAATCTGCTTTGTGTAAGCCGCTGTGTGTGACGGTAGCGTTCGCCAGTGTTTTTTTCTTACTACTGTTCTTATTTGTTTTGAAAAATCGTTCGCCAAAACTGCAATCATGGAAGCGCAAAACCGCAATAATGGAATCATGGTTTGACCGGGTCGCGTGACCAGAACCACGAGTCGTAACAAGCGGACCAGCGTCATGTTTGTCTGACAATGAGGAAGAGATGTTCGCCAGCGACACTGCTGTTGTGGACAGGTAAGTGTTATAAGCTAAATTATTCTTTATCCCTGAAAATTGTAATCCAAATGACTTTTGACCGATCGGTAAATTACAACTGTGCGTCATTGCCACATGACGGACGGGACGAGAACGGTCGAGAATGGACGGGACGAGAATGGTCCCCCCCGCTACTCCTCTGTAGCGGATTGCAGATATATTGCAGATATTTTAGTACAACTGTGCGTAGTAGACTGCGCTGCGGTCCGTCATGTGGCGATGGACGATGTCCGTCCTCTGTAGCGGGGGGGGGGGGGGGGGTTGTTATCCTCTACATTACAGATATTTTAGTATAATTTTTATTGCACTGTAGGTTATTTTTTCTTGTAAAAAAAAAAAAAAAAAAAAAAAAAGCCACACATTTTTTACGTGGCATGCTTCTTTGTGTGTGGGGGGCTTGTTTGTTCATTCATTCATTCATGAATGAACAAACAACCCCCCCCCCCCACACACACACACACAGCCCTGAGTGTCACCTTTCATTAGAGCCCAAGATCAAGCTTCTATATTGAATCATTCAAAAGTTACAGACGTTTTTCCAAACTGTGCCATTTGGCACAATTTGGCACAGTTCAAAAATGCCTGGGAACAACCTGACAAAAAAGTTGTGTAATATATTCATTTTTTGTGGTATTGTTACAAAATTTTGACCTCAGCTGGATAACACTTGGTTCTACATTTCTGTTGCATTTTCCAGCCAGTATCTGACAGCTGTGTGTTATTTGCAAGCATCTGTATCCAAAAAAACACCCAGCCGAACTTTATTTTCTTCAAGTTCAGTATGTTTAGATGACTGTTACTCAGTGGCAGGAGCACTTAGAGAGATTATGACTGTTTTGCCAAAAAATTCAAAGTATTTTCTTTTAAATGAGACCAACCCCATGAAGATGCTGCAAAGAGTTGAAGAACAGCTTTTGATTTACTTTGGGTACGTTATTTTTAGGCGTTTTTAGGGAAATTGACCAGAGTGCAAGGGGTTAATTGGCAAAAAAGATAAATAAATAATTAAAGGCTCAGAATTAGTTCCTCACTTATGTGTGCTCTTACCCACACATCACTCCAGTCAAATAGTGTGGTATTGACATCTAAAGTTAAAAAAGGAACTCTGTGTACAACCGTGACAAAATATTTTGTGTGATTTTTATGTTTTGCTGCATACAAACTAAAGCTGCCACACGTTTGCCACTCAGTGCTGTGTTATGATGGTAACTGCCTTGTAAATGCCAAGAATGCTGTTCCAATCCATCTCCTCTATGAAAAAGACACTTAAGCTTTTATTCTGACTGTCTGACATTAAATCAGACAAAACTTTTCCTTTTTTAGGTCAGTTAGGATTATCAAAATTATTTCTATTTGCTAAATAATTATAATATTTGCCAACTAATTTTTTAGAGATTTTTTTTATTATTTTCTTCAAAATTCAGAAGTTTACATACACTAAGATTACTATGCCTTTAAACAATTTGAGAAAGCTCAGATGATGATATCATGGCTTTGGGAGCTTCTGACAAATTGACATTTGAGTTAATTGGAAGCCCACCTGTGGATGTATTATAAGGCATACCTCAAACACACCGCATCCTTGTGTGACGTCATGGGAAAACCAACACATCAAAATGCTCTTTTTCATTTCACTCTCAGATGCTATAATATTTGTGTAGTTGTGGCACACAGTTGTCTGCTACAGCTTCGAAATTAATCTAATTTGTCAAAATAATGATGGGTTACCTTTGGATTCATTTCCACTCTGTCGCTGTGCTGTGACTGTAATTTCACACAGCTGCCTGCGCTGCCTTGCCAAAAAATGATGGTCTGCAAGAAACTGATCGGCCTGCTGTCCGAGTGCACCTCGCTTAGCCATTTCTTGTAGGTTTGGTTGACAGTGAGACCAAGCAAGGCCATCCCATACAGAACATCATTTAATTGTGGACTTACCAATGGAGTCGATAGATCAGTCATTAATGAATGATCTTTTTAGGAAAATGAATGAATGAATAAACAGGGAGCGTGTGTGCGCATTCTGGTGTGGATGCGGCGCACGGGTGGAGGTGCGTCAGTCTGAAGATTTTTATTACATCCACATTTTCTTTTTCATCACGGACTTATTAGGCATTAATGTGTTTATTTTTAACGGAATGAAGGAATGAATGAACAGGGTTTTACTTTTCAGTGTAACGCCCCAGAGAGATAGATGCATCCACATCTGCCTGCAGCCGTGAACTCCCCAGTTTCCAGCTGGACCGAGGCCGCCCGCACTGTGGTCCTATGGTCAGGGTTCTCGAGCTGTGGGAGCATCGAATGCCATCCATCAGCCCCTGGGAGGAGCCGCAGAGAGCAGGCTCACTTCATGGCGGGGGTCAGTGGTGGCTGGGACGCCGATCCAAAACACACCTCTGAATTATTAGACCAGCCCCTTTTACACCTTGCGCCCAGCGGAAAATTTGTTTTTGCACTGCTGTGATAAGGAAATCAACTTTGAAATGCCCATAAATGTGTCCTGCATCAGTGAGAACTGATTATGGACAGTGCCACTGTCATATGGCCCAAAGGCTATAAGACCATCTCCAAGTAGCTTGATGTTCTGTGACCACAGTTGCCAATATTATTAAACTTAATAAGGTTCATGGGACTGTACACAACATCCCAGGATGTTAACGCAAGAGGAAATGCAAGCCCAGGTTGACAAGAAGAATAATGCGTATTGTAGAACAGCCACCCAGGAAACCATTCAAAATCATTCAAGCTGAATTCCAAGGTCAAGTTATGTCACTTTGTGACTGCACCATAGGTTGATGGGATAAAGTCCAGGAGGGCTCCACTACTGACCAAAAACCATTAAAAGGCCAGCCAAAATGCATGCTGACAAGGCCCCAAGTTTCTGGAAGAATGTCCTTTGAATTGATGAGACAAAACTGGAGCTTTTGGGGCAGTCACGTCAGCTCTATGTTTACAGAAGAAAAAATACTGGTGGCTGCCAGTGGTACCTCTCAGCCTCTGTTTGTTGTTGAGATGTAGTCTACATGGCATTTAGACCTTGACCTTGCAATCCCAAAACCCTACACAGAGGTCAGGGTGAACCTGTGACCTGTGTATAAAGTTTGGTGACCCTAGTGTTACTCATTCTGTGGTGGCACGCGCGCGCACGCACGCACACACACACACACACACACGCACGCACACACACACACAAAAAGTATCTCACAAAAGTGAGTACACCCCTCACATTTTTGTAAATATTTTATATCTTTTCATGGGACACAACTGAAGATATGACACTTTGATCCAATGTAAAGTAGTGTACAGCTTGTATAACAGTGTGAATTTGCTGTGTTTGGGGTTGTTATCATGTTGGAATACTGCCCTGCGGCCCAGTTTCCAAAAGGAGGGGATCATGCTTTGCTTCAGTATGCCACAGTACATGTTGGCATTCATGGTTCCCTCAATGAACTGTAGCTCCCCAGTGCCGGCAGCACTCATGCAGCCCCAAACCATGACACTCCCACCACCATGCTTGACTGTAGGCAAAACACACTTGTCTTTGTATTCCTCACCTGGTTGCTGCCATACACGCTTGACACCATCTGAACCAAATAAGTTTATCTTGGTCTCATCAGACCACAGGACATGGTTCCAGTAATCCATGTCCTTAGCCTGCTTGTCTTCAACAAACTGGCAATGTTGGCAGCACTTGTATGTCTATTTTCAAAAAGACAGCCTCTGCATATGACGCTAAGCACGTGCACTCAACTTCTTTGGTCGACCATGGTGAGGCCTGTTCTGAGTGGAACCTGTCCTTTTAAACCGCTGTATGGTCTTGGCCACCATGCTGCAGCTCAGTTTCAGGGTGTTCGCAAACTTCTTATAGCCTAGGCCATCTTTATGTAAAGCAACAATTCTTTTTTTTCCAGATCATCAGAGAGTTCTTTGCCATGAGGTACCATGTTGAACTTCTAGTGACCAGTATGAGAGTGTGAGAGTGACAACACCAAATTTAACACACCTGCTCCCCATTCACACCTGAGACCTTGTAACACTAACAAGTCACATGACACCAGGGAGGGAAAATGGCTAACTGGGCACATTTTGGACATTTTCACTTAGGGGTGTACTCACTTTTGTTGCCAGCGGTTTACACATTAATGGCTGTGTGTTGAGTTATTTTGAGGGGACAGCAAATTTACACTTCTATACAAGCTGCACACTTACTACTTTACATTGTATCAAAGTGTCATATCTTCAGTGTTGTCCCATGAAAAGATATAATAAAATATTTACAAAAATGTGAGAGGTGTGCTCACTGTTGTGAGATTATTATTATATATTATTATATAATTAGCACCGGGTACTAATTTGTAATTATACACTGCTCGTTGTACAATGCAGGGATGAGAATGGGGTTTTGGAAAAAAAGAGGAAACTTAGCCGCGGGTCTTGGGGGATGCAGGCCCCCAAGCCGGATCCAAGGCGGAGCCTTGGTGGGGGGTCTGGGAGGCAACGCCCCCAAGAAGCTAACAAAATCTGGTGTTTTAGAATGCTCAAATGTGGTCTTATATTTAAAGACAGAAGTAAGTACAAATGCATTTATAGTTTATCTTTTTAATCTGCTGCTGCATCACATGTGTAATCATGTTCAATACTGTTTTGATTCAGTGTCACTTTCCCTGGTACTTTGCATTTCGCTATGAAGTCGGCCATTTTTTCAACCACAAAATAAAGTGAAACACAGTACATACAGTTAGGCCCCGAAATATTTGGACAGTGACACAATCTTCATGATTTGGGCTCTGCATGCCACCACATTGGATTTGAAATGAAACAACTACAACGGAATTGAAGTGCAGACTTTAAGGTTTAATTCAAGGGGTTGAACAAAAATATATGATTAAACATGTAGGAATTGTAGCTATTTTTATACAAACGCTCCTCATTTCAGGGGCTCAAAAGTAATTGGACAAATAAACGTAACTCTAAGTAAAATGTTACTTTTCAATATTTTGTTGAGAATCCTTTGCAGGCAATGACTGCCTGAAGTCTGGAACCCATGGACATCACCAAACGCTGGGTTTCCTCCTTTGTGATGCTTTGCCAGGCCTTTACTGCAGCTGTCTTCAGTTGTTGCTTGTTTGTGGGTCTTTCTGCCTTAAGTTTTGTCTTGAGCAAGTGAAATGCATGCTCGATTGGGTTGAGATCTGGTGATTGACTCGGCCATTGCAGAATATTCCACTTCTTTGCTTTAAAAAAAACTCCTGGGTTGCTTTTGCAGTATGTTTTGGATCATTGTCCATCTGTACTGTGAAGCGCCGTCCAATCAACTTTGCTGCATTTGGCTGAATCTGAGCAGAAAGTATATCCCTATACACTTCAGAATTCATCCGGCTGCTTCTGTCTTTTGTCACATCATCAATAAACACAAGTGACCCAGTGCCATTGGAAGCCATGCATGCCCATGCCATCACACTGCCTCCACCATGTTTTACAGAAGATGTAGTGCTTTGGATCATGAGCTGTTCCAATTCTTCTCCAAACCTTCTTCTTCCCATCATTCTGGTACAGGTTGATCTTAGTCTCATCTGTCCAAAGAATGCTGTTCCAGAACTGGGCTGGCTTCTTCAGGTGTTTTTTGGCAATTCAATTCTGGCCTTTCTATTTTTGAGGCTGATCAATGGTTTGCACCTTGTGGTGAATCCTCTGTATTTACTCTCATGAAGTCTTCTCTTTATGGTAGACTTAGATACTGATACACCTACTTCCTGGAGAGTGCTCTTCACTTAAGTGAATGTTGTGAAGGGGTTGTTCTTCACCATGGAAAGGATTCTGTGATCATCCACCACTGTTGTCTTCCGTGGACATCCAGGCCTTTTTGAGTTCCCAAGCTCACCAGTGCACTCTTTTTTTCTCAGAATGTACCAAACTGTTGATTTGGCCACTCCTAACTTTTCTGCTATCTCTCTGATGGATTTCTTCTTTTTTTTTCCGCCTCAGGATGGTCTGTTTCACCTCCATTGAGAGCTTCTTTGACCGCATGTTGTGTGTTCACAGCAACAGCTTCCAAATGCAAACGCCACACCTGGAATCAACTCCAGACCTTTTAACTGCTTAACTGATGACAGGTTAACGAGGGAAGAGCCCATGCAGCCATGTTATTTATTTATTTTTTTTTTTTGCAGCCTTCTGAGTCAATTGTCCAATTAGTTTTGGTCCCTTGAAAAAGAGGTGGCTACGAATTGAAGAGCTGTCATTCCTAAACCCTTGCTCCAATTTGGATGTGAATACTCTCAAATTACAGCTGAGAGTCTGCACTTTAAGCCCATATTGATTATATAATTGTATCCTGAATAGGTTTTCGTAAACAGCTAAAATAACAAAACTTGTGTCACTGTCCAAATATTTCTGGGCCTAACTGTATGTATTAAATTTATGATATCTGAATAGTATTGTTGCTGTAATAATACTAAATTATATTTTACTACTATCTAATATGTTTAGAACTGACACAGAATTGCATTTACATAGTTCTAGAACAGACAAAATAATTTAACCAAGTAAAATAAATTATAAATATTAACAAAATTCCATCACCCATTTATTAAAATATACTGACATTCTGCAAACATTTTGATTTATTAATGTGTGCATTTGTTAGTGTTACTAGGAATATAAAAAAGTTGCATATTAGTATATTTTAACCCCTTGAACTCTTGTGAATTCAGCGGGCGGTCACGTCTCTGCATCTCAGTGCGCACTGAAAAAAAAAAAAAAAGCTGTATTTCCGGTCTTCCAGTACAGACACAGCCTTGTTACAATCTTAGGAAAAAGCTGTGTAATATATATTCATTTTTTGTGGTATTTTTACAAAATTTTGTCCTGACCTTGAAAACACTTGGTTCTACATTTCTGTTGTGTTTTCCAGCCAGTATCTGACAGCTGTATGTTATTTGCAAGCATCTGTATCTAAAAAACACCCAGGTGAACTTTCCTGTTACTCAGTGGCAGGAGCACTTAAGAGAGATTATGACTGTTTTGCCAAAAAATTCAGAGTATTTTCTTTGAAATGAGACCAACCCCATGAAGATGCTGCAAAGGGTTGAAGAACAGCATTGTGTAATGCTGTGATGCAGTAAGTTGTGATGGCATGCCATCACAACTTACACATGCTATTTCATAACAAATTCATTACGCGAAAATTCTCAAGTACATTACTTAAACGAGAAAAAAAAAAATCTTACCTCGGAATGCGTCTTCCGATCACTAATTGCTGTAATCGGGGGCGACTGTGATGAACTTTGACTGACTGGCATCTGAGTTTGACCGTGTCCATCGATCATTTTGAACGCAGCTCCAAGTGAGTAGTTCGATCTCATTGTAGCCACAATTTTGAGATGTTTCTGTTTTGAACAGTGCTCAACTAAGGCAACACAACCACGAGATCCATAACTCAAGAAATCGTTGCAATAAACACACTGGGCTTTCCCTGGTACTTCGCATTTCGCTATGAAGTCGGCCATTTTTTCAACCACAACTTCGGTATTTTTACCGATCTTTACAGTCATTGACACAGTTTTTTCAAGCCATTCCCAACAAAACTTGTTCTTTATCCGTTTGTCGATTTCTAAAATTCTTACTTTGTTGTCTTTCGTGAGTTTTAGGTTCACCATTTTGACGAAATCGGGAAAACTCAGTTGATTGAACTGATTGAACCGTCCGCCACTTGCATTTCGCTCCGTGTGTTATCCGGATATGACATAGGAAATCTAACAACATCACCGATTGGTTGCTTCAATAAGTATCAGCCTATCAGTGGCCTTGTTACATTACATTACTGATCTCGCTGGGTAGCGCATTCTGCGCGGTGGATTTTCACAGCTGATCGAAAATACGACTCGCCGCCAGACCCCCCCCCCCCTAAAACTTTCTCCTCGAATTTAGACGATTCACGAGAATGACCCTAGACATGATCAAATCCGAGGAATTCCTCAGATCCGAGGAGGATTCTCATCCCTAACAATGCTCATTTGCACACTGTACATAAGTCTATGCCACCTCAGGTTCACATCAGGTTGCACAATGCTTATTTGCACACTGTACGTAGTGAGTACTCATTAGTTTTAGTATTTAGTATTAAGGTGTGCTTAAGGAGTCCTAACTGCCTGTGTGTTGGTGTGTGTGTTGTTAACATCATTAGTATTAGGATTGAGTTACTGTAAGTCACTGTGTCATGACCTAGAATTGTTGTTAGTGCGTCATGACCTTAGAACTGCTGTTTCTGTACCTATTACCTTGGCATTCATTCAGAGAGCAAAGTAAGAATTTCATTGCTCAGGAAATGTAGCATTTCTTAATTATGCACATGATAATAAAACCTTTGAATCTTGACTATCACAGTGTTGAGCTATCCACCGTCACTGCAGGGCAAATTCCTCCACTGTGACAACCCTAGCTACCACTGTCCTTTGCAGGACCGCAAGTCCCCGATGGTGTTCCTCCTACATGAGTATCTAAAAAGTAAAAACTTAACAGTAATACCGCCATGACTGTGGAGCGGAATGGCCGGAATTATTTTTTTTTTTTTTTATAATCCTTTATTAGTCCCAGAGTGGGAAAATTACAGGGCATCCACATGGATGGATGAGGCAACCATGGTGCAGCACCAAACCGTTCACCATTCACACACACACATTCACACCTCTAGCCACTTTAGAGTCTCCAGTTTACCTAATTTGCATGTTTTTGGCCTGTGGGAGGAAAGCGAAGCACCTGGAATAAACCCACGCAGACACGGGAAGAACATGCAAACTCCACACAGAAGGGTCACCAATGGTCAGGGAGTGGGATCGAACCCACGATGATCAAGGGTGAAATCGATCCCATGACCTTCTTACTGTGCTGCCACAATGACTAAACAGGACACAAAAATGCTCAAATAACAAAATAAATCATTTTTAGTTAAATATTTACTGATAAATGGGCAACACTGATGCAATAGTTGCAGTCAAACAGGTCCTTCTGCTGTGTATAATAATGTTGGGTGTTTTGAAGTTAATTTGATTGATTAGTTTCAAAAAACCTTTTAGGTTATATTCACACCAGGATAGTCTGGGAGTCTCAGTTTGATTGGGCGGGGAATGCCAAGAATTTTCACACCTTCGTTTGGTTTGCATTCACACTGCAGTGGACTAAACTGCTTGGACAACATCACACAGTTACAACAACTGCTCGTTTGGGGCACTGCAGGTGAAACCACCACTGACCTGGAAGAACAAATCTTGGCGAAGAAGAAAAATCCAGTTCATCGATTAGCCAGGACGCAAACGGAAATCCGTTCCCTTCAGCTGGGTTGTTTGTCTGCCACAAACGAGACATTTTTTAACTTTTCTCCTCAGCTTTCTCCGGTAAAAGGATTTTTCGGATTTGTGCGGTTGTCTTTATTGTTACTTTCTACCCAAAATGCACTACGGTAAATGCCACTTCCTCTTCTCAGACTACGTGTTGCTATGGTTACACAAACGCCGAGGGCACTTCCACCCTTTGATCTGATGGATAGTCCGTTTGCATTTACACTGCAAGCGAAGCGCACCAGATTTCATTTGCAAGTGAACTGAAACCCCCCCATTTTTAAGTGGACCAGAGTTCGCTTGTTTGTTGCGCTCCAGAGTTCAAATGAGTGTTCAGAGGGCACCAAACGAACAGAACTATCTGCGGAAGCGGACCAGAGTTCATTTGGTCCTGACCAAACAGTGGCTATGTGAATGCACCCTAAATAACAAAATATTGCTAAAATATAAAAGGATGCACTACAATGGATCTCAGATATTTGTAAACGTGTCCTGCTGTAGTACTGCATGAGTTTATTGACGATACACGGAAGAAATTCAATATTACACTTAACTCCATCACTGAACAGTGATATACTGTAAACTAAAATAAAATAATTATGATGACTGAACAACTCCCATTCCCCAAAGTGCAAGATACACTGTTACGAATACAAGTCATAAAGATCACACAAATAAGTGATCTGGCAAACAAATAAACAAGGGTTTTGAAACAGTCACAAATACTGGATGTCCCATTAGTTTTCAATAATTAGGTATTCTGTAATTAATATTAACACGATAAGATAAGATAAGATAAGATAAGCCTTTATTAGTCCCACAATGGGGAAATTCCAGGATTGCAACAGCACAGGGATAGCAACACTCAGAGCAATAATTAAGAAGATAAGAAAAATAAAAATAAGAGCAGTGAATATGCATACATACACATAAATATATAAATATATATACAAAGTGCAAAGCATTGTAGCAAGATGGAATAAACAGCATAACCATCTACTTAGTTATCCTACATAGTATGAATATGTACCCATACATACTGTCACCCTCCGTAGCGACTGATATTGTCCTAGTTGTATACTGGAGGGGACCATTTGTGTAAGTCTGTTGCGTCTTTTGCATTCAATACTATTAGGTCGTCATGTTTTTTTGATGTCTCTGCGAGCAGCCCTGCTTAGGTTATACAGTCTGACAGCCGCAGGTAGGAAGGACCTGCGAAACCTCTCGGTTGTGCACCTAGGATGATGTAGTCTACTGCTAAATGAGCTCCTCAGTGCATTCAGTATGTCCTGCATAGGGTGGGACTCGGACTCCAACAGACATGACAGTTTAGCCACCATCCTTCTCTCTCCTATCTCCTCCACTGGGTCAAGGTGTTTCCCCAGGACAGAGCTAGCTTTCTTGATCAGTTTGTTCAGTCTCTTCCTATCGGCTGCTGTAATGCCATTGCCCCAGCAGACCACTCCAAAAGTGATGGCTGATGCCACCACCGTGTCGTAGAATGTCTTCAGCAGCGCCCCTTGTACACCAAAAGACCTGAGCCTCCTCAGTAGGAACAGCCTGCGCTGTCCCTTCTTTTAGAGTGCGTCGGTATTGTGTGACCAGTCTAGTTTATTGTTCAGATGAACACCAAGGTACTTGTAGGATGTCACCATCTCAATGTTCGTTCCCTGTATGTTTACTGGTGCTGTGAGTGGTTGTCCTTGCCTGCGGTAGTCCACCACCAGCTCCTTAGTTTTCCTCGCGTTGATCTGGAGGCAGTTCCGATGGCACCAGTCCATGAAGTCCTGGATAAGTCCTCTGTACTCAGCTTCAGCTCCGCTGGAGATGAGGCCGACGATCGCAGAGTCGTCAGAGAACTTCTGTAGATGGCAGTGTGTTGTGTTGTGTGAGAAGTCCGCAGTATAAAGGGTGAACAGGAAGGAAGCCAAAACCGTTCCCTGGGCGCCCCCGTGATACCGATGATCGTGTCGGACACACAATCTCGGGTTCTCACAAACTGTGGCCAGTTAGTGAGGTAGTCCAGGATCCATGATGACAGGTGCTGGTCCACCCCTGCGCACAGCAGCTTGTCCTTCAGGATCATCGGTTGGATGGTGTTGAAAGCACTGGATAAGTCAAAGAACATGATCCTCACCGCATTCCAGGGCTTCTCCAGGTGGGACAGAGAACAGTGAAGGAGGAAGATCACTGCATCCTCCACCCCGATGCCATGCTGGTAGGCCAACTGGAGTGGATCCATCGCTGGTCCCACCAGGGGGCGGAGGTGAGCAAGGAGCAGTCTCTCCAGGGGCTTCATCATGTGAGGTGTCAGGGCCACTGGTCTGTAGCTGTTCAGATCTTTGGGGTGGGAAGTCTTTGGTACAGGTACCACACAAGATGTTTTCCACAACTGTGGTACCCTCCCCAGCTTCAGGCTCAGGTTGAAGATGTGCTCCACAATCCCACACAGCTGGTCTGCACAGGACTTGAGGAGCTTCGCGCTGATGCCGTCCGGTCCCGAGGCCTTCCTCACCTTGATCTTCCTCAGCTCTGTCCTCACCTGGGTCTTAGTGAGGGTCAGGTTGGGGGGCTGTGTGCTAGGAGTGGGGGGGGGGGGGGTGTTGGTGGAGTAGGGTGTGGACAGCAGGTCTCAATGACTTTGGAGGCAGCAGTGGTTGTTGTGCAGTCAGGGGGGAGGGCGGTTGGTCAAACCTATTAAAAAACAGGTTCAGGGGGACTTCCGGGAAGATGGCGGAGAGACATAACACTTAAACAAAGAGCTCTCCCTAGCCGGATTAAAAATCATCGGTAAATGGCCAACTCGACATAAACGAATCAATAAACTAAGGGATGAAAACACGAAGGAACCGGGCACAAGGACAAAAACAGGGTAAAATTGAAGAATTCCTCTCCAACAACGCAGGAAAAACCGCTGTACGCAAAGCCCAAAAAAACGAGGTGTCTACAGCAGAGAAAATGGAAGACACCAGACTCGACAACATGAACGCTGGCATCGCCAGTTTGGGTGAAGAGTTAAGAGAA
The DNA here is from genome assembly GCA_020510985.1 of Pholidichthys leucotaenia. Taxonomy (NCBI): domain Eukaryota; kingdom Metazoa; phylum Chordata; class Actinopteri; order Cichliformes; family Pholidichthyidae; genus Pholidichthys; species Pholidichthys leucotaenia. The sequence continues at coordinate 170,756,083 of CM035846.1, forward strand.
TTCAAGCGACAGCTACAACAGGATTTAGCAGCTCTTAAGGAGGAACTGAAAAAAGAAATTAAGGAGGAAATCATGGACCTCCGAAGAGAAATGGAGCGTAAATTAACGGAAAACATGGAGGAGCTGCGCTCCCAGCGGGCGTGTATGACAGAAGCGCAGACCCGAATTTCGGAACTAGAAGATTGGAAAAGCGAGGCAAACGAACAACTACAGACCCTGACGACGCAAACGCAGAGGATGCAGGAGAAAATAAACGACTTGGAGAGCAGATCCCGACGAAGCAATATGCACATCTTTGGAATTCCGGAGGGCATTGAAGGCAACTCGATGACAAAATTCATGGATCAGTTCTTAAAAAAAGAACTGGAAATACCCGGAGAAACGGATCTGCAGATTCAACGGGCGCACAGAGCACCGGCACAGAACCCGAAAACAAACTCTCCACCCAGGTCAGTTGTGGTAAACTTTGTGAAATATGACATAAAGGAAAGAATCCTGACGCAAGCATGGAAAAAAAAGATACGAATCGGCGACAAACAGGTATTTTTTGACCATGACTACCCGACAGAAATCGTGCAGCAGCGGAAGAAATATGCCAATATTAAAAAAAACGCTGAAAGAGAAAAAAATTAGATTCCAAACGCCGCTAACGAAAATGAGGATTCATTGGGAGGAAGGCACAAGAACCTACAACACGGCCGAAGAGGCAGCGCGGGATATGATGGAGCGGGGCCTTGAGGTGAGCGTGCCGAAGGAGACGGCTGGAGCAGCGGCGGCCCTGAATGCACCACGACAGACGGAGTGGAGACGAGTGAACGGCGGAAGAAGGGGGAGAGACGTAGAGCAGCGGGCCCAGGACAAACGACAAGGCTTTCAACTGAAAGCCTAGATCATAACAAAGATTAAGAAAGGCACAGAAGAAATGAAGGCCAAGAAGACAAGGTAAAAGAGAAACAGACGGCTAGGAGAGGTTTAAGTGATATTTGTTGGACATTTCTAGACTTATGACTATTACTTTGATAGTAATTAGAAGTCTAGGGAGAGCCCTTCACTCTGTGAAGACAAACCCCCCACCCACCAACAGGGACCAGTGGGCAGAAGAAAGGCCCAAAGTACGGAGGTCGAGATTTTTTAATGTGTTTTTATATAAATATGTTATTTTTGTTGTTAAAGGAGCTAGGAGCACAAGTTAAAAAAATGGAAAAACATGAATATGGGTAAAAATCTTAAGATAATGACATTAAACGTGAATGGTCTGAACTCACCTGTTAAAAGGGAAAGAATAATAAGAAAATTCAAGAAGGAAAAAGCTGAAATTATATTTATGCAAGAGACACATTTGAGCAAGACAGAACATGTGAAACTAAAGAGATTTGGCTATAAGAACTCCTACTACAGTTCATTTCAGGGAGGAGCAAAAAGGGGGGTTATGATACTAATCTCAAACAAAATACAATTTGAAAGTGAACAGGAAATCCAGGATAAAGAAGGCAGGTATGTAATAATAAAGGGAAGAATAGATGGTATGCAGATTACATTAGTGAACATCTATGCCCCACCAGAAAGTGACAAGGGTTTTTTTCAACATCTGTTTGATCTCATAGCAACACACAGTGAAGGAGTCCTAATTTGTGGAGGAGACTTAAATGCTGTCATGGATCATGAAGTTGACACAACAAGTGTTAAGAAGACAAAAAAACATGTAACAAAGTTCATAAGAACCTCACTGGCAGAAATGGGTATGGTAGACATATGGAGGGACCTGCACCCACTCGAAAAAGACTATACACATTATTCAGCAGTCCATAAAGTACACTCTAGAATAGATTACTTCCTTATGAATGAAGGTGACAGACACAGGGTGAGAAATTGTTGGATTGGAGGGGCAGAAATATCAGATCATAATCCTATATACATGGAAATATACTGTATTTGAACAATAGAAAACGACAAACAACATGGAAACTTAACGTAGGACTGTTAAATGATGAGAAAATGAAAGAAAGAATAAAAATAAACATAAACGAATATATCCAAGAGAATGACAATGAAGAAGTGGACCCAACAATACTATGGGACACACTAAAAGCCGTGTTAAGGGGTAAATTAATTGTTGAAACAGGAAAGGCAAATAAGACTAAACTGGAAGCGTATGAACAAAGATGTGAGAGACTGAGGGAACTAGAACGTAAACATCAAAGCACAAATGACCCAAAAATATATCAAGAAATTAAAGAAGAAAAAACAAAGATAAAAGAAACACAAATGGATGAAATTGAAAGGAAAAATAGATATCTAAAGCAAAAATATTATGAAACGGGGCCAAAAGCCACAAAACTGCTGGCAAAACGGTTAAGAAAACAACAAACAATGAATAATGTATACAAGATTAAAGACCCCACCACAAATAAAACCACAGTTAACCCAGAAAACATCGAAGAAATTTTCCATAATTTCTACCAAGAACTATACTCGCAACCTGAAGAAACAAATACTAAAGATATCAAAAAATTTCTAGACACATTGTACTTGCCATCAATAGGAAATCAACAAAATGAAAAACTAACAGCAGAAATAACAACACAAGAGATCAGAGATGTGATTAAGTCACTTAAAAACGGTAAATCACCAGGTAGTGATGGATACCCCTCTGAGTTTTATAAACTGTTTATAGAAGAACTCACGCCACAACTCCTAAAGTCATTTAATTGGACGCTGAACAACAACAAAATACCTCCATCATGGAACGAAGCAATCATTTCAGTTATTTTAAAACCAGGGAAAGATAAAGAACAATGCGGAAACTATAGACCAATCTCTTTATTAAATGTAGATTATAAAATATACACAACAATTATATGTAAACGAATAAAGACATTCTTGACGGAATTGATAGAAGATGATCAAACTGGATTCATAGAGGGACGCCAAACACATGACAATATCAGGAGAACAATACATATAATTAACCAAATACATAAAGAAAAGAAAAGCGCAGTAATAATGAGTTTAGACACAGAAAAAGCATTTGACAGGGTTAACTGGAAATTCCTATATAGTGTACTGGAGCGCTTTGGATTTAACGAAAAATCAGTACAATGCATAAGGATGCTATATCAAGAACCTGTGGCAAGAATCAAGATAAACGGTAGCTTAACAGACAAAGTAAATATACAAAGATCAACTAGGCAGGGATGCTGCTTATCGCCCACCTTGTTTGCTCTGTTCATAGAACCACTGGCTCAAGCGATACGACAAAATAAGAAATTAAAAGGTGTAACAATAAAGGAGGCGGAACACAAGATTGGGCTATTTGCAGACGATATTATAGTTTACCTTGAACAACCAGATAAATCAATAATGGAAATGATGAACTTGATAGAAAATTTTGGAAAATTATCAGGATACAAGATAAACATAACAAAAACACAAATACTGACATTCCACTATAACCCTCTAAACCAGATAACTGATAAGATCAAACTAAACTGGAACCAAAAAGAAATAAAATACCTTGGAGTGAACATACCTAAAGACCTAAGCAAAATATATAAAGCAAACTATGATAGGTTGGAACAAGAAATAAAAAAAGATATTGATAGATGGTCAATCTTAAATATGGATCTGAATTCAAAAATTGAGACAGTCAAAATCAGCATACAACCTAGATTACTTTACCTCTTCCAGGCTATACCAACAGAGATTCCAGATGCCCAATTCTCAAAGTGGGACAGGATGATATCGAGATTTGTTTGGGGAGGTAAAAAACCAAGAGTGAAATATAAAACCCTCCAATTACCAAAAGAGAAAGGAGGCATGGGCCTACCGAGTCTAAAGGAATATTACTACTCAGCACAAATAAGATATATCATATGTTGGTGCGACGAGGGATATGAGGCAAAATGGAAAGAAATGGAAAAGGAAATTGAGGGACTCCCAGTACAAAGCATAATAGGGGATAAAGATGCATATAAGCAAATCAAACAAATAGACCCAATCACTAAATTTACTTTAGAACTGTGGTATAAAATAGTACAAAAATATAATATAAGGGAAGACATAAAACTATTGAAATGGGTAGCATTTGACAGTCAGTTTGAACCGGCAAAACAAGATAGGGGATACAAAAATCTGGTGAACAAGGGAATCACAGCATGGGGCAATATCGGAAAAAAAGATCTCGGGAGCTTTGTAAATATCAGGAGAAAATTTAAATTAGAAAGATCGGAATTTTTCAGATATCTGCAGATGAGAGATTACTATATGAAGAAGATTAGGCATAACCTCCAAACAGATGTGAACGAGATTATACAACTTATTTTAAGCTCATATGCAGGAAATAAAATAAGAATTATTTCAAAACTATATCAGAAACTTATGACAAACAATCATACAAGTAACTATATAAAGGAGAAATGGGAGAAAGAGCTCAATTTAAACATAACAGAAGAAAGCTGGCAGGAAATATGGAAAACACAACACACATCAACAAATTCAAGGGCATGGAGGGAATTTGGATGGAAAAACCTGATTCGCTTTTTCATTACACCACAGATTCAAGGAAAATATACAAATACCCAATCTTTATGCTGGAGGGGATGTGGGGCTCAAAATGCAGACCACTCACATATGTTTTGGAAATGCTACAAAATATCATCATTTTGGAAATCTATGCATGTGACAATACAGAGGATATTAGGATATAATATACCAATGAACTGTAACCTGATGTACTTATGTGATCTTAAAAAAGACAATGTTATACAGGCTGAGGACAGATATCTAGTTAAAATCTTGTTGATTGCATGTAAAAAAACTATCACAAAAAAATGGCGATCAGAAGTTCTTCCTGACCAAGAACAATGGACTGACATTGTTGAGGACATACGTATGATGGAAAAACTAACATATCGACGAAGAATACAAGAAGGAATATGGGAGAAAAAATGGCGGAAATGGACACACTACAAAGTGCAACAACGAGGCAGAAATTGAAAGAATAACCAAAGACACTGAAAAAACCAGAAGAATTAAGAGATGGAAACTAAAAACTTGATGCTCCAACATTTGTCCCCCCCCCCTTTTATTTTTTTTTTTATTTTTATTTTTTTTTAATTTTTCCCTACCCTAACCCCTTTGTTTTTTAAATGTAGAATGTGATCTGAATGCATTATATATGATGAAAAATGAATAAAAATCTAAGTTACAAAAAAAAAACAGGTTCAGATTGTTCGCTCACTCCCTGCCCCCCCGTGGCCTGGGGGGAGGTATTCTGGAGCCCAGAGATGGTTTTAAGGTTTCTCCAGACCCCGCCGATGTCGCTCTGTTGCAGCTTGTCCTCCACCTTCTTCCTGAAGCTGTCCTTGCCTTCTCTGATCTTCCTCCTCAGCTCCCTCTGTGCGAACTTCAGCATCTCCCTGTTCCCCGACCTGAAGATCCTCTTCTTCTCTCTCAGAAGTGTTTTTATCTCAGGGTTGATCCAGGGTTTGTTGTTCGAGCAACACCGTGTGGTCTTGGTGGGTACGGTGTTGTCCACACAGAAGCTGCTGTAGTCCGTGATGGTGTGAGTGAGGCCGTCAATGTCCTCACCATGTGGCTCGCAGAGCTGCTCCCAGGCAGTGGTTTCAAAACAGTCCTTTAGAGCGTCCATTGCCTCCTCAGACCATAAGTTCACTGTGCAATCAAATAAATCTTAGCACCGTTCATATATGTCAAAGTCTAACATGTGTGATTGTCTTCATATAGGCTACACCTCTATTTGTATTCCACTTTCAAAAAGAGCCTACAAAAAAGGTTTGGTTTGGTTAAAGCCAGGTTTTTGTTTTATTCCCAAAAGGGAATCGTGTTTGTTTGGGACAAATAAACAAAAACTCCTTATCTTCAATCAAAAAGAACTGATTAAAATTGAAAATTAAAAGTCACATGAAAAAAATAAAACAGGGATGTGATTTGGGGTTGGTGAAATTATCTGAAAATTTAGCAGGGGGTCTGGGGGACATAGTCCCCCAGCGGGGTCCGGGGCAGAGCCCCGGTGAGGGGGGTTCGGGGGGCTTTGCAGAAGGGTACCAACAATTTTGACCAGGTGTGTACTTTTATTTTTTTTAAACTAGTAATTACGGAAATCAACTGCATGTTTTAAGAATAAATAAATGAAATGGACAACTAATTCCACCTAACCTTCCTGGGTTTTTATGATTTTTAAGTACCAGAACTGTGCTTAAATGACATAAAACAAACAGCTGAATGCCACTTATTACTGTACAATATTGACTTATGTTCCAAGATAGCATTCCTAAAATATTCCAACGAGCATTATCCATCACATGCTTTAACACTTGATCAAATCAAAATCAGTTAATTTTATCTATTCCATAATAGAAATAAAATTCCAACATACCATTACTTTTTATAATTTCAGCATTCATTTCAGATCACCAGTTTCAATCTCCATTGAGTCTTGAGCTGTTCATTTTGCACAATCACTGATGTAGCTAAGTCTTAGAAATATTCAAAAGTTATGAGTCAATGTCCACTGTGCACTGCGTTAAAAATATTTTTTAAATAAAGTCCAAAACATCTTCAGCAGGCAAGATGAAGAAAATATTAACTAGATGACATGTATACAAAAATATATCTTCACATACCTCAAAATTCACTACTCTATCCGCAACTGGCACTGGTTGTTGGGGTGGATCATTCCTTTTGATTTCCGTGTCCGATCGTGTCGTTAAAGGGTGGAGGCCGTATGGTTTCGATGGTTTTTTCTGAACACCCAAAGTTCCAGCAATTGAATAATTAGTGGACCTCGATTTGACCCCTTGTACATTTTTGCTCCCTCTTGTAACTGTTTTCCGTCCCTTCGCTAAACAAATTTGTCACAGTTTTCTTACCAACATCCATTGCAATCTCCTTTTCTAGCCAATCCCAACGAAATTTGTTTTTCACGAGCTTGTCAATTTCTTTAATTCTCGGAGCATCTTTACGTTCAATCACCGACATCACTGCAACAGCCGCGTTCATTGGTCACTGCAAGGACGATCAGCCAATCAGGCACGTCGTTTCATTACGGTTAGGGAATTACTAAAAGTCGGAATCCGGTATATACTCATATAATATTTTTTTTTATTTTGGAAGATAAAAAAAGCGGAATTCCGCGAATTAGCAGAAAAATCACATCCCTGATAAAAATGCATTCACTTTCTTAACTGCTCTGGCTAGTAATCACATGGAAAAATAAAAATAACACCATCAAAATTCCAAAACACTTGCATACCTCATTTTTTTTCATCTCGCCAGTGCTTCTACTGCTTTCATCATTGTCAACGTCTTCTTCCTCCTCCTCTTCCTCCTCCTCCTCTTCTTCATCCTCAGGTTCCTCTTCTTCCTCCTCTTCCTCCTCTGCTGGTGATCTCCCATAACCATACATTCTCATCAACTCATGAATAGGCATTTCCCCCTCCTATTAAAAGACAAATTAACAAATATAATTCTTACTTTTACTCATTATTAAATCCAAATCCTTATACAAGATTACATTTCAAACCACTTTAACAGTAAACATTAATCATCAAATGGGAGCTGGGCAATATGGCCTAAAAATAAAAATCTAGATTCTTTCATGCCACATCCAATTTTTGATTTTAATAAATATTGACAACAAGGAATTATTTTAAATATTTTTGTCCCAAACAAACATGATTTCCTGTTGGGAATAATGTGGCTAGAATGTGGGACTCCACCTAAAATCGAAGGTTTTTTCCCCTCTTGTCAACATGTCAGTAACACATTTTTTAATGACTTATCAAGAGCAAAATCATTCAAATGTGTCATGTATGTGTACTTTTCACAGTACATCATGCCTACATCATAGGTAGCCAGTCCTGTTGTCTATATGACATCATAGGTAGCCAGTCCTATTGTCTATATGATGGCATCAGACACACAGAGATTTCTTGAATTTATAGAGTGATGTAGTCAGTGTACAGCTTGTACAACAGTGTAAATTTGCTGTCCCCTCAAAATAACTCAACACACAGCCATTAATGTCTATACCGCTGGCAACAAAAGTGAGTACACCCCTAAGTGAAAATGTCCAAATTGTGCCCAATTTGCCATTTTCCCTCCCCGGTGTCATGTGACTCGTTAGTGTTACAAGGTCTCAGGTGTGAATGGGGAGCAGGTGTGTTAAATTTGGTGTTGTTGCTCTCACACTCTCATACTGGTCACTGGAAGTTCAACACGGCACCTCATGGCAAAGAACTCTCTGAGGATCTGAAAAAAAGAATTGTTGCTCTACATAAAGATGGCCTAGGCTATAAGAAGACTGCCAACACCCTGAAACTGAGCTGCAGCATGGTGGCCAAGGCCATACAGTGGTTTAAAAGGACAGGTTCCACTCAGAACAGGCCTCGTCATGGTCGACCAAAGAAGTTGAGTGCACGTGCTTAGCGTCGTCATATGCAGAGGCTGTCTTTTGAAAATAGATGTATGAGTGCTGCCAGCATTGCTGCAGAGGTTGAAGGGGTGGGGGGGTCAGCCTGTCAGTGCTCAGACGCCGCACACTGCATCAAATTGGTCTGCATGGCTGTCATCCCAGAAGGAAGCCACTTTTAAAGATGATGCACAAGAAAGCCTGCAAACAGTTTGCTGAAGACAAGCAGACTAAGGACATGGATTACTGGAACTATGTCCTGTGGTTTGATGAGACCAAGGTAAACTTATTTGGTTCAGATGGTCTCAAGCGTGTGTGGTGGCAACCAGGTGAGGAGTACAAAGACAAGTGTGTCTTGCCTACAGTCAAGCATGGTGGTGGGAGTGTCATGGTTTGGGGCTGCATGAGTGCTGCCGGCACTGGGGAGCTACAATTCATTGAGGGAACCATGAATGCCAACATGAACTGTGACATACTGAAGCAGAGAATGATCCCATCCCTTTGGAAACTGGGCTGCAGGGCAGTATTCCAACAAGATAACGACCCCAAACACACCTCCAAGACAACCACTGCCTTGCTAAAGAAATTGAGGGTAAAGGTGATGGACTGGCCAAGCATGTCTCCAGACCTAAATCCTATTGAGCATCTGTGGGGCATCCTCAAACTGAAGGTGGGGGAGCACAAGGTCTCTAACATCCACCAGCTCTGTGATGTCGTCATGGAGGAGTGGAAGAGGATTCCAGTGGCAACCTGTGAAGATCTAGTGAACTCCATGCCCAAGAGAGTTGAGGCAGTGCTGGAAAATAATGGTGGCCACACAAAACATTGACACTTTGGGCACAATTTGGACATTATCACTTAGGGGAGTACTCAATTTTGTTGCCAGCAGTTTACACATTAATGGCTGTGTGTTGAGTTATTTTGAGGGGACAGCAAATTTACACTGTTATACAAGCTGTACACTGACAACTTTACATTGTATCAAAGTGTCATATCTTCAGTGCTGTCCCATGAAAAGATATAATAAAATATTTTCAAAAATGTGAGGGGTGTACTCACTTTTATGAGATATTCAGTCTATCATCTATATGGCATTTTGACCTTTGATCATGCAATCCCAAAACCATATGCACAGGTCAAGCTGACAGGGTGAACCTGTGTACAAAGTTTGGTCACCCTAGCGTTACTCATTCTGTATATTTCTTTGCTTAACAGAACTCACATTATCAAGTGAACAAGTTTATCCACATGAGTGGCTCCTGCTCTGACTTATCTCCTTCCTCCTCTAACTAACTGGATCCCAGCTTGCTATCGTCTGTCTGCGTGTATCTACTGCTGATTATCGAACGAAATTATGGATTTAATAAGCTGGGCTCTGAACGCAATTGACACTATTTTTTCAACGAGGAAAAGTGCCCCGGGGGAGGTTGTTTGCCCCGCAGGAACGGCTGCTGCAGGCTATTTGAGGGACACAAGTAATTGGAAACTCTTGTGCCTGTCTGGTCTTTCCATCGAAGATGTCGAAGATTTGTACGTCTTCGTAGTAATGGTCATCGGGATCGTTCTGATTGGATCTGGGATTGTCCTGGTGTACCGTAAATTGATGATGATGGACATAGCCTATCAAAATGCTGGCCAAGCGAGGTTTAACCATCAAACTGAAAAAATGGAGAGGACTCTGACAGCGGCAAATGGAGAACTGTCTAGGAAAATGGATTACATCATGATCACGCTGAGAGCCGTCCATGAAGGATTCAACGTCCAGCAATGAAGGATTAAGTACTGAATCTGCAAGAGGATATAAAGTTTCTTTCTCTGGGATCAGTACTATTCGACTAATCTGACCCCCCTCACACAAGTCCTCCAGATTATCTGCAGTTTTTTGTTTTCAAAACATTTGAGCTGCACTGACTCACGGACAGCCAGCTGCATGGCCCAAGGACAATGCCAGCAGCTAAGACAAAACATCTCCTGCCAAAGAGACTTTGTTGTTCTTAACTGATACAAACACCTACACTCAACACTACACCCACACTGACTCAAAAACTGATGAAAAAGATCATTCACTCACTGCTCTCTTTGTGTCCTTGTGTACTTTCTTGTCTGCTAACTGTGCATTGAGGGCTTTTTTTCTTGTAATCATAATATTGATCATATATGACCGGTATTCTGACAATCAATGGTTTTTTGCTCTTTCCTATTGTGTTATCCTTTTCTTCCCTATGCATCCTGTACCCATCTGATGACAGGCGCGTTCTCAGATGCTGCCGTGTCACCGGAAATGCAGGTCGTTTTCTGTGTCAAGTCAAATCCCTCGTATGTTATCAGTCATATCTGTTAATGTACTTGGCAATAAATCCTTTCCTTTCTGAGTTCTGAGTATAAATGCTTAAGTTTACCACACATAGTCAATACTTGGTGGTCTAATAAGTGACAGAAGTACTTTGTTGCTTATGTTTTCTTATTTTGAAGGGTTGCAAGACCAGATAGAAGCTGTTACTTTGAAAGCTTGCTCGCTAAGTCAGCAATGATTTACACTTGCAGAGCTCAGGCTGGAAATGTTTACCCCCCCCCCCCCCCCCTCGGTTTCTTGTACTTAAGGCAGTGCTTCTCAATTATTTTTTGCAAAGCCCCCCCTAGGAAAGAGAAAATATTTCGCGCCCCCCCAACTCGCCGCAGTGACTATAAATAAGATCATTATCTATAAAAATTGTATAAGTATACCTAAAATTGTATCCTTTTTAACATTAACAAAAGAAAAAAGCAATATAAATCAACTTTCAACAAATATTAACTTTATTTTGCCACACAGAAACCCTGTTATAGTCTAAAACAGAAAAAAAAACTTAAAAGTGCATCAAAGTGCCTGAAATAAAAAATATGTCAATCCTTATTTAAACTAGAAACATTTTTGACCAACTGAACCATTTGATGCTGAGAAAAATAATTCAATCAATAAATAATATTAAATGTAAATTGATCTGGAACATTAACACAGGAGTACCAATATATTTAACATTTTAGTCTGAAGAAAAAGGTAGAAAAAGGCAGTATCAACTCCTCTGCAATTGTGTGGGGTTTTTTGCACTGCGCAATTTGGTGCGCCACTTTAAATGATGCTGAAAGTGCTCGCTGGTTTACTGATGTAGCGTTCACAAAGCGGGATTATTGTTGGCCGTACTCCGCACGTTTTCGCTGAAAAAAATCAAGCGGCTTATCAACGTGTTGAGGATGTAATGTCTGTAGGTGACGTCTTAATTTATTTGGCTTCATGCTGTCCGCTGCCAACACTTTCAGACACAGTGAACACACCGGTCTTTCCTCGTCTCCCACCGTAGTCAGAGTGAAGCCAAGCGCTAGATAAGCTTCGTCATATTTCCTCGTCTTAGCTTTTGAGAGACTTTCATTTGTCTCTTTACCTGTGTCGCTCTCCGCCTTTCTTTTCGTTACTGTTAAATATTTCTCCATGGTGTCTCTCGAGGGGTTTGTTGACAGCAATTTAAAAAGTTTTAAACTCCCGCACAGACTTTGACAATGAGAGCGCCACTGCACCACCTGCTGCCGTGGATGTGCAATTACACTTTACACGGCAAAAGCAAAGCCTGTTCCCCGGAGCCACACGCGCCCCCCCCCCCCCCCCCCCCGGCATCGCATTTGAGAAGGACTGACTTAAGGTGAGCCTACCTTTATTTACGGGGCAGCTGAGCTGAGCTTCCGCTGTCAAAACGTCAGCAGCGGCAGCTCATATTGTTGACAACTATTCGAATATGTGCGATACAACTATTTTATGAATAAAGTGGCAACCTAACTTTCATTAAATGTAACTTCTTTTGGAGGGGGGGGGGGATCAAAGCTGGAGGCTACCATGCCCCGGGGGGGCTGAAAAGTTTATAGGCTAAAAAGTTCATAGTGGTCAAATATGACCAAATGTGGTTTATTTTTCAACCGCAGGAATCCAAGTGCTGCAACACCAATGGAAGAAGTGTGTAGACTGAAGGGAAGACTATGTTGAAAAATAAACCACATTTGGTCAAATTTGACCACTATGAACTTTTACACACACACACACACACACACGCACACACGCACACACACACACACACACACACACACACACACCGTATATATTCTTGTGAATGTGAAAATCAATTTTCAAGATATTCCTCTTTCTTTTTTTACATTGTTTAACCCCTTGCACTCTGGTCAATTTCCCTAAAAACGCCAAAAAAATAACGTACCCAAAATAAATCAAAAGCTGTTCTTCAACCCTTTGCAGCATCTTCATGGGGTTGGTCTCATTTAAAAGAAAATACTTTGAATTTTTTGGCAAAACAGTCATAATCTCTCTAAGTGCTCCGGCCACTGAGTAACAGTCATCTAAACATACTGAACTTGAAGAAAATAAATTTCGCCTGGGTGTTTTTTTGGATACAAATGCTTGCAAATAACACACAACTGTCAGATACTGGCTGGAAAATGCAACAGAAATGTAGAACCAAGTGTTATCCAGCTGAGGTCAAAATTTTGTAACAATACCACAAAAAATGAATATATTACACAGCTTTTTTCTTAGGTTGTTCCCAGGCGTTTTTGAACTGTGCCAAATTGTGCCAAATGGCACAGTTTGGAAAAACGTCTGTAACGTTTGAATGATTCAATATAGAAGCTTCATCTTGGGCTCTAATGAAAGGTGAAGGGCTGTGTGTGTGTGGGGGGGGTTGTTTATTCATTCATGAATGAATGAATGAACAAACAAGCCCCCACACACAAAGAAGCATGCCACATAAAAAATGTGTGGCTTTTTTTTTTTACAAGAAAAAATAACCTACAGTGCACTAAAAATTATACTAAAATATTTGTAATGTAGAAGATAACAACTCCCACCCACCCACTACAGAGGACGGACATCGCCCATCGCTACATGACGGAAAGTGGTGACAGTGCGCCGCGGTCTACTACGCACAGTTGGACTAAAATATCTGCAATATATCTGCAATCCACTACAGAAGAGTAGTGTGGGGGGGGCGTTCACAACATGACGGACCCGGACCGGAGTGGTCCGGGTCCGTCATGTTGCGATAACGCACAGTTGTAATTTACCGATCGGTCAAAAGTCATTTGGATTACAATTTTCACGGATAAAGAATAATTTAGCTTATAATACTTACCTGTCCACAACAGCAGTGTCGCTGGCGAACTTCTCTTCCTCATTGTCAGACAAACATGAAGCTGGTTCGCTTGTTACGGACTCGTGGTTCTGGTCACGCGACCCGGTCAAACCATAATTCCATTATTGCGGTTTTGCTCTTCCATGATTGCGGTTTTGGTGAACGATTTTTCAAAACAAATAACAGTAGTAAGAAAAAAAGACTGGCGAACGCCTGTGTGTCACCCAGCCTTACACAAAACAGCTTTCGAACTTCTGTGCTTCAATTGGCTGGCTGTATTCGCAGCCGTTGGTAGGCGGGTCCTTCTTGCTAGGTTTTCAGTCATTGGTTCTTCAAGGTTTCAGAAACCCAATTCAAGGCTCTTATTAGTCGAATGAGAGGTCAATCACAGCTAAACCAATCAAAGCACTCCTTTGGCTTTCTGTTCGCGGCTGTGTCTGTAGTGGAAGAACGGAAATGCAGCTTTTTTTTTCTTCAGTACGCCCTAGGACACACAGTGTGCGTACTAGGGCGCCCTCGTGCGCTCTAGGATACAGAGACGTGTCCACCCGCGGTACACCGGAGTGCAAGAGGTTAAACCAAAAAAATTCACATTTCAATTTAAAATCAATACCCAGCCCTACATCAAATAAATACATGCAAAGTCCAGGTAAAAACAATTGGACTACAATGATGAGCTAAATAAAATAAAATTTGGCTGAAGAACATTTCTGACATAAATAATACCCTAATGTTGATTCAGCCCCTATTAAAAGCACTGGACAAGAACCTACCATTATTCTCTGACAGATGTTTAAAAAACAATAATAATACTAATGACAAGTCTTTTGATTATTTTTAAAAAAATAAAGCATATCTAAAATTTGGTTAAGGCAAAAGCATGACACTGACCCGTGCAAGATCTTCTATCTCATTGGAGTTTGTCTCATCTGTTGCCTCCAACATTTCCTCCTCCTCCAGCGTGCGTTCATCATCAAAGTCATGGACAAGCATATCAGCGGTTGGGTCAAAATCATGGTCATCGGAAACTGCTGAACCTCCTAGAGGAATAACCCAAAGAGGAGATATTGTAAATGTAAAATAAATTATAAATAATACAACAATGAAAGCACCAGGGTGCTGATGCCTCAGTGCCTGTGGCATGGTAGCATGGGGGGCTGTAAAAAAAGTTACACTGCCACTTCTAGTGGGATACATGATACATATCGCGATATGTATTTTGTGTACTGAATGTCCTTTAAAATTTTGTTTTACTTACATTTCTATTAGAAATTTATGTATATATTCATTTCCCTTATGAAAAAGCTGAATAATAAAATGAAAACTTATGTCAGAGAAAATTCTTCACAACAATATGAAACTGAGCAAAGTGTCTTTTTTCCTTTGTTTAACAGAACTCATATTGTCAAGTAATCAAGTTCATCCACATGGGCAGAAATGTTTCCGTTTACCACACACAGTTAATACTTGGTGGTCTAATAAGTGACAGAAGTATAATTTGTCACTTATTTTTTAAAAATGTGTCTACATTCCATCAGTTGTTTATCTGGCAAGCCATTCGCTCTTATTTTGAAGGGTTGCAAGACCAGATAGGAGCTCTTATTTTGAAGTTCATTTGCTAAGTTCTTTACTTAGCGAACAAATGTGCAGAGTTCAGACTTGAAATGTTTATTCCCTGTTTCCTGTGCTTAAGGTGAGCCTACGTTTATTCTATCTTCCTTTTAATCTCTACTTGCTGCAGTTTAGATTTCTCTGTGAGCATGCAGGGGGATGGGGCAGCCACGGTGAGCTAGAGAACTTCCACTTTCAGTCTTCAGCAGCCAAGCTGCAGACAAACCTGTCTTGCAGCAGCAGCTCATTTTAACATGATAAATATTGACGTATCCGTGAGATAATAATTTATGTATCGCAGGCAGCCAAATGCGCTGATAGAACGAATATATTCGCTATATCACCCAGCTCGAAGACTGTGACAGGAAGTCATCCATGTGCTGTAAAAAAAGTCGCACTGTCACCTGTAGTGGCCCGGTACAGTTATTATTACAATACCTTTTTTGCGCAGTGACATTACACGGCATTGGTGAGTTAAATTTGTGTTTATTTAGAAAACAAAGTCTTATCTGGAAATTCTGGCAAATTAAAAGTCAAGAAAATATGGCGATACAATGAGACAAGCCTTTAATTTTGACCGGGCGAGCTGAAACAGACAAGCGGACAGACCCATACACAGACACATTCAGTGATTACCGTATGCCTCCGTTTTTGCCGAGGCATAATAATATAATGAAAGAACCTCAGTGAGCAAGCTCACATACCCCATGCATCTGCATATCAGTGGCCCCTAAGAAGAACTGATCAACATAAAATAGCTGCTAAAAAAAAAACCAGTTTCTCCCCAAAAATGGAACCCCTCATTTGAGTCAAAGCCTCTGTATAAATAGGAAGTCAATCCTACCAGAAATGTAGAAGCTATACTGGTGACAAAATAAAATGGAGTGAAAAGGTACAAAAATGGGCCCCTCATTAGATGTATACATTTAAAGTCAATCAGGTTCAAAATGTAGACACTATAGTGGTGACAACATAAAAAGACCCCTCACCAAAATACATGGAACCACTCATTAGGTGTGTGTGAAAATCAAGTAAGTCACAGGTATTGATGAGTTAAAAGCTTCTGTATAAATTTGAAGTCAATTCAGTGAGAAACGTAGGAGCTAGAATGGCAACAATACGTTGTCGAACAGACAGATGTACGGATAGATGAGTCAAAAACATTATAACACAAGCAACTTTGTTGAGTGGGGTATAATGATAACAATAATAATACCAGTTATATTCTGGACCAATCCAGAGCGAATATCTGAATATTCTGTACTGTAATGTCTGTATCTGAATATTCTTGTCTTTTAGTGCATCACCATTAATATTTTTCAGAAATGTTAGTTTTCCTACAAATTTTCAATTTTTTCATGCAAGTCAGCAACTTTTTTTCTTGCTATTTTTCCCCTCAAATTTGCAGCTTTTTTTGTAACCCTGTGATTGTTTTTCTTTTAAAGTTACATTTCTTATAAATTGCATTTTTTTTTGTAAAGTTAAAGGGCTTTTTTGGTTCTAAAAAAATTTCCAGCTTGTCTTGTAAATTTAAAAGTTTTTCTCATAAATGTGTCATTTTTGTCACACAAATCCAAATCATTTTTTATTTATATTTCTGCAAATCTTCTCACGTAAACGTGACCTTTTTTATTTTTTGCAAACTGTGACTTCATCATCATGTTGCTACTTTTTTCTTATGAATCTTTGAGATTTTTCTTCTAAATTATTTTTTTTTTAAATTGTAATTTACCTTTATTAAAACTGAGCCCTTTGAGGGAAAGCCAGTCAGTGTCCATTTTGGCTCAGTTCTATTTTATTTTGACAAGGCCAAATCCATATAATGGCTATTTCTCTTTTTTTTTGTTCTCCTTTCAGAAATGAAATACACACGTGGACAACTGTTGGTACCCCCCTGTTAATCAGGTTCAGGTTCAGGTTCAGGTTACTTTATTTGTACCCGTAGGTAGATTTGTTTTGCAGTTGGTGACATCCATATTTACAAGCCACTAATTACATTCAACATAGACACAAACACAGGCACACATCTTACAAAATAGGTAAATATAAAATATGTACAATATAATTTTTATAGCTTGTTCAACTCTTTGACAGCAGCAGGGACAAAGCTGTTTTTGTAGCGCTGGGTTCTACTTTTTGGGACAGCAAACCTCCGTCTGGAGGGAAGAAGCTGAAAGTTGCAGTGCAAAGGGTGGGAGTCATCATTTAAAATCGAGTCGGCCATCCTCTGTACTTGTCTGGTGTACAGGGATGTCAGGCTCAGCTGTGACTCACCAAGCAAACGACTGGACCATCTGACTACCTGATCCAAGGATTTCCTCTGTTTCAGTTTTATCTGACCAAACCATGACATTAAAGAAAAGGATAAAACAGATTCAATAAAAGCCCGATAGAACATAGTCATTATGGTTCGGTCAATTTGGAAGCGTGCAAGTTTCCTCAAACAATGCAAATTTTGCTGACCCTTTTTGCACACCCTTTCACAGTTCACCTCAAAGTTCAATCCACTATCAATAATTGTCCCGAGATATTTGTACGATTGTACACATTCGGTGTTCTGGCCTTTTAGTATGGTGACTTTGTGCCTGGGAGTTTTCCTCCTAAAGTCAATAATCATATCTTTCGTTTTTGTTGTATTCAGCTGCAGGTAGGAATCCTCACACCAGTGAACAAAGTCATCAACTACTGGGCCGTGGCCACTCTCACCATCCTGGAGGAGACTGACAATGACTGAGTCATCAGCATACTTTATAATGTGTCTGTTGTCATGTCTGCTCCGACACATGTTTGTGTACAGGATGAAGAGTAGTGGTGACAACACACACCCCTGAGGAGAGCCAGTAGAAGAGCACTTTAGGTCAGACAATGTGCCATTGACCCTTACTCTCTGCGTCCTGTTGGTTAAGAAATCCAGAATCCAACCCACCAGATTATTGCTTAAATCAAATTGTTGCAGGAGCCTTTCAACTAAAATATGAGGTTGGATTGTATTAAAGGCAGAAGAAAAGTCCACAAATAAAAGCCTGGCGTGTGTCCCATTAAAATCCAGATGTTTAAAAAGCATGTCAAACAGAGTGACAGTGGCATCCTCCACTCCTCTGTGAGGCCTATAGGCAAACTGCAGAGGATCCAATGCATGTTCAGTCTGCCTTAGGACCTCACGTCTGACCAGTTTTTCAAAAATTTTCATTAAAACTGAAGTCAAAGCAACTGGTCTAAAGTCGTTTACCGTTTTAGGACAGCTGGATTTTGGAACGGGAACAACCACGGCATCTTTCCAGATCTTAGGCACATGTTGTGTCTGTAAGGACTTATTGAAAATATAATGAAATATAGGACTCAGTTCATGTGCACAGGACTTTACCAGGCGTCCACATATATTATCAGGGCCCTGACTTTTGTTCACTTTTACAGCGCGGAACTCCCTTTTAACATCCTGCATCTCAATATTAAAGTGCTGATTGTCTTTGAGTTTCTGTTTCAAATCTTGGATTTCTGTGCTAAAATCAAAGGAGTCAAAACGACCATAAAAACAATTAAGAGCATTAGCCAGCTCTGTGTCTGAACTAAAACCATCTAAAAACACACGATTACTGCGCTCTGTGCTCTGAAGGCCTGCAATAGTTTTCATACTGGCCCAGGCCGAACCAAGTTTATTTGCTGCCATCTTGCTTTCCAACTCTGATTTATAATTCTGTTTTGCTCTTAAAATTTCGGCCTTCAGCTCCTTGGTGGCAACCTGTAGCGCAGAAACAGACCCTTGTTTAAAGGCAAGAGCTTTCCTCTGTAAGCAGGATTTAACTGATTTAGTAACCCATGGTTTGTTGTTGGGGTATATTTTGACACGTTTACGTGGAACTTATTTTGACAGTAAGCCATGTATGAGCATGTGAGCTCAGCCAGAGAGTCCAAATCATCCCCGCAGGCCATTATGAACATCTTCCAGTCTGTACAGTCAAAGCATTCCTGGAGGCTGTGCTCTGAATCTTCTGTCCACACATCAATGTCTCTCATCTCCACCTTGCCTCTTCTGAGAGCAGTTTTATATGTGGGCAGCAAATGAACACAGTTGTGATCTGATGATCCTAAAGGAGGAAGGGGGAGTGATTTACAGGCCCTCTCTATGGATCCATAGCACAGGTCCAATGTCTTTTTTCGCCTGGTTGGGCAGGAGACATACTGATGAAAGTTTTTAAGTGTCTTCTTTAAAGAAACATGGTTAAAATCCCCAAGAATGAAGTTTGGCGCCTCTGGAGAAATTGACTGCAGCCGCTGCACCACATCAGAGATGGTGCTGGAGGCGGAGTCAGCGTCTACCCTCGGATGAATGTACACAGCTGTGATGAAAAGTTGGGGAAACTCTCGAGGCAAATAAAAGGGGCGTAGTGACACAGACAGCAGCTCCACATGGGGTGTACAGATGCGCTCTTTGACCGTGACAGATGTGCAGTACTGCTTATTAATGTATAAACATACTCCGCCCCCCTGACGCTTCCCAGTTACCTCTTCCTGCCGATCCGAGCGCAGCGGAGCTCCAAAGCCGTCAATCCACAGGTCTGCATCTCGATCATGCGCAGTAAGCCAAGATTCAGTGAAAGCCATGACGCAGCAGTTCTTAAAATCCTTCTGGTAACGTACACTGCCTTGAATTTCCTCCACCTTGTTTCTCACAGACTGTGCATTCCCAAAAATGATCGAAGGAAGAGGAATGTTACCAAACTGACGTCTCCTAAGGCGCAATTTCACACCTCCACGTCTTCCACGCTTCCTCCTGCCGCTTCTTTTTTCACCGCTGTGTCCGTCTCTCAAAATAAAGTCCGGCAGCTGAAATTTGGGCGCAATCAGAGACTCTGCACCAGCTGTGTTAAAGCGCAGCAACACGTCCCTGGAATATTGTATTCTGCCCGCTATTCTGCTCGTCATGGAGCCGAACGCGTTTACCTCAGAGACAAAGAGCCACAGCACAGATAGCAGCAGTGCGAGATATGAGAGGAAATCCATGTTGCAGATACCAGGGAGCTGTTCGCCATATATTCCACAAACGCTCCAGGGCAGAAACGACACAGAGGATTTTCTAAAAACGTAAAAAAGTACAAAAAACACACACACGCACACACGCACTATATCACCAAGCTGCTGGTCGCTGCGTGCGCATGCGCCCAATGAAAGAAATGACCCACAATGATGAAAGAAAAACCCACAATGGTCACAGAAATAACTTGAATCTGACAAAAGTCGTAATAAATAAAAATTCTATGAAAATTAACCAACGAAAATCAGACAATGCTTTTGAATTGTGGTTCAACAGAATTACTTTAAAAAACAAACTCATGTAACAGGCCTGGACAAAAATGATGGTACCCCTAGAAAAGATTGAAAATAATGTGACCATAGGGACATGTTCAACCAAGATGTGTCCTCTAATTAACATCACAGGTGTCTACAAACTTGTAATCAGTCAGTCGGCCTATTTAAAGGGTGACAAGTAGTCACTGTGCTGTTTGGTGACATGGTGTGTAACACACTAAACATGGACCAGAGGAAGCAAAGGAGAGAGTTGTCTCAGGAGATTAGAAAGAAAATTATAGACAAGCATGTTAAAGGTAAAGACTATAAGACCATCTCCAAGCAGCTTGATGTTCCTGTGACTACAGTTGCACATATTATTCAGAAATTTAAGATCCACGGTATTGTAGCCAACCCCACTGGACGTGGCCGCAGGAGGAAACTTGATGAAAACTGGAAGAGACGGATAATATGAATGGTAACAAAAGAGCCCAGAACATCCTCTAAACACATTCATGGTGAACTCCACGGTCAAGGTACATCAGTGTCAGATCGCACCATCCGTTGTTGTTTGAGCCAAAGTGGACTTCATGGGAGACGACCAAGGAGGACACCACTGTTGAAAATAAATCATAAAAAAGCCAGACTGGAATTTGCCAGACTGCATGTTGACAAGCCACAAAGCTTCTGGGAGAATGTCCTATGGACAGACGAGACAAAACTGGAACTTTTTGGCAAGGCACATCAGCGCTATGCTCACAGACGCAAAAATGAAGCATACCAAGAAAAGAACACAGTCCCTACTGTGAAACATGGAGGAGGTTCTGTTATGTTCTGGGGCTGCTTTGCTGCATCTGGCACAGGGTGTCTCGAATCTGTGCAGGGTACAATGAAATCTCAAGACTATCAAGGTATTCTAGAGAGAAATGTGCTGCCCAGTGTCAGACAGCTTGGTCTCAGTCGCAGGCCATGGGTCTTGCAACAGGATAATGACCCAAAACACACACCTAAAAACACCCAAGAATGGCTAAGAGCAAAACATTGGACTATTCTAAACTGGCCTTCTATGAGCCCTGATCTAAATCCTATTCAACATCTGTGGAAGGAGCTAAAACATGCCGTCTGGAGAAGGCACCCTTCAAACCCGAGACAAGTGGAGCAGTTTGCTCATGAGGAGTGGGCCAAAATACCTGCTGAGAGGTGCAGAAGTCTCATTGACAGTTACAGAAATCGTTTGATTGTAGTGATTGCCTCAAAAGGTTGTGCAACAAAATATTAAGTTAAGGGTACCATCATTTTTGTCCAGGCCTGTTTCATGAGTTTGTTTTTTAAAACAATTCTGCTGAACCACAATTCAAAAGCATTGTCTGATTTTCATTGGTTAATTACCTCCACCAAGGAGGTTATGTTTTCATCGGCGTTGGTTTGTCTGTCTGTCTGTCTGTCTGTTAGCAACATAACTCAAAAAGTTATGGACGGATTTTCATGAAATTTTCACAGATTGTCAGAAATGGGGTATCCTACAGATGATTAGATTTTGGTGGTGATCCGGATCACCGTCCAGAAGAAAACCGCCATTATGGAAAATGCGATTTTCGTGAATAACTACTGAACCACTAATCCTATCATTGTCAATCCAATTGCTAGTCATATGTTTTCATGGTCAAGGAATCTGAAAACGTACACACAAACACTGTATGGGGGGAACTGTAGCGCTTGGTGGAGGTCTGCGCTCTCCGAGTGCTTTTCTAGTTTTCATAGAATTTTTATTTATTACCACTTTTGTCAGATTCAAGTTATTTCTGTGACCATTGTGGGTTTTTCTTTCATTAACAGAGGGGTACCAACAATTTTGTCCACGTGTGTATGAAAGAATGACAAGTACACAGATTAACGTGAATACTGGAATACCAAATTTTAAACCATTCTTTCATTACCGCTGTAATGACAGAATATCTGGATAATTGAGTATTGGCCATGGCCCTCATTATAATATTGATAAATCATGTTTTTACCACAGCCATGACAAAGAATAAATAAATTAGCAAGTGAGGGAACCAATAACAGATGTTTTATAACAATATACATAAACTGTAAGAAATGCATTAATAAGTGAAAATAATAACAATAATAATCAAAAAAAGACCTGTTTGTGTCAAAACTTTAATAATCAGTACAAAATTAATTAGATGTGAGAGCAATAAATTTAACATTTAACAAACTTAACTGCTTCTTTATTAATTATGGCTTTGTCACTGTCAAAAATGTTTATATTGCTTGCAGTTACACTACCGTTCAAAAGTTTGGGGTCACTTAGAAATTTCCTTATTTTTGAAAGAAAAGCACTGTTTTTTTTCAATGAAGATAACTTTAAACTAATCAGAAATACACTGTATACATTGCTAATGTGGTAAATGACTATTCTAGCTGCAAATCTCTGGTTTTTGGTGCATTATCTACATAGGTGTATAGAGGCCCATTTCCAGCAACTATCACTCCAGTGTTCTAATGGTACAATGTGTTTGCTCATTGTGTCAGAAGGCTAATGGATGATTAGAAAACCCTTGTGCAATCATGTTAGGTCTGCAATGCTGTAATTGCTGTAAATGGAGGATTCTTTGACAAAAGCAAAGTTTGAAGGAAAAAAAATATTATTTCAAATACAAATCATTATTTCTAACCTTGTCAATGTCTTGACTATATTTTCTATTCATGTTACAACTCATGGTGGTAAATAAGTGTGACTTTTCATGGAAAACACAAAATAATTGTCTGGGTGACCCCAAACTTTTGAACGGTAGTGTATGTATTATATATTATTTCTTATTGCCATATTTACTTATACTCACTGCCCAGTCTTAAGGAGCCAGAATAGATTATTTTATCAGTATCCAAAAAAAAAATAGACTGCAATTAGAAATATATCAACACCAAGAGAATGTAAATCTAAAAGAATAAGAGGAACACCAACAAATATGGGATTACTGCTTTAAATGATTGATCAAGTCTCATCCTAATCCATACACATTTATTTTCAAAGAAAGACAATTGTTATAATGACTCACTACCCCAAAACAGCAACTATTTCAGGAAAATTCTAATATGTCATATATTAAATATATTCTACTACGGTGTACAAACAACAGATGATGATGATGTCAGAAAACGCCCAAATTTGTGGTAATTTAATTAACATTGTTTTGTTTAGACATTAGAATCTAGTCATATTAGAAGTACATTTATAAACAGTTCAACCTCACACCAGTCATCCAGACAACAGAAAATGTTTCAACAATCATGTAAATTACCTGGGCTCGAATTCCAGAGGGGGGGCTGAAAAACAGAGAAAAAACTTTTAACATTAATAACGCTGAAGAAAGGATTCTTTTTCAGATACGTATCTCATCAGATGAAACATTACAAACTACTCTTGTATGCACTGAACTTGGAAAAAAAATCGAGTTACTTTGACATTAACGGGGGTTTGAAAAAGCGCGCCGACCTCAGAGCTCACTGCGGTCCAACGAGAGCAGAAAAAAGAGAAACGTCGCACTGCTGCAATATGATGGGCATCTAAAACTCTGTAACGGCAGTCAGACACAGCAGTAACGGCAGCCCGGTTCTTTAACGGCAGTCAGACACTTCACATCAGAAGTTAAAAGCTAGTTATTCCTCCAGTGGATACAGACGCTAACGCTCCAAGTTGAGCTTGGTTTCCACAGCCGGTGAAAAATAATCGAACATATGAGAAAGTATATATATGCCCACAACTGTGTCACCACAGATCGTATTAACTGTGTAAACAGACATGGTTCAATCTTCTCAATGTTAACAGCGGAGTTGTTACCGTTGCTAACGGCTACCTCCAAGTGAAGCTAGCGCGGCTAACGTTAGCTAAACCACAAGTTTATTAAACACACCGGACTCACACAAATACTGTTATCTAGCCTCAGAAATACACCTTAATTAAATTCGTTAATTAACGTTACTACACGCAAACTACATGCTAACTTCGAATAGACAAGACTATCCATAGAATAAACTGAATTTTGTAAATGTTTATTTCACTTTCTTACCTCCGCCATGTTTGCAATCCTACAGGGTCACGCCAGGGGTCATCAACAGTACCCGGATGTAGAGCTCCGCCCACCCATAGAAGACCAAAGAACGGCAGACTGTAGGTGCATTCCGATCGCCCAATAGTGTACTCTGAAGTGGACTGCATAGGGTATTCCACCATAGAGATTCCAAACCAAAGGAAGCGAACGGTGTTCAGTTCAAAGGGGACTGAGAACTGGGCAGTGAAGAAGTTAACAATTGTAAATTGACAAGAAGATTAAGCATAAGCCTTTGCACCTCAGTAATACAAACTATTGTTGCTACTGATGTTTCCAACAATTTTGTTGTACTGTACAACTGTACAATGACAATCAAAGCCTATTCTATTCTATGCTGGCTATTGTTTATATCAGCTGATAGTAATAAAAATATATTTGTATTAATTTTTTTTTACTAAATATAAATTATCCACCATATTATCAGTGTCCATGGTTTCTATGGCAACACACAGAGGAGGGAGGTGACCGTTGCAGGGTGTTTCAAATGGAGAAATTTTGTGAAGGGCAGTTTGATGTGTAGTGACTGTTGTGTGTGTGGGAGGGGCCCTTGTGGCTTGCCGTACCCGCCTTGGATGTGACATCAGGCGGGCTATGGCTAGGCTGTATATAGTTGTGTGTTCTCTAATAAAGAATCAGTTTGCTGCATGGCATAAGACCGACTCTGACCATTATTACATACATAACATTTTGGCGACAAGGACAAACTATGGGGCATATGGGCTACCTCCACCATTATCACCATTTCTGGAATATCCAGGAGAACCAGCAATCCTGTGGCCGAACTGGGTGGCCATGTTCAAGGGTTACATCGCGGCGCTGGGCTTAAGTACACTTGACGGAGTACGAAGACGAGCACTTCTGGCCTACCATCTCAGTGTAGAAGGTCAGAAAATTCTCTGTATGTTGGGAGAAACTGAGTCTTATGCGGATGCTATCGGGCAGCTGGCCAAATATCTTGCCAAACATACGAGGATCACGAAGCTGCAGGTAATGGAGCTGTTGGTGCCAAAAGAAGCTAAGCTAGCTAGCTCAGAGAAGCTAGTAGCTCAGTCAGTGTCTATGGGGAAGTTAGCCACAAAGCTAGCCAAAACCAAGCTGCAAGCTACCAGCAAGACTTTGAGGTGGAAACGGGGCCACGAGTGGAGGAGCCCCCGGTCACCGAAGACAGCAAGCCAGCTGAGGAGCTCAGCACGTTGGAGTTGGAGTAGCGACAACCGGGCGCAGAGGCAGTGCAGCGGAGTACCTTGGACGACGGTGCTGGGCGCAGCGACGAGGCGCTTGGGTCAACGAGTGACACCGCTGAGGGTGATGCTGAAAGTCTCAGGAAGCAGCAGCGACAGCTGGACACAGAGACAGCACAGTGGAGTACCTCGGACGACACAGAGAATATGCTGGGCGCCACGGAGGTCAAGCAGGACCTCTGGGGCTCAGAGTGCCTTGGACGAGGGTGCTGGGCATTACGGCAAGGTGTCTGAGTCAATGAGCAGCGCCAACGAGCGAGCGTTAGTTTTCCCCGGAGTTCAGCCACAGGGGGCTGGAGTGTTTGGGGCTACAGCAGCGGCAGCTGCAGCAGTGTTGAAGGAGGTAGGGAGCAGACCGACAGGCACAGAGGGACGGCGTGCCGGGCAGCAGCACTGTGGGTCCAGATGAGAGAAGCGGCCGAGGGTGTAGAAAGGAGACATTTTCACTGGGGAGGTTGGCTTCGATCCTGGTGGCAGGCGGTGGCCAGGGGCACACATGCTGTGGGGCTGCCCTGGACCTCCGGGCTGGTTTTATCCTTGGCTGCCAGCGGACATTGGTGTGACATGAACACTGTAATGTAAATATGTTTGTAGATTTGCTTGAGTGTATGTCGTGATATGGGATTATTTTTTGTATTTTAGTTAAAAAAAATAGGAGTATCTTATCTGAGTTGTTTTGGGTGAATGTGTTAGGTCATTATAGTTCATTGTTCCCTGTCATTTCTTAGTGCGTGATTCGGGTCCTAAATTGGGGTGGGTCTGAATTGTGTGTATGTGTTTTGCATTTTTGTAAGGGGAGGGGAATGATGTGTAGTGAATGTTGTGTGTGTGTGTGTGTGTGTGTGTGGCCCTTGTGGCTTGCCGTACCCGCCCTGGGTGTGACGTCAGGCGGGCTACGGCCAGACTGTATATAGTTGTGTGTTCTCTAATAAAGAGTCAGTTCGCTGCATGGCATAAGACCGATTCCGATCATTATTACATACATAAAACATTTCACTTAAAGCTACACTCCGGCGGCGGCTCTAAAACCACCTCAAAAACAAATAGGTATTGCCCAAAATAGTATATTGTGGCTTTTTACCCACAAAACAACTTTCATTGCCTTAGGATCGCTTGGAAAGAGATTTTAAATCTTGCACCTACTTAAGTATGCACGGTGTTATGTATGGAAATACCTGGGTGAAGGATGAGGCAAGATGGACTTGGCGAACACAGCTTTATTGAAGGAACTATGTACAGAACAGTACACGGTATGCACCAGTGTAGGCATCCGGCAAAGAGGCTGTAAGATGGCGCCCATCCCTTTTATATGGGCAGTGCGGTGATGTGATGGGAAGTGCACGTCACCACACTGCACTTTGTGATGTTGTGATTCAGCACCTTATTGTGAAGTGCGGTGTAGTGGCGGGCACTTCCTGTTCCGCCACTGCACCACCTTATAAATACCAGAGGGCATCTATATTGCGGCCTCTTCGACCAGTGCCCTCTGCCTGGTGCCTACCGTGTAACTGCTGTTCTACATCGTTCAATAAAGCTGTATTCGTCCAGCCATCTTGCCTCATCCTTTACCCAAGGTGTTTTACCATACATAACATTTGGCGATGAGGATGGACTCATGGAGGCATGTATCACACCACTTTGCCCCTTCTTCGAGCTCCTGGGCGAGCCTCCGGTGCCTTGGCTGAGATGGTTTGAGGCTTTCCAGACATACATCACCGCGCTTGACCTGGGTAAGCTCAACAAGTTAAGAGCAAGTGCGCTACTTGTTCACAACCTGGGTATTGAGGGCCAGCGAGTCCTGTGCACACTTGGAGCTTCAGACTATTTTGAAGATGTCGTCGAGCTGCTAGCAAGCCACTTTCATACCCCAGATAGTGTGACTGTGACTATAGGATTCACTTTCAGCAGGGACATCAACAAATGGGTGAGCCTATTCATCAGTTTGCTGTCGACTTAAGGCAGTTAGCTAGCGAGTGTTGCTTTGGGCCACTGGAAGATGAATTTGTCATATACGCCCCTTCGGGGCAGAGGACACAACCCAAGCACTGAATTGTAATTGTGACATTTATTAACAAAAATAACAAAGTCCAAAAACAGTGCAGACAATGCAAAAATGCAAAAACAAGAATAACTTACAGAGAGGTGCGCTCCAGAGCTGCCTTAGCTCTGGAGATGAGGAAAAACACGGAGGGATAAGTCCAAACAACTTCAGACCATTCACTGTGCTGCAGTGAAACAATGAATTAACAGAGCTTAAATACGCAGCACACAAATGAGCCGCAAGTGTGGGCAGGCTGAGCGAGCAGGTGACCTAATAGACAATCACTCACAGCTGGGAAATGGGGAACAGACTGTGAGTAGATGGTGGGTGTGTCTGGGAGAGGAGGAAGGAGGCTCGTGTCACAAAACCAAAAATAACAGAAACTGACAAGAAAATAATAACAGACATAAAATACTCAAAAATACATTGACAGTCTGAGCTCTGGGCTCAGACTCATGACAGAATTGGTACATGACCAGCTTGCAGAGCACACGTGTAGCACCGCATTTCGGGCTAGGCTACTTACGGCACCAAATGACTTAATGTTAGCCAGAGCTGTCGAGCTAGCTCTTCAGCTGGAGGCCGCAGACAAACCAGCTTTGGAGCTAAACTGGCACCAGTCACAACAGCCACCGGAGCCTCCCACCATGGCAAATGTTGCGGATTCGGATAGCAAGGATAGCTTGGACGATGATACTACAAAAGCCAAAGCTGCCAGCCAACCGTCTGCCCCAAGAAAACCCGTTTGCAAGGGTTGTGGGGTCCGTGACACACAGCAACAAGGCTAAGAACTGCCTGGCTAGAGGGAAGCGTTATAGCAGATGTGGACGCTTGAACCATTATGCTAGAGTATACCGTGTATCTGAGCCGGAGAGCCCATGGAAGAAATCACTCCACCCGCTCTCAACAACCATCCATATGCTGTCCCCCAGTACCAACGGGTACACGTTCTACACAGTGGAACTGGACGGTGTGGAGGTGCCGCTGCTGCTCGACATGGGGGCGAAGAGGTCGTTACTGAATTGGGCCACGGTGAGGAAGTTTTTCCCCCCACTAAAGGGTTAGAGGTAACCCAGTGCAGCTTTATGGTTATGGAGGTGGCAGGCTGTGCACAGTTGGAACTTTGGAGTTAACAGTTCGGTACAAGTCTGCGATGATGGTTGACTTCATGTTCCACGTGACAGCCCGAGGTGACAACATCATGGGCTGTGACTTGTTCTACGGACTGGGTTTCACCATTATAGACGATGCTGGGGAAGAATAGTCAGGTTGTGGCCAGTGCAACCCTCTGGTTCTGGTGGTCGATGAGGATGTTGTGTGGGATGAAAAGCTAACGCATACCACGGCGGTCAAGCAGGACCAGCCTCACTCAGGTTCGGTGCAGGAAGGTCTCAGTGGGATGCTTGGGAAATGGTAGAGGGGGGTACCGAGCATGGCGGCAAGGCGCCTGCACCGGCGAGTGACACCAATGTGCTAGCCCCAGATACCGCCAGCGCTTGGCCGCAGAGGGATGGAGGGTCTGCAGCTACGATGGTGACCACTACAACAGCTTCAGAAGAGGTTGGGGCCAGACTGATGAGCATGGGGAACCGCGTACTCAGCAGCAACATTTCAGGCTGAGCCAAGCCCCACTGAGGGTTATGGACTTGGTTTGGGTTCGGGGAGAAGAACGTCCATGGCGAAGATGGGCCCGACGACAGCCAGCGAAACATCACGAGTGTCTGTGCATGGTGACTAAGCTAGACCCAGCATACTTCGAGCTGTCTGATGGCTCAGTGAGGCACACCAATCAGCTTCGGCGTGTCCGGGAAGAGGCTTCATGTGACAGGGATAGACGAGAGTGGGAATCAATGGTGAAGAGGAAAGGCGCTTTTGTCCGGAAGATCAGCCATCATCCCGAGGGCCTGCTGCTTCCAGGGGCGCGCTTGCTGAGGGGCTGCCCTGGGGCCCCCCATGCCAAATCTACTCCTCCTACTCAAGGAACAGTGCTGTAAATATGTATGTTAATAGTTCTGATGTTCATATATATATGTATGTGGTAAAATGGGATTGTTTTGTGGGTTATTGTTTAGTTTAGGAACACGGCAGTGATTTTAGTTTAATAATGGACTTTTTTTTTCTTTAGTTTATCCGGTGGTAGAATAATCCACCGAGCCGTGTGTGCAGGACGGTAGTCCACCTGTCAGCCCTATTTTAGGTTTTGTTGTGTGAATGTGTTAGGCCATTTCAGTACATTAGTTTTCATTATGTTAGTGTACGATTCGGGTCCTAAATTGGGGAGGGTTTTAATCGTGTGTGTGGTTTTGGACTTTTCTAAGGGGGAGAGGAAATGTGATGTTGTGATTCAGCACCTTACTGTGAAGTGCGGTGTAGTTGCAGGCACTTCCTATTTCTCCACTGCACCACCCTATAAACACCAGAGGGCATCCATATTGCGGCCTCTTCGACCAGTGCCCTCTGCCTGGTGCCTACTGTGTAACCACTGTTCTACATCATTCAATAAAGCTGTGTTCGTCCAGCCATTTTGCCTCATCCTTTTTGCAAGGTATTTTACTATGCATAACACACTTCACAATAAAGTGCCATCACAACATTCTGTACCCCCCTTTAGAAAGTCCAAAACCACACACAATTCAAACCCACCCCAATTTAGAACCCAAATCACATTTTAAAATAATGTAAACTGAGGTACTAAAAGGGCCTAACACATTAACACAAAACAACCTAAAATAGGACTGATGGGTGGACTGCCACACAGCCCACACGGCATGGTGGATTATTCTGCAAACCAAAAAAACTAAAAAGTCCTTTATTAAACTAAAAATTACTTGCCATGCTCCTAAACTAAAATGCAAATACACATATATATACTACCCCATAACATAACATGCACATAAAACACACAATCTATAAACAAAGTGCTACTGCACAGTCATTTGGGTGGAAAAGTTGGAACTTGCATGAGGGGGTCCAGGGTAGCCCGTCAGCAGGCGCACCCAGGCCCCCGGAGCGATAGCTGATCTTCTGGATGACAGAGCCCGGATCCCACGCCGCCATCACCGACTCCCATCTGGCCTCGCCACCTGGAGCGTCCTCCCGGACATGCCGCAGCTATTTGGCATGCCTCATCGAGCCGTCGGACAACCAGAAGCACGCTGCGCCCAGCTTTGCCACTATGCGCAGACACCCTCAATGTTTTGCTGGCTATCGCTTGGCCCATCTTTGATGTGGATGTTCTTCACCCCGAACCCAAACCACGTCTGTAACCTGAAGTGGCATTTTACTCAGCCCGATGTGCTGCTGCTGAGCATGCGGTAACTCCATGCTCATTGGTCTGGCCCTGTCCTCTTCTACAAATGTTGTATCGTTCACTGTAGTAGCTGCAGATCCCCAACCCAACTGTGGCCAAGTACCGGAGGCATCCGGGGCTAGCATGGTGTCGCTCATCGGCATGGGTGCCGACCTTGGGCGAAAACTGGGCGACTTGAAAGCAAGGGTGTCCTTTAGTTCTTCGTACCGTTCGCTCCCAGTGTCCGTCGAGGGTGAGTGGGGTGATTTCTCCCTTGGGTTCCCCGGGTAAGACAAATGGCACACCCTGGCATAGTGAGTCAAGCGTCCACATCTGCTACAACGTTGTCCTCTAGCCAGGCATTCTTCGCTTTGTGGCGGTGCGTCTGGTTTAAATTAATGTGTTCTATTTTTAATCGGGTGATGAGTATCTCTTCTTTCCTGTTTCTGGCAACTCCCATTCCAGTTTCTGTGCTTTTGGATTGCGGGTGTGGTTTAAAGTGCTGTGTCCTATTTGTAATCAGGTGATAAAAACTGCTGGGAGATTGTTCAGAACTCCTTACCAGCCTGGGTGGCCGGCATCTGCCACGGCCAAGATGTGTAGAGTGATGATATACGTAGAGTGAAGTGATGATATAAAGTACGAGGAGACGAAGAAGAGTGATGTCTGAAGATAGAGTTGAGGTTCGATTGGACACAGCAATGATGATAGGACTACAGCTCATGACCAGATCGAGTGATGATACAGAGTGAAGTACGTGACAGTAATGTACCTGTAAGCTGGTTGCCAACTGCCAATCAAATCTAAAAGAAGAAGAAGTAATCGGGTGATGAGTATCTTCTTTGGTGAGTGATGGTCTACATGACATCATAAAGATATCAAGGCAGGCATCGTGAGTGATGGTCTATATGACATCATAAAGACATCAAGGCAGGCATCATAGGACACGACGTCATAGGTTGCCAGTCCTATTGTCTATATGACGGCATCATCTATATGACGGCATCGCGAGTCCTATGTAGCCTGAGATCATAGGATCATCACAGGACATCATGTAGACATCATAGACCATCCTATGATGCACAGAGATCACTCTATAAATTCAAGAAATGTGTCTGTGTCATGAACATAGGACATCATAGGACAGGCTATGATGTTCCTATGATGTCCCTATGATGTCTTGCATCATAGGACTTCATGTCTTTATGATGTCATATACAGTGATGCCTGCCTGACAGCTTATGATATGATGCTGTCCTTGATGTCTTTATGATGTCATATACAGTGAACATCAGGACTCGCGATGCCGTCATAGACAAAAGGACCATGCCGTCATATTCACAATAGGACACAGCACTTTAAACCACACCCATTCAAAGCAGTAAATCTGAAAATCTTATAAAACTAGTACATACCCGTGCATACCTGTAGAAACCAAGTATAAGCCAGTTTTTCTGCATGCCTGTTGCCGAAGGGTCTCCTCCTGTCTGAGACGGCTGTGTTGTTCACAGTCATGCCTGCAGCGTACTGCTCGAACCTGAGGTGTTTCATCTTGATGGCATCTTTTCTGATGTGCAGCAGTTCTCCTCACTCTATTGCTCTCCATCTGGTGGGTCTTCTTGTTCTTCTTTGATCAGACCACTGGTTGAGGGATAGGTGCGTTGTAATTCCAGTTTATTGACAGGATCATGAAAATAGATCTGAGCAAAAAGTGGCTTTCGACCCTGTTCAGGAAGATGTGCATGCCCGTCGAAACCCAGAAACCGGAGCACCCGGAGAAAATCAGCGCTTTGTTTGGCATTTTACACATTTGTAGTGTAGAGTGCCATTCTTCATGGGTGCAGCTTTGAATGGGTGTGGTTTAAAGTACTGTGTCCTATTCTTGATCGGGTGACAGACTGACACACTGACAGAGATTTCTTGAATTTATAGAGTGCCTTCTGCCTTACTGAGATTTCCCGATTCACTGCTTTGAATGGGTGTGGTTTAAAGTAGTGTGTCCTATTCGGTCTCAGCTTCTCTCTTCCTTGTCTGGCGTGCAGTGTTGGCGGCCAGCCGACTATTCCACATCTCCTCAGTCTCAGCTTGTCTGTGTCTTGCCTGGTGTGCAGCGTTGCTTGCTTTGCGGGCATTTCGGGCTTCAAGTGACTCAGCACGTGCATGTCGCACTGCCACACATTTCCTGTCTGTCTGTGCATCCCTTGTCTGTCATACCCTATGCTGGTGAAGGGTGCTGGTGAAGGGTGCTCTGTCTATGTGCTGTCATATATACCCTGAGATCATAGGGTGATGTCCTATGACGTCATAGGCCGTCCTATGATGTGCTCTGTCTATGTGCCGTCATATAGACATCATATCTTTATGATGGCATCACGAGTCCTATGGTGCCCTGAGATCATAGGATCATCATAGACCATTCTATGATGTCCTATAAACATGACAGACATGTCATGTTTGTTCTGTGTGACATGTTTGTACAAACATGATGTTTGTTCATGATGTTCATGATGTTCATGACGTTTGTTCATGATGTTTGTTCAAACATGATGTCATGTTTGTTCTGTGTGACAGACAGAACTGTGTCACACAGAGATTTCTTGAATTTATAGATATCATAAATATGTGTGTGTGTGTGTGTGTGTGTGTGTGTGTCACGATCATAGGACATCATAGGACGGCCTATGATGTGCCTATGATGTCCTTATGATGTCTGCATCATAGGACATCAAGCCTGCCTTTATGTCTTTATGATGTCATATACAGTGAACATCAGGACTCGCGATGCCGTCATATAGACAATAGGACACAGCACACCCATTCGAAGCAGTAAATCTGGAAATCTTAAAAACTATCACTCAATAAATTCAAGAAATCTCTGTCAGTTTGTGTGTAAATCTGGAAATCTTACACCCATTCGAAGCAGTACATCATCACTATGCCATCATCAAAGATCATAGGACATAGGACATCTTCAAAGATCAAACGCAGGCATGACTCACGATCATAGCACTCGTTATGACATCATCAAAGATCATAGGACTCACTAAGACGCCATCAAAGATCAAAGGCAGGCATCACTGAATGAGTGCTGATGTGCTTGCTTACACCTGCTTTCTACGGGCATGAAGAAATGCTTGTACTTGGTTTCTATGGGGATGCATGGGTATGTACTAGTTTCTTGAATTTATAGAGTGATTTTACCAGGAAATCAGCAAGTGTACCTGACTTAAGGCTTGGACTAATACATTTTTAATAGACAGCTGATGCACTTTTTTGTCATCGACTGACAATGTTTTACTATTGTACAATACAAGATTATAACAAGACCTTTTTGTTTTCTAAGCTTGCACAAGGAAAGTGAATGTCATAGAACATTTGGCACCAAAATACAATAGAATGTAGTGCAATTTAAATAATAATAATGATAATAACACTGGTCAACACCAAATTTATTGTCTAAGTTTTTTTTAGCTGATTTAGAACACTATATCTAGCCGGTATCGCTCAATCTCGTACACCAGCTCAGGCTCCTTCCCCACCAGAGAGGTGACATTCCACGTACCAAAAGCCAGTTTAGAAAGCTTGGGATCAGTCCGCCAAGGTCTCCGCCTTTGACTGCTACCTAATCCACATAGCACCGGACTTCCATGATCCCTCCTGCAGGTGGTGAACCTACTGGAGGGCGGACCCATGTAACTCCTTCGGGCTGAGCCCGGCCGGGTCCCATGGGTGGAAACCTGGCCACCAGACGCTAGCCTTCGAGCCCCTCCCCCAGGCCTGGCTCCAGGGTGGGGCCCCGGTAACCCCATACCGGGCGGGGTACACTGAATCCTTGATATACAATTTATCATGAGAGTCTGTTGGATCGTTCTTAGTCTGGCCCTTCACCCAATTTTGACCCAATTTTCACCCAAGAACAATTTTGATGTGCTGAATCCAAAAATCACATTGGTTTTGCTCAATCAGGTCAGCCTTTTGAATTATGGCCACATGGTTTTTTTTACGTTTTTGTTTACATGTACGGGTATTTTCGCTTTATATGATGCAAAATTCTTTTTTATTTCTTGAGATTCTCTGAGTTTTGAACAATGATGATGTAACATTCAATTTACATGTACTTACCTTTATCAATGTCTACTATTCAATTTACAGTACAACTGTACAACTGTTTACAACTTAGCATAAAAACCTGACCTGATCGAGAGAAACGGATATCATTTTCGGATTCAGCGGCACAAAATTATCTTAAATAAGTTAAAAAAACACAGACAACTTACAAAAAAAAATATTTTTGTTATGTTGTATAATAATAATAAACTTTAAAAACTAAACCCAAGAGTTTCAATGTTTTATCACCCAGGAACCTTTAAAGGTAACACTTCATTCTCACAGGAATTTCAGAGATGAATATACAAGGGTTTACAACCACTATAAAATATCACATTAACGCGTGGACAAAATTGTTGGTACCCCTCTGTTAATGAAAGAAAAACCCACAATGGTCACAGAAATGACTTGAATCTGACAAAAGTGGTAATAAATAAAAATTCTATGAAAATTAACAAACGAAAATCAGACAATTCTTTTGAATTGTGGTTCAACAGAATTATAAAAAAAAACAAAACTCATGAAACAGGCCTGGACAAAAATGATGGTACCCTTAACTTAATATTTTGTTGCACAACCTTTTCAGGCAATCACTGCAATCAAACGATTTCTGTAACTGTCAATGAGACTTCTGCACCTCTCAGCAGGTATTTTGGCCCACTCCTCGTGAGCAAACTAGCTCCAGTTGTCTCAGGTTTGAAGGGTGCCTTCTCCAGACGGCATGTTTCAGCTCCTTCCACAGATGTTCAATAGGATTTAGATCAGGGCTCATAGAAGGCCACTTTAGAAAAGTCCAATGTTTCTCTCTTAGCCATTCTTGGGTGTTTTTGGGTGTGTGTTTTGGGTCATTATCCTGTTGCAAGACCCATGACCTGCGACTGAGACCAAGCTGTCTGACACTGGGCAGCACATTTCTCTCTGGAATACCTTGATAGACTTGAGATTTCATTGTACCCTGCACAGATTTGAGACACCCTGTGCCAGATGCAGCAAAGCAGCCCCAGAACATAACAGAACCTCCTCCATGTTTCACAGTAGGGACAGTGTTCTTTTCTTGGTATGCTTCATTTTCGCGTCTGTGAACATAGCTGATGTGCTTAGAGCTGATGTGCCTTGCCAAAAAGTTCCAGTTTTGTCTCGTCTGTCCATAGGACATTCTCCCAGAAGCTTTGTGGCTTGTCAACATGCAGTTTGGCAAATTCCAGTCTGGCTTTTTTATGATTTGTTTTCAACAGCGGTGTCTTCCTTGGTCGTCTCCCATGAAGTCCACTTTGGCTCAAACAATGACGGATGGTGCGATCTGACACTGATGTACCTTGACCTTGGAGTTCACCATGAATGTGTTTAGAGGTTGTTCTGGACTCTTTTGTTACCATTCGTATTATCCGTCTCTTCCAGTTTTCATCAAGTTTCCTCCTGTGGCCATGTCCAGGGAGGTTGGCTACAGTCCCGTGGATCTTAAATTTCTGAATAACATGCAACTGTAGTCACAGGAACATCAAGCTGCTTGGAGATGGTCTAATAGCATTTACCTTTAACATGCTTGTCTATAATTTTCTTTCTAATCTCCTGAGACAACTCTCTCTTTTGCTTCCTCTGGTCCATGTTTAGTGTGGTACACATCATGTCACCAAAGAGCACAGTGACTACTTGTCACCCTTTAAAATAGGCCGACTGACTGATTACAAGTTTGTAGACACCTGTTATGTTAATTAGAGGACACATCTTGGTTGAACATGTCCCTATAGTCACATTATTTTCAATCTTTTCTAGGGGTACCATCATTTTTGTCCAGGCCTGTTTCATGAGTTCGTTTTTTAAAGTAATTCTGTTGAACCACAATTCAAAAGCATTGTCTGATTTTTTTGAAAAACTGGTCAGATGTGAGGTCCTAAGGCAGACTGAGCAGGCATTGGATCCTCTGCAGTTTGCCTATAGGCCACACAAAGGAGTGGAGGATGCCACTGTCACTCTGTTTAACATGCTTTTTAAACATCTGGATTTTAATGGGACACATGCCAGGCTTTTATCTGTGGACTTTTCTTCCGCCTTTAATACAATCCAACCTCGTATCTTAGTTGAAAGGCTCCTGCAACAATTTGATTTGAGCAATAATCTGGTGGGTTGGATTCTGGATTTCTTAACCAACAGGATGCAGAGGGTAAGGGTCAATGGTACATTGTCTGACCTAAAGTGCTCTTCTACTGGCTCTCCTCAGGGGTGTGTGTTGTCACCACTACTCTTCATCCTGTACACAAACATGTGTCGGAGCAGACATGACAACAGACACATTATAAAGTATGCTGATGACTCAGTTATTGTCAGTCTCCTCCAGGATGGTGAGTGGCCACGGCCCAGTAGTTGATGATTTTGTTCACTGGTGTGGGGATTCCTACTTGCAGCTGAATACGACAAAAACTAAAGACATGATTATTGACTTTAGGAGGAAAAATCCCAGGCACAAAGTCACCATACTAAAAGGCCAGACTGTGGCGTAACATTATGTAGCTCACATATTCCTTGGCAGAGACCCAGACATGAGGGAACTTTGAGTTCGCAGTGTGTATTGACATCACGCCTCAAACGGACATTGAGTCTGGACCCCCTGCGGACTGGGGAAGAAGTGAGAAGATCTGGGAGTGGACCTGAAGGGACTGTCTGACCTCCTGGGGTCAGACAGACAAGCCGAGAGGACAATGGGAGGATTAAATGTGAATGTAATTCTGTGTTTGATGTGAATGTGATTCATGTTTGATGTGAAAGTATAAAGGTATGTGGTTTACCGCAGCTCGCCCTCTTCATTCCCTGACTGAGAGAGGAGCTGTAGGACGTGAGATGAAATAAACCAATACTGAGAAATCATTCAGTCTCTTCATTTCATGGTTCCTACATTGGTGACCCACACGTGAGAAATATGGAAAGGCTTGGAGATCGTCTCTCCGAACCGGATTCACCGGAGACCGCCCGCACCGGTGTAAACTCAATTAAACTCCCCGAGTTCTGGCAAGAGGACCCGCACTCATGGTTCCAACATGTGGAGTCGCGGTTCGTGCTCAACGGGGTATCAGCAGATGACATTAAGTTCCATAATGTCATCGCAAGACTCGACAGCCACACAGCCCGGTGTGTGCGGAGCCTGGTGCAGCAGCCACCTGCTGCTGGCAGATACGACGCCCTGAAAGCCGCCCTCATTCGGAGTTTTGTGCCATCAGCAGAGGTGAGGGCCAGAACACTTCTGGACCTGCGCGACAGAGGAGGACGCAGGCCAACCGTCCTCATGGAGGACATGCTGCAGATGATCGGGGCAGACAACGATGTGTTTTTATTTAAACACATCTTCTTAAGGACTCTTCCAGCGCACATGAGAGGCTCCCTGTCCAGCATGAGGTGTGTGGACCAGCAGGACTTTCGCGCACTGGCCGTGGAAGCGGAGCAGCTCCTGGACGCATGCGGCGAGCAGGAGACGTCAGCGGCAGCAGCAGACCTCGGCGCGGCAGCCGGGGGCGATGGAGAACCAGTGGCAACAGAACCGACCCCAGCGACAACAGCGGCGGCGCAGTCCCGAAGCAGAGGAGGGGACGAGCTGTGTTTCTACCATCGACGCTTCGCGCACAAGGCACACAGATGCGTCCCACCATGCAACTTCAAGAAGCAGGGAAAAGCAAGAGCCGGGGGTCGTTAGCAGCTTCGACCCTCGGTGAACGGAACAAGCTGCTGTACCTGACAGATGCGAGCTCCGGACGGCAATTCCTCGTTGACACCGGGGCACAGAGGAGTTTCATCACCGCAGCCTACGCGGACTGGGTGGCCGGTCCCCGCGGAAATGGGGCAACAGCCGCAAACGGCTCGTCGATCAAGACTTTTGGCGAAAGGACTCTGCGCCTGTCCTTGCACGGTCGCATCTATGAATGGACCTTCATAGTAGCGGCGGTGAGTTTCAACATGTTAGGCGCCGACTTTTTGTGCTCACATGGCTTGTTGGTAGATCTGGCTAATAGACGCTTGGTTAATGCACTCTCTTTTTGTTCTATCCCCTGTGCAGCGCGAGTGTCCCCGCCGTCAGTACAGGCCAACGCCGCTGCAGCAGGAGGTAAGTTCCACACTCTCCTAAACCAGTTCCCAGCACTCACAGTTCCCACGTTTTCAGCTAAGGTGGCGAAGCACGGGGTGGAGCACTTTATAACCACAAGTGGCCCACCAGTTTTTGCTAAGGCTCGGTGCTTGGATGCAGCTAAGCTCTCCATTGCGCGTGAGGAGTTCGCCAACCTGGAAAGGTTGGGCATAATTCGCCGCTCGAAGTCCGCTTGGGCTTCCCCCCTCCATATGGTCCCTAAGACAGACGGCTCGTGGAGACCGTGCGGCGATTATCGCAGGTTAAACAATGCCACAGTGCAGGACCGCTACCCAATTCCGCATATCCAAGATTTTTCGGTGCATTTGGCCAAGGCGCGCATTTTTTCTAAAATAGACCTGGTCCGCGGTTATCATCAGGTCCCGGTCCGACCAGAGGACATTCCCAAGACAGCGGTAATAACCCCTTTCGGGCTTTTTGAATTTTTACGCATGCCTTTTGGCCTTAAAGGCGCTGCGCAAACCTTCCAATGCATGATGGATGCCGTTTTGTGCGACCTCTCTTTTGTTTTTGTCTACTTAGATGATATTTTGGTCGCCAGCGCCTCTGAGGAGGAACACGAAAGTCACCTCAGAACTGTTTTTCAGAGGTTGGGAGTGCATGGGTTGATAATCAACCCAGCCAAGTGCCATTTTGGTGCAGCGCAGATTGATTTTTTAGGGCACCCGTCTCCCCAGAGGGTGCAGTTCCACTGCCCTCCAAAGTACGCGCAGTGGCTGAGTTTCCCCAGCCACAAACGGTAAAAGTGTTGCAAGAATTTTTAGGTATGGTAAATTTTTACAACCGTTTCATACCTCACGCGGCGCAGCTCATGCAACTGTTGTACACCGCGCTAAAAAAACAGAAGCCCTCCAATGCGATTGAGTGGTCCCCAGAGCGGGAGCGCGCATTCACTGAGGTTAAGAAAGCACTAGCAGATGCAGCACTGCTGGCTCACCCAGACCCAGCAGCCCAAATAGCACTAACCACAGACGCGTCAGATGTGGCCATAGGAGCCGTGGTGGAACAGCAAGTCGCCGGGGCTTGGCAGCCACTCGCTTTTTTCAGCAGATCCCTACGCGATGCGGAGCGAAAATATAGCGCGTTTGACAGGGAACTGCTAGCGCTCCACCTGGCCATTCGCCATTTTCAGTTCTGGTTGGAAGGGCGGCGTTTCACCGCGTTTGTCGACCACAAACCGCTAACCTTTGCAATGTCCAAAATCTCAGAACCATGGTCAGGCCGACAGCAGAGGCAGCTGGCCGCAATTTCAGAATTCACCACTGATATACAGCACGTAGCCGGTAAATTTAATGTGGTGGCAGACTGCCTCTCGCGAGTGGTAACAGCGCCTAGCGCCTGTCCGAACGGATGGGGGCTGTAACGCCGCAGACGCGGAGCGCAGTAACAGCGCGGACATGCACCCGGCTCCAATGCACGTAGGGATAGATTACGCGGCCATGGCAGCGGAGCAGGGAGAAGACACAGACGTGCGCGCGCTCCTGTCTGGACCAACAGGGTTAAGGCTGGAGAACATAAGTTTACAAACTGGTTCACCCCCGCTTATTTGAGATGTATCCACCGGGCGACCTCGCCCAGTGGTACCGGCCACGTGGCGCCGTTGCATTTTTGACGCGGTGCACTCCCTAGCACACCCGGGAGTACGCGCTTCGGTGAAAATGGTAGCGGAGAAGTTTGTTTGGCCGAGCCTGCGCAAGCACGTGAAGGAGTGGGCGAGAGCCTGCATGTCTTGCCAGCGGGCCAAAGTTCACAGGCACACAAAAGCTCCTTTAGAACCTTTCCACATTCCGGCTAAGAGGTTTGATCATGTGCACGTAGATCTAGTGGGACCCCTGCCGCCCTCGCAAGGGTTCACACATCTCCTGACAATGGTGGACCGGACCACGCGTTGGCCGGAAGTACAGTGATCCCTCACTTATTGCATTTAATGGGGACCAGAACCGACCGCGAAAAGTGAAAAACCGCGAAGTAGCATCACCCCCCCCCCCAAAGGGCATCACAAGCACTATTTTGCACAAAAAGGCACAAGAGAACAGCGAAAAGTGCCACTAAGCAATAAGAGCGATAAAGAACAATGAATGCGGTCTTCCTTTGCTGGGTATGGGCGCTCTGCAGGGAGAGAAGCTGGGTAAAACGTCTCGGCCAATCAGTTTGCGAGGTAAAACGTCTCGGCCAATCAGCTTGCGAGATTCCCGAGCGGTGAAGAGGTGGGCGGAGAGGAGTGGAGCGGTGGTCAGAGAGGTGGATTTTGAGTTGTGCGGGCTCTCCATGTTGATACCTGATTAATATAGTCTCCCTGCCTTCTGCTAGCGCCCGGGCAACTTTCGTGCCATTTTTTCTCAATTTTGAATTTTTGATGAATATTTTTGAAAAATCCGCGATGCACTGAGGGCGCGAAAGGTGAAACGCGAAGTAGCGAGGGATCACTGTAGTCCCATTGCAGTCTACCACAGCAGCAGAGGTGACTCGTGTTTTTTTAACAGCCTGGGTAGCGTGGTTCGGAGTCCCGTCGGACATTACGTCCGATAGGGGTCCGCAGTTCGTGTCAGAGCTGTGGTCAGCAATGGCCAGCGGCTTAGGGGCAACAGCCCATCGCACCACCGCTTATCACCCACAGGCCAACGGTTTATGCGAGCGTTTTCACAGATCGTTGAAGGCAGCCCTCAGAGCGTCGCTCACGGATACAGATTGGGTAAACAAACTACCATGGGTTTTACTGGGGTTGCGTTTGGCACCCAAAGAGGATTTAGATGCCAGGCTGCCAGGAGAATTCCTGCCAGCCCATGCAGCACCAGAGCGCCCCCCGGTGCGGGGACATCTAAGTGGCACGGGGGCAGAAATGCTCCCGGGCCCCGCTCATCACACTTTTCTGCGGGTTTTTGTTCCCAAGGCTCTGCAAAACGCAGAGTTTGTTTTTGTCAGGCACGACGCCCAGCGTCACAGCCTCCGCCCACCTTACGACGGTCTGTTTCGAGTGCTGGAAACCGGGGAGAAATATTTTGTGCTGGACTTGGGGGGCAGGAAAGAAACAATCAGTGTTGACAGATTAAAGCCTGCTTTTGTGTTATGTGACGAACCTGTACGGCCGGCGGGGGCGCCTCGACGCGGCAGACCTCCCAGGGAACAGCCCCTGGTTCCCCAGCAGGGGGCAAATAACCCTTCTCCCCCTCATTCCACAGGCGCACTGCAGGACGGCGCAACACAGGCTGCGAAGCCTGCGTTCAGCAGATTCGGGAGGAGATTGAAGCCTAAGCAACGGGCAGAGTGATGTGTATTTTGATCAACCCGTGTAAATTGTGCTGTAGATCCTGCAAGGGGGGGGGGGGTGATGTAAGGGTAAAATGTGTATGACTGCCCGTTATTGACATGAAGTTGGTGTGTATGTCCATTCTTGACATAATGTGTATGACTGTCCATTATTGACATAAGGTGTATAACGGTTAGAGTAATGTTGGTGTATGTCCATTCTTGGGCGTTTTGGGGGGAGTGATGTGGCGTAACATTATGTAGCTCACATATTCCTTGGCAGAGACCCAGACATGAGGGAACTTTGAGCTCGCAGTGTGTATTGACATCACGCCTCAAACAGACATTGAGTCTGGACCCCCTGCGGACTGGGGAAGAAGTGAGAAGATCTGGGAGTGGACCTGAAGGGACTGTCTGACCTCCTGGGGTCAGACAGAGAAGCCGAGAGGACAATGGGAGGATTAAATGTGAATGTAATTCTGTGTTTGATGTGAATGTGATTCGTGTTTGATGTGAAAGTATAAAGGTATGTGGTTTACCGCAGCTCGCCCTCTTCATTCCCTGACTGAGAGAGGAGCTGTAGGACGTGAGATGAAATAAACCAATACTGAGAAATCATTCAGTCTCTTCATTTCATGGTTCCTACAAGACCACCGAATGTGTACATTCGTACAAATATCTTGGGATGATTATTGATAGTAATTTAAACTTTGAAGTGAACTGTGAAAGGGTGTGCAAAAAGGGTCAGCAACATTTGCATTGCTTGAGAAGACTTGCACGCTTCCAAGTTGACCGAACCATAATGACAATGTTTTATCAGGCTTTTATTGAATCTGTTTTATCCTTTTCTTTAGTGTCATGGTTTGGTCTGATAAAACTGAAACAGAGGAAATCCTTGGATCAGGTAGTTAGATGGTCCAGTCGTTTGCTTGGTGAGTCACAGCTGAGCCGGACATCCCTGTACACCAGACAAGTACAGAGGATGGCTACTTCCATTTTAAATGATGACTCCCACCCTTTGCACTGCCACTTTCAGCTTCTTCCCTCAAGACGGAGGTTTGCTGTCCCAAAAAGTAGAACCCAGCGCTACAAAAACAGCTTTGTCCCTGCTGCTGTCAAAGAGTTGAACAAGCTGTAAAAATATATTGTACATAATTTAGGTACCTATTTATTAACCTCATTTTATATTTTTTCCCACAATATCTTTATTGAACCTTTTTTTAACAAACATGACACAAACAATCAAACACTAACACTAAAGTACTACAAAAAAAATGCACTAAAAACACCAACAACCACCAACAAAAGCAAGTCATCAACAATGCTCCTCTGTTTAGTCTAGGCCAGGGGTGTCAAACTCATTCCATGGAGGGCCAAGACCCTGCAGGTTTTACCTCCACCCAGTCTCTTCGGCAGAGTGTTTTCACTGATTAGCAATCAGTGGGAAGAAATTCAGTGAAATCACCTGTTGAAGGCACTGGGTGGAGGTAAAACCTGCAGGGTCTTGGCCCTCCATGGAATGAGTTTGACACCCATGGTCTAGGCAATCCATTACATAAGTATACATATTAAACATTCACCAGTTTGGAATTTACAAGGTCCACACACATCATTCACCTTCTTCAAAAGTTATGTTTAAATTCTTTACATAATCAATGAAAGGTCTCCATATATTCTCAAACACAATTTCCTTTGATTTCAGTATGTATGTTATTCTTTCTAGTGGAAGGTTTGTTAACATCTGTCTTAACCACTGAGTCACATCTGGTCTATGAGTCTTTTTCCACAGTAGTGCAATACATTTTTTGGCATTAAGCAAACTGAGGTCTATGAATGCTCTTTCACTTTTATTAAAGTTATGCTTTTCTGGGTACAGACCCAACAAAAACAATTTAGGATTCAATATGATTTGTTTTGAAATTATTTTTTCAATTGTTACCCTCACCTCTTCCCAAAACATTCTAATTTTTCTACATTCCCATACACAACGAAATAGGGTTCCTTTACTTTCCATGCATTTTGTGCACGTATCTGGTATGTTTTTGTTATATCTATTTAACTCCACCGGTGTAACATACATCCGCATTAACCATTTAAAATGTATCAATTTAAGACGTACATTTATTGATTTGGTTTGAGCTTCTGTACAAGCCAATTCCCATTGTTCCTCTGAAATTTCAGTTTGCAGGTCTTCTTTCCAATAGTTCAATCTTTTCTGTGAGTTTTCACTTGAGGATAGTGTCAATGAGTTATAAAACTCTGAAATAATACCCTTTCTCTTACTATCTTTCGTCAAAATTTTTTCCAAGGA
The DNA here is from genome assembly GCA_020510985.1 of Pholidichthys leucotaenia. Lineage (NCBI taxonomy): Eukaryota > Metazoa > Chordata > Actinopteri > Cichliformes > Pholidichthyidae > Pholidichthys > Pholidichthys leucotaenia. The sequence continues at coordinate 170,801,064 of CM035846.1, forward strand.
TGAATAAATAGGTCGAGTGAGAGCATTATTTTGATTTGATCAAATAAAGTTCCTAAGCTGAAGATATTTAAAAAAATGTGTTCTATTAAGATTAAATTTGATCCTCAGCTCTTCAAAAGACATTATGTTATCTGAACATGACAGATATAAATCTTTAATCTTTTGAATCCCTTTTAAATTCCATACTTTAAATACAGCATCCGCTCTCCCTGGTTTAAAATATTGATTACCCCATATTGGGCTAAATTGTGACAATAAGTGTGGTTCTTTTAAATAGTTTTTAGTTTCACACCATATTTTGATCATATGCTTTACAAATGGATTTTTAACTTGTTTCTGTAATTTTTTTGCCAACTCTGAGTATATGAATATGGGAAGAGGTAAAGGTAAATTGTATGATTCCATTTCAGTCCAGTGAGGGAGATCATTTGATGAAAAATAATATGTCATAGACCTCGGTTGTACCAACCAATAATACAACATAAAGTTTGGACATTTCAGACCTCCACGATCAAATGGTAAATATAGTAAGGGCAGACGTAATCTAGCCCTCCTGTTGTTCCATATAAATTCCACTAACTTTTTTTTAATTCTTCAGAATAGATCTGAAGGTGGTGGTAAAGGAATGTATTGAAATAAATAAAGTATTTTAGGTAAGATATTACTTTTAAGTATATTGATTCTCCCTATCATCGACATTGGTAGTGACATCCATCTCTGAATTAACTCATTAATGTCTTGGCACTGGCGACTAATTCTAGCTTAGGCACAATTTGAATTCCTAAATATTTAAACTGATTTACAACATTGAATTGATTTACCTCAGGAGCTGGGTGATTTCTCTGGGTCTCATTTAGCATTAATATTGAAGATTTAGTTTTATTTATTTTATATCCTGACATAATGCACGGCCCAGGAGACACACACGCAGGCTCAGGATAGATTTAACAGCTTTATTAGCAACAAGGAAATGTATGGCTGCGTGTCTGTGGAATAAGAATGTATTGGTGGTGGCGTCTGCATCAGGCACGGGGGCAGGAGGTCGTACAGCCGGACAACCCTGTGGGAGAGAGCAGAGGGAGAAGGGTAACGGGCACCACACCAATACAGGGAATAATGATGGTAGCTGGCTTACTTGGTTGTGACAGGTGGCTGGCGTCGACAAGGGCGAAGCCCGGGAGACAGCGACCTGCGGTACCTATGGCAGCAGCGTAGAGTCAACGGTGAGATGATGAAGTCCGCCGCCGGGAATGTCCACCTGTGCACAGGGGAAGGCTAGAGGAGAGAGGTAAGGGGAGCTTACCCAGGATATCTTCACTAGTCGGTTTGAGATCCGTAGTAGCAAAGGGGCTGAAGTAGAGAGACGGCTTCAGGCCGAAACCCAGGGCAGAGTGGATTAAATACCTTGCCGCTGACGAGGAGCAGGTGTGCGCGCGGCTGGCGCCGCTGATGAGCAGCGAGTCATAACATATCCTGAAATTCATAACATATCCTGAATTTCCCCAAAATTCTTTATTAAATTCAACAAGGTCGGAATTGATTTTTTAAGATTCGACATAAACAAAATTATGTCATCGGCATACAGGGAGATTTTATGTTCTGTTGGTCCAACTTTAATTCCATATATTTGTGAATGTAAACGTATCGCTATCGCTAAAGGTTCAATTGCCATAGTAAACAGTAAAGGTGAAAGTGGACAGCCTTGTCGACATCCTCTATTGATTTTTATTGATTTTGAGATATTGCTATTTGTTAGGATTTCTGCTGTAGCATTATTATATATTATCTGAACCCATTTTATGAAATTATTTCCAAGTCCAAACCTTTGTAAAACTTCAAAAAGAAAGGGCCATTCGACCCTATCAAAGGCCTTTTCGGCGTCCAATGATAGGAGAGCTGTATCCGGTGCTTCTTTATTAGAATAAATAATATTAAATAGTCTTCTTACATTAGGGAAGCCTTGTCTTCCCTTTATAAAGCCTTTCTGATCTCGGTTAATAATATTTGGTAAAATTTCTTGTATTCGTCTTGCTAAAATTTTACAGATTATCTTAAGGTCAGCATTTAATAGGCTTATTGGTCTCATATTTTCACATTTATTAGAGGGTTTACCTGGTTTTGGCAACAGTATAATTAAGGCATTATTCATGTATGATGGTAAATTACTATTTTGAAATGCTTCAAAAACCATTTCCAGAAAAGGTTTTATTAATTTATTCTTAAATTTTTTATAAAGGTCAACTGGAAGACCATCTGGTCCTGCACTTTTTCCTTATTTCATATTATCAATGGCTATCCCAACTTCTTCTTGACTAATTTTAGACTCCAGTATCTCCCTGTTTTCATTTGGAATACACGGTATAGATAGTCCGTCCAAAAACCCATTTAGTTTTGTTAAGTCAGATTCATTTTTTGTATCATATAATTTTTCATAGTAATCTCTAAAGGCTCTATTAATTTCTAAAGGATCTATAACTACCTGTCCGTTACTTATAATACTGGTAATTGGTGTTTTAAATTCTAATTGTTTAATCTGCTATGCCAATAATTTTCCTGATTTTTCACCTTGTTCATAAAAAGATTGTTTCAATCTTAGAAGACTCAAGGCAGCTCTATTCGCTGATTTTTTGTCATATTCAGCTCTCAAAATCAGTAATTCGTTCTCTAACTTTGGATCACTTCCTGCATACACTTTTTCTTGAAGAATTTTTAGTTTATGTTCCAATTGGACTCTTTCCTCTCGAGTCTTCTTAGATTTTGAACCTGTATAACTAATAATATGTCCCCTAATAAAAGCTTTGAAAGCCTCCCACTTTATACATGCTGATGTTTGTGTAGTATTGATATCAAAGAACTCATCTGTTTTTCTATGTACTTAACAAATTCCTCATCCTGAAGCCATTTATGCTGAAATTGCCACCTACCTGGTTCCTTTGTCAATTTCTTATCTACATACAGTGGGGAAAAAAAGTGTTTAGTCAGCCACCAATTGTGCAAGTTCTCCCACTTAAAAGATGAGAGAGGTCTCCAATTTTCATCATAGGTATACCTCAACTATAAGAGACAAAATGAGAAAAAAAAAAAATCCAGAAAATCACATTGAAGGATTTTTAATGAATTAATTGGTAAATTCCTCGGTAAAATAAGTATTTGGTCAGTAACAAAAGTTCATCTCAATACTTTGTTATATACCCTTTGTTGGGAATGACAGAGATCAAACGTTTTCTGTAAGTCTTCACAAGGTTTTCACACACTGTTGCTGGTATTTTGGCCCATTCCTCCATGCAGATCTCCTCTAGAGCAGTGATGTTTTGGGGCTGTCGCTGGGCAACATGGACTTTCAACTCCCTCCAAAGATTTTCTATGGGGTTGAGATCTGGAGACTGGCTAGGCCACTCCAGGACCTTGAAATGCTTCTTACGAAGCCACTCCTTCGTTGCCCAGGCAGTGTGTTTGGGATCATTGTCATGCTGAAAGACCCAGCCACGTTTCATCTTCAATGCCCTTGCTGATGGAAGGAGGTTTTCACATAAAATCTCACGATACATGGCCCCATTCATTCTTTCCTTTACACGGATCAGTCGACCTGGTCCCTTTGCAGAAAAACAGCCCCAAAGTATAATGTTTTCACCCCCATGCTTCACAGTAGGTATGGTGTTCTTTCTTCTCCAAACACGACAAGTTGAGTTAGGTTAATTGGCTGTTCTAAATTGTCCCTAGATATCTGTTTCCTATAGGCCCTTAGAATAGAGGGTTAGTCTTAATGAAAGCGCTTTGAGTGGTCTTTGTGACTTGAAAAGCGCTATATAAGTGCAGGTTAGTTAGTTAGTTAGTTAGTTTTTACCAAAAAGTTCTATTTTGGTTTCATCTGACCATATGACATTCTCCCAATCCTCTTCTGGATCATCCAAATGCTCTCTAGCAAACTTCAGACGGGCCTGGACATGTACTGGGTTAAGCAGGGGGACACGTCTGGCACTGCAGGATTTGAGTCCCTGGCGGCATAGTGTGTTACTGATGTAGCCTTTGTTACTTTGGTCCCAGCTCTCTGCAGGTCATTCACTAGGTCCCCCCGTGTGGTTCTGGGATTTTTGCTCACCGTTCTCGTGATCATTTTGACCTCATGGGGTGAGATCTTGCGTGGAGCCCCAGATGGAGGGAGATTATCAGTGGTCTTGTATGTCTTCCATTTTCTAATAATTGCTCCCACAGTTGATTTCTTCACACCAAGCTGCTTACCTATTGCAGATTCAGTCTTCCCAGCCTGGTGCAGGTCTACAATTTTGTTTCTGGTGTCCTTTGACAGCTCTTTGGTCTTGGCCATAGTAGAGTTTGGAGTCTGACTGTTTGAGGTTGTGGACAGGTGTCTTTTATACTGATAACGAGTTCAAACAGGTGCCATTAATACAGATAACGAGTGGAGGACAGAGGAGCCTCTTAAAGAAGAAGTTACAGGTCTGTGAGAGCCAGAAATCTTGCTTGTTTGTAGGTAACCAAATACTTATTTTACTGAGGAATTTACCAATTAATTAATTAAAAATCCTTCAATGTGATGTTCTGGATTTTTTTTTTTCCTCATTTTGTCTCTCATAGTTGAGGTATACCTATGATGAAAATTGGAGACCTCTCTCATCTTTTAAGTGGGAGAACTTGCACAATTGGTGGCTGACTAAATACTTTTTTGCCCCACTGTATATTAGACAGCAGGGTGCATGATCAGAGATCACAATGTTATCATAAAAGCAGTTTTGAATCTTGGACCTTAATTCTGTGGAGATCAAAAAATAGTCAATATGTGAGAATGTCTTGTAGGTATTAGAATAACAAGAGTAGGCTTTAACTTGTGGTTTCATTTCTCTCCATATATCTAGCAATCTCAATTCTTTCATAAAATGATTAATGATCGTCCTACATCCATTGTGCGTACAGTCCAGTCCTGTTGATCTATCTATACCGGGATTCAATGTACAATTAAAATCCCCTGCTATTATATGTTGCCCTGTAAGTGATGATAAGATAAGAAATAAATTAGCAAAGAACTTTTGATCATCTATATTGGGACCGTATAAGTTCACCAGATTTATATTTTCTAATAACAAAGATCCTTGAATGATTAGATATCTTCCAAATTTGTCTCCAATTACATTTTTCACTTGAAATGGGACTGATTTATGTATGAGAGTCATAACTCCCCTGGCTCGAGATGAAAATGATGAGGTGAAAACACTTCCTTGCCATCTACTCCTAATTCTTTTTACATCCTCCTCTATTAGATGAGTTTCTTGTAAAAACACAATTTTTGAACCCATGTCTTTTATTTTATTCATAACTTGTTTAAGTTTTTTTAAATTTTGTAGACCTCTGCAATTCCATGAAGTTAAATTAAGATTAACGTTTTGGTTTATGATCAATAGGGAGTTTGGGATTACCTCGCAGTGTAAACATGCTCATACAGAGAAGCAAAAACATGAGTGGTTGAACATTCATCCTACAAACTACACACAAACAAATTCCCCCTTCCCACATTTGTGGTAATCCCCCCAAAATCAAAAGAAAAATTCCGTCTCCCAATATAGCCATCGACCGCTCCACACCCACGAGGAACAGCCAAAGCCACTCCTTCTTCATCCTCCCAATCACCCTAACTCTACTGCTTTTAATGACGTAACATTAACTCTCTTCTGTAGTTTTCCAACTTAACTCCAACATTTTTAGCAACTTTGTACATCATAGGTTTTTTTTTTTTAAATATATAATACAATCTATATTTTGTAAACTTGCTATTTGCTTCAGATCAGTTAGATGCCTGTGCAAATGCTTAAATATTCTACCTTATATTTTGTTCATGTTTAGCTCCCACCAGTCTCTTCTTGGATCTTCTTGATGAACTCCTGCATCTCCTCTGGGGTCTTGAAGATGTGTGTTCTGCCCCCATACGTGGTCAACAGTCTTGCAGGGTGAATCACTCCATGACGGATCCCAAGGTTGCGCAGCTCTTTATGTACGGGGTCAAACTGCTTCCTTAATTGTTGGATTCCTGTGGCCAAATCTGGGTAGAACCGCACCTGCTGGTCCTGGTGTTTAATTTCTCCTTTGGCTCGCGCAGCATTGGAGATCTTCATCCTGTCTCTGTAGCTGAGGAACTTCATAATTAGCGTCCTCGGTGGTCCCTTATCTCTCGGTGGGCCAATTCGGTGTGCGCTTTCTAGAACGACTGATGATTGCAGCTCCGCGTTGTTCAGCGCTTCTGGAATCCACTTTTCCAAAAAGGAACATGGGTCCTGACCCTCGGTTCTCTCCGGTAGACCCACCAGCCTCAAGTTGTTCCGTCTCGACCGGGACTCCAAGTTCAGGACATTATCTTCCAGACATTTTTTTTTTTTTTCCAAAGTGCGCACCTTTAATTGAAGGCCGGCGACATCATCCTCAGCACTGGATACTCGAAGCTCCACCTGCACCATTCGTTCCACACAATCACCCAATTCCTTTTTCATTCCCTCTATCGCTGCTATAATCCCATCAAATTTAGCGGAAAAGTCTGCTCTCATTGAGCTAATGGCAGCGAGCACCGCACCTGTGCCGTCGTCAGCAGTCACCGCACCACCGTTAGCTTCCTCCGCCGCCATATCTGGAACTTTTTCTGCTGCGCCACAGACGTGAAAGTCCGTTAGTTTGGACTGTTTCGGCGGTTCAATTTTTCCTCCACCTGATTTCCTAGCCTTAGGCTTCACCGGCATATCCTCGTCCAAACACTGGGATAGGTTCTGTTCCAAATAAGAGAGTTATATGCCGATTTTTTATCTCTAGGAGCAGAGCAGAGTGAGACCTGTCCTCTCACGTAGCCGCCATGACCGGAAGTCAACTTCATTTTATATTTACTTATTTTTGTAGGATGTCACTTGGGTTCTAAATATTTTATTGGGTTTTAGACCTTTGAGTTTTTTAACCTCTTTGACTAGTTTTTAACTTTTAATATGACCCTTCTCTCTTACCTCTGGTTTTTTCCCTCATCTCTTTGTCTTTTTATACCCTGATTGATGGAGCCTTGAGTATTTTTATCATGTTTATAGTCAGCTTCATGTGTGCCTGTGTTTGTGTCTATGTTGAATGTAATTAGTGGCTTGTAAATATGGATGTCACCAGACTGCAAAACAAATCTATCTACGGGTACAAATAAAGTAACCTGAACCTGAACCTGATTTTCATTGGTTAATTTTCATAGAATTTTTATTTATTATCACTTTTGTCAGATTCAAGTTATTTCTGTGACCATTGTCAGTTTTTCTTTCATTAACAGAGGGGTACCAACAATTTTGTCCACGTGTGTACACATATAAATATGCGGTTTTATGTGATACAGGGATTAAGGGTACATTTACAGGACAAACATTTTTTTGTTTTTGCACTGTTAAGCCCCATCTTTGGTATTTAAGATCCATAACGACTGCTTTCAGATCGACCCTATTTCACAGCACAGCTCAATCAGAATAGTGTTCCAGTAAATACAACTCCCTTTTCATGGAATCACTGATTTATGCCCATGATAGTAGCCACACACACCCCCATGTTGCTATGTAGAGAGCAATCAAATCAGTTTGTCATATGGAGGATATCTCAAGTGATCCATTAGGTGACTCTTTGCTAAATCCATGGCAATAAAAATCCTTCTGTTGAGACATAAAAAAGCAGTACTTTCTATTTAACAATTCTGAAAATCTAGTCAATTTTCAATTTTCACCATGACTTAGATTCCCACACTCATCCCAAATTGCCAGACTGACATCCGTTGTTAAAAGCATATGCCAGTGATCAAAGATAACGTGTGTCATTAGCAAGGGATTCACCTGAGATAGATACTGCAGGGACTCTGTATATAAGCTCTGATTGGGACATTTTCAGAGAACTGTCAACATGAGGCTACTGCCCTTCGTCCTGCTGCTGTGCTTGTTATGTGCATCACAGGTTAAGGCAGAAGATGGCAAAAATACTCTGAAGCTGTGCGGTCGGGCACTTCTGCGGGCAGTCGTGTACACCTGTGGAGGGTCCAGGTGGAGGAGACTGATGACGGAAGACGAGGCTCTGTCAGATGGTCAGTATGCACATGGTTCTGTTGCTACACCTTTGGTCTTATATGACATTTATTATGAAATAACTACACTACTGGTAATAATAAATGTTTGATATGTGTTGGCAGCCAACATAGAGCCAACCCTAAGGAGGACAGATGTGCCAGTGATGGATCGTTATTGGCGGGACCAAAACCAGGCCTTAATGAAAGTGTGCTGTCAACAAGGCTGTCAAAGAAGTGACTTATCCATGCTCTGCTAGAGGAAGAGCATCTCCAGGATGTCATCAGCCTGCCCCCCATCATTATTAAGTTGAAATCTTTCGAGTATATATATATATATATATATACAGTATAAATGTATACAGTGAGATGTAATTGGTTTTTCAGTGAGAGCATTAATAAAAAAAAAAAAACCCACTATCAGTTCTGGTTTGGAAAAGTTGTTTTATGTCTTTATATTCAATACAAAGAGCTCACTCAAAGTAAACACCGTAGACAGTTGCCACACCAAATAAAGAACTATTCTTGAAGGAGTAAGAGGCAAATGTGTCGTTAGAGGCATCCCACAGACAGCGGCTGCTGATTTGTATGCTCTGACCATTGAGCTGGCCAATGTGGACCAGGATGACAATTTTATATCTTGGGATTTTTAGATCCTTCACTTGGGATCTTATTACCTGGCAGACACAATAAAATAAATTTTTGTTTCAGTAAGTGAGTCATTTAAATGTATTCAGAAATGGCTAAATTTACTTTTATTTACCTCACTCAGTGTTTGTGTCATTTTCTGAGACCATTCATAGTCATACCTCTCCTGTTTGAGGTAACTGGTAAGAACATCTTTCAGTATGTCTGTGACAGCAGAAACAGGAAAACGCTTAAAAGGTCCTGTATTTTAAAAAAAACAAAGGAACATTAATAGAGCCGACCAGCAGTCCAATGCTTATGATGTATCAGCTGACATATACTACAGAACTTTTCCCTTAACATATTTTCATTCTTTGTATAGGGTGAAGCACACTATCAACTAATCACAGTGGATAACCTGACTCATTTAGATCAACATATGAGCCTGTTACTGACATGTCAGTCAGTACCGATGCTGTGATGCTGCAGTGGGATGAATGTTTCTCACCCAGCTGATAGGTGTTCTCCATTTTTGGAGGCTGGTGGACATTGTCATCATGGTGGCCCGCTTCCTCTGTATTGGACACAGTACTGACAGAGCTGAAAAACATGACAGATGGCTTTGGGAAGCTGTGGACTAACCTCTGAAAAAGAATTTTCAAAACAGCTGCATTGTGAATACATGCTCTGTATGTGTTCTAGTAGTTATTCCAATGATGACTGATGATTTTAAAAAAGATGGGGAAAAAATATAAGCCACTGAAGCCAGTACAGGGCTGTGTACTCACTCCTTAGTTTTACTGGTTGGTTCTTTTCCTCTGCCTCCATGACACCCATCTGAGGGCGCCTTTCCTGTCCTTTTCTCTTTTCTTTTGTCTTTAAACAGATCAGACATCACTGCTCGTCCTCCCTTTAGCCTGCTGGATAAGCTAAATACGGCGATTTTTCTAAATATGTATATAGTTACACGATCATAACTGCTTATAAAAAGCTCCTAAGGTTTTGTAGTTGCAAAAGGCAAATATTTTCAACACATTGGGAAATATTCAAAGTTTAAAAAGTTTAAGTTGCTAGCTTACGCCATTTCAATTCTCCTGTACGTCCTGAACGTATAGTAGTAGTGACAATAAAATCTTGAATCTTATAAAATCAACCTATAGCTGACGTTTATTCTTCACTGTTGCTTTATAAAGAGTAGAGTCAAACCTGTATTTTATGCACAAATAAGTTACGCAATCGAGTAACATATTTTTTTTTACCGTTCTAATCGACTCTTGAACCGCCGCACACCGAATAAATACAAGTCTATGGAAGACTTTGTTGTTGTCATAGCAACCACTAGTCACGTGGTGGGTGAGGCTACGTACAAAACGCGCCAACGCCACAAGGTGTGACGTCACTACGCCTGGAACTTTTTTCAAAGCTACAGAAAACTTTGTTTCCACTACTGACAAATGACAATGCGAAAGTTATTATTAATGTATGTTTTACATGTTCATAGTAACCATCAGTCTTGTTAATAATCTCTATAACTCAACTATAAGAGTTTATTGCAGTTTTAAATGTTGTTTCTCTGCGCACAATATGACTTACAAGGAAGTTTGTGCTGGTATGCATCCTTTCTTAAAAATGTCAAAATCCCATTTTCTGTCTTGACAGATGTTCAGTCTTCATAAAGATGCGTGCAATAATCTGCTACATATTATTTTATTACACGGTGCCTCATATTATGGTAAGAATAAGAGGAAAGAATTCTTTGTAAGGTTTTCAATGACTATTGTAGTCTATGTAGAAGAGCTTGGAATGACGAGGCGATGTGACTTATAAACCAAAGTTTATTATCAGCTTTGCTCCTCTAACAAGTCTCATCTAGTGCAGCAGCAGAAGTAAGAGAGCGAACACATTCAGCTCTACATACTTATACTCACACACAACAAAAGACATGCATACAAAGCTGACATCCCCCATTAACTTAATTATCCTCCTTTGTCTCCGTACCCCTCCACCTGGCCCTGGGAGGTCAGGGCGACCTATCTGGTCTCCACCGCAGTGCCTCGGATGCTCTTTGATCTTCACTGGCGGTTGAGACCCTTTGTCCTGTTCTGAGGTGTGAAGTCGCTTTACATTAATATAGACAGTCTATATTAATCATATATCCCATAACCTACATATGTATAAGCATGTGAGAATGTTTGGTGATTACATATGTAAAGCAACTTCACACCTCAGAACAGGACAAAGAGGTCTCAACCGTCAGCGGAGATCAAAGAGCATCCGAGGCACTGCGGTGGAGACCAGATCGATCGCCCTGACCTCCCAGGGCCAGGTGGAGGGATACGAAGACAAAAGAGGGGGATTAAGATAATGCGGGATGTCAGCTTTGATATGCATGTCTTTTGTTATGTGTAGGCATAAGTATGTAGAGCTGAATGTGTTCTTCCTCTATTCTACTTCTGCTTCTGCACTGAGATGAGACTTGTTAGAGGAGCGAAGCTGATAATAAACTTTGGTTTATAAGTCACATCGCCTCGTTATTCCAAGCTCCTCTACACTGGTGACCCTGACGCGAGGATGGACCAGAGGCGTTTCCCCGCGATTGACTCATCTGAGGCGACCCAGGCAGATGCCGGTGCCCATGCAGACAGGGGAACGGATGGAAGACGTTCCCCCACGGCAGAAGAGAGGGCTCAACCGAGCACCAGCCCCGCCGTGAGAGCAGAAGAAAGGTGCTCTCACCCGGCGGACACATCAAGGACGGTCCACACAAGCGCCGTCACCGTCAAGCTGCCAGAATTCTGGCAAGAAGACCCGAGCTCGTGGTTCCAGCAAGCTGAGGCTCAGTTTGCACTGGCGGGTATAACGGCGGACGAGACGAAGTTTTATCACATCGTCGCCAAACTCGACGCTGCCACGTCAAGATGCGCGCGGAGCATAATCCGACAGCCGCCCGCCTATGACAAATACAGAGAGCTGAAGGCGACCATCGTCGAGAACTTCGTCCCCTCAGCCGAGGAGAGAGCAGAGAAGATCCTGGCGATCTACGGCCACAGAGGATGCAGACCCAAGGCCCTCATGGAGGACATGCTGCAGCTCAAGGAGGAGGACAACGACAACTTCCTCTTCCAACACATCTTCCTCAGCACTCTGCCGCCACACATGAGAGGGACGCTGATCAACATGCGGTGCAGCACCCAGCAGGACTTCCGCGCGCTGGCCCGAGAAGCGCAGCGACTCACCAACGCCTGCAGGGAACAGGTGGCCACAGCAGCATCCGCAGATGCCCAGAGCAACGAAGAACCACAGACAACCGAGCAGAGCCCGCCCACCATGGCGGCAACATGACCAAGACGCAGCAGGCGGAACGACATCTGTTATTACCACCACTGTTTTGCCGAGGGGGCGTACAAATGCGTTCCCCCCTGCAAGTTCAAAAGTTCGGGAAAACGCCCAAACCGAGAACCGTTAACGGCTGCAGTTCTCGGCAAAAAAAATAAACTTCTTTATGTGACTGATGGACACACCGGCAAACAGTTCCTAATTGACACTGGAGCTCAACTGAGTTTTATCATGCCCTCCCACGCAGATCGGGCCATGGGCCGCCGGGGCAATGGAGCGATGGCAGCCAACGGCTCCATCATCGACACTTATGGTGAAAGGAATCTGCCCCTCTGCATTCAGGGCCGCAACTACAGATGGACATTTGTTGTAGCGGCGGTGAGTTTTAACTTGTTGGGCGCAGATTTTTTGTGTGCACATGGGCTATTAGTCGATCTAGCAAATAGGCGCTTGGTTAATGCACTGTCATTTGCTTCTATTCCCTGCTCAGCTCGAGTTTCTCCACCACCCGTGCAGGCCAGCGTCACTACAGCAGGAGGTAAGTTTGATCAACTCCTCACCCAATTTCCAGCACTCACAATTACCAAATTTTCAGCTACAGTGGCTAAGCATGGGGTTGAACACTTTATTCCCACAACGGGCCCACCCGTATTCGCCAAAGCTCGGCGCTTAGATGCGACCAAGCTCGCCATAGCTCGGGACGAGTTTACCACCCTTGAAAAACTAGGCATTATCAGACGCTCAAAAAGCCCCTGGGCATCACCACTACACATGGTCCCGAAATCCGATGGTTCTTGGAGACCGTGCGGCGATTACCGCAGATTAAACAATGCGACAGCTCATGACCGCTACCCAATTCCTCACATCCAAGATTTTTCACTATATCTGGCGGGTGCCCGCATTTTTTCTAAAATAGACCTGGTCCGTGGCTATCACCAAGTCCCCGTTCGAGCGGAAGACATTCCTAAAACAGCTGTAATAACCCCCTTCGGTCTTTTTGAATTTTTGCAGATGCCTTTCGGCCTCAAAGGCGCTGCTCAAACCTTTCAGCGGATGATGGACGCGGTATTACGCGACCTCCCTTTCGTGTTTGTCTACCTCGACGATATGCTGGTAGCCAGCTCGTCGGAGGAAGAACACGAACAGCATCTCACTATGGTTTTTCAAAGACTAGAAGAGCACGGGTTAATAATCAATCCAGCCAAATGCAAATTCGGCGTGCAACAAATTGATTTTTTGGGACACAGAGTTTCACCGAAGGGGGCAGTTCCACTGCCAGACAAAGTTCGCGCAGTAAAAAGTTTTCCACGGCCACAAACGGTCAAATCGCTGCAAAAAATTTTGGGAATGGTTCATTTTTACAACCGTTTCCTCCCCCGTGCAGCTCAACTCATGCAGCCCCTATATGACGCGCTCAGAAAACAAAAGCCTTCCAACGCGGTCGAATGGACCCCGGAGCGCGAATGCGCCTTCGCGGAAGTAAAAAGTGCCCTAGCTAATGCCACATTGTTGGTTCATCCTGATCCCTCGGCCCGCATTGCACTAACCACAGACGCTTCAGACCTGGCCATAGGGGCGGTTGTAGAACAACACGTTGGCGGAACCTAGCAACCTTTGGCATTTTTCAGCAAATCGTTAAACCAAACTGAGCGCAAATACAGCACTTTTGACAGGGAGCTGCTAGCGCTTCATTTATCCATCCGCCACTTCCAGTTCTGGTTAGAGGGGCGGCGTTTCACGGCTTTTGTAGACCACAAACCGCTCACCTTTGCGATGGCTAAAATTTCAGAACCATGGTCAGGCAGGCAACAAAGACAGCTAGCTGCAATTTCAGAGTTCACCACAGACATTCGACATGTGGCAGGCAAACTTAACGTGGTAGCAGACTGCCTCTCTCGCGCTGTGACATCGCCAGAGCGCGAGGAGACAGATTATACTACCTCAGCCGCAGAACTCTTCGCCAACGCGGACACATACGCGCCCCCAATCCACGTAGGGATAGATTATGCAGCCATGGTGGAGGAGCAAAGTAGTGACGCAGACGTGCGCGCACTCCTGTCTGGACCAACAGGGTTAAGGCTGGAGGAAAGGGGTTTACGTGACGGTGTACCCCCCTAATATGCGGCATCTCAACCGGCCGTCCTCGCCTGGTAGTCCCAGCTGCATGGCGCCGCCGTATTTTCGACTCAATTCATGCCCTCGCGCACCCGGGTGTGCGCGCCTCGGTTAAAATGGTCGCCGAAAAGTTTGTGTGGCCCGGCCTGCGCAAAAACGTAAAAGAATGGGCAAAAACTTGCATGTCTTGTCAGCGCGCCAAAATACACAAACACACAAAAGCTCCTCTAGAGCCTTTTCGCATCCCAGCTAGAAGGTTCGACCACGTTCATGTCGACCTCGTGGGACCACTACCTTCCTCCCAAGGTTTCACACATCTGTTAACAATGATAGACCATACTACGCGCTGGCCTGAGGCGGTCCCTCTGGCGTCAACCACAGCGGAGGAAGTCGCTCGCGTTTTTTTGACAAACTGGGTGGTACGTTTTGGCGTCCCATCGGACATCACGTCCGATAAGGGGCCTCGATTCGTCTTGGAGCTTTGGTCAGCCATGGCCAGCAGCTTAGGAGCGACAATTCACCGCACCACCGCTTATCACCCTCAGGCTAATGGGTTATGCGAGCGTTTTCACAGATCTTTAAAGGCCGCCCTCAGAGCCTCACTAACAGATACAAATTGGGTAAATAAACTTCCCTGGGTTTTATTGGGGTTGCGTGCTGCGCCTAAAGAGGATCTAGACGCCTCCCCAGCAGAATTAGTTTTTGCACAACCTCTCAGGCTCCCAGGTGAATTTTTACCAGAGAACCCAGAGCCAGGGCATCTTCCTGCCCCAAGGCTTTTAGGCAGCAACGGTCCTGACACTCTCCCCGGACCGGCACATCACTCTTTTCCACGGGTTTTTGTCCCCCAAGCTTTAAAAAACGCTGAATTAGTTTTTGTTAGGCATGAAGCTTTAAAACCAACCCTCCGTCCACCATACGATGGACCTTTCAGAGTGCTGGAACCTGGTGATAAGCATTTTGTGCTTGATTTAGGGGACAGAAAAGAAACAGTCAGGATTGACAGACTTAAACCTGCCTTCTTGTTGAGAGACGAACCTGCACGGTTGGCGAGAGCACCTCGGCGGGGTAGACCCCCCAAGAGAAAAGACTCAGCCCCCCTGCAGAGAACAAATAATCACTCTCCTCCCCAAGCTGCAGATTCCTTACAGGAAGGTCCCACCAGGACGCCCAAGCGGACCCACAGCAGATTCGGGAGAAGATTAAAACCCAGACGGCACAGGGACTGATGCAAACTACTCAAAAGTTGTTCACTAATTGTGCTGTAACAGTTTAAGACTGACTTGTGATATTACTACACTGTTATGATTACCACTGAATTCTCTACAGGAGCATAGCTGCTGGAAAGTTTCTTCCTTGTCAAGAGGTGTAGCAGTTAGTATGTCATAATAATTATCTTAAACTGTGAATTTTTCTATTGTCCTTTTCTTAGTCGTTTGGGGGGGGGCTGCGGTCTATATTAATCATATATCCCATAACCTACATATGTATAAGCATGTGAGAATGTTTGGTGATTTCATATGTAAAGCGACTTCACACCTCAGAACAGGACAAAGAGGTCTCAACCGTCAGCGGAGATCAAAGAGCATCCGAGGCGCTGCGGTGGAGACCAGATCGATCGCCCTGACCTCCCAGGGCCAGGTGGAGGGATACGAAGACAAAGGAGGGGGATTAAGATAATGCGGGATGTCAGCTTTGATATGCATGTCTTTTGTTATGTGTAGGTATAAATATGTAGAGCTGAATGTGTTCTTTCTCTTTCTACTTCTGCTTCTGCACTGAGATGAGACTTGTTAGAGGAGCGAAGCTGATAATAAACTTTGGTTTATAAGTCACATCGCCTTGTTATTCCAAGCTCCTCTACAAGTATGACTGTTCACTGTTGACTTCAGATTGTCCTTGTGAAGCAATCTTTATTTTGTAGCATCTTATGAGCTTTGAATCAAGTCACATTATCTTCATCAGTATGCATGAACTACAACAAATGTTCAAAGTTCTGTTTTGTTAAGAACAGTTCAAGGGGTGCAGCTGACCTTGGTGAAGTTTTGTGGAAATCAGGTTAAGTGATATACTAACAAATATGCTCTGCACAGTTTAATATACGGTCATATTTTTAAAAAAGAGATGAATAAATGTTTGCATTTCCTCATCTTTATTACCAAGTAAAACAGTTATTACATTATATCGACTTTTTTCTTATATTTACTTTCAAAAATCTTTGGATGGGAAATTTACATGAAATGTTTGCATATTCTGATTCTAATGCAGTGAAAGAATACATACGTACAGCCAAAAGGAGTCGTAGAAAAAATAAACTTACAGAAAACCTCTGATATTGGAATATTAGTGTACACTTCAAAATAAGGCAAATAAAAATAGAAGCATTGTGATTTTTTTCTCCTTGCAAAACGGAAAGATCCACATCTCTTTGTGTGGATTAAATGTTACACCAGGGTCCTGAACTGTGAGCCAACGCAATAAAACATTCTAGATAATGTGAGACGCACAAGAATGAGTTTTATGGAGAAAGTTTAAGATGAGTTTTGTGTGTGTGAGTCAAACATAGATGGATGTCAAACACCTAGTTGATGCACAGGGTGGGTATTTCAACGAAGACGTGCCAGATGCACTGAGAGTGATCATCTAAAGGTACATTAACAGCAAAACAGAGAAAAAAGCCTCTCACAACACACTTACACGGTAAGACAGGGATCATGAACTTACTGAAATGGATCAATCAGTATTGCATTGGTAGGACTGGTGATGGACAAAATGCAAATTTCATGCAACGCCATTTGGAGTTATTCATCAACGGTAACACTTCTGTTTGTACAAGAAACCCACACTAAAGAGAGTGCTGCTGTGCAGAGGTGGGTAGAGTATCTAGAAACTCTACTCAAGTGATTGATTAATTCATTACTTAAGTAAACTCCTCAAAAAAGTTTGAAAAAGTTATTTCAGTCAGTTATTTCTCCACTTTAATAATTCTGACTGGTATTGTATTTTATATCGTTGAAAAGCCCAATCAGTCACCTTGACAATGGAGTACAACTTGTAAGGATTATATATTTGTGGAATGAGCAACACAGCTAAATGCATGGGAAGTGCCTCCAAAGAATTTACCAAAAATCCTGTCATATTCTCCTGTTGGTATTCACTCTCGTTTTGACCTGCTTGATGGACTGGATTACACTCTGTCACAGCAGTAAGGAAAAAACAATACGAATTTACTGGACTTTTTTTTTTTTTTTTTACACTTTATTCATTTTACACTGTCAGGGACCTCAGTAGCGTGGAAGATCCATACACAGCCACAACAGCTTGGCACCTCCTCCTCACGCTGGTCACATCTTTCTGTGGGATGGCATCCCATTCCCCAACCAGGAGTTGTTGAAGGTCAACCAGCATGCTCGTGTTGGTCACTAGTCTCGCACATACAGCACGCCCAAGCTGATGCCACAAGTGTTCAATTACACCTGTGACTGGCACGCACCTGGCAGCGCTTGAAGCTCAGAACAAGAGTGAATACCAACAGGAGAAGAATGCAGGGGATTTTGGCCAGTTTTTGAGGGGCGCTACCCACATGTTTAGCTGTGTTGCTCATTCCACGAATGCAGAATCCTTACAAGTTGTACCTTATAGTAAAGGTGACTAATTGGGCTTTCCAGTGATATAAAATACAATACCAGTCGGTATTATTAAAAGAGAGAAATCAATGACTGAAATAGCATTTCCAAACTTTTTTTTTTTGAGTTTAGAAATACAAGTAGTGACCAAAAAATTTACTTGAGTAAGAGTAAGAAAGTATCTAGTAAAACAGGCCTACTTGAGTAGTGAGCTATGACCTCACTCTTATCAATTTATGAAGTCTTTATAATATATAATAATAAAATCTGTGACTCTTTTCTCATATATTTTGGACTTTTTCTCATAGTGATTTTCTAGCAAATTTGTGAGGTTTTACTCAATTTGTGACATTTTCTTGTTGATTTATAACTTTTTTCACAGATTTGATATCTTTCCTCATAAATTTATGCCTTTTCATATAAATTTAAATTTTTTTACACAAATATGCAGCATTTTACTCAAATTTGCGACTTTTCTTGTACATTTAATTTTTTAAAATTTCTCCATGTTGTAAATTTAGACTTCACTTAAATGTGTAAACCTGTGGAAAATACAATATATATACCATCCACACATATCTTCTAATGGGATTCAAATCATGTCATACTGTATGAAGAAACTGTAAACTGCAATAAATTAAATATTTTCATGAACAGCTTTGTTAAAAATAAAAATATTTAATTCTTCTGGACAAAGTCAAATTTCTGTTTTACTTTTCAGTTATCGTAACAAAGAACACCTAATTTTTCCTTCATTATTGTACTCAAGTAAGATTAAAATGTATCCTGCAATAAAATTAGTCAGTAAAATAACATTTTGTGAAAAAGTTACTTGAGTAAATGTAACGAGTTACCACCCACCTCTGTTTATGTCCTATTATGCAGAACCAAATGCAGTTGAGTGCTGACATCAACAAACCAAGAGACAATCACAGATATCCATATGCTCAGAGAAAATTTTCAAACATAGCTTTTCTTTTATGTACACTTTTTACACTTGAGTTTTTTTTTTTTTCAATATTGCTATTAGAAAATGATAAAACACGTATGCAACACGGAGCGGCAGGAAGGAAAAAAGTGGGTAAAAACAGGGACAGAAATAGTGCCGTCTTTTCTGTGAAATGCTTTTTTCCATTGCTTGGCCACATCCAACATTTTCAAGCAGTTCATCAACCCAGGATCTTCTAGGTCAGGGATCGACAACCTTATTATGGAAAGAGCCATTTTGGTCACAAATATCTGGAGCCACAAAACATATTTGGGCCTGAAAGTAAAACAGTTGAGTATAACTGCCATCACTAGTTAGATTTTATTTCATTGTAAATGTGCATATTTTCACTCATAAATTAGCATCTTTTGTAGCAAAGTGGTGGCTTTTGTAAATGTACTGTTTTTCATTCCTTGAACCAGACCGCTGATGACGGAGTAGCTCATTCTGGCTTGATGAAATCATCTCGAGAAAGCTCAGCTCTCCTGACTGTTGACCTTAAACACAACCTGGATTCAGACCCAACTGCGGATCATTGTGAGTGAGTTTAGTGAGCATCAAGGCAAAAGTATAACTCGCAACTCCAAAGAAATGTGTACGGATGGATGCCACACCATCGCATTAGCTGCTTTCGGCTTCACTGGAATGAGCTAATAAAACTGAGCTACGGTTTTCTCATAAAGTTGCTGGGGAGTTTCCTAAAACTTTGGATTTTTTTTCTTTTATTATTGTTTTCTCTTAAATTCACAACTTTTCTTGTAAATTTGAGACATTTATTCTTTTTATTTTTTTTTCAAATAATCTGGCAACTCGTCACTTTGAAATGTTTTATTTATCAATTCCTACATTTGAATATTCTTGTAAATTTGAGGTTTTTGTGCTCACTAATCACTCAGCCCTTTCACTAGCACGCACCCACTGTGAGGCAGCTTTTAGTTACTACAGCCCATGTCTGTGGAACAACCTGCCAGAGAACAGGAATGCCGAGAATGTTCATGTTTTTAAAAGCAGGCTCAAGACCTACTATCTTAACCTTGCTTTTGATTAGTTTCCTATTTTAATTGTCTTAATTTATGATTTCAAATCTATTTTATGTCACAATTACTTATCTTACTGTGAATTATTAATACTTATGAATATATGCCTGTTTGACTGTATTTAAGTGTTGCTCTCTTCTTCTAGTCATTTTAACTGCCTAACCTTTTTATCAGCAAATTATTTTATTTATCAGTGATTTTTATTTTATTTTATTTTTTTATGACCCTGTCCAAGCTTCAGCGTTTCCTCATAGGGAGCCCTCCCACAGGGAACTGTGCCTGTTTTCTGGCTGATGGGTGCTGGCCTGTGATTGCCCTGATCTGCCTGGCTCAGGGGATCGTACACTGCGGCACCACACCTGCAGTGTCAGCCCCTCAGATTGGACTTGGGCGGTCTCAGAGGTGGTGTTCCTGTGGCTATGGACTTGGCACTTTCCCTGCTGGTGATGGCTCCCTAGTGATGGTGCTTCCACACATGGATCCTTGGTGCCCAGCCACAAGTCATAAGTTTTACACTGACGAAAGTTTCTTTGTGTGCGTGGTTAATTGTGTTTTATTTCAATGTGTGAAGCCCTTTGTGTTGCATCTTTTTGTATGAAAAGTGTTGTATAAATAAAGCTCTGATTGACTGATTGATTGACTAGTCTAAGGATCACTTTTAGTAATAAGTAGGTATTTTTCTCTTATATTAGCAGCTTTTTTCTCATAAACTTTTGAGTTCTTTTAACTTGTATATTACATCTTTAATTGCACAAATTTGTGATTCTTCACTGCTTAATTTGCAGCTTTTTCTATAAATTGATTTTAGTAAATTTGTGATTTTTACATCTTTGTTCATAAATTTGTGACTTTTTTATGGCATGTTAAATGTGTTATTGTAATTTTATTTAAAGTTACATTCTTTATCACGACTTTGCAAATTTGTGGCTTTTTAATAAGTTGCTGACCTTATCATAAATGTAGTACTTTTTTCTTATAAATACAAGGGTTTATTGGTTCATTTGTGTTTGTGTGGAGACTAAATATGTAATGGAATATCCCACCTGCCAAAGTATCTGGTAAGAGTGGCTGAGCTTCCAGTGCATTGAATTTGGTGATGGGCCAGTACTAACATCAACCCAACCCCAACTCCCACATGCAGGTTGAGACCTCTGCTCTAGATCTCTCTTGCGATTTAAACTTTCTACTCCTCAACATATGGCACTCTCACATCTGTCACATCTAGTGATAGCAGCAGCTACTGTTATTCACTCAAGTATTGCCCAATTAGAATGCAGCTTCACCAAAAGAAACAAACAAACAAGCAAACAAACAAAAAACACTACCATGACACTATAAAAAACAAGTAATATGCGATATCTGCTGAACCTCACCATTGCACTTGCCCATAGTGATAATTTACCAATTTTGTTCTTCACAGGTTTTTGCTTAGAATAACAGCTCTCAGTTGACATGACTCTCAGTAGTGTTAAAGGCTGCGTGTGTTCAAGAATGGCGTTAAGTATTTGCAACAATCCCGAGCTCAGAGAGAAAAATAATACAGGATAGCTTCAAGATAATTCACTTTCTCTCTCACTTTAGTGCACAGCAAATATCTCTGAAAATCAAGTCATTGTATCCCTTTTTAAAAACGTGTTTTCATCAGATTAAAATAGCTTCATACGTAACATGACCTGTACATAGATAACAATACAAGTATTAATTTAATGTTGCATTACCAAGAAAATAAACTTGATCTTTGAGTATAGAAACATATATATCAACCAAATGGCTCCCAAAAGGTGCTCGAGACTGGTGCATCAACATAACTCCATGTTAAAAAGCACCTTCAGATTCAAAGTGCTGTTAAAACGATCACCTTTAAGATTGAAAGAACAGCATGTGACACATTTAAAAAGGTCCAAACACAAGAATAAACTGAGCTTGGATGACAATAAAGATGTTCACACAAGCTGGAGACAAACATACGAGTAGAGCGGGAACAGTAAATCAGATGTAATCAAAATCTTACTGGAATATTACCTACACTATGACTCCCCCCCCACCTCGTTTAGGATTGCTTCACATTATTTTGTACAGTGCATTTTCAGTGACAGACAAAACAAAGTGAAGTGAATAAAGTTTTTGAGTAAAGATTATAGGAACAGAGACTCATTCCTTCCCTCTATTTCACTCTAAGCTCCTATGTGTTCCCAGAGCCAAAAACTAATGATTTGTATCTACTTGCATAAACTCAGCAGCAGTCCGTCTACTGAACATTTTGTTGTAAAGTCAAACACCTGTACGTGTTGGGATTTGTTATTCTAATATACCTTGACCTTTTACTCCTATGGTTGCTAAAGATTCTTGAATGTACTAAATGTAGGATGATGGGTAATCTTCACAGTCAAAAGCCAGCGATTCTCCTGGTTCTGCTCACAAACGGCTCCACTAATTATCGGCCAAATATTTCCCTGTGGGATAAAGAAAAAACAATGAAAAGAGTAGAAAGAGGAAATGTTCACCCCTGGAAGTCTGAGTGCATTTAGATAAATAAAGCAAAGGATACAGTTAACAACTTTTATTTCTTATCCTCTCACTGACCTGCTGCAAATCTCTTCTTGACCAATGATAGCCGGTAACCGGTCCCGACCAGCTGGATGTCACAGCCAGACAGGGTGCTGCCCTCACTGGTGAACTGCACTGCCAGCTGGGAGGGCTTACAGGGACCCTCCGTCATCTGGAACCGGCCCAGGAGAGCCCCTACTCCTGTACAGCACACAATGGGAATATTTGTGTAATAAAGTATTTTAAAAGAGACAAGGAAGGATGAGACTGAAAAAGATGAACACTTGCCTCCATTTTCAGACCTGTGAGACAGGCTTGTGATTTTCCACTCTATCGTCTGCTGCTCTGGATTCCTTTAATGAGAAAATATTTCCATGAACAGGTGGTGACGTGTGTCTGGTATTCAACATGGGGAATACACTGGTATGTGCCACACTTCAACTTCTCAGCCCAAAAGTGAGTTGAAGTGATTCTGAGTGTTCTTCATGCACACTGAAACACTATGTTAATATCCTCAATATTCACCTACCATTGAACCAGTAACAATATGCACAGAGGATGTCACTACAGTGAAGACCATCACTATGCGGGGAAACCATAAGCCCTGGATGACCGCAGAGGTGCGCTCGCTGCTTACAGCCAGAGATGCAGCCTTCAGAGCAAAGGACAGGATCGCCCTCGGCTCAGCCAGGTCTGCGCTCTCAAAGGGAATTAAGACGGCGAAGCGTGCCTATGCGGAGAAAATCCAGGGACACCTCTGTGACACTAGGAACACCAAGCAGATGTGGCAGGGAGTTCGGACACTGACGGGCTATAAGTCTAGGCAGGGGGTCGATGATAATGACGCTTCACTTCCAGACAGGCTCAACAACTTCTTTGCACGTTTTGAAGCATCAAACCCGACAATCAGAGGGAGGGCTGGCCCACCCCCACCATCGGTCGGACCAGCTTTTACCATCAACACAGCGGACACACGGAAGACCCTAACCAGAGTCAACCCACGTAAAGCTGCAGGTCCGGACAACATCCCGGGACGTGGGCTTCGAGACTGCGCGAGCGAGTTGGCAGATGTACTGACTGACATTTATAACATCTCCCTGAGTCAGGCCATCGTTCCCATATGCTTCAAGACCTCTATCATTGTACCGGTGGCAAAGAAACCAGTTGTGTCTTGTCTGAATGACTATCGTCCTGTTGCACTGACACCAATTGTGATGAAGTGTTTTGAACGGCTTGTCAAACCACACATTACAGCCTGCCTCCCTGCATCACATGACCCGCTCCAGTTGGCATATCATTCAAACCACTCCACGGAGGATGCTATAGTCACCACCCTGCACTCTGTCATCACCCACCTGGATCAGAAAGACACCTACACCAGACTCCTGTACATTGATTTCAGTTCAGCATTCAACACCATTATTCCCCAGAGACTGATGGAGAAATTACTCCTTCTTGGTCTGAACACCGCCACATGTCTCTGGATCCTGGATTTCCTGACTGAGAGACCTCAGTCTGTCCAGGTTGGAAACAACATCTCCAACTCTGTCATGCTGAGCACCGGATCCCCTCAAGGCTGCGTACTCAGTCCACTGTTGTTTACACTTCTAACACATGACTGTGTATCCAGACATGAGGGGAACCAGATTATTAAGTTTGCAGATGACACCACGGTGGTGGGACTTATTCAGAGAGATGAGGAATCAATGTACAGGGAAGAAGTGAGAGACCTGGAGGGCTGGTGGTGCTCAACGTAGACAAAACGAAGGAGATAATTATCGACTTCCGGCGGTCACAGCCTGAACACGTCCCCCTCAGCATCGGCGGCGGTTTAGTGGAGAGAGTGGAGAACGTCAAGTTCCTTGGAGTGCAGATCTCGCAGGACCTAACCTGGAGCAAGAATTCCTTGGGGATCAGGAAGCGGGCCCAGCAGAGACTGCACTTCTTGAGGAAACTCAAACAGGCCTCTCTCCCCATCTGCATCCTCAGGACCTTCTACAGAGGTGTGGTGGAGAGTGTTCTGATGTACTGCATTGCTACATGGTACTCCAGCTGCAGTATGTCAGACAAAAAAAGCCCTGCAGAGGATAGTTAAGGGAGCCGAGACGGTAATTGGAGTCTCCCTCCCCTCTGTCCAAGAACTTTTTCAGAACCGTTGTAGGAGCAGGGCACTGAACATTGTCAAAGACCGTTCTCACCCTCTGCATAAACACTTTGAACTTCTGCCATCTGGCAAACGATTCTGGAGCATCAGAGGCAGAACCACCAGACTGATTAACAGCTTCCTTCCACAAGCTGTTACGATGCTGAACAGTTGATCCGGAATCTCTCGTATACACTACTGCACCTTATGCAGTAGTGCATAAGGTGCACTACTGCACATTATGCACTACTTATGCACTACTGCACATTATGCACTACTACTACTCACACTACTGCACATTATGTACATTATTTGGATATTACAGTTAGTTAGCTTTTTTTTTTTAAGTATGTCTCAGGGATGCGTAAATGCATGTGGTGGGGTGTGGGGTGAAGATATGTGTGTGTGTCTTAAATCATGTTCTTTAACTTATATGGATGCCGAGAGTAACGCAGTTTCATCTTACCTGCACTACTGTTGTATGTACAGCAATATGACAATAAAGGTTGATTTGATATATAACTTTATAATACCACCTTAGAATAATAATAATAATGATAATAATAATAATTTAGATTTACGTATATAGCACCCTTCAAGAAACCCAAGGGCGCTTTACAACCCTCACCCCTCCAAAAAAGAAGCGCAGAAGACGGTTCTTGTAAGTGATTCGGGATTTGACCGGGAGTGAGCCAGTGGAAATTTGAGGGTGAGGTGATTTGTTACCAGAGCTTGGTGCATGTTAAAAATCTGGCAGCTGAGTTCTGGACATACTGGAGCCTGAAGGCTTTGCTGGGAATCCCATACAGAACCCCATTACAGTAGTCCAGCTGGATGGTGGCAAAGGCATGGATGAGGGTCTCAGCTACAGAGTGATGACCAAAGTCAAGAGATGTTCTTGAAGTGGTAAAAAGCTGCTTTGGTGACAGATTTAATATGAGCCGGAAATGAAAGCGTGGAGTCCAAAATAACACCCAGGTTGCAAGCTTTGGGGGAGATGGGGCAACCGTCAATATTATTGAGTAGAGCACCAATTTTCCAGAGCAGGGATTATTACTGTTGATCTTGTATAGATTAGATAACAACCAAGTTTAAGTGTCATGCAGACAGTTGTGGGCGGAGCTGGGTGGAAGGTGTGGTACTGGAATAAAGTTTTGTGTCGTCAGCATAATAGTGGAAGCAGGCACCATGGCGGTGGATGATCTGACCAAGAGGATCACCATTTCTATTTTTTATCTTATATTTTCCCTTTTTTTCCTCTCATGTGTTATAACAGCTTGTTAATTATTTTTAAATCCTTTATTAGTTAGGTTTATTTAAAAAGTGGTACAATTTTCACTATGAATAGATTTTGAGAAAATTATTTAGAATATGCTCTTCAAAAAGCAAGGAGACACAGAAAGAGATGACGTGAAACACTGCGCAACAGAAGGCAATATAGCAGCAGATTAAACCTTTGGTGGCCAAAGGTGCTGCAACAAAGTATCAGTTTAAGGGTGTGCACATTTATGCAAACAGGTTATTGTAAGTTTTTTATTTTCCCCTTAAAAGATTTCAGTTTGTTTTTCAGTTGGGTTGTACAGATTATAGGTCACATTAATGGTGGAAAAAGTTTTGAAATGATTTATCTAGGTCTCTTTTTTACATCACAAAAACTTGGCATTTGAACAGGGGTGTGTAGACTTTTTATATCCACTGTACTTTATAAGGCATTCTGATGCTGACCTTTGACCTTGCAATCCCAAAACCACATTCACACTTCAGGATCACAGGATGAACCTGTGTACCAAGTTTGGTGGCCCTAGCTTTACTCGTTGTATAGTAATAAGGCATAAGGAATGTTAACCTTGACCTTTTGACCCCAAACCCATAGTCTGAGGTCAGAATTCCAAGATGAACCTGTGTACCAGGTTTGGTGGCCCTAGCTTTACTTGTTTTATAGTAATAGTGCAACTGCAATGTTAACTTTGAACTTTGACCAGTTGATCCCAAACCCATAGTTATGTGAGGTTGTAAGTCACCCAAGATGTTTATTAGATACAACTCCTGTGTCGATTTGAAAAGCCAACATCATTTCTTTCAGTAGTTACTGTGTTTAGAAGGTTTAGGGAAAAATCTAACTTCTGACCTTTGACCTCGAGGTCATTCGATGAGAGTGAAATTGCAATATGCGCACGATCAGAGTATCAAACCATGGTACTAAGTTTCAAAACAATCGGACCAAAACTGTAGGAGGAGTGGATTTCACAGCAGTGGGACAGGCGGACAGACGAATGGATGGACTGACCCATAACAGTCCTGGTACACAATAATCAGCCCACCTACTCCCCAGTACCCCATTACTATTAATAACCAAATGGTAGGAAAAGTAGACAGTTTCAAATATCTTGGAGTTACATTGGACAATAAACTTACTTTTGACCAACACACCATGGATATTCAAAAATGGAGTCACCAGAGATTATCAGTCATTCGTAAGCTCACTGGACTTCATGTTGCTCCACACCTCCTTCTGTTATTATATCAAAGCATCATCCAACCCATTCTATTGTACTGTTCCACCTGTTTTTATAACATGCTCTCTGTTAAAAACCGGACAAAACTCACACGTATAACGAGTACTGCTAGGAAAATTATTGGTCTGCCCACACCCAACCTCACTGAGCTTAATAACAGGGCCATTACACGCATTGCAATCTCAACAGAACAGGACTCTACACACCCACTACATGAATATCTCACTCCATCGCCCTCAGGATACAGGTACTGGACATTAAGATACAGAAGGGCTTGCTTTGGGAAAAGCATGATCCCTGCAGTCATAGCTGCCTTAAACAACAGACTCCGCTGAGTGTGTCCTGGTTCACTGTACTATTCTGTTTTTGTCTTGTAAGTGTTTACCTACCTTTGTTATGGGTTGTTATTGCCTGTCTATTATGGGGAGTTCTAATGTGCAGGTCTGTGAAAAAGAATTTCCCCTCCGGGACAATAAAGTCTAAAGTCTAAACATAATCCCCCTTCAATCTTCGCCCAAAGGGCTCTTTGACCCCTTTGGGCTTCGACCAGCGGGGGATAACAAACAACTGGCTGTGACCAGGTGAAGTTTAAGTTTAAAGTAATCATGTACACCAACACCATGAGACAGTTCTAGTACTACAGCAGAGACCATGCTCTGCAACAGCAGCTAAAACAGTTCATGAAAAGGTATTTTTGGGAACCAGAATGAGAACTCTGAATGTGAATGCAAAAAACCCCACCCATGTCCCTGGTACTCAGAATGTATAATCTAAAAGTTGAAATGACATGTAGTCATCTCTTGTGATCTTTGACACTGACTTGAACCTGGATTTCAGACATACTGGTGGATTACTGTGTGTGAGCTTGGTGAACATCCAGGCAAATGTCACGGAGGACAATCATGGACAGTCAGCCAGACAAACAGAAAGGCAGGCAGACAGAGAGAAGATGGACGGCTGTAGAAACATGGCATAAGCATGACTGGCCTTCACTGGAATTAGCTAAAAACTAAAATAACATCAAATTTAACTTTGGATGGACTTCCGGGATGATGGCGGACAGACATAATGCTTAAACAGAGAGCTCTCCCTAGCCGGATTAAAAATCATCGGTAAATGGCCAACTCGACATAAACGGATCAATAAACCAAGGGATGAAAACACGAAGGAGCCGGGCACACGGACAAAAGCAGGGTAAAATTAAAGAATTCCTCTTCAACAACGCAGGAGAAACCGCTGAACACGAGGCCCAAAAAAACGAGGTGACTGCAGCAGAGAAAATGGAGGACGCCAAACTCGATACCATGAACACTGGCTTCGCCAATTTAGGTAAAGAGTTAAAAGACTTCAAGCGGCAACTACAACAGGATTTAGCGGCTCTTAAGGAGGAGCTGAAAAAAGAGATGAAGGAGGAAATTATGGGCCTCCGAAGAAAAATGGAGCGCAAACTAACAGAAAACATGGAGGAGCTGCGCTCTCAACGGGCGTGTATGACAGAAGCACAGGCCCGAATATCGGAGCTGGAAGACTGGAAGACCGAGGCAAGCGAGCAGCTGCAGACCCTGACGGCACAAACACAGAGGATGCAGGAAAAAATAACCGACCTGGAGAGCAGGTCCAGACGGAGCAATATACGCATCTTCGGGATCCCAGAGGGCATTGAAGGCAACTCGATGACGAAATTCATGGATCAGTTCTTTAAAAAAGAGCTTGAGCTGCCCGGTGAAGCGGATCTGCAGATTCAACGAGCGCACAGAGCCTTGGCACAGAACCCGAAGCCAAACTCTCCACCCAGGTCAGCTGTGGTAAACTTTCTGAAATATGATGTAAAGGAAAGAATCCTGACACAAGCGTGGAAAAAAAAGATACGAATCGGCGACAAGCAGATATTCTTTGATCCTGACTACCCGACAGAAATTGTGCAGCAGCGAAAGAAATATGCCAACATTAAAAAAACGCTGAAAGAGAAAAAAATTAGATTCCAAACGCCGCTAACGAAGATGAGGATTCACTGGGAGGACGGCGTAAAAACCTACAACACGGCCAGAGAGGCAGCGCGGGACATGATGGAGCGGGGCTTTGTGGTGAGTGTGCCGGAGGAAGCGGCTGGAGCACCGGCGGCACTGAACGCATCACGACAGCCGGAGTGGAGGCGAGTGAACGGCAGAAGAAGGGGGAGAGACGTGGAGCAGCGGGCCCAGGAAAAACTGCAAGGCTTTCAACTGAAAGCCTAGATTATAACAAAGATTAAGAAAGGCACAGAAGAAATGAAGGCCAAGAAGACAAGGTAAAAGAGAAACAAATGGCTAGGAGAGGTTTAAGTGATTTTTGTTGGACATTTCTAGACTAATGACTATTACTTGGATAGTAAATACAGGTCTAGGGAGGGCCCCTCACTCGGTGAGGACATTCCCTCCACCCACCAACAGGGACCAGCGGGCAGAAGAAAGGCCCAAAGTACGGAAGTCGAGATTTTTTACTGTGTTTTTATATAAATATGTGTTATTTTTGTTGTTAAAGGGGCTAGGAGCACAAGTTAAAAAAATAGAAAAACATGATTATGGGTAAAAATCTTAAGATAATGACACTAAACGTGAATGGTCTGAACTCACCTGTTAAAAGGGAAAGAATAATAAGAAAATTCAAAAAGGAAAAAGCCGAAATTATATTTATGCAAGAGACACATTTGAGCAAGACAGAACATGAGAAACTAAAGAGATTTGGCTATAAGAACTCCTACTACAGTTCATTTAAGGGAGGAACTAAAAGGGGGGTTATGATACTAATTTCAAATAAAATACAATTTGAATGTGAACAAGAAATCCAGGATAAAGAAGGCAGGTATGTAATAATAAAGGGAAGAATAGATGGTATGCAGATCACATTAGTGAACATCTATGCCCCACCAGAAAGTGACAAGGTTTTTTTCAACATCTGTTTGATCTCATAGCAACACACA
Source organism: Pholidichthys leucotaenia (assembly GCA_020510985.1). Taxonomy (NCBI): domain Eukaryota; kingdom Metazoa; phylum Chordata; class Actinopteri; order Cichliformes; family Pholidichthyidae; genus Pholidichthys; species Pholidichthys leucotaenia. The sequence continues at coordinate 170,831,026 of CM035846.1, forward strand.
GTGAAGGAGTCCTAATTTGTGGAGGAGACTTAAATGCCATCATGGATCATGAAGTTGACACAACAAGTGTTAAGAAGACAAAAAAAACATGTAACAAAGTTCATAAGAACCTCACTGGCAGAAATGGGTATGGTAGACATATGGAGGGACCTGCACCCACTCGAAAAAGACTATACACATTATTCAGCAGCCCATAAAGTACACTCTAGAATAGATTACTTCCTTATGAATGAAGGTGACAGACACAGGGTGAGAAATTGTCAGACTGGAGGGGTAGAAATATCAGATCATAATCCTATATACATGGAAATATATGGGTGTTTTTATTTATTAGGGGTCCAATGTGTGACATTGGTGGCAAAATTTAAAATTGATCAAATCTGCACATGAAATTGACTAATCACTATCCAATTGTGTCAGGTTTATGAAACTATTAACTATTTTCGTAACGGCATTCGCGTTCAGGAACTCTTGAGGATGAGCGCTCACTTCAAATACTTGTAAATGGAGACGTAAACTGGACACTCGGGCTTTTGTTTCCCCGTGTGCCAATGCATTTTGCAATGGCACACGTTTTACACGAAACAACTTCAACACTTCCAGTATTTTTCACGCATCAAAACTCATCAACAGCTACATTTTCATGACATATTAAGATGTGATAACGTGTATACATACCTTCAAATTCTCCCTGTTTGTTGGATAAGACGTAAAATCACAAAAGGCGTAAATGCGGGGCACGGAAGTTTGGACCTTCGATAACTTCAATATAAAGCGACCACGGTTAATCCTCTCCACATGGGTTGAGCACATCCGGGGTAGAGAAAATAAAAGTGCTTTCCCAGGGCGCTCACCTCGCCAGACGGGGCTGCGCGCGGCCGACCAAGACCGAAGACGTAAATTTTTTAAAGGACACCATATTCGATGTGTCATAAATGTTTGAGATTTTACTGAAATATTCTACATCTGAGCTTCACAAAGACTGATCTCCTTTTTACGTGTATGGTTTGGGATTTGAAAGGTGCAAAGTGAAAAGCATCAGCACTTCCTGTTTTCTGGTTACTTTACCAAATAACTTGCATGCTGCTGCGTAAATTTGGGGACACGGAAATTTACGTCGTACGAGTAAATTTGCAGGGGTCGCCGTACAAAAACCATAGATCCGATCACATTGGGGAATGTTTTATTTTGAATTTGCATTACAACTCTGTTATCTCTTGCATTTTGAGTAGAAAGAGTTACTCAGAGATCACGTTACAGTACTTTGAAATTGATGCGATTTTCATGTCACACAAAAACTGGGAAAAATGAGGGGACATGACCAGTAAGTTTCGATTCTAACAGCAAAATCAATGATTTTTTAAAAAAATTGCAATGCAAGTCTGAAACTCTTTTATGTTCCCTTGCATATTATAAAAACGAAACCGACATCTGCAAATTACAGAAAAAGAGAGAGCGCTTGAAAGTCGGATACCCCTGATATAGTGCACTGGACCCCCCCCCCCCCCAAAAAAAAACCCCACCCATATTTAAACAACAGAAAACAACAAACAACATGGAAACTTAATGTAGGACTGTTAAATGATGAGAAAATGAAAGAAAGAATAAAAGTAAACATAAACGAGTATATCCAAGAGAATGACAATGAAGAAGTGGACCCAACAATACTATGGGACGCACTAAAAGCCGTGTTAAGAGGTAAATTAATTGTTGAAACAGGAAAAGCAAATAAGTCTAAACTGGAAACATATGAACAAAGATGTGAGAGACTGAGGGAATTAGAACGTAAACATCAAAGCACAAATGACCCAAAAATATATCAAGAAATTAAAGAAGAAAAAATAAAGATAAAAGAAACACAAATAGATGAAATTGAAAGGAAAAATAGATATCTAAAGCAAAAATATTATGAAACGGGACCAAAAGCCACAAAACTGCTGGCAAAATGGTTAAGAAAACAACAAACAGTGAATAATGTATATAAGATTAAAGACCCCATCACAAATAAAACCACAGTTAACCCAGAAAACATCGAAGAAATATTCCATAATTTCTATCAAGAACTATACTCGCAACCTGAAGAAACAAATACTAAGGATATTAAAAAATTTCTATGCACATTGGACTTGCCATCAATAGGAAATCAACAAAATGAAAAGCTAACAGCAGAAATAACAACACAAGAGATTAGAGATGTGATTAAGTCACTTAAAAAGGTAAATCACCAGGTAGTGATGGGCACCCATCTGAGTTTTATAAACTGTTTATAGAAGAACTCACGCCACAGCTCCTAAAGTCATTTAATTGGACGTTGAACAACAACAAAATACCTCCATCATGGAACGAAGCCATTATTTCAATTATTTTAAAGCCAGGGAAAGATAGAGAACAATGCGGAAACTATAGACCAATCTCTTTATTAAATGTGGATTATAAAATATATACTAACTAACTAACCTGCACTTATATAGCGTTTTTCTAGTCACAAAGACCACTCAAAGCGCTTTCATTAATACTAACCCTCTATTCTAAGGGCCTATAGGAAACAGATATCTAGGGACAATTTAGAACAGCCAATTAACCTAACATGCATGTTTTTGGCATGTGGGAGGAAACCGGAGAAATCCCGGAGTAAACCCACGCAACACGGGGAGAACATGCAAACTCCACACAGATCACTGTTGGTCGGGGGCTGGGATCGAACCCACGATCCCACGATCCCCACAATCCCCCGGCCAAGGGTAAACTGTGCTGCCGCAGTGCTAACCACTGCGCCACCGTGCAGCCCGGTGGCAGCCCGTTTACAACAATTATATGTAAACGAATAAAGACATTCTTGACGGAATTGATAGAAGATGATCAAACTGGTTTCAGAGAGGGACGCCAAACACATGACAATATCAGGAGAACAATACATATAATTAATCAAATACATAAAGAAAAGAAAAGCGCAGTAATAATGAGTTTAGATGCAGAAAAAGCATTTGACAGGGTTAACTGGAAATTCCTATATAGTGTGCTGGAACGCTTTGGATTTAACGAAAAATCAGTACAATGCATAAGGACGCTGTATCAAGAACCTGTGGCAAGAATCAAGATAAACGGTAGCTTAACAGACAAAGTAAATATACAAAGATCAACTAGGCAGGGATGCTGCTTATCGCTGTTCATAGAGCCACTGGCTCAAGCGATACGACAAAATAAGAAATTAAAAGGTGTAACAATAAAGGGAGCGGAACACAAGATTGGGCTATTTGCAGACGATATTATAGTTTACCTTGAACAACCAGATGAATCAATAATGGAAATGATGAACTTGATAGAAAATTTTGGAAAATTATCAGGATACAAGATAAACATAACAAAAACACAAATACTGACATTCCACTATAACCCTCTAAACCAGATAACTGATAAGATCAAACTAAACTGGAAACAAAAAGAAATAAAATACCTTGGAGTGAACATACCTAAAGATCTAAGCAAAATCTATAAAGCAAACTATGATAGGTTGGAACAAGAAATAAAAAAAGATATTGATAGATGGTCAATCTTAAATATGGATCTGAATTCAAAAATTGAGACAGTCAAAATCAGCATACAACCTAGATTACTTTACCTCTTCCAGGCTCTACCAACAGAGATTCCAGGTGCCCAGTTCTCAAAGTGGGACAGGATGATATCGAGATTTGTTTGGGGAGGTAAAAAGCCAAGAGTGAAATATAAAACTCTCCAGTTACCAAAAGAGAAAGGAGGCATGGGCCTACCGAGTCTAAAGGAATATTACTACTCAGCACAAATAAGATATATCATATGTTGGTGCGACGAAGGATATGAGGCAAAATGGAAAGAAATGGAAAAGGAAATTGAGGGACTCCCAGTACAAAGCATAATAGGAGATAAAGATGCATATAAGCAAACCAAACAAATAGACCCAATCACTAAATTTACTTTGGAACTGTGGTATAAAATAGTACAAAAGTATAATATAAAGGAAGACATAAAACTATTGAAATGGGTAGCATTTGACAGTCAGTTTGAACCAGCAAAGCAAGATAGGGGATACAAAAATCTGGTGAACAAGGGAATCACAGCATGGGGCAATATCGGAAAAAAAGATCTCGGGAGCTTTGTAAACATCAGAAGAAAATTTAAACTAGAAAGATCGGAATTCTTCAGATATCTGCAGATGAGAGACTATTATATGAAGAAGATTAGGCATAACCTCCAAACAGATGTGAGCGAGATTATACAATTCATTTTAAGCTCATATGCAGGAAATAAAATAAGAATTATTTCAAAGCTATATCAGAAACTTATGGCAAACAAACATTCAAGTAACTATATAAAGGAGAAATGGGAGAAAGAGCTAAATTTAAACATAACAGAAGAAAGCTGGCAGGAAATATGGAAAACACAACACACATCAACAAATTCAAGGACATGGAGGGAATTTGGATGGAAAAACCTGATTCGCTTTTTCATTACACCACAGATTCAAGGAAAATATACAAATACCCAATCTTTATGCTGGAGGGGATGTGGGGCTCAAAATGCAGACCACTCACATATGTTTTGGAAATGCAGCAAAATCTCATCATTCTGGAAATCTATACATGTGACAATACAGAGGATATTAGGATATAATATACCAATGAACTGTAACCTGATGTACTTATGTGATCTTAAAAGAGACAATGTAATACAGGCTGAGGACAGATATCTAGTTAAAATCTTGTTGATTGCATGTAAAAAAACAATCACAAAAAAATGGCGATCAGAAGTTCTTCCTGACCAAGAGCAATGGACTGACATTGTTGAGGACATACGTATGATGGAAAAACTAACATATCGACAAAGAATGCAAGAAGGACTATATGAAAAAAAATGGCGGAAATGGACACACTACAAAGTGCAACAACGAGACAGAAATTGAAAGAATAACCAAAGACGCTGGAAAAACCAGAATTAAGGGATGGAAACTAAAAACTTGATGCTCCAACATTTGCCCCCCCTTTTTTTTTTCCTTTTTTTCTTTCTTACTCTAGCCCCTTTGTTTTTAAATGTAGACTGTGATCTGAATGCAATATATATGATGAAAAATGAATAAAAATCTAAGTTACAAAAATTTTTTTTTAACTTTGGATATCTTTTGAAGGTTTTTGACTAACAAATTGAAGTGAAAGGGTATGAAATTACACTAGGAAGAGCTTAGACTGTTTATGCAACTATTTAAATCATGTCCTAAGAAGTCCTCACCAAGTAGCAGGTGGGATCATGGTCTGTAGTTTGGCCACACTTCCATCCACAGGAACCAGAAAGTGAATATCGTGAAGCGGCACTGGGGCAGCCAGGGCCTCCATGTTGTATTTGTAGTCTATTCTCAGGTCTGTGTTAGTGGCATCGCCACGCCAACTCAGCGCCAGGTTTAGAGGAGTGGACTGGATTCCCTCTGCTGACACCTAAAATGAAAGAAAATACAAGAGACATAAGGGTGACTGTATGAAATAGATAATAGAGACCAACAGACAGATATTACCTGATATTTAATCATATCGACGTTGTAGTACGTTGCCTGGGGCTTCTGTTCAGCCACTTTCTTCAGATGACTCATCAGGTTTGGCATATTTACCCAGAAGTCCTTGGTGTTTGCACTGTCTGTAATGGAATCACTGTTGGATGAGAGGAACATATTTATAAGTCTAATATTAACCAACAGTGTTTCTCACGTGAGAATCAATATTGGCTATTTAAGCTTAAGAAAAACAGAGGTGATCAGTTTTATGGCGTTATTCTCACCAACACAGCAACTGTGGATTGGGGAGGACCTGCTCCAGCCGGTTGTAGTTGCTTATGCTGAAGGTGAGAATGGGTTGCGTTGGGTGGGTGGCAAAATGCCGGGTTATGCCCGCAGGGAAGGACAGCACCATCTCCCCTGTGATCTTCACAACACATCTGGGACATGCACACAGAACAAACACACGTGTTATCCCATTCCCTGTTAAAGAGTTCAACTATGTCCCATATGTTAGACTCTACAGAAATAGTATTCCCTGTTTATTATGCTTCGGTGCGCAAAGCAGTCATTCAGTATGGCATACGGTAGTGTGTCAGTGTGTGTGTGTGAGTATTTGCATCTCTGTTGGCCAGTCTGTTACCAGGTTTTTCAGTTTGTCTGGTCAAAATCAAGTGGAACTAAAGGCTCGTATCCATGTATCTCCATGTTTTGTTGGCTTTAAATTTGCCAGAATTTCAATGTAAGGTTTTGTTGTCAAGATAAACAGAAAACAACACACATTCATGCTAACTCACCCAAGGTGTAAAACACTGTTGTAATAATTATGCTGGGCCTGAAGGTGCAGTGCGACTTTTTTACAGTATCATGTACAACTTCCTGCCAGCCGTAGACTCTGTGCTGAACTTTTAAAATAGCTGTTGATAGTAAAAAGTAACCACATATTCGACATATTCGTAACGACACCATTTATTTCTCGCCTCAACTGTTTTCAGAAACATGTTTGCTGTTCAGTTTTGAAGATATAGAAAACAGTTTTTAATATCCTGGTGCCTTCTTGGATGCAGGTAAACAGACTTGAAAGACCGCCCACTGGTGGATGCATTAACCAATGAGATGCAGCTCATGTGTTTTAATTGGGGCATGATTAACATATGTACTGTAAGTGTTGCTGGCTGTTTTGGACTGACACAATACTTAGCTATTCCATGCCACCATGCCACAAGCACCAAGGCATCAGCACCTATGGTGCTTTTAGTTATATTAGAGACGCAAGATTGTTACAGTGATGAATTACCATCTTAAAAATGCCCAAAGGCTAAAAATGAGGAGGTATATGTATTCTGTAGTAATTCTATTAAAAACTAGAGCGCACTCAGAGAGTGCATGCCTTCACCAAGGCTGTGTGTCTGTCAACTGAAAAACTACTGGATGACTTTTGATGAAGTTTTCTGCCAAGTCCCTACCTTACAATGTTAAAAAAAAGTGATCCAGAATTTGCAATCTGACCCGGATCATCTCTAAAATCTAATGGGTTCACCTGTAGCTCAAGGGCCACCTCTGATGAAAATGTCATCAAAACCATTCAGTAGTTTTTAAACAAACAGAAATTATCATATTACCTCCTTGGCAGAGGTAATAAACTCATTATGCCCAAGTCTCGTGTACTATCGCTTGTAAGACTTTTCTTTAAACACTTGACACACTATGATGTCATAGTGGCTGATTTTTTTTGATTGGTCACATTTTTATCCAGAAAATGATGGGAGTGTCCCTGTGAGCGTCTACATTCACGTACTGACAGTGCTACTACTGAGTTAGCTTTGTGGCCCACAGGGGATTTCATGACTCTTCTCTGTAAAATCTACTCACCCCACTAGACATCAGTGTTTCCTGCTGGTTCATTAAATCACAGTTGATAATTTATCTGGCATCATTCTGGCCTGTTTTGTTATTTTTTTTTGGATGGTCCAGGAATTGTGCTGTTAGTATAGTTAGATCAACGCCATAAGTGCGATGTGTCTGGCATTTTTCAATAAAATCTTTTCACCCCACAAAACATCCATGATCCCAGCTGGACTGTCTACCAAATATTTCATTCCTAAACCTTATTTTGGCTTATTTTATAATAGTCTATCATATTCTAGCCAGGACAACGACTCCACCAACAGCAGACAGCTGCACTTATCAGAGTTAACCATTCACTCACTCAGGTTATTTCTGTGCTTTTTAAACCTTTTTCTCTGATTATGCTTTTGGTTTTTTACTTTTACATTCTCACATTCAGTCAATTTTACATTAGTGAGCTCAGGCTGTGCTCCCACTGGAGCCATTAGTAAACAACCTAACGTTACCCTCAATATAGTGTCGACCACAGATTTTAGATGAGATGGAAGCAGCAGCATGGGGGGAACTGGGGTTCATTAGCTTTTAAAACAAAATGCACATACAGTAAATTGGTCGTTTTGAGAAAAAGTGCTTAAGCTGGGCGGAAAATGGTACTGTAATATTTAATCATTGAAGTGTTTTGAACAAAGCATCCCAGACATTCCAGTAACACCTCTGTGACCTATCCACATATCCACTTCAAGCTCTGATATCCTGAAGGACATACTGTACATTTGTTCGTAGCTTTGAAGACCAAAAACCATTTCTTTTGTTTTACAGCTGTCAACAGTAAACAAAGCAGACATGTCTTCTTTTCTTTCAATAACATGTCAGAGCTAGACTTACAACAGCATCAGTGGCCACATCCTTACTTAGTCTTAGTCATGAGCTATTCAAATAATTTACTTACAGGTTGGGTTCTGGGATCAAAACATGGCTTAAAATTGTGGAGACAGCAGCATCTCTAAGAGGTACCATTCCGACAAAACTCAGTCCAATGCTAGTTCTGATGCTAAAAAGCCACTCTGCAGGCTGTTATCATGCTGTTTCAAGGAAAGAGGGGTGGACTGGATCAAACGCACAGCCAGGAGAACTGATGGGAGGGAAACTCAAGGCGGGTCTTACTGAAATATGACACAATATAACCCCTAATCAGCCATCTGAATTGTTTCTGTCTGAGATGATCAAAACGCAAGCAGTGTGTCTTTCACTGTGTCATGAGCGTTTTAATCTTAAATGTAATAAATGTTATAATAAACTACATATGGGATCCATGGAGATATTTTATAAGGTTAAAATCAACAAAAACACAATTCTGCACAATATGGACCCTTTATGTTTTCCATTCAAGCATCAAACTGACAGGTCACCAGTGTAGTTATAATGTAGGCCTACTTGTTGGGGTCTGCGCCTTTGAAGTACGCGTTGATGGTTTCTGTAAAGGCGGCGGCCACGGGTAGAGTGTCTTGCGGCCCCATGGTAAGTGGACTGGGTCCTCTGGAGCACCCTGAAACACATACATGCACATGATACAGCTACATATGCAACTGAATAGCTAAACCACGGTTCGGCAACTTCTATTAGCTATTTTGAGCAATACTTCTAAAAAAAAATGCATTAAACTACAAAAGACATTGAAGCTGTAACTATAAACTGGCCTGTCAACATCAGTGACAGACAAGTTTTTTCTTCTTAAATATGAAACTTTTTTTCTCATAAATTTCAGAAAAATTAAATTAAAAGTAAAGTTGTGACTTCACTTGTATGAATTTTAATATTACCTCCCCAAAGATTTTGCTCAAATTTGTGTCTTTTTCCTGTAAAGTTGTGGTTTTGCTGTATAAATGCTGGATTTTTTTCCTTGCATAAATTATTTTTTATTTTATTAATTTGTGATTTTTCTCATAACTTATCAGGTATTTCCTCATAAGTGAACTATTTTTAAGTTCTAATTAAAGGGGTCATTGATTAAAAATAGATAGATAGATAGATAGATAGATGTACTTTATTGATCCCAAACAAAAAAATGGTGTGTTTGTAGGTTTTAACTGTCTCAAATGTGTTAACTGGTCACATAATAAGCCAAAAATTTTCCAGTCAACGATCTGAAAAAAGTATACTGCCTTTATCTCGTTTTTCCTCTCAGAGAAACTCTCCAAAATGTTTTTTGACTCTTCCGGGTAAGTTTCCTACGTCTTGAAAAAGCCCTCCCACTACTCTATTATTGGCTCGCCTAGCTGTTCGTCATGTAGATCAAAGTGGTGGCTAAAGGTAGCCTATTAGCCCCTGAGCTATTAGCCCACGAGCTAACACTGGAACCAGGACGCTGGCTGTAAGCGCAGCTTATATTGTTATTTTCTTCAGATCTTAATCACCCTAATAGCCATCCCTGTTACCACCTGGTTCACTCCGGCCCATCTCTGAGTGGTTTCATCAACCGCCCCGGCACACCAGTCGCTTTTATGGCCTGGGACCAGGGCTATTGGCCAGTGTTATGGTGAGAACTCCCCCAGATTGGCAGGGGAGTTCTCAGCATAACACCGACACGTGCAATCCGCTGCAAAATCAGGACGAAACCACAGAGATGGGCCGCAGTGACGCGAGGCACACTGCCGAACCAGGTGATAACAGGGATGGCTACTAGGGTGACTAAGATCTGATGAAAATAACAATATAAACTGCGTTTACAGCCAGCATCCTGGTACCAGCGTTAGCTCGTGGGCTAATAGCTCAGGGGCTAATAGGCTGCCTTTAGCTGGCCGTGTGAGCCACAAGCTCCCTGCAATCAAAATGTCCCGGGACCAGATGCTGCTGGCTCTCACGCTGAGCAACCCCACCGTCCTCCGTGGATCCGTTCTACTCTCATGGGCAGCATAGTTGCTCCAGCTTTCAGCTGGCTGTCAGAAAAGAGTGGAGTCCCACAGAGCCACACTGCCCTTTGAGATCCCTTGGCTCGTGCGGTGCTAGCAATTTGTTGTGGAATCATAGCAAAATTTATTGGGAGATAGACCCGACTGACGCAAGATACACCATCAACTGTGGATCAGTAAACCAGAGCACTGCTCAACTGAGCTGGGAGGCTAGAAGCTAGTCAGCTATAATGGCTAACTGATGTAAGAGGGAGGGTGGAGTTGAAACGGTGAAGGATGGTTCTTAAAGTGACAGGCTTTAAATCAGAGAGTTTAAAGAAAGCCAGGAAAAATAAAAAAACAAATTTGCTTCAAAAATTTAAAAAAAATACAGAAAATGTGAACAAAATATGTCACAAACATTTCATTAAGACGTGCGTATGGCTGTGTTGTGAGACATGTATATGTTGGACACTGCATATGTGATTTAACCACGATGAAGGAGAGCCAGCCCCCTGCGGTGCGGAGCCACAGAGCCTGGACCCCCTGCGGAGGACAAGGGACAGAAGACTTCCTGACCACTGAGGCTCGAGAGGAGAGAAGGGGGAGTTATGTAAATAAAAGGCTAATGAATGTGAATAAAGAGACTTTGATATAGATGTGTGATTTCCCCCGCGAGGGAAATGGTTTGATGTGAGAATGTTTAAATGAGAGAACTTTGGTGTGTTCACTCTCTTTGTTCGCTGCTCAAGAATAAGAGCAGACAGTGGAATGATTTCTTGAATAAACTGAAATGGAAGACAATTCGGTTTCGTTATTCAAGTCTCCCCACATTGGTGACTGACGACGTTGAGAATGAACGAAGAAATTCTCAGGGTCCCGGACTCACAGCGCTCAGAGCTGGCGAGCGCAGTGGCCGTTAAGCTGCCTGATTTCTGGCAGGATAACCCACGGTCGTGGTTTCTGCAAGCAGAGTCGCAGTTCGCGCTCGCAGGAGTAACGGTGGATGACACTAAGTTCCACCATGTCATCGCTAAACTGGACAACAGCACAGCTCGGTGCGTGCAAAGCTTGGTGGAGCAGCCACCCGCGACCGACAGGTACGGCAAGCTGAAATCCACCCTCATCAAGTTTTTCACCCCCTCGGCTGAAGTGAGGGCGAGGAGGATCCTGTCTTTGCTAGACCAAGGTGGACACAGGCCGAGCGCCCTGATGGAGGAGATGATACAGCTGAGAGGGTTGGACAACGATGATTTCATTTTTCAGTTCATCTTCCTCTCCAACCTCCCGGCGCATGCGAGAAGCACGCTGGCCGGCAAAAAGTGTCACACCCTGGAGGAGTTCCGGGAACTGGCCCAGGAGGCAGACGGGATCCTGGACGCCTGCGGCGGGCAAGCAACCACAGCAGCGACCCGAGACAGCGGGGAGCCAGAGGCGGCAGAACCAGACTGGCCGACGACGGCGGCAACACGGCCGCGACGAGGGGGAGCCAATAGCCCGGCGACAGAGGCGCGGGCACGACACAGCGGAGGAGAAGATCTCTGCTTTTACCATCGGAGGTTCGCAGAGAAGGCACGCAGGTGTGTGCCGCCCTGCATCTTCAGGAGTTTGGGAAACGGCAAGACCGGGGGTCGCTAGCAGCTTCGACCCTCGGAGAACGCAACAAGCTGCTCTACATCACGGATGCGCGCTCCGGACGAGTGTTCCTCATTGACACCGGAGCACAAGTGAGCTTCATCACCCCAACATACGCGGACCGGGTGGCTGGACCCCACGGTGACGGAGCTACAGCGGCAAATGGCTCGAACATCAACACCTACGGGAGAAGGACCTTGCCTTTATGCTTACATGGCCGCACATATGAATGGACTTTTGTAGTAGCGGCGGTGAGTTTCAACATGTTGGGCGCGGATTTTTTGTGTTCACACAATCTGTTAGTTGATCTTGCTAATAGACGGCTGGTAAATGCACTCTCTTTTTACTCTCTCCCCTGTTCAGCTCGAGTGTCCCCGCCACCAGTACAGACCCACGTCGCTACAGCAGGTGGTAAGTTTCACACACTCCTCACCCACTTTCCAGCGCTCACTGTGCCCACTTTTTCAGCGACGGTCGCGAAGCACGGGGTGAAACACTTTATCCCCACTTCTGGTCCTCCCGTGTTTGCAAAAGCTCGGCGCTTGGATGCAGTTAAGCTCGCCATTGCGCGCGAGGAGTTCGCCAGCCTGGAGAGGCTGGGCATCGTTCGTAGGTCGAAGAGCCCGTGGGCTTCGCCGCTGCACATGGTACCGAAAGCCGATGGCTCCTGGAGACCGTGCGGGGATTACCGCAGGCTAAACAACGCTACGGCACACGATCGTTATCCCATCCCGCACATTCAGGATTTTTCGGTGCACCTGGCGGGGGCGCGCATTTTTTCAAAGATTGATCTAGTTCGCGGCTATCACCAAGTCCCGGTCCAACCGGAGGACATTCCTAAAACAGCGGTAATAACCCCGTTCGGACTTTTCGAATTTTTACGCATGCCGTTTGGTCTCAAAGGGGCGGCGCAAACATTTCAGCGGATGATGGATGCCGTGTTACGCGATCTCCCTTTCGTGTTTGTGTACCTCGACGACATTTTGGTCGCGAGTACTTCAGAGGACGAACACGAAACGCACCTCACAGCAGTTTTTAGGAGGCTGGGAGAGCACGGCTTAATAGTTAACCCAGCCAAGTGCCAGTTCGGCGTTGAGCGGATTGATTTTTTGGGTCACCGCGTCTCCCCGGAGGGAGCGGTTCCGTTACCAGAGAAAGTACGCGCGGTAGCGGATTTTCCCCGTCCACAAACGGTCAAATCACTACAGGAATTCTTGGGGATGGTGAATTTTTATAACCGGTTCCTGCCCCACGCAGCTCAAATCATGCAACCGTTATACGCCGCGCTCAAAAAACAAAAGCCGACCCAGGCGGTCGAATGGTCCCCGGAGCGGGAGCGCGCGTTCACAGAGGTTAAAAAAGCCTTGGCTGACGCTGCGCTCCTGGCCCACCCAGACCCTGCAGCACGTATCGCGCTGACGACAGACGCTTCAGATTTAGCCATAGGGGCCGTTATTGAGCAACAGGTAGCCGGAGTTTGGCAGCCTTTGGCTTTCTTTAGCAAATCTTTAAGCGCGGCTGAGCGAAAATACAGCGCGTTTGACAGAGAACTGTTGGCGCTGCATTTGGCTATTCGTCATTTCCAGTTCTGGCTGGAAGGACGGTGCTTCACCGCTTATGTGGACCACAAGCCGCTCACATACGCCATGGCCAAAATTTCAGATCCGTGGTCCGGCAGGCAGCAGAGGCAGCTGGCCGCAATCTCGGAATTTACCACTGACATTAGGCACGTCGCGGGCAAATTCAATGTAGTAGCGGATTGTCTCTCACGCGCGTTCACGACCCCAACACGCGCAGAGGCAGAACGGGCCACCGTGACCGCGCCGCAGGAGAGCGGCACGGTGGCGCGCGCAGCCCCGGTGCACGTGGGTATAGATTACGCAGCCATGGCAGCGGACCAGGGGGCGGACGCAGACGTGCGCGCGCTCCAGTCTGGACCAACAGGGTTGAGGCTGGAGAGCAAGTGTTTACAAACCGGTATGCCCCCCCTGATCTGCGACATGTCGACGGGGCGCCCGCGTCCGGTGGTTCCGGCCACGTGGCGCCGCCGTGTTTTTGACTCGGTCCACTCACTGGCGCACCCGGGGGTGCGCGCGTCGGTGAAACTAGTGGCGGAAAAGTCTGTTCTTCATCGTTTGGGGGGGGTTATATGGCTGTGTTGTGAGACATGTATATGTTGGACACTGCATATGTGATTTAACCACGATGAAGGAGAGCCAGCCCCCTGCGGTGCGGAGCCACAGAGCCTGGACCCCCTGCGGAGGACAAGGGACAGAAGACTTCCTGACCACTGAGGCTCGAGAGGAGAGAAGGGGGAGTTATGTAAATAAAAGGCTAATGAATGTGAATAAAGAGACTTTGATATAGATGTGTGATTTCCCCCGCGAGGGAAATGGTTTGATGTGAGAATGTTTAAATGAGAGAACTTTGGTGTGTTCACTCTCTTTGTTCGCTGCTCAAGAATAAGAGCAGACAGTGGAATGATTTCTTGAATAAACTGAAATGGAAGACAATTCGGTTTCGTTATTCAAGTCTCCCCACAGTGCGAGCTATTAAAATGTGGAACAAGTGCAGTAAATGGAATTTCCCCGTTGTGGGACTAATAAAGGCTTATCTTATCTTATCTTATCTTATCTTAAATGACCCCTTTAAGTTTTTTGACAAAGTCACAGGGAGGCACTAATTATACATTTTTAAAAAGCCACATATGGCTCCACAATCACAAACTGCAGACCTCTGGTCTAAATATAAGCCACGTCTGTTCCTCCTGGGTTATGTCATTTTTGCATGAACACTGAGTTACACAGAGGATGGCGGGCAAAGAAGCACACATGAAAGCAAAACCAGCTGCTCTTATCTGGATTCTAGGTGAGAGACAAGGACGGGGGGCTGGGCAGCAAAAACCAGGGCTGGGACTTTCAGATCATGCATTGGTGGCACTTTGTCAGCAATACGGCTCAACTCACCTTCAAAAGCTAAATAAAACCTGCCGTGGTCGAACCACACCAGAGGCTGTGTGGCCTCTGAGTAAGCAAAGACATGACGGGAGAGAGTCGTGGAGATGAGCAAGACTGTGAGGGGCGGACAGTGAAGATGAGCGACAGACAGCATGTGGTCTCACGATGTGACTAAACCAGGGGTCTGCAACCTGTGGCTCCAGAAACACATGTGGCTCTTTTATCCACAACTGTTATTTTCACAAACATAACAGTTTAAAGAGATTCATAATTTTACAAAAAAAAAAAATTTAAAATACAAATTTATGAGAAAAAGACTTAAGAAAATCCTTGAAAATGTTCAAGTTAAAAAGTCACAAATTTACAAGAAATTAAACTGCAAATTTTTTTTTTTTTTGGGGGGGGGACAAATTTGCTGGATAAAGCTGCAGATTTACATGTTGCACATCTACGACAGAAAAAAATGCATATTTAACAGGAAAAAACTCTCTCCTTTCTATTGTAGTGGTTCAAAATTACTCAATGATTCACTGCATAGCCAAGGTTGCTGAGCCCTGAGCTAAACGAGACACAGAACAAGCCTACTGGCTGCTGGTGTACCTGTGGTGGATGTGTTGAGCTCCCTTCCTAAGGTCGGGGTAGACGCAGCACTGTGGGACGTGATGGAGGAGATGGAGGAGGAGCTCTCGGCCCGGGCAAGGGGGGCGAACGGAGGAGGGCTGCTTAAAACCGGTGGACTGAACGGCCGAGACTTGATATAGAAGAACAAAACACAAAACTTTTGATTAGAATGAAAAATGACACACCCTAGATTAAGGATCAACAACCAGCAGCTTTTTGGCCCAAAACCAGCAGCTCTCTGAGGCCTTGACCAAAGCACCCACACACACACACACCTCAAAAAAAAATTGTACAAATTTAAGATGAAGTTACAAAATTTTGAAACAAAAAGCCGCACATCTAAGGAGTAAAAAAATGGTGAACTTTTGAAAACAACATACGTAACAAATTTAAGGGAGAAGTCACAAAAAAAGGCAAATTAATTAGAATGAAATGGTAAATTACACAGAAAACTGTCACAAGAAAATAGTCACAAATTTATGAGAGAGAAAAAAAGTACTTATTTAAGTAAGAAAAAAATTCCTACACCAGGCCGTCAATGGCAGAGTAGCTCATTCTGGCCTGATGAAATCACCCCGAGAGTGCTCAGATCTCCTGACCCTTGACCTTGAGCACAGCCTAGATACAAAACCACTTCAGGATGACTTTAACAAACATTGGGGCGATCGCCTAGGAGCAGTAACAGTTTTCATGAGATTATAACTGCCCAGATCTCCTGACCTTTGACTTTGGCCTTGAGCACAATGTGGATGCAGACCCACCTGAGGATCACTGTGAGTGAATTTGGTGATCATCCGGGCAAATGCCTAGGAGGAGCAACGATTCCCGTGAAATGTGCACGGACAGCCAGATGCCGTATCATTGCATTAGCTCCTTTCGGCTCTGCAAGAATGAGCTGAAAATTTTTGCAATTTTGTAGTAGGAGAATTTGTAAACTTACAAGAAAAGTCAAATTTTTTTGACAGAAAAGTTTTTTATATTTTTGGAGAAAAATTATATTATTAATGTTTACAGGCCAGTTTATACTTACAACTGCTGTGTTACCATCACTTAAAAGTTCCAACATGTTTTGCGACCTTTTTTGGCTAAAAACAAATAATTTTTTTCTTAAGCAAGGTTACACACTCCCGAACTAGGAATAGATAAAAGAAGAATAACGGTTTTAGTCACAGGAAACAAACAAAAAGCAAGTATTTTCTAACTTATTTATATATCAGAATAAAATTTCCCAGAGAGATAAGGCACAGAGGCTCAGGCATTTCACATGTACCAAGTCTGCGATGGGTTTTCCTGGAGGCAGCTTTGGACGTGAGGATGGCCGAGGCGGTGGCGGCGGAGGGACTGGGCTGCCTCGTGACTGAGGAGTAGCAGGACGGGCCGGGGATGAGGGACCTAAAGCACACAGCAGTCTCTGTGGTTAAAGGTGCACCCACTAAACCGTGAGACAGGCTTTTATTTAGTGCATTTAAAGAAAATACAATTTTTAAACACACAAATTAGCAGCAAGTGTGAGACAATAACACTTAGAAAGGATGGCTTGGGTTACAGATCAGTACCTATTACACACAAGACAAGTAATGACATAAAAGATGGTAACAAGATGAAATGAGATAAATTCCTAGCTTAATTTGATCTTGATTATATATAAAGTATGTTCCTGTATTGAATGTAATCTTTCAAGACATGATACTGACATTCCAAACTGATATGCATGCCAGAGAAAATGTAATGTTCATTACTTTCTTTTTTGATGAGAAGAATGTACACATTATATTATTACATTTCTGAGCAAATAATTTTAAAATATTTTAACTTTACACAAATACCTTTTTCTACTTAAGTAAGGGATTTGTGCACGTTTGCCACCTTTAAACACATTCAAGCTCATGTCATGTAGAAGTCAGTACATCCATCAAAGCGCCTACAACACATTTCAGCTGTTCTAACACGATTTATGACACAGTGTGGCTGCATGTTACAGCAAACACTGCAGAAAAAGTAAAACGTCTTGGAACAAAAAGGAATGTGGTCTCCATCCACATAGTACTGTATGTGATGATTGACATTATTTCATCTGAAGACGCCAAGAAAAAGCAAGCAAAGTGTGCAGTTTGAGATGGGGTTTGGAGTGCCTGCGGACATAACCGACAGACAAGCTGAGGATGCCGTTGCCAGCCACGTCACCCACACGGTATGTAAACACCCTAAAGCGGGATTTATGCACTTGCATCACATTAATGCCATTATGACGTCCATCGCAGACGCAGTGATCGGCAATTTTTTCTTGTGTGTTGCGTGAAATGCTTTGTTCTGTTGCCAAAATGGGTTTCAGCCAATGTGTAGAGTGATTTGTGCTCATCGTATGTTTTTGTTTATGAAATAGTGACAGACAAGAGCAGATTGTGATGGAGCTGGAGCTAAGAAATGCAAAGAAAAAGCAACTTTTCATAAGATCATTGCACAGAGAAAAAGAGAAGTCGCAGTCGCACCTGCGTTGCGTTGGCGCAGGTGCATAACTTGCGCTTAACTTCAGCACTGGACAATGTTTAATTTTTTTGTCTGTGAAATCACAATAGGCCTATTCTATTATGATCGTTTACCGCGCACCACAGTGATAGGATACTGCACTGTTGTGTAATATTGCTTAATAATTATGAACCTTGCCAGTAAACTGTAAGGGAGAAGAAAGGAGGAAAAAATGAAAACCGACCTGAAAGATTCAATAAACCACGATGCTGACTTAAGGTGGAATTGCCCAGCTCCAATGTATGGTCAATACAATTATGACAGTCTTTTTATTATAATGTACTGTAGTTGTATAATGTAATCATATTGTTTTTGCTGCCGTTTTTCTGTCTGTTAGCAGGATCACGCAAAAACTCCTTGATGAATTTGGATGATATTTTCAGCAGAGGTGGCCCTTGGCCCAAAGATCAACTCATTAGATGTTGGAGGTGATCCGTGAGTGCATACCTCCGCCAAGGCCCCATCTCACAATGTACAGATGGATGGTGATATGGACGGACAAAGGGACGGAGGGATGGAGCCTTGGTGGAGGTGTGCACTCTCTGATTGCCCTCTAGTTCAAATTAGGATGAAAGGACTGGGGGACCCAAATGACATCAGCAGAGAGGTGGTGTTCACTCTGGATCACCAATGCATAAAAGTGAAAAACCAGACTATCAATGAGAATAGTTCATTCCAGCCTCAGGAAATCACCCAAACAGTGCTCAGATCTCCTACATGCAGACCCACTCGAAGATCATTGAATAATAGTGACTGTCAGGAAATAATAAATGCCCAGATCTCTGGACATTTGACAATGGCTTTGACCACAACGTGAATGCAGACAAACCTGAGGATCATTGTGTTTGAGTTGAGAATTACAGCAATTGCCTATGCAGAGAATTGATTTTTTTCTGAAATCACACACACTAAGTGCCCAGATCTCCTGACCTTTGACCTTGAGCACAACTTGGATAAAGACCCACTTGAAAATCATTGTGTGTGAGTTTTGTGACCATCAGGGCAATTGCCAAGGAGGAGTAGCTATTCCCATGAAATGTGGATGAAAGGACAGATGGATGGCATGTCATTGCATTAGCTCCTTTTGGCTTTGTTGGAATCAGCTAAAAATACACACAGTGCCACATCTACGGCAAAATTTAAGGTGACTTCTCTACTTTGTCTTTAAGTAACAAATAAAACTTTTGTAAAATTATACATTGACTAACTGTCAAACTTCAACTTGTTATTCAGAAATGTATTTTTTACTTTCATCAAAATTTTGGGTGTTACAGAATCTAAACTAGATGTAATTGAAGTCATGCCTACTAAAAACAGGCAAACAGACATTTGACAGACAGATTTCTAACTTCACCACCTCTTACTCTACAAAAACACATCAAGAGTGGATTTCTACTGTATCAATCAGTGATTGTTGTGCTACTAACATCACCTCATACTATAGCCGAGTAGCAGGGATTTTACGCAGCTCTTTAATGAGCGCAGTTTAATTTTTTGGATTATGCTTCCAGCCAAAACTCTGAAGGAGAACAGTTGGGTGGCTGGATAAATTAACAACAAACTAATCCTGCAAAATATTTGTGATCAGGTTTGGATCACTGTAATGTTTCTGAAATATATGCACTTAATCAGCCTGATAATCAACCACAGTATGTCTGATATACAGTAGCTGTAGTACACGCGAAGAAATCAAAGTACAGAAATGGACCTAAAAAGGTACAAACGCTTGTTGCTCCAGCAGTACCCTAAAGGATGCAAAAACTGTACCTTGGAAGAACATATCTGGAGCCCCAGTGACAAAAATGTACTTTTAAATCCAAACAAAGGTCTATAGTTGCCACTGTGGCTCCAGATACAGCGGGGAAAATAAGTATAGAACATGTCGACATTTTTGTCATTAAACATATTTCTGATGGATCCATTGACTTAAGATTTTCACCAGATATCAGTAACAACCCAAGTAATCCATACATACAAAGAAATCAAGGCAACTGTGTTCACAAAACCAGTTATATTTAATAAAGTGGAATGACACAGGGAATAAGTATTGAACACACTTGCTGAAATTCATCTTTTAGTAGAAAAGCCTTTATTGGTAAAGCAGATTTCAGACATCTCCTGTTTGGACAAACTAGGTGCAGGCATTGGTCAGGAGAGATTTTAGGCCATTCTTTCACACAAACTGTCTTCAAATCTTGAAGGTAGGGGTGTGCCATATCGTATCGTCCACGATAATACCAGTATAAATTTTGATGCCGGTGTAAAAACGAATATAGCGATATTTGGGGTCTGCTGCGTGACAATGTCATAACGCTGCCAACGGAAGTTACGCGTGATGGCAAAACAAACATGGTGCAGGAAGGTGCTGCTCTGTTTGCATCCAGTTGAATGGAAATATTCAAGTTTCACTTTCGCTTTCAGACTGCTGCCATGTTAAAAAAGAAAAAAACGGTGCAGCATTGTGGATAATCTGCCTGCATTTTTTCCGTATGACAACAACACCGCTGGAATGGTGTTAACGTCGGACAATGTTCCACACGAAGTCTGTATTTTCATTTAATTTTGACAGCTTCATCTTTATTTTATTCAACTACCTGAAGGGGGGAAAAAAAAACCATCCGTTCAGTGCAACGAGAGCCAAAAAGCCCCAGCAGAGGTCCGTGCAACGAGAGTTAGAATGCAGGTAAAATGATTCAGCATAAAACCCAACATCTGTGTGCACTTAAGCTGTAACGGTTTCTATTATTTTCTTGTAATATTTGATACAGAACAAAAACATATTTTAAACTAAATCTGAGCTGCTGTTTATAAACGGGAGAAATAAGAATTTTTGTTTTGTCTTTTCTGAATATGTTAAAGGTAAATAATGCTGGCCTGTGAAACTGTCCTTTATGCATGAATTAAAAAAATGTATTCTGCATTATCGCGGAAAATATCGTTATCATAAAAATTCACAGAAATATCATGATATCATTTTTAGGCAATATTGCCCACCCCTAACTGAAGGTTCCGTGGGTGTCTTCTATGAACTCTGATCTTCAATTTGTTCCATAGACCAGTCCCTCCAGGATTTCGCGGGATTTTTTTTTCTATTGTTGCAGTAAGTTGCGGCGCTCTCCTTGGGGATTGCCTGAATCGCGCATTGGCTCATGTCCAGCCCAGAGGGTCCCAACTTTAAAACTCACTGACAAGATGTAGTAGTGACTTTTACCTCTAAAGACGTATAAACTGTTACAACACTTGCTGTAATATTAGGTTCACTTGTTTTTTATGTGGTTTTATGGCGTGTCTGGGTGCACGCGCTCCCGAAACAGAGATGCTTTCAGGCAGGCGGACGTTTTTCAACACAAACCCGGCACTTCATACACGCGGTCATTACGGAAGCTCGAGGAGATGTTCACCAGTGGGCCGGGGGAGACGGATGAAGGAACGATGTGGGAAAACTCAAAGGTGAGTGTGTTTTTTTTAAATCACACACTGTTTTTTGCTGATGTGTTTGGTATATACTCAATGTAAACACAGAAATGAGTGCGGTGCAGCGCCGCATTTGATTGGTTAGACTGATGATTTACACATCTGTGCGCTACTGAGAGACAGATTTGATTGGCAAAAATGGCGGAAGTTGACAACAATTAGCCAAAATTGCAGTAAAGTTGTGGTGATTGAACAAAATTCAAATTATGCAGGACCTACTGAAGTCGCGGGAATTGGTAGAATCGCAACTTTGCGAAATCCTGGAGGGTCCGATAGATTTTCAATTGGATTCAGGTCAGGTGACTGACTGGGCCATTCTAGTAGTTTCATTTTCCTCTCTGGAACCAGTTGAGAGTTTCCTTGGCTGTGTGTTTGAGATCATTGTCTTGCTGAAATGACCACCCTTGTTTCATCTTCAGCATCTTGACAGATGGCAACAGTTTCTTATCAAGGATGTCTCTGTACATTTGTCCATTCATCTTTCCTTCAATTATATGAAGTCTGCCTGTACCATGTGCTGAAAACCACCCCACACCATGATGCTCCCACCTTCAAACTTCACTGTTGGTATGGTGTTTTTGGGCTGATGTGCAGTGCCATTTCTCCTCCAAACATGCTGTGTGTTGTAGCATCCAAAAAATTAAATTTTGGTCTCATCTGGCAGCGCAGTGGTAGAGTGGTTAGCACTGCAGCAACACAGCAATTCACCCTTGGCCGGGGGATCCTGGGTTCGATCCCAGCCCCCGACCAACAGTGATCTGTGTGGAGTTTGCATGTTCTCCCCGTGTCTGCGTGGGTTTACTCCGGGATTTCTCCGGTTTCCTCCCACATGCCAAAAACATGCAAGTTAGTTTAATTGGCATCAAAACTGAGGATTCTAAATTGTCCTTAGGTATGAATGTGGGAGTGAATGGTTGTCTGTCTCTCTGTGTTGGCCCTGCAATAGACTGGCGATCTGTCCAGGGTGTACCCTGCCTCCTGCCCAAAGATGCTGGGATAGGCTCCAGCCCCCCGCGACCCGAAAAGGATTAAGCGGAAGAAGATGAATGAATGAATGAATGACCAGACTACATTCTCCCAGTATTTTACTGGCTTGCCCAAATGTTGTGCAGCAAACTTTAAACGAGCTTCAACTTGTACAGCAGCATGGTGATCCTAACTTGTATTACATTATTACATGTTCTGTTTGTTTATGTTTTAGACTGTTGTTTTTTTAATAATATGTGTAATGGGGGTAGTGTGCAATAGATAAGATAAGATAAGCCTTTATTAGTCCCACAATGGGGAAATTCCAGGATTGCAACAGCACAGGGATAGCAACAATCAGAAGGCAAGAAAAAACAACAGCAGCTAGTATACATATGTACATATTACTATATATATATATATATATATATATATATATATATATATATATATATATATATATATACTGTATGTCTATACTGTATATAGACTGTATGTCTATATATAGACATACAGTGCAGAGCATTGTGGTTGGTGGATGTGCAGCAGAAAGTCTAAGCTCTCTCTCCGCGGATGCGGCGGGCCAGCTGGATGTCTTTGGGCATGATGGTGACCCTCTTGGTGTGGATGGCGCACAGGTTGGTGTCCTCGAAGAGACCCACCAGGTAGGCCTCGCTGGCCTCCTGCAGAGCCATGACGGCGGAGCTCTGGAAGCGCAGGTCGGTCTTGAAGTCCTGAGCGATCTCCCTCACCAGGCGCTGGAAGGGCAGCTTACGGATGAGCAGCTCCGTGGATTTCTGGTAGCGACGGATCTCTCTCAGAGCCACGGTACCGGGCCTGTAACGGTGAGGCTTCTTCACTCCGCCGGTGGCCGGAGCGCTTTTCCGAGCAGCCTTGGTGGCCAGCTGCTTCCTGGGGGCTTTTCCTCCAGTAGATTTACGGGCGGTCTGCTTGGTTCTTGCCATCGCTCTTTATTATTCTGTCTTATATTTCTTGCACGCCGCCTAAACTCCAGCCCGGCACCCGCGTCGTTTTCGCTTCAGTTCCCCGGTATGTCGAGTTTCTCCGTTAGCACCGGGTGGCGGTTGAGTGCTAGCTAGCTCTTCCCTGCTGTATCGTCTCCTGCTGTAAACAGTGGCTCCGTCCGCCGACTCGGGAGACCTTTGGGGTGATCTGTGTGTCCGTGATATGTATAGAGTGAAAGGTGTGCCGGATCAGAAAGTTATCACCGGGTCAGAAAGAAGAAGGAAGATAAAAAGACTCAGAATTGAGCCGCTGTTGCAAAAGGCAGCCAACTCGTGTGGTGCCGGAACCAGAAATCCGGAAAAAGATGTGAGCAGATGTCATGTTTTGATGTGATGCCTTGTGATTTGATGGGAAGCAGGTTGGTGTCAGCACTGTGTGTCCACAGCAGATTTCCCCAAGGGGACAATAAAATGTATTCTGTTCTATCTATTCTATTCTAACATCAGCAATAGAGTCTTGCGAGGTGAGCGGGCATAGAGCCCCATGTTGGTTGAGCGCATTACTTATTGCTTTCTTTGAAACAGCAGTACCTGCTAACTCCAGGTCTTTCTGGAGCTCTCCACAAGTGGTCTTTGATTCGTGGATAACTCTTTTGACTCCTCGGTCAGAAATCTTGCCAGGAGCTCCTGGTCATGGCTGGTTTATGGTTAAATGATGTTCTTTCCACTTCTGAATGATTGCTCCAACAGTACTCACTGGAACATTCAGCAGTTTAGAAATGCGTCTGTAACCAATGCCATCATTATGTTTTGCAACAATAAGGCTGTGAAGGTCTAGAGAGAGCTCTTTGCTTCTACCCATCATGAGTTCTTTGCGGTGTGACAATCTGATATTTACAGACCTTTTTAAAGGCTATCAGTCAGGACTTAACCAACTGAAATTAATTTGCACTGATGGGGGATGGGATGGTTTCCTAAATTCTAATGGATTTCAGCTGGTTTCTTGGCTTTCTATGCCTTTTTGCACCTCTTTTTCTTCATGTGTTCAATGCTTATTCCCTGTTTCATTCCACTTTATTAAATATAACTGGTTTTGTGAACACAGTTGCCTTGATTTCTTTGTATGTGTGGATTACTTGGGTTGTTACTGATATCTGGTGAAAATCTCAGGTCAATGGCTCCATCAAAAATATGTTTAATGAGAAAAACGATGTTGTGGATAAAGGGATAGGCGAGGCAACAAGCTGAACGACACAAGGCTTTATTCTTTCTCCAACAACATAACAGCAAACAGTGCTTCTGGGTCTCTGTGCATTCCCCTTTTATATCTTTAATCCCATGCATCGAGCCCCGCAGCTTCCGACCATCATACATTGTTTGTGTGGCACATTAACATAACATACACCGGCGCCGCTTTCACACTTATCTTCTCTCCGCAGCTCTGGTCATTCTTACTCTCCCCAGGGGGTGCATAGACCTAACTGTCCCGTCTGATACCCCCCAGTGACGCCTCCTCCTTTGGTCCATTGTTCTCCTCTTTCCCCTTGCCTCTCTGGGTGGAGAAAACCCCCACATCATGCCCCCACAGTGTGTTCAATACTTATTTTCCCCGCTGTATGTTCTTCCAAGGTACAGTTCTCGTACCTTTTAGGGTACTGCTGGAATGACAAGCATCTGTACCTTTTTAGGTCCATTTCTGTACTTTGATTTCTTTGTATACAAGTTAAGAGGTAATATTACTTAAAGTACTGTATATAGCTTCTGAATATACTAGTTTCAGTGACATCTTATCATGTGAATTGAAAAAAAAAATGTATAGAGAATCGTTTTAGAATCAAATTGGAGACCATGAATCATAATTGTATTGTGAAGTGCCTAACGAGCCCAAGCCCTTATTCGGACCTCAGCTGGGGAGGAGGACTGACTTATCGGACTCTTGCAGTTTTAGTTGGTGACCCCTGCTCTATCTTGATCGCTTCCCTGTTTTTAAAGCATCAAATAATGCATTGAAACTGAACTGATCAAAAAATAAACAAATGCTAGAACATACATCAGCATGATAACTACCTACAAGGACAGAACTTACGTTTGTGAAATATTAAAAAAAAAAAAATATTCAAGGACCATTTTTCGTTTTTAGTCTGGCAAAATGTTACACACAATAATAGGATGAGGTGGGGTTTATCGTCTAACAGAAGCCAGCCACTAGAAGGCAATAGAGATGAGCAGGTTTTTGGAGAGCTTTCACACTGTCCAAATTTATATACAGTCTATGACTCCAACCTGGAGTCTTCCTCAGCAATGAATGGAGTGAATGAGGCAGCACTTCACTTCAAGACCATGAGGTGTTACTAAATCGAGTATTTCCAAAACTTTTCTACTTGTACCCTACTTGGTTTTGTTTTGCTTCCTTTACCTGAACTTTATAATCTTTGTGCTATTTTTATTTTGGCACCAAGACAATGCTCATTCTCACTTTCACAAAATAATGGAATGGGATGGAGGATTCAATAAGCACCTCAAAATACAATTGCAATCAAAATTATTCAACCCCCACTGCAAATTAGGTTTATTGGCAAAATGTACAAACAAGCAGCTGTTTGCAATAAACAAATCATACAAAAACAATTTAAATAGCTCAACACAACTAATATTACAAGTGGTTTCTCCAAATTCAACAAAAAATTCCACTTTTGATGACTATTGCAGTGTCAAAATTATTCAGCCCCTTCATGACAAGCATCTTTAGTACTTAGTAAAGTGCCTTTTTTGCTGTTATCACCTGCTGTAAATGTGAATCATAGCCAGACATCAGCTTCCGGCAGCGTTCCTGAGGAATCTTAACCCATTCCTCAAGGGCAAAGTGCTCCAGTTCACTGATATGCTTGGGTTTGTGTGCTGCAACAGCCTTTTTAAAATCCAACCAGAGATTTTCAATGGGGTTCAAGTCAGGCAACTGTAATGGCTACTCTAGTATCTTCCAGGAATTCTTCTGAAATCAAGCCTTGGCGAACTTTGAGGTATGCTTGGGATCATTGTCCTGTTGGAAGGTCCAATGACACCCAAGCTTCAGCGTCCTTACAGACAGTATGACATTTCTCCCAGGATTTCCTGATACTTGATTGAATCCATCTCACACGCTGCTGGTTTCCAGTGCCAGAGGAAGCAAAGCAGCCCCAGAGCATCACTGAGCCACCACCATGCTTCACTGTAGGCAGGGTGTTCTTTTCAGCGTATGCTTCATTCTTCATTCTTCCAGATTGGAGCCGACTTTTCTTGAGCTTTTGGGTCAGTAGTCTTGTATGTCTTGGAGGTAGGGCATGGAACCCTTCAGTGTTTAGTATGCGCCTTACTGTGGAAACTGAAACCTCAGTGCCCACTGCCACCAAAGCTTGCTCCAGGTCTTTTGCAGTCAGTCAAGGGTTTTTGACCACCTGCCTCCTCAGGGCTCTGGTGGCAGTCATTGATAGCTTCATCTTTCTGCCACATCCAGGTAGTCCACCCACTGTTCGTTTAACTTTAAACTTGCAAACTATGCTTCCAGCTGTATTTCTAGGAACATTCACTGCCTTTGCAATCTTTCTGTATCCTTTTCCTTGTTTGTGCAATTTAATGATCTCGTCTGTGAACTTTCTGGACAGCTCTCTTGACTTAGCCATATTTCTAACATGCAAATGTCACCGTCAACAGTCCTATTTTAAGTGTTCTATCTCAAGCAGGCCTGATGCAACTAATGAAGCCCTTGATTGGTTGCATCAGGTGTGCTTGAGACCACACCTGATTTGTAAATGTGTGCTCTTATGAGGAATTCTATTCAGGGGGCTGAATAGTTTTGAGACAGCAGTAGTCATTGAAAATAGGATTTACTGTTGAATTTGAATAAAATCCTTGTAATATTAGTTTTATTTAAATATTTAAACTGTTCTTGTGCAATTTGTTTATTGCAAACATTTGATTTTTTTTTTTTAAATTTTACCAATAAACTTAAAATGCAATGGGGGTTGAATAATTATGATTACAACTGGGTGAATATACATAAGAATGACCGTATGAGGATTTTCAAAGAAACTTGAGTACTTACTGCTGCCTGAGTGGGGCCCCGGGGAAGACATGATTGATCTGTATGTGGTTGGAGGAAGAGGAGGTGGCGTTCCCCTGAAACTCAGCGTCAATTCTTTTGGAGAGCCCACAAAGTCTGGCACAAACTCTGGAGTCCTCTTTCCCCCCAGTACCAGAGGAGAGGGTCCTGTGCGGGGGGACCTCCGCTCTGCTGGCAGAGGAGGCACAGGGCTGATAGGGGTGGGTGAGAAGGCATACTCTGCGAACTGTAGCACCTCCTCATCTATCGCCTCATCTTCGAGGCACACGGAAGGTGACTGAGAGGGGGAGAAGTCAGGGGGCAGAGGAGGGGCTGGTTCATCCGGAGGAGGCGGTCCGAGCATGATGGACGGCGGTGAGTCTGGTGGTGAGAAAGGAGGAGGAGAACCCGGAGAGAACGGTGGAGGGGAAGGCGGGGGTTCGTTTGGTGGAGGTCCAGGAGAGAGGCAGGGGGTGGAGGGAGTGGAAGAGGGCGTGTCTGGAGGGGGAGAGTCTGGCGGCGGAGGGGGAGCAGGTTCATCAGGCGGCGGAGGTCTGTCATCGGTGAAAGTAACCCATCTGGGAGACACCGTGTCCTCACTTGTTCGGGGACTGTCCACATTTCCAAAGACGTCGTCCAGGTCCGGTGCTGAGGAGCCTCTGTAGGAGGCGGGGGAGAGGACGGTCAGGTAGATGGGTGCAGATCTGCGAGCTGCTCTTCTGTTGGGGATATCCACTAAAAAGAGAGTGGAAATGGATTTGAAATCATGGATAGTGCACACACTGTTTATAAGTCAAG
The DNA here is from genome assembly GCA_020510985.1 of Pholidichthys leucotaenia. NCBI lineage: Eukaryota > Metazoa > Chordata > Actinopteri > Cichliformes > Pholidichthyidae > Pholidichthys > Pholidichthys leucotaenia. The sequence continues at coordinate 170,859,297 of CM035846.1, forward strand.
AATAAACTCAACTTTACCTGCAAAGTCTGAAGGACAGCCATAATGGCTTCTTGATGGAATGTTTTTGGGAGGAAGTGGAGGAGGAGCTGCAAAAGTTCAAACAGTTTGAGACAAACAGATGACTGATGTAGCCGACAGTGCAAGAAAGATGTAATAACAGTCACCTCCAGTTGGAAAACTCCTGCTCAGCTGTGATTCTGACCGTGGTCTCGATTCTCCCCAAACATCTGTAGGGACCACTGTCAATGGATGAAGAAAATAAAATAATTACAGTCTTGTTCTTAACGTCTGTGCTGTAATTTGTGAAATTAAACATACAGGTAAAGGACAGACCATCATATCTGGCATATCTGCTCTCTGAAGGCAACTCAAAAAAGGCAGGAATGTTGTGTGACAGCTTTTCACTGTAAGAAGAGACACAAAACAATCATCATCAGTGCTATAACATGCAGACTTAAGGAATATTTCACACCAAGCCTGGATTTTCATCAGGAAAAAAGAAAAAAAAGAAATTGCAATGGGTTCTTATTAGCACAACACTGTGGAATATTTATGCAGGTGAAAAAAATGTCCACACAGGCCTCCAATCGTATACAATGAGCACCACAATGAGTACTTGAATGATTACTTTAAGGGCAATTTACGGCTCAAGGTCACCAAGAAGCTGGACTACGATGATGGCATGTAGCTGATGTTGGCTTGCAAATGTTACATAGTGGTAGAGACAAAAGCTAACAAAAGCATAAGCACCTAATCTGGTATTAATAGAAAAACTTCAAACTGCTCCACTGTAAGTCAAAAATATTGGCTGAAGCGGCCAAAGCGGGACAAAAATGGAAATCTGTGTCTTGGAAATTTTATACCAAACTAGTGTGAATAACTGATGTGAGAAAAAAAAATCTCAAGCAGGCTTTCCACACTGCTACATTTTGCATTGCAGCAGTCTGAACTGGTTAAATGAAAGGAAGGTTTATATGCTGGTAGTCAAATGGGCTGTGATATAGGAGTTGAAGATGTTGTAAATGACCAAAATAAGGAGGGCAGAGCTGGAGTCAGTTGAGTTAAAGCTGTTAATATGGATTGATGGTACATTAAGCCAACTATTTTTGGGGGAGATGATCAAAACAAAAATTGAGGAATCTGATTATCATTCAGAAAACGGAAAGAAAAATGTTTTCTGTCTTTCACAGATAACAAAAAACAGGAAACTGTCATAATTTAGATTTAGAATCCTTTATTAGTCCCACAATGGAGAAATTACAGGGCATCCACATGAGTGGATCTGGGCTGGGCTGGGCTAATCTGGGCTTGATCATAGGATCAAGCCTGTGCTTTAGGTTCATTCATTGTTTTTTCTGTGATTGCTTATGATTATTTGGACTGTTTACCCTCTGTGTCTTCCCTGGGTTCTCTGCCTTTGTCTTCTGTGTTCCCTGGATAACATCCTGGATAGTTTGCTGCCTTGCTTGCTGCTCATAGTGGGCAGCGTGTTGTGAAGACAATAATACATGTCTACACCAAAGTAAAAACAGAAAACCCAATTTTGTGCTGATGTGGCGGACAAACAACCTCGCTGAAGGGAACGGATTTCCATTTTCGGGTCCTGGCCAATCGATGAGCCGGATTTTTCTTCTTCGCCTAAGTTTTTCTTCCTGGTCAGTGGTGGTTTCGGCTACAGTGCCACAAATGAGCAGCTGTTGTAACTGCGTGACGTTGTCCAGGCAGTTTGGTCTGCTTGAGAAAGTGCTGTGTGAATGCAAACCAAACCAAATGAACCAAAACAAAGGTGTGAAAATTCTCGGCATTCTGCGCCCAATAAACCGAGTCCTCTGGACTATCCTGGTCTGAATGCAGCCTTAGTCTCGTGTGACGTCAATGTTCTGGTCGTGGTTCATGTCTGAGCTCCCAAATGTTCAAGTGGATTATTATTACTGTGTTTTAGATTTTGTGGTTTTGTCATGCCAAGTTTCGTTTGAGTTCTCAGCCCACATGCAGTTTGTTTTGGTGCTCAAGTTAATAAATTACCATTTTTTTCACTGCACCCCTTGCCTGCATCTGAGTCCTCTTCTTCACTCTTCATCTGCCGGGAAGGCAAAACATGACAAGAAGCTGTAAATGTGGCTCGATAAAGAACATAATGAAGCTCTAATTGTCATAAGGCTGAGTGCGGTTTTCACTGGGCTCAGGCTCTTAATTTATTTCTGAACAGTTTCTGTATTTTTTCCAGCTTTGTGTTGTTTTCCTGTGTATTGTGTTATGATGTCTCCTTAGTGGCTTATCATTCTGTTAGTTATTTATGTCTTTAGTATCAGTATTATTTTGTCAGTTCCTGTAGTTCAGGATTTATATTTTGGTCTTTATGACATGACTGCCTTACCTCCTCTTCCAGACATTCCCACCCTGTCATTGTCTCACTGCCTGTTCCCTTGCCATCTCAGCTGTGAGTTGTTGTTTAATTAGGTCACCTGTCCGCTCATGCATCTCGCACCTGCCACCCATTGTTTCATCATATTTCCCAACTATTTAAAGACTGTCCGTTTGTCCTCTCACTGCGGCAGTCTTGTTTTCCTCATCACCACCAGAGCCCAATTCTGATCTGGTGAGTTTACCTCAAATCTTCCTCGCCTTTAAGTTTTTTCCTCAGTGTTTGAACTTTGTTTTTGTGCACTTCTTGGGACTTGTGTTGCCTTTTTGTTTGTAATAAATTCCACTAACGGCAGTTCAGTGCGTGGGCCTCATTTCTCTGCCCAGAGAGGCATTTCATGACACCAATGCCCATAAAAATAAACTAATGCTACTGTGATTGTAGAGGGTCTGAAGCATAATTCAGCATACAGTGGTGTGAAAAAGTGTTTGCCCCCTTCCTGAGTTTTCATTTTTATGTATGTTTGTCACATGGCAAGCAGCTCCCGAGAGACTCCTGGTCCTGTGCCTTGGCCGTTTCACTGTAATTCAATAGCTCACCTGATGTACTGTACATGCTGTGTGGCCACTGTTATGTCATAACTTGTACACAATGATGAAGCCAGGAGTGGAGCTGAACATTATTAAATCAGCTGGGCTCTGTACACCCGACCGTACATGCAGCTGCTTGGCAGAGGAAAGGCGTGCGAGAGCGCCCCTCTACCAGCAGCCCCTCTTATACCACCGGAGATGGGGGAACCGGACATCAGAGCCGCCATCCCGTACCACAGAAATAAGAGCTCCAACATGAACCACATACCTGCACAATAACTACATAATACCCCCCCCCCCGTAGAAAAATCCAAAACACACACAATCAGCCCACCCAATTTTGAACCCAAATCATCCGCTAAGCAACAACAAACTAAAATCACCAAAAAGGGGCCTGTGACATTCACACCAAAATAACTAAAACTGGGGGGGACAAGGAGACTACCGTCCTACCCCCCACACAGTGAGGTAGGTTATTCTGCAGCCTATACTATTAAAGTCCACCAAAGAAAAAAAAAATGCTGCCGTGTCTCCTATACTGTATACCATAAAAAAATAATCCAAAAAATTATTAACTCAGAACAAATGAACCATTATAACACTTAAGTAACACCAATGTCCGTTGGCAGCCGGGGGTAAAACTGACCCGGAGGCCCAGGACATCCCTAAATCATCCACGCCCTTGGCCGCTGAAGATAAGACCGGCTTGGAGGCCCCGGGCAGCCCCACAACATGTGCGCTCGTGGCCGTCGTCTGCCTCCAGGATCAAAAACAATCTCTCCCGCCATAACGTCCCTCTTCACCGCCGACTACATCACTCCTCGGGACCCGCCGTGCTGTTGTCCGGCACGCCATCCCACCGTGCTCGGCGGTCTGCTCCCGACCGCTCTCAACACCGCCGTCGTGGCTCTAAACACTCCGGCCCCACCGTGGCCACACTCCAGGGAAAACCGAAGCCTGCTCGTCCGTGTCGTTTCCCAGGCACCTCGCCGCTGCTCCCAGCACCCTCGTTCCAGGCGCTCTGCTGCGCTGTCACCATGCCTGGTCATAGCTGCTCTCTCCTGGGGCTCTCAGCTTCACTCTGGTCGGCGTCACTCTCTGACCCATTTTTTTTTGGACTTATTTTGTACCAGTAGGTAGATTTGCTCTGCAGTCCGGTGACAAGCCACCAGCTGCCGGTCGCTGCGTGCGCAAGCGCCCCTTAACTCCCTAACCTGCATGTTTTGGCATGTGGGAGGAAACCGGAGAAATCCCGGAGTAAACCCACGCAAACACGGGGAGAACATGCAAACTCCACACAGATCACTGTTGGCCGGGGGCAGGGATTGAACCCGCGATCCCCTGGCCGAGGGTAAAACTGTGCTGCCGTGGTGATAACCACTGCACCACCGTGCATCTCATCGCTACTCTCAGCACCCTCGTTGCAGGCCCTCTGCTGCGTCGACTTCATGTCTGGCTGCAGCTGCTCTCCCTTAGGGCTCTCAGCGTCACCCTCGTCGGCGTCACTCTCCGACCCGGGCATTTCGTCGCTGCTCTCAGCACCCTCGTCCCAGGCGTTCCGCTGCGTTGTCTCCATGCCCGGCTGTCACTGATCTTCCCCGGTGCTTTCAGCCTCCATGGTCCCGCTCTCCTGCCGCCTAGTCTCCAGCTGCGGGGGTGACTCCTGCTGCTCTCCCTCTCTGCTGTCTTTGCACACCGTGCCGTCCAACTCATCAGTGCTCTGGTCCTCCACCTTTCTGCGCTTCACGGCTGGCCCGCAGTCTTCAGTGACCAGGGACTCCCCCGGGCCCACCTCAATGCCCTGCTGGTAGCTTGAAGCCCTCTTATGGCACGCAGTTAGCTTCGTGGCTAGCCTGTCCATAGCACTATGCCATTAGCTTCTCCCAGCTAACTAGCTTAGCCTTGTTTGTCGCCAACACTCCTGCCACCCACAGCTTCGTGGTCCTTGTCTGCCCAGCGAAGTGCTCGGCCAGCTGCTTGACAACATCCTTGTAGCACTCCGTTTCTCCCAATGTACTGAGAATTCTTCGGCCCTGCGTGCCGAGATGGTAAGCCAAAAGCACTCATCGTCGTCTCCCGTCAAGTCTGCTTAGGCCCAGTGCCCCGATGTAACCCTCAAACATGGCCCGCCACTGCGGCCACAGGATCACCGGCTCTCCCGTATACTCTAGAAACGGCACCAGAGGTTGAGGTAGCACATACGCTGCCATAATTTCGTTCCTCATCGCTAAATGTTATGTCGTAACTTGTAGACAATGATGAAGCCAGCAGTGGAGCTGAACACTACTTTATTAAATCAGCTGGGCTCTGTACACCCGACCATACATGCAGCTGCTTGGCAGAGGAAAGGTGTACGAGAGCGCCCCTCTACCAGCAGCCCCTCTTATACCACCGGAGATGGCGGAACCGGACATCTGGGCCGCCATCCTGTACCACACAACTAAGAGCTCCAACATTAACCACATACATGCACAATAACTACATAATAGCCACATATGCCAAATTCCCTTTCAGACCCTCCACAATCATGGCGGTATTAGATTTTAAATGTTTAGGCATTTTACAGCATCGCTGTATCCGATACAATGGTATCCTTAAGAATAAACTTTTTTTTGGCAAAACTTAAGTCATACTTTACAAGGTTTTGGAATGAATCCGTAGTGAAATGACCAGAACAGAGTAAGAAGTTTGGGCTAAAAACCTCCGGAACGGCAGAAAAAAAAAAAAAAAAATTGAACCACTTTTGTCTTAAAGATGCATCCTTTGGGAGTTTGTGTAAGGATGGCGCCGTTGCCTCGCTTGAGTACGCAGTGTCTCATGTTTGCTAACAGACAGCTCCAGCAGGACTGGTTGGATGAGGCTGGCCAATAATAGAGCAGCAGGTGGGTTTCAAGGACGGCGCTGTGCTGGGTTTACTATGCAAGTGATGGCTCATGGCAAATCCAGATCAGTCAGTTTTGCTTTTTGGAATGAAAAACGATATAAAGGCTGTTTTTTTTTTTTTTTTTTTAAAGAGGAGTGTTTTGATATTTTTTGATAACCAACAGATGTCTTTCAGAAGGTTAAAACCTACAAAAACACCTTAAATAGAGCACAGTGATAATCTAATGCCTAAAACGTTACAATCTAAAGCAGGTATGAAGAAACTGGCAAGAAGAGTGGGAAAGCATTGCAAAGTCTATATGTGCAAAGTCAGTAGAGACATATCCCAACAGACTAAAGACTGGAATGAAAGCAAAAGATGCTTCAACAAAACACTGACTAGAGGGGGTAATCCTTTATCCACCTCAGTAATTCTGTTTATGTCCTCATTTCCATTTCTTTTAATTATTTTGTAAATAATTGTTACATTTCTTGTAGCGGGCCCTTGTACAGTCATTTAAAAAAAATCATTTTATCATTTCATGTGAAAGAAGTTATGTTAGAGTCTCTTAAAAACATTTTTCCATGTTATGGGCTGCCTCTAAAACAGTTGTGGAACAGAAATGTTAAAGATGTAGATGGAAAACAACATGGAAAGAAGACGAGGATATGCAGATGGTGAAGGACGCACATGAGAGGAAGAGATCTTACACGATAACGTCAAATGTAAGCAAGAAGAAGAAGAAGAAACAACCTTGGTGTGTCGGGAGCAGGACTTGGTGTGGGGGTGGACCGTCTGGGTCTAGCGATCTCCTCACCTATAAGAAATAAATATTCAGCCACTGCAGTTTCCTTTATAACACTTAAAATTACTATAGTGAATGTAGTAAACATTGTATTTGTTAAAAAATAAAAAGATAGTGTTGTCCTAATCAGGAGTCTGCAAACTGCGGCTCTTCTAACCATCACTTTGACAAAAAAACAAACAAAAAACCCCTGAAGAACAAAAGCAAAAAATAACACAATTTTAAATTAAAAAAGTCTGGCATTTATGTGTTAAAATTTATCTAAAACGCTACAAATTCACCAGAAAAAACTCACAAGTTCAGTACTAAAGTTGCAAATATCCAATTTACAAGCAAGTCACAAATTTACAAGAGAAAACTTGCAAATTTAGAGGGAATAAATGCTCATTTACAAGAAAGTCAAAATTATGGGAAAAAAAAGTCAGGGATTAAAGATAAAAAGCAAATTAGTAAGAAAAAGTAAAATTCATATTTAAGAACAAAATCATTTCTATTACTAATGCTGAGAAGTTAGATTATACTTACTACTTGACTGGTATACATTTCATTTAATGCTCAAACATGTTGTGAGGCACCAATAAAATATTTTCTTAAGTGGCTCTTTCCTTAGTAAAGGGCAATGACCTCTGTCCAGAATAATTTATGCATTTATGGTGTGTTTTTTTTAAATAATTTATGCATTTATGTAATTTAAAAAAAAACTGCCTCAGTAAAAGCTATTTGCAACTACAGTATGTACTTACAGGACAAATTCCTTTTTATCTGCCCCTGCAAAAATGGAATCAAACAAAAGAGCAAATAAATATGCATCGCATTTACAAAAATATGTCTTTAAACAATTTGATCTGCATCTAAAATATAACCTTAACCACACTCTTCATCGCCATACCGCCATGTTTTCCCACAATGGTTTGATTATCTGCACTGAATACTTTAGCAAAACAGAGCAGGTGGCAGGGTTGAGACAGCTGTGATTCCAGCTGCCAGCAGATGGAGTGAGAAACTCACCGGGCTGCGTCTCTGAGACCAGCAAAAAGGAAGAGAGAACAGACCTGGGTCAGAGAGTGAGCGACAAATCAGTCATATGGACAACAACTAAAAACACACACACGGCTTCTCCTTAACAGCAAAGCCTTAAAAATGCAGCATAAGCCAAAACATAGCAGACACAGTACAAGCGCTACCACAGAACCACTAGTATGTAGATGATGAGACCTGGTCAGAGATGAGTAGAGAATCCAGAATTATATTCAAATAAAAGTAGCATTACCTTACAATATTATCTACTCACACATAAGAGTAGTCACCAACCCCCCCAGCAAGCATCAGTAAGTGTCTACAGAAACAGTTACTTGAGTAGTAACAACTTTTTTCTCACCAATTTCTTTAAATCTTTTGTTTTTCTTTAATTTGTGATTTTTTTCTTATGCATTTACTTTTTTCTTATAAAGCTGTAACTTCTGCTTTTCATTAATTTGTGAATTTATGCCAATTTGTGTTTTTTTTTTTTACCCCCAAAATCTGGAATATTTTTCTTTGTAAATTTGTGACCCTTTTTCCTCATAAATAAGCTATATTTCTACATAAATTTGCAACTTTTGACTAATAGATGTACTCCTGGTTTTTACTACCCAGCCAGCATGTTTATGTGGGTCCCCCATAGGTTAAATCTGGGCTGACTTATGGGTCCCATGCGAGTTTGTCCACGAGCTCCACGTTTGCCCCATCTGTGTTTGCTCACCTGGACTTTACCTGTGGGGCCAGTGTTACTGAAACCTGCCCACCCGTGTTAAACCCATGCGGGCCCAGATGGGTTAAAGCGAGGAAGCAGATTACCTGCTGAGTGCTTACCTGTGCTACAGGTAAAGTCCATGCGGACAAACCCACATGGGACCCATAAGACAGCCCAGATTTTAAGAATCCCAGAATAAGACAGCCCAGATTTAGAATACCTTAATTTCTAGTGAGGTGCTGTTACCTGACATGAAAGTCCCACCCTTCTGAAAAAAGCTTTTTTCAATCAGTTTACAGTCTGCCCTTGTATAAACATTGAAGCTATTTCACGTCTATTTAAAAAAACAGGCAGTACTACAGTTGGAGTTACTGTCTTGATTACCAAACCACAATACCTTTGTGGTATGGACTCTATGTTTCATCTGAAAATGCAAAGAAAAGTGAACAAAGTGTGCTAAATCGCTAGCATGCCAACTACTAGCCACCAGCTAACTACCGACATTGGCTACATTTTGATCTCGGGTCTTCTGCAGTACAGACTCAACCGGTACGATTTATAAACACTTGACAATATTTAATTTGTTTACATGTGTGTAAAATGACAGTAGGCGTCTTCATGCTGATTGAGATGTTTAGCAACAGTTACTGGCTACATTTAGAAGGGACTATTTTTTTCTCAGCTGCACAAAATAGCTGGTTAAACAAACAAATCATAACATTTTGTTCAGTACTGCTGTCATTTAATAAATTGTGCTTGCAGAACTGCTGTATAAAAACAATATTACACTCAAGGTTGTTACGGTATCATGAATATACTAACTACGGGTGTGATACGCTAATGCCCTCCGCATCAGTTACTATATTCATTGATACTGTACTCCCTCTCTTGTAATATTGCTTAATTATAATATCATCCAAATCTTATGAAGAAACCATAACAACTTCAAAATCTGATGGGGAAAAATTGACTTGCACTCCTTTGAAATCAGTGAAATCAAAAGTAACTTTACATATGACCAAATGTACTTGAGCAAACGCACGGGTTTTACTTTGGTGTATTCAGTAAGATTAGAAAGTATCTGTAAACTAATAAAACTATTCTGTAAAGGAAAATTATGTTAAATCATTGCCTGAGTACATGTATTTGGGTAACTAGTTCTTGCCCACCTCTGAACCTGATTAACACATTTAGAGCAGTACATGCGATATGTTATTACCTCTGCCAACCAGGTAATGCGATCATGTGGTTTGTCTGTCTGTCTGTTTGTTTGTGAGCAGAATTACACAAACTCTACTGGATGGATTTGGATGAAATTTTAACTGGAGGTGGCCCTTGGACTGCGAATGAACCCATTAGATTTTGGAGGCGATCTGGGTAGCGCAGCTTGTTTACAATAAGCGCTTTGTGACAGACAGCACAATAGAGAAACATCATAATAAACACGCTTTACAGACCTAAAAGTTTATTTTCAGGTTTTTTTTTGGGGGTAGCCATCACTCACACACCTGCTATGTTGTAAAATGATTGACAGTATGATTGGCCGGACAGAACAGTTGCGAAGGACGTTATCAAGGATGGTACATGCGGCTTTATGTCATTGGTAAGTGCCAACGGCACAATAGAAGAACAACATAATAAACACTTGAGCTTCACGGACCTTATGGTTTATTTTCAGTAGTTCCATGAGTGCATACCTCCACTAAGACCCTATCTCACAAGGTTAAAGTAAGTGAAAAAGTGATTCTGAATCTGCATCCTTAACTCAGATCATCGCAAAAATCTAATAGGATCATCTGTAGCCCAAGGGCCACCTCTGGTGAAAATTTCATAACAATCCATCTGATAGTTGTTTGTGTAATCTTGCTGACAATCCAACATTCTGAGAGATAGGACCTTGGCAGAGGTATGTGGTCTTTGAGTGCCATCTAGTTTGCATTATGTAACAAAGATGTTTTGCTGGGGAGGTCTGAGTACAACTGGAGCGAAAGCAAAAAACATGAATAAAAACCAAAATAGTCAGTTTTTAGAGGTGTGAAAAAAATGTGCAAACACAGGAAGAGGTAGAAAATGCATGCACGAAAAAGTGGAAAATAATCATGGAATGCATTTTATCAATCTCTGCAGAACGAGCACATGCCATTCTGTCTCCATTTGTGGTGGTGCAGATGTGGAAATGCATGACAGGCTTACCGGACTTCTTCTCTACACAAGGTCAGCCAATATGTGAGAGGAAAAAGGACAGAGACATGGATGAGGAGTTAAACAGAGCCCAGATGCAGCAGTAACAGCGTGTACCGTATGTGCTTGTGCCCTTCACAACTGTGCAGCATCACAAGAGGCTGATCAGCATTGCTCACCAGAGACGGAGAGAGCGCCAGGCCTCCCACTGAGGCTTTTAGCTCATCCATGGACGGAAGGACACATTTGGCCGTGTCCGACACCAGCGGCTTGATCTTAATTTTGAACTTTTTCTTGCCGTCCTCGTCGTCCTCCGAGTCGCTGGAAGAGAAAAAGTGCTTTTCTTTGGAAGCTGGTGAACAAATTTGTAAAGGGCAAAGCGATAAAGTGGAATAAACTCTACAAAAGAGCAAAAGGTGAGAGATAGTGATGACATTAGGAGTGTTTCAACTACACACTACTAGAAACTTCAACAGAGGAACGCTTTAAAAAAAAAAAAAGATTGTGCTTTGGGGAGGGTCTGTTTTTCTTTCCCACCCACTGAGTGAGAGAAAGAGCTATGTGATAAGGTAATTACAAAAGGCAAGCAAGATGGGCAGCTCGGTGGTACAGTGGTTAGCACTGTGGCAGCACAGTAAGGTCACGGGATCGATTCCACCCCAGACCATCGTGGGTTCAATTCACCCCCTGACCATCGGTGACCCTTCTGTGTGGAGTTTGCATGTTCTCCCTGTGTCTGCGTGGGTTTACCCTGGCTACCCCGATTTCCTCCCACAGGCCAAAAACATGCAGGTTAGGTTAATTGGAGACTCTAAAGTGTCCCTAGGTGTGAATGTGTGTGAATGATGAAGGGCCTGGCGCCACACCGTGGCTGCCTCATCCATCCAGACAGATGCCCTGAATTTCCCTCTGGAAGTGATAAAGTATACTAAATCAAAATCTAACCAAGATGGAGCACTTTACTGCAGCATGTGCAACTTTTTTTGATGTAAACCTCACCTTTTTTTAAATATTCAACTTTTTTCCTCATAAATGTGAGACATCTAATAAGTCTGTGACTTTTTCCATATAAATTTGCAAATTCTATCTAATATAGTTATAAATGTTTTACTTTTTTCTTGTAAATATGTATTTTTTTCCTCATAAATGTGAAACTTATGGAAATTTGAGACGGAAAAAGTTTCCATCTTTTTCTTCTTTGTGTAAATCTATTACTTTTTTAATATGATCTTCTGTTCTTCAAATATTGTGGCTATTTTTCCCTCATAAATCTGACTTTTTTTTTCTAATAAATTTACAACTTGTATTTTTTTGTAAATATGTGACTTCTGAATAAGTTTTTGCTCAAATTTACGTTAATTGTAACCTTTCAACAATTTTCTCATTTTTTTTTACATTTGTCCTAAATAAATGGGTGTGTTTGTGTGCATTTTGCCCCCATAAAAGTGCAGAGCCACAGGTTGAAGACCTCTGACATGCACCAAGGTCATATGGAGGTTTCGATAGCTTCAGAAAGTCTCTGGTCTTGAGTAAGCGCTGAACAATATTCCTAAAAAGGGGATTTTAGGGACTAAAATGATCCCCAGTGCAGTCAGTTGCAACATGCAAAAAACAGACAGTCCCTGGTTCTTACTGGGGTGGGAGCACGGCCTTCGTCTGCCATGTCCCAGTTGACACTTTTACACCTGCTGTTATAGGCCTTTTCCATTAGCCCCGCTTAGCACGCCACGGGACAGCTCAGCACGCTTTGTAAGTCTTTCCACTAGCCCCAACACGGTTTAACAGCCGCGATTTTCGGCCCCGCTCAAGGGCAGGGTACAAGCGTGCTGAGCCGTGCCGTGTTGTGACGTCCAAAGACTGGTCGCCGCTGATTGGTCAGGTCGTAACGTCATGAAAGCGACCGTCTTCGCCGTCTTCTGATGAATCTACACGACCGCCATTTGCAATATTTCACGGACTAACTCGGTCACGGAGTAAATACGATATTAATACAGACAGCGTTGTAGGTTTTGCAGAACTCTACACCGTGGTCCAACGAAGAGGTGCAGAGTTTTCTCTGCTTGGTGGCAGAGACACAGTGAGGAGCGACCCAGACCGATACAGATGGCTGCCCAGCATAGAAACTGGACTACGGACAAGCTGAAGACGAACGTGAGAGAACCATCAATGGTGAGTGATTTGTAATAATGTGCATCTGTTTGCTTATTTATCCTGTTGGTGGTAAGCTCACTTTTTTTGAGCCATACAGCGCCGTTTTGTGCTGGCTAACTCGTTTTAGCTAACAATTTTTTGCTAGTAGCTAGCTAGTACCAACTGCTGATTCGCGCTTGTTTTCTCCTAAATATTCGCTTGTGAGAACAAAACGATGAAATATGTTAATCCTGGTTAAAGTCCTGGTTTGTGTTTTGTATTGCACTTTGGTGCTGCGCATTAAATTGTGTGCAATTTAATGCTAGAATGTGTTTCCACATGCCAGGGGTTAGCCTCCCTGTTTATACTGTGATACTGGTGAAATGGACCACAGGAGCCGAAATCTCGTCATATTAAAATTGCTTTTTCAAACCAGTGATTTATAAAGTCATTCATATAATTTTCTAAAGCGTCAGAATAGACCCACACACCTATTCTGTGGATCCTACGGTGCTTGTCAGGGAAACGAAGCATTTTTGTCACATCCCAACACTGACTTTCACAGGTGTATTTCCCTAATACAGTTACATCTCCAAAAATTAGGATGTCATGAAAAACTTCAATATTTTTTGTCACTCATTTCAGAAAGTGAAATCCGTATATTATATAGATTCATTACACAGACAGTGATATATTTCAAGCGTTTATTTATTTTAATTTTGATGATTATGGCTTACAGCCCCTGAAAACCCCAAATTCAATTTGGCAAAAAATTAGAATATTACATAAAATTAACTTTAAAAAATAGTTTTTAAATATAAATGTTGGCCGCTGAGGTGTTGGTTAATATGGGCTGTAGCCGTAATCATCAATATTAAAATAAACACTTGCAATATATCACTGTCCCTGTAATGAATCTATATATGGGTTTCACTTTCTGAAATGAGTGAAAAAAATATTGAATTTCTTCATGGTATTCTAATTTTTGAGATGTGCCTGTATAAGTGTTGAACTTGCTTGAAACTAACCATCATCCATTTCTGTCGTTCATCTAGGCAAGAGGAAATCAGCCAGCCCACAACAGACCTCGCCACTGTGGAAAGTACTGAAATCCTTTGCTTTTACAGGTAAAGTGTTAAAACCAAAGTAGCACAATTTCCACTTAATATAAAAGGGACTGAACTGAGATTCATTTGATTGTGTGAATATGGCACATCAACTGTAAAATAAACCGCTTGTTAATGTATTTATTTTTTTGTCAGATCACTTGTGTGATCCTTTGTGAGTTATGTTCATAACTGTATGTTTTGGCAAATGTGAGATGTTTAGTCGTCAATATAATTTACTTTATATGTGTAGTTTTTTTTGTTTTTTTTTTTGTTACTTATTTGTACCCGTAGGTAGACTTGGTTTGCAGTCTGGTGACAAGCCACCAGCTGCTGGTCGCTGCGTGCGCGAGCGCCCTAAACCTACATGTTTTTGGTGTGCGGGAGGAAACCGGAGAAATCCCGGAGTAAACCCACGCAACACGGGGAGAACATGCAAACTCCACACAGCTCACTGTTGGTCGGGGGCTGGGATCGAACCCACGATCTCATGATCCCCGCGATCCCCCGGCCGAGGGTAAAACTGTGCTGCCACAGTGCTAAACCACTGCGCCACCGTGCAGCAGTTTATAGTCTATCATCAATAAACTCATGCAGTAACAGGACACATTACAAATATTTGAGACCCATTGTAGTGCTTCCTTTTATATTTTAGCAATGCTAGTACAAAACACCGCCCACACATGAAGCCAGGGCAAGAAGAGACACTTTTACAGATAAGACAAACTTTTATTGATAAAAATTTCATATTTTGACTGAGCGACTCTATACTCGGTGATGCACAACTTTAGTTAAAGTACTAGATTCCATTCAAGTGAATGTATTAATTCATTCTGATTGCTGAGGCCACAGTAAAAAGAGATGATTTTAAATGTAATGCAGCCCTTGTAAAATCTACTGAAGCGCAGCTACATGAAAATTGTGGTTAAATACAACAACAAAGTACTTTACTGTCACATTCAAATTGTAATCCCTCCTGTTTTGTTTTTCTTTTGAATTCTTGGATGGAATATGGGTGGGCAATATAAGCTGCAGCTTCAGCCATCACCCATTTCAGATAACCTATGTTGAACTGTATAATCAGAGGAGTTATTGTTTAATTTGACCTTGTTAGATTTTTTTCCCCTTTGTTATATTATTGTATTTTCTTTTAATCTTTACTTTTAATCAATCCGAAATAAAGATTCATTCATTAATTCACATTCCACCACTGGCTTTTAGCAACAAGTGTATTTCCCAAATATGTTTTAAACTTGCTTTAATTAACCACCACCCATTTGTCTTTTGTCTAGGCAAGAGGGAAACTGTCCACAACTGGACCTTGCCTCACTTTTTACAGAGATGCAGGCTGAAGAGCTGCTGAACCAGGACCAGTACGAGGGGCCGATCCAGTTGCTTCTCAGTGAGGCAGCGTGGCTGCCGTGTGTGACCATTCCAGTTTTTTTTTTTTTTACAGTTTGAATTTTGCACATTCTGAATAATCTGGAATTTGCTGCTGATTGTAATAAACAATTTAGTGACTTATGTGTTTGCATCATGATTTTCTATTTTGTCTGTTAAGACACCGGTGGGAAAAGAGTCAACTGTACAAAGGATTTATCGGTGACCTTGAAAATAATGGCTCATTTTTAAGAAAAAAGTAACCAAAACAATTATTTTATTAACTGAAGACTGTATTGTTAGAAGACTGTACAGAAGACCCTGCATGCTTTAGTGACAGCACCAGTATATGGAGGAATTCTGGGTCATATTAGCATCTGCTCTTCATCATAATGGGTTTGGGCAGGGGTGTCTAATCATGTGCCATGGAGGACCCTGCAGGCTTTACCTCCAACCAGTGTCTTCAACAGCAGATTCCACTGAACTTCTTCCACTGACTGATCAGTGACAACACCTGCTGAAGAGACTGGGTAGAAGAGAGAACCTGCAGGGTCTTGGCCCCCCATGACACATGATTGGAAGCCCCCGGATTAGGTTTAATGGGATTTAACATTTTAACATAAACTGCTTTATGGTTCATAATTCTGTTGACAGACTTACACCAAACCAAAAGTGATTTCTCAAACTGCTGGATTATTCTTAGCTTTTCCAATCTTTCAGTATTTAATTTATGCCACATGGTGGTAACCTTCACATATAAAAAAAGAGACATCTGCAAAAACTTCAGAGGTTTATTGTCAGTGCAATTCCCAGTGCAATACTACATGAATGCATGTCTAGTACATTGTTGATGCAGAGAATATATATTTCTACAGTACATGTATCTAGTAAATCAAGTATTTTCCATGTAACCTTGTGACTGCATTATTTTAATTGCTTTTAATCCTAGATCAAGTTTGTTTTGGCCTAAAATGCAAGATAACTGTCAAATATATCTTATTATACCTAAATCAGTACTGTTTACTTTTTGAATACTTTGTGGCTAATACAGTGGTACCTCTACTTACGAACGTCTCTACATACGGAATTTTCAGGTTACGAGATGCCTCAACGGGAAAATATTGCCTCTAGTTACGAACGAAATTTCAGGATACGAAAGGCAAAAAAGTACGCGCTCCTCGCAGCTTCTGTAGTTTACCGAACGTAAACATACCTGTAGCTGCTCTGCCATTGGCTATCGCCTAGCATCTTCCTGGTATCCCATTGGCCACGAAGTTTTTTTTTTTTTCCAAAACTTTATGCGTTTGGTTGATCTCGCCAAAGAATATGGCCGTAATACATCAACGATCAGCACGGTATTAAAACAAAATGAAGCACTTACAAGCCGACAAAAGCAAACGTCCTTGGATCAGAACATGAACCGCCGAAGGCAAACGGTGACGACGTCGACGACGATAGCAGTTAAAGGGTAAATGAACATAATTTTTATTATTCTTTCTCTTTTATTATTCTCTTTTATTATTCTTTCTCTCATTTTAAACTCTCATTTTATGTTTATTGTGCAGTAATCTAATTGTAACATGTATTTGTTACATGTTTTGATGCGTTTTTACGATTTATAAAAAATTTATGCCCGAATTTTGGGGGCTTGGAACGGATTACGGCATTTACATGTAAAACGCGCCTCTACTTACGAATTTTTCACGTTACGAGAATTCTTCCGGAACGAATTAAATTCGTAAGTAGAGGTACCACTGTATAGTTATTAACATGGCGATCAAGTTGTGCCAGCTGATCATTTTTTTCTATGACCATCTCAGACTCTGCTGCAGAAGCAGGTACGTCCATGATGTCTCAACAGTCTCTCCATGATTTTCACGCAGATCAGAGCAATTTGTTGTACAGGAAATAAACGTTTCTCCAGACATTCTTAAGCTCTATAACCACTGATCGTTTGTGAAGCTGTGCTGACATCAGTGACAGGCTGATGACATCCGTGACAGGCTGTGCTGAACGCCCAGACAGAATGAAGCAGTAATTTCCCCACAACAGAGCCATCTGAAACACACACAGTGTACATATTTTAGTACCTAACAGCGACAACTTGCAGACCTTAAAGTGTAGTACGACGTACTTATAGCAAACTAGCAACATTAGCTTACCGTCATATATAACCTAGTTTGTATCCTCACGCCTTTGGCTCTCCCAGAAGCTGCAGAACTATTCCAAAGTGTTTCATCTCGTTGCCTGTACCCTTGTCTGGCGGTCCTTTTTGGCATTTACGGTGAAAAAAGCCACAGACCGAGGAGTGGCCTTGTACAGCTGTATGTGTTATGTTTTGCTTGGGTCGCGTGTTCTACGTCACGGGAGTGTGGCGCCGCCTCGCTGTTATAGAAATCCCACCCACCCCAGCTCAGCACGGTTGTAATGGAGACAAAAGCGAGCCGAACCGTGTTGAAGTGAATCGAGACGTGCCGAGGTGTGCTGGGCTAATGGAAAAGTGCCTATAGTGATGCTCCTGCACAGGAAGGAAACTCTCTATGAACTCAATTCAAACGTAGACCTGCTGACACCTGCGGGAGCAAAAACTTAAAATACCAGTAAGCTGAGTGTCAGTGGTTAATGAGAACTGTGGTGCAATGGCAGCTGCAAAGCTACTTCAAATCTGATGGGCTCTTTCTGCCCAACTCACTGCTGGGACACACACACACACACACACACACACACACACACACACACACACACACACACACACACACACACAGAATGGGACTATTGATATCTCCTCTTTAATGCAGAGAAGCACTCAACCAATGAGTCACTCAGCCAAACAGGTCAATAGATTTTTTTTCTTGTTTTTGCAGAAAAGTCCCAAGACTGCTACTTGCCTTCTCACTGAAAGGATATCATCACCTTCGTTGCCAGGCCGGAGGCTGAAACCCTCCTCATCTACATCAGGAGAGGCCTGCACAAAAGAGAGAAGAGTGGCAGTCTTTTTTTTTTTTTTAACACTGTCACATGCTCTTCAGTCATGCGTCGAAATGTAGATTTGATTTCACAGATATCTGGCCAGAGTTCTTCTGCTTCCTTGATGAAGCTCCTGCTGACTCACTGATTATGCAGCCATCATTCTATTCACACCATTTACTCTGTAATTTTAAACCTTGGGTCACATGACACTGATTGCAGCAGCAAAGTGAGTATTTCAGGGTGGAAGGGACGAAAGAGAAAAAAGGGAAGCACACACTGTGGGTACTTACATATCTGTCCCAGTCGATCTCGCCATAGAAACCATTGGGAGCCCCGTTAGCTTTTTTCTGTCACCGAAAATGGAGATTAACATAAAGAAATATTATAAAGCAAATGTTTTAAGTATGAAAGGCAAACTCTTATCAACAAATAAGGAGAGGACATGGTTTGGTACTCATTTATGTTCAAAGACATTTCCTGTTTTATTTTATAAACCACTTGCTCCTGTCAGTTTCCTGTCAGCCTTTCCTTAGTTTATCCTCCTTTGTAATGGCCAGTTAGACTATCTGTGCCTAGCACACCTGTGTTCAATTAGTTCAGTCACTACTCACCTGTGTGGGCAGAGCAGTGAGTCTCTTTGGCCCTGTGTTAAATGTTATCAAGCTTGTCCATCATTTGTCATTTCTCTAAGCTGAATGGTTCTTCGAATTATTTTCCTTTTTTATTTCCTTGTGTTTTTTTTCCAGCTGTATGATAACTTTGATTTTGTTTTATACCTGACCCCTGTTGGTCTGTCTCTAATGCTTCCCAGAGAATTACCTCTTGATGTCTATTACAGATTTTTGTGAGTGGTTTAGCTACAGTGTGTGAGCTTAAATATAATGTAAGGACTTTCTGCAAACTCAGGCTCTATTAATACCTTGTGGTCACAAAGTCAACTGTAGCCACATTCACTTAATTCACTTCTGAAAAGGAACACAAACCAACCCTCCCCCCCGCCAAAAAAAAAAAAAAAAAAATTCACTGAAGGTGTGGTGGCTATGACTATATTATAGAGATGCAGTTCTCTGTTTGGGAAGTCAAGTTTTCAGAAGTTCCACACAGTACCCTTAATAGTGCATTACACAAGGTTAAATGATGATTTATATGACAATAAATTTTAACATACAATAAATAACAATTTAAATGACAATAAATAGCAAAATTATTTATATGACAATAAAAGTCCCAAATACTAATGAAAGGAGTTATTCTTTAAAGGCTGTACTACAGTAGATCTCAGTAGTGCTTAAGAGTGCAACCCTCTGCCATGGCAGTTAATTTACTCCTTCATATTTTAACAGAGCTGCCAACAAACACCGCCCTCTACTGGTGACCATCAAAATATCTGACAAGGCACTGTATTCATTCACCTTTTGGAATATTTAAAAAAATTCCTGCAGCTTGACAATAATTTAGATCATTCCCACAGTATAATCAATTGGTCTTTGGTCCATGGCCAACCTCTCCTGAGAATTTCATCACAACTTTTTTTTAGTTATGCTGTTAACACATACACAGAAACACACACAAACAAATACAGGTGAAAACAGATCCAGCTTGGTGGGGGTAAATACCAGCCACCATTAGGTCTGTGCGATTAACCAAAATAAAACCAAAACCAATGTTTGGGCGATAAAATTAACGTAATCATGCTCATGTTGTTGTCGGGTTTTTTTGGGTTTTTTTCCAATTCTTCCCCTCTCCCCGTTGTGTGGGTGTTTACAGTACTATTCAAAAGTTTGGACACATCTACCCACTGAAAATCAGTATGTAGGAATGTATCCAAACTTTTGACTGGTAGTGTGTATGAGAGCTTTCATGTCCTGTCCCTTTAATGTGTGCAGTCACATGCCCTGGCACCCTGGAAGCTGTGCAGTTAGCGCTGTTTGGAAGCAGCAGACCACAGCAGAAAAATTAAAACGGCTTGCATCGAACAGAAATGCAGTGTTTGTCCACATAGTATGTAATGATTGACTCTTAATTTCATCAGAAGATGCCAAGAAAAAGCAAGGGAAATGCACTTAAACTAGTAGAGAAATGGGACCAAGATGGCGGCACGTGCACAACGCGAGGCTCAGCGTCCTCTCAGATTTTGTGGATTAGCAGTGTTATTTCTGCTCATTTCGGGTATGTTCGTTCAGAACAGCTTTGCTTTTACATCTTACACCCGAGATGAGCTTTTGGACATTGGATTACAAAGTAACGATAACGATCTTTTTATCAGCAACCTACGTCTCATCCCTGAGCTCCGGAGAACACCCGACGCTCGGCAGGCTTCCCAGCCGACCGGAAGTGCTCGCAGGCGGCGTACAGACCATAAACAAAGGCGGGGTAAGCGCGGTGGGCTAAGAGCTAAGCTAAAGCTAACACCGTACCGGCTTTCTCTACCCAGTATTTTCCTCGCTAATGTACGGTCACTGGCGAACAAAATGAGTGAACTACAGCTTCGGATCACCAACAATAAGAGATTTATGAACTGCAATATCATGATTTTCAACGAAACATGGCTTCACAGTGGAATACCCGACAATGCTATTGAGCTAGCCGGCCTACACACGCTCCTGGCAGACAAAGCAGCAGATGACTCGGGTAAGACAAGAGGTGGGGGATTGTGCATTTATATTAACAAGGCTTGGTGCACGAACTCTGTCACTGTTGAGAGACACTGCTCAGCTAACCTGGAGTTTCTCATGGTTAAATGTAGACCTTTCTATCTGCCACGCGAGTTCACTTGTACCATCATAATAGCCGCTTACATTTCTCCGGATGCTAATGCTAAGCTTGCTATGAAAGAACTGCATGCAGCTATTAGCAAACAACAAACTGCACACCCAGAGGCAGCATTTATTGTGGCAGGTGATTTTACCCACTCTAACCTCAAGACAGTGCTTCCTAAATTCTACCAGCATGTCTCCTGTCACACAAGAGGGGACAAAACATTGGACCATGTTTACACCAATATTGTGGGAGCCTACACAGCAACTCCCCTCCCCCACCTAGGTCAGTCTGATCACTTATCTTTGTTCCTTACCCCAAGTATGTACCGCTCATCAACCGGGTGAAGCCATCAGTGAGGACCATCAAAGTGTGGCCAGAGGGGGTTGACTCTGTACTCCAGGAGAAGTTTAGGAACACAGACTGGAGTATGTTCACCTCTCAGGCTACCTGTGGCTCCCACATAAACATCGACTCTTACACCCACTCAGTCCTGGACCATATCAACACCACTATTGACAATGTCACCACGGAAAGACAGATCACCACGTACCCAAACCAGAAGCCGTGGATGAACAGAGAAGTGCGGCTTCTGCTAAAAGCACGTAACAATGCCTTTAGATCTGGTGATGCACAGGCCTACAGTACATCCAGGGCAGATCTGAAGAGGGGCATCAAGAAGGCCAAGCACAGCTACAAGCTGAAGGTGGAGGAACATTTCGGGGACTCTGACCCCCGACGCATGTGGCAGGGCATTCAAGCCATCTCTGATTATAAGCCCAGCAACTCCATACCTATAGCCATGACTGTGCCCTTTCTCAATGAGCTAAATGACTTCTATGCTCGTTTTGACAAAGACAATAACGAAAAGAACATCAATTTCCCACCCTCTGATGACCTCCACCACCTCACACTCACCCACACCGACGTCCGTAACGCACTGAGTCATGTCAACGTACGTAAGGCTGCTGGCCCTGACGGCATTCCTGGGCGTGTGCTGAGGGCATGCGCTGAGCAGCTGGCAGGGGTCTTCACAGACATCTTCAACCTGTCCCTGGCCCAGGCCGTGGTACCAGCGTGCTTCAAGACCACTTCAATAGTACCAGTGCCGAAACATTCAACACCATCGTGCCTAAATGACTATCGCCCTGTGGCACTGACGCCCATAGTCATGAAGTGCTTTGAGCGACTGGTCTTGGCACAGCTCAAAAAATGCCTGCCCCCTACACTGGACCCTCACCAGTTTGCCTACCAGAGCAACAGGGGTACAGAGGATGCGGTTTCTACAGTGCTGCACTATGTACTCTCACACCTGGATGACAAGAACACCTACGCAAGAATGCTGTTTGTTGACTTCAGCTCAGCATTCAACACAGTTATCCCCTCCAAGCTGCTCACTAAACTTGAGGACCTGGGAATCAGTACCTCCACCTGCAACTGGATCATGGATTTTCTGACCAACAGACCCCAGCATGTTAGGTCAGGCCCCAACCGTTCTTCCGTCATCACACTCAACACTGGTGTACCACAGGGCTGTGTGCTCAGCCCATTCCTCTACTCCCTCTTCACCCATGACTGCAGGCCTATGTATGGATCCAATTCCATCATAAAGTTTGCAGATGACACCACGGTGATTGGACTCATCAGGGACAACGACGAGTCAGATTACAGGACAGAGGTTGAGCACTTGGCTACTTGGTGCGCTGACAATAACCTGCTCCTTAACACCAGCAAAACCAAGGAGCTCATAGTGGACTACAGGAAGGAGAGGGGAGAGACACATGACCCCATCCATATCAATGGCATAGCTGTTGAAAGTGTCCCCAGCTTCAAATTCCTGGGGACCCACATCTCGGAGGACCTGTCCTGGTCAGTTAACACCACCAGCCTGATCAAAAAGGCCCATCAGCACCTCTTCTTCTTGAGGACACTGAAGAAGAACCATCTGTCAACTGACATCCTGGGCAACTTCTACCGCTGCGTGATAGAGAGCACCCTGACCAACTGTATCACAGTCTGGTATGGGAGCTGCTTTGTCGCTGACCGTAAGGCGCTGCAGCGGGTGGTGAAAACCGCCCAACACATCACAGGGACTCCACTTCCAGTTACAGAGGACGTCTACAGGAAAAGATGTCTGCGCCGGGCACGCAGCATTCTTAGGGACTCCAACCATCCTGCTCATGGACTGTTCCAGCTTCTCCCCTCCAGAAGGTGTTTCAGAAGCCTTCGGACTAGAACCAGCAGGTTTAGGAACAGTTTCTTTCCAACAGCTGTCACGTTATTGAACTTAGTTCCCCGCTGACTCTCTTACCATCATCTCTTACCATCCTCACCTGTACATAACTGCCCATCTAACTTATTGTACATTATTTGCACATAACAGTACTCTTAACTCTCTGCACTGCTGCATATATTTGCATATATTTGCTTAAATTGCACATACTGTTAATTACCGTATATACTGCACTGCTGTCCTTTGCACTTCTGATTGGATGCTAAACTGTGTTTCGTTACCTTGTATTCATACATGTGTAATGACAATAAAGTTGAATCTAATCTAATCTAATCTAGAGACTGCCAAGATAGCTGTTAATGGCTATCTGTGTCAGCTCAACCATTTTACAGCAGGAATTGATGACAAAATGGACAAGCTGAAGTTGGATTTAACAACTCGATCAGAGACTCATAATCTGTATGTGGTGACAACATAATCATGGCAGTGTAAAAGACTCCCCCAATGCAGCTAGCAGGCTATTTAGCCACCACCGCGAGTCACGTGACCCACAAACCCTCAAGAGGTATATATATAAACACTGACTTCTGCACTGGACAATATTTAATTTGGTTACATGTGAGTGAAATTACTATATTATGCTCATTTACTACTGAATCACCACAAGGATATATACATATATTGATACCACACTCTTGGGTAATACTGCTTAATTACAAGCCTTGTCAGTGAACTATAAGGAAGAAAGGACAAAAAAAAAACAACAACACAACAAACCAAAACCAGCGTGAAAGGTTCAATCAACTGTGATGCTGATTTAAGGTTAAACAGAGAGCCTAAGTCACACCTCCTCTACTTCTGCATATGGGACCTTAAATTGAAAAAAAAATTCTCCATTGAAATGAATAGCAAGAGCGAAATTATCTTTTGATCCTGATCAAATTTTGCCACGAGTTAAACATATGCTGTTTGCCAATTTAAAAGATAACTTTCCACATAATTAAACTTGTCGGTTGTCATATAATAACAGATTAATATTTAGCTTTTGTTTAAACGACTAGCGGACACCAACTCCCATCATCCCACATCACTAATCATGAGTATGGCAGGAGATTACTAAAACCTCACCTCCCGTTTTCTAACCGGTAAAAGAAGAATCCAAAGAGGAGAAAAAACAACACAAAGGTATTGTTTTGTATTGTGGCAGCTGCAGCTGATCCAAAGGATTGTTTGGTACTTCACCCTGGGTGTGCTTTGAAAAGATGACGTAAGTTCCGTCCATTTGTGTTTGTAGTTTTTTAATTTACGTATTTTCATAACCTCATACCTTAACAGCTGGACAACAACCTACACGTTACTGACATGGAAAATTATCTTTTAAATTGACAAACATCATATGTGTAACTCTGGAAGAATTTGATAGGGATCAAAAGATAATTTCGCTCTTGCCACTCATTTCAATGGAGAATCTTTTCGATTTAAGGTCCCGTATGCGTAAGTAGAGGGGGTGTGACTGAGGCTCTCTATTGCCCAGTCCAAGCCACCATGTTGCAGTTTAATACTTTAGTTGTACAGCTGCGCAGGTTATTACCCTGTCATACAAAAAGTACTTACATTTCCTTTCTTTCCATCTCCGCTTCCTTCTTTGTCAGGTGAGGTCCTAATTAAAGTGAAAAGAAAAATACAATTTATTAATATACGTATGGGGGGGGGGGGGGCTTGGTGCTCAAATTTGACCAAATGTGGTTTATTTTTCAACTGTAGGGATCCAAGTGCTGCAACACTGATGGAAGAAGTGTGTGGACCGAAGGGGAGACTATGTTGAAAAATAAACCCCATTTGATCAAATTTGACCCCTATGAACTTTTCAGCCTATGAACTTTTCAGCCCCCCTGTCCATGTTATTATGTTAATATACCTATATTACAGTAGTATGTGTATTTTTTCAGTCTGTGGTCTCAAAACTGGAGATGTGCTGTTCATTTGACTTTGAAGCAATACACAATGAGCTATTTTAGAGAAGCCATTTTGTCATAAATCAGTGTAACTAACCGGATTAATTAAATCCACAACTGCGCTTACCTCCTGTTTTATGGCAAATTGCTGCTAAACACAAAAAATTCTTCCAAATTAAGAATGTATCCAACCCAAGCATTTATACAGCTTCAGCAGTTCCATATACCATGTGCTTTGACTTTCAACCCTTTCAGTGTCCCTGCACCTTCACTGTGTTTCCAGTGGGAGTCTGGGTAAACTCACGTGGTGTCTGTGTCCTTGTCCTTCCTTCGTAAGCCCAGGGCCTTCCTGGTTCGGTTTTTCAGTCCTAAGAAGAGCAAAATCATAAACAATTAATTCAAAGTTTTTAGAGCTGAATATAAAGTTAACTGCTCTGTCATTAAAATATACATTGTAGAGAAAGGATGCAGGCAAGGCAACGAGCTAGACGACCCAGAACTTTATTCTTTCTCCAACAACATAACAGCAAAACAGCTATAAGCCTTCAGCGCCACAGCGTTGAGGCTAAAAAGCCTCTCAGGTGTCTGTGCACTCTCCTTTTATATCTTTATTCCCATGCATAAAGACCTGGATCTTCCGACCATCATACATTGTTGTTTCACAAAGGAATGTGTGGCAAATTAACATAACATTACGCCGGCGCCACTATTACACACTTCTTCTCTGAACGGCCACGGCAGCTCTGGTCATTCTTCCTCTCCCCAGGGGGCGCATAGTCCTTTACTGTCCCATCTGATACCCCCCGGTGACACCTTCTCTTTCGGTCCATTGTTCCCTGGGTGGAGAAGTCCAACACCATGTCCCTCTTTGGGTGTGAGAAAACACTTACACACTATGCCCCCACAACATAAAAGAAAATAACACAAAAGAGAAACGGGCTGGTGTGTAGTAACCTGAGTTTATCCATCACAGGAAACAAAGCAATCCCAATACACTGATATGAATTAATGTATTGCTTTGGAGCACTCTTTTAGCCACGAGGACACGGCCTCAATATAAACCAAAGAGGAGCTAACGTAATCCTTCGAAGTGTCCCCACCCTTCCTGACTATATGAAACGGAAAGTGAGCCTGAGCAAAGGTCTGTCAACGTGTCTACTCAATTATCAAGACTCAAGATGGAGTGGTGGGGGATTTATCAGCATCCCATCCACTGCACTTAATGCCAAGAATATGGACAACATGCAGAGTGGACATCAAGATGCCAGAAAGATGCCATTTACCATTTAAAAATTAAACAAATTTGAAAACTGCTGTACTCTGAGTAGTTTGAATTTTTGTTTTAGCAGACAGCATATGCCATGAGAAGATGTCTGATGTATGGGTATTAGGGCTGTCACAGTGGAGGAATTTCCCCTGTGGTGACGGTGGATAGCTCAACACCGCGATATGTGGTATTATTGCGAATGTTTTTAGGACCCTGTGATCTCGTAATTTAAACAGGGTTCATAACTTATGTGGCAAACGATGGAAGCTGTGAGAAACTCGCTACAGCTTCGGTTTCAACTTGTGCGTGTGTGACAATTGTGCGGGGCTCCGGTCTTCCTACAGGCATGAACTGCTGATTCTGCAAAAAAAAAAAAAACAACCAAAAAAAACAGATCATTTTCATAAAGCAGTGGCGGTAATGTTATGTCTATAAAACGTAGGTCACTGGTGAGGCGAGTGGTGAACTACACAGGACTTTAGATGCTCACAGTATCCAGACAGACGCTCCCATTAGGCAGAGAGGTGGTAAAGAGACCACCCTTCTACCAAACAGCTCTCTTATACCCTGGGTGACGTCACTAACCGTGTAACACCATAATGTGTCCTACGAACAATACTACACCCCCCAGCCCCCCGTAGAAAAGTCCAAAATGCATGCACACGAATTACACCTTCCTCCACACGGCCAGACAGATTATTCTACCGTCTTTGTTATATTATAGTCCAGAAAATAAAGAAAGACTGCCATGTTCCTAATAATAATATACAAAATAACCCCATGAACATATATACAAACAGGTAAGAAACCACAACCCCAATAACAAATCAGTCAATAGTCACATTCATGCCATACCATGAATACTTCCAAAAAACACCCCATAACCCAGGCAGACCACACAGTAACCATATGTATTAAACATACTGATACAAACGTTACTTGTTTTTTTTTTTTTTACATGGCCAATTCACATAGCACCCAGCGTAAGAAACACATTGACACTGCGGTTTGGCAATTCACATCACTACATCTTAACTCAAACACCGTGGCAAAATTCTTTTGCAAAATGTGCACTTCACATAGCAACTTTTATGTATTAACCATGTCGACATAGCAACAACGTAGCCTGGGTAATGTACACATTAACATTTCAGCAACTCACACAGTAACATCGTGCAGAACACACTAAGTTGGGCAACTAGTAAAAACACACATTAAACACATTGCCCCCCCAAATTACCAGTCAGCCACCCCGGAGAGCTCACCCCCTGGAGACCCGTCAGGCGGGTCCTGACCAGAGCATCTTCTTTACTTGGTGCCCAGGGATAACCCACATCTGTACCAAGGCGCCTCACTCTCCTCATAAACACAACGCAGCTCGTTAGGATGTCTCTCCGTACCATCTGTCAGCTGCAGGTATCCGTCCTCCTGGACAGCCACCACCTGTAGCCGGCCCTGGTACTCCTGTCTCTTCCGTTTCTTACGTACTCCTCTCGACTGGGCCTCCTCTCAGGGTTGAACCAAATCAGCGACCCCCAGAGGAGCCCTGCTTGGCTTCCAGTGTTTTTGTGTGGCACTTCGCCTAACTGTGCCAGCCGGTCCTGCCCCGCTCGCTTTCATTTGAGACGCTGGCGAAGCCGTTGTGATCCCCCGCTTCTCGGTACCTCCCAGCTGAATTCCAGAAGCAGAATGAGTCAGCCACTTGGCTCCATCCGCCGTCATGGGCGTCCCCCAACGCCACCCAGTTCCCTCAGCTAGTGTAACTTGGGCTCTGGCGCAGGAACCCTCCCGCGATGGCTTTGGATGGGGTTGGTCCTGCTCAACTTCCAGATTACTAGGCCAAGGTTCATTCCATACTGCATCATCCACCACTGCCGGCATCAGTCGGTCTCATAAACCACAGCCCGACCAATCTTCCCCAACACCGCTG
This sequence comes from Pholidichthys leucotaenia, assembly GCA_020510985.1. NCBI lineage: Eukaryota > Metazoa > Chordata > Actinopteri > Cichliformes > Pholidichthyidae > Pholidichthys > Pholidichthys leucotaenia. The sequence goes on from CM035846.1 coordinate 170,887,561, forward strand.
GTAATGGAAAACCACAGTCCATAGTAAAGATCACAGCCCATCACATTTTCACCAATGCCAGTCACAATAAACTTCAGGTTGCCGACCACTGATGACTTGTAATGAGCCGTCAGCTCCGCCGAACCCACGATGGGCAGCCTCCTTCCTCCATAGCTACATAATGGCTTTAAATGACCTCTCAGCTGGTGGTATGGGAAAAAACTCTTCACGGTGGTCCAACTCAACACCAACCTCACTGCGCCTGTGTCAACCAGTAATGATACCTCCACTCTGTCCAGCTCCATCATACAATATGTACGGCTGTCGGTGTCCAGGGAAACGGTGTGGATAACCGTGGGATATGGAGCAGGGGTGTCCGCTTTGTGTCGCTGTTCCCCTTGCTCAAACCTCTTACAGACCCTGGCAAAGTGATGCAGGAGTCCGCACTTGCCACAGCGTTTACCTCGCCAGACACTCTCTTGCCTTGTACTGGTGCTTATTGGACCCGTAACCCAAGCATTTGGGCGATCCCGGGGCGGACCTTATCTTCACAGCTGTAGTGCATTCCTCTTGTCTACTATCTTCGCTGTCCGGGTCCACAGCCTGCGTCGTCGATTGTGAATCAGTGCGGCGTAGCGTAGCTCTTTCACTGAGGCCGTGTGACAATCTGTCTGCTGCTTCACACTGTTGGGCAATTTCCACAACCGTGGCTACAGTCAATTCGCTGGAGTGTGTAAGTAGTTTTGACCGTGCTGACGAACACAGCGTGTGCTCTGCCAGCTGGTTGCGGACCAGTTCTTCCTCTAAATCACCAAATTGGCATTCACCAGCCAGCTGCCACAGGCCTGCAACACAGTGCTGCATTGACTCGCTGGTCAGCTGGAGGCGCTGCCGAAACTGGATCCTCCTGACGATGACGTTTGCAGGCGTGCAAAAATGTTGCGCCATTAGCTCAACCACATCATCGAAGCTATCGCTAGCTCCCAAAGTAGAAAGATACGCTGTCCCTCCATACCTAAATTGTGTACTAAAATCGTCCATGCTCGCACCTTCTTCAGTTCGCCGAGGTTTAGTGCCACCAAATAATTCTGAAAAGCGGCGAACCACCTCGTCCAAGGCACCGGAGGCTCTCCCGGAGTCTCCAAAAATGGCTGAATAGACAACACGCCAGCATCCATACTTTATCGTCATCGCCAAATGTTATGTCTGTAAAACGTAGGTCAATGATGAGGTGAGTGGTGAACTACACAGGACTTTATTAGATGCTCACAGTATCCAGACAGCTCTCTTACCCTGAGTGACGTTACTACCCGTGTAACACCATAATGTGTCTCCACGAACAACACTACAGGTAACTCTAGTATTTCAACTACAGGGTGTGTGGATTGGTTGGAGACTGCAGCAATATTCAGCTTTTTTAAACAGGACAGCCTTCATACAGGACCCATGATTTTTGGATTTTTGCCGCTGTCCAAAAAAATCATGCTCAAACAAGCAATACACTATGTGTTATGTCTGGAAACAGGATAGCGGAGGCAGGAGTTGTACCGAACTCAAACTTTATTACAATACACAATGGATGGTATACGTATTGTAGCAATAGCACACAAGCTAACCACCAGCTAATACAGGCTATGTTGAGTTTGGAGGTGGAGTGCCAAAGTAGACGATTCCCACAATCAGACTCCTAATATAGGCACGGCGTGATGATGTCACGTCATGCGTGCGTCCCCACGTCCGTGCTGCCTATGGTTAATATGGGGAATATCTAACACCCCCCCCCCCCCCCACCGAAAAACCCAAAACATTATGAACACTTCAAGCTTTTATATTCACGACAGCTCCTGTTTTTCTTTTCTTTTTTAACAAACAAACTCAAACAGAACCTGGGCCACCGGGTAGACTGCCGGTAGCCCCTGCATGGTTGAGTGGGTTATTCTGCCACTGAAATCAACTGTGCTCGGTCTAAACATTGCAAAACAGAGTCACTGTTGCAGTTCAACCTCAGGGGCCTCAGTCGTTCTCCTGTTTCTCCTGTCTTCGTCTCCACCAGAGCCCAGCCCTTGCTCTGGTGCGCTTTATTCGTAAGTTTGCTCATTGTTTGAATTTTGTGTTAGAGCACTGTTTGGGATTTTGTGTTTTGTTGTTTTTTCAATAAATCTCACAAACTCACAGTTCAGCGCGTGGGTCTTTCTCTCTGCCCTGAGGGGCAATTCATGACATGTTACATCTTAACATCCTCTACTATTATTTTTATTGAAACAGAGATAAAGGTGAATAATGACAAAATGTATATATTAAAAACCAAACATTAAAAGGTGCTTGGGTGCATGTGTGTGTGTACGCATACACAGCACTTTACCCATGTGACATTTGAATGTTTTGCTTTGTAGCACCTTAACTCTTGCACTTTTGCATATCCACTTTGTACAGTTTTATTGCAGATGTTCTTTTTGTGTATGATTGTTTGTTTGTGTGTTTTTGTGACCCGGCAGGGGACTACAGGTGCAAATTAGTAGTATTGCTAAATCTGGCATACTTACATGTACATTTGTATTAATGTTCATTATATCCCTTTCAAATAAACATTAAATGTAAACTTAAACCCGCACACGGATCCACCAAAGGTGTGAAAACTGCTGCTGTAACTAATGGATGACAAGTAGAAATTTTACTCACAGGGACTTTGGATTATAAAATTACAACTATAAACACCAGATTCCCCCTGTAAGATAAAGAAATTTTTTTTAAGTTGAAAGACTGAGGGATTCATAAATGAATAACCTGTGTAATTTTGGGCAATAAAAAAAAATCTGACAGCTGGTTTGAATATTTGATAGGGAGTCTTCAGTCATAACTTTTAGAAAAGTATTACAAGAAAAAAATAGTGATGTTATGTCAGCCCGCTGAGAAGATAGATAGATAGACAGACAGATGTACTTTATTGATCCCAAACTGTGAAATTACAGTGTAACAGCAGCATGACAGTAGACAACCAAAATGACAGAAACACACACAGCAAAATAGACAGCGATTACCCATGGAAAGTAAAACTGCCTAAATAGCTTACATACATCATAGATGAATTGATGCTGACCGATATAGATACATAAATCGTACCCGCTGTACAATGCAGGACTATCAGGTGCAGGGTGAAAAGTGAGGCACCAATTAGACTACAAAATGTAGTATGGCAGCATAGTTATGACCAGAAGTCAACATTAGAGTGAGTCATTGTACAGTGAAATGGCATGTGGCAAGAAAGATACTTACTGAAGCACAGCGGTTTTCATCTTTTCAATATAGTTACTGTAGCAGAACCAAATTATGATAAGCCCATCATCCACAAATATACAACAAAGTATACAAGCCACAGTTGTAGGTCAGGATCCCAAGGCGCACCTGTGTAGCAAGTTTGGTGACCCTAGCTTTCCTTTGTTGTTGAGATATAGTACAGTAATAAGGCATAATGAATGTTAACCTTGGTTTTGACCCCAAACCTATAGTCAGAAGTCAGGATCCCAAGGTGAACCTGTGTACCCGGTTTGGTAGCCCTAGCTTTACTCAATGTACAGTAATAAGGCATAAGGAATGTTAACCTTGGCCTTTGACCTTTTGACCTCAAACCCATAGTCAGAGGTCAGGATCCCAAGGTGAACCCGTGTAGCAAGTTTGGTGACCCTAGTTTTTTTTGTTGTTGTTGAGATATAGTTTATAAGCCATTTTGATGTTGACCTTTGACCTTGCGAGCCCAACACCATAATCACACTTCAGGGTAACAGGGTGAACCTGTGTACCAAGTGTGGTGACCCTAACTTTACTCATTGTACAGTAAGTGGAGGAGGAGTAGCAACAATTTACCATTCCAAATTACTAGTTAATGTAAAGCAAAAAAAAAGTTATCATTCCTTTGAGGGCCTGGTCCTCAGTATTGGGCATTTTAGCAATTTTAGGCTAAACCCAATTGTATTTGCCATAGTTTATCATCCTCCATCAACCTACTCAGAGTTTTTATCCGAATTTGCGGAATTCTTAGCTGATTTAGTGCTGAAATCAGATAGAATAATTATAGTAGGGGACTTTAATATACATGTAGATGTAGACAGTGATTGCCTTAATATGGCATTTAATTCAATATTAGACTCGATGGGGTTTTCTCAGAAAGTAGGAAATTCTACCCATTATCTCCACCATACGTTGGACCTTGTTCTGACATATGGCATAGAAATAGAAAATCTGGTAGTGTCTCCTCACAACCCTGTACTGTCAGATCATTGTCTGTTAACCTTTGATTTTACTATTTCTGACTATTTGGCTCCTAAAGAAAAATATTACTGCAGTAGATGCCTCTCAGATGATGTTACCAAATTTATGCAGATTGTTTCCTCTATGCCATGTGTCAACACAACGGAAATAAGCTATAGAGAGCTTGCTCCTTCTGTAATTGATAGCATGGTAGATAGTGTTACAGCTTCTCTTCATCAGACTCTAGACTTGGTGGCCTTTTTAAAAAAGAAAAAGTCTAAGAGATTTCTAACCCCTTGGTTCAACACAGAAACTCGTAGCTTAAAACAGAAGACCCGTCAATTAGAAAGAAATGGCGCTCCACTAATTTAGATGAAATCTATTTAGCTTGGAGAAATCCTCTTTTAATTCATAAAAAATCTCTTAGAAAAGCTAGAACGAGTTATTATTCTGCATTAATAGAAGAGAACAAGAATAATCCCAGGTTTCTTTTCAGCACACCGGAGTGGTGGCTCAGTTGGTAGAGCATCCGCCCCACACCCGGGAGGCAGGGGTTCAAATCCCGGCCGGGTCATACCAAAGACCATATAAAAATGGTGCTTTCTGCCTTCTAGCGTGGTGCTCCGCATAATGGAATGGGGAAAGTAAAGTTACACACAGAGCTACCAGAGGACTGACCCCCCGCTGTAGCTTTCACTACTTACAGTAGCTGTGTGGTCTAGGGTCAGAGAAACGGAGATAGGCGCCGCCCATATACACCTTCAGGTGTGAAGGGATTAACTAACTCTTTTCAGCACTGTAGCCAGGCTGACAAAGAGTCAGGACTCTGTCAATCCCACCAGTCCCTCAGTGCTTACTAGTCAGGACTTCATGAACTTTTTCAATAATAAAATTTCATCTATCAGAGATAAAATCAATTAGGTTCTTCCCACTGTTAACTTAAATACAGTAACTACTACACCTCCTTCAATTGATATCTGTTTGGATGAGTTTACTCCAACTGACCTTTTAGAGTTAGACAAAATAATTTCCTCATCCAAGCCTTCAACTTGTCTTTTAGACCCTATTCCTACCAGGTTATTTAAAGAAGTCTTCCCACTTATTGGTAGCTTTATTCTTCAAATAATCAATTCTTCATTAACGTTAGGCCATGTACCGCAGGCTTTTAAAACGGCTGTAATTAAACCCTTGCTCAAAAAGCCAATGCTGGATCCAGGAGTTTGTTTTTTTTTTTTTTTTTTTGGACTTATTTTGTACCAGTAGGTAGATTTGTTCTGCAGTCCGGTGACAAGCCACCAGCTGCCGGTCGCTGCGTGCGCAAGCGCCCCTTAACTCCCTAACCTGCATGTTTTGGCATGTGGGAGGAAACCGGAGAAATCCCGGAGTAAACCCACGCAAACACGGGGAGAACATGCAAACTCCACACAGATCACTGTTGGCCGGGGGCAGGGATCGAACCCACAATCTCATGATCCTATGATCCCCGCGATCCCCCGGCCGAGGGTAAAACTGTGCTGCCGCGGTGCTAACCACTGCGCCACCGTGCAGCCCGTGCAGGTTTTAGCTAACTATAGACCAATCTCTAATCTCCCTTTCATTTCAAAAATCTTAGAAAGAGTTGTACACCATCCATCCATCTTCTATTGCTTTTCCGAAGGTCGGGGTCGCAGACGCAGCAGTTCAAGCAGAGAAGCCCAGACTTCCCTCTCCCCAGCCACCTGCTTCAGCTCTTCAGAGAGGATACCAAGGTGTTCCCAGACCAGCTGGGAGACATAGTCTCTCCACCGAGTTCTGGGTCTGCCCCGGGGTCTCCTCCCAGTGGGACGTGCCCAAAACACCTCAAGTGGGAGGCGTCCAGGAGGCACCCTAATCAGATGCCCATACCACCTCAACTGACTCCTTTCAATGTGGAGGAGCAGCGGTTCTACTCTGAGCCTCTCCCGGATGACTGAGCTCCTCACCCTATCTCTGAGGGTGAGTCCAGCAATCCTATGGAGAAAGCTCATTTCAGCCGCTTGTATCCACAATCTCAGTCTTTCGGTCATTACCAAAAGCTCATGACCATAGGTGAGAGTAGGAACATGGATTGACCAGTAAATCGACAGCTTTGTCTTAGAGCTCAGCTCCCTCTTCACCACAACAGACTGGTACAACGTCCGCATCACTGCAGATGCTACTCCGATCCATCTCCATTTTCCCCTCACTCATGAATAAAACCCCAAGATACTTAAACTCCTCCACTTGGGGCAGGAGCCTGTCCCCAACCCAGAGAGGGCAATCCACCTTTTTCTGGCTGAGGACCATGGACTCGGACTTGGAGGTGCTGATTCTCATCCCAGCCACTTCACACTCAGCGGAAAACCATCCCAGCAAGAACTGTAGGTCATTGCTGGATGAAGCCAACAGGACAACATCATCTGCAAACAACAGAGATGAGATCCTGTGGTCACCAAGCATGACACCCTCCATTCCCTGGCTGCGCCTAGAAATCCTGTCCATAAAAATTATGAGTCCAACTCTCACTGTGAATGAGTCCGACCGAGTGTTGGCAATACAAACCAAACTCTCACAACGGTCATACAGAGACCAAATAGCTCGTAACAACAAGCCCAAAACCCCATACTCCTGAAGCACCCCCCCACAAAAAACCATGAGGGACACGGTCAAATGCCTTCTCCAAGTCCACAAAACACATGTAAACTGGTTGAGCAAACTCCCACGAACCCTCGAGAATTCTCGAGAGGGTAAAGAGCTGGTCCGATGTGCCACGGCCAGGACGAAAACCACATTGCTCCTCCTGAATCCGAGGTTCGACCAATGGCCAGACTCTCCTCTCCAGTACCTTGGCATAGACCTTCCCAGGAAGGCTGAGGAGTGTGATCCCTCTAAAGTTGGAGCACACCCTCCGGTCCCCTTTTTGGAAGAGAGGAACCACCACCCCGCTGTCATGGCGGCCTCTGGGCCGTCATTGGCATCATTATCTCCAGCTGCGCACAGATCCACAGGTGTTAATCAGCAGCTGTTAAAAGCCAGCGTTGCTGACAGTTCAGTACGGAGTCGTCTGTCCTCCTCGTCAGAGAAAGAACCAGAACTCCGCTCTCTGGCCTCGTCAAGGTATTCTCTTGTCTCGTCAGAAACTGTCTCGTCAAGAACTGTCTTGTCAAAAACTGTCTCGTCAGAGTCTGTCTCGTCAGAAGCTGCCTCGTCAGGAACCTCTCTGGCCTCATCAAGGACCTCTCCTGCCTCGCCTAGGACTTCTGTTCAAAGTCAAACACGTAAGAGAGCTGTTTGTTACTCTACACCCAACCTCTATCCCTGTGCACAGGTGGACCCCCTTGGCGGCGGACCTGCGTCCCCAGCTGACGGGGTAACGCCAACGCGCTCACGTAGCGGTTCGCTACCACCACGACTACCGGTACGTCTTGCTCCACAAATTCCTGAACTGTTACTGTATCAGTTACAGGAGTACTGGCCACCGTTACCGGTGGAGTTTGTGTCATCGTCATCTGTCGTGTCATCGTCACCACGTTCTGTGGAATCACTCACCTCGTCATCATCTGGATTGTCATGGTCACCACGCTCAGTGGAGTCACTCGTCTTGTCATCAGCTGGTTTGTCATCGTCCCGGTCTGTGGTGTCACAGTCGGAGTCTCTGGAAGACCTGTCCTCGCCACAGTCACAGGTGGAAGCCTCAGCACGTTCACGGACGCCTTCACCTCCACGTTGCACGGCCGCTGGTTCTCAGCAGGACGTAACCTGTGCTTCTCCCAAGTAAGCCTCACTACTGATAGCCTGTCATTAGTGTGGGACAAAAGTAATTGTCTGTGCTTATATGTTCCAGGGTTGCCGGGTCTCCGTCCAGAGTGCTCAGCTCCAGTGACCAGGATACTATCCACGCTCTCACATTTGCACTACACACCCTTTCTCTATAATAAAGATTATTGTTCACTAATTTACCCGTGTCAGTGTCTGTCTCCTGGGTCCCGAAACATGTCACCCGCTTTGCCATGTCAAAGGCACTGCCCCCGACCTCCACGCAATGCTGCAGAGGCGTGTCAACCATGACAGCCCTACAACATCCAGGACCTTGAGGTACTCAGGGCAAATCTCATCCACCCCCGGGGTCTGGCCACCAAGGAGATTTTTAACCACCTTGGCGACCTCAGCCTCTGTGATAGGCGAGTCGTCCCCCTCGTCCACAAACCCTGCTTCCTCTGTGGAAGACGTATCAGTGGGATTGAGGAGATCCTCGAAGTATTTCTTCCACCGCCCGACGATATCCCCAGTCGAAGTCAAGAGCGCCCCATCCGCACCATACACAGTGTGGACAGGGAGCTGCTTTCCCCTCCTGAGCCGCCGGACAGTTTGCCAGAATCTCTTCGAGGCCGACCGAAAGTCTTGTTCCATGGCCTCACCGAACTCTTCCCATACCCGGGTTTTTGCTTCAGCAACCACCTCCGCTTGGCCTGCCGGTACACCTCAGCTGCTTCGGGAGTCCCACAAGCCAACCAAACTTGATAGGACTCCTTCTTCAGCTTAATGGACTCCCTCACCACTGATGTCCACCACTTGGTTTGGGGGTTGCCACCACGAGATGCACCGACCACCTTGCAGCCGCAGCTCTGGGCTGCCGCTTCAACAACAGAGGTGGAGAATGTGGCACATTCAGACTCCATGTCTCCAGACTCCCTCGGAATATGGTTGAAGTTGCTTCCGGAGGTGGGAGTTGAAGACCTCCCGGACAGGGGCCTCAGCCAGAGGTTCCAAGCACAACCTCACTATATGTTTGGGTCTACCAGGTCTGAATGGCTTCCTCTCCTGCCATCCAACTCCTGATCCAACTTACCACCAGGTGGTGATCAGTTGACAGCTCTGCGCCTCTCTTTACCCGAGTGTCCAAGACATACAGTCGCAGGTCTGATGACACGATAACAAAATCGATCATTGACCTGCGACCTAGGATGTCCTGGTGCTAGGTGCATATATGGATACCCTTATGCTTGAACATGGTGTTCGTTATGGATCAGAATCAGAATCAGAATCAGATTTATTGCCATTGTTCATGTAGTACACAAACTAGGAATTCTGTGGATAGGATAAGCTGTGGTTAGCACAGAAGTCCAATAACTGAACACCACTCGGGTTCAGATCGGGCAGGCCGTTCCTCCCAATCATGCCCCTCCAGGTTTCACTGTCATTGCCCACGTGCGCATTGAAGTCCCCCAGTAGGACAATGGAGTCTCCAAGAGGAGCACCCTCCAGCACCCCAGTCACAGACTCCAAAAAGGATGGGTACTCTGAAACATCATTTGGTGCATAGGCACAAATGATGGTCAGGACCCGTTTCTCAACCCGAAGGCGCAGGGAAGCAACCCTTTCATCCACTGGGGAAAACTCCAACATAGAGGCAGCAAGGTGGGGGGATACAAGAATACCCACCCCTGCTCGTTGCCTCTCGCCCGGGGCAACTCCAGAAAAGGCCAAGCTCCAGCCCCTCTCCAGGACACTGGTTCCGGAACCGGAGCTGTGTGTTGAGGTGAGGCCGACTATATCTAGCCGGTATCTCTCAACCTCGTACACCAGCTCAGGTTCCTGCCCCACCAGAGAGGTGACATTCCACGTACCAAAAGCCAGTTTAGAAAGCTTGGGATCAGTCCACCAAGGTCTCCGCCTTTGACCGCCACCTAATCCACATAGCACCGGACCCCCATGATCCCTCCTGCAGGTGGTGAGCCCACTGGAGGGCGGACCCAAGTAACTCCTTTGGGCTGAGCCCGGCCAGGTCCCATGGGTGGAAACCCGGCCACCAGACGCTAGCCATCGAGCCCCTCCCCCAGGCCTGGCTCCAGAGTGGGGCCCCGGTAACCCCATACCGGGTGGGGTACACTGAATCCTTGATCTAGAATTTATCATGAGAGTCTGTTGGATCATTCTTAGTCTGGCCCTTCACCCAAGACCAGTTTGTCTTGGGTGACCCTATCAGAGGCAAATTGCCCCGGACAACATAGCTCCTGGGATCACCGGGGCACGCAAACCCCCCACCACGATAAGGTGACGATCCATGAGGGGGGAAAGAGTTGTTGCTACGCAATTATTTGACCACCTGCAGGGAAATGGTTTACTTGAAGAGTTTCAATCTGGGTTTAGAATCCATCATAGTACTGAAACAGCCTTAGTGAAGGTCACTAATGGCCTCCTTATCGCATCTGATAATGAACTTGTTTCTGTTCTTGTCCTTTTAGACCTTAGTGCAGCTTTTGATACTATCGATCATAATATTCTACTTGATAGATTAGAACACTATGTTGGACTTAATGGAACTTCGTTGCAGTGGTTTAGATCTTATTTATCTGATAGGTTCCAGTTTGCTAACTTTTTCACACAGGGCCATGTAGGTTTGGATTTTTTCCCCCTTAATAATAAACACCTTCATTTAAAAACTGCATTTTGTGTTTACTTGTGTTATCTTTGTCTAATATTTAAATTTGTTTGATGATCTGAAACATTTAAGTGTGACAAGCATACAAAAAATGAGAAATCAGGAAGGGGGAAAACACTTTTTCACACCACTGTAAAGGTTAAATAAAAAAATTGATATTGATAATCTGCTTGTAGTTGTTAGGTCACTCTGAAAGCTGTGAAGGAATTGGAAAATGCTATAAAAGACAAGACTTCTCAGATAATTAATCAACAAAAATTTTCTGATGAAAAAAAATTATAGAGCAACATTTATTCATGGTGTTTTTCATTCCCACAAAAGAGAACACTGACAGTGTAAGGTTTGAATAACAGTGTTTTAAGACTAGTGTGCACAGCTGATTCTCAAATCCAGAGCAATGGGGACACGTGTGATGGACAGTTGGACGGAAGAACATTTTGTACCACTCAAAGCAGCTGATATGGTTTGTCTCTTTCTGTAATCTGCATGCTGTGTTTAAGTGGATGACATACCGACATAAACAGTTGCTTTATTGATTTACTGGTTTATTTGACAGGGACATTGTACATTAATTCACATTACTGTAAAATGCACCAGACTGAGCCAAAATGGCTGTTTTTCATCCGCAGTCCCCGGACAGATGTTAAATTGTCACCCTCCTTTACAACAGTTTCACATTTATAAGCTACTGTGTACCTTTTTCTTTACAGTTGACTCAATATATAGCATTACGAGGAGCCTTTACAGTATAGGAGTAACTGATTTTGTGAATCATCTTGGAGAAATCCTCACACAAATAATGATTCCTGTAAGTGTGCAGGCACTGGAGCATCATTCATTTGGGAGGAAGCTCTGCTCCTGTTGAAGGGCATGTGGGGCCAGCTTGTGATGCATTACTAGCGCCACTGCTCAACAGCAAACATTATTTGTGCAGCCTGACTCTTCATCAATGACAACAGTGTTGTGCTACAAGCCCTCTCTCCAATACAGACCTGCATGTGCCTCGTGTGTGATGAGAAACAAAAAGGAAAAGCCCAATCCTGATGTTAATGTATGACAAATGCAAACTACTGCACACATACAGGTGTACCGCAAAAAAACAGAATATCATCAAAAAGTTAATTCATTTCAGTAATTCAGTTCAAAAAGTGAAACTTATACGTATATTTATAGATTCATTACACACAGGGTGATATATTTCAAGTGTTTATTTCTTTTATTTTGATGATTATGACTTACATCTAATAAATTTTGATGATTATGACACACCTGGGGCAGCATGGTGGTGGAGTGGTTAGCACTGCGGCAGCACAGCAACTCACCCTTGGCCGGGGGATCCTGGGTTCGATCCCAGCCCCCGACCAACAGTGATGTGTGTGGAGTATGCATGTTCTCCCCGTGTCTGCGTGGGTTTACTCTGGGATTTCTCCGGTTTCCTCCCACATGCCAAAAACATGCAAGTTAGGTTAATTGGCAGCAAACTGGGGATTCTAAATTGTCCTTAGGTATGACTGTGAGAGTGAATGGTTGTCTGTCTCTCTGTGTTGGCCCTGCAATGGACTGGCGATCTGTCCAGGGTGTACCCTGCCTCTCGCCCAAAGATGCTGGGATAGGCTCCAGCCCCCCGCGACCAGAAAAGGATTAAGCGGAAGAAGATGGATGACTTACACCTAATGAAAACCCCAAATTCAGTTTCTCAAAACATTTGAATTTTACAAAAAGTAATTTTCAAAAAGTGGATTTTTATTAATAGACATGTTGGCCTACTGGAAAGTATGCCCATGTACACACTCAATACATAGTCGAGGCTCCTTTTGCATGAATTATTGCATCACAGCAGCATGGCATGGAGGCGATCAGCCTGTGGTACTGCTGAGGTGCTATGGAAGCCCAGGTTGCTTTGACAGCCACCGGGCAGCAGTGGCTCAGGAGGTAGAGGGGGGCGTCCAATAACTGGAGGGTTGGCAGTTCGAATCCTGCTCTCCCCAACCATCCTGCCATTGTGTCGCTGGCCACATTTTACTTCCAGTGTTCATAACACTGGGCATGAATGTGTAGAAATGCTTTGTAGTGGTTGGAGAAGCCGTTGGTGCAGATTGGCAACTACGGTGGTATGAAAAAGTGTTTGCCCCCTTCCTGAATTTTTAATTTTTTTGTGTTTTTGTCACACTTACAGTAAATATTTCAGATCATCAAACAAAACTAAATATTAGACAAAGATAACACAAGTAAACACAAAATGCAGTTTTTAAATGAAGATGTTTATTATTAAGGGGAAAAAAATCCAAACCTACAATGGCCCTCTGTGAAAAAGTGATTGCCCCCCTGTTAAAACATAAATTTACGCTGGTCAACACCAAATTTACTGTCTAAGTTTTATAGCTAATTTAGGACAATTCTGATGTGCTGAATCCAAAAATCACATTGGTTTTGCTCAATCAGGTCAACTTTTTGAATTATGGCCACATGTTTTTTATACGTTTTTGTTTACATGTACGGGTATTTTCGCTTTATATGATGCAAAATTGGGCAGTGCGGTGGTGGAGTGGTTAGCACTGCGGCAGCACAGCAACTCACCCTTGGCCGGGGGATCCTGGGTTTGATCCCAGCCCCCGACCAACAGTGAGCTGTGTGGAGTTTGCATGTACTCCCCGTGTCTGCGTGGGTTTACTCCGGTTTCCTCCCACATGCCAAAAACATGCAAGTTAGGTTAATTGGCATCAAACTGGGGATTCTAAATTGTCCTTAGGTGTGAATGTGAGAGTGAATGGTTGTCTGTCTCTCTGTGTTGGCCCTGCGATGGACTGGTGATCTGTCCAGGGTGTACCCTGCCTCCTGCCCAAAGATGCTGGGATAGGCTCCAGCCCCCCCCCCCCCCCCCAGTGACCCGAAAAGGATTAAGCGGAAGAAGATGAATGAATGAATGAATGAATGATGCAAAATTCTTTTTTATGTCTTGAAATTCTCTGAATTTTGAACAATGATGACATAACATTCAATTTACATGTACTTACCTTTATATAAAGGTGGGCAGTGCGGTGGCACACTGGTTAGCACTGCACCAGCACAGCAACTCACCCTTGGCCATGGGATCCCTGGTTTGAACCCACCCCCTTGACCAACAGTGATCTGTGTGGAGTTTGCATGTTCTCCCCGTATCTGCATGGGTTTACTCCGGGATTTCTCCGGTTTCCTCCCACGGGCCAAAAACATGCAGGTTAGGTTAATTGGAGACTCTAAAAGGGCCCTAGGTGTGAATGTGTGTGTGAATGGTTATGGGATAGCGCCGTACCGTGGCTGCTTCATCCGTCCAAGTGGATGCCCTCAATTTCCCCTCTGGGGATCAATAAAGTATAAAAAATCAAAAAAAAAAATCAAAAAAAAGTACATCCACAGTACAAAGTAAGTACAGGTTTTTACTTAGCGCATGATCGAGAGAAACGGATGTCATTTTCAGATTCAGCGGTGCAAAACTGTCTTAAATCAGTTGAAAAAACACAGACAACTAACAAAAAAATTATTTTTGTAACCCTGTGTTATCTGTGGTTTATCACATCTTTGGAAAGCCGAGTTCAATTTCTCTAGCCACACCCAGGCCTGATTACTGCCACACCTGTTCTCAATCAACAAATCACTTCAATAGGACCTGCCTGACAAAGTGAAGTAGACCAAAAGATCCTCAAAAGCTAGACATCATGCTGCGATCCAAAGAAACTCAGGAACAAATGAGAAACAAAGTAATTGAGATCTATCAGTCTGGATAAGGTTGTAAAGCCATTTCTAAAGCTTTGGGACTCCAGCAAATCACAGTGACAGCCATTATCCACAAATGGCGAAAACATGGAACACTGGTGAACCTTCCCAGGAGTGGCCGGCCGACCAAAATTACTCCAAGAGCACAGCGACGACTCATCCAAGAGGTCACAAAAGACCATACAACAACACCCAAAGAACTGCAGGCCTCACATGCCTCAGTTAAAGTCAGTGTCATGCTCCACCATAAGAAAGAGACTGGGCAAAAATGGCCTGCATGGCAGAGTTTCAAGACGAAAACCACTGCTGAGCAAAAAGAACACAAAGGCTCATCTCAGTTTTGCCAGAAAACATCATGATGATCCCCAAGACTTCTGGGAAAATACTCTGGACTGACGAGACAAAAGTTGAACTTTTTGGAAGGTGTGTGTCCCATTACATCCGGCGTAAAAGTAACACAGCATTTCAGGAAAGGAACATCATACCAACAGTAAAATATGGTGGTGGTAGTGTGGTGTCTGGGGCTGTTTTGCTGTTTCTGGACCTGGAAGACTTGCTGTGGTAAATGGAACCATGAATTCTGTTGTCTACCAAAAAATCCTGAAGGAGAATGTCCGGCCATCTGTTCGTGACCTCAAACTGAAGCCCACTTGAGTTCTGCAACAGGACAATGATCCAAAACACACCAGCAAGTCCACCTCTGAATGGCTTCAAAAACAAAATGAAGACTTTGGAGTGGCCTAATCAAAGTTCTGACCTGAATCTGATTGAGATGCTGTGGCATGACCTTAAAAAGGCGGTTCATGCTTGAAAACCCTCCAATGTGGCTGAATTACAACAGTTCTACAAAGATGAGTGGGCCAAAATTCCTCCACAGCACTGTAAAAGACTCATTGCCAATTATCGCAAATGCTTGATTGTAGTTGTTGCTGCTAAGCGTGGCCCAACCAGCTATTAGGTTTAGGGGGCAATCACTTTTTCACACAGGGCCATGTAGGTTTGGATTTTTTTCCCCTTAATAATAAACACCTTCATTTAAAAACTGCATTTTGTGTTTACTTGTGTTATCTTTGTCTAATATTTAAATTTGTTTGATGATCTGAAACATTTACTGTAAGTGTGACAAACATAACAAAATCAAGAAGGGGGCAAACACTTTTTTACACCACTGTACATTTCCATCAGTCTGCCCCAGGGCAGCTGTGGTTACAGTAGTAGCTTACCACTATCAATGCCTGTTTGTAGTGAATGAATAATGGGCTCACTGTTTGTGCTTGAGATGTCATTTAACATGTAAAGCACCATATAAATCTAATCCATTATTATTATTATTATTATTATTATTATTATTATTGTTATTGATAGTGTCCTTCAGCTCGTCTGTGTTATTGGATGTGGTGTCTCATCTTCCCTCTTGACATTACCCCATAGATTCTCTATGGGGTTTAGGGCAGGTGCCAAGTCCAGATGGAAAATGAAATCAGCATCTCTATAAAGCTTGTCAGCAGAGTGATGCATGAAGTTCTCTGAAATGTCCTGGTAGACAGCTGTGCTGACTTTGGACTTGATAAGACTCAGTGGACCAACACCAGCAGATGACATGGCTCCCCAAATCAGGTATTAAGCCCTGTCATTTGGAAATCAAGGTCCCAGAGTCTGGAGGAGGAGTGGAGAGGTACATAATCCAAGCTGCTTGAGGTACAGTGTGAAGTTTCCACAGTCAGTAATAATTTGGGGAGCCATGTCATCGACTGGTGTCGGTCCACTGTGTTTTATCAAGTCCAAAGTCAGTGCATTCGTCTACCAGGAAATTTTAGAGCACTTCATGCTTCCCTCCGCTGACGAGCTTTATGGAGATGCTGATTTCATTTTCCAGCAGAATTTGGCACCTGCACACACTGCCAAACGTACCAAAACCTGGTTTAATGACCATGGTTATCACTGTGCTTGACTGGCCAGCAAACTCTCTTGACCTAAACCCCATAGAGAATCTATGAGGTATTGTCAAGAGGAAGGTGAGAGACATCAGATGTAGACGAGCTGAAGGCCACTATCAAAGCAACTTGGACTTCCATAACACCTTATCAGTGCCACAGGCTGATTGCCTCCATGCCATCCTGCATTGATGCAGTAATTCATGCAAAAGGAGCCTGACCAACTATTGAGTGCGTATATGGACATACTTTTCAGTCGACCAACATTTCTTATAAAATCACTTTTATAAACTGATGTTATGTAATATTCTAATTTTTTGAGAAACTGCATTTTGGGTTTTCATTAGGTGTAAGCCAAAATCACAAAAAAGAAATAAACACTTGAAATATATCACTCTATGTGTAATGAATCTACATGAGTTTCACTTTTTGAACTGAATTACTGAAATAACTTAACTTTTCGATGATATTATTTATTGAGATGCATCTGTACACACACTGAATGAGCACAAGTGATTAGGTCAGACTGAATGACTGCAGAGTAATCCAGATCAAACTGAACGATGGAGCAAGGTTGTTGGTTTTATAACCCATTTACAAAGCTTGCCTGAGGAGGGTCTCATTTAACAGCGAGATTACAGTAATTAATTTTATTAGCTGTAAATATAGTTGAGTGCCAACTTGCACTGGATTAGGGCTGGGCGGTATGAAAAAATTCCAGTCACCATAAATTTTTCCCATACTGATCGATGTCGATATATACTGTGATATGAATCAAATCACTATTTCTGTCAAGCTTAGGGACGGCAGTGGCTCAGGAGGTAGAGTAGGTCGTCCAATAACCGCATGGTTGGCGGTTCGAATCCCGCTCTCCCCAGATATGCTGCCGCTGTGTCCCTGGGCAAGACACTTCACCCCCAATTGCTCCTGCTGGGTCTGGAGGTGCCATGTTAGGCAGCATGCCACCATCAGTGTGTGAATGGGTGGAGAGCAGGATCGGTAAAGCGCTTTAGTCATCAGGAGAATAAAAGCGCTATATAAGTGAATGCCATTTAAAGGTTCCTTTTTTACTCCTAAGTGAGATGTGAAGCTATAACAAGATTAGTTTTAAATACTTATTTTCTGTCAGAAGTTGAACTTGACAAATGTAGTGTAAAACATTATACAACTGTATTTCAAATAATTATAAAACATAAAATAATGATAAAACATAAAATATAAATATTTTATAATATTCTGCTCATTAACTTACCGATAGCTGAGTGAAGTACATGCTCTAATGTAGCAGCCATTACAGTACAGCTCTCATCCACATGAAATTATAAGTCTCCCCAGCGCAAGTGTGGAGAAGGATGGTTGCGGCCAAACAACACCGGTTAGTATTTGGATTAAACAACAAACGTGTCTGAACAGGACACAAAATGTCAAAATTATTAAATTAAATTTCAAGGAATACCTATGTTACTGTGGTGATCCGAGCGCTGAGCTAATCCGTGCTCGAGTCACGCAGTATTCTCTCTTTTTTCTTTATATTTTCCTGCCCTGTTATTATTGGTTTTCCTGGGGCTTTTACTGTGACAGCGCCATGGCTGGACTTTCGGCTGTCAAGCAGAGCCGGCACTGTCACAGCTGATTATGATTTTGGTGATTAAGTTTTCTCCTCTCCTGTTTGGTTCATTGCCTTTGCTATTAGTATTTAAGGGAGCAGCTGAGGCTCACTCCTCACTGCGATCTACGTCAACCTTAGACTGGAGTCCCTACGCCCGGCTCCAGTCCTGTTCCAGCGTCAGGTTCTGCCCTCGCTACTATTTGTAAGTGTTTATTCTACAGCGTCAGGTTCCGCCCTCGCTACCCTCTTGTATTAGTGTTTGTGCTCTTTATTTGTGTTCCAAGTTTAGTGTATGTGTTTTGCCCCACGTGGCTCTTTATTTTGTGTTTCTGTAAATAAACAAACAAACTCTCTGTCCGCTTTTGGCGCCTCATTTATGCCCTGAAAAGGGCAAATATGACAATTACAATGGGTCTGGAATATTTGTGAATGTATCCGTTAGTTGACTTGATGTCACTTGGTCCCATTAGATATAATTTAATGCACTATTTGGGCATGCTGTGTAATGCTAGTTAGTATAAGAATGGCTATTTGTTATTAAATATTAGAATTAAAATGATTAAAATGATTTTTGGGGCATTTGGTGTTCCATAAAAAATTATTTCATTTATTATTTGGATGTTTTCTAGGGGGTTGGGGTCCCGGGAGTCCCGTTTGGTCCTGTTTGCTGTTTCGTACAACCCTGCTCAACAGGATAGCACTTCTTCAGATGGTAAGAAAAGATTTGTAGTGTTACCTGATTTTGTGGGAACATGCTTGACAGTTTGCGGTGCACGCTAAGCTGCTTCTTTTCAGACTTTAAATAGCCAAAACATCTCTACATTGCTGAATTCCTCGGTCCTTTTTTTTCAACACTTTCCTCGTATATTGAGCATTGGTTGGCGTCTGTTTCGGTGTCTTCTTTGGTAACGCTGTCACTGGACTTTTCATTAATGTTTCCTGTCATCTCCTACACGGCTGTGCTAGCCCAAACATTAGTAGGTGTGCTAGCTTAACCCTCTTGAGTGTGTATGGTGCAGAACTGTGCCATAACCCCTAGTGGTCAAGGGTGGTAAATATTTTTTGTCAATAAAATAGTTCAGATTTCCAAAGCTTTAACTTGAAAGTGATAAGAGATAATGGCTTACTGTCAATTAGAAAGATGTAAAATATGAACCAAAGTTTCAGATAGGAAAAAAATGTATGCATCTAAATTGCATAATGTCGCGGCACCTGTTTAAATTCCATAACTCAGTCAAAACTGGACTTTGGACGTATTTACACAAAAAATGGTTCAGTCTTTTGACACCATTTTTTGTACAGAGGTACCTCATCATCTTATCTTCAAAGTATATGAACAAGAAATCAGTACATTTAAAAAAAAACAAACAGAAATTTCTCACTTACTTTTGACAGTCAGTCAGAAGGCAGGCGTAGTGCCGCGCTCTGCCACTCGGGGCACACGAATTCTCACACTCAAAAGGACTAAGCCCCGGCTATGTGCTGGTCGCACGCGCCTATGCACGCTGTTGTGTGTGTCAATCAAACATGACTTCGAGCGACATGATTGTTTCGGTGCATTCTCATTTTCATTGGCTTTTCATGCTGTCTGTCAAAACATGGAAAGAATGAGTTCTATCGAAGTTCTATCAAAATGCTTTGTCTCTATTGAGTAAAAGTTACTTTGCGATAATTATCATTATCGTTTTATCGTCCAGCCCTACACTGGATGTTTAGATACAGCGGGGAAAATAAGTATTGAACACGTCAACATTTTTCTCATTAAACATCTATCTACAAATGCATGAAATCTGTGTGTGTGTGTTTCTGTCTGTCTGTCCATCTGTCTGTTCCACGCATATCTCTTGAACCATATGTCAGACTGACCTAAGATTTTATCCGTGTTTTGCCGAGGTCACGAGGGTGTGCATCCTTGAGTATGGAGTTGTTCAGTCAAAATATGTCATTTTTATCAATAAAAGTTTAGTCATCGCTCTCTCCTCATGCTCTGGCTTCTAGAAGCGTGGGCGGGGTTTTGCGTTGACTCCGTACTAGGGATGGGCGATAACAACATTTTTCCTTTCGATACGATACCATTAATTTATGGGACATTTTCTTTGATACTGATATCGATGCTTTTTGCCCCTCAAAGGAAAATCGCATGATTGCAGTTTCATTAACAACTTTACTGCAAGGTCAATATGAAATATGAATAAAACTCATGAACACAAATGCTTGAAAGAAATGCTTATAAAATGATAATAAAATAGAACAATGAGCAAAGTAAATAAAAATAAAATATAATTCAATTATAATAAAAATAGTTAAGACTTAAACCAACAAATGCTTAGTGTGTTGCCAACATTCACAACTTATGCACAACAATAGTCTAACTTATGCATAAGTTATGCATATCTTATCCTAACTTCTGCATAGTGCAGTCATGCTAAACTGTTGTTGCCTCCCGATCCATGAATCCTAGGAGTGCAAGAGATCATCTCTGTTCAACCCAGATGATTCTCCCCTCTAAAGACCACGGCGTGGGGGGTGGCCAACCTGGCAGAGCTGTCAACCGTCAGGCTGGTCACGTCTAAAACAGCTGATGTGACACATCAGGAACGTTAGATGACATTTTTCACAACCTGGCTCAAAGGCATGCAAACTGGTGGCAAGAAAAAAAAGTTTATTTTCAATAAAGTGAAAAAAACAAGATAATGCATGGAGTGTGCTCTTGCCAGGAGGCACAGCCAACAGCAAAGTGTGATTTATCATGGAAAACAGCTGAGCTCTGTGCTTCAAGCGATCAGCTGAATGGATCCACCTCCTCCGGTGTTCGGACATTTTGGCATATCTCTCAGAACAACGCTGAACAGCTGATGGTACAGACTGCAGTCAAAGGTAAAAAACATTGGGGGAGAGCTAAACAGTGATTTGGATCTTCATCCTGTAGCTTGAAAGTGCTCAGACACATCCCTGACAGGTCCCATTACACGAAAAAGTATGTGTTTAACTCTGTGTGTGTGTGTGTGTGTGTGTGTGTGTGTGTGTGTGTGTGTGTGCTGCAGGCAGCAGTTGAGCTGAGTTCTGTACATGTTTTTTCTGTGAACCAATGCTGCAAATTTGCCATTATAGGGTAGCTGTAAGTTAGAAACCCTTTCAATAAGTTACACATTGGTTCAAAGAGCATTACTCACATACTTCTTTTGCCGCCTGCGATGCTGCTGAGCTCACTCTCACTCTGCTCTGCACCAGAGTCACCTGACTGCTTGACTGAGGCTGCCAGTGTGCAGTGAGTCTTCAGCTCTGACATCTGATAGGCTGCCATAATCATGTGACACAGCAGACCTTCTCTAAAACATGCCGGGGCTGGTTTTTCACCGGTTTTCAAACATAAATGTAATGCCTAAAACTCTCAGAAGTGAAAACAAATTGCACGCTTTGTATTAAGCCAGTATCACAATATTTAAAAAAGTATCGACTCCAGAATATCGATCAGCTGGTATCGAAGAATTGATAGTTGAGTATCAATACGCCCATCCCTACTCCATACTGATTGGATAATACGTGACATCACGGCATCTGTCACCACAGCGCACCGTGAGCAAAACAAGGAAGCGAAAAGCGACAAATTTGACTACAAAAAGATAATACTGAAGATTTAATGCTTAAAAAATTATACCATAAAGTTGCCATGATTGCGTAGATCTAAAGGATAATTCGGCATATGTGGAGAAAATGAGGCGCGTGAGCAGACTGGGCAGAGCATTAGCGGGGACCCAGGTCTGACAAAGAACATCAGTGTATCAACGCAGAACAGGAGAAGCAGTGGTCCGACCAGGCAGACCACGGTCCTTCGTGGGGAGGCAAGCCCAGCCTGCCCAGTCAGTACTAGACAGAACTCCCTACTTCTGCTTCACCAATGTGGTACCACTGTACTATGCAGGACCGCGAGTCCCCCCTCCTGCACAAGTATCTAAAAATTAAAAACGTAATAATACCGCCATGATTGTGGAGAGAAATGGCCGGAATGACTTAACAACCAAACGCAGGACACAAAAACGCCCAAATAATGAAATAAATCATATTTAGTTAAATATTTACTGACAAATAGGCAACACTGATGCAACGGTTGCAGTCAAACAGGCCCTTCTGCTATGTATAATAATGTTGGGTGTTTTGTAGCCAATTCAGTTGATTACAATTTTGAAGAACCTTTTAATGACAAAATATTGCTAAAATATAAAATGATGCACTACAATGGGTCTCAAATATTTGTAAATGTGTCCTGTTATAGTACTGCATGAGTTTATTGATGATTCACAGAAGAAATTCAATATTACACTGAACTCCATCACTGAACAGTGATATGAACTAAAATAACTGCAATGATGACCGAACAACTCCCATTCTCCAAAGCGCAAGATATTAGTGATAAAAGGTCACACAAATAAGTGATGTGACAAACAAATAAACAAGGGATCTGAAAAAGTGGCTAATATTGGATGTCCCATTCATTTTCACTATTTAGGTATTCTGTAATTAATATTCACACAATCAAGTATATCTTAGTGCCATTTACTCCCTTTTATATTTGTCAAAGTCAAACATGTGATTGCCGACATATAGCCTACACCTCTTTGTATTCCATTTTCAAACACAGCCTACATTTGGGCCTGCAAAGCCTAATTGGGATACCGGTTTCAGACAGGAATACTTGCGTTCTACGGGCAATGCAGAAGTATTTCTGATGGAGCCACTGACCTGAGATTTTCACCAGATGTCAGTAACAACCCAAGTAACCTACAGCCATGGACAAAATTGTTGGTGCCCCTCTGTTAATGAAAGAAAAACCCACAATGATCACAGAAATAACTTGAAACTGACAAAAGTGGTAATAAATAAAAATTCTATGAAAATTAACCAATGAAAATCAGACAGTGCTTTTGAATTGTGGTTCAACAGAATTATTTTAAAAAACAAACTCATGAAACAGGCCTGGACAAAAATGATAGTAACCTTAACTTAATATTTTGTTGCACAACCTTTTGAGGCAATCACTGCAATCAAACGATTTCTGTAACTGTCAATGAGACTTCTGCACCTCTCAGCAGGTATTTTAGCCCACTCCTCATGAGCAAACTGCTCCAGTTGTCTCAGGTTTGAAGGGTGCCTTCTCCAGACGGCATGTTTCAGCTCCTTCCACACACAGTTCAATAGGATTTAGATCAGGGCTCATAGAAGGCCACTTTAGAATAGTCCAATGTTTCGCTCTTAGCCATTCTTGGGTGTTTTTAGCTGTGTGTTTTGGGTCATTATCCTGTCGTAAAACCCACGACCTGCGACTGAGACCAAGCTGTCTGACACTGGGCAGCACATTTCTCTCTAGAATGCCTTGATAGTCTTGAGATTTCATTGTACCCTGAACAGATTCAAGACACCCTGTGCCAGATGCAGCAAAGCAGCCCCAGAACATAACAGAACCTTCTCCATGTTTCACAGTAGGGACAGTGTTCTTTTCTTGGTATGCTTCATTTTTGCGTCTGTGAACATAGAGCTGATGTGCCTTGCCAAAAAGTTCCAGTTTTGTCTCGTCTGTCCATAGGACATTCTCGCTTGTCAACATGCAGTTTGGCAAATTCCAGTCTGGCTTTTTTATGATTTGTTTTCAACAGTGGTGTCCTCCTTGGTCGTCTCCCATTAAGTCCACTTTGGCTCAAACAATGATGGATGGTGCGATCTGACACTGATGTACCTTGACCTTGGAGTTCACCATGAATGTGTTTAGAGGTTGTTCTGGGCTCTTTTGTTACCATTCATATTATCCGTCTCCTCCTGCGGCCATGTCCAGGGAGATAAAATCAAAGCAACTGTGTTCACAAGTTATATTTAATAAAGTTAAATGACACAGGGAATAAGTGTTGAACACATGAAGAAAAAGAGGTGCAAAAAGGCATAGAAAGCCAAGAAACCAGCTGAAATCCATCAGCCATCCCATCCTCCTTCAGTGCAAATTAGTTTCAGCTGGGCAAGTCCTGACTGATAGCCTTTAAAAAGGTCTTTGAATATCAGATTGTCACATCACAAAGAACTCATGATGGGTAGAAGCAAAGATCTCTCTCTAGACTTTCGCAACCTTATTGTTACAAAACATAATGATGGTATTGGTTACAGTGTAGAGAGAAAGGAACAGGCGAGACGACAGGCTGGAACAGCACAGATTTTATTTTCTCTCTACCAGTTGGGTCGACAAGAATAAGCCCCAGGCCGTAGGACCTCTCCCTTTGATACTTTTAATGCCTTGCCTAGCGGTCTGCGGGCTCACACCACAATACACATCATCTACCAAGTCTGCACGGTGCATTAGCATAACAGAGTACGTTAACATAACAGTCGCTGGCGTCCTGCATCCTCCTTCCCCCGGCTGCCAGCGTCTGCACCTCCGCTGTCTCGTCTAGACCCCCCCCCGGTCAGCCTCTCATCTCCTGGGCCATTCTCTGGGTGGAGGATGTCACACCTATGTCCCCACACCGTGTCTCCCCCCCCCCCCCCACGAACACCCAGAATGGGCCTTAATCCCCCTGTCCTGTGGGCTTCAGCTGACATCCATAGCGGCTGTAACGGGGGGTCGCTGGCTGTGAGGTGCTGCTCTGCCGATGAGGCACTGCAAGAGGCATGTCCATCTGTGGGGGGACAAGGGGGGGGGAACACATCCTCATAAAGAATTTTTGTTCCTGCTGATGAGTCATTTACCTGAGGAGCCCCCAATGGGGGGCGTCCACGCCGGGGAGCCCGGGCCAACACCACTTCTTCGTCTGCCAACACGAATGCTGGTTTGAGTCTGTCAATGCAGATGGTTTCACTGCATCCCCCCAAGTCTAACACGAAATATTTCGCCCCAGGTTGCAGCACTCTGAACGGCCTGTCGTACGGTGGGCGCAACGGGGTCCGGTGTGCATCGTGTCTGACGAACACAAATGACGCATTCCACAAGTTTTTGGGGAAAAATACGTGGGGAAAACAGTGGTGGACCGGGCCCAGTACCCTCCCCGGTTCTGAGCCATGTAGGGAATTTGGGGGTGTTTGGGCGTTGGGCGCTGGGTTGTCGGCCAAAAATTCCCCAGGGAGCCACAGCGGTTGTGAAAACATGAGTTCTGCTGGGGAGGCTGCTAAATCCTCCTTTGGCGTGGAACGCAACCCTAACAAAACCCACAGCAGATGGTCCACCCAATTGACGTCCGTAAGCAAAGCCCTGAGCGCTGCTTTAAGTGATCTGTGGAAAAGCTCACATAACCCGTTGGCCTGAGGGTTGTATGCAGTAGTGCGGTGAATGCTGACCCCCAGGCTCTGGGCCATCACAGACCAGAGGTCGGAAATGAACTGGAGGCCCCTGTTAGACGTGATGTCTGACGGAGCACCAAAACGTGCCACCCAAGTTGTCAAAAAAGCGTGTGTGACTTCCGCGGACGTGGTGGATGGCAGTGCTGCTTCGGGCCAACGCGTGGTGTGGTCCACTACAGTGAGGAGGTGCGTAAACCCCTTTGACGGCGGGAGGGGCCTCACCAGGTCCATGTGGACGTGGTTGAACCTCTTAGCCGGGATGTGGAAGTGTACGAGGAAGGCCTTCGTGTGCCTGTGCACTTTGGCCCGCTGGCACGCAACGCAATCTGCTGCCCACTCTTTCACCTGTTTATGTAGACACGGCCAGACGAACTTCGCCCCCAAAAGCTTGACTGATGTGCGCACTCCCAGGCGTGCCAGGGAGTGGATCGACTTGAAAACGCGACGACGCCAAGCGCGCGGGACAACCGGTCATGGACGGCCTGTGGAGACGTCACAGAGTAGGGGCGGGCCCCCAGCTTACAGTACTCCGCTCACCAGCTTTAACCCTGTTGGTCCAGACTGGAGTGCGCAAATGTCCGCGTCGCCGGCTTGCTCGGCGGCCATGGCAGTGTAATCTATTCCTACGTAGATTGGGGTCACTAACGCACGCGAGAGGCAGTCTACCACCACGTTGAGTTTACCGGCCACATGCTGAATGTTGGTCGTAAACTCCAAGATTGCAGCTAGCTGTCTTTGCTGCCGGGCTGATCATGGCTCCGAAACCCTGGCCATGGCGTATGTTAGCGGCTTGCGGTCCATAAACGCTGTTAAGCTGTGCCCTTCCAGCCAGAACTGGAAATGGCGTATGGAAGAGCCAGCAGCTCCCTGTCAAACGCACTGTATTTACACTCGTCACGCAGAGACCTGCTGAAAAAGGCGAGCGGCTGCCAAGAACCTGCGATGCACTGTTCCACAACGGCCCCTATGGCCACGTCTGATGCGTCGGTAGTGAGCGCCATCCGTGCCAATGGGACTGGGTGCGCCAGTAATGTGGCCTTCGCTAGCGCTGCTTTGGCATCCGCAAACGCCTGCTCTTGCTCGGGGGTCCAGTCAACGCTGTCTTCCGGTTTCTGTTTTTTAAGAGCGGCGTACAATGGCTGCATGAGCTGGGCTGCGTGGGGGAGGAAACGGTTGTAGAAGTTAACCACTCCTAAAAACTCCTGGAGCGCCCTTACCGTCTGAGTATGCGGAAAATCCGCCACTGTGCGCACCTTGTCTGGTAATGGGATCGCGCCCTCCGGCAAGATGCAGTGGCCCAAAAAGTCAATCACCATAGCTCCGAACTGACACTTCGCTGGGTTGATTATTAACCTGTGCTCTTCCAACCTCTGGAAAACCATCCTGAGGTGGGCGACATGTTTGTCCTCAGACGCGCTGGCCACCAGGATGTCGTCCAGGTAGACGGAGACAAACGGCAGATCACGCAGCACTGCATCCATCATGCGTTGGAAGGTCTGTGCCACGCCTTTTAACTTGAACAGCATGTGCAGAAATTCGAAAAGACCGAACGGGGTAATCACTGCCGTTTTGGGTATGTCTTCTGTGCACACCGGGACCTGGTGGTACCTGCGGACCAGGTCCACCTTGGAAAAAATGCGTGCCCCGGTCAGGTGGACAGAAAAATCCTGAATATGGGGAATGTGGTAGCGATCGTGTGCTGTCGCATTGTTTAATCAGTGGAAATCGTCGCATGGTCACCACGACCCCTTGGCTTTAGGCACCATGTGCAGCGGGGATGCCCACGGGCTATTTGAGCGCCTGACGATGCCTGACCTCTCCAAATTGGTGAACTCCTCACATGCACTGGCCAGTTTAGCTGTATCCAGGCGGCGAGGGTGTGCAAACATGGGCGGTCCAGTGGTGGTGATGAAGTGCTCGACTCCATGCTTAGTGACGGCTGGCAAAAACGTCAGAACCGTGAGTGCTGGGAACTGGGTGAGTAGTTGTTGGAACTTACCCCCTGGAGCTGTGACATTGGGGAGTGTTGTGGACCTGGCTCCTCGAGCTGTACAGGGCAGACAATCAAAAGACAGAGCATTAATCAGGCGTCTATTGGCAACATCAACTAATAGTCCGTGCGCACACAGGAAATCTGCGCCTAAAATAGGGGAGTTACATGCTGCTATGACAAAGGACCATTGGTAGTTACAGTCGTGCAAACATATGGTCAGTGTCCTCTCACCAAATGTTTTAACATCCGAGCCGCAGGCAGCTGCCAGCTCGGGGCCGCTACTTCCAGCCAGCCGGTCTGCATTGGACGGCAGGATGAGGCTCTTTTGGGAGTCGGAGTCCACGAGGAACCGTCTCCCTGAACGTGATTCCGTCACGTAGAGCAGCTTGTTTGTGTCACCGGCGGCCACAGCTGCTACCGACTGCCGCTCCTGGCGTTTCCCGAACACTTGTATTGGCACGGTGGCATGCAGCGCCGTGCGTCTTCTGCAAAACGTCGGTGGTAAAAACAGAGTGTGCCCTTCTGGTGCTTCTTGGCCTCCATGCCGGCCACCATCGAAGACTCCTCGCCCTTGCTGGTCGTCTCTCTGGGCTCTGGCGCCACTGCGTTCACCGCGAAGGTTCTGGTCGCCAGGATAATCCGGTCCGCTTCTTGCGCCAGTGCACGGTAGTTCTGCGTGGCCAGCAGTGGTGAGTTGACGAGGACCGCCCCGGCCGCTGTCAGGAGGTTTCAGAAGAAAAGATGTGCAAACAGGAATGGCTCGCCATCTGTGCCCATCAACGCCAACATCTTCTCCATCAACTCGACTGCCGACCCGTCTCTCAACTCGGAGCGCATCAGGAGCCTTTCCGCTCTCTCACAGTCTGACAGCATATAACGCTGGGTCAGCACATTCTTAAGGGCGTCGTATTTGCCGTGGGCTGGGGGCCGTTGGAGCAGGCTTGCCACTTGCTGTGTTGTGCGTGCATCCAGCGCGGCAATGATGTAGTAATATTTTATGTCGTCCGCCGTCACTCCCCGGAGCGCGAACTGAGCCTCTGTGTGGAGGAATCAAGCCGCCGGGTCGTGTAACCAAAAATCTGGGAGCTTGACCGAAACAGCACATGTGGTGCTGGAGCTTCCAGACCGGGCCATCTCCAGGGTGTTCACCTCGTATTCCATTGTGTCTCAGGGTCACCAGTGTAGAGAGAAAGTTACAGGCGAGACGACGGGCTGGAACAGCACAGACTTTATTTTCTCTCTACCAGTCGAGTTGACAACAATAAGCCCCAGGCCATAGGGCCTCTCCCTTTGATACTTTTAATGCCTTGCCTAGCGGCCTGGGGGCTCACACCACAATACACATCATCTACCAAGTCTGCACGGCGCATTAGCATAACAGAGCACGTTAACATAACAGTCACTGGCGTCCTGCTTCCTTCTTCCCCCGGCAGCATCTGCACCTCCACTGTCTCGTCTAGACCCCCTGGCCAACCTCTCATCTCCTTGGCCATTCTCTGGGTGGAGGATGTCACACCTATGTCCCCCACAACAGGCACATTTCTAAACTGCTGAATGTTCCAGTAAGCACTGTTGGAGCCATCATTCGGAAGTGGAAAGAACATCATTTTACCATAAACTGGCCATGACCAGGAGCTCCTCGCAAGATTTCTGACAGAGGAGTCAAAAGAATTATCAGAAGAGTTATCCATGAGCCAAAGACCACTTGTGGAGAGCTCCAGAAAGACCTAGAGTTAGCAGGTACTGCTGTTTCAAAGAAAACAATAAGTAATGCACTCAACCGACATGGGGTCCATGCCCGCTCACCTTGCAAGACTCCATTGCTGAAGAAAAAGCATGTTGAAGCTCATTTAAAGTTTGCTGCACAACACTTGGGCAAGCCAGTAAAATACTGGGAGAATAGACAGTGAAACCTCCCCTGGCTCTGCCACACACACCTCCTTGCTCCACTCCAGCCTCAGCTCCTCACCACTCATCAGCCCCAGCAAGCTTGTGCTGATGATTAAGCGTCCACTGGCTTCGGCATCTCTTCTCTCCGCTCCCCTGTGCTCCGATGTCGGCTCCATGGCTCTATGTCGGGAATGAAGGACATTCACAGAGTTGTCCTGAAGCTACTCCCTTGATACCTTGGCTGTGCGTTTAGGGTTGTTGCCCTGCTGAAAGATGAACCGTCACCCCAATCTGAGGTCAGGAGTGTTCTGGACCAGGTTTTCATCCAGGATGTCTCTGTACATTGCTGCATTCATCTTTCCCTCTATCCTGACTAGTCTCCTAGTTCCTGCCACTGAAAAACATCCCCACAGCATGATGCTGCCACCACCATGCTTCACTGTAGGGATGGTATTGGCCTGGTGATGAGCGGTGCCTGGTTTCCTCCAAACATGACACCTGGCATTCATGCCAAAGAGTTCAATCTTTGTCTCCTCAGACCAGAGAATTTTGTTTCTCATAGATGTGTGGGATGGGATACCGGTCGTATTCCATGACGTTATTCAAGTGCTGGAAATTGCTGCACGGTCGCCACGACCCCTTGGCCTTGGGCACCACGTGTAACAAAGATGCCCGTGGGCTGTTGGAGCGCCTAACAATGCCTAGTTGCTCTAAGTTAGCAAACTCCTGACTAGCTAGTTTAACCATGTCAAGGTGTCGAGGGTGCGCAAACAGCGGCGGACCTTTCATTGTTATGAAATGCTCGACCCCATGTTTGGTTACTATAGCAGAAAAAGTGGGAACCATGAGTGCTGGGAACTGTGGAAGCAAACGCTGGTACTTACCTCCTAGAGCTATAACGTAAACATATGTTGTTGGCCCAACTCCCCGAGCGGTGCAGGGCAAGGAGGAAAAAGAGACAGCGTCCACTAAACGTCTGTTGGCAACATCAACTAACAATCCATAAGCACATAAAAAATCAGCACCAAAAATGCGGACAGAACATGCAGCTACCACAAAGTCCCACTAGTAACTGTGTCTGTGTAAGGATACCGTTAATGTCCTTTCGCCAAACGTCCTGATGTTGGATCTGTTGGCAGCCGTAAGCTAGGGGCCGCTGCCTTCTGCCGACCTGTCCGCGCTGACTGGCAGAATGAGGCTCTTCTGGGAGCCAGAGTCTACCAAGAAGCATCTCCCAGAATGTGTCCATGATGAAAAGCAGCTTGGTCCTGTCACCAGCGGTTGCAGCTGCTACAGACTTCTAACCGTGCCATTTCTTGGTGTCCGTCCCAGCCACCACCAACGGCTCCTCGACCTCGCTGGAGTCCTTCATGGATGCCGGGTGTTGTTGCATGCATGCTGAGGGCTCTGTTTGCCAGGATGACGTGGTCTAGTTCTTGCGCCAGGGCGTGGTAGTTCTTGGTCGCCAGCAGTGCTGAGTTGGCAAGGATCACCCTCGCTGTAGCTGGTAGGTTCCTGAGGAAGAGGTGGGTGAACAGCAAGGAGCTGTCATCCTTCCCCATCAGCGCTAACATGCTCTCCATCAGGTCCACGGCTGATCTGTTACCCAACTCTGAGCGCCTGAGGAGTTTTTCTGCTCTCTCACTGTCCGAAAGGGTGTAATGTTGGAGCAGCATATGCTTGAGCGCGTCATATCTTCCCTTGGCTGGCGGCTCCTGGAGCAGGCTCGTTACTTGCTGTGTGGCACGCACATCCAGCGCAGCGACCACATGATAATATTTAGTGTCGTCCGTGGAGATCCCGCGGAGTGTGAACTGGGCTTCCACATGTAAAAACCAAGCGGTCAATTGTGGAGCCAAAAGTCCGGGAGCTTGACTGTGACAGCGCACACCACGCTGGTGTTCTCCCTCTGGGTTGCCTCCGCAGAGGTGCTCGGCCCATTCCCCATTGCACGTCTTAGGGTCACCACTGTGGAAGATGAAAGCAGGCCGGACAGCGAGCTGGACGACACACAAACTTTATTTCACCTCCAACACAGAAAACAGAATCTCCCCCGGGGTTTCTGGGTGCTCACCTTTATACCTCTATATTCCCACCTTTGAGACCCGGGGATAAAAGACATTACACACAGTACACAAAGCAGGTCCGGCACATTAACATACAGGACACGAAGCCTTGCTGATCACCATCTCTCACACTCTGGCGAACTCCAGGGTGGGCTGACTACTCCCTTCTCTTACCTCTAAGACCCCCCGGTGCCACAGTCCATCTTCCTTCTTCCTCATTCAGTCCTTTTATCCATCCCCCCCCCCCCCCCAGCCTCCAGTTCTGGGTGGAGAAACCCCCTACTAAGTGCCACCACAATTTATCCTTTTCCTGTTTTCCTCAGCCGTAAGCCCCGTTTCCCTTTGGGTGTGACTCTCGCTGGGGTCCGTCTGTTTTTCCTTGGCATGTCCGAGTGCCTCAGCCAGTGCTCTGTCCTGGCTGTTCACTTTAACCAATGGTCGTGAGCCCCGTTCTCCTCAGCTCCCTTCATCTTTTTGTTATATGTAAGCATAGTATTTCGTGTACTGTTCGTCTTTCTGTTAATAAATATTGCAAACTCACAGTATGCGTTTGGTGTTCTCTGCTTGCCCTTAAAAAGGGCGATTTTATGACAAAAAGTCAATTTTAAAAGAAGAAATTACAAATTTGAGGAAAATGCTCCAAATTTAGATAAATTTAAAGAGAAAAGTAGAAAACTATAAGAAAATTGTTATAAATTTGAGAAAAACCTCAAACCTTCAAGACTGAAGTCATTACTCAAGTTTTTAAGTGGGTGCCTTTTGTATCCTTAACTAGAAATTTTTGGTTGTCTACTTTTAATTATTAATTTCATAGCACTGATTTTAAATGAGTAGAATTTCTGGCTACTATACCCACCTCTGGTCATATAATTTAAGTATGCATGAGTAAATTACTATTATGAATGTTTTCCCTTCCCTTTCCTACTCTTTCTCAATGGAAAAAAGAAACACTAGAATAAAAATACAGAAAAAACACATATTTTTGTCATTTATGTAAACCATGACAAAAAATTCCAGCAGGACAAAATGTGACACTTGGTATTTTCTAACCTGTTTGTATACCACCACAGACAGAGAGAGAACCTGAATTAGAAAGGGCTCAGAGAGGGAAAGATGAGACAGACATGATGAGCCAAAGAGAGGAAAGTGTTCAGGCAGATGGTCCAGAATAAGTGAAAGCAGAGGAAAGAGAGAAGGATACACCAGTAAAAAGTCCAAACACAGGATGTCTGTGTTTGGACAACTGACCCAATATTCCAACATTCAAGCCTTGGTTGTAAAATACTTCATATGGTAAGTTCCATATGCAAAGCTACTATGCAAAAAAAAAAAAAAAAAAAAGGAATAAAATTAACATGTTCCGGTTACAATAGTGTCATGTGTTTTCTGCCCCCCCATCCCTCCAAAAATATGTTGCCACCGCACCATGGTCTTTAAGCCAGAGGAAACACTGTTACTTACTCTGGTTTGTTAACTTCACACTACACACCCTTTGTACTAAAGAAAGCACTTGTTAGCACTTTGTGAAATCATAAGTTAAAAAATAAAAAGTGCATTATTGTAACTGATCACCTGGTCAGTTCTATAATGGATAATTTATGTATTAACAAAGTTAGAGTATTCCTGGTACAATTTGCAGCATTAGGATTTTTTTCCCCTGGCAAGTAAAATAGATAATAAAATTATAATTTCCCTGATTGGATTGGGATCGGATTGAATCAAATTTAATCTGAATTGAATCGATTCAGAACCTCAAGAATTGGAATCAGATCATTTCTGGAAATTAGTGACGATTCCCAGCCCTACTTGTCTCCGTTTCTGAGACATCTAAAGTTCTGTCCATATGGCCCTTAAAACTGGGCAATGTTTTCTTCATCTCCTTGTTTGCCAGAGGATTTGCTATGAGTGCTTCAGTGTAAAACAAACGCATCTATGCCTGGTGTTCCTGCTCAGTCCATCAACTGTCTGAAACAGTCCCTGTTAGCATCAGTGTCGCTTTAAGCTTTTTCTGATTGGCTACACCTTACAAACATGAGGGTCCAATTTGCTGACAGCCTGAGATTGCAGAAGAATATCCAATTTCTTTGATGTCATTCAGATTAAAAGGTAGAAAAAACTGACTGAACTCAAGTGTTTAGAGCAGCGTGAAGCGTGAGCTTTTCTCTCATGATGTTGTTTATATGCTGAGCTCATCATCTAAAACCTTGTCCAGGCTTAATGAGTATTTGCCATTACAACAGTACTACCAACTACTTTTTGAATTAGTTTAAAACAAGTGCTCATGTTGTTATATTCTATAAAAAGATCATATCCATCCAACCATCCATCTTCTTCCGCTTAATCCTTTTCGGGTCACGGGGGGCTGGAGCCTATCCCAGCATCTTAGGGCGAGAGGCAGGGTCCACCCTGGACAGATTGCCAGTCCATCGCAGGGCCGGTATTTCTTAATAAAATACGTTGGATGTGTCATTAGTGATAAAACAGTACTTCATCCATCCATCCATCACCTACTACTTATCCGGGGTCAGGGTAGTGGAGGGGGCTTTCACACCTATCCCATTTGGTTTGGACTTTCAGACGTTTCAGTTTGATCTGGACCAAAATTTTGGGTGTGAAACTTCCGATGAACCATGGTCCGGATCAAAGAGTCACAATCTGGTCCAGCAAAAAGAGGTGGTCTCAGTACCGGATCAAAGTGAATCTTGGTCCAGTTCGTTTAGAATGTGAAAAGATTTTTCAGGAAGCTTTGGACTTTCAGACCAAACACAGGAAGTTTAGGCAGTCGAAAAGGGGGAAAATGAGCTGCAGTAGCCTCGGAGAGTGGA
Source organism: Pholidichthys leucotaenia (assembly GCA_020510985.1). Classification (NCBI taxonomy): domain Eukaryota; kingdom Metazoa; phylum Chordata; class Actinopteri; order Cichliformes; family Pholidichthyidae; genus Pholidichthys; species Pholidichthys leucotaenia. Next base: position 170,921,611 of record CM035846.1, read on the forward strand.
AGTGATCCAATTTTTAACTGAAATATGAGCCGTTAACGGCATAAACAGTAAATTTTTTAAAAAGATCTTAAAAATGCAGAAATTTACCAGATATTTTTATAGGTGATGTGACAGAGAGTATACAGTATATGACCAGTCCCTCCAGGATTTCAAAGGATTTTTTTTTTGATTGCTGCAGTAAGTTGAGGGGTTCTCGTTGGGGATTTGCCTGAATCACGCGTTGGGTCCGCATGCAGACCGGAGATTTACAGCTTTAAAACTCAATGACAAGATGTAGTAGTGACTTTTACCTCTAAAGATGTATAAAATGTTACAACACTAGCTGTAGCATTAGATTCACTCATTTATTTGTGGTTTTACGGCATCTCTCCTCACGCGTGCTCCCGAGACAGGGGTGCTTTCAGGCAGGAGGACGTTTTTCAACACAAACCCAGCACTTCATACACACAGTCAATACTTTTCTTTTTCTGAGATAATCCATACATTTGACAATTGTTGCATGTCAAGATGCTAATTAAATAGCACAACTGTTTGCTACACAGATGTGCCTTGAGCTGACGTTGCTTGGTAGAGGCTTCTTGAATTAGCTTCCAAAAACACAAATTGTTTGATTTTTCAACAATGGTAAAAGCTAGACTTTCAGTTTTTGTAGTTAAATCTCTATCAGCATGCCAGCTGTGATATCTCTCCGTGCAATAGCCTCAAATGATGCTTGGGACAAACAGACAGAGAACAACTCACTATTATTGAATACTCTGTTGGCGAAAACAGGTGTCAGATTATTAACCAAACTTTAAAAATAGTACAGCTGATAGTGTCTTATAGTGCTGAGAAATCCCCACCAGCTAGGAGACTGCTAGTGTATCTGCTGCAGACTTTCCTTGCTCATTCTACTTGCTTATTTGATAGCATCAAAATTTTTGACTTACAATTTTCTTCCTGCCCAGACTATTTAATTTATTTTTTTAAAGATGTGATCTGGTGGAAATCAATCCCTTATGAAAACAAATCTACATTGTCTAAAATGTTATCTTATGCCCTTTTTTTCTACAAAAAGCCTTTAATTGTCTTACAGTCTCATGTCCAAATCGTTTCACTTTTCCTCCTCCTTCAAATGCCGGGATCTGTGACTAGGACCACCCACATCCCACAAGGCTAGCGCTACATTAAACAGAATAAATCCTGTGATAAAAAGACTTACCAGTTGAAGAACATGTCCAGTTGTATGCACAGTGGCCCAGGATGATGACTGAAACTGCACCGGTCCTTAAAAGCAGTTTAATGGTAAAACCCATCTTAATTTGAGTCAAGTTTTCAAAGCAGCTGTCCAAAAATGCTAAGTGGCCCTGAAGGCTAACTTCAGTGCGGCCAGAGACAGTTCTAGACTTGATTGGCTCAACACTACGGACCTGATATATAGTTACGATATATATATCGTAACTATATATCTATATAGTTACGATGACTATATATACGGTGTATAGTCACCAAAAAGGTTCCGTCTAAACTCGCCTTTTTTGAGGTGGGGCTTAACTGAAATTTAAGATAAGATAAGATAAGCCTTTATTAGTCCCACAACGGAGAAATTCCAGGATTGCAACAGCACAGGGATAGCAACACTCAGAGCAACAATCAGAAGGCAAGAAAAAAAAAAACAAGCAAGCAAGAGCAGCTAATATACATATGTACATATTACTATAAAATATATATATACACACACACACACACACACAGTGCAGAGCATTGTAGCTGGATGGAATAAATATATGAATATATAAACACACAGTGCAGAGCATTGTAGCTAGATGGAATAAATATGTAAGTATATAAACACACACAGTGCGGAGCATTGTAGCTAGATGGAATAAATATATAGATATATAAAAACACAGTGCGGAGCATTGTAGCTAGATGGAATAAATATATAGATATATAAATATGAACACACCCAGTGCTGAGCATTGTAGCTAGATGGAATAAATATGTAAATATATAAACACACACAGTGCAGAGCATTGTTGCTAGATGGGATGAAACAGCATAACCCTCTACTTAGTTATCCTACATGGTATGATTATGTGCCCATACATATTCTCACCCTCCATAGCGACCGGTATTTTCCTAGTTGTATGCCGGAGGGGACCATTGTGTAAGTCTATTGCATCTTTTGCATTTAAAAACTATTAGTTTGTTACGTCTTTTTGCTATCTCTGCGAGCAGCCCTGCTTAGGTTGTACAGTCTGACAGCCATTGGTAGGAAGGACCTACGAAACCTCTCGGTTGTGCACCTGGGATGATGTAGTCTGCTGCTAAATGAGCTCCTCAGTGCATTCAGTACGTCCTGCATAGGGTGGAACTCGGACTCCAGCAGAGATGACAGTTTAGCCACAAAAAAACCCCAAAACATGACACACTTGAGTAATTTTGCTCTTGATGTCTTATAAGTCATAAAAACATGTTACAGACATGCTAACCCCCCCAAAAAAACTAGATTTTTTGCGGCGTGTCACTTTAATGTATGGGAGCCATAGGAAATAAAGCTAGAGTGCTGCCATATTTAAGGCCAAGTAATAGTGAATATCATCAACCACCTGACTAAACACTATACACGTGTAACCTATAAAGGCTAGTCCTATAACAATAACAGCTAAACTGATTAATCGTACGATAAGAAAAAAATGACCAAGATAAGTTTTCTGACCACGATAAGTCGCCATTTACATGTGTGTGTTTCTTTACATAATCCACCGTTTCAGCGGGTCACACACCTTCTGTCCCTCTGCACGCTTCCCGTGGGAGATGGCGCTCATGCTCACACAGCGGGGAGAGCCAGAACAAGTGAAAGTTTCTTCTTCTTCTTCTTTTAGATTTGATTGGCGGTTGGCAACCAGCCTCCAGGTGCATTACCGCCACTGACTTGATTATCATCACTCTATATCTTTGCGTAAGGAATTCTTATAAGGAGTTCTGAACAACTTATGTGTGAAAAAATTATCCGTCCTTGGACTGTGTCCTCTCGGCGGCTTCGACTCGACTGAGCCTAAAAGTCTGTTCCTTTTTAAAAGCATGATCACGCAGTTGTTGCCCAACTGAAGAGATCGGCTTGAATGCTGGCTGTATTACTAAATGTTAACACCCATGTTTATGCTACTTTCGTATGATCGGTGTAACCACTCTTACCATCACTACTGGCTGTATAGAGAGCGCGACTGGAAAAAACCTTCAACATAGACAGTAAGGTCCATGAAGTCGAAATGTTCATGCTTTAGTTCTCTACTGTGCCATCTCTAAGATGCTCATATTGTAAACAAACGGTGCTTACCGATGACATAAAGCCATGTGTTTTGGTCGTCTGTAGCAGCGGTGTTTATTTAGTTTATTTATGTTTTATCTACTTAGGATATTTTAATTTTTTTTTTCTACATTTCTATTCCTGTGTTTAATATTATTCATAAATAAAAGTTCAAAGCTCTGAAAGTGATCTTCATGATGTCAAGGCTAATATAATTTATTACAATAATTCTGGGGAAAATTTATGTCCATCAGTATGAATGATGATGAATTTGAGAGTGGATTTTCTCAAGCTTGTGAAGTGAGCACAACACAACAGCAGGCTGACACCAGGCCTTGTGCTAATAATAGCCACCTTCCATTACTACATAGGCATAAATGGATGGTAAGGCTGGAGAGATCATTGATTTACTTCACTTTACTTAGCTGCTAACTTTGGTACAACACCCTTCACTTCAGTATAATGCAGACAGTGCAAACACATGCTGTGTGGTTGGTGGATCCCTTGTTATTACTGGCATTTCAGAGTAGTAGCAGCAGCTAATGGGTATGGAGCTGTTATTCTGAATGTGCACACACCGTCACGTGTAAAAACACACACGAACCCACTGGACAAGCCTGCCAGCTTCGGCTTCAGCCCTCACAGCTGAGTTCCTACAAATCTATCACGGGCACAATTACATAAAACAGCCGCATCATGACAGCCGCGCACAGCAGCTCAGCTGTCCCAGCATGACGGCTCACCTCGCCGCCTCAACGGCCCGGCAGCACACGGGAGGGCAGGAGGAGAGACGGGTCGTTCAAAATAAAGGAGCAGAATCAGCGCACGTATCACTAACCTTGCATCATGGCTGCAGATTTTCATGCTACGCCCGCCTTTGAGAGCACAGGTGGACACGGACAGACAAAATCCAGCCCGGTCAAAAGATGCCTGGGCAGGGCATGGCTAATTCTGCACAAGATCCCCAAAGCGAGGCACGATGTTGATTTCCTCCACCCCCAAGGGCCCGACTCCCAGGCACCCCGACAAGGGGAGGGGCGGAGGGTGGAGAGCCGGTGAAGGACACGGCGAGGAAGAGGCACCCGAGGATAATACGCTGCAAGGAGGTGGGGAGGAAAGATGGGGATGTCCTCTCTATGAGGTGCCCGACGCTCCAGCAGCACCGACACGCGCCACGGCGAGCGGGGACGGGGGGGGTGATGCTGAGGGAAGAGAGAGGAGGAATAGAAATCACAGCGATACAGATGGAAGGGTAGAGAGAGGTAGAGGAAGAGCAGGAGAGAGAGAGAGTGGGCGGCTCTGTGATGTCACACCTGCTCTAAACCAATCCCTGCAGCCATGGTCACATGGCTGCCTGCTGTGCCCTGATGCCTTTGCACCTCCTGGCTCGCCTTCAGCAGACACGCCACAGTGCATAATACAGTAAAAGGTCTCATAAATTATATTGCACAGTTAAAAAAAAAATCAGGGATTTAAAGCCACATTTTGTACACTTATAATGCAGAGGAAACATACAGTATTAAGAAATTTCCGAAAAGGTCGACCCACATCTGAGCAAAAATAACAGGTCTGGGACAAGATTCGGTTTTTAGTGTTTGCTGAAATCTAGAATCTCACAAGAAGAGAATAATTCCGAAAAATCAAGGAGCTTTTACTTCTCTGAGGAAAATAGAAGCAAATAATTGTATGGCTCAGGATAATGAAATAGTGTTTCACTGTGTTAAAGGCGTTGGGATAAATGGATGATTCTGATTTCATGAGCAAATCATGATTTTGTTTTCTGACCACACCCACACTCCTAAGTGGACTACTGATGAATAATACATCAGCTATAACTGCTCCTTATTTAAGCATAATTATTTCATGTTATACAGGTTTTATGTGGGGGCATCCCATACAATCGGAATACTTTATTAATCCCAGAGTGGAATTTCTGTGTTAGTCACTCGTTGTAGAAAATAAAATAGCATTAAAAATACAATAAGCATAAATAAAATTTTCAAAATCAAGTGACTGCAACAGGCTGCATGCTGGTTAACGCATGTGCATTAAAAGCTTAAGGTCGTAAAAGCCTCATTTTGTTGGATTCTCTTTCATTTTCAGATCTGTTTGATAAAATCCCTTTTCTGCTTTAAGGATTCATTTTATCAGCAACAACACGTTACAAAGTTACACAACCACTGAATTCCCAGTTGCACAAGAAAATGTATCCTGAGTTATGTACTGTACATTTTTCATGTGATTGTACAACATAAACTCACAGAGCTCAATAAGAGACATGAAAGTAAAAAATACAAGTTTTTTGTTCTCTTGCTTTTGTTTCTCATGTGTCCTGAGGGGCTCTATAATAACTTGGTATTTTCAGTTCTTGACTTTTTTTTGTCCACAAACTCACAATGAAATACAATTGCAGGTTTTCATTTGCCTTGGAAGAATTTTGAATTGAATCCAACAACATAATGCTAGGAAGAGATGTTATAATTCCAGTAAAATGAGCTACAGCTGCTGGATCAGAATATTGTGGCCTTCAGACTGTGAAGCTCCAGTTAGACTTCCAGTAAGAAGGATGGATTTTGATCTGTGTGAAAACCCCTGAAGACAGATACTGTAGAAGCTCATTTCTCTGTCACTCTCGAAACAAAAAAGTGTGAGACATCCAAAGGATAACAAGAGTGTTATGTCTGATATTTCCTGCTGAACAGAAGAGGCGGGGTGACTTGGAACACAGCTTTATTTAGCTTAACTCACACTGACAGTTATTGACAGATCACCAGCTAAGCTCAGACGAGAGAGGCTAATAAGATGGCTGACCCGGCCTTATATAGGGCGGGGCGGAGGCGCCACCTGAAGGTGCATGTCCATCTTACATATGTTACATCCCCCTCTTAAAAGAGTCCAAAACCACTCACTCAATTAAGACCCTCCCCAATTTGGGACCCGAATCACACACTAATTAACAAAAACTAATGTCTCTAAATGGCCTAACGCATTCACACAACAAAACCTAAAATAGGGAGGACAGGTGGATTGCTGTCCTGCCCACACGGCAAGGTGGATTATTTTGCCACCTGCTAGGGTAAATTAGAGTCCATTACTAACTAAAATTGCATGCCGTGCTCCTAAACCAGTGCAAAAAAAAATAAAAAATCAAAATAATCCCTTTGATAACATTATTTTAAACAACAACAAAACACAACAACAACAGAACCTAAATATACTGTATACTATTTACAATCCAAGTGTTCAAGTAACAAGGACATAACTGGCATGGGGGCCCAGGGTATCTTCTCAGCAGATGTGCCCCTGGAAACAGCCAGTCTTCGTGGTGATGGCTGGCCCTCCAGATGCTGAAGCCGCTTCTCCTCATACTCGGCTTTGTCCTACATCCAGCCACGTTTCCCGAGGCCTCCTCCTGGACACGCTGAAGCCGGCCCGCGTGCTACACTTAGAGTGCCCGAAAGGCGCTGCGTCCTGTCCGGCCACCATGCACAGACGCTCCCAATGCTCCTGGGGTTGTCGTCTGGCCCGTCTTCACTGCGGGCATTCCTCACCTCGCACCCGGACCCAATCCAGGACCCTCAACGGGGCCCTGCTTGGCTTGAGGCGTTGTTGCCAAGCCCGCCGATCCCTCATGCTCATCGGTCTTTTCCCAACCTCTTCCAATGCTGGTGTCACATGCGCCATCGTAACCGCAGACCCTCCATCCCATTTCGGCCAAACTCCGGAGGCATTTGGGGTTAACCCACTGGCATCACTTGCTGGCGCAGGCACTTTGCCACCACGCTTGGTACTCCCCTCGACCGTTTCCCAAGCGCCGGCACTGAGGCCCTCCTGCGCTGGCCCTGAGCAAAATTGGTCCTGCTTGACCACCATGGCGTCTGGTAGTTCTTCATCCCACACCACATCTTCATCAGTCGCCGGAATCAGGGGGTTCCACTGGTCGCAGCCTGACCACTCATCCCCAGTGTCATCTTTGATGGTGAAACCCAGCCCATAAAATAAATCACAATATTTCCTGCTGAACAGAAGAGGCGAGGTGACTTGAAACGCAGCTTTATTTAGCTTAACTCACACTGACAGCTATTGACAGATTACCGGCTAAGCTCAGGCGAGAGACTAATAAAATGGCCGACCCGGCCTTATATAGGGCGCCACCTGGAGGTGCGTGTCCATCTTACATATCTCACAAAGAGTACATGCCATAAATAAGCTCAGTGTGCAGGGTTGCCTCAAGAAATTTTTCATGGGGGGGGGGCACTGAAAATCTTGGGGTGGCACATCAAAATCAATTTAAAATGTAATCACGCTGCGTGCCCGTTTGTTTGGTCTGAATGCACCTTGACAGTGTGATCTGTCCTACCTTGCTGTATTTTATTAATATTTTTTAATAATATACAGCACACATCAATTATTCTTAAACAGCTACTACATGTAAAATATGACATTGAAAAACAAGTTATAAAATTATGTTAGACTGTCCAGTGGCAGGGACCAGGGGTGGCTGTTGAGGGGGCCCAAGTGCCCCCACCCAGTAGCACCCCTGTCGGTGTGGGGTAGGACTGCAAATTTTAGCCTTGAAGAAAGAAAAATGGACAAAGAGACACCACACCGATACCTGTATATTATTCATTAATGAGACATATGAAAAGACGGAGGTAGCAGTTTAAAATATAGAGTTCTAACATTGATGGATCCATTTTTACATCATGAATTTGCAACTTTTAATTTAATTAATAAATATTTTTCTGCAGAAGCCATATGGGCAAAAGAGCCCCAGGTTGCAGACTGCTGAGGTAAAAGGATGAGTGCTGTGTGTTGTGTTTGTTCATGATGGGTTTCAGATGTATTTGTGCTGTGGAAGGCATGTCATTTTAAAAATAAAAAAGCAGAAAAAAATGCCTGTTATAATCATTACCTTGGTTTATTTACTTGTAGCTGTGGTTGCAGAGCATCCTGGAGTAAGTGTTAATGAGCTTACCTAAGCTGGCACACCAGACCACAGGCTGCTCCCTGTGCTTCCTTCAGCTGGCCTCTTACATAAGAAGCAATCCAAAGGGTCAAAGGTCCCAACAACTAAAATTAGCAAAAGAACACAAGGGGACAGGGCTGTGGGCCCATTGGAGTGACCGGTGAGCAAGAGTCCACGTGGGAATCATCAATATATGGAAACTGTGCCAGTATAAATAACATCTTTGAAGCAACCAAGGCTGTTTGAGGAACAGCTGCTGAGGCATAAAAGAAGAAAAGAGGAAACTTAAGGAAATATTATTATTCAAAATATTTGAACAAATGCACAAAAGTGCTACACACTACATGGATTATCATGATAGCAATCCATCTGGTATTGAGCATACATTATTCACCTTTTCATTATATAAGTGCAAAAGAAACTTAACCAAAGGAAGTTCTTTTGGATTTATAAACCACGGGCCATAGATACTCAGGCCTAAACAAGGACCTAGATTTTCCTGTGTTTTTGTAGCCAGGCGGCTCATTCCAGCCTGATAATATCATCCCAGGAGAGCTCAATATCCTGACCACTGACGTTGACCTTGAGCACAACCTGGATGCAGACTCACTTGAGGAGCATGAAGAACATTGGGGCAGTTTCCTAGGAGGAGTAACGATTTTCAAAAACAAACAAGCAAAAAAACAACAAAATTATAAATGCGCAGACCCCCTGACCTTGAGCTCGACCTCAAGCACAACCTGGATGCAGTCCCACCTGAGGATCATTGTGAGTGAGTTTGGTGACCATCAGGGCAAATGCCTAAGAAGCAGGGTTGGACTGGCCATCTGGCATACCAGGCATTTGCCCGGTGGGCTGACAGTCGTCATCAATATAACAGTGGTGGACCCTCAGGGCCAGCAAAGCCTTCTCTGCTGGCCTAAATAGTATCAGAATTACATTTACAACCTACATTCTTATATTAGTTCCATAAGGATGTATTAAATTATTCCCAATAGTCTATTCTCTTCATTTTGTAGCTTTTCTCTTGGTTGCACTCCTTCCAGTAGTGTAATGCATGTTAGAGCTTTTTTTGTCCAATCATATTTCAGCCATTTGTGTTGCCAGGGTCAAGCAAATCTGCCTTGGGCCTTCAGGAATTAACAGTGCAGCTCTGTATGTTAAATTAACTGTTAAACTTATCCTGCTGCTTTAACCAATCAGATGTCTTCTGTACATCCAGGAGTACGCATAGAAGGCATCCGAGAATGTCGGCATTTTCACGTCTTTTGATTGGATAGTTAGACTCCTCCACCCACAATGCAGAGGATCCTAGCTAGCAAAACGCCAGTGCAAGGACTTGCTTAAGCAATTACAATATACTGTATCTTTTTAAATATAATAGCTGTTTTTCCACCTACTATGGATGACAGGGGAGAGGAAAATGATTTGGTCTCTGATATTTTAAAAAATCTATTTTCCAGACGGACTTTTCGAGTAAAGCTGGTCATTGTGAAGAGAGGTCAGCCAGCCCTGAAGCTAGCAGGCCCGTCTCAGCCGGGGAAAGGACTTGTCCGTCACTTCCATATTAGCAACGAGCTGTCATAAACTCCTCATGCACTTTTCCACAACTTACGGAGGAGGAGAAGGAAGGATGGACTTAAACGCAGAGTTACACCAAACACACATTTATTGACATGAAACAGTTCACAAATAGAGACTAACAGGTAGTTAACAATGTACACAAAAAGGCTGATGCAAAAGCGAACAGCGGGCAGACCACTGTGTACCGTGGCCACAGAAAAATAAGGCAATAACATATACGCTCGGGAGAGCGAGGTAGACTCCAGGAAGCTCAGCTGACTCAGGGGAAGCAAACTGGGCAACAGCCTAAGCGTAGCAGTAGAACTGCGGAGAGAAACGCTACCAGATAAGCGTAGCAGCAAGACTGCACAGAGAAACGCTAAACAATTTCTTCATGAGCAGGAACAGTCCAAAACGTCCAATTCTCCCAGCAAGCACAAACCATAAGTCCTTCAACGACGTGACGGTCATACGACGGAGAACGATCGCGTGACTCGTATGATGGTCCAGCGGTGTTTGACTAGCAAGGAGCTGCTTAAGTGCAAACACCGCTGGCCTAACAAATTTGGAACACCTGGGCGAGGCGCAGCAAAGATAATTACTGGGGCAAACAGCTGACTGTCAGAGAGAGGGGGGCGCGGTCGGACCGGCGAATGTTAGACAGCACCCACCAGAAGGTGGGTCAAACAGCTGCTTAACGATCGCCGGCCAGAGCAGCAGCCACAAACATAGAAATAAGACACAGGAGAGAAATCAAAACGCAGCATAAGACCAAGAATGATCAGAACCGAGCCCGCAGGAGAACACGGGCTTGGTTCATGACCCGAGCGGTATCCTTAGATTACAGCCTCTGAGGAGTGCTGCAAATTATCTTGCTGGGAATGCCTGTCGTTCGCAACTGATCAAGTAGATACTTGGAGCCAGACAGGGTTTGCAAACTTGAGCTGTCTACTGTGACACCATGACTATTTAGGCAGCGTTAGCCAAACGTATAAAAATTGGTCAAAAATGCTGGGATACGTCAAAATTTTCACTTTTGGCCATATGCATCGCGTATCCATAACTACTTGGACATATACATAACGTATGTCACGTTTCGTTACCTTGTATTCATACATGTGTAATGACAATAAAGTTGAATCTCATCTCATCTCTCATCTCATTAGTAACTTATATAGAATATTTCCAAAACTTAAACCAACTAATGCTTCGCGTGTTGCCAACATTCACAACTTATGCGCAACAACAGTCTAACTTCTGCATAGCTCAGTCATGCCAAACTGCCGTTGCCTCCGATCCATGAATCCTAGGTGTGTGAGAGATCATCTCTGGTCAACCCAGATGGTTCTCCTCTCCAAAGACCAGGCGGGGGGCATGACCGACCTGGCAGAGCTGTCAAATCTGTCAGGTCAGTCACGCCTAAAACAGCTGATGTAACACGTCAGGAACATCAGATGACAGTTTTCACAACCTGGCTCAAAGGCACGCAAACTGATGGCCATAAAAAAGTTTATTTTCAATAAAGTGAAAAAACCCCAAGATAATCCATGGAGTGTGTTTTTGCTGGGAGGCGCAGCCAACAGGAAAGTGCTCTGTACGTTTTTTTCCTGTGAACCAAGGCTGCAAATATGCCATTTGCTCTGTGAATGCAGGACATGTCAGCCATACGCTGGATACGTCGGAAAATTTTCAGCATGCTGAAAATTAATTTTCAGAGGAGCTCAGCAAACTACGCCATAGCGTGCTTCAGCATTCTTCAGCGTGCTCTTAACTTAGACAAAACTTAGCTATAACTGATTCGACATACGCCAGCCTATTCTCCAAATTTTTCATACTGTGATGTTTCAAGAGTTCACACAAATAATGAGAGAGGGTTTGTGACGTATAGGCATTTATTCTTCAGACTCATTACACAGAACAAAAGGGAGGTCATTTGCACAGACACTCATCTCACTCAGGGTGACACAGACACATAATCTCACACACAGGGACAACAACACTATCACAACTGGTCTTATAACACAGTTATAACGGCACAACAATAACGCTTAGAGCACAAGAATAATAACAGTCTTTGAATGCCCCCGTGGTGCAAAGCATGCCGGGAGAATCCCCGCCCCTTGTCACAGCCCCAGCATTACACTGTCCCCCCTGGACTGGTTTCTGTCCCCAGAATAATAAGACTAACTCAAAAGTCCAATACAAAGCCAGGTGTCGGGGCGGCCGCTATTGTCGGTGACTAGCACGCATGGGCCCGTTACTGTCCACCCGAGCCTCAGCTGGGGTCCCCGGTTGGGATGGAGCCTCTGGCTTGGCCACCTGCAGGGCAGCTGACTGGTACCGGATGAGGCGGTGAAGCACCACCACCCGGTTCCTCTTCTGCAGCCTCACTGTGTACACTACATCCGACAGTCTGTGTAGGACCACGCATGGTCCCAACCAGTGGCTCGCCAGCTCTGGTGACAGTCCCTTTTTCTGCTCTGGGAAGAAAACCCAGACCTGATCTCTGGGTGCAAAGTCCCTCCCCTGGCAGCGGGAGGTCGTAGGCTCGCTTCTGTCGACTGCCCGCCACTACCAGGGTCTCCCGAGCCAGTTTGTGTACTGTGTGGAGACCTTCTCTTGAGCAAAACAAATAATCCAACCCAGGTTTACCGTCCATCTCATACTGCTGCAAGGGGGTGTGGCATTGCTGAGTCGGCCCTTTCTGAGCCGTGCAGGTGTCACAGTGGTGGACATGGAGCTTCACGTCCCGACGACACCCCAGCCAGTAGAACCGTGTCCGAAGAGGCTCCAGAGTCTTCTTCACCCTGAAGTGGCCCGCCCCCACCAACCCGTGGACCAACTGGAGCACCTTGTGGCGGAGCCGTCGGGGGACCAGCAGCTGCCAGACGTGACGCTGTCCAGCTGGAGACTGCCACCTCTGATAGACAACACCCTCACGACAGCAGAGGTTGGACCACTGGGAATGCTGGACCTTGGTCTTTGGGTCCAGCGCAGACACAGCCTACTGGGCAGACCACTGGTCCGTGTCCAGCCACTGCCGGACCTGGGAGACGATAGGATCTCCATCCTGCTTGCTCCAAAGCTGCTGCCCGCCGAGGGCCTCTGTGATGTTATCACTGGGGAGAGCTGCCCAATGATCTGAGGAAGAGCTGTGAGCCACTGCATTATCCCGGGCTGTAGTGGTCTGGAGGGCCCGTGAGACCACTGGGTCACAAATCTTTGTCCTGCGCTGGTGGCACCGGACCTTCAATTGCATGGGTCCCCTGGTTCCCCGTCTGGCCCTTGCCACAGAGTATGATGGTGTGAGCCCCCAGAAGGAGAGAAGAGCTCTTGGTGTTGATCTTTGCACCCCATGCTGCGGGCAGATTTAGTACAATGATGCAGGGGTCTTAGATGTCAGCCAACCAGAACAGGTGGTTTGTGTTCTGACTAGCCACTTCCACCACAAGGACTTGTCGCCCTCCCAGTGTGGCACGCTCACTGGTGGTTGTGGTGACGCAGCACCTGGTGGGTTCCCACCCTTGTGGGCTGAGTCCATCTGCACCGGGGAGATCCCCGGGTCGGACCAGGGAGATGGTGGAACCAGTGTCAATCAGAGCCTGGATTGGTGTGCTGTCCAGACTGCACTGCAGGTAAGGGATAAGGACCTGTGCTTATATAGCGCTTTTCTAGTCTCAAAGACCACTCAAAGCACTTCACTAGTACAAACCCTCTATTCTAAGGGCCTATAGGAGACAGATATCTAGGGACAATTTAGAACAACCATTTAACTTAAAATGCATGTCTTTGGATTGTGGGAGGAAACCGGAGACCCCGGAGTAAACCCACGCAGCACAGGGAAAACATGCATACTCCGTATAGAAAGGTTCCTACCCCTGCCAGCCTGGGGATTCGAACCCAGAACCTTCTAGCTGTTAGGCACCAGTACTAACCACTGCACCACGTACAGCTCTGGTGAGTGTCCAAGTCAGCCCAGCTGTCCATCGGGGAAACTGTCTGTGGGAGGCGGCAGGTCCCCGTCTGTGCCACCTCGCTCTAGGATTAAAGCTGGTGAGGAGGGTGGTTGTTGTAGGTGCAGGGCAGTAACCCTCGATGTGTCCTGGTTCCCCGCAGCGGAAGCATCCCATGTCACGCCACCATCATTGTGCTCTCGCCGGCTGCTCAACTGTGGTCTGGTTCAATTCCTCCTTGTCCTCACTCTCAGCTGTGGTCTGGAAAGCTCTCTGCCTCAGTGATATGTCAGCTACATAATCCATCTTCAGCCCAACCCGTGCCACTTCTGCCACGGTTGTCTCCCAGCTGCTCACTGCGTGAATCCGGATGTGTTCTTGGAGCTGGGCTGTGCAGAGCCCTCGGATGAAGTTCTGTAGGGCAGCTTCTCCACTGCCTCCGTCTCGAAATCTGGGTAGCCACGCTGTGTCAGCAGCCGTACATCCGTTGCATAGGCTCCTAGGCTCTCTTGGTTGTCTCGCCGGTGGCTGGCCAGCTGTTCCTGGGTGTGATCAGCATGGGTTGCCCTCCCAAACCGCCTCTGGAGCACTCCTTGTAGCGCTGGCCAAGCTGTACTGTTCCTCAGGCTGGAGATCAGACAGTGTGCAGAGAACTCTGCCCTCCAGAGCCAGCGCAACCTATACAACAGTCTCTTCAGGTGTCCAGCCATTTAACGCAGCAGCCAGTCCAACCTGGACCAGATAGTCGTCCAGTCACCACCAAAGCAGGAAAGCTTGGCTGGTTGGCGGGTCAGTGGGACGGTCGCCTCCTTGTCGATCACTGTTGATCACTGCCCTTGGTCGCAGTGGAATTGCCGGCTCATTGTTCCCCCACTGGCGCTCCCCGTCCTGCCTTGCTCTGTCTGGTCTGCTTCCCCATTTGTCATGGCAAGCAGCTCTGGGGGCTGGTGTGTCTGCTCTGCTGTCCATGTCCATGTCGATCTCCATCTGGGCAATGAGCTGCTCAAGTTGCTGAATCTCTGCCTTGATCCTTGCTTCCATCTCTCAATAATCCCACTTCTGACACCAGTGTGACGTTTCAAGGGTTCACACAAATAATGAGAGAGGATTTGTGACATATAGGCATTTATTCTTCACTGACTCATTGCACAGAGCAGAGGGGAGGTCATTCACACAGACACTCATCTCACTCAGGGTGACACAGACACATAATCTCTCACACACAGGGAAAACAACACTATCACAACTGGTCTTATGACACAGTTATAATGGCACAACAATAACGCTTAGAATACAATAATAATAACAGTCTTTGAATCCCCCCATGGCGCAAAGCATGCCGGGAGAATCCCCGCCCCGTATCACAACCCCAACGTTACAATACGTTTTGGCTGCCTGAATCGTCTAGGTGTGACAGGGCCTTAAAAGGCAGCAGCAAGACACCAAAATACAGCTGCCAGCCAGACACTTACAAGCAACAGTACTTTTAAACCTTTGGGGAAACAGATCTGCACCTCAATGAACAAGTGCGCAGGGAAATGGAGCTCCACAACGTAAAGGTAAAGACTTTTAAAACTATAATTTTATAGTTAAAGTTATCTTTAACATGCTTTGTGTGGACAGCCCTATAGGCTATTTTTATGGTGCTTGGTGTGAATGGCACTTAAATCCTGTAGATCACCACTGAAGGCCTAGTTGTAAAATACACTGTCCACCACTGCAGTATAATTACAGTGGTGTGAAAAAATGTTTGCCCCCTTCCTGGTTTCTCATTTTTTTTATATGTCTGTCACACTTAAATGTTTCAGATCATCAAACAAATTTAAATATTAGACAAAGATAACACAAGCAAACCCAAAATGCAGTTTTTAAATGAAGGTGTTTATTATTAAGGGGGAAAAAATCCAAACCTACATGACCCTCTGTGAAAAAGTGATTGCCCCCTCCTGTTAAAACATAAATTAACTGTGATTTATCACATCTTTGGAAAGATGAGTTTAATTTCTCTAGCCATGCCCAGGCCTGATTACTGCCACATCTGTTCGCAATCAACAAATCACTTAAATAGGACCTGCCTGGCAAAGTGAAGTAGACCAAAATATCCTCAAAAGCTAAACATCGTGCTGTGATCCAAAGAAATTAAGGAACAAATGAGAAACAAAGTAATTGCGATCTATCAGTCTGGAAAAGGTTGTAAAGCCATTTCTAATGCTTTGGAACTCCAGCGAACTACAGTGAGAGCCATTATCCACAAATGGCAAAAACATGTAACAGTGGTGAACCTTCCCAGGAGTAGCCGGCTGACCAAAATTACCCGAAGAGTGCAGCCACGACTCATGCTAAAGGTCACAAAAGACCCCACAACAACATCCAAAGAACTGCAGGTCTCACTTGTCTCAGTTAAGGTCAGTGTTCATGACACCACTGTAACAAAGAGACTTGGTAAAAAATGGCCTGCATGGCAGAGTTCCAAGACGAAAACCACTGCTGAGCAAAAAGAATAAAGGCTCGTCTCAGTTTTGCCAGAAAACATTGTGATGATCCCCAAGACTTTTGGGAAAATACTCTGTGGACTGACGAGACAAAAGTTGAACTTTTTGGAAGGTGTGTGTCCCATTACATCCAGAGTAAAAGTAACACAGCATTTCAGAAGGGGAACTTTTTTTTTTTTTTAATTACTTATTTTGTACCCGTAGGTAGATTTGTTTTGCAGTCTGGTGACAAGCCACCAGCTGCCGGTCACTGCGTGCGCAAGCGCCCCGTATCCCTAACCTGCATGTTTTTGGTATGTGGGAGGAAACCGGAGAAATCCCGGAGTAAACCCACGCAACACGGGGAGAACATGCAAACTCCACACAGATCACTGTTGGTCGGGGGCAGGGATCGAACCCACGATCTCACGATCCCCGCGATCCCCTGGCCGAGGGTAAACTGTGCTGCCACAGTGCTAACCCCTGTGCCACCGTGCAGCCCCGAACATCACACCAACAGTAAAATATGTTGGTGGTAGTGTGATGGTCTGGGGCTGGTTTGCTGCTTCAGGACTGTGACATGTATACTGTATTTTATTTTTTAAACAAATGTGTAGTACATGTGAAGAGTAGACTGCTGTGGTAAAGTTTCAGCCATAAATACATTAAACTTAATTATTTTTTTAAAGATTAATTTCTGAAAAGAGAAGAACCAGGTTTATGAGTCTAAGTGAATTTATAATTGTATCCAATATAAATCAGTGTTCACATCATTGTCAGCTCAGGCTCAGGAAATATGTATTTCTTTTTACTGTTTCCTATATGATTTTATTAGAAGTCAGCAAGTTCTCCACCCAAGACCACAGAGGTTGTTTGTTCCAATACATTTTACTACAAATCCATAAACCATCCAGATCAGACCCTGGAACATAGATATGAGTGTAATACCCCCTTTACACAGAGGTGCAGATCTGGCCAGTTTTGTTTTTTTTTTATTTAAGTTTTTGTAAAGGGTATACAGGTCATTACAGCATTGCATTGTTTACATTTTCATCACGTTCCCTTATTTTTTGCTATCTGACAACATTGGAAGAATAATTATTACAACACCCCCCTTTTTTTTTTAAAGTGAAAGAAAAAGTGAAATTAAAGAGAGTAAAAAAAACAGACAAACAAAACAAAAGAGCAAAAAACAAACAAACAAACAGAAAAATAAAAATAAGTAAATAAAAATAAAAGAGCATCTGAGTAGCATTGGAACAAAGAGAGGTGTCATTATTGAAATGGTATTTGTCAAAGATTAGATCTAATGGAAGACACATATGCGATCCAGGGTTGCCAAAAGTTCAAGAACCCATCCATGTCCTGTCTCAGTGCGAATGTCAACTTTTCCATTGAGTAAATGTCTTGGATCACGTTAGTCCAATCTTCAGGTGTAGGACAGTCCTTCAACATCCATTTTTTAGTTAGGGCTTTTTTACTTGCCAATATTAAAACAGTGAATACGTATTTTTCTCCTCGTCTTTCCAGTGAATCCGGTAGTAAACCAAAATACAAAGTTACAAAAGAAAAGGGGATTGTTATTTTGAATATTTTCCCCAATATTGTCTGTACATTGGTCCAATATTGGTGGATAACTGGGCATGACCAAAACACATGAAAATGATTTGCAGTCTCTTCACCACACAAGCGCCAACAATTCAACCCCTTATGAGTAAATTTGTTTTGTGCAGGTGTTCTGAAAAATCTTACCAAATTTTTCCATCCAAATTCTCTCCACTGCAGGGATGAGGTACTTTTCCATTGTTGTTTATTTAGCTTTTCTCATATTTCCAGTTGTAAAGTGAAATTCCCCTCTTTTTCCCATCTCTCTTTTATATATGATGTGTTGTCTCCTTTTAAGTCTTGAAGACCTTGATATATTTTAGAGATGTATCTGATCCCTGGGATCCCTTTATATGCCATTAAGAAGACCTTCAGAACACCTGACTGGGCCCTTTCCAAATCCTCCTTTTTAAGTATATTGTTTATGTGGTGTCTAAGCTGAAAGAACCTGAAAAGGTCTTGGTTTATTAGACTTTGTTTTTTCAAATCTTCAAAACTTCTTAAAATTTGCCCTTTAAAAAAATCGTAATATTTTATCAGTCCGTTCTCTTTCCACTTTTTAAATCTAGTGTCTGTTTTATTAAGAGTAAAGTCTTGATCATAGGCAATCCATTGCAGAAGTCGATAGGGCTCTTTAGTTTGATGCTCTCTGACTATCTTAAAGCAAATTTTTAGCGGGGTCTCTATCCACGGGTTAGTGTTATTCAAGAGTTTAGGTAAGGCATTGTTCCCTATTATCACCTGTAGGGGGACGTCACTTGTTATTTGGCATTCCATCTCCTTCCATTGTGCAGTGTAGACTGGGTTACATATCTCTACTAAAGTTTTAATTTGTGCGGCTTTAAAATAGTCCCTGATATTTGGCAGCGCGAGCCCACCTTTGTCTTTGTTTAGCTGTAGGGTTCTATATCTGATTCTAGGTCTCTTGCCCTGCCATATGAATCTTGAGATTCTTCTGTCCAGCTCCTGCCATGTTTTTTTGGGAGGTTCTACCGGTATTGTTTGGAAAAGGTATAGAAGACGTGGAAGTATATTCATTTTGACTGCTTCAATTCTTTGTGCAGTACCCAAGAATGGTATCATATTCCATTTTGCTAGGTCAGATTTTATTTTTGCCACCAGTGGATCATAGTTTAGTGATATAATTTTGTTGAGTTGTTTCGGGATATTGACCCCCAGATATTTCATAGAGTCCATCTCCCAGTTAGTTTTGAGTTTGCTTAGTGAATAATGATTTGGGTCATAGTTGAATGTTAAAACTTGGGTTTTATGCATGTTTAATTTGTACCCCGATAAATCTCCATATTCTGAAAAAACTGAGATTAGTTCTGGTAAAGAGGTGTCCGGCTGGCCCAGATATATTAAAATGTCATCAGCAAAGAGTGCTATTTTATGTTCCTTCTGACCAAGTGTAATACCTTGAATTTTTTGATTCTGTCTTTTCCATTGGCTCAGAGGTTCTATGAAGATTGCAAAGAGCAGTGGAGACAAGGGGCAGCCCTGACGACATTCTCTTTCCAGCTCAAAAGATGATGATAAATTACCGTTAATCCTTATTTTAACTGTTGTTTTTTTATATAATGCCTGTATAGTTCTAATGAAGTTGTTATGAAAATTGAAACTGGATAAGATTCTATATAGGAAAGACCAGTCAACCGAATCGAATGCTTTTTCAGCATCTAGTCCCAACATGACTGCATTTAAGTTATATTTTTTTATATGATGAATTATGTGTAAAGTGCGTCTAATGTTGTCTTGTGTCTGTCTTTGTCTTATAAAACCTGTTTGGTCTAAATGAATTAAGTCTGTCAGTATATTTTCTAACCTTTTGGCAAGGATAGTGGTAAAAAGCTTATAGTCCTGAATTAATACACTGATTGGTCTGTAGTTGGAGCATTCTAGTTTATCCTTTTCAGGTTTAGGTATGACTGCAATGACCCCTTCTCTCCAGGAGGGGGGGATTTCCCCTGTGTGGAGGACATAGTTAAATGTTTTCAGGAGGAGAGGAGATAGTTGCTGTTTAAAGGTTTTGTACCACTCTGCTGTATAGCCATCTGCTCCTGGGGATTTGTTAGCTTTAAGTTTCATAATTGCTTTTTCCAATTCTTTAGGTTGTATTTCTGACAGTAGTGTTTTATTTTGAGACTCAGTAAGTTGGGGAAGGTTTAATGTGTTTAGGAATGCTTCGGATGCGTTTTTATGTTTTTTGAGGGAGTATAAGTTCTTATAGTAGTTCTCGAAGCTTTTAAGAATATCCTGAATTCTGAATTTTATTTCCTTTGATACTGGGTCTCTGATTTTGTAGATTGCTCTTTCTGTTTGTTGTTTCCTCAATTTATAGGCTAGTAATTTTGCCGATTTGCTGCCTGCTTCATAGTATTTTTGTTTCAGAAATGTAAGTTTCTTCTGGATTTCTATTGTGTAGATCTCATTTATTTGATTTTTAATTTCCTTAATTTTGAGCGAGTCATTAGAATGAGTGTTGCCTTTGTGTTCTTTTTCTAGGTTCTTGAGTTCTGACGCTAATGTGATTAGTTTTTCTTGTCTCAGTTTCTTTTGGATTGCCAGTTTTGCAATAATCTTTCCCCTTATTACAGCTTTGCATGCATCCCACAGTATTAAAGGGGATACTTCTCCATTATCGTTTTCTTCCAAATATCTGAGAATATCTGATTCCAATTCATCTTTCAGTGGTCCTTTCAGGACATTTGAATTCAACCTCCAAGAAAATGTATTATTTGTGTATTTTTGGATACTTAAGGCCATATAGATCGGACTGTGGTCAGCGAGATCCATCAATCCTATTTTACATGTTTTTACTCTTCCAATGTCTCTATTAAACATAAAAAAAATAGTCAATCCTTGAGTAAGATGAATGTGGTGCTGAGTAAAATGTATAATCTTTTACACTGGGGTTGAATTCCCTCCACACATCACAGATTCCCATTTCTTTTAGTAGCATCCGAGTTTTCTTACTTTGAGTGTTATTTTGATGTGGAGAATTACCTGATGCATCCCAGTATGGATTCAGTCTTAGATTGAAGTCTCCACCACATATCACTAAACCCTGGGCTTTAGTTATCATTAGGTCAAATACATTTTTATAAAATTTCCAGTTAGCCCCTGGAGGTGCATATACATTCAGCAGGGTGATATCTTCTCCTTCTAGCCGCCCAATTACCAAACTGTATCTCCCTTCTTTATCTTTGTGTTCTGATTTTTTTTCAAATGTAATTTTGGTTGATATCAATGTTGCTACTCCCCTCCTCCTCCCTGACTTATATGAAGATGAAGAGATCATTTTAAACCCTTGTCTATTGAGTTTAGTGTGCTCCACGTCTGTTAGGTGGGTTTCTTGTAAAAATATTATTCCTGCTTTGTCTTTTTTCATTTTGCCTAGAATCTTGGATCTTTTAACTGGATTCAGGATTCCTTTTACATTATATGAGATTATTTTGGTTACACCCTGTTTCTCCATTGTATTGTCTTATTTAGTATAACAGTGTGGTGGCCCTCTTTTATGCTACTCAGAAATTGAAAGAACATTAAGAACATAAAAAACATTAAGAACATAGTGTATAAAACTTTAAAACAAAAAACTGTCAAAAGAACTTCCTGAGCTGAGGTCTTTTTAAAGACCCTGGAAGAGCCTTGATGGAGTGTAGGCTCTGAGGGAAATTCCTCAAACTCTGTTACGAGTTGAGGGCCCTCTCTTACCCCTGTAAGTTGTCCCATGTTTTTAACGTGAATTTCAGATCCCAATCTGAACTTGTAATGATTTATTTATTTATTTTTTTTAATGCCTATACCCTATGAAATTGTGTGCACCCTCCCACCACCATCACAGCAAACATTCACGCTAATACAATATTTGTTAGTGTGGGGAGAACATGTGGATCATTGTCACATTTCTATTTTAACAAGTTTTGTTTTCTTTTTTGTTTTCTTTTTTTTTTTATTAAAAAGACTTATTTATTTCTAATATTGTGACTGTTCCATGAAATGTTTTACCACATGCTGATTCTGCATCTCCTTTAATGTTTGTTACCTTGTAGGAGGGGGGTTGGAAGTGCAGACTGACTAAAAAAAAAGGTCGCTATTCCCTCCTGTAAACGGCCAGTTTATCCTTGTAGCTCTGGCGCTGGGTTTCCCGCTGCTGGCCCGTGGATTTTGAAGGTCTCTGTGTGGACCACGTTTGAGCCTTGATCCTATCGCTTGGGTCTGCTGCGGGTTTAAACACCGTTACCGGGAGCCCTCTTCCCGCCATGTCAGCTGTTGCTTCTTCCGCCGAATTATAGAGACATGTCTCTTCACCGTAGAAGACCCTTAACTTCGCAGGAAATGGCGTCTGAAAGCGCAGTTTTTTCTCTTGTAGCACTTTTTTTAGCGTCGTTGTATTCCCGGCGCTTTTTAAGGACCTCCGGGGCATAATCGTGTTCCACGAAGACTTTTCTCTCTTGGTGCATAAATCCTTTTTTCTGCCAAGCCAGTCTTACAACCTCTTGTTTTATTTTGAAATTGGAGAATCTCACCACCACCGATCGTGGTGGGGCTTTCGCCGCCGGCCTAGGGGCTAATGCACAGTGGGCCCTTTCTATCTTCAAGTCGGTGGTTTGGGTAATATCCAACTTCTCTCTCAGTAAGGATTCCACACATTCCGCCATTGTGTTGAAACCATCCTCGACTCCTTCTTTCAGACCATGAATTCTTATGTTGTCTCTTCTCAGTCTTCCTTCTTGGTCTGTTAGCTTAGCCTCTAGTCTTGAGTGCCTTTTGTGTAGATCCAGCACGGAATCTTCAAGCCCTTTTATTCTTTCTTCTGCTTCCAAGATTCGGTTCTCGGCCTGGTCCACTCTGCTGTTCGTCCTCTTTAATTCTTCTCTGAATTCACGAAATTCGGCCCAAACCTCTCGGCGAAATCGTCTTAATTCTTCAAATAACGTTTTCAAGCTAACCTTCTTGTTAGCTACATTCAGCTCCTCGTCTTCTGAATGGAAATCCTCCGGATCAGACTCCTCGGCCGATGCGTGTCCTGGCCTGGAAAATGTCGGTTTCTTCTGTTTTCCTTTAGGCATGATGACTCTGTCTTTTGATTTTCACTCTTCCAAAAATCCGTTAAATCTGATTTTCAAGATATTTTCCTGGATTGAGTCTGGGAGCTTCAGCGTTAAGCTGCCATCACCATGGTGTCCAGACCGGAAGTCAGATCTGGCCAGTTTTTGATCTATCAGTGATATTTAGTGATCTCCACACTCTCCTCAGAGTTTTGACTCAGTCCAAAACACACTGATCTCCCAAACCATCCCTAAGATCAAAAATTGGTTCTGCATCTCAGAGCTCTCCATGCTGTGTTGAGGGGCCCTAATAGGGTGTAGGTTCAAGGTGTAGTAGACTGTAGACTCTAGACAGGTTCCTGTTTGATGTCATCATGTGACTGAATTATTTCACTGTAAAAACTCCCGACTTCACCTCTGTCTCCTCTAACAGGGAGGACATGACCATCAGGATCCTGCTGCTCTTCATCCTGACCTCGTGTCAGTTTCCACCTTCACTTTATCAATGTAAGCACACGTGAACAGATCTGTTCCAGTTCTCAGTGTGTTTGCTGCTCTCTTTTCCAATGTGACAGACCTCCTACCTGGCAGAGGAGAACATCAACATCACACTAGAATGAATGGACCTTCACCTCTAAACACGACAGACTGAACAGGAGGAATGACTAGAGCACCAGTTTATAGCTGTTGGATGGGTGGCTGAGGAAAAAGGACCCAACATTTAAAATGAGTGATGTAAAATCTTGTTTAACTTGAGTTTAAAAATAAGGAATGCTTGGGAAATGCAACCATATTTATTTCATTTAATTCTGAGATGGTTTGATGTGTGCTGTAGGTCATATAGTGTCACTAAGACACTTAAAATGTAAATGTTTTTCTCAACAATATTAATATAAACTCAATCTGAGAACATGTCTAACCATATTAACTATCAGTACTCACTAGATCCAACTCAAGAAGTTATTTAAAGAAAATGTAAATGTAGTAAACAAGTAATCCCTCAAAATTACTTGATATACTTAATTTAATTAATTAAATAACAGTAATAAGTATTCACTGAGCCAAAAAAGAAAAACAATTAGAAAAAAAAAAATCCTGATGCTTTTACTCCTGATGCTTTTACTCAAGTACATGTGACTGTACTCTTTCTGTACCTTGATTTCAATGATTTTAAATAAATGGGAGCGAAGGTTTTCTCATCATATGTGAAATCATTTTCTAATTGTTTTTATATTCTGGCTCAGTGAATACTGTTTCTACATGTGATTTTGCTATAATAGAGGGCACATGTAGGTAGTTTATATTTTAGTCTATTTTGGTCTTTAGAAACGGAAAACACTAAAAACGAGTGCAAACTTATTAAAACAGTTGGAAATGTAGATGAAAAAAGTTAAGCAAGAGTGAAGGTGTTACACACTAAAGGCCCTTTTCCACTAGCCTCACTTAGCCCTACACCCCACCACTCAGCCCGCTTTAGGCGCTTTTCCATTAGCCCCAGCACCAGTTAGCAGGTACTTTTTTCATACCTGATCCAGGGCAGGGTCTAACCGGGCTGAGTAGGGCTGTGATATGACTTTAAGAGACTGGTCACCGCTGATTGGTCAGGTCGTAACGTCATGAAAGCGACTTTTTCTGCTGAATTTACTCCACGACCGCCATTTGTAATTGTTCAGCCAGTGAACACAGTGCGCCCCTTTAATACGGTATATTATATTAATATACTGTATAATATACTTATATAATAATATACTCCTAATATTATATATTAGGAGGTGCGCGATTTTCTTTCTATATTAGGAGACAATCGCATCCAGCGCGAGTTGGACGGATCTACTGGAAATGCAGGTGTCCGAGCAGATGGCTTCCCAAGGGCACATCCCTACTGCCAAACAGTGTTGGGAGAAGCTGAAAAAGCTGAAAAGCGATTACCGAGCAGTGAAGGACCACATTGCTCGAAGTTCAGCGGATCGGAAGGAGTGGAAGTGGTTCGCTGAGAGGCATTGGGCTCGACACGTCACTGTCACTGTCACGGCCTTGGAAACCGTGGATGGTGAGTGTTTTTTTGATATTGCTCATCTTTTCGCCACTTGATCCTTTCTGTGCCAAGCTCACTGTTTTTAAGAAATAGGAAGGTTGTTAGATTGTGGGTAATGGTTGTTACTGAGGCTTGCGTATTGTTTTGCCGCCAACTGCAGATTCACGCTTGCTTTGTGTTAAGTATTAGCGCGAACAAAACGCTGAATTACGCTTATTGTATTCTGGTTAAAAACTTTAGAGTGTTGTGTACATGTTGCACTTTGGTGTTAAGTTTTAAATTGCGTGCATTTTCTTTCTAGAATCGCATTTCATATCACAGGGGTCCACCTCAGTGGAGATGATTGACACAGCGGACTCTCCTGGCGCTGCGTCTGCGTGTGCGTCTGGCTGAGCGCCAGCTGAATCGACTCCCATGTCAGCCACATCACCAGCTCCATCTGGATCACGTTCAAGTGCCGGTAAGACACAATAACCACGATTTTTTTTTTTTGGTTGAAACAGGTCCAGCAGCGGAAACCAGGATCGAAAATCCATCCATCCATCCATCCATCTTCTACCGCTTAATCCTTTACAGGTCGTGGGGGGGCTGGAGCCTAACAAGTTATGTACCAAATTGATTAATGCAATTTCCTGTAGCTGCATATTAATTAATTGAAAAGGTCTTTTTAAATGTACAAAAAGGTTATTCTTTGGTCTTCACTTATCTGTGTTCCACAACCATTTTTAGGTGTGGTGATTAGTGCTTGTCACGCCGCGCCATTCATCAGCGGCGCCACCTGCTCACGCACCTGACAATCATCAGCGGCGAGGGATAAAGGCCGTCTCGCCCGGAGGCTCGGCCTGAAGCCGTCAGACTTCGTCCCTCACCGTTGTGAGCATACTTCTCTTCAGCATCACCTTTTTTGGTAAGAAGATCGCTTACCTCTCTTCTTCAGTCTTCTCCCCTGTGCACAGGTGGATTCCCCAGCGGCGGACATCTCCACTCCATCGCCCAATCCTCGCTGCTGTACGGAGCTCTCCAGGTGGCTGTCTTCCGGGCTTTGCCCCCTTGTTGTGCCAGCTGTCCTGACCCACCAAGTAAGTCCTTCTCTCGCCATAAATCCCTCCTGTGTTGGTGTATGCCCGTCACCCTCTCCCTGTGCTCTCTCCATAGGGTTGCTCGGCTGTACGGTCACCTGCCTCTGTGCCTGGAGCAGACACCATCACCAACACATTTACATCCCGCAGACACGCACTCATTCACTCCTGCTGTTAATAAACTCTTTGAACTACTCTAAGCCTGTGTGTGTGCGTCTCCTGAGCCGTGCATTATGTCAGTACGGCTTCAGCCGAGCGGCTCGGCGGACGGAGGGCTCGCACACCGGTTTACCACTCTCGAGGCTAGAGTGGATCAGATTGCTTATCAACAGCAGGTTATCCTAAATCAATTATTAAACTTAACTAACCGGTTGGGCCGCTTAGATCCTCAACAGCCGTTCCCCCCGGCTCGTCAGGGTGGCGCGGCTCCTGCCGTTCCAGCGGCCATCCAGCCGGCTCCAGTGGCACCGGTTCAGCTCACACCGATTCCGACCCCCGCCCGCTTTAGCGGTAAGCTCGGCGGAGCGCGGGGGTTCATTATGCAGTGTGAGTCCGTGTTCCACCGTGTGCCCGGAGATTTTCCCTCGGATCACAGTCGGATTGGTTACATAGGGAATCTTCTGGAGGGGCGTGCGTTAACTTGGACCTACGCCGTAATGGCGAGGCCCAGTTATGCCACCCTCACCTATGACCAGTTCGTGAGGCGCTTTCTGGAGGTCTTTGACCATTCTCAAACCGAGACGGTCCAGGTCGATCGGCTTCTCGCTCTCCAGCAGGGAGGCCGGTCGGCAGCGGACTACTCGGTCGACTTCCGGGTAGCGGCGGAGGAATTGGGCTGGGAGGAACGCTCCCTCTGTGGCCTGTTCCTCCGCAGCCTCAATAATGATCTGAGGGATGAACTGGCTGGACGGGATATCCCTGGGACGCTAGCGGAGCTGACATCCTTAGCGATAAGTTTGGATAACAGGCTGCGCGAGCGCTCCTCGGGGCGGAAGTCTTCTTCTTCTCGCCCTCGTGGAGTCTCGCCGCACCTGTTCCAAGCTCGCCCCCTGGCGGCGCCGCCAGCATCGTGCCCCGAGGAGTCGGAGCCGATGGTGACGGGCTGGACCAAGCTTTCCCCTGCGGAGAAACAACGCCACCGTGAGTTGGGCCTCTGCATGTATTGCGGAGGTGACCAACACACTGTGGAGCGTTGCCCGCGGAAAGCCAGTCGGCGGGGTCCGCGAATCGCTGTAGGGAGCCTCGCGGATCCCAACCGGTTAGACACTCTCACTCAATTAAAGCTGCCCATCCGTTTTTGCCACAATCCCACTGGGCACCTCACCCACGCACTGGTGGATTCGGGCGCAGAGGGCAGCTTCATTTCACAAGGCCTGGCAACCCGATTGGGCATTCGCTGTCAGGCATTAAAACACCCCATCTCCCTGGTCCATCTCTCCCGTGCCTCCCTTGGGAGAGTTTCTCACCAAACCATGCCTGTCCCAGTCATCATCTCAGGGAACCACCGGGAGGAGATGGTATTTTACGTCCTGCCCAACTCTGTGTCGCCCGTCATCCTGGGGTATCCCTGGCTACGCCTCCACAACCCTGTCCTGGACTGGAGGTCCGCTGGGGTATCGGCATGGAGTACCTTCTGTATGGGCACCTGCCTTCAGTCCGCTGCCTGCTCCCCGTCCGCGGCTTCCCCTGTGGCGGATACAGCACCTCCGGACCTGTCACTGGTGCCTCCAGAATTTCACGACCTGGGTATGGTATTTAGTAAATCGAAAGCTATGTCTCTTCCCCCGCATCGACCCTATGACTGTGCCATTAACCTCCGCCAGGGGGCCCCCCTGCCTTCTGGTCGGCTCTACAGCCTGTCGGCGCCGGAGAAGGAGACCATGAATACATACCTGAAGGAATCACTGAGCGCTGGGATTATTCGCCCTTCGTCATCACCCGTGGGGGCGGGGTTTTTCTTTGTCGGGAAAAAGGACGGATCCCTCCGCCCCTGCATAGACTACCGAGCGCTAAATGACATCACTGAGAGGGACCGTTACACCCTGCCCCTCATGGACACTGCCTTTCACTCCCTCCAGGGGGCGACCTGGTTTACCAAGCTGGATTTACGCAGCGCTTACCACCTCGTCCGGATCCGGGAGGGAGATGAATGGAAGACAGCCTTCCGTACCCCGAACGGCCACTTTGAGTATCTCGTCATGCCGTTCGGGCTGACCAACGCTCCTGCCGTCTTTCAGCGCCTCATTAATGACGTCCTCCGGGATTTCATCGGCCTTTTTGTGTTCGTCTACCTGGATGACATCCTTATCTTCTCCAGGTCCAGGGACGAGCACCAGGTCCATGTGAGGCGGGTCCTCCAAAGACTGCTGGAGAATCGTCTGTACGTGAAGGCTGAGAAATGCGAATTCTACGCTAGGACCACATCCTTCCTGGGATTCATCATCGCTCAAGACCAGGTGCTCCCAGACCCAGAGAAGGTGAAGGCGGTGGTGGAGTGGCCTACTCCCGCATCCCGGAAGCAGGTGCAACAGTTTGTTGGCTTCGCCAATTTTTACCGCCGCTTTGTCCCAAATTTCAGCTCGATTGTCGGACCGCTGACCCGCCTCACGTCCCCGAAGGTCCCGTTCCGGTGGACTGAAGAGGTCGCTGCTGCCTTTAGGGCGCTGAAGGCGGAGTTCTCCTCCTCCCGGGTCCTTCGCCAGGTCGACCCCGCGCTGCAGTGCATTGTGGAGGTGGACGCATCGGACACGAGAGTGGGAGCAGTGTTATCCCAGCGGTCACCTGACGATGGCGCCAAACGGCCGTGCGCCTTCTTCTCCCGGCGCCTGTCCCCGGCGGAGAGAAACTACGATGTGGGGGACAGAGAGCTCCTGGCCATTAAACTCGCCTTACAGGAGTGGCGCCACTGGCTAGAGGGGGCGGACCTGCCGTTTGTGGTCCTGACGGACCACAAGAACTTAGAGTACTTACGATCTGCCAAGCGCCTGAATGCCCGCCAGGCGCGCTGGTCTTTGTTCTTCGCCAGGTTCCGCTTCTCAATCACCTTCAGGCCGGGCTCCAAAAACGGCCTGCCTGACGCCCTCTCGAGGCAGTTCACCCCCGTGGAGGCTGAGGAGACGCCCCACACTATCCTGCCCAGGTCGTGCGTCCTCGGTGCCATCTCTTGGGACATTGAAGACAAGATCCGGAAGGCGCAGGAGGTGGAACCTGATCCTGGCGGCGGACCGGAGGGAAGACTGTTCGTCCCATCTGCGGTCCGAGGAGAGGTCATCCACTGGCTCCACACCTCCCGGCTCACCTGTCATCCCGGCACCTCTCGGATGATCAGCCTCCTCCAACGGTCCTTTTGGTGGCCAGGCCTGCGGAGGGATGCAGCCCGCTACGCCCGGGCTTGCCCAATCTGTGCCACCAGCAAGTCGGGAAATGCCCCCCCAGCGGGTCTGCTCCAGCCTCTGCCCATCCCCGGCAGGCCCTGGTCGCACATCGCACTGGATTTCGTCACCGGACTCCCCGTTTCCAACTCCTTTGACACCGTCCTGACCATCGTGGACCGTTTCTCCAAGGCGGCGCACTTCATCCCCCTGCGAGGTCTCCCTACTGCCCTGGAGACGGCGGGCCTCCTCGTCCAACACGTGGTCAGGCTGCACGGGATTCCGGTGGACGTGGTCTCGGACCGGGGCCCCCAATTTTCATCCGAGGTTTGGAGATCTTTTTGTACCGCCATCGGAGCCAAGGTGAGCCTCTCCTCCGGCCATCACCCCCAGTCTAACGGGCAGTGTGAGAGGACCAATCAGGAGCTGGAGGCTGCGCTCCGCTGTGTTACTAGATCCAAGCCGACGTCCTGGAGCAACCATCTCGCCTGGGTGGAGTATGCCCACAACACCGCCCGCTCTTCTGCAACGGGGATGTCCCCCTTCAAGGCGTCCCTGGGTTACGACCCCCCGCTGTTTCCAGCGCAGGAGAACGAGGTAACTGTCCCCTCTGTTAGGGCGCACCTTAGGCAGTTCCGCTCCACCTGGGCTGCCGCGCGTCATGCGCTTTTACGCACAGCGGAGCGCAACAGGACCGTGGCGGACCGGCACAGAAGACCTGCCCCGGTGTACAGAGTTGGGCAACTCGTGTATGTGTCTACCCAGGACGTCACATTGAAAGGCGAGAGGAGGAAGCTGGCACAGCGATTCATGGGTCCCTTTCCCATCACCCGGATCATCAACCCGGTGGCTGTGCGCGTGGCTATTCCCCCCTCCCTCCGCATCCATCCCACTTTCCATGTGTCGAAGGTGAAACTGGCAGTCACTGACCCCCTTTGCCCTCCTCCTGCAGCGCAACCCGCGCCCCGGATGATTGGTGGCCATCCGGCCTGGTCCGTCTCCTCCATCCTGGACTCCCGGCGCCGAGGTCGTGGGTTGCAATACTTGGTGGACTGGGAGGGCTATGGGCCCGAGCATCGACAATGGGTGCCCCCGTCGTTTGTGTTGGACCCATCGCTCATCGCGGACTTCCACCGAGCGCACCCGGATAAGCCATCGCCAGGAGGCGCTGCTAGAGGGGGGAGTACTGTCACGCCGCGCCATTCATCAGCGGCGCCACCTGCTCACGCACCTGACAATCATCAGCGGCGAGGGATAAAGGCTGTCTCGCCCGGAGGCTCGGCCTGAAGCCGTCAGACTTCGTCCCTCACCGTTGTGAGCATACTTCTCTTCAGCATCACCTTTTTGGGTAAGAAGATCGCTTACCTCTCTTCTTCAGTCTTCTCCCCTGTGCACAGGTGGATTCCCCAGCGGCGGACATCTCCACTCCATCGCCCAATCCTCGCTGCTGTACGGAGCTCTCCAGGTGGCTGTCTTCCGGGCTTCACCCCCTTGTTGTGCCAGCTGTCCTGACCCACCAAGTAAGTCCTTCTCTCGCCATAAATCCCTCCTGTGTTGGTGTATGCCCGTCACCCTCTCCCTGTGCTCTCTCCATAGGGTTGCTCGGCTGTACGGTCACCTGCCTCTGTGCCTGGAGCAGACACCATCACCAACACATTTACATCCCGCAGACACGCACTCATTCACTCCTGCTGTTAATAAACTCTTTGAACTACTCTAAGCCTGTGTGTGTGCGTCTCCTGAGCCGTGCATTATGTCAGTGCTGTTGTAACTCCTGTTTTAGACAAACAAAGCTCATGAACTGCTGTTGAAATCAACATGCTTCATTGAAATGCTTCGCGTCAGCTGACTGTATTAACCCATTCAGATTTCTGCGGCCACACTACAAGCAACTAGTTTAAACATTACCCATCCATCCATCCATATTCTTAATCTTAATCCTTTTTAGTTTTGCAGGGGGGCTGCAGCCGAAGACAGCACCCTGCGTGTTGCAAAATCTGCTCTACTGAGGGGCAGCAACATGACAGTTCAGCTTATATACAGCAATGAAGCATAATATAATAGTGACATTCCACCACAGACTTTCACCTGTGTCCATAATATATGTAGTGATCCAGCTTTAACGACCATGCCTTTCTGTCTTTCCACCTAGGCAAGAGGAAAACAGACAACTCCCATCGCTGACCTTACATTAGTGATGGTCAACATGCATGACGAAGAGATGCGGCTCTTGGAACGGCAACATGACCAGCGGCAAGAATCAGGAGTACATGCAGCATTTGCGACAGGAGGCCGCAGATGTGCGGGCAGATGCGCGTGAAGCCCTGGAGCAGGACGCTGCGTTACGAAGGGAAGAGCTTGCAGAGATGTCATCGCCCAGTCTGTTTTTTTGTTTGTAAATTTTGCTTCTGGAATAAAATTGTATTGTTTGCATCAAAAGTCTGGTTTATCTGTTATGACACCGTATGAGAAAAGTCAATAATTACATACACATTCCATTCTCTGTTCACTCCACATGCTGCTGTTCATCAGGTCAGGTGTATAGCCTTCTAATGGTAATTTAATTTTTAACAACGCAACGCAACGTAATGTCTTGGTAGGTTTTTTTTTTTTATTTTAAACAAATTTGCAATGCTGAATCCATTTCTCTTGAATGGGTACATTTTTTAGGTTATAAGCAGTTGTACAGATGTGCTTGAACTTGTAGACACTGATAAAGGTAAGTACGTGTAAGTTGAATGTTGCATCACCAGTCAAAATTTAATAAATTAAGAAGGAATCTAGCAAAAATTTGGCACTAATAACAGTAGACTAATCGGACAAGGATACACAACTGTGTTTTTGTTGCACACAACTGTTGTTACCAACAAGTGCAAAATTTATATTCCCTTTTCCCAAAAATTAAAAATCAATTTGTAAGTAAAAGTGGGAGACCTTTACATGGGAAAATATGACGTGTATCAGCACATGATTTATAGTTCAATTTGCATTTCCACCTAAGCAAAAGTGGCTTGTCGAGCTGGATTTTTGTGAAGATGGCCTGTGCGGTGTTTCTGCATGTAATTACATACCTGTCAAGTGATACGGTTTTGCCGTATTTTAACATGGGGAAAATGCAATTTTAGCAAATACGGGCGTATTGCCATTTCTGTATGCCAAAGAGAAAAATATACGGGAAAAAAAATTGAGAGTGTGGGGAGGAACACGTCGTATGTGACCCCCACAGCGTACGGGGCTGTCAGAGCGCTCAGCGTGAGCAATTATCACTACAGTGAGAAGTGTGGACTCATCATTAGGCTGATGGCTTCGCACCTTCTTAACAGATAAGTGTTATGAACAAGAGGACAGGTAGATGGACCATGCACAACATTTTATTTACAAAAAACATTTTTGAAATATGTATGCATATAAATGTGGACGAAACAGGCAAGTATTGCATCACAGCATCTCGTGTTACATTGTAACGGAACCCACTTGGCAAGCCAAGTAGGGTGCTTATATTGAGTTCGCTACAATATCACCACCCTGCTCCTCTGCTCTCTGTGCCGCTGCCACAACTGGTTCATCTACTGCATCATCCAATGTAGTGTCAAACGTCTCTCCATGACTCTCACACAGATTGTGCAGAGCACAACAAGTCAGCACCATAGATTTAACCAGTTTCATGTCACAGACATTCCTCTCTCCTTCTCGCCTCGTCATCAGCCATTTTGTTTGTTGTGGAGGATTCAGTCGCATGTTTCACGTCACGAGGGTGTGGCGCCGCCTGCTGTTCAACAAATCCCACCCACAGCAGGTGTGCCAGCAGGTATGCCAGCAGTAGTTGAAAAGCAACTGAGCCTGAACCGAACCGAAGTGAGTAGAGCCGGGTTTTCAATCGGGGCTGAGCGGGGCTAGTGGAAAAGCGCCTTAATACTTTATTATTGAAGTAGTTTTTGAGGGAACTACTCTTGTATGTATGCAAGCTAAACATATAAGGTAATGCTACTTTTACTTAAGTACATTTCTGAGCTATTCTACCATCTCTGTAAACAAGGAGATGTTTTTGGAGTCACGTGGTTCACGTAAGTGCTAATGGGAGTTTAGTTTTAGCACCCTTAACACCATCACATCTCCTTAGAAGTTAAAAAAAAAGAGCTTACCATCTTTCTCTTAATGAAAACTAATAATTTCAACATGAACTTGTAACTTCTATGCAGATAAATGGATTTGATTATTTTAAATATTTGAATCAAATCCAGTGTTGTACAGTTGAATAATTCTTACTGTAGTGTAGCGAACTCAATATGAGCACCCTACTTGGCTTGCCAAGTGGGTTGACCCTATTGGCGACACAGGTAGGGTGCAGGACTCCGGAGCGGGAGGCGTGAGTTTGAATCTCCCGGTGGGACGTCGCCATGTCGAGCAGCACGTTACATTGGTGTCGTCCCACGTTTGCAAGGGTTCACACAAAAAGATAATGGAGCAGATGGCTCTGATCAACCAGATTTATTTTCACACACCCCGACCCCCAACCTGCCACTTAGTACACAGAGCAGTGGAGGTCATTCCCCCAGACCTCCGTTTCAATCATGGTTACACACACATGATACATCTTGCCCTAATCCTGCTAAACACTGCTGGGCCATTATAATGCAGTTATAATGACACAGCAGTATAACTCAGAAGTAACACATTTAACACACACAGTAACGTTTCAAACTGGCAAAGCATGCTGGGAAATCCCTGGCTCCCTTAAAATGGCCCCGACGTTACACTGCCCCCCCCGGACTGGTTTCTGTCCCCAGAAAATTCAAAGTCCACTTTCAGAAATCCAACACGAGTCAGCCCGGTGCCAGGGTGGCATGCACGGGCCATCTGAGTCTCGGTCAGAGCATCTGGTTGGGGGTTGGTGGTGTGTAAATAAAGCCTGTTCATCACAACCATCTTGCTCCTCTTTCTTTGTGTGAACCCTGCTACGTCACACTGGTGTCAGAAGTGGGATATGGAGCGAGATGAGGATCCAGGCGGAGGTACAGCGGCCGGAGCGATTCATCGCTCAGCCGGGAACGGAGTATAGAGCAGAGACGCCGGCCCCTGGAGAGCTTCGCTGCGATGGACGGAGCAGAGCAAACCAGCCCCGTTTCCCGCCCTTTTCAGGGCAGGACGGGCTGGCGATTCCAGAGCAATTAGGAGCGGCAATCTACCGGGAGATGACCGTCCCATCCATCCAGCAGCGGGCCAAGATTCCCCGCTACAACGGCGAGAACCTGTTGGATGACCGCCTGGCCCAGGTCGAGTTGGCTGCCGCGCTGATCATCAGAGGAAACCACCGTGCTGAGAGCGAGTGGAGGAGGAGCTACGACAGATCACAGCAGCGCGTGCACGAAGGAAACAGCCGTGGCGACGCGAGGAAGGACGGCTTCCGCTGCACAGAGCCAGGGTACATGGCATGGTACCGCCCCGCACACAGCACACGACAAACTGGCCCCTCGCCGACGCTAAATTAGAGCGAGGTGGCATGGTCGGGGAAAAAGCCGCCTCCTGCAGATGCTTCCCCCGGCAGATGACGTCACAAAGGCGCAGGAGCGACGCAGCGGAGCGAGCAGGACGAAGATGCGGCCACTTTCCAGGCGCGGCAAGGGCTGGACGCATGGACGCGGGCCAGCGGCCGCCTGGGACAACTGGCAGCGGTGGGAGTCGGCCGGAGCGGGCCTGGGACTCCCGCTGCCAGGGAAGGGACTGTGCGTGGTCCTACAGAGGCTGTCAGATGTGTCCATCCGCCCGCTGATGGCCAAACCGGAACCCTACCCCAACCAGATGCTCTGACCGAGACTCAGATGGCCCGTGCATGCCGCCCTGGCACCGGGCTGACTCGTGTTGGATTTCTGAAAGTGGACTTTGAATTTTCTGGGGACAGAAACCAGTCCAGGGGGGGGCAGTGTAACGTCGGGGCCATTTTAAGGGAGCCAGGGATTTCCCAGCATGCTTTGCCAGTTTGAAACGTTACTGTGTGTGTTAAATGTGTTACTTCTGAGTTATACTGCTGTGTCATTATAACTGCATTATAATGGCCCAGCAGTGTTTAGCAGGATTAGGGCAAGATGTATCATGTGTGTGTAACCATGATTGAAACGGAGGTCTGGGGGAATGACCTCCACTGCTCTGTGTACTAAGTGGCAGGTTGGGGGTCGGGGTGTGTGAAAATAAATCTGGTTGATCAGAGCCATCTGCTCCATTGTCTTTTTGTGTGAACCCTTGCAAACGTCACAGTATAAAGTTTGTTGCTCCTTTTAATAAAGGACTTTTACAGATTTTACATTGTCCATTTTCTTCCATACAGACATTTGTGACCCGTGCGGGAAAAATGAGTCACTTTGAGGAAATGATCAAACCTGAGGTAATGTTTTTTCCATATTCTGCATTGAAAGACCTTGAAAATGATATTTAATTTGTAGGAAATGCGCAAAAACGGACCCGGAAAAAACCAATTTGTTTATATTTTGGCTAGGTTGAAAAGCGTTCGATCGGTCAGGAGTTACGTCTTCCACAAAAACATATGTATTTTTAGAAAGTAAGTTTTCTAAGCTTTCCACTGACACCAGGAACTCATGGGGGTTTTCCCGGGACTTGCCACTAGCAAACAAAGAAAGAGTTATGATTTATGACTTCTCCTGCCTGTAGCTCGTAATGACATGCATTCCGATTCATTTTGCAAGCACAGGTCACATTTTTCAAAGGTAATAATAATAATAATAATAATGCAAGTGATGTTAAAACAGAGGCCTCATCAAACAATGAGCAACTTTGAGACAATTGCTTCACGAGCGGCACAGTGTTATGAAACAGCTAATGAAGACTGCCATCTGGTGACCGAGTGTCAGAACTGCATTTGAGTTGAAGATCTGAAAAAGGGCAAAACTCTATATCACAGGTTGCACTACACTTTTTATGTCATTTTCTCAGACAATCTTGAAAAATTCTGTCAATCAGTTATCTATCATTTTAATTGACTTTAATTAGATCACCCTCCATATAATCTGTCAAATGATGGACAGCTTTCAGAATTTGTAGTCATTGCTGGAAAAATTCTGTGGAAGGACAATTTTCAGTGAACGAAACCTCTGAGAGAGAGAGAGAGAGAGAGAGAGAGAGAGAGAGAGAGAGAGAGAGAGAGAGAGAGAATATGCAGGGCTTGACATTAACACCGGCCAATGGCTGGTGAATTTCAGCAGTGACCGGTAAGACAGCTACATTCTACAGCCACTTTGGCCATGTGCAGCCATGAAGAGGTGTCCCAATCCATAGGGGTAGGGGTAGCGATGTTATGCTCGACACCACCCAATACTGATTTGCACAATATAAAGCAGAAGTGTCATGAGCAGTTTTTTTTTAAATTTAATAGAACAAAATACAACATACAAACTCTCGATGAGGATAAAGGTTATAAAAGAGTTACAAAATCAGAACTTTCACAAAAAATATACAATCAGTCAAACTTCACATTCCAATTAACAAGAAAAAATGGGGTATATTAAAATTGAGAGAGAAAGAGAGAGAGTAAAGAGCACAACAATTCTCTAGTAGTCTTTTTTTTATTATAGTAGTAGGAGCTGTCCAATGTCTCTTGCAATTTTTTTTGCATCATGAGCAGTGCATCAAGCGCTGTTTCAGTTCGCCCACAGTCATGTGGCTGTAGCAAGCGAGGCCTCGTTATGTCGGTCACATCACGTGACTTGAGGGCTCACGGGAAATTTGAGAGGGTTCTATTGGAATTAGGTTTTTTTTGTTTGCTTTGGATTGTTTGTTCCTGCTATCCAATTTTGAATAGACCTCGGATGGGCAAGTACTCAAAAAAAGTATTGAGATTTTTTTCAGGTTTTCTCTACTCAGATGCAGTTCTGACACTCAGTCGGCAGATGGCAATCTTTATTAAATGTTTCATAACACTGTGTTGATCATGAAGCTATTGTCTCAAAATTGTTCATTGTTTTATAAGGCCTCAGTTTCACCATCACTAATGTATCTATGTTTTACCGGACTGGTGGCTCAGTTGGTAGAGCATCCGCCCCACACCTGGAAGGCAGGGGTTCAAATCCTGGCCGGGTCATGCCGAAGACCATATAAAAAGCGGAACTTCCTGCCGTCCAGCTTGGTGCTCAGCAATTATGGAATGGAGGAGGGGAATCTGTGGAGGCGCCTTGTATGGCAGCGGCCCTTCTGATTCTACACATGGGGTGTGTGTGATTGACACTGTAGATAAGATAAAGTATGGCGCGCATTTAGGGCGCATATATGGTATGCATGTATGGTATGCATTTTCCCTCACATATATTTAGTAGGCATGACGGTGCATACTCTGGAGGCTTCACGTCTAAACGTCCAAGAGGACCTGACCCGGCAGAGACCTCGGGAGGTGTGAAGTGGTTTCTTGAGAGATGGGAAGTCAGAGAGAATGTCCCAGCAGGAGCCCCCGAGGCTGAGGAGTTGAGAGACAATGGAGACGCCAAGGAGCCTCGGAGGCTATATGTTTACTGAAGGACTGTGGGTTGGGGATGTGATATTTGATGTTGGGGGTTTTGTGTCTCTGGAGAGTATAAGAGCTGTGAAGAATGATTGTTCTGCCTCTTTGCTGAGATACTTTGCTTGTTAGAGGATGTAGACTGACAATAAACCTTTCCTGAGAAATAAACTCAGT
This sequence comes from Pholidichthys leucotaenia, assembly GCA_020510985.1. NCBI lineage: Eukaryota > Metazoa > Chordata > Actinopteri > Cichliformes > Pholidichthyidae > Pholidichthys > Pholidichthys leucotaenia. Next base: position 170,959,680 of record CM035846.1, read on the forward strand.
CTCGTTTGTGAAAGTCATCCTCTACAAAAGCACAATTTCATTCTACTGTACATAATTGGTTGAATGACAATAAAGGGTGATTTAATGATTTGATTTAATGTGTAATATTTAGTACATGTAATGTGTTGTTTAATGTTACTAAACCTAATTCTAACTTGTGCAATACTGTCTCTGACTTCTACTTAAATAGTGAATGCAATGATGACAACAAATCTCCTCCTCTCAGAAAACTCTCAGTTTGAGTGGTGAATCAGACCTCTTTTAAATCCCTCACTATTGACGTATGCAACGCCCAGCCCTCTCAAATTTCTCGTCAGGTCTCAAATCACGTGACGTGACAACGAGGCCTCATTTGCTATGGTCACGTGACAGTGGCCATGTTGACACAGTGCTCGACACTCTGCTCATGACACTTCCGTGTTATATTGCTCGAATCAGTGTCAAGTGGGCGGTGTCGAGCATAACATCACCATTAGCCCCCTTTCCAACTTAGTCCTTTTACCAACTCAGCCCTACTCGCCTCGATTCTACTCAGTTTGTAGGGTTTTCTCGTATCGTACATACTCCAGTCGGGTTCCAACCATGCTGAGTTGAGCTGAAAATGTGATGTCAACAGACTGCAGGCCACTGACTGGTCAGGGCATAACGTCATGAGAGCGCCGTCTTCTGCAGAATCTACAACCGCCATTTGCAAAAAATTCTTCAGCGAGTAAACACGGTAGAGATGGCTTTGCAGGTTTTGTGGAAATCTACACCATGGTCCAGCGAAGAGGTGCAGACTTTTCTGTGCTTGGTGGCTGACGATAGAATCCAGAGAGAGTTAGATGGAGCGACCCACAACGAAAAAGTTTACCAGGAGGTCTCCGAACAGATGACAGCCCACGGATACAACCGGACAGTAAAACAATGTAGGGAGAAGCTGAAGAAAATGAAAAGTGATATACTGGGCCATCAAGGATCACAATGGTCAGAGTGGAGTGAACAGAAAAGACTGGAAGTGGTTCAACCATGGATGCAATTTATGGCTATCGGCCGGCCAGAAATGGGAGGGAGATTGGGGTCAACCTGGCCACATCATTGTTGCAAACCATGGATGGTGAGTGTTTTGTGATGTTGTGCATCTTTTCACTTATTTATTCTATTGGTGGCAAGCTTACTTTTTGGAGCAATAACAACACCGTTCTCTCCTGGGTAATGAGTGTTAGCGAGGAGGGCTAGCTAGCTAGTAGCCAACTCTGCTGATTCGCGCTTGCTTTGTCTGAAGTATTTGCTTCTGAGAGCAAAATGATGAAATATGCTAATCCTGGTTAAAAAGTTTTGTGTACGTGTTGCACTTTGGTGCTGTGCATTAAGTTGTGTGTATTTTCTTTCTAGAATCTGTTCCCACATGCCAGGGGTCTGCCTCCCTCAGCATGAATCCCCCGGGCTCTCCTGCGTCCGTTGCAGCACCAGCATCCAAACCGACACCGATACCAGCCCCATCACCACCTCCGTCAACGTCTGGCACGACATGTTCAAGTGCTGGTAAGGCACAATAAACAAAAGATTAACACCCTGTTGTGTTTATGGATACAGGTCAAGTGGACCCCAGGATCCAAAATCTCAACATATACAAGTGCATTTTCAAACCAGTGATTTATAAAGTGATTCATACAATTTCCTAAAGCCTCATAATAGACCCACATACCTAATCTGTGGATTTTCCAAAAACAGTGTTGGAACAGTGTTGTTGTGCTGTTTCTTTTCCACCATAAATCCCTGGATTGAAAATGTACTTGTACATGTACAGAGTGGATCCTGGGGTGCTCACTTGTCAGGGGTCCACAACCTGGTCCCATTTTTAGCTGTGGTGGAGGAAGTACTGATATAATTCTTGTTTTTGAAAAGCTAATGTAGCACATGAGCTCACTTTCGAATGTACTTGCAGTCAACGTGCTTCATTGAAATGATTCAAGTCAGCTGACTGTATTAACTCATTCAGATTTCTGAGGCCACAATAACAACAAATTATTTTAAACATAACCTGGTGCCTGCAAAATCTGCTCTGCTGAGGCACAGCAACATGACAACTGTGCTTAAATACAACAACGAAGCATTTTTGTCACATCCCACCACTGACTTTCACAAGTGTATTTCCCTAATATATGTTTTGAATTTGCTTTAACTAACCACCATCCATTTCTCTTTTGTCTAGGCAAGAGGAAAAGGAGCCTCCCCACAATGGACCTTGCCACTGTGTTTGCCCAGATGCATGGTGATGAGGTGCGGCTCCATGAACGGCAGCTTGAACAGCAGTGTGAACAGCACTGCAAAGCATTTGCCCAGCACATGCAGACCATCAACCGGCTTGCCGATGACGCACGTAAAGCAAGGGAGCAAGAAGTCGCCTTCCGAAGGGAGGAAATGGCACAAACTGCTGCCTTCAATCAAGCTTTCCTGGCTGAACTGGGCAGGCTTGTGAACACGATGAGTGGCCGGCGTGTGTGACCCTGTCTCCCCACCCTCAGTGTTTTTTTTTTAACTTGTGTACATGTGAAACAAAACAGTCTGTAATTGTGCTGATACTTGTAATAAACCAGTGACTGTGTTTGCATCATGATTGTGTTTTGTCTGTTATGACACTGGTGGGAAAAGAATCAATAATTACATACAAATCCTCTCTTCTGACCAAATTAAGCTGTAAATCAGGTTATATGTCTGTAGTACATTACCAACTTTCTCCAAAGATTTAGAAAAAAAGGGTTGCTAGACAATTTTAATGGAGTATATTATGGGATCAAATACAGCCATGGACAAAATTGTTGGTACCCCTCTGTTAATGAAAGAAAAACCCACAATGGTCTCAGAAATAACTTTAATCTGACAAAAGTGGTAATAAATAAAAATTCTATGAAAATTAACCGATGAAAATCAGACAATGCTTTTGAATTGTGGTTCAACAGAATTATTTTAAAAAACAAACTCATGAAACAGGCCTGGACAAAAATGATGGTACCCTTAACTTAATATTTTGTTGCACAACCTTTTGAGGCAATCACTGCAATCAAACGATTTCTGTTACTGTCAATGAGACTTCTGCACCTCTCAGCAGGTATTTTGGCCCACTCCTCATGAGCAAACTGCTCCAGTTGTCTCAGGTTTGAAGGGTGCCTTCTCCAGACGGCATGTTTCAGCTCCTTCCATAGATGTTCAATAGGATTTAGATCAGGGCTCATAGAAGGCCACTTTAGAATAGTCCATACATTTCTCTCTAGAATACCTTGATAGTCTTGAGATTTCATTGTACCCTGCACAGATTCAAGACACCCTGTGCCAGATGCAGCAAAGCAGCCTCAGAACATAACAGGACCTCCTCCATGTTTCACAGTAGGGACAGTGTTCTTTTCGTGGTATGCTTCATTTTTGCGTCTGTGAACAGAGCTGATGTGCCTTGCCAAAAAGTTCCAGTTTTGTCTCATCTGTCCATAGGACATTCTCCCAGAAGCTTTGTGGCTTGTTAACATGCAGTTTGGCAAATTATGATTTGTTTTCAACAGTGGTGTCCTCCTTGGTCGTCTCCCATGAAGTCCACTTTGGCTCAAACAACGACGGATGGTGCGATCTGACACTGATGTACCTTGACCTTGGAGTTCACCATGAATGTGTTTAGAGGTTGTTCTGGGCTCTTTTGTTACCATTCGTATGATCCGTCTTCTCCTGCGGCCACATCCAGGGAGGTTGGCTACAGTCCCGTGAATCTTAAATTTCTGAATAATATGTGCAACTGTAGTCACAGGAACATCAAGCTGCTTGGAGATGGTCTTATAGCCTTTACCTTTAACATGCTTGTCTATAATTTTCTTTCTAATCTCCTGAGACAACTCTCTCCTTTGCTTCCTCTGGTCCATGTTTAGTGTGGTACACACCATGTCAACAAACAACACAGTGACTACTTGTCACCCTTTAAACAGGCCGACTGACTGATTACAAGTTTGTAGACACCTGTGATGTTAATTAGAGGACACATCTTGGTTGAACATGTCCCTATGGTCACATTATTTTCAATCTTTTCTAGGGGTACCATCATTTTTGTCCAGGCCTGTTTCATGAGTTTGTTTTTTAAAGTAATTCTGTTGAACCACAATTCAAAAGCATTGTCTGATTTTCATTGGTTAATTTTCATAGAATTTTTATTTATTACCACTTGTGTCAGATTCAATGTCATGACGGCTGCTGGGCCGTCATCTGTTTCATCATCTCCAGCTGCGCACAGACCAGCAGGTGCTAATCAGCGGCTTTTAAAAGCCAGTGTGACTGATGGCCCGGCACGGAGTCGTCTGTCTTCTTCGTCTGAGTATGAGCCAGAACCTCATCCTCAAGTTAAGCCAAGAACGTCACGCTAAGACCGGTCACGTAAGAGAACTCTTTGCTATTCAACCCCAAGCCTTTACCCCTGTGCACAGGTGGACCTCCCTGGCGGCGGACCGGCTTCCCCGGCCAACGGGGCAACACCACCTCCATCACGGAGTTCCTCCTCACCACCACAGCTGCGAGCACTATCACCACCACAGCCACAGGCACAATCACCACCACGTCGCACGGACACTCGGAGTCAGCAGAACTCAACCTGTGGTACACTCAAGTAAGCGTCACCATCAGCAATTACCCGTTTTCGCTGAACAGCTGTAATTGTTTCTGCTTGTGTGTTCCAGGGTTGCCAGGTCGCCATCAGAACTGCTCAACTCCAGTGACCAGACAGCGATACTTGCACTCACACACGCACTACACTCACTCACTATTCAATAAAGAATAATTGTCCATATCTGCTCGTGTCAGTGTCTGTCTCCTGGGTCCTGAAACATATCAGTACGACTCCGTCACGTTGATCCAGCGGACAGCACACTGTCGCGCAGTTTAAACACCCTTAGCACTCGGGTAGATATGATCTCACACCAACAGACAGTTATTCTCAACCAAATTACTCTAATTAACAGCCGGCTGGATCGTCTGGAAGGACACCAGACGTTTCCCCCGGCCACTAGTGCTTCAACCCCTGCAGGCTTACCGCCAGGTCAAGCTAATATAACACCTACATCTCGCCTCACCCCTGTGCCAACTCCTGCCCGGTTTAGTGGGAAACTCGGAGAAGCTCGAGGATTCATTTTACAATGCGAATCAGTTTTCCTCCGCGTTCCGGGAGACTTCGCCATTGATTCAAGTAAGATTGGATATATCATCAACTTGTTGGGGGGTAGAGCCTTAGACTGGGCATATACTGTACAGTTATGGCTAAACCAAGTTATCCTGTGTTAACTTACCAGCAGTTCGCGGCGGAGTTTATGGCTGTGTTTGACCATTCTGATAGGGGTGCGGTGTTGACTGAACAGCTGTTGAGTCTGCAGCAGGGTACTAGATCAGCTGCTGATTATGCTATTGATTTCCGGGTCCTGGCCGCTGAGATTGGGTGGGGGGAGCCGAATTAAAAGATGAGTTAGCGGCACGGGACAAACCGGATAATTTAGGGGAACTAATTGCCCTCGCTATAAGCCTGGATAGTAGGTTAAGGGAGCGAGCGGCCGAACGGCGGTCTACTCCCCGTTCGACTAAGCCCCGCCCTCGTTCCACTAGCGCTCCTCTGCTTGCTTTACCCGCGTCAGAGGAACTTCCGGATCAAGAGGCTATGGTCATAGGGCAATCAAAAGTGTCAGCGGCTGAGAGACAGCGCCGTAGGGATCTTGGCCTTTGTTTCTATTGTGGAAAAGAGTCTCATGGGGTTTTTGAATGTCCTAGTCGGTTAAAAGGGAAGGTCCGTGGATCGCAGTAGGGGGATTCACGGACAAGAACTTAGAAGAACCCCTCACTAGATTTCGCATACCCATCAGACTAATTCACAAACATACAGAACATTCCACGCTAGCTTTAGTTGACTCAGGGGCTGAGCAGAACTTTGTTTCCAGAGACCTGGCAACCCGGATGGGCCTCAGTTGTCAGCCTCTGGATCCCCCTGTCAATCTCATCACCCTGTCCAAGGTGTCATTGACCACCGTTGCCTATCAGACGGCCCCAGTTTCCGTGATCGTCTCGGGCAATCACAGGGAGGAGATTAGGTTTCTGATTCTGCCTGTCTCATCCTCGCCCGTCATCCTGGGGTATCCTTGGCTTCGGCTTCACAATCCCACCATCGACTGGCAAGCTGGGAGTATTACAGCATGGAGTACATTCTGTCTGAGTGCCTGCCTCCAATCTGCGGCGTGTGCCCCATCTGTCAAGGTGCCTCCACCCTCGACGTCACCCATGGATCTGTCCAAGGTACCGGAGGTTTACCATGATCTAAGGTTAGTTTTCAGCAAGTCTCGGGCATTGTCTCTACCCCCCCATCGACCGTATGACTGTGCTATAAATCTGAAGGCTGGGGCCCCTCTTCCTGCTAGCCGCCTGTACAGCCTATCAGCCCCGGAGCGCGAGGCCATGGACACCTACATCAAAGAATCCCTGGCCTCTGGTATCATCCGCCCGTCGTCCTCGGCCGTGGGTGCCGGTTTCTTCTTCGTTGGGAAGAAGGATGGCTCGTTACGCCCCTGCATCGACTTCCGGGGTCTTAACGAAATCACGATAAAGGACAAGTATACTCTGCCTTTGATGAACACCGCTTTTGATTCCCTCCAGGGGGCGTCCTGGTTTACCAAGCTGGATCTCAGGAATGCCTATCACCTGGTGCGCATCAGAGAAGGTGACAAGTGGAAGACGGCTTTCCGGACCCCAAGCGGTCATTTCAAGTACCTGGTAATGCCATTTGGGTTAACCAACGCTCCGGCCGTCTTCCAGCGGTTAATAAATGATGTTCTTCGGGACTTCCTTAACTCCTTTGTGTTCGTGTATCTTGACGATATACTGATCTTCTCTCGCACATTGGAGGAGCACCAGGTGCACGTTCGCAGAGTGTTGCAGCGCCTCCTGGAGAATCAACTATTCGTCAAGGCAGAAAAATGTGAGTTTCACACTGACCAGACCTCCTTCCTTGGGTTCATCATTGCTCGGAATCAGGTGCTCCCCGACCCGGCCAAGGTTAAGGCGGTAGTGGACTGGCCCGCATCGTCCTCCAGGAAGCAGCTACAGGGGTTCCTGGGCTTCGCTAATTTCTATCGTCGGTTTGTGCCCAATTTCGGGAATATCGCTCGCCCTCTGACTGCGCTCACCTCCCCAAAGACCCCGTTTTGCTGGAGTGAGGAGGCAGCCAGGGCGTTTGGAAAGCTTAAGGAGGAGTTTGCTTCAGCCCCTGTACTGACCCAGGTGGACCCGAATTTACAGTGCTTGGTGGAGGTGGACACCTCAGATTCGGGGGTGGGAGCGGTGCTCTCCCAACGTTCGCCTGAGGACGGCAAGATCCGACCATGTGCCTACTTCTCTCATCGCCTATCACCGGCAGAGAGGAATTACAGCATAGGAGACAGGGAGCTGTTGGCGGTGAAACTCGCCTTGGAGGAATGGAGACACTGGCTGGAGGGGGCTGCTCAGCTGTTCATCGTATGGACTGACCACCGCAACCTGGAGTACCTCAGGACGGCGAAGTGTCTGAATGCACGCCAGGCTCGTTGGTCCCTCTTCTTCGGCCGATTCAATTTTACCATCATTTATCGGCCGGGGAGCAAGAACGGTAAGCCGGACGCCCCCTCGCGGCAGTTCGATGCACCATCCACCGAAGATCAGGAAGCACCCATCCTACCGCCCTCCTGTGTGGTGGGCGCTCTGTCCTGGGGTATTTGTAAGACAGTCCGAAGAGCGTTGAAGACGGAGCCAGATCCGGGGGGGGGGGGGGTCCCCCGGGCCGCCTGTTTGTCCCACGCTCCATTCGGGGTCAAGTGATTGAGTGGGGTCACGCCTCCAAGCTGGCTTGTCATCCGGGAGTGGGTCAGACTGTGGACCTGCTCCAGAGGACCTTCTGGTGGCCAGGGCTGCAGAAGGACGTGGTGAGTTACATCCGGGCTTGCGCTCAATGCGCCACTGGGAAAACGACATCATCCCCCCAGGCGGGTCTGTTACATCCTCTGCCCGTTCTTTCTCGCCCTTGGTCCCATGTTGCCATGGATTTTGTGACTGGCTTGCCCCCCTCAGATAACTTTACTACAGTTTTGACTATTGTGGATCGTTTTTCCAAGGCAGCCCATTTTGTGCCCCTTCGGGGTCTGCCTTCGGCTCAGGAAACGGCGGACCTCCTTGTCTAGCATGTGGTCCGTCTCCACGGCATCCCCACTGACATAGTGTCAGACTGGGGACCACAGTTCTCTCAAGTCTGGAAAGCGTTTTGCGCAGCACTGGGAGCCACAGCCAGCCTCTCTTCTGGGTATCATCCACAGAGCAATGGTCAGTGTGAACGGACTAACCAGGAACTTGAGGCTGCGCTGCGTTGTGTCATCTCCTCCTGTTCGTCCTCTTGGAGCAAGCATCTACCTTGGATAGAATACGCCCATAACACCACGATCTCCACGGCCACGGGTTTCTCTCCCTTCAAGGCGTTGTTTGGGTTTGATCCACCACTGTTCCCGGAGGAGGAGAGGGAGGTAGCGGTCCCGTCTGTCCAGACCCACATTAGGCGCGGTCGGCGGGTCCGGTCCATCGCCCGCAGGGCCCTTCTGAAGACCACTGAGCGCAACATCCAGGTGGCCAACCGTCACAGGAGACCCACCCCGGACTACAAGGTGGGTCAGAAGGTTTGGTTATCGACCCGGAATATTGGTGTGCCAGCTGAGAAGCGCAAGCTCACTAAGTGCTTCATTGGTCCTTACACCATCTCTCGAATTGTCAATCCTGTGTCTGTGCGTTTGTCTCTCCCCCCTTCCATGCGCATCTGCCCCACCTTTCACGTCTCCCAGGTTAAGCCGTACATCTCTGACCCTCTGTGCCCGCCCCCCGCGGCTCCTGCCCCCCCGAGGATGATCGATGGCCATCCGGCCTGGGGGGTGACTGCCATCCTGGGCGTTCGCAGGCGGGGTCGAGGTCTTCAGTATTTGGTGGACTGGGAGGGCTTTGGACTGGAGGGTCGTTCTTGGATTCGCCCAGCGTTGATCCTGGATAAGCAGTTGATCCGCGACTTCCATCGGGCGAATCCAGGTAGAATTGGGCAGGTGCCTGGAGGCACTGCTAGAGGGGGGAGTACTGTCATGACGGCTGCTGGGCCGTCATCTGTTTCATCATCTCCAGCTGCGCACAGACCAGCAGGTGCTAATCAGCGGCTTTTAAAAGCCAGTGTGACTGATGGCCCGGCACGGAGTCATCTGTCTTCTTCGTCTGAGTATGAGCCAGAACCTCGTCCTCAAGTTAAGCCAAGAACGTCACGTTAAGACCGGTCACGTAAGAGAACTCTTTGCTATTCAACCCCAAGCCTTTACCCCTGTGCACAGGTGGACCTCCCTGGCGGCGGACCGGCTTCCCCGGCCAACGGGGCAACACCACCTCCATCACGGAGTTCCTCCTCACCACCACAGCTACGAGCACTATCACCACCACAGCCACAGGCACAATCACCACCACGTCGCACGGACACTCGGAGTCAGCAGAACTCAACCTGTGGTACACTCAAGTAAGCGTCACCATCAGCAATTACCCGTTTTCGCTGAACAGCTGTAATTGTTTCTGCTTGTGTGTTCCAGGGTTGCCAGGTCGCCATCAGAACTGCTCAGCTCCAGTGACCAGACAGCGATACTTGCACTCACACACGCACTACATTCACTCACTATTCAATAAAGAATAATTGTCCATATCTGCTCGTGTCAGTGTCTGTCTCCTGGGTCCTGAAACATGTCATTCAAGTAATTTCTGTGACCATTGTGGGTTTTTCTTTCATTAACAGAGGGGTACCAACAATTTTGTCTAGGTCTGTAAATAGTATTTATAGACTCCTCTTGCTATGTAATAATTTTAATACTTTATTCAAATTGCTTTACTTATGATGGACCTGACGGGCAAAAGGGGGGAATTAAAAAGATTTATCCTGATAAATACCCCTGATAAATACCCCTGACCTCTCTGTCCCAGAGAGGGCAGGGGGAAGGAGGAAACAATGGACCGATGGAGGAGGTGTCACCGGGGGGTATCAGATGGGACAGTTAGGTGTATGCATCCCCCGGGGAGAGGAAGAATTACTGGAGCCACAGAGGAAGAAAGGTGTGGCGCCGGCATTATGTTATGTTAATGTGCCACACAACTCTTTGTTCATACAACAATGTGTATGGTCGGAAGTTCTGGGTCTCAGTGCATGGGAATAAAGATATAAAAGAGGAATGCACAGAGACCCAGGACTCTCTTTTGCTGTAACTTATGCTGGCGAAGGAATAAAGTTTCTGTGTCGTCTAGCTCGTTGCCTTGCCTGCCTCCTTTCTCCACAATTTCAAAATAATGGGAAAGGGTTAAATGGGATACATGTTTCAACACATGATTCATAATTCTCTTAATAGACTTGCTTCAAACCAAAAGTGATTAATCTAACTGCTGGATTATTTGTAGACAGCTTCCCGTGTTTTAGCATTTAATCACTCTTACCTTCACAAATAACCCTTATAAACAACAGAGGAGACGTATCTGAAAAGGGTACAAAATTTTATTTTCAAAATACAGAAGTTGGACATGTGTAGGCACATGAATGGAAAGGCACTCACATTGTTTAGTCATTATTGCTACACAAGTACTGCATCAGAGCATCTCGTATATGTCTGCCCTGCTGCTCTCCACCTTGTGCCACTGCCACCACCGGTTCACATGCTGCAGCTGCTGGATCATCCCATGTAGTGTCAGAAGTCTCTCCATGATTTTCACACAGATTATGCAGAGCACAACAAGTAAGCACCATAGCTTTCACCAGTTGGATATCACAGTCATTCCTTTTAAGAAGGCAGCGCCACCTTCCCTTCAACCTGCCGAAAGCATTCTCCACAACCACCCATACTCGATTGATGTTTTGGTTGAACATGTGGTGTTCTTCTGTCAGTCGTCCAGTGTCATGGAATGGTTTCAAGAGCCAGTTTTGCAAGGGATAAGCTGAGTAATAGCCCACACTTACCACACCAATGTTCGTGATGTGAGGTGGGAAGAGGTTTCCCCGGCTGGCTAACTCCTGCTGTGTGGACAGTCTCAGAATCCTAGCATCATGCAAGCTCCCTGGAAGCCCAGCAAACACATTCCAGAACAGCCCCTTTCCATCAACAACACCTTGAAGGATTAAGGAGTGCCTGTGGAGTGTGTAAATGATGAGGCAGAATCATTTCAGACGATTTATTACACACTCACATCTCACAAGCAAAGAACAGACTGAACTTTTCAGCAGGCACTCTCCTCTTAAGTTTCATGGCATCTCTCTATACACAACATGACATTTGCTTTACACTGCATTCAACCCCCTACGTCCTTGACTCCTTCCTGCTATCTCGCCAGGAAGCTCCTGAGTATTGTTCTCCCATGTTTATCCACTGTCTCCTGTCTGAGATGCTACATAATCTGGCTCTTTCAAGGTGCTAAACTTCCCCCCCAGCATCTTAGATAGAACAATAGAATAACAGTCCACATGCTGTGATAGAACAATAGAATATCAGTCCACATGCTGCTTGGGCTTCCGTCTCCTCCCATATCTGCTGTAACTGGGGTTTACTGCCTCCGCAGCGCTGCTGTGCCGGTGGGGGGCTGCTGGGAGTGTGTCCGACTGTGGGTGGGCTGTGACTGGGGGGGGGGGGCACTTCGGTCTGTCCGTGTGGCTGCTCTGGTGAATCGTTTCCCCGGGGAGCCCTCCGTGGGGGTCTTCCACACTGAGGGGCCCTAGCCAACAGCACTTGCTCGTCCGCCACAACGAAAGCGGGTTTGAGTCTGTCTATGCCAATTTTTTCCCTCCTACCCCCCAAGTCTAGCAAAAAATGCTTATCCCCTGTTTCCAACACTCTGAATGGTCCATCATAGGGTGGGCGCAATGGAGGGCGGTGGGCATCGTGTCTGACAAACACGAACTCCGCGCTCTTCAAAGTTTTAGGCACGAAAACACCCGGAAAACTGTGGTGGGCAGGGCCCGGCAGCGTGCCTGTGTTTGCACTACGCTGCAAAAGCTGAGACGGGGAGCTGCCCGGCTCGGGATTATCTGGCAGAAATTCCCCGGGCAGCCGTAGTGGCTGCGCAAAAACGAGCTCTGCCGGGGAAGCTTCCAGATCCTCTTTCGGCGCGGAGCACAACCCCAATAAAACCCACGGCAGCCTGTCTACCCAATTTGCATCAGTCAATGAAGCCCTGAGTGCTGCTTTCAGTGATCTATGAAAATGCTCGCATAACCCATTGGCCTGTGGGTTGTACGCGGTTGTGTGGTGAATTGTAACACCCAGGCTGTGGGCCATCGAGGACCAGAGTTCGGAAACAAATTGAGGGCCCCTGTCGGATGTAATGTCTGAAGGGACTCCAAAACGCGCCACCCATGCTGTTAAAAAAGCGCGCGTTACATCTGCGGACGTGGTTGCTACCAGCGGGACCGCTTCTGGCCAGCGCGTGGTGCAGTCCACCACTGTCTAGAGGTGCGTGCACCCCTGTGATGGTGAGAGGGGGCCCACAAGGTCCACGTGAACATGGTCGAACCTCTTAGCCGGAATACGAAACGGCTCCAAGGGAGCCTTCATGTGTCTGTGTACCTTGGCTCGTTGGCATGCCACCGCAGGCTGCAGCCCACTCTTTCACTTGTTTGCGTAGGCTCGGCCGCACAAACTTCTCTCCCACCATTTTGACCAACGCGTGCACTCCTGGGTGCACCAGAGTGTGAACCGACTCAAACACGCGGCGGCGCCATGCGACCGGTACCACCGGACGCGGGCGACCCGTGGAGACATCGCAGATTGGGGGGGGGGGGGCGCCCTCTTGCAGCACCCTGCTCTCCAGCCTTAACCCTGTTGGTCCAGACTGGAGCGCGCGCACGTCTGCATCGCTAATCTGCTCCACGGCCATGGCTGTGTAATCTATCCCCACGCAGACCGGGGCCACCACGGCGCGCGAGAGGCAGTCCGCCACCACATTCAGTTTACCCGACACATGTTCAATATCGGTAGTAAACTCTGAGATCGCGGCCAGCTGTCTCTGCTGCCGGCCCAACCACGGTTCTGAAACCTTGGCCATCGCGAATGTTAGCGGCTTGTGGTCCACGAATGCGGTGAAGCTGCGCCCTTCCAGCCAGAACTGGAAGTGGCGTATGGCCAGGTGGAGAGCCAGCAACTCTCTGTTGAACACGCTGTATTTCCGTTCGCTGTCGCGCAAAGTTCTGCTAAAAAAGGCGAGCGGCTGCCAAGCTCCGGTGACGCGCTGCTCCACGACAGCCCCTATGGCCACGTCTGAAGCGTCAGTGGTGAGCGCTATGTGGGACGCCGGGTCCGGATGCGCCAGCAGTGCGGCGTTTGCCAGGGCTGCTTTAACTTCCGAGAACGCCCGCTCTCGCTCCGGGGTCCATTCGACCCTATCCGCGGGTTTCTGTTTCTTGAGCGCGGCGCACAATGGTTGCATGAGCTGCGCCGCGCGGGGAAGGAAATGGTTATAAAAGTTCACCATCCCCAAAAATTCCTGCAGCGCCCTGACCGTCTGAGGCCGGGGAAAATCTGCCACGGCGCGCACCTTGTCGGGCAGCGGGATCGCTCCTTCCGGAGAGACGTGGTGCCCCAAAAAATCAATCTTCGTCACGCCGAACTGGCATTTTGCCGGGTTGATTATTAACCCGTGCTCCTCCAACCTCCGGAAAACCGTTGTGAGGTGGGTTTCGTGTTCGTCTTCGGACGCACTGGCTACCAGAATATCGTCCAGATAGACGAACACGAACGGGAGATCGCGCAGCACTGCATCCATCATGCGCTGGAACGTCTGTGCCGCTCCTTTTAACCCGAATGGCATGCGCAGGAACTCGAATAGACCGAACGGAGTTATTACCGCTGTTTTGGGTATGTCCTCAGCGCACACTGGGACTTGGTGGTAACCGCGGACCAGGTCTATTTTAGAAAAAATGCGTGCTCCAGCAAGGTGAACGGAAAAATCCTGTATGTGGGGAATTGGGTAGCGGTTGTGCGCTGTGGCGTTGTTCAACCTGCGGAAATCCCTGCACGGTCGCCACGATCCCTCAGCCTTAGGGACCATGCGTAGCGGGGATGCCCATGGGCTGTTCGAGTGCCTGATGATACCCAACCTTTCCAGGTTGGCGAACTCCTCACACGCTATGGCCAGTTTAGCTGCGTCCAAGCGCCAAGGTCTTGCAAAAATGGGTGGCCCGGTGGTGGTGATAAAGTGCTCCACCCTGTGTTTAGCGAAGGCCGAGGAAAACGTCGGGACCGTGAGTGCTGGGAACTGAGTGAGCAGTGTGTGGAACTTATCGCCTGGAGCTGTGACGTTGGCTTGTGCTGTTGGCTGGGTCACTCGAGCTATACAGGGGAGAGAGTCAAAGGACAGTGCATTAACCTGGCGCCTGTTAGCAACATCAACCAGTAAACCATGTGCACACAGAAAATCAGCCCCCAGGATATGGTAATTCAGTGCTGCTACGACAAAAGTCCACGCATATGTACGGCCGTGTAGAGATAAGAGCAGAGTCCTCTTACCAAAGGTCTTAATATCCGAGCCGTTTGCTGCCAACATCTCGGGGCCGCTAGGTCCTGCCAGCCGGTCAGCGTAGGTCGGCAGGATGAAACTCTTCTGGGCTCCGGTGTCCACGAGGAAACGCCTCCCCGAGCGTGCATCCGTCAAGTAGAGCAGCTTGTTCTCTTCACCGAGGGTCGCAGCTGCTACCGACCCCTGGCCTTGGCGTTTCCCGAGCGCTTTAATTGGCACGGGGGCGCACATCTGCGTGCCTTCTCTCCGAAGCGGCGGTGATAGAAACAGAGCGTGTCTCTCTGGCGCTCCTTGGCCCCCGCTGCTGCTACCGTCGGTGGCTCCTCGCCTCCTCTGGTCATCTTGCTGGGCTCTGCCGCTGCCGCGTTGACTGTGATCGCCCTGGTGGTGAGGATGATCCGGTCTGCCTCCTGGGCTAGTGCATGGTAGTCGCGCGCGGCCAGCGACGGCGAATTGGCCAGAACCACTCTCGCCACTGTCGGAAGGTTCCGGAGGAAGAGGTGGGCAAACATAAAGTGCCTGTCGTCCGTGCCCATTAACGCCAGCATCTTCTCCATCAGGTCTATGGCCGAACCATCTCCTAACTCGGTCTGCGTCAGGAGCCTCTCCGCTCTCTCACAGTCTGAGAGCATGTAGCGCTGGATGAGCGCAGCCTTGAGCGCCTCATATTTGCTGCTGGCTGGTGGCTGATCGAGCAGGCTCGCTACCTGCTGAGCTGTGCGGCCGTCCAACGCTGCGACCACATGGTAGAATCTGGTGTCATCTGCCGTTACTCCCCGGAGGGCGAACTGGGCCTCGGTGAGGTGGAACCAAGAGCGCGGGTTGTGCTGCCAGAAATCTGGTAGCTTGACTGAAACCGTTCCAGTCCGGGCTGTCTGTGGGATGGCTGCTGCCTCGCTGTAGCTTCCTGACCGGGCCGGCTCCGGGGATCTTGCCTCGTGTTCCATAATACGTCTTGGGTCACCAGTGTGGAGTGTGTAAATGATGAGGCAGAATCATTTCAGACGATTTATTACACACTCACATCTCACAAGCAAAGAACAGACTGAACTTTTCAGCAGGCACTCTCCTCTTAAGTTTCATGGCATCTCTCCATACACAACATGACATTTGCATCACACTGCATTCAACCCCCTACGTCCTTGACTCCTTCCTGCTATCTCGCCAGGATGCTCCTGAGTATTGTTTTCCCATGTTTATCCACTGTCTCCTGTCTGAGATGCTACATAATCTGGCTCTTTCAAGGTGCTAAATGCCAGCCTTTACGACTGAAGTAGTCAGTGCGATATTGTTGTGGTGCTATGATGGGTATGTGGGAACCATCAATAGCACCAACACAGTGTGGGAGCCCCCACCTGTTCTCTCAGTCTGCAGTGATTATTTTGCAACAAAGCAGCCATCTGAAACACACACATAGCATACATATTATAATACCTTTAATAGCGATAACCTGGTGCCATCACAATGTTGTAAGCAGGACTATAATGACTGTAGCAAACATTAGCATTTGTTAGCTTACCCTCATTCTTGTCCTCATCCATTTTCAAGTAGTTTGCATCCTCACGTTTGCGGCTTCATATTCCGTTATGGCATCCAAAACTCCCCTGTACTTTATCACCGTGTTTTCTCTCAACGCACGTAGCCTTCTCTGGCTCTCCTTTTTGGCCTTTACTGTGACAAAAAGCCACAGAGCGAGCAATACGTAAATCATCCCCTCGTAATCCTCCATTTTGTGTGTTGCTTGTGTGTTGCGTGCTTTACGTCACAGGAGTGTTGCAGCACCTTGCTGTAAAAAAGTCCCACCCACCTCAGGCGGTACTCTGCTGTAATGGAAACAAAAGCATGCTGAGCTGTGTAAAGCCGAGTCAAAGTGAAGAGGGCCAAACAGGTACTTGTGGAAAAGGGCCATAAATAATGCATCAGATATATATAGAGCTTTCCATAGAAACTCAAAGACGCTTTACAATGGATACATTATTCATTCACTTCCCAGACGATGATAGTGGTAAGCTCCTTCTGTAGTCACAGCTGCCCTGGGGCAGACTGACGGAAAGGTGGCTGCCAATCCACACCAAGGGCCTCTCCAACCACTACCAAACATTTATACACGTTCATACCAGTGTCATGGACACTGGAGGCAAGGTGGGTAAAGTGTCTTGCCCAGGGACACAATTTCAGGATGGCTGGGGAGAGCGGGATTCAAACCACCAACCCTCTGGTTACTGGACGACCCGCTCTACCTCCTGAGCCACTGCTGAGTTATATTGCTACTTTCAACTACGACTCCCATAATCCACTGGTAAATCCTATCACTTAGCTCACAATCAGAGCAAAAATGCCACCATGTGGGCAAAAGATGCAACAACATGTTTGTACATGTTTGTACAGTCCCTCACAGCAGTTTACCCAAAACAAAGTCTGAGCCAGTTTCTGTGATACCATCAATGTATAGAGCAGTGAAGCTGCATTTAAACAGCACTTTTCAGAACAAATCTCACTAATTCAATGGGAACTGTATGAAGGTTTTTAAAAAATAAATTCAAAGACTTATTGGACTGGATAAGATTAAATGGATAGCTTAAAAAACTACAAATATTTGAAATAAAAAAACATAGTAAAATATACTGAAAGTGTCAAAATGTGTAAAAAAAAATGAATGATGCTATGAAATTTAGAAAAAAGGACCCCCATAAGAATTTATTAGCCATCTAATATTTTCAATTCCCAGGCTGCTTATAGGTCATAATGCTCAAATCATTAATAATAAGTTGAACTTCTTCCAGGAGCAGATACTGTTCTTTCCTCGTTACTTCATCACCAATTCTTCTGAAGACCAGGATGTTAAAACAGAAGATCAAGCTCATCTCTAGACCTTCCCTGTTTAAACAATAGACATAAATAAATATAAGACATAATGGAAATATGGTATTGACTAAACTGAATGACCCACAAAAATGGCTCTACAGCGCCACCTAACATGTGAAGTCAATGGGGAGTGGCACACGCTTACTTTCGTGTAGAAAGATGAAAATCGGGTGAGACGTTGATCATGTCAAGACATGCAAAAAACTCCATAGAAGTGATGGTCTACACCAAACAGGAAGTTGGCCATTTTGGCAGGAAGTGGCAGTGACCTGATTTCCGCCTCACGCAATTGATGCACATTTGATTGAACTTGTCCTAGGATTTTTGTCCAATTGAGCTCATTTGTGGTGACAATCATCTACAGTATACCCACGTTCCATTAAAAGTTATTGAAAACTTCTAAAAGCTCGACGGTTTGGCCGTAGGGGCATGGCAAAGTTTGATGCCTCGCCATGATTATTCTGTGATCCTTCTAACAGCAATAACTCTGGTATGCATTGTCGAATTTCAACCAAATTCAATATTATACATATCAGTCCAATTCCAAACAGTTCTATAGAACAATTTCATAGAAATCTACAGCGCCACCAAGTGGTTAAAGGAAGAAATGCTGGAAACTGTTTTATTTATGACTCATGTGCCACTTGCCAGAATGACATGAAGTTTTCTGAGATTCAGCAGACCACAGGGATGATCATAACTGCACATCAACTGTACCATGATATCACACTTGTTACCATGGACACACTCTTCTCGCCATTCAATCCGTGATCTTGTGGGGAGGATTGGGAAGGTCCTGGAGTCATGAAATTTGAAGCATAGGTAGAGGTGACTGTCATCTGTAGTCCTGTATGGATCAGCAACACATAACTGATAGGTAAGTGTTACCATGGCGACATGGCGAAGGTTGACTCCTCGCCATGGACAAACTTCATTTGATTTTTACCAAATTTTCTATGGTGGATATTAATCTGACTCCGCACGCTCCTACATAAAAATGGTTGACAAAACTTATAGCACCACCTACTGCTCACGGGAAGTACTGAGCCACTCGCATTTGAACAAACTCCTCCTGGGGGCCTGCTCCCATTGAACTCATTTTCACATGGCGGCATCTACAGGCATTGGCCATTAAAAGTTATCAAATGTGAGTCACAATCTCAAAAGGTGTGGCCACGACACCATGGCAAAGTTTGACTCCTCCCCTTACAACATCAAATAGCTGTAACTCAAGCAAAACTTGTCCAATGTCCACCAAAGTTTCCATGATGGAAAATCGTCCCGCCCCAAACGCGTCTACATAAAAATATCCGACAAAAGATATAGCGCCACCTAGTGGTTAAAGGAAGAATTGCTGAAAAGTGTTTTATTAGTCATGTGCCACTTGCAGAATGACATGAAATTTTCTGAGGTTTATCAGACAACCTGGTTGATCATAACTGCACATCAGGTTTAGCATGGCGTCACTGCTGTTATCATGGACACGCCCTCCTTGCCATTCAATCCGTGATCTTGATGGGATAGTTGGGAACGACTTGGAGTCATGAAATCTGGAACATAGGTTGAGGTGACTGTCATATGCAGTTGTATATGGGTGGGCAACACATAACTGACAGGGAAGTGTTGCCACGGCGACATGGCGGAGGTTGACTCCTCGTCATGGAACATTGGAATGTTGTAACTTGGACAAACTTTGTCTGATTTTCACCAAATTTTCTACGATGGATATTAGTCCTACCCCACACGCTCCTACGTAAAAATAATTGACAAAAGTTATAGCACCACCTACTACTGCACCAAACTGTTTATGATTCATGCAGCGCTTGCTGCAATGACGGGAAATTTTCTGAGCCAGCTAGGTGCAACGGGCACCAGTGTCCACAGTTGCGGGGGGGGGGGAGCACTTACAGCTACTTGCAGCTTTAATTAGGGCCAGAGCCACTGACAAAGTCAGTGGGCGAGAGCCCTATTGTAATTGCTAGGGCCCGAGCCACTGACAAAGTCAGTGGGCGAGAGCCCTATTGTAATTGTTAGAATTTTTAGGGCCCGAGCCACTGACAAAGTCAGTGGGCGAGAGCCCTATTGTAATTGTTATTGTAGATCTCATTTTTGGGGTAGTGAACCTGCATGAAAACTCACCATTTTTTTGCAGGGACCTCAAGACTAGCGAAAAATTAAATATTTTGGAGGAAATATGAATGACCCCACAAAAATGCCTCTACAGCACCACCTAACATGTGAAGTCAGTGGGGAGTGCCACACGCTTACTTTTGTGTAGAAAGATGAAAATTGGGCAAGACGTTGATCATGTCAAGACATGCGAAAAACTCCATAGAAGTGATGGTCTACACCCAACAGGAAGTCGGCCATTTTGGTAGGAAGTGGCAGTGACCTGATTTCCGCCTCGTGCAATTGACACTCATTTGATCAAACTCGTCCTAGGGTTTTTGTCCAATTGAGCTCGTTTGTGGTGACAATCATCTGTACCAATGTGCCATTAAAAGTGAATGAAAACTTTTCTAAAAGCTCGACGGTTTGGCCGTAGGGGCGTGGCAAAGTTTGATGCCTCGCCATGATCATTCTATGACCATTCTGATGGCAATACCTCTGGTATGCATTGTTGGATTTCAACCGAATTCAATATTATGGATATCAGTCCAATTCCAAACAGTTCTATAGAATAGTATTCATAGAAATCTACAGCGTCACCTATAGGAGGCAGAAAGTTTTGCATCAGAAAGTTTGCATCATATTGTTTTTTTAATACCTTGGGAATGAAAAGTCGGATTGGCACCAAGATAGGTATGATGTACATGGGTATGCCTCTGGACATTTACAGTTATGAATATTCATGAGTAGCCATAGCACCCTCTCTTGGAGACATGAAGGTTACACCAAAGGTTTTCTTCAATATCTCTGAAATAAATAGTCTGATTGTCACCATAAATGGTACCAATCATCTATACACATGTGCCATCAAAAACTGTTGAAAACTTTTCCAAATGCCCGACGGATTGGTGGAAGGGGTGTGGCCAAGTTTGCAGTTTCACCATCACTCTTCCAATGGCTTTTACTCTGGCATACACTGACTGATTTCAACCAAATTTTGTGTGGTGAATAGCTAGCCAATACTGATAATTTCTATAATAAAGAATGACACATAGTGACAGCGCCCCCTACTGCCAATGGACAAGAAGTTGCCATAACTCACATGCCATACTCACGCACCGCTTGCCTGAATGACGTGCAATTTTCTGAGGTTTATCAGACAACCTGGTTGATCATAACTGCACATCACCTTTAGCATGGTGTCACTGCTTTTACTATGAACATGCCCTTCTCACCATTCAATCAGTGATCTTGTTGGGATGGTTGGGAACGACCTGGAGTCATGAAATCTGGAACATAGGTTGAGGTGACTGTCATATGTAGTCCTATATGGGTGGGCAACACATAACTGACAGGGAAGTGTTGCCATGGTGACATGGCGAAGGTTGACTCCTTGCCATGGAACATCGGAAAATTGTAACTTGGACAAACTTTGTCTGATTTTCATCAAATTTTCTGCGATGGATATTAGTCCCACCCCACACGCTCCTCCATAAAAATGATTGACAAAAGTTATAGCGCCACCCTCTGCTCACAGGAAGTACTGCGCCAAGTGGTTTACTTTACTATTCACGCAGCGCTTGCCGTGACGACGGGAAATTTTCTGAGCCAGCTAGGTACGATGGGTGCCAGGGTTCGTGGTTGCGTGGGGGGCGAGAGCCCGATTTCAGCTGCTTGCAGCTTTAATTATTATTACAAACCTGGCATGTAGCTGCTGGACATCACTTTGAATTAATCACTCAAATCCATGCAGGTGTTTAACAGGTAAACAGCACTTATAGCCAGAGTTGCAGGCATAAAACAGAATTCTTTCTATCTGTATTTGACTAGTTTTGACTGAGGCTAGGTCCTGGATGTGTGGCACAAAAACCTGAAATAAAAAACTGAATTTGCATGACAAGAAGTGAAACTGAACTCTGATAATGAATTAGGGAGCCAAATTTTTCAAGTAAATGAAATACAGTTTCAATATTATTGCAATACACACTCAAACCAATAGATTAAATTTCAAACTAGGTCATTCAGATTCAAATTTTAAAAGCAATTATTCAAATTAATTAATTCAGGTTCAATTTCAGTTATTCAAATTCAAATTAAAAAAATTCAAATTCACTTTCTGCTGGCACAATCCTTATCCCATACATACTTACTGTTCCTGGAAAACACCGTGCCTTGCAAAACATCACTGTCTCTTCCCAGTGCGGGTTCTGCCGGATTATACTCATGCATATCATTACGTACCTTTACAAATAAAAACGCTCACCAACAAGCTGGACGAAATTTGACTGAGGATCATTTCACGGAAGATGGACAGCTGTGTGGCCATCTTTAGGGAGACCTGGTTGGACAATAACTAGGGTTGCCATCTTTCTCGCAGCCAAATAAGGGACAGATGGTTTTAACTATTGCTTGTTGCCACGATGTTGGACATTAGTGTTGTCATAATACTGGGATTTTTTTTTTTTTTACCTTGATAGCACCTTAAAAATATTGATATTCAATGTCATGTTTAATACTACAAGGAAAAAAAAATACCACACTGTATACCTAGAGAGTTCAGATTTTACAGAATACAGAATCTCAGTTTAAAAATGTGTAATAGCTATGTTTTTAATAATGGATTGCATTTATATGTATAGCACTTTTCATGACACCCAAAGACACTTTAAATTAAGTCCATTATTCACTCAATCCACAGACTAGTGGTAAGCTACCTCTGTAGCCACAGCTGCCCTGAGGCAGACTGACAGAAACATGGCTGCCAATCAATGCCAACGGCCTCTCCAACCACCACCGAACATTTATTCACATTCATACATCAGTGTCAAGATCCGTGAACACACTGAAGGCAAGGTGGGTAAAGTGTCTTGCACAATGACACAACAGCAAGGTGGGGGCAGTGGGATTCGAACCGCCAACCCTCCAGTTATTGGGCGACCTCTCTCTATCTACTGAGCCATTATGGCCTCATTTTTGTTTCTCTTTGAGAAATAATGCAACTTTGAGCTACAAAACACAACTACACTGCAAAAAGTCAACTATAAGTAAAATGAAATAAATTAAGGCTGTTTAAGCTTGCTTTTTTTTTTTTTGTCTGACAAGATATTTATTCTTGCTGTGCAGTTTGTGTAAGAAGATTTTACATGCTTTCCAATAGTTTTAACTTGCTTTACAACAATTTGATAAGTCAAATTTTCTTGATCTGTTAGCAGATAATTTTACTTTCTGGCAATAGATAATTCTAGTTAAAATTAGAAAAAAAATCTTCCAACAAAGTAAGATTAAATTGCTTAAAACAAGTAAAAACTTTCATAAAGCAAGTAAAATCTTATAGAAAACTGCACAACAAAAAGAAATTTCTTGTCAAAATTATCTTGTGCGAGAAAAACAAGAATAAAGCCTTGATTTAGGATATTTTAACTTACTGAGATTTCCCTTTTTACAGTGTGACAGATACTGCCTTTGGCATAAAATTACATTGGTGAAGGATTCCTGATTCAAGCAATGAACAACAGCAGCAATGAAAAACATGCACAGGTGGTTGGAAAGCAGTGCAAATAGCACGTCTTGCCTTTTAAGAATGCTTTCTTCTGGCCTTTTTTTTTTTTAAAGAAAAATCCTTCATTATGTCCTTTAAGCCCACCTTACGAATATCGTCATACTCTATGGATGCATGCTTGATCCAGCCTACTTTTTTACCAAGTTCAGAGTCCACTGTCCCATGCACAGCTGTCTGATGTAAGCAATCATGGCCTTTCTTCTCCCTTCACCCTTCTCCTCCAGGTGAGTGCTTTAATGGCCCACCTGTCTCCTCCATGCAGTTAATTAGCAGCCTCCTCCACTTGATGCTCCAGCTTAGAAATATCCTTTACACTTTGGGATTTTTTGAGCAATTCATTTTCTCTAAGCTTTTTTCCTCTCAATAATTTTATGAGCACCACTTTCAAACTTTTTTCCGGACATTTTGACTGAGCTAATTACTTCTCACCTCTCACTGGTGCTTGCAGAGTCACATGTCAAAATCATTCCTCTGATAGGCTATTGTTACATGGTACCCACTTGAGGCACTTGTAAATTAGACCAATCAGCAGCAATACATGAATATCAAGTGATGGACATAGACTATGACCAATATGACCACCTTTTTCATTGGCTCATGATAGGCCCTGATCTTTGTAGGCCCCTGGGTTACAGCGCAGCCTAGCCCGTTCATCAAGGCTGCCTTGAATATACAGGACAACGCACATCCCGCTTGGGACAAACATATTTAGCCCAATAAACAGGACAGTTTATATAAACAAGAGAGGTGCAGAGCTGTCAACTGATCACCACCTGGTGGTGAGTTGGATCCGATGGCAGGGGAGGAAGCCATTCAGACCTGGTAGCCCCAAATGCATAGTGAGGGTGTGCTGGGAACGTCTGGCTGAGGCCCCTGTCCGGGAGGTCTTCAACTTCCACCTCCGGAAGAACTTCAACCACATTCCGAGGGAGTCTGGAGACATGGAGTCTGAATGGGCCATGTTCTCCACCTCTGTTGTTGAAGCGGCGGCCCAGAGTTGCGGCCACAAGGTAGTTGGTGCATCTCGTGGTGGCAACCCCAGAACCAAGTGGTGGACACCAGTGGTGAGGGGAGCCATTAAGCTGAAGAAGGAGTCCTATCAAGCTTGGTTGGCTTGTGAGACTCCCAAAGCAGCTGAGGTGTACTGGCAGGCCAAGCGGAGTGCAGCTCGGGTGGTTGCTGAAGCAAAAACCCGGGTATGGGAGGAGTTTGGTGAGGCCATGGAACAAGACTTTCGGTCGGCCTAGAAGAGATTCTGGCAAACTGTCCGGCAGCACAGGAGGGGAAAGCAGCTCCCTGTCCACACTGTGTATGGTGCGGATGGGACACTGTTGACTTCGACTGGGGATATTGTCGGGCGGTGGAAGGAATACTTCGAAGATCTCCTCAATTCCACTGATATGCCTTCCACAGAGGAAGCAGGGTTTGTGGACGAGGGGAATGACTTGCCTATCACAGGGACTGAGGTCGCCAAGGTGGTTAAAAATCTCCTTGGTGGCCGGGCCCCGGGGGTGGACGAGATTCGCCCTGAGTACCTCAAGGCACTGGATGTTGTTGGGCTGTCATGGTTGACACGCCTCTGCAACATTGTGTGGAGGCCGGGGGCAGTGCCTTTGGCATGGCAAAGCGGGGTGGTGGTTCCTCTCTTCAAAAAAGGGGACCGGAGGGTGTGCTCCAACATTAGAGGGATCACATCTCCTCAGCCTCCCTGGGAAGGTCTATGCTAAGGTACTGGAGAGGAGAGTCCGGCCGTTGGTCAAACCTCGGATTCAGGAGGAGCAATGCATAAACTTTCCAACCAGAAATACCAACATTGTGGACCAGGTGTACTGTGACATCCCGGGAGCCTATAAGGCTGCAGCAGCCCCACATCTGGGCATGTCAGACCACATCTCCATAGAGCTGATCCCAGCCTACAAAACCTCCAATCTGCAGGACTAAACCAGCAACCAAAACAATTTGGGTGTGGACTGAGGAGGCTTCCTCAGCATTACAGGACTGTTTTGAGCACACAGACTGGGGAGTTTTTAAAGGGGGCATAGATCTGGAGGAATACACGTCATCTGTCCTGTCCTATGTACAGTTCTGAACTGATGCTGTCCTTCCCACAAGGTCCATCAGAGTATTTCCAAACCAGAACCCATGGCTGGACAGTACAGTATGGCCCCTCCTCAAAACCTGGGATGCTGCCTATAGGGTGGGTGATAGGCTGGCTTATAGTAGAGCATGCTGAGAACTGAAGAAGGGCATCCAGCAGGCTAAGCAGAGGTACAAACAGCACATTGAGGAGCACCTTGATAACAACTCACAGAATATGTGGAGAGGCATCAGGATTATAACTGACTACAAGAAAAGCAACCAGCAGGTCAGCCCTGACCCCACCCTGCCTGACACCCTGAACAGCTTCTTCGCATGCTTTGACAGCTGCAGGAAGACTGTACACCCACCCCACCTGGAGGAGCAGCGCCAGCCTCTCGTCCTACAGCTTCACCAACTGACCTCCATTGTGAGGAAGATCAACACCAGCAAAGCAGCAGGAGCAGACAAGATATCGGGCCAAATACTGATATGTGCTGATCAACTGGCAGGAGTTTTTCTGGACATCTTCAAACCAGTCCCTGCAGCTGGTTATGGTTCCTGTTTGCCTCAAGTCCTCCATCATTGTGCCCGTGCCTAAAAAGGCTGCTGTCACCTGCCTCAGTGATTACCGGCCGATCGCTCTGATCTTGGTAGTCATGAAGTGTTTTGAGAGGATCCTCCTGAAACACATCAAGGACGCCATCCCTGCTGATCTAGACAGCCTCCAGTTTGCATACAGGGAGAACAAATTACAGAGGATGCAGTCTCCATAGCACTTCACACAACACTGACCCACCTGCAGCATCCTAATACTTATGTTAGTGATGTTTCACAGACCTAGGTTGTGGAGCTTCAGTGCCAGCTTGTCCGGGATGACAGTGTTGAATGCTGAGCTGAAGTTGACAAATAGCAAGCTAACATAAGTATTAGGATTATTAAGTATTAGGATCCAGGTGTTCCTGGATTAGAGACTTTCTCACCAACTGGCCTCAGGTGGTGAGAATAGGGGACCACACATCGTCCACCCTGGTTCTGAACACATGCACGCTGTAGGGGTGTGTGCTCAGCCCTGCCCTCTTCACTCTCAACTATTCTATCATCCACCCCACTAACACAGTCATAATGTTTGCGGACGACACCACCGTGGTGGGTCTCATATCGGCCAATGATGAGACCCACTAGAGAGGAGATCCACCACTTGACTCAGTGGTGCTCAGCCAACAACCTTGTCCTGAACACCAGTAAGACCAAGGAGCTCATTGTGGACTACAGGAGGCCCAGGAAAACAGAACATGCTCCCCTCTTCATAGATGGGGAGATGGTCGAGTGTTTGGACAACATCAAGTTTCTGGGCCTACACATCACATCTGATGTGTCTTGGGCTCTGAACACATCACACCTGGTGAAGAAGGCTCAGCAAAGGCTCTTCTTCCTCAGGAAACTGAAATGGGCTGGATTCTCTTCTTGGCTGCTCAACAACTTCTACAGAGTCACAATAGAAAGCATCCTCTGTCTCAGTGTGACAGTGTGGTATGGCAGATGCATGGTACAGGACAGAAAGGACTTGACCCGGGTGGTAAGAACAGCACAGGGGATCGTAAGATTCCCTCTCCCAGATCTGGACTCAATATACACTGGCCGGATCCAGAAGAGGGCCAGATGTATTGCAGTGGACCCAACCCACCCAGGCAACAGACTGTTTGTACCACTTCCTTCTGGAAGACGGTACAGGAATATTAAAACAACCACCACCAGACTGAGAGACAGCTTCTTTCCCAGAGCTGTGAAAGCCATCTCCCCCCTGGACACACACACACACCATACCCCCACAAACATACACACGCACCCTCCACATGGAGTCACACACACACACACACACACACACACACACACACACACACACACACACACACACACACACACACACACACACACACACACACCAAACTATGAATCAATCATTAGTAGTAGTAGTTCTGTTTTTGATTGCATGGTAGATGGTATTACAGCTTCTCTGCATCAGACTCTAGACATGGTGGCCCCTTTAAAAAGTAAAAGTCTAATCAGAGATTTCTGACTCCTTGGTTCAACACAGAAACTAGTAGCTTAAAACAGAAGAACCGTCAATTAAAAAGAAAATGGCACTCCACTAAATTAGATGAAATCTTTCTAGTCTGGAGAAATCAACTTCTAAATTATAAAAAAAAAAATCTCTTAGGAAAGCCAGAACAACATATTATTCTGCATTAATAGAAGGGAACAAGAATAATCCCAGGTTTCTTTTCAGCACTGTAACCAGGCTGACAAAGAGTCAGGACTCTGTCAAACCGAGCATTCCCTTAGAGCTTACTAGTCAGGACTTCATGAATTTCTTCAATAATAAAATTTCATCTATCAGAAATAAAATTAATCAGATCCTTCCCACCATTAATTTAAACACAGTAACAACTACAACTCCTTCAACTGACATTCATTTGCATGAGTTTACTCCAATTGACCTTTAAGAGTTAGATAAAATAATTTCCTTATCCAAGATTCCTACCAGCTTATTTAAAGAAGTCTTCCCATTTATTGGTAGCTCTATTCTTCAAATAATCAATTCTTCATTAACATTAGGCCATGTATTCCAGGCTTTTAAAACTGCTGTAATTAAGCAATTACTTTAAAAGCCAATGCTGGATCCAGGAGTTTTAACTAACTATAGACCAATCTCTAATCTGCCTTCCATTTCAAAGAGTTGTTGCTACACAATAATTTGACCACTTGCAGGGAAGAGGTTTATTTGAAGAGTTTCAATCAGGGCTTAGAATTCATCATAGTACTGAAACAACTTTAGTGAAGGTCACTAACAATCTCCTTATTGCATCTGATAATGGACGTGTTTCTGTACTTGTCCTTTTAGACTTTGGCGCAGCTTTTAATACTATTGATCATAATATTTTACTTGATAGATTAGAACACCTTGTTGGACTTAATGGAACTTTGTTGCAGTGGTTTAAATCTTATTTAGTTGATAGGTTCCAGTTTGTTCGTGTCAGTAATGTGTTTTCTTCTAACTCAAAGCTTAACCATGGAGTTCCACAGGGATCTGTGCTAGGCTCTATTCTTTTTAGTTTATAT
Source organism: Pholidichthys leucotaenia (assembly GCA_020510985.1). Lineage (NCBI taxonomy): Eukaryota > Metazoa > Chordata > Actinopteri > Cichliformes > Pholidichthyidae > Pholidichthys > Pholidichthys leucotaenia. Next base: position 170,987,992 of record CM035846.1, read on the forward strand.
ATGCTTCCGGTAGGCAATATTATTAGAAAGCACTGCATGCATTTCCATTGTTATGCAGATGACACTCAATTACATTTGTCAATGAAGCCAGATGACAGTAATCAATTAGGCAAATTAGAGGCTTGTGTTAAGGAAATCAGAACTTGGATGACTTGTAATTTCTTGCTATTAAATTCAGATAGGATTGAAGTCTTTTTAGTTGGTCCAAAAAACCTCAGAAATACCTTTCCAAATCAGACTCAATTTGGATGCAGTTACTCTCTCTTAATAGTTCTGAGGAACCTTGGAGTTATTTTTGATCAAGGTCTGTTATTTAATTCACATATTAAACTTGTTTCTAAGACTGCCTTCTGTCATTTGCATAATATTACCAACATTAGGAGCATCTTGTCTCAGAGTGATGCTGAGAAACTAATCCACGCTTTTGTTCACTCTAGATTAATTACTGTAACTCTTTATCAGGCTGTCCTAAAATTCTTCAGCTAATCCAAAATGCTGCAGCTAGAGTTATAAAATAAATATTATAAAATAAATCATGAAATAATGGTAACGATAGATGATACCAGAACAGAAACAGTACAGGAAAATAAGTTTCTGGGGGTGACGCTAGACAATAAAATCTGCTGGAAACCTCACATCAGTCACATCCGGGCCAAGTTAGCAAAATGTATAGGGATACTGGGGAAGACAAGACACATCTTGGACTATAAATCATTGGTCTTACTGTACAATTCACTGTTTCTACCTTATCTTATCTACTGTGTAGAAGTCTGGGGAAACACCTACAAGACCAACCTACAGTCAATATGCACATTACAAAAAAGAGCTATAAGGATAATAAATAATGTAGGATATAGAGACCATACTAATTCGTTGTTTTTAAAGTCACATGTCATAAAGTTCATCGATTTAGTTAAATTTAAGACAGCACAAGTAATGTACAGGGCAATTAATAATCAACTCCTAACTAATATACAAAAAATATTTAAAAAAAGAGACAATGATCATAATTTGAGAGGAGACTTAAACTTTACAAAACCCAAGATACGAACAACCAAGAAAAGTATGTGCACATCTGTCTGTGGGGTGGATTTGTGGAACAGTCTGGAGCCGGAACTGAAACTATGTACAAACAGAATTCAATTCAAAAAGAGGTATAAACATTATTTGCTGAAAGGATATATGTTAGAAGGGTAGTATTTATATGTACGATTCACTATGCTCACTCTGGGACATTATGGGACACTATGGAAAGGTGGGTGGGACAGCACTGTGTATATCTGTGTTGTCTGAGGCTGGTTTTGATGTATGGACATCAATGTATGTTAGGATGGATGGGTGTTAATGTTGATATGTACAAAATACAGTTAATTGTTTACTTGGGGTCTTAAGGTGGTAATTTGTATATAATTCACATGGGTGTATTTATGGAAAAGAGATGGAATTAATAAGTGTTCACTTCTTCCTTCTCCCTTTCAAACACTGTATACTGTTACTTTATTGCATTTGTCATTTGTTTTGTTTTTGTTATACTTTTTTGTTCAAAATAAAGTATTTATCTATCTATCTAGAGTTTTAACAGGTACTAGAAAGAGAGATCATATCTCTCCAGTTCTAGCCTACTATTGGCTACTCCTACTATTGGCTTCCCATAGAATTTAGAATTAAGTTTAAAATCTTTCTCCTCACTCACAAAGCTCTAAACACTCAAGACACCTTGTTATTTAAAAGATCTAATACTACCTTATAATTCTAACAGAGCACTATGCTCCCAAAATGCAGGATTACGTGTAATACCTAGACTCTCCAAACGCACAATGGGAGGTAGAGCCTTCAGCTATCAGGCTCCTCTCCTTTGGAAACAGCTGCCAATCTGGATTCGGGAGTCGGACTCGATTTCTATTTTTAATAATAGGGTTAAAACCTTCCTTTTTGACATAGCCTATAGTTAGTGGTCGAGCATCCACCCCACAACTGGGAGGTCGTGGGTTCTAGCCCCACCCGGGTCATACCAAAGGCCATATAAAAATGGTACTTTGTAGGGGCTTGGGTGAGTCGGCAGACAGCGTCCCAGTCAGGATGCAGAGAATAAAGAGAGGTGGACAATAGCAAGGAGATCATGGGGAGTTTGGCAGGAAGAAGGAGCTGTGGGGGGTCAAGGGTGAATGTATTGTGATGTGAAATGTCATGCTTTGTGATGTGAAGTGTCGTGAAGATGTGAGACGAGCTGTGGATATAAAAGGAGAAGCTGTGCTTAGCTGTTTATGCTTTTTGTGTATGACTGATGGGAGAGTGTAATAAACTTCGTCTGCTCGTAACCTTGCCTCCTCATTTCACACTCTCCACACTGGTGACCCTGGATGTATGATGGAACACGAGGCAGGAACCCTGGAGTCGGCCCGAACGGGAACCCCCAGCAACGCGTGCGCTGTTTCAGTCAAGTTACCGGACTTTTGGCAGCACAACCCGCGCTCTTGGTTCCACCATTCCGAGGCTCAGTTCGCCCTCCGGGGAATAACGGCAGATGACACCAAGTTTTACTACGTGGTTGCAGTGTTGGACGCTCGCACAGCCCAACAGGTAGCGAGCCTGCTCGACCAGACCCCAGCCCACAACAGATATGAAGCTCTCAAGACTGCACTGACCCGACGCTACACGCTCTCGGACTGCAAGAGAGCAGAGAGGCTCCTGAGGCATTCCGAGTTGGGAGATGGTTCGGCTGTCGATCTGATGGAGAGGATGTTGGCGTTAATGGGCACGGACAACGGGCATTTCCTGTTTGCCCACCTTTTCCTCCGGAATCTCCCAACAGAGGCGAGAGTGGTTCTGGCTAATTCGCCGTTGCTGGCCATGCGTGACTACCGTGCGCTAGCCCAGGAGGCAGACCGGATCATCCTCACCACCAGAGCCCTCACAGTCAACGCGGCTGCGTCGGACCCCAGTGAGATGACCAGAGGAGGCGAGGAGCCACTGACGGTAGCAGCAGCGGGAGCCAAGGAGCGCCAGAGAGACACGCTCTGTTTCTACCACCGCCACTTCAGAGAGAACGCACGCAGATGTGCGCCACCGTGCCAATTCAAGCGCTCGGGAAACGCCAAGGCCGGCAGTCGGTAGCAGCTGCAACCGCCAGTGAAGAGAACAAGCTGCTCTACATGACGGACGCACGCTCAGGGAGGCGTTTCCTCGTGGACACTGGAGCCCAGAAGAGCATCATCTTGCCGACCTACTGGCAGGACCTAGTGGCCCCGAGATGTTGGCAGCAAATGGCTCGGATATTAAGACCTTTGGTGAGAGGACTCTGCTCTTATCTCTACACGGCCGTACATACGAGTGGACTTTTGTCATAGCAACACTGAATTACTATATCCTGGGAGCTGATTTTCTGTGTGCACATGGTTTACTGGTTGATGTTGCTAACAGGCGCCTGGTTAATGCACTGTCCTTTGACTCTCTCCCCTGTACAGCTCGAGGGGCCGGGCCAGTAACACAAGCCAACGTCACAGCTCCAGGCGGTAAGTTCCACACACTGCTCACTCAGTTTCCAGCACTCACGGTCCTGACGTTTTCAGCGGCCATCGCTAAACACGGGGTGGAGCACTTTATAACCACCACCGGGCCGCCCGTTTTCACATGACCTTGGCGCTTGGACGCAGCTAAACTGGCCATAGTGCACGAGGAGTTTGCCAACCTGGAAAGGCTGGGCATCATCAGGCGTTCGAACAGCCCATGGGCATCCCTGCTACACATGGTCCCTAAATCCGAGGGGTCGTGGCGACTGTACGGGGATTTCCGCAGGTTGAATAACACCACAGCACACGACCGCTACCCGATTCCCCACATTCAGGATTTTTCTGTTCACCTCACCGGAGCACGCATTTTTTCTAAAATAGACCTGGTCCGCGGTTACCACCAAGTCCCAGTGCGCGCGGAGGACATACCCAAAACAGCGGTAATAACTCTGTTCAGCTTGTTGGAGTTCCTGCACATGCCATTCGGATTAAAAGGAGCGGCACAGACGTTCCAGCGCATGATGGACGCAGTGCTGCGCGATCTCCCGTTTGTGTTCGTCTACCTGGATGATATCCTGGTAGCCAGTGCATCTGAGGACGAACACGTAACCCACCTCAGGGTGGTTTTCCAGAGGTTGGAGGAGCACGGGTTAATAATCAACCCAGCGAAGTGCCAGTTCGGCGTGACACAGATTGATTTTCTGGGGCACCACGTCTCACCGAAGGGAGCGATACCCTTGCCCAATAAGGTGCGCGCTGTACTGAATTTTCCCCGGCCTCAGACGGTCAGGGAGCTGCAAGAATTTTTGGGGATGGTTAACTTTTATAACTGTTTCCTCCCCCGTGCAGCTCAACTCATGCAGCCATTGTTCGCCGTGCTCAAGAGATGGAAACCCGCAGATGAAGTCGAATGGACTCCGGAGCGAGAGCAGGCGTTCTCTAAGGTTAAAGCAGCCCTGGCAAATGCCGCACTGTTGGCGCACCCAGACCCGGCGGCCCGGATAGCACTCACCCCCGACGCCTCGGATATGGCCATAGGGGCCGTCGTGGAGCAACGTGTCGCCGGTTCTTGGCAGCCGCTCGCTTTTTTCAGCAGGGCTTTGTGCGACAGTGAGCGTAAATACAGCGCGTTTGACAGAGAGTTACTGGCTCTCCACCTGGCCATATGCCACTTCCAGTTCTGGCTGGAAGGGCGCAACTTCACCGCGTTTGTGGACCACAAGCCGCTGACGTTCGCGATGGCCAAGGTTTCGGAACCTTGGTCGGGCCGGCAGCAGAGACAGCTGGCCGCGATCTTGGAGTTTACGACCGATATTCAGCATGTGTCAGGTAAACTGAATGTGGTGGCGGACTGCCTCTCGCGCGCGGTGGTGGCCCCAGTCTGTGTAGGGATAGATTATACAGCCATGGCCGTAGAGCAGGTTGGCGATACAGACGTGCGCGCGCTCCAGTCTGGACCAACAGGGTTAAGGCTGGAGAGCAGAGTACTGCAAGACGGCAGCCCCCCCAATCTGCAACGTCTCCACGGGACGCCCGCGCCCGGTGGTCCCGATCGTGTGGCGCCGCAGTGCGTTCGAGTCAGTTCATGCTCTGGCGCACCCAGGAGTGTGCGCGTCAGTCAGAATGGTGGGAGCAAAATTCGTGTGGCCAGGCCTGCGCAAACAAGTGAAAGAGTGGGCTGCAACCTGTGTAGCATGCCAACGAGCCAAAGTACACAGACACACGAAGGCTCCTTTGAAGCCGTTTAGTATACCAGCTAAAAGATTCAACCACGTTCACGTGGACCTCGTGGGCCCCCTCCCACCGTCGCAGGGGTGCACGCACCTCCTGACAGTGGTGGACCGCACCACACGCTGGCCAGAAGCAGTCCCGCTGGTGGCAACCATGTCCGCGGACGTGGCGCGCGCTTTTTTGACAACATGGGTGGCGCGTTTTGGAATCCCGTCGGACATCACGTCCGATAGGGGCCCTCAGTTTGTTTCCGACCTGTGGTCCGCGATGGCCCACAGCCTGGGTGTCGCAATTCATCGCACAACTGCGTACAACCCACATGCCAATGGGTTATGCGAGTGCTTCCATAGGTCACTGAAAGCGGCGCTCAGGGCTTCGCTTACGGATGCAAACTGGGCAGACTGGTTGCCGTGGGGTTATTACCTCCGCCAGGAGGTTGTGTTTTTGCCGGGGTTTGTCTGTCTGTTTGTCTGTCTGTTGGTTAGCAAGATAACTCAAAAAGTTTTGGACGGATTTCGATGAAACTTTCAGGCATTGTTGGAAATGGTACAAGGAAGAACTGATTAAATTTTGGGGATGATCCGGATCACCGTCCACAAGAAAACCGCCATTATGGAAAATGCCATTTTCGTGAATAACTACTGAACCACTAATCCTATCATTGTCAATCCAATTGCTAGTCATTGTGGTCTATATTAACCATATATTCCATAACCTACATATGTTGAAGCATGTGGAAATGTTTGGTAATTACATATGTAAAGGACTTCACACCTCTGAAAGGACAAAGGGCTCTCACCCGCCGAGTGAAGAACAGAGACGTTCCCGGACGCGGCGGAGGAGACCGGAGGAGCCACCCTCACCCCCCAAGGCGAGGAGAGGAAATACCAAGACAATGGGGGGATTAAGATAATGAGGGATGTCAGCCTTTGTTATGCATGTCTTTTATTGTGTGCCAGTATAAAGTCAGTGAGCTGGAGACATTCTGCCTCTTTTCCCTTCTGCCACTCTCTGCACCAGATGAGACTTGTTAGAAGAGCTGATTATGCTGATTATTAAACTTGGTTTATAAATCAAATCGCCTCTTCATTTCCAAGCTCTTCTACAGTCATATGTTTTCATGGTCAAGGAATCTGAAAACATACACACAAACACTGTATGGGGGGAACTGTGGCCGCCATTATGGAAAAAAAACATTTTCGTTAATAACTACTGAGCCCCTAATCCTATCATTGTCAATCCAATTGCTAGTCATATGTTTTCATGGTCAAGGAATCTGAAAACGTACACACAAACACTGTATGGGCGGAACTGTGGCCGCCATTACGGAAAATGTAATTTTTGTGAATAACTACTGAACCACTAATCCTATCATTGTCAATCCAATTGCTAGTCATATGTTTTCATGGTCAAGGATTCTGAAAACGTACACACAAACACTGTATGGGGGAACTGTGGCGCTTGGCGGAGGTCTGCACTCTCCGAGTGCTTTTCTAGTTTGGGGTTGTGTTCCGCAACAAAAGAGGATTTGGAGGCTTCCCCGGCAGAGCTTGTTTTTTCTCAGCCACTGCGCCTGCCCGGGGAATTTTTGCCAGATAATCCTGCGCCAGACAACTGCCCGTCTCAGCGTTTACAGCAGAGTGCAGACACAGGCACGCTGCCCGGCCCATCACTGTTTTCCACGCGCTTTTGTGCCGAAAACTTTGAAGAACGCAGGGTTTATGTCCGTCAGGCACGATGCCCATCGCTCTCCATTGCGCCCACCCTATGATGGCCCGTTCAGAGTGCTGGAAACAGGGGAAAAGCATTTTTTGTTAGATTTTGGGGGGCATCGGGAGAAAATATGCATAGACAGACTTAAGCCCGCCTTTGTGGTGGCGGACAAGCAAGTGCTGCTGGCTCGGGCCCCTCGGCATGGAAGACCCCCACGGAGAGCTCCCCAGGCAAACGATTCACCAGGACAGCCACACGGGCAAAGTGGAGTCCCCCCCCCCCTCGCCACGGCCCACCCGCAGTCAGACACACCTCCAGCAGCCCCCCGCCGGCACAGAAACCCCGGTTACAGCAGATATGGGAGGAGACTGAAGCTCAAAAGGCATGTGGACTGAAACTCTGTCTGGGGGTGGTGGTGTAGGGGCTTGGGTGAGTCAGCAGACAGCGTCCCAGTCAGGATGCAGAGAATAAAGAGAGGTGGACAATAGCAAGGAGATCATGGGGAGTTTGGCAGGAAGAAGGAGCTGTGGGGGGTCAAGGGTGAATGTATTGTGATGTGAAATGTTATGCTTTGTGATGTGAAGTGTCGTGGAGATGTAAGACAAGCTGTGGATATAAAAGGAGAAACTGTGCTTAGCTGTTTATGCTTTTTGTGTATGACTGATGAGAGAGTGTAATAAACTTCGTCTGCTCGTAACCTTGCCTCCTCATTTCACATGCTCCACAACTTTCCACTTTCTAGCTTGGTGCTCAGCATAATAAAAGTAAAAAGTAAAAAGGGGGAAGTAAAAAGTTGTTTGTGGTGGCACCTTGTATGGCAGCGGCCCCTCTGATTCTAGATGTGATTAACATTGTAGATAGGAGAAACGTAATTTCGTTCTACTGTACATGATGGCTGTTTGGATTGAATGACAATAAAGTTGGCTTCTTCTTCTTCTGAACCATCTCTTAGTTATGCTGCCAATAGGTTTAGACAGCCGGGGGACCTCCAGCAATGCACAGGGCTTCACTCCTTTCTTCACTCTTAATGAAATATTTTTGCTGGTCATTAACATCTGTTTGATCTCTCCCATAGATAGAGTCCCCGTCATGCTGTTTGCTCTCTACATGTCTGTTCTTTTCTTCCTCTTCTCTATCCTCTCACCCCCAGCCAGTCGCAGCAGATGACTGCCCATTCCTGAGCCTGGTTCTGCTGGAGGTTTCTTCCTGTTAAAAGGGAATTTTTCCTCTCCACCATTGCCAAGTGCTTGCTCACAGGGGATCGCTTGATCACTGGGGCCTTTCTGCAATTGTGGGGTTTTCCCCTACAGTTGAAAGTGCTATGATATGACTGGTGTTGTGAAATGGTGCTATATAACTAAAGATGGTAAATAGCGTTCACTTATATAGCGCTTTTTCTCATCTCTAGATGACCAAAGCGCTTTATAGATCTTGCTATCCACCCATTCACACACACATTCACACACTGATGGTAGCGGAGCTGCCATGCACAGGCACTGGCCTGACCCACCAGGAGCAACTGGGGGTTCAAGGACACTCCGACATGCAGACTGCAGACAGAGTGGGAATTGAACCCCTGACCCTCTGAGTAGTAGTTAGCCACACTACACCTTCTTGCAAGTTCAACTGAATAGTAGATTCTCATGTCATGTTAAAGTCAAGTTTGTTTGTTTTTTGTTGTTGTTGCTTTTTTTTTTGTCAATGCAGTCACAGAAATCTCTAGTCCACAAATTTGCTACTTGAAGGTGCGGTTTGAAATTTTTAAAGTAACTTAGCAAATAAATCCAACAAAACCTTTCTAGATGTTTTATTAAGTGATCTTAAAGGGAACTATACACCTCTGGCTTTCTGTTTACATATTGTAGAAAACAGGAAGTGTGACATGCCAGTAGGGGGGAGTTTCTAATGCAGACCGTAACCATTCAACCCATTTAATGGCGGGGAAAAAAAAAAACTAAACTAAAAGAGATGCTGCTATCCCAGCACTGATAACAACTATCTACACTTTCAGGCAAATCAAAAATCAAAGAAAAAGGAAAAGAAAAAAGTGACCCCAAAACATTATAACTAAAGCAACTCATGCGCTTTTTGGGTGGTGGTGGTGGTGTTACAGGAATAAATACACTGAAGTGAAAAATTCTATCAATGTATAGAACTTTGACATTTGCTTTAGGTAAAGCTTGAATCAGACTTTATTATGACTCCCATAGACAGGCGAGCAACTAACTGCTGTAGTTTTGGTTTGGATTGTGTTGGTGTATTATGTTGAACAAATAACAGCATTTTGCTAAACAAACCTAAAAGTTCATGGCAGCTAAAAAGTACAATTTAGTTTCATGTGGCTGCAGTGATGTGGTGTTAGTAATCAAACTATGACAGATACCAGAATTTTAATGGCCCACAGGTTGGCATAAAAAAACAATAGGACATAAAGGCACTCTGACGACAACTGTGAAGAAATACAATCTCTGTTCACATGTATTGAATGCACATTCAATTACAGACACTGTATATGCATAGAGACAATCAAAACAGTACCTGACACTAAATCTGACTGATGTAATTTGACTCAAATCCCCACCTACAGCAATATAAAAATCAAATATCAAACAGGTTTATTATACTTAATAATGCTAAATTAGCACTTTCATTGAGGTGTTTGAGAACCTCATAAATGACTGAAATGAAAAGCAGAAAATCAGTCCTCAGCTCCAAATAATGTTGAGATCAGACCACACAATATGTTTGCATTTTATAATAATGACCACTGTGTTACCTTTTTGTCAAGAGCATCACTTAATCCTACAATATGCAATATTTCCCTCCATCTTTGAAAGGTCCAAAATAAGTAAACTGCATTGTCATGTTTTTTATTTGTCTTTTTATCTTAAACTTTCATTTACACTTCCCTTTTGTTAGTTTAGAGATATCATTTTGAGCTTTGTGGGGTGTCTTTTTGGGGCAGAAATAAATATTAGCCTGAATAAATTGTTTTACTTCAAGGCAACACTAGTTCACCTGCTAGATATGAAACAAAAATACCTAAAAAAAAAAAAAATACAGCAACACTGTTTAGAGCCATAACATTGCCACAGTAACACAGTTTTGTCAAAATCTTATGACTGATATACCTGATAAATTAGGTTGTCATTTTGAAATGAATCTACAAGCTAACAATGGAAATCTCTGCCAGTCATGCAGTGCATCTAAGTTACAGCTTACTGGCATCATTTGAAATAAAATCACAAAGGGGGTGGGGGGTGATCCGGGGCCCAGGTATTAAGGCAAAGACCAAACAAAAACTCCTGCAAATCAGAAGATCTCAGGTTTGACTTCTGGCCCATGTGGACATTTGTTGCCACTCCACTAAACTACTATTCTATCTAATAAAAGTAAAAATGCCATCCAAAAAATATTATAAGGGAAAAAAATCATATGTGAAAGGAAATGATGGTTAGATAACTTGTCAAACACTGTTAACCACTTGCACTCCGGGCAATTTTCCTAAAAATGCCAAAAAATAACGTGCCCAAAGTAAATCGAAAGCTGTTATTCAACCCTTTGCAGCATCTTCATGGGGTTGGTCTCATTTAAAAGAAAACACTTTGAATTTTTTGGCAAAAAAAACATAATCTCTCTACGTGCTCCGGCCACTGAGTTACAGTCATCTAAACATACTGAACTTGAAGAAAAAAAAATTGGACACAGTGTTTTTTTGGATACAAATGCTTGTAAATAACACACAGCTGTCCGATCCGGCTGGAAAATGCAACAGAAATATAGAACCAAGTGTTATCCAGCTGAGATCCAAATTTGGTAACAATACCACAAAAAATGAATATTTTACACAGCTTTGTTCTCAGGCTGTTCCCAGGCGTTTTGGAACTGTGCCAAATTGTGCCAAATGGCACAGTTTGGAAAAACGTCTGTAACTTTTGAATAATTCAATGTAGAAGCTTCATTTTAGGCTCTAATGAAAGGTCACACTCAGGGCTGTGTCTGTGTGTGTGTGTGTGGGCGGGGGGTCGTTCCCCGCCCCCCCGCTACCAAGGACCAAATTCGGCCCTCGCTACATGACGGATTACACGCCTTGCATGTTTTCACAGCGGCTCCCCCCCCCCCCCCTCGCTACTGTGTGTGTGTGTGTGGGGGGGAAACCGTGAACGGACCGTGAACGCCCCCCCCCTCGCTACAGAAGAGGGCCATCGCTACATGATGGAATAGACTGATATGCTTCCCCCCCGCGGACCGGGGGGGGGGGGGGGGAAGCATATCAGTCGATAAACTAACCGTTTATCGCGGCGCACGCACTTCGTACTAAGTGCGCAGTACAGTTGTAATTTACCGATCGGTCAAAAGTCATTTTTGGATTACAGTTTTCAGGGATAAATAATAATTTAGCTTATAACACCTTACCTCTTCAAAGCAGCAGAGTCGCGGCGAACATCTCTTCCCCCATTGTCAAGACGAACGCGACGCTGCTCCGCTCGTGGATCCCGATCAACATAATTCCATTATTGCCGTTTTGGCGAATGATTTACGACTTTTGTCGTCGGCCTCCGTCTATTCTTCTGGAATGAGTGCAGGTCCCACTTGTGGGTGTTCTCCATGCTGCTGGGTGAGCCTGGGTCTGTAGTAGATTTGTCCAGAGTCCTTTGTTTTCATCTGTTGCAACAGTAAATCTGTCTTCACCCAGCCAGAATTTCTGTGCTTCAATTGGCTCCTGCGTTCACAGTAGGCGGGTCCTCCTTCCTAGATTTTCATTCATTGGTTCTTCAAGGTTTCAGAAACCCAATTCAAGGCTCTTATTAGTCGAATGAGAGGTCAATCAGATGAACTAATCTGTTCACAGCTGTGTTTGCAGATTTTTTTTTCAGTGGCACTTGGAGGGCACACCACCTACACCACCACCATCAATATCCTTATCATGCGTCATGCGCACGAGGGCGCACGAGCGCGCTCTCGTGCGCCCTCATGCGTCATAGGACGCAGAGACTTGCCCGCCCGCGGAACAACGGAGCGCAAGTGGTTAATTATAAAAATATAGGAGTACACTGTAGTTCTTGGCAAAAAGGTGCTATAGTTCCTTCTGCTGTTTTTGTATTTTGTACTGCTGACCCCTAAAACATACTATGATCTTAGTATAGTCATAAATGCCCAGATCAAACTTACTAAAACTACCCAGTTATTATTGGAAAAAATGTAGTTCTGCTGAATGTGAAAGTGATTTGTAGTAGAAAGAAAATGTTATTCTATGCGGCAATGTGGAGAAAATTAAAACCCCACTTTGATATTTTTCTAAAATTAAACTTAAAAAGTTATTCAAAATCAAGGCCATAATCATGCTGATATGGTGTGGTGTGGTCTCACCATTAGACTGTACTGGTTCTGATCCGAGCCACGGGACTTTAGATCAGATCTGAAATGTAAAAGTTACCACAACAGAAAAAAGATTAATGGAAACAGTTTTTTCAAGAGTGTAATCAAACATCCCATCTCCCACCCTTAGGTCCTCTATAAGCCGCCCCTTCTGCCCTGAAAATCATTCTTTGATTCAGTGGCGTCTCAGGAGTTTGGAGAAGAATCCAGGAGAAGACGGCTTGTCGGTCTGCACCTTCTCTTGGTCTTTGGTCTTCTTCTCTCTGAGCCCCAGCCCCCCCTCCAGTTGCTCCAGCTCTGACTGGTCCAGCAGCTCAAAGTCCTCCACCTCGCTGTCTGACTCCTCGGCCAGCTCCAGCAGTCTGCTTGGCTCCTGAAGTCTCATCTGCTCGTGGTCTTCACTAGGTACCATGAAGCCGACCGCTGCTTCTATCCTCTCCTGGATGACGGCTGTGACTGCAGCGGCGATAACTTCACCTGTCATCTGGTTGACCAATTCAAGGGTTTTGTCAACTGGTTCGTCTCTTTGAGGAGGAATGGGCCCTTGCTTGGATTTGTTTGGGCACTGGGGCTGCAGATGAGGCGAAGGAAGGCCAAGGCTCAGATCATCATCATCATCACCATTGGTGGTCGCACCGTTGTCGAGTGAAGGGAATTCAGGGAGGCCACCAGTGAATACTTCTTCTCTGTCGAGGTCTGTGTATTTGAAGGAAAATAAATGTTTTGTGAAACCACACATTGACGAAGAAAAAAGCATAAACTTTTGTATTAACAGGAAGTACAAAGATGTAGAAAATTAACCAATTTTTATACAGTTTATGGAGTAGGACAGAGTGAAGAGGACAAATATACCTTCAGAGTTCTCGGTCTGCGGCGTGTGCCCCTCTGACAGGTTGAAAGTACCGTTGTCCGTCCATGTCACATCAGACACCTCTGTGTCCGACACAGACATTTCTTTGCACACTGTGGAGTCGAGCTGGATTGGGGAAACACATGGAGATACAGTTGGTGACAGTCGAACTGACACTGGACTCGCCAAGGGGACTGCTGGGACATGCTTACATTTTTAAATGCATATAACTCTCTTAAAAGTTACTGTATGTAAGAATCAGAAACCTTGATTTTAGTGACACCTTGTGGTCACCCAAGTGAACTGCACCCTCATTCACTTAGGTAGCCTCAGCTACTTTTGTAGGAACTACAACTATCAAACCTCTTTAGAAATAAAGGGAGTGAATGGGGCTACAGTTCACTTCATGGCCACAAGCTGTCAGTAAAATCAGAAGTTCCAAAAGCTCCATACCGCACCTTTAAAATAATATTAAAAGGATGAGTTATTTTGAGTAAATACTTTCTGATGTTACAGGAAGCATTTTGGCAGCCACGTTTCCATCAGTCGGCCCCAGGGCAGCTGTGGCTACAGAGGTAGCTTACCACTACCACTGTCTGTGGATTGAATGGGCTCATTGAATGGGCTCATTGTACAGCACTTTGGGTGTATAAATACAATCATTATTATTATTATTATTATTATTACTTTCATTTTAAAAGAAACAGCTCTGGAATGTGGTTTATATAACTGGGAGCAGAGACAGAGGTGGATTTTAATTAAATCACCCTTTATTGTCATTCAACTGTACAACCAATCATGTACAGTAGAACGAGATTGTGTTTTACCTATCTACTGTGTTAATCACACACACCCCAAGTGTAGAATCAGAGGGCCGCTGCCATGCAAGGCGCCGCCACAAATTTCCCTCCTCCATTCCATTATTGCTGAGCACCAAGCTGGACGGCAGGAAGTTCCACTTTTATACGGTCTTTGGCATGACCCGGCAGATATTTGAAACCCTGCCTCCCGGGTGTGGGGCAGATGCTGTAATTAAGGGATCTCCTACAGGCAGCTCTGGAGCCACATATGGCTCTTTTGCACATAACCAGTGTGTGGCTCTGAAAACCCCCCACCACATCTTAAAAGGAAAAAAAAAATTAATGAAGAGAAAAGTCAATAATTTATGAAAACATATTTGCAAAATTAATAAGAAAAAGTTAATTTATGAAGATAATGTTACACAATTATAAAAAAAATGCAAATTTATAAGAAATGTTTGAACTTAAATGGAAAAGTTACAAATTTATAAAAAAAACCCAAAATAAATCTCTAATAAAAAGTCACAGACTCATCACAGAAAAGGTATTTTAAAGGAACTTCTCTTGATGGAACTTCTTTGCAGTGGTTTAAATTTTATTTATCTGACACAGTAGGTTCCAGTTTGTTCATGTCAATAATGAGCTTTCTTCAAATTCAAAGCTTAGTCACGGAGTTCCACAGGGATCGGTGTTAGGTCCTATTCTTTTTAGTTTGTATACAGTTGTGCTCATAAGTTTACATACCCTGGCGGAATTTGTGATTTTTGGCGATTTTTCAGAGAATATGAATGATAATACAAAAACTTTTTTTTCACTCATAGTTAGTGGTTGGGTGAAGCCATTTATTACCAAATAACTGTGTTTGGTCTTTTTAAATCACAGTGAATACAGAAACTACCCAAATGACCCTGATTAAAAGTTTACATACCCAAGTTCTTAATACTGTGTCTTGCCACCTTTACCATCAACGACAGGTTGAAGTCTTTTGCGGTAGTTGTGAATGAGGCACTTTATTTTCTCAGATGGTAAAGCTACCCATTGTTCTTGACAAAAAGCCTCCAGTTCCTGTAAATTCTTGGGCTGTTTTTCATGAACTGCACGCATGAGATCTCTCCAAAGCGGCTCAATGATACTGAGATCAGGAGACTGAGATGGCCACTCCAGAACCTTCACTTTTTTCTGCTGTAGCCAACGACAGGTTGACTTGTTCTTGTGTTTTGGATCATTGTCATGTTGGAATGTCCAAGTGCATCCCATGTGCAGCATCTGGGCTGATGAGTGCAAATTTTCTTCCAGTACTTTCTGAGAACATGCTGCATTCATCTTGCCATCAATTCTGACCAAGTTCCCTGTGCCTTTGTAACACACATCCCCATAACATCAGCGATCCACCTCCATGTTTCACAGTAGGGATGGTGTACTTTTCATCATAGGCCTTGTTGACTCCTCTCCAAATGTAGCATTTATGGCTGTGGCCAAAAAGTTCAATTTTGGTCTCATCTCTCCAAATAACTTTGTTACAGAAGTTTTGAGGCTTGTCTCTCGGCTGTTTGACATATTGTAAGCAGGGTGCTTTGTGGCATTGGCGTAGTAATGGCTTTCTTCTGGCGACTTGACCATGCAGCCCATTTTTCTTGAAGTGCCTCCTTATTGTGCATCTTGAAACAGCCAAACCACTTTTTCAGAGAGTCCTGTATGTCAGCTGAAGTTATTTGAGGGTTTTTCTTTGCATCCCAAACAATTTTCCTGGCAGATATGGCAGAAATTTTTGTTGGTCTACCTGACCATGGCTTGGTTTCAACAGAATCCCTCATTTTCCTCTTCTTAATTAGAGTTTGAACACTGCTGATTTGCATTCTCAATTCCTTGGATATCTTTTTATATCCTTTTTCTGTTTTATAAAGTTCAGCTATCTTCTCTCGCAGGTCCTTTGATAATTCTTTTGCCTTCCCCATGGCTCAGAATCCAGCAACGTCAGTGCAGCACTGAATGAAACATTCAGGGGTCTGTCAGGAGCCCCGAAACTCAATGACTTTTTATACACACACAAATTACAAGTAAACAGATCACAGGTGAGGATGGTTACCTTTAGTAGCTTAGAAAGCACTGTAAACATTTTCATTGTTATGCAGATGACACACAATTATACCTGTCAATGAAGCCAGATGATAGTCATCAGTTAGCCAAGTTAGAGGTCTGTCTTAAGGAAACTAAAGCTTGGATGACTTGTAATTTCATGCTATTAAATTCAGATAAGACTGAAGTCATTCTAGTTGGTCCAAAAAACCTTAGAAATACCTTTCCAAATCAAACTCTTAGTTTGGATGCGGTTAGTCTTTCTCTTAATAGTTCTGTGAGGAACCTTGGGAGTTATTTTTGATCAAGATCTGTTTTTCAATTCACATACTAAATTTGTTTCTAAGACTGCCTTCTATCATTTGCGTAATATTGCCAAGATAAGGAGCATCTTGTCTCAGAGTGATGCTGAGAAACTAATCCACGCTTTTGTTAGCTCTAGATTAGATTATTGTGACTCTTTATTATCAGGCTGTCCTAAAACATCTCTAAAAAGTCTTCAGTTGACCAAAAATGCTGCAGCTAGAGTTCCCCCCCCCCTTTTTTTTGACAACATTGGAAGAATAATTATTACAACACCCTTTTTTTTAAGTGAAAGAAAAAGAGAATTAAAGAAAGAACAAAAAAACAAACACAAAACAAAACAAGAAAAAACAAAAAACAAAAACAAACAAAAGAACAATAAATAAATAAAAATAAAAGGACATCTGAGTAGCATTGGAACAAAGAGAGGTGCCATTATTGAAATGGTATTTGTCAAGGATTAGATCTGATGGAAGACACATATGCGATCCAGGGTTGCCAGAAGTTCAAGAACCCATCCATGTCCTGTCTCAGTGCGAATGTCAACTTTTCCATCGAGTAAATGTCTTGAATCACGTTAATCCAATCTTCAGGTGTAGGACAATCCTTCAACATCCATTTTTAAGTTAGAGCTTTTTTACTTGCCAATATTAAAACAGTGAATAAGTATTTTTCTCCTCGTCTTTCCAGTGATTTCGGTAGTAAACCCAAATACAAAGTTACAAAAGAAAAGGGGACTGTTATTTTGAATATTTTCCCCAATATTGTCTGTACATTGGTCCAATATTGGTGGATAACTGGGCATGACCAAAACACATGAAAATGATTTGCAGTCTCTTCACCACACAAGCGCCAACAATTCAACCCCTTACAAGTATATTTGTTTTGTGCAGGTGTTCTGAAAAATCTTACCAAATTTTTCCATCCAAATTCTCTCCACTGCAGGGATGAGGTACTTTTCCATTGTTGGTTATTTAGCTTTTCCCATATTTCCAGTTTTAAAGTGAAATTCCCCTCTTTTTCCCATCTCCCTTTTATATATGATGTGTTGTCTCCTTTTAAGTCTTGAAGACCTTGGTATATTTTAGAGATGTATCTGATCCCTGGGATCCCTTTATATGCCATTAAGAAGACCTTCAGAACACCTGACTTGGCCCTTTCCAAATCCTCCTTTTTAAGTATTGTGTTTATGTGGTGTCTAAGCTGAAAGAACCTGTAAAGGTCTTGATTTGTTAGACCTTGTTTTTTCAAATCTTCAAAACTTCTTAAAATTTGCCCTTTAAAAAAATCGTAATATTTTATCAGTCCGTTCTCTTTCCACTTTTTAAATCTAGTGTCTGTTTTATTAAGAGTAAAGTCTTGATCATAGGCAATCCATTGCAGTAATCGATAGGGTTCTTTAGTTTGATTCTCTCTGACTATCTTAAACCAAATTTTTAGCGGGGTCTCTATCCACGGGTTAGTGTTATTCAAAAGTTTAGGTAAGGCATTGTTCCTTATTATTGCCTGTAGGGGGATGTCACTTGTTATTTGGCATTCCATCTCCTTCCATTGTGCAGTGTAGACTGGGTTACATATCTCTACTAAAGTTTTAATTTGTGCGGCTTTAAAATAGTCCCTGATATTTGGCAGCGCGAGCCCACCTTTGTCTTTGTTTAGCTGTAGGGTTCTATATCTGATTGTAGGTCTCTTGCCCTGCCATATGAATCTTGAGATCCTTCTGTCCAGTTCTTGCCATGTTTTTTTTGGGAGGTTCTACCGGTATTGTTTGGAAAAGGTATAGAAGACGTGGAAGTATATTCATTTTGACTGCTTCAATTCTTTGTGCGGTACCCAAGAATGGTATCATATTCCATCTTGCTAGGTCAGATTTTATTTTTGCCATCAGTGGATCATAGTTTAGTGTTATAATTTTGTTGAGTTGTTTCGGGATATTGACCCCCAGATATTTCATAGATTCCATCTCCCTGTTAGTTTTGAGTTTGCTTAGTAAATATTGATTTGGGTCATAGTTGAATGTTAAAACTTGGGTTTTATGCATGTTTAATTTGTACCCCGATAGATCTTCATACTCTGAAAAAACTGAGATTAGTTCTGGAAAAGAGGTGTCCGGCTGCCCCAGGTATATTAAAATGTCATCAGCAAAGAGTGCTATTTTGTGTTCCTTCTGACCAAGTGTAATACCTCAAATTTTTTGATTCTGTCTTATCCATTGGCTCAGAGGTTCTATGAAGATTGCAAAGAGCAGTGGAGACAAGGGCCAGCCCTGACGACATCCTCTTTCCAGTTCAAAAGATGATGATAATTTACCGTTAATCCTTATTTTAGCTGTTTGTTTTTTATATAATGCCTGGATAGTTCTAATGAAGTTGTTATGAAAATTGAAACTGGATAAGATTCTATATAGGAAAGAACAGTCAACCGAATCAAATGCTTTTTCAGCATCTAATCCCAATATGGCTGCATTTAAGTTATATTTTTTTATATGATGAATTATGTGTAAAGTGTGTCTAATGTTGTCTTGTGTCTGTCTTTGTCTTATAAAACCTGTTTGGTCTAAATGAATTAAGTCTGTCAGTATATTTTCTAACCTTTTGGCAAGGATAGTGGTAAAAAGCTTATAGTCCTGATTTAACACACTGATTGGTCTGTAGTTGGAGCAGTCTAGTTTATCCTTTTCAGGTTTAGGTATGACTGCAATGACCCCTTATCTCCAGGAGGGGGGATTTCCACTGTGTGGAGGACATAATTAAATGTTTTCAGGAGGAGAGGAGATAGTTGCTGTTTAAAGGTTTTGTACCTCTGCTGTATAGCCATCTGCTCCTGGGGATTTGTTAGCTTTAAGTTTCATAATTGCTTTTTCTAATTCTTTAGGTTGTATTTCTGACAGTAGTGTTTTATTTTGTGACTCAGTAAGTTGGGGAAGGTTTAATGTGTTTAGGAATGTTTCGGATGCGTTTTTATGTTTTTTGAGGGAGTACAAGTTCTTATAGTAGTGCTCGAAGCTTTTAAGAATATCCTGAATTCTAAATTTTATTTCCTTTGATACTGGGTCTCTGATTTTGTAGACTGCTCTCTCCGTTTGTTGTTTCCTCAATTTATACGTTAGCAATTTTGCCGATTTGCTGCCTGTTTCATAGTATTTTTGTTTCAGAAATGTAAGTTTCTTCTGGATTTCTGTTGTGTAGATCTCATTTATTTGTTTTGTAATTTCCTTAATTTTGAGTGAGTCATTAGAATGAGTGTTATCTTTGTGCTCTTTTTCTAGGTTCTTAAGTTCTGACTCTAATGTGATTAGTTTTTCTTGTCTCAGTTTCTTTTGGATTGCCAGTTTTGCGATAATCTTTCCCCTTATTACAGCTTTGCATGCGTCCCACAGTATTAAAGGGGATACTTCTCCATTGTCATTTTCTTCCAAATATCTGAGAATATCTGATTCCAATTCATCTTTCAGTGGTCCTTTCAGCACATTTGAATTTAACCTCTAAGAAAATGTATTATTTGTGTATTTTTGGATACTTAAGTCCATATAGATCGGACTGTGGTCAGAGAGATCCATCAGTCCTATTTTACATGTTTTTACTCTTCCAATGTCTCTATTAAACATAAAAAAATAGTCAATCCTTGAGTATGATGAATGTGGTGCTGAGTAAAATGTATAATCTTTTACACTGGGGTTGAATTCCCTCCACACGTCACAGATTCCCATTTCTTTTAGTAGCATCCGAGTTTTTCTACTTTGAGTGTTATTTTGATGTGGAGAATTACCTGATGCATCCCAGTATGGATTCAGTCTTAGATTGAAGTCTCCACCACATATCACTAAACCTTGGGCTTTAGTTATCATTAGGTCAAATACATTTTTATAAAATTTCCAGTTAGCCCCTGGAGGTGCATATACAATTCAGCAGGGTGATATCTTCTCCCTCTAGCCGCCCAAGTACCATACTGTATCTCCCTTCTTTATCTTTGTGTTCTGATTTTTTTTCAAATATAATTTTGGTTGACATCAATGTCGCTACCCCCCTCCTCCTCCCTGACTTATATGAAGATGAAGAGATCATTTTAAACCCTTGTCTATTGAGCTTAGTGTGCTCCACGTCTGTTAGGTGGGTTTCCTGTAAAAATATTATTCCTGCTTTGTCTTTTTTCATTTTGCCTAGAATCTTGGATCTTTTAACTGGATTCAGGATCCCTTTAACATTATATGAGATTATTTTGGTTACACCCTGTTTCTCCATTGTGTTGTCTTATTTAGTATAACAGTGTGGTGGCCCTCTTTTATGCTACTCAGAAACTGAAAGAATATTAAGAACATAAAAAACATTAAGAACATAGTATATAAAACTTTAAAACAAAAAACTGATGGACTTCCAGGAAGATGGCGGAGAGACATAACGCTTAAACAGAGAGCTCTCCCTAGCCGGATTAAAAATCATCGGTAAATGGCCAACTCGACATAAGCGGATCAATAAACTAAGGGATGAAAACACGAAGGAGCCGGGCACAAGGACAAAAGCAGAGTAAAATTAAAGAATTCCTCTTCAACAACGCAGGAGAAACCGCTGAACACGGGGCCCAAAAAAACGAGGTGACCGCAGCAGAGAAAATGGAAGACACACTCGATACCATGAACACTGGCATCGCCAGTTTGGGTAAAGAGTTGAGAGACTTCAAACGGCAGCTACAACAGGATTTAGCGGCTCTTAAGGAGGAGCTGAAAAAAGAGATTAAGGAAGAAATTATGGGCCTCCGAAGAGAAATGGAGCGCAAGCTAGCAGAAAACATGGAGGAGCTGCGCTCCCAGCGGGCGTGTATGACAGAAGCGCAGGCCCGAATATCAGAGCTGGAAGATTGGAATAGCGAGGCAAGCGAACAGCTGCAGACCCTGACGGCACAAATGCAGAGGATGCAGGAGAAAGTAACCGACTTGGAGAGCAGGTCCAGACGGGGCAATATACGCATCTTCGGGATCCCGGAGGGCATTGAAGGCAACTCGATGACGAAATTCATGGATCAGTTCTTAAAAAAAGAGCTGGAACTGCCCAGCGAAGCGGATCTGCAGATTCAACGAGCGCACAGAGCCTCGGCACAGAACCCGAACCCACGCTCTACACCCAGGTCAGTTGTGGTAAACTTTCTGAAATATGATGTAAAGGAAAGAATCCTGACACGAGCGTGGAAAAAAAAGATACAAATCGGCGACAAGCAGATATTCTTTGATCATGACTACCCGGCGGAAATTGTGCAGCAGCGGAAGAAATATGCCAACATTAAAAAAACGCTGAAAGAAAAAAAAATTAGATTCCAAACGCCGCTAACGAAGATGAGGATTCATTGGGAGAACGGCGTAAGAACCTACAACACAGCCAGAGAGGCAGCGCAGGACATGATGGAGCGGGGCCTTGAGGTGTACGTGCCGGAGGAAACGGTAGGAGCAGCGGAGGCCCTGAACGCATCACGACAGCCGGAGTGGAGGCGAGTGAACGGCAAAAGACGGGGGGAGACGTGGCGCAGCGGGCCCAGGAAAGACTACAAGGCTTTCAACTGAAAGCCTAGATTATAACAAAGATTAAGAAAGACACAGAAGAAATGAAGGCCAAGAAGACAAGGTAAAAGAGAAACAGACGGCTAGGAGAGGTTTAAGTGATATTTGTTGGACATTTCTAGACTAATGACTATTTCTTGGATAGTAAATATAGGTCTAGGGAGGGCCCTACACTCGGTGAGGACAATCCCTCCACCCACCAACAGGGACCAGTGGGCAGAAGAAAGGCCCAAAGTACGGAGGTCGAGATTTTTTAATGTGTTTTTATATAAATATGTGTTATTTTTGTTGTTAAAGGGGCTAGGAGCACAAGTTAAAAAAATGGAAAAACATGATTATGGGTAAAAATCTTAAGATAATAACACTAAACGTGAATGGTCTGAACTCACCTGTTAAAAGGGAAAGAATAATAAGAAAATTCAAGAAAGAAAAAGCCGAAATTATATTTATGCAAGAGACACATTTGAGCAAGACAGAACATGTGAAACTAAAGAGATTTGGCTATAAGAACTCCTACTACAGTTCATTTAAGGGAGGAACTAAAAGGGGGGTTATGATACTAATCTCAAATAAAATACAATTTGAATGTGAACAGGAAATCCAGGATAAAGAAGGCAGGTATGTAATAATAAAGGGTAGCATAGATGGAATGCAGATCACATTAGTGAGCATCTATGCCCCACCAGAAAGTGACAAGGGTTTTTTTCAACATCTGTTTGATCTCATAGCAACACACAGTGAAGGAGTCCTAATTTGTGGAGGAGACTTAAATGCTGTCATGGATCATGAAATTGATTCAACAAGTGTTAAGAAGACAAAAAAACATGTAACAAAATTCATAAGAACCTCACTGGCAGAAATGGGTATGGTAGACATTTGGAGGGACCTGCACCCACTCGAAAAAGACTATACACATTATTCAGCAGTCCATAAAGTACACTCTAGAATAGATTACTTCCTTATGAATGAAGATGACAGACACAGGGTGAGAAATTGTTGGATTGGAGGGGCAGAAATATCAGATCATAATCCTATATACATGGAAATAAATTTAAACAATAGAAAACGACAAACAACATGGAAACTTAATGTAGGACTGTTAAATGATGATAAAATGAAAGAAAGAATAAAAGTAAACATAAATGAATATATCCAAGAGAATGACAATGAAGAAGTGGACCCAACAATACTATGGGATGCACTAAAAGCCGTGTTAAGAGGTAAATTAATTGTTGAAACAGGAAAGGCAAATAAGACTAAACTGGAAGCGTATGAACAAAGATGTGAGAGACTGAGGGAATTAGAACATAAACATCAAAGCACAAATGACCCAAAAATATATCAAGAAATTAAAGAAGAAAAAATAAAGATAAAAGAAACACAAATGGATGAAATTGAAAGGAAAAATAGATATCTAAAGCAAAAATATTATGAAACGGGACCAAAAGCCACAAAACTGCTGGCAAAACGGTTAAGAAAACAACAAACAATGAATAATGTATATAAGATTAAAGACTCCACCACAAATAAAACCACAGTTAACCCAGAAAACATCGAAGAAATATTCCATAATTTCTACCAAGAACTATACTCGCAACCTGAAGAAACAAATACTAAAGATATTAAAAAATTTCTATGCACATTGGACTTGCCATCAATAGGAAATCAACAAAATGAAAAGCTAACAGCAGAAATAACAACACAAGAGATTAGAGATGTGATTAAGTCACTTAAAAACGGTAAATCACCAGGTAGTGATGGATACCCATCTGAGTTTTATAAACTGTTTATAGAAGAACTCACGCCACAGCTTCTAAAGTCATTTAATTGGACGTTGAACAACAACAAAATACCTCCATCATGGAACGAAGCCATTATTTCAGTCATTTTAAAGCCAGGGAAAGATAGAGAACAATGCGGAAACTATAGGCCAATCTCTTTATTAAATGTGGATTATAAAATATATACAACAATTATATGTAAACGAATAAAGACATTCTTGACGGAATTGATAGAAGATGACCAAACTGGTTTCATAGAGGGACGCCAAACACATGACAATATCAGGAGAACAATACATATAATTAATCAAATACATAAAGAAAAGAAAAGCGCAGTAATAATGAGTTTAGACGCAGAAAAAGCATTTGACAGGGTTAACTGGAAATTCCTATATAGTGTGCTGGAACGCTTTGGATTTAACGAAAAATCAGTACAATGCATAAGGACACTGTATCAAGAACCTGTGGCAAGAATCAAGATAAACGGTAGCTTAACAGACAAAGTAAATATACAAAGATCAACTAGGCAGGGATGCTGCTTATCGCCCACCTTGTTTGCTCTGTTCATAGAGCCACTGGCTCAAGCGATACGACAAAATAAGAAATTAAAAGGTGTAACAATAAAGGGGGCGGAACACAAGATTGGGCTATTTGCAGACGATATTATAGTTTACCTTGAACAACCAGATGACTCAATAATGGAAATGATGAACTTGATAGAAAATTTTGGAAAATTATCAGGATACAAGATAAACATAACAAAAACACAAATACTGACATTCCACTATAACCCTCTAAACCAGATAACTGATAAGATCAAACTAAACTGGAAACAAAAAGAAATAAAATACCTTGGAGTGAACATACCTAAAGATCTAAGCAAAATCTATAAAGCAAACTATGATAGGTTGGAACAAGAAATAAAAAAAGATATTGATAGATGGTCAATCTTAAATATGGATCTGAATTCAAAAATTGAGACAGTCAAAATCAGCATACAACCTAGATTACTTTACCTCTTCCAGGCTATACCAACAGAGATTCCAGATGCCCAATTCTCAAAGTGGGACAGGATGATATCGAGATTTGTTTGGGGAGGTAAAAAACCAAGAGTGAAATATAAAACTCTCCAGTTACCAAAAGAGAAAGGAGGCATGGGCCTACCGAGTCTAAAGGAATATTACTACTCAGCACAAATAAGATATATCATATGTTGGTGCGACGAGGGATATGAGGCAAAATGGAAAGAAATGGAAAAGGAAATTGAGGGACTCCCAGTACAAAGCATAATAGGAGATAAAGATGCATATAAGCAAATCAAACAAATAGACCCAATCACTAAATTTACTTTAGAACTGTGGTATAAAATAGTACAAAAGTATAATATAAAGGAAGACATAAAACTATTGAAATGGGTAGCATTTGACAGTCAGTTTGAACCGGCAAAACAAGATAGGGGATACAAAAATCTGGTGAACAAGGGAATCACAGCATGGGGCAATATCGGAAAAAAAGATCTCGGGAGCTTTGTAAACATCAGGAGAAAATTTAAACTAGAAAGATCGGAATTCTTCAGATATCTGCAGATGAGAGACTATTATATGAAGAAGATTAGGCATAACCTCCAAACAGATGTGAGCGAGATTATACAATTCATTTTAAGCTCATATACAGGAAATAAAACAAGAATTATTTCAAAGCTATATCAGAAACTTATGGCAAACAATCATTCAAGTAACTATATAAAGGAGAAATGGGAGAAAGAGCTCAATTTAAACATAACAGAAGAAAGCTGGCAGGAAATATGGAAAACACAACACACGTCAACAAATTCAAGAACATGGAGGGAATTTGGATGGAAAAACCTGATTTGCTTTTTCATTACACCACAGATTCAAGGAAAGTATACAAATACCCAATCTATATGCTGGAGGGGATGTGGGGCTCAAAATGCAGACCACTCGCATATGTTTTGGAAATGCTGCAAAATCTCATCATTCTGGAAATCTATACATGTGACAATACAGAGGATATTAGGATATAATATACCAATGAACTGTAACTTGATGTACCTATGTGATCTTAAAAAAGACAATGTTATACAGGCTGAGGACAGATATCTAGTTAAAATCTTGTTGATTGCATGTAAAAAAACAATCACAAAAAAATGGCGATCAGAAGTTCTTCCTGACCAAGAGCAATGGACTGACATTATTGAGGACATACGTATGATGGAAAAACTAACATATCGACAAAGAATGCAAGAAGGACTATGGGAAAAAAAATGGTGGAAATGGACACACTACAAAGTGCAACAACGAGACAGATATTGAAAGAATAACCAAAGACGCTGGAAAAACCAGAAGAATTAAGAGATGGAAACTAAAAACTTGATGCTCCAACATTTGTCCCCCCCCCCCTTTTTTTTTTTTTTTTTCTCCTTTTTCTTTTTTACTCTAGCCCCTTTGTTTTTTTTTAAATGTAGACTGTGATCTGAATGCAATATATATAATGAAAAATGAATAAAAATCTTAAGTTACAAAAAAAACAAAAAACTGATAAAAGAACTTTCTGAGCTGAGGTCTTTTTAGTGACCTTAGAAGAGCCTTGATGGTGTGTTGGCTCTGAGGGAAATTCCTCA
Source organism: Pholidichthys leucotaenia (assembly GCA_020510985.1). NCBI lineage: Eukaryota > Metazoa > Chordata > Actinopteri > Cichliformes > Pholidichthyidae > Pholidichthys > Pholidichthys leucotaenia. The sequence goes on from CM035846.1 coordinate 171,014,323, forward strand.
GATTCCGTTACGTGCTGAGGGCCCTCTCTTACCCCTGTAAGTTGTCCCATGTTTTTAACGTGAATTTCAGATCCCAATCCGAACTTGTAATGATTTTTTTTTTTTTTTTAATGCCTATACCCTATGAAATTGTGCGCAACCTCCCACCACCATCACAGCAAACAGTCACGTTAATAAAGTATTTGTTAGTTTGGAGAGACCATGTGGTTCATTGTCACATTTCTATTTTAACAAGTTTTTTTTTGTTTTTTTTTTAAAGACTTATTTGTTTCTAATATTATGTCTGTTCCATAAAATGCTTGACCACTTGCTGATTCTGCATCTCCTTTAATGTTTGTTACCTTGTAGGAGGAGGGTTGGATGCGCAGATTGACTAAAAATATCATTATTCCCTCCTGTAAACGGCCAGTTTTTCCTTGTAGCTCTGGCGCTGGGTTTCCTGCTGCTGGGCCGTGGATTTTGAGGGTCTCTGTGTGGACCACGATTGAGCCTTGATTCTTTTGATCGGGTCTGCTGCGGGTTTATACACCGTTACCGGGAGTCCTCTTCTCGCCATATCCGTGGTTGCTTCTTCCGCCGAGTTGTAGAGACATGTCTCATCCCCGTAAAAAACCCTCAGCTTCGCCGGGAATGGAGTCTGAAAGCGCAGTTTCTTCTCTCGTAGTATCTTTTTAGCGTCGTTGTATTCCCGACGCTTTTTAAGGACCTCTGGAGCGTAGTCGTGTTCCACGAAAACTTTTCTCATTTGGTGCATAAATCCTTTTTTCTGCCAAGCCAGTCTTACAACCTCTTCTTTTATTTTGGAGTTGGAGAACTTCACTACCACCGATCTTGGTGGCGCTTCCGCCGCCGGCCTAGGGGCTAATGTACGATGCGCCCTTTCTATCTTCAAGTCGGTGGTTTGGGGAATATCCAACTTCTCTCTCAGTAAGGATTCCACGCATGCCGCCATTGTGGTGAAACCGTCCTCGACTCCTTCTTTCAGACCATGAATTCTTATGTTGTCTCTTCTTAGTCCACCTTCTTGGTCGGTTAGCTTAGCCTCCAGTCTAGACTGTCGTTTGTGCAGTTCCAGCACGGTATCTTCCGGCCCTTTTATTCTTTCCTCTGCTTCCATGATTCGGTCCTCGGCCTGGTCCACTCTGCTGTTTGTCCTTTTAATTTTGTCTTTGATTTCACGAAATTTGGCCCAACACTCTCGGCGAAATCTTCTTAATTCTTTAAGTACCATTTTTAAGCTAACCTTGTTGCTAGCTTCATTCAGCTCCTCGTCTTCTGAATGGAAATCATCCGGATCAGATTCTCCGGCCGATGTGTGTCCTGGCCTGGTAAATGTCGATTTCTTCTGTTTTCCTTTAGGCATGATGACTTTGTCTCTTGATTTTCACTCTTCCAAAAATCCGTTAAATCTGATTTTCAAGGTATTTTCTTGGATCGGGTCTGGGAGCTTCAGCGTTAAGCTGCTATCACCATGGTGTCCAGACTGGAAGTCGTGCAGCTAGAGTTTTAACAGGTACTAGAAAGAGAGATCATATCTCTCTGGATCTGGCCCCCCTTCATTGGCTTCCCATAGAATTTAGAATTAAGTTTAAAATCCGTCTCCTCACTAACAAAACTCTAAATAATCAGGGCCCTTGTTATTAAAAGATCTGATAGTACTATATCATCCTAACAGAGCACTACGCTCCAAAAATGTAGGATTACTTGTAATACCTAGAATCTGTAAAAGTACAATGGGAGGCAGAGCATTAAATTATCAGGCTCTTTTCCTTTGGAACCAGTTGCCAATCTGGATTCGGGAGTCAGACTCGATCTCTGTTTTTAAGAATAGGGTTAAAACCTTCCTTTTTGACATAGCCTATAGTTAACCTATAGGTAGGGTGGGATCAGGTGACCCCGATCCCTTAGCTATGTTAAAGGTGAGAGGTCACCCAAATTCGAACTCGTCCGTGTTCCAAGCATCAAATTTAAAAATGTGTGAATATTTGCAACAAAACAATAAAGTTTATCAGTCTGAATATTAAATATCTTGTCTTTGTAGTGTATTCAAATGAATATAGATTGAAATGATTTTTAATTGTTACAGTATATTTTGTTTTTATTTACATCTTTCACAACGTTGCAAGTTCACCAGAATTGGGGTTGTAGATAATTAAGGCAGTTCTGAAGGCAATATGGATTCAACCCAGTAATAGCAAGGTGTAGCTATTAAAGTGGCTCGTGAGTATATTTTGTGGCTCTGGGGTAGAAATTCAGGGTAAAAAAAAGGTGGCCAAAATGGCTATGTCCATAGTCAAGGCTGCAGACCCATGCTTTGTGTAATGATGTCTGACAGAAGTCAAATGTATTCGTCGGCCTCCGTCGGTCTATGATGACCATGGAAGAGAATCCTAAACGTCTACTCTGCTGGAACAGCACCGCCTGTGGCTGAACAGGCCGATGCGCGAATGGCAGTCCCTGTCACACAGGTCACACTTGTGGGTGGTCTCCGTGCTGCTGGGTCTGGGTGCCTCTCCATTTGGAGCGGTCCGTTGCAAGGTCCTCCCAGCGCTCTGTGTTGATCTCCAGGGCCTTCATGTCTCTCTTGCAGACGTCTCTAAAGCGCAGCTGTGGGCGGCCAACGTCTCTCCTGCCAGTCGCCAGTTCTCCGTAGAGGACGTCTTTGGGGATTCTGCCATCCTCCATACGGTGAACGTGGCCTAGCCAGCGGAGCCTGTGCTGCCTGAGTAGAGTGAACATGGAGGGAAGGCTGGAGCGGGACAGAACTTCTCTGTTGGGCACTTTGTCCTGCCAGGATATGTCCAGGATGTGGCGAATGCAGTGCAAGTGGAAGGAGTTCAGTCTCTTTTCCTGTCGGGCGTATGTTGTCCACGTCTCACTCCCATAGAGCAGTGTGCTGATGACGCAGGCGTTGTACACTGCCATCTTCGTCTTGACAGAGGGTTTGGGATTCTCCCACGCTCGTGTGGTGAGGCAAGCGAATGTGAAGGCTGATTTTCCAATCCTCTTGTCGATCTCTGTATCAAGGGAGAGGTTGTTGCTGATCGTGGACCCCAGGTACGTGAACTGATACACGACCTCCAGCTCGTAGTCGTCGATGGTGATGGTTGGTGGTGCTTCCGTGCCTTGCGCCAAGACGTTAGTCTTCTTCAGGCTGATGGTAAGCCCGAAGTCCTTGCATGCCTGGGAGAAGCGGTCCATCAGGGTCTGAAGCTCCTGCTGTGTGTGGGTTGCGACTGCAGCGTCGTCTGCGAACAGCATGTCTCTGATTAGAGCCTCGCATACTTTGGTTCTGGCTTTCAGGCGGGCGAGGTTGAAAAGCTTGCCATCAGATCTTGTGTGCAGGTAGATTCCCTCTGTTGCTGTGCTGAAGGCATGCCTCAGGAGCATAGCAAAGAAAATCCCAAAGAGGGTTGGCGCAAGTACACAGCCCTGTTTCACTCCGCTGCGTATGCTGAATGGCTCTGAGACGTTGCCGTCGTGCTGCACTATCCTCTGCATGTTGGTGTGAAACGATTCGATGAGGCTTTGCAACTTTGGTGGGCATCCTATCTTTGGCAGGATCTTGAAAAGGCCCTCTCTGCTGACCAGATCGAACGCTTTGGTGAGGTCGATGAAGGCGACGTATAGGGGCATGTTCTGTTCTCTGCATTTCTCCTGGAGTTGGCGGATGGAGAATATCATGTCTACCGTTGATCGCTCAGCGCGGAAGCCACACTGAGACTCGGGGTAGACACGTTCGGCAAGCTTCTGTAGACGAACGAGAACAACTCGTGCGTAGACTTTGCCAACAACGCTGAGGAGGGAGATGCCCCTGTAGTTGTTGCAGTCGCTTCTCTCCCCTTTGTTTTTGTAGAGGGTGTTATTTGTCTGTATTTATCATTTAACTACACATCTAAGATATCTGAGACTTGAAGAAAAACAACTTCAATTTATATTTTAATCAGGTTAACCAGGTGTTTTACATGAAGACCAACAACTAAAAAACAAAAAAAAAATAAAAAAAAATATGTAAAAAAACACTATTTGGCAGCAGGTTTGGTACTACAGTGCTGATATGGATCATGTGTACTGCATTTCATTAGCTCAAATTGGACCCTATCCGTCAACAGACGTATAATGAAGTTAAGATGGGAAGAACAACCTTGGGAAACATAGAGGAGAGGTCTGATTCAATGCCCTCTTTGTCAGTCTGAGCCTGCATCAGTCTCTTCTCTGAAAGACAGAAAACATCAGACAATCAGATTAAGTTGTCTGCTCCAATATTGAATTTAAAAGAAAATTCTGATTTGTATCTCCATGTGTATAGCAAACTTACAAGGTGAATAAGATAAGCCATAAATGTGTACTCACTGCCAAAATGTTAAGTTTTTCAGTGAATATCTTTTTCTATTAAGTTTTTCATTTTATTTCTTAACTAACTTTGCAGACCAAAGCTTTAAACTGTTGATGCTAACCACAGGTCATTCAAGACATAATCATCAATCAATTTAAAAGAAAGAATAAAAAAAAAACATATACATTAATGCATTGTAGTTTGAACCTGTTATTACAGCTGTTCATCCATAGACTTTTACAAAAAAAAGATTGGTATGACAGAAGTAATGAATACCGGTGTATTTGCACATCTGACACCCAACATTAATCCCCTATCCAACACAAATTTATCAAGTGTTTTTCTCTATGCGAAAAGGTACTTACCATGATTCTCTTTGATTCTCTGGAAAAATTCTCCAATGCCGAAGTCCAGCTTCTGCAGAACCGGCTTCAGCCAAAAGGACACCTCATGAGATGAAATCACAGGCCAAAGGAATATGCCCAACACTTTTGGGAGATGTTAGATGACAAGAAAAACATTAGTTTCAAGCATATACAAAAAAATTACCAAGTTTTCAATAAACAATACTCAACATTCATGACAAGTGTAGTTTAAGCTATCTTCTTAACCTTCAATTGCCATTTTCATTGACGTCATTAAATAAAGTTATACTGACAGTGCACCACTTTAGGATTGTTGCAGTCATTATAATAAACTTCTTCAGTTCAATGCTTAGTCAACTCACCAAGAATATATGAGATAAGGATTCCTGGAATGTAGCGTCCTAAGACGGCAAAGAAGGTGCACAAACTGCAGACCAGCAGGCAAAACTAGAACACAGGACACACAAAGAAAGAACAAATTACAGTTGTCAGTTGGTTATGATATTATTCCATTATGTGTATTATCATTATACTATGTTTAATTTCATTACTGTGTGTGTTTTTTAACAGGCCATTCTGTTTATAAGGAAAAACTTTGTGTAAAACTACAAACTACTATCCCAATATTTCAGTACCTAGTTAAGCCTTAATACTAAGCTACACTAAATGCCTCTTAGCTACAGCTGATATTACACTATATTGAGTAACAGAAGAAGAAGACATCTCTGTTGTCATTCAGTCAATCATGTGCAGTAGAACAAAATTACGTTTCTCCTATCTACAATGTTAATCACATGTAGAGTCAGGGGGTCACTGCCATGTAAGGCGCCGCCACAAACAACTTTTCCTTCCCCCATTCTATTACACTGAGCACCAAGCTAGAAGGAGGGAAGTACCATTTTTATATGGTCTTTGGTATGACATGGCCAGGACTTGAACCCCCAACCTCCCGGTTGTGGGGCAGATGGTAGTTGATTACTTAAGTAATATTACACGAGAGGGAATATGGTGTCAATGAACATACAGTGGATATAAAAAGTCTATACACCCCTGTTCAAATGCCAGGTTTTTTGTGATGTAAAAAAAATGAGACCAAGATAAATCATTTCAAAACTTTTTCCACCATTAATGTGACCTATAACCCATACAACCTAACTGAAAAACATACTGAAATCTTTTAAGGGGAAAAATAAAAAACTTACAATAACCCGGTTACATAAATATGCACACCCTTAAACTAATACTTTGTTGCAGCACCTTTAGCTTTTATTACAGCACTCAGTCTTTCTGGGTAGGAGTCTATCAGTGTGGCATATCTTGATGTGACAATATTTGCCCACTCGTCTTTGCAAAAATGCTCCAAATCTGTCAGATTGCAAGGGCATCTCCTGTGCATAGCCCTCTTCAGATCACCCCACAGATGTTTGATCGGATTCAGGCCTGGACTCTGGCTGGGCCATTCCAAAACCTTAATCTTCCTCTGGTGAAGCCATTCTTTTGTTGATTTGGATGTATGCTTTGAATCACTGTCATGCTGAAAGATGAATTTCCTCTTCATCTCCAGCTTTCTGGCAGAAACCTAAAGGTTTTGTGCCAACACTGACTGGTATTTGGAACTGTTCACAATTCCCTAAACCTTGAATAAAGCCCCAATTCCAGCGGAAGAAAAACAGCCCCAAAGCATGATGCTGCCACCACCATGCTTCACTGTAGATATGGTGTTCTTTTGGTGATGAGCAGTGTTGTGTTTACGCCAAATATACTTTTTGGAATTATGGCTAAAAAGTTCAACCTTGGTTTCATCGGACTATAACACATTTTCCCACATGCGTTTAGGATATTTCAAATGTGTTTTTGCAAAATATAACCGAGGTTGGATGTTTTTCTTCATAAGATAAGGCTTCCATCTGACCACCCTACCCCACACCCCAGACATATGAAGAAGACAGGAGATTGCTGTCACATGTACTCAACAGCCAGCACTTGCCAGAAATTCCTGCAGCTCCTTCAATGTTGCTGTCACCCTCTTGGCAGCCTCCCTCACCAGTTTTCTTCTCGTCTTTTCATCAATTTTGGAGGGCTGTCCAGTTCTTGGTAATGTCACTGTTGGGCCATATTTTCTCCACTTCATTATGACTGTCTTCCCTGTGTTCCATGGTATATTTAATGCCTTGGAAATTCTTTTGTACCCTTCTCCTGACTGATACCTTTGAACAATGAGATACCTCTGATGCTTTAGAAGCTCTCTGTGGACCATGGCTTGTGCCGTAAGATGCGACTACAAAAATGTCAGGAAAAGCCTACTCAAATTGCTGAACTTTATTTGGGGTTAATCAGAGGCACTTTAAATGGTGGCAGGTGTGTGCTGACTCCCATTTAACATGAGTTTGAATGTGAATGATTAATTCTGAACACAGCCATATCCCCAGTTATAACAGGGTGTGCATATTTATGCAACCAGGTTACTGCAAGTTTTTTATTTTTCCCCTTAAAATATTACAATTTGTTTTTCAATTGGGTTGTACAGGTTATAGGTCACATTAATGGTGGAAATAGTTTTGAAATGATTTATCTTGGTCTCATTTTTTTACATCACAAAAACCTGGCATTTGAACACGGGTGTGTGGACTTTTTATATCCACCGTAATAACTGTGGGTGTGACACTCTAATGTCCTCTGCATTCATGATACCGTAATGACCTCGACTGTAATACTGCTTTTATACAACAGTTCTGCTAGCACAATTTATTAAATGACCGCAATACTGGACAAAATATTATGACTTGATTGTTTAACCAGTTATTTTATGCAGCTGAGAAAAAATAGTCCCTTCTAAATGTAGCCAGTAACTGTTGCTAAATATCTCAATCAGCATGAAGACGTCTATCGTCTTTTCACACACATGTAAACAAATTAAATATTGTCAAGTGCAAAAGCCATTGTTTGTAAAACATACTGTATACTTGTTGAGTCGGTACTGCAGAAGACTGGAGATCAAAACGTAGCCAATGCCGGTTGCCAGCCAGTGGCTAGTAGTTAGCATGCTAGTGATTTGGCACACTTGGCTCACTTTTCTTCGCATTTTCAGATGAAACAAAGAGTCCATCACCACAAAGGTATTGTGGGTTGTTAATCGAGACAATAAATCAAACTCTAGCACTCCCTATTTTGTTAAACAGACATGAAATCGCTTCACAATGATTAAACAAGGGCAGACTGTAAATTGAATACAGCATTTTTCAAAAGGGTGGGACTTCCGGGTCAGGTAAGAAATCTTTTCAAACACAGCCTCACTGTGGAATGTACTGGCCAACATTTTCAATATCTTCCTGAGTCAAGCTGTTGTCCCCACGTGTTTCAAAACTGCCACCATAATACCAGACCCAAAGAAGCCCATCCCATCCAGCTATAACGATTACCGGCCCGTAGCACTTACCTCCATCATAATGAAGTGCTTCGAAGGGCTGGTCATGCAGAACATCAAGTCCACCCTCCCTCCCTTCCTCCCATGACCCATCTCAGTTTGCATACAGGTCAAACAGATTCACAGAAGATGCCATCGCTGCTGCTCTCCATCCAGCCCTCACCAACCTGGACTCAAAGAACTCCTATGTGCGAATGCTGTTCTTGGACTTCAGTTCAGCATTCAACACAATCATCCCCCAGCACCAAATACAAAAACTCAAGACACTTGGAACTCAAAACCTCTGTCTGTAGCTGGATGCTGGACTTTCTCACAGGGAGGCCACAGGACGTGCCGGTTGGCAGCAACACCTCTCAGACCATCACAATGAGCACAGGGGCCCCACAAGGGTGCGTGCTCAGCCCGCTGCTCTTCACACTGCTGCCCCATGACTGCCTACCAGATTACAGCACCAACCACATCATCAAGTTTGTGGATGACACGACAGTGGTGGGCCTCATCACAAACAATGAGGAGACCAACTACAGAAATGAGGTGAGCCAACTGGTCCAGTGGTGTAAAGACAATAACCTCTTCCTGAACGTGGGAAAAACAAAGGGGATTGTGATTGACTTTAGGAGAGGACACACATAGCATCCCCCTCTGATCATCGATGGAGCAGCTGTGGAGAAGGTGAGCAGCACCATGTTCCTGGCGATGCACAATTCTGATGACCTCTCCTGGTCCAACAACACCACATCACTGGCCAAGAAGGCTCAAACTCACCTCTATTTCCTCCGCAAACTGAGGAGAACATGAGTCTCACCCCCATCATGTGCTCATTCTACTGGGGCACCATTGAGAGCATCCTCACCAGCTGCATCACAGTATGGTATTGAAGCTGCATCGCCTCCTGTCGGAAGACACTACAATGCACAGTGAAAGCAGCCAGCAAGATCATCGGTGCCCCTCTACACCCCCCCACCCCACACCCACCTCACCGGCAGAGCCATCAACATTGCAGGCAACACCCCCCACACTCCCTCTTCAGCCTTCTGCCCTTGGAGAAACGGTACTGGAGCCTTCGGGCCCGCTCCACAAGACTGCTAAACAGCTTTGTTCACCAGGCCAACAGGACCCTGAACTCTGCTCACTACCCCCCTCCGGACCGTAACACACTCACCCACATAATAACAACCTCAGCTGTTTGCACAGAAAGACTTGGCACACTAATAGTAATACATCTGCTGCTGTATGTCTCTGCACCTTACTGCAACTATTTACACAAATGCCAAACCTGCTGCTATCTGTCTGTTGTCTGTTATTGAAATATTGATCATGTGCAGTCCAATCTGTCACTGTTTGCACCTACACTACTGCAGTGAACTTGCAATTATGGGTATTAGGGCTCCACTTTTTCTGTATATAGGATTGCTGGGTTTTATTGTTTATCTTTATTTGCATTACAGAATTGCTGAGTTTTATCTTTTATCTTCATTTGCAGTACGGAATTGCTGGGTTTTAACTTTTATCTTCATTTGCACTAAGAGTAGCATTACTGTACATAGACTGCTGTTGTTTTTTCATCCCTACTCCTTTTCTTATATATCGGGCACACCACTAAGAGAGAGAGAAACAGCATTTCAGTTCTCCTTTATGTCCTGTACGTATAGAAGTATTGACAAATAAAAATCTTTGAATCTTGAATCTCTGAAATTAAGGTATTCAACACAGTATTGCAATCGTCACTGAGAGTTTACTGACAGTAAATTAGTGTTAGTAATTAATGGTTACACAAGCACCTTTGAAGTACACTGATACATATCCAGTGAAACGGAGTGCAATTATCGTGGATTTTGGTAACTCCTGGAATCCCTATTGTCCAGTCAAATTGCTTGGTCAGAACTAACTATTGTCTACTATAAATTAATGCTGGGAATATTAGGCTGTGTGTCCACAGAGTGTGTAAAAATGTTCTAAACCTGTTTTTCTCAGCACTTCACAGGCACTCTTAAAAAAAGGTCTACATAAGCTCTATATCTTAGCACCCGCATGACCTGTCACTCAAAGTGTACCTTTGGAGTTTCACACATTTTGCTCTGAAACTCTCTATTAACAGCACTAAACCACATCAAACTGCTAAGAAGACACACATCCTTCTGATCTTTTACTATTAAATATTGATCATGGTGCACTTTTAGTCTAATTCTAATTGGCTTGTTACAGAGTTACACAGTCTTAATATGCTAACGCAATTAATTATGGTAGTCCAATTACTAGATCTAAAAAAATTAACCCCCCCTGTCCCCCCCCCATGGCACTTCCTGTTATAGCGGAACTCACGGTCCGGACTTAGTGCCCACCTGGACCGTCTTTGTCATGATACACAATAGATCTGTGTGCAGCCCACGCACAAAATTCTCATTTTATTTAATTCTGGGTGTTCAAATCAGTTTGCTATACTATGTGGAGATTTGGACCATAGATAGCCTTTAATTAGACATGGAAATGAGGAACTATGGGGAAATGAATCTTCAGCGTGTGGCCTGCTAGCCAGAAGTTAGTGGGAGGCTAGCAACAGCAGATCACTTGTTTCCTCTTTTCTGTAGGCAAATGGTTTTTTGGTTTTTATTTATTTGTCAGGAACCATGTACAAAAAACAATCTCGTAAGAGAAGAGATACATTGTTCCAGATTTAGCCACTGGCTAATTTCCATCTGCAGTCCCAGGGCAGGTGAGAGACACCAGACCCAACAATGCAGATGAGCTGAAGGTCATTATCAAAGTAACTTGGACCTTCATAACACCTCAGCAGTGCCACAGGCTGATCACCTCCATGCCATGCCACATTGATACAGTAATTAATCCAAAAGGGGCCCCGACCAAGTATTGAGTGTGTACATGGACATACTTTTCAGTCAGCCAACCTTTCTATTAAAACACTATTTTTTAAAATTAATTTTATGTAATATTCTAATTTTTTGAGAAAATGAATTTGGGGTTTTCATGGGCTGTAAGCCATAATCGTCAAAATAAAAATAAATAAACACTTTAAATATCTCTCTTTAAATACACTCTCTGTGTAATGAATCTACATAATATATGGGTTTCACCTTCTGAAATGTGTGACAAAAAATATTGAACTTTTTCATGATATTCTAATTTTTGAGATGTACCTGTACACCTAAACAATTTCTTATGTTGTGAACCAATGTTCATTCCTTAATGTTAACAATACTGATTCATTAAAATCCATTTCTCGGCCTCGCGAGAGAAAAATATGGAAGTCTACAAAGTTTTTATATCATCAGGGAGACTATTCCATTCTTTAATTGCTTTAAAAGAAAAAGCAATTAAGGAAATCAAAATGTTCACTTTTCACACTGTCTGTGTGTGCTTTTATATTATCAGCACATGGAATTAAATTGAGTAGTTTAGTGTGTTTTCAAAGGACTGAAGTATTTATAGATTTTATTTGTCAATACTACAATACGTACAGGACATACAGGAGAATTGAAATGGGGTTTCTCTCTCTCTTCAGTGGTGTGCACAATATAAAAAAAAGAAAAGGAACAAGGGTGGAAAAACAACAATAACAGCCTATGTACAGTAATGCTACCCATTGTGCAAATGGTTACAAAAGATAGACCCAGACCTCCCAGAGTGCAAATAAAGATAAATGATAAACGATTAATCCTCCATCCTCTGGGACCCCACCCACCCCCAGCACAGAATGTTCACACTTCTATCCTCAGGCCAGAGGTACAGAAGTGTGAAATGCAGGACAACCAGACTGAAAAACTCCTTCTTTCCCACTGCCATCAGACTCCTGAACAAATAAACTCCCAAAACTCTGCAACACAGCTTTGCAAATAGGAACTCACACACTGGTTGCTAAATTTGCACATTGCTCATTTGTACAGTGTACACAGTCTCACCCCGTCTGATGTCCATATCAACTCTGCTGCTAATTATCATGTACAGTCTATGGTATTATCATTATAAAGAAATTCGCACATTGGGTGCTAATTTGTATACTGCTCATTTGCACACTGTACATAGGCTTATGCCATCTCAGGTTCATATCATCTCTGATATCAATATACCATTGTCCACTATAGTCACCCAGGGAATTTCAAATTTCATTCTTCTTGTTTCCTCTAGTTATTCTGTGAGTCTGGGTCTGTGTTATTACCTCATTAGTATTGTTGTGTATCTATTACCTTGGCATTCATTTGGAGAGCTGAGTAAGAATTTCATTGCTCGGGAAATGTTGCATTTCTTAATTGTGCACATGATAATAAAGCCTTTGAATCTTGAAACCCAGCAATCCTATATCCAGAAAAGTAGAGCAGTAATACTCGTAGTAGCAAGTTCAATGTGGTAGTGTAGGTGCAGACAGTGACAGATAGGACTGCACATGATCAGTATTGCAATGACAGACAGTAGCAGATATGGGATTTGTGCAAATGGTTGCAGTAAAGTGCAGAGACATACAGCAGCAATGTATTACTGTTGATGTGCCAGTCTTTCTGTGCCAACAGCTGAGGTAGCTATTGTGCGGGTGAGTGCATTACGGTCAGGTGGGGAGAGGTGGGTGGACAGAGTTCAGGGTCCTGATGGCCTGATGAACACAGATATTTAGCAGTCTTGTGGCGCGGGCCTGGAGACTCCGGTACCTTTTCCCCAAGGGTAGGGGGCTAAAGAGGGAGTGTGTTGTCGCCTGCAATGTTGATGGCTCTGCGGGTGAGGTAGATGTCCAAGGGGGGGGTGGGGGCAGAGGGGCACTGATGATCTTGCTGGCTGCTTTCAGTGTGCGTTGTAGTGTCTTCCGGCAGGAGGCGGTGCAGCTTCCATACCACACCATGATGCAACTGGTGAGGATGCTCTCAATGGTGCCCTGGTAGAATAAGCACATGATGGGGGGTGAGACTCATGCTCTCCTCAGTTTGCGGAGGAAATGGAAGTGAGTTTGAGCCTTCTTGGCCAGTGATGTGGTGTTGTTGGACCAGGAGAGGTCCTCAGAGATGTGCACCCCCAGGAATTTGGTGCTAATCACCCTCTCCACAGCTGCTCCAACGATGATCAGAGGGGGATGCTATGTGTGCCCCTCCTGAAATCAACCACAATCTCCTTGGTTTTTCCCACATTCAGGAAGAGGTTATTGTCTTTACCCCACTGGACCAGTTGGTAAATGGCATTCACTTATATAGTGCTTTTTCTCATCTCTAGATGACCAAAGTGCTTTACAGATCCTGCTATACACCCATTCACACACATATTCACACACTGATGGTGGTGGAACCGCCATGCAACAGCACTGGCCAGACCCACCAGGAGCAACTGGGGGTTCAGTGTCTTGTTCAAGGACATTTCGACATTTCGACTGCAGATAGAGCGGAAATCGAACCCCTGACCCTGCGATGAGTAGTCGGTCACACTACACCTGTGCCACAGCCTGGCTCACCTCATTTGTGTAGTTGGCCTCCTCATTGTTGGTGATGAGGCCCACCACTGCCGTTTCATCCGCAAACTTGATGATGTGTTTGGTGTTGTAGGCTGGTACAGTCATGGGTCAGCAGGGTGAAGAGCAGCGGGCTGAGCACGCACCCTTGTGGGGCCCCTGTGCTCAGTGTGATGGTCTTGGATGTGTTGCTGCCACCCCACACATTCTGTGGTCTCCCTGTGAGAAAGCCCAGCACCCAGTTACAGAGAGAGATTTTGAGTCCCAAGTGTCTGAGTTTCTGTATTAGGTGCTGGGGGATGAATGTGTTGAATGCTGAATTGAAGTCCAGAGGTTTTGAGTCCCAAGTGTCTGAGTTTTTGTATTAGGTGCAGGGGGATGACTATGTTGAATGCTGAACTGAAGTCCAAGAACAGCATTCGCACGTAGGAGTTCTTTGAGTCCAGGTGGGTGAGGGCTGGATGGAGAGCAGCAGCGATGGCATCTTCTGTGGATCTGTTTGACCTGTATGCAAACTGAGATGGGTCGTGGGAGGGAGGGTGGATGAACTTGATGTTCTGCATGACCAGCCGCTCGAAGCACTTCATTATGATGGGTGTCAATGCTACGGGCCGGTAATCATTGTAGCTGGATGGGACAGGCTTCTTTGGGACTGGTATTTTGGTGGCAGTTTTGAAACATGTGGGGACAACAGCTTGAGTCAGGAAGTTGTTGAAGATGTTGGCCAGGACATTCTTGAGCTCCTCTGCACAGTACTTCAGAACGCAACCCGGTATGTTGTCTGGACCAGCTGCCTTCCGTGGGTTGATCCTGCAGAGGGTCCTCTTCACGCTAGCCAGATCCAGACTTATGGCCTGCTTGTCTGGAGGAGGAGTGGTCTTCTGTGCTGATTTGCCATTTTGTGCTTCAAAGCGTCCGAAAAAGTCATTTAGGTTGTCAAGCAGTGTGATGTCACTCGCACTGGTCTGACATGGAGGTCTGTAGTTGGTGAGGGTCTGTATGCCACGCCAGGTGGAACGTGCATCTCTGGTGTTGCTTAAGTTGTTTTTTTTTATATTTCCCACTGGATTAGTAAATTTAAGCAACATTAATAAATAATATTAGGCAACAATACTGTGCACAATTTGCAACACTACATTAACTACCATCTCTTTAATATTTGTCATTCTGTTAATGCAGAAGTGCTCCCTACTTAAGAACTGTTTTCAGGTTTTAAGTTTGCACAAATCAGACTGAAAACTGTTAAAAGAACTGTTGAATGGAACTGTTTGAAGCTCAGCTGGTGCTTTGTTAAAAACTAAGCTGCTGCAATTAAAAAGCAATAAAAAGTTGCCTAAAAATACTTCTTTTTCTGACATGTTTCGGGACCCAGGAGACAGACACTGACACGGGCAGATAGTGACAATAATCTTTATTTAAGTGAGAGAGTGTGTAGTGCAAGTGTGAGTGCGTGGATAGAGTTCTGGTCACTGGAGCTGAGCGCCCTGGATGGAGACCCGGCAACCCTGGAACATACAAGCACAAACAATTACTTTTGTCCCACGCAAGTGACAAGCTACTAGTAGCGAGGCTTACTTGGTTGTAGCACAGGTTACGTCCTGCTGAGATCCAGCGGCCGTGCAACGTGGAGGTGAAGGTGTCCGTGAACGTGCTGGGACTTCCACCCGTGGCTGTGACAAAGACAGTTCTTCCCGAGATACCGGCTGTGATCCCACAGACCGGGACGATGACAATCCAGATGATGACGAGGTGAGTGATTCCACAGAACATGGTGACGATGAAACAACTGATGCTGATGACAGTAACTCCACTGATAACGGTGGCCAATACTCCTGCAACTGATACAGTAATAGTTCTGGAATTTGAGGAGCAAGACGTACCGGTAGACGTGGTGGTAGCGAACCGCTACGTGGGCGTGTTGGCGTTACCCCGTCAGCTGGGGCCGCAGGTCCGCCGCCAAGGGGGTCCACCTGTGCACAGGGGTTAAGGTTAGGAGTAGAGTAACAGATGGTTCTCTTACGTGTCTGACTCTGAAGAGAAGTCCTAGATGAGGTAAGAGAAGTTCTTGACGAAGCCAGAGAAGTTCCTGACGAGGTGAGAGAGAATCCTGACGAGGCCAGAGAGCGAAGTTCAGGTTCCTTCTCCGACGAGGAGGACAGACGACTCCGTGCCGGGCTGTCAGCAACGCTGGCTTTTAACAGCTGTTGATTAACACCTGTTGGTCTGTGCGCAGCTGGAGTTAATGATGCCAATGACGGCCCAGAGGCCGCCATGACATTTTCATTTTTTTTCATGATAATTTTAGTGATTAATTGCAGTTAACTAATTAATTCATTAAAAACTTTAATGACAATTAACCACAAACAATTATAGACAAGAGCATTCTGAGGCGAGTGCAATATAGTAGTAGTACTGCACTCTTTTCTTTGAAGATCAAAATATGTTATTGGAGAAGAGCAGTTTTCTACTTTTCCATATAATTAAGATAAGACAAGATAAGCCTTTATTAGTTCCACAATAGGGAAATTCCAGGATTGCAACAGCACAGGGATAGCAACATTCAGAGCAATAATTTAGAAGATTAGTAAATAAGAGCAGTGAATGTACATATGGACACATAAATATATAAATATATATACACGATGAGGAGACGCGGGCAGTGAAGATGGCTGCTTAGGTGAGGAGCTCCGCAGTGCAGACAGCCTTTTTACTTCTACAAGGGCGCTTTTCACTTGTTTCCTCGGTCGAAACTACTCTACACTTTTGCATTGAGACTGCATTTGTGGAGAACAGGATTAAAATGCCAACGCAGCAACAGAAACTTAATATTCACTCCAAAGCCGGTGCTAGCAAGGAAAGTCTGGCTAAAGCTAGCGATACCGGAACGAACCCTCCTTCCTCTCCGCCACCTTCAACAGATGCAGGTGTTCCCAAAGACCAAATGGCGGAGGACATTTCTAAGATTTATGCACTGCTGAAAGAAATATCGGAGAGGCAAGATGCTAAGCTTAATTCTATAGAGGCGTCAACGAGGGCGGTGAATACCAAGCTGACGGAGTTAGCCACCTGGCTGGGAGACGTGGAATCTCGCATTGCCTTTCTCGAAGATGCTAATGTAGCTCTGGATGCTAATCTTCCCGCAACCCAGACGCAGGTGGAAGATTTGCTTCTGAAGCTGGATGACTTGGAAAATAGATCACGCCGAAACAATTTACATTTTGTCGGCTTTCCAGAAAACTGTGAAAAGTCAGATGCCCCCACCTTCATGCGCAAAGCTATCCCAGATCTGCTGAAAATTGAGTTCCCTGGAGGGCTGGAAATTGACCGTGCGCACCGGAGCCTCGCCAGACGCAAACCAGACGGCCAGCCACCTAGGGCTATCCTGATTCGACTTCTGCACTTCCAGGATAGGGAGCGTATTGTGGAGGCAGCGCGCGGGATGGGAAAGCTGGATTGGAATGGTCATCACATTATGATTTTTCCGGATTATTCCAGACGAGTATCTGAGATGAGGGCGGTGTTTAAGCAATGTAAACACCTGCTGCACCAGAAGAAAATTGCATTCTCTCTCAGGTATCCTGCAGTTGTCGTTGTGAAGTTGGCAAGTGGTAAACAGGAGTTCACTGATCCTAAGAAAGCACTGAACCTGATTCTTTCACTACCGTGAGACATTGATGAACAATGTTATGAATACATGCTATATGTTTATATGTTATATATTTTTTGACGGAGGATTTGATGCAGTATTAATGTAAGGCTTCATTTTTGTTTTTGTTAACAACCGAACATAAAAATTTATAAAAGTTACTGCCCGCGCTTTATTATCTGTAGGCATGAGGCTGCTGCGATGTTGCGGCTCTCCCTAAGTTTGTTGCACTGTTCACAGTCACGGTCTTAGAGTTTTTTATTTATTTTTTGGTTGGTGCTGTTCTTGTGCACCGATGGGTGACATTGGTTCTGGGTCACCGTTTATGTTGCTCTATGATTAAGTGGTTTTCGTTTCTTTTTTTTTGTATTTTCAATTTTTATTGTGTTTGTCTTTTGCCCAGTGAGGGGGTTTTTGGTGGAGAATTGCTGGATATTTTGGATGGTAATATGTACTGTTTATGATGTTGGCTAATTGTCAGAGCTTTCTTAACCTCATTACTTGGAATGTTAAAGATCTTAACCATCCAATTAAGAGGAAAAATTTTTTGGCGTTTATGAAATCAAAAAAAGTGGATGTAGCGTTGCTTCAGGAGACCCACCTCACTAATACAGAATCTAAAAAACTCTGTCGGGAGTGGGTGGGCCATGGGTTTGCGTCTTGCGGTAATAGCCAGAGCAGGGGGGTGGCAATCCTTATTCATAAACATTTGCAGTTCAAGTGTCTAAAAGAGGTTAGTGATGATGATGGACGACTCCTCATAATTCTTATAGAAATTCAGGGCCATAGGATGATACTCACTAATGTTTATACACCAAATATAGTTGATTGTGCATTTTTTGCACAACTGGAACATGAACTAAGAGAAATGGGTAATTATCCCATTTTAGTAGGTGGGGATTTTAACCAGGTCATGGATAACTTTTTAGATTGGAGCACCCCTTCACAGCGTTTATCTAAATCTGGCTCTATATTGAAAGACATGTGCAATGTAATTGGTTTGGTAGACGTTTGGTGGCTTTTCAATCTGTCCACAAGGGATTACACTTTTTATTCTACTGCTCATAATGTGTTTTCCAGGATTGATTACTTTCTAATGTCAAAATCCTCTGTCTTCTCTGTAAATTCGAGCTCCATTGGTAGCATATTACTATCAGACCATGCCCGTGTTTTTTTTACATATGATTCCGCCTTGTCAGTTAAAAAAAAATTCTAGATGGAGGCTTAATTCAAGCCTTCTTCTTAATCCAGATTTTGTGTTCTCTTTGAAAGCAGAGATCTCCTTATATCTCGAGACAAACTGGGATTCTGCTCCCTCTGCCAGTGTTGCTTGGGAGGCCTTTAAGGCATTTATCAGGGGACATATTATTCAATATGCATCTTTTAAAAAGAAAGCTAACATTGCTAAACAGATTGATTTGGAGAGGAGAATAGCTATATCAGAGACTGCATTCAAACAGGACACAAACTTAGTAAATCTGCCACCCCTTGTGAAGCTTAAGTATGAGCTGAATTCAATCCTAACACAAAAAGCTGAATTTTCCCTATTTCGCCTTAGGCACAAACAATTCGAGGAGGGGGATAAAGCTGGCAAAATGCTGGCTAGATATATTAAAATGAAAGAAGCTCAGTGCACTATATCTGCTATTAGGGCGCAGGATGGTACTCTGGTGTCAGACTCAAATGAAATTAATGGTGCTTTCAGAGAATTTTACACTTCGCTTTATTCTTCTGAAATGGAGGCTGGATATCAAGAAATTTATGCATTTTTGTCTTCCCTGTCTTTGCCCTCCCTAACAAAGGAACAAATAGACCTGCTTGATGCCCCAATTACTAAAGATGAAATTGTGAAAGTTATTAAGAGCCTTCCGACTGCAAAAGCACCGGGCCCTGATGGATTCACTGTAGAATTTTACAGGGCCTGTGTTGATGAGCTTTCCCCTTTACTTTTAGAAATGTTTGCGGAATCTTTTGAACAAGGCTGTCTGCCTCCTTCTTTAACAGAGGCTTTAATTTCGCTTATTTTAAAAAGCAATAAAGACCCGTTAGATTGCAAGAATTATAGACCAATTAGTCTTATAAACTGTGACTGTAAAATTCTCTCCAAAATTTTGGCATTAAGATTAGATAAAGTAATGATATCTCTTATAAATCCTGATCAGGTGGGTTTTATTCGCTCCAGGGGTGCGGCAGACAATATTAGGCGATTTATTGATATCATATGGTCAGTTCAAAATGATCCCTCACTTGCACACCTCTCTCCAGTAGCAGCCCTCTCCCTGGATGCTGAAAAAGCTTCATTCTATGGCTTCTATTTGGCTTAACCCAAGTCTCCACATTGGAAAATCTCCATTTATTTGGAAAATCTGGGTGAAAAAGGACATCTTGATGTTAAAAGATCTTTATGAAGGGGGAGCTCTCAAATCATTTGATGACCTACGGGCACAGTATGGACTACCACAGAATCAGTTCTGGAAATATTTACAACTTCGACATTTGCTGTGTCAAGTCTTTGGATCTACAACTACCCCTCCTCCTGAGGCAGATTGGCTCACCCAGGCATTGAGTTCCTGTGGTAAAAGATGTAAGGCCTCAAATTTTTATTCAATGCTCCTTAAGAGCTCAAATAAAGATTTTTCATCCCTCAAACAGGCATGGGAAAAAGATCTTAATTCACAATTTACTGATGCTGAATGGGCAAATATTTTAAGGAATGGGAAGAAAGTGTCTAGGGAATTGAAAACCAGACTTGTTCAATTTAAAATTTTGAATCGGTTCGACTGGACACCCCATAAAATGTTTAAAGCAAATCTTATTCATTCATCAAGCTGCTGGAGATGTCTACAGGGGGAGGGTACACTTATCCATATGATCTGGAGTTGGCCGGAAATACAGGACTTTTGGTTGGAGATCCATAGATATATTATGACAATTGTTAAGCAAGAAGTGCCATTCACTCAGAGACTTTTTGTCCTTGGGGATCCATCAACTATTCAGGACCCAGTCTCTGACACAGAGTGGATTCAGACTGCTTTGATGGTGGGCCGAAAGTTGATTACTTCTTATTGGAAATCTTCCTCTGCCCCACCCATAGCTCAGTGGCTCAGGGAGTTGGGTAAGCTTGCTGCACTAGAACGCCTTTCATATAAACTTTGGGACAGGATGGACAGCTTTTACAATAAGTGGGGATCCTATCTCACCTTTATAGGTGTTGTAGATTAACCCAATCATCTTAGGAGTTCTAGGGTGGAACTTGAATGTTTTATCCTCTCACTGGGTATATTCGTTCTTGATGGTTTTTTTTTTTTGGCTTGTTTGTTTGTTTTTTGTTTTATTTTCTAAATTGAAAACCCAATAAAATTCAAATCATAAAAAATAAATATATACACAGTGCGGAGCATTGTAGCTAGATGGAATAAACAGCATAACAGTCTATTTAGTTACCCCACATAGTATGAATATGTACCCATACATACTGTCACCCTCCGTAGTGATTGATGTTGTCCCAGTTGTATACTGGAGGGGACCATTTTGTGTAAGTTTGTTGTGTCTTTTGCATTCAATACTATTAGGTCGTAACGTTTTTTTACTATCTCTGCAAGCAGCCCTGCTTAGGTTATAAAGTCTGACAGCCGTTGGTAGGAAGGACCTGCGAAACCTCTCGGTCGCGCACCTAGGATGATGTAGCCTACTGCTACTGCTAAATGAGCTCCTTAGTGCGTTCATTATGTCCTGTATAGGGTGGGACTTGGACTCCAGCAGAGATGACAGTTTAGCCACCATCCTTCTCTCTCCTATCTCCTCCACTGGGTCAAGGCATTTCCCCAGGAGAGAGCTAGCTTTCTTGATCAGTTTGTTCAGTCTCTTCATGTTGGCTGCTGTGATGCCGCTGCCCCAGCAGACCACTCCAAAAGTGATGGCTGATGCCACCACCGAATCATAGAAGGTCTTCAGGAGCACCCCTTGTACACCAAAAGACCTGAGCCTCCTCAGTAGAAACAGCTTGCGCTGTCCCTTCTTGTAGAGTGTGTCGGTATTGTGTGACCAGTCTAGTTTATTGTTCAAATGAACACCCAGGTACTTGTAGGATGTCACCATCTCAATGTCTGTTCCCTGGATGTTTACTGGTGGTGTGAGGGGTTGTCCTTGCCTGTGGCAGTCCACCACCAGTTCCTTAGTTTTTCTCGCGTTGATCTGGAGGCAGTTCCGATGGTACCAGTCCACGAAGTCCTGGATAAGTCCTCTGTACTCAGCTTCGGCTCCGTTGGAGATGAGGTCGACAATCGCAGAGTCGTCAGAGAACTTCTGTAGATGGCAGTGTGTTGTGTTGTGTGAGAAGTCTGCAGTATAAAGGGTGAACAGGAAGGAAGCCAAAACCGTTCCCTGGGAGGCCCCTGTACTGCCGATGATCGTGTCGGACACACAATCCTGGGTTCTCACAAACTGTGGCCGGTTAGTGAGGTAGTCCAGGATCCACGATGGCAGGTGCTGGTCCACCCCTGCACACAGCAGCTTGTCCCTCAGGATCACCGATTGGATGGTGTTGAAAGCACTGGAGAAGTCAAAGAACATGATCCTTACCATGTTCCCAGGCTTCTCCAGGTGGAACAGGGAACGGTGAAGGAAGAAGATCACTGCATCCTCCACCCCGATGTCATACTGGTAGGCGAACTGGAGTGGATCCATCGCTGGTCCCACAAGGGGGCGGAGGTGAGCAAGGAGCAGTCTCTCCAGGGTCTTCATCAGGTGAGAAGTCAGGGCCATTGGTCTGTAGCTGTTCAGATCTTTGAGGTGGGAAGTCTTTGGTACAGGTACCACACAAGATGTTTTCCACAACTGTGGCACCCTTCCCAGCTTCAGGCTCAGGTTGACGATGTGCTCTACAATCCCACACAGCTGGTCTGTGCAGGACTTGAGGAGCTTCGTGCTGATGCAGTCCGGACCCGAGGCCTTCCTCGCGTTGATCTTCCTCAACTCCGCCCTCACCTGGATCCTGGATCTTAGTGAGTGTCAGGTTGGGCCTGGGGGGCTGTATGCTGGGAGTGGGGGGTGTTGGTGGAGGGAGAGGTGGACAGCAGGTCTCGATGACACAGAGGCAGCAGTGGTTGTTGTGCAGGTGGAGGGGAGGGCGGTTGGTCAAACCTATTAAAAAACAGGTTCCGATTGTTCACCCACTCCCTGCCCCCCGTGGCCTGGGAGGAGGTATTCTGGAGCCCAGAGATGGTTTTGAGGTTTCTCCAGACCCCGCTGATGTCACTCTGTTGCAGCTTGTCCTCCATCTTCTTCCTGAAGCTGTCCTTGCCTTCTCTGATCTTCCTCCTTAGCTCTGTACGGACTTCAGCATCTCCCTGTTCCCCCACCTGAAGATCCTTTTCTTCTCTCTTAGTAGTGATTTTATCTCAGGGTTGATCCAGGGTTTGTTGTTTGAGCAACACTGTATGATCTTGGTGGGTACGATGTTGTCCACACAGAAGTGGATGTAGTCTGTGATGGTGTGAGTGAGGCCGTCGATGTCCTCACCATGTGGATCGCAGAGCTGCTCCCAGGCAGTGATTTCAAAACAGTCCTTTAGAGTGTCCATTGCCTCCTCAGACCATATCTTCACTGTGCGCGTAACCGGAGGTTGTCTGTGTACTAGGGTTTTGTACACCGGCAGGAGATGAACCAAGTTGTGATCCGATCTCCCGAGTAGGGGGAGTGGCGATGAGGTGTAGGCCTCCTTAGTATTTGCATAGAATAAATCCAGTGTTTTATTGTCTCTGGTGTGGCGTGTGACATACTGGATGAACGTGGGCAGAATGGGGGACAATGAGATATGGTTAAAATCACCCGAGATGAGGAGGAGAGCATCTGGGTGTTCTGTCAGAAGCCTGCCAGTGACTGAGTGGATGGCGTCATGCGCTGCCCCAGCGTTCGCCGTGGGATTTGCATCAATAACAATGCAGCTCACATGTGAGTATTCCCTCGGGAAGTAAACAGGCCGCATGCCAACAGCTAGCAACTCAATGTCTTTGCTGCAGTATTGCTCTTTAACAGTGATGTGTCCTGGTTTACACCAGCTGATACTGACATACATTATCACTCCTCTGCCCCTTGCCTTCCCACTGTCTGGTGTCCGGTCTGCCTGTATTGCGTGGAAACCCTCAAGTTCGATGTTAGCATCTGTTGCTAGTTCTGTTAGCCACGTCTCAGTAAACAACATCATGCTAACCTCTCTGAAGACGCTGTCGTAGCGGGACATGGCT
Source organism: Pholidichthys leucotaenia (assembly GCA_020510985.1). Taxonomy (NCBI): domain Eukaryota; kingdom Metazoa; phylum Chordata; class Actinopteri; order Cichliformes; family Pholidichthyidae; genus Pholidichthys; species Pholidichthys leucotaenia. The sequence goes on from CM035846.1 coordinate 171,037,782, forward strand.
GCTAGCTCGTCTGTCTTACTGAGTAGCGATCGTACGTTCTCCATGATAACGGATGGGAGGACGGGTCTGTACCTTATATTCCTCGTCCGACGTCTTACTCCAGCTCGACATCCACGCCGTTTCCGTTGATTTCTCCCAGTATGTTGAGATTTTGTGTTAGCACCGTGGGCCAGTTAAGTGCTAACAGCTGGTCCCTGTTGCACCGTGTCCTGATATAAACAGTGGCTCAGTCCTCTGGCTCGGGAGACATTTGGGGCAATCTGTGCATCCGTGATGGATAAGGTGTCACCGGATCAGAAAGTTTAGCCAGAGAAGCCAGATAGTAAATAACAAAGAGGAAGAAAAACTCAGAATTGAACTGCTGTTGCAAAAAGGCAGTCGACTTGTGTGGTGCCGGAATGACTATAATTTAGTTATTGGGGCAGAACTAAATTATAAGACTATCGTCCATGAATATACAACAAAAACACACCACGTTCCAAATTATTATGCAAATAGGATTTTAGTGTCATAAACATTCAATTTTTTGTTTTTCAATTAAACTCATGGATGGTATTGTGTCTCAGGGCTCTTTGGATCACTGATATCAATCTCAGACACCTGTCATAATTAGTTTGCCAGGTGAGCCCAATTAAAGGAAAACTACTTAAGAAGGATGTTCCATATTGTTAAGCATGCCACAGGTTTCAAGCAATATGGGAAAGAAAAAGGATCTCTCTGCTGCTGAAAAGCATCAAATAGTGCAATGCCTTGGACAAGATATGAAAACATTAGATATTTCACAAAAACTTAAGCATGATCATTGTACTATGAAGAAATTCTTGGTTGATTCAGAGCACAGTCGGGTTTGTGAAGATAAAGGCATAATGAAGAAGGTTTCTGCCAGACAAATTCATCGGATTAAGAGAGCAGCTGTTAAAATGCCATTATAAAGCAGCAAACCGGTATTTGAAGCTGCTGGTGTCTCTGGAGTCCCACAAACCTCAAGGTATAGGATCCTCCAGAGGCTTGCAGTTGTGCATAAACCTACTATTCGGCCACCCCTAACCAATGTTCACAAGCAGAAACAGTTGCAGTGGGTCCAGAAATACTTGAAGACTAATTTTCAAGCAGTCTTGTTTACTGACGAGTGCTATACAACCCTGGATGGTCCAGATGGATGGAGTAGTGGATGGTTGGTGGATGGCCACCATGTCCCAACAAGGCTGCGATGTCAGCATGGAGGTGGCAGAGTCATGTTTTGGGCCGGAATCATGGGGAGAGAGCTGGTAGGCCCCTTTAGGGTCCCTAAAGGTGTGAAAATGACCTAGGAAAAGTATATAGAGTTTCTGACTGACCACTTTCTTCCATGGTACAAAAAGAAGAACTGTGCCACCGTAGCAAAATTATCTTCATGCATGACAATGCACCATCTCATGTTGCAAAGAATACCTCTCTGTCATTGGCTGCTATGAGCATCAAAGGAGAGAAACTCATGGTGTGGCCCCCATCCTCCCCTGACCTCAACTCTACTGAGAACCTTTGGAGCATCCTCAAGCAAAAGATCTATGAGGGTGGGAGGCAGTTCACATCAAAACAGCAGCTGTGGGAAGCTATTCTGACATCTTGCAAAGAAATTCAAGCAGAAACTCTCCAAAAACTCACAAGTTCAATGGATGCAAGAATTGTGAAAGTTATATCAAATAAGGGGTCCTATGTTAACATGTAACTTGGCCTGTTAAGATGTTTTTGACTGAAATAAACTTTTGATTTCAGTTAATATGACCTCCCAATGCTGCAAACTCAACAAATGACCATTTTCAGTTCTTTACAACCAATAAAATGTTTTGAAACTCTGTTGTGCATCGTAATTTGGAACAGTGCATTTTGAGTTTTTTATTTTTGCAAAAAAAAAGATAGTTATCATTGGGAGGTTTGTTCAATAAAATTTGAATTATGCTCTAACACATGATGACTTGAAAATTATACAGACTGTCATTTGCATCTACTATTTAGGAAAATCAGAGACAAATATCATTTGCATAATAATTTGGAACGCGGTGTAGTTTTATACAACAGTTAGTTTCTACCAAGCAATTTGATTGGTCAATAGGGATTCCAAGAGTTACTATAATCCACGATAATTGTTGATTGACTGTTACTATACTCACAATACCATACTCACTCTCTTGTAATACTGCTTAAGTACACAATGGTGTATACAAAAGTGAACCTGTGTACCAAGTTTGGTGACCCTACCTTTACTCATTCTATAGTAATAGGGCATGGGGAGTGTTAACCTTGACCTTTGACCTTTTGACCCCAAACCCACAGTCAGGTCAGGGTGTAAGCCACACAAGATATGTCTTAGATACAACTATCGTATCGATTTGAAGAGCCTACATCATTTCTTTCAGTAGTTATCTTGTTTACAAGATTTAGGGAAAAACTGACCTCTGACCTTTGACCTTAAGGTCTATAATTCCTGCAAAAGTCATCCGATCAGAGTTAAATTACAATATGCACATCATAAGAGTATATCAAACCCTGGTTCCAAGTTTTAAAACATTTGGAACAAAACTGTAGGAGGAGTTGATTTCACAAAAGTGGGACTCACAGACAGATGGACGGACTGCCCCATAACATAATTCCCCTTTGGTCTTCGACCGGTGCAGGATAAGAACGGGTGTGATTAATTAGTTTAAAATTTTTAATCGATTTCTGGCATTATTATGAATACAAGATAACTCCAAGCTTGTGCCTGTGGTCAAAAAATGCAAAGGCCGCCTGTTACCACTTTAAATTTTATCAACATAAGATTTTAGACTATTTTATTCAAAAGACATTTAATTTCAAATCAACCATACCCCAGAGGTGGGTGAAGTAGCCAGAAATTATACTCAAGTTAAAGTAGTGTTAGCTACAGTACTTTTAATTAATTATGAAAGTTTCTCGGAAAAAGTTCCTAAGTAATGAGTGATGACCTTAAGTGGCTCTCTTCTTATAAATTTGTACCCTTTACTCATGAATTTTCTGCTTTTTATTGTAAATTTTAAACTTTTTTTAAACATAAATTTGCATTTTGTCTTTGTCAGTTTTCTAGTCCATTAATTCTCATAAATTTGAGGTTTTGCTCAAACATTGTAGACATTTTGCTTTTAAATTGATTTTTTAAAATCTTAAATTAGTGATTTTTTCTTCATAAATGTATGATTTTTGATATACACAGCCTTGTTTACTATAAATTAGTAACTTTTTATGATAAATGTGCAACTTTTTGCATACATTTTCAGTCTCTCAAAATTTGCACAATTTCTCATTCTTTAACAACTATTTTTAATTAAAAAAATTTAATACATGTGTTAGTCTGAGGAAAATACAATGTATACACTATCTTTATTATGGTGTATTGTACTTTTGAGCCAGCTCTTTAGTCATTAAAAAAATCAATAAAATATAAGATTATCAATTTTAGGAGCACACTAGCTTGGCCTTCTTTTTCAAGTCCCCTGATTTGGACTCATTTTTACAGACAGAATTGCTTTTCGCTGTCAAGAGCTGGCAACAGTGCTGCTTTACCATGTAGGCAAATGTTGTTGAGCTTTGTTATTCTGCAGACATTATCCTCACCTTGCCAGGGTTTTGCTGTTTGAAAGCCGACGTCTCTTGGATAAAAAGTTTGAGGGCCTCGCTGAGCTGAGGTCCAGACCGGCTCTCCTCGCCCGACTCGATGATCTCCCAGCTGTAGAAAAACAAACACAAGAATATGTAGTAGCAGCTTTATAATTACTTATTTCAGTGTTAACATATGCCCAAATATATTTTTTTTAAAAATTTTTTTGTGTACTTTATTGATCCCCAGAGGGGAAATTCAAGGCATCCACTTAGATGGATGAAGCAGCCACGGTACGGTGCCATCCCTTCACCATTCACACACACATTCACACCTAGGGCCACTTTAGAGTCTCCAATTAACCTAACTTGCATGTGGGAGGAAACCAGAGTACCCGAGGTAAACCCACACAGACACGGAGAGAACATGCAAACTCCACACAGAAAGGTCATTGATGGTCAGGGAGTGGGATCGATCCTGTGACCTTTTTACCGTGCTACCACTGTGCTAACCACTGCGCCACTGTGCTGCCATTATATTTCATCAGTCTGAGATAATGGAAAATGACATTAACTTACAGTGGAGTGAAAAAGTGTTTGCCCCCTTCCTGATTTCTCATTTTTTTGTATGTTTGTCACACTTAAATGTTTCAGATCATCAAACAAATTTAAATATTAGACAAAAATAACACAAGTAAACACAAAATGCAGTTTTTAAATGAAGGTGTTTATTATTAAGGGTAAAAAAAAAAATCCAAACCATCAGTTTTGTCAGAAAACATCTTGATGATCCCAAGACTTTTGGGAAAATACTCTGTGGACTGACGAGACAAAGTTGAACTTTTTGGAAGGTGTGTGTCCCATTACGTCTGGTGTATAAGTACCACAGCATTTCAGAAAAGGAATATCATACCAACAGTAAAATATGGAGGTGGTAGTGTGATGGTCTGGGGCTGTTTTGCTGCTTCAGGAGCTGGAAGACTTGCTGTGGTAAATGGAACCATGAATTCTGCTGTCTACAAAAATCCTGAAGGAGAATTCCGGCCATTTGTTCATGACCTCAAGCTGAAGCACACTTGGGTTCTGCAGCAAGACAATGATACAAAACACACCAGCAAGCCCACCTCTGAATGGCTTAAGAAAAACAAAATGAAGACTTTGGAGTGGCCTAGTCAAAGTCCTGACCTGAAGCTGATTGGGATGCTGTGGCATGACCTTAAAGCGAGGTAGTCGGATCCGGGAAATTTTTTTTTTTTTTGTGTGTGCATGGAAAGAAAATCCTACAGACACATATAGTGCGATTGTCTGGGAGTGTGAATGACCTGTTTCACGAGCAAATGTACGTTTTTTTGGTCCGTGGCTGTTTACATCGGCCAGAATACTTTGTGCGCCAATGGGCCATAGGGATCCCGTATTTTACATCCGGAAAAAAACAGTGAAACGGGAACAGCAGGAAGAGCCATAGTATCATCGTCTAATCGTTTTGTAACACATTTCACAACTAATAATAGTAACATTTCCACAAAAAATGTGCTATATTAACAACACGATCGCATTTTGCGCACGGCTCGCTCTCCGGCGGCGGCCCCGAGAAGTAAACAAATGCAGGGACGCTTGAATTCTTTCGTCCCGAAAATATCATTTTTGAATATTAATTACAGCTAAATGGGAGCAGTTTCGATGCCAAAATTTCACATACAAATCCTAATGTACGTGTTCTATACACCATTGGCTTTTGGTTATCCGACTACCGCGCTTTAAAAAGGCAGTTCATGCTCAAAAATCCTCCAATGTGGCTGAATTACAACAATTCTGCAAAGATGAGTGGGCCAGAATTCCTCCACAGCGCTGTAAAAGACTCATTGCCAGTTATCGCAAACGCCTGATTGTAGTTGTTGCCGCTAAGGGTGGCCCAACTTAATTAGGGTTAGGAGGCAATCACTTTTTCACACAGGGCCATGGAGGTTTGGATTTTTTTCCTTTAATAATAAACACCTTCATTTAAAAAATGCATTTTGTGTTTACTTTGTGTTATCTTTGTCTAATATTTAAATTTGTTCAGTCTTAAACTGTTAACTTCACAATAGTGAATTAAAGCTGGTGACTGTTTCGCTTAAATATTCTTTTCTTTTTCTCATAATCTCCCAACCTTTTCATTTTGCCACTTTTTTCACATATTTATGACTTTTCCTGCTTGCTTGTACATTTGAAAGTGTTCATAAATTATCCCACCCCTGAACATCAGTGACTCTTCTGTGTGGAGTTTTCATATTCACCCCGGGTCTGCATGGGTTTTCTCCGGGTACTCCGGTTTCCTCCCACAGGCCAAAAACATGCACGTTACGTTAACCGGCATCAACTGGGGATTCTAAATTGTCCCTACGTATGAATGTGAGGGGGAAAGGATGTCTGTCTCTCTGTGTTGGCCCTGCGATGGACTGGCAATCTGTCCAGGGTGTACGTTGGACAGATTGCTCTAGGGGTGGCTGAGGCGCAGGTGTAGTGTGGCTGACTACTAATCGGAGGATCAGTGGTTCAATTCCCTCTCTGTCTGCAGTCTGCCTGTCAAAGTGTCCTTGAGCAAGACACTGAACCCCCAGTTGCTCCTGGTGGGTCAGACCAGCACCTTGCATAGCAGCTCTGCTGCCATCAGTGAGTGAATGTGTGTATGAATGGGTGAATAGCAGGATCTGTAAAGTGCTTTGGTCATCCAGAGATGAGTAAAAAAGTACCATATAAGTGAACCCCATTTATCATCTTTACTATTACCCTGCCTCTCACCCAGAGATGCTGGGATAAGCTCCAGCCCCCCCACGACACGAAAAGGATTAAGCCGTAGAAGATGAACGAATTTCAATATCAATGCCACAGGAAGCCATGGGTTCTAAACAAAAGAGTTGCAGGTGGTTCTGAAGCTGTTATAATGTTTACAGTGAGCTGACAATCTGTTTCTAAAACGTAGTAGTTTGTTCACGCATTGGTGCCTCTTTTAGCCAGTTTTGACAGTTGACCCAAAAGTCACTTCAGTTGTTTAATTTTGCTATGGAAGATCTCATTTCAATTTGTCATTTTTTCTTCTTCCTTCGGCCGGTCCCTTTAGGGGTCAAAATAGTGGATCATCTACCACCATCTCTTGCATTTTCCTCTGTAACACCAACCCTCTCCATGCCCTTCTACACTACATCCATGAATCTCCTCTGTGGTCTTCCTCTATTCCTCCTTCCTGGCAGCTCCATCTTCAACATCCTTTGTCCAATACATCCACTATCCCTCCTTTGCCCATGTCCAAACCAAGTCTTGCCTCTCTTAAGGCCTGATCAGAGTCCCTGCAAAAAATGTGTGCGTTCTGTAGACTGCGTTTGCATACACAGCAATATTCAGAGTGGTTTCTGAGGCACTGCAGTTGCCGCTCAGCAGCCGTGTTTCACGCCTGTGCACTAAGTATAATTTGCAGTTCACACAGCACAGAGCTACCAGAAGGACCAATGCCCCACTGTAGCTTTCACGACTTACAGTAACTGTGTGGCCTAGGGTCAGTGAAATGGAGACAGGCGCCGCCCCATACACCACATGCTGTGGAAAGGGATTAACTTAACTTAATTTAGCAGTTCACATGCTCATACTGTCGGTGGCAGCTAAGAGCCACCAAACTGATTTGAACAGCCACAATCCAAACACAAAAGAAGAGCACAGTGGTGAACATTTTAAATGGCGGAAAAGATGGAGGTACGTGAATACGATGAAGAGTAAGACGAACGGGAGTGATTGCTGTTAGTGGCAGAGGAGGAACACAGACAGGCAAAAAGATGAACATGTGTTCTTCCAGTTTTGGCAGATTGCTATGTACTTCCCCCCTGGCGGGAGTTTCCTGGCACACGTGCAGTTCACTGTGACCATTTGCGTACTTGTACGTGCATTCACTTTTTTTGGGCTGCATGTGCTCGATCAGCGCTCACCCTCTGCATAGGGCTTGGGCAGGAATGCGTCCACTGCGCTTGTTTTGCCATCATGAATTGGGCTTTACTTTGTCTCCAAACCACTCAACCTGAGCTGTTCCTCTGATATACTCATTTCTAATCCTGTCCTTCCTAGCCACTCCCAATGAGAATCTTAGCATCTTCAACTCTGCTACCTCCAGCTCTGCCTCCTATCTTTTCATGAGTGCCACCGCCTCCAAACCATACATCACAGCAGGTCTCACTACCTACTATCTTGTAAATCTTCCCTTTCACTCCAGCTGCTATCCTTCTGTCACAAATCACCCCTGACACTCATCTCCACCCACTCCACCCTGTCTGCACTCTCTTCCTCACCTCTCTTGTGCACTGTACTTTGCATTGGATGGTTGACCCCAGGTATTTACACTCATCTACCTTCACAACCTCGACTCCTTGCATCTTTACCATTACACCTGCCTCCCTCTCATTTACACACATGTATTCTGTTTACTTCTACTGACTTTCATTCCTTTTCTCTCCAGAGCATACCTCCACCTTACCAGGTTCTCTTCCACCTGCTCCCTTCTCTCACTACAGATAACAATGTCGTCTCCAAACATCATGATCCACGGAGACGCCTGCCTGACCTTGTCTGTCAGCCTGTTCATCACCATGGCACAGAGCTAATCCCTGATGTAATCCCACCCCCCACCTTGAATTTGTCTTATCAATTTTCCAATTTTCATCTCCTTTGGCTTTTATGTTTAAGTCCAAGTGATTTCTTTTTAATGATTTGGTTCAAGTTATATCCTGTTTTTTTGTAAATTTCTGTGTTTTAATGTTGCCAGTTTCAATGCTTCTCCTTCCTAACTTCCATTTTTTTTTACCCCAGCATCCCCCATTCCCAATTATAAGATAAGATAAGATAAGATAAGCCTTTATTAGTCCCACAATGGGGAAATTCCAGGATTGCAACAGCACAGGGACAGCAACACTCAGAGCAACAATCAGAAGGCAAGAAAAAACAACATCTAGCAAACATATGTCCATATTACTATAAATGTATATATATAGACACACAGTGCAGAGCATTATGGCTGGTGGATGTGCAGCAGAAAGTCTAAGCTCTCTCTCCGCGGATGCAGCGGGCCAGCTGGAAGTCTTTGGGCATGATGGTGACCCCCTTAGCGAAGAAGAGACCACCAGGTGGGTCTCGCTGGTCTCCTGCAGAGCCATGACAGCGAAACTCAGGAAACGCAGGACGGTCTTGAAGTCCTGAGCGATCTCCCTCACCAGGCGCTGGACGGGCAGCTTACGGATGAGCAGCTCCGTGGATTTCTGGTAGCGACGGATCTCTCTCAGAGCCACGGACCTGTGACGGCGAGGCCTCTTCACTCTGCCGGTGGCCAGAGCGCCTCTCCGAGCAGCCCTGGTGGCTAGCTGTCTCCTGGGGGGCTTCTTCCTCCAGTAGATTTTACGGGCGGTCTGCTTGGTTCTTGCCATCGCTCTTTATTATTCTGTCTTATATTTCTTTCATGCCGCCTAAACTCCAGCCCGGCACCCGCTTCGTTTTCGCTACAGCTCCCGGTATGTCGAGTTTCCCATTAGCACCGGGCGGCGGCCAAGTGCTAGCTAGCACTAGCTCCTCCCCGCTGTAACGTCTCCCGCTGCAAACCGTGGCTCCGTCCGCCGACCCGGGAGACCCCCGGGGCGATCCGTGCGTCCGTGATATATATACAGAGTGAAAGGTGTAGAAAGAAGAAGGAAGATAAAAAAAAGGCTATGTATTATGTAGTTATATTCTCCAGAATTTTCCATAGTATCTAGCCAGATCACTGTCCTTTAGTGTTTGTTCCTAATGCAGTGTTTTTCATGGTTTAGTTACACTCTCTGCATTTGTGGACGGACAGACAGACAGACAGATAGATAGACTTTATTGATCCCAAACAGGGGAATTAGTGTAACAGCTGCATGACACAGTAAGACAACCCAAACCAACAGAAATACACACAGCATAATAGAAAAGGAGTTACCCAGGGAAGTAAAAATGCTTAGATCACACTATATACTACATAGGCTACTACTAGGTTGAATAGATGATGACCCTTATGAATCTATGGATAGTACTGACTGTACAAAGAAGGATTATGAGGTGCAGGATGAAATGTGAGGTACAAATTAAGACTGTAAGGTGCCGTATGGCAGCATTGCTTTGACCAAAATTCCACAGTATATCCTGTCATAATACAGTTGTGTGAAAAAGTGTTTGCACCTTCCTGATTTCTCATTTTTTTGTATGTTTGTCACACTTAAATGTTTCAGATCATCAAACAAATTTAAATATTAGACAAAGATAACACAAGTAAACACAAAATGCAGTTTTTAAATGAAGGTGTTTATTATTAAGGGTATAAAAAAAAAAAATCCAAACTGACATAGCCCTGTGTGAGAAAGTGATTGGCCCTCGTTAAAACATAAATTAGCTGTGGTTTATCACATCTTTGGAAATCTGAGTTCAATTTCTCTAGCTGCATCCAGACCTCATTACTGCCACACCTGTTCTCAATCAAGAAATCACTTAAATAGGACCTGCCTGACAAAGTGAAGTAGACCAAAAGATCCTCAAAAGCTAGACATCATGCTGCGATCCAAAGAAATCCAGGAACAAATGAGAAACAAAGTAATTGAGATCTATCAGTCTGGAAAAGGTTATAAAGTCATTTCTAAAGCTTTGGGACTCCAGCGAACCACAGTGAGAGCAATTATCCACAAATGGCGAAAACATGGAACAGCGGTGAACCTTCCCGGGAGTGGCCGGCCGACCAAAATTACCCCAAGAGCACAGCGACAACTTGTCCAAGAGGTCAAAAAAGACCCCACAACAACATCCAAAGAACTGCAGGCCTCACTTGCCTCAGTTAAGGTCAGTGTTCATGACTCCACCATAAAAAAGAGATTGGGCAAAAATGGCCTGCACGGTAGAGTTCCAAGACGAAAACCACTGCTGAGCAAAAAGAACAAAGGCTTGTCTCAGTTTTGTCAGAAAACATCTTGACGATCCCAAGACTTTTGGGAAAATACTCTGTGGACTGACGAGACAAAAGTTGAACTTTTTGGAAGGTGTGTGTTCCATTACATCCGGTGTATAAGTAACACAGCATTTCAGAAAAGGAACATCATACCAACAGTAAAATGTGGAGGTGGTAGTGTGATGGTCTGGGGCTGTTTTGCTGCTTCAGGACCTGGAAGACTTGCTGTGGTAAATGGAACCATGAATTCTGCTGTCTACAAAAATCCTGAAGGAGAATGTCTGGCCATCTATTCGTGACCTCAAGCTGAAGCGCACTTGCGTTCTGCAGCAGGACAATGATCCAAAACACACCAGCAAGTTCACCTCTGAATGGCTTATGAAAAACAAAATGAAGACTTTGGAGTGGCCTAGTCAAAGTCCTGACCTGAATCTGATTACGATGCCGTGGCATGACCTTAAAAAGGTGGTTCATGCTCAAAAACCCTCCAATGTGGCTGAATTACAACAATTCTGTAAAGATGAGTGGACCAAAATCCCTCCACAGCACTGTAAAAGACTCACTGCCAGTTATTGCAAATGCCTGATTGCAGTTGTTGCTGCTAAGGGTGGCCCAACCAGTTATTAGGTTTAGAGGGCAATCACTTTTTCACACAGGGCCATGTAGGTTTGGATTTTTTTCCCCTTAATAATAAACACCATCATTTAAGAACTGCATCTTGTGTTTACTTGTGTTATCTTTGTCTAATATTTAAATTTGTTTGATGATCTGAAACATTTAAGTCTGACAAATAAAAAAAATGAGAAATCAGGAAGGGGGCAAACACTTTTTCACACCACTGTAGAACATCTGGATTTTTGACATTACTCTGATCTCTTGTCTTGTCGAGTTCTTCTCCTTGAATAGGTTAAAAAAAAATTTCAAATGAAGTGACTTGGCATGCCAGTTTTTGTAGATGGTCAACATTATCATTGACATGAAATGTGGTGCATCTGCAGTAAAAATAGGGTCAACATTGAACTTAGTTTAGAAATGGATTTTGCATTGCTGTTTTAGAGGACTGAAATTCTACTTGGCAGAGGATCAATGATAAAATTTAATCCAAGCAAAAACCCAGTCCAATATAAAATGTCATTTGCCTAAATTAAGTTACAGCAAAATGGCAGAACAAACAGGTGTAGGGTGGGAATAGGGATGTGAAAGTGATTTCCATGCTGCAGTGCTCAGAGAGGGGGGTTCCCTGTAATCCTCTCCCATTTAGGCTCTACTATCAGCCCTCGTGCTCGGCTCACACTTAAAACAGGCACAGGTGTGGCTCATGACTAGGTCATGTGCAACAAATAGGAGTGTGAGGCACACAGAGTCATGCTCTCTCTTAGCCAATTTTATCTGCCACTAGCTGTAACCCGGTTCACATTTGACAGCTCTTTATTACCATGAAAGATCAAGTCATCCGATCCCAACAAAACAATCTATGTGTTTGTTGCCGATGACGCTGATACTGTATATAAGGTACAACACTTGGATGAAGTTGGCTCAGCCGCTTTATGTCATAAACTTCCCTGTGCGCTTCTCCACAGCGCACGGAGGAGAAGGAAGAATGGACTTACTTGCAGGGTTACACGAAACACAAATTTATTGACACAAAAACCGTACAACACAATAACATAAACAGCTCGAGTAAACTCAGCGTCCTCCAGGACGCTCGACAGGACGGGGAGAATCAACTGGGCAGTTCAGTGCCAAAACGTAGCAGTTGTGCCGCACAAGGGAATGCTACCAGTCAAGCATGGCAGCACAACTGCACATACAAACGCTAACAGTTTACTCACAGCACCGGAGCAGTCCAAGTAATCCAAGCTTCCCAGCGAGCACCCACAAACACTCCTTCCCCGACGTGACGGTCACACGGTGAAGAACGACCGAGTGAACGTGTACAATGGTCCAGCGGTGTTTGACTAGCAAAGCGCTGCCTAAGTACAAACACCGCTGGCGTGACAGATTGGAAACACCTGGGCGAGGCGTGGGACAAATAATTACCGGGGCGAACAGCTGACTGTCAGAGAGAGAGGGGGCGTGGCCGGACCCGCCAGAGAGGTGGCTACAGGCAAGGAAAAGAAACAGCACACAGACAAGCAAACAACGAGAAATCAAAAGATAACAACACATAATAACCCCAATGCCTGAGCCGCCGAGAATGGTCAGAACCGAGCCTACAGAAAACGTGGGCTCGGCTCGTGACACTTTATTGAAATAATGAAAAGACAATATCATGGATTAGTGCTACATTTATGCTGTCTTGTGCTAAAAATATTGGTTGTTGCGTCCCATTTTGTTAGATTTTTTTTTAGATATTAACACATACTATAAAGGTCATCCCAAGGTCAAGTAGCTCAGCCACTGTTTTTGATTCCAACCAAAACAGTGTCATTGGCAGTTCTACATTTGAGCTGATTTGTGCTGAAAACATGTTTTGTACTGTCTCCATTTTGAGATATTAACAACTGCAATTATCAGCTGTAGTGGTATATACAAGTACATAACATAAAGAGACCCCTCCCCAAAATACATGGAACATTTCATTAGGTGTGTGCAAAAACTGAATAAGTCCAAGGTATTGATGAGTTAAAGCTTCAGTATAAATTTGAAGTCAGTCTGATCAGAAATGTAGGAGCTTGAGCGGTGACAACATGTTGTCAAATGGACGGATGGACAGACAGGTCAAAAACATTACACACCACGCGATGAAGTTATAATGTGTGTGTGTGTTATAATGTGAGGTAAAATAATAATAATAATACAGGATTACCCTTAATCCCAAACACTATACAACACTACTGATTAAATAAAAAAATAGCCATCCAATTATAAACAATTGATTGTGCCGTGGTGTTTGATACACAGAGCAGTCAAGCATCTTCAGCGCCTCCAGGTTGTTCAAAATTCAGCTGCTAGACCTTTTTTTTATATATATATGTTTATTGAGCTTTTGAGGGCCACAAGCAATACAGAAAAGCAAACAGCAAGAAATGACAAAGAGAACCCTCTTTTTCAGCCCCCAAACTCCCACCCCATCATCCCATCTCCACACACAAAAACAAACAAAACAAAACAAAAATTAATAAATAAATAAATACCACAATACAATACAAATTTGTCAGAAGCAGAAGAATTGCATCCTGAAAACACAATCAGAAATAATGGTGGTCTATTTGGTAATGCACTTTGACCTCTCAGTCCAAGCAAGACCATAGAGGCCACTCCGGAGGGCCTGGGCACCATCTCCTATATAACTCAAAAAGGGGTCCCATATATCAAAAAACCAAAAAGGTTTGTCTTTGAACCAGAAGCTAATAGCTTCTAATGGGATAAGTTCCATCACACCACAAATCCAATGTGTAACTGTAGGAGCAGAGTCTGAGGTCCATAAAAGAAGAATACATCTTCTTGCACTAAAGAGAAGCACCTGCAACAGTTTGAGTGCGGAGGAGCAAAGATTCAGTGGGGCAGGATTTACTCCTGCCCTCACTTCTAAGAGGAGTGAGGGCTAGATTTTTCTTGAATATAATATCAATTTCTTTACAAATTTTTTACCCATAAGTCATTAATAGGAGGACATTTAAATAAACAATGAAAATATGAACCTTCAGAACTTTTACACTTATTACAACATTTTGAATATAGAGGGTTAAACTTACTGCGTTTCACTGGAGTAATATGAAGCCAGTATATGATCTTGAATTGTAACTCTCTAGCTTTGTTAATAAAAAGGTAGTTTGCACTACCTGACCGCACCTCATCCCATATATCAGGTGAAAATGATTCTCCAAAGTCTACTTCCCAAAGAGATCTGACATGAGCTGTGCAATCACTGGAAGGGACTGAGAGGGCCCTGTAGAATCGAGTGATTAGTTTTCTAGGGTCTGGTTTCTGAATCACCTCCTCCATAGGTGAAAGAAAGAACCCATTAGGATGCAGCTTAATAGATGAAGAAATAAAACTACAAATTTGCAGATACCTAAAAAAGTTATTCTGTGGGAGGTTATACTTCTCTCTGAGCTGCTCAAAAGACAGCAAAGTGCCCTCTGTCATCAAGTCGCCTACAGTTTTTACTCCCCTACCAGACCACAAGGAGAAGGCTTGGTCAGCCAGACCAGGGGGAAAATCCGGGTTTAAATAAATAGGTGTGAGGGGGGGAAAAGGAGCCATCCTGATTTCCAAGCTTCTTCACCATCCTCCAAACTTTTAAAGTATTCTGTAAAATAAAATTCTCCGTTAATTTGAGACAAACCCATTTCTTAGATGCGTATAATATGTGACTAAGAGGGATAGGGGCCACCGGAGCCACCTCTATATTAAGCGAGGTGGATGTGGGATGATTTTTAAACCAGTGCCAAATGTAAATAGAGAGGGAAGCAATTTGATAGCGCCTAAAATCTGGCACTGCCAGGCCTCCTTCATCTAGTGGGTGCTGTAATGTGCTAAGTTTTAACCTGGCTCGCTTGTTCCTCCACAGAAAAGATGTCAAAGAGCTATTGAGAATAGCAAGTGATTTTCTTGTTAAAAGAGCTGGGATCATCTGGAAGGGGTACAATAACCGAGGAAGTATAACCATTTTGACAAGGTTGACCCTTCCTAAGAGAGATAGAGGCAAGGCCGTCCAGCGAGCCAAGTCCTCCTTGATTCTACTAATTACAGGAACAAAGTTGGCTTTATATAAGCCAGAAAGAGAGGGAGTAATGTGTATGCCCAAATAAACAAAACCTGATGGAGACCAGCGGAAGGGGGTAGAGCACAGTGGAGACCAAGATACCTGAGGGGTAAGGGGCATGGCTTCAGATTTAGAGTAGTTAATCTTATAACCTGAAAAATGACCAAAAGAATTAATTATTTCAACAACTCTTGTAATAGAAGATTCTGGGTTACTTAGATAGAGGAGGACATCATCACAAAGGGAAATTTTATGATTTGTGGGACCCACATCTATACCTGTTACCAAGGAATCACATCTAATGGCCTCCGCTAAGGGCTCCATAGCGAGGGCAAACAGAATTGGTGAGACTGGGCAGCCCTGTCTAGAACCACGTCTCACTGTAAATGTGGGGGACCTCAGACCATTTGTAATAACAGAGGCACGGGGGGCAGCATATAGCAAGGATATCCACCTAAGAAAGTTGACACCAAGATTAAATTTTGAACGGACACCTAGAAGATAAGGCCATTCAATCCTATCAAAGGCCTTCTCTGCAT
The DNA here is from genome assembly GCA_020510985.1 of Pholidichthys leucotaenia. Lineage (NCBI taxonomy): Eukaryota > Metazoa > Chordata > Actinopteri > Cichliformes > Pholidichthyidae > Pholidichthys > Pholidichthys leucotaenia. Next base: position 171,053,590 of record CM035846.1, read on the forward strand.
CAAGGGAGACAACAAGAGATTTGACCTTTGACCTTGATCCATTCTGAATAAGATTTAATAGTCTCCTTACATTATGAAGGGAATTATGACCCAATATAAATCCAGTTTGGTCTGTTGAAATTAAATCTGGCATGACACCTTCAAGTCTCTTCGCCAATATTTTGGCCAATAATTTTCGGTCAACGTCCAGCAAGGCAATCGGCCTGTAGGATGCGCATTCATCTGCAGGTTTGCCCTTCTTTAGAATTAGAGAAATATTTGCATCCATCATAGTGTCAGGAAGAACCCCAGAGTCAAAGGAGTAAGACAGCATATTGAGAAGGGGATCAATTAGCAAATCCTTAAAAGCTTTATAAAATTCTGAGGTCAGACCATCAGGCCCCAGAGCCTTATTATTTTGTAAGCTATTAATCGCCTCTATAACTTCTTCACGGGAAATAGCCCTATTCAGCAGCTCTTTTTGTGTATTGGATGCTTGAGGTAGTTTGACTAATGATAAAAAATTATGCATCAAAGTCTCCGAGTTGTGATTTGACTGAAGTGTATAAGCCTTCATAGAAGGAAAGGAAAGAGTTGTTAATATCTTTGTTGTTATAAACTCTTTTACCAGAACTATCCTTTATGCCTGGAATAGCCTGGGAGCCAGTATTACCTTTTATTAAATTTACCAGATACTTGCTTGGCTTATTGCCGAATTCATACAACTTATGCTTACCAAGCAGTATAGATCTCTGAGCTTCTTTAGATAAAAGGGCATCTAGAGCTGCTGTGGTGGCATCAATTTGAGATCTCAGGTTATCTGAAGGTTTAAGGTTAAATTCACGTTGTAGTTCACTTAATTTACCTTCAAGAAACTGTTGCTCTGTCCTCTGTTTTTCTCTTAAGATTTGCCAAGAATGATATAGTAAAGCCTCGAATAACAGCTTTACCAGTTTCCTTGAGTAAATTAGGTGATACATCAGAAATATTATTTTCAGCAATAAAATGATTAAACTGTTCTGATAATTGGTATTTTTAAGAAGGTAATTTGGAAAGCACCATTGCCCCCTAGTGCTTTGAGTCTTGCTGGACATGATCAAAAATATGGGTGAGTGATCACTGATAATAATATTGCCAATGAAGCAAGAGAGTACTCTTTGAAGGGCATATTTAGGAGTAAAAAAAATAATCAATTCTAGAAGATGTTTTATGCACTTTTGAGTAAAATGTATACTGCCGATCAATGGGGTGAAGGGTCCTCCAAGTATCAATGAAGTGAATATCAGCACAGCAACCAAGTAAAGAGTGAGCTTGTCTAACAATAGACTGTTGTTTTTGAGGACCTATCTAAACGTGGATATAGACAACAGTTGAAATCGCCCGCTATCACAGAGGATTCAACAGTCCACTCAAAAAACAGAGAGAATATCCTAGTATAAAAATCAGTTGAACGAATCGGGGGGGCATACACATTTAAATAGGACACAGGGTTCCCAAAGAGTGTCCCTCTAATCATGACATACCTTCCTGCAGTATTGGCCTTAATCTCCACCCCCATCAAAGGAAGGGATTTATGAACCAAAATGGCTACCCCTTTGCTGTTAGTAGTGAAGGAGGAATAGTAGATCTGGCCCACCCATTCCCTTCTTAACTTTAGGTGTTCATCGTTGTTTAGATGGGTCTCTTGGAGGAATGCTATCTGTACCCTCTCTTTTTTTAAATAGTTAAGAATTTTTTTACGTTTAATAGGGGTCTGGATCCCATGTACATTCCAAGAACACAATTTAATTTCTGCACTGCTAGCCATTATTCCAAATGATACGGATAATACTTTTGTTTAAAAGTTTATACATTGAGAATTTATATATGGAACCTCCTGACAAATACAAACAATACAACAAAAACCAAAACAAACAGAAAAGGGGAATGTGGAGAAAAAAAAAGAAAAACACAAAACCTCGCTCATACATTAAACGCTTCCCTAAACTGAGCGTCTACACCCTACAAAACACAACTTAACTCTGCACTAAACCAGTGCTCCATACGCAAATGTATAGTTTAAACATCTGAAGAACTTTAAAAATAAAATACTCCTTTAAAAAAAAAAAAGGTAACATGAACACTGATATTACCTCGATTCACTACATCCAAACCCGTACAATGAAACAGCTTAAAGTGAATTAAAAAGTCCATAAAGTGACAAGAAAAAGAACTTATTAAACTGCTTAATTTATATATGTCTGGAAACTGGGAACTGCCCCAAAGAACTAGTGAAAAGTTACCCATTGGTGTCATCCGCATGGAGCGCTTGGAGGGATGGGGCTATGGTCTCTGAATAAAAATTCTCCGCCTCCTCCACTGTATCAAAGCTGTATTTGCCGCCGTTGAATGACACTTGGAGTCAGGCAGGAAACACCACGCCGTATCTGACATCTGCAGCGTGAAGCTTTCGTTTGATGTTAATGAAAGATGCCCTTCGTTTGGTGACATCAGCAGTAAAATCGAGGAAAATGTAGACTTTGTGACCGCGGAAAGTAAGCGGGCCCTTCTCTCTGGCGAGCTGGAGGATGTGCTGTTTCACTCTGAAATGGTGCACCTTTACAATCATGGGTCTCGGGGGAGCGTTTTGACCCCGGACAGGCTGGGAAGCAAGGCGATGCGCTCGGTCCAACATCGCAGGCCCGTCAGGAACCTCCATACCCAGCATCTCGGTGAAGAAGTCGGTCATAAATGTTGTAACTTGTGGCCCCTCTATGTTTTCCGGTAGACCAAGCACACGGAGATTTTGACGTCTGCTCCTCGATTCAAGGTCCTCCGTTTTAGCCATTAGCAGTTTGTTGCATTTCTCCAGCGTTTCACACCTGGCTTCGAGCGCCGTAATCCTGTCGTCACACACCTGCAGAGAAGTTTCGACCTCGGTCAGACGTGTCCCAAACGAGTCCATAGAAGTCTGCAGTGTGCCTAATGAGTCCCGCGTTTCAGCTTGGAAACTTTCAATTAGCCTTACCAGGCCCAAAAGTGATGGTTCTTCTGCGTCCTCATCAACGCCATGTACAGGAGATGGGTAGTTGGCTTTCTCATTAGCTTGACGGTTACGGGCTCGGGTAGAGCGTTCCTGACGGGAAGGGTTCTTCCCAGACATGTCAGCGGGTTTTTCAAGTGGTCCCAATATGATGAGGAGAAATATGACGAGACACAGTGACGTTTAAAATAACATTTATGAAAAGATGTATCGGAGCTGGTAAGGGCGCGTCTACTCCGTATCCATGCTCTGCCTTCAACTGTTTTTTAAAAGAGTCAACCAAATCAGTCAGACGCAGAGACAGAGGGAGAGCGTTCCACAAGCAGGGCGCAACGCAGCTGCTAGACTTTTAACGCACACAAAGAAAAGGGCTCACATTACACCGGTTTAAGCAGCACTTCACTGGCTCCCAGTTGGTTTTAGGATTCAATTTAAAATTTTAGTTCTTGTTTTTAGAGCTATTCATGACCAGGTCCCTAAATACATCACCGAGCTGCTTAAAGTGTACAACCCCTCACGGTCTCTGAGATCCTCGGATCAACTTTTACTGGCTGTCCCTCAAACCCATTTCAAAACTCGAGGTGATAGAGCCTTTCAGGCAGTGGCACCGAAATTGTGGAATGCTCTACCACTGTCTTTGCGCTCAGTAGATTCTGTTGACGCTTTTAAAAAGCAGCTGGAGACACTTCTGTTTAAACAGGCTTTTTTTAGTTTGATTATGGATTACAGTTTTTGTTTTTATACTTGTTTTTAATGCCTTTATTGTTGTATTTGTGATTGTGTTTTATTTTATTGTGAAGCACTTTGTGATTCTTTCTGTGAGAAGTGCTGTATAAATAAATTTTACTTACTTACTTAGGCACCTTACAAGTGTGGCACCTTACGGTCCCAGGCAGATGTACAGGGGATTTCAGAGCAGGTTGGAGCCCGAAAGGTGTAGTGTGCATGGTCCACCGGTGTGTTGACACACCCTGGCACTCACTAATCCAACCCCCAGCTATGGGTCAAATAACTGGAGTTGGCAATGTCCCACAGGTCGGAAGAAATGCCTCGATGCACGCAACGGCTAACTTCTCCCAGTGGCGGATGTTACCACTGTTGGGGGGGGGGGGGGGCAAGACTTCTTGCAGTCCAACATCCAACCATCCCAAATGTAAAGGGAGACTATCTGGGGAGATGGTCTGCACACAGAAAATAACCTTTACCTCAGCACTCAAGGACAGTGGTCAGTAGACTAGATGCTGTCCTACTGAGAGGTTTTCCTTCGTCGTGTGTGTAGTACTTCACAAAAAGGTTAGCACCCCTACCCCACTTAAGTTACGGAACGAATTACTAAGAATAACCAGACAGAACAAACGGTATCCAACCTTGAACAAATCACTGAACAAAGAGACAGAAAACTGGAAATATGGCTTACCAGTTGTTTTGTCAATTGAATAACTAAGTCTAAGGTAAAACCTGACATCATACTGGTGACCGAGTCCAAACTAGATCCATCAGTTGCTGTAAACAGTCCCGTTATTACCATTGATCAGTACTTTCTGGAAAGGCGAGATAGAGAAGAGAGCAGTGGATGAGGTGGCTGCCTCATCTACTATAAATCAGGCCTGGACCTACAGAGAAGAAGGGATCTGGAGCCCATAGATTTTGAAATTATGATGGCCACCATCAAAACCAAATGTGGAACCCTCCTCTTGTCACTGCTATACAGACTGCTTAATGCGGACAGTGCAACAATAGACTGGTACACTCAATACCTAGACAATCTACGAGCCAAAACTAAGGCCACATGCACCATCCTTGCCGGTAATTACAACACCCACCAAAGAGTGTGGCTATCCAGTAAGAGCCCCACCAACCCACCAGGTAGACATGCACTCACCCTCTGCACTACCCACGGCCTCTCCCAGCTGGTCAATAGGCCCACGGACTCAAAGTGCAACACGCTAGATATCAATTTATATGACTGTCCCAACATTTGCTCTGATGTTTCCATCCTGCCTCAAGTAGGCACAACAGACCACTACCTCATGAGCATCTCTGTTGGCCTGTCATTCACTAGAGAAACCTTAGCCCCGAGGAAAGTCTGGATATAGAAAAGCGCTGATTGGGATGGTCTACGAGATGAGCTAGCAGGTACTAACTGTGATGAACATCTATGTCCTGAGGACCCAGAACTCTCCTGCTCTAGAGTAACTGAAGTAATCTTCAAAGCTATGGATAACTACATACCACTGTGAAATTTAAAGACCTACCTGGGGAAGCCAGAATGATATAATGAAGCTTGTAATAAAGCCTACCAAAAAAAGATGAAAGCATGGAGGCAACACAAAGCAACAAAACCCCCCGAGTCTAGGTTCAGATACAATCAAGCGCACAATGGATACACATACAACGGGGAAAATAAGTATTGAACATGCCAACATTTTTCTCATTAAACATATTTCTGATGGAGCCATTGACCTGGGATTTTCACCAGATATCACTAGGAAAAAGTCAATTTTGGACAACCTCTAGAAACCCCAGAAAACAGTTTTGATTAGATGCTGATGGCTAATATAAGCATTTCTAATAAATGTATCTAAAAGACTGTAATTTAAATGTTGATGGTAAATATGAGCATTTATAGGAAATGTAACTAAAGGACTGAATTTGAACTGTTTTAATGTAAAGTGTTTGTCAGTAGAAGCAGTAGCGCTTTTGCTCCACAGGTGGCGCTCGGTAGTGAAGAGACACTGTCAGTGTTAGAGTGCGAGAGAAGAAGAGTGGAGAATGTTCTAGAGTGTGAAGGGAAAATGGTTAAGAGTGATGTGGCCGTTATTGGGTGATGTCCCGTGTCAGAGTGCCGTGCCTGGTCTTTGTAAAAGTGAAGTCAATAAACCGCTGAAAAGTCCGCCACTTGGCCTCTCTTCTTCGCCCTCCGGGATGCAACATACATACCACTGTGAAATTTAAAGACCTACCTGGGGAAGCCAGAATGATATAATGAAGCTTGTAATAAAGCCTACCAAATAAAGATGAAAGCATGGAGGCAACACAAAGCAACAAAAAACCCCGAGTCTAGGTTCAGATACAATCAAGCGCACAATGGATACACATACAACGGGGAAAATAAGTATTGAACATGCCAACATTTTTCTCATTAAACATATTTCTGATGGAGCCATTGACCTGGGATTTTCACCAGATATCACTAACAACCCAAGTAATCCATGTATACAAAGAAATCAAGGCAACTGTGTTCACAAAACAAGTTATATTTAATAAAATGGAATGACACAGGGAATAAGTATTGAACATGTTAAGTGAAATTCATTTAATATTTAGTAGAAAAGCCTTTGTTGGTAATAGTGTCATGAGGCTGAGCGCGGGGTTTCACCATGCTCAGGCTCTCAGCTTATTTTCATTTACCTCTTGTATTTTCCCAGTTTACAGTATGTATTGTTTCTCTGTGTGTTTATCTTCCTGTGTGTTGGCTTAGGATGTGTTCGTAGTTTTCAGTTGGTTTTCACGGGTCCACCATGGGTGCAGCCATGATCCAGTCCGGGTCCACCGTGGGTGCAGCCACGACTCAGTCCAGGACCACTGCGGGTGCAGCTCTGCTCCAGCCTGGAGCCACCGCGGGTGCTGCTTTGCTCCAGCCTGGAGCCACCATGGGTGCTGCTTTGCTCCAGTCCAGGGCCACCGAGGGTGCTGCTATGTCCCAGTCCAGGGCCACTGAGGGTGCTACAGGCCAGTCCAAAGACATCGGGGTCCCCTCTCCTCTGCCTGACGCCGTTGAGGTCCCCTCTCCTCTGCCCAATGCCGTCGTGGTTCCCTCTCCTCTGTCCGAGGCCGTCGGGGTTCCCTCTCCTCACCCTGACGTTGTCATGGTTTCCCCGACTCCTCTATCTTGCTCACCACTGGTTCTTCCTGTTGGGCAGCTGCCTCCTGGACCACCCTTTCTGTTCAGGTGGTTAAAGAACTCTGGCAGACCACCAGACAGACTGTGCCGTGGGGTTGGGTGGCCCATGTTCTCTGGTAGGACACCCGATTCTTTCCATCATGCCATCTGCTGGGCCTGGGACTCTGGCCGCCCGCCTGAAATGTCCAGCTCCTCGGTCCAGGGGGCTTAGGCGGTTGGGTTTTTGCCTGGTGTGGGTCCTGAGCAGGTTTTGTTTTTGTTCCCTCCTAGCCTGGTTCCCCCACTGCCCTCCCGGGTTGGTTCATAGTTTTTCTCCTGTCGGAGGGGTTCTTTCTTTTTCTTTGATGTTACCCTGGGGTGTCTGGATCCACCCCTTAAGGGGGGTGTGTGTCTCTGTCATGAGGCTGAGCGCGGGGTTTCACCGTGCTCAGGCTCTCAGCTTATTTTCATTTACCTCTTGTATTTTACCAGTTTTTGTATTTTCTCTGTGTGTTTATCTTCCTGTGTGTTGGCTTAGGATGTGTTCGTAGTTTTCAGTTGGTCTGTTATGTATTCATGTTCTTATTATTTTTATTCTGTCATTTAGTTCCTAGTGTTTATATTTTTGTTTCTTTGTGACATGAGCTCTCCACCTCTTCTTCCAGGCACGCCCACCTTGACATTATCTTGCATGTGCTGTTCTGTGTTTCAGTAATTAGGTCTACCTGCCCACTCATGTGATCCACACCTGCTATCATTCATGTTTATTGATTGCGTGCTCTATTTAATGACTGCTGTTCCTGTCACTCATTGCTGGAGTCTAATCTACCCATTTCCACCAGAACCCTTTCCCTGTTCTTGTGTGCTCTTTGCCAACAACTCATTCATCCTAATCATGAGTTTACTTTGCGGACTGTTTGGATTTTTGTGTTTTTTCAATAAATATCACAAACTACAGTCCAGCGCTTGGGTCTTCGTTCCTGCCCCGAGGAGCAATTCGTGACAAACAGCTTCCAGACACCTCCTGTATGGAGAAACTCAGGAGTGATTTTAACCCATTCTTCCACACAAACTGTCAAATTTTGAAGATTCAGTGGGTGTCTTCTATGAACTCTGATCTTCAATTCATTCCATAGATTTTTAATTGGATTTGGGTCAGGTGACTGACTGGGCCATTCTAGCAGTTTTATTTTCCTTCTCTGGAGCCAGTTGAGAGTTTCCTTGGCTGTGTGCTTGGGATCACTGTCTTGCTGAAATGTCCACCCTTGTTTCATCTTCAGCATCTTGGCAGATGGCAACAGACTTTTATCAGCAACGTCTCTGAACATTTGTCCATTCATCTTTCCTTCAATTATATGAAGTCTGCCTGTGCCATGTGCTGAAAAACACCCCCACACCATGATGGAATGTGCAGTGCCATTTCTCGTCCAAACATATTGTGTATTGTGGCATTTAAAAAGTTCAATTTTGGTCTCATCTGACCAGACTATATTCTCCCGGTATTTTACTGGCTCGCCCAAATGTGCAGCAAACTTTAAATGAGCTTCAACATGCTTTTTCTTCAGCAATGGAGTCTTGTGAGGTGAGCGGGCATTGAGCCCATGCCGGTTGAGTGCATTACTTATTGTTTTCTTTGAAACAGCAGTACCTGCTAACTCCAGGTCTTTCTGGAGCCTCTACGAGTACTCTTTGGCTCTTGGATAACTCTTCTAATAATTTGTTTGACTCCTCTGCCAGAAGTCTTGTGAGGAGCTCCTGGTCATGGCCGGTTTATGGTAAAATGATGTTCTTTCCACTTCCGGATGGTGGCTCCAACAGTGCTCAGTGGAACATTCAGCAGTTTAGAAATGCACCTGTAACCAATGACATAATTATGTTTTGCAACAATAAGGTTGCAAAGGTCTTTGCTTCTACCCATCATGAGTTCTTTGTGGTGTGACAATCTGATATTCAGACCTTTTTAAAGGCTATCAGTCAGGACTTAACCAGCTGAAATTAATTTGCACTGATGGGGGATGGGATGGTTTCCTAAATTCTGATTGATTTCAGCTGGTTTCTTGGCTTTCTATGCCTTTTTGTTACTCTTTTTCTTCATGTGTTCAATACTTATTCCCTGTGACATTCCACTTTATTAAATATAACTTGTTTTGTGAACAAAGTTGCCTTGATTTCTTTGTATGTACAGTTAGGCCCAAAAATATTTGGACAGTGACACAAGTTTTGGTATTTTAGCTGTTTACGAAAACATATTCAGGATACAATTATATAATCAATATGGGCTTAAAGTGCAGACTCTCAGCTGCAATTTGAGAGTATTCACATCCAAATTGGAGCCAGGGTTTAGGAATTACAGCTCTTTAATACGTAGCCACCTCTTTTTCAAGAGACCAAAAGTAATTGGACAATTGACTCAGAAGGCTGCAAAAAAAAAAAAAAAAATAAGGCTGCATGGGCTCTTCCCTCGTTAACCTGTCATGAATTAAGCAGTTAAAAGGTCTGGAGTTGATTCCAGGTGTGGCATTTGCATTTGGAAGCTGTTGCTGTGAACACACAACATGCGGTCAAAGGAGCTCTCAATGGAGGTGAAACAGACCATCCTGAGGCTGAAAAAAAAAAGAAAAAATCCATCAGAGAGATAGCAGAAATGTTAGGAGTGGCCAAATCAACAGTTTGGTACCTTCTGAGAAAAAAAGAGTGCACTGGTGAGCTTGGGAACTCAAAAAGGCCTGGATGTCCATGGAAGACAACAGTGGTGGATGATCACAGAATCCTTTCCATGGTGAAGAACAACCCCTTCACAACATCCACTCAAGTAAAGAACACTCTCCAGGAAGTAGGTGTATCAGTATCTAAGTCTACCATAAAGAGAAGACTTCATGAGAGTAAATACAAAGGATTCACCACAAGGTGCAAACCATGAATCAGCCTCAAAAATAGAAAGGCCAGAATTGACTTTGCCAAAAAACACCTGAAGAAGCCAGCCCAGTTCTGGAACAGCATTCTTTGGACAGATGAGACTAAGATCAACCTGTACCAGAATGATGGGAAGAAGATCCAAAGCACTACATCTTCTGTAAAACATGGTGGAGGCAGTGTGATGGCATGGGCATGCATGGCTTCCAATGGCACTGGGTTTACTTGTGTTTATTGATGATGTGACAAAAGACAGAAGCAGCCGGATGAATTCTGAAGTGTATAGGGATATACTTTTTGCTCAGATTTAGCCAAATGCAGCAAAGTTGATTGGACAGCGCTTCACCAATGATCCAAAACATCCTGCAAAAGAAACCCAGAAGTTTTTTAAAGCAACAAAGTGGAATATTCTGCAATGGCCGAGTCAATCACCAGATCTCAACCCAATCGAGCATGCATTTCACTTGCTCAAGACAAAACTTAAGGCAGAAAGACCCACAAACAAGCAACAACTGAAGACAGCTACAGTAAAGGCCTGGCAAAGCATCACAAAGGAGGAAACCCAGCGTTTGGTGATGTCCATGGGTTCCAGACTTCAGGCAGTCATTGCCTGCAAAGGATTCTCAACAAAATATTGAAAAGTAACATTTTACTTAGGATTATGTTTATTTGTCCAATTACTTTTGAGCCCCTGAAATGAGGAGTGTTTGTATAAAAATAGCTACAATTCCTACATGTTTAATCATATATAGTGGGGCAAAAAAGCATTTAGTCAGCCACCAACTGTGCAAGTTCTCCCACTTAAAAGATGAGAGAGGTCTCCAATTTTCATCATAGGTATACCTCATCTATGAGAGACAAAATGAGAAAAAAAAAATCCAGAAAATCACATTGTCTGACTTTTAAAGAATTTATTTGCAAGTTATGGTAGAAAATAAGTATTTGGTCACCTACAAACAAGCAAGATTTCTGGCTCTCACAGACCTGTAACTTCTTCTTTAAGAGGCTCCTCTGTCCTCCACTCATTACCTGTATTAATGGCATCTGTTTGAACTCGTTATCAGTATAAAAGACACCTGTCCACAACCTCAAACAGTCAGACTCCAAACTCCACTATGGCCATGTCCAAAGAGCTGTCAAAAGACACCAGAAACAAAATTGAATGAGTGCATGCAACAACAATGGAAAATAGCCCATGTGATCCCTTGCCATAAGAAAAAAGACAAGCATGACCCCAACAACTACCGTTCAGTCTCTCTCCTCAGTATTATGAGCAAAGTCATGGAAATGGCCATCTGCAAGGCTGTATGGAAATTCATCTGTAAACACCACCTAATCTCAGACAAACAGTTTGGATGCATTAAAGGCGTCGGCCGGACGAAATTTCAATATCGCTAAATCATATCTTAAATTTTTGTGTGAGACGAGCTAATTTGAACCGCACATGTTTTGGTGTCAACAAATGTCGCATAAGGTGACAATGCGCTATTGAAGTATGATTTCCTTGAGAGCTGTCTGTCTGCCAAGCGATCAGCGGCTAAAATGGCCACTGACTGTGTGACGTCAGGTCAGGGAGCGACCTGAGTAGGAGGAGGAGCACGCTGAGGAGCACGCGGTGAGTGTTTATGAATTTCCCCTGCCTGGGAAAATCAGAACCGCATGGGTGAATTTCGTTCAGAAAACGCGAAAAAATTGGAATTATGTCGCAAAATCACCAAACATGTGCAGTAGACATTTTGTTGACAGCGATTTTGAGAATAAGATGCAATTTGAAATGAAATTAGCAAAAAGATTGCTGATAAAAAAATCGGCTGTTCCAACTATATATCCGTTCATTTCAAAGTCCCACTCTCAGACAAGTGTCAGTGACAGTGGCGTGAAAAGCAAGGGTGATCTACCGATGCGATCTGCTGTCAGAAAGACAAGTAAACAGGGTAAGTTTTCTTTTTTAAATATTCACTGCCAATATTTACTAAAATTATTTACAAGCAATGAATTTCATTGCCTTAACAACTTATCAAATATTAGAATTTTAGGGTATTCATACTAATCAAATATGAAATATTCAGTGCTGTATAGGGAGGTGATTGTGCCTGTTTGCTCAAGTTATATTTCTATATATGTAATCCAATTTGACACCTCTGGAATGAAATTATGTTGATCTACTGTTTTTGCAGATGTTATCCACTGTCACTCAACCTTCAAATACTGTGGATTTTTTTTTTTGAATTTGATTATTCAGCAATTGTCCTCATTGCAGTCATCCATGTGAGGTAACAAGTCACACTAAAGGCTCTCTGTTGGTGATCAAACAACATTGTCCACATTGTGTTGAGGATCTATCCTGGCACAGCCAGCCGATGATCAGGGACATGCCAGCTGGTAACATACAGCTTTCATCCGCCATTCTCTTCACTGGGGCGTCATATGTCAAGGTCCTCAGAGTTCTAAATGCAGCCGGTATCGTTGGAATTTCCACGACCACTTACAAGGAGCTTTCGATTTCTAATTTTTATTAAATTAATTTTATTTCAGAATATGTGGATGATCTGATGAATACTCTTTTCGACAAAACCTTGGTTGATCCAACCCACTTATTGGAGCAGTGGCACTCTGTACAAGCCAGAGTTCCAGCAACATTGAGTGCCAAATTTCAGCGTCCCATCAAAGCTGATGCTGTTGAGCAACATGTATCTAGATTTTCAAAATCAAACATGTAAAAGTAGAATAAATTTCCAATTAGCAATGAAAGTTCAGCTTTCAATTGTTAGGGAAGCAACATATTTTGCTAAGACAAAAAAATATAAGCCTAAGATTTTTAGAGAAATGTGCTTTTAAAAATTGCACACGAATTTTACACCATAAAATGGTAGAAAAATTACTCTAATGTATATGAGATCCGACTTTGATGCATGCTGAAATATTAAAATTATAAAATTGACATGCACATTAATAAACTCAATATATGATTTTAAAAAACTTTATTTAAATAACATTGATCACAAATCAGATGTCAAGACAGACAGAACGGAAACCGGGGTGATCAGTGATACACCTTGGTAGGTTATCATCTGTGTATCCACAGCCCTTCAGTTCTTCTAGTTTCTCCTTCACCTTCAATACCTCCTGGCAGCACCGAGATTCAGTTGATGTTGGCATAATGTTGCATTTCTCACAAGTGCACCTGTTAAAAAAAATGGTATAATCAGATGCTTATAATAAACTAATGGCTCGTGGGAGTGCTATATAAATTGGTCTATGAAGTTTGATTAGAAAATATTTAAAACATGTAAAAAATTTTGAGCAGAAAGAGAAGTTATAGGAAAACAATAATGAATCACAATAATCATGATCCATGATGGATCATGTTGATCCATCAATCTCTTAAGAGAATTATGTAGCTTTTGAGACTAGGATTAACATGATGATGATTAACAACATCTCCTAACAAACTCGTAAAGTACACATCCCTCACATACATTATCCTTTTATTTCCAATGATAATGTTTCTAAATGTTTCTAATGTTTATAAGTCGCCAAGTAAGGCAGCGAGGGAACAATTGGCAGTTTTATTTTGATAATTAAGTGTGTGAACATGCATATCGCCTAAAAAAAAAATTTCAAAGCATATTTTACCAATATAAATTGGCGAGCCTCTCGTTCTTGCCTCTCGTCCTCTCGTTCTGCTCCGGTCGCTGTTTCGTCCGCGTCTTCCGCCGCACCCTCGGGCTCGAACAAATACGGCTGAATAACCCCATCAGCACCACCCAAAACTACTTCATCATCAGATTCTTCAGTTTCAATATCATCACTTATATTGCGGTCGTCATACTCGATAAAATAATCGCTGTCCGAATCACTCTGCTGTCGTTCAGCCATTTCTGCAGGCAGGTGATCATCCATTTCCTGCAGCCATTTCCTGTTTCTCCCTGACCTGACGTCACTGCTGCACGCCCCTATCGAGAGATGGCGGTACTGCAGCATCACTAAGTGAAATATGGGCTATTAACAAATAAAGTCATTTATGGAGGCTGGTGACACATTTTAAATCACGGGAATGGCCAGAATGGAATATTTTCATACAATCAGTTTATTGGTTCAATAAAAAAATGTCACCGTCCGAGGACTTTAACACACATGCACAGATGCATTAACATACATCACACAGACACTTCATGATGCTCTAGACAACCAGCAGGAAGGATGCCTCGTATGCCTAGCTATCAGCTGTGCTTTTGACCGGGTGTGGCACCCAGGTCTTCTTGCTAAGCTAGAAGCTATAGGACTCAGTGGAACGCTTCTGAAGTGGATGGAAAGCTACCCATTTGGCAGGGTATTAAAGGTCACTATCAATGGAGTCACATCTAGTGCCAAAGACATCAACGCAGGAGTGCCTCAGGGATCAATCCTGGGCCCTCTACTCTTCATTATCTTCACTGATGATCTTCTGGAGAAGCTGCAAAATCCAGCAATACTGTACACGGATGACTGCTCAGTCCTCAGCATAATCAGAGACAGAAAACTGAGGGTGACAGCTACCAACTGTCTAAATGATGACCTTGAAGAAACAGACAATTGGGCGAAGAAGTGGAACATTCTCTTCGGTGGTGCCAAGTGCAAGTCCATCACAACCTCTCAGTTAAAAGATGCCAGCAACAGTCATCCACCACTGTCCTTCATGTACTCTGTCCTATCACTTTGATAAAGTGGAGTTGCTTGGGATTACTATCCGGAAAGACTTCTCCTGGTCCCATCTTGTCACCAAAATGACTACAGATGCAGGCAAAAACCTAGGCCTTCTGAGAAGAGCAGCCAGGTACCTGGATCCCCCTCAGAGAGCAACAATATATAAGAGCATGGTTCAGTCCAAGATGGATATGCATCTCCTGTTTGAATGGGTGCATCACCAACATGCCTAGCTTGACTGGATGCCATCCAGAAAAGAACCATCACGATCATCAACCTTCCTCAAGGTAGTCATGAAAACAGTATCCAACCACTAGACCACCGCCGTAAGGTGGGTGCCATGACTCTCCTTCACAGGATGTACCATAGGAAGGCACCTGCCTTGATTAACAACAAGTTGCCCTCACCACCAGTGGTGAGACGCAAAACTCACCAGAGTACAAATTATTACAGTGCAGCTCTGGAAGAACATCTGTCTAGCACATCAGGCCATAAGCAGACACTTCTCCCTGCTACCATCCAGCTGTGGAACAGCTTGCCAGAGGAAATGGCTCTAAATGAAGATAGACAAAGGTTCAAATGTGAAGTACATGCCTTCCTTGGTGCTTTTTTCCAGCATTATGCCCACTAGCAGGGATTGCTGCTAAGCCGAAGAAACGCATCAACATTGAAAAAAAAAAATCTTCTTTTAATAACCACCATGCTAACCCTCTGGTAGTCATCCATCAACAGGGTGGCTATGAGATGCTGCAGATTCTCATAAACACTCCTCTGACCCAATCACCCTGCCCCATATCACATAACCCCAATGACGAAAGGTCAACATGCTGGTCCCCTCTCAACTTCCAGGCACATGCTCCTGAAGGAGGATGTTTTCCAGACAACATGACTGATTGTGACAGTGTGTCAGTGATACTGTTAAGTAATAACAGCAGTTTGCATGGACAGACAAGATAAGCATTAAACTTTCTACGAAAGCCGGATGTCTTTCTGGAAAGAGGTGGAAGTATTATTAGATGAGACATTGGACCTCATGCAAGAACTGTGTGTACTAACAGATTTGTCTGTAAAAGTGATATATGATCAATTTAAGTGAATTGTGGGATTCATCAGTCTGTTAGTATCTTGAAAATTTTTTTCGGTGCAATGTACAGCGGATATAAAAGTCTGCACACTCCTGTTCAAATGCCAGGTTTTTGTGATGTAAAAAAAACGAGACCAAGATAAATCATTTCAAAACTTTTTCCACCATTAATGTGACCTATAACCTGAACAACCCAATTGAAAAACAAACTGAAATCTTTTGAGGGGAAAATAAAAAAAATAAAAAAGCTTACAATAACCTGGTTGCATAAATATGCACACCCTGTTATAAATGTGGCTGTATTCAGAATTAACCAGTCACATTCAAACTCATGTAAAATGGGAGTCAGCACACACCTGCCACCATTTAAAGTGCCTCCGATTAACCCCAAATAAAGTTCTGCTGTTCTAATCGGCTTTTCCTGACATTTTTTTAGTCACACCTTACAGCACAGCCATGGTCCGCAGAGAGCTTCTAAAGCATCAGAGGGACCTCATTGTTCAAAGGTATCAGTCAGGAGAAGGGTACAAAAGGATTTCCAAGGCCTTATATATACCATGGAACACAGTGAAGACAGTCATCAACAAGTGGAGTAAATATAGCCCAACAGTGACATTACCAAGAACTTGACCTCCCTTCAAAATTGATAAAAGATGAGAAGAAAACTGGCCAGGGAGGCTGCCAAGAGGCTGACAGCAACACTGAAGGAGCTGCAGGAACTTCTGGCAAGTACTGGCTGTTGAGTACATGTGACAACAATCTCCTGTCTTCTTCATATGTCTGGGCTACGGGGTAGGGTGGCAAGATGGAAGCCTTAGCTTTTAAAGAAAAACATCCAAGACCGGCTACATTTTGCAAAAACACATTTGAAATCTCCAAAATGTATGTGGGAAAATGAGTTATGGTCTGATGAAACCAAGGTTGAACTTTTTAGCCATAATTCCAAAAGGTATATTTGGTGCAAACACAACACTGCTTATCACCAAAAGAACACCATACCTACAACGAAGCATGGTGCTTTGGGGCTGTTTTTCTTCAGCTGGAACTGGGGCCTTAGTCAAGGTGGACGGAATTGTGAACAGTTCCAAATACCAGTCAGTGTTGGCACAAAACTTTCAGGCTTCTGCTAGAAAGCTGAAGATGAAGAGGAACTTCATCATTCAGCACGACAATGACCCAAAGCACACATCCAAATCAACAAAAGAATGGCTTCACCAGAAGAAGATTAAGGTTTTGGAATGACCCAGCCAGAGTCCAGACCTGAATCCATTATTACTGAATCTTGGTTTCATTTTTTTACATCACAAAAACCTGGCATTTGAACAGGGGTGTGTTGACTTTTTATATACACTGTACATAATCTAGAATGTCTGTGTCCTCATAGTCATCTCCTTTGAGCTTTGATCTCTAAAATAAGTGACTGGACACTGACACTTATTCATGCCTGGTTTAATCCCAAGCAGCGTATTATGTGCATTTCTGCTCATGCGCATGCCCTTTGGCCAGCACAAAGCCCATTTTCTAAACAAGCCATTATGATCACAGTTTGGCTTAGATCATTCCCCTCTGTTCATTAAAGGGAAGGGCAGGAGCACTCCTCATTGGGTTATTGCATGTTACACCCAAAACACACCTTTAAATAACTAGACTAGTTCTTCCTACTTTTTGCCAGGTGCAAAATTTGTTTTTGCACTGCTGTAACAGCAAAATGGACTTGGACACAGCCATAAATGTGCCCTATGACTTAGACAATAGACTGTTGACTATATCTTTGTAACATGGCCCTAGATGTGCAAGGTTAGTAGAGACATACTGTATTTCTTTCGAGTAAATACAGTTGGATAAAAACTGTGTCTGTCTTCATTTCAGAAATGCAAAGCAACAAAATGTGATTACTTTTATGAGGGGGGTTCTTTTCTATACCCACTCTACATGTGGGTTGCCAATCCTGATGTTTCTCACTCCTCCTGTCACATGCAGTCTGTGGGCCCCAAGCACCGGATACTGAGAAAGGGAACATCTCACATTTCATTGCTCCAGATAACTAAGGACCACCAGTGCGCATCACCCTCCACTGGTGTGTCATCAACACACCATGAAGTGTAAGGACTTCAGCCAACAGTTCAACAGAAAAATTGGATAAATTTCAAGAGTACCTGACAACACCACCTAGAAGTCAGATATAAAATGGTAAATGGCGTTCACTTATATAGCGCTTTTCTTCTCATCTACGATGACCAAAGCACTTTACAGATCCTGCAATCCACCCATTCAAACACACATTCACACACTGATGGTGGCAGAGCTGCCATACACACAGGCGCTAACCAGGCCACCAGGAGCAACTGGGGGTTCAGTGTCTTGCTCAAGGACACTTCGACAAGCGGACAGCAGACAGAGCGGGAATCCAATCAGTAGTCGGTCACACTACACCTGCGCCACCGCCGCCCCGGTGATAGATACAGTGGAGTAAAAAAGTATTTAGTCAGCCACCAATTGTGCAAGTTCTCCCACTTAAAAGATGAGAGAGGTCTCCAATTTTCATCATAGGTATACCTCATCTATGAGAGACAAAATGAGAAAAAAAAAATCCAGAAAATCACATTGTCTGATTTTTAAAGAATTTATTTGCAAATTATGGTGGAAAATAAATATTTGGTCAATAACAAAAGTTCATCTCAATACTTTGTTATATACCCTTTGTTGGCAATGACAGAGGTCAAACATTTTCTGTAAGTCTTCACAAGGTTTTCACACACTGTTGCTGGTATTTTGGTCCATTCCTCCATGCAGATCTCCTCTAGAGCAGTGATGTTTTGGGGCTGTCGCTGGGCAACACAGACTTTCAATTCCCTCCAAAGATTTTCTATGGGGTTGAGATCTGGAGACTGGCTAGGCCACTCCAGGACCTTGAAATGCTTCTTACGAAGCCACTCCTTCGTTGCCCGGGTGGTGCGTTTAGGATCATTGTCATGCTGAAAGACCCAGCCACGTCTCATCTTCAATGCCCTTGCTGATGGAAGGAGGTTTTCTCTCAAAATCTCACGATACATGGCCACATTCATTCTTTCCTTTACACGGATCAGTTGTCCTGGTCCCTTTGCAGAAAAACAGCCCCAAAGCATGATGTTTCCACCCCCATGCTTCATAGTAGGTATGGTGTTCTTTCTTCTCCAAACACGACAAGTTGAGTTTTTACCAAAAAGTTCTATTTTGGTTTCATCTGACCATATGACATTCTCCCAGTTCTCTTCTGGATCATCCAAATGCTCTCTAGCAAACTTCAGACAGGCCTGGACATGCACTGGCTTAAGCAGGGGGACACGTCTGGCACTGCAGGATTTGAGTCCCTGGCGGCATAGTGTGTTACTGATGGTAGCCTTTATTACTTTGGTCCCAGCTCTCAGCAGGTCATTCACTAGGTCCCCCCGTGTGGTTCTGGGATTTTTGCTCATCGTTCTCGTGATCATTTTGACCGCACGGGGTGAGATCTTGCGTGGAGCCCCAGATCGAGGGAGATTATCAGTGGTCTTGTATGTCTTCCATTTTCTAATAATTGCTCCCACAGTTGATTTCTTCACACCAAGCTGCTTACCTATTGCAGATTCAGTCTTCCCAGCCTGGTGCAGGTCTACAATTTTGTTTCTGTTGTCCTTTGACAGCTCTTTGGTCTTGGCCATAGTGGAGTTTGGAGTCTGACTGTTTGAAGTTGTGGACAGGTGTCTTTTATACTGATAATGAGTTCAAACAGGTGCCATTAATACAGGTAACAAGTGGAGGATAGAGGAGTCTCGAAAGAAGAAGTTACAGGTCTGTGAGAGCCAGAAATCTTGCTTGTTTGTAGGTGACCAAATACTTATTTTCCACCATAATTTGCAAATAAATTCTTTCAAAATTAGACAATGTGATTTTCTGGATTTTTTTTTCTCATTTTGTCTCTCATAGTTGAGGTATACCTATGATGAAAATTGGAGACCTCTCTCATCTTAAGTGGGAGAACTTGCACAATTGGCGGCTGACTAAATACTTTTTTACCCCACTGTATAAGGGGTGATAGCAGCAGTAGAAAACCACTAGATTTTGCACACATCTTATAACTGGCTTAGAACATGGTGTAATGATAATAACTTTAAGAAGCACCTACATCACATTTCAGCACTTAAAGTGACCTATACTGTGCTAGTTAAGTTCAATATTACCTTCGGTTTGAGACGCTTTGTCATAGTGCTGCCTCTGACTGTCTTTCAAAGGGCTGTTTGGTTTCCTTTCAATTACAGACCCATTAAATTAATTTTAATCTTCTCCACATTCCATTTTATGTTTTCCATAATTCTGTTTTTCCCCTTTATTTCAATTTTTCTGAATTTCATGTATTAGGATGCAACCATATTTTGTCACCTGAAGAGTGTTATGCTGATGGATGAAAAAAGTGACTAAAAGGAAATGATCCTAAAATTGATGAATATGGATAAATTTCAACAACAAACAAACAAAAAGTGTCATGAACATCCTTGTGCGCTTTTACGCAGCGCACGGAGGAGGGGAAGAATGAATGGATGTATGTGCAGGTTTTCACCACAACACATTTATTAAACACAAAGGCTGACAGTTCCAAAATAAAGACTAACAAAAAGGTAACAGTGTACACAAAATGACTGACGTGACGAGCGTGCAGCAGGCAGACCACTGTGTACCGTGACCACAAACAAATAATACAATTAACGTTTAAGCTCGGGAGACCTTGGAGTTCTCTAGGAGGCTTGAAAGGCTAAGGAGGAAAAAACTGTGCAACAGAGCCTAAGCATAGCAGCAATACTGCACGGGGAAACGCTAACAGTTTTACTCACGAAACAGGAGCAGTCCAAGTCTCCAGTGAGCACACACAACCCTTCATAGACATAACTGTCCATACGACGATTAACATCCGTATGACAAGCTCAATGGTCCAGCAGGGCTTGACTGGCAAAGGCAGCCTAAGTACAAGCACTGCTGGCACCACAAATTGGGCACACCTGGGCGAGGTGCAGGTAACATACATAAATAACCCAATACCTGAACCACAGAGAACGGTCAGAACCGAGCGTAAAGGACAAGATTGGCTCGGTTTGTGACAGAGCCCCCCCAGGGATGTAGTCTAGACACCCAAGGCAACATCACAAAAAGAAACCCACCACCACCACCACCCCCAACAGGAACAACACCACGAACCCGGGTGGGAGGTAGGGGGAACAGGAAAGGAGGGAACACCATACACTCCGCCCAGGGCCCACAATTAACCCCCCCAAGTCCAAGGGCGTGAAGGCTCAGGAGGCTGCCCAGAGTCCCAGGCCCAGCAGACAGTTTGATGAACACAGTCTGGCGGCCTGCTGGAAAACACGGGCCATCTAGCCCAGAAACTCGGACCCTCCGGCGGTCGGCCAACGTTATAGAGTCACCAGGACCCGAGGGGTGAAGCAGGCGGCGGCCTACCCATCGGGTCACTGGTGGGTGACCGGACTGAAGGAGGGGAACCCCCATGGCGTCAGACAGGGAGGAAAAGGAGGCTACGGTGTCCTCATGCTACCCCGTAGTGCCTTTGGTGGCCCCAGCTCGGGACACAGCTGCACCCGCGGTGGACCCCAACCGGGCCAACGCTGCACCCTCGGTGGACCCCGACCGGGCCAACGCTGCACCCTCGGTGGCCCCCGACCGGGCCAATACTGCACCCTCGGTGGCACCTGGCTGGAGCTCTGCAACACCAGTGGTGGCTCCCGGCCGGAGCTCTGCAGCACCCACAGTGGCTCCCGGCTGGAGCTCTGCAGCACCCCGCGCTGGACTCCGGCTGGAGCTCTGCAGCACTCGTGGTGGCTCCTGGCTGGAGCTCCACAGCAACCGCAGTGGCTCCTGTGCTGAAGTGTAGCATCCATGATGGGTCCGGACAGGAGCGCAGCACCCACGTTGGGCTGATCCTGGGGCGCAGCCCCCACGAGGGTCCTAAGCCAGCACGCGGCACCCACGGAGACTCAGCCTGCAGAGGGAACCATACGACGGCCCCAGGCAGCAAGGAAGCTGGACCTACGATGTCGTCAGGCGGCGAGACCAGTTTCGTGGAGACCCCTGGAAATGGTGGTTCCTCTCCGGCGACCCTAGAAGGATTCTCAGGAACGGGAGAAGAAACAAAGTGGTTAGGGTCGCCGACAGTGGCGGAGCCTGGCGAAGGGAGTTCAGATGCAGCTGGGCGCTGTGCCAGACTCTCCTCACCTAGAGCCAGACAAGCTCTCTTTAAAACTGACAGAAAAACAAGAGAGAGAACTTGCCTGAGCTCGAGCTCCACCGCTGTCCAGGACTCCGTCGATTATGGCAATGTGATCCCGGGCCCGGCCTCCAACAGGTCCGACTGGCTTCCACTCTGCTGCCGTTGCCTCCGCAGCTGGCAAGATAGTGTACACAGTCCCATAGCCTTCCTGTAGCGGCTCCAATGCTGGGGATTCCTCCGGTGTGGCTGCAGGGTAACACCTCCATGCTGGCCCTGGGGCGCAATCCTCCGAAGCCACCGGCTCCTCCACCATCTGACTGCTCTGTCCTTGGGCCAGCGGGCACTCAGGAAACATAGAAAGAGACATGGAGAGAACAGGAATACAGTTAACATCTGCAGCTGGAGGGGAGGACCCAGTGGATTGCTGAAACTGGGACTCCCTCTCGGGAGACAGATAAGGTTTGTTATGATTAAACTGGGTGGAATGAAAAAACACTTGTCTGTCCTCCCGAAGCTTGTTGTTCACAGCTGCAGTAGGCAAATGGGCATTCTTCTCCGTGTCTACGGTGATCTGGCCCCACTCGACGGATTGTGGAGGGGCTGTCTCCATGGCAACGGAGATGGGCGTTCCCGGGGTGCCCCTAGCAGACCTCACGGCAGCTGGAGGGATGCTGGCCGCCAAGGGCGAAGAGGGCTTCTCCCGTTGTTTCCCTGCAGGATGACGCTGTCTTTGGAGGACTGGCAAAACGGCTGACGAGGGAGACCCAAGGGCTGCAACTGCTGATTCTCCCTTCTGCCGTGGAGACTTCACCCTGTAATTCTCCTCCCTCCGTCTTAGTACAGCCATATCATGGGGAGGAGCGGGGTCCTGCACCAGGAGGCGTCGTTTTGAGCAGAAGATGAGCCGATTGCCAAATCCGGAAAATGTTGCTGAAGAGCGGTGACAGTTCACAACAGATCAGCGAATTCAGGATAATCACCAAGGCAGGGATAAGCCTCACCACCCTGACTGCTGCCACCACGCTCTTCAGGAGTTTCTTCGGGCCACAGGATGAGACAGCCTCAGCAATGTGGCCCCGGAGAAATTCAGCGGCCCATTGCTCCTCCGTACTGGGACCCCCGGCTGCCCTCCTTCTCTGGCGTGCTGAGAACACACTGCTAGGCACTCAGTCCAGCCCAAAGGTGAGTGAAAACACAGTTTAAAAAAAAGAAAACGAGCTTCCGGTCTGGACACCATGGTGATAGCAGCTTAACGCTGAAGCTCCAAGACCCCATCTGTGAAAATACCTTGAAAATCAGATTTAACGGATTTTTGGAAGAGTGAAAATCAAAAGACAAAGTCATTATGCCTAAAGGAAAGCGGAAGAGATCAACATTTGCCAGGCCAAGATGCACATCTGCCGGAGAATCTGACCTGGAGGACATCCACTCGGAAACAGAGGAGCTGAATGAGGCTAGCAACACGGTTAACTTAAAAACGATAATTCAAGAATTAAGAGAATTTCGCCGAGAGTGTTGGGCCGAATTTCGTGAAATTAAAGACGAAATAAAAAGGACAAACAACAGAGTGGACCAGGCTGAGGACCGAATCATGGAAGCAGAGGAAAGAATAAAAGGGCTGGAAGAAACCGTGCTGGATTTACTTTCACGACAGACAAGACTGGAGGCTAAGCTAACCGACCAAGAAGAAAGACTAAGAAGGGCCAACATAAGAATTCATGGTCTGAAATAAGGAGTCGAAGACGGTTTCACCACAATGGCTGCATGTGTGGAATCCATACTGAGAGACAAGTTGGAAATTCCCCAATCCACCGACTTGAAGATAGAAAGGGCGCACCGTTCATTAACCCCAAGGCCGTCGGCGGAAGTGCCTCCACGATCAGTGGTGGTGAAGTTTTCCAACTTCAGAACAAAAGAAGAGGTTTTGAGACTGGCTTGGCAGAAAAAAGGATTTATGCACCAAGAAAGAAAAGTTTTTGTGGAGCACGACTATGCCCCGTAGGTCCTTAAAAAGCGTCGGGAATACAACGACACTAAAAAGGTACTAAGAGAGAAGAAACTGCGCTTTCAAACTCCATTTCCGGGAAGCTGAGGGTTTTTTATGGGGAAGAGACGTGTCTCTACAACTCAGCGGAAGAAGCAACCAGGGATATGGCGAGAAGAGGGCTCCCAGTAACGGTGTATAAACCCGCAGTAGACCCGATCGAAAGAATCAAGGCTCAAACGTGGTGCACACAGAGACCCTCAAAACCCACGGGCCAGCAGCGGGAAACCCAGCGCCAGGGCTATAAGGAAAAACTGAGCGCTTTCAGGGGGGAATAACGATATTTTTAGTCAATCTGCGCATCCAACCCTACTCCTACAAGGTAACTAACATTAAAGGAGATGCAGAATCAGTAAGTGGTAAAACATTTCATGGAACAGTCATAATATTAGAAAAAAATAAGTCTTTAAAAAAACAAAACAAAAAAAACTTGTTGAAATAGAAATGTGACAATGAACCACATGAACTCTCCACACTAACAAATACTGTATTAACGTGATTGTTTGCTGTGATGGTGGTGGGAGGTTGCGCACAATTTCATAGGGTATAGGCATAAAAAAAAAAAAAATCATTAGAAGTTCGGATTGGGATCTGAAATTCACGTTAAAACCATGGGACAACTTACAGGGGTAAGAGAGGGCCCTCAACACGTAACAGAGTTTGAGGTATTTCCCTCAGAGCCAACACACCAGCAAGACTCTTCTAAGGTCACTAAAAAGACCTCAGCTCAGGAAGATCTTTTGACAGTTTTTTGTTTTAAAGTTTTATACACTATGTTCTTAATGTTTTTTTAAATGTTCTTAATGTTCTTTCAGTTTCTGAGTAGCATAAAAGAGGGCCACCACACTGTTATACTAAATAAGACAATACAATGTTGAAACAGGGTGTAACCAAAATAATCTCATATAATGTAAAAGGGATCCTGAATCCAGTTAAAAGATCCAAGATTCTTGGCAAAATGAAAAAAGACAAAGCAGGAATAACATTTTTACAGGAAACCCACCTAACAGACTTGGAGCACACTAAACTTAATAGACAAGGGTTTAAAATGATCTCTTCATCCTCATATAAGCCAGGGAGGAGGAGGGGGGTAGCGACATTGATCTCAACCAAAATTATGTTTGAAAAAAATTCAGAACACAAAGATAAAGCAGGAAGATTTAGCATGGTACTTGGTCGGCTAGAGGGAGAAGATATCACCCTGCTGAATGTATATGCACCTCCAGGGGCTAACTGGAAATTTTATAAAATTGTATTTGACCTAATGATAACTAAATCCAAAGGTTTAGTGATATGTGGTGGAGACTTCAAAGACTGAACCCATACTGGGATGCATCAGGTAATTCTCCACATCAAAATAACACTCAAAGTAGAAAAACTCGGATGCTACTAAAAGAAATGGGAATCTGTGACGTGTGGAGGGAATTCAACCCCAGTGTAAAAGATTATACATTTTACTCAGCACCACATTCATCATACTCAAGGATTGACTAATAGAGACATTGGAAGAGTAAAAACATGTAAAATAGGACTGATGGATCTCTCTGACCACAGTCCGATCTATATGGACTTAAATATCCAAAAATACACAAATAATACATTTTCTTGGAGGTTAAATTCAAATGTGCTGAAAGGACCACTGAAAGATGAATTGGAATCAGATATTCTCAGATATTTGGAAGAAAATGATAATGGAGAAGTATCCCCTTTAATACTGTGGGACGCATGCAAAGCTGTAATAAGGGGAAAGATTATCGCAAAACTGGCAATCCAAAAGAAACTGAGACAAGAAAAACTAACCACATTAGAGTCAGAACTTAAGAAACTAGAAAAAGAGCACAAAGACAACACTCATTCTAATGACTTGCTCAAAATTAAGGAAATTAAAAAACAAATAAACAAGATCTACACAATAGAAATCCAGAAGAAACTTACATTTCTGAAACAAAAATACTATGAAACAGGTAGCAAATCGGCAAAATTACTAGCCTACAGATTGAGGAAACAACAAACGGAGAGAGCAATCTACAAAATCAGAGACCCAGTATCAAAGGAAATAAAATTTAGAATTCAGGAAATTCTTAAAAGCTTCAAGAACTACTACAAGAACTTGTACTCCCTCAAAAAACACAAAAATGCATCCGAAGCCTTCCTAAATACATTAAATCTTCCCCAACTTACTGAGTCACAAAATAAAACACTACTGTCAGAAATACAACCTAAAGAATTAGAAAAAGCAATTATGACACTTAAAGCTAACAAATCCCCAGGAGCAGATGGCTATACAGCAGAGTGGCACAAAACCTTTAAACATCAACTATCTCCTCTCCTCCTGAAAACATTTAACTATGTCCTCCACAAAGGGGAAATCCCCCCCTCCTGGAGAGAAGGGGTCATTGCAGTCATACCTAAACCTGAAAAGGATAAACTAGAGTCTAGTTTGGTACAAGAAACTAGAGTCTTAATTGGTACAAGAAATGCAAATAATTTGCTGTTGTTGTGCATGGGTTCTTGGTCGCCTACAGAACACATGCACAACAATGGCAAAGTATTTGCATTTTTTGTACCAATTAAGAAGTGAAATTAGATAATTTCCCACAAAAACCTGAACTTACCAGGGCACACTGGTTGAAAAACACTGAACTAGACTGCTCCAACTACAGACCAATCAGTGTGTTAAATCAGGATTATAAACTTTTTACTGCTATCCTTGCCAAAAGGTTAGAAAATATACTGACAGACTTAATTCATTTAGACCAAACAGGTTTTATAAGACAAAGACAGACACAAGATAACATTAGATGCACTTTACACATAATTCATCATATAAAAAAATATAATTTAAATGCAGCCATATTGGGATTAGATGCTGAAAAAGCATTTGATTCGGTTGACTGGTCCTTCCTATATAGAATCTTATCCAGTTTCAATTTTCATAATAACTTCATTAGAACTATCCAGGCATTATATAAAAAACCAACAGCTAAAATAAGGATTAACAGTAAATTATCATCATCTTTTGAACTGGAAAGAGGATGTCATCAGGGCTGCCCCTTGTCTCCACTGCTTTTTGCAATCTTCATAGATCCTCTGAGCCAATGGATAAGACAGAATCAAAAAATTCAAGGTATTACACTTGGTCAGAAGGAACATAAAATAGCACTCTTTGCCGATGACATCTTAATATACCTGGGGCAGCCAGACACCTCTTTTCCAGAACTAATCTCAGTTTTTTCAGAGTATGGAGAGTTATCGGGGTACGAATTAAACATGCATAAAACCCAAATTTTAACATTCAACTATGACCCAAATCAATATTTACTAAGCAAACTCAAAACTAACTGGGAGATGGAATCTATGAAATATCTGGGGGTCAGTATCCCGAAACAACAACAAAATTATAACACTAAACTATGATCCACTGATGGCAAAAATAAAATACGATCTAGCAAGATGGAATATGATACCATTCTTGGGTACTGCACAAAGAATTGAAGCAGTCAAAATGAATATACTTCCACGTCTTCTATACCTTTTCCAAACAATACCAGTAGAACCTCCCAAAAAAACATGGCAAGAACTGGACAGAAGGATCTCAAGATTCATATGGCAGGGCAAGAGACCAAGAATCAGGTATTGAAACCTACAGCTAAACAAAGACAAAGGTGGGCTCATGCTGCCAAATATCAGGGACTATTTTAAAGTCGCACAAATTAAAACTTTAGTAGAGATATGTAACCCAGTCTACACTGCACAATGGAAGGAGATGGAATGCCAAATAACAAGTGACATTCCCCTACAGGCGATAATAGGGAACAATGCCTTACCTAAACTTTTGAATAACACTAACCCGTGGATAGAGACCCCGCTAAAAATTTGGTTTAAGACAGTCAGAGAGAACTAAAGAACCCTATCGATTATTGCAATGGATTTCCTATGATCAGGACTTTACTCCTAATAAAACAAACACTAGACTTAAAAAGTGGAAAGAGAATGGACTGATAAAATATTACGATTTTTTTAAAGGGCAAACTTTAAGAAGTTTTGAAGATCTGAAAAAACAAGGTCTAGTAAATCAAGACCTTTACAGGTTCTTTCAGCTTAGACACCACATAAACAAAATACTTAAAAAGGAGGATTTGGAAAGGGCCCAGTCAGGTGTTCTGAAGGTTTTCTTAATGGCATATAAAGGGATCCCAGGGATCAGATACATTTCTAAAATATACCATGGTCTTCAAGACTTAAAAGGAGACAACACATCATATATAAAAGAGAGATGGGAAAAAGAGGGGAATTTCACTTTACAACTGGAAATATGGGAAAAGCTAAATAAACAACAATGGAAAAGTACCTCATCCCTGCAGTGGAGAGAATTTGGATGGAAAAATTTGGTAAGATTTTTCAGAACACCTGCACAAAACAAATTTACTCGTAAGGGGTTGAATTGTTGGCGCTTGTGTGGTGAAGAGACTGCAAATCATTTTCATGTGTTTTGGTCATGCCCAGTTATCCACCAATATTGGACCAATGTACAGACAATATTGGGGAAAATATTCAAAGTAACAGTTCCCTTTTCTTTTGTAACTTTGTATTTGGGTTTACTACCAGAATCACTGGAAAGACGAGGAGAAAAATACTTATTCACTGTTTTAATATTGGCAAGTAAAAAAGCTCTAACTAAAAAATGGATGTTGAAAGACTGTCCTACACCTGAAGATTGGATTAACGTGATTCAGGACATTTATTCGATGGAAAAGTTGACACTTGCACTGAGACAGGACATGGATGGGTTCTTGAACTTTTGGCAACCCTAGAACGCATATGTGTCCTCCATCAGATCTAATCTTTGACAAATACCATTTCAATAATGGCACCTCTCTTTGCTCCAACGCTACTCAGATGGTCTTTTATTTTTCTGCTCTTTTGTTTGTTTTTTTCTGTTTGTTTTTTTTTGTTCTTCTTTTAATTTCACTTTTTCTTTCACTTAAAAAAGGGTGTTGTAATAATTTTTTTCCAATGATGTCAAAAAACAAAAAAAGGGGGAATATGTGATGAAAATGTATACAATGCAATGCTGTAATGACATGTATACCCTTTACAAAAACTTAAATAAAAAAAAAAAAACATGTGTGGGTGAACCCGCTAAATCCTCACTGGCTGGACCAGTCTGTCATGAACCTTCTTGCGCACTTTTACACAGTGCATGGAAGAGGGGAAGGATGAATGGATTTATGTGCAGGTTTTCACCACAACACATTTATTAAACACAAAGGCTGACAGTTCCAAAATAAAGACTAACAAAAAGGTAACAGTGTACACAAAACGGCTGACGCGACGAGCGGGCAGCGGGCAGACCACTGTGTACCGTGGCCACAAACAAATAATACAATTAACGTTTAAACTTGGGAGACCTTGGAGTCCTCTAGGAGGCTCAACTGGCTAAGGAGAAAAAAGTGGGCAACAGAGCCTAAGCGTAGTAGCAATACGGCACGGGGAAATGCTAACAGTTTTATTCACGAAACAGGAGCAGTCCAAGTAGTCCAAGTCTCCAGCGAGCACACACAACCCTTCATAGACATAACCGTCCATATGGCGATTAACATCCGTATGACAAGCTCAATGGTCATACGAATGTTGAATGGTTTTTCAACATAGTCTCCCCTTCAGTTCACACACTTCTTCCATTGGTGTTGCAGCACTTGGATTCCTGCGGTTGACAAATAAAATATTAATTTGGTCAAATTTGACCACTATGAACTTTTCAGCCTATGAGCTTTTCAGCACCCCCGTACATTAAACCATTCAGCTGATTTTTCAGCCCATTCTTACCCATTTGTTCTCTCTAAAACAACTAACTGGGCATCAGCTGTGACTGATATCTTCCTTATTACCAAGCTACGTTACAATTGTGTACATTTTTGGTTACACGCACGGGCTTTGGCCAGTACAAATCCATCTTAAACAAGCAGTCATGATCAGAGTTCACTTAAGATAATACACCTCTGTGCATTAAAGGGAAGGGCAGGAGTGCTTTGGATTGGATTAGCCAAAACTCACCTCTGAATTGTTAGTCTGGCCTGTTCGTATCTTACGCCCAGCAGAAAATTCGTTTCTGCGCTGCTGTGATAATGAACTTAGAAACACCCATAAACGTGTTCTGTGTAACTGACAACTGACTGTGTTCTTGTGACTGGCCCAAAGATCGAGATGGAAAATTGCAATATATGATATCACAATACTCAGTGTATCGCAAGATTGTGACAATATTGTATCATGTGGCCTCTGGTGATTCCCACCCCATCTGCAGCTACGTTGCATTTTGAAGCAAGATATGACCATATTTAACGGAGGCGTTAGTTGCTCAATTGTAAGCAAGTTTAATCAAGCTTCAAATTGTATTGTCATTATGCAAAGTCATAGATAGGGGAAGCTTGGTGTTGATTAGTAGTGGTGGGAATCGCGGGGGACCTCACGATTCGATTTGGATCACGATACTTGGGTCACGATTTGATCTTATCACAATTCAGTGATAATCATGATATCGCGATAATCGAGTATCACAATTCCATATATTTCAATTTTTTTCACCTTATTCAACCTCAAATCATGTCCCAAAGTAAAACTGTTGACATCTCTTTCATACAATAAAGTATTCTTGGGCTTCATTTTCCACGGAGATACGTCTCTGCACACAGGGAGGGTGGTGGACAGTGCTGTAGACTCCCACTCCAGATACATTTAGCTGACTATGTGGACTCTTTTAAAAAGCACCTGAAAACTTTTTTTGTTTAACGAGAATTTCCGTTGAGTTTCAACTGCTTTTTAATGGCAAGTCTGAAATTTTTAAATTATTTTAATCTTGTGTTTTAACTTGTTTTTGTATTTTTAAAATAATTTTCATGTCAACTTCCTTTTATTCCATTTTTTTGTACAACGCTTTGTGACTATATGTCTCTGAAAAGCACTTCATAAATAAACTTTACTTACTTGGAGAAAAAACTCCATGCTGGTGTCGCTTTAGCTTAGCTGTTGCTAATGCTGCTCCGAGATGCCCACCGTGTTCTGACTGTTTTTTCTTTTTTCGTGCAGGTTGTGTGTCATGTCAAGGTTTTTCCTTTCATCTTTGTTATAAAATCCAAAAAAGGCCTGACATTTGAGCTAACTTTGCGCTAACTGCTTCCAAACTTTCACAGCTGGCTGCAAGTCTTTGAAACTTCACTTGATTGGGTGCTTGTTTTGTGCCATCTAGTGGACTAAAAACATTAGTGATTAACTGATAATCCAAAAATATAAGCATGTGTGCATGTTTTTTTAAATAAAAGATTGATTTGTGCATTTATGGATCAATGCATTGTCGCCAGTGCCAAGTATTGCGATCCATCACTGAATCAATATTTTTTCCTATCCCTATTGATTAGCATCAGCAAAAAACGTGTACAACTCAACAAACAGGCAGACACAAATGGCTTTAGCTGTACATGTCAGTACACTAACCAACACTCAAATGAAACATTTTTTTAATCACAGTAACACAGTTCTTCTACTGCGTTGATGTTTTGTTCCTCCAGTAAATTCAGGCATTCTTTTACATGAGTCTATGAGGACTGACTTGATTATAAAACTAACCTCAGGTAGCCACTGAAGAACTGCAATTTTTAGCCCTTGCAGCTTTGAAGTAATTTTTCTTCCTCAAAGGGTTTCACCTTGCAGCTGTCAGGCAGATATTAGTTTGGACCCAATCAGTAATCTCTGAAATAGCACTAGGAGCAGCATGTCTGAGCCTTTAACAAGCCGTGTGATGGGTTTTAAAAATAGAGTGAGACAAACAATGCAAGGAATGATGACAAAAACTGCCACGGCTCTTCACTTGTGATTTGGAGAGGGATGTAAATATTTACCCACCTGTTTGTGGGGTTATTTACCACAGAAAGTCCAACTCTGATGTGGCTAATGTCTGTTTATGTTCTGCATAGAGACAAGTATACAGTAGGCTGAGGGAGGGAGAATGGAACGGAATGGAGTTACAGTTAATACCTTTGTGAAAAGCTGGTCTGCATGAGTCTGCCCAAGATACCGAGCCAAAAGCAACTCGTAATAGAAGACACCAGTGCAATATACAAGGGTGCAGTGATGATGCAACTCTGTGTACAGCATTACAACTAAATCTGTTTTGTGTTGTTGATTTACTATGGAAAGCCACAGTCAGATGTGCCAAAAACTTGCGGTGCTGTCCAGCAGTGACCCAACTTTCCAGGTCACATGTTGAAGTCATGAAGTAATTATGTTAAAACAGATTGCACAATCGTAACAAAAGAAGAAAACAGCCTCCTGTGTTTTCCAACCTGTTTTTCATAAAGCCCTCCATCCCCCTTTTGAATCTACACAGAGCCACAAAGCACAACAGACATTGTACTATTCACAAATTATTTGTCAAAAATGTAAAAAAAAGACAAAAATTCTAATTTTCTACCATGGATAACAAGAGCAATCAGACCTCACACCTCCAGCAGGTTAAACCTTTTGTTATAATACTTAATTTAGAAGAGATACAGTGGAAGAGGGTTTTAAAATGTCTGTGGCAAAAAAACTCAACTTGATCTGTATCAACTCCAAAATTTAATAATTTGTTTTAACTTGATTCCACCTCAAAATTTTCATCTAGGTTTATCTATTACTTTTCACATAATCCTGCTAACAGGCAGATTCCTTCAAGGGAGTAAATATATCTTTTGCAATGATTTAAAATTTTATTTTGCTTTTAATATGTGCAAATCATTTTAGTTCAGTTCTGTCATGTTTGCCCCTTCAGGGCTTATTGACTGACTCAACTGCAGGGCGAAGTTTAAACATAATTTATTGAAAACAATGCAGCTTGTGGGCTGCAAACAAAATACAAGCTGTAATGGCAGATACAACTTAATATAACCAGCCAGAGACGTGAGACAGGCTTGTGTTACAGGCAGGAATGACAACTGAAAATAATGACAGGAACTGACAAGAACTGACGAAGATGCAACAATGAGAAGTAACAAACAGTGGCAATAAATAGGAATGAAACCAATCAACAGATAGGAAACAGCCATGAACAATAATTAGGAAAACAAGGATGAGCTGCGCTAGAACAGAAATAAACTGTCATAAGGCTGAGCCCGGTGTTTCACCGGGCTCAGACTCTTAATTTATTTCTGATTATTTTCTGCATTTTTCCAGTTTTGTGTTGTTTTCTTGTGTATTGAGTCATGATGTATTCTTGGTGGTTTATCATTTTGTTGGTCATTTATATCTTCAGTATTATTATTATTTTGTCAGTTTCTGTAATTTAGGATTTAGATTTTGGTTTCTTTGTGACATGTTTGCCTTACGTCCTCTTTCAGACACTCCCACCCTGTCATCTTCTCACTGCCTGTTCCCTAATCGTCTCAGCTGTGAGTTATTGTCTCATTAGGTCACCTGCCTGCTCACACAGCCCGCACCTGCTGCCCATTGTTTCATTTTGTTCCTAAACTATTTAAAGACTTTCAGATTGTTTTTTTTTCCACTGTGGCATTCTCAACTATGTTCCTGTCTCCTCACCACCAGAATGCAATTCCTGTACTATTCTGTGAGTTTACCTTTATTTCCTGTACTTGAATTTTTTTTTTGTCTCGTCTTACTCTGGCATCTAGTGTGCTTTTTGTTAATAAAAAAACCCACAAACTTCAGTTGGTGTGTGGGTTTCTGCCCCAAGGGGCCATTCGTGACATAAACAAAGGACGCTGTCAAAATAAAAGTCAGAACAGGAATAAGACAGGCGTAATGGTCACAATATAACAGATTAAACGTAATAAAGTGAAGACATGATTAATAATAATAAGTAAGGTTTAAACATAAGAGTGAGGACAGGGCTGAGGCCATGCCTTGATCATTATAAGTTCTTCAAAAATGTTTCTTACTTATCTCTTTTTAAAAATACTGTAACTTTTGAAAACTGGGTGCACTGACAGCTTGTTGTAACAAAGTGAAGTGCAGCCCTGTTCATGACGGTAACTTCTTTAAAGTTCTACAAGTCAGATTTCCTCAAAAACAGTGAGTCAATGAGGCTGCAGTTCACTTTGTTACCACAAGATGTCACTAAAACTAGAGTTTCAAAGATTCCCCATAACCCCCTTTAACATCTGATTTTTCAAAGTGAATAGTAGCTAACCAACACTTTACTTTAAATACTTTTTATGCATACAAAGATGGCATCTTGTCAGTCAGCTCACTTCCTTTCAGCTCAAGAAATTTCATAGCTGTTTGTCCCAAAAGTAGAAACACACCAATTCATTCTGAATAAGTTTTTAAGTACCTCTATTATGCATTTTCCCCATGTGTACACAGCTCCCAGAGGCGTTTACAAAGTGTCTGTGACA
Source organism: Pholidichthys leucotaenia (assembly GCA_020510985.1). Taxonomy (NCBI): domain Eukaryota; kingdom Metazoa; phylum Chordata; class Actinopteri; order Cichliformes; family Pholidichthyidae; genus Pholidichthys; species Pholidichthys leucotaenia. Next base: position 171,087,827 of record CM035846.1, read on the forward strand.
TATTTTGCTCAAACTAACTCAGCATTTAATCAATGTGGTATCATTTTATACATGGGGAAGAAGCTCTCCTCAAAGCAAGCCAACACCACCTAAAAAAAGGCATTATCGCTGATAGAAGTGCGAGGTTTGAGTGGTTGATGGCATACGCCTGGTCCCTTGGGTGTAATAAGCACAGAAACAACCCTGAATGAGTGAATTAGTAACTCTACTAATGGCAGCTAACCTGCTAATCAAGAAGGTGTCCGGTCAAGAGTATAATGAATTATGATTAAGTTAAAACAGCATCTATGAATGAAGTATATGGTCGAGAGTTGGTCGACGATCTGGCTGTGATAACATGTATAGAAAAGACAAATGGATGCTAGCTTACTACTCTGTCAGTTTGTACTCAGTAGGTCAACCTCGAAGTCCGTCAGAAATGCTGCCTGTGGCTGCTCAAGCCAGCTAACGTTAGCAGGCAAATCTACCTGGCCATCACTGGCAAAATATAACAAAATAAGGCAGAATGACATGAGATCCAGGATCGACTGTGGATTAATGATTGAGCTGGTCTAGTATGCTACCATTTACAAAAAAAGAGCCATAAAACCTGTGGCTGCACTGATTTACATCACTAAGTAATGTAAGGGTGCATTAATGAATGAACTGGGACCATGGATTTCTAGTGCAGTTCTGGAATTTAGAGAGAAGGGCTTGAAAAGCCACAGTTGGCCTGCTTAATAGCTTGCTGGCTAAGCTAGCTGCACTGTAGCCATTTAGCTCCGAGGCTCAGTGGGGAAACTTGCTCTCCCTCTCTGAGGAGAAGACTAGCCAGCTGACAGGTCTGTATCGGGCCTGCTAAGTGATGACATAATTTCACGGAACAGAACACCAAATCCAAACAAGGCATTTCAGGCAGAGTTTTGAGCTCTTTGGCTGTACAGACCATATAATGTCACAAAAATTCTACATAATGCAAATATTAGCCTACCACAAAAAGCATAAAATGGGCTTTTTAAAAAGGAAGTTGACTGACAGACTTTCTGGAAACCTACATTTTTTTTTTTTAATTTTAGTAATGCATATTTTATTTGTTTTACCTGGAAATAAATGCAAGAAAAATCATTGAACATGTAGCTCATGTAAAATTTGCTCTATAGAAGATTATTTTTTAGGTCACAGCCCTATGCTTTCTCAAGTTTTGCCAAAAAAGTGTAAAGAAAAATAAGATTCTAGCAGATATTTATTTTTTTTTTTTTTTCAAAATATGGTCTCAACAGTTAGCTCTGTTAAAACCTCATATACTTAATGTACTACAGCAGAATAATATCAACTACTGGCATCAGTAAATGTGTGATAATAAAGCCATAAAATGTCTTAAAAAACACACAGTCATACCTCAACCCTGCTCCATGATCTTCAGGAGGCATTTCAAGAGCTTTGGTTCCTTTCACAAGACTTGATGGAACAACAACAAAAAAAAAGTAGACCACGAGTCAAGGTGATATTTTGGCAGGTTGAAAAGAAGATATGACTTAAAAATTTCTCTCTTAGCAGGAACAAAACTCAAATAGTCAATCTAACCAAACTTGGGTTTTTACATGCTATACTGAGCCAGGGCAACTTGTGTTTATCCTCAATGAAGCTCGGGTTGAAATATTTCAAGCGGCCTTGTCTAAAAATAACCAAGTCACACTACATTCCATCCGGCAGGCATCAGGAGTACAGAGGGATGGGGTAGGGTGGGGTAGAGGTGATTTGGGGAATGGGGGCAACAACAACAGCCCCCATCACCACCATCAATCCAACATCAACAACCTCCTAAACACACGTCCTCAAGTTACAGCAACACGGCATGGACAGATGAGAAGGGGACATGTGTGTTTCAGGCCACGGTTACACCACATCAGCCTTCTGGAAAATGGAGAAGCTGTTATAAAAATAATCTTTGCTCATGTGGATCCACAAAAGCTGTACCAAAATGTTGTAGTATGGAGGTAGTGTTGCCATAATTAAAAAAAATGACAGGGTGACTGGACAAAGCTGAATTTAAAACCTTTTTCTTTACGTCAGGCTGCCCTCATAGTGGACTTGTGTCATCATCCAGCAAAGGTATGCATCCTTTCTGGGATGTATTACGGTCCATAAAACCTCAATGGCCATACACATGTGGACAAAATTGTTGGTACCTCTCTGTTAATGAAAGGAAAAACCCAAAATGGTCACAGAAATAACTTGAATCTGAAAAAAATGGTAATAAATAAAAAGTCTATGAAAATTAACCAATGAAAATCACACAATGCTTTTGAATTGTGGTTCAACAGAATTATTTTAAAAAACAAACTCATCAAACAGGCCTGGACAAAAATGATGGTACCCTTAACTTAATATTTTGTTGCACAACCTTTTGAGGCACTCACTGCAATCAAACGATTTCTGTAACTGTCAATGAGACTTCTGCACCTCTCAGCAGGTATTTTGGCCCACTCCTCATGAGCAAACTGCTCCAGTTGTCTCAGGTTTGAAGGGTGCCTTCTCCAGACGGCATGTTTCAGCTCCTTCTACAGATGTTCAATAGGATTTAGATCAGGGCTCATAGAAGGCCACTTTAGAATAGTCCAATGTTTGGCTCTTAGCCATTCTTGGGTGTTTTTTAGCTGTGTGTTTTGGGTCATTATCCTGTTGCAAGACCCATGACCTGCGACTGAGACCAAGCTGTCTGACACTGGGCAGCACATTTCTCTCTAGAATACCTTGATAGTCTTGAGATTTCATTGTACCCTGCACAGATTCTAGACACCCTGTGCCAGATGCAGCAAAGCAGCCCCAGAACATAACAGAACCTCCTCCATGTTTCACAGTAGGGACAATGTTCTTTTCTTGGTATGCTTCATTTTTGCGTCTGTGAACATAAAGCTGATGAGCCTTACCAAAAAGTTGCAGTTTTGTCTCGTCTGTCCATAGGACATTCTCCCAGAAGCTTTGTGGCTTTTCAACATGCAATTTGGCAAATTCCAGTCTGGCTGTTTTATGATTCATTTTCAACAGTGGTGTCCTCCTTGGTCGTCTCCCATGAAGTCCACTTTGGCTCAAACAATGACGGATGGTGCGATCTGACACTGATGTACCTTGACCTTGGAGTTCACCATGAATGTGTTTAGAGGTTGTTCTGGGCTCTTTTGTTACCATTCGTATTATCCATCTCCTCCTGCGGCCATGTCCAGGGAGGTTGGCTACAATCCCATGGATCTTAAATTTCTGAATAATATGTGCATCTGTAGTCACAGGAGCATCAAGTTGCTTGGAGATGGTCTTATAGCCTTTACCTTTAACATGCCTGTCTATAATTTTCTTTCTAATCTCCTGAGACAACTCTCTCCTTTGCTTCCTCTGGTCCATGTTTAGTGTGGTAAACGCCATGTCACCAAACGGCACAGTGACTACGTGTCACCCTTTAAATAGGCCGACTGATTACAAGTTTGTAGACACCTGTGATGTTAATTAGAGGACACATCTTGGTTGAACATATCCTTATGGTCACATTATTTTCAATCTTTTCTACGGGTACCATCATTTTTGTCCAGGCCTGTTTCATGAGTTTGTTTTTTAAAGTAATTCTGTTGAACCACAATTCAAAAGCATTGTCTGATTTTCATTGGTTAATTTTCATAGAATTTTTATTTATTACCACTTTTGTCAGATTCAAGTTATTTCTGTGACTACTGTGGGTTTTTCTTTCATTAACAGAGGGGTACCAACAATTTTGTCCACGGCTGTACATTTGATGATTATTTATGAGGCCGCATCTATCGTAAAAAAATAAAAGCATTTTAAAGTTACCCATTGAAAGCACTATTTATAAACCTCTTCCTAACTATAAACATATCAAGTTTAAAGCAGGGACTTTAAGTCATATGTGGACTGGCTGATATCTATTGCAAAGTGGGGCTTTGACGTCACAGCCACATCCACATGGAGGTGGTACAAGCTCCACGGGATGGGGGGGGGGGATTTCACTCTGGAGTGTGAATTCAAGCCTTTTTACACTATTCTTTATGAAAAAAACTTCTGCTGCTGAACAAATCCCAAGATTCTTGTCTCAGTTTGCAATCATGATGTCTTTATTGCAGTACTCAGGTTTATGTTGGGTTCAGCTACCCAGAGATAAGAACTGGGAAAGTAACCCTAAACAGCTGGCAAGGTACTGCAAGTGGAAAAAAAAAAGTTAGAATGACCAGAAGATGGAGAGGGATTAAAGAGCAGATGGGAAAGGATGAACAAGAGGTGTAGGCCATGGGGCTAGGTGGGGGTGACATGATCCCGGAAGCAATGACGCAGGATTAAACAAGCACAGTAGGGGGTAGGACTGTCTCCAGACAATAGCTGATTGTAGTCTTTCAGACAGATAGGAACACGATGTTCAGCCTGTTGAACCCTATTCTAAAGGGAATGTTTCATAAATTGAAAGGCAGTCCAAGAGACAAAGGTCAACACATTCACAGGGTTACAGAACGGAGCATTATTCTTCACAGCCAATCATTGCATTTCAACAACAAAACCTGTGCCTGATAATTAACGTTAATCGAGCTAAGATTGTGTCATTGAATTGCATAAATCCAGGTGAAATCAGACTAAGTCTGAGCTAATTAACAGGGGTGGATAATTCAGTTATAATCTGATAAAATTATACTGGACTAAAGCTGTGTCATGGAAACATTGTGAGTTGTAGTAAGTGCTTACACCGATTTACATTCTGAAATCTAAGATAAGATAAGCCTTTATTAGTCCCACAATGGGGAAATTCCAGGATTGCAGTAGCATAGGGATAGCAGCACTCAGAGCAATAGTAAATAAGATAAGAACTGGTTAGCCAAAGCAGTAAATAAATAAATATACATATGTACAGTGATATACACAGTGCAGGAGCATTGCAGCTAGATGGTATCAACAGCATTACAGTTAAATTACCCGGCAAAAAAATAAATATGGACCCAGACAGGATATTTCACATTTGAATGAGCACTGTTGATAATAACTGTAACTGTACGGATCTTACAAAAGTGAGTACACCCCTCACATTTTTGTAAACATTTTATTATATCTTTTCATGGGACAACACTGAAGATATGACACTTTGATACAATGTAAAGTAGTCAGTGTACAGCTTGTATAACTGTAAATTTACTGTCCCCTCAAAATAACTCACACAGCCATTAATGTCTAAACCGCTGGCAACACAAGTTGGTACACCCCTCGTGAAAATGTCCAAATTGTGCCCAATTAGCCATTTTCCCTCCCTGGTGTCATGTGACTTGTTAGTGTTACAAGGTGTCAGGTGTGAATGGGGAGCACGTGTGTTAAATTTTGTGTTATCGCTCTCACACTCTCATACTGGGCACTGGAAGTTCAACCTGTCACCTCATAGCAAAGAACTCTCTGAGGATCTGGAAAAAAAAGAATTGTTGCTCTACATAAAGATGGCCTAGGCTATAAGAAGATTGCCAACACCTTGAAACTGAGCTGCAGCACGGTGGCCAAGACCGTACAGCGGTTTAACAGGACAGGTTCCGCTTAGAACAGGCCTCGCCATGGTTGATCAAAGAAGTTGAGCGCACATGCTCAGTGTCACATCCAGAGGTTGTCTTTTGAAAATAGACATATGAGTGCTGCCAGCATTGCTGCAGAGGTTGAAGGGGTGGGGGGCCAGCCTGTCAGTACTCAGACCATATGCCGCACACTGCATCAAATTGGTCTGCATGGCTGTCATCCCAGAAGGAAGCCACTTTTGAAGATGATGCACAAGAAAGCCCACAAACAGTTTACTGAAGACAAGCAGACTAAGGACATGGATTACTGGAACCATGTCCTGTGGTCTGATGGGACCAAGATAAAACTTATTTGGTTCAGATGGTGTCAAACATGCATAGCGGCAATCAGTTGAGGGGTACAAAGACAAGTGTCTTGCTTACAGTGAAGCATGGTGGTGGGAGTCTCATGGTTTGGGGCTGCATGAGTGCTGCCGGCACTGGGGAGCTCCAGTTCATTGGGGGGACCATGAATGCCAACATATACTGTGACATACTGAAGCACAGCATGATCCACTCCCTTCGGAAACCGGGCCGCAGGGTAGTATTCCAACATAACTACTCCAAACACACCTCAAAATACGACCACTGCCTTGCTAAAGAAACTGAGGGTAAAGGTGATGGACTGGCTAAGCATGTCTCCAGACCTAAACCCTACTGAGCATCTGTGAGGCATCCTCAAACAGAAGGTGGAGGAGCGCAAGGCCTCTAACACCATGATGTCATCATGGAGGAGTGGAAGAGGATTCCAGTGGCAACCTGTGAAGCTCTAGTGAACTCCATGCCAAATAATGGTGGCCACGCAAAATATTAACACTTTGGGCACAATTTGGACATTTTCACTAGGGATGTACTCATTTTTGTTGTCAGCGGATTAGACATTAATGACTGTGTTGAGTTATTTTGAGGGGACAGCAAATTTGCACTGTTATACAAGCTGTCCACTGACTACTTTAGATTGTATCAAAGTGTCATATCTTCAGTGTTGTCCCATGAAAAGATATAGTAAAATATTTACAAAAATGTGAGGAGTATACTCACTTTTGTGAGATACTGTATAAGTTGTGTATTGGAGGGGATGTTCTCTATTGTGCAAAGTTGTGATGTTTAATACAGCCTCTATGAGCAGCGCTGGTTAGATTACAAAGTCTGACAGCCGTAGGTAGGAAGGACCTGCGGAACTTCTCCCTCGAGCACTTAGGATGGCACAGCCTAACGCTAAATGAGCTCCTCAGTGCGTTCAGCATGTCCCGCATAGGGTGGGACTCGGACTCCAGCAGAGATGACAGCTTAGCTACCAATCATGTGCCATGGAGGGCCAAGACCCTGCAGGTTAAGATAAGATGAGCCTTTATTAGTCCCACAACGGGGAAATTCCAGGACTGCAACAGCACAGGGATAGCAACAATCAGAAGGCAAGAAAAAAAACAAGCAAGCAAGAGCAGCTAATATACATATGTACATATTACTATAAAATATATATACACAGACACACAGTGCAGAGCATTGTAGCTGGATGGAATAAATATATGAATATGTAAACACACAGTGCGGAGCAATGTAGCTAGATGGAATAATATGTAGATATATAAACACACAGTGCGGAGCATTGTAGCTAGATGGAATAAATATATAGATATATAAACATAAACACACACAGTGCGGAGCATTGTAGCTAGATGGAATAAATATGTAAATATATAAACACACACAGTGCAGAGCATTGTTGCTAGATGGGATGAAACAGCACAACCGTCTTAGTTATCCTACATGGTATGATTATGTGCCCATACATATTCTCACTCTCCATAGCAACCGGTATTTTCCTAGTTGTATGCCGGAGGGGACCATTGTGTAAGTCAATTGCATCTTTTGCATTCAAAAAACTATTAGTTTGTTACGTCTTTTTGCTATCTCTGTGAGCAGCCCTGCTTAGGTTGTACAGTCTGACAGCCGTTGGTAGGAAGGACCTGCGAAACCTCTCGGTTGTGCACCTGGGATGATGTAGTCTGCTGCTAAATGAGCTCCTCAGTGCATTCAGTATGTCCTGCATAGGGTGAAACTCGGACTCCAGCAGAGATGACAGTTTAGCCACCGTCCTTCTCTCTCCTATCTCCTCCACCAGATCAAGGCGCTGCCCCAGGACAGAGCTAGCTTTCTTGATCAGTTTGTTCAGTCTCTTCCTATCGGCTGCAGTAATGCCACTGCCCCAGCAGACCACTCCAAAAGTGATGGCTGATGCCACCACCATGTCATAGAATGTCTTCAGCAGTGCGCCTTGTACACCAAAAGACCTGAATCTCCTCAGCAGGAACAGCCTGTGCTGTCCCTTCTTGTAGAGTGCATCAGTATTGTGTGACCAGTCTAGTTTATTGTTCAGATGGTCTTACCTCCAACCAGTGTCTTCAACAGTAGATTTCACTTAAGGCCCTTTTCCACTAGCCCTGCTTAGCCCAACACGGCACAGCTTAGCACTCTATAGCCCCATTTCCACCAGTATCACCTGGGCTTTACTTTTTTTTTACTTGGTTCGGTTTTTCGCCATTTCCACCCAAGTCCTCACGGTTTAACCGTTACGATTTTCGTGCCTGTTCAGAGGCAGGGTATAGCTGAGCGAAAAGCGAGGTGTGATTTGACGTCAATCGACTGCTAAACGCTGATTGGTCAGGGCGTAACGTCACAAAACGCGTCTGTTTTCTGTTGAAGCTACACGACCGCCATTTGTAATTTCAGCGAGTAACCGCGGTGACTGGATTCACAATTGTGTTCTCATATAACGATGTCCACGCGCAAGTTTATTCCATGAACAAACGAGGAGGTGCAGACTTTTCTGTCCCTCGTAGCCGATGACTACATCCAAAGCGAGTTGGTGGGGCAACTCACAATGAAAAAAATATACCAGGAAGTGTCCGGCCTGCTAGCAATGGCAGAGAATTTGGACTCGACACGGCCACGCAATTGGAAAACGGTGACGGTGAGTGTTGTTTTGTTATTGTCCGTCTTCTTGCCTTTCGGTCAAAAGTGCACTTTATTTAAGCAATAAAGAAAGTTGTTTGATTGTGGGCAATTGTGGTGATGGCTAGCCCGCTAATAGCTAGCTACCTCTGTACCTTGTTGTTACCTCGCATCAAGCTGCTGAATCGCGCTTTTATTTCAGTATTCACGTGAACAAAACGCTGACGTAAGCTTATTGTATTCTGGTTAAAAAGTTTTGTTTGCGGTACATGTTGCACTTTGTTTGTGAGCTTTATTGTGTGTTTTTTTCCTTCTATACACAGTTTTCAAATCCCTTGGGGTCCGCCTCACTGGACCGCCAGCTCCATCACTATCCGGCATCTCCCGGTCAAGTGCTGGTAAGGCACAACAAACTGAAAATTACCACCCGGTTGTTTTTATATGTGATTGTTATTTTCTATAGACGCATAATAAGGAATTTAAAATGTCTTTCTACGTTTATAAAAATACTAGATTCAGGGGTGTTCATAGTCACAGTGGCCCAGTGTTATAGGTGTGTTGGTGGTGGAAATACTGTTGTATTTTCACAAAAAAAAAGGAGCACATGTACCAACTTCAAATCAACATGCTTGATTGAAATTCTTCAAGTCAGCTAACACTATTAACCCATTCTGATTTATGAGGCCACAGTACAAAGAAATTCTTTTAAAAATAACCCATTAAATCAAAATACTTTTTACAATTAATCCTTTTTGAAATGAAGGGGGGCCTAACCACATCACCACAGAAGTTGCATATAGTCCTCTACTGAGGGGCAGCAACATGACAGTTGAGCTTAAATACAGCAACAAAGCATCCTACCACAGGCTTTCAGCAGTTTAATTCCATAATATTTTTTCTGACATGTTTTGATCCAGTGTTATCTAAATACAATGACTTCTGCCTTTCATATAGGCAAGCTGAAAAGCAGCAACATTGCAGACCTTGCATCACTGATGGCCCAGAATCATGCTGAGGAGATGCGGATCCATGAAAGGATGCTCGAACAGCATCAACGGCAGCATGAACAGCGTGAAAGACGCCTGCAGTTAGCCCATGAGCAGGAAGCCGCATTAAGAAGGGATGAGCTGATAGAGACTACTTCCTTCCACGGAGCCTTCCTAAACCATTTTGGCAGTCTGGTCGAAGTACTGAAAGCTCCCCATTTGTAAACATGTTTTGGGAATGTTTGTAATGTAATAAAATGTTAGTCTTTTGGATAAAAGTGTGGTTTGTATATTATAACACTGGATGATAAAGGTGAATAATTACATACACATTCCATTGCCTCATATGACCCTAATCCTGCTGTTCAGCCATAAAGGTGTCAAGATTTTTAATGGTAATGTAATTACTATTGTTAAATTTAATAAATATTACCACTGCTGTATCCATTGCTCTACATTGGGTACAGTTTTTAAGTAAAATTGTAAGCAGTTGCACAGGTGTAATTTACATTCAGCAGTAGACACTGAAAGGTAAAAGTCGAATTAGGTAAAAGGTAAGTACATGTGAATTGAATGTTATATCGGCATTCCAAATTCTGAGAATTCCAATAAATTATAAGCAGTCTAGTATAATATAAAGCGAAAATACCCATACATGTAAACCCAAATATAACATTTTCGATGTTGTAAACGTTGACATGAATATGATAAACCTATGCTATTGTGATTCAATAGATCCATAGTGATCTTTGGTTTGAAAAAGAAAATTATAATTTGGTGTTGGGCAGTGTGACAATGTCACAGTATTTAGTAGGATTAAAAAAAAGTTTCATCATAAAATTTCTAGGTTCATTGGCAATTCCATCAAACCAAAAGTGAGTTGTCTAGATGCAGCATTTTTTTAGTCATTTCTACGTTGTTTTAGTGTGTAATTAGCCACCACTGAACAGATAACCGTTATAAATAACAATAGATGGGAAAAATGATACTCAAATGATACACAATGGGCCTACATTTGGATTGGCTTTTTTATAATATAAATTATTTGGTAAGTTAAAGTTAACTGGAAGTATAACAAGTTTCCACATATAATTCCAAGGTCAATTGGCAATTCCATCAAACCAAAAGTGAGTTGTCTAGCTGCAGCATTTTCTTTGCAGTTATTTTCTACGTTGTTTTAGTGTGTAATTAGCCACCACTGAACAGATAACCCTTATAAAGAACAATATATTGTAAAATGATACTCAAATGATACACAATACAAAAAATGGGCCCAGATTTGGATTGGCTTTTTTTTATATTTTTAATTATTTTGTAAGTTAAAGTTAACTGGAAGTATAACAGGTTTCCACATATAATTCCAAGGTCAATTGGCAATTCCATCAGACCAAAAGTGTGTTGTCTAGCTGCTGCTTTTTTTGGGATGTCAGTTTATCATCAGTGTATCATTATTACACAATACACAAAATGGGTCTAGATTTGGATTGGCTTTTTTATAATATTATAAATTATTTGGTAAGTTAAAGGGGTTTAGGATTAAGCTTCTGCATTATTTTAAATTACCCCGGTGTTTCAGCATTTAATTAACCGTCTGTTAACATTTAACCGTTTTGAACAACAGAGGCGACGTAGTTTAAAAGTGCACAACATTTTATTTAAAAAACACGTTTGACATATGTATGCACATGAACACTGAACAAATGAAATGATCTCTGAATGATCTCTGCTTCATATGCAGCTGCTTCAGATTCCTCCTGGGCAACCGCTATTCTCCTCTCCTGCTCCAACGTGTGTTGTCTCAATCCACGTCGTCTTCTCCTGTAAAATTCTCTTGTCTCGTTAAAGATATTCATTGTGTTAAAAACCCACAGAAGAATAGTGACCACCGTGGAAATCCTCCGCTCGTAATCCGCTATTTTTTTCTTTGTTGTGGAGGAGTCGGTCGCGTCCTTTACTACGTCAGCAGAGTGTAGCACCACCTCAATCCCGCCCACCCCCAGCAATACTCGGCTTTCCGCGGTTTTGATGGAGGCGCAGCCGCGGGAGAAACAAGTAAAAAAGAAAAGAAAAGAGTAGAGCAGAACTATATAGTGGAAATGTGGCATATGTAGCTCTTTCCACTAGCCCCAACACGATTTAACAGGCGCTATTTTCGTGCCTGCTCGAGGGCAGGGTACAACTGTGCTGAGTCGTGCCGAGATGTGACGTCAACAGCCTGGTCGCCGCTGATTGGATCAGGTCGTAATGTCACGAAAGCAACCGTCTTCTGATGAATCTACACGACCGCCATTTGCAATATTTCACGGACTAACTCTGTCACGGAGTAAATACGATATTAATACAGACAGCGTTGTAGGTTTTGCGGAACTCTACACCGTGGTCCAACGAAGAGGTGCGGAATTTTCTCTGCTTGGTGGCAGATCCACAGTGAGAGGAGCGACCCGGACCGATACAGATGCAGCCCAGCATAGAACCGGACTACGGACAAGCTGAAGACGAACGTGAGAGAACCATCGATGGTGAGTGATTTGTAATGATGTGCATCTGTTCGCTTATTTATCCTGTTGGTGGTAAGCTCACTTTTTTTGAGCCATACAGCGCCGTTCTGTGCTGGCTAACGAGTTTTAGCTAGTAGGTAGCTAGTACCAACTGCTGATTCGCGCTTGTTTTCTCCTAAGTATTCGCTTGTGAGAGCAAAACGATAAAATATGTTAATCCTGGTTAAAGTCCTGGTTTGTGTACGTGCTGCACTTTGGTGCTGCACATTAAATTGTGTGCAATTTAATGTTAGAATGTGTTTCCACATGCCAGGGGTTAGCCTCCCTGTTTATACTGTTAATATGACGAGATTTCGGCTCCTGTGGTCCATTTCACCAGTATCAAATTGCTTTTCACACCAGTGATTTATAAAGTCATTCATATAATTTTCTAAAGCGTCAGAATAGACCCACACACCTATTCTGTGGATCCTGCAGTGCTTGTCAGGGAAACGAAGCATTTTTGTCACATCCCACCACTGACTTTCACAGGTGTATTTCCCTAATACAGGTACATCTCCAAAAATTAGAATGTCATGAAAAACTTCAATATTTTTTGTCACTCATTTCAGAAAGAGAAATCCGTATATTATATAGATTCATTTACTTTCTTCCCACCGATTGGTGATAAGTGAAAACACCTGCTGAAGAGACTGGATAGATAGAATAGAAAACCTGCAGGGTCTTGGCCCTCTATGGCACATGATTGGACACCCGTGCTCCACTGGGTCGAGGCGTCACCCCAGAACAGAGCTGGCTTTTCCACATTTTCCAAAAACTTTTAATTAGGATGATTTTCAGGGGTTGTACACATGATGCTTTTACCACCAAATGGCAAACATTTTTTTCTTCTACCATTCGTGCAGATGCTGGGATTTTATAGGTATACAGCGGTGCATCTCAATAAATTAGAATGTCATCGTAAAGTTGATTTATTTCAATAATTCAATTTTTAAAAAAAATGAAACTCGTATATAGATTTATTACACAAAGAGTGATATATTTGAAGTATTTACTTCTTTTAATTTTGATGGTTATGGCTTATAACTCATGAAAACCCCAGATTCAGTTTCTCAAAAAATTAGATTACATACAATTAATTTTTAAAAATGGATTTTTAGTAGAAACGTTGGCCGACTAAAAAGTATGAAATCAGTATCTCCATAAAGCTTGTCAACAGAGGGAAGCATGAAGTGCTCTAAAATTTCCTGGTTGACAACTGCGCTGACTTTGGACTTGATAAAACACAGTGGACCAACACCAGCAGATGACCTCTTTTCAGATGAAAGTAAATTTTGTATTTCATTTGGAAATCAAGGTCCCAGAGTGTGGAAGAAGAGTGGAGAGGCACAGAATCCAAGTTGGTTGAGGTCCAGTGTGAAGTTTCCACAGTCAGTGATGATTTGGGGAGTCATGTTATGCGCTGGTGTTTGTCCACTGTGTGTTATCTAGTCCAAAGTCAGTGCAGCCATTTACCAGGAAATTTTAGAGCATCTCATGCTTTCCTCTGCTGACAAGTTTTGTGGAGATGCTGATTTCATTTTCCAGCAGGACTTGGCACCTGTCCACACTGCCAAAAGTATCAAAACCTGGTTTATTGACCATGGTATCACTGTGCTTCATTGGCCACCAAACTCTCCCGATCTAAAGCCCATAGAATATATAAAGTATTGTCAACAGGAAAATAAGAGACACCAGACCCAACAATGTAGACAGGCTGAAGGCCACTATCAAAGCAATTTGGGCCTTCATAACACCTCAGCAGTGCCACAGGTGAATTGCATTCATGCTATGCCACATAGAGGTAGTAATTCATGTAAAAGGAGCCCCAACCAAGTATATGGATGTACTTTTCAGTCAGCCAACATTTCAACTTCAACATTTCAGTCAGCCAACATTTCTATTAAAAATCTATTTTTTTTAATTAATTGCAAGTAAAATTCAATTTTTTGAGAAACTGAATTTGGGGTTTTCATGAGCTATAAGCCATAACCATCAAGATTAAAAATAAACATTTAAATATATCTTCCTTATATCATCTTCCTCTGTAACACCAACACTCTCCATGTTCACTACGTTCATAATTTTTTTTGTATACTTTATTAATCCTAGAGGGAAATTAAAGGGCATCCATATGGATGAGGCAGTCATGGTGCAGCTGCAGCTCCAGCCCCTTCACCATTTACATGCACACCTAGGGCCACGTTAGAGTCTCCAATTAACCTAACTGCATGTTTTTGAAATGTGGGAGGAAACCGGACCACCCAGAGTAAACATGCATGGACAGAACATGCAAACTTCACACAGATAGGCCCTATTGGCTGGTGGATTTGAACCCATGACCCTCTTACTGTGAGTCAATAGTGCTAACCACTACACCAGCATACTCACCCAACTGTCTTCTCTGTGGTCTTCATATTCTCCGCCTTCCTGGCAGCTCCATCTTCAAAATCCTTTGTCTCATATATCCACTATCCCTCCTCTGCACGTGTCCAAACCATCTGAGCCTTGTCTCTCTTACTTTGTCTCCAAACTGCTCAAACTGAGCTGTCCCTCTGATATACTCATTTCTAATCCTGCCCCTCCTAGTCACTACCAATGTGCGGACCGAGGTTTGACCCCTAAAGTGTGGAACCTTTGTCAGCGTGATCGCTCCCTACCCTTCTGCAGGACAGCACTTCCCCCCCCAGCTTTGGAACGGTTGAAAGAGGTGGTTTGTGGAACAGAAGGAATGCAAATGTTCACGCATGTACGAGCATGTGCATGCGCATGTTACATGCATTTCATATAGCCTATATATACAGTATAGGGCTATCACTATAACCTCACTACTGACAAGCCGACAATGGAGGTTGCCAAGCAACCGCAATAGCTGCAGCTGGTTTGTCTTATTTTTTTTATGTGAATGTGCATTTTTTTTTTTTTTTTTTTTGCCTCCATATGAATTTTGTTTTTCTGCAAATCTACAGATCTTTGGCCGGCTGTTCCTGATGCTGTGGCCTCAGGCGGTGATGAGACCAAGTTAAGTTTAGGTGTTTGTATATTAAAAAAAATTATCAGCTGAAAAAGTTGGCAGATTTTTTTTTGACTGTTCTCCACCTCTTGTTGGCTTAGGCTGTTTGTGTCTGTTCATTAAATGTAGGATATTTTCCTACAAAATAGTTAAACAACAGGCTCCATGCTGAAAACTCTGCAGATGGGCTCTGACAGACCGGTGTGGTTTGAGGCTGTGTCAGAAAAAGCCGGTGATCCAGAAACTCTTTCTGCTCGCTTGGAGAAAAAAAACCAAATGGACAAACAAATAAAAATCAACCAAAACAATTTAAATAGCCTACAATATAAACTTGGGAAGATGAAAAAATAAAAAGATGAACAGCACCGGGAGGCTGAATAGCGAGATCTGCTCTGGCTTCACGGAGCCCCATCACCGTAGTGTAGGTTAAGCGGTTTCAACTATTCAGTTGTAAAATCCTCAAATTAATGCACAAACTATTAATTATTTTGCTGACACTCTTTACCAATGAAGTACAAACCTTTAATTTTTAAAAGGCATGCCTCCGATGGCAGACTGTTGCGGCTGTCAGGGAAAGTTGGAGACAGCAATACTTAATATCATAAAGGAAATCAAAGTCACCACTGCTGCCAAAAAATGTTGTTTTGAAACTGTAGCTCTCTTGTATGCCTTTTCTTGTGAATGTTCTTTTTTCACCTCCATATAAATTCAATATTTTCTGCAAATTCACAGCTTTTTTCAAGTAAATTTCTGACTTTTTCCACTTATAGCTATAATGGACTTTTTTCAAGTAAATGTGAGACTTTTTTCTGGTAAATTTGAGGTTTTTGTCCTGGTAAAACAGACTTTTTTCACATCAATTTCATTTCTTACTGGCAGAAGGTCATCTATTTACCTTAAAGCCAAGACGTAACACAGCCCTAAAGCAGGTGTCCCATGCTTCTAAATTTAATGTAGGCTACAAAATATGTTTCTATACATATTTTCTTGATGCTTGTGAACTACAAACTGTGAACTTTTAATCAATTTTTAAAATGCATGCTGTGTGCTCAGCTGACTGACAGCTGCCACCATCCACACACACTCTGTAGTAAGCCACTTCGAGTCTGTTCTGCCCATGTGCGTGACACACACCGCCCACACGTGACAAGAACAAAGTGAACCGCTCTTTGTTCTTGGACGGCGGGTCCGAGAACAAGGACGGACGTTCTGCACAGCCGGTGCAGGCCCCCCACTGAGTATGCCATGTCACCTTAGCACGGTAAAAGGCACCAGTGAGAGTAGGACCTTAGCATCCTCAACTCTGCCACCTCCAGCTCTGCCTGTCTTTTTGTCAATGCCACCATCATCAAACCACACATCACAGCAGGTCTCACTACAGTCTTGTAAATCTTCCCTTTCACTCTAGCTGCTATCCTTCTGTCACAGATCACCCCTAACACTCATCTCCACCCACTCCACCCTGCCTGCATTCTCTTCTTCACCTCTCTTGTGCATTTTCCATTGCTTTGGATGGTTGGTCTCAGGTATTTAAACTCTTCTACCTTCACTACCTCTACTCCTTGCATCTTCACCGTTACACCTGCCTCCCTCTCATTCAGACATGTATTGTCTTGCTTCTGACTTTCATTCCTCTTCTCTCAATTGCATACCTCCACCTCGCCAGGTTCTTTCACCTGCTCCTTACTTTCACTACAGATCACAATGTCATCTGCAAACACCATGGTCCATGGAGTATCCTTCCTGACCTCATCTGTCATCCTGTCCATCATCATAGCAAACAAGAAGGGGTTCAGAGCTGATCCCTGATGTAATCCCACTCTCACCTTGAACCATCCGTCACTCCCCCAGCACACTTCACCACCATCTCGCTGCCCTCTTACATGTCCTGCACCTCCTGCACCACCTTCACATACTTCTCTGCCATTTCTGACTTTTTCATACAGTACCACACTTCCTCTCTTGGCACCCTATCATATGCTTTCTCTAGATCCACAAAGACACAGTGCAATTCCTTCTGACCTTCTCTATATTTCTCCATCAACACTCTTAACCCTCAAGCGACCGAGTGGGGTCATTTACGACCCCAGCCATATAATTTAATGTGCCGTCTCTTTATTTTTTATCCAAATTTTCTTTCCTAGCATGAATTTGTCAGTCTATTAATCCTACACACTTTCATAGTTTTTTGCAGGGATCAACCAATTGGTGTGGCGTAGACATCGCAAACTCTTGTGGGGTCATTTATGACCCCGAAGAGAAGCACTGGTTTTTAAACATTGGTTTTATAAATTTTATTCAAATATTCCACTTCTAATAGTTAGTTAGTTAATCCCTTCACACCTGAAGGTGTATATGGGCGGCGCCCATCTCCGTTTCTCTGACCCTAGGCCACACAGCTACTGTAAGTAGTGAAAGCTACAGCGGGGGGTCAGTCCTCTGGTAGCTCTGTGTGTAACTTTACTTTCCCCATTCCATTATGCGGAGCACCACGCTAGAAGGCAGAAAGCACCATTTTTATATGGTCTTTGGTATGACCCGGCCGGGATTTGAACCCCTGCCTCCCGGGTGTGGGGCGGATGCTCTACCAACTGAGCCACCACTCCGGTTTCCACTTCTAATCAGTACTTTATATTGTATTGCAGTGAACCATGGCTAACAGACCTAGGATAGCAAGATTTACATTTGTCTGTTTGTCTGGATTTGTCTGTTTGTCTGTTTGTTAGCAAGATAACTCAAAAAGTTATGGACGGATTTTCATGAAATTTTCACAGATTGTCAGAAATGGGGTATCCTACAGATGATTAGATTTTGGTGGTGATCCGGATCACCGTCCACAAGAAAACCACCATTACGCAAAATGCCATAATAGGTATCATGATCATCATCGTAACTACAATAATAGGTATCATCATCATCGTGATGATGACTATGATGATGATGTTCCAAGAGTGAACTGACAAGGACTGTCTAAATAAATGTAATGTTGTTCTTATAGTCTGCGTTTTGGTTATTTCTTGCAATAAAAGTATTATTAGCAAACACATTTTACATTAGATCATTATAAAATACCTGTCTTAAATACAGGGAGTAGTTTTGGTATGATAAACCTCCAACCAGCCATTCATAATAAGGATCCCTGTACAGAGCACAAAGGGGTCATAAATGACCCCACTTGGTCATTTCAGTCCGTAAAATAGCTTGGTCGCTTGAGGGTTAAAGCAAACATTGCATCTGTAGTACTCTTTCTTGGCATGAAACAGTACTGCTGCTCGCTGATTGTGACAACATAAGGTGGAAGTTTTCTACAAGTCCATTTTAAACAATATAATTCAGAAAGGTAAACCTTCATATTCAGTATTCACTGCTGCACTTAAGAGTGATATTTCAAGCCATTTGATTTAATTTTGATGATTATGGTTGTAGGTTTTTATTTATTAAATTACAAATTAGTTAAATTTAAGACAGCACAAATAATGTACAGGGCAATTAATAAGCAACTTCCAACTAAAATACAAAAATATTCAAAAAAGAGACAATGATTACAATTTGAGAGGAGATTTAGACTTTATAAAACCTAAGGTTTGAACAACAAAGAAAAGTATGTGCACATCTGTCTGTGGGGTGGATTTGTGGAACAGTCTGGAGCTAGAACTGAAACTATGTACAGACAGAAACCAATTCAAAAAGAGGTATAAACATTATTTGCTAAAAGGATATATGTTAGAGGTGTAGTATTAATATGTAAGATGCACTAAACTCACTCTGGGACACTATGGTATGGTAGGGGGGATGGTACTGTGTATATCTATGTTGTTTGGGGCTGGTATGTATATGTACACTACTGTTCAAAAGTTTGGGGTCACTTAGAAATTTCCTTATTTTTGAAAGAAAAGCACTTTTTTTTCAATGAAGATAACTTTAAACTAATCAGTAATATGCTCTATACATTGCTAATGTGGTAAATGACTAGTCTAGCTGCAAATGTCTGGTTTTTGGTGCAATATCTACATAGGTGTATAGAGGCCCATTTCCAGCAACTATCACTCCAGTGTTCTAATGGTACAGTGTGTTTGCTCATTGCGTCAGAAGGCTAATGGATGATTAGAAAACCCTTGTGCAATCACGTTAGGTCTGCAATGCTGTAATTGCTGCAAATGGAAGATTCTTTGACGAAAGCAAAGTTTGAAGGAAAAAATTATTATTTCAAATACAAATCATTATTTCTAACCTTGTCAATGTCTTGACTATATTTTCTATTAATTTTACAATTCATGGTGGTAAATAAGTGTGACTTTTCATGGAAAACACAAAATAATTGTCTGGGTGACCCCAAACTTTGAACGGTTGTGTGTGTGTGTATATATATATATATATATATATATATATATATATACGTATATATATATGGACTGTGTGTATGTAGGGATGGATGGGTGTCAATGTTGATATGTATAAAATATAGTTAATTGTCTACCTGGGGTTCTTAGAGGTAATACAGTGGGGTAAAAAGGTATTTAGTCAGCCACCAATTGTGCAAGTTCTCCCACTTAAAAGATGAGAGAGGTCTCCAATTTTCA
Organism: Pholidichthys leucotaenia; assembly: GCA_020510985.1. NCBI lineage: Eukaryota > Metazoa > Chordata > Actinopteri > Cichliformes > Pholidichthyidae > Pholidichthys > Pholidichthys leucotaenia. Next base: position 171,107,462 of record CM035846.1, read on the forward strand.
TCATAGGTATACCTCAACTATGAGAGACAAAATGAGAAAAAAAAATCCAGAAAATCACATTGTCTGATTTTTAAAGAATTTATTTGCAAATTATGGTGAAAGATAAGTATTTGGTCAATAACAAACGTTCATCTCAGTACTTTGTTATATACCCTTTGTTGGCAATGACAGAGGTCAAACGTTTTCTGCAAGTCTTCACAAGGTTTTCACACACTGTTGCTGGTATTTTGGCCCATTCCTCCATGCAGATCTCCTCTAGAGCATGGATGTTTTCGGGCTGTCACTGAGCAACATGGACTTTCAACTCCCTCCAAAGATTTTCTATGGGGTTGAGATCTGGAGACTGGCTAGGCCACTCCAGGACCTTGAAATGCTTCTTACGAAGCCACTCCTTCGTTGCCTGAGCGGTGTGTTTGGGATCATTGTCATGCTGAAAGATCCAGCCACATTTCATCTTCGATGCCCTTGCTGATGGAATGAGGCTTTCACTCAAAATCTCACGATACATGGCCCCATTCATTCTTTTCTTTACACGGATCAGTCGTCCTGGTCCCTTTGCAGAAAAACAGCCACAAAGCACGATGTTTCCACCCCCATGCTTCACAGTAGGTATGGTGTTCTTTCTCCTCCAAACACGACAAGTTGAGTTTTTACCAAAAAGTTCTATTTTGGTTTCATCTGACCATATGACATTCTTCCAATCCTCTTCTGGATCATCCAAATGCTCTCTAGCAAACTTCAGACGGGCCTGGACATGTACTGGCTTAAGCAGGGGGACACGTCTGGCACTGCAGGATTTGAGTCCCTGGCGGCGTAGTGTGTTACTGATGGTAGCCTTTGTTACTTTGGTCCCAGCTCTCTGCAGGTCATTCACTAGGTCCCCCCGTGTGGTTCTGGGATTTTTGCTCACTGTTCTCGTGATCATTTTGACCTCACGGGGTGAGATCTTGCGTGGACCCCCAGATCGAGGGAGATTATCAGTGGTCTTGTATGTCTTCCATTTTCTAATAATTGCTCCCACAGTTGATTTTTTCACACCAAGCTGTTTACCTGTTGCAGATTCAATCTTCCCAGCCTGGTGCAGGTCTACAGTTTTGTTTCTGGTGTCCTTTGACAGCTCTTTGGTCTTGGCCATAGTGGAGTTTGGAGTCTGACTGTTTGAGGTTGTGGACAGGTGTCTTTTATACTGATAACGAGTTCAAACAGGTGCCATTCATACAGGTAACGAGTGGAGGACAGAGGAGCCTCTTAAAGAAGAAGTTACAGGTCTGTGAGAGCCAGAAATCTTGCATGTTTGTAGGTGACCAAATACTTATTTTCCACCATAATTTGCAAATAAATTCTTTAAAAATCCTTCAATGTGATTTTCTGGATTTTTTTTCTCTCTCATTTTGTCTCTCATAGTTGAGGTATACCTATGATGAAAATTGGAGACCTCTCATCTTTTAAGTGGGAGAACTTGCACAATTGGTGGCTGACTAAATACTTTTTTGCCCCACTGTATGTATATATTTCACATGGGTTGCCAAAAACATGCAAGTTAGGTTAATTGGCATCAACTGGGGATTCTAAATTGTCCTTAGGTATGACTGTGAGTGAATGGTTGTCTGTCTCTCTGTGTTGGCCCTGCGATGGACTGGCGATCTGTCCAGGGTGTACCCTGCCTCTCGCCCAAAGATGTTGGGATAGGCTCCAGCCCCCCCCCCCCCCCCGGACCTGAAAAGGATTAAGTGGAAGAAGATGGATGGATGGATGGTTGTATTTAGGGAAAATAGTAGTTGGAGTAAGTAAGTATTAACTTCTTCCTTCTCCATTTCGAGCACTGTATATTGTCACTTTTATTGCAGTTGTCACTTGTTTTGTTTTTGTGTTCGAAATAAAGTATCTCATCTCATCTCAAATTAGGATAGATGTACAAATATTCAGAATGATGGTTAATATTAACGAAGATGAAAAAGTGATAGTGACTCCTGTAATTCAGTCATTTACTGCATTCAACAACACGTTAGCCATGACAGCTCACCCTCAGCAACCAGAGAGCTTATTGTCAAAGCAGAAGCAGCCATGGCTCCCGGGTGCCGTTGTTTCAGACGCTCATGCATCACTGTAGTGCTGCCATGATAGGAAAGGTTTGCCTTGCAAAATCTGAATTTTACTTGTTTTATTTTTTTTTTCGATGAAATGTTCCCATACTATAGAAAGTTTGGGTCTGCTTTTTTTTAAAGCTCCATTTTGACGCATTTGTTTTTTCACTTCGCCATGCTGTGCTCCTCTTCTTCTTCACTGGAAATTGTTCACGCATGCCGGACAACAGAGGCGCTAATGCTTACAGCAGTTTCAGTTGTGCATTACAGTTACAACAAAACATTTCCGCGGCATGCATACAAACTTTATAATTAAACGATTTGTAGACAATAAAAATCTGCGTCGACAAATTTTTATTGTCGACTTATCGACAACGTCGACTAATCGTTTCAACCCTAGTTACTGCAGCTCTGAGCATTACCCTTGTTCTTGAAAATTGGTACCACACTTCTCCACTCCTGAGGCATCCTCTCACTCTCCAAGATTGTGTTAAACAATCTAGTTACCTCCGCCAGGCCGCAGGCCAGGAGGTTATGTTTTTGCAAGCGTTTGTCTGTCTGTTGGTTAGCAAGATAACTCAAAAAGTTTTGGACGGATTTCGATGAAACTTTCAGGCGTTGTTGGAAATGGTACAAGGAAGAACTGATTAAATTTTGGGGATGATCCGGATCACCGTCTGGATACAGGAATTTTTTAAAGGATTCTTTAACATTGTGAGATACGGCCATTTTCAACATGTGTGCAGGGGCAATGGAGGGCGCTGGCCGTCGTGTCTGACGAACACAAACTCCGCGCTCTTCAAAGTTTTAGGCACAAAAGCACACGGAAAACAGTGGTGGGCAGGGCCCGGCAGCGTGCCTGTGTTTGCGCTATGCTGCAAAAGCTGAGACGGGCAGCTGTCCGGCGCCGGATTATTTGGCAGAAATTCCCCGGGCAGCCATAATGGCTGCGCAAAAACAAACTCTCTGCCGGGGAAGCTTCCAAATCCTCTTTTGCCGCGGAGCGCAACCCCAATATAAAACCCACAGCAACCTGTCTACCCAATTTGCATCCGTCAGTGAAGCCCTCAGTGCTGCTTTCAGTGATCTATGAAAACGCTTGCATAACCCATTGGCCTGTGGGTTGTACGCGGTTGTGCGATGAATTGAACACCAACACTTCAGTTTATTACCTCCGCCAAGGAGGTAATGCTTTTACTACTGAACCACTAATCCTATCATTGTGAATCCAATTGCTAGTCATATGTTTTCATGGTCAAGGAATCTGAAAACATACACACAAACACTGTATGGGGTGAACTGTGGCGCTTGGCGGAGGTCTGCGCTCTGAGTGCTTTTCTTGTTTAAAAGTCCACTGCCATCTCTCCTAAGCATCTCCATACCTCCACAAGTGCGTCATCTGGACCAACCACTTTTCCTTTCTCCATCCTCTTCAAAGCTGCCCTCACTTCCACCTTACGAATCCACTGAACCTCCTGATTCACGGTTTCCTTCATTCACCCTCCTCTCTCTCATTTTCTTCATTCATCAGCTCTTCAAAAGTACTCCTTCCATCTTCTCCACAATCTTGTCACTTGTGAGTACATTACCATCTCTGTCCTTAATCAATCTAACCTGCTGTACATCCTTTCCAGCTTGATCTGTCTAGCCAGTCGATACAACTCCTTTTCTCCTTAGTGTCAAGCCTCTCATACAACTCACTATATGCCTTTTCCTTTCCCACCTCTCTCCTGCCATACACCTAGATTCCAAATACAGGTTCAGGTTACTTTATTTGTACCCGTAGGTAGATTTGTTTTGCAGTCAGGTGACATCCATATTTAAAAACCACAATTACATTCAACATAAACACAGGCACACATGAAGCTGACTATAAACATGATAAAAGTACTCAAGGCTCCATCAATCAGGACATAAGACAAAGAGATAAGAGAAAAAACAAAGAGATAAGAGAGAAGGGTTATATTAAAAAGTTAAAGACTAGTCAAAGAGGTTAAAAACTCAAAAGTCTAAAACCCAATGAAAGATTTAGAACCCAAATAAAAAACCTACAAAAATAAGTAAATATAAAATGAAATTAATAAATAGGTAACTAAATTATGTGCAATATATTGTTACAACTTGTTCAACTCTTTGACAGCAGCAGGAACAAAGCTGTTTTTGTAGCACTGGGTTTTACTTTTTGGGACAAATACTCATGTCTACTTTCTTCATCTCCCTGATTATCCCACTTTTTCTTTGCCAACTCTTCCTTTAAATACTTTCCTGTACCTTCTCATTCCACCACCAAGTCTCCTTGTCTTCTTTCCTCTGTCCAGAGGATACACCACGTACCTCTCTAGCCAATTGCCTCAATACTTTTGCTGTACTTTCCCAGTCATCTGGTAATTCTTCCCGACCACTCAGAACCTGCATCAACTACTTCCTGAATTCTGTGTAACCTTCTTCCTTGTGTAACTCCCCCCATTTAATCCTTGGCTCTGCCTTCAACGTCTTCCTCTTCTTTCTTTCTTTCCAAAATCATCATACAAACTATCATCCAATACTGTCTAGCTACATTCTCCTCACCACCACCTTGCAGTCTCCCATCTCTTTCAAATTTCTCCTTCTGCATAAAATGTAGTCCACTTGTATGCACCTTCCTCCACTCTTGTAGGTCACCCTATGTTCCTCTCTCTTCTTGAAATGTGTTCTCCGCAGCCCTTTCCATCCTTTTTGTCAGGAGCCGAGCTGGCTTGGTTTTCCCCGGCTCGGTCCTGATCTCTCTGTGGGTCTCGGGGCCGTTGTGTATGCATGTTCAGTCTGTATTTCCAGTGTGTACCGTGCCCATAGCCACTGCTCTAGGGCTGGCAGCTGTGTGCCTGCTGACAGTCTGCTGGTCCGACCATGTCCCCTTCACTGATCACTATCAGCTGTTCCCAGCCCCGCTGATCATCTTTCCTGGGCCTCGCCCAGGTGCCTCCAATCTACCATCCCCAGCAATGCGTGTACTTAAGGAGCCTTTTTCCAGTCACGCATTGCTGGGTCATTGCACTTGTCATGCGGTCGTTAATCGCTGCATGGTAATCAAAGTCGCTACGTTCTGTGTTTCCCTCGTTGCCTATTTGGATTAACTCAGACAGCTCCAGGTCTGTGAGTATTCACTGTGTGTGTTTTTCCCGGTCGTCCTCACCTGTAAACTGTTGAGCGTCCTTGAGGACTCCTTGAGCTTCATAGGAAACCATTGTTGAAACTGTGTGTCGGTATTGCTGGATTTAATAAACGTGTATGGTGCATAACCCTGCGCATAAATCCTCATCCTTTCACCCCTCCTCTGTGCGCTTCTCTGCAGCGCACGGGGAGACTGTGACACTATTAGAAACATCCACAACCGTCTGTCCTTCCGCATTTCTCTTCCCTCTTCACACCATACCTACCCACCATCTCTTTGCCACTTCTGTTCTCTTCACCTACGTGCCCATTAAACTCTGCTCCAATCACCACTCTCTCCCCGTCTCTACCACTTCATCCATCTTAGTGCAGAATTCCTCCTTCTCTTCTACCTGGCACCCAACTTGTAGGGTATACGAGCTAACAACATTAAACATCACACCATTGATTTCTAGCTTCAAACAAATGATCCTGTCAGACTCCCTCTTCACATACTGTACTCTTCATTCAATATTACCAGTACTCAATTTCTCTTCCTAACTACTCCATGGTAGAACAGTTTAAATCCACCTCCAATGCTCCTAGCCTTTCATTCATTCATTCATCTTCTTCCGCTTAATCCTTTTTGGGTCGCGGGGGGGCTGGACCCTATCCCAGCATCTTTTGGGTGAGAGGCAGGGTATACCCTGGACAGATCACCAGTTCATCACAGATCCAACACAGAGAGACAGACAACCATTCACTCTCACAGTCATACCTAAGGACAATTTAGAATCCCCAGTTTTGATGTCAATTAACCTAACTTGCAACTCACCCTTGGCCGGGGAATCCTGGTTTCGATCCCAGCCCCGACCAACAGTGATCTGTGTGGAGTTTGCATGTTCTCCCCGTGTCTGCGTGGGTTTACTCCGGGATTTCTCCGGTTTCCTCCCACATGCCAAAAACATGCTCCTTGCGGCGGCATGAAATAAAGCGGCGTTGTTGGAGGTTTTAAGTAGAGTTTATTATATCACACCGCCGTCACAGGATCCCCGCTCCGGCCCAAGTGCGTGCAGGCTGGAGCGGGATCCTCAGGCTCTCAGAGAAGAGACACAAAGTGCGTGTCTGCAGCAGCAGTTGAAGTGAGTCAGAGAGAGGATGAGTTACAGAACCTGTGCAGTATTTGTACCCAACTCAAACAATACATCAAAGCAGATTCACAGCAGTTGGTCTGATCAAAGGGACTGCAGAACAGGCATGAGACATTTGCATTTGTAAGACCTACATAACAATAAGCAGATGCAGCCTCTGCTCCAGCTTGCGGAACAAAGAGGTTACAAGGCACATCTACATATTGAACTGTCTCTAGGTCACAGCAAGGACAGGACGCATGAACACTATACATGAATGGCACATTACATCACGATACATGCAGGGCACATTGCATCACAATACATGCAGGGCACATTGCATCACAACACATGAATGGTACATTACATCTCAGTAGTGCAGCGGGGAAAACCAAGAGAAAAGAGCTGACTGTCCTGTGTGTTGTGGGGGGGGTTGAGTCAACCCGCCACACTCCTAGCCTTTCTCTCCTTTGAACTGGTTTCTTGTACACACAGTATACAGTGGTGTGAAAAAGTAACACAAAATGCACTTTTTAAATGAAGGTGTTTATTATTAAGGGAAAAATCCAAACCTACATGGCCCTGTGTGGAAAAAGTGATTGTCCCTAAATCTAATAACTGGTTGGGCCACCCTTAACAGCAACAACTGCAATCAAGCATTTGCGATAACTGGCAATGAGTCTTTTACAGTGCTGTGGAGAAATTTTGGCCCACTCATCTTTGCAGAATTGTTGTAATTCAGCCACATTGGAGGGTTTTTGAGCATGAACCACCTTTTTAAGGTCATGCCACAGCATCTCAGTTGGATTCAGGTCAGGATTTTGACTACGCCACTCCAAAGTCTTCATTTTGTTTTTCTTAAGCCATTCAGAGGTGGACTTGCTGGTGTGTTTTGGATCACTGTCCTGCTGCAGAACTCAAGTGCGCTTCAGCTTGAGGTCACAAACAGATGGCCAGACATTCTCCTTCAGGATTTTTTGGTAGACCGCAGAATTCATGGTTCCATTTACCACAGCAAGTCTTCCAGGTCCTGAAGCAGCAAAACAGCTCCAGACCATCACACTACTGCTACCATATTTTACTGTTGGTATGATGTTCCTTTTCTGAAATGCTGTTACTTTTATGCCGTATGTAATGGGACACATACCTTCCAAAAAGTTCAACTTTTGTCTCTTCAGTCCACAGAGTATTTTCCCAAAAGTCTTGGGATCATCAAGATGTTTTCTGGCAAAACTGAGACGAGCTTTTATGTTCTTTTTGCTCAGCAGTGGTTTTCGTCTTGGAACTCTGCTACGCAGGCCATTTTTGCCCAGTCTCTTTCTTATGGTGGAGTCATGAACACTGACCTTAACTGAGGCAAGTGAGGCCTGCAGTTCTTTGGATGTTGTTATGGGGTCTTTTGTGACCTCTTGGATGAGTCGTCGCTGCGCTCTTGGGATAATTTTGGTTGGCTGGCCACTCCTGGGAAGGTTCACCACTGTTCCATGTTTTCACCATTTGTGGAAAATGGCTCTCACTGTAGTTCGCTGGAGTCCCAAAGCTTTAGAAATGGCTTTATAACCTTTTCCAGACTGATAGATCTCAATTACTTTGTTTCTCATTTGTTCCTGAATTTCTTTGGCTCACAGCATGATGTCTAGCTTTTGAGGATCTTTTGGTCTACTTCACTTTGTCAGGCAGGTCCTATTTAAGTGATTTCTTGATTGAGAACAGGTGTGGCAGTAATCAGGCCTGGGTGTGGCTAGAGAAATTGAACTCAGCTTTCCAAAGATGTGATAAACCACAGTTAATTTATGAAATATACTGTCTGGGTACATATTCTGCAGGGTAACTTAAACTGTAATGCTGTTTATACTATCTAGCTGCAATGCTCCTGCACTGTGTATATATTTGTGTACGTACAGACGTGGACAAAATTGTTGGTACCCCTCTGTTAATGAAAGAAAAACCCACAATGGTCACAGAAATAACTTGAATCTGACAAAAGTGGTAATAAATAAAAATTCTATGAAAATCAACCAGCGAAAATCAGACAATGCTTTTGAATTGTGGTTCAACAGAATTATTTTAAAAAACAAACTCATGAAACAGGCCTGGACAAAAATGATGGTACCCTTAGAAAAGATTTTAAGTAATGTGACCATAGGGACATGTTCAACCAAGATGTGTCCTCTAACATCACAGGTGTCTACAAACTTGTAATCAGTCGGCCTATTTAAAGGGTGACAAGTAGTCACTGTGCTGTTTGGTGACATGGTGTGTACCATACTAAACATGGACCAGAGGAAGCAAAGGACAGAGTTGTCTCAGGAGATTAGAAAGAAAATTATAAACAGGCATGTTAAAGGTAAAGGCTATAAGACCATCTCCAAGTAGCTTGATGATCCTGTGACTACAGTTGCACATATTCAGAAATTTAAGAAACACGGGACTGTAGCCAACCTCCCTGGATGTGGCCGCAGGAGGAGACGGATAATACGAATGGTAACAAAAGAGCCCAAAACAACCTCTAAACACATTCATGGTGAACTCCAAGGTCAAGGTACAGTGTCAGATCGCACCATCCATCATTGTATGAGCCAAAGTGGACTTCATGGGAGATGACCAAGGAGGACACCACTGTTGAAAACAAATCATAAAAAGGCCAGACTGGAATTTGCCAAACTGCATGGTGACAAGCCACAAAGCTTCTGGGAGAATGTCCTATGGATAGACGAGACAAAACTAGAACTTTTTAGCAAGGCACATCAGCTCTATGTTCACAGATGCAAAAATGAAGCATACCAAGAAAAGAACACTGTCCCTATTGTGAAACATGGAGGAGGTTCTGTTATGTTCTGGGGCTGCTTTCTACATTAACAGCAGCTGGTGCTCTGATGTAACGGTGATTTCACAACACTGTTCTACCGATCTAGAATTTCTCTCTATCAACTGCAAGCCATTTTATTCCCCACGGGAGTTCGCATCATTTTTTTTTGATCGCTGTGTACGCCCCTCCCGACGCGGACGCGCGCGTGGCCCAGCGCGCGCTCGCAGATCACATCCTACATGCGGAGCGGACTTTTCCAGACTCCCTGGTTATTGTGGTAGGCGACTTTAACCAGAGCAATCTGAGTCACGAGCTCCCCCGATACAAACAGTTTATTAAATGTCCAACCAGAGGTGAGAACACACTAGATCACTGTTACACTACAGTGAAGGACGCATATCGCGCTGTTCCCCACGCTGCGCTCGGACTATCTGATCACGTGATGGTCCACCTCATCCCCACATACAGACAGAGACTGAAACTCACTAAACCTGTTGTGACCACCACGAAGAAATTGACCAGTGAAGCTGGAGAGAATCTGAACACATGCATGGAAATAACTGACTGGGACATGTTTAAAGGAGCCACACATGATCTTAATGAGTACACGGACACTGTGAACTCATATCAACTTCTGTGAGGAGAGCATTCTCCCATCGCGCACCAGGGTGAGGTACTCTAATGATAAGCCCTGGTTCACTGCCAAGCTCAGACAGATCAGGAAGGAGAAGGAAGCAGCGCTGAAAAGTGGAGACAGGGACTGCTACAGAGAGGTCAAATATCGGTTTAACAGAGAGCTGAGGAGAGCTAAATCTGTGTATTCTGAGAGACTCCAGCAGCAGTTCACTGCTAATGACTCGGCTTCTGTGTGGAGAGGACTGAGGCAAATCACCAACTATCGGCCTCAGGCTTCTAAAGGTCAGGATGACAAAGCCCTTTGTCAAAAACTGTCCCAACATTACGCCCGTTTTGACACCTCGTCAGCTGTGTCCAACTCCCCCACTCCACCCAGCTCCACTGCCTCCTCGGCCCCTAATTCATCAAAAGCGCCCCCCCCTCCTCCTCCCCCCCTGCCCTTGTCATCAGTGAGCAGGACGTGCACAGACAGTTCTCCAGACTGAACCCGTGCAAGGCCCCTGGGCCGGACAGTGTGTCTCCCTCCACCCTGAGACACTGTGCGAAAGAGCTGGCTCCTGTCTTCAGACATTTTTAACACCTCCCTTAAGCAATGTCACGTGCCGACCTGCCTCAAATCCTCCACCATCATCCCTGTCCCCAAGAAGCCACGGATTACTGGACTTAACGACTACAGACCTGTAGCGCTCACCTCTGTAGTCATGAAGTCCTTTGAGCGCCTGGTCCTGTCTCACCTCAAGTCCATCAACACTCCCCTCCTGGACCCGCTGCAGTTTGCCTACCGTGCCAACAGGTCTGTGGACGACGCAGTCAACCTGGCCCTCCACTCCATCCTGCAGCACCTGGACTCCCCGGGAACCTACGCCAGGATTCTGTTTGTGGACTTCAGCTCTGCATTCAACACCATCCGCCCCGCTCTGCTCCAGCACAAGCTGTCCCTGCTCGATGTGCCTGACTCCCTCTGCAGGTGGATCACCGACTTCCTGACGGACCGGAGGCAGCATGTGCGGCTGGAGAAGTCTGTCTCGGACTCTGTTAGCATCAGCATCGGATCACCCCAGGGCTGAGTACTTTCCCCCCTACTCTTCTCCCTTTATACCAACTCCTGCACCTCCTCCCACCAGTCTGTTAAGCTGATTATGTTTGCAGACGACACCACCCTCATCGGGCTCATCTCCAATGGCGACGAGTCCGTCTACAGGAAAGAGGTGGCCCAGCTGGTGTCCTGGTGCAGCCACAACAACCTGCAGCTGAACGCTCTGAAGACAGCGGAGATGATTGTGGACTTCAGGAAAGTCACAACCCCCCTGCCCCCCCTCACCATCACAGGCTCTCCCATCACTATTGCAGATTCCTTCCGCTTCTTGGGCACCACCATCACCCGGGACCTCAAATGGGAGCCAACCATCAGCTCCCTCATCAAAAAGGCCCAGCAGAGGATGTTCTTTCTGCGGCAGCTGAGGAAGCTCAAGCTACCCACCAAGATGTTAGTGCAGTTCTACACGGTCATCATCGAGTCCATCCTCACCTCCTCCATAACCGTGTGGTACGCAGGAGCCACTGCCAGGGACAGACTAAGGCTGCAGCGTGTCGTGCGCACTGCTGAGAAGGTGATCGGCTGCAAGCTCCCATCTCTCCAGGACCTGTACATCTCCAGGACCCGGAGGCGTGCTGGCCGGATCATAGCCGATCCTTCACACCCTGGTCACGTACGGTTTGCCCCCCTCCCCTCAGGTAGAAGACTTCGGTCCATTCAGACTAAAACCTCCCGGCACATGAATAGCTTTTTCCCCTCTGCCATCAGACTGCTGAACATTAAGTGACTTATTGACTCTCGTGCACTATGTACAGCAGCTCAACCAGACTCATGACATTCATCACTGTTTTTCTGTTGCATTATCAACTGCACTGTGGTACCCCATATTATCTGCTACTTGCTAACTTATTTAAAACTGCCTTGACTAGTATTACTCATTATTACTATTAATATTATTATTATTACTTATTTTTCTACACTTATTGCATGTTTTTAGTCCTTTAGTTTTTTTAGTTTCTCTTTATCTCATCATGTTTTTAATGTTGCAGCATGGCACCGAGACAAATTCCTAGTTTGTGTACTACATGAACAATGGCAATAAATCTGATTCTAATTCTGCTTTGCTGCATCTGGCACAGGATGTCTTGATTCTGTGCAGGGTACAATGAAATCTCAAGACTGTCCAGGTATTCTAGAGAGAAATGTGCTGCCCAGTGTCAGACAGCTTGGTCTCAGTCGCAGGTCATGGGTCTTGCAACAGGATAATGACCCAAAACACACAGCTAAAAACACCCAAGAATGGCTAAGAGCCAAACATTGGACTATTCTAAAGTGGCCTTCTATGAGCCCTGATCTAAATCCTACTGAACATCTGTGGAAGGAGCTGAAACATGCCGTCTGGAGAAGGCACCCTTCAAACCTGAGACAACTGGAGCAGTTTGCTCATGATGAGTGGGCCAAAACACCTGCTGAGAGGTGCAGAAGTCTCATTGACAGTTACAGAAATCGTTTGATTGCAGTGATTGCCTCAAAAGGTTGTGCAACAAAATATTAAGTTAAGGGTACCATCATTTTTGTCCAGGCCTGTCTCATGAGTTTGTTTTTGTAAAATAATTATGTTGAACCACAATTAAGATAAGATAAGATAAGATAAGCCTTTATTAGTCCCACAACGGGGAAATTCCAGGATTGCAACAGCACAGGGATAGCAACACTCAGAGCAACAATCAGAAGGCAAGAAAAAAAACAAGCAAGCAAGAGCAGCTAATATACATATGTACATATTACTATAAAATATATATATATACACACACACAGACACACAGTGCAGAGCATTGTAGCTGGATGGAATAAATATATGAATATATGAACACACAGTGCAGAGCATTGTAGCTAGATGGAATAAATATGTAAATATATAAACACCCACAGTACGGAGCATTGCAGCTAGGTGGAATAAATATGCAAGTATATAAACACACACAGTGCGGAGCAATGTAGCTAGATGGAATAATATGTAGATATATAAAAACACAGTGCGGAGCATTGTAGCTAGATGGAATAAATATATAGATATATAAATATAAACACACCCAGTGCTGAGCATTGTAGCTAGATGGAATAAATATATAGATATATAAATATAAACACACCCAGTGCAGAGCATTGTAGCTAGATGGAATAAATATGTAAATATATAAACACACACAGTGCAGAGCATTGTTGCTAGGTGGGATGAAACAGCATAACCGTCTATTTAGTTATCCTACATGGTATGATTATGTGCCCATACATATTCTCACCCTCCATAGCGACCGGTATGTTCCTAGTTGTATGCCGGAGAGGACCATTGTGTAAGTCAATTGCATCTTTTGCATTCAAAAAAAACTATTAGTTTGTTACGTCTTTTTGCTATCTCTGCGAGCAGCCCTGCTTAGGTTGTACAGTCTGACAGCCGTTGGTAGGAAGGACCTACGAAACCTCTCGGTTGTGCACCTGGGATGATGTAGTCTGCTGCTAAATGAGCTCCTCAGTGCATCCAGTATGTCCTGCATAGGGTGGAACTCGGACTCCAGCAGAGATGACAGTTTAGCCACCGTCCTTCTCTCTCCTATCTCCTCCATCGGATCAAGGCGTTGCCCCAGGACAGAGCTAGCTTTCTTAATCAGTTTGTTCAGTCTCTTCCTATCGGCTGCAGTAATGCCACTGCCCCAGCAGACCACTCCAAAAGTGATGGCTGATGCCACCACCGTGTCATAGAATGACTTCAGCAGCGCCCCTTATACACCAAAAGACCTGAGTCTCCTCAGCAGGAACAGCCTGCGCTGTCCCTTCTTGTAGAGTGCGTCAGTATTGTGTGACCAGTCTAGTTTATTGTTCAGATGAATACCCAGGTACTTGTAGGATGTCACCATCTCGATGTCTGTTCCCTGTATATTTACTGGTGCTGTGAGGGGCTGCCCATGCCTGCGGCAGTCCACCACCAGCTCCTTAGTTTTCCTCGCGTTGATCTGGAGGCAGTTCCGATGGCACCAGTCCACAAAGTCCTGGATAAGCCCTCTGTACTCAGCTTCATCTCCGCTGGAGATGAGACCAACGATCGCAGAGTCATCAGAGAACTTCTGTAGATGGCAATGTGTTGTGTTGTGTGAGAAGTCCGCAGTATAAAGAGTGAACAGGAAGGGAGCCAGCACCGTTCCCTGGGGGGCCCCCGTGCTACTGATGATCGTGTCGGAAACACAGTCCCGGGTTCTCACAAACTGAGGCCGGTTCGTGAGGTAGTCCAGGATCCATGATGACAGGTGCTGGTCCACCCCTGCGCGCAGCAGCTTGTCCTTCAGGATCATCGGTTGGATGGTGTTGAAAGCACTGGACAAGTCAAAGAACATGATCCTCACCATATTCCCGGGCTTCTCCAGGTGGGACAGAGAACGGTGAAGGAGGAAGATCACTGCATCCTCCACCCCAATGCCATGCTGGTAGGCGAACTGGAGTGGATCCATCGCTGGTTCCACCAGGGGGCGGAGATGAGCAAGGAGCAGTCTCTCCAGGGTCTTCATCAAGTGGGACGTCAAGGCCACCGGTCTGAAGCTGTTCAGGTCTTTGGGGTGGGAAGTTTTTGGTACAGGTACCACACAAGATGTTTTCCACAGCTGTGGTACCCTCCCCAGTTTCAGGCTCATGTTGAAGATATATGTCACAATCCCACACAGCTGGTCTGCACAGGACTTGAGGAGCTTTGCGCTGATGCCGTCCGGTCCCGACGCCTTCCTCGCCTTGATCTTCCTCAGCTCCGTCCTCACCTGGGTCTTGGTCAGGGTCAGGATGGGGGGCTGTGTTTTGGGAGTGGGGGGGTGTCGGTGGAGTGGGGAGTGGGTAGCAGGACTTGACTTCTTAGAGGCAGCAGTGGTTGTTGTGCAGACAGGGGGGAGGGCGGTTGGTCAAATCTATTGAAAAACAGATTCAGGTTGTTCGCCCACTCCCTGCCCCCCGTGGCCTGGGGGGAGGTATTCTGGAGCCCCGAGATGGTTTTGAGGTTTCTCCAGACCCCGCTGATGTCGCTCTGTTGCAGCTTGTCCTCCATCTTCTTCCTGAAGCTGTCCTTGCCTTCTCTGATCTTTCTCCTCAGCTCCCTCTGTACAGACTTCAGCATCTCCCTGTTCCCCGACCTGAAGATCCTCTTCTTCTCTCTCAGAAGTGTTTTTATCTCAGGGTTGATCCAGGGTTTGTTGTTTGAGTGACGCCGTATGGTCTTGGTGGGAACGGATTTGTCCACACAGAAGCTGAGGTAGCCCGTGAAGGTGTGAATGAGGCCATCGATGTCCTCACCATGTGGATCGCAGAGCTGCTTCCAGGCAGTGGCTTCAAAACAGTCCTTTAGAGTGTCCATTGTCTCCTCAGACCATAACTCCACAGTGTGCATGGCCGGAGGTTGTCTGTGCACTAGGGGTTTGTACACCGGTCGGAGATGAACCAAGTTGTGATCCGATCTCCCAAGTGGGGGGAGCTGTGATGAGGTGTACGCCTCCTTAGTGTTTGCGTAGTGTTTGCAATTCAAAAGCATTGTCTGATTTTCATTGGTTAATTTTCATAGAATTTTTATTTATTACCACTTTTGTCAGATTAAAGTTATTTCTATGACCATTGTGCGTTTTCCTTTCATTAAGAGAGGGGTACCAACAATTTTGTCCACGTCTGTGTATATTCATTTACTGCTTTTGGCTAATCAGTTCTTATTATCTAATTAACTATTGCTCTGCGTGCTGCTATCCCTGTGCTGCTGTAATCCTGGAATTTCCCCATTGTGGGACTAATAAAGGCTTATCTTTTAATGGGGGGGGGGGGTCACTTTTTTACACAGGGCCATGTAGGTTTGGATTTTTTTATTTATTTTTTTTTTTAATTTTTACCCTTAACTAGTGCATTGCCCGTAGAACACAAGCATTCCTGTCTGAAACGGGTATCCCAATCAGGCTTTTCAGGCCCAGATGTAAGCTGTGTTTGAAAGTGGACCCATTGGCTGCTGCTTTACCCGTGTGCCTGCGAAGGACTGTGATCCACTGGTTCAGCTGCTGCTTCCCCGCAAGCCCCCCGCGCCATGGTGCACCTCGTGTTCTTCATGCCGAATTATCCATTAGACCTACACAATCACAGCAACTTTATGGTACAATTTTTAAAGCATTAAAGTCTCTTTTGTTGCTATTTGTACTATGGGTAGCACTACTGGACATGGACTGCTGTTGTTTTTCCAGCCTTATTCCTTTTGTTTTTTATATGCACACCATTGAAGAGAGAGAGAAACGCCATTTCAATTCTCCTGTATGTCCTGTACATATATCAACTGTTCTGATAGATATGCCAAAATGTCAGAACACCAGTGGATCCAATCAGCTGATCGCTCAAATCACAGAGCTGAGCTGTTTTCCATGATAAATCAGCCTCAGGGCAAAAGCCCACTCTATGCATTCTTTTTTTTTTTTTTCTTTTTTTTCCCACTTCATTGAAAATAACTTTTTTTTATTGCATTCAGTTAGCATGCCTTTGAGCGAAGTCATGTTTGGCCACTGCCGCTCTGTCCAGTCTGCTTGCGCACCTCATTCTCCACATATGGCAAATTATCCTATAGACCTAGGCAATCATGGCCACTTCATGGTATAATTTTTTTAAACATTAAATCTTCAGTTTTATCTTTTTCTAGTCAAATGTGTCCCAGGAAACACTGTGGTGACTGATAGGTCGTGATGCTGCGTTTTGTCCAATCAGCATGGAGTCAATCCAAAACCCCACCCACACTTCTTGAAGCTGGGCATGAAGAGACACACAGGGCGGTGACTAAACTTTAATTGATAAAAATTACATATTTTGACTGAGCGACTCCATATTTGGGGATACACACCCTTGTAACCTCAGGAAAACATGTATAAAACCTACGTCAGTCTGAGGAACGGTTCAAGGGATATGTGTGGAACAGACAGACACACAGAGACTTCTTGAATTTATAGATAGATAATAAACACCTTCATTTTAAAACTGCATTATGTGTTTACTTGTTATCTTTGTCTAATATTCAAAATTTTTTGATGATCTGAAACATTTAAGTGTGACAAACATACAAAAAAAATGAGAAATCAGGAAGGGGGCAAACACTTTTTTCACACCACTGTATGTACCTTCCATGTGTCCATATCAGTCAACTCTCTCCTTGACTAGTCATAGTCCCTACATTTAAAGTTCCTACTCTCACTTCCACACTTTTGCCTTTCTCTGTCTTCAAACATGCCTTCTCCCATGCTTCCTCCTCAATCTTCAGCCATACATATGGTACATTTAACCATCATACATAATTATTTGGTGATCTAACCTAGTGTAGAATGGACTTTTAATGCTATGCCTTTTAACTTTAGTTATTTTCTTTTGTTTCATTGTATAAGATGGTGTAATTGGTCTGCTGTAGACACTTAACCATTAGCCATTGAAAGCTACTGCAGCAATTTTTGTATAAAAACACTTAATCAATGTTAGTTTGTGTGTACAACAGATCAGAAGAGACCTATAAAACAAAAATTGCTAATAAATGGTAGATTTTGCACAACTACATTAAAATAAAAGCTCATGGCTACATTTAGAAAAATAAATAAGATTTTGATGTGAAAACATACTCTTATTGCTTTTATTATAATTGAGTTTTTATATATGATACGATTACATCATGAGTGAAACACTCCTGGTTGCTTTAGTATTATTATTTTCTTTTTATGTGGACACCAAGTCCAGTCGGAGGGGTCACCCAAAAGCACACGCCCTCAGTGTTAAACCATTTGATTGGTTCAGCTACTTCTAGTCATGGCTGAATCAGGTCCACCAGTCTGGAAACAGCTGAGTCACACACACACACTGAGTAATCATGCACACACTGCACTCAGGTTTCACACACTCTTAAAAGGCTCTCTGATCTTGGTGGAAAACCCCAGCATCACAGAGGATCGTTTCTTGAACACTATAAAAAAAAA
Organism: Pholidichthys leucotaenia; assembly: GCA_020510985.1. NCBI lineage: Eukaryota > Metazoa > Chordata > Actinopteri > Cichliformes > Pholidichthyidae > Pholidichthys > Pholidichthys leucotaenia. The sequence continues at coordinate 171,125,296 of CM035846.1, forward strand.
AAAACAACAAAAAAACACAAATCACTCTGTGTCACATGACATGCTGGAAAACACAATTGTTATGTTGACTTCCAACATGTGTTGTCAACACTGGTTTCAGTGTCATCAGATCATTTATCTTGTTTATCTAACAGAAGAATATAAGGCTATGGTTATAACCCAAACTGTTCAATTCAGGTCAGAAGGTCAAACAGGTCAAATTTATCAGGATTCGTCATAGTTCACAACATCTCATTCACAACAGTATCTTGTCTGACTTGAATATGAATGTGTCTGTCTACTTAAACAGCACTCATGGATGTCAATATAAAAAGGGCACACATGCACATCAACACATCATTGGCCATGTTTACATGCGCACTAATAAACATCAGATTATTGTGACCATGTAACCGGGCTCATTGTGTCATCCATCCATCCATCCATCCATCTTCTTCCGCTTAATTCTTTATGGGTTGCAGGGGGGCTGAAGCCTATCCCAGCATCTTTGGGCGAGAGGCAGGGTACACCCTGGACAGATCGCCAGTCCATCACAGGGCCAACACAAAGAGACAGACAACCATTCACTCTCAGTCATACCTAAGGACAATTTAGAATCCCCAGTTTGATGCCAATTAACCTAACTTTCATGTTTTTTCACCAACAACAAAAAATGTATTTGTGCTTGACCACTCGTTTGCTTTAAATGAAGTCAGTTGGCTGAATGTGAGGAAGCCAAATGGGGCGGCTTGAGCTGTTGTAGCAGTGACTGCTAGCATCCATGCTAATAACAGCATTAAGTGATGATATGTGCCATATACAGTATATGCACAGAGGTAAAATGTCACATGAATCCCCATCTGATCATTCTCAACTAAAAAGCCCTATATACAGCTCTAGAAAATTATCATCTCAACATGTATGGCAGCCATTCATTTAGAGTATCTGTTGAATTCCAGCACAAGGACATGTCAATTTACTAAAGAGGTAGTGATTAGATTATCCTCTAAGCAGGGTAAGACACGTGAAAGCTGTGAACAAAAATCAGAGTTATTTCACAAATACAGATTTCTGAGTTCCTCCTAAGTTAAAACTTAACTACTGTAGTGTTTCACAATGAACATGAACTTGTTTTCTTTGCATTATTTAATCTAAAAGCACATTAAAAAGCACATCTAAAAGCAACATCTTTTTTGTTGTTTTGGCCAGTTTTCATTTTATGTAAATAAATACTCTAAATAACAATATTTTGACTTGGAATTTGGGTGAGCTGTTTTCAGTAGATTAGAGAAGAAAACAAACACATACGTATAAATAATAAGACCACATGAAATAATAATTTTCCAGTGGTGTCTTTGGTCTCTTAATTTTTTCTTGGATGATTTGCTGCTGAGTGTGAAGCGGCAGGGATGACAATCAGCACCTCCAAGTCCGAGTCCATGGTCCTCAGCTGGAAAAAGGTGGATTGTCCTCTCCGGGTTGGGAACAAGCTCCTGCCCCAAGTGGAGGAGTTTAAGTATCTTGGTGTCTTATTCACAAATGAAGGGAGAATGGAGCGAGAGATTGACAGATGGATCATAGCAGCATCTGCAATGATGCAGACGTTGTACCGGTCTGTCATGGTGAAAAGGGAGCTGAGCTCTAAGACAAAACTGTCGATTTACTGGTCAGTCTATGATCCTACTCTCACCTATGGTCATGAGCTTTGGGTAATGACTGAAAGAATGAGATTGCGGATACAAGCGGCTGAAATGAGCTTTCTCCGTAGGATTGCTGGACTCACCCTTAGAGAGAGGGTGAGGAGATCAGTTATCTGGGAGAGACTCAGAACAGAACCGCTGCTTCTCCACATTGACAGGAGCCAGTTGAGGTGGTTTGGGCATCTGATCAGGATGTCTCCTGGATGCCTTTCACTTGAGGTATTTTGGACACGTCCCCCTGGGAGGAGACGTCTGGGCTTCTCTGCTTGAACTGCTGCCTCTGCGACCCGGACATCCGGAAAAGCGGTAGAAGATGGATGGATGGATGGATATATATATATATATACAGCGCTGTCAAAAAGTATTTGTCCCCTTCCTGATTTCTTATATTTTGAATATCTGTTACACTTAAATGTTTTAGATCACTAAAGAAATTTTAATACTGGACAAAGATAACCTACGTAAATACAAAATGCAGTTTTTAAATTTTGACTTCATTTATTAAGGGAAAAAAAAACTATCCAAACCTACCTGACCCTATGTGAAACAGTAATTACATCATGAATTAACCCTTTAACTGCCAAATTTGCCATGTGGCACCTGGGGCAATGCAAGGCAACTCAAGGCCTCCCTAGTGGTCAAGAGTGGTAAAACATTTTTGTCAATAAAATAGTTCAGATTTCCAAGGCTATAACTTGAAAGTTACAAGAGATAATGGCTTACTGTCAATTAGAAAGATGTAGAATATGATCCAAAGTTTCATATAGGAATAAATTTATGCATCTAATTTGCATAATGTCATGGCAGCTACATAAATTACATAACTCAGTCAAAATTGGACTTTGGACACATTTACACAAAGAATGGTCCGTTTTTTTTAACGCCCTTTTGTCTACAGGGGTATGTTTTTATCTAATCTTCAAAGTATATGAACCAGAAAATCAATAAAATGTGAAAATAAAGACATATTTCTCTCCTACCTGTTGCCGGGAGGGGGAGGCTCGTTCGCCCACGTGACCGGTCCGTTTTCGTCCATCGTGGTCGATGGTTTGCGTTTGCTCGGTCATTTACACCGTGTACCACATGTACAAACTCTTATGATTATCCCACGTGAATTTTGTTTGTATTATGTGGCTATTTTTTCTGTTTGGTGCATTTTTTCTGTGAGAATGCATGACGATCGCGGGCACCACCATCTTGGTACTGGTAGCTCAGTTTTTCGCCCATTGTGGTTGATGCTTCACGTTTGGTCAGTCATTTACACCGTGTACCACATGTACAAACTCTCATGATTATCCCACGTGAATTTCATTTGTATTAATCATGCAGTTTCAGTCACAATCGCGGTGGCCATGACCGAACATGGCGGCGTCCACATTGGTGCAGGAAGCTCAAAGCGAAAAAAGGGAGAAGAAGAATGAGGATTTCTTCTTCTTTGCTGTATTCCATGTCAGCCATGATTCCTCCGGCGCATGTCTGACACCTTCTGAACTGTCAGATCAATACAGATCAGTACAAATTCTCAGTATAGCCGGGGGACATCAATAAGTTGACCGGTGCAGTTGCTGCGCTGTGCCACTGGGAACGTGCAACCCGTCCATTTAATGTGGACAGTAAGACGGTTAACAGTGATTAGCTACATTTTTTGGAAAGCTGAGTTCAATTTCACTAGCCACACCCATGCCTGATTACTGCCAGAGCCACTGAATCAAGAAATCCCTTAAATTTAACATGTCTGACAAAGTGAAGTAGGCTAAAAGATCTTCAAAAGGCAACACATCATGCAGTAACCTAAAGAAATTCAAGAACAGACAAGAAACAAAAACCCAGAAGAACATCTAAAGAGCTGCAGACCTCACCTGCCTCAGTTTGGACACTGGTCCATGATTCAACAATAAGAAAGATACTGGGCAAAAATGGCATCCATGGGAGGGTTCCAAGGTGAAAACCACTGCTGACCAAAAAAAAACAAAGACTCATCTCACATTTGCCAAAAGACAACTTGATGATCCCCAAGACTTTTGGGAAAATATTCTGTGGACTGACAACAGAAAACTTAAAAAGTTTTGGAAACATGGTGGTGGTAGTGTGACGGTCTGGGGCTGCTTTGCTGCTTCAGGACTGGGATGACTTGCTGTAATTGATGGAACCATGAATTCTGCTCTCTACCAGAAAATCCTGAAGGAGAATGTCCGGCCATCATTTCGTGACCTCAAGCTCAAGCCCTCCAATATGGCTGCATTAAAACAATTCTGCAAAGAAGAATGGCCCAAAATACCTCCACAGTGATGTAAAAGACTCATTGCCAGTTATCACAAACACTTGAATGCAGTTGTTGTCACCAAGGGTGGCACAACCAGTTATTTGGGTTAGCTGGCAATTACTTTTTCCACATAGGGCCAGGTAGGTTTGGATAGCTTTTTCCGTTAATAAATGAAGCCATCATTTAAAAATACTGGAGGCTGACAGTGGTACCCCTCAGCCTCTGATTGCTGTTGAGATGCAGTTTATATGGCATTTCACGGGGTTAGACTGGACATCCTGGCAGATAAGCACATCTGTCGCAAGGTCTGTGGTGGATTTTTGTCAGTCGGTGCATCATGACATGCACAACAGAAAGAGAAGAGATAAACAAACCTATCATCTGGTCAGTCAATGCAACAGATACTGTAGTCAGTTTGTCTTTGCCTGTCCTTGCCACTGATAACACCTCTATCTGCCAAGAATGTGCCGCTAGTCCAGCAAAAGCTAGCGGTACTCAAATACTTTGCAAGCAGTTTCATTTTTTTTTTTTTTTTTTTGTTACTTATTTGTACCCGTAGGTAGACTTGGTTTGCAGTCTGGTGACAAGCCACCGGCTGCTGGTCGCTGCGTGCGCGAGCGCCCTAAACCTACATGTTTTTGGTGTGCGGGAGGAAACCGGAGAAATCCCGGAGTAAACCCGCGCAACACGGGGAGAACATGCAAACTCCACACAGCTCACTGTTGGTCGGGGGCTGGGATCGAACCCACGATCTCATGATCCCCGCGATCCCCCCGCCGAGGGTAAAACTGTGCTGCCACAGTGCTAAACCACTGCGCCACCGTGCAGTTTCATGAAATGGTCAGTCAGAACGCAACTCATACCGGCTCGGACGTCGCCCAGGTTAACAAGGTCAGGAGTTCCTGGCAGCGGAGGGCGAAGGACAGAGCTGTGTGAAGGAATCTGACCAGACCTAAATTAAACAGTCATTGTCGCCCCCGACAGACTGCTATGATGATGATGATGATGACCTTTCCCTTTGACCCTGCAATGCCAAAACCATAGGCAGAGGTCAGGGTGACAGGGTGAACCTGTGTACAAATTTCAAATGCAGCACATGTCTTTTTATACAGTATATGTAAATATTTGCTTTCAACTGTAACTGTATAGCGAATTTAGGACCACAAATGAAAGCAACTCAAATCTGATTTTAAAGACTGGACTTTAGATCAGATTTGTGCAAACAGCCCCACAAATATCAAATCTCTCTCCCATTAGGGCAAAAAATTGAACGAGTTACTTCAGGTAATGTGCACCTACAGTATGGAATGTGACCCCACAGTAGTCCAAGTCAGAGTCAGTCCAAACAGTAAAAACTGTTTTTTTTGGCTTTTTTTTTTTTTTGGTGTTGTAAAACTTCGGTGTTGAACAACTAAACTGAATATTTTGGGAAATAGCACAATTCAAAAAACTGTCTGTGGTTACGCTCCTTCTACAGCACCATGATCGGGATAATTTGTAAAAATGCATGTGTTTGGCTCAGGTAAAGATTGTTTGAAATAAATGCATGCCGCTGAATCCATTTACAGCATATAAATGTGACACCAAGTACTCATTAACTAGCATCCAAATGTGTCATCTCACATCACCTTTACAATGACTCCAGTGAGTCCTGTAAGTCAAGCATTAAAGCCAAGGGAATGTCTTGTGCAAAGCCAAAGCCTTTGACTAAACTGCAGTACCTGGCACTTTGTACTGAGTACAGGCTGGGATGTCAATACTATTTTTATTGCAGCTTTTGTGTTAATTTTTGTGTAATGTGTCAGAATCAAAATAGTGCAGTCAGGGTCAACAGAAAGAAAATGGTCAAACATACAATGAAAGCAGAAATTAAATAGATTACAACATATAGCCACTGCAATAAACATAGACAAATATATTGATGTAGGATCAAGCTCTGCAGCTGTCTGCTCGCATTTTGGATCAGCAGCTAATCTCCTGCAAGCCTTTGGCTGAGACTTGCCCTGAGCCTGATGTACAGTTACCCACATGTCACCTTTGACAGACAACAGCAGGTGGCAACAACACAATCTCATCCTGCTAGCCAAATGTCACAAAGAAAGAGTGGAAGACAGATGGTGAGGTGAGATGTTTAGATACATGAAGCATGCAAATGAGGGCAGAAGAATCCAGTAATGGAGCAAAATACCCCTGCAAACTGAAAAAAAAAAACCTACTTATAATTTGTCAGTCTCATAGTTGCCTGGGTTTTAAGACGTGCAACACACAACCACAAGAGACCCGGTTCAACTAATAACAGGCAATTTTAGAGCATGCTAGGGTTCTCTCCAAATATGAACTGAAGCAAAAGAAAATTTAAGTCAGTACATAGTTATATGTTTCAACCCAGCCACAGGGGGTGCACAAGCCAGTGTATTCGTAGTGCCGGTCCCAAGCCTGGGAAAATGGGGAGGGTTGTGTCAGGAAGGGGACTGACGAAAAACCTTTTCCAAATCAAACATGTGGATCATGATGAATGAGACTTTCATACCAGATCGGGCGAGGCCCAGGTTAACAATGACCGCCACTGGTGCTGTTAACCGACAGGGTGCTGGTGGAAATTGGGCTACTGTTGGTCGAAGATAAGGATGAGGAGAGGGGGAAGGTGTGTTAGGAGGGAGCGCGAGAAAAGGAAAGGTAAAAGTGTGGAGGTGAGAGTAGGGACTTTGAATGTAGGGACTATGACTGGTAAAGGCAGACAGTTGGTTGATATGATGGAGAGAAGAAAGGTAGATGATTTTTTTTGATTTTTTGATTTTGATTTTGTATACTGAATTGATCCCCAGAGGGGCAATTGAGGGCATCCACCTGGATGGATGAAGCAGCCACGGTACGGCGCTATCCCTTAACCATTCACACACACATTCACACCTAGGGCCACTTTAGAGTCTCCAATTAACCTAACCTGCATGTTTTTGGCCTGTCGGAGGAAACTGGAGAAATCCCGGAGTAAACCATACGGGGAGAACATGCAAACTCGAGACAGATCACTGTTGGTCAGGGGCTGGGATCGAACCAGGGATCCCATGGCCAAGGGTGAGTTGCTGTGCTGCCGCAGTGCTAACCACTGCGCCAATGCACCGCCCAGATGTATTGTGTGTTCGAGAAACCAGATGGAAGGGAAGCAAGGTTAGGAGCACTGGAGGTGGATTTAAACTGTTCTACCATAATGTAGATAGGAAAAGAAACGGAGTAGGAGTAATCTTGAAGGAAGAGTGTGTGAAGAGTGTTCAAGAAGTAAATGTCATGGTAGCCCCTCCGGGGCATATACTGTAACAGGGCTCAAACACAGGGTGACCTTTTAACATAATTTATTGTGAAAATAACGCAGCATGAAGGCTGGAAACAGAAAACAGATCTGTAGTGGTAAACATAAATGGTGATAGCGACGGAGATGATGTGGCAGGTATGACTGAGAATGCCGTACTGATGGTAGGGTGTGAGCAGTATATGCTGAGCAGGGAATAATTAGGAGCATGAGGCACAGCTGTGAATAATTAACAACATAAGAACTAATAACTGAGGAGAGAAAATAACACAGGGCGCTGTCACAACAAATAAACACAAGATGATGAGCAGGACTGGATAATGGCGACAATACAAAGGATGAGGACATGATGAACAATGATGATAACTGAGGTAGAATATAACTTAAAGCAAGGGCATGAGAATACTATTAATGATGATAAACATAATAGAGAGTCCAAAAAGAACACAAAGCGTGGACAGGATCTGTGACCCTGTCCAGATCATGACAGTACCCCCCCCTTTAAGGGTCGGAAACCAGACAACCCTAGAGACACAGTAGACCCCCTGCCCAGGGCGGGTGGTGGGGACATTAGGACAGGTGGGCCAGAAACACCCCCCCCCCCCTCCCAAGCACACAGTCACAGGCCTGATAGCGGGGAGAAAAGTTGGTCAGGTGGACGACCCGAGTCCATGGGCCACCTGACAAAGGGGAACAGTCTGTTGGGTGGTCTGCCAAAGTCCATAGACCACCTGGTGAATGGAGATGGTCTGTCGGGTGGTCTGCCAGAGTCCAGACACCACCAAACAGAGGAGAACAGTTTGTCTGGTGGCCATCCAAGGTCCGTGGGCCACCGAATAGAGAAATGCCGGTCAGGAGGCCGACCCAGGTCTTGAGCCGACCCGGCTGCTACAGTGGCTACCCCAGGAGGCTGATCTGGCTGCAACTCGGTGGTACGAGTGTCAATGTTACCTTCATGGGGCACGGATGATAGGGTGTGGACCTCCTGAGGTGACATGGATGGTGAAGGTTGGACCCCCTGGAGCACAGGAGGTGATGATTGGACCCCCTGGGGCACAGGAGGTGAAGGTTTGACCCCTGGGGTGCAAAAAGTGATGGTTGGACCCCCTGGGGTGCAGGAGGTGAAGGTTAAAGAGTGGCGTCCTCTGAGAGCAAAGGCTGGTGAGTGGCTTCCTCAGAGGGTGAAGGCTGACGAACGGCGTCAAGCCCACACGATGAAATGGGAGAGCATCAGGCCCAGATGCCTGAAGATGTTTCCCTGATACAGCCACCTCAAGCGGGGAGGAAGAAACACAGGTTGGAGCCGGGACCACACAAAAACAGCCAGCAGAAGAGCTTGGTGGGGACAGCCCAGAAGCAGATGGGGGCTGCAACTGGGTCTCCCCACTAGCAGTAAGACAAGACCATTTTAATACAAATGTTAAGAAAATAAAGAAGTGGGCTTGCCTTAACTCTTGCTCCTCCGCTGGCGAGGAACCCGGTGACTCTGCTGCTGATGTAGGGGTGACGAGCTCGAGAAGAGATGCAGGTGAAGCGGTCTCTGTTGGAGTGTGCATATGGAGGGAAACAGTCTCTGCAGGTGCGTGCATGTGGAATGGAGCATTCTCTGAAGGAATGTGCACGTGGCGGGGAGCAGATATGTCATCAACTGTGAGGTTTGCATGTCTTAAGGGTTCTGTCTCCCGCCTAGGAAAAACAACTGATAAATAGCACTTCACAGCGATCAGCTGACACTTCTGAGGAAAACTGCAGTCGCCAGTCGAAACATGTAAAGGTAAAAAAATCTCCTTTTTATTCTTGTCTGAAATTAAAAAAAAACATAAAAACTAATGATGATGACTGTCATCACTGTGTTCCATGGTATATTTAATGCCTTGGAAATTCTTTTGTACCCTTTTCCTAACCGATACCTTTGAACAATGAGATCCCTCTGATGCTTTGGAAGCTCTCTGCGGATCTTGGCTTGTGCTGTAAGATGTGACTACAAAAATGTCAGGAAAAGCCTACTAGAGCAGCTAAACTTTATTTGGGGTTAATCAGAGGCACTATAAATGGTAGCAGGTGTGTGCTGACTCCCATTTAACATGAGCTTGAATGTGACTGGTTAATTCTGAACACATCCACATCCCTAGTTATAACAGGCTGTGCATATTTACAGTGGGGGAAAAAAAGTATTTAGTCAGCCACCAATTGTGCAAGTTCTCCCACTTAAAAGATGAGAGAGGTCTCCAATTTTCATCATAGGTATACCTCAACTATGAGAGACAAAATGCGGGAAAAAAAATCCAGAAAATCCCATTGTCTGATTTTTAATGAATTAATTGGTAAATTCCTTGGTAAAATAAGTATTTGGTCACCAACAAACATGCAAGATTTCTGGCTCTCACAGACCTGTAACTTCTTCTTTAAGAGGCTCCTCTGTCCTCCACTCGTTACCTGTATTAATGGCACCTGTTTGAACTCATTATCAGTATAAAAGACACCTGTCCACAACCTCAAACGGTCAGACTCCAAACTCCACTATGGCCAAGACCAAAGAGCTGTCAAAGGACACCAGAAACAAAATTGTAGACCTGCACCAGGCTGGGAAGACTGAATCTGCAATAGGTAACCAGCTTGGTGTGAAGAAATCAACTGTGGGAGCAATTATTAGAAAATGGAAGACATACAAGACCACTGATAATCTCCCTCGATCTGGGGCTCCACGCAAGATCTCACCCCGTGAGGTCAAAATGATCACGAGAACAGTGAGCAAAAATCCCAGAACCACAAGGAGGGACCTAGTGAATGACCTGCAAACAGCTGGGATCAAAGTAACAAAGGCTACATCAGTAACACACTACGCCGCCAGGGACTCAAATCCTGCAGTGCCAGACGTGTCCCCCTGCTTAAGCCAGTACATGTCCAGGCCCGTCTGAAGTTTGCTAGAGAGCATTTGGATGATCCAGAAGAGGATTGGGAGAATGTCATATGGTCAGATGAAACCAAAATAGAACTTTTTGGTAAAAACTCAACTTGTCGTGTTTGGAGGAGAAAGAACACCATACCTACTGTGAAGCATGGGGGTGAAAACATCATACTTTGGAGCTGTTTTTCTGCAAAGGGACCAGGACGACTGATCCGTGTAAAGGAAAGAATGAATGGGGGCATGTATCGTGAGATTTTGAGTGAAAACCTCCTTCCATCAGCAAGGGCATTGGAGATGAAAAGTGGCTGGGTCTTTCAGCATGACAATGATCCCAAATACACTGCCCGGGGAACGAAGGAGTGGCTTTGTAAGAAGCATTTCAAGGTCCTGGAGTGGCCTAGCCAGTCTCCAGATCTCAACCCCATAGAAAATCTTTGGAGGGAGTTGAAAGTCCACGTTGCCCAGCGACAGCCCCAAAACATCACTGCTCTAGAGGAGATCTGCATGGAGGAATGGGCCAAAATACCAGCAACAGTGTGTGAAAACCTTGTGAAGACTTACAGAAAACGTTTGACCTCTGTCATTGCCAACAAAGGGTATATTACAAAGTATTGAGATGAACTTTTGTTACTGACCAAATACTTATTTTACCAAGGAATTTACCAATTAATTCATTAAAAATCAGACAATGTGATTTTCTGGATTTTTTTTTTTCTCATTTTGTCTCTCATAGTTGAGGTATACCTATGATGAAAATTGGAGACCTCTCTCATCTTTTAAGTGGGAGAACTTGCACAATTGGTGGCTGACTAAATACTTTTTTTCCCCACTGTATGCAAACAGGTTATCATAAGTTTTTTTTTATTTTTCCCCTTAAATGATTTCAGTTTGTTTTTCAATTGGGTTGTACAAGTTATAGGTCACATTAATGGTGGAAAAAGTTTTGAAATGATTTATCTTGGTCTCATTTTTTACATCACAAAACCTGGCATTCGAACAGGGGTGTGCAGACTTTTTATATCCACTGTAGATACCAGAAAGACTAGATTGTGGAGGGTGCAAATAACGGAGGCAGACTTATGCAGCAGACTTACTTTATTCACTCTCACATCAGTCATAACAGAAAAAGCATATATCAATACACCAGGGTCTCTCCTTTTATATCAACTGCCCATCTCACATCTGCATGGCATCTCGCATCACAATACATTCAACCCGTCTCCCCCCACTACTTCTTCCTGCTACATCACCATAATCTCTCTCATCTCAAGACCTATTGTCCTTCTCTGTTTACCCTCTGCATCCAGTCTGAGATGATTAACCCAGCTTCTACCACCCCACCCCCCCCGAATCTCAGACCGAGTTTCAGTCCTCACGTGCTTTTGGCTTCAGTCTCCTCCCGTATCTGCTGTAACGGGGGTTTTCCACCTCCGCGGCGCTGCTGTGTCGGTGGGGGGCTCCTGGGGGTGTGTCTGTCTGCGGGTGGGCCATGGCGAGGGGGGGGGGGGAACCTTTGGCTTGCCCGTGTGGCTGCGCTGATGAATCGTTTACCTGGGGATTTCTACGTGGGGGTCTTCCACGCCGAGGGGCCCGAGCCAACATCACTTGCTCATCCGCCACCACAAAGGCGGGCTTAAGTCTGTCTATACATATTTTCTCAATACGACCCCCCAAGTCTAACAAAAAATGTTTGTCCCCTGTTTCCAGCACTCTGAACGGGCCATCGTAGGGTGGGCGCAATGGGGGGAGGTGGGCATCGTGCCTGACAAACACGAACGCCGCATTCTTCAAAGTTTTTGGCACAAAAGCATGTGGAAAACAGTGGTGGGCCAGGCCTGGCAGCATGCCTGTGTCTGCGCTATGCTGTGAACGCTGAGACAGACAGTTGTCCGGCGTGGGATTATCTGGCAAAAATTCCCCGGTCAGCCGCAGTGGCTGAGAAAAAACAAGCTCCGCTGGGGAAGCCTCCAAATCCTCTTTTGGTGCGGAATGCAACCCCAACAAAACCCACGGCAACCGGTCTACCCAATTTGCATCCGTCAGCGAAGCCCTGAGGGCTGCTTTCAGTGACCTATGAAAACGCTCGCATAACCCATTGGCCTGTGGGTTGTACGCAGTTGTGCGATGAATTGCGACACCCAGGCTACGGGCCATCGTAGACCAGAGGTCGGAAACAAACTGTGGGCCCCTATTGGACGTGATGTCCGACGAGATGCCAAAACATGCCACCCATGTCGTCAAAAAAGCGTGCGCCACGTCCGCGGACGTGGTTGCCGCCTGAGGGACTGCTTCTGGCCAGCGTGTGGTGCGGTTCACCACTGTCAGAAGGTGCGCGCACCCCTGCGATGGCGGGAGGGGGCCCACGAGGTCCACGTGAACATGGTTGAACCTCTTAGCTGGTATACGAAGCGGCTCCAAAGGAGCCTTCGTGTGTCTGTGTACTTTGGCTAGTTGGCACGCTACGCAGGCTGCCGCCCACTCTTTCACTTGTTTGCGCACGCCTGGCCATACGAACTTCGCTCCCACCATTTTGACTGACGCGCACTCCTGGGTGCGCCAGAGTGTGAACTGACTCAAACACTCGGCGACGACAAGCAAGTGGGACCCCCGGGCGTCCCGTGGAGATGTTGCAAATTGGGGGGGGGGGCTGCCGTCTTGCAGTACTCTGCTCTCCAGCCTTAACCCTGTTGGTCCAGACTGGAGCGTGCACACGTCCGCATCGCCAATCTGCTCTGCGGCCATGGCTGTATAATCTATCCCCACGCAGACCGGGGCCACTACTGCGCGCGAGAGGCAGTCCGCCACCACATTCAGTTTACCCAACACATGCTGAATATTGGTCGTTAACTCCGAGATCGCGGCCAGCTGTCTCTGCTGCCGGCCCGACCATGGTTCCGAAACCTTGGCCATCGCAAATGTTAGCGGCTTGTGGTCCACGAACGCGGTGAAGCTGCGCCCTTCCAGCCAGAACTGGAAGTGGCGTATGGCCAGGTGGAGGGCCAGCAACTCTCTGTCGAACGCACTGTATTTACGCTCACTGTCGCACAAAGTCCTGCTGAAAAAAGCGAGCAGCTGTCAAGAACCGGCGACGTGTTGCTCCACAACAGCCCCTATGGCCACGTCCGAGGCGTCGGTAGTGAGCGCTATCTGGGCCGCCGGGTCCGGGTTTGCCAGGGCTGTTTTAATCTCAGAGAACGCCTGCTCCCGCTCCGGAGTCCATTCGACTCTGTCCGCCGGTTTCCTTTTCTTGAGCGCGGCGTACAATGACTGCATGAGCTGAGCTGCCCGGGGGAGGAACCGGTTATAAAAGTTAACCATCCCCAAAAACTCTTGCAGCGCCCTGACCGTCTGAGGCCAGGGAAAATTCGCCACGGCACGCACCTTGTCGGGCAAGGGTTTCGCTCCCTCCGGTGAGACGCGGTGCCCCAAAAAGTCAATCCCCGTCACGCCAAACTGGCATTTCGCCGGGTTAATTATTAACCCGTGCTCCTCCAACCTGCGGAAAACCGTCCTGAGGTGGGTTACGTGTTCGTCCTCGGACGCACAGGCCACCAAGATATCATCCAGGTAGACAAACACAAATGGCAGATCGCGCAACACCACATCCATCATGCGTTGGTATGTCTGTGCCGCGCCTTTTAATCCGAAGCGCATGCGTAAAAACTCAAACAAGCCAAACGGAGTTATTACCGCTGTTTTGGGTATGTCCTCCGCACGCACTGGGACCTGGTGGTAACCATGGACCAGGTCTATTTTAGAAAAAATGCGTGCCCCGGCGAGGTGAATGGAAAAATCCTGAATATGGGGAATCGGGTAGCGGTCGTGCGCTGTGGCGTTATTCAACCTGCGGAAATCTCCACACGGTCACCACGATCCCTCGGCCTTAGGGACCATGTGTAGCGGGGATGCCCATGGGCTGTTTGAGCGCCTAATGATGCCCAACCTTTCCAAGTTGGCAAACTCCTCGCACGCTATGGCCAGTTTAGCTGCGTCCAGGTGCCGAGGTCGTGCGAAAACGGGCGGCCCAGTGGTGGTGATAAAGTGTTCCACCCAGTGTTTAGTGCTGGCTGCCGAAAATGTCGGGACCTTGAGTGCTGGGAACTGAGTGAGCAGTGTGTGGAACTTATCACCTGGAGCTGTGACGTTGGCTTGTGTTATTGGCCCGGCCCCTCGAGCTGTACAGGGGAGAGAATCAAAAGACATTGCATTAACCAGGCGTCTGTTAGCAACATCGACTAGCAACCCGTGTGCGCACAGAAAATCAGCTCACAGGATTGGGAAACTCAATGCCGCTATGACAAAAGTCCACTCGTACATACGGCTGTGTAGGGTTAAAGTCAGAGTTCTCTCACCGAAAGTCTTAATGTCCGAGCCGTTTATGGCTACCAGCTGGGGGCCGCTAGCTCCCGCTAGCCGGTCGGCATAGGATGGCAGGATGAGGCTCTTTTGGGAGCCGGTGTCTACGAGGAACTGTCTCCCCGAGCGCGAGTCCGTCACGTAGAGCAGCTTGTTCTCTTCACCGGTGGTTGCAGCTGCTACTGACTGCTGGCCTTGGCGTTTCCCAAATGCTTGAATTGGCACGGTGGCACACATCTGTGTGCGTTCTCTCCAAAGTGGCGGTAGTAGAAGCAGAGCGTGTCTCTCTGGCGCTTCCTGGCCCCCGCTGCCGCTATCGTCGCCGGCTCCTTGCCTCCGCTGGTCGTCTCGCTAGGTTCCGATGCTGCTGCGTTCACTGTGAGGGCTCTGGTGGTGAAGATGATACGATCTGCCTCCTGGGCTAGCGCCCGGTAGTCACGCGCGGCCAGCAACGGCGAATTGGCAAGGACTGCTCTTGCCTCTGTTGGGAGGTTCCGGAGGAAAAGGTGGGCAAACAGAAAATACCCGTCATCCATGCCCATCAACGCCAACATCTTCTCCATCAGTTTGACCACCAACCCATCTCCTAACTCGGAGCGCCTCAGGAGCCTCTCTGCTCTCTCACAGTCCGAGAGCGTGTAGCGCCGGGTCAGCACGGCCTTGAGAGCCCCATATTTGTCGTGGGCTGGAGGCTGTTGGAGCAGGCTCGCTACTCGCTGAGACGTGCAAGCGTCCAGCGCTGCGACCATATAGTAATATCTGGTGTCGTCTTCCGTTATTCCCCGGAGAGCGAACTGAGCCTCGGTATGGTGGAACCAAGACCGCGGGTCGTGCAGCCAAAAGTCTGGTAGTTTGACCGAAACAGCACATGCGTTGCTGGGGGTTCCCGTCCGGGCCGTCTCTCGGATGCTTGCCGCGTTGCTGGGGCTTCCCATCCGGGCCGACTCCAGGGTTCTTGCCCCATGTTCCATAATTCGTCAAGGGGTCACCAGTGTGGAGAGTGCAAATAACGGAGGCAGACTTATGCAGCAGACGACTTTATACACTCTCACATCAGTCATAACAGAAAAAGCATATATCAATACACCAGGGTCTCTCCTTTTATATCAACCGCCCATCTCACATCTGCATGACATCTCGCATCACAATACATTTAACCCTTCTCCCCCTACTACTTCTTCCTGCTACATCACCATAATCTCTCTCATCTCAATACCTATTGTCCTTCTCTGTTTACCCTCTGCATCCAGTCTGAGATGATTAACCCAGCTTCTACAAGATATGTGTATCTAGATATGGTAGATACACATGCAGAAACAGTTGTAGTCTTCTATCTGTACTCTGATCATTTTGTAGATTTTCCCTACATTTTTAAAATCTACTGTCTGTTTTCATTGCAGTAGAAGTAAAACACATACAAAATGTGACTAGCGATAGAAAAATCAGTCTCCTGAAGGGTATTTGGAGTTATTTACAGATTCTAAAAGTGTGGAATCTAAGCCTTCCATGATGTCTAAAGCCCCTTTTCCACTAGCACCTACTCAGCCCAACTCACCTCACCTCTACTTGGCTCGACTTGGTGTGGTTGGTTTTCCATTACAACTGAGTACCACCTCAAGTAGGTGGGTTCATTACAGGAAGGCCGCCCATTATCCCGTTATGTTGTTGACATGCTGACATTTTCACTGATAAATAACATAAAAGATGCTTAAAATCACAAAACACTCACCATCTTCCCCGTGAGCAGCCATCATCTCGGAGACCCTCTAGTATACTTTTTCATTTCGGGTTGCTCCACTGCAGCAGGGCCAATGAGGCTGAAAAGTTCATAGTTGTCAAATTTGACCAAATGTAGTTTATTTTTCAAGTGCAGGGATCCAAGCACTGCAACACTGATGGAAGAACTGTGTGCACCAATAGGGAGACTGTTGAAAAATAACCACATTTGGTCAAATTTGACCATTATATGAACTTTTCAGTCTAGGCGCTGGTGGAGCATTCCGAAATGAAATATCAGGAGGTCTCCGAGCTGATGGCTGCTCACGGGGAAGACGGTGAGTGTTTTGCGACGGTGTTGATTTGTGTGTAGCCCTTTATTTCGTTGATTGATTACATTATATGACTACATAATAATAATAATAATAATAACAACAAGACTGTTATTAATAATAATAACAAGACGCTGACAGATGCGGACATGTTCCTCCAAGCGTTTGCTTTCAAATTTTGATCATGATATCATTTTAGTATCAGATCAAAGAGTTCCAGGTTGTTTGATGCAGCAAAGTTCAGCCTCCACTGTCCGTCACACACCGTTGTCTTCCTGTACCGGCGTCCTATGTTCCGCCCTTCCTTAATTCTGATTGTCTGCTTAGAAAGGTCTGACATTGACAAATGCAGCTGTACAGTAGCCTGACAAGTTGAACTTTTTTCAGCCTTGAGCACCGCGACAAAAAGCGGACCCGCTCATAGCGTTTCAGCGCGGAAGGCACTCAGCGCTGTAAATGCTGGACTACATAGAGAATGAATAGAATATAGTCACCCACAGCAGAAAAAAAAACAGTTTGGTGGACACATTTCCTAATACTTTTTCTGCAGTGCTTGGCTTCTGGGTTGCCGAGGTGCATGGCCATATGGCATGACCACACACGTAACTAAGTGGACACGTCTTATAGGGGCAGTACATGACAAGCGCCATAAAAAATGTTATAAAAAATATATTATAAAAAATAATATTCAAAAAATTTCTGCATCCACATCGTGACCTGAATCACCACCAAAATCTAATCATCTGTTCCCTGTGTCATTACACACCTTTCCTGAAAATTTCATCAAAATCTGTTCATAACTTTTTGAGTTATGTTGCTAACAGCCAAACCAACCAACAGGAAGACAAACAAACCAACGCCACTAAAAACATTACTGCCGTTCTCCCCTGGCAGAGGTAACAAAGACCTGTGAATAGCCAAACAAACCAGATATGTAAATCAGCTGTAGCATCCATGCCCCCGAAACTAGGAAGTGGTCTGGCTGATATTTCCCTCTGAAATTACTCTATTTCAAATCCAAAGTTTATGGTTTTAAAATCTCCCACACTGTTATTTGAAGCATGGAGTAGCTTCTTCATGATTTCAACTAGCATATTTTGCAAAAAAATTAAAATCACAAATAAAAAAAAAAAGTATTTCTGTGTTTTTTAGGAATCACGTCAGGCCGACTTGTTGCTGGTTTACTCGTGGCGGGTCACAATTGAACAAAAGGAAAAATTTCAGTTACCAAAGTTTTCTTACCCAAATGCACTTTAACTGGATGAAAACCAAGTTGGAATTTGCCTCAAAATTTTAGTATGCATTATAATTTACAACTATTGTTCATATTGGGAGATCAAAACCACAATGACTGTTTCTTCAAATGAAAATATATGAATTGTCCCTGACCTAGACTCACCCAACTATTGCTTACATAACTCAGATGTGTTGCATCCAGCCTGGCGCCCACAAATCCCTGTCACCTCCGCTGACTCCCAGCAAGCTTTCAGAGGTAGCCGCGGCATCAGGTAGCGGACAACACCCCCCCCCCCCAACCCCCATACCCAAACACATAATCCCTTGCAAAATGAGGGCAGGCGTGTAAACCAGCTCACCAATGTGACCAACACCACCATCTGGTCAGAGAGTAGAGAGAAGTAAGCCAAATGGGTCATAGCTCAGCAACATACAGCCGTGGAGAAAATTGTTGGTACCCCTCTGTTAATGAAAGAAAAACCCACAATGTCACAGAAATAACCTGAATCTGACAAAAGTGGTAATAAATAAAAATTCTATGAAAATTAACCAATGAAAATCACACAATGCTTTTGAATTGTGGTTCAACAGAATTATTTTAAAAAACAAACTCATGAAATAGACCTGGACAAAAATGATGCCACCCTTAACTTAATATTTTGTTGCACAACCTTTTCAGGCAATCACTGCAATCAAACGATTTCTGTAACTGTCAGTGAGACTTCTGCACCTCTCAGCAGGTATTTTAAATTAAATTAAATTAAATTAAAATTAAATTAAATCACCCTTATTGTCATTCAACTGTACAACCAATCATGTACAGTAGAACGAGATTGTGTTTTACCTATCTACTGTGTTAATCACACACACCCCAAGTGCAGAATCAGAGGGCCGCTGCCATGCAAGGCGCCGCCACAAATTTCCCTCCTCCATTCCATTATTGCTGAGCACCAAGCTGGATGGCAGGAAGTTCCACTTTTATATGGTCTTCGGCATGACCCGGCCGGGATTTGAACCCCTGCCTCCCGGGTGTGGGGCGGATGCTCTACCAACTGAGCCACCACTCCGGATTTTGGCCCACTCATCATGAGCAAACTGCTCCAGTTGTCTCAAGTTTGAAGGGTGCCTTCTCCAGACGGCATGTTTCAGCTCCTTCCACACATGTTCAATAGGATTTAGATCAGGACTCATAGAAGGCCACTTAAGAATAGTCCAATGTTTCGCTTTTAGCCATTCTTGGGTGTTTTTAGCTGTGTGTTTTGGGTCATTATCCTGTTGCAAGACCCATGACCTGCGACTGAGACCAAGCTGTCTGACACTGGGCAGCACATTTCTCTCTAGAATACCTTGATAGTCTTGAGATTTCATTGTACCCTGCACAGATTCAAAACACCCTGTGCCAGATGCAGCAAAGCAGCCCCAGAACATAACAGAACCTCCTCCATGTTTCACAATAGGGACAGTGTTCTTTTCTTGGTATGCTTCATTTTTGCGTCTGTGAACATAGCGCTGATGTGCCTAGCCAAAAAGTTCCAGTTTTGTCTCGTCTGTCCATAGGACATTCTCCTGGAAGCTTTGTGACTTGTCAACATGCAGTTTGTCAAATTCCAGTCTGGCTTTTTTATGATTTGTTTTCAACAGTGGTGTCCTCCTTGGTCGTCTCCCATGAAGTCCACTTTGGCTCAAACAACAAGGGGTGGTGCGATCTGACATTGATGTACCTTGACCTTGGAGTTCACCATGAATGTGTTTAAAGATTGTGAGGGCTCTTTTGTTACCATTTGTATTATCCGTCTCTTCCATTTTTCATCAAATTTCCTCCTGCGGCCACGTCCAGGGAGGTTGGCTACAGTCCTGTGGATCTTAAATTTCTGAATAATATGTGCAACTGTAGTCACAGGAACATCAAGCTGATTGGAGATGGTCTTATAGCCTTCACCTTTAACATGCCTGTCTATAATTTTCTTTCTAATCTCCTGAGACAACTCTCTCCTATGCTTCCTCTAGTCCATGTTTAGTGTGGTACACTCCATGTCACCAAACAGCACAGTGACTACTTGTCACCCTTTAAATAGGCCGACTGACTGATTACAAGTTTGTAGACACCTGTCATGTTAATTAGAGGACACATCTTGGTTGAACATGTCCCTATGGTCACATTATTTTCAATCTTTTCTAGGGGTACCATCATTTTTGTCCAGGCCTGTTTCATGAGTTTGTTTTTTAAAATAATTCTATTAAACCACAATTCAAAAGTATTGTCTGATTTTCATTGGTTAATTTTCATAGAATTTTTATTTATTACCACTTTTGTCAGGTTCAAGTTATTTCTGTGACCATTGTGGGTTTTTTCTTTCATTAACAGAGGGGTACCAACAATTTTGTCCCCATGTGTAGAAAGTAAAAAGTCACACATGGTTTTGTCCAAAAGGTTGAGATACTGTACAGAGCACGAGCAAAGATTTGGATCAATACTGGAACCAAAACAACAGGGACACAATGTGTTTTGGTGATCCTAGCTTTACTTGTTCTGTAATGCTGCGTTTCATTCTAATACTTGCTTAGGATGAAACACTACAGTACATCTGCCATTACTGAAGTCTCTCATTGTATTGGATTGATATCTTGTATAATGAGTACAGTTCATAGGGTTCAAATACTTATTTTTTTTACTTATTATTTGAACATACTAGAAAAGTTCTGATATGTAAAAATATATTTATAGAGCACTTTAAGATCATAAATCAAAAACAGCTTTCCAGAACAGAGTATAAAAACAGCAATATTAGACAAGTTTTGGCAACCCTACTGTTGGCAGATGTTTTCCTTTTGTTTGACAAATTCAATAATGTTAAGACCTTTTGCATGTGAGCTGCATCAACTGCAGTGCAAAAATGTTGATCCCAGTTGCATTACATATGTCTTATAGGGTGTTTTTACACCTAAATTCATTTAATTTGGCCCGAATCAGTTGACAAGTTTGTTACTTTGTATCATTTTCTCTTTGGTTTGGTCCCCTTTCACATAGGCAAAAATTCAAGCAGACCAAACTGTGTCACGTTAAATCCTGCAAGACTTATGTCAGAACGTTCTCTGTTCTTATTGGTCAGATTTTTTTTGCTGCAAGAACAGGAAAGGTAAATAAGGAAGTAGGATGACTACTGTGTATTTATGCATTTCTGGGGAGAAAATAATACAAATCGTAGCATAATCTACGGCGGGTTTTCATCGCCATGATTATCATTTATTACATTATGTGCACATACCACTTTCAGCAAATCGTGTAGTTTGAAAATGAAGCGCGGCGACAGATGTTAACATTCATTAATCCTCTAGAACCGTGACATGCTCAGCCACAGATATTTTCAACGATCCATCAGGTATATACAGTGGCATAAAATGTTTTACTGTTTGCCACTGATCCTGTTTTAGTACAGTCTCTTTCTCACCTGCAGGACCGCACCAGAGTTCGCCATTTGATTCGAACTGAGACCACCTCTTTCAGGTGGTCTCAGTACGGTTGGTTTGGTGTGCACCTGAGTGAGATTACCGTGTTCTCACCAAACAAAACAAACCGCACTAATGGAGAAAACGAACTTGAGTTCAAATGAAACAAACTAAAGCCTGTAGGTGTGAAAGCACCCTTAGAAATCAAGAAGAAAAAAAACTGATATGAAGCTGCAAGTCATAAACCTGTTGTTAGAAGTTAGTTATGAGTAGGGTTGTCAAAAATAAGTATCAATTTAGATAGTCATCTGCATGCATTCAGTCATATTTAAGGTACAATTACTTATGGATAGTCTTGTCATTTTCCAGTGAAGTGATCAACGGTTGTTCACATCTTCCTTGCTCAGTTCTCAGTTCCCTTTTAACTGAACACCTTTTGCTCCTGACGGTTTGGAATCTCAATTAACATAGCTCAGTACCTTATGCAGTTCACTTAATAAGGCACTAGTGTGTGATTGGAATGCAGCCCATGTTTTCTTAGTGTGTTTTTATTAATGGATTAGCAATGGCACATGTACAGGATAGCAGAGATTAACTGCTAATAGTTACCGACAGCAATCGCAGCACTCTGGATGATAACAACTCCGAATAGGGCTGTGCAATACGACAAAAAATTCACATCACAATATAAGTCATCTTATATCACGATAACGATATACATCATGATATACATTTCCTGTAAATTCTACAGTTTAGCTAATCATATAAAAAGGACCATGTCTTTTTTTTACATGTACCATTTTCCCTCATAATTTTGCAGTGTTATAAAATAGTTTTGTAATGTGCACTTGAGACTTGATTCTCATGAATTTCAGGTTTTTTCTTCTAAATCATATATGAATAAAAAGTAAACATCGATAAGTTAAATATTTCCTGAGCCACTGGAGAATAGCAAAAAAAAAAAGTCTGAAAATGAGAAAATTACTCATGGCTGTCACCTACAGATATAAATTAGCTTTAGTATAAATCAATGAAAAATTAAGTGTAGACCTGCAGCCTGCCATTCTGGCCTGATTTAACCTGCTTGCTTCTTAGTGAAAATATTTCAGATTGGTCATGATCCGAAACTCAAAGACACAAAAGGTAATGTAATAAAATACACGTTGTCATGAACTGAGCTGGTGTTTCCTGTAGGCTCGGTTCTGACTGTTCTCTGTGGCTCAGGTATTGGGTGATTTATGTATTGTTATCTTTTGAGTTCTTGTTGTGTTTGTTTTTATTTCTTTTATTTTCTGTGCCTCTAGCCACCGCTCTGGCCGGCGGCTGTTAGGCAGCCTCTTTGACCTACATTCGTGTGGGCGTTGTCTAACACTTGCCGGTCCGACCACACCCCCTCTCTCTTGACAGCCAGCTGATTCCTCCACGGTAATTGTCTTTCTCGCGCCTCGCCAGGTGTTCCCAATCTGTTGTCCAGCAGTGCTTGCACTTAGGCGGCCTTTGCCAATCAAGCATTGCTGGACCATTGTGCTAGTCATACGGACGTGAATCGCCTTATGTCTTTGAAGGATTGTGTGTATTGCTTGCTGGATTCTTGGACTATCGGACTGCTCCTGTGTTGTGAGTAAATCTGCTTGCGTTTTTCTGTGCAGTTGTCTGCTACGCTTTGGCTCTTAGCCCAGTTTTTTCTTCAGCCAGTTGAGCCTCCTCGAGAACTCCAAGTTTACCCGGGCTCTAACATTATTTGTATAATTTGTCTGTGGCCACGGTACACAGTGGTCTGCCCGCTGCACGCTTGTTGCGTGAGCCGTTTTGTGTACACCATTACCTTTTTCTATGTTTTTATTTTTGGAACTGTTTACCTTTTTGTCTAAAGTGTGTGTGTGGTATAACCTGCGCGTAAATCCATTCTTCCTTCTTCCTCCTCCGTGCGCTGCATAAAAGCGCACAAGGAGGTTCATGACACACGTGATGATTTTAACTTTATTCATTATCCCTACGTGACTAATTAAAATGATTACAAATCAAATTAATTACATTAAGAGCCAACTTTTTCCTCCGCCAGTTTTAATTAATTTATTATTTATTTTGTGTGTATGTGCCACCATCATACACTTTTGCAGCTTTAATAAAATGTTCCATCCATCTTCTACCGCTTTTCTGGAGGTCCGGGTCGCGGAGGCAGCAGTTCAAGCAGAGAAGCCCAGACTTCCCTCTCCCCAGCCACCTGCTCCAGCTCTTCAGAGAGGATACCAAGGCGTTCCCAGACCAGCTGGGAGACATAGTCTCTCCACCGAGTCCTGGGTCTGCCCCGGGGTCTCCTCCCAGTGGGACGTGCCCGAAACGCCTCAAGTGGGAGGCGTCCAGGAGGCATCCTAATCAGATGCCCATACCACCTCAACTGACTCCTTTCAATGTGGAGGAGCAGCGGTTCTACTCTGAGCCTCTCCCGGATGACTGAGCTCCTCACACTATCTCTGAGGGTGAGTCCAGCAATCCTACGGAGAAAGCTCATTTCAGCCGCTTGTATCCGCGATCTTGTTCTTTTGGTCATTACCCAAAGCTCGTGACCATAGGTGAGAGTAGGAACGTAGATTGACTGGTAAATCGACAGCTTTGCCTTAGAACTAAGCTCCCTCTTCACCACAACAGACCGGTACAACGTCCGCATCACTGCAGATGCTGCTCCAAATAGACAGACTTAAGCCCGCCTTTGTGGTGGCGGATGAGCAAGTGCTGCTGGCTCGGGCCCCTCGGCGTGGAAGACCCCCACTGAGAACTCCCCAGGCAAACGATTCACCAGGACAGCCACACGGGCAGAGCGAAGTTCCGCCCCCCCCCTCGCCTTGGCCCACCCGCAGTCAGACACACATCCAGCAGCCCCCCGCCGGCACAGAGACCCCCGTTACAGTACATATGGGAGGAGACTGAAGCCCAAAAGACGTGGTGACTGAAACTCTGTCTGGGGGGGGGGGGGTAGCAATGCATATTGTAGAGGAGTCAGCAGACAGCGTCTCAGTCAGGATGCAGTGGTTAAACATAAGAGAATAATAGACAGGGACGTCATGGGGAGTTGGCAAGAAGAGGGAGCTGGGGGTTTAAGGGAAATGTATTGTGGGGTTAGATGTAGTAGTAGTAGTAGATTAGTTTATTTGACAGGGACAGTGCAATAAGTCATGCAGTGTGATGTGAAAAGTCATGAAGATGTGAGATGATCTGTTGAGTTTATAAGGAGAAACCTGGCTTGGCTGTTTCATGCTTTTTATGTGTATGTCTGATGAGAGAGTGTTAATAAACTTCATCTGCTCGTAAACCGGCCTCCTCATTTCCAACACTCTCCACACTGGTTGTGGACTACTGCGGGAGCCTTGCTGCACCCGTGGTGGACCCCAACTGGGCCAAACCTGCACCTGCGGTGGACCCCAACCGGGCCACCACTGCACCCGCATGTGGAGGAATAAAATAAGTGCAAGTGGACACAGCAAGCCGAAGTTTAAAGGTGTTTAAACCTCCCGCTACATGAACAGCTTCTTCCCCTCTGCCATCAGACTGCTGAACACTAAGTGACTTATTAGACTCTCGTGCACTACGTACAGCAGCTCAACCGGACTCATGACAATTATCACTGTTTTCTTTTTGCACTACCGACTGCACTATGTGGAACTCCACAATATCTGCTGCTTGTTAATATATTTAAAAATTGCATAGATTAGTATTACTTATTCATATTCTACCTTTTATTGCATGCATAGTTTTTTATTTTTATCTTTAGTGCTACTCCATGTTTAACCCTCATCCTACCAACATATTTTACATACAAATAGTACCAACTGGGGTCCGTTTGGACCCCACACAAAATTTAACTGTTAATTGGATTATTAAGCAATACCAAAGTATTTTTTTCACTTAAAATGTTTTATTTGGTTAAAACAAAGAGCTGTGCTTGAAACATGATCCAAAAATCCCGGAATGGGGCTAGTTTGTCGGTTGCCTGCCTTTCAGCACGAGTAGCCCGGTTGTAATGTGTTTTTCAACCAGTGTGCCCTGGTGCGTTCAGGTTTTGGGCCCTACAGAACACATGCACAACAATGGCAAAGTATTTGCATTTCTTGTACCAATTAAGAAGTGAAATTAGATAATTTCCCACAAAAACCTGAACGCACCAGGGCACACTGGTTGAAAAAATGGTGGTGAACCTAGTTCGCGACATGGTGGCACAAAAGATAGGTCTTCCTTCTTTCTCTGACCAAAGTCTACCTCGTTGAGCCATCATTCACTGAAATATAACACAAAATTCATACATTTAATATCATTAACATCATATTTTTCCTTGGGGTCCGATCGGACCACAATGAAAAATCTGAACTGACAGTACAGAAGAAAACTGTATTTTAAATCAGATTTATTTTTTGTGATTCACAGATGATGACAAACAAAGTCAGAAAGCATGATAGCTATGATCGATAATATGTCCGTGTTGTGCATAAGAACATATGTGTAGGGTCCGATCGGACCCCACTCGGTAGGATCAAATTCCTAGTTTGTGTACTACATGAACAATGGCAATAAATCTCATTCTGATTCTGTTTTATTCCTCCATCACAAGACTCACTCAGCGCTCTGTGCGCTGTGAATGCGTACTGAATGCGTTTACTAGTGAGCTTTGAGTGAGCACATTTATACCAGCAAGAGAGAATGCATGGGACATTTACATAAGAGTCACACATATCAATAGCTTGATTACTGGTGCCAGAATTCCTCTCTTTGCTCCGGGGCTGTAGGACAAAAGAGAATGCAAGGCACATTTACATATTGATATCAGTACATACATGTCATTGTTCCGTTTCCTGCTCAAGCTGAGTGCTCTGTCTGTAGATAAAATGTTTAATAAATAAAATAAAATGTTTAATAAAATGTTTTCAGACAAAACTAAGAGACTCTGCAGTAATTTACCCCCCCCCCAAAAAAAACAAACAAAAAATGATGGTCTGCTACAGTTTCCAGTTAGCACAACTTAGCTTAAATGATGCTCATTTAGCATTTTATAATTACACATGCTGTTAACGCTACCTCCTAGTAAAACAAGGTTAGTGAACTATCCTCTCTGACGCAGCACGATGAAAAATGGTCCCACATCCCTGGCAAACAGGAGTAGCAGCTATCTGAACCGGTAGTTTGGAGTTAGCAACCACCGGACTGAAGCCTTGCCACCCACCACGCCTGTTCCACTGTGTCCAGTCGCGCACTGCAGGGAAGAGATGGGGCGCTGACAAGTAGTGGTGAGGTAGGAGTTTAATGAATAAACGGGGGTATGGACATTTGAAATACAATATGAAAGGATAGAGTCAGCCTATCCTAGCGTCTTTGGGCAGGTTGTAGGGTACACTCTGAACAGATCGCCATTCCAGTGCAGGGCCAACACCGAGAGACAGACAACCATTCTGTCAGGAACCGAGCCAGCTCGGTTTCCCCTGGCTCGGTCCTGGCCTCGCTGTGGGTTCGGTGCCACCTTATATGTATACTTATATGTATTTCTATGTGCTTTGCCGGAGGCGTCCGCAGCGGACTGGGAGCCTAAGCTGGACCTCCTTGAGGCCGGGCCCGAGTGTTCATTGCCAGGATCGTCGGAGTCCTGGACAGCGGTGGAGCTCGAGCTCAGGCAAGTTTTCTCTTTTGTTTTTCTGATAGCAGTTTTAGAGAGATCTTGTCTGGCTCTAGGTGAGGAGAGTCAGGCGCAGCATGCAGTTGTGTTTGAACTTCCCTCGCCGGGCTCTGCCGCTGCCGGCGACCCTAACGACCCTGTTTCTTCTTCCCGCTCCTGAGCCATCTTCTAGGATCGCCAGAGAGGAACAACCATCTCCAGGGGTCCTCGTGGAGCCGGTCTCACCGCCAGATGACGTCGCGGGTCCAGCTCCCCTAATGTCAGAGGTCGTCATGTGGTCCCCTCCGCAGGCCGTGTTGCCGTGGGTGCAGCAGGCTGGTTTTGGTCCCTCGTGGGGCTGCGCCCCAGGATTAGCCCGACGTGGGTGCTGCGGACCCTTCATGGACACCACGCTCCAGCGCGGGGCCCACCATGGGTGCAGCTTTGGCCCAATTGGGGTCCACCGTGGGTGCAGCTGAGCCGCGGCCGGAGGTCACCGCGGGTGCAGTGTTGGCCCGGTCAGGGTCCACCGCAGGTGCAGGTTTGGCCCAGTTGGGGTCCACCGTGGGTGCAGCAAGGCTCCCGCAGTAGTCCATTGCGGGTGCAGCCCTGGTTGAGTTGGGTCCCGTAGCGGGTGCTACGAGGCCCCTGGTCAGGTCGCCGCGGCCGGCCAGCCTGAGGACGCCGGGGCCTACACTCCTCCGCCGGACGTCATCGTGGACCTCTTTGCTGCTCTCCGGTCTTGGTGCCTTTACGGGGGGTGGGGGCCGGAAGGATTGACTCCCCGGGTCTGGTGGCCCATGTTTTCCGGCAGGTCACCAGATTCCGTCCACCAGACCTTCTGCTGGGCCTGGGACTCTGGGCGGCCTCCTGAGCCCCAACGCCTGTGGACTTGGGGGGGGAGTTAACTGTGGTCCCTGGGTGGGGTGTTGTGTTCCCACCTTTCCTGTTCCCCCTACCTCCCACCCGGGATTGTGTTGTTTGCTCCTGTTGGGGGGGGGGGGGGGTGTTTCTTTGGGGTGTCTGGGAATCCACCCCTTAAAGGGGGTGCCCTGTCAAGAACCGAGCTGGCTTGGTTTCCCCTGGCTCGGTCCTGGCCTTGCTGTGCCCATAGCCACTGCTTACTGGCTGGCAGCGGTGAGGCAGCCTCTTGGGCTCACGCTGGTTTGAGCGCTGTCTAACTGTCTGCCAGTCCGACCACGCCCCCTCTCTATTACTGCCACCTGTTCCCACTCCCGGTTGCTATCTCCCCGCTCCTCGCCAAGGTGCGGCCAATTTTCCATCCCCAGCAATGCGTGTACTTAAATGTGTACTTGAGCAATTTTCTCAGTCACGCATGTACTTCATTTACGGTCATCGTTCATCGTATGGAGTCACGTCAAAGGACTGTGTTCACTTGGGGCTTATTTGGACTTACTCGGACAGCTCCAGTCTGGTGAGTCTAATCTGTGTGTGTGCTTTCCCTGGTATTCTCACCCAGACTGTCGAGCGTCCTGGAAGACTCCTTGAGCCATTGTGAATGTTATGCTTTGGAACGGTCTGTGAGTTGTGGGTGTTTAATAAAGGTGTGTGTGGTGTAACCCAGCGCGTAAATCCTCGTCCTTATCTCCTCCTCAGTGCGCTGTGGAAAAGCACACAAGGAGTTCATGACACAGTCACTCTCACATTTTCATTTTCATTTCTTTCAAACATGTAGACCGTGCTCTACACAAGATATATACCAAAAAGTATTATATGCAGTGGGGCAAAAAAGTATTTAGTCAGCCACCAATTGTGCAAGTTCTCCCACTTAAAAGATGAGAGAGGTCTCCAATTTTCATCATAGGTATACCTCAACTATGAGAGACAAAATGAGAAAAAAAAAATCCAGAAAATCACACTGAAGGATTTTTAATGAATTAACTGGTAAATTCCTCGGTAAAGTAAGTATTTGGTCACCTACAAACAAGCAAGATTTCTGGCTCTCACAGACCTGTAACTTCTTCTTTAAGAGGCTCCTCTGTCATCCACCCGTTACCTGTATTAATGGCCTCTGTTTGAACTCATTATCAGTATAAAAGACACCTGTCCACAACCTCAAACAGTCAGACTCCAAACTCCACTATGGCCAAGACCAAAGAGCTGTCAAAAGACACCAGAAACAAAATTGTAGACCTGCACCAGGCTGGGAAGACTGAATCTGCAATAGGTAACCAGCTTGGTGTGAAAAAATCAACTGTGGGAGCAATTATTAGAAAATGGAAGACATACAAGACCACTGATAATCTCCCTCCATCTGGGGCTCCACGCAAGATCTCACCCTGTAGGGTCAAAATGATCAGGAGAACGGTGAGCAAAAATCCCAGAACCACACGGGGGGGACCTAGTGAATGACCTGCAGAGAGCTGGGACCAAAGTAATAAAGGCTACCATCAGTAACACACTACGCCGCCAGGGACTCAAATCCTGCAGTGCCAGACGTGTCCCCCTGCTTAACCCAGTACACGTCCAGGCCCGTCTGAAGTTTGCTAGAGAGCATTTGGATGATCCAGAAGAGGATTGGAAGAATGTCATATGGTCAGATGAAACCAAAATAGAACTTTTTGGTAAAAACTCAACTTGTCGTGTTTGGAGGAGAAAGAACACCATACCTACTGTGAAGCATGGGGGTGGAAACATCATGCTTTGGGGCTGTTTTTCTGCAAAGGGACCAGGACGACTGATCCGTGTAAAGGAAAGAATGAATGGGGCCATGTATCGTGAGATTTTGAGTGAAAACCTCCTTCCATCAGCAAGGGCATTCAATTCAATTCAATTCAACTTTATTTATATAGCGCCATTTCACAACAACAGTCATCTCATAGCACTATCAACTGTAGGGGGGACCCCCACAGTTGCAGAAAGACCCCAGCAATCAGGCGATCCCCTGTGAGCAAGCACTTGGCGACGGTGGAGAGGAAAAACTCCCTTTTAACAGGAAGAAACCTCCAGCAGAACCAGGCTCAGGGAGGGGCAGTCATCTGCTGCGACTGGCTGGGGGGTGAGGGGATAGAGAAGAAGAAAAGAACAGACATGTAGAGAGCAAACAGCACGATGGGGACTCAATCTATGGGAGAGAACAAACAAATGTTAATTACCAGCAAAAAAAAAAAAAAAATATTTCATAGAGAGTGAGGAAAGGAGTGAGGCCCAGTGCATTACTGGAGGTCCCCCGGCTGACTAAACCTATTAGCAGCATAACTAAGGGAGGGTTCAGAAACACATGATCCCTCCCTAATTGTAGGCTAGATCAAAAAGGTAGGTTTTAGCCCTATTCTTAAAAACAGAGATCGAGTCTGACTCCCGAATCCAGATTGGCAGCTGATTCCACAGGAGAGGAGCTTGATAACTGAAGGCTCTGCCTCCCATTGTAC
The DNA here is from genome assembly GCA_020510985.1 of Pholidichthys leucotaenia. Taxonomy (NCBI): domain Eukaryota; kingdom Metazoa; phylum Chordata; class Actinopteri; order Cichliformes; family Pholidichthyidae; genus Pholidichthys; species Pholidichthys leucotaenia. The sequence goes on from CM035846.1 coordinate 171,155,570, forward strand.
TTTTGGAGATTCTAGGTATTACAAGTAATCCTGCATTTTGAGAGCGTAGTGCTCTGTTAGGATAATACGGTAGTATCAGATCTTTTAAATAAAAAGGAGCCTGATTGTTTAGAGCTTTGTAAGTGAGAAGAAGGATTTTAAACTTAATTCTAAACTCTATGGGAAGCCAATGAAGGGAGGCCAGAACCGGAGAGATATGATCTCTCTTTCTAGTACCTGTTAAAACTCTTGCTGCAGCATTTTGGATCAGCTGAAGACTTTTTAAAGATGTTTTAGGACAGCCTGATAATAAAGAATTACAATAATCTAATCTCGAGCTAACAAAAGCGTGGATCAGCTTCTCAGCATCACTCTGAGACAAGATGCTCCTAATCTTGGCAATATTACGCAAATGATAGAAGGCAGTCTTAGAAACAAATTTAATATGTGAATTGAAGGACAAATCCTGATCAAAAATAACTCCAAGGTTCCTCACAGAGCTATTAAGAGAAAGAGTAACTGCGTCCAAACTGAAAGTTTGATTTGGAAAGGAATTTCTAAGGTTTTTTGGACCAACAAGAATGACTTCAGTCTTATCTGAATTTAATAGCAGGAAATTACAAGTCATCCAAGCTTTGATTTCCTTAAGACAGGCTTCTAACTTGGCTAATTGATTAGTATCATCTGGCTTCATTGACAGGTATAATTGTGTGTCATCTGCATAACAATGAAAATGTATACAGTGCTTTCTAATAATGTTGCCTAACGGAAGCATATATAAACTAAAAAGAGTAGGGCCTAGCACAGATCCCTGTGGAACTCCATGACTAAGCTTTGAGCTGAAAGAAAACTCATCATTTACATGAACAAACTGGAACCTATCAGATAAATAAGATCTAAACCACTGCAACGAAGTTCCATTAAGTCCAACATAGTGTTCTAATCTATCAAGTAGAATATTATGATCAATAGTATCAAAAGCTGCACTAAGATCTAAAAGGACAAGTACAGAAACTAGTCCATTATCAGATGCAATGAGGAGGTCGTTAGTGACCTTCGCTAAGGCTGTTTCAGTACTATGATGGATTCTAAACCCAGATTGAAACTCTTCAAGTAAACCATTTCCCTGCAGGTGGTCAAATAATTGCGTAGCAACAACTCTTTCTAAGATTTTTGAAATGAAAGGGAGATTAGAGATTGGTCTATAGTTAGCTAAAGCTCCTGGATCTAGCGTTGGCTTTTTGAGTAAGGGTTTAATTACAGCTGTTTTAAAAGCCTGCGGTACATGGCCTAAAGTTAATGAAGAATTGATTATATGAAGAATAAAGCTACCAATAAGTGGGAAGACTTCTTTAAATAACCTGGTAGGAATAGGATCTAAAAGACAAGTTGAAGGTTTGGATGAGGAAACTACTTTGTCTAACTCACAAAGGTCGATTGGAGTAAACTCATCAAGACAGACATCAATAGAAGGAGTTGTAGTAGTTACAGTATTTAAGTTAACTGTGGGAAGAATCTGATTGATTTTATCTCTGATGGATGAAATTTTATTATTGAAAAAGTTCATAAAGTCCTGACTAGTAAGCTCTAAGGGGATGCTAGGATTGACAGAGTCCTGACTCTTTGTCAACCTGGCTACAGTACTGAAAAGAAACCTGGGATTATTCTTGTTCTCTTCTATTAATGCAGAGTAATAACTCGTTCTAGCTTTTCTAAGAGATTTTTTATAAATTAAAAGATGATTTCTCCAAGCTAAATAGATTTCATCTAAATTAGTAGAGCGCCATTTTCTTTCTAATTGACGAGTCTTCTGTTTTAAGCTACGAGTTTCTGTGTTGAACCAAGGAGTTAAAAATCTCTGATTAGACTTTTTCTTTTTTAAGGGGGCCACCAAGTCTAGAGCCTGATGCAGAGAAGCTGAAACACTATCCACCATGTTATCAATTACAGAAGGAGCAAGCTGTCTATAGCTTATTTCCGTTGTGTTGACACATGGCATAGAGGAAACAATCTGCATAAATTTGGAAACAGCATCATCTGAGAGGCATCTACTGTGATAATATTTTTCTTTAGGAGCCAAATAGTCAGAAATAGTAAAATCAAAGGTTAACACACAATGGTCTGACAGTACAGGGTTATGAGAAGACACTACAAGATTTTCTATTTCTATGCCATATGTCAGAACAAGGTCCAATGTATGGTGGAGGTAATGAGTAGAATTTCCTACTTTCTGAGAAAACCCAATCGAGTCTAATATTGAATTAAAAGCCACATTAAGGCAGTCACTATCTACATCCACATGTATATTAAAGTCCCCTGCTATAATTATTCTATCAGATTTCAACACTAAATCAGCTAAGAAATCAGCAAATTCGGATAAAAATTCTGAATAGGTTGATGGGGGACGATAAACAATGGCAAATAAAATTGGGTTTAACCTGAAATTGCTAAAGTGCCCAATACTGAGGACCAGGCCCTCAAAGGAATTATAACATGTTTTTTGCTTTACATTAACTAGTAATTTGGAATGGTAAATTGTTGCTACTCCTCCTCCACGACCAGAACTTCTGGGATTTTGACAGTTTAAATAACCAGAGGGGGTTGATTCATTTAAACCAACATAATCCTCTTGTCCTAACCAAGTCTCTGTAAGGGAAATTAAATCAATCTGATGATCAATTAACAGATCATGGACTAACAGAGACTTGGGAGTTAGAGACCTAATATTTAACAAACCACATTTAATTTTTAAATTATGAGGAGGAACAGAGGCCAAATCATTCAATTTAGAGGCTTTATGTTTAATTTGAGTTTTACCAATATTTTGCTTTATCACTTTGGAATGCTTATACATTATATTTTTATTCACTTTGGAGGGAGCAGACAACGATTCTCTGATGGGGAAGACAGGGGCTAAACTGAGGGGTGGCGGATGAAGAGGAGCTGCAGAGAGGCGTGTAAGACTGAGACTCTGCTTCCTGGTCCCAACTCTGAGTAGTCATGGTTTTGGAAATTTGGATAAAAAAGATGCCAGATTGTTAGATAAATGAGAAGCACCATCCAAAGTGGGATGAATGCTGTCTCGTCTCATAAGACCAGGTTTTCCCCAAAAAGAGCTCCAATTGTCAATGTAGCCCACGTCATTTTTAGGACACCACACAGACAGCCAGCGGTTCAAGGATGACGAGCAACTAAACATGTCATCACTGGTCAGATTGGGAGGGGCCCAGAGAATATTATAGTGGCAGACATCGTTTTTGCAAAGTCACACACCGATTCTATATTAAGTTTCGTGACTTCCGACTGCCGGAGACGGATGTCATTAATGCCGGCGTGAATAACAATTGTGGAATATTTACAGTTACTTTTAGCCAGCATTTTCAAATTTGACTCGATGTCGCCTGCTCTGGCCCCAGGAATACATTGGACTATGACTGCTGGAGTCTCTAGGTTCACGTTTCTGACTACAGAGTCGCCAATGATCAGAGTTTTTTCCTCAGTGGGTGTGTCGCTGAGCGGGGAAAAACGATTAGAAACGTGAACAGGTTGGTGGTGTACCGGGGCTTTGCGACTAGGCTTCCTTCTCACCGTCACCCACCCAGTCTCCTCGCTGCTGAGGAGAGCCGGGGAACCACTGACAGGGGGGCCTAAGCTAGCTAGCTCCGCTGCAGCTAATGGGCGTCCGTCGAGATTAACTGGCGCAGACAGTGTTTCAATGCAGCGGAGCCGGGATTCCAAATCAGACAACCTTGCCTCGAGCGCCTCAAAAAGACAACATTTATTACATTTACCGTTATCACTAAAAGAGGCAGAGGTGTAGCTAAACATCTGACAGAGAGAGCACACCAGAGGAGAGGAAAGAGAGGTAGTAGCCATAGCTAGTGGCTAGAGAGCTGGAGAGCAAACCACACAGGCAGACAGCAAAACAGGAAGTGACGATACGTTACCACAAGGAAGTGATGATCCCTGAACAGCTGCTTGGAGATGAAACGTGGCTGGGTCTTTCAGCATGACAGTGATCCCAAACACACCGCCCGGGCAATGAAGGAGTGGCTTCGTAAGAAGCATTTCAAGGTCCTGGAGTGGCCTAGCCAGTCTCCAGATCTCAACCCCATAGAAAATCTTTGGAGGGAGTTGAAAGTCCGTGTTGCCCAGCGATAGCCCCAAAACATCACTGCTCTAGAGGAGATCTGCATGGAGGAATGGGCCAAAATACCAGCAACAGCATGTGAAAACCTTGTGAAGACTTACAGAAAACGTTTGACCTCTGTCATTGCCAACAAAGGGTATATAAAAGTATTGATGAACTTTTGTTACTGGCCAAATACTTATTTTACCGAGGAATTTACCAATTAATTCATTAAAAATCCTTCATTTTGATTTTCTGGATTTTTTTTTTCTCATTTTGTCTCTCATAGTTGAAGTATACCTATGATGAAAATTGGAGACCTCATCTTTTAAGTGGGAGAACTTGCACAATTGGTGGCTGACTAAATACTTTTTTGCCCCACTGTATATTACAAAATAAGGCAAATTACAATAAAGAATCTTATACTTCATACTAATAGTCTACATATCTGAAAAGGAGTGGGTGGAAGTTTACACTTATATAATCCCACTCCTTTTCCAAAAGTTATCCGTTACTTAAGAAAGGACTCAACTTCTTTATAGAGTCAAGATTCAAGATTCAAAGGCTTTATTATCATGTGCACAGTTAAGAAATGCAACATTTCCTGAGCAATCAAATTCTTACTTTGCTCTCCGAATGAATGCCAAGGTAATAGGTACACAACAATACTAATGAGGTAATAACACAGAACCAAACCACAGAATAACTAGAGGAAACAAGAAGAATGAAATCTGAAATTCCCTGCGTGACTATAGTGGACAGTCGTATATTGATATCAGAGATGATATGAACCTGAAATGGCATAAGCCTATGTACAGTGTGCAAATGAGCAGTATACAAATTACAAATTAGCACCTAGTGTGCGAATTTCTCTGTAATGATAATACTAGTAGACTGTATGTGACGACAGAGTGTCGCCACTGCTACGGTTTCTGTAATTGAGAATTATATGTGTAGAATTTGTAAATGTTAACATGATTGTATTGATAAAGTGCACATATATTTGGAGATCTGTTTTGACTGATTTGAATTCCTTTTGTGAGATGAATGTTAAGGTTAATTATATTAATTGGGTGAGGCAATTGAATATTAAGACCATGTACCTTTGCCAGCATGCTTCCTGGTGGTATCCAGGCAAAAGACTCCTTAGGGGTTTGAGTGCCTTTTAAAGGATGCCAGGAGGAAGGAGGCATGTGATGGTTGAGTAAGGGGTAATTTAATATGTAAATATTGGTTTAAAACTATTTATTGTATTATTTATGGTGATATTTTTTCTGTAAATAGGGGGAAAATTGTTTATGTATTTATGTCTCTTTTAGATATTATTGGGTATGTGGAAATATGAAAATGTTTATTGTTTTGCTTGGGATTTTGGTATGGTCCAGTTAAGTCTAATTATCTCACTTAGTATATAACAGGTGTTTGTCATTTGGTTTGTGGTGGGTGTCGGATGTTCACGTGAGTTGTTGCCTGTGAAGTATCTTGTGTAATAAATGGAAAAATTGCTGACTGCAAAACTGTTTGGAAGCCTCTGTTCCTTCTCTGGTGTGCCTTGACTGCTCGGGATTGTGACAATTGGTGTCAGAAGTGGTTCGTTCCCTGACAAATAGTGACGTTTGGTCAAGGAAGTGTTGTCAAAATTAATAAGTGATAACACGGGATAGAAGGAGCGATGTCCAAAAGGAAAATAGAGGAAACAAGAAGAGCAATTAGAGGACTTTGACGCAAGTAATACAACTGAGGAGCAGGGGGCCAGTGGACTGGACGAGCTGGAAGAATTGACGAGCTTAGTGAAGTCCATGGTGCATTCACTGACAGTCAGAGACTGTCAGAGGGAGGAAGAAGCCTCTCTTCATGAACAAAGGTGGCACGTGAGTTGTTGCCTGTGAAGTATCTTGTGTAATAAAGGGAAAAACTGCTGATTGCAAAACTGTTTGGAAGCCTCCGTTCCTTCTCTGGTGTGCCTTGACCGCTCGGGATCGTGACACTGTACATGATAATTAGCAGCAGAGTTGATATGGACATCAGATGGGGTGAGACTGTGTACACTGTACAAATGAGCAATGTGCAAATTTAGCAACCGAAAAAATTCCACTCACATAAGCTCCACAGTATGTAACAAACTAAATATCCTAATCTTCACAATTTATACTTAAACATCCATACCACATAAACACAAACTTCCAATTTAAGCTCTGTAATTGTGATGTAAAGAAAAAAAAATAAGACTTTTGTTAATTATCAGTTTTCATCTACTTTCTTATATTTCTGGAACACCATATCTTTGTACCTCTTTATAAACAACTTTGTATCTGGACATTGCTTCAAATCAATATTTAGCTTGTTCCATAATTTTACTCCACATACAGAACACACAAAATCTCTTTCTGGTAGTGTGTGTATTAATAATTTTGAATTTATATAATCCTCTTAAGTTATAGCTTCCTTCTCTTTCTATGAATAAGCTTTGGATATTTCCTGGTAGCTGATTGTTTTTTGGTCTATACAAAATATGTACTGTTTGAAATTCACCCAGATCTGTCAACTTCAAAATTCTAAGCTGTAGGAAAAGTGAATGAGTATGATCCCTATACCCTGCACTGAAAATAATACAAACTGCTTTTTCTGTAAAATAAAAAGTGAATGTAAAATGCTTTTATAGTTGTTGCCCCAGATCTCTGCACAATAAGTTAAATAAGGTGAAACCAGTGAACAGTATAGAATGTGAAGTGATGGACGATCTAATACCTGACTTGCTTTCCCCAGTATTGCAATATTTCTTGATATTTTGGAATAAATATATCTAATATGTGATATCCAACTTATTTTCTCATCTATTATTACCCCAAGAAATCTGATTTCAGTTACTCTTTCAAGATCAACCCCATTTATTTGAATCTTTACATTTGTATTTATTTTGCTGTTTCCAAAGTACATTATTTTAGTTTTATTCAAGTTTAATGATAATTTATTATTATTAAACCAAATGGTTAATAATACCTAAGGACAATTTAGAATCCCCAACTGAAGCCAATTAACCTAACCTGTATGATTTTGGCCTGTGGGAGGAAACCGGAGTAAAACCAGCAGATATCGGGAGAACATGCAAACTCCACACAGAAGGGTCACCGATGGTCAGGGAGTGGGATCAAAAACACGATGGTGAGGGAGTGGAATCGATCCCATGACCTTCTTGCTGTGCTGTCACAATGCTAACCACTGCCCCACCTTGATCACACCTCTGAAAACAAAGACACAGTTGGATCAAATCATCCCGAACACTGCTACAAGTTAGCAGGCAATACTAGCTTCAGAGTGGACAATTCACTCTGGCAAGAGCAGAGGAGATGGACTCAGACCACAGTTATAGACAATTTTCCTCAGATACCTGATGCTACAGTATAGAGCTTTCTAAATAACCAGAGGAGTTTGCGTTAGTCCTTACAGTAGCTATAGATCATCGCAAGCAAGCCATGCTGCAACACTCCATTATTTATTTTATAATCCTTTATTAGTCCCACAATGGGGAAATTACAGGGCATCGACCTAGATGGATGAGGCAGCCGTAGTGCCGAACCAATCTCTTCACACACACACACACACACACACACACACACACACACACACACACACACACACACACACACACACACACAGAGTGTGCAATTAACCTAACTTGCATGTTTTTGGCCTGTGTGAGGAAACTGGAGTACACCCACGCAGACACGGGGAGAACATGCAAATGCCACACAGAAGGGTCACTGATGGTCAGGGGTGGAATCGATCCTGTGAACTTCTTACTGTGCTACCACAGTGCTAAGCACTGCGCCACCAAGCTGCCCTAAAGTCTGTTCTACATTAGCCAGCAACCTGGCAATGTTGCCACAGCAACAGGAGACTTAACCATGACAATGTGAATGAAGTCTGATCTGCATAAATTTTACAAATATATAAAAGCCAGAAGAGAAAAAAACACTTCAAAGACTATCCATACAGCCAGTATGTGTCAGTTTGGGCTAATGCAGTCACAGCAGTCAGCCCTGCAGGCTGCTTAGAAGACAGACTGGGGAGGCTGTTGGTTTTGTTTTGTTTTTGACAGGACTGACCTGAAGATGTATATAAATTTTTGTGCCAAGAACAAGTCTAAATGAAAGACCACTTAAAAGTATTGTATATTTTCATGTATTGTACCCTATATATGTTTTGCATTACATAAAAGAACCTTAAAATATTTTTGTGATATGCAAACATTTGGCCACCCCATGACAAACAGCATATTTGGTGATTTAAAAAAGAACAAAAATTGGTGTGTATTAAATGTGTAGAGTGCCCAGACTTTTATTGATGCCATAATTGTGTATTTAATTTTTTAGATATTATTTTTGCTTGATTTATGAAATGAAAATATCCATTAATGTTTGCTGGTAATATTGTAATATTTTATCCATACTGAACTGTATTAGAGTATTTTTTCCTCCAGAAATTGTTTACATTTTTCCAATTAAAAATGTGCCATTTGTCAAAGAGAGGCAAAAATTTTGCATACCACTGTATACCTTACTTTAAGTTTACTGTAAGTTATATTACTTTATTTTTGCACTATTTTAGCCAAATTAATAACAGCATTGTCATCGATGCTGTTGTTTGTATGGTTTGAATCTTTATTTTATGCCACTTAAATCTGCATCATCATTTCCCCACAGCACTGGAAACGGTACTGAGTATTAGATACTGACCATGGTATTGGAACTGACTTTGAAATTTTAGTGTCAAGCCAACCCCAGTTATGAGGTCATGAATGCAGCACAGTTCATGGTACATCCATCAGCACACAGATGTAGCAATAATCATGTAAACCTCAAAGGAAAATTTTCTGTCTGCTTGTTTTTCCTGGAAAAAAAATATTTTCATATATACCTAGTTGTAATCAGGTGATCTGATGGTTAATGTGTCATGTGTGACAAGGTGAGAGCCTTTCCTGTGTGGACAAACTGTAGGTTTCAGTGTTTTAGGGTCAGTCTCACTCAGAGAGAAGTGGAATTTGATTAGATTGTACAGTCATATGAGACCAATTAGCTCTACAGCCTACACTCTGCAGGACAACACCATTCAGTCCAAGAAAGATGCCGTTACTGTCTGTTAGTGTATTCTTGGCATTTATTCTCATAGTCTGCCTGCGCAATGAGACTAAACTGCAGTCTGACAAGAAAGATTTCAATTGTAAAAGAACAGAAATTTTGCAAAGTCTACAAAGCCTAGTTTTTGGTTTTAAAAATGCCTGTAATGTTAAAAAGGACAGGACACATAACAGCTTTACTGGCAAACTGAATAAAAAAAAGAAGTAGAAGCAGAGATGCCAGTTTAGATTTTTTTTTTTTATCATCTTTGGATACAGATTGTTTAAAAGCACAACAAAATCCACACGTTTCCACATTGAAAAATTAACAAACTGACTCACAGTCTAAATTAGACTGCAACTCATCTCTCCATCTAATCACGGCAAACCAATTTCAGGTAGGGCTGTGCAATATGTTGATATACATCGGATGACGATATAAAAATATCATTTCATAGAAAACTATCGTTTATATCGTGATTTAAAATGCACACACTCCCGTTTCTTTAACAAAGCTCCTCATGCACTACTTGCCATGCGGGCTGTGGCTGTGCGATGACCAGAATTTCATATCACGATATAAGCAACCTTATATCACGATAACAATATATATCACGATATACATTTCATGTAAATTCTGCAGTTTATTAAATCACATAAAAAGGACAAGCTCTTCTTTTTCTTTTACTTTTTTCATACATCTTTTTCCCCTCATAATTTTACAGTGTTGTTATAGTTTTTAATGTGCATTTGAAACTTGATTCTCATAAATTTGAGGTTTATCTTCCAAATCATATCAAATGAATAAAAAGTAAACATCAATAAGTAATACATTTTCTGAGCCAGAGGAGAATAGCAACTCCCCACCACTCACATACAAAAAAAAAACACAAAAAAAAAACACATAACATAAAAAAAATGTCTGAAAATGAGAAAATTGCCCATCCAGGTATAAATTAGCTGTTAGTTTAAATCAATGAAAACTTAAATGTAGACCTGCAGCCTGACGATGCCATTCTGGCCTGATTTAACCTGTATGCTTCTTAGGAAAAAATATTTCAGATGGGTCTTGATCTGAAAATCAAAGACACAAAAAGTAATGTAATAAAATACATGTGATGACTAACTTTATTCATTACCGCTACTGGCCCTGCGATGGACTGGCGATCTGTTCAGTACCCTGCCTCTCGCCCAAAGATGCTGGGATAGGCTCCAGCCCCACCGTGACCCGAAAAGGATTAAGCAGAAGAGGATGGATGGATTATCGCTACTTGACTAATTAAAATGATTAGAAATCAAATAAATTACATTTTTGCGCCAACTTGTTCCTCTGACCTGTTTTAATTTATTATTTATTTTGCGTGTATGTGCCAGCATCATGCACTTTTGCAGCTTTAATAATTTTTTTCAGATAAAAGTAAGAAACTCAGCAGTAATTTAAACCAAAGAAATGGTCTGCTACACTATAATGTTTCCCATTAGCACAACTTGGCATCATCATTTAGCATTTGCCGTTTTATAACAAGCAGACAGACACACACACACACATTCAGCTGATTACTGTATGCCTCTGTTTTCACAGATTCATACAGTAATTGGTTATTGCGTCTGTTTGTGTATTTGTCTATCCACCTCTCTGTTTCAGCTTGCCAGGTCAAAATTAATTGGAACTAAAGGCTTCTATTATTGTATTTCTCAACTTTTAATTTGCCAGAATTTTGTAATAACGCTTTATTTTTGAAATAAACACAAAAATAGCTCACCTTTACCGTCAATGGAACGGTACTGCATATGCACCCGGAAACTCCCGCCAGAGGAAAGTACTGAGCAATCCACCAATACTGGGTGAACAAATGTCCATCGTTTTGCTCGTCTGTTTTCTTCCTCTGCCACTAAACAAAAGCTCCTGTTCGTCTTGATTGTCATTGTAATCATGTACCTCCATTGCTTCCGCCATTTAGGACGTCTGTCACCATGCTCTTCTTTGTGTTTGGATTGCAGCTGTTCAAATCAGGTTGGTGGGTCTTGGCTGCTGCCGACAGTATGGGCATGTAAACTGCAGATTATTTTCACTGCGCATGCGTGTACTCCAAAACTACTGGATGGATTTGGATGAAATTTTTTTTTACCAGAGGTGGTCCTTGGGCTAGAGAGGAACCTAAAACATTATGGTGAAGATCCGAGAATGCATACCTCCGCCAAGGCTCTGGCACCAAGGCTCAGCACCTTGGTGCTTTCATTAGACATGGTGTTAATGTTACTTACCTTCTATTAAAACGAGGTTAGCAAACTATCCTCTCTGACGCAGCATGATGGAAAACAGTCTCACATCCCTGGCACACAGGAGTAGCAGCTATTTGACCAAACTGGTAGTTTGAAGATAGCAACCCGCCAGACTGAAGCCTAGCCATCTACCACACACCTGTTCCGCTGCGCATACTGTGGGGGAAAGGTGGGGAGCTGACAAGTAGTGCGTGAGGAACTTTGCTCAAGAAACGGGAGAATGTGCATTTTAAATCACGATATAAACAATAGCGTGTTCTATGAAACGATAGATGTTTTTATATCGTCATCCGATATATATCAGTCCCTCCAGGATTTCGCGGGATGTTTTTATGACTGTTGTGGCCCAAAAAGCTTGAATTCAGGGGAGCTTTTTTTTTAAAAAAAAAAAGTTGTGATTTTAAAGCAGATGTTTTTTTCCCATAGTTTAGTGCAGTGGTATTCTATATAACAATACAAGAAAAGCACAGGATTGCCAAAAATTTCCTATTAAACAGTGATCTATAAATTAAGAAGAAACTTATGATACACAGAAAAACTCTTTTGTGCAACAGAAAATACTGACTTTAACACAATATCCATTACAACATTGCACTGAATGTATGTTAAAGAGTATAGGATTGGAAATTATTGGCAGCACCTTCATTTGAAAACTCCCTATGGTCCCCGACCACTCGGTACCGAGCGGAGAGGAAAAAAGAAATAATTTTTTCTGTTGCTCTGTATTGTCTATTGGGGTCTGTGTTTTTCTGAAAAAAATTACGGACAATATTCTCTCTCTTTCCGTGCCTAACTCCTACCTGCTGTGCATCTTGACACACACATCTGTCACCCACCTTCAGTAGTGATCTACCCGATTTAAGTGCCATTCATACCAAGCACCGTAAAAATAGCCTATATAATAGGGCCGTCCACACAAAGCATGTTAAAGATAACTTTAACTATGAAACTATAGTTTGAAGAACGCTGAAGAATGCTGGTATATGGCGTTGTTCGCTGAGCTCCTCTGAAAATTAATTTTCAGCATGCTGAAAATTTTCCGGCATATCCAACGTATGGCTGATATGTCCCGCATTCACAGAGCAAAGGTTGTAGGGAAGTTATGTGTTTGTTCAAGTACCTAGGAAGTACCTAGGAATCTACACAAACTTATTTTTTAGATGTTGACTTTCTATGTGCAAAACTGGCGTAAAGGCCCCATTTTCTTCGGAGGCTGAGAATGTTTGGTGTGAGCTCTAAGATCATGTGGACTTTCTATCAGGCAGTGTTGGGAAGCTTGATCAAATATGGTATGGCAGCCTGGTATGGTTCACTTACAGTCCAGTCCAAAGCTAAGATAGAGAAACTGGTAAAAACTGCGATGAAAGTAATAGGAAATACAAATTATCAGTCTCTCCAAACGACATATGGGAAAACTGTTATTAAACAGGCCCACAGAATTTTAAAGGACCCGTCCCATATCCTTTATCCCAGCGGCCCCCAACCTGTTTTGCGCCACGGACCGGTTTAATGTCAGACAATATTTTCAGGGACCGGCCTTTAAGGTGTAGCGGATAAATACAACAAAAGAACATGATACGATCGGCATAAAAACTGTGGTATTTTCTAAATATAATAATAAACATGAATCCACTGTACTCGTTTGCAACTTTATTAGCAGCGTCCTCTTAACATCGCGACAACAACATAACATGAGTAACATCCTCTCTGCCCACAACACTCTCTGGTCGCTATGGTAACGTTTAAACATGCCTTCAAAATAAGATATACCACAAACACAAATACAAAGTGCATAAAAAATACAACTCACCACAACGCTGAATCAGTGGGAGCCCTGAGCTTGTTTCTCTGCAACGAGACGGTCCCATCTAGGGGTAATGGGAGACAATGACACCCAAAGTGTGTCGCTTATGCCTAGTCTTTTTATAGTAATTTTAGTATAGTAACAATGAAAACAGGGTTTTCAGTGCTGTTGTGGCGATCTCAAGGTATTCAGCCATGACTTTAATCCAGAACACTGGCAGAGCTGTTGTCTCGAACATACTTTTAAGGCCGCCATCATTTGCGATCTCCAGCAGTTGATCTTCTTGCACAGACATATTGGATTCACCTGGTTTGTTGAGAAATGGGTCACGCATCCATTCTTTGGCAGTTTGTGTATTTTTTGTTGTTGGGAAGTAGCGCTCGAACTCTTTTAAAAGCAAAGATAGGTGATCGTGCACCAGCTGGGAGAATGAAGGCTCGGGCTCAGTCCCTTCCAAAATCCACGCTAAAGTTTGAAACCTGTCAAATATACCTCCACTCATGTGTCGTCCCCACAAATCCAATTTGGCTTTAAATGCAGCTACTTTATCTGCCAATTTAAAGACAGTTATCATTTTCCCCTGAAGTGATAGATTGAGTTCATTAAGCAGGCTGAATATGTCGCACAAGTAAGCGAATTGTGCGACCCATTCCTCATCACTGAAATGTGCTGCCAGCGGTGACTTTTTTTTGAGAGAAATCTCTGCAGCGGCTCTCGTAATGTCTGCCGTCTAGCAATGGCCTTTAATTTTAGCTGTAACGTATCACGTCACCAAGACAAGCGTCTTGACGTGCGTCAAGAGTGAGCCATAGACGGATGTAACGGAGAGAATCCGCTAATTTTTCAAAATAAAACATCATTCAGACTCAGATAATAAATGAAATGGACGTAATGTAAGTTGTTTATTTTTTCTGTGTGGCCCAGTACTAAATGACCCACGGACCGGTACTGGTCCGTGGCTCGGGGGTTGGGCACCACTGCTTTATCCTGATTATGAGCTGTTACCTTCAGGGAGATGCTATCGAGCAATCAGACACAAAACAAACTGCGACAAGCTCTCTTTTGTCCCAACACCAATAGCTCCGTTAAACAGGGAACTTGCTCAGCTGAACAGGACATGAGCCACATTTTAGCTGCTCTTAATGATTAGGTTTGTTCTTACAATTATTATGTCTAAGCTTGGTTTTTAGTTTTCTAGGCTTTTATTGTTCAAATTATTTATTGATCTGATGTAATTTTATTGTGGAATATGATTTGTTATTATAACTATTTTATTACTATTATTATTGTTAATTTTTGTCTATAAACATTGCTGACTGTGTGTTGTTTTAAAATTGTGACTGAAGTTGAATGCAGCATTATGTAGCACTGTCATCCAAGACTATTGTCCCTCACTGGACTCTTAAGTTTATTCTGATTCTGATTCACACTCATTACTTGTCAGTGACTCATAGTTACTCAAAAGTTGAAGTATGTCGAGATTAATGTCTAGCGTACCCAAAAATTACTTCTAACCTGAGTAATGCTCTTTGAACCTATGTGCAACTTACTCAACGGGTTTCTAACTTACAGCTACCCTATAATGGCGTATTTGCAGTGTTGGTTCACAGGAAAAAAACATACAGAGCTGTGCCTGCAGCACAACACACACACAGACAGACAGACAGAGAGAGCTAAGCACATGTACTTGTTTGTATAATGAAACCTGTAGAATGTATCTGAGCACTTTCAAGCTACAGGATTTAAGATCCAAATCGCTGTTGAGCCCTCCCCCATGTTTTTTTTCCATTTGACTGAAGTCTGTACCATCAGCTGTCCAGTGCTGTTCTGATAGATATGCCAAAATGTCAGAACACCGGAGGTGGATCCAATCAGCTGATCGCCTGAAGCGCAAAGCACAGCTCTAGCTTGGCTGCGGCTGCCAGCAAAAGCACACTCCATGCATTAGCTTGTTTTTTTTTTTTTTTACTTTATTGAAAATAAACTTTTATTGTCATCAGTTCGCGTACCTTTGAGCCAGGTTGTGACAACTGTCATCTGACAGGTGTGACTGACCTGACAGATTTGACAGCTCTGTCAGGCCGGTCACGCCCCCCGCTTAGTCTTTGGAGGGGAGAATCATCTCGGTTGAACAGAGATGATCTCTCGCACACCTAGGATTCATGGATCGGGAGGCAACGGCAGTTTGGCATGACTGCGCTATGCAGAAATTAGACTATTGTTGCGCATAAGTTGTGAATGTCGGCAACATGCTAAACACCAGAAAAGCACTCAGAGAGTTCATACCTCCGCCAAGGCTCCTTCCTTCCCTCCCTTTGTCCATCCATCTGTTTGTATCTCCCCGCCTCCATCCCACCATACATTGCAAGATTGGGCCTTGGTAGAGGTATGTGCTCACAGATCAGCTCCAAAATGTAATGGGTTTGTCTGCAGGCCAAGGACCACCTCTGGTTAAAATTTCAGCAAAATCCATCTAGTAGTTTTTACATAATCCTACTAAACCACTGCAAGAAGATTAAGCCTTGGCGGACGTATGCAGTCATGGATCACCCCCAAAATGTGATGGGTTCGTGTGTAGGCCAAGAACCACTTCTGGTGAAAATTTCATCCAAATCCATCCAGCAGTTTTGGAGTACTGTTGCTAACAGTCTGTGAGGATATATGAGCCTTGGTGGAGGTATGAATTCTCAGATCATCTCCGAAAATGTAATGGCTTCCCCTGTAGCCCAAGAACCAACTCTGATGAAAATTTCATCTAAATCCATCCAGTAGTTTTTGTGTAATCCTACTGCACAAATGCAAACAAAGCCTTTGGTGGAGGTGTGCACTCTCAGATCATCACCAAAATCTAATCATCTGTTCCCCGTGCCATGATACACCTTTCCTGAAAATTTCATCAAAATCTATCCATAACTTTTTGAGTTATGTTGCTAACAAACAAACAGACAGACAAACACCGGCAAAAACATAACCTCCTTGATGGAGGTAATTAGTTGGTTTAAGTTACTTATAAGTTATGGAAATATTCTGTATAAGTTACTAATATGTTACGTATATGTCCAAGTCATTATGGATACGTGATGCATACAGCTAAAAGTGAAAATTTCGGCGTATCCCAGCGTTTCAGACCAATTTTTATATGTTTGGCAAATGCTGCCTAAATCGTCATGGTCTGACAGTAGACAGCTCAAGTTTGCAAACCCTGTCTGGCTCCAAGTTTACTCGATCAGTTCAAACAACAGGCATTCCCAGCAAGATAATTAGCAGCACTACTCGGAGCCTGTAATCTAAGGCTACCACTCGTTGCTAATATGGAAGTGACAGACAAATCCTTTCCCGGCTGAGACGGGCCTGCTAGCTTCAGGGTTGGCTGACCTCTCTTCACAATGACCAGCTTTTCTTGAAAAGTCCGTCTGGAAAACTGATTTTTTAAAATATCAGCAACCAAATCATTTTCCCCTCCCCTGTCAGCCACTGTAGGTGGAAAAACAGCTATTATATTTAAACAGATACAGTATATTGTAGCTGCTTAAGCAAGTCCTTGCACTGGCGTTTTGCTAGCTAGGATCCTCTGCATTGTGGGTGGAGGAGTCTAACCATCCAGTCAAAAGATGTGAAAATGCCGACGTTCTCGGATGCCTTCTATGCATACCCCTGGACATACAGAAGGCATCTGATTGGTTAAAGCAACAGGATAAGTTTAACAGTTAATTTAACCTACAGAGCTGCACTGTTAATTCCTGAAGGCCCAAGGCAGATTTGCTTGACCCTGGCAACACAGATGGCTGAAATATGATTGGGACAAAAAAAAACCCTCTAACATCCATTACACTACTGGAAGGAGTGCAACCAAGAGAAAAGCTACAAAATGAAGAGATTGGACTATTGGGAATAATTTAATACATCCTCATGGAACAAATATAAGGATGTAGGTTGTAAATGTAATTCTGATGGTGTTTAGGCCAGCAGAGAAGGCTTTGCTGGCCCTGAGGGTCCACCACTGCAAATCAGTGATCTCATCTGACAAACAAATAAACAAGGGATCTTAAATAGTCGCTAATATTGGATGTCCCATTCATTTTCAGTAATTAGGTATTCTGTAATTAATACTGACACAATCAAATAAATCTAAGTGCCATTTAGTCCCTTTTTGTATTTGTCAAAGTCTAACATGTGTGATTGCCTACATATAGGTTACACCTCTGTATTCCACTTTAAAACACAGCTTACATTTGGGCCTCTAAAGCCTAATGATACCTGTTTCAGACAGGAATACCTGCGTTCTACAGGCAATGCACTCGTATAGTAGACTATATAGTAAACTCAATATAACAATAAAATGAACAACTTTCAGACGCTACTGGGCTTGTTTCCTTCTGGTGGTGATCCGGATTGTGATCTGGACCCAGATATTTTTTAGGGGGAAAATAATAATAATATTAAGCTTCCCCTTTAAGACGTGTCCATGGCGTTACGTTCACCTCTGCACCCATACACAAGATCTGCTATGTTCAGAATGTTCATTCACTCCCTCCCTCCCTCCTCGCTACATAGTAAATTTAGATATAGTGGACTATATAGTAAACTCAATATAACAAAAAAATTAACAGCTTTCGTACACTACTGGGCTTGTTTTCGCGGTGCGGTTAATGACGTCATCATGGTGAGACAGTAAAACGTCACAGAGTAATGGTGGCAAAAAATGAATACCTACATGATATACATATATATACATATATACATGAATACCTAAATATAACTATCCTAAGGTAGTTTATGTTGTGATGTGAAGCCCTCCTCTCACTGCTCCATTGGTTGCGCATTGCATTATGGGATATATTGGCTATTGTAGTGACCATCCATTGTACACTACTTTTTAAAATGCATTGTGGGATATTTTGAGTGTACTGTGTAGTGAATTAAATTTTCAGTTAAGATTTTGAACGGTACTACAAAATGGCTGATTCACTATATAATACACTACATGGGGAATGAGTGAACATTTCAAACACAGCAATAGCATGTGATGGTTGACATTATTTCATCTGAAGACGCCAAGAAAAAGTAGGCAAACTGTGCGGTTTATGAACGGCTTTTGGTGACATTTTCAGGAAAGGTGTGTAATGGCACGGGGACAGAGTACCGGCAGACAAGCAAAGGATGCCTTGCGAGGCGCGTTACCCACACAGTATGTAAACACACAGCACTGGACAATGTTTAATCTTATTACCTCCGCCAAGAGAAGGAAGTATTGTTTTTGCCGGTGTCGTGGCAAAAAGTGATTGAGGGTGGTGTGATCAGCTGCCAAAAAGTGATCACTGGCTGCAGGAGCTGGGAGCGCCCGCTTGTTCAAGGTGTACTGCCAGGTCTCAGTCCACCTACAATGTGTCTGTAAATGTTTTGAGGCTTTATCGCATCTGAA
This sequence comes from Pholidichthys leucotaenia, assembly GCA_020510985.1. Taxonomy (NCBI): domain Eukaryota; kingdom Metazoa; phylum Chordata; class Actinopteri; order Cichliformes; family Pholidichthyidae; genus Pholidichthys; species Pholidichthys leucotaenia. The sequence goes on from CM035846.1 coordinate 171,174,303, forward strand.
ATAAAAATTATAGTGTTGGCCAAAGTGTTTGCAGTTTGGATAACAACATATAGCATTTATGAAATTGCAATTGATTCCAATATTTATGTGCAAAAACCTCATTGTTGTTTAGAAGCTACACTGTAATTATCCATTGTTGAAGCACAGCATATGTATTTATACAGTATCTACATATATCCAGTCAATCTATGTATTTTTCCATGTAACCTTGTGACTGCATTATTTTAGTTGCTTTTAATCCTACATCAAGATTGTCTCCGGTTCAAAATGCATCATAAGTGTTAAATATATCTTATTATACCTAACTCAGTACTGTATATAAGTAGATATATATGTATGTAATAAATGTTGCCTCTTTGAGGCGCTTGAGGCGAGGTTGTGTGATTTGGAATCCCAGCTCCACTGCATTGAAACACCGTCTGCGCCAGTTAATAATGATGGACGTCCCTTAGCTGCAGCGGAGCACCCTAGCATAGGGCGGCCTGCTAGCCATCCCTCGGCTTCGACCTTTCCTGAGCAGCCAGGAGAGAATGGGTGGGTGACGGTGAGAAGGAAGCATAGTCATAAGCCCCTGGTTCACCACCAACCTGTTCATGTTTCTAATTGCTTTTCCCCACTCAGCGACACACCCGCTGACATAAAAACTCTAATCATTGGCGACTCTGTAGTCAGAAACGTGAACCTATAGACTCCAGCGGCCATAGTCAAATGCACTCCCGGGGCCAGAGCAGGCAACATAGAGTTAAATTTGAAAATGCTGGCTAAAAGTAACTATAAATACTCCACAATTGTTATCCACGCTGGCATTAACGACATCCGACTCCGGCAGTCGGAAGTCACAAAACTTAATGTGGAATCAGTGTGTGACTTTGCAAAAACAATGTCTGCCTCTCTAGTATTCTCTGGGCCCCTTCCCAATCTGACCAGTGATGACATGTTTAGCCACATGTTATCCTTCAAACGCTGGCTGTTTGTGTTGTATCCTGCAAACAATGTGGGCTACATAGACAATTGGAACTCATTTTGGGGAAAACCTGGTCTTATTAGATGAGACGGTGTCCATCCCACTTTGGATGGTGTGTCTCTTTTATCTAACAATCTGGCATCATTTTTATCCTAATTTCCAAAACCTTGACAACTCAGAGTTGGAACCAGGAAGCAGAGTCGCAGTCTTACACGCCTCTCTGCAGATCCTCTTCATCCGCCACCCCTCAGTTTAGCCCCTGTCTTCCCCATCAGAGAATCACTGTCTGCTCCCTCCAAAGTAAATAAAAATATAATATATAAGCATCCCAAAGTGATTAAACAAAAAGTTGGTAAAACTCAAATTAAACATGAAGCCTCTAAATTGAATGATTTGGCCTCTGTTCCTCCTCATAATTTAGAAATTAAATGCAGTTTATTAAATATTAGGTCTCTAACTCCCAAGTCTCTGCTAGTCCATGATCTATTAATTGATCATCAGATTGATTTAATATCCCTTACAGAGACTTGGCTAGGGCAACCGGATTATGTTGGTTTAAATGAATCAAGTCCCTCTGGTTATTTAAACTGTCAAAATCCCAGAAGTTCTGGTCGTGGAGGAGGAGTAGCAACAATAAATCATTCCAAATTATTAGTTAATGCAAAGCAAAAAATATGTTATAATTCCTTTGAAGGACTGGTCCTCAGTATTGGGCATTTTAGCAATTTTAGGCTAAACCCAATTTTATTTGTCATAGTTTATCGTCCTCCTTCAGCCTACTCAAGAGTTTTTATCCAAATTTGCTGAATTCTTAGCTGATTTATTGCTGAAATCAGATAGAATAATTATAGTAGGAGACTTAAATATACATGTAGATGTAGATAGTGATTGCCTTAATATGGCATTTAATTCAATATTAGACTCGATGGGGTTTTCTCAGAAAGTAGGAAGTTCTACCCATTATCTCCACCACATGTTGGACCTTGTTCTGACATATGGCATAGAAACAGAAAATCTGGTAGTGTCTTCTCATAGCCCTGTACTGTCAGACCATTGTCTGTTAACCTTTGATTTTACTATTTCTGACTATTTGGCTCCTAAAGAAAAATATTACTACAGTAGTTGCCTCTCAGATGATGCTGTTACCAAATTTATGCAGACTGTTTCCTCTATGCCATGTGTCAACACAACGGAGATAAGCTATGGAGAGCTTGCTCCTTCTGTAATTGATAGCATGATAGATAGTGTTACAGCTTCTCTGCATCAGACTCTAGACATGGTGGCCCCTTTAAAAAAGAAAAAGTCTAATCAGAGATTTTTAACTCCTTGGTTCAACACAGAAACTCATAGGTTAACCATTTAACTGCCCTAGATGCCATGTGGTGCCTGGGGCAATGCAAGGCAACTCAAGCCCCCCCCCCCCCCGCAGTGGTCAAGAGTGGTAAAAAATTTTATTAATAAAATAGTTCAGATTTCCAAGGCTATAACTTAAACGTTACAAGAGAAAATGGCTTACTGTCAATTAGAAAGATGTAGAATATGATCCAAAGTTTCAGATAGGAATAAATTTACGCATCTAATTTGCATAATGTCGCGGCAGCTATATAAATTACATAACTCAGTCAAAAGTGGATTTTGAACACATTTACATACAGAATGGTCTGGTTTTTTTGATGCCGATTTGTCTACAGGGGTATGTTTTTAACTAATCTTCAAAGTATATGAACCAGAAAATCAATAAAATGTCAAAAAAACATATTTCTCTCTTACCTGTTACTAGGAGGGGGGGCTCGCCCACCCACGTGACCGGTCCGTTTTCGTCCATCGTAGCCGATGTTTCTGTTTGCTCAGCCATTTACACCGTGTACCACATCTACAAACTCTTATGATTACACCACGTGAATTTTGTTTGTATTACATGGCTATTTTTTCTGTTCGGTGCATTTTTCCTGTGGGAATCCATGCCACCTGTGGGCGCCGCCATCTTGGTATGGGGAGGTCAGTTTTTTGTTGCATCGACCTCGATGTAACATGTTTACTTAGTAATTTACACCTGTGTACCACATCTACAAACTCTTATGATTATCCCACGTGAATTTCGTTTGTATTACGCGGCTATTTTTCCCATTTCATGCAGTTTCCGTCATCATCGCTGCCGTGATGATCGATCGTGAAGGAATACACATTGGTGTGTGACCTCAAAGCAGAAACAGGAAGAATAATAATGAGGATTTCTCCTTCTTTGCTATATTCCATGTCAGCCATGATTCCTTCGTCGTGTGTCTGTCACCTTCTAAACTGTCAGATCAATAGAGATTAGTACAAATTCTCAGTATAGCCGGGGGACGTCAATAAGTTGACACGTGCAGTTGCTGCGCTGTGCCACTGGGGGCGCATGACCCGTCCATTTAATCTAGGCAGTTAAAGGGTTAAAACAGAAGACTCGTCAATTAGAAAGAAAATGACGTTCAACTAAATTAGATGAAATCTATTTAGCTTGGAGAAATCATCTTTTAATTTATAAAAAATCTCTTAGAAAAGCTAGAACAAGTTATTATTCTGCATTAATAGAGGAAAACAACAATAATCCCAGGTTTCTTTTCAGCACTATAGCCAGGCTGACAGAGTCAGGACTCTGTCAATCCTACCATTCCCTTAGAACTTACTAGTCAGGACTTTATGAACTTTTTCAATGATAAAATTTCATCTGTCAGAGATAAAATCAGTCAGATTCTTCCCATCGTTAACTTAAATACAGTAACTACTACAACTCCTTCAATTGATATCTGTTGGGATGAGTTTACTCCAATTGACCTTTTAGAGTTAGATAAAATAATGTCCTCATCCAAGCCTTCAACTTGTCTTTTAGACCCTATTCCTACCAGGTTATTTAAAGAAGTCTTCCCATTTATTGGTAGCTCTGTTCTTCAAATAATCAATTCTTCACTAACATGAGGCCATGTACCACAGGCTTTTAAAACTGCTGTAATTAAACCCTTACTCAAAAAGCCAAGGCTGGATCCAGGAGTTTTAGCTAATTATAGACCAATCTCTAATCTGCCTTTCATTTCAAACGTTAGGTGACATTATTAGAAAGCACTGTATACATTTTCATTGTTATGCAGATGACACACAATTATACATGTCAATGAAGCCAGATGATAGTAATCAATTAGCCAAGTTAGAAGCCTGACTTAAGGAAATCAAAGCTTGGATGACTTGTAATTTCCTGCTATTAAATTCAGATAAGACTGAAGTCATTCTTGTTGGACCAAAAAACCTTAGAAATACCTTTCCAAATCAAACTCTTAGTTTGGATGCAGTTACTCTTTCTCTTAATAGTTCTGTGAGGAACCTTTTTTTTTTTTTTTTTTGGACTTATTTTGTACCCGTAGGTAGATTTGTTCTGCAGTCCGGTGACAAGCCACCAGCTGCCGGTCGCTACGTGCGCAAGCGCCCCTTAACTCCCTAACCTGCATGTTTTGGCATGTGGGAGGAAACCGGAGAAATCCCGGAGTAAACCCACGCAAACACGGGGAGAACATGCAAACTCCACACAGATCACTGTTGGCCGGGGGCAGGGATCGAACCCACGATCCCCGCAATCCCCCGGCCGAGGGTAAAACTGTGCTGCCGCGGTGCTAACCACTGCGCCACCGTGCAGCCCGTGAACCCCAGAACCTTGGAGTTATTTTTGATCAAGATCTGTTTTTTAATTCACATATTAAATTTGTTTCTAAGACTGCCTTCTATAATTTGCGTAATATTGCCAAGATTAGGAGCATCTTGTCTCAGAGTGATGCTGAGAAACTGATCCACGCTTTTGTTAGCTCTAGATTACATTATTGTAACTCTTTATTATCAGGTTGTCCTAAAACATCTTTAAAAAGTCTTCATCTGATCCAAAATACTGCAGCAAGAGTTTTAACAGGTACTAGAAAGAGAGATCATATCTCTCTGGTTCTGGCCTCCCTTCATTGGCTTCCCATAGAGTTTAGAATTAAGTTTAAAATCCTTCTTCTCACTTACAAAGCTCTAAATAATCAGGCCCCTTTTTATTTAAAACATCTTATACTACCCTATTATCCTAACAGAGCACTATGCTGCTAAAAATGCAGGATTACTTGTAATAGCTAGAATCTCCAAAAGTTCAATGGGAGGCAGAGCCTTCAGTTATCAAGCTCCTCTCCTGTGGAACCAGCTACCAATCTGGATTCGGGAGTCAGACTCGATCTCTGTTTTTAAGAATAGTGTTAAAACCTTCCTTTTTGATACAGCCTACAATTAGGGAGGGATCATGTGCCTCTGAACCCTCCCTTAGTTATGCTGCTAATAGGTTTAGGCAGCTGGGCTAATGCACTGGGCTTCACTCCTTTCTTCACTCTCAATGAAATATTTTTGCTGGTCATTAACATCTGTTTGTTCTCTGCCATAGACTGAGTCCCCGTCGTGCTGTTTGCTCTCTACATGTCTGTTCTTTTCATCTTTTCTATCCCCTCACCCCCCCAGCCAGTCGCAGCAGATGACTGCCCCTCCCTGAGCCTGGTTCTGCTGGAGGTTTCTTCCTGTTAAAAGGGAGTTTTTCCTCTCCACCGTCACCAAGTGCTTGCTCACAGGGGATCGCCTGATTGCTGGGGTCTTTCTGCAATTGTGGGGTTTCCCCTACAGTTGAAAGTGCTATGAGATGACTGTTGTTGTGAAATGGCGCTAGATAAATAAAGTTGAATTGAATTGTATACCTGTTGAAATATATATTTTATGGCTAATATAACGCCATAACTACAATACGGCACCTGGTGATCAATTTTTGTCAGCTGATCACTTTTTGCCACGACACCGGCATTGCTTTGTCTGTCTGTATCTTAGCAACATTACTCCAAAATTTAGTAATGGATTTTGATGAAATTTTTGGGAAAGGTGTGTAATGGCATGAGGAACAAATGATTACATTTTTGTGGTGATCCAGATCACCACCTTGATCCAGGAGGTTTTAAGAAAAATCAGTATCAACTTGCTTAAATTTTACTTTTGCTGGTATACCAGAATTTCTGTAGCCAAGTTACTGAATACTATTTATTTGTTATTTCAATAAATCTTATAGAAGAAAACTTGAATTAGTATGTTTCATCAATATCAAATGCAGAAATGTTGGATTTATAAAACTGCTGCATTTCTAGCAATGTCATTTGGTGGAAATGAGCTGCCTGGTGGAGGTCTGTGCTCTGAGTGCTTTTCTAGTTTTTTTAGGTTATGTGGTTTTTTGCTATTCTTCTCTAGCTCAGGAAATATTTTACTTATTGAGGTTTACTTTTTATTCATATGATATGATTTAGAAGAAAAACCTCAAATTTATGAGAATCAAGTCTCAAATGCACATTAAAAAATATAACACTGCAAAATTATGAAGAGAAAAAGGTGCATGTTGTGGTCTATATTAATCATATATCCCATAACCTACATACGTTTAAGCATGTGAGAGTGTTTAGTGATTACATATGTAAAGCGACTTCACACCTCAGAACAGGACAAAGGGTCTCAACCGCCAGTGAAGATCAAAGAGCATCCCAGGCGCTTCGGTGGAGACCGGATGGGTTGCCCTGACCCCCCAGGGCCAGGTGGAGGAGTACGAAGACAAAATTCAATTCAATTCAACTTTATTTATATAGCGCCATTTCACAACAACAGTCATCTCATAGCACTATCAACTGTAGGGGGGAACCCCCACAGTTGCAGAAAGACCCCAGCAATCAGGTGATCCCCTGTGAGCAAGCACTTGGCGACGGTGGAGAGGAAAAACTCCCTTTTAACAGGAAGAAACCTCCAGCAGAACCAGGCTCAGGGAGGGGCAGTCATCTGCTGCGACTGGCTGGGGGGTGAGGGGACAGAGAAGATGAAAAGAACAGACATGTAGAGAGCAAACAGCACGATGGGGACTCAATCTATGGGAGAGAACAAACAAATGTTAATGACCAGCAAAAAAAAAATATTTCATAGAGAGTGAGGAAAGGAGTGAGGCCCAGTGCATTACTGGAGGTCCCCCGGCTGACTAAACCTATTAGCAGCATAACTAAGGGAGGGTTCAGAAACACATGATCCCTCCCTAATTGTAGGCTATATCAAAAAGGTAGGTTTTAACCCTAATCTTAAAAACAGAGATCGAGTCTGACTCCCGAATCCAGATTGGCAGCTGATTCCACAGGAGAGGAGCTTGATAACTGAAGGCTCTGCCTCCCATCGTACTTTTGGAGATTCTAGGTATTACAAGTAGTCCTGCATTTTGGGAGCGTAGTGCTCTGTTAGGATAATACGGTAGTATCAGATCTTTTAAATAAAAAGGAGCCTGATTGTTTAGAGCTTTGTAAGTAAGAAGAAGGATTTTAAACTTAATTCTAAACTCTATGGGAAGCCAATGAAGGGAGGCCAGAACCGGAGAGATATGATCTCTCTTTCTAGTACCTGTTAAAACTCTTGCTGCAGCATTTTGGATCAGCTGAAAAGATGTTTTAGGACAACCTGATAATAAAGAATTACAATAATCTAATCTCGAGCTAACAAAAGCGTGGATCAGTTTCTCAGCATCACTCTGAGACAAGATGCTCCTAATCTTGGCAATATTACGCAAATGATAGAAGGCAGTCTCAGAAACAAATTTAATATGTGAATTGAAGGACAAATCCTCATCAAAAATAACTCCAAGGTTCCTCACAGAGCTATTAAGAGAAAGAGTAACTGCATCCAAACTGAAAGTTTGATTTGGAAAGGAATTTCTAAGGTTTTTTGGACCAACAAGAATGACTTCAGTCTTATCTGAATTTAATAGCAGGAAATTACAAGTCATCCAAGCTTTGATTTCCTTAAGACAGGCTTCTAACTTGGTTAATTGATTACTATCATCTGGCTTCATTGACAGGTATAATTGTGTGTCATCTGCATAACAATGAAAATGTATACAGTGCTTTCTAATAATGTTGCCTAACAGAAGCATATATAAACTAAAAAGAGTAGGGCCTAGCACAGATCCCTGTGGAACTCCATGACTAAGCTTTGAGTTGAAAGAAAACTCATTATTTACATGAACAAACTGGAACCTATCAGATAAATAAGAATCTAAACCACTGCAACGAAGTTCCATTAAGTCCAACATAGTGTTCTAATCTATCAAGTAGAATATTATGATTGATAGTATCAAAAGCTGCACTAAGGTCTAAAAGGACAAGTACAGAAACTAGTCCATTATCAGATGCAATGAGGAGGTCGTTAGTGACCTTCGCTAAGGCTGTTTCAGTACTATGATGGATTCTAAACCCAGATTGAAACTCTTCAAGTAAACCATTTCCCTGCAGGTGGTCGAATAATTGCGTAGCAACAACTCTTTCTAAGATTTTTGAAATGAAAGGGAGATTAGAGATTGGTCTATAGTTAGCTAAAGCTCCTGGATCTAGCGTTGGCTTTTTGAGTAAGGGTTTAATTACAGCTGTTTTAAAAGCCTGCGGTACATGGCCTAAAGTTAATGAAGAATTGATTATATGAAGAATAAAGCTACCAATAAGTGGGAAGACTTCTTTAAATAACCTAGTAGGAATAGGGTCTAAAAGACAAGTTGAAGGTTTGGATGAGGAAACTATTTTGTTTAACTCACAAAGGTCGATTGGAGTAAACTCATCAAGACAGACATCAAAAGAAGGAGTTGTAGTAGTTACAGTATTTAAGTTAACTGTGGGAAGAATCTGATTGATTTTATCTCTGATGGATGAAATTTTATTATTGAAAAAGTTCATAAAGTCCTGACTAGTAAGCTCTAAGGGGATGCTAGGATTGACAGAGTCCTGACTCTTTGTCAACCTGGCTACAGTACTGAAAAGAAACCTGGGATTATTCTTGTTCTCTTCTATTAATGCAGAGTAATAACTCGTTCTAGCTTTTCTAAGAGATTTTTTATAAATTAAAAGATGATTTCTCCAAGCTAAATAGATTTCATCTAAATTAGTAGAGCGCCATTTTCTTTCTAATTGACGAGTCTTCTGTTTTAAGCTACGAGTTTCTGTGTTGAACCAAGGAGTTAGAAATCTCTGATTAGACTTTTTCTTTTTGAAGGGGGCCACCAAGTCTAGAGCCTGATGCAGAGAAGCTGAAACACTATCCACCATGTTATCAATTACAGAAGGAGCAAGCTGTCTATAGCTTATTTCCGTTGTGTTGACACATGGCATAGAGGAAACAATCTGCATAAATTTGGAAACAGCATCATCTGAGAGGCATCATACTGTAATAATATTTTTCTTTAGGAGCCAAATAGTCAGAAATGGTAAAATCAAAGGTTAACAGACAATGGTCTGACAGTACAGGGTTATGAGGAGACACTACAAGATTTTCTATTTCTATGCCATATGTCAGAACAAGGTCCAATGTATGGTGGAGGTAATGAGTAGAATTTCCTACTTTCTGAGAAAACCCAATCGAGTCTAATATTGAATTAAATGCCACATTAAGGCAGTCACTATCTACATCCACATGTATATTAAAGTCCCCTACTATAATTATTCTATCAGATTTCAGCACTAAATCAGCTAAGAAATCAGCAAATTCGGATAAAAATTCTGAGTAGGTTGATGGGGGACGATAAACTATGGCAAATAAAATTGGGTTTAACCTAAAATTGCTAAAGTGCCCAATACTGAGGACCAGGCCCTCAAAGGAATTATAACATGTTTTTTGCTTTACATTAACTAGTAATTTGGAATGGTAAATTGTTGCTACTCCTCCTCCACGACCAGAACTTCTGGGATTTTGACAGTTTAAATAACCAGAGGGAGTTGATTCATTTAAACCAACATAATCCTCTTGTCCTAACCAAGTCTCTGTAAGGGAAATTAAATCAATCTGATGATCAATTAACAGATCATGGACTAACAGAGACTTGGGAGTTAGAGACCTAATATTTAGTAAACCACATTTAATTTTTAAATTATGAGGAGGAACAGAGGCCAAATCATTCAATTTAGAGGCTTTATGTTCAATTTGAGTTTTACCAATGTTTTGCTTTATCACTTTGGGATGCTTATGCATTTTATTTTTATTTACTTTGGAGGGAGCAGACAACGATTCTCTGATGGGGAAGACAGGGGCTAAGCTGCGGGGTGGCGGATGAAGAGGAGCTGCAGAGAGGCGTGTAAGACTGCGACTCTGCTTCCTGGTCCCAACTCTGAGTAGTCATGGTTTTGGAAATTTGGATAAAAAAGATGCCAGATTGTTAGATAAATGAGAAGCACCATCCAAAGTGGGATGAATGCTGTCTCGTCTCATAAGACCAGGTTTTCCCCAAAAAGAGCTCCAATTGTCAATGTAGCCCACGTCATTTTTAGGACACCACACAGACAGCCAGCGGTTCAAGGATGACGAGCGACTAAACATGTCATCACTGGTCAGATTGGGGAGGGGCCCAGAGAATACTACAGTGGCAGACATCGTTTTTGCAAAGTCACACACCGATTCTACATCAAGTTTGGTGACTTCCGACTGCCGGAGACGGATGTCATTAATGCCGGCGTGAATAACAATTGTGGAGTATTTACAGTTACTTTTAGCCAGCATTTTCAGATTTGACTCGATGTCGCCTGCTCTGGCCCCAGGAATGCATTTGACTATGACCGCTGGAGTCTCTAGGTTCACGTTTCTGACTACAGAGTCGCCAATGATCAGAGTTTTTTCCTCAGCGGGTGTGTCGCTGAGCGGGGAAAAATGATTAGAAACGTGAACAGGTTGGTGGTGAACCGGGGCTTTGCGACTAGGCTTCCTTCTCACCGTCACCCACCCAGTCTCCTCGCTGCTGAGGAGAGCCGGAGGACCGCTGACAGGGGGGCCTAAGCTAGCTAGCTCCGCTGCAGCTAATGGGCGTCCGTCGAGATTAACTGGCGCAGACGGTGTTTCAATGCAGCGGAGCCGGGATTCCAAATCAGACAACCTCGCCTCGAGCGCCTCAAAAAGACAACATTTATTACATTTACCGTTATCGCTAAAAGAGGCAGAGGTGTAGCTAAACATCTGACAGAGAGAGCACACCAGAGGAGAGGAAAGAGAGCTAGTAGCCATAGCTAATAGCTGGAGAGCAACCACACAGGCAGACAGCAAAACAGGAAGTGACAATACGTTACGTTACCACAAGGAAGTGACGATCCTCAGTCCCCAGAAGGGATTAAGATAGTGAGGGATGTCAGCTTTTGATATGCATGTCTTTTGTTATGTGCGAGTATAAGTTCGTAGAGCCGAAGGTGTTCGCTCTCTTACTTCTTCTGCTGCTGCACCTAGATGAGACTTGTTAGAGGAGCTGATAATAAACTTTGGTTTATGAATCACATCGCCTCGTTATTTCAAGCTCCTCTACACTGGTGACCCTGACGCGAGAATGGACCAGAGGCGTTCCCCCGCGATCGACTCATCTGTGGCGACCCAGGCAGACGCCGGCGCCCATGCAGACAGGGGAACAGATGGACGACGTTCCCCCACGGCAGAAGTGATAGAGAGGGCTCAACCGAGCACCAGCGCCGCGGAGAGAGCCGAAGCAAGGCACTCTCACCCTGCGGACACATCAGTGACGGTCCACACAAACGCCGTCACCGTCAAGCTGCCAGACTTCTGGCAGGAAGACCCCGCCTCGTGGTTTCAGCAAGCTGAAGCCCAGTTTGCACTTGCGGGCATCACGGCTGACGATACAAAGTTCTATCACATTGTCGCCAAACTCGACGCCGCCACTTCGAGATGTGCGCGGAGCATAATCCAGCAGCCGCCGGCCCAGGACAAATATAAAGAACTGAAAGCGACCATCGTGGCAAATTACGTCCCCTCAGCCGAGGAGAGAGCCGAGAGGATCCTGGCGGTCTACGGCCACAGAGGATGCAGACCCAAGGCCCTCATGGAGGACTTGCTGCAACTTAAAGAAGAGGACAATGACAACTTCTTCTTCCAATTCATATTCCTCAGTACGCTGCCACCACACATGAGAGGGACGCTTGCCAACATGCGATGCAGCACCCAGCAAGACTTCCGCACGCTGGCTCACGAAGCTCAACGGCTCGTCAACGCCTGCAAGGAGCAGACACCCACAGCAGCATCAGCAGACCTCAACGCTGATGTCCGGAGCCACGAGGAGCCACAAACCACCGAGCAGAATCAGCCCGCGGTGACAGCAACACGGCCAAGACGTAACAGACGGAGCGACGTTTGTTATTACCACCACCGCTTCGCCGAGAAGGCTTACAAATGCGCTCCCCCCTGCAAATTCACGATTTCGGGAAAACGCCAAAGCCGAGAGCCGTTAACAGCGGCGGTTCTCGGCGAAAAAAGCAAGCTTTTATATGTGACGGACGGACACACCAGCAAGCAGTTCCTTATCGACACGGGAGCTCAACTAAGTTTTGTCATGCCCTCCCAAGCAGACCGGACCATGGGCCCCCGGGGCAATGGAGCGGTGGCAGCCAACGGCTCCATCATCGACACTTTTGGCGAAAAGAGCCTGCCCCTCTGCATCCACGGCCGCAACTACAGATGGACATTTGTTGTAGCGGCGGTGAGTTTTAACTTGTTGGGCGCAGATTTTTTGTGTGCACATGGGTTATTAGTTGATCTAGCGAACAGACGCTTGGTTAGTGCACTGTCCTTTGCTTCTATTCCCTGCTCAGCTCGAATTTCTCCACCACCTGTGCAGGCCAGCGTCACCACAGCAGGAGGTAAGTTTGATCAACTCCTCACCCAATTTCCAGCACTCACAATTCCCAAATTCTCAGCCACAGTGGCTAAACACGGGGTCGAACACTTTATTCCCACAACGGGCCCACCCGTATTCGCCAAAGCTCGGCGCTTAGACGCGACCAAGCTCGCCATAGCTCGGGACGAGTTTACCACCCTTGAAAAATTAGGCATTATCAGACGCTCGAAAAGCCCCTGGGAGTCACCACTTCACATGGTCCCGAAATCCGACGGTTCTTGGAGGCCGTGCGGCGATTACCGCAGATTAAACAATGCGACAGCGCATGACCGCTACCCAGTTCCTCACATTCAAGACTTTTCACTACATCTGGCGGGTGCGCGCATTTTTTCAAAAATAGACCTAGTCCGCGGTTATCATCAAGTCCCAGTTCGAGCAGAGGACATTCCTAAAACAGCTGTAATAACCCCCTTCGGTCTTTTTGAATTTTTGCGGATGCCTTTCGGCCTCAAAGGTGCTGCTCAAACCTTTCAGCGGATGATGGACGCAGTATTACGCGACCTCCCTTTCGTGTTCGTCTACCTCGACGATATGCTGGTAGCCAGCTCGTCTGAGGAAGAACACGAGCAGCATCTCACTATGGTTTTTCAGAGACTAGAAGAGCACGGGTTAATAATCAATCCAGCCAAATGCAAATTCAGCATGTCACAAATTGATTTTTTGGGACACAGAGTTTCTCCGAAGGGGGCAGTCCCACTGCCAGACAAAGTTCACGCAGTAAAACGTTTCCCACGGCCACAAACGGTCAAATCGCTGCAAGAATTTTTGGGAATGGTTAATTTTTACAACCGTTTCCTCCCCCACGCAGCTCAGCTCATGCAGCCCCTATATGACGCGCTCAGAAAACAAAAACCTTCCAACGCGGTCAAATGGACCCCGGAGCGCGAACGCGCCTTCGCGGAAGTAAAAAGTGCCCTAGCTAATGCCACATTGTTGGTTCACCCCGATCCCTCGGCCCGCATTGCGCTAACCACAGACGCTTCAGACCTGGCCATAGGGGCAGTTGTAGAACAACACGTCAGCGGAATCTGGCAACCTTTGGCATTCTTCAGCAAATCGCTAAACCAAACTGAGCGTAAATACAGCACTTTTGACAGAGAGCTGCTAGCACTTCATTTATCCATCCGCCACTTCCAGTTCTGGTTGGAAGGGCGGCGTTTCACGGCTTTTGTAGACCACAAACCGCTCACCTTTGTGATGGCTAAAATTTCCGAACCGTGGTCAGGCAGGCAGCAAAGACAGCTAGCTGCGATTTCAGAGTTCACCACAGACATTCGACATGTGGCAGGCAAACTTAACGTGGTAGCAGACTGCCTCTCTCGCACTGTGACATCGCCAGAGCGCGAGGAGACAGATTATACTACCTCAGCAGAACTCTTCGCCAACGCGGACACATACGCAGCACCAATCCACGCAGGGATAGATTATGCAGCCATGGAAGAGGAGCAAAGTAGTGACGCGGACGTGCGCGCACTCCTGTCTGGACCAACAGGGTTAAGGCTGGAGGAAAGGGGTTTACGCGACGGTGTGCCCCCCCTAATATGCGACATCTCAACCGGCCGACCTCACCCGCTAGTCCCAGCTGCATGGCGCCGCCGTATTTTCGACTCGATTCACTCTCTCGCGCACCCAGGTGTGCGCGCTTCGGTTAAAATGGTCGCCGAAAAGTTTGTGTGGCCTGGCTTGCGCAAAAACGTAAAAGAATGGGCAAAGACTTGCATTTCTTGTCAGCGCGCCAAAGTACACAAACACACAAAAGCCCCTCTGGAGCCTTTTCGAATCCCTGCTAGAAGGTTCGACCACGTTCATGTCGACCTCGTGGGGCCGCTACCTTCCTCCCAAGGTTTCACACATCTGTTAACAATGATAGACCGCACCACGCGCTGGCCGGAGGCAGTCCCTCTGGCGTCAACCACAGCGGAGGAAGTCACTCGCGTTTTTTTGACAAACTGGGTGGCACGTTTCGGCGTTCCATCGGACATCACATCCGATAGGGGGCCTCAATTTGTCTTGGAGCTTTGGTCAGCCATGTCCAGCAGCTTAGGGGCGACAATTCACCGCACCACCGCTTATCACCCTCAGGCTAATGGGTTATGCGAGCATTTTCACAGATCTTTAAAGGCTGCCCTCAGAGCCTCACTAACGGATACAAATTGGGTAAATAAACTTCCCTGGGTTTTACTGGGGTTGCGTGCTGCGCCCAAAGAGGATCTAGACGCCTCCCCAGCAGAATTAGTTTTTGCACAACCTCTCAGGCTCCCAGGTGAATTTTTACCAGAGAACCCAGAGCCAGGGCATCTTCCTGCCCCGAGGTTTTTAGGCAGCAACGGACCGGACTCTCTCCCCGGACCGGCACATCACTCTTTTCCACGGGTTTTTGTCCCCCAAGCTTTAAAAAACGCTGAATTCGTTTTTGTTAGGCATGAAGCTTTAAAACCAACCTTCCGCCCACCATACGATGGGCCATTCAGAGTGCTGGAACCTGGTGATAAACATTTTGTGCTTGATTTTGGGGATAGGAAAGAAACAGTCAGCATTGACAGACTTAAACCTGCCTTCTTGTTGAGAGACGAGCCTGCACGGTTGGCGAGAGCACCTCGGCGGGGTAGACCCCCCAAGAGAAAAGACTCAGCCCCCCTGCAGGGAACAAAGAATCACTCTCCTCCCCAAGCTGCAGATTCTTTACAGGAAGGTCCCACCGGGACGCCCAAGCGGACCCACAGCAGATTCGGGAGAAGATTAAAACCCAGACGGCACAGGGACTGATGCAAACTACTCAACAGTTGTTCACTAATTGTGCTGTAACAGTTTAGGACTGACTTGTGATATTACTACACTGTTATGATTACCACTGAACTCTCTTAGGAGCATGGCTGCTGGAAAGTTTCTTCTGTGTCAAGAGGTGTAGCAGTTAGTATGTCATAATAATTATCTTAAACTGTGAATTTTTCTATTGTCCCTTTCTTAGTCGTATGGGGGGGGGGGCTGTGGTCTATATTAATCATATATCCCATAACCTACATATGTTTAAGCATGTGAGAGTGTTTAGTGATTACATATGTAAAGCGACTTCACACCTCAGAACAGGACAAAGGGTCTCAACCGCCAGTGAAGATCAAAGAGCATCCCAGGCGTTGCGGTGGAGACCGGATGGGTTGCCCTGACCCCCCAGGGCCAGGTGGAGGAGTACGGAGACAAAAGAAGGGCTTAAGATAGTGAGGGATGTCAGCTTTTGATATGCATGTCTTTTGTTATGTGCGAGTATAAGTTCGTAGAGCCAAAGGTGTTCGCTCTCTTACTTCTTCTGCTGCTGCACCTAGATGAGACTTGTTAGAGGAGCTGATAATAAACTTTGGTTTATGAATCACATTGCCTCGTTATTTCAAGCTCCTCTACACATGTAAAAAAAAAGATGGTCCTTTTTATGTGATTATCTAAACTGTAGAATTTACAGAAATGTATATTGTGATACTGTATATATAGTTATCGTGATATAAGATTATTTATATTGTGATATGAAATCTTGGTCATATCACACAGCCCTAATTTCAGGAGTCACAAACATCCAGTTAAACTTTTCCTTCATAACCAGATTAACTTACATTACATGAGCTACAGTTATCCTTTCAAATATGTTTTAAATGGTGAGTATATTTAAGAATTGTGTTAGAACATGGGTTGGCAATCTGTAGATGTGGAACCAAATGCAGCTTTTTCCCTACAAGCTGTGGGCCCTGGGACTTTACACCCATAAACCTATGAGAAAAAGCTGAAAAATTAAAAACCAATTGCAAACCTAAGAAAATTAGTATATTTCAAAGAAAAATGGCCTCTTACTAATGTTGACAGTGTGGTGACCCACCACAATCTACAGGGACATTCATCCTCACACTCAAAAGGTCCAGAAGAAGCAGAGGACCATTCACATACGAACAGAGAACCCCTAGGGCGACAACCAGAACAATGGACTATTGTTTATACATCCCCGGATCAAATGGTATTCACTTATAAAGTGCTTTTATTCTCATCTCTTGATGACCAAAGCGCTTTACAGATCCTGCTATCCACCCATTCACACACACATTCACACACTGATGGCGGCATGCTACCCAACATGGCGCTTCCAGACACACCAGGAGCAATTGGGGTGAAGTGTCTTGCCCAGGGACACAACGGCAGGATATCTGGGGAGAGCGGGATTCGAACCGCCAACCATGCGGTTATTGGACGACCCGCTCTACCTCCTGAGCCACTGCCGCCCCCATTAAGGATTAAGGACGAGACGTCCGGGCGCCAGTTGGTCAAGCTAATCATATGTATTGACTGATATGTATATCAATATGCTAATGTGCCATGCATTCTCTCCGTTTGTATAACATGTATAAAAGAGCTTGCTATACATACCTCAAGACGGCAACACGATACAGCACAGACAGCACAGCACTGTAACGCACGGCGTTACAAGTGCGTCTCATTATGTTGGTAGAAATAAAACTCTGCAAACTTCCAGCTCGTCGTACATCACCTGAATTTATTCCTTCACACTGGTGACCCGACGTGTCATGGTGCGCCCCTCGCCTGATATTTTCCTCCACACTGGTGACCTGATGAGGGTGAATGACCGTCTGCTCCCTCTCACTGCGCTGTGGATCCCAGAGGACCAGAGAACGACTGCAACCTCTTCATCCTCACTGGAGCGAGCTTCCTGGAGCGGGCAGCGCTTGGACCGACACGCACCATGAACGACGACACGAGCGAAACGAAGGAAGCAGCCTGAACGGGGAAAACATCGATACCGACTGCATTGATTTCCACCAAGCTCCCCGACCCTGACTCAGCTCGCGACAAGCAGACCTCCCGTGCACAGAAACCACGCACGCACACCGCAGGATTACAAGGACAGCGCAACTGCCAGCTAATGTGGTCACTGCGCCACATGCGTGTCACGCACAGGGTCAAGCCGGCTCCACAGACCGATACAGCATCCTCCGCCACTGCACATACCTGAGAAACACGGCCAATCGGCAGCCTCGGAACCTTCAGGGCTGCTCACGCACCTGAAGCAATCATGCAGCCCACATACAGGACTTTGTATGGGTTTCTCAGCCACGGCGCACAAGGGGAATTTAGCCGATTACTGTCCCCGATGGCTTTAGGGCTGCTTCCCACACCTAAAGCCAAACCGCCAGGTCCCTCACACAGCTGCAGTTGTTTCACAGCCGCTACGCATCCTCAGGGAATTTGGCCACTCGCCTTCCCCACATCCTCGCTGGATAAAGCCACGAGAGGAGTCAGAGACATAATTTTTTTTCCACAGCCGCTGTGGATCACCGCCAGGGTTAACAGGAAAGTCCCTCACCATTGCGGATCCACACGCAATTTTTGCGTGGCCTAGACACCCTTGACATCCCGGGCCGGCAATCACTTACTCCCCCCCCCCCCCCACAGTGCTCTTCCCGCACCTCACTCCCTAAAGCCGGCCCACTGCCGTCTGGTTCCATTACGCATGACTGCACACCGGCCCCAGCGCCCACAATCCACGGCCGTTCAACGTGCTGGAACTCGGAGCACACTGTCCTTTCCACCCCTCCCCCGTCCCCCCCCCCCCCCACGGACTGACATGCCCTCCGACAGTTCTACCGGAGCTGGAGCCAAACGACGGGGGGGGGGGGGGGGGCACTGCCCCTTCTGAGTGTTCTGGGGGGAGCCCTGTGGTGACCCACCACAATCTACAGGGACATTCATCCTCACACTCAAAAGGTCCGGAAGAAGCAGAGGACCATTCACATACGGAGAACCCCTGGGGGGACAACCAGAACAATGGACTATTGTTTATAGTAATCGCCTTTCACCCGAAACAGGTATATCCACAGTTCCTTCCTTACGCCTCTCCGCTCTACCTCGAGCCCGTCTTTTCTCATAAGCCATCACTCTCTCTGAATTATGCGCCCTGCAAACTTTCCTCGTGAGGTTCTTCCATTCCGCTCTATCATATACTACCAATTGCCATTGATCTAAAACATCGGCACACTTCAATGCATTTTTGCATGTGTCCTTAAAACGGAGTTTGGGTCGACCTACTTTGCGAGAACCATGAGCCAGCTCACAATACAGGAGTTCCTTCACCGGCCTATCATCATTCATTCGACAGACATGGCCTAACCAGCGCAGGCGACTTATTACAAGCTTGATCTCGATGTCTTTGACGTGTGCCCGCCGCAGCACCTCCTCATTGCTGATGAAATCGTCCCACTTGATGTTTAGTATAAGGCGAAGGTGACGCTGTTGGATTATGCAAAGCTGCCTGACTTTGTGCTGGTAAAGGGTCCAGGTTTCGCTGCCATACATCAGGAGGGGCATAAGGCACTGATTGTAAACTGCGACTTTGGTAGAGACTGTGAGGTCATGCGAATCATGACCTCACAGAATATTGTTTATACATCCCTGGATTAAGGAGGAGACGTCCGGGCGCCAGTTGGTCAGGCTAATCATATGTATTGACTGATATGTATATCAATATGTTAATGTGCCATGCATTCTCTCTGTTTGTATAGCATGTATAAAAGAGCTTGCTATACATGCCTCAACAGCGCAACACGATACAGCACACACAGCACAGCACTGTAGCGCATGGCGCTACAAGTGCGTCATTATGTTAGAGGAAATAAAACTCTGCAACCTTCCAGCTCGTTGTACATCGCCTGAATTTATTCCTTCACAACAGATCAGTTTATTTTTCGAACTTTCATTTTGCTTATTATGTTGGTTCGCTGTGGATAATGTCACTCTTACCAGCTTCAGCCACCATCTTCACAAGGTCTTTTGCTTTTGTTCTGGGGTTGATACACACATTTCACCCCAAAACACATTCATCTCTGAGACACAGAACCCATCTCCTTCCTGAGTGGTATGATGGCTGGACATTCCCATAGTGTTAATACTTGTGTATAATTGAACAGATGAGCATGGAACCTTCAGACATCTGAAAATTGTACCCAAGGATGAACCAGACTTGCGGAGGTCCAAAATTCTCTTCCTGATATCTTGGTGATATCCTGATATCATCATCATCTGAGCTTTCCAAAACTGTTTAAAGGCATAGTAATCTTGGTGTGTGTAAATTTCTGACTTTGAAGAAAGGAATAAAAAAAATCTCAAATTATTTAGGAAATAGAAATAAATTTGGTAATCTGAACTGATCTAAAACAGGAAAAGTTTAGTCTCATTTAATGTCAGACAGTGAGAAAAAAAAATGTTATTTGTCTTTTTATGCAGTGTATATAAACTTTTGGGGGAGTATTCCAGAAAACAGGGCTAACATAGCCTGAAATAAACCCTGAACTCAGGGTTAAGTGAACCAGGCAAAGCTTACTCCACGTTTCTGTTTCCAGAACTCCAATTATAAATTTGTTTGATCATCTCAGAGTTGAGTGACCTAAAGACATGTGTGTTCATGGCAAACCTATTAAGACAGCATGTGTTGAACACAGCAACCACGAGCAGTGGGGGCAAGGAGAGTTATTTCTCCAAGCACTCTTGGAGGCACACGAGGAGCGGAAAAAAATCATAATCAAGAAGGAAAAACAGCGACATCAGCCAAAGATACCTGGAGATGACCTGCAAAGATTTGCCAAATGCATTAAGTGAGATTTTTGGATTCTTCAGTGGTGGACAATCTATATGTAATGAAGCTAATAAAAGCACTCCTACTTGGTTTGCCAAGTGAGCCAAGCCTCTTGGTGACACATGCAGAGTGCTGGACTCCGATGTGGGAGGTTGTGAGTTCAAACCCCTGGTTGGATGTCACCCAATATTGCTTCACCGCCTGTCTTTTTGGTCACATTTATTTTACATAAAAAATAAGTATTCAGAATAATGTGACGTTATAAATCAAGTGCATTTGCAAGGCAGTATTTTACATCCTTTATCATTACATTCAGATGTAATGGCTTTTCTGATGAAGAATTTTTCATGTAAATTTGTACCTTTTTTCATCAATTTGCAGCTTTTCATGTAAAATCTGAGAGCCTTTTTTTCTTGTAATTTTGCCATTTTTCTTATAGTCGGCTAAATATCCAATTTTTCCATGTAATATGAAATCATTTTCCCAAAGATTTTTTTTCAGATTTCTTTGTAAATGTAAATTTTTTTGTTCATAAATTTGTAATTTTTGTCACTGTCATAAATTGCCCTTTTCAAGGGCTACAGAGGACACCGAACGCACGCTGTGAGTTTGCACATTTATTAACAGAAAAACAAACACACATACAACACTACACTTACATATAAGGAAATAATAAAGGCACAGGAGGTGAACGGAGCTCACGTCTGCAGGAGGAATGAACAGCCTGGTAGGAATACAAGCTGAGGCGTGCGGGAAAGCCAGGGGAAAAAAAGAGTTTAAACCAGCCGGAGTCACACCCAAAAGGAAACAGGGCTCACAGCTGAGAATAAGGGAAAAGAGACAAATATTGCCTGGACATTGCACAGCCGATCACCTCGGTGGAAAACCAAGCTCCTTCAGAGAATGACTGATTCCTCTGAGAAGGCTAACAGTAGGACACGGCAACGGGACAAACGTTCCCGTATCCTAAAATAAGTGCATGGGACAAATGATAATGAATGGCAGGTGTGGGTACATGAAAGAGGAAATAATCAAACAACAAGTGACAGCTGTGCAGCCTGCGAAACAGAGTTTGACAGCTGGAAGCTGCACAGCACTGTCAAAATAAAAGCACAAACCAGAAACTAAATAATAATACAAGAATAAGATAACATAACTCCAAAATATCATAAATACAAAATGACACACAATAAACAGACAGGACAACAAGGACAAAACTACGAATACAAACACTCCATAAATAAACAGAGACCAAACACAATTGACCAAAATGCCTGCAATATAAACAAAGAAGCAAACAAACAGAAAAGGACTAAACTCAAACTGGAGACTGAGCAGGGCGTCCACTCATGCTCAGGATCATGACAGTGCCCCCCCCCCACCCAAGGGTGGATCCCAGACACCCAGAAGTAACATCAAAAAAGAAAAAAGGATCCACCCACAAGGAAGACCCCCCCCCCCCCCAACAAAGAGGAAAACAAAACAACCCACCCCGGGCGGGAGGAGGGGAAAACCAGGCATGGAAGGACCGAAACTAACCAAAAAACAAGAAAAAAAAACAAAAAAACAAGAAAACACTCATGACCCATGACACTGAACAAAAGAGGTGAACAGAACTCTGGAACATTCAGGTGAACAATAGGCAGTTCAGGTGGTTTGTGAGAGTCCCAGGGCCACCCAATCCCATGGTGAAACAAATCGGGTAGCCTCCCAGAGTTCCAGGGCCACCCCAGCAGACGACGTAGTCCATCGGGTGGTCTCCCAGCAACCCTGAGCCAGCGGGCCCCACCCACCCCCCGGCCCCACCCCGGGAGGTGGCAGCCGGACCCAGTGCTTACCACGGACCGCAGGAGCTGAGAGATGAAAACCCAATGAGGAGGGTGACTGATAAGTGAGAAGACTGGGCGTAGGGATAGCTGACCAGCATAGCTGCCCGACGTGAGGACCAGATGAGGGGAATAACTGCTCAGTGGAGGCCTCAGGCGAAAGCGATGATGGCTGACCATCAGTGAACCCAGACGAAGTGGACTGAAGACCATCAACAGGACTAGACGAAGTGGATTGATGCCCCTCAGCGAAGCCAGGCAAAATGGATGGAGGATCCACTGCGACCTCGGACAGAGGTGGGGGACCCACCACGACCTCAGGCTTGAGGCAGGGGATCCACGGTGACCTCGGGCGGAGGCAGAGGACCCATGGCGACCTCGGGCGGAGCCAGAGGACCCACGGTGACCTCAGATGTAGGCAGGGGACCCATGGCGACGTCTGGCGAAGATGAAGGACCCACGGTGACCTCTGGTGAAGATGGAGGACCCACAGTGAACTCTGGCAGAGATGGGAAACCATGGTGATCTCTGGCAGAGACGGGGAACCCATGGTGACCTCAGGTGACAGTGAATGACCATCAGCAGGCCCAGATGAAGACTCAAGCAGAAGAAGAGAAACACCCACCGGGTTACTACCACCGGCAGCAGTGGAGCCCAGCGAGGAGAATTCAGGAACAGCCAATGGCTGCGACTGGTTCTTCTCACCAAGAGCTCAGCAAGATTTCTCTAATACTGATAATATGAATACAAAGATGAGAACTTGCCTTAGCTTGAGCTCCACCACCGTCCAGGACTCCGGTGACTCTGGCTGGGACATCTCAAATCCATTCATCTGGCGCTTCCACCCCGGCTCGGCCACCTCAGTCGGGGAGGAAGAGAAAAACACCACTACATAGGTACCGGCAGTGGTGGAGCTCAGCAAGGAGAATTCAAGAGCAGAGGACATCTGCAGCCGGTTC
Source organism: Pholidichthys leucotaenia (assembly GCA_020510985.1). NCBI lineage: Eukaryota > Metazoa > Chordata > Actinopteri > Cichliformes > Pholidichthyidae > Pholidichthys > Pholidichthys leucotaenia. The sequence continues at coordinate 171,197,437 of CM035846.1, forward strand.
TCCTCACCATGAGCCAGACAAGATTTCTCTAGTATGTCAAATAGGTTCATTTTGTCTTCTTTTAATTATTTATCTTTTGTTCATATGAAAGATAAAAAATAAAATAGATGTCTTTACCTTCTTTATATGTTTCAACTGCACTGCAGCCTTCGTCAGAAGAGTCAGCTGCCAGGTGACATTTATCAGCTGATTTTCGTAGGCGGGGCCAGCTCAGCAGATCTGTCGGATCCACCGAGCCGGCCCCGCCTCCCGCCGTCAGATGGTCTCTGGAGAATGTGGTCCCAGGTGTGGGAAAGCATAAAGGCTCCCTCATCTCGGTTCATGGTGTCTTTTCCCCGCTTCCTGATCTCTATGGCCTCCTTGATCCAGCGTTTGTGTCTGTTGCTCTCCGATCCAATAATTTTTGTGTTGTCCCAGTCCATGATGTGATTGTTTGAGAATGAAAATGTACTTGCCTTATCTCCCGGGGCGTAATGGTAATTGCTGCTGAAAACCCAGATAACTCCCTTTCTGCAGCTGCAGCGGGCAGGGGCACCCATGGAGACTCTGGAGGAGCCAGCTCTGCAGACACGTTACTGGCCAACACAGCTGCTGCAGCGGGGAGTTCCTCTGATGTGCCGCTGCTGAATGGCTGGAGGAGGCTGGGTGCATCTGGTCCCGGGGACATTCTCTCGCTGGCTCAGGAACGGATGATGGACGAGGAGGAGAAGGCACAGGCTCTTGACGAGACCGGCAAGGCGCCGGGGTCTGGGGATGTTTCTTCGTCTGCTCTGACCTCTGCGCAAATGGAGGGGCTCTTAGGAGATTGGAGACAGAGTGCAGGAGGCCAGCATGCCTGGGATAATTCCAAAGACCGGGGTGTGCCTCCACAATGGTGACTGCTGACTCCACATACTGAAACACCTCCTTAGATGAGTGGGAGGCGAGTGCAGTGTCCACAAAATTCTGGATGGACTCCACTGCCCATTGCTCATCCACGGTGGGGCCATCAACTACCAACTTCCCCTGGTTGGCAGAGTCCCGGCGCGCTGGTGACATAATGTCCACTCTCCCTCCGGGGGAAAAAACAGATGAGACGGAAAAAAAAAAAAAAAAAAAGGCAAAACCCATAGCAGCTGGTGTCCACACACTGGCCATGTCCTTCTGTCATAAATTGCCCTTTTCAAGGGCTACAGAGGACACCAAATGCACGCTGTGAGTTTGCACGTTTATTAACAGAAAAACTAACACATATACAACATTACACTTACATATAATGAAATAATAAAGGTGCAGGAGATGAACGGGGCTCACATTTGCAGGAGGAATGAACAGCCTGGTAGGAATACAAGCTGAGGCGTGCGGGAACGCCGGGGAAAAAAAGAGATTAAACCAGCCGGAGTCACACCCAAAAGGAAACGGGGCTCACGACTGATAAGGGAAAAGAGACAAATATTGCCTGGACGGAGCACACCCGATCACCTCAGCGGAAAACCAAGCTCCCTCGGACAATGACTGATTCCTCTGAGGAGGCTAACAGTAAGACACGGCAACGAGGAAAATGTTGCCATATCCTAAAATAGGTGCATGGGACAAATGATAATGAATGGCAGGTGTGGGTACATGAATGAGGAAACAATCAAACAACAAGTGACAGCTGTGCAGTCGCAAAACAGAGTTTGACAGCCGGAAGCTGCACAGCACTGTCAAAATAAAAGCACAGACCAGAAACTAAATAATAATACAAAAATAAGATAACACAACCCCAAAATACCATAAATACAAAATGACACACAATAAATAGACAGGACAATAAGGACAAAACTACAAATACAAACACTCCATAAATAAAAAGAGACCAAACACAATAGACCAAAATGCCTGCAATACAAACAAAGAAGCAAACAAACAGAAAAGGACTAAACTCAAACTGGAGACTGAGCACGGCACCCACCGTGCTCAGGATCATGACAGTCACATGAATTTGAAGTTTTTTCTTTATATATTTCTAAAGTTATTCATATAATTTATGACCTTTTTTTAAATTTAGTAAATCAGAACAAGCATTTTTAAAATCGAGCAGTTTGTGTGAAACAGTAAATATCCAAATTCCAACTTTTAAAAAATTAATACAATTGTCATGAACCGATATCCAGACAAGCAAATATTTGGGTACTGCCCTGGTAAAATGTAAGAAATTCTGATGATTCCATCCTTCATTGTTTATTTTGTTAGGCTCTGTTAAGGTTTTTTAATTTTCCGCACATACTTAGTTAATCAAATTATACAGTATAGAATTTAATTTTTTCCCCATATTGCAATTACAATAAAGCTTGCATATGCAATGGAAAGAATACACAATAAGAAGAAAACACAATAAATCATTATTGATGACTTAATATACACATAATCATTGGAGTCACATTTTAAACAATATTGTGCATCAATGAGGAAAAATCAACTGAACATATTTCATTACCGCTTAAAATGGTGGGGAAGCTACACCAGGAAATCTTCCCTTGAGTGCCTTTAGGGCTCATGAAGTAAGCATAAAGGCAGTTTTTTTTTTTTGGTAGTGAAATGAAGTTTTGTGTTTTCTGCCAAACACCAAGCAGAAAATACATCCATCCACATAACACAGAAGAGGTCACAATCTTACCTTGCTGTCATGCTGTGCCACAAATGAACTCCTGCAAGTAAAAAAATGCATCTGTTATTTATCCTTATTGAGTAGGTAACATTGGTGTAAACATCAATCAACACAACCTGTTATCCATATGCCTTTTGTAAATTTTACAGTTTTAATCACATTTTTTGTTGATAAACATACTTTTCCCCTTGTATTTACCAACCAGATGGTCAAAGACAGAGTAGCTCATTCCAGCCTGAAGAAATCACATGAGTGTGCTCAGAGCTCCTGACCATTGACCTTGACCTTAAGAACAGCCTCGATGCAGACCCACTTGAGGATCATTGCGCATGAGTTTGCAGAGCACTGGGGCAATTGCCCAGGAGGATTAATGATTTTCATGTAATCATAAATGCCCAGATTTCCTGACCTTTGACAACGGCCTTGAGCACAACCTGGAGGCGGATAAACCTGAGGATCATCGTGTGTGAGTTTGCTGAGAGTTAGGGCAACTGTCCAGGAGGAATAATGGTTTTTCTGAAATTACATAAGTGCCCAGATCTCCTGACCTTTGACCTTGACTGGCCATCGGGGCAAATGCCGAGGAGGAATAGCGATTCCCGTGAAATGTGGATGGACGAACAGACTGGCAAGTGGACAGACAGACAGACGGATGTCACACCATCCCATTAGATCCCTTCTGCTTTGCCAGAAGTATACATTTTTACGCAAATACATATTTTTACACAAATAGTTAAAAATAAAAGGAAACTACACAGCAAAAGCTTCAGCATTCTTCCAGTGATACGTCACATTAATTCACCTGGACAATTTTAAAAATTGTCACAAACATAGTTGTTCGATTTGCTTTACTAATCTAAATGCGTAAGGATGTTACCTGAGGATCTGGATCTGACCACATCTCTGGTGGTTACTGTGACAACCAGTAGAGCGAGAAAAATGGCCATGAGGCTGTAAGCCCGAAAAGAGCTGAAAGCCAAAAGCCTGCAGAGAAATACAACAAGAAAAATTTTATTTTTATTTGGTCAATGTAGAGCTTGGCCATATGGCGTCCCAAAAATTTTTTTTCATGCCACATTTGATTCTTGATTTATTCCCTGGGGAGGAATGAACACATTTATACATATATATTCGTCAGTTATGAACTGTGCATGCTGCCATGTTCCATGTAGGTTTGTGTTGGAGAGGGACGGGGGTGGGGGAGGCGGTTAGCACTGGAGGATGCTGTATTTACTCTCAAGAAAACAGAGAAAAAAATTAAAATAAAATAGCTGTATTTTTTGTGGGGAAAAAAAAATCGATTCAGTTGATTTTAATTTTTAAAAAACATCTTCCAACCAAAAGTATTCAAATACCAATTTAAAATCGATTTATTGCCCAGCTCAAGGTCAACACTTTTTTCAGTCTTTGTTGCTAGATTTTTGATGTTTTATGGCATTTATTTATTTATTCATCTATGTGCATGTGACACATGTTGGAACATCTAAGGTTAAATAAGACATAAAAAATATTGTAAATAAATAAACAATGAAACAGATGATCTAGATGGCTGCTATAGCTTAAGAGGGCATGTGATGTGTCTGTGTGAGAGTCATTACAATAATAATTAGCTTAATTGCTTACATTTTCCCACAGTGTTCAAACTCTAGTGACATAAAACGGCAGAGATTTGCTAGTAAGTGTCAATTTTTTTGTTGTATCTAGGTTGGCGTGCCCCAGACACGTGATGTCACTCACCACTGTGACCATTTGTGATTCAGTGTTTGCAATGTTTTTTGAGGACAGCTTTTTCCCCCAAATTTTTTTTCCTTCAAGCACTGAATTATGCACTTAACACTAATCCTAAATACAAATTAAAGTAAAAGTTATTTTTCAACATTTAATTTCTTTTATTCCACAGCTCCACTCTGAGTGGTCTCCTTATCCAGTTAAGGTTTTCCTGTTTGTCCACTCTCTTCAGACTGTCAGTTTCTTAATCAGGCTTTGACTACCAGTTGTCCAACAGGGTGTACCATCCCTGAGGCTACTTTGGGAAGGTGTTTTACCAGTATGGCTACTTCTTAATTCAGATTCCGCAGCTGTTGTGCATTCTAAGCAGGCAGCTGACCCCACTGTAGAAGGTTTTCCGTGGGGGTTTTCCTGCCATTGGCCCTTACTATCTGTCAGTCCCTGTTCCACAAGGCCCAAGTACAACAGGGTCACCGCAAGAAGGTACAAATGGGCATGTTACATTATCAGGATTACTTAGGCTGCATACAGACCAGGACAGTCTGGGGGTCTCGGTTTGACTGGGCGGGGAATGCCGAGAATTTTCACACCTTTGTTTGGTTTAGTTTGCATTCATACTGCAGTGGACCAAACTACCTGGACAATGTCACGCAGTTACAACAACTGCTCGTTTGGGGTGCTGCAGCCGAAACCACCACTGACCAAGAAGAAAAAATCTCAGCGACGAAGAAAAATCAGGCTCATCAATTGGCCAGGACCGAAAATGGAAATCTGTCCTCTTCAGCCGGGTTGTTTGTCCGCCACAAACGAGACATTTTTTTAACTTTTCTTCTCGGCTTTCACTGGTAAAAGGATTTCTTGGATTTGCGCGGTTGTCTTTATTGTTATTTTCTACCCAAAATGTACTACGGTAAATGCCACTTCCTCTTCTCAGACTGTGTTGCTATGGTTACACAAATGCCGAGAGGCACTTCCACCCTTTGGTCCGTTGGATACTCCGTTTGGATTCACACTACAAGCAGAGCGCACCAGACTCTGTTTGCAAGAGAACCAAGACCACCATTTTCAGGGGGTCCAGACTTTGCTTGTTTGGTGTGCATCAGAGTTCCAACGTGTGCTCTGACGGCACCAAACAAACCAAACTATCGGCGGAATCCACCATTTGGTCCTTTGGTCCAGACCAAACAGTGGCTGTCTGAATGCGCCCTTACTGTATTTCAGCTTTTCCATGTTCCCCTGAAGACATTCCATACACCAGCGGTTTTTGGTACCAGTAGAGACTCATTGCTAATCCATTAAAATTTTACCAAATTTGAATTTCAACAAAGCAACCAGCACTCTTTAGTCTCCTGCAGATGGCTGGTCACTTTGCATGACTCCCTCATGAATACTAAGAAGCCTACTGTACTGGAAGCCACCTGGGGAGGCACTGGGTAAACAATAGATAAACCAGACAGAAGTGCTTACATAAGACTGATAAAGTACAAATCAGCATTCAAGAAGCCGTTAAGGTGATCTGAGATAGATAAAAATGGTCATATCACTATGTGGGAACTCCCATGATGGCACAAGATGATGATGATGTTGATGGTGATGAAGGACATTTAATTTATCATATTTCTGTGTTTGTTGGATGGAAGGAACTCTTATATTTATAATAATGATCTCTCAGTATTAGAGGTGGAAATCTTTGATACAAGCCAGAATCAGTTCAGGGGGCTCCAATTAGTCTGAATCAATTCTTGATGTATCTTTTTTCTAATTCATAAACTTCTAATGAAAAATAAAAGCATTCCTACCTGCCGTCTTCAGTGATTCCATGTTTTGGTCTAGCTGCAGCTGCACAGGTGAGGCCCTGAAGCTATCTGCCACACAGCTGCATTTCACGCACATGTACTAATTCTAATCCTATTAAGCCCTCACAACCAGTTAAATAACTGAAAAAGAAGTCGCAAATATCATCAGCTCACTGAAAAGCTCAAAAACAACGGCTGAACATGGTCTCAACACCAATTTTTTAAAAGAAAATAAAGAATCTCTCATTTGTCCAATTACTCACTTAACCAACTGTCAATCAAACATGCTGTCCCAACTGCTTGGAAGGTAGGAGTGGTCAGACCAATTTTCAAAATAAGGAGTAAAACTGATATAAACAACTACAGACCAATCAGCATCTTGCTTGTCATCTCCAAAATAATTGAAAAATGGGTGGCCACACTATTATGTGAACATCTGAATTATGGGAACACCCCCCTGCATCACGTACAGTTTTGGGTTCTGTGCCCACCATTCAACAGAGTCTGCAATAAGCTTGTTTTTAGAAAAAACAAAATCTTTCTTAGATAATTGCAATTGTATACACTACCGTTCAAAAGTTTGGGGTCACTTAGAAATTTCCTTATTTTTGAAAGAAAAGCACTGTTTTTTTCAATGAAGATAACTTTAAACTAATCAGAAATACACTCTAATATCTAATATACATTACTAATGTGGTAAATGACTATTCTAGCTGCAAATGTCTGGTTTTTGGTGCAATATCTACATAGGTGTATAGAGGCCCATTTCCAGCAACTATCACTCCAGTGTTCTAATGGTACAGTGTGTTTGCTCATTGTGTCAGAAGGCTAATGGATGATTAGAAAACCCTTGTACAATCATGTTAGCACAGCTGAAAGCAGTTTAGCTGGTTAGAGAAGCTATAAAACTGACCTTCCTTTGAGCAGGTTGAGTATCTGGAAAAAATTATTATTTCAAATACAAATCATTATTTCTAACCTTGTCAATGTCTTGACAATATTTTCTATTCGTTTTACAACTCATGGTGGTAAATAAGTGTGACTTTTCATGGAAAACACAAAATAATTGTCTGGGTGACCCCAAACTTTTGAACGGTAGTGTAGGTGTTGTGTTTTTAGATCTGAAGAAGGCATTTGACACCGTTGACCACAACATCCCTTTAAACAAACTTCAGTGTTTCCTCTGGCTTAAAGACCTTGGCATGGTGGCAACATATTTTTCCAGGGGAGGGGGGGGGGCAGAAAACACATGACACTATTGTAACCGGAATATGTTAATTTTTTACAACTTATTTCCTTTTTTAAAAAAAATTTTGCACAGTAACTTTGCATATGGAACTTACCATTTGAAGTATTGTACAACTGAGGCTTGAATGTTGGAATATTGGGCCAGTTGGGATCCCACTCAAATGTCCTGTGTTTGGACTTTTTACTGGTGTCATCTTTCTCTCCTTCCTCTGCTCTGACCTCTCCTGAACCCTCTGCCTGAACACTTTCCTCTCCTTGGCTCCTCTCTTCTGTCTCATCTTGCCCTCTCTGAGCTCGGTCTAATTCAGATTCTCTCTCTGTCTATGGTGGTATACAAACAGGTTAGAAAATATCAAGTGTCATGTAAATTAAAAGTAGACAACCAAAAATTTCTAGTTAAGGGTACAAAGTGCACCCACTTAAAAACTTGAGTAATGACTTCAGTCTTGAAGGTTTGAGGTTTTTCTCCAAAATTTATAACAATTTTCTTATAGTTTTCGACTTTTCTCTGTAAATTTATGTAAATTTCCTGAAATTTGTAATTTCCTCTTGTAAAATTGACTTTTCTTGAACATTTGAGACTTTATTATGAATTTGTGATTATTTTATGGCTAATTTTTTGTCTATTTTTTTAAATAAAATTACTGTTTTTTTAATAAATTTGAAAGACTGTGGTAATTTTTTTACTTTTTCCCTTATAACAATTTACATTTTAGCCCATAATTTTGCAGAGCCAGAACAGAACAATAATTCAACTCTGATTTCAAAGAAAAAAAAATTAATAAAATTGTATTTAATGAAATAAATTAATTTAAATGACCAAAGACACAGTTATTTCTGTTATAATATTTCTATATGTTTATAGTTTTTTTTTTTTTTAGAAATCTCCTCACCACTCAGACAGCAGGAAAAACCTCCCTTATTTTGAAATCCAAATGTTGGCACATTTAGTTTGTCTGAAGGCTGCTGACAGATTAAAGTCACTGACTTCGTGAATTTTAGTCATCTTAACTTGCCAGGTACATAATAATGAACATAAATTAGTTAATTAATATTAACTAAGGTAAAGGTAAAAACATCTCCTTTTTATTCTTGTCTGAAATAAGAAAAACAAAAAAGATCTAACCACACGTGTTAGCTAAGCAACTCTTCCATTATTACTCCTGTTACCAGCGGGTTAAAACCCATGATAAATGCCTTCACTGCTTACATACCTCTTCTGATTTTTTTCCACATTTAAAGTACTTTAATAAGCTCATATTTCTCTCGGACAGTGATGCTCGTAGTGAGACACTGCTTGCTGACTGCAATACGCGGGCGGGCGCTTCTGAACTCCGTGCGGTTGACAGTCATGCGCGTTGTTCATGTGCGCGCTTGCGGACCATGATTGCTTCATATATATATATATTTTTTTTTTATTTAAGTTTTTGTAAAGGGTATACATGTCATTACAGCATTGCATTGTTTACATTTTCATCACATGTTCCCTTTTTTTTGTTTTTTGACAACATTGGAAAAATATTTATTACAACACCCTTTTTTTTAAGTGAAAGAAAAAGAGAAATTAAAAAAAGAACAAACAAAAAACAAACAAAAAAGACAAAACAAGAAAAAAACAAAAAAAAAACAAAAAACAAAAGAGCAAAAAAAAATAAAAGAGTATCTGAGTAGCATTGGAACAAAGCGAGGTGCCATTATTGAAATGGTATTTGTCAAAGATTAGATCTAATGCAGGGGTCGGCAACCCGCAGCTCTGGAGCCGAATGCGGCTCTTTCATCTCTCTGCTGCGGCTCCCTGTGGCTTTGGAAAATAAATAATGAGTATTTAATTAAAATGTATTTTATTTTAGTTCATTAGTTTTTAAAATGTAATTCTAAATTTGAAGAGTATGGTGATCTTGTAAAATCTAAAAAAAAAAAAAACGTGTTCAAGTTTAATCACCGTCAGCGAAAATCAACACGATAACATTAGCGCTCGTCGCTTCCCCGGAAGTCGTCTCCCGCGATAACCCGGATGTGTTGTGTTCAAGCTACTGCTGTATTGCAGTAGCTTGACAGCCCTGCAATTGGATAGTTGCAAACGACTGGACCAATCAAATGGCTTGTTGTATGCTTTTTCAAAGATTCATGGCGGCGTGTTCTCAGGGATGTGATTTTCTGCTAATTCGCCGAATTCCGCTTTATTTTATCTTCCAGGAAGATAAAGTACGTTAAGTACGTTAGTGGCTTGTGGTCCACGAACGCAGTGAAGCTGCGCCCTTTCAGGCAGGACCGGAAGTGGCGTATGGCCAGGTGGAGAGCCATTAACAGAGGGCTGCGCGGGGTATGAAACGGTAATAAAAGTTAACCATCCCCTTTTATGATTCCAAACAGTTTGAAATTGACAGTGCACAGTGGACATTGACTCATAACTTTTGAATATTTCTAAGACTTGGCTGCATCAGTGATTGTACAAAATGAACTGCTCAAGTCTCAATGGAGATTGAAACTGGTGATCTGAAATGAATGCTGAAATTATAAAAAGTAATGGTATGTTGGAATTTTATTTCTATTATGGAACAGATAAAATTAACTGATTTTGATTTGATCAATTGTTAAAGCATGTGATGGATAATTGCTTGTTGGAATATTTTAGGAATGCTATCTTCTTGGAACATAAGTCAATATTATACAGTAATAAGTGGCATTCAGCTGTTTGTTTTATGTCATTTAAGCACAGTTCTGGTACTTAAAAATCATAAAAACCCAGGAGCTTCGTGGGGCTTTGCCCCCCACCCCCACCCCACCGGGGCTCTGCCTCGGACCCTGCTGGGGGACTGTGTCCCCCAGACCCCCTGCTGAATTTTCAGATAATTTCCCCAACCCCAAATCACATCCCTGGTTCGTGTTGGAATTCTGAGCTTTCGGTATTGTTTTCAGCGGAGTTATGAGATTTTTATCGAAGGATCAGGAGTCATCAGTGCTAGAAATAGCACTCTCCTTTCAACCCAATGTCAACCTTCAACCCAATGTCTTTTTTTTTTCGGAGTTCAAAATGTTTTTGTTGCATGCAGAAATGTAATTTTGTTTTCTCTGCAGGAGTTCCCTGATTTCATAAATGCAACACATTATAGTTTGTTTATACATAGCATAAAGGGAAAAAAAAGTTATATGCAGTGTTATTTCATTTTAAGTGTCAAAAGGGTTTTTGTGGCTCCCAGTGTTTTCTTTTCTGTGGGAAACGGGTCCAAATGGCTCTTTGAGTGGTAAAGGTTGCTGACCCCTGATCTAATGGAAGACACATATGCGTTCCAGGGTTGCCAAAAGTTCAAGAACCCATCCATGTCCTGTCTCAGTGCGAATGTCAACTTTTCCATCGAATAAATGTCCTGAATCACGTTAATCCAATCTTCAGGTGTAGGACAGTCTTTCAACATCCATTTTTTTGTTAGAGCTTTTTTATTTGCCAATATTAAAACAGTGAATAAGTATTTTTCTCCTCGTCTTTCCAGTGATTCCAGTAGTAAACCCAAATACAAAGTTACAAAAGAAAAGGGAACTGTTATTTTGAATATTTTCCCCAATATTGTCTGTACATTGGTCCAATATTGGTGGATAACTGGGCATGACCAAAACACATGAAAATGATTTGCATTCTTTTCACCACACAAGCGCCAACCATTCACCCCTTTACGAGTAAATTTGTTTTGTGCAGGTGTTCTGAAAAATCTTACCAAATTTTTCCATCCAAATTCTCTCCACTGCAGGGATGAGGTACTTTTCCATTGTTGTTTATTTAGCTTTTCCCATATTTCCAATTGTAAAGTGAAATTCCCCTCTTTTTCCCATCTCTCTTTTATGTATGATGTGTTGTCTCCTTTTAAGTCTTGAAGACCAAAGTATATTTTAGAAATGTATCTGATCCCTGGGATCCCTTTATATGCCATTAAGAAGACCTTCAGAACACCTGACTGGGCCCTTTCTAAATCCTCCTTTTTAAGTATTTTGTTTATGTGGTGTCTAAGCTGAAAGAACCTGTAAAGGTCTTGATTTATTAGACCTTGTTTTTTCAAATCTTCAAAACTTCTTAAAGTTTGCCCTTTAAAAAAATGGTAATATTTTATCAGTCCATTCTCTTTCCACTTTTTAAATCTAGTGTCTGTTTTATTAGGAGTAAAGTCTTGATCATAGGCAATCCATTGCAGTAATCGATAGGGTTCTTTAGTTTGATTCTCTCTGACTATCTTAAACCAAATTTTTAGTGGGGTCTCTATCCACCGGTTAGTGTTATTCAAAAGTTTAGGTAAGGCATTGTTCCCTATTTTCGCCTGTAGGGGAATGTCACTTGTTATTTGGCATTCCATCTCCTTCCATTGTGCAGTGTAGTATCTCTACTAAAGTTTTAATTTGTGCAGCTTTAAAATAGTCCCTGATATTTGGCAGCGCGAGCCCACCTTTGTCTTTGTTTAGCTGTAGGGTTCTATATCTGATTCTAGGTCTCTTGCCCTGCCATATGAATCTTGAGATACTTCTGTCCAGTTCCTGCCATGTTTTTTTGGGAGGTTCTACCGGTATTGTTTGGAAAAGGTATAGAAGACGTGGAAGTATATTCATTTTGACTGCTTCAATTCTTTGTGCAGTACCCAAGAATGGTATCATATTCCATCTTGCTAGATCAGATTTTATTTTTGCCATCAGTGGATCATAGTTTAGTGTTATAATTTTGTTGAGTTGTTTCGGGATATTGACCCCCAGATATTTCATAGATTCCATCTCCCAGTTAGTTTTGAGTTTGCTTAGTAAATATTGATTTGGGTCATAGTTGAATGTTAAAATTTGGGTATGACGCATGTTTAATTCGTACCCCGATAAATCTCCATACTCTGAAAAAAAACTGAGATTAGTTCTGGAAAAGAGGTGTCCGGCTGCCCCAGGTATATCAAAATGTCATCAGCAAAGAGTACTATTTTATGTTCCTTCTGACCAAGTGTAATACCTTGAATTTTTTGATTCTGTCTTATCCATTGGCTCAGAGGTTCTATGAAGATTGTAAAGAGCAGTGGAGACAAGGGGCAGCCCTGACGACATCCTCTTTCCAGTTCAAAAGATGATAATTTACTGTTAATCCTTATTTTAGCTGTTGGTTTTTTATATAATGCCTGGATAGTTCTAATGAAGTTGTTATGAAAATTGAAACTGGATAAGATTCTATATAGGAAAGACCAGTCAACCGAATCAAATGCTTTTTCAGCATCTAATCCCAATATGGCTGCATTTAAATTATATTTTTTTATATGATGAATTATGTGTAAAGTGCATCTAATGTTATCTTGTGTCTGCCTTTGTCTTATGAAACCTGTTTGGTCTAAATGAATTAAGTTTGTCAGTATATTTTCTAACCTTTTGGCAAAGATAGTGGTAAAAAGCTTATAGTCCTGATTTAACACACTGATTGGTCTGTAGTTGGAGCAGTCTAGTTTATCCTTTTCAGGTTTAGGTATGACTGCAATGACCCCTTCTCTCCAGGAGAGGGGATTTCCCCTGTGTGAAGGACATAGTTAAATGTTTTCAGGAGGAGAGGGGATGGTTGCTGTTTAAAGGTTTTGTACCACTCTGCTGTATAGCCATCTGCTCCTGGGGATTTGTTAGCTTTAAGTTTCATAATTGCTTTTTCTAACTCTTTGTTGCATTTCTGACAATAGTGTTTTATTTTGTGACTCAGTAAGTTGTGAAAGATTTAATGTATTTAGGAAGGCTTTGGATGCGTTTTTGTGTTTTTTGAGGGAGTACAAGTTCTTGTAGTAGTTCTCGAAGCTTTTAAGAATTTCCTGAATTCTAAATTTTATTTCCTTTGATACTGGGTCTCTGATTTTGTAGATTGCTCTCTCCGTTTGTTTTGTTTCCTCAATTTATAGGCTAGTAACTTTGCCGATTTGCTACCCGTTTCATAGTATTTTTGTTTCAGAAATGTAAGTTTCTTCTGGATTTCTATTGTGTAGATCTCATTTATTTGTTTTTTAATTTCCTTAATTTTGAGTGAGTCATTAGAATGAGTGTTGTCTTTGTGCTCTTTTTCTAGTTTCTTAAGTTCTGACTCTAATTTGATTAGTTTTTCTTGTCTCAGTTTCTTTTGGATTGCCAGTTTTGCGATAATCTTTCCCCTTATCACAGCTTTGCATGCGTCCCACAGTATTAAAGGGGCTATTTCTCCATTATCATTTTCTTCCAAATATCTGAGAATATCTGATTCCAATTCATCTTTCAGTGGTCCTTTCAGCACATTTGAATTTAACCTCCAAGAAAATGTATTATTTGTGTATTTTTGGATACTTAAGTCCATATAGATCGGACTGTGGTCAGAGAGATCCATCAGTCCTATTTTACATGTTTTTACTCTTCCAATGTCTCTATTAAACATAAAAAAAATAGTCAATCCTTGAGTATGATGAATGTGGTGCTGAGTAAAATGTATAATCTTTTACACTGGGGTTGAATTCCCTCCACACGTCACAGATTCCCATTTCTTTTAGTAGCATCCGAGTTTTTCTACTTTGAGTGTTATTCTGATGTGGAGAATTACCTGATGCATCCCAGTATGGATTCAGTCTTAGATTGAAGTCTCCACCACATATCACTAAACCTTGGGCTTTAGTTATCATTAGGTCGAATACATTTTTATAAAATTTCCAGTTAGCCCCTGGAGGTGCATATACATTCAGCAGGGTGATATCTTCTCCCTCTAGCCAACCAAGTACTATGCTAAATCTCCCTTCTTTATCTTTGTGTTCTGATTTTTTTTCAAATATAATTTTGGTTGAGATCAATGTCGCTACCCCCCTCCTCCTCCCTGACTTATATGAAGATGAAGAGATCATTTTAAACCCTTGTCTATTAAGTTTAGTGTGCTCCACGTCTGTTAGGTGGGTTTCCTGTAAAAATATTATTCCTGCTTTGTCTTTTTTCATTTTGCCTAGAATCTTGGATCTTTTAACTGGATTCAGGATCCCTTTTACATTATATGAGATTATTTTGGTTACACCCTGTTTCTCCATTGTGTTGTCTTATTTAGTTTAACAGTGTGGTGGCCCTCTTTTATGCTACTCAGAAACTGAAAGAACATTAAGAACATAAAAAAACATTAAGAACATAGTATATAAAACTTTAAAACAAAAAACTGACAAAAGGTCTTCCTGAGCTGAGGTCTTTTTAGCGACCTTAGAAGAGCCTTGATAGTGCGTTGGCTCTGAGGGAAATTCCTCAAACTCTGTTTCGTGCTGAGGGCCCTCTCTTACCCCTGTAAGTTGTCCCATGTTTTTAACGTGAATTTCAGATCCCAATCCGAACTTGTAATGATTTTTTAATTATTTTTTTTATGCCTATACCCTATGAAATTGTGCGCAACCTCCCACCACCATCACAGCAAGCAGTCATGTTAACACAATATTTGTTAGTGTGGAGAGATCATGTGGTTCATTGTCACATTTCTATTTTAACAAGTTCTTTTTTTTTTAAAGACTTATTTGTTTCTAATATTATGTCTGTTCCATGAAATGTTTTACCACTTGATACTTGCTGATTCTGCATCTCCTTTAATGTTTGTTACCTTGTAGGAGGAGGGTTGGATGCGCAGATTGGCTAAAAATATCGTTATTCCCCCCTGAAAACAGCCAGTTTTTCCTTATAGCCCTGGCACTGGGTTTCCCGCTGCTGGCCTGTGGATTTTGAGGGTCTCTGTGTGCACCACGTTTGAGCCTTGATTCTTTCGATCGGGTCTGCTGCGGGTTTATACACCGTTACCGGGAGCCCTCTTCTCGCCATATCCGTGGTTGCTTCTTCCGCCGAGTTGTAGAGACACGTCTCTTCCCCGTAAAAAACCTGCAGCTTCGCCGGAAATGGAGTTTGAAAGCGCAGTTTCTTCTCTCGTAGTACCTTTTTAGCATCGTTGTATTCCCGACGCTTTTTAAGGACCTCCGGGGCGTAGTCGTGCTCCACAAAAACTTTTCTTTCTTGGTGCATAAATCCTTTTTTCTGCCAAGCCAGTTTCAAAACCTCCTCCTTTGTTTTGAAGTTGGAGAACTTCACCACCACCGATCTTGGAGGCACTTCCGCCGACGGCCTTGGGGCTAATGAACGGTGCGCCCTTTCTATCTTCAAGTCGGTGGATTGGGGAATTTCCAACTTCTCTCTCAGTATGGATTCCACGCATGCAGCCATTGTGGTGAAACTGTCCTTGACTCCTTTCAGACCATGAATTCTTATGTTGTCTCTTCTTAGTCTTCCTTCTTGGTCGGTTAGCTTAGCCTCCAGTCTTGACTGTCGTTTGAGTAATTCCAGCATGGTTTCTTCCAGCCCTTTTATTCTTTCCTCTGCTCCCATGATTCGGTCCTCAGCCTGGTCCACTCTGCTGTTTGTCCTTTTTATTTCGTCTTTAATTTCACAAAATTTGGCCCAACACTCTCGGCAAAATTCTCTTAATTCTTGAAGTACCATTTTTAAGCTAACTGTGTTGCTAGCCTCATTCAGTTCCTCTGTTTCCGAGTGGTTATTGTCCTCCAGGTCAGATTCTCCTGCCGATGCGTGTCTTGGCCTGGTAAATGTTGATCTCTTCTGTTTTCCTTTAGGCATAATGACTTTGTCTTTTGATTTTCACTCTTCCAAAAATCTGTTAAATCTGATTTTCAAGTTATTTTCACAGATCGGGTCTGGGAGCTTCAGCGTTAAGCTGCTATCACCATGGTGTCCAGACCGGAAGTCTCCATATATTTTTCTTAAATTTATATTTCCTGATAGAGTGGCAGAAAATTTTCAGGTGTGGCGGGCTGCCACCCAGAAATGTTACCTAAGGAAACCCTGAACTTACTCAGTTTAATTTTTCAGAACATGCTATCAAATGGATGAAATCCTATTTAACCGACAGACAGCAATGTGTAATGGTCAACAGTGTCAAATCACCATATTTGAAATGGCAAATAGGTGTCTCACAAGGCTCTATACTTGGACCAATATTATTCTCCTTATACATAAATGATTTACCAAATGCATACAGAAACATTCATATACAAATGTATGCAGATGACACGGTAATATTCACACCTGCAAAAATTACACAAGAAGCCACCTGTATTCTTACAACAGTGATGACCCAAATCATGACTGGCTGAATAATTCATGTCTCCAACTAAACACTGTAATTTAATTTAAAAAATCTCAAACATAATCAAATTCAACCTAAGAAATTTTTTAAAAAAAATAGACCATCACTGACAGTTAATGTGGCCAAAACGTTTCTGCACGCAATGATCTTCTCACACATTGATTATTGTTTGACCAACTGGTCACTCACTGGTGTAACTAGGGCTGTCGCGATAACTGCAATTATGTAATACCGCGCCATCGACAAGCCTACCGCGGAGGATAATGAGCAACTGCAACAACTGCGGTGTTCACTTTTTTTGTGTGTGTGGCGAAATCTTGTTGTTCATTTATGTGCCCCTATTAATTAATAAATAAATTGTTAAATGTTAAGTGTGTAGAGGAGCTGGGCAATGAAGAGGCGATTTGGTTTATAAGCGAAGTTTTAATGTACAGCTCTTCTATCAAGTCTCATCTGGTGCAGAGAGCGGCAGAAGGGAAAAGAGACAGAATTTCGCCAACTCACTGATTATATACATGCACACAACAAAAGACATGCATAACAAAGGCTGACATCCCTCATTATCATAATCCCCCCACTGTCTTGGTATTTCCTCTCCTCGTCTTGGGAGGTGATGGTAATTCCTCTCCTCGCCTTGGGGGGTGAGGGTGGCTCGTCCGGTCTCCCCCGCCGCGTCCGGGAACGTCTTTGTTCTTCACTCGGCGGGTGAGATTCCTTTGTCCTTTCAGAGGTGTGAAGTTCCTTACATATGCAATCCCAAACATTTCCACATGCTCTAACATATGTAGGTTATGGAATATATGGTTAATATAGACCACAGGCCCCCCAAACAACTAAGAAAGGACAACAGAAAGGTTCACAGTCTAGGATAGTTATTACGACATACTATGTGTGACAGCAGTTGCCACGGAAGAACTTTCCAGCAGCCATGCTCCTAAGAGAGTTCAGTGGTAAACATAGCAGCATAGTAAAATCATAAGTCAGTCCTAAACTGTTGCAGCACAATTAGTGAATAATTGTGGAGTGGTTGGTGTCAGTCCCTGTGCTGTCTGGGTTTAATTCTTCTCCCAAAACTGCTGTAGGTTGGTTTAGGCGTCCTGCTGGGACCTTCTTGTGAGGAATCTGCAGTGTGGGAAGGAGAGAGGTTATTTGTTCCCTGCCTGGGGGCTGAGTCTTTTCTCTTGGGGGGTCTACATCGCCGAGGTGCTCTCGCCAACTGTGCAGGTTCGTCTTTCAACAAGAAGGCAGGTTTAAGTCTGTCAATGCTGACTGTGCTTGATTATGGGGATAGAAAAGAAACAAAGTGTTTATCACCATTTTCCAGCACTCTGAATGGCCCATCGAATGCTGGGCGTAAAGTTGGTTTTAGAGCTTCATGCTTAACAAAAATGAACTCAGCGTTTTTTTAAAGTTTGAGGGACAAAAACCCGTGGGAAGGAGTGATGAGCTGGACCGGGGAGGGAGTTCAGTCTGTTGCTGCCTAAAAACCTTGGGACTGGAAAACGCCCTGGCACTGGGTTCTCTGGTAAAAATTCACCTGGGAGCCTGAGAGGTTGAGCAAAAACTAATTCTGCAGGAGAGGCGTCTAGATCCTCTTTAGGTGCAGCACGCAACCCCAATAAAACCCAGGGAAGTTTATTTACCCAATTTGTGTCCGTTAGTGAGGCTCTGAGGACGGCCTTTAGAGACCTGTGAAAACGCTCGCATAACCCATTAGCCTGAGGGTGATAAGCGGTGGTGCGATGAATTGTTGCCCCTAAGCTGCTGGACATGGCTGACCAGAGCTCTGAGACAAATTGAGGCCCCCTATTGGACGTGATGTCCAATGGGACGCCGAAACGTGCCACCCAGTTTGTCAAAAAAATGCGAGCGACTTCCTCCGCTGTGGTTGCCGCTAGAGGGACTGCCTCTGGCCAGCGAGTGGTGCGGTCTATCATTGTTAATAGGTGTGTGAAACCTTGGGAGGAAGGTAGTGGACCCACAAGATCGACATGAACGTGGTCGAACCTTCTAGCAGGGATTGGAAAAGGCTCCAGAGGGGCTTTTGTGTGTCTGTGTATTTTGGCGCGTTGACAAGAAATGCAAGTTTTTGCCCATTCTTTTACGTTTTTGCGCAGGCCTGGCCACACAAACTTTTCGGCGACCATTTTAACCGAGGCGCGCACACCTGGGTGCGCGAGGGAGTGAATTGCGTCAAAAATGCGGCGGCGCCATGTAGCTGGTACTAACGGGCGAGGTCGGCCGGTTGAAACATCGCATATTAGGGGGGGCACGCCGTCGCGTAAACCCCTTTTCTCCAGCCTTAACCCTGTTGGTCCAGACAGGAGTGCGCACACGTCCGCGTCACTGTTTTGTTCCTCCGCCATGGCTGCATAATCTAGCCCTGCATGGATAGGTGCTGCATATGTGTCTGCGTTAGCAAAGAGTTCTGCTGCTGAGGCAGTATAATCTGTCTCCCCGCGCTCTGGTGGTGTCACAGCGCGAGAGAGACAGTCCGCTACTACGTTAACTTTGCCTGCCACGTGTCGAATGTCTGTGGTGAACTCTGAAATCGCAGCTAGCTGTCTTTGTTGCCTGCCTGACCATGGTTCTGAAATTTTAGCCATAGCGAAGGTGAGCGGTTTATGGTCTACAAAAGCCGTGAAACTCCGCCCTTCGAACCAGAACTGGAAGTGGCGGATGGATAAATGAAGCGCCAGCAGCGCTCTGTCAAAAGTGCTGTATTTGCGTTCAGTTTGGTTTAGCGATTTGCTAAAGAATGCTAAAGGTTGCTAGACCCCGCTGACAAGTTGTTCTACAACTGCCCCTATGGCTAGGTCTGAAGCATCTGTGGTTAGCGCAATGCGGGCCAAGGGATCTGGGTGAACTAACAATGTGGCGTTAGCTAGGGCGCTTTTTACTTCCGCGAAAGCGCGTTCGCGCTCCGGGGTCCATTCGACCGCGTTGGAAGCTTTCTTTTTTCTGAGCGCGTCATATAGGGGCTGCATGAGCTGAGCTGCGTGGGGGAGGAAGCGGTTGTAAAAATTAACCATCCCTAAAAATTCCTGTAGCGATTTGACCGTTTGTGGCCGTGGGAAACTTTCCATCGCATGAACTTTGTCTGGGAGTGGAACTGCCCCCTTCGGAGAGACTTTGTGTCCTAAAAAATCAATTTGTGACACGCCGAATTTACATTTGGCTGGGTTGATTATTAGCCCGTGCTCTTCTAGCCTCTGAAAAACCGTAGTGAGGTGCTGCTCATGTTCTTCCTCAGACGAGCTGGCTACCAGCATGTCGTCGAGGTAGACGAAGACAAAAGGGAGGTCGCGTAGGACCGCATCCATCATTCGTTGAAAAGTTTGAGCAGCGCCTTTGAGGCCGAAAGGCATTCGTAGGAATTCAAAAAGGCCGAAAGGGGTTATTACCGCTGTTTTAGGAACGTCTTCTGCTCGGACTGGGACTTGGTGATAACCGCGGACTAAGTCTATTTTTGAAAAAATGCGCGCACCCGCTAGATGTAGTGAAAAATCTTGAATGTGAGGGATTGGGTAACGGTCATGCGCTGTAGCGTTGTTTAATCTGCGGTAATCTCCGCACGGTCTCCAAGAACCGTCGGATTTCGGAACCATGTGAAGTGGTGAGGCCCAGGGGCTCTTCGAGCGTCTAACAATGCCCAATTTTTCAAGAGTTGTAAACTCGTCCCGTGCTATGTTGAGCTTGGCCGCGTCTAAGCGGCGAGCTTTGGCAAAAACGGGAGGTCCCGTTGTGAGAATGAAGTGTTCAACCCCGTGTTTAGCCACAGTGGCTGAGAATTTGGGGATTGTGAGTGCTGGAAATTGGGTGAGGAGTTGCTCAAACTTACCTCCTGCTGTGGTGACGTTGGCCTGCACAGGTGGTGGAGAAACTCGGGCTGAGCATGGAATAGAAGCAAAAGACAGTGCATTAACCAGGCGCCTATTTGCTAGATCCACTAATAACCCGTGTGCACACAAAAAATCTGCGCCTAACAAGTTAAAACTCACCGCCGCTACAACAAATGTCCATCTGTAGCTGCGGCCGTGGATGAGGAGGTGTAGGCTCTTTTCGCCAAACGTGTCGATGTCAGAGCTGTTGGCTGCCACGGCTCCGTTGCCCCGGGTGCCCATGGCTCGATCTGCGTGGGAGGGCATGACGAAACTCAGCTGAGCTCCTGTGTCGATGAGGAACTGCTTGCCTGTGTGTCCATCTGTCACGTACAACAGCTTATTTTTCTCGCCGAGAACCGCTGCTGTTAACGGCTCTCGGCTTTGGCGTTTCCCGACCTCATAAATTTGCAGGGGGGAACGCATTTGTGGGCCTTCTCGGCGAAGCGGTGGTGATAATAACAGACGTCGCTCTGTCTGTTACGTTTTGGCCGCGTCGCTGTCACCGTGGCCTGGGTCTGCTCCGTGGGTTATGGCTCCCCGTGGCTCGGGGCGTCAGCTTTGAGGTCTGCGGATGCTGCTGTGGGTGTCAGCTCCTTGCGAGCGTTGACGAGCCGGTGAGCTTCGCTGGCCAGTGTGCGGAAGTCTTGGTGGTTGTTGCACTTCATGCTGGCGAGTGTCCCCCTCATGTGTGGCGGCAGCGTGCTGAGGAAAATAAACTGGAAGAGGAAGTTGTCATTGTCCTCTTCCTTGAGCTGCAGCAAATCCTCCATGAGGGCCTTCGGATTGCCCCCTCTGTGGCCGTAGACCGCCAGGATCTTCTCGGCTCTTTCTTCCGCTGATGGGACGTAGTTCGCCACGATGGTCGCTTTGAGCGTCTCGTACTTGTCCCGGGCCGGTGGTCGCCGGATCATGCTCCGCACACACTTCGAAGTGGCGGAGTCGAGTTTGGAGACGATATGATAAAACTTAGTATCGTCGGCCGTGATGCCCGCCAGTATAAATTGGGCTTCAGCCTGCTGAAACCAAGAGGCGGGGTCCACTTGCCAGAAGTCTGGCAGCTTGACAGCGACGGCGTTCGTGCACACCCTCACTGCTGTGCCCGCCGGGTGAGAGTGCCTTGCCTCGGCTCTCACGGCAGTGCTGGTGCTCGGTTGAGCCCTCTCAACCTCTTCTGCCGGGGGGAACAGCTGTCCGTCTGCTCCCTCGTCTGCGTGGCTGCTGGCGTCTGCCTGAGTCGCCACGGATGAGTCGCTTGTGGGAGAACGCCTCCGGTCCATACTCGCGTCAAGGTCACCAGTGTAGAGGAGCTGGGCAATGAAGAGGCGATTTGGTTTATAAGCGAAGTTTTAATGTACAGCTCTTCTATCAAGTCTCATCTGGTGCAGAGAGCGGCAGAAGGGAAAAGAGACAGAATTTCGCCAACTCACTGATTATATACGGTACATGCACACAACAAAAGACATGCATAACAAAGGCTGACATCCCTCATTATCATAATCCCCCCATTGTCTTGGTATTTCCTCTCCTCGTCTTGGGAGGTGATGGTAATTCCTCTCCTCGCCTTGGGGGGTGAGGGTGGCTCGTCCGGTCTCCCCCGCCGCGTCCGGGAACGTCTTTGTTCTTCACTCGGCGGGTGAGATTCCTTTGTCCTTTCAGAGGTGTGAAGTTCCTTACATATGCAATCCCAAACATTTCCACATGCTCTAACATATGTAGGTTATGGAATATATGGTTAATATAGACCACAAGTGTATTTTTATTGCCAACAGCATGTCTGCACCTGGTACAGACGGCGGCAGCACCTAGTACTGTGGAAGCTAACACAGCACTAGGTGCTGGCGGCGTCAGTAACGTGTGGGGCACTATCTCTCCAGAGAGACTCCAGCAGGCAGTTAGTGGTGGAAGCATTTGGACTCCTTGCTAAATACAGCCATGACAGTGAGCACTGAAAGGGCACAAAGCATGTTATTTCCTTCTGAGTGGAGTGTGAGCTCAGAGAGCGAAACAACTACTGCATAGTGCATTGCTTGTTTGAACGTGATTTTTCGGACAGCGGCAAATATCCAAAAATCACGGAGACAAGAGCTAAGCAGGGTCCTGTACGGAGACTGTCCTGTTTAAATAAGCTGAATGTCGCTGCAGTCTCCGGTCCACACACCCCGTAGTTGAAATACTGGAGTTCCCACCACTACCTTATGAAAATGATTATCGTTTGCCACATAAGTTATGAACCCTGTTTCTTATCTTTTGAAAATTATAAAACTCTCAAATTTGCCTGTTCAATTTATAAAATATTAAATGGCTATGCACCACCCCCCGGGAGAATATGTTAAACTGATAACTGTCACCGGTACAGCCACCAGAGCACTACAGGAGACTGTGAGGTCTCCCACAGATGCACCACATTTGCTCAATCTGTGCTATCAGTGAGGGGCTCCAAGCTCTGGAATAATATACCACCTGCAATCAGAGAATGTACCACACTAAACACTTTTAAGATGGATTGTAATAAATGGCTTTTAAACAACCAAAACTGTACCCATAACTAGTGGTTGCTCTGCGGCATATGCATATACGTATATATGTGCCTGTGTGTCACACACATATGCCCCGCCTCTTGTTTGTTGCTGTTTGTTGTTGCTGTGAGGTGTTTGGGTGCATGTGTGTGTGTATGCATACACAGCACTTCACTCATGTGACATTTGAATGTTTTGTCTTGTAGCACCTTAACTCTTGTACTTTAGCATATCCACTTTGTACAGTTTAATTGCAGCTGTTCTTCTCGTGTATGATCATTTGTTGGTGTGTTTTTGTGACCCGCCGTGGAACTACAGATGCAAATTAGCAGTATTGCTAAATCTGGCATACTTACATTTGTATTAATGTTCATTAGTATGCAATGTCCTTTTCAAATAAACATTAAACTAAACTAAACATGCGTTGAATGCAATCTACGGTCCAAGTGTCCACACAGTATGACAGCGAAGCTCCAGCAAACTCATTTGAACACCCAGAATTAAATAAAATGAGGAGTCTGTGCTCAGGTTCACGTATGTCTGTGTTGTGTGCCATGCCAAAGACTGTCCGGGAAGGCGCCAACTTCCATGTTTAGGAATTCTACTTTTTAGGTTCTGTCACAATTAATTACATTATTAATTGGTATTCAAGAAGTGGAATCTTGACATCTGCACTTTGAGTCAGAATCATTCAAATCTGTATTGTAATGCATCGGAAAAATGATTATTCCCCCAAAAATACTCAGTATTGCCCTGGCCAGTAACTAGTTCCATTAAAGATCTTTGTGGGGGGGGGGGGGGCTGAAAAGTTCTTAGGTTGAAAAGTTCTGGAATTTCCCCACTGTGGGACTAATAAAGGCTTATCTTATCTTATCTTCATAGTGGTCAAATTTGACCAAACGTGGCATATTTTTTCAACATAGTCTCCCCTTCGGTCCACACACTTCTTCCATCAGTGTTGCAGTGCTTGGATCCCTGTGATTGAAAAACAAACCACATCTATCTATAAATTCATGAAATCTCTGTCTGTGTGTTTGTGTGTCTGTCTGTTCCATGCATCTCTCTTGAACCATTTGTCAGACTGGCCTCAGATTTTAACCGTGGTTTCCTGAGGTTACAAGGGTGTGCATCCCCGAATATGGAGTTGCTCAGTCAAAATGTGTAATTTTTATCAATAAAAGTTTAGCCACCACTGTGTCGCATGCCCAGGCTTCTAGAAGTGTGGGTGGGGTTTGGTTTTTCTACCATAAAATTGCTGTGATTGCATAGGTCTAATGGATAATTCGGCATGGAGAACACGAGGTGCCCGTGGGGGAAAGGGGGGGGCAGCAGCTGAATCACTGGCACCACAGGTAGGTTCCGTGAGCAAAACAAGGAAGCGAAACGCAACAAATTTGATCAATAAAAAAACAATAGAGCTGCAGCGCTCACATTGTTATTTGCAAGTTATTTTCAATAAAGTGAAAAAAAAGATAATGCATGGCATGTGCTTTTTCCCTGAGGCTGATTTATCATGGAAAACAGCTGAGCTCTGTGGTTCCAGTGATCAGCTGACTGGATCCACCTTTTTTTTGTAAAAAAAAAAAACAAAAAACAACAACAACATGGGGGGGGGGGGGTCTTGAAGACCCTACAACCTTTGCTGCACAACGTATCAACCATACTCCCACTAGTGTCAGTTTGGCCCAGTTCGGTTAGGTACAGTATGCTTTGTAGGCTTTTCCATTAGGGACTGTAATGGTTACCGTCCCAAGTTTTCGGACCCGCCGGAGAGTGGTTCTAATCATGCCATACCGACCCGAAAATGTGACGTAAAAACACTGTAGGCCACTGACTGGTCCAGACGTAACGTCATGAGAGCGACGTTTGAAGGCTGAATTACAGAATCTCTAGCCGCCATTTGCAAAGACTCATCCGTGAGCCGACAAGCAAGCGTCAGTATAAACAACAACAACAACAACAGAATGGCTTCACAGAAATCAGACCCAAAGAAATCAACATCGTGGTCCAGGAGAGTTTTCTGTGCCTTTCGGCTGATGAGAGAATCCAGAGGCAACTAGATGCAGCCACCCAAAATGAATTTGCGGCCGCGGGAGCACCCAACTTCAGCAGTTGAAAGCTGTGATATTCGGGTATAGAAGATGGTGAGTGATGTGATATGATAAGATAAGACAAGCCTTTATTAGTCCCACAATGAGGAAATTCCAGGATTGCAACAGCACAGGGATAGCAACACTCAGAGCAATGATTTAGAAGATAAGAAAATAAGAGCAGTGAATATATATATATGTACACATAAATATATACTGTATATACACAGTGCGAAGCATTGTAGCTACAGTGGGGCAAAAAAGTATTTAGTCAGCCACCAATTGTGCAAGTTCTCCCACTTAAAAGATGAGAGGTCTCCACTTTTCATCATAGGTATACCTCAACTATGAGAGACAAAATGAGAAAAAAAAATCCAGAAAATCACATTGTCTGATTTTTAAAGAATTTATTTGCAAATTATGGTGGGAAATAAGCATTTGGTCACCTACAAATAAGCAAGATTTCTGGCTCTCACAGACTTGTAACTTCTTCTTTAAGAGGCTCCTCTGTCCTCCACTCGTTACCTGTATTAATGGCACCTGTTTGAACTCGTTATCAGTATAAAAGACACCTGTCCACAACCTCAAACAGTCAGAGTCCAAACTCCACTATGGCCAAGACCAAAGAGCTGTCAAAGGACACCAGAAACAAAATTGTAGACCTGCACCAGGCTGGGAAGACTGAATCTGCAATAGGTAAGCAGCTTGGTGTGAAGAAATCAACTGTGGGAGCAATTATTAGAAAATGGAAGACATACAAGACCACTGATAATCTCCCTCGATCTGGGGCTCCACGCAAGATCTCACACCGTGGGGTCAAAATGATCACGAGAACGGTGAGCAAAAATCCCAGAACCACACGGGGGGACCTAGTGAACGACCTCAGTACCACACTACGCCGCCAGGGACTCAAATCCTGCAGTGCCAGACGTGTCCCCCTGCTTAAGCCAGTACATGTCCAGGCCCGTCTGAAGTTTGCTAGAGAGCATTTGGATGATACAGAAGAGGATTGGGAGAATGTCATACAGTCAGATGAAACCAAAATAGAACTTTTTGGTAAAAACTCAACTTGTCGAGTTTGGAGGAGAAAGAATGCTGAGTTGCATCCAAAGAACACCATACCTACTGTGAAGCATGGGGGTGAAAACATCCTACTTTGGGGCTGTTTTTCTGCAAAGGGACCAGGACGACTGATCCGTGTAAAGGAAAGAATGAATGGGGCCATGTATCGTGTGATTTTGAGTGAAAACCTCCTTCCATCAGCAAGGGCATTGAAAATGAAACGTGACTGGGTCTTTCAGCATAACAATGATCCCAAACACACCGCCCGGACAACGAAGGAGTGGCTTCGTAAGAAGCATTTCAAGGTCCTGGAGTGGCCTAGCCAGTCTCCAGATCTCAACCCCATAGAAAATCTTTGGAGGGAGTTGAAAGTCTGTGTTGCCCAGCGACAGCCCCAAAACATCACTGCTCTAGAGGAGATCTGCACGGAGGAATGGGCCAAAATACCAGCAACAGTGTGTGAAAACCTTGTGAAGACTTACAGAAAATGTTTGACCTCTGTCATTGCCAACAAAGGGCTTATAACAAAGTATTGAGATGAACTTTTGTTATTGACCAAATACTTATTTTCCACCATAATTTGCAAATAAATTCTTTAAAAATCAGACAATGTGATTTTCTGGATTTTTTTTTTCTCATTTTGTCTCTCATAGTTGAGATATGTCTATGATGAAAATTGGAGACCTCTCTCATCTTTTAAGTGGGAGAACTTGCACAGTTGGTGGCTGACTAAATACTTTTTTGCTCCACTGTAGATGGACTAAACAGCATAACCGTCTATTTAGTTACCCTACATGGTATGAATATGTACCCATACATATTGTCACCCTCCATAGCGACTGATATTGTCCTAGTTGTATACTGGAGGGGACCATTTGTGTAAGTCTGTTGCGTCTTTTGCATTCAATACTATTAGGTCGTCACGTTTTTTTGCTATCTCTGCGAGCAGCCCTGCTTAGGTTATACAGTCTGACAGCCGTAGGTAGGAAGGACCTGCGAAACCTCTCAGTCGCACATCTAGGATGATGTAGTCTACTGCTAAATGAGCTCCTCAGTGCGTTCAGTATGTCCTGCATAGTGTGGGACTCGGACTCCAGCAGAGATGACAGTTTAGCCACCATCCTTCTCTCTCCTATCTCCTCCACTGGGTCAAGGCGCTTCCCCAGGACAGAGCTAGCTTTCTTGATTAGTTTGTTCAGTCTCATCCTATCGGCTGCTGTAATGCCATTGCCCCAGCAGACCACTCCAAAAGTGATGGCTGATGCCACCACCGTGTCGTAGAATGTCTTCAAGAGCACCCCTTGTACACCTAAAGACCTGAGCCTCCTCAGCAGGAACAGCCTGCGCTGTCCCTTCTTTTAGAATGCGTCGGTATTGTGTGACCAGTCTAGTTTATTGTTCAGATGAACACCCAGGTACTTGTAGGATGTCACCATCTCAATGTCTGTTCCCTGGATGTTCACTGGTGCTGTGAGGGGTTGTCCTTGCCTGTGGCAGTCCACCACCAGCTCCTTAGTTTTCCTCGCGTTGATCTGGAGACAGTTCCGATGGCACCAGTCCACGAAGTCCTGGATAAGTCCTCTGTACTCAGCTTCAGCTCCATTGGAGATGAGGCCGACGATCGCAGAGTCGTCAGAGAACTTCTGTAGATGGCAGTGTGTTGTGTTGTGTGAGAAGTCCGCAGTATAAAGGGTGAACAGGAAGGGAGCCAAAACCGTTCCCTGGGGGGCCCCCGTGCTGCCGATGATCGTGTCCGACACACAATCCTGGGTTCTCACAAACTGTGGCCGGTTAGTGAGGTAGTCCAGGATCCATGATGACAGGTGCTGGTCCACCCCTGCGCACAGCAGCTTGTCCTTCAGGATCATCGGTTGGATGGTGTTGAAAGCACTGGAGAAATCAAAGAACATGATCCTCACCGCATTCCCGGGCTTCTCCAGGTGGGACAGGGAACGGTGAAGGAGGAAGATCACTGCATCCTCCACCCCAATGCCATGCTGGTAGGCGAACTGGAGTGGATCCATCGCTGGCCCCACCAGGGGGCGGAGGTGAGCAAGGAGCAGTCTCTCCAGGGTTTTCATCATGTGAGACGTCAGGGCCACTGGTCTGTAGCTGTTCAGGTCTTTGGGGTGGGAAGTCATTGGTACAGGTACCACACAAGATGTTTTCCACAACTGTGGTACCCTCCCCAGCTTCAGGCTCAGGCTGTAGATGTGAAATGTGAAATGATGTGATATTATGCATCTTTTACGTTATTTATCCCAGCAGTGGAAGGTTCACTTTGAACAGACAACGCTTGTGTGCAGATAATGAGCTAGCTAGTTAGCCATCAATGCTAACTCCGTGCTCTCCTTGTATTTTGAGCTTGTGTTGAGAATATCTGATGAAATAAGCTAGTTGTAATCCTGGAGAAAAAGGTGGGATTTTTTTTACATGTTGCACTTTTGTGCTGTGCATGTACTTAAGTTGTGTGTATTTGCATTCTAGAGTCTGACCAGCATCTGTTTTGACATCGGCAATGCAGCACGACGGAGCAATGTGTTATGAGTGGTAAGTCATATTAAAGTTGCACACACCATTGTTTTTAGTAGTGGTGGACAAAGTACTGAGATCCTTTTGCCTTTTAAGTTATAGATAAAGTGCCAAAACTAAAGTAGCACAATTTCCACTTGATATGAAAGGGACTGAACTGAGATTTATTTGACTATGTGAACATTAATTGCAGAATAACTGAAAATGAATGGCACATCCACTGTAAAATAAACCGCTTGTTTATTTATTTATTTTTTGTCAGATCACTTGTGTGATCTGACAAAAAATATAACTTTGTGAGTTATATTCATAAGAGTGTAAGTTGCACTTTGGGGAATGGGAGTTGTTCAGTCACCATTATAATTTAGTTTATATGTGTAGTTTATAGTCAGTCGTCAATAAACTCATGCAGTATTATAATAACAGGACACATCACAAATATTTGAGACCCACTGTAGTGCTTTCTTTTATATTTTAGCAATACAAGTACCAAACACCGCCCACACTTGAAGCCAGGGCGACACAGCAGTGACAGAGGGTGGCTAAACTTTTATTGATAAAAATTATATATTTTGACTGAGCGACTCCATACTCGGGGATGCACACTCTCAGTTAAAGGACTAGATTCTGTTCAACTGAAGGTATCAACTCATTCTGATTGCTGAGGCCACAGTAAAAACAAATGATTTTAAACATAACCCAGCCCTTGTAAAATCTACTTTACTGAAGCCCAGCTACATGAAAATTGTGGTTAAATACAACAACAAAGTGCCTTATTGTCACATTCCACCACTGGCTTTTAGCAACAAGTTTATTTCTCAATTATGTTTTAAACTTGCTTTAATTAACCTCCACCCATTTCTCTCTTTTCGTCTAGGCAAAGGGAAAATGATCCACCCCAAACCGGACCTTGCGTCTATTTACAGAGATGCAAGCTGAAGATCTGCTGAACTGGGACCAGCTTGAGCGGCACATCCAGTTGCTTCTCAGTGAGGCAGCGTGGTCGGCGTGTGCGACCCATTCTACTTTTTTTTTTTTTTACAGTTTGAATTTTGCGCATTCTAAGTAATCTGGAATTTGCTGCTGATTGTAATAAACAATTTAGTGACTTATGTGTTTGCATCAAGATTTTCTCGAACACATTTTATTTTGCTTTCTTATACAACACATGGCAACAAACAAACAACACACAAGCCCGAGTTAAAATAATTGATAATAGAATAAAAAATACAAACACAGAATTATGACCAGCTGGCCATAGTAATAATTAGTTAAACAAAAAGGGGAAGATTTTCTATTTTGTCTGTTAAGACACTGGTGGGAAAAGAGTCAACAGTACAAACCATTTATCAATGACTTTGAAAAGGCTCATTGTTAAGAAAAAGTAACCAAAAACAATTATTT
This sequence comes from Pholidichthys leucotaenia, assembly GCA_020510985.1. Lineage (NCBI taxonomy): Eukaryota > Metazoa > Chordata > Actinopteri > Cichliformes > Pholidichthyidae > Pholidichthys > Pholidichthys leucotaenia. The sequence goes on from CM035846.1 coordinate 171,227,459, forward strand.
TATTAACTGAAGGCTGTATTGTTGGATGTGCCAGTGCAGAAGACACTGCACACTTTAGTGATAGTACCAGTATATGGAGGAATTCTGGGCCATATTAGCATCTGGATTTTCTAATAATGGGTAAGGGCAGGGGTGTCCAATCACGTGCCACGGAGGGCCAAGACCCTGCAAGCTTTACCTCCAACCAGTGTCTTCAACAGCAGATACCACTAAATTTCTTCTACTGACTGTTGATCAGTGAATACCTGCTGAAGAGACTGGATAGAAGAGAGAAGCTGCAGGGTCTTGGCCCTCCATGGCACATGATTGGACACCCCTAAGTTAGGGTTTAATGGGATTTAACATTTTAACACAAACTGCTTTTATGGTTCATAATTCTGTTGACAGACTTGCACCAAACCAAATGTGATTTCGCAAACTGCTGGATTGTTCTTAGACTGCTTTTCCAATCTTTAAATATTTAATTTGTGTCACTTGGTGGTAACCTTCACACATAAAACAAAAGTGGAGACACATCTGCAAAAAGTACAAAGGTTTATTGTCAAAATTCCTGGTGCTATACTAAATGAATACATGTATAGTTCACTGTTGATGCAGAGAATATATATTTATAAAGTATCTACATGTAGTCAGCAATACTCGATATTACATATATCCAGTAAATCCATGTATTTTTCCATGTAACCTTGTGACTGCATTATTTTAATTGATTTTAATCTTAGATCCAGTTTGTTTGTTTGTTTGTTTACCGGAGTGGTGGCTCAGTTGGTACAGCATCCGCCCCACACCCGGGAGGCAGGGGTTCAAATCCCGGCCGGGTCATGCCAAAGACTATATAAAAGTGGAACTTCCTGCCATCCAGCTTGGTGCTCAGCAATATTGGAATGGAGGAGGGATCTCTGTGGCGGCGCCTTGCATGGCAGCAGCCCTCTGATTCTACACTTGGGGGGTGTGTGATTTGCACTGTAGATAGGTAAAACACAATCTCGTTCTGCTGTACATGATTGGTTGTACGGATGAATGACAATAAGGGTGATTTAATTTAATTTTGGCTTAAAATGTATCATAATTGTTAACTCTGAGTGTGAGAATTTTCGTGCCCCTAGTGGCAGAGCGTGACACTGCGCCTGTCTTCTCACTGACATGATCGCCTGCCTTGGGGGTTTGTACTGATTGTACTGATTTGCCAGTTCCAAAAGGTGGCAGACATCCATTGGAGGACTCAGTGGATGACACGTAATACACCAAAGAAGAAGAACTCCTCATTTCCTTTTCCTGTTTTAGCATTTAGCCCAGAAAGCTAATATGTCCGCGATCGTCACTGTCACCTTTTCGGTTTTGTATGCCGAAAATAGCCACGGGATACAAGCGAAATTTATGTGGGATAATCATGAGACTTTGTAGATGTGGTACAGACTTTAAATTACCGACAGAACGCAAAATATGGACCATGATGTGTGAAAATGCAGCAACCATGCCAACCAGCCATCCACCCAGCCCCTCTTTGTCAACAGTAAGTGACTTATTTTGGGTTTTTTTTTAAATGTATTGATTTCTTGTTCATATACTTTGAAGATCAGATGATGAGGTACCTCTGTAAAAAAAAAAAAAAAAAAAAACAGTGTCAAAAGACTGAACCATTCTTTGTGTAAATACATCCAAAATCCAGTTTTGACTGAGTTATGGAATTTAAAGAGGTGCCACGACATTATGCAAATTAGATGCATAAATTTATTCCTATCTGAAACTTTGGATTATATTTCACATCTTTCTATTTGACAGTAAGCCATTATTTCTTGCAACTTTCAAGTTATAGCCTTGGAAATCTGAACTATTTTACTGACAAAAAATATTTACCACTCTTGACCACTAGGGGTTATGTCGCAGTTCGGCAACATACACACTCAGAGGGTTAAATATATCTTATTATGCCTAACTCAGTACTGTTTACCTGTTGAAATACATATTTTATGGCTAATATAACTCCATAACTACAATACGGCACCTCGCGATCAAGTTTTGGCAGCTGATCACTTTTTGCCACGACACGACCACAGACTCAGTGCTGCTGGAGTAGGTAAATCCCATGATGTCTCAACAGTCTCGCCATGATTTTCACACAAATCAGAGCAACTTGTTGCACAGTAAGCTAAACATTTCTACAGACATTCTTAAGTTCTTTAACCACTGCGCATTTGTGAAGCTGGGGTGACATCTCATCACTGGGAGCCTGTGTTGAACTCCCAGACCCATGGTTTGAAGCGATAATTTTGCCACAAGAGAGCCACCTGAAACACACACACAGAGAATAAACATTTTAGTACCTAATAGCGACAACTTGCCGACATTACAATGTAGTACGGCGGACTTAAAGCAAAATAGCCTTAGCAATCATTAGCTTACCTTCATAGGTGATGTAGTTCGTATCCTCATGTCTTCCGCTTTATACTGCTCTATATGGCTTCCTAAACGCTCCAGTACTTTTCCAGAGTGTGTCGTCTCACCTCCTATGGCCTTCTGCTCTCCTTTTTCTCTCCTTTTCTGCCTTTTCTCTGGCAAAACAAGCCAGACACTGCAGTCACCTCGCATTCTGCCATCTTGTGTTTTGCCTGGGTCCCTTGTTTTACATAACGGGAGGGTTGCGCCGCCTCCCTGTAACAAATCCCACCCACATCAGGCGGTACTCTGGTGTAATGGAAACACAAGCGGACTGAACTGAACTGTACCGTACAGTACCGGGCCAAACTGACACTAGAGGAAAAGGGCCAGTATTTTTCCAGTTTACAAAATTTTTCACTTGGTCTGAGGTGTGTGTGAAAAAAATGCATTTTGGCTAACGTTTAGAGGGTCAAAAATGTGATTGTTTAGGCAGAATAATAATAATAATGAATAATCTTCTCGCATCAATAAAAAACAAACGCTTACAATAGAGCAACGGTGCTCAGTCTTTGTCAGTCACGCCCTCAAGGTTCAGATCATTATTTGGCCTCAGTATCGCCCCAGACGGATGATATAAGCACTACCTCAATCTTTGCATTAAAGTTTTAAAAAACCTTTTAATAGCAAAATATTGCTAAAATATAAAATGATGCACTACAATGGGTCTCAAATATTTGTAAACATGTCCTATTATAGTACTGCATGAGTTTATTGACGATACACAGAAGAAATTCAATATTACACTGAACTCCATCACTGAACAGTGATATGAACTAAAATAATTATAATGGTGACTGAACAGCTCCCATTCCCCAAAGTGCAAGATACACTATTATGGAAAAAAAGTGATAAAAGATCACACAAATAACTGATCTGACAACAAATAAACAAGGGATCTGAAACAGTAGCTAATATTGGATGTCCCATTCATTTTCAATGTTTAGGTATTCTGTAATTAATATTCACACAATCAAATAAATCTCAGTGCCATTTACTCCCTTTTATATTTGCCAAAGTCTAACATGTGATTGCCTACATATAGGCTACACCTCTTTGCATTCCACTTTCAAACACAGCCTACATTTGGGCCTGTAAAGCCTGACTGGGACACCTGTTTCAGACAGGAGTACTTGTGTTCTACAGGCATACACTAGTATTTATAATTTTTAATTAGAAATATGCAACTTTTTCCTTGTAAAATTAAGTTCCCCCCCCCCTTAATTTTGCAACTTTTGCCAATTTTTGATAATTTTTTCCCCCTCAAATCTGTGATGAGTCATGTGAACTGCAAATTTATTCATGTGAACTTGTAAATATGTGACTTTATCATCAAGTTCCTACTTGTTCCAAATTTTGACCAGGAAGACTAATTTGGTATTTTCAATCAGGGGTCATTGAGAGAACATTCAGGGGTAGTCAGGAAATTGTCTAATTTCACTTCTTAACTGGTCCAAAAAAAAATTTAAAATAATTTGCCATTGCTGTGCATGGGTGCTTATTGTGACTCTTCCATGTCAGTATGTGGCAGTATGAATGCAATAATAATGGCTACCACCTTCCTCATCTTACTTATTCATGTGCTTCACGGAGGTTAATGACCTTGTCTACCTATAAATGCAAGAAATCTCTGTCTGTCTGTCTGACTGTTCCACGCATATCTCTTGAATCGTTCCTCAGACTGACCTAAGGTTTTATACATGGTTTCTTGAGGTTACGAGGGTGTGCATCCCCAAGTATAGAGTCACTCAGTCAAAATAGGTAATTTTTATCAATAAAGTTTTAGCCACCATTCTGTGTCTCTTCAAGCCCTGGCTGCAAGAAGTGTGTGTGTGTGTGTGTGTGGGGGGGGGGGGGGGATCAGATTGATTCCATTCTGATTCAGCAATTGAGGGCATGCAATGACTTCACTTCGCTTACAGCCATGTCCCCCTCCTTCCTGATTGAGTGGCAAAACAAATTAAAGATGGCTATGTGTAGCAGTAAAAACGCCGACACGGAGAGGAATAATAATGATTCTATGCTCAACCTGAAGGCAGTTGGGACTCGACAGCGACCCTCATAGCTTTCAAACGAATCAGTGGTCCGCTAATATCCCCATGTGGCCAGAAATTGGGTTTCCTGATATTTATATGTACTTAATTTCAACACCAGGAAAATATACAAAGCAGAGCCTGAAAGCATTTAAAAGCCTGGATGCTTGGTCGTACTTCAAGGCAGGATTTGTGGGCGAAATTAAAGTAACGAAGACACCTATGGATATTCTGGTTGTCTGTGGACAGGTATGTATATATCATTATTACTTTTTTTTTTTTTTTTAGATGTTGCTACTGTTAGCTAGCTAATGCTAGGTTAGCTATCATTTCATGTTTTTCCCCACATCTAACAGTTACTCATTAATTGTGCAGGAAAAACACAGCCAGTGAATGGCGTTTATAAGCTAATAAATCACCATCCTCTTTACAGTAAACAAATCCAACATACCCGTGACAAAATGAGAAGAACAAAGCCATGTTTCAGTGCATGGATTCCAGTTGCTTCTGCCGATTGCAGCAACCCATTTGCTTCTCCTTTCTTTAGTTTTAGGCAGACTGTAAAAGGATAGCTCAGCCTTCTTACAGACTCTATTTGAACAGTAAATTGCAGAACAGCTCTTCCCCATTTTAGATGTGCTTTGAAGGCATTAAAATGCAGGAAAGTCTCCTCCTCAGGTCGGTGCTACAGACTGCGCCGGGAAGCTAGGCTAAGCTAGGCTAACGCATGGTTAGCCGCTAACTAACAAAACCGGACTTTCTGGGTGACCTTGCACTGTAAAGAAAGATTTAAAAAATATCTAAAATTTAAAAAATTAGAGGATACACAAGATTTCAAACATGTTGCCTCAAAAGTTGATTAAACCAGTCTGTCTTAATTTTAGGTGTTTTTTGCTGCATTCAAATGATTCAAACCAAAAGTGGCACACAATTTTTTTGCCACTTAGTGCTGAATAAACACCATGACTTCTGGGATTGTGGCATCATGTGCATGCCCTCTATACACGGCATCACGACCATGCTGATTGGATAATATGCGGCATCACGACCATGCTGATTTGATAACACACAGCATCACGACCTGTCGGTCACCACAGTGTTCCTTGGACAAAACAATGAAATGAAAGTTAGAAAAAGATAATACTGAAGATTTAATGCTCAAAGAACTATACCATAAAATTGCCGTGATTGCGTAGGTCTAAAGGATAATTCGCCATATGTGGAGAATGAGGTGCGCGAGCAGACTGGGCAGAGGGTCAGTGGACCGGGTCTGACAGGAGAAGCCGGGAGAAGCAGCGGCCAGACAGGTCCTGGCTCAAAGGCACGCTAACTGATGGCGATAAAAAAAAAGTTATTTTCAATAAAGTGAGAAAAAGATAATGCGTGGAGTGTGCTTTTGCCCTGAGGCTGATTTATCATGGAAAACAGTTGAACTCTGTGGTTCAAGCGTACAAGACATACAGGAGAACTGAAATGGCGTTTCTCTCTCTCTTTAGTGGTGTGTGCAATGTAAAAAACAAAAGGAATAGGGCTGGAAAAACAACAACAGCAGTCCATGTCCAGTAACGCTATCCGTAGTGGAAACAATGACAAAAGATAGACTTAAGGTTTAATGCTTAAAAAATGATACCATAAAGTCACTGTGATTATGTAGGTCTAATGGATCATTCAGCATGAAGAACACAAGGTGCACGGAGGGAGGGAGGGAGGGAAGGAGGGGGGCTGGTGGGGAAGCAGCAGCTGAACCGGTGGATCGCAGTCCTTTGCAGGCACACGGGTAAAGCAGCAGCCATCCATCCATCCATCTTCTTCCGCTTAATCCTTTTGGGTCTCAAATATTTATAAACGTGTCCTGTTATAGTACTGCATGAGTTTATTGACAATACACAGAAGAAATTCAATATTACACTGAACTCCATCACTGAACAGTGATATAAACTAATTATAAAGATGACAAAACAACTCCCATTCCCCAAAGTGCAAGATACATTATTATCTTGAATATAAGTGATGAAAGATCACACAAATAAGTGATCTGACAAACAAATAAACAAGGGATCTGAAACAGTCACTAATATTGGATGCCCCATTCATGTTCAATATTTAGGCAAATAAATAGTGCCATTTACTCCCTTTTACATAAGATAAGATAAGATAAGCCTTTATTAATCCCCCAATGGGGAAATTCCAGGATTGCAACAGCACAGGGATAGCAACACTCAGAGCAACAATCAGAAGGCAAGAGAAAAACAAGAGCAGCGAGTATACATATGTACATATAAATATAAATATATATATATATATATAGAAAGAGACACACAGTGCGGAGCATTGTAGCTAGATGGAATAAATATATGAGTATATAAACACAGTGTGGAGTATTGTAGCTAGATGGAATAAATATGTAAATACATAAACAGTGCGGAGCATTGTAGCTAGATGGAATAAATAAGATAAGATAAGATAAGCCTTTATTAGTCCCACAATGGGGAAATTCCAGGATTGCAACAGCACAGGGATAGCAACACTCAGAGCAACAATCAGAAGGCAAGAAAAAACAATAGCAGCTAGTATACATATGTACATATTACTATATATAGACACACAGTGCGGAGCATTGTGGTTGGTGGATGTGCAGCAGAAAGTCTAAGCTCTCTCTCCGCAGATGCGGCGGGCCAGCTGGATGTCTTTGGGCATGATGGTGACCCTCTTGGCGTGGATGGCGCACAGGTTGGTGTCCTCGAAGAGACCCACCAGGTAGGCCTCGCTGACCTCCTGCAGAGCCATGACGGCGGAGCTCTGGAAGTGCAGGTCGGTCTTTAAGTCCTGAGCGATCTCCCTCACCAGGCGCTGGAAGGGCAGCTTACGGATGAGCAGCTCCGTGGATTTCTGGTAGCGACGGATCTCTCTCAGAGCCACGGTACCGGGCCTGTAACGGTGAGGCTTCTTCACTCCGCCGGTGGCTGGAGTGCTTTTCCGAGCAGCCTTGGTGGCCAGCTGCTTCCTGGGGGCTTTTCCTCCAGTAGATTTACGGGCGGTCTGCTTGGTTCTTGCCATCGCTCTTTATTATTCTGTCTTATATTTCTTGCACGCCGCCTAAACTCCAGCCCGGCACCCGCGTCGTTTTCGCTTCAGTTCCCCGGTATGTCGGGTTTCTCCGTTAGCACCGGGTGGCGGTTGAGTGCTAGCTAGCTCTTCCCTGCTGTATCGTCTCCTGCTGTAAATAGTGGCTCCGTCCGCCAACTCGGGAGACCTTTGGGGCGATCTGTGTGTCCGTGATATATATAGAGTGAAAGGTGTGCTGGATCAGAAAGTTACCACCGGATCAGAAAGAAGAAGGAAGATAAAAAGACTCAGAATTGAGCCGCTGTTGCAAAAGGCAGCCAACTCGTGTGACGCCGGAACCGGAAGAGAAATATATGAATATATAAACACACAGTGCGGAGCATTGTAGCTAGATGGAATAAATACGTAAATATATAAACACACACAGTGCGGAGCATTGTAGCTAGATGGAATAAATATGTAAATATATAAACACACACAGTGCGGAGCATTGTAGCTAGATGGAATGAAACAGCATAACCGTCTACTTAGTTATCCTACATGGTATGATTATGTGCCGATACATATTCTCACCCTCCATAGCGACTGGTATTTTCCTAGTTGTATACCGGAGGGGACCATTGTCAAAGTCTAACATGTGACTGCTGACATACAGACTAGTACACCTCTGTATTCCACTTTCAAACACAGCCTACATTTGGACCTGGAGAGCCTGATTAGGACACCTGTTTCACACAGGAATACTCGCGTTCTACGGGCAATGCACTAGTTTGGTCAAATTTGACCATTATGAACTTTTCCGTCAATGAATTTTCCAGCCCCCCGTCTTCTTGACGTGCTGGTCCTCGCAAACGCCAAAAATGGCGTCAAGCGTGGCGTCGTGGGCGCTTTTCTGCCGCGCACCTCCTGATTTTTCTAACTTGGCACGTGTCGCACAGCCGTGTCATTAAGACAAACTGAGGGAAAGATGGGGTTTTTTTTTCCCCCTAACATTAATTCACAGATTCATTCTTATACTCGAAGTTCATCAGTGGGGCAGTGACAAACAAACAACAATACACTGTCTGTCTACCAGAAACCAAATTGTTGAGAAACGATTCCAATGTTTTCTCCAACTTAAAGCAACAATGAAATTTAACTTTGGACATCAGACTTAAGAGCCTGTGGTTAACATGGTCATCCATGGAAAAGCTGATAAGAGAAAAAACTGATTAGAAATGTGGTTGTTTACACTAAATAATAACTGGTGGTTACAGAAACGACTGCATCTTTAGTTGACCTTATAAATGTGTAATTCTGCTTCACTGGTGTTTAAGTCATTGTTTTATTAGGCATTTTCTTTTACAGGTGTGTGTGTGTGTGTGTGTGTGTGTGTGTGTGTCAGTATTCGTGAGTAATTATTAGCATAATTTAACAAAACTTTTACTTGAGTATATTTCCTGGCTACGATACCCAGCACTGGTGCTGACTGTATGGATTTTATAATCTGATACAAATATCCAAGTAACATCGAGCGAGTAGCATCGACAGGCTATCTTCCTCTCCCACAGGGATATTACTGCGATAATAAAGAAGGAACCTGAAGATGTGATGGGTCCAAACAATTAGGCCTACAGTAGCTTTATACTGAATATTTTAGTTTTGATCCAAAGTCATAATTAATCCCCCTTAATTACCAGGAGCCCCGATATCCCTGCGTCATGATGCCTACCATAACACCGCGTTGGCTGCAGTGAACAGCGCTGAAGTCCTCCACGGTCTCTCCCTCCAGCTGACCAGGCCGGTGAGACGGATCCCTGAGAGTCCCGGAGCCATCATCTCTTCCTCTGCCTCCTCTGCCCGGTGAACCCTGCTCAGCGGCCCGGCCGTCCCCCCTTCCTGCATCCCCAACATTGATCCAACAGTGCGATTTCCTGAGCGCTGCCGCCCCTCTCCTCTAATTGATGGGTGTCAGGTTAACAGGAGTGGTTACTGTGTCCGGTCAGGGTCTTTCAAAATAAATGTCTACCAGGGTGAAGAAACCGTTGTCAATTTTGTATTTGTAGTCGAATTTATGTAGATTTGTTGGTAAAATTAATGATTAAACAGCGCAGTAAGCAATTAAAACCAAAAACAACAACAACAACAACAAAAAAGCATACTTAATAAATTTAGTTTATCTTTTTATTTTTTAATAGATGACTCAGGCAGCGGCAGCACAGTGGCGTAGTGGTTAGCACTGTGTCAGCACAGCAACAAGGTCACGAATTGATTCCACCCCTGACCATCGGTGACCCTTCTGTGTGGAGTTTGCATGTTCTCCCCGTGTCTGCATAGGTTTTCTTCGGCTACTCTGGTCTCCTCCCACAGGCCAAAGACATGCAGGTTTGGGTGACTGGCATCAACTGGGAATTCTAAATTGTCCTTAGAGTGAATGGTTGTCTGTCTGTCTGTGTTGGCCCTGCGATGGATTGCGATCTGTCCAGGGTGTACCCTGCCCCTCGCCCAAAGATGCTGGGATAGGCTCCAGCCCTCCCCCCCCACACACACACACCTGAAAAGGATTAAGCAGTAGAAAATGGATGGATGGACTCAGGCAGTGTCAATATGCTATGGAGATTTGGTCTTTGGCGTCATTTGTTTGGTTTATTGTTATGCAGAAACTATTGATACTTGGTGGAAGGGTGGTGCTTAGCCCATAGAAGAACTCATGGGAATTTGAATGAGATCAAGCAAGGTAAACATGTGGGTGAAGGCAAGGCATGTATTTAGGTTTTTTTTCACTTTCTTTAACACTGCAACCTGTTTTGGCATTCTCTTTTATTTCTCTGAGAATTGTGCATTAAACTTAATTCAAAAAAATTCAAATGTGAGATGGACTGTGGGTATTTTGTGGGTAAGATCAGAGACGGGAAGAACAATTACAGGAGGAAGATGGAGGACAAGTTGCAGTAGAGTGATGTCAGTTGAGTCTGGAGAGGCCTCAAAACCATCTCTGTGCACAAGGTTACCTCCTCCCAGGCTGTGGGGGGAAGGGAGTGAGTGAAAGACCTAAACCTATTCTTCAACAGGTCTGACCAACCACCCTCTCCTCCCCCTGCCCTCCAACACCTGCTGCCGCCACCTTCATCTACTCCCCCGTCCACTGCCCCCTCTCCACCACCACCCCGTCTTACACCCCCCAGCTCTCAGTGCACACCCTCTGCTGTTTGTCCCCTCACACCCAACACCCCCTCCTCCCAGCACACAGCTTATCTGCCTCTGACCCAACTACTGGTGTGGTCTCAGGCTTGACTCAAGTTAGGTAAGCTGCATTCAGATCAGGATAGTCCGGGGGTCTCATTCCTGGGCAGGGAATGCTGAGAATTTTCACAAGTTTGTTTGGTTTGGTTTACATTCACACTGCAGTGGACCAAACTGCCTGGACAATGTCATGCAGTTTCAAGATTCAAAGATTCAAAGATTTTATTTGTCAATATTACTATACGTATAGGACATACAGGAGAATTGAAACGGCATTCCTCTGTCTTCAGTGGTGTGCACAATATATACATTAAAAAAAAGGAATAAGGCTGGAAAAACAACAACAGCAGTCGTTGTACAGTAATACTACCCATATTGCAAATAGCGACAAAATATAGCCCAAGACATCCCATAGTGCAAATAAAGATAAACGATGAAACCCAGCAATCCTATATACAGTAGTATAGAGCATTAGTAGAGCAGTAATACTCATAGTTGCAAGTTCGATGCGGTAGTGTAAGTGTAGACAGTGACAGGACTGCACATGATCAGTATTGCATTAACAGACAGCAGCAGATATGGCATTTGTGCAAATGGTTGCAGTAATGTGCAGAGACAAACAGCAGCAGCTGTATTACTGTTGGTGTGCCAGTCTTTCTCTGTCAACAGCTGAGGTAGTTATTGTGCGGGTGAGTGCGTTATGGTCCTGGGGGATGGGGGTGGGGGGCAGTGTTCAGGGTCCTGATGACAGGACCCTGAACTGATGAACCCTGATGAACAAAGCTGTTTAGCAGTCTTGTAGAGCGGGCCTGAAGGCTCTGGTACCTTTTTCCTGAGGGCAGGGGGCTGAAGAGGGAGTGTGAGGGGTGGGAGATGTTGCCTGCAATATTGATGGCTCTGCAGGTGAGGCGGGCGAGGTAGATGTCCGAGTGAGAGGGCAGAGGGGCACCGATGATCTTGCTGGCTGCTTTCACTGTGTATTGTAGTGTCTTCTGGCAGGAAGCGGTGGAGCTTTCATGCCACACCGTGATGCAGCTGTTGAGGATGCTCTTAACGGTGCCCCAGTAGAATGAGCAAATGATGGGGAGTGGGACTCGTGCTCTCCTCAGTTTGTGAAGGAAATGGAGGTGAGTTTGAGCCTTCTTGGCCAGTGATGTGGTGTTGTTGGACCAGGTGAAGTGCTCAGAGATGTGCACCCCCAGGTATTTGGTGCTGCTCACCCTCTCCACAGCTGCTCCATCGATGATCAGAGGGGGATGCTGTGTGTGTCCACTCCTGAAGTCGACCACAGTCTCCTTGGTTTTTCCCATGTTCAGGAAGAGGTTATTGTCTTTACACCACTGGACCAGTTGGCTCACCTCATTTCTGTAGTTGACCTCCTCGTTGTTGGTGATGAGGCCCACCACTGTCGTGTCATCTGCAAACTTGATTAAGTGGTTGGTGTTGTAGGCTGGTACACAGTCATGGGTCAGCAGGGTGAAGAGCAGCGGGCTGAGCAGGCACCCTTGTGGGGCTCCTGTCCTCAGTGTGATGGTCTTGGATGTGTTGCTGCCAGCCCGCACATTCTGTAGCCTCCCTGTAAGAAAGTCCAGCACCCAGTTACAGAGAGAGGTTTTGAGTCCCATATATGTGCACATACTGTATGTGCACATTATACAGTGGTGTGAAAAAGTGTTTGCCCCTTCCTGATTTCTCTTTTTTTTGTATGTTTGTCACACTTAAATGTTTCAGATCATCAAACAAATTTAAATATTATACAAAGATAACACAAGTAAACACAAAATGCAGTTTTAAATGAAGGTGTTGTGGAGTGTGTGAATAAAGAGGCAGGTTATGGACAGACGATTTATTCCACACTCACACATCTCTCAAGCACAGAAGAGACTGAATCATTACAGCATGATCTCCACTTTTACCCAACTCACTCTTCACACGTTGACATGGCATTTCTCATCACACAGCATGACATTTACATTACACTGCTTTCAACCCCCTATGTCCCTGACTCCTTCCTTCTATATCCCCAGGAACCCCCTGGGCATTGTTCTCCCATGTTTATTCACTGTCTCTGTCTGAGATGCTACATAACCTGACTCCCCACACCGCCCCCCCAGCATCTTAGATAGAACATCAGTCCACACGCTCTTTTGGCTTCAGTCTCCTCCCATATCTGCTGTAACTGGGTTTACCGCCTCCGTGGCGCTGCTGTGCCAGTGGGGGGCTGCGGGTGGGCCGTGGCGAGGGAGGGGGAACTTCGGTCTGTCCATGTGGCTGCCCTGGTGAATCGTTTCCCTGGGGAGCTCTCCGTGGGGGTCTTCCACGCCGAGGGGCCCTAGCCAACAGCACTTGCTCGTCTGCCACTACAAAGGCGGGTTTGAGTCTGTCGATGCCAATTTTCTCCCGCCGACCCCCCAAGTCTAGCAAAAAATGCTTATCCCCTGTTTACAGCACTCTGAACGGTCCATCATAGGGTGGGCGCAATGGTGTCTGACGAACACGAACTCCGCGTTCTTCAAAGTTTTAGGCACGAAAGCACACGGAAAACAGTGGTGGGCTGGGCCCAGCAGCATGCCTGTGTTTGCACTACACTGCAAAAGCTGAGACGGGCAGCTGTCCAGCGCAGGATTATCTGGCAGAAATTCCCCAGGCAGCTGTAGGGGCTGTGCAAAAACAAGCTCTGCCGGGGATGCTTCCAAATCCTCTTTTGGCGCGGAGCGCAACCCCAATAAAACCCACGGCAACCTGTCTACCCAATTTGCATCCATCAGTGAAGCCCTGAGTGCTGCTTTCAGTGATCTATGAAAACGCTTGCATAACCCATTGGCCTGTGGGTTGTACGCGGTTGTGCGATGAATTGCAACACCCAGGCTGCGGGCCATTGCGGACCAGAGGTCGGAAACAAATTGAGGGCCCCTGTCAGACGTAATGTCCGACGGGACTCCAAAACGCGCCACCCATGCTGTTAAAAAAAGTGCGTGCCACGTCCATGGACGTGGTTGCCACCAGCGGGACTGCTTCTGGCCAGCGCATAGTGCGGTCCACGACTGTCAGGAGGTGCGTGCACCCCTGTGATGGTGGGAGGGGGGCACATGAGGTCCACGTGAACATGGTCGAACCTCTTAGCCGGTACCCGAAACGGCTCCAAGGGAGCCTTCGTGTGTCTGTGTACCTTGGCTCGTTGGCACGCCACGCAGGCCGCAGCCCACTCTTTTACTTGTTTGCGTAGGCTCGGCCACACGAACTTCTCTCCCACCATTTTGACTGACGCGCGCACTCCTGGGTGCGCCAGAGTGTGAACCGACTCAAACACGCGGCGGTGCCACGCGACCAGGACCACCGGACGCGGGCGTCCCGTGGAGACATCGCAGATTAGGGGGGGCATGCCGTCTTGCAGCACCCTGCTCTCCAGCCTTAACCCTGTTGGTCCAGACTGGAGCGCGTGCACGTCTGCATCGCTAATCTGCTCTGCAGCCATGGCTGCGTAATCTATCCCCACCTAGACCGCGGCCACCACAGCGCGCAAGAGGCAGTCCGCCACCACATTCAGTTTACCCGACACATGTTGAATATCGGTAGTAAACTCTGAGATCGCGGCCAGCTGTCTCTGCTGCCGGCCCGACCACGGTTCTGAAACCTTGGCCATCGTGAACGTTAGTGGCTTGTGGTCCACGAACGCGGTGAAGCTGCGCCCTTCCAGCCAGAACTGGAAGTGGCGTATGGCCAGGTGGAGAGCCAGCAACTCTCTGTCGAAAGCGCTGTATTTACGTTCACTGTCGCGCAAAGCTCTGCTGAAAAAGGGGAGCGGCTGCCAAGCCCCGGCGACGTGCTGCTCCACGACAGCACCTATGGCCACGTCTGAAGCATTGGTGGTGAGTGCTATCCGGGCCGCCGGGTCCGGATGCGCCAGCAGTGCGACGTTTGCCAGGGCTGCTTTAACCTCCGAGAATGCCCGCTCTCGCTCCGGGGTCCATTCGACCCCATCCACAGGTTTCTGTCTCTTGAGCGCGGCGTACAATGGTTGCATGAGCCGCGCTGCACGGGGAAGGAAATGGTTATAAAAGTTCACCATCCCCAAAAATTCTTGTAGCACCCTGACCGTTTGAGGCCGGGGAAAATCCGCCACTGCGCGCACTTTGTCGGGCAACGGGATCGCTCCTTCCGGAGAGACGCGGTGCCCCAAAAAATCAATCTCCGTCACGCTGAACTGGCATTTCGCTGGGTTGGTTATTAACCCGTGCTCCTCCAACCTCCGGAAAACCGTCCTGAGGTGGGTTACGTGTTCGTCTTCGGACACACTGACTACCAGGATATCGTCCAGGTAGACGAACACGAACGCGAGATCGCGCAGCACTGCATCCATCATGCGCTGGAACGCCTGTGCCGCTCCTTTTAACCCGAATGGCATGCGCAGGAACTCGAATAAGCCGAACGGAGTTATTACCGCTGTTTTGGGTACATCCTCCGCCGCACCGGGACCTGGTGGTAACCGCGGACCAGGTCTATTTTGGAAAAAATGCGTGCTCCGGCGAGGAGAACGGAAAAATCCTGTATGTGGGGAATCGGGTAGCGGTCATGTGCTGTGGCGTTGTTCAACCTGCGGAAATCACCGCACGGTCGCCACGACCCCTCAGCCTTAGGGACCATGTGTAGCGGGGACGCCCATGGGCTATTCGATCGCCTGATGATGCCCAACCTTTCCAGGTTGGCGAACTCCTCGCGCGCTATGGCCAGTTTAGCTGCGTCCAAGCGCAGAGGTCTTGCGAAAATGGGCGGCCCGGTGGTGGTGATAAAGTGCTCCACCCCGTGTTTCGCGATGGCCGCCGAAAACGTTGGGACCGTGAGTGCTGGGAACTGAGTGAGCAGTGTGTGGAACTTACCACCTGGAGCTGTGACGTTGGCTTGTGCTGTTGGCCGGGTCCCTTGAGCTATACCGGGGAGAGAATCAAAGGACAGTGCATTAACCAGGCGCCTGTTAGCAACATCCACAAGTAAACCATGCACACACAGAAAATCAGCTCCCAGGATCAGGCAACACAGTGCTGCTATGACAAAAGTCCACTCGTACGAGTGGCCATGTAGAGATAAGACCAGTGTTTTCTCACCGAACGTCTTAATCTCCGAGCTGTTTACTGCCACAAGTCCGGGGCAGCTAGGTCCTGCCAGCCGGTCAGCGTAGGACGGCAGGATGACGCTCTTCTGGGCTCCGGTGTTGACGAGGAAGCGTCTCCCCGAGTGTGAGTCCGTCACGTAGAGCAGCTTGTTCTCTTCACCAGCGGTTGCAGCTGCTACTGACTGCCGACCTTGGCATTTCCCGAGCTCTTGAAGTGGCACGGTGGCGCACATCTGCGCGCGTTCTCTCCGAAGCGACGGTGGTAGAAGCAGAGCGTGTCTCTCTGGTGCTCCTTGGCCCCCGCTGCCGCTACCGTCGGTGGCTCCTCGCCTCCTCTGGTTGTCTCGCTGGGCTCCGCCACCGCCGCGTTGACTGTGATCGCCCTGGTGGTGAGGATGATCCGGTCTGCCTCCTGGGCTAGCGCACGGTAGTCACGCGCGGCCAGCAATGGCGAATTGGCCAGAACCGCTCTCGCCTCTGTTGGAAGGTTCTGGAGGAAAAGGTGGGCAAACAGAAAGTGCCCATCATCCGTGCCCATTAACGCCAGCATCTTCTCCATCAGGTCGACGGCCGAACCATCTCCTAACTCGGTCCGCCCCAGGAGCCTCTCCACTCTCTCACATTCCGAGAGCGTGTAGCGCCGGGTCAGCGCAGCCCTGAGCGCCTTGTATTTGTTGTGGGCTGGAGGCTGATCGAGCAGGCTCGCTACCTGCTGGGCTGTGCGAGCGTCCAGCGCTGCTACCACATGGTAGAACTTGGTGTCGTCTGCCGTTACTCCCTGGAGGGCGAACTGGGCCTCGGTGTGGTGGAACCAAGAGCACGGGTTGTGCTGCCAAAAGTCCGGTAACTTGACTGAAACCGCGCACGCGCTGGTGGGGGTTCCAGTCCGGGCTGTCTGTGGGATGGCTGCTGCGTTGCTGGGGCTTCCCGACCGGGCCGGCTCCGGGGTTCTTGCCTCATGTTCCATAATTCGTCTGGGGTCACCAGTGTGGAGTGTCTGAATAAAGAGGCAGGTTATGGACAGACGATTTATTCCACACTCACACATCTCTCAAGCACAGAAGAGACTGAATCATTACAGCACGATCTCCACTTTTACCCAACTCACTCTTCACATGTTTACATGGCATTTCTCATCACACAGCATGACATTTACTTTACACTGCTTTCAACCCCCTATGTCCCTGACTCCTTCCTGCTATATCCCCTGGAACCCCCTGGGCATTGTTCTCCCATGTTTATTCACTGTCTCTGTCTGAGATGCTACATAACCTGACTCCCCACAGTGTTTATTATTAAGGGGAAAAAAGTCCAAACCTACATGGCCCACGGAGACGTGGCCTACGGCGCAAGACCCGGATGTGGACCTGTGGATTGATGGCTTTGGAGCCTCACTTCGCTCGGATCGGCAGGAAGGGGTAACGAGGAAACGTCAGGGGGGCGGCGTATGTTTATACATTAATAAACAGTACTGCACATCTGTCACGGTCAGAGAGCGCATCTGTACACCCGATGTGGAGCTGCTGTCCGTATCGCTACACCCCTTTTATCTGCCCCGCGAGTTCCCCCAACTTTTCATCACGGCTGTGTACATTCACCCGAGGGCAGACGCTGACTCCACCTCCATCACCGTCTTTGATGTGGTACAGCGGCTGCAGTCAATTTCTCCAGAGGCTCCAAACTTTATTCTTGGGGATTTTAACCATGTTTCTTTAAAGAAGACACTTAAAAACTTTTATCAGTATGTCTCCTGCCCAACCAGGCAAAAAAAGACATTGGACCTGTGTTATGGATCCATTGAGAGGGCCTATAAATCACTTCCCCTTCCTCCTTTAGGATCCTCAGATCACAACTGTGTACATTTGCTGCCCACGTATAAAACTGCTCTCAGAAGAGGCAAGGTGAAGACCAGAGACATAGATGTGTGGACAGAGGATTCAGTGCACTGCCTCCAGGAATGCTTTAACTATACAGACTGGGAGGTTTTCACACTGTCCTGCGGGGATGATTTGGACTCTTCGGTAGATGTCACATGCTCATACATGGCTTTCTGTAAAAATATGATCGTTCCACGTAAACGTGTCAAAATATATTCCAACAACAAGCCATGGGTTACAAAATCAGTTAAATCCTGCTTACAGAGGAAAGCACTTGGTCTGTTTCTGAGCTACAGGTTGCCACAAAAGAGCTGAAGTCCGAAATTTTAAGAGCAAAACAGAATTATAAATCAGAATTGGAAAGCAAGATGGCAACAAAGAAGGTTCAGCCTGGGCCGGTATGAAAACTATTGCAGGCCTTCAGAGCACAGAGTGCAGTAATCGTGTGTTTTTAGATGGTTTTAATTCAGACACAGAGCTGGCTAATGCTCTTAATTGTTTTTATGGTCGTTTTGATTCCTTTGATTTTAGCACAGAAACCCGAGATTTGAAACAGAAACTCAAAGACAATCAGGACTTTAATATTGAAGTGCAGGATATTAAAAGGGAGTTCTGTGCTGTAAAAGTGAACAAAAGTCAGGGCCCTGATAATACATGTGGGCGCTTGGTAAAGTCCTGTGCACATGAACTGAGTCCTGTATTTCATTACTTTTTCAATAAGTCCTTACAGACACAACATGTGCCCAAGATCTGGAAAGAAGCCGTGGTTGTTCCCGTTCCAAAATCCAGCTGTCCTAAAACGGTAAACGACTTTAGACCAGTTGCTTTGACTTCAATTTTAATGAAAATTTTTGAAAAACTGGTCAGATGTGAGATCCTAAAGCAGACTGAACATGCATTGGATCCTTTGCAGTTTGCATATAGGCCTCACAGAGGAGTGGAGGACGCCACTGTCACTCTGTTTAACATGCTTTTTAAACATCTGGATTTTAATGGGACACACGCCAAGCTTTTATTTGTGGACTTTTCCTCCACCTTTAATACAATCCAACCTCATATTTTAGTTGAAAGGCTCCTGCAACAATTTGATTTGAGCAATAATCTGGTGGGTTGGATTCTGGATTTCTTAACCAACAGGACGCAGAGAGTAAGGGTCAATGGTACATTGTCTGACCAAAAGTGCTCTTCTACTGGCTCTCCTCAGGGGTGTGTGTTGTCACCACTACTCTTCATCCTGTACACAAACATGTGTCAGAGCAGACATGACAACAGACACATTATAAAGTATGCTGATGATTCAGTTATTGTCAGTCTCCTCCAGGATGGTGAGAGTGGCCACGGCCCAGTAGTTGATGATTTTGTTCACTGGTGTGAGGATTCCTACCTGCAGCTGAATACGACAAAAACTCAAGATATGATTATTGACTTTAGGAGGAAAACTCTCAGGCACAAAGTCACCGTACTAAAAGGCCAGACCACTCAATGTGTACAATCCTACAAATATCTTGGGACGATTATTGATAGTAATTTAAACTTTGAAGAGAACTGTGAAAGGGTGTGCAAAAAGGGTCAGCAACATTTGCATTGTTT
This sequence comes from Pholidichthys leucotaenia, assembly GCA_020510985.1. Classification (NCBI taxonomy): domain Eukaryota; kingdom Metazoa; phylum Chordata; class Actinopteri; order Cichliformes; family Pholidichthyidae; genus Pholidichthys; species Pholidichthys leucotaenia. The sequence continues at coordinate 171,246,793 of CM035846.1, forward strand.
GAGGAAACTTGCACGCTTCCAAATTGACCGAACCATAATGACAATGTTTTCTCCGGATTTTATTGAATCTGTTTTATCCTTTTCTTTAGTGTCATGGTTTGGTCAGATAAAACTGAAACAGTGGAAATCCTTGGATCAGGTAGTTAGATGGTCCAGTCGTTTGCTTGGTGAGTCACAGCTGAGCCTGACATCCTTGTGCACCAGACAGGTACAGAGGATTGCTACCTCCATTTTAAATGATGACTCCCACCCTTTGCACTGCCACTTTCAGCTTCTTCCCTCAAGACGGAGGTTTGCTGTCCCAAAAAGTAAAACCCAGCGCTACAAAAACAGCTTTGTTCCTGCTGCTGTCAAAGAGTTGAACAAGTTGTAACAATATATTGCACATAATTTAGGTACCTATTTATTAACTCCATTTTATATTTACTTATTTTTGTAGGTTTTTTATTTGGGTTCTAAATCTTTTATTGGGTTTTAGACTTATGAGTTTTTAACCTCTTTGACTTGTCTTTAACTTTTTAATATGACCCTTCTCTCTTATCTCTGGTTTTTCTCTCATCTCTTTGTCTTTATATCCTGATTGATGGAGCCTTGAGTATTTTTATCATGTTTATAGTCAGCTTCATGTGTGCCTGTGTTTGTGTTTATGTTGAATGTAATTGTGGTTTGTAAATATGGATGTCACCAGACTGCAAAACAAATCTACCTACGGGTACAAATAAAGTAACCTGAACCTGAACCTGAACCCTGTGTGAAAAAGTGATTGCCCCTAAACCTAATAACTGGTAGGGCCACCCTTAGCAGCAACAACTGCAATCAAGTGTTTGCGATAACTAGCAATGAGTCTTTTACAGCGCTGTGGAGGAATTTTTGCCCACTCATCTTTGCAGAATTGTTGTAATTCAGCCACATTGGAGGGTTTTTGAGCATGAACCGCCTTTTTAAGGTCATGCCACAGCATCTCAATGGGATTCAGGTCAGGACTTTGACTAGGCCACTCCAAAGTCTTCATTTTGTTTTTCTTAAACCATTGATTGGACGCTTCCTGTGGTAACGCATCGTCACTTCCTGTGTTGCTGGCTGTTGTTGTGGTTTGCTTTGTGTTGTGGTTCGCTCTCCTGAGGATTATTGCCTTTAATTGTATTTTAATCATTTTTTTTCTATCTACCGTCACCTCTCTATTCTGTTTAACAAGCCTCTTGCACCTGTGTGTGCACTCAGTGTCATCTAATCACCCTCTTTAGCCTTCTGTTCACCTTTCATTGGTGTTTGTGTCAGCTTCTGGTTAGCCACTAGCTATGGCTACCAGCTCTTCTTCCCCTTCTCCTCTGGTGTGCTCTCTATGTCAGATGTTTAGCTAGGAACATCCCAACAGAGGCGAGAGCGGTTCTTGCCAATTCGCCGTTGCTGGCCGCGCGTGACTACCATGCGCTAGTCCAGGAGGCAGATCGTATCATCCTCACCACCAGAGCCCTCACAGTGAACGCGGTGGCGTCGGAACCCAGCGAGACAACCAGCGGAGGCGAAGAGCCGGCGACGGTAGCGGCAGCGAGGTCCAGGAAGCGCCAGAGAGACAGACACGCTCTGCTTCTACCACCGCCGCTTTGGAGAGAACGCACGCAGATGTGTGCCACCGTGCCAATTCAAGCGTTCGGGAAATGCCAAGGCCGGCAGTCGGTAGCAGCTGCAACCGCCTGTGAAGAGAACAAGCTGCTCTACGTGACGGACTCGCGCTCGGGAAGACGGTTCCTCGTAGACACCGGAGCCCAGAAGAGCATCATCCTGCCATCCTATGCCGACTGGCTAGCGGGAGCTAGCAGCCCCAGGCTGGTAGCGGTAAACAGCTTGGACATTAAGACTTTTGGTGAGAGAACACTGACTTTATCCCTACACGGCCGTATGTACGAGTGGACTTTTGTCATAGAGGCATTGAGCTTCCCAATCCTGGGAGCTGATTTTCTGTGTGCACACGGGTTGCTAGTCGATGTTGCTAACAGACGCCTGGTTAATGCAATGTCTTTTGATTCTCTCCCCTGTACAGCTCGAGGGGCCGGGCCAATAACACAAGCCAACGTCACAACTCCAGGCGGTAAGTTCCACACACTGCTCACTCAGTTCCCAGCACTCACGGTCCCGACGTTTTCGGCGGCCATTGCTAAACACGGGGTGGAACACTTTATCACCACCACCGGGCCGCCCGTTTTTGCACGACCTCGGCGCTTGGACGCAGCTAAACTGGCCATAGCGCGTGAGGAGTTTGCCAACCTGGAAAGGTTGGGCATCATCAGGCGATTGAACAGCCCATGGGCATCCCCGCTACACATGGTCCCTAAGGCCGAGGGATCGTGGCGACCGTGCGGAGATTTCCGCAGATTGAATAACGCCACAGCGCACGACTGCTACCAGATTCCCCATATTCAGGATTTTTCTGTTCACCTCGCCGGAGCACGCATTTTTTCTAAAATAGACCCGGTCCGTGGTTACCATCAGGTCCCAGTGCACGCGGAGGACATACTCCAAACAGCGGTAATAACTCCGTTTGGCTTGTTTGAATTTTTATGCATCCCCTTCAGATTAAAAGGAGCGGCACAGACATTCCAACGCATGATGGATGCGGTGTTGCGTGATCTCCCGTTTGTGTTTGTCTACCTGGATGATATCCTGGTGGCCAGCGCGTCCGAGGACGAACACATAACCCACCTCAGGACGCTTTTCCGGAGGTTGGAGGAACACGGGTTAATAATCAACCCGGCGAAATGCCAGTTCGGCGTGACGGGGATTGATTTTTTGGGGCACCGCGTCTCACCAGAGGGAGCGATACCCTTGCCCGACAAAGTGCATGCCATGGCGAATTTTCCCTGGCCTCAGATGGTCAGGGCGCTGCAAGAATTTTTGGGGATGGTTAACTTTTATAACCGGTTCCTCCCCCGCGCAGCTCAACTCATGCAGTCATTGTACGCCGCGCTCAAGAAACGGAAACCCGCGGACAGAGTCAAATGGACTCCGGAGCGGGAGCAGGCGTTCTCTGAGGTTAAAACAGCCCTGGCAAACGGCGCACTGTTGGGGCACCCGGACCCGGCGGCCTGGATAGCGCTCACTACCGACGCCTCGGACGTGGCCATAGGGGCCGTCGTGGGGCAACATGTCGCCGGTTCTTGGCAGCCACTCACTTTTTTCAGCAGAGCTTTGCGCGACAGTGAGTGTAAATACAGGGCGTTCGACAGAGAGTTGCTGGCTCTCCACCTGGCCATACGCCACTTCCAGTTCTGGCTGGAAGGGCGCAGCTTCACCGCGTTCGTGGACCACAAGCCGCTAACGTTTGCGATGGCCAAGGTTTTGGAACCATGGTCGGGCCGGCAGCAGAGACAGCTGGCCGCGATCTCGGAGTTTACAACCGATATTCAGCATGTGGCTGGTAAACTGAATGTGGTGGCGGACTGCCTCTCGCGCGCAGTAGTGGCCCCGGTCTGCGTGGGGATAGATTATACAGCCATGGCCGCAGAGCAGATTGGCGATATGGACGTGTGCGCGCTCCAGTCTGGACCAACAGGGTTAAGACTGGAGAGCAGAGTACTGCAAGACGGCAAGCCCCCCCTAATCTGCGACGTCTCCATGGGACGCCCGCGCCCGGTGGTCCCAGTTGCTTGGCGCCACCACGTGTTTGAGTCAGTTCACGCTCTGGCGCACCCAGGAGTGCGCGTGTCAGTCAAAATGGTGGGAGCGAAGTTCGTATGGCCAGGCCTGCGCAAACAAGTGAAAGAGTGGGCGGCAGCCTGCGTAGCGTGCCAACGAGCCAAAGTACACAGACACACGAAGGCTCCTTTGGAGCCGTTTCGTATACCGGCGAAGAGGTTCGATCATGTTCACATAGACCTTGTGGGCCCCCTCCCACCATCGTAGGGGTGCACGCACCTTCTGACAGTGGTGGACCACACCACACGGTGGCCAGAAGCAGTCCTGCTGGCGGCAACCATGTCCGTGGACGTGGTGCGCGCTTCTTTGACGACATGGGTGGCACGTTTTGGAATCCCGTCGGACATCACGTCCGACAGGGGCCCTCAGTTTGTTTCCGACCTCTGGTCCGCGATGGCCCGTAGCCTGGGTGTTGCGATTCATCGCACAACCACATACAACCCACAGGCCAATGGGTTATGCGAGCGTTTTCATAGGTCACTGAAAGCAGCGCTCAGGGCTTCGCTGATGGATGCAAATTGGGTAGACTGGTTGCTGTGGGGAATTTTTGCCAGATAATCCCGCGCCGGACAACTGCCCGTCTCAGCGTCTGCAGCATAGCGCAGATACAGGCACGCTGCCCGGCCCGGCCCATCACTGTTTTCCACGCGCTTTGTGCCAAAAACTTTGAAGAACGCGGCGTTCGTGTTTGTCAGGCACGATACCCACCGCCCTCCATTGCGCCCACACTACGATGGCCCGTTCAGAGTGCTGGAAACGGGACAAACATTTTTTGTTAATCTTGGGGGCTCGTCGGGAGAAAATATGCATAGACAGACTTAATCCCGCCTTTGTGGTGGCGGACGAGCAAGTGCTGTTGGCTCGGGCCCCTCGGCGTGGAAGACTCCTACTGAGAACTCCCCAGGTAAATGATTCATCAGAGCAGCCACACGGGCAAGTCGAAGGTTTCCCCCCTTCGCCATGGCCCACCCGCAGACAGACACACCCCCAGGAGCTCCCCACCGGCACAGCAGTGCCGCGGAGGCAGTAAACCCCCGTTACAGCAGATATGGGAGGAGACTGAAGCCAAAAGGACGTGAGGACTGAAACTCGGTCTGAGATTCTAGGGGGGTGGGGGGGGGGGTAGAGGCTGGGTTAATCATCTCAGACTGGATGCAGAGGGTAAACAGAGAAGGACAATAGGTATGGAGATTATGGTGAGGTAGCAGGAAGAAGGAGTTGGGGGGAGAAGGGATGAATGTATTGTGATGTGAGATGTCCTGCAGATGTGAGATGTCCTGCAGATGTGAGATGGGCGGTTGATATAAAAGGAGAGCCCCTGGTGTATTGAGACATGCTTTTTCTGTGTATGACTGATGTGAGAGTGAATAAAGTTGTCTGCTGCATAAATCAGTTTCGTTATTTACACTCTCCACAATATGACATTTTAACTCACATTTCAAACACATGATTTTTTAATACATCACATTTAACCTAAACCTGATCAAATGACTTTCCAAATGCAGCTACAAAGACACATATCACAAATGGATGCTCACCGGCTCCTTCTTCCTTGCTTGAAACAAGCTTTAATCCTGTAGTCTTTTCCAAAGTCCAAATTCTCCAACCATTTCTCTCACACACTGCTTACTCTCCCCTGCCCTGTGAGTAACTACCTCCAAACTCCCTTAATCACCAGATCATTCCCACCTGGTGCAATCAACCAACTGCCCTCAGGCTGGGAAGCACACCCAGATCTAAAGCACTCAGGCAGAGAGGGTGTGGCCTGCAGCTCAGCTCAACACCTCCCACTTGATCTTCCCACAGAAACCGCTGGAAAGATTGCACACAGTGAGCTAGTGGTCAGAGATTTCCTCCTGGGCCTCCTGCCTGCTCCTCCACTGGCAGCAGGACCACCAAACTTCGGACATCCCGGTGAAGAACTGTGGACTGAAGGTCCCTCCGAATACTGGAGGCAGGATGCTTGGATGCTGATGTTGCAGGCCTCTCCTCAGGAACACAGGAGCTTGCCACAACTCTAACATTCACATCTCGTACAATGCCTCTGGGGTCTGGGTTGACACTGATGACTCTCCCAAGCTTAAAATGACCCCTCAATGCATTCTGGTCACACAGCCAAACAATATCTCCAATTGCAAGGTTCCTCTGTGTGGTGTGCCATTTACTCCTCACGAAGAGATTAGGACCAGCAAGTTGGCTCCAGGACCTCCAGAATTTATTTACCTGGTGCTGCATTTCCTGAAGTCTCTTATAGGGATAGCCTGCGAAGTTGAAAGTTTTCCAGTCACCACTTGATGATGCTCGTCCCAACAGAAGTGTATTGGGTGTAATGTACTGCACGGTGTCTTCATGGCTCTGCACCCTGGCATCAATGGGATGCTCATTAGAAAGATTAGCGGCTAGCTGAAGTGTTGTCTGAAGTTTGCTGTAACTGAGCCCTGAGTCTCTTCCCAGACTCTGGAATGCCTTCTTCACAATCCGAACAGCTGTTTCAGCAGAGCCATTTCGATGAGGTATATCAGCTGGCTGGATTTTCTAATGCCAGTCGGTTCCATTTTGAGCTGAAGTCTCCTCCACAGCAGACCTGTCGAGGCCATCCAAAAACTGATACAACTCTTTCAGAACAGGCTTGGCACCGACAAAATTGGTCCCTGGATCGGACCAAATCTTCTTAGGATGCCCTCTAATTGCTGTAAACCTCTGATAAGCCATCAGAAAGCTTTCAGTCGACATGGTGTTGGCCAGCTCTGTGTAGATTGCTCTACTGGCCATACAGCAAAATACGACTCCCCAAACCTTCATTGTGACTCTCTTCCTCACATCATCTTTGACCAGATAAGGTCCAAACAGGTCAACTGCTGTGAACTCAAATGGGGATGCTGGCCCAGTTCTCTCTTGAGGCAGATCACCCATCACTTGCTGGCATCTTCTAGATCTGGCTTTCTTGCAAATCACACAGTTTTCAATGACTTTTTGAGCAATTCTTCGTCCATTGATGACCCATGCTCTCTTTCTCACCTTCAATAGAGTTGCAGCCACTCCCTCATGACCTTTGCTGTGAGCTTCACGAACCAACAGAGTTGCAACCCAGGCACTGTCAGGTATGAGGGGGACACCAACTTTGTCTTCATTAAAAGCCTGGACTCTCCCACCACAAACCAGTAGCCCAGTTTCTTCCTCTTTGAAGACCACCAGCCGGTCTATTGTGGTAGTTGGAAAAATCACACCCTCTTGTGCAGCAAGGAAAAGGTCTCTTAAAGCATCTTGGCGCTCCATTGCAGTGATGACCCCGGCTGATGAAACCACCTCCCACTTTGGGGTTCCCAGGATCTTATTTTTTAGCTGCAAAGCATTTTGCTGCCCTCCAGACCCGAGCAACTGTCTAAAACAGGTGAGCCAAATTGCTGAACCGTCCTTCATCCATCAGGTTTCGGACAGCAGCACCAGCAGGTGGCCTCCGACGCTCCGGATCTGGTGGCTCTTTCTTCAACTGAGCTCTTGTGAGTGCGGCAACAAATGATTTCTTCTGCATTTTTCCAACACTCTCTCTGGCAGTGGCTGATACCTCCTTTGCAGACTCAATTGGCCACTCATCAGCTGGTAGACTCAGGATCTCTGGTCCTTGCTGCCATGGTGAATTTTCATCCAAATCTTTTGGACCAGCCCCACACGTGATGATATCAGCAATGTTCAGTGGTCCAGGGATCCACCACCAATCCTGAAGTTGCATGCTGCTTTGGATTTCTCCAATCCTGTTGGCGAAAAAGGTCTGAAAGCCATAGCTCTCACGTTGAATTGCACCAAGGACTGTTTGGCTGTTAACAAAGTGATACCATTGCTTGACTTGAATTCGACTATGTTGATCAAAGTACTTTTCCAACCAGGCGGCAAATACTGCTCCACAAAGCTCTGCCTTGACTACTTCCCCCTTGTGGCCTAAGGGCATTAGTTTAGCTTTAGACTCCACCAGCCTCACCGTACAACCTTGGTCACAGGCCCACCGCAGATACAGGACGGCACCATAAGCATGCTCGCTGCCATCAGAGAAGGTGATTGCGTTAGGTTCAGCCGATGCGCCCACTGGTGTCAGAGCTCTGTGAAACTTGACCTTACTCAGCTGGGCATATTCTTCAAAGAGGCTGATGGCATCTTCTCTGAGCTTTCCTGATAGCACAAGGTCCCAAGTATCTTTGATGGTGCTGCACTTGGGTTTGGCCTCCTGAAATGCTCGCCAAACCAAAATGGTCCCTTTCTGCTTTACAGGCATCGTCGGACCAATCAGAATCAGAATCAGCTTTATTGCCAAGTATATTTACAAGTAAACATACGAGGAATTTGACTTGACATTGGGCGCGCACGTTAGGCGCATCCAATGACGTGGCAGCCATGCAAGGCGCCTGTCATACAGTGGGGGGTAAAGAGGGGGAGGGGAGGGAGGGGAGGGGAAAAAAAAACACAATCGGCAGAGAGAAAAAAGCATTGTTGATCAAAATAAAGCTCATTTTATGACCAAAATTGTGATTACAAGAAAAAAACTCTCAAATGCACAATTAGCAGACAATAGACAATGACAAAGACAAAGTGAGAGAGACCAGTGTATGTAGTCAGCATATGATCAGTGTGTGATGTAGTGTGGAGGTGTGTCAATTGCTGGTGAACAGCAGAGGGCACCCCCTGGCAACGGATAGTCATGTGTTCTACACGGCATGTCCAGAGTTTATCTCTCCTCATGCAGGTGGCAAGTTCTGTAAACACATGATAGCGCTGTCCCTGAGGAGCTCGATCTGCAGAACAACAGCCATTGTTTGTCGATGTTTGGGTTAAGCCACTTCTCCAGCGTTATCTTCATCGAGGAGGAATGTAAACAAGGGCACCAAAACACAAGGTCAAATCTGCACAGTGCACTCAGAGAATAGAATTTCCCTCTCTTCGATTCTGTGCTTCAAATTTCATACAGGCTTATCTGGTCGAATTGTTGAAGAAGCAGCTACGCCGGGTCCGCATTTTGATTAGCTCTTCCAGTTAATTTTTCGATACACCAGGAAAACTCCAGAGCCAATCAGCAGAAAATCCTGTGATCGTAAAGCCAAAACAGGTAGATGTTTTCCACATCTTCAGTCGAATCACACAGACACATGAGTTCCAATCCATGGGTCTCTCCGTTGGGTTCCCCCTTGACCCGATCTTCTTTTAAAGTGGTGACAATCACGCTTTCCAGATCCATAATTTCCATTTGGATTAAGATTCAGCCAGAAGAAGAGCGACATTGCAAGCTGGGATCAGAAGGGAGAAGGGATTAGAAGGGAGAGGGAAGAAAAGTGTCTGCTCTCTCTCAGAGCCGGAAGTGAGTGGCCATACAGTCCAGAAACTTGGCTGAGTAACTCTCGTCGTGTCAGTGGGTCTGGCGTCTGGGCTCTCACCTGCTCCAATTGAAGGTCCTGGCCGAGTCTCATTTTCCTCTTTGAGAAATTTATCCCAACCATGACATAAAGCTTATCATCCTCCAGGGAGTCGCCAAGGCCAAGAGCTTTATTGTCCTCCTCTTTGAGCTAATTCGGCAGGATCACAGTCTTTGGAATAGCCACCTGTTCCTGTTTTCCAGCAGACTCCCTCCTACTTTGGCCAAAGAAGACCCACAGCTTCAACTCGAACCCTCCTGCTTTCAGGATCTGCTCTACATTTTCTGTAATGACTTTGAGCTGGTCTAAGTTGTCATGAGAGGTTAACAAGTCATCGACATAGCTGTCCTCCTGCAGCACTCGACACTCTTCCTCAAGATGGCTGAACTGAGGGAGATTAGCTGTCTCTCTCATGGCGAGTTGAGCAATACAACCTGCTGGCTTATCTCCAATGTTAACTCTCGTGACTGCATATTCACCCAGCTCCTCCTCTTCAGAGCCACCCCACAGGAACCTATGCAAATGCACCTCTTGGTCTTCAAGCCACACTGAATTGTATATTTTCTTTATGTCTCCCAACGCAGCAGAAGCTCCACTCCAGAATTTGAGAAGCACAGCACAGATGGAATTGAGGACGTCTGGGCCTTTTAGCAGGAGATCATTGAGACTCAGCCCTCTGCACTTTTGACTACTGTTCCAGACCAGTCTCACCGGAGTTGTAACGGAGTGTGGGTTGGATGCGATGAGGTGGCTGATGTACCATACTGGACCAGTCCATGCATAAAGGACGTCTTTAGGCAACTTCATTGCGGCCCGGCGCTCGACCATCTCGTGAATTTGCGCAACATAGGCAGCCTTCCACTCTGGCTCCCTAGCCAGCTGCCTCTCAGTCCTGAAGAATGTGACCTCAACTGCACTCCTGTTGCTCGGTAATGAGGCTGGATCTGCTACCCAGGGGTACTTGGCGTGCCAGTGAGGCCTCTCACTGTGATCATCAGCAGCTACATATGTGAGGCCACTCTTTACCACCTCTAGCTCCCTTTCTTCAGCGAGGGTCACTTCCTTGCCACCTGGCTGGCAGTTCCCACAGCGACAGCCCCCACATCTCGGGACGCAACCAGCGCCAATACTATCCCATTTCCACCACTTGAGGAAGTTGGAAGTAGTAGCTGCACAGAATCAGAATCAGAATCAGATTTATTGCCATTGTTCATGTAGTACACAAACTAGGAATTTGTCTCGGTGCAATGCTGCAACATTAAAAATGATAAAAATAAAAGATAGAAATAAAGAACTATACATGCAATAAAATGTAGAATATGAATAAGTAATACTAGACAAAGCAATTTTTAGATATATTAGCGAGCAGCAGATATTGTGGAGTACCCCATAGTGCAGTCGGTAATGCAAAAAGAAAACAGTGATGATTGACATAAGTCTGGTTGAGCTGCTGTACATATTGCACGAGAGACTAATAAGTCACTTAGTGTTCAGCAGTCTGATGGCAGAGGGGAAGAAGCTGTTCATGTGACGGGAGGTTTTAGTCTGAATGAACCGAAGTCTTCTACCTGAGGGGAAGGGGGCAAATAGTACGTGACCAGGGTGTGAAGGATCGGCAATGATCCGGCCTGCACGCCTCCGGGTCCTGGAGATGTACAGATCCTGGAGGGATGGGAGCTTGCAGCCGATCACCTTCTCAGCAGCGCGCATGACATGCTGCAGCCTTAGTCTGTCCCTGGCAGTGGCTCCTGCGTACCACACGGTTATGGAGGTGGTGAGGATGGACTCGATGATGGCCATGTAGAACTGCACCAATATCTTGGTGGGTAGCTTGAGCTTCCTCAGCTGCCGCAGGAAGAACATCCTCTGCTGGGCCTTTTTGATGAGGGAGCTGATGGTCGGCTCCCACTTGAGGTCCCGGGTGATGGTGGTGCCCAGGAAGCGGAAGGAATCTGCAGTGGTGATGGGAGAGCCTGTGAGGGTGAGGGGGGGGCAGAGGGGTTGTGACTTTCCTGAAGTCCACGATCATCTCCACTGTCTTCAGAGCGTTCAGCTGCAGGTTGTTGTGGCTGCACCAGGACGCCAGCTGGGCCACCTCTTTCCTGTAGACGGACTCGTCACCGTTGGAGATGAGCCCGATGAGGGTGGTGTCGTCCGCAAACTTGATCAGCTTGACAGACTGGTGGCTGGAGGTGCAGGAGTTGGTATAAAGGGAGAAGAGTAGGGGGGAAAGTACACAGCCCTGGGGTGATCCGGTGCTGATGCTAACAGAGTCAGAGACAGTCTTTCCCAGCTGCACATGCTGCCTCCGGTCCGTCAGGAAGTCGGTGATCCACCTGCAGAGGGAGTCAGGCACGTTGAGCAGGGACAGCTTGTCCCGGAGCAGAGCGGGGCGGATGGTGTTTAATGCAGAGCTGAAGTCCACAAACAGGATCCTGGTGTAGGTTCCCGGGGAGTCCAGGTGCTGCAGGATGGAGTGGAGGGCCAGGTTGACTGCGTCGTCCACAGACCTGTTGGCTCGGTAGGCAAACTGGAGTGGGTCCAGGAGGGGAGTGGTGATGGACTTGAGGTTGGGCAGGACCAGGCGCTCAAAGGACTTCATGACTACAGAGGTGAGCGCTACAGGTCTGTAGTCGTTAAGTCCAGTGATCTGTGACATCTTGGGGATAGGGATGATGGTGGAGGTTTTGAGGCAGGTCGGCACGTGGCATGACTTCAGGGAGGTGTTAAAAATGTCTGTGAAGACAGGAGTCAGCTCATCCGCACAGTGTCTTAGGGTGGAGGGAGACACGCCATCCGGACCGGGGGCCTTGCGCGGGTTCAGTCTGGAGAACTGTCTGTGCACGTCCTGCTCACTGATGACAAGGGCAGGGGGGGAGGGGGGGCGCCTTTGATGAAGTGGGGACCGTGAAGGCAGTGGCACTGGGGGGAGGGGGGGAGATGGACACAGCTGACGAGGTGTCAAAACGGGCATAATGTTGGGACAGTCTTTGACAAAGGGCTATGTCATCCTGACCTTTAAAAGCCTGAGGCCGATAGTTGGTGATTTGCCTCAGTCCTCTCCACACAGAAGCAGAGTCGTTAGCAGTGAACTGCTGCTGGAGTCTCTCAGAATACACAGATTTAGCTCTCCTCAGCTCTCTGTTAAACCGATATTTGACCTCCCTGTAGCAGTCCCTGTCTCCACTTTTCAATGCTGCTTCCTTCTCCTTCCTGATCTGTCTGAGCTTAGCAGTGAACCAGGGCTTGTCATTTGCGTACCTCACCCTTGTGCGCGATGGAAGAATGCTCTCCTCACAAAAGTGGATATATGAGTTCACAGTGTCCGTATACTCATCCAGATCATGCGTGGCTCCTTTAAACATGCCCCAGTCAGTTATTTCCATGCACGTGCTCAGCTTCTCCCCAGCTTCACTGGTCAATTTTCTCGTAGTGCTCACAACAGGTTTAGTGAGCTTTAGTCTCTGTCTGTATGTGGGAATGAGGTGGACCATCACATGATCAGATAGTCCAAGCGCAGCGCGGGGAACAGCGCGATACGCGTCCTTCACTGTAGTGTAACAGTGATCCAGCGTGTTCTTTCCTCTGGTGGGGCATTTAATAAACTGTTTGTATCGGGGGAGATCGTGGCACAGGTTACTCTGGTTAAAGTCGCCAACCACAATAACCAGAGAGTCCAGGAAAGTGCGCTCCGTTTGTTGAATGTGATCTGCGAGCGCACGCTGAGCCTCGTGCGCATCCGCGTCGGGCGGGACATAAACAGCGGCCAGGATGAATGAAGCGAACTCCCGCAGGGAATAAAATGGCTTGCAGTTAATGAATAGATATTCCAGAGCGGGAGAACAGTATTGGGAAATCACCGTTACATCAGAGCACCAGCTGCTGTTAATGTAAAAGCAGACTCCTCCTCCTGAGGACTTACCGGAGAGCTTTGTGTCTCGATCAGCACGAAACAGCAGAAAACCCTCGAGGAGGAGCGCGCTGTCCGAAGTTGATTCCTTAAGCCAGGTCTCAGTAAAACAGAGGACAGACGAGGTAGAGAGGTCCTTAAATCACATCAGCAGTCTCAGTTCATCTACCTTGTTAAAGAGAGAATTGGCATTGGAGAGAAATATGCCAGGCAAAGCCGTGCGCGTGCCTCTCCTGCGAAGCCGCACGAGAGCGCCCACTCGCCTTCCTCTCCTTTGCCGTCTCACTTTTTGGGCCAAAAAGTGAACCAGATCGGCGGCAGGAGCCAAAAAAAACGGGAGTAGATCCATGGGAGTGAAAGTCCTGATATTTAGAAGCTCTTCACTGGTGTAAGAGCAGGCAGACACACAATTGACGAACAGAAACATACAAAGAAAGCCGCAGCAAAACACCATGGCGGCCACTGTGGGCGCCATCTTGGATCCAAAAAAAAGAAAAAAAAATCACAACTAGATTAATGAGGTTGGACGGCAAGTGAGGCTTGCTGGCTTTGTGGAGGATAAATGGGGACTGCGCAGGTATGTTCTTCATACTTTACAGCAGCAGTTCTCATAGACCTTGCAAAGTGCGTTCTTGATGTGTGGGCTGATACAGTGACCTCTTCAAACAGCTCAGGATGAGTGCCTGCAACTGTCTTTCCCATTGGTCCATCCTACAGCACGAGGTCCCCCACTGTGCAAATCTTCTGCGGAGCCACTCTACATCTCCACAAACAGTAAGCCTTGGACTAAACTGCACATTCCCATCTGTGATTGCCTCTAATGGTCCCCGCTTCCGTTTGTCTCTATGGTTGCCAGGTCGAACGGTGTTCTGCTCTCCCCCAGCTGCTACAGACTGCACACCCATGCACTCACACACACTCATTGTTGTTAATAAACTTAATTGTATCTATTCTTGAGTCAGAGTCTGTTCACTGGGTCTATTCACCATGTCAAGGAGTAGACAAAGGGGTAGGGTAGGGATACAAATGAGAATTGGGACGGACCCCAAATCTATCTGTACTTCACTCTCATATTGCAAATATTTTTCTGGACTGTTTTACAGCATTTACTGCTGTTAATAAATAATTCAAATGTCATAAAGTGGCCCCTCAGGGCAGGACAAAGACCCAAATACTGAACTGTGAGTTGCAAGACATTTAATAATAAAACACAAAAAGTATAACAAGGAACAAAAACTTAGAAGATACAAGGCAAAAGCGGGAGACAAGAGGTTGAATAGCCGGAAGGGCTATGATGTCGGACGCATGTCGGAAAAATAAGGTTGGCTGAAGCGTGGGATTCACACCGGTAAGACCAAATAGCCAAAAAGGGAAAAAGCATGGAACACACGCAGGATACAAAATAAAACTAGACGTTGGACTCACGTCTGAATATTGATGACAACTCTGCAATGGACTGCGTTATAGCGGCCCTTAAATAAGGCCAAGATGAATAAAGACAAATGATAACAGGTGTGGGTGACATGAGCGAGGATAATCAGGCTGAAGTAATGACAGCTGTGACAGCCCGCGAACTTGAGCTGAGAGGGGAAGTAAACACAAAGCGCTGTCACAATAAAAGTACAGGAGAGTAACACAAAAGGTGACTGACTACAAATATGAAATGATTACAAAACAACTAACCAGATAATACAAAGAGAGGAACAAGACCGATGAAGGTGAGGATAAAATAAATACAAAAACAAGAGAAGCAAATACTGGAATACTACATACAAAAGAGAACCACAAGCAAAAGTGAAGGCATGCTCATGCCAAAAGACAGATAGCACTGGTCAACACCAAATTTATTGTCTAAGTTTTTTTTGTTTTTTTTTTAGCTAATTTGGGACAATTTTGATGTGCTGAATCAAAAAATCACATTGGTTTTGTTCAATCAGGTTAACTTTTTGAATTACAGCCACACGTTGTTTTATACGTTTTTGTTTACATGTACAGGTATTTTTGCTTTATATGATGCAAAATTCTTTTTTATGTCTTGAAATTCTCTGAATTTTGAACAATGATGACATAACATTCAGTTTACATGTACTTACCTTTATATAAAGGTAAGTACATGCACAGTACTAAGTACTAAGTAAGTACAGGTTTTTACTTAGCACCTGATCGAGAGAAATGGATGCCATTTTCGGATTCAGTGGTGCAAAATTGTCTTAAATCAGTTGAAAAAAACACAGACAACTTACAAAAAAAATATTTTTGTAACTGTGTAATATTTACATTACTAAACTGGATGGTCATGGACAAATGATATCAAAGACAAAATAATAATAACTAAACTAGGAACAGAGACTTAGATGAACAGAAACAAATGGCAAACTCAAATAACAAAAAACATCCAACTAACAAGAATGAATACTAAAGTGGGGAAATACAGAAAATAATCAGACTAATGAAGGAATGTGAGCACCGTTCCCCAACCGTGCTCCACATCATGACAGAGCCCCTTCCTCAAGGGGTAGATTCCAGACACCCCAATGTAACATCAAAAAAGAGAGAAAAACACCCCCTTCCCCAACAGGAATAGAACAATAATCCAACCCTGGAGGGCTTTGGGGGAAACCAGGCTAGGAGGAATAAAACAAAAAGCTCGCTCAAGACCCACAAAACAGAACAGATAAGGTGGCTTACAGAACACCTAAGCCCACTAGGCGAGAAAATACGACAGTTCATGTGGCTTGTTGACCACCAGGTCACACCGTGAAATAAATGGGGTGGCCTCCCAGAGTTCCAGAGCCACCCAATCAGATGGCATAATCCATTGGGTGGCCTCCAAGTATCCCTGAGCCAATGGGCCGTGGGACATGATGCGCCCCCTCCTGGAAGCGGCAGCTGGAACCCATGTCTTTTGTGAACCGCAGGGACTGCGGCATGGAAACCAGATAACAAAAATGGCTGATCAGCGGGGAAACCAGACGAAGAGGATGACTGATCAGCCGGGAAACCAAAGGAAGTGATGGCTGACCAGCAAGGAAACCAGATGAAAAAACCAGCTGATCAGTGAGGGAACCAGGCGGCAAAGACGGCCGATCAGCGGCAACCTCAGGCAAAGACGGATGACTCTCGGTGACCACAGGTGAAAATGGATGATCCTCAGCGACCTCAGGCAAAGGTTGGGCACCCTCGGTGACCTCAGGCGAAGGCGGAAGACCCTTGGTGACTACAGGTGAAAATGGATGATCCTCAGCGACCTCAGGCAAAGGTGGAGCACCCTCGGTGACCTCAGGCGAAGGCGGAAGACCCTCGGCGACCACAGGTGAAGATGGATGACTCTCGGCGACCTCAGGTGAAGACGGATGACCCTCGGTGACCTCAGGCGAATGTTGGCGACCCTTGCGACCTCAGGCAAAAACGGATGACTTTCAGCGACCTCAGGGAAAGGTTGACGACCATCGGTGATCTCAGGTGAAGATTGATGATCATCAGTGGGACCAGATGAGGACTCAGACAGAGAAGAAGACACAAATACTGGAATAATATCACTGGCAGCAGTGGAGCCCAACGAGGAAAACTCAGGAGCAGCTGGCTGCTGCAACTGGTTCTCCCCACTAAGAGCAAAGCAAGATCTCTCTAATACTGCCATTGTGAAGACAAAAAAATTAACTTGCCATAACTCATATTGAATCCTAAACTGTTTTTGTTGGGTCTGTACCCAGAAAAGCATAATTTTAATAAAAGTGAAAGAACATTCATAGACCTCAGTTTGCTTAATGCCAAAAAATGTATTGCACTATTATGGAAAAAGACTCATAGACCAGATGTGACTCAGTGGTTAAGACAGATGTTAACAAACCTTCCATTAGAAAGAATAACATATATACTAAAATCAAAGGAAATTGTGTTTGAGAATATATGGAGACCTTTTATTGATTATGTAAAAAATTTAAACATAACTCTTGAAGAAGAAGGTGAATGATGTGTGTGGACCTTGTAAATTCCAAACTGGTGAACATAATATGTATACTTATGTATTGGATTGTCTAGACTAAACAGAGGAGCATTGTTGAAGACTTGATTTTGTTGGTGGTTGTTGGTGTTTTTAGTGCATTTTTTTTTTGTAGTACTTTAGTGTTAGTGTTTGATTGTTTGTATCATGTTTGTTAAAAAAAAAAAAAGAAAAGGTTCAATAAAGATATTGTGGAAAAAAAAAAAACTTGCCATAACTCGAGCTCCACCACCATCCAGGACTCCGGCGAATCAGGCTGTGGTGTCTCGAGTCTATCAGTCTGGGGATCCCTCCCCGGCATGGCCACCTCTAACGGGGAGGAAGGGACAGACACCAGAACACAATTACCGGCAGCAGTGGAGCCCAGCAAGGAGAACTCAGGAGCAGAGGGCATCTGCAGCTGATTCTCCCCACCATGAGCAAGACAAAATCTCTCAAAAACTGATAAAGTTGAATGAGAAAAGAGTACTTGCCTTGTCTCGAGCTCCACCGCTGTTCAGGACTCCGGTGACTGTGCTGCAGCGACCCAAGCAGCAGGCATGATGGCAGGTGAATCTGGCAGAACTCCAGGCGTGGCGGCTCACGCTGGTGGAATTCCAGGCATGGTGGCTGGCGCTGGCGGGACCCCAGAAGAAGCGGCTGAAGAAGGTAGAACCCCAGACGAGGTGGCTTCCGCTGGGGATAATCTCACCGATGACGCCAGGTCCTGCAATGCCGAAACCAGGGGACAGTCACTTGTCAGCTCAGGCTCTGGGACACAGGAGGCACTCCTGTCCCATCCAGGACGTGGCTGCGGGCCTGGAATGGGACTCTCTGAAATTGCAGGCCCCTCCGTCGTCTGGCTCCTCCCCCTCAGGACAGGCGGACACACAGGAAATACAGAGGAGGACACGGGAGAATCAGGTGAGGAGACATGAATAACTGCAGCAGCAGGTGGTGAGAGGTCAGCCAAAGTGTGCGGCTGCTGCTGAGCCCTCCCATCAGGAATAAGACAAGGCATTTCATCATCAGGTGTTAGAGAATGAAAATGTACTTGCCTTAATTCCAGTGGTGTGATTGTGGCTGCTGCAGAAGGTCCAGGTGAATTCCTCTCCATGACTGCAGGTACAGCAGGGGGTGAGCCTCTCACAAGCCCACAAAATGTCATTTGGAGGGTGGAGACGGTCGTCAGGAGCTCCGCATACCTGGGATAATTCCTCAGAACGAGATGCACCTCCACAATCACTGCTGCCAACTCCACGTTCTTCAGGACCTCCTTTGACGTACGAGAGGCAAGAGCTTCAATGACAAAATCCTGGATGAACTGTGCCACCCATTGTTCATCCACACAAGGATCTCCAACCGCCACCCTCCCTCTGCCGGTGGAGCCCCAACACGCTGATGGCATAATGTCCACTCTCCTTCCGGTAAAAAAAAAAAAAGAAAAATAGGAGAGGAAAACAAAAAAATGGCAGCTCACAGCAGCTGGGTCAACTCTGGCAGCATCCTTCTGTCATAAACTGGCCCCTCAGGGTAGGATGAAGACTCAAGCACTGAACTGTGAGTTGCAAGATGCTTAATAATAAAACACAAAAATATAACAAAGAACAAAAACTTACAAGATACAAGGCAAAGGTAGAAGATGAGAAGAATAACCAGAAGGGCTAAGACGTGGGACGCACGTCAGAAGAATAAGGTTGGCTGAAGCGTGAGATTCACGCCGGTAAGACCAAATAGTCAAATGGGGAAAAAGTGTGGAACACACGCAGGATACAAAATAAAACCAGACGTTGGACTCACGTCTGAACATTGAGGAGGACACTGCAATGGACTGCATTGCAGCGGTCCTTAAAAAAAGCCAAAGTGAATAAAGACAAATGATAGCAGGTGTGGGTGACATGAGCAATGATAATCAGGCTGAACTAATGACAGCTGTGACAGCCCACAAACTTGAGCTGAGAGAGGAAGTAAACACAAAGCGCTGTCACAATAAAAGTACAGGAGAGTAACACAAAAGGTAACTGACTATAAATATGAAATGATTATAAAACAAACTGGCTAAAACAAAGAGGGGAACATGACCCATGGAGGCGAGGATAAGATAAATACAAAAACAAGAGAAGCAAATACTGGAATATTACATACAAAAGAGAACTACAAGCAAAGGTGAAGGTGGGCTCATGTCAAAAGACAGATAATATTTACAATACTAAATTGGGTCGTCATGGACATATGATATCAAAGACAAAATAAAAATAACTAAACTAGGAACAGAGAGCTCGAGTAGGTTCTGTTATGTCTGGATGTGGACCCAAAGGACAAGGCCAGGTGTAGAATAGGACAAACGTTTTTTAACTGGTAGCACACACACACACCACACTAGGACAGCCAGGCAGAGGTGATGGCGAGACCAGAAGTCAGATCTACCACACTGTGGCTCACAAATAAAAGCCTAAGTACAATAGCACTATAAATCACCCTAACATTCTTCCCCCACCCCCTTACAAAAGTCCAAATCACATACACAATTCAGACCCTCCCCAATTTAGGACCCAAATCACACACTAAAATAACCAAAAACTATGTACAATAATTCAATTCATTTTTATTTATATAGCGCCAAATCACAACACAGGTCATCTCAAGGCACTTTACAGAAAAGAGTGGGTTTAGGCCACGCTCTCAAATTTATAGAACCCAGCAGAGACCCCTAAGAGCAAGCACTGCAGCGACACAGGCAAGGAAAAACTTCCCTTTAACGGGCAGAAACCTCGAGCGGAACCATAGCTCATAGAGGACGGCCATCTGCCTCGACTGGCTGGGTTGAAAAAAGAGATAAAAAGTAGGAGGCCTCGCAGTAGCTACATTTAAAAAAAACCCATAACAAATACAGCATTCAAAGCTAGACATTCCAGTATCAAGCCTGGCTGGGCTGCACATGCCAGTGAAGTTCCTGGCTGCGGCAACATTTTCAACATTAGGCTTTATCAAAGAGAAAAGATTTCAACTTACTCTTGAATAAAGAGAGAGTGTTTGCCCCTGAACTGAACTGGGAAGATGGTTCCACAGGAGGGGAGCATGATAACTGAAAGCTCTACATCCCAATCTACTTCTGGAGACCTTGGGGACCACCAGTAGTTTGGATTTTTGAGAGTGCAGAGCTCTGGTAGGATGATAGGGAACTATGAGTTCTTGCAGATAAGAAGGAGCCATACTATTGAGGGCTTTATAAGTTAGGAGCAATATCTTGAATTCAATTCTATATTTTATTGGGAGCCAATGTAAAGAAGCTAAAACTGGGGTAATGTGATCTCTTCTCCCTGTTCTCATTAGGATACGTGCAGCTGCATTCTGAATGAGTTGGCGAAACTTAATGGACTTACTGTATTAGGACAACCTGATAAAAGTGAATTACAATAGTCTAACCTAGAGGTGATAAAGGCATGTACAAGTTTCTCTGCATCTGTATGCGACAGGATGGACCTAATTTTAGAAATATTACGGCAATGGAAGAAGGCAGTCTTAATGGTTTGCTGTATATGAGCGTTGAAAGACATATCTTGGTCAAAGACAATTCCAAGATTCCTAACAGAAGAAGTAGAAGCCAGTACAATGCCATCTAGTGTTGTTATCTTACTAGAAAGAATACATCTAGCATGTTTGGGGCCAAGAACAATAACTTCAGTTTTATGTGTATTCAGCAATAGAAAGTTGTTGTTCATCCAGGTTTTAATATCCTTAAGACACTCCTGGAGTGAACCCAAATGGCTGGGATCATCTGGATTGATGGATAAATATAATTGAGTGTTGTCAGCGTAACAATGAAAATGAATAGAATGCTTCCTCATAATGTCTCCCAAAGGCAGCATGTATAATGTAAACAGTACTGGTCCAAGTACCGATCCCTGCGGAACTCCATAGCTAACCGTGGTCTGGGTAGAGGACTTGTTATGGACATGAACAAACTGGGAACGGTCTGATAGATAAGACTGGAACAATCTTAGCGTTGTTCCTTTCAAACCAATTTGCTGTTCAAGTCTCTCTAGCAGAGTATGGTGGTCAGTGGTGTCAAAGGCAGCACTAAGGTCCAATAAGACAAGGACGGAGGCAAGTCCTTTGTCAAATGCCATAAGGAGGTCATCAGTAACTTTCACTAAGGCTGTCTCTGTGCTGTGGTGTTTCCTGAAACCTGAAAGGTAGGGGAGGCTAGATACTGGTCTATAATTGGCCAAAATCCCAGAATCAAGCGGAGGTTTTTTAAGTAGAGGTTTAATTACTGCCACTTCAAAAGACTGCGGTACATGTCCTATCAATAGAATCAGAATCAGAAAAAGATTTATTGCCAAGTACATTCACAAGTAAATAACTGGTAAATATACGAGGGATTTGACTTGACACTGAGAACGACATAGTTGACATTTTCAGTGACGCGGCAGCGTCAGTGATGCGCCTGTCAGCAGAATGGGAACAGGAAGCAATGGGGGAGAAAGAGGATAAACACAGTAGGAGAGAGAAAAAAAGCATTGTTTATCAGAATACAGTTCATATATGATCAATATTATGATTACAAGAAAAAAACTCTCAATGCACAAATAGCAGACAATAGAATCCATACAATGACACAAAGAGAGCAGTGAATGAATAATCTTCAAGTCAGTATAGTGAGTCAGTGTGAGTGAGGGTGTTGAGTGCAAACAGTGATATCAGTTAAGGACAACAAAGTCTCTTCCGAAGCAGATGTTATGTCTACCGTCTGGGCAGAGGCGCGAGTCCTTGGCACGGCAGATGGAATAGTTTGCCAGACAGCTGGCTGTCCTTGAGAGTCAAATGCTGCCCACCATGTTATGAAAAACAAGTATACTGAAGATAATCTGGAGGACTGTGAGCTGAGGGCATCAAAACAGGTCGAATAGCACTGACTTCAGAGAAAAAAACTTTATATTCTCTTACAGATTCAGTGCTCAAATCCTTCATGGCTGGACGTTGAAATTATCATGGACGGCTCTCAGCGTGATCGTGATGTAATCCATTTTCCTAGACAGTTCTCCATTAGCCGCTGTCAGAGTCCTACCCAGTTGGTCAATTTGATGGTTGAGCCTCGCCGGGTCCGCTTTTTGATAGGCTCCATCCATCTTCTTTAATTTGCGGTACACCAGAACAATCCCAGATCCAATCAGTAGAATTCCGATGACCATTGCTACGAAGAGGTATAAATCTTCAACATCTTCGATAGAGAGATCACACAGGCACAAGAGTTTCCAATTACTTGTGTCCTTCAAATAACCCGCGGCAGCTGTTCCTGCGGGGCAAATCGGCTCCCCCGGGCCAGTTTTTCTCGTTGAAAAAACAGTGTCAATTGCGTTCAAAGCCCAGCTTATTAAATCCATAATTTCGTTTGATAATCAGCAGTAAAGACACGCAGACAGACAATAGCAAGCTGGGATCCAGTCAGTTAGGGAAGGAGAGAGATAAGGAGCCGGAGCTGGGAGAAAAAGCGTCTGCTCTCTTTGGAGGGCGGAAGTGAGAAGGAATAGAGACATATTAATTATGTTCAAAAGCAGTGGACCAATCAGAGATAGCAGTTCCTTCAGGAGTCTAGCGGGGATTGGGTCTAAGAGACAGGTAGTTGGTTTAGAAGCTGACACTATTAGGGCTAGATCAGAATGACTAATACGAGAAAATTCAGAAAAGTGGAGTTCTGAGCCTGTGGACACAGCAGTGTTGGGCAGAGGCTTGGTATTTTTAAGGGGGGTATTTTTTGGAATAATATTCCTAATACTGACAATTTTATCATTAAAAAAATTCAAAAAGTCATCAGCACTAAAAGTTGAAGTTCTATCAAGGATGACTAGTACTGTCGCCTAGCACTACGGAGAGATTTCTGATAGGTGATAAGGCTGGCATTCCAGGCTGAACATGATTCTTCTGTGTTGTGACAAGAAAAGCGCTATACAAGTGCAGGTTAGTTAGTTAGTTAGTTATTTGCACGCCAAAGCCTTTCACAGAATCTAACTTTCTGTTTTAACTCACGAGTGTGGGAGTTGTACCATGGAGCTAATCTCCTATTTTTAATAGTTTTCTTTTTAAGAGGGGCTATGGAGTCAAGTGTTGCCTGCAGTGAGGCTGCAGTACTATCAATTAAGAGGTCTAATTCTAATGAATTCAAGCAGTCAGTGCTGTCCTCTGCTATATTGAGACATGGTAATAGAGTAAGTGCTGAAGGGATTAATTCTTTAAAGCAAGCCACAGCACTATCTGGTATCTGGTAACTATATTTCTGCTTGATGCTGTAAAATCAGATAACACAAGTTTGAAAGTTATCAAGTAAAATGGTAAATGGCGTTCACTTATATAGAGCTTTTTCTCATCTCTAGATGATCAAAGCGCACTACAGATCCTGCTATCCACCCATTCATGCACACATTCACGGCAGCAGGACTGCCATAGACACAGAGGCGCTAGCCTGACCACCAGGAGCAACTGGGGGTTCAGTGTCTTGCTCAAGGACACTTCGACATGCAGACAGGGTGGGAATCGAACCCCTGACCCTCTGATTAGTAGTCAGCCACACTACACCTGCGCCACAGCCGCCCCCATGGTCAGGCAGTGTAGGTGGTCAATGGACAGCTGGACAGCTGCCCCAAGTAATGGTCAGTCAGTGTAGGATTTTGAGGGATAACAAGCAACTCATCAATTTCTACACCATAGGCCAAGACTAGGTCAAGGGTGTGATTATGATTATGATCAGAATCAGAATCAGAATCAGCTTTATTGGCCAAGTATGCACAACACATACAAGGAATTTGACTTTGGCTAAAAACTTGCTCTCGTTGTTCAGGTGAAGGATTTAAATAAGGATTCAATGACAACCACAGTATGTACAGTAAATTACAGTCTGTCCACGTTTCTATAAAAGGATGCAAATATATACAGGAATATATGCAGTTATTTACTCGGACTAACCACACTTTGCAGAAATATATGAAAAAATATACAATCACACAGTATTTCAATGTGGACTCAGATTCAGTGATATAATGTGAATGAAGTAAAAAGCAGTGTGAGAGTTATGTGCAATGTAATAATGGATGAAAAGTCATGAGTACAGCAACAGGTAGGACTAGGTGAATGTTAGGAATTCATCAGAGTGATGGCTTGAGGAAAGAAACTGTTCCTGTGACGGGTGGTTTTGACCTTCAGTGATCTGTAACGACGACCAGAAGATAGAAGTTCAAACAGTTTGTGGCCGGGGTGTGATGGGTCAGCACAGATGTTTCCCGCCCGTTTCCTGGTTATGGACCGATATAAGTTCTCAATGGAGGGTAGGTCGGTACCAATGATCCTCTCCGCAGACTTAATGATCCGCTGCAGTCTGGTCTTGTCCTGTTTAGTGGCAGATCCAAACCAGACAGTGATGGAAAAGCAGAGGACAGATTGGATGATGGCGGTGTAGAAGACAACCAGCAGCTCCTGAGGCAAATCAAACTTCTTGAGCTGACGCAGAAAAAACAACCTCTGCTGGGCCTTTTTCCGGACAGTGTCAATATGGGAGGACCACTTCAGGTTCCGGGAGATTGTGGTACCCAGAAACTTGAAGGAGTCCACAGTGGACACTGTGCTGTTGAGGATGGTGAGTGGGGGGAATGAAGGGGGGTGTCGCCTGAAATCCACAGTCATCTCCACCGTTTTGGCTGGGTTAAGTTCAAGATGGTTCTGGCTGCACCAGAGGATCAGCTGCTCCACCTCCCGCCTGTATGCAGACTCATCATCATCCCGGATCAAACCGATGACTGTGGTGTCGTCCGCAAACTTCAGGAGCTTCACCGAAGGGTCCTCTGAGGTGCAGTCGTTGGAGTAGAGGGAGAAGAGCAGTGGGGAAAGGACACATCCTTGGGGGGCGCCAGTACTAATTTTTCGGGAGCTGGATGTAAATCTCCCTAGCTTCACCTGTTGCCACCTGTCAGTCAGAAAGCTGGAGATCCACTGGCAGGTGGAGGGGGGCACCTTGAGCTGGAGGAGTTTCTGATGAAGAATGCCTGGGATGATGGTGTTGAACGCTGAGCTGAAGTCGACAAACAGGATCCTGGCGTACGTCCCTGGGGAGTCGAGGTGTTGCAGGATGTAATGTAGTCCCATATTCACTGCATCATCCACTGACCTGTTTGACCGGTAGGCAAACTGCAGTGGGTCCATCAGGGGGCCTGTGATGACCTTCAGGTGGTTCAGCACCAATCTCTCCAAGGATTTCATGACCACAGAGGTCAGGGCAACAGGTCTGTAGTCGTTTAATCCTGTAATAGAGGGTTTCTTGGGAACTGGAATGATGATGGAGCGTTTGAAGCAGGAAGGCACTTCACGCAGCTCCAGTGATCTGTTAAAGATCCGGGTGAAGATGGGGGCCAACTCGTTGGAGCAGACTCTCAGGCAGGACGGAGACACACCATCAGGTCCTGCAGCCTTCTTGATCTTTTGTCTCTGAAAGACCCGGCGCACCTCCTCTTCACAGATCATTAGTGCTGGTGGGAGGTCAGAGTGGAGGAGGGATGGAGTTCCTGGGGCTGCAGATAATCCTTTTCTGTGGGTGGGAGGTGAGAACTGTAGGTTCTTTTCAAACCTGCAGTAAAAGCTGTTTAGGTCATTAGCCAGCTGGAGGTTTTCCGCAGGGTGGGGGGATGGTCTCCTGTAGTTGGTGATATTCCGTAGGCCTCTCCAGACAGAAGCAGAGTTGTTAGCTGAGAAGTTTTTTTGTAACTTCACACTGTAGCTCCTCTTAGCAAGCCTGGTCTCCTTCGTCAGCATGTTTCTGGCCCGCTTGTACAGAGTCCAGTCACCAGTCCTGTAGGCCTCCTCCTTGGTCTGACGTAGCTGCTTCAGTTTAGGAATGAACCAGGGTTTATTGTTGTTGTATATGCAGAAGGTCTTGGTCTGCACACACATGTCCTCGCAGAAACAGGTGTATGATGTCACAGTGTCAGTGAGTTCATTTAAGTTAATGGCTGCAGCTTCAAAAACACTCCAATCTGTGCAGTCAAAGCAGGCTTGTAACTTCAGCTTTGATTCCTCAGTCCATTTCTTCACAGTCCTTACAACAGGCTTGGAAGTTTTTAGTTTCTGTCTGTATGTTGGAATAAGATGGAGCAGGCAGTGGTCAGAAAAACCCAGAGCTGCACGGGGGACGGCATGATAGGCATTTCTTAAAACTGTGTAACAGTGGTCAAGTGTATTTGTGTCCCTGGTGGGACATTTAATATGCTGTCTGTATTTAGGAAGCTCATTTGTGAGATTAGCTCTATTGAAATCACCCAGAATGATAAGCAGAGAGTCTGGATGTTTTTCCTCCACGTCTGCTATCTGGTCAGCGAGGAGCTGCAGTGCCTCCGTTGTACAAGCAGCAGGCGAGATATAAATTCCGACCAGAATAAATGAGGAGAACTCTCGCGGTGAATAAAAGGGTTTACAGTTTATGAACAGTGACTCTAGGTTAGGGCTACAAAACGTCTTCAACACTGTGACATCAGTACACCAACCTTCGTTTATGTAGAAGCAGATTCCACCACCCTTAGTCTTTCCAGAAAATTCTCGGCTGCGATCAGCGCGAAACAGTTGAAATCCGTCCAGACGGACCGCGATGTCCGGGATGTGTTCACTCAGCCAGGACTCCGTGAAACAAAGGGCGCCAGATCTGCTAAAATCCCGGTTTTTGTGAGTCAGGAGCAGCAGTTCATCCATTTTGTTCGCCAAACTGCGGATATTTGCCAGATGGATCGATGGGAGCGGCGTGCGAAATCCTCGTTTCTTCAGCCTGACTAACGCACCGGCACGTTTACCACGGCGCCTTCGTTTCCGGCCAGCGCCAATAGCCGCTGCTCCCACAGCTAAGATGGACTGAAAAAACTTCAGATCAGCAGCAGTAACTGGCGGAGAAGTTGCATTGGGAGGTAGTCTGAGTGAAAGTAGTTCCTCCCTTGAATAGGTGATTCGGACAGAAGAGCAGAAGTCCAAAAAAACACACAAAATTATCAAAAACATCAGAGAGCAGAAGCCAGTGGCTGCCATCCGCGGCGCCATCTTGGATTTTTTTTTTTTTTTTTTTTTTTTTTTTTTGATGATGAGTTGGTTTACTAACACACAGAAAAACCAGTTGAATTTAAGAGGGAGAGAAATGCTACACTATGACAATCATTATCAACGTCTATATGAATATTAAAATCACCAGCTATGATAATCTTGTCTAAACTGAGGACTAAGGTTGTTAAGAATTCAGAGAATTCAGACATAAATTCAACAAAAGAAGCACTGAGAGGGCGATATACGTACTGTGGTAAATAAAATAGGCTGTTCTATCCTCCAGGATGGGTATGCCAAGCTAAAAATTAGGCATTCAAAAGAGTTATAATTTGAGTTTAGCTTAGGCTGAGGGTTCAGTGGCCTATAATTAGTGGCCTAACACATTCAGACCCAGTTAATGAGTGACCTAACACATTCACACCCAAAACAACTGAAAACTAGTGGGAACGGGTGGACTGCTGTCCCACCCCACACGACAAGGAGAATTATTCTGCCGCCTGTACTAAATGAAAGTCTAGTACTAAATTAAAATAACCACCATGCTCCTAAACTAAAAATAAAGTGTACAAAATAATCCCCAGAACTACATACAACACACATAACAACAAAATACTCTGAATGCATGCACTTAAATGAACATATAATACAAACGGCTAAAGGAGAAACAAGCCCGTGGGCCCCCCTGGACTGTCCCTTCATCAGCCCGCCCCTGGAGGCGGCCTGCCACCCAGGCCGCAGCTGGTTGTATCGGTACTGGTGTGCCTCTTCTTCTTCACAGCCGGATGTTTCATTTGTCCAGGCCCACCGCTCACAGTCTCTTCCAGAGCATGCCGCAGCTCGTTCGGGTGCCTCCATGATCCATCCGACAGCTGGAGATAATCATCATCCCGTCTGGTCACAACGCACAGCCTTCCCTGGTGTTCCTTTAACTGCCATTTGACCCGTTCCCGCCGTGATCGTGCCTCCTCCCGAGCCCAAACCAGGTCCAGAGGGGTTCTGCTCAGCTTGCAGGGTCTCTGCTTAGCACGTGGTCTGGCCCCGATCACTTGTAAATCCGCTGCAGCCATTGCCGTTGTAGCCCCATATTTGCTGGCCCACTTTAGCCAAGCTCCGGGAACAACTGGAGCCAGCTCTTTGGCATTGCTCCGCGTTGCCGGTGCCCCGCCATGCAGCCCAGTACCCTCGTCCAGGGCAACTTGGGGTCTGGCACAGGGACCCCCTGTGATGACCCTGAGCAAGACTGGTCCTGCTCACCTTCCGGGGTGCTGGGCAATTTCTCATCCCACACCGCACCATCCTCCATTCTCGGAACCGGCTGGTCCCACAGTCCACAGCCCGACCACTCCTGCCCAGCGCCGCTCTTAATGGCGAAACCCAGACAATAAAACAGGTCGCAGCCCATGATGTTATTGCCACGAGCCGTCACGGTGAATTCGAGATTAGACATCTCCGCCGATTTGTACCGGGCCATCAGTCTCAGTGTTCCCACCGCAGCCAGCCATCCTCCTCCATAGCCGTAAAGCGGTGCTGGGTCACCTTCAATCTTGTAGTGCGGAAAGAATTTTCTCACTGTAGCCCAATTCAGAGCCCTTGCCCGCAGCCCTCCGCCCCTGTATCGATCAGCAACAGTACCTCCACACCATCCACCTCCACCGTGCAGAACGTGTACCCGTTGGTGCTCGGAGACACAGTGTGGACAACCGTCAGGGTGGGAGGGGTTGATTTCTTCTGTGGGCTCCCTTGCTCAAACATGCGGCACACCCTGGCATAATGGTTCAAGTGGCCACACTTGCCGCAGTGCTTCCCTCTTGCCGGACAGTCCCCGGCCTTGAAGCGGTGCTTCACGGACCTGCAGCCCAAACACATGGGCTTCCCCAGGGCAGACCTCAACTCCACAGAGTTGGCATCTTTTTTTTCTCTTGCCTTCTGATTGTTGCTCTGAGTGTTGCTATCCCTGTGCTGTTGCAATCCTGGAATTTCCCCATTGTGGGACTAATAAAGGCTTATCTTATCTTATCTTATCTCTGGCATCGTCCTCTACGCTCCCATTGCTGTCTGGGTCCGCTACTTGTGTGGTCACGGGGGATCCTAGTTGTCGGTGTGACAAACGCTCACTCAGCTCCCACATCAGCCTGTCCACTGCTTCCAGCTGGAGAGCTAACTCGATGGCCCTGGATAACATTAAGTCACCCGGAAAAGTGGGCAGCTTCGACCTTATTGCAGCACAGTTGGTATGCTCTGCCAACTGGTTGCGAGCCATCTCTTCTTCCAACGGTCCGAACCAACACTCGCTAGCCAGTAGCCTCAAGTCTGCCATGATCCACTTAATAAGATAAGATAAGATAAGCCTTTATTAGTCCCACAATGGGGAAATTCCAGGATTGCAACAGCACAGGGATAGCAACACTCAGAGCAATAATTTAGAAGATAAGAAAATAAGAGCAGTGAATGTACATATGTACACATAAATATATAAATATATATACACAGTGCGGAGCATTGTAGCTAGATGGAATAAACAGCATAACAGTCTATTTAGTTACCCTACCTGGTATGAATATGTACCCACACATATTGTCACCCTCCGTAGCGACTGATATTGTCCTAGTTGTATACTGGAGGGGACCATTTGTGTAAGTCTGTTGCGTCTTTTGCATTCAATACTATTAGGTCGTCACATTTTTTTGCTATCTCTGCAAGCAGCCCTGCTTAGGTTATACAGTCTGACAGCCGTAGGTAGGAAGGACCTGCGAAACCTCTCGGTCGCGCACCTAGGATGATGTAGTCTACTGCTAAATGAGCTCCTCAGTGCGTTAAGTATGTCCTGCATGGGGTGGGGCTCGGACACCAGCAGAGATGACAGTTTAGCCACCATCCTTCTCTCTCCTATCTCCTCCACTGGGTCAAGGCGTTGCCCCAGGACAGAGCTAGCTTTCTTGATTAGTTTGTTCAGTCTCTTCCTATCGGCTGCTGTAATGCCGTTGCCCCAGCAGACCACTCCAAAAGTGATGGCTGATGCCACCACCGTGTCGTAGAATGTCTTCAAGAGCACCCCTTGTACACCAAAAGACCTGAGTCTCCTCAGTAGGAACAACCTGTGCTGTCCCTTCTTGTAGAGTGCGTCGGTATTGTGTGACCAGTCTAGTTTATTGTTCAGATGAACATCCAGGTACTTGTAGGATGTTACCATCTCAATGTCTGTTCCCTGTATGTTTACTGGTGCTGTGATGGGTTGTCCTTGCCTGCGGCAGTCCACCACCAGCTCCTTAGTTTTCCTCGCGTTGATCTGGAGACAGTTCCGATGGCACCAGTCCACAAAGTCCTGGATAAGTCCTCTGTACTCACCTTCATCTCCGCTGGACATGAGGCCGATGATCGCAGAGTCATCAGAGAACTTCTGTAGATGGCAGTGTATTGTGTTGTGTGAGAAGTCCACAGTATAAAGGGTGAACAGGAAGGGAGCCAAAACCGTTCCCTGGGGGGCCCCCGTGCTACCTAAGATGGTGTCGGACACACAATCCCGGGTTCTCACAAACTGTGGCCAGTTAGTGATGTAGTCCAGGATCCTTGATGACAGGTGCTGGACCACCCTTGCGCACAGCAGCTTGTCCTTCAGGATCATCAGTTATATGGTGTTGAAAGCACTGGAGAAGTCAAAGAACATGATCCTCATCACTTTCCCGGGCTTCTCCAGGTGGGACAGGGAACAGTGAAGGAGGAAGATCACTACATCCTCCACCCCAATGCCATGCTGGTAGGCGAACTGGAGTGGATCCATTGCTGGTCCCACCAGGGGGCGGAGTTGAGCAAGGAGCAGTCTCTCCAGGGTCTTCATCATGTGAGACGTCAGGGCCACTGGCCAGTAGCTGTTCGGGTCTCTGGGGTGGGAAGTCTTTGGTACAGTTACCACACAAGATGTTTTCCACAACTGTGGTACCCTCCCCAGCTTCAGGCTCAGGTTGAAGATGTGCTCCACAATCCCACACAGCTGGTCTGCACAGGACTTGAGGAGCTTTGCGCTGATGCCCTCCGGTCCCGACGCCTTCCTCGCCTTGATCTTCCTCAGCTCCGTCCTCACCTGGGTCTTAGTGAGAGTCAGGTTGGGGGGCTGTGTGCTGGGAGTGGGGGGGGGGCGTTGGTAGAGTGGGGTGTGGATAGCAGGTCTCGATGACTTTAGAGGCAGCAGTGGTTGTTGTGCAGTCGGGGGGGAGGGCGGTTGGTCAAACCTATTAAAAAACAGGTTCAAATTGTTCGCCCACTCCCTGCCCCTTGTGGCCTGGGAGGAGGTATTCTGGAGCCCAGAGATGGTTTTAAGGTTTCTCCAGACCCCGCTGATGTCGCTCTGTTGCAGCTTGTCCTCCATCTTCTTCCTGAAGCTGTCCTTGCCTTCTCTGATCTTCCTCCTCAGCTCCCTCTGTATGGACTTCAGCATCTCCCTGTTCCCTGTCCTGAAGATCGTCTGCTTCTCTCTCAGAAGTGTTTTAATCTCAGGGTTGATCCAGGGTTTGTTGTTCAAGCAACACCGTATGGTCTTGGTGGGTACGGTGTTGTCCACACAGAAGTTGATGTAGTCCGTGATGGTGTGAGTGAGGCCATCGATGTCCTCACCATGTGGATCGCAGAGCTGCGCCCAGGCAGTGGTTTCAAAACAGTCCTTTAGAGCGTCCATTGTCTCCTCAGACCATAACTTCACCGTGCGCATGACCGGAGGTTGTCTGTGTACTAGGGGTTTGTACACCAGCAGGAGATGAACCAAGTTGTGATCCGATCTCCCAAGTGGGGGGAGTGGTGATGAGGTGCACGCCTCCTTAGTGTTTGCATAGAATAAGTCCAGTGTTTTATTGTCTCTAGTGTTGCATGTGACATACTGGGTGAATGTGGGCAGAATGGGGGACAGTGAAATATGGTTGAAATCACCTGAGATGAGGAGAAGAGCATCTGGGTGTTCTGTCAGCAGCCTGCCAATTACTGAGTGAATGGAGTCACGCACTGTCCCCGCGTTCGCCGTCAGATTTGCATAAATAACAATGCAGATCACGTGTGAGTATTCCCTCGGGAGATAGGTAGGCCGCATGCTAACAGCTAGCAACTCAATGTCTTTGTTGCAGTGTTGTTGTTTAACCATGATATGTCCCGGTCTGCACCAGCTGTTATTGACATACATTATCACTCCTCCGCCCCTTGCCTTCCTACTGTCTGGTGTCCGGTCTTCCCGTATTGCGTGGAAACCCTCCAGTTCGATGTTAGCGTCTGTTGCTAGTTCTGTTAGCCACGTCTCAGTAAACAACATCATGCTAATCTCTCTGAAGATACTCTGGTAACGAGCCATAGCCGCTGGCTCATCTGTCTTATTGAGGAGCGATCGTACATTCCCCATAATAACGGATGGAAGGACGGGTCTGCACCTTATATTTCTCGCCCACCGTCTTGCTCCAGCACGACATCCACGTCGCTTCTGTCTTATTTCACCCAGTATGTCGAAGTCTTGCGCTAGCATCTTGGTCCGGTTAAGTGCTAACAGCTGGTCTCCGCTGTAACATATCCTGCTAAAAACAGTGGCTTTGTCTGCCGGCTCAGGAGACATTTGGGCGATCCGTGTCCGTCCGTGACGGATAAGGTGTCGCCGGATCAGAAAGATTAGCAAGAGAAGCCAGATAGTAAATAGAAATAGGAAGAAATTGATCCGCTATTGCAAAAAGACAGCCTACTTATGTGACGCCGGAAGTCTTAATGGATTTGCCCACCTGTTGGCGGCGCTGCCAAAACTTGATCCTCCAAACGATGACATTGTCTGGGGAACGAAAATGGCACGCCATCAGCTCGACCACGTCATTGAAGCTGTCAGAGTCGCCAAGCGTGCTCAAGATTCATTGTCCCTCCATCCCTAAGTTGTGCACCAACAATGCGCATGCCCTCAACTTGTCCATTCTTTGCAGGTTTAGCGCCACCATGTACAGTACGTCTGGAAGGCGGCATACCACCTCGGCCAGGGGACAGGTGGCTTTTCCGGGAGCCCCAGAAATGGCCAAATAGGAGACCCACACGCTTCCATACCTTGTTTATCCTCATCGCCAAAATGTTATGTCTGGATGTAGACCCAGAGGACAAGGCCAGGTGTAGAACAGGACAAACGTTTATTAACTGGTAGCACACACACACCACACTACAACCGCCAGGCAGAGGTGATGGCAAAGAGGCCCGCCCCTCCTGTCTGCTGCCCTTTATAGGCATGGGTGGTGGCAAGATCAGAAGTCAGAGCCACCTCACAAATAAAAGCCTAAGAACAATAACACTATAAATAATAACTATACAACAGGTTCATTTTGTCTTCTTTTAATTATTTATTATTATTTAATTCTTTAAATTCTTTAATTCTTTTAATTATTAGCCTTTTGTCTTCATCAGAAGTCTTCTGATGGAGACTGCAGTGAACAGTCAAAACATGTAAAGAAGGTAAAAACATCTCCTTTCTATGTTTGTCTTTAATAAGAAAACAAAATGCTAATAGCAACAGACTTAGATAAACAGAAACAAATGGCAAACTCAAATAACAAAATACAGACAACCAACCAGAATGAATACTAAACTAAAATGGGGAAATACAGAAAATAATCAGACTAATAAAGGAATGTGAGCACGATTCCCCAACCATGCTCCACATTATGTCATGAAGACACAGTGTTTCTCTTGCTATTTTTATGTATGTATAAGAGTCATTTACATTTAAAATGGTTGTAAATTTACTGTAGTTCAAGTAAATTTTAGTATGTGATACTCAAATTTGGTCATATTAAACATAACTTTTCCACCCACAAAATTGAGGCTAGTGAAAAGGCTGAGGGGCTAGTAACTTTTCAAAATCACTTGCCACAGTTGCCGGTGAGCAAAAGAGTTAATGTCAAGCCCTGCTGATGACCCATGATGACATCTCTAAATGATGCCTCCATGATGTCTTCAGATGAACCAGTAATTAATTGGTATCATTATTACATGTTCTGTGCTACTCTAGAAATTAATGTAATTAATTTAAAACACAAAATTTTTGACGCCGAGCTGAAAACTGGCTTTATACTCACCCTGTTGGTGTAACATGGTATTTATCACTTTATCAGCCCGGCAAAAGTCATAAATGAAATCATAGCTCTGCAATATCATAAATTAATTAATTATCATATTTGGCATGACAGTAAAAGAGATGTTTCTTTGCACTCTAATTGCATTTTTAGGTATTTCTGGAATATCTGGAAGTAGAAAATATTGCACATTCTATCTTTACAGATTTTCCCATGACTCATTTTCCATGGACTGAGAGGAATGAAACACAGTTATTAGTCTTTCTCTACATAAGTACCACCAAGGCTCACACACTTATCCCATCATTTTATGCAGCTGTGGAGTCCTCACCTGTAGACGTCTGAAGCCATGGTTTGATCTCAGAAATCAGTGTTTCATTATCTTGAAGGTGCTTGCCCTTCAAAAATTACTTCATGGTTGGAAAGAGGTGGAAGTCAGATGGTGCAAGGTCGGGAAGGGGGTGAGGAAGGATTTCATAGCAGAACTGTGCCTCCATCTGGGTAACATGTGAGTTGTGAACTGGGCACTGTCTTGCAGGAGGCAGACACCTTTGGTCAGTATGCCTCTCAGTTTTGATAGCCTTCTGCAATTTCTACAGCAGTGAAGAGTAGTGTGTCTCGGTAATTGTGGTACCCTTTGCCAGGAAAACCATCATCAATACTCCATGCTGGTCCCAAAAGACCATAAGCATGACCTTGCCCGCTGAGGGTTGGACATGTGCCTTCTTCAGAGGTGGTGAGTCATAATGCTTCCATTGCTTTAACCACTTGAGGATTTCGGTCGCAGATCCGTACCATCTGCATGCACCCTCTGGTGGTGAAAATTTTTTTCAAGAAAATATTTAGTTTAGATATCACAAATTCCAAAGGCTGTAACTTGAAAGTGGTAAGAGATAATGGCTTACTGTCAATGAGAAAGATGCAGAATATTATCTAAAGTTTATGATAGGAGTAAATTTATGCATCTAATTTGCATAATGTGACGGCAGCCACATCAGATTACATAACTTTTGGTCAAGGTGGACTTTGGACATATTTACACAAAGGATGTTTTTTTGTTTTTTGTTATCTTCAAAATACATGAACCAGAAAATCAGTAGAATGTAAACATCTAAAAAACATCAGACCTACCGCTCGTCATGTGTCTCCATGCGTCCGTGTGCTCACCCCAGTCCTTATTTTGCCTTCTGTCGGTGATTTTTGCTTTCTCTCTCACATTCAGAAACAATCACATTTATCTTCTAATTTATTCCACCTCAATTTCAGTTAGATTTCCCTGCGGAACCGGCAGTATTGTCCTCTTGGTCATGTGCAGCTTCGTCAATGGCGGACGAAAAGTGTTCCCATCCAGTCCATCTTGTGTTGTCCAGAAGGTAAATATTTCCCTTTAGAAGCTAAATAATCCCTTTTAGAATAACAGTTGGCAAAATTTGGAGCAAATGCTTCCTCCCTGTGGAAATATATATTGCACAATTGTTTATATGGCTCTTCTTCTGGGCTCCGGAAGTGATATCAGATTCGACGCGGTTCGGGCCTGCTGATCCTCCAGTGCAGACCAGTAAGCTATATGTGTTTGCCATCTAGTGATGTGAAATGCTTGGTACATCTGGGTTTATTTTGTTTGTTTTTTTTTTCCATACTTTTTGACCAATCACGTGACAGATCTGCGACACCAGCCACAGGAGAGGCAGATCACGTAATCAAATTTAATCCTTAAAGCGTTAACTGGGTTTTAGTGTCTGGGTCAAAATGATGGACCCATGTTTCTTCCTGGGTGATTAGTCTTTCAAAGAAGTCCTCCTGGTTTTCCTGGCACCTTCCCAAAAGCGCCTGGGAGCACGTGACTCATTGCTGCTTCTGGAATGGTGTGAGCAACCAGGGAATCCATTGTGCAGACAACTTCAGCATGTGTCATGGAGGATTTGTTTCCACAGACCCCACATTGATCTTGACATCTTGGATTAGTTGGTGAAAGGTTATGCAGCGATCCTCCAAAACAGTGGCCTGCGCTTGCCAGATAGTGTCTTCATTAATGGCACACTGTGGTTGCCAGGGGATGCGTGCCATTTCCACCAATGTGCTATCACACTTGAACTGTTGATCCCAGTGCTTGACTATGTCATACAATGGGGCATCATCCCCATAAGTCTCTTTCATATCATCAAACGTTTCCCATAGTGTGCGGTGTAGAGGAACCTGATGACTGCTCTGCATTCAGCTGGTTATATTATCACACCTTATACACCTTACTCCACCTTAGCACCTGTAAAAGAGAAACTCTTAGGAGTTCAGAGCTGCAAATTATCATGTGACTGTTGTATCTCAGGTTTGAGCACACTCAGACACACAATTATCTTATTATTGTCAATGATTATTACCGTGGCCCACATATTTGAGATGCTTAAGCTGCATATGTATATTACTTTTGAGATGCTTAGGCTGCATATGTATATCACTGTTACCTCACGTCTTAGAAGGAACAATAAGTCTGGACCTCCTGGGGATGACAGGAGGATGTGAAATGTGTCTTTAGAAATGACTCTGATGTCCCGGGTATAAAAAGGGGAGATGTGGGAAGTTAGTTCTCTTTCTGTTTGAGAAGATGTTGGAGACACGTGATTGTTAATAAACCTGAATTGAGAAATAAATTCAGCCTCTTCATTTCACGCTCTCCACACTTACCTGATTCTCTTCAGCTGCACTGATTACTGCCACACATGCTGCATTATCTCCACCCTTTAAATAGGGCCTTGGTCTTCTGTTTTACTGTGGGAGTGTTGGACTTCACTCCTCAAGCTGTAGCTCTGCTGAGCGTGCTCTCCTGTTTTTAGTGCCTGCCATTATGGAGAGTGCAATAATCAGGCCAGGCATTCACAGCAGACAAACTTTATTTACTCTCTTACTTTTCTCAGACTCAGAAAAAGCATTGGACTCATGCTGCAGGGTCTCTCCTTTATATCACAACACTCACTCCCCCTGCTGCCTGAGGTCCTGCATCACAATACATTTACACATCACAGGGTGTACCCTGCCTCTTGCCCAAAAGATTCTGGGATAGGCTCCAGCCCCCCCACGACCCGAAAAGGATCAAGCGGAAGAAGATAAATGAATGAATGAATGAATTCCTATTGTCCCCACAGCTGCTTATTCCTGCTGCCTGGGGTATTGCATCACAATACATTGTCCCATCACAATTCCTATTGCCCCCAGTGGCTTAATCCCCCATGCTCAGTCAGAGGAATTTACTGCCTCTCCTTTCCTTCCAGTCTGAGATGAATATTCCAGCATGGGTTCCCCATACCCCCCCCCCCCCCGAGTCTCAGACTGAGCATTAACTCTCATGTCCTTTTGGCTTCAGCCTCCTCCCATATCTGCTGTAATGAGGGGTCTTCGGCTCCGCGGCGCTGCTGTGCCAGTAGGGGATTCCTGGGGGTGTGTCCGTCTGTGGGTGGACAATGGCGAGGGGGTGGGAACATTCAGCCTGCTCGTGTGACTGCTCTGGTGAATTGTTTACCTGGGGAGTTCTCAGTGGGGGTCTTCCACGCCGAGGAGCTCGAGCCAACATCACCTGCTTGTCTGCCACCACAAAGATGGGCTTAAGCCTGTCTATACAGATTTTCTCCCAACGACCCCCCAAGTTTAACACAAAATGTTTGTCCCCTGGTTCCAGCACTCTAAACGGGCCATCGTAGGATGGGCGCAATGGGGGGCGGTGGGCATCGTGCCTGACAAAAACGAACGCCGCGTTCTTCAAAGTTTTCGGCACAAAAGCACGTGGAAAACAGTGGTGGGCCAGGCCAGGTAGCATGCCTGCATCTGCGCTATGCTGTGAATATGGGGATGGATGGTTGTTCGGCACAGCGGCTGAGAAAAAAACAGCTCTGCTGGGGAAGCCTCCAAATCCTCTTTTGGTGCGGAATGCAACCCTAATAGAACCCACGGCAACCGGTCCACCCAATTTGCATCCGTAAGCGAAGCCCTGAGCGCTGCTTTCAGTGACCTATGGAAATGCTTGCATAACCCATTGGCCTGTGGGTTGTACGTGGTTGTGTGATGAATTGCGACACTCAGGCTATGGGCCATAGCGGACCAGAGGTCGGAAACAAACTGAGGGCCCCGATCGGACGTGATGTCCGAAGGGATGCCAAAACGTGCCACCCATGTTGTCAAAAAGGCGCGCGCCACGTCTGCGGACACGGTTGCAGCTAGCGGGACTGCTTCTGGCCATCATGTGGTGCAATCCACCACTGTCAGAAGGTGCGTGAACCCCTGCAATGGCAGGAGGGGGCCCACAAGGTCCACGTGAACGTGATCGAACGTCTTAGCCGGGATACGAAACGGCTCCAAAGGGGCCTTTGTGTGCCTGTGCACTTTGGCACGCTACACAGGCTGCAGCCCACTCTTTCACCTGTTTGTGCAGGTCTGGCCATACGAGCTTTGCTCCCACCATTTTGACTGACGCGCACACTCCTGGGTGCACCAGAGCGTGAACGGACTCAAACACGTGGCGGCGCCAAGCGCCTGGGACCACTGGGCGCGGGCGTCCTGTGGAGACGTCACAGACTGGGGGGGCCCCCCGTCTTGCAGTACTCTGCTCTCCAGCCTTAACCCTGTTGGTCCAGACTGGAGTGTGCACACGTCCGCATCACCAATTTGCTCTGCGGCAATGGCCGTGTAATCTATCCCTATGCAGACTGGGGCCACTACTGCGTGTGAGAGGCAATCCGCCACCACATTCAATTTACCGGCCACATGCTGAATATCGGTCGCAAACTCCGAGATCGCGGCCAGCTGTCTCTGCTGCCGGCCCGACCATGGTTCCGAAACTTTGGCCATCGCGTACGTTAGCGGCTTGTGGTCCACGAACGCAGTGAAGCTATGCTCTTCCAGCCAGAACTGGAAGTGGCATATGGCCAGGTGGAGAGCCAGTAGCTCTCTGTCAAACATGTTGTATTTATGCTCACTGTCGCGCAAAGCCCTGCTGAAAAAAGCGAGCGACTGCCAAGAACCGGCGACACGTTGCTCCATGACGGCCCCTATGGCCATGTCCGAGGCGTCGGTAGTGAGCGCTATCCGAGCCGCCGGGTCCGGGTGCGCCAACAGTGCGGTGTTTGCCAGGGCTGTTTTAACCTCAGAGAATGCCTGCTCCCGCTAAGGAGTCCAGTCGACTCTGTCCACCGGTTTCCATTTCTTGAGTGCGGTGTACAATGGCTGCATGAGCTGGGCTGCGCGGGGGAGAAAACGGTTATAAAAGTTAACCATCCCCAAAAACTCTTGCAGCGCCCTGACCGTCTGAGGCCAGGGAAAATTCGCCACCGCGCGCACCTTGTCGGAACGGAAAAATCCTGAATATGGGGAATCGGGTAGAGGTCGTGCGCTGTGGCGTTGTTTAATCTGCGGAAATCTCCGCACGGTGGCCACAATCCCTCGGCCTTAGGGACCATATGTAATGGGGATGCCCATGGGCTGTTTGAGCGCCTGATGATGCCCAACCTTTCCAAGTTGGCAAACTCCTCGTGCGCTATGGCCAGCTTAGCTGTGTCCAGGCGCCGAGGTCGTGTGAAAACGGGCGGCCCGGTGGTGGTAATAAAGTGCTCCACCCCGTGTTTAGTGATGGCCGCCAAAAACATCGGGACCGTGAGTGCTGGGAACTGGGTGAGCAGTGTGTGGAACTTATCACCTGGAGCTGTGACTTTGGCTAGAGTTGCTGGCCCGGCTCCTTGAGCTGTACAGGGGAGGGAATCAAAAGACATTGCATTGATCAGGCGTCTGTTAGCAACATCGACTAGCAGCCCATGTGCACACAAAAAATCAGCGCCCAAGATTGGGAAACTGCATGCTGCTATGACAAATGTCCACTCGCACGTACGGCCGTGTAGGGATACAGTCAGTGTTTTCTCACCAAAAGTCCTAATATCCGAGCCGTTTGCAGCCGTCAGCTCAGGGCCGCTAGCTCCTGCTAGCCGGTTGGCGTAGGACAGCAGGATGAGGCTCTTTTGGGAGCCGGAGTCCACGAAGAACCGTCTCCCCGAGCACGAGTCTGTCACGTAGACCAGCAGTGGTAGGAGCAGAGCGTGTCTCTCTGGCGCTTCCTGGCCTCTGCTGCCGCTACCATTGCCGGCTCCTCGCTTCCGCTGGCCATCTCGCTGGGTTCCGACACCGCTGCATTCACTGTGAGGGCTCTGGCGGTGAGGATGATCCGATCTACCTCCTGGGCTAGCACACGGTAGTCACGCATGTCCAGCAACGGCGAGTTGGCAAGGACCGCTCTGGCCTCCGTTGGGAGGTTCCGGAGGAAAAGGTGGGCAAACAGAAAATGCCTGTTGTCCGTGCCCATCAACGCCAACATCAGTTCGACCGCCGACCCATCTCTTTTTTTTTTTTTAACTTTTTATCACCCTTATTGTCATTCAACCGTACAACCAATCATGTACAGTAGAACGAGATTGTGTTTTACCTATCTACTGTGTTAATCACGCACACCCCAGTGCAGAATCAGAGGGCCGCTGCCATGCAAGGCGCCGCCACAGATTTCCATCCTCCATTCCATTATTGCTGAGCACCAAGCTGGATGGCAGGAAGTTCTACTTTTATATGGTCTTCGGCATGACCCGGCCGGGATTTGAACCCCTGCCTCCCGGTTGTGGGGCGGGTGCTCTACCAACTGAGCCACCACTCTGGTAACTCCTAACTCGGAGTGCCTCAGGAGCCTCTCCGCTCTCTTGCAGTCTGAAAGTGTGTAGCGCCGGGTCAGCACAGCTTTGAGAGCCCCGTATTTGTTGCTGGCTGGGGGCTGTTGGAGCAGGCTCGCTACTTGCTGAGTTGTGCGAGCGTGCAGCGCTGCGACCACATAGTAATATCTGGTGTCATCTGCCGTTATTCCCCGGAGCACGAACTGGGCCTCAGTGTGGAGGAACCAAGACTTCGGGTCGTGCAGCCAAAAGTCTGGTAGTTTGATCGAAACTGCACACGCGTTGCTGGGGCTTCCCGTCCGGGTCGTCTCCGGGGTGCTTGCCTCGTGTTCCATTATTCGTCAAGGGTCACCAGTGTGGAGAGTGCAATAATCAGGCCAGGCATTCACAGCAGATGAACTTTATTCACTCTCTCACTTTTCTCAGACTCAGAAAAAGCATTGGACTCATGCTGCAGGGTCTCTCCTTTAGATCACAACACTCACTCCCCCTGCTGTCTGAGGTCCTGCATCACAATACATTTACACATCACAATTCCTATTGTCCCCACAGCTGCTTATTCCTGCTGCCTGGGGTCTTGCATCACAATACATTCTCCCATCACAATTCCTATTGTCCCCAGTTGCTTAATCCCCCATGCTCTTCCGGCAGAGAAATTTACTGCCTCTCCTTTCCTTCCAGTCTGAGATGACTATCCCAGCATGGGTTCCCAATGCCATCACCTTTTCCTGAAGTGGAAACCAAGTTAATTGTTCACTTCTGCCAACTACTGATGGTGAGATGAAGCTTTATGAAGCCTTGAAGCCCTCCAGCCAATTGGTTCACAACAGGGTTAATTTCTCAAGGCTTCATGTGCCCCCCCCCTGCTGGTCAAAGACTGTAAGACAGGCAGATGTGTTCATGGTTATTTTTACTGTATGTGATACTCTTAAAGCTGTCTTGCTACAGTTTAGACATGGGAATAACTGCCAGGAGCAAGAAATAAATCATTTTTCATTTAACTATGCATTTTTCTCTTGTAAACATAATAACCCATTCAAGCCATGTGTTTTTGTCTCCCCTTATTAATGTGCTTGTTCATAAATACTCGTAGTGTGCATAAGAATTTCTTGGCTGATACATTCTAATTGATGTTCCATGGTAGTAATACACATACCAAAGTTCCCAGGTTTGTGGACATAACATTTGCAGATGAGAGGTAAACCATGGAGGCATGCCTAAGGCCACTGAGACCGTTTTTGGAGTACCCCGGTGAGTTGTTTGTTCTATGGCCACGTTGGCTCAACGCTTTTGAAATGTATGTAGCAGTGTTGGATTTGGGCAACTTGGACAAAGAACAGAAACGGGAACTACTGGTACACAACCTGGGCATAGAAGGTCAGAGAATTTTTCATACGCTTGGACCAACGGACTCGTTTAATGAAGCTGTGGAACTGCTAGCTAGCTACTTTGCTACACCGGACAATGTGCTGATGCTACGCATAAGATCCAGACGACAGAGAATTGGTGAGTCAACGCAACAATTTGTTGCAGACCTTTGTCATCTGGCTAGCATGTGCAGATTTGGTTTATTGGAAGATCAAATGGTGCGGGACTAATTGGCCAAGCACATAAACAACCCACAAAGATGCTAAGGGCACCAAACGACATGATGGTAGCTAACACTGTTGAGCTAGCGCTCCAGCTTGAGTCAGCAGAAAAGTTAACATTGGAGCTAGGTGTGTGCCAACAGCAGTGACAACCAGGACAGACGCCATTAACCTATGCAGAGGGCATGGAGGAACATGGGGGGCATGGCAGAAGAGTTTGAGATGAACGCCATGGACCAGAGGACTGTTTTGAGAGGCCCCGCGTGTGGTAACAGTGGTTCCGCGATGCACCATGAGACAGCATGTTTTTGCCTGACAAGAGGACCACATTTTAACAAGTGTGGAAGATTTAATCACTTCGCCAAGGTTTGCAGGTCGCCGACGGCGTTGAGTCCACCAGCCAAGTAAAGCTGCCCGCCCGTGATGACCATCCATGAGGTAAGCCCTGAAATCACGTTGTACGCATACAGCATAGTAGAGTTAGACGACATTGCTGTACCACTGTTGCTTGACACCGCTGAGATCAATGTTAAACTGGGCCGCGGTGAAGAAATGTTTCCCCAACCACCCGATTAGAAAAAAACCCAGTGGAGTTGTATGGTTATGGTGGCCCCAGAGTTAGCCACATAGGGACCATCATGCTAACGGTCTGCTACGTGTCGAAAGTGGTTTATGACTTCCAGTTTCAAGTGGCTACGCATGGTGACAACATGCTGGGATGCAACCTCTTCTACCGACTGGGTTTCACCATCCGTGACAACAATGGGCTCAACTTGTCTGGCTATGGTAATTGGGACGCAATACACACCGGGGATAATGATGCTGAGTGGGACGAGAAAACAGCCATCGCAGCAGCCGGTCTCGCCTCAGATCCTCGCCCAGCATGAGCCCACGAAAACTGCTGTGGAGTTGCAGGTGAGGGAGCCCACGTACACAGAGAATCCCACAACACACCACCCTGATACAGATGTTTACCGTGATGATGGTGACACGAAACGACTACATACATCAGGTAAAGAAGAAGAGGAATCCTCAGAATCCTCGCTCAGCACCAGTCTACGGGAGCCACGGCTGAGCTGATGGGTGAAAAGTCCATAACAGTGAGTGACGCAGAAGAGACACCGGGCACCTTCAGGACCCACGACCAGCTTTGGCCTCCAGGAACTGCTACTGTAGCACTGGGTGAAGAGTCTGTGATCAACATGGCAA
The DNA here is from genome assembly GCA_020510985.1 of Pholidichthys leucotaenia. Lineage (NCBI taxonomy): Eukaryota > Metazoa > Chordata > Actinopteri > Cichliformes > Pholidichthyidae > Pholidichthys > Pholidichthys leucotaenia. The sequence goes on from CM035846.1 coordinate 171,290,408, forward strand.
CGGTGGAGCCATTACAACCTGATGGACGCCCCGCGACGGATGTGGGTGTGGCATCACCTTGACCACCGTGACCGGCATGTGCAACTGAGTAAGTTGCCTCTTAAGGTAATGGACTGAGTTTGAGTCTACAAAGTTGAGCGTCCGGGCCTGCGGCCGAACACATCACGACCTACAGTACCGCCAACGACCATGAGGATCGTGGCACAGCTAGGACCAGCAAGCTTCAAATTGACGGACGGTTCGATGTGGCATGTGAATCATCTCCTGCGCATTTGAGTGTTTGCTCCAGATGGCGACGCTTCGCAGGAGACAGCTTGTGAGGTACGGGATCTGGACTGCAGTGTGATGAGAGATGGTCCCGGTCCGGGGGACTCAGCATCTTCAGGGGCACGTTCACCACAGGCCCGCTACAAGGCCCCTCCAGCAGAACCGCCTTCCCCATGGAAGATTGTGAAAAAAGTGACTGTTAGGAGTGCGGCTGCTGAGACGAGTGGCAGAATAATCCACTCAGCCGTGCTGGGTTGAGTGGTGGTCCACCCGCTAACTCTAGTTCAGTGTTAAATATTGTTGTTTGTGCCAAATTGGAGAGGGTTATAATTATTAAAGTGTTCTGTGTTTTTTCCCACTCACTCCTCCGTGGTCATTCCCAGGTTTGTGGACATAACAACTTCCTACTTCAAATCACTTCCTGTGAGGCTTGAAACGTCATCACTGACGTCACTTACCATCAACAATACACGCCTCAATACATGCTTCACGAAACACTTCCTGGATTTCTCGACATGCGCTTCAGCGCATCGACACAGTACATCCCATTACTACTGCCAGCATTATTCCTCACTATCTCCTTCTCTCTAGGAATTCCTACCAGGACTCTTATGTGAGGCAGAACCAGGAAACCTGCTGGTGGACCATACTCATCATGGAGGATCTCCATACCTACCTGTCCTCAGCACCTGTACCTCTAAGTCTCAAGCAATCAATATGAATACTCACCTTAGTCTTCTGACCTGAGGCAGCTCTCCTTTACAGTCAACTCACCCCTTCTTTGTCTGAAGACACTGGCTGGTGCAAGATTCCATTCACTGCTGGAACTGGCTTCTGTAACCATAAGAAAAGACTTAAGTTCAAATTTATTCAAGTCACTCTTCATGTTCATAGAGTCTAATCATTTTCTCTTTATGCCCCCGCAGGGTTGCCACCAACCGCCCTCTCCTTTCAACTGTTTCAATAAACACTTTCAGATTTGATGAGATTGGTGTCCACTCCCTATCTGCATTTTGGGTCCATTTATACTCAAACATGCCAGTGACTATGGAGATAAGTATTTTACATGTGCAATTTCAGCCTCCTACAGTAATTGGAAATGTATCAGTGAAAATCTTTAATGAGCAGCCCTCATACTCAAAAGTCTACATAAATCAACTGGAAAGATATTATAAACCTATGGCGGCACATGGGGAGAGCATAATTGTGTAACATCTTAGACAAGAACAAAGAGCAGAGGTTCCCTGGTGAGATAACAGGGAGGTGTGAAGGATGAATGCAGTGTGATCTTTTGTGTGTTAGAAACTTCTAGAGGAATGGTAAAGGATTAAGGAAGTGAATGCAATGTGACCTTTTGTGTGTTAGAAGCTTCTAGAGGAATGCCATATTATTTAAGAGAGGAGTCTTTGCTGAGATGTCATTCTTTCTATGCTTCTTGTGTGAGATGTGTAATAAACCGTCTAAGCCAAATCCGCCTCTTTATTTACACGCTCCACAAACCCACTTAAAGATGTCAACATTTTTGGTTTGCATATAAATATTTGTAATTAATCAGTTTATTCTTTTGTATGCTAATGCAGACAGGTGTGTGTGTGTGGGGGGGGGCTTACTTTCTTGGACATACACAAGGGGGGCACCTTAGAAAAAGTATGGAAACCACTGGTGTGGAGTGTGGAGTGGACCAAAATAAAATGCTGGTGTCTAGATCTTAAATATTGATAGAGGTATGTGCTCTCTGAGCACTTGGTAGTGATCAGAGAGCATATTCTATGACACAGTTGAAAATGGAAAAACACAGACAAAAACAATGATTTATTTTTAACAATTAGCTATTTTGAAATTTACTATGCCCAAAGTGTGATACGACTGCACCTGCATGTACTGTAAGTATCAACCCATGATTGGATCTGGCCAACAAGGCCAATATTCCCTTTAATGCTATTATCTGGACTACATATTTTATTACTATTATATTACCAGTAACATAAGTTCATATTCTAGGTCTGTCTAGCTTTTAAAAATGAGAGAAGTGATTTGAGGAAGACTGGAAGCTTCAACTGCAGAGATTAATAGATAAAGATGAATCAAATTTTTATTTATACATGTTAAAGATGCACTCTAGCGGCTCTAAAACCACCTCAAAAACCAATGTATATTTCCCAAAATAGTATATTATTGCTTTTTATATACAAAAAACTTTCATTGCCTTAGAATGGCTTGGAAAGTGGTTTTACATAGTCCACCTACTTAAATATGTACGGATCTATGGATATTCTAATGAGCTCCACCCATACTCCCACCCACCAGTATCTGGAAGAAGATGAGGACATTGTACACTGAGACTCCGAGAAGGTGATCCAACTTGAGGAAGTAAAAGTCGTAACAAGGTTTCCATAGGTGAACCTGTGGAAGGATCATAATTGGTGGAGCGGAGAGTCACTGACCAACCCCGCATGGACGCTGGAGGGCTCCCCGTCGGTCTCTGGTTGCCAACTCGCTGCGGATCGCCCCGGCTTGCTCCAAGCGCACCGGATCACTGGTCCCCAGTACTGGGGGGCAAGCTGCTCGGACCACCGGCCCCCACCGAGCTCACTTTGCCAGTGCACGCCAGCCCTCTCGCTTCCTTCACTCTCATGCGGGAGAGACTCTAAGTAAGCCGACGAGATCCAGCCAGAGACTGGCAGGGATCCCTCCAGCCTCCGCGCGGGGCCAGGCAGCGACTCTCTGCTCCACCAAGAATGATCCTTCCGCAGGTTCACCTAAGTCAATATTTGCCCCGGCCGTTGGCGCCATGCTCCCCAGGGCCGTCAACCCTGGCATGCAGGGTAAAGTGCAGGCTGCAAACTCATGTCCTCTCCAGTATTTTAGCAGCGACACTGAGGTTTTTCCAAACAAAATTAATCATTGCTGTCATATTTTCATGTCTGTGGGTGAGTTATGTAATTTAAAAGAAGAGGATTTCTTACCCACACAGTCAAAAACTGAACATGTACAATCTGCCATCTTTCCCAAATTGTAAAAGCTCCTGCTGCTCCTCTGCAACTCTCTCTTCCCCTTGAGGCAGTGAACTCAGGTCTGTAGCCATGCCCAGTGTTTAGCCTGGTTGGTTAATGTTATAACCATTCAGGCTATGCAGGAATACTACTAGCTAGAAACACTGTCCAAACTTGCATTTTTTTTTTTGGGGGGGGGGGCGGGGGGCTTAAGTGAAACTTTACAGCAAAAAAACATATGAGACATTTGAGTGATTTCACTCTTGATATGTCTTGTAAGTCACAAAAAATATGTTACAGACTGTCACGATGCTGAACACGGGTGGAGAGCTATGTTCAGTCTTTAAGTTTTTTCTGATTATTTTCTGTATTTTCCTTATCTGAGTTTTATTATGGTATTATAGTCTTGCTTATTCAGTTTATATATATTTACATCCGCCAAGGAGGTTATGTTTTTACCGGGGTCTGTTACCTCCGCCAAGGAGGTTATGTTTTTACCGGGGTTTGTCTGTCTGCTACCAACATAACTCAAAAAGTTATGAATGGATTTTGACGAAATTTTCAGGACAAGTCCAAAATGGGACAAGGATGAAATGATTAGATTTTGGGAGTGATCCAGATCACTGTCTGGATCCAGGAATTTTTAAAAGGATTCTTTATCATTGCGAGATAGGGCCAATTTTAGCATATGTGTATATAACTCCACAATAAATGGTCAGGACGCTTGGCAAAAAAATACAGGATAAGATCCCAGTAGGTTCTAGGAAATATCAAAGAGTGATCCAGATCCTGCAAAAAACCTGGATACTGTGATCCAGAATAGCAAATAATAGGGGATCTTTGGAATTTTCATCACTGTAAGGTAACAAATTAAGATATACAGTAAACATACAACAAACACCAAAATATAGCCAACACACTATGGAATCTGTAGCGTACCAATGGATTTGTTGTATCTTGAAAAGCTATGGAGCTACATCCAGAAGAAACCGCCATTACCGAAAAAGTGATTTTTGTCAATAACTACTGAACTAATAAAGATATCAACGTGAATCCAATTGCTAAAGGTGTGTTTGGATGGTCAAGGAATCTGAAAATATATATAAAATAAATGTAAGACTTTTCAAAGTCCAGCAATTACATTTTTGAGTAGATCACAGCATGGGGGACTGAGCTGCCTTGGCGGAGGTCTGCGCTCTCCGAGTGCTTTTCTAGTTACCTCCGCCAAGGAGGTTATATTTTTACCGGGGTTTGTTTGTTTGTCTGTTTGTTTGTCTGTCTGTTACCAACATAACTCAAAAAGTTATCAACGGATTTTGACGAAATTTTCAGGAAAGGTGTGTAATGGCACGGGGACCAGATGATTAGAGTTTGGTGATGATCTGAGAGTGCATACCTCCACCAAGGGCTTTGTTTGTATTTGTGCAGCAGGATTACACAAAAACTACTGGATGGATTTGGATGAAATTTTCACCAGAGGTGGTTCTTGGCCTAGAGAGGAACCCATTACATTTTGGTGATGATCTGGGAATCCATACCTCAGCCAAGGCTCTTCTCACAGTGTGTCAGCCACAATACTCCAAAACTAATGGACAGACTTTCATGCAATTTTCACCACAAGTGGCTCTAAGCCTAGACACAAACCCATTACATTTTGGAGGTGATCCATGAGAGACTGAAGGAGACTTGGCGGAGGTATGCACTCTCTGAGTGCGTTTCTAGTTTGTTTGTTTGTCTGTCTGTCTGTCTGTCTGTCTGTCTGTCTGTCTGTCTGTCACCAACATAACTCAAAAAGTTATGAATGGATTTTGACAAAATTTTCAGGACAAGTCCAAAATGGGACATGGAAGAAATGATTAGATTTTGGGAGTGATCTGGATCACTGTCTGGATCCAGGAATTTTTTAAAGGATTCTTTATCATTGCGAGATAGGGCCATTTTTAGCATATGTGTATATAACTCCACAATAAATGGTCAGGACGCTTGGCAAAAAAATACAGGATAAGATCCCAGTAGGTTCTAGAAAATATCAAAGAGTGATCCGGATCCTGCAAAAAATCCAGATACTGTGATCCAGAACAGGAAATAATAGGGGATCTTTGGAATTTTCATCATTGTAAGGTAACAAATTAAGATACACACATGGACAAAATTGTTGGTACCCCTCTGTTCATGAAAGAAAAACCCACAATGGTCACAGAAATAACTTGAATCGAGCCCAGCGGCTCTCCAGAGGGACACAAAGTGCGTGTCCAGCAGCAGCAGTTGCAGAAGTCAGAATGAGAGAGTGAGTTACAGAACCTGTGCAGTATTTATACCCAACTCAGACAATACATCAAAGAGGATTTACAGCAGCTGGTACGATCAAAGGGACTGCAGAACAGGTATGAGACATTTGCATTTGAGAGACATACATAACAATAGGCAGACTGCTCGCCTCTGCTCCAGCTTGCAGGGCAAAGAGGTTACAAGGCACATCTACATATTGATCTGTCTCTAGGTCACAGTAAGGACAGGACGCATGAACACAATGCATGAAAGGTGACATTAACATCACAGTAGAGAGCCAGAAGAAGCGGGGCTGCCTGTAGACATTAATACACACATTTCACTGTTCTGTTAATTGCTCTAGCCGAGCGCTGTGTCTGTCCAGTCTGTTTGTGGGGGTTTACACCAAACCGCCACACGCTCCCCCCCCAGAGGGCACGGCAGGGGGCCGAGACCTTGATAATCCATCTATGGGAGCGAGCTGTGGGAGAAGCTCGCTGCAGGCGGAGGGGGAGGGAGGAGGGGGCAGTAAGTGCCGGCAGGGGACGGTGAAATCGTCCGAGCCGCGCAAAAATTGCTTGCTGCTCCGCGACGTCGAGGGGCTGTCCCGTTGCGCGTGCGGAGATCACAAGAAGAAAAATTTGTCTCTGACTCCTCTCGTGGCCATGAAGAAAAGCAGGAGCGGCGGTAAGAAAAAAGTAAAAGCAGAGGGACTGGCGTGTTGACTTTAGGGCAGGCGCAACCCTAAAGCCTCGGGAACCGCAGACGGCTGAATACCCCTTGTATGCCGTGGCTAAGACCATAAAATCCAGTGAGCAAGCTGCGTTCCTCAGGTGAACGAGCAAGCCTGAAGGGTGGTGTGCAACAGAAGGAAGGCGGTCAGTGTAGCCGTATGTGTCCCGTGCGTAGTGTGCCGTCCTCGTAACTCCCCGGTGCGTGCGCCGGGGTTCCGTGATGGGTGGGCCAGCTGGAGAGGAGAACCAGGGTCAGAAAACTTGGTGGAGATCGGCGCAGTCGGTGCCGATAAATCATCTATGATGAGCTGTGGCTGCAGATTAGTCATGGTGCGTTGGAGCGTTGAGGGGAGATAGACGATCTTTGTTCCTCAGGCTCGGGTAGATGAGTAGGATCGCTGAGAGGGAGGAGTAGCGGTGAGAGGGAGAAAACGTTCTGTGTCCCTCGGCCGGTCCAGCGTGGACGTCCCAATCTCAGGCGAGGGTCGCGCCATGACGTTTTCTGCAGTTTTCCCTGTCGTGGGTGATGTCCGGAGAGCAGCTCGCCTGTGTTGGCTTCGCGTCGAGGTCTCCCTGAAGCAGAAGGGAGGGCAGATCGTTTGCATCAGGCTGCTGTGTTTGCTGGCAGCGTGTTTTTTTCCGGCGTCAAGTCGCCAGCGTGGTCGTTCAGACCAGAAGGTTGCATCGCACAAAGCGTGTGCGTCTGCGGGGTCACCAGTGAAACGGCATGAAATAAAGCAGCGGTGGTGTTGAGTTTCGCGCCGGGAGTGAGCCCAGCAGCTCTCAGAGAAGGAGGACACAAAGTCTGTGTCCAGCAGCAGCAGTTGCAGAAGTCAGAATGAGAGAGTGAGTTACAGAACCTGTGCAGTATTTATACCCAACTCAGACAATACATCAAAGAGGATTTACAGCAGTTGGTAAGATCAAAGGGACTGCAGAACAGGCATGAGACATTTGCATTTGAGAGACATACATAACAATAGGCAGACTGCTCGCCTCTGCTCCAGCTTGCAGGGCAAAGAGGTTACAAGGCACATCTACATATTGATCTGTCTCTAGGTCACAGTAAGGACAGGACGCATGAACACAATGCATGAAAGGTGACATTAACATCACAGTAGAGAGCCAGAAGAAGCGGGGCTGCCTGTAGACATTAATACACACATTTCACTGTTCTGTTAATTGCTCTAGCCGAGCGCTGTGTCTGTCCAGTCTGTTTGTGGGGGTTTACACCAAACCGCCACAGTACCCCTAGAAAAGATTGAAAATAATGTGACCATAAGGACATGTTCAACCAAGATGTGTCCTCTAATTAACATCACAGGTGTCTACAAACTTGTAATCAGTCAGTCAGCCTATTTAAAGGGTGACAAGTAGTCACTGTGCTGTTTGGTGACATGGTGTGTACCACGCTAAACGTGGACCAGAGGAAGCAAAGGAGAGAGTTGTCTCAGGAGATTAGAAAGAAAATTATAGACAAGCATGTTAAAGGTAAAGGATATAAGACCATCTCCAAGCAGCTTGATGTTCCTGTGACTACAGTTGCACATATTATTCAGAAATTTAAGATCCATGGGACTGTAGCCAACCTCCCTGGACGTGGCTGCAGGAGGAAAAATGGAAGAGACAGATAATACGAATGGTAACAAAAGAGCCCAGAACAACCTCTAAACACATTCATGGTGAACTCCAAGGTCAAGGTACATCAGTGTCAGATTGCACCATCCGCCGTTGTTTGAGCCAAAGTGGACTCCATGGGAGACGACCAAGGAGGACACCACTGTTGAAAACAAATGATAAAAAAGCCAGACTGGAATTTGCCAAACTGCATGTTGACAAGCCACAAAGCTTCTGGGAGAATGTCTTATGGACAGACGAGACAAAACTGCAACTTTTTGGTAAGGCATATCAGTGCTATGTTCACAGACGCAAAAATGAAGCATACCAAGAAAAGAACACTGTCCCTACTGTGAAACATGGAGGAGGTTCTGTTATGTTCTGGGGCTGCTTTGCTGCTTTTGGCACAGGGTGTCTTGAATATGTGCAGAGTACAATGAAATCTCAAGACTATCAAGGTATTCTAGAGAGAAATGTGCTGCCCAGTGTCAGACAGCTCGGTCTCAGTCGTGGGTCATGGGTCTTGCAACAGGATAATGACCCAAAACACACAGCTAAAAACACCCAAGAATGACTAAGAGCCAAACACTGGACTATTCTAAGGTGGCCTTCTATGAGCCCTGATCTAAATTCTATTGAACATCTGTGGAAGGAGCTGAACCATGCCGTCTGGAGAAGGCACCCTTCAAACCTGAGACAACTGGAGCAGTTTGCTTATGAGGAGTGGGCCAAAATACCTGCTGAGAGGTGCAGAAGTCTCATTGACAGTTACAGAAATCGTTTGATTGCAGTGATTGCCTGAAAAGGTTGTGCAACAAAATATTAAGTTAAGGGTACCATCATTTTTGTCCAGGCCTGTTTCATGAGTTTGTTTTTTAAAATAATTCTGTTGAACCACAATTCAAAAGCATTGTCTGATTTTCATTGGTTAATTTTCATAGAATTTTTATTTATTACCACTTTTGTCAGATTCAAGTTATTTCTGTGACCATTGTGGGTTTTTCTTTCATTAGCAGAGGGGTACCAACAATTTTGTCCACAGCTGTATAAACATACAACAAACACCAAAATATAGCCAAGACACTGAGGAATCAGTAGTGTGCCAATGGATTTGTTGTATCTTCAAAAGCTATGGAGCTATATCCGGAAGAAAACCGCCATTACTGAAAAAGTGATTTTTGTCAATAACTACTGAACTAATAAAGATATCATTGTGACTCCAATTGCTAAAGGTATGTTTTGATGGCCAAAGAATCTGAAAATATAGATAAAGTAAATGTAGGACTATTATATTTAACATATATCATAAAAAAATTGTAAATAAAATAAATGTAGAACTATCACAGTATATTTTGTTTGTTTGCGCTACATTGGAAACAGACAGACAAACAGTTGCAGATATTTTTATGATCAAGAAATCTAAAAATGTAGATAAAAGAAATGTAAATAAAATAAATGTGGGACTATTATATTTGGGGAAAATCCCAATATTAGGGGGAACTGAGGTACTTGGCAGAGGTCTGCGCTCTCCGAGTGCTTTTCTAGTTATTAATCATCTTGTTTTGTTTGATAATTATATCTTCCGGTGTTTAGATTTGAGTCTTCTCTGTCCTTGCCTTCAGTTCTCCTTTTGTAACCTTGGTTTTCATTTATGAGCACTTCCTGGTTTTGTATTTCTTCTTGTCCTCGCCTTGGCGGTTGCTGTTATTTTCTCTTTCTGTATTTTGGTCTGTTCCCATTTTGGAATCATTTCATATGTATAGTCAGTTACCTTTTGTTCCCCTGTGCTTTTACTTTAACAACTGTCTGTTTTCTTCCGTTATTTCAAATTCTGTTTGTGGGCTGTCACAGCCATCACTAGTTGCATCTGATTATCCTCACTCTTGTGCCCACACCTGTTATCTTTTGGTTTTAATGCCTGCTTGCCCTATTTAAGGACGGCTGCTTTGATTACTCAGCGCAGCATCCTTCTCTATATTCAGACGTAAGTTCCACGTCTCCTCACAGTTTGTATTTTAGCATGAGTTCCACGCTTTCTCTCTAATTATTCTGGCGTTCCCGTATGCCTTAGCCTTCGGGCTATTCTTCCCTTTTATCTTGCCTTTGCCTCAGTTTGTAACTTTTGTATTTTTGTTATATTTTGTGTTGTTTATTATTAAACATTTTGCAAACTGACAGTTAGCGTTTGGGTCTTTGTGCTGCCCTAAGGGGCCAGTTTATGACATAGACTGTGGTGTTGTAAAACTGCAAAGTGTTAACTGGCATCAGTGTGATGACTTAGCCTTGCGATGATGTCATCATGCCGAGCCATTATGAGGAGGGAGTTGGCCATCTTAGGCTTTCTCTTGGCTCTTGCGATATAGCGCTCTGCCATAACAAGCCAGCACTGTATCACTAACAGTTTGTTTAGTAAAGTTCCTGTTCCAAGCCAACACCACTCTCTGTGAGTCTCTCAAGTTTTACAGACATAACATTTGCTGACAAGAGTTAAACCATGGAAGCGTGCTTGAGGCCACTGCGAGATTTCTGGAATACCCCAATGAGCTGCCTGTACCATGGCCATGCTGGCTTGATATTTTTGAGACTTATGTGTCGGCGTTGGACCTGGGCAAGTTGGACAAGGTACGGAAGAGGGCTCTGTTAATTCATGACCTGGGCATAGAAGGCCAATGTATTTTCCACATGCTTGTTTGCTGATTCAGTCGAACTGCTAGCTAGCTACTTGACCACACCCGATAACGTGTTGGCCCAGCATATTAGGTTCCGCCAACAGAAGGCTGGAGAGATGACACAACAATTCATTATGGACCTTCCCCACCTAGCTACCATGTACAGGTTTGGTTTGTTGGAGGATGAAATGGTGCGGGACCAGTTAGCTGAGCACACTAGCAACCCACAACTGTGGACGAAGATGCTAATGGTGCCAAATGACATGACGTTGGCTAAAACCATCAAGCTAATATTCCAGCTGGAGTCCACCAACAGGTTAGCATTGGAGCTAGGTGTGCAGCAACAACAACAGTTGAGCCTCACAGTGCTTGCATACTTGATGAGCATGGAGGATCCCTGTGACATGGAGGAAGAAGCCAAAAGAAGTCAAAGTCAAAGTGCCTTTATTGTCATTCCATTGCTAATAAACAAAGCAACAAAATTGAGATACTGCTCCCTAAAAACAAACTATCACACTCACAGTTCACTCATGCATTTAACATTCTTATGATTACACCAATAAATAATGCTTGAAACAATATTACCTAAAAGTTGAATACAATATGTACATAGCAATAATGAAAACATACTGAACGATAAATATATAAGACCAGCTTATACACACAGGGTTATTGCCACAAAATAACCTAAAATAACATCAGCAGTCTGTACGTGTTACATAAATCCGTTCAAAATACGTACTGCTGCTGGGAAAAAACTATGATTAAACCTGATAGTCCGGGTTTTATGGGATCTATACCGCTTTCCCGAGGGGAGCAAGTGAAAGAAATCATGGCCTGGATGAGTGCAGTCTTTAATGATGGCAGTAGCTCTGTTGAGGTACCGAGACCTGGAAATCTCTTCCAGAGAAGGGAGAGAACAGCCAGTGATTTTTTGCGCAGTCTCGATTACTGTCTGGAAGGCTTTGCGGTCTGCGGCTGAACAGCCCTCATACCAAACCGTGATGCCATATGACAAAATGCTCTCAATAGCAGAGCGATAAAATAAAACCAGCAACTGTGAATTCAGGCCATTCTTCTTGAGGAGCCTCAAAAAAGGCTCAACAATGTCTACACTTTCTATCATAGCTATGGTGTTAACTGCCCAGGTAAGGTTGTGAGAAATATGAACACCCAGAAACTTAAAAGCCTCCACCCTCTCCACACACTCCTTGCCTATGTATAGAGGAGGCGGCTCAATGCTATGCTTCCTAAAATCAATAATGAGTTCTTTTGTTTGTTTTTTTTGTATTCAATAGCAGATTATTATCTGAGCACCATCTCACCAGTTTCTGGACCTCATCTCTGTATGCGGACTCATCTCCTCCTGATATGAGCCCCACTACTGTTGTGTCATCTGCAAACTTCACTATAATGTTTGTGGGATGAACAGGTATGCAGTCATATGTGTACAATGAATACAAAGTGGGGCTCAACACACAGTCCTGTGGCGAGCCTGTGTTAAGCATGACTGTAGAGGAGGAATGGGGTCCGAGTCTAACAGTCTGTGTTCTGTTTGTTAGGAAGTCCTTAATCCAGCTGCAAGTGTGAGTAGGCAGACCAAGCTGAAGCAATTTGGTGATGAGAATGTTGGGAATAATTGTATTAAATGCCGAGCTATAGTCCACAAACAGCATTCTTACATAGCTCCCCTCATCTTCTAAATGGCTGAATGCCGAGTGGAGAGCTATAGCAATAGCATCTTCAGTGGATCTGCTCTGCCTGTAGGCAAATTGGTACTGATCAAAGTCTGGGGGGAGACTAGGCAAAAGATGTTTCAATACCATTTTCTCAAAGCACTTCATAACAATGGGTGTTAATGCTACTGGTCGATAGTCATTCAGACTGCTAATAATATGTTTTTTAGGCACAGGAATAATGACTGCAGATTTTAAACACTGTGGAACAACGACTGCCTTGAGAGACAAGTTAAAAATGTCAGTCAAAACAGAGCATAGCTGATCTGCACATGCTCTGAACACCTTTCCTGGCACTCCATCGGGACCAGTAGCCTTTCTCAGGTGAACTGCTCTCAGTGTCTGTCTCACCTCATGTTCCTGCAGGGTAAGCACATCAGAGCTGGCATTCAATAACATCAGTGGGTCTGGGCGAGGTGTATTTGCCTCAAACCGTGCGAAAAAGCAGTTCAATTCTTCTGCCAGTGAGGCGCTGATGTCACTGGAAATGATGCTGCTGCCCCTATAGTTTGTGATATGGTGAAGGCCTTGCCATACTCGTCTCGAATCTTTATCAGAAAAATGGTCCGCGACTTTCTTCTTATAGGTCTGTTTAGCCTCCTTAATGCCTTTCTTCAGATTAGCCCGGGCGGTGCTATACAGATCTGTATCCCCTGACCTGAAGGCTGTATCACGGGCTCTGAGGAGTGCCTGGACTTCTTTTGTCATCCAAGGCTTCTGGTTAGGAAAAGCCCTGATGCGTTTTTCCACAGTCATCTGGCTGATACAGTAGGTGATGTAGCATAATAGAAACATGGTGGACTGGAGGACCGCTACAAAACGCTTCACATGTGGCAGCTGCAGCTTCCCGACGCACCGAGAAAGAGCACGTCTGCCCAGCAAGGGGGTAATGATGCAAAAAGATGCAGAAAATTCAACCACTTCACCAAAGTTTGCCGTCAGTACCACCGCTGAGCCCGCTGGCCAAACAAAGTCATCCACCTGCAATGACCATCCACACTGTGAGGTCCAGAGGCATGGCAAACTGACAAACAAACAACTTACGAGTATCAACACACCAGAACAGGGGCTGGGTTCTGGTGGAGACGAGGTGAGAGAAAATTAAGACTCCAGCAAGGAGGAATGAACATTACGACCCTTAAATATGGCTAAACACAAATGAAACAAATGATGACAGGTGCAAATCGCATGAGCGGGCTGGGGAGAAAATGACAATTAGCTTTGAGTCATGAGGAGAGGAGACGGAGCTGACTGTTTGACAGGAGCACCGCCCACCACCAGGGAAAAACCCAGAAGTGCTTCTGACAACTGCAACTCCTAAGAGAGAAAGAAAAGAGAAGACACTGGAAAAAATAAAGTGGAAGCAAATAAGAACAAAACTACACTGAAAGTAAACAGGAAAATAAATCATACAAAGAAACAATGCCGAATATGTGAAAACAAACTAGAAAACATAGGTATATAATTCCAAAATGCAAAATTATACCAGTAAGGAAAAACCAAAAGGCAAAGAGACAGAGCACGGTAAAATCCCCCGTGCTCAGATCGTGAAAGAGCCCCCCTCCCAAGGGGTGGGAACCAGACACCCCAGGCAGCATCAACAGAAAAACAAAGGGCCACCCACACCAAGAACCGACTCCACCAAAAGACAACAAAACAACCCCACCCTGGGCAAGAAGAGGGGGACCCAGGCATGGAGTGACCGAAACAAACCAGAGAAAATAATAACTCCAATGACTCACACCCCAGCCAAACCCAGGCTAGGAGAAAGCAAAAAACAAAAACCCCACTCAGGATCCACACCAGACAAAATCAGGGACCTAGGCCCCCAAGACCAAGGAGCTAGATGGTTCTGGTGGCCGGTCGAAGTCCCAGACCTGGCAGATGGCGAGGTGGTAAGAGTCGGTTGGCCTGCCGGAGAATGTAAGTCACCCAACCCAACTGCACAGTCTGTCAGGCGGTCAGCCAGAGTTCTTGAACCACCAGCATAGAAAAGGTGGTCCAGGGGGTGGCTGCCCAACCGGGATGGCCAGAGATGAGGAGGATGGAGAAATAGGGGGAACCAGGATGACATCAAGTGGAGGAGAGGGGACCACGAGGACGTTGGGCAGAGGAGGGGGACCATGACGATGGCCTTGGGCAGAGGAGAGGGAACCACAATGGCATCTGGCAGAGGAGGGGGAATGACAGCGGCATCTGGCAGAGGAGGGGGAACCATGACAGCACCTGACTGCTCTGCAGCACCCTTGGTAGTCCCGGACTGGGCCTTAGTAGCAGCCTTGGTAGTCCCGGGCTGGGACATAGTTGCACCCGCGGTGGCTCCGGGCTGGAGCAGAGTTGCACCCACAGTGGCTCCGGACTGGGACCTGGACTGGGACAGAGTTGCACCCGCGGTGGACCTGGACTGGGACAGAGCTGCACCCTTGGATGTCCCAGGCTGGGATGGAGCACCCACGATGATCTAAGCAGGAAGGGAAGCAGTACCCACAGAGGACCCAGATTGGGCCAAAGCTGCACCCACGAAGGCCCTGGGCTGGGACGGAGCACCTGTGACAACCTCAGCTTGAGGGGGAGCAGCACCCAAGGAGGTCCCAGGCTTGGACGGCGCACCCACAGTGACCTCGGCAGGAGGAGCTGGACCCACGGTGATCTCGGGCGGCGAGGCTGGACCCATGGAGACTCTTGGTGAAGCTGGACGATCCTTGGTGACCCTGTGGAAAAGCTCAGACGGGAAAGGCAGAGAAACAGGGTCAGGGTCACCGGCAGCAGTGGAGCCCGGCGAGGTGAGCTCAGGTGCAGCTGACAGCTACACTTGGCTCTCCCCACCAAGTGCCCGACAAGATCTCTCCAAAATTGAAACAATGAAAACAAAGGAGAGCACTTGCCTGAGCTTGAGCTCCACTGCTGTCCAGGACTCTGTCGATCCAGGCGATGATGTCTTGGGCCCGGCCCTCTGGAGGTCCAACTCCGGCTCTGCTGTGGCGGCCCCAGCAGCAGGCATGGTGGTGGATGCAGTCCCAGGACCCCCCAGCAATGTGACCCACACAGGTGGCTCGCCTGGCATGGACATAGGAGGTTGGCTTCCTGCTGGCGCTGGATCCTGCTGAGGCCAAGGGACGCTTCATCATTGGCACAGGCTTCAATATGGTCACGGCGCTCTCCCTCCATCCAAACCGTGGCTGCGGGGCTGGAATCAGGTCTTCCAGGGCTGCAAGCAACTCCATAGCCCGGCGGCTCAGTCCTGGGGCCGGCAGACACTCAAGGGGGACAGGAGGAGACACGGAGAGAGCAGGTGAACAGTTTATGGCTGCAGCAGGTGGTGAGGACTCAGAGGACTGCATTGGTTGAGCCTCACCACCGGGAATCAGGCAAGATAATTCATGTTTAATGGAATGAGAGTTGAAAAACACTTGCCTGAATTCCCTGGGTGTGATGTCTTCTGCTGCAGCTGGGTGGAAATCAGCCCTCTCCATGACGTCAGTGGACGTGGGCCCCTCAGTGGAACATGGAGGGGCAACCCCTGCAGACACGGTGATGGGCAGAGCCAGGGAAGAAACGGTCAACCTCTCAGCAGAGGGAGGAATCGCTGAGGAGGAGGAAGAAGCAGAAGCAGTGGGAGGAACAGCTGATAGGACAGCTGGAGAAGAAAAACTAGATGAAGAGACCACTGCAGGAGTTTTCGACCTCGGTGATGGGGAAACTGCTGATGAGGAAGTGGAGGCGCTCTTCTGGTGGGATTTCCATGAGTGACTGCGAGGAGCAGGAGATGTAGGCTCAAGGCAAAGAAGGAGAGGCTACGGAGTCAGGGAACGCTCATTAGTTGGTTTAACTCCAGGCCCCCCAGTGAAACCTCCTCCAGCTTCTGGGCACGATCCGGGAGGAGCCATGGTTTATGTTCTAGTAGGCACTCCATCTCCGCTAACTGGACCCATCTGCGCTCCTCCAGCTCCTCGGCTGATGGTGTGAGCCACAGTTCAGGAGGAGAAGGTGGGGCTGCTATGTCGGGAACAGACGATGTCCATCCGGGACCTCCTGGGGCCATTGAAGATTCGGGTTCCAGATGGGATGAGCAAGTTTTTCACCCCTGGGTACACTTCTTGCGCTCCGGCGGCGCTGAATGGGGGTCCCTCGTCAGGCTACAGAATTTGCGCTGTGCGTCGATCACCGAGGTGAGGAAAACTGTGAGACCTGGATAGCTCCAAAGACTGGGATCTCGATCACCCGGGCCACACCGTCCACAAACCCCCAAGCCTCCTCGGGAGAACGGGAGGCTCCAGCCCCCGAGGCAAAACTGGCGATGAGCGTAGCCATTACACACTCCTCCTCACTCAGTTCCAACGTTGAAAAATCCAGGGTGGCCGACATGACAAACCCCAGGTGAAAAAACAAAACTGGGGAGAAATAGGACAAACCTGCGAGCCCTTGCTGCCACTGGAGTGAAACAAAAATTAACTCAAACTGCAGCCGCTGGGTCTCAAATTGGCCGGAGTCTTCTGTCATGAATTGCCCCTTAAGGCAGAGAGGAGACACCCATGCACAGGACTGCAGTTTGTGAATTTATTAAGAAAACAACAAAACATAAAGTCTAAACAGTGCTCAACACAAAATTCCAAACTGACAAACAAACAACTTACGAGTATCAGCACACCAGAACAGGGGCTGAGTTCTGGTGGAGACGAGATGAGAGAAAATTAAGACTCCAGCAAGGAGGAATGAACATAACGGTCCTTAAAAATATGGCTAAACACAAATGAAACAAATGATGATAGGTGCAAATCATATGAACAAAACTACACTGAACGTAAACAGGAAAATAAATTATACAAAGAAACAATACCAAACAATACGAAACAAACAATATGTGAAAACAAACTAAAAACATAACTGGCACATAATTCCAAAATGCAAAATTATATCAATAAGGAAAAACCAAAAGGCAAAGGGACAGAGCACGGTAAAATCTCCGTGCTCAGATCATGACATTAGGTTTAATGTTTATTTGAAAGGGATATCACATACTAATGAACATTAATACAAATGTAAGTATGCCTGGCTGAGGCCCCTGTCCGGGAGGTCTTCAACTCCCACCTCCGGAAGAACTTCAACCACATTCCGAGGGAGTCTGGAGACATGGAGTCTGAATGGGCCATGTTCTCCACCTCTGTTGTTGAAGCGGCAGCCCAGAGCTGCGGCCGCAAGGTGGTCGGTGCATCTCGTGGTGGCAACCCCCGAACCAAGTGGTGGACACCAGTGGTGAGGGGGGCCATTAAGCTGAAGAAGGAGTCCTATCAAGCTTGGTTGGCTTGTGGGACTCCCGAAGCAGCTGAGGTGTACCGGCAGGCCAAGCGGAGTGCAGCTCGGGTGGTTGCTGAAGCAAAAACCCGGGTATGGGAGGAGTTCGGTGAGGCCATGGAACAAGACTTTCGGTCGGCTTCAAAGAGATTCTGGCAAACTGTTCGGCGGCTCAGGAGGGGAAAGCAGCTCCCCGTCCACACTGTGTATGGTGCGGATGGGACACTGTTGACTTCAACTGGGGATATCGTCGGGCGGTGGAAGGAATACTTCGAGGATCTCCTCAATCCCACTGATACGCCTTCCACAGAGGAAGCAGGGTTTGGGGACGAGGGGGATGACTCGCCTATCACAGGGGCTGAGGTCGCCAAGGTGGTTAAAAATCTCCTTGGTGGCCGGGCCCCGGGGGTGGACGAGATTCGCCCCGAGTACCTCAAGGCCCTGGATGTTGTTGGGTTGTCATGGTTGACACGCCTCTGCAACATTGCGTGGAGGTCGGGGGCAGTGCCTTTGGCATGGCAAACCGGGGTGGTGGTTCCTCTCTTCAAAAAAGGGGACCGGAGGGTGTGCTCCAACTTTAGAGGGATCACACTCCTCAGCCTCCCTGGGAAGGTCTATGCCAAGGTACTGGAGAGGAGAGTCCGGCCGTTGGTCGAACCTCGGACTCAGGAGGAGCAATGTGGTTTTCGTCCTGGCCGTGGCACATCGGACCAGCTCTTTACCCTCTCGAGAATTCTTGAGGGTTCGTGGGAGTTTGCCCAACCAGTTTACATGTGTTTTGTGGACTTGGAGAAGGCATTTGACCGCGTCCCTCGTGGATTTTTGTGGGGGGTGCTTCGGGAGTATGGGGTATCGGGCTTGTTGTTACGAGCTATTCGGTCTCTGTACGACCGTTGTGAGAGTTTAGTTCGCATTGCCAACACTCGGTCGGAGTCATTCCCAGTGAGAGTTGGACTCCGCCAGGGCTGCCCTTTGTCACCGGTCCTGTTCATAATTTTTATGGACAGGATTTCTAGGCGCAGCCAGGGAATGGAGGGCGTCATGCTTGGTGACCACAGGATCTCATCTCTGTTGTTTGCAGATGATGTTGTCCTGTTGGCTTCATCCAGCAATGACCTACAGCTCTTGCTGGGACGGTTTGCCGCTGAGTGTGAAGCGGCTGGGATGAGAATCAGCACCTCCACGTCCGAGTCCATGGTCCTCAGCCGGAAAAAGGTGGATTGTCCTCTCCGGGTTGGGGACAGGCTCCTGCCCCAAGTGGAGGAGTTTAAGTATCTTGGGGTCTTGTTCACGAGTGAGGGGAAAATGGAGCGAGAGGTCGACAGACGGATTGGAGCAGCATCTGCAGTGATGCGGACGTTGTACCGGTCTGTTGTGGTGAAGAGGGAGCTTAGTTCTAAGGCAAAGCTGTCGATTTACCAGTCAATCTACGTTCCTACTCTCACCTATGGTCACGAGCTTTGGGTAATGACCGAAAGAACGAGATCGCGGATACAAGCGGCTGAAATGAGCTTTCTCCGTAGGATTGCTGGACTCACCCTCAGAGATAGGGTGAGGAGCTCAGTCATTCGGGAGAGGCTCAGAGTAGAACCGCTGCTCCTCCACATTGAAAGGAGTCAGTTGAGGTGGTATGGGCATCTGATTAGGATGCCTCCTGGACGCCTCCCACTTGAGGTGTTTCAGGCACGTCCCACTGGGAGGAGACCCCGGGGCAGACCCAGGACTCGGTGGAGAGACTATGTCTCCCAGCTAGTCTGGGAACGCCTTGGTATCCCCTCTGAAGAGCTGGAGCAGGTGGCTGGGGAGAGGGAAGTCTGGGCTTCTCTGCTTGAACTGCTGCCTCCGCGACCCGGACCTCCGGAAAAGCGGTAGAAGATGGATGGATGGATGGTAAGTATGCCAAATTTAGCAATACTGCTAATTTTGACATGTTTGGTTGACCCAGAAGCAGACATGGACTCGAAATAGACACAATTATCTTTTATTATAAAGAGTGTGAGTGTGAAAGTGTCCATGTGTGCAGGAGTGAGGCAGCTGGGCGAGCAGAGCACAGTCAGACTGGCAACCCTAGAAGAGAGCACAGACAGGTGGATGAGTGCACAGAGGTTAGGAGGGATGCACCAGCTAATGTACAGTCTTACGAGTTGACTGGAGGGCTGAAGCACTGAAGAACTCCCAAGATCTTCGGGCCAACTGCTCCCTGTCTAGGCTGCTGCTGCTGACAAGGTGAAGTGGTGCAAGTGAGTTTAGAGTGCCAGTGAATCGCAGGTTGCGCCCAGGTCCGCCGCCAGGACAAGGAGGCCCGCTACCAGGAGGCTTCCACCTGTGCACAGGGGAGTAGGAGGAAAGCGTAGATGTGAAGGTAACACGAAGACTTACTTGTCGGTGGGGAGCGCAGACTCCCAGGAGATTCAATGGCAAGAAGGAGCTGAGGAGACAGAACTCCAGAGCAGGAAGAGTTGAGTAGGCGAGGAGGTCTTACCAGACCGTTGGAGCGTTGATGTCTCCGTGCAGACCAGAGGGCAGCATGGCTTAAGTAGGCTGCTTGATGAGGTGATCAGGTGTGTGCGCAGCTGTGGAGGTAATTAGGGCAGCAGGCACGCAGAGCGGATCATTACAAATTTTCATCTGTAGTCCCCGGGTGGGTCACAAAAACACACAAACAAGCAATCATGCACGAAAAGAACAACTGCAATAAAACTGTACAAAGTGGATATGCTAAAGTGCAAGAGCTAAGGTGTTGCAAAACAATACATCCAAATGTCACACGACTGTAGTGCTGTGTATGCATACACACACACATGCACCCAAGCACCTCACAGCAACAACAAACAGCAACAGGCAAGAGGTGGGGCATATGTGAACGATAACCCAAAATTAATTTTCTCAAAAAATTTGAATATTACATAAGATACATTTTTAAAAAAATGTATCTTTTTAATAGAAATGTTGGCTGACTGAAAAGTATGTCCATGTATACTCATTACTTTGTCAGGGCTCCTTTTGTATGAATTAAGATAAGCCTTTATTAGTCCCACATTTACTGCATCGGTATGGTATGGGCGTGAAGGCAATCAGCCTGTTGTACTGCTGAGGTGTTATGGAAGCCTAGGTTGTTTCCCAAATCAGGTTCTAACAGTGCTGGGGGTAGGTACTCAAAAAAGTAATCCATTACTTTTCAAAAATGTAACCCCTTACTTTAACCACCCTTTATTGTCATTCAATCCATACAGCCAATCAAGTACAGTAGAATGAAATTGTGTTTTTCTTGTCTACAGTGTTAATCACACACACATATAAAGAATCAGAGGGGCCGCTGCCATGCACGGCACCGCCACAGATTTCCCTCCTCCATTCCATTATTGCTGAGCACCAAGCTGGACGGCAGGAAGTTCCGCTTTTATATGATCTTCGG
This sequence comes from Pholidichthys leucotaenia, assembly GCA_020510985.1. NCBI lineage: Eukaryota > Metazoa > Chordata > Actinopteri > Cichliformes > Pholidichthyidae > Pholidichthys > Pholidichthys leucotaenia. The sequence goes on from CM035846.1 coordinate 171,311,399, forward strand.
CATGGCCCGGCCGGGATTTGAACCCCTGCCTCCCGGGTGTGAGGCGGATGCTCTACCAACTGAGCCACCACTCCGGTGGTGGACAATGGTAATTACTCATTGTCAAAAGTAATCAATTACAGATTACTTCTGGATTACTTTCAGATAGCATCAGTGAAATGTACCATATTTCCACATAAGTTAAACTGTATATGTTCAAACTACACATTTGTATAGCCTATACTAACAAATAAGACAAAGAAAAAGCTTTTTTACCCTTCTGTCTTTAATGTAAAATTAAAATCTCCCTGATGGCACTTAACAGAAATGTAAAACAGTGCTGGGAGTATGCAGATTTCACAAAAAAAAAAGCTTGAAAACATTGCACAAAGCTATATCCCTTTTATATATTGAGGCCAAATGCAAACATCATTTTCAACATTTTAAGAATTAAACCTTTAAAAAATGGGCAGTTCCTGCCATCCAGTGTAAACAAAAATTACTAAATAAATAAAACACTACCTGTGATGACTGGGTGAGCATGCTCCCCCTCCCTTTCTGTGGGAGGTTCTCCATCGGGCTCCCGGCTCCGCAGGTCATCAGCACACCTGCGTGAGTGGACGCACCTGCTGCCAGTGCTTAAAAGGACCAGTTCGTGAACGCTTCGGCGCTGCCTCATTGGGTATAGCTGCCTTGAAGTAGGACAAGAACTGAACGTTTTTTGGGAACTCAGCTTAACTCCTTTTCCTCCTCTCTCCTCAGGTTGCTGCCATCTCCGCGGTGCGTCTCCGGGGTTGCAGTGCGTTCACCTGTCCCATCATCATCTTCGCTCCAGACTGCCTTCTCCACCCGGTCAGACTCACCCCCCAGATCCACTCCTCTTCCACTTTCCCGCCAGTCCTGCCCTGATGGTTCCTCCGCCTTCTGCTGGGTTCCTCTGCTGTCTCTCTGCTCACCTACAGTAAGATCTACCCCTGTTTATCCATTGTTCCTAGCCTCCCTCCTCATACCTAATCCGCTCTCGTCTCCCTCTCTTCACAGGCTGTGTGTTCCCCCTGGTGTGCGTCACTTATCTCTACGGCTGTGTGTTTATTTTCAATAAAGAAGTGTTTAACGTTACCCATCTGTGTTGTGTTCCTTCTCTGGTGTTAGCAGCCTGGACATGTGCTTTTCTACTTGCAGTCATGACACTACCCTTGAATGTCAAGTTATAATGAAAGTTTTAACGAAAACAACATGGCTTATTGAATATACTTTTAAACTAAGTTACCAGGGTAACTTAGCTTAAAAGTTTGCCCGGACAAAGTTTGCACATTACCGTCATGTTCTTGTCCTTTCGCTCAATATATTCGAAGTAATGAGCCTATCTCCAGCCACCAAATACTGATTTACTCAACTCTTCCATCTGCATGATTCCCCTCGGCCGCTGCATTTGTCGTTTGTGTTATGTCTGGAATTACCGTATAATGACGAGGCCAGCTGCACATTCGAACTTAGCTTTATTGCAGGGGTTGGCAACACACAAGATACAGCCACCAGGAAGGAGCATCGGATTCGGAAAGAGGCCAGACTTACGTGCCCACTGATATTTATTGGAGTGTGGCGGAAACGGAAGTGGGCACCACTACTGCTTCTTCTTCTACTGTTTACTGGCAGTGCAGTTGTTTTCCTGTTTTGTACATCATTAAAAAGAAATGCTAGTAACGCAATCTTTTCAGAATAGTAACTGTAATGGCATTACTACATTTATCAGACTAGCGCGTTACATTACTGCGTTACACCAAACAGTAATCTGTGCTTTGTAATGCGTTACACCCAAGACTGGGTGTCAAGTTCTGTAATGTGGAAATCAGGGTCCCAAAGTGTGGAGGAAGAGTGGAGAGGCACAGAATCCAAGGTGCCTGAAGCCCAGTATGAAGTTTCCACAGTCAGTGATGATTTAGGGAGCCATGATTTATCAAGTCCAAAGTCAGTGCAGCAGTCTACCAGGACATTTTAGATCACTACATGCTTCTCCTCTGCTGACAATCTTTATGGAGGTGCTGGTTTAATTTTCCAACAGGACTTGGCACCTGCCCACACTGTCAAAAGTACCAATACAAGGTTTAGTGGCCATGGTATCACCGTGATTGACTGGCCAGCAAACTCTCCTGACCTAAACCCCATAGAGGATCGATGGGGTATTGTCAAGAGGAAGATGAGAGACACCAGACCCAACAACGCAGATGAGCTGAGGGCCACTATCAAAGCAACCTGGACCTCCACAACACCTCAGCAGTACCACAGGCTGATTACCTCCATGCCACAAGGCACTGATGCAGTAATTCATGTAAAATCTGCCCTGACTAAGTATTAAGTGTGTACATGGACATTTTCCAGTTGGCCAACATTTCTATCAAAAATCATTTTTTAAAAATTGATCTTATGTAATATTCTAATTTTTTGAGAAATTGAATTTGGGGTTTTCATTAGCTGTATGGCATAATCATCAAAATAAAAAGAAATAAACATTTGAACGATACCACTCTGTGTGTAATGAATCTACAGTGGTGTGAAAAAGTGTTTGCCCCTTCCTGATTTCTCACTTTTTTGTATGTTTGTCATACTTGAATGTTTCAGATTATCAAACAAATTTAAATATTAGACTAAGATAACACAAGTAAACTCAAAATGCAGTTTTTAAATGAAGGCGTTTATTATTTAGGGGAAAAAAATCCAAACCTACATGGCCCTGTGTGAAAAAGTGATTGCCCCCTAAACCTAATAACTGGTTGGACCACCCTTAGCAGCAACACCTGCAAGCAAGCGTTTGCAATAACTGGCAATGAGTCTTTTACAGTGCTGTGGAGGAATTTTGGCCCACTTGTGGTGGCACTTAAACATGCAAGTTAGGTTAATTGGCATCAAAACTGGGGATTCTAAATTGTCCTTAGGTATGACTGTGAGCGTGAATGGTTGTCTGTCTCTCTGTGTTGGCCCTGCGATGGACTGGCGATCTGTCCAGGGTGGACCCTGCCTCTCGCCCATAGATGCTGGGATAGGCTCCAGCCCCCCCGCGACCCGAAAAGGATTAAACGGAAGATGAATGAATGAATGAATGAATGAATGTGGTGGCACTTAGTAGCGGCTTTCTCCACCCAGAACCAGAGGTCGGGGGGTAGGGGGGTGGAGATGGATAAAAGGACTGAATGAGGAAGAAAGAAGACGCACTGTGGCACCGGGGGTGTTAGCGGTAACAGAAGGTAGTAGTCAACCCCCTAGGGTGACAGGAGTCACACCAGAGTTCGCCAGAGCATGAGAGATGGTGATAAACATCGGCTTTGTGTCCTGTATGTTAATGTACCAACAGTGTTGGGCAAGTTACTAAAAAATAGTAATAGTACTAGTTACTTCTTTTCAAAAGTAACTGAGTTACTTTTGAGTTATTGCATGATTAAAGAAACTAGTTACCTGGAAAAGTAACTCATGTTACTTTTAAATGCATACTTAAATCATCTTGCACACACAGCAAAATCAAGGGCCCCTTGTTCTCATCAGAAAAAAGAAGAAAAAGAAAACTGATGAGAAAAAAGTCTCATCTTACAGAGAAAAAAATGTCTCAGATTTATCCAAACTTTTGTAATCAGAAGAAAGTCAGAAATTTACTAGAAATAAAGCTGTGAATTCACAGAGAAAATTTTGGACCCCCAGATGAGCCATTTTTGGCCCACGAGCCATATGTTTGACACCCCTGGACCAGCTTATTAAAAATGCATATTTAGAAGATTTACACCCATGAAATAGTTGCATATTTCAAAAGCATGTAAACGAGCATGTAAATGATTGAGATAAAATAAAATAGAAAGCACAGATAAATGAAAGTTCAACGCTTAGAAGCTGTTCTTTACTGCAACAAATCACACAGGTTCTTTTTCTCTGTGCGCAACAAAACTTTAAATGCATTTAATGCGGACATTAAATGCAAGCTTCTTGCTCAAAAATACTCATGTTTAACCACAGAGGTAGGAGCTGTTAGGGGCTACTTACAACAGGACAACAGGTGATCAGGGCTGATACGAGAAGTCGCCCGGACCCGTGGAGGAGACTGTGTGACGACTGCATCAGTTAGGGTAGGGTCAGTTTATATTTATTTGCTTGCCTTTGCCTTTGGCATGACAACCTCCAGTGGCTTGAGGCCACTGGGGATGGCAGTTGTTTCGCATATAGCCACCAAAACTGTGTATTCATCCCCAGTTGGCACCTGATGAGGAGGGTGTCTACCAACTGCAAGTTGTATGATTGTCTATTTGCACTGAAATATCTATCCATATTGATAAAATGAGTAATGCAAGTGGGTGTCTAAATGGGTTAGGACGTGCTGGGGTGGAATGCAGAAATGAGCACCTACATTTCCACTGAAATACCCCACTCATAACACAGCGTCTCTCCAATAGCCTCTCCTAACCAAATCCTGTCTGGCTTCTCGTGCCGACCCTGTTTTCACTAAATGACAGAGGGTGTCAGCGAGTCTCTGGCGCTATAACCAGGTTGCTCTGGGTAGGTGGGGCTCGTCAGACTTGGGTGTCAGTCCACCTAGGAGAAGGACCACTCTGATTTCAAATCCGGTCAGGTGGTGCCCGTTAGCCTTGGCTGGCAAACCACCTAGGAGAAGGTAAACTCTGATTCCAAACCTCTGCTGCCTTGCGGCTATACCTGATTACAGGAAAGGTTTCGGGAGTAAACCTCGAAGATAAATCCAGAGTGGAGCCCTAAGGTGGTTGGCAGATGCTCAGCACTACTTCCAGCAACTCCTGCAGTGGAACTGGTCCCAAACTGTATTGGATCATCCTTTCCTTTAGACTCAGCCAGAGACACCGAGAGGGGGACAATGACATATGGGCAGCCCAGTGTCTCCATACTACCCTGCCCAGGCTTTTTAGCGCAAACTGGACAGGCCACTCCAGCGACGTTGCAAGATTCCGGCACAACACAGGACGAGGCAGTTACCAGTTATAAGCTCCAACTGATTGGCGTAGGGAGGAGCGCCAGGGGTCTTGTCCGATGGTGGGAGAAGCCTTCGCAGCTTCATTGGGCAGCTACCACCCGCCTCAAGCTGGGCAGCCCCCAGCCAGTAAGGTGCCGCCCCGCTATGGCTTGCCTGCTCTACTGGGTGCATAGAGCTTAGGGGTCTCTCCCAACAAGCAAGTGTCAGTCTGCACCAGGCAGTCAAAAGGAGAAACATACGAAGACTCCAGCTCTTCGATTTGCAAGCTGGAATGTTCGTACCATGTGCCCCGGACTTACCACTGATCTCCAACAAATGAATGACTCTCGCAAGACCGCCATCATCAATAAGGAACTGGCACGACTTAACATCGATGTTGCTTGCCTTCAGGAAACCTGCCTGGCCGACAGCGGCTCTCTTAGAGAATCAGACTACACCTTTTATTGGCAGGGCCTGTCCCAGGACGAGTCCAGGCAGCATGGTGTAGGTTTTGCAATGAGGAACTCGCTGATCGCCACCACAGAAACCCCTACAGGAGGGTCCGAAAGAATCTTCGCCCTCCGCATGAAGACATCATCGGGTTTTGTGAACATCCTTTCTGTGTATGCCCCAACCCTCACGTCCTCTCCAGAAGCCAAAGATCAGTTCTACGAGGCTCTAGAGGAAGTGCTATCTAGAATCTCCCGCTCTGAAGGCTTATTTTTGCTAGGCGACTTCAACACTCATGTTGGAGCAGACTGGCAAGTGTGGCCATCCTGTCTTGGCCACTTTGACATAGGCAGGATGAACAAGAGCGGGCAGAGGCTGTTGGAATTCTGTTGTCATCACGGCCTCTGCATTACAAACTCCTACTTCAAGTGTAAAGAACTGCAGAAAGTGTCTTGGAGACACCCCCGGTCCCGTCACTGTCACCAGCTAGATCTTGTCATCACCAGAAGAGCGGACCTCAGCAGTGTTCATCACACGAGAAGCTATCACAACACTGATTGTGATACAGATCATTCTCTTGTTGCCAGTAAGGTCAGACTGAAGCCAAGGAAGATCCACCATGCCAAGACTAAGGGTCGCCCCCGCATCAACACCTCCTGAATTTCTGATCCGATCAATGCTCAGACCTTTGCTGACAGCTTTCAGAAGAAACTTGAAGCTCACCTCCAGTCCGATTTCCCTGGCGACGTGGACGCCAAATGGAACCACTTTCGCGACGCCATCTATGACTCAGCCATGACCACATTCGGAAAGAAAGAACGCAAGAATGCTGACTGGTTTGAGGCTCACTGGGATGAAATGCAGCCAGTCACAGAGGCCAAAAGAGAAGCACTGCTGGCTCACAAGCAGAACCCTTGCCCTGGCACATGCGATGCCCTTCGAGCAGCAAGGAGCAAGGCACAGCAGATTGCCCGCCGTTACGCCAGTGAGTACTGGCAGAACCTGTGCACCAACATCCAGATAGCTGCCGATTGTGGATATGCCAAAGGAATGTATGAGGGCATCAAAACAGCTATCGGCACCACAAGCATCAAAACAGCACCACTCAAAGCCAAGACAGGCGAAGCCATCACAGACAAGACCAAGCAACTTCAGCGCTGGGTCGAGCATTATCTTGAATTGTACTCAACCCAGAACATCGTGACAGACGTTGCCCTCGATGCCTTGCCTGGCCTACCAGTCATGGAAGAGCTTGACAAAATGCTCACGCTGGAAGAGCTCAGCAAAACCATAGACTACCTCGCCTATGGCAAGGCTCCAGGGAAAGACGGTATCCCCCCAGAAGTTCTGAAACATGGGAAAACAGCCATCTTACAACCACTATATGATCTCTGCCTTTGCTTGGAGCAAGGTCACATTCCCCAACATATGAGAGATGCCAACATAGTCACGCTGTATTAGAACAAAGGCGACCGCAGTGACTGCAACAATTACAGCGGCATCTCTCTTCTGAGCATAGTTGGCAAAGTCTTCGCCCGGGTCACCCTGTTCCGCCTGCAGAGCCTCGCTTTGCGAGTCTATCCTGAGTCCCAGTGTGGTTTCAGAGCCGGAAGGTCCACGGTGGATATGATCTTCTCCCTCCGTCAGCTGCAGGAGAAGTGTTGAGAGCAGCAGCAGCCATTATTCCTTGCCTTCGTGGACCTGACCAAAGCCTTTGACTTAGTCGAAGCGGGCTCTTCCAGATCCTGTGAGAGATTGGTTGTCCCCCAAAGCTCCTTGCAATCATTTCCTCCTTCCACATGGACATGCATAGTACTGTTTGCTTTGATGGAGCCACCTCAGATGCCTTCCCAGTTAGCAGTGGAGTGAAGCAGGGTTGCGTTCTAGCACCGACTCTCTTTGGGATTTTTTTCTCAATGCTCCTCCACTACACCTTCGCCGACTGTCCTGAAGGTGTCTATGTCCACACGAGATCAGATGGAAAACTCCTCAACATCGCAAGACTTCGTGCTAAAACCAAAGTCTACGAGGTCCTCATACATGAGCTGCTGTTTGCAGACGACGCTGCTCTAGCATCGCACAGTGAGGAGGGCCTGCAGCACCTGGTCGACAAACTGTCCCACGCCTGCAAAGAGTTTGGGCTCATGATCAGCCTTAAGAAAGCCAACGTCATGGCTCAAGATGCTGTCTCCTCTCCTGTCATTACCATTGACAACACACAGCTGGAAGTTGTGGACACCTTCACCTACCTAGGGTCCACTGTTTCAAACACGCTCTCGCTGGACACCGAGATCAACTCCACAATCGCCAAAGCAGCTGCTGTCATGGCCAAACTAAACAAGCGTGTGTGGAACAACAATCTGCTGAGTTTGAAGACCAAGTTACTTGTATACCAAGCTTGTGTCCTGTCCACTCTCATGTACGGCAGCGAGTCCTGGACAGCCTATGTCAGGCAGGAGAAGCAGTTAAACAGGTTCCACCTCCGCTGTCTTTGGAGCCTAATGCACATCAAGTGGCAGGACAGAGTCCTCAACACCGAGGTCCTTGAGCGCGCTGACTTGCCAAGCATTCCTGCATTTATCAGCCAGAGACGACTCCAGTGGCTCGGCCACGTGCACCACATGAAGCCTGACCGTCTGCCGAGAGAAATCCTTTACGGAGAATTGCGGGTGGGCATCAGCCGTGTGGGCCGATCGCTGTTGCGTTTTAAAGATGTCTGGAAACGCAACATGCGGTGTGCATAGATCAACACCAATAACTGGGAGGTTATTGCCAAAGATCAAGCCACCTGGCGCCACAGTGTCAAAGAGGGTGTTCTCAAGATGGAAGCGAACACGAGAACCCAGATGGCGACGAAGCATGCGGTGAGGAAAGAACGTGCAGCATCAGCACGTGCACCATCAATCTTCATCTGCGCCAACTGCTCCAAAGACTGCCACTCAAGGATTGGGCCGTATAGTCATTCCATGCACTGCTCCAACCCTTGACTCGCTAACCATCGCCTCTTCGAGACGAGGATGCCAGAGAGAGAATGCGAGTAACGCATCTGATTAAATTTCAATAACTGTAATGCATTACTGAATTTTTAAACAGTAATTTCGTTACATAGCACATTACTGCAAAAGTAGTGGCATTACTCCCAGCACTGTGTACCAGACATGCTTTGTGTACTGTGTGTAATGTCTTTTATCCCTAGGTGTCAAAGGCGGGAATAAAGAGGTATAAAGGTGAGCGCCCAGAGTCCCCGGGAGATATTCTGTTTTCTGTGTTGGAGGTGAAATAAAGTCTGTGTGTCATCCAGCTCTCTATCCCGCCTGCTTTCATCTTTCACAGTGGTGACCCTAAGACGTGCAATGGAGAACAGGCCGAGCACCTCCGCGGAGGCAACCCAGAAGGAGAACACCAGCATGGTGTGCGCTGTCACAGTCAACCTCCTGGACTTTTGGCTCCACAATTTGACCGCTTGGTTTTTACATGTGGAAACCCAGTTCGCACTCCGCGGGATCTTCACGGATGACACTAAATACTGTCATGTGGTCGCTGCGCTGGATGTGTGTGCCACACAGCAAGTAACAAGCCTGCTCCAGAAGCCGCCAGCCCAGGGGAAATACGACGCGCTCAAGCAGATGCTGCTCCAATGTTACACCCTTTCGGACAGTGAGAGAGCAGAAAAGCTCCTCACGTGCTCAGAGTGGGGTGACAGATCAGCTGTGGACCTGATGGAGAGTATGTTAGTGCTGATGGGGAAGGACGACAGCTATTTCCTGTTCTCCCATCTCTTCCTCAGAAACCTACCAGCTACAGCAAAGGCGATCCTTGCCAACTCAATGCTGCTGGCGACCAAGACCTACCTTGCGCTGGTGCAAGAAGCAGACCAAATCATCCTGGCGAACAGAGCCTTCAGCGTGCACGCAACGACACCGGCATCCATGAAGGACTCCAGCAAGGTCGAGGAGCCGTTGGTGGTGGTTGGGACAGACGCCAAGAGACACAGAACGGGACGCTCTGTTTCTATCACTGCCATTTTGGCTCAAAGGCCCAACGTTGTCTGCCGCTGTGCCAATTCAAGAAGCTGGGAAACGGCATGGCCAGCAGTCTATAGCAGCTGCGACAGCTGGCGACAGGAACAAGCTGCTTTTCATTATGGACACACGTTCTGGGAGACACTTCTTGGTAGATTCTGGCTCCCAGAAGAGCCTCATTCTGCCGGTCAGCGCAGACAGGTCAGCAGAAGGCCCGAGCTTACGGCCGCCAATGGATCCAACATCAGAACGTTTGGCGAAAGGATGTTGACGGTATGCTTACATGGACGCAAGTGGGACTTTGTGGTAGCTGCATGTTCTGTCCCCATTTTAGGTGCTGATTTATTTTTGTGCTTATGGCTTGTTAGTTGATGTTACTGATCCCAGCTTGCTGTGTCCTGTCTGTGTTCGCTCTTCTTCAGTGTCTCCCTCCACCCTGAGACACTGTGCGAAAGAGCTGGCTCCTGTCTTCACAGACATTTTTAACACCTCCCTTAAGCAATGCCACGTGCTGACCTGCCTCAAATCCTCCACCATCATCCCTGTCCCCAAGAAGCCATGGATTACTGGACTTAACGACTACAGACCTGTAGCGCTCACCTCTGTAGTCATGAAGTCCTTTGAGCGCCTGGTCCTGTCCCACCTCAAGTCCATCACCACTCCCCTCCTGGACCCGCTGCAGTTTGCCTACCGTGCCAACAGGTCTGTGGACGACGCAGTCAACCTGGCCCTCCACTCCATCCTGCAGCACCTGGACTCCCCGGGAACCTACGCCAGGATCCTGTTTGTGGACTTCAGCTCTGCATTCAACACCATCCGTCCCGCTCTGCTCCAGGACAAGCTGTCCCTGCTCGGTGTGCCTGACTCCCTCTGCAGGTGGATCACCAACTTCCTGACGGACCGGAAGCAGCATGTGCGGCTGGGGAAGTCTGTCTCAGACTCTGTTAGCATCAGCATCGGATCACCCCAGGGCTGTGTACTTTCCCCCCTACTCTTCTCCCTTTATACCAACTCCTGCACCTCCACCCACCAGTCTGTTAAGCTGATCAAGTTTGCGGACGACAGCACCCTCATCGGGCTCATCTCCAATGGCGATGAGTCTGTCTACAGGAGAGAGGTGGCCCAGCTGGTGTCCTGGTGCAGCCACAACAACCTGCAGCTGAACGCTCTGAAGACAGCGGAGATGATTGTGGGCTTCAGGAAAGTCACAACCCCCCTGCCCCCCCTCACCCTCACAGGCTCTCCCATCACCATTGCAGAAGCCGCTTCTTGGGCACCACCATCACCCGGGACCTCAAGTGGGAGCCAACCATCAGCTCCCTCATCAAAAAGGCCCAGCAGAGGATGTTCTTTCTGCGGCAGCTGAGGAAGCTCAAGCTACCCACCAAGATGTTAGTGCAGTTCTACACGGCCATCATCGAGTCCATCCTCACCTCCTCCATAATCGTGTGGTACGCAGGAGCTACTGCCAGGGACAGACTAAGGCTGCAGCGCGTCGTGCGCACTGCTGAGAAGGTGATCGGCTGCAAGCTCCCATCTCTTCAGGATCTGTACATCTCCAGGACCCGGAGGCGTGCAGGCCGGATCATGGCCGATCCTTCACACCCTGGTCACGTACTGTTTGCCACCCTCCCCTCAGATAGAAGACTTCGGTCCATTCCGACTAAAACCTCCCGGCACATGAACAGCTTTTTCCCCTCTGCCATCAGACTGCTGAACATTAAGTGACTTATTGACTCTCGTGCACTATATACAGCAGCTCAACCAGACTCATGTCATTCATCACTGTTTTTCTGTTGCATTATCGACTGCACATCATCTGCTACTTGCTAATTTATTTAAAACTGCTGTGACTAGTATTACTCATTATTATTATTATTATTATTATTATTATTATTATTCTACACTTATTGCATGGTTTTAGTCTTTAATTTTTTTTTTTTTTTTTTTTAGTTTATCTCTTTATCTTATCATGTTTTAATGTTGTAGCATTGCACCGAGACAAATTCCTAGTTTGTGTACTACACGAACAATGGCAATAAATCTGATTCTGATTCTGCTGCATCTCGATCCAAATGGAAATTATGGAAATTATGGAACTGTGGGCTTTAATGCTATTGACACCACTTTTAACAGAAAATCAGGCCAGGGGGAGCCCAAGTGGAGAGACTCATGGAACAATTGGAACTCATGTGTCTGCGTGATTCGACTGAAGATGTGGAAGACATCTACCTGTTTTGGCATGATCACAGGATTTCTACTGTTTGGCTCTGGAGTTTTCCTGGTGTATCGAAAATTATAGACGTTGGATGCGCTAATCAAAATGCGGACCCGGCGTAGCTCCTTCAACAAATTCGACCTGCTGGGGAGAGCACTGATAGTGGCAAATGTGAATAATATGGAATTTACCATCTGGCATGCACTGAAGAGAGATGGACTCTGTGGACATGTTTATCTATGTTTCGGTAGGTGGAATACATCTTGGAGTCGCTGAGTGCTCTCCAGGGAATGATTTTAAAGCCTGTGTATGGAAATTATGAAGCACAGAATCGCATGAGAGATGAAAATTCTATGCTCTAAGTGAACTGTGCCTATTAGACCTTGATTCGGCGCCCTGAAGATTTCATTCCTCCTGGAGGAAGATAAGGCAGAAGGGAGTTTTGGCCTGGCTTCTCCCTAACATAAACAACTGGTGTGCAGTAATCTGAACTCTCAAGGACAGCGTCATGTGACTGGCATGGAATTTACCATCGGACATGCACTGAGAGTTACTCTTGTGGACATGCTATCTATGTTTAGGACACTAAAGACATAACATCTAAACGTTGCTGAGGGAGGATTTTTGCTGTTCACCAGTAACTGATACACACACTGCATACAACTTTACATGACTGATACACATACAGTATACTGACACTCACACACATACACTGTCTCTCTCAACTTGCTTGTGCTTTGTTAATGTGTGATCTGTATTGTCTGCTAACTGTGCATTAGAGGGTTTTTTCTATGTGATCACAATCTTGCTCATACGAGCTTTATTTTGATAAACTATGTTTTTTCTCTCTGCCCAATGTGTCATCCCCCCTCCCCCTCTCCCCCTCTTTACCCCCCACTGTTTGGATGAGGCGCCTTGCATGGCTGCCGTGTCATTAGGAAGCGCTTATCGAGCGCGCCTAATGTCAAGTCAAATTCCTCGTATGTTTTTAACATGCTTGGCAATAAAGCTCATTCTGATTCTGATTCTGATGTTGCCAACAAACGTTTAGTGGACGCTGTCTCTTTTTCCTCCTTGCCCTGCACAGCTCGGGGAGTTGGGCCAACAACACATGCTAACGTTATAGCTCCAGGGGGTAAGTACCAGCATCTGCTTTCACAGTTCCCAGCACTCACGGTTCCCACTTTTTCTGCTACGGTAACCAAACACGGCGTTGAGTATTTCATAACAACAAAAGGTCCGACGGTGTTCGCGCGCCCTTGGCGGCACCTTGACGTGGTTAAACTAGCCAGCGCATGAGGAGTTTGCTAACTTAGAGCGACTAGGCATTGTTAGGCGCTCCAATAGCCCATGGGCATCTCCACTACACATGGTGCCCAAGGCCGATGGGTCATGGTGACAGTGCAACAATTTCTGGCGCTTGAATAATGCCACGGAACACGACCGGTATCCCATCCTGCACATCCAGGATTTTCCCATGCATCTGGCTGGGATGCATGGTTTTTCAAAAGTGGACCTGGTCTGCGGTTACCACCAGGTCCCGGTGTGCACGGAGGACGTTCCCAAAACAGCGGTAATAACTGCTTTTGGCCTTTTTGAGTTTTTATGCATGCCATTCGGGTTAAAGGGTGCGGCGCAAACCTTCCAGAGAATGATATACGTGGTGCTCCATCACTTGCCCTTCGTTTTTGTCTACTTAGATGACATTTTGGTGGCTAGCGCATCGGAGGAGGAGCACCTTGCCCATCTCAAACAAGTTTTCCAGCGGTTGGAATCACACAGGCTTATCATTAACCCGGCAAAGTGCCAGTTTGGGATGCTGATGATTGATTTTTTTGAGCCACCGCATTTAGCTGGAGGGCGCGATTCTGCTGCCAGATAAAGTGCACACCGTGTCAGATTTTCCGCGTCCGCAAACCGTGAGGGCGCTGCAGGAATTTTTGGGAATGGTCAATTTTTACAACTATTTCCTGCGCTGGGCAGCCCAGCTGCTGCAACTGCTGTACGGTGCGCTCAAAAAAAAGAAGCCAGCGGAAAACATCAACTGGACCCCAGAGAGAGTCCAGGCTTTCACAAACGCCAAAACAATGCTGGATAACCTGGTTTTGCTAGCCCACCCCACCCCGTCAGCACGGATAGCACTCACCACAGACCCATCTAACGTTGCCATAGGGGCAGTGGTGGAGAAGTACATCTCCGGTTTGTGGCAGCCACTTGCGTTTTTCAGCCATACCTTGCGCGACAACGAACGCAAATACAGTACGTTTGAACGACAGTTGTTGGCTCTCCACCTGGCGACACGCCATTTACAGTTTTGGCTGGAGGGGCGCTAGTTCACCGCGTTCGTTGATCATAAACCACTAACGTACGCAATGTCCAAAGTCTCGGAACCGTGTTCGGCTTGGCAGCAACAATGTTTGGCCGCGATCTCGGAATTCACGACAGACATTCAACACATAGCCGGTAAGCTTAATGTTGTGGCGGACTGCCTGTCACGCGCATTAGTCTCCCCGGTCTACATGGGAATATATTTCCCTGCCACGGCCGCGGAGCAAGTTGGGGGTGCAGACATTTGTGTGCTCCAGTCTGCACCTACTGGGTTGAAACTGTAGAGCAGGGTGGTGCAAGAAGGGTGCCCCCCCCCTTGCTCTGCGACGACTCCACCGGTCGCCCACGCCCGATGGCTCCGTGCTGTTGGCGCCGCTGCATTTTTGAGTCCTTTCACTCTCTTTCATATCCTGGCGTATGCGCCTCTGTCAAACTGGTGGGGGCAAAATTTGTCTGGTCTCACCTACCCAGAGATGTGAAAGAATTGGTTGCAGCATGTGTTGTGTGCCAGCGGGCCAAAGTGCACAAACACACCAAAGCACCCCCCCCCCAGCCCTTTCAAATTCTGGCCAGGAGGTTCAACCACGTCCACGGGGAGGTTGCTCGTGCTTTTTTGTCGGCTTGGGTTGCACGGTTCGGATCCCTGTTGAACATCACTTCCAACACGGGTCCACAGTTCGTATCAGAACTATTGTCCACGAGGGCCGAGAGCCTGGGGGTCAAATTCCACCGCACCACTGTGTACAACCCCCAGGCTAACGGGTTATGTGAACGTTTTCATAGGTTGCTTAAGGCAGCGCTCAGAGCTTCACTCACGGATGCATATTGGGTCAACCACCCTGGGTCCTATTAGAGTTGTGCTCCGCGCCTAAGGACGCTCTAGCAGCCTCCCCGGCAGAACTCATTTTTTCTCAGCCACTGCGGATCCCCAGGCAATTTTTTTTTACCAGAAAACCCCGCATCCAGGACCAATCCGCCCACGCATTTTTTTTTTTTACAGTACAGGGGCTGCAAACGTGCCACCATTGTTTTCCCCGCACCTTCGTCCCAAAGAGCTTACAGGATGCCAAGTTCGCTTTTGTCAGGCACGAGGCACACAGAACCCCGTTGCATCCACCGTATGATGGCCCGTTCAGAGTGCTGGAAACTGGGGCAAAGCATTTTGTGTTAGACGGCGGGGGGGGGGGGGGGATAAGGAAACCATCTGCATTGACAGGCTGAAGCCCGCTTATGTGTTGACAGATGAACAGGTGGTGTTGGCTCAAGCTCTCCGGTGTGGACGCCCACCTACGGTGGTTCCGCAAGTTGGTGTTCCCCTGGCAGAGAATTGTGCTCGCGAAACTAACCCTGTTCCCTCCCCACCCTCTTCCCCTCCACAGACCAATGTTCCCTCCCACACACCTCGCCAGGAGGGTGCTTCGACCGGACCGGCGGTCTCCCACTACAGCCGCTACGGGCTCCGGCTCAAGCCCAAAGAACCTAGGGGCTAGGCCCCTTTCTGGGTGTTCGGGGGGGTGCTGTGTGGTGGCACTTAGTAGGGGGTTTCTCCACCCAGAACCGGAGGCTGGGGGGAGAGATGGATAAAAGGACTGAATGAGGAAGAAGGAAGACGCACTGTGGCACTGGGGGGGTCTTACAGATAACAGAAGGGAGTAGTCGACTCCCAGGGTGAGAGGAGTCACACCGGAGTTTGCCAGAGTGTGAGAGATGGTGATAAGCAAGGCTTCATGTCCTGTATGTTAATGTGTCAGCCATGCTTTGTGTACTGTGTGTAATGTAGTACTCCTTTCTGTGTGGAGTTTGCATGTTCTCCCTGTGCTGCGTGGGTTTACTCCGGGGGCTCCGGTTTCCTCCCACAATCCAAAGACATGCATGTTAGGTTAATTGGCTGTTCTAAATTGTCCCTAGATATCTGTTTCCTATAGACCCTTAGAATAGAGGATTAGTACTAGTGAAAGCGCTTTGAGTGGTCTTTGTGACTAGAAGAGCACTATATAAGTGCAGGTTAGTTAGTAGTTAGTTAGTAATGTCTTTTATCCTCAGGTCTCAATGGCGGGAATAAAGCGGTATAAAGGTGAGCACCCAGAGTCCCCGAAAGATATTCTGTTTTCTGTGTTGGAGGTGAAATAAAGTCTGTGTCGTCCAGCTCGCTGTCGCACCTGCTTTCATCTTCCACACACTCATCTTTGCAGAATTGTTGTAATTCAGCCACATTGGGGGGGGGGGGGGGGTTGAGCATGAATCGCCTTTTTAAGGTCATGCCACAGCATCTCAATTGGATTCAGGCCAGGACTTTGACTAGGTCCCTCCAAAGTCTTCATTTTGTTTTTTCTTGAGCCATTCAGAGGTGGACTTGGTGGTGTGTTTTGGATCATTGTCCTGCTGCAGAACCTAGTGCACTTCAGCTTGAGGTCACCAACAGATGGCCAAACATTCTCCTTCAGGATTTTTTGGTAGACAGCAGAATTCATGGTTCCATTTATCACAGAAAGGCTTCCAGGTTCCTGAAGCAGCAAAACAGCCCCAGACCATCACACTACCACCACCATATTTTACTGTTGGTATGATGCTCCTTTTCTGAAATGCTGTGTTATTGTTATGCCAGATGCAATAGGACACACACCTTCCAAAAAGTTCAACTTTTGCCTCATCGGTGCTGGAGATTGTGACAGACTCCGTCTTATGGCTTTTTCTGCTTATTTACTCATTTATTGCATTTTATGCTTTGTGGGGTTTATGTATTCTTGTTCTGCTTGCCGGTTTTCCTGTTTGTGTTAGTGTTATATTTCTATTTTGCATTTATTTATATCTATTTGGTATGTTATTTTATTCTTTATATCTTTAGTATTATCCTCTAGCTGTTGACAGCTGTCAGGGGCATGAAGCTTTGTGTGGGCGTGCCCTGTCAGCTGTCAGTTTTTGGTTTGCCTTCCTCTCACATGCCTCAGCTTATCCCAATTATGTATTCTCGCTTTCTCCTGCCCATTCAGGTGCCCACACCTGTCATTTATTATGTAATGGGTTTTGAGCCCTATTTAAGGTCTCTATTTTCATTTCTTCCTGGTCACGGCTTTGGTTTTCCTATCCTCCTCTCCACCAGAGCCCTGCTTTGCTCTGGTGAGTAAATCCTGTAAGTTATTTCCCTCTCATTTGCATTTTTGTTTTTGAGCACTTTGTTGAACTTTGTGTTTGTTTCAATAAATTGAACTAACACAGTACAGCACGTGAGTCTCGCCTCTCTGTCCTGAAGGGCGTTTCATGACACCATGTTTTTGCCATTTGTTGATAATGGCTCTCACTGTGGTTTGCTGGAGTCCCAAAGCTTTTGAAATGGCTTTATAACCTTTTCCAGACTGATAGATCTCAATTACTTTGTTTCTCATTTGTTCCTGAATTTCTTTGGATTGCAGCATGATGTCTAGCTTTTGAGAATCTTTTGGTCTACTTCATTTTGTCAGGCAGGTCCTATTTAAGTGATTTCTTGATTGAGAACAGATGTGGCAGTAATCAGGCCTGGCTGTGGCTAGAGAAACTGAACTCAGCTTTCCAAAGATGTGATAAACCACAGTTAATTTATGTTTTAACGGGAAGGGGGTGGGGTCACTTTTTCCACACAGGGCCATATTGGTTTGGATTTTTTTTTAATCCTTAATAATAAACACCTTCATTTAAAAACTGCATTTTGTGTTTACTTGTGTTATCTTTGTCTCATATTTAAATTTGTTTGATGATCTGAAACATTTGTGACATACAAAAAATGAGACATCAGGAAGGGGGCAAATACTTTTTCACACCACTGTATACAATATATGAGTTTCACTTTTTGAACTGAATTACTGAAATAAATAAACTTTTTGATGATATTCTAATTTACTGAGATGCACCTCCATCCATCCATCCATCTTCTACCGCTTTTCCGGAGGTCCGGGTCGCGGAGGCAGCAGTTCAAGCAGAGAAGCCCAGACTTCCCTCTCCCCAGCCACCTGCTCCAGCTCTTCAGAGGGGATACCAAGGCGTTCCCAGACTAGCTGGGAGACATAGTCTCTCCACCGAGTCCTGGGTCTGCCCCGGGGTCTCCTCCCAGTGGGACGTGCCTGAAACACCTCAAGTGGGAGGCGTCCAGGAGGCATCCTAATCAGATGCCCATACCACCTCAACTGACTCCTTTCAATGTGGAGGAGCAGCGGTTCTACTCTGAGCCTCTCCCGGATGACTGAGCTCCTCACCCTATCTCTGAGGGTGAGTCCAGCAATCCTACGGAGAAAGCTCATTTCAGCCGCTTGTATCCGCGATCTCGTTCTTTCGGTCATTACCCAAAGCTCGTGACCATAGGTGAGAGTAGGAACGTAGATTGACTGGTAAATCGACAGCTTTGCCTTAGAACTAAGCTCCCTCTTCACCACAACAGACCGGTACAACGTCCGCATCACTGCAGATGCTGCTCCAATCCGTCTGTCGATCTCTCGCTCCATTTTCCCCTCACTCGTGAACAAGACCCCAAGATACTTAAACTCCTCCACTTGGGGCAGGAGCCTGTCCCCAACCCGGAGAGGACAATCCACCTTTTTCCGGCTGAGGACCATGGACTCGGACTTGGAGGTGCTGATTCTCATCCCAGCCGCTTCACACTCAGCGGCAAACCGTCCCAGCAAGAGCTGTAGGTCATTGCTGGATGAAGCCAACAGGACAACATCATCTGCAAACAACAGAGATGAGATCCTGTGGTCACCAAGCATGACACCCTCCATTCCCTGGCTGCGCCTAGAAATCCTGTCCATAAAAATTATGAACAGGACCGGTGACAAAGGGCAGCCCTGGCGGAGTCCAACTCTCACTGGGAATGACTCCGACCGAGTGTTGGCAATGCGAACTAAACTCTCACAACGGTCGTACAGAGACCGAATAGCTCGTAACAACAAGCCCGATACCCCATACTCCCGAAGCACCCCCCACAAAAATCCACGAGGGACGCGGTCAAATGCCTTCTCCAAGTCCACAAAGCACATGTAAACTGGTTGGGCAAACTCCCACGAACCCTCAAGAATTCTCGAGAGGGTAAAGAGCTGGTCCGATGTGCCACGGCCAGGACGAAAACCACATTGCTCCTCCTGAATCCGAGGTTCGACCAACGGCCGGACTCTCCTCTCCAGTACCTTGGCATAGACCTTCCCAGGGAGGCTGAGGAGTGTGATCCCTCTAAAGTTGGAGCACACCCTCCGGTCCCCTTTTTTGAAGAGAGGAACCACCACCCCGGTTTGCCATGCCAAAGGCACTGCCCCCGACCTCCACGCAATGTTGCAGAGGCGTGTCAACCATGACAACCCAACAACATCCAGGGCCTTGAGGTACTCGGGGCGAATCTCGTCCACCCCCGGGGCCCGGCCACCAAGGAGATTTTTAACCACCTTGGCGACCTCAGCCCCTGTGATAAGCGAGTCATCCCCCTCGTCCCCAAACCCTGCTTCCTCTGTGGAAGGCGTATCAGTGGGATTGAGGAGATCCTCGAAGTATTCCTTCCACCGCCCGACGATATCCCCAGTTGAAGTCAACAGTGTCCCATCCGCACCATACACAGTGTGGACGGGGAGCTGCTTTCCCCTCCTGAGCCGCCGAACAGTTTGCCAGAATCTCTTTGAAGCCGACCGAAAGTCTTGTTCCATGGCCTCACCGAACTCCTCCCATACCCGGGTTTTTGCTTCAGCAACCACCCGAGCTGCACTCCGCTTGGCCTGCCGGTACACCTCAGCTGCTTCGGGAGTCCCACAAGCCAACCAAGCTTGATAGGACTCCTTCTTCAGCTTAATGGCCCCCCTCACCACTGGTGTCCACCACTTGGTTCGGGGGTTGCCACCACGAGATGCACCGACCACCTTGCGGCCGCAGCTCTGGGCTGCCGCTTCAACAACAGAGGTGGAGAACATGGCCCATTCAGACTCCATGTCTCCAGACTCCCTCGGAATGTGGTTGAAGTTCTTCCGGAGGTGGGAGTTGAAGACCTCCCGGACAGGGGCCTCAGCCAGACGCTCCCAGCACACCCTCACTATACGTTTGGGTCTACCAGGTCTGAATGGCTTCCTCCCCTGCCATCGGATCCAACTCACCACCAGGTGGTGATCAGTTGACAGCTCTGCACCTCTCTTTACTCGGGTGTCCAAGACATACGGTCGCAGGTCTGATGATACGATAACAAAATCGATCATCGACCTGCGGCCTAGGGTGTCCTGGTGCCAGGTGCACATATGGACACCCTTATGCTTGAACATGGTGTTCGTTATAGACAGACTGTGGTTAGCACAGAAGTCCAATAACTGAACACCACTCGGGTTCAGATCGGGCAGGCCGTTCCTCCCAATCACCCCCCTCCAGGTTTCACTGTCGTTGCCCACGTGCGCATTGAAGTCCCCCAGTAGGACAATGGAGGGTGCTCCTCCTGGAGATGCACCTGTATACTTTATAATATTGAATTATTGAAACCCTTATACTGTGGGGGACAAAAGAGGACATTGCACTCCACCCAGGACAGGGGGTTGGTGGGGGAGAAGGTAGTCAGGAATGGTAATGGGGAAAAGGCGAGAAGAGCCAGCTAAGGGTGCCAGAGCGCTAGGGGGTATAAAGCCAAAGAAAGATGTGCCTTCCACCCCCTCTGTGGCAGGTTCACACCTGAGGACACAGGGGTGCGAATGCATTGTATCAAGACCTGCTCTGTGATGGTATGTTAATGTGGGTGGATGTGTGTGTATGTTTCACAGCTTGTACTGTATGTTAATGTGTTTACCCTGGGTGCTGGAGGCGGGAATAAAGTCTATAAGAGAGTTCGCTCTGGCACTCAGATTCAGTCTGTTATGTTTGATGGAGGAGAATAAAGTCGGTGTCATCAGCTTGTGGTCTTGTCTGATTCCTTCCTCCACAATACAAACAAAGCGGAATGCATTGTAATCTTACACAAGGTATCCACACTACAAGACCATGGAGTCTTACATCACACCACATTTCACAATACTAATTATATAAAAAAGGCAACATGGAATCTAGCGTGATCATATTACAGTTTATCCACAAAGTGAAAACTAGTATATATGTCTAGTGTGTGTGTGTGTATACGCGTATGGACACACACACACACACACACACACACACACACATTATACAGTCAGACTTGGGTAGTCAGCATTTGTAGCCAAGTAAAAGTAGTGTTACCTTATGATATTAATCAAATTAATATTTTGTTATTCTCATAGATTTGTGAGGTTTTCTCCAAACTTAAAGACATTTTTTTTTGTAGATTTAATACTTTTCTCATCAATTTCTGATTTTTTTTTTAACTCCTAAATTTGTGTCTATTTTTACCTCCGCCAAGGAGGTTATGTGATCATCGGCGTTGGTCTGTCTGTCTGTTAGCAAGATAACTCAAAAAGCTTTGGACGGATTTTCATGAAATTTTCACAGATTGTCAGAAATGGGGTATCCTACAGATGATTACATTTTGGTGGTGATCCAGATTACCGTCCAGAAGAAAACCGCCATTACGGAAAATGCCATTTTCGTCAATAACTACTGAACCACTAATCCTATCATTGTGAATCCAATTGCTAGTCATATGTTTTCATGGTCAAGGAATCTGAAAACGTACACACAAACACTGTATGGGGGAACTGTGGCGCTTGGCGGAGGTCTGCGCTCTCCGAGTGCTTTTCTAGTATAATAATGAATTTATGTTTTTACTTGAAAACTCTGTGGTAAAATTGTGACTTTTTCACACATATCTGAACATTAATTTAAGTAACGAGTTTACCTGTGTTTTTAGATATAAAATGGAATTACAAATAAAACTATGCTTAATTCAATAAAATTCGTTAGAATGGCCAAAGATGCAGTTGCTTCTGTTTTAACATTAGCCCCTGTTTTATGCCACTCCCCCACTCACACACACACACACACACACACACACACACACACACACACACACAAAACCACCTAAATATTGGTTGTTATGCATCTTCTCTCTTACAAAATAAATTCCGACAGACCCAAAGATATTTAACATTTTGCACAGTAATCATAAGAGCCAAGGCTGGCATCATAAATCCAAACTGGATTACCTGACTGCTGCAGGCAAGTCGGCTTTGACCATATTGTGGTGTAAGATAACTACAAGTTTGGTTGGCATTGGCGTGGTGATGCGGCCACTTGGTAACACCATCACGCCAAACTCATAAAAGTGAGGGATGGCCATCTTATGGCCTCTTTTTGGCTTGCTGCTACAGCGCTTAGCCTCCCGACAACTGTCTGTATATTATAGTGTTTTGTCTAATAAAGTTTGTGTTCTCAGCAAATGCCACTCTCTGTCAGTCCTTCCCAGTTTTCCAGACATAACATTTGGCGATGAGAATAAACTATGGAAGTGTGTTTGAGGCCACTACAGCTGCTTCTGGAAAACCCTGGTGAGCCGCCCATACTGTGGCCGCGCTGGTTCGATGCTTTCACCACCTACATATCGGCTTTGGGCCTGGATGAGCTAGACAAGGTACAGAAATAAGCTCTACTGGTTCACTATCTGGGCTTAGTGTCTGGCTAACATATCTTCTACATGCTAGGACCAACAGAAACATTTGCTGAGTCAGCTGAGCTGCTAGCTAGCTACTTCACCACACATGACAACGTGTTGGCACAGCGCACGATGAGGTTAGCCAACTCCATCTCCTCTGACTCCTCCCATGTTCTAAACAGGGAATACCAACTTCTTCCCTCAGACCATTCAGAATCCCTACATTTAAACACAATAAAACTCAAAAATTCATTTAACCATCAAGCTATTCTGCTGCTGAACCAGAATCGGTGAATGGCCGAATACCATCAAGCCCACAGTCTAAACATGTGCTGTTATGCCTGTCCTCACTGTTTTATTTTCATTAGTATGGTGTGTCCAACTGGTACGTTTGTGTAACCGGTATGTTTGTCCAAGCTATGCGTTTCTGTATGTTTGAAAACAGTGTCCAGAGCACGAATGGATGTGAGTAGGTTGGACTGTGAGTGAGAGTGCATGCGTAGGTGAATGTGAGTGGGTGTGGGTGACCCTGAGGGCGAGTGAGAGTGAGATTGAATGGGTACAGGAATGAAAGAGAGTGGGTGGGTCTGTGAGTGAGAGATTGGGTGAGTGAAAGTGAAGGAGTGCATATGGGTGCGTTTGAGAGCATAAGGGTGTGAAGGTGTGTCTGTGAGTTGGGAGGTGCTGGATTGAGGGGGGTAGTGCCTCTTGGCTATGTGGCGCTGGGGGGGCTGCTGTGGGGGTGTCTGGGGGGGCTTGTGCCTAGGGGCGCGGGCCGATCTCCGGCCTGAGGGGTGGGGTAGCTGACTTCCTGGGGCTTGGGGCCCGGGGACTGGTGTTAGCCCCGCTGGGGGTTGGTGGGCCTGGGGGTGTGGGCCTGCTGCGCTGGCGGCCTGGCCTCCCTCAATTAGCCCTCTGAATGCGGATGCCTGGCTTTCCTGGGGCTTGCTGACCTCGGGCATTTGTGCCCTGTGGGGGTTGGCGGCGCTGCCTTGTCTGTTCGGAGTTCCCAGGGGGGGGGAGCTGCTGCGACTGACCCCCCTCTTTGTATGTTTCCTGACAAGCCACTCACATGCACACACTTACAGCGGGGCAAAAAAGTATTCAGTCAGCCACCAATTGTGCAAGTTCTCCCACTTTAAAGGTGAGAGAGGTCTCCAATTTTCATCATAGGTATACCTCAACTATGAGAGACAAAATGAGGAGAAAAAAAAATCCAGAAAATCACAGTGTCTGATTTTTAAAGAATTTATTTGCAAATTATGGTGGAAAATAAGTATTTGGTCACCTACAAACAAGCAAGATTTCTGGCTCTCACAGACCTGTAACTTCTTCTTTAAGAGGCTCCTCTGTCCTCCACTCGTTACCTGTATTAATGGCACCTGTTTGAACTCGTTATCAGTATAAAAGACACCTGTCCACAGCCTCAAACAGTCAGACTCCAAACTCCACTATGGCCAAGACCAAAGAGCTGTGAAAGGACACCAGAAACAAAATTGTAGACCTGCACCAGGCTGGGAAGACTGAATCTGCAATAGGTAAGCAGCTTGGTGTGAAGAAATCAACTGTGGGAGCAATTATTAGAAAATGGAAGACATACAAGACCACTGATAATCTCCCTCGACCTGGGGCTCCACGCAAGATCTCACACCGTGGGGTCAAAATGATCACGAGAACGGTGAGCAAAAATCCCAGAACCACATGGGGGGACCTAGTGAATGACCTGCAGAGAGCTGGGACCAAAGTAACAAAGGCTACCATCAGTAACACACTACGTCGCCAGGGACTCAAATCCTGCAGTGCCAGACGTGTCCCCCTGCTTAAGCCAGTACATGTCCAGGCCCGTCTGAAGTTTGCTAGAGAGCATTTGGATGATCCAGAAGAGGATTGGGAGAATGCCATATGGTCAGATGAAACCAAAATAGAACTTTTTGGTAAAAACTCAACTTGTCGTGTTTGGAGGAGAAAGAACACCATACCTACTGTGAAGCATGGGGGTGGAAACATCATGCTTTGGGGCTGTTTTTCTGCAAAGGGACCAGGACGACTGATCCGTGTAAAGGAAAGAATGAATGGGGCCATGTATCATGAGATTTTGAGTGAAAACCTCCTTCCATCAGCAAGGGCATTGAAGATGAAACGTGGCTGGGTCTTTCAGCATGACAATGATCCCAAACACACCGCTTGGGCAATGAAGGAGTGGCTTCGTAAGAAGCATTTCAAGGTCCTGGAGTGGCCTAGCCAGTCTCCAGATCTCAACCCCATAGAAAATCTTTGAAGGGAGTTGAAAGTCCGTGTTGCCCAGCGACAGCCCCAAAACATCACTGCTCATGAGATCTGCATAGAGGAATGGGCCAAAATACCAGCAACAGTGTGTGAAAACCTTGTGAAGACTTACAGGAAACGTTTGACCTCTGTCATTGCCAACAAATGGTATATAACAAAGTATTGAGATGAACTTTTGTTATTGACCAAATACTTATTTTCCACCATAATTTGCAAATAAATTCTTTAAAAATCAGACAATGAGATTTTCTGGATTTTTTCCCCTCATTTTATCTCTCATAGTTGAGGTATACCTATGATGAAAATTGGAGACCTCTCTTATCTTTTAAGTGGGAGAACTTGCACAATTGGTGGCTAACTAAATACTTTTTTACCCCACTGTATTTTGCACACGCTCTCATATATACGCACACAGACGCACATGCACAAATGTCTCTCCTTTAGCAGGTGCTGATACCAGACTTGTGTTGAGACATCTTCGGTAGAAGAAGCAGTTTGTCTTCTGTTTGTTTTAGTTGTTGGTTTGTTTGTCTTTTTGTCTGCCCCCCCCCCCCTTTCTTCCCCCCTCCACACACTTCCTTTCCCTATTCCCCATCCTGTCGGGTCCTCCATGGGTAAAATAATTAAAATAAAGTATTAAAAGTTATTACAGGGGTTTACAACAATATACAGTACATAGTTAGGTACTGTATAAAGCTCCTTTTGGCAAAGTAAATCTGTTTTGACACAATAAGGGTAAGAGATCTTTGTTCTGCTTACTTAGCTGCCTTACAGGACAAAGGAAAAAAAGAAAAGAAAATGGAGTGTGCTATGAACTGCAAAGCAAATTTCAGTAATAACTGACAAAGTTGTATCGTATCGTATTAGGTTTCGCCAACAGCAGCAGAAGACCGGAGAGACGACACAACAGTTTGTTTGTGGACCTCTGCTACCTAGCTAGCATGTGCAGATTTGGTTTGTTGGAGGATGAAATGGTGCGGGACCAGTTGGCCGAGTACACTAGCAACCCATGGCTGTGGACGAAGATGCTAGGGGTGCCAAACGACATGATGCTAGCTAATACTATTGAGCTAGCATTCCAGCTAGAGTCCGCCGACAGGTTAGCATCGGAGCTAGGTGTGCAGCAACAACAACAACAGCCAAGCCACACACCGCTAACATATGCGGTAACCACAGAAGGGCCCAGTGACACGGCAGAAGAGGTTGAAGTAAACACTGTGGATCAGAAGAACACCGAGGCACTTCTCATATGGCAACTGTGGCTCCCCAACACACCGAGAGAGAGAGTTTGCCTTCCTGGCGAGGGGGCAATGATGTGAGCAACGCGGCAAATTCAACCACTTCACCAAGGTTTGCCGGTCAGCACCACCACTGAGCCTGCTGGCCAAACAGAGTCATCCACATGCGACAACCATCCACACAGTGAGTTCGGTGCGGTGTATGCATTCTGCATGGTAGGGCTGGACGACATCAGCTGACCGCTCCTGCTCAACTCCGCCACAGTGAGATCGATGTTGAATTGGGTCACTGTGAAGAAGTTCTTTTCCAACCACCTGATAAGGAAAAAACCAGCAGAGCTGTACCGGTATAGTGGCTGCTGGGTCAGCAATGTAGGGACCATCACACTAGCGGTCTGCTACGTGTCAAAAGTCATTACTGATTTAGTTTTTCAAGTTGTTATGCATGGAGACAACATACTAGGATGTGACCAGTTTTATCAACTGGGCTTCTCCATCTGCAACAGTAACAAACTCCATTTGACCAATGATGAGTGGGACGCCACACACTCAGACGACCATGACAAGGGTACAGCCATCCCGTGCTCACAGGAGGAGCACCGCCCGGACAAGGGGCAGCGACTGGACTCACCTTAAATCCTCTCCCAGCATGAGCCTCAGGGAGCCGCTACAGGGCTGCAGGAGAGGGAGCCCGTCTCTATCAGGAATTCCGGGACGTAACAACCTAGGGCAGGTTCTACTAGTGGTGACAACAACACATCACCACAACCAGACTTCCCAGGAGAGGGAGAGAATAAACAGGACTGCTTCTGAATTCACGCCCGGCATCAGCCTCCAGGAGTTGCCGCTGAGCCACAGGATGAAGGGTCCATGACCAAACAAAGCACAACAGAACCACTGGACGCCTTCCAAATCCAGGACCAGCATCAGCCTCCAGGAGCTGCCGCTGGGCTGCAGGAGGAAGAGTCTGTGACCCAAAAGGATGCAGCAGAACCCCCACAACCTGGTGGACTCCCCACAGCAGACGTGAGAGCCACACCATCACAACCATGACATTGAATGCAGCTGAACAAAGCAGCACTTGCAGTGATGGACTGGGTTCGGGTCCGCAGAACCGAACAACAGGACTCACAGTTGGGCTCAACAAAATCGGCACCCATCAAGATCACTGCGCAGCTCGGGCCTGCGACTTTCCAGTTGACAGATGGTTCGGTGTGGCACGCCAACCATCTTCGCCAAGTTCAAGCAGCTGCCCCAGATGACACGGCCATGTGGGAGTCGACTCGCACGGTGTGGAACCTGGACTGGGGTTTTGGAGAAGATGATCCTGGTCTGCGGGCCTCCATACCTCCAGGGGCGCATCCACCACGGGCTTGCCTCAGGGCCCCTCCAACTGAACTGCCTTCCTCAATAAAAGGACTGTTTAGCTAGGGGCAAGGCTGCCAACGAATAGTCGCATAATAAACCACTCACCCACGTTAGGTTATGCGGTAGTCTACCCACTGGCCATAGCTAGTTTAGGGTTCTCTGTGCACTAAATTGGGGAGGGTTAATTCGTTCATATGTGTGTGCTTCTGTTTTTTCCGGGGGGGAGGGGGGACATGTGGTGTAAGATAACCACAAGTTTGGTTGGCATTGGCGTGGTCACACGGCCACTTGGTGACGTCATCACGCCAAGCTCATAGAAGTGAGGGCCAGCCATCTTGTGGCATCTTTTCGGCTCGCTGCTACAGCGTTCAGCCTCCTGACAACTGTCTGTATTATAGTGTTTTGTGTAATAAAGTTGGTGTTCTCAAAAAACGCCAATTTCTGTCAGTCCTTCCCAGTTTTCCAGACATAACATGTATCAGATGCAATTCTCGGCAAATGAGCAATTCTCGGCATAACGATGGTGCCTGCCTGCTGTGGCGGAAGGGAGCGGTTACCACCTGCGTTGCAGTGTTGCTTTCAGGGACGCTCAGAAATCTGATGTTTCATAAACATACATTATTAAGTAATAAAACAAAGTTTCATACCAAAGGCTGAATCTGGGGAGGTGAGGTGGAGGGTACTGAATTCAATATAATTAGATCTCTGCATCTAATTATACTGAATGTTGAAAATTTAAATGGCCAGTCAAAAGGGCACTTTGGACAGTAAAGTGAAAGAGGCAGGTGCTCAAGCCCCCGTAGCTCCCCCCTCTGCACGTATATGCTAACTTTTAAGAAAAACTACTTGTTAATGAAAGCACCAAGGTGCAGCTGCCTCAATGCTACCTCTAATGGCCCGGCCTAGTTATTACAATACCTTTTTTCGCTGCTCCATTGAGGATATAATGGTGAGTTAAATTTGTGTTTATTTTGAAAACAAAGCCTTATCTCGAAATTCTGGCAAATTAAAAATCGAGAAAATATGGCGATATAATGATACAAGCCTTTACTTCAACTTGATTTTGACCAGGCGCGCTAAAAAGCTGGTAGCAGACAGATACACACACACACACAACCACACACACAGACACACTGAGTGATTACCGTATGCCTCCATTACACCGAGGCATAATGAGGTAAAGGATGTGATTATGCTTTATTACAGTGGAACGATAACAAGAACATGGATTTTTTTTTAAACCTACATATGAATATTTTGACATTGCATCAATTGATTCAACTTTGTTTTTGAATACAAGTTTTATTATTCATCCCTATCTTTAAAAACAACCTATAATGAACCATTAAGAATAAACTGGCTATGTGTGTCAAATGTTGGACGTTTTGTGTAACTTTGACATGATTTACTGGAAAAGGACCCAAGTACCAAAATCGCGAGAACACTATATAAAATTCAAGTTTGAATGTTTATTTTTATTTTGCAGGTTTGGAGTATGAAGAGCTGGAGCAGGTGGCTGGGGAGAGGGAAGTCTGGGCTTCTCTGCTTGAACTGCTGCCTCTGCAACCCGGGCCTCGGGAAAAGCAGTAGAAGATGGATGGATGGAAGGACGGAATTTTAAGCTGCTTATGTGTGAGGAGGTTTAGACAAACAGATTCCTCTTGCAGGTGTTGGAATGGACTAATGAACCAGGTTGGGAGAGTAAGTCAGTTGAGGTTGAGCTGCGGTTGAGGTTGAGCTGAGGTTGAGTATAAGTCAGCTGAGGTTGAGTGTAAGTCAGCTGAGGTTGAGTGTAAGGTGCCCTAGGCCTGGGGCTTATTCCTGTGGGGACGTTGATTGCTGATTTCTAAGAATGTGCAATGTGTTTTTCAGATTGCAGGGGAGAGGGTCCAGAAGCCAGCATGGCCAGAGAAAGTGGAGCAACAGTGGAAGGTGACTGGCAATCCTGGAGGAATGGTTAGTTGAATTGTTTGTTAGACTGCATTCACACCGGGATAGTTTAAGTTTAATGTTTATTTAAAGGGAAGTGCATAGCCATTTAATTTTTTATAAACTGAACAGGCAAATTTGGGAGTTTTATCATTTTTAAATGACAGAAAATTGTATTTCTTGCAAATGTGACAACAATGACATGTGGGATCTTTCTTATCAAAGATGTTTATGGCTTTTTTGTATAAGGATTCAATGGGTTTGAGTATGGTTATACCAGTGAGTGACCAGTTAGTAAGACAGTAATCAATGTGTGAGAAGATCATTGCATGCAGAAACATTTTGGCCGCACTAACTGTCAGCAATGGTCTAATTTGTTTAAAATTTCTCAGATTGAATTTGATTATGTTTGAGATTTTTTCGATGTGTTTTTTAAAGGTTAATGAGGAATCTAAGATCACGCCAAGGTACTTAAATTCCTCAACCAATTGCAGCTCCTCATCTTTTAAGAAAATGTTTGAGTTTGTAATATTTGATTGTTTTGGTAAACATCATGCAAACAGTTTAGTGTTTAGTAGGAGACATGAATTATTAAGCCAGTCATGGATTTGAGTCATTGCTGTTGTAAGAATACAGGTGGCTTCTTGTGTGTTTTTTTCCAGGTGTGAATATTACCATGTCGTCTGCATACATTTGTATATGAATGTTTCTGCATGCATTTGGTAAATCATTTATGTAGAAGGAGAATAATATTGGTCCAAGCATGGAGCCTTGTGGGACACCCATTTGACATTTCCAATATGGTGATTTGTGTCACCACGGGTTGAGATGCCGTCTTGGCACTCAGCCCATGTTTTCCCATTGAGCAGCGTCTCAGCAGGCTCCCAGCTGGCAGCATTACGGACGGCTGGGGCCAATTAGTCCTCATCAGCTGGGGCGCTGCCAATGAGGATAAATAGGAGCAGCCTCGATGACTCGGGGCTGCGACATAAACACATTGCTAAGCTGAAGCCCCTTCGTCTGGTGTCAGCTTATACTCCTCTTGCAGCATTCCTGTGTTTGTATCCCGCTGTGAGTATGTACGTCTTGTTACCCCCACGTCCGGTACGAGCTGCTTACCTCTGCGCTGTGCAACCTGTGAGTGTACCTCTGCATGAGTATCTGTGCTCTCCTCATCCCTTATCCCTTACCCAAAATAAACCATCACGACTCACTGGCTTGTCCCTGGCTCTGATTGCCCGGCTCCCTAGAGCCGGATATGACAGTTTGACACTGTTGACCATGACACATTGCTGCCTGTTGGTTAAACAGGATTTCATCCATTTGATAGCATGTTCTGAAAAATTAAACTAAGTTTGGTGAAAAGGATGTTGTGGGCAATGGTGTCAAATGCCTTCTTCAGATCTAAGAACACAGCACCTACACAATTGCACTTATCTAAAGGAGATTTAGTTTTCTGTATAAACAAGCTTATTGTAGACTCTGTTGAATGGTGGGCATGGAACCCAAACTGTGTGTGATGCAGGGGGGTGTTCCCATAATTCAGATGTTCACATAATACAGTAGTGTAGCCACCAATTTTTCAATTATTTTGGAGATAACTGGTAAAATGATGATTGGTCTGTAGTTGTTTATATCCGTTTTAATCCCTGTTTTGAAAATTGGTCTAACCACTCCTACCTTCCAAGCAGTTGGGATGACAGGCATGCTGGGCAGTGGCGCGGTGGTTAGCACTGCGCCAGCACAGCAACTCACCCTTGGCCATGGGATCCCTGGTTCGATCCCAGTCCCTGACCAACAGTGATCTGTGTGGAGTTTTGCATGTTCTCCCCATATCTGCATGGGTTTACTCCGGGATTTCTCCGGTTTCCTCCCACAGACCAAAAAACCCCCAAAACATGCAGATTAGGTTAATTGGAGACTCTAAAGTGGCCCTAGGTGTGAATGGTTAAGGGATAGCGCCGTACCGTGGCTGCTTCATACATCCAGGTGGATGCCCTCAATTTCCCCTCTGGGGATCAATAAAGTATACAAAATCAAAAAAAAAAAATGTTTGACAGATTGATTAAATGAAGTGGACAAATGAGAGATTCTTTATGTTCTTTTAGAAAATTGGTGTTAAGACCATGTTCATCCATTGCTTTTGAGCTATTCAATGTGCTGATGATATTTGCGACTTCATTTCAATTATTTCTAATATATTAACAACTGGCTGTGAGGGGTTAATAGGACTAGAATTATGATCAAGTGGATTAAATGAATAGGATATTTCTAGCTTAGTCCAGAGGTCTCGGTTCTATTGGGCGAGGAAGGACATGAATTTTCGCACCTTTGTTTGGTTTGGTTCGCATTCACACTGCACTTTACTCAAACGGACCAAACTGACTGGACAATGTCATGCAGTCATGCATCAGTTACAACTGCTTGTTTGGGACGCTGTACCCGAAACCACCCTTGACCAGGAAGAAAAAATCTCAGCGAAGAAGAAAAATACAGCTCATCGATTGGCCAGGACTGAAAATGGAAATCCGTTACCTTCAGCCGGGTTGTTTGTTCACCACAAACAAGACATTTTTTAACTTTTCTCCTCGGCTTTCTCTGGTAAAAGGATTTCTCAGATTTGCACAGTGGTCTTTGTTGTTATTTTCTACCCAAAATACATTAAAGTAAACGTCATTTCCTCTTCTGAGACTATGTGTTGCTATGGTTACACAAATGCCAAGAGGCACTTCCTCCCTTTGGTCCACTGGATAGTCCTTTTGCATTCACACTGCAAGTGAAGTGCACCAGCATTCACTTGCAAGTGAACTGAGACTCCCATTTTCAAGTGGACGAGAGTTTGCCTGTTTGGTGCACACCAGAGTTTAGTTGTGCATTCAGACTGCACCAAATGAACTGTACTATCCGCAGAAGCA
Source organism: Pholidichthys leucotaenia (assembly GCA_020510985.1). Lineage (NCBI taxonomy): Eukaryota > Metazoa > Chordata > Actinopteri > Cichliformes > Pholidichthyidae > Pholidichthys > Pholidichthys leucotaenia. The sequence goes on from CM035846.1 coordinate 171,343,640, forward strand.
GACCAGAGTTTCTTTGGTCTGGACCAAATAGTGGCAGTATGAATGCGCCTTAATCACAAGTCTTGCATGGGAGTTTCAGGGAGCACAAGAACACTGGGGCCAGGTGGCAAGCACATGGGAGTGCACACACACAAACACCAAGACAATCTCACAAAGAGTGAAGCCAGGCCAGCTCCTCTTATAGGGTGGAGCTAATCAGCAGCAGGTGAGCTGGTGAGGAGCAGCTGCAGGCAATTGCAGACAGTTAGTGAAGGTGGGTGTCTGTGCATGTGTGCTCTGTTCACCAAGGATCCATGACAAAATGAATAAATCTGCAACCTGCTGTAGCTCTGTCTTCAGCAGGTGTAGGTGCAGAGAAGAGGATCCAATAGTGCAGGCAGAACTTTGGTGCAATGATGATTTATTTAAGAAGACATAAAAGAACAAACAAACAGCAGCACAGGGGATGAAAATCCAAATTAAAACATAGAGGCAAAACTTACTGGGAAATGTGACAGGAGGACTAACTGGACGACAGACATAGACATTAAACACATTAATGACCCAACAATCACTGAAAGCAAGGAGACAACATAAATAGGGAGGAAACTAATCAGGGTAACATGGGACAGCTGGGATGACAATCAAGGGCTGAACAGAGCACACATGAGAGAGAGTGGCTATGGGTATGGAAACAAGAGGAGCTGGAAAAATAGATAAACAAAAAACACGTACAGACCCAGGACCAAACGGGATGACACAGAAGACCATGACAAGGGACTCAGGGGAACACAGAGGGCTATAAATGCCAATGATAAATCATAAATTATTACAATAACTAAATAAAGGGAGCACACAAAAGGCCCAAATGAACATAAAGCATGGGAAAAGACAGAAGACTAAAGCCCAGATCATAACAGACCCCCCCTTTAAGGGGCGGATACAGACACTCCTACAAAAGGAAAAACAGGGAAACTTCAAGACAGGCGGGAGGAGGGGGACAAGGCATGGTGGGAAAAAGATAAACAAAAAACAGGAATCTTCATATAATAACCCCAAAGAAGAAAATAAATGTCCATCAGGTGGTCAGCCAAGGTGCTATGACCACCAGCAGTAGGAGCATGACGCATCTGGTGGCCTACCAATGTTCATGGCCCATCAGGCGGGGGAACAGAGTATGTCGGGTGGCCTACCAAAGTCCAAGGGCCATCAGACGGATGAACACTGCACGTCAGGTGGCCTGACACAGTCCATAGGCCATCTGATGAAAGAATACGGTACCATAGCGGTGTTAAACTCAGGAGCCTTTAACACAGGCAAAAGCATAGGAGCCTCTTGCAAAGAGGACAACAATACAGAAGCATCATATTCAGGAGATAATGACATGAAAACTTTACCCTCAGACACTTTAACCTCTGGAGAAGACAACAAAGAACCTTTAAGCTTAGGAGATGACAACATGGAAATCTTGCATTCAGGAGATAACATAGAAATCTTGCACTCAGATGATGATGATGATAACGAGGAAATCTTGCACTCAGGAGATGACAACGTAGAACTTTTACACTCAGAAGATGACAACATAGAATTTACAGACTCAGGAGATGACAACAAGGAATCCTTAAACTCAGGAGGTGTCAACATGGAACCTTTAACTTCAGGAGGTAACATGGAACCTTTAACCTCAGGAGGTAACAATATGGAACCTTAAACCTCAGAAAGTGACAATATGGGACCCTTCACCTCAGGAGGTGATAATATGGGACCCTTAACCTCAGGAGGTGTCAACATGGAACTTTTAACCTTGGGAGGTAACATGGAACCTTTAACCTCAGGAAGTGAAAATATGGACTCTTTTAACTTGGGAGAAGATAACATGGATCCCATAAACTCAGGAAATAATAACATGGAAACCTTAAACCCAGGAGATGATAACATGAAACCTTTAACCTCAGGAGGTGTCAACACGGAACCTTTAACCTCAGAAGGTGTTGACATGGACACTTTAAATTCAAGAGGTGAAAATATAGTACCCTTAAACTCAGGAGATAGTGACAACACAGGTACTTTAACCTCAAGAGAAAATGTCAACACAGGTGTTTTGAGCTCAGCAGAAAACAACATGAGATTTTCTTTCTCTAGAGATATCATAGAAGTTTTAAACTCAGGAGATAACATAGGTTCCCTTTGCTCAAAAGAAAATAACATGGGGGTTTTAAACTCAGGAGATGACACTGGGGCTCCTTGCACCGGAGACCACAAAGGAGCCTTTTGACCTGAAGACCACAAAGGATCTGTTTGCTCAAGAGAAAACAACATAGGAATTTTTAGCTCACAGGACAACATAGGGGCCCTTGACAGAATAACTGAGAATTTTTTAGTTCAGAAGACAACAACTGAGGGTTTTTTTTAAGCTGAAGAAAACCACGTAGAAGCTTTGACCTCAGTGGATGGCAACAGTGGAGCTTCTTGCATAGAAAATAACATAGAAGTCTTTTGCTCTAGAGGTAACAACATGGAAGTTTTTTGCTCGAGGGACAGTGCCTGAGAGGCCTTCGGCGCAGAGGCTAACAGCAACCCAGGGAACGGCGACCCCAGGCGGCAAAGGTGGAGCGGATTGCTTGACCTGTTGGGCGACAGTTGGAGCAGACTGTTCAACTTCTGGGACAGTGGGTGAAGGTCCCATGACCTCTGGGACAATGGGTGAAGGTCCCATGACCTCCGGGACAATGGGTGGAGGTCCCATGACCTCTGGGAGGACGAGTGGAATGTGCCGCTCAGGCGATGGTGTTCAGGGGGTGCTGTGGCGTGCACCTTGGAGACTGCTGGAGCTGTGGTGTGCACCTCGGAGACTGCTGGAGCTGTGGTGTGTGCCTCGGAGACAGTGGGAGCCATTGTGTGTACCTCGGAGACAGCGGGAGCTGTTGTGCACACCTCAGGGATGGCTGGAGCTGTTGTGTGCACCTCAGGGATGGCTGAAGCTGAAATGTCTCTCTCCATCCTTGCTGCAGCCACCTCAAAAAGGGAGGAAGAAACACAGGGTGGGTCACCACAGTTGCCAGTAGCAAAGACCGGCAGAGACGACCCAGAGGCAGCTGGGAACTGCACTTGGGATCCCCCACCAGAGGCAAGGCAAGTCTTTTCAAAAATAGATATAGTGTGGTGCACATATGTAGTTTCATGGGCTCACATGTATATGACTGTTCATATTCTCTCATGTATATTCCTGTGGGCTTATTTTGGCTTCATGTCTGAAGAGGAACAAAAGGTCTGGACCTCCTGGGGATAAGAGGAGGACAAGAAAGTTGGCCTTTTGATATGCAAAGAGATGGACATGAATGATTTCCTGACCACCTAGGTTTGGGTGGAAGAGAGAGGAACTGCAGGGGGGATGCATTGTGTTTGGGATTTAAAGACAATGAGATTTTGTACTTTGATGTCAGGGGTATAAGACTGGCAGATGTTGGGGGTTTTTCCTTCTTCTGCTTTTGAATGTTGGAGAGTGTGTGGTGAATAAAATGGAAACTGAGAAATAACTCTGCCTCATCCTTTCCACACAATCTCCACACTGGTGACCTTAAGACGTATTATGGCCGGAGACGATTCTCCTGCACCGGACTCATCAGGAGCCAGCCAAGCTAATGCAGCTACCACAGTCCAGCTTCCGGACTTCTGGCAGAACAGTCCGCGCTCCTGATTTAACGCAGTTGAGGCACAGTTCCATCTTCGGAAGGTTTCGGCAGACGCCACGAAGTTCTACCATGTAGTTGCAAAGCTGGACAACCACACAGCCCAGCGTGTAGAGAGCCTGATCAACCACCCGCCAGACGACGACAAGTACGGCACTTTGAAGGCTGCTCTCATCCGTTTTTTCACCCCCTCACTGGGAGAGTGAGCAGAGAAGCTTCTGGCGTTGACTGAGTGTGAGGTCAACAGACCTGCAGACCTGATGGCGAAGATGCTGAGTTTGAGAGACGCCGAAGATGATGGCTTTATTTTCGCCCACCTTTTCCTCAGGACACTACCGCCAGCGGTGAGAGTTACCCTGGCCAGTTCACAGCTGCTGGCCCACCGAGACTACCACGAGCTGGGCCAGGAAGCGCAACGACTCGTCGACGCCCATATTTATTTATTTATTTAGCGAATGCAAAGTCCTTAAGCCAAGCAGTTGCCTCCTAGTTTGCTGTATGGAGGGTGTGTAATCCTCCTTCCAGTCTTTGGAGCGGGCAAGCCTCTATGATGTGTTCCATAGTTTGCTCCTCTCCACATGCGCACAGTGGGCTAGGGCTACTGCCCCATCTGTGAAGGCTGGCCAAGCAGGGGCCATGTCCAGTCCTGAAGCGATTGAGTGTAGACCACTGTCTCCTTGGGAGGTTGGTGCCCGGGACCTGTTGGTTGGGGTTTATCACCAGCTGTTTGTTTGGGACCTCCTTGGTCTCCCATTCCTCTTGCCAAGCTGTCTGGATGGTAAAGTCAGCTGGGGGAGGGTTTTTCCAAATCGGCCATCTGGATGACGCCCATAGACAACACACGGCCACGACCACAGCAGCTGAGCTGGGCGCAACATCTGGAGATGGCAGAGGGCCAGAGGCTGCAGCACCAGACTCACCGACAACGGCAGCGACGGGGGCCAGGAGGCGCGGAGCGGACGACGTCCTTTGCTTTTACCATCGCCGTTTCGCCAAGAGGGCACGCAAGTGCATTCCACCATGCCAATTCAAGCGCTCGGGAAATGCCAAGACCGGGAGTCGGTAGCAGCTGTGGCTCTCGGTGAGGAGAACAAGCTGCTGTATTTGAGGGATGCGCGATCGGGGAGGCACTTCCTCGTGGACACAGGCTCCCAGCTGAGTTTCATCACACCTTCCTACGCTGACCGGCTGGCGTCTTCCAGTGGCCCTGTGGTGTCAGCAGCAAACGGCTCGGTGATTAAGACCTTTGGGGAGAAGACCCTGTCTTGTCGTTACACGGCCGCACATTCGAGTGGACTTTCGTCATAGCGGCAGTCAATTTCAACATGTTAGGTGCTGATTTTTTGTGCTCACATGGTTTGTTGGTTGATCTTGCTAACAGACGCCCGGTTAATGCACTCTCTTTTTCTTCTATTCCCTGTACAGCGCGAGTGGCCCCGCCAACAGCACAAGCCAACGTCACAGCTGCAGGTGGTAAGTTCCACACACTCCTCACTCAGTTTCCAGCACTCACGGTGCCAACGTTTTCGGCGTCCATGGCTAAACACGGGGTGGAGCATTTTATTACTACCACCAGGCCACCCGTTTTTGCAAAAGCTCGGCGCTTGGATTCAGCTAAACTGGCCATAGAGCACGAGGAGTTCGCCAACCTGGAAAAATTGGGCATCATCCGACGTTCAAAGAGCCCTTGGGCTTCACCGCTTCACATGGTCCCTAAAACTGATGGCTCGTGGCGGCCGTGCGGTGATTTTCGCAGGATGAACAATGCTACAGCACACGACCGCTACCCAATCCGCTTCTTCTTCCGGCTATCAGAGAGAGCAGACGCATTTCTTCTCCTCTCCCTTCTCCTCCTCCCCTTACTGATCCCAGCTTGCTGTGTCCTGTCTGTGTCTCGCTCTTCTTCTGCTGCATCTCGACCCAAATGGAAATTATGGAAATTATGGAATTGAGCTGGGCTTTAATGCTATTGACACCACTTTTTAAAAGGAAATCGGGCCAGGGAGAGCCCAAGTGGAGAGACTCATGGAACAATTGGAACTCATGTGTCTGCATGATTCGACTGAAGATGTGGAAGACATCTACCTGTTTTGGCTTCATGATCACAGGATTTCTGCTGATTGGCCTTGGAGTTTTCCTGGTGTATCGAAAATTAAAGAAATTGGAAGAGCTAATCAAAATGCGGACCCGGCGAAGCTCCTTCAATAATTCGAACAGCTGGGGGGAGCACTGATAGCGGCAATGGTGAACTGAATTGGAAAGGTGGGAAACATCTCGTGTCGCTGGTGTTCTCCAGAGAATGATTTTAAAGCCTGTGAATGTTAATTTAAATTGTGATGCACAGAATCGCATGAGAGAGGAAATTTCTATGCTCTAAGTGAACTGTGCCTATCAGGCCTTGATTCGGCGCCCTTGAGATTTCATTCCTCCTGGAGGAAGATAAGGCAGAAGGGAGTTTTGGCTTGGCTTCTCCCTAACCCAAACACACTGGTGTGCAGTAATCTGAACTCTCAAGGACAGCGTCATGTGACTAGCATGGAATTTACCATCGGACATGCACTGAGAGATGAACTCTTGTGGACATGCTATCTATGTTTTAGGACACTAAAGACATAACATCTAAACGTTGGTCAGGAGAGGATTTTTGCTGTTCACCAGTAACTGATACACACACTGCATACAACATTACATGACTGATACACATACACTGACACACATACACACACACTGTCTCTCTCAACTTGCTTTGTTAACGTGTGTATTGTAACTTGTCTGCTAAGTGTGCATTGAGGGTTTTTTTTTCTATGTGATCATAATTTTGCTCATTCGAGCGCTATTCTGATAACTATGTTTTTTTTTCTCTCTGCCCAATGTGTCATCCCCTCTCCCTCCCCCTTCCCCTCTTTACCCCCCACTGTATGATGAGGCGCCTTGCATGGCTGCCGCGTCATTAGGAAGTGCTTACCGAGCGCGCCTAATGTCAAGTCAAATTCCTCGTATGTGTAAACATGCTTGGCAATAAAGTTCATTCTGATTCTGATTCTGATTCTGATTCTGATCCCACATATCCAGGATTTTTCAGTTCATTTGGCGGGGACGCACATTTTTTCTAAGATAGACCTGGTACGCGGTTATCATCAGGTCCCAGTCCGCGCTGAGGACATACCCAAAACAGCAGTAATAACTCCTTTCGGGCTTTTTGAGTTTTTACGCATGTCGTTTGGGCTTAAAGGCGCAGCGCAGACTTTCCAACGCATGATGGACGCGGTGTTGCGCGATCTCCCTTTCATGTTCATCTACCTGGACGACATTTTGGTAGCCAGTGCGTCCGAGGACGAACACGAAAACCACCTCACGGCAGTTTTCCGGAGGTTGGCGGAGCACGGGCTAATAATCAACCCAGCGAAGTGTCAGTTTGGGGTGGCGCAGATTGATTTTTTGGGGCATCGCGTCTCTCCCGAAGGAGCAGTTCCTCTGCCTGACAAGGTGCGCGCGGTGGCAAATTTTCCCCAGCTACAGACGGTCAAACCGTTACAGGAGTTTTTGGGAATGGTGAATTTTTATAACCGTTTCCTCCCCCCGCGCGGCGCGGCGCAGCTCATGCAACCATTGTACGCTGCGCTTAAAAAACAAAAATCCGCAAATAAAATCGAATGGTCTCCCTAGAGGGAGCGCGCATTCTCTGAAGTCAAAACAGCCTTGGCAAACGCTGCGTTGTTAACGCATCCAGTCCCAACAGCCCGCATGGCGCTCACTACTGACGCGTCAGATGTGGCCATAGGGGCGGTTGTGGAACAGTATGTGGCTGGAGCCTGGCAACCGCTTGCGTTTTTCAGCAAGACTTTGCGCGATAGTGAGCGAAAATACAGCGCATTCGACAGGGAGTTGTTAGCTCTCCATTTGGCTATTCGTCACCTCCAGTTTTGGCTGGAGGGACGCCATTTCACCGCGTTCGTTGACCACAAGCCGCTGACTTTTGCAATGGCCAAGATTTCGGAACCTTGGTCAGGCCGGCAGCAGAGACAGCTGGCCCCAATTTCGGAGTTCACTACCGATATCCAGCATGTAGCGGGTAAACTTAACGTAGTGGCAGACTGCCTCTCGCGTGCCGTGGCTGCTCCAGCCAGCGTAGAGGTAGATTTCGCAGCTGTTGCCGTGGACCAGGGTAGCGGCGCAGAAGTGCGCGCGGCCCCAGTCCGCGTAGGGATAGATTACGCAGCCATGGCCGTGGAGCAGGGCGGCGACGCGGACGTGCGCGCGCTCCAGTCTGGACCAACAGGGTTAAGGCTGGAGGACAGGGTGCTGCAAGACGGTATGCCCCCCCTAATCTGCGATGTTTCCACCGGGCGACCCCGTCCGGTGGTTCCGGCCTCGTGGCGCCGCCGCGTTTTTGACTCGATCCATTCGCTGGTGCACCCGGGGTAGCGTGTTTTGGAGTTCCGTCGGATATTACGTCTGACAGAGGCCCCCAATTTGTTTCCGAACTTTGGTCAGCGATGGCCCGCAGCCTGGGGGCAACAATCCACCGCATGACCGCGTATCACCCGCAGGCTAACGGGTTATGCGAACGTTTTCACAGGTCGCTGAAGGCGGCTCTCAGAGCGTCGCTTACGGATGCAAATTGGGTTGACAAACTACCATGGGTTCTATTGAGTTTTTGCATATGACGTCAGGGGGCGTGCCGCACTGGCCCGTTAGAGTGTGCCGCCATATTGGATGGCAAGAAACAGCAGCAGCAGGGTGAAACAAACCACATAGCTCACGTGTACCTACAAACTCGGCAAAAGGGTGTACTCCTGTTGTTCCCCCTGATAAGGGGATAAGCGGGGAATTAAATGGCCGGTGTGAAATGCAAAAAAAAAAAAAAAAAAAAAAAAGTTGGATTTTTGAATAATTACCTTCACTGACGTAATCTCTCGCTTTCTCATAACGGGCTGCACGGTGGAGCAGTGGTTTAGCACTGTGGCAGCACAGTTTACCCTCGGCCGGGGGATCGCGGGGATCATGAGACCGTGGGCTCGATCCCAGCCCCCGACCAACAGTGAGCTGTGTGGAGTTTACATGTTCTCCCCGTGTTGCGTGGGTTTACTCCGGGATTTCTCCGGTTTCCTCCCGCATACCAAAAATATGTAGGTTTAGGGCGCTCGCGCACGCAGCAGCCGGTGGCTTGTCCCCAGACTGCAAACCAAATCTACCTACAGGTACAAGTAAGTAACAAAAAAAAAAAAACAACTTTGTGAGTCGGGTCTGGTTTGGGGGCGCCTCTCTGCTTGCTACAAAGGACAATGCACACATGAAAGGGGAGAAAAATATTATAAATGTGCATAAAATCAGGTACGTTTTAACGCGGCGCGCCGTGGAGAGCCTTTAAAAAAAAAAAAACACGCAGCGCGCTTCACTCACCTCTGAGCCCGAGGAGCTACTGTTGTTTTCCGACTCGTTCACCAGCAAAGACTTCACATCATCCACATCCCTTTACGCTGACACGTTTTCCGATATCTTTTCCTCCTGCTCCCCTTCGTCTTTGAAAGATATCTCATCTTTTGCCCCCAAATCATCCCCGCTGAGCAGATTACTGGCAGTCATTGTTCTGCTAATTGCTCCAGCTGTTACCCCACACCCGCCACCTCCGTTCAACTGAGGCATTTCGGCACACCAGAGGAGCGCACGGGAGCAAGATTAAAAACACTTGTCTGCTGTTATGACTGCTGACAATGACTCCACTGAATGTGACACAGACATCGCAGACACAGTGTCAGAGGCCATAGTGTCAGTTGTTGAAGAGGATGATAGGATGTTATTATGTCAGACTGTGACTGTGTGTTCTCCTCACTCATTCTGTTCGCTAAACAGTACAAGTTACGCCTGGGTTGTCACAGTGCAACTGCTGCTCTTGCCATCCAAGATGGCGGCACCTACGGCGTGTTTATGTTTACCCCCGCGAGTCACGTGAATTTTACGAGCCTATGCAAAAACTCTATAGGGGTTGCGTTCTGCACCTAAAGAGGATTTAGACGCCTCCCCAGCGGAGCTAGTGTTCGCACAGCCACTTCGGCTGCCTGGAGAATTTCTCCCTGACAACCCAGCGCCAGAGTTCTCCTCGGCTCAGCGGTTGCAGAATAGCAATGGCCCGAGTGTCCTACCAGGCCCCGTTCACCACAGTTTTCCGCGTGTTTTTGTGCCTAAAGCTTTAAAAAATGCGGAGTTTGTTTTTGTCAGACATGATGCCCACCGCACAGCTCTGCGACCGCCTTACGATGGACCATTTAGAGTGCTAGAAACAGGTGATAAGCATTTTTTGCTAGATTTGGGGGGCAGAAAGGAGATGATTGGCATAAACAGACTCAAACCTGCTTTTGTGATGGCTGACGAAACTGTGCAGTTGGCGAGGGCCCCGCGACGGGGTAGACCCCCTAGGGAGCATTCCCCAGTACACTCACAGAGATTGACTAACAGTTTTAATCCCCAGACAGCAGCTCCACAGCAGGAGGACGCCGCGGAAGAGGTTAAGCCCGCCTGCAGCAGATACGGCAGACGGTTGAGACCAAGACAGCATGTGAACTGATGTATGGCGATTTTATTAGGACATGCAATCTGTGTTTGTTTGTTCCATCTTAGACGTTTGGGGGGGGTGTTATATGTGGTGCACATATGTAGTTTCACGGGCTCACATGTATATTCCTGTGTGCTTATTTTGGCTTCACGTCTGAAGAGGAACAAAAGGTCTGGACCTCCTGGGGATAAGAGGAGGACGAGAGAGTTGGCCTTTTGATATGCAAAGAGATCGACATGAATGATTTCCTGACCACCCAGGTTTGGGTGGAAGAAAGAGGAACTGCAGGGGGGATGCATTGTGTTTGGGATTTAAAGACAATGGGATTTTGTACTTTGATGTCAGGGGTATAAGACTGGCAGATGTTGGGGGGGTTTTCCTTCTTCTGCTTTTGAATGTTGGAGAGTGTGTTGTGAATAAAATGGAACCTGAGAAATAACTCTGCCTCATCCTTTCCACACAATCTCCACAATAGAAAATAAAGGGAAAAGCACTTGCCTTAACTCCTGGTTCACTGCTGCTGGGTTGCCGGTCTCTGATGAAGCTGCGGTTGCGTAATGACCTTGGAAGACACCAGAGGAGGTGATGTGATGGCCTCTGAAGACACATGGCAGAACACTAAATGAGGCAAGGCAGTCTGAAGTGAAGCTGTGGGCGAGGGCACTAGCACAGCAACCGTGGGAGCCGGCACTGCAGGCGGAGGGTGAAGTTGCGCTGGAGAGGAGTGAGGGGCTGTGGTTGACAGAGGCGCCAGAGCATGGGGACGGGACGCTTTGTCATCAGTGCAGGCTGTGGTGCAGATGATCTCTCCTCCTGCCCACTGTGGGGCTGGAGAGGCTGGAGCATGAGCTGGAGAGCTGAAGGCTGGTGCTGGGCGAGGAGAGATGCGTGACAGAGCCACGGAGCAGCTTACCGATGGCACAGGCTCCTGTGATGCCGAGACCAGGGGACGCTTCATCATCGGCGCAGGCCACGGCACAGATGGTGATTTCTTCTCCGGCCCTTGGAGCTGGTGAATCAGGCATCAGAGCTGGAGGACAGGTAAGCATGGAAGTAGATGCCAGAGCCCAGGGATGTTTTGTTGTTGGTGCAGGTTGACCCACAGATGGTATGTCTCCCACCATATGCTGGTACACGTGTTGCAGATTAAACAGTGAAATTAAGAGTCCAAACAGCTCTGCGTAGCACTGCAGGCTGGGGGTAGTGTCTGTTACCTCAGCCGCAACATTCAAAGAGCTCAGGGCAGCCTCAGTGGTATGAGAGGTGCAGGCAAGTGAGACGAGGTCCTCAATAGTCTCAGCTGCCCACACCTCATCAGCGTCCAGCTCTAACCCCCAGAAGTCCATACCTGCTGGGTCCTTATTTGATTGGGTCATTCTGTTATACAGTAGCTCTGCCTTCGGCAGGTGTAGGTGGAGAAAAGAGGACCTAATAGTACAGGCAGGACTTCGGTGCAAGGATGATTTATTTAACATAACATAAAAAGAACAAACAAACAGCAGCACAGGGGATGAAAAACCAAACTAAAACACAGAGGCAAAACTTACTGGGAAACGCAGCAGGAGGAATAACTGGACAACAGACATAGTCATTAAATACGTTAATGACCCAACAGTCACTGAAAGCAAGGAGACAACATAAATAGGGAGGAAACTAATTAGGGGAACAGGGACAGCTGGGATGACAATCAAGGGCTGAACAGAGCACACATGAGGGAGAGTGGCTATGGGTATGGAAACAAGAGGAGCTGGAACAATAGGTAAACAGAAAGCACACACAGACCCAGGGACTCAGGGGAACACAGGGCAATAAATGCAAATGATAAATCATAAATAATTACAATAACCAAATCAAGGGAGCACAGAGAAAACACAAATGAACATTTGTCATGATCCTGGGCACGGGCGGGGGCCGTGTTTAAGTTTAGTCTTTTTCTGTTTGTTTGTTTCTTTGCTTATCTTGTCTGCTGTATTTGGTTCCTGTCGAGTTATGGTGTAATTTTGTACGTGCAGTATTATTTACATCTGGGGGTTGTGTTGTCTTACTTTTGTATTACTATTTAGTTCTATTTTTTGTGCTTTTACTTTGACAGTGCTGTGCAGCTTCCGGCTGTCAAACTTGGTTTCACGGGCTGCACAGCTGTCACTGATTATGTTACGTTTCTACTCATGTATCCACACCTGTCACTCATTTGTCGGATGGTCTTATCACTACTTAAGGGCACTACAACGTTTCCCCGTTGTTGTGTCCTACTGCATCTTTCCTCAGTTGCTCTATTGTCAGACGCTGAGCGTATTTGGGTTGCCATTGAGGTGAACGTTAGAGCTCCGACCAGGTAATTTATCCTTTTCCTCTTATTCCCTCAGCCGTGGGCCTCGCTACTCCCCGGGTGTGCTCCGGCCGTAATTGTCTCTTTTCCCTGGCATTCCTGAGTGCCTCAGCCGGGGTTTTCCCTAGGCTGTTCTTCCACCCTACTGGTCATGAGCTCCGCTCTCCTCCGGTGCCTACACCTTATTATATGTGAGTTCTGTGTTTTGTGTAGTGTTTGTCGTTATGTTAATAAATGTGCAAAAACCACAGTGAGGGTTTGGTGTCCTTCCATAGACCTTTAAAGGGCACGTTATGACAATGAAGTGTGGGCAAGGACAGAAGGCCAAAGCCCAGATCATAACACAGCCTTTTTCTTAATAATCTCACTTATGCCTAAACTCTCTTTAACTTGGGACTACACTGTAATTCTTATAAATTTGCAGTCTACCATCAATTTGTGACTTTTTTCTCATAGATTTGTATTTTTTGTTTTAAATATGTGACTTCTCATAAGATTAAGATTTTTCTTCTGATAAATTGCAATGCTGATATCATACATTCAAACTTTTTTCTCACAAATTCGTGTTTTTCACATAGATTTGCTAATCCATGCGGACAGAACTTCATTCTTGTACATTTACAGCAATTCTCAAAATACTGAGGTTTTTTCTTGAAAATTTTCAGTGTTTTTCATGTAAATGTAAGGCTTTTCCTCATAAATTTGTGGGGTATTTTTAGTTAATTTATCAAAACCACAGGGAGCTACTGTTGATAGGCAAAAGAGCTGCCTGTGGTTGCAGATCCCTGAGTTAGTATCACCAAACTTGGTAAATGGGCTGACTTTAAAACGAAACTTTTTAATTTAAAAGGTCAACTGCATAAATTAAAAATGTAAAATAAATAAATAAATAAATGCAAACTATTGATATGTTTACATTTGTGCCCTTCAGAGGTAAAGTGGGCTATCCCACAAAACCATTATTTTGAGAAAATGAGCTCTAAAGTTGAAATATTCTCAAAAAATCAGTGTGCCTATATCATTAAAAAGTTACCCCCTATAATTACCTTTAAGGTGTGACTTAAATATGAAAATATATTTAAATCACATAAACTTTAGAGCTCATTTTCTCAAAATAATGGTTTTGTGGGATAGCCCACTTTACCTCTGAAGGGCACATTTACAGCTGCAACTCTCATCCTAGTTCTGTCTCTATAACAGTATAACTGGTGAGCCACTTTAGCCAAAGGACTCGTGTAAACTAGAGGGCACTCAGAGCGTGCATACATCCACCAAAGCTCTGTCCGTCCATCTGTGTGTCCCTCCCTAACTTCCTCTGTCTGGCCATCCATCCATCCATCCATCCATCCATCCGTCCGTACCTGTTTCTGCACCTCCAAATTTGTGCAGTAGTTTTTCAATAATGCTGCTGATGGATGGATGGATGATCACATTACATTGTGAGATATGGCTTTGGTGGAGGTATGCACATGGACCACCTCCAAAGTCAAATGGATTCATCCATAGTCTAAGGGCCACCTCTGATGCATTTTTTTTTTCATCCAAATCTAACTAGTCATTTTTGTGTAATCCTAGAGACAGACACACAGACAGACTGCTCCAATCACATTACCACCTTGGTGGAGACAACAAGACATTAGTACTGATTTAATGATCATTTATTTAATTTTTACATTTTATGAATTGATTACATAAACAAAATTATAGCAAGGCCACTCTGGTATGAAAAGACTGCAGACTGGAACACTTGCTACATTTGATAAAGTCAAAAAGAATCTGTCTTAATGAGGAGAAAGTAACGAGAACAAAGAGATGATGACCCATTTTGCTTCACTGCTTGCCTGTCCTGGTCGTGGATCAAGATCAGAGCTCACTGCCAATCCATGATTTCTAACAACAACCTGCTCCACTTTCCACTTGTTTATTCCATGCCAGTTCACTAAATGTGACACATATATTAGCAATAAGGGGCTTTTTTTCTCTAGATTCTTTTGAGGGGCTAGAAGGTAAGACTTTCTGGTATTTCAAACTTGGCAGAGCCAGAATAAAAAAATTTGGGTCTCAGACCATGTTTGTCCCATGTTCCCTTTGGACTAGCTTGCTTATTTTTCCTCTTATTTTCAATTATTTTAATTATACAATCTCTGTTTACTCTAAAGTAAAAAGTAACTTTAATTTTCTAAAATTTTAAATACATTTTTAGGGTTTCAAGCAGCTATGCTGCGGGAAGCCTATTGTCAAACTAGGTGGCGCATGAACACACAGCAGGCTCCCTTCTCTCTTTATATTTTGTGCCATTTAGTGTGGTTTAAATTATGCCTAAGTGCATATTCTTGTGTTTAATGGACATATATGATGCTGCGCACAAGCTACAGTCGCCACAGCTTTCTGGACATAAGGAATACAGTGAATATAAAAAGTCTACACACCTGTCATGATCCTGAGCAGAAGTGGGTGCCGTGCTCAGTCTTCAGTTTGAGTTAAGTCTTTTCTGTTTGTTTGCTTCCTTGTTTATGTTGCAGGCAGTATGGTCTACTGTGTTTGGTCTCTTTATTTATGGAGTGTTTGTATTCTTAGTTTTGTCCTTACTGTCCTGTCTATTTATTGTGTGTCATTTTGGATTTGTGACCCGTGCTGGCGAAATGAGTTGGAATGCACATTGCGTCATTATGAGCTGCAGGCAGGAGAAGTCATAAATCATGAATCTTTCTTTGTTTGCTAGTGGCAAGTCCCAGGAAAACCCCTGTGAGTGCCTGGTATCATTGTAAAGCTTAGAAATCGTACTTTCTAAAAATACACACGTGGACAAAATTGTTGGTACTCCTCTGTTAATGAAAGAAAAACCCACAATGGTCACAGACATAACTTGAATCTGACAAAAGTGGTAATAAATAAAAATTCTATGAAAATTAACCAATGAAAATCAGACAATGCTTTTGAATTGTGGTTCAACAGAATTATTTTAAAAAACAAACTCATGAAACAGGCCTGGACAAAAATGATGGTAGCCTTAACTTAATATTTTGTTGCACAACCTTTTCAGGCAATCACTGTAATCAAACAATTTCTGTAACTGTCAATGAGACTTCTGCACCTCTCAGCAGATATTTTGGCCCACTCCTCATGAGCACACTGCTCCAGTTGTGTCCGGTTTGAAGGGTGCCTTCTCCAGACGGCATGTTTCAGCTCCTTCCACAGATGTTCAGTAGGATTTAGATCAGGGCTCATAGAAGGCCACTTTAGAATAGTCCAATGTTTCGCTCTTAGCCATTCTTGGGTGTTTTTAGCTGTGTGTTTTGGGTCATTATCCTGTTGCAAGACCCGTGACCTGCAACTGAGACCAAGCTGTCTGACACTGAGCAGCACATTTCTCTCTAGAATACCTTGATAGTCTTGAGACTTCATTGTACCCTGCACAGATTCAAGACACCCTGTGCCAGATGCAGCAAAGCAGCCCCAGAACATAACCGAACCTCCTCCATGTTTCACAGTAGGGACAGTATTCTTTTCTTGGTATGTGTGGTTTATATTAATCATATATCCCATACCTACATATGTATAAGCATATTAGAATGTTTAGTGATTACATATGTGCAATGACCTCACGCCTCAGAACAGGACAAGAGGTCTCGACCGCCAGCGAAGATCAAAGAGCATATGGAGTCGCAGCGGTGGAGACCGGATCGATCTCCCTGACTTCCCAAGGTCAGGTGGAGGAGACAGAGGACAATGGAGGAGATCGATCGCCCTGACCTCCCTGGGTCAGGTGGAGGAGACGGAAGACAAAGGAGGGGGGATTAAGTTAATGCGGGATGTCAGCTTTGATATGCAATGTCTTTTGTTGTGTGTAAGTATAAGTATGAAGGTCTGAATGTGTTCGACCTCTTATTCTGCTTCTGCACTGAGATGAGACTTGTTAGAGGAGCGAAGCTGATATTAAACTTTGGTTTATAAATCACATCGCCTCGTTATTCCAAGCTCTTCTACAGTATGCTTCATTTTTGCATCTGTGAACATAGAGCTGATGTGCCTTGCCAAAAAGTTCCAGTTTTGTCTCGTCTGTCCATAGGTCATTCTCCCAGAAGCTTTGTGGCTTGTCAACATGCAGTTTGGCAAATTCCAGTCTGGCTTTTTTATGATTTGTTTTCAACAGTAGTGTCCTCCTTGGTCATCTCCCATGAAATCCACTTTGGCTCAAACAACGACGGCTGGTGCGATCTGACACTGATGTACCTTGACCTTGGAGTTCACCATGAATGTGTTTAGAGGTTGTTCTGGGCTCTTTTGTTACCATTCGTATTATCCGTCTCTTCCATTTTTCCTCCTGCGGCCACGTCCAGGGAGGTTGGCTACAGTCCCGTGGATCTTAAATTTCTGAATAATATGTGCAACTGTAGTCACAGGAACATCACACTGCTTGGAGATGGCCTTATAGCCTTTACTTTTAACATGCTTGTCTATAATTTTCTTTCTAATCTCCTGAAACAACCCTCTCCTTTGCTTCCTCTGGTCCATGTTTAGTGTGGTACACACCATGTCACCAAACAGCACAATGACTACTTGTCACCCTTTAAATATGCTGACTGACTGATTACAAGTTTGTAGACACCTGTGATGTTAATTAGAGGACACATCTTGGTTGAACATGTCCCTATGGTCACATTATTTTCAATCTTTTCTAGGGGTACCATCATTTTTGTCCAGGCGTGTTTTGTGAGTTTGTTTTTTAAAATAATTCTGTTGAACCACAATTCAAAAGCATTGTCTGATTTTCATTGGTTAATTTTCATAGAATTTTTATTTATTACCACTTTTGTCAGATTCAAGTTATTTCTGTGACCATTGTGGGTTTTTCTTTCATTAACAGAGGGGTACCAACAATTTTGTCCACGGCTGTACATAATGTTTTGGCAGAAGACCTAACTGCCGACTGATCGAACGCAAGTTTTAAACCTAGCCAAAATATTAACAAATGGGCTTTTTCCGGGTCCGTTTTTGTGCACTTCCTACAAATTAAATATTATTTTGAAGGTCTTTCAATACAGAATATGAAAAAAAAAAACATTGCCTCAGTTTTGATATTTTCCTCAAAGTGACTCATTTTGCCAGCATGGGTCACATTTATGGTATGGCGCACATTTAGGGCGCATATATGGCATGCTTGTATGGTACGCATCTTCTCTCACATGTATTTAGTAGGCATGACGGTGCATACTCTACAGACTTCAAACGTCCAAAAGGACCTGACCCGGCAGAGACCTCGGCAGGTGTGAAGTGGTTTCTGGAGAGACGGGAAGTCAGAGACAATGTCCCAGCAGGAGCCCCCGAGGCGGAAGAGACAATAGAGACGCCAACGAGCCTCGGAGGCTATATGTTACTGAAGGACTGTGGGTTCATATGTTTACTGAAGGACTGTGGGTGGAAGGTGTGATATTTGATGTGGGGGGTTTTGTGTGTCTGGGGGTATAAGAGCTGCGAGGAAAGATTGTCCTGTCTCTTTTGTTGAGATACTTGCTGTTAGAGGATGAGACTGCAAATAAACCTTTCCTGAGAAATAAATTCAGTCTCGTTTGTGAAGGCATCCTCTACACTGGTGACCTACGACGAACCATGGCCGGTGACGGCGAGCTTTCCGCACCGGACTCTTCAGGAGCCAACCGGGTTAACGCAGCTACCACACTACAGCTGCCCGATTTCTGGCAACATAACCCGCGCTCCTGGTTTACCACTGTGGAGGCGCAGTTCCACCTTCGGGGAATCTCAGCGGACGCAACGAGGTTCTACCATGTCGTCGCGAAGCTGGACAGCCTCACAGTGCAGCGGGTGGAGAGCCTGACCAACCACCTGCCCCGGGACGACAAGTATGGTGCACTGAAAGCCGCCCTCATTCGAGCCTTCACTCCCTCGCTGGGAGAGTGAGCAGAGAAGCTCCTGGCGCTGACAGAAGGGGAAGCTGACAGGCCGGCGGATCTGATGGCGAAGATGATGAGCCTGAGAGGCGAGGATGACGACAGCTTTATCTTCGCCCACCTCTTCCTCAGAACGCTCCCACCGGCAGTGAGAGTCACCCTGGCCAGCTCGCAGCCACTCAACAACCGTGACTACCACGAGCTGGGCCAGGAGGCACAGCGGCTCGTCGACGCCCATAGACGGCACACAGCCACGACGGCAGCAGCAGAGCTGAACGCCCCCCCGCAAGACGAGGGGAGACCAGAGGCTGCGGCACCGGATCCACTGACGGCAGCAGCGGCAGAGGCCAGGAGAAGCGGGGCTGACAACACCCTCTGTTTCTACCATCGGCGCTTCGCCGAGAAAGCGCGCAGATGCGTCCCACCGTGCCGGTGCCAGCGCCAGGGAAACGCCAAGACCGGGAGCCGGTAGCAGCTGCGACTCTCGGCACGAAGAACAAGCTGCTTTTCGTGACAGACGCGAATTCAGGGAAAGAATTCCTGGTGGACACGGGCTCCCAGCTAAGCTTTGTCAAGCCTGCCTACGCGGACATGCTGACGCCTGCCAGCGGACCCCTGGTGTTAGCGGCGAACGGCTCCACGATCAAAACCTATGGGGAGAAGACGCTCCTCCTGTCCCTCCACGGGCGCACCTTCGAGTGGACCTTCGTTGTAGCTGCAGTTAACAACAACATGCTAGGTGCTGACTTTTTATGCTCAAACAGTTTGTTAGTTGATCTTGCTAATAGACGTATTGTAAATGCACTGTCTTTCTACTCTATCTCCTGCACAGCTCGGGTGGCCCTGCCTTCTGCACATCCCAATGTCACAGCTGCGGGTGGTAAGTTTCATGCATTACTCAACCAGTTCCCAACACTCACAGTCCCAACATTTTCAGCGTCAGTTGCCAAACACGGGGTCGAGCATTTCATAACTACCTCTGGCCCCCCTGTTTTTGCAAAAGCTCGGCGCTTGGACCCAGCTAAACTGGCCATCGCGCGCGAGGAATTCGCCAACTTGGAAAAACTGGGCATTGTTAGGCGCTCGAACAGCTCTTGGTCGTCACCCCTGCACATGGTGCCCAAGGCTGATGGCTCGTGGCGCCCTTGCGGTGATTTCCGCAGATTAAATAATGCTTCAGCACACGACCGCTACCCGATTCCGCACATCCAGGATTTTTTGGCACATTTAGCGGGGGCGCGCATCTTTTCCAAAATAGATTTGGTGCGCGGTTATCACCAAGTTCCAGTCCGCGCGCAAGACATACCCAAAACGGCAGTTATAACCCCTTTTGGGCTTTTTGAGTTTTTGCGTATGCCTTTCGGCCTCAAAGGCGCCGCGCAGACGTTCCAACGCATGATGGATGCAGTGCTGCGCGGCCTCCCTTTCGTGTTCGCTTATTTGGATGATATTTTGGTAGCCAGTGCATCTGAAGCCGAGCACGAATGCCACCTCACAGCCGTTTTTCAGAGGCTGACAGAGCACGGGCTGATCATTAACCCAGTGAAGTGCCAATTCGGGGTAGCGCAAATCGATTTTTTGGGACACCGCGTGTCTCCAGAGGGCGCGGTCCCCCTGCCGGATAAAGTGCGCGCGATAACGGATTTCCCCCAACCGCAGACAGTTAAGGCACTGCAAGAATTTTTGGGGATGGTCAGTTTTTATAACCGTTTCCTCCCCAACGCGGCACGGCTCATGCACCCATTGTATGCGGCATTAAAGAAACAAAAACCTGCATCTAAGGTCGAGTGGTCCCCGGACCGGGAGCGCGCTTTCTCACAGGTCAAATCGGCTCTCGCGAACGCTGCGTTATTGGCACACCCGGTGCCAGCAGCTCGCATGGCGCTAACCACGGACACCTCCGACATGGCAGTGGGAGTGGTGGTCGAGCAACTGGTAGCAGGGAGCTGGCAACCACTTGTGTTTTTCAGCAAAACATTGCGCGATAACGAGCGTAAATACAGCGCGTTTGATAGGGAGCTTTTAGCCCTGCATTTGGCCATCCGCCACTTCCAGTTCTGGTTGGAAGGGCGCCGTTTCACCGCTTTTGTAGACCATAAGCCGTTAACTTTTGCAATGGCTAAAATTTCAGAGCCTTGGTCGAGCCGACAACAGAGACAGCTGGCCGCAATTTCGGAGTTTACCACCGACATTCAACACATGGCGGGTAAACACAATGTAGTGGCAGATTGTCTCTCGCGTGCAGTTGCAATGCCAGGCCCCCAGGGGGCAGACTCGGCGGCTGTAGACTCGGGCCAGGCTTGCGGCGCGGAAGCACTCACAGCCCCGGTCTGCGTTGGGTTAGATTATGCAGCCATGGCCGCTGAGCAGGTTAACGATGCGGACGTGCGTGCGCTCCAGTCTGGGCCAACAGGGCTAAGGCTGGAGCACAGGGTGCATCAAAGAGGTATGCCCCCCCTAATCTGCGATATCTCCACGGGGCGCCCCCGCCCCGTGGTCCCGGCTGCGTGGCATCGCCGTGTTTTTGACTTAATACATTCGCTGGCACACCCGGGCGTTTGCGCGTCGATCAAAATGGTGGGAGAGAAGTTTGTTTGGCCAGGGCTGCGTAAACAGGTCAAAGAATGGGCTGCAGCCTGCGCAGCGTGTCAAAGAGCAAAGGTACACAAGCACATGCGGGCCCCTCTAGAACCTTTTCACATCCCAGCCAAACGCTTCGACCATGTGCATATCAACTTGGTGGGACCCCTCCCGCTGTCACAGGGGTTCACACACCTTCTAACTATGGTGGACCGCACCACGCGCTGGCCAGAGGCGATTCCCCTGGGGTCAACCACAGCAGCAGACGTTGCGCGCGCTTTTTTAACGGCTTGGGTCGCGCGCTTTGGAGTCCCATCAGACATAACGTCTGACAGAGGACCCCAATTTATTTCCGAGCTCTGGTCATCCATGGCACTCAGCCTGGGGGTGAAAATTCATCGCACAACTGCGTATAACCCCCAGGCCAACGGTTTGTGCGAACGCTTTCACCGGTCATTGAAAGCAGCCCTCAGAGCGGCTCTCACGGACACAAATTGGGTTGATAAGCTTCCATGGGTTTTATTAGGGTTGCGTTCAGCACCTAAAGAAGATTTGCAAGCCTCTCCGGCCGAACTTGTCTTCGCCCAACCTCTCCGGTTACCGGGAGAATTCCTTCCTGAGAACCCCGCACCAGATCGCCCCCCCGCTCAGCTGCTGCAGAGCGATGTGGGATCACACACCCTCCCCGATCCAGTTCATCACAGTTTTCCACGCGTTTTTGTGCCTAAAGCCTTAAAGAATGCAGAATTCGTCTTTGTTAGACACGACGCACAGAGGTTAGGTTTAAGACCTCCTTACGATGGACCGTTCAGAGTGTTAGAAACCGGGGAAAAGCATTTTTTGCTCGATTTGGGAGACAGGAGGGACTTAGTCTGCATTAACAGACTCAAACCTGCTTTTGTGTTAGCTGATGAACAGGTACAGTTGGCCAGGGCTCCCCGCCGCGGCAGGCCGCCGGGGAGACACTCTGCTAAGCTTTCACAACGATGTGCTAATGACTCTGATCCACAGATGCAAGAGACAGCCACAGGCAGAGCGAGACCTGCTCACAGCAGATATGGCAGGGAGTTGAAGCCCAGGCAGTTGGATGTATGATCTGTTGTGCCAATTTTTTTCTCGTTCTGTGTGATATGTCATGATTCTATGCATTTGAGGTGTAACTGGTCCTTATTTAGACGTTTGGGGGGGTTATATGGCGCACATTTAGGGCGCATATATGGCATGCTTGTATGGTACGCATCTTCTCTCACATGTATTTAGTAGGCATGACGGTGCATACTCTACAGACTTCAAACGTCCAAAAGGACCTGACCCGGCAGAGACCTCGGCAGGTGTGAAGTGGTTTCTGGAGAGACGGGAAGTCAGAGACAATGTCCCAGCAGGAGCCCCCGAGGCGGAAGAGACAATAGAGACGCCAACGAGCCTCGGAGACTATATGTTACTGAAGGACTGTGGGTTCATATGTTTACTGAAGGACTGTGGGTGGAAGGTGTGATATTTGATGTGGGGGTTTTTGTGTCTCTGGGGGTATAAGAACTGCGAGGAAAGATTGTCCTGTCTCTTTTGTTGAGATACTTGCTGTTAGAGGATGAGACTGCAAATAAACCTTTCCTGAGAAATAAACTCAGTCTCGTTTGTGAAGGCATCCTCTACAATGGTATTAATTACATCTTTTGGGGATGTGTTATCTTATTCTTGTAGTATTATTTAGTTTCCGGTCTGTGCCTTTATTTTGACAGTGCTGTGCAGCTTCCAGCTGTCAAACTCTGCTTCATGGGCTGCACAGCTGTCACTTGTTTTTCTGATTATTTCCTCATTCATATACCCACACCTGCCATTCATTAATCATTTGTCCCATGCACCTATTTAAGGATATGGCAACGTTTCCCCTGTTGCCGTGTCCTACTGTTAGCCTCCTCAGAGGAATCAGTCATTCTCCGAATGAGCTTGGGTTTCTGCAGAGGTGAATGGGTGCGCTCTGACCAGGTAATATTTATCCTTTTTTTCATTTTCCTCAGCCATGAGCCCCGTTTCCCTTCGGGTGTGACTCGGGCTGGGGTTCACCCCCCCCATCCCTGGCATGTCTGAGTGCCTCAGCCAGTGTTTCATCAGGCTGTTCTTCCCCACTGGTCGTGAGTCCCGTTCTCCTGCGCCCTTCTTCATTTCATTATATGTAGTGTAGTGTTTTGTCCCCCTCATGGATCGTCACCTTATCGTGGTGGGGGGGTTTGCATGCCCCAGTGATCCCAGGAGCTATGTTGTCTGGGGCAATTTGCCTCTGATAGGGTCACCCAAGACAAACTGGTCCTGGGTGAAGGGCCAGACTAAGAACGATCCAACAGACTCTCATGATAAATTCTATATCAAGGATTCAGTGTACCCCGCCCGGTATGGGGTTACCGGGGCCCCACCCTGGAGCCAGGCCTGGGGGAGGGGCTCGATGGCTAGCGTCTGGTGGCCGGGTTTCCACCCATGGACCCAGCCAGGCTCAGCCCGAAGGAGTTACATGGGTCCGCCCTCCAGTGGGCTCACCACCTGCAGGAGGGATTATGGGGGTCCGGTGCTATGTGGATTAGGTGGCGGTCAAAGGCAGAGACCTTGGCAGACTGATCCCAAGCTTTCTAAACTGGCTTTTGGGACGTGGAATGTCACCTCTCTGGTGGGGAAGGAGCCTGAGCTGGTGTACGAGGTTGAGAGATACCGGCTAGATATAGTCGACCTCACCTCAGCACACAGCTCCGGTTCTGGAATCAGTCTCGAGAGAGGCTGGAGCTTGGCCTTTTCTGGAGTTGCCCCAGGCGAGAGGCGACGATCAGGGGTGGGTATTCTTGTATCCCCCCACCTTGCTGCCTCTATATTGGAGTTTTCCCCGGTGGATGAAAGGGTTGCTTCCCTGCGCCTTCGGGTTGGGAAACGGGTCCTGACCATCATTTGTGCCTATGCACCAAATGATGTTTCAGAGTACCCACCCTTTTTGGAGTCTGTGACTAGGGTGCTGGAGGGTGCTCCTCTTGGAGACTCTATTGTCCTACTGGGGGACTTCAATGCGCACGTGGGCAACGACAGTGAAACCTGGAGGGGGGTGATTGGGAGGAACGGCCTGCTAGAGCTGAACCCGAGTGGTGTTCAGTTATTGGACTTCTGTGCTAACCACAGTTTGTCCATAATGAACACCATGTTCAAGCATAAGGGTGTCCATATGTGCACCTGGCACCAGGACACCCTAGGTCGCAGGTCGATGATCGATTTTGTTATTGTGTCATCAGACTTGCGACCGTATGTCTTGGACACTCGGGTAAAGAGAGGTGCAGAGCTGTCAACTGATCACCACCTGGTGGTGAGTTGGATCCTATGGCAGGGGAGGAAGCCATTCAGACCTGGTAGACCCAAATGTATAGTGAGGGTGTGCTGGGAACGTCTGGCTGAGGCCCTGTCCGGGAGGTCTTCAACTCCCACCTCCGGAAGAACTTCAACCACATTCCGAGGGAGTCTGGAGACATGGAGTCTGAATGGGCCATGTTCTCCACCTCTGTTTTTGAAGGGGCGGCCCAGAGCTGCGGCCGCAAGGTGGTCGGTGCATCTCGTGGTGGCAACCCCCAAACCAAGTGGTGGACACCAGTGGTGAAGGGGGCCATTAAGCTGAAGAAGGAGTCCTATCAAGCTTGGTTGGCTTGTGGGACTCCCGAAGCAGCTGAGGTGTACCGGCAGGCCAAGCGGAGTGCAGCTCAGGTGGCTGCTGAAGAAAAAACCCGGGTATGGGAGGAGTTCGGTGAGGCCATGGAACAAGACTTTCGGTCGGCCTCGAAGAGATTCTGGCAAACTGTCCGGCAGCTCAGGAGGGAAAAGCAGCTCCCTGTCCACACTGTGTATGGTGCGGATGGGGCGCTGTTGACTTCGACTGGAGATATTGTCGGGCGGTGGAAGGAATACTTCCAGGAGCTCCTCAATCCCACTGATACGCCTTCCACAGAGGAAGCAGGGTTTGTAGACGAGGGGGATGACTCGCCTATCACAGGGGCTGAGGTCGCCAAGGTGGTTAAAAATCTCCTTGGTGGCTGGGCCCCAAGGGTGGACGATATTCACCCTGAGTACCTCAAGGCCCTGGACGTTGTTGGGCTGTCATGGTTGACACGCCTCTGCAACATTGTGTGGAGGTCGGGGGCAGTGCCTTTGGCATGGCAAAGCGGGGTGGTGGTTCCTCTCTTCAAAAAAGGGGACCAGAGGGTGTGCTCCAACTTTAGAGGGATCACACTCCTCAGCCTCCTTGGGAAGGTCTATACCAAGGTACTGGAGAGGAGAGTCCGGCTGTTGGTTGAACCTCGGATTCAGGAGGAGCAATGTGGTTTTCATCCTGGCCGTGGCACATCGGACCAGCTCTTTACCCTCTCGAGAATTCTCGAGGGTTCATGGGAGTTTGCCCAACCAGTTTACATGTGTTTTGTGGACTTGGAGAAGGCATTTGACTGCATCCCTCATGGTTTTTTGTGGGGGGTGCTTCTGGAGTATGGAGTATCGGGCTTGTTGTTACGAGCTATTCGGTCTCTGTACGACCGTTGTGAGAGTTTGGTTCGTATTGCCAACACTCGGTCGGACTCATTCCCAGTGAGAGTTGAACTCCGCCAGGGCTGCCCTTTGTCACCGATCCTGTTCATAATTTTTATAGACAGGATTTCTAGGCGTAGCCAAGGAATGGAGCGTGTCATGCTTGGTGACCACAGGATCTTGTCTCTGTTGTTTGCAGATGATGTTGTCCTGTTGGCTTCATCCAGCAATGACCTACAGCTCTTGTGTCAAGCGGCTGGAATGAGAATCAGCACCTCCAAGTCCGAGTCCATGGTCCTCAGCCAGAAAAAGGTGAATTGTCCTCTCTGGGTTGGGGCAGGCTCCTGCCCCAAGTGGAGGAGTTTAAGTATCTTGGGGTCTTATTCACGAGTGAGGGGAAAATGGAGCGAAAGATTGACAGACGGATTGGAGCAGCATCTGCAGTGATGTGGACGTTGTACTGGTCTGTTGTGGTGAAGAGGGAGCTTAGTTCTAAGGCAAAGCTGTTGATTTACCAGTCAATCTACGTTCCTACTCTCACCTATGGTCACGAGCTTTGGGTAATGACTGAAAGAACGAGATCGCGGATACAAGCAGCTGAAATGAGCTTTCTCCGTAGGATTGCTGGACTCACCCTCAGAGATAGGGTGAGGAGCTCAGTCATCCGGGAGAGGCTCAGAGTAGAACCGCTGCTCCTCCACATTGAAAGGAGTCAGTTGAGGTGGTATGGGCATCTGATTAGGATGCCTCCTGGACGCCTCCCACTTGAAGTGTTTCGGGCACGTCCCACTGGGAGGAGACCCCGGGGCAGACCCAGGACTCGGTGGAGAGACTATGTCTCCCAGCTGGTCTGGGAACGCCTTGGTATCCTCTCTGAAGAGCTGGAGCAGGTGGCTGGGGAGAGAGAAGTCTGGGCTTCTCTGCTTGAACTGCTGCCTCCGCGACCCGGACCTCCGGAAAAGCGGTAGAAGATGGATGGATGGATGGATGGGTAGTGTTTTGTGTCATGTTCGTTTTTCTGTTAATAAATGTGCAAACTCACAGCGTGCGTTTGGTGTCCTCTGTAGCCCTTGAAAAGAGTGATTTATGACAGAAGGATATGGCCGGTGTGTGGACACCAGCCACTGTGAGTTTTTTCCTTTTTCTTTTCCTCCTTCTTGTTTTTTATATTTAGTCTGTTTTAGTGGGGATGGCTGTCCGCACGGACTTTACTGCTTTTGGGCTGGATGAGGTGAAGTGTTGGGTGGCGGAGTTTATGAAGGATATTATCTTGGATGTTCACTTAACTTACACTCCCGAGGAGGCTCTGTGAGTTTGGGATAGTGCGGCACAGGTAATTGAGGCATATCCTAGCCTGTGGAGCTATTCAGAATTAACGGGTCTCCTTACCTCCGTGTTCAGTGCTCAATATATGCTCCGTGGGCTGGGGAAAACCTCTCTTCCTGTACCTGTGCTGACAAAGAAGCGGGTGCGGAAGTTTCCAGCCTTGCGCCATCATACAGCTACAGCCCTGCCCTCTCCTTCCAAACAGTGGCACACTCTGCCTGCTGTCTCTCCGGCGCTGGAAGAGCCTGCAGTGTGCTGGATTGGACATGCAGCCACTGTGTTCACCGACGGTCCCACTGCTGAGGAGGTGGAGGAGCGTTGGCAGGTCTTATTGGCTGAGACTGAACAGTTGCTGGAGTATAAGCCGTGGCTCCTTCAACACTATGTGGTCCAGCTGGAGGGAGGTTTTCCAGGTGAAACGGAGTTTGAGCCAACGATTGAGCGTCCCCTGACTTCAATGTCTCATCCACTTTGCCAGACAACATTCGCAGCCTTTGGGAGGGATTCGTCTGGACCTACAGCAGCAGCTACCATCACGCCCTGAGAACTAAGGTAAGTACCTTTTCATTGTTTAACACCTATGAATGAATTGTCTTGACTTATTCCTGGTGGTGACGCTCAGCAGCAGCTCAATTTGGTTGGATCCTCACTGCCTGCTGCTGAAATCTTACTTTCATCCTCACCTGCTTCTCCTGTGTCCCTCTCCATTTTCCCTGAGTGTCCGCCGGTTCTGGAAGGGAGCCGCCAGACAATGGAGAGGTCTGTGGTTTGAGAGGATCCTGAGCCAGTCCCGCAGCCATGTCTTGCATGGGAGAAGAGCGCCCCCTATGTCCCGAAGCCTGTGCCGAAATGAGTGAGGACAAATGAGTGTCCCCTGGTTTCGACATTGCAAGACCCGGTGCCATTGGTGAGGCGATCTCCGGCATCAGCCGCCATGCTGGAGGTTCCTACAGCATTGGTTGCCATGCCTGGAGGCCCGTTAGCTGCACCTACCATCATACCTGCTGCCTGGGTCGCCGCAGCAGGTTCGCTGGAGTTCTGAACGGCAGTGGAGTCAGAGTCAAGACAAGTTCTCATTCCTGTCTCTCTGTTATTTGTTTTTGAGAATTCTTGTCTTGCTCGTGGCAAGGAGAACCAGCTGCAGATGCCCTCTGCTCTGGAGTTATCCTTGCCGGGCTCCGCTGTTGCTGGTGGTAGTCACCAGGTGTTTGTTCCTTCTTCTCCGTCCAAGGTGGCCGTGTTGGAAAAAGATGCCCAGGCGGTGGAATTTAAGACACTTCTGCTGGAGTCTCCGGAGTCCTGGATGGCTGTGGAGCCTGAGTCGAGGCAAGTACTTTTTCCTGTCCCAAAATTATCAGCGTTAGAGAAATCTTGTCTTGGTCATGGTGAGAAGAATCAGCTTCAGATGCCCTCCACTCCTGAGTTCTCCTCGTCAGTCTCCACTGCTGCCGTTTATAGAAACCCGGCATTTTCTCTTTCCTCCTCATCTGAGGTGGCCATGCCGGGAAGGGATGTCCAGATGTCTGGAGTCAAGATGTCCCAGCCTAATTCACCGGAGTCCTGGACGGCAGTGGAGCTCGAGCTTAGGCAAGTTCTCTTTTTCGTTCTCACTATAACTGTATTAGAGAGATCTTGCTTGGCTTTTGGTAGGGAGGACCAGGTGCAGTCGTCAACTGCACCTGAGTTCTCCTCGCCGGGCTCCACTGATGCCGGTGACTCTGAACCGGTGTCTGTCTCCTCTCCTTCTGAGCCTCCATCTCCACCAGAGGTCACCGTGGGTCCTCCGTCTCTGCCAGAGGTCACTGCGGGTCCTCCATCTCCGCCTGAGGTCACTGTCGGCCCTCCCTCTCTCCCAGAGGTTACCGTGGGTTATCCATCTCCGTCCGAGGTTGCCGTGGGTCCTCTGCCTCCATCTGAGGTCGGTGTGGGTCCTCTGCCTACGCCTGAGGTCACCATGGATCCTCTGCCTCCACCCGAGTCCGCCGCGGGTCCCCCGTCTCTGGCCAAGATTGTTGGGGGGCCCCCACCATCGCCCAAAGTCGTTGAGGGTTCCTCGTCTCTGTTGGGCATTATTGAGGGTTCCCTGTCTTCGCCTGAGGCCTCCGCTGAGCAGTCATTCCCCTCACCTGGTCCTCTCACTGGACAGCTACTCTGGTCAGCAATCTTTTTTGTCTGTCTTCTCTGCTGGTCAGCCGTCTTCTGCATCTGGTTCTCTCGTGGGTTAGTCGCCGCTTCATCTGGATCCCCTGCTGATCAGCTATTCTCCTCTTTTGGTTACTACCCCTCAGTCCCTGCGGTCAGTGAGGGGCACGGGTTCCATCAGGTGTCTCCTGGTGGGGGCGCGTCATGCCCTACGGCCCGTTGGCTCAGGGATGTGGGAAGACCATCCGACAGACCTCATCATCTGTTTGGGTGGCTTTGGAACTCTGGAAGACTGCCTGATTCGTTCCGTTGGGTGATCCAGTGGTTTTGGGCCTGCAGCAGACCACCTGAACTGTTTTCTCTTTCATTCAGTACTTCTAGAGTTCCATAGTTTCCTTATCTGTTCAGATTGTGGGTCATGAGCAGTGTTGGGAGTAACGCGTTACAAAGTAACGCTTTACTGTAACACCACTACTTTTGCAGTAACATGCTGTGTAATGAAATCGCTGTTTAAAAACTCAGAATCAGGACTTCCGGGAAGATGGCGGAGAGACATAACGCTTAAACAGAGAGCTCTCCCTAGCCGGATTAAAAATCATCGGTAAATGGCCAACTTGACATAAGCGGATCAATAAACTAAGGGATGAAAACACGAAGGAGCCGGGCACAAGGACAAAAGCAGGGTAAAATTAAAGAATTCCTCATCAACAACGCAGGAGAAATCGCTGAACACGAGGCCCAAAAAAACGAGGTGACTGCAGCAGAGAAAATGGAGGACGCCAGGCTCGATAACATGAACACTGGCTTCGCCAGTTTGGGTAAAGAGTTGAAAGACTTCAAGCGGCAGCTACAACAGGATTTAGCGGCTCTTAAGGAGGAGCTGAAAAAAGAGATTAAGGAGGAAATTATGGGCCTCCGAAGAGAAATGGAGCGCAAGCTAGCAGAAAACATGGAGGAGCTGCGCTCTCAACGGGCGTGTATGACAGAAGCACAGGCCCGAATATCGGAGCTGGAAGATTGGAAGAGCGAGGCAAGCAAACAGCTACAGACCCTGACGGCACAAACGCAGAGGATGCAGGAAAAAATAACCGACCTGGAGAGCAGGTCCAGACGGAGCAATATACGCATCTTCGGGGTCCCGGAGGGCATTGAAGGCAACCCGATGACGAAATTCATGGATCAGTTCTTAAAAAAAGAGCTGGAGCTGCCCGGTGAAGCGGACCTGCAGATCCAACGAGCGCACAGAGCCTCGGCACAGAACCCGAATCCACACTCTACACCCAGGTCAGTTGTGGTAAACTTTCTGAAATATGATGTAAAGGAAAGAATCCTGACGCAAGCGTGGAAAAAAAAGATACGAATCGGCGACAAGCAGATATTCTTTGATCATGACTACCCGACAGAAATTGTGCAGCAGCGAAAGAAATATGCCAACATTAAAAAAACGCTGAAAGAGAAAAAAATTAGATTCCAAACGCCGCTAACGAAGATGAGGATTCATTGGGAGGACGGCGTGAAGACATACAACACAGCCAGAGAGGCAACGCGGGACATGATGGAGTGGGGCCTTGTGGTGAGCGTGCCGGAGGAAGCGGCTGGAGCACCGGCGGCACTGAACGCATCACGACAGCCGGAGTGGAGGCGAGTGAACGGCAGAAGACGGGAGGAGACGTGGAGCAGCGGGCCCAGGAAAAACTGCAAGGCTTTCAACTGAAAGCCTAGATTGTAACAAAGATTAAGAAAGGCACAGAAGAAATGAAGGCCAAGAAGACAAGATAAAAGAGAAACAGACGGCTAGGAGAGGTTTAAGTGATATTTGCTGGACATTTCTAGACTAATGACTATTACTTGGATAGTAACTAGAGGTCTAGGGAGGGCCCTTCACTCTGTGAGGACATTCCCTCCACCCACCAACAGGGACCAGTGGGCAGAAGAAAGGCCCAAAATACGGAGGTCGAGATTTTTTTAATGTGTTTTTATATAAATATGTGTTATTTTTGTTGTTAAAGGGACTAGGAGCACAAGTTAAAAAAATGAAAAAACATGAATATGGGTAAAAATCTTAAGATAATGACACTAAACGTGAATGGTCTGAACTCACCTGTTAAAAGGGAAAGAATAATAAGAAAATGCAAGAAGGAAAAAGCCGAAATTATATTTATGCAAGAGACACATTTGAACAAGACAGAACATGAGAAGCTAAAGAGATTTGGCTATAAGAACTCCTACTACAGTTCATTTAAGGGAGAAACTAAAAGGGGGGTTATGATACTAATTTCAAATAAAATACAATTTGAATATGAACAAGAAATCCAGGATAAAGAAGGCAGGTATGTAATAATAAAGGGAAGAAAAGATGGTATGCAGATCACATTAGTGAACATCTATGCCCCACCAGAAAGTGACAAGGGTTTTTTTCAACATCTGTTTGATCTCATAGCAACACACAGTGAAGGAGTCCTAATTTGTGGAGGAGACTTAAATGCTGTCATGGATCATGAAGTTGATACAACAAGTGTTAAGAAGACAAAAAAACATGTAACAAAGTTCATAAGAACCTCACTGGCAGAAATGGGTATGGTAGACATATGGAGGGACCTGCACCCACTCGAAAAAGACTATACACATTATTCAGCAGTCCATAAAGTACACTTTAGAATAGATTACTTCCTTATGAATGAAGGTGACAGACACAGGGTGAGAAATTGTCGGATTGGAGGGGCAGAAATATCAGATCATAATCCTATATACATGGAAATATACATATTTAAACAATAGAAAACGACAAACAACATGGAAACTTAATGTAGGACTGTTAAATGATGATAAAATGAAAGAAAGAATAAAAGTAAACATAAACGAGTATATCCAAGAGAATGACAATGAAGAAGTGGACCCAACAATACTATGGGACACACTAAAAGCCGTGTTAAGAGGTAAATTAATTGTTGAAACAGGAAAAGCAAATAAGTCTAAACTGGAAACATATGAACAAAGATGTGAGAGACTGAGGGAATTAGAACGTAAACATCAAAGCACAAATGACCCAAAAATATATCAAGAAATTAAAGAAGAAAAAATAAAGATAAAAGAAACACAAATAGATGAAATTGGAAGGAAAAATAGATATCTAAAGCAAAAATATTATGAAACGGGACCAAAAGCCACAAAACTGCTGGCAAAACGGTTAAGAAAACAACAAACAATGAATAATGTATATAAGATTAAAGACCCCATCACAAATAAAACCACAGTTAACCCAGAAAACATTGAAGAAATATTCCATAATTTCTATCAAGAACTATACTCGCAACCTGAAGAAACAAATACTAAAGATATCAAAAAATTTCTATGCACATTGGACTTGCCATCAATAGGAAATCAACAAAACGAAAAGCTAACAGCAGAAATAACAACACAAGAGATTAGAGATGTGATTAAGTCACTTAAAAACGGTAAATCACCAGGTAGTGATGGGTTCCCCTCTGAGTTTTATAAACTGTTTATAGAAGAACTCACGCCACAGCTCCTAAAGTCATTTAATTGGACGTTGAACAACAACAAAATACCTCCATCATGGAACGAAGCCATTATTTCAGTTATTTTAAAGCCAGGGAAAGATAGAGAACAATGCGGAAACTATAGACCAATCTCTTTATTAAATGTGGATTATAAAATATATACAACAATTATATGTAAACGAATAAAGACATTCTTGACGGAATTGATAGAAGATGATCAAACTGGTTTCATAGAGGGACGCCAAACACATGACAATATCAGGAGAACAATACATATAATTAATCAAATACATAAAGAAAAGAAAAGCGCAGTAATAATGAGTTTAGACGCAGAAAAAGCATTTGACAGGGTTAACTGGAAATTCCTATATAGTGTGCTGGAACGCTTTGGATTTAACGAAAAATCAGTACAATGCATAAGGACGCTATATCAAGAACCTGTGGCAAGAATCAAGATAAACGGTAGCTTAACAGACAAAGTAAATATACAAAGATCAACTAGGCAGGGATGCTGCTTATCGCCCACCTTGTTTGCGCTGTTCATAGAGCCACTGGCTCAAGCAATACGACAAAATAAGAAATTAAAAGGTGTAACAATAAAGGGAGCGGAACACAAGATTGGGCTATTTGCAGACGATATTATAGTTTTACTATAATACTATAGACGATATTACTTGTTCACGAGTGAAGGGAAAATGGAGCGAGAGATCCACAGACGGATTGGAGCAGCATCTGCAGTGATGCGGACATTGTACCGGTCTGTTGTGGTGAAGAGGGAGCTTAGTTCTAAGGCAAAGCTGTCAATTTACCAGTCAATCTACGTTCCTACTCTCACCTATGGTCACGAGCTTTGGGTAATGACCGAAAGAACGAGATCGCAGATACAAGCGGCTGAAATGAGCTTTCTCCGTAGGATTGCTGGACTCACCCTGAGAGATAGGGTGAGGAGCTCAGTCATCCGGGAGAGGCTCAGAGTAGAACCGCTGCTCCTCCACATTGAAAGGAGTCAGTTGAGGTGGTATGGGCATCTGATTAGGATGCCTCCTGGACGCCTCCCACTTGAGGTGTTTCAGGCACGTCCCACTGGGAGGAGACCCCGGGGCAGACCCAGGACTCGGTGGAGAGACTATGTCTCCCAGCTGGTCTGGGAACGCCTTGGTATCCCCTCTGAAGAGCTGGAGCAGGTGGCTGGGGAGAGGGAAGTCTGGGCTTCTCTGCTTGAACTGCTGCCTCCGCGACCCGGACCTCCGGAAAAGCGGTAGAAGATGGATGGATGGATGGATGGATTATAGTTTACCTTGAACAACCAGATGAATCAATAATGGAAATGATGAACTTGATAGAAAATTTTGGAAAATTATCAGGATACAAGATAAACATAACAAAAACACAAATACTGACATTCCACTATAACCCTCTAACTGATAACTGATAAGATCAAACTAAACTGGAAACAAAAAGAAATAAAATACCTTGGAGTGAACATACCTAAAGATCTAAGCAAAATCTATAAAGCAAACTATGATAGGTTGGAACAAGAAATAAAAAAAGATATTGATAGATGGTCAATCTTAAATATGGATCTGAATTCAAAAATTGAGACAGTCAAAATCAGCATACAACCTAGATTACTTTACCTCTTCCAGGCTCTACCAACAGAGATTCCAGATGCCCAGTTCTCAAAGTGGGACAGGATGATATCGAGATTTGTTTGGGGAGGTAAAAAGCCAAGAGTGAAATATAAAACTCTCCAGTTACCAAAAGAGAAAGGAGGCATGGGCCTACCGAGTCTAAAGGAATATTACTACTCAGCACAAATAAGATATATCATATGTTGGTGCGACGGAGGATATGAGGCAAAATGGAAAGAAATGGAAAAGGAAATTGAGGGACTCCCAGTGCAAAGCATAATAGGAGATAAGGATGCATATAAGCAAATCAAACAAATAGACCCAATCACTAAATTTACTTTGGAGCTGTGGTATAAAATAGTACAAAAGTATAATATAAAGGAAGACATAAAACTATTGAAATGGGTAGCATTTGACAGTCAGTTTGAACCGGCAAAACAAGATAGGGGATACAAAAATCTGGTGAACAAGGGAATCACAGCATGGGGCAATATCGGAAAAAAAGATCTCGGGAGCTTTGTAAACATCAGGAGAAAATTTAAACTAGAAAGATCGGAATTCTTCAGATATCTGCAGATGAGAGACTATTATATGAAGAAGATTAGGCATAACCTCCAAACAGATGTGAGCGAGATTATACAATTATAGTAGGGGACTTTAATATACATGTGGATGTAGATAGTGACTGCCTTAATGTGGCTTTTAATTCAATATTAGACTCGATTGGGTTTTCTCAGAAAGTAGGAAATTCTACTCATTACCTCCACCATACATTGGACCTTGTTCTGACATATGGCATAGAAATAGAAAATCTTGTAGTGTCTCCTCATAACCCTGTACTGTCAGACCATTGTCTGTTAACCTTTGATTTTACTATTTCTGACTATTTGGCTCCTAAAGAAAAATATTATCACAGTAGATGCCTCTCAGATGATGCTGTTTCCAAATTTATGCAGATTGTTTCCTCTATGCCATGTGTCAACACAACGGAAATAAGCTATAGACAGCTTGCTCCTTCTGTAATTGATAACATGGTGGATAGTATTTCAGCTTCTCTGCATCAGGCTCTAGACTTGGTGGCCCCCTTAAAAAAGAAAAAGTCTAATCAGAGATTTTTAACTCCTTGGTTCAACACAGAAACTCGTAGCTTAAAACAGAAGACTCGTCAATTAGAAAGAAAATGGCGCTCTACTAATTTAGATGAAATCTATTTAGCTTGGAGAAATCATCTTTTAATTTATAAAAAATCTCTTAGAAAAGCTAGAACGAGTTATTACTCTGCATTAATAGAAGAGAACAAGAATAATCCCAGGTTTCTTTTCAGTACTGTAGCCAGGTTGACAAAGAGTCAGGACTCTGTCAATCCTAGCATCCCCTTAGAGCTTACTAGTCAGGACTTTATGAACTTTTTCAATAATAAAATTTCATCCATCAGAGATAAAATCAATCAGATTCTTCCCACAGTTAACTTAAATACTGTAACTATTACAACTCCTTCTATTGATGTCTGTCTTGATGAGTTTACTCCAATCGAACTTTGTGAGTTAGACAAAATAGTTTCCTCATCCAAACCTTCAACTTGTCTTTTAGACCCTATTCCTACCAGGTTATTTAAAGAAGTCTTCCCACTTACTGGTAGCTTTATTCTTCATATAATCAATTCTTCATTAACTTTAGGCCATGTACCGCAGGCTTTTAAAACAGCTGTAATTAAACCCTTACTCAAAAAGCCAACGCTAGATCCAGGAGCTTTAGCTAACTATAGACCAATCTCTAATCTCCCTTTCATTTCAAAAATCTTAGAAAGAGTTGTTGCTACGCAATTATTTGACCACCTGCAGGGAAATGGTTTACTTGAAGAGTTTCAATCTGGGTTTAGAATCCATCATAGTACTGAAACAGCCTTAGCGAAGGTCACTAACGACCTCCTCATTGCATCTGATAATGGACTAGTTTCTGCACTTGTCCTTTTAGATCTTAGTGCAGCTTTTGATACTATTGATCATAATATTCTACTTGATAGATTAGAACACTATGTTGGACTTAATGGAACTTCGTTGCAGTGGTTTAGATCTTATTTATCTGATAGGTTCCAGTTTGTTCATGTAAATGATGAGTTTTCTTTCAGCTCAAAGCTTAGTCATGGAGTTCCACAGGGATCTGTGCTAGGCCCTACTCTTT
This sequence comes from Pholidichthys leucotaenia, assembly GCA_020510985.1. Lineage (NCBI taxonomy): Eukaryota > Metazoa > Chordata > Actinopteri > Cichliformes > Pholidichthyidae > Pholidichthys > Pholidichthys leucotaenia. Next base: position 171,380,022 of record CM035846.1, read on the forward strand.
TTAGTTTATATATGCTTCCGTTAGGCAACATTATTAGAAAGCACTGTATACATTTTCATTGTTATGCAGATGACACACAATTATACCTGTCAATGAAGCCAGATGATACTAATCAATTAGCCAAGTTAGAAGCCTGTCTTAAGGAAATCAAAGCTTGGATGACTTGTAATTTCCTGCTATTAAATTCAGATAAGACTGAAGTCATTCTTGTTGGTCCAAAAAACCTTAGAAATTCCTTTCCAAATCAAACTTTCAGTTTGGATGCGGTTACTCTTTCTCTTAATAGCTCTGTGAGGAACCTTGGAGTTATTTTTGATCAGGATTTGTCCTTCAATTCACATATTAAATTTGTTTCTAAGACTGCCTTCTATCATTTGCGTAATATTGCCAAGATTAGGAGCATCTTGTCTCAGAGTGATGCTGAGAAGCTGATCCACGCTTTTGTTAGCTCGAGATTAGATTATTGTAATTCTTTATTATCAGGCTGTCCTAAAACATCTTTAAAAAGTCTTCATCTGATCCAAAATGCTGCAGCAAGAGTTTTAACAGGTACTAGAAAGAGAGATCATATCTCTCCGGTTCTGGCCTCCCTTCATTGGCTTCCCATAGAGTTTAGAATTAAGTTTAAAATCCTTCTTCTTACTTACAAAGCTCTAAACAATCAGGCTCCTTTTTATTTAAAAGATCTGATACTACCGTATCATCCTAACAGAGCACTACGCTCCCAAAATGCAGGATTACTTGTAATACCTAGAATCTCCAAAAGTACAATGGGAGGCAGAGCCTTCAGTTATCAAGCTCCTCTCCTGTGGAATCAGCTGCCAATCTGGATTTGGGAGTCAGACTCAATCTCTGTTTTTAAGAATAGGGCTAAAACCTACCTTTTTGATATAGCCTACAATTAGGGAGGGATCATGTGTTTCTGAACCCTCCCTTAGTTATGCTGCTAATAGGTTTAGTCAGCCGGGGGACCTCCAGTAATGCACTGGGCCTCACTCCTTTCCTCACTCTCTATGAAATATTTTTTTTTTGCTGGTCATTAACATTTGTTTGTTCTCTCCCATAGATTGAGTCCCCATCGTGCTGTTTGCTCTCTACATGTCTGTTCTTTTCTTCTTCTCTATCCCCTCACCCCCCAGCCAGTCGCAGCAGATGACTGCCCCTCCCTGAGCCTGGTTCTACTGGAGGTTTCTTCCTGTTAAAAGGGAGTTTTTCCTCTCCACCGTCGCCAAGTGCTTGCTCACAGGGGATCGCCTGATTGCTGGGGTCTTTCTGCAACTGTGGGGGTCCCCCCTTCAGTTGATAGTGCTATGAGATGACTGTTGTTGTGAAATGGCGCTATATAAATAAAGTTGAATTGAATTGAATTGAATTGAATTCATTTTAAGCTCATATACAGGAAATAAAATAAGAATTATTTCAAAGCTATATCAGAAACTTATGGCAAACAATCATTCAAGTAACTATATAAAGGAGAAATGGGAGAAAGAGCTAAATTTAAACATAACAGAAGAAAGCTGGCAGGAAATATGGAAAACACAACACACATCAACAAATTCAAGGACATGGAGGGAATTTGGATGGAAAAATCTGATTCGCTTTTTCATTACACACAGATTCAAGGAAAATATACAAATACCCAATCTTTATGCTGGAGGGGATGTGGGGCTCAAAATGCAGACCACTCACATATGTTTTGGAAATGTTGCAAAATCTCATCATTCTGGAAATCTATACATGTGACAATACAGAGGATATTAGGATATAATATATCAATGAACTGTAACCTGATGTACTTATGTGATCTTAAAAGAGACAATGTAATACAGGCTGAGGACAGATATCTAGTTAAAATCTTGTTGATTGCATGTAAAAAAACAATCACAAAAAAATGGCGATCAGAAGTTCTTCCTGACCAAGAGCAATGGACTGACATTGTTGAGGACATACGTATGATGGAAAAACTAACATATCGACAAAGAATGCAAGAAGGACTATGGGAAAAAAAATGGCGGAAATGGACACACTACAAAGTGCAACAACGAGACAGAAATTGAAAGAATAACCAAAGACGCTGGAAAAACCAGAAGAATTAAGAGATGGAAACTAAAAAGTTGATGCTCCAACATTTGTCCCCCCCCCTTTTTTTTTCTTTCTTACTCTTGCCCCTTTGTTTTTAAATGTAGACTGTGATCTGAATGCAATATATATGATGAAAAATGAATAAAAATCTAAGTTACAAAAAAAAATTCAGAATCAGAATCAGAATCAGCTTTATTGGCCAAGTATGCACACACATACAAGGAATTTGACTCTGGCAAAAAACTTGCTCTCGTTGTTCAGGTGGAGGATTTAAATAAGATTTAAATAAGGATTCAATGACAACAGAGTATGTACAGTAAATTACAGTCTGTCCACGTTTCTATAAAAGGATGCAAATATATACAGAAATATATGCAGTTATTTACTCAGACTATCCACACTTTGCAGAAATATATGAAAAAAAATATACAGTCATACAGTATTTCAATGTGAACTCCGATTCAGTGATATAATGTGAATGAAGTAAAAGCAGTGTGAGAGTTATGTGCAATGTAAGAATGGATGAAAAGTCATGAGTACAGCAACAGGTAGGATTAGGTGAATGTTAGGAGTTCATCAGAGTGATGGCTTGAGGAAAGAAACTGTTCCTGTGACGGGTGGTTTTGACCTTCAGTGATCTGTAACGACGACCAGAAGATAGAAGTTCAAACAGTTTGTGGCCGGGGTGTGACGGGTCAGCACAGATGTTTCCCGCCCGTTTCCTGGTTATGGACTGATGGATGGATGCATTACCCGCGTTACTCGTTTTATTAATATGGATAGGTATTTTAGCGCAAATAAATACAAAGTGACCCCACCTAGCTAACAAGCCATCAGTCAGATAGAGCCTCTTCACTGCTGCAGCCACAAATGGAGCTTGCTCCTGCTAGGGAAAGATGATGCTACTTTGTTTTTGTGGAAATAGACAGATTATTTTTTCTTTGTCGCAGTTAAAGATAAGTGGGTTGCAAGCTAAATGCATTTGAGACTGACTGCAATCTCCAGAAGCGCCTAAGAACAGCAACAAAGTCCTGCAAAGCTAGTGCTACGCTATGTTAAGCTAACACCGTGTTAGTGGATTTACGCTATCTGAACAGCGGCTGAATTTCGAGGACAGGTATGGATCTGGACTGTTGGTGACCCAGCAAGAATTAAACTGTGGCATATCCTGGTGAGCGCTCACCCCCTCCTTCCCGTTTCTCCTGTCTCTCAGGTAATCAGCACACCTGGGAGATTAGATGCACCTGCTCCTTCTGCCAAGCCAGTGTTTATAAGGACCTACTCTTCAATGAATCAATGCTGGCTCGTTTGAGTATACTGCCTGAGCAGATCAAACTAGCAAGTCGACTTAGTTAGGCCCAGAAATATTTGGACAGTGACACAAGTTTTGTTATTTTAGCTGTTTACGAAAACATATTCAGGATACAATTATATAATCAATATGGGCTTAAAGTGCAGACTCTCAGCTGTAATTTGAGAGTATTCACATCCAAATTGGAGCAAGGGTTTAGGAATTACAGCTCTTTAATACGTAGCCGCCTCTTTTTCAAGAGACCAAAAGTAATTGGACAATTGACTCAGAAGGCTGCAAAAAAAAAAATAACAAGGCTGCATGGGCTCTTCCCTCGTTAACCTGTCATCAATTAAGCGGTTAAAAGGTCTGGAGTTGATTCCAGGTCTGGCGTTTGCATTTGGAAGCTGTTGCTGTGAACACACAACATGCGGTCAAAGGAGCTCTCAATGGAGGTGAAACAGACCATCCTGAGGCGGAAAAAAAAGAAGAAATCCATCAGACAGATAGCAGAAATGTTAGGAGTGGCCAAATCAACAGTTTGGTACATTCTGAGAAAAAAAGAGTGCACTGGTGAGCTTGGGAACTCAAAAAGGCCTGGATGTCCACGGAAGACAACAGTGGTGGATGATCACAGAATCCTTTCCATGGTGAAGAACAACCCCTTCACAACATCCACTCAAGTGAAGAACACTCTCCAGGAAGTAGGTGTATCAGTATCTAAGTCTACCATAAAGAGAAGACTTCATGAGAGTAAATACAAAGGATTCACCACAAGGTGCAAACCATGAATCAGCCTCAAAAATAGAAAGGCCAGAATTGACTTTGCCAAAAAAACACCTGAAGAAGCCAGCCCAGTTCTGGAACAGCATTCTTTGGACAGATGAGACTAAGATCAACCTGTACCAGAATGATGGGAAGAAGAAAGATTGGAGAAGAATTGGAACAGCTCGTGATCCAAAGCACTACACATACCTGTCAAGTGATACGGTTTCGCCGTATTTATTTTAATACGGGGAAAATACAATTTTAGCAAATACGGGCGTATTGCCATTTCTGTACACCAAAAAGAAAAATATACAGCAAAAAAAAAAAAAAAATGCCTGGCGAAATTGAGCGTGTGGTGACCCCCACAGCCTACCAGGATGGCAGAGCGCTCAGCGTGAGCAATTATCAGAACGGTGAGAGGTGTGGACTGATCATTATGCAGATGCACCTCACACCTTCTTTTGTCCTGCAGCTCCGGAACAGAGAGGAATTCCGGTGCCAGTAATCCTGCGGCTGATATGTGTGACTCTAATGCAAATGTCCATGCTTTCCTGCTGTATACTGTGATGCTAATGTGCCATGCATGCATTGTCTGTAGCCGGGTATATAAGTTGACTGTCTGCATAAAGCACCCTTTTAAACTTCAGTTCGCCGTGTCTGTCTGCACTTATTTCGATCCTCCACAAGCGCACCTAAGAGTGTTTTTGTGATTTTCAAAATGGCTTCATGCAGCGCACCGCTGGCGAACAAAACAAAGCTTGAAGAAAAGGGAAATTGAGGGACTGGACGTCACCATTCTCCTTCACCGTCACCATTGCACAATATTCCATGGGAGAATGTTGTGGGCTTTGCTTCGGACAATTGCAACATGATGGTGGGTCGAGACAATTCTGTCCTTTCCAGACTGAAGGAGAAATCTCCAAATGTTTTCAGGTATGGGCAGTATTATTCACCTTCAAATATTACCTAAATATAACAAAAAAAAAATGCTTGAAAATCTTAACAAACATGCTTAGAGGTAGCCCAAATCCCCTATAGTGTACTGTTATTTTGTATCTTGGAACTTTGCTTTACATCTGAATGTATAGCATTATATTGAAAGGGCTGAATAAGATTGATATTTTCATTGTTATTATTATTAACACAATTTCAAAGAGAATTATTTCTGATACTTAACTTATGAAACAAAAATCCATTCTGCTTTTGTTTCAGCATTGGCTACATATGTCATCTGGCTAACCTGTGCGTGAAAGCTGTGCGTGAAAGCTGGAGTGAAAACGCTGCCCATGAAGCTGGATGATTTCCTAGTCGATATCTTCTATTTCTTCCACAACAGCTCCAAGAGACTGACGGACTTCAAGGAATTCCAGCAATTCACTGAGGTAAGTTAGATGTTAAATCCAAGGTATTTGTTCCATAAAGTAAAATTGAGTTTAATGAGAAACCTGCATTTCATGATAACAGGCAACATAATTACAGTGCCGTTAATATGCTTTCATTATTTGTCAAACACTACATGTAGTGCTAAGGTAGACTTACAGTATTTCTTTACATGTTTCAGGTAGAAGAAGAGAAAATACTCAAACATTGCCCGACTCGCTGGCTGTCACTGGAGAAAGTTGGCAACAGAACGCTATCACAGCTTCCTGCCCTCAAGTCATACTTTGCCAGCCATGAGGATGTTGAGAAGCCAGGCAAAGTCAAGTCCATCAACGAGAGGCTACATGACCCCCTCACAGAAGGCAGTCTCCTCCCCGAAATGGATCGTCTCTTGAGAAAACTATTGGTCAAATTTGTTCAAATGAAGTATGTAAAGGCAACCAATGACCTAAGAAGGCTGGATTTCCTGGACAGTAACCTGCAGCACTCTGATGAGTTTATCGCCATTGGACTGGAAACCAGAGAAGCCCTACAAACCCATGAACTTGACCCAGGCACAGAGCAGAAGTTCTTTGAAGCAGTAAGAGGCTTCTATGAAGCTGTAGTGAGAAAGATGCTCAACAAGTTCCCCTTTGATGACAAAATTCTGCCACACCTCTCTGTCCTCGACCCCAGGAAAACAGAATCCCTGACCTATGGCCCCATTGTAGAGCTTGCTGCTGCATTTTGCCCCACTGTTGATACAGAAGAGCTGAAAGAAGAATGGGAGGACCTGCAACTGCTGCCAGAAAACACAGTGCCTCTACAAGACAAGGATGGCAAGCCTGTTCGTGTTGATGTCTACTGGGGTCAGGTGATGGCCTTGAAGACAGCCCTTGATGTGCCCCGCTTCCCCCAGCTCCTCAAAGTGTACTCAGCACTGCCTTGCCTTCCTCACAGCAATGCTGACAGTGAGAGGGCTTTCAGCATGGTCAGGAAAATTCACACCGACTTCAGAAAAAGTATGCTCCCAGAAACTCTGACTTCTTTCATGCAAGTGAAAATGAATTGTGACACTCTATGCTTCAAGGTCAAGCCTTCAAAAGAAACGCTAGAGTCAGCAAAGGCTGCTACTTGGAACTATAACAAGCAGCATCAGTGAACATTTTCTTGTTTCAAATTCATCCAAGTGCATTAGTGTATCTAGCTGATAATTAAGAACTATATTCAGAATAATTCTTATTGTGTACTTTCAAATTAAGCAATCTACCTTGTGCTAATGTAAATTTGAAAAATATTGTTTTTTTATTTATTTTTATTTATTTATTATTAATATCATTTTTTTATTTTTTTTTATTTATTTTTTTTTGTGCTACTTGGCTTATTATTTTCACATTACCAAAAAGTTATGGCTCAAGATTGTGTCCATATAAGTGTACATTTGAATAAATATGTTTGAAATAGTTCATGTTGCAAGTGCTGTTTGTTGGGTTTTGTTTGTTTTGGGGTTTTTTTTGCTTCAGTTTTCTTTCATCTGCCGATAAATACAGTTTTTAAGTACTCAGTACAGGTGTGAAAGCCCCCCCCAATAAGGGAGGCATGAGGTATGCCTTGACAGGTATGTTGCTGGACTAAATGGAACTCCGTTGCAGTGGTTTAGATCTTATTTGTCCGATAGATTTCAGTTTGTTCACATTAACAATGAAGTTTCTTCCAACTCTAGGCCCAGTCACGGAGTTCCACAGGGATCTGTGTTGGGCCCTACTCTTTTTAGTGTATATATGCTCCCGTTAGGCAATATCATCAGAAAGCACTGTATACATTTTCACTGTTACGCAGACGACACACAACTATACCTGTCAATGAAGCCCGATGATTGTAATCAATTTGCCAAGTTAGATGCCTGTCTTAAGGACATCAAAGCTTGGATGACTTGTAATTTTCTACTATTAAACTCTGATAAGACTGAAGTCATTCTTGTTGGCCCAAAACATCTTAGAAATTCCTTCTCAAATTATGCCTTTAATTTAGATGCCGCCACTCTCACTTTGAATAGTTCTGTGAGGAACCTTGAAGTTATTTTTGATCAAGATTTGTCATTTAATTCAAATATTAAAATTGTTTCTAAGACTGCCTTCTATCATCTGCGCAATATTGCCAAAGGAGCATCTTGTCTCTAAATGATGCTGAGAAACTGATTCACGCCTTTGTCAGCTCTCAATTAGATTATTGTAATTTGTTATTATCTGGTTGTCCTAAAGAATCCTTAAAAAATCTTCAGTTGATTCAAAATGCTGCTGCTAGAGTTTTAACTGGTTCTAGAAAAAGAGATCATATCTCCCCGGTTCTGTCCTCCCTTCATTGGCTTCCCATAGAATTTAGAATCAAGTTTAAAATCCTTCTTCTTACTTTCAAAGCTCTTAATAATCAGGCCCCCCAATATATAAAAGATCTGATATTACCTTACCATCCTAATAGAGCATTACGCTCCCAAAATGCTGGCTTACTTGTGGTGCCCAGAATCTCCAAAAGTACAGTGGGAGGCAGAGCCCTCTGCTACCAAGTTCCTTCTCTCTGGAACCAGTTACCACTCTGGGTCCAGGAGTCAGACTCGGTCTCTGTTTTTAAGGACAGGGTAAAATCATTCTTTTTTAATATAGCTTATGTTTAAGGAGGGATTTTGTGTCTTTTGTCCCCACTTTTGTTCTGTTGTTATTTGATCCATACTGCTGGTTGACCTCCAGTAATGTACTTGGCCCCTTACTGTTATGTTCTTTATGTCTGTCCTCTCCATCCTTCCTATCCCCTCACCCCCAGCCAGTCGCAGCAGATGACTGCCCCTCCCTGAGCCTGGTTCTGCTAGAGGTTTCTTCCTGCCAAATGGGAGTTTTTCCTCTCCACTGTCACTTAGTGCTTGCTCATAGGGGATCGTCTGATTGCTGGGTTTTTCTGAGACTGTGGGGTTTTTCTCTGCACTCTGGCGCCATGAGACAGCCTCTGTTGTGATGTGGTGCAGTATAAATAAAGCTGAATTGAATTGAATTGAATTGAATTATGAGGGAAAGAGGAATGACAACCCACCTGCCTTAATTCCCGGCACCCGATGGTTCCTGCTGCTGAGGTGGGTCCGGACGAGACTCCTCTGCCCACCACCGATGTTGCCCGGGAAAGAGGTGGAGGCCTGGGTCTCTGGTGGCGGAGGTGGGGCGCTGGAGCTTGGGGCTGGTGAGGAGCTGATGGCACAGCAGTCCGGGAACGCCCTCTCGTACATCCAGACCTCGATTCACCGACAGCGTTCCCTCTGATACACTCCCACTGCAGGTCCTCCAAAAGAAAAAACTCTCTCCTGTCCTTCAGCGTGTAGCATGAGTCGAGGGTAATGCTGCACCACCGCCTCTGCCAGGCTTAATTTCCACAAAGCATCCATAGAAGTGAGAGATGTGCGGATGGCAGCGATATAGCCGTTCATTTCCTATAGCGCTGCGCAGAGCTCCCACCCCAAGCCTTGGGAAAACTGTTTCTCGCCTGACATCTCAGCAGGAGAAGGGTGGCACAGAGAAACAGAAAAAGTAATCAAAAGAAGAAATGGCAAACTCAGAGGCTGGTGTCCAGGTGGTCGTGTCCTTCTGTCATGAACGCTCGTTTCACGAACATAATTAGGACACCAGACGCGCTCTGCGTTTGCACATTTATTAACATAAACATAAACACAGACACAAACATAAGATGCAAATACTAAATAAAGAAGTGCATGGCACTGATAACAAAAGCATGAACACAAACGCTGGAGGAGAGTGGGGCTCTACGTCCAGTGGGACACGGAGCCACGGAATGCCTGGCCAGGGGTGGAATCCAACTGGAGCTCGTCCGGAGGCTGTGAAACTCACGGCTGGAAAAAGAGATAAACGTACCTGGATGGAGCACACCAACTCTCCTCGACAGCGGAGCCCCAATACACTCAGAATTCCCCCTGAGGACGGGCATAGCAAGTAGAAGGATACGACAAACCTCAAAGATTAGCCGTGCCCCTATATACAAATATAATTATTGAGGACAGGTGTGGATACATGAGTGGACAAAATAACAGAATGGCAAAACAGGTGTGCAGCTCCAGCCAGTTTGACAGCCGGAAGCTGCACAGCGCTGTCAAACTAAAACACAAACCGGAAATAATAATGATACAAGCACAACAGAAATCTAAAGTGAGAACATACAGTAGCTAAAAATACACAAAGAAACAACAGAAAAGGACTAAACTAGACTAGAGATGGGGCACAGCACCCCCTGTACCCCCGGATCATGACAGCTTCTCACAATAGTTTGCTGGAGTTTTGGCCCATTCCTCCTGACAGAACTGGTGCAACTGAGTCAGGTTTGTAGACTGCCTTGCTTGCACACATCTTTTCAGCTGTGCCCAAAAATTTAGGGATTGAGATCAGGGCTTGGAAGATTCATTTGCACCCAAGCTTTAACTTCCTGGCTGATGTTTTGTTTTGTTTTGGGTTTTTTTTGTTTATTCAGATCCCCATTAGTTGCTACCGTAGTAGCAGCTATTCTTCCTGGGGTCCACACACAAAAATGTAAAAACAATAAAGTCACACATACATTAATACATTGATACAATAATGCTGTTTACAATTTACAGCAAAAAAAAAAAAAATCACAACATTACAGACTAATTAAGTTCTATACCAAACCATAAAATTAACAATTCCAATAGACATGACCCATAAACAATTAACATCATAATTCTTTCCTCATAAGCAACATTCATTGTCTGGTATCATTTGGATACATCAACTGTGAATACAAATATAAAGGTCTTCTAAAGACAACAATATTTCTTAGGAACTGAACCAATGTCAACCTTTCATCCACAGTCAACCATAATAGTCTAGCATGCATTTCCTTAACATGATCTCGTAATGACCATCTGAGCGCTAGGCGAGCTGCTCTGTTTTGAGTGAGCTGGATTTTATTAAGATCTTGTCTTGCGGCATTAAACCAAATAGCTGAACAATAGTCCTGAAAGGAAAGGACCAAAGACTGTAATACTTGTTTTATTGTTCTTTCTGTAAACAGGGTAGCACATTGCCTAATTAAAGAAATCCCTCTACTCATTTTAGCAACAGCGTTATTAATATGGGTTGACCATGGCAATGCTCCATCAACTGTAACTCCTAGCAATTTAATTTCTTTAACTTGTTTAATAGGTACACCTTCTAAGGAAATACACAGTTCCTCATCTGCGCTAAGGGCATACCTGGAACCAAGCAAGAGGGTTTTAGTTTTTTCCAAATTCAGTTTTAGTTTGTTCTCAACAACCCAATGAGAGATCAACATCAGCTCTTCCTGTAGCATTTTTCGCATTTCTTCAATATTGCTTGCAGGTATGTAAATAGTAGTATCATCTGCATACATAACAATGGATGAGCTTTTTAACATACATGGTAAATCATTTGTAAATATAGAATATAATAAGGGCCCCAAACAGCTACCCTGTGGTATACCACACTGTAGAGTTTTAATATCTGACAAGGCACCATTAAACAGAACACACTGTTTTCTAATAGTTAAGTAACTTATCATCTATTCAATGGCTGATGTTTTAAAACCATAAGCAGCTAATTTAATTAACAAATGCTTATGATCTATAAGATCAAAAGCAGCACTAAAGTCAAGCAATATAGTGCCAATAATTAATTTTTTATCAATTTGTTTTAACCAGTCATCAGTTAATTGTGCCAAAGCTGTACATGTTGAATGGCCGACTCTAAATGCATGTTGGAATTCAGAGTTGATGTTGTTCTCAAAAAAATAGCACTGAATCTGTTTAAAAACAACATTCTCCATAAGTTTGCTCAGAACAGGCAAAATGCTAATGGGTCGACTATTTGGTCCTGTAAATGATGCTTTGGTATTTTTTGGTAATGGAGTTACTCTTGCTATTTTCCATATTTGAGGAAAAATACCTTCATTTAAACATAAATTAAAAATATGGCGCAAAGGTTTTGCTACAATCTTGGCTGACATCTGTAATAATTTACTATCCATATTATCATAACCACAAGGTTTATCACATTTCAGAGAAAGAAGAAGCTTTTCCATTTCTTCAACATTTATATTATTATATTCAAATTCACACATTTTTCCCTTCATAATATGTTGTTTAATTAATGTATCAGACAGCTTACCGTTCACTGATAACATCTGATTTCTTAATAAATTCACTTTATCCAAAAATAATTAAAATAATTAGCAATATCTTGAGCTTTAGTAATGAATCCACAATCCAGTTCAATAAAGGATCGAGTTTTCCTTATCTTATCTTTACCCATTAACTCATTAATTACTTTCCATAATTTTTTGCTATCACCCATGTTTATATTAAACATAGTTTGGTAGTATTGTTTTTTCTTTTGTCTATTCATTTTTGTAACTTTATTTCTCAGTGAACGGTAGGCTTGCCAATCAGCCAAATTTCCAGATGAGATAGCAGCTTTTTTTTTTTTTTGTAACTTTGATTTTTATTCATTTTTCATCATACATATTACATTCAGATCACAGTCTCTATATTTAAAAAAAGGAGCTAGAGGAAGAAAAAAAAGAAAAAGGGGGGGGGACAAATGTTGGAGCATCAAGTTTTTAGTTTCCATCTAAAAACTAAAAAGTCTAATCAGAGATTTCTAACTCCTTGGTTCAACACAGAAACTCGTACCTTAAAACAGAAGACTCGTCAATTAGAAAGAAAATGGCGCTCCACTAATTTAGATGAAATCTATTTAGCTTGGAGAAATCATCTTTTAATTTATAAAAAATCTCTTAGAAAAGCTAGAACGAGTTATTACTCTGCATTAATAGAAGAGAACAAGAATATTCCCAGGTTTCTTTTCAGTACTGTAGCCAGGTTGACAAAGAGTCAGGACTCTGTCAATCCTAGCATTCCCTTAGAGCTTACTAGTCAGGACTTTATGAACTTTTTCAATAATAAAATTTCATCCATCAGAGATAAAATCAATCAGATTCTTCCCACAGTTAACTTAAATACCGTAACTACTACAACTCCTTCTATTGATCTCTGTCTTGATGAGTTTACTCCAATCGACCTTTGTGAGTTAGACAAAATAGTTTCCTCATCCAAACCTTCAACTTGTCTTTTAGACCCCATTCCTACCAGGTTATTTAAAGAAGTCTTCCCACTTATTGGTAGCTTTATTCTTCATATAATCAATTCTTCATTAACTTTAGGCCATGTACCGCAGGCTTTTAAAACGGCTGTAATTAAACCCTTACTCACAAAGCCAACGCTAGATCCAGGAGCTTTAGCTAACTATAGACCAATCTCTAATCTCCCTTTCATTTCAAAAATCTTAGAAAGAGTTGTTGCTACACAATTATTTGACCACCTGCAGGGAAATGGTTTACTTGAAGAGTTTCAATCTGGGTTTAGAATCCATCATAGTACTGAAACAGCCTTAGCGAAGGTCACTAACGACCTCCTCATTGCATCTGATAATGGACTAGTTTCTGTACTTGTCCTTTTAGACCTTAGTGCAGCTTTTGATACTATCGATCATAATATTCTACTTGATAGATTAGAACACTATGTTGGACTTAATGGAACTCCGTTGCAATGGTTTAGATCTTATTTATCTGATAGGTTCCAGTTTGTTCATGTAAATAATGAGTTTTCTTTCAACTCAAAGCTTAGTCATGGAGTTCCACAGGGATCTGTGCTAGGCCCTACTCTTTTTAGTTTATATATGCTTCCGTTAGGCAACATTATTAGAAAGCACTGTATACATTTTCATTGTTATGCAGATGACACACAATTATACCTGTCAATGAAGCCAGATGATGGTAATCAATTAGCCAAGTTAGAAGCCTGTCTTAAGGAAATCAAAGCTTGGATGACTTGTAATTTCCTGCTATTAAATTCAGATAAGACTGAAGTCATTCTTGTTGGTCCAAAAAACCTTAGAAATTCCTTTCCAAATCAAACTTTCAGTTTGGATGCGGTTACTCTTTCTCTTAATAGCTCTGTGAGGAACCTTGGAGTTATTTTTGATCAGGATTTGTCCTTCAATTCACATATTAAATTTGTTTCTAAGACTGCCTTCTATCATTTGCGTAATATTGCCAAGATTAGGAGCATCTTGTCTCAGAGTGATGCTGAGAAACTGATCCACGCTTTTGTTAGCTCGAGATTAGATTATTGTAATTCTTTATTATCAGGCTGTCCTAAAACATCTTTAAAAAGTCTTCAGCTGATCCAAAATGCTGCAGCAAGAGTTTTAACAGGTACTAGAAAGAGAGATCATATCTCTCCGGTTCTGGCCTCCCTTCATTGGCTTCCCATAGAGTTTAGAATTAAGTTTAAAATCCTTCTTCTTACTTACAAAGCTCTAAACAATCAGGCTCCTTTTTATTTAAAAGATCTGATACTACCGTATTATCCTAACAGAGCACTACGCTCCCAAAATGCAGGATTACTTGTAATACCTAGAACAGGGGTGTCCAACCATGTGCCATGGAGAGCCAAGACCCTGCAGGTTTTACCTCCAACCAGTGTCTTCAACAGCAGATTTCTGTGAACTTCTTCCCACTGATTGCTGATAAGTGAAAACACCTGCTGAAGAGACTGGGTAGAAGAGAAAACCTGCAGGGTCTTGGCTCTCCATGGCACATGGTTGGACACCCCTGACCTAGAATCTCCAAAAGTACAATGGGAGGCAGAGCCTTCAGTTATCAAGCTCCTCTCCTGTGGAATCAGCTGCCAATCTGGATTCGGGAGTCAGACTCGATCTCTGTTTTTAAGAATAGGGCTAAAACCTACCTTTTTGATATAGCCTACAATTAGGGAGGGATCATGTGTTTCTGAACCCTCCCTTAGTTATGCTGCTAATAGGTTTAGTCAGCCGGGGGACCTCCAGTAATGCACTGGGCCTCACTCCTTTCCTCACTCTCTATGAATTTTTTTTTTTTTTGCTGGTCATTAACATCTGTTTGTTCTCTCCCATAGATTGAGTCCCCATCGTGCTGTTTGCTCTCTACATGTCTGTTCTTTTCTTCTTCTCTATCCCCTCACCCCCCAGCCAGTCGCAGCAGATGACTGCCCCTCCCTGAGCCTGGTTCTGCTGGAGGTTTCTTCCTGTTAAAAGGGAGTTTTTCCTCTCCACCGTCACCAAGTGCTTGCTCACAGGGGATCGCCTGATTGCTGGGGTCTTTCTGCAACTGTGGGGGTTCCCCCCCTACAGTTCATAGTGCTATGAGATGACTGTTGCTGTGAAATGGCGCTATATAAATAAAGTTGAATTGAATTGAATTGAATTGAATTGAATTGAATCTCTTAATTCTTCTGGTTTTTCCAGTGTCTTTGGTTATTCTTTCAGTTTCTGTCTCGTTGTTGCACTTTGTAGTGTGTCCATTTCCACCATTTTTTTTCATATTGTCCTTCTTGCATTCTTTGTCGATATGTTAGTTTTTCCATTAAACGTATATCCTCAACAATGTCAGTCCATTGCTCTTGGTCAGGAAGAACTTCTGATCGCCATTTTGTTGTGATTGTTTTTTATATGCAATCAGCAAGATTTTAACTAGATATCTGTCCTCAGCCTGTATTACATTGTCTCTTTTAAGATCACTTAAATGCATCAAGTTACAGTTCATTGGTATATTATATCCTAATATCCTTTGTATTGTCACATGTATAGATTTCCAGAATGATGAGATTTTGCAGCATTTCCAAAACATATGTGAGTGGTCTGCATTTTGAGCCCCACAGCCCCTCCAGCATATAGATTGGGTATTTGTATATTTTCTTTGAATCTGTGGTGTAATGAAATAGCGAATCAGGTTTTTCCATCCAAATTCCCTCCATGTCCTTGAACTTGTTGATGTGTGTTGTGTTTTCCATATTTCTGGCCAGTTTTCTTCTGTTATGTTTAAATTTAGCTCTTTCTCCCATTTCTCCTTTATATAGTTACTTGAATGTTTGTTTGCCGTAAGTTTCTGATATAGCTTTGAAATAATTCTTATTTTATTTCCTGCATACGAGCTTAAAATGAATTGTATAATCTCGCTCACATCTGTGTGGCGGTTATGCCTAATCTTCCTCATATAATAATCTCTCATCTGCAGATATCTGAAGAATTCAGATTTTTCTAGTTTAAATTTTCTTCTCATGTTTACAAAACTCCCGAAATCTTTTTTTCCCATATTACCCCATGCTGTGATTCCCTTGTTCACCAGATTTTTGTATCCCCCATCTTGCTTTGCTGGTTCAAACTGACTGTCAAATGCTACCCATTTCAATAGTTTTATGTCCTCCTTTATATTATACTTTTGTACTATTTTATACCACAGTTCCAAAGTAAATTTAGTGATTGGGTCTATTTGTTTGATTTGCTTATATGCATCCTTATCTCCTATTATGCTTTGTACTGGGAGTCCCTCAATTTCCTTTTCCATTTCTTTCCATTTTGCCTCATATCCTCCGTCGCACCAACATATGATATATCTTATTTGTGCTGAGTAGTAATATTCCTTTAGACTCGGTAGACCCATGCCTCCTTTCTCTTTTGGTAATTGGAGAGTTTTATATTTCACTCTTGGTTTTTTACCTCCCCAAACAAATCTCGATATCATCCTGTCCCACTTTGAGAACTGGGCACCAGGAATCTCTGTTGGTAGAGCCTGGAAGAGGTAAAGCAGTCTAGGTTGTATGCTGATTTTGACTGTCTTAATTTTTGAATTCAGATCCATATTTAAGATTGACCATCTATCAATATCTTTTTTTATTTCTTGTTCTAACCTATCATAGTTTGCTTTATAGATTTTGCTTAAATCTTTAGGTATGTTCACTCCAAGGTATTTTATTTCTTTTTGTTTCTAGTTTAGTTTGATCTTATCAGTTATCTGGTTTAAAGGGTTATAGTGGAATGTCAGTATTTGTGTTTTTGTTATGTTTATCTTGTATCCTGATAATTTTCCAAAATTTTCTATCAAGTCCATCATTTCCATTATTGATTCATCTGGTTGTTCAAGGTAAACTATAATATCATCTGCAAATAGCCCAATTTTGTGTTCCGCTCCCTTTATTGTTACACCTTTTAATTTCTTATTTTGTCGCATCGCTTGAGCCAGTGGCTCTATGAACAAAGCAAACAAGGTGGGCAATAGGCAGCATCCCTGCCTAGTTGATCTTTGTATATTTACTTTGTCTGTTAAGCTACCGTTTATCTTGATTCTTGCCACAGGTTTTTGATACAGTGTCTTTATGCATTGTACTGTTTTTTCGTTAAATCCAAAGCGTTCCAGCACATTATATAGGAACATCCAATTAACCCTATCAAATGCTTTTTCTCGTCTAAACTCATTATTACTGCGCTTTTCTTTTCTTTATGTATTTGATTAATTATATGTCTAGTTCTCCTGCTATTATCATGTGTTTGGCGTCCCTCTATGAAACCAGTTTGATCATCCTCTATCAATTCCGTCAAGAATGTCTTTATTCGTTTACAGATAATTGTTGTATATATTTTATAATCCACATTTAATAAAGAGATTGGCCTATAGTTTCTGCATTGTTCCCTATCTTTCCCCGGCTTTAAAATAACTGAAATAATGGCTTCGTTCCATGATGGAGGTATTTTGTTGTTGTTTAATGTCCAATTAAATGACTTTAGGAGCTGTGGCGTGAGTTCTTCTATAAACAGTTTATAAAACTCAGAAGGGTATCCATCACTACCTGGTGATTTACCGTTTTTAAGTGACTTAATCACATCTTTAGTCTCTTGTGTTGTTATTTCTGCTGTTACCTTTTCATTTTGTTGGTTTCCTATTGATGGCAAGTCCAATGTGCATAGAAATTTTTTAATATCCTTAACATTTGTCTCTTCAGGTTGCGAGTATAGTTCTTGATAGAATTTATGGAATATTTCTTCGATGTTTTCTGGGGTAACTGTGGTTTTATTTGTGATGGGGTCCTTAATCTTATATACATTATTCACTGTTTATTGTTTTCTTAACCATTTTGCCAGCAGTTTTGTGGCCTTTGGCCCCGTTTCATAATAGTTTTGTTTTAAATATCTATTTTTCCTTTCAATTTCATCTATTTGTATTTCTTTTATCTTTATTTTTTCTTCCTTAATTTCTTGATATATTTTTGGGTCATTTGTGCTTTGATGTTTATGTTCTAATTCCCTCACTCTCTCACTTCTTTGTTCATATGATTCCAGTTTAGACCTTTTTTGCTTTTCCTGATTCAACAATTAATTTACCTCTTAACACGGCTTTTAGTGCACCCCATAGTATTGTTGGGTCCACTTCTCCATTATCATTCTCCTCGATATACTCATTTACGTTTATCTTTATTCTTTCTTTCATTTTCTCATCATTTAATAGTCCTACATTAAGTTTCCATGTTGTTTGTCGTTTTCTATTGTTTAAATATATTTCCATGTATATAGGATTATGATCTGATATTTCTGCCCCTCCAATCCGACAATTTCTCACCCTGTGTCTGTCACCTTCATTCATAAGGAAGTAATCTATTCTAGAGTGTACTTTATGGACTGCTGAATAATGTGTATAGTCTTTTTCGAGTGGGTGCAGGTCCCTCCATATGTCTACCATACCCATTTCTGCCAGTGAGGTTCTTATGAACTTTGTTACATGTTTTTTTGTCTTCTTAACACTTGTTGTGTCAACTTCATGATCCATGATGGCATTTAAGTCTCCTCCACAAATTAGGACTCCTTCACTGTGTGTTGCTATGAGATCAAACAGATGTTGAAAAAACCCTTGTCACTTTCTGGTGGGGCATAGATGTTCACTAATGTGATCTGCATACCATCTATTCTTCCCTTTATTATTACATATCTGCCTTCTTTATCCTGGATTTCTTGTTCACATTCAAATTGTATTTTATTTGAAATTAGTATCATAACCCCCCCTTTAGTTCCTCCCTTAAATGAACTGTAGTAGGAGTTCTTATAGCCAAATCTCTATAGTTTCTCATGTTCTGTCTTGTTCAAATGTGTCTCTTGCATAAATATAATTTCGGCTTTTTCCTTCTTGAATTTTCTTATTATTCTTTCCCTTTTAACAGGTGAGTTCAGACCATTCACGTTTAATGTCATTATCTTAAGATTTTTAACCATATTCATGTTTTTCCATTTTTTTAACTTGTGCTCCTACCCCTTTAACAACAAAACTAACACATATATGTACAAAAACACATTAACGAATCTCGACCTCCGTACTTTGGGCCTTTCTTCTGCCCACTGGTCCCTGTTGGTGGGTGGAGGGATTGTCCTCACCGAGTGAGGGGCCCTCCCTAGACTTCTAATTACTATCAAAGTAATAGTCATTAGTCTAGAAATGTCCAACAAAAATCATTTAAACCTCTCCTAGCCGTTTGTTTCTCTTTTACCTTGTCTTCTTGGCCTTCATTTCTTCTGTGTCTTTCTTAATCTTTGTTATAATCTAGGCTTTCCGTTGAAAGCCTTGCAGTTTTTCCTGGGCTCGGTGCACCACGTCCGTCTCCCGCCCTCTGCTGTTCACTCGCCTCCACTCCAGCTGTCGCGATGCGTTCCGTGCCACCGCTGCTCCAGCCGCTTCCTCCGGTACGCTCACCACAAAGCCTCGCTCCGTCATGTCCCGCGCTGCCTCTCTGGCCGTGCTGTAGGTTTTCACGCCGTCCTCCCAATGAATTCTCATCTTCGTTAGCGGCGTTTGGAATCTAATTTTTTTCTCTTTCAGCGTTTTTTTAATGTTGGCATATTTCTTTCGCTGCTGCACAATTTCTGTCGGGTAGTCATGGTCAAAGAATATCTGTTTGTCACCGACTCGTATCTTTTTTTTCCACGCTTGTGTCAGGATTCTTTCCTTTACGTCGTATTTTAGAAAGTTTACCACAACTGCCCTCGGTGTAGAGTTTGAATTCGGGTTCTGTGCCAAGGCTCTGTGCGCTCGTTGGATCTGCAGGTCTGTTTCATCGGGAAGCTCAAGCTCTTTTTTTAAGAATTGATCCATGAATTTCATCATTGAGTTGCCTTCAATGCCCTCCGGAATCCCGAAGATGCGTATGTTGCTCCGCCTGGACCTGCTCTCCAGGTCGGTTATTTTTTCCTGCATCTTCTGTGTTTGTGCCGTCAGGGTCTGCAGCCACTCGCTTGCCTCGGTCTTCCAGTCTTCCAATTCTGATATTCGAGTCTGTGCTTCTACCATGCACGCCCGTTGAGTGCGCAGCTCCTCCATGTTTTCAGCTAGCTTGCGTTCCATTTCTTTTCGGAGGCCCAAAATTTCCTCCTTCATCTCTTTTTTCAGTTCTTTCTTGTCGCTTGAAGTCTTTTATGTCTTTACTTATATTGGCGAAGCCAGTGTTCATAACATCGAGTTTGGCATCCTCCATTTTCTCTGTTGTAGTCACCTCGTTTTTTTTTGGCCTCGTGTTCAGCGATTTCTCCAGCGTTGTTGGAGAGGGATTCTTTAGTTTTATCCTGCTTTTGTCAGTGTGCCCAGCTTCTTCGTGTTTTCATCCCTTGGTTTATTGATCCATTTATGTCGAGTTGGCCATTTACCAAAGATTTTTAATCCGACTAGGGAGAGCTCTCTGTTTAAGCGTTATGTCTCTCCGCCATCTTCCCGGAAGTCGATGGCAGCTTTTTTAAGTTGCTCTGTCTTCATCATACTGCTGTGGAACTCCATATCAATCCAAGAAGCTTTTTTACATCTAACTGTTAGCTTTCTAACTGGGGCGTGTTTATCACAAATAAGGAGGAACAATTTCATGAATAACTGTAAAGCATCTTCAGGTTAGTTAATTTCTCCATATTATCCCATTTCACCTTATTTATGTCTTCCATAAATTCTTTATTGCAAAAGTTTTTATAAGTTCTTTTGTATATCACTTTTGGTCCAATTTTAGGAACATTTATTTTCCTCACAAATGCAATGATACTATGGACATTAAAGCCAGAATGTACAGAGATACCCCTTGAACATAAATCCAAATAGTTGGTAAAAAATAAGATCTATACAGGTTGAGGATGACGTTCCTGAGCTACACATATTAATCCTTGTTGGTGCATGCATTATCTGTAATAAATTACATACAACAGCCATATCACTCAACTTTTCTTCATTACACAAGTATCAGAGAACCAATCAATATTAAGATAAGATAAGCCTTTATTAGTCCCATAATGGGGAAATTCCAGGATTGCAACAGCACAGGGACAGCAACACTCAGAACAATAATTTAGAAGATAAGAAAAATAAGAGCAGTGAATATACAAATGTACACATACAGTATATACTGTATATAAATATATATACACAGTGCGGAGCATTGTAGCTAGATGCAATAAATAGCATAACCGTCTACTTTGTTATCCTACATAGTATGAATATGTGCCCATACATATTGTCACCCTCCGTAGTGACTGATATTGTCCTAGTTGTATACTGGAGAGGGCCATTTGTGTAAGTCTGTTGCGTCTTTTGCATTCAATACTATTAGGTCGTCACGTTTTTGTTTTGTTTTGTTTTTTTTTTGCTATCTCTGCGAGCAGCCCTGCTTAGGTTATAAAGTCTGACAGCCGTAGGTAGGAAGGACCTGCGAAACCTTTCGGTCGCATACCTAGGGTGATGTAGTCTACTGCTAAATGAGCTCCTCAGTGCGTTCAGTATGTCCTGCATAGGGTGGGACTTGGACTCCAGCAGAGATGACAGTTCTCACAAACTGTGGCCGGTTTGTGAGGTAGTCCAGGATCCATGATGGCAGGTGCTGATCCACCCCTGCGCACAACAGCTTGTCCCTCAGGATCATCGGTTGGATGGTTTGAAAGCACTGGAGAAGTCAAAGAACATGATCCTTACCGCGTTCCCAGGCTTCTCCAGGTGGTACAGGGAACGGTGAAGGAGGAAGATCACTGCATCCTCCACCCCAGTGCCATGCTGGTAGGCGAACTGGAGTGTATCCATCGCTGGTCCCACCAGGGGGCGGAGGTGAGCAAGGAGCAGTCTCTCCAGGGTCTTCATCATGTGAGACGTTAGGGCCACTGGTCTGTAGCTGTTCAGGCCTCTGGGGTGGGAAGTCTTTCGTACAGGTACCACACAAGATGTTTTCCACAACTTTGGTACCCTCCCCAGCTTCAGGCTCAGGTTGAAGATGTGCTCCACAATCCCACACAGCTGGTCTGCACAGTACTTGAGGAGCTTCGCGCTGATGCCGTCCGGTCCTGAGGCCTTCCTCACCTTGATCTTCCTCAGCTCCATCCTCACCTGGGTCTTAGTGAGGGTCAGGTTGGGGGGCTGTGTGCTGGGAGTGGGAGAGTGTTGGTGGAGTGGGGTGTGGACAGCAGGTCTCGATGACTTTAGAGGCGGCAGTGGTTGGTGTGCAGGCGGGGGGGGGGGGGGGGGGGGGGGTTGGTCAAGCCTATTAAAAAACAGGTTCAGATTGTTTTCCCACTCCCTGCCCCCCGTCCCCCGTGGCCTGGGAGGAGGTATTCTGGAGCCCAGAGATGGTTTTGAGAGTTTTTATTAAAATCGCCAACAAAAAAACTTCTCTGTCCATATCGGTCACTGTCTGTAACATTACACATATTGCTTCAAGGTACTCCATTTTAGAATTTGGAGGCCTATAACAACACCCAGCTAGCACTGGCTTCAGATGAGGTAAATGGACTTGCAGCCACAGCGCCTCTACACCTGGGACATTTAAATCTTGTCTTATTTTTACTGGTATGTGTTCTTGAATGTAGAATGCCACACCTCCTCCATATTTATTTCTATCCTGTCTATACATGTTATACCCACAAATTGCCACTTCTTCATCTTCTACAGTAGAATCTAGTCTTGAGATGTTACCTCAATATTTCCACATAATGTTCTTTACTCATGATGCAATCTATTTTGTGAAGTGTTTAGTCTGATTTAATGTCAGACAGTAAGAAAAAAAAGGTTATGTGTCTTTTTATACAGTGTATGTAAACTTCTGGTTTCAACTGTATATTGTAATGTTTGCAAAAACCATTTAAACTATAAACATGCCGCAAACATTTGTTTCTAATCATCAGCCTCCTGTCCCTTTTTGGCCTTTTTCTGACAGCTAAATCCTTCATTTGGACTTATTCATTTCACTTTGCAGTAACAACACTTTAATTACATATATTTTTAAAAGCACCGATCCATAGGGGATAAACGAACTTCATGACATTTTTTTAAAAGTGCATAATGTTTTCATATAACTCATAAAAAACAAGAAGCTTCGAGATAAAAAGAAATGGCACATAATTTGAGAAATACTGAACCCTTCACAGACGAAACCTGTGACTCTGACCCAGCCGTCCACCCCAACATCCTCCTGAGATTTTACTTCATTTTCATATTGTTGGGATACATCCCCGTTTTATTTGATCGGCTTATCATTATTGGTATGACTAATAATGTAGACACAGTAACACAGATATGTAGTTTAAACAATTGACCAGTGATATTTGATTTGATCAATAAAAAAGTTACGTTTGTGACTGCTGTGGAAATATCAGTCACTCACAATAACTCCTTCATAAATGTCACAATAAGTGTTGCTTGGTTCCACTTATATATCAGTCCAATAAGAAGATTCTTATACCATTTTCAAAAATTAGCATATCTCTAACTTTAGAGCAGAGAAAAGAATTTCATCTTCCAGTGACTTTCTTTTAAGTGCAGATTTATCTGACCTACCAGTTTAGAAAATTACCCTGTCTCTCGCCCAAAAATGCTGGGATAGGCTCCAGCCCCCCGCGGCCCGAAAAGGATTAAGCGGAAGAAGATGAATGAATGAATGAATGAATGAATGCTTGATAATGCTCCCCTTCTGTAACCTTTTGTTGAACCCTGCAATCTGAGTCTTTGATCCTACTTCCTTTTGTCTGTTAACATTACGTGCAAAGCCAACCCCATCAACGGGTCGTCACAACCCGATTTTCTAGTTCCTCAGCCACTTGCACGGCCACACCTGGCCTGTCAAACCACTAATGCAATGGCACATCATTTGAATGACAATGAATTGCATTATGCACCCAAGGGATAATGACATGTTGGGGATCTGAGCAATCAGCTGTTTTTCTAGAAAACTGCAATGATTAAAGCTCCCATTGATGGCACTTTTTCCACATGTTGATAGACAGGTCCCACAGATCTTAATGAAATGTCAGTGACATACTTTGATCAAATTGCCTGTGATAATGTAGCATCATTGGGAATCTTCTGAAGCCTTCCTTAGAATGCTGCTTTTCAGTGCATGTCTCTTTAAATGCTTATGAATCCCAGTTAACCCCACCCTAGTGTTAGCTGGCTAGCTTCTAGCTTAGCTAGCTAACACAACCTGAGACAACTAATGTAAATTTGTCTAAAGAATTATTGAAATAAAGGCTTACTGGCGGACAGGGGTGTGTGGTTTCAGTGGTAGATAGGATGTGACAGGTCCCTGGAGTGCAATAAGCACAGAAATATTAGTGAATGAGTGAATGGGAAAGAATCAAGATTCAAAGATTTTATTTGTCAATACTACTATATGTACAGGACATACAGTAGAATTGCAATGGCGTTTCTCTCTCTCTTCAGTGGTGTGCACAATATAAAAAAGAAAAGAAAAAAGGAATAAGGCTGGAAAAACAATAACAGCAGTCTATGTACAGTAATGTAACCCATAGTTCACATGGTGACAAAAGATAGACCCAGACCTCCCATAGTGCAAATAATGATAAACTGTAGCCACACATGTGCCTCATTAATGCCTTACAGTGTACTCCACATCTTGTCTATTGAACATCTTGTCTATTGAAGATTGAACAGAGTGCAGAGTTCCCTTGGAGATAACAGGGAGCTGTGAAAACGTAATTCTTTGTGTGCTGAGAGACTGCTTGGAAGAGCCTTTGTGGGCCAAAGTCTGTGAGGGGGGATGCTAAAGGATTTAAGAAGAAATGCATTGTTACTTGTGATGTAAATGAATGTGACTTGTGAACTGTGGGGGCCTGGGGTATATATGGAGCGAGTTTTTCTGAGTTGTTCTCTTTCTACTTTGAGATGTTGGTGAATGTGTAATAAAGCTGCCTTGAGACAAACCTGCCTCATCAATTGCACATTCCCACACTGGTGACCCAAGACGTAGCATGCAGCAAGAGGAGAATTCCCCGGGGCCAGCCTCGTCAGGAGCCCCCAGCCAAGCGAATGCCGCTACGGTCCAGCTACCAGACTTTTGGCAGAACAATCCGGGCTCCTGGTTCCACTCAGTTCAGGCACAGTTCAACCTCCGGGGGATATCGGTAGATGACACAAAATTCTACCATGTGGTCGCAAAACTTGATAACCACACAGTTCAGCATGTGGAGAGCCTTCTGGAGCAGCCGCCAGCCAGCGACAAATACGGCGCGTTGAAGGCTGCACTCATCCAGCACTTCACTCTTTCGGTTGAGGAGAGGGCAGAGAGACTCCTGGCGCTGACCGAGTTGGGAGATGGCACGCCCGTTGACCTGATGGAGAAGATGTTGAGGTTGAAAGGCTCGGACGATGACCACTTCATCTTTACCCCCCTCTTCCTCAGGACCCTACCGTCAGCGACGAGAGCGACCCTGGCCAGTTCACCGTTGTTGGCCCAGCGGGACTACCGCGCGCTGGCCACGGCTGCAGCAGCGGAACTCGGCGCGACAGCCGGAGATGGCAGGGGGCCAGGGGCAGCGGTAGCAGAGCCACCGACGACGGCGGCGGCGGGGGCCAGGGAACGCGGAGGAGACACCCTTTGTTTCTACCACCGCCACTTCACAGAGAGGGCACGCAAATGTATACCACCGTGCCAGTTCAAGCGTTCGGGAAACGCCAAGACCGGGGGTCGGTAGCAGCCGCGGCCCTCGGGGAGGAGAACAAGCTGCTCTACTTGTTGGACGCACGCTCGGGGAGGCATTTCCTCGTGGACACAGGCTCCCAGTTGAGTTTCATCACACCTTCCTACGCGGACAGGCTGGCAGGTTCCAGAGGTCCCGGAGTGGCAGCAGCGAACGGCTCGGAGATTAAGACCTTTGGTGAGAGGACTCTACTTCTGTCTCTACACGGCCGTACATTTGAGTGGACTTTTGTTATAGTAGCAGTGAATTTCAATATGTTGGGGGCTGATTTTTTGTGCTCACATGGTTTGTTGGTTGATCTCGCTAACAGGCGCCTGATTAACAGAAATCAGTTTAAAAAGAGGTATAAGCACCATTTGTTGAAAGGATATATGTTAGAAGGGTAGAATTTATATGTACGATTCATTATGTTCACTCTGGGACATTATGGGACACTGTGGAATGGTGGGTGGGACAGCACTGTGTGTATCTGTGTCGTTTGAGACTGGTTTTGAAATATAGACTTCATTGTATGTTAGAATGGACAGGTGTTAATGTTGATCTGTAAAAAATACAGTAAATTGTTTACTTGGGGTATTAAAGGTAGTAATTTGTATAAAATTCACATGGGTGTATCGATGGAAAAGAGGAGTTGGAATTAATAAGTGTTCACTTCTTCCTTCTCCCTTTCGAACAGTGTATACTGTAACTTTATTGCATTTGCTATTTGCTTGTTTTTTGTTATATTTTTTGTGTTCGAAATTAATGCATTTTCTTTTGATTCTATTCCCTGTACAGCGCGAGTGGCCCCGCCAACAGCACAAGCCAACGTCACAGCTGCAAGCGGTAAGTTCCACACACTGCTCACTCAGTTCCCAGCACTCACGGTCCCTACATTTTCGGCAACCGTCGCTAAACACGGGGTGGAACATTTTATTACCACTACCGGACCGCCTGTTTTTGCAAAAGCTCGGCGCTTGGACGCAGCTAAACTGGCCATAGCGCGCGAGGAGTTCGCCAACCTGGAGAGGCTGGGCATCATCAGGCGTTCGAACAGCCCATGGGCTTCCCCGCTACACATGGTCCCGAAGGCTGACGGCTCGTGGCGACCTTGCGGGGATTTCCGCAGGTTAAACAACGCCACAGCGCATGATCGCTACCCAATCCTGCATATCCAAGATTTTTCCGTCCATTTGGCGGGGGCGCGTGTTTTTTCTAAGATAGATTTGGTCCACGGTTACCACCAAGTCCCAGTGCGCGCTGAGGACATACCCAAAACAGCGGTAATAACTCCATTTGGCCTATTCGAGTTTTTGCGCATGCCATTCGGGCTTAAAGGGGCTGCACAGACGTTCCAACGCATGATGGACGCGGTGCTGTGCGATCTCCCTTTTGTGTTCGTCTACTTGGACGATATTTTGGTAGCCAGCGCATCCGAAGACGAACACGAAAACCACCTAGCGACAGTTTTCCTGAGGTTGGGAGATCACGGGTTAAAGCGTACCTGTGGTGGTCGTGAAAAAAAAGATATTATATTGAGCCCCTGTCTCGCGTTCTAGTTCAAGTTTAAGTTCAAGTTCAAAGCAACGTGATATAAATCCATTGCTGATGTGCTGGTTCAGCTATGTCAGCAAAACATGGGTGCAGCCATACTAGGGCTACATGGCCTGCCAGGACGCTTCCTGTGACGTAGTAGCGTGGATACCACGATCTGGATCAATATTGGCTGAGCCTGGAGTGCCCGGATGAGCAGTGGCTTTCGGGATATTCAAATTCAAATTCAAACGTTTATTTCAAACTCAGGGTTCATATTAAATGCAGAACTAAAACGAGTAGAAAATAAATAAATAAATGCTTAAATTCAGCGGGTCGTCTTGTCTGATCTGAGCTCGTAACAGCCGCCAGACGGCAGATGATTCTACAGAGCAGCAGACACTCGGCGCTCTTGTAACAACAAAAACATACAATGCGATATGGATATCGCAACATGGCGGAATGTAAAGCCTTTGGATGTCTCAATAATAAGCGAAAAAACAAAGGTAAACACTTCTTTTGTGTACCCAAACCCAGCTCACCTTGTCAGAAGATCATAGCGGAAAAGTGCAATCTCGGAACAGGGCGCAGACGAATCCTTTCAGACGAAATTGCGTTGTGTGTGAGGACCACTTCGTCACTTTCACCCTCAGAAGACCTTTCTGGCTCAAACCTGTAGCCATGTTGGACGAATTCTTCCTCAGAGTCCGACAATTCAGCCATAATAGAATAAAAACACTCACAACAGCACCCTAGTCACTCATACAGACGGAGTATTGACTTTTCAGTATCAACGTAATGACGTCACATCCGCATGTGTCATGGCTGCGCGCAGAGTTTTCATTGACTGGCCATGCCTGCGGTCGTATTTGCATATTTCTCTGGTGGTATATGGTTGGCAATAATTATTTAACCAAATAACAAATACTTTGCCTAATGTTTTCAAGTTGAATGCGTTTAGACGACCACCACAGGTACCCTTTAATAATCAACCCAGCGAAGTGTCAGTTCGGGGTGGCGCAGATTGATTTTTTAGGACACCGCTTATCCCCCGAAGGAGCGGTTCCGCTTCCTGACAAAGTGCGCGCGGTAGCAAATTTCCCCTGGCCGCAGACGGTCAGGGCGTTACAGGAGTTTTTGGGAATGGTGAATTTTTATAACTGTTTCCTCCCCCGTGCAGCGCAACTCATGCAACCGCTTTATGCCGCGCTCAAAAAACAGAAACCCGCGAATAAGGTCGAGTGGTCCCCAGAGCGGGAGCGAGCGTTCTCGGAGGTAAAATCAGCCTTGGCAAATGCTGCATTGTTGGCACACCCAGACCCAACGGCCCGCATAGCGCTCACTACTGATGCGTCAGATGTGGCCATAGGGGTGGTTGTGGAGCAGCATGTAGCCGGGGTTTGGCAGCCCCTCACCTTTTTCAGCAGGACCTTGCGCGATAGTGAACGTAAATACAGCGCGTTCGACAGGGAGCTGCTGGCTCTCCATTTGGCCATCCGCCACTTTCAGTTCTGGCTGGAAGGACGCTGTTTCACCGCGTTCGTCGACCACAAGCCGCTAACATTCGCGATGGCCAAGGTTTCCGAACCGTGGTCAGGCCGGCACCAGAGACAGCTGGCTGCGATCTCAGAGTTTACCACTGATATTCAGCCTGTGGCGGGCAAACTGAATGTAATGGCAGATTGCCTCTCGCGCGCCGTGGCAGCCCCAGTCAGCATAGGAATAGATTACGCAGCCATGGCCGCGGAGCAGGTTAGTGACGCGGATGTGCGCGCGCTCCAGTCTGGACCAACAGGGTTAAGGCTGGAGAACAGGGTGCTGCAAGACGGTATGCCCCCCCCTAATCTGCAATGTCTCCACTGGACGACCGCATCCAGTAGTACCGGCCGCGTGGCGCCGCCGCGTTTTTGACTCGATTCCTTCTTTGGCGCACCCGGGAGTGCGCGCGTCGGTCAAAATGGTTGGAGAGAAATTTGTGTGGCCGAACCTTCGCAAGCAAGTTAAAGAGTGGGCAGCAGCCTGCACGGCGTGTCAACGAGCCAAAGTACACAGGCACACGAGAGCTCCCTTGGAGCTCACATCCCGGCCAAGAGGTTCGATCACGTTCATGTGGACCTTGTGGGCCCCCTTCCGCCGTCACAAGGGTGCACACACCTTCTGACAATGGTGGACCGCACCACGCGCTGGCCTGAAGTGGTTCCGCTGGCGTCAACCACGGCCTAGGAGGTGGCGCGCGCGTTTTTAACAGCATGGGTGGCGCGTTTCGGAGTCCCGTCGGACATTACGTCCGACGGAGGCCCTCAATTTGTGTCCGAACTTTGGTTGACAATGGCCCGCAACCTGGGTGTCACAATTCACTGCACAACCGCGTACAATCCGCAAGCTAATGGGTTATGCGAACGTTTTCATAGGTCATTGAAGGCGGCTCTCAGAGCGTCACTGACGGATGCAAATTGGGTAGACAAGCTACTGTGGATTTTATTGGGGTTGCGTTCTGCGCCTAAAGAGGACTTAGAAGCCTCCCCGGCTGAGCTCGTTTTTGCGCAACCACTTCGGCTGCCCAGGGAGTTTCTCCCAGATAACCCTGCGCCGGACAGCTCCCCATCTCAGCTGTTGCAGAGTAGCATAGAATCAAGCACGCTGCCCGGCCCCGTTCACCACAGTTTTCCGCACGTTTTTGTGCCTAAAACTTTGAAAAATGCAGAGTTTGTTTTTGTCAGACACGATGCACATCGACCACCACTGCGACCACCTTATGATGGACCGTTCAGAGTGTTGGAAACAGGGGACAAGCATTTTTTGCTAGATTTGGGGAGTAGGAAAGAAAAGTTGGCATAAACAGACTCAAACCAGCTTTTGTGGTGGCGGATGAGCAAGTAATGTTGGCAAGGGCCCCGCGGCGAGGAAGACCCCCACGGGAGGCTTCACAGAGTAATGTTTCCCCTGAACACCCGCAGGGACTGACAAAAGGTTTTCACCCCCAGATGGCAGCTCCGCAGCATGACAGCGCCGCGGAGACGTTGAATCCTGGTTACAGCAGATACGGCAGGAGACTGAAGCCTAAACAGCATGTGGACTGATGTGTATTGATTCTGTCACGGCATGCATACTGTTATTCTCTTGTTCATTCTAAAATGTTTGGGGGGGGGGGGGGGTTGTGTAGCCACACATGTGCCTCATTAATGCCTTACAGTGTACTCCACATCTTAGACTGAACAGAGTGCAGAGTTCCCTTGGAGATAACAGGAAGCTGTGAAAACGTAATTCTTTGTGTGCTGAGAGACTGCTTGGAAGAGCCTTTGTGGGCCAAAGTCTGTGAGGGGGGATGCTAAAGGATTTAAGAAGAAATGCATTGTTACTTGTGATGTAAATGAATGTGACTTGTGAACTGTGGGGGCCTGGGGTATATATGGAGCGAGTTTTTCTGAGTTGTTCTCTTTCTACTTTGAGATGTTGGTGAATGTGTAATAAAGCTGCCTTGAGACAAACCTGCCTCATCAATTGCACATTCCCACAAAACGATTAACAATGATGAAACCCAACCATCCATCTTCTTCCGCTTAATCCTTTTTGGGTGGTGGGGGGCTGGAACCTATCTCAGTATCTTGAATGAGTGAATGGGAAAGAATCAAGATTCAAAGATTTTATTTATCAATACTACTATACGTACAGGACATACAGTAGAATTGCAATGGCGTTTCTCTCTCTCTTCAGTGGTGTGCACAATATAAAAAAGAAAAGAAAAAAGGAATAAGGCTGGAAAAACAACAACAGCAGTCTTTGTACAGTAATGTAACCCATAGTTCACATGGTGACAAAAGATAGACCCAGAACTCCCATGGTGCAAATAATGATAAACGATTAACAATGATGAAACCCAACCATCCATCTTCTTCCGCTTAATCCTTTTTGGGTGGTGGGGGGCTGGAGCCTATCTCAGCATCTTTGGGCGAGAGGCAGGGTACACCCTGGACAGATCACCAGTCCATTGCAGGGCCAACACAGAGAGACAGACAACCATTCAATCTCACAGTCATACCTAAGGACAATTTAGAATCCCCAGTTTGATGCCAATTAACCTAACTTGCATGTTTTTGGCATGTGGGAGGAAACCGGAGAAATCCCGGAGTAAACCCACGCAGACATGGGGAGAACATGCAAACTCCACTCAGATCACTGTTGGTCGGGGGCTGGTATCGAACCCAGGATCCCCCGGCCAAGGGTGAGTTACTGTGCTGCTGCAGTGCTAACCACTCCAACACCGCGCTGCCCGATGATGAAACCCAGCAGTCTTATTTACAGAAAAGTAGAGATGTCATACCCGTAGTTCCAAGTTCAATGCGGTAGTGTAGGTGCAGACAGTGATAGATAGGACTGCACATAATCAGTATTGCAATGACAGACAGACAGCAGCAGATATGGGATTTGTGCAAATGGTTGCAGTAAAGTGCAGAGACATACAGTATAGCAGCAAATGCATTACTGTTGGTGTGCCAGTCTTTCTGTGCTAACAGCTGAGGTAGATATTGTGCGGGTGAGTGCGTTATGGTCCGGGTGGGGTGGCGGGGTCGATAGAGTTCAGGGTCCTGATGGCCTCATGAACAAAGCTGTTGTGGAGCAGGCCCAGAGGCTCCAGTGCCTTTTCCTCGAGGGCAGGGGGCTGAAGAGGGAGTGTGAGGGGTGGGAGGTGTCGCCTGCAATGTTGATGGCTCTGTGGATGAGGCGGGTGAGGTCGATGTCCGAGAGGGATGGGGGGGCAGAGGGGCACCGATGATTTTGCTGGCTGCTTTCACTGTGCACTGTAGTGTCTTCCGGCAGGAGGCGGTGCAGCTTCCATACCACACTGTGATGCAGCTGGTGAGGATGCTCTTAATGGTGCCTTGGTAGAATAAGCACATGATGCGGGGTGGGACTCATGCTGTCTTCAGTTTGCGGAGGAAATGGAGGTAAGTTTGGGCCTTCTTGCCCAGTGATGTGGTGTTGTCAGACCAGGAGAGGTCCTCAGAGATGTGCACCCACAGGAACTTGGTGCTTCTCACCCTCTCCACAGCTGCTCCATAGATGATCAGAGGGGGATGCTGTGTGTGTCCCCTCCTGAAGTCGACTATAATCTCCTTGGTTTTTCCCACGTTCAGGAAGAGGTTATTGTCTTTACACCACTGGACCAGTTGGCTCACCTCATTTCTGTAGTTGGCCTCCTCTTTGTTGGTGATGAGGCCCACCACCATTGTTTCATCCACAAACTTGATGATGTGGTTGGTGTTGTAGGCTTGTACACAGTCATGGGTGAGCAGGGTGAAGAGCAGCGGGCTAAGCATGCACCCTTGTGAGGCCCCTGTACTCAGTGTGATGGTCTGGGAGGTGTTGTTGCCAACCTGCACGTTCTGTGGCCTCCCTGTGTCCAGCAACTAGTTACAGAGAGAGGTTTTGAGTCCCAAGTGTCTAAGTTTTTGTATCAGGTGCTGGGGGATGATTGTGTTGAATGCTTAACTGAAGTCCAAGAACAGCATTCGCACGTAGGAGTTCTTTGAGTCCAGATGGAGAGCAGCAGCGATGGCATCTTCTGTGGATCCATTTGACCTGTATGGAAACTGAGATGGGTTGCGGGAGGGAGGGAGGATGGACTTGATGTTCTGCATGACCAGCCGCTTGAAGCACTTCGTTATGATGGGGGTCAGTGCTACGGGCGGGTAATCGTTGTAGCTGGATGGGATAGGCTTCTTTGGGACTGGTATTATGGTGGCAGTTTTGAAACATGTGGGGACAACAGCTTGAGTCAGGGAGATGTTGAATATGTCAGCCAGGACATTCTTGAGCTCCTCTGCACAGTCCTTCAGGACACGACCCGGTATGTTGCCTGGTCCAGCTGCCTTTCATGGGTTGATCCTGCAGAGGGTCCTCTTCACGCTAGCTGGATCCAGACTTAAGGCCTGCTCGTCTGGAGGAGGAGTGGTCTTCTGTGCTGATGTGTTGTTTTTTGCTTCAAAGCGGCTGAAGAAGTCATTTAGATTGTTGAGCAAAGTGGTGTCACTCGCACAGGTCTGAGGTGGAGGTTTGTAGTTGGTGAGGGTCTGTATGCCATGCCAGAGGGAACGTGCATCTCTGGTGTTGCTGAAGTGGCCGGATATTTTCTTGCTGTACTTTTGTTTTGCTTCGCTGATGCCACAGGACAGATTGGTCCTAGTTGTTGTTAGTCCTACACTGTTGCCAGCCCTGAAGGCTGCATCCCGAGCCTTCAGGAGCCTGTGGACCTCTGCTGTCATCCATGGCATTTGGTTGGCATGAACAGTGATAGTTTTGCAGTAAGTAACATCATCAATGCATTTAGCTATGCATGCTATATCTACCTCAGTGTACTCCTCTAGGTTTGTGTGTCCATTGTGAGTGGCTGTGTGCTTGAAAGTATCCCAATCTCTAGTGCTGAAGCGGTCTTTCAGAGCATCAGCGGCCCCCTCTTGCCACACACATACCTGCTTTTTTGTTGGTCTGATTGTTTTCACTCTGGGTTTGAATGCCGGCCTTAACAGGATGGTGACATGATCAAAGAGACCAAGGGGGGAAAGGGGGGAGGCTCTATATGCTTTCTTGTGAGTTGTGTACACCAGGTCTAGCACATTGTCTCCTCTTATTGGAAAGTCTACATGTTGGTGTAGGTTTGGTCGGAAGGCCTTTAAATCTGTATGGTTGAAGTCTCCTGCTGTGATGAGGAATCCGTCTGGATGCGCTGTTTGTGTCTCACTGATGGCCTGACAGAGTTCTTTTAGTGCTTTGCTCATTTCACCGGTGCCAGTGAGCGGGGCAAACACGGCAATTAGTAGGAAAGATGAAAATTCTCTCAGGATGTAAAAGGGTCACCACTTGATGATAATAAACTCCACCAATGGAGAACAGTGTTTGTGTACAACAGTTGCATCTCTGCACCAGGCGTCACTGATGTAGACACCCCCCCACGGGCTTTCCCTCTTTCCGTGAACACTCTGTCACTGCAGTAGCATTTTAGCCCTGCTAATTGTATGGCATAGTCCAGTATATTGTCATTTATCCACATTTCTGTAAAGATAAAAAAACAGCAGAATGAGGGAAGGAAGTCTGTGTGGGCTAGCAGTTAGCTTCATTTGGATTCCTCCACGTTTACCTTTCTTTTGTCAGCGCTCGCACCATCTACCGTGTCGCCATCTGGGATGAGACACTGGTGCTAGCCGCCTTTTGTCCCAGTCAACAGGCAGTTAGTGATATATATATGGTCAAATGTTGGTAGATGAACAAGGATTCCAGTGGGGGTGGAAAGAATTTATAGTAAATAGTGATCAAAGCAAGCTGCAGTCAGACAATTAAGTTAATGAAAGGAAGCCAACTTGCCAAGCTAATGGTAGTTTGATCTACAATCACAGCAAAAATATGACAAAATAAGCCAGAATGATGCATAATTTATTATCAACTATGGATTAGTAAACCATGCTTAATAAGCTAACTTCATAGCACTCGGCTTTGAAGTTAACACCTTGGGCTCAGAACCTTTGTGCAGGTTCTATCACAGCCAACAGCACGGTGATGGGTTGTAACTTAAGACTGGATCATTTGTTAGTTATGTAGGAAAAAGCAAACTGCGGGACAATTTGCAGTCACCACTTGATATATTTCCTTTTTTAAAGATCTGTTCAACATTTTTAAAAGCTCTTTCGCACATGCAACAATTAATTTTGTTTGATGGCACCTACCAAAGATGTAATATTTTGGTATGTTTATTTGTGTGTATTGACAGTATTACTCAGAGAAAGGCATAGGAGCATAGAGTGATGTCTACTCCAAATCAGCTGGGTTTTCCTAAAATGCACTGTGTTGTCTGTATATGATAACCCATCTTAAAAGAAAAAGGAAATATAAATTCCCTAATCCTGTGCTTACAAATGACAAACTGCCTACTAGACAGTTTTATTGAGTCAGCTATTAATAAAATCAAAGCGGTTAAAAATACTGTAAGTCATATTTAAGATCCTTGCATACCAAGTATTACTTCTTACCCAAGACGTTCATGAAAGAAAGCAATCCTGTCTCCTCACATGTTTGACCCCCAATCTCACTCTTTGTTTGGCTGCTGTTGTTATGCAGTTTTCTTAATCTTATTATCTAAGAGACCCCTTGTTGTGATGTGGAGCACGGTTGGGATCCGTGCTCATGTTCCTTTGTTATTCTGATTATTTTCTGCATTTCCCCACTTCTGTTTAGTGTTTAATATGTATGGTGTTATCTGAATTTGCTCTTTGTGTCATGAATGCTCCTCAGGGGCAGAGTTACGAGACCCACGCGCTGGACTGTGAGCTTGTGATATTTATTACAAAAAACAACAAACATAAAGTCCAACAAGGTGCTCTTAACACAAAACACAAACGGGAGGAAAAACTTACGAGAATTACATGCGGTCTAATCATCATTTGACAGTGGCAAATGCAAATGCAAATCACTTCCCTTAAATAGGGATCAAAACCCCTCACACAATCAACAACCGGTGTGAGAATCTGAACGGGCAGGAGAAGGCAAAGACACAGCTGGGAATAATGAGGAAGTCATCAGGGCTGCCAGCTGGCAGGGCACGCCCATGCTGGGTAAACCACAGAAATGACAGCTGTTAACCCTGAGAGAAAAAACATGATTAAATACAAACATAATAATGTGACAGAAAAAATGGAAACAGGCAAACTTAAAAATGGAATAAACAGACTATAATGAACGTACACAGGAAAATAAATCAGACTAAGGGTACAAGGTAACTCAAAGATGACAACACAGTGTAAATATGGGGGAAAAAAGGAAGACAGTCTGAGCCCCGGGAAATCCCTCCGCGCTCAGAACGTGACACTTTCTGTTTTGAGTTGTCTGGTTATTGTATCTTAGTTTGGTCATTATAATCTTGTTTATTATTATTATTAAGATAAGATAAGATAAGATAAGATAAGCCTTTATTAGTCCCACAATGGGGAAATTCCAGGATTGCAACAGCACAGGGATAGCAACACGCAGAGCAATAATTAAGAAGATACGGAAGATATAAATAAGAGCAGTGGATATACATACATACACATCAATATATAAATATATATACAAAGTGCGGAGCATTGTAGCGAGATGGAATAAACAGCTTAACCGTCTACTTAGTTATCCTACATAGTATGAATATGTACCCATACATATTGTCACCCTCCGTAGCGACCGATTCCATCCTAGTTGTATATACTGGAGGGGACCATTGTGTAAGTCTATTGCGTCTTTTGCATTCAGTACTATTAGGTTGTCACGTTTTTTTGCTATCTCTGCGAGCAGCCCTGCTTAGGTTATACAGTCTGACTGCCGTAGGTAGGAAGGACCTGCGAAACCTCTCGGTTGCGCACCTAGGATGATGTAGTCTGCTGCTAAATCAACTCCTCAGTGCGTTCAGTATGTCCTGCATAGGGTGGGACTCGGACTCCAGCAGAGATGACAGTTTAGCCACCATCCTTCTCTCTCCTATCTCCTCCACTGGGTCAGGGCGCTGCCCCAGGGCAGAGCTAGCTTTCTTGATCAGTTTGTTCAGTCTCTTCCTATCGGCTGCTGTAATGTCACTGCCCCAGCAGACCACTCCAAAAGTGATGGCAGATGCCACCACCGTGTCGTAGAATGTCTTCAGCAGCGCCCCTTGTACACCAAAAGACCTGAGTCTCCTCAGTAGGAACAGCCTGCGCTGTCCCTTCTTGTAGAGTGCGTCGGTATTGTGTGACCAGTCTAGTTTATTGTTCAGATGAACACCAAGGTACTTGTGGGATGTCACCATCTCGATGTCTGTTCCCTGTATGTTTACTGGTGCTGTGAGGGGTTGTCCTTGCCTGCGGCAGTCCACCACCAGCTCCTTAGTTTTCCTCACGTTGATCTGGAGGCAGTTCCTATGGCACCAGTCCACAAAGTCCTGGATAAGTCCTCTGTACTCAGCTTCATCTCCGATGGAGATGAGGCCGACGATTGCAGAGTCGTCAGAGAACTTCTCTAGATGGCAGTGTGTTGTGTTGTGTGAGAAGTCCGCAGTATAAAGGGTAAACAGGAAGGGAGCCAAAACCATTCCCTGGGGGGCCCCGGTGCTACCGATGATCGTGTCGGACACACAGTCCCGGGTTCTCACAAACTGTGGCCGGTTAGTGAGGTAGTCCAGGATCCATGATGACAGGTGCTGGTCCACCCCTGCGCACAGCAGCTTGTCCTTCAGGATCATCGGTTGGATGGTGTTGAAAGCACTGGAGAAGTCAAAGAACATGATCCTCACTGCATTCCCGGGCTTCTCCAGGTGGGACAGAGAACGGTGAAGGAGGAAGATCACTGCATCCTCCACCCCAATGCCATGCTGGTAGGCGAACTGGAGTGGATCCATCGCTGGTCCCACCAGGTGGCGGAGGTGAGCAAGGAGCAGTCTCTCCAGGGTCTTCATCATGTGGGACGTCAGGGCCACTGGTCTGTAGCTGTTCAGGTCTTTGGGGCGGGAGGTCTTTGGTACAGGTACCACAAAAGATGTTTTCCACAACTGTGGTACCCTCCCCAGCTTCAGGCTCAGGTTGAAGATGAGCTCCACAATCCCACACAGCTGATCTGCACAGGACTTGAGGAGCGTTGCGCTGATGCCGTCCGGTCCCGACGCCTTCCTCGCCTTGATCTTTTTCAGCTCAGTCCTCACCTGGGTCTTAGTGAGGGTCATGTTGGGGGGCTGTGTGTTGGGAGTGGGGGGGTGTTGGTGGAGTGGGGTGTGGACAGCAGGACTCGATGTCTTTAGAGGCAGCAGTGGTTGTTGTGCAGTCGGGGGGGAAGGTGGTTGGTCAAACCTCTTAAAAAACAGGTTCATTGTTATATTATTATTATTATTATTATTATTATTATTATTATTATTATTATTATTATTATATCCTGGTATTTGGACTTGAGCCTATTCTCGCCTCAGCCTGTTGTTTCCTGTTTAAGTAGTGGTATTTATTATCTCCAGCACCTGTAGTATTTCTTGTTTGTATTTTATCTTGTCCGAGCCTTGATGGATTATTATTATTTGACCCTGGTGTCTTATCTCATTCTGTATTTATATTCTCGTGTGCTTTCATTGTGATAGCATGTTTTGTTTACTTTCTCCTTAGCTCAAGTTTGCGGGCTGTCACAGCTGTCAGGAGGTCAGCTCATTATTCCTCGCTCGTTACCAACACCTGTTACCGTTTGTTTCTATTTCTTCTTGCCTTATTTAAGCCCCGCTGCCCCGCTGTTCAGGGCGGTGTCATTTCGTGTTTAGACAGGAATCCCTTGTCTATTCTCATCCCCTTTACCAGTGTGTGTTTGACGCTGTTCTTCTCATTTTTTCCTCACGTCTCTTCCCCGGGTTGGCTGGCATTTCCACTCACCTTAGTCTCTGTGCTATTCAGCCAACCCGTTCTCATCCTGCTGTGTAAGTTTGCTCCACAGTTATATTTTTGTGTTTTTATTAAAATGTTTGCAAACTCACAGCCACCATTTGGGTTTGTTTCTGCCCCTGCTGGGCCAGTTTATGACAAAATGACACTGCCAGTTTGGACCTAGCAGCTGTGAGTTTGCTTTTCTTTTCATCTGTTTTTTGTGTTTCCGGAGGGAGAGTGGACTGTGTTATGCCTGCATATCGGAGCTCAGCCAACAGAAGGAGGTTGGCAGCCAGTAGCCCCAGCGTAGATAAACTTTGGGGGGCTCAGTTCATTCAGGATTTCATCACAGAAGTTCTCGCCTCCTGCACTTCGGAGGAAGCCCTGGAGAATGTGGAGACAGCGGCCGGGATACTGGAGGTGCATCCCGGTCTGAAGAATTACTCCAAGTACACAGAGCTTCTTACAACCATCTCCACCCTCCAGATGACATTTTGCGGGCTGGTAAAAAAATTCCCCACTATCTGTACCTGTGCCAATGAAAAGGTGT
Source organism: Pholidichthys leucotaenia (assembly GCA_020510985.1). Taxonomy (NCBI): domain Eukaryota; kingdom Metazoa; phylum Chordata; class Actinopteri; order Cichliformes; family Pholidichthyidae; genus Pholidichthys; species Pholidichthys leucotaenia. The sequence continues at coordinate 171,418,869 of CM035846.1, forward strand.
CCCCTGGTACAGACGTCTTCTGCCTCTCGCCGTTCACCAGCCCCAAGACGCCGCCCTCCAGAGTCAACCTCCACTCTTCCGTGAGTCCCGTCTGTACCTGAGCCAATGAAAGGGATCCCCTGGTGCAGACACCTCCAGCCTCTCACCGCAACCCAGCTACTGTTATGAATGCCTCTTTCAGGACAGAAATAAGGCATACCTCTCTGATCAGGCGGAGAAAAAAACAGCTGGCTAGGAGATGGAGGAATTTCTCTGGATCACAATGGGAACCTCGGGGCGTGTTCACCTGGTGGTTCTCCCCCTTCCACTTTGGGACAGCCGTGTCATGGGGAGGAGAAGGGTTCTGTGCCAGGCGACGGCGTCTTCGGGCTGGGGATGAGCCAATCGCCAAATCAGGAAAACGTCGCTGCTGACCGAAGACGGTGGTTAGCAGCTCGACGAACTCAGGATAATTGTTCAGACCGGGATGTGCCTCCACAATCCTGACAGCTACCACCACGTGCTTTAGAACCTTGTCCAGATTGCAGGAAGCAAGAGCTTCAGCCATGTGGTCCCTGATGAATTCAGCTGCCCACTGTTCATCTTTGCTGGGAACCTCGGCTGCCCTCCTCCTACGGCGTGCTGGGGAACGGCTTTCTGGAGATGGCAACCCGGGAGCTGGAGCCTAGCAGGAACCTAATAATGAACCGAGGAATGGGAGTGCTTCACCATCAGTCCCGGGTAAGGCTTCCTAGCAGACTTCTTTGCCAACTCACGGTTCTTTTGCTAAAGCGCCAATAACTCAGACATCCTCTCCCTGCCCTCAGCATGCTCAGCAAGGCGAGGATGATGCTTCACAGCCGTCTCCACGAGATCCAAGTACCATAACGCATCTTTGGGTGAGGAATATTGACGGGCTATGGGCAGGAGGTCATCTATTTCCATAAGAACGTGGCAGAGCTCAAAACCCAGGCTCATAGGATACCACTTGCAAAAAAAACACCATAACTCCCAAAAAAACGCTGGCACCCCAAAAAGGAAAAAATTAGAGCCAAAAAACAAACTCACTGTGACTGGCACCCACTTTGGCTGTGACCTACTGTTATGAATGCCCCTATCGGGGCAGAAATAAGGCACCAATTTCCAGCAGTGAGTTTGCTTATTTATTAAAGAAAAGGGAACAAAGGAACGTGCCATGATGGGCAGAATACAAACAACTATAAACACAACCTCGAAGGGTGACAACCGAACAAATACAAAAGCTGCAAAAACCATGAGAGGTTACTTACAAACAACAAGAGAGTCCAAAGTCCAAAAGTTGAAAGAAGACTGGAATCAGGGGTAGGGGATTCCAGCCTGAGTAGGGTGAGGTCGCAGCGAGGACTAACCTCGTCAGCGAGCTTAAATAGTGAGCCAAAAGTCCAATAACAAACCAGTGTGATGTCAAAGTAATTACTAAACACAAACAGCTGTGACAGACCACGAGCAGACTTGACAGGCGGAAGTCCTGCCGTGGCGCTGTCAAAATAAAAGCACAAATAATCCCCATAATAAACGAGACTAAATAAACAGACAGAAAATGGGGAAAATAATAAGTGACTCGAGCATGGAACAGACCCGCGCTCAGGATCACTACAGCTGCATCCTGCTGGAAGAACTCCTCCACTTCACAACCAGCAGCTCCTCTTTCATCGCATCAGAGAATTACTGCAGCAGCTTCCTCTTCATTCTCAAATTTCTCTTCATCAGCTGTTCCGTCAGCTCCCTCCTCGTCTGTTGCTGCTGTTTCCCTCTCTTCCACGGCATTGGCACCCGCTGCTGAGCATCCTGCCGTTTCATCCCCAGTTTCGCCCGTCATCATGCCAGCAGGACCGGCTCCTCCATGTTCCACATTGGTGCCCTCGCCCTCAGCTGATTCCTCATTGGAGTTCCCCAGGATGACTTCTGGAGCAGCAGAGCAGGCCAGGCAAGTACCTTTTTCTCTTTTTACACCTATGGGGGAGGGGTGTTGCTTGGTATTAGATGGAGGTTCACAGTGGCAGTCACCCATCACTGCTGAGCCTCCGTCCCCTGCTTTTGCTGCCATTTTGCCTAATACGGACTTTATGTCTGGCTGTGCTTCTCCATCTCTGTCTGAGGTGCATGCCATTGCTCCAGCCTCCAGCCTCCACTGGTTCCCGCCTGCACCTGAGCTGACAATAGAGCATCCACTGGTGCAGCCATCCTCAGCTGCTCGCCTATCATCAGCTTCGCCTTTGTCTCCCGAGCAGTGTTCCTCACCTCCTCACCAAGTGATCTCTGCAGACACTAAGAGGGATTCTCCTGGTTCTTCTGCAGCAGTAACCACCACAGCACAGGAATTAAGGCAAGTAGCTTTTCATTCTATTATACTTGAAGATGAAATGCCTTGCCTTATTCCAGGTGGGGATGGGGGGGGGGGGGGGGCTCAGCAGCTGCCATACACTTTGGCTGAGCTCTCACCACCTGCTGCTGCATCCATCCATGTGTCCTCACCTACTTCTCATGTGTCCTCCTCTGGGTTTCCTGTGTGTTCACCTGTCCTGAGGAGGAGATGCGGATAATAGAGGGGTCTGCTGTTCCGGAGACTCCTGTTTTGGTCCCACAGCCACATCCTGGATGGGAGAGGAATGCCCCCTGTATCCCAAAGCCTGAGCCGACGACTGAGTGTCTTCTGGTTTCAGCATCGCAGGACCCGGCGTCATCGGTGAGATGATCCCCAGCATCAGCTGCCACGTCTGGGGTTCCACTTACTTCAGCCACCCCCTCTGGATGCCCGCCAGCGTCAGCCACCACGTCTGAGGTTCCGCTAATGGCACCTGCCATCATGCCTGCTGTTTGGGTCGCCGCAACAGAGTTGCTGGAGTCCTGAACAGCGGTGGAGCCTGAGTCTAGGCAAGTACTCTGTTCTGTTCCTACATTATCAGTTGTACAGAAATCTTGTCTTGCTCATGGCAGGGAGAATCAGTTGCAGATGCCCTCTGCTCCTGAATTTTTCTTGCCGGGCTCCACTGCTACCAGTAATTGTATTCTGGTGTCTATCTCTTCCTCCCCGTCTGAGGGAGCCATGTCAGGAATGGAAGCCCAGATGAACGGATTTGAGATGTCTCAGCCTGATTCGCTGGAGTCCTGGATGGCGGTGGAGCTCGAGTTAAGGCAAGTCCTCTTTTTTGCTTTCGCACTGTCAATTTTAGATAGGTCTTGCTTTGCTCTTGATGAGGAGAACCAGTTGCAGCCGCCAACTGCCTCTGAGTTTTCCTCATCGAGCTCCACTGCTGCCGGTGATTCTGATCCGGTGTTTGTTTCTTCTCTCCTGTCTGAGTCCTCATCTGGTTTCATCTATGGTCATCAGTCCACTGTGTTTGGGTTTGTTGATGGTATTCAGCTTTTGCCTGAAGTCACCGAGGGTCATCTGTCTCCGCCTGAGGTCACCGTGGGTCCTCCTTCTCCACCTGAGGTCACCGTGGGTCTTCCTTCTCCGCTTGAGGTCGCCATGGGACCTCTTTCTCTGCCTGAGGTCGCCGAGGATCATCCGTCTTCGCCTGAGGTCGCCGAGGGTCATCCGTCTTCGCCTGAGGTTGCCGAGGGTCATTCGTCTTCGCCTGGTTTCCTCACTGGTCAGTCATCTCCATCGTCTGGTTTCCTCGCTGATCGGCCGCCTTCGCCGTTGGGGTTTGCCGCTGGTCAGCAGTCTTCATCAGGTGTCAGTGCTCCTCAGCTATGGGCTCACATGATCTACGCCTCAGCCCCTGCAGTCCTCAAGGAACACATTTTCCAGCTGCTATCTCCAGGAAGGGATGCATTGTGCTCTGCAGTCCAATGGTTCAGGGACGCTGGGAGGCCACCCAACAGATCGTGTTCTCTGGTCTGTTGGTGGTGGAATGCTGGGAGACCACCTGATGGACTGTGTCTTCTGCTTGGGTGGCTCAGGGACTCTGGGATGCCACCCGATACAGTTCAGCTCTTGATCTGGTGGTCAAGAGCAGGACTCTAGCAGACCACCTGAACTGCCTTACCTTTTCCGAACGGTGGTCCTAGGTTTTCAGTTGGCCACCCAATCTGTCTAGGGTTGTGGGTCCTTTGAGCAAGTGTTTTGTTCTGTCCCACCTAGCCTTGTTTCCCACACCGCCCTCCCTGGTATGGTGATTTTTCTTTTCTTTTTTTTGGGGGGGGGGGGTGTTGGTGTGTTTTCTTTTTCTTTGGGGTGTCTGGAATTCACCCCTTAGACGGGGGCTCTGTCATGATGCGGAGCATGGTTGGGAAACTGTGCTCACGCTCTTTGTTATTCTGATTATTTTCTGTATTTCCCCACTTCTGTTTAGTATTTAATATGTATGATGTTATCTGAGTTTGCTTTTTGTTTCTGTTTTGAGTTGTCTGGTTATTGTATCTTAGTTTGGTCATTATAATCTTGTTTTATTATTATTATTATTATTCTTCTTATTATTATTATTATTATTATTATTATTATTATATCCTGGTATTTGGACTTGAGCCTATTCTTGCCTCCGCCTGTTGGTCCCCGTTTAAGTAGTGGTATTTATTATCTCCAGCACCTGTAGTATTTCTTGTTTGTATTTTATCTTGTCTGGGCCTTGATGGATTGTTATTATTTGACCCTGGTGTCTTATCTCATTTTGTATTTGTATTCGCCTGTGCTTTAATTGTGACAGCATGTTTTGTTTACTTTCTCCTTAGCTCAAGTTTGCGGGCTGTCACAGCTGTCAGGAGGTCAGCTCATTATTCCTTGCTCGTTACCCACACCTGTTACAGTTTGCTTCCATTTCTCCTTGCCTTATTTAAGCCCCACCGCCCCACTGTTCAGGGCAGTGTCATTCTGTGTTAATGGGAATCCCTTGTCTAGTCTCATCCTCTTTGCCACCGTGTGTTCCACGCTATTCTTTTTGTTTTCTACTCACGTCTCTTCCCCGGGTTGGCTGGCGTTTCCACTCACCTTAGTCTCCATGCTTTTCAGCCAACCCGTTCTCATCCTACTGTGTAAGTTTGTTACTCAGTTATATTTTTGTGTTTTTATTAAAACATTTGCAAACTCACAGCCAGCATTTGAGTCTTCATTCCTGCCCCTGCCAGGCCAGTTTATGACGTCCTGGTGTTATCTGTTTAACAGTAGCATGCAAAGCCCACCCCATCAACAGGTGGTTGTCCCTCTCCTGTCTTTTTTGTTACTTGTTTTGTACCCGTAGGTAGATTTGTTTTGCAGTCTGGTGACAAGCCACCAGCTGCCGGTCGCTGCGTGCGCAAGCGCCCCGTATCCCTGACCTGCATGTTTTTGGCATGTGGGAGGAAACCGGAGAAATCCCGGAGTAAACCCATGCAACACTGGGAGAACATGCAAACTCCACACAGATCACTGTTGGTCGGGGGCAGGGATCGAACCCACGATCTCATGATCCCCGCGATCCCCCGGCCGAGGGTAAACTGTGCTGCCACAGTGCTAACCACTGCGCCACCGTGCAGTGGTTAGCACGTGTCTATTTGCACGGTGCACGTGCACCGTGTCTATTTGTTTTGGTATGCAAAAGATAAGATAATCCTTTATTAGTCCCACAGCAGGGATACTTACAACATTGTAGTAGCAAATAGATGGGAATAGCAGCACTCAGAACAATAATAAATAATGAAATATGTTTTAAAAACCCCAGTATATACATAGTGCAAGAAGTTAAAAAGGTAAAATAGTTTTTACAGTTACAAAAATAAGTGAAATAGTATTCACACAACTAGTAAGCAGTTAACCTATTCAGCAATATACATATACAGTATATACATATATATATATATATATATATATATATATATATATATGTATATATATATATATATATATTGCTGAAAAGGTATATTGTGGAGAGCGTGAAAAGATGAGGCTGAGTTTATTTCTCAAATCAGATTTATTCACGTATCTCCAACATCCTCCAAACAGAAAAGAGGAAGCATCCCCCTATGTCTGTCCCTTTTATACCCAGGACATCAAAGCACAGAGTCACATTGTCTTTTAATCCCAAGACACAATACTTCTTCTTCCAGGTCTTCTCCCCACCACCTAAAGTCACTGGTGGTCAGGAAATCCCTCAAGGCCCTCTCTTTGCATAGCAAAGATCACATTTCGCATCCTCCTGTTATCTCTAGGAGGCTCCGTCCTATTGTTCATTCTGAGACGTGAAGCAACAGTAATATACATATGAAGTCTATGAAACCCCTTATGTGTCCCACATGACCCCCCCCCCCCCCCAAACGTCTAAGATGGAACAATATAACACAGTCTGCATATCATGATAAAATCACAACATCAGTCCACATGCTGCTTGGGCTTCAATCTTCTTCCGAACTTGCTGTAAGCGGGCTTTACCACTCCCGCGGCGCCATCCTGCTGCGGAGCTGCTATCTGAGGATGAGAACTGTTAGTCAATCCCTATGGGAGCTCTGGGGAATGCTCCCTAGGGGGTCTGCCGCGCCGAGGAGCCCTCGCCAACTGCACAGCTTTGTCAACCATCACAAAAGCGGGTTTGAGCCTGTTTATGCCAATCATTTCCTTTCTGCCTCCCAAATCTAGCAAAAAGTGCTTATCTCCTGTTTCCAGCACTCTAAACTGGAGGAAGAAGCCCCCCAGGATGCAGCTAGCCACCAGGGCTGCTCGGAGAGGCGCTCCGGCCACCGGCAGAGTGAAGAGGCCTCGCCGTCACAGGCCCGTGGCTCTGAGAGAGATCCGTCGCTACCAGAAATCCACGGAGCTGCTCATCCGTAAGCTGCCCGTCCAGCGCCTGGTGAGGGAGATCGCTCAGGACTTCAAGACCGTCCTGCGTTTCCTGAGCTTCGCCGTCATGGCTCTGCAGGAGACCAGCGAGGCCCACCTGGTGGTCTCTTCTTCGCTAAGGGGGTCACCATCATGCCCAAAGACTTCCAGCTGGCCCGCCGCATCTGCGGAGAGAGAGCTTAGGCTTTCTGCTGCACATTCACCAACCAACCATAATGCTCTGCACTGTGTGTCTATATATATACATTTATAGTAATATGGACATATGTTTACTAGATGTTGTTTTTTCTTGCCTTCTGATTGTTGCTCTGAGTGTTGCTATCCCTGTGCTGTTGCAATCCTGGAATTTCCCCATTGTGGGACTAATAAAGGCTTATCTTATCTTATCTTATCTTAAACGGTCCATCATAAGGCGGTCGCAAGGTTGGGCGATGGGCATCATGTCTGACAAAAACAAACTCCGCATTTTTTAAAGCCTTAGGCACAAAAACGCGTGGAAAACTGTGATGAACAGGGCCAGGAAGCGTGCTCGATCCTGTGTCGCTCTGCAACTGCTGAGCAAGGGAGCACTCTGGCGCAGGGTTATCTGGGAGAAACTCCCCGGGCAGCCGGAGTGGCTGTGCAAAAACTAACTCCGCTGGGGAGGCTTTTAAATCCTCTTTAGGTGCAGAACGCAACCCCAACAAAACCCATGGTAGCCTGTCCACCCAATTTGCATCCATAAGCGACGCTCTGAGGGCTGCTTTCAATGACCTATGGAAACGTTCGCATAAACCATTAGCCTGCGGGTTGTACGCGGTAGTGCGGTGGATCGTTACCCCCAGGCTGCGGGCCATCGCTAACCAAAGCTCGGAAACAAATTGAGGACCTCTGTCGGATGTAATGTCCGACGGAACTCCAAAACGCGCTACCCATGCCGTTAAAAACGCGCGCGCCACCTCTTCGGCTGTGGTTGATGCCAGTGGGACCACTTCAGGCCAACGTGTGGTGCGGTCCACCATTGTCAGAAGGTGTGTGCACCCCTGTGACGGCGGGAGGGGGACTATGAGGTCGACATGCACATGATTGAACCTCTTAGCCGGGATGTGAAACGGCTCCAAGGGGGCTCTAGTGTGTTTGTGTATTTTGGCTCGCTGGCAAGCCATGCAGGCTGCTGCCCACTCTTTAATTTGCTTGCGCAGGCTCGGTCATACAAATTTCTCTCCTACCATTTTGACCGACGCGCGCACCCCCGGGTGCGCCAGAGAATGAATCGAGTCAAAAACGCGGCGGCGCCACGCGGCCGGCACCACCGGACGCGGTTGTCCCGTGGAGACATCACAGATTAGGGGAGGCATACCACCTTGCAGCACCCTGTTCTCCAGCCTTAACCCTGTTGGTCCAGACTGGAGCGCGCACACGTCCACGTCGCTAACCTGATCCGCGGCCATGGCTGCATAATCTATCCCCACGCGGACTGGGGCCGCACGCACCTCCGCACCGCTAGCCTGCTCCGCAGCCATGGCTGCATAATCTACCCCTACGCAGACTGGAGTAGTTACGGCGTGCGAGAGACAGTCTGCCACTACATTTAGTTTACCCGCTACGTGTTGAATATCGGTAGTAAACTCGGAGATTGCAGCCAGCTGCCTCTGCTGCCGGCCTGATCACGGTTCTGAAACCTTGGCCATTGCGAAAATCAGCGGCTTGTGGTCGACGAACGCAGTGAAACGGCGTTCTTCCAGCCAGAACTGGAAGTGGCGAATGGCCAAGTGGAGCGCTAACAGCTCCCTGTCGAACGCGCTGTATTTTTGCTCGGTATCGTGCAAAGTCCTGCTGAAAAAAGCGAGCGGCTGCCAAGCCCCGGCAACCTGCTGCTCCACAACCGCCCCTATGGCCACATCTGACGCGTCAGTAGTGAGCGCTATGTGGGCCGTTGGGTCTGGGTGTGCCAACAACGCAGCGTTTGCCAAGGCTGTTTTGACCTCCGAGAATGCGCGCTCCCGCTCCGGAGACCATTCGATTTTATTTGTGGGTTTTTGTTTTTTAAGCGCGGCATACAGTGGTTGCATGAGCTGCGCTGCGCGGGGGAGGATATGGTTATAAAAATTTACCATTCCCAAAAACTCCTGTAATGCTTTGACCGTTTGTGGCTGGGGAAAATTTGTTACTGCGCGCACTTTGTCCGGCAGGGGAACCGCTCCCTCTGGAGAGATGCGGTGCCCCAAAAAATCAATCTGCGTCACCCCGAACTGACACTTCGCTGGGTTGATTATTAACCCGTGCTCTCCCAACCTCCGGAAAACTGCCGTGAGGTGGTTTTCGTGTTCCTCTTCGGACGCGCTGGCTACCAAAATGTCGTCCAGGTAGACAAACACGAAGGGGAGATCGCGCAACACCGCGTCCATCATACGTTGGAACGTCTGCGCTGCGCCTTTAAGCCCAAACGGCATGCACAAAAACTCAAAAAGGCCAAACGGCGTTATTACCGCTGTTCTGGGTATGTCCTCAGCGCGTACTGGGACTTGATGGTACCCGCGGACCAAGTCTATCTTAGAAAAAATGCGCGCCCCCGCCAGATGAATGGAAAAATCTTGGATATGTGGGATTGGGTAGCGGTCGTGTGCCATAGAGTTGTTTAACCTGCGGAAATCTCCGCAAGGATGCCACGAGCTGTCAGCTTTAGGGACCATGTGCAGCGGGGAAGCCCATGGGCTTTTCGAACGTCTGATGATGCCCAACTTTCCAAGGTTGGCGAACTCCTCGCGCGCTATGGTCAGTTTAGCTGCATCCAAGCGCCGAGCTTTTGCAAAAACGGGAGGACCGGTGGTAGTAATAAAATGTTCCACCCCGTGTTTAGCGACGGCTGCTGAAAATGTGGGAACCGTGAGTGCTGGAAACTGAGTGAGAAGTGTGTGGAACTTACCCCTTGCCGTTGCGACGTGGGCTTGTGCTGTGGGCGGGGTCACTCGGGCTGCACAGGGAATAGAGTAAAAAGAAAATGCATTAACCAGGCGCCTATTAGCAAGATCAACCAACAACCCATGTGAGCACAGAAAATCAGCCCCTAACATGTTGAAGCTCACCGCGGCTATAACAAAAGTCCACTCAAATGTGCGGCCGTGTAGGGACAGAAGCAGCGTACTCTCACCGAAGGTCTTAATCCTCGAGCCGTTCGCTGCTGATGCCCCGTGACTCCCGGGGCCTGCCAGCCGGTCAGCATAGGATGGCATGATGAAACTCACTTGGGAGCCTGTGTCCACGAGGAATTGCTTCCCCGAACGCGCGTCTGTCAAGTAGAGCAGCTTGTTCTGTTCCCCCAGGGCCACGGCTGCTACCGACCCCCGGCTCTGGCGTTTCTCGAGCTCTTGAACTGGCACGGTGGTACATACCTGCGTGCCCTCTCTGCAAAGCGGCGATGGTAGAAACAGAGGTCCTCTCCTCCGCGATGTTTGGCCTTCACCGCCGCCTCTGGCCCCCTGCCATCTCCGGCCATCGCATCGAGTCCTGTCGCTGCTGCGGTGGCCGCACACTGTCTGCTGGCGTTGAGAATCCGCTGTGCCTCCTGGGCCAGCGCACGGAAGTCCCGCTGGGCCAACAACGGTGAACCGGCCAGGGTTGCTCTCGTGGCCGACTGTAGGGTTCTCAGGAAAATGTGGGTGAAGAGGAAATCGTCGCCGTCTGAGCCCCTCAGCCTCAGCATGTCCTCCATCAGGTCGACGGGTGTGCTATCTCCCAAGTCGTTCAGGGCCAGGAGTCTCTCCGCTCTCTCCTGGACTGAGGGAGTGAAACGCTGGATGAGCGCAGCCTTCAACCCGCCGTATTTGTCGTCGGCCGGTGGGCCCTCCACCAGGCTCTGCACATGTCGAGCCGTGCGGTTGTTGAGCTTGGCAATAACGTGGTAGAATTTCGTGTCATCTGCCGTTATTCCCCGGAGAGTGAACTGAGCTTCGGCCAAGTGGAACCAGGAGCACGGGTTGTCCTGCCAGAAGTCTGGTAGCTTGACTGAGACTGCGTTCGCCTGGCTGGTTCCTGGCAAGTCCGGCTCGGGGGAATTTCTTCCGCTCATGATACGTCTTAAGGTCACCAGTGTGGAGAGCGTGAAAAGATGAGGCTGAGTTTATTTCTCAAATCAGATTTATTCACGTATCTCCAACATCCTCCAAACAGAAAAGAGGAAGCATCCCCCCATGTCTGTCCCTTTTATACCCAGGACATCAAAACACAGAGTCACATTGTCTTTTAATCCCAAGAAACAATACTTCTTCTTCCAGGTCTTCTCCCCCCCACCTAAAGTCACTGGTGGTCAGGAAATCCCTCAAGGCCCTCTCTTTGCATAACAAAGATCACATTTCGTATCCTCCTGTTATCTCTAGGAGGCTCCGTCCTATTGTTCATTCTGAGACGTGAAGCAACAGTAATATACATATGAAGTCTATGAAACCCCTTATGTGTCCCACAATATAATATATATTATAATATATTGCTGAATATTATATATATATATATATATATTAGCAGTATATTTCACAGTTGAATGAATGAGTACAGTGTTGTTGCAACCTTAAATAATAACAATGATATTAACAGTGGATTGAAAAGAGATATTTCTTGTGCTAAGTAGTAGTGTCATGTGTGGTCTCTGTGAGCAGTGCAGATTGTAAAGTGTGACAGCAGGAGGTAGGAAGGGCTTGTGAAACCTCTCCCTTGTGCACTTTGGATGGAACAGCCTGCTCAACGCTCAGTGTGTCCAGCATGGGGAGGGACTCAGACTTTGGCAGAGATTACAGATTAGCCACCATCCTCCTCTCTCCTATCACCTTCACTGGGTCGAGGTGCCACCCCAGAACAGAGTAATTATTTATTCCTGTACTATTTCTGTTCATTTTTATTATTTTCTGTCAAAAGTTCATACACCACACAATAATCATATGAATTCAGGGATTTGTGTTTTCAACTTCTTTTTGGTGTAAACACTTTTTCAATCAAGTGTTAGTAGTAGAAGCAGAGTAAAATTTAGAAGTTTTTGAGAAAAAGTCCTAAATTTCATAAAAGCTAAAAATCTTCTGAAGTGGCAGTTTTCCTGGAAAAAAAAAACAAAAAAAGCAAACAAATTTAACAGAAGAAATCTCACAGATTTACAAGAAAAAGTCGTACAGGGGAAAAAGTTGCAGACTGTGACTAAATAGTCACAGTTTTACCAGAAACAGTACAGAATCGTATAGAAAAAATATACATTTATGAGAAGCAAGTGCAAGTTTATTTGAAAAGCTGAGCTATTTAATTAAAACCCTGAAAGCCCCAAGAGTCTCAATTTACACTTTTTTGGACCCACCGGAGGGTCCATGGGGCAAAACTTGCTTGTAGCTAATGTCGGCTGCTTTACATTCACTTCAAAGCTCAAACATGCTTTGCTTCTTCATGCAGAATTTTTTAATACTTACATACAGTGGTGTGAAAAAGTGTTTGCCCCCTTCCTGATTTCTCATATTTTTGTTTGTCACACTTAGATGTTTCAGATCATCAAACAAATTTAAATATTAGACAAAGATAACACAAGTAAACACAAAATGCAGTTTTTAAATGAAGGTGTTTATTATTAAAGGGGAAAAAAAAAATCAAAACCTAGATGGCCCTGTGTGAAAAAGTGATTGCTCCCTAAAGCTAGTAACTGGTTGGGCCACCCTTAGCAGCAACAACTGCAATCAAGCATTTGCAGTAGCTGGCAATGAGTCTTTGACAGTGCTGTGGAGGAATTTTGGCCCACTCATCTTTGCAGAATTGTTGTAATTCAGCCACATTGGAGGGTTTTCGAGCATGAACCGCCTTGTTAAGGTCATGCCACAGCATCTCAATTGGATTCAGGTCAGGACTTTGACTAGGCCACTCCAAAGTCTTCATTTTGCTTTTCTTAGCCATTCAGAGGTGGACTTGCTGGCTTGTTTTCGATCATTGTCCTGCTGCAGAACCCAAGTGTGCTTCAGCTTGAGGTCGCAAACAGATAGCCGGACATTCTCCTTCAGGATTTTTTGGTAGACAGCAGAATTCATGGTTCCATTTACCACAGCAAGTCTTCCAGGTCCTGAAGCAGCTAATCAGCCCCAGGCCATCACACTACCACCATATTTTACTGTTGGTATGATGTTCCTTTTCTGAGATGCTGTGTTACTTTTATGCCTGATGTAATGGGGCACACACCTTCCAAAATGTTCAACTTTTGTCTCGTCAGTCCACAGAGTATTTTCCCAAAAGTCTTGGGGATCATCAAGAGGTTTTCTGGCAAAACTGAGACAAGTGTAACCCTTGCCTTTTGTTAATTAGGTAAAGGAAATTATTAAGTGTAGACCAGTTGCTAGGTTCGTAAGGGTTACAATAGGGAATTAGAGTGAGTGTGGAATGAAATAGCTGGAGGCAAGAAATGAGCAATTCATATCTGTTTACCCTTACCCTTAAGCTATACCACGTGCCGTCCTGCCTCAAATCCTCCACCATCATCCCTGTCCCCAAGAAGCCACGGATCACTGGACTTAACGACTACAGACCTGTAGCGCTCACCTCTGTGGTCATGAAGTCCTTTGAGCGCCTGGTCCTGCCCCACCTCAAGTCCATCACCACCCCCCTCCTGGACCCGCTGCAGTTTGCCTACCGAGCCAACAGGTCTGTAGACGACGCAGTCAACCTGGCCCTCCACTCCATCCTGCAGCACCTGGACTCCCCGGGAACCTACGCCAGGATCCTGTTTGTGGACTTCAGCTCCGCATTCAACACCATCCGCCCCGCTCTGCTCCAGGACAAGCTGTCCCTGCTCGGCGTGCCTGACTCCCTCTGCAGATGGATCACCGACTTCCTGACGGACCAGAGGCAGCATGTGCGGCTGGGAAAGACTGTCTCAGACTCTGCTAGCATCAGCACCGGATCACCCCAGGGCTGTGTACTTTCCCCCCTACTCTTCTCCCTTTATACCAACTCCTGCACCTCCAGCCACCAGTCTGTCAAGTTGATCAAGTTTGCGGACGACACCACCCTCATCGGGCTCATCTCCAACGGCGACGAGTCCGCCTACAGGAGATAGGTAGCCCAGCTGGCGTCCTGGTGCAACAACAACAACCTGCAGCTGAACGCTCTGAAGACAGTGGAGATGATTGTGGACTTCAGGAAAGTCACAACCCCTCTGCCCCCCCTCACCCTCACAGGCTCTCCCATCACCACTGCTGATTCCTTCCGCTTCCTAGGCACCACCATCACCAGGGACCTCAAGTGGGAGCCGACCATCAGCTCCCTCATCAAAAAGGCCCAGCAGAGGATGTTTTTCCTGCGGCAGCTGAGGAAGCTCAAGCTACCCACCAAGATGTTAGTGCAGTTCTACACAGCCATCATCGAGTCCATCCTCACCTCCTCCATAACCGTGTGGTACGCAGGAGCCACTGCCAGGGACAGACTAAGGCTGCAGCGCGTCGTGCGCACTGCTGAGAAGGTGATCGGCTGCAAGCTCCCATCTCTCCAGGATCTGTACATCTCCAGGACCCGGAGGCGTGCTGGCCGGATCATAGCCGATCCCTCACACCCTGGTCACGTACTGTTTGCCCCCCTCCCCTCAGGTAGAAGACTTCGGTCCATCCAGACTAAAACCTCCCGTCACATGAACAGCTTCTTCCCCTCTGCCATCAGACTGCTGAACACTAAGTGACTTATTGTCTCTCGTGCACTATGTACAGCAGCTCAACCAGACTCATGTCAATCATCACTGTTTTCTTCCTGCATTACCGACTGCACTATATGGTTCTCCACATTATCTGCTGCTCGCTAATATATTTTAACTGCTGACTAGTATTACTCACTCTTATTCTACACTTTATTGCATGTATAGTTTATTTCTTTTATTTTATCATGTTTAATGTTGCAGCATTGCACCGAGACAAATTCCTAGTTTGTGTACTACATGAACAATGGCAATAAATCTGATTCTGATTCTGATTCTGATTCTGTTATTAATAAAGATAAAAGGAGCAAAATATACAAACAATGTACAAATATACAAATATAACAACGGCCCGCATGAAATAAAACCCCAAAGGTGTCCTACTGAGCTCAGTGTTTGGTTGTCCTTTCGTTTTAGCTGTTTAACCAGCCTAGATATCTTGTGTCTCCAGACTCAGGTTTCTTTTCCTTTTTCTAAAGTGGCAGCTTGAGTTGTTACCACTTCGAATGTTGTGTACTGGAGAGAGGAAGGATGTCCTTCAATCGAGATCTTGGTTAGATCTCGGTTCAATCTCGGTTCAGTCTCGGGTCAGGCTCGCCATCTCCATTCGGAGAGAATCCAGGATCCAGAAGGTTCTTGATCGGCAACCAAAAAAACCTAGCCAAGAAGAGGTATCTTGTGAACACAGCAGAAGGACACAGCAACAATGCCTTTCAAGCTCGTGCTCCCGTCAACAAGAAGAGGTATCTGTGTGAACCAGACCGCTTCACAACCGCTCTCGTCTGCTCTCATATCGTGAAAAACCGACTTCCAGCCGGGCGCCTCAGCACTTTGCTCGGAAGGCGGGGCTAATATTGCTCTTAACGAATGGAAAGACCCAGATCACCCAACGTGACCATGAAACGGAAATTTAAAAGTTGGATAACGAGGATCGCACTTCCTCTTCCACAAAATAACCGTTTTTCAAAATAAAATCACACACTTCCATTAATACAAATGAAATCTGAGAAAAAGGGTCATTTTCTCAGCTGGGTTACACTCTCCCCCGCTAATTATCATGCACGTCCCGTTGCATGTGTAACCAAGACTGTCCATCGTCAGTATTTAGGAATTCTAAGAAGGCTGTATTCAAACCTTGAAAAAGGGACTTAACAACAGTCACTAGAGGATTTCCTAATTCAGGATACTCTAGTCTTTTTGGGAGTTGTCTGATTCTCTCAGATCGTCGTATTGGTTGAATTGCAAAGTGATCATTTTTGTCCATTTCATCAGGTAAATCATTCGATTGGTGTTCTTGCCCCTCGACTGAATTATCAGAAGGTTCCTCTAGTATTGTTGCTGTTTCATTTTCCACAGGTTTGTCATTCTCAGTATTGTCTCCTTCCAGTATCATTTCCACAGGCGAATTATAGGAAGGTTCAATCTCTATTGCATTATGCTCCCTATCCGGTTCTGCATTGGCAGTGGTCTCAGGTAAATCACAACCAGGTGGGTTTGTCATTTCCGGTGTTTGCAATGGTTTTGGATAATCATGTACAGTAGTAAATCTGGTTATCTCCCCACATGGGGAATCCTCAACCCACGGAATCAAAAATTCATTTTCAATTTCGGTTAACTCTTCGTGATCATTGTTCTCTGCAAACAGTTGTTTGGCGTGTCTTAGGGCGGTGAATAGGCTCTGGCTCAGGTGTTTCTGCTGTGGCAACAGGGAGGAAACTGCAGGGAAGCAAAAGGTCTCTGTGTAAAGTTCTTGAGGGACCTTGCTTTGACTTGGGTTTAACCATGTAAACGGGTAAATTACCTGCACGTTTGACTACCACATGAATATCGGCCTCCCATTTATCAGCAAGCTTATTTTTTCCACGCAGTCTAACATTTCTAACTAAAACCCTATCCCCAGGTTCAAGTTCAGAAACAGTGATTTTGCGGTCAAACCTGGCCTTGTTCTTGTCTGCAATCTTTTGTGCATTTTGTGAAGCTAACTTGTAGCTTTCTTCGAGCCTTTTCTTGAGATTTTCAACGTATTGCACGTGAGTAACTTTCTGATCTTTTTGAGAGGAAGTCCGAACGCTAGATCAACTGCCAATCTGGGTTTTCTACCAAACATTAATTCATAGGGAGTAAACCCGGTTACATCACTGCGTGTGCAGTTGCATACATGTACTAACGGCATAACATAGTCTTTCCTGTGGGACTTTTGTTTGGACTCAAGCGTTCCTAACATACTCAGTAGCGTTCGGTTGAATCTTTCTGTGGGGTTACCCCTGGGGTGGTATGGGGTTGTTCTTATTTTCTTTATGCCTGAGATCTCACAAAGGTCTTTTATTAGTTTTGCCTCAAAATCAGGACCCTGATCGCTGTGCAGGCACTCAGGTAGCGAACGATGAATTGATCCCACAAGCACCTGGCAACCGTTTTGGACCTTTGATTTGAGGTAGGCAATGCAAGGGCAAATTTAGTAAAATGATCAGTTATTACGAGAATATTGCTGGTATTGCTACTGTCTGGTTCCAGACTGAGGAAGTCCATGCAGACTAGCTCTAAAGGTCGTGTGGTGGTTATGTTGACCAGGCTAGCCGCTTTTTCAGGAGGACTCTTCCTTCGTATGCACCGATCACATGTTTTTACCTTTTGCTCAACAACTGTTGCCATACGTGGCCAATAGAATCATGTTCAGACCAGATCAAGGGTTCTGTCAATACGTAAGTGGCCCATGTCATTGTGCAGACTTTGGAGTACGGAAGCTCTGAGCTCCTCGGGAAGAACGAGCTGGTGGGTCACTTGGTCTCCAATTTCCTTTTTCTATACAACATTTCATTGCACATCTCCAACCTATGGAGTTCTCTGAGTAAAAGAGGGAGATCTGGGAGTTCTTCTCTAGCAGTCGGTGGGGGTGTTTGGCCACGTTCGATTTGTTCAATAACTTGTCTGATTGTCAAGTCCGCTCTTTGTTTGTCTTTGATTTCTGTTTGAGACAAGACAGGGATAGTGGGTAAGCCATTGTCTTGCTCCAAGACATACAAGTCTGGGATTGTGTCAGCTGAGATGGTAAGTGACTCCACAAGTGTAACACCACTATCCTGATTGTCATCACGAATTTTAACAAGGTGGTTTTGACAGATGGCTTGAACAGCTTCGTCATTTACAATCTCTGTGGTGTCACTGTCAGCTAGGTGACGCTCTACAAAGCGGCTTACATGCTCCTGCTCTTTCCTGGACTGGACATCGTCAACGAGTTCACCATGAGGACGTCTAGACAACCCATCTGCATCTAGGTTTTGCTTGCCTGCTCTATACTGTAACTTAAAGTTGTAGTTAGACAAAGCTGCAAGCCACCTATAGCTTGTGGCATCTAATTTAGCAGAGGTCAATATGTAGGTGAGTGGGTTACTATCTGTAACTACTGTGAACTGACCACCATACAAATAGTCGTGAAATTTTTCAGTTACTGACCATTTTAGAGCTAAGAACTCTAGCTTGTGAGCTGGATAACGTGCTTCGCTCCTTGATAACCCGCGACTGGCAAAAGCTATGGCCCTAAGCTGACCGTCCTGCTCCTGATAGAGTGCTGCCCCTAAGCCAGTGGTACTAGCATCGGTATGGAGTACGTAAGGCAGTTTCGGGTCTGCAAAGCCTAAGATAGGAGCTGATGTTAACTTTTCGATGATGGAGTCGAAAGCTTTTTGACAGTCTGTGGTCCATCGACTCTCAAATGGCAGTTTGGGATCAAAGTAGGTTTGGTCAGTGACTTTGGATTTTGACTTTTTGTTGAGTGGCGGGTAATCGCGTGTGAGGTCATTAAGAGGGCGTACTATAGACGAGTACCCTTCAATGAAGCGTCTGTAGTACCCTGAGAACCCTAAAAAGGATCTCAGTTCCATGAGATTCTTAGGCCGTGGCCAAGTCTTAAGGGCCTGAATCTTTTCGGAATCTGTCTCGACACCGCTTTCAGAGACTACATGACCTAGGTACCGGACTGTTGTTTGAAAAAATTTACAATTTTCTGGCGATAACTTTAGCCCGTACTCTTTAAGACAATGGAGTACCCGCATGAGTCGCCGTTCATGTTCTTCCAAACTATTTGAAAAGATGATGAGGTCATCTAGAAAGACTAGCACCTCATTTAAGTTCATGTCACTGACGCAGCTCTCCATGAGCTGCAGCACTCCATGAACAGCTGAAAGGTGCTTGGGGTGTTGGTTATGCCCTGCGGCATGCGGTTGAACTCCCAGAATCCAAGGGGTGTTACAAAAGCAGTCTTTTCTTTGTCTGCTTCTTCTACTTCAATCTGGTAATATCCAGACTTAAGATCGAGGACTGTAAACCACTTGGATCCTGTGAGCGCCGAGAACGTCTCCTCTAGATTTGGGAGAGCGTAAGAGTCCTTTCTTGTTTGCAAATTGAGTTTGCGAAAGTCTATACATAGACGCACATCATTGTTTTGCTTCCTCACCACAACAATTGGGGACGAGTAGGGAGACTGAGACTCTCTTATCACACCTGCAGCGAGCAGCTCTTGAAGGTGTTTACGCACTGCCTCAAGGTCTTGGGGGTGTATAGGGCGTGCACGGTGCTTAAAGGGAGTCGGATCATGAAGACTGATGGAGTGTTTCAATTTGCTCGTACACCCAAAGTCCAAATCATGAAAAGCGAATACTTCCGGGATGTCATTTAGTTGTTTGGTTATTCGCTCTTCCACTCTTGTGGAATCAGTGAGTCACCAAAGTTGAAACTCAGTTGTGTCTTGTTTGTGGCCGACTCATTTGCACTGACGACATTGTGCTGGGACAGGATACAATGGAAAGCTCCAAGTTCTGCGATGACACGTGGACGGCATTGTGACATCTTGCTCTGTTTCATTTGTAATCATTACAGGCACTTTGTGTGGAGCTCGGGAAGGAAGTGTTACCAGACAAGTTTTAACACAAAGGCCACCCGGCAAGGAAGACTGAGAGGGGTGTTCCACTATAGCACAGGTGTCTGAGGTACAGTGAACGTTGGCAGACCACTCTAAAACTACAGTTTTACCTGCTGGGACTACAGCTGGGGCTTTGCTTGACAAGGTAACTAATCCAATGTTCCCATCTTTGTTCTTTGTATGTCTTAGTTCGAGGGTTTTCAACAGTGTCCTAAAACCGTAAGAGCTAGGTAAGTAATCAGGAGTCTTCATGTCTAAATACTTTCCATAAAGAACATCAAGTGTGTTTGTTCCCACTAACACTGGTGTCTGACTATTAGGATTGGCATCTGGAACAGCGAGAGCTAAGGTTGGTATGTCAATCTCTGTGCATAAGAAGTCTTTTGGAAAGGTGATACACATCTCTATATAACCTAAATAGGGAACGGGCTGACCTGCAGCGCCCTCTACTTCTAAAAGGTCATAGAGTGGTTTAAGGCTTTGATCGGGAAAGTTCTGTTTGTAAAACAACTCGGTGACTGTAGTCACTTGTGACCCTGAGTCAAGAAGACAATGCACATTAACATCAGAGATGCTAACTACAGCTGTGCATTTGGAACCAACTAACCCTTTTGGTAAGCTATACTTAGGTGGGTTAGTAACAGATTGCTTAAGGCTGTCATAACTCTGGCTCTCACGAGCCAGAAAAGAGATACGAGGGTGACCAGTGAGTTGGCGTAATTTATTAAAACAAACATACACACTACACTAAATAACAAACAGCAAAGTAAAGAGCCACGTGGGGCAAAAATACTCACAGAACTAAAGATGACATACAACCCAGGGAGAAAGGCTAGAGAGGCGGCGAGGGAAAAAACACTCACCGAGTCGCAGCACTTACATAGGGGAAGGCGCCGAGGTAACGGCGAACTGTAGCTAGACGGAGGAGCTAACAGTCGTGGAAACACAAGACACGTCTTTCCAAAGCGAGGTCGCAGCGACGAGTGACTCTCGGCTGCTCGCTTAAGTGGAGGAGGTGATTGAAGATAGGAGACAGCTGTCCCAGCGCAGCTGAACTAGACAGCTGGCAATCAGCTGGGCGCTGTCAAAGAACGGGCCTTGGAAGACCCGACACGGACTACCACGGAGCAGGAGCGACACTGGACAACCTGAACGCAGAGAAAGATAGCGTTCAGGTCGTGACAAAGGCTAGCGCGTTGCTTGTACTTAGGGGGACGTGAGTGTCTGGCTACAGTCTCCATTTGCCCCATAATAGAGACTGTTCCTAGTTTAACCGGTCTTTATTAGCTGCGGGATTTTCAGACCCCCATCTCTTTTGTTTCTCTTTAAACAGCTTACGCTTTTTGGTAACTAAAGCTGGGTTTGGTTTGTTTTCGCAGCTCGGCTTGATGTGGCCATCCTCTCCACATTGGAAACAGTACCACGGTTTGGGTGGGGTACATCGAGTTCTGACTGTTTGTTCTGTGGGTTCCTTTGTCACTTTATTCGGCTTTCGTTTCTCTTTTGGCTTTGTACTGTGTGTACTTTCTGAGTTTTGAGCTTTTGGTTTTGCAGTTAGTTTTGCTAGTTGATTTTGAATTTCTGCAACTTGTTTTGAGGGTTCTTGAATTGAGTTTACCGTGATTTTGTCCTCATTTTCATCTGAACTACATTGCACAGTTTGCACGTTGGATGTCACTTTTTGTTTTGAACTGCTCAAATGTTGTCTCATTCACAAGGCTTTGGCAACATTTTGGTCTTCTTCAGTACGTAGCAAGCGAAGCAAATCAGGAAAAGTTGGGGGATTTGTTCGTTTTTGTTTTAACTGGAGTGCAGTTAAAAGGGAATCATCCCAACAACCTCGACAAAACTGTGTGACAAGCAGCCTGTCAAAATCCTGGCTTGAAGCACCACCACGGTTCACAGTATGAGTCAAAGCTACTTGAAGACGTAGATATGATGAGGGTTTCTCACCTGTGTTTTGGAAGGTGTCAATAAACTTGGCGTAAAGCTCTCCGCCATCTTGAACCGTACCATAAGCAGAATCTAACAGCTGAAGATATTCTGATGGTCAACTGTTGGGGTTCAAGTACTTAACTACATCAGCTGCTGGGGGTAAAAGAGACTCAATGATCTTTCGGGATTGTTGCAATTTGGACATAGCAGGATCAGTCAAGATTAATTCTACACTGGAGTGCCAAGTATCATAATGTAGCTCATAAGTTGGTCGGAGGTCTTTGCCAGAAAAAGCTCCGAGCTTTTGTGAAAATGGCTGCACGGAAAAATCCTCCCTTTTTACAATGTGCTCGACTACCACACGTTGCACTTCTGGGGGATTTGAATCATGTGCAGGAGTGGTGGGCATACTTCGAGCTGGGGTGCTCGCAGTGTGATTTGACTCAGAAATCTGTGACATCATGTCTTTCAGGACATCTGCAAAATCTCTGCCACTCATCTTCGCAAAGTTTTTAATATTAGGGAGATGTAACTTGATCATCTCATCAAGTTGCTCATCTCCAGCGATTTCACTGACTATCACTGCATTTGGAATTTTCACAGATTCACGCTCAACAATATCAATTTTGGGTACGTTATTGGCTTGAATTAACGTAAGGGAGAGAAAAGAAAAAAAAAGCTCCTGGCTGGGCTTGCCACTTCTTATTGTAACCCTTGCCTTATGTTAATTAGGTAAGGGAAATTATTAAGTGTAGACCAGTTGCTAGGTTCATAAGGGTTACAATAGGGAATTAGAGTGAGTGTGGAATGAAATAGCTGGAGGCAAGAAATGAGCAATTCATATCTGTTATTAATAAAGATAAAAGGAGCAAAATATACAAACAATGTACAAATATACAAATATAACAACGGCTGGCATGAAATAAAACCCCAAAAGTGTCCTACTGAGCTCAGTGTTTGGTTGTCCTTTCGGTTTTGTTGTTTAACCAGCCTAGATATCTTGTGTCTCCAGACTCAGGTTTCTTTTCCTTTTTCTAAAGTGGCAGCTTGAGTTGTTACCACTTCGAATGTTGTGTACTGGTGAGAGGAAGGGTGTCCTTCAATCGAGATCTTGGTTAGATCTCGGTTCAATCTCGGTTCAGTCTCGGGTCAGGCTCGCCATCTCCATTCGGAGAGAATCCAGGATCCAGAAGGTTCTTGATCGGCAACCAAAAAAACCTAGCCAAGAAGAGGTATCTTGTGAACACAGCAGAAGGACACAGCCACAATGCCTTTCAAGCTCGTGCTCCCGCCAACAAGAAGAGGTATCTGTGTGAACCAGACCGCTTCACAACCGCTCTTGTCCGCTCTCATATCGTGAAAGACCGACTTCCAGCCGGGCGCCTCAGCAGGGGCTAATATTGCTCTTAACGAATGGAAAGACCCAGATCACCCAACGTGACCATGAAACGGAAATTTAAAAGTTGGATAACGAGGATCGCACTTCCTCTTCCCCAAAATAACTGTTTTTCAAAATAAAATCACACACTTCCATTAATACAAATGAAATCTGAGATAAAGGGTCATTTTCTCAGCTGGGTTACACAAGCCTTTATGTTCTTTTTGCTCAGCAGTGGTTTTCGTCTTGGGACTCTGCCATGCAGGCCATTTTTTCGCAGTCGCTTTCTCATGGTGGAGTCATGAACACTGATCTTAACTGAGGCAAGTGAGGCCTGCAGTTCTTTGGATGTTGTTGTGGGGTCTTTTGTGACCTCTTGGATGAGTTGTCGCTGTGCTCTTGGGGTAATTTTGGTCGGCCAGCCACTCCTGGGAAGGTTAACCACTGTTTCATGTTTTCACCATTTGTGGATAATGGCTCTCACTGTGGTTTGCTGGAGCCCCAAAGCTTTAGAAATGGCTTTATAACCTTTTCCAGACTGATAGATCTTAATTACTTTGTTTCTCATTTGTTCGCGAATTTCTCTGGATAACAGCATGATGTCTAGCTTTTGAGGATCTTTTGGTCTACTTCACTTTGTCAGGCAGGTCCTATTTAAGGGATTTCTTGATTGAGACCAGGTGTGGCAGTAATCAGGCGTGGGTGTGGCTAGAGAAATTGAACTCAGCTTTCCAAAGATGTGATAAACCACAGATAATTTATGTTTTAGTCCACCAAGGTCTCCGCCTTTGACCACCACCTGATCCACATAGCACCGGACCCCCATGATCCCTTCTGCAGGTGGTGAGCCCACTGGAGGGCGGACCCATGTAACTCTTTCAGGCTGAGCCTGGCCGGGTCTCGTGGGTGGAAACCTGGCCACCAGACGCTAGCCATCGAGCCCCTCCCCCAGGCCTGGCTCCAGGGTGGGGCCCCAGACCCAGGACTCGCTGGAGAGACTATAGCCTCTTTTCCACTAGCCCAGCACACCTCGGTACGGCTCGATTCACTTCAGTACGGCTCGGAATGCTTCTGTCTCCATTAGCACGGTGTTTGGCATGGGTGTTATGCTGGGGTGGGTGGGTTTATAACAGCGAGACGGTGCCACACTCCCGTGACGTAACGCACGCGACCCAAGCAAAACATTTTTTTTTCCAAAACTTTATTGAGAAGACCCAAGCAAAACATAACACATAGCTGTACAAGGCCACTCCTCGGTCTGTGGCTTTTTTCACCGTAAACGCCAAAAAGGACCGCCAGACAAGGGTACAGGCAGCGAGATGAAAACACTCTGGAATAGTTCTGCAGCTTCTGGGAGAGCCAAAGGCGTGAAGATACAAACTAGGTCGTATATGACGGTAAGCTAATGGTTGCTAATGCTAGTTTGCTATAAGTACGTCGTGCTACACTTTAATGTCTGCAAGTTATCGCTGTTAGGTACTAAAATATGTACGCTGTGTGTGTTTCAGATGGCTCTGTTGTGGGGAAATTACTGCTTCATTCGCTCTGGGCGTGCCTGTCACAGTTGTGATCAGCCTGTCACTGATGTCAACACAGCTTCACAAACGAGCAGTATTGAGCTTAAGAATGTCTGTAGAAACGTTTTATTTCCTGTACAACAAATTGCTCTGATCTGCTTGAAAATCATGGAGAGACTGTTGAGACATCATGGACTTACCTGCTTCTGCAGCAGATTCTGAGATGGTATCATAGAAAAAAACGATCAGCTGACACAACTTGATCGCCAGGTTAATATTAGCCACAAAATATATACAGTGGGGCAAAAAAGTATTTAGTCAGCCACCAATTGTGCAAGTTCTCCCACTTAAAAGATGAGAGAGGTCTCCAATTTTCATCATAGGTATACCTCAACTATGAGAGACAAAATGAGAAAAAAAAATCCAGAAAAGCGCATTGAAGGATTTTTAATGAATTAATTGGTAAATTCCTCGGTAAAATAAGTATTTGGTCAATAACAAAAGTTCATCTCAATACTTTGTTATATACCCTTTGTTGGCAATGACAGAGGTCAAACATTTTCTGTAAGTCTTCACAAGGTTTTCACACACTGTTGCTGGTATTTTGGCCCATTCCTCCATGCAGATCTCCTCTAGAGCAGTGATGTTTTGGGGCTGTCGCTGGGCAACACAGACTTTCAACTCCCTCCAAAGATTTTCTATGGGGTTGAGATCTGGAGACTGGCTAGGCCACTCCAGGACCTTGAAATGCTTCTTACAAAGCCACTCCTTCGTTGCCCGGGCGGTGTGTTTGGGATCATTGTCATGCTGAAAGACCCAGCCACGTTTCATCTTCAATGCCCTTGCTGATGGAAGGAGGTTTTCACTCAAAATCTCACGGTACATGGCCCCATTCATTCTTTCCTTTACACGGATCAGTCGTCCTGGTGCCTTTGCAGAAAAACAGCCCCAAAGCATGATGTTTCCACCCCCATGCTTCACAGTAGGTATGGTGTTCTTTCTCTTCCAAACACAACAAGTTGAGTTTTTACCAAAAAGTTCTATTTTGGTTTCATCTGACCATATGACATTCTCCCAATCCTCTTCTGGATCATCCAAATGCTCTCTAGCAAACTTCAGACGGGCCTGGACATGTACTGGCTTAAGCAGGGGGACACGTCTGGCACTGCAGGATTTGAGTCCCTGGCGGCGTAGTGTGTTACTGATGGTAGCCTTTGTTACTTTGGTCCCAGCTCTCTGCAGGTCATTCACTAGGTCCCCCCGTGTGGTTCTGGGATTTTTGCTCACCGTTCTCGTGATCATTTTGACCCCACGGGGTGAGATCTTGCGTGGAGCCCAAGATTGAGGGAGATTATCAGTGGTCTTGTATGTCTTCCATTTTCTAATAATTGCTCCCACTGTTGATTTCTTCACACCAAGCTGCTTACCTATTGCAGATTCAGTCTTCCCAGCCTGGTACAGGTCTACAATTTTGTTTCTGGTGTCCTTTGACAGCTCTTTGGTCTTGGCCATAGTGGAGTTTGGACTCTGACTGTTTGAGGTTGTGGACAGGTGTCTTTTATACTGATAATGAGTTCAAACAGGTGCCATTAATACAGGTAACGAGTGGAGGACAGAGGAGCCTCTTAAAGAAGTTGTTACAGGTCTGTGAGAGCCAGAAATCTTGCTTGTTTGTAAGTGACCAAATACTTATTTTACCGAGGAATTTACCAATTAATTCATTAAAAATCCTTCAATGTGATTTTCTGGATTTTTTTCCCCTCATTTTGTCTCTCATAGTTGAGGTATACCTATGATGAAAATTGGAGACCTCTCTCATCTTTTAAGTGGGAGAACTTGCACAATTGGTGGCTGACTAAATGCTTTTTTGCCCCACTGTATTCAAAAAGTAAACTTTACTGAGTTAGGTATAATAAGATATATTTGACAGTTATCATGCATTTTAGGCCAAAACAAACTTGATCTAGGATTAAAAGCAATTAAAATAATGCAGTCACAAGTTTACATGGAAACATGTACTGTAGAAATATATATTCTCTGCATCAACAATGTACTAGATATGCATTCATGTTGTATTGCACTGGGATTTGCACTGACAATAAACCTATGAAGTTTTTGCAGATGTCTCTTTTTTTA
Organism: Pholidichthys leucotaenia; assembly: GCA_020510985.1. Lineage (NCBI taxonomy): Eukaryota > Metazoa > Chordata > Actinopteri > Cichliformes > Pholidichthyidae > Pholidichthys > Pholidichthys leucotaenia. The sequence continues at coordinate 171,445,203 of CM035846.1, forward strand.
TATGTGAAGGTTACCACCATGTGGCATAAATTAAATACTGAAAGACTGGAAAAGCTAAGAATAATCCAGCAGTTTGAGAAATCACTTTTGGTTTGGTGTAAGTCTGTCAACAGAATTATGAACCATAAAGCAGTTTGTGTTAAAATGTTAAATCCCATTAAACCTAATCCGGGGGTTTCCAATCATGTGTCATGGGGGGCCAAGACCCTGCAGGTTCTCTCTTCTACCCAGTCTCTTCAGCAGGTGTTCTCACTGATCAGTCAGTGGAAGAAGTTCAGTGGAATCTGCTGTTGAAGACACTGGTTGGAGGTAAAGCCTGCAGGGTCTTGGCCCTCCATGGCACATGATTAGACACCCTGCCCCCCCCCCCCCCGTATCCAACTTTTACTTTCAAAATAAGTGTAAATATTTGCAAAAAGCAAACATTATTAGAAATATGTTATATTTCAATTTAATACTATCCCACTTGTACTTACAAAAACGTGTGAATATTCATAAAAAGCACACACATGAAAGGTAGCACCACAAACAGTGGGTCACAGCGGTTTTGGGCAACAGCAACACAATTGTGTATCCTTTGCCAATCTGTCTGCTGTTATTTAATGTTTAACAGTTAAGGGACAGATGATTATATGCTCCAAACTGGAGAAACTCTCTGATAAAAAAGCTGCAACAACACAAGTCACTTTTGTTTTGAATTAACTGCCAAATGACCTAGAAATAATGAGCTGAAACTTGTTTTTATTCATATTAAATAATGAGACAGTGGCACACTGGCCAACACCAAATTGTATTATTTTTTACATCCTAGGGCATTTTGGATGTACTGAATGAAAAAAAATCATGTTTTTCACCTTCAGGTCAACGTTTAGAACAACAGTATTATTATTTTCCGTTTAGATGATGCTACACTCCTTCTAAAGTATTGTAATTCTCTGAATTTGGAATGCCGATAGAACATTCAATTTACATATGCTTACTTTTTTACCCACTTTGACTTGTAAGCTTGATCAGTCTCTCCTGCTGCATTTTAAAGTCCAACTGTGCAACTTCTTATAAGTTAACATAAAAAATTTACCCAAAGTTTAGAACTATATCATGTGGTGCTAATTTTTTTATGATATTTCAATAAAAAGAACAGAAAGCTTACAAAAACATTTGTTTTTTGGTCTAGTTAAAAATTACATTACCTTTACAATGGTTGACCCCTGACAGGATGATACGCATCATTTTCATCAGACTAGACAATGGAATTTCTATGTAATTATACTGTTTTATAATTCAGTGTTATAACAGACAAACCACACTTTCCAAAACAATTCCATTTTATTATATACAAAATATTAAAATAAAAAAAAAACTTTGCAACACAACATGAAGGTTAATCGACATTTTATACACGTCGACCACTGAGTGCCTCTACACCAGCTTCCCAAACTGGGTCAGGAAGGCTCGGTTGAATGAAGCCGTCTCTGCCAGCTCTGGGTCAGGAAGGCTTGGTTGAATGAAGCCGTCTCTGCCATCTCCTGGGATACCCTCGCGTTTTCTGCAACCTCATTTAAATGTTGCAAATATTTATCATTGAATACATTTTGCGCCTGGTGGCGGGACAGATTGGAGAATCCGGGCGTGCTGGCGCTGCGGACGCGTGGGATGATTCTACAAGGAAAATGCACACAATAAAATACAGCACGAAAGTGCAAGATATATAGAAAAGACAATAGTTTTTAACAAGATTACATAAGCTTATTTCAGTGTATTGTTCACATGAATAATTAAAAGAAAAGCGAGTCCGCAGTGTGCTGCGATAAAGCAGCGATCATCATCCACAAATGAACAGCTTTTTTATTGCATAAATAAACTGAGCGTCTTACCGAATATATTTGCAAAAAAACCCACAATAAAAAAAAAAATAAAACTCACCGTTAAAGGACTCCGATGTCGAGACCTCCCGGTATATTTTTTCATTCCGGGTGGCTCCGTCTAACTCGCGCTGGATGCGTTCGTCTGACAATGCAGTGAGCAGACACTGCACCTCCTTATTGGTCCATGGAACACCCTTATTATGCAAAGCCATTTTTGATAGAGAATAAATGAAAATAGCACAGCAATACACTGAAAATAAACCGCTAACAGTGGTTGCGCGCTGAGTAATGGCGGTCGTTAAGATTCTTTTTTTTTTTTTTTTCAAAAACTTTATTGAGAAGGTCATGAAGATTCGGCAGAAGAGGAGGAGGAGAGGGGTGGTTACAACCTGACCAATCAGCGCCGGTTACGACCTGACCAATCAGCGGCGACCAGTCTGTTAACGTCACAACACGGCCCAGCTCAGCACTGCTGTACCCTGCCCTTGAGTGGGGCTGAGAATCGCGGCTGTTAAACCGTGTTGGGGCTTGTGGAAAAGCGTACAAAGCGTGCTGAGCCGTCCCGTGTCGCGCTAAAGTGTGCTAGTGGAAAAGGGCCTTATGTCTCTCAGCTGGTCTGGGAATGCCTTGGTATCCTCTCTGAAGAGCTGGAGCAGGTGGTTGGGGTGAGGGAAGACTGGGCTTCTCTGCTTGAACTGCTGCCTCCTTGACCCGGACTTCCGGAAAAGCGGTAGAAGATGGATGGATGGATGGATGGATGGATGGATGGATAATTTATGTTTTAACGGGGGGGGGGGGGGAATCACTTTTTCCGCACAGGGCCATGTAGGTTTGGATTTATTTTTTATTTTTTTTACCCTTAATAACACCGTCATTTAAAAACTGCATTTTGTGTTTACTTGTTTTATCTTTGTCTAATATTTACATTTTTTTGATGATCTGAAACATTTCATCATCATCATCATAGCAGTCTGCCGTGGGTGACAATGACTGTTTCATTTGGGTCTGATCAGATTCCTCCACACAGCTCTGTCTTTAGCCTTCGGCTGCCAGGAACTCCTGTCTATATCCAACTTCTTCAAGTTTCTTTTTACAGTGTCTTTAAATCTGAGCCTTGGTCTACCCTGATTGTGTTTGCCCTTGCATAACTGTGAGTAGAGTAACTGCCAAGGGAGATGCTGGTGGTCCATCCTGTCAACATATCCGAGCCATCTCAGGTTCATCTGTATTACACACTGTGTGTGTTTATATATTTATATATTTATTCCATCTAGCTGCAATGCTCCGCACTGTGTTTATATATTTATATGTATACTTGCTGCTCTTGTTTTTTTTGGTTTTTTTTTCTTGTCTTCTGATTGTTGCTCTGAGTGTTGCTGTCCCTGTGCTGTTGCAATCCTGGAATTTCCCCATTGTGGGACTAATAAAGGCTTATCTTATCTTATCTTATCTTATCTTAACTTATCTTATCTTATTAGCATGTCCTCCATTGATGGTAGACCAGCTCGTTTCAACACTTCTATGTTGGTTATCTTGTCTTTCCATGAGATGATCAATATGGCTCGAAGGTGTCTCATCATGTATGCGTGGAGTTTCTTTACCTGCACTCTGTAGACAGTCCAAGTTTCAGCACCATACAATGGAGTAGCCAGTACTGTCGCTCTGTACACTTTGCATTTCACACGGATAGACACATGTCGATTGTTCCACAGTCTCTCCCTCAATTTTCCAAACACAGCGCTTGCTCTTCCCATTCTGAGAGATAGTTCATCCTCCAGTCTAGCATTCTCTGAAGCAGTATTCCCTAGATACTTGAATGTCTTGCACTTGACTAGTGGCTCTGTACCAATGCTGATCTCTTCTGGTAGTGATGTTGATAATTGGAACTTTGGTGGTTGATAAAGGCACTCTGTCTTCTTGATGTTGATTTGGAGGCTGAAATGGCTAGCTGCTCTTGCAAATTTCTCCACTAAAGATTGCATATCTTCCATACTGTGTGCAACTAGAGCACTGTCGTTGACAAAGAGCATTTCTCTTACTACCTTTATCGATGTCTTACTCTTGGCTTTAAACTATGCCACATTGAACAAGTCTGCTTCATTTCTTGTTTGAATATATTCTGAAGTGTCTTTGAAGGCCACCTCAAGCATGGCTGCCAGATATAGCGAGAAGAGTGTAGGTGCCAGCACACACCCTTGTTTCACCCCATTACTTACTGAAAAGTCTTTAGATACTGAACCACTCATTGCCACGTTTGCTTGCATACCTGTGTGGAGTGCCTCGATCAGGTTGACAAACTTCTCTGTACAGCCATATTTCTTGAGTACCTGCCAAAGTTCTTGTCGCGAAACAGTATCAAAGGCTTTACTGAAGTCTATGAAGACTACATAAAGCGGCATGTTCTGTTCGATACACTTTTCTTGAACCTGTTTCAAGCAGAAAATCATGTCCATTGTGCTTCTTCCACTTCTAAAGCCGCACTGGGTTTCCGGTAGTACATTCTGCGAGATGTGTTCACTGAGTCTGTTCAGTAGTACACATGAGAGAATCTTACCAACAGTGGCTAGCAGTGATATACCTCAGTAATTTCCACAATCTTTCCTGTCTGTCTCCTTCTCACTTCCGCCTCCAAAGAGAGCAGACGCCTTTTCTCTTCTCTCTTGCTCCCGACTCATTTCCTCCTCCCCAAACTAACTGGATCCCAGCTTGCTGTCGTCTGTCTGCGTCTTACTGCTGATTATCGAAAGAAAGAAATTATGGAATTAATAAGCTGGGCTTTGAACGCAATTGACACGCAATTGACACTATCTTTTCAACAAGGAAAAGTGCCCCGGGGGAGGTTGTCTGCCCCGCAGGAACGGCTGCTGCGGGCTATTTACGGGAGACAAGTAATTGGAAACTCTTGTGCCTGACTAATCTTTTTATCGAAGATGTAGAAGATTTGTACGTCTTCGTAGTAATGGTGATTGGGATCGTTCTGATTGGATCTGCGATTGTCCTGGTGTACCGCAAATTGTTGAAGATGGATACAACCTATCAAAATGCTGGCCAGGCGAGGTGCATCCATCAAATTGAAAAAATGGAGAAGACCCTGATAGCGACAAATGGAGAACTGTCTCGGAAGGTGGATTACATCATGATTACGCTTAGGTCTATCCACGATGGACTCAACGCCCAGCAATGAAGGATTAAGTACTGAATCTGTAAGAGAATATAAAGTTCCTTCTCTGTGATCAGCACTATTCGACTTAATCTCTCCCTTACAAAAATCCTCCTGATCATCTGCAGTCTTTGTTTTTCAAAACACTGAGCTCATGGCCTTTGGACAGGCAGCTGCATGGACAATTGCCAAGGACAATTGCCAGTAGCTAGACAAAACATCTCCTGCCAAAGAGTCCTTGTTGTTCTTAACTGATACAACACCTGCTTTCAACATTACACTCATACTGATCCACAAACTGATGATAAAGATGATTCACTCACTGCTGTCTTTGTGTCCTGTGAACTTTTTTGGTCTGCTGATTGTGCATTGAGGGCTTTTTTTTTTCTTTGTAATCATAATGTTGATCATACATGACCACTATTCTGAAATCAATGATTTTTTTTGCTCCTTCCTATTGTATTATTTCTCATGCTACCTGTACCCTCCTGTTGGCAGGCGCGTTTCAGATGCAGCCGTGTCACCGGAAATGCAGGTTCATTTTCTGTGTCAAGTCAAATCCCTCGTATGTTATCAGTGATCTGTTATCAGTGATCTGTTATCAGTATCTGTTAATGTACTTGGCAATAAATCTTTTCTGATTCTGATTCTGTCACCTTTCTTGAACAAAGGCACAATACTTGCATCCTTCCAGTCTTGAGGTACTTTCTGGGCATCTCATATCTCTTGGATAAGCTTGTGCAGGCAGTTGGTCAGCTGAACACCACCAAATTTCCACACTTCTGCTGGAATTCCATCCCTTCCTGGAGCTTTACCATCCTGTGTTGTCCTGATAGCTGCCATTAGTTCATCAAAATTTGGTGGTTCATCCAGATTTGATACAGCTGGTCACGGCACTAGAGCTTCTTTAGCCTCTTCAGTGAGATCTCCAGGGTTGTTTAGTAGTTGGTCAAAGTGGTCTGCAAATCTGTCTAGGATCTTGTCTTTCTCCTGCAAAACCGTTTCACCATCCATAGCCTTTAGTTGGATCAATCCTCATGGTTTAGGGCCGTAGATTTCTCTCAAACCTCTGAAGAATGTTTTCATGTCCTTCCTGTCTGCTGCAATTTGAAGTTCCTCTGCTTTTTCATCCCACCAGTTGGACTTCATCTCTCTGGTGTACTTCTGTAGCTCACTCTGAGCCTTTGAGTATTTCTTCTTCTTCAACCTTGTGTTACACTGTAGGTTTTCCTGCCTAGCTGTATTGCTCGCTTCTAGTAGTTTCTTCAGGTGTTCATCATGCTCATCAAACCAATCTTGATGTTTCCTCTCAGGGTGGCCTAATACATCACTCGCAGTCTGATACACCGTATCCTTCAGTGTTGCCCATTTCTCTTCTATGTCATTCTCTGAGTTGTTGCTGTCCCAGTCTTTCAAGTTTTCATCCATTTCCTGTGTAAGTTCTTCCTGCTTCTTTTAGCCTTTCAGTACACTAGTGTTTAGCTTCCATGGTGGCCTGTCCTGGTTGGGGTGGCCTCTGTGGCAGCCCCTGTGCTTATGGGCTGTGTGATCTCCTGGCGTGGGGGGCTGCATAGGATGGTTACTCCTTCATATGGGGCCTCAGTGCTGAGCAATGTCTCTTTTATTTTATATATGTGTAAGAGAAGTAGGGGGTGGTGTATGTGCCTCTGTGTGTGTGTGTGTGTGTGTGTGTGTTTTGTGGGTATGTTTATGGGAGGGCTGGAAGGGGTGGGGATCTATCGTGTAAATTTATATAACTAAATGTGTCTACTGTTTTTCTCTATGTGAAGCACTTTGCACAGCATCTATTGTTTTAAAAGTGCTATACAAATAAAGTTTGATTGATTGATTGAGTAATGCCGTGGCATTGACTTCACTTTACACGTTTTTGAAAACCTGGTGCAGAAAACTTCATTTTTAGAGTATAAGACCAGAAGATTTCAGAGAAGAGAATGATGAAAGAATTTTATGATGAAAGAATTTTAAGTCTAATCTCAGCCATTCTCGAGATATTTGCAAAAAGGTAAAACTGGTTATTATGGCCCCATCTAAGGGTACAGTGTTGGATATGAATACTGTGTATATAGTTAGGGTGTACCAATATGGCGGTGCCCTGGGTGTTGTGGGAGGTGACGCCCCGTCTTTCCAGTGGTGGCATCACGGGGAGTATAAGAGTGTACAGCGGAAGGGACTCTGTCTCTTTGCTGTGGACTCTCAGGCTTGATGGAGCGACTCCTGTGAGTTCCTGTTCACGTGTTAATAAAACTACAAAACTGCCACCTCGACTCCTCCTCATTTCCAGACGTAACATTTGGCGACATGGACAAAAGGGTGTGGAGCGAGCTGCTACCGCTTTCCAGCCATTCTTGGAGGCTCCGGGAGAACCATTCGTTCCCTGGGCCAGGTGGTATGCAGCATTTGAAAACTACCTCATTGCTCTGGACCTCGGCGGCCTTGAAAAATTGAGTGTGAGGGCAATTCTGGTCCACAACTTAGGGATGGAGGGCCAGAGGATCCTGAGTATGTTAGAAGGAGGTGATTCATTCGACAACATGGTGAGGCTAATGGCGGGCTATTTTCGTGCCCCTGAAAACACCATTATGATGTGTATACAGTTCAGACAGCGATGCCAGTGGCCGGGTGAGTCGGTACAACAGTTCGTTGCAGACCTGCGGCAGCTGGCAGGAGAGTGCAGATTCGGCGCCTTGGAGGAATAGATGGTCTGCGACCAACTGGCAGAACATGTGCTGTACTCTTCCGCAAAGGTTTGCCTTCCCACTCATGCTGGCGACCTAACACTCCTAGCCGTCATGGACTTAGCACAGCAACACGAGGCAGCAGAAATGCTAACGAAAAATCTTGGCAAAACAGAAAACCTGCCAAGGAACGAAAAACAGTGAAAGGCACTGGCCATGGATCCAGACGACGAGGGTGATGATGAGTACGCCTCCGCTGTGAAAATTAAGTCCGCCCTGGGGACGCCAAGATGCTATGGCTGTGGATCCACCAGGCACCGCTACAAAGCGAGGGAGTGCCCAGCAAAGGGGAAGTGTTGTGGGAAGTGCGGTCTGTTCCACCACTTCGCTAGAGCCTGCCGAAATTTTGAGCAGGGAGACCAGGGGCCAGAGGGGGACTTTTCAGCGAAGAAACCCATGGTGGTCCACACGGTCTCAACCAGCACTGATGGACGCATAATATGCAACATCATATTGGACGGGGTGGTGGTTCCGCTGATGCTGGACACAGGGTCGGCGACTTCTATCCTGAATTGGGCGACAGTGAAGACCTTTTTCCCACATTACAGAGTGAGTAGAACGGACATTGCATATTATGGTTACGGTAACAACCCTTTGAACATTGTAGGCTCGTTATGGTTCTTGGTGAGGTACAAATCTGCGTCGGTGAACGCAATTGAGTTTATGGTGTCCACCAAAGGAAGTAACGTGATGGACTGTGACCTGTTCTACGGACTCGGGTTCTCCATTGCCTGCAGTGTCGGAGAGGAGTGGTCTGGCGGTGGGCTATGGGACCGACCCTTTTATGTGGGAAATGAAGATGAAGTGTGGGACTTGAAGCTGCCCGGACCAAGGAACGACGGGCACGACTAGCACCATGGAGTGCCATCACAGGGAGTTCCCTGCGCGGTACCCTGTACGAGGGACCCAAACGGCAGGGTCGGACACCCGTGGGAGTGAATAGAACCAGCGAGCAGACACAGCGTAGTTCCGGTGGCCGACCGAGTACTACTGTCGAACCGGGCGCTGCCGTGGCTGATTCAACGCACAAAATGAAAGCGAACGGGGCGAGACCGAGCGGCACAATCCCTAGGCATGCCCACAAGAAGGACCAGAAGCAGAGCCCGGACCGGATCGGCGGGACCCTGCAACACCGTACAGGAATCCGGTCACAACACCGTGGACCATGAAGGCCAGTGAGTACTCCCCTGAGTGTTGGCGATAATGTGCGCCCTAGGGTTGAGTCTCAGCTTGGTGGGGTCCATAAATCGAGAGAACAGCGGGATGACCAGGGTCCACTGCGGGTGGTGAGGACTCATAACGACGGCTACCTAGAGCTGACGGATGGCTCCAGAAGGCACCCGAACGAGCTGCAGCGTTTGGGAGAGAGGAGACGCCAGTGCAGCCCATCTCTGGTGAGAAAAAGGCGGAGACGCTCTGGCAGCGGGCTGCGGGACGGACATTCCAGAGGGGAGCCTCTGGGGGATCCTTAGTGGGACTATAGAAAGGGGCTAGCGGTGTGTTCTGTTGAGTTGTGTTTCTGCTATTATTATTATTATTATTATTTGTGTTTTGAAAAAAAAAGTGAGAAAAGAGAAACTGCTAATTTTTATGCAAGTTGCCCCCGTGTGTGTGTGGGGGGGGTGAACTAGTTTACATTGATGTGTGAATAGCTAAAGAAAACAGTAGTGTGTGCAATGTAAATGTTTCCCAGCACCATTTATCTTTGATGTGCCTGTGCTGTGGGGTGGGAATGCTAGGGTGGAGGGATCTGGGACCGCCATTAGGTTAAGCCCCTTTTGCACTAGCCCGGCTTAGCACGTCATGGTACAGCTCAGCATGTTTGGTAAGTCTTTGCACTAGCCTCAACACGGTTTAACAGCAGCGAATCTCAGCCCCGCTCAAGGGCAGGGTCCCTCCGTGCTGAGCTGTACCGTGTTTTGACGTCAAAAACTTTGGTCGCCGCTGATTGGTCAGGTCTTAACGTCACCAAAGCGCCCGTCTTCGTTGAAATCTGTATGACCGCCATTTGCAATCACGGACTAACTCGGTCACGGAGTAAATACGATATTCATACAGACAGCATTGTAGGTTTTGCGGAACTCTACACCGTGGTCCAACGAAGAGGTGCGGAGTTTTCTCTGCTTGGTGGCAGTTACACAGTGAGGAGTGACCCGATGGCTGGCCAGCATACAACTGGACTATAGACAAGCTGAAGACGATCGTGAGAGAACCAACGATGGTGAGTGATTTGTAATAATGTGCATCTGTTTGCTTATTTATCCTGTTGGTGGTAAGCTCACTTTTTTTGAGCCATTATACAGCGCTGTTCTGTGCTGGCTAACGTTTTTTTGCTAGTAGCTAGTGCTAATGCTAACGCTAGTAACAACTGCTGAATCGCGCTTGTTTTCTCCTAAATATTCGCTTGTGAGAGCAAAACGATGAAATATGTTAATCCTGGTTAAAGTCCTGGTTTGTGTTTTGTATTGCACTTTGGTCCTGGGCATTTAATTGTGTGCAATTTAATGCTAGAATGTGTTTCCACATGCCAGGGGTTAGCCTTCCTGGATACTGGTGAAATGGACTACAGGAGCTGAAATCTCGTCATATTAAAATTGCTTTTTCAAACCAGTGATTTATAAAGTCATTCATATAATTTTCTAAAGCGTCAGAATAGACCCACACACCTATTCTGTGGATCCTGCAGTGCTTTTCACTCATTTCAGAAAGAGAAATCCGTATATTGTATAGCTTCATTACACAGACAGTGATATATTTATTTATTTTAATTTTGCTGATTACGGCTTACTGCCCCTGAAAACCCCAAATTCTATTTTGCAAAAAATTGGAATATTACATAAAATTAACTTTAAAAAAATAGTTTTTAAATATAAATGTTGGCCGTTGAGGTGTTGGTTAATATGGGCTGTAGCCATAATCATCAATATTAAAATAAACACTTTCAATATATCACTGTCCCTGTAATGAATCTATATATGGGTTTCACTTTCTGAAATGAGTGACAAAAATATTGAATTTTTTCATGGTATTTTAATTTTTGAGATGTGCCTGTATATGTGTTGAACTTGATTGAAACTAACCACCATCCATTTCTGTCATTTGTCTAGGCAAGACGAAATCAGCCACCCCACAACCTACCTCGCCACTGTGGAACGTACTGAAATCCTTTGCTTTTATAGGTAAGTGTCAGAACCAAAGTAGCACAATTACCACTTAATATAAAAGGGACTGAACTGAGATTTATTTGATTGTGTGAATATGGCGCATCAACTGTAAAATAAACCACTTGCTAATGTATTTATTTTTTTGTCAGATCAGTTTTGTGATCCTTTGTGAGTTATGTTCATAACTGTATGTTTTGGCAAATGAGAGATGTTCAGTTGTCATATAACTGAACATCTCTCATTTGGTGAGACCAATTGTAGTGCTTCCTTTTATATTTTAGCAATGCTAGTACAAAACACCGCCCACACATGAAGCCAGGGCAACAAGAGACACTTTTACAGACAAGACAAACTTTTATTGATTAAAAACTTCATATTTTGACTGAGCGACTCCATACTCAGTGATGCACAACTTCAGTTAAAGTACTAGATTCCATTCAAGTGAATGTATTAATTCATTCTGATTGCTGAGGCCACAGTAAAAAGATGATTTTAAATGTAACTCAGCCCTTGTAAAATCTACTGAAGTGCAGCTACATGAAAATTGTGGTTAGAGGAGTTATTGTTTAATTTGACCTTGTAAGATTTTTTTCCCCTTTGTTATATTATTCTATTTTCTTTTAATCTTTACTTTTAATCAATCCGAAATAAAGATTCATTCATTAATTCACATTCCACCGCTGGCTTTTAGCAACAAGTGTATTTCCCAAATAAGTTTTAAACTTGCTTTAATTAACCACCACCCATTTGTCTTTTGTCTAGGCAAGAGGGAAACTGTCACCCCAACTGGACCTTGCCTCACTATTTACAGAGATGCAGGCTGTAGATCTGTCGAACCAGGACCAGTACGAGGGGCCGATCCAGTTGCTTCTCAGTGAGGGCACATTCTGAATATTCTGGAATTTGCTGCTGATTGTAATAAACAATGTAGTGACTTATGTGTTTGCATCATGATTTTCTATCTTTATTTTCTATTTTGTCTGTTAAGACACCGGTGGAAAAAGAGTCAACTGTACAAAGGATTAATCGGTGACCTTGAAAATAATGGCTCATTTTTAAGAAAAAGTAACCAAAACAATTATATTAACTGAAGACTGTATTGTTAGAAGACTGTACAGAAGACCCCGCATACTTTAGTGACAGTACCAGTATATGGAGGAATTCTGGGTCATATTAGCATCTGCTCTTCATCATAATGGGTTAGGGCAGGGGTGTCTAATCATGTGCCATGGAGGGCCAAGACCCTGCAGGCTTTACCTCCAACCAGTGTCTTCAACAGCAGATTCCACTGAACTTCTTCCACTGACTGATCAGTGAGAACACCTGCTGAAGAGACTGGGTAGAAGAGAGAACCTGCAGGGTCTTGGCCCCCCATGACACATGATTGGGAGCCCCCGGATTAGGTTTAATGGGATTTAACATTTTAACACAAACTGCTTTATGGTTCATAATTCTGTTGACATATTTACACAAAACCAAAAGTGATTTCTCAAACTTCTGGATTGTTCTTAGACAGCTTTTCCAATCTTTCAGTATTTAATTTGTACCACATGGTGGTAACCTTCACATATAAAAAAAGACATCTGCAAAAACTTCAGAGGTTTATTGTCAGTGCAATTCCCAGTGCAATACTACATGAATGCATGTCTAGTACATTGTTGATGCAGAGAATATATATTTCTACAGTACATGTATCTAGTAAGTATTTTCCATGTAACCTTGTGACTGCATTATTTTAATTCCTTTTAATCCTAGATCAAGTTTGTTTTGGCATAAAATGCATGATAACTGTCAGATATATCATTTTATACCTAACTCAGTAAAGTTTACTTTTTGAATATATATTTTGTGGCTAATATAGTTATTAACATGGCGATCAAGTTGTGTCAGCTGATCATTTTTTTTCTATGACACCACCTCACTCAGTGCTGCAGAAGCAGGTACGTGCATGACTGTCAACAGTCTCCATGATTTTCAAGCAGATCAGAGCAATTTGTTGCACATTTGTTGCACAGGAAATAAACGTTTCTACAGACATTCTTAAGCTCTATAACCACTGATCGTTTGTGTGACAGGCTGATGACATCTGTGACAGGTCAGGTTCACCCAGAGCGAATGAAGCAGTAATTTCCCCACAACAGAGCCATCTGAAACACACACAGCGTACATATTTTAGTACCTAACAGCGATAAATTGCAGACATTAAAGTGTAGTATGACCTAGTTTGTATCCTCATGCCTTTGGCTCTCCCAGAAGCTGCAGAACTATTTCCAGAGTGTTTCATCTCGCTGTCTGTACCCTTGTCTAGCGGTCCTTTTTGGCGTTTATGGTGAAAAAAGCCACAGACCGAGGAGTCGCCTTGTACAGCTGTATGTGTTTATGTTTTGGTTGGGCCGCGTTTTCTACGTCACGGGAGTGTGGCGCCACCTGCTGTTATAGAAGTCCCACCCACCCAAGCTCTACACGGTTGTAATGCGGTTGTAGTGCGGACAAAAGCGTACCGAACCATGTTGAAGTAAATCATGCTGTACCGAAGTATGCTGGGCTAGTGCAAAAGTGGCTTTAGTGTGCATATTGTTTATAAGTGTTTATAGTTCTAAGTGTTTAAAATGTATATGATCTATGGGGATTATTTTTTTTTTTGTGTGTGTGGCCCTTTTATGTTCACAGACTGTAGTAGTTAAAATGGCAGAGTAGTCCAGTAGTCCCATGCACACCACACCAGGCCGGTGTGGTGTGCATGGCTAGCTTTGTGTATTTATATCATTTGCAGTATGTTTAGAATGTGTATGGGGGTACCAAATTGGGGAGGGCCTGATTAGTGTGCTTGCGGGATGGGAGGGGTGGTGGATATGAATACTGTGTGTATAGTTAAGGTGTACCAATATGGTGGTGCCCTGGGTGTTGTGGGAGGTGACGCCCCATCTTTCCGGTTGTGGCATCATGGGGAGTATAAGAGTGTACAGTGGAAGGGGTTCTGTCTCTTCTCTGTGGACTCTCAGGCTTGACGGAGTGACTCCTGTGAGTTCCTGTTCACGTGTTAATAAAGCTACAAAACTGTCACCTCGACTCCTCCTCATTTCCAGACATAACATACAGAGATGGAGAATGATATTGATCCTGATAACCACTTTTTCAATAATATTCATAACCACTGTGAATATTACACTGAAAAGCAATTCAAAAGTCAAGTGCAATTAGATGGTAAACTGTCAATAATACACTTCAATAGCAGAAGTCTTAACAAAAACTTCTCACAGATTCAGGACTATTTAAAACAGCTAAACAGAAAATTCACAGCTATAGCAGTCTCTGAAACCTGGCTTAATGAAGACCAGGCTCCCCTGATGGCAATAGAGGGATATCAGATGTTTAACATTAACAGATCTCAAAAAAAGGGTGGTGGTGTTGCACTGTATATTGATGACCTATATAGATGTAAGCTTGTAAATGAAATGTCCTCAGCACTACCAGGGATTTTGGAATGTGTTACTGTTGAGATTGACCTAGACAAAACAAAAAATCTAATCATAAGCTGCATATACAGAACGCCGGGAACTTGCATTGAGACATTCAGAGATAAATTAGTCGAGCTGTACAATAATATTACTAGTAAGAAAATGGTAGCAATTTGTGGAGATTTCAATATTGACCTACTTAATCCACATCAACAAAATGTAGTTACAGAGTTCATGAACTCTATGTACAGCATGAGTCTATATCCCACAATAACACATCCCAGTAGAATCACAGCTCACTCTGCTACACTTATTGACAACCTGTTTGTCAATGTTCTCGACAAGAAAATAGAAAGTGGATTATTGATAAATGATATAAGCGACCACTTGCCAATCTTTGCACTTATCCATGGCCACACGGGGCCCAACCCAGAAAAAATCTCAAAATCGTTCAGACACAAATCACCAAACGCAATCAGTTCTTTTAAAGAGGACTTGCTGAAGCAAGACTGGACAGAAGTCTATGTATCAGATGTAAATGAAGCCTATGACGCATTTACAAACATTGTAACCACTCTTTATGAAAAAAACTGCCCATTAGTTAAAAAAAAGCTTAAACACAAATTTACTGACAAACCATGGCTAACCAAAGGACTACAAAAGGCGTGTAAAAAGAAAAATTTATTATATAAAGCTTTCATAAAGAAAAGGACAAAAGAAGCAGAGCAGCGGTATAAAACATACAAAAATAAGTTAACATATATAATAAGATGTAGTAAAAGAGACTATTACAGTAAAGAACTGGAAAAAAACAAAGACAATATTAAAAATACATGGACAATAATCAACAGTATCCTTGGAAATAAAAGCAGAAATACCAGCTACCCAACTAACACTCCAAAAAATAATAAATCGACTCCGAATGTGAATATAGCTTCACCTGCAGATGAATTTAATAATTTTTTTGTTAACATTGGACCTAAACTGGCCCGAGAAATACCCACTACGGTGCCAACAGGTGATTCAATATGCAATAACACTGCTGTAAAAGACACCATCTTCATAAAGAACACAGACGAAAGAGAGGTCATTGAAATTGTTAAATCGTTCAAAAGTAAAACATCTACTGACTGCGATGGTATTGATATGCTACTAGTCAAAACTGTTATCGAATGCATAGTGAAACCACTGACGTATATCTGTAACCTGTCTCTCCAATCAGGTATATTTCCCAATGCAATGAAAATAGCTAAAGTAATTCCGATTTACAAGACAGGCGACAGAGGGGAACTCTCCAACTACAGACCAATTTCACTATTACCGCAATTTTCCAAGATACTTGAAAAAATATTCTATGAGAGAATTGACAACTTCATACTGAAGAATGATTTATTGTGTGAGCAGCAATATGGGTTCAGACACAAAAGGACAACAGCATATGCCTTAATGGAATTTACAGAAAAAATATCAACAGCCATTGAAAATAAAGAGTATTCAGTTGGAGTATTCCTGGATCTTAAAAAAGCATTTGATACAGTAGATCACAATCTATTATTAAAGAAACTACAAAATTGTGGTATCAGAGGGGTAGCACTGTCCTGGTTAAGAAGTTACTTAAAGAATAGATATCAGTTTGTATGTGTTAACAACAAAAACTCAGAGCTACTGAAGGTCACCTGTGGAGTCCCACAGGGTTCAGTTTTGGGACCATTATTATTCAATATGTATATAAATGATATATGTAAAGTTTCAGAAAAAATGGACTTAATATTGTTTGCTGATGACACTAACCTGCTATGCAGTGGAAACAACTTGGAACAACTTCTGGATACACTCGGAAAGGAATTAGGAAAGCTGAAACTGTGGTTTGATTCGAACAAATTAACGCTCAATTTAAGCAAGACAAAATTTATAGTCTTTAACAACCATCACAACTACCCAGTACCCAAACTCAGTGTAAATGGTGTAGAGATTGAAAGGGTATCCGAAACTAAATTCCTTGGAGTAATAATTGATAACAAACTGTGTTGGAAGCCACATATTAATTATATAAAAGGTAAAGTATCCAAATCAATTGCAATATTACACAGAGTGAAAAATTTGCTGAATCAACCCACACTATACACCTTGTATCATTCATTAATACTCCCATACATGACATATTGTAATGAAGTATGGGGAAATACATATAAAACAAACATATATCCACTCTTTATGCTTCAAAAGAGAGCTATTAGAATAATCAACAAAGCAGCTTACAGGGAACCAACAAACCCACTTTTTCTTAAACAAAAAACTCTCAAGTTGAAAGATCTGATCGACTTTAAAACCGCAATAATAATGTTCAAAGTGAAGAATCTATCACTGCCCGCAAATATCCAAAAGTTGTTCCAAACAAGGGAGAAACGATATCACTTCAGAGGAACATGTATATTTCAAAAGCCTACAGTGAGAACAACTACCAAGCAACATTGTATTTCAGTGCAAGGTGTCAGATTATGGAACGATTTTGGACCTGAATTAAAATCATGTACAAAGCTTGGACAATTTAAACAAAAACTAAAGGAAGAAATACTCCAAACATATTTACAAGACGACATGTAAACTCACATAAGGATTGACATTTCCAGCCTGTGTTGTGTTATAGCTTAGTTTTTCTTTTTTCTCTGTGACACTATGTCTTAGATTTGTTTTTGAATAGTAACCGCTTAACTTAGACTAGCTCAGTTTTCTTTTTCTCTCAGTCATATTTTGTCTTAGCCTTGTTTTAAATTGTAATCGCTCTTGTCTTGTTTTCTCTTTTTTCTCCTTTGAATTCTTGGATGGAATATGGGTGGGCAATATAAGCTGCGGCTTCAGCCATCACCCATTTCGGATAACTCACGTGGAATTGTATAGTAGAAGGAGTCTTTGTCTAATTTGACCTTGTTGTTATATTATACAGTTTCTTTTAACCTGTAATGTACTATCCGAAATAAATTCATTCATTCATTCATTCATTCACAGTGTCTTGATTTTTGGTTTCCGAGTAGTGGGGAGAATTGATGATCAAACTGTAAAATTTCATGTTTCTACATATTACAGTTTTTGCTTCCCATGCACTTTTAGCAGAAAAAAAAGAAGAAGAATCTCAATAATCAGAACAATTACAATAGGTTTCCAACAGCACTGATGCTTGGAACCCTAATTAATCATATTCCCAGCAATGTATAAATAATCTATCTATGGGTTCCTCACAGGTTTAAGGTCAAGATTCAGATTGAAACCATAAGTTTTCATTAAATTCAGGAATAAATCTGTAGAGGTAAATTACTTGTGAGTGTGTGTGAGTGTGTGCGCGCACACGTGTGTGAGTGTGTGTGTGTGTGAGTGTGTGCACGCACACGTGTGTGTGTGTGTGCAAGCACACGCTTGTACACCTGCTACTAATTGGACTGAACTATACAGAGCAACAAAAGATCAGGCTCGAAAATTCCAGCTCTGGTTTGTACAGGCACTGCTTTGTTGTATTCTTGCCTCTATGTGCTGTGTTAACAGTTCTCTCTCTCTCTCTCTCTCTCTCTCTCTCTCTCTCTCTCTCTCTCTCTCTCTCTCTCTCGCTCTCACTTTCTCACCCTTTTTTATGTGCACCCATGAAAGGCTTTTTTTCAGCAAACAAACCCCAACTGCATACAGGAATTAAATCCACAGAGCCCAGAACTTGCGAGGGGCTTCAACCATCATGTACTCACATCCAAAGAAACAGGCACATGAAGTGCAAGAGCCTGTTGGACAGCCACAATGAACCCTAGACCCTCAGTGGAGTTTATCTTTGTCACTTTCTCCGTCCATGGGAAACCTGCTTTATTCCCTGGTGCTGAGTCTGGAGCCAAACTTCTGGTTGGATCTATTTGTTGATCGTACAGGAGGGCAAAGTTTAAGGATACAATGATGCTGGAGATACAAAGCACTGAGGATAACGGTAGTGGTTTTGGCATGGTGGACATCCTGAGCACTGAAGAGATGGAGTGTAAAATCTGTTACTGCAAGTACAACCTTGGGAGTCGCAGGCCAAAGGTGCTGGATTGTTCACACTGCCTTTGCTCCAAGTGTCTCATTAAGATCCTGGACCTTGGTGAGTCACCTTCCAACACCATGATGTGCCCATTTTGCCGCGATGTTACCAGGCTGTCTGGTGAGGCTGTGGGTAGCCTCCCAGATAACAGCAAGTTGCTTGCGGCAATCACACTCCAAAGTCGTATTCAGAGGAACCTCCACTTTCATCAAGAAGCAACAACAGAGCTGCTCCTCAGCCCAAGGCAACTCAGCTCAATGATGGGCGGCACTCCATCTGTGATGCCCCCTTCCTCCAATTTGTTAACATCTTCCTCCACCACCTATTCCACCATCCGGAGCTCTCCTAATTTTGTGGTCATTACTATCATGGAGCCTCCTCCGGGGTCAGCCACCACCCACGAATATCAGACATCAAATCAGGACTACCACTTGCCAAGCATGGACTCAATGGCATCCATCACACAGAGGTGGACGGTATGGAACTGTGCGGCCCTTCTGTGCCAGACTTCAGCCCGAGCACTGGTGTGGGTGCTGGGGCTCTTGTATTTCAGCTCGTTGCCTGTGGGGGTTTACCTCCTCATCATGCAAAAAACAACCTTTGGTGTGCTCCTGGTGTGCCTAGTTCCTGCCAGCCTCATCATGATCATGATCTATGGGTTATGCCAGTGTATCTGTCATGAGTTCTGGGACTGCATACCACAATAATGGCAGCATAATGAATAAGCAGTGCCTGACATTAGATCTCCAGAATTCACTAATGGTCACATTACTATTCAAGAACAGTTATTGGAATGGTAGAAAGTGTTTTTACTGGC
Organism: Pholidichthys leucotaenia; assembly: GCA_020510985.1. Lineage (NCBI taxonomy): Eukaryota > Metazoa > Chordata > Actinopteri > Cichliformes > Pholidichthyidae > Pholidichthys > Pholidichthys leucotaenia. The sequence goes on from CM035846.1 coordinate 171,464,477, forward strand.
AGAGTGACAAAAGAAAAAGAAACATTACTGACATTTCTAACTATACCGCTCACTTTCATTTATATTCATGTTAATTTGTGTTATTTTTTTAGACTGATAGCCAAAAGAACTTCAAGTGTTACATCTTACACTAAATGTGATGCATAAAAATGTTAATAAAAATCAGATGTGGGGAAATGAGTCAGAAGGAGGTAACTCATTTCAGGCCTTGAGACATAACTGATTAATTTAGAGCTGAATTTTACTTGTATTCACGACCTTAGATATGGCTTGACTCCTAGCTCGGGTAGCAAGCCTGAGCCATCTATCCATCCATCTTCTTCCACTTAATCCTTTTTGGGTCGCGGGGGAGCTGGAGAGGACTGTGTGGATTCAGTGGTCGATGGAATATGACCAGTCCTCAGAGTACAATAAACGCAGAAACAGTCATAGCTTCGTTAAGCTAAAATAATGTCTAAGAATGACGTACAGTGCATATGAAAAGTCTACACACCCCTGTTCAAATGCCAGGTTTTTGTGATGTAAAAAAATGAGACCAAGAAAAATCATTTCAAAACTTTTTCCACCATTTTTCCACCAGAGTCTCAAAAAAGCTCTGAATCTAATAAAGGATACTTCCCACCCTGGTCATTCCCTGTTTGAACTGCTGCCATCAGGCAGATGATACAGATCAATCAAAGTTAAGGACAAGCAGACTCAAAAACATTTTTTTTCAACTGTAATAAATATAATAAATGCAGTATAAAGTAGCTGGATGCTGAAGGTATATAAAGGGACTGTGCAATGACAGAAATGTGTGATTGTATGTGTGTATGGTTGTATGCTTATGCTTGTTTTTATATATTTTTATATTGAGCTTATATATTTTATGAATGATGTTCTGACTGGTTGGCACTTTGAATTTCATTGTTTATGTGACAATGACAAATAAAGTTCTATTCTATTCTATTCTATTCTGTTCTGTTCTATTCATTAATGTGACCTATAACCTGTACAACCCAATTGAAAAACAAATTGAAATCTTTTAAGGGGAAAAATAAAGCATAAAAAACTTACAAAAATCTGGTTGTATAAACATGCACACCCTTAAATTAATACTTTGTTGCAGGACCTTTGGCTTTTATTACAGCACTCAGTCTTTTTGGGTAGGAGTCTATCAGTGTGGCACATCTTGATGTGGCAATATTTGTCCACTCTTCTTTGCAAAAACGCTCAAAATCTGTCAGATTGTGAGGGCATCTCCTGTGCGCAGCCCTCTTCAGATCACCCCACAGATGTTCGATCAGATTCAGGTCTGGACTCTGGCTGGGCTGTTCCAAAACCTTAATGTTTTCTGGTGAAGCCATTCTTTTGTTGATTTGGATGTGTGCTTTGGGTCATTGTTGTGCTGAAAGATGAAGTTCCTCTTCATCTTCATCTTTCAAGCAGAAGTCTGAAGGTTTTGCACCAACACTGACTGGTATTTGGAACTGTTCATAATTCCCTCCACCTTGACTATGGCCCCAGTTCTAGCTGATGAAAAACAGCCCCAAAGCATGATGATGCCACCACCATCCTTCACTGTAGGTATGGTGTTCTTTTGGTGATAAGCAGTGTTGTGTTTGCGCCAAATAGACCTTTGGGATTTTTGGCCAAAAAGTTCAACCTTGGTTTCATCGGACCATAACACATTTTCCCACATGCAGTTGGGAGATTTCAAATGTGTTTTTGCAAAATGTAGCCAGACTTGGATGCTTTTCTTCGTAAGGTAAGGCTTCCATCTTGCCACCCTAGATGGGAGATTGTTGTCACATGTACTAAACAGCCAGTACTTACCAGAAATTCCTGCAGCTCCTTCAGTGTTGCTGTCGGCCTCTTGGCAGCCTTCCTGACCAGTTTTCTTCTCATCTTTTCATCAGTTTTGGAGAGATGTCCAGTTCTTGGTAATGTCACTGTTGTGCTATATTTTCTCCACTTGATGATGACTATCTTCACTGTGTTCCATGGTATATTTAATAACTTGGAAATTCTTTTGTACCCTTCTCCTGACTGATACCTTTGAACAATGAGATCCCTCTGATGCTTTGGAAGCTCTCTGCGGACCATGGCTTGTGCTATAAGATATGACTACAAAAATGTCAGGAAAAGCCCACTAGATCAGCTGAATTATATTTAGGGTTAATCAGAGGCACTTTAATCAGAGGCACTACCGGAGTGGTGGCTCAGTTGGTAGAGCATCCACCCCACACCCGGGAGGCAGGGGTTCAAATCCCGGCCGGGTCATGCCGAAGACCATATAAAAGTGGAACTTCCTGCCGTCCAGCTTGGTGCTCAGCAATAATGGAATGGAGGAGGGAAATCTGTGGCGGCACCTTGCATGGCAGTGGCCCTTCTGATTCTACACATGGGGTGTGTGTGATTGACACTGTAGATAGGATAAAGCACAATTTCGTTCCACTGTACATGTATGGTTGAATGACAATAATGGATGATTTTAAATGGTGGCAGGTGTGTGCTGACTCCCATTTAACAGGAGTTTGAATGTGATTGGTTAATTCTGAACACAGCCACATTCCTAGTTATAACAGGGTGTGCATACTTGTGCAACCAGGCTATTGGAAGTTTTTTATTTTTTATTTTTCCCCTCAAAAGATTTCAGTTTGTTTTTCAATTGGGTTGTACAGGTTGTAGGTCACATTAATGGTGGAAAAAGTTTTGAAATTATTTATCTTGGTCTCATTTTTTTACATAACAAAAACCTTGCATTTGAACAGGGTTGTGTAGACTTTTTATAGCCACTGTATATATGGTCAAGTATTGTTAGAAGAATAAGAATAATGAATAGAATGTCTAGTGATCAAAACAGGCCAGATTGACAGTTAAGCTGATGGCAGGCGGTCTGTCTGTCATCCTCTCGCCCCCGAGGTGAGGTCTATCGTGATTAGACTGACTGTCTAGCCAGGACTGACTGCCTAGCCAAGCTAATGCAAAGGGTTGAAGTTTAGCAAAATAAGCCAGAATGATGCGAGACATATTACTTGTGGAGTAGTTAACCAGGTGGAAGCCTTATGTTATGATCAGGTGAGCGTGCTCCTCCTCCCTTTCTGTGTTTTTTTCGTCCTGCCTGTCTCCCGGCTCCGGAGTTGATTTCACCCACCTGTGTGATTGCACACACCTGCTGCTGCCTCTTCTGCCAACCTTAAAAGAGCCAGTCTGTGAAGACCTCTTCACTGGACCGTTGGGTACTACTGCCATCAGCTTAAGCTAAGTTGAATGGTGTATAATCTTACCTGTTGTCTGAGCCTCTCCAGGTTGCTGCCATCTCAGCAGTGTATTACTCAGGGGCTGCACATGCTCTCCTGAACCTCTTTTTCACCTGGACAACTCCTACTTCACCCCATCTATCAACTGCCCCGCTCCATCCTGCCAACTTTCCCCACACCTGTTCGTCCTGCTGGTTCCACTCCCGCCAGCTCCTTCACCACTACATGCTGGGTCCCACAGCCAGGCACGCTGCTTCACGAGTAAGTCTCCCCTCCTCTCTTCCTCTTCTTCTTTCTCCTCAATTAAAATCATTAACTGTTTCTCCTCTCCCTCTCATCCACAGGCTGTGGCGTCCTCCAGCGTGCTCATTTGTTTTTTGTTGTAGTTTAATAAATTGTTTTACATTACCACCTGTGTCTGTTTATTCTTCCTGTGTTGTTTGATCTGTGTGTGAGTCTCTGGCTAATAAATCATGATACCTTATGTTTATTAGGATGACTGAAATGTAAAGAAAATGGTAATATAAATTGTGCTTGATAAGCTAACTCCCTAGTAGCATTGTTAGCTCTGAAGCTAATGCCTTGGGCTCCCCACTCATCTTGGTGGGGACTGAATCATCTGTTATGACCCGAGCACCGGTTCTGATCGCACTCGGGCTAAGTTATTTCTCGCTGCCGGCCTTGACAGCTGTGGGCTGTATTCTGGCCTCACCGGGCTCTTATTGTGAAAGTGCTCGGTGGGGCTTCCGCCTGTCAACGGCCGGTCAGCTGATTGTCATTACCGTCGTTAGTGCTTCGCCCTTTTAAGCCCGGCACTGGCGACGGTAAGACGCAGGATTATAAGTCTACATTCTGTCAACGTCTCGTCTCGTTTTGCTGTTCAAGTCTGGGTCTACGCCTCGCCATGTTTGGGAGTGCCGTGAGACCTTCATGTCAGGTTCGTGTATCATAGTCTTGTCACAGTTAGCTCGTAGCGGCTGGGTTAGCCCTACGAGCCCAAGTCTTAGTTATGTCTGTGTTTGCCCTAGGGGGTTTATAGTTGTGTTTTGTCACGTCTGGAAATAAATAACATCTTGCCAAACTCTCTGGTGAACTCTGTGGCGTCTCTTGGTGATCCGCGAGGATCACCACATGACAGTATACTCCTGCCAGGTCGCCCAAACGGGGGCGCCGCATTGAGACGCCGTTTCACCGGGAGTTTGTGCCATATTGGACTGTTTGTTCTTCCCTGTCTGGATGCCTGCTGCTGGGAGAATGCCGTCATCCAGGGGTCGCGGTCGGCGCCTGGACAGAAGGCTAGCGGAGGTCCTGGAGTACGTGGACTGCACGTTATTCTCCGCTACGCTGTGGGACGCTCCCAGCGACATGTGCAGGCAGTTGGACTACGCTGAGGAGCTTTTGGACAACCTTCCCCTCGAAAGTTACGACCACCTGGAGGTGGTAACGAGGTGGGAGGAACTCGCCATTCAGCGCGAGTTGCTTCGTGGGCTGGAAGAGAAGAGCAGGAAGCAGGGGAGGAGGAATCCCCGCTCCGCGCGTTGGTGTCCCGTCCCGGAGCAGGTCCAGGAGCACGCGCCGTCTGGGGGCCAGCGAGGACGTTGGCGTAACGGCGCGGGCACCCCTCAGCGGAATCCCCGGCTGGACTCGCTGCCGGCGTATCCCGTCAGCGAATCTCCGAGAGCGGCCCCACCTCGTCTTCCCAGGGGACCCTCTGTCGCCATCCAGCGGGGAGAGGGAGGAACGACGTCCCCCACAGCAGGAACCATCTCTACCCTGGTAGGAAGGCAAGTGCATGATAATTTCTCACATCATGATATTATTCTGCCTTGTCTGACTTCTGGGGATGGAGTTCGGGGTTCGCAGCCCCCCGAGCTCCCTCCACCTGCTGTGGATAAAATTATTAAACCTACTGCCTCTGTGTTCTCCCCCGTCGAGCGGTCCGCGACGCCAGGCCAGTGTCGCCGGACGAAGAGGGCCCCTGCAGTGCTGGATAGCCTGCATCCGGCCCTACAGTCACGTCTTGGACGGAGGAGAGGAGCGGACTGCGGCCCGGAGCCTGAGCCGACGAAGAAGCGTCCCCGGGTCTCCTCGCCGGAGCAGTCCGGGCCAGTGGGTCAAGGGTTCCCTGCCTCCACGCCATACGGGTCGTCGGCGTGGACGACAGCGTGGGAGGACCGGAGGCTGCTGATGACATCGTGCCAGCTGCGGAGCCCGACGCAGCTGAGTCCGAGTCAGCTGACGAGAGTCGCCCTGAACCCGGATCATCAGAGTCCTGGGTGGCAACGGAACCCGAGTGCAGGCAAGTGCTCCCTCTCTTGTCTCTGTCCTCTTTTGTTGAGCATTTTTGCCTGCCTCTCGGGGAGACGAGTGAGGAGCAGCCGTCTGCTGCGCCCGAGCTCGTCTCGCTGGGTTCCGTTGCTACCGGTGATGCTGATCCCGGTTTTCCTGTCCCCGAGCTTTGTTTTAGTGTCGCCGGCGGGGAACGGGTCGGAGTCACCGAGGTGGAGGTCCCAGGTTCGGGGGTGGAGTTCGTCAGCGGAGCTGCACCGGAGGCCCAATCGGGTCCCACCGCAGGGGCGGTTTCGGCCCAATCGGGGTCCGACGTGGGTTCGTCGGAGGCCCAATCGGGGTCCACCGCGGGCGCGGCTCTGGCCCGATCGGGGCCCAATGTGGGTGCAGCTGGGACCCAATCTGGGTCCAGCGGTGATGCAGCGCGAGCATGGTCCATTGGCGGAGGAGGAGCTGCAGACCCTTCTTCGCGGAGCGGATTCTTGGCTTGTCCTGCTCATCAAACCCCTCGGAGTCACCGCCCCTTTTCATCATCGCCGGGAGCCATGGGGGTCCCTGTTCGCTCGCCCCAGTTCTCCCGAGTTTTGTTCTCGTCAGGGAGGCCGCTGCGGGTTGTTGATGCCCTGGACTGGTGGCTGAGGGACACGGGTCGGCTGCCGGAGGGACTGTTTCGCCGGTTCGGCGCCTCGGTTCGGCCACCCAACCTGTTATGTGTGCCATGGGGCTACCTAGTTCGACCACCGGAGAAGCGGACGTGCGGGACTTTGGACTCTGGTGAGCCGCCTGGTCCGCCTCCGTTGACCATCGGTCGACATAAACTGTCGGGGGGTGGTAGTGGTCCCTGGGTGTGTCTCAGTATTTGTGCTTTTTTTCTCTTTGTCCTGGTTATGTTGTATCTAGTGCTCATGTTTTTGTTTTGAAAGCCACAGTCAAGTCAGTCATGTTATGTCAAAGCAATTTTAGATTGCCTCTTGTGTTTTTGAAAGCCACAGCCTAGCCATAGTAAAGTTATGTTAAGCAATTTTAGTTTGCTTCATGTATGTTTGCAGTAGCCCTGCTGGCTTATGTATGGTCTGGGTAGAGCGTGTGGTGCTCTGGTTTTTTTTTTGTTTCGTGTATAGCCTGGTTTGAGCTAGTAATGCTCTGTTTTTGTTTCATATAGCCTGGTAGGAGCGAGTAATGCTCTGTTTTTGTTTCATTGTCTGGTATGAGCGGGTAATGCTCTGTTTTTTTTGTTTTTTCATGTTAGGTTAGGTATGAGCAGGTAATGTTTTTGTATCTAGTTTATCTGAACCTGTAGTTCTGGTTCTTTGTTTTCCTTTGTACATTTTTTCTTGTTAGTCTTGTCATTGTCTTGTATGGTTTTTTTAGTCTTGTCATTGTCTGGTATGGTTTTTTTGTCTTGTTCATGGGTTGGTTATGGTTTTTTTAGTCTTGTTCATGGGTTGATTTCTCTCCCTCCGCACCTGTCCCCCAACCTCCCACCCGGGGGGGGGGGGGGGGGGCAGGGTGGTTCCTTGGGGCGTTCGCAGTCCGCCCGTGGAGGGAGGGTACTGTTATGACCCGAGCGCCGGTTCTGATCGCGCTCGGGCTAAGTTATTTCTCGCTGCCGGCCTTGACAGCCGCAGGTTGTATTCTGGCCTCACCGGGCTCTTATTGTGAAAGTGCTCGGTGGGGCTTCCGCCTGTCAACGGCCGGTCAGCTGATTGTCATTACCGTCGTTAGTGCTTCGCCCTTTTAAGCCCGGCACTGGCGACGGTAAGACGCAGGATTATAAGTCTACATTCTGTCAACGTCTCGTCTCGTTTTGCTGTTCAAGTCTGGGTCTACGCCTCGCCATGTTTGGGAGTGCCGTGAGACCTTCATGTCAGGTTCGTGTATCATAGTCTTGTCACAGTTAGCTTGTAGCGGCTGGGTTAGCCCTACGAGCCCAAGTCTTAGTTATGTCTGTGTTTGCCCTAAGGGGTTCATAGTTGTGTTTTGTCACGTCTGGAAATAAATAACATCTTGCCAAACTCTCTGGTGAACTCTGTGGCGTCTCTTGGTGATCCGCGAAGATCACCACATGACATCATCACAGCTAATAGCACAGTGATGTGTTGTAACTGAAGACATTTGCCAGTAATGCAGGGACAAAATAACTTAGGATAACAAAACCAGATTCTGTCCATTCTGCCAAAATGTTAAAATATAATTATTTGTAAGTGAAGAGAGAGTTTGCATTTTACTTCTGTAGTCACATGACCAAAGAAAGCATTTTAGAAAGTCAAAACCCCAAAACATACCATGTTTGAGTGTATGGGACCTTTCACTTTATAATTAATATTTGCATTTTCATAAATATGGAGAGGTTCTATTTGTTTTAAGCCCTGACTACTTCTTTCAGCTGCTCTTTTTAGGGGTCGCCACAGCGGATCATCTTCCTCCATCTCACCCTGTCCCTTGCATCTTCTTCTGTAACACCAACCCTCTCCATGTCCTCCTTCGCTACATCCATGAATCTTCTCTGTGGTTTTCCACTTTGTTCTAAGCCAGTCGACTGACATTGGCAAATGGAGGTAAGGTGTGAGTTGTGTTGCAGCCAGTCTTGACAACAAATGCAGCTAGACGCTAGTGATGGCCAGATGAGGCTTTCTGGAGGACTTCAGGCCTTTCATCAAAATGGCTCAAATAGACAAGGCTTCATGTGAAAATTCATTTTCTCTACCAGACTATCTAGTGGACAAAACATATGGAACATGGAGATTTTTACAAGTGTATTATTGGTTTAATGTGCATTTTTTTTTCATTTCAATAAATGCACTGTCTTTTAAGAAATATCAATGATCATTAGGGAAATAAGGAAATAATAAAACTGAGGTGACTACAGTCAATGTGCTTGTGCTACATATCCATTTTTTTAAGAAATAACTTTTCCACTGTCTTTCCCAGTACATTCATTCATCTCTGTCCTTATTGTCATGCAGGGCACAATAGTGCCTCAGCATAATGATGTTATTGTTGTATTCACCTTGCAAATAAAAATAAATAAGAATAACCCAGCTGGGACTTGAACACCAACTCCATAGATATTTTACTGCTAGGCTACCACTTAGTGACGGCCAGGTAAGGCTTTCTTGAAGACTTGAGCCTTTTCATCAAAATGGTTCATATAGACGAAGCCTCATGTGAAACTTCATTTGCTCTACTAGGCCATGTAGTCCACAAAAAGTATACAGCATGCAGATTTTTACAAGGGCATTACTGGTTTAATGTGTATTTTTTTTCAATTTCAATAAATGTGCTGTCTTTTAATAAATATCAATGATCATAAGGGATAAAAGAAATAAAACTGGGGTGACTCCACTGAATGTGTCTGTGTTACTTAGTGTGCTTGTACTACTTATCCATTTTTATTAAGAAATAACTTTTCAACAGTCTTATACTGTCTTTCCCAGTATATTCACCTCTGTCCTTATTCTCATGCAGGGCACAATAGCAATAGTGCCTCAGCATAATGATGCGTAATAATGATCCAAGCTCTTTGAAACACAACAGACACTTCACCTAGCAAATAAAATTAAAAGAATGACCCAGCTGGGATTTGAACCCCAGCCTCCCACTTGTAGAACAGATGCTTTACCACTAAGCCATCACCTTAGTCACAATAGCAATCCACTATTTGTACAAAATATGTCAATGGGAGAAATGCGCTCAAAATGTTACCAAATGGGAGAAGTCCATGTTTTTGGTGCTGGTTCCATCTGAAAATTGGCTGTGACAAATCCCTTACACAGTCAAACATCGACAACACAAAACGTGAGGGAGGGGGATTTCCATTGTGTATCGCTGCTCACTTTATTTCATGTTGCGTGCAAAATCATGAATGGCTTCCTGACACAGTCACATGGTACGACATCAACACATACGTCAGCAATATACGCCTCGAAACGTGCTTCGCCAGATATTTCCTGGATAAGCTCAGAGCACTCTCGACGCTCCAGAGCCTGCCGTCGAATCACTACTAGACACGTCAAACTTAGTAAGACATGTTGACCTTGGAAATAGTTGCATGGGCTTATTATGGGTTAAAATGTCAAAGGTTCAAGTCACAGGATCAAAAGAAGTCACAAACAACTAGAAAAGCACTTAGAGAGCACATACCTCCACCAAGGCACCTTCCGTCCATCATGGATCACCTCCAAAATGTAATGGGTTTGTGAGTAGGCCGGGAGCCGGTTCTGGTGAAAATTGCAGCAAAGTCTATCCAGTAATTTTGGGGTATTCTTGCTAAAACACTGTGAGAAGATAAGAGCCTTGGCAGAGCATTCTTCATTCTTGCATTCTTGGATCATCACCAAAATTTAATGGGTTCATCCTTGGCTCAAGGGCGACCTCTGGTGAAATTTTCCTCAAAATCCGTCCAGTAGTTTTTGCGTAATCCTGCTAACAAATAGATGGACTGACAAATCTCTTGGCCAAGGACCACCTCTGGTAAAAATTTTTTTATCCAAATCCATCCAGTAGTTTTGGAGCATTCTTGCTAACACACTGTGAGAAGACAAGAGTCTTGGTGGAGGTATGCATTCTCGGATCATCACCAAAATGTTATGGGTTCCTCTCTAGGCCAAGGACCAGCTCTGATGAAAATTTCATCCAGTAGTTGTTGCGTAATCCTGCTGCACAAATCCAAACAAGGTCCTTGGTGGGTATGCACTCTCAGATCATCACCAAATATTTTATGGGTTCATCCTTAGTCCAAGGGCTTCCTCGGGTGAAATTTTCATCAAAATCCATCCAGTAGTTTTTGCATAGTCCTGCTAACAAACGGATGGACAAACAGACAGACAAACCACCCCGATTACATTACCTCCTTGGCGGAGGTAATTATAGGTCTCTACAGTAGACCCACCAAATATTGATGCACATTAGATCTATTTTGAAACACCTCCTCAAGTGAGGTTTTTGTTTTTACCTTGAAAATTGGTTCATTTGGAAGTTAGGATGTAATGGGCTGCACGGTGGCGCAGTGGTTTAGCACTGTGGGATCACGGGGATCATGAGATCGTGGGTTCGATCCCAGCCCCCGACCAACAGTGAGCTGTGTGGAGTTTGCATGTTCTCCCCGTGTTGCGTGGGTTTACTCCGGGATTTCTCCGGTTTCCTCCTGCATACCAAAAACATGTAGGTTTAGGGCGCTCGCGCACGCAGCGACCGGCAGCCGGTGGCTTGTCACCAGACTGCAAACCGAATCTACCTACGGGTACAAATAAGTAACAAAAAAAAATGATGCACAACAGAAGTCAGAATAACTATTTTGCCTCAAAAGAAGAATGTTATCTTTAACTCAAAAGTTGCACTGAAAGTGGACCTGCGTCACAGATTGTATTGCAATTCAACCACTGCAAATGGCATGATTCAAAGACCAGCCAACGGTCTACTTTTCAAAGCCACAGGAGGCGCTGGATTTACAAAGCAAGATAGCCAAGCAAAATGGTATAATGGAAATATGGAAATACTCCTGACTTGACAAAGCTTCTAGTTCATTTCAATTCAGCTTTATTTATATAGTGCCATTTCACAACAACAGTCATCTCATAGCACTTTCAACTGTAGGGGAAACCCCCATAATTGCAGAAAGACCCCAGCAATCAGGCAATCCCCTGTGAGCAAGCACTTGGCGACGGTGGAGAGGAAAAACTCCCTTTTAGCAGGAAGAAACCTCCAGCAGAACCAGGCGCAGGGAGGGGCAGTCATCTGCTGCGACTGGCTGGGGGGTGAGGGGATAGAGAAGAAGAAAAGAACAGACATATAGAGAGCAAACAGCACGACGGGGACTCAGTCTATGGGAGAGAACAAACAGATGTTGATGACCAGTAAAAATATTTAATTGAGAGTGACGAAAGGAGTGAAACCCAATGCATTGTTGGAGGTCCCCCGGCTGTCTAAACCTATTAGCAGCATAACTAAGGGAGGGTTCAGGGGCACATGAGCCCTCCTTAATTATAGGCTTTGTCAAATCATCATATCTTAATGTTATCGTCCTATGCTAGGTATTGAGTCTTCTCCGTCTTCACCTTTAATTTATTCCTGGAGGTGCTATATTCATTTTCATTGTCTATGTTTATCTTGTCTTGGCCTTGGTGGGTTGTCAGTATTCTTTCTATATTTTTTGTTCATCTTCTGTATCAGGATTCAGTATTCATTCCGGTCTGTACTTGTCATGAACCTGGGTTTGGTGATCCCAAACCCAGTTCTGACACCATGGCTATTTTGGCCCGCTTCACTATTTATTGTCCATCAGGCGCTTCAGGGAACCCTTTGGGTCCTCCGCTCCCTGACAGCTCGGGCACTCCCCTTCCTCCTGTCAGTGTCAGGAACCGAGCCAGCTTGGTTTCCCCCGGCTCGGTCCTGATCTCTCTGTGGATCTAGGTGCCATTGTGTATGTATGTATAGTATGTATTTCAGTGTTTTTCCTAACCCATAGCCACTGCTTTCTGGCCGGCAGCGATGAGGCAGCCTCTTTGGCTCACGCTGGTGTGAGCGCTGTCTGCCGGTCCAACTACGCCCCCTCTCTATTACCATCAGCTATTCCCATTCCCGTGTGCCATCTTCTTGCTCCTCGCCCAGGTGTCCCTAATTACATCATCACAAGCATACACAAGGGTTTTCCCGGGACAGACCTACGGCTGGTAGCACTGGTTTTCATTGTGTTGTCGTCCATGCTATCTTCACTCTCTGGGTCCGCTACTAATGCTGTGGCTGGAGGCTCCAGCTGCCATTGTGACTGGCGCCAATTTAGCTCTGATGTTAGCTTGTCCGTGGTCTCCATTTGGAAAGCTAGCTCAACAGCCCTAGCTAACACCAGGTCACACAGTGCCTTGAGTAGCCTAGCTTGTAAAGCAGCACCGGTTGTGCGCTCCGCCAGCTGGTCACGTGCCATTTCTTCCTCCAATGGCCCGAAACAACATTCGCTAGCCAGCTGCTGCAGGTCGCAACAAACTGGGGGACAGGCTCACCCACTTGCTGGTGTCGTTGTCGGAACCTAATCCCCCAGAAAGTCACGCTGTCCGGGGTGTGAAAATGGCACGCTAGCAACTCAACTACATCCTCATGTGAGTCTGAAGTCCCGAGTGTACGCAGGATACGCTGGCCCTCAATCCCCAAATTACGTATGCACCAGGAGTGCACGTGCCCTCAGTTTATCTAGCTCACCCAGGTCGAGCGCAATGATGTAGTTTTGAAAGGCCGCTAGCCATCTTGGCCAGGCACAGGCAGCTCACCCGGGAGCTCCAGGAAAGGCCGAAGCAATGGAATAAGAAGCAGTGGAATACATGCCTCCATGGTTTGTTCACGTAGCCGAAATGTTGTGTCTGTAAGTACCTTTGTAATGACGAGGCCAGGTGCACAGTTGAACTCAGCTTTATTAAGGAGTTGGCAACATGATACAGCCACCAGGCAGGGGCATCAGCAAAGAGGCCGAATCAAGATGCCCGCTGGTATTTATAGAGCAGTGCAGTGGCGGAAAACGAAGTGGCCGCCACTACACCGCGCTTCACAATAAAATACCACATCACAGATGCGAACTAGATCACATATGAAGGTAAGCTAATGATTGCTAATGCTAGTTAAGCGCTAATAAGTCCCCCGTACTACATTGTAATCACGGCAAGTTATCGCTATTGGGTACTAAAATATGTATGCTGTGTGTGTGTTTCAGATGGCTCTCTTGTGGCAAAATTATTGCTTCAAACAGTGGGTCTGGTCGTTCAACCAAGCCTCCCAGTAGTGGGACGTCACCCCAGCTTCACGAACTGCAGTGATTGCAGAACTTCAAAATGTCTGTAGAAACGTTTAGCTTCCTGTGCTACAAATTGCTCTGCCATCCTAGGTACAAGACAGAGATGTTCCGCAGGTCCTTCCTATCTACAGCTGTCAGACTTTAAAATCTAACCAGGGCTGCTCATAGAGGTCATATTAAATGTACTAAACGTAACAACTTTGCACAATAGAGATTGTCCCCTCCAATACACAACTAGGACAATAATAACCATTATTGAGGGTGGCAACAACACCGTTGATTGAAATGCGAAATATACTGTCTGGGTTCATATTCATATTCTGCAGGGTAATTTAACAAACCGTAACGCTGTTTATTCCATCTAGCTGCAATGCTCCTGCACGTTGTACATACAGTGGTGTGAAAAAGTGTTTGCCCCCTTCCTGATTTCTCTTTTTTTTTTTGGTATGTTTGTCACACTTAAATGTTTCAGACCATCAAACAAATTTAAATATTAGACAAAGATAACACACAGATCACTGTTGCCCGGGGATTGAACCCAGGATCCCCTGGCCAAGGGTGAGTTGTTGTGCTGCCGCAGTGCTAACCACTCCACCATCAAACAAATTTAAATATTAGACAAAAATAACATAACTAAACACAAAATGCAGTTTTTAAATGAAGGTGTCATGACTCGCCGCTCATCAGCGGCGCCAGCCGCGCGCACACCTGCTCCTCGTCAGCGGCGAGGTATTTAATCCACTCTCAGAATCAGAATCAGAATCAGAATCAGAATCAGCTTTATTGGCCAAGTATGCACAACACATACAAGGAATTTGACTTTGGCTAAAAACTTGCTCTCGTTGTTCAGGTGGAGGATTTAAATAAGGATTCAATGACAACAGAGTATGTACAGTAAATTACAGTCTGTCCACGTTTCTATAAAAGGATGCAAATATATACAGGAATATATGCAGTTATTTACTCAGACTAACCACACTTTGCAGAAATATATGAAAAAATATACAATCACACAGTATTTCAATGTGGACTCAGATTCAGTGATATAATGTGAGTGAAGTAAAAAGCAGTGTGAGAGTTATGTGCAATGTAATAATGGATGAAAAGTCATGAGTACAGCAACAGGTAGGACTAGGTAGAACTTTAATCCTGCCCTGGGCTTCGGCCTGAAGCCGTCTCTCAACTTCGGCCCCTTTGCTACTACGGATCTCAAACCGACTAGTGAAGATAACTTGGGTAAGCTCCCCTTACCTCTCTCCTGCTCTGCTCCAAGATGGCGCCCACAGCGGTCGACATGGTGCTTCGCTGCGCTCTTTGTTTGTTTTTGTTTGTCAATTGTGTGTCTGCTTGCACTTATACCCGTGAAGAACTTTTAAATATCAGGACTTTGACCCCCACGGACCTCCTCCCAGTTTTTCTAGCCCCTGCCGCCGATCTGGTTTATTGTTTGGCTCGGAAAGTGAGACGGCGGAAGAGAGGAAGACGAGCGGGCGCTCTCGTACGACTTCGCAGGAGAGGCTCGCGAACGGCGCTGCCTGGCATATTTCTGTCCAATACCAACTCTCTCTCTAACAAGGTGGATGAACTGAGACTGCTGATGCGTTTTAAGGACCTCGCCTCCTCAGCTGTCCTCTGCTTTACTGAGACCTGGCTCCGGGAAAATATACCGGACAGCGCGCTGCGCCTCGACGGCTTCCAGCTCTTCCGTGCTGATCGTGACACAGAGCTTTCCGGCAAGACCACAGGAGGCGGTGTCTGCTTCTACATCAACTGCAACTGGTGCTCTGATGTAACGGAAATTTCCAAACACTGTTCTCCTGCCTTGGAATTTCTTGTTATCAACTGCAAGCCTTTTTATTCCCCACGGGAGTTTGCTTCTTTTATACTGATCGCTGTGTACGCCCCTCCCGACGCGGACACGCGCGAAGCTCAGCGCGTGCTCGCGGATCACATTCAACACACAGAGCGGAGTTTTCCAGACTCGCTGATTATTGTGGCTGGCGACTTTAATCAGTGCAATCTGAGCCACGATCTCCCCCGCTACAAACAGTTTATTAAATGCCCCACCAGAGGATTAAACACACTGGATCACTGTTACACCACAGTGAAAGACGCATATCGCGCTGTCCCTCGAGCTGCGCTGGGATTATCTGATCACGTGATGGTTCACCTCATTCCCACATACAGACAGAGATTGAAGCTCACTAAACCTGTTGTGAGCACTACGAAGATACGGACCAGTGATGCTGAGGAGAAGCTGGAAACGTGCATGGAAATATCTGACTGGGGCATGCTTAAAGGAGCCACGCATGATCTGGATGAGTACACGGACACTGTGAACTCATATATCCACTTTTGTGAAGAGAACATTCTTCCATCACGCACCAGGGTGAGTTACTCTAATGACAAACCCTGGTTCACAGCTAAGCTCAGACAGATCAGGAAGGAGAAGGAAGCAGCGCTGAAAAGTGGAGACAGGGACTGCTACAGGGAGGTTAAATACCGGTTTAACAGAGAGCTGAAGAGGGCTAAATCTGTGTACTCAGAGAGACTCCAGCAGCAGTTCACTGCTAATGATTCGGCTTCCGTGTGGAGAGGACTGAGGCAGATCACCAACTATCGGCCTCAGGCTCCTAAAGGTCAGGATGACAAAGCCCTTTGTCAGAGACTGTCCCAACACTATGCCCGTTTTGACACCTCGTCATCTGTGTCCAACTCCCCCCCTCCCTCCAGCTCCACAGCCTCCACATTCCCTACTTCATTTAAGGCACCCCCCCCCACCTCCCCCCCTCCCCTTATCATCAGTGAGCAGGATGTGCTCAAACAGTTCTCCAGACTGAACCCGCGCAAGGCCCCCGGCCCAGACGGCGTGTCTCCCTCCACCCTGAGACTCTGTGCGAAACAGCTGGCTCCTGTATTCACAGACATTTTTAACACCTCCCTTAAGTTATGCCACGTGCCGTCCTGCCTCAAATCCTCCACCATCATCCCTGTCCCCAAGAAGCCACGGATCACTGGACTTAATGACTACAGACCTGTAGCGCTCACCTCTGTAGTCATGAAGTCCTTTGAGCGCCTGGTCCTGTCCCACCTCAAGTCCATCACCACCCCTCTCCTGGACCCGCTGCAGTTTGCCTACCGAGCCAACAGGTCTGTAGACGATGCAGTCAACCTGGCCCTCCACTCCATCCTGCAGCACCTGGACTCCCCGGGAACCTACGCCAGGATCCTGTTTGTGGACTTCAGCTCCGCATTCAACACCATCCGCCCCGCTCTGCTCCGGGACAAGCTGTCCCTGCTCAACGTGCCTGACTCCCTCTGCAGGTGGATCATCGACTTCCTGACGGACCGGAGGCAGCATGTGCGGCTGGGAAAGACTGTCTCAGACTATACTAGCATCAGCACCGGATCACCCCAGGGCTGTGTACTTTCCCCCCTACTCTTCTCCCTTTACACCAACTCCTGCACCTCCAGCCACCAGTCTGTCAAGTTGATCAAGTTTGCGGACGACACCACCCTCATCGGGCTCATCTCCAACGGCGACGAGTCCGCCTACAGGAGAGAGGTGGCCCAGCTGGCGTCCTGGTGCAGCAATAACAACCTGCAGCTGAACGCTCTGAAGACAGTGGAGATGATTGTAGACTTCAGGAAAGTCACTACTCCTCTGCCCCCCCTCACCCTCTCAGGCTCTCCCATCACCACTGCTGATTCCTTCCGCTTCCTAGGCACTACCATCACCAGGGACCTCAAATGGGAGCTGACCATCAGCTCACTCATCAAAAAAGCCCAGCAGAGGATGTTCTTCCTGCGGCAGCTGAGGAAGCTCAAGCTACCCACCAAGATGTTAGTGCAGTTCTACACAGCCATCATCGAGTCCATCCTCACCACCTCCATAACCGTGTGGTACGCAGGAGCCACTGCCAGGGACAGACTAAGGCTGCAGCGCGTCGTGCGCACTGCTGAGAAGGTGATCGGCTGCAAGCTCCCATCTCTCCAGGATCTGTACATCTCCAGGACCCGGAGGCGTGCTGGCCGGATCATAGCCGATCCCTCACACCCTGGTCATGTACTGTTTGCCCCCCTCCCCTCTGGTAGAAGACTTCGGTCCATCCAGACTAAAACCTCCCGTCACATGAACAGCTTCTTCCCCTCTGCCATTAGACTGCTGAACACTAAGTGACTCTCGTGCACCATGTACAGCAGCTCAACCAGACTCATGTCAATCATCACTGTTTTCTTCCTGCATTACCGACTGCACTATATAGTTCTCCACAGTATCTGCTGCTGGCTAATATATATTTTAACTGTTGACCAGTATCACTTAATCTTATCCTACACTTTATTACATGTATAGTTTATTTCTCTTATCTTATCATGTTTAATGTTGCAGCATTGTACCGAGACAAATTCCTAGTTTGTGTACTACATGAACAATGGCAATAAACCTGATTCTGATTCTGATTCTGATTCTGATTCTGATTCTGATTCTCCTCTAGCCTTCCCCTGTGCACAGGTGGACATTCCCGGCGGCGGACTTCCTCGCCTCGCCGTTGGCTCTACGCTGCTGCCACAGGTACTGCAGGTCGCTGTCTTCCGGGCCTCACCCTTGTCGACGCCAGCCACCTGTCATAACCAAGTAAGCCAGCTATCATCATCATTCCCTGTATTGGTGTGGTGCCCGTTACCCTTCTCCCTCTGCTCTCTCCCACAGGGTTGTCCGGCTGTACGGCCTCCTGCCCCCGTGCCTGACGCAGACGCCACCACCAATACATTCTTATTCCACAGACACGCAGCCATACACTTCCTTGTTGCTAATAAAGCTGTTAAATCTATCCTGAGCCTGCGTGTGTGTCTCCTGAGCCGTGCATTACGTCAGAAGGTGTTTATTATTAAGGGTAAAAAAAAATCCAAACCTACATGACCCTGTGTGAAAAAGTGACACCCCCCCCCCCCGTTAAAACAAAAATTAACTGTGGTTTATCACATCTTTGGAAAGCTGAGTTCAATTTCTCTAGCCACACCCAGGCCTGATTACTGTCACACCTGTTCTCAATCAGAACTCACTTAAATAGGACCTGCGTGACAAAGTGAAGTAGACCAAAAGATCCTCAAAAGCTGCGATCCAAAGAAATTCAAGAACAAATGAGAAACAAAGTAATTGAGATCTGTCAGTCTGGAAACGGTTATAAAGCCATTTCCGAAGCTTTGGGACTCCAGCAAACCACAGTGAGAGCCATTATCCACAAATGGTGAAAACATGGAACAGCGGTGAACCTTCCCAGGAGTGGCCAGCCCACCAAAATTACCCCAAGAGTGCAGCGACGACTCATCCAAGAGGTCACAAAAGACCCCACAACAACATTCAAAGAACTGCAGATCTCACTTGCCTCAGTTAAGATCAGTGTTCATGACTCCACCATAAGAAAGAGACTGGGCAAAAATGGTTTGCATGGGAAAGTTCCAAGACAAAAACCACTGCTGAGCAAAAAGAACATAAAGGCTCATCTCAGTTTTCCAGAAAACATCTTGATGATCCCCAAGACATTTGGGAAAATACTCTGTGGACTGATGAGACAAAAGGTGAACTTTTTGGAAGGTGTATGTCCCACTACATCTGGCATAAAAGTAACACAGCATTTCAGAAAAAGAACATCATACCAACAGTAAAATATGGTGGTGGTAGTGTGATGGTCTGGGGCTGTTTTGCTGCTTCAGAACCTGGAAGACTCGCTGTGGTAAATGGAACCATGAATTCTGCTGTCTACCAAACAATCCTGAAGGAAAATGTCCGGCCATCTGTTTGTGACCTCAAGCTGAAGCGCACTTGGGTTCTGCAGCAGGCCAATGATCCAAAACACACCAGCAAGTCCACCTTTAAATGGCTTAAGAAAAACAAAATGAAGACTTTGGAGTGACCTAGTCAAAGTCCTGAACTGACCAACTGAGATGCTGTGGCATGACCTTAAAAAGGCAGTTTATGCCCCAAAACCCTCCAATGTGGCTGAATTACAATTCTGTAAAGATGAATTCTGTAAAGATGAGTGGGTCAAAATTCCTCCATAGCATTGTAAAAGACTCATTGCCAGTTATCACAAATGCTTGATTGCAGTTGTTGCTGCTAAGGGCGGCCCAACCAGCTATTTGGTTTAGGGGGCAATCACTTTTTCACACAGGGCCATCTAGGTTTGGATCTTTTTTTCCCCCTTAATAATAAACACCTTCATTTAAAAACTGCATTTTGTGTTTAGTTATGTTATCTTTGTCTCATGTTTAAATTTGTTTGATGGTGGAGTGGTTAGCACTGTGGCAGCACAGCAACTCACCCTTGGCTGGGGGATCCTGGGTTCGATCCCAGCCCCCAGCCAACAGTGATCTGTGTGAAGTTTGCATGTTCTCCCCATGTCTGCATGGGTTTACTCTGGGATTTCTCCGGTTTCCTCCCACATGCCAAAAACATGCAAGTTAGGTTAATTGGTATCCACTGGGGATTCTAAATTGTCCTTAGGTATGACTGTGAGAGTGAAAGGTTGTCTGTCTCTCTGTGTTGGCCCTGCGATGGACTGGTGATCTGTCCAGGGTGTACCCTGCCTCTCGCCCAAAGATGCTGAGATAGGCCTCCAGCTCCCCTGCGACTCAAAAAGGATTAAGTAGAAGAAGATGGATGGATGGATGATGATCTGAAACATTTAAGTGTGACACACACAAAAAAATGAGAAATCGGGAAGGGGGTGAACACTTTTTCACACCACTGTAATTTTGTACATATGTATATGCATTTGCTGCTTTGGTTAACCAGTTCTTATCTTATTATCTTATTTACTATTGCTCTGAGTGCTGCTATCCCTTTACTGCTGTAATCCTGGAATTTCCCCATTGTAGCATGATCAGCTGGATTCTAATTTATAAAATTATTCTTTGCTGAGGAGAAATTGTTTCACCCAAGACCGGAGCTGTGAAACCCTATGCCATCGGCCATAAAGTCATTTCCTCTCCAATCCATTTGCCAAAAGAATGCCAAAGGGATAGGTTTATGGCCTGATGATCCACAGACTCTTGACCAGCAGGATTCCTCTCATTAAAACTCAAAAGTCCAACATTGTCCTCCAATGGATAACATAGGAACATTTTCCCTGAGGACTGAATGTTTTCTCTCTGAAGTTAAACTATGAATTGTAAACAATTAAATAACTTATCCTTCTCCATAGACAACATCTGCTTTTGAAGATTATGGCAGGACCCTGTGATGGACAATTATGGATTGAAATTCTTTTATTGATATGATTTGATATGTGTTTCTTCACTTTCAGGAAGAATTAATTTAGCATGCCTACTATAAAGAAATGATCATATTTACAATGCAGACACATTGTTCCTTTGTTAAGTAGAATATCTTAGTGACTAAAGTTTTAAAGAATTTATGCTTTAATAGACAGCATATATATGTTTCCGGATGATTTTACTCTTCATATCAAATCTTATGCATCCTTCTATCTCTCCCTGGGCAAGGCGTATATTTCAAAAACTGTGAACTGACCAACCAGCTTCCAAGTCTCCTTTACCTGAGCAGGGTGGAACTGAAAGTGCTGTCAAAATAAAACCAAACACAAAAACCCAAGAATCATGATAGGAATGACAACGTGCAAACACGGACATGATTATGATAATAATAATATGAAAAAAACAAAGCTGAATAATAATAATAATGACAACCCAGAATACAAAACACAGAAGTTATGATATTAATGTAAATAATAAACAACTAAGGGCCATGTCATGAAGTGCCAAGTGCGGCAAAAGGAACACCAAACGCAGGCAGTGAGGTTTGCAAATTTATTTAAACAGAGAACTGAAATACAAAAATGCAGAGCAAAGGAAAACAACTATGGAATCCCAGCCAAGCTGGACATACGATTACAACGCAGAAAAAACTACAAACTCCCAGCATGGGAACTGGACTTACGTTTAGACAAGGGAGGAATAACAGGATCATCATCTCGGGAACTGAGAAGAGCTAATGACCCAAAAATTCATGAATAGAAAACCCAGGCTTAAATAAGGCAGTGAGGATAATGACAATCAGAATCAGCTGTGAGTTGAATGAGAGGAGAGTACTCAGGGCTGACAGCTGTCAGGTGGACTGCCCCAAACAGAGCAATCCGGAAATGCACACTGACAGCTGTAACCCTGGTAGCAAGAGAGAGAGAGGGAGCACCACAACAAAAAGAACTGTCAAACTACAGCTGTGATGTGAAAACAAAACTGGACTAAAGGATAAAAACCAGACAATCCAAAATATACAACTGAAAAGACTAAGATGAAAATGAGAAAATAAGTTGAACTGAGAGATAATATAAGACCTAAGAAAACCCATCAGAGATAAAATAACAGCAATTCAGAATACAAGAGAATATAAGGCAATCAGAACCGCAAAATAACCAAAAATACAAAGATACAGGAAAATAACAGAAGAGCTGAGCAAATTGGAGCCTTCCAGTGCTCAGCTCATGACAGATCAGGCAAAGACAAAGCCAACAGAACACAGATGCAGACAAAATAATTAATAACACTGGTCAACACCAAATTTATTGTCTAAGTTGGTTTTTTTTTAGCTGATTTAGGACAATTTTGATGTGCTGAATCCAAAAATCACATTGGTTTTGCTCAATCAGGTCAACTTTTTGAACTATGGCCACTTTTTTTAACGTTTTTGTTTACATGTACGGGTATTTTCGCTTTATATGATGCAAAATTCTTTTTTATTTCTTGAAATTCTCTGAATTTTAAACAATGATGACATAGCATTCAATTTACATGTATTTACCTTTATCAATGTCTACTATTCAATTTGCAGTACAACTGTACAACTGCTGTACAACTGCTTACAACCTAGCATAAAAACCTGACCTGACTGAGAGAAACGGATGTCATTTTCAGATTCAGCAGTGCAAAATTGTTTTAAATCAGTTGAAAAAACACAGACAACTTACAAAAAAATGATTTTTTGTTATGTTGTGTAATAGATACATTAAAAACAAAAATCCAAAATAGAACTCAAGGTGAAGACATGGGCTGAGGTCATGTCCTGGAGAGAAGGAATAAAGCAATAACTTAAGGAGAGGATATGGAGCCCCAGTCCACATCCTAACGTCCAGCTCCTCTTCTGTGGAACTACCTGCCAATCTGGATTCGGGAGTCAGACTCGATCTCTGTTTTTAAGAATAGGGTTAAAACCTTCCTTTTTGGCATAGCCTATAATTAGGGAGGGATCAGGTGCCCCTGAACCCTCCATTAGTTATACTGCTAATAGGTTTAGACAGCCGGGGGACCTCCAACAATGCACTGGGCTTCACTCCTTTCTTCACTCTCGATGAAATAGTTTTGCTGGTCATCAACGTCTGTTTGTTCTCTCGCATAGATTGAGTCTCCATTGTGCTGTTTGCTCTCTACATGTCTGTTCTTTTCTTCTTCTTCTTTATCCCCTCACCCCTCAGCCAGTCGCAGCAGATGGCTGCCTCTCCCTGAGCCTGGTTCTGCTGGAGGTTTCTTCCTGTTAAATGGGCCTTTTTCCTCTCTACTGTCTCCAAGTGCTTGCTGACAGAGGATCGCCTGATATGCTGGGGTCTTTCTGCAATTGTGGGGGTTTCCCCTACAGTTGAAAGTGCTATGAGATGACTATTGTTGTGAAATGGCGCTATATAAATAAAGTTGAATTGAATTGAATTGAATTAACATGGAAAAGGTATGAAAATATTAGATATTTCATGAAAACTTAACCGTGATCATTGTACTGTGAAGAAATTTGTGGCTGATTCAGAGCGCAGACGGGTTTGTGAAGATAAAGGCGTAATGAGGAAGGTTTCTGCCAGACAAATTTATCAGATTAAGAGAGCAGCTGCTAAAATGCAATGAAAATCAGAGACAAATATCATTTGCATAATAATTTGGAATGTGGTGCAGTGAGGTCACAGGGATTTAAAAGAGAGTTTAAAACATTAAAAAGAAACTGTGGAGAATAATGGAGGCAGACTCATGCTGCAGACGACTTTATTCACTCTCACATCAGTCATACACAGAAAAAGCATTACTTCAATACACCAGGGTCTCTCCTTTTATATCATCTGCCCATCTCACATCTGCATGACATCTCGCATCACAATACATTCAACCATTCTCCCCCCACTGTCCCCAAACTACTTCTTCCTGCTACCTCACCATAATCTCTCTCATCTCAATACCCATTGTCCTTCTCTGTTTACCCTCTGCATCCAGTCTGAGATGATTAACCCAGCTTCTACCCCCCCCCCCCCCCCCAGAATCTTAGACCAAGTTTCAATCCTCACGTCCTTTTGGCTTCAGTCTCCTCCCGTATCTGCTGTAACGGGGGTTTTCCACCTCCGCGGCACTGCTATGCCGGTGGGGGGCTCCTGGGGGTGTGTCTGTCTGCGGGTGGGCAACGGCGAGTGGGGGAGGGGGACCTTCGACTTGCCCGTGTGACTGCTCTGATGAATCGTTTACCTGGGGATTTCTCCGTGGGGGTCTTCCACGCCGAGGAGCTCAAGCCAACATCACTTGCTCGTCCGCCACCACAAAGGTGGGCTTAAGTCTGTCTGTACATATTTTCTCCCTACGACCCCCCAAGTCTAACAAAAAATGTTTGTCCCCTGTTTCCAGCACTCTGAACGGGCCATCGTAGGGTGGGCGCAATGGAGGGTGGTGGGCATCGTGCCTGACAAACACGAACGCCGCGATCTTCAAAGTTTTTGGCACAAAAGCGCGTGGAAAACAGTGGTGGGCCGGGCCCGGCAGCGTGCCTGTATCTGCGCTATGCTGCAAACGCTGAGACGGACAGTTGTCCGGCGCGGAATTATCTAGCAAAAATTCCCCGGGGAGCCGCAGTGGCTGAGAAAAAACAAGCTTCGCCGGGGAAGCCTCCAAATTCTCTTTTGGTGCGGAACGCAACCCCAATATAACCCACGGCAACCGGTCTACCCAATTTGCATCCGTCAGCGAAACCCTGAGCGCTGCTTTCAGTGACATATGGAAACGCTTGCATAACCCATTGGCCTGCGGGTTGTACGCAGTTGTGCGATGAATTGCAACACCCAGGCTATGGGCCATCGTGGACCAGAGGTTGGAAACAAACTGCAGGCCCCTATCAGACGTTATGTCCGACGGGATGCCAAAACGTGCCACCCATGTCTTTAAAAAAGTGCACACCACGTCCGCGGACGTGGTTGCTGCCAGCGGGACTGCTTCTGGCCAGCGTGTGGTGCGGTCCACTACTGTCAGAAGGTGTGTGAACCCCTGCGATGGCGGGACGGGGCCCACGAGGTCCAAGTGAACATGGTCGAACCTCTTAGCCGGTATACGAAACGGCTCCAAAGGAGCCTTTGTGTGTCTGTGTACTTTGGCTTGTTGGCACGCTACGCAGGCTGCCGCCCACTCTTTCACTTGTTTGCGCAGGCCTGGCCAAACAAACTTCGCTCCCACCATTTTGACTGACGCGCGCACTCCTGGGTGCGCCAGAGCGTGAACTCACTCAAATACTCGGTGGCACCAAGCAATTGGGACCACCGGGTGCGGGCGTCCCGTGGAGACATCGCAGATTGGGGGGGGGGGGGGCTGCCGTCTTGCAGTACTCTGCTCTCCAGCCTTAACCCTGTTGGTCCAGACTGGAGCGCGCACACGTCCGCGTCGCCAATCTGCTTTGCGGCCACGGCTGTATAATCTACCCCACGCAGACTGGGGCCACTACTGCGCGCAAGAGGCAGTCCGCCACCTCATTCAGTTTACCCGACACATGCTGAATATCGGTCGTAAACTCCGAGATCGCAGCCAGCTGTCTCTGCTGCCGCCCCAACCATGGTTCCGAAACCTTGGCCATCGCAAACTTTAGCGGCTTGTGGTCCACGAACGCGGTGAAGCTGCGCCCTTCCAGCCAGAAGTGGAAGTGGCGTATGACCAGGTGAAGAGCCAGCAACTCTCTGTCGAACGCGTTGTATTTATGCTCACTGTCGCGCAAAGCCCTGCTGAAAAAAGCGAGCGGCTGCCAAGAACCGGCGACGCGTTGCTCCACGACGGCCCCTATGACCACGTCCGAGGCGTCGGTAGTGAGCGCTATCCAGTCCGGGTGCACCAACAGTGCGCCGTTTGCCAGGGCTGTTTTAACCTCAGAGAATGCCTGCTCCGGCTCCAGAGTCCATTCAACTCTGTCCACTGGTTTCCGTTTCCTGAGTGCAGCGTATAATGACTGCATAAGCTGAGCTGCGCGGGGGAGGAACCGGTTATAAAAATTAACCGTCCCCAAAAACTCTTGCAGCGCCCTGACCATCTGAGGCCAGAGAAAATTCGCCACGGCACGCACCTTGTCGGGCAAGGGTATCGCTCCCTCCGGTGAGACGCGGTGCCCCAAAAAGTCAATCCCTGTCACACCGAACTGGCATTTTGCCAGTTTGATTATTAAGCTGTGCTCTTCCAACCTCCAGAAAACCATCCTAAGGTGGGTTACGTGTTCGTCCTCGGACGCGCTGGCCACCAGGATATCATCCAGGTAGACGAACACAAACGGCAGATCGCGCAGCACCGCATCCATCATGAGCTGGAATGTCTGTGCCGCACCTTTTAATCCGAAAAGCATGCATAAAAACTCAAACAAGCCAAACGGCGTTATTACCGCTGTTTTGGGTATGTCCTCCGCGCGCACTGAGACCTGGTGGTAATCATGGACCAGGTCTATTTTAGAAAAAATGTGCGCCCCGGCGAGGTGAACGGAAAAATCCTGAATATGGGGAATCGGGTAACGGTCATGCGCTGTGGCGTTATTCAATCTGTGGAAATCTCCGCACGGTCGCCACGATCTCTCGGCCTTAGGAACCATATGTAGTGGGGATGCCCATGGGCTGTTTGAGCGCCTGATGATGCCCAACCTTCCCAAGTTGGCAAACTCCTCGCACGCTATGGCCAGTTTAGCTGCGTCCAGGCGCCAAGGTCGTGCAAAAATGCGTGGCCCAGTGGTGGTGATAAAGTGTTCCACCCCGTGTTTAGTGTTGGCCGCCGAAAACATCGGGACCGTGAGTGCTGGGAACTGAGTGAGCAGTGTGTGGAACTTACCGCCTGGAGATGTGACGTTGGCTTGTGTTATTGGCCCGGCCCCTCGAGCTGTACAGGGGAGAGAATCAAAAGACAATGCATTAACCAGGCGTCTGTTAGCAACATTGACTAGCAACCCATGTGCACACAGAAAATCAGCTCCCAAGATTGGGAAACTCAATGCCCCTATGACAAAAGTCCGCTCGTACATACGGCCGTGTAGGGATAAAGTCAGTGTTCTCTCACCAAAAGTCTTAATGTCCGAGCCGTTTACGGCTACCAGCTGGGGGCCGCTAGCTCCCGCTAGCTGGTCAACGTAGGACGGCAGGATGAGGCTCTTTTGGGAGCCGGGGTCTACGAGGAACCGTCTCCCCGAGCGCGAGTCCGTCATGTAGAGCAGCTTGTTCTCTTCACCAGCGATCGCAGTTGCTACGACTGCCGGCCTTGGCGTTTCCTGAACATTTGAATTGGCATGGTGGCGCACATCTGCGTGCGTTCTCTCCAAAGCGGCGGTGGTAGAAGTGTCTCTCTGGCGCTTCCTGGCCCCCGCTGCCGCTACCGTCGCTGGCTCCTCGCCTCCGCTGGTCATCTCGCTGGGTTCCGACGTCGCCGCGTTCACTGTGAGGGCTCTGGTGGTGAGGATGATCCGATCTGCCTCCTGGGCTAGCGCACGGTAGTCACACGCGGCCAGCAATGGCAAATTGGCAAGGACCGCTCTTGCCTCTGTTGGGAGGTTCCGGAGGAAAAGGTGGGCAAAGAGAAAATGCCCGTCGTCCGTGCCCATCAACGCCAACATCTTCTCCATCAGTTTGACTGCCGACCCATCTCCTAACTCGGTGAGCCTCAGGAGCCTCTCTGCTCTCTGCTGTCTCACAGTCCGAGAGTGTGTAGCGCTGGGTCAGCGTGGCCTTGAGAGCCCCGTATTTATCATGGGCTGGACGCTGTTGTTGCAGGCTCGCTACTTGCTGAGACGTGCGAGCGTCCAGTGCTGCGACCACATAGTAATATCTGGTGTCGTCTGCCGTTATTCCCCGGAGGGCGAACTGAGCCTCGGTGTGGTGGAACCAAGACCGCGGGTCATGCAGCCAAAAGTCCGGTAGTTTGACCGAAACAGCGCACGCGTTGCTGGGGCTTTCTGTCCGGGCCGCCTCTGGGATGCTTGCCGCATTGCTGGGGGTTCCCATCCGGGCCGACTCCAGGGTTCTTCCTCGTGTTCCATAATTCGTCAAGGAGTCACCAGTGTGGAGAGTGCAAATAACGGAGGCAGACTCATGCTGCAGACGACTTTATTCACTCTCACATCAGTCATACACAGAAAAAGCATTACTTAATACACCAGGGTCTCTCCTTTTATATCATCTGCCCATCTCACATCTGCATGACATCTTGCATCACAATACATTCAACCATTCTCCCCCCACTGTCCCCAAACTACTTCTTCCTGCTACCTCACCATAATCTTTCTCATCTCAATACCTATTGTCCTTCTCTGTTTACCCTCTGCATCCAGTCTGAGATGATTAACCCAGCTTCTACAAAACTAACGTTTGTTAATACTGACTGTCACCAGGTTTGATAAAAAACAGACTTTTTGCAGTTTTCACACCCCGCTGATATTCCCTAAGACTGTCTTTCAAAATATCCAGAGAAACTTGAAGGTGGTCCTTGTGCCATTTTCTTTCTCCACGTCTTCAGATGCACCTTAGGGTGCGAGTAGAATCATTCAACCAGGGTTCTTTTATTGACTTGGAAGGTCTGCTTTGAAACAGAGCAACCAAATCCAGTATTTCAGTACAAGTGGAATTAAATATGTCTATCAACAACATTAGGGCTGAAGCTGCAATAATTGTCCCAAGTATGCAGTGCAGAAAGTTCAAAGGCTTCAGAAAAACTTGATGCTGTCAAAGGGTTAATTGTGCACTTATGGTGGGCTGGAGTACACAGTTTAACCTGGGAATGGGGCAGTGTAATATTAAGTAAGACAGCAAGATGATTTGAAATGTGGGTGTTATAAATCTCACTGATATTTAAATTTAAACCAAAGGACAGTATAAGGTCCAGTACGTATCCTTTTTCAAGGTTTTACTCAAACCTAACCCTGCCTTTGTGCCAAAGATTTTCAATCCTGCGGTTCCTTACCTCCTGATTGAGCTGTCGGCCTTCTGTCACCCTCCCTTTTCCAGTGAAGAGCATGAGAGGCTTAATGCACTCTGTCCTGTCCACGCACTACATGCATATGTGGTCAAGACAGCTGGGTTTAGGAAATCTGATTAACCGTTTGTGTCATGGACCATATCCAGTCTGGCGAAACCCATCACGAAGCAGTGCCTGGCATGCTGGATCGTAGGGGCTATTGTCAGAGCATATGAGTGCAGTGGCCTACAGCCCCCACCAGGTCTGGTGCTCACTCCACACACGGTAGGGCCGCAGCGTGGGCACTCTTTTGAGGTGTCTCTGTGGAAGAGGTTTGTGCAGCTGCTAGCTGAGCGACGCTGCAGACCTTCACAAGATTCTACAGGTTAGATGTTACTACACTGTCGTATGATGTTACTACAGTGTTCTGAGTGTGAGATCAGCATCTAACATGTTCTAATGGTACTTAGTCTGAGAGTAAGCTGGTCTGGCAATACAGGAGTTGGTACATCTGATACTGAGATACGGAGACGAATGCTGAAAGAAAAGGACAGGTTAAAGGGTTAACCATGTTCTCTGAAACATGAGTGAGGTATCTCACCAGACCCCCCTCCTTGCCTGGAGCGGGGAAGAAGTGAGCTTACAAGACTAGGGCCTTGCTTCACGGTCAGACTCTTATAAGAGGAGGTGGCTCCTCCTCCAGGGAGCAGACATCACTCTGCCTGCCAGTCAGTGACTGATGTAGTGTTATAGGGCTTCTGGGGGCATCGCGGGGGAGCGTGTCCATAGTGAGATACCACATTCATGTTTCATGAATGTGGTCATTTCCTCAGCTGTGAGCCCCACCGCTTCCCGGGTGAGCTCCGGCTGTATTTGACTCATGTTCCCCAGTGTCCTAAGTACGCTTCAGCCACGGTATTCCCGGGCTGTTCTGTCTCCCCTGGTCGTGAGCTCTGCCTTTCTCCAGTACGTTTGCTTTCCTGTTTTGTTATTGGCATTGTGTTTCTTGTTCATGTGTTTTTACTTTAATAAATATGCAAACTCACAGAGCGCACTTGGTGTCCCTGCTTTGCCTGTGGAACGGGCGTTTTGTGACAGAAGAGAGCGACCCATGAGACACCAGCCTCTGTGAGTTGGCGGCTTTTTTTCCGCAAATCTTTTCTTCCCCCCTGTCTTTCACCACGTCCTGGGAATGTCACCAGCGCATCGGGGCCCAGCTAACCAAGGCAAATCAGTAGCCGGGGGCCCCACAATTGATGAACTATGGGCCGCGGACTTTGCCCAGGACTTGGTGAATGCCACGCTCGCCTCCCATTCGTTTAATGAAGGAAACGTGGAGGGAGCGGCAGTCATTGTGGATTCGCACTCGAGGTTGGGCAGTTACCCGAGGTACAGGGGTCAGAATCAGAATCAGAATCAGAATCAGCTTTATTGCCAAGTATATTTACAAGTAAACACACAAGGAATTTGACTTGACATTGGGCGCGCACATTAGGCGCATCCAATGACACGGCAGCCATAGAGGCGCCTGTCTCTATGGCTATCTAGCGGTCTGCTTTATACCATCTACATTTTCCGGACAGACCCTTACAGCCTGGTGGTGAGACCTTCAGTCATCAGCACCGAGGGCCCGGACTACGAGGAAGTGGCCCCAAGCGCCAGCACTCTGCCTCCCTCGCTAGAAGCCCAAGTCTCCACCTCCTGCCCAGAGTATGTCAGCAGTGACCAGAGGAGCACCATCTGGTCCATCTTAAGTAGCAGGAACCACCATGCACTGGGAGATAAGGCAAGTGGGTTTTCATTCCTCTTCTCATGTAAATGAAATACCTAGCCTTTTTCCCGGTGATGAGGCTCAGCAACCGCAGCCAAACTTAGCTGAGTCCTCATCACCTGCTACTGTTGCCTCACCTTTGCCTTCCTTTCCCATGTTCTCTTCTGTGGCCTCCGAGAAACCGCCGGTCCTGAGCAGGAGTCGCCGGAAAACAGAGGAATCTGCAGGTTTGGGAGTCCCTGCCCCAGCCCTGCACCCATGTTTGGGACGGGAGGAATGGTCCGCCTGTGCCCTGCATCCTGAGCCAACAGATAGGGGTCCCCTGGGTTCAGCGGAACAGGAACCAGCACCAACAGTGAGGTGACCCCCAGCATCAGTCACCCCGCCGGGAGATCCACCAGCACTGGTCGTCACGCCTGGAGGTCCACTGACTGCATCCATCATCATGCCTGCTGCTAGGCCACTGCAGCAGGATCACCGGAGTCTTGGACGGCGGTGGAGCTCAAGCTCAGGCAAGTGTTCTTTCTTGTTTTCACGTTCTCTGTTTTAGAAAGATCTTGCCTGGTTCTTGGTGGGGAGGTCCAGGTGCTGCTGTCAGCCGCACCTGAGCCCTCCTCACCAGGCTCCACTGCTGCCGGTGACCGTGACCCAGTGTGTGTGTTTGTCTCTGTTCTTTCACCTAAGCCACTATCCAGGGTCACCGAGGTCTCCATGGGTGCTGCTTCCCCTCCATCCGAGGTCTCCATGGATGCTGCTCCCCCACCGCTCAAGGTCTCCGTGGGTGCTACTCCTCCTCTGCTTGAGGTCTCCATGGGTGCTGTTACACCCCAGTCTGGGGCCTCTACGGGTGCAGCTACGCCCCAGTCTGGGGCCATCGTGGGTGCAGCGCTTCTATCCAAGGCCCCGTTGATTGACCACCTTCTTAGCCTCGTTATCTTGGGGGTCAAGCATTTCCTCGTGAGTGCTATGCCCCAGCCCAGGGCCACCGTGGGTGCCACACCTCAGCCCGAGGCTGCCGTGGGTGCAACGCCTCTGTCTGGGGCCTCCAAAGATGCTGCTTTCCCGCCATCTGTTGTCTCCGAGGGTGCTGCTTTCCCACCATCTGTAGTCTTTGAGGGTGCTGCGTTCCCACCATCTGAGGTCTCCGAGGGTGCTGTATTCCCGCCGTCTGTGGTCTCCGAGGGTGCTGCCACACCCCAGTCCGGAGCCGCCACGGGTGCAGCTGCGCCCCAGCCCGGGGCCATCGCGGGTGTTACGTCTTCGTCTGAGGTCATCTTCGATCCCCTCACCTTGTCGAAGGTCCCCGCTAAGCTGCCACTCCCCTCATCTGGTGGGTCGCTGCCACCTCCAGGGGGACGCGTGTGGTGCCCCACGGTCCGCTGTTCCCATGAACTCTGGAAGGCCACTTGATAGACTTTACCTCCTTCTGTGGTGGTTGTGGAGTTTGGGGAGGCCACCCGACTTACTCCACCACAAGTGCCAATGGCCTTGGGACTCGGGTAGACCACCTGAACTGCCTTTTTCCACCTTATAGTTCCCCAGAGTTAGGGCCACCTTATCTGTGGCAGTGTGTGAGTCATGAGTGTTTTCTTTTCAGTTTTTTGTTTGGTCTCGGTCCTCCGTGCCTGGGTTCCCCCTCCTGCCCCCGGGGTGGGTTGTTTTTCTGATTATTTCATGCTTTATGTTTTTCTATTGATGCAATGTGTTTTCTGAGAATTTTTGCTAAAGATATTTAGTAATCTTTACGGTTATATTTTCTCTTTGCTTATGAGACGTTGAATCCTTGCTAAAGATAATAAACTTTTTGTTTTAGTTTTCTCTTGTTGGGGGCGAGGGGTCTTCTGTGTGTGTGTGTGTGTGGGGGGGTCTTTTTCTTTTTTCTGGTGATGTTGCCCTGGGGTGTCTGGGTCCACCTCTTGAGGGGGAGCACTGTCATGATCCTGGGTCATGGGGGGGGGGGGGGGTGCCCAGTTTCCTGTCTATTTTAATGTTTTTCTGTCTGCTTGATTCCTTGCTTTCATGTCTGCTATATTTGGTTCCTGTTTTATCCTTGTCATTTGGTGTCTGTAGTATAATTATGTTCATTTTTGGGGTTCTGTTGTGCTTGTATCATTATGGCTTCTGGTTATGTTTTATTTTGACAGCACTGTGCAGCTTCCGGATGTCAAACTGGCCGGAGCTGCACACCTGTTATTCATTCTGTTATTTTCTCCACTCATGCATCCACACCTGTTTGTGATTATGTGAAGGGTATCTATTTAAGGGGCATGACAGCCTTCCCCGTTGTCGCACCCTACTGAGACGTCCTCTGAGGTTCAACTACTGTCAGAGTGTTTGGTCTGCCGTCACAGTTGAGGAGAGTGCGTTGAGCTCCAACCAGGTATCGTCCTTTTCCCCCAATTCCCCCAGCCATGAGCTCTGCTGCTTCCCGGGTGGGCTCCGGCTGTATTTGTCTCATGTTCCCCGGCGTCTTAAGTGCACCTCAGTCACGATATTCACGGGCTGTTCTGTCTCCCCTGGTCGTGAGTTCCGCCCTCCTCCAGTACGTGTGCTTTCCCGTTTTGTTATTAGCATTGTGTTTCTTGTTCATGTGTTTTTACTTTAATAAATATGCAAACTCATAGAGCGCACTCGGTGTCCGTGCTTCATGCATGGAACGGGTGTTTTGTTACACATTGTGGGACTAGTAAAGGCTTATCTTATCTTATGTTATCTTATCTTAAATACTATCAGTGCAATCTGTCAAAATGACAGACCTCTCTGGAAATTTTCCTTGATTACAAAAAATTACCAGTTAATGATCATGTTTACATGTACATTAATAAACCGGTTATGATTGGATTTCTGCAGTTATCTGATTATTCAAGTGGCCATGTAAACAGAATAAGCCAATAAAGGCCATGTAACTGTGGTCATTAGCTCAAGTGGTTTACCCTCCAGTAATCCATTTATTCAGTACATGTAAACATAAGAAAACTGATTATTGGCATTATCACTTTATTGCCAGTAATTGGTTTATTGTGACCATGTAACCGGGTCACTGACTGAGACTTCTCGGTTAACGCAACCTCAGTCTGGCATATATATATATATATATATATATATATATATATATATATATATATATATATATATATATATATATATATATATATATACGTACAGTATATGTGTGTGTATATATATATATATATATATATATATAGTATATACACACACACATACATAAATATATATATATATATATATATAAACACACATATACAAAGGGAAAAATAAATATTGAACACATCAACATTTTTCTCATTAAACATATTTCTGATGGAGCCACTGACCTGAGATTTTCACCAGATAGCAGTAGCAACCCAAGTAATCCAGACATACAAAGAAATCAAGGCAACTTTGTTCACAAAACAAGTTGTAGTTAATAAAGTGAAATGACACAGGGAATAAGTATTGAACACATGAAGAAAAAGAGGTGCAAAAAGGCATAGAAAGCCAAAAGACCAGCTGAAATCCATCAGAATTTAGGAAGCCATCCCATCCCCTATCGGTGCAAATTAATTTCAGCTGGTTAAGTCCAGAGTGATAGCCTTTAAAAAGGTCTGTGAATATCAGATTATCACACCACAAAGAACTCATGATGAAAAGAAACAAAGAGGTCACTCTAGACCTTTGCAACGTTATTGCTGCAAAATGTAATGATGGCATTGGTTACAGGTTAATTTCTAAACTACTGAATGTTCCAGTGAACACTGTTGGAACCATCATTCAAAAGTGGAAAGAACATCATTTTACCATAAACTGGCCACGACCAGGAGCTCCTTGCAAGACTTCTGACAGAGGAGTCAAAAGAATTATCAGAAGAGTTATCCAAGAGCCAAAGACTACTCATGGAGAGCTCCAGAAAGATCTGACGCTAGCAGGTACTGTTGTTTCAAAGAAAACATAGTGTAACGTTGGGGCCATGTTAAGTGAATTTCCCAGCATGCTTTGCCAGTTTGAAACGTTACTGTGTGTGTTAAATGTGTTATTTCTGAGTTATACTGCTGGGTCATTATAACTGCATTATAATGACCCAGCAGTGTTTAGCAGGATTAGGGCAAGATGTATCATGTGTGTGTAACCATGATTCAAACAGGGGTCTGTGAGAATGACCTCCCCTGCTCTGTGTACTAAGTGGCAAGTTGGGGTTGGGGTGTGTGTAAAATAAATCTGGTTGATCACAGCCATCTGCTCCATTTTCTTTGCGTGAACCCTTGCAAACGTCACACTGGTGTCAGGAGTGGGCATGGAGCAAATGGAAGCGATCAGAATGGAGATCCGGCAGCTGGAGCAGGCCATTGCTCAGCTGATGATGGATGACGAGACACCACCACCGGGAGCGTGGAGCCGGGACGAACGAAGCGGTGGACCTGACGGGGCCAGCGCACCCCGCCTCCTGTCTTTTTCAAGACAGAGCGGGCAGAACAGAGCAAACGTTCCACCCTTCTCAGGACTGCACGGGCTGGCGACCCCACGGCGATCAAGGGTGGAGATCGATCAGGAAACGACCACCCCACCTGTTCGACAGCGGGCCAAGATTCCCCGTTTCAACGGCGAAGCCACATTAGATGACTACCTGACACAGGTCGAGCTGACTGCGGCGCTGAACGGCTGGTCACCAGAGGAAACCGCCGTACAGGTCGCGCTGGCCTTGGAAGGGAAAGCCCTCTGCACGCTCTCTGATCTCCGGCCCGAGGAGCACCACAGCTGGCCAGCACTACAAGGGGCGCTCCAGAGACGATTTGGGAGAATAGCGGACGCTGAGCACGCCCAAGATCAACTGACCCGCCGCTGCCGGAACCACCAGGAGAAACTGGGAGCCTATGCTGCAGACATATGGCTGTTAACCCGGCGCAGCTACCCAGATTTCGCGCCGGAGGCAGTAGAGAAGCTCGCCCTCCGGAGCTTCGTCCAAGGTCTCCGCCCGGCCCAGCTCCAGAGCCACGTACGGCTCCACGCCGCGAGCGACTGGAAGACTGCAGTGGCAGAAGCAGAGCGGGCAGAGCCGCTAATAAATCGCACCGCTGAAGCAGCAACGCACAGCCGAAGAACCTACCAGGCTACGATGGAGAGCGAGGGGGAGGAGGAGGAATTACGGCAGACCACGGCGGCGCGTCCACGGAGAAGATGGCCTCGGCGGCGCGAGGAAGGGTGCTTCCGCTGCGGAGAGATGGGACACATCGCGCGATACTGCCCCGCACCCACCCCACGACAAACCGGCCCCTCGCCGGCGTTAAACTAGAGCGAGGTGGCGTGAACGGGGACAGGCCACCTCCAGCAGATGTTTCCCCCGAGGAGCCGGCACCGCGCGTGGGCCGAGTTGGACACTCTCCAGGGATCTATCTACAGTGCAGCTTGGGGAAGACGTCGATCCGGGCCCTGATTGACACCGGCTCTACAATCTCCTTGGTTCGACCGGGCGTACTGCCGGGCACGAGCAAGACGGCTCCGCGGGGGTGGGAACCCACCGAGCACTGCGTCACCACAGCTACCGGTGAGCGCGCCCGACTGAAGGGGCGGAGAGTGCTGGTGGTGGGGGTGGCCGGTCAGAACATAAGACACCCGTTCTGGCTGGCTGACATCCAAGACCCCTGTATTATTGGATTAGACCTGCTCACAGCCTGGCGTGCCAAGATCGACACCGCCGGACCTTCCCTCCAGCTGGGAAACCGGACCATCATGCTCCACAGCAGAACCCAGAGAAGGGACGCGGGGGCCCGCGCAATCGAGGGATTGCCAAGACAGACCGGACCAGGCAGGCCACCGCGAGGACTGGACACAATGACGTCACCAGCGCGGACACGAGCACACACAGGGACAGCAAGGGGAGGGGCCAACGTGTCAGCAGAGACGCAGCAGGCGGTGGAGGAATTATTTCAGCGGAGCTGCAGCGGGCTGGACCCGGAACAGAGACGCCAGCTGCGGGAGCTATTGGACTATTACATGGGTGTTTTCGCTGCGAAGGATGAGGAATGCGGCCGGACCAGGTTGGTGCAGCACGAGATCGACACCGGTGAGGCCAGGCCGATTCGACTCCACCCACGCCGGCTGCCCTTTTCAAGGCGGGCAGCGGCGGAACAAAAAGTGCGAGAAATGCTGGAGGCAGATGTTATTGAGCCCTCCAGCAGCCCCTGGGCAGCGCCTGTGGTGCTGGTCAAGAAGAAGGACGGGTCGTGGCGGTTCTGTGTGGATTACCGACGCCTGAACGATGCCACCAGGAAAGATTCCTACCCCCTGCCCCGCATCGATGACGCGCTGGACCACATCGCCGGCTCCAGCTGGTTCAGCTCGCTGGATCTACGCAGTGGCTATTGGCAGGTAGAGCTGTCACCTGAGGCCCGCCAAAAAACAGCCTTCTCCATCGGGCAGGGACTGTACCAGTTTAAAGTGATGCCATTTGGACTCTGCAACGCTCCGGCCACCTTTGAGCGCTTGATGGAGCGAGTGCTGGCTCACGTGCCCAGGAGCCGCTGCGTTGTTTACCTGGATGACCTGCTGGTGCATGCAGCTGATTTTGACAGCGCCCTGTCAAATCTCCGAGAGGTGCTGGGAGCCATCCAGCAGGCGGGGCTACGGTTACACCCTAAGAAATGCCACCTGTTCCGGCGAGAGACCACCTTTTTGGGCCACGTCGTCAGCACAGCGGGGGTCGCCACCGACCCGGGAAAAGTGGCAACAGTGAGAGACTGGCCAGTGCCGCGGAACGTTGGAGAACTGAGGAGTTTTCTTGGATTGGCCTCCTATTATAGGAAGTTTGTGAAAGACTTCGCCACCATTGCCAGCCCGCTGCATCAGCTGACGCAGAAAGGACGCCCGTTCCAGTGGAGTGACAGCTGTGCTGCTGCTTTCTGCCAGCTTCGCGCAGCGCTCATCAGAGCCCCCATCCTGCGGTATCCTGACCCGAGCCGCCCTTTCATTGTGGACACGGACGCCAGCAACCAGGGCATCGGGGCGGTGCTATCCCAGGAGGGAGAGCATGGAGAGCAGGCAGTCGCTTACTTCAGCCGCACTCTCAGCAGAGCCGAGAGAAATTACTGTGTGACTCGCAGAGAGCTGCTGGCTGTCATTCAAGGACTGTGTCATTTCCGCCCGTATGTGTACGGTGGGAGGTTCCAGCTCAGGACGGACCACGCTTCCTTGACCTGGTTGTTAAATTTCAAAGAACCGGATGGACAGTTGGCAAGGTGGCTGGAGGCACTGCAGGATTATAATTTCCAGATTGTGCATCGGGCAGGCCGCCTCCATGCCAACGCTGATGCGCTGTCTCGGCGCCCCTGCGCGACAGAGGAGTGTCGTCACTGTCAACGGGCTGAAGATCGGGACCAAATCGCCCCACGGGCTGCCGCTCTCCGAGCCGCTGCGAGCAGGAATCACGCAGCGATACACAGCCCCTCCTCAGATGATCAGGCAGTTCTCCCTGGCGATGACGTCACAGAGGTTCTTGGCACGCAGCAGCTGCAGAGCGAGCAGGACAGAGACCCGGTCATTTCGCGGGTTCGGCAGTGGCTGGACGCAGGACAGCGGCCCGCCTGGGAGGTTGTGTCACCGCTGGACCCAGAGACTAAGGCCCTACACTCCCAGTGGGCCAACCTCCGCTGCCACGAGGGCGTGGTGTATCGGCAGTGGCAGACTCCAGCTGGGCAGCGGCACATTTGGCAGCTGCTGGTTCCTCGTCGACTCCGGCCCAAAGTACTCCAGCTGGTTCATGGGGCGGTAGGAGCGGGCCACTTCGGGGTGACAAAGACGCTGCAGCGCCTTCGGGCCCGGTTCTACTGGCCCGGCTGTCATCAGGACGTGGAGCTCCACGTTCATCGCTGCGACACATGCACAGCTCAGAAGGGACCAACTCAGCGATCCCACGCTCCCCTGCAGCAGTACCGGGTGGGAGCACCGATGGAGCGAGTGGGAGTGGACATCCTGGGCCCTTTCCCGACCACGGACCGGGGGAACCGCTACGTGCTGGTCGCGATGGATTATTTCACTAAGTGGCCAGAGGCGTACGCGGTCCCGGATCAGAGCGCCGCTACGACGGCATCAAAGCTGGTGGATGAAATGTTCTGTCGGTTTGGCGCACCGGAGGAGCTGCACAGCGATCAGGGTCGGAACTTCGAGGCGGAGGTCTTCGGAGAGGTCTGCAAACGGCTGGGCACCCGGAAGACCCGGACCACCCCACTGCATCCACAGAGCGACGGCCTGGTCGAACGATTCAACCGGACCCTCACCACCCAGCTCGCTATCCTAGTGGACCAGTGACAGCGAGACTGGGACCTGCATCTGCCTTTTGTTTTGTGGGCGTACCGGACGGCTGCTCAGGAATCTACCCGATGCACCCCTGCGGCGCTCATGTTTGGACGCGAGCTGCGCACACCGGTGGATTTGGTATTCGGTTGCCCCCCTGAGCCGGAGGTGGAAGGAAAACCTGGATTGGATTATTTTTTTTGTTTGAAAGAACGTCTCCACACGGTGCATGAGCTGGCTCGAGAGGCCCTGGCAGCGGCAGGGGGTCGGCAGAAGCGAGCGTACGACTCCCGCTGCCAGGGGAGGGACTTTGCACCGGGAGATCGAGTCTGGGTTTTCTGCCCTGAGAGGAAGAGAGGACGATCACCGAAGCTGGCGAGCCAGTGGTCGGGGCCATGCGTGGTCCTGGAGAGACTGTCAGATGTGGTGTACAGGGTGAGGCTTAGAAAAAGGGACCGGGTTGTGGTCCTTCATCGTGACTGTCTCGCCCCGTATCGGCCATCTGCACCACTGGTGGACGAACCGGAGCTTCCATCCCGGCGCGATACCCCGACCGAGACCCAGATGGACACTAGGGGGCCTGTACGTGTTGGCCACCGGCGCCGAAGACCGCCCCGACACCTGGATGAGTTTGTATTGGACTTTTAAATTGGACTTTAATTTTTCTGGGGACAGAAACCAGTCCGGGGGGGGGGGGCAGTGTAACGTTGGGGCCATGTTAAGTGAATTTCCCAGCATGCTTTGCCAGTTTGAAACGTTACTGTGTGTGTTAAATGTGTTATTTCTGAGTTATACTGCTGGGTCATTATAACTGCATTATAATGACCCAGCAGTGTTTAGCAGGATTAGGGCAAGATGTATCATGTGTGTGTAACCATGATTCAAACAGGGGTCTGTGAGAATAACCTCCCCTGCTCTGTGTACTAAGTGGCAAGTTGGGGTTGGGGTGTGTGTAAAATAAATCTGGTTGATCACAGCCATCTGCTCCATTTTCTTTGTGTGAACCCTTGCAAACGTCACAATACACTACTGTGGCGGTTTGGGAAAACCCCCACAAACAGACTAAGGACAGACAGCTCGCTACTCCTGGTTTTTTCCGCTACACTACTGTGATGTTAATGTTACCTTTCATGCATTGTGTTCATGCGTCCTGTCCTTACTGTGACCTAGAGACTCAGATCAATATGTAGATGTGCCTTTTAACCTCTTTGTTCTGCAGCTGGAGCAGAGACTAGCAAATCTGCCTATTGTGATGTATGTCTCACAAATGCAAATATCTCATGCCTGTTCTGCAGTCCCTTTGATCAGACCAACTGCTGTGAATCTGCTTTGATGTATTGTTTGAGTTGGGTATAAATACTGCACAGGTTCTGTAACACAACCTCTCATTCTCACTCTGCAACTGCTGCTGCTGGACACAGACATTGTGTCCCTCTTCTCTGAGAGCCGTGGGCTCGCTCCCGGCGCGCACGCACGGTGCCGGGAGAGGAGCTCGTGACGGCGGTATGATATAATACAACCTCCTTAAAACCACAGCATCGCTGCCTTATTTTATCATCCGCCGCACTGGTGACCCGACGCTGAAACGAACACGCTGCCAGCGAACGCAACACCCGGCGGTGATTCTCCGACGACAGGCGAACGCGGCAGCCTGACTGATCTGCC
This sequence comes from Pholidichthys leucotaenia, assembly GCA_020510985.1. Lineage (NCBI taxonomy): Eukaryota > Metazoa > Chordata > Actinopteri > Cichliformes > Pholidichthyidae > Pholidichthys > Pholidichthys leucotaenia. The sequence goes on from CM035846.1 coordinate 171,504,729, forward strand.
TTGCAGGACTTAATCGCGGGAGGAGCCAGTGACTAATTTTTTTTCTTGTGGACCTCTGCACGTTCAACGGGACAGCCCTTCGACATCGCGGACCCACAAGCAATTTTTGCGCGGCCCGGACGTTTTCATCGTCTCCGGCCGGCTTTTACTACCCCCACCCCCCTCCACCCCCTCCTGCACAGAGCTTTTCCCTGCTCGCTGCCCAAGCTGCACTATCGAGGTCTCGGCCACCTGCCGAGCCCTCTGGGGGGGAGCTGTGGCGGTTTGGGAAAACCCCCACAAACAGACTAAGGACAGACAGCTCGCTACTCCTGGTTTTTTCCGCTACACTACTGTGATGTTAATGTTACCTTGACAAATATCTCATGCCTGTTCTGCAGTCCCTTTGATCAGACCAACTGCTGTGAATCTGCTTTGATGTATTGTTTGAGTTGGGTATAAATACTGCACAGGTTCTGTAACACAACCTCTCATTCTCACTCTGCAACTGCTGCTGCTGGACACAGACATTGTGTCCCTCTTCTCTGAGAGCCGTGGGCTCGCTCCCGGCGCGCACGCACGGTGCCGGGAGAGGAGCTCGTGACGGCGGTATGATATAATAAAACCTCCTTAAAACCACAGCATCGCTGCCTTATTTTATCATCCGCTGCAACTACGTTCAAAAGTTTGGGGTTACCCAGACAATTTTGTGTTTTCCATGAAAAGTCACACTTTTATTTACCACTATGAGTTGTAAAATGAATAGAAAATATAGTCAAGACACTGACAAGGTTAGAAATAATGATTTGTATTTGAAAGAGACTCTCTTGTATTTACAAGAGTTGCAAATTAGCTAATAGCTATACACTCTATGTGCAACACATCAGATTGATTGTCATTGATTAATTGTCTATGTTTATTGCACTGTCCCTGTCAAATAATAATTTTTTCCTTCAAACTTTGCTTTCGTCAAAGAATCCTCCATTTGCAGCAATTACAGCATTGCAGACCTTTGGCATTCTAGCTGTTAATTTGTTGAGGTAATCTGGAGAATTCTGACGCAATGAGCAAACACATTGTACCATTAGAACACTGGAGTGATAGTTGCTGGAAATGGGCCTCTATACACCTATGTAGATAATGCACCAAAAACCAGACATTTGCAGCTAGAATAGTCATTTACCACATTAACAATGTATAGAGTGTATTTCTGATTAGTTTAAAGTTATCTTCATTGAAAAAAACAGTGCTTTTCTTTCAAAAATAAGGAAATTTCTAAGTGACCCCAAACTTTTGAATGGTAGTGAAAGTAACACACTCAACCGACATGGGCTCTATGTCCGCTCACCTCGCAAGACTCCATTGCTGAAGAAAAAGCATGTTGAAGGTTGCTTAAAGTTTGCTGCACAAAATTTGGACAAGCTAGTAAAATACTGGCAGAATATCTTCTGGTCAGATGAGACCAAAATTGAACTTTTTGGATGCCACAAAGCATGTTTGGAGGAGAAATGCCACTGCACATCCCATCATGGTGTGGGGGTGTTTTTCAGCACATGATACAGGCAGACTTCATATAATTGAAGGAAAAATGAATGGACAAATGTACAGACATCCTTGATAAGAACCTGTTGCCAAGATGCTGAAGATGAAACAAGAGTGGACATTTCAGTAAAACAATGATCCCAAGCACACAGCCAAAGAAACTCTCAACTGGCTCCAGAGAAGAAAAATAAAGCTGCTAGAATAGCCCAGTCAGTCACTTGACCTGAATCCAACTGAAAATCTATGGAGCAAACTGAAGATCAGAGTCCATAGAAGACACCCACAGAATCTTCAAGATTTGACAGTTTGTGTGGAAGAATGGGCTAAAATCACTCCTGAGCAATGCCTGTGCCTAGTTTCTCCATACAGGAGGTGTCTGAAAGCTGTTATTACCAGCAAAGGCTTTTCTATTTTTGAATTATATATAGAGTGATGATTGTCTGGTTGCCAACCGACAATCAAATCTAAAAGAAGTAGAAGAAGAAGATATAGAGTGACGATATGTACTTGGGGTCGTGGCAGTTGCCACGGCCAAGATGTGTAGAGTGATGATATAGAGTGAAGTGATGATATAGAGTGATGTACGAGCAGACGAAGAAGAGTGATGTCTGAAGATAGAGTTGAGGTTTGATTGGACACAGCAATGATGATAGAAGGACTACAGCTCCTGACCAGATAGAGTGATGAGATAGAGTGAAGTACATGGCAGTAATGCACCTGTAAGCTGGTTGCCAACCGCCAATCAAATCTAAAAGAAGAAGGCTTTTCTACTAAATATTAAATGAATGAACCAATAGAGGGCGCTGTGACATTTCATCCTCCCCCTTCCTGGATGTGGCTGTTGGGTGAACTATTATCTTCTTCCTCATTATTCATGTTCATACAAAAAAAAAAAAACAGAAGATTTTCAGATTCCAGAAAGATTGATGACCATGTTTTTATTAGATTGTCTGTGTCCATTAAAAGTCTTTATCAGTCAATCTAAAACACTGGTTTTAAAACAGCAATTAAAAAAGGTGTTCCAGAAATGTAGAATTGAACCATGGGTCTGGAACATGTCCAGCAGAATAATCTCTTATCTTAGACTGCTGGGTAAACTGATAGTAGAAATACTGATTGGTTTCTCAGTTTGAAAATCAAATAAAGCTGTCACATCATATTTACTTATCTCCATGGTGGTATGCAGATAGATGAAGAGCCTGAGCCCTGTGGCTCTGTAAATTAGACAGAAAAGATGAAAACTTGATCACAGCAGGATGCATATAAATGTCCATTCTTGCCATTTAAATTGAAAAATTTTATGAGAAAACTAACAAATTCAAGAGAATTTTTTAAAAATTTGACTCAATTTATTAGAGAAGAAATTGCAGATTAGCAAAGAAAATTTCATTGTCAGATTTAATTAAGATTCTTTTATTTTATCTCTTACTACCTCTCACAGCTCTTTCTGTAAATTTCTGCAGTAGCCCAATTTCATAAATGCAATAAAATATGGTGATATTATGATGAAAATATCATACTAAATATTAGATTACCCCTTGCAGAGTCACATATTGTAAAATGATTAATTACTTTTCATTGACACCAGTTAGCTGTGCTGACAAGCATGAATAGTTTAGATTTATTAGGTGGTTTTCATTTTCAGGCTTAGATCAGTTTCATGGCTCCATGTGGATTAGAATTCTATGTATCTAAAGCATTGAAATATACTGTATGTATTCTATGTTTTAAACCATTTCTTTGCACAATATCTCAGACAGGTTGATTTTGTCTTCTTGATGATAAACTGATCTTGTTCTTCTATTAAGACAAAGTAAAGAGATGTTTCATACCTTTGACATGTTTCAACTGTCACCTGCCTATGGAAAGGACAAAACAGCTGATATGACACGTCACAGATGTCAGACATTTTCTGAAGCAGACTGTAGGTGACAGTCAAAACATGTCAAAGGTATGAAACATCTCTTTACTTTGTCTTAGAAGAATAAGATCAGTTTATCATTTCTTTGCACAGTAAGGCTGCAGGCCCTTGATCTACAAGAAAACCTTACCTTATCTTGGTACTGCATCCTGCGATAATTGGGTGAGTGCACTCTCCCTCCCTTTCTGTGGGAGGTTAATCATCTGTTTCCCGGCTCCGCAGGTCAACGCACCTGCTTGAGTGGACACACCTGCTGCCTTTTCACTGCCAGCGCTTAAAAGGATCTGCTTGTGAACACTTCAGTGCTGACTCATTGGGTACTGCTGCCTTAGTATTAAGTTAAGAATTGTGCCACATGGAACTCGACCTAATTTTCCTTTTCCTCCTCTCTCCCCAGGTTGCTGCCATCTCAGTGATGCGTCTCCGGAATTGTGATGCACTTGCCTGTCTCCTCATTTTCATCTCCCTAAACTGTTTTCTCCACCCGGTCAGACTCCCCCCAGCTCCTCTCCTCTCTACATTCCCTGCCAGCTCTGCCCTGCTGGCTCCCTCTCCCCCTTGTTGGATTCCTCTGCCGGGCTCTCCGCTCACCTGTTGTAAGATAACTCCTGCTCTCATTCATTATCCCCAAATTGATTCCTCATTCCTAACCAGCTCTCATTTCCCCTTCTTCCACAGGCTGTGTGTTCCCTCTGCATGCGCCGCTTTTCTTTCCAGTTGTGCTCTTTTTCCAATAAAGTTGTGTTTAACGTTTTTTACTCCATGTCTGAGTGACTTCTCTGGTGTTAGCTGCCCTGCATGTGAGCTTATCACTTACAGTCATGACATATCCATGCAATTCAGTGACCAGTTATTTGCATTCATTCATTCATTCATTCATCCATTCATTCATTCATTTTAGTTTATTTTGGTCACCAAACTCAGTATAGACATACTGATGAGCCTTTCTTCCTTAAAGGTGAACTAAACAGTATTTTCATGGTGTGGCAGGAGGAAGAAACACACAGGAGACGAAGGTGGGTTTTTATCTTTACTCCTCTACTCCACCAAACAACTACTGTAACTGTGAACATTCCTGGACTCCAAAGCCGGGAAAACACAAACCACACCCCCCAACCCCAAATTCCACTGGGTGACAGGTACCTCTTCAGCCTGCCACACAGTCCGCCCCGCTGAGCACCCAGAGGGGACTCCCGTAGCCAAAATCAGTCCCTCAGTGGGGGCCTGATGAGTCTGCCATAACAGCTGTACCGTCCTCCAACCAGAGCCACCAGAGAAACCCGTCATGCGGGGCATCCTCCTGGATGACGGGCAGGTGAAACACAGTCCACAGCAGGCTGGAAACCAAAACACTCATCTACTGCAGACCTAGCCAGGGTCTTAGAAAGGGGGCGGCCTGATGGGGGACCTGGGCTGGAACTGTAGGTTCATCCGCCATAATGTGCGCCGGCTTAAGCCTATCTAATGTGACCCGCTCTTTACGCCCACCCATCTCTAGCACAAAACTCTTAGAGCCCGTCTCCAGAACCCAAAACAGACCATCGTATGAGGGTTGGAGAGGCGAGCGGTGAGCGTCATGTCACACAAAAATGAAACGGGCCGCACTGAGCTCAGTAGGCACAAACAATTGCGGAAAACAGTGGTGAATGGGGCTCAAAACCAGTGTGCCACTGGACGAGAAAGGGTAGATGGTGGGGCCAGCCTGCGGGGTAGAACTTTTGGGAAAAAACTCTCTCGGAACGTGGAGTGGTTGACCGAAAACCAGTTCAGCAGGCGAAGCATCAAAATCTTCCTTAGGAGCTGAACGCAACCCAAGCATCACCCAAGGCAAACGATCCACCCAATTACCATCGGAGAGCATAGCACGCAGCACCACTTTCAGCGACCGGTGAAAACGTTCACACAAGCCATTAGCCTGAGGGTGGTACGCTGTAGTATGGTGTACCTGCTCTCCCAAGGACCTTGCAAGAACTAACCAGCGCTTCAACACGAACTGGGGGCCCCTATTGGAGGTAATATCTGATTGGGTGACAAAACGTGCAACCCAGGAAGAAAGAAATGCGCATGCCACATCTACAGCCAAAGTGGTGGACAGAGGGACCGCCTCTGGCCACCTAGTGGGCCGATCCACTGTGGTGAGCAGGTGCGTAAAACCCTGCAAAGGGGGTAGAGGACCAACCAGGTCCACATGCACGTGGTCAAAACATTTAACCGGAATTCGAAACGGTTCTAGGGGTGCCTTGGTGTGCTGGTGAACTTTAGCACATTGACATGCCAAGCATGCAGTCGCCCACCCCTTGACATCCCTGCAGATGTTGGGCCAAATAAACTTGGCTCCGACCAGTTTTACCTACGCCCGAACTCCAGGGTGAGAGAGGGAGTGAATTGAGTCGAAAACTCGACGGCACCAGGCCGCAGGGACAACAGGGTGGGGACGGCCAGTGGAGACATCGCAGAAGAGAGTAGGACCACCCTCCTGCATCAGTGCTTCCTCGAGTTTGAGGGCTGTACCTGTAGACCAAAGGGCCAGGATGTCCAGGTTGCTGGGCTGCTCAGCGGCCATGGCAGAAAAATCCATCCTGAGGTGCACCGGACACACCAGCACACGTGACAGGCAATCAGCAACAGGGTTGGACTTACCAGCCACATGCTGAACATCTGTTGTGAACTAGGAGATGGCCGCCAGATGGCATTGTTGATGAGCAGACCATGGCTCGGTCACCTTGGATATAGCGAACATCAGTGGTGTATGATCTACATAAGCCATGAAGAACGACCCTCCAATAAGAAACGGAAATGACAGGTCGCCAGGTACAGCACCAGCAACTCCTGGTCAAAAACGCTTTACTTACGCTCGCCATCCCACAGCTTGCAACTGAAAAATGCGAGGGGCTGCCACACTCCTGCCATGCGCTGCTCAACCACTGCCCCCATGGCTACGTCAGAGGCGTCTGTTGTCAAAGCTATGGGCGCCATGGGAACAGGGTGAGCGAGTAGTGCTGCGTTCGCAAGGGCAGACTTAGCTCCGTCAAAAGCTCGGACTCGTTCGGGAGTCCAGGTGATACGGTCATTGGCTTTTTTTAGCCTCAGAGCCTCATAAAGCGGTTGCAGGAGGTGGGTAGCACGAGGGAGGAAGTGATTGTAAAAATTTATCATGCCCAAAAATTCCTGCAGTGCCTTAATGGAGTCCAGACGAGGAAATTCCGCCACCACTTGAACCTTAGAAGACAACAGAATCGCGCCTTGCGACGAAATGCAGTGGCCTAAGAAATCAATCACCGGCAGCCCAAACTACCAATTAGCTGGGCTGATGATCAGGCCGTGTTCTTCAAGGCACCCAAAAACTTGTTTGAGGTGCGACAGATGCTCTTCGGCTGACAGACTGGCCACTAATATGTCATCGAGGTAGACAAACACAAATGGGAAGTCGCGTAACGCCGAGTCCATCAACCTCTGAAATGTTTGGGCCATACCTTTAAGGCCAAATGGCATGTGCAGGAATTCAAAAAGCCCAAACGAGGTAATTACCGCGGTCTTGGGGATGTCCTCTGTGCACACGGGAACCTGGTGATAACCATGCACTTTATCCACCTTTGAAAAAATTGTAGAGCCTGCCAAACGCACAGAAAAATGTTGGATGTGCGGAATAGGATAACGGTCATTAGCGGTGACGTTGTTAAGCCAACGAAAATCACCACACAGCCGCCACAACCCATCCGTCTTTGGTACCATGTGAAGCGGCGAGGCCCATGGGCTGTTAGAATGCCTCACTATTCCCAAATGTTCCATAGTGGTGAACTCCAATTTCGCTATGGCCAACTTAACCGTGTCGAGGCTTCGCGCGCGCAAAGACTGTCGGTCTCGCGGTGGGGATGAAATGTTTCACCCCATGCTTAGTAGCCGCAGTGGAAAAAGCAGGTGTAACACCCACTTGTGTGTAACACCTCTTTGTAGCACTTTAGGTGTGTAATACTACTTTAGGTGTACAATCTTGTACCCTTGTGGTAGTATTGGGTTATGACAGTGTAGTTACCTTTAACTCTACTACCTGGATGGAAGGGACAATTAGGCCAGATCAAACAGACCCCAGGTTCGTAGGAGCCCGGAGGACACAACAATAGAAAACTCTCACACATGGTGTATGGATCTTGCAACTATATATATTTCAAAGTTATGTACACATAAACACAGGTAGAGCGCTGATCACAATAATAATTCAATAATAAAAGAAAATACAATCCATCCAAAATATATTCACAATATGTACAGTTCTTTGGTATCAGTTCCAGGTGACCAGTTGGGTCACTTTTACCAGTCAGTTAGGTTCGGGCAAGGCTCGCCATCCAGATCTGGAGTTCACAGTTTCTTGGTCCAGGATTCAGGAAACCAAAAAAAAAAAAACCTGACCAAGCTAAGTGACACGTGCGTCATGGGGTTCCCACGCTCAACTTGCATTTACAGCCTTTGGATCCAAATCAATCTCAAGTTTTATCCGAGACAAAGACTGCTATTAGCACGTTAGCGTCGCCATATCATCAAGGACCGTCTCTCTCTCTTGGTCGGTGTCTTTCAGTGTCTGGCGTGACTGAGCCAAAAAATGCAAGTCATACCCAGACCCGGAGAGAGAGCGTTTAACCCATTGGCTGGTGCTGCCAAACAACGGCACAGCCATTGGTTGCTCAAAATACCAAATAAAAACATTTGGAACTTTATCAAAACTCCCTAGAAAATGTTCCCTGCTGTTTTATGAATATATATTTATTTGAATATTCATCTTTAAATTATTTACTCCAATTGTGAAATGGGTGTTTTTCTTTTTAAAAGCGGTATCAATATTCATATTTTTATTCATGTTTTTAACACTGGGTTACACTATCCCCCCTTAGAATCATGCAAGTCCCTTTGCATGGGATTAGCTAAATGGTATTGACGGGAGAACTAGTGTTCATGGGAATATTCCTAAGATCTGACTCTGTTAAGGCCCTGGTAAAAGCCAGGTTTAGTACTTGAAACAAGGACTGGGCAACAGTTATGAGAGGATTTCCCAACTGACTATACTGTAGCCTTTCTGGCTGTGCGGTTGTCCTCTCGGAGCATCTCACAATCTTTGGGATTTCCCTTTCAGATTCTTCTGTCTTCCACAGGTTCATTACAGGTACTTTTATCAGATAAGTTGGTTTCACTTTCAGTTCCATTCTCATTGTTCGATGGTTCCACATTTGTTTCAGTTTCCTCCAGGTTTCCATCATTCGGTAAGTTGTCACATCCAGGTGAATTGTCATTTCCAGGCAAGTTGTCACATCCAGGTGAAGTGACATTTTCTATTTGGTTGTCATTCTCAGATAAGTGAGTTTTAGCAGGAATGCCTCCTTTAAAGAATGTCTTTGGATGGGGAATTTCATAAACTCGAGTGAGCTTTATGGGCATTTGGATTGGTTCTTCTCTGTACCAATAGACATCTTCATTTTCCGGCTCTGAATACTCACATTCCTCACTTTGTTCAGGTGATTGTCTTGTCTTAGGTTGGCGAACACGTTTTGGTTGGACAGGTTCTTCTTCAACAGGGGCAAGAAAACCACAGGAAAGCAAGATGTCGCGGTGAACGGTGCGAACAGGACCATCTTTTGTCTCAGGTTTTATAGTGTAAACAGGCAAGTCACCTGCTTGGCTCACCACAGTGTGGATTTCAGCTTCCCACCTGTCTGCTAGTTTGTGCTTGCCTCTGAGGCGGACTACACGTACCAAAACTCTGTCGCCTGGTTCTAGTTTTGAGGGTTTCACTCGCATATCAAATCTTGTTTTGTTTCTTTCAGCCATCTTGTTAGCATTTTCTGTTGCTAGTTTGTAGCTTTCTTGTAGAGTTGTCTTCAGTTTTTCAATGTACTGGGAATGTGACTTGAAACTTTTGTTGTGAAACGGGAGCCCAAATGCAAGATCGATTGGCAATCTCGGCTGACAACCGAACATTAACTCATACGGGGCAAAAGCAGTAGTGTCATTCTTCGCACAATTGTACGCATGTACAAGTGGTTTCACATAGTTGTGCCAATGAGATTCGTTCTTTTCCTCCAGAGTACCCAGCATGCTCAATAACGTTCTATTGAAACGTTCTACCGGGTTACCTCTGGGATGATAGGGTGTTGTCCGGATTTTGCGAATGCCCATGATTTTGCAAAGTTCTTTTATAATATGAGACTCAAAATCGGGACCCTGATCACTATGTAATCGTTCGGGTATCCCGTAGTGGACTATAAAGTTGTCCCAAAGTGCCTTTGCAATGGTCTGAGCTTTCTGATTGCTGGTAGGGATGGCTATAGCGTATTTCGTGAAATGATCAGTTAACACGAGCACATCCTTTGTGTTACTTTGATCGGGCTCAATGGACAGGAAATCCATACAGACAAGTTCGAGCGGTTGGGTGGACTTGATGTTGACAAGCAGAGCAGCTCGTTCTGGAGCAGTTTTACGTCTTACGCAGCGATTACATGTCTTGATCTTCTTTTCAATATTTGCCACCATGCAAGGCCAATAGAACCTTGTTCTGGCGAGATCCAAAGTACGCTCTGTGCCTAAATGGCCCATGTCACAGTGGAGGCTTTGAAAGACTGAATCGCGGAGCTGTTCAGGTAAGACGAGCTGGTAAGTAACATTTCCTCCATCTTGGCGAGTGCCGTAGAGGATGTTATCGCACATTTCAAGTCGACTGAGCTCTCGGAGTAACAAGTTGATGTCAGGAGGTTCAGTTCGTACAGTTGGAGGAACTCTTAGCCCAGTTTCAATTTGTGCAATCACTTCTCTTAAACAGGGGTCAGTTCTTTGTTCGTTTTTGATCTGTTCAGGAGTCATGTGGGGTACAACTGGAAGACCAAAACAGCCATCTTCATCGGCATAGCCATCTGGAATGGCGGCTACAGAGAGGGCTAATGAGTGAACCAAAGGGAAGGTGTTGTCTGGAGAGCTACAGACAAGGTGTTTTTCACATATAGCAGACACTACCTCGGAACTTAAACTGCTTTCAGGAAGAGACAAGTGAGTTTGAGTGAACTGCTGTATGTGGTCAAGCTCCTTTTGGGACACTAAGTCATTAAGTAACTCGCCATGTGGCTGTCTAGAGAGGCCATCTGCATCTGAGTTAAGCTTGCCTGCTCTGTATTAAAGCTTAAAGTTAAACGTCGACAGAGCAGCTAGCCACCTATAACTCATGGCATCCATCTTAGCAGTAGTCAAAATGTACGTCAGGGGGTTACTGTCTGTCACAACAGTAAAAATGATTGCCATATAAATAGTCTGCAAACTTCTCCATTACTGCCCACTTTAGAGCTAAAAATTCTAATTTATGGGCCGAGTAACGGGACTCACTTCTAGACAACCCCCGGCTTGCATAAGCTATGACCCTAGTCTGGCCCTCCTGCTCTTGATAGAGGGCGGCGCCAAGCCCTATAGTACTGGCGTCAGTATGGAGTGTATGGCAACTGAGGGTCAGCGAAACCCAGGACAGGCGCAGTACTGAGCTTTTCAATGATGGTTTTGAATGCAAGATCACAGGAAGAAGTCCATCGCTCGCCAAACGGTGTCTTTGGGTCGTGGTACTGGGCAGGCTTAGCTTTGGGCTTTGTGCTTTTGCGCAAAGGAGGGTAGCCTGATGTTAAGTCAGTGAGGGACTTAACGATGCTGGAATAGTTCTTAATGAACCGCCTATAGTACCCTGAAAAGCCTAAGAACGAACGGAGCTGTTTGAGATCACGGGGCACAGGCCAGATACTTAGGGCTTTCACTTTTTCGGGGTCGGTCTCAACTCCTTTACTGGACTCAATGTGACCGAGGTATCTGACAGAAGTTTGAAAAAAATCTGCATTTCTCAGGGGAGAGTTTAAGCCTGTACTCTTTTAGGCGATTAAGAACTTTCATTAAGCGAGCCTCATGTTCTTCGGGCGTCTTGGAGAATACAATGATGTCATCAAGGAACACAATCACCTCATGCAGATTCATGTCGCCCATACATTTCTCCATGAGGTGCTGGAACGTGCTGGAGGCATTTGTAATGCCTTGGGGCATTCTATTGAATTCCAAAAAGCCCATGGGATATACAAACGCCGTCTTTGCTTTGTCCAGCTCCTCTACCTCAATTTGGTAGTACCCCAACTTTAAATCGAGGACGGAGAACCACTGCGAACCGGTCAAGGTGGAAAACGTTTCCTCCAAGTTGGGGAGGACGTAAGCATCTTTTACAGTCTGCATGTTAAGCTTCCTGTAATCAATACAAAGGCGGACATCGCCATTTTTCTTTCGCACCACTACAATAGGCGAAGAAAATGGGAAAGTGGACTCTCTTATCATGCCTGCTTGTTGGAGTTCTTTGAGATGCTTACGGACTGCTTCCAGGTCATTTGGGTGTATGGGACGTGCTCTGTGTTTGAACAGTGTTTCATCTGATAATTTGATTGTGTGTTTCACTTGATCTGTTTTGCCAAAGTCAAGATCGTTTTGTGCAAATACTTCGGGCATTTGACTGAGTTTTTCTGTTAGGCGCTCTTTCCATTCAGCGCTAATGGGGGAAGAGACAAAGTTGAACTTCAGAGTGGACTTTTGTTCAGTTTTGGACTTTGTAACTTCCATGGAGTGTTCTTGCGATAGGACTCATTGATATGCACAGATTTCTCCAATGACACATTTCTGAGGGATTGTCACGTCATGTTCCGATTCATTGACAAAGACTGCTATTAGCACGTTAGCATCGCCATATCATCAAGGACGGTCTCTCTCTCTTGGTCGGTGTCTTTCGGCGTCTGGCGTGACTGAGCCAAAAAATGCAAGTCATACTCAGACCCGGAGAAAGAGCGCTTAACCCATTGGCTGGCGCTGCCAAACAACAGCACAGCCATTGGTTGCTCAAAATACCAAATAAAAACATGTGGAACTTCATTAAAACTCCCCAGAAAATGTTTCCTACTGTTTTATGAATATATATTTATTTAAATATTCATCTTTAAATTATTTACTCCCATTGTGAAATGGGTGTTTTTCTTTTTAAAAGCGGTATCAATATTCATATTTTTATTCGCGTTTTTAACACTGGGTTACACAGACGTTGTAAGCGATGGAAAATTTGTCAGCAAATGCAGAAAAACATTATGCGACGCTAAAACATTAGCGTGTGACAACAGCCCAGCTCCCTCAGCCTCACACGGAAAAGTAGCAAAAGACACAGCGTCAATCAAACGGTGGTTAGCAACATCAACAAGAAAACCATTTGCACACAGAAAATCTGTGCCAACAATAGGTACTATAATGGAAGCAATTACAAAGTCCCACTACTGTTCTGGCTTCTGATAACTGATAACTGAGTTTGGATTACGGACTGGACATCCTTGTTTCGACCCCTGCCTGACTTAGGACGCCGATAACCGCATTTACGGACTGGGAAAATGGGAGTGGAGCTGAGCAGCCCGCCACTCAGCTAGCTAAACAGCTGTTCAGTTGGCCGTTTAGTCAACATAAATTGTCTGGGATCACGGGTCCTAAAAAGCTCAGCAGGCTGAGGAGGTGGACGATATTATAAAGTCGCTCAACTTCTTGGCTGAAGAGGTTTCTGCTGTTAAGCTGCAGCAACAAAACATTCTGGACCTGGTTGAGGAGGTAAAAGCGCTGCAGATCTAGAATGCCGAGAAGCACAAGAGGCTGGCGTATCTGGAGAGCAGAGTGGATGACCTGGAACAATACACCCGGGTGAATGACGTGATCATCACAGGGCTCCACGTTAAACCCTGATCATATGCTCGGGTGGTGGCCACGGACAGTGGAGGGGGACTCGGTGAGCAGGAAGCCGAATCCACTGAGCAACAGGTGGTGGCCTTTCTGCAGTCCAAAGGAATCCAGCTAGACTGTAACACCATTGAGGCCTGCCACCCTCTGCCCAGGAAAAACAACAGTGACAAAGAGGTTGTCATCATGAGGTTTGTCAATAGAAAACACAAGACTGCGCTGCTAAAACAAGGGAGGAAACTGAAAAGAATGAACATCTACATAAACGAGCACCTTACAAAAGAAAACACAGAAATAGCCAGAAAAGCAAGATACCTCAGAAAGCAAAAAAAGATTCAAAACACCTGGACAACAAACTGTAAAATATACATCAAATTAAATGGATCACCTGAAGAAGCCAAGGTCATTAACAGCCGAAATATTATGGAACTGGACAAATATCAATGAACATTATGAACTGGAGTCAACAGCAACAAGAGACAACTGTAGGACACTGATGGATCACACTCATCTGCAACTGGACATATAACTGCACGGTGGCGCAGTGGTTTAGCACTGTGGCAGCACAGTTTTACCCTCGGCCGGGGGATCGCGGGGATCATGAGATCGTGGGTTCGATCCCAGCCCCCGACCAACAGTGAGCTGTGTGGAGTTTGCATGTTCTCCCCGTGTTGCGCGGGTTTACTCCGGGATTTCTCCGGTTTCCTCCTGCATATCAAAAACATGTAGGTTTAGGGCGCTCGCGCACGCAGCGACCAGCAGCCGGTGGCTTGTCACCAGACTGCAAACCAAATCTACCTACGGGTACAAATAAGTAACAAAAAAAAAAAAAAAAAAAACTACATGAAACAAAACATAAACGAACAGGAACAACGGGAAATGAAAGTTTTTGAATATACATATCACAACCCATAGGACGTGGAATGTGATATAGACCCTGACAATAACTTATTTACCTCCATCAATAATAACTAGTTACTACATGGATGAACAGTTCAACACAATGGTTGTATCTGATTTTAATATTTCAGTGATCCACTTCAACAGCAGAAGTCTCTATGCCAACTTTAATAACATTAAAGATTATTTCCATCAGTTTAAAGAGCCATTCAATATAGCGGCAATATCAGAGACCTGGCTCAGTGAAGAGGAAGGAGTGGACTTTACAATGGATGGCTACGAATTAATTTGTATGAATAGAAAAGTGAAAAAAGGAGGAGGAGTTGCAATTTATGTTGACAAGAGCTTGCAATACAAGGTTGTCAAAAAAATTGTCAGTGACTGTGGATGGTTTATTTGAATGTATTACAATAGAAATCTGTTTGGACAATATGAAGAATATAGTAGTGAGCTGTGTATATAGAACACCTGGATCAAATATTGACTTTTTTAAGGACTGGATGGAAAAATGTATGCAAAACTTACTCATAAAGTTATGTTCATCTGTGGGGATTTCAATATAGATCTTATGAACTCAAAACAACATAGTATGACAGAAGAATTTATCAACAGTGTACAGTATGGGCTTACATCCAACAATTACCAGACCTGGTAGAATTACGTCACACAGTGCCACACTAATAGATAACATATGCACAAACATTATGGAAAATAATATCGTGAGTGGGCTTTTATTAAATGATATCAGTGACTACCTGTCGATTTTTGTTGTCTTATCAGTGTGATTATAGGAAGAATAAGTATACCAAAAATATTAAATATAAAAGAATAAGAACTGAAGAATCTATGTATTTACTGGCAAAGGAATTATTAATACAAGACTGGAAGATAGTTTGTGACGAGAAAGATATACAGTATCTCACAAAAGTGAGTACGCCCCTCACATTTTTGTAAATATTTTATTATATCTTTTCATGGGACAACACTGAAGATATGACACTTTGATACAATGTAGTAAGTGTACAGCTTGTATAACAGTGTAAATTTGCTGTCCCCTCAAAATAACTCAACACAGTCATTAATGTCTAAACCACTGGCAACAAAAATGAGTACACGCCTATGGGAAAATGTCCAAATTGTGCCAAAAGTGTCAACATTTTGAGTGGCCGCCATTATTTTCCAGCACTGCCTTAACTTTCTTGGGCATGGAGTTCACTAGAGCTTCACAGGTTGCCAATGCAATCCTCTTCTCCTCCTCTGTGACGACATCAAGGAGCTGGTGGATGTTAGAGACCTTGTGCTCCTTCACCTTCCATTTGAGGGTACCCTACAGGTGCTCAATAGGGTTTAGGTCTGGAGACATGCTTGGCCTGTCCATCACCTTTACCCTCAGTTTCTTTAGCAAGGCAGTGGCCGTCTTGGAGGTGTGTTTGGGGTTGTTATCATGTTGGAATACTGCCCTGCAGCCCAGTTTCCAAAGGGAGGGGACCATGCTTTGCTTCAGTATATCACAGTACATGTTGGTATTCATGGTTCCCTCGATGATCTGTAGCTCCCAGTGCTGGCAGCACTCATGCAGCCCCAAACCATGACACTCCCACCACCATGCTTGACTGTAGACAAGACACACTTGTCTTTGCAGTCCTCACCTGGTTGCCCCCACACACGCTTGACACCATCTGAACCAAATAAGTTAATCTTGTTCTCATCAGACCACAGGACATGGTTCCAGTAATCCATGTCCTTAGTCTGTTTGTCTTCAGTAAACTGTTTGCGGGCTTTCTTGTGCATCATCTTTAAAAGGGGCTTCCTTCTGGGACAACAGCCATGCAGACCAATTTGATGCCGTGTGTGGCGTATGGTCTGAGCACTGACAGGTTGACCCCCCACCCCTTCAACCTCTGCAGCAATGCTGGCAGCACTCATACGTCTATTTTCAAAAGACAACCTCTGGATATGACACTGAGCACATGCACTCAACTTCTGTGGTCGACCATGGCGAGGTCTGTTCTGAGTGGAACCTGTCCTGTTAAACCGCTGTATGGTCTTGGCCACTGTGCTGCAGCTCAGTTTCAGGGTGTTGGCAATCTTTTTATAGCCTAGGCCATCTTTATGGAAAGCAACAATTCTTTTTTTTTTCAAATCCTCAGAGAGTTCTTTGCCATGAGGTGCCATGTTGAACTTCCAGTGACCAGTATGAGAGAGTGTGAGAGTCACAACACGAAATTTAACACACCTGCTCCCCACTCACACCTGAGACCTTGCAACACTACTGAGTCACATGACACTGGGGAGGGGAAATGGCTAATTGGATACAGTTTGGACATTTTGACTTAGGGGTGTACTCACTTTTGTTGCCAGCAGTTTTGACATTAATGGCTGTGTGTTGAGTTATTTTGAAAGGACAGCAAATTTACACTGTTATACAAGCTGTACGCTGACTACTTTACACTGTATCAAAGTGTCATAAACCTGGGTTTGGTGGTCCAAACCCAGTTCTGACCCGTGGTTTTTGGCCCGCTTTCCTATTTATTTTCCATCAGGCGCTTCAGGGAGTCCTTTGGGTCCTCGCTCCCTGACAGCTTGGGCACGCCCCCTCCTCCTGTCAGTATCGCCAGCTGATCTGCATCATTGGTGTTCACACACTCACATACACTCACCTCATTCACTGTCATTCACACGCTCAGACACTCACTCATGCACACATGATTTCAGTTATGTCCAGCCCACGCATCCTCACACCGGCGGTCTCTTCCCTCGTTAGTATTATGATTATTTAAACGTTGTGTTAGTAGGAAGAGACTGCTGGAGCATTGAGATTCATACATGGCAGCGTGTACCTCTGAGTATGCTATTACCTTCGTTATGCTGTCAGCCTGCCTCACATTCATCTACCGGACTGCACGGACTGCCCTGGATCGCTCCTGCACCGTAAGTCCATGTTTGCCTTTCACCCCGTGCCGACTGCAGCTCAGCAGCACTAGGCATTCCCTTTGCCAGGCAGTAGAGCATCCAGGTGGCGTCCCTGTATGTCTGGTGGCCTTAAATCATTCTATTCAACGTTCTGTGCATATCACGACTGTTTGCTGGACTTGTTATTTTCGGGTTGTAAATAAATTGCACAAATCTACTCCTGCAGTTGGGTTTTTCATTTCTGTCCAGGATTTATAACACAAAGTGTCATATCCTCAGTGTTGTCCCATGAAAAGATATAAGACAATATTTACAAAAATGTGAGGAGTGTACTCACTTTTGTGAGATACTGTAAATAAAGCATATGATAAATTTTTACAAGTATTTCAATCATTGTACAACAAAAACTGTCCTACAAAACAATACAGTGATGGACAACAAAACAAAAATATTCCATGGGTCACCAAGAGGCTATTAAATGCATGTAAAGAGAAGAATGCATTATATAAACTAGAAAAGCATTCGGACCTCCGCCAAGTACCTCAGTTCCCCCTAATATTGGGATTTTCCCCAAATATAATAGTCCTACATTTATTTTATCTATATTTTCAGATTCCTTGACCATGAAAACACACCTTTAGCAAATGGATTCACATTGATATCTTTATTAGTTCAGTAGTTATTGACAAAAATCACTTTTTGGGTAATGGCGGTTTTTTTCTGGATATAGCTCCATAGCTTTTGAAGATACAACAAATCCATTGGCACACTACTGATGCCTCAGTGTGTTGGCTATATTTTGGTGTTTGTTTATGTTTATATCTTAATTTGTTACCTTACAGTGATGAAAATTCCAAAGATCCCCTATTATTTCCTGTTGTGGATCACAGTATCCGGATTTTTTGCAGGATCCGGATCAGTCTTTGATATTTCGTAGAATCTATTGGGATCTTATTCTATATTTTTTTTGGCAAGCGTCCTGACCATTTATTGTGGAGTTATATACACATATGGTCAAAATGGCCCCATCTCGCAATAATAAAGAATCTGTAGCCGCCAGGGGGAAAACATAATGCCTCGCATCTTAGATAAGAACGAAGTGCAGAGTTTCCTTGGAGATAACAGGAAGTTGTGGAAGTGTGATCTTTTGTGTGTCAGAGACTGCTTGGAGGATCCTTTGTGTGTCAGAGACTGTGAGGGGGATGTTAAGGGATTAAGGAAGTGAATGCAGTGTGACCTTTGATGTGAATGCAATGTGACTTTTGAGCTGTAGGGAGACCTGAGTATTTAAGGGACGAGTTTTGTCTGAGATGTCCTCTTTCTACTATGCTCATGTTGGAGGTGTGTAATAAACTGCTTGAGACAAACCTGCCTCGTCATTTACACACTCCACACTGGTGACCCAAGACGAAGCATGCAACACGAAGAGAATTCCCCGGAGCCAGCCTCGTTGGGAGCTCCCAGCCAAGCGTATGCCGTTACAATCCAGCTACCGGATTTTTGGCAGCACAATCCGCGCTCCTGGTTCCACCTGGTTGAGGCGCAGTTCGTCCGCCGGGGGATATCGGTGGATGACACGAAATTCTACCATGTGGTCGCAAAGCTCGACACCCACACGGCTCAGCATGTGGAGAGCCTGCTGGATCAGCCACCAGCCAGCGACAAATACGGCACGTTGAAGGCCGCACTCATCCAGCACTACACACTCTCGGTTGAGGAGAGAGCAGAGAGACTCCTGGCGCGGACCAGGTTAGGAGATTGCACGGCTATTGACCTGATGGAGAGGATGCTGAGATTGAAAGGCTCGAACGACGACCACTTCATTTTTACCCACCTCTTCCTCAGGAACCTTCCGTCAGCGACGGGAGCGGCCCTGGCCAGTTCGCCGTTGCTAGCCAAGCGGGACTACCGTGCGCTGGCTCGGGAGGCACATCGGATCATCATGGCCAGCAGAGAGCTCGCGACCACGGCAGCAGCGACGGAGCTCGGCGCGACGGCCGTAGATGGTGGGGAGCCACTGACGGCAGTAGCAGAACCACTGACGACGGCGGCAGCGGGGGCCAAGGAACGCGGAGGAGACACCCTTTGTTTCTACCACCGTCGCTTTGCAGAGAAGGCACGCAAATGTATACCACCGTGCCAGTTCAAGCGCTCGGGAAACGCCAAGACCGGGGGTCGGTAGCAGCTGCGGCCCTCGGGGAGGAGAACAAGCTGCTCTACTTGACGGACACACGCTCGGGGAGGCATTTCCTCGTGGACACCGGCGCCCAGTTGAGTTTCATCATGCCGTCCTACGCTGACCGGTTGGCAGGATCCAGCGGCCCCGAGATGGCAGCAGCAAACGGCTCGGAGATTAAGACCTTTGGTGAGAGGACTCTACTTCTGTCGCTACATGGCCGTGCATTTGAGTGGACTTTTGTCATAGCAGCATTGAATTTCAATATATTGTGGGCTGATTTTTTTGTGCTCACATGGTTTGTTGGTTGATGCCGCTAACAGGCACCTGGTTAATGCACTGTCCTTTGATTCTATTCCCTGTACAGTTCGAGCATCCCGGCCAACAGCACAAGCCAACGTCACAGCTGCAAGTGGTAAGTTCCACACACTGCTCACTCAGTTCCCAGCACTCACGGTCCCGACATTTTCGGCAGCCGTCGCTAAACACGGGGTGGAACATTTTATTACCACCACCGGGCCACCCGTTTTTGCAAAACCTCGGCACTTGGATGCAGCTAAACTGGCCATAGCGCACGAGGAGTTCGGCAACCTGGAGAGGTTGGGCATCATCAGGCGTTCAAACAGCCCATGGGCTTCCCCGCTACACATGGTCCCTAAAGCCGATGGTTCGTGGCGACGTTGCGGGGATTTCCGCAGGTTGAACAACGCCACAGTGCATGACCGCTACCCGATTCCTCATATCCAAGATTTTTCCGTTCACTTGGCAGGAGCGCGCGTTTTTTCTAAAATAGACTTAGTCCGCAGTTACCACCAAGTCCCAGTCCGCGCTGAGGACATACCCAAAACAGCGGTGATAACTCCGTTTGGTCTATTTGAGTTTTTGCGCATGCCATTCGTGCTTAAAGGGGCTGCACAGACGTTCCAATGCATGATGGATGCGGTGCTGCGCGATCTCCCTTTCGTATTCGTCTACCTGGACAATATCTTGGTAGACAGCGCGTCCGAAGACGAACACGAAAACCACCTCACGGCGGTTTTCCGGAGGTTGGGAGAGCACGGTTTAATAATCAACCCAGCAAAGTGTCAGTTTGGGATGACGCAGATTAATTTTTTGGGGCACCACGTCTCTCCCGAAGGAGCGGTTCCGCTGCCTGACAAAGTGCGCGCAGTAGCAGATTTTCCCCTACCGCAAACGGTCAGGGCGTTACAGGAGTTTTTGGGAATGGTGAATTTTTATAACCGTTTCCTCCCCTGCGCAGCACAGCTCATGCAACCGCTGTACGCCGTACCATCAAGACGGTATGCCCCCCCTAATCTGCGATGTCTCCACTGGGTGACTGCGTCCCGTGGTACCGGCCGTGTGGCGCCGCTGCGTTTTTGACTCAGTTCATTCTTTAGCGCACCCTGGAGTGCACGTGTCGGTCAAGATGGTGGGAGAGAAATGTGTGTGGCCGAGCCTTCGCAAACAAGTGAAAGAGTGGGCAGCAGCCTGCATGGCGTGCCAACGAGCCAAAGTACACAGACACACGAGGGCTCCCTTGGAGCCGTTTCACATCCCGGCTAAGAGGTTCGACCATGTTCACGTGGACCTCGTGGGCCCCCTCCCGCCATCACAGGGGTGCACGCACTTTCTGACGATGGTGGACCGCACCACGCGCTGGCCGGAGGTGGTTCCACTGGCGTCAACCACAGCCGAGGAGGTGGCACGCGCGTTTTTAACAGCATGGGTGGCGCGTTTTGGAGTCCCGTTGGACATTACGTCTGACAGAGGCCCTCAATTTGTTTTCGAACTTTGGTCAACAATGGCCCGCAGCCTGGGTGTCACAATTCACCGCACAACCGCGTCCAATCCACAGGCTAATGGGTTATGCGAACGTTTTCATAGGTCATTGAAAGCAGCTCTCAGGGCATCACTGATGGATGCAAATTGGGTAGACAAGCTACCGTGGGTTTTATTGGGGTTACGTTCTGCGCCTAAAGAGGACTTGGAGGCTTCCCCAGCTGAACTCGTTTTTGTGCAGCCACTTCGGCTGCCCGGGGAGTTTCTCCCAGATAATCCTGCGCCGGGCAGCTCCCCGTCTCAGCTGTTGCAGCGTAGCATTGACATAGGCACGCTGCCGGGCCCTGTCCACCACAGTTTTCCGCACGTTTTTGTACCTAAAACTTTGAAAAATGCAGAGTTTGTTTTTGTCAGACACGATGCACATCGCCCCCCACTGCGACCACCTTATGATGGACCGTTCAGAGTGCTGGAAACAGGGGACAAGCATTTTTTGCTAGATTTGGGGGGTAGGAGGGAAAAGGTTGGCATAGACAGACTCAAACCCGCTTTTGTGGTGGCGGACGAGCAAGTGCTGTTGGCGAGGGCCCCTCGGCGTGGAAGACCCCCACGGGGAGCTTCCCAGAGTAAAATTTCCCCAGAACACCCGCAGGGACTGACAAAAGGTTTTCACCCCCAGACAGCAGCTCCCCAGCATGACAGCGCCGCGGAGGCGGTGAATCCTGGTTACAGCAGATACGGGAGAAGACTGAAGCCCAAGCAGCATGTGGATTGATGTGTAATGATTCTGTCACAGCATGCAGACTGTTATTCTTTTGTTCGATCCAATATGCTCGGTGGGGGGGGGGGTAGCCGCCAGGGGGAAAACATAATGCCTCGCATCTTAGATAAGAACGAAGTGCAGAGTTTCCTTGGAGATAATAGGAAGTTGTGAAAGTGTGATCTTTTGTGTGTCAGAGACTGCTTGGAGGATCCTTTGTGTGTCAGAGACTGTGAGGGGGATGTTAAGGGATTAAGGAAGTGAATGCAATGTGACCTTTGATGTGAATGCAATGTGACTTTTGAGCTGAAGGGAGACCTGAGTATTTAAGGAACGAGTTTTGTCTGAGATGTCCTCTTTCTACTATGCTCATGTTGGAGGTGTGTAATAAACTGCTTGAGACAATCCTGCCTCGTCATTTACACACTCCACAAATCCTTTAAAAAATTCCTGGATCCAGACGGTGATCCGGACCACTCCCAAAATCTAATCATTTCTTCCTTGTCCCACTTGTCCTGAAAATTTCGTCAAAATCCGTTCATAACTTTTTGAGTTATGTTGGTAACAGACAGACAGACAAACAGACAAACAAACCCCGGTAAAAACATAACCTCCTTGGCGGAGGTAACAATAAATTAAGTGTAGAACAGTAGAGGCCAAGATCAAATATAAAAACAAGCTAACTAATATAATGAGGATGACATAATGATGGGCTCAGGGAACACACACACAGTTTATTGGCTGCACTGTGGCGCAGTGGTTTAGCACTGTGGCAGCACAGTTTACCCTCGGCCGGGGGATCGCGGGGATCATGAGAACGTGGGTTCGATCCCAGCCCCCGACCAACAGTGAGCTGTGTGGAGTTTGCATGTTCTCCCCGTGTTGCGCGGGTTTACTCCGGGATTTCTCCGGTTTCCTCCCGCATACCAAAAACATGAAGGTTTAGGGTGCTCGCGCACGCAGCGACCGGCAGCCGGTGGCTTGTCACCAGACTGCAAACCAAATCTACCTACGGGTACAAATAAGTAACAAAAAAAAAAAAAAAAAAAAAAAAACAGGCTCGGGAAGATTTAAGGCTTTTATTACCAACAACAGGCGGTGTTTGAGTGCATGAATGGAGGTGTGGATGTGGTGTGGGTGAACAGTGTGCGTCAAGGGCGGAACAGCTCGCTGTGCAGCCAGGTAACCCTGAAGACAGAGCAGAGTAGGGAGTTAGCTATAGTCACATGTCCCGTGGGAAATAACCACAATGTACTGCTTATGTGCAGGCGAGAAGGTGGCTGGCGTTGGCGATGTAGCTGTAGCCTGGAGGACAGCGCGGCTGCGCGCTCTCGACGAGCTGACGAGAGAGTGGCTGAGGAGAGGCAAGGAGGAGGAATTCTGCCGCCCTGGAGATCCACCTGTGCACAGGGGAGAAGCTGGAGAGAAGGTAAGATGAATAGAGCAGCTGACGTGTTTTGAGAGCGATGCGCTGGTCGGTAACGAACCGGACGGGCGCTGGAGATTTGGGAGCGTTGTCAAGCAGACGACTCGAGGCTGAAGCAGAAGACAGAGGGGTTTATATGGGCCGATGCTGATGAGGCGCAGGTGTGCGCACCGCTGGCACTGATGACTGGCCAGAGCGAGGTGTAACAGAGGACTTGTAAGAAAGAATACTACGACAGAATATTAGAAGATAATAAAAAATAACTTAAGAGGAATAAGATTAGATAAGATAAGGCTTTATTAGTCCCACAATGGGGAAATTCCAGGATTGCAGCAGTACAGGGATAGCAACACTCAGAGCAATAATTAAGAAGATAAGAAAAATATAAATAAGAGGAGTGAATATACATACGTACACATAAATATATAAATATATATATATACAAAGTGCAAAGCATTGTAGCAAGATGGAATAAACAGCATAACTGTCTACTTAGTTATTCTACATAGTATGAATATGTGCCCATACATACTGTCACCCTCCGTAGTGATTGATATTGTCCTAGTTGTATACTGGAGGGGACCATTTGTGTAAGTCTGTTGCGTCTTTTGCATTCAATACTATTAGGTCGTCATGTTTTTTTGCTATCTCTGCGAGCAGTCCTGCTTAGGTTATACGGTCTGACAGCCGCAGGTAGGAAGGACCTGCGAAACCTCTCGGTTGTGCACCTAGGATGATGTAGTCTGCTGCTAAATGAGCTCCTCAGTGCATTCAGTATGTCCTGCATAGGGTGGGACTCAGACTCCAGCAGAGATGACAGTTTAGCCACCATCCTTCTCTCTCCTATCTCCTCCACCGGGTCAAGGCGTTTCCCCAGGACAGAGCTAGCTTTCTTGATCAGTTTGTTCAGTCTCTTCCTATCGGCTGCTGTAATGCCACTGCCCCAGCAGACCACTCCAAAAGTGATGGCTGATGCCACCACCGTGTCGTAGAATGTCTTCAGCAGCGCCCCTTGTACACCAAAAGACCTGAGTCTCCTCAGTAGGAACAGCCTGCACTGTCCTTTCTTGTAGAGTGCGTCAGTATTGTGTGACCAGTCCAGTTTATTGGCAAGTGCTAAATGGGATTATTAGTAACTGATCAAAGAATGCTAATTATCCAGAATATTTAATTGAAAATGACAATTTGATAAATAATATGGAGGATGTGGTTAGTGATTTCAATAAATTTTTTGTGAACGTTGGTCCAGAATTAGCAAAAGCAATAGTGACACCAGAAACAAACGATAGTGGGCCAGTAAATGAAATAAAATATTGAAATCCAAACACAATCTTTTTGGGTGCAGTAACTGAAAAGGAAATTATCAAGACTGTAAGTATATTTAAGAACAAAAAATCAGCTGACTAGAATTAAACTGACATGACAATAGTGAAAAAACTAATTGAAGGAATTGTTAAGCCACTCACCCACATCTGTAACCTCTCATTTCAAGCTGGTAAATTTCCAAACAAAATGAAAATAGCAAAAGTAATACCACTATACAAAACAGGAGACAGTCATCATTTCACAAATTACAGGCCAGTCTCTTTACTCTCACAATTCTCCAAAATACTTGAAAAAATTTTCACTGAAAGACTGGATAATTTCATTGAAAAACACAACCTCCTTACAGACAGTCAGTATGGTTTTAGAGCAGACAAATCTACATCTTTGGCACTGATTGAACTCATAGAAGAAATCACTAGTTGTATAGATAAAAAAAAAGTTTGCTGTAGGAATATTTAGAGATTTAAAGAAAGCTCTTGACACCATTGATCACAGAATTTTACTGAGGAAACTGGAAAGGTATGGGATAAGAGGGGTCGGACTGAGTTGGGTGGAAAGTTACTTAAGTAACAGACGACAGTTTGTACAAATTGTCATAAACTTCCCCATGCGCTTCTCCACAGCGCACTGAGGAAGACAAGGAGGAATGAGGATTTAAGTGCAGGGTTACACCAATCACACACTTATTGATATCAAACAGTTAAAAAATAAAGACTTACAGAAATGTAACAGTTGTGCACAAAACGGCTCACACGAATTGCGTGCAGCGGGCAGACCACTGTGCATTGTTGCCACAAAAACAGACAGGACAAAATGACAAACTGCTCTGGAAAACTTAGAGTTCTCCAGGACGCTCGACTGGCACAAGAGGAGAGCTAGGCAGCAGTGCCTAAGTGTAGTAGTTGTGCTGCAAGGGGAAACGCTACAGACAAGCGTAGCAGCACAACTGCAAACAGAAACGCAGACAGCTCTTACTCACCGTGCAGGAACAGTCCAAGTCATCCAAGCCTGCCAGCAAGCACACACACCAATAATCCTTCGCGACATGACGGTCACACGGCGAAGAGAAACCATGTGAGCACGTACAATGGTCCAGCGGTGTTTGACTAGCAAAGAGCTGCTTAAGTACAAACACCACTGGCATAATAAATTGGGAACACCTGGGCGAGGTGCGGGAAAGATAATGAAAGGGACTGGGAACAGCTGATGGAAATGAGAGAGAGAGGGGACGTGGCCGGACCGGCAGACTGTCAGCAGTGTCACAGAAAGTAGGTCACAGCGGCAGTCTAACAGCTGCCGGTCAGGCAGTGGCTAAGGATATGGAAACACTGAAATACATACTATACATACATATACAATGGTACCTAAACCCACAGAGAGCTCAGGACTGAGCCGGGGGAAACCAAGCCGGCTTGGTTCCTGACACAAATAGGTGAGCACAAATCACCATTCATGGACATCACTTGTGGTGTGCCCCAGGGGTCAGTTTTGGGACCCAAACTCTTTATCTTATATATAAATGACATATGCCAAGTATCAAAAATTCTGAAATTTATTTTGTTTGCGGATGACACAAATATCCTTTGCACTGGTGAGAATTTTCAGCAGGTTTTAGAGGTGGTCACAACAGAAATGAAAAGGTTAAGACAGTGGTTCAACAAAATAAATTATCTCTAAATCAGAAAAAAAACAAAGATTATGCTGTTTGGAAATTATAAAATAAATCATGAAATAATGGCAATGATAGATGATACCAGAATTGAAATAGTACAGGAAAATAAGTTTCTGGGAGTGACGCTAGACAATACAATCTGCTGGAAACCTCACATCAGTCACATCTGGGCCAAGTTGGCAAAATGTATAGGGATACTGGGGAAGATAAGACACATTTTGGACTATAAATAATTATTCTTACTGTACAATTCACTGTTTTTTTACCATATCTTAACTACTGTGTAGAGGTCTGGGGAAACACCTACAAGACCAACCTACAGCCAATATGCACATTACCAAAAAAAGCTATAAGGATAATAAATAATGTAGGATATAAGACCATACCAACTCGTTGTTTTTATAGTCACATGCCATAAAGTTCATGGATTTAGTTAAATTTAAGACAGCACAAGTAATGTACAGGGCAATTAATAATCAACTCCCAACTAATATACAAAAAATATTCAAAAAAGAGACAATGATTATAATTTGAGAGGAGACTTAAACTTTACAAAACCTAAGGTTCGAACAACAAAGAAAAGTATGTGCATATCTGTCTGTGGGGTGTATTTGTGGAACAGTCTGGAGCTGGAACTGAAACTATGTACAAACAGAATTCAATTCAAAAAGAGGTATAAACATTATTTGCTAAAAGGCTATATGTTAGAAGTGTAGTATTAATATGTAAGATGCAGTAAACTCACTCTGGGACACTATGATATGGTAGGTGGGACGGTACTGTGTATATCTTTGTATATCTGTGTTGTTTGGGGCTGGGTATAGATGTACGGACTATACGTACGTAGGGATGGATGGGTGTCAATGCTGATATGTAAAAAATACAGTTAATTGTCTACTTGGGGTTCTTAATTGAGGAAATATGTATATATTTCACATGGGTTGTATTTAGGGAAAAGAGGAGTTGGAGTAAATAAGTGTTAACTTCTTCCTTCTCCCTTTCGAGCACTGTACACAGTCAATTTTTATTGCACTGTGTAGGAACAAAATAAGTTCAGGCAAAACACGGGGAGCTGAAGGTTTAAGAGTTTTATTCCTCCATCATCATGAGACACACTGCAGCACTGTGTGCTGTGTGTGCACTGTTGTCAGTGCGCTAGTGAGGCATGTAAAGTCACCTCTTTTATACAGATAAGAGAGAATGCATGGCACATTTACATATTGATATACATATCAGACAATACATATCAATCGCATGATTAACTGGTTCCAGACTCCTCTCCTTCCTCCGGGGATGAATAACAATAGTCATTGTTCTGGTTGCCCCCCTAGGGCTCTCTGTTCGTATGCAATCCCTGCTGAGCGTGAATATTATCAGTCTGCATTGTGCTGGGTCCCCACACATGTGCTGGGTGCCCACACCACTCCCCCCAGAACGGTCAGAAGGAGTTGTGACCCCCCCCCCCCGTTGTTTGGCTCCAGCTCCGGTAGAACTGTCGGAGGGCATCTCAGTCCGTGAGGGGGATGGGGGAGGGGTGGAAAGGGCAGTCAGCTCCGAGTTCCAGCACGTTGAACGGCCGTGGATTGTGGGCACACGGGCCGGTGTGCAGTCGTGCGTAATGGAACCAGACGGCGATTGGCCGGCTTTGGGAGTGAGGTGCGGGAAAAGCTCTGTGCAGGAGGAGGTTGAGGGGGTGGGAGTAAGCGAGTGCCGGCCCATGACGTCAAAGGTGTCTAGGCTGCGCAAAAATTGCATGTGGATCCGCAATGGTGAGGAACTTTTCCCGTTAAACGTGGCGGAGATCCACAGCGGCTGTGAAAAAATTATATCTCTGACTTCTCTCGTGTTTTGGTCCAGCGAGGATGCGGGGAAGGCGAGCGGCCTAATTCCCCGAGGATGCGTAGTGGCTGTGATAAACTGAAGCTGTGTCAGGGACTCGGCAGTTTGGCTTTAGGTGCGGGAAACAGCCCTAAAGTCATCGGGGAAAGCAATCGGCTAAATTCCCCTTGTGCACCGTGGCTGGAAAACTCATACAAAGTCCTGTGTGCTGGCTGCACGTCCGCTCCAGGTGCGCGAGCAGCCCTAAAGGTTCCGAGGGTGGCGATCGGCCGTTTTACTCGGGCATGTGCAGCGGCGAAGGATGCTGTATTAGTCTGTGGAGCCGGTTTGTCCCTGGTGCGTAGCGCGCGCTCTCCCGTGTGGGTGCGAAGGATGTAGGCGATTCCCAGTCTCTGGAATCCACAGCGCGGTGAGAGGGAGAGATAGTCCATTTCACGTTAGGTCACCAGCGTGGAGGTAAAAGATCAGGCGAGGGTCGCACCATGACGCGTGCTGAGGCTTCCCGTCCGGGTCATCTCCGGGGTGTTCGCCTGGTGTTCCATTCTTCGTCAAGGGTCACCAGTATGGAGGAACAAAATAAGTTCAGGCGAAACACGGCGAGCTGAAGGTTTAAGAGTTTTATTCCTCCATCATCATGAGACACACTGCAGCACTGTGCGCTGTGTGTGCACTGTTGTCAGTGCGCTAGTGAGGCATGTAAAGTCACCTCTTTTATACAGACAAGAGAGAATGCATGGCACATTTACATATTGATATACATATCAGACAATACATATCAATCATGTGATTAACTGGTGCCAGACTCCTCTCCTTCCTTCGGGGATGAATAACAATAGTCATTGTTCTGGTTGCCCCCCTAGGGCTCTCTGTTCATATGCAATCCCTGCTGAGCGTGAATATTATCAGTCTGCATTGTGCTGGGTGCCCACATGTGTGCTGGGTGCCCACACCACTTGTCATTAGTCAGTTTAAGGGTGTTTCTTATCATTTTTACGCAGACAACATTCAGCTTTACTGCTGTTTTAAAGAAAATGAGCTGAACATTTTATCAAACTTAATCTCTTGCCTGTCTGCCATTAACAAATGGTTAAACAATAACTTCCTACAATTAAATCTTAACAAGACAGAAACACTGATCATCAATCCAGATAGTAAAATTCCTCTGATAAAGCAACACTTAGGTCACCTAGGCTCTTCTGTCCAGCCCAGCCTGCGTAACCTGGGTGTTGTTTTTTTACAATGCCATGTCACTGGACTGCCATAGTCGGCAGCTAGTCAGAAATTGCTTTCTTCATCTCAAGAATATAGCAAAACTTAGACCTATGTTCTCAACACCTGAACTGGAAATGATCATTCATGCTTTTATCTCGTCTCGCTTAGATTATTGTAATGCCCTTTTTATGTGTTTTAATAAAAGTGCTGTTGCCGCCTTCAGACAGTGCAAAATGCAGCAGTTCGGCTTTTAACCCGGACGAAGAAAAGGGAACACATTTCCCCAGTTTTATCATCCCTTCATTGGTTACCAGTTGCTTTTAGATTTCATTTTAAGATTTTAATTTTGACTTTTAGAGCTCTTAATGGCCAAGCCCCTTCATATATCTCTGTTATGAATGCCCCTTGCAGGGCATTAGTGAGACGCCAGATGCCAATCAGAAAGTTCAAAAAGAACTCTGTCACAGTAAGAGCCCCTGAGCGGTCCTAATAACAAACCCCGGAATAATATGGTGGAAAAAGGGGAAATACTGAGTAACCCGAGCGCGGACGGGATCAGTGACAGCTTCGTTTTTGAATTGTAATCGCTCTTGTCTTGTTTTTTTTTTTCTTTTGAATTCTTGGATGGAATATGGGTGGGCAATATAAGCTGCGGCTTCAGCCATCACCCATTTCGGATAACTTATGTTGAATTGTGTAATCAGAGGAGTTATTGTCTAATTTGACCTTGTTGGATTTTCTTTCCCCCTTTGTTATATTATTCAGTTTCTTTTAACCTGTACTATCCGAAATAAAGATTCATTCATTCATTCATTCATTCCTCACCACAGTACCCCCCCCCCCCCCCCCCGTTCAAAGAGCGCATTCCAGGCATCAAACATAACATTCCAGGCCCACCCCCAACCAGAAGGCTACCAGGACCGACCCAGGGAGGGCAGAGGGGGAAACAGGCCAGGAGGGAGAGAACCAAAAAAACAAAGGTTACAGCGACACCCAGAGGATGGAAGAAAAAAAACTCACAAGGAACGGATAACAATTTAGATAAAATGGTGTGTGTGGCTTAAACACAGAAATGGCCCAAACCAAATCAAGAGCAACAGGATGACTAAACAAAATACAGGTACCCTTCCAACATACATAAGTACCATGTAACATACAAACTAGAAAAATAAAGTGTAGCACAAAGAACAAAAAATATGTAAGGTACAGCCCGATAAACAAATGAGAGGAAACCAAAATACAGGTACATTTCAAAGTACCCAAGTACCCAATAACACATCAACTAGGCAAGAAAAACCTTTAAGTACTACAGAATAAGCAAGAGAAACAAAAAAAATCTGCATGATGCACACGATAACTCGGGCAAAGAACAGAGAATCCTTCAATATACATGGAACAAAGACAGAAAAAAAAGCACAATCTCAGGGATGCCGGCAGGTAGAGAGCAGGGAAAGGAAAAAACAGTTCGGGCGGTCTACCCGCATCCCGATTCCACCTGGTTCCGGCTCGACTGCGGCAGGCTCCGCAGCCGACATGATGGACATCACAGTCTGAGAACCCCCAGGCACTGAAACCCACGCCGAAGGCCCGCACGGCATGGTGGCAGGGGATCTGTGACCTGCTGGGCCTGACTGCTCCTCCACGGAGACCCGGGGACGCTTACTCGTCAGCTCAGGCTCCAAACGACAGTCAGGTCTCCTCCTCTGCCCACGATGTGGCTGCAGGGCTGGAAGCAGGCTCTCCAGGGCTGCAAGCTCCTCCCTCGTCCAACGGTCTACTCCAGGCACCGGGGGACTCTCAGAGAGAAGGGAAGGAGACACAGAGGTAGCAGGTTCAGTGTTCATAGCTACAGCAGGTGGTGGGCGTTCAGAGGACTGTGAACCCCGAGCTCCACCCCCAGGAGTCAGACAAGGCAATTTATTTCGAACAAAAAAGTATAACAAAAACAAAACAAATGACAAATGCAATAAAGTAACAGTATACAGAGTTCAAAAGGGAGAAGGAAGAAGTGAACACTTATTAATTCCATCTCCTCTTTTCCATAAATACACCCATGTGAATTATATACAAATTACCACATTTAAGACCCCAAGTAAACAATTAACTGTATTTTGTACATATCAACATTAACACACATTCATCCTAACATACATTGATGTCCATACATCAAAACCAGCCTCAGACAACACAGATATACACAGTGCTGTCCCACCCACCATTCCATAGTGTCCCAGAGTGAGCATAGTGAATCGTACATATAAATACTACCCTAACATATATCCTTTCAGCAAATAATGTTTATACCTCTTTTTGAATTGAATTCTGTTTGTACATACTGTAATTTCAGTTCCAGCTCCAGACTGTTCCACAAATCCACCCCACAGACAGATATGCACATACTTTTCTTGGTTGTTCATATCTTGGGTTTTGTAAAGTTTAAGTCTCCTCTCAAATTATGATCATTGTCTCTTTTTTTTAAATATTTTTTGTATATTAGTTGGGAATTGATTATTAATTGCCCTGTACATGACTTGTGCTGTCTTAAATTTAACTAAATCGATGAACTTTATGACATGTGACTTTAAAAACAACGAATTGGTATGGTCTCTATATCCTACATTATTTATTATCCTTATAGCTCTTTTTTGTAATGTACATATTGACTGTAGGTTGGTCTTGTAGGTGTTTCCCCAGACTTCTACACAATAGTTAAGATAAGGTAAAAACAGTGAATTGTACAATAAGACCAATGATTTATAGTCGAAGATGTGTCTTGTCTTCCCCAGTATGCCTATACATTTTGCTAATTTGGCCCGGATGTGACTGATGTGAGGTTTCCAGCAGATTTTATTGTCTAGCGTCACCCCCAGAAACTTATTTTCCTGTACTGTTTCTATTCTGGTATCATCTATCATTACCATTATTTCATGATTTATTTTATAATTTCCAAACAATATAATCTTTGTTTTTTTTAGATTTAGAGATAATTTATTTTTGTTGAACCACTGCGTTAACTTTTTCATTTCAGTTGTGACCACCTCTAAAACCTGTTGCAAATTCTCACCAGTGCAAAGGATATTTGTGTCATCCGCAAACAAAATAAATTTCAGAATTTTTGATACTTGGCATATGTCATTTACATACAAAATAAAGAGTTTGGGTCCCAAAACTGACCCCTGGGGCACACCACAAGTGATGTCCATGAAGGGTGATTTGTGCTCACCAATTTGTACAAATTGTTGTCTGTTACTTAAATAACTTTCCACCCAACTCAGTCCTACCCCTCTTACCCCATACCTTTCCAGTTTCCTTAGTAGTATTCTGTGGTCAATGGTGTCAAAAGCTTTCTTTAAATCTATAAATACTCCTACAGCAACCTTTTTTTTTAATCTATACAACTAGTAATTTCTTCTATAAGTTCGATCAGTGCCAAAGATGTAGATTTATCGGCTCTAAAACCATACTGGCTATCTGTAAGGAGGTTGTGTTTTTCAATGAAATCATCCAGTCTCTTAGTGAAGATTTTTTTCAAGTATTTTGGAGAATTGTGAGAGTAAAGAGACTGGCCTGTAATTTGTGAAGCAATGACTGTCTCCTGTTTTGTATAGAGGTATTACTTTTGCTATTTTCATTTTGTCTGGAAATGTACCAGTTTGAAATGACAGGTTACAGATGTGGATGAGTGGCTTAACAATTCCTTCAATTACTTTTTTCACTATTGTCATGTCAATTTCATTCCAGTCCGTTGATTTTTTGTTCTTAAATTTACTCACAGTCTCGATAATTTCCTTTTCAGTAACTGCACCCAAAAAGATTGTGTTTGGATTTCTATCTTCTATTTCATTCACAGAACCACTGTTGTTTGTTTCTGGTGTCACTATTGATTTTGCTAATTCAGGACCAACGTTTACAAAAAATTTATTGAAACCATTGACCACATCTTCCATATTATTTATCAAATTGCCATTTTCAATAAAATATTCTGGATAATTAGCATTCTTAGGTCGATTACTAATAATCCCATGGAGTACTTGCCATATTCCTCTTAAGTTATTTTTGTTATCCTCTAATATTCTGTTGTAATATTCTTTCTTACAGGTCCTCATTATATTAGTAAGCTTATTTTTATATCTTTTATATTTGATCTCAGCTTCCACTGTTCTGCATTTAATGAATTGTTTATAAAATGTATTCTTCTTTTTACATGCATTTATTAACCCCTTGGTGACCCAAGGAATATTTTTTTTTTGTTGTCTGTCACTGTATTGTTTTATAGGACAGTTTTTATTGTACAATGATTGAAATATTTGTAAAAAATTATCATATGCTTTATTTATGTCATTTTCATCATAAACTATCTTCCAATCTTGTATTAATAATTCCTTTGTCAGTAAATACATTGATTCTTCGGTTCTTATTCTTTTATATTTAATATTTTTGGTATGCTTTTTCTTCCTATAATCACATTGATAGACAACAAAAATCGGCAGGTGGTCACTGATATTATTCAATAAAAGCCCACTCCTGATATTATTTTCCATATTGTTTAATGTTTTCCATAATATATTAATGATCTGTGTAAGATAACTGACATGGTGAAAATTATACTGTTTGCAGATGATACAAATGTTTTTTGTTCTGGGGACAATTTAAAGGAGCCGTTGAATACTGTGATGATTGAAATGTGTAAAGTGAAACAGTGGTTTAACAGGAATAAGCTATCATTAAATTTAAGTCAAACAAAATTTATGTTATTTGGAAATTGTAATACAAATATACAAGTGCAGTTGGATGTAGATGGTGTAGAGATTAAATGGGCGCATGAAAATAAGTTTATGGGTGTGATATTAGATGACAAAATCAATTGGAAATCTCATATAAAACATGTGCAAAATAAGGTTTCAAGAAGTATTTCTGTTTTATGTAAAGCCAAACACTTCCTGAACTACAAATCGTTGCACATTCTTTACAGCTCACTGGTTTCTCCTTATTTAAATTACAGCATAGAGATATGGGGTAACAATTATAAATGTTCATTATCATCACTTTCCATATTGGAAAAAAGGGCCATCAGGATAATTCATAATATAGGTTACAGAGAACATACAAATCCACTTTTCTTAAAATCTCAAATATTAAAATTTACTGATCTGGTTCATTTTAACATTGCAATAGTCATGTATAAAGCAATAAATAACCTGCTCCCAGTTAATATAGTGAATATGTTTAGTAAAAAAGATGGTGATTACAATTTCAGGGGACAGCTAAAACTCAAGCAACTTCATGTACAAACCACACTGAAATCTTTTTGTATTTCACTTTATGGCATGAAACTGTGGAACTCATTAAGTGATGATCTAAAGTATTGTTCAAACATGAGCCAGTTAAAAAGTGGTACAAAACAAAGATTTTTGCAAAATATAAAGAGGATGAAAGATCTTGATTGGAAGTTCATACTAAGGGTGAAGTATGTGTAGGTTATATATGTTTAAATATGGTCTAAATGTATACATTATTGTAATATATAGTAATGTAAACAAGGATTTGTTAATAGGATGAGGTATTAACGGTAAGTATGATTTTGTTTGTATGAGGAGAAGGGGTTGTTATGTCTAAGATTACCCTGGTTCAGAGATGAGGCGAGGTGACTTGTGGAACGCAGCTTTATTACGCTCACTGGATATGGCGGCCACAGATAGGGCCCCGGCCAAGGCACAGGCAAGACAAGAGAATGTAAGATGGCCGACCCGGCCTTATATAGGGTGGGGCGGAGACATCACCAGGGATGCTTGTCCATCTTACACTTTCATATTAAAATATATATCTCACATTTCACCCCCCCTTCCTTTAAAAAAGTCCAAAACCACTCACACAATTAAGACCCTCCCCAATTTTGGACCCAAATCATGCACTAATAAACAAAAGCCAAAGTCTCTAAATGGCCTAACACATTCACAACAAAACCTAAAATAGGGAGGACAGGTGGACTGCAATCCTGCCCACACAGCAAGGTGGATTATTCTGTCACCTGCTAAGGTAAATTAAAGTCCATTAATAACTAAAATTGTATGCCATGCTCCTAAACTAGAACAAAAAAAAATCCCTTCTAAAACATTTTTTTTAACAACACCAACAACCACAGAACTTCAACATATACTATGTACAACCCAAGTCTTCAGGTAAAAGACATAACTGGCATGGGGGCCAAGGGCACCCTCTTAGCAGATGTGCCCCTGGAAACAGCAAGTCTTCGGGGCAATGGTTGACACTCCGGACACTGAAGCCGCTCCTCCTCACCCTCAACCTTGTTCCACTTCTAGCCACGTTTCCCGGAGCCTCCTTCCGGACACACCGAAGCTGGTTTGCATGCCACACCGAGCCGTCAGACAGCTTGAAGTGCATTGCGTCCAGACTGGCCACTATGCGCAGACGCTCCCAACACTCCTGAGGTTGTCGTCTGGCCCATCTTCGCTGCGGGCGCTCCTCACCTCGAACCCAGAACCAGTCCAGGACCCTCAACGGGGCCCAGCTTGGCTTGAGGCGCTGTTGTTGAGCACGCTGATCCCTTGTGATCATCAGTTTTATCCGGACCTTTTCTAATGCTGGTGTAATGTGCGCCCTCATAGCCGCAGACCCTCCATCCCATTGCGGCCAAACTCCGGAGGCATCCGGGGCTGACCCATTGGTGTCAGTCGCCGGTGCAGGCGCCTCGCCATCACGCTCGGGACTCCCCTCGACCATTTCCCGAGCGCCGGCACTGAGACCCTCCTGCGCTGGCCCTGAGCAAACTTGGTCCTGCTTGACCACCATGGCATCCAATACTTCTTCATCCCACACCACATCTTCATCAGTGCCAGAATCGGGGGGTTCCACCGGCCACAGCCCGACCACTCTTCCCCAGTGTCATCTTTGATGGCGAAACCCAGTCCGTAAAATAAATCACAGCCCATGATGTTATCACCCCATGCTGTCATGTGGAGTGTGAAGTTGAGCACCGTCACAGACTCGTACCAAACAGTCAGCTCCAAAGTCCCGACCGTGTCCAGCCTTCCACCTCCATAACCGTACAGCGGCGCTGGGTTGCCTCTAACCCTGTGGTGGGGAAAAAAACTTCATTATGGCTCAATTCAGCAGCAAACCCTCCACCCCCGTGTCAATCAACAGTGGCACCTCCACGTCGTCCAGCCTCACCGTGCAAAATGTGTACCCATTCGTGTCAAGGGACACTGTGTGGATGGTTGTCTGGGGCAGGCAGAGCGATTTCCTCCATGGGCTCTCTGGTTTAAACTCACAGCACATCCTGGCAAAATG
Source organism: Pholidichthys leucotaenia (assembly GCA_020510985.1). NCBI lineage: Eukaryota > Metazoa > Chordata > Actinopteri > Cichliformes > Pholidichthyidae > Pholidichthys > Pholidichthys leucotaenia. Next base: position 171,541,250 of record CM035846.1, read on the forward strand.
GTTCAAGCGACCACATCTGTTACACCGTGCTCCTCTCGCTGGGTATTCCTTAGCGTTTTTCCGGTGCGTCGCAGACCCACAACCAGTATTGGGAGAGATGGAGGCATGCAAAAGTTAATTTCTTCCTGAAAATAAGCAACACATATCAAATCATATCAATAAAAATATTTCAAACCACAATTGTCCATTCCAGATTTCAGCAGTGTTGGGAGTAATGCATTACTGTAACACCACTACTTTTGCAGTAACGTGCTGTGTAATAAAATTACTGCTTAAAAATTCAGTAATGCATTACAGTTACTGAAATTTGATCAGATGCGTTACTGGCGTTTCTTGTTTTCTTAATATGGATAGATATTTTTAGCATAAATAAAGTGACCCTACCATAGCTGGAGCAGCTGTCAGTCTCCTCTGTGGGTCAGTTTCCTGTCCTGCCCCAGTTGTCATGATTGGTAATAATTAACAGCTCACGTGCTGGGAGTGACACCAGAGAAAACACACGATAACACAGAAGTAAATTAATTTGTATTTTATAAAGTCAAAAAGGAAGCTTCGTTAATGAAAGGCGTCACTTGCCAGAGGAAGACCCAGCCTGGAAGGAGAGACAAGAGCAGGTTAGATAAGGAGGGAGACAATAAAGGGAAAAATTGGACTGCACTCACGTGGGAGAAACAGAGAACCCAGCAGCGAAACCCAGCATGAACGGCGAACCAGGGAAGGATGCAGGTTAGCAGGGGTAGAGCTGGGTGAGGTGTCTGACCAGGTGGATAAGGCTGCTGAAGTGGTGATGATGATGGGACAGGTGAGCGCACAACGATCCCGGAGATGCACCACGAAGATGGTAGCAACCTGTAGGAGAGAGGACAAGAGGAATTACTATCTTCCTCTGAGAGAGAGAATGTAAGCTTATTTGCTTGTAGTAGGTAGTATGCCCAACGAGCCAGTGCTGAAGCATTAATATGAAGGTCCTTTTAAGCGCTGGCGAGGCAGAGGCAGCAGGTGCATCTCATCACACAGGTGTGGTGATTGCCTGAGGAATCAGGGAAAGTTGAACAGGAAGGGAGGGGGGGAGTGCACTGACCTGAACATGACACCAGTTCACATCGCAACCAGGTGGTGACTTCTCATATCAAGCCCTGATCGCCTGTTGTCCGAGCGGTGAGTAGCCCTCAACAGTTCCTACCTCTGTGGTTAAACCTGAGTATTTTTTGAGCAAGAAGCTTGCATTTAATGTCCGCAGTTTTGTAAATGTGTAAGTTGTGTAAGTAATTGCGTGAGTTTTCTTACGCAGAGAGAAAAAGTGACTAATGACATAACGCACAGCCCAGGAGACACACACGCAGGCTCAGGATAGATTTAACAGCTTTATTAGCAACAGGGAAGTGTATGGCTGCGTGTCTGTGGAATAAGAATGTATTGGTGGTGGCGTCTGCGTCAGGCACGGGGGCAGGAGGCCGTACAGCCGGACAACCCTGTGGAGAGAGCAGAGGGAGAAGGGTAACGGGCACCACACCAATACAGGGAAATGATGATGATAGCTGGCTTACTTGGTTGTGACAGGTGGCTGGCGTCGACAAGGGCGGAGCCCGGGAGACAGCGACCTGCGGTACCTGTGGCAGCAGCGTAGAGCCAACGGCGAGGTGATGAAGTCCGCCACCGGGGATGTCCACCTGTGCACAGGGGAATGCTAGAGGAGAGAGGTAAGGGGAGCTTCCCCAGGATATCTTCGCTAGTAGGTTTGAGATCCGTAGTAGCAAAGGGGCCGAAGTAGAGAGACGGCTTCAGGACGAAGCCCAGGGCAGAGTGGATTAAATACCTCACCGCTGACGAGGAGCAGGTGTGCGCGCGGCTGGCGCCGCTGATGAGCGGCGAGTCATAACAGTACTCCCCCCTCTAGCAGCGCCTCCTGGCGATGGTTTTTCCGGGTGCGCTCGATGAAACTCAGAAATGAGTGACCGGTCCAACACCAGCGAGGAAGGCACCCACTGTCTCCACTCGGGTCCATAGCCCTCCCAATCCACCAGGTACTGCAATCCGCGACCCCGGCGTCGGGCGTCCAAGATGTCAGCGACGGTCCAGGCCGGATGGCCACCAATCATCCGGGGAGCGGGGTGCGCCGCAGGTGGAGGGCAGAGGGGGTCAGAGACCACCGGTTTGATTTTGGAGACGTGGAAGGTGGAATGGATGTGGAGGGAGGAGGGAATAGCCACACGCACAGCCACCGGGTTGATGATCCTGGTTATGGGATAAGGGCCGATGAACCGTTGAGCCAGCTTTCTCCTCTCACCCTTTAGGTTTACGTCCTGTGTGGATACCCAAACTTGCTGTCCCACCTGGTAGGCAGGTGCAGGTCTCCTATGTCGGTCCGCCGTAGACTTATTGCGCTCCGCCGTGCGTAAAAGCGCATTACGCGCCGTGGACCAAAGGGAACGGCACCGCCTCAGATGTGCCTGGACAGAGGGGACAGCCAACTCGCCCTCCTGCGCGGGGAACAGGGGTGGATCATAGCCCAAGGATGCTTTAAAGGGCGACATCCCGATGGCCGTAGAGCGAGAGGTGTTGTGGGCGTACTCCACCCAGGCGAGGTGAGAACTCCAGGACGTGGGTTTAGAAGAAGTTACGCAGCGGAGCGTAGCCTCCAGCTCCTGGTTTGTCCGCTCACACTGCCCGTTAGACTGGGGGTGATGGCCGGAGGAGAGGCTAACCTTGGCTCCCAGGGCGTTGCAAAATGACCTCCAGACGTCCGAAGAAAACTGGGGCCACGGTCAGAGACCACGTCGACCGGGATTCCATGCAGTCTGACCACGTGCTGGATGAGGAGGTCCGCCGTCTCCAAGGCTGAGGGAAGTCCACGTAGGGGCACGAAGTGGGCGGCCTTGGAAAAACGGTCTACAATGGTCAGAACTGTGCCAAAGTTGTTGGAGACAGGGAGCCCGGTGACGAAGTCCAGAGCAATGTGCGACCAGGGCCTACCAGGGACGGGCAGGGGCTGGAGCAGACCCGCTGGGAGGGCGTTACCTGACTTATTGGCAGCACAGATGGGGCAGGCCCAGACGTAACGGGCGGCATCCTTCCGCAGACCTGGCCACCAAAAGGATCGCTGGAGAAGGTCGATCATCCGCGAAGCTCCAGGATGGCAGGTGAGCTTGGAGGTATGGAGCCAGTGTATAACGTCCCCCCCGGACGGCAGATGGCACGAAGAGCCTCCCCTCCGGTCTGCCGCCAGGATCCGGTTCCGATTCCTGCGCCCTCCGGATCTTGTCTTCTATGTCCCATGTAACAGCCCCCACGACGCACGACCTGGGCAAGATGGTATGAGCAACGTCATCTGCGGCCTCCGGGGCAAATTGCCTGGAGAGGGCGTCGGGCAGGCCGTTCTTGGAGCCAGGCCTATATGTGATGCTGAATTTAAACCTTGCAAAGAACAGGGACCAACGCGCCTGGCGGGCGTTCAGACGCTTGGCAGATCTCAGGTACTCCAGGTTCTTGTGGTCAGTGAGGACCACAAAAGGCAAGGCTGCCCCCTCCAGCCAGTGACGCCATTCTTGAAGGGCCAGCTTGATGGCAAGAAGCTCTCTGTCCCCCACGTCGTAATTTCTTTCCGCCGGGGACAGGCGCCGAGAGAAGAAGGCGCAGAGTCGCTCGATTCCATTGGCTGGGGACCGCTGGGACAACACCGCCCCCACCCCCGTGTCCGAAGCGTCCACCTCCACAATGCACTGCAGCGCGGGATCGACCTGGCTGAGGACCCGGGAGGAGGAGAACTCCGTCTTCAGCACCTGGAAGGCCGAAGCGGCCTCTTCAGTCCACCGGAACGGGGTCTTAGGAGAGGTGAGGCGGGTCAGGGGTCCAACGATGGCTCCAAAGTTCGGGACAAAGCGGCGGTAGAAATTGGCGAACCCGATGAACTGCTGAACCTGCTTTCGAGAGGTTGGTGTGGGCCAATCCACCACTGCTTTGATCTTCGCTGGGTCCGGAAGCACCTGGTCATGGGAGATGACGAACCCCAGGAAGGAAGTTGTTTTGGCGTAGAATTCATATTTTTCCGCCTTGACGTACAGACGGTTCTCCAGCAGTCTCTGCAGGACCCGCCTCACGTGGACCCGGTGTTCATCCCTGGACCTGGAGAAGATGAGAATGTCGTCCAGGTAGACGAATACGAATAGGCCGATGAAGTCCCAGAGGACGTCATTGATGAGGCGCTGAAAGACGGCTGGAGCGTTGGTCAACCCAAACGGCATCACGAGATATTCAAAATGCCCGTTTGGGGTTCGGAAGGCGGTTTTCCACTCATCTCCCTCCCGGATCCGGACGAGGTGGTAAGCGCTGCGGAGATCCAGCTTAGTAAACCAGGTCGCCCCCTGGAGGGAGTGGAAGGCAGTGTCCATAAGGGGCAGGGTGTACCGGTCCTTCTCCGTGATATCGTTGAGAGCCCGATAGTCGATACAAGGACGAAGAGATCCGTCCTTCTTTCCAACGAAGAAGAACCCTGCACCTACTGGAGAGGAGGACGGTCGGATAATCCCAGCACTGAGCGACTCCTTTAAGTAGCTGTTCATTGCCTCCTTCTCCGGCGCTGACAGACTGTAGAGGCGTCCTGAGGGTAAAGGCGCCCCCTGGCGGATGTTAATGGCGCAGTCGTAGGGCCGGTGAGGAGGTAGAGACATCGCCTCGGATTTACTGAAAACGGCACCCAGGTCGTGGAACTCTGAGGGCACTAGGGTGAGATCCGGGGGCGCGGTGTCCTGAGCTGTGGGAGGCGAGGACGGTGCGCAGGCCACGGATTGGAGGCAGGTACCCATGCAGAAGGTGCTCCACGCTGAAACCTTCCCAGTCTTCCAGTCCAAGGCGGGGTTGTGGAGGCGGAGCCAGGGATAACCGAGGATGACAGGTGTTACTGAGGTGGGCAGGACGTAAAAGGAGATATCCTCCCGATGGTTTCCAGAGATGATCACCGGGACAGGGGATGTTTGGTGAGTTACCTTTCCCAGGGAAACTTGGGAGAGATTAACCAGGGCGAGAGGAGTATCGAGGGGGTGACAGTGGATGCCCAGTCGGGTTGCCAGGCTTTGTGAAATAAAGCTACCCTCCGCGCCTGAATCCACCAGTGCATGTGTGAGATGCCCAGTGAGGTTGTGACAGAAACGGATGGGCAGCGTCAAATGTGTGAGGGGATTTAACCGATTAGCGTCCACGAGGCCCCCTACAGTGACTCGCGGACCACCTCGTTTGGCTTCTCCGGACAACTCTCCACCGCGTGCTGGCTACCTCCACAATACATGCAGAGGCCCAGGTCACGACGGCGCTGTTTCTCTGCCAGGGGGAGCTTTGTCCGGCCCGTCACCATTGGTTCCGACTCCTCGGAGACCTCCGGCGGCGGTAACGCCCCAGCTTGGGGCAGACGTGCAGTGGCACCCCGCGAGCGAGAAGACTGCTTCCACTCGGAGGTGCGCTCGCGCAGCCTGTTATCCAAGCTGATGGTGAGGGAAATCAGCTCCGCCAGCGTCTCCGGGGTATCCCGTCCAGCCAGCTCATCCCTCAGACCGGAGTTTAGACTGCGGAGGAAGATGCCGCAGAGCGCGCGCTCTTCCCAGCCAACTTCCTCCGCGGTAACCCGGAAGTCGATCGCGTATTCGGCCGCTGATCGGCTCCCCTGTTGGAGTCCGAGAAGACGGTCGACCTGGACACTGTCCAAACGCGAATGATCGAATACTTCCAGAAATTGTCGGACGAACTGGCCATAGGTGAGGGTAGCGTAGCTGGGCTTCACCATAATGGCGTAAGCCCAGGTAAGCGCACGACCCTCTAGGAGATTTCCTATATAGCCAATTCTGCTATGGTCTGAGGGAAAATCTCCGGGAACGCGAAGAAACACGGACTCACACTGCATAATAAAACCCCGAGCTCCACCCAGCTTACCGCTGAAGCGAGCCGGAGTGGGGATTGGTGTGAGCCGTGTTGGCGTACCCAGAGCAGGCTGGACAGCCACCGGAGCCGCAGGAGCCACGCCACCCGGACGAGCCGAGGGGAACGGCTGCTGGGGGTCCAAGCGGTCTAATCGGTTAGTGATGTTTATTAATTGATTTAATATCACCTGTTGCTGATAGGCTATTGAATCCACCCGAGCCTCGAGGGTGGAAAGACGGCGTGCGAGCCCGCTGTCTGCCGAGCCGCTCTGCTGAAGCCGTACTGACATAACGCACGGCCCAAGAGACACACACGCAGGCTCAGGATAGATTTAACAGCTTTATTAGCAACAGGGAAGTGTATGGCTGCGTGTCTGTGGAATAAGAATGTATTGGTGGTGGCGTCTGCGTCAGGCACGGGGGCAGGAGGCCGTACAGCCGGACAACCCTGTGGAGAGAGCAGAGGGAGAAGGGTAACGGGCACCACACCAATACAGGGAAATGATGATGATAGCTGGCTTACTTGGTTGTGACAGGTGGCTGGCGTCGACAAGGGCGGAGCCCAGGAGACAGCGACCTGCGGTACCTGTGGCAGCAGCGTAGAGCCAACGGCGAGGTGATGAAGTCCGCCGCCGGGGATGTCCACCTGTGCACAGGGGAATGCTAGAGGAGAGAGGTAAGGGGAGCTTCCCCAGGATATCTTCGCTAGTAGGTTTGAGATCCGTAGTAGCAAAGGGGCCGAAGTAGAGAGACGGCTTCAGGCCGAAGCCCAGGGCAGAGTGGATTAAATACCTCGCCGCTGACGAGGAGCAGGTGTGCGCACGGCTGGCGCCGCTGATGAGCGGCGAGTCATAACAACTGATTTGTAGCAGTAAAGGACAGCTTCTTCTAAGCGGTGAACTTTCATTTATCTATGCCTTCTGTGATATGCAAGTATTTCATGGAAGTAAATCCTCTAAATATGTGTTTTTAATGGGCTGGTCCAGGGGTGTCAAAAATATAGCTCGTGGGCCAAAAACGGCCCACCAGGGGGTCCAAAATATTCTCTGTGAATTTACAGCTTTATTTCTAGTAAATTTCTGACTTTCTACTGATTACAATAGTTTATGTAAATCTGAAACATTTTTTCTCTGTAAGATGAGACTTTTTTTCTCATCAGTTTTCTTTTTCTTCTTTTTTCTGATGAGAACAGGGGGCACTTAAGCTTGCTATGTGTGCAAGATGATTTAAGTATGCATTTAAAAATAACATGAAAGTTACTTTTCCAAATAACTAGTTACTTTAATCATGCAGTAGCTCAAAAGTAACTCAGTTACTTTTGAAAAGAAGTAACTAGTAACTGTAACTAGATACTATTTTTAGTAACTTGCCCAACACTGCCCACAACCCATCCAGAGGGACTTTCCCAGGGCCGACCCCCGGCTAGTAGCGTTGGCTTCCGTCTCCTCGCCGTCCAAGCTATCTTCACTGTCCAGGTCCGGGGCATTTCCCTGAGACCCAGCGTGGCAATGTAGTTCTGGAAGGCCTCGAACCATCTAGGCCAAGGCACCGGCGGGTCTCCAGGTACCTTGAGGAAAGGGCGGATAAGGACAATGCACACCTCCATGTTTTAATCCGACGTTGCCAATGTTATGTCTAAAATTACCCTGGTTCACAGATGGGGCAAGGCGACTTGTGGAACACAGCTTTATTGAACTCACTGGATATGGCGGTCACAGACAGGGCCCGGGCCAAGGCACAGGCGAGACAAGAGAATGTAAGATGGCCGACCCGGCCTTATAAAGGGCAGGGCGGAGACGTCACCAGGGGTGCGTGTCCATCTTACACTTTCATATTAAAATATATATCTCACAGGGGTGGGACTAAATAAGCTTAAGCTTCTTCCCACTCCTTTTGACCATGTGTATAATGATTGTGTTTATGTATTATCATTATGAATGTCATTTCATTTATTTATTTATCATTTATCTATTTAAATTGATTCTTGTACTGATGCAACATGTTCAAATAAATCATGCATTTCCTAGAAGTAGACATTTTTCTGAAATCTCATAAACAGTCAGATCTCCTGACCTTGACCTTAAGCACAACTTGGATGCAGACCCACCTGAAGATCATTGTGAGTGAGTGAGTTTGGGGACCACTGGGGCAAATGCCCATGAGGAGTAGCGATTCCTGTGAAATGTGGACAGACAGACATGAGGACAGATGGATGGATGTAGAGACTGTTGGATGGATGGACACCATGTCATCACAGTAGCTCCATTCACTTCTCCCAGTAAGCTGTGATGGCCGAGAGGTTAAGGCGTTGGACTTGAAATCTAATGGGGATTCCCCTCGCAGGTTCAAATCCTGCTCACAGCGATGGAGTTTTAATTCATGAAAGTTTCATTATATTTAGATCACTATGTCAGAAAATACAGGCGAAAGAAAACCTGTTCAGACTCATTAGCCTGTGAAATCAAGCAGACTGATACTTTGATAATATTAAGATCTTTTGTTCATGATGACTCATGTAGAAAATAAATAAATAAATAAATAAAACTATGTATAGTGCAGCCTATGGATGCAGTGCCTTGATTTTGGGACTCTTGAGTCATGAGAATTTCTGACCTGACAGTAAAATTTTGCTTCTATCTCTGACTGTTTTTGCTGCACAGCAAGAAGAAGATAAATACAGTTATAGGAAGGATGACAACAAGCCAGTCTTACACATGCCAGAGCAGTGATCTTAACTATCATATTTGATGGCAACTGAAGCATATCAGTTATGTGAGTTGATAACGGCTTGTCAAACCACTAACAGTCCTGAACATGAAAACGCTGTGAGCAGGATTTGAACCTGCGCGGGGAGTCCCCATTGGATTTCAAGTCCAACGCCTTAACCTCTCGGCCATCACAGCTCTGACAGAACATGTTTGTGCAGTGGCTAGTATTCTCATAACAACTGTTGTCTGAAAATCTTACTTGGCCCAGTCAGTCTTTTTCCGACAGCTGGTTTCTTCTGAAGTTCACATAGCAATGAATGCACGCGTGCACACACGCACACACAGCTCTGATGTCAGTACAAGAGACAAATACAGCTCCTGATTAAAAAAAATATGGAATCGTGACAATGATTGTTTAGCTGTTTGTTGAAAACAACAAGAAAGAAAAAACACAGACCATGCCTTGAACTACCCAATAATGTTAGCCACTCACTGCTGTGATGAATGGTTTGCAAGAGAAGAAATTTTGAGTTCACTTCAAATTCTGCTTACAGCTCTGCCTCCACCATTCTTCTATTAGCTCAGTATCATCACTAAGCATAACATATTCCATGTCAAAATTAATACTAGAACTTGCTTTTCATGCCATTGACTGAGAAGTTTGTCAAAGGATATACATGTCAGGAGTCCACTGAACTATGAAATCAGCAAGTACTTCTGATAATAAAAAGCAGGATTAAAAAATGTAGTTATGTTCATACAGCATTTCAGTCACTTTTGAGATAAGAACATTTGCTTTGCCTTGTTAGCATTCCAAGCAGCTATGCGGGAAACCTGTTTTATTATTATTATTATTATTAGTGCATTGCCCGTAGAATGCAAGTATTCCTGTCTGAAACAGGTGTGCCAATCATGCTTTACAGGCCGAAATGTAGGCTGTGTTTGAAAGTGGAGTACAGAGAGGTGTAGCCTATATGTAGGCAATCACATGTTAGACTTTAAAAGGGAGTAAATGGCACTAAGATTTATTTGACTGTGTGAATATTAATTACAGAGTACCTAAATATTGAAAATGAATGGGACATCCAGTATTAGCGACTGTTTCAGATCCCTTGTTTATTTCTTTGTCAGATCGCTTATGACCAGAGAGTGATGACCTAGTTGGTAGAGCATCTGCCCCACACCTGGGAGGCTGGTGTTCAAATCCCAACTGGGTCATGCTGGAGACCATATAAAAGTGGAACTTCCTGCCATCCAGCTTGGTGCTTAGCAATAATGGAATGGAGGAGGGAAATGTTGGTTATCCAGCCACAGTGGGTGCACAAGTCAAGTGTGCTCCCTGTGCCGGTCCCAAGCCCGGACTGAATGGGCAGGGTTGCGTCAGGAAGGGCATCTTGGGTAAAAACATGGCTTCAATAATTATCAGACTATGGCGGATACGTCAATGTCTGCCATAGTGCCGTCCAACCCACTTGTAGTGGAAAAATGAATGTTAAAAAAGTCACTTATCTGTGTGCTCTTTTATCACTTATATTGTGGAGAGTGTTGGAAATGAGGAGGCAAGTTTACGAAGAGACAAAGTTTATTAACACTCTCTCATCAGTCATACACATAAAAAGCATGAAACAGCCAAGCCATGTTTCTCCCTATAAACCTAACAGATCATCTCACATCTGCATGACATTTCACATCATACTGCATGACATCTAACCCCACAATACATTTTCCTTGAATGCCCAGCTCCCTCTTCCTGCCAACTCCCCATGACGTCCCTGTCTATTATACTCTTATGTTTAACCACTGCATCCTGACTGAGACGCTGTCTGCTGACTCCTCTACAATATGCATTGCTACCGCCCCCCCTCCCCAGACAGAGTTTCAGTCACCACGCCTTTTGGGCTTCAGCCTCCTCCCATATCTGCTGTAACGGGGGTCTCTGTGCCAGCGGGGGGCTGCTGGATGTGTGTCTGACTGCGGGTGGGCCAAGGCGGGGTTGAGGGACTTCACTTTGCCCGTGTGGCTGTCCTGATGAATCGTTTGCCTGGGGAGTTCTCAGTGGGGGTCTTCCACGCCGAGGGGCCTGAGCCAGCAGCACTTGCTCATCTGCCACTACAAAGGTGGGCTTAAGTCTGTCTATGCATATTTTCTCCCGATGCCTCCCCAAGTCTAACAAAAAATGCTTGTCCCCTGTTTCCAGCACTCTGAACGGGCCATCATAGGGTGGGTACAATGGAGGGCGGTGGGCATCGTGTCTGACGAACACGAACTCCATGTTCTTCAAAGTTTTTGGCACGAAAGCGCGTGGAAAACAGTGGTGGGCCGGGCCGGGCAGCGTGCCTGTGTCTGCACTACACTGCAAACGCTGAGACAGGCAGCTGTCCGGTGCGGGATTATCTGGCAAAAATTCCCTGGGCAGCTGCAGTGGCTGAGAAAAAAACCAGCTCAGCTGGGAAGCCTCCAAATCCTCTTTTGGTGTGGAATGCAACCCCAATAAAACCCATGGCAACCGGTCAACCCAATTTGCATCCGTCAACAAAGCCCTGAGCGCTGCTTTCAGTGGCCTATGAAAATGCTCGCATAACCCATTTGCCTGTGGGTTGTACACGGTTGTGTGATGAATTGCAACACCCAGGCTGCGGGCCATCATGGACCAAAGTCCAGACACAAACTGAGGTCCCCTATCGGACGTGATGTCCGACGGGATTCCAAAACGCGCCACCCATGTTGTCAAAAAAGCGCGTGCCACGTCCGCGGATGTGGTTGCCACCAGCGGGACTGCTTCTGGCCAGCGTGTGGTGTGGTCTACCACTGTCAGAAGGTGCGTGCACCCCTGCAACAGCGGGAGGGGGCCCACGAGGCCCACGTGAACATGGTCGAATCTTTTAGCCGGTATACTAAACGGTTCCAAAGGAGTCTTCGTGTGTCTGTGCACTTTGGCTCGTTGGCACGCTACGCAGGCTGCCGCCCACTCTTTCAATTGTTTGCACAGGCCTGGCCACACAAATTTCCCTCCCACCATTTTGACTGACGCGTGCACTCCTGGGTGCGCCAGAGCGTGAACTGACTCAAACACGTGGCGGTGCCACGCGACCGGGACCACCGGGCACGGGCATCCCGTGGAGACGTCGCAGATTGGGGGGTGGGGGGGCTGCCATCTTGCAGTACTCTGCTCTCCAGCCTTGACCCTGCTGGTCCAGACTGGAGTGCGTGCACGTCCGTATCGCTAATCTGCTCTGCGGCCATGGCTGTATAATCTATCCCTACCCAGACCAGGGCCACAACCGCGCGCGAGAGGCAGTCCGCCACCACATTCAGTTTACCCGACACATGCTGAATATCGGTCATAAACTCCGAGATCGTGGCCAGCTGTCTCTGCTGCCGGCCCGACCATGGTTCCGAAACCTTGGCCATCGCGAATGTCAGCAGCTTGTGGTCCACAAACGCGGTGAAGCTGCGCCCTTCCAGCCAGAACTGGAAGTGGCGTATAGCCAGGTGGAGAGCCAGCAACTCCCTGCCGAACGGGCTGTATTTACACTCACTGTCACGCAAAGCCCTGCTGAAAAAAGCGAGCGGCTGCCAAGAACCGGCGACGCGTTGCTCCACGACGGCCCCTATGGCCACGTCCGAGGCGTTGGTAGTGAGCGCTATCCGGGCCGCCGGGTCTGGGTGCGCCAACAGTGCGGCGTTTGCCAGGGCTGCTTTAACCTCAGAGAATGCCTGCTCCCGCTCCGGAGTCCATTCGACTCCATCCGTGGGTTTCCGTCTCTTGAGCACAGTGTACAAAGGTTGCATGAGTTGAGCTGCGCGGGGGAGGAAGCGGTTATAAAAGTTAACCATCCCCAAAAATTCCTGCAGCGCCCTGACCATCTGAGGCCAGGGAAAGTTCGCCACAGCGCGCACTTTGTCGGGCAAGGGTATCGCTCCCTCCGGTGAGATGCGGTGCCCCAAAAAATCAATCCCTGTCACGCCGAACTAGCACTTCGCCGGGTTTATTAACCCGTGCTCCTCCAACCTCTGGAAAACCATCCTGAGGTGGGTTACGTGTTCATCTTCGGACGCACTGGCTACCAGGATATCATCCAGGTAGACGAACACAAACAGGAGATCGCACAGCACTGCGTCCATCATGCGCTGGAACGTCTGTGCCGCTCCTTTTAACCCAAATGGCATGCGCAGAAACTCGAAAAAACCGAACCGAGTTATTACCGCTGTTTTGGGTATGTCTTCCGCGTGCACTGGGACCTGGTGGTAACCGTGGACCAGGTCTATTTTAGAAAAAATGCGTGCTCCGGCAAGGTGAACGGAAAAATCCTGAATCTGGGGAATCGGGTAGCGGTCGTGTGCTGTGGCGTTATTCAACCTGCGGAAATCCCCGCACGGTCGCCACAACCCCTCAGCCTTAGGGACCATGTATAGCAGGGATGCCCATGGACTGTTTGATCGCCTGATGATGCCCAACCTTTCCAGGTTGGCAAATTCCTCGTGCGCTATGGCCAGTTTAGCTGCGTCCATCACCATATACTGTACACATAAAAAGCATGAAACAGCCAAGCCAGGTTTCTCCTTATAAACCTAACAGATCATCTCACATCTGCATCGGCAAATCACCAACTGTCGACCTAAGGCTCCTAAAGGTCAGGATGACAAAGCCCTTTGTCAGAGACTGTCCCAACACTATGCCCGTTTTGACACCTCGTCATCTGTGTCCAACTCCCCCCCTCCCTCCAGCTCCACAGCCTCCACATTCCCTACTTCATTTAAGGCACCCCCCCCCTCCTCCCCCCCTCCCCTTATCATCAGTGAGCAGGATGTGCTCAAACAGTTCTCCAGACTGAACCCGCGCAAGGCCCCCGGCCCAGACGGCGTGTCTCCCTCCACCCTGAGACTCTGTGCGAAACAGCTGGCTCCTGTATTCACAGACATTTTTAACACCTCCCTTAAGTTATGCCACGTGCCATCCTGCCTCAAATCCTCCACCATCATCCCTGTCCCCAAGAAGCCACGGATCACTGGACTTAATGACTACAGACCTGTAGCGCTCACCTCTGTAGTCATGAAGTCCTTTGAGCGCCTGGTCCTGTCCCACCTCAAGTCCATCACCACCCCTCTCCTGGACCCGCTGCAGTTTGCCTACCGAGCCAACAGGTCTGTAGACGATGCAGTCAACCTGGCCCTCCACTCCATCCTGCAGCACCTGGACTCCCCGGGAACCTACGCCAGGATCCTGTTTGTGGACTTCAGCTCCGCATTCAACACCATCCGCCCCGCTCTGCTCCGGGACAAGCTGTCCCTGCTCAACGTGCCTGACTCCCTCTGCAGGTGGATCATCGACTTCCTGACGGACCGGAGGCAGCATGTGCGGCTGGGAAAGACTGTCTCAGACTATGCTAGCATCAGCACCGGATCACCCCAGGGCTGTGTACTTTCCCCCCTACTCTTCTCCCTTTACACCAACTCCTGCACCTCCAGCCACCAGTCTGTCAAGTTGATCAAGTTTGCGGACGACACCACCCTCATCGGGCTCATCTCCAACGGCGACGAGTCCGCCTACAGGAGAGAGGTGGCCCAGCTGGCGTCCTGGTGCAGCAATAACAACCTGCAGCTGAACGCTCTGAAGACAGTGGAGATGATTGTAGACTTCAGGAAAGTCACTACTCCTCTGCCCCCCCTCACCCTCTCAGGCTCTCCCATCACCACTGCTGATTCCTTCCGCTTCCTAGGCACTACCATCACCAGGGACCTCAAATGGGAGCTGACCATCAGCTCACTCATCAAAAAAGCCCAGCAGAGGATGTTCTTCCTGCGGCAGCTGAGGAAGCTCAAGCTACCCACCAAGATGTTAGTGCAGTTCTACACAGCCATCATCGAGTCCATCCTCACCACCTCCATAACCGTGTGGTACGCAGGAGCCACTGCCAGGGACAGACTAAGGCTGCAGCGCGTCGTGCGCACTGCTGAGAAGGTGATCGGCTGCAAGCTCCCATCTCTCCAGGATCTGTACATCTCCAGGACCCGGAGGCGTGCTGGCCGGATCATAGCCGATCCCTCACACCCTGGTCACGTACTGTTTGCCCCCCTCCCCTCTGGTAGAAGACTTCGGTCCATCCAGACTAAAACCTCCCGTCACATGAACAGCTTCTTCCCCTCTGCCATTAGACTGCTGAACACTAAGTGACTCTCGTGCACCATGTACAGCAGCTCAACCAGACTCATGTCAATCATCACTGTTTTCTTCCTGCATTACCGACTGCACTATATAGTTCTCCACAGTATCTGCTGCTGGCTAATATATATTTTAACTGTTGACCAGTATCACTTAATCTTATCCTACACTTTATTACATGTATAGTTTATTTCTCTTATCTTATCATGTTTAATGTTGCAGCATTGTACCGAGACAAATTCCTAGTTTGTGTACTACATGAACAATGGCAATAAACCTGATTCTGATTCTGATTCTGATTCTGCATGACTTTTCACATCACACTGCATGACATCTAACCCCACAATACATTTCCCTTGAACCCCCAGCTCCCTCTTCCTGCCAACTCCCCATGACGTCCCTGTCTATTATACTCTTATGTTTAACCATTGCATCCTGACTGAGACGCTGTCTGCTGACTCCTCTACAATATGCATTGCTACAATATTCAAGATAATAGTGTATCTTGCGCTTTGGTTAATATGAGCTGTCCAGTCATCATTATAATTATTTTAGTTTATATTACTGTTCAGTGATGGAGTTCAGTGTAATATTGAATTTCTTCTGTGTATTGTCAGTAAACTCAGGCAGTACTATAACAGGACACATTTACAGATATTTGACACATATTGGCTGCTGCTTTACCCGTGTGCCTGCAAAGGACTGCGATCCACTGGTTCAGCTGCTGCTTCCAGGCCAGCCCCCCCCCCCCCCCCCCCCAGCACACCTCGTGTTCTTCATCCCAAATTATCCATTAGACCTACACAATCACAGCAATTTTATTGTATAATTTTTTAAGCATTAAACCTAAAGTCTATCTTTTGTTGCTATTTGCACTATGGGTAGCATTACTGTACGTGGACTGCTGTTGTTGTTTTTCCAACCTTATTCCTTTTGTTTTTTATATTGCGCACACCACTGAAGAGAGAGAGAAATGCCATTTCAAGTCTCCTGTATGTCCTGTACGTATATCAGCTGTTCTGATAGATATGCCACAATGTCAGAACACCAGTGGATCCAATCAGGTGATCGCTGGAACCACAGAGATCAGTTGTTTTCCATGATAAATCAGCCTCAGGGCAAAAGCACACTCCATGCATTATCTTTTCTTTTTCACTTTATTGAAAATAACTTTTTTTTATCGCAATCAGTTAGCATGCCTTTGAGCCAGGTCATGTCTGGCCGCTGCTTCTCCATGCATGTTCTGTGTTGATTTGTCAGACCCGGTCCCCACTGACGCTCCGCCCAGTCTGCTCGCACATTTCATTCTCCACATATGGTAAATTATCCTTTAGACCTACGCGATCACGGCAACTTTATGGTATATTTTTTTTAAGCATTAAATCTTCAGTATTATCTTTTTCTAGTCAAATTTGTCGTTTTTCATTTCCTTGTTTTGTCCCGGGAACACTGTGGTAACTGACAGGTCGTGATGCTGTGCATTATCCAATCAGCATGGTTGTGATGCTTTGCATTATCCAATCAGCACGGTCGTGATGCTGCGTATTGTCCAGTCAGCATGGCCGTGATGCTGCGTATTATCCAATCAGCACGGAGTCAATCCGAAATCTCGCCCACACTTCTTGAAGCCAGGGCATGAAGAGACAGAGCAACAACAGAGCGGTGGTTAAACTTTTATTGATAAAAATTACATATTTTGACTGAGTGACTCTATATTCAGGGATGCACACCCTTGTAACCTCAGGAAACTACATATAAAACCTTAGGTCACTCTGAGGAATGGTTCAAGAGATATGTGTGGAACAGACACACACACACACACACACACATACAAACACACAGAGACTTTGTGAATTTATAGATAGATTATTATTACTATTATTATTATTATTATTATTATTATTAGTAGTAGTAGTAGTAGTAGTAGTATGCCTTGGTGAAACAGGCATACAGTAATCAGGTAGTGCATCTGTTTGTGACTGTGTGTATCTGTCTGTCTGTCTGTCTCTCTGTTTCACCTCGCTCGGTCAAAATTAAGTGGAACTAAAGCTTATATCATTGTATCACCATATTTTCTCGACTTTTAATTTGACAGAATTGCGAGATAAAGCTGTGTTTTCAAGAAAAAACACAAATTTAACTCACCATTTCTGTCAATGCAGCCATGAAAACAGGAAATGTAACAACTATGCCGGGCCAGTAGAGGTCCAAGCGCCGCTTTTTTTTACAGCCATCCATACTACCATGCCACAGGCACCCAGGCACAGCATCTTGGTGCTTTTTATTATCATTATTTGCTTGTAAATCACAGTCTAAAATCACTGGTGACTCCAAGTCTGACTTCAACAAACAGTCTTAGCAATCAAGAACTCTTCTCAGGATCCTTGCTGATCCAAGCAGAACTGTCTTCTGAAATGTGCATGGCCTAAGGCCCGCATGGATCTCCTTCAGATAATCATCAAGATTCTTCTTTACACTACTAAACACCCCTATAACAACCGGAGTGACAGACATTTTTTTCATGTGCCTCAGGGCCTTCACCTTTTCTGCAAGGTCTTGGTACTTGTTTATCTTCTTTTCAGAATCAGAATCAGAATCAGAATCAGGTTTATTGCCATTGTTCATGTAGTACACAAACTAGGAATTTGTCTCGGTACAATGCTGCAACATTAAACATGATAAGATAAGAGAAATAAACTATACATGTAATAAAGTGTAGGATAAGATTAAGTGATACTGGTCAACAGTTAAAATATATATTAGCCAGCAGCAGATACTGTGGAGAACTATATAGTGCAGTCGGTAATGCAGGAAGAAAACAGTGATGATTGACATGAGTCTGGTTGAGCTGCTGTACATGGTGCACGAGAGTCACTTAGTGTTCAGCAGTCTAATGGCAGAGGGGAAGAAGCTGTTCATGTGACGGGAGGTTTTAGTCTGGATGGACCGAAGTCTTCTACCAGAGGGGAGGGGGGCAAACAGTACGTGACCAGGGTGTGAGGGATCGGCTATGATCCGGCCAGCACGCCTCCGGGTCCTGGAGATGTACAGATCCTGGAGAGATGGGAGCTTGCAGCCGATCACCTTCTCAGCAGTGCGCACGACGCGCTGCAGCCTTAGTCTGTCCCTGGCAGTGGCTCCTGCGTACCACACGGTTATGGAGGTGGTGAGGATGGACTCGATGATGGCTGTGTAGAACTGCACTAACATCTTGGTGGGTAGCTTGAGCTTCCTCAGCTGCCGCAGGAAGAACATCCTCTGCTGGGCTTTTTTGATGAGTGAGCTGATGGTCAGCTCCCATTTGAGGTCCCTGGTGATGGTAGTGCCTAGGAAGCGGAAGGAATCAGCAGTGGTGATGGGAGAGCCTGAGAGGGTGAGGGGGGGCAGAGGAGTAGTGACTTTCCTGAAGTCTACAATCATCTCCACTGTCTTCAGAGCGTTCAGCTGCAGGTTGTTATTGCTGCACCAGGACGCCAGCTGGGCCACCTCTCTCCTGTAGGCGGACTCGTCGCCGTTGGAGATGAGCCCGATGAGGGTGGTGTCGTCCGCAAACTTGATCAACTTGACAGACTGGTGGCTGGAGGTGCAGGAGTTGGTGTAAAGGGAGAAGAGTAGGGAGGAAAGTACACAGCCCTGGGGTGATCCGGTGCTGATGCTAGTATAGTCTGAGACAGTCTTTCCCAGCCGCACATGCTGCCTCCGGTCCGTCAGGAAGTCGATGATCCACCTGCAGAGGGAGTCAGGCACGTTGAGCAGGGACAGCTTGTCCCGGAGCAGAGCGGGGCGGATGGTGTTGAATGCGGAGCTGAAGTCCACAAACAGGATCCTGGCGTAGGTTCCCGGGGAGTCCAGGTGCTGCAGGATGGAGTGGAGGGCCAGGTTGACTGCATCGTCTACAGACCTGTTGGCTCGGTAGGCAAACTGCAGCGGGTCCAGGAGAGGGGTGGTGATGGACTTGAGGTGGGACAGGACCAGGCGCTCAAAGGACTTCATGACTACAGAGGTGAGCGCTACAGGTCTGTAGTCATTAAGTCCAGTGATCCGTGGCTTCTTGGGGACAGGGATGATGGTGGAGGATTTGAGGCAGGATGGCACGTGGCATAACTTAAGGGAGGTGTTAAAAATGTCTGTGAATACAGGAGCCAGCTGTTTCGCACAGAGTCTCAGGGTGGAGGGAGACACGCCGTCTGGGCCGGGGGCCTTGCGCGGGTTCAGTCTGGAGAACTGTTTGAGCACATCCTGCTCACTGATGATAAGGGGAGGGGGGGAGGAGGGGGGGGGTGCCTTAAATGAAGTAGGGAATGTGGAGGCTGTGGAGCTGGAGGGAGGGGGGGAGTTGGACACAGATGACGAGGTGTCAAAACGGGCATAGTGTTGGGACAGTCTCTGACAAAGGGCTTTGTCATCCTGACCTTTAGGAGCCTTAGGTCGATAGTTGGTGATTTGCCTCAGTCCTCTCCACACGGAGAGGACTGAGGCAAATGAGAGGACTTTTCCTCCTTCCTGCATCATTGACCTTACATACTCGCTTCTGTGAACTAGCACAACATCAGGTCTGTTGTGTGGGAGTCTCTTGTCAGTCTGAATGGTGAAGTCCCATAGAATCTTCGCATTCTCATTTTCTACTACTGGGGTCAGGCTAAGCTCAAATCACTTCTCCTCGCACTCAATATTAAACTGTTTGCAGATATCCCAGTGTATTGCTTTAGCGACATTGTCACGTCGTCTCTTGTATTCAGGCTGTGCCAACTTGGGGCATTCACTCAGAAGGTGGTTGACAGTTCCATCAGTCTTTTTGCATAATCTGCAGAGCGAATTCTCCTGGGTCTTGTCAATTTTGGCCTTGATCGCCTTCGTTCTAAGTGACTGACTCTGTGTTGCCAGTATCAAGCCTTTGGTTTGTTTCTTTAGATGGCACTTCTCAAGCCATCCCCAGCTTTTCTCACTTGCTGTCCCATTCATCTCTCTCAGAAACTGTCCATGGAGTTTCTTCTCTGTTGCTTCCTTCAGCCATTATTAAGATAAGATAAGCCTTTATTAGTCCCACAATGGGGAAATTCCAGGATTACAGCAGCAAAGGGATAGCAGCACTCAGAGCAATAGTTAATAAGATAATAAGAATTAGTTAGCCAAAGCAGTAAATAAATATACATATGTACACAGTTAAATACACAGTGCAGGAGCATTGCAGCTAGATGGTATCAACAGCAGGTAAAAGGGTTAACCAAGTTCTCTGAAACATGCAGGAGCATTGCAGCTAGATGGAATAAATAGCATTACGGTTTTATTTTCTGCTTGATTTTATGCCGGTTAGTTCCGTATCTTCAAGGGCAAGCTAAGCCTTTTAGCCTCAGGCTTCGAGAACTTTTCTGAGGATGTGCACTGTTCCAAGCAGGGCAGCTTTTTGTAGGAGCTCGATCTTGGCAGAGACGCCTATTGTGCTTAGATGTTTATCCAGGTTGTTTGTAACTGTGCCCAGGGGTCTAGGAAAAGCAAAAAGAAGAAAGTTGATAAATATCAGGACTTGATACATTCAAAATCTTGAAAACAAATCACAGTAACATAATGGACGACCCTTTCATTAGAGAGCACATAGAGGAGCTCCTGCGCAACATTAGAACTCAAGTACTAATCAAACGCATCAAACCATACATGAGAATACATATTCCTTTCATATACCTGACTAGACTGACAGTCTAGTCAGGTGGCTAGACTGTGGACATCAAGACAACTGCTGTTCCAGTAGTGGTGGGAGCCCTGGACACAGTTACAAACAATGTAAATACTGTATACTTATGCCACAGCCTATTTAGTGGCAGGGAGACTGGGTGCTAAGAAGAGAGAAGGAACTATAAGGATGTCTGAACCACCATAGAAGAGGAGACTGTCATAAACCCTCCGTGTTCCCTATCTTTGCGTACGGAGGAGAGAAGGAGAAATGAGGATTTAAGTGCAGGGGTTACCACACACACATTTACTGAACACAGTTCAGGGCAAACCATACAAATGACTAGGCTGCTCGGGCTAACAAAGAGTCCACTTGAGAAGCTAGGCTGTACAGGGGAAAGCGTAGCAGTTGTGCCGCACATGGAAATGCTACCAGCGTGGCAGCACAACTGAACAGGGAAACGCTAGAATTACTCACAGTAAAGCTTTCACAGCTTCACTTCCGCTTCTGAGAGAGAGCAGACGCCTTTTCTGCACACAACATTACACGAACTGATACATATATACTGACTCATACATACACTGCCTCAACTCTTGTTTGTGTGATCTATAGTGTCTGCTAATTGTGCATAGAGGGTTTTTTTCTGTGTAGTCAAAATTTGGCTCATTTGAGCTTTATATGAGCTTATACGAGCGTTATTCTGATTAACTATGTTTTTTCTCTCTCCTATTGTGTTTTCCTCCCCCTCCCTTCCCCTCTTTACCTCAACTGTATGACAGGCGCCTTGTATGGCGCCACGTCATTGGATGCGCCTGTGCGCGTCCAATGTCAAGTCAAATTCCTCGTATGTTTACCTGTAAATATACTTGGCAATAAAGCTGATTCTGATTCTGATTCTGATTCTGAAGCAGTCCGGGTCCTCCAGTATATCAGCAAGCAAAAACCCTTCAGTTGCATGATGGTTAGACAGCGAAGCACAGCCATCTAACGCATACAATGATCCAGCAACATTTGACCAGCAAAGGGCTGCTTATGAACAAATGCCGCTGGCGTGGCAAATAGGAAACACCTGGGCGAGGCGCGGAAGGGATGATTAACGGGACTGGAAACAGCTGATGGAATCAGAGGGAGAGCGGGGGGGGGGGGCATGGCTGGACCGACAGACTGTCAGCAGCATGAGAGAAAGTAGGTCACAGACGCAGACTAACAGCTGCTGGTCAGGCAGTGGGAAAGGATATGGAAGTTAGTACAATGATACACCAAAATGCATGTAACCAGAAAAACCAAAACCCCCAGAGAGATTGAGGCTGAGCCGGGGAAAGCCAAGCCGGTTCGGCTCGTGACAGAGCCCCCCCCCTTTAAGGGATGGATTCCCAGACACCCAAGGTAACATCAAACCCCCCCTTCCCCTCCCCCAACAGGAGCAACAGCAACGAACAACACGAACTCGGGTGGGAGGTAGGGGGAACAGGAAGGAGGAAACACAATACCCCGCCCAGGGTCCACAATTAACCCCCCCCCCAAGTCCAAAGCTATAGCAGCTCAGGGGGCCGCCTTGAGTCCCGTGCCCAGCAGGCAGTTAGGCAAACCCATTCAGGTGGACTGCCAGAGAACACGGGCCATCTGGTCCAGAGACTCGGTCCCTCAGGCAGTCGGCCAGCATTGTTGATCCACCAGGGCCGATGGGGTGAGGCAGGAGGCGGTCTGCCTACTGGGAAGCTCGCTGATGGGTGACCGGACCAAAGGGAGGGGACCCCCATGGCGTAGGACTGGGAGGAGAAGGGGACCATGGCGTCCTCATGGCAATCCGCAGCGCCCTCAGTGGCCTCCGACTGGGCTGGCTCTGCTGCACCCATGATGGACTCCAGCAGGAACCTAGCTGCACCCACAATGGCCCCCAACCAGGCCGGCTCTGCTGCACCCACGAGGGACTCCAGCGGGAGTCTAGCTGCACCCATGGTGGCCCCCAACCGGGCCGGCTCCACTGCACCCATGGTGGACTCCAGCTGAGGCTCAGCTACGCCCACGGTGACCTCCGGCTGAGCCTGAGCTGCGCCCACGGTGACCTCCGGCTGAGGCTCTGCAGCACCCGCAGTGGACCCCGACCGGGCCAAGGCTGCACCCTCGGTGGAACCCATGCTGGAGTGTGGCCTCCAGGACGGTTTCAAACAGGAGCGCAGCACCCATGTCGGGCTGATCCTGGAGCGCAACCCCCACGATGGTCCAAGGCCAGCCTGCCGCGTCCATGGAGATGCGATCTGCGGAGGAACCCACACAACAACCTTGGGCAGCGGGGATGCTGGACCCACGGGGTTACTGAGTGGCGGACCCGGTTCCAAGGCGACCTCGGCAGCAGGAGCAGAAGCAATGGCCTCCTCCACTGGACGGACTGGACCCACAATGACCTCCGGCGAAGGCACACCCTTTCCGGCGACCTTAGGTGAAGGCTTAGGGGAAGCAGGAGGAGAAAGATGGTTAGGGTTGCCGGCAGCGGCGGAGCCCGGTGAGGTGAGACAGATGTAGCTGATGGCAGCACCTGACTCTCCCCCCCAAAAGCCCGACAAGATTTCTCTAAAACTGACATGAGAAAAACAAGAGAGAAAACTTGCCTGCGCTTGAGCTCCACCGCTGTCCAGGACTCCGTCGATCCTGGCGATGAACACCCGGACCCAGCCTCCAAGAGGTCCAGCTCTGGCTCCCAATCCGCTGCAGAAGCCTCCACAGTGGGCGAGGTGGTTATTGCAGTCCTAGTGTCCTCCTGCAGCGGCTCCATCACTGGGGATTCCTTCTTGTGTGGCTGCGGGGGAACCTCTCCATGCTGGCTCCGGGAAGGACTCCTCCGAAGCTACTAGCTCCTCCACCATCGGATGGCCCTGACCTTGAGCCGACAGGTCCTCAGTGAGAATTGGAGGAGACAGGGAGAGAGGGAAAATGAGTTAATTAGGGTAGCTGGAGGAGAGGACCCAGCGGACTGCTTATGTTGGGCCCCTCCCTCGGGAGACAGGCAAGATTCAGTGTCATTAGATGGTGTATAATGAAGAAATTCTTGCCTGTCATCCCGGTCCCTATTGTTCCCAGCTGCAGGCAGGAGACAGTCCTCCCTCTCTGTGTCAGTGGCGACGTGGGCCCCTTCGAAAGCTTGTGGAGGAGCCATCTTCATGACGACGGAGGAGGGCATTACCGGGGTGAGCTCAGCGGGCCTCACGGCAGCTGGAGGGCAGAGGGCTGCCGAAGGCGATGAGGAGTTCTCCCGGTGTCTCCTAGCTGGCGGAATGGTGTTGACAGTCCTGGTCCTTTGACGCTCCTCCTCGACCCGGCGGTTGACAAAGGCGAGCAGGTTCACCCACTCCTCATCCGCCGGCATGGCTGCAGAGGGACCTCTCTGTGCTGGCTCCGGGAAGGGATCATCTGAAACCACTGGCTCCTCCATCATCTGGTGGCTCAGTTCTTGGACCGGCAGACGCTCAGGAAATAAAGTAGGCGGCACAGAGAGGGTAGAAAAAGAGTTATTAGCTACAGCCGGTAGGGGGAGCCCAGCAGACTGCTGTAACTGGGACCCTTCGTTTGGAGACAGACAAGGTTTATTATTGTCATGATGAGAACGGAGAAAAAACACTTGCCTGTCATCCCGGTCCTTGATGTTAGCTGCTGTAGCTGGCAGGCTGTCTTACCTCTCTGTGGCCACAGTGAAACAGCCCTCTTCTACAGGCAGAGGAGGAGCCGGCTCCATGGCAACGGAGGTGGGCGTATCCGGGACAACCTCAGCGGACCTCACAGCCGCCGGAGGGAAGATGGCGGCTGACGGAGAAGAGGGCCGTTCCCGGCGCTTCAATGTGGGATGACGCTGCCGTGGTGTAGCTGGAGACGCATGGGCTGAGGCTGGCTCTTCTGGCTGAGCTGGAGAGGAAGCGGATGACCAACGAGGGGAACAACTCCACTTCGGCTCGACGGGAAGTGTCCTCGCGGATAACCCAGGGAATAAGCGCTCGAGCAGTAATACACCAAAATACACATAACTAGAAAAACCAAAACCCTCAGAGAGATCGAGGCCGAGCCAGGGAAAGCCAAGCCGGCTCGGCTCGCAACAGAGACTATTGAATGCACTGTTAATCTGTTGGAAAGATCTATCATGATTGATAGACATCTGGGATAAAGGTGAGAATATACAGAATTATCCCCACCTCAAGGTGAAATACAGGGTGCAGCAGAAGAGATTAGCTACAGTTATCAAAGAAATAAAACAGAGAGTGATTAGCATCTAGGCCAAGGTGAAAAAGTACAGTGACCCAGTAGCACAGTACAAAGAGAAAGACCAGAAAAGATTCTACAAGTACCTGAATGATAAGACCGAAGGTGATGTACCACCTCCAGAACCAGGTGCTACAGCAGCGTTTTGGAGCAGTATCTGGAACCAACCACACTATCACATCACAACGGCAAAATGGCTGGAGATAGTGAAACAGCAATGCACATTAATAAGAAAACCTGTCCATCATTAAGAAGGTTTTTGAAAAAACTCTTGGAAAGATAGCCCTGTGGAAGGTCGCAGGACTAGATGGTAGTCAAGATTTTTGGTTGAATAGATTTACAAGCTTGCCTGAAAGATTAAGGACACAACTACAGGAAATTCTAGCAAGTAGGATGCCACCAAATTGAATGACCACAGGTAGAACGGTACTTATCCTAAAAGATCCCACCAAACAAAACGTACCTTCTAACTATTGTCCAATACCTTGCCTACCAACTATGTGGAAATTACTAACTAGCCTGATTTCAGAGGCAAACTATCAACATCTTCGTTAGAATGAGTTACGACCTTGGGAACAGTCAGGGTGTGGCAAAGGAAGCAGGGGAACTAAAGATCAGCTGTGTATAGATAAAGCAATAATGAAAGATAGCAAGACAAGGAAAACGAACTTAGCAATGGCCTGGGTGAACTATCAAAAGGCTTACAATATGATCCCACACTCCTAGATCATGGAAGTAATAGATATACTGAAAGTTGCAGATAACATCCGATAACTTCTCCATCAAAGCATTAAAATATGGAAAACGAAACTGGAGAGTCAAGGGGAAGTACTAGGAGAGGTCAGTATTGAGAGAGAAATTTTTCAAGTTTGTCCCCATTGCTCTGTGTAATGTCAATGATGTTGCTGTCACAACTTCTAAGATACTGAAGACCTGATTACAAGTTCAAGAACAAAGTGAAGATCAATCATTTGCTTCACATGGACAATCTTAAACTGTTTGTGAAAACAGAAGATGGCATTGAATCCCTTGTTAACACAGTATGAATTATTATTATTATTATTATTTTCTCCACTAAAAGTACATGGGGAGCAAAAAACAGTAATATGCGGA
The DNA here is from genome assembly GCA_020510985.1 of Pholidichthys leucotaenia. Taxonomy (NCBI): domain Eukaryota; kingdom Metazoa; phylum Chordata; class Actinopteri; order Cichliformes; family Pholidichthyidae; genus Pholidichthys; species Pholidichthys leucotaenia. The sequence goes on from CM035846.1 coordinate 171,567,056, forward strand.
AACTTGAAAATTTACAGTCTGATCAGAAACTCACCCCACTACTCAGAGACAAAAATCAATGCACTGCTTGCATAGCTGGCACTATAATAAACACTTTTATGTTTTTGCAAATATGTTAAGAACGGCTGGGCCTAAACTAAAAATTCTTTCATCATTCTTTTCACTGAAACCTTCTGCAGCTTTTTGTCAATGGTGGCAAACTCTGAAAATGAAGTTTTCTGCACCATATTTTCAAAAATGTGCAAGTGAACTCAAAATGAACTCCTCCTCATTTCATTATCAATGTCATCTACAGGCATTGATAATGAAATGTTGTTAAAATTATCCAAAAATGTCAATCCGTTTTGATTTTCTAGGCCAATCAAGTTGTACAGTTTCTCTTTGGCATGTAGTTTTGAGTTTAATTCCAGATACACTGATTCAAATTTGATGAAACTTCAGAATCACAGCAGTATTCTTCAGTTAACCACCAAATTTCATGCAGTTCTGATAATGTTAAAAAAAAATCATGTTTATGAAATGGTTCAGTCATTTTTGTCTTGTCAGTGGAACATTTTTTGTGCGCATAAACTAAGGCAGTAGTGTGGAGTAGGGGTTAAAGTAGTTGTCTGTTATGCAGGAGCTCTGGGTTCAAATCCTTCTGTGTGTTACTCTGTTACAGTGCAATATACTTCTGCATTTGAAAACAATATATAGTGCACATTAAATTTTAAAGGGTTCATTGACTTCACTTTTTCCACATTTTAAGAACTCACATATGTCTTAGTGAAATGTTTGTGACATATTTTGTTCACATTTAATTTATTTTTTAAATTATTGAAGCAAATTTGTTTTTGTATTTTCCCTGGCTTTCTTGAAACACTGATTTAAAGCCCACCACTTTAAGAAACATCCTTCACCTATTTAATTCCCTCTTACATCAGTTAGCCACTAGCTGACTAGCTTCTAGCTTTCAGTTTTTAGCGTCCTTCTAGTTCAGTTGAGCAGCTTTGGTTCACTTATCCACAGTCGACGGTACAGTGTGCACCACCTTGGCCTACCCCCCAACAACTTCGCCGTGACTCCACAGCAGATCTCCAGCACCGCATGCTGGGCAGCCACTCGGTCGTCGTAACTGACCTGGCTTGGGATTTGAGGCTACCGGCCGGAGGCCAAGCTGAGCTGCCAAGCCACAGGATCTCAAAGGGCAGTGCCCCGCTTTGCAGGACTCTGCTCCCACGGCCAGCCGGGGGATGTCCCCTCACGAGGCAGTTACCCTACACTGCCCGCGAGAGCAGAGTCATGCAGAGCCCCGGAGGATGGGGAAGTTGGCCGTGAGAGCCGGCAGACTCCAGCCAGCAGCCTCTGGTCCCGGGCCATTTTAGTTGCAGCGACCAGTGTTCTGGTACTGGCGATCTGCCGCGGAATCCCGACGAAACCACTGGGAGATGGACTGGAGTGAGCACACCGACAAACAAGGTGGTAAGAGGGGTGCCTATGAGGGTGACTGAGTTCTGAAGAAAATAACAATATAAGCTGCGCTTACAGCAAGCCTCCTGGTACCAGTGTTAGCTTGGGGGGTAATAGGTTGGGGGGTACCTTTAGCTACCTTTAGTGCCCCCCCCCATCTACATGACAGTAAGCTAGGCGGGCCGATAATAGAGCAGTGGATGGGTCTTTAGGACAGTGGGTTGGATTTCTCTAATTGTGACATTGTGGAGGAATAAGATCAAGGCGAGATATGATGAGCTGGAAGGTTGCAGAGTTTTATTTCCTCCATCAAAATGAGACGCACTTATAGCACTGTGCGCTCTCTTTCTTCTTGCCTTGAGAGAGAGCAGTTGCATTTTTCTTCCCTCCTCCCGTCTGCCTTCCTGACCTATTCCCAGCTTTGCAATGTTGCGTTTTTGTCTGTGTTTAGCCGCTCTTCTTCTGCTGAATCTTAATCTAAACGGAAATTATGGATTTGGAAGCGGCTTAAATGTGCTATTGTCACTATTTTTCAACAAGAATCGGGCCAAGGGGGAGCCAAGAATTGGAACCTGCGAGGAGACTCATGGACATTGGAATTCATGCGTCTGTGGAAACATTATTGGTTATGATCTCAGGACTTCTATTTTTGGCTGTGAAGTTCCCTGATGTATCAGAAATTGAAGGAAGGTGAGAGAGCTGATCAAAGTGGACCCAGCAAGCTCCTTCATCAAATTCGACCAGTTGGGGAGGGCATGAGTAGCGGCAAACGGTGAACTGAATGACAGTGATTCAGTGGAGGAATACATCTGGAGCCCTGTGCTCTCCATGGAAAAAAGTTTAAGCCTGCACATGGAAATTATGAAAGCACAGAATTGCACGGGTGAGGAAAAATTCTATTCTCTGAGTGCACTGTGCAGATTTGATTTGACCTTGTTGGTGCCCTGTGTTTACATTCCTCCTGATGAAGATAAGCAGAAGGTGCGGCTCTGTCTGCTAACCCAAACAACGATACAGTTGTTATTGTCTCAGCAGATGAACGCTTAAGGACAGTGCACCATGTGACAATACCATCTGCAAGCAAGAGCGAGAGACTCTAGACTGCTTAGATCATATGACTTTAACATCTATCCACTGTCAGGAGGCGCCCTCTGCTGTTCCCTAGCAATTGACACACCTACACTTGCATTCAACATTACACTACTGACATAATTACTGATATATATTCACAATACACTGACTCTCTCAACTACTGTTTTGTCATTGTGTGATCTATTGTCTGCTAATTGTGCATTTGAGAGTTTTTTTCTTGTAATAAAAATTTTGGTCATAAAATGAGCTCTTTTTTGATCAACAATGCTTTTTTCTCTCTCCTATTGTGTTTTTCCCTATCCTTCCCCCCTCCCCCCTCTTCACCCCCCCCTATATGACAGGCACCTCATCATGGCTTCCGCGTCATTGGGATGCACCTTTCGTGTGCGCCCAATGTCAAGTCAAATTCCTCGTATGTTTACTTGTTTACTTGTAAATGTGCTTGGCAATAAATCTGATTCTGATTCTGATTCTGATTCTGAATAGAACTCCCCTGTATATTGTGCTGTGCTGTCTGTGCTGTGTGTGCTGTGTTGTGTTGCTGAGACATGTATCGTCAGCTCTTTTATATGTTATACAAACAGAGAGAATGCATGGCACATTAGCATATTGATATACATATCAGTCAATACATATGATTAGCCTGACTAACTGGCACCCGGTCGTCTTCTCCTTAATCCGGGGATGTATAAACAATAGTCCATTGTTCTGGTTGTCTCCCCAGGGGCTCTCTGTCCGTATGTGAATGGTCTTCTGCTTCTTCCGGACCTTCTGAGTGTGAGGATGAATGTCCCTGTAGATTGTGGTGGGTCACCACAGGGCTCCCCCCAGAACACTCAGAAGGGGCTGTGACCCTCCCACCCCCACCCCGTCGTTTGGGCTCCAGCTCCGGTAGAACTGTCGTAGGGCATGTCAGTCCGTGGGGGGGATGGAGGAGGGGTGGAAAAAAAACAGTGTGCTCCGGTCCGGGTTCCAGCACGTTGAACGGCCGTGGATCGTGGGCACACGGGCCGGTGCGCTTCGTGTGTGATGGAACAAGACGGCGATCGGCCGGCTTTAGGGAGTGAGGTGTGGGAAGAGTGCTGTGGAGGAGGAGAGGGAGGGGGGTGGGAGTAAGTGAGTGCCAGCCCGGGACGTCAAAGGTGTCTGGGCCGCGCAAAGATTGTGTGTGGATCCGCAATTGTGAGGGACTTTCCCGGTAAACCTGGCGGAGATCCACAGCGGCTGTGAAAAAAAAATATTAAGTCTCTGACTCCTCTCGTGGCTCAATCCAGCGAGGATGTGGGGAAGGCGAGCGGCCAAATTCCTCAAGGATGCGTAGCGGCTGTGAAACAACTGCAGCTGTGTGAGGGACTTGGCGGTTTGGCTTTTAGGTGCGGAAGCAGCCCTAAAGCCATCGGGGACAGCAATCGGCTAAATCCCCCTTGTGCGCCGTGGCTGAGAAACCCATACAAAGTCCTGTGTGCGGGCTGCACGTCTGCTTCAGGTGCGTGAGCAGCCCTGAAGTTTCCGAGGGTGGCGATCGGCCATGTTTCTCAGGCATGTGCAGCGGTGGAGGACGCTGTATCAGTCTGTGTAGCCGATTTTGTCCCTGTGTGTAGCGCGCGCTTGACGCAGTCACCACAAGCTGGCAGTTGTGCTGTCCTCGTAATCCTGCAGTGTGCGTGCGGGGCTTCGTTGTCGCGAGCTGAGTCAGGGTCGGGGACCTTGGTGGAAATCAACTGGCGCCTGGACGTCTTCTCCTTAATCCGGGGATGTATAAACAATAGTCCATTGTTCTGGTTGTCCCCTCAGGGGCTCTCTGTCTGTATGTGAATCTTGCCAGGGGGGTTGTGTTCTTCTAAACCAGGGGTTCCCAAACTTTTCAGCCCATGACCCCCAAAATAACAGTAACAGAGACTGGTGACCCCCACTATCCCCAGAGGTGACTGAATCAAAAAAAAACGTACACACAGAACTCAACACTAATAAGTGTAAACAAACACGGGCCTGACAACCATGATATGATTTTACATATAACAATTTACTAAACGATTAAAGCAGAATGCATTAAAGTAATTTCCATGTAATTTAGCAGTGAACATTGTTGCTGTTGTGTAACAATGTTCACTCCTAAATTACAACAGTTTCTCTCGATACCTGTGACACTTGGAGGAAGGCTGGTCTGACTGCTTATGGAGCCCTTTATGGTGCTCTACTCCTCCTCCTCTTACTCCCTCCACACCAGACGTCGGCCTTTCTGGCGGCATGTCTCTGCTCTCCTCTTCTGCTGTCTCTGCTGGCCTCTCTGCATTGTCTTTGGTCGGTATTAACCAGCATTTCATTTTTAAAAATAATATCCTGATGTGGTCTATATTAACCATATATTCCATAACCTACATATGTTGAAGCATGTGGAAATGTTTAGTAATTACATATGTAAAGGACTTCACACCTCTGAAAGGACAAAGGGCTCTCACCCACTGAGTGAAGAACAAAGACGTTCCCGGACGCGGCGGAGGAGACCGGAGGAGCCACCCTCACCCCCCAAGGCGAGGAGAGGAAATACCAAGACAATGGGGGGATTAAGATAATGAGGGATGTCAGCCTTTGTTATGCATGTCTTTTATTGTGTGCCAGTATAAAGTCAGTGAGCTGGAGACATTCTGTCTCTTTTCCCTTCTGCCACTCTCTGCACAAGATGAGACTTGTTAGAAGAGCTGATTATGCTGATTATTAAACTTGATTTATAAATCAAATCACCTCTTCATTTCCAAACTCTTCTACACTGGTGACCCCTGACGCGAGTATGGTCCTGAGGCATACCCCCGCAATCGACTCATCCGTGGCGACCCACGCAGACGAGGGAACAGATGGACAACTGTTCCCCCCGGCAGAAGAGATTGAGAGGGCTCAACCGAGCACCAGCACCACCGTGAGAGCCGAGGCAAGGCACTCTCACCCGGCGGGCACAGCAGTGACGGTATGCACGAATGCCGTCGCTGTCCAGCTGCCAGACTTCTGGCAAGAAGACCCCGCCTCTTGATTTCAGCAGGCTGAAGCCCAGTTTACACTGGCGGGCATCACGGCTGACGATACCAAATTTTACCATATCGTCTCCAAACTCAACGCCGCCACTTCGAAGTGTGTGCGGAGCATGATCTGGCCGCCACCGGCCCGGGACAAATATGAGACGCTCAAAGCAACCATCGTGGCGAACTACGCCCCATCAGCGGAAGAGAGAGCCGAGAAGATCCTGGCGGTCTACGGCCACAGAGGGTGCAAACCGAAGGCCCTCATGGAGGATTTGCTACAGCTCAAAGAAGAGGACAATGACAACTTCCTTTTCCAGTTTATATTCCTCAGCACACTGCCGCCACACATGAGAGGGACACTCGCCAACATGAAATGCAACAACCACCAAGACTTCCGCGCACTGGCCAACGAAGCTCATCGGCTCGTCAACGCCTGCAAGGAGCTGACACCCACAGCAGCATCCGCAGACCTCAAAGCTGACGCCCCGAGCCACGAGGAGCCACAACCCACTGAGCAGACCCAGCCCACGGTGACAGCGACACGGCCCAAACTTAGCAGACAGAGCGGCGCCTGTTATTATCACCACCGCTTCGCCGAGAAGGCCCACAAATGCGTTCCCCCCTGCAAATTTGCGATTTCGGGAAAACGCCAAAGCCGAGAGCCGTTAACGGCAGCGGTTCTCGGCGAGAAGAATAAGCTGTTGTACGTGACACAGGCAAGCAGTTCCTCATCGACACAGGAGCCCAGCTGAGTTTCGTCATGCCCTCCCACGCAGATCGAGCCACGGGCACCCGGGGCAACGGAGCCATGGCAGCCAACGGCTCTAGCATCGACACGTTCGGCGAAAAGAGCCTGCACCTCCTCATCCACGGCCGTAGCTACAGATGGACATTTGTTGTAGCGGCAGTGAGTTTTAACTTATTAGGCGCAGATTTTTTGTGTGCACATGGGTTATTAGTGGATCTAGCAAATAGGCGCCTGGTTAATGCACTGTCCTTTGCTTCTATTCCCTGCTCAGCCCGAGTTTCTCCACCACCTGTGCAGGCCAACGTCACCACGGCAGGAGGTAAGTTTGAGCAACTCCTCACCCAATTTCCAGCACTCACAATTCCCAAATTCTCAGCCACTGTGGCTAAACACGGGGTTGAACACTTCATTCCCACAACGGGACCTCCCATTTTTGCCAAAGCTCGCCGCTTAGACGCAGCCAAGCTCAACATAGCACGGGACGAGTTTACAACTCTTGAAAAATTGGGCATTGTTAGACGCTCGAAGAGGCCCTGGGCCTCACCACTTCACATGGTTCCGAAATCCGACGGTTCTTGGAGACCGTGCGGAGATTACCGCAGATTAAACAACGCTACAGTGCATGACCGTTACCCAATCCCTCACATTCAAGATTTTTCACTACATCTGGCGGGTGCACGCATTTTTTCAAAAATAGACTTAGTCCGCGGTTATCACCAAGTCCCAGTCCGAGCAGAAGACATTCCTAAAACAGCGGTAATAACCCCTTTCGGCCTTTTTGAATTCCTGCGAATGCCTTTCGGCCTCAAAGGCGCTGCTCAAACTTTTCAACGAATGATGGACGCGGTCCTACGCGACCTTCCTTTTGTCTTCGTCTACCTCGACGACATGCTGGTAGCCAGCTCGTCTGAGGTAGAACACGAGCAGCACCTCACTATGGTTTTTCAGAGGCTAGAAGAGCACGGGCTAATAATCAATCCAGCCAAATGCAAATTCGGCGTGTCACAAATTGATTTTTTAGGACACAAAGTCTCTCCGAAGGGGGCAGTTCCACTTCCAGACAAAGTTCACGCGATAGAAAGTTTCCCACGGCCACAAACGGTCAAATCGCTACAGGAATTTTTAGGGATGGTTAATTTTTACAACCGCTTCCTCCCCCATGCAGCTCGGCTCATGCAGCCCCTATATGACGCGCTCAGAAAAAAGAAGGCTTCCAACGCGGTCGAATGGACCCCGGAGCGCGAGCGCGCCTTCGCGGAAGTAAAAAGCACCCTAGCTAACGCCACATTGTTAGTTCACCCAGATCCCTTGGCCCGCATCGCGCTAACCACAGACGCTTCAGACCTGGCTATAGGGGCAGTTGTAGAACAACTTGTCAGCGGGGTCTGGCAACCTTTAGCATTCTTTAGCAAATCGCTAAACCAAACTGAGCGTAAATACAGCACTTTTGACAGAGAGCTGCTGGCGCTTCATTTATCCATCCGCCACTTCCAGTTCTGGTTAGAAGGGCGGAGTTTCACAGCTTTTGTAGACCATAAACCGCTCACCTTTGCTATGGCTAAAATTTCAGAACCATGGTCAGGCAGGCAACAAAGACAGCTAGCTGCGATTTCAGAGTTCACCACAGACATTCGACACGTGGCAGGCAAACTTAACATAGTAGCAGACTGTCTCTCTCGCGCTGTGACACCACCAGAGCGCGGGGAGACAGATTATACTGCCTCAGCAGCAGAACTCTTCACTAACGCAGACACATACGCAGCACCTATCCATACAGGGATAGATTATGCAGCCATGGCGGAGGAACAAAGCAGTGACGCAGACGTGCGCGCACTCCTGTCTGGACCAACAGGGTTAAGGCTGGAGAAAAAGGGTTTACGTGACAGCGTGCCCCCCCTAATATGCGATGTTTCAACCGGCCGACCTCGCCCGTTAATACCAGCTACATGGCGCCGCCATATTTTCGATGCAATTCACTCCCTCGCGCACCCAGGTGTGCGCGCCTCGGTTAAAATGGTCGCCGAAAAGTTTGTGTGGCCAGGCCTGCGCAAAAACGTAAAAGAATGGGCAAAAACTTGCATTTCTTGTCAACGCTCTAAAATACACAGACACACAAAAGCCCCTCTGGAGCCTTTTCCAATCCCTGCTAGAAGGTTCGACCACGTTCATGTCGACCTCGTGGGGCCACTACCTTCCTCCCAAGGTTTCACACACCTGTTAACAATGATAGACCGCACCACACGCTGGCCAGAGGCAGTCCCTCTAGCGGCAACCACAGCGGAGGAAGTCGCTCGCGTTTTTTTTGACAAACTGGGTGGCACGTTTCGGCATCCCATCGGACATCACGTCCGATAGGGAGCCTCAATTTGTCTCAGCGCTCTGGTCAGCCATGTCCAACAGCTTAGGGGCAACAATTCATCGCACCACCGCTTATCACCCTCAGGCTAATGGGTTATGCGAGCGTTTTCACAGGTCTTTAAAGGCTGCCCTCAGAGCCTCACTAACGGACACAAATTGGGTAAATAAACTTCCCTGGGTTTTATTGGGGTTGCGTGCAGCACCTAAAGAGGATCTAGACGCCTCTCCCGCAGAATTAGTCTTTGCACAACCTCTCAGGCTTCCAGGTGAATTTTTACCAGAGAACCCAGAGCCAGGGCACCTTCCAGTCCCAAGGTTTTTAGGCAGCAACGGACCGGACTCTCTCCCCGGTCCAGCTCATCACTCCTTCCCACGGGTTTTTGTCCCTCAAGCTTTAAAAAACGCTGAGTTTGTTTTTGTTAAGCATGAAGCTTTAAAACCAACTTTCCGCCCAGCATACGATGGGCCATTCAGAGTGCTGGAACATGGTGATAAACACTTTGTGCTTGATTTTGGGGATAGAAAAGAAACAGTCAGCATTGACAGACTTAAACGTGCCTTCTTGTTGAAAGACGAGCCTGCACAGTTGGCGAGAGCACCTCGGCGGGGTAGACCCCCCAAGAGAAAAGACTCAGCCCCCCAGCAGGGAACAGTTAACCTCTCTCCTTCCCACACTGCAGATTCCTCACAAGTAGGTCCCAGCAGGACGCCTAAACCAACCTACAACAGCTTTGGGAGAAGATTAAAACCCAGACAGCACAGGGACTGATACAAACCATCGTCGGCCTCCGTCGGTCTATGATGACCATGGAAGAGAATCCTAAACGTCTACTCTGCTGGAACAGCACCGCCTGTGGCTGAACAGGCCGATGCGCGAATGACAGTCCCTGTCACACAGGTCACACTTGTGGGTGGTCTCCGTGCTGCTGGGTCTGTGGCGGTTCTTCCTGCGGGTCCTTTTTTCATCTGCTGCAGCAGTCAGTCTCTCTTCACCCGCCTTGAGCTGTCTGGTCAGGGTGCCTCTCCATTTGGAGCGGTCCGTTGCAAGGTCCTCCCAGCGCTCTGTGTTGATATCCAGGGCCTTCATGTCTCTCTTGCAGATGTCTCTAAAGCGCAGCTGTGGGCGGCCAACGTCTCTCCTGCCAGTTGCCAGTTCTCCATAGAGGACGTCTTTGGGGATTCTGCCATCCTCCATACGGTGAACGTGGCCTAGCCAGTGGAGCCTGCGCTGCCTGAGTAGAGTGAACATGGAGGGAAGGCCGGCGCAGGACAGAACTTCTGTGTTGGGCACTTTGTCCTGCCAGGATATGTCCAGGATGTGGCGAATGCAGCGCAAGTGGAAGGAGTTCAGTCTCTTTTCCTGCCGGGCGTATGTTGTCCACGTCTCACTCCCATAGAGCAGTGTGCTGATGACGCAGGCGTTGTACACTGCCATTTTCGTCTTGACAGAGAGTTTGGGATTCTCCCACACTTGTGTGGTGAGGCGAGCGAGTGTGAAGGCTGATTTTCCAATCCTCTTGTTGATCTCTGTATCAAGGGAGAGGTTGTTGCTGATCGTGGACCCCAGGTACGTGAACTGATTCACGACCTCCAGCTTGTAGTCATCAATGGTGATGGTTGGTGGTGCTTCCGTGCCTTGCGCCAAGACGTTAGTCTTCTTCAGACTGATGGTAAGCCTGAAGTCCTTGCATGCCTGGGAGAAGCGGTCCATCAGGGTCTGAAGCTCCTGCTGTGTGTGGGTTGCGACTGCAGCGTCGTCTGTGAACAGCATGTCTCTGATTAGAGCCTCGCGTACTTTGGTTCTGGCTTTCAGGCGGGCGAGGTTGAAAAGCCTGCTGTCAGATCTTGTGTGCAGGTAGATTCCCTCTGTTGCTGTGCTGAAGGCATGCCTCAGGAGCATAGCAAAGAAAATCCCAAAGAGGGTTGGCGCAAGTACACAGCCCTGTTTCACTCCGCTGCGTATGCTGAATGGCTCTGAGACGTTGCCATCGTGCTGCACTATCCCCTGCATGTTGGTGTGAAACGATTCGATGAGGCTTTGCAACTTTGGTGGGCATCCTATCTTTGGCAGGATTTTGAAAAGGCCCTCTCTGCTGACCAGATCGAATGCTTTGGTGAGGTTGATGAAGGCGACGTACAGGGGCATGTTCTGCTCTCTGCATTTCTCCTGGAGTTGGCGGATGGAGAATATCATGTCTACCGTCGATCGCTCAGCGCGGAAGCCACACTGAGACTCGGGGTAGACACGTTCGGCAAGCTTCTGTAGACGAACGAGAACAACTCGTGCGTAGACTTTGCCAACAACGCTGAGGAGGGAAATGCCCCTGTAGTTGTTGCAGTCGCTTCTCTCCCCTTTGTTTTTGTAGAGGGTGATGATCTTGGCGTCCCTCATGTCCTGTGGTACGGCACCTTCCTTCCAGCACTGGCAGAGGACGTCATGCAATGGCAGCAGTAGGGCGGTCTTGCAGTGCTTGATCAGGTCAGGGGGTATGCCGTTGTTGCCGGGTGCCTTGCCAGCGGCCAAGCTATCAATGGCCTTACTGAGTTCGTCGATGGTTGGCTCGGCGTCAAGTTCGTCCATGGATGGCAGGCAGTCGATGGCATCAAGGGCTGACGGTGTCACGGTGTTCTGTCTAGAGTAGAGGTCGGAGTAGTGTTCCGCCCATCTCTCCATCTGCTTGTTCTTCTCTGTGATCATCTCCCCAGTGGAAGATTTGAGGGGGGCCGTCTTGCTCTGAGCCGGACCAAGTGCTTTCTTGATGCCATCGTACATACCACGGATGTTCCCTGTTATGGCAGCGGTTTGAATGTCTTGGCTGAGCTGAGTCCAGTACTCGTTGGCACAGCGCCGAGCAGTCTGCTGAACTTTGCTTCTCGCAGCCCTGAGAATCTGGAGATTCTTCTCGTTTGGGTACTTCTTGTACTCAGCAAGTGCTGAGCGCTTGGCTTCAATGACGGGGGTCATCTCGGTCAACTTGGCATCAAACCAGTCCTGTGACTTCGAGGTCTTCCTCCCAAAGGTAGCCAAGGCTGTGCGGTAGATGGTGTTTCGCAGCTCTTCCCACTTCTGCTTTGCAGATTCTCCTCCTTGTGGTACACCAAGTTCCTTCTCAAAGGTGGAGGCAAACTGCTCAACAAGTTCTGGTTGGGCCATCTTGCTGATGTCGATCCGTGCCTTTCCAGGTTGTCTAGCACGATGGAATTTCTTCAGCTGCAGCTTGACCTTGCAACATACCAATGAATGGTCTGTGTCGCAATCTGCACTCTGGAACGAACGGGTGATTAGCACGTTCTTCAGTGAGGTGCGCCTGGTCAGGATCAAGTCTAGATGGTGCCAGTGCTTTGAGCGCGGATGTTGCCAGGAAACCTTGTGTTGGGGCTTGGTCTTGAAGAACGAGTTTGTGATGCACAGATCGTGATATGTGCAGAACTCGAGCAGCCGCTGTCCGTTGTCGTTCATTCTGCCCACGCCAAAAAGTCCAAGGCAGGAGGGCCAGGAGTCGTGGTCAGCACCCACTCTGGCATTGAAGTCTCCAAGGAGAATGAGTTGTTCAGAGTTGGGGATGATCCTGACAGTTGTTGCAAGATTCTCATAGAACTCGTCTTTTGCCTCTGGTGTGGCTGTCTGTGTTGGGGCATACACACTGACGAGGGTGACTGGGCCTTGAGTGGTGTTCAGGCGGAGGGTGAGGAGTCGTGCAGAGCCAGTGCTGCCCGGTTCCACCATCTTCAGCAAAATGTTCTTCACTGCGAAGCCCACTCCGTGTTCCCTGTGTTCGTCACTGCCCTTTCCCTGCCAGTAGAACGTGTGGTCCTTCTCTCTCAGTGTGCCTGCATCAGCTAACCGTGTTTCCTGGAGAGTGGCGATATCCACTCCCAGTCTCTTCAGCTCATTATTGATGATGGCAGTCTTCCTGGTGTCGTTGATGTCCTTGAGGTTAGCAGCGAGTCCTGTCATCATAGTGCGGACGTTCCAAGTTCCCAGTTTTAGAGTTGGTCTCTTTTGTTTTATTGTCTTGCCTGGTGCGAAGGTTCTCAGCCTGCTGTTTGGATTTCTCCTTATCCCCATGCACCCAATGAGGAAAGCAAGCTGTGGCGGGACAACACCTTATTGGCTGGGGGCTGCCCAGCTTGAGGCGGGCGGTAGCTGTCCAGTGAGATCTGATGATCCCTCCCACCGTCGGGAACAACCCCTGGCGCCACGCTCTACGCCAATTGAGCAGTGGCTTATAACCGGTAACTGTCATTCCCCGTGTTTTGTCTACGCCAAAGGCGAAGCTGGAGTGTCCTCTCCAGTGATCCGGTGTTCTACCTTCCAGCGTTGGGCGTTGGTAGGATTCAAGCCTGGGCAGGAAGATATGGAGGACAAGATGTTGCCCATGCAGCATGTCCCCCCTCTCCACGTCACTGATGAATCCAAAGGAACAGCAGGGCTGCTACAGTTTGGCACCAGCGCCGTTGCAGGAGCTGCCAGAACGATGTTGAGCACAACATAGAACTGCCTTTGGGGCTCCGACTCCGGATTTTTCCTCAGGGTTGACTCCCGAAGCCTTTCCCGTGACCGGGTGTGCCGCAAGGCAGCAGAGGTTTGAAATCAGGGTTTACCTTCCCCTAGATGGGCTACCTTCCCAGGTTGACGAGCCACCATCTACCCGAAGCATCTGGTTTTAAGGCGCCAGAGATCTGCCCTCGCCCCTTCTCCTATTAGTAAAAGCAGTTCCGCCGGGCTTAGAGACTAAACCACACGGGCAGGCTAGGAGTTGGACTTAGTTGTCAGAGGCTTTTCGAGACGCACGCCATAAGGAGCATTTTATGAGCACTGGGAGCTTAACCCCAGTGCCGCTCCTGGCTATGACAACCTTGGAACCGATTGATACAAACCACTCCACAATTATTCACTAATTGTGCTGCAACAGTTTAGGACTGACTTATGATTTTACTATGCTGTTATGTTTACCACTGAACTCTCTTAGGAGCATGGCTGCTGGAAAGTTTCTTCCGTGGCAACAGATGTAACACTTAGTATGTCATAATAACTATCTTAGACTGTGAACCTTTCTGTTGTCCTTTCTTAGTTGTTTGGGGGACCTGTGGTCTATATTAACCATATATTCCATAACCTACATATGTTGAAGCATGTGGAAATGTTTGGTAATTACATATGTAAAGGACTTCACACCTCTGAAAGGACAAAGGGCTCTCACCCGCCGAGTGAAGAACAAAGACGTTCCCGGACGCGGCGGAGGAAACCGGAGGAGCCACCCTCACCCCCCAAAGCGAGGAGAGGAAATACCAAGACAATGGGGTGATTAAGATAATGAGGGATGTCAGCCTTTGTTATGCATGTCTTTTATTGTGTGTCAGTATAAAGTCAGTGAGCTGGAGACATTCTGTCTCTTTTCCCTTCTGCCACTCTCTGCACAAGATGAGACTTGTTAGAAGAGCTGATTATGCTGATTATTAAACTTGGTTTATAAATCAAATCGCCTCTTCATTTCCAAGCTCTTCTACACCTGAGCTTAAAGCGTAATGTTGTGGAGGATGAATCAGACAAGACACAAGCTGCAGACACACAACTTTATTCCTCCAACAAGCAGAACAGGCTGAACTCTGGGTGCCAAAGGGAATCCCCTTATACAGCTTTATTCCCACCCCTGGCACCTGGAGTACACACAATTACATACAGGACAACAGAGCATGACTCAACACAATACTTTCAAACCTGGCATCCCAGGTGTGAGCCACGTCTTCCACCCAACACAATACATTCGCGCCTGGCATACCAGGAACACGAAAGCACATCTTCATTTGGTTTATTATCCCCCGGCGCTCTGGTGCCGGTCATTGCCTCCTCTCCTTTCTTCTCCTCATTTCATCTCTCACCCTCTACCCCCTATTCTCCAAAGTCACTGGGTGGAGAAAGACCTCCCATTGTGGCACCACAATGTATTGATTTGAACTGTTCAGATGAAATCTACTGGCGCACACTGACCTGTGTGTGACCTGTGATGTTTCTGTGGCGCAGTTAAAGTGACATGTCACCTGGGTAATCACCTAAGAAGGATTCTGAACATCATCTCGCGAACCCCCCAACTGAAGTTGACAAATGATGGCTGCTGAATGCAGACTGGCAGGCTCTGCATGTGCTTCTCTTGAACCTGTATCTTTTAGACCTATTTTGTTCACAAAACGGACTCAACTGCCATCAGAACACTGGATAGTTGGTGCTGTTTTAACTGCTTGTCTGCTTTTGCTATCAATGCGGCGGTGCCTCACAACTGAGAACCACAATGTTGTGGTCACTCATCAACAACATCTGCTGTACTCCACAATTGTGGACAATGACCATGCCTGGGTGCTTCCTGCAAAACTGGCACAAGTAAGTCCTAGAAGTACGGCTTTGGGGGTCTATCTACCTGGCAGCTATAATATTATTAGCGGGAGATGTTGAGGCAAATCCAGGCCCACAACATTTGGACAATGGAAACTCAATTGGGCCGACTCAGCTACCCCAACAACCACTGCTGAACTGGTCAACCTGGCCACCACAGCTGGCCCAACAACCGCAACTGAACTGGCAAACCTGAATTCCGCAACCAGAATAAAAAATTCAGCTAAATTGGCCAACCTGGCCCCTGCAGCCAGCACAGCAGTTAAAGTGGCTAACTCAACAGCCATAGCATAAACTGTTTACAATGGAATCCCCAGCACCTGGTTCCTTCAAACACCAGTCCAGCAACAGCGACTGTAGATCCCCATCAGAGAATCATTGTCTGCTCCCTCCAAAGTAAATAAAAATATTATGAAAAAGCATCCCAAAGTGATTAAACAAAAAGTTGGTAAAACTCAAATTAAACATCAAGTCTCTAAATTGAATGATTTGGCCTCTGTTCCTCCTCATAATTTAACAATTAAATGCAGTTTGTTAAATATTAGGTCTCTAACTCCCAAGTCTCTTCTAGTCCATGATCTGTTAATTGATCATCAGACTGATTTAATATCCCTTAAAGAGACTTGGTTAGGGCAAGAGGATTATGTTGGTTTAAATGAATCAACTCCCTCTGGTTATTTAAACTGTCAAAATCCCAGAAGTTCTGGTTGTGGAGGAGGAGTAGCAACAATTTACCATTCCAAATTGCTAGTTAATGTAAAGCAAAAAACACGTTTTAATTCCTTTGAGGGCCTGGTCCTCAGTATTGGGCATGTTAGCAATTTTAGGTTAAACCCAATTTTATTTGCCATAGTTTATCGTCCTCCCTCAGCCTACTCAGAGTTTTTATCTGAATTTGCCGAATTCTTAGTGATTTATATTTAGTGTTGATATCAGATAGAATAATTATAGTAGGGGACTTTAATATACATGTAGATGTAGATAGTGATTGCCTTAATTTGGCATTTAATTCAATTTTAGACTCAATGGGGTTTTCTCAGAAAGTAGAAAATTTTGCCCATTATCTCCACCATACGTTGGACCTTGTTCTGACATATGGCATAGAAATAGAAAAGCTGGTAGTGTCTCCTCATAACCCTGTACTGTCAGACCATTCTCTGTTAACCTTTGATTTTACTATTTCTGACTATTTGGCTTTTAAAGAAAAATATTACTACAGCAGATGCCTCTCAGATGATGTTGTTACCAAATTTATGCAGATTGTTTCCTCTATGCCATGTGTCAACACAACGGAAATAAGCTATAGACAGCTTGCTTCTTCTGTAATTGATAGCATGGTTGATAGTGTTACAGCTTCTCTGCATCAGACTCTAGATACAGTGGCCCCTTTAAAAAAGAAAAAGTCTAATCAGAGATTTCTGACTCCTTGGTTCAACATAGAAACTCATAGCTTAAAACAGAAGACTCGTCAGAAAGAAAATGGCACTCCACTAATTTAAATGAAATCTATTTAGCTTGGAGAAATCATCTTTTAATTTATAAAAAAAAATCTCTTAGAAAAGCTAGAATAAGTTATTATTCTGCATTAATAGAAGAGAACAAGAATAATCCCAGGTTTCTTTTCAGCACTGTAGCCAGCCTGACAAAGAGTCAGGACTCTGTCAATCCTAGCATTCCCTTAAAGCTTACTAGTCAGGACTTGATGAACTTTTTGAAAAATAAAATTTCATCTATCAGAGATAAACTCAGTCAGATTCTTCCCACCGTTAACTTAAAGGCCAAATGTCACGTAACAGGGTACTTTAAATATCTTGAAACTAGATATAAAAGGGAACCGATCCGTTCGGGTCTTGGTGCATATGCTTCAGTAACAACGGAATATTCGTTAATTTAAAACTGCCGCGCTTGGCCTGACACGGCCCCTGGAATCGCCTGGGGAAGAAGGCGGAAGTGACGAAATCGATTGTACCCGAGTTTGATGCTTGGGGTATTTCAATTGATTGTTTATATGGAGACTGGAAGGTTGAAGTGAGCAACAAGAAAGAAAAAATTGGATATTTCACCCATACCTTAAAACGGGACTATCAGGGACAGCTGGGTAATAAGGGACACTTCTCTGGGAAATGTTTTCATACCTGTCAAGTGAGACGTTTTCGCCGTACTTCAACACCGTAAAAAGCGGCTATAAGGGACGGCGGAGCAACAAGGGACACCTCTCTGTGAAATGCCCCAAATGCAACTCGTGTTGTTATTGTCAAATATTTTAAGGATTCATGGATATTTGACAATAACAACACAACTCAGCGTCCGGTGCAAAATAAAAAAAAAAAGCAGAATTCTGTATTTGTAAGGCGATCTCTCTGTTCCTCAACCGCTGCCCAGCTGAACATGTTAAACCATTGTCCTAATGACTTCTCATTGTAGTGAGAATAGCTCACGCTGAGCGATCAGCCCGCCCAGACAATCAAACTAATGAGTGACTCCACACTTCTCATTGTAGTGAGAATAGCTCACGCTGAGCGATCTGCCAGCACCAGCTGTGGGGGATCACAGACAGGACGTGTTCCTCAACACACTCAATTTTTTTTCCAGTATATTTTTCTTTTGGGCGTACAGAAATGGCAATACGCCCGTTTTTGCTAAAATTGCATTTTCCCCGTATTTTCCTTAAAATATTTGACAATAACAACACGAACTACATTTAAAACATTTCCCAGAAAAGTGTCCCACACCACTCCGCCGTCCCCCACAACCGCGCTTGGCACCAAAATACGGCGAAAACGTCTCACTTGACAGGTATGCGCCTCCATTTTCATATTGATCTGGTCAATTTCTTGACAGCAGCGGTTCTCCTCCACTGTAATAATAATGGCTTCCGAAAAATCAATATTTATGGGGCGCCCTCGACAGACCCCCTTCGGCTTCACAATTCTGGAGGCGATTAATGTCCAGTTCAATGACATTTTCTACTGGTTCTGCTCTCTGGTCATCATTGGAACTGTTGTCATCAGACAAAGCATCTGATTCCGTCTCGGACGGCTCGAACCGGTAAGGTTCAATGCCTCTGTCACTGTCTGAACCACTGACAAAAAAAAGACAAAAAAAAAAAGACAAAACTAAACTAATTTGTTCACAATCGCTGTCACTTTCCGTCATGATTGTCCAATGTTGATAAGTGTGAATGTGGATAGGCAGGGCAGCCAGGGTACAACTGGTGATGTCAAAAACATGGGCGTGGTCTGGACTGGCTGTCACAAGCCAGCAAGCAAGGTGGGGCCTTCACCTGGTGTATTTTGTGCAATTATGTAAATACAGGTGGGTGATATGGTCTCCGGTATGAATATTTGGTTTAAGCTATGTGTATTTTATCTAAATTCGTTGTCATTTAGAAAAAAAAATTACGTGACATTTGGCCTTTAAATATAGTAACTACTACACCTTCTTCAATTGATATCTGTTTGGATGAGTTTACTCCAATTGACCTTTTAGAGTTAGATAAAATAATTTCCTCATCCAAGCCTTCAACTTGTCTTTTAGACCCTATTCCTACCAGGTTATTTAAAGAAGTCTTCCCATTTATTGGTAGCTCTATTCTTCAAATAATCAATTCTTCATTAACATTAGGCCATGTACTACAGGCTTTTAAAACTGCTGTAATTAAACCCTTACTCAAAGAGCCAACGCTGGATCCAGGAGTTTTAGCTAACTATAGACCAATCTCTAATCTTCCTTTCATTTCAAAAATCGTAGAAAGAGTTGTTGCTACACAATTATTTGACCACTTGCAGGGGAATGGTTTATTTGAAGAGTTTCAGTCTGGGTTTAGAATCCATCATAGTACTGAAACAGCCTAAGTGAAGGTCACTAATGACCTCCTTATCGCATCTGAAAATGGACTTGTTTCTGTACTTATCCTTTTAGACTTTAATGCAGCTTTTGATACTATCGATCATAATATTCTACTTGATAGATTAGAACACTATGTTGGACTTAATGGAACTTCATTGCAGTGGTTTAGATCTTATTTATCTGATAGGTTCCAGTTTGTTCATGTCAATAATGAGTTTTCTTCCAACTCAAAGCTCAGTCATGGAGTTCCACAGGGATCTGTGCTAGGCCCTACTCTTTTTAGTTTATATATACTTCCATTAGGCAACATTATTAGAAAGCACTGTATACATTTTCATTGTTATTCAGATGACACACAATTATACCTGTCAGTGAAGCCAGATGATAGTAATCAATTAGCCAAGTTAGAAGCCTGACTTAAGGAAATCAAAGCTTGGATGACTTGTAATTTTCTGCTATTAAATTCAGATAAGACTGAAGTCATTCTTGTTGGTCCAAAAAACCTTAGAAATTCCTTTCCAAATCATACTCTTAGTTTGGATGTGGTTACTCTTTCTCTTAATAGTTCTGTGAAGAACCTTGGAGTTATTTTTGATCAAGATCTGTTTTTCAGTTCCATCCATCCATCCATCCATCCATCTTCTACCGCTTTTCCGGAGGTCCGGGTTGCGGAGGCAGCAGTTCAAGCAGAGAAGCCCAGACTTCCCTCTCCCCAGCCACCTGCTCCAGCTCTCCAGAGAGGATACCAAGGCGTTCCCAGACCAGCTGGGAGACATAGTCTCTCCACCGAGTCCTGGGTCTGCCCCGGGGTCTCCTGCCAGTGGGACGTGCCTGAAACACCTCAAGTGGGAGGCGTCCAGGAGGCATCCTAATCAGATGCCCATACCACCTCAACTGACTCCTTTCAATGTGGAGGAGCAGCGGTTCTACTCTGAGCCTCTCCCGGATGACTGAGCTCCTCACCCTATCTCTGAGGGTGAGTCCAGCAATCCTACGGAGAAAGCTCATTTCAGCTGCTTGTATCCGCGATCTTGTTCTTTCGGTCATTACCCAAAGCTCATGACCATAGGTGAGAGTAGGAACGTAGATTGACTGGTAAATCGACAGCTTTGCTTTAGAACTAAGCTCCCTCTTCACCACAACAGACCGGTACAACGTCCGCATCACTGCAGATGCTGCTCCGATCCATCTGTCTCTCACTCCATTTTCCCCTCACTCGTGAACAACACCCCAAGATACTTAAACTCCTCTACTTGGGGCAGGAGCCTGTCCCCAACCCAGAGAGGACAATCCACCTTTTCCGGCTGAGGACCATGGACTCGGACTTGGAGGTGCTGATTTTCATCCCAGCCGCTTCACACTCAGCGGCAAACCGTCCCAGCAAGAGCTGTAGGTCATTGCTGGATGAAGCCAACAGGACAACATCATCTGCAAACAACAGAGATGAGATCCTGTGGTCACCAAGCATGACACCCTCCATTCCCTGGCTGCGCCTAGAAATCCTGTCCATAAAAATTATGAACAGGATCGGTGACAAAGGACAGCCCTGGCGGAGTCCAACTCTCACTGGGAATGACTCCGACCGAGTGTTGGCAATACGAACCACACTCTCACAATGGTCGTACAGAGACCGAATAGCTCGTAACAACAAGCCCGATACCCCATACTCCCGAAGCACCCCCCACAAAAAAACACGAGGGACGCGGTCAAATGCCTTCTCCAAGTCCACAAAACACATGTAAACTGGTTGGGCAAACTCCCATGAACCCTCAAGAATTCTCGAGAGGGTAAAGAGCGGGTCCGATGTGCCACGGTCAGGACGAAAATCACATTGCTCCTCCTGAATCCGAGGTTCGACCAACGGCCAGACTCTCCTCTCCAGTACCTTGGCATAGACCTTCCCAGGGAGGCTGAGGAGTGTGATCCCTCTAAAGTTGGAGCACACCCTCCGGTCCCCTTTTTTGAAGAGAGGAACCACCACCCCAGTTTGCCATGCCAAAGGCACTGCCCCCGACCTCCACGCAATGTTGCAGAGGTGTGTCAACCATGACAGCCCAACAACATCCAGGGCCTTGAGGTACTCAGGGCGAATCTCGTCCACCCCTGGGGCCCGGCCACCAAGGAGATTTTTAACCACCTTGACGACCTCAGCCCCTGTGATAGGCGAGTCATCCCTATCATCCCCCTCGTCCCCAAACCCTGCTTCCTCTGTGGAAGGCCCATCCGCACCATACACAGTGTGGACAGGGAGCTGCTTTCCCCTCCTGAGGCACCGGACAGTTTGCCAGAATCTCTTCGAGGCCGACCGAAAGTCTTGTTCCATGGCCTCACCGAACTCCCATACCCGGGTTTTTGCTTCAGCAACCACCCGAGCTGCACTCCGCTTGGCCTGCCGGTACACCTCAGCTGCTTCGGGAGTCCCACAAGCCAACCAAGCTTGATAGGACTCCTTGTTCAGCTTAATGGCCCCCCTCACTACTGGTGTCCACCACTTGGTTCGGGGGTTGCCACCACGAGATGCACCGACCACCTTGCAGCCGCAGCTCTGGGCTGCCGCTTCAACAACAGAGGTGGAGAACATGGCCCATTCAGACTTCATGTTTCCAGACTCCCTCGGAATGTGGTTGAAGTTCTTCCGGAGGTGGGAGTTGAAGAACTCCCGGACAGGGGCCTCAGCCAGACGTTCCCAGCACACCCTCACTATATTCCTCCCCTGCCATCGGATCCAACTCACCACCTCTCTTTACCCGGGTGTCCAAGACATACGGTCGCAGGTCTGATGACACGATAACAAAATCGATCATCGACCTGCGACCTAGGGTGTCCTGGTGCCAAGTGCACATATGGACACCCTTATGCTTGAACATGGTGTTCATTATGGACAAACTGTGGTTAGCACAGAAGTCCAATAACTGAATACCACTCGGATTCAGATCGGGCAGGCTGTTCCTCCCAATCACCCCCCTCCAGGTTTCACTGTCGTTGCCCACGTGCGCATTAAAGTCACCCAGTAGGACAATGGAGTCTCCAAGCGGAGCACCCTCCAGCAGCCCAGTCACAGACTCCAAAAAGGGTGGGTACTCTGAAACATCATTTGGTGCATAGGCACAAATGATGGTCAGGACCCGTTTCCCAACCCGAAGGCGCAGGGAAGCAACCCTTTCGTCCACCGGGGAAAACTCCAATATAGAGGCAGCAAGGTGGGGGGATACAAGAATACCCACCCCTGCTTGTCGCCTCTCGCCCAGGGCAACTCCAGAAAAGGCCAAGCTCCAGCCCCTCTCCAGGAGACTGGTTCCGGAACCGGAGCTGTGTGTTGAGGTGAGGCCAACTATATCTAGCCGGTATCTCTCAACCTCGTACACCAGCTCAGGCTCCTTCCTCACCAGAGAGGTGACATTCCACGTACCAAAAGCCAGTTTAGGGAGCTTGGGATCAGACCGCGAAGAAAGAAAGACAGCGGTGTGTCTATGGCAGACTATATAATAGACTTTGAGCAGCGCTACACCCGCATGCGCAAATATAAGATGGAGCTTCCCGATGCTGTGCTTGCATTTAAGTTGTTAGACACTGCATGCCTGGATGTTAAAGATCGGCAGCTTGCCTTGACTGCGTGTACAGACTTAACTTTTTGCCTCGATGAAATCAGCACTCAAGCAAATATTTGGTGAAAATTCATCTGTTTTAACCACGGGCATTAATCAGGAAACGGCCTATATCACAGAACAAAACCGGCAAACAAGAAAGTCTTCCTCCTGGAATAGTAAACAAAAAAACACCACAAGCAGGCACCAACCCCCTGGACAGGTATGGCCGGAGATCAAGATGTGCCATCTGCCAAAGCACATTTCACTGGGCTAAAGACTGTCCACACAGAAGTGAACAAGTCAAATTTATAGAAGCGAGTGAAGTAAGTAACACAGAGGAGTGTAACTTCACCCTGTTTACTAAAGAGTCACCCAATGAAGCAGAAATCTTTATGACTGAGTGTTTTGATTCTGCAATAATCGACACCGCATGCACTCGGACTGTGTGTGGACAAGAATGGCTTGATAATTACATGACAAGGCTGAGTCTGAGTGAGATAAATAATATGAAAAAAACGGAGAAGCAGAGTAACAAACCATTTAAATTTGGTGATGGAAAAGTGATTCATTCCACAAAAAGGTTGAAAATACCTGCAAAGATTGGACAGACAAGATGTAGTATTGAGACTGAGGTTGTTCCTGTAAAAATCCCACTTCTTCTGAGCAAAACATCTTTGAAAAGAGCAGGAACAGTGTTGGACATGGAAAATGACAGTGCAGTCATGTTTCAGCGACCAGTGAAACTTGACTTTACCAGCTCTGGTCACTATTGTGTGAACATTATGGACAGAAAAAATAGACACAGTCAGCGTGATGATCAGATTTTGACAGCTGATGATGATGTCACAAAACATGAAAATGGAGATGAGAATCAAGAGCAATGAGATGAGGAGATCCTGACAATCACGGACAATTTGAACGTGGCTGAAAAACACAAAATCCTGGTGAAGCTTCACAAACAGTTTGGCCATGCTTCTGCTGACAAATTGCAGAAGCTGCTCGATAGCTCTGGAAATAAAGACACAGAATGCAACATGATCCTAAAAAAAATCATCAGTGAATGTGACATTTGCCAAAGGTACAGTAAGACCAAACCAAGGCCTGCAGTTGGGTTGCCACTAGCATCTCAGTATAATGAAACTGTGGCAGTTGATCTACATGAACTGAAGCCAGGCCTGTGGTATCTTCACATTATTGATCAATTCACGAGATTCAGTGCAGGCAGCATTCTCACTACAAAAAAGGCCTCAGAAATAGTGAAGCACTTCATTCATGTGTGGGTAAGTGTACATGGACCACCACAGAAACTGTTTAGTGACAATGGAGGAGAGTTCAATAATGATGAGGTGAGAGATATGGCAGAGAATTTCAACATAGAAGTTAAGACAACAGCTGCCTACAGCCCGTGGAGCAATGGACTTCTAGAGAGACATAATCAAACACTCACAGAGATCATAATGAAAATAAAAGCCGGTAACTGCTGTGACTGGAACACTGCTCTAGACTGGGCACTCATGGCAAAAAACACTATGCACAATGTTCATGGATTCAGCCCATATCAACTGGTGTTTGGACAGAATCCCAACATGCCCTCTGTGTTAAATGATAAACTCCCAGCATTAGAGGGCACTACAAAGAGTGAATGGGTTGCAAAACACATCTCTGCTTTGCACGTTGCAAGAAGAGCTTTCACAGAAGCAGAATGTTCTGAAAGAATACGGAGAGCACTACGCAAACAAATCCGTCACACAGATGAAACATATGAAGTGGGTGATAAAGTCTACTATAAAAGAGTGGACTGTCCAGAGTGGAAAGGGCCAGCAGTTGTTATTGGCCAGGATGGTGCAGTGGTGTTTGTTCGACACGGAGGAACCTGCGTAAGAGTGCATCATCTCAGACTGAGAAAAGTGAATCCTAAAAGTAGTGAACATCAGACAACAAATGGAAATTCAGAAAACAACACAGACACTGGTGAAAAACAAGGAATGATAGGAACTGCTGAAAACATGGAGAACACAGAAAATGAAATGGAGGTTCAAGAAAACATGCTTCAGCC
This sequence comes from Pholidichthys leucotaenia, assembly GCA_020510985.1. Lineage (NCBI taxonomy): Eukaryota > Metazoa > Chordata > Actinopteri > Cichliformes > Pholidichthyidae > Pholidichthys > Pholidichthys leucotaenia. The sequence continues at coordinate 171,591,600 of CM035846.1, forward strand.
CCATTGCACCCAAGAAGCTACTGGAGTTCAGAGTGAGATTTCACTTTCCACGAATGGTGACAGAGAGACTCATGAAACACGACCAGAAATGCCTAACAGAGAAACAAACACAGCTGAAACATCCGGTGTTTGTTTGAAAATGGGGCAGGTCCTGCAATACATAGACAAAGACAGTGGGGTTAAACACACAGCCAAAGTTTTGGGGCGGGCAGGCAAAGCAACAGGGAAATATAAAAATTGGTATAACTTGCTTTTTATGGAGCCTGATTGTCTAGATGGTAACACAAAATCTGTTGATCTAACACAGGTACAGAGTCTTGAGATTGAACCTGCTGTCACTGATGTTAACGCTAATGAAGATGTGTTTGTGGCTAATGATTTATCATTTGATAAAGCCAAACAAGAAGAAATTAAATGCTGGAGAGATAACAGTGTGTTTGTAGAAATGAAGGATGAGGGACAAAAGTGTATTTCAACAAGGTGGGTGTGTACTCTCAAAGAAACCGTCTCAGGATTAGTGCCAAAAGCTCGTCTGGTGGCAAGAGGTTTTGAGGAGATGGAGATGTCTGAGCTGCAAAAGGACTCACCCACCTGCACTTCAGAGTCCTTACGACTGCTAACAGCAGTTATTTGTCAAAAACAATGGTCACTTCATTCTATGGACATAAAATCAGCATTTCTTCAGGGAATGGAGGTGTCACGTGACATTTACATTAGACCACCTCCTGAAGCCAACTGTAATGGAATATTATGGAAGCTCAAAAAGTGTGTATATGGCTTAGCAGACGCATCATTGTACTGGTACAACAGAGTCAAAGAGATGGTGCTGAAAGCAGGTGGACAAATGTCAAAGGTCGATCCAGCTGTTTTCTATTGGATAGATCAAGACTGCACCGTGTCTGGGGTGCTCGCCTGTCATGCAGATGATTTCATATGGGGAGGCACACAAAAATTCGCCACAACAGTCATACCTCACCTGAAATCTGTTTTCCAGGTTGGGCGTGAAGCACACAAACACTTGTCTTATGTGGGAGTAGACTTTGTGACTCTTGATGGAAAGGTGCAAATGCACCAGGAGAAATACATTCAGCACATGCAGCCCATACACATTGACCCATCGCGAGCAGTACAGCAAGATTCGCCTCTCTGTGAGGAGGAAAAAGATCAACTCAGATCAAAGATTGGTCAGATTCTCTGGGTTGCCAGGCAGAGTAGACCAGATGTGATGTTTGATGCTAGTAACCTAGCATCAACACTGAAAGATGCAACTGTACACACGATCCATGAAGCAAACAGAATAGTATGCAAGATAAAGTCAAAGAAGGTTGTGTTAAACTTTTCACATTTGGGAAAAGACAGTGCACTAAAAATAACTGTGTTTAGTGATGCCTCATTTGGAAACCTGTCTGATGGAGGCACTCAAGGAGGACATTTCATTACTCTCATGGGAGAAAAGGGGAAGTTTTCACCTCTTTCTTGGCAATCAAAGAGAGTAAAAAGGGTAGTGAGAAGTACACTAGCTGGTGAAACCCTGGCTATGTCTGAGGGAGTTGACAATGCACTTTTTCTAGCTACACTGTTTTCTGAGTTGACCGCAGGAGACACGAACCATGCCCCTCCAATAATCTGTGTAACAGACAACCATTCGCTAACTGATGCACTAAAATCCACAAAGTCAGTTTCTGAGAAAAGACTTCGTTTGGAAATTAGTAGCATCAAAGAGCTTATTCAGATGCAGAAAATTGAACAGATACTGTGGCAGAGCACAAAAGAACAACTCGCAGACTGCCTCACAAAAAGGGGTGCATCAGCTCACCAGTTGCTCAAGGCGCTGAGTGAAGGGCAATGGACTGTTGGTTAATAGGGGGTCAGAGTATTACTTAAAAAAAAATGAAAACTTGAGAACATACAGTTCTATTCATATTTAAGTTTTGTTTAACAGTTATGTTCTGTCTTCAAGCTCAGGGTTTATTTGAGCACGTGTATATGTTTATGTTGTTGGACTTAATGGGTTTGAATATGACTGATTAAAAAAAAAAAAAAAGACAGGGAGATTGTTAAGTTTCAGATACAATATGTTGTATATAACTGTCATTTATCATGTGTTTGTTGTGCTGTTATCCGCAGGGCTTTTATTATGAAAGCGAGCAGAAGGGGGAAAACGGATATGTTTTTTTCGGGAGACTCTCATGTCACTTTGTGTGGTCGGCAATAAAGGTGTAAACAGACACAACGAGTGCGTTGTTCTTATCGTCTTTCAATATTATCTACAGCTTGGCTTTGGTAGCAGGACCTGATATATAAAGCAACACCACCACCCCTTTTTTTGACCTGCTTGTAGTATATAAATCATAGCCTTGTGGCGGTTCGTTTTAACCCCACAACAGACTAAGGACACTCAGCCCTCTTTTCTGTTTTTCTGCTGCATTACTGAGAAGCAATGTGCCATTCATGTATTTGTGATGCAAACATGCATGTGTTGTGATGTAATGCGCCATTCTGTATAGTGTGCATATGGCTTGTCCTTACTATGCTTTTTCTGAGCATCTTAGATGTGCTTTGGTGTATTAATGTCTACAGGTAGACGAGTTTCTTCTGTCTCACCTATGTGATGTTAATCGATGCCTTTCATCCTTTGTACTCATGCATCCTGTCCTTACTGTGACCTAGAGACTCAGATCAATATGTAGATGTGCTTGTTAGCCTCTTTGTCTTGCACTTAGAGCGAGGTCTAGCTAATCTGCCCATTGTGATGTATGGCTTACAAATGCAAATACCTCCTGCCTGTTCTGTTGTCCCTTTGATCATTCTAGACTGTGGGGTATGTCTTTTTGATGTATTGTTATGATCAAGTATTTAAGGTGCAACTCTGTAACGCAATCTCTCTCTTCCTCTCTCAATCTGACTTCAACCCTGCTGCAGGACACAGATTTTGTGTCCCCTCTTCACTGAGAGCCTGAGGAATTCGGCTTCAGCCTGCTCACGCTATGGCTGGAGCCGAGTTCCCGTGACGGCGGTATGATTAATAAAACCTGCTTAAAACCACAGCATCACTGCTTATTTTTCCATGCCGCCTCAGCCTCTCATTTGCACTGTATGAAGTTGGTCATATTTTAGCCAAGTCTCAGAAATTGCAACAGCAGAAAAATTTGTGTTTTACTGCAACAAACTGTCCTGAATTTTGGAAAAATTCATGTTGAGACTTCTACTATTAAAGTGTATTATTGACAATGACTGGTCAGAAATTGTATTTTTTTTAGTTGATCTGAACTAAAGTATTTACACTGATGTTTTATACAGTTGAAAAAGTGATTTTCAGGATCAGTTTCTTATTCAACACTGTGTGGCTTATGCTCAGTATATTCGTACCCTTTAAAAATGAGGTTGTTTCCCATAAAAGTTCGCATCTTAATTATTCCAGTCAATGGAAACAAATGCACTGTTTATATCTCTAAGTTGATAGTCAAATGTCAATCATTTCTGGTTGATTTTTGGCTCCATTGATTTTGATGTACTGTTACGGGTGTGGGGAGACTTGAATAACGAAACCAAATTGCCTTTAATTCCAGTTTATTTCAAGTAATCATCCCACTGTCTGCTCTCATTCCTGAGCAGCGAACAAAGAGAGTGAACACACCAAAGTTCTCCCTTTTAAACATTCTCACATCAAACCATTTCCCTCGCAGGGGAAATCACACATCTCTACCAAAATCCTTTTATTCACATTCATTAATCTTTTATTTACATAACTCCCCCTTCTCTCCTCTCGAGCCTCAGCGGTCAGGAAGTCTTCTGTCCCCTGTCCTCCGCAGGGGGTCCAGGCTCTGCGGCTCCGCACCGCAGGGGACTGCAGCTCTGTGGCTCTCCTTCATCGTGAGGTTAAATCACATATGCAGTGTCCAACATATACATGTCTAACAACACAGCCATATAACCCCCCCCCAAACGATGAAGAACAGACTATTTCCTAAAATTTAATAACACCTTACTCACTACTGAATAATCAACACCAACATTCAGTCTGTGCGCCGCTTGGGCTTCAGCCGTCTGCCGAATCTGCTGTGAGTTGGCCCCGCCTTGCCTGCGGCGCCTTTCTGCTTCGGCTCTGTTGACTGAGGAAGAGAGTGATTATTTGCCCTTTGCGGGGGCCTGCCTCGTCGAGGCGCCACTGCGACCGGTACAGACACGTCCTTCATGACAAAAGCAGGTTTTAGTCTGTCAATACTGACTGTCTCTTTTCTGTCTCCAAAATCTAGCACAAATTGCTTATCACCTGCCTCCAGCACTCGAAATGGCCCTTCGTAAGGTGGTTTGAGCGTTGCTTTTAGGGCTTCGCGCCTGACAAAAACGAAGTCGGCATTTTTTCAAAGCCTTGGGGACGAAAACTTGTGGAAAAGCGTGATGAACCGGATCCGGGAGCGTGTCTGCTCCCGTGCCAAATAACGGTCCCAGAGCAGAGAGAGGTGGGGGCTCTGGGAGCTCTGGTAAAAACTCGCCTGGCAGCCTCAGAGTTTGTGCGAATACCAGCTCCGCTGGGGAGGCGTCTAAGTCCTCTTTAGGCGCAGAACGCAACCCTAATAAAACCCATGGCAGTTTATTTACCCAGTCTGCATCCGTGAGCGACGCTCTGAGTGCTGCCTTCAAAGACCTATGAAAACGCTTGCATAAACCATTAGCCTGAGGGTGGTAAGCCGTAGTGCGGTGAATTTTGGCTCCTAAGCCGTTGGCCATCGCTGACCACAGCTCAGAGATGAATTGCGGTCCTCTATCGGACGTAATGTCCGACGGAACCCCGAAGCGCGCCACCCAAGCCGTTAAAAAAACGCGAGCCACCTCCGCGGCCGTGGTCGTCGCAAGTGGGACCACTTCCGGCCAACGTGTGGTGCGGTCCACCATTGTCAAAAGATGCGTGAACCCCTGCAATGCCGGTAGGGGGCCCACAAGGTCGACGTGCACATGGTCGAACCTTCTGGCCGGAATGCGGAACGGTTCTAACGGGGCTCTTGTGTGCTTGTGAATTTTGGCCTGTTGACAAGAAATGCAGGTTTTCGCCCATTCCTTCACGTGCTTGCGCAGGCACGGCCAAACAAACTTTTCCGCCACCAGTTTCACCGACGCGCGTACCGCCGGGTGCGCCAGTGAGTGGACCGAGTCAAAAACACGGCGGCGCCACGTGGCCGGAACCACCGGGCGCAGGCGCCCCGTCGACATGTCGCAGATCAGGGGGGGCATACCGGTTTGTAAACACTTGCTCTCCAGCCTTAACCCTGTTGGTCCAGACTGGAGCGCGCGCACGTCTGCGTCCGCCCCCTGGTCCGCTGCCATGGCTGCGTAATCTATACCCACGTGCACCGGGGCCGCGCGCGCCACCGCGCCACTCTCCTGCGGCGCTGTCACGGTGGCCCGTTCTGCCTCTGCGCGTGTTGGAGTCGTGAACGCGCGCGAGAGACAATCTGCTACTACATTGAATTTGCCCGCAACGTGCCTAATGTCAGTGGTAAATTCCGAGATTGCGGCCAGCTGCCTCTGCTGCCTGCCGGACCACGGGTCTGAAATTTTGGCCATGGCGTATGTGAGTGGCTTGTGGTCCACATAAGCAGTGAAGCACCGTCCTTCCAGCCAGAACTGGAAATGACGAATAGCCAAATGCAGCGCCAACAGTTCTCTGTCGAACGTGCTGTATTTTCGTTCAGCTGCGCTTAAAGATTTGCTAAAGAAAGCCAAAGGCTGCCAAACTCCGGCTACCTGTTGCTCAATAACGGCCCCTATGGCTAAATCTGAAGCGTCTGTCGTCAGCGCGATACGTGCTGCAGGGTCTGGGTGGGCCAGGAGCGCAGCGTCAGCCAAGGTTTTTTTAACCTCTGTGAACGCGCGCTCCCGCTCCGGGGACCATTCGACCGCCTGGGTCGGTTTTTGTTTTTTGAGCGCGGCATATAACGGTTGCATGATTTGAGCTGCGTGGGGCAGGAATCGGTTATAAAAATTCACCATCCCCAAGAATTCCTGTAGTGATTTGACCGTTTGTGGACGGGGAAAATCCGCTACCGCGCGTACTTTATCTGGTAACGGAACCGCTCCCTCCGGGGAGACGCAGTGACCCAAAAAATCGATCCGCTCGACGCCGAACTGGCACTTGGCTGGGTTAACTATTAAGCCGTGCTCTCCCAGCCTCCTAAAAACTGCTGTGAGGTGCGTTTCGTGTTCGTCCTCTGAAGTACTCGCGACCAAAATGTCGTCGAGGTACACAAACACGAAAGGGAGATCGCGTAACACGGCATCCATCATCCGCTGAAATGTTTGCGCCGCCCCTTTGAGACCAAACGGCATGCGTAAAAACTCAAAGTCTGAACGGGGTTATTACTGCTGTTTTAGGAATGTCCTCCGGTTGGACTGGGACTTGGTGATAGCCGCGAACCAGATCAATCTTTGAAAAAATGCGCGCCCCCGCCAGATGCACCGAAAAATCCTGAATGTGCGGGATGGGATAACGATCGTGCGCCGTAGCGTTGTTTAGCCTGCGGTAATCCCCGCACGGTCTCCAGGAGCCATCGGCTTTCGGTACCATGTGCAGCGGCGAAGCCCACGGGCTCTTCGACCTACGAACGATGCCTAGCCTCTCCAGGCTGGCGAACTCCTCGCGCGCAATGGCGAGCTTAACTGCATCCAAGCGCCGAGCTTTTGCAAACACGGGAGGACCAGATGTGGGGATAAAGTGTTTCACCCCGTGCTTCGCGACTGTCGCTGAAAAAGTGGGCACAGTGAGCGCTGGAAATTGGGTGAGGAGTGTGTGAAACTTACCACCTGCTGTAGCGACGTGGGTCTGTACTGGTGGCGGGGACACTCGAGCTGAACAGGGGAGAGAGTAAAAAGAGAGTGCATTTACCAGCCGTCTATTAGCAAGATCAACTAACAGATTGTGTGAACACAAAAAATCCGCACCCAACATGTTGAAACTCACCGCCGCTATTACAAAAGTCCATTCATATGTGCGGCCATGTAAGCACAAAGGCAAGGTCCTTCTCCCGTAGGTGTTGATGTTCGAGCCAGTTGCCGCCGTAGCTCCGCTACCGTGGGGTCCAGCCACCCGGTCCGCGTATGTTGGGGTGATGAAGCTCACTTGGGCTCCGGTGTCAATGAGGAACTCTCGTCCGGAACACGCATCCGTGATGTAGAGCAGCTTGCTGCGTTCTCCGAGGGTCGAAGCTGCTAGCGACCCCCGGTCTTGCCGTTTCCCGAACTCCTGAAGTTGCAGGGCGGCACACACCTGCGTGCCTTCTCTGCGAACCTCCGATGGAAAAAGCAGAGATCTTCTCCTCCGCTGTGTCGTGTCCGCGCCTCTGCCGCCGGACCATTGGCTCCACCTCGTTGCGGCCGTGCTGCCGCCGTCGTCGGCCAGTCTGGGTCTGCCGCCTCTGGCTCCCCGCTGTCTCGGGCCGCCGCTGTGGTTGCTTGCCCGCCGCAGGCGTCCAGGATCCCATCTGCTTCCTGGGCCAGCTCCCGGAACTCCTCCAGGGTGTGACACTTTTTGCCGGCCAGCGTGCTTCTCGCATGCGTCGGGAGGTTGGAGAGGAAGATGAACTGAAAAATGAAATCATCGTTGTCCAACCCTCTCAGCTGTATCATCTCCTCCATCAGGGTGCTCGGCCTGTGTCCTCCTTGGTCTAGCAAAGACAGGATCCTCCTCGCCCTCACTTCGGCCAAGGGGGTGAAAAACTTGATGAGGGTGGATTTCAGCTTGCCGTACCTGTCGGTCGCGGGTGGCTGCTCCACCAAGCTCTGCACGCACCGAGCTGTGCTGTTGTCCAGTTTAGCGATGACATGGTGGAACTTAGTGTCATCCACCGTTACTCCTGCGAGCGCGAACTGCGACTCTGCTTGCAGAAACCACGACCGTGGGTTATCCTGCCAGAAATCAGGCAGCTTAACGGCCACTGCGCTCGCCAGCTCTGAGCGCTGTGAGTCCGGGACCCTGAGACCTTCTTCGTTCATTCTCAACGTCGTCAGTCACCAATGTGGGGAGACTTGAATAACGAAACCGAATTGCCTTTAATTCCAGTTTATTTCAAGTAATCATCCCACTGTCTGCTCTCATTCCTGAGCAGCGAACAAAGAGAGTGAACACACCAAAGTTCTCCCTTTTAAACATTCTCACATCAAACCATTTCCCTCGCAGGGGAAATCACACATCTCTACCAAAATCCTTTTATTCACATTCATTAATCTTTTATTTACATAACTCCCCCTTCTCTCCTCTCGAGCCTCAGCGGTCAGGAAGTCTTCTGTCCCCTGTCCTCCGCAGGGGGTCCAGGCTCTGCGGCTCCGCACCGCAGGGGACTGCAGCTCTGTGGCTCTCCTTCATCGTGAGGTTAAATCACATATGCAGTGTCCAACATATACATGTCTAACAACACAGCCATAACGGGGATGGCGTGGGTGAATAATGAGTCATACCTTAAGAAGGCTATGTCCCCCCGTGCTCTTGCAGCTTTCAGCTCTGGCATTAATTCTTTTCTCTTCCTTCTTACCAAATCAGTGAAGTCCTCATTGATGAAGATTTTGGTTCCTTTGAGGGACTTGGCTCTTTGAAGAATGGTCATCCTGTCCTTGTGCCGCAGGAACTTGACCACAATGGGCCTCGGTCTTTCTCCTCCAGGTTTCCCGGTGTGGTGGGCTCTCTCCATCTCGATCCCTGGTGGTAACTGTAGTTTCTCCATGAGAATATTTTTAATCTTCTCCTCCGTGTTGGCCAAGGTCTCTCCTGGTGCCTCCACAACACCATCAAAGACTAGATTATTTCTCCGGGATTGTCCTTCCAGATATTCAAATTTGTCAGTGATAGTCAACAGACTGTCACACACTTTAGAAACATCTGATTGCAGTACATTGTTGCGGTCTGCTTGTTTAGACAAATTGGCTTTTATGTCATCTACGTCTTTTTGAGTGAACTGTAGACTGGTTTTAATGTCCTGCAACTCTCTCATCATCGTGTCCACTCTTGCATTAGCTGAGTCCATGATCACTTTGATGAGGCTTTTGAAAGTTTCCTGTTGTTGGTTTAACAATGTAGAAAACAGTTCTTTTTGCTGTTGCAGTAAGTCATTTATTTGTGCGAGGGACACATATTCCTCCTTGGATTTGGCCTCTGCTTTTGGCTTAGGTGGCATTTTGCTGCAGTTTTGCAATAATTTGCAGTGGACAAGGAGACAAGAGTCTGTTTCCAAGACTATTTCAGTGTTGATGAAAAATTCAAGCAGCAACAACAACAGGAATGCATGTAAGGCCTGGTGCCAGGCCTGAAGCCTGATGGGGGTGGCTGCAGGGCCTGGTGGTGGGAACTGCCTGTGAAGCCTGGTGGTGGCGGCTGCCTGTGGAGTCTGATGGTCGTGGCTGCTGGCCTGGTGATGGTGGCTGCCTGTGGAGCCTGTTGTTGGTGGCTGCCTGTGAGGCCTAGTAGTAATGGCTGCCAGTCTGCTTCTAAGGCAGAAAGGCCCAATTCTAAATCCACCAGAATCTTCCCTCAAGATACCAATCCACTGCCAAGTGTCAACCAAATCACCTCCAAAAGTCCAGAACTAGCCACAGGTGAAGAATTGAAGTTCTATTACCTCTTGAACAGGTAGTATTTATTCTGCTCAGTGCTGCTGCTCAGTGCTGCTGAAGCGTGTATAGCATCCCTGCCGCCATTCCTCACCACACCAGGTGAGTCCCCCATTCCGTGGCTTCGTTGGTTTGAGTCTTTCGAAACGTACATGTTGGCTATGGACCTGGCTAAGGCTAGCAAGCTTTGGCTACGTGTTATGTGAATACACAACCTCGGCAGCGAAGGACAGCGTGTATTTAGAACATTGGGTCCCGTGGACACCTGCGACAAATGTGTCGCCTTATTGGCCTCATACTTTGCGACACCCGAGAGTGTGCTGGTATGGAGAATCAGGTTTCGCCAACAGCTACAGGGAGGGGGAGAGACAATACAGCAATACGTGGCCAACCTCCGCTGTTTGGCGAGTACATGCAGGTTTGCACAGTTGGAAGACGAGATGGTGCAGGACCAGCTAGCAGAGCACACCACCAACACAAAGCTGTGGGAGAGGCTGCTGATGTCACCAGATGATATGCCGCTGGTGAGGGCGGTGGAGATGGCAGTCCAGTTGGAAGCCATTACACAGCTAACATCACAGCTAGGAGCTTCGCAGCAACAACCTCCACAAGCACAGGCAGTTGCCCCGGTAGAAGAGCACAACGACAACACAACCTTTTTGGAGGACCCCAAGGTGAACGTCATGGAATGGCAAGACACCATGGGTCACCAACTGTGTGGGAGCTGTGGTTCCCCTGCACACCAGACACACGTGCGCTTCTGTCCCACAAAAAGACAGGGATACCAGCGCTGCGGCAAGCTTAATCCCTTTGCCAAAGTGTGCCGTTCAACACTATCAACAACAAGCTCACCACCCAGCTCAATTGGACTACCAACAACCATTCAGTCTGTGGACTGTAGTAATTCGGCATACAAGTGGTGCACAGTGAGGCTTGACGATATCAGCCTGCCGTTACTATTGGACACCACCGCTACGAGGTCGCTGATGAACTGGGTCACAGTGAGGAAGTTCTTTCCTCAGCATCCAATCAAACAGGACATGGTGGAGCTCTGTGGAAATGGGCACACCAAAATCAGCCTCGTAGGAACCATCACGATAATGGTTCGCTATGGGTCCAAAGTCCTCCCAGCACTTATCTTCCATGTAACGATGCATGGCAACAACATCCTGGGATAGGACCTCTTTCACAAATTGGCTTTTATCATCATTAACCACCAAGGACTCTGTGCGACCGCTGATGGCACATTTCAACCAGACATGGGTGCAACCGCTCCAAGCTTCACACCACACTGAGAGCAGAGTATGGATTCGACTCAGATCACCCGGCATAAGCCTCACGGAGCCACCATAAAGCCACAGGAAAATGGGTCCGTGGCCAAGCAGGACCCCGGATAATGACATCAAATCAGAGTTCGTCCTGCTGCCAGCAAGAACATCATGCTGCCGCAACAACCAATATTATCCACCACCAACGAGACGAGAGAGCAGCAGCAGCACCGCCTGAAGCCCAACAGATTAACGCTCACAATGCTTGATTGGGTTTGGGTTCGGGTCTGGCGATCTGAATGCCCCGACAACCTGCAGATGCTCCTGTCACCACGGATGCAGATCACCGCACAAGTGGGGCCAGCCACATTCCAGATGGCCGATAGGTCGCAATGGCATGTCAGCTGTCTGAGGAAGGTAAGACCAACAGCTGCCCCGGATCAAGAAGCGACATAGGAACTGACCCAGCCGGTGTGGGACCTGGACTGGGACTTTGCTGATGAGCAGGCTGTGATTCCAGCAAGATGGCACCCAGGTCCGCTGCGGCCAGATCCACCAGGGGCGCACCCACCGCGGGCTCGCCAGAGACCCCCGGAGGTGGGACAGAATAACTCTGTCAGAACATGGTTGGTTCAAAAGTGGCAGAATAATCCACTCAATCATGCAGGGTTATGCTGGTAGTCTACCAAGCTACCTAGGTTCAAAATAATGGTTTGGTTATGGTGTATGGAACCTCAAGTGATTTACGGTTTTGGGTCTTACAGGTACATCTCAAAAAATTAGAATATCATAAAAAAGTTCAATACTTTTTGTCTCTCATTTCAGAAAGTTAAACCCATATATTATATAGATTCATTACACAGAGAGTGATATATTTCAAGTGTTTATTTATTTTAATTTTGATTATTATGGCTTACAGCCCATGAAAACCCCAAATTCAGTTTCTCAAAAAATTAGAACATTACATAAAATTAATTTTAAAAAATAGTTTTTAATAGAAATGTTGGCTGACTGAAAAGTATGTCCATGTATGTCCATCGAGCTGCACGGTGGCGCAGTGGTTAGCACTGCGGCAGCACAGTTTACCCTCGGCCGGAGGATCGCGGGGATCATGAGATTGTGGGTTTGATCCCTGCCCCCGGCCAACAGTGATCTGTGTGGAGTTTGCATGTTCTCCCCGTGTATGCGTGGGTTTACCCCGGGATTTCTCCGGTTTCCTCCCACATGCCAAAAACATGCAGGTTAGGTTAATTGGAGACTCTAAATTGGCCCTTTGTGTGTGTGTGAATGGTTAAAAGGGATGGCGCCGTATTGTGGCTGCTTCATCCATCCAGGTGGTGGATGACCCTTAATTTCTGTAAAGCATCTTTGAGTGTCTATGATAAAGCGCTATATAAATCTGATGGATTGATTGATTGATTGATGTACACACTCAGCACTTGGTCGGGGCTCCTTTTGGATTAATTACTGTATCAATGTGGCATGGCATGGAGGTGATCAGCCTGTGGCACTGCTGAGGTGTGATGAAGGTCCAGATTGCTTTGATAGTGATCTTCAGCTCGTCTGCATTGTTGGGTCTGGTGTCTCTCATCTTCCTCTTGACAATACTCCATAGATTCTCTATGGAGTTTAGGTCAGGAGAGTTTGCTGGCCAATCAAACACAGTGATGACATGGTCATTAAACCAGGTTTTGACACTTTTGGCAGTGTGGGGGGTACCAAGTCCTGCTGGAAAATGAAAGCATCTCCATAAAGCTTGTCAGCAGAGGGAAGCTTGAAGTGCTCTAAAATTTTCTGGTAGACCACTGCGCTGACTTTGGTCTTGATAAAACACAGTGGACCAACACCAGCAGATGGCATAGTTCCTCAAATCATCACTGACTCTGGAAACTTCACACTAAACCTCAAGCAACTTAGATTCTGTGCCTCTCCACTCTTTCTCCAGACTCTGGGACTTTGATTTCCAAATGAAATGCAAAATTTGCTTTTATCTGAACAGAGGTCATCTGCTGGTGTTTGTCCACTGTGTTTTATCAAGACCAAAGTCAGCACAGTCGTCTGCCAGGAAATTTAAGAACACTTCATGCTTCCCTCTGCTGACAAGCTTTATGGAGAACCTGATTTCATTTTCCAGTAGGACTTGGCACCCCCACAAACTGCCAAAAATATCAAAACCTGGTTTAATGACCATGGCATCACTGTGTTTGATTGGCCAGCAAATTCTCCTGAACTAAACCCCATAGATAATCCATGAAGTATTGTCAAGAGAAAGATGAGACACATCAGACCAAACAATGCAGACAAGCTGAAGGTCACTATCAAAGCAACCTGGGCCTTCATAACACCTCAGCAGAGCCACAGCCTGATCACCTCCATGCCACGCCACATTGATACAGTAATTAATCCAGAAGGAGCCCCAACCAAGTATTGAGTGTGCCCATGGACATACTTTTCAGTCAGCCAACATTTCTATTAAAAAACTATTTTTTAAAATTATTTTTTTGTAATATTCTTATTTTTTGAGAAACTGAATTTGGGGTTTTCATGGGCTGTAAGCGATAATCATGGAGATTAAAATAAATAAACACTTGAAATATATCACTCTCTGTGTAATGAATCTATATAATATATGGGTTTCACTTTCTGAAATGAGTGACAAAAAATATTGAACTTTTTCATGATATTCTAATTTTTTGAGATGTACCTGTAGAAGCTGATTTACTATGTTGTGCTTTTGGCATCAGGCAAATACGTATGAGTACCTTAAGTATTAGCTAAATGGTGTGCTTCGACAGTATGCAGTACTGTACTCCTCTTTTTCTTCTTCTTCTTTCGGCTACTCCCTTTAGGAGTCACCACAGCGGATCATCTGCCTCCATCTCTCCCTATCCCTTCCACCTACCTCTGTAACACCGACACTCTCCATGTCCTCCTTCACTACATCCATGAATCTTCTCTATGGTCTTCCTCTTTTCCTCCTGCCTGGCAACTGCATCTTCAACATCCTTTGTCCAATATATCCACTATCCCTCCTCTGCACATGTCCAAACCATCTCGGCCTTGACTCTTACTTTGTCTCAGAACTGCTCAACCTGAGCTGTCCCTCTGATATACTCATCCTGTCCCTTCTAGTCACTCCTAGTGAGAATTTTAGCATCTTCAAGTCTGTGACCTCCATCTCCAGCTCCAAACCATACATCATAGCAGGTCTCACTACTATCCTGTAAATCTTCTCTTTCGCTCTAGCTGCTATCTTTCTATCACAAATCACCCCTGACACTTTTCTCCACCCACTCCACCCTGCCTGCACTCTCTTCTTCACCTCTATTGTGCATTTTCCATTACTTTGAATGGTTGAACCCTGGCATTTAAACTCATCTACTTTCACTACCTCTACTCCTTCCATCTTCACCTTTGCACCTGCCTCCCTCTCATTCACAGTCATGTATTCTGTCTTGCTTCGACTGACTTTCATTCCTCTTCTCTCCACAGCATACCTCCACCTCTCCGGGTTCTCTTCCATCTGCTCCTTACTCTCACTGCAGATCACAATGTCATCTGCAAACATCATGGTCCACGGAGGCTCCTGCCTGACCTCATCTGTCAACCTCTCCATCACCATAGCAAACAAGGAGAGGCTCAGAGCTGATCCCTGATGTAATCCCCCTCTCACCTTGAATCCATCTGCCACTCCTACAGCACACCTCACCACTGTCTCACTGTCCTCAAACATGTCCTGCATCACCCTTATGTAGCGTGGAACCCTTTTGGTTCCAATCCATAAAATCATTCTTTGCTGAAGAAAATTGTTTCAACTCAAAAGTCTGGTCATGAACTGCTTCTATCACCCAAGAACCAGAGCTGTAACACTATCCATCGGCTATAAAGTGGAAGTTAATCCCTTGTCCAGGACTTAGTTATTCTCTCTTTTCTGCTCTCTGGCAAAGGAATGCCCCAAATGACAGATTTACAGTTGATATAATCCAGACTTGGGAGTCAAGATTCCTCATTTACCAACCAGACAGTTTTACCGTGCCATCTGGTGGATGACACAGGAATATTTAATAATTTTTTTTCTCTCTGAAATGGAATCTCTGCAGTTGTGAACAATAAATTAATTCATATTCTTTCTCTCAAGACAGTATCCGCTACTAAAGACATGATTGAACTCTGGAATGGACAACTGTGGTTTCAAAAGCTTTTATTGATATGATTTGATATGTGTTGCTTTATTTTAGAAAGAAATTAATTTTTGCATGCTTACTATCACAAATTAATTACAGTTACAATGTTGAGACATTGTATGTTCCCTTATTATTGAGTAGAATATCTTAGTCACTAAAGTTTAAGGAATTTATGCTTTATTCAGCAACATATGTGTCTTAAGGTGGGTGTCACTTCTCATATCGAATGTCTCTCTCCCTCCTCTTTCTGCTTGGAGACCCACAAAGCCCTGAACTTTGAAATGACCAATGGCCCTTCAAGCGCCCTTGCATTTCCTTTTTTAGGTCGAGTTTATGACTTCTGCTGGAAAAAGAAGCAATGTAATTGGTTCAGCTCAGTTTCATGAAAGTCAGTGAAATTCTGCCATACCCGGAAAAAAAAATCTTCTCTTTGTTTCAGTTTTGGGGCATTGGTCAAGCTGTAAGAAGCAGACTTCTCTGCTTTACCTTTTTTTTTTTTCTATCTTCCAAGTAGGCCCAGGGCCTCCAGTGCTCTGTGAAAATTCTTTTTTTCTTTTCTTTGAAGTTCACTTTTTCTTATTTTAATCTTTTTCTTTAAATTACCGTGTAAGAAGATTTTGTTTGTTTGTTTTTTAAGCTTAAACCAATTAATTCCAGCCACAATACATCGGAAGAAACAGATCGGTGGCTTGTTCTGGTCTCGATTTGATTTTCTGATGGGACTTTGTACAATAAACAAACTCTTTCTTCAGTGTATAAGAGAAGACCACAGGCAGCCTGCTGAAGAACCAGCCCCTTTGTGATCTCGGGAGTAGGCCATAACCGTGGTAAAGAGCCTCTCTTCCAGTCTTCCAACAGAACCCATGATCCAGTTGAAACAGAATCCAATGGACCGCCTGCTACCCACTGGTACACAATGACTCTGCTTGGCTGACAGTCTGTTGTTTAATTTAACACTTTAAGTGTGTGAATTTGCGTGCCCCTAGTGGCAGAGCACAGCACTGCACCTGTTGACTCACTCTGACATGATCGCCTGCATAGGGGATTTGTACTGATTTGCCAGTTTCAAAATATGGCAGACATCCATTGGAGGACTCAATGGATGACACGTAATACACCAAAGAAGAAGAACTCCTCATTTCCTTTTCCTGTTTTTTAGCATTTTAGCCCAGAAAGCTAATATGGCCATGACCGGTCACCGTCACTTTCTCCGCTTTGTACGTGGAAAATAGCCACGGGATACAAGCGAAATTTATGTGGGATAATCATAAGACTTTGTAGATGTAGTAGAGACTTTAAATGACCGACAGAACACAAAATACGGACCATGATGGGTGAAAATGCAACTACCCTGTCAGCCAGCCAGCCCCCCTTTGTCAAAAGTAAGTGAGAAATTTCTGGGGGTTTTTTTAATATTGTACTGATTTCTTGTTCATATACTTTGAAGATAAGATGATGAGGTACCTCTGTACAAAAAACAGTGTCAGAAGACTGAATCATTCTTTGTGTAAATACGTCCAAAGTCCAGTTTTGTCTGAGTTATGGAATTTAAAGAGGTGCCACGACATTATGCAAATTAGATGCGTAAATTTATTCCTATCTGAAACTTTGGATCGTATTTTACATCTTTCTAATTGACAGTAAGCCATTATCTTGTAACAATATGTGATTAATAATTATGATCAGGTATAAAAATTATTTAATTTTTAATAATGTATTGGGACCTGAGATGAACTCTGGGTCCATACACACAGAAAAAGTTAATAAACACTCGTGGAGCACCAGCTTCTCTCTAAGGAGCAATTTTAATCTTTAAATTTACTTTATACCTGTTTAATCACTCAATAAATTAATTAACAATCAGTCTCAAAATTTTAGTGAATTCGATACTGGGGACTTTAAACCAGACTCAGAATGAAAAATTCCCAACAACTTCTCTCATTTTCATATATTTATTAAATGAAATGATGATTAACAGACATTGCAGTGATTTTGGTAACCATTAAATTAAACTTGTAAATGATAGATTAACACTGTGAACGTTTGCAGAACCAGGGTTAAAATGTAAGCTGAATTTAGATCAGTTTGAAGTTAACAGATCATGGAAAACATAACGTAAATTTATGGGGAAAATTAAACTAATTATATAGAAAATTCTGGATTACTCTTAAGAAAATGAAAACGGAATTTTAATAAAAGAAGGGTTATGTTAATTGCTCTTTAAATTTGCATCTGATTAGATATTAAATTTATTCTCAAATCTCAGACGTTTAATTCAGCAGATGGATAAAGAATATGCAGCTCACATGATTCCTTGTTGAAGCTGAAGTTGAAGAGTTCTTTCGTCGTCCTCGTGAAGCTTTCGATGTAAATAAGTGTCAACCGAATATTTGACCCACAAATATTCGGCAGTACGGCAACTTTTCCAGTCTATTGTCACAAGATGAGGCTTTGTCATATGTTTGTTCACAAGGGCTGAGGTACAGCGTGATGGCGTCTTCTTTCTCGTGGCATGTCGAATTCCTCAGCTGCGTAATGGCGCTGCGTCGCCTCCTTCTTCACTGGCAAGCGGCTTTCCCAGGGAATTCAAGAATAATTACAATATCTAATCCAATAGCAAAGTTAAAAGACTTCTATGCCTTTGTGGAGATGAAATGAACTTCTAGTGTGTAAGTTGGTCAAAAAGGAATTAATAAAGTGAAGATTAAAAATGGCGAGTTTAAAAAAAAGTTTAACAGGAAAAAGTTATAAAAATAAACGTTTAGAAATGGAGTTTGACTCCAAGTTTAGAATTTGAGCTCAAGAAAGGAAAAAAGATTAATTCCTAGGCGTTTAAAGAAACACATGGGAGAAAGGTCCTTTGTTCTCCAGTGGTGCTGTGCCGTCATCTGGTGTGAAGACAAGACAAAGGAAGAAGTGGCGAAAGAGCAGAGCCGAAAGAAGAAGAAGCGAGAGGTCTCCCTCCTTCTATAACTTCAGTCGAGTTTTCGCAGGCCTCCGAGATTGACAAGAGCTCAGCCAATAGGCTTCCTTCGTGGGTGGGCTTTAAGAACTTCAGTCCAACAAACAAACAGGCTTTTGTCTGTAACAACCACAACACACTGGAAGAGCTGTTGTCAAGCAGAGATTGGCCGCTGTCGGTCACATGATTTGAGAAACTTTTTGGCAAATCTTATACACACATTTTAATACTGGAATATTCCTCTATACACTTATGTATAACATCTAAGCTAGCCTTAGTGATTCATGCAACTTATAGCTAGTGCTTTTAAATTAATATGCCAGAATAAACATTCATTTCAACATTTTAGCATGCACACATTTAAAATCAAGGATTAATATACAGTATTTCAAACCCATTATTGACTGTCCACATCAAACATCAAGAGTCCACCTGCTTTTCCATGGCGTCCTGAAAAAGAGAATGTTGAAAATTGAGTCTTTTAACAATGATATGATTAAAAGATTCACTGGTTAAGTCCAGCATGTCCCAGAGTTGCCAGTAGAGGGCAATGTTGAGCTGTGGATATTTTGTAGGCCATATGAGGTACTCCACAGAGGTCTGTTCTTTGTCTCCAAGTTTTATTGGGCCCTAAAAGTTCAAGCGGAAATGCATTAGAAAGGATTCCTGAGACTGGTTTAACAAAGGAATGTTAGTTCAGTTGTGGTCCTGGGATGAAAGAGCAATTCTTTGGCTGTCCTTTTCCTGAGTGAAACAATGTCTTTAAGCTGAAGAATAATTTTTATTGATGAGCCAAAGTGAGATGATGCTGCAATCTCTTACCACTTTCAAGTTATAGCCTTGGAAATCTGAACTATTTTATTGACTAAATATTTACCACTCTTGACCACTAGGGGTTATGTCGCAGATTGGCAACATACACACTCATAGGGTTAACTTAATTCTTCAGAATATTCCTGGCATAAGTTCTTTAAACTTACTTTCATGCAACTCCTATCAGAATTTAAAAATGCATTTTGTCCTTTCATTAATTTACTTTCTTTATCAGAGTAACACCAATTTTCCATTTTTATAGATGGCTTACTCATCATTTTCTTCATAAAATTGCATCCACTTTTCTTAACCAATGCTATTTTATGGTTTTCCAATTTCCAGGGTATTGCAAAGTTAAACTAGGGTTCTCTGGTTCTACAAATGTTTGATTCACATGTGATGCTCAGTAATTCAACAACAGTCTATGATGCCCATAATACATGTTGAATTCTCTGTTTTCAAGTTATCCAAATATGTAAACCTATTCTGACATTTCTTATTAAACTACTGAAAGACATATGGGAGCTATTGTTTGATTTCATGTCCATCTTCTTGATTACCAGCAGACAAGAACTCACAAGGGTTTTTTTTAGACTGATTCATAAATGGCACAAATAAAGAATTGTAAATAAAATTGTCCTTTTGGACGTTCACTAAATCGTAACATCATTTCTTGGGATTTTCTTTCAAAAACATCATCTTGTTCACAAATTCTCATAACTCTCTGGAACTGCCCAGATGAAACATTCTCTTTTAGCCAATAAGGATGGAAAGCACTGGCATGTAAAATGGTGTTCCTGTCAGTTGGTTTTCTATGTACAGAGGTATGGGGAAATCCTTGACTGTCTTTAGAAATAGTCAGGTCAAGAAAATTAATGCACTCTTTACTATGTTCCAAAGACAGTTTGATGTTTGGATTAATGTTATTCAGAAAACTATGGAATTGTTTCAACTCTGCTTCTGATCCAGATCAAACAAATATTGTCAATGTAGCACCCCAACCAAACTATGTACTTCAGAAAGACATTCTTTTCTTGGTTTTAGACAAAGTCTTCTTCCCATTTACCCAAAAAACAGACCTGGATATGAAGGGCTATAACATGCCGCCATAGCATACCCTTTTATTTGTTTAAAAATCTTATCCTTAAAGCCAAATATGTTGTTAATCAAAGTCCATTCTTTTAATGACAATAAGAAATCAGTGGGCGGCATTTCAGACACAGGTCGTGCCTTCAAGAAATGTGCAAGTGCTGCAAGGCCCTGTTTGTGCTCAGTATTTGTATATAATGCTTCCACATCCATTGTGACGAGAAAAGTTTCACAGTCTACATTTTGTAGCTCTTTAATCTTGTTCAAAACATGAGTCGTGTTTTACACATAGGCAGGAAGTGAAAGTAGAAATGGCTTAATAAAATAGTCAATATATTTAGACACTGGTTCTGTGAGGCTATCATTCCCTGAATCTACAGGTCTACCTGGAGGATTTTCAAGACATTTATGGATCTTTGGTAGCATATAAAATGACACTATTCTTGGATTCTCATTCTACAAAAACTTAAATTCAAGTTCAGCGATCCAACCATTGTCTTTTACATCACATAACATTTTCCTCTTTCCATGACTCAGTTGGATTATGAGTCAGAGGTTTGTAGAACTCTGTTATTTAACTGATGGAAAGCCTCTGTCACATAGGGTATCTCACAAAAGTGAGTACACCCCTCACATTTTTGTAAATATTTTGTTGTGTTGTTTCATGGGACAACACTGAAGATATGACACTTTGATACAATGTAAAGTAGTCAGTGGACAGCTTGTATAGCAGTGTAAATTTGCTGTCCCCTCAAAATAACTCAACACACAGCCATTACTAGCTAAACCGCTGGGAACAAAAGTGAGTACAACCCTAAGTGAAAATGTCCAAATTATGCCCAATTAGCCATTTTCTCTCCCCAGTGTCATATGACTCATTACTGTTAGAAGGTCTCAGGTGTGAATGGGGAGCTGGTGTGTTAAATTTGGTGTTGTTGCTCTCACACTCTTTCATACTGGTCACTGGAAGTTCAACATGGCCCCTCATGGCAAAGAACTCTCTGAGGATCTGAAAACAAGAATTGTTGCTTTCCATAGAGATGGCCTAGGCTATAAGAAGATTGACAACACCCTGAAACTGAGCTGCAGGACAGTGGCCAAGACCATACAGCGGTTTAACAGGACAGGTTCTACTCAGAACAGGACTCACCATGGTCGACCAAAGAAGTTGAGTGCATGTGCTCAACGTCATATCCAGAGGTTGTCTTTTGAAAATAGGCGTACAAGTGCTGCCAGCATTGCTGCAGAGTTTGAAGGGGTGCGGGGTCAGCCTGTCAGTGCTCAGACCATATGCCACACACTGCATCAAATTGGTCTGCGTGGCTGTCGTCCCAGAAGGAAGCCCCTTTTAAAGATGATGCACAAGAAAGCCCGCAAACAGTTTGCAGAAGACAAGCAGACTAAGGACATGGATTACTGGAACTATGTCCTGTGGCTTGATGAGATCAAGATAAACTTATTTGGTTCAGATGATGTCGAGCATGTGTGGTGGCAACCAGGTGAGGAGTACAAAGACAAGTGTGTCTTGCCTACAGTCAAGCATGGTGGGAGTGTCATGGTTTGGGGCTGCATGAGTGCTGCCAGCACTGGAGAGCTGCAGTTCATTGACTGAACCATGAATGCCAACATGTACTGTGACATACTGAAGCAGAGCATCATCCCCTCCCTTCGGAAACTGGGCCCCAGGGCAGTATTCCAACACAATGACCCCAAACACACTTCCAAGATGACCACTGCCTTGCTAAAGAAACTGAGGGTAAAGGTGATGGACTGGTCTCCAGACCTAAACCCTATTGAGCATCTGTGGGGCATCCTCAAACAGAAGGTGGAGGAGCGCAAGGTCTCTAACATCCACCAGCTCTGTGATGTCGTCATGGAGGAGTGGAAGAGGATTCCAGTGGCAACCTGTGAAGCTCTAGTGAACTCCATGCCCAAGAGAGTTAAGGCAGTGCTGGAAAATAATGGTGGCCACAAAAAATATTGACACTTTTGGCACAACATGGGCATTTTCACTTAGGGGTGTACTAACTTTTGTTCCCAGCGGTTTAGACATTTATGGTTGTGTGTTGAGTTAGTTTGAGGGGACAGCAGATTTACACTGTTATACAAGCTTAACACTGACTACTTTACATTGTATCAAAGTGTCATATTTTCAATGTTGTCCCATGAAAAGATATAATAAAATATTTACAAAAATGTGAGGGGTGTACTCACTTTTGTGAGATACTGTACATGTCCTTGCCCTAAATAACTATAGCACCCCCCTTGTCTGGATTTTTAATCACAATGTCACCATCTTTTGATAGTGCTTCCAAAGCACTTTTTTCTTTGAGGGAAAGGTTGCATTGTTTCAGTGCCTTTTTGTTCTTAAATAATTTATCAATGTCAAAATTAACTTTTTCACATATGTATTTAATGCAGCACTTTGAAGCAATGGGCAAAATGTAGCTTTGGGTTTACGTAAAAAGCAGTCTTTGGGAAAAGGAGGCAGTCTGACCTGTGTGCATGTGAGCAAGTAGATCAGGGGTCACCAACCTTTTTGAAACCAAGAGCTACTTCATGGGTATCGAGTCATGTGAAGGGCACCAGCTTGACACACTCCTCTAAAATAACAAATTGTATATATATATATATATATATATACATATATATATATATATATATATATATATATATAAATAATTATCAATAATTTAGAGTGGGTAACAGACAAGATCAATATTCAACACTTTATTTTTATTAATCTCAGCAATTGTTCAGATGATCACTTCTACATTTCATTAAAAAAAATGTCCAGTTTTCACCAGTCCCTTTTAACCATAAAAAACTAAACCCTTTTAATTCATGAACTATGTTGAACCATGTTTGAAAAAGTTATGCAACATTTAAGAAAAATCAACTTTCATATTAAATAAATCTTATCACATTTTTAACTGAACAAATCTGCTGCAATTCTGCTCAAAATCTGTTACATTTAATAAACACTTTTGTGTGTTCTTCTTCACTGGAATTATATCCATACAGTTCTTGCCAAGAATCATGCTGGAGTAATAACAGCGCTTGTAGAAGAGCTTGGAATAACGAGGCGATGCGACTTATAAACCAAAGTTTATTATCAGCTTCGCTCCTCTAACAAGTCTCATCTAGTGCAGCAGCAGAAGAAGTAAGAGAGCGAACACATTCGGCTCTGTGTACTTATACTCACACACAACAAAAGACATGCATATCAAAGCTGACATCCCCCATTACTTAATCCCCTCCTTTGTCTCCATACCCCTCCACCTGGCCCTGGGAGGTCAGGGCGACCTATCTGGTCTCCACCGCAGCGCGTCGGATGCTCTTTGATCTTCACTGGCGGTTGAGACCCTTTGTCCTGTTCTGAGGTGTGAAGTCGCTTTACATATGTAGTCACCAAACATTCTCACATGCTTATACATATGTAGGTTATGGGATATATGATTAATATAGACCACAGCCCCCCCCCCAAACGACTAAGAAAAGGACAATAGAAAAATTCACAGTTTAAGATAATTATTATGACATACTAACTGCTACACCTCTTGACAAAGAAGAAACTTTCCAGCAGCTATGCTCCTGTGGAGAATTCAGTGGTAATCATAACAGCATAGTAATATCACAAATCAGTCCTAAACTGTTACAGCACAATTAGTGAACAACTTTTGAGTAGTTTGCATCAGTCCCTGTGCCGTCTGGGCTTAAATCTTCTTCCGAATCTGCTGTGGGTCCGTTCGGGCGTCCTGGTGGGACCTTCCTGTAAGGAATCTGCAGCTTGGGAAGGAGAGTGATTATTTGTTCCCTGCAGGGGGGCTGAGTCTTTTCTCTTGGGGGGTCTACCCCGCCGAGGTGCTCTCGCCAACCGTGCAGGCTCGTCTCTCAACAAGAAGGCAGGTTTAAGTCTGTCAATACTGACTGTTTCTTTTCTGTCCCCAAAATCAAGCACAAAATGCTTATCACCAGGTTCCAGCACTCTGAATGGCCCATTGTATGGTGGGCGGAAGGTTGGTTTTAAAGCTTCATGCCTAACAAAAACGAATTCAGCGTTTTTTAAAGCTTGGGAGACAAAAACCCGTGGAAAAGAGTGATGTGCTGGCCCGGGAAGAGAGTCCGGTCCGTTGCTGCCTAAAAACCTCGGGGCTGGAAGATGCCCTGGTTCTAGGTTCTCTGGCAAAAATTCACCTGGGAGCCTGAGAGCTTGTGCAAAAACTAATTCTGCTGGGGAGGCGTCTAGATCCTCTTTAGGTGCAGCACGCAACCCCAATAAAACCCAAGGAAGTTTATTTACCCAATTTGTATCCGTTAGTGAGGCTCTGAGGGCGGCCTTTAAAGACCTGTGAAAACGCTCGCATAACCCATTAGCCTGAGGGTGATAAGCGGTGGTGCGGTGAATTGTTGCTCCTAAGCTGCTGGCCATGGCTGACCAAAGCTCCGAGACAAATTGAGGCCCCCTATCGGACGTGATGTCCGATGGGACGCCGAAACGTGCCACCCACTTTGTCAAAAAAACGCGAGCGACTTCCTCCGCTGTGGTTGACGCCAGAGGGACCGCCTCCGGCCAGCGCGTAGTACGGTCTATCATTGTTAACAGATGTGTGAAACCTTGGGAGGAAGGTAGTGGTCCCACGAGGTCGACATGAACGTGGTCGAACCTTCTAGCAGGGATCCGAAAAGGCTCTAGAGGGGCTTTTGTGTGTTTGTGTATTTTGGCGCGCTGACAAGAAATGCAAGTCTTTGCCCATTCTTTTACGTTTTTGCGCAGACCAGGCCACACAAACTTTTCGGCAACCATTTTAACCGAAGCGCGCACACCTGGGTGCGCGAGGGAGTGAATTGAGTCGAAAATACGGCGGCGCCACGCAGCTGGGACTACCGGGCGAGGTCGGCCGGTTGAGATGTCGCATATTAGGGGGGGCAAACCGTCGCGTAAACCCCTTTCCTCCAGCCTTAACCCTATTGGTCCAGACAGGAGTGCGCGCACGTCCGCGTCACTACTTTGCTCCTCCGCCATGGCTGCATAATCTATCCCTACGTGGATTGGGGCTGCGTATGTGTCGCGTTGGCAAAGAGTTCTGCGGCTGAGGCAGTATAATCTGTCTCCTCGCGCTCTGGCGATGTCACAGCGCGAGAGAGGAAGTCTGCTACCACGTTAAGTTTGCTTGCCACATGTCGAATGTCTGTGGTGAACTCTGAAATCGCAGCTAGCTGTCTTTGTTGCCTGCCTGACCAATGTTCAGAGATTTTAGCCATTGCAAAGGTGAGCGGTTTGTGGTCTACAAAAGCCGTGAAACGCCGCCCCTCCAACCAGAACTGGAAGTGGCGGATGGATAAATGAAGCGCTAGAAGCTCCCTGTCAAAGGTGCTGTATTTACGCTCAGTTTGGTTTAGCGATTTGCTGAAAAATGCCAAAGGTTGCCAGGTTCCACCGACGTGTTGTTCTACAACCGCCCCTATGGCCAGGTCTGAAGCGTCTGTGGTTAGCGCAATGTGGGCCAAGGGATCAGGGTGAACCAACAAAGTGGCATTAGCTAGGGCACTTTTTACTTCCGCGAAGGCGTGTTCGTGCTCCGGGGTCCATTCGACCGCGTTGGAAGGTTTTTGTTTTCTGAGCGCGTCATATAGGGGCTGCATGAGCCGAGCTGCGCGGGGGAGGAAACGGTTGTAAAAATTAACCATTCCCAAAAATTCTTGCAGCGATTTGACCGTTTGTGGCCGTGGGAAACTTTTTACTGCGTGAACTTTGTCTGGCAGTGGGACTGCCCCCTTCGGTGAAACTCTGTGTCCCAAAAAATCAATTTGTGACACGCCGAATTTGCATTTGGCTGGATTGATTATTAACCCGTGCTCTTCTAGTCTCTGAAAAACCATAGTGAGATGCTGTTCGTGTTCTTCTTCAGACGAGCTGGCTACCAGCATATCGTCGAGGTAGACGAACACGAACGGGAGGTCGTGTAATACTACGTCCATCATCCGCTGAAAGGTTTGAGCAGCGCCTTTGAGGCCAAAAGGCATCCGCAAAAATTCAAAAAGACCGAAGGGGGTTATTACAGCTGTTTTAGGAATGTCTTCCACTCTAACGGGGACTTGATGATAGCCGCGGACCAGGTCTATTTTTGAAAAAATGCACGCACCCGCCAGATGTAGTGAAAAATCTTGGATGTGAGGAATAGGGTAGCGGTCATGCGCTGTTGCATTGTTTAATCTGCGGTAATCGCCGCACGGTCTCCAAGAACCGTCGGATTTCGGGACCATGTGAAGCGGTGACGCCCAGGGGCTTTTTGAGCGCCTGATAATGCCTAGTTTTTCAAGGGTAGTAAACTCGTCCCGAGCTATGGCAAGCTTGGTCGCATCTAAACGCTGAGCTTTGGTGAATACGGGTGAACCCATTGTGGGAATAAAGTGTTCGACCCCGTGCTTAGCCACTGTAGCTGAGAATTTGGGAATTGTGAGTGCTGGTGAGGAGTTGATCAAACTTACCTCCTGCTGTAGTGACGCTGGCCTGCACGGGTGGTGGAGAAACTCGAGCTGAGCAGGGAATAGAAGCAAAGGACAATGCATTAACCAAGCGTCTGTTCGCTAGATCGACTAATAACCCATGTGCACACAAAAAATCTGCGCCCAACAAGTTAAAACCCACCGCCGCTACAACAAATGTCCATCTGTAGTTGCGGCCATGGATGCGGAGGGGCAGGTTCCTTTCTCCAAAAGTGTCGATGATGGAGCCGTTGGCTGCCACCGCTCCATTGCCCCGGGGGCCCATGGCCCGGTCTGCTTGGGAGGGCATGATAAAACTCAGTTGAGCTCCCGTGTCAATGAGGAACTGCTTGCCAGTGTGTCAGTCCGTCACATATAGAAGCTTGCTTTTTTCGCCGAGAACTACCGCTGTTAACGGTTCTCGGCTTTGGCGTTTTCCCGAAATCGTGAATTTGCAGGGGGGAAGGCATTTGTAAGCCTTCTCGGCGAAGCGGTGGTGGTAATAACAGATGTCGCTCCATCTGTTACGTCTTGGCCGTGTCGCTGCCATGGCGGGCGGATTCTGCTCAGTGGTTTGTGGCTCCCCGTGGCTCCGGACATCGGCGTTGAGGTCTGCGGATGCTGCTGTGGGTGTCTGTTCCCTGCAGGCATTGACGAGTTGCTGCGCTTCGCGAGCCAGCTTGCGGAAGTCTTGCTGGGTGCTGCATCGCATGTTGGCAAGTGTCCCTCTCATGTGTGGCGGCAGCGTACTGAGGAATATAAATTGGAAGAGGAAGTTGTCATCGTCCTCTTCTTTGAGCTGCAGCAAGTCCTCCATGAGGGCCTTGGGTCTGCATCCTCTGTGGCCGTAGACCACCAGGATCCTCTCGGCTCTCTCCTCAGCAGAGGGGACGAAATTCGCCACGATGGTCGCTTTCAGTTCTCTATATTTGTCCTGGGCCGGCGGCCGCTGGATTATGCTCCGCGCACATCTCGAAGTGGCAGCGTCGAGTTTGGCGATGATGTGATAAAACTTTGTATTGTCAGTCGTTATGCCCGCAAGTGCAAACTGGGCTTCAGCTTGCTGAAACCACGAGGTCGGGTCTTCCTGCCAGAAGTCCGGCAGCTTGACGGTGACGGCGTTTGTGTGGGCCGTCCCTGATGTGTCCGCAGGGTGAGAGTGCCTTCCTTCGGCTCTCGCAGCGGCGCTGGTGCTCGGTTGAGCCCTCTCTGTCACTTCTGCCGTGGGGGAACGTCGTCCATCTGTTCCCCTGTCTGCATGGGCGCCAGCGTCTGCCTGGGTCGCCACAGATGAGTCGATCGCGGGGGAACGCCTCTGGTCCATCCTCGCGTCAGGGTCACCAGTGTAGAAGAGCTTGGAATAACGAGGCGATGCGACTTATAAACCAAAGTTTATTATCAGCTTCGCTCCTCTAACAAGTCTCATCTAGTGCAGCAGCAGAAGAAGTAAGAGAGCGAACACATTCGGCTCTGTGTACTTATACTCACACACAACAAAAGACATGCATATCAAAGCTGACATCCCCCATTACTTAATCCCCTCCTTTGTCTCCGTACCCCTCCACCTGGCCTGGCTGTATTAATGGCACCTGTTTGAACTCATTATCAGTATAAAAGACACCTGTCCACAACCTCAAACAGTCAGACTCCAAACTCCACTATGGCCAAGACCAAAGAGCTGTCAAAGGACACCAGAAACAAAATTGTAGACCTGCACCAGGCTGGGAAGACTGAATCTGCAATAGGTAAGCAGCTTGGTGTGAAGAAATCAACTGTGGGAGCAATTATTAGAAAATGGAAGACATACAAGACCACTGATAATCTCCCTCGATCTGGGGCTCCACGCAAGATCTCACCCTGTGGGGTCAAAATTATCACGAGAATGGTGAGCAAAAATTCCCAGAACCACATGGGGGGACCTAGTGAATGACCTGCAGACAGCTGGGACCAAAGTAACAAAGGCTACATCAGAAACACACTACGCCGCCAGGGACTCAAATCCTGCAGTGCCAGACGTGTCCCCCTGCTTAAGCCAGTACATGTCCAGGCCCATCTGAAGTTTGCTAGAGAGCATTTGAATGATCCAGAAGAGGATTGGGAGAATGTCATATGGTCAGATGAAACCAAAATAGAACTTTTTGGTAAAAACTCAACTTGTCATGTTTGGAGGAGAAAGAGCACCATACCTACTGTGAAGCATGGGAGTGGAAACATCATACTTCGGGGCTGTTTTTCTGCAAAGGGACCAGGACGACTGATCCTTGTAAAGGAAAGAATGAATGGGGCCATGTATCGTGAAATTTTGAGTGAAAACCTCCTTCCACCAGCAAGGACATTGAAGATGAAACGTGGCTGGGTCTTTCAGCATGACAATGATCCCAAACACTTCACCCGGGCAACGAAGGAGTGGCTTCATAAGAAGCATTTCAAGGCCCTGGAGTGGACTAGCCAGTCTCCAGATCTCAACCCCACAGAAAATCTTTGGAGAGAGTTGAAAGTCTGTGTTGCCCAGCGACAGCCCCAAAACATCACTGCTCTAGAGGAGATCTGCATGGAGGAATGGGCCAAAATACCAGCAACAGTGTGTGAAAACTTACAGAAAACGTTTGACCTGTTATTGCCAACAAAGGGTATATAACAAAGTGTTGAGATTAACTTTTGTTATTGACCAAATACTTGTTTTACTGAGGAATTTACCAATTAATTCATTAAAAATCCTTCAGTGTGATTTTCTGGATTTTTTTTTTCTTATTTTGTCTCTCATAGTTGAGGTATACCTATGATGAAAATTGGAGACCTCTCATCTTTTAAGTGGGAGAACTTGCACAATTGGTGGCTGACTAAATACCTTTTTACCCCACTGTATATGGTTGACTCCTTTTTAGGGACATATCCCAGAAGCCCCATAAAACTCTCCAGGCTGCCCCCTCTTCACATACCAAAACCTAAAAATTATCTGCAGCTCAACAGTACCTCCTAGTGGACATCTACAGAATATATTTCATTACTTGTGCAATCTGGAACTTTATTTCTGATTGAACATTAACTCTTTTTCAAGTTTACATTCCTCAGGAATTCTAAGGACACTGTGAAGACGATCTCTTTTGTGTTGGACAATAAGGGTTTGCAATAATTCATTAATCCTTGATTTAAATGTAGATTTAGATTTATTTTTCCTCATGGTCGATGAAGGAGAAATACAGAGGCAGAGTACTAAGTCTGACCATCCATACTCCTGAATCAAACATGCATTGCTCAAGGTTTATAAAGCTGTTTTTAATCAATGGGAAAATGGAAGATGGAGATTAATGTCCTGCAAGATGTACAGTCTTGTCCTTGAGAGTCGTGAAGCATAGTCCTTATCTTCTTTACTCACAGGAAATACACTCTCGGTCACACAGAACTGAACATGACTAATTGAAAAGATCTGCAGTCATTTAGAAAAATATCTGAACATTCTCACCACAGTGAATGAATGAATGAATTTATTTCGGATAATACAGTACAGGTTAAAGAAACTGTATAATATAACAACAAGGTCAAATTAGACAAAGACTCCTTCTACTAAACAATTCCACGTGAGTTATCCGAAATGGGTGATGGCTGAAGCCGCAGCTTATATTGCGATGTAATTGCAATTGTAAATGTAATTGCAATTGTAAATTGTAATTGTAATTAAATGTAATTGCATGTCTTAGGAATGTTTGTTTTTACATAAATTTTATTCAAATGAATGTTAAACTTAGTAACAGTAAAAATGCATAGTCACTGAATATTAGTCTTGAATCACTGAAGCTAGTTAGATTTAGAAGCTAGGAAGATGGTGGCGCACATGGATGCAGCGGCCCCTCTTGGCATCAGCGAGTGTGAGAGGTTTGAGTGTTTTGATCATCCCAGACGTACATTCTGTAAAACTTACAACCGTGAGACCTTATTAAACATCAAGGTACTGCACGCTGCAAGAATCGCGGCGCTCGGTTGTGACTTGGACATTCTACGCCAGCATGGAATTCTGTTGGCGTTTACGCTGGAAGCTACCCGAGAAAGGAGGAGGTGTAAGCGGAGCGAACGTAAGCAAAAGCAAGGAAAAAGGGCCGGGATTCATGCTAGGCTAAAGGATAACCCCTCCAGACCAGCAGTACCGTCGCTCCTTCTCTCTAATGTCCGCTCCCTCGACAACAAGCTGGACAAGCTATGTCTGCTGAGAGAAACCCGGAGAGAGTGGAAGGACTGCTGTGAGCTTGCGTTCATGGAGACGTGGCTCCACGACAACATCCCTGATGAGGCCATTCAACTGGAAGGTACGACAGCGTTCCAGGCGGACAGAGAAACTGCGAGCTCCGGTAAGAGCCGTGGGGGGGCCTATGCATCTATGTTAACAAGAACTGGTGCGTTAACGCCACATAGTATCTAAACACTGCTCTCTGTTGGCAGAGTTCCTTATTGTAAATTGTCGGCCATTTTATCTGCCGAGGGAATTCAGCAATGTGTTTGTAGCTGCTGTTTACATAGCGCCGAGCGCTAACGCTAAAGCTAATGCTAAAGCTAATGCTAAAGAGGTACTCGGAGAGCTGCCCGATGCTATTAGTGAAATCCAAACTTCACACCCGGACAGTTTTGTGGTGGTTGCGGGGGATTTTAACCACACCAGTTTAAAGACTGTGCTCCCCAAGTTTAAACAATGTGTAGGCTTTAAGACCAGAGGAGAGAATATGTTGGACTTGGTGTACACAAACACAGATGCTTATAAGGCAACACCTCGCCCCCACCTCGGCCTTTCTGGCCACATATCCGTGATGCTGGTGCTTGCCTACAAACCTTTACTGAAGCGCAGCAGGCCAGTAGTGAAACAAAATCAGAATTTGGCCAGAGAGTGCAACCTCAGCACTGAAAGACTGTTTTCTGCACACAGACTGGGAGGTCTTCAAAATAGCAGCCTCCCAGGAAGACAAGACAGATGTGGAGGAGTATGCTGAAACGGTTTCTAGCTACATTGCGAAGTGCACAGAGGATGTCACTATAGTGAAGACCATCACTGCACGGGGCAACCATAAGCCCTGGATGACTGCAGAGGTGCGCTCACTGCTCACAGCTGTCATGACCCGAGCACTATGCCTTTGTGCTCGGGTTATTCTTGTCAGGGTTTGACAGCGGCATTATTATTCTAGCTCTCCGAGCTCTTATTGTGACAGTGCTCGGGGAGGCTTCCGCTGAGCTGTCAAACCCTCAACAGCTGTGCTGCATTTGTGGTCGTTAGCGCTCAGGCTACTTTAACCCGCGCTGGCGGCCGCATCGGCGCAGCAGTGTCTGTTAACTCTCCGTCACGCTACGGATGCTTAGCATTTATTCCTACCATGTCTGCTTGGTTTGACCGTCGTGCCCCTGGACTAGTAAGTGTGCTGTTTAGCCTTACCCCTCCCGGTGTGTATCGATCTTTGTGAGTCTCTGCCTTAGCAGCCGGTGTAATTATTATCACCAACCTCGTCTGTCTGTACTTGACTGTCTCCTCCTCTGGACCTGTAGTGTGCTGTTTAGCCCTATGCCTCCCATTGTGAGTAGACTCTTGTGTCATTGTCTCAGCAGCTTGTGTTGTCACTATTTTCACCGTTAATAAAACTCTCACTAAACTCTCTGGTGACTGTGTGGCGTCTTATGGTGGCTCACGAGAGCCACCCGTGACAGTACACTGCTGCCAAAACGGCGTTTACGGTGACGCCAACCCGAGACGCAATTCACCAGGGAGTTTTGAGTTTTTTGGACGCTGCTGAAGACGTCCTTCGTCATCTCCCTTCCCGCTGGGCCGACCACCCGGAAGTCGACGCGAGGAGGGAAGATATCGCCGCACAAGGCGAGATTTTGCTGATGCTGGAGGAGGAATGTGGCGCAAGGCAGGAGAGGAGGCACTCCTGCTCTTGGCCTACAGATCTTGATCCCGTCCTTAATCCAGTCCGGGAGTTCGCACCATCTGGGGCCCGGCGGAGGCGTCGGCGCCGCGGTCGAGCACGTCTTCAGCAAGCTCCAGCTCCGGATCCAGTTCCGGGCCACCGGAATGACCCGCTCAATCAGCCAACTGCTGAGAGTGAGCTGAGTCCTGTGCCGGTGAGCTCCGTCCATGGGTCCTGGGTTACCATCCAGCGAGCGAGGGAAGGAGCAACGTCCTCTACAGCTGGCACCATCTTCCCTGCAGGAGACAGGCAAGTTCAATTTCACTTACCTATCCATCATAGTGATCTGTCTTGTCTGACTCCTGGGGGTGAAGCTCGGAGTTCGCAGCTCCCCGAGTTTCCTTCTCCAGCTGTAGCCAGTAATATTGAACCTGCTGCCTCTGTGTTTCCTCCTGCGGAGCGGTCCTCGGCGTCAGTCCCACGCCGTCGAACGAGGGGGACCCCTGCGGCTCTGGGAGATATCCCGGCCCTGCAGCCTAGTGTTGGACAGAGGAGGAGAACGGACTGCGGTGAGGAGCCAGAGCCGACGAGTGAGCGTCCCCAGGGTTCCTCAGAGATGCAGCCCGAGTCAGCAGGTCGAGGGTCCTCTGCCCCCATGCCATACAGGTTATTGGCGTGGACGCCAGCACGAGATGATCCAGCTGCAGAGACCATCAGGCCGGCTGTGGAACCCGACGCGGCTGAGTGGGAGCCCGACGACGAGCGTCTGTCTGAACCTGGATCGACGAAGTCCTGGATGGCTCCAGAGCCCGAGTGCAGGCAAGTGCTCTTCCTTGTTTTCCCTTATGGTGTGTTAGAGCATTTTTGCCTGCCTCATGGGGAGGCGAGCGAGGGGCAGCCGTCTGCTGCACCCGAGCTCGTCTCGCTGGGCTCTGGTGCTGCCGGTGGAACTGACCCCGGTCCTCTCTTGTTCTCTGAGCCTCTCCACAGCGTTACTAGTCTGGAATCTGTCAAGGTCACGGGACTGGAGGTTCCAGGTTCGGGGATGGAGGTCGTCGCCGAGGTGACCCAGTCGGGGTCCGACGCGTGGGCCGAGGTGACCCAGTCGGGGTCCGACTCAGGTGTGGCTGCGACCCAATCGAGGTCCGACGAGGTCCAGTGGGGGTCCAGCTCAGGTGTGGCTGTGACCCAGTCGGGGTCCGACGTGGGTGCAGCGGTGACCCAATCGGGGTCCGACGAGGTCCAGTGGGGGTCCAGCGCAGGTGCGGCTGCGACCCAATCAGGATTCGAGGAGGTTCAATTTTTTGATTGTTCCCCTCTCAGGAGCCACCAGCTGGGGGCCGTTGGAGGTTTTTGTCTGGCAGACTTGCGCTCTCATATATTGTCGTCATTAGGTGGGCTGCATGCTATTCCTCCACGGTCCTGGTGGTTGTGGGATGCAGGTCGGCCACCCGAGGAACTGCTTTGTGCGTTCGGCATCTTGGGTTGGTCGCCCGATAAACTATGTTTGTTACTGGGTGACCTGGTTCGGCCACCAGAGGACTTGTTTCTGGGGGCCTGGGACTGGGGCAGGCCGCCTGGCCATGTACTGTTTTTGTGGGACTATCCGTGGGCCATCGGAGGCAGGGAGGTCGCCGGAGCTCTGCCTGGGGGGCGTTGGATCTCCGCCGATCATCTTTTGTTTTGGCCCATACAGTGTCAGGGTCATGTCAAGTTACGTAAAGCAATTTTTTATTGCCTCTTGTGTTTTGAAAGCCATAGTCAAGTCATGTCAAGTTATGTTAAGCAATTTTTATTGCCTCATGTGTGTATTTGAAAGCCATAGTCAAGTCATGTCAAGTTATGAAAAGCAATTTTTATTGCCTCATGTGTGTATTTGAAAGCCATAGTCAAGTCATGTCAAGTTATGTAAAGCAATTTTTTTATTGCCTCATGTGTGTTTACAGTCCATAGTTATGTCAAGTTATGTTTAGCAATTTAGATTGCCTCATGTGTGTTTATAGTCCATAGTCGGGGTTTTGTTTTTTGTTTTGTTCTCCCCTCTTTCTTTTGAGGGGCCATAGTTTGGTGTTCTCGTTTCTTAGTTTCCAGGTGTGTGCATTTATTTCTTGTTTCTCTTTCATAGTTACCATGTGTTAGTGTGCATTTTTTTTTCTTGGTCATAGTCATGTGTTTGCATTTACGTCTTGTTTTTTTTCCATAGTTATCATGTTTGCATTTATTTCTTGTTTCGGTTTCCAGGGTCATTGTGTGTTTGGGGTAGGTTATGTACACTGGAGTTAGACGGGTTGTCTGTGGTCTCGGAGGGAAAACTTTCAGTGTCAGGTGCTTTTTTTGCTTTGTTTTTCCCTTGTATTGTAGTCATGTCTTGTTTTGTTTTGTTTTTTTCTCTGTTTTTTTTTCCTCTCGTCATTGTTCTGGGGGAAATGGGATGGATATGTCAGGTGATGTATTCTTTTCCTTTTCTGTTTATGGTTTTGTTAGGTTTTGTTTGGCTCCCTCCTTGCCTGTTCCTCAATCCACTCGCCCTGTGGTTGGGGGGGGGGGGGGCAGGTGTTACTAGACGTTCAGAGCCCGTCATGTGAGGGGGGGCTACTGTCATGACCCGAGCACTATGCCTTTGTGCTCGGGTTATTCTTGTCAGGGTTTGACAGCGGCATTATTATTCTAGCTCTTCGAGCTCTTATTGTGATAGTGCTCGGGGAGGCTTCCGCTGAGCTGTCAAACCCTCAACAGCTGTGCTGCATTTGTGGTCGTTAGCGCTCAGGCTACTTTAACCCGCGCTGGCGGCCGCATCGCGCAGCAGTGTCTGTTAACTCTCCGTCACGCTACGGATGCTTAGGATTTATTCCTACCACGTCTGCTTGGTTTGACCGTCGTGCCCCTGGACTAGTAAGTGTGCTGTTTAGCCTTACCCCTCCCGGTGTGTATCGATCTTTGTGAGTCTCTGCCTTAGCAGCCGGTGTAATTATTATCACCAACCTTGTCTGTCTGTACTTGACTGTCTCCTCCTCTGGACCTGTAGTGTGCTGTTTAGCCCTATGCCTCCCGTTGTGAGTAGACTCTTGTGTCATTGTCTCAGCAGCTTGTGTTGTCACTATTTTCACCGTTAACAAAACTCTCAGTAAACTCTCTGGTGACTGTGTGGCGTCTTATGGTGGCTCGCGAGAGCCACCCGTGACAACAGCCAGAGATGCAGCCTTCAGAGCAAAGGACAGGATTGCCCTCCGCTCAGCCAGGTCTGCGCTCTCAAAGGGAATTAAGATGGCGAAGCGCGCCTATGCGGAGAAAATCCAGGGACACTTCTGTGACACTAGGAACACCAAGCAGAAGTGGCAGGGAGTTTGGACACTGACGGACTATAAGTCTAGGCAGGGGGTCAATGATGATGACGCTTCGCTTCCAGACAGGCTCAACAACTTCTTTGCACATTTTGAAGCATCAAACCCGACAATCAGAGGGAGGGCTGGCCCATCTCCACCATCAGTTGGGCCAGCTATCACCATCAACACAGCGGACACATGGAGGACCCTATCCAGGGTCAACCCACGTAAAGCTGCAGGTCCGGACAACATCCCGGGAGGTGTGCTCCAAGACTGCGTGAGCGAGTTGGCGGATGTCCTGACTGACATTTATAACATCTCCCTGAGTCAGGCCATCGTTCCCAGATGCTTTAAGACCTCTACCATAGTACCGGTGGCAAAGAAACCAGTTGTGTCCTGTCTGAATGACTATCGTCCTGTTGCACTGACACCAATTGTGATGAAGTGTTTTGAATGGCTTGTCAAACCACACATCACAGCCTGCCTCCCTGCATCACACGACCTGCTCCAGTTTGCGTATCGTTCAAATCACTCCACGGAGGATGCTATAGTCACCACCCTGCACTCTGTCATCACCCACCTGGATCAGAAAGACACCTATGCCAGACTCCTGTACATTGATTTCAGTTCAGCATTCAACACCATTATTTCCCAGAGACTGATGGAGAAATTACTCCTTCTTGGTCTGAACACCGCCACATGTCTCTGGATCCTGGATTTCCTGACTGAGAGACCTCAGTCTGTCCGAGATGGAAATAACATCTCCAACTCTATCACGCTGAGCACCGGATCCCCTCAAGACTGCGTACTCAGTCCACTGTTGTTTACACTTCTAACACATGACTGTGTATCCAGACACGAGGGGAACCAGATCATTAAGTTTGCAGACAACACCACGGTAGTGGGACTTATTCAGAGGGATGAGGAATCAATGTACAGGGAAGAAGTGAGAGACCTGGAGGGCTGGTGCAGGGAGAACAATCTGGTGCTCAACGTGGACAAAACGAAGAAGATGATTATCGACTTCTGGCGGTCACAGCCTGAACGCGTCCCTCTCAGCATCGGCGGCCGTTTAATGGAGAGAGTGGAGAACATCAAGTTCCTCGGAGTGCAGATCTCGCAGGACCTGACCTGGAGCAAGAATTCCTTGGGGATCAGGAAGCGGGCCCAGCAGAGACTGCACTTCTTGAGGAAACTCAAACAGGCCTCTCTCCCCATTTGCATCCTCAGGACCTTCTACAGAGGTGTCGTGGAGAGTGTTCTGACGTACTGCATTGCAACATGGTACTCCAGCTGCAGTATGTCAGACAAAAAAGCCCTGCAGAGGATAGTTAAGTGAGCTGAGAGGGTAATTGGAGTCTCCCTCCCCTCTGTCCAAGAACTTTTTCAGAACCGTTGTAGGAGCAGGGCATTGAACATTGTCAAAGACCATTCTCACCCTCTGCATAAACACTTTGAACTTCTGCCATCTGGCAAACGATTCCGGAGCATCAGAGGCAGAACCACCAGACTGATTAACAGCTTCCTTCCACAAGCTGTTAGGATGCTGAACAGTTGATCCGGAATCTCTCATACATACTACTGCACCTACGGACATTATGTATATTATTTGTATATTATAGTTCTGGTTAGTTTTCAAGTATGTTTCAGGGAAGTGTGAATGGCTGTGTTGGGGTAGGGGGTGAGGGTATGTGTGAGTGTGTCTTAAATCATGTTCTTTTTACTTATATGGATGCCGAGAGAAACGCAGTTTCATCTTGCCTGCACTACAGTTGTATGTACAGCAATATGACAATAAAGGTTGATTTGATTTGATTTTATGTTGAGTGTATAATGAATTTCATAGGAATTGAATGAATGTTTTCTGAAACTTGTGTGAGTCAGCAACTTGTAACAATCAATCCCCAGGCTGCCTCTCTGTTGGATAACACCCTTGCATTTGATTGGCTGTTCACAGACAAAGAACTGTTCCCTCATTGGACAAAAGCCCATTCAAACTCCTCTTTATGGAAGATAATTGGTCCATCTTGCTGCCAGTCCTATTTTTATGACTCAGGAGCACGCTTCAGTTAAATGCAGACAGAACCACCCTGGCAGTCAGTTCTGTGAGTCTGTTCATTTCTGTCAGTTGTTTTTGTCTTTGTGTGTGTTTCTCCATTCTGGTTCAAGTTTTGTGCATGTCTGAATCTTTTTTAGTCCTGTGATAGTTTTCTTAAATCGTCTTTTGTATAGTGATGGCCAAATGAGGCTTTCTGGAGAACTTGAGGCCTTTCATCAAAATGGTTCACATGCATACCTGTCAAGGCATACCTCATGCCTCCCTTATTGGGGGGGCTTACACACCTGTACTGAGTACTTAAAAACTGTATTTATCGGCAGATGAAAGAAAACTGAAGCAAAAAAAACCCAAACAAAAACCAAACAAACAACAACAATTGCAACATGAACTATTTCAAACATATTTATTCAAATGTACAGTTATACGGACACAATCTTGAGCCATAACTTTTTGGTAATGTGAAAATAATAAGCGAAGTAGCACAAAAAAAATAAATAAAAAAATAAAAAGTAAATAAATTTTAAAAAATAAATGATAATATTAATAATAAATAAATTAAAAATAAATTAAAAAAAACAATATTTTTGAAATTTACATTAGCACAAGGTAGATTGCTTAATTTGAAAGTACACAATAAGAATAATTCTGAATATAGTTCTTAATTGTCAGCGAGATATATACACTTGGAATTAAAGAGTTTTTAAATGTCAGCTTTGTTACACTAATGCACTTGGATGAACTTGAAACAAGAAAATGCTCACTGATGCTGCTTGTTATAGTTCCAAGTAGCAGCCTTTGCTGACTCTAGCATTTCTTTTGAAGGCTTGACCTTGAAGCATGGAGTGTCACAATTCATTTTCACTTGCATGAAAGAAGTCAGAGTTTCTGGGAGCATACTTTTTCTGAAGTCGGTGTGAATTTTCCTGACCATGCTGAAAGCCCTTTCACTGTCAGCATTGCTGTGAGGGAGGCAAAGCAGTGCTGAGTACACTTTGAGGAGCTGGGGGAAGCGGGGCACATCAAGGGCTGTCTTCAAGGCCATCACCTGACCCCAGTAGACATCAACACGGACAGGCTTGCCATCCTTGTCTTGTAAAGGCACTGTGTTTTCTGGCAGCAGTTGCAGGTCCTCCCTTTCTTCTTTCAGCTCTTTTGTATCAACAGTGGGGCAAAATGCAGCAGCAAGCTCTACAATGGGGCCATAGGTCAGGGATTCTGTTTTCCTGGGGTCGAGGACAGAGAGGTGTGGCAGAATTTTGTCGTCAAAGGGGAACTTGTTGAGCATCTTTCTCACTACAGCTTCATAGAAGCCTCTTACTGCTTCAAAGAACTTCTGCTCTGTGCCTGGGTCAAGTTCATGGGTTTGTAGGGCTTCTCTGGTTTCCAGTCCAATGGCGATAAACTCATCAGAGTGCTGCAGGTCACTGATCAGGAAATCCAGCCTTCTTAGGTCATTGGTCGCCTTTACATACTTCATTTGAACAAATTTGACCAATAGTTTTCTCAAGAGACGATCCATTTCAGGGAGGAGACTGCCTATCTTGCTCTCGTCTGCTTGAAAGATGGTGTTGAAGTTGTTGATGATAGGCAGGATGAACTTGAGAAGCAGGAACAAGTCACATACTGTCAGGCTCTTTTGGCCATGTACCAAAAAAAAAACAAGACGACTTCTTTGACAGACTAATCACATAGAATGAAACATACGTCCATCACTATGATACAGAAACTAAAGCCCAGTTGAAGCAATGGAAGCGTTATGACTCACCACCTCTGAAGAAGGCACATGTCCAACCCTTGGCAGGCAAGGTCATGCTCACGGTCTTTTGGGACCAGCATGGAGTAGTGATGATGGATTGCCTGGTAAAGGGTACCACAATTACCGGGACTTACTACACTTCACTGCTGCAGAAATTGCAGAAGGTCATCAAAAGCAATCATCATGCTGACCAAAGGTGTCCGCTTCCTGCAAGATAATGCCAGGTTCACAACTTACACGTTGCCCAGAGGGAAGCACAGTCCTGCGGCTATTTAATCCTTCCTCACCCCACTTCCCCTCCCTACCTTACACCATTGACTTCCACCTTTTTCCAACATTGAAGTCATTTTTGAAGGGCAAGCCCTTCCAAGACAATGAAATGCTGATTTCCATGGTCAAGTTGTGGCTTCTGGCACAGCCTGCAGACTTCTACAGGTGAGGTCTCCGCAGCTGCATAAAGCGATAGGTGAAATGTGTAACCCTTGGTGGTAACTATGCAGAGAAAGACTAATAAATGTGCCAAGGTTGAGTCTTCTCAGTCCATGGAAGATGACTCAGGGGAAATCTCTTATGAACAGCCCTCATAAATGTGTAACATTTCTATATTTTAGCTAAATTATATAAAATTGAAAAGCCTGTTTTTTAGTGCCATAGCTATCATGGAGCAGCATATGCCCTGCTGAATCTGAACAGCGCTGTCAGTCAAAGATGGTGTTTCCCTATTCTCACCTACTGTAAATCATCACCTTCACTGGGTTTGATCTACTGAAAGCTGAAGTTTGATACTTTATATCCAG
Organism: Pholidichthys leucotaenia; assembly: GCA_020510985.1. Lineage (NCBI taxonomy): Eukaryota > Metazoa > Chordata > Actinopteri > Cichliformes > Pholidichthyidae > Pholidichthys > Pholidichthys leucotaenia. The sequence goes on from CM035846.1 coordinate 171,631,822, forward strand.
TGTGTCTAGGAAGCATGAAGAACTAAAAAGGCGCTGACCTGCAGTGTGGGTCTGGCTGTCAGGTACGATCTGATGCAGATGAGCGTATTTTCCCTTCTCGAAGCTCGGACTCTCCCATTCTTTTTGGTGATGTCCAGTCCCTCAATTTCCCTTTTCTTCAAGCTTTGTTTTCTTCGCCGGCAGTGCGCTGCATGAAGCCATTTTGAAAATCACAAAAAGACTGCTTAGGAGCGTTCAATTTCGCCAGGCATCAAATTACTGTTCAGTTGATTTTAGGTTCTCTCAATAATTTTTTTTTTTTCGCTGTATATTTTTCTTTTTGGCGTACAGAAATGGCAATACGCCCGTATTTGCTAAAATTGCATTTTCCCCGTATTAAAATAAGGCGAAACTGTATCACTTGACAGGTATGCACATAGACAAGGCCTCATGTGGGACTTCATTTTCTCTACCAGGCCATCTAGTGGACAAAATGTATACAACATGTTGATTTTTACAAGGGTATTGTTGGTTTAATGTGGTTTTTTTTTTGTTCATTTTCAATAAATGTGCTGTCTTTTAAGAAATATCAATGATAATAAGGCAGAAAAATAATAAAACTGAGGTGACTACAGTGAATGTGCTTGCGCTACTTATCCATTTTTTAAAGAAATATTAACTTTTCAACAGTCAAACTGTCTTTCTCAGTACATTCTTTTCTGTCCTTATTGTCATGCAGGGCACAATAGTGCCTCAGCATAATGATGTGTTATTGTTGTATCCAAGCTCTTTGAAACACAACAGACACTTCACTGTGCAAATAAAAATAAATCATTAGAATGACACAGCTGGGACTTGAACCCTAGCTTCCCAATTGCAGGACAGACATTTTACTTCTAAGCTATTACTTAACTCCAAGTAGTTGAGGCATTCTTGAACACTTGAGCCTTTCATCAAAAATGGTTCACAGGCGAGGCCTCGTATGGAACTTCATTTGCTCTACTAGGCCATGTAGTCGACAAAGTATACAGTCTGCAGATTTTTACAATGTGTATTTTTCAATTTCAATAAATGTGCTGTCTTTTAAGAAATATCAATGATCATAAGGAAAAAAGAAATAATAAAACTGGGGTGACTCCAGTGAATGTGTCTGTGTTGCTTCGTGTGCTTTTACTACTTATCCATTTTTATTAAGAAGTAATAAATTTTCAACAACCTTATACTATCCCAGTATATTCAACTCTGGCCTCATTCTCATGCAGGGCACAATAGCAATAGTGCCTCAGCAGAAAGATGCGTAATAATGATCCAAACTCTTTGAAACACAAGAGACACTTCACCTTGCAAATTAAAATGAAATTAAAAGAATGACACTGCTGGGATTCAAGCCCAGGTCTCCCACTTGCAAAGCAGACATACTACCACTAAACAATCACCTCAGTTGCATTTAACAGCCACTCTTTGTCAAAAATACATCAATGGGAGAAACAAGCTCAAACTGTTCCCAAATGGGAGGAGTCTGTGTTTTTGGTGCTGGCTTCATCTAAAAATTGGCTGTGACAAATCCCTTACACAGTCAAACCAAAACGTGAGGGACGGGGAATGGCTTCCTGACCCAGTCACATGGTCCGACATCAACACATACGTCACAAGTCACGCCTCACCAAATATTTCCTGGATAAGCTCGGAGCACCGGTGCCTGCCTTCCCATCACTGCTTTTGAATGTTTTTCTGGCAACTGAGGAGAAACCATCCTCTTTTTTTAAGTGAGCTCAGCTTCTCTGTGGAAGTCAGACTTCCAAAAATACTTTTCTTCTTCACCTCAGAAGCCGTGCTTATCCTATTGAACATTTTTTTCTTGGACTTTTTTTTTTTTTTCCTGCCTTTAAAGTGAACTAATAGAGATTTTGGACTTTTCTCTTTTCCTACGAAGAAGAACTCAGAGCTCGTGGGTGAAACTGCCTAAATAGTTTTCCTTCAGGCTTTGGGTTGTCCTGTGTGCATCCTAAATTGTCGGACTGGTTGCCAAAAGACGTCATGCCTGCCCTGGGGCTTAGCCGCTAATTCCACCGGCTCGAAACCCCCCCCGGTTGAGTTCTGTGTTCCGAACACTGTCTGGGAAGAGCCACTGAGCCTTCTGTTGTGTATGGGAATTGGACTTTGGGGTTTGCTGTAGCACCGCCAGGGTGGGGAATGGGATGACGTCAGGCGGGCTACGGCGGGGAGTATAAGTAGAAATGTGAATCAAATAAAGTTCAGTTGAATGTCCCTCAAGAAGCTCTCCACCTGTGTGATTTCACGATGTAACACTTGGCGACGATGGAAAATATGGACGCGTGGATTATACAGCCACCTCCATTTCTGCAGTGCCAGGGTATGCCGGTTTTTCCTTGGGCACGATGGAAGAGTATGTATGATGTTTATTTGACAGCGGCCGGACCCGGCGGTGTCTCTGAGGACAGGCGGAGGTGTTTGTTGATACACCATTTGGGCACAGAGGGACATTATGGGAGTCGGCGTCTCTCCTGGGACTGGGTGCTTCGTGTGGCGAGGAGCCAGCAGACTAGACCGCTGCACCACAGAAGACGGCTATCATGCTAACTAGGCCTCAGGGGTGCACTGGGAATCAAAGGAGAAAGAAAAGACAGACGGTGCGCAACGGAGCCCATGTGGCGCTGGCGGACTGGGTGGAAGTGGAACCGCAGGAGACGGTACGGGTGTGTGTGGCACACGGAGGGAGAGGACCCCTCAAATGGTATGTCGTGCAGCTGGATGGCGTCGAGGTGCCTCTTATGTTGGACTCGGGGGCCGGCAGGTCCATTTTGAGCCTACTGACGATGAAGAAACTGTTTCCAAAGAAAGCTATCAGGGGGGGAGCAGTGAGAATGTTCAGCTATGGCCACGCCGAGATCGACATGGTAGGCACGACGGAGTTCGACGTGACATGCGGGCCGAGGAGGGCGCCCAAATTCGTTTTCCAGGTGACACGACATGGGATGGACCTGCTTGGCATCGATCTACTGGGAGAACTGGGCTTCTCCATATGGGACCCAGAAGGTTCGGTGGTGTTGACGGCGTACTCAGACTGGCAGCTCCGTTGGCCAGCATTGTTCATGGGCCTCGGGCAGATTGACACTTTTTCCCATTGCCCATTGGTGAACGAGTCAGTGACACCCAGGATCCAACCTTTACGGCTCCTGCCCCTGGCGCTACACGATGATGTATCAGCGGAACTTTCAAAGCTGCTGGAGGCAGGGATCATCGAAAAGGTGGATGCCTTGCCCTGGATTTCGAATTTGGTGGTGGCGAAGAAGAAAGACGGGGAGATCAGACCTTGCATAGATGTGCGAATGGTAAACAAGGCAATTATCCCGGTTAAGTATCCATTCCTGACCATGGAGGAGCTCACGGCAACATTCAGTGGATCCAGGGTGTTTACAAAGTTGGACCTCCGGCAGGGCTATCTACAGATGCCACTACACCTGGACAGCAGAAACCTAACAGCGTTTGTGACTCACATGGGGGGTTTTAGATACACCTGAATGCCGTTCGGGCTGAGCTCCACCCCCAGCTGTTTTCAGAAGGTTATGTTGATGATGTTGGCAGGTCTAAAAGGGGTCGTAGCCCACCTGGATGACATTGCGGTACACGGCGCGACGGGTGAGCTGCATGATGAGAGACTAGACAAGGTGCTGAGACAGCTGCAGGACTACGGGGTCACCCTGAACGGTGAAAAATGCCTCTTCGCGGCAGATGCGATCAAGTTTGTGGGTTTTTGGTTGATAGGAGAGGGCCTACAGCCGCTGCATTCAAATGTTGAGGCAGTGCTCCGCATCCCGGATCCTTCTACGCCTGCCCAAATTTCATCATTCCTTGGCATGGTAAACTTTTACAGGCAGTTTATCCCACACTAGATTTCCAATGGATTTCCTCCCCATTTTTGCACTGCTGATTCTTTCACACTGGGTCTGTGTCTCTGAGGTGAGCACGATCGGGATCATGGAGGGCAGAATACATTATTCCAGGGACATGTTGCTGCATTTAAACACGGTTGATGCAGCGTCTGTGATTGAGTCTAAGCCGCAACTGCCGGACTTTATTTTGAGAGACGTTCATGGACACAGCGGTGAAAAGAGAGACGGGAGAAGGAAGCGCGGAAAGCGTGGAGGAGTGAAATTACGCCTGAGAAGACGTCAGTTTGGTTACATTCCTCTTCCTTCTATGATTTTTGGGAATGTACAATCTCTGAGGAACAAGGTGGATGAAATTCAAGGGAATGTACGCTACCAGAAGGACTTTAAGAACTGCTGTGTCATGGCTTATACCGAGTCTTGGCTTACTGCGCATGACCGGGACGTGGACCTGTGGATTGATGGCTTTGGAGCCCCACTCCGCTCTGATCGGCAGGAAGAAGTAACGGGAAAACGTCAGGGGGGCAGCGTATGTTTATATATTAATAAGCAGTACTGCACATCTGTCACGGTCAGAGAGCGCATCTGTACACCCGATGTGGAGCTGCTGTCCGTATCGCTATGCCCCTTTTATTTGCCTCGCGAGTTCCCCCAACTTTTCGTCACGACTGTGTACATTCACCCGAGGGCAGACGCTGACTCCGCCTCCAGCACCATCTTTGATGTGGTGCAGCGGCTGCAGTCAATTTCTCCAGAGGCGCCAAACTTTATTCTTGGGGATTTTAACCATGTTTCTTTAAAGAAGACACTTAAAAACTTTTATCAGTATGTCTCCTGCCCAACCAGGCGAAAAAAGACATTGGACCTGTGCTATGGATCCATTGAGAGGGCCTATAAATCACTCCCCCTTCTTCCTTTAGGATCCTGAGATCACAACTGTGTACATTTGCTGCCCACATATAAAACTGCTCTCAGAAGAGGCAAGGTGGAGACGAGAGACATTGATGTGTGGACAGAAGATTCAGAGCACAGCCTCCAGGAATGCTTTAACTGTACAGACTGGGAGATGTTCACACTGTCCTGCGGGGATGATTTGGACTCTTTGGTGGACGTCACATGCTCATACATGGCTTTCTGTAAAAATACGATCGTTCCACGTAAACGTGTCAAAATATATCCCAACAACAAGCCATGGGTTACAAAATCAGTTAAATCCTGCTTACAGAGGAAAGCACTTGCCTTTAAACAGGGGTCTGTTTCTGAGCTACAGGTTGCCACAAAAGAGCTGAAGGCCAAAATTTTAAGAGCAAAACAGAATTATAAATCAGAATTGGAAAGCAAGATGGCAACAAAGAAACTTGGCTCAGCCTGGGCCAGTATGAAAACTATTGCAGGCCTTCAGAGCACAGAGCGCAGTAATCGTGTGTTTTTAGATGGTTTTAATTCAGACACAGAGCTGGCTAATGCTCTTAATTGTTTTTATGGTCGTTCTGACTCCTTTGATTTTAGCACTGAAACCCAAGATTTGAAACAGAAACTCAAAGACAATCAGCACTTTAATATTGAGGTGCAGGATATTAAAAGGGAGTTCTGCGCTGTAAAAGTGAACAAAAGTCAGGGCCCTGATAATATATGTGGGCACTTGGTAAAGTCCTGTGCACATGAACTGAGTCCTATATTTCATTACATTTTCAATAAGTCCTTACAGACACAACATGTGCCTAAGATCCAGAAAGAAGCCGTGGTTGTTCCCGTTCCAAAATCCAGCTGTCCTAAAACGGTAAACGACTTTAGACCAGTTGCTTTGACTTCAATTTTAATGAAAATTTTTGAAAAACTGGTCAGATGTGAGGTCCTAAAGCAGACTGAGCATGCTAAAGCACTGAGCACTGGATCCTCTGCAGTTTGCCTATAGGCCTCACAGAGGAGTGGAGGACGCCACTGTCACTCTGTTTAGCATGCTTTTTAAACATCTGGATTTTAATGGGACACACGCCAGGCTTTTATTTGTGGACTTTTCCTCCGCCTTTAATACAATCCAACCTCATATTTTAGTTGAAAGGCTCCTGCAACAATTTGATCTGAGCAATAATCTGGTGGGTTGGATTCTGGATTTCTTAACCAACAGGACGCAGAGACGCAGAGAGTAAGGGTCAATGGTACATTGTCTGACCTAAAGTGCTCTTCTACTGGCTCTCCCCAGGGGTGTGTGTTGTCACCACTACTCTTCATCCTGTACACAAACATGTGTCGGAGCAGACATGACAACAGACACATTATAAAGTATGCTGATGACTCAATTATTGTCAGTTTCCTCCAGGATGGTGAGAGTGGCCACAGCCCAGTAGTTGATGATTTTGTTCACTGGTGTGAGGATTCCTACCTGCAGCTGAATACGACAAAAACTAAAGACATGATTATTGACTTTAGGAGGAAAACTCCCAGGCACAAAGTCACCGTACTAAAAGGCCAGACCACCGAATGTCTACAATCCTACAAATATCTTGGGACGATTATTGATAGTAATTTAAACTTTGAAGAGAACTGTGAAAGGGTGTGCAAAAAGGGTCAGCAACATTTGCATTGCTTGAGAAAACTTGCACGCTTCCGAATTGACCGAACCATAATGACAATGTTTTATCAGGCTTTTATTGAATCTGTTTTATCCTTTTCTTTAGTGTCATGGTTTGGTCAGATAAAACTGAAACAGAGGAAATCCTTGGATCAGGTAGTTAGATGGTCCAGTCGTTTGCTTGGTGAGTCACAGCTGAGCCTGACATCCCTGTACACCAGACAAGTATAGAGGATGGCTACCTCCATTTTAAATGATGACTCCCACCCTTTGCACTGCAACTTTCTGTCATGGCGGCCTCTGGGCCGTCATTGGCGTCATCAGCTCCAGCTGCGCACAGACCAACAGGTGCAAATCAACGGCTGTTAAAAGCCAGCGTCGCTGACAGCCCGTCACGGAGTCGTCTGTCCTCCTTGTCGGAGTATGAGCCTGAACTCTGCTCTCGTGCCTCGTCAAGAACCTCTCTTGCCTCGTCAAGAACCTCTCGTCAAGTTCAACCAAGTAAGAGAACAATTTGTTACTCAACCCCTTGTCTTAACCCCTGTGCACAGGTGGACCTCCTAGGCGGCGGACCTGCGTCCCCAGCTGACGGGGCAACGCCACCTCGCCCACGTAGCTCATCGCTACCACCACGACTACCGGTACGTTTTGCTCCTCAGCTACGAGAACTGTTATTATCTCAGTTGCTGGAACATTCGCCACCGCTATCAGTGGAGTCTTTGTCATCATCATCATCGGTATTGTCATTGCCACGTTCTGAGGAGTCACTAACCTCGTCATCGTCTGAACTCTCATCATCCCGGTCTGTGGAGTCACGGCCGGTGTTATCACCAGGACTTCCCTCGTCACAGCCACGGGTGGTATCTCCAGCACGGACACGGACACCTTCACCATCACGCTGCACGGCCGCTGGAATCCAGCAGGGCGTAACCTGTGCTTCACCCAAGTAAGCCTCACCATCTGCAGCTCCTCAGGAGTTTTGAGCACAAGTAATCATATCTGCTTGTATGTTCCAGGGTTGCCGGGTCTCCGCCCAGACTGCTCAGTTCCAGTGACCAGAACCCAATCCTTGCACTCACTCACGCACTACACACTCTCACTATCAAATAAAAGGATTATTGTCACAATCTGCCCGTGTCAGTGTCTGTCTCCTGGGTCCTAAACCATGTCAGTACGACTCCGTCACGTTGACCCAGCGGACAGTTCACTGTCACGCCAACTCAACACTCTTAGCGCCCGGGTAGATTTACTAGCACACCAACAGACAGTAATCCTACACCAGTTGACATTAATTAATGGTCGGCTGGATCGTCTGGAAGGACACCAGACGTTTCCCCCGACCGCAAATATCTCAGCCCCTGCAGGCTTAGCATCAGGACAGGCTAACACCTCTTCGTCCTCTCGCCTCACCCCTATTCCCACACCTGCCCGGTTCAGCGGAAAACTCGGGGAAGCCCGAGGATTCTTATTACAATGTGAATCAGTTTTTCTCCGCTTTCCGGCAGATTTCACACTAGATTCTAGTCGGATAGGTTATGTCATAAATTTGCTGGCAGGAAGAGCCTTAGATTGGGCCTATTCTATCATGGCTAAACCTAGCTCTCCCATGCTTACTTACCAGGAGTTTGTGACAGAATTTATGTCTGTGTTTGACCATACTGATAGGGGTGAGGTGTTAACAGAACGGCTGTTGAGCCTACAGCAGGGAAAGAGATCAGCTGCTGACTACGCCATCGACTTCCGGGTCCTGGCCGCAGAGATTGGGTGGGGGGAGCCATCACTGTGTGGTATTTTCCTGCGCAGTCTTAACGATGAGTTACAGGATGAGTTAGCGGCACAGGATAAACCGGACAATTTGCGGGATTTGATCGCCTTAGCGGTTAGTCTGGATAGCAGATTAAGGGAGCGGGCAGCTGAACGGCGAACTACTTCCCGTCCAGTTAGACTCCGCCCCCGCGTCCCTAACTCTCCTCTTCTCGCTTTACCCGCGTCAGAGGGATCCCCGGATCAAGAGGCTATGACTATTGGCCGGTCTAAAGTGTCAGCAGCTGAGAAACAACGCCGCAGGGATCAGGGCCTTTGTTTCTACTGTGGGAAAGAATCTCATGGGGTTTTCGAGTGTCCCAGTAAGTTAAAAGGGAAGGCCCGTGGATCGCAGTAGGGGGATTCACGGGCAAGAATTCTGAAGAACCCCTTACTTGTTGTCGATTACCTCTCAGATTAATCCATACACACACAGAACACTCCACATTAGCGTTAGTTGATTCCAGAGCTGAGCAGAACTTCATTTCTAGAGACCTGGCAACCCGGATGGGCCTCAGCTGTCAGACTCTAGACCCTCCTGTCAAACTGATCACCTTGTCCAAGGCGTCTCTGACCACCGTTGCCCATCAGACGGCCCCTGTGTCAATCATTGTGTCAGGAAACCACAGGGAGGAAGTTCAGTTTCTAGTCCTGCCCGTCTCTTCTTCGCCCGTTATCCTGGGGTACCCCTGGCTTCGCCTGCATAACCCCACCATTGACTGGCAAGCTGGGAGAGTAATGGCGTGGAGTACGTTCTGCCTAAGTGCCTGCCTCCAATCTGCGGCGTGCGCCCCATCGGTCAAGGTGCCTCCGCCTCATTCATCTCCACCTGACCTGTCCAAGGTGCCGGAGGTCTACCATGATTTGGGGCTAGTGTTTAGCAAGTCTCGGGCGTTGTCTTTACCCCCCCATCGCCCTTATGACTGCGCAATCAACCTGAAGGCTGGGGCCCCTCTTCCTGCAAGCCGCCTTTACAGCCTATCAGCCCCGGAGCGCAAGGCCATGGATACGTACATCAAGGAGTCCTTGGCCTCTGGTATCATCCGCCCGTCGTCTTCGGCAGTGGGAGCTGGGGGGGTTTTCGTCGGGAAGAAGGACGGCTCACTACGCCCCTGCATCGACTTCCGGGGTCTGAATGAAATAACGGTGAAAGATAAATATACTCTGCCTCTGATGAACACCGCTTTTGACTCCCTCCAGGGGGCATCCTGGTTCACCAAATTGGACCTTATGAATGCCTACCATCTAGTGCGCATAAGGGAAGGAGACGAGTGGAAGACGGCCTTCCGGACCCCTAGTGGACATTTTGAGTATCTAGTAATGCCGTTTGGGTTAACCAACGCCCCAGCCGTCTTCCAGCGATTGATAAACGATGTTTTACGGGATTTTCTGAACTCGTTTGTGTTCGTTTATCTTGACGACATTCTTATCTTCTCCCGCACACTAGAAGAACATCAGGTGCATGTCCGCAGGGTACTACAGCGCCTCTTGGAGAATCAACTATTCGTCAAGGCTGAGAAATGTGAGTTCCACACTGACCAAACCTCTTTCCTTGGGTTTATAATAGCTCGGAACCAGGTGCTCCCTGACCCGGCCAAGGTCAAGGCAGTAGTGGATTGGCCTGCACCCACCTCCAGAAAGCAGCTTCAAGGGTTCCTGGGGTTTGCTAATTTTTATAGGAGGTTTGTGCCAAATTTTGGTAATATTGCTTGTCCTCTGACTGCTCTCACTTCCCCTAAGACCCCGTTTTGCTGGAGTAAGGAGGCAGCTGGAGCATTTGAGAAGCTCAAGAGGGAGTTCGCCTCGGCCCGAGTCCTTACCCAGGTGGACCCGAAGCTGCAGTGCTTGGTGGAGGTGGACGCCTCTGATTCGGGAGTCGGAGCGGTACTCTCCCAACGCTCTCCCGAGGACGGTAAGATTCGCCCATGTGCTTATTTCTCTCATCGTCTTACCCCTGCAGAGAGGAATTACAGCATAGGAGACAGGGAGCTGCTGGCAGTGAAACTCGCTTTGGAGGAATGGAGACACTGGCTGGAGGGGGCTGCTCAGCCGTTCGTGGTTTGGACTGATCATCGCAACCTGGAGTACCTCAGGACGGTGAAGCACCTGAATGCACGCCAGGCTCGTTGGTCCCTCTTCTTCAGCCGTTTTAACTTTTCCATCACTTACCGGCCGGGAAGCAAGAACGGTAAGCCGGATGCCCTCTCACGGCAGTTTGACGCACCGTTCTCTGAAGACCAGGAGACCCCTATCCTGCCGCCTTCCTGCGTCGTGGGTGCCCTGTCCTGGGGGATCTGCAAGACGGTTCGCCGGGCTCAGAGGACTGAGCCGAACCCCGGGGTGGGGGCCCCGGGCCGCCTGTTTGTTCCACGCGCCATCCGGGGCAAGGTGATCGAGTGGGGTCACGCTTCCAAGTTGGCTTGTCATCCTGGAGTGGGTCGGACTGTGGATCTTCTCCAGAGGACCTTCTGGTGGCCAGGGCTACGGAAGGACGTTTTAGGTTACATCCGGGCCTACGCTCAGAGCGCCACCGGGAAGACGACATCATCCCCCCCGGTGGGCCTGCTACACCCGTTGCCGGTTCCTTCACGTCCCTGGTCTCACGTCGCTATGGACTTTGTGACTGGTTTACCCACTTCGGATAACTTTACCACGGTTTTAACCATCGTGGATCGGTTCTCGAAGGCAGCCCATTTTGTGCCTCTTCGGGGTTTGCCTTCGGCCCAGGAAACAGCGGACCTTCTTGTGCAACATGTGGTCCGTCTCCACGGTATCCCTGCTGACATAGTGTCGGACCGGGGACCACAGTTTGTCTCACAAGTTTGGAAGGCTTTCTGTGCGGCGCTGGGAGCCACAGCCAGCCTCTCCTCTGGTTATCACCCCCAGAGTAATGGCCAGTGTGAGTGGGCTAATCAGGAGCTTGAGGCCGCCCTACGCTGTGTCATCTCCTCCTGCTCATCCTCCTGGAACAAGTATCTTCCTTGGATTGAGTACGCCCATAACGCCACGATCTCTACGGCTACGGGCATCTCCCCCTTCAAGGCATCATCTGGGTTTGATCCACCGCTGTTCCCGGAGGAAGAGAGGGAGGTAGCGGTTCCCTCGGTCCAGGCACACATCAAGCGCTGTCGGCGAGTCTGGCTCATCGCCCGCCAAGCCTTGCTTAAGACCACCAAACGCAATATCCAGGTGGCCAACCGGCATAGGAGACCCGCCCCGGACTATAAGGTGGGTCAGAAAGTCTGGTTGTCAACCCGGAATATTGGTGTACCGGCCGAAAAGCGTAAGCTCACTAAGCACTTCATTGGCCCCTACACCATCAGTCGTATTATTAACCCTGTGTCTGTGCGCCTGTCTCTCCCCTCTTCGATGCGTATCTGCCCCACAGATGTCTCCCAAGTCAAACCATACGTCTCTGATCCCCTGTGCCCTGCTCCCGCGGCTCCCGCCCCCCCGAGGATGATCGATGGCCATCCGGCCTGGGGGGTGACTGCCATCCTGGACGTCCGCAGGCGGGGTCGTGGTCTTCAGTATTTGGTGGACTGGGAGGGCTTTGGACCTGAGGATCGTTCTTGGATTCGCCCAGCGTTGATCCTGGATAAACAGCTGATCCGCGATTTCCATCGGGCGAATCCAGGTAGAATTAGGCAGGTGCCTGGAGGCACTGCTAGAGGGGGGAGTACTGTCATGGCGGCCTCTGGGCCGTCATTGGCGTCATCAGCTCCAGCTGCGCACAGACCAACAGGTGCAAATCAACGGCTGTTAAAAGCCAGCATCGCTGACAGCCCGTCACGGAGTCGTCTGTCCTCCTTGTAGGAGTATGAGCCTGAACTCCGCTCTCGTGCCTCGTCAAGAACCTCTCTTGCCTCGTCAAGAACCTCTCGTCAAGTTCAACCAAGTAAGAGAACAATTTGTTACTCAACCCCTTGTCTTAACCCCTGTGCACAGGTGGACCTCCTAGGCGGCGGACCTGTGTCCCCAGCTGACGGGGCAACGCCACCTCGCCCACGTAGCTCATCGCTACCACCACGACTACCGGTACGTTTTGCTCCTCAGCTTCGAGAACTGTTATTATCTCAGTTGCAGGAACATTCGCCACCGCTATCAGTGGAGTCTTTGTCATCATCATCATCGGTATTGTCATTGCCACGTTCTGAGGAGTCACTAACCTCGTCATCGTCTGAACTCTCATCATCCCGGTCTGTGGAGTCACGGCCGGTGTTATCACCAGGACTTCCCTCGTCACAGCCACGGGTGGTATCTCCAGCACGGACACGGACACCTTCACCATCACGCTGCACGGCCGCTGGAATCCAGCAGGGCGTAACCTGTGCTTCACCCAAGTAAGCCTCACCATCTGCAGCTCCTCAGGAGTTTTGAGCACAAGTAATCATATCTGCTTGTATGTTCCAGGGTTGCCGGGTCTCCGTCCAGACTGCTCAGTTCCAGTGACCAGAACCCAATCCTTGCACTCACTCACGCACTACACACTCTCACTATCAAATAAAAGGATTATTGTCACAATCTGCCCGTGTCAGTGTCTGTCTCCTGGGTCCTAAACCATGTCACTTTCAGCTTCTTCCCTCAAGATGGAGGTTTGCTGTCCCAAAAAGTAAAACCCAGCGCTACAAAAACAGCTTTGTTCCTGCTGCTGTCAAAGAGCTGTAACAATATATTGCACTGTGGGACACATATGTGGGTTTCATATGCTTCACATGTATATTACTGTATGCTTACTGTATGCTTCACGTCTCAGAGGAACAAAAGGACTGAGCCTCCTAAGAGATAACAGGAGGATGTGAAATGTGGCCTTTTGTATGCAAAGAGATGGCCTTGGGGGATTTCCGGCCCACTGGTGACTTTAGGTGGAGAGGAGAAGACCGGGAAGAAGACGCATTGTGACTTGGGATTAAAATACAATGTAACTGTGTGCTTTGATGTCCTGGGGTATAAAAGGACGAATGTCTGGGGGTTTCTTTCTCTTTCTGTTTTTGATGAATGAATTTATTTCGGATAGTACAGTACAGGTTAAAAGAAACTGTATAATATAACAACAAGGTCAAATTAGACAGACTCCTTCTACTATACAATTCCACGTGAGTTATCCGAAATGGGTGATGGCTGAAGCCGCAGCTTATATTGCCCACCCATATTCCATCCAAGAATTCAAAAGAGAAAAAGAGAAAACAAGACAAGAGCGATTACAATTTAAAACAAAGCTAAGACAAAATGTGACTGAGAGAAGAAAAAAAAAAAGAAAACTAAGCTAAGCTAAGTTAAGCAGTTATTATTCAAAACAAATCTAAGACAAAATGTCACAGAGAGAAAAAAAAAAAAAAAAACTAAGCTACAACACAACACAGGCTGGATATGTCAATCCTTATGTGAGTTTACATGTCGTCTTGTAAATATGTTTGGAGTATTTCTTCCTTTAGTTTTTGTTTAAATTGTCCAAACGTTGTACGTGATTTTAATTCAGGTCCAAAATCGTTCCAAAATCTGACTCCTTGCACTGAAATACAGTGTTGCTTGGTGGTTGTTCTCACTGTAGGCTTTTGAAATATACATGTTCCTCTGAAGTGATATCGTTTCTCCCTTGTTTGGAACAACTTTTGGATATTTGCGGGCAGTGATAAATTCTTCACTTTGAACATTATTATTGCGGTTTTAAAGTCAACCAGATCTTTCAACTTGAGAGTTTTTTGTTTAAGAAAAAGTGGGTTTGTTGGTTCCCTGTAAGCTGCTTTGTTTATTATTCTAATAGCTCTCTTTTGAAGCATAAAGAGTGGATATATGTTTGTTTTATATGTATTTCCCCATACTTCATTACAATATGTCATGTATGGGAGTATTAATGAATGATACAAGGTGTATAGTGTGGGTTGATTCAGCAAATATTTCACTCTGTGTAATATTGCAATTGATTTGGATACTTTACCTTTAATATAATTAATATGTGACTTCCAACACAGTTTGTTATCAATTATTACTCCAAGGAATTTAGTTTCAGATACCCTTTCAATCTCTACACCATTTACACTGAGTTTGGGTACTGGGTTGTTGTGATGGTTGTTAAAGACTATAAATTTTGTCTTACTTAAATTGAGCGTTAATTTGTTTGAATCAAACCACAGTTTAAGCTTTCCTAATTCCTTTCCGAGTGTATCCAGAAGTTGTTCCAAATTGTTTCCACTGCATAGCAGATTAGTGTCATCGGCAAACAATATTAAGTCCATTTTTTCTGAAACTTTACATATATCGTTTATATACATATTGAATAATAATGGTCCCAAAACTGAACCCTGTGGGACTCCACAGGTGACCTTCAGCAACTCTGAGTTTTTGTTGCTAACACATACATACTGACATCTATTCTTTAAGTAACTACTTAACCAGGACAGTGCTACCCCTCTAATACCACAATTTTGTAGTTTCTTTAATAATAAATTATGATCTACTGTATCAAATGCTTTTTTAAGATCTAGGAATACTCCAACTGAATACTCTTTATTTTCAATGGCTGTTGATATTTTTTCTGTAAATTCCATTAGGGCATATGCAGTTGTCCTCTTGTGTCTGAACCCATATTGCTGCTCACACAATAAATCATTCTTCAGTATGAAGTTGTCAATTCTCTCATAGAATATTTTTTCAAGTATCTTGGAAAATTGCGGTAATAGTGAAATTGGTCTATAGTTTGAGAGTTCCCCTCTGTCGCCCGTCTTGTATATCGGAATTACTTTAGCTATTTTCATTGCATTGGGAAATATACCTGATTGGAGAGACAGGTTACAGATATACGTCAGTGGTTTTACTATGCATTCGATAACAGTTTTGACTAGTAGCATGTCAATACCATCACAGTCAGTAGATGTTTTACTTTTGAACGGTTTAACAATTTCAATGACCTCTCTTTCGTCTGTGTTCTTAATGAAGATGGAGTCTTTTACAGCAGTGTTATTGCATATTGTATCACCTGTAGGCACCGGAGTGGGTATTTCTCGGGCCAGTTTAGGTCCAATGTTAACAAAAAAATTATTAAATTCATCTGCAGGTGAAGCTATATTCACACTCTGAGTCGTTTTATTATTTTTTGGAATATTAGTTGGGTAGCTTGTATTTCTGCTTTTATTTCCAAGGATACTGTTGAGTATTGTCCATGTATTTTTAATATTGTCTCTGTTTTTCATCAGTTCTTTACTGTAATAGTCTCTTTTACTACATCTTATTATATATGTTAACTTATTTTTGTATGTTTTATACCGCTGCTCTGCTTCTTTTGTTCTTTTCTTTAGGAAAGCTTTATATAATAAATTTTTCTTTTTACACGCCTTTTGTAGTCCTTTGGTTAACCATGGCTTATCAGCAAATTTGTGTTTAAGCTTTTTTTTTACTAATGGGCAGTTTTTTTCATAAAGAGTGGTTACAATGTTTATAAATGTGTCATAGGCTTCATTTACATCTGATACATAGACTTCTGTCCAGTCTTGCTTCAGCAAGTCCTCTTTAAGAGAACTGATTGCATTTGGTGATTTGTGTCTGAACAATTTTGAAATTTTTTCTGCGTTGGGCCCCGTGTGGCCATGGATAAGTGCAAAGGTTGGCAAGTGGTCACTTATATCATTTATCAATAATCCACTTTCTATTTTCTTATCGAAAACATTGACAAACAGGTTGTCAATAAGTGTAGCAGAGTGAACTGTGATTCTACTGGGATGTGTTATTGTGGGATATAGACTCATGCTGTACATAGAGTTCATGAACTCTGTAACTACATTTTGTTGATGTGGATTCAGTAAATCAATATTGAAATCTCCACAAATTGCTACCATTTTCTTACTAGTAATATTATTGTACAGCTCGACTAATTTATCTCTGAATGTCTCAATGCAAGTTCCCGGCATTCTATATATGCAGCTTATGATTAGATTTTTTGTTTTGTCTCGGTCAATCTCAACAGTAACACATTCCAGAATCCCTGATAGTGCTGAGGACATTTCATTGACAAGCTTACACCTATACAGGTCATCAATATACAGTGCAACACCACCACCTTTTTTTGAGATCTGTTAATATAAAACATCTGATATCCCTCTATTGCCATCAGGGGAGCCAGTTCTTCATTAAGCCAGGTTTCAGAGACTGCAATAGCTGTGAATTTTCTGTCTAGCTGTTTTAAATAGTCCTGAATCTGTGGAAAGTTTTTGTTAAGACTTCTGCTATTGAAGTGTATTATTGACAGTTTACCATCTAATTGCACTTGACTTTTGAATTGTTTTTCAGTGTAATATTCACAGTGGTTATGAATATTATTGAAAAAGTGGTTATCAGGATCAATATCATTCTCCATCTCTTGTGGTTTATGTTCAGCATAATGGTATGTTTTCAGAGTTTGAGTTTCCTCATTCTGTGTCAAATGACTTCCTCCAACTAGGGATAATTGATGTCTACTCGAGTTGGTCATAAGTTTTTGTTTATTTTGCTTATTTTTTTTAAAGTACTTAGGCATGGTGTATCAAAAGAACTATTCTTATCGTGTGTATGAATATGGATTATCATTGACTCATAATTTTCTTAATCAGTGTTCATCTGTATTTACTCCAACATATGATGTTGGAGCATGGAATAAACCTGACTTGTGAGATAAACTCAGCCTCGTCATTTCCACATTCTCCACAGCACATAATTTAGGTACCTATTTATTAACTCCATTTTATATTTACTTATTTTTGTAGGATGTTATTTGGGTTCTAAATATTTTATTGGGTTTTAGACCTTTGAGTTTTTAACCTCTTTGACTAGTTTTTAACTTTTTAATATGACCCTTCTCTCTTACCTCTGGTTTTTCTCTCATCTCTTTGTCTTTATACCCTGATTGATGGAGCCTTGAGTATTTTTATCATGTTTATAGTCAGCTTCATGTGTGCCTGTGTTTGTGTCTATGTTGAATGTAATTGTGGCTTGTAAATATGGATGTCACCAGACTGCAAAACAAATCTACCTACGGGTACAAATAAAGTAACCTGAACCTGAACACTACTCTGAGACGATTGAGACTCTGAGGGCCCTGCTAAAGCAAGACGCGTGGGTGGGGAACAGGATGACGTCAGGCGGGCTACGGCAGGGAGTATGAGTAGAAATGTGAATCAAATAAAGTTCAGTTGAATGTCCCTCAAGAAGCTCTCCGCCTGTGTGATTTCACGATATAACACCTTCCCCAAACAATACCACCAGCTGGCGCCGACCACCGCTGAATACCTGGAGCAACAGCTGTTCGTAAGTGAGACTCCCACTTCCCAATTTGCTGAGTATAAATGTGATGTCCAAATACCAAAATTATAATTGAGCATAACTAATATTTCATGGCATAATTAGTCCACCAGCCATAGGAGAAGTTAAACTGAAGGAAAATTAATACTCTCTTTCCAGTAACCTCTGTTCATTTTGTAGATAAATTCAGAAGTTTCCTTTTTCAGATAATCAGCTTATGTAATTTTTCCCCATAAAATTGCATTCAGTTTTATGTATGATTTTGTTAGTTATTTCAACTTTCCATTGTATTACAGCTGAAATATAAAATCTGGTTTCCTCTTGGTTCCACAAAGGTTTAACTGTAGCTTTAATGCTCAGAAATCCATTAACAGTTGATGTGATATTTGACACCTGTTAATCATTTTAAACCTGCTTACAAATCATTTGAATGCAATGTCATGTAACCTGAATTAGTTTCATTAATAAACTTGTAAACGAGAGAAGTTGCAAGTGTTTTCCTTTGCATATACGCTTTGCTGGGTCACAGCAGTAAAGAACTCACTAATGTTTGAGACTGATTCATTAATTGATTGAAGGTACAGAAATTAATTAATAATTTGTTCTTTTGGAACTGGAGCCCCCTATTTACGAGTGATTTTCGCTCTTATTTAGTGAGTGTTGTGGTGACTGTTTAACCCTCAGTCCCCACGCACACCCACTTCTAAATAAAATAAATAATTCCTATACCTTACTACACAAACAATAAAATATTGCTACATTTATGCACTGAAGAAGAAATTTGTTTACTGTACAAGGTCCAATCAGAAAGTCAAATTAGGACAAAAACATGCCACAGATCCATTTCTTCCGGTGTATTGTGGCTTGAATGAGTTGGATTAAGCTTAGAAAAAAGCTCATACAGAATCTTCTTACACAGTAATTTAAAGAAAAGGATTAAAATAAGGAAAAAGTGAACTTTAAAGAAAAGAAAAAGAATTTTCACAGAGCATGAGAACTCTGGGCCTACTTAAAAAGACAGAAAAAAAAAATGGGAGAGCAGAGAAGTCTGCTCCTTACAGCTTGACCACTGCCCAAAAACTGAAACAAAGGGAAGATTTTTTTCGGGTGTGGCCAAATTTCACTGGCTTTCATGAAACTGAGCTGAACCAATTACATGGGGTTTCCTGTTCAACAGAAGTCATAAACTAAGCCAAAAAAGGAGATGCAGAGGAGCCTGGAGGCCCAAAGTTCAGGGCTGTGTGGGTCTCCCGGCAGAAGGAGAAGGGGGAAATCTGAGATGAAAGAAACTTGATATGGAAAGTGAAATCCTCCAGCACACATATATGCTGTATACTAAAGGGCTGCACGGTGGCGCAGTGGTTAGCACTGCGGCAGCACAGTTTACCCTTGGCCGGGGGATTGTTGGGATCGTGGGTTCGATCCCAGCCCCCGACCAACAGTGATCTGTGTGGAGTTTGCATGTTCTCCCCGTGTTGCGTGGGTTTACTCCGGGATTTCTCCGGTTTCCTCCCACATGCCAAAAACATGCATGTTAGGTTAATTGGCTGTTCTAAATTGTCCCTAGATATCTGTTTCCTATAGGCCCTTAGAATAGAGGGTTAGTATTAAAGAAAGCGCTTTGAGTGGTCTTTGTGACTAGAAAAGCGCTATATAAGTGCAGGTTAGTTAGTTAGTTAGTAGTTAGTAAAGCACAAATTCTTTAAACTTTGGTGACTAACATATCCTACTTGATAAAAGGAAAACACACAAGGTCTCTACATTGTAAATGCAATTAATTTCTTGATGGTAGTGTGCAAAAGTTAATTTCTTCCTGAAAATAAAGAAACACATATCAAATCATATCAATAAAAACATTTCAAAGCACAACTCTCCATTCCAGATTTCAGCAGTGTTGGGAATAACACGTTACTTTGTAATGCATTACTGTAATAAGATAAGATAAGATAAGATAAGCCTTTATTAGTCCCACAACGGGGAAATTCCAGGATTGCAACAGCACAGGGATAGCAATGCCACTACTTTTGCAGTAATGTGCTGTGTAACTCAAATTACTGTTTAAAAATTCAGTAATGCGTTACATCTACTGAAATTTGATCAGATATGTTACTTGCGTTACTCGTTTTATTAATATGGATAGATATTTTAGCGCAAATAGACAATCATACAACTTGCAGTTGCTAGACACCCACCTCATCAGCTGCCAACTGGGGATGAATACACAGTTTCAGTGGCTATTGGAGGGACAACTGCCATCCCCAGCGCCACCATCGCCCTCAAGCCACCGGAGGTTGTCATGCCAAAGGCAAAGGAAAGCAAATAAATATAAACTGACCCTACTATAACTGATGCAACTCATATAGTCTCCTCCGCTGGTCCGTTTCCTGTCCTGCCCCAGTTCACATCACAATCCAGTGGGGAGAAATGCTGTGGCGGTGGCGACTTCTCATATTGAGCCCTGATCACCTGTTGTCCGAGTGGTAAGTAGCCCCTAACAGCTCCTACCTCTGTGATTAAACATGAGTATTTTTTGAGCAAGAAGCTTGCATTTAATGTCCGCATTAATGCATTTAAAGTTTTCTTATGCACAGAGAAAAAGTGACTGTGATTTTTTGCGGTAAGCGGTGAACTTTTATCTATCTGTGCTTTCTGTTTTATTTTATCTCATTCATTTACATGCTTTTGTAATATGCAGCTATTTCATGGAAGTAAATCTTCTAAATATGCATTTTTAATGGGCTGGTCCAGGGGTGTCAAATGTATGGCTCGTGGGCCAAAAACGGCCCACCAGGGGGTCCAAAATTTTCTGCGAATTCACAGTTTTATTTCTAGTAAATTTCTGACTTTCTACTTTTTACAATGGTTTGTGTAAATCTGAGATATTTTTTCTCTGGAAGATGAAACTTTTTTTCTCAGTTTTCTTTTTCTTCTTTTTTCTGATGAGAACAAGGGGCCCTTGATCTTGCTGTGTGTGCAAGATGATTTAAGTATGCATTTAAGAGTAACATGAAAGTTTCTTTTCCATGTAACTAGTTGCTTTAATCATACAGTAACTCAAAAGTAACTGAGTTACTTTTGAGAAGAAGTAAATAGTAACTCTAACTAGTTACTATTTTTCAGTAACTTGCCTAACACTGAATTTCAGCCATGTCTTCAGTAGCAGATACTGTCTTGAGAGAAAGAATATGAATTAATTTGTTGTCCATCCATCCATCCATCTTCTACCGCTTTTCCGGAAGTCTGGGTCACAGAGGCAGCAGTTCAAGCAGAGAAGCCCAGACTTCCCTCTCCCCAGCCACCTGCTCCAGGTCTTCAGAGAGGATACCAAGGTGTTCCCAGACCAGCTGGGAGACATAGTCTCTCCACCGAGTCCTGGGTCTACCCCAGGGTCTCCTCCCAGTGGGACGTGCCTGAAACACCTCAAGTGGGAGGCGTCCAGGAGGCATCCTAATCAGATGCCCATACCACCTCAACTGATTCCTTTCCACGTGGAGGAGCAGCGGTTCTACTCTGAGCCTCTCCCGGATGACTGAGCTCCTCACCCTATCTCTGAGGGTGAGTCCAGCAATCCTATGGAGAAAGCTCATTTCAGACGCTTGTATCCGCGATCTTGTTCTTTCGATCATTACCCAAAGCTCGTGACCATAGGTGAGAGTAGGAATGTAGATTGACTGGTAAATCAACAGCTTTACCTTAGAACTCAGCTCCCTCTTCACCACAACAGACCGGTACAACGTCCGCATCACTGCAGATGCTTCTCCAATCCGTCTGTCAATCTCTCACTCCATTTTCCCCTCACTCATGAGCAAGACCCCAAGATACTTAAAATCCTCCACTTGGGGCAGGAGCCTGTCCCCAACCCAGAGAGGACAATCCACCTTTTTCCGGCTGAGGACCATGGACTCGGACTTGGAGGTGCTGATTCTCATCCCAGCCGCTTCACACTCAGCGGCAAACCGTCCCAGCAAGAGCTGTAGGTCATTGCTGGATGAAGCCAACAGGACTACATCATCTGCAAACAACAGAGATGAGATCCTGTGGTCACCAAGCATGACACCCTCCATTCCCTGGCTGCGCCTAGAAATCCTGTCTATAAAAATTACGAACAGGATTGGTGACAAAGGGCAGCCCTGACGGAGTCCAACTCTCACTGGGAATAACTCCGACTGAGTGTTGGCAATACAAACCAAACTCTCACAACGGTCGTACAGAAACCGAATAGCTCGTAACAACAAGCCCGATACCCCATACTCCCGAAGCACCCCCCACAAAAAAACCATGAGGGACGCGGTAAAATGCCTTCTCGAAGTCCACAAAACACATGTAAACTGGTTGGGCAAACTCCCACAAACCCTCAAGAATTCTTGAGAGAGTAAAGAGCTGGTCCGATGTGCCACGGCCAGGACGAAAACCACATTGCTCCTCCTGAATCTGAGGTTCGACCAACAGCCGGACTCTCCTCTCCAGTACCTTGGCATAGACCTTCCCAGGGAGGCTGAGGAGTGTGATCCCTCTAAAGTTGGAGCACACCCTCCGGTCCCCTTTTTTGAAGAGAGGAACCACCACCCCATTTTGCCATGCCAAAGGCACTGCCCCTGACCTCCACGCAATGTTGCAGAGGCATGTCAACCATGACAGCCCAACAACATCCAGGGCCTTGAGGTACTCAGGGCGAATCTCGTCCACCCCCGGGGCCTGGACATCAAGGATTTTTAACCACCTTGGCGACCTCAGCCCCTGTGATAGGCGAGTCGTCCCCCTCATCCCCAAACCCTGCTTCCTCTGTGGAAGGCGTATCAGTGGGATGGAGGAGATCCTCGAAGTATTCCTTTCACCGCCCGACGATATCCCCAGTCGAAGTCAACAGTGTCCCATCTGCACCATACACAGTGTGGACAGGGAGCTGCTTTCCCCTCCTGAGCCGCCGGACAGTTTGCCAGAATCTCTTCGAGGCCGACCGAAAGTCTTGTTCCATGGCCTCACCGAACTCCTCCCATACCCAGGTTTTTGCTTCAGCAACTACCCAAGCTGCACTCCAAGCTGCACTCCGCAATTTGTTGTCCAGAATTCATAAATTCTACTTCAGAGAGGAAAAAAAATTAAATATTCCTGAGCCGTCCACCAGATGGCACTGTGAAACTGGTTGTTTAATGAAGACTCTTGACTTTCTAGCCTGGAAAATATCACCCATAACTGTCAATTTGGGACCTTCCTTTGACAAATAGATGGAAAGGGAGAATGACTCCAAGTCCTGGAGAAGGGATTACTTCCACTTTATAGCCGATAGGTTGTGTTACAGCTCTGGTGCTTGGGTGAGAAAAGTAGTTCATGACCAGAATTTTGAACTGAAATTATTTCCTTCAGCAAAGAATGATTTTATAGATTAGAACCCATGGTCAGTGCTACAACCGATTCAAGTCTTGACTACTTATGCCTCTCGGAAACCTGGTTAACCCTAACAACACCTCCAGCTGTTTTATATGTGCCAGGGTATAATGCCTATAGACAAGACAGAAAATATGGCATGGGATTTATTTAAAGGATGATTATCAGTGTATACAACTTGACGTTGCTGAAAATACACTGGAATGTGTTGGTGTTAAAGTTGTACTGTGAAGAGCGTGAAAAGATGAAGCTGAGTTTATTTCTCAATTCAAGTTTATTCACATTCACGTATCTCCAACATCCTCTCAAACAGAAAAAGAGACCCATCCTCCCACGTCTGTTCTCTTTATACCCGGGACATCAAAGTACAGAGTCACATTGTCCTTAAATCCCAAGACACAATACATCCTCCTCCAGGTCTTCTCCCCTCCACCTAAAACCACTGGTGGTCAGGAAATCTCTCAAGGCCATCACTAAAGATCACATTTCGCAACCTCCTGTTATCCCCAGGAGACCCAGACCTATTGTTCATTCTGAGACATGCAGCAAGAGTAATATGCATATGTGTGCCACATGACCCCCCCCCCCAAACGTCTAAGATGAAACAATACAACACAGTCTATATATCATGATAAAATCACAAACATCAGTCCACTTGTTGTTTGGGCTTCAATCGTCTTCCGAACTTGCTGTAAGCGGGCTTTACCACTCCCGCGGCACCATCCTGCTGTGAATGTGCTATCTGAGGATGAGAACTGTTAGTCAATCCCTGCGGGAGCTCTGGGGAATGCTCCCTAGGAGGTCTGCCGCGTCGAGGAGCCCTCGCCAACTGCACAGTTTCGTCAGCCATCACAAAAGCAGGTTTGAGTCTGTCTATGCCAATTATTTCTCTTCTGCCCCCCAAATCTAGCAAAAAGTGCTTATCCCCTGTTTCCAGCACTCTAAATGGGCCATCATAAGGCGGACGCAAGGTTGGGCGATGAGCGTCGTGTCTGACAAAAACAAACTCCGCATTTTTTAAAGCCTAGGTACAAAAACGTGCGGAAAACTGTGATGAACGGGGCCAGGAAGCGTGCTCGCTCCCGTGTCGCTCAATAACCGCTGAGCAGGGGGGCACTCTGGCGCAGGATTATCTGGGAGAAACTCCCCAGGCAGCCGGAGTGGCTGCGCAAAAACCAATTCAGCTGGGGAGGCTTTTAAGTCCTCTTTAGGTGCAGAACGCAACCCCAATAAAACCCATGGTAGCCTGTTTACCCAATTTGCATCCGTATGCGACGCTCTGAGGGCTGCTTTCAATGACCTACGGAAACGTTCGCATAAACCATTAGCCTGGGGGTGGTACGCAGTAGTGCGGTGGATCGTTACCCCCAGGCTGCGGGCCATCGCTGACCAAAGCTCGGAAACAAATTGAGGGACTCTGTCGGACGTAATATCCGACGGGACTCCAAAACGCGCTACCCAAGCCGTTAAAAACGCGCGCGCCACCTCCTCGGCTGTGGTCGATGCCAGTGGGACCACTTCAGGCAAACGCGTGGTGCGGTCCACCATTGTCAAAAGATGTGTGCACCCCTGTGACGGCGGGAGGGGGCCTACGAGGTCGACATGCACATGATCGAACCTCTTAGCCGGGATGTGAAACGGCTCCAAGGGGGCTTTAGTGTGTTTGTGTATTTTGGCTCGCTGGCAAGTCATGCAGGCTCTTGCCCACTCCTTAACGTGCTTGCGCAGGCTCGGCCATACAAATTTCTCTCCTACCATTTTGACCGATGCGCGCACCCCGGGGTGTGCCAGAGAATGAATCGAGTCAAAAACGTGGCGGCGCCACGCGGCCGGCACCACGGGACGTAGTCGTCCCGTGGAGACATCGCAGATTAAGGGGGGCATACCACTATGCAGCACCCTGTTCTCCAGCCTTAACCCTGTTGGTCCAGACTGGAGCGCGCACACGTCCGCGTCGCTAACCTGATCCGCGGCCATGGCTGTATAACCTACCCCTACGCGGACTGGAGTAGTTACGGCACGCGAGAGACAGTCTGCCACTACATTTAGTTTACCCACTACGTGTTGAATATCGGTAGTAAACTCGGAGATTGCAGCCAGCTGCCTCTGCTGCTGGCCTGACCACGGTTCTGAAACCTTGGCCATCGCGAAAGTTAGCGGCTTGTGGTCGACGAACGCAGTGAAACGGCGTCCTTCAAGCCAGAACTGGAAGTGGTGAATGGCCAAGTGGAGCGCTAACAACTCCCTGTCGAACGCGTTGTATTTTAGCTCGGGATCGCGCAAGGTCCTGCTGAAAAAAGCGAGCGGCTGCCAAGCCCCGGCCACCTGCTGCTCCACCACCGCCCCTATGGCCACATCTGACGCGTCAGTAGTAAGCGCTATGCGGGCCGTTGGGTCTGGGTGTGTAACAACGCAGCGTTTGCCAAGGCGGTTTTAACCTCCGAGAATGCGCGCTCCCGCTCCGGAGACCATTCGATTTTATTTGTGGGTTTTTGTTTTTTAAGCGCGGCATACAGTGGTTGCATGAGCTGTGCTGCACGGGGGAGGAAACGGTTATAAAAATTCACCATTCCCAAAAACTCCTGTAATGCTTTGACCGTTTGTGGCTGGGGGAAATTTGATACTGCGCGCACTTTGTCCGGCAGAGGGACCGCTCCTTCTGGAGAGACGCGGTGCCCCAAAAAATCAATCTGCGCCACCCCGAACTGACACTTCGCTGGGTTGATTATTAACCCGTGCTCTCCCAACCTCCGGAAAACTGCCGTGAGGTGTTTTTCATGTTCCTCTTCGGACGCGCTGGCTACCAAAATGTCGTCTAGGTAGACGAACACAAAGGGGAGATCGCGCAACACCGCGTCCATCATGCATTGGAACGTCTGCGCAGTGCCTTTAAGCCCGAACGGCATGCGCAAAAACTCGAAAAGGCCAAATGGAGTTATTACCGCTGTTTTGGGTATGTCCTCAGCGCGTACTGGGACTTGATGGTACCCACGGACCAAGTCTATTTTAGAAAAAATGCGCGCCCCCGCCAGGTGAACGGAAAAATCTTGGATATGCGGGATTGGGTAGTGGTCGTGCGCTGTAGCGTTGTTCAACCTGCGGAAATCACCGCAAGGTCGCCACGAGCTGTCAGCTTTAGGGACCATGTGAAGTGGGGAAGCCCATGGGCTGTTCGAACGCCGGATGATGCCCAACTTTTCAAGGTTGGCAAACTCCTCGCGCGCTATGGTCAGTTTAGCTGCATCCAAGCGCCGAGCTTTTGCAAAAACGGGGGGACCGGCGGTAGTAATATAATGTTCCACTCCGTGTTTAGCGACGGCTGCTGAAAATGTGGGAACCGTGAGTGCTGGAAACTGAGCGAGGAGTGTGTGGAACTTACCGCTTGCCGTAGCAACGTTGGCTTGTGCTGTGGGCGGGGTCACTCGGGCTGCATAGGGAATAGAGTAAAACGAGAGTGCATTAACCAAGCGTCTATTGGGCAGATCAACCAACAACCCATGTGAGCACAGAAAATCAGCCCCTAACATGTTGAAGCTCACTGCAGCTATAATAAAAGTCCACTCAAATGTACGGCCTTGCAGGGACAGCAGCAGAGTCCTCTCACCGAAGGTCTTAATGCTCGAGCCGTTCGCTGCCGATGCTCCGTGACTCCCGGGGCCCGCCAGCCGGTCAGCATAGGTTGGCGTGATGAAACTCACTTGGGAGCCTGTGTCCACGAGGAATTGCCTCCCTGAACGCGCGTCCGTCAAGTAGAGCAGCTTGTTTTGTTCACCGAGGGCCGCGGCTGCTACCGACCCTCAGTTCTGGCGTTTCCCGAGCTCTTGAACTGACACGGTGGTATACACTTGCGTGCCCTCTCTGCAAGGCGACGATGGTAGAAACAGAGGTCATCTCCTCCGCGATGTTTGGCCTTCGCCGCCGCCGTTGCCGGTGGGTCTGCTGCCGCCGCCTCTGACCCCCTGCCATCTCCAACCCTCGAGTCGAGTCCTGTCGCTGCTGCGGTGGCCGCGCACTGTCTGCTGGCGTTGAGAATCCGCTGTGCCTCCTGGGCCAGCGCGCGGAAGTCTCGCTGGGCCAACAACGATGAATCGGCCAGGGTCGCTCTCGTGGCCGACGGTAGGGTTCTCCGGAAAATGTGGGTGAAAAGAAAGTCGTCGCCGTCTGAGCCTCTCAGCCCCAACATGTCTTCCATCAGGTCAACGGGTGTGCTGTCTCCCAAGTCGTTCAGGGCCAGGAGTCTTTCCGCTCTTTCCTGGACTGAGGGAGTGAAACGCTGGATGAGCGCAGCCTTCAACCCGCCGTATTTGTCTTTGACCGGTGGGCGCTGCACCAGGCTCTGCACATGCCGAGCCGTGTGTTTGTCGAACTTGGCGATAACGTGGTAGAATTTCGTGTCATCTGCCGTTATTCCCCCGAGAGCAAACTGAGCTTCGGCCAAGAGGAATCAGGAGTCCGGGTTGTCCTGCCAGAAATCTGGTAGTTTGACTGAGACTGCGTTCACCTGGCTGGTTCCTGGCGAGTCCGGCTCAGGGGAATTTCTTTCACCCATGATACGTCTTAAGGTCACCAGTGTAGAGAGCGTGAGAGCGTGAAAAGATGAAGCTGAGCAAGGGTAATATACATATGTGTGCCACAGTACTATTACCTGAAATGTCTTTTGCTTTGATTGTGATCTATTGACCTCCATCCTCTAAGGACACATTCTTTAATTGTCTATCTAGTGTACTGAAACAGTTTGGCAGCCAAGAGTTAATCCGCATGGGTGATTTCAATTTAAATTGGCTTTGTAAAACACACAGACAGAAATTAAAGGACCTTGTGGGGCCATGGTGTGGGACTTCTCCAACCAGTGAAGAAGGCAACTGGGGAAGGGGGGAACAATGGACCCAAAGAGGAGGTGTCACCGGGGGGTATCAGACGGGACAGTAAGGACTATGTGCCCCCTGGGGAGAGGAGTAAATGCTGGAGCCGCTGGAAGGAGAAGGGTGTGAGAGTGGTGCCGGCATAATGTCATGTTAATGTGCCGCACAGGCTTTGTTCTAAACACAATGTATGATGGTCGGAAGTTCCAGAAGGTCTCAGTGCATGGTATTAAAGATATAAAAGAGGAATGCACAGAGACCCTGGTGCTCTTTTACTGTGCTGTATGTTGGAAATGGAATAAAGTTTCTGTGTCATTCAGCTCGTTCCCTCGTCTGCCTCCTTTCTCCACAACCTCACCAATAAGTTTTATATGGATCAGATGATCAGTAACCCAACTAGAATAACCCGCTCATTTCAAACGCTCCTTGATTTAATTTTTTACAAATAAACCTGACCACATAACAAAAAAATACAATCTAATTACTGGCATGTCTGGCCATCATCTCACTTTAGTAGTACGCAAATTGTCAAAATCACAATACAACAATCAAAAGCCCTGATGGCGGAAAATATATCTCGTACATACCAAACAAAAATATACAGTGGATATAAAAAGCCTACACACCCCTCTTCAAATGCCAGGTTTTTGTGATGTTAAAAAATGAGACCAAGATAAATCATTTCAAAACTTTTTCCACCATAACCTGTATAACCCAATTAAAAAAAAACAATTGAAATCTTTTAAGGGGAAAAATAAAAAAATAAAACACTTACAATAGCCTGATTGCATAAATATACACACCCTTAAACTAATACTTGGTGCAGCACTTTTGTCTTTTATTACAGCACTGTCTTTTTGTGTAGGAGTCTGTCAGTGTGGTACATCTTGATGTGGCTGTGGAGTGTGTAAATAACGAGGCGGATTTGACTCAGACAGTTTATTACACATCTCGCACAGAAGCATAGTCAGAGAGAGGACATCTCAGCCAAGACTCTTCTCTTAAATACTGTGGCATTCCTCCAGAAGCTTCTAACACCCAAAAGGTCACATTGCATTCACTTTCTTAATCCTTTACCATCCTCCTAGAAGTTTCTGATACACAAAAGATCACACTGCATTCATCCTTCACACCTCCCTGTTATCTCACCAGGGAACCTCTGCTCTTTGTTCTTATCTAAGATGTTACACATTATGCTTTCCTCATGTGCCTCTACATGGCAATATTTGCCCACTCTTCTTTGCAAAAATGCTCCATATCTGTCAGATTGGCCCATAACACATTTTCCCATGCGCGTTTTGGAGATTTCAAATGTGTTTTTACAAAATGTAGTTGGGCTTGGATGCTTTTCTTTGTAAGATAAGACTTCCGTCTTGCCACCGTAGAGGGGAGATTGTTGTCACATGTACTAAACAGCCAGTACTTGCCAGAAATTCCTGCAGCTCCTTCAATGTTGCTGTCGGCCTCTTGGCAGCCTCCCTGACCAGTTTTCATCACGTCTTTTCATGAATTTTGGAGGGATGTCCAGTTCTTGGTAATGTCACTGTTGTGCCATATTTTCTCCACTTGATGACTGTCCACTGTGTTCCATGGTATATTTAATGCCTTGGAAATTCTTTTGTGCCCTTCTCCAGACCGATACTTTTGAACAATGAGATCCCTATGATGCTTTGGAAGCTCTCTGTGGACCATGGCATGTGCGGTAAGATGTGACTACAAAAATGTCAGGAAAAGCCTACTAGAACAGCTAAACTTTATTTGGGGTTAATCAGAGCCTCTTTAAATGGTGGCAGGTGTGTGCTGACTCCCATTTAACATGAGTTTGAATGTGATTGGTTAATTCTGAACACAGCAACATCCCTAGTTATAAGAGGGTGTGCATATTTATGCAAACAGGTTATTGTAAGTTTTTTATATTTTATTTTTCCCCTTAAAAGATTTCAGGGTTTTTTTTTCAGTTGGGTTGTACAGATTATAGGTCACATTAATGGTGGAAAAAGTTTTGAAATGATTTATCTTGGTCTCATTTTTTTACATCACAAAAATCTGGCATTTGAACAGGGGTGTGTAGACTTTTTATATCCACTGTAGAATCATTTGAAAATTAGTTACAGTATGTAAAGTGGAATGAAATAAATTGTGATACAAATTGAATCGGTGAATTCAAAAGGGGCCCAAGTCCAAGAAATATGTTTTTGCAGGAAATCAAATAAATTGCATATCTCAAGGGTAGTCTATGCCAGATGGTTCATACTTTACTCAGATATAGCACAAGGCCATAGCTTAGAAATGCTATAATATGAAGCATTTCACTTTTTTAATTTCAGAGGATTGGCAAACTAAAGTCCCTGGACTTGGGCCCTTCTTGAATTAAACACTAAGAACATATGAAAAGAAGCGCATAACATCTATTTCTCACATGTTGAAAACGTTTTTTTTTTTAATTATGCCATGTTTTGAACACCTTT
This sequence comes from Pholidichthys leucotaenia, assembly GCA_020510985.1. Lineage (NCBI taxonomy): Eukaryota > Metazoa > Chordata > Actinopteri > Cichliformes > Pholidichthyidae > Pholidichthys > Pholidichthys leucotaenia. The sequence continues at coordinate 171,662,072 of CM035846.1, forward strand.
TATGATCACTTCATATTCAAACTATTGTTTTGATAACTGCCAGCAAATGAGATTTTCATCTAAAAGTGGGCAGATTAACACAGAGGTCCATCTACTGGTAACTAATCGTCAAAGTCAGACTCATCTTCATGCCTAGCATCACAAACTGTTAAATTACTGAGGAACTGCTGAGGTTTCACTTCTTTTTTGGTATTGACATATTCTTTGCCTTCAGCGCGTAATCGTTTTTGTTTGTTTCTGGCCCATTCCTTTTCATTACGCTGTGGAGCATGTAAATAAAGAGGCGGATTTGGCTCAGACGATTTATTACACATCTCACACAAGAAGCATAGACAGAATGACATCTCAGCAGAGACTCTTCTCTTAAATAACATGGCATTCCTCTAGAAGCTTCTAACACACAAAAGGTCACATTGCATTCACTTCATTCATCCTTCACCCCTCCCTGTTATCTCACCAGGGAACCTCTGCTTTTTGTTCTTGTCTAAGATGTTACACAATTATGCTCTCCCCATGTGCCGCCATACCACCCCCCGAGCATCTTGGATAGAACAATAGAATAACAGTCCGTATGCTGTGATAGAACCATTAAACATCAATCCACATGCTACTTGGGCTTCAGTCTTCTCCCGTATCTGCTGTAACCAGGATTCACCGCCTCCGCAGCGTTGTCATGCTGGGGGTTGATGTTTGAGGGGGAAAACTTTTTGTCTGTCCGTGTGGGTGCTCTGGGGAATCTTTTCTCTGGGGAGCTCCCCGTGGGGGTTTTCCATGCCAAGGGGCCCTCGCCAACAGCACTTGCTCGTCCGCCACCACGAAAGCGGGTTTGAGTCTGTCTATGCCAATCTTTTCCCTCCTACCCCCCAAATCTAGCAAAAAATGCTTATCCCCTGTTTCCAGCACTCTGAACGGTCCATCATAGGGTGGGCGCAATGGAGGACGGTGGGCGTCGTGTCTGACAAACACGAACTCCACGTTTTTCAAAGTTTTAGGCACAAAAACGCACGGAAAACTGTGGTGGGCAGGGCCCAGCAGCGTGCTTGTGTCTATGCTACGCTGCAACAGCTGAGATGGGGAGCTGCCCGGCGTGGGATTATCTGGCAGAAACTCCCCAGGCAGCCGGAGTGGTTGCGCAAAAACGAGTTCTGCCGGGGAAGCTTCCAGATCCTCTTTAGGCGCAGAACGTAACCCCAATAAAACCCACGGTAGCTTGTCTACCCAATTTGCATCCGTCAGTGAAGCCCTGAGAGCCGCTTTCAATGATCTATGAAAACGTTCGCATAACCCATTAGCCTGTGGATTGTACGCGGTTGTGCGGTGAATTGTGACACCCAGGCTGTGGGCCATTGTTGACCAGAGTTCGGAAACAAATTGAGGGCCTCTGTCGGACGTAATGTCCGACGGGACTCCAAAACGCGCCACCCATGCTGTTAAAAACACGCGCGCCACCTCCTCGGCCGTGGTTGCCACCAGCGGAACCGCTTCTGGCCAGCGCGTGGTGCGGTCCACCATTGTCAGGAGGTGCGTGTACCCCTGTGATGGCGGGAGGGGGCCCACGAGGTCCACGTGGACATGGTCGAACCTCTTAGCCGGAATGCAAAACGGCTCCAAGGGAGCCTTCGTGTGTCTGTGTACTTTGGCTCGTTGGCATGCCATGCAGGCTGCCGCCCACTCTTTCACTTGTTTGCGAAGGCTCGGCCACACAAATTTCTCTCCTACCATTTTGACCGATGCGCGCACTCCTGGGTACGCCAAAGAATGAACCGACTCAAACACGCGGCGGCGCCACACGGCCGGGACCACGGGACGTGGGCGACCCGTGGAGACATCGCAGATTAGGGGGGGCATGCCATCCTGCAGCACCCTGTTCTCCAGCCTTAACCCTGTTGGTCCAGACTGGAGCGCGCGCATGTCCGCATCACTAACCTGCTCCGCGGCCATGGCTGCGTAATCTATCCCCACGCAGACCGGGGCCACCACGGCGCGCGAGAGGCAGTCTGCCACTACATTCAGTTTGCCCGACACATGCTGAATATCGGTCGTAAACTCCGAGATCGCGGCCAGCTGTCTCTGCTGCCGCCCAACCATGGTTCCGAAACCTTGGCCATCGCAAACGTTAGCGGCTTGTGGGCCACGAACGCGGTGAAACTGCGCCCTTCCAGTCAGAACTGGAAGTGGCGAATGGCCAGGTGGAGAGCCAGCAACTCTCTGTCGAACGCACTGTATTTACGTTCACTGTCGCGCAAAGTCCTGCTGAAAAAGGCGAGCGGCTGCCAAGCCCCGGCAACGCGCTGCTCCACGACAGCCCCTATGGCCACATCTGAAGCGTCAGTGGTGAGCGCTATACGGGCCGTTGGGTCTGGATGTGCCAGCAATGCGGCGTTTGCCAGGGCTGCTTTGTCTTCCGAGAACGCCCGCTCTCGCTCCGGGGTCCATTGGACCCTATCCGCAGGTTTCTGTTTTTTGAGCGCAGCGTACAGTGGTTGTATGAGCTGCGCTGCACGGGGAAGGAAACGGTTATAGAAGTTCACCATTCCCAAAAATTCTTGTAGCGCCCTGACCGTTTGCGGCCGGGGAAAATCTGCCACTGCGCGCACTTTGTCAGGCAGCGGGACCGCTCCTTCGGGAGAGACGCGGTGCCCCAAAAATATCAATCCCCGTCACCCCGAACTGACATTTCGCTGGGTTGATTATTAACCCGTGCTCTTCCAACCTCTGGAAAACCGTCGTGAAGTGGGTTTCGTCTTCGTCTTCGGACGCGCTAGCTACTAAGATATCATCCAGGTAGACGAACACGAAAGGGAGATCACGCAGCACTGCATCCATCATGCGTTGGAACGTCTGTGCAGCCCCTTTAAGCCCAAATGGCATGCGCAAAAACTCAAATAAACCGAACGGAGTTATTACCGCTGTTTTGGGTATGTCCTCAGCGCGCACTGGGACTTGGTGGTAACCGCGGACCAGGTCTATTTTACAAAAAAACACGTGCTCCTGCAAGGTGAACAGAAAAATCCTGAATGTGAGGAACTGGGTAGCGGTCGTGCGCTGTGGCGTTGTTCAACCTGCGGAAATCCCCGCAAGGTCGCCACGAACCCTCAGCTTTAGGGACCATGTGTAGCGGGGAAGCCCATGGGCTGTTTGAGCGCCTGATGATGCCCAACTTCTCCACGTTGGCGAGCTCCTCGCGCGCTATGGCCAGTTTAGCTGCGTCCAAGCTCCGAGGTCTTGCAAAAACGGGCGGCCCGGTGGTGGTGATAAAATGCTCCACCCCGTGTTTAGCGATGGCTGCCGAAAATGTTGGGACAGTAAGTGCTGGGAACTGAGTGAGCAGTGTGTGGAACTTACTGCATGTAGCTGTGATGTTGGCTTGTGCTGTTGGCCTGGTCACTCGAGCTGTACAGGGGAGAGAGTCAAAGGACAGTGCATTAACTAGGCGTCTGTTAGCGACATCTACCAACAAACCATGTGCACACAGAAAATCAGCCCCCAGTATATGGAAATTCAATGCTGCTACGACAAAAGTCCACTCAAATATACGGCCGTGTAGAGACAAGAGTAGAGTCCTCTCACCAAAGGTCTTAATCTCCGAGCCGTTTGCTGCCGCCATCTCGGGGCCGCTAGATCCTGCCAGCCGGTCAGCGTAGGTCGGCCGGATGAAACTCTTCTGGGCGCCGGTGTCCACGAGGAAATGCCTCCCCGAGCGTGCGTCCGTCAAGTAGAGCAACTTGTTCTCCTCCCCGAGGGTCGTGGCTGCTACCGACCCCCGGTCTTGGTGTTTCCTGAGTCGCTCGAATTGGCACGGTGGTATACATTTGCGTGCCCTCTCTGCGAAGCGGCGGTGGTAGAAACAAAGCGTGTCTCCCCCGCGTTCCTTGGCCCCCGCTGCTGCTGCCGTCGGTGGCTCTGCTGCTGCCGTCGATGGCTCCTCGCACCTTCCGGTCATCGCGCCGAGCTCCGTCGCTGCCGCAATGGTTGTGGACTCCCTGGTGGCGATGATGATCCGGTTTGCTTCCCGGGCTAGCAGACGATAGTCCCGCTTGGCCAGCAACGGCGAATTGGCCAGGGTCGCTCTCGCCGCTGACGGAAGGTTCCGGAGGAAGAGGTGGGTAAAAATAAAATGGTCGTCGTCTGTGCCCTTTAACCTCAGCATCTTCTCCATCAGGTCTATGGCCGACCCGTCTCCCAACCCGGTCCGCGTCAGGAGTCTCTCTGCTTTCTCACCATCCAAGAGTGTGTAGTGCTGGATGAGCGCAGCCTTCAGCGCGCCGTACTTGTCGTCGGTTGGTGGCTGATCGAGCAGGCTCTCTACGTGCTGAGCCGTGCGGGCGTCGAGAGTTGCGACTACATAGTGGAACTTTGTGTCATCCGCCGATATCCCCCGGAGGGTGAACTGCACCTCAACTAGGTGGAACCAGGAGCGCAGGTTGTGCTGCCAAAAATCCGGTAGCTTGATCGCAACAGCACATGCGTGGCTGGGGGTTCCCATCGAGGTTGGCTCCGGGGATCTTTCATCGTGTTCCATGATTCGTCTTGGGTCACCAGTGTGGAGTGTGTAAATAAAGAGGTAGATTTGGCTCAGACGATTTATTACCCATCTCACACAAGAAGCATAGACAGAATGACATCTCAGCAGAGACTCTTCTCTTAAATAACATGGCATTCCTCTAGAAGCTTCTCACACACAAAAGGTCACATTGCATTCACTTCATTCATCCTTCACCCCTCCCTGTTATCTCACCAGGGAACCTCTGCTCTTTGTTCTTGTCTAAGATGTTACACAATTATGCTCTCCCCATGTGCCGCCATAACGCCTTCTTTTTGGCATGATCTCTTCATCACTTGAGTCAAACTCGTGTTGCATTGGCGCTGCCATCTTGGATGACTGGTGCTGCCACCTATGACTTTAAGTTTAATCCATGCAGGAAGGGCCCAAGTCCTGGACTTGGGTCTCTCTTGCACTCAATGCATAAACAATGCTGTGAAGAGTCAATGCATTAAAGTTGACTTGGGACGTTTTTGCACATAATCAGATAGCTTGTCTCTTAAAGTTCATTAAACATGTAATATCTGGGTTTTGAAAAAGTGTGGACTTGGGCCCTTTTGGAATTCACCGATTCAATTGTGAACAGGCATGCAAAAATATGATAACAATCCAAGAAATTATCACAAAATATAACAACACTATCTAAATACAAGAGAAAACAGGATCTACCTTGGCCCAATGAAAAATTATGGAATCTCAAAAAAAAAGGATTTACAGACGTGGACAAAATTGTTGGTACCCCTCTGTTAATGAAAGAAAAACCCACAATGGTCACAGAAATAACTTCAATCTGACAAAAGTGGTAATAAATAAAAAGTCTATGAAAATTAACCAATGAAAATCAGACAATGTTTTTGAATTGTGGTTCAATAGAATTATTTAAAAAAAACAAACTCATGAAAACAGGCCTGGACAAAAATGATGGTACCCTTAACTTAATATTTTGTTGCACAACCTTTTGAGGCAATCACTGCAATCAAACGATTTCTGTAACTGTCAATGAGACTTCTGCACCTCTCAGCAGGTATTTTGGCCCACTCCTCATGAGCAAACTGCTCCAGTTGTCTCAGGTTTGAAGGGTGCCTTCTCCAGACGGCATGTTTCAGCTCCTTCCACAGATGTTCAATAGGATTTAGATCAGGGCTCATAGAAGGACACTTTAGAATAGTCCAGTCTTTCACTCTTAGCCATTCTTGGGTGTTTTTAGCTGCGTTTTGGGTCATTATCCTGTCGCAAGACCCATGACCTGCAACTGAGACCAAGCTGTCTGACACTGGGCAGCACATTTCTCTCTAGAATACCTTGATAATCTTGAGATTTCATTGTACCCTGCACAGATTCAAGACACCCTGTACCAGATGCAGCAAAGCAGCCCCAGAACATAACAGAACCTCCTCCATGTTTCACAGTAGGGACAGTGTTCTTTTCTTGGTATGCTTCATTTTTGCGTCTGTGAACATTCAGCTGATGTGCCTTGCCAAAAAGTTCCAGTTTTGTCTCGTCTGTCCATAGGGCATTCTCCCAGAAGCTTTGTGGCTTGTCAACATGCAGTTTGGCAAATTTCAGTCTGGCTTTTTTATGATTTGTTTTCAACAGTGGGGTCCTCCTTGGTCATCTCCCATGAAGTCCACTTTAGCTCAAACAACGACGGATGGTGCAATCTGACACTGATGTACCTTGACCTTGGAGTTCACCATGAATGTGTTTAGAGGTTGTTCTGGGCTCTTTTGTTACCATTCGTATTATCCGTCTCTTCCATTTTTCATCAAGTATCCTCCTGCGGCCACATCCAGGGAGGTTGGCTACAGTCCCGTGGATCTTAAATTTCTGAATAATATGTGCAACTGTAGTCACAGGAACATCAAGCTGCTTGGAGATGGTCTTATAGCCTTTTCCTTTAACATGCTTGTCTATAATTGTCTTCCTAATCTCCTGAGACAACTCTCTCCTTTGCTTCCTCTGGTCCATGTTTAGTGTTGTACACACCATGTCACCAAACAGCACAGTGACTACTTGTCACCCTTTAAATAGGCCAACTGACTGATTACAAGTTTGTAAACACCTGTGATGTTAATTAGAGGACACATCTTGGTTGAACATGTCTCTATGGTCACATTATTTTCAATCTTTTCTAGGGATACCATCATTTTTGTCCAGGCCTGTTTCATGAGTTTGTTTTTTTAAAATAATTCTGTTGAACCACAATTCAAAAGCATTGTCTGATTTTCAATGGTTAATTTTCATATAATTTTTATTTATAACCACTTTTGTCAGATTAAAGAATCAGAATCAGATTTATTGCCAAGCACATTTACAAGTAAAGATAAGATAAGATAAGATAAGATAAGATAAGCCTTTATTAGTCCCACAACGGGGAAATTCCAGGATTGCAACAGCACAGGGATAGCAACACTCAGAGCAACAATCAGAAGGCAAGAAAAAAAACAAGCAAGCAAGAGCAGCTAATAAACATATGTACGTATTACTATAAAATATATATATATACACACACACACAGACACACAGTGCAGAGCATTGTAGCTGGATGGAATAAATATATGAATATATGAACACACAGTGCAGAGCATTGTAGCTAGATGGAATAAATATGTAAATATATAAACACCCACAGTACGGAGCATTGCAGCTAGGTGGAATAAATATGCAAGTATATAAACACACACAGTGCGGAGCAATGTAGCTAGATGGAATAATATGTAGATATATAAATATATAAACACCCACAGTACGGAGCATTGTAGCTAGATGGAATAAATATGCAAATATATAAACACACACAGTGCAGAGCATTGTTGCTAGATGGAATGAAACAGCATAACCGTCTACTTAGTTATCCTACATGGTATGATTATGTGCCCATACATATTCTCACCCTCCATAGCGACCGGTATGTTCCTAGTTGTATGCCGGAGAGGACCATTGTGTAAGTCTATTGCATCTTTTGCATTCAAAAAACTATTAGTTTGTTACGTCTTTTTGCTATCTCTGCGAGCAGCCCTGCTTAGGTTGTACAGTCTGACAGCCGTTGGTAGGAAGGACCTACGAAACCTCTCGGTTGTGCACCTGGGATGATGTAGTCTGCTGCTAAATGAGCTCCTCAGTGCATTCAGTATGTCCTGCATAGGGTGGAACTCGGACTCCAGCAGAGATGACAGTTTAGCCACCGTCCTTCTCTCTCCTATCTCCTCCATCGGATCAAGGCGCTGCCCCAGGACAGAGCTAGCTTTCTTAATCAGTTTGTTCAGTCTCTTCCTATCGGCTGCAGTAATGCCACTGCCCCAGCAGACCACTCCAAAAGTGATGGCTGATGCCACCACCGTGTCATAGAATGACTTCAGCAGCGCCCCTTGTACACCAAAAGACCTGAGTCTCCTCAGCAGGAACAGCCTGCGCTGTCCCTTCTTGTAGAGTGCATCAGTATTGTGTGACCAGTCTAGTTTATTGTTCAGATGAATACCCAGGTACTTATAGGATGTCACCATCTCGATGTCTGTTCCCTGTATATTTACTGGTACTGTGAGGGGCTGCCCATGCCTGCGGCAGTCCACCACCAGCTCCTTAGTTTTCCTCGCGTTGATCTGGAGGCAGTTCCGATGGCACCAGTCCACGAAGTCCTGGATAAGCCCTCTGTACTCAGCTTCATCTCCATTGGAGATGAGGCCAACGATCGCAGAGTCATCAGAGAACTTCTGTAGATGGCAGTGTGTTGTGTTGTGTGAGAAGTCCGCAGTATAAAGAGTGAACAGGAAGGGAGCCAGCACCGTTCCCTGGGGGGCCCCCGTGCTACTGATGATCGTGTCGGACACACAGTCCCGGGTTCTCACAAACTGAGGCCGGTTCGTGAGGTAGTCCAGGATCCATGATGACAGGTGCTGGTCCACCCCTGCGCGCAGCAGCTTGTCCTTCAGGATCATCGGTTGGATGGTGTTGAAAGCACTGGAGAAGTCAAAGAACATGATCCTCACCATATTCCCGGGCTTCTCCAGGTGGGACAGAGAACGGTGAAGGAGGAAGATCACCGCATCCTCCACCCCAATGCCATGCTGGTAGGCGAACTGGAGTGGATCCATCGCTGGTTCCACCAGGGGGCGGAGGTGAGCAATGAGCAGTCTCTCCAGGGTCTTCATCAAGTGGGACGTCAAGGTCACCGGTCTGTAGCTGTTCAGGTCTTTGGGGTGGGAAGTTTTTGGTACAGGTACCACACAAGATGTTTTCCACAGCTGTGGTACCCTCCCCAGTTTCAGGCTCATGTTGAAGATATACGTCACAATCCCACACAGCTGGTCTGCACAGGACTTGAGGAGCTTTGCGCTGATGCCGTCCGGTCCCGGCGCCTTCCTCGCCTTGATCTTCCTCAGCTCCGTCCTCACCTGGGTCCTGGTCAGGGTCAGGATGGGGGGCTGTGTGTTGGGAGTGGGGGGGTGTTGGTAGAGTGGGGAGTGGGCAGCAGGACTTGATTTCTTTAGAGGCAGCAGTGGTTGTTGTGCAGTCAGGGGGGAGGGCGGTTGGTCAAATCTATTGAAAAACAGATTCAGGTTGTTCGCCCACTCCCTGCCCCCTGTGGCCTGGGGGGAGGTATTCTGGAGCCCCGAGATGGTTTTGAGGTTTCTCCAGACCCCGCTGATGTCGCTCTGTTGCAGCTTGTCCTCCATCTTCTTCCTGAAGCTGTCCTTGCCTTCTCTGATCTTTCTCCTCAGCTCCCTCTGTACGGACTTCAGCATCTCCCTGTTCCCCGACCTGAAGATCCTCTTCTTCTCTCTCAGAAGTGTTTTTATCTCAGGGTTGATCCAGGGTTTGTTGTTTGAGTGACGCCGTATGGTCTTGGTGGGAACGGATTTGTCCACACAGAAGCTGAGGTAGCCCGTGAAGGTGTGAATGAGGCCATCGATGTCCTCACCATGTGGATCGCAGAGCTGCTTCCAGGCGGTGGCTTCAAAACAGCCCTTTAGGGTGTCCATTGTCTCCTCAGACCATAACTCCACAGTGTGCATGGCCGGAGGTTGTCTGTGCACTAGGGGTTTGTACACCGGCCGGAGATGAACCAAGTTGTGATCCGATCTCCCGAGTGGGGGTAGTTGTGATGAGGTGTACGCCTCCTTAGTGTTTGCGTAGAATAAATCCAGTGTTTTATTGTCTCTAGTGTGGCATGTGACATACTGGGTGAACGTGGGTAGAATGGGAGACAGTGAAACATGGTTGAAATCGCCTGAGATGAGGAGAAGAGCATCTGGGTGTTCTGTCTGCAGCCTGCTGGTTACTGAATGGATGACGTCACGTGCTGTCCCAGCGTTCGCCGTCGGATTTGCATAAACAACAATGCAGATCACGTGTGAGTGTTCTCTCGGGAGATATGTAGGCCTCATGCTAACAGCTAGCAACTCAATGTCTTTGCTGCAGTGTCGTTGTTTAACAGTGATATGTCCCGGTCTGCACCAGTTGTTGTTAACATACATGATCACTCCACCGCCCCTAGCCTTGCCACTGTCTGGTGTTCGGTCAGCTCGTATCATGTGAAAACCCTCCAGCTCAATGTTAGCATCTGCTGCTAGTTCAGTTAGCCACGTCTCAGTAAACAAAAGGAGAGAGCACTCCCGGTATGTGCTATCATAACGGGAGATAGCCGCTAGCTCATCTAACTTTCCCAGTATCGACCGTACATTTCCCATGACAACAGATGGAAGGGAGGGTCTGTACCTTATATTTTTTGTCCTCCGCCTTACTCCAGCCCGGCAGCCGCGGCGTTTTCGCCTCAGTTCACTCGGTATGTCGAGTTTTTCCAATGGGACCGGGTGGCGGTTGAATGCTAGCAGCTGTTCTCTGCTGTATCGTATCCTGCTATAGACAGTGGCTCCGTCCACCGGCTCAGGAGACATTTAGGACGATCTGTGTGTCCGTGATATAAGTGGGGTGAAAAAAAAGACGGATCAAAAGAGAGAGGAAGGGAAAAAGACTCGGAATCGAGCCGCTGTTGCAAAAGGCAGCCGACTCGTGTGGCGCCAAGAAAAAAAAAAAAAAAAAAAAAAAAAAAAAAAACAAGTAAACAAGTAAACATACGAGGAATTTGACTTGACACTGGGCACGCACGAAAGGCGCATCCCAATGACGCGGCAGCCATGACGAGGCGCCTGTCATACAGGGGGGGTAAAGAGGGGGGGGAGGGTAGGGAAAAAACACAATAGGCAGAGAGAAAAAAGCATTGTTGATCAAAATAAAGCTCATTTTATGACCAAAATTTTGATTACAAGAAAAAAACTCTCAAATGCACAATTAGCAGACAATAGATCACACAATGACAAAGCATTACAGAGAGAGTGTGAGTGTGTGTGTCAATGTGTGTTGTTCATGTAATGTTGTATGCAGTGTGTGGTGTGAGTGTGACAATTGCTAGTGAACAGCAGAGGGCGCCTCCAGGCAGTGGATGGATGTTGATCATGTGATCTGTAGCAGTCTAGAGTCTCTCTCTCTTGCTTGCACAAGACACATGGAACACTGTCCTTGAGAATCCAGTCTATTGAAACAAGAGCAATTGTTTGTTGATGTTTGGGTTAGCAGAGCCGCTCCTTCCGCTTATCTTCATCTAGGAGGAATGTAAACAATCAGAAGACCAAAAAGACAAGGTCAAATCTGCACAGTGCACTCAGAGAACAGAATTTTCTCCCCTATGGAATTCTGTGCTTCATAATTCCATGTACAGGCTTAAACTTTAAAGTCATTCTCTGGGAAGCACTCAGCGGCTCCAGATGTTGTCCACCTACCGAAACATAGGTAAACATGTCCAAGAGAGTCCATTCTCTCTTCAATGCATGCCAGATGGTAAATCCATGTTAATCTCATATGCCGCTATCCGTGCTCCCCCCAACTGGAAATTGTTGGGGGAGCTACGCCGGGGTCGGCATTTTGATTAGCTCACCCGAATATAATTTTGATACGCCAGGAAACTCCAGCCAAACAGAAAAATCCTGTGATCATGGCAAACTTCAGTCGAATCACGCAGGTTCCAATTCTTGGGCTCCCCCCTGGCCCGGTTCTTGTTGAAAAGTGGTGACAATAGCACATTTAAGCCGCTTTCCAGATCCATAATTTCCGTTTAGATTAAGATTCAGCAGAAGAAGAGCGACTAAAAACACAACATTGCAAGCTGGAATCAAAGGGGAGAGGATTAGAAGGGAGAGGAAGAAAAAAATGCGTCTGCTCTCTCTGAAGGGCAGGAAGAAGAGCTGGTTATTTCCGTGACCATTGTGGGTTTTTCTTTCATTAACAGAGGGGGTACCAACAATTTTGTCCATGTCTGTAGCTCTTAGAAACTTGCTAAAAACTGATTTAAGCACAGATAAACAGATTTTTCCCCTTGTCCTGTCAAGCAGCTAGGTAAGCAGAACAGAAATCTGCTTCCCTTATTGTGCCAAACAGATTTACTTTGCCAAAAGGAGCTTTATACAGCACATATCTATGTACTGTATATTATTTATAGACTCCTCTTGTAATAACTTTTAATACTTTATTTAAATTGTTTTACCCATGATAAACCCAATGGGGGGGCAGAAAGAAAAAAAGAGGAACAAACAGAAAAAAAACAAACAAACTGACACGACTGAAACACACTAGAAGGCAAACTGTTCCTTCCTCTGAAAAGGTCTCATCACGAGTCTAGTATCCGCGCCTGTAAAAGAGCATACACTACTCACCTTTACACGTGAACTTAATTTGACCTTCTCTAACCTTTTGAATGCACATGTCCAACTGTTCAGTGTTTCAGGACTTTTTGCATAGCTTGCTATTGTCTAACAAGGTACTTAATAGCAAAATTCACAACAAGTGTTTGAGTCATAAATCGACCAATAAATTTTCTGGTTCAATTAGAATTGGTATTTAACAGTCCTCTTCATCATGCTGTTCACATTTTGACATCATGAGACCAAGATGACACCTAACAATTGATCAACAGTACCTCGTCATTGCAAGACTTCAAACAGGATGTTCTCAGAGGAAAGTGGCCACTGAGCTTAGAGTGTCGCAGAGTGTCATCAGCAGGCTGCAACAGAGATACAGAGAGACTGGAAGAGTCACAGAAAGGCATAGAAGTGGACAGCCTTTTGCCACATCCCACACTGATGACCGCTTCATTGTGAACAGTGCCCTGCGGAACCGGCTGATGAATGCTACTCAACTCCAGGCACATTTAAGGGAGGTAAGAGGCACCCAAGTGTCACATCAGACCATCAAAAACCGTTTATATCAGTGTGGTCTGCGTGCCAGATGACCTGCAAGGGTACCTGACAATACTGTCAGGTACAGGCGTCATCGTCTTACATGGGCCAGGGAGCATTTACACTGGACAAGGGACCAGTGGGCCTCAGTGCTGTTCTCTGATAAAAGTTGATTCACGTTGAGCAGAAATGATGGCCGCCAATGATGTTGGAGATGTCAAGGAGAGCACTATGCAGTGTTGTCACCAGACGAGCCTTTGGTGGTGGTGGTATTACAGTCTGGACAGGTGTGTCTAGTCAATACAGAACTGCCCTACACCTTGTGAATGATACAGTGACAAGCCGATACTACCTGAATGACAACATTAATCCAGTCTTTGTGCCCCTGCATGAACAACACAGGCCTAATTTCATCTTCATGGACGACAATGCTCCAGCTCATCAAGGTCGCATCATTAGGGAATTGCTGCTGGAGGCTGGGGTACCTCAAATGGAGTGGCCTGCATTTTCTCCAGATCTGAATCCCATAGAAAACCTATGGGATCAGCTGAGTCACCGTGTAGAGGCTCATAACCCTGCACCCCACAATCTCAATGACCTGAGGGCCACCCTTCAAGAAGAGTGGAATGCCATGCTTCAGCAGACAATAAGTTGACTTGTCAACAGCATGAGATGTTGTTGTCAAGCTGTAATTGATGTTCAAGGACACATGACAAGTTATTGAGACTGACATTTTTTTGTTGTGGTATACCCACCACTGTTGTTGGCTTTTGTTTCAATAAATTGTTTGAAATGAGGAAATCACCATTGCATGCTTCTACTTAAATGTCCTACTTTTATGATATAATATCACTGTAGCGTGAAATTTTAACATTTACCATAAATTTCATCCGAAAACCAAATATCCCTAACTTTTAATGTATAGTGTATGTGTGTGCATGTGCATGTGCATGTATAAGAGCGCGCTCAAAGTGAGTGTGTGCATGTGAGTGGTTTGTCAGGAAATGTACAAAGAGGGCAGCAGGTCACAGCAACAATCCCATCCCCACCCCCCCAGAAAAGCCAAGCAAGCAAGACAGTGCCACCAAACCCCACAGAGCACAAATGCCCCAAGGCCAGCAAGCCCCAGGGCAGTCATGCAACCGCCCCATGAGGGACGGCCGAGGGAGGCTGGTGTGGCCCGTCTCCGCTCCCGGACCAGCCCACCCCCGCCCATCCAGCGGGGCCAACGCCAGCCCCTGGGCCCCAGGTGCCAGAAGGAGAACCCCCCCACCCACCCTGGGACCGTAAACCGGCACACACACACCCCCCCCGACACACCCCTCCCACAGTGGGCCCACCCCCACACCAGCATCCCTGACCCATGTCCAGGGAAGGCAGCAGAAAGGCAAAAGGAGCCCCACGGGGGGCCAGCCCCCCAATCCAAGGGAGCCCACATGGCCAGGAGGTATCAGGATGCACCATCCCCTCAGTCCAGCACCCCCTACCAGCACATACACTCACTCTCATGCACTCACACCCTCATGCTCTCACACACACTCACTTGTACTCACACACACTCGCTCACTCACTCTCACTCACCCTCTCCTTCACACAATCTTACACTCGCACTGCCACACTCAGACTCATTCACTCTCACCCACTCCCACACTTGTTCAGTCTCGCTCCCATTCCCACTCGATTTCACAATTGCTCGCACTCACACATGCTTCCTTCCACTCACGCTCACTCATATATACACTCTCATTTGTGCTCTGACTCATTCACATTTACTCGTGCTCTCTCTTACACACTCACACTTACTCACCCTTAACACTTGGGGAGGCCATGGTGCAGGTGCAGTAGGCACAAATGTGCACCAATGCCTGGCAGTGGCTGAGGAGGCCGCCGGCATGGACCAGCAACCACACCCCGCCAACCCGCCCCAGGGCAGCTGCGGCCACAGAAGCAGCCCACCGCCACTAATGCCCACCCGGAGCAAACAACTAATGGACCTATCACAAGCGCCCAGAGATGCCATTCGACATCCAAAGCACCACACAAATCTGACCCACCCCTACCATCACTACTCATCACTCCCTCACTCTCACTTTTTATACACCGTTTATACACCGTTACCGAGAGCCCTCTTCTCGCCATATCCCTGGTTGCTTCTTCCGCCGAGTTGTAGAGACACGTCTCTTCCCCATAAAAAACCCTCAGCTTCGCCGAAAATGGAGTTTGAAAGCGCAGTTTCTTCTCTCTTAGTACCTTTTTAGCATCATTGTATTCCCGACATTTTTTAAGGACCTCCGGGGCGTAGTCGTGCTCCACAAAAACTTTTCTTTCTTGGTGCATAAATCCTTTTTTCTGCCAAGCCAATCTCAAAACCTTTTCTTTTGCTCTGAAGTTGGAAAACTTCACCACCACCGATCGCGGGGGAGCTTCCGCCGACGGCCTTGGGGCTAATGAACGGTGCGCCCTTTCTATCTTCAAGTCGGTGGATTGGGGAATTTCCAACTTTTCTCTCAGTATGGTTTCCACGCATGCAGCCATTGTGGTGAAACCACCTTCGACTCCTTCTTTCAGACCATGGATTCTTATGTTGTCCTTTTAGTCTTCCTTCCAGGTCGGTTAGCTTAGCCTCCAGTCTTGTCTGTCGTTTAAGTAAATCCAGCACGGTTTCTTCCAGCCCTTTTATTCTTTCCTCTGCTTCCATGATTCGGTCCTCAGCCTGGTCCACTCTGTTGTTTGTCCTTTTTATTTTGTCTTTAAGTTCACGAAATTCGGCCCAACACTCTCAGCAAAATTCTCTTAATTCTTGAAGTAACGTTTTTAAGCTAGCCGTGTTGCTAGCTTCATTTTGCTCCTCTATTTCCGAGTGGTTATTGTCTTCGAGGTCAGTTTCTCCGGCCGATGCGTGTCTAGGCCTGGTGAATGTCGATCTCTTCTATTTTCCTTTAGGCATAATGACTTTGTCTTTTGATTTTCACTCTTCCATAAATCCGTTAAATCTGATTTTCATGGTATTTTCAAGGATGGGATCTGGGAGCTTCAGCGTTAAGCTGCTACCACCATGTTGTCCAGACCGGAAGTCTGGCCTGTATTTTCTAATTTATCTTCTGATATAGTGATCCAAGTTTAAGGAAACTTCACACTCACATTCACTATCCTTCAGAATCTCACCAAATTCCATGCAAATCTGTTCATGTACCAAAAATCATCTTTAGAAAATGTCTATCAGCCTATGTGTCTCGTCAGTGGAACGTTTTGCTTTGAGAAAGTCTGTGAGCTGAAGCAGTCCTGTGCTGTAGTCTTTAAAAGTGTTCAACTATGCTGGAAGTTCATAGTTCCAACCCCAGGGATCAGGTTCAGGTTCAGGTTACTTTATTTGTACCCGTAGGTAGATTTGTTTTGCAGTCTGGTGACATCCATATTTACATGCCACAAATTACATTCAACATAGACACAAACACAGGCACACATGAAGCTGACTATAAACATGATAAAAATACTCAAGGCTCCATCAATCAGGGTATAAAAAGACAAAGAGATGGGAGAAAAACCAGAGGTAAGAGAGGAGGGTCATATTAAAAGTTAAAAACTAGTCAAAGAGGTTAAAAACTCAAAGGTCTAAAACCCAATAAGATATTTAGAACCCAAGTAACATCCTACAAAAATAAGTAAATATAAAATGGAGTTAATAAATAGGTACCTAAATTATGTGCAATATATTGTTACAGCTTGTTCAACTCTTTGACAGCAGCAGGAACAAAGCTGTTTTTGTAGCACTGGGTTTTACTTTTTGGGACAGCAAACCTCCGTCTTGAGGGAAGAAGCTGAAAGTTGCAGTGCAAAGGGTGGGAGTTGTGGCTTATATTATTCATATATCCATACCTACATATGTATAGACATAAGAGGAATGTTTAGAGATTGCATATGTAGAATGACCTCACGTCTCAGAGCAGGACAAGAGGTCTCGACCACCGGCAAAGATCAAGGAGCAGACGGACGCAGCGGTGGAGACCGGAATGAACTTCCTGACCCCCCAGGGTCAGGTGGAGGAGAGAGAGGACAATGGAGAGGGATTACGCTGATGCGGGATGTCGGCTTTGATATGCAATGTCTTTTGTTGTGTGTAGTATAAGTATGAAGGTCTGACTGCGCTCAGCCTCTTCATTCTGCTTCTGCATCGAGATGAGACATGTTAGGGACTGGAAGCTGATAATAAAACTTGGTTTATAAAATCACTTCGCTTCCTCATTTCAAGCTCCCTACATTGGTGACCAGACATGAGGATGGACCAAAGACGTTCTCCCGCTACAAGCTCATCAGAGGCGACCCAGGCAAGCGCCGTCGCCAACGCAGACAGGGGAACGGATGGAAGACGTTCCCCCACAGCAGAATCGACAGAGAGGGCTCAACCGAGCACCGTCCCCAGCCCCACCGTGAGAACGGAGGAAAGCCGTTCTCGCCCTGCAGACTCATCAGAGGCGGCCTAGGCAAGCGCCGTCGCCGTCAAACTCCCAGAGTTCTGGCAAAATGACCCGAGCTCGTGGTTCCAGCAGGCTGAGGCTCAGTTTGCACTGGCAGGGATTACGGCGGATGAGTAAATTTTATCACATCATCGCCAGACTCGATGCCGCCACATCAAGATGCGAGCGGAGCATAATACAACAACCGCCCACCCACGACAAATACAAAGAACTGAAGGCGACCCTCATCGAGAGCTTCGTCCCCTCTGCCGAGGAAAGGGCCGGGAGGATTCTGACGATTTACGGCCACGGAGGACGCAGACCGATGGCCCTCATGGAGGACATGCTGCAGCTGAGGGAGGCAGACAATGACAACTTCCTCTTTCAGCATATCTTCCTCAGCACTCTGCCGTCGCACATGAGAGGGACCCTGGCCAACATGCGGTGTAACACCCAGCAGGACTTCCGCGCGCTGGCCCGAGAAGCGCAGCGGCTCATCAACTCCTGCAGTGAACAGATGGCCACAGCAGCATCTGCAGATCTCGGCGCGGAAGCCCAGAGCAGCGGAGAATCACAGACAACGGAGCAGAACCCGCCCACCATGGCAGCAACGCAGCCAAGGCGCAGCAAGCAGAATGACCTCTGCTACTATCATCAACGTTTCGCCGAGAGGGCGTACAAATGCGTGCCCCCCTGCAATTTCAGGGGCTCGGGAAATGCCAAAGCCGGGAACCATTAGCAGCTACGGCTCTCGGCGAGACAAACAAGCTGCTCTACGTGACTGACGGACGCTCCGAGAGACAGTTCCTCATCGACACCGGAGCTCAGGTGAGCTTCATCACCCCATCCAATGCAGACCGGGCAACAGGACCCCGGGAAAACGGAGCGATGGCAGCTAACGGCTCGATCATCGACACTTTCGGTGAAAGAAACCTGCCTCTGTCTATTCACGGCCGCAACTATAGGTGGACATTTATTATAGCGGCGGTGAGTTTTAACTTGTTGGGCGCTGATTTCTTATGTGCACATGGGTTGTTAGTCGATCTTGCAAACAGACGCTTGGTTAATGCACTGTCATTTTCTTCTATCCCCTGCTCAGCTCGAGTCTCTCCACCACCCGTGCAGGCCAGCGTCACCACAGCAGGAGGTAAGTTTGACCAACTCCTCACCCAATTTCCAGCACTCATAGTTCCCAAATTTTCAGCAACAGTAGCGAAACACGGGGTTGAACACTTCATCTCCACAACAGGCCCACCTGTTTTTGCCAAAGCTTGGCGCTTAGATGCGACCAAGCTCGCCATAGCATGCGACGAGTTTGCCAGCCTGGAAAAACTGGGCATTATTCGGCGCTCAAAAAGCCCTTGGGCGTCGCCACTACATATGGTCCCGAAAACCGACGGTTCTTGGAGACCTTGCGGTGATTACCGCAGATTAAACAATGCGACAGCGCATGACCGCTACCCAATCCCTCACATCTAAGATTTTTCACTACATCTGGCGGGTCCGCGCATTTTTTCTAAAATAGACCTGGTCCGCGGCTACCACCAAGTTCCGGTTCGACCGGAGGATGTTCCTAAAACGGCTGTAATAACCCCTTTTGGTCTTTTTGAATTTTTGCGAATGCCGTTTGGCCTCAAAGGCGCTGCTCAAACTTTTCAGCGTATGATGGACGCAGTATTACGCGACCTCCCCTTCGTGTTCGTCTACCTCGACGATATTCTGGTAGCCAGCTCGTCAGAAGAAGAACATGAACAACACCTCACTACGGTTTTTCAGAGGCTAGAAGAACACGGGTTAATAATCAACCCAGCCAAATGCCGATTCGGCGTGTCACAAATTGATTTTTTGGGACACAGAGTTTCACCAGAGGGGGCAGTTCCATTGCCGGACAAAGTGCGCGCGGTAGCAAATTTCCCCCGACCACAAACGGTCAGATCGTTACAGGAATTTTTAGGAATGGTGAATTTTTACAACCGTTTCCTCCCTCGCGCAGCTCAACTCATGCAGCCCCTGTATGCCGCGCTCAGAAAACAAAAGCCCTCCAACGCGGTCGAATGGACCCCGGAGCGGGAACGCGCTTTCGCGGAAGTGAAAAGAGCACTAGCGGATGCTGCATTGTTGGTCCACCCCGATCCCTCGGCCCGCATAGCGCTGACCACTGACGCGTCAGACCTGGCCATAGGGGTAGTCGTGGAACAACATGTTGGCGGAACCTGGCAACCGCTAGCATTTTTTAGCAAATCCTTAAACCAAACCGATCGCAAATACAGCACTTTTGATAGGGAGCTGCTAGCGCTCCATTTATCCATCCGCCATTTCCAGTTCTGGCTGGAAGGGCGGCGATTCACGGCTTTTGTAGACCACAAACCACTCACTTTTGCGATGGCTAAAATTTCAGAACCATGGTCAGGCAGGCAACAAAGACAACTAGCCGCAATTTCAGAGTTCACCACAGATATTCGACATGTGGCAGGCAAACTTAATGTAGTAGCAGACTGCCTCTCCCGCGCCGTGACATCGTCAGAGCGCGAGGAAGCAGATTACACTACTGCAGCCGCAGAGCTCATGGCCAACGCGGACGCGTACGCGGCCCCCATCCACGTAGGGATAGATTACGCGGCCATGGCAGCGGAACAAAGCAGTGACCCGGACATGCGCGCACTCCAGTCTGGACCAACAGGGTTAAGGCTGGAGGAAAGGGGTTTGCGTGAAGGCGTCCCCCCCCTAATCTGTGACGTGTCAACTGGCCGACCTCGCCCGGTAGTTCCAGCCGCGTGGCGCTGCCGCATTTTTGACTCGGTTCACTCCCTCGCGCACCCTGGGGTGCGCGCCTTGGTTAAAATGGTCACGGAGAAGTTTGTTTGGCCAGGCCTGCGTAAAAATGTAAAGGAATGGGCAAAGACTTGCATGTCTTGCCAACGCGCCAAAATCCACAAACACACAAAAGCTCCTCTAGAACCTTTCCGAATCCCAGCCAGGAGGTTTGACCACGTACACGTCGACCTCGTGGGCCCACTGCCATCGTCGCAGGGGTTCACACACCTTTTAACAATGGTAGACCGTACCACACGCTGACCAGAAGCGGTCCCGCTGGCGTCAACCACAGCCGCGGAAGTCGCTCGCGTTTTTTTAACAACCTGGGTGGCGCATTTCGGCCTCAATTTGTCTCAGAGCTGTGGTCAGCCATGGCCAGCAGCTTAGGGACGACAATTCATCGCACCACCGCATATCACCCTCAGGCTAACGGGTTATGCGAGCGTTTTCATAGGTCTTTAAAGGCCGCCCTCAGGGCTTCACTGACGGATACAGATTGGGTGAATAAACTTCCCTGGGTTTTATTAGGGTTGCATTCTGCGTCTAAGGTGGATCTAGACGCCTCCCCGGCAGAATTAGTTTTCGCACAACCTCTCAGGCTCCCGGGTGAGTTCTTACCAGAACATCCAGAGCCCAGGCACCTACCAGCCCTGAGGCCCCTAAGCAGCACGGGACCGGACACGCTCCCCGGACCCGTACATCACTCCTTTCTGCGGGTTTTTGTTCCCCAAGCTTTAAAAAACGCCGAGTTCGTTTTTGTTAGGCACGAAGCTTTAAAACCAACCCTCCGCCCACCATATGATGGACCATATAGAGTGCTGGAACCTGGTGATAAGCATTTTGTGCTTGATTTAGGGGACAGAAAAGAAACAGTCAGCACTGACAGACTTAAACCTGCTTTCATGTTGAACGACGAACCTGCACGGGTGGCGAGAGCACCTCGACGGGGTAGACTCCCCAAGAGACACAACTCAGCCCCCCCGCAGGGATCAAATAACCACTCTTCTCCTCCAGCTGCAAATCCCTTACAGGACGATCCCGCCAAGACGCCAAAGCGGGCCTACAGCAGATTCGGGAGAAGACTGAAACCCAAACGACACATAGACTGATGTAAAATTGACAAAGGGTTGTTAACTATGCTGTCAAATGGTGCCGTTGCAGTTTTAGAGCTGACATATGACATAAACTATACTGTTGCTGTTAACACTGAATTTTCAACATGAGCATGCTGTATAGCTTGTAGGTAGCATAGCTGCTGAAGATGTTTTTCCTTTTCCTGTTAAGATGAATAACGGTATAATATGTCATGGATGTTATCTTAAGCTGTAAACTTAATTTGATTGTCCTTTTCTTAGACGTTTGGGGGGGGGCTGTGGCTTATATTATTCATATATCCATACCTACATATGTATAGACATAAGAGGAATGTTTAGAGATTGCATATGTAGAATGACCTCACGTCTCAGAGCAGGACAAGAGGTCTCGACCACCGGCGAAGATCAAGGAGCAGACGGACGCAGCGGTGGAGACCGGAATGAACTTCCTGACCCCCCAGGGTCAGGTGGAGGAGAGAGAGGACAATGGAGAGGGATTACGCTGATGCGGGATGTCGGCTTTGATATGCAATGTCTTTTGTTGTGTGTAGTATAAGTATGAAGGTGTGACTGCGCTCAGCCTCTTCATTCTGCTTCTGCATCAAGATGAGACATGTTAGGGACTGGAAGCTGATAATAAAACTTGGTTTATAAAATCACTTCGCTTCCTCATTTCAAGCTCCCTACAGGAGTCATCATTTAAAATGGAGGCAGCCATCCTCTGTACTTGTCTGGTGTACAGGGATGTCTTATTCTTTTGAACAACAGCTGAAGTACAACATGCTTCTCCCGTGCATTTTAAAACCTAAGATGTGGAACACCTTAGGTTTTAAATGCTGTTGTTAAACAGTACAAAACAAACTCTACTGGGACTGCCGGTCTGGACACCATGGTGATAGCAGCTTAACGCTGAAGCTCCCAGACCCGATCCGTGAAAATACCTTGACAATCAGATTTAACGGATTTTTGGAAGAGTGAAAATCAAAAGACAAAGTCATTATGCCTAAAGTAAAACAGAAGAGATCGACATTTACCAGGCCAAGACACGCATCGGCCGGAGAATCTGACCTGGAGGACATCCACCCGGAAGCGAAGGAGCTGAATGAAGCTAGCAACACGGTTAGCTTAAAAATGGTACTTCAAAAATTAAGACAATTTCGCCGAGAGTGTTGGGCCGAATTTCGTGAACTTAAAGACGAAATAAAAAGGACAAACAGCAGAGTGGACCAGGCTGAGGACCGAATCATGGAAGAAGAGGAAAGAATAAAAGGGCTGGAAGAAACCGTGCTGGAACTACTCAAACGACAGTCAAGACTGGAGGCTAAGCTAACCAACCAAGAAGGAAGACTAAGAAGAGACAACATAAGAATTCATGGTCTGAAAGAAGGAGTCAAGGACGGTTTCACCACAATGGCTGCATGCGTGGAATCCATACTGAGAGAGAAGTTGGAAATTCCCCAATCCACCGACTTGAAGATAGAAAGGGCGCACCGTACATTAGCCCCAAGGCCGTCGACGGAAGCGCCACCAAGATCAGTGGTGGTGAAGTTCTCCAACTCCAGAATAAAAGAAGAGGTTGTGAGACTGGCTTGGCAGAAAAAAGGATTTATGCACCAAGAGAGAAAAGTTTTTGTGGAGCACGACTACACCCCGGAGGTCCTTAAAAAGCGTCGGGAATACAACGACGCTAAAAAGGTACTACAAGAGAAGAAACCGCGCTTTCAAACTCCATTTCCGGCGAAGCTGCGGGTTTTTTACGGGGAAGAGACGTGTCTCTACAACTCGGCGGAAGAAGCAACCACCGATATGGCGAGAAGAGGGCTCCCGGTAACGGTGTATAAACCCACAGCAGACCCGATCGAAAGACTCAAGGCTCAAACGTGGTGCACACAGAGACCCTCAAAATCCACGAGCCAGCAGCGGGAAACCCAGCACCAGGGCTATAAGGAAAAACTGAGCGTTTACAGGAGGGAATAACGATATTTTTAGTCAATCTGCGCATCCAACCCTCCTCCTACAAGGTAACAAACATTAAAGGAGATGCAGAATCAGCAAGTATCAAGTGGTAAAACATTTCATGGAACAGACATATTAGAAACAAGTAAGTCTTTAAAAAAAAAAAAAAAAAAACACTTGTTAAAATAGAAATGTGACAAAACCACATGATCTCTCCACACTAACAAATACTGTATTAACGTGACTGTTTGCTGTGATGGTGGTGGGAGGGTGCACACAGTTTCATAGGGTATAGGCATAAAAAAAAATTAATAATAAAATAAAATCATTACAAGTTCAGATTGGGATCTGAAATTCACGTTAAAAACATGGGACAACTTACAGGGGTAAGAGAGGGCCCTCAACACGTAACAGAGTTTGAGGAATTTCCCTCAGAGTCAACACACCATCAAGGCTCTTCTAAGGTCACTAAAAAGACCTCCGCTCAGGAAAATCTTTTGTCAGTTTTTTGTTTTAAAGTTTTATATACTATGTTCTTAATGTTTTTTATGTTCTTAATGTTCTTTCAGTTTCTGAGTAGCATAAAAGAGGGCCACCACACTGTTATACTAAATAAGACAACACAATGGAGAAACAGGGCGTAACCAAAATAATCTCATATAATGTAAAAGGGATCCTGAATCCAGTTAAAAGATCCAAGATTCTAGGCAAAATGAAAAAAGACAAAGCAGGAATAATATTTTTAGATTAGATTAGATTCAACTTGTTGGAAAAATTGTATATATGTATATAAACAGTTATCATTTTATTAATGATTCATGAAGCTGAGACTAATGTCCCCACATGTGGGTGGGTGTAGCTGGAGCGTTGTGTGCCAAGACTCATCCTTTTCATATCTTGTACCTTTTGCATATCCTGTACTTTTTCTTTATCTTCTCTGCAAAAGACTGTTGTGTACAAACTGTGTGTGCTTTTACTCATCACTCCCCTGTGTGGGGGGAAAGAACGGGTTGTAAAACTGTCACTGTCTTATCTTTGTGTACATAAGTTGCTGTGCGAGACTGCCTCGCCAGCATTCAGCTCATCCTGTAAACGGTATGTGTTGATTACTCCTTGTGCAAGTAAAAACTTCAAAGGCTCTGCGTGTCTTAAGTCTGATCTTTGATTCAGTCTAATACCTTTTTGTACTCTGTATTTGTGACTTTATTGTCATTACACATGTATGAATACAAGGTAACGAAACACAGTTTAGCATCCAATCAGAAGTGCAAAGGACAGCAGTGCAGTATATACGGTAATTAACAGTATGTGCAATTTAAGCAAATATATGCAAATATATGCAGCAGTGCAGAAAGTTAAAAGTACTGTTATGTGCAAATAATGTGCAATAAGTTAGATGTAGTTATGTAGTTATGCAGTTATGTACCGGTGAGGATGGTAAAAGATGATTGTAAGAGAGTCAGCGGGGAACTAAGTTCAATAACGTGACAGCTGTTGGAAAGAAACTGTTCCTAAACTTGCTGGTTCTAGTCCAAAGGCTTCTGAAACGTCTTCTGGAGGGGAGAAGCTGGAACAGTCCATGAGCAGGATGGTTGGAGTCCCTAAGAATGCTGCGTGCCCGGCGCAGACATCTTTTCCTGTAGACGTCCTCTATAGCTGGAAGTGGAGTCCCTGTGATGCGTTGGGCGGTTTTCACCACCCGCTGCAGCGCCTTGCGGTCAGCTACAGAGCAGCTCCCATACCAGAGTGTGATACAGTTGGTCAGGGTGCTCTCTATCACGCAGTGGTAGAAGTTGCCCAGGATGTCAGTTGACAGATGGTTCTTCTTCAATGTCCTCAAGAAGAAGAGGCGCTGATGGGCCTTCTTGATCAGGCTGGTGGTGTTAACTGACCAGGACAGGTCCTCCGAGATGTGGGTCCCCAGGAATTTGAAGCTGGGGACACGTTCAACAGCTATGCCATTGATATGGATGGGGTCATGTGTCTCTTCCCTCTCCTTCCTGTAGTCCACTATGAGCTCCTTGGTTTTGCTGGTGTTAAGGAGCAGGTTATTGTCAGCGCACCAAGTAGCCAAGTGCTCAACCTCTGCCCTGTAATCTGACTCGTCGTTGTCCCTGATGAGTCCAATCACCGTGGTGTCATCTGCGAACTTTATGATGGAATTGGATCCATACATAGGCCTGCAGTCATGGGTGTAGAGGGAGTAGAGGAATGGGCTGAGCACACAGCCCTGTGGTACACCAGTGTTGAGTGTGATGACGGAAGAACGGTTGGGGCCTGACCTAACATGCTGGGGTCTGTTGGTCAGAAAATCCATGATCCAGTTGCAGGTGGAGGTACTGATTCCCAGGTCCCCAAGTTTGGTGAGCAACTTGGAGGGGATAACTGTGTTGAATGCTGAGCTGAAGTCAATAAACAGCATTCTTGCGTAGGTGTTCTTGTCATCCAGGTGTGAGAGTACATAGTGCAGTGCTGTAGAAACCGCATCCTCTGTACTCCTGTTGCTCCGGTAGGCGAACTGATGAGGGTCCAGTGTAGGGGGCAGGCCTTTTTTGAGCTGTGCCAAGACCAGTCGCTCAAAGCACTTCATGACTATGGGCGTCAGTGCCACAGGGCGATAGTCATTTAGGCACGATGGTGTTGAATGTTTCGGCACTGGTACTATTGAAGTGGTCTTGAAGCACGCTGGTACCACGGCCTGGGCCAGGGACAGATTGAAGATGTCTGTGAAGACCCCTGCCAGCTGCTCAGCGCATGCCCTCAGCACACGCCCAGGAATGCCATCAGGGCCAGCAGCCTTACGTACGTTGACATGACTCAGTGCATTACGGACGTCGGTGTGAGTGAGTGTGAGGTGGTGGAGGTCATCAGAGGGTGGGAAATTGATGTTCTTTTCATTGTTGTCCTTGTCAAAACGAGCATAGAAGTTATTTAGCTCATTGAGAAAGGGCACAGTCATGGCTATAGGTATGGAGTTGCTGGGCTTATAATCAGAGATAGCTTGAATGCCCTGCCACATACGTCGGGGGTCAGAGTCCCCAAAATGTTCCTCCACCTTCAGCTTGTAGCTGTGCTTGGCCTTCTTGATGCCCCTCTTCAGATCTGCCCTGGATGAACTGTAGGCCTGTGCATCACCAGATCTAAAGGCATTGTTACGTGCTTTTAGCAGAAGTCGCACTTCTCTGTTCATCCACGGCTTCTGATTTGGGTATGTGGTGATCTGTCTTTCCGTGGTGACACTGTCAATAGTGGTGTTGATATGGTCCAGGACTGAGTGGGTGTAAGAGTTGATGTTTATGTGGGAGCCACAGGTAGCCTGAGAGGTGAACATACTCCAGTCTGTGTTCCTAAACTTCTCCTGGAGTACAGAGTCAACCCCCTCTGGCCACACTTTGATGGTCCTCACTGATGGCTTCACCCGGTTGATGAGCGGTACATACTTGGGGTAAGGAACAAGGATAAATGATCAGACTGACCTAGGTGGGGGAGGGGAGTTGCTGTGTAGGCTCCCACAATATTGGTGTAAACATGGTCCAATGTTTTGTCCCCTCTTGTGTGACAGGAGACATGCTGGTAGAATTTAGGAAGCACTGTCTTGAGGTTAGAGTGGTTAAAATCACCCGCCACAATAAATGCTGCCTCTGGGTGTGCAGTTTGTTGTTTGCTAATAGCTGCATGCAGTTCTTTCATAGCAAGCTTAGCATTAGCATCCGGAGAAATGTAAGCGGCTGTTATGATGGTACAAGTGAACTCGCGTGGCAGATAGAAAGGTCTACATTTAACCATGAGAAACTCCAGGTTAGCTGAGCAGTGTATCTCAACAGTGACAGAGTTCGTGCACCAAGCCTTGTTAATATAAATGCACAATCCCCCCCCCTCTTGTCTTACCGGAATCAACTGCTGCTCTGTCTGCCCGGAGCGTGTGTAGGCCGGCTAGCTTGATAGCATTGTCGGGTATTCCACTGTGAAGCCATGTTTCCGTAAAAATCATGATATTGCAGTTCATAAGTTTCTTATTGTTGGTGATCTGAAGCCGTAGTTCACTCATTTTGCTCGCCAGAGACCGTACATTAGCAAGGAAAATACTGGGTAGCGATAGCCGGTGCGGTGTTAGCTTTAGCTTAGCTCTTAGCCCACCGCGCTTACCCCTCCTTTGTTTACGGTCCTTACGCCGCCTGCGAGCACTTCCGGTCGGCCGGGAAGCCTGCCGAGCGTCGGGAGTTCTCCAGAGCTCCGGGATGAGACGTAGATTCAGACGTAGGTTGCTGATAAAAAGGTCGTTATCGTTGTTTTGTAAACCAATATTCAAAAGCTCATCTCGGGTGTAAGATGTAAAAGCAGAGCTGTTCTGAACGAACATACCCAAAATGAGCAGAAATAACACTGCTAGCCCCCAGAATCTGGTAGGACGCTGAGCCTCGCGTTGTGCACGCGCCGCCATCTTGCGCCAAAAGTACAGTGTGGTGATGTGAAAATGACGAGGCAGAGTTCTCTCTCAAAGTCAGTTTTATTCACAGCACCATCATCTCAAAGCAGAGAAAGAGAATGACACAGTAAACTCTCGTCCTTAAATATCAGGAACTTCACACTTCACAGATCACATGTCACACAGACCACCTTGCATTATAAAGACAGTCACAATGCGTTTCTCTCCATGATATCACTTCCACTGTCTCCAATGCATCCCTTCCTTAATCCTTTAATTGAACCCCCCACAGTCTCAAGCCTTGCATACCAAGGCTAAGATTCCTGCAGCTTCCTGCCTTTGTTCTGACCTAAAATGTGAGCCACAAAACAGGTCCCATGTGTGTGTCCACCAAAACAGGAAACCCACCTAACAGACGTGGAGCACACTAAACTTAATAGACAGGGGTTTAAAATGAATGAATGAATGAATGAATGAATGAATCTTTATTTCGGATAGTACAGGTTAAAAGGAACTGAATAATATAGCAAAAGGGGGAAAGAAATCCAACAAGGTCAAATTAGACAATAACTCCTCTGATTATACAATTCAACATAAGTTATCCGAAATGGGTGATGGCTGAAGCCGCAGCTTATATTGCCCACCCATATTCCATCCAAGAATTCAAAAGAAAAAAAAAACAAGTCAAGGGCGATTACAATTCAAAAAAAGAAAAAAAGAAAAAAAAGGAAGAAACAAAGCTAAGACAAAGTGTGACAGAAAAAAAAACAAAAAAAAAACTAAGCTACAACACAACACAGGCTGGATATGACAATCCTTATGTGATTTTACATGTCATCTTGTATATATGTTTGGAGTATTTCTTCCTTTAGTTTTCGTTTAAATTGTCCAAGCGTTGTACATGATTTTAATTCAGGTCCAAAATCGTTCCATAATCTGACTCCTTGCACTGAAACACAGTGTTGCTTGGTGGTAGTTCTCACTGTAGGTTTTTGAAATATACATATTCCTCTGAAATGATATTGTTTCTCCCTTATTTGGAACAACTTTTGGATATTTGCGGGCAGTGATAGATTCTTCACTTTAAACATTATTATTGCAGTTTTAAAGTCAACCAGATCTTTCAACTTGAGAGCTTTTAGTTTAAGAAAAAGTGGGTTTGTTGGTTCCCTGTAAGCTGCTTTGTTTATTATTCTAATAGCTCTCTTCTGAAGCATAAAGAGTGGATATATGTTTGTTTTATATGTATTTCCCCATACTTCATTACAATATGTCATGTATGGGAGTATTAATGAATGATACAAGGTATATAGTGTGGGTTGATCCAGCAAATATTTCACTCTGTGTAGTATTGCAATTGATTTGGATATTTTACCTTTAATATAATTAATATGTGACTTCCAACACAGTTTATTATCAATTATTACTCCAAGAAATTTAGTTTCAGATACCCTTTCAATCTCTACACCAATTACACTGAGTTTAGATACTGAGTTGTTGTGATGGTTGTTAAAGACTATAAATTTTGTCTTACTTAAATTGAGCGTTAATTTGTTTGAATCAAACCACAGTTTAAGCTTTCCTAATTCCTTTCCGAGTGTATCCAGAAGTTGTTCCAAATTGCTTCCACTGCATAATAGATTAGTCTCATCGGCAAACAATATTAAGTCCATTTTTTCTGAAACTTTACATATATCATTTATATACATATCGAATAATAATGGCCCCAAAACTGAACCCTGTGGGACTCCACAAGTAACCTTCAGTAACTGTGAGTTTTTGTTACCAACACATACATACTGATATCTATTCTTTAAGTAACTACTTAACCAGGATAGTGCTACCCCTCTAATACCACAATTTTGTAGTTTCTTTAATAATAAATTATGATCCACTGTATCAAATGCTTTTTTAAGATCCAGGAATACTCCAACTGAATACTCTTTATTTTCAATGGCTGTTGATATTTTTTCTATAAATTCCATTAGAGCAAATGCAGTTGTCCTCTTGTGTCTGAACCCATATTGCTGCTCACACAATAAATTATTCTTCAGTATGAAGTTGTCAGTTCTCTCATAGAATATTTTTTCAAGTATCTTGGAAAATTGCGGCAATAGTGAAATTGGTCTATAGTTTGAGAATTCCCCTCTGTCACCCGTCTTGTATATTGGAATTACTTTAGCTATTTTCATTGCATTGGGAAATATACCTGTTTGGAGAGACAGGTTACAGATATACACTACCGTTCAAAAGTTTGGGGTCACCCAGACAATTATTTTGTGTTTTCAATGAAAAGTCACACTTATTTACCACCATGAGTTGTAAAATGAATAGAAAATATAGTCAAGACATTGACAAGGTTAGAAATAATGATTTGTATTTGAAATAATAATTTTTTCCTTCAAACTTTGCTTTCGTCAAAGAATCCTCCATTTGCAGCAATTACAGCATTGCAGACCTAACATGATTGCACAAGGGTTTTCTAATCATCCATTAGCCTTCTGACGCAATGAGCAAACACATTGTACCATTAGAACACTGGAGTGATAGTTGCTGGAAATGGGCCTCTATACACCTATGTAGATATTGCACCAAAACCCAGACATTTGCAGCTAGAATAGTCATTTACCACATTAGCAATGTATAGAGTGTATTTCTGATTAGTCTATGTTTATTGCACTGTCCCTGTCAAATAAACAAATCTATCTAGTTTAAAGTTATCTTCATTGAAAAAAAGTGCTTTTCTTTCAAAAATAAGGAAATTTCATAGTGACCCCAAACTTTTGAATGGTAGTGTACGTCAGTGGTTTCACTAAGCATTCAATAATAGTTTTGACTAGGAGCATGTCAATACCATCACAGTCTGTAGATGTTTTACTTTTAAATGATTTAACAATTTCAATGACCTCTCTCTTGTCTGTGTTCTTTATGAAAATGGAGTCTTTTATAGCAGTGTTATTGCATATTGTATCACCTCTAGGCACCGTAGTGGGTATTTCTCAAGCCAAATTAGGACCAATGTTAACAAAAAAGTTATTAAATTCCTCTGCTGGTGAGGCTGCATTCACACTCTGAGTCGTTTTATTATTTTTTGAAAAATCGGTTGGGTTGTTTGTATTTCTGCTTTTATTTCCAAGAATACTGTTAAGTATTGTCCATGTATTTTTAATATTGTCTTTGTTTTTCTCCAGTTCTTTACTGTAATAGTCTCTCTTACTACATCTTATTATATATGTTAACTTATTTTTGTATGTTTTGTACCGCTGCTCCGCTTCTTTTGTCCTTTTCTTTAGGAAAGCTTTATATAATAATTTTTTCTTTTTACACACCTTTTGTAATCCTTTCGTTAACCATGGCTTATCGGCAAATTCATGTTTAAGCTTTTTTTTTTTATTAATGGACAGTTTTTTTCATAAAGAGTGGTTACAATGTTTATAAATGTGTCATAGGCTTCATTTACACCTGATACATAGACTTCTGTCCAGTCTTGCTTCAGCAAGTCCTCTTTAAAAGAACTGATTGCATTTGGTGATTTGTATCTGAACGATTTTAAATTTTTTTCTGTATTGGCCCCCGTGTGGCCATGGATAAGTGCAAAGGTTGGCAAGTGGTCACTTATATCATTTATCAATAATCCACTTTCTATTTTCTTATCAATAACATTAACAAACAGGTTGTCAATAAGTGTAGCAGTGTGAACTGTGATTCTACTGGGATGTGTTATTGTGGGACATAGACTCATGCTGTACATAGAGTTCATGAACTCTGTAATTACATTTTGTTGGTGTGGATTTAGTAAATCAATATTGAAATCTCCACAAATTGCTACCAGTTTCTTACTAGTAATATTATTGTACAGCTCGACTAATTTATCTCTGAATGTCTCAATGCAAGTTCCCGGCGTTCTATATATACAACTTATAATTAGATTTTTTGTTTTATCTTGGTCAATCTCGACAGTAACACATTCCAAGATCCCTGGTAGTGCAAAGGACATTCCATTTACAAGCTTACACCTATACAGGTCATCAATATACAGTGCAACACCACCACCCTTTTTTTGAGATCTGTTAATATGAAACATCTGATATCCCTCTATTGCCATCAGGGGAGCCTGCTCTTCATTAAGCCAGGTTTCAGAGACTGCAAAAGCTGTAAATTTTCTGTCTAGTTGTTTTAAATAGTACTGAATCTGTGGAAAGTTTTTGTTAATACTTCTGCTGTTGAAGTGTATTATTGATAGTTTACCATCTAGCTGCACTTGACTTTTGAATTGCTTTTCAGTGTAATATTCACATTGGTTATGAATATTATTGAAAAAGTAGTTATCAGGATCAATATCATTCTCCATCTCTTGTAGTTTATGTTCAGCATAATGGCATATTTTCAGAGTTTGAGTATCCTCACTCTGTGTCAAATGACTTCCTCCAACTGGGGATAATTGATGTCTTCTCAAGTCAGTCATAAGTTTTTGTTTGTTTTGCTTATTTTTTTTTAAAGTACTTTGGCATGGTATATCAAAAGAACTATTCTTACCGTGTGTGTGAATATGGATTATCATTGACTCTTAAAATGATCTCTTCATCTTCATATAAGTCAGGGAGGAGGAGGGGGGTAGCGACATTGATCTCAACCAAAATTATATTTGAAAAAAAAATCATAACACAAAGATAAAGAAGGGGGATTCAGCATGGTACTTGGTCGGCTGGAGGGAGAAGATATCACCCTGCTGAATGTATATGCACCTTCAGGGGCTAACTGGAAATTTTATAAAAATGTATTTGACCTAATGATAACTAAAGCCCAAGGTTTAGTGATATGTGGTGGAGACTTCAATATAAGACTGAATCCATACTGGGATGCATCAGGTAATTCTCCACATCAAAATAACACTCAAAGTAGAAAAACTCGGATGCTACTAAAAGAAATGGGAATCTGTGACGTGTGGAGGGAATTCAACCCCAGTGTAAAAGATTATACATTTTACTCAGCGCCACATTCATCATACTCAAGGATTGACTATTTTTTTATGTTTAATAGAGACATTGGAAGAGTAAAAACATGTAAAATAGGACTGATGGATCTCTCTGACCACAGTCCGATCTATATGGACTTAAGTATCCAAAAATACACAAATAATACATTTTCTTGGAGGTTAAATTCAAATGTGCTGAAAGGACCACTGAAAGATGAATTGGAATCAGATATTCTCAGATATTTGGAAGAAAATGATAATGGAGAAGTATCCCCTTTAATACTGTGGGATGCATGCAAAGCTGTAATAAGGGGAAAGATTATCGCAAAACTGGCAACCCAAAAGAAATTGAGACAAGAAAAACTAATCACATTAGAGTCAGAACTTAAGAAACTAGAAAAAGAGCACAAAGACAACACTCATTCTAATGACTCGCTCAAAATTAAGGAAATTAAAAAACAAATAAATGAGATCTACACAATAGAAATCCAGAAGAAACTTACATTTCTGAAACAAAAATACTATGAAACGGAAGCAAATCGGCAAAATTACTAGCCTATAAATTGAGGAAACAACAAACAGAGAGAGCAATCTACAAAATCAGAGACCCAATATCAAAGGAAATAAAATTTAGAATTCAGGAAATTCTTAAAAGCTTCGAGAACTACTACAAGAACTTGTACTCCCTCAAAAAACACAAAAACGCATCTGAAGCCTTCCTAAATACATTAAACCTTCCCCCAACTTACTGAGTCACAAAATAAAACACTATTGTCAGAAATACAACCTAAAGAATTAGAAAAAGCAATTATGAAACTTAAAGCTAACAAATCCCCGGGAGCAGATGGCTTTACAGCAGAGTGGTACAAAACCTTTAAACAGCAACTATCTCCTCTCCTCCTGAAAACATTTAACTATGTCCTCCACACAGGGGAAATCCCTCCCTCCTGGAGAGAAGGGGTCATTGCAGTCATACCTAAACCTGAAAAGGATAAACTAGACTGCTCCAACTACAGACCAATCAGTGTGTTAAATCAGGACTATAAGCTTTTTACCACTATCCTTACCAAAAGGTTAGAAAATATACTGACAGACTTAATTATTTTAGACCAAACAGGTTTTATAAGACAAAGACAGACACAAGATAACACTAGACGCACTTTACACATAATTCATCATATAAAAAAATATAATTTAAATGCAGCCATATTGGGATTAGATGCTGAAAAAGCATTTGATTCAGTTGACTGGTCTTTCCTATCTAGAATCTTTTCCAGTTTCAGTTTTCATAACAACTTCATTAGAACTATCCAGGCATTATATAAAAAAAAAACCAACAGCTAAAATAAGGATTAACAGTAAATTATCATCATCTTTTGAACTGGAGAGAGGATGTTGTCAGGGCTGCCCCTTGTCTCCACTGCTCTTTGTAATCTTCATAGAACCTCTGAGCCAATGGATAAGACAGAATCAAAAAATTCAAGGTATTACACTTGGTCAGAAGGAACATAAAATAGCACTCTTTGCTGATGACATTTTAATATACCTGGGGCAGCCGGACACCTCTTTTCCAGAACTAATCTCAGTTTTTTCAGAGTATGGAGATTTATCGGGGTACAAATTAAACATGCATAAAACCCAATTTTTTTTTTTTTTTTATTTAAGTTTTTGTAAAGGGTATACAGGTCATTACAGCATTGCATTGTTTACATTTTCATCGCACGTTCCCTTATATTTTGCTATTTGACAACATTGGTAGAATAGTTATTACAACACCCCCTTTTTTTTTAAAGTGAAATAAAAAGTGAAATTAAAGAGAATTAAATTAAAAAAACAAACAAACAAAAAAATGAATAAACAAACAAACAGAACAGCAAAAAACAAACAGAAAATTAAGTAATTAAAAGTAAAAGAGCATCTGAGTAGTGTTGGAACAAAGAGTGGGACCATCATTGAAATGGTATTTGTCAAAGATTAGATCTAATGGAAGACACATATGCGTTCCAGGGTTGCCAAAAGTTCATGAACCCATCCATGTCCTGTCTCAGTGCGAATGTCAACTTTTCCATCAAGTAAATGTCTTGAATCACGTTAATCCAATCTTCAGGTGTAGGACAGTCCTTCAGCATCCATTTTTTAGTTAGGGCTTTTTTACTTGCCAATATTAAAACATTGAATAAGTATTTATCTCCTCGTCTTTCCAGTGAGTCCGGTAGTAAACCCAAATACAAAGTTATAAAAGAAAAGGGGACTGTTATTTTGAATATTTTCCCCAATATTGTCTGTACATTGGTCCAATATTGGTGGATAACTGGGCATGACCAAAACACATGAAAATGATTTGCAGTCTTTTCACCACACAAGCGCCAACAGTTCAACCCCTTATGGGTAAATTTGTTTTGTGCAGGTGTTCTGAAAAATCTTACCAAATTTTTCCATCCAAATTCTCTCCACTGCAGGGATGAGGTATTTTTCCATTGCTGTCTATTTAGCTTTTCCCATATTTCCAATTGTAAAGTGAAATTCCCCTCTTTTTCCCATCTCTCTTTTGTATATGATGTGTTGTCTCCTTTTAAGTCTTGAAGACCTTGGTATATTTTAGAAATGTATCTGATCCCTGGGATCCCTTTATATGCCATTAAGAAGACTTTCAGAACACCTGACTGGGCCCTTTCCAAATCCTCCTTTTTAAGTATATTGTTTGTGTGGTGTCTAAGCTGAAAGAACCTGTAAAGGTCTTGATTTATTAGACCTTGTTTTTTCAAATCTTCAAAACTTCTTAAAGTTTGCCCCTTAAAGAAATCATAATATTTTATCAGCCCTTTCTCTTTCCACTCTTTAAATCTAGTGTCTGTTTTATTGGGGGTAAAGTCTTGATCATAGGCAATCCATTGCAGAAGTCGATAGGGCTCTTTAGCTTGATTCTCTCTGACTATCTTAAACCAAATTTTTAGCGGGGTCTCTATCCACGGGTTAGTGTTATTCAAGAGTTTAGGTAAGGCCTTGTTCCCTATTATCACCTGTAGGGGGATGTCACTTGTTATTTGGCATTCCATCTCCTTCCATTGTGCAGTGTAGACTGGGTTACATATCTCTACTAAAGTTTTAATTTGTGTAGCTATAAAATAGTCCCTGATATTTGGCAGCGCGAGCCCACCTTTGTCTTTGTTTAGCTGTAGGGTTCTATATCTGATTCTAGGTCTCTTGCCCTGCCATATGAATCTTGAGATCCTTCTGTCTAGCTCCTGCCATGTTTTTTGCGGGGGTTCTACCGGTATTGTTTGGAAAAGGTATAGAAGACGTGGGAGTATATTCATTTTGACTGCTTCAATTCTTTGTGCAGTACCTAAGAATGGTATCGTATTCCATCTTGCTAGGTCAGATTTTATTTTTGTCACCAGTGGATCATAGTTTAGTGTTATAATTTTGTTGAGTTGTTTCGGGATATTGATCCCCAGATATTTCATAGATTCCAACTCCCAGTTAGTTTTGAGTTCACTTAGTGAATAATGATTTGGGTCATAGTTGAATGTTAAAACTTGGGTTTTATGCATGTTTAATTTGTACCCCGATAAATCTCCATAGTCTGAAAAAACTGAGATTAGTTCTGGTAAAGAAGTGTCTGGTTGCCCTAGGTATATTAAAATGTCATCAGCAAAGAGTGCTATTTTATGTTCCTTCTGACCAAGTGTAATACCTTGAATTTTTTGATTTTGTCTTATCCATTGGCTCAGAGGTTCTATGAAGATTGCAAAGAGCAGTGGAGACAGGGGGCAGCCTTTTTTTTTTTTTTTTTTTTTTTGCCTTGACGACATCCTCTTTCCAGCTCAAAAGATGATGATAAATTACCGTTAATCCTTATTTTAGCTGTTGGTTTTTTATATAATGCCTGTATAGTTCTAGTGAAGTTGTTATGAAAATTGAAACTGGATAAGATTCTATACAGGAAAGACCAGTCAACCGAATCAAATGCTTTTTCAGCATCTAATCCCAATATGACTGCATTTAAGTTATATTTTTTTATATGATGAATTATGTGTAAAGTGCGTCGAATGTTGTCTTGTGTCTGTCTTTGTCTTATAAAACCTGTTTGGTCTAAGTGAATTAAGTCTGTCAGTATGTTTTCTAACCTTTTGGCAAGGATAATGGTAAAAAGCTTATAGTCCTGATTTAATACACTGATTGGTCTGTAGTTGGAGCATTCTAGTTTATCCTTTTCAGGTTTAGGTATAACTGCAATGACCCCTTCTCTCCAGGAGGGGGGGATTTCCCCTGTGTGGAGGACATAGTTAAATGTTTTCAAGAGGAGAGGAGATAGTTGCTGTTTAAAGGTTTTGTAAAATTCTGCTGTATAGCTATCTGCTCCTGGGGATTTGTTAGCTTTAAGTTTCATAATTGCTTTTTCCAATTCTTTAGGTTGTATTTCTGACAGTAGTGTTTTATTTTGTGATTCCGTAAGTTGGGGAAGGTGTAATGTGTTTAGGAATGTCTCGGATGCGTTTTTATGTTTTTTGTGGGAGTATAAGTTCTTGTAGTAATTCTCGAAGCTTTTAAGAATATCCTGAATTCTGAATTTTATTTCCTTTGATACTGGGTCTCTGATTTTGTAGATTGCTCTTTCTTTTTGTTGTTTGCTCAATTTATAGGCTAGTAATTTTGCCGATTTACTGCCTGCTTCA
The DNA here is from genome assembly GCA_020510985.1 of Pholidichthys leucotaenia. Classification (NCBI taxonomy): domain Eukaryota; kingdom Metazoa; phylum Chordata; class Actinopteri; order Cichliformes; family Pholidichthyidae; genus Pholidichthys; species Pholidichthys leucotaenia. Next base: position 171,699,241 of record CM035846.1, read on the forward strand.
TAGTGTTTTTGTTTCAGAAATGTAAGTTTCTTCTGGATTTCTATTGTGTAGATCTCATTTATTTGATTTTTAATTTCTTTAATCTTGAGCGAGCCATTAGAATGAGTGTTGGCTTTGTGTTCTTTTTCTAGGTTCTTGAGCTCTGACTCTAGTGTGATTAGTTTTTCTTGTCTCAGTTTCTTTTGGGTTGCCAGTTTTGCAATAATTTTTCCCCTTATTACAGCTTTGCACGCATCCCACAGTATTAAAGGAGATACTTCTCCATTATCGTTTTCTTCCAAATATTTGAAAATATCTGATTCCAATTTATCTTTCGGTGGTCCTTTCAGGACATTTGAATTCAACCTCCAGCAAAATGTATTATTTGTGTATTTTTGGATGTTTAAGTCCATATAGATCGGACTGTGGTCAGAGAGATCCATCAGTCCTATTTTACATGTTTTTACTCTTCCAATGTCTCTATTAAACATAAAAAAGTAATCAATCCTTGATTAAGATGAATGTGGCGTTGAATAAAAAGTATAATCTTTTACATTGGGGTTGAATTCCCTCCATACGTCACAGATTCCCATTTCTTTTAGTAGCATCCGAGTTTTCCTATTTTGAGTGTTATTTTGATGTGAAGAATTACCTGTTGCATCCCAGTATGGATTCAGTCTTAGACTGAAGTCTCCACCACATATCACTAAACCTTGGGCTTTAGTTATCATTAGGTCGAATACATTTTTATAAAATTTCCATTTAGCCCCTGGTGGTGCATATACATTCAGCAGGGTGATATCTTCTCCCTCTAGCCGCCCAATTACCAAACTGTACCTCCCTTCTTTCTTTTTGTGTTCTGATTTTTTTTCAAATGTAATTTTGGTTGATATCAATGTCGCTACTCCCCTCCTCCTCCCTGATTTATATGAAGATGAAGAGATCATTTTAAACCCTTGTCTATTGAGTTTAGTGTGTTCCACGTCTGTTAGGTGGGTTTCTTGTAAAAATATTATTTCTGCTTTGTCTTTTTACATTTTGCGTAGAATCTTGGATCTTTTAACTGGATTCAGGATCCCTTTTACATTATATGAGGCTATTTTGGTTACACCCTGTTTCTCCATTGTATTTTCTTATTTAGTATAACAGTGTGGTGGCCCTCTTTTTTGCTACTCAGAAACTGAAAGAACATTAAGAACATAAAAAACATTAAGAACATTGTGTACGAGACTTTAAAACAAAAAACTGTCAAAAAAAACTTCCTGAGCTGAGGTCTCTTTAAAGGCATCGGCCGGACGAAAATTCAATATCGCTAAATCATATCTTAAATTTTTATGTGAGACGAGCTAATTTGAACCGCACATGTTTTGATGTCAACAAATGTCGCATAAGGTGACAATGCGCTCTTGAAGTACGCTGTCCTTGAGAGCTGTCTGACTCAACCGAGCGATCAGCGGCTAAGATGGCCACTGACTGTGTGACATCATCACAGGGAGAGACACGCACACGCTCGGCAGACATTGTTTGTTGTTTACGTTTTAAAATCGGTGAATACGGATATTTCTCGGAGTACTTGTGGATTACAAATAGATTATTTATTAAGATTAGGATTTCAGGAATTGAATTAATTATGGTTTGGCGTTGTGTTGTCTACGGGTGCGACGTTATACCAGCGGAGCATGCAGTGAGTGTTTTTGAATTTCCCGTCCTTGGGAAAATCAGAACGGCATGGGTGAAATTCGTTCAGAAAACACGAAAAAATTGGAATGATGTCGGTAACTCACCCAACATGTGCAGTAGACATTTCGTTGACAGCGATTTCGAGAATAAGATGCAATTTGTGTCACGACTCGCCGCTCATCAGCGGCTTCAGCTGCGCGCACACCTGCGTAGTACAAATACAAAGATGCGAGCACTACATACGATCCCGCAGCTCCTGAGAGACTGCAACCTAACACAAAAAACAGTTTCACACAATGAAACAACAGTGCACGTATTATATATATATAAAAATTATTATCCCATTGATTTTCATCATTTTTGGTCACATATCTCACACCTACAATTTATTTATTTCAGGGACAAAGGGCTGTGAAAAAGTTGTTGATATGATCAACAAAACACGGGTCCTCAGGGATGTGCGAAAGCTGAGTCCAGGGCAGCAAACTTCAAATGTGGAGGCTTTCCACAGTCTGATTATTCATTTTGCACCAAAGAGTGTACACTTCTCATTCCTTGGAATGTTGACAAGGTGAGGAGATGCAATATGTGACCAAAAATATGAAATGCAATTATAATAACAGTGCCAATTACATAGAGTTTCTGCTGATAGACAGATCACTTATATGTCCAAAAATAAATCATTGTGATAATATTCTAATTACAGACTTTGTTTAGCTGCAATGCACTTTAATGAAAATGCAGGCTGCAAGCAGGCACAGAATCGTGATGGTGAGCCGGTCTTAATGAATGAATGAATGAATTTATTTTGGATAGTACAGTACAGGTTAAAAGAAACTGTATAATATAACAACAAGGTCAAATTAGACAAAGACTCCTCCTACTATACAATTCCACGTAAGTTATCCGAAATGGGTGATGGCTGAAGCCGCAGCTTATATTGCTTATATTGTCTTCATCATCAGGTACCCAAAATTCAAAAAAGGCGGATATACACTGCAAGCAAAGAAAGTTAATCCAACTTTCGGGGAGTATAAGAAATATTAGTATCATTTTCTAGGCTTGTATATGATATTTACAGTGGGTGGAGGGTTGGTCTTCATTCAACTTTCACATTTCATAGCTTTTATCAAATTATGTTAATTTGGGTCAAATTTGTATTTCATACTGTAGTCAAATGGATGTCTAATTTTTACTGAATATATTTTTTTTCAGAATATGTGGATGATCTGATGAATACTCTGTTCAACAAAACCTTGGTTGATCCAACCCACTTATGGGAGCAGTGGCACTATGTACAAGCCAGAGTTCCCACCACATTGAGTGCCGAATTGAACCCGAATTTTATACCATAAAATGGTAGAAAAATTATTCAAATGTATATGACATGCAACTTTGATGAATGCTGAAATATTAGAATTATAAAATTGACATGAACATTAATAAACTCAATATATGATTTTACAAAACTTTATTTAAATATCATTTTTCACAAATCTAATCTTGGTAGGCAAAATCCCTTGTAGTGATCCGATGGGAATGTTTCTCTGATGAGGCTCACAGCACAGGCAGGCAATATCACCCTCACTTCTTCCTGAGCTGACGTCACTGCTGCCTGCCCCTATCGACAGATGGCGGTACTGCAGCATCACTAAGTGAAAGATGGGCTATTACCAAATAAAGTCATTTATGGAGGCTGGTGACACATATTAAATCACGGGAATGGCCAGAATGGAATATTTTCATACAATCAGTTTATTGGTTCAATAAAAAAATGTCACCGTCCGAGGACTTTAAAGACCCTGTAAGAGCCCTGATGGAGTGTAGGCTCTGAGGGAAATTCCTCAAACTCTGTTACGTGTTGAGGGCCCTCTCTTACCCCTGTAAGTTGTCCCATGTTTTTAACGTGAATTTCAGATCCCAATCCGAATTTGTAATGATTTTTTTTTTTTTTTTTTATGCCTATACCCTATGAGATTGTGTGCACCCTCCCACCCCCATCACAGCAAACATTCACTCTTATACAGTATTTGTTAGTGTGGGGAGAACATGTGGGTCATTGTTACATTTCTATTTTAACAAGATTTTTTTTTTCCTTTAAATTAAGAAGACATTTGTTTCTAATGCTATAACTGCTCCATGAAAGGTTTTTCCACATGCTGATTCTGCATCTCCTTTAATGTTTGTTACCTTGTAGGAGGGGGAATGGAAGTGCAGAATGACTGAAAAGAGAAAAAAAAACAAAAAGGTCGCTATTCCTTCCTGGAACTGGAAAGCTTATCTTTGTAGCTCTGGGGCTGGGTTTCCCGCTGCTGGCCCGTGGATTTAGAAGGTCTTTGAGTGGACCACGATTGAGCTCTAATTTTCTCGCTCCGATTCGCTGCGGGTTTAAACAACGTTACCGGGAGCCCTCTTCTTGCCATGTCAATTGTTGCTTCTTCCGCTGAATTGTAGAGACATGACTCTTCACCGTAAAAGACCCTTAACTTCGCCGGAAATGGCGTCTGAAAGCGTAGATTCTTTTCCCGTAGAACCTTTTTGGCGTCGTTATATTCCCGTCGCTTTTTAAGAACCTCAGGGGCGTAATCGTGCTCCACGAAGACTTTTCTTTCTTGATGCATAAATCCTTTTTTCTGCCAAGCCCGTCTTACAACCTCCTGTTTTATTTTGAAATCGGAGAATCTTACCAACACTGAACGCGGGGGCGCCTCTGCCTCTGGCAAAGCCTCTGGCTTTGCGGCTAATGTACGATGGGCCTTTTCTATTTTCAAATCGGTGGTTTGTGGAATATCCAACTTCTCTCTCAATAAGGATTCCACGCATTCCGCCACTGTGTTGAAACTATCTTCAGCTCCTTCTTTCAGACCGTGAATTCTGATGTTGTCTCGTCTCTGTCTTCCTTCTTGGTCGGTTAGCTTAGCCTCCAGCCTTGACTGTTTTCTGTGTAAATCCAGCATAGAATCTTCAAGCACTTTTACTCTTTCTTCAGCTTCCAAGATTCGGTTTTCGGCCTGGTCCATTCTGCTGTTCGTCCTTTTTAGTTCCTCTCTGAATTCATGAAATTCGGCCCGAAATCGACGTAATTCATCATATAGCGATTTCAGGCTAACCTTTTTGTTAGCTAGGCCCAGCTCTTCGTCTCTTGAATGGAGGTCCTCGGGATCAGATTCTGCGGCCGCAGCGCGTCCTGACCTGGGGAATGTCAGTTTCTTCTGTTTTTGGTTAGGCATGGTGTTTTTGTCTTTTGATTTTTATTCTTCCAAAAATCCGTTAAGTCTGATTTTGAAGATGTTTTCCTTGGATTGGATCTGGGAGGTTCAGCGTTAAGTTGCTATCACCATGGCGTCCAGACCGGAAGTCATAAAACCCAAATTTTAACATTCAACTATGACCCAAATCAATATTTACAAAGCAAACTCAAAACTAACTGGGAGATGGAATCTATGAAATATCTGAGGGTCAATATCCCGAAACAACTCAACAAAATTATAACACTAAACTATGATCCACTGATGGCAAAAATAAAATCTGATCTAGCAAGATGGAATATGATACCATTCTTGGGTACTGCACAAAGAATTGAAGCAGTCAAAATGAATATACTTCCACGTCTTCTATACCTTTTCCAAACAATACCGGTAGAACCTCCCAAAAAAACATGGCAAGAACTGGACAGAAGGATCTCAAGATTCATATGGCAGGGCAAGAGACCTAGAATCAGATATAGAACCCTACAGCTAAACAAAGACAAAGGTGGGCTCGCGCTGCCAAATATCAGGGACTATTTTAAAGCCGCAAAAATTAAAACTTTAGTAGAGATATGTAACCCAGTCTACACTGCACAATGGAAGGAGATGGAATGCCAAATAACAAGTGACATTCCCCTACAGGCGATAATAGGGAACAATGCCTTACCTAAACTTTTGAATAACACTAACCCGTGGATAGAGACCCCGCTAAAAATTTGGTTTAAGATAGTCAGAGAGAATCAAACTAAAGAACCCTATCGATTACTGCAATGGATTGCCTATGATCAAGACTTTACTCCTAATAAAACAGACACTAGATTTAAAAAGTAGAAAGAGAACAGACTGATAAAATATTACGATTTTTTTAAAGGGCAAACTTTAAGAAGTTTTGAAGATTTCAAAAAACAAGGTCTAATAAATCAAGACCTTTACAGGTTCTTTCAGCTTAGACACCACATAAACAAAATGCTTAAAAAGGAGGATTTGGAAAGGGCCCAGTCAGGTGTTCTGAAGGTCTTCTTAATGGCATATAAAGGGATCCCAGGGATCAGATACATTTCTAAAATATACCAAGGTCTTCAAGACTTAAAAGGAGACAACACATCATATATAAAAGAGAGATGGGAAAAAGAGGGGAATTTCACTTTACAACTGGAAATATGGGAAAAGCTAAATAAACAACAATGGAAAAGTACCTCATCCCTGCAGTGGAGAGAATTTGGATGGAAAAATTTGGTAAGATTTTTCAGAACACCTGCACAAAACAAATTTACTCATAAGGGGTTGAATTGTTGGCACTTGTGTGGTGAAGAGACTGCAAATCATTTTCATGTGTTTTGGTCATGCCCAGTTATCCACCAATATTGGACCGATGTACAGACAATATTGGGGAAAATATTCAAAATAACAGTCCCCTTGTGGTATATATCACTCAGATATTCCATACCTACATTGGTTAGAGCATGTGGAAATGTTTGGGACAACATATACAAAGGAACTTCACACCTCTGAAAGAACAAAGGAATCTCACCGCTGTGTGAAGACCCATGACGTCACAGGACGCCATGGCAACAGACTGGACACCTTCACCCCCGAGAGAGGAGAAGGTCTTCCCATCACCTCCCAAGGCGAAGGGAGGAGTTAACAGGACTAATGGGGGGATTTAGATAATGGGGAGATGTTACCTTTTTCAATGAGTGGACTCTGACATCAGCTGTTTCAATGAGTGGTGCCGTGTGTGCTTGTATTTAACCAGCGAGCAAAGCAGAGATCTCCCTCTTGCCTTCTGCTAAGCTCTGCACCTGTTGAGATTTGATAGAGGAGCTATTCAATAAAAACCCTGTTTTTTAATTCAAAGCCGCCTCGTTATTTTAGCTCCACTACACTGGTGACCCTTACGCGAGAATATGGACCGGAGGCGCTCTTCAAGCTGTTCATCCATGGTGGCTCTGGCACACGCCAGCGACGACGCAGACGAGGGAACAAGCAGACAGCTGTTCCCCGTGGCAGAGGGCACTGAGAGAGCTCAACCGAGCTCCAACACCGCCGCGAGAGCCGTAGAAACGCACTCTCACCCGGCGAACACGACAATGATGGTGTGCACGAACGCCGTCGCTGTCAAGCTGCCAGACTTCTGGAGAGAAGACCCTGCATCTTGGTTCCAGCAAGCCGAAGCCCAGTTTATACTGGCGGGTATCACAGCAGATGATACCAAATTTTATCACATCATCTCCAAGCTCGACTCCACAACTTCGAAGTGTGTGCGGAGCTTGGTCCAGCAACCACCAACCCGGGACCAATATGAGACACTCAAGGCGACCATCGTGGCGAATTATGTCCCGTCAGCGGAGGAAAGAGCCGGGAGAATCCTGGCGGTCTACGGCCACAGAGGGGGCAATCCAAGGACCCTCATGGAGGATTTGCTACAACTCAAGGAGGAGGATAATGATAATTTCCTTCTCCAATTCATTTTCCTCAGCACGCTACCACCGCATTTGAGAGGGACACTCGCCAGGATGAAGTGCAATAACCATCAGGATTTCCGCACACTGGCCAACGAGGCTTACCGGCTCGTCAACGCCTGCAGAGAACGGACACCCACAGCGGCATCCGCAGATCTGAGAACTGACACCCCGAGCCTTGGAGAGACTCAACCCACGGTGACAGCGGCGCGGCCCAAGCGCAACGAGCAGAACGACGTCTGCTATTATCACCACCACTTCGCAGAGAAAGCCCACAAATGCGTTCCCCCCTGCAAGTTTACGAGGTCGGGGAAACGCCAAAGCCGAGGGCCATTAACAGCAGCAGTTCTCAGCGAGAAGAATAAGCTGTTATACGTGACGGATGGATACACAGGCAAGCAGTTCCTCATCGACACGGGAGCTCAGCTGAGTTTCGTCATGCCCTCCCACGCAGAGCAAACCATGGGCACCCGGGGCAACGGAGCAGTGGCAGCCAATGGCTCTGACATCGACACGTTCGGGGAAAAGAGCCTGCACCTTCTCATCCACGGCCGCAGCTACAGATGGACATTTGTTGTAGCAGCGGTGAGCTTTAACTTGTTAGGCGCAGATTTTCTGTGTGCACATGGGTTATTAGTGGATCTTGCAAATAGGCGCCTGGTTAATGCACTCTCTTTTGCTTCTATTCCATGCTCAGCTCGAGTTTCTCCACCACCTGTGCAGGCCAACGTCACTACGGCAGGAGGTAAGTTTGAGCAACTCCTCACCCAATTTCCAGCACTCACAACCCCCAAATTCTCAGCCACTGTAGCCAAACACGGGGTTAAACACTTCATTCCAACAAACGGACCTCTCGTTTTTGCCAAAGCTCGCCGCTTAGACGCGGCCAAGCTCAACATAGCAAGGGACGAATTTGCAACTCTTGAAAAATTAGGCATTTGCCGACGTTCAAAGAGCCCTTGGGCCTCACGACTTCATATGGTCCCGAAATCCGACGGTTCTTGGAGACCGTGCGGAGATTACCGCAGGCTAAACAACGCTACAGCGCATGACCGCTACCCCATTCCTCACATTCAGGATTTTTCATTGCATTTAGCAGGTGCGCGCATTTTTTCAAAAATAGACTTAGTCCGCGGTTATCACCAGGTCCCAGTCCGAGCTGAAGATATTCCTAAAACAGCGATTATAACCCCTTTCGGCCTTTTTGAATTTCTAAGAATGCCATTCAGCCTCAAAGGCGCGGCTCAAACTTTTCAACGGATGATGAACGCAGTCCTACGCGACCTACCCTTTGTTTTTGTCTACCTCGATGACATGCTTGTAGCCAGTTCATCCGAGGAAGAACACGAACAGCACCTCACTACCGTTTTTCAGAGGCTGGAAGAGCACGGACTTATAATCAATCCAGCCAAATGCAAATTCGGCGTATCACAAATTGATTTTTTGGGACATAGGGTCTCCCCGGCAGGGGCAATTCCGCTTCCAGACAAAGTTCGTGCGATAGAAAGTTTTCCACGGCCTCAAACGGTTAAGTCGCTACAGGAATTTTTGGGGATGGTTAATTTTTACAACCGTTTCCTCCCCCACGCAGCTCAGCTCATGCAACCCCTATATGACGCGCTCAGAAAAAAGAAAGCTTCCAACGCGGTCGAATGGACCCCGGAGCGCGAACGCGCTTTCACGGAAGTAAAAAGCGCCCTAGCTAACGCCACAATGTTAGTCCACCCAGATTCCTCAGCCCGCATTGCTCTAACCACAGATGCTTCAGACCTGGCTATAGGGGCAGTTGTAGAACAACTTGTCAGTGGGGTCTGGCAACCTTTAGCATTCTTTAGCAAATCGCTAAACCCTACTGAACGCAAATACAGCACTTTTGACAGAGAGCTGCTGGCGCTTCATTTGTCCATCCGCCACTTCCAGTTTTGGTTAGAAGGGCGGAGTTTCACGGCTTTTGTGGACCATAAGCCGCTCACTTTTGCTATGGCTAAAATTTCAGAACCATGGTCAGGCAGACAGCAAAGACAGCTAGCTGTGATATCAGAGTTCACCACAGACATTCGACACGTAGCAGGCAAACTTAACGTAGTAGCTGACTGTCTCTCCCGTGCTGTGGCACCGCCAGAGCACGAGGAGACAGATTACACTGCTTCAGCAGCTGAGCTTTTCTCTAACGCAAACACATATGCAGCACCTATCCATGAAGGGATAGATTATGCAGCCATGGCGGAAGAGCAAGGTAGTGATGCGGACGTGTGCGCGCTCCTGTCTGGACCAACAGGGTTAAGGCTGGAGGAAAAAGGGTTGCGCGACGGCGTGCCCCCCCTAATATGCGGTGTTTCAACCGGCCGACCTCGCCCGTTAGTACCAGCTGCTTGGCGCCGCCGCATTTTTGACGCAGTTCACTCCCTCGCGCACCCAGGTGTGCGCGCCTCGGTCAAAATGGTTGCCGAAAAGTTTGTGTGGCCAGGCCTACGCAAAAACGTAAAAGAATGGGCAAAAACTTGCATTCCTTGTCAGCGCGCCAAAGTACACAAACACACTAAAGCCCCTCTGGAGCCTTTTCCAATCCCTGCTAGAAGGTTCGACCACATTCATGTCGACCTCGTGGGGCCGCTGCCTTCCTCCCAAGGTTTCACACACCTGCTAACAATGATAGACCGCACCACGCGCTGGCCAGAGGCAGTCCCGCTAGCGGTAACCACAGCGGAGGAAGTCGCTCGCGTTTTTCTAACAAATTGGGTGGCACGTTTCGGCGTCCCATCGGACATCACGTCAGATAGTGGGCCTCAATTTGTCTCAGAGCTCTGGTCAGCCATGTCCAACAGTTTAGGGGCAACAATTCACCGTACCACCGCTTATCACCCTCAGGCTAATGGGTTATGCAAGCGTTTTCACAGGTCCTTAAAGGCCGCCCTCAGGGCCTCATTAACGGACACAAATTGGGTAAATAAACTTCCCTGGGTTTTATTGGGGTTGCGTGCGGCACCTAAAGAGGATTTAGACGCTTCCCCTGCAGAATTAGTCTTCGCTCAGCCTATCAGACTACCAGGTGAATTTTTACCAGAAAACCCGGAACCAGGGCACCTCCCAGTCCCAAGGTTTTTAGGCAGTAACAGTCCGGACTTTCTCCACGGTCCAGCTCATCACTCCTTTCCACGAGTTTTTGTTCCTCAAACTTTAAAAAACGCTGAGTTTGTTTTTGTTAAGCATGAAGCTCTAAAACCAACGTTACGCCCAGTATACGATGGCCCGTATAGAGTGCTGGAAAATGGTGACAAACACTTTGTGGTTGATTATGGGGATAGAAATGAAACGGTCAGCATTGACAGACTCAAACCTGCCTTCTTGTTGAGAGACGGACCTGCACAGCTGGCCCGAGCACCTCGGCGAGGTAGACCCCCCAAGGAGAAAGTCTCAGCCCCCAGGCAGGGAACAGATAATCTCTCTCCTTCCCACACTGCAGATTCCTCACAACAAGGTCCCAGCAGGACGCCTAAACCAACCTACAGCAGCTTTGGGAGAAGATTGAAACCCAGACTACTCAGGGACTGATTACACCACTATGCAAATTTTCGCTAATTGTGCCGCAACAGTTTAGGACTGATTTCTGATTATACTATGCCGTTATGTTTTCACTGAACTCTCTTAGGAGCATGGCTGCTTGAAAGTTTCTTCTGTGGCAACAGCTGTAACACGTAGTATGTCTTAGTAATTACCCTAGACTGTGAATCTTTCTGTGTTCCTTCATAGTTGTTTGGGGGGCCTGTGGTATATATCACTCAGATATTCCATACCTACATTGGTTAGAGCATGTGGAAATGCTTGGGACAACATATACAAAGGAACTTCACACCTCTGAAAGAACAAAGGAATCTCACCGCCGTGTGAAGACCCATGACGTCACAGGACGCCATGGCAACAGACTCGACACCTTCACCCCCGAGAGAGGAGAAGGTCTTCCCATCACCTCCCAAGGCGAAGGGAGGAGTTAACAGGACTAATGGGGGGATTTAGATAATGGGGAGATGTTACCTTTTTCAATGAGTGGACTCTGACATCAGCTGTTTCAATGAGTGGTGCCGTGTGTGCTTGTATTTAACCAGCGAGCAAAGCAGAGATCTTCCTCTTGCCTTCTGCTAAGCTCTGCACCTGTTGAGATTTGATAGAGGAGCTATTCAATAAAAACCCTGTTTTTAATTCAAAGCCGCCTCGTTATTTCAGCTCCACTACACCCTTTTCTTTTGTAACTTTGTATTTGGGTTTACTACCGGATTCACTGGAAAGACGAGGAGAAAAATACTTATTCACTGTTTTAATATTGGCAAGTAAAAAAGCTCTAACAAAAAAATGGATGTTGAAGGACTGTCCTACACCTGAAGATTGGATTAACGTGATTCAGGACATTTATTGGGGGGCAATGGATCAGCGTTCTCGTCGCGCCCTCCGCCAGTACCCGGGCTCGCCTGGGGAAGCTAATGATCCTACCAGCAGACTAAATTCGAAGAGACGACGCCTCTGTGCCAAGTCAAAGAAGAATCCTAGTCACAGTCCTAAAGCCGAAAGCAAACAGCCCCAAGAGCACTTTGTGGTAGGATCTGCCCTTCGCATATTACAACTTATAAAGGCGATCCCTGCTTGGGCAACAGCAATTATAAAAACCTGCTGACCAACCGAAGGTTCAGAGTCCACCTCAGTCAGAACACAAGTGCATGGAGAATGCAGAAAAAACGGACTCCACAAGGCTCAGTTCTAGCTCCAACTCTGTTCAACCTCTACATAAACGACCTGCCTACTACAAAATCCCGCAAATTCATCTATGCAGACGACATCTGTTTGGCATTCCAAGCACCAGACTTTGAACCACTGGAACGGGTGCTCACGGAAGATTTTGCTAAACTGGACCAGTTCTGCAAAATCTGGTGCCTAAAACCAAGCCCAGCAAAAACCGTCTCCAGTGTATTTCATCTCCACAATGCAAAAGCTGCGAGAGAACTAAACATCCACCTGAGCGGACTCAAGCTTAAGCATGCCCCAAATCCAACTTATCTTGGAGTGACCCTTGATAGGACCTTATCCTTCAAGGAACATCTAAAGGGGACGGCTGCTAAGGTGAAAGTACGAAACAACCTGCTCTGCAAGCTCGCTGGTGCAAAATGGGGGGCGGCAGTCTCCACCCTGCGCACCTCAGCACTGGCCCTTTCATACTCTGTAGCAGAATATTGTGCCCCTGTCTGGTCCAGGTCATCTTACACACACCATGTAGACACCCAGCTCAACTCAACCATGAGAACTATAACTGGAACAATCCGCTCAACACCACTCCCCTGGCTCTCTGTACTGTCAAACATAGCCCCTCCACACATCCGGCGAGCAGCATTAACTCAAAGGATGCTCCAAAAAGTTAAAGATTTTCCTCACTTACCAATCCATGCAGATATCTACACCCCACCCACTGCCCGACTTTCATCCAGACGGCCGATTTGGAAAAACCCTCCCCCAGCTGACTTTACCATCCAGACAGCTTGGCAAGAGGAATGGGAGACCAAGGAGGTCCCAAACAAACAGCTGGTGATAAACCCCAACCAACAGGTCCCGGGCACCAACCTCCCAAGGAGACAGTGGTCTACACTCAATCGCTTCAGGACTGGACATGGCCCCTGCTTGGCCAGCCTTCACAGATGGGGCAGTAGCCCTAGCCCACTGTGCGCATGTGGAGAGGAGCAAACTATGGAACACATCATAGAGGCTTGCCCGCTCCAAAGACTGGAAGGAGGATTACACACCCTCCATACAGCAAACCAGGAGGCAACTGCTTGGCTTAAGGACTTTGCATTCGCTAAATAAATAAAGGACATTTATTCAATGGAAAAGTTGACATTCACACTGAGACAGGACATGGATGGGTTCTTGAACTTTTGGCAACCCTGGAACGCATATGTGTCTTCCATTAGATCTAATCTTTGACAAATACCATTTCAATAATGGCACCTCTCTTTGTTCCAACGCTACTCAGATACTCTTATTTTTTTATTTTTTTTTGCTCTTTTGTTTTGTTTTGTTTTTTTCTTGTTTTGTTTTGGTTTTTTTGGTTTGTTTTTCTTTAATTTCTCTTTTTCTTTCACTTAAAAAAAAGGTGTTGTTGTAGAGGAGCTGGAAATAATGAGGCGATTTTGTTTAAAAGCAGCGTTTTAATATTCAGCTCTCCTAACTTGTCTCATCAGGTGCAGAGCGTGGCAGAAGGTAAAAAGAGACAGAGTTCTGCCAGCTCGCTGGTTAAATACAGGCACACATCAAAAGACGGCATTACAAAGGCTGATATCCCTCGTTATCTTAATCCCCCCATTGTCCTGTTATCTCCTCTCCTCTTCTTGGGAGGTGATGGGAATTCCTCTCCTCGCCTTGGGGGGTGAGGGTGACTCCTCGGTCTCCGCCATCGCGTCCTGGGACGTCTTTGTTCTTCGCACGGCGGGTGAGATTCCTTTGTCCTTTCAGAGGTGTGAAGTTCCTTACATATGCAGTCACTAAGCATCTCACATGTTCAAACATATGTAGGTATGGAATATATGAGTAATATATACCACAGGCCCCCCAAACAACTAGGAAAGGACAACAGAAAGATTCACAGTCTAGAACAGTTACTACGACATACTACATGTTACAGCTATTGCCACAGAAGAACTTTCCGGCAGCCATGCTTCTGAGATAGTTCAGTTGTAATCATAACAGTATAGTAAAATCATAAGTCAGTCCTAAACCGTTGCAGCACAATTAGAGAATAATTGTGAAGTGGCTGGTGTCAGTCCCTGTGCAGCTTGGGTTTAATTCTTCTCCCAAAACTGCTGTAGGTTGGTTTAGGCATCCTGCTGGGACCTTCTTGTGAAGGATCTGCAGTGTGGGAAGGAGAGAGATTATCTGTTCCCTGCCTGGGGGCTGAAACTTTTCCCTTGGGGGGTCTACCTCGCCGAGGTGCTCTCGCCAACTGTGCAGGTTCATCTTTCAACAAGAAGGCAGGTTTAAGTCTGTCAATGCTGACTGTTTCTTTTCTGTCCCCATAATCAAGCACAAAGTGTTTGTCACCATGTTCCAGCACTCTGTAAGGGCCATCGAATACTGGGCGTAACGTTGGTTTTAGGGCTTCATGCTTAACAAAAACGAACTCAGCTTTTTTTAAAGTTTGAGGGACAAAAACCCTTGGAAAGGAGTGGTGAGCTGGACTGGGTAGGGAGTCCGGTCCGTTGCTGCCTAAAAACCTTGGGACTGGTTCTGGATTCTCTGGTAAAAATTCACCTGGGAGTCTGAGAGGTTGGGCAAAGACTAATTCTGCAGGAGAAGCGTCTAGATCCTCTTTAGGTGCAGCGCGCAACCCCAATAAAACCCAGGGAAGTTTATTTACCCAATTTGTGTCCGTTAGTGAGGCTCTGAGGGCGGCCTTTAAGGACCTGTGAAAACGCTCACATAACCCATTAGCCTGAGGGTGATAAGCGGTGGTGCGATGAATTGTTGCTCCTAAGCTGTTGGACATGGCTGGCCAGAGCTCTGAGACAAATTGAGGCCCCCTATCGGACGTGATGTCCGATGGGACGCCGAAACGTGCCACCCAGTTTGTCAGAAAAACGCGAGCGACTTCTTCCGCTGTAGTTGCCGCTAGAGGAACTGTCTCTGGCCAGCGCGTGGTGCGGTCTATCATTGTTAGTAGGTGTGTGAAACCTTGGGAGGAAGGCAGTGGCCCAACTAGGTCGACATGGATGTGGTCGAACCTTCTAGCAGGGATTGGAAAAGGCTCCAGAGGGGCCTTTGTGTGTCTGTGTATTTTGGCGCGTTGACAAGAAATGCACGTTTTTGCCCACTCTTTTACGTCTTTGCGCAGGCCTGGCCACACGAATTTTTCAGCAACCATTTTGACCGAGGCGCGCACACCTGGGTGTGCGAGGGAGTGAATTGCGTCAAAAATGCGGCGGCGCCAAGTAGCTGGCACTAATGGGCGAGGTCGGCCGGTTGAAATATCGCATATTAGGGGGGGCACACCGTCGCGTAACCCTTTTTTCTCCAGCCTTAACCCTGTTGGTCCAGACAAGAGTGCGCGCACGTCCGCGTCGCTGTTTTGTTCTTCTGCTATGGCTGCATAATCTATCCCTTCATGGATAGGTGCTGCGTATGTGTCTGCGTTAGTGAAGAGTTCCGCTGCTGAGGCAGTATAATCTGTCTCCTCGCGCTCTGGCGGTGCCACAGCGCGAGAGAGACAGTCCGCTACTACGTTAAGTTTGCCTGCTACGTGTCGAATGTCCGTGGTGAACTCTGAAATCGCAGCCAGCTGTCTTTGTTGTCTGCCTGACCATGGTTCTGAAATTTTAGCCATAGCAAAGGTGAGCGGCTTATGGTCTACAAAAGCCGTGAAACTCCGCCCTTCTAGCCAAAACTGGAAGTGGCGGATGGACAAATGAAGCGCCAGCAGCTCTCTGTCAAAAGTGCTGTATTTGCGTTCGGTTGGGTTTAGCGATTTGCTAAAGAATGCTAAAGGTTGCCAGACCCCGCTGACAAGTTGTTCTACAACTGCCCCTATGGCCAGGTCCGAAGCATCTGTGGTTAGTGCGATGCGGGCCGCGGGATCTGGGTGAACTAACATTGTGGCGTTAGCTAGGGCGTTTTTAACCTCCTCGAAAGCGCGCTCGCGCTTCGGGGTCCATTCGACCGCGTTGGAAGCTTTCTTTTTTTTGAGCGCGTCATATAGGGGCTGCATGAGCTGAGCTGCGTGGGGGAGGAAGCGGTTGTAGAAATTAACCATCCCCAAAAATTCCTGTAGCGATTTGACCGTGTGGGGCCGTGGAAAACCTTCTATCGCACGAACTTTGTCTGGGAGCAGAACTGCCCCCTTCGGGGAGACTTTGTGTCCCAAAAAGTCAATTTGCGAAACGCCGAATTTGCATTTGGCTGGATTGATTATTAGCCCGTGCTCCTCCAGCCTCTGAAAAACGGTAGTGAGGTGCTGCTCGTGTTCCTCTTCAGACGAGCTGGCTACCAGCATGTCATCGAGGTAGACGAAGACAAAGGGGAGGTCGCGTAGGACCGCGTCCATCATGCGTTGAAAAGTTTGGGCCGCACCTTTGAGGCCGAAAGGCATTCGCAAGAATTCGAAAAGGCCGAAAGGGGTTATAACCGCCGTTTTAGGAACGTCTTCAGCTCGGACTGGGACCTGGTGATAACCGCGGACTAAGTCTATCTTTGAAAAAATGCGCGCACCCGCTAGGTGCAGTGAAAAGTCTTGAATGTGAGGGATTGGGTAGCGGTCATGCGCTGTAGCGTTGTTTAATCTGCGGTAATCTCCGCACGGTCTCCAAGAACCGTCGGATTTCGGAACCATGTGAAGTGGTGAAGCTCAGGGGCTCTTTGAGCGTCTAACAATGCCCAATTTTTCTAGAGTTGCAAACTCGTCACGTGCTATGTTGAGCTTGGCCACGTCTAAGCGGCGAGCTTTGGCAAAAACGGGAGGTCCCGTTGTTGGAAAATTGGTCCAAAATCCAAGATGGCGCCCACAGCGGTCGACATGGTGCTTCGCTGCGCTCTTTGTTTGTTTTTGTTTGTCAATTGTGTGTCTGCTTGCACTTATACCCGTGAAGAACTTTTAAATATCAGGACTTTGACCCCCACGGACCTCCTCCCAGTTTTTCTAGCCCCTGCCGCCGATCTGGTTTATTGTTTGGCTCGGAAAGTGAGACGGCGGAAGAGAGGAAGACGAGCGGGCGCTCTCGTACGACTTCGCAGGAGAGGCTCGCGAACGGCGCTGCCTGGCATATTTCTGTCCAATACCAACTCTCTCTCTAACAAGGTGGATGAACTGAGACTGCTGATGCGTTTTAAGGACCTCGCCTCCTCAGCTGTCCTCTGCTTTACTGAGACCTGGCTCCGGGAAAATATACCGGACAGCGCGCTGCGCCTCGACGGCTTCCAGCTCTTCCGTGCTGATCGTGACACAGAGCTTTCCGGCAAGACCACAGGAGGCGGTGTCTGCTTCTACATCAACTGTAGCTGGTGCTCTGATGTAACGGAAATTTCCAAACACTGTTCTCCTGCCTTGGAATTTCTTGTTATCAACTGCAAGCCTTTTTATTCCCCACGGGAGTTTGCTTCTTTTATACTGATCGCTGTGTACGCCCCTCCCGACGCGGACACGCGCGAAGCTCAGCGCGTGCTCGCGGATCACATTCAACACACAGAGCGGAGTTTTCCAGACTCGCTGATTATTGTGGCTGGCGACTTTAATCAGTGCAATCTGAGCCACGATCTCCCCCGCTACAAACAGTTTATTAAATGCCCCACCAGAGGATTAAACACACTGGATCACTGTTACACCACAGTGAAAGACGCATATCGCGCTGTCCCTCGAGCTGCGCTGGGATTATCTGATCACGTGATGGTTCACCTCATTCCCACATACAGACAGAGATTGAAGCTCACTAAACCTGTTGTGAGCACTACGAAGATACGGACCAGTGATGCTGAGGAGAAGCTGGAAACGTGCATGGAAATATCTGACTGGGGCATGCTTAAAGGAGCCACGCATGATCTGGATGAGTACACGGACACTGTGAACTCATATATCCACTTTTGTGAAGAGAACATTCTTCCATCACGCACCAGGGTGAGTTACTCTAATGACAAACCCTGGTTCACAGCTAAGCTCAGACAGATCAGGAAGGAGAAGGAAGCAGCGCTGAAAAGTGGAGACAGGGACTGCTACAGGGAGGTTAAATACCGGTTTAACAGAGAGCTGAAGAGGGCTAAATCTGTGTACTCAGAGAGACTCCAGCAGCAGTTCACTGCTAATGATTCGGCTTCCGTGTGGAGAGGACTGAGGCAGATCACCAACTATCGGCCTCAGGCTCCTAAAGGTCAGGATGACAAAGCCCTTTGTCAGAGACTGTCCCAACACTATGCCCGTTTTGACACCTCGTCATCTGTGTCCAACTCCCCCCCTCCCTCCAGCTCCACAGCCTCCACATTCCCTACTTCATTTAAGGCACCCCCCCCCCCACCTCCCCCCCTCCCCTTATCATCAGTGAGCAGGATGTGCTCAAACAGTTCTCCAGACTGAACCCGCGCAAGGCCCCCGGCCCAGACGGCGTGTCTCCCTCCACCCTGAGACTCTGTGCGAAACAGCTGGCTCCTGTATTCACAGACATTTTTAACACCTCCCTTAAGTTATGCCACGTGCCGTCCTGCCTCAAATCCTCCACCATCATCCCTGTCCCCAAGAAGCCACGGATCACTGGACTTAATGACTACAGACCTGTAGCGCTCACCTCTGTAGTCATGAAGTCCTTTGAGCGCCTGGTCCTGTCCCACCTCAAGTCCATCACCACCCCTCTCCTGGACCCGCTGCAGTTTGCCTACCGAGCCAACAGGTCTGTAGACGATGCAGTCAACCTGGCCCTCCACTCCATCCTGCAGCACCTGGACTCCCCGGGAACCTACGCCAGGATCCTGTTTGTGGACTTCAGCTCCGCATTCAACACCATCCGCCCCGCTCTGCTCCGGGACAAGCTGTCCCTGCTCAACGTGCCTGACTCCCTCTGCAGGTGGATCATCGACTTCCTGACGGACCGGAGGCAGCATGTGCGGCTGGGAAAGACTGTCTCAGACTATACTAGCATCAGCACCGGATCACCCCAGGGCTGTGTACTTTCCCCCCTACTCTTCTCCCTTTACACCAACTCCTGCACCTCCAGCCACCAGTCTGTCAAGTTGATCAAGTTTGCGGACGACACCACCCTCATCGGGCTCATCTCCAACGGCGACGAGTCCGCCTACAGGAGAGAGGTGGCCCAGCTGGCGTCCTGGTGCAGCAATAACAACCTGCAGCTGAACGCTCTGAAGACAGTGGAGATGATTGTAGACTTCAGGAAAGTCACTACTCCTCTGCCCCCCCTAACCCTCTCAGGCTCTCCCATCACCACTGCTGATTCCTTCCGCTTCCTAGGCACTACCATCACCAGGGACCTCAAATGGGAGCTGACCATCAGCTCACTCATCAAAAAAGCCCAGCAGAGGATGTTCTTCCTGCGGCAGCTGAGGAAGCTCAAGCTACCCACCAAGATGTTAGTGCAGTTCTACACAGCCATCATCGAGTCCATCCTCACCACCTCCATAACCGTGTGGTACGCAGGAGCCACTGCCAGGGACAGACTAAGGCTGCAGCGCGTCGTGCGCACTGCTGAGAAGGTGATCGGCTGCAAGCTCCCATCTCTCCAGGATCTGTACATCTCCAGGACCCGGAGGCGTGCTGGCCGGATCATAGCCGATCCCTCACACCCTGGTCATGTACTGTTTGCCCCCCTCCCCTCTGGTAGAAGACTTCGGTCCATCCAGACTAAAACCTCCCGTCACATGAACAGCTTCTTCCCCTCTGCCATTAGACTGCTGAACACTAAGTGACTCTCGTGCACCATGTACAGCAGCTCAACCAGACTCATGTCAATCATCACTGTTTTCTTCCTGCATTACCGACTGCACTATATAGTTCTCCACAGTATCTGCTGCTGGCTAATATATATTTTAACTGTTGACCAGTATCACTTAATCTTATCCTACACTTTATTACATGTATAGTTTATTTCTCTTATCTTATCATGTTTAATGTTGCAGCATTGTACCGAGACAAATTCCTAGTTTGTGTACTACATGAACAATGGCAATAAACCTGATTCTGATTCTGATTCTGATTCTGATTCTGGAATGAAGTGTTTAACTCCGTGTTTAGCTACAGTGGCTGAGAATTTGGGGGTTGTGAGTGCTGGAAATTGGGTGAGGAGTTGTTCAAACTTACCTCCTGCCGTGGTGACGTTGGCCTGCACAGGTGGTGGAGAAACTCGAGCTGAGCATGGAATAGAAGCAAAAGATAGTGCATTAACCAGGCGCCTATTTGCCAGATCCACTAATAACCCGTGTGCACACAAAAAGTCTGCGCCTAACAAGTTAAAACTCACCGCTGCTACAACAAATGTCCATCTGTAGCTGCGGCCGTGGATGAGGAGGTGCAGGCTCTTTTCACCGAACGTGTCGATGTCAGAGCCGTTGGCTGCCACTGCTCCGTTGCCCCGGGTACCCATGGCTCGATCTGCGTGGGAGGGCATGACAAAACTCAGCTGAGCTCCTGTGTCGATGAGGAACTGCTTGCCTGTGTGTCCGTCCGTCACATACAACAGCTTATTTTTCTCGCCGAGAACCGTTGCTGTTAACGGCCCTCGGCTTTGGCGTTTCCCGACATCGTGAATTTGCAGGGGGGGAACGCATTTGCGGGCTTTCTCAGCGAAGCGGTGATGGTAATAACAGACGTCGTTCTGTTTGTTACGTTTGGTCCGCGCCGCTGTCACCGTGGGCTGGGTCTGCTCCGTGGGTTGTGGCTCTCCATGGCTCGGGGCGTCGGTTTTGAGGTCTGCGGATGCCGCTGTGGGTGTCAGCTCCTTGCAGGCGTTGACGAGCCGGTAAGCCTCGTTGGCCAGTGTGCGGAAGTCTTGGTGGCTGTTGCACTTCATGCTGGCGAGTGTCCCTCTCATGTGTGGCGGCAGCGTGCTGAGGAAAATAAACTGGAAAAGGAAACTGTCATTGTCCTCTTCCTTGAGCTGCAGCAAATCCTCCATGAGGGTCTTCGGATTACCCCCTCTGTGGCCGTAGACCGCCAGGATCTTCTCGGCTCTTTCCTCTGCTGACGGGACGTAGTTCGCCACGATGGTCGCCTTGAGTGTCTCGTACTTGTCCCGGGTCGGTGGTCGCCGGATCAAGCTCCGCACACACTTCGAAGTGGCGGAGTCGAGTTTGGAGACGATGTGATAGAACTTCGTATCGTCTGCCGTGATGCCCGCCAGTATGAATTGGGCTTCAGCCTGCTGAAACCAAGAGGCGGGGTCTTCTCGCCAGAAGTCTGGCAGATTGACAGCGACGGCGTTCGTGCACACCATCACTGTTGTGCCCGCCGGGTGAGGGTGCCTTGCCTCGGCTCTCACGGCGGTGCTGGAGCTCGGTTGAGCTCTCTCAATTCCTTCTGCCGGAGGGAACGGTTGTTCGTCCGCTCCCTCGTCTGCGTAGTTGCTGGCGTCTGCCTGAGTCGCCACGGATGAGTCGCTTGAAGAAGAACGCCTCCGGTCCATACTCGCGTCAAGGTCACCAGTGTAGAGGAGCTGGAAATAATGAGGCGATTTTGTTTAAAAGCAGCGTTTTAATATTCAGCTCTCCTAACTTGTCTCATCAGGTGCAGAGCGTGGCAGAAGGTAAAAAGAGACAGAGTTCTGCCAGCTCACTGGTTAAATACAGGCACACATCAAAAGATGGCATTACAAAGGCTGATATCCCTCGTTATCTTAATCCCCCCATTGTCCTGTTATCTCCTCTCCTCTTCTTGGGAGGTGATGGGAATTCCTCTCCTCGCCTTGGGGGGTGAGGGTGACTCCTCGGTCTCCACCTTCGCGTCCTGGGACGTCTTTGTTCTTCGCACGGCGGGTGAGATTCCTTTGTCCTTTCAGAGGTGTGAAGTTCCTTACATATGCAGTCACTAAGCATCTCACATGTTCAAACATATGTAGGTATGGAATATATGAGTAATATATACCACATTGTAATAATTATTTTTCCAATGTTGTCAAAAAACAAAAAAAGGGAACATGTGAAGAAAATGTAAACAATGCAATGCTGTAAGGACATGTATACCCTTTACAAAAACTTATATAAAAAAACCCTACTATATTGAAGTTTATTATAATAAAGGAAAAGGCAGATTCATGAATTTTGTGACATCTTAAGTAGTTTAGTGAGGGTTTCTGGAATGCATTTTTCAAATGAAACCATCTAAAAAAAATAATCAGACCATAAATGTCCTCAAAAGCCCAGACAAAAGTGTTTCATCTGTGAGTAATTTTTTCATTCCAGTCTTTAATCTGGATTTGTTTTTTTCTCCAGTTTTACATGTCATAACACTGCTTAACTCTGAATTCCTCAGACCCAGTTCTACAGCAGGGTGATGTAAATCAAACTAAAAAGGAGCTGTTCCCAGGACAGTGTGTTCTTGTTCTGCGTCTACAAAACAGGCCTCACTGATGATAAGCAGCCGAAGTTTTCTGAGTCTTCCAGGGACTTGCCAGTTTTTTCAGTCTGAAACTGGATGAGTGCTTCCCCACATGGAGCTTAGCATCACTTCAGATTCCTTTTCAGTGATTCAGAAAACATTTACACATGTTGCTGAGATGCCAACCACAGGGCATGCATGTTGAGCCAAAACATAAATACAGTAAATGAATAGATCTGTTTAGCTTGCACTTAGAACTAAAATATTACAACTCTGATCAGAGCTGTAGGAAAAACAACAACAACAACAACACAAACATGATGATTTAAAGGATCTTAATAGATTACTGCTGAGTTTTTGATTTATGTGGCATGATGAGTACTTTTCATGGTATGTTAAAGTTCTCGCAGCAGATAAGGGAAAAATTGATGTGTTTGAAAAAGTAAATACTGTACAGTGTAAAACATTAAAATCAATAAACGTCCGTCTTTCCCTGTTCAAATGAATACAGTATCTCACAAAAGTGAGTACACCCCTCACATTTTTGTAAATATTTTATTATATCTTTTCATGTGACAACACGGAAGATATGACACTTTGATGCAACGTAAAGTAGTCAGTGTACAGCTTGTATAACAATGTAATATGCTATCCCCTCAAAACAACTCAAACACACAGCCATTAATGTCTAAACTGCTGGCAACAAAAGTGAGTACACCCCTCGTGAAAATGACCAGATTTTTGATTTTGTATACTTTGTGCCCAATTAGCCTTTTTCCCTCCCTGGTGTCATGTGACTTGTTAGTGTTACAAGGTCTCAGGTGTGAATGGGGAGCAGGTGTATTAAATTTGGTGTTATTGCTCTCACACTCTCTCATGTTGGTCACTGGAAGTTCAACAAGGAAGAGACACCGTGAGTGAGACATTGATTGGAAATAACCCTCAGTCCATCTTTCTTACAGCGGTGGATGAACTAGAGGTAAAATCTGTTGTTGAAAAGTGTAAAAATAAATTATCTACTGATTGTGATGGTATTGATATGGCACTAGTACTAGAAAGTACCTTTCTAGTACCTGTGCCATATTGATATGGCACAGGTACTAGAAAGAGAGATCATATCTCTCCGGTTCTGGCCTCCCTTCATTGGCTTCCCATAGAGTTTAGAATTAAGTTTAAAATCCTTCTTCTCACTTACAAAGCTCTAAACAATCAGGCTCCTTTTTATTTAAAAGATCTGATACTACCGTATCATCCTAACAGAGCACTACGCTCCCAAAATGCAGGATTACTTGTAATACCTAGAATCTCCAAAAGTACAATGGGAGGCAGAGCCTTCAGTTATCAAGCTCCTCTCCTGTGGAATCAGCTGCCAATCTGGATTCGGGAGTCAGACTCGATCTCTGTTTTTAAGAATAGGGCTAAAACCTACCTTTTTGATATAGCCTACAATTAGGGAGGGATCATGTGTTTCTGAACCCTCCCTTAGTTATGCTGCTAATAGGTTTAGTCAGCCGGGGGACCTCCAGTAATGCACTGGGCCTCACTCCTTTCCTCACTCTCTATGAAATATTTTTTTTTTTTTGCTGGTCATTAACATTTGTTTGTTCTCTCCCATAGATTGAGTCCCCATCGTGCTGTTTGCTCTCTACATGTCTGTTCTTTTCTTCTTCTCTATCCCCTCACCCCCCAGCCAGTCGCAGCAGATGACTGCCCCTCCCTGAGCCTGGTTCTGCTGGAGGTTTCTTCCTGTTAAAAGGGAGTTTTTCCTCTCCACCGTCGCCAAGTGCTTGCTCACAGGGGATCGCCTGATTGCTGGGGTCTTTCTGCAACTGTGGGGGTCCCCCCTACAGTTGATAGTGCTATGAGATGACTGTTGTTGTGAAATGGCGCTATATAAATAAAGTTGAATTGAATTGAACTAGTAAAAAGAACTGTTGATGTTATATTAAAACCATTCACATATATTTGTAATCTATCATTTCAAACTGGCTCATTCCCGCAGAAAATGAAAATAGCAAAAGTAATACCATTATTCAAGCAAGGAAATAAACATCAATACACAAACTACAGACCAGTATCGCTTCTCCCACAATTTTTCAAAGATTCTGGAAAAACGCTTCAACAACAGATTAGAAAACTTTTTAAATAAACACGATGTGCTTAATCAGAACCAATATGGATTTAGAACCAAGAGTACAACATTGTTGGCGATAATGGAAGCAACAGAGGAAATAATAAATGCATTAGATCAAGGAAAACATGCAATTGGTGTATTTATAGATTTTAGAAAAGCATTTGATACAATAAATTATTCAATACTTCTAAATAAACTGCAAATGTATGGTATTAGGGGAATGGCTCTGAATTGTGTTACAAGTTATCTATCTGAGAGACAACAGTTTGTGAAGATGGGAGAAGATCTGTCTGGGTGTATGGGAATTGCCTGTGGGGTCCCCCAGGGGTCAGTATTGGGCCCCAAATTATTTAACATATATATAAATGATATATTCCAAGTTTCTAAATTATTAAAAATAATATTATTTGCTGATGATACTAATATATTTTATTCTGGAAATAATTATAATCAACTAATCCATACTCTAAATAATGAATTAAATAAGCTTAAAAAATGGATGGATTGTAATAAATTATCACTAAATATAGATAAAACTAGGGTAATGATATTTTGTAATTGTAAAAATAAAGAAGATATACATATTCATATAGATAATGTGATTATTGAAAAAGTTAAGGAGATCAAGTTTTTGGGTGTAATACTACTGTAGATGATAAATTTAGTTGGAAACCACACGTCAGATACTACATACAAAACAAAGTTGCAAAAAATATTGCAATTATAAATAAAATTAAGCAGGTCCTAGATTACAAATCACTTCATATCTTGTATTGTTCATTAGTACTTCCATACTTGACCTATTGTATAGAGGTCTGGGGTAACAATTATAAAAGTACACTTAATTCATTGCTAATATTACAACAAAGGGCAGTCCGTGTTATACACAAAGTCGGGTATCTTGAACATAGTAATTTATTGTTTTTACATTCAAAGTTATTGAAATTACGGGATCTGGTTCATTATTATACAGCACAATTAATGTTTAAAGTCAGTAAAAACCTTTTGCCACACTATACAAAATTTTTTCAGTGAGAGAGAAGGGAAATATAATTTACGGGGGAACACAAAATTTAAAATGCACTTAGTAAGATCTACTTGGAAGGGTTTTTGTGTGTCTGTGTGTGGGGTAAAATTGTGGAATGGGTTGGGGGAGAAACACAGGCAATGTCCAAACATCCATATATTTAAATCAACATATAAAAAAATGATTTTTGAGCAATATAAAAATAAAGGGCAGTAATATTACAATGTGTCTTCAATGAAAAAAGGTTGTTATTGTGTGTGTTGTTGTGTTATGGTGATTGTGATGGTGATTGTGTTGTCTGTGTTTGAGTTGAACATACCAGAAGTATTTATTTATTATTGTTACAATTATTGTTGGATGTTGGTATTGTTGTCAATATGGACTGTCGTTGTTGTGTCATTTCTGTTGCATAATTTGACTATGGAGTGTATTATGGTGAATGTGGTTGTGGGATGAATGATGACCAAGAGTGATGTTGTAATTTGTTGGGTATGGAAAAGGGGTGGGACTATATAAGCGTTGGCTTCTTCCCACTCCTTTTGAACATTTTATTTTTGTCGGAATATTCAAATAAATAAAATCAATCAATCAAAAAACATGGTACCTCATAGCAAAGAACTCTCTGAGGATCTGAAAAAAAAAAGAATTGTTGCTCTATATGGGGTACCCCCCCCGCAGCAGCCACGGACAAACACAGCGCTCGACTAGAGCAATTAACAGGACAGTGAGATGTGTGTGTTGAGATCAATAGGCAGCCTTCCTGTGCTTAGTTCAGGCACCAGCATCCTGTGGATATGTATGACGCAAATGCAAACATTCATGCTTCCTGCTCGCATTGTGGTACAAATGTCACATGTCTGAATGCATTTCCTTTGATGATAAAATGCCTTTGATGTATTGTCCGTTGCTGGGTATTTAAGTGGCTGAATTCATATGTTCACCCTCTGTTCTTCTTCTGACTGCTTCTGACTACAGCTCATGAGAGCCTGAGAGCGATCCCCAGCATGCTTATACAGCAGCTGGGGTGAGCTCCGTGATGGCGATGATTTGATCAATAAACTTCATTAAAACTCCAGACGCCGTGCCTTATTTTAACATCGCCACACTGGTGACCCCGCAGACGCACACGCTTTGTGCGACGCAACCTTCTGGTCTGGACAACCACGCTGGCGACCCGACGCTGAAAAGAACACGCTGCCAGCAAACGCAGCACCCGGCAGTGATTCTCCGACGACGAGCGAACGCGGCAGCCCGACTGATCTGCCCTTCCTTTCTGCTTCAGGGAGACTTTGACGCTCTTCGGAGACCACCCACGACCGGGAAAGCTGAGGAAATTTCATGGTGAGGTCTGCACGCCTAGATCGGCACATCCACGCTGGACCGGCCGCTCTCACGGCTCCTGACACACGATTCTGTGTCTCCATACGAGAGCGCACACACCTTGCCCTCTCTCCACGACGGCGGCCCATGGCCGACGGAGAACGCGTGGACCTGAACGCACCATGACCCGGCACGAGCGACGACCAACAGCCCGAACAGGGGAGACAATCGGCGCCGACTGCGCAGATCTCCATCAAGCCCCCTGACCCTGATTCGCCTCGCGACAGCGGACCGGCCATGCACAGAAGCCTCGCATCAGAACAGCGCAGCTGGAAGGCACGTGGCCGCAGCGCGTGCCACGCACCAGAGACAAGCTGGCTCTACAGACTTATACATCATCCTCCGCCGCTGCACACGGCTCTTCAGGACTGCTCACACACCTGAAGCACACACGCAGCCCGCACACAGGATTTGGTGTAAGTCTCAGCCACGGCGCACGACGGGAATCCAGCCGTCAGCTGTCCCCGAGGGCTTTAGGGCCGCGAACGCACCTAAAGCCTAAACGCCAAGTCCCTCACATAGCTTCAGCTCCTGTTTTTCTTCATTGCCGGACTGAATCGCGAGAGGAATCAGAGACTAACTTTTCTTCCCACAGCCATGGACATCCCCGCCACTTGCAACCCCCACCCTCCTCCCTTCCCCGGCACAGACTTTCCCCGCAGCTCGCCACCAAAGCGGGACTACCGAGGTCTCAGCTCCCCGCTAAGCCCTCTGGGGGGGGAGTGTATGGGGTACCCCCCCCACAGCAGCCACGGACAAACACAGCGCTCGACTAGAGCAATTAACAGGACAGTGAGATGTGTGTGTTGAGATCAATAGGCAGCCTTCCTGTGCTTAGTTCAGGCACCAGCATCCTGTGGATATGTATGACGCAAATGCAAACATTCATGCTTCCTGCTCGCATTGTGGTACAAATGTCACATGTCTGAATGCATTTCCTTTGATGATAAAATGCCTTTGATGTATTGTCCGTTGCTGGGTATTTAAGTGGCTGAATTCATATGTTCACCCTCTGTTCTTCTTCTGACTGCTTCTGACTACAGCTCATGAGAGCCTGAGAGCGATCCCCAGCATGCTTATACAGCAGCTGGGGTGAGCTCCGTGATGGCGATGATTTGATCAATAAACTTCATTAAAACTCCAGACGCCGTGTCTTATTTTAACATCGCCACACTCTACATAAAGGTGGCCGATGTCACCATGGGTTGAGATGCCGTCTCGGCACTCAGCCCATGTTTTCCCTCATCCCTGCTTCCCATTGAGCAGCGTCTCAGCTGGCCCCCAGCTGGCAGCATTATGGACGGCTGGGGCCAATTAGTCTTCATCAGCTGGGGCACTGCCAATGAGGATAAATAGGAGCAGCCTCGATGACTCGGGGCTGCGACATAAACACATTGCTAAGCTGAAGCCCCTTCATCTGGTGTCAGCTTATACTCCTCTTGCAGCATTCCTGTGTTTGTATCCCGCTGTGAGTATGTACGTCTTGTTACCCCCACGTCCGGTACGAGCTGCTTACCTCTGCGCTGTGCAACCTGTGAGTGTACGTCTGCATGAGTATCTGTGCTCTCCTCATCCCTTCCCCTTTACCCTGAATAAAATATCACGACTCACTGGCTTGTCCCTGGCTCTGATTGCCCGGCTCCCTAGAGCCGGATATGACAGTATGTCGCAGCCAGAAGAGCTACCGGCGGCCGTGAGTCGCCGTGGAAATGTACCTTTCTGTCCGGGTGTCAGCGCTGCTAGCATGCCGTTTCCCAGGAGTCACTTCCGGCGCCAGGGCGACGAGCTGAGGTCCATCTCGGAGGCTGTCGACGGGACATTCTTTACCCTGCACGACGCCTCCAACGCGAGACGCTGGCATCCGGGCCGTGCTGAGGAACTCCTGGACTGTCACCCTCACTCTCTGTACCATCTGGAGGACAGTGCCAGGATAGACGCTGCAGGTACACAGCGAGAGAAGCTCCACGGGGTGGATGGAAATCCCGGCAGGGAGTCGAAGTGGGCGACGTCTTTCCCCGCTTCGGAGTCCCGTTCCTGCCGCTATTCCAGTCCGGGAGTTCGCGCCAACCAGAGGACTTCCCCCGACCTGCGCCACGTCACTCGGGATTCCCTTCAAGGAGCCGCAGCTGACAGCAGTTATGTCCGGGGTCGAGTGGCTGTCGCGAGCTCTACTGTGTTTCCTGTCACCACCTTAAGGCATGTGGCGGCGGCAGTGAGATTGATGGTGAGGACTTCAGGGCTACGAAGCTTTCCCGTGCTCGACGCCTTCCTCATCTCGATCTCCGATCTGGAGCGGCGAATCCTGGGTTTCCCCCTCGCTTCGTCCCCTGGGAGTAGTCGTCATCACATCGCCGAGTCACCTCTGCACGAACCTCGTCCGGATCCAGTTCTGGGTCATCGTCAGGACGGTTCCTCCCACGCAGCTGTCATCCCTTCGCCTCGTCAGTGTGGAGATTCTACAGCCTCGTCCCCTGAGCCTCGTTCCCCCGCTGTCATTCCTGGACATTCGGGCTGGCTCACCCCGGCTGTTTCCCCCTCCTCCTCGACGCGCTTCCTGACCGCTGTGTGTGCCTGGAATCCCGGCCTGGTGAGCTCTCTGCTGGAGACAACGCGAGCGATCCTCAGACGAATTCCCGGGGGGTCCTCCGTTATTGCCGGGCGGGGAGAGGAAGAAGCAGAATCCACTACAGCAGGCGATACTCAACCTCCAGGGGGCAGGCAAGTCATTGTTTTTTCACACCTGCTTAATGATTTGCTCTGTCACATCCCTGGAGAAGTTCAGGGTTCGCAGCTCCCTGAACTCTCCCCACCTGCTGTAACCTGTATGCCTAATCCCGCATCCTCTGTGTCTCTCTCCGCCGAGCGGTCCCTGGCTCCGGGTCAACGTGGTGGGATATGGAGAGGGCCTGTGGTTCCGCAGCTACATTGCGGACGGAGGAGGGGGACTGACTGCTGCGTGGAGTCTACGCCGACGACTGAGCGTCCCCGGGTCTCCACGGAGGAGCGGTTCGGTCCGGCGGGACGAGATTCTTCTGGCTTCACGCCGAGTGGATCGTCAGCGGGGTTACCTGAGCTGGAGGAATCTCAAGCTGCGCTGACCATCGTGCTGGCTGCGGGGCCCGACGCGGCTAGATGGGAGCCTGACAACAACCTCCTGACGACGGATCCTGGATCTTCGCAGTCCTGGACGGCGTCAGAACCCGAGATCAGGCGAGTGCTCTCCTTTCTTTTCTCTCTTTTTATCCACGAGCACTTCAGTCTATCTCCAGGGGAGACGAGCCGGGTGCAGCCGTCCGCTGCGTCTGAGCTCGTCTCGCCGGGTTCTGGCGCTGCCGGTGATCCTGATCCCGGTTCTGTTTTCTCTTCTGAGCCTTCTTCCAGGGTCACCGGCAAGGAGTTACTGTTCCTCGTGGTGCTGGAGGGTCCGGGTTCAACGTTGGAGGTCGGTTCTGGTGCAGTATTCAACGTGGGTTCGCCCGAGACCCAGTCGGGGTCCAACGTGGGTTTGCCTGAGGCCCGATCGGGGTCCGACGTGGGTGCTGCCCCAGTATTGTCCAGGTCCGGTGAGGAGGTGGCCGTTTTCCTGCGGCCTGACGCCCGCCGCCCTCGTCATCGGCTCTCCCCTGAGCCTCTTCCACCGGGATCCGCTCTGATCCTTCGCCCGTCTCAACGGTCCTGGTGGTTGTGTGATGCGGTTCGACGACCCGACCCACAGAACTTTCGGTTCGGTGATCTGGTTCCCCCCACTGGTCTGTGTTTCCCTCTGGGCAGCCTGGTTCGGCTGCCGGTGGACTGGATTCCTGGGATCTGGGTCCAGAGTTCGCCGTCCGAACACTTCTCTTTCCCTGATTCGCCAGCTGGACAATGGGCGGGGAGATCTCCGGAGCCATCTCGGCCATTTTTGGACTCTGCCTGCCATTCACCTAGGGTGTCACTTTTTCTTTTGTTATTAAGGTCACTCGGGTGTAATGTTCTGTCCTGTTGGTGGATTTGTTTTTATAGTGCTGTGTTTTCCATCGCTCATGCTCAGCATTTTACTTTTTGTGCCATGTTTTTAGCCTCGTTTTTTGTATTGTAGAGTTATGTTTTGTTTTCCGTAACACCATGCTCTGCAGTTATCCATTTATTCCAGTCACTTTCATTTCTTTAGGTGACTGGGTATTTATATATTCGTGTGTGTGGGTTTTTCTTTGCCTGCACTCAGTATTTCTTTTTTGTCCTGTTGGTTCATTATAGAGTCATGTGCCTTGTTTTCCGTAACACCATGCTCTATAATTGTCATTTGTTCCAGTCGCCCTCACTTTTCTTGGTGACTGTGTATGTACTTAAATTAGCGCTGTGTATAGGTTCCCCTTTATTTAACCGTACTCAGCATTTTTTGCCCTGTACCTTTTTGGTGGTTCTTTGCTCTGGGTCACGCATGGTTGGTACTCTCTGGGTAGTATGTAACCGGCGTGCTGACCCAGTTCTTCTCCCCATCTGTACCTGGGTTAATTATTCTGTTTTGTCAGTATTGTATTTGGGTTTTTCTTTCCCGCTACCCTACATTGCCCCATTGGTGTTGTCCTTCCCTTGGCTTCTTCCCCTCCGGTCCGCCTCCCTTCCTCCCACCCTAGGTGGTGGGGGGGGGGGGGGGGCTGGGATGTTCCTGGTCATTCAGGA
Organism: Pholidichthys leucotaenia; assembly: GCA_020510985.1. Lineage (NCBI taxonomy): Eukaryota > Metazoa > Chordata > Actinopteri > Cichliformes > Pholidichthyidae > Pholidichthys > Pholidichthys leucotaenia. The sequence continues at coordinate 171,730,865 of CM035846.1, forward strand.
GCCCGACCTTGAGGGAGGGGCTCTGTCACCATGGGTTGAGATGCCGTCTCGGCACTCAGCCCATGTTTTCCCTCATCCCTGCTTCCCATTGAGCAGCGTCTCAGCTGGCCCCCAGCTGGCAGCATTATGGACGGCTGGGGCCAATTAGTCTTCATCAGCTGGGGCACTGCCAATGAGGATAAATAGGAGCAGCCTCGATGACTCGGGGCTGCGACATAAACACATTGCTAAGCTGAAGCCCCTTCGTCTGGTGTCAGCTTATACTCCTCTTGCAGCATTCCTGTGTTTGTATCCCGCTGTGAGTATGTACGTCTTGTTACCCCCACGTCCGGTACGAGCTGCTTACCTCTGCGCTGTGCAACCTGTGAGTGTACGTCTGCATGAGTATCTGTGCTCTCCTCATCCCTTCCCCTTTACCCTGAATAAAATATCACGACTCACTGGCTTGTCCCTGGCTCTGATTGCCCGGCTCCCTAGAGCCGGATATGACAGCCGAGGCTATAAGAAGATTGGCAACACCCTGAAACTGAGCTGCAGCACGGTGGCCAAGACCATACAGCGGTTTAACAGGACAGGTTCCACTCAGAACAGGCCTCACCATGGTTGACCAAAGAAGTTGAGTGCATGTGCTCAGCGTCATATACAGAGGTTGTCTTTTGAAAATAGACGTATGAGTGCTGCCAGCATTGCCACAGAGGTTGAAGGGGTGGGGGTGGGGGGGGTCAGCCTGTCAGTGCTCAGCCCATACGCCACACACTGCATCAAATTGGTCTGCATGGCTGTCGTCCCAGAAGAAAGCCCCTTTTAAAGATGATGCACAAGAAAGCCCACAAACAGTTTGCTGAAGACAAGCAGACTAAGGACATGGATTACTGGAACCGTGTCCTGTGGTCTGATGAGACCAAGATAAACTTATTTGGTTCAGATGGTGTCAAGCGCGTGCGGAAGCAACCAGGTGAGTACAAAGACAAGTGTGCCTTGCCTACAGTCAAGCATGGTGGTGGGAGTGTCATGGTTTGGGCCTGCATGAGTGCTGCCAGCACTGGGGAGCTACAGTTCATTGAGGTAACCATGAATGCCAACACATACTGTGACATATTGAAGCAGAGCATGATCCCCTCCCTTCGGAAACTGGGCCGCAGGGCAGTATTCCAACATGATAACTGTCATGAACGCCCCTCAGGGCAGAGAGAGACAGATTCACGTGCTGAACTGTAGTGTGACATTTATTGACAAAAGAGAACAAAAATCCTAAACAGTGCTCAAACATAAAAATACAAAGTAACTTACAGAGATGGCACTCCAGAGCTGAGATCACTCTGGAGGAGATCAAAGATGAGGAGTCCAAAAAACACCAGAGGAAGTCCTTAGATTTTGAACTTCAGACAATGCTGCCACACTGAGAGAATAACCAGCAGTCCTTAAATAGTGGACTTGAGGCGGCATGAAAAAATAAGCAGCAGTGCTGTGGTTTTGAGCAGGTTTTATTAATCATGTCGCCTTCACGGGATCCTCTCTCCGGTGCATAGTGGAGCAGCCCGGAGCGGGATCCCTAAGCTCTCAGAGAAAGAGAGGCGGACACTGTGTGTCCACCTGTTGCAGGATCAGAGTGAGCGAGTAAGAGAGAGAGATTGCGTTACAGAGTTGCACCTTAAATACTTGATCATAACAATACATCAAAAAGACATACCCCACAGTCTAGAATGATCAAAGGGACAACAGAACAGGCAGGAGGTATTTGCATTTGTAAGCCATACATCACAATGGGCAGATTAGCTAGACCTCGCTCTAAGTGCAAGACAAAGAGGCTAACAAGCACATCTACATATTGATCTGAGTCTCTAGGTCACAGTAAGGACAGGACGCATGAGTACAAAGGATGAAAGGCATCGATTAACATCACATAGGTGAGACAGAAGAAACCCGTCTACCTGTAGACATTAATACACCAAAGCACATCTAAGATGCTCAGAAAAAGCACAGTAAGGACAAGCCATATGCACACTATACAGAATGGCGCATTACATCACAACACATGCATGTTTGCATCACAAATACATGAATGGCACATTGCTTCTCAGTAATGCAGCAGAAAAACAGAGAAAAGAGGGCTGAGTGTCCTTAGTCTGTTGAGGGGTTAAAACGAACCGCCACAGACTGCAGATTAGTTGCAGGTGCAGGGAGATGAGTGAGCAGGTGACCTGATTAATCAACTACTCACAGCTTGAGATGGCAGGGAGACAGTGTGAGTAGTTGGTGGGAGTGTCTGGGCAAGAGGAAGGGCTCTGAATGAAAAACAAACCAAAATATGTACAAAGAACTGACAATATAATAATAACAACAGACATACAAAACTCAGAAAATAAAATGAGTCTGAGCTCAGAGGAGAAAATAGAGCTCAGATTCATGACAAAAATAGAAATTGAGGGTAAAGGTGATGGACTCGCCAAGCATGTCTCCAGACCTAAACCCTACTGAGCATTGTGGAGCATCCTCAAATGGAAGGTGGAGGAGCACTGTCATGATTCCCCGTGCGCTTTTACGCAGCATACGGAGGAAGGAATTAAAACCCACATGCTGGAGATAGTTGTCCGTATTTTAATGACAGGATGAGATTCAACAGTACAAAATGGCAGGTGAGTTTGTACAGGAAATACAAGGATGTCCTCCAGGATGCTCTACAGACACTGGTGAGTAAGACAAGGGGAAATGTTCTGTGGCAAACGGGACTGCAGAGGAGGAACGGATAAGGTGCCCGGGAAAGGAACCGCCAGGCAGAACTGGACGGCAGGGGCGAAACAGTCTGTACTGGAACAGTCCGAGTAGGTTCAAGTGATAATCCGGACGACAAAAAATTAACCAGTTACAGATGATCAACGCCACCCAGTGAGATGCGATACTGAAGAGCTGGCAGGGCATCTAGACATGAGTGGCTGAGTAAAACACTGAGGGAAGCTACACAGTGTAGGACAATGATCTGGCAATCTCTTCCAGCAGAGACAGGGCTTAAATAATGCCAAACCTAATAAGAAAAGAGATTGCCGGTGTGAGTAGTGAGAGTGAGCGTGCAGGAATGAGTGGGCAGCACTAAGTGGGAACAGGTGTAATGAATGACAATCAGTGAGCATGAGAGTAAGGATGAATGGGTGTGTGTGTGTGTATGCATTCAGGAGAGTGCATGAGTGTGAGAATGAGGGGAAGCATGTAAGTGTGTGCGTGTGCATGTGTGATCAGAGGAGTAACAGCGATCATGACACTCAGCTGATACAACTGGCAGGAGAGGAAGGCGTGGCTGAGCTGTCAGGGAGCCAAACAGACCCCAGAGGCTCCCTGAGAGCGCCTGATGGAAATTAGGAGGCAAAAACACAAAAAGACAAAATAGCCACAGCGTCACAGAACTGGGCTTGAACAACAAGCCCAGTTCATGACAAGCGCAAGGTCTCTAACACCATGACGTCGTCATGGAGGAGTGGATGAGGATTCCAGTGGCAACCTGTGAAGCTCTAGTGAACTCCATGCCCAAGAGAGTTAAGGCAGTGCTGGAAAATAATGGTGGCCATACAAAATATTGACACTTTGGGCACAATTTGGACATTTTCACTAGGGGTGTACTCACTTTTGTCGCCAGCTTTTTAGACATTAATGGCTGTGTGTTGAGTTATTTTAAGGGGACAGCACATTTACACTGTTAAACAAGCTGTACACTGACTACTTTATGTTGTATCAAAGTGTCATATCTTCAGTGTTGTCCCATGAAAAGATATAATAAAATATTTACAAAAATGTGAGGGTTGTACTCACGTTTATGAGATACTGTATGAATTGTTACACAACCAATGTCCTGTGGATGAACTACATGGCAGAGTTTGTTATGGCAATGATATGTATGTTTTTAACCCAAATTGTGAAAGTAAAAAATGAAGATGAATAACGGAGTGACAGACAAAAGTGCAAAAAACAAAAATAAAATTGCTTCTCTTCACTGAAAAACATAAGACTTGTGCTGTCACCATAGACACTCTATGGCTGTCATCTCTTCTCAACTTTGAAATGAAGATTGGATTTTTCAAATTTGACAGTCGGTGGTTGGTCCTATAGGTAGTATTCACTGGTGTCATCAGAACAGGGAAATCCACTATGGTGGAAGGTAAGCAGAGAGCTTTTACAACAGATCACACTCATTTCATGTATCACAGCTCATAACATTAAATATATTAAATAAATTAAATATTGTGGGACACATGTGGGTTTCATATGCACAAACGTATATCACCTTATGCTTCATATGTATATCACTGTATGCTTACTGTATGCTTCACGTCTCAGATGAACAAAGGACTGAGCCTCCTCGGAGATAATAGGAGGATGTGAAATGTGGTCTTTGGTATGCAAAGAGATGGCCGTGGGGGATTTCCTGGCTGCCAGTGACTTTGGGTGGAGGTGATAAGATCTGAAAGGGATGCATTGTGACTTGGGATTAAATGCAGTGTGACTGGAGCTTTGAAGCTCCTGGGGTAGGAAAAGGGATGAAGGTCTGGGTTTCTTTCTCTTTCTGTATTGCTGATGTTGGAGAATGTGAATAAACCTGACTCGTGAGATAAATTCTGCCTCGTCCTTTCACATTTCCACACTGGTGACCCTAAGACGATGAGTGAAAGAAATTCCCCCGAACCAGCCGGGTCAGGAGCTCCCAGCCAGGCGTATGCCGCTACCGTCCAGCTACCGGACTTTTGGCGAGACAACCCGTGCGCCTGGTTCCTCTTGGTCGAAGCACAGTTCGCCCTCCGGGGGATAACGGTAGATGAGACGAAATTCTACCATGTAATTGCCAAGCTCGACAACCGCACGGCTCGGCATGTGCGGAGCCTTTTGGAGAAGCCACCGGCCGACGACAAATATGGCGTGTTGAAGGCTGCGCTCATCCAGCGCTTCACTCTCTCAGTCCAGGAGAGAGCGGAGAGACTCCTGGCTCTGAACGACTTGGGAGATGGCACGCCCGTTGACCTGATGGAGGACATGCTGAGGTTGAGGGGCTCAGACGGCGATGACTTCCTCTTCACCCACATTTTCCTGAGAACCCTACCGTCGGCCACGAGCGATCCTGGCTGGTTCGCCGTTGTTGGCCCAGCGGGACTTCCGCGCGCTTGGCCAGGAGGCGCACCGGATTCTCAATGCCAGCAAACAGCGCGCGGCCACCGCAGCAGCGACGGAGTGCGGCGCGACAGCCGGAGACGGTGAGGGGCCAGAGACGGCGGTAGCAGACCCACCGACGACGACGGCGGCGGGGGCCAAGGATCGCAGAGGAGACACCCTCTGTTTCTACCATCGCCGCTTTGCAGAGAAGGCACGCAAATGTACACCACTGTGCCATTTCAAGCGCTCGGGAAACGCCAAGACCGGGGGTCGGTAGCAGCTGCGGCCCTCGGAGAGGAGAACAAGCTGCTCTACTTGAAGGATGCGCGCTCGGGGAGGCATTTCCTCGTCGACACAGGCTCCCAGTTGAGTTTCATCACACCTTCCTCCGCTGACCGGCTGGCGCCTTCCAGTGGTCCCGGGGTGTCAGCAGTGAACGGCTCGGTGATTAAGACCTTTGGTGAGAGGACTCTGCTTCCTAACCTACACGCCTCCCTACACGGCCGTACATTTGAGTGGACTTTTATTATAGCTGCAGTGAATTTCAATATGATAGGGGCTGATTTTCTGTGCTCACATGGTTTGTTGGTTGATCTTGCTAACAGGCGCCTGGTTAATGCACTCTTTTTATTCTATTCCCTGTACAGCTCGAGTGGCCCCGCCAACAGCACAAGCCAACGTCACAGCTGCAAGTGGTAAGTTCCACACACTGCTCACTCAGTTCCCAGCACTCACGGTCCCAACATTTTCGGCGGCCGTGGCTAAACACGGGGTGGAACATTTTATTACTACCACCGGACTGCCCGTTTTTGCAAAAGCCCGGCGCTTGGATTCAGCTAAACTGACCATAGCGCGCGAGGAGTTCGCCAACCTGGAAAAGTTGGGCATCATCAAGCGTTCGAAAAGCCCATGGGCTTCACCGCTGCACATGGTCCTGAAAGCTGATGGCTCGTGGCGACCTTGCGGAGATTTCCGCAGGTTGAACAACGCTACAGCGCACGACCGCTACCCAATCCCGCATACCGCTACCGCATACCGCTACCGCTACCCAATCCCGCAATCTTTGCATACCGCATTCTCCTTCCTCTCGGCGCCACACCAGTCGGCTGCCTTTTGCAACAGCGGCTCGATTCCGAGTTTTTTTTCCCTTCCTCTCTCTTTTGATCACTTTTTTTTTCACCCCACTTATATCACGGACACACAGATCGTCCCAAATGTCTCCTGAGCCTGTGGACGGAGCCACTGTTTATAGCAGGATACAATACAACAGGGAAGAGCTGCTAGCATTTAACCGCCACCCGGTCCCACTGGAAAAACTCGACATACCGAGAGAACTGAGGCGAAAACGCCGCGGCTGCCGGGCTGGAGTAAGGCGGAGGACAAAAATATAAGGTACAGACCCTCCCTTCCATCTGTTGTCATGGGAAATGTACGGTCGATACTGGGAAAGTTAGATGAGCTAGCGGCTATCTCCCGTTATGATAGCACTTACCGGGAGTGCTCTCTCCTTTTGTTTACTGAGACGTGGCTAACTGAACTAGTAGCAGATGCTAACATTGAGCTGGAGGGTTTTCACATGATACGAGCTGACCGAACACCAGAGAGTGGCAAAACTAGGGGCGGTGGAGTGATAATGTATGTTAACAACAACTGGTGTAGACCGGGACATATCACTGTTAAACAACGACACTGCAGCAAAGACATTGAGTTGCTAGCTGTTAGCATGAGGCCTACATATCTCCCGAGAGAACACTCACACGTGATCTGCATTGTTGTTTATGCAAATCCGACGGCGAACGCTGGGACAGCGCGTGACGTCATCCATTCAGTAACCAGCAGGCTGCAGACAGAACACCCAGATGCTCTTCTCCTCATCTCAGGCGATTTCAACCACGTTTCACTGTCTCCCATTCTGCCCACTTTCACCCAGTATGTCACATGCCACACTAGAGACAATAAAACACTGGATTTGTTCTACGCAAACACTAAGGAGGCGTACACCTCATCACAACTCCCCCCACTTGGGAGATCGGATCACAACTTGGTTCATCTCCGACCGGTGTACAAACCCCTAGTGCACAGACAACCTCCGGCCATGCACACTGTGGAGTTATGGTCTGAGGAGACAATGGACACTCTAAAGGACTGTTTTGAAGCCACTGCCTGGAAGCAGCTCTGCGATCCACATGGTGAGGACATCGATGGCCTCATTCACACCTTCACGGGCTACCTCAGCTTCTGTGTGGACAAATCCGTTCCCACCAAGACCATACGGCGTCACTCAAACAACAAACCCTGGATCAACCCTGAGATAAAAACACTTCTGAGAGAGAAGAAGAGGATCTTCAGGTCGGGGAACAGGGAGATGCTGAAGTCCGTACAGAGGGAGCTGAGGAGAAAGATCAGAGAAGGCAAGGACAGCTTCAGGAAGAAGATGGAGGACAAGCTGCAACAGAGCGACATCAGCGGGGTCTGGAGAAACCTCAAAACCATCTCGGGGCTCCAGAATACCTCCCCCCAGGCCACGGGGGGCAGGGAGTGGGCGAACAACCTGAATCTGTTTTTCAATAGATTTGACCAACCGCCCTCCCCCCTGTCTGCACAACAACCACTGCTGCCTCTAAGAAATCAAGTCCTGCTACCCACTCCCCACTCCACCGACACCCCCCCCCACTCCCAACACACAGCCCCCCATCCTGACCCTGACCAAGACCCAGGTGAGGACGGAGCTGAGGAAGATCAAGGCGAGGAAGGCGTCGGGACCGGACGGCATCAGCGCAAAGCTCCTCAAGTCCTGTGCAGACCAGCTGTGTGGGATTGTGACGTATATCTTCAACATGAGCCTGAAACTGGGGAGGGTACCACAGCTGTGGAAAACATCTTGTGTGGTACCTGTACCAAAAACTTCCCACCCCAAAGACCTGAACAGCTTCAGACCGGTGGCCTTGACGTCCCACTTGATGAAGACCCTGGAGAGACTGCTCCTTGCTCATCTCCGCCCCCTGGTGGAACCAGCGATGGATCCACTCCAGTTCGCCTACCAGCATGGCATTGGGGTGGAGGATGCGGTGATCTTCCTCCTTCACCGTTCTCTGTCCCACCTGGAGAAGCCCGGGAATATGGTGAGGATCATGTTCTTTGACTTCTCCAGTGCTTTCAACACCATCCAACCGATGATCCTGAAGGACAAGCTGCTGCGCGCAGGGGTGGACCAGCACCTGTCATCATGGATCCTGGACTACCTCACGAACCGGCCTCAGTTTGTGAGAACCCGGGACTGTGTTTCCGACACGATCATCAGTAGCACGGGGGCCCCCCAGGGAACGGTGCTGGCTCCCTTCCTGTTCACTCTTTATACTGCGGACTTCTCACACAACACAACACATTGCCATCTACAGAAGTTCTCTGATGACTCTGCGATCGTTGGTCTCATCTCCAGCGGAGATGAAGCTGAGTACAGAGGGCTTATCCAGGACTTTGTGGACTGGTGCCATCGGAACTGCCTCCAGATCAACGCGAGGAAAACTAAGGAGCTGGTGGTGGACTGCCGCAGGCATGGGCAGCCCCTCACAGCACCAGTAAATATACAGGGAACAGACATCGAGATGGTGACATCCTACAAGTACCTGGGTATTCATCTGAACAATAAACTAGACTGGTCACACAATACTGACGCACTCTACAAGAAGGGACAGCGCAGGCTGTTCCTGCTGAGGAGACTCAGGTCTTTTGGTGTACAAGGGGCGCTGCTGAAGTCATTCTATGACACGGTGGTGGCATCAGCCATCACTTTTGGAGTGGTCTGCTGGGGCAGTGGCATTACTGCAGCCGATAGGAAGAGACTGAACAAACTGATTAAGAAAGCTAGCTCTGTCCTGGGGCAACGCCTTGATCCAATGGAGGAGATAGGAGAGAGAAGGACGGTGGCTAAACTGTCATCTCTGCTGGAGTCCGAGTTCCACCCTATGCAGGACATACTGGATTCACTGAGGAGCTCATTTAGCAGCAGACTACATCATCCCAGGTGCACAACCGAGAGGTTTCGTAGGTCCTTCCTACCAACGGCTGTCAGACTGTACAACCTAAGCAGGGCTGCTCGCAGAGATAGCAAAAAGACGTAACAAACTAATAGTTTTTTTTTGAATGCAAAAGATGCAATAGACTTACACAATGGTCCTCTCCGGCATACAACTAGGAACATACCGGTCGCTATGGAGGGTGAGAATATGTATGGGCACATAATCATACCATGTAGGATAACTAAATAGACGGTTATGCTGTTTCATCCCACCTAGCAACAATGCTCTGCACTGTGTGTGTTTATATATTTACATATTTATTCCATCTAGCTACAATGCTCTGCACTGGGTGTGTTTATATTTATATATCTATATATTTATTCCATCTAGCTACAATGCTCAGCACTGGGTGTGTTTATATTTATATATCTATATATTTATTCCATCTAGCTACAATGCTCCGCACTGTGTTTTTATATATCTACATATTATTCCATCTAGCTACATTGCTCCGCACTGTGTGTGTTTATATACTTGCATATTTATTCCACCTAGCTGCAATGCTCCGTACTGTGGGTGTTTATATATTTACATATTTATTCCATCTAGCTACAATGCTCTGCACTGTGTGTTCATATATTCATATATTTATTCCATCCAGCTACAATGCTCTGCACTGTGTGTCTGTGTGTGTGTGTGTGTGTGTATATATATATTTTATAGTAATATGTACATATGTATATTAGCTGCTCTTGCTTGCTTGTTTTTTTTTTCTTGCCTTCTGATTGTTGCTCTGAGTGTTGCTATCCCTGTGCTGTTGCAATCCTGGAATTTCCCCGTTGTGGGACTAATAAAGGCTTATCTTATCTTATCTTATATCCAAGATTTTTTAGTTCATTTGGCGGAGGCACACGTTTTTTCTAAGACTTGGTACGCGGTTACCACCAGGTCCCAGTACGCGCTGAGGACATACCCAAAACAGCGGTAATAACTCCGTTCGGTCTATTCAAGTTTTTGCGCATGCCGTTTGGGCTCAAAGGCGCGGCGCAGACGTTCCAACACATGATGGACGCGGTGTTGCGCGATCTCCCCTTTGCGTTCGTCTACCTGGACGATATTTTGGTAGCCAGCGCGTCCGAAGACGAACACGAGAACCACCTCACGGCAGTTTTCCGGAGGTTGAGAGAGCACGGGTTAATAATCAACCCAGCGAAGTGTCAGTTCGGGGTGACGCAGATTGATTTTTGGGGGCATCGCGTCTCTCCAGAAGGAGCGGTTCCTCTGCCTGACAAAGTGCACGCGGTAACAAATTTTCCCCAGCCACAAACGGTCAAAGTGTTACAGGAGTTTTTGGGAATGGTGAATTTTTATAACCGTTTCCTCCCCCGCGCAGTGCAGCTCATGCAGCCATTATATGCCGCACTAAAAAAACAAAAACCCTCAAATAAAATTGAATGGTCTCCGGAGCGAGAGCGAGCATTCTTGGAAGTCAAAACAGCCCTGGCAAACGCTGCGTTGTTGGCACATCCAGACCCAACGGCCCGCATAGCGCTCACTACTGACGCGCCAGTTGTGGCCATAGGGGCGGTCGTGGAGCAGCATGTAGCCGGGGCTTGGCAACCGCTCACCTTTTTCAGCAGGACCTTGCGCGATAGTGAACGAAAATACAGCGCATTCGACAGGGAATTGTTAGCTCTCCACTTGGCCATTCGCCACTTCCAGTTCTGGCTGGAAGGACGCAGTTTCACCGCGTTCATTGATCACAAGCCGCTGACTTTCGCTATGGCCAAGGTTTCAGAACCGTGGTCAGGCCGGCAGCAGAGACAGCTGGCCGCGATCTCAGAGTTTACTACCGATATCCAGCATGTGGCGGGTAAACTTAATGTAGTGGCAGACTGCCTCTCGCGCGCCATGGCGGCTCCAGTCCACGTGGGGGTAGATTATGCAGCCATGGCCGCGGATCAGGTTAGCGACGCGGACGTGCACGTGCTCCAGTCTGGACCAACAGGGTTAAGACTGGAGAACAGGGTGCTGCAAGACGGTATGCCTCCCCTAATCTGCGATGTCTCCACTGGGCGACCGCGCCCGGTGGTACCCGCCGCGTGGCGCCGCCGCGTTTTTGACTCGATTCATTCTCTGGCGCACCCGGAAGTGCGCGCGTCGGTCAAAATGGTGGGAGAGAAATTTGTATGGCCGAGCTTGCGCAAACAGGTTAGGGAGTGGGCAGCAGCCTGCATGGCCTGTCAACGAGCCAAGGTACACAGGCACACGAGAGCTCCTTTGGAGCCGTTTCACATCCCGGCTAAGAGGTTCGATCATGTTCACGTGGACCTCGTAGGCCCCCTTCCGCCATCACAGGGGTGCACACACCTTCTGACAATGGTAGACCGCACCACGTGCTGGCCGGAAGTGGTCCCACTGGCGTCAACCACAGCCGAGGAGGTGGCGCGCGCGTTTTTAACAGCATGGGTAGCGCGTTTTGGAGTCCCGTCGGATGTTACTTCCGACAAAGGCCCTCAATTTGTTTCAGAACTTTGGTCAGCAATGGCCCGCAGCCTGGGGGTAATGATCCACCGCACAACCGCGTACAATCCGCAGGCTAACGGGTTATGCAAATGTTTTCACAGGTCATTGAAAGCGGCTCTCAGAGCGTCGCTTACGGATGCAAATTGGGTGGACAGGCTACCATGGGTTTTATTGGGGTTGCGTTCTGCACCTAAAGAGGATTTAGAAGCCTCCCCTGCGGAGCTAGTTTTTGCGCAGCCACTTCGGCTGCCCGGGGAGTTTCTCCCAGATAACCCTGCGCCAGATAGCTCCCCGTCTCAGCTGTTGCAGCGTGGCACGGAATCGGGCGCGCTACCTGGCCCCGTTCACCACAGTTTTCCGCGCGTTTTTATACCTAAGGCTTTAAAAAACGCGGAGTTTGTTTTTGTCAGACACGATGCCCACCGCCCTCCGTTGCACCCACCCTATGATGGACCGTTCAGAGTGTTGGAAACAGGGGATAAGCATTTTTTGCTAGACTTGGGGGGTAGAGGGGAGAAAATTGGCATAGACAGACTCAAACCCGCTTTCGTTGTGGCGGACGAGCAAGTGCTGTTGGCTAGGGCCCCTCAGCGTGGAGGACCCCCACGGAGAGCTCCCTAGGGAAACGATTCACCAGAGCAGCCACACGGACAGACCGAAGTGCCCCCCCCCCCCCTCGGCACGGCCCACCCGCAGTCAGACACACTCCCAGCAGCCCCCCACCGGCACAGCAGCACCACGGAGGCAGTAAACCCCAGTTACAGCAGATACGGGAGGAGACGGAAGCCCAAACGGCGTGTGGACTGATGTTCTGAGTGTGTGTTGAATCATGCTGCTTCTATTTATATGGATTCGAGAGAAACGCAATTTCATCTTGCCTGCACTACAGTTGTATGTACAGCAATATGACAATAAAGTTTGATTTGATTTGATTTATTGTTCTATCTAAGATGCTGGGGGGGGGGCAGTGTAGCACCTTGGGGGAGTCAGATTATTTAGCATCTCAGACAAGAGACAGTGGATAAGCATGGGAGAACAATGCTCAGGAGGTTCCTGGCGAGATAGTAGGAAGGAGTCAAGGACATAGGGGGTTGAATGCAGTGTAATGCAAATGTCATGTTGTGTGTGGAGAAATGCCATGAAACTTGTGAGGAGTGATTTGGGTAAAAGAAGAGTGCCTGCTGAAATGTTTCATTCTGTTCTGTGCTTAAGAGATGTGAAGTGTGTAATAAACCGTCTGCCATGAATCTGCCTCTTATTTCACACACTCCACAATATAAATAAATACAAATAATATAAATATATACAGTATTGTGGGGGACCCAGTCAGTATGTTCTCTACTCAGATGCATAATAGCTGAGAAGCGGATATGTAAGGCAGTCTATGGTTTTTGCAGGAGAATATGCATTCTCCTCCGGTCTGCATAATAATGCGCCGACAGGTTGGGTGACAAAGGGAATTGTCATTGTGGATGTATGTGTGTTAATGCAAACAGTGACAAAGGGAATTGTCATGGTAAATGTATGCATGTTGATGCAAACACCCCAGGTCTTCGGGTGAGTTTTATGGTATAAAAAGAGAGGTGCCCACGACCTAGTTTCATGCTTCTGATTCTTGTTAATGTTAGAGAGAGATTTATAAAGTCTGCTCTGCTCCAGATCGCCTCGCCTGATCATTCCTCTCTCTACAGTATCTTCTTTCAGCTGTTCCCTTTAGGGGTCACCATAGCAGATCATCTGCCTCCATCTCACCTCAGTCCTTTGCATCTTCTGTCACCCCAACCCTCTCCATGTCTTCCTTCACTACATCCATGAATCTTCTCTGTGGTCTTCCTCTTTTCCTCCTGCCTGGCAACTCCATCATCAACATCCTTTTCCAATATATCCACTATCCCTCCTCTGCACATGTTCAAACCATCTCAGCCTTGCCTCTCTTACTTTGTCTCCAAACCGCTCAACCTAAGCCGTCCCTCTGATATTCTGATTTCTAATCTTGTCCCTCCTAGTCATTTCCAGTGATAATCTTGGCATCTTCAGCTCTGCCACCTCTAGCTCCGGCTCCTGTCTATTCATCAGTGCCACTGTCTCCAAACCATACACTATAGTTTGCACTTTTATTAGTACTTTTATATGCATAATGAATGCCTTGTATTTTTAGGCCTTTTATGTGTTTTTTAACTAAGTCAGAAAGCAACAAACTTTCATTATATTATTATACCAGTATAATGACAATAGAGGTAAAGTAAGTAGTGGGTCTCATTGTTGTCCTGTTGTGGAAAATGAAAGCAGAGGAGGCAGCGAGCTGAACGACACATGAACTTTATTCACCTTCCAACATCAAGTACAGAAAATACTCTATCTGGGTCTTTGGGCGCCTCCTTTTCATGACCTTTATTTCTGCTCCATGAGACCCAGGAAGCCAAAAACAATACACTCAGTGCACAAAGACATGCGTGGCACATTAACCAGGTGGCCCAGGTGAGGACGGAGCTGAGGAAGATCAAGGCGAGGAAGGCGTCGGGACCGGACGGCATCAGTGCAAAGCTCCTCAAGTCCTGTGCAGACCAGCTGTGTGGGATTGTGGAGCACATCTTCAACCTGAGCCTGAAGCTGGGGAGGGTACCACAGTTGTGGAAAACATCTTGTGTGGTATCTGTACCAAAGACTTCCCACCCCAAAGATCTGAACAACTACAGACCAGTGGCCCTGATGTCCCACATGATGAAGACCCTGGAGAGACTGCTCCTTGCTCACCTTCGCCCCCCTGGTGGGACCAGCGATGGATCCACTCCAGTTCGCCTACCAGCATGGCATTGGGGTGGAGGATGCGGTGATCTTTCTCCTTCACCGTTCTCTGTCCCACCTGGAGAAGCCCGGGAATGCAGTGAGGATCATGTTCTTTGACTTCTCCAGTGCTTTCAACACCATCCAACCGATGATCCTGAAGGACAAGCTGCTGTGCGCAGGGGTGGACCAGCACCTGTCATCATGGATCCTGGACTACCTCACTAACCGGCCACAGTTTGTGAGAACCTGGGACTGTGTGTCCAACACGATCATCGGTAGCACGGGGGCCCCCCAGGGAACGGTTTTGGCTCCCTTCCTGTTCACCCTTTATACTGCAGACTTCTCACACAACACAACACACTGCCATCTACAGAAGTTCTCTGACGACTCTGCGATCGTTGGCCTCATCTCCAACGGAGGTGAAGCTGAGTACAGAGGACTTATCCAGGACTTTGTGGACTTGTGCCATTGGAACTGCCTCCAGATCAATGCAAGGAAAACTAAGGAGCTGGTGGTGGACTGCCGCAGGCAGGGATAACCCCTCACAGCACCAGTAAATATACAGGGAACAGACATCAAGATGGTGACATCCTACAAGTACCTGGGTGTTCATCTGAACAATAAACTAGACTGGTCACACAATACTGACGCACTCTACAAGAAGGGACAGTGCAGGCTGTTCCTAGTGAGGAGACTCAGGTCTTTTGGTGTACAAGGGGCGCTGCTGAAGACATTCTACAACACGGTGGTGGCATCAGCCATCCCTTTTGGAGTGGTCTGCTGGGGCAGTGGCGTTACAGCAGCCGATAGGAAGAGACTGAACAAACTGATCAAGAAAGCTAGCTCTGTCCTGGGGCAACACCTTGACCCAGTGGAGGAGATGGGAGAGAGAAGGATGGTGGCTAAACTGTCATCTCTGCTGGAGTCCGAGTCCCACCCTATGCAGGACATACTGAATGCACTGAGGAGCTCATTTAGCAGCAGACTACATCATCCTAGGTGCACAACTGAGAGGTTTTGCAGGTCCTTCCTACCTACGGCTGTCAGACTTTATAACTTAAGCAGGGCTGCTCGCAGAGATAGCAATAAAACGTGACAACCTAATAGTAGTGAATGCAAAAGACGCAATAGACTTACACAATGGTATACAACTAGGAAAATACCGGTCGCTACGGAGGGTGACAATATGTATGGGTACATAATCATACCATGTAGGATAACTAAGTAGACAGTTATGCTGTTCATTCCATCTAGCTACAATGCTCTGCACTGTGTGTGTTTATATATTTATATATTTATTCCATCTAGCTACAATGCTCCGCACTGTGTGTTTATATATTTATATATTTATATGTACATATGTATACTCGCTGCTCTTGTTTTTTCTTGTCTTCTGATTGTTGGTCTGAGTATTGCTGTCCCTGTGCTGTTGCAATCCTGGAATTTCCCCATTGTGGGACTAATAAAGGCTTATCTTATCTTATCTTAACATCATAACACCAGCCCTGCTTCTCACGCCCGCTCTTCCTCTAGCTTCTCTGGTGTCTCCTGAACTCCCCGGGGGGTGGATAGTCCTTTCTATTATGTCTGAACCCCCCCTCACCCCCCAGTGCCACTTGCTCCTTCAGTCCTTTGTTCCATCCCCCCCCCCCGGCTTCCAACTCTGGGTGGAGAACCCCACACAGTGCCACCACACTGTAAATCTTCCCTTTCATTCTAGCTGCTATCCATCTGTCACAAATCATCTCTGACACTCGTCTTCACTCCACCCTGCCTGCACTCTCTTCTTCAAATTTCTGTCCATTGCTTTGGATGGTTGATCCCAGGTACAGTAAACTCACCACCTTTACCACCTCTACTCCTTGCACCTTTAACGTTACCTCAGTCTCCTTCTCATTCACACATATATTCGGTCTTGCTTCTACTGACTTTAATTTCTCTTCTCTCCAGTGCATACCTCCACCTTTCCAGGTTCTCCTTCACCTGCATGCTCCCTACTCTCACTACAGATCACACTGTCATCTGACGGTAACTCCTAAGTGACCTTGTAAACAGCTGATCACTGATTGTCACCTCTCTTCTTAACCCAACTTCAACAACTCTTTCCCATATCTCCATAGTGTGGCTGATCAACTTTATGCCTCTGCAGTTACTACAGCATTGTTGTCTTAAAAATCAGTGCCATGACTTCCGGTCTGGACGCCATGGCGACTGCAGCTTAACGCTGAAGCTCTCAGACCCAATCCAAGAAAATACCTTGAAAATCAAATTTAACGGATTTTTGGAGGAGTGAAAATCAAAAGACAAAATCATCATGTCTAAAGGAAAACAGAAGAAACTGAAATTTTCCAGGCCAGGACACGTATCGGCCGGAGAATCTGAACTGGAAGATCTCCGTTCCGAAGACGAGGAACTGGTTGTAGCTAACAAAAAGGTTAGCTTGAAATCGCTATTTGAAGAGCTACGATGATTTCGCCGAGAGGTTACGGCCGAATTTCGGGAATTCAGAGACGAATTGAAAAGGACAAACAGCAGAGTGGACCAGGCCGAGAACCGAATCTTGGAAGCAGAGGAATGAATAAAAGTGCTCGAAGATTCTGTGCTGGACCTACGCAAAAGACAAGCATCTATAGAGGCTAAGCTAACCGACCAAGAAGGAAGACAGAGAAGAGACAATATAAGAATTCATGGTCTGATAGAAGGAGCCGAAAACGGTTTTAACTCAATGGCAGAATGCGTGGAATCTTTACTAAGAGAGAAATTGGATATTCCACAAACCACCGACTTGAAGATAGAAAAGGCACATCGTTCATTAGCCGCTAGGCCAGCGGCGGAAGCGCCCCCACATTCGGTGTTGGTAAGATTTTCCAATTTCAAAATAAAACAAGAGGTTGTAAGACTGGCTTGGCAGAAAAAAGGATTTATGCACCAGGAGAGAAAAGTCTTCGTGGAACAGGATTACGCCCCGGAGGTCCTTAAAAAGCGCAGGGAATACAATGACGCCAAAAAGGTACTACGTGAGAAGAAACTGCGCTTTCAGACGCCATTTCCTGCGAAGTTAAGGGTCTTCTACGGCGAGGAAACATGTCTCTATAATTCGGCGGAAGAAGCAACAGCTGACATGGCGAGAAGAGGGCTCCCGGTAACGGTATTTAAACCCGCAGCAGACCCGAGTGAGAAGATCAAAGCGCAAACATGGACAACACAGAGACCTTCAAAATCCACGGGCCAGCAGCGGGAAACCCAGCGCCAGAGCGTCACGGATAAACTGTCCGTTTTCAGGTTGGAATAGCGACCATTTTTTTTTTTTTTTGAGTCAATCTGCACATCCAACCCCCCTCATACAAGGTAACAAACATTAAAGGAGATGCGTATTCAGCATGTGGTAAAACATTTCATGGAACAGTCATAATATTTGAAACAAATAAGTCTTTTTAATAAAAAAAAAAAAAAACTTGTTAAAATAGAAATGTGACAATAATCCACATGTTCTCCCCACACTAACAAATACTGTTTTTGCGTGAATGTTTGCTGTGATGGGGGTGGGAGGGTGCACACAATTTCACAGGGTATAGGCATAAAGGGAAAAAAAAAATCATTACAAGTTCGGATTGGGTTCTGAAACTCACGTTAAAAGCATGGGACAACTTACAGGGGTAAGAGAGGGCCCTCAACACGTAACAGAGTTTGAGGAATTTCCCTCAGAGCCTACACTCCATCAAGGCTCTTCCAGAGTCTTTAAAAAGACCTCAGCTCAGGAAGTTCTTTTGACAGTTTTTTGTTTTAAAGTTTTACACACTATGTTCTTAATGTTTTTCTTGTTCTTAATGTTCTTTCAGTTTCTGAGTAGCACAAAAGAGGGCCACCACACAGTTATACTAAACAAAACAACACAATGGAGAAACAGGGTGTAACCAAAATAATTTCATATAATGTAAAAGGAATCCTGAATCCAGTTAAAAGATCCAAGATTCTAGGCAAAATGAAAAAAGACAAAGCAGGAATAATATTTTTACAAGAAACCCACCTAACAGACGTGGAGCACACTAAACTCAGTAGACAAGGGTTTAAAATGATCTCTTCATCTTCATATAAGTCAGGGAGGAGGAGGGGAGTAGCGACATTGATATCAACCAAAAT
Organism: Pholidichthys leucotaenia; assembly: GCA_020510985.1. Taxonomy (NCBI): domain Eukaryota; kingdom Metazoa; phylum Chordata; class Actinopteri; order Cichliformes; family Pholidichthyidae; genus Pholidichthys; species Pholidichthys leucotaenia. The sequence goes on from CM035846.1 coordinate 171,749,470, forward strand.
TACATTTGAAAAAAAATCAGAACACAAAGATAAAGAAGGGAGATACAGTTTGGTAACTGGGCGGCTAGAGGAAGAAGATATCACCCTGCTGAATGTGTATGCTCCCCCAGGGGCTAACTGGAAATTTTATAAAAATGTATTTGACCTAATGATAACTAAAGCTCAAGGTTTAGTGATATGTGGTGGGGACTTCAATCTTAGACTGAATCCATACTGGGATGCTTCTGGTAATTCTCCACATCAAAATAACACCCAAAGCAGGAAGACTCGGATGCTACTAAAAGAAATGGGAATCTGTGGTGTGTGGAGGGAACTCAACCCTAGTGTAAAAGACTATACATTTTACTCAACTCCACATTCATCTTACTCAAGGATTGACTATTTTTTTATGTTTAATAGAGACATTGGAAGAGTAGAAACATGTAAAATAGGACTGATGGATCTCTCTGACCACAGTCCGATCTACATGGACTTAAATATCCAAAAATACACAAATAATACATTTTCTTGGAGGTTAAATTCAAATGTCCTGAAAGGACCATTGAAAGATGAATTGGAATCAGATATTCTCAGATATTTGGAAGAAAACGATAATGGAGAAGTATCCCCTTTAATACTGTGGGATGCATGCAAAGCTGTAATAAGAGGAAAGATTATTGCAAAACTGGCAATCCAAAAGAAACTAAGACAAGAAAAACTATCCACATTAGAGTCAGAACTTAAGAACCTAGAAAAAGAACACAAAGGCAACACTCATTCTACTGACTCGCTCAAGATTAAGGAAATTAAAAACCAAATACAGTGGTACCTCTACTTACGAACGTCTCTACATACGGAATTTTCAGGTTACGAGACGCCTCAACGGGAAAATATTGCCTCTAGTTACGAACGAAATTTCAGGATACGAAAGGCAAAAAAGTACGCGCTCCTCGCAGCTTCCGTAGTTTACCGAACGTAAACATACCTGTAGCTGCTCTGCCATTGGCTATCGCCTAGCATCTTCCTGGTATCCCATTGGCCACAAAGTTTTTTTTTTTTTCCAAAACTTTATGCGTTTGGTTGATCTCGTCAAAGAATATGGCCGTAATACATCAATGATCAGCACGGTATTAAAACAAAACGAAGCACTTACAAGCCGACAAAAGCAAACGTCCTTGGATCAGAACATGAACCAAAGAAGGCAAAAGGTGACGACGTCGACGACGATAGCAGTTAAAGGGTAAATGAACATAATTTTTATTATTCTTTCTCTTTTATTATTCTCTTTTATTATTCTTTCTCTCATTTTAAACTCTCATTTTATGTTTATTGTGCAGCAATCTAATTGTAACATGTATTTGTTACATGTTTTGATGCGTTTTTACGATTTATAAAAAATTTATGCCCGAATTTTGGGGGCTTGGAACGGATTACGGCATTTACATGTAAAACGCGCCTCTACTTATGAATTTTTCACGTTACGAGAATTCTTCCGGAACGAATTAAATTCGTAAGTAGAGGTACCACTGTAAATGAGATCTACACAATAGAAATCCAGAAGAAACTTACATTTTTGAAACAAAAATACTATGAAGCAGGCAGTAAATCGGCAAAATTGCTAGCCTATAAATTGAGGAAACAACAAACGGAAAGAGCAATCTACAAAATCAGAGACCCAGTATCAAAGGAAATAAAATTCAGAATTCAGGATATTCTTAAAAGCTTCGAGAATTACTATAAGAACTTATACTCCCACAAAAAACATAAAAACGCATCCGAGGCATTCCTAAACACATTAAACCTTCCCCAACTTACGGAGTCACAAAATAAAACACTAGTGTCAGAAATACAACCTAAAGAATTGGAAAAAGCAATTATGAAACTTAAAAGCTAACAAATCCCCAGGAGCAGATGGCTATACAGCAGAGTGGTACAAAACCTTTAAACAGCAACTATCTCCTCTCCTCCTGAAAACATTTAATTATGTCTTCCACACAGGGGAAATCCCCCCCCTCCTGGAGAGAAGGGGTCATTGCAGTTATACCTAAACCTGAAAAGGATAAACTAGAGTGCTCCAACTACAGACCAATCAGTGTACTAAATCAGGACTATAAGCTTTTTACCATTATCCTTGCCAAAAGGTTAGAAAATATACTGACAGACCTAATTCATTTAGACCAAACAGGTTTTATAAGACAAAGACAGACACAAGACAACATTAGACGCACTTGTCTCTGTCCTTCCACGGCTGGTCTTTTCTATACAGAATCTTATCCAGTTTCAATTTTCATAACAACTTCATTAGAACTATACAGGCATTATATAAAAAACCAACAGCTAAAATAAGGATTAACGGTAATTTATCATCATCTTTTGAACTGGAAAGAGGATGTCGTCAGGGCTGCCCCCTGTCTCCACTGCTCTTTGCAATCTTCATAGAACCTCTGAGCCAATGGATAAGACAAAACCAAAAAATTCAAGGTATTACACTTGGTCAGAAGGAACATAAAATAGCACTCTTTGCTGATGACATTTTAATATACCTAGGGCAGCCGGACACTTCTTTACCAGAACTAACCTCAGTTTTTTCAGAGTATGGAGATTTATCGGGGTACAAATTAAACATGCATAAAACCCAAATTTTAACATTCAACTATGACCCAAATCATTATTCACTAAGCAAACTCAAAACTAACTGGGAGTCGGAACCTATGAAATATCTGGGGGTCGATATCCCGAAACAACTCAACAAAATTATATCACTAAACTATGATCCACTGGTGACAAAAATAAAATCTGACCTAGCAAGATGGAATATGATACCATTCTTGGGTACTGCACAAAGAACTGAAGCAGTCAAAATGAATATACTTCCACGTCTTCTATACCTTTTCCAAACAATACCGGTAGAACCTCCCAAAAAAACATGGCAGGAGCTGGACAGAAGGATCTCAAGATTCATATGGCAGGGCAAGAGACCTAGAATCAGATATAGAACCTTACAGCTAAACAAAGACAAAGGTGGGCTCGCGCTGCCGAATATCAGGGACTACTTTAAAGCCGCACAAATTAAAACTTTAGTAGAGATATGTAACCCAGTCTACACTGCACAATGGAAGGAGATCGAATGCCAAATAACAAGTGACATCCCCCTAAAGGCGATAATAGGGAACAATGCCTTACCTAAGCTTTTGAATAACACTAACCCGTGGATAGAGACCCCGCTAAAAATTTGGTTTAAGATAGTCAGAGAGAATCAAACTAAAGAGCCCTATCGACTTCTGCAATGGATTGCCTATGATCAAGACTTTACTCCTAATAAAGCAGACACCAGATTTAAAAAGTGGAAGGAGAAAGGGCTAATAAAATATTATGATTTTTTTAAAGGGCAAATTTTAAGAAGTTTTGAAGATTTGAAAAAACAAGGTCTAATAAATCAAGACCTTTACAGGTTCTTCCAGCTTAGACACCACATAAACAATATACTTAAAAAGGAGGATTTGGAAAGGGCCCAGTCAGGTGTTCTGAAGGTCTTCTTAATGGCATATAAAGGGATCCCAGGGATCAGATACATTTCTAAAATATGCCAAGGTCTTCAAGACTTAAAAGGAGACAACACATCATATATAAAAGAGAGATGGGAAAAAGAGGGGAATTTCACTTTACAACTGGAAATATGGGAAAAGCTAAATAAACAGCAATGGAAAAGTACCTCATCCCTGCAGTGGAGAGAATTTGGATGGAAAAACTTGGTAAGATTTTTCAGAACACCTGCACAAAACAAATTTACCCATAAGGGATTGAACTGTTGGCGCTTGTGTGGTGAAAAGACTGCAAATCATTTTCATGTGTTTTGGTCATGCCCAGTTATCCACCAATATTGGACCAATGTACAGACAATATTGGGGAAAATATTTAAAATAACAGTTCCCTTTTCTTTTGTAACTTTGTATTTGGGCCTACTACTGGACTCACTGGAAAGACGAGGAGAAAAATACTTATTCAATGTTTTAATATTGGCAAGCAAAAAAGCTCTAACTAAAAAATGGATGTTGAAGGACTGTCCTACACCTGAAGATTGGATTAACGTGATCCAAGACATTTACTCGATGGAAAAGTTGACATTCGCACTGAGACAGGACATGGATGGGCTCATGAACTTTTGGCAACCCTGGATTGCATATGTGTCTTCCATTAGATCTAATCTTTGACAAATACCGTTTCAATAATGGTTCCGCTCTTTGTTCCAACGCTACTCAGATGCTCTTTTACCTTTATTTACTTATTTTTTCTTTTTGTTTGTTTTTTGCTGGTTTGTTTGTTTGTTTGTTTGTTTTATTCTCTTTAATTTCACTTTTTCTTTCACTTTAAAAAAAAGGGGTGTTGTAATAATTATTCTTCCAATGTGGTCAGATATCAGAAAATAAGGGAACATGTGATGAAAATGTAAACAGTGCATTGCTGTAACGACCTGTATACCCTTTACAAAAACTTAAATAAAAAAAAAAAAAAAAAATCAGTGCCATTTTTATCACCCTCTGCCAGTTGAAGACCAAGGGGCAGAGGGTGATAGGGCAGAGGGTAAGGCAGTACAAATTAGCAAGTGCGCAAATAACACAGAGCGCCTTAGGGAGTGGCCAATTTTTGCCAGTGATTTACTAATAACATGCAAAATTATGAACACAGACGCAGTCACTTCATTTCAATAATGCCCATCCATCCACACAGACCACCGCAAAATTGCACACAGGCACAACCAGTTCGAAGGACCATAATATATAAAGCTTTTTTTAAGTTTTTGTTTAAGCACAAACCCCACTAAAATATCTTGTTTTTGTTGAATATATTTCAAAATTTAGAATTTCACTTAATATGGTGTGGAGAGAGGAATAATCAGGCCGACCATTCAGAGCAGATGAAACTTTATTCCCTTCCTCTCACATCTACCAGAATCCAAAACATTAAAACACAGGTTGCAGGCACTCTTTTATATAAACACTCCTCCACTACTTGAGGTGCTGTATTGACATATCAACCCCCCATGACAATTCCCCTTGTCCCCCAGCACCTTTGATTGGTCATGCCCTTCTGAGGGAAAACTACTGAGGGAAAACTACTGAGTGGCTTCCCACAATGGCATATTTTTTTGGTTAATATGTATAAATGAAGCATTTGTATCAAATTTAACAAAGGACTATGTGATGCTTTATACTGGGCATTTCTGGGAGTTGTGTGTGTCCTGCGGATGACGTCACCACGCCATATACACTACCGTTCAAAAGTTTGGGGTCACCCAGACAATTATTTTGTGTTTTCCATGAAAAGTCACACTTATTTACCACCATGAGTTGTAAAATGAATAGAAAATATAGTTAAGACATTGACAAGGTTAGAAATAATGATTTGTATTTGAAATAATAATTTTTTCCAGATACTCAACCTGCTCAAAGGAAGGTCAGTTTTATAGCTTCTCTAACCAGCTAAACTGTTTTCAGCTGTGTAACATGATTGCACAAGGGTTTTCTAATCATCCATTAGCCTTCTGACGCAATGAGCAAACACATTGTACCATTAGAACACTGGAGTGATAGTTGCTGGAAATGGGCCTCTATACACCTATGTAGATATTGCACCAAAAACCAGACATTTGCAGCTAGAATAGTCATTTACCACATTAGCAATGTATATTAGATATTAAGAGTGTATTTCTGATTAGTTTAAAGTTATCTTCATTGAAAAAAACAGTACTTTTCTTTCAAAAATAAGGAAATTTCTAAGTGACCCCAAACTTTTGAATGTTAGTGTATATTGGGCGGTTTGCCATCTCAGGTGAGAGTTGTATGAGAGTCTTGAGTTGGTATGAGAGGTGGTTGGCAGCTGGCCCCATTACACACGTGCTTGTACTTTACTATTTATTGTAATAAAGTTCAGTTCAACGGCAGAATCCTAGTGTGAGGCCGAAGAGCCGGGGACATGATGAGCTCCAGTGCACAGGTGAGTGAAAAAACACAAAAAGGACAAAAAAGAAAAATTCACTACTGCAGCAGCTGGGTCTTAATTCTGGCGGCAGTCTTCTGTCATGAATGGCCCCTCTGGGGCAGAAAGACAGACCCAGGCACTGAACTGCAGCAGTGACATTTAATAATGAAAATTCCCAAACTGAGCAGACAATACAAAAATACAAACAAGGGTAATTTACTAGGAAGGCACCCTGGAGACAAGAGGAGATTACACGGAGGAAGAGTGTAGGAGTCAAGAATTGAGGAGACTGGATGATTTTTCCAGTATCTGCTTTAATTCTCATTCATCCTACGTCCTCTCTCGATCGGAGTGAAAAGAGACAGGACGCAGTCACACACATACATTTGAACACTCATCTCTAACAATACATCACACAAAAGTCTCAATACTCAGCTACATCCTTTCATCTGTAATAGAACACCCAGAGTCCTTCTGTTCTCCTCTCTGACCCCCAAAGGTCAGGCCAGGTAATCTTCTCCTCTCTCCTGAGTCCCCAGGGGGTGTAGACACGTCTTCCTCTTGAGGTGTGAAGTCAATACACATGGCTAGCTCAAAGTCTCTCTTGGCTGAATTCAGCCAGCCACATGTGAGTCACATAGGTTACAACTATGGCCTCCACATCACTCCCCCCTTCCACGCGAAAGACTGGGCACCCACATACAGTCATACAACAGTCATACAGCACGTCACCCCCCCCAACAGAATCTCACAGCAACCTAAACAACCTGACCAAAAAAACATATCATTCTGCATGCAGCTTAGGTTTCAATCTTCTCCCGAATCTGCTGTATGCAGGTCTCCTGCTCTGTGTTGGGCCGTCCTGCTGTGCATCTGTGGAGTGAGGGGGAGAAGGGTTATTTGCCCCCCGTGGGGGGTCCCGGGGCCACCCCTTCGGAGGCCTGCCGCGTCGAGGCATGCCCGCCGGCCGTACAGACTCGTTATGCAACACAAAAGCAGGTTTTAATCTATCGATACTGATCGTCTCCCTCCTGCCCCCCAAATCTAGCACAAAATATTTCTCCCCGGTTTCCAGCACTTGAAATGGACCGTCGTAAGGTGGGCGGAGGCTATGCCGCTGCGCATCGTGCCTGACAAAAACAAACTCTGCGTCTCGTAAAGCCTGGGGCACGAACACACGCGGGAAAGAGTGATGAGCGGGGCCCGGGAGCATTTCTGCTCCCGTGTTACTCAGAGACCCCCGGATCGGGGGGGGCCCTGGTGCCGTGTGGTCGGATAAAAACTCGCCTGGCAGCCTGAGCGGTTGTGCGAAGACCAATTCTGCTGGTGAGGCATCTAGATCCTCTTTGGGTGCTGAACGCAACCCCAATAAAACCCATGGTAGTTTGTTTACCCAATCTGTGTCCGTCAGTGACGCTCTGAGGGCTGCCTTCAAAGACCTGTGAAAACGCTCGCATAAACTGTTGGCCTGGGGATGGTAAGCGGTCGTGCGATGTACCGCCGGTCCTAAGCCGCTGGCCACTGCTGACCACAGTTCCGACGCAAATTGAGGTCCCCTATCAGACGTAATATCTGACAGGACCCCGAACCGCGCTACCCAGGCTGTTAAAAAAGCGCGTGTCACCTCTGCCGCTGTGGTCGATGTTAACGGGACCACTTCCGGCCAACAAGTGGTTCGGTCCACCATTGTCAAGAGATGCGTGAACCCTTGTGAAGTGGGCAGGGGGCCCACGAGGTCCACGTGCACATGATCGAACCTTTTAGCCGGAATGTGGAATGGTTCTAAGGGCGCCTTAGTGTGCCTGTGAATTTTAGCCCGCTGGCAAGTCATGCAGGTTTTAGCCCTCTCCTTCACGTGCTTGCGCAGGCTCAGCCAAACAAACTTCTCCGCCACCATTTTCACCGAAGCGCGCACCCCTGGGTGCACTAGGGAGTGCACGACGTCAAAAATGCGACGGCGCCACGCGGCTGGCACCACCGGGCGCAGTCGCCCTGTGGATACATCGCAAATAAGCGGGGGGAAACCGGTTTGTAGATTTCTGCGTTCCAGCCTTAACCCTGTTGGTCCAGACAGGAGCGCGCGCACGTCCGCGTCCTCGCTCTGCTCCGCCGCCATGGCTGCATAATCTATTCCCACGTGGACCGGAGCCGCGTGCGTGTCCGCGCTGTTACCGCGCTCTGGGTAAGCGGCCGCGCAATCCGTTTCCGCGCAGACGGGTGGAAACGGACTCTTCACTTCCGCCTTCCACTCTTCACTTCCGCCTTCCAAAGAGAGCAGACGCTTTTTTCCTTCTCTCCAGCTCTGACTTTTTATCTCCTTCCTCCCCTAACTGACTGGATCCCAGCTTGCTATCGTCTGTCTGCGATTATCTACTGCTGATTATCGAACGAAATTATGGATTTAATAAGCTGGGCTTTGAACGCAATTGACACTATTTTTTCAACGAGGAAAAGTGCCCCGGGGGAGGTAGTTTGCCCCGCAGGAACTGCGGCTGCGGGCTATTTGAGGGACACAAGTAATTGGAAACTCTTGTGCCTGTCTGATCTCTCTATCGAAGATGTCGAAGATTTATACATCTTCGTAGCAATGGTCATCGGGATCCTTCTGATTGGATCTGGGATTGTCCTGGTGTACCGTAAATTGATGAAGATGGACGTAGCCTATCAAAATGCTGGCCAGGCGAGGCTTAACCATCAAATTGAACAACTGGGGAGGACTCTGACAGCGGCTAATGGAGAACTGTCTAGGAAAATGAATTACATCATGATCACACTGAGAGCCGCCCATGAAGAATTCAACGTCCAGCACTGAAGGATTAAAGTACTGAATCTGTAAGAGAATATAAAGTCTTTTTCTCTGGGAACAGTACTATTCAACTAATCTGACCTGCCCTCACACAAGTCCTCCAGATTATCTGCAGTTTTTTGTTTCCAAAACATTTGAGCTGCATTGACTCTTATGGACAGCCAGCTGCCTGGCTCAATGACAAAGTGCCAGCCGCTAGACAAAACATCTCCTGCTGAAGAGACTTTGTTGTTCTTAACTGATATAAACACCTCCACTCAACACTACACCCACACTGACTCAATAAACTGATGAGAAGATCATTCACTCACTGCTCACTTTGTGTCTTTGTGTACATTCTATTGTCTGCTAATTGTGCATTGAGGGCTTTTTTTCTTGTAATCATAATATTGATCATTTATGACCGGTATTCTGACAATCAATGCTTTTTTGCTCTCTCCTATTGTGTTATCCTTTTCTTCCCTATGCTTCCTGTTCCTAGTCTGATGACAGGCGCATTATCGACGCTGCCGCGTCACCGGAAATGCATGTCGTTTTCAGTGTCAAGTCAAATCCCTCGTATGTTATCAGTTGTTTACTGTTAATGTACTTGGCAATAAATCCTTTTCTGAGTTCTGAGTTTCTGAGTTCTGTTACTGCGCGTGACACAGTCTGCCACCACATTGATTTTACCGGCTATGTGCTGAATATCGGTGGTAAATTCAGAAATTGCGGCCAGCTGTCTCTGTTGCCGCCCTGACCACGGTTCTGAAGTTTTGGACATCGCAAAAGTGAGCGGTTTGTGGTTGACAAACGCGGTGAAACGCCGCCCTTCCAACCAGAACTGGAAATGGCGAATAGCCAAGTGGAGTGCCAGCAGCTCCCTGTCAAACGCACTGTATTTTCGCTCAGCCTCACGTAGGGATCTGCTGAAGAATGCGAGTGGTTGCCAAACCCCGGCAACCTGCTGTTCCACTACGGCCCCTATGGCCACATCTGACGCGTCCGTGGTTAGCGCTATGCGGGCTGCCGGGTCTGGGTGGGCCAACAGTGCCGCGTTTGCCAGTGCCCGTTTAACCTCTGTGAATGCGCGCTCCCGCTCCGGGGACCATTCAATCACATGGGAGGGCTTCTGCCTTTTGAGCGCGGTGTACAAGGGCTGCATAAGCTGCGCTGCGTGGGGTATGAAACGGTTATAAAAATTTACCATCCCCAAAAATTCTTGCAACGCCTTTACCGTTTGAGGCTGGGGAAAATCTGCCACTGCGCGTACTTTGGCCGGCAGAGGAACTGCTCCCTCCGAGGAAACGCGGTGCCCTAAAAAATCGATTTGTGCCACACCAAAATGGCACTTGGCCGGGTTGATTATCAACCCATGCTCTCCTAACCTCTGAAAAACTGTCGTGAGGTGTTTTGCGTGCTCCTCCTCGGAGGTGCTGGCTACCAAAATGTCGTCTAAATAGACAAAAACGAAAGAAAGGTCGCGCAACACTGCATCCATCATCCGTTGGAAGGTTTGTGCGGCGCCTTTAAGGCCGAAAGGCATTCGTAAAAACTCAAAAAGCCCGAACGGGGTTATTACGGCTGTTTTGGGGATGTCCTCTGGTTGGACCAGGACTTGGTGATAACCGCGGACCAGGTCTATTTTAGAAAAAATGCGCGCCTTCGCCAAATGCACTGAAAAGTCCTGGATATGCGGAATCAGGTACCGGTCCTGCGCTGTGGCATTGTTCAACCTGCAGTAATCGCCACAAGGTCTCCATGAGCCGTCAGCTTTAGGTACCATGTGGAGGGGGGAAGCCCAAGCGGACTTTGAGCGGCGAATTATGCCCAACCTTTCCAGGTTGGCGAACTCCTCGTGCGCAATGGAGAGTTTAGCTGCATCCAAACGCCGAGCCTTCGCAAAAACGGGTGGGCCACTCGTGGTAATAAAGTGCTCCACCCCGTGCTTCGCCACCTTAGCTGAAAAAGTAGGAACTGTGAGTGCCTGGGACTGGTGTAGAAGGCTGTGAAACTTACCACCTGCTGTGGCGATGTTGGTCTGAACTGGCGGCGGGCACACCCGAGCTGCACAAGGGATAGAACAGAAAGAGAGTGCATTTACTAGTCGTTTGTTGGCCAGATCAACTAACAAACCATGTGAACACAGAAAATCAGCACCTAACATATTGAAGCTCACTGCCGCCATGATGAAATTCCACTCATAGGCGCGGCCGTGGAAGGACAGAGACAAGGTTCTCTCTCCGTACGTCTTGATGCTGGAGCTGTTGGCCGCTGTTGCTCTGTCTCCGCGGGGTCCCGCGACCCGATCAGCATAGGTGGCAGTGATGAAGCTCCTCTGGGCTCCGGTGTCCACTAGGAATTGCCGCCCGGAGCCCGCGTCTGTAAGATAAAGCAGCTTGTTCCGTTCGCCGAGAGTGGAAGCTGCTAACGGCTCCCGGCCCGGTTGTTTCCCTGCTTTTTGAACTTGCAGGGCGGGATGCATTTGTGCGCCTTCCCAGCGAAACGTCGATGGTAAAAACAGAGGCCGTCATCTCCCCTGCCACGGAATCTCACCGCTGCTGTCGCCGCTGAGGTGGTCACTGCCGTCTCTGGCTCCACACTGCCCCCGGCCGCTGCGCCGAGGTCTGCCGCTGCCACGGAAGCCTCTTGTTCCTCGCAGGCGTTGAGGAGCCGCTCCGCCTCTTGGGCCAGGTCGCGGAAGTCCTGCTGGGTCACACATCTCCTGCTGGACAGGGAACCTCTCGTGTGCGCTGGGAGGGTTCTCAGGAAAATATGTTTGAAAAGGAATGCGTCGTTGTCCGTCCCGATCATTTGTAGCATGTCCTCCATGAGGACAGTCGGCCTGCGTCCACCTCTGTCACGCAGGTCCAGTAGCTGCCTGGCTCTTGCCTCAGACGACGGCATGAAGCTCCTGATGAGGGTGGCTTTCAGCGCGTCGTATTTGCCGACAGCGGGTGGTTGCTGCACCAGGCTCCGCACACACCGAGCTGTGCGGCTGTCAAGAGTCGCGATGACATTATGGAATTTAATGTCATCTGCTGAAACTCCCCCGAGCAGGAACCGCGACTCCACATGCTGGAACCACGAGTGCGGGTCGCTTTGCCAGAACTCGGGGAGCTTAATTAGTCTTGTGCCCCTGCTGGCATTCCCCGGTGAATCCGGGTCTGAGCGGCTGTCTCCCAGCTCTTCCATATCGATCACGAGGCTGTCCTACAGCCTCGGCGTGCTCAGATTCATGCGTAGGTCACCAATTGTAGGAGTCAAGAATTGAGGAGACTGGATGATTTTTCCAGTATCTGCTTTAATTCTCATTCATCCTATGTCCTCTCTCGATCGGAGTGAAAAGAGACAGGACGCAGTCACACACATACATTTATACAAACTGTCATCTCTGCTGGAGTCCGAGTTCCACCCTATGCAGGACATACTGGATGCACTGAGGAGCTCATTTAGCAGCAGACTACATCATCCCAGGTGCACAACCGAGAGGTTTCGTAGGTCCTTCCTACCAACGGCTGTCAGACTGTACAACCTAAGCAGGGCTGCTCGCAGAGATAGCAAAAAGACGTAACAAACTAATAGTTTTTTGAATGCAAAAGATGCAATAGACTTACACAATGGTCCTCTCCGGCATACAACTAGGAACATACCGGTCGCTATGGAGGGTGAGAATATGTATGGGCACATAATCATACCATGTAGGATAACTAAATAGACGGTTATGCTGTTTCATCCCACCTAGCAACAATGCTCTGCACTGTGTGTGTTTATATATTTACATATTTATTCCATCTAGCTACAATGCTCTGCACTGGGTGTGTTTATATTTATATATCTATATATTTATTCCATCTAGCTACAATGCTCAGCACTGGGTGTGTTTATATTTATATATCTATATATTTATTCCATCTAGCTACAATGCTCCGCACTGTGTTTTTATATATCTACATATTATTCCATCTAGCTACATTGCTCCGCACTGTGTGTTTATATACTTGCATATTTATTCCACCTAGCTGCAATGCTCCGTACTGTGGGTGTTTATATATTTACATATTTATTCCATCTAGCTACATTGCTCCGCACTGTGTGTGTTTATATACTTGCATATTTATTCCACCTAGCTGCAATGCTCCGTACTGTGGGTGTTTATATATTTACATATTTATTCCATCTAGCTACAATGCTCTGCACTGTGTGTTCATATATTCATATATTTATTCCATCCAGCTACAATGCTCTGCACTGTGTGTCTGTGTGTGTGTGTGTGTGTGTGTATATATATATTTTATAGTAATATGTACATATGTATATTAGCTGCTCTTGCTTGCTTGTTTTTTTTCTTGCCTTCTGATTGTTGCTCTGAGTGTTGCTATCCCTGTGCTGTTGCAATCCTGGAATTTCCCCGTTGTGGGACTAATAAAGGCTTATCTTATCTTATCTTATCTTATACACTCATCTCTAACAATACATCACACAAAAGTCTCAATAGTCAGCTACATCCTTTCATCTGTAATAGAACACCCAGAGTCCTTCTGTTCTCCTCTCTGACCCCCAAAGGTCAGGCCGGGTAATCTTCTCCTCTCTCCTGAGTCCCCAGGGGGTGCAGACACGTCTTCCTCTTGAGGTGTGAAGTCAATACACATGGCTAGCTCAAAGTCTCTCTTGGCTGAATTCAGCCAGCCACATGTGAGTCACATAGGTTACAACTATGGCCTCCACATCAGAGTCCATTCAAATCCAAACAAGACTGCCGCAGTGAGAGAATATACTGACAGTCCTTAAATAGTAGACAGACAAATGAGCGGCAGGTGCGGGCAGCTGAGCAAGCAGGTGACCTAATTACACAACTGCTCACAGCTGAGATGGCTGGGGAGCAGACAATGAGCAGCTGGTGGGAGTGTCTGGAGAGGAGGAGAGCACTCGTGTCAACAAACCAAAATATATACAGAAAGAGACAAAACAATAACAGACATAGAATACTCAGAAATAAATTAAGAGTCTGGACTCTGTGGAAACACCGCGCCCAGACTCATGAAAATAAGTATGTTTATTGTGTGATAAGCCAATGTTAAGAAACGTGTATGTTAATAATAACAAGTTATTAATAAGGGGAATTTATTTTATTAAATTGGGGAGGGCTAGCTGCTATGGCTAATATAATATATTTCTCAATTTTTGCGGGGGGGGGATGTGATATATTATATTGGGCATTTGTGGGAGTGGTGCGTGTCCTGCGGATGATGTCACCACGCCATATATATTGGGCGGTCCACCAACTCAGGTGAGAGTTGTATGGGAGTCTTGAGTTGGTATGAGAGGTGGTTGGCAGCCGGCCCCATTACACACGTGCTTGTACTTTACCATTTATTGTAATAAAGTTCAGTTCAATGGCAGCGTCCTCGTCGATTGTCATTGCCAGGTTTGTGAACGTAACAGACTACTCATGAATAAAGTGATTATTTGACCAGCATGTTTATTTTATTAACACTAAATCCATTAAGATGGTCTGATGGAGACTCTGGGGTTTTATTACCTCCGCCAAGGAGGTTATGTTTTTACCGGCATTTGTCTGTCTGTCTGTCTGTTACCAACATAACTCAAAAAGTTATGAATGAATTTTGACGAAATTTTCAGGAACGGTGTGTAATGGCACGGGGAACAGATGATTAGATTTTGGTGATGATCTGAGAGTGCATACCTCCACCAAGGGCTTTGTTTGTATTTGTGCAGCAGGATTACACAAAAACTACTGGATGGATTTGGATGAAATTTTCACCAGAGGTGCTTCTTGGGCTAGAGAGGAACCCATTACATTTTGGTGATGATCTGGAAATGGCTACCTCAGCCAAGGCTCTTCTCACAATATGTCAGCTACAATACTCCAAAACTAATGGACAGACTTTGATGCAATTTTCACCACAAGTGGCTCTAGGCCTACACACAAACCCATTACATTTTGGAGGTCATCCATGAGAGACTGAAGGGGCCTTGGCGGAGGTATGCGCTCTGAGTGCTTTTCTAGTTATATGAATAACTTTGCTTTAACAAAATCTACAGGTCTCCCAGTTCACAACTTTTTATAAACGCCATTGAGTTACAGTATTGCAATTTCGGGGGAAATTTCTATGGATCTGTGGGTTCTTTTTGTTTATAATCTCGTTGTTTTCCTCCTATATTGTGTATCCTGAACTAGGAGAGAGAAATAGAGAGAAGAGGGAAATGAATTATCATTTTGTACACAGCAAAAAGAAATACTGTAAATATAGAAATATGGATAGAGGGGAAAAAAATGAAGAAAAGTGGCAATGTGGAAGATTTTGCTTCAAGAGCAAGGAGGAGCTGATCCCAATCTAACCTCCACAGAAAAGAAAAAAGTCATTAGCGGTTGACACCATCTGTATGTCTACTGCAGGTATAAGGGCTCCTATTGTATCCTATTTTATGAATACAAATTAATGTAATAGGCTATATATAGCATAAACTAATGAAATTTAAAAAACGAAAACTGCCGGCTGGTCTCCAGTTCAGCATAACACCCATCTCTGTCAGACCATTGATATTCATATAATCTGTTCTCCTGTCATTCCAAATAAAGTCACGGACAGAGAGAAGCTTCTGCCATGCGCCTTTGGTTCTCGCCGGTGTCTCGGCACCAACGATTGCTATCATGTCAGGTGCAAATGAATTAAGAAATTTTTTTTGGGTGTTAAATCCTGGCGCATTTAGCAGGAGATTGACAACCGCAAACCTTAATAAATCATCTTGCACCAGACATTTAAATACTCCCCTCCCTACAAATTTGCGTGTTGACATGACAACTCCCACAAATACATTTGCAATGAGGTCAGGTGCAAAATTAACATAGTCCACACCTTTCCACCGCAAATTTTGCTCTGCGCCCTTCAGTAAATCTCAACAGTAGTTTTTTAACGCCAAAACAGGGTCTGCCCCAAATTGGCAATTGTCATAATTAGTTAGTCTAAGGCACAAATGCAAGGCAGCTGTCACCAGAGGAAGCACACGGAAACGGGGTAACGTTTCACGAAATTTATTGAACAACACAAATGAACAGAAAATAATATACACCGGGGAAACGCACAGCCTGGGGAGAGAGAGAAACAGAGATCTGGTTAGAGGCTGATGATGGAACAGGGATAAATAGACTGTCAGCAGGGGATCTTACAACAATGAGCAGAAAGCCCAGCAGTGTAAACCAGCAAGGGGAAATGATGAAGCCAGCGGGGTTGAGCCGGTGGGAGGAACAGGTGAGGGAAATGGTGGAGGAGTGGAGCAGAGCAGAGGACTGACCAGGTGGAATAGGGGAGCCTCAGGTGGAGTGGTGAGAGCAGGTGAGCGCGCAGCAATCCCGGGGACACACCGCTGAGATGGCAGCAACCTGGAAGAGAAAAAGGAAAATTAGTCTCAAGTTCAGTCTTGGAAGGTCAAACCACACTAAAGGCAGCAATACCCAAAGGTCCAGCGCTGGAGCATTCACAAATTGATCCTTTTATGTGCTGGCAACAAGGAGACAGCAGGTGCATCCACTTACGCAGGTGCACTGATGACCTGTGGAGCCGGGAGACAGACAAGGAACCTTCCACAGGAGGGGAGGGGAAATGCGCTCACCCGATCATCACAGGGAATATGTTATGGGACAGTTTGACCGTCTGTCCTTCTGTCCAATCTTTGTGAAATCAACTCCTTCTACAGTTTTGTTCTGATTGTATTGAAACTTGGTACCAGGTTTGGATATACACTGATGATGTGCATATTGCAACTGGCTACGATCAGATGATTTTTGTGAGAGTTACAGCCCCAGCCTTATGATGCCTTTTTTCACTTAAGTTAATCAACAGTAACTCTTTTGTTAAATCAACTCCTTCCAAAGTTTTGTTCCCAATATTTTGAAACGTGATTTTGATATACACTGATCAGTTTGATATACAGTATGCTGATGATGCGCATATTGCCATTTGACTCAGATTTTCTTCTTCTTTTAGATTTGATTGGCGGTTGGCAACCAGCTTACAGGTGCATTACCGCCACGTACTTCACTCTATATCGTCACTCTATCTAGTCAGGAGCTGTAGTCCTTAGTAGTCGAGGAGTTGTAGTCCTTAGCCACGTACTTCACTCGGTAAGCATCACACTATGTATCAAAAGTCAGAATCTTCTTCTTTTAGATTTGATTGGCGATTGGCAACCAGTCTACAGGTGCATTACTGGATGACATGACTCTATAAATTTAAGAAATCTCTGTCTGTGTGTCTGTCAGTGTGTGTGTGTCACGGCCAAAGATCATAGGACCGCCTATGATGTTCCTATGATGTCTGCATGATGTCCTATGAAGTTCCTATGTATAATGTGTGTGAAAAACTTATCTGTCCTTGGACTGGATCACTCATGATCATAGGACTCACTATGACATCATCAAAGATCAAAGGCAGGCATCACTCATGCTCACTCACGATTATAGGACATCAAAGATCAAAGGCAGGCATCACTCACAATCATAGGACTCACTATGACATCATCAAAGTTCATAGGACTCGCTATGACACCATCAAAGATCAAAGGCAGGCATCACTGAATGAGTGCTGATGTGCTTGCTTACACCCTTGCTTACACCTGCTTTCTATGGGCATGCACAGGTAGGCACTAGTTTGTAGGAATTATAGACCTTGAGGTCAAGGTCAGAGATCAGTTTTTCCCTAAATCTTGTAAATGTAGTAACAACTGAAAGAAATGATGTCGCCTTTTCAAATCTTGGATGGCCAACACCCTGACCTGACTATGGGTTTGGGGTCAAAAGGTCAAAGGTCACAGTTCATTTGCACTATTACTCTATAAATTCAAGAAATCTCTGTCTGTCAGTGTGTGTGTCATGACCAAAGATCATTGGACCACCTATGATGTTCCTATGATGTCTGCATGATGTCCTATGATATTCCTATGTATAACAACTCCTTATGTATGAAATGTCCTATGATGTTCCTATGTATAACGGGCTCCTTATGTGTAGGCATGCCCGTGCATACCCGTGCATGCCTGTAGAAACCAAGTATAAGCAAATATTTCTTTCTGCATGCCGTAGAAAGCAGGTCAGCACTCGTTCAGTGATACCTGCCTTTGATCTTTGATGGTGTCATAGCGAGTCCTATGAACTTTGAAAATGTCATAGCGAGTCCTATGATCGTGAGTGATGCAGTCCAAGGACGAATAATTTTTTCACACATAAGGAGTCGTTATACATAGGAACATCATAGGACATTTCACACATAAGGAGTCGTTATACATAGGAACATCATAGGACATCATGCAGACATCATAGGAACATCATAGGTGGTCCTATGATCTTTGGTCGTGACACACACAGACAGAGATTTCTTGAATTTATAGAGTGATATATCCTTCCACATTTCTCTCCTTAACACCATACCTACTCAACACCTCCTCATCACCTCTGTTCCCTTCGCCTACAGCAGGGGTGTCAAACTCATTCCATGGAGGGCCAAGACCCTGCAGGTTTTACTTCCACCCAGTCTCTTCAGCAGGTGTTTTCACTGATTAGCAATCAGTAGGAAGAAATTCAGAGAAATCACCTGTTGAAGACACTGGGTGGAAGTAAAACCTGCAGGGTCTTGGCCCTCCATGGAATGAGTTTGACACCTGTGGCCTACAGTATGCCCATTAAACTGCTAAAATCACTACCCTCTCGCTCTAGAACACTCTCTACCACTTCACCCAACTTCTACTCCAGAATTCCTCTTTCTCTTCTACCTGACTTCCATCTTGCTTCCCTTCATCAGGTTTCATGTACACAGAACATATTTACTTTATTTCTTTTGATCAAATCAGCAAACTCTCTCCCTTTACAAGCCACAGTCTCCATATTTAAAGTTCCTACTGTCACATCCACACTTCTACCTTTCCTCCTCTCTCATTGCCTCCAAACGCACCTTCCTCATCTCCTCCTCCATCTTTGTCCAACAGTAGCACAATTTCCACCGGCACCCTGCTAATCAACAGCACCGGTGGCAGTTGTTGTCAACCTGGATGCCCCAAACAAACACACCATGGTCCTCATGTGGGCCTTCATCCAGGCGCTCTTCAAGATCAAGGTGTAGGTCAATGATGTCATTTCAACTTCCAGTGTTCCTATATACATGTATACTGTATATCGAGAGATGAAGGGTCTTCATGACCTCTGGGTAGGTTTATCAGGCCAGAATGGGGCACTCGGATGTTAGAGGTCTGGTTTGTTAAACTATAATGAAGTAACTGATTACACATGAAAAACAGGGATATGTTTTGGAAAGGAATTTCTGCATTTTTAAAGACCTATAAAAACTGGGGTGGCTGGATGGTGGACAAAAGAAGTACGGGATTTACATGACCTGTAGAAATAGGAACGATCTAATCTCAAGTCCAGTGTGTTATTGGGATTTATGGCAGGTAATGGGGATGCGCTGATATATCAGCTAGTATATTGGTAGAGGCCGATATTCACCTTGTTAACTGATATTGGCCTATTGGCAGATAAGATTAACTGGTGGCAGTGGCTGAAATATTTCAGTTCAATTAGTTTTTATAACGCATATTTCCTTGGCTCCCTGACATTAAAAATGGAATAGGTGAATACAAAAACAAAACAATCTGTATCAGTTCTCATGATCGGTCAAGTTATTTTTATAAACACTGGTGTCAGCATTGCCAAAAATTTAACAATCTCTGATCCCTAATAGGAAATGACTGTTGAAACATTTTGATTGTGGTTATTTCAAACTTTATAAAACAAATTTAATCTTGATTAAACACATAGTTCAATTTTATGATGGTATGATCAGTTGACAGTGTTTCCAATCCTTTAATGACTGCTTTTATAATAATACACAACAGTATGCTGCTGAAAAAGTGCTTTGGTTCACATCAAGGCCAGGTGTCAGATATGGCCAGTTAATGAATTCTGATCATAAATTTAATATGGCCCATGCTTCTTTTTAGTATACCTCTGGGGTGCTATGGAGGATTCTCCTTTACTCTCATATTGTCATTTTCTTTTTAAACCAGTACATCTGACTGTCAAAAAGGTTTACGAGATAATGAATATCATTTTCATGAAGGTTTTAAAATGAAGAATAAGAAATGTGGAAATATAAACGGGAAAATCCTCATTACTTATATAAAGATCCGAGCGCTGTGATCCTAATGTGTCTTGTCCAGAAGTGAAGATTTCTTGATATAAAACTGTTCAGCATTTGAAATTACTATTTTATACCCGCATTTACTATTTATTTACAGTCATCCTCTTTTCAACAAAGTATTATATTTTATTGTATTATCAAAAAAGCAACAGCAGCAACAATATGGGGAATATCTATGAGAAAATAAAAGTTATTAACCCACCACCTTCTGTAGCCTGTACTTCACATTCCCATAGGAAGTGAGTGGAAACGCCCTCAGCCAATCAGATGCGGGGATAACGCTCCGACAACAAACAAAAGATCGAGGCTAGCCGAGGTCTTGCTACTTTCTTGTTCGTCTCGGCTTTTGCTGGTAGTAACGCTGCCTTCAGCCCCGTCTTGTCCCTGGGTCTAGTGCGGTGGAAATTCTCCCTCTTGTATTTCCATTTGTGGCTTTGTTATTAGCTAATGTTAACCTGAGCCGTTGCAGCGATCGCTCTGCTTTAACTGGCTAAGTGTGTTAGCCAGGTTAGCTTCTCGGCTAACCAGGTCTAACTGGTTCTCTACGATCAGGGAAGCCAATTAGCTTAGCCTGTTAGCTAGCAAGCTTCGCTAACTCCTCTAAAAAAAAACTTGACACTGACGGACACAAGTGGTTCTGGCTTGTTGCTGACAAGCCGTAGTCAATAAAACTTGTGTCATAGCCATGTCTGGACAATCCTCGGGCTGCGGGTTTCTGATGTCGGTGGTTGTCCACGGAGACTCGGCTCTGAACGAGCAAGAAAAGGAGCTCAACCAGCGGCTCCGGCGGCTCTACCCGGCCGTTAACGAGAACGAGACCCCCCTTCCTCGCTCCTGGAGCCCAAAGGATAAGTTCAGCTACATCGGACTGTCTCAGAACAACCTCCGTGTCCATTATAAAGGTAATGACACAACGATACATTCACATTTGGTACTTTACCTATTGCTAACCTCAAAGTTAGCTTAGTTTGAAGGCGAACGATTCAAAGCCAGCTGCCGTTGGGGCTAAAAACAAAGTAGGCTAAGCTAGCTGTTTCACCAACAACAAGACAGAGGACATCTTGCAACCCGACCAGCTGGCGAGGTGTAGCCACAGCCAAAAATTGACCTACTAGCTCGTTAGCTTCTCTTGCTATCTTGTTAACCTGTTAGTCAGCTTCATAAACTAGCAGCACGGCGTTTTAACGGCTGACAGTTGGTCGAGAATTTGTTCGAAATGTACATTTTAAAGCACAGTACTTATATGGTAGAATCATCTCTAAAATCATTTTGTGCTAAGAAGGATGGTTGGAAAGGTTGAGAAACACTGAAATAACACTGATCAGCGTTAGCTAAGATGGACCAGGGCAAGTCAACCCTGTGGTAGGCTACTGCAGCAATAAAACTGTTGTTATTACACGGTATGCATATGTATTTAACACAACGATTGGGCCACTTGGAATGATTGTCAGGATTTCAAATTAGTAATACGGCAGATCGGTAGAGGGAGTTTGACTAATTGTTGCTTAGCAAAGCTATGAAAAGGTTGTTTTTTTGTACGGGCCTAGAAGAAAAGGCAGAAAAAAGGTGCAACATTGCTTCCTGGGTGTGTGCTACTGTTCTGGGTCTGTCTGGCCTTCTACACATACTGACATACACTCTTCCTTGTTGAAACTATAATGTTCTACCTTTGTGCAACAAATCACCCACATCATTGATGCTAGTCATTTATTAACTTTAGCATTGAAACTTTAACATAAGATAAAGTTTATTGTCATATGCACAGTAAGGAAACTGGTTTCCCCTGTACAATGAAAATTTTCCTTTGCTTTCTACCGTGAATGCCACATAATATAAAATATAAGTCAACAAATAAGATAAATGAAAAAAATACACAATATACACAGTCCATCCATCTTCTTCCGCTTAATCCTTTTTTTTGGGGGGGGGGGGGGTCCTGGAGCCTATCCCAGCATCTTTGGGCAAGAGGCAGGTACACCCTGGACAGATCGACAGTCCATCGCAGACAGTCCATCGCAGGGCCAACACAGAGAGACAGACAGCCATTCACTCTCACAGTCATACCTAAGGACAATTTAGAATCCCCAGTTTGATGCCAATTAACCTAACTTGCATGTTTTTGGCATGTGGGAGGAAACTGGAGAAATCCTGGAGTAAACCCACGCAGACATGGGGAGAACATGCAAACTCCACACAGATCACTGTTGGTCGGGGCTGGGATCGAACCTGGGATGTTGTGTGCTGCTGCAGATAGAAATCGAGCTGCAAATACTATATACATGGAGCTGCAATTACTATATACATTGTGCAAAGTAGTGCAACATCAGATTATGAACCAACATCTGGGACCAAGCCATAATTAATGTTATACAGTGGGGCAAAAAAGTATTGTCAGCCACCAATTGTGCAAGTTCTCCCACTTAAAAGATGAGCGAGGTCTCCAATTTTCATCATAGGTATACCTCAACTATGAGAGACAAAATGAGAAAAAAAAAATCCAGAAAATCACAATGAAGGATTTTTAATGAAGTAATTGGTAAATTCCTCGGTAAAATAAGTATTTGGTCAATAACAAAAGTTCATCTCAGTACTTTGTTATATACCCTTTGTTGGCAATGACAGAGGTCCAACATTTTCTGTAAGTCTTCACAAGGTTTTCACACACTGTTGCTGGTATTTTGGCCCATTCCTTCATGCAGATCTCCTCTAGAGCAGTGATGTTTTGGGGCTATCGCTGGGCAACACGGACTTTCAACTCCCTCCAAAGATTTTCTATGGGGTTGAGATCTGGAGACTGGCTAGGCCACTCCAGGACCTGGAAATACTTCTTACGAAGCCATTCCTTCATTGCCCGGGCGGTGTGTTTGGGATCATTGTTATGCTGAAAGACCCAGCCACGTTTCATCTTCAGTGCCCTTGCTGATGGAAGGAGGTTTTCACTCAAAATCTCACGATACATGGCCCCATTCATTCTTTCCTTTACACGCATCAGTCGTTCTGGTCCCTTTGAAGAAAAACAGCCCCAAAGCATGATGTTTCCACCCCCATGCTTCACAGTAGGTATGGTGTTCTTTCTCCTCCAAACACGACAAGTTGAGTTTTTACCAAAAAGTTCTATTTTGGTTTCATTTGACCATATGACATTCTCCCAATCCTCTTCTGGATCATCCAAATGCTCTCTACCAAACTTCAGACGGGCCTGGACATGTACTGGCTTAAGCAGGGGGACACGTCTGGCACTGCAGGATTTGAGTCTCTGGCGGCATAGTGTGTTACTGATGGTAGCCTTTGTTACTTTGGTCCCAGCTCTCTGCAGGTCATTCACTAGGTCCCCCCGTGTGGTTCTGGGATTTTTGCTCACCGTTCTCGTGATCATTTTGACCCTACAGGGTGAGATCTTGCGTGGAGCCCCAGATCGAGGGAGATTATCAGTGGTCTTGTATGTCTTCCATTTTCTAATAATTGCTCCCACAGTTGATTTCTTCACACCAAGCTGCTTACCTATTGCAGATTCAGTCTTCCCAGCCTGGTGCAGGTCTACAATTTTGTTTCTGGTGTCCTTTGACAGCTCTTTGGTCTTGGCCATAGTGGAGTTTGGAGTCTGACTGTTTGAGGTTGTGGACAGGTGTCTTTTATACTGATAACGAGTTCAAACAGGTGCCATTAATACAGGTCACAAGTGGAGGACAGAGGAGCCTCTTAAAGAAGAAGTTACATGTCTGTGAGAGCCAGAAATCTTGCTTGTTTGTAGGTGACCAAATACTTATTTTACCGAGGAATTTACCACTTAATTCATTAAAAATCCTTCAGTGTGATTTTCTGGATTTTTTTTTTTCTCATTTTGTCTCTCATAGTTGAGGTATACCTATGATGAAAATTGGAGACCTCTCTCATCTTTTAAGTGGGAGAACTTGCACAATTGGTGGCTGACTAAATACTTTTTTGCCCCACTCTTAAACAGACTATGATTAATCTATCTATTTATATCATGTATGATTAAATTATTTTTTTCTCTCTCTGTGGATTAAAATGACTACCTATGGCACTCCATTGCACAGTTTCCTCCTCTGCCCCTGGTGGTCAAGATTTTTTTTCAAGAAAATATTCAATTTAGATGTCAGAGACTTCCAAAGCTATAACTTGAAAGTGGCAAGAGATAATGGCTTACTGTCAATTAGAAAGATGTAGAATATGATCCAAAGTTTGAGATAGGAGTAAATTTACACATCTAATTTGCATAATGCCACAGAAGCCATATCAAATTACATAACTTTCTTTAACTTTTTTTTTTTAAAGCGGACTTTGGACATATTTACACAATATTTTTTTTGTCACCGTTTGTTGTTTTGGGCATTTTGGTATCTTATCTTTAAAGTATATGAACTAGAAGATCAGTTACAATGTAAACAAACAAAGAAATTCATCACTTCCCGCTGGACAGGTGGCACGCTTTGTCCATTTTCGTCCATCCTGGTCGTTATGTTGTCTTCTCTCGGTCATTTTCGCTTTCTCTCCCACATCCAGAAACCATTATGATTATTCCACCATAATTTCGCTTTTATTCTGCCGCAGTTTATCTCATATGACGACTGGGAACCGGCACGATTGTTCTGTCCAGTCACATGGTGCTGGGGGGTCGATGGCAGGTGCAAATCAACCAGCTTCACTAACCCTCTGTTATAAAAAAAATTAAGATATTTACCTTCATAATCTCTTTTTAGAATCATAGTTGGCAAATTTGGGGGCAAATGCCTCCTCCGTCTTGCGATCAATCAACATTTGTTTACAAACTCTTCTTCTCTAGTGTTCAGAAGTGGGGGGGGGGGGTTATATGGGGGCCATTGGTCCTCCAAGGCAGGAGCAGTAAGTTATACGTGTCTGCCACCTTGTGAGGTGGAATACTTAGTACAGCTGGGGGGGTTTATGACATCACATGACACCTCACATGACAGGCGCAGCACTGCGACATTAGACGTGGCTGCACGGTGGCGCAGTGGTTAGCACTGCGGCAGCACAGTTTACCCTTGGCCGGGGGATCGTGGGGTCGTGGGTTCGATCCCAGCCCCCGACCAACAGTGATCTGTGTGGAGTTTGCATGTTCTCCCCGTGTTGCGTGGGTTTACTCCGGGATTTCTCCGGTTTCCTCCCACATGCCAAAAACATGCATGTTAGGTTAATTGGCTGTTCTAAATTGTCCCTAGATATCTGTTTCCTATAGGCCCTTAGAATAGAGGGTTAGTATTAATGAAAGCGCTTTGAGTGGTCTTTGTGACTAGAAAGGCGCTATATAAGTGCAGGTTAGTTAGTTAGTTAGTTAGTGATGGTTCTTTTTATGCCCATAAATAGAAGGATGTCAAAGAGTTAAGAATAAGCCTGACAAAAAATTGTCACATTTTGTAAAGAGGCTCTATCATACAGTATATCATTATTCATTGTTTCCTTTGTTCCGCTGGCTTAAAGACCTTGGCGCGGTGACAACCTATTCTTCCGGGGGGAACACATGACACTATTGTAACTGGAATATGTTAATTTTGTAATTTTTTTTTTTTTTTTTTACAACACAACACAGCACTTTTTTTTTTTTTTTTTAAAACAGCACGTGGGGCTGAACTGTTATAAAATAGCAGTTACTGAAAAAATGAAAGCACCAAGATGCTGATACCTCGGTGCCTGTGACATGGTAGCATGAAGGGCTGTAAAAAAGTCACACTGCCACTTCTAGTGGGATACACAATACATACTGTATCGTGATATGTATTTTGTGCA
This sequence comes from Pholidichthys leucotaenia, assembly GCA_020510985.1. Lineage (NCBI taxonomy): Eukaryota > Metazoa > Chordata > Actinopteri > Cichliformes > Pholidichthyidae > Pholidichthys > Pholidichthys leucotaenia. The sequence continues at coordinate 171,775,192 of CM035846.1, forward strand.
CTGAATGTCCTGTAAAATTTTGTTTTACTTACATTTTTATTAGAAATTTATATACACACTACTCACAAAAAGTTAGGGATATTCGGCTTTTGGGTGAAATTTCAGGATGCACCTAAAATGCACTATTACCTTTACAGGTGAACTTAATTTGACCTCCTCTAACTTTTTGAATGCACATGTCACTGTTCAGTGTTTCAGTACTTTTTGCATAACTTGCTCTTTTCTAACAAGGTGCTTTATGGCAATATTCACAGCAGGTGTTTGATTTATGAATCGACAAATACATTTTCTGGTTCAATTAGAATTGGCATTTAAACAGTCCTCTTCATCATACTGTTGACATTTTGACATCATGAGACCAAGACAATACCTAACAATTAACCAACATTACCTCACCATTGCAAGGCTTCAAACAGGATGTTCTCAGAGGGAAGTGGTCACTGAGCCTAGAGTGTCACAGTGTCCTCAGCAGGCTGCAACAGAGATACAGAGAGACTATAAGAGTCACAGAAAGGCATAGAAGTGGACGTCCTTTGGCCACATCCCATGCTGATGACTGATTCATTGTGAACAGTGCCCTGTGGAACCGAATGATTGCTACTCAACTCCAGGCACATTTAAGGGAGGTGATAGGCACCCAAGTGTCACGTCAGACCATTCAGAGCCATTTACATCAGTGTGGTCTGTGTGCTAGACAACCTGCAAGGGTACCTGACCACACCACCAGGCACAGGCATCATTTGCATGGGCCAGGGAGCATTTACACTGGACAAGGGACCAGTGGGCCTCAGTGCTGTTCTCTGATGAAAGTTGATTCATGTTGAGCAGAAATGATGGCCGCCAACAAGGTTGGAGACGTCAAGGAGAGCGCTATGCATCAGCCACTCTTGTCACCACATGAGCCTTTGGTGGGAGTAGTGTTACAGTCAAGGGCAGGTGTGTGTAGTCAATACAGAACTGCCCTACACTTTATGAATGGTACAGTGACAAGTCAGTACTACCTGAATAACATCATTAATCCAGTCATTGTGCCCCTTAATGAACAACACAGATCTAATTTCATCTTCATGGACGACGATGCTCCAACTTATCGAGGTTGCGTCATTAGGGAATGGCTGCTGGGGGCTGGGGTACCTCAAATGGAGTGGTCTGTGCTTTCTCCATACCTGAGTCGCAAAGAAAACCTGTGGGATCAGCTGAGTCGCCATGTAGAGGCTTGTAACCTTGCACCCCACAACCTCAATGACCGGAGGGCCGCCCTTCAAGAAGAGTGGAGTGCCACGCCTCAGCAGACAATAAATCGACTTTTCAACAGCATGAGACATCATTGTCAAGCTGTAATTGATACTCAAGGGCACATGACAAGTTATTGAGACATTGACATTTTTTGTGGTATACCCACCACTGTTGTTGGCTTTTGTTTCAATAAATTGTTTGAGAAGAGAAAATCACCATTGTATGCTTCTAGTCAGTCCTCTGGTAGTGCTGGGTGTTAACTTTCCTTTCCCCATTTTATTATGCTGAGCACCAAGGTAGAAGGTGGAAAGTGCCTTTTTTTATGTGGTCTTTGGTATGACCCGGCCAGGATTTGAACCCACGACCTCCCAGTTGTGGGGTGGATGCTCTACCAACAAGGCCACCACTCCGGTTAATATCACTGTAGCATAAACTTTTGACATTTTCCATAAATTTCACCCAAAAGCCAAATATCCCTAACTTTTTGTGAGTAGTGTGTATTCATTTCACTTATGAAAAAGCTAAATAATAAAATGAAAACTTATGTCAGAGAAAATTCTTCACATGTAACTGATCAAAGTGTCTTTTTTTTTTTTTTTTCTTTGCTTAACAGAACTCACATTATCAAGTAATCAAGTGTACCCACATTGGCAGCAATGTTTGTTTACCACGCATAGTTAGTACTTGGCGGTCTATGACAGAAGTATAATTTTTCGCTTTTTTTTTAAAATGTGCCTACATTCCATCAGTTATTTGGTGAGCTACTCGCTTTTATTTTGAAGGGTTGCAAGACTGGATAGGAACTCTTATTTTGAAAGGTCCAGCAAAAGCTGGAATCCTGCAGCACCTGGACTCCTCGGGAACCTACGCCAGGATCCTGTTTGTGGACTTCAGCTCCGCATTCAACACCATCCGCCCCGCTCTGCTCCGGGACAAGCTGTCCCTGCTCAACGTGCCTGACTCCCTCTGCAGGTGGATCACCGACTTCCTGACGGACCGGAGGCAGCATGTGCGGCTGGGAAAGACTGTCTCAGACTCTGTTAGCATCAGCACCGGATCACCCCAGGGCTGTGTACTTTCCCCCCTACTCTTCTCCCTTTATACCAACTCCTGCACCTCCAGCCACCAGTCTGTCAAGCTGATCAAGTTTGCGGACGACACCACCCTCATCGGGCTCATCTCCAACGGCGACGAGTCCGCCTACAGGAGAGAGGTGGCCCAGCTGGCGTCCTGGTGCAACAACAACAACCTGCAGCTGAACGCTCTGAAGACAGTGGAGATGATTGTGGACTTCAGGAAAGTCACAACCCCTCTGCCCCACCCCCCTCACCCTCACAGCCTCTCCCATCACCACTGCTGATTCCTTCCGCTTCCTAGGCACCACCATCACCAGGGACCTCAAGTGGGAGCCGACCATCAGCTCCCTCATCAAAAAGGCCCAGCAGAGGATGTTCTTCCTGCGGCAGCTGAGGAAGCTCAAGCTACCCACCAAGATGTTAGTGCAGTTCTACACAGCCATCATCGAGTCCATCCTCACCACCTCCATAACCGTGTGGTACGCAGGAGCCACTGCCAGGGACAGACTAAGGCCGCAGCACGTCATGCGCACTGCTGAGAAGGTGATTGGCTGCAAGCTCCCATCTCTCCAGGATCTGTACATCTCCAGGACCCGGAGGCGTGCTGGCCGGATCATAGCCGATCCTTCACACCCTGGTCACATACTGTTTGCCCCTCTCCCCTCAGGTAGAAGACTTCGGTCCATTCAGACTAAAACCTCCCATCACATGAACAGCTTCTTCCCCTCTGCCATCAGACTGCTGAACACTAAGTGACTTATTGACTCTCGTGCACTATGTACAGCAGCTCAACCAGACTCATGTCAATCATCACTGTTTTCTTCTTGCATTACCGACTGCACTATATGGTTCTCCACATTATCTGCTGCTCGCTAATATATTTAAACTGCTGACTAGTATTACTCATTCTTATTCTACACTTTATTGCATGTATAGTTTATTTCTTTTATTTTATCATGTTTAATGTTGCAGCATTGCACCGAGACAAATTCCTAGTTTGTGTACTACATGGACAATGGCAATAAATCTGATTCTGAAAAGCTATCGGTACTCAAATACTTGGCAAGAAGTTTCATGAAGTGGTCAGTCAGAAGGCAACTCATACCGGCTCGGACGTCGCCTGGGTTAACAAGGTCAGGAGTTTCTGGCAGCGGAAGGCAAAGGACAGAGCTGCGTAGAGGAATCTGATCAGACCTAAATGAAACAGTCATTGTTGCCCCCAACAGACTGCTGTGATGATGATGATTTGCTAAGGTTGTTCACGTAGTGAACAGAATTCAGACTTGAAATGTTTATCTCTCCCCCTTTCCTGTGCTTAAGGTGAGCCTACGTTTAATCTGTTATCTTCCTTTTCATCTCTGTTCGCTCACTGCAGTTTAGATTTCTCTGTGAGCATGCGGGGGTGGGGGGCAGCCGCGGTGAGCTAGAGCGATTCGGCTTTCAGACGTCAGTGGCCAAGCTGCAGACAAACCTGTCTCACAGCAGCAGCTCATTTTAACAAAATAAATATTCAAGTATCTGTGCGATAATGGTTTATGTATCGCGGGCGGCCAAATACAACAAATATATTCGGTATATTGCCCTGCTCTAAGACTGTGACAGGAAGTCATCCGTGTGTTGTAAAAAAGTCGCACTACCACCTCTAGTGGCCTGGCATAGTTTTTACAGTACCTTTTTTCTCGTCTCCATTGACGGTAACAGGGAATTAAAATTTGTGTTTATTTTGAAAACAAAGCCTTATCTGGAAATTCTGGCAAATTAAAAGTCGAGAAAATATGACGATACAATGATACAAGCCTTTAGTTGCACTTAATTTTGACCAGGCGAGCTGAAACAGACAGGCAGACAAACTGATACAGCCACAGATGCATTGAGTGATTACTGTAAAAACACATATTCAGCAACTACACCATTTATTCATCACATTGTTTTCATACTGGTTTTGCAAAGGAAAGACAAGGTTTTCAGTTCATCACTGAAAACTACAAGTCCCAACATTCCTCACCTGTAAATGGTCACAGTGAACTGCTAATGCACCCGGAAACTGTCGCCAGAGGGAAGTACTGAGCAGTCCACCAATACTGGGTGAACAAATGTCTGTCTTTTTGCCCATCTATTTTCTTAATCTGCCACTAAACAGCAAAAGCTCCTGTTCGTCTTGATTATGCCTCCGTGAAACAGAGGAGGCATACGGTAATCAGTTAATGCATCTGTGTGTGGATGTGTGTATCTGTCCATCTGTCCGCCTCTCTGTTTCAGATTGCCCGGTCAAAATTAAGTGGAACTAAAGGCTTGTATCATTGTATCACCATATTTTCTCTACTTTTAATTGGCCAGAATTTCGAGATAAGGCTTTGTTTTAAAAATAAACACAAATTTAACTCTCCTTTAATGTCAATGAAGCTGGGGGAAAAGGTATTTTAATAACTATGCCTAGCCCCTAGAGGTGGCAATGTGACTTTTTTTGCAGCACAACACTTTTTTTAACAGCACGTGGAGCTGAGCTGTTACAAAATAGCGGTTACTGAAAAAACATGTATTCAGCAACTACGCCATTTATTTTGCCTCGGTGAAACTGAGAGGCATACAGTAGTCATTTAGTGCGTCTGTGTATGGATGTGTGTGTATCGGTCTGTCCGCCTCTCTGTTTCAGCTCACCCGGTCAAAATTAAGTAGAACTAAAGGCTTATATCATTGTATTGTCTTATTTTCTTAACCTTAAATTTGCCAAGATTGCGAGACAAGTCTTTGTTTTAAAACGATTTAACTCACCATTTCTACCTATTTCCACCAAACTCACCATTTCACCATAACTCACCATTTCTACCAAATCTACCTACGGGTACAAATAAAGTAACCTGAACCATTTCTGTCAATGCAGCTGCGAAAAAAGGTATTGTAATAACTATGCCCAGGCCATTAGAGACGGCAGTGCGACTTTTTTTTTAAAGCACATGATGGACCACTTCCGTGATGTCACTAGGTTGGTTAATAAGGTCAGTGCTCAGAGGACTGCATTAGCTGCTGTGGAGAATTACACCGAAACTAAAAACATATGTAAGGGCAGTCATTATTATATTACCCAGACTGTAGTGGTATATTTTACGTGGTCAAAATAAGAAGAGCTCGCTGCTTTATTTTATGACCTCTTCAACAGCTGGCTGTCTGTATTGAAATGACGGAGCTGCCGTTAGCCACGATGCTAATGTGTGCAGCAATCTTTTATATTAACAATGAGACAGGGTTTTTTTGAGTCAGAGGGACTAATGGTTCATCAGATAAAAAGGTCTCAAGTCTGATCCGACTATTCTGATTTTTTTTTTATTTTTTTTTTCTCTGATAAAGTCTGGTGTCCACAGATCACTGCACAGACTGTTAGCATAGAGGTAATGAGTGCTAACATCAGTTCAACTCTTCAACTAAACTCTTTTTAGGCTGAGCAGAAAGTACCTCCTCAGTGGCGATTTAAGCAGAATAGATCACCACTGTTTTCTATTCTTTTTAAACATAATAATTAGCTCATGTATGTGCAACAACTCATCAGTTAATAAACGGCTTTCTCACCTTTCATGAGGACCGCTAATGTCACTGCAGTCTTTAAGATAAAAAAAAAATGCTTTTTTTCTCCCTCTGGTAAAAAACTGATCATTTTAACAGGAACTTGGATTTTACTTTCATCCAGATAAATGAATTAATTTAGGAAATACTTTAACTAAGTCCAGTTTACCAAGAACACAAATCAATTATTTTATTGATATCTACAATTCAAAGGCTAGTACATAAAAATTACAGGACTAAATGTGATCATCCATCCATCCATCCATCCATCTTCTACCGCTTTTCTGGAGGTCCGGGTCGCGGAGGCAGCAGTTCAAGCAGAGAAGCCCAGATGTCCCTCTCCCCAGCCACCTGCTCCAGCTCTTCAGAGGGGATACCAAGGCGTTCCCAAACCAGCTGGGAGACATAGTCTCTCCACCGAGTCCTGGGTCTGCCCCAGGGTCTCCTCCCAGTGGGACGTACCTGAAACACCTCAAGTGGGAGGCGTCCAGGAGGCATCCTAATCAGATGCCCATACCACCTCAACTGACTCCTTTCAATGTGGAGGAGCAGCGGTTCTACTCTGAGCCTCTCCCGGATGACTGAGCTCCTCACCTTATCTCTGAGGGTGAGTCCAGCAATCCTACGGAGAAAGCTCATTTCAGCCGCTTGTATCCGCGATCTCGTTCTTTCGGTCATTACCCAAAGCTCGTGACCATAGGTGAGAGTAGGAACGTAGATTGACTGGTAAATCGACAGCTTTGCCTTGGAACTAAGCTCCCTCTTCACCACAACAGACCGGTACAACGTCCGCATCACTGCAGATGCTGCTCCAATCCGTCTGTCGATCTCTCGCTCCATTTTCCCCTCACTCGTGAACAAGACCCCAAGATACTTAAACTCCTCCACTTGGGGCAGGAGCCTGTCCCCAACCCGGAGAGGACAATCCACCTTTTTCCGGCTGAGGACCATGGACTCGGACTTGGAGGTGCTGATTCTCATCCCAGCCGCTTCACACTCAGCGGCAAACCATCCCAGCAAAAGCTGTAGGTCATTGCTGGATGAAGCCAACAGGACAACATCATCTAACTACTAACTAACTAACCTGCACTTATATAGCGCTTTTCTAGTCACAAAGACCACTCAAAGCGCTTTCATTAATACTAACCCTCTATTCTAAGGGCCTATAGGAAACAGATATCTAGGGACAATTTAGAACAGCCAATTAACCTAACATGCATGTCTTTGGCATGTGGGAGGAAACCGGAGAAATCCCGGAGTAAACCCACGCAACACGAGGAGAACATGCAAACTCCACACAGATCACTGTTGGTCGGGGGCTGGGATCGAACCCACGATCCCACAATCCCCCGGCCAAGGGTAAACTGTGCTGCCGCAGTTCTAACCACTGCGCCACCGTGCAGCCCATCTGCAAACAACAGAGATGAGATCCTGTGGTCACCAAGCATGACACCCTCCATTCCCTGGCTGTGCCTAGAAATCCTGTCCATAAAAATTATGAACAGGATCGGTGACAAAGGGCAGCCCTGGCGGAGTCCAACTCTCACTGGGAATGACTCCGACCGAGTGTTGGCAATACGAACCAAACTCTCACAGCGGTCGTACAGAGACCGAATAGCTTGTAACAACAAGCCCAATACCCCATACTCCCGAAGCACCCCCCACAAAAATCCACGAGGGACGCGGTCAAATGCCTTCTCCAAGTCCACAAAACACATGTAAACTGGTTGGGCAAACTCCCACGAACCCTCGCGAATTCTCGAGAGGGTAAAGAGCTGGTCCGATGTGCCACGGCCAGGACGAAAACCACATTGCTCCTCCTGAATCCGAGGTTCGACCAACGGCCGGACTCTCCTCTCCAGTACCTTGGCATAGACCTTCCCAGGGAGGCTGAGGAGTGTGATCCCTCTAAAGTTGGAGCACACCCTCCGGTCCCCTTTTTTGAAGAGAGGAACCACCACCCCGGTTTGCCATGCCAAAGGCACTGCCCCCGACCTCCACGCAATGTTGCAGAGGCGTGTCAACCATGACAACCCAACAACATCCAGGGCCTTGAGGTACTCAGGGCGAATCTCGTCCACCCCCGGGGTCCGGCCACCAAGGAGATTTTTAACCACCTTGGCGACCTCAGCCCCTGTGATAGGCGAGTCATCCCCCTCGCCCCCAAACCCTGCTTCCTCTGTGGAAGGCGTATCAGTGGGATTGAGGAGATCCTCGAAGTATTCCTTCCACCGCCCGACGATATCCCCAGTTGAAGTCAACAGTGTCCCATCCGCACCATACACAGTGTGGACGGGGAGCTGCTCATGGATCCTCATGGATCGTCACCTTATCGGGGTGGGGGGGTTTGCGTGCCCCAGTGATCCCAGGAGCTATGTTGTCCGGGGGCAGTTTGCCTCTGATAGGGTCTCCCAAGACAAACTGGTCCTGGGTGAAGGGCCAGACTAAGAACGATCCAACAGACTCTCATGATAAATTGTATATCAAGGATTCAGTGTACCCCGCCCGGTATGGGGTTATCGGGGCCCCACCCTGGAGCCAGGCCTGGGGGAGGGGCTCGAAGGCTAGCGTCTGGTGGCCGGGTTTCCACCCATGGGACCCGGCCGGGCTCAGCCCGAAGGAGTTACATGGGTCCGCCCTCCAGTGGGTTCACCACCTGCAGGAGGGATCATGGGGGTCCGGTGCTATGTGGATTAGGTGGCGGTCAAAGGCGGAGACCTTGGCGGACTGATCCCAAGCTTTCTAAATGTGATAATGGGAAGCTTAAAATATTTCAAAGTGAAAATTTGTGTAAAATATACAACAAATTTTAAAAAATTGAAGAAGCGAGTGAGCGAAAATAATTAAAACCCATTATATTTATCTTACAGGGAAAAAAAAAATGTCCATTACTATTTGAATGACCACAGTTTGTTTAGCTTCAGTCATCAATTCAAACATAATAGACTGCAATAGATTTTGGGAAAAAGGACTTCCTGTAAGGTTTTATTAGTTATTTCTAGCACAACACTCCTCCTCAGGCTGCTTGTAAATAAGAGGCTCTAATCATGAGTAAACAGTTTAAAAACCCTTTGAGTTTGTGTCTCAGTCTGGCAAAAAATCCACTTATGGCTTTGTGTTATCAAAATACACTAATTTAACACACCTTTACTGTCACTGCAGCTGGGAAAAAAGGTATTGCAATAACTATGCCAGGCCAGTAGAGGTAGCAGTACGCCTATTTTTAAAGCCCCCCCTCCCCCATGCCACAGGCACCGAGGCATCAGCACCTTGGTGCTTTCATTCATCACATCTATTGTTTTCACACTGGGTTTGCGGTTTAGTTTTGCAGAGGAAGGACAAGATAAAGCTCGCTAAAAACTCCAAGTCCCAATATTCCTCGCCCACAAATGGTTGCAATGAACTGCGCATGCGCCCGGAAACTCCTGCCACAGGGAAGTACTGAGCAGTCTGCCGACACTGGTGCTGTGTTCACTCGTTCCCCATATAGTGTACTATGTAGTAAATCAGCCATTTTGTAGTGCTGTTCGAAATCTTAACTGAAAAATTCATTCACTGTATACAGTGGTGTGAAAAAGTGTTTGCCCCCTTCCTGATTTTGCTTTTTTTTTGTATGTTTGTCACACTTAAATGTTTCAGATCATCAAATAACTTTAAATAATATATTAAATAAATTTAAATATTATTAAGATAACACAACTAAACACAAAATGCAGATTTTAAATGAAGGTGTTTATTATTAAGGGTTAAAAAAAAATCCAAACCTACATGGCCCTGTGTGGAAAAAGTGACCCCCTTTCCCCCGTTAAAACATAAATTAACTGTGGTTTATCACATCTTTGGAAAGTTGCGTTCAATTTCTTTAGCCACACCCAGGCCTGATTACTGCCACGCCTGTTCTCAATCAAGAAATCACTTAAATGGGACCTGCCTGACAAAGTGAAGTAGACCAAAATATCCTCAAAAGCTGGACATCATGCTGCGATCCAAAGAAATTCAGGAACAAATGAGAAACAAAGTAACTGAGATCTATCAGTCTGGAAAAGGTTATAGAGCCATTTTAAAGCTTTGGGACTCCAGCGAACCACAGTGAGAGCCATTATCCATAAATGGCAAAAACATGGAACAGTGGTGAACCTTCCCAGGAGTGGCCCGACTGACCAAAATTGCCTCAAGAGCGCAGAGACGACTGATGATGACTCATCCAAGAGGTCAGAAAAGACCCCACAACAACATCCAAAGAACTGCAGGCCTCACCGGTCTCCGTTAAGGTCAGTAGCCATGTTTACATGGACACAAGTAACCGGATTAAAAGCCTGATTGGAATAAAAATGCTTCATGTAAACATGCCAATCTGAATATTCTGACCCGATCACACTCATTCAGATCAAAATAAGATAAGATAAGCCTTTATTAGTCCCACAATGGGGGAAATTCCAGGATTGCAACAGCACAGGGATAGCAACACTCCGAGCAACAATCAGAAGGTAAGAAAAAAACAAGAGCAGCTAGTATACATATGTACATATTACTATATATATACTGTATATAATGTATAGACACACAGTGCCTTCCAAAATTTCCTTCCGATTGAGACGGGTATGCCAATTGTTAATCCGATTGGTGCGCATATAAACACTTATTCTGAAATTTGGGTAGAAAATATGTTTACTGCGTATGTCTGTACGTCAGCCACAAGTCTATGTGACATATTTCTGCCTTTACAGCAGCTAGCGGAAGACATGGCGGGCGTAAAACAAATCTGGTTTGTATCATCCTGCTGTCTCCCTCTGTTTGTCATATGCAGAAGTATGTACTGCTGGGCTTGTAGCTTCATTACGGAGACCAGCAGAAGCAAAAGTACAGTCTGAATAACACAATACAGGTCCATTTCAAAAAGAGAGACACAAAGCGGGGTTTGTTTACATCGGAAGTTGCTTCTTCTTCTACTATTTCCGGAATGTTTGGTAATTGTGCTCATATCAAAATGATTTAGTCCGTTCAAACGTGTGATACATGGAAACACACATCTTAATCAGATCATTTTTTTCAGGATCCATGTTAACAGTTAAGTTCTGATCTGAATTGTAATCAGATTGAAGAAATTTTGCCCATGTAATCATGGCTACTGTTCATTACTCCACCATAAGAAAGAGACTGGGCAAAAATGGCCTGCATGGCAGAATTCCAAAACAAAAATCACTGCTGAGCAAAAAGAACATAAAGGCTCATCTCAGTTTTGCCGGAAAACATCTTGATGATCCCCAAGACTTTGGGGACAATACTCTGTGTACTGATGAGACAAAAGTTGAACTTTTTGGAAGGTGTGTGTCCCATTACATCCGGTGTAAAAAAGTAACACAGCATTTCAGAAAAGGAACATCATACCAACAGTAAAATATGGTGGTAGTGTGATGGTCTGGGGCTGTTTTGCTGCTTCAGGACCTGGAAGACTTGCTGTGTTAAATGGAACCATGAATTCTGCTGTCTACCAAAAAATCCTGAAAGAGAATATCTGGCCAGCTGTTCGTGACCTCAAGCTGAAGCACACTTGGGTTCTGCAGCAGGACAATGATCCAAAACACACCAGCAAGTCCACCTCTGAATGGCTTCAGAAAAACAAAATGAAGACTTTGGAGTGGCCTAATCAAAGCCCTGATCTGAATCTGATTGAGATGCTGTGGCATGACCTTAAAAAGGCGGTTCATGCTCTAAAACCCTTCAGTGTGGGTGAATTACAACAATTCCGCAAAGATGAGTGGGCCAAAATTCCTCCACAGCACTGTAAAAGACTCGTTGCCAGTTATTGCAAATGCTTGATTGCAGTTGTTGCTGCTGAGGGTGGCCCAACCAGTTATTAGGTTTAGGGGGAAATCACTTTTTCACACAGGGCCATGTAGGTTTGGATTTTTTCCCCTTAATAATGAACACCTTCATTTACAAACTACATTTTGTGTTTGTGTTATCTTTGTCTAATATTTAAATTTTTTTTGACGATCTGAAACATTTAAGTGTGACAAACATACAAAAAAATGAGAAATCAGGAAGGGGGTAAAGTCTTTTTCACACCACTGTAGTGCCAGTGTTTCCTCTGGCTTAACTCTTTAGCTGCCCCAGGCGCCAAATGGTGACAGGAATGGTTAAGGGGTAAACGTAACCCCTAGTGGTCAAGAGTGGTAAATATTTTTTGTCAATAAAATAGTTCAGATTTCCAAGGCTATAACTTGAAAGCTGCAAGAGGTAATGGCTTACTGTCAATTAGAAAGATGGAGAATATGATCCGAATTTTCAGATAGGAATAATACGCATGTAATTTGCATAATGTCGTGGCGGCTATATAAATTACATAACTCAGTCAAAAGTGGACTTTGGACACATTTACACAAAGAATGGTTTGGGTTTTTTGACACCGTTTTGTCTACAGGGGTATGTTTTGAGCTTAATCTTCAAAGTATATGAACCAGAAAATCAAAAAAATGTAAAAAAAACAAAACAAAAAAACCCCAACACATTTTTCTCTTACCTGTTGCCCGGGGGGGCTCGCTCGCCCACATAGCTGGTCCGTTTTTGTCCATCGTGGTCGATATTTTGCGTTTGCTCGGTCATTAACGCTCTCTACCACATCTACAAACTCTTATGATTATCCCACATGAATTTCGTTTGTATTACATACCTGCCAGCTACTCCGGTTTTGCTGTAATGGTTACGGTTTTCAAGACCCCATTCCAGGTTACGGCTTTATTAATCAAAATTACGGTTTTTCACTAAAAATTCAAACATTTTAAATCGTAAAAAAAACACGAAAGCAATTCCAAACACGAGATCGCTAGGAATCGTATCTAAATTTACCTGAAGCGTTTGCTAAGCTAACGCTATCGCTATAGCTAACGCCATAGCTAGTCGTAGCACCTAACACCGATACAAAGAAGCGACTCCGTCCCCGGTGATTGGGGCTCGCCAGAGGAACCAACCGAGGCAACAGTTGGACGGGAGCCGGATCAGAGCTCAACTACAGCGGCGGTGGGCGGCGGGACTCGGTGGAGGAGCTGCCGTGCCCCAGCTGGACAGGAGCTCAATTGCAGCGGCGGTAAGCAACGGGACTAGCAGCGGAGGGGGCTAGCTGAGGCCCAGCTGGATTCGAGGTCGGTCGGATCGGATACCGGCGACACCAGCAGAGATTGTTTTACTATCAACAGGTCAGTAAAAATGCCACCAAAGAAGGAGGAAATGGAAGAGATCAAAAAATCTCTGAACTAAGTTCAGAGATTTTATCTTCTTGGAACATAAGTCAATATTATACAGTAATAAGTGGCATTCAGCTGTTTGTTTTATGTCATTTAAGCACAGTTCTGGTACTTAAAAATCATAAAAACCCAGGAGCTTCGGGGGGCTTCAACAATCTTGTTGAAGAAATATGAGGTTGTTAGCCACATTTTAACTTGATTTAATGCTAATATTTGTTTGACACTGCGGCCCCTGGACCCCGGCTAGCTACTAGGCTTTTCAGGTTTGAAAGTTGAAGAAATATGAGGTTGTTAGCTACATTCTAACTTGATTTACTGCTAAAATTTGTTTGGCGTCGGGGGGGCTTCGCCCCCCTGAACCCCACACCGGGACTTTGTCCTGGACCTACTGGGGCCTGCGGCCCCTGGACCCCAGCTTGCTACTAGGCTTTTCAGGTTTGAAAGTTGAAGAAATATGAGGTTGTTAGCTACATTTAACTAGATTTAATGCTAATATTTGTTTGGCAAATATTAGCATTATTATTATTAGCATTAGCATTATTAGCATTAGCATTAGCATTAGGGGTGCGGCCCCTGGACCCCGGCTAGCTACTAGGCTTTTCGGGTTTGAAAAGTTGGCAGGTATGGTATTACATGGCTATTTTTCCTGTTTGATGCATTTTTCCAGTCAGAATCCATGATGACATGGGCGCCGTCATCTTGGTGCTGGTAGCTCAGTTTTTCGCCCATCGCGGTTGTAGTTTTGCGTTTGGTTGGTCATTTACACCCTCTACCACATCTACAAACTCTTATGATTATCCCACGTGATTGTATTACGCGGCTATTTTTACTGTGCGATGCGTTTTCAGTCAGAATCACCGTCACCATGACCGATCATGGCGGTGACCACATTGGTGCTGTGAGCTCAAAACAGAAAAAGGAATAATAATAATGAAGATTTCTTCTTCTTTGCTGTATTCCATGTCAGCCATGATTCCTCTGGCGCGTGTCTGGCACCTTCTGAACTATCAGATCAATCCAGATCAGTACAAATTCTGTGTAGCCGGGGGACGTCAATAAGTTGACAGGTGCAGTTGCTGCGCTGTGCCACTGGGGGCGTGCGACCCGTCCATTTAATGTGGACAATTAGAGGGTTAAAGACTTTGGCGCGGTGGCAACATATTTTTCTGGGGGGACGGGCAGTAAACACTTGACACGATTGTAACCGGAATATTTTAATTTTACACAATTTCTTTTTTTTTTTTAAATTTTGCACAGTAACATTGCATAATGGAACTTACCATTTGAAGTATTGTACAACCAATGCTTGAATGTTGGAATATTGGGCCAGTTAGGGTCCCATCCAAACATCCTGTGTTTGGACTTTTTACTGGTGTCATCCTTCTCTCCTCCCTCTGCTCTTTCTGAGCCCTGTCTAATTCTGGTTCTCTCTCTGTCCGTGGTGGTATACAAACAGGTTAGAAAATACAAGTGTCCCGTTTTGTCCTGCAAGATTTTTCGTCATGGTTTACATAAATGATGAAAATACGTGTATTTTTTGTATTTTTATTCTAGTGTTTCTTTTTTCCATTGAGAGAGTAGGAAAGGGAAGGGAAAGACATTCATAATAGTAATTTACACATGCATACTTAAATTATATGATCAGAGGTTGGTATAGTAGCCAGAAATTCTACTCGCGTAAAAGCAGTGTTATGAAATTAATAATTATAAGTACACAAGCAAAAATTTCTAGTCGAGTTAAGGGTACAAAGAGCACCCACTTAAAACCTTGAGTAATGACTTCAGTCTGGAAGGTTTAAGGTTTTTCTCCAAAATTCATAACAATTTTCTTTTAGTTTTTGACTTTTCTCTGTAAATTTATCTGAACTTGAAACCATTTTCCAATTTCCTCTTGTAAAATTGACTTTTACATTTGAGACTTTATTATAAATTTGCAGATTATTTTATGGCTAATTTTTGTCTGTTTTTTTTTTTTTTTTTAAAAACCCAACTTTTTTTCTTTTTTTTTAAAAATAAATTTGAAACAGATTGTGGTAAAAATTTGACTTTTTTTTTCCTTATACAATTTACACTTTTGACCATAATTTTGGAAAGCCAGAACAGAATAATTTAACTCAGATTTCAAAGACAACATATTAATCAAATTATATTTAATGAAATAAATTAACTTAAAATACCAAAGGTGAAGTTATTTTTGTTATAATATTTTTATATATTTATAGTTTTTTTTTTTTTTTTTTTTTTTTTTTAGAATTCTCCTCACCAACCAGACAGCAGGAAAAATCTCCCTATTTTGAAATCCAAATGTTGGCACGTTTAGTTTGTCTGAAGGGTCTTGACGGATTAAAGTTATTGACTTCGTGAATTTCGGTTATCTTAACTTGCCACATACATAATAATGAACATAAATTAGTTAATATTGTAGTAGCTGGTGAAGTAAATCTTCAGCAATTCATCAGTCACTCTTGCCTTTCCCTACATATTAAGCCTAACTTCAGCTGTTTGCTAAGCGGCTCTTCATTATTGTTCCCATTCGTCGTCGGCCTCTGTTGGTCTATGATGACCATGGAAGAGAATCCTAAACGTCTACTCTGCTGGAACAGCACCGCCTGTGGCTGAACAGGCCGATGTGCGAATGGCAGTCCCTGTCACACAGGTCGCACTTGTGGGTGGTCTCCGTGCTGCTGGGTCTGTTCCCATTACCAGTGGGTTAAAACCACAACAAATGCCTCCGCTGCTTACATACCTCTTGTGTTTTTTGTTTTTTTTTCTGCATTTAAAGTACTTTAATAAGCTCATGCTTCTCTCGGACAGTGATGCTGGTGAGACACTCTGCCTGCCGACTGGAACACGCGAGCGACGCGCTTCCGAACTCTGTGTGGATGATGGTCACACGCGTTGTTCGTGTGTGTGCTTGCGGAGCATCATTCCTTCATATTTTTTCTTAAATTTATATTTTCTGGGCGTGGTGGCGTAGTTTCAAGGGTGGTGGCCCGCCACACGGAAATATTACCAGAGGAAACCCTGGATCCAATATTGCGTATCTGTGAGGGGCAAAAGTTTGTGAACCTTTGATTTCAGTATCTGGTGTGACCCCTTTTGCAGCATTAACTGTAACTAAAGGTTTCCGGCAACTGTTGATCAGTCCTGCACATTAGCTTGGAGGAATTTTAGCCCAGTCCTCCATACAGAACAGCTTCAACACTGGGATGTTGATGGGTTTGCTCGCATGCACTGCTCGCTTCAGGTCTTTCTACAACATCTCAGTTGGATTAAAGTCAGGACTTTGACTTGGCCATTCCAAAACATTAACTTTACTCTTCTTTAACCATTCTTTGGTAGAACAACTTCTGTACTGAGGATTGTTGTCTTGCCGCATGACCCACTTTCTCTTGTCCTGACATTTTCCTTTAGTACTTGTTGGTGTAATTAAGAATTCATTGTTCCATCAATGATGGCAAGCTGTCCTGGCCCAGATGCAACAAAACAAGCCCAAACCATATTACCACCCTTCACAGATGGGATAAGGATGTTATGCTGTTATTCAGTGTCTTCCTTTCTCCAAACATAACACTTCTCTTTCAAAAAATTCTGTTCTGGTCTCATCAGTCCACAAGACATTTTTCTAATAGCCTTCCGGCTTGTCCATGTGATCTTTGGCAAACTGCAGATGAGCAACAATGTTATTTTTTTTGGAGAGCAGTGGCTTTCTTCTTGCAACCCTGCCATGCACACCATTGTTGTTCAGTGTTCTCCTGATGATGGACTCATGAACATTAACATTACCCTGGATTTACACTGACTCCAGATGCACAGTTACGGATGCAGTGCGGCCGGAGCCTTGCGTCCATCCCTAAAAAGCTCCATTTGTGTTTCAAAGCGGCATGGATAAGAACAAGGTTTGAAATACAAGATTGTATTATAATTATATAAAATAATGCAAGATCTCGAGAAAGACCCAAGCAATACCGAATGGAACCGATTGTGATCACGTGATAACAACAAGGAAGTGTGATTTACCAGCTCTCCACCTGGATTTTTGTGCTCTAAATAATACGTAAGTAGCTCGTTAACTTTAATTCAGGTTCAGGTTCAGGTTCAGGTTACTTTATTTGTACCCGTAGGTAGATTTGTTTTGCAGTTGGTGACATCCATATTTACAAGCCACAATTACATTCAACATAGACACAAACACAGGCACACATCTTACAAAATAGGTAAATATAAAATATGTACAATATAATTTTTATAGCTTGTTCAACTCTTTGACAGCAGCAGGGACAAAGCTGTTTTTGTAGCGCTGGGTTCTACTTTTTGGGACAGCAAACCTCCGTCTGGAGGGAAGAAGCTGAAAGTTGCAGTGCAAAGGGTGGGAGTCATCATTTAAAATCGAGTCGGCCATCCTCTGTACTTGTCTGGTGTACAGGGATGTCAGGCTCAGCTGTGACTCACCAAGCAAACGACTGGACCATCTGACTACCTGATCCAAGGATTTCCTCTGTTTCAGTTTTATCTGACCAAACCATGACATTAAAGAAAAGGATAAAACAGATTCAATAAAAGCCCGATAGAACATAGTCATTATGGTTCGGTCAATTTGGAAGCGTGCAAGTTTCCTCAAACAATGCAAATTTTGCTGACCCTTTTTGCACACCCTTTCACAGTTCACCTCAAAGTTCAATCCACTATCAATAATCGTCCCAAGATATTTGTACGATTGTACACATTCGGTGGTCTGGCCTTTTAGTATGGTGACTTTGTGCCTGGGAGTTTTCCTCCTAAAGTCAATAATCATATCTTTCGTTTTTGTTGTATTCAGCTGCAGGTAGGAATCCTCACACCAGTGAACAAAGTCATCAACTACTGGGCCATGGCCACTCTCACCATCCTGGAGGAGACTGACAATGACTGAGTCATCAGCATACTTTATAATGTGTCTGTTGTCATGTCTGCTCTGACACATGTTTGTGTACAGGATGAAGAGTAGTGGTGACAACACACACCCCTGAGGAGAGCCAGTAGAAGAGCACTTTAGGTCAGACAATGTACCATTGACCCTTACTCTCTGCGTCCTGTTGGTTAAGAAATCCAGAATCCAACCCACCAGATTATTGCTTAAATCAAATTGTTGCAGGAGCCTTTCAACTAAAATATGAGGTTGGATTGTATTAAAGGCAGAAGAAAAGTCCACAAATAAAAGCCTGGCGTGTGTCCCATTAAAATCCAGATGTTTAAAAAGCATGTTAAACAGAGTGACAGTGGCATCCTCCACTCCTCTGTGAGGCCTATAGGCAAACTGCAGAGGATCCAATGCATGTTCAGTCTGCTTTAGGACCTCACATCTGACCAGTTTTTCAAAAATTTTCATTAAAATTGAAGTCAAAGCAACTGGTCTAAAGTCATTTACCGTTTTAGGACAGCTGGATTTTGGAACGGGAACAACCACGGCATCTTTCCAGATCTTAGGCACATGTTGTGTCTGTAAGGACTTATTGAAAATGTAGTGAAATATAGGACTCAGTTCATGTGCACAGGACTTTACCAGGCGTCCACATATATTATCAGGGCCCTGACTTTTGTTCACTTTTACAGCGCGGAACTCCCTTTCAACATCCTGCATCTCAATATTAAAGTGCTGATTGTCTTTGAGTTTCTGTTTCAAATCTTGGATTTCTGTGCTAAAATCAAAGGAGTCAAAACGACCATAAAAACAATTAAGAGCATTAGCCAGCTCTGTGTCTGAACTAAAACCATCTAAAAACACACGATTACTGCGCTCTGTGCTCTGAAGGCCTGCAATTTTTTTCATACTGGCCCAGGCCGAACCAAGTTTATTTGCTGCCATCTTGCAGCAAATAAACTTGCAGCAAATAAACATTCTATAAAATGTTTGTATGTTATGTCAAAGTTTTTACCTTCTCTGACACAGTGGTGGAGGAGTAGACCTCAGAAAATAACAGATGATCCTTAAATTGTTTTTAATGAACAAACGGCTATGAAATACTGTAGCATTTCATTGTGGATTGGATGTGACATCTGTCAATGTAGACTTGCTGCGTTTCATTAGCAATGGCCCGGACCAAGTGGGGATTAGAACATTGACGAGAATGGGAACTACATGCTGTGGAGTCTGGATTGCAGCTATAATGGACCGGGTCCGGAGTTGATGTAAATCCAAGGTTAGCCAATGTGAGAGAGGTCTTCAGTTGCTTAGACGTTAACCCTGGGGTCCTTTGTGACCTCATTAACTATTACGTGCTTTGATCTTGGAGTGATCTTAATTAGTTGACTACTCCTGGGGAGGGTAGCAGTGGTTTTAAATTTCCTCCATTTGTACACAATCTGTCTTATTATGGATTGGTGAAGGCCAAACTTTGAGATGGTTTTTGTAACCTTTTCCAGCCTGATGAGCATCAGCAACCCTTTTTCTGAGGTTCTCAGAAATCTCCTTTGTTCATGCCATGATACACTTCCACAAACATGCATTGACACTTTGATAGAAATTTAAATAAAAGATTATTTAAATAAAACTGGGTGCCCACTCACATCTGATTGTCATCTCAAGGATTGAGAACACCTGACTCTAATTTCACCTTCAAATTACCAGCTAATCCTAGGGGTTAACAAACTTTTGCAACTCAGATATGTAATATTGGATAATTTTTCTCAATAAATAAATCACAAAGTAAAATGTTTTTGTTTTATTTATTTAACTGGGTTCTCTTTATCTACTTTTAGGACTTGTGTGAAAATCTGATATTTTAGGTCATATTTATGCAGAAATGTAGAACACTGTAAAGGGTTCACAAACTTTCAAGCACCACTGTTTGTAACCGTGCTTAGACCACATTGGGCTTCAACCAATGTGAGGGCAGGCAAGCGGGGGTCTGGGGAAGAGGGACAGCCATTCATTAGTACAGTATGAGGCAAGGTTTGAGTGTGCCCTTGAAAGGATGAACAGCTTCATAAAACGTTCATATTCAGAACATGTAAGTTGACAGTCTTATAAGGACTGGGACATCGTGTGCTGAAAGATAGTCATTTAAAAATGGCTGTTCAGTGTTGTGTTCCCCCTGTTCAAACCTGTATTTATTTAAAAAAACAAAACAAAAAAAAACAACCTTTAATGTGTCTCTGTATTTATATTTTTTGCACACTTGGTCCTTTTTTTTTTAAAGGCCCACTTTTTTGAGCTGTGGTACACATATAGAACATAAATTCACTATTTTAAGACTAACAAAATAGTCTTAAAATAGATATCCCTGAACAAATAGTAGGACAAGAGCTTTTTGCCTTTGGGCTGTTTTTATTTATAGACCTCAACTTCAGTTGTAAATCTTTTATGATACAATGTCACTACAGCTGTCCCACTTTTTCTTGATCCAATTTGACAGTATTTCTGACAACTTTTACTCAGTGAAATGTTTATTTACTGTAGAAAAATTGTTGGTGAGTATGTTATATTATTTCTTTGGTTTTAAATTCATGACATTCAGATCAGCTGGTGAGGTGCTCTGTGCTTCTTAAACACTCTGATCCGGCTTTATCATGCATTTTAATCCTCTCCACAGCTTCTCATACCGAAATAAAACCCTATGTACCCGGCTTTATATTAAAATGACAGGTGGCGTGTATGCCCACAGAAAATCTTTAGTATCACAATTAATATTTTTATGTGAACATTTGTAATATACTCTTTTTGTGTTTTTCCCACTGTAGGCCATGGTAAAACCCCGAAAGATGCAGCGTCTGTACGGGCCACCCACCCCATACCAGCTGCCTGCGGGGTCTACTACTTTGAGGTGAAGATCATCAGTAAAGGCCGAGATGGGTAAGGACACTGGAGATCTTATTTAAATCACTTATATATGTTTAGCATTTTGGCTGAAGACATGACCTTGTCTGACAGTTGATCTAATAATGCCCAAGTCAAATGTAATAAATCACATTGGCTGTAACTTCTTTTTCTGTGACATGTCAGCAATTTGACAGACAACCAAGATGTCAAGCGGAAGTGACCTTCTGTTATAATGGAAGTACTTTACCAAAGCTCTGTGCATATGTTGAATAGATTACCCTGAAACTGTTTCCTTATCACTGCAGTTTAGTTTTATGCTTTACACCAAATTTTTAAGAGCTGCACTGAACATATGAGGTTAGCTTAGCTAAGGGGTGGTTATGGCACAGATATAGTGTGGCCAACTACTGATCGGATGGTCAGTGGTTCGATTCCCGCTCTGTCTGCAGTCTGCATGTTGAAGTGTCCTTGAGCAAGACACTGAACCCCCAGTTGCTCCTGGTGGGTCAGGCCAGCGCCGGTGTATGGCAGCTCTGCCACCATTAATGTGTGTGTGAATGGGTGGATAGCAGGATCTGTAAAGCGCTTTGGTCATCTAGAGATGAGAACGCCATTTACTATTTTACCATAGTTGATACAAATGCAGACAGCTCCTTTATATTCTCAAAATATTGTAGCCTTCTGAGTAAAATCATCACAAGGGCTGATGGGAAATGGGAAATGTTAGCTGTTCTCCATAGGAAGAGGATTTAGAGACAAGTTAGACCGTCATTTTACTTTGTGTTACTGCTGTGCATATGTCAAAGCTGTTTATTTTGGGATATTTGTAACTTTTGTTCTTTGTCACCCTCATTAGTGTATATACTGTGATGAGGTTAGACCACCTTTTATTATAGCACTGTGTAGGGGTGTGCCATATCGCATTGTTGACAATAATACCGGTATAAATTTTGCTACCGGTGTAAAAATGAATATTGCTGCATTTGGGGTCCATTATGCTGCCATTGGAAGTTAGGCGTTACCATAGAAACAGCAAAACAAACATGGCGCAGGAAGCGGTGCTCTGTGCTTGGAAAATCTGTGTCTAGTTGTGAGGAACTAATTTAGTTTTAAAGTGACACTCCAACAAAAATCAAGTTTTTTTTCAATTGGTAGCATGTCTGTTACATGTTCTTTGTGACTTACAAGACATATCAAGATCCAAATGTGGCACAGTGGTTAGCACTGCGGCAGCACAGCAACTCACCCTTGGCCATGGGATCCCTGGTTCGATCCCAGCCCCTGACCAACAGTGATCTGTGTGGAGTTTGCATGTTCTCCCCGTGTCTGTGTGGGTTTACTCCGGGAGTTCTCCGGTTTCCTCCCACAGGCCAAAAACATGCAGGTTAGGCTAATTGGAGACTCTAAAGTGGCCCTAGGTGTGAATGTGTGTGTAAATGGTAAAGGGATAGCGCCGTAAGGTGGCTGCTTCATCCATCCAGGTGGATGCCCTCAATTTCCCCTCTGGGGATCAATAAAGTATACAAAATCAAAATCAAAATGAAAAACAAAATTAGGCTCCAGTCCCAAGTCTGTGTTTTTCTGCTGTGAATGTCCAGTTAACCCCCCCCACCAAAAAACAAAAAACAAAAAAAAAAAACCAAACACAAAAAACGTGTGACTCTAGACAGAGCGTTTCTAGCTACATAAGCATTCCTGCTTAGCCTGATTGGTTAGAGCATTAACCAATCACTTAGCCTAGGCATGTAGCAGTGGGCATGGCTACAGAGTTCTCTCCCCAGGGGAAGAGTGAGGAGCCGATGTGCCTCCCCTGATGGAGGCAGAGAGAGAGCAGATGAGGCAGAGAGGAGGGAGTGAGGGTTGAGGGGGGACCCAGCTAGAATGGGGCCCTCAGTGAGCTGGCGAGATAATGAGCTGAGAGGACAGGCTCAAACTGTCACCAAGGGTCCCGCGGTAAGGAACAACACTTCTCCAGTACTCCTCTACCTTCCACTGACCATGCTGAAGGTCAGCGTCCCTTCCTGGGGACGGTGCAAAACCAACCGCAGCCATCTGTAGTTTTCACCGCTAGGGCTACAGTATTCCATAACCCCATAGCACACGCGGGGCGCGGTCAGCTCGGAGACCGGAGTCCACCGGCTACCACACTTGCACGTGCGGGGTTCCAGAGGTGCCCACGGAGGAATGGGAGACACACAGTTGGAAGCCCGAACCAGAGAAAGATGGGGGGGGGGGGGGGGGGTGAATGCGCCAAGACTGCTACTTGTCTGTTGTACATTCGTTTGACTCGGTTCGGTGAAGGTTTTTTTTTTTGGGGGGGGGGGGGCACATCGGGGTCAGCGTCATACACATGTACGACTGAATCACGCCAATGTTTTGACTAACCATTGTTTAATGAAGCAGTCTTCAGTGTTCTCAGGTCAGAGTTGAGGGGAGGGCTGGCCTTGCAGCATCTGCTACTGTTGAGCGGGAGTATGGGTGGAGCAAATTAGAATATTCATAGATCCGTGCATGCTTAAGTAGGTGGAAGATTTTACAAGCTCTTTCCAAGCAATTCTAAGGCAATGAATTTTTAAAAAAACCACAATATACTATTTTGGGAAATACACATTTGTTTTTGAGGTGGTTTTAGAGCCGCTGGAGTGCGTCTTTAAGGCAGTTTCAGACTGCTGTCTTTAACCTGTTGAACTCTGGTCAATTTCCCTAAAAATGCCTAAAAATAACATGCCCAAAGTAAATCAAAAGCTGTTCTTCAACCCTTTGCAGCATCTTCATGGGGTTGGTCTCATTTAAAAGAAAACGCTCTGAATTTTTTGGCAAAACAGTCATAATCTCTCTAAGTGCTCCTGCCACTAAGTAACAGTCATCTAAACCTACTGAATCTGAAGAAAATAAAGTTCGCCTGGGTGGGTTTTTTTAAGATACAAATGCTTGCAAATAACACACAGCTGTCAGATACTGGCTGGAAAATGCAACAGAAATGTAGAACCAAATGTTATCAAGCTGAGGTCAAAATTTTGTAACAATACCACAAAAAATGAATATATTACACAGCCTTTTTCTCAGGTTGTTCCCAGGCGTTTTTGAACTGTGCCAAATGGCACAGTTTGGAAAAATGTCTATAACTTTTGAATGCTTCAACATAGAAGCTTCATCTTGCGCTCTAATGAAAGGTGACACTCAGGGCTGTGTGTGTGTGTGTGTGTGTGTGTGTGTGTGTGTGTGTGTGTGTGTGTGTGTGTGTGTGTGTGTGGGGGGCTTGTTTGTTCATTCATTCATGAATGAATGAACAAACAACCCCCCCCCACACACACACACACAAATAAACATGCCACGTAAAAAATGTGTGGCCTTTTTTTACAAGAAAAAATAACCTACAGTGCAATAAAAATTATACTAAAATATCTGCAATGTAGAGGATAACAACTCCCCCCCCCCCCCCCCCCCCCCCCGCTACAGAGGAGCTCGGCGCACAAAAAAACTTGTGGCCATGACGGACCGTTGTAATTACCGATCGGTCAAAAGTCATTTTTATTACTATTTTCATTGATAAAGAATAATTTAGCTTATAACACTTACCTGTCCACAACAGCAGTGTCGTTGGCGAACATCTGTTCCTCATTGTCAGACTAACATGAAGCTGGTCCAGTTGTTACGGACTCGTGGTTCTGGTCACCCGACCCGGTCAAACCATCTCCGCTTCCATGCTTGTGGTTTTTGCGAACCATTTTTCAAAACAAATAAGAACAGTAGTAATAAAAAAACAAAAAAAAAAAAACAAAAGACTGGCTAATGGCTAAGATAAGATAAGATAAGCCTTTATTAGTCCCACAATGGGGAAATTCCAGGATTGCAACAGCACAGGGATAGCAACACTCAGAGCAACAATCAGAAGGCAAGAAAAAACAAGAGCAGCTAGTATACATATGTACATATTACTATGTATATATACTGTATATATATATATATATATGTATGTATGACATACAGTGCGGAGCATTGTGGTTGGTGGATGTGCAGCAGAAAGTCTAAGCTCTCTCTCCATGGATGCAGCGGGCCAGCTGGATGTCTTTGGGCATGATGGTGACCCTCTTGGCGTGGATGGCGCACAGGTTGGTGTCCTCGAAGAGACCCACCAGGTAGGCCTCGCTGGCCTCCTGCAGAGCCATGACGGTGGAGCTCTGGAAGCCCAGGTCGGTCTTGAAGTCCTGAGCGATCTCCATCACCAGGCGCTGGAAGGGCAGCTTACGGATGAGCAGCTCCGTGGATTTCTGGTAGCGACTGATCTCTCTCAGAGCCACGGTACCGGGCCTGTAACGGTGAGGCTTCTTCACTCCGCCGGTGGCCGGAGCGCTTTTCCGAGCAGCCTTGGTGGCCAGCTGCTTCCTGGGGGCTTTTCCTCCAGTAGATTTACGGGCGGTCTGCTTGGTTCTTGCCATCGCTCTTTATTATTCTGTCTTATATTTCTTGCACGCCACCTAAACTCCAGCCTGGCACCCGCGTTATTTTCGCTCCAGTTCTCCCAGTATGTCGAGTTTCTCCGTTAGCACTGAGTGGCGGTTGAGTGCTAGCTAGCTCTTCCCTGCTCTATCGTCTCCTGCTGTAAACAGAGGCTCCGTCCGCCGACTCGGGAGACCTTTGGGGCGATCTGTGTGTTCGTGATATATATAGAGTGAAAGGTGTGCCGGATCAGAAAGTTATCACCGGGTCAGAAAGAAGAAGGAAGATAAAAAGACTCAGAATTGAGCCGCTGTTGCAAAAGGCAGCCAACTCGTGTGGCGCCGGAATCGGAAGAGTGGCTAATGCTACCGTTACACACAGATCTCAATGTGAGTCACCCAGCGGCTTAGGCAAAAAAGATTTTACACATGGGGACGTACGCGTTTCAATCGTCGAACTTCTCTGCTTCAATTGGCTCGTTGTATTCGCGGTCGTTGGTAGGCAGGTCCTTCTTGCCAGGTTTTCAGTCATTGGTTCTTCAAGGTTTCAGAAACCCAACTCAAGGCTCTTATTAGTCGAATGAGAGGTCAATCAAATCTAAACCAATCAAACACTCCTTTGGCTTTCTGTTCGTGGCTGTGTCTGTACTGGAAGAACGGAAATGCAGCTTTTTTTTTTTTTTTTTTTTTTTTTTTTTTTTTTCCAGTGCGCACTGAGACACACTATGATGCAGAGACGTGACCGCCCGCGGAACCCCGGAGTTCAACAGGTTAAAAAAAAACAACAAAAAAAAAACCCGGTGCAGTGATGCAGATAATCTGCCCCCTTTTTTTTCCGCACGTCAACAACACCGCTTCAGGGAAAAGTTTTACTTCATCCTGAAGCGGTGTTGTTGACGTCCGAAGTGTCCAGAGGTTTATTTTCATTCCATTGCGGCTGCTTCAGCTTGACTTTTTCAACCAAAAGAAAAAAAAAATCCGTTAATAGCCCCAGGAGTTGTCTGTGTGACGGAGACTTCAAACGTGGGTAAACTGAGAGAAAGTGAGCGAGTGAGATGGGCGGTCTGATGCAGCAGTCATTTACATGCAGAAGGTGTCTAGTTTGGGGGAAACTGCAAGCAGGTAGGCCAGCATATATTCAGTATCATAAAAATGATGAAATAATAATAGTTTTAAAATAATCCCACTCCCAACCTGTTTTATTTAGACTCTCTTATTGACCTGGTGAAATAACATACTAGAAAAGGACCGAAACCCTCTCATGCTCCAGAGCATAACAATGAGCTAAAGAGAGAAGTAATATGGTGAATGAGTATTTGTAGTTATATTGTACAGTTGTAGCTGCTTATAGTTTTCAAAACTATAGAACTAACAAAACTATATCTGCAGTACCAACTTGACTCATCTGCTTGTTATCATTCTCTTTTACATTTGTTTTCTTCTCATTTATTTAACATCTTTTCATAAAAGTACATTTTTTTTAAAAAAATGAACATTTCTGGTGATGAAATTGTGAACTTTTTCCATGCAAAATTTAACTTTTTACCAAAAGCCTCTTACCTTGTGTATTTGTTCTGAAAAGGTGAAGAAACCAGAGGCAGCACCAGATTTAAATTAGGATTAGTCAGTCAGTTGTTTTAATAATCAATACATCAGTTGACTATTAAAATCCAAATTTATAATTTTCCTCTCACCTGAAGGCTATAATTACCTCCACCAAGGGAGGAGGTAATGTTTTCAGTGGCGTTGGTTGGTTTGTCTGTTACCAACATAACTCAAAAAGTTATGAACGGATTTTGATGAAATTTTCAGAAAAGGTGTGTAATGGCACGGGGAACAGATGATTAGATTTTGGTGATGATCTGAGAGTGCATACCTCCACCAAGGGCTTTGTTTGTATTTGTACAGCAGGATTACACAAAAGCTACTGGATGGATTTGGATGAAATTTTCACCAGAGGTGGTTCCTGGGCTACAGACGAACCCATTACATTTTGGTGATGATCTGAGAATGCATACCTCAGCCAAGGCTCTTATCTTCTCACAGTGTGTTAGCAACAATACTCCAAAACTAATGGACAGACTTTGATGCAATTTTCACCACAAGAGACTCTAGGCTTACACACAAACCCATTACATTTTGGAGGCGATCCATGACAGACAGAAGGAGCCTTGGCAGACGTATGGGCTCTCTGAGTGCTTTACTAGTTTTAAAATGTTGACCTACTAAAACTGTGGTGGTTTCTGGTTTGGTATCGGGCGGGGCTCTCACCTGGAAATTTGTCACAGCCTCCTCCAAAACTACACTTGGATGACGGTTGTTTACCTTGCTAGCCTGCTAGTTGTCATTAGCATGTCCGTGGCAGGCGTATGTGGGATGAATATATACAACAGACGGGCTGTTTCAGCACCGATCCAGCTGTCTGCAGGCAGTCTAATTTTCAGACTAGTTTATTCTCCAGTGTTGATAGTTTTACTTCTGTGACAGCAGAATCTCAAGGTTGATTACTTGCTAGACCCCGTTAGCACAGTCCCTCAGACACGGTTGCACATGCTTTCTGCATGTTTACATATATTCTTTGCTTCAATGCTGCAAATATTGGATACATGCTGTTTTGCACACATACTCAATTTAGCCTCATAAGTGTAGCATTTTCTCAGGTGTTACTTTTTGTAAACGGTATGTTCTAGTTGCACTGAATGCCTGATATATTTGAAATCTAAAGTTGCTGGCAAAGACAGTGAGATTATGTATACATTCTTCATGCATTGAATTTGTTTACTGACTCTGGGTTGGTAACTTCACACTACACACCCTTTGCACTAAAGAAAGCACTTGTTGGCACTTTGTGGAATCATAAGTTAAATAATAAAAAGCGCATTATTGTAACAGATTTTGGGTCAGTTCTTTATGTGATACTTTATGAATCAACAAAGTTGGAGTATTCCTGCCAATGGTAAATGGTAATTTCTCTGCGTGAATTGGGATCGGATTGAATCGGAATTGAATCGATTCAGAACCTTAAGAATCAGAATTGAATCAATTTTGGAAATGATTGATGATTCCCAGCCCTAGATAACGATATATATCACAATAAGGCTGTGTGATATGACAAAAAAATTCATATCACAATATGTCATCTTATATCACGATACCCCCCCCCACACACACACACACACACATACACACACAGTAGTGTGAAAAAGTGTTTGGTCCCTTCCTGATTTCTCTTTTTTTATATGTTTGTAACACTTAAATGTTTCAGATCATCAAACAAATTTAAATATTAGACAAAGATAATGCAAGTAAACAAAAAATGCAGTTTTTAAATCCATCCATCCATCCATCCATACCGCTTTTCCGGAGGTCCGGGTCGCGGAGGCAGCAGTTCAAGCAGAGAAGCCCAGACTTCCCTCTCCCCAGCCACCTGCTCCAGCTCTTCAGAGAGGATACCAAGGTGTTCCCAGACCAGCTGGGAGACATAGTCTCTCAACGGCCGGACTCTCCTCTCCAGTACCTTGGCATAGACCTTCCCAGGGAGGCTGAGAAGTGTGATCCCTCTAAAGTTGGAGCACACCCTCCGGTCCCCTTTTTTGAAGAGAGGAACCACCACCCCAGATGCCCGGGGAGCCGCAGTGGCTGAGAAAAAACAAGCTCCGCCAGGGAAGCCTCCAAATCCTCTTTTGGTGCGAAACGCAACCCTAACAGAACCCACGGCAACCGGTCTACCCAATTTGCATCTGTAAGCGAAGCCCTGAGCGCTGCTTTCAGCGACCTATGGAAACGCTCGCATAACCCATTGGCCTGTGGGTTGTACGCGGTTGTGCAAAATATTGAGATGAACTTTTGTTATTGACCAAATACTTATTTTACCGAGGAATTTACCAATTAATTCATTAAAAATCGTTCAATGTGATTTTCTGGATTTTTTTTTTTTCCCCTCATTTTGTCTCTCATCGTTGAGGTATACCTATGATGAAAATTGGAGACCTCATCTTTTAAGTGGGAGAACTTGCACAATTGGTGGCTGACTAAATACTTTTTTGCCCCACTGTATAAGTTCACCAGATTTATATTTTCTAATAGCAAGGATCCTTGGATGATTAGATATCTTCCAAATTTGTCTCTATAATTACATTTTTCATTTGATATGGGACTGTTTTATGTATGAGAATCATAACTCCCCTAGCTCGGGATGAAAATAATGAGGTGAACACGTTACCTTGCCATCTTCTCCTGATTCTTTTTACATCCTCCTCTAATAGATGAGTTTCTTGTAAAAATACAATTTTCGAATCTTTTATTTTATTCATAACTTGTTTAAGTTTTTTAAGATTTTGTAGACCTCTGCAATTCCATGAAGTTAAATTAAGATTAACGGTTTGATCTATGATCAATAAGGAGTTTGAGATTACCTTGCAATATGAACATACTCTTACAGAAAAGCAAAAACATGGATGATAGAACATTCATCCTACAAACTAAACAAAAACAAATTCCCTTTCCCCACATTCGTGGTAATCCCCCCAAAATCAAAATATTCTATCTCCCGTTGTAGCTAGTGACTGTTTCACACCTGCGAGGATCAGTCAAACCAACTCTCTCTTTCTCCTCTCAATCACCCTGACACTACTACTATTCTTATAACAACATTAACTGTCTTCTGTAGTTTTTTCAACATAACTTCAAAGTTTTATAGCAACTTTGTACATCATAGCTTTTTTTTTTTTTTTTTTTTTTTTTTTTAAATACAGTCTGTATTTTGTAGACATCAGGGATGGCAATTTTCCGCCGATTTATGATTTTAGCAAAAATTAATATGATTACAAAAGCACTCGGCGCTTCCCTGAGTGACAGTCTCCCGCGATAACCCAGATGTTAATGTACTCATGCTACTGCTGTAAACGGCCCTGCGATTGGATAGTTGGAAATGATTGGACCAATCAAATGGCTCGTTTTTGCTTTGTCAAAAAAAGTCATGGCTGCTGGAGCAGGTGGCTGGGGAGAGAGAAGTCTGGGCTTCTCTGCTTGAACTGCTGCCTCCGCGACCCGGACCTCCGGAAAAGCGGTAGAAGATGGAAGATGGATGGTAAGGTACCTTATTGTCACCGATTTTAGCGAAAATCAACATAATACATTAGCGCTCGGCGTTTTCCCGGGTGAGTTTCCCGCGATAAACCCGGATGTTATGTGTAAACAGCCCTGCGATTGGATAGTTGCAAATTTGGACCAATGAAATGGCTCGTTGTATGCTTTGTCATCGGTGTGTTGGCGTTGGAATTTTGAGCTTTCGGTAATATTTTCAGCGGAATTATGAAATTTTTATCGAAGGATCAGGAGTCATCAGTGGCAGAAATAGACAGAAGTGTACATTACATTAGTACATTACAGGTTAAAAGAAACTGTATAATATAACAACAAGGTCAAATTAGACAAAGACTCCTTCTACTATACAATTCCACGTGAGTTATCCGAAATGGGTGATGGCTGAAGCCGCAGCTTATATTGCCCACCCATATTCCATCCAAGAATTCAAAGGAGAAAAAAGTTCCAATGGAATTGGCTTGAGAGAAAAGTGACGGTAAAAGTGAAAATTGGCTCAAAGTTTGACGAGGTAACAGAAACACTCGGACAATTTTTGAAGAAACCAGACGTGGCAGGAAAAGCTTTTTGTGTGTATTGTAAAGAGCTGATTAACTATGGATCGCGTGGATGTGTGGCGCTGTCAGACCACGCATCAAAAGTGAAAAACCATGCCCACTACCTTGCCATTTGGCGGAGCAACTATTCTTTGGGATCAGCGTTTTTGAAACAATCTTCCACAGTAGATAAAGCAGTCAAAGATGTTACACACTGGGGGACTTTGGCATAGATAAAATTAACTGATTTTGATTTGATCAAGTGTTAAAGCATATGATGGATAATGCTTGTTGGAATATTTTAGGAATGCTATCTTCTTGGAACATAAGTCAATATTATACAGTAATAAGTGGTATTCAGCTGTTTGTTTTATGTCATTTAAGCACAGTTCTGGTACTTAAAAATCATAAAAACCCAGGAGCTTCGGGGGGCTTTGCCCCCCTTGCCCCCCCACCGCGGCTCTGCCCCGGACCCCACTGGGGGACTGCGTCCCCCAGACCCCCTGCTAAATTTTCAGATAATTTCCCCAACCCCAAATCACATCACTGGTTCGTGTTGGAATTCTGAGCTTTCAGTATTGTTTTCAGCGGAATTATGAGATTTTTATCGAAGGATCAGGAGTCATCAGTGCTAGAAATAGACAAAAGTGTCAAAAATAAGTTCCAATGGAATTGGCTTGAGAGAAAAGTGACGGTAAAGGTGAAAATTGGCTCAAAGTTCGACGAGGTAACAGAAACACTCGGACAATTTCTGAAGAAACCAGAAAAGGAGATGAAGTTCAAAGTTCAGAGACTGACACAGCTTGCTGCCAAAAGGAAGAAAGTTTCACATTAGAATTGACTTGGTGACCAGTGTAAATAGTGTAATAAAATCTTATAGAACTGTTAAATATGTTGGACTAAAGACAATGAGACAACATTGAAGAAAAAGTAAGTTAACTTTTCATTAAATTTAATGATTTATCTAAGTCTAGTATTTCATTTTTTTAAATCATTTTTTTCAGTCTAAATTACTTCTGTTTTACTGAAAACCTCCCAGCTTCAGGGGGGCTGCGCCCCCCCGGCCCCCCGTAAGTCAATCGACCAAATTAAGATTTCAGCTGAAATCAGAATTTCCTGTTGCCATCCCTGAGACATGTTATATGTTTCGGATCAATCAGATGCCTGTACAAAGGCTTAAATGTTCTACCTTTGTCATGTTCATGCTTAGCTCCCGCCAGTCTCCTTTTGGATCTGCGTAATGAGCTCCTGCGCCTCTTGAGGGGTCTTGAAGGTGTGGGTTCTCGCCTTATATGTGACCAGCAGTCTTGCCGGATGAATTACTCCGTGATGAATCCCTAGGTTGCGCAGCTCTTTGCGGGCCGGGTCGAACTGCCTCCTTAATTATTGAATTCCTGTGGCCAAGTCTGGATAGAACCGCACCTGTTGGTCCTGGTATTTAATTTCCCCTTTAGCTCGCGCCGCATTGGTGACTGTCATCTTGTCTCTGTAGTTGAGGAACTTCATAATCAGCGTCCTCGGTGGTGTCTTATTATCTCTCGGTGGGCCAATTCGGTGAGCTCTTTCTAAAACGACCGATGACTGCAGATCCGCGTTGTTCAGCGCTTCTGGAATCCACTTTTCCAAAAAGGAACATGGATCCCGTCCCTCCGTTCCCTCCAGGAGGCCCACCAGCCTCAAATTATTCCGTCGCAAGTGGGATTCCAAGTCTAGGACGTTATCTTCCAGACGTTTGCATTTTAATTCCAGTGTTTGCAGCTTAGATTGCAGGCTGGTGACGTCATCTTCAGTGCTTGAAATTCGGAGCTCCGCCTGCGACACTCGCTCCATGCAGTCGTTTATTTCCTTTCTCATACCTTCTATCGCTGCTATAATCCCATCAAATTTAGACGAAAACTCTGTTCTCATGGAGTTGATGGCTGTGAGCACTACGTTTGTCTCCTCTTCAGCAGTTCTCGCTCCGCCGCTGGCTCCCTCCTCCGCCATTGCATCTGGAGTTTTCCCTGTTTCGCCTCGAGCGTGAAAGTCTGTTAGCTTGGGTTGTTTTGTCGAATTGCCTTTTCCTCCACCTAATTTTCCAACCTTGGGCTTTACCATATCCGCGCCAAAACGCTGGGATGGGTTTTTGTTCCAGTCAAGAGAGTTTTAGTAAAATTTTTATTTTTACAAGCAGAGCAGTGTGAAACACGTCTTCCTACATGGCCGCCATAACCGGAAGTCCCATATTAACTTGTTTAGTTGCTGACAGAATAAGGGAAAGTAGCTCAAGTCTGAAAGTGTTATTTTCACAAAAAACTGAAAAGCTGTCTATCGGTGATCCTAACAGATTTTGTAAAAGGAAAAAGGACAATATGTTGAGTTTAAGATTGGTGCATCTACTTAATTGAATGGTATGGCTTCTACCATATATAGAGCTCCATTGTGAAAGAGATTTGATCTCAGTGGGATTTCCTGGCAAAATTAGAATAAAATAACTGAGTAAACAGAAGAATCTAGAAGGAAAAGACTGCTTCTAAATAAGGCTGCGTGTCCACCAAACGTATCTTTTGTCACCTGACCGCCCTGAACATCTTTTTTTTTTTTTCCAGTGCTTGTGCACTGCGCTCTGGGGGGGGAAAAAATCTGTGCCCTGTATCCCAGCAACAGCTTGTCACTCACAGCTCAGCATTTCCGCTTTTCCTATGGTCAGACTTTCTACTTATGTTTTAATACAGTAGTGTGAAAAAGTGTTTGCCCCTTTCCTGATTTCTCTTTTTTGTATGTACCCTGCCTCTCGCCCAAAGATGCTGGGATAGGCTCCAGCCCCCGCGCGACCCAAAAAGGATTAAGCGGAAGAAGATGGATGGATGGATGGATGTTACACTTAAATGTTTCAGATCATCAAACAAATTTAAATATTAGACAAAGATAGCAACCCTGCGATGCACTGGCAATCTGTCCAGGGGTGTACCCTGCCTCTCGTCCAAAGATGCTGGGATAGGCTCTAGCCCCCCCATGACCCGAAAAGGATTAGGTGATAGAAGATGGATGGTTGGAGACAAAGATAACACAAGTAAACACAAAATGCAGTTTTTAAATGAAGGGGAAAAAAATCCAAACCTACATGAAAAAAAACTGATCCTTTCCCCCAGATAAAACATAATTAACTGTGGTTCATCACATCTTTGGAAAGCTGAGTTCAATTTCTTTAGCCACACCCAGGCCTGATTACTGCCACACCTATTCTCAATCAAGAAATCACTTAAATGGGACCTGCCTGACAAAGTGAAGTAGACCAAAATATCCTCAAAAGCCAGACATTATGCTGTGATCCAAAGAAATTCAGGAACAAATGAGAACCAAAGTAACTGAGATCTATCGGTCTGGAAAAGGTTATAAAGCCATTTCTAAAGCTTTGGGGCTCCAGCAAACCACAGTGAGAGCCATTATCCATAAATGGCAAAAACATGGAGCAGTGGTGAACCTTCCCAGGAGTGGCTGGCCAACCAAAATTACCTCAAGAGCACAGAGACGACTTATCCAAGAGGTCACAAAAGACCCCACAACAACATCCACAGAACTGCAGGCCTCACTTTCCTCAGTTAAGATCAGTGTTCATGACTCCACCATAAGAAAGAGACTAGGCAAAAATGGCCTGCATGGCAGAGTTCCAAGACGAAAACCACTGATGAGCAAAAAGAACATAAAGGCTTGTCTCACTTTTGCCAGAAAACATCTTGATGATCCCCAAGACTTTTGGGAAAATACTCTGTGGCCTGATGAGACAAAAGTTGAACTTTTTGGAAGGTGTGTGTCCCATTACATAAAAGTAACACAGCATTTTCAGAAAAGGAACATCATACCAACAGTAAAATATGGTGGTAGTGTGATGGTCTGGGGCTGTTTTGCTGCTTCAGGACCTGGAAGACTTGCTGTGTTAAATGGAACCATGAATTCTGCTGTTTACCAAAAAATCCTGAAGGAGACTGTCTGGCCATCTGTTTGTGACCTCAAGCTGAAGCGCACTTGGGTTCTGCGGCAGGACAGTGATCCAAAACACACCAGCAAGTCCACCTCTGAATGGCTTCAGAAAACCAAAATGAAGACTTTGGAGTGGCCTAGTCAAAGTCCTGACCTAAATCCAATTGAGATGCTGTGGCATGGCCTTAAAAAGGCGGTTCATGCTTGAAAAGCCTCCAATGTGGCTGAATTACAACAATTCTGCAAAGATGAATGGGCCAGAATTCCTCCACAGCACTGTAAAAGACTCATTGCCAGTTATCACAAACGCTTGATTGCAGTTGTTGCTGCTAAGGGTGGCCCAACCAGTTAATAGGTTTAGGGGGCAATCACTTTTTCACACACGGCCATGTAGGTTTGGATTTTTTTTACCCTTAATAATAAACACCTTCATTTAAAAACTGCATTTTGTGTTTACTTGTGTTACCTTTGTCATAACTCATCCAATTAAGGCAAATAAAAAGTCTGGCTATTTGCAGAGAGGGAAATAGAGCACAGACTGGATTTATTGAAACAGACATAATGACAAATTCATTGTTTTGGTCAGCTGCTATATTTATAAAATATAAAACTTGTTTTTTTCTTTGACAATCATAGGGTGTAACTCCTGTATGTTGTAGTTCCTGTTTAATAGGAGAATGGCTATTTGAATACCCAAATGTTGATTCAAATCTCTATCTAAAAGAATATCTGAATAGACCAAAATAAATCTCAGCTGTACTGACTACACAAGATGTCACACACACCTATTTTACATCTATTAGCTTTTTAACTATGTAACTGTAAACAAGTTGACAGTGAACTTGCTGCACATTGGCACAGTTATAACGGCAAAGGAAGAGCATTACAGCATTGTTAAATTTATATAGGAGGGACAATTTTAGTTGGCTATAAATTTTATGCTGTCTGCCGTTAATGGATTATCATGATAATCTGCCCATGTGGGATGAAATTTCTTTTTAGTTCATTCTGGCAAATCCAAGAGGAGCTAATGTGATGACACTGTGTCCGTACGTCCATCTGTCAGTCTGTCTGTCCATCCGCCCGTCCACATTTCACAGAAATTGCTACTCCACCTAGGCATTTGTCCCGATGAGCACCAAACTAACTCAGAATGATCCTCAGTTGCGTCTGCATCCAATTTGGGCTAAAGGTCAAAAGTGTCAGCACTTATGACTTGTTATGACTTGAATTGTTACTCCTCCGAGGCAGTTGCGCTAATTCTCAACAAACTCCCACGCAGTCATCCTCAGGTGTTGAGCTCAACCTCCATCCACCTCTGTAAAACAGTTGAGATGATGTGGATAGCCACTAGAAGCTAACAACGACGTAGCTTCTGCTCCTTTTAGTTTTCGTGTCCATGCACTTCACTTGCTTTTTCTTGGCATCTTCAGATGGAATAAAGAGTGAATCATCACATACTATGGGTCAATGCCTAACCTGTCATTGGCTTGCTTGCTCCCAGATAACCATGAAAACCGGTACTACCTGTCTCATGGGTTGGGCCGTCGGCGACTCAACCGGCATCCCCGCCCTTCCGAGGGCATAGAGAGTGAAAATGGGCATCCTGGCAGAACTAAAAACAATATCTGCCACAGGTCTGTGGTGGACCACTCGCAGTTACATGGGGTGAGACTGGACATCCTGGCAAATAAACACATCTGTCGCAAGGTCTGTGGTGGACTATGCCATCGTCGGTGCATCGTGACATGCACTACATAAAGAGCAGAGATAAACAAACCTATCATCTGGTCAGTCACTGCAGCAGATACTGGAGCCAGTTGGTCTTGGCTTGTCCTTGCCACTGATAAAACCCTTATCTGCCAAGAATGTGTTGCTAGTCCAGCAAAAGCTAGCGGTACTCAAATACTTTGCAAGCAGATTCATGAAATGGTCAGTCAGAAAGCAACTCATACCGGCTCGGACGTCATCCGGGCTAACCAGGTCCGCGCTGATCTGTTCACACTCCGACAGGCAGCGAAAAGTAAGCTAGGAGCAGGAAGACAAAAGAAGAGGAAAACGGCAGCCCTGTGTGTAGCAGAATGGAATGTACGCACTCTGTTGGACAGAACAACATCACAGCGCCCAGAAAGACAGACTGCGCTTGTGGCCCTGGAAATGAACAGGTACAATGTAGACATAGCTGCACTTAGTGAAACAAGATTGCCTGGATATGACTGCTTGGAAGACCATGGGTACATCTTCTTTTGGAGTGGGAAATCAACTCAAGAAAGGAGAGAAGCAGGAGTGGGCTTTGCAGTTAGAAAGGAGATAGCAGCAATGCTTGATGAGGAACCAGCGCCAATCAGCAACAGGATAATGACTGAGACTCCCACTACAGCGGAAGATGTATGCCACACTCATCAGTGTATATGCCCCAACAATGATCAACACAGAGGAGGTGAAGGAAGAGTTCTACAGTGATTTACGTGAGACTATCGGGCGTGTACCGACTGATGACAGGCTGATACTCGTTGGAGATTTTAATGCCAGAGTTGGTTCGGACACTGAGAAATGGAAAGGAGTGCTAGGCAGTCACGGAGTAGGCAAATGCAATGCTAATGGAGAACTTCTACTTGCACTATGTTCAGAGTACAACCTTGTGATAACCAACACACTATTTAAGCACAAGGACACACACAAGAAGACACGGATGCACCCAGGATCCAAGCACTGGCACTTATTAGACTACATCATAGTCAGGCAGAGAGACATAAGGGATGTATTGGACACCAGAGCAATGAGAGGCGCGGACTGTGGTACTGATCGTGTTATGCTGAGATCTAGATTAAAGATTTGCAGACGAAAACATCACTGCAGGACGGGTGCGAAGCCACCACGGAAGCTAAACACTAGTGCACTGAAAGGCCAAAAGAAGCAGGAAGAACTTACACAGGAAATGGATGAAAACTTGAAAGACTGGGACAGCAACAACTCAGAGAATGACATAGAAGAGAAATGGGCAACACTGAAGGATATGGTGTATCAGACTGCCAGTGATGTATTAGGCCACGCTGAGAGGAAACGACAAGATTGGTTTGATGAGCATGATGAACATCTGAAGAAACTACTACAAGCGAGGAATACAGCTAGGCAGGAAAACCAACAGTGTAACACAAGGTCGAAGAAGAAGAAATACTCAAAGGCTCAGAGTGAGCTACAGAAGTACACCAGAGAGATTGAAGTCCAACCGGTGGGATGAAAAAGCTGAGGAAACTGCAGCAGACAGGAAGGACACGAAAACATTCTTCACAGGTTTGAGAGAAATCTACGGTCCTAAACCAAGAGGATTGATCCAACTAAAGGCTATGGATGGTGAAACGGTTTTGCAGGAGAAAGACAAGATCCTGGACAGATTTGCAGACCACTTTGACCAAGTACTAAACAACCCTGGAGATCTCACTGAAGAGGCTAAAGAAGCTCTAGTGCAGTGACCAGCTGTATCAAGTCTGGATGAACCACCAAATCTTGATGAACTAATGGCAGCCATCAGGACAACACAGGATGGTAAAGCTCCAGGAAGGGATGGAATTCCAGCAGAAGTGTGGAAATTTGGTGGTGTTCAGCTGACCAACTGCCTGCACAAGCTCATCCAAGAGATATGGGATGCCCAGAAAGTACCTCAAGACTGGAAGGATGCAAGTATTGTGCCTTTGTTCAAGAAAGGTGACAGGAAAGACTGTGGAAATTACTGAGGTATATCACTGCTAGCCACTGTTGGTAAGATTCTCTCACGTGTACTACTGAACAGACTCAATGAACACATCTCGTAGAATGTACTACTGGAAACCCAGTGTGGCTTTAGAAGTGGAAGAAGTACAATGGACATGATTTTCAGCTTGAAACAGGTTCATAAAAAGTGTATCGAACAGAACATGCCGCTTTATGTAGTCTTCATTGACTTCAGTAAAGCCTTCGATATGGTTTCGCGACAAGGACTTTGGCAGGTACTCAAGAAATATGGCTGTACAGAGAAGTTTGTCAGCCTGATTGAGGCACTCCATACAGGTATGCAAGCAAACGTGGCAATGAGTGGTTCAGTATCTAAAGACTTTTCAGTAAAGGCCCTTTTCCACTAGCCCCGCTCAGCCCCGATTTGAAAACCCGGCTCTACTCACTTCGGTTCGGTTCGGCCTCAGTTGCTTTTCAACTACTGCTGGCGCACCTGCTGGCACACCTGCTGTGGGTGGGATTTGTTGAACAGCAGGCGGCGCCACACCCTCGTGACGTGAAACACACGCGACTGAATCCTCCACAACAAACATGGCTGATGACGAGGAGAGAAGGAAGGAGGAATGACTGTGACATGAAACTGGTTAAATCTATGGTGCTGACTTGTTGTGCTCTGCACAATCCAGGGATGGCAATTTTCCGCCGATCCGCGGATTTCCGCCGATTTTATCATCATCTATGTCATAATTTTGTACCTTTACCTTGTTCTCAATAAAGTTTGGAAAAAAAAAACATACGCGCTCGGCGCTTCCCCGAAGTCTCGCGATAACCCGGATGTACTCAAGCTACTGCTGTATTGTAAACAGCCCTGCGATTGGATAGTTGCAAACGATTGGACCAATCAAATGGCTCGTATGCTTTGTCAAAAATTCATTTCGGCTTGTTCTCAGGGATGTGATTTTTCCGGTAATTCACCGAATTCTGCTTTATTTGTATATTATATGTACGTTAAGTACGTTAGCAGCTTATGGTCCACGACGCAGTGAAAGTGTGCCCTTTCAGCCAGAACCGGAAGTGGCGTACGCCAGGTAGAGAGCCATTAACTCTTTGTCGAACACGCTGTATTTACGCTCACTGTCGTGCAAAGACCTGCTTAAAAAAAAGGTGAGCGGCTGCCAAGAACCGGCAACGCATTGCTCCACGACGGCCGCTA
Organism: Pholidichthys leucotaenia; assembly: GCA_020510985.1. Taxonomy (NCBI): domain Eukaryota; kingdom Metazoa; phylum Chordata; class Actinopteri; order Cichliformes; family Pholidichthyidae; genus Pholidichthys; species Pholidichthys leucotaenia. The sequence continues at coordinate 171,815,066 of CM035846.1, forward strand.
TGCCCATGTCCGAGACGTGGGTAATGAGCGCTGTTTTAACCTCAGAACGCCTGCTCCCGTTCAGGAGTCCAGTCGACTCGGTTTCCGTTTGAGTGCAGCGTACAGCGGCTGTTTGAGCTGAGCTGCGCGGGGGAGGAAAATGAGCTGCTCAAGACTCAATGGAGATTGAAACTGGTGATCTGAAATGAATGCTGAAATTATAAAAAGTAATGGTATGTTGGAATTTTATTTCTATTATGGAATAGATAAAATTAACTGATTTTGATTTGATCAAGTGTTAAAGCATGTGATGGATAATGCTTGTTGGAATATTTACCTCCGCCAAGGAGGTTATGTTTTCATCGGCGTTGGTCTGTCTGTCTGTCTGTTTGTTAGCAAGGAAAAGTTATGGACGGATTTTCATGAAATTTTCAGGAAAGGTGTGCAATGGCACGGGGAACAGATGATTAGATTTTGGTGATGATCTGAGAGTGCATACCTCCATCAAGGGCTTTTTTTGTATTTGTGCAGCAGGATTACACAAAAACTACTGGATGGATTTGGATAAAATTTTCACCAGAGGTGGTTCTTGGGCTAGAGAGGAACCCATTATATTTTGGTGATGATCTGAGAATGCATACCTCAGCCAAGGCGCTTATCTTCTCACATTGTGTTAGCAACAATACTCCAAAACTGATGGACAGACTTTGATGCAATTTTCACCACAAGTGGCTATAGGCCTACACACAAAACCATTACATTTTGGAGTTGATCCATGACAAACGGAAGGAGCCTTGGCGGAGGGATGCGCTCTGAGTGCTTTTCTAGTTTAGGAATGCTATCTTCTTGGAACATAAGTCAATATTATACAGTAATAAGTGGCATTCAGCTGTTTGTTTTATGTCATGTAAGCACAGTTCTGGTACTTAAAAATCATAAAAACCCAGGAGCTTCGGGGAGCGAAGTGACAGTAAAGGTGAAAATTGGCCCAAAGTTCAATGAGGTAACAGAAACACTTGGACAGTTTCTGAAGAAACCAGAAAAGGAGATGAAGTTCAAAGTTCAGAGACTGACACAGCTTGCTGCCAAAAGGAAGAAAGTTTCACATTAGAAGTGACTTGGTGACCAGTGTAAATAGTGTAAAAAACTCTAATAGAACTGTTAAATATGTTGGACTAAAGACAGTGAGACAACATTGAAGAAAAAGTAAGTTAACTTTTCATTAAATTTAATGATTTATCTAAGTCTAGTATTTCATTTTTTTAATCATTTTTTTCAGTCTAAATTACTTGTATTTTACTGAAAACCTCCCAGCTTCAGGGGGGCTGCGCCCCCCCGTAAGTCAATCGACCAAATTAGATTTCAGCTGAAATCAGAATTTCCTGTTGCCATCCCTGACAATCTGTGTGAGAGTCATGGAGAGACGTTTGACACTACATTGGATGACGCAGTAGATGAACCAGTGGTGGCAGCGGCACAGAGAGCAGAGGAGCAGGGTGGTGATATTGTAGCGAACTCAATATAAGCACCCTACTTGGCTTGACAAGTGGGTTGACCCTATTGGCGACACAGGTAGAGTGTGGGACTCCGGAGCGAGAGGTGCGAGTTCAAACCTCCTGGTGGGACGTCACCATGTCAAGCTGCACGTTACAATATAACACGAGATGCTGTGATGCAATACTTGTCTATTTTGTCCACATTTATGTGCATACATATTTCAAAAATGTTTTTTGTAAATAAAATGTTGTGCATGGTCCATCTACGTGTCCTCTTGTTCATAACGCTTATCTGTTAAGAAGGTGTGAAGCCATCAGCCTAATGATGAGTCCACACTTCTGTTGCGATAATTGCTCACGCTGAGCGCTCTGACAGCCCCGTATGCTGTGGGGGTCACACACGACGTGTTCCTCCCCACACTCTCAAATTTTTTTCCCGTATATTTTTCTCTTTGGCATACAGAAATGGCAATACGCCCGCATTTGCTAAAATTGCATTTTCCCCGTATTAAAATACGGCGAAACCGTATCACTTGGCAGGTATGTAATCACATGCAGAAACACCGCACAGGCCATCTTCACAAAAATCCAGCTCGACAAGCCACTTTTGCTTAGGTGGAAATGCAAATTGAACTATAAATCATGTGCTGATACATGTCATATTTTCCCATGTAAAGGTCTCCCACTTTTACTTACAAATTGATTTTTAATTTTTGGGAAAAGGGAATATAAATTTTGCACTTGTTGGTAACAACAGTTGTGTGCAACAAAAACACAGTTGTGTATCCTTGTCCGATTTGTCTACTGTTATTAGTGCCAAATTTTTGCTAGATTCCTTCTTAATTTATTAAATTTTGACTGGCGATGCAACATTCAACTTACATGTACTTACCTTTATCAGTGTCTACAAGTTCAAGCACACCTGTACAACTGCTTATAACCTAAAAAATGTACCCGTTCAAGAGAAATGGATTCAGCATTGCAAATTTGTTTAAAATAAAAAAAAAAACCTACCAAGACATTACGTTTCGTTGTGTTGTTAAAAATTAAATTACCATTAGAAGGCTATACACCTGACCTGATGAACAGCAGCATGTGGAGTGAACAGAGAATGGAATGTGTATGTAATTATTGGCTTTTCTCATACGGTGTCATAACAGATAAACCAGACTTTTGATGCAAACAATACAATTTTATTCCCGAAGCAAAATTTACAAACAAAAAAACAGACTGGGCGATGACATCTCTGCGAGCTCTTCCCTTCGTAACGCAGCGTCCTGTTCCAGGGTTTCATGCGCATCTGCCCGCACATCTGCGGCCACGTGTCGCAAATGCTGCATGTACTCCTGATTCTTGCCGCTGGTCATGTTGCCGTTCCAAGAGCCGCATCTCTTCATCATGCATGTTGACCATCGCTAATGTAAGGTCAGCGATGGGAGTTGTCTGTTTTCATCTTGCCTAGATGGAAAGACAGAAAGGCATGGTCGTTAAAGCTGGATCACTACATATATTATGGAATTACACAGGTGAAAGTCTGTGGTGGAATGTCACTATTATATTATGCTTCATTGCTGTATATAAGCTGAACTGTCATGTTGCTGCCCCTCAGTAGAGCAGATTTTGCAACACGCAGGGTGCTGTCTTCGGCTGCAGCCCCCTTGCAAAACTAAAAAGGATTAAGATTAAGAATATGGATGGATGGATGGGTAATGTTTAAACTAGTTGCTTGTAGTGTGGCCTTAGAAATCTGAATGGGTTAATACAGTCAGCTGACGCGAAGCATTTCAATGAAGCATGTTGATTTCAATGGCAGTTCATGCACGTTGTTTGTCTAAAACAGGAGTTACAACAGCACTTCAATCACCACACCTAAAAATGGTTGTGGAACACCGATAAGTGAAGACCAAAGAATAACCTTTTTGTACATTTAAAAAGACATTTTCAATTAATTAATATGCAGCTACAGGAAATTGCATTAATCAATTTGGTACATAACTTGTTAGGCTCCAGCCCCCCCGCGACCTGTAAAGGATTAAGCGGTAGAAGATGGATGGATGGATGGATGGATTTTCGACCCTGGTTTCCGCTGCTGGACCTGTTTCAACCAAAAAAAAAAATCGTGGTTGTTGTGCCTTACCGGCACTTGAACGTGATCCAGATGGAGCTGGTGATGTGGAGCTGATCCAGCTGGCGCTCCGCCAGACGCACACGCAGACGCAGCGCCAGGAGAGTCCGCTGTGTCAGTCATCTCCACTGAGGTGGACCCCTGTGATATGAAATGCGATTCTAGAAAGAAAATGCACGCAATTTAAAACTTAACACCAAAGTGCAACATGTACACAACACTCAAGTTTTTAACCGGAATACAATAAGCGTAATTCAGCATTTTGTTCGCGCTAATACTTAACACAAAGCAAGCGTGAATCTGCAGTTGGCTGCAAAACAATAGGAAAGCCTCAGTAACAACCATTACCCACAATCTAACAATCTTCCTATTTCTTAAAAACAGTGAGCTTGGCACAGAAAGGATCAAGTGGCGAACAGATGCGCAATATCAAATAAACACTCACCATCCACTGTTTCCAAGGGCCGTGACCGTGACAGTGACCGTGTGGAGCCCAATGTCTCTCAGCGAACCACTTCCACTCCTTCCATCAGCTGAACTTCGAGCAATGTGGTCCTTCACTGCTCGGTAATCGCTTTTCAGCTTTTTCAGCTTCTCCCGACACTGTTTGGCAGTACGGATGTGCCCTTGAGAAGCCATCTGCTCGGACACCTGCATTTCCAGTAGATCCGTCCAACTCGCGCTGGATGCGATCGTCGCCTAATATAGAAAGAAAATTGCGCACCTCCTAATATATAATATTAGGAGTATATTATTATATAAGTATATTATACAGTATATTAATATAATATACCGTATTAAAGGGGCGCACCGTGTTCACTGTTGAACAATTACAAATGGCGGTTGTGGAGTAAATTCAGCAGAAAAAGTCGCTTTCATGACGTTACAACCTGACCAATCAGCGGCGACCAGTCTCTTAAAGTCATATCACAGCCCTACTCAGCCCGGTTAGACCCTGCCCTGGATCAGGTACGAAAAAAGTACCTGCTAACCGGTGCTGGGGCTAGTAGAAAAGCGCCTAAAGCGGACTGAGTGGTGCGGTGTAGGGCCAAGTGAGGCTAGTGGAAAAGGGCCATAAGTAATGGGGTGAAACAAGGGTGTGTGCTGGCACCTACACTCTTCTCACTATATCTGGCAGCTATGCTTGAGGTGGCCTTCAAAGACACTTCAGAAGGAGTTTACATTCAAACAAGGAAAGAAGCAGACTTGTTCAGTGTGGCACAGTTTAAAGCCAAGAGTAAAACATCAATAAAGGTAGTAAGAGAAATGCTCTTTGCCAATGACAGTGCTCTAGTTGTGCACAGTGCGGAAGATATGCAATCCTTAGTGGAGAAATTTGCAAGAGCACCTTGCCAATTCAGCCTTAAAATCAACGTCAAGAAGACAGAGTGCCTTTATCAACCACTAAAGTTCCAATTATCAACGTCATTACCAGAAGAGATCAGCATTGGTACAGAGCCACTAGTCAAGTGCAAGACTTTCAAGTATCTAGGGGGTACTGTTTCAAAGAATGCTAGACTGGAGGATGAACTCTCTCTCAGAATGGGAAGAGCAAGTGCTGTGTTTGGAAACTTGAGGGAGAGACTGTGGAACAATCGACATGTCTATCCGTGTGAAATGCGAAGTGTACAGAGTGACAGTACTGGCTACTCTATTGTACGGTGCTGAAACGTGGACTGTCTACAGAGTGCAGGTAAAGAAACTCCATGCGTACATGATGAGACACCTTCGAGCCATAATGAACATCTCATGGAAAGACAAGATAACCAATACAGAAGTGTTGAAACGAGCTGGTCTACCATCAATGGAGGACATACTAATACAGATGAACCTGAGATGGCTCGGATATGTTGAGAGGATGGACCACCAGCGTCTCCCTTGGCAGTTACTCTACTCACAGTTATGCAAGGGCAAACGCAATCAGGGTAGACCAAGGCTCAGATTTAAAGACACTGTAAAAAGAAACTTGAAGAAGCTGGATATAGACAGGAGTTCCTGGCAGCAGAAGGCTAAAGACAGAGCTGTGTGGAGGAATCTGATCAGATCTAAATGAAACAGTCATTGTCGCCCACGACAGACTGCTATGATGATGACATAGATGGAGACCGCACTTGTTTTTTGTTACAAGCTATCTTTATTTGTGCCGTGTTCTGCTGCATCTGAACAATGCTGACTGCTGCTGTTGGAGTTACATGCCCATGGAGTTATAGGCGTGGGCATCTAAAAGGGGCAGTACATGAAAAGCTCTCACATGCACACATCAGGGACAGAAGAATAACCGGAAAATCTGATATGAGTGAGATTACGTTGGGTATGTTGGGTGATGAACCAAACAATGAATCCCTATTGCTTTGGGATCACATTTAGATCCAACTAATAAAAGTTTCATGTTTTTCTCAAGCCCTTCAGTGATTATGGGCTTGACATTTTGACCAGAAACAAAGATGGTGTCCCACTTGGAACTCTTGTTTGTATTCATGGTTTGAGAATTAAATTTTCAAAACATTGTCAACCACTTAGATTTAAAATTGATGTGAATACATTCAGAGCATAGGATAAGGCACATGGTGTGTTTTGTTGCTTTTCACACAAGGAGTATATTGCCTGTTTTTTTGTTGCCTAAGACTTGTAAATATTAACTCTCATCGTTTTCTCTCACAGGTACATGGGGATCGGCCTCTCGGCTCAGGGCGTAAACATGAACAGACTCCCGGGTAAGACAACTGATGTGCATAAGATTTACAAGGGGTGTTCATTAAAGATTTTCCCTGGCTTATTTCCTGTGGATTAAGAGGAGTGAAACTTATCAGTTATTAGTCTTTTTTTACACTGTCGATACCACCAAGGGTCACACACTTCTCCCACACTTGTTTCAGATACAGAGGTTGCATTAATTGAAAATTGTCCTTCATTGACAGTTCAGCAGTGACAGAACAATCTGACAGCGGTCTATTATTTTGATACATTACACTAATGGTGATCAAATTAAAATCAGTTAAAATGACAGGTAATAATAGATTGACAGAATTTTTACAACCCTGTTTGTCAAAATGACAGATGACAAAGTCTAGCACAACCTCTGGTCAGAAGCCATGACTTAGGAAATCAACATTTCATCATTTTGGAAGTGATTGCCCTTCAAAAATGGTTTCATGGTTGGAAAGATGTACAAGTCATATGGTGGGGAGTGAGGAAAGATTTCAAAGCAACAGAACCATTCTTCCATCTGGGCAACATGTGAGCTGTGAACCGGGGCCTTGTCTTGCCGGAGGTGGACACCTTTGGTCAGCATGCCACACCTCTCAGCTTTGGTGGCCTTCTGCAATTTCTGCAACAGTGAAGCGTAGTCAGTCCTGTTAATTGTGGTGCCCTTTGCCAGGAAGTCCATCATCACTACTCCATGCTGGTCCCAAAAGACCATGAGCATGACCCTGCCTACTGAAGGTTGGATACATGCCTTCTTCGGAGGTGGTGAGTAATAATGCTTCCATTGCCTTCACCTGGCTTTAGTCTCTGTGATCATAGTGATGGAACCATTTTTCATCCTGCATGATTAATCTGTCAAAAAAGTCCTCCTGATTTTCTTGGCACATGGGCCAAAAGAGCCTGGGAGCACATGGCTTGTTCCTGCTTCTGGAAATGTGTGAGCAACTGGGGAATCCAATGTGCAGACAACAGACCCCACATTGATCTTGACATCTGATGTGGCGATCCTCCAAAATGGTGACCTTCACTTGCCAGATGGTGTCCTCCTTAATGGTACACTGTGGTTGCCTGGGAAGGGGGGGGGCATTTCCACTGGTGTCTGACTACACTTGAATCATCATCGCCAGTGCTCGACTACGTCATATGATGGGGCATCTTCCCCATAAGTCTCTATCATCTTATTGAAAGTTTCCTGTGGCGTGTGGCCTCTCAAATACAGGAACCTGATGACCGCTTTGCATTCAACTGGTTCCATTATCACACTTTACTCCACCGTAGCACCTGTAAAAGAGAAACTCTTAGGAGTTCAGTGCTGCAAATTGCCATGTGACTTGCAGAGATATGCATTATTATGCCTGTGCAATTTCACTCTCCTGCAATAACTGGAAGTGGATCAGGGGAAGTCTTTAATGAACAGCCCTTGTATTCCGCTGTATTTTTTTTTTGTGCTGCAGTGTTTTGGAATCCATTACTGCATGTTACTATAAGAACAGCAGACCTGAAGATACCATGGAAAATGGTCTAATTTAGATATTGTGATGATTTCACCTGGATGGACATTGAATATTAAGCTTTATGTATAAGAACGGCTGATGCATGGATGTCCCTACCTTAAAACCGCACTACAGTGACTGCTACTAATACTTTGGATGGGTTAAATGCAGCCAATGAAGTTCTTTACAGTGATTAATAACATTATTATTCCTTTGACCCTGTTAAAGTATAATTTGTAAAAACAACAAAGTTTTTGTTACCTAGCTTCACTAAATCTAGCTTCCTGAGTCATCATCACACAAGGTTAGTCATCACCTTGGTGAGTAAATCCATGTTTTCTCAAATTAACTATATGCTATAAAGGGACAGTTGTTGTAAGAGCTGACCAGTCATTACCATGGATGAGTCTAGAACTTGATATTTCTAATAGAGCACAAACAGTAAAAGTGTTGCCATGTTAAAAAAAAAAAATGCAGGCCGAAAGCAAAGAAATTGGCATGTTTGGTTTACTGACATTTTTTTAAGAAGTCTTGATGCTGTCAGTTTTCCTTTATTTAATTTTGATTTGCAAGAGAAGTATGTTGTTTTTTTTGGGGGGGGGGGGCTGCAAATCACAGATTCTAAAAAAAAAAAAAATTCAAACCCATATTCTGCTTATTTTGAAATTTTGAAAATCATCAAGTACAAGCTTGCTTCGGATTTGAGGGTTTTTGCGACTATGTGGAGTACTGCAAGTGTTTTTGAAATGTTGGAGAAAAAAATCAGCAGCTTATTTCTTGCGTCAAATGTTTTCAGAAATTATAATGGTTTATTTTCAAGAAATCAGAGAAAATTTACTGCTGAACTACCACATTTCCTGGTGGGAATCTAGGGACAACTGGCCCCGTGATTACAGATAGAATCCAGTCTGGAGCAGCTTGGTATTTGTGTGGGGACTGTAGACGGGCTAGCATAGCTGTCAGCCATTTATCTTTTCTTTTTTCTTTCTTGCGATCGTGTGCAGGGTTTCCGCTGGTAACATTTCTGCATGGAGAAACGACACCCCTGAAACTGATCCGCCACTCTACGAGGAAAAATAAATTTAAGAAAAATAAATGAAGGAATGATGGTCCACAAGCACGCACATGAACAACGCGCGTGACAGTGAGCGGTGGGTTCAAAAGATCGATCCACGTTTGACTGAGCCGATATCAATCCACAAAATCTGCGGATCAGTCTTTTAATATCATAATTTTACAGTCTGTGAAATACAAAACTCAAGCAGCCGGCTGAAGTATCGCATGATGACCAGTCGCGTGAGAGTTCCATGCGCCGCATGCTCACATTACTTCCGTGTTTACATGTGGCAGGCAGCCACAGAGTGGGCTTGCCAACGTTTATTTATCAACAGAAGTCACGGCTAGAGACTGCGCTCAACAGTTCCTGAATATTTTTCATAAAGCGGGGGATAAATGGTTTTCTACTACGTGCAGCGCTGTGTTGCAACATAAAAGTTGACGATTGCTAAATAATTTTCAAATGCAAAACACATGGAGAACAACCCATCAGAGAGGGAGACTGTTGCAGCTGCTGTGGGTAAGTAAAATATCATTTTTTTTAAACATTTCTATCATAAATTAACAATTCATCCATGAAAATGGCAGAATTAATGAAGGCTGCAGTACCACAAGCCATTTTTACTCAATAGAACTAAACTGAAATGACCAAATCTTCCAGGAAATGAATTGGAAACCCTTTTCAAAAATTGAAAGTTAATTTGTAGTTAAAATATAAACAACAAAAAATAAAGGAACCTAAATTATGAAACCCTACTGTGGTGTGGGGATCTAAAAGTATGATTATTAATTTTACTTTGAAATATATTCTCCTTTTCATATCCCCTTCAGATCTGTGAAGACTGGGTTTCCACTCCAAGAGCCATCCTGTACTGAGACGTTCTGAAGGGAAGAGGTTGTCACTGGAGGAGCCATCCCTGCTTCGTTGTGGCTTTCTGCACAGAAGAAAACCTCAAATATTTTCAGGGGTCTTACTTTTCAGATTCAAGAAGGTGTTATCATAATTTTCACCATACTCTAACATGTATTCAGTACAGTTTGTAATGGCTAATTCTTTTATTTATCTTTTTTATTTAAGTTCTCAGCAAGAATACAGTGTTGGTCATTTTTTGGCAGTTTTACTGAGCATTTAATTCTAAATAAATCACTGTTTAATAGGAAAGTTTTGGAAATCCTGTGCTTTTCTTGTGGTGTTACATAGAGTAGCGTCACTGTAAACTATGTAAAAAGCAGCTACTTTAAAATCTGTACATCCTCGCACAACTTTCAGTGCAGAAAACCTCTAAAAATGTTGCAACTTCTAGCGCAACGTTTTGGAAAAGCTCCCACAAATTCAGGCTTTTTGGGCCACAACAATCACAAAAACAGCCGGTGAAAACCTGGAGGGACTGAAATACAGTGATATGTATACATGCTTCATGCATTGAATTTGTTTACTGACTCTGGGTTGTTAACTTGACACTATACACCCTTTGCACTAAAGAAAGGACTTGTTAGCACTTTGTGAAATCATAAGTTAAATAATAAAAAGTGCATTATTATAACTGATTTTTGGGTCAGTTCTTTGTGATAATTTATGTATTAACAAAGTTGGAGTATTTCTGCTACAATTTGCAGCATTAGGTCTAAGATTTTTTTTCCCCTGGCACGTAAAATAGCTATTAAAATGGTAATTTCCCTGATTGAATCAGGATCGAATTGGAATTGAATCGATTCAGAACCTCAAGAGCTGGAATCAAATCAGTTCTGGAAATTAATGATGATTCCCAGCCCTAGGGACAGTCATCCGCACGTTGAAGTTCAGAAGCGTGCTGCCCACATGACCATTCCAGTCAGCAGGCCAAGTGTCTCTCTAGCATCACTGTCCGAGAGAAGCACGAGCTTATTAAAGTACTTTAAATGAGGGGGGAAAAAAGCAGAAGAGGTATGTAAGCAAAGGAGGCATTTGTCGTGGTTTTAACCCACTGGTAACGGGAACAATGAATCGCTTAGCACAGTGGTTCCCAACTTTTTTCCCAGGAGCCTCCCTGCCTGTGTCACAGAAGTGCTGCCCCCCCCCCCCCCAGCCCACACAATCACGCCAGAGGAATTGAGTCATTTTAGAACATTTATTTAGGAAAAAAATAACATCAGTTTTGTGCTTAACCTATTCCATTTGTTTTGAAATGTAGATTTGTTTTCCTTTATATTTAAATTAAATTGAATTATATGAACAGGTGTATCACACAGACAAAAAATAAATGTGGCAAATGACTGCAATGGTATTAAAATATTTGTCCTTTTGTTTTAAGACAGGATTACTTTTAAACATGGCCTTTTTGACACCAAAAGGCAGTCGTGAGTCTTCATTGTTCATTGTCAGTACCATAAAGTTTTCATCTTTGCCAGAGGTATGAAACAGAAATGTTAACAAGAACATGTCCCTTGTGAAAGCAAAAATTTCTAACAACCAAAATAGTGGGTATATACACACACGACAGCATAAATCAGTAAAGGCCTAAAAGTCAGTCAGTATGGGCCTAATGGCAGTAGGCCTAAAAACACCCCTGTCATACACAAAGAACAAATATCCTTGACTGCTCTTTCTCATAACACTACCCAGCAATTAACATTGCAAAAAATAATTTAGTGATTCTTTGGTTTTTACTCTCTCCAGTCGGTTGATTCAAGAAAGAATATTAATGTGTACCTTGAGCTTGCATCTCTCTGACCAGTGATGCGATGTTTGGAGTGATAGTGGTGATAGGTATGTGGGCTTGGTCAGCTGCTCACCAATATTGTGCGGCTTTTTTGCCTTTGCAATGAGCAGCGCACAGTCGAATGGTGCTTCAGTGGCTCTGAGTAAATCACTACCTGCCTGTTCAAAGGATTTTCTGATATCCCCGTGTCTCCTTGAAACCACCAGGTGCCGTTTCCTCTCAAAAACAATCCCGACTTGCACCAATGGTCTCTCGGTGTCAAGTCTCCTGATGCCGTCTCAGTTTGCTGGGCTTCATGCTAAAATGAAGCATGCTTCATGCTTCATTAGCTAGCTTTTCACCACAAATAACACATTCTGGCCAAAAAGAGTCATGTGCTTGTATAAATCCATAGTTCAGGTAACTGTCAATATATTGTCTTTTTTTTCTTTTTTTTTAACTCCACGGGGTCCTCCACGCATTTACGTTTCTCAGCCATTGTGGAGGATGAAAGCAGACAGCGATCTGCACGACAGAGAACTTTATTTCTCCTCCAACACAGAGTAGAACAGAATAACAGAGTACCTGAGCGAACTTCTTTTTACACTTTTATTCCCGCCTCCAGCACGCAGTGTAAACACATTAACATACAGACTGAAAGACATGTACACACCTTAACATAACATTGACACACACGTCACAGAGCAGGTCTTGCTACAATACATTCGCACCCCTGCGTCCTCAGGTGCAAACCTGGTGCTGCGGGGGCAAAAGGCACGTCTTTGTTTGGCTTCTCTCACCTTTTCTCCATTAGCATCTCTGACTAGCTTCTCCCCCCACCAACCCAATGTCATTCATGCATTTTTTTTTTTTTTTTAACCCACGCATTTCATGACCTCAAAACAGAGCCCACAGCTCTGCGGCCCCCCTGTGGGCTCAGGCATGGACCCCATATTGGGAGACACTGGCTTAGCAAACAGATTCAACAGGCTTCATATGCAGGGAAAGGCAAGTGATGAATTGCTGAGGATTTACTTCATCACCCACTACTACAATATTAACCTGTTGAACTCTGGTCAATTTCCCTAAAAATTCTTTTATCTTTTATTGGGTTTTAGACCTTTGAGTTTTTAACCTCCTTGACTAGTCTTTAACTTTTTAATATGACCCTTGTCTCTTATCTCTGGTTTTTCTCCCATCTCTTTGTCTTTATATCCTGATTGATGGAGCCTTGAGTATTTTTATCATGTTTATAGTCAGCTTCATGTGTGCCTGTGTTTGTGTTTATGCTGAATGTAATTGTGGTTTGTAAATATGGATGTCACCAGACTGCAAAACAAATCTACCTACGGGTACAAATAAAGTAACCTGAACCTGAAAACCGCCTAAAAATAACGTGCCCAAAGTAAATCAAAAGCTGTTCTTCAACCCTTTGCATCATCTTCATGGGGTTGGTCTCATTTAAAAGAAAACACTTGATTTTTTTTTTTTGGCAAAACAGTCATAATCTCTCTAAGTGCTCCTGCCACTGAGTAACAATCATCTAAACATACTGAATTTGAAGAAAATAAAGTTCGCCTGGGTGTTTTTTTAGATATAAATGCTTGCAAATAACATACAGCTGTGTGAAACGTGCTGGAAAACAACAGAAATGTAGAACCAAGTGGTTTCAAGCTCGGGTCAAAATTTTGTAACAATATCACAAAAAATGAATATATTACACAGCTTTTTTCTCAGGTTGTAACAAGGCGTTCTTGAACTGTGCCAAACTGTGCCAAATGGCACAGTTTGGAAAGCTATGTTCCAGAGTTCACTATCTCAGCAGTTTGCACAGTAAAACCAAGGGGCAACAACCCAGACATACACAGCACAGTTCCTGTTTTTACAGGCAAAAATAGTCTACAGTGTAAGAAAAATTATGCGAAAAATTAATACATTTCACTAAAGTATACACAAAAACAACCCTCTCCCCCATCCAATTTTTCCAGAGTTGACTATCTCACCAGTTTACACAGATACAGGTCAACTGGACCCCTGACCAAGTGCGCACCCCAAGTGGACCACGGAATCCAATCTGTACATGTACAGGTACATTCTCCATCCAGTGATTTATAAATGCTGCTCCAGATGAAAACCAGTCTGTAGGACTATAATGTTCTGAATGAGGCTTTAGAAAATTATGAATCACTTTGTAAATCACTGGATTGAAAATGTACAGATTGAATACCGAGGTCCACCTGGGGTGCTCACAATAGTGTGCTCACATGGTCAGGGCTCCATTTCACCAGATCACGTTTACACAGTAAAACAAAGGCATAATAACTCAGACATACACAGCACAGTTCCTTTTTTTTTTTTTTTTTTTTTTTACAGGAAAAAATAGCCTACAGTGAAATAAAAATTATACTAAAAAATTATAAAATTTTTCTGCAATATACACAGTAACAAATACCCCGCCCCCCACGGCGCACACAAAAACGTTGCCATGCGGGACCCTTGTAATTACCGATTGGTCAAAAGTTATTTTTATTACTAATTTTATCGATAAAGAATAATTTAGATTATAAGACTTAACTGTCCACAACCGCAGTGTCATTGGCGAACATCTGTTTCTCATTGTCAGACGAACATGAAGCTGGTCTGGCTGTTACGGACTCGTGGTTCTGGTCACCCGACCCGGTCAAACCATCTCCGCTTCCATGATTGCGGTTTTTGCGAACCATTTTTCAAAACAAATAAGAACAGTAGTTTAAAAAAAAAAAAAAAGACTGGCTAATGGCTGAGAGTGGCTAACGCTACCGTTACGCACAGGTCTTAATGTGAGTCACCCAGCGGCTTAGGCAAAAAAGATTTTACGCACGGGGACGCACATGTTTTAACAGCAATATAAACGCATACAGTGGGGTAAAAAAGTATTTAGTCAGCCACCAGTTGTGCAAGTTCTCCCACTTAAAAGATGATAGAGGTCTCCAGTTTTCATCATAGGTATACCTCAACTATGAGAGACAAAATGAGGGGAAAAAAAATCCAGAAAATCACATTGTCTGATTTTTAAAGAATTTATTTGCAAATTATGGTGGAAAATAAGTATTTGGTCAATAACAAAAGTTCATCTCAATACTTTATGTAGCCTTTGTTGGCAATAACAGAGGTCAGACGTTTTTTGTAAGTCTTCACAAGGTTTTCACACACTGTTGCTGGTATTTTGGCTCATTCCTCCATGCAGTTCTCTAGAGCAGTGATGTTTTGGGGCTGTCGCTGGGCAACACTGACTTTCAACTCCCTCCAAAGATTTTCTATAGGGTTGAGATCTAGAGACTGGCTAGGCCACTCGAGGACCTTGAAATGCTTCTTATGAAGCCACTTCTTCGTTGCCCGGGTGGTGTGTTTGGGGTCATTGTCATGCTGAAAGACCCAGCCACGTTTCATCTTCAATGCCCTTGCTGATGGAAGGAGGTTTTCACTCAAAATCTCACGATTGATGTTTCCACTCCCATGCTTCACAGTATGTATGGTGTTCTTTGGATGCAACTCAGCATTCTTTCTCCTCCAAAAACAACAAGTTGAGTTTTTACAGAAAAGCTCTATTTTGGTTTCATCTGACTATATGACATTCTCCCAATCCTCTTCTGGATCATCCAAATGCTCTCTAGCAAACTTCAGACGGGCCTGGACATGTACTGGCTTAAAGGTGATGGACAGACGAAAACTCAAAATCGCTAAATCATATCTCAAATTGTTGTCTGAGACGAGCTAATTGGAACCCCACATGTTTTGGTGTCAACGTATGTCGCATAAGGTGACAATGCGCTCTTGAAGTACGCTGTTGTGGAGAGCTGTCTGACCCAGCCAAGATCAGCGGCTAAAATGGCCACTGACTGTGTGACGTCATTTCAGTGTGGCACACAGTCGGCGGACATTGCTTTTTTTTTATTTGATGTTTACATTTTAAAATCGGCGATTACGGATATTTCTCGGAATACTTTTGGATTACAAATAGATTATTTATTAACATTAGGATTTCAGGAATCGAATTAATTATGGTTTGTCGTTGTGTTGTGTACGGGTGCGACGTTATACCAGAGGAGCATGCTGTGCGTGTTTTTGAATGTCCTGTCCCTGTGAAAATCAGAACGGCATGGGTGAAATTCGTTAAGAAAACGCAAAAAAAAAATGGACTTATGTCGGTAAAACACCAAAAATGTGCAGTAGAGATTTCGTTGACAGCGATTTCGAGAATAAGATGCAATTTGTGTCACGACTCGCCGCTCCTCAGCGGCTTCAGCTGCACGCACACCTGCCCCTCGTCAGCACATCCCCATACATCCATTCACACACACCTGCTTGTTGAATAAAGCTGTTAAATCTATCCTGAGCCTGCGTGCGTGTTTCCTGGGCCAGACATTATGTCAATTTGAAATGAAATTTGCCAAAAGATTTCTGATAAAGAAAACGGCTATTCCAACTATATATGCCTCGATTTCCAAGTGTGACTCTGAGAACGGGGTCAGTGACAGTGGCGATCAACTGTCAGAACAGCAGAAGTAAACAGGGTAAGTTTTTTTATTTTTAATATTCACTGCAAATGTTTACTAAACATCTTAAATGAATTCCAAGCCATGGTTTGCATTGCCTTACCAACTTATCAAATATTAGCATATTAGGGTGTTCATACTCATCAAATATGAAATATTCAGTGCTGTATAGGGAGGTGGTTGTGCCTGTTTGATCAATTTATATTTCTATGTATGTAATCCAATTTGAGACCTCTTGGATAAAATTATGATCTACTTTTTTTGCAGATTTTATCAACTGTCACTCAATGTTGATGTTTCTGACCAAGCAGAGGAACCTGATGAACAGGACTTTTATGTAAATCCAAATTTATACCATAAAATGGTAGAAAAATTATTGAAATGTATATGACATGCGACTTTGATGAATGCTGAGCTATGAGAACTATAACATTGACATGAACATTAAGAAACTCAATATATGATTTTACAAAACTTTATTTAAATAACATTGTTCACAAATCTAATCTTGGTAGGCAAAATCCCTTGTAGTGATGAGATGGGAATGTTTCTCTGATGAGGCTCACCGCACAGGCAGGCAACATAACCCTCACTTCTTCTCCAAAAAAATCCCCAACACTATGAATCTGTATCGCCTGAAAAATATGGGGTTGGCATTGATTATTCCGTTTGCATTGATTATTGAATGTATTGAATGGTTTCTTCATAATTCATCTGGGAAATTAAATCAAATGAATAAATATTGTTTATAAACTCACTCGTGTGGACGATCATCTGTCTCATCAGCTCCAGCTGCGCACAGACCAGCAGGTGCTAATCAGCGGCTGAGAAGATGATGATTAACAACATGTCATCAGGCAGCGAGTGACCAATGGGTAGTTTTATTTTTAAAATTAAGTGTGTGACCATGCATGTCGCCAAAGAAAAATATTTGTAAGCATTTTTTACCTAGAAATATCTTACAGCCGATCGTAAACGTGTTCTTTTCCCGTCCGTGTTGCGTCTTCCTACTCTCCCTCCGCCTCGAACAAATAAGGCTGACAGGCCACACACCACCCAAAACGTCTTCATTGTCAATGTAATCATTTGTAATCATTTATATTGAGGTCGTCAAACTCTAGAAAATAATCGCTGTCCGAATCACTTTGCTCTCGTTCTGCAATTTTTTTTCATACCGAATTGACGTGAAGGCTGCACGCACCTATCGGGAGATGGCGGTACTGCAGCATCACTGAGTGAAAGATGGGCTATGACCAATTAATTTAATTTATGGAGGATGGTGACACATATTAAATCAGGGGAATGGGAAGAATGGAATATTTTCATACAATCAGTTGATTGGTTCAATAAAAAAATGTCAATGTCCGTCACCTTTAAGCAGGGGGACATGTCTGGCACTGCAGGATTTGAGTCCCTGGCGGCGTAGTGTGTTACTGATGGTAGCCTTTGTTACTTTGGTCCCAGCTCTCTGCAGGTCATTCACTAGGTCTCCCCGTGTGGTTCTGGGATTTTTGCTTACCGTTCTCGTGATCATTTTGACCCCACGGGGTGAGATCTTGCGTGGAGCCCCAGATGGAGGGAGATTATCAGTGGTCTTGTATGTCTTCCATTTTCTAATAATTGCTCCCACAGTTGATTTCTTCACACCAAGCTGCTTACCTGTTGCAGATTCAATCTTCCCAGCCTGGTGCAGGTCTACAATTTTGTTTCTGGTGTCCTTTGACAGCTCTTTGGTCTTGGCCATAGTGGAGTTTGGAGTCTGACTGTTTGAGGTTGTGGACAGGTGTCTTTTATACTGATAACCAGTTCAAACAGGTGCCATTAATACAGGTAACGAGTGGAGGACAGAGGAGCCTCTTAAAGAAGAAGTTACATGTCTGTGAGGGCCAGAAATCTTGCTTGTTTGTAGGTGACCAAATACTTATTTTCCACCATAATTTGCAAATAAATTCATTAAAAATCAGACAATGTGATTTTTCTGGATTTTTTTTCTCATTTTGTCTCTCATAGTTGAGGTATACCTATGATGAAAATTGGAGACCTCTCTCATCTTTTAAGTGGGAGAACTTGCACAATTGGTGGCTGACTAAATACTTTTTTGCCCCACTGTAACAAAGGCATGTCAGGTATTGCTGAATTCAGAATTTCATTGGCTAAACGACACGTCAATCGTCGAACTTCTCTGCTTCAATTGGCTCGTTGTATTCGCGGTCGTTGGTAGGAAGGTCCTTCTTGCTAGGTTTTCAGTCATTGGTCCTTCAAGGTTTCAGAAACCCAATTCAAGGCTCTTATTAATCGAATGAGAGGTCAATCAAATCTAAACCAATCAAACACTCCTTTGGCTTTCTGTTCACGGCTGTGTGCGCACTGGGATGCACTACGATGCAGAGACGTGACCGCCCGCGGAATCCCAGAATTCATCTGGTTAACTAATTTATGTTCATTATTATGTACTTAACAAGTTAAACTGACTGAAATTCACGAAGTTAGTGACTAATCCATCAACATCCTCCAGCCTTCGGATAAACTAAGCATTCCAGTATTTTGATTTCAAAATAAGGGAGATTTTTCCTGTTGGTGAGGAGAGTTCTAAAAAACTGTAAATATATAGAAATATAACAGAAATAACTGCATCTTTGCTCATTTTAATTCATTTCTTTAACTATAATTTTATTAATAGTTATATTTCTTTGAAATTAGTTAAAATTATTGCTCTGTTCTTGCTCTGCAAAATTATGGTCAAAAGTTTAAATTGTATGAGGGAAAAAATTAAAATTTTACCACAATCTCTTTCAAATTTATATATTAAAAAAAGAAATGCTCAGTTCTCATTTTCATTGCATTGTTTATTAGCAATGGAATGACAATAAAGGCACTTTGACTTTGATTTTGACTTAAAATACGTTTCCTGTCCATTGTTATTTAGAGACTATTAAAAAATGAGTAGAAAGTCTGACCATAGGAAAAGCGGAAGTGCTGAGCTGTGAGTGACAAGCTGTTGCTAGGATACAGTCCACAGACTTTTTTCCCCGGAGTGCAGCGCGCAAGTGCTGAAAAAAAGACGTTCAGGGCAGTCAGACGACTCAAAACGTGCTTGGTGGACACACAGCCTAACTCAGCTAGAACTTTTGGGGTGTTAACTTTTAATTATCAATTTCAAAAGATAACACTGCTTTTACATGAGTAGAATTTCTGCTACTATACCCACCTCTGATCATATAATTTACAGTGCATCCGGAAAGTATTTACAGTGCTTCAGTTTTTCCACATTTTGTTATATTGCAGCCTTATTCCAAAAGGGATTAAATTCATTATTTTCCTCAAAATTCTACACACAATATCTCATAATGACAACTTTAATTTTTTTTTTTTTAATTTTTGCAAATTTATTAGAAATTAAAAAACCCCCACAACAACTAAGAAATCACATGTACATACAGTAAGTATTCACAGCCTTTGCTCAATACTTTGCTGCTGCACCTTTGGCAGCAATTACAGCCTCAAGTCTTTTTGAATATGATGCCACAAGCTTGGCACACCTATCTTGGGCAGCTTTGCCCATTCCTCTTGGCAGTACCTCTCAAGCTCCATCAGGTTGGATGGGAAGTGTCGGTGCACAGCCATTTTCAGATCTCTTCAGAGATGTTCAATTGGATTCAAGGCTGGGCTCTGGCTGGGCCACTCAAGGACATTCACGAAGTTGTCCTGAAGCCACTTCTTTGATACCTTGGCTGTGTGCTTAGGGTCGTTGTCTTGCTGAAAGATGAACCATCGCCCCTGTCTGAGGTCAGCAGTGCTTTGGAGCAGGTTTTCATCCAGGATGTCTCTGTACATTGGCTGCATTCATCTTTCCCTCTAGCCTGACTGGTCTCCCAGTTCCTGCCACAGAAAAACATCCCCACAGCATGATGCTGCTACCAACATTGGTGTGGTTATGAACGGTGCCTGGTTTCCTCCAAACATGACGCCTGGCATTCACGCCAAAGAGTTTGATCTTTGTCTCATCAGACCAGCGAATTTTGTTTCTCATGGTCTGAGAGTCCTTCAGGTGCCTTTTGGCAAACTCCAGGCAGGCTGCCATGTGCCTTTTACTAAGGAGTGGCTTCCATCTGGTCACTCTACCATACAGGCCTGATTGGTGGATTGCTGCAGAGATGGTTGTCCTTCTGGAAGGTTCTCCTCTCTCCACAGAGGAACGCTGGCACTCTGACAGAGTGACCATCGGGTTCTTGGTCACCTCCCTAAATAAGGCCCTTCTTTCCCAATTGCTCAGTTTAGACGGCCAACCAGCTCTAGGAAGAGTCCTTGTGGTTCCGAACTTTTTCCATTTACGGATGATGGAGAGCATTGTGCTCATTGGGACCTTAAAGCAGCAGAAATTTTTCTGTACCCTTCCCCAGATTTGTGCTTCGAGACAATCCTGTCTCGGCGGTCTACAGACAATTCCTTTGACTTCATGCTTGGTTTGTGCTTTGACATGCATTGTCAACTGTGGGACCTTATATAGACAGGCGTGTGCCTTTCCGAGTCATGTCCAATCAGCTGAATTTACCACAGGTGGACTCCAGTTAAGGTGTAGACACATCTCAAGGATGATCAGTGGAAACAGGATGCACCTGAGCTCAGTTTTGATCTTCATGGCAAAGGCTGAATACTTATGTACATGTCATTTCTTAGTTTTTTTAATTTTTTTTCCACAATATTTTTATTGAACCTTTTTTTTACAAACTTAACACAAACAATCAAACACTAACACTAAAGTAATTTTTAAAAAAATGTACTAAAAATACCAACAACCACTAGCAAAGGCAGGTCTTCAACAATGCTCCTCTGTTTAGTCTAGGCAATCCATTACATAAGTATACATATTATACATTCACCAGTTTGGAATTTACAAGGTCCACACACATCATTCACCTTCTTCTTCAAAAGTTATGTTTAAATTCTTTACATAATCAATGAAAGGTCTCCATATATTCTCAAACACAGTTTCCTTTGATTTCAGTATGTATGTTATTCTTTCTAGTGGAAGGTTTAACATCTGTCTTAACCACTGAGTCACATCTGGTCTATTAGTCTTTTTCCACAGTACTGCAATACATTTTTTGGCGTTAAGCAAACTGAGGGCTATGAATGCTCCTTCACTCTTATTAAAGTTATGCTTTTCTGGATGCAGACCCAACAAAAACAATTTAGGATTCAATATGATTTGTTTTGAAATTATTTTTTCAATTGTTACCCTCACCTCTTCCCAAAACATTCTAATTTTTCTACATTCCCATAAACAATGAAATAGGGTTCCTTTACTTTCCATACATTTTGTACACGTATCTGGTATGTTTTTGTTATATCTATTTAACTCCACCGGTGTAACATACATCCGCATTAACCATTTAAAATGTATCAATTTAAGACGTACATTTATTGATTTGGTTTGAGCTTCTGTACAAGCCAATTCCCATTGTTCCTCTGAAATTTCAGTTTGCAGGTCTTCTTTCCAATAATTCAATCTTTTCTCTGAGTTTTCACTTGAGGATAGTGTCAATGAGTTATAAAATTCTGAAATAATACCCTTTCTCTTACTATCTTTCGTCAAAATTTTTCCAAGGATGAGTAAGTGGGTCGGGTGAGAGCATTATTTTGATTTGATCGAATAAAGTTCCTAAGCTGAAGATATTTAAAAAAATGTGTTCTATTAAGATTAAATTTGATCCTCAGTTCTTCAAAAGACATTATGTTATCCGAACATGACAGATATAAGTCTTGAATCTTTTGAATCCCTTTTAAATTCCATACTTTAAATACAGCATCCGTTCTCCCTGGTTTAAAATATTGATTACCCCATATTGGGCTAAATTGTGACAGTAAGTGTGGTTCTTTTAAATATTTTGTGGTTTCACATCATATTTTGATCATATGCTTTACAAATGGATTTTTAACTTGTTTCTGTAATTTTTTTGCCGAGTCTGAGTATATGAATATGGGAAGAGGTAAAGGTAAATTGTATGATTCCATTTCAGTCCAGTGAGGGAGATCATTTGATGAAAAATAACATGTCATAGACCTCAGTTGTGCTGACCAGTAATACAACATAAAGTTTGGACATTTCAGACCTCCACGATCAAATGGTAAATATATTAAGGACAGACGTAATCTAGCCTTCCTATTCTTCCATATAAATTCCACTAACTTTTTTTTAATTCTTGAGGATAGATCTGAAGGTGGTGGTAAAGGAATGTATTGAAATAAATAAAGTATTTTGGGTAAAATATTACTTTTAAGTATATTGATTCTCCCAATCATCGACATTGGTAGTGACATCCATCTCTGAAGTAACTCATTAATGTCTGTCATTAAGGCTTCATAATTGGCACTGGCGACTAATTCTAGCTTAGGCACAATTTGAATTCCTAAATATTTAAACTGATTTACAACATTGAATTGATTTACCTCAGGAGCTGGGTGATTTCTCTGGGTCTCATTTAGCATTAATATTGAAGATTTAGTTTTATTTATTTTATAACCTGATATTTCCCCAAAATTCTTTATTAAATTCAACAAGGTCAGAATTGATTTTTTTAAGATTCGACATAAACAAAATTATGTCATCGGCATACAGGGAGATTTTATGTTCTGTTGGTCCTACTTTAATTCCATATATTTGTGGATGTAAACATACTGCCATCGCTAAAGGTTCAATTGCCATAGTAAACAGTAAAGGTGAAAGTGGGCAGCCTTGTCGACATCCTCTATTGATATTTATTGATTTTGAAATATTGCTGTTTGTTAAGATTTCTGCTGTTGCATTATTGTATATTATCTGAACCCATTTTATGAAATTATTTCCAAGTCCAAACCTTTGGCCCTTTCTTTTTGAAGTTTTCCATTCGACCCCATCAAAGGCCTTTTCGGTGTCCAATGATAGGAGAGCTGTATCCGGTGCTTCTTTATTAGAATAGATAATATTAAATAGTCTTCTTACATTATGGAAGCCTTGTCTTCCCTTTATAAAGCCATTCTGATCTCAGTTAATAATATTTGGTAATATTTCTTGTAGTCGTCTTGCTAAAATTTTACAGATTATCTTAAGGTCAGCATTTAATAGGCTTATTGGTCTCATATTTTCACATTTATTAGAGGGTTTACCTGGTTTTGGCAACAGTATAATTAAGGCATTATTCATGTATGGTGGTAAATTACTATTTTGAAATGCTTCTAAAACCATTTCCAAAAATTGTTTTATTAATTTATTCTTAAATTTTTTATAGAGGTCAACTGGAAGACCATCTGGTCCTGCACTTTTTCCTGATTTCATATTATCAATGGCTAGCCCAACTTCTTCTTGACTAATTTTAGACCCCAGTATCTCCCTGTTTTCATTTGGAATACATGGTATAGGTAATCCGTCCAAAAACCAATTTAGTTTTGTTAAGTCAGTTTCATTTTTTGTATCATATAATTTTTCATAATAATCTCTAAAGGCACTATTAATTTCTAAAGGATCTACAACTGGCTGTATAAGTTCACCAGATTTATATTTTCTAATAACAAAGATCCTTGAATGATTAGATATCTTCCAAATTTGTCTCCAATTACATTTTTCACTTGAAATGGGACTGATTTATGTATGAGAGTCATAACTCCCCTGGCTCAGGATGAAAATGATGAGGTGAATACACTTCCTTGCCATCTACTCCTAATTCTTTTTACATCCTCCTCTATTAGATGAGTTTCTTGTAAAAACACAATTTTTGAACCTATGTCTTTTATTTTATTCATAACTTGTTTAAGTTTTTTAAATTTTGTAGACCTCTGCAATTCCATGAAGTGGTCTATGATCAATAAGGAGTTTGAGATTACCTCGCAATGTAAACATGCACACACAGAGAAGCAAAAACATGAGTGGATGAACATTCATCCTACAAACTACACACAAACAAATTCCCCCTTCCCACATTCGTGGTAATCCCCCCCCAAAATAAAAAAAAAAAAAATTCTGTCTCCCGCTATAGCCATTGACCGCTCCACACCCGCGAGGATCAGTCAAAGCCACTCTTTCTTTCTCCTCCCAATCACCCTGACTCTACTGCTTTTAGTGACGTAACATTAACTCTCTTCTGTAGTTTTCCAACTTAACTCCAAAATTTTATAGCAACTTTGTACATCATAGGTTTTTTTTTTCCAACATATAATACAATCTATATTTTGTAAACTTGCTATATGCTTCAGATCAGTCAGATGCCTGTGCAAATGCTTAAATATTCTACCTTATATTTTGTTCATGCTTCATGCTTAGCTCCCACCAGTCTCCTCTTGGATCTTCTTGATGAGCTCCTGCGCCTCCTCGGGGGTTTTGAAGGTGTGGGTTCTGGCCTTATATGTGACCAGCAGTCTTGCAGGATAAATCACTCCATGACGAATCCCAAGGTTGCGCAGCTCTTTATGGGCGGGGTCAAACTGTTTCCTTAATTGTTGGATTCCTGTGGCCAAATCTGGGTAGAACCGCACCTGTTGATCCTGGTATTTAATTTCTCCTTTGGCTCGCGCCGCGTTGGAGATCGTCATCCTGTCTCTGTAGCTGAGGAACTTCATAATCAGCGTCCTCGGTGATGCCTTATTATCTCTCAGTGGGCCGATTTGGTGGGCGCTTTCTAAGACGACTGATGACTGCAGCTCCGCGTTGTTCAGCGCTTCTGGAATCCACTTTTCCAAAAAGGAACATGGATCCCGTCCCTCCGTTCTCTCCGGGAGACCCACCAGCCTCAGGTTGTTCCGTCTCGACCGGGATTCTAAATCCAGGACATTATCTTCCAGACGTTTATTTTTTAATTCCAATGTGCACACCTTTAATTGTAGGCCGGTGACGTCATCCTCAGCGCTAGAAATTCTGAGCTCCACCTGCGATACTCGTTCCATACAGTCGCTTAACTCCTTTCTCATTCCTTCTATCGCTGCTATAATCCCATCAAATTTAGTGGAGAAGTCTGCTCTCATTGAACTAATGGCAGCGAGCACCACACCTGTGCCGTCGCCAGCAGTCACCGCTCCACCGCTAGCTTGCTCCGCCATATCTGGGGATTTTTCTGCTTCGTCACGGACGTGAAAGTCCGTTAACTTGGACTGTTTCGGCGGTTCAGTTTTTCCTCCACCTGATTTCCCAGCCTTAGGCTTTACAGGCATATCCTCGCCCAAACGCTGGGATAGGTTTTGTTGCAATTGAGAGAGTTATTTGCTGATTTTTTTATTTTTAGGAGCAGAGTAGAGTGAAACGCATCCTCCTACGTGGCGGCCATAACCGGAAGTCCAGTTTTTTATTTTTAATAAATTTGCAAAATTTAAAAAAAAAAAAAAAAAATTCATGTTGTCATTATGAGGTATTGTGTGTAGAATTTTGAGGGGAAAAAGGAATTTAATCCCTTTTGGAATAAGGCTGTAACATAACAAAATGTGTAAAAAGTGAAACGCTGTGAATACTTTCCAGATGCACTGTAAGTATGCATGAGAAAATTACTACTAGGAATGTTTTTTCCCCTTCTCTTTCCCACTCTTTCTATATGGAAAAAAGAAACACTATAATAAAAAATACAAATAAAGTACATATTTGTGTCGTTTATGTAAATCATGACAAAAATCCTGCAGGACAAAATGTGACACTTTGTATTTTCTAAACTGTTTGTATACCACCATAGATGGAAAGAGAACCTGAATAAGACGCAGTTGGTGGTAGTATCTTGGCGCACAACTAAGATATATAGAGTGAAGTACGTGGCGGTAATGCACTTGTAAGCTGGTTGCCAACCTCCAATCAAATCTAAAAGAAGAAGATGGGGCTCACAGGAAAAGATGAGGCAGAAGAGAGGAGCCAAGGCGAGGAAAGTGTTCAGGCAGAGGAAGGAGAGAAAGATGACACCAGTAAAAAGTTCAAACACAGGACCTTTGTGTGGGACCCCATTTGGGCCCGATATTCCACGATTCAAACCTTGGTTGTACAATACTTAAAGTGGTAAGTTCCATGTGCAAAGGTACCAAATTTTAGAAAGGCATAAATAGTACAAAATATGTTGCCGCCACACCAAGGTCTTTAAGCCAGAGGAAACACGGTTGTGTGCGGCATAATGCCCTATGGAGAGCAGTAGAACTTTGTTTCTGCTAAAAGTAAGGGAAGGGGGAAAAAAGCTGGTTCTCAAGAAGGCACCAAGGTTCTGAGATTCTGGAGCCAGAACTCAAACTGACACAGAACCTGCCCAGTCTGGAATGACTAATTGACAAACTGAGGTCTGCATGGCCCTCTACCAATACTGAGGTTGTTTTAAAGAATAATTAATTAATAATTGATCTGTTATGACCTTGACTGTGGAAGTTATGTTTTTGCCAGTGTTGGTTTATCTGTTTGTAAGCAGGATTACTCAGATACTCATAAACAGATTAGATTGCTTTTTTTTTTTTTTTTTTTTTTGAGTAGGGTGTGGCACAAAGATAAATCTGTTAGATTTTGCTAATAATCTGCACCAATATCCAGCTCCAGTAGTCTTTTAAAGGATTTGAAAGGGTGGAATGTATGCATATGCATACCCACACATGCATTAAATACTCAAATGTATGTTAACATTCTGGTAAAATCTCACGAGTCAAGACATCGCTCAGTCTAGGAAGGAGTCTAGGTCAGTATTAATTTGTAACCTACATTACACTTGCCACCTACCGAAACTCCAGATCTGAGTCAACAGGTTTTCCTGGCAAGGAGCGGAGGGTGAGCAGGTTGGTAAAACCTCAGCTCTACCTGTTGCTGTCATCATCTGAAAAGAATGAGATCATATTTGAATGTCACACCTTTTATGTTGGGTTTTCTTAGTTTAAAAAAAAAAACTATTAAACAAGGTTGCTAGCGTTGTACTAATATACTGCTCATAATAATAAGTTAATATTACCATCGCTAATGGAGGTGCTGTTATTTGGGAAGCAGCAGGGAAGCTGGTGCGGGTGCACTCCGTAGACTGTTGAGCACATGACAGTTTTGTAATTTTATCCCATGCTGCCACATCAAGAGATATCTCAACATGTTGCGTTGCTCATGTTTACCATAATGTTTATGCTTCCACTAGGGCTGGGAATCATCACTAATTTCCAGAATCGATTCAATTCTGGTTTGAGCCGATCCCAATTCAATCAGGGAAATTACTATTTTAATAGCTATTTTGCTTGCCAGGAAGAAAAATTCTTGGAGGCCTAATGCTGTAAATTGTACCAGGACTACTCTAACTTTGTTAAAACAGACACTATCGGACTTCCGGTTATGGCTGCCACGTAGGACGGACGTGTCTCGCTCTGCTCTGCTCCTGGAGAAAAAAAATCGGCAAATAACTCTCTCATTTGGGACAGAACGTATCCCAGCGTTTGGGCGAGGATATGTCGGCGAAGCCTAAGGCTGGAAAACCAGGAAAAGGAAAAAGCGAGCCGCCGAAACAGTCCAAATTAACGGACTTTCAGGTCTGTGACGCAGCAAACAGGGCTCCATATATGGCGGAGGAGGCTGGCAACGCTGCGATTTCTGCGGGGGGTGGCGCGGATGCGCTGATGGCTGCCATGAGTTCAATGAGAGCGGACTTTTCCTCTAGATTTGATGGGATTATGACAGCGTTGGAAGGAATAAGAAAGGAATTGGGTGACTGTGTAGAACGAACGGCGCAGATGGAGCTCCGTCTCGCTAGTGCTGAAGATGACGTCACCCGTCTTCAATTAAAGGTGCGCACTTTGGAAAAAAAAAATAAATCTCTGGAAGATAATATTTTGGATTTGGAATCTCGGTCGAGACAGAATAATTTGAGGCTGGTGGGTCTTCCAGAGGAATCAGAAGGTCGGGACGTATGTTCCTTTCTGGAAAAGTGGATTCCGGAGGTGCTGGGCAGCGAGGAGTTGCAATCAGCAGTGGTTCTGGAAAAAGCACATCGCATTGGCCCACGGAGAGATAAGGGACCGCCGAGGACCTTAATTATGAAGTTTCTTAACAACAGAGACAGGATGAAGATCTTCAACGCTGCACGAGCTAAAAAAGGAGAGATTAAACACCAGGACCAGCAGGTGCGGTTCTACCCAGATTTGGCCACAGGAATCCAGCAATTGAGGAAGCAGTTTGATCCCGTACGTAAGGAGCTGCGCAACCTTGGGATTCGTCATGGTGTAATCTATCCTGCGAGACTGCTGACCACGTATGAGGGCAGAACCCACATCTTCAAGACCCCAGAGGAGGCGCAGGAGTTCATCAAGAAGATCAAAGAAGAAGAAGAGACTGGTGGGAGCTAAGCATGAACAAAATATAAGGTAGAATAATTAAGCATTTGCACAGGCATCTGACTGACTTGAAGTAAATAGTAAGTTTACAAAATATAGATTGTATTATATATTAAAAAAAAAAACAAAAACAAAACAAACAAAAAAAAAAACTATGATGTACAAAGTTGTTAAAAATTTTGGAGTTAAGTTGGAAAACTACAGAGGAGAGTTAATGTTACGTCATTAAAAGCAGTAGAGTTAGGGTGATTGGGAGGATGAAGAAGGAGTGGCTTAGGCTGTTCCCCGTGGGTGTGGAACGGTCGATGGCTATATCGGGAGACAGAATTTTTCTTTTGATTTTGGGGGGTTTGCCACAAGTGTGGGAAGGGGAAATTTGTTTGTGTGTAGTTTGTAGGATGAATGTTCAACCACTCATGTTTTTGCTTCTCTGTATGAGCATGTTTACACTGCAAGGTAATCCCAAACTCTCTATTGATCATGGACCAAAGTGTTAATCTTAATTTAACTTCATGGAATTGCAGAGGTCTACAAAATTTAAAAAAACTTAAACAAGTTATGAATAAAATAAAGGACATGGGTTCAAGAATTGTGTTTTTACAAGAAACTCATCTGATAGAGGAGGATGTTAAAAGAATTAGGAGTAGATGGCAGGGAAGTGTATTCACCTCTTCATTTTCATCCCGAGCCAGGGGAGTTATGACTCTCATACATAAATCAGTTCCTTTTCAAGTGAAAAATGTAATTGGAGACAAATTTGGAAGATATGTAATCATTCAAGGTTCTTTGCTATTAGAAAATATAAATCTTGTGAACTTATATGGTCCCAATATAGATGATCAGAAGTTCTTTGCTAATTTATTTCTCATCTTATCATCACTTACAGGGCAACATATAATAGCAGGGGATTTTAATTGTACATTGAATCCAGGTGTGGATAGATCAACAGGACTGGATTGTACGCACATTGGATGTAGGATGACTATTAATCATTTTATGAAAGAATTGAGATTGTTAGATATATGGAGAGAAATGAAACCACAAGTTAAAGCCTATTCTTGTTATTCCAGTACCTACAAGACATTCTCACGTATTGATTATTTTTTGATTTCCACAGAATTAAGGTCCAAGATTCAAAACTGCTTTTATGATAACATCGTGATCTCTGATCATGCACCCTGTTGTCTAATATATGTAGATAAAAAATTGACAAAGGAATCAGGTAGATGGCAATTTCAGCATAAATGGCTTCAGGATGAGGAATTTGTCAAGTATATAGAAAAACAGATAGACGAGTTCTTTGACATCAATACTACACAAACATCAGCATGTGTAAAGTGGGAGGCTTTCAAAGCTTTTATTAGGGGGCATATTATTAGTTATACAGGATCAAAATCTAAGAAGACTCGAGAGGAGAGAGCTAAATTGGAACATAAAATAAAAAATCTTCAGGAAAAAGTGTATGCAGGAAGTGACCCAAGGTTGGAGAATGAATTACTGATTTTGAGAGCTGAATACGACAAAAAATCAGCGAATAGAGCTGCCTCGAGTCTTCTAAGATTGAAACAATCTTTTTATGAACAAGGTGAAAAATCAGGAAAATTATTAGCATGGCAGATTAAACAATTGGAAATTAAAACACCAATTACCAGTATTATAAGTAATGGACAGGTAGTTATAGATCCTTTAGAAA
The DNA here is from genome assembly GCA_020510985.1 of Pholidichthys leucotaenia. NCBI lineage: Eukaryota > Metazoa > Chordata > Actinopteri > Cichliformes > Pholidichthyidae > Pholidichthys > Pholidichthys leucotaenia. Next base: position 171,845,115 of record CM035846.1, read on the forward strand.
TTAATAGAGCCTTTAGAGATTACTATGAAAAATTATATGATACCAAAAATGAACCTGATTTAACAAAACTAAATGGGTTTTTGAACGAACTATCTATACCGTGTATTCCAAATGAAAACAGGGAGATATTGGAGTCTAAAATTAGTCAAGAAGAAGTTGGGCTAGCCATTGATAATATGAAATCAGGAAAAAGTGCAGGACCAGATGGTCTTCCAGTTGACCTTTATAAAAAATTTAAGAATAAATTAATAAAACCTTTTTTGGAAATGGTTTTAGAAGCATTTCAAAATAATAATTTACCATCATACATAAATAATGCCTTAATTATACTGCTGCCAAAACCAGGTAAGCCCTCTAATAAATGTGAAAATATGAGACCAATAAGCCTATTAAACGCCGACCTTAAGATAATCTGTAAAATTTTAGCAAGACGAATACAAGAAATTTTACCAAATATTATTAATCGAGATCAGAATGGCTTTATAAAGGGTAGACAAGGCTTCCATAATGTAAGAAGACTATTTAATATTATCTATTTTAATAAAGAAGCACCGGATACAGCTCTCCTATCATTGGACGCCGAAAAGGCCTTTGATAGAGTTGAATGGCCCTTTCTTTTTGAAGTCCTACAAAGGTTTGGACTTGGAAATAATTTCATAAAATGGGTTCAAATAATATACAATAATGCTACAGCAGAAATCCTAACAAATAACAATATTTCAAAACCAATAAAAATCAATAGAGGATGTCGACAAGGCTGTCCACTCTCACCTTTACTGTTTACTATGGCAATTGAACCTTTAGCGATAGCGATACGTTTACATTCACAAATATATGGAATTAAAGTTGGACCAACAGAACATAAAATCTCCCTGTACGCCGATGATATAATTTTGTTTATGTCGAATCTAAAAAAATCAATTCCAACCTTGTTGAATTTAATAAAGAATTTTGGGGAAATATCAGGATATAAAATAAATAAAACTAAATCTTCAATATTAATGCTAAATGAGACCCAGAGAAATTACCCAGCCCCTGAGGTAAATCAATTCAATGTTGTAAATCAGTTTAAATATTTAGGAATCCAAATTATGCCTAAGCTAGAATCAGTCGCCAGTGTCAACTATGAAGCCTTAATGTCAGATATCAGTGAGTTAACTCAGAGATGGATGTCACTACCAATGTCGATGATCGGGAGAATCAATATACTTAAAAGTAATATTTTACCTAAAATACTTTATTTATTTCAATACATTCCCTTATCACCACCTTTAGATCTATTCTCAAGAATAAAAAAAAAGTTAGTGGAATTTATATGGAACAACAGGAGGGCTAGATTACGTCTGTCTTTATTATATTTACCATTTGATCGTGGAGGTCTGAAATGTCCAAATTTTATGTTGTATTATTGGTCGGCACAACTGAGGTCTATGACATATTATTTTTCATCAAATGATCTCCCTCACTGGACTGAAATGGAATCATACAATTTACCTTTACCTCTTCCCATATTCATATACTCAGATTCGGCAAAAAAATTACAAAAACAAGTTAAAAATCCATTTGTAAAGCATATGATCAAAATATGGTGTGAAGCTAAAAACTATTTAAAAGAACCACAGTTATTGTCACAATTTAGTCCAATATGGGGTAATCAATATTTTAAACCAGGGAGAGCGGACGCTGTATTTAAAGTATGGAATTTAAAAGGGATACAAAAGATTCAGGATTTATATTTGCCATGTGCAGACAACATAATGTCTTTTGAAGAGCTGAGGATCAAATTTAATCTCAATAGAACACATTTTTTTAAATATCTTCAACTTAGAAACTTTATTCGATCAAATCAAAATAAAGCTCTCACTCGACCTATTTATTCATCCTTGGAAAAAATGATGATGAAAGATAGTAAAAGAAAGGGTATTATTTCAGAGTTTTATAACTCATTGACACTATCTTCAAGTGAAAATTCACTGAAAAGATTAAACTACTGGAAAGAAGATCTGCAAATTGAAATTTCAGAGGAACAATGGGAATTGGCTTGTACAGAAGCTCAAACCAAATCAATAAATGCACGCCTTAAATTGATACATTTCAAATGGTTAATGCGGATGTATGTTACACCGGAGGAGTTAAATAGATATAACAAAAATATACCAGATACATGCACAAAATGCATGGAAAGTAAAGGAACCCTATTTCATTGTTTATGGGAATGTAGATTAATAAGAATGTTTTGGGAAGAGGTGAGGGTAACAATTGAAAAAATAATCTCAAAACAAATCATATTGAATCCTAAACTGGTTTTGTTGGGTCTGTACCCAGAAAAGCATAATTTCAATAAAAGTGAAAGAACATTCATAGACCTCAGTTTGCTTAATGCCAAAAAATGTATTGCACTATTATGGAAAAAGACTCATAGACCAGATGTGACTCAGTGGTTAAGACAGATGTTAACAAACCTTCCATTAGAAAGAATAACATATATACTGAAATCAAAGGAAATTGTGTTTGAGAATATATGGAGACCTTTTATTGATTATGTAAAAAATTTAAACATAACTCTTGAAGAAGAAGGTGAATGATGTGTGTGGACCTTGTAAATTCCAAACTGGTGAACATAATATGTATACTTATGTATTGGATTGTCTAGACTAAACAGAGGAGCATTGTTGAAGACTTGATTTTGTTGGTGGTTGTTGGTGTTTTTAGTGCATTTTTTTTTTTGTAGTACTTTAGTGTTAGTGTTTGATTGTTTGTATCATGTTTGTTAAAAAAAAAAAAAAAAAAAAGGTTCAATAAAGATATTGTGGGAAAAAAAAACAGACACTATCACATAAAGAACTGACCCAAAATATTTTACAATAATGCACTTTTTATTATTTAACTCAGGATTTCACAAAGTGCTAACAAGTGCTTTCTTTAGTGCAAAGGGTGTATAGTGTCAAGTTAACAACCCAGAGTCAGTAAACAAATTCAATGCATGAAGCATGTATGCATAATCTCACTGCATTTCAGTCCCTCCAGGATTTTGCCGGCTGTTTTTGTGATTTTTTTTTTTTTTTTTTTCTGGCCCGAAAAGTCTGAATTTGTGGGAGCTTTTCTAAAAAAAAAAAATTGCGAGGTATTTTAGAGTTTTTTTGCACTGTAACTTGTGTGAGGAAGTGCAGATTTTAAAGTAGCTGCTTTTTCTATAGTTTACAGTAATGCTATTCTATGTAACACCACAAGAAAAGCACAGGATTGCTAAAAATTTCCTATTAAACAATGATTTATTTAGAATTAAATGCTCAGTAAAATAATCAAAAAATGACCGACGTATTCTTGCTGAAAACTTAAATAAAAAAGATAAATTTAAAAAAAAAATAGCCATTACAGCCATTATAAATTGCATTGAATGTACGGTAGAGTATGGAGCAAATTATGGCAGCACCTTCTTGAATTTGAAAACTAAGACCCCTGAAAAAATTGAGGTCTTTTATGCTGAAATCCACAACGAACCAAGGATGGCTCCTTCACTGACACCCTCTTCCCTTCAGAATGCTTGAGTGCGGTATGGATTGTTTCTTCCCCTGGGCCATCCGGACTGCAAACAGTCAGAGAACCCCCCCCCCCCCCCCCCCGAATGCTCACATGCACAGAACTGAGGACCTTTTTTAATTCACTATAACACACCTGTCAATGTGGTAAAATTCTTCCAGAGGTGGGAGTTGAAGACCTCCCGGACAGGGGCCTTGGCCAGACGTTCCCAACACACCCCTACTACACATTTAGTTCTACCGGGTCTGTGTGGCGTCCACCCTTGCCATTGGTTCCAACTCACCACCAGGTGGTGATCAGTTGACAGTTCTGCACCTCTCTTGACCCAAGTGTCCAAGACATATGGTCGCAGGTCTGATGACAAGATAACAAAATTGATTATTGACCTGCAACCTAGGGTGTCCTGGTGCACATATGGACACCCTTATGCTTGAACAAGGTGTTTGTTATGGACAAACTGTGGTTGGCACAGAAGTCCAATAACTGAACACCATTCAGGTTCAGATTGGGCGTGCCATTCCTTCCAATCACACCCCTCCAGCTTTCACTGTCGTTGCCCACGTGCACATTGAAGTCCCCCAGTAGGACAATGGAGTCTCCAAGAGGGGCACTGTCCAGCATCTCAGTCAGAGACTCCAAAAAGGGTAGGTTCTCTGAACCATCATTTGGTGCATACAGCACAAATGATGGTCAGGACCCGTTTCCCAACCCGAAGGTGTAGGGAAACTACCCTTTTGTCCCCCGGGGAGAACTCCAATGTCGAGGTAGCAAAGCGGAGGGATACAAAAATACCCACCCCTGCTTGTTGTCTCTTGCCCGGGGCAACTCCAGAATAGGCCAAGCTTCAGCCCCTCTCCAGGAAACTGGTTCCAAAACCGGAGCTGTGCGTTGAGGTAAGCCCAACTATACTGTATCTAGCCGGTATCTCTCAACCTCTTGCACCAGCTCCAGCCCTTTCCCCACTAGAGAGGTAACATCCCAGAATCCAGTTTCGAAAGCCGGGGATCATACTACCAAGGTCTCTGCCTTCAACCGTCACCTGATCCGCATTGTACCAGACCCCCATGGTCCCTTCTGCAGGTGGTAAGCCCACTGGAGGGCGGACCCATGTAGCTCCTTCGGGCTGAGCCTGGCTGGGTCCCATGGGCAGAAATCCGGCCACCAGGTGCTAGCCATCAAGCCCCTCCCCCAGGCCTGGCTCCAGGGCGGGGCCCCCGTAACCCCATACTGTGCAGAGTACACTGTTTGTCTTGGGAGACCCTACCAGAGGCAAATTGCCCTGGACAGTATAGGAGTTTGGAGAGGCCATGGAACAAGACTTTCAGTCAGCCTCGAAGAGATTCTGGTAGACTGTCTTGCAGCTCAGGAGGGGGGAAGCAGCTCCTTGTCCACACTGTGTATGATACGGATGGGGGCTGCTGACTTCGACTGGGGACATCGTTGGGCGATGGAAGGAATACTTCGAGGAGCTCCTCAATCCCACTGGCATGCCTTCTACAGAGGAAGCAGGGCTTGAGGACGAGGGGAACAACGCACCCATCATAGGGACTGAGGTCGCCGAAGTGGTTAAAAAAACTCTTTCGTGGCCAGGCCTCGCCCTGAGTACCTCAAGGCTCTGGATGTTGTAGGGCTGTCCTGGCTGACACGCCTCTGCAACATTGTGTGGAGGTCGGAGACAATACCTCAAGCATGGCAAACCGGGGTGGTGGTTCCTCTTTTTAGAAAGGTGTGTTCTAACTTTAGGGGGATCACACTTTTCAGCCTCCCTGAGAAGGTCTATACCAGGATATTAGAGGAGAGTCCGACCGCTGGTTGAACCTCGGATTCAGGAGGAGCAATGTGATTTTCGTCCTGGCCGTAGCACATTGGACCAGCTCTTTACGCTCTCGAGAATCCTCGAGGGATCGTGGAAGTTTCCCCATCCAGTCCACATGTTTTGTGGACTTGGAGAAAGCATTCGACTGGTTTCTTGTGGGGGGTGCTTCGGGAGTATGGGGTATCGGGCTTGTTGTTACGAGCTATCCGGTCCCTATACGATCGTTGCAAGAGTTTGGTTCATATTGCCAACACCCAGTCAGACTCATTCCCAGTGAGAGTTGGACTCCTCCAAGGCTGCCCTTTGTCACCGATCCTGTTCCTAATTTTTATGGATAGGATGTCTAGGCGCAGCCAAGGATCGGCGGGTGTCATACTTGGTGACCACAGGATCTCATCTCTGCTGTTTGCAGATGATGTCGTCCCGTTGGCTTCATCGAGCAATGACCTACAGGTTTTGCTGGGACAGTTTGCTACAGAGTGTGAAGCGACTGGGATGAGAATCGGCATCTCCAAGTCCGAGTCCGTGGTGGATTGTCCTTTCCGGGTTGGGGACAAGCTCCTGCCCCAACTGGAGGAGTTTAGTATCTCGGGGTCTCATTCATGAGTGAGGGGAGAATGGAGCGAGAGATTGACAAACGGATCTGAGCAGCATCTGCAGTGATGCTGACGTTGTACTGGTCTGTTGTGGTGAAGAGGGAACTGAGCTCTGAAGTACGGCTGTCGATTTACCGGTCAATCTACGTTCCTACCCTCACCTATGGTCATGAGCTTTAGGTAATGACTGAAAGAATGAGATTGTGAATACAAGTGGCTGAAATGAGCTTTCTCCGTAGGGTTGCTGGACTCACCCTTAGAGATAGGGTTAGGAGTTCAGTCATCCGGGAGAGGCTCAGAGTAGAACCACTGCTCCTTCACATCGAAAGGAGCCAGTTGAGGTGGTTTGGCATCTGATCAGGATGCCTCCTGGACGCCTCTCATTTGAGGTGTTTCGGGCCCATCCCACTGGGAGAAGACACCGGGGCAGACCCAGGACCCGCTGGAGAGACTACGTCTCCCAGCTGGCCTGTGAACGTCTTGGTATCCTCTCTGAAGAGCTGGAGCAGGTGGCCGGGGAGAGAAAAGTCTGGGCTTCTCTTCTTGGGCTCCTGCCTCTGCGACCTGGACCTCCAGAAAAGCGGTAGAAGATGGATGGATGGACATACCTGTCTTTCAACTCCGCACTTTAGTGGATATTGGCCCATCCGTGAAACCACTGCCATACCGATGTATATTTTCCATAATCCTTGGGCCATTTTATTCAATTGTATGTTCAATTGTGTGTTCTGCACGCTGCACTTTTATGTACATTGTTTCATCCATGAAGCCACTACTATACCTGTGTATATTTCCATAATCCTTGGCTATTTTTATTTCAGTCGTGTGCTTAATCATGTGCTCTGTAACTATTTTATCTAGTCCTTCTCTCATATTTAATTGCACAGTAACCTGGTGGAGCGCCCACAATTTTGTTGTACTGTACAGCTGTACAATGACAATAAAGCCTATTCTATTCTATTCTATTCTGGAGTGGAATGTTTACTGCAGGTGGAAACCCAGTCTTCACAGATCTTAAGGGGATATGAAAAGGAAAATATATTTCAAAGTAAAATTAATCATATTTTTAAATCTCTGCACCACAGTAGAGTTTAATAATTTAGTTTTTCATTTTTTGTTGTTTATATTATAATTACAAATTGACTTTCAATTTTTAAAAAGGGTTTCCAATTCATTTCCAGGGAATATTTTTTCATTTCAGTTTAGTTCTAATGAGTAAAAGTGGCTTGTTGTACTGGAGCCTTTATTAATTCTGTTATTTTCATTTGATTGTAATTATTATACCTCGGTGAAGCGGAGAGGCATATGGTAATCACTCAGTGCGTCTGTGTGTATCTGTCCGCCTGTCTGTTTCAGCTCGCCCAGTCAAAATTAAGTGGAACTAAAAGCTTGCTTCATTGTATCGCCATATTTTTTTTTTTTTATTTAAGTTTTTGTAAAGGGTATACAGGTCATTACAGCATTGCATTGTTTACATTTTCATCACATGTTCCCTTATTTTTTGCTATTTGACAACATTGGTAGGATAGTTATTACAACACCCCCCCCTTTTTTTAAAGTGAAAGAAAAAGTGAAATTAAAGAGAATTAAATAAAAAAAACCCAAACGAATAAACAAACAAACAGAACAGCAAAAAACAAACAGAAAATTAAGTAATTAAAAGTAAAAGCATCTGAGTAGCATTGGAACAAAGAGCGGGACCATTATTGAAATGGTATTTGTCAAAGATTAGATCTAATGGAAGACACATATGCGATCCAGGGTTGCCAAAAGTTCATGAACCCATCCATGTCCTGTGTCAGTGCGAATGTCAACTTTTCCATCGAGTAAATGTCTTGAATCACGTTAATCCAATCTTCAGGTGTAGGACAGTCCTTCAGCATCCATTTTTTAGTTAGGGCTTTTTTACTTGCCAATATTAAAACATTGAATAAGTATTTATCTCCTCGTCTTTCCAGTGAGTCCGGTAGTAAACCCAAATACAAAGTTACAAAAGAAAAGGGAACTGTTATTTTGAATATTTTCCCCAATATTGTCTGTACATTGGTCCAATATTGGTGGATAACTGGGCATGACCAAAACACATGAAAATGATTTGCAGACTTTTCACCACACAAGCGCCAACAGTTCAACCCCTTATGGGTAAATTTGTTTTGTGCAGGTGTTCTGAAAAATCTTACCAAGTTTTTCCATCCAAATTCTCTCCACTGCAGGGATGAGGTACTTTTCCATTGCTGTTTATTTAGCTTTTCCCATATTTCCAGTTGTAAAGTGAAATTCCCCTCTTTTTCCCATCTCTCTTTTATATATGATGTGTTGTCTCCTTTTAAGTCTTGAAGACTTTGGTATATTTTAGAAATGTATCTGATCCCTGGGATCCCTTTATATGCCATTAAGAAGACCTTCAGAACACCTGACTGGGCCCTTTCCAAATCCTCCTTTTTAAGTATATTGTTTATGTGGTGTCTAAGCTGAAAGAACCTGTAAAGATCTTGATTTATTAGACCTTGTTTTTTCAAATCTTCAAAACTTCTTAAAGTTTGCCCCTTAAAAAAATCGTAATATTTTATCAGCCCTTTCTCTTTCCACTCTTTAAATCTAGTGTCTGTTTTATTGGGGGTAAAGTCTTGATCATAGGCAATCCATTGCAGAAGTCGATAGAGAGAATCAAGCTAAAGAGCCCTATCTTAAACCAAATTTTTCGCGGGGTCTCTATCCACGGGTTAGTGTTATTCAAGAGTTTAGGTAAGGCATTGTTCCCTATTATCACCTCTAGGGGGATGTCACTTGTTATTTGGCATTCCATCTCCTTCCATTGTGCAGTGTAGACTGGGTTACATATCTCTACTAAAGTTTTAATTTGTGCAGCTATAAAATAGTCCCTGATATTTGGCAGCGCGAGCCCACCTTTGTCTTTGTTTAGCTGTAGGGTTCTATATCTGATTCTAGGTCTCTTGCCCTGCCATATGAATCTTGAGATCCTTCTGTCCAGCTCCTGCCATGTTTTTTTTGGGAGGTTCTACCGGTATTGTTTGGAAAAGGTATAGAAGACGTGGAAGTATATTCATTTTGACTGCTTCAGTTCTTTGTGCAGTACCTAAGAATGGTATCATATTCCATCTTGCTAGGTCAGATTTTATTTTTGTCACCAGTGGATCATAGTTCAGTGTTATAATTTTGTCGAGTTGTTTCGGGATATTGACCCCCAGATATTTCATAGATTCCAACTCCCAGTTAGTTTTGAGTTCACTTAGTGAATAATGATTTGGGTCATAGTTGAATGTTAAAACTTGGGTTTTATGCATGTTTAATTTGTACCCCGATAAATCTCCATAGTCTGAAAAAACTGAGATTAGTTCTGGTAAAGAAGTGTCTGGCTGCCCTAGGTATATTAAAATGTCATCAGCAAAGAGTGCTATTTTATGTTCCTTCTGACCAAGTGTAATACCTTGAATTTCTTGATTTTGTCTTATCCATTGGCTCAGAGGTTCTATGAAGATTGCAAAGAGCAGTGGAGACAGGGGGCAGCCTTGACGACATCCTCTTTCCAGCTCAAAAGATGATGATAAATTACCGTTAATCCTTATTTTAGCTGTTGGTTTTTTATATAATGCCTGTATAGTTCTAATGAAGTTGTTATGAAAATTGAAACTGGATAAGATTCTATATAGGAAAGACCAGTCAACCGAATCGAATGCTTTTTCAGCATCTAATCCCAATATGACTGCATTTAAGTTATATTTTTTTATATGATGAATTATGTGTAAAGTGCGTCAAATGTTGTCTTGTGTCTGTCTTTGTCTTATAAAACCTGTTTGGTCTAAATGAATTAAGTCTGTCAATATATTTTCTAACCTTTTGGCAAGGATAGGGGTAAAAAGTTTATAGTCCTGATTTAACACACTGATTGATCTGTAGTTGGAGCAGTCTAGTTTATCCTTTTCAGGTTCAGGTATGACTGCAATGACCCCTTCTCTCCAGGAGGGGGGATTTCCCCTGTGTGGAGGACATAGTTAAATGTTTTCAGGAGGAGAGGAGATAGTTGCTGTTTAAAGGTTTTGTACCACTCTGCTGTATAGCCATCTGCTCCTTGGGATTTGTTAGCTTTAAGTTTCATAATTGTTTTTTCCAATTCTTTAGGTTGTATTTCTGACAGTAGTGTTTTATTTTGTGATTCCGTAAGTTGGGGAAGGTTTAATGTATTTAGGAAGGCTTCGGATGCAATTTTGTGTTTTTTGAGGGAGTATAAGTTCTTGTAATAATTCTCGAAGCTTTTAAGAATTTCCTGAATTCTAAATTTTATTTCCTTTGATACTGGGTCTCTGATTTTGTAGATTGCTCTCTCTGTTTGTTGTTTCCTCAATTTGTAGGCTAGTAATTTTGCCGATTTACTGCCTGTTTCATAGTATTTTTGTTTCAGAAATGTAAGTTTCTTCTGGATTTCTATTGTGTAGATCTCATTTGTTTTTTAATTTCCTTAATTTTGAGCGAGTCATTAGAATGAGTGTTGTATTTGTGTTCTTTTTCTAGTTTCTTAAGTTCTGACTCTAATGTGGTTAGTTTTTCTTGTCTCAGTTTCTTTTGGATTGCCAGTTTTGCGATAATCTTTCCCCTTATTACAGCTTTGCATGCGTCCCACAGTATTAAAGGGGATACTTCTCCGTTATCATTTTCTTCCAAATATCTGAGAATATCTGATTCCAATTCATCTTTCAGTGGTCCTTTCAGCACATTTGAATTTAACCTCCAAGAAAATGTATTATTTGTGTATTTTTGGATATTTAAGTCCATATAGATTGGGCTGTGGTCAGAGAGATCCATCAGTCCTATTTTACATGTTTTTACTCTTCCAATGTCTCTATTAAACATAAAAAAAATAGTCAATCCTTGAGTATGATGAATGTGGTGCTGAGTAAAATGTATAATCTTTTACACTGGGGTTGAGTTCCCTCCACACGTCACAAATTCCCATTTCTTTTAGTAGCATCCGAGTTTTTCTACTTTGCTGAGTGTTATTTTGATGTGGAGAATTACCTGATGCATCCCAGTATGGATTCAGTCTTAGATTGAAGTCTCCACCACATATCACTAAACCTTGGGCTTTAGTTATCATTAGGTCAAATACATTTTTATAAAATTTCCAGTTAGCCCCTGGAGGTGCATATACATTCAGCAGGGTGATATCTTCTCCCTCTAGCCGATCAAGTACCATGCTAAATCTCCCTTCTTTATCTTTGTGTTCTGAATTTTTTTTCAATCATAATTTTGGTTGAGATCAATGTCGCTACCCCCCTCTTCCTCCCTGACTTATATGAAGATGAAGAGATCAGTTTAAACCCTTGTCTATTAAGTTTAGTGTGCTCCAAGTCTGTTAGGTGGGTTTCCTGTAAAAATATTATTCCTGCTTTGTCTTTATCATTTTGCCAAGAATCTTGGATCTTTTAACTGGATTCAGGATCCCTTTTACATTATATGAGATTATTTTGGTTACACCCTGTTTCTCCATTGTGTTGTCTTATTTAGTATAACAGTGTAGTGGCCCTCTTTTATGCTACTCAGAAACTGAAAGAACATTAAGAACATAAAAAACATTAAGAACATAGTATATAAAACTTAAAAACAAAAAACTGTCAAAAGATCTTCCTGAGCTGAGGTCTTTTTAGCGACCTTAGAAGAGCCTTGATGGTGCGTTGGCTCTGAGGGAAATTTCTCAAACTCTGTTACGTGTTGAGGGCCCTCTCTTACCCCTGTAAGTTGTCCCATGTTTTTAACGTGAATTTCAGATCCCAATCCGAACTTGTAATGATTTTTTTTTTTTTTTTTTTTTTTTTTTTTAATGCCTATACCCTATGGAATTGTGCGCAACCTCCCACCACCGTCACAGCAATCATGTTAATACAGTATTTGTTAGTGTGGAGAGTTCATGTGGTTCATTGTTACATTTCTATTTTAACAAGTTTTTTTTTTTTTTTTTTTTTTAAAGACTTACTTGTTTCTAATATTATGACTGTTCCATGAAATGTTTTACCACTTGCTGGTTCCGCATCTCCTTTAATGTTTGTTACCTTGTAGGAGGAGGGTTTGATGCGCAGATTGACTAAAAATATTGTTATTCCCTCCTGAAAGCATCCAGTTTTTCCTTATAGCCCTGGCGCTGGGTTTCCCGCTGCTGGCCCGTGGATTTTGAGGGTGTCTGTGTGGACCACGTTTGAGCCTTGATTCTTTCGATCGGGTCTGCTGCGGGTTTATACACCGTTACCGGGAGTCCTCTTCTCGCCATATCCGTGGTTGCTTCTTCTGCCGAGTTGTAGAGACACGTCTCATCCCCGTAAAAAACCCGCAGCTTCGCCGGAAATGGCGTTTGAAAGCGCAGTTTCTTCTCTCTTAGTACCTTTTTAGCGTCGTTGTATTCCCAACGCTTTTTAAGGACCTCCGGGGCGTAGTCGTGCTCCACAAAAACTTTTCTTTCTTGGTGCATAAATCCTTTTTTCTGCCAAGCCAGTCTCACAACCTCTTCTTTTGTTCTGACGTTGGCAAACTTTACCACCACCGATCGTGGTGGCGCTTCCGCCGACGGCTTTGGGGCTAGTGAACGGTGCGCCCTTTCTATCTTCAAGTCGGTGTATTGGGGAATTTCCAACTTCTCTCTCAGTATGGATTCCACGCATGCAGCCATTGTGGTGAAACCGTCGACTCCTTCTTTCAGACCATGAATTCTTAGGTTGGCCCTTCTTAGTCTTCCTTCTTGGTCGGTTAGCTTAGCCTCCAGTCTTGTCTGTCGTTTAAGTAAATCCAGCACGGTTTCTTCCAGCCCTTTTATTCTTTCCTCTGCTTCCATGATTCGGTCCTCAGCCTGGTCCACTCTGCTGTTTGTCCTTTTTATTTCGTCTTTAATTTCACGAAATTCGGCCCAACACTCGGCGAAATTCTCTTAATTCTTGAATTATCGTTTTTAAGCTAGCCGTGTTGCTAGCCTCATTCAGCTCCTCTGTTTCCGAGTGGATGTCCTCCAGGTCAGATTCTCCGGCCGATGCGCGTCTTGGCCTGGCAAATGTCGATCTCTTCTGCTTTCCTTTAGGCATAATGACTTTGTCTTTTGATTTTCATTCTTCCAAAAATCCGTTAAATCTGATTTTCAAGGTATTTTCATGGATGGGGTCTTGGAGCTTCAGCATTAAGCTGCTATCACCATGGTGTCCAGACCGGAAGTCTTCTGTTCTTTTTAAATGTAATAATTTGCTCATTTATGTGCAACAACTCATTAGTTAATAAACAGCTTTCTTTTCTTTGATGAGGACCCCTAATATCACTGCAGTCTTTAGGATTACAAAAAGCAGTTTCTCTCCCGCTGGTGAAAACTTGTCATTTTAATAGGAATGTTGTTTTTACTTCCATCCAGATAAATGGATGAATTAAAAAGTACTTCAACTAAATCTAGTTTACCAAGAATACAGATCAGTTTTTTTTATTGAGGTCTACAATTCAAAGATGAGCACATAAAAATTACAGGTCTAAATATGGTAATGGGAAGCTTAAAATATTTCAAGGTGAAAATCTGTGTAAATTAATACTATAAATTAAAAAAAAATCGGAGAGTGAGAAAATAATTAAACATTTATCTTACAGGAGAAAAAAACATGTTGATTACGATTTGAATGACCACATTTGCTTCAGTTATCGGTTCAAAGATAATATACTGCAATAGATTTGGGGGAAAAGGGCTTCCCATAAGGTTTTATTAATTATTTCTAGCACAACACTCATCCACAGGCTGCTTGTAAATAAGAGGCTCAAATCATGAGTAAACGGAAGAACAGAAAAAAACACTTTACCCTTGTGGTTTCCTGCCCTGAACTGTTCAGTTTCTCCTCTTCTTTTTCTTTTAGATTTGATTGGCACTTGTCATCCAGCTTACAGGTGCATTACCGCCACGTACTTCACTCTATATCATCACACTATTTGGTCAGGAGCTATATATCGGTTTGTTCAGTTTCTCTCTAAAGAAAAAGAAAATGCAATAAAAGACACCATCTTTCCCTTTGTAATGTCACAAATTGATATCCAAACTATATTTTTTTCATTTAGAACTGTACTACGGGGTGCTATTGTACTGTGTTTTAACACTAAAAGCCAATGCACTGTTATAGGCCATGTGTGTCATAACAGTAGTTAGTGTTTGATTCTTCAGTAACATATTTCAGTGAAGACAACTTCACCTGAGACAGCTAAAGTAAAGTTTTGCTCAGTTTACAATTTCTGTCAAATGCCAGCTCTAAGCATTATCCAGCTTTGATGCATCATTGCACATACTGTATCTGTACAAACTAGTGCATACCTGTGCATGCCCGTAGAAACCAAGTATAAGCAAGTATTTCTGCCTGCCCGTAGAAAGCAGGTGTAAGCAAGCACGTCACCACTTGCTCAGCGATGCCTGCCTTTGATCTTTGATGTTATAGCGAGTTCTATGATTGTGAATGATGCCTGTCTTTGATCTTTGTTGATGTCATAGTGAGTCCTATGATCTTTTAGCGAGTCCTATGATCGTGACATAGCCAGTCCTACGATCATCAGTAGTGAGTCCTGTGATCTTTGAAGATATTATAGCGACTCCTGTGATCGTGAGTGATGCCTGCCTTTGATCTTTGATGATGTCATAGTGAGTCCTATGAACTTTTAGCGAGTCCTACGATTGTGACAGACACATGCGGAGTGTTTCGTCTTGCTGCCTGTACCCTTGTCTGGCTTTCATTTTTTGCCTTTACGCTGACATGAGCCAGAGACCGAGAAGACACTGAGCAGTCACCTCGTAAGCCGCCATCTTGTGTTTTTCTTGTCACGTGGTTTATGTCTTGGGAGTGTGGCGTCTTGTTGTAAAAAAAAAATCCCACCCGTCCCAAGCAGGACTCTGCCATAATAGAAACAAAACCGTGCCGAACCGTGCAAAACCATGTAGAGGTGTGTAGGGCTGACTGGATACTAGTGGAAAAGGGGCTTAAAAGAAGCAAATGCCACGGCCAAGATGTGTAGAGTGATGATATAGAGTGAAGAAGAGTCCCCTCAAACTGGGGATTCTAAATTGTCCTTAGGTATGGATGTGAGAGTGAATGGTTGTCTGTCTCTCTGTGTTGGCCCTGCGATGGACTGGCAATCTGTCCAGGGTGTACCCTGCCTCTCGCCCAAAGATGCTGGGATAGGCTCCAGCCCCCCCGCGACCAGAATAGGATTAAGCGGAAGAAGATGGATGGATGGAGACGAAGAAGAGTGATGTCTGAAGATAGAGTTGAGGTTCGACACAGCAATGATGATAGAAGGACTACAGCTTCTGACCAGATAGTGAAGTACGTGGCGGTAATGCACCTGTAAGCTGATTGCCAACCACCAATCAAATCTAAAAGAAGAAGAAGAAGAAGAAGACCGTTATCAAGTGCAGAGGAATCAGAAGATGAACAGAAGGAGTGTAAAGTAATCATTAAGCTTACTCAGGAAGGGGCATCGTTTCGTGAGTGGAACCCAGTTAAGCTCACAATTGCAATTAATGGGTTACTTGGAGAAGTTTTAAATGCAAGAGTTCTTCGTAGTGGTTCATTGCTGGTTACGTGTAAAGATAAGTGTTGAAGGAAAAGCAATCAGTCAATAAGATGGAAGGAAAAAATGTGCAGTGTTCAGTATTGGAAGGAAATAAGGCAATGAGAGGAGTGATATCGGGCATTTCAACAGCTGTCTCAACTGATGAAATAATGAGGAACTTAACTGGAGCAAAAGTGACAGCGGTACGGAGATTGAAAGCTAATAGAAATGGCGAAAAGTGTAATAGTCTGTCAGTAATGTTAAAATTTGATGAAACAAGACTGCCATGTAAGGTGTATATTGGCTACATGAGCTATGAAGTCAGACTTTACGTTCCTCCTCCACTCAGATGTTTCAAATGTCAAAAGTTTGGTCATGTAGCAGCGATATGCAAAGATAGACAACGATGTGCCAGATGCTCCGGTGAACATGAATATGGCAAGTGTGAAAGAGGAGCCAAATTAAAGTGCTGTAACTGCGGTGGTGAACATGGCTCTGCATATCGAGGTTGTGAAGCCAGCAAAACAGCAGCACAAATTCAGCAGATTAAAATCTTCCAGGGATTAACATATGCAGAAGCTGCAAAAAAGGTGCCAGCTAAAAAAGTGGGAGGGGACTCAAACAGGGAAAGTGTGCAGACTTGCAGTGCATGCAGTAGAATTAAGGAAGATACTCTGGTTTTGAAGGAAAATAATTTTGTCTTATTTGTTGTAGCTGTGATAAACTGTACTGTGCAGACTTCCAAGAAAACAGAAAAAAATCAAAATCATTGTGAAAGCAGCAGAAAAATATCTTGGCATTAAGGGGCTATATTGAGAAGCAGATGAGGACTTAAGTGGGGGATCTTTAAGTTCAAAGACATCATGGGGTGGTGGATCAACTGCCAATCAAGTCTAAAAGAAGAAGAAGAAGAAGAAGAAGAAGAATGAGATGAGACGCAGATACGGACTACAGCTAGAAGAAGAATAATGAGATGAGACACAGATACGAGATTAGCCTGTTGAACTCCGGGATTCCACGGGCGGTCACGTCTCTGTGTCATAGTGCGTCTCAGTGTGCACTGAAAAAAAAAAAGCTGCATTTCCGTTCTTCCAGTACAGACACAGCCGCGAGCAGAAAGCCAAAGGAGTGTTTGATTGGTTTAGATTTGATTGACCTCTCATTCGACTAATAAGAGCCTTGAATTGGGTTTCTGAAACCTTGAAGAACCAATGACTGAAAACCTAGCAAGAAGGACCTGCCTACCAACGACTGCGAATACAACGAGCCAGTTGAAGCAGAGAAGTTCGACGATTGCAACGCGTGCATCGCCGTGCGTAAAATCCTTTTTGTCTAAGCCGCTGGGTGACACACATTGAGACCTGTGTGTAACAGTAGCGTTAGCCACTCTCAGCCGTTAGCCAGTCTTTTTTTATTACTACTGTTCTTATTTGTTTTGAAAAATGGTTCGCAAAAACCGCAATCGTGGAAGTGGAGATGGTTTGACCGGGTCGGGTGACCAGAACCACAAGTCCGTAACAACCGGACCAGCTTCATGTTCGTCTGACAATGAGGACCAGAAGTTCACCAACGACACTGCTGTTGTGGACAGGTAAGTGTTATAAGCTAAATTATTCTTTATCAATGAAAATGGTAATAAAAATGACTTTTGACCGATCGGTAATTACAACGGTCCGTCATGGCCACAAGTTTTTTTTGTGCGCCGAGCTCCTCTGTAGCGGGGGCGGGGGGGAAGTTGTTATCCTCTACATTGCAGATATTTTAGTATAATTTTTATTGCACTGTAGGTTATTTTTTCTTGTAAAAAAACAGAACGCCACACATTTTTTACGTGGCATGTTTCTTTGTGTGTGGGGGGCTTGTTTGTTCATTCATTCATTCATGAATGAACAAACAACCCCTCCCACACACACACACACCCCTGAGTGTCACCTTTCATTAGAGCCCAAGATGAAGCTTCTATGTTGAAGCATTCAAAAGTTATAGACGTTTTTCCAAACTGTGCCATTTGGCACAGTTCAAAAACGCCTGGAACAACCTGAGAAATAAAGCTGTGTAATATATTCATTTTTTTGTGGTATTGTTACAAAATTTTGACCTCAGCTTGATAACACTTGGTTCTACATTTCTGTTGCATTTTCCAGCCAGTATCTGGCAGCTGTGTGTTATTTGCAAGCATTTGTATCTGAAAAAAACACCCAGGCGAACTTTATTTTCTTCAAATTCAGTATGTTTAGATGACTGTTACTCAGTGGCAGGAGCACTTAGAGACATTATGACAGTTTTGCCAAAAAATTCAAAGTGTTTTCTTTTAAATGAGACCAACCCCATGAAGATGTTGCAAAGGGTTGAAGAACAGCTTTTGATTTACTTTGGGTATGTTATTTTTAGGCGTTTTTAGGGAAATTGACCAGAGTTCAAGGGGTTAAAGAAGAAGAATGTCACAAAGCTATGAGGAAAACGTCACAAAGTGATGAGGAAAAACCAACACACAGAAAGACATAAAGACATATAGAGTGTACTGGCCGGCTGGCTGGCACAGCTATTGACGCCACCGAGGACACAGTCCAAGGACGGATAATTTTTTCACACATACGGAGTTGTTCAGAACTCCTTATAAGAACTCCTGATACAAAGATATACAGTGATGATATAGAGTGAAGTACGTGGCGGTAATGCACCTGTAATCTGGTTACCAACCACCAATCAAATCTAGAAGAAGAAGAAGAATGCATCTGTAGGCTGGTTGCCAACCACCAATCAAATCTAAAAGAAGTGAATTACGTGGCAGTAATGCACCTGTAAGCTGGTTGGCAACCGCCAATCAAATCTAAAAGAAGATGATTTGTGCCTTATGTATCTAGCACCTTGAGATGACTTTTTTTTGGTGATTAGGCGCTATACAAATAAAATTGAATTGAATGCTCATGCCCCACCTTTTCAGTTGCTTTATTATTTTCGACTTAATGTTATTGTGATTTTGTTTTTGTTTTTTTTCCTGGTGTACTTTCGAGTTTATGTTTAACGTATTCTTTTCTTAGTTTATTACACCTCAGTGTGCAAGAGGCATATGGTGGTGACTCACTTTGTGTATCTGTCTGCACTGAGGCATCAGCACCTATGGTGCTTTCATTATTATCTTCAAATCTCTCAAGTGCTGGAAGTCCAAAATCAAATGTGTCATTCAATACAAACGTTACATGAAGGCAGCTGCCGCTGTCATGAAGTCCTGACTAAAAACACATCCAGCATTTTCATTATATTCTAATCTCATAAAATATACCTTTATTCTGCATTTACTTACAGTGCTTAACGAACTACTGTATCCATAGTTTGTAAAAGAAAACACCATCATGCTGGTTGAATTATTAATTTGCAACACAAATGTAAAAAAACACCCCCCTCCCCGATATTTTACTTACTCTCTCAGCAGCTCCAACAGTCTCCCTCTGTGTCTGGTCTGTTGTCCACAACTTTCAGCCATTCTCTGTGTTTGTTTTTCATTTGAAAAGTGTTAATCAATCATCAACTTTTGTTTATGTTCCAACACAACACTGCAGGTAGTACAAAACAGTTTATCCCCGCTTTATGAAAAATATTCAGAAACTGTTGAGCACAGTCTTTAGCAGTCACTTTTGTTGATAAATTAAGAGACGCTATCATAGCATCGGCATGTAAACACGGAAGTAAAGATGTGAAGTGCAGGGAACTCTCGTGCGTTTAGCTGGCCCAGGGACTGTTGCCTTTTGTGTTTCCCAGACATAAACATTATATGAAAAGATTGATCTGCAGATTTGTTGGACTGTGCCAGAGACTACACAGAGAGCAGAGATAAACAAACCTATCATCTGGTCAGTCACTGCAGCAGATATTGGAGTCAGTTTGTCTTGGCCTGTCCTTGCCACTGATAATGCCTCTTATCTGCCAAGAATGTGCCACTAGTCCAGCAAAAGCTAGCAGTACTCAAATACTTTGAGAGCAGTTTCATGAAATGATCAGTCAGAAAGCAACTCATACCGGGCTGGACGTCGCCCGGGCTAACGAGGCCAGGAGTTTCTGGCAGCAGAGGGCGAAGGACAGAGCTGCATGGAGGAATCTGATCAGACCTAAATGAAACAGTCATTGTCACCCCTGACAGACTGCTATGATGATAATGATGATGATCAGCAGCTCAGTCAAACGTGAATTGATTTGAATCGGATAATCGATCTTTTGAACCCACCCTGAGCTGCCATCATTATCCCGTGGTAGTGACCATAGTGATGCTGTTATGGTGCTGTGTGTTAACGACAGCGTGACGTCATGACACATGCAGGTTTTTTTTTTTTTTTGTTATGTTTGTTTCTTTTTTTAACATGGAAGTGTTTAAGCCCACACAGCATTGATAAGAGGAACATACAATTCTGGGGGATTGAAAAATTTAGAATTGGTTCTCAACAGGAACCGATTTTCAAGTCCCATCTCTAGAGATCATGGATACAAGCAACTTTCTCCCATAGAGAAAAGGTGAGGCATTCAGTCATCTGTTAAGAGGCTCAGAGTATGAGCCGCTCCTCCGCATCATCAATATCATGTTTTGCATAAATGAAGTGAGTTTGGCCCTAATCTTGTAATATAGGATACTTTTTTTTTATTACATTCAAGTTGTTAGACATGTATGATGTGATATGAACGGATGATGGTATAATTATTTTACAATAATTAGATTTTGTTTGGAAAAGCAGTTGGCGAAAGGGGATTTTTAAAGGAGCAGTCAGTGCTTTCTCCGCTACTGGATGTTACACTAGAACTCTGCTCTCAAACCAAAACAAAACTACTCCTTGGTCACACCACCAAACACCAGCCATTTCCGTATCCTCTTTCGCCTTCCAAGTCTCTGCTACCAGAGTCTATGCTAATGGCTGACTACAACAGTATTTGTCTATGGTGGGCCAGCCCCCCATTTTTTTGTTACCTTTTGCTCACCAAGACAGTCCCCCCAGGATTTTGTGATGTTGTGACCATGCCAATTCCTGCAAAATCAGGCAATCACCATGACTTTTGCAGGACCCTGCAACTTTGTCCAGCCACTGCAACTTTCCCATAATTTTGGCCAATCATTGTCATTTTCCACAGATTTCGCCAATCAAATTTATCTCCGATTTGCGCTCAGATGTCTGCAATCAGTCTAACCAATCAAATGTGTCCCTGTGCTGCATGCTCACATCTTCCGTGTTTACATGACCAGAGATGCCAACATGTGTGATAACGCCTCTTAATTTATCCTCAAAAGTCACCGCTAAAGACTGTGCTCAACAGTTTACAAATATTTTTCATAAAGCAGGGATAAATTGTTTTGTACTACGTGTAGCATTGTGTTGGAATGTAACCAAAAGTCGAAGATTGATAAACACTTTTCAAATGGAAAACACATAATGGAGAATGGGTAGATTCATGGACAACAGACCAGAGAGGGAGACTGTTGCAGCTTCTGAGAGAGGCTGGCTAAGTAAAATCTTTTTTTTTTTTTTTTTTTTAAACATTTGTGTCATAAATTAATAATTCAACCAGCATGATGGTGTTTTCTAGGGGTGGGAATCGCAAGGGATCTCACGATTTGATTTGGATCGCGATACTTGGGTCACGATACAATCCTATCACAATTCAACGATAATCAGAAATCAAGTACCACGATCCCATATGTTTCACATTTTTTTCACTTTATTCAACCACAAATCATGTCCCAAAGTAAAACTGTTGACATCTCTTTCATATCATAGTGTTCTTGGGGCTTCATTTTCCGTGAAGACGCATCTCTGCACACAGTCAGGGGCTGTGGACTGTTATTTCGTATTGACTCCCACTCCAGCTACGTTTAGCTGACTGTGGACTCTTAAAAAGCAGCTGAAAACGTTTTTGTTTAACGAGGGTTTCCGTCGTGTTTCAGTTCATCTGCTTTTTAATGGCAAGTCCGATAAAATATTTTAATCTTGTGTATTAACTTGTTTTTGTATTTTTAAAATGAATTTTTATCAGCTTCCTTTTATTTCATTTTGTTGTACAGCGCTTTGTGACTATGTCTGTGAAAAAGCGCTTTATAAATAAACTTTACTTACTTGGTGCTCAGATAAAAAGCAAGAGCCATGCTGTATCTCTTTAGCTTACCCGTTGCTAATGCTTCGAGACGTGTGCTGGCTTGCATCTTCTGAGTGGGTTTTTTTTTTTTTTTTTTTTTTTTTTTGATGCAGCACTTCTTGCGGGTTGTGTGTTATGACAAGGTCTTTCCTTCCATCTTTGTTCCAAAAAAGGCCCGACATTTGAGCTAACTTTGAGCTAACTGCTTCCTATCTTTCAAACCTGGCTGCAAATCTCATGAGACAAGATATGGCTGCAAATCTCGCTGAGACAAGCTATGACTTCACTTGACAAGGTGCTTGCTTGACGCCATCTAGTGCACTGAAAACGCTACTGGTTGCATACCCAAGAAAGTATGCAAAATTTACATGAATATATACTGTATATACTCTATATACTGTAATTAATAAAAGATAGATCCATGCATTTCGGGACCAGTGCATTGTTGGTAGTGCCAAGTATCGTGATCCATCGCTGACTCAATCTTTTGTCCCACCACTAGTGTTTTCTTTTACAAACTATGTACACAGTACTGTTGGTTAAGAACTGCTAAGAATAAAGGTATAGTTTGAGATTATAATGAAAATGTTGGATGTGTTTTTAGTTGGGACGTCAAGGCTTTATGGCAGACACAGCTGCCTTCAAGTAACATTTGTATTGAATGACACATTTAATTTTGGACTTCTAGCACTTGAGAGATTTGAAGATAATAATAATGATAAATGAAAATAGCAGAATTAATAAAGGCTGCAGTATAACGAGCCATTTTGACTCAATAGAACTAAACTGAAATGAACAAATATTGGCTGTAAATGAAACCCTTTTTCAAAAATTGAAAGAATTTGTAATTAAAAAAAATAAGAGAAAGTAAAATTATTAAACCCTACTATGGTGTAGGGATTTAGAAATGTGATTTTACTGTGAAATATCTTCTCCTTTTTATATCCTCTTAAAATCTGTGACGACTGGGTTTCCACCTGCAACAAACATTCCACTCCAAGATCCATCCTGTACTGAAACAGGAAGGAAAGAGGTTGTCATTGGAGGAGCCATCCCTGATTTGTTGTGGATTTCAGCACAGAAGAAGACCTCAAATTTTTCATGGGTCTTAGTTTTCAAATTCAAGATTCATTCATTCAAGAGTCATAATTTTCTCCATATGCTAACTTGCATTCAATGCAATTTAGTTTTTGTAATGGCTAATTCTTTTATTTTATTTATCTTTTTCGTTAAAGTTCTTGGCAAGAGTACAATGTTGATCATTTCTGACATTTTTACTGAGCATTTAATTCTAAATAAATCACTGTAACAGGAAATTTTGGGCAAACTGGAGGGAGGAAGGGTGAGGTGGATGGATGCGTCACTGTAGTGCTGCTGTAATAATGACAGCTCTGCTTTATAGTTTGCATTTAACTTGTTTCATTTGTTTATTTTTGATAAAATGTTCCTATACTTTGGAAAGTTTTAGCCTCTTCTCCATGATTTGCTCTCTTCTGCATTGCCATGATGCACTCCTTTCTTCTTCGCTTGAACAGTTAAACTGAACAGTTCCACAGCATGCATGTAAACTTCAAAATTAAACGATTCATCGACAATAAAAATCCTGCATCGATGACGCTGACTAATTGTTGCAGCCCTACTGTATATTATGGCAAGTTGCGGCCAAAAGCCTTTGCGACACATGGCACTTGATGTGATGTTGCTGAACACCAGAAGTGGGCCAAAGGTTTTAAGGGGCAGGCCTAGAAAAGTAGACGACTGGGCTGGCAGTGTACAGTGCATCCAGAACGTATTCACAGTGCTTTATTTTTTCCACATTTTGTTATGTTACAGCCTTATTCCAAAATAGATTAACTTAATTTTTTCCCTCAACGTTCTACACGCAATACCCCATAATGACAAGTTTTGTTTTTGTTTTTTTTGTTTTTTTTTAGATTTTTGCAAATTTATTAAAAATAAAAAACTAAGAAATCATGTGTACATAAGTATTCACAGCCTTTACACAATACTTTGTTGATACACCTTTGGCAGCAATTACAGCCTCAAGTCTTTTTGAATATGACCCCACAAGCTTGGCACACCTATCTTTGGGCAATTTTGCCCAATCTTTGCAGCACCTCTCAAGCTCCATCAGGTTGGATGGGAAGCATTTTTGCATAACCATTTTCAGATCTCGAGAATCCTCGAGGGTTCGTGGGAGTTTGCCCAACCAGTTTGCATGTGTTTTGTGGACTTGGAGAAGGCATTCAACCGCGTCCCTTGTGGTTTTTTGTAGGGGGTGCTTCGGGAGTATGGGTATCAGGCTTGTTGTTACGAGCTATTCGGTCTCTGTACGACCATTGTGAGAGTTTGGTTCGTATTGCCAACACTCGGTCAGACTCATTCCCAGTGAGAGTTGGACTCCGCCGGGGCTGCTCTTTGTCACGATCCTATTCATAATTTTTTATGGACAGGATTTGTAGGTGCAGCCAGGGAATGGAGGGTGTCATGCTTGGTGACCACAGGATCTCATCTCTGTTGTTTGCAGATGATGTTGTCCTGCTGGCTTCATCCAACAATGACCTACAGTTCTTGCTGGGACGGTTTGCCACTGAGTGTGAAGCGGCTGAGATGAGAATCAGTACCTCCAAGTCCGAGTCCATGGTCCTCAGCTGGAAAAAGGTGGATTGCCCTCTCCGTGTTGGGGACAAGCTCCTGCCCCTCAAGTGGAGGAGTTTTAGTATCTTGCAGTCTTATTCACAAGTGTATGTATATTCACTGCTCTTATTTTTATTTTTTGTATCTTCTTAATTATTGCTCTGAGCGTTGCTATCCCTGTGCTGTTGCAATCCTGGAATTTTCCCATTGTGGGACTAATAAAGGCTTATCTTATTTTATCTTATCTTAAGTGAGGGGAGAATGGAGCGAGAGATTGACAGACAGATCGGAACAGCATCTGCAGTGATGCGGATGTTGTACTGGTCTGTTGTGGTGAAGAGGGAGCTAAGCTCTAAGGCAAGGCGGTCGATTTACCAGTCAATCTACGTTCCTGTCCTCACCTATGGTCATGAGCTTTGGGTAATGACCGAAAGAACGAGATCACGGATACAAGCGGCTGGAATGAGCTTTCTTCGTAGGATTGCTGGACTCACCCTCAGAGATGGGGTGAGGAGCTCAGTCATCCGGGAGAGGCTCAGAGTAGAACCGCTGCTCCTCCACATTGAAAAGAGCCAGTTGCAGTGTTTCCTCTGGCTTAAAGACCTTGGCGTGGTGGCAGCATATTTTTCTGGGGTGGGGAGGGGGGTGGGGGCAGAAAACACACGACACGCTTGTAACCAGAATATGTTAATTTTACACTATTTTTATTTTTTTAAATTTTGCACAGTAATATTGCATAATGGAACTTACCATTTGAAGTATTGTACAACCATCCATCCATCCATCCATCCATCCATCTTCTTCCGCTTAATCCTTTTCGGGTCGCGGGGGGGCTGGAGCCTATCCCAGCATCTTTGGGCGAGAGGCAGGGTACACCCTGGACAGATCGCCAGTCCTTCGCAGGGCCAACACAGACAGACAACCATTCACTCTCACAGTCATACCTAAGGACAATTTAGAATCCCCAGTCTTTTGATGCCAATTAACCTAACATGCATGCTTTTGGCATGTGGGAGGAAACCGGAGAAATCCCGGAGTAAACCCACCAAGGCTTGAATATTGAAATATTGGGCCAGTTGGGGTCCCACCCAGACATCCTGTCTTTGGACTTTTTACTGGTGTCATCCTTGCCTCCTTCCTCTGCTCTCACCTATCCTGG
The DNA here is from genome assembly GCA_020510985.1 of Pholidichthys leucotaenia. Lineage (NCBI taxonomy): Eukaryota > Metazoa > Chordata > Actinopteri > Cichliformes > Pholidichthyidae > Pholidichthys > Pholidichthys leucotaenia. The sequence goes on from CM035846.1 coordinate 171,870,544, forward strand.
ACCCTCTGCCTGAACCCTTTCCTCTTCTTGACTCCTCTCCTCTTTCTCATCTTTCCCTCTCTGAGCTCTGTCTGCTTCAGGTTCTCTCTCTGTCTGTGGTGGTATACAAACAGGTTAGAAAATATCAAGTATCACGTTTTGTCCTGCAGGATTTTGCCATGGTTTACATAAATGACAAAAATATGTTTGGGTTTTTTTTGTATTTTTACTCTGGTGTTTTTTTCCATCAAGGAAAAAGTAGGAAAGAGAAGGAAAAAACATTCATAATAGTAATTTACTCATGCATTCTTTAATTATATGTTCAGAGGTGGGTATAGTAGCCAGAAATTCTACTCATGTAAGAGCAGTGCTTTGAAATTAATAATTAAAAGGAGACAACCAAAAATTTCTAGTTAAGGGTACAAAGAGCACCCTCTTAAAAACTTGAGTAATTACTTCAGTCTTGAAGGTTTGAGGTTTTTCTCAAAAATGTAACAAGTTTTCTTGTAGTTTTCTACTTTTCTCTGTAAATTTATCTAAATTTGAAACAGTTTTCCTCAAATTTGTAATTTCCTCTTGTAAAAATGACTTTTCTTGTACATTTGAAACTTTATTATAAATTTGTGGATTGTTTTATGGTTTATTTTTGTCAGTTTTTTAAAATTACTGTATTTTAAATAAATTTGAAACAGACTATGGTAATTTTTTTTAATTTTTCCTTATCACAATTTACATTTTTGACCATAACTTTGCAGTCAGAACAGAACAATGATTTAACTCTCATTACAAAGAAAAAAATATTCATAAAATTGTATTTAATGATTTAAATTAACTTAAATGACTAAGGATGCCGTTATTTGTTATAATATTTCTATATATTTGTAGGTTGTTTTTTTTTTTAGAAATCTCCTCACCGCCCAGAAAAACCTCCCTTATTTTGAAGTCCAAATGCTGGCATGTTTACTTTGTCTGAAGGCTGCTGAAAGGTTAAAGTCACTGACTTTGTGAATTTTGGTCATCTTAACTTGCTAGGTACATAATAGGGAACATAACTTAATATTGTAGTGGCTGGTGAAATATATACTCAGCAGTTCTGCCTTTCCCTTCATATGCAGCTGGCTGCATATGAATTCTAACCACATCTCTTAGCTAAGCGACTCCTCCGTTATTGCTCCCGTTTCCAGCGGGTTAAAACCATGATAAATGCCTCCAGTGCGTACATACCTCTTCTGTTTTTTTTCCGCGTTTAAAGTACTTTAATAAACTCATGTTTCTGTCGGACAGTCACGCTTAGCGAGACACTCTGCCTTGTAAAGCCTGCTTCATGCTGCATTTCCCCTCTCATCCACCTTGGTCCGTGTATGCTTTGGATGAGCCCGGCACGCACGCAGCACTGTTCATGCTCACTTTTTTCATCTACCCAGGCCAAGCGATTGATGTGCACAACCATCATTTGTAGTTTCACTCCCGCCCGATAGGTAGCATCAAGGCACTGATGCACCAGGATTTTCACCAACGAAGAAACAGCAGACTTCTTCACAAAGTTTCTCTTCAAATATAAAGTCCATTTTTGCTGTTTGACTTCCCGGTTTTCACTCGTTTTCCACGAAGATGTTGCTGCCGCTGTGAAAGAAAGTATGTATGTATAATTCATGTATGTTTTTATTCTCGTTTTCTGACTGACTGGAAAGCTTGCGGGGGTGGGGCGCTTCTAAACTCCGCACGGATGACGGCCATGCGCGTTGTTCGTGTGCGCGCTTGCAGAAAGTCATTGCTTCATATATTTTTCTTAAATTCCATATCTCCTTATTGGCGTGGCGGTAAATTTTCTGGCAAGGCGGTCCACCACCCAGAAATGTTACCAGAGGAAACCCTGAGTTGAGGTGGTATGGGCATCTGATCAGGATGCCTCCTGGACGCCTCCCACTTGAGGTGTTTCGGGCACATCCCTCTGGGAGGAGACCCTGGGGCAGACCCAGGACCCGCTGGAGAGACTGTCTCCCAGCTGGTTTGGGAATGCCTTGGTATCCTCTCTGAAGAACTGGAGCAGGTGGCCGGGAGAGGGAATTCTGGGCTTCTCTGCTTGAACTGCTGCCTCTGCGACCCGAACCTCCGGAAAAGTGGTAGAAGATGGATGGATGGATGGATTTTCAGATCTCTTCAGAGGTGTTCGTTTGGCTTCAAGTCTGGGCTCTGGCTGGGCCATTCAAGAACATTCACGGAGTTGTCCTGAAGCCACTCCTTTGATATCTGGGCTGTGTGCTTAGGGTCGTTGTCCTGCTGAAAGATGAACCGTCGCCCCAGTCTGAGGTCAAGAGCATTCTGGACCAGGTTTTTATCCAGGATGTCTCTGTACATTGCTACATTCATCTTTCCCTCTATCCTGATAAGTCTCCCAGTCCCTGCCACTGAAAAGCATCCCCACAGCATGATGCTGCCTCCACCATGCTTCACTGGGATGGTATTGGCCTGGTGATGAGCGGTGCCTGCTTTCCTCCAAACATGACACCTGGCACGCCAAAGAGTTCAATGTTTGTCTCATCAGACCAGAGAATTTTGTTTCGCATGGTCTGAGAGTCCTTCAGGTGCCTTTTGGCAAACTCCAGGCAGGCTGCCATGTGCCTTTTACTAAGGAATGGCTTCTGTCTGGCCACTCTACCATACAGTCCTGATTGGTGGATTGCTGCAGAGATAGTTGTCTTTCTTCAGGTTCAGGTTACTTTATTTGTACCCGTAGGTAGATTTGTTTTGCAGTCTGGTGACAGCCATATTTACAAGCCACAAATTGCATTCAACATAGACACAAACACAGGCACACATGAAGCTGACTATAAACATGATAAAAATACTCAAGGCTCCATCAATCAGGGTATAAAAAGAAAGAGGTGGGAGAAAAACCAGGGGTAAGAGAGAAGGGTCATATTAAAAAGTTAAAAACTAGTCAAAGAGGTTAAAAACTCAAAGGTCTAAAACCCAATAAGATATTTAGAACCCAAATAACATCCTACAAAAATAAGTAAATATAAAATGGAGTTAATAAATAGGTACCTAAATTATGTGCAATATATTGTTACAACTTGTTCAACTCTTTGACAGCAGCAGGAACAAAGCTAGGGATGTGATTTTTCCGCTAATTTGCGGAATTCCGCTTTTTTTTTATCTTCCAAAAATTTTCAGACCAGATGGCGGCGCTTGCACAACGCGAGGCTCAGCGTCTCTTCAGATTTTGTGGATTAGCAGCGATATTTCTGTTCATTTCGGGTCTGTTCGTTCAGAACAGCTTCGCTTTTACATCCTACACCCGAAATGAACTTTTGGACATTGGATTACAAAATAACGACCTTTTTATCAGCAACCTACGTTTCATCCCTGAGCTCTGGAGAACACCCGACGCTAGGTAAGCTACCCGGCAGACCGGAAATGCTCGCAGGCGGCGTAGAGACCGTAAACAAAGGCGGGGGAAGCGCGGAGGGCTAAGAGCTAAGCTAAAGCTAACACCGCACCGGCTTTCTCTACCCAGCATTTTCCTCGCTAATGTACAGTCAGTGGCGAACAGAATGGATGAGCTACGGCTTCGGATCACCAACAATAAGAAACTTATGAACTGCAATATCATGATTTTCACGGAAACATGGCTACATAGTGGAGTACTTGTGTGGCGCCACGAGACGGCTTTTGTTGTGATGTGGCACATTATAAATAAAGTTGAATTGAATTACTTGACGGTGCTGTCGAGCTGGCCGGACGGCACACTCTCCGGGCAGACAGAGCAGCTAATGACTCCGGTAAGACCAGAGGTGGGGGAGTATGCATTTATATTAACAAGGCTTGGTGCACGAACTCTGTCACTGTTGGGAGACACTGCTCAGCTAACCTGGAGTTTCTCATGGTTAAGTGTAGACCCTTAAATCAATCAATCAATCAATCAATCAAAGACTTTATTGCAGACTCATGGTCCATCAAAAATAAAATAAATAAATAAAATAAAACAAGACAGTTGAAAACAGATAATAAGAAAAACAATCAAAAAGTTACAAAACAATAAGACACAACTACTAAAAGAAGTACACAGACAGTACAGACTTTAAAAAGACTTAAAAAGACTACTGTACCAATGCCTTCTAAACTGTGACTGACAGCGAATAGAACTGAGCTTGAAGTCCAAATGTCACGTAATAGGGTCCTTAAAATGTCTTGAAACTAGATATAAAAGGGAACCGATCCGTTCGGGTCTTGGTGCATATGCTTCAGTAACGCCGGAACATTCGTTAATTTAAAACTGCCGCGCTTGGCCTGATGCTCCTACTCACGGCCCCCGGAATCGCCTGGGGAAGAAGGCGGAAGTGACGAAACAGATTGTACCTTAGTTTGATGCTTGGGGTATCCCGATTGATTGTTTATATGGAGACTGGAAGAGGCACCGCATATTTTTAATACATAAACAGTTTTTTTCCTTTGTTTGTGGAAGGTAATCACTATTTTTGTTCTTAGTTACCCCTCGTTACCAACGTAACAACGACCAACAATTTTACCCTTAGAAATAAATCATCTATCGTATTGCTGGATGGCACCGTAAAACGGGGCTATAAGGGACGGCTGGGTAATAAGAGACACTTTTCTGGGAAATATTTTAAATGTAATTCGTGTTGTTATTGTCAAATATTTTAAGGATTCATGGATATTTGACAATAACAACACAACTCAGCGTCCTGCTCAAAATAAAAAAAGCAGAATTCTGGATTTGGAAGGCAATTCCTCTCTGTTCCGGAGCCGCAGGACAGTAGAAAGTGTGAGGCCATCAGCCTAATGATTGAGTCCACACTTCTAACTGTAGTGATAATAGCTCACGCTGAGCGCTCTGCCCGCCCCGTCCATCAGCCTAATGATTGAGTCCACACTTCTCACTGTAGTGAGAATAGCTCACGCTGAGCGCTCTGCCAGCCCCCTAGCTGTGGGGGTCACACACACACGACGTGTTCCTCAACACACTCACTATTTTTTTTTCCCGTATATTTTTCTTTTGGGCGTACAGAAATGGCAATACGCCCGTATTTGCTAAAATTGCATTTTCCCCGTATTAAAATACGGCGAAAACGTATCACTTGACAGGTATGCGCCTCCATTCTCATTCTGATCTGGTCAATTTCTTGACAGCAGCGGCTCTCCTCCACTGTTGGCATTGCTTGGCAACACTCACAGGTGCACCTATTGAAAAATTCAAGTACAAGAATTTGCAAATATTTTCTGAATGCATGTATACATAAATATGCTTGTTTGTTGATATTGTAAGCACAGGTTTGTTGATATTGCAATTGTGAGCTTTTATAAATTTTGTAACAATATAATATATATAATTTTTCAATAATGTGTTCACATCCTGTCCATATTATTTACACCATATCCACCTCATAAATGTCTTGCAGAACTCATGTAAAATAAAGTGAAAAGATCCATTGCATTATTCATGTTGTCTTTGTTTTATTAATAGAACTTTCAAGCCCTCCCCATGAAGTGCCATGTGCTAGAGACATAGTTTTTTCCCAATTATTTCTAGTTATCAAACCTTGAAGCTGGCGTACAAAACAACAAGCTAGATTTCTAATTCGTCTACAGTGAGAAAGGAACATTCCTGGTTATGGCCCTATACACACGATCCTGGGGATTTTAATACAAGTCATTTTCCACAATTACTTCCATTTCATCCTGGATTTTGTTGCTACAACTGAATGAGGAAAGAAAGGGTTCTACTGTAAGCTAGCGCCCCACTGTATCGTCATAATAATGGCTTCTGAAAAATCGAAATTTATGGGGCGCCCTCGACAGACCCCCTTCGGCTTCCCAATTTTGCCGGTGGTTATAGTTAATTTATTAAACATCACAGATTTCTTTTGGCTTACCATTCAACGTTCTGGAGGCGATTAATGTCCAATTCTAATGACATTTTCCACTGGTTCTGCCCTCTGGTCATCGTCGGAACTGTTGTCATCAGACAAAGCATCTGATTCCGTCTCGGACGGCTCGAACCTGAAAGGTTCTATGCCTCTGTTACTGTCTGAACCACTGTCATCAGTATCTGGGGTGTCATCTTCCCTGAATTCCAAGTCCGATTCACCAGAGGACAAAACTAAACTAATTTGTTCACAATCGCTGTCACTTTCCGTCATGATTGTCCAATGTTGATAAGTGTGAATGTGGATACGGCAGGGCAGCCAGGGTTAAATTTGTGACGTCAAAAACATGGCCGCGGTCTGGATTGGCTGTCACAAGCCAGCGAGCAAGGCGGGGCCTTCGCCTGGTGTATTTTGTGCAATTATGTAAATACGGGTGGGTGATATGGTCTCTGGTATGAATATTTGGTTTAAGCTATGTGTATTTTATCAAAATTCGTTGGCATTTGGAAAAAAAAATTACGTGACATTTGGACTTCAATGCTAGACATGACTTGAATGATTTCATTTCTAGATACATCAAGCTGACAGATGAATTTATACATAAGATTCCTCATTACTGCATGCAGTGTATTACACGTGATGAGAAAAATAACTCAGAACCACTGCACCATCGAGGCTTTTTAAGTAAAATTCTTAAAGCATCATTGTAAGCAACCTGTAATTTCGGCATACTTTGTTTCCTATAATTTATCCATAAATGAGCAGTGTATAAAGGTGTACAATAGGTTTTAAAAAGAACCAGTTTCGCCTCATCTGAACAAAAACCAAACCTGCGTGCAAGAATATTTGCTTGCATGTAGATTTTGCAGCGTTGTCTGAAAATATCATCATCAGTCATTCTATCATTAATAAAATGTCCCAGATATTTAATTTTATCCCTGACACATGTTTACAGTGCATCTAAAAGTTTTCATGTTGTCATTATGGGGTATTGTGTGTAGAATTTTGAGAGAAAAATTAATTTAATCCCTTTTGGAATACTGCTGTAACATAAAATGGGTAAAAAGTGAAACGCTGTGAATACTTTTCAGATGCACTGTAAACGTGTCTGAGAATCAGTGGGAGGAGAGGGAAAAGGAGTTGGGTCTTAGCAGTGGCTAAAGATATGAATTGTTCATTTTATTGACTGAAAGTGCAAATTTCACTTTACACAGTTAATAAGTCCCCTCAGACTCAAGGGAACAACATCTGTAACAGGATACCATGGGTATCCCACAGGTAGTTTGTATTCAAATATCCTTGCAGCTGCTGTGACATTGTGGCATTGCATGGCACCAGAAGACGTCACTCCTGAGCATATCAGGGGTTATCAGGCCAAACAGGAGCTCAGACACCCTTACCACAAGTTTAAAAAAAAACTGGACCCACCCAGGATGAAAAGGCTCCTCGTGTGAAGATAACAGGAGGCCCTGGGTATACTGCACAGTCCCAGTTGATGGATAGATGCAAATAAAAAATTTACAAATTGTGAAGAGCTGATGCCAGATTGCTGCTGAGACTCATCTTCAAGTGATAAATGTGGCACTGGCAGGATTAATTCTGCAGCTCAGCAGTGACTCGCTGATGTTAAAACAGCCAGGAAGAAAAACTGTTTCAGTGGAGTCTACATCCCACTCTGTAAAAACAAAGATTGGATAGGTACATGCACGTGAAAGTTTTCTCCTTTTACATTTTGTGTATGTGACAGCTTTTGATAATCATGGCAATAAAGGAATATAGAGTACTCTTTATGTCAACCTTGAGTTCAGTAATGACAAATGCTTTTTTTCTTTCCCTTTATGCTTACCACAAATAATTAAGCAATATTGAATTGGGGCGCATGCGCACGCAGCGACCGACAGCTGGTGAAAAAAGTTTGACGTCTGTGTCTCTGTTTTCATGTACTTTAATGTGTTTTAATGAAATTCTCTGTCGTTTTTGTCCTTGAATGTTTGTGGACTATATAACGAAGGGCTCCCTGGTTCCATCAGTATGGATTTCCTCCTTATTTTTGCACTATCACTTCTTTCCTACCGGCTCTTTGTTTTGGAGGTAAGCGCAATCGCGATCATGCCGGGAAGAATACAGTATTCCAGAGACATGTTACTGCATTTAAACATGAATAATGCAGCATCTGTGTTTGAGTCTGTGCCGCAACTGCCGGACTTTATTTTTGAGAGATTTTCATGGACACAGCGATGAAAAGAGAGACAAGAGGAGGAAACGCGGAAAGCGTGGAGGCGTAAGATTAAATCTAAGGAGGCGTCAGCTTAACCGCATTCCTCTTCCTTCCATTATTATGGGGAACGTACAGTCCCTGAGAAATAAAGTAGATGAAATTCAAGGGAATGTACGATATCAGAAGGACTTCAAGAACTGCTGTGTCAAGGCTTACACAGAGACGTGGCTTACGGTGCATGACCAGGATGCGGACCTGTGTATTGATGGCTTTGGAGCCCCACTTCGCTTGGATCGGCAGGAAGAGGTAATGGGGAAATGTCAGGGGGGCGGTGTATGTTTATACATTAATAAACAATACTGCACATCTGTCACGGTCAGAGAGCGCATCTGTACACCTGATGTGGAGCTTTTGTCCGTGTCACTACGCCCCTTTAATCTGCCCCGCGAGTTCCCCCAACTTTTCATAACGACTGTGTACATTCACCCGAGGGCAAATGCTGACTCCACCTCCAGCACAGTCTTTGATGTGGTGCAGCGGTTGCAGTCGATTTCCCCAGAGGCTCCAAACTTGATTCTTGGGGATTTTAACCATGTTTCTTTAAAGAAGACACTTAAAAACTTTTATCAGTATGTCTCCTGCCCAACCAGGCGAAAAAAGACATTGGACCTGTGCTATGTATTCATAGAGAGGGCCTATAAATCACTTCCCCTTCCTCCTTTAAGATCCTCAGATCACAACTGTGTACATTTGCTGCCCACATATAAAACTGCTCTCAGAAGAGGCAAGGTGAAGACCCGAAACATAAACGTGTGGACAGAGGACTCAGTGCACTGCCTCCACGAATGCTTTAACTGTACAGACTGGGAGGTGTTCACACTGTCCTGTGGGGATGATTTGGACTCTTTGGTGGACGTCACATGCTCATACATGACTTTCTGCAGAGATATGATCGTTCCACGTAAACGTGTCAAAATATATTCCAACAACAAGCCATGGGTTACAAAATCCGTTAAATCTTGCTTACTGAGGAAAGCACTTGCCTTTAAACAGGGGGTTGTTTCTGAGCTGCAGGTTGCCGCAAAAGAGCTGAAGTCCAAAATTTTAAGAGCAAAACAGAATTATAAATCAGAGTTGGAAAGCAAGATGGCAACAAAGAAACTTGGTTCAGCCTGGGCCAGTATGAAAACTATTGCAGGCCTTCAGAGCACAGAGCGCAGTAATCGTGTGTTTTAGATGGTTTTAATTCAGACACAGAGCTGGCTAATGCTCTTAATTGTTTTTATGGTCGTTTTGATTCCTTTGATTTTGGCACAGAAACCCAAGATTTGAAACAGAAACTCATAAAAACAATCAGCACTTTAATATTGAGGTGCAGGATGTTAAAAGGGCGTTCTGTGCTGTAAAAGTGAACAAAAGTCAGGGCCCTGATAATATATGTGGGCTATTGGTAAAGTCCTGTGCACATGAATTGAGTCCTGTATTTCACTGCATTTTCAGTAAGTCCTTACAGACACAACATGTGCCTAAGATCTGGAAAGATGCCATGGTTGTCCCCATTCCAAAATCCAGCTGTCCTAAAACGGTAAATGACTTTAGACCAGTTGCTTTGACTTCAATTTTTTTTTTTGTAACTTTGATTTTTATTCATTTTTCATCATACATATTACATTCAGATCACAGTCTCTATATTTTAAAAAAGGAGCTAGAAGAAGGAAAAAAAAAAAGGGGGGGGGGACAAATGTTGGAGCATCAAGTTTTTAGTTTCCATCTCTTAATTCTTCTGTTTTTTCCAGTGTCTTTGGTTATTATTTCAATTTCTGTCTCGTTGTTGCACTTTGTAGTGTGTCCATTTCCACCATTTTTTTTTCATATTGTCCTTCTTGCATTCTTTGTCGATATGTTAGTTTTTCCATTAAACATATATCCTCAACAATGTCTGTCCATTGCTCTTGGTCAGGAAGAACTTCTGATCGCCATTTTCTTGTGATTGTTTTTTTACATGCAATCAGCAAGATTTTAACTAAATATCTGTCCTCAGCCTGTATTACATTGTCTCTTTTAAGATCACATACCGTATTTTGGGGACTATAAGGCGCACCGGATTATAAGGCGCACTATCAATGAACGGTCTATTTGATGGTCTGATTTCATACATAAGGCGCACCAGATTATAAGGCGCATTAAAACGAGGTAGTCGGAGCCGGGAAAAAAAAAATATTTGCGTGCATGGAAAGAAAATCCTCTCTATAGTCATTATAGACACATATAGCGCGATTGTCTGCGAGTGTTGAATGACCTGCTCCATGAGCAGGCGGAACGTTTTTAGTCCGTGGCTGTTTACATCGCCATATTGGCCAGAATATCGCTCAGTACTCGATACCGATACGGCCGTACATACGTATTTACAGCCGTATTTACTGCTCCCGTTTACAGCTAAACGGGACCATGAGCAGGCGGAACGTTTTTAGTCCGTGGCTGTTTACATCGCCATATTGGCCAGAATATTGCTCGGCACTCGATACCGAGTACGATACTGATACGGCTCGCTTTCTGCCGGAGAGCGAGCCGTATTTACAGCCGTAAATACGTATTTATAGCCGTATTTACTGCTCCCGTTTACAGCTAAACGGGAGCAGTTTCGATGCCGAAATTTCACATACAAATCCTAATATACGTGTTCTATACACCATCGGCTTCGCGAGGTAGTCGGATCTGGGAATTTTTTTTTTTTTTTTGTGTGTGCATGGAAAGAAAATCCTATCTATAGTCATTATAGACACATATAGCGCGATTGTCTGCCAGTGTGAATGACCTGCTCCATGAGCAAATGTACGTTTTTGGTCCGTGGCTGTTTACATCGCCAGGATACTCACTCAGTAATCGATACGGCTTGCTCTCCGGCAGCAGCCCCGAGAAGTAACCAATGCAAACAAATGCCGGGACGCTTGAATTCTTTCGTCCCGAAAATATCATTTTTGAATATTAATTACAGCTAAACAGGAGCAGTTTCGATCCACGATCCATTGGCAGATAGTGGCGTAACTCGCTAGCAATTTAACTTTGAACGACCTGTTGACACCAATATAGCGGTTGGAGTTCTTTGGTTAATCCACCCGGAATGATGGCAAGCTCTGAATTAGTTTGCTTCACTTGGGTTTTGACAGTATCGGTGAGATGGGCGCGCATGGAGTGGCAGATCAATAGGGATGGAGATTTGTGGAAAAAGCCATCCAGCCATTATGCTGAAGCACATATTACTCTGCGAGGCTCCTAACTACCGTAATGCTCCGAAAATCCCTCAAGCGGTTCGGCTTCGTAACTTACCAAAGTCGTACTAAAACATTTTTGACAGATTTTTGAGCACCGTGTACCACATAAAATCGGTTCGAGGTCAGTAAGCACAACCAGAATTAATACATAAGGCGCACCGGATTATAAAGCGCACTGTCGATTTTTGAGAAAATTAAAGGATTTTAAGTGTGCCTTATAGTCCAAAAAATACGGTAAATACATCAAGTTACAGTTCATTGGTATATTATATCCTAATATCCTCTGTATTGTCACATGTATAGATTTCCAGAATGATGAGATTTTGCAGCATTTCCAAAACATATGCGAGTGGTCTGCATTTTGAGCCCCACAGCCCCTCCAGCATATAGATTGGGTATTTGTATATTTTCTTTGGATCTGTGGTGTAATGAAATAGCGAATCAGGTTTTTCCATCCAAATTCCCTCCATGTCCTTGAACTTGTTGATGTGCGTTGTGTTTTCCATATTTCTTGCCAGTTTTCTTCTGTTATGTTTAAATTTAGCTCTTTCTCCCATTTCTCCTTTATATAGTTACTTGAATGTTTGTTTGTCGTAAGTTTCTGATATAGCTTTGAAATAATTCTTATTTTATTTCCTGCATATGAGTTTAAAATGAATTGTATAATCTCGCTCACATCTGTGTGGAGGTTATGCCTAATCTTCCTCATATAATAATCTCTCATCTGCAGATATCTGAAGAATTCAGATTTTTCTAGTTTAAATTTTCTTCTCGTGTTTACAAAACTCCCGAAATCTTTTTTTTCCATATTGCCCCATGCTGTGATTCCCTTGTTCACCAGATTTTTGTATCCCCTATCTTGCTTTGCCAGTTCAAACTGACTGTCAAATATGGTGGTGGTAGTGTGATGGTCTGGGGCTGTTTTGCTGCTTTAGGACCTGGAAGACTTGCTGTGGTAAATGGAACCATGAATTCTGCTGTCTACCAAAAAAATCCTGAAGGAGAATGTCCAGCCCTCTGTTCGTGACCTCACGCTGAAGCGCACTTGGGTTCTGCAGCAGGACAATGATCCAAAACACACCAGCAAGTCAACCTCTGAATGGCTTAAGAAAAATAAAATGAAGACTTTGGAGTGGCCTAATCAAAGTTCTGACCTGAAAATAAAATGAAGACTTTGGAGTGGCCTAATCAAAGTTCTGACCTGAATCTGATTGAGATGCTGTGGCATGGCATTAAAAAGGCAGTTCATGCTTGAAACCCCTCCAGTGTGGCTGAATTACAACAATTCTGCAAAGCTGAGTGGGTCAAAATTTCCTCCAAAGCGCTGTAAAAGACTCATTGCCAGTTATTGCAAACACTTCATTGCAGTTGTTGCTGCTAAGGGTGGGCCCAACCAGTTATTAGGTTTAGGGGTGTAGTGGATTTATGGGTTTTTATAGGTAATTTAATGTTGGTACAAGTATTAATGTAAATATGAATGTGCGCAGGAATGAAAATTTATTTTCATTAACTCATATCCTCGTAGGCACCAGTTCAAAAGGACAGTTTTTATTAACAATTCTTTATTTGTACCAATTATGAATCAGTCTCCAAAACATAAAAAACTTTTGTAAGTTCTTGTCTCTAATAATCAAGAAGATGGACATGAAATCAACCAATAACTCCCATATGTCTTTCAGTTGTTTAATAAGAAATGTCAGAATAGGTTAACATATTTGGATAACTTTAAAACAGAGAATTCAACATGTATCATGGGCATCATAGACTGTTACTGAGTTACTTCTGAATCAAGCATTTGTGGAACCAAATAAAGCTTAGTTTAATTTGTCAGTATACTGGAAATTGGAAAACCATAAAATAGCTTTGGTTAAGAAAAGTGGATGCAATTTTATGAAGAAAATGATGATTAACCATTTATAAAAATAGAAAATTTTTGTTACTCTGAAAAAGAACGTAGGTTAATGAAAGGACAACATGCATTTTGAAATTCAGATGGGGGTTTGCATGAAATTAAGTTAAAAGAACTTATACCAGGAATATTCTGAAGAATTAAGGTAAATTAAACAACAGACCGTCAGCCACAGAGTCAGATTACATCCCTGGTGGCAGCAGGACTCCCACGTGCCAACCTTGATTTAGCTGGATGTCTGTGGATTCTGTTGATGGAAAGGCTGATGAACAGACTCTCCCACAAGGCCGTGCTCCTGAGATCGCAATTGAGCTGGCTTCCAGCGAGCTGGCGAGGTCTCTCCTCTGATGCACTGAAGAAGGAATAAGTTTACTGTGCAAAGTTCCATCGGAAATTCAAATTGGGACAAAACACGCCACAGACCCGTTTCTTCCGATGGATAAGATAAGATAAGATAAGCCTTTATTAGTCCCACAATGGGGAAATTCCAGGATTGCAACAGCACAGGGATAGCAACACTCAGAGCAACAATCAGAAGACAAGAAAAAACAAGAGCAGCGAGTATACATATGTACATATAAACATAAATATATAGACACACGATGCGGAGCATTGCAGCTAGATGGAATAAATGAATAGATATATAAACACACAGTGCGGAGCATTTTAGCTAGATGGAATAAATATATGAATATATAAACACAGTGCGGAGCACTGTAGCTAGATGGAATAAATATGTGAATATATAAACACACACACAGTGTGGAGCGTTGTAGCTAGATGGAATAAATATATGAATATATAAACACACACAGTGCGGAGCGTTGTAGCTAGATGGAATAAATATGTAAATATATAAACACAGTGCGGAGCATTGTAGCTAGATGGAATAAATATGTAAATATATAAACACACAGTGCGGAGCATTGTAGCTAGATGGAATAAATATGTAAATATATAAACACACAGTGCGGAGCATTGTAGCTAGATGGAATAAATATGTAAATATATAAACGCACAGTGTGGAGCATTGTCGCTAGATGGAATGAATATATAAACACACAGTGCGGAGCGTTGTAGCTAGATGGAATAAATATGTAAATATATAAACACAGTGCGGAGCATTGTAGCTAGATGGAATAAATATATAAGTATATAAACACACAGTGTGTAGCATTGTCGCTAGATGGAATAAATATATAAACACACACAGTGCGGAGCATTGTAGCTAGATGGAATGAAACGGCATAACCGTCTACTTGGTTATCCTACATGGTATGATTATGTACCCATACATATTGTCACCCTCCTTAGCTACCGGTATTTTCCTAGTTGTATACCGGAGGGGACCATTGTGTAAGTCTATTGCGTCTTTTGCATTCAATACTATTAGGTTGTCACGTCTTTTTGCTATCTCTGCGAGCAGCCCTGCTTAGGTTATACAGTCTGACAGCCGTTGGTAGGAAGGACCTGCGAAACCTCTCGGTTGTGCACCTAGGATGATGTAGTCTGCTGCTAAATGAGCTCCTTAGTGCATTCAGTGTGTCCTGCATACGGTGGAACTTGGACTCCAGCAGAGATGACAGTTTAGCCACCATCCTTCTCTCTCCCATCTCCTCCACTGGGTCAAGGCGCTGGCCCAGGACAGAGCTAGCTTTCTTGATCAGTTTGTTCAGTCTCTTCCTATCGGCTGCTGTAATGCCACTGCCCCAGCAGACCACTCCAAAAATGATGGCAGATGCCACCACCGTGTCGTAGAATGTCTTCAGCAGCGCCCCTTGTACACCAAAAGACCTGAGTCTCCTCAGTAGGAGCAGCCTGCGCTGTCCCTTCTTGTAGAGTGCGTCGGTATTGTGTGACCAGTCTAGTTTATTGTTCAGATGAACACCCAGGTACTTGTAGGATGTCACCATCTCAATGTCTGTTCTCTGTATGTTTACTGGTGCTGTGAGGGGTTGTCCTTGCCTGCGGCAGTCCACCACCAGCTCCTTAGTTTTCCTCGCGTTGATCTGGAGGCAGTTCCGATGGCACCAGTCCACAAAGTCTTGGATAAGTCCTCTGTACTCAGCTTCATCTCCGTTGGAGATGAGGCCAACGATCGCAGAGTCGTCAGAGAACTTCTGTAGATGGCAGTGTGTTGTGTTGTGTGAGAAATCTGCAGTATAAAGGGTGAACAGGAAGGGAGCCAAAACCGTTGCCTGTGGGGCCCCCGTGCTACCGATGATCGTGTCGGACACACAGTCCCGGGTTCTCACAAACTGTGGCCGGTTTGTGAGGTAGTCCAGGATCCATGATGACAGGTGCTGGTCCACCCCTGCGCACAGCAGCTTGTCCTTCAGGATCATCGATTGGATGGTGTTGAAAGCACTGGAGAAGTCAAAGAACATGATCCTCACTGCATTCCCCGGCTTCTCCAGGTGGAACAGAGAACGGTGAAGGAGGAAGATGACCGCATCCTCCACCCCAATACCATGCTGGTAGGCGAACTGGAGTGGATCCTTCGCTGGTCCCACCAGGGGGCGGAGGTGAGCAAGGAGCAGTTTCTCCAGGGTCTTCATCATGTGGGACGCCAGGGCCACTGGTCTGTAGCTGTTCAGATCTTTGGGGTGGGAAGTCTTTAGTACAGGTACCACACAAGATGTTTTCCACAACTGTGGTACCCTCCCCAGCTTCAGGCTCAGGTTGAAGATGTACTCCACAATCCCACACAGCTGGTCTGCACAGGACTTGAGGAGCTTTGCACTGATGCCGTCCGGTCCCGACGCCTTCCCCGCCTTAATCTTCCTCAGCTCCGTCCTCACCTGGGTCTTAGTGAGGGTCAGGTTGGGGGGCTGTGTGTTGGGAGTGTGGGGGTGATGGTGGAGTGGGGAGTGGGCAGGGCAGCAGGACTTGATGTCTTCAGTGGCAGCAGTGGTTGTTGTGCAGTCGGGGGGGAGGGCGGTTGGTCAAACCTATTAAAAAACAGATTCAGATTGTTCGCCCACTCCCTGCCACCCGTGGCCTGGGGGGAGGTATTCTGGAGCCCAGAGATGGTTTTAAGGTTTCTCCAGACCCCGCTGATGTCGCTCTGTTGCAGCTTGTCCTCCATCTTCTTCCTGAAGCTGTCATTGCCTTGATGCGGTTTGAATGAGTTGGTTTAAGCTTAGAACAAAAAATCAAACAAAATCTTCTTGCATGGTGATTTAAAGAAGAAACATTAAAATAAGTGAAAATGCGAACTTTACAGAAAGAATTTTTCTCAGAGCATGACAGACTCTGGGCCTTACTTGAAGATAGGAAAAAATAGGAGAACAGAAGAGGCTCCTTGCAGCTTGGCTACTGCCCAAAACTCTGAAACAAAGAGAAATAAAATGCAAGTTTTTTCGGGTGTGGCAGGATGATTCTCAACTTCATGAAACCTGAGCTGAACCAATTACATTTGAGCTTTGTTCAACAAAGGTCATAAACTCGACCTAAAAAGGAAAATGCAGTGTAATCTGGAGTTCTGTTGGTCAGTTAAGTGCAGCTATGATAGGGTTCTCCCCCAGAGCAGAGATAGACATTTGATATGAAGAGTGAAATCCTCCTTAACCCTTTGAGTGTGTATGGCGCACTTCTTTGCCTGTCAGCTGATCAGTTCAAACAAAGCCTGTACAACTGAATAGAGTGTGAAATGTACAAACCTTTTAACACCACTTGGTGGCCGAGAGGTGTGGCTTTTCGTTTACCGTGAGAACTGGAAATGGTCCAATGCAATAAGTAGGTCAAATCAGCATTTGAAGCACGCCCCTTTTATTCTGCTGTTTGCCAGGAGGAAACAGGATGGCGAGGAAAACGCTCTCAGCTGAAGAGGTATATAGCACAGGTATTCACCGCTCCTGGGTTAGAGGAAGAGCTTAGCCCTAGTTCGTCATCTGTGTTAGAGTCCAGCTCTGATTATGTGCCTTCGGACAATGGTGCAAGCAGTTCTTGTGAAAGTAGAGACAGACATCTTGCACGCGATGCTGCAGCTGCGTTTTCTGTATCCAGCCGTGCCCAAAATGGCACAGGAGCCTCTTCTGCAGATTGTTCTGCTTCGCCAAACCGTGGTCGTGGAGCGAAAAGGTCCAGAGCAGTCCGCGGGCGACGTTTGGCTGGGCAAGAGCGCACTGCCGGTGCGCATCGACGTGTGCCACGTGTGCGCGGTGGCAGGACAATCAGTAGTGGTGATGCGGCGGGAGATTTGGACATTGACGGCTGGAGATTTGGACATTGACGGCTGGGAGTGTCACGCCGCGCCGCTCATCAGCGGCGCCACCTGCACGCACACCTGCACATCATCAGCGGCGAGGGATTTAAGCCGCCTCGCCCTGAGCTTCGGCCTGAAGCCGTCAGACTTCCCTACGCATCGCTGTGAGTTCCTTTCTCCCTCAGCTGATCATTCTGGTAAGAAGACCTTACCTCCTTTCCCTTCCTAGTCTGCTCCCCTGTGCACAGGTGGATTTCCCGGCGGCGGACAACACCTCTCCATCGCCTGTTCCTCGCTGCTGCACCGGGCTCTCCAGGTGGCTGTCTACCGGACCTCGTCCTTTGCTGTGCCAGTCATCTGTCCTACCCAAGTAAGCTCCTCTCTCGCTCATATATCTCCTGTGTTGGTGTGTGCCCGTCACCCTTCTCCTTGTGCTTTTCCCATAGGGTTGTCCGGCTGTACGGCCTCCTGCCTCTGTGCCCGAAGCAGACGCCGCCACCAACACATTTACATCTCGCAGACACACATTCATACACTCCTGTTGTTAATAAACTATTTGAACTACTCTGAGCCTGTGTGTGTGCGTCTCCTGAGCCGTGCGTTATGTCAGGGAGCTTCTTAGAGATGAAGAGATTTATCAGCTGTGGCTGAAAGCATTTGAACAGCCAGTTGGATATCGTGAAGAGAAGGACCTGTCATCTGTGCCTGCCACTGATTTTGTGTCGCTTTTTGGACTCCAGAATTCTGGATGCTTGTGACCGACGAAACAAACGGGTACATATTTGTTGCATAAACTGTGTTTCATTTGCTTCATTTTAGTTTAGTGTGAAACAAATGTGCCATGAGATTTGTGGGTTTTTTTTTAATGATTTTTAGTAATTTTGTCAATGATGGGACAAAAGGCCATGTGGTGGCAGTGTGTGAAACAAAAATTGTCCATCCATCCATCTTCTACCACTTTTCTGGAGCAGTAGAAGATGAAGGAACAAATGAAGGGACAAAAGTGCCATGTGTTGACAAAGTGTGAAACACAAATTGTCCATCCATCCATCTTCTACCGCTTTCCCGGAGCGATAGAAGATGAAGCGGCAAATGAAGGGACAAAAGGCCATGTGGTGACAGTGTGACACCAAAATTGTTTTTGTTTTGAATGATTTTACTTCCACTTTATGGCTGATGGATGGTGTTATAGCTCTGGTCCTTGGAAGAGAGAAGTAGTTCATGGGCATATCCTTTGAGTTGAAACAATTTTCCTTCAGCAAAGAATGATTTTATAAATTGGAACTCAAGGTTACACTACGGGGGCAATCACTTTTTCACACAGGGTCATGTAGGTTTGGATTTTTTTTTACCCTTAATAATAAACACCTTCATTTAAAAACTGCATTTTTTGTTTACTTGTGTTATCTTTGTCTAATATTTAAATTTATTTGATGATCTGAAATCCTTGCTATAGAATTTATCATGAGAGTCTGTCTCTCGTGATAAATTGTTTTTTTTTTATTTAAGTTTTTGTAAAGGGTATACAGGTCATTACAGCATTGCATTGTTTAC
The DNA here is from genome assembly GCA_020510985.1 of Pholidichthys leucotaenia. Lineage (NCBI taxonomy): Eukaryota > Metazoa > Chordata > Actinopteri > Cichliformes > Pholidichthyidae > Pholidichthys > Pholidichthys leucotaenia. The sequence goes on from CM035846.1 coordinate 171,889,574, forward strand.
ATTTTCATCACATGTTCCCCTATTTTTTGTTAATGACAACATTGGTAGAATAATTATTACAACACCCTTTTTTTTTTTTTTTTTTGTAACTTAGATTTTTATTCATTTTTCATCATATATAATGCATTCAGATCACATTCTACATTTAAAAAACAAAGAGGTTAGGGTAGGGAAAAAGAAAAAATAAAAAAAAATAAATAAAAAATAAAAGGGGGGGGGGGACAAATGTTGGAGCATCAAGTTTTTAGTTTCCATCTCTTAATTCTTCTGGTTTTTTCAGTGTCTTTGGTTATTCTTTCAATTTCTGCCTCGTTGTTGCACTTTGTAGTGTGTCCATTTCCGCCATTTTTTCTCCCATATTCCTTCTTGCATTCTTCGTCGATATGTTAGTTTTTCCATCATACGTATGTCCTCAACAATGTCAGTCCATTGTTCTTGGTCAGGAAGAACTTCTGATCGCCATTTTTTTGTGATAGTTTTTTTACATGCAATCAACAAGATTTTAACTAGATATCTGTCCTCAGCCTGTATAACATTGTCTTTTTTAAGATCACATAAGTACATCAGGTTACAGTTCATTGGTATATTATATCCTAATATCCTCTGTATTGTCACATGCATAGATTTCCAAAATGATGATATTTTGTAGCATTTCCAAAACATATGTGAGTGGTCTGCATTTTGAGCCCCACATCCCCTCCAGCATAAAGATTGGGTATTTGTATATTTTCCTTGAATCTGTGGTGTAATGAAAAAGCGAATCAGGTTTTTCCATCCAAATTCCCTCCATGCCCTTGAATTTGTTGATGTGTGTTGTGTTTTCCATATTTCCTGCCAGCTTTCTTCTGTTATGTTTAAATTGAGCTCTTTCTCCCATTTCTCCTTTATATAGTTACTTGTATGATTGTTTGTCATAAGTTTCTGATATAGTTTTGAAATAATTCTTATTTTATTTCCTGCATATGAGCTTAAAATAAGTTGTATAATCTCGTTCACATCTGTTTGGAGGTTATGCCTAATCTTCTTCATATAGTAATCTCTCATCTGCAGATATCTGAAAAATTCCGATCTTTCTAATTTAAATTTTCTCCTGATATTTACAAAGCTCCCGAGATCTTTTTTTCCGATATTGCCCCATGCTGTGATTCCCTTGTTCACCAGATTTTTGTATCCCCTATCTTGTTTTGCCGGTTCAAACTGACTGTCAAATGCTACCCATTTCAATAGTTTTATGTCTTCCCTTATATTATATTTTTGTACTATTTTATACCACAGTTCTAAAGTAAATTTAGTGATTGGGTCTATTTGTTTGATTTGCTTATATGCATCTTTATCCCCTATTATGCTTTGTACTGGGAGTCCCTCAATTTCCTTTTCCATTTCTTTCCATTTTGCCTCATATCCCTCGTCGCACCAACATATGATATATCTTATTTGTGCTGAGTAGTAATATTCCTTTAGACTCAGTAGGCCCATGCCTCCTTTCTCTTTTGGTAATTGGAGGGTTTTATATTTCACTCTCGGTTTTTTACCTCCCCAAACAAATCTCGATATCATCCTGTCCCACTTTGAGAATTGGGCATCTGGAATCTCTGTTGGTATAGCCTGGAAGAGGTAAAGTAATCTAGGTTGTATGCTGATTTTGACTGTCTCAATTTTTGAATTCAGATCCATATTTAAGATTGACCATCTATCAATATCTTTTTTTATTTCTTGTTCCAACCTATCATAGTTTGCTTTATATATTTTGCTTAGGTCTTTAGGTATGTTCACTCCAAGGTATTTTATTTCTTTTTGGTTCCAGTTTAGTTTGATCTTATCAGTTATCTGGTTTAGAGGATTATAGTGGAATGTCAGTATTTGTGTTTTTGTTATGTTTATCTTGTATCCTGATAATTTTCCAAAATTTTCTATCAAGTTCATCATTTCCATTATTGATTTATCTGGTTGTTCAAGGTAAACTATAATATCGTCTGCAAATAGCCCAATCTTGTGTTCCACCCCCTTTATTGTTACACCTTTTAATTTCTTATTTTGTCCTATCGCTTGAGCCAATGGTTCTATGAACAGAGCAAACAAGGTGGGCGATAAGCAGCATCCCTGCCTAGTTGATCTTTGTATATTTACTTTGTCTGTTAAGCTACCGTTTATCTTGATTCTTGCCACAGGTTCTTGATATAGCGTCCTTATGCATTGTACTGATTTTTCGTTAAATCCAAAGCGCTCCAGTACACTATATAGGAATTTCCAGTTAACCCTGTCAAATGCTTTTTCTGCGTCTAAACTCATTATTACTGCGCTTTTCTTTTCTTTATGTATTTGGTTAATTATATGTATTGTTCTCCTGATATTGTCATGTGTTTGGCGTCCCTCTATGAATCCAGTTTGATCATCTTCTATCAATTCCGTTAAGAATGTCTTTATTCGTTTACATATAATTGTTGTGTATATTTTATAATCTACATTTAATAAAGAGATTGGTCTATAGTTTCCGCATTGTTCTTTATCTTTCCCTGGCTTTAAAATAACTGAAATGATAGCTTCATTCCATGATGGAGGTATTTTGTTGTTGTTCAGCGTCCAATTAAATGACTTTAGGAGTTGTGGCGTGAGTTCTTCTATAAACAGTTTATAAAACTCAGAGGGGTATCCATCACTACCTGGTGATTTACCATTTTTAAGTGACCTAATCACATCTCTGATCTCTTGTGTTGTTATTTCTGCTGTTAGTTTTTCATTTTGTTGATTTCCTATTGATGGCAAGTCCAATGTGTCTAGAAATTTTTTGATATCTTTAGTATTTGTTTCTTCAGGTTGCGAGTATAGTTCTTGGTAGAAATTATGGAAAATTTCTTCGATGTTTTCTGGGTTAACTGTGGTTTTATTTGTGGTGGGGTCTTTAATCTTGTATACATTATTCATTGTTTGTTGTTTTCTTAACCGTTTTGCCAGCAGTTTTGTGGCTTTTGGCCCCGTTTCATAATATTTTTGCTTTAGATATCTATTTTTCCTTTCAATTTCATCCATTTGTGTTTCTTTTATCTTTGTTTTTTCTTCTTTAATTTCTTGATATATTTTTGGATCATTTGTGCTTTGATGTTTACGTTCTAATTCCCTCAGTCTCTCACATCTTTGTTCATACGCTTCCAGTTTAGTCTTATTTGCTTTTCCTGTTTCAACAATTAATTTACCCCTTAACACGGCTTTTAGTGCGTCCCATAGTATTGTTGGGTCCACTTCTTCATTGTCATTCTCTTGGATATATTCGTTTATGTTTATTTTTATTCTTTCTTTCATTTTCTCATCATTTAACAGTCCTACGTTAAGTTTCCATGTTGTTTGTCGTTTTCTATTGTTTAAATATATTTCCATGTATATAGGATTATGATCTGATATTTCTGCCCCTCCAATCCAACAATTTCTCACCCTGTGTCTGTCACCTTCATTCATAAGGAAGTAATCTATTCTAAAGTGTACTTTATGGACTGCTGAATAATGTGTATAGTCTTTTTCGAGTGGGTGTAGGTCCCTCCATATGTCTACCATACCCATTTCTGCCAGTGAGGTTCTTATGAACTTTGTTACATGTTTTTTTGTCTTCTTAACACTTGTTGTGTCAACTTCATGATCCATGACAGCATTTAGGTCTCCTCCACAAATTAGGACTCCTTCACTGTGTGTTGCTATGAGATCAAACAGATGTTGAAAAAAACCCTTGTCACTTTCTGGTGGGGCATAGATGTTCACTAATGTAATCTGCATATCATCTATTCTTCCCTTTATTATTACATACCTGCCTTCTTTATCCTGGATTTCCTGTTCACTTTCAAATTGTATTTTGTTTGAGATTAGTATCATAACCCCCCTTTTTGCTCCTCCCTTAAATGAACTGTAGTAGGAGTTCTTATAGCCAAATCTCTTTAGTTTCACATGTTCTGCCTTGCTCAAATGCGTCTCTTGCATAAATATAATTTCAGCTCTTTCCTTCTTGAATTTTCTTATTATTCTTTCCCTTTTAACAGGTGAGTTCAGACCATTCACGTTTAGTGTCATTATCTTAAGATTTTTACCCATATTCATGTTTTTCCATTTTTTTAACTTGTGCTCCTAGCCCCTTTAACAACAAAAATAACACATATTTATATAAAAACACATTAAAAAAACTCGACCTCCGTACTTTGGGCCTTTCTTCTGCCCACTGGTCCCTGTTGGTGGGTGGGGGGTTTGTCTTCACAGAGTGAAGGGCCCTCCCTAGACTTCTAATTACTATCAAAGTAATAGTCATAAGTCTAGAAATGTCCAACAAATATCACTTAAACCTCTCCTAGCCGTCTGTTTCTCTTTTACCTTGTCTTCTTGGCCTTCATTTCTTCTGTGCCTTTCTTAATCTTTGTTATGATCTAGGCTTTCAGTTGAAAGCCTTGTAGCTTGTCCTGGGCCCGCTGCTCTACGTCTCTCCCCCTTCTTCCGCCGTTCACTCGTCTCCACTCCGTCTGTCGTGGTGCGTTCAGGGCCGCCGCTGCTCCAGCCGTCTCCTTCGGCACGCTCACCTCAAGGCCCCGCTCCATCATATCCCGCGCTGCCTCTTCGGCCGTGTTGTAGGTTCTTGTGCCTTCCTCCCAATGAATCCTCATTTTCGTTAGCGGCGTTTGGAATCTAATTTTTTTCTCTTTCAGCGTTTTTTTAATGTTGGCATATTTCTTCCGCTGCTGCACGATTTCTGTCGGGTAGTCATGGTCAAAAAATACCTGTTTGTCGCCGATTCGTATCTTTTTTTTCCATGCTTGCGTCAGGATTCTTTCCTTTGTCATATTTCACAAAGTTTACCGCAACTGACCTGGGTGGAGAGTTTGTTTTCGGGTTCTGTGCCGGTGTTCTGTGCGCCCGTTGAATCTGCAGATCCGTTTCTCCGAGTATTTCCAGTTCTTTTTTTAAGAACTGATCCATGAATTTTGTCATCGAGTTGCCTTCAATGCCCTCCGGAATTCCAAAGATGTGCATATTGCTTCGTCGGGATCTGCTCTCCAAGTCGTTTATTTTCTCCTGCATCCTCTGCGTTTGCGTCGTCAGGGTCTGTAGTTGCTCGTTTGCCTCGCTTTTCCAATCTTCTAGTTCCGAAATTCGGGTCTGCGCTTCTGTCATACATGCCCGCTGGGAGCGCAGCTCCTCCATGTTTTCCGTTAATTTACGCTCCATTTCTCTTCGGAGGTCCATGATTTCCTCCTTAATTTCTTTTTTCAGTTCCTCCTTAAGAGCCGCTAAATCCTGTTGTAGCTGTCGCTTGAATTCTCTTAACTCTTCACCCAAACTGGCGATGCCAGCGTTCATGTTGTCGAGTCTGGTGTCCTCCATTTTCTCTGCTGTAGACATCTCGCTTTTTTGGGCTTTGCGTACAGCGGTTTTTCCTGCGTTGTTGGAGAGGAATTCTTCAATTTTACCCTGTTTTTGTCCTTGTGCCCGGTTCCTTCGTGTTTTCATCCCTTAGTTTATTGATTCGTTTATGTCGAGTTGGCCATTTACCGATGATTTTTAATCCGGCTAGGGAGAGCTCTTTGTTTAAGTGTTATGTCTCTCCGCCATCTTCCCGGAAGTCCCTACAACACCCTTTTTTTTAAAGTGAAAGAAAAAGTGAAATTAAAGAGAATAAAATAAAAACAAACAAACAAACAGAACAGCAAAAAACAAACAAACAGAAAATTAAGTAATTAAAAGTAAAAGCATCTGAGTAGCGTTGGAACAAAGAGCGGAACCATTATTGAAATGGTATTTGTCAAAGATTAGATCTAATGGAAGACACATATGCGATCCAGGGTTGCCAAAAGTTCATGAACCCATCCATGTCCTGTTTCAGTGCGAATGTCAACTTTTCCATCGAGTAAATGTCTTGGATCACGTTAGACCAATCTTCAGGTGTAGGACAGTCCTTCAACATCCATTTTTTAGTTGGGGCTTTTTTACTTGCCATTATTAAAACATTGAATAAGTATTTATCTCCTCGTCTTTCCAGTGAGTCCGGTAGTAAACCCAAATACAAAGTTACAAAAGAAAAGGGAACTGTTATTTTGAATATTTTCCCCAATATTGTCTGTACATTGGTCCAGTATTGGTGGATAACTGGGCATGACCAAAACACATGAAAATGATTTGCAGTCTTTTCACCACACAAGCGCCAACAGTTCAACCCCTTATGGGTAAATTTGTTTTGTGCAGGTGTTCTGAAAAATCTTACCAAATTTTTCCATCCAAATTCTCTCCACTGCAGGGATGAGGTACTTTTCCATTGCTGTTTATTTAGCTTTTCCCATATTTCCAGTTGTAAAGTGAAATTCCCCGCTTTTTCCCATCTCTCTTTTATATATGATGTGTTGTCTCCTTTTAAGTCTTGAAGACCTTGGTATATTTTAGAAATGTATCTGATCCCTGAGATCCCTTTATATGCCATTAAGAAGACCTTCAGAACACCTGACTGGGCCCTTTCCAAATCCTCCTTTTTAAGTATATTGTTTATGTGGTGTCTAAGCTGAAAGAACCTGTAAAGATCTTGATTTACTAGATCTTGTTTTTTCAAATCTTCAAAACTTCTTAAAGTTTGCCCCTTAAAAAAATCGTAATATTTTATCAGCCCTTTCTCTTTCCACTCTTTAAATCTAGTGTCTGTTTTATTGGGAGTAAAGTCTTGATCATAGGCAATCCATTGCAGAAGTCGATAGGGCTCTTTAGTTTGATTCTCTCTGACTATCTTAAACCAAATTTTTAGCGGGGTCTCTATCCACGGGTTAGTGTTATTCAAAAGTTTAGGTAAGGCATTGTTCCCTATTATCGCCTGTAGGGGGAAGTCACTTGTTATTTGGCATTCGATCTCCTTCCATTGTGCAGTGTAGACTGGGTTACATATCTCTATTAAAGTTTTAATTTGTGCGGCTTTAAAATAGTCCCTGATATTTGGCAGCGCGAGCCCACCTTTGTCTTTGTTTAGCTGTAAGGTTCTATATCTGATTCTAGGTCTCTTGCCCTGCCATATGAATCTTGAGATCCTTCTGTCCAGCTCCTGCCATGTTTTTTTGGGAGGTTCTACCCGTATTGTTTGGAAGAGGTATAGAAGACGTGGAAGTATATTCATTTTGACTGCTTCAATTCTTTGTGCAGTACCTAAGAATGGTATCATATTCCATCTTGCTAGGTCAGATTTTATTTTTGTCACCAGTGGATCATAGTTTAGTGTTATAGTTTTGTTGAGTTGTTTCGGGATATTGACCCCCAGATATTTCATAGATTCCATCTCCCAGTTAGTTTTGAGTTCACTTAGTGAATAATGATTTGGGTCATAGTTGAATGTTAAAACTTGGGTTTTATGCATGTTTAATTTGTACCCCGATAAATCTCCATAGTCTGAAAAAACTGAGATTAGTTCTGGTAAAGAAGTGTCCGGCTGCCCTAGGTATATTAAAATGTCATCAGCAAAGAGTGCTATTTTATGTTCCTTCTGACCAAGTGTAATACCTTGAATTTTTTGATTTTGTCTTATCCATTGGCTCAGAGGTTCTATGAAGATTGCAAAGAGCAGTGGGGACAGGGGGCAGCCCTGACGACATCCTCTTTCCAGCTCAAAAGATGATGATAGATTACCGTTAATCCTTATTTTAGCTGTTGGTTTTTTATATAATGCCTGTATAGTTCTAATGAAGTTGTTATGAAAATTGAAACTGGATAAGATTCTATATAGGAAAGACCAGTCAACCGAATCGAATGCTTTTTCAGCTTCTAATCCCAACATGACTGCATTTAAGTTATATTTTTTTATATGATGAATTATGTGTAAAGTGCGTCTAATGTTGTCTTGTGTCTGTCTTTGTCTAATAAAACCTGTTTGGTCTAATTGAATTAAGCCTGTCAGTATATTTTCTAACCTTTTGGCAAGGATAATGGTAAAAAGCTTATAGTCCTGATTTAATACACTGATTGGTCTGTAGTTGGAGCATTCTAGTTTATCCTTTTCAGGTTTAGGTATAACTGCAATGACCCCTTCTCTCCAGGAGGGGGGGATTTCCCCTGTGTGGAGGACATAGTTGAATGTTTTCAGGAGGAGAGGAGATAGTTGCTGTTTAAAGGTTTTGTACCACTCTGCTGTATAGCCATCTGCTCCTGGGGATTTGTTAGCTTTAAGTTTCATAATTGCTTTTTCCAATTCTTTAGGTTGTATTTCTGACAGTAGTGTTTTATTTTGTGACTCCGTAAGTTGGGGAAGGTTTAATGTGTTTAGGAATGTCTCGGATGCGTTTTTATGTTTTTTGTGGGAGTATAAGTTCTTATAGTAATTCTCGAAGCTTTTAAGAATATCCTGAATTCTGAATTTTATTTCCTTTGATACTGGGTCTCTGATTTTGTAGAATGCTCTTTCTGTTTGTTGTTTCCTCAATTTATAGGCTTGCAATTTTGCCGATTTACTGCCTGCTTCATAGTGTTTTTGTTTCAGAAATGTAAGTTTCTTCTGGATTTCTATTGTGTAGATCTCATTTATTTGATTTTTAATTTCTTTAATCTTGAGCGAGTCATTAGAATGAGTGTTGCCTTTGTGTTCTTTTTCTAGGTTCTTGAGTTCTGACTCTGTGATTAGTTTTTCTTGTCTCAGTTTCTTTTGGGTTGCCAGATTTGGAATAATTTTTCCCCTTATTACAGCTTTGCACGCATTCCACAGTATTAAAGGGGATACTTCTCCATTATCGTTTTCTTCCAAATATCTGAGAATATCTGATTCCAATTCATCTTTCAGTGGTCCTTTCAGGACATTTGAGTTCAACCTCCAAGAAAATGTATTATTTGTGTATTTTTGGATGTTTAAGTCCATATAGATCGGACTGTGGTCAGAGAGATCCATCAGTCCTATTTTACATGTTTTTACTCTTCCAATGTCTCTATTAAACATAAAAAAGTAATCAATCCTTGAGTAAGATGAATGTGGCATTGAATAAAAAGTATAATCTTTTACATTGGGGTTGAATTCCCTCCACACGTCACAGATTCCCATTTCTTTTAATAGCATCCGAGATTTCCTACTTTGAGTGTTATTTTGATGTGAAGAATTACCTGTTGCATCCCAGTATGGATTCAGTCTTAGATTGAAGTCTCCACCACATATCACTAAACCTTGGGCTTTAGCTATCATTAGGTCAAATACATTTTTATAAAATTTCCATTTAGCCCCTGGTGGTGCATATACATTCAGCAGGGTGATATCTTCTCCCTCTAGCCGCCCAATTACCAAACTGTACCTCCCTTCTTTATCTTTGTGTTCTGATTTTTTTTCAAATGTAATTTTGGTTGATATCAATGTCGCTACTCCCCTCCTCCTCCCTGACTTATATGAAGATGAAGAGATCATTTTAAACCCTTGTCTATTGAGTTTAGTGTGTTCCACGTCTGTTAGGTGGGTTTCTTGTAAAAATATTATTTCTGCTTTGTCTTTTTTCATTTTGTGTAGAATCTTTGATCTTTTAACTGGATTCAGGATCCCTTTTACATTATATGAGACTATTTTGGTTACACCCTGTTTCTCCATTGTATTTTCTTATTTAGTATAACAGTGTGGTGGCCCTCTTTTTTGCTACTCAGAAACTGAAAGAACATTAACAACATAAAAAACATTAAGAACATAGTGTACGAAACTTTAAAACAAAAAACTGTCAAAAAAACTTCCTGAGCTGAGGTCTCTTTAAAGACCCTGTAAGAGCCCTGATGGAGTGTAGGCTCTGAGGGAAATTCCTCAAACTCTGTTACGTGTTGAGGGCCCTCTCTTACCCCTGTAAGTTGTCCCATGTTTTTAACGTGAATTTCAGATCCCAATCCGAACTTGTAATGATTTTTTTTTTTTTTTTTTTTATGCCTATACCCTATGAAATTGTGTGCACCCTCCCACCCCCATCACAGCAAACATTCACTCTAATACAGTATTTGTTAGTGTGGGGAGAACATGTGGGTCATTGTCACATTTCTATTTTAACAAGATTTTTTTTTTCCTTTAAATTAAGAAGGCATTTGTTTCTAATGCTATAATTGCTCCATGAAAGGTTTTACCACATGCTGATTCTGCATCTCCTTTAATGTTTGTTACCTTGTAGGAGGGGGGATGGAAGTGCAGAATGACTGTAAAAAAGAAAAAAAGGTCACTATTCCTTCCTGAAACTGGAAAGCTTATCCTTGTAGCTCTGGGGCTGGGTTTCCCGCTGCTGGCCCGTGGATTTTGAAGGTCTCTGAGTGGACCACGTTTGAGCCTTGATTTTATCGCTCAGGTCTGCTGCGGGTTTAAACACCGATACCGGGAGCCCTCTTCTCGCCATGTCAATTGTTGCTTCTTCCGCCGAATTATAGAGACATGACTCTTCACCGTAAAAGACCCTTAACTTCGCAGGAAATGGCGTCTGAAAGCGCAGATTCTGTTCCCATAGTACCTTTTTGGCGTCGTTATATTCCCGTCGCTTTTTAAGAACCTCCGGGGCGTAATCGTGCTCCACGAAGACTTTTCTCTCTTGGTGCATAAATCCTTTTTTCTGCCAAGCCCGTCTTACAACCTCTTGTTTTATTTTGAAATTGGAGAATCTTACCACCACCGAACGTGGGGGCGCTTCTGCCGCTGGCTTTGCGGGTAATGTACGATGGGCCTTTTCTATCTTCAAATCAGTGGTTTGTGGAATATCCAACTTCTCTCTCAGTAAGGATTCCACGCATTCCGCCATTGTGTTGAAATCATCTTCAGCTCCTTCTTTCAGACCGTGAATTCTAATGTTGTCTCGTCTCTGTCTTCCTTCTTGGTCGGTTAGCTTAGCCTCCAGCCTTGACTGTTTTTTGTGTAAATCCAGCATAGAATCTTCAAGCACTTTTTTTCTTTCTTCAGCTTCCAAGATTCGGTTCTCGGCCTGGTCCATTCTGCTGTTCGTCCTTTTTAATTCCTCTCTGAATTCATGAAATTCGGCCCGAAATCGTCGTAGTTCTTCAAATAGTGATTTCAAGCTAACCTTCTTGTTAGCTACGTTCAGCTCCTCGTCTTCTGAACGGAGGTCCTCCCGTTCAGATTCTACGGCCGCTGCGCGTCCTGGCCTGGAGAATGTCAGTTTCTTCTGTTTTTGGTTAGGCATGATGTTTTTGTCTTTTGATTTTTATTCTTCCAAAAATCCGTTAAGTCTGATTTTGAAGATGTTTTCCTGGATTAGGTCTGGGAGCTTCAGCGTTAAGGTGCTATCACCATGGCGTCCAGACTGGAAGTCCTCTCATGATAAATTCTATGTCAATTTCAGTGTACCCCACCCGGTATGGGGTTACCGGGGCCCCACCCTGGAGCCAGGCCTGGGGGAGGGGCTCGAAGGCTAGCGTCTGGTTGCCAGGTTTCCACCCATGGGACCCGGCCGGGCTCAGCTCGAAGGAGTTACATGGGTCCGTCCTCCAGTGGGCTCACCACCTGCAGGAGGGATCATGGGGGTCCGGTGCTATGTGGATTAGGTGGCGGTCAAAGGTGGAGACCTTGGCGGACTGATCCCAAGCTTTCTAAACTGGCTTTTGGTACGTGGAATGTCACCTCTCTGGTGGGGAAGGAGCCTGAGCTGGTGTACGAGGTTGAGAGATACCGGCTAGATATAGTCGGCCTCACCTCAACACACAGCTCCGGTTCCGGAACCAGTCTCCTGGAGAGGGGCTGGAGCTTGGCCTTTTCTGGAGTTGCCCCAGGCGAGAGGCATCGAGCAGGGGTGGGTATTCTTGTATCCCCCCACCTTGCTGCCTCTATATTGGAGTTTTCCCCAGTGGACGAAAGGGTTGCTCCCCTGCGCCTTCGGGTTGGGAAACGGGTCCTGACCATTATTTGTGCCTATGCACCAAATGATGTTTCAGAGTACCCACCCTTTTTGGAGTCTGTGACTGGGGTGCTGGAGGGTGCTCCTCTTGGAGACTCCATTGTCCTACTGGGGGACTTCAATGCGCACGTGGGCAATGACAGTGAAACCTGAAGGGGGGTGATTGGGAGGAACGGCCTGCCCGATCTGAACCCGAGTGGTGTTCAGTTATTGGACTTCTGTGCTAACCACAGTCTGTCCATAACGAACACCATGTTCAAGCATAAGGGTGTCCATATGTGCACCTGGCACAAGGACACCCTAGGTCGCAGGTCGATGATCGATTTTGTTATTGTGTCATCAGACCTGCGACCGTATGTCTTGGACACCCGGGTAAAGAGAGGTGCAGAGCTGTCAACTGATCACCACCTGGTGGTGAGTTGGATCCGATGGCAGGGGAGGAAGCCATTCAGACCTGGTAGACGCAAACGTATAGTGAGGGTGTGCTGGGAACGTCTGGCTGAGGCCCCTGTCCGGGAGGTCTTCAACTCCCACCTCCGGAAGAACTTCAACCACATTCCGAGGGAGTCTGGAGACATGGAGTCTGAATGGGCCATGTTCTCCACCTCTGTTGTTGAAGCGGCGGCCCAGAGCTGTGGCTGCAAGGTGGTCGGTGCATCTCGTGGTGGCAACCCCCGAACCAAGTGGTGGACACCAGTGGTGAGGGGGGCCATTAAGCTGAAGGAGTCCTATCAAGCTTGGCTGGCTTGTGGGACTCCCGAAGCAGCTGAGGTGTACCGGCAGGCCAAGCGGAGTGCAGCTCGGGTGGTTGCTGAAGAAAAAACCCGGGTATGGGAGGAGTTCGGTGAGGCCATGGAACAAGACTTTCGGTCGGCTTTGAAGAGATTCTGGCAAACTGTCCGGCGCCTCAGGAGGGGAAAGCAGCTCCCTGTCCACACTGTGTGTGGTGCGGATGGGACACTGTTGACTTCGACTGGGGATATCGTCGGGCGGTGGAAGGAATACTTCGAGGAGCTCCTCAATCCCACTGATACGCCTTCCACAGAGGAAGCAGGGTTTGGGGATGAGGGGGGTGACTCACCTATCACAGGGGCTGAGGTCGCCAAGGTGGTTAAAAATCTTCTTGGTGGCCGGGCCCCGGGGGTGGACGAGATTCGCCCTGAGTACCTCAAGGCCCTGGATGTTGTTGGGCTGTCATGGTTGACATGCCTCTGCAACATTGCATGGAGGTTGAGGGCAGTGCCTTTGGCATGGCAAACAGGGGTGGTGGTTCCTCTCTTCAAAAAAGGGGACCGGAGGGTGTGCTCCAACTTTAGAGAGATCACACTCCTCAGCCTCCCTGGAAAGGTCTATGCCAAGGTACTGGAGAGGAGAGTCCGGCTGTTGGTCGAACCTCGGATTCAGGAGGAGCAATGTGGTTTTCGTCCTGGCCGTGGCACATCGGACCAGCTCTTTACCCTCTGGAGAATTCTCGAGGGTTCATGGGAGTTTGCCCAACCAGTTTACATGTGTTTTGTGGACTTGGAGAAGGCATTTGACCGTGTCCCTCGTGGTATTTTGTGGGGGGTGCTTCGGGAGTATGTGGTATCGGGCTTGTTGTTACAAGCTATTCGGTCTCTGTACGACCGTTGTGAGAGTTTGGTTCGTATTGCCAACACTCGGTCGGAGTCCTCGGTCGGGGGATTTCTGCTTCCGGCTTTCAGAGAGAGCAGACGCATTTCTTCTCCTCTCCCTTCTCCTCCTCCCTCTACTGATCCCAGCTTGCTGTGTCCTGTCTGTGTCTCGCTCTTCTTCTGCTGCATCTCGACCCAAATGGAAATTATGGAATTTGTGAGTTGGGCTTTAATGCAATTGACACCACTTTTAAACAGAAAATCGGGCCAGGGAGAGCCCAAGTGGAGAGACTCATGGGACAATTGGAACTCATGTGCCTGTGTGATTCGATTGAAGATGTGGAAGACATCTACCTGTTTTGGCTTCATGATCACAGGATTTCTGCTGTTTGGCTTGGAGTTTTCCTGGTGTATCGGAAATTAAAGAAGTTGGAAGAGCTAATCAAAATGCGGACCCGGCGATGCTCCTTCAACAATTCGACCAGCTGGGGAGAAGCACTGATCTCCGGGGAATGATTTTAAAGCCTGTGTAATGTAAATTGTGATGCACAGAATCACATGAGAGAGGAAATTTCTATGCTCTAAGTGAACTGTGCTCATCTGGCCTTGATTCGGCATCCTTGGGAGAACTCATTCCTCCAGAGAAGAGATAAAACAGAAGGGAGTTTTGGCTTGGCTTCTCTTAACCCAAACAATTGCTGATGGGCAACAATCTGAACTCTCCAAGGACAGCCATGTGACTAACATGGAATTTTACCATCTGGCATGAACTGAAGAGAGATGAACTCTGTGGACATGTTATCTATGTTTTAGGACACTAAGGACATAACATCTAGCTGTTGCCTAAGAGAGGATTTTTGTTGTTCACCAGTAACTGATACTTCACACACTGCATTCACACTGATCACATGACTGACATACAAACACTGGTCTCTCTTGCCCTTGCTTTGTTAATGTGTGGATCTGTATCTTGTCTGCTAATTGTGCAGTTAGAGGGTTTTTTTCTATGTGATCACAATCTTGCTCACTCGAGCACTATTTTGATAACTTTGTTTTTTCTCTCTGCCCAATGTGTCACCCCCTCCCCCTCCCCCTCTTTACCCCCCACTGTATGAGGCGCCTTGTATGGCTGCCGTGTCATTAGGGAGCGCTTAGAAACAAGCGCACCTTAGTGATAAGTAAAATTCCTTGTATGTGCAAGCATACTTGGCAATAAAGTTGATTCTGATTCTGAGTCATTCCCAGTGAGAGTTGGACTCCGCCAGGGCTGCCCTTTGTCACCAATCCTGTTCATAATTTTTATGGACAGGATTTCTAGGCGCTGCCAGGGAATGGAAGGTGTCATGCTTGGTGACCACAGGATCTCATCTCTGTTGTTTGCAGATGATGTTGTCCTTTTGGCTTCATCCAGCAATGACCTACAGCTCTTGCTGGGACAGTTTGCCGCTGAGTGTGAAGCGGCTGGGATGAGAATCAGCACCTCCAAGTCCGAGTCCATGGTCCTTAGCCGGAAAAAGATGGATTGTCCTCTCTGGGTTAGGGACAGGCTCCTGCCCCAAGTGGAGGAGTTTAAGTATCTTGGGGTCTTGTTCACAAGTGAGGGGAAAATGGAGCAAGAGATTGACAGACGGATTGGAGCAGCATCTGCAGTGATGCGGACGTTGTACCGGCCTATTGTGGTGAAGAGGGAGCTTAGTTCTAAGGCAAAGCTGTTGATTTACCAGTCGATCTACGTTCCTGCTCTCACCTATGGTCACGAGCTTTGGGGTAATGACCGAAAGAACAAGATTGCGGATACAAGCGGCTGAAATGAGCTTTCTCCGTAGGATTGCTGGACTCACCCTCAGAGATGGGGTGAGGAGCTCAGTCATCCGGGAGAGGCTCAGAGTAGAACCGCTGCTCCTCCACATTGAAAGGAGTCAGTTGATGTGGTATCGGCATCTGATTAGGATGCCTCCTGGACGCCTCCCACTTGAGGTGTTTCAGACACGTCCCACTGGGAGGAGACCCCGGGGCAGACCCAGGACTCGGTGGAGAGACTATGTCTCCCAGCTGGTCTGGGGACGCCTTGGTATTCTCTTTGAAGAGCTGGAGCAGGTGGCGGGGGAGAGGGAAGTCTGGGCTTCTCTGCTTGAGCTGCTGCCTCTGCGACCCGGACCTCCGGAAAAGCGGTAGAAGATGGATGGATGATGATCTGAAACATTTAAGTGTGACAAACATACAAAAAAATCAAATCAGGAAGGGGGGCAAACACTTCTTCACACCACTGTATACAAGATGGTTCTAAAACTGACCCCTGGAGCACACCACAACTGATGTCCATGAATGGTGATTTGTGCTCACCTATTTGTACAAATTGTTGTCTGTTACTTAAATAACTTTCCACCCAACTCAGTCCGACCCCTCTTATCCCATACCTTTCCAATTTCCTCAGTAGAATTCTGTGATGAGTGGTGTCAAAAGCTTTCTTTAAATCTATAAATAATCTACAGCAAACTTTTTTTTTATCTATACAACTACTGATTTCTTCTGCGAGTTCAATCGGTGCCAGAGATGTAGATTTGTCTGCTCTAAAACTATACTGACGGTCTATATGAGGTTGTGTTTTTCATTGAAATTGTCCAGTCTTTCACTGAAGATTTTTTCAAGTATTTTGGAGAATTGTGAGAGTAAAGAGACCGGCCTGTAATTTGTGAAATGATGACTGTCTTCTGTTTTGTATAGTAGTATTACTTCTGCTATTTTCATTTTGTTTGAAAATTTAATAGTCTGAACATTGACTTGGTGGATAGTTACAAATTCCTCGGTGTTTTCCTCAATAACAAATTGGACTGGACAGATAATACCTAAGCTCTGGACAAAAAGGGCCAAAGTTAGCACCATCTGTTGGACAGACTGAAGTCATTTGGGGTCTGCAGGTCATGATTAAGGACTTTCTACAGCACTGTGGTGGCCTCTGCAATTTTTTATGCAGGTGTTTGCTGGGGTAGTAGTAGCATGGAGATTGACAGGAAACGTTTGAATAGATTGGTCAAGAGAGCGAGTTCTGCCCTGGCTGGTCCCCTGGACTCCGTTGAGGTGGTAGGGAAGAGAAGGATATTAGCTAAGCTAATGTCTATTATGGACAACACCTCTCACCCCCTACATGAGTCTGTGGAGGCCCTGAGCAGCTCCTTTAGCAGTAGACTGTTGCAGCCACTGTGTAGGACTGAACGTTACCGTAGGTCCTTCATCCTGACAGCAGTTAGACTATAATATACACATAGGATAAATATTTGCTATAAATGTGCATGTATATATATATATAATTTTTATTGATGCATAGTACAATTTGTACATATTTTAAATATTATTGAGCTTGTGTTTTTAGGAGGTTTTTATTGTTTTTTATTTTTGGTTTCTGTTCTCCTTTTCTGACTTTGTGCTACTGTGGCAAATTAATTTGCCTGGTGGGGGATTAATAAGGTTCAGATTGGCATCAGTAAAAGGGATCCTTGTTTGTTTTTTATTTATCATTGTATTCTACCGAGACTAGAATTGCTATGAAAAAAACAAATGGTTTATGGTTGAGTTGCTTTGGCAAGGACTAGCTAGCTACAGTGCATCCAGAAAGTATTCAGTGCTTCACTTTTTCCACATTTTGTTATGTTACAGCCTTATTCCAGAATGGATTAAATTTATTATTTTTCCTCAAAATTCTACACACAATACCCCATAATGACAACATGAAGAAGTTTTGTTTTTGTTTTTTTTGAGATTTTTGCAAATTTATTAATAAAAAAACTAACAAATCACATATGCATTAGTATTTACAGCCTTTGCCATGAAGCTCAAAATTGAGCTCAGATGCATTGTTTCCACTATTCATCCTTGAGATGTTTCTACAGCTTCATTGGAGTCCACCTGTGGTAAATTCAGTTGATTGGACATGATTTGGAAAGGCACACACCTGTCTATATAAGGTCCCACAGTTTAACAGTGCATGTCGGAGCACAAACCAAGCATGAAGTTAAAGGAATTTTCTGTCGACCTCAGAGACAGGATTCAGTGTTTCCTCTGGCTTAAAGACCTTGGCGCGGTGGCAACATATTTTTCCGGGGGGGGGGGGGCAGAAAACACATGTATGAATATATTAATTTTATACTATTTATTTTTTTTAAATTTTGCACAGTAACTTTGCTTATAATAATAATGCATCAGATTTATATAGCGCTTTATCATAGACACTCAAAGACGCTTTTTACAGATACATTATTCATTCACTCCAGACAGACAATGGTAGTGGCAAGCTACTACTGTAGCCACAGCTGCCCTGGGGCAGGCTGACGGAAACATGGCTGCCAATCCGGGCCAACGGCCTTTCCGAACATTTATACACATTCATACCCAGTGTTATGGTCACTGGAGGCAAGGTGGGTAAAGTGTCTTGCCCAGGGACACAACAGCAGGATATCTGGGGAGAGCGGGATTCAAACCGCCAACCATCCGGTTATTGGATGACCTGCTGTACCTCCGAAGCCACTGCCGTGCATATGGAGCTTACAATTTGAAGTATTGTACCAAAGCTTGAATGTTGAAATTTTGGGCCATTTGGGGCCCCACCCAGACGTCCTGTGTTTGGACTTTTTACTGGTGTCATCCTTCTCTCCTTTCTCTGCTCTCACCTCTCCTTGGATCCTCTCTTCTGTCTAATCTTGCCCTCTCTGAGCTCTGTCTAATTCAGCTTCTCTCTCTGTCTATGGTGGTATACAAACAGGTTAGAAAATATCAAGTGCCATGTAAATTAAAGGAGACAACCAAAAATTTCTAGTTAAGGGTACAAAGAGCACCCACTTAAAACTTGAATAATGACTTCAGTCTTGAAGGTTTTAGGTTTTTCTCAAAATTTATAACAATTTTCTTATAGTTTTCTACTTTTCTCTGTAAATTTTTAATCTAAATTTGAAACCATTTTCCTCAAATTTGTAATTTCCTCTTGTAAAAATGACTTTTCTTGTACATTTGAAACTTTATTATAAATTTGTGGATTATTTTGTGGCTTATTTTTCTGTTTTTTTAAAAATAAAATTACTGTTTTTTAAATAAATTTGAAATAAGAATGTGGTATTTTTTTCTCTTTTTCCTTATAACAATTTATAGTTTTGACCATAACTTTGCAGTCAGAACAGAACAATAATTTAACTCTCATTACAAAGAAAAAAATATTAATAACATTGTATTTAATGATTTAAATTAACTTAAATGACCAAGGATGCCGTTATTTCTGTTATAATATTTCTATATATTTATAGTTTTTTTTTTTTTTTTTTAGAAATCTCCTCACCGTCAAGAAAAACCTCCCTTATTCTGAAGTCCAAATGCTGGCACGTTTAGTTTGTCTGAAGGCTGCTGACAGATTAAAGTCATTGACTTCATGAATTTCGGTCATCTTAACTTGCCAGGTACATAATTGGGAACGTAATCTTGTAGTGGCTGGTGAAATATATCCTCAGCAATTCAGTTGTCCCCCTTGCCTTTCCCTTCATATGAAGCCGGCTGCATTTGAATTCTAACCACATCTCTTAGCTAAGCGACTCTTCCGTTATTGCTCCCGTTTCCCACGGGTTAAAACCATGACAAATGCCTCCAGCGCTTACATACCTCTTATGATTTTTTTCCCCCCGCATTTAAAGTACTTTAATAAACTCATGTTTCTGTCGGACAGTCAAGCCTTACTCATGCTGCATTTCCCCTCTAGTCCGCCTTGGTCTGCGTATGCTGTGAATGAGCCTGGCACGCACGCGGCGCTGTACATGCTCATTTTTTTCATCTACCCAGGCCAAGTGGTTGACGCATGCGCACAACCATCATTTGTAGTTTCACTCCCGCCCGATAGGTAGCGCCAAGGCGCTGACACACCAGGATTTTCACCAACAAAGAAACGGCAAACTTCTTCACAAAGTTTCTTTTCAAATAGAGTCCATTTCTGCTGTTTGACTTCCCGGTTTTCACTCCTTTTCTACAAAAGTGCTGCTGCCTGCTGACTGACTGGAAAGCTCGCGTGGGTGCGGCGCTTCTAAACTCCGCGTGGATGATGACCACGCGTGTTGTTCGTGTGCATGCTTGTGGAAAGTCATTGCTTCATATATTTTTCTTAAATTCATATCTCCTTCTTGACGCGGTGGTAAATTTTCTGGCGCGGTGGGCTGCCGCCAAGAAATGTTACCAGAGGAAACCCTGGGATTGTCTCAAGGCCCAAATTTGGGGAAGGGTACTGAAAAATTTCTGCTGCTTTGAAGGTCCCAGTGAGCACAGTGGCCTTCATCATCTGTAAATGGAAGAAGTTTGGAACCACCAGGACTCTTCCTAGTGCTGGCCGGCCGTCTAAACTGAGCGACTGGGAGAGAAGGGCCCTAGTCAGGGAGGTGACCAAGAACCCAATGGTCACTCTGTCAGAGCTCCAGCATTCCTCTGTGGAGAGAGGAGAACCTTCCAGAAGGACAACCATCTCTGCAGCAATCCACCTATCAGGCCTGTATGGTAGAGTGGCCAGACTGAAGCCACTCTGAGTAAAAAGCACATGGTAGCCTGCCTGGAGTTTGCCAAAAGGCACCTGAAGGACTCTCAGACAATGCGAAACAAAATTCTCCGGTCTGATGAGATAAAGATCAAACTCTTTGGCGTGAATGCCAGGCGTCATGTTTGGAGGAAACCAGGCACTCATCACCATTCAAATACCATCCCTACAGTGAAGCATGGTGATGGCAGCATCATGCTGTGGGGATGTTTTTCAGTGGCAGGAATTGGGAGACTAGTCAGGATAGAGCGATAGATGAATGCAGCAATGTACAAAGACATCCTGGATAGGGGTGTGCCATATTGTATCGGTCACGATAATACCGGTATAAATTTTGATACGTGTGTAAAAATTAATGGCGTGATATTTAGAAATGGCAAAACAAACATGGCATGGAAAGCGGTGCTCCATGCTTGAAATGTCTTTGTCTAGTTGTGAGGAAGTAATTTAGTTTTAGGGCTGTTTCAGACTGCTGCCATCTTTAAAAAAGAAAAAAAAAGTGCAACAATGCAGAAAACCAGCCCACATTTTTTTTCTGCATGTCAACAACACTGCTTCAGGGAAAAGCTTTACTTCGCCCTGAAGTGGTGTTGTTGACATCCAAAGTGTCCAGAGGTTTATTTTCATTCCATTGTGGCTGCTCCAGCTTGATTTATTCAACCAGCCCATAGAAAAAAATCCGTTAACAGCCCAGGGAATTGTCTGTGCAACAGAGATTCCAAACACGGGTAAATTGAGAGAACGATAGAGACGGGAGGTCTGATGTAGCGCTCATTGACCTGCAGAAGTGTCTTGTTTGGGGGGAAACGGCAGACGGGTAGGCCAGCATATAATCAATATGATAAAAATGATGAAATAATAATAGTTTTAAATAAGCCCACTCCCTCCCTGGTTTATTTAGACTCTCTTCCTGACCCGGGGAAATAACATACTAGACTAAATTAATTTAGTATAATATGTTAAAACGAGCAAAACCCCCTCATGCCCCAGAGCATCGGAATGAGATAAAGACGGAAGTAATGCGGTGCATGAGTGTCTGTGGTTATATTATACTGCTGTAGCTGCTTATAGTTTAGGATTTACATTTTTAAAGGTAATAAGTAGGTTGCATTAACCATAGCTAAATTGCTCTTACATTCATAAGGCAATGTTTTCAGGACTATTCAGATGTTTTAAGAAAAATCTGCATAATTTTCAGAACTATAGGCTATACAGTGCTGTTAAAAAGTATTTGCCCCCTTCCTGATTTCTTATATTTTTGCACATTTGTTACACCTAAATGTTTCAGACCATCCATCCATCTTCTTCCGCTTAATCCTTTTCAGGTCGTGGGGGGGCTGGAGCCTATCCCAGCATCTTGAGAATCCCCAGTTTGATGCCAATTAACCTAACTTAGATGTTTTTGGCATGTGGGAGGAAACCAGAGAAATCCCGGAGTAAACCCACACATACACGGGGAGAGCATGCAAACTCCACACAGATCACTGTTGGTCGGAGAGTGGGATCGAACCCAGACCATCAAACAAATTTTAATATTAGACAAAGATAACCTGAGTAAATACAAAATGCAGTTTTAGACGATGATTTCATTTATTAAGGGAAAAAGGCTATCCAAACCTACCTGGACCTATGTGAAAAAGTAATTGCCCCTAAACCATGTGCCACCATTGGTGCCAACAACTGGCAATGAGTCTTTTATATCGCTGTTGAGGAATTTTGACCCACTCTTCTGTGCAGAAGTGTGGTTCAGTATACTAAAAGGTGATGTCAAATGAAAAGTGGGATGTGTGGAAAGTGTTAAAAAGTATTTTTAGCAAATGCTGGTATCGATACTCAGGCTAAGTACTGAGACTAACAGTTGAAACTACTCATATCATGTGGTGCTGTAAAATGGCACTAACATAATAAAAGGAAGCTGCTCATGTTGGATTTGGTTTGAGGAGAATTTAAAGTACAGGGCATGACTTTTAAGGGGCTGGGGGTGCTGAATGTTTCATGTTTTTAGTCCCTCATCTTAAGGTGAAACTTATTTCCTTTCCTATGTCTATGCTTCCGTGAACTAATAGTGAAAGTTTGTACAGTTATCGTCCAGGTATCATCTGCAAATTTTCACAATAATGATATTGACAGTATCATAGAATCCTGTTTTTATGCATTTATTTTATGAAAAGAAATGTTAAAGAGGCCACCATGAAATTATTTAGATTCAACATGTTCAGAAAACTCTTGTTTCTCGAGTTCATAAATGGTATCTCAGACTGGGTTTCAAATTCTGTATCAAATATTACAACATGACATAAACCACCACGTTGAAATGCACTTTTAGATGCATGGTTTATATTTTTAAACCAGCTTACTTGTTAGAAGTCACTTTTGCTGAGATGTGACACTAGTAAGCATCACATCTGTTGTTCATAGCACACTTGAAGGACTTTGTAACATTGTTATGGACCTCATTCATGAAATGTAAATGAGTTTAGGGCTAGCCTGCCCAATTTGCTCCACTCTTAATTGGAAAATAAAGGAATGCCTGAAGTGGCCAAAGTGGAGCAAAAGTAGAACTTCGTACACTGGAAATTTCTCGGTGTGAAAAGATAACATCCGGATAACATTTGTGGCGGATTCTCCACACTGCTACTCTGCCTTTTTGCATTGCAGCAGTGTGAAACAGCCTTAAACCCTGAATCAGTCCCTCCAGGATTTCACGATGTTGCGATCACACCAATTCACGCAAAATCAGCCAATCAGCGCAACTATTGCATGACCTTGCAACTTTGTCCAATCACCGCAACTTTCCCGCAATTTTGGCCAGTCCTCATCAACCTCTGCCAATTTCACCAATCAAATTTGTCTCCAATGTGCTGAAACGCTCAGTCTAACCAATCAAATGCATCGCTGCACCATGTTCACTTCCGTGTTTACAGTGAGTAGTGAGTTTATAGTTTACAGTGAGTAACGGAACACATCAGCAAATAGTGTGTGATTTAAAAAAAAAAACAAAACAAAACAAAAAAAAAAAACACTCACCCGCGAGGTTTTCAACACCGTCCCTTTCTCCATCTCCCCCAGCCTGCCCGTGGACGCCTCGCCACGTGTCCATCCTGACCGGGTGTGCAAAGCGCTGGGTTTTTGTTGACAAAAAAAACAACCACACCACCGGAGTGGTAGCTCAGTTGGTAGAGCATCTGCCCCACACCCGGGAAGCAGGGGTTCAAATCAAAAAAGTGGAACTTCCTACCGTCCAGCTTGGTGCTCAGCAATAATGGAATGGAGGAGGGAAATTTGTAGCGGCGCCTTGCATGGCAGTGGCCCTCTGATTCTGCACTTGGGGTGTGTGTGATTAACACAGTAGATAGGTAAAACACAATCTCGTTCTACTGTACATGATTGGTTGTACAGTTGAATGACAATAACGGTGATTTAATTAATTAAAATTTTCCGTGAACTCGAGCGTACCTACACGTTTTAGAGCATCCCTAGCTAATCCAGTTTAAAGCTTTCTTCTGGCCTGACCTCCTAGGATCAAGGATCAATCAGACTTGTAGAGATCCACAATTCTCTTCCTGATGTCTTGGCTGATTTTTTTTTTTCCCCATGATGTCACACAAGGAAGCAGTGTGTTTGAAGTGTGCTGAAATACATCCACAGGTGTGCCCCAGTTAACTCAAATGTTGTTAATTAACCTTCAGGAGTTATTAAGAGTGTGTAGTGCTTATGGAGAGGAAAATGACATAAAATATAATACAAATAAGAGTTGTGTGCTGATCTGCCGCACTAAAGAAGATTTGTTTATGAAATTCCCTGTCTTTGAATTGGCAGGCAGGGAATTAATTGTCAGGGATAAAATTAAATATCTGGGACATGTTATTAATGATAGAATGACTGATGATGATGATATTTTCAGACAACGCTGCAAAATCTACATGCAAGCAAATATTCTTGCACGCAGATTTGGTTTTTGTTCAGATGAGGTGAAACTGGTTCTTTTTAAAACCTATTGTACACCTTTATACACTGCTCATTTATGGATAAATTATAGGAAACTAAGTATGCAGAAATTACAGGTTGCCTACAATGATGCCTTAAGAATTTTACTTAAAAAGCCTCGATGGTGCAGTGCCTCCGAGTTATTTGTCTCATCACGTGTAAATACTCTGCATGCAGTAATAAGGAATTTTATGTATAAATTCATCTGTCGGCTTGATGTATCTAGAAATGAAATCATTCAAGTCATGTCTAGCATTAAGCTCAGTTCTATTCGCTGTCAGTCACAGTTTAGAAGGCACTGGTACAGTAGTCTTTTTAAGTCTTTTTAAAGTCTGTACTGTCTTTGTACTTCTTTAAGCAGTTATGTCTTAGTGTTTCTTGTAACTTTTTGATTGTTTCAACTGTCTTGTTTTTTTTACTTTACTTGTTTATTTTTCTCTTGATGGACCTTGAGTCTGGAATAAAGTCTTTGATTGATTGATTGATTGATTGATTGATTAACCTATCAGAAGCTTCCAAAGCCATGACAGCATCATCTGGGCTTTCCTATATTGATTAAAGGCATGATAATCTTCGTGTATGTAAACTTCTGACTTTGAAGAAAGTAGTAAAAAACATCTCTAAAAAATTCTAAAAGAAATTCTTAAAAAAAAAAAAAATACAAGTAATTTTAGTAATCTTAACTGACCAAAAACAGGAAAAGTTTAGTCTGATTTAATGGCAGACAGTGAGGGGAAAAAATAGCTGTCTTTTTATATAATGTATGTAAACTTTTGGTTTTATTGTACATAATATGGGCCTTAAGAAGCATGTCATGGCTTTAAATTCAGTTTTGATTGGTTTTAAGGGTATCGCAGTGAGAATTTTACAGCATCAATAATCATTTGTTTAGGCCACAGCAATGATTTTGCTTGCAGACCTGTCTCACATGAATTACTGTTGGTGCACAATAACATTAAGAAAAGAACTGGAGTTTGTACAGTATTTTATTGCTATTTTCAGGTGGGATAACCAGTCAGAATGGCAGAAATCAGGACATTGATAAAATTGTTGTAAGACACTTGACAAGCACCAGATCTGTTACTGCAAAAAACTATATCAGCATTATCCACTGGCCCACATTAAACAAGAGTTAAATAATTTATACATTTCAGTATCTATTGATGGAAAACCTTTTACTGTGGTAATACCAAGAAGTGCTTCTGGGCTGTGAAATGAGTTTGGTTTTTTTGCTCGTGAATTTGGGTGAGCTCAGGCAAGACTGGTTTATTAACTCAAAATGGCTGCACCCATGTGGCACACATTAACAGTAGTATAAAATGTACTATTTATTAGCATTTCTCTTTTGTCTCTTTTGTTGGTTGGTCACACTGTGTACTGCTCAACTTTTTTCTCTGAACATGCTACTTTGGTGTTTTTATGCAAAAATACTTGTTCTGTGGTGTTTTCAGTGGATTTGCTCGCAGTGGGTAATAGCATTGTACCCTGGGAAAGATGTTTTTGTCAAATGAATGTATATTTTGCTGTAATTTGCCTGAAAGCACTAGTAAGTGTTCATGGTTTTCTGGTTTTTGCTATGGAACGCTGTAGACTGAGGCGTAATGGTATTTCTTCAGCATCGGACAGAAATTGGACACATCACAAATTCTTTGAATTCTGTATATTGTACACCACCTCTTTGACACTTATGTTTGGATACTTGTGCATTTGCTTCCCTCAGGCTGGGACAAGCACTCGTATGGTTACCATGGAGACGATGGCCACTCCTTTTGCTCATCTGGCACAGGGCAGCCCTATGGACCCACGTTTACAACGGGTGATGTGATTGGCTGCTGCGTTAACCTCATCAACAACACTTGCTTCTATACAAAGAATGGTCACAGCCTAGGTAAGGAGCTCTGAAATCTTATGGATAAAGACAGTATTATTATCTCTGCTAAGGAGCTTTTGTTTTAGGGGAATTTATCTGTTGGCACGTAAATACAAAAACTACAGACCTGATTTTAATGAAATGTAGTGGAAGGATGGACCACAGAATGATCTGTTACTTTGTGGCTGATTAAAAGTAAGGGATTAAACATTTCTTTAACATTGCAGTTTTTAACATGGTGTTTTTTGACATTTTCATTAATTTGATAATTATACATGGAATTTGATTTAAATAATGTGGTCATACGCTGTACAAGGGGGTGGAGGGCTGAAAATTTCATAGTGGTCAGATTTGACCAAATGTGGTTTATTTTTCAACTGCAGGGATCCAAGTGCTGCAACACTGAAGGAAGAAGTGTGTGGACTGAAGGGGAGACTATGTTGAAAAATAAACCACATTTGGTGAAATTTGACCACTATGAACTTTGACCACTAATGCTAACCCCACCCCCCACCCCCGGGTATGGTGGGTATTTAGAAGTGGAAATCGTGAGGGACCTCACATTTGTGATGCTTTGGTCATGATGCAGAACTGTCATGATGCTACAATTCTTGCCTCCTACCTCCTGTAGGAGGTTGATAGACAAACCATGCACTTCTCCAGAAGTGTAGTTACTCATTGCAGTGACTTAGACCACAAGAGCTGTGATTGGTCCCTTGTTTCTCTTTCATATTTCCTGGTTCTTATCTCTGCTCATTCACCATGGCACCACTTCCAAAGCAAATTGGATAAACAACAGCCCAAATTCAAAAGAATATTGATGAATTTAGCAGATATAGAACATTTATATGACTCATCCTAACCCCATTAATTACATAGTCAAATGACGGCAACACTGATGATCATACATACCGTTTTCTCTGTTACAGCGATCATGTGAAATGTTGCTTTTTAAACATTAGCTCCAACTCCAGCACAGTCCACTTTTGTTTGTCGCTGTTTAATAAATAAAAACACACATCAAACACAAACCACTTTGCACATCAGCAGAAACCCATCTTGGCAACGCGATGGCACATTCAAACCCGTGCACAAGCAAAGCATAACAATGCTGACCACGTTCGTCGCCGTGTCACAGTGGCATAAATTGGGTTTAAGGTCATAAGAAACTGATTTGGGGACTGCCCTTGTCCTACATGCTATGGAAGGGAATTAATTTAACTTAGTAACTATCAACCCAATATAGTGTTGTTATACCACTCTGTTATCAGTACTGACTAAATGGGATCTGAAATATTGGTGACTTTACCTTGAATAAGTTTAGGAAAAAAATTATGAGCAAAGTCAGGTGACATTACAGCTTTATCAGCTAAAACCAAAATGGCTCATCCCAGCAGATTATTAAACAGTTGTGTCATGTGTTTATGTTGGGCTACACCACATCCCCCCCAATGGTAATGAGCAAAAATGCATTCCACTTTGTAGAACAGATTGTTATTCTAAGCAGCATTAAAGCTTAACTTCAATACTTGTTTGCAGATTTTCTTTCTCTTGTTTACATGACATTTGTGGACACAGGCTTCTGCAGACAGATTACATTTACCAGATTACCTAAGCAGATGTGAACACTCGCCTCCTGTTGTGTCCAGAAATAGAAAGGACTCTTCTTTTTCACACTGACGTGATCTCTCTTTCTCTCTCTCTCTCTCCCCCTTTCTTCCTCTGCAGGTATTGCCTTTACAGACCTACCAGTAAGTACCCTCATTTCATTCACTTCTGATATTTATAGATTTGAAATGACTGTAAAGCACAGGACCGTAAGATACAGTGGGGCAAAAAAGTATTTAGTCAGCCACCAATTGTGCAAGTTCTCCCACTTAAAAGATGAGGGAGGTCTCCAATTTTCATCATAGGTATACCTCAACTATGAGAGACAAAATGAGGAAAAAAAAAATCCAGAAAATCACATTGTCTGATGTTTAAAGAATTTATTTGCAAATTATGGTGGAAGATAAGTATTTGGTCAATAACAAAAGTTCATCTCAATACTTTGTTATATACCCTTTGTTGGCAATGACAGAGGTCAAACATTTTCTGTAAGTCTTCACAAGGTTTTCACACGCTGTTGCTGGTATTTTGGCCCATTCCTCCATGCAGATCTCCTCTAGAGCAGTGATGTTTTGGGACTGGCACTGGGCAACACGGACTTTCAGCTCCCTCCAAAGATTTTCTATGGGGTTGAGATCTGGAGACTGGCTAGGCCTCTCCAGGACCTTGAAATGCTTCTTACGAAGCCACTCCTTCATTGCCCGGGCGGTGTGTTTGGGATCATTGTCATGCTGAAAGACCCAGCCGCGTTTCATCTTCAATGCCCTTGCTGATGGAAGGAGGTTTTCACTCAAAATCTCACGGTGCATGGCCCCATTCATTCTTTCCTTTACATGGATCAGTCGTCCTGGTCCCTTTGCAGAAAAACAGCCCCAAAGCATGATGTTTCCACCCCCATGCTTCACAGTAGGTTTGGTGTTCTTTGGATGCAACTCAGCATTCTTTCTCCTCCAAACACGACAAGTTGAGTTTTTACCAAAAAGTTCTATTTTGGTTTCATCTGACCATATGACATTCTCCCAGTCCTCTTCTGGATCATCCAAATGCTCTCTAGCAAACTTCAGACGGGTCTGGACATGTACTGGCTTAAGCAGGGGGACACGTCTGGCACTGCAGGATTTGAGTTCCTGGCGGCGTAGTGTGTTACTGATGGTCGCCTTTGTTACCTTAGTCCCAGCTCTCTGCAGGTCATTCACTAGGTCCCCCCGTGTGGTTCTGGGATTTTTGCTCACCGTTCTCGTGATCATTTTGACCCCACGGGGTGAGATCTTGCGTGGAGCCCCAGATGGAGGGAGATTATCAGTGGTCTTGTATGTCTTCCATTTTCTAATAATTGCTCCCACAGTTGATTTCTTCACACCAAGCTGCTTACCTATTGCAGATTCAGTCTTCCCAGCCTGGTGCAGGTCTACAATTTTGTTTCTGGTGTCCTTTGACAGCTCTTTGGTCTTGGCCATAGTGGAGTTTGGAGTCTGACTGTTTGAGGTTGTGGCCAGGTGTCTTTTATACTGATAACGAGTTCAAACAGGTGCCATTAATACAGGTAACGAGTGGAGGACAGAGGAGCCTCTTAAATGAGAAGTTACAGGTCTGTGAGAGCCAGAAATCTTGCTTGTTTGTAGGTGACCAAATACTTATTTTCCACCATAATTTGCAAATAAATTCTTTAAACATCAGACAATGTGATTTTCTGGATTTTTTTTTTCTCTCATTTTGTCTCTCATAGTTGTGGTATTATACCTATGATGAAAATTGGAGACCTCTCTCATCTTTTAAGTGGGAGAACTTGCACAATTGGTGGCTGACTAAATACTTTTTTGCCCCACTGTATAGAAATGTTTGACTTCCTGTAAAATTTCTGCATTAGTCAATATATCGATACTTGTACAACACAGAAGACTGGATCTTGAAAAACCAGTAAGGATAAAAAAGGAATAAAATCAAATCCCTCTTAAGTCTGTCTTCTGTAATGAGTGTGTTATCACTCTAGTTGATGGGCACTGTAATGTTCTCTAGTGCTGCATAAAACCCTAATTTATCAATGATGGTCAGTAGTTGAATTGTTTGAACTTCCAGCTGTTACCGGCCTTTTTTTTTTTTTTTTTGTAGCATACTCTTGACAACATTTTAAGAGTCATGGACCCAGTTTGTTAGCCTAATGTTAATTTTTTTTTCTTTCTTTTTTTTTTTTTTTTTTAAGATTTATGATTGCCTGGTTTAGCTGTGCTGAGTGTGCATCCTTAACCACTACACCACCAGACATCCCATTTAGCCAATTTCATCAGGCAGGAAAGATAGTAAATTATACACAGAGGAAGCTGTAGAAAAAATAGTTTTACAAGGCCCATCTAAATTACCAGCATTGTTTATGCAGCCTAAATGAATGTTATTCAGTCACCAATGACATCATACCACTCCTTTTTATTGACAGAGTTATGCTGTCATAACAACACTGGACTTCCTCTTTCAAGTTGTTCTAATCAATACTTTAATCTGTCAGAAAATGTCAGAAACGTGTACATGTTTAAGCCTATAGCGATAACAGCTAAAATGATCATACAATAAGAAAAAACGACCCAGATAAGTTGCCTTTTTAAAAAATTGTGCTGTCCATCTGCACACTTCCCGTATGAGGTGGAGCATTTGCTCATACTGCCAGTGCAACCGGAAAAAGAGCCGGCGAGCTGGGGTTTGCTCACAATATAAAGTTTGTCCTGACTGAGCCTAAAAGTCTGCTCCTTTTAACAATATGATTGCTTTGCATAGCGAAGCCCTTGTTTTTCCCCCCCAATTGGAGAGGTCAGCTTCAACTCTGGCTCGGTTAATTATGTAACACCCATGTTTACACTACGTTTATATCATTGGTGGGACCATTCTTACCGTCAATCATTTTGCAACACAGCGGCTGGCTGTATTAGAGAGTGCTACCGGGGTGAAAAAACTTAAAATAGACTGTACGGTCCACGAAGTTGAATTTTTCACTATGTAGTTCTCTACTGTGCCGTCTCCGAGACCACGGAAATTGTAAGCAAATGGCGCTTACCGATGACGTAAAGCCACATGTCTTGGTTGTCTGTGGCAATGTGCTAACAGTATTATTTTGTTTGTTTTATTTACATTTTATTTATTTTACTTTCTTTTAAATATTTTCCCATATTTCTATTCTAGTGTTTAATATTGTTAATTAATAAAAGTTCAAAGCTCTTTGAAAAGTTGTACAGAGACTGTCATTATATCACTATGTTTGGGGTATAAAATGGTCTTCATGATGTCAGCGATAATTGACATTTATCATAATAGTTTTGGGGAAAAAATTTATCGTCCATCAAAATTTATCATTACAGGCTTATTATACATGTTAGCTTTTGTCTGTTAATGTTATGACAACATTAATTGCACAGTCTACTCTAAATCTTTGAAACTCCTTTTTTTTTTTTTCAGTGCAGCTGTAAATGAAGCTCCAATCACTACAGATTATTGTTTCTCATAACTTCTTTCATGTTACAGGGTGCTTCAGGTATCACTTTAAATATAATTAAAAAATATACCTGGAATATAACCTAGTCAGGAGCAGGTTATGTTCACAGATTATGTTCAGAGTTTGTTGCCATGGTTATGAACTCTCGAGTTTTTAACTGAGTTAGGCCTACTGCAAATTCTGTGTTAACTTGTCCTGGTAAGCCACTACACTCCCATTGTGGAACATGCCCTTGTTGTTGCTCAACTCTTGTGCTTTAGTTGAACACCTCCTACACTATAACGGGCAACAATTCTAATGGGATTCATACATGTATTTATTATGCTGCGATGTGAGTGAGACACTTGCCTTTTACGTTCCTCTCTCCCTCTTGCTCGCTCAGTGGCAAATGAAAACAAGGTCCAGCTGTTTTTTGAGAGTGAAGAAAAATAAGAGTTTTAACCACAACAATAATCCACTGAGCAGCCAAACAGACTTGGCTGAGAGCCAGACATTCATGTTCCTCCAGAGTTGTGCGGTGAAGTGCGTCACCTCAGCACAGCTGACCTTTGTAGTTATTTAACCGTGACTCTGAGAGACACACACAGCTTTGTCCTATTATTCTCATGTGGACTTTTACTGTATTTATTCCAGAACACTTAACCTAATCCTAACTCTAATAGGGATCAGTTTGTTTATGCTGAAATACCATTAACGTTAATTTTTTTATGAATAGATGTTTTCTTGTTCAAGACTCTCAAATCAGTAGTCAGACAATGCGGTCTACTGTGTAGTGTTATGTATCATAAAGCCCACTGTACTTTATGATACATGCCCGTAGTCCATGCCCGTAGAAACCAAGTATAAGCAAGTATTTCTGCATGCCCATGGCTGAAGGGTCTCCTCCTGTCTCAGACAGCTGTGTTGTTCACAGTCATGCCTGCGGCGTACTGCTGGAACCTGAGGTGTTTCATATTCACGGCATCTTTTCTGACGTGCAGCAGTTCTCCTCAGTCTATTGCTTTCCATCTTGTTGGTCTTCTTCTTCTTCTTTGTTGAGACCACTGATTGAGGGATAGGTGTGTCATAATTCCAGCGTTGGCGGCCAGCCGTCTATTCCATATCTCCTCGGTCTCAACTTCTCTGTGCGTCGCCTGGCATGCAGCGTTGGCGGCCAGCCGACTATTCCGCATCTCCTCGGTCTCCGCTTCTCTGTGCCTTGCATGAAGTTCACTGTCCCTGGCCAGCTGACTATTCCGCATCTCTTCGGTCTCAGCTTGTCTGTGTCTTGCCTGGCGTGCAACGTTGCTCGCTTTGCAGGCATTTCGGACTTCAAGTGACTCAGCATGTGCATGGCGCACTGCTACATGTTTCCTGTCTGTTTGTGCATCCCTTGTCTGTCGTACCCTATGCTGGTGAAGGGTCTGCTCCTGTCTCAGACGGGTGCGATGTCCTGCTGGAACCTCAGGTGTTTCATCTTCATGGCATCTTTTCTGACGTGCAGCAGTTCTCCTCATTCTATTGCTGTCCATCTGGTGGGTCTTCTTCTTCGTCTTCGTCTTCGTCTTCTTCTTCGTCTTCGTCTTCGTCTTCTTCTTCGTCTTCTTCTTCGTCTTCTTCTTCGTGTTCTTCTTCTTCTTCTTCGTGTTCTTCTTCTTCTTCTTCGTGTTCGTTGAGACCATTGGTTGAGGGATAGGTGCGTCGTAATTCTTCATTGACAGGGTCATGTAAATAGATCTGAGCAAAAAGAGGCTTTTGGGCATGGACTCACTGTATATGACATCATAAAGACACATTTGTCTATGTGCCGTCATATAGGCATCGCAAGTCCTATGATGCCTGAGATCATAGGACATCATATGATGTTCAGGCATGGACTCACTGTATATGACGTCATAAAGACATGAGAGTCTTATATGACATCATAAAGACACATTTGTCTGTGCCGTCATATAGGCATCGCATGAGAGTCTTATATGACATCATAAAGACACATTTGTTTACGTGCCGTCATATAGGCATTGCGAGTCTTATGACGCCTGAGATCATAGGACATCTTATGATGTTCAGGCAGAGGTCATAGGCCGTCCTATGATGTCCTATAAATGTGACACACACACAGATTTCTTACTTTATGATGAAATCATAGGATGTCCTATGATGTTCAGGGAAAGATCATAGGCCGTCCTATGATGTTCTATAAATGTGACAGATTTTTTGCTTTAATAGAATGATGAAAGAGGAAAAGAGGATTTTTGAACTTCATTGTTGTTTAAAGGACATTAAAGAGTAAAACATATACTGCATATGCAATATAAGACAGAATAATAAAGAGCGATGGCAAGAACCAAGCAGACAGCCCGTAAATCTACTGGAGGAAAAAGCCCCCCAGGAAGCAGCTAGCCACCAAGGCTGCTCGAAAAAAGCGCTCCAGCCACCGGCGGAGTGAAGAAGCCTCACCGTTACAGGCCCGGTACCGTGGCTCTGAAAGAGATCCGTCACTACCAGAAATCCACGGAGCTGCTCATCCGTAGGCTGCCCTTCCAGCGCCTGGTGAGGGAGATCGCTCAGGACTTCAAGACCGACCTGCGCTTCCAGAGCTCTGCCGTCATGGCTCTGCAGGAGGCCAGCGAGGCCTACCTGGTGGGTCTCTTCGTGGACACCAACCTGTGCGCCATCCACGCCAAGAGGGTCACCACCATCATGCCCAAAGACATCCAGCTGGTCCGCCGCACCCGCGGAGGGAGAGAGAGCTTAGACTTTCTGCTGCACATTCACCAACCACAATGCTCCGCACTGTGTCTATATATATATATATATATATATATATATATACTGTATATTTATAGTAATATGTACATATGTATACTAGCTGTTCTTGTTTTTTTCTTGCCTTCTGATTGTTGCTCTGAGTGTTGCTATCCCTGTGCTGTTGCAATCCTGGAATTTCCCCATTGTAGTAGTAGTAGTAGATTAGTTGTGGGACTAATAAAGGCTTATCTTATCTTATCTTAAACATTCATTGTGAATGACTTATCAGTCAGATCAAATTAAAGTTATGTTAACATATTAGATTGACAAATTTTTTTTACCACCTATAGTATGTTTGATCGTGGCAGTCTACTTGTTCTAATAAGCTGTATCTTTTCTTGTGCATCATTTTAGCAATGTATATGGTAACATTACAAAACATGAAAAAGACAAAAAAAAAATTAAATAGATCAGTACAATTCTATTTTTCATTCTTGTCCATGTTTGTTTCCTATATATACAGCGGGGGAAATAAGTATTGAACGCTTCAACATTTTTCTCATTATGTGGAGATTGTGTGGAAAGGATGAGGCAGAGTTATTTCTCAGGTTCCATTTTATTCACAACACACTCTCCAACATTCAAAAGCAGAAGAAGGAAAAAACCCCAACATCTGCCAGTCTTATACCCCTGACATCAAAGTACAAAATCCCATTGTCTTTAAATCCCAAACACAATGCATCCCCCTGCAGTTCCTCTCTCTTCCACCCAACCTGGGTGGTCAGGAAATCATTCATGTCCATCTCTTTGCATATCAAAAGGCCAACTCTCTCGTCCTTCTCTTATCCCCAGGAGGTCCAGACCTTTTGTTCCTCTTCAGACTTGAAGCCAAAATAAGCACACAGGAGTATACATGAGAGAATATGAACAGTCATATACATGTGAGCCCGTGAAACTACATATGTGCACCACATATAACCCCCCCCCCCCCCCCCCAAACGTCTAAGATGGAACAAACAAACACAGATTGCATGTCATAATAAAATCGCCACACATCAGTCCACATGCTGTCTTGGTCTCAACCGTCTGCCGTATCTGCTGCAGGCGGGCTTAACCTCTTCCGCGGCGTCCTCCTGCTGTGGAGCTGCTGTCTGGGGATTAAAACTGTTAGTCAATCTCTGTGAGTGTACTGGGGAATGCTCCCTAGGGGGTCTACCCCATCGCGGGGCCTCGCCAACTGCACAGTTTCGTCAGCCATCACAAAAGCAGGTTTGAGTCTGTCTATGCCAATCATCTCCTTTCTGCCCCCCAAATCTAGCAAAAAATGCTTATCACCTGTTTCTAGCACTCTAAATGGTCCATCGTAAGGCGGTCGCAGAGCTGTGCGGTGGGCATCATGTCTGACAAAAACAAACTCCGCATTTTTTTAAAGCTTTAGGCACAAAAACACGTGGAAAACTGTGGTGAACGGGGCCTGGTAGGACACTCGGGCCATTGCTATTCTGCAACCGCTGAGCCGAGGAGAACTCTGGCGCTGGGTTGTCAGGGAGAAGTTCTCCAGGCAGCCGAAGTGGCTTTGTGAACACTAGCTCCGCTGGGGAGGCGTCTAAATCCTCTTTAGGTGCAGAACGCAACCCCAATAGAACCCATGGTAGTTTGTCAACCCAATTTGCATCCGTAAGCGACGCTCTGAGAGCCGCCTTCAGCGACCTGTGAAAACGTTCGCATATTCCCGTTAGCCTGCGGGTGATACGCGGTCGTACGGTGGATCGTTGCCCCCAGGCTGCGGGCCATCGCTGACCAAAGTTCGGAAACAAATTGTGGGCCTCTGTCAGACGTAATATCCGACGGAACTCCAAAACGCACTACCCATGCAGTTAAAAAAGCGCGCGCCACCTCCTCGGCTGTGGTTGATGACAGGGGAACCACTTCTGGCCGGCGCGTGGTGCGGTCAACCATTGTCAGAAGATGTGTGCACCCTTGCGAGGGAGGTAGGGGGCCTACGAGGTCCACATGGACATGATCAAACCTTTTAGCTGGAATATGAAACGGCTCCAAAGGAGCTCTCGTGTGTCTATGCACTTTGGCCCGCTGACAGGCCATGCAGGCTGCCGCCCACTCTCTAACTTGCTTGCGCAGGCCCGGCCATACAAATTTCTCCCCTACCATTTTGACCGAAACGCGCACCCCCGGGTGCGGCAGCGAATGGATCAAGTCAAAAACGCGGCGGTGCCACGAGGCCGGAACCACCGGTCGGGGTCGCCCGGTGGAAACATCGCAGATTAGGGGGGGCATACCGTCTTGCAGCACCCTGTCCTCCAGCCTTAACCCTGTTGGTCCAGACTGGAGCGCACGCACATCCGCGTCGCCGCCCTGCTCCGCGGCCATGGCTGCGTAATCTATCCCTACACGGACTGGGGCCGCGCGCACTTCTGCGCCGCTACCCTGGTCCGCGGCAACAGCTGCGAAATCTACCTCTACACGGGCTGGAGCAGCCACGGCACGCGAGAGGCAGTCTGCCACTACGTTAAGTTTACCCGCTACATGCTGGATATCAGTAGTGAACTCCGAAATTGCGGCCAGCTGTCTCTGCTGCCGGCCCGACCAAGGTTCCGAAATCTTGGCCATCGCAAAAGTCAACGGCTTGTGGTCAACGAACGCGGTGAAACGGCGTCCCTCCAGCCAAAACTGGAAGTGACGAATAGCCAAATGGAGAGCTAACAACTCCCTGTCGAATGCGCTGTATTTTCGCTCACTATCGCGCAAAGTCTTGCTGAAAAACGCGAGCGGCTGCCAGGCTTCAGCCACATACTGTTCCACAACCGCCCCTATGGCCACATCTGACGCGTCAGTAGTGAGCGCCATGCGGGCCGTTGGGACTGGATGCGGTAACAATGCAACGTTTGCCAAGGCTGTTTTGACTTCAGAGAATGCGCGCTCCCGCTCGGGAGACCATTCGATTTTATTTGCGGGTGTTTGTTTTTTAAGCGCAGCATACAATGGTTGCATGAGCTGCGCTGCGCGGGGGAGGAAACGGTTTTAAAAATTCACCATTCCCAAAAACTCCTGTAACGCTTTGACCGTTTGTGGCTGGGGAAAATTTGCCACCGCGCGCACCTTGTCAGGCAGAGGAACTGCTCCTTCGGGAGAGACGCGATGCCCCAAAAAATCAATCTGCGCCACCCCGAACTGACACTTCGCTGGGTTGATTATTAGCCCGTGCTCCGCCAACCTCCGGAAAACTGCCGTGAGGTGGTTTTCGTGTTCGTCTTCGGACGCACTGGCTACCAAAATGTCGTCCAGGTGGACGAACACGAAAGGGAGATCGCGCAACACCGCGTCCATCATGCGTTGGAAAGTCTGCGCTGCGCCTTTAAGCCCAAACTGCATGCGCAAAAACTCAAAAAGCCCGAAAGGAGTTATTACCGCTGTTTTGGGTATGTCCTCAGCGCGGACTGGGACCTGATGATAACCGCGTACCAGGTCTATCTTAGAAAAAATGCGCGTCCCCGCCAAATGAACTGAAAAATCCTGGATATGTGGGATTGGTTAGCGGTCGTGTGCTGTAGCATTGTTCAGCCTGCGAAAATCACCGCACGGCCGCCACGAGCCATCAGTTTTAGGGACCATGTGAAGCGGTGAAGCCCAAGAGCTCTTTGAACGTCGGATGATGCCCAATTTTTCCAGGTTGGCGAACTCCTCGCGCGCTGTGGCCAGTTTAGCTGAATCCAAGCGTCGAGCTTTTGCAAAAACGGGCGGTCCGGTGGTAGTAATAAAATGCTCCACCTCGTGTTTAGCCACGGACGCTGAAAACATTGGCACCGTGAGTGCTGGGAACTGAGTGAGGAGTGTGTGGAACTTACCACCTGCAGCTGTGACGTTGGCTTGTGCTGTTGGCGGGGCCACTCGCGCTGTACAGGGAATAGAAGAAAAAGAGAGTGCATTAACCAGGCGTCTGTTAGCAAGATCGGCCAACAAACCATGTGAGCACAAAAAATCAGCACCTAACATGTTGAAATTGACTGCCGCTATGATGAAAGTCCACTCGAATGTGCGGCCGTGTAACGACCGAGACAGGGTCTTCTCCCCGAAGGTCTTAATCGCCGTGCCGTTCGTTGCCGACACCACAGGGCCACTGGAAGACACCAGCCGGTCAGCGTAGGAAGGTGTGATGAAACTCAGCTGGGAGCCTGTTTCCACGAGGAAGTGCCTCCCCGATCGCGCGTCCCTCAAGTAGAGCAGCTTGTTCTCCTCACCGAGAGCCGCAGCTGCTACCGACTCCCAGTCTTGGCGTTTCCCAAGCGCTTGAATTGGCACGGTGGAATGCACTTGTGTGCCCTCTCGGCGAAACAGCGATGGTAAAAGCAAAGGACGTCGTCCGCTCCGCGCCTCCTGGCGTCACACGCCCATTATTAATACCACAGCTGTTTTAAAGAAGGCCCAGCAACGACTTCATTTCCTAAAGGTCCTGAGAAAGAACAGACTGGAGTAGAAGCTGCTACCGCACAACCATTGAGCCTGTACTCACATACTGCATTACAGTGTGGTTTGCGGGCAGTTCAGCTGCAGATAGGAAGGCTCTCCAGTACAGATGTGGACAAAATTGTTGGTACCCCTCTGTTAATGAAAGAAAAACCCACAATGGTCACAGAAATAACTTGAATCTGACAAAAGTGGTAATAAATAAAAAGTCTATGAAAATTAACCAATGAAAATCAGACAGTGCTTTTGAATTGTGGTTCAACAGAATTATTTTAAAAAATAAATTCGTGAAACAGGCCTGGACAAAAATGATGGTACCCCTAGAAAAGATTGAAAATAATGTGACCATAGGGACATGTTCAGCCAAGATGTGTCCTCTAATTAACATCACAGGTGTCTACAAACTTGTAATCAGTCAGTCGGTCTATTTAAACGGTGACAAGTAGTCACTGTGCTGTTAGTTGACATGGTGTGTACCACACTAAACATGGACCAGAGGAAGCAAAGGAGAGAGTTGTCTCAGGAGATTAGAAAGAAAATTATAGACAAGCATGTTAAAGGTAAAGGCTATAAGACCATCTCCAAGCAGCTTGATGTTCCTGTGACTACAGTTGCACATATTATTCAGAAATTTAAGATCCACGGGACTGTAGCCAACCTTCTTGGACGTGTCTGCAGGAGGAGACGGATAATACGAATGGTAACAAAAGAGCCCAGAACAACCTCTAAACACATTCATGGTGAACTCCAAGGTCAAAGTACATCAGTGTCAGATCGCACCATCTGTCGT
Organism: Pholidichthys leucotaenia; assembly: GCA_020510985.1. Taxonomy (NCBI): domain Eukaryota; kingdom Metazoa; phylum Chordata; class Actinopteri; order Cichliformes; family Pholidichthyidae; genus Pholidichthys; species Pholidichthys leucotaenia. The sequence continues at coordinate 171,928,528 of CM035846.1, forward strand.
TGTTTGAGCCAAAGTGGACTTCATAGGAGATGACCAAGGAGGACACCACTGTTGAAAACAAATCATAAAAAAGCCAGACTAGAATTTGCCAAACTGCATGTTGACAAGCCACAAAGCTTCTGGGAGAATGTCCTATGGACAGACGAGACAAAACTGGAACTTTTTAGCAAGGCACATCAGCTCTATGTTCACAGATGCAACTAGAAAAGCACTCGGAGAGCGCAGATCTCTGCCAAGCACCCCAGTTCCCCCCATACAGTGTTTGTGTGTACGTTTTCAGATTCCTTGACCATGAAAACATATGACTAGCAATTGGATTGACAATGATAGGATTAGTGGTTCAGTAGTTATTCACGAAAATGACATTTTCCGTAATGGCGGCCACAGTTCCCCCCATACAGTGTTTGTGTGTACGTTTTCAAATTCCTTGACCACGAAAACATATGACTAGCAATTGGATTGACAATGATAGGATTAGTGGTTCAGTGGTTATTCACGAAAATGGCATTTTCCGTAATGGCGGCCACAGTTCCCCCCATACAGTGTTTGTGTGTACGTTTTCAGATTCCTTGACCACGAAAACATATGACTAGCAATTGGATTGACAATGATAGGATTAGTGGTTCAGTAGTTATTCACGAAAATGGCATTTTCCATAATGGCGGTTTTCTTCTGGACGGTGATCCGGATCACCACCATCCATCCATCCATCCATCTTCTACCGCTTTTCCGGAGGTCCGGGTCGCGGAGGCAGCAGTTCAAGCAGAGAAGCCCAGACTTCCCTCTCCCCAGCCACCTGCTCCAGCTCTTCAGAGAGGATACCAAGGCGTTCCCAGACCAGCTGGGAGACATAGTCTCTCCACCGAGTCCTGGGTCTGCCCCGGGGTCTCCTCCCAGTGGGACGTGCCTGAAACACCTCAAGTGGGAGGCGTCCAGGAGGCATCCTAATCAGATGCCCATACCACCTCAATTGACTCCTTTCAATGTGGAGGAGCAGCGGTTCTACTCTGAGCCTCTCCCGGATGACTGAGCTCCTCACCCTATCTCTGAGGGTGAGTCCAGCAATCCTACGGAGAAAGCTCATTTCAGCCGCTTGTATCCGCGATCTCGTTCTTTCGGTCATTACCCAAAGCTCGTGACCATAGGTGAGAGTAGGAACGTAGATTGACCGGTAAATCTAACTAACTAACTAACTCACCTGCACTTATATAGCGCTTTTCTAGTCACAAAGACCACTCAAAGCGCTTTCATTAATACTAACCCTCTATTCTAAGGGCCTATAGGAAACAGATATCTAGGGACAATTTAGAACAGCCAATTAACCTAACATGCATGTTTTTGGCATGTGGGAGGAAACCGGAGAAATCCCGGAGTAAACCCACGCAACACGGGGAGAACATGCAAACTCCACACAGATCACTGTTGGTCGGGGGCTGGGATCGAACCCACGATCCCCACAATCCCCCGGCCAAGGGTAAACTGTGCTGCCGCAGTGCTAACCACTGCGCCACCGTGCAGCCAAAATCGACAGCTTTGCCTTAGAACTAAGCTCCCGCTTCACCACAACAGACCGGTACAACGTCCGCATCACTGCAGATGCTGCTCCAATCCGTCTGTCGATCTCTCGCTCCATTTTCCCCTCACTCGTGAACAAGACCCCAAGATATTTAAACTCCTCCACTTGGGGCAGGAGCCTGTCCCCAACCCGGAGAGGACAATCCACCTTTTTCCGGCTGAGGACCATGGACTCGGACTTGGAGGTGCTGATTCTCATTCCAGCCGCTTCACACTCAGCGGCAAACCGTCCCAGCAAGAGCTGTAGGTCATTGCTGGATGAAGCCAACAGGACATCATCATCTGCAAACAACAGAGATGAGATCCTGTGGTCACCAAGCATGACACCCTCCAACCCCTGGCTGCGCCTAGAAATCCTGTCCATAAAAATTATGAACAGGATCGGTGACAAAGGCCAGCCCTGGCGGAGTCCAACTCTCACTGGGAATGACTCCGACCGAGAGTTGGCAATACGAACCAAACTCTCACAACGGTCGTACAGAGACCGAATAGCTCATAACAACAAGCCCGATACCCCATACTCCCGAAGCACCCCCCACAAAAATCCACGAGGGACGCGGTCAAACGCCTTCTCCAAGTCCACAAAACACATGTAAACTGGTTGGGCAAACTCCCACGAACCCTCAAGAATTCTCGAGAGGGTAAAGAGCTAGTCCGATGTGCCGCGGCCAGGACGAAAACCACATTGCTCCTCCTGAATCCGAGGTTCGACCAACGGCCGGACTCTCCTCTCCAGTACCTTGGCATAGACCTTCCCAGGGAGGCTGAGGAGTGTGATCCCTCTAAAGTTGGAGCACACCCTCCGGTCCCCTTTTTTGAAGAGAGGAACCACCACCCCGGTTTGCCATGCCAAAGGCACTGCCCCCGACCTCCACGCAATGTTGCAGAGGCGTGTCAACCATGACAACCCAACAACATCCAGGGCCTTGAGGTACTCAGGGCGAATCTCGTCCACCCCCGGGGCCCGGCCACCAAGGAGATTTTTAACCACCTTGGCGACCTCAGCCCCTGTGATAGGCGAGTCATCCCCCTTGTCCCCAAACCCTGCTTCCTCTGTGGAAGGCGTATCAGTGGGATTGAGGAGATCCTCGAAGTATTCCGTCCACCGCCCAACGATATCCCCAGTTGAAGTCAACAGTGTCCCATCCGCACCATACACAGTGTGGACGGGGAGCTGCTTTCCCCTCCTGAGCCGCCGAACAGTTTGCCAGAATCTCTTTGAAACCGACCGAAAGTCTTGTTCCATGGCCTCACCGAACTCCTCCCATACCCGGGTTTTTGCTTCAGCAACCACCCGAGCTGCACTCCGCTTGGCCTGCCGGTACACCTCAGCTGCTTCGGGACTCCCACAAGCCAACCAAGCTTGATAGGACTCCTTCTTCAGCTTAATGGCCCCCCTCACCACTGGTGTCCACCACTTGGTTCGGGGGTTGCCACCACGAGATGCACCGACCACCTTGCGGCCGCAGCTCTGGGCCGCCGCTTCAACAACAGAGGTGGAGAACATGGCCCATTCAGACTCCATGTCTCCAGACTCCCTCGGAATGTGGTTGAAGTTCTTCCGGAGGTGGGAGTTGAAGACCTCCCGGACAGGGGCCTCAGCCAGACGCTCCCAGCACACCCTCACTATACGTTTGGGTCTACCAGGTCTGAATGGCTTCCTCCCCTGCCATCGGATCCAACTCACCACCAGGTGGTGATCAGTTGACAGCTCTGCACCTCTCTTTACTCGGGTGTCCAAGACATACAGTCGCAGGTCTGATGATATGATAACAAAATCGATCATCGACCTGCGACCTAGGGTGTCCTGGTGCCAGGTGCACATATGGACACCCTTATGCTTGAACATGGTGTTCGTTATGGACAGACTGTGGTTAGCACAGAAGTCCAATAACTGAACACTACTCGGGTTCAGATCGGGCAGGCCGTTCCTCCCAATCACCCCCCTCCAGGTTTCACTGTCGTAGCCCACGTGCGCATTGAAGTCCCCCAGTAGGACAATGGAGTCTCCAGGAGGAGCACCCTCCAGCACCCCAGTCACAGACTCCAAAAAGGGTGGGTACTCTGAAACATCATTTGGTGCATAGGCACAAATGATGGTCAGGACCCGTTTCCCAACCCGAAGGCATAGGGAAGCAACCCTTTCATCCACCGGGGAAAACTCCAATATAGTGGCAGCAAGGTGGGGCGATACAAGAATACCCACCCCTGCTCATCGCCTCTCGCCCGGGGCAACTTCAGAAAAGGCCAAGCTCCAGCCCCTCTCCAGGAGACTGGTTCCGGAACCGGAGCTGTGTGTTGAGGTGAGGCCGACTATATCTAGCCGGTATCGCTCAACCTCGTACACCAGCTCAGGCTCCTTCCCCACCAGAGAGGTGACATTCCACGTACCAAAAGCCAGTTTAGAAAGCTTGGGATCAGTCCGCCAAGGTCTCCGCCTTTGACCGCCACCTAATCCACATAGCACCGGACCCCCATGATCCCTCCTGCAGGTGGTGAACCCACTGGAGGGCGGACCCATGTAACTCCTTCGGGCTGAGCCCGGCCGGGTCCCATGGGTGGAAACCCGGCCACCAGACACTAGCCTTCGAGCCCCTCCCCCAGGCCTGGCTCCAGGGTGGGGCCCCGGTAACCCCATACCGGGCGGGGTACACTGAATCCTTGATATACAATTTATCATGAGAGTCTGTTGGATCGTTCTTAGTCTAGCCCTTCACCCAGGACCAGTTTGTCTTGGGAGACCCTATCAGAGGCAAATTGCCCCGGACAACATAGCTCCTGGGATCACTGGGGCACGCAAACCCCCCCACCACGATAAGGTGACGATCCATGAGGGGGATCACCACCAAAATGTCATCATCTGTAGGATACCCCATTTCTGACAATCTGTGAAAATTTCATGAAAATCCGTCCATAAGTTTTTGAGTTATCTTACTAACAAACAAACAAACAAACAAGCAGACAAACAGACAGACAAACCAACGCCGATGATCACATAACCTCCTTGGCGGAGGTAAAAATGAAGCATACCAAGAAAATGGGGCTGCACGGTGGCTCAATGGTTAGCACTGCGGCAGCACAGTTTTACCCTTGGCCGGGGGATCGCGGGGATCATGAGATTGTGGGTTCGATCCCTGCCCCCGGCCAACAGCGATCTGTGTGGAGTTTGCATGTTCTCCCCGTGTTGCGTGGGTTTACTCTGGGATTTCTCCGGTTTCCTCCCACATGCTAAAAACATGCAGGTTAGGGATACGGGGCGCTTGCGCACGCAGCGACCGGCAGCTGGTTGCTTGTCACCAGACTGCAAAACAAATCTACCTACAGGTACAAAATAAGTACAAAAAAAAAAAAAGAACACTGTCAATATTGTGAAACATGGAGGAGGTTCTGTTATGTTCTGGGGCTACTTTGCTGCATCTGGCACAGGGTGTCTTGAATCTGTGCTGGGTACAATGAAATCTCAAGACTATCAAGGTATTCTAGAGAGAAATGTGCTGCCCAGTGTCAGACAGCTTGGTCTCAGTCGCAGGTCATGGGTCTTGCAACAGGATAATGACCCAAAACACACAGCTAAAAACACCCAAGAATGGCTAAGAGCCAAACATTGGACTATTCTAAAGTGGCCTTCTATGAGTCCTGATCTAAATCCTATTGAACATGTGTGGAAGGAGCTGAAACATGCCGTCTGGAGAAGGCACCCTTCAAACTTGAGACAACTGGAGCAGTTTGCTCATGATGAGTGGGCCAAAATACCTGCTGAGAGGTGCAGAAGTCTCACTGACAGTTACAGAAATCGTTTGATTGCAGTGATTGCCTCAAAAGTTTGTGCAGCAAAATATTAAGTTAAGGGTACCATCATTTTTGTCCAGGCCTGTTTCATGAGTTTGTTTTTTAAAATAATTCCGTTGAACCACAATTCAAAAGCATTGTCTGATTTTCATTGGTTAATTTTCATAGAATTTTTATTTATTACCACTTTTGTCAGATTAAAGTTATTTCTGTGACTATTGTGGGTTTTTCTTTCATTAACAGAGGGGTACCAACAATTTTGTCCACGTCTGTAGGTACTCAACACAGCACAGAAAATCATTGGCTGCCCCTTCCCCCATCTGGAGGAAATCTCCACCTCCTCTTGCCTCAAAAGAGCCAAAGCCATCCTGTTTGACCCCTCCCATCCAGCCCACCGCCTGTTCGACCTGCTCCCCTCTGGCAGACAATATAGGTTGATCAAAGCCTGCACAGTCAGGATGTCAAATAGCTTTTTTCCTTGGGCCACCACAACACTGAACATGTGTAAACTGCAGTGACATTCTGGTAAAATTCTGTAAAATTTCACAACCACTCCCTGTGCAATAATTTTATTACTTTTAGTGCAATATCACATTTATCTAAATAACCTGGGCATTATTACGCTGCTGCCCTTCTTACTGTGTATTTTATTCACAGTGTAAATATGTTATCCTGAGTCATTATTCTGTTGCTGCCTTATTTTATCGCATATTTATTCGGTATTTTTACTATGTCTATTAATTCTTTCTATTTATCATGGGTGTGTGTGTGTGTGTGTATGTGTGTTATGCGAGCATGAATGTCATGAACTAGAAACTGGAGATGCACCTTAATTTCATTGTAATTGTACTGTACAATGACAATAGAGCTATTCTATTCTGTTCTATGTTGCACTGAGGTTTTTGTTGGGTTGAATTTCATCTTTCTTTGACAGCAAATAAATAATATTTGCTGGGCCTATGTCCTTTAAAGGGGGCATATGATGCACAGCAAATGCTAAGTCCTCTGACTACCTAGCCAGTCTGATGCTAATGGTCTTGGTCTACTGACTATAAAAATATAACAAAATAAGTTGGGTGTTTTATCACTTGGTGCCCCGGAGGTGGAGACATTACACGCCAGGAGCGGGTTACTCATGTCCGGGTTGGATAGCCGGGCTTCCAACCTCCAAATATGTATGACGTCCACATCAACTGGCAATTTCACAACCCCGTGGCATCCCACTTGCTGAAGCAGTCTGGTCCACCACTGGAACCGGGACTTTGGTACACACTGTCAGCAAGGAGATGAGAGACTACCCTCACTGCTCGCAGTGCCTGCTCCAGCGCTGTTTTTTCCTCCTCTGCTTCACTCACTGGGACATCCCAGTTACTCAACTTTTTTCTTTCTTTCTTTTTTTTTTTTTTTTTATACGAAGTTTCTAATGTTTACACTTGTTTTTTCTGGGGAGTGGGCAAGATGTCGACTGTGAATTGCTGGTGTGCTTGTCAGGAACATGCCACATGATGAGCCACGTGATTGAATTTTAAAGGCTACACCTTCATAATTTTTTCCCTTTGATAAAACAGCATGTCTGTTTTGTCTCACAACACTATACTGTATTTGACAGGCATTTGTATACATGCACAATATGTAGCCAACCAGAGTAGTTGATACTGATAAAACAAATCAGTAACAGATTTTTATCCGTCTGTACTCACTCACTACCCCATAATGTCACAGGGGCTTGAACCTTCCTCTAATGTTAACAGTACTCAGTCATTCTCCTACCACCATTTTCATCATAGCTAGTAACTGTAGATGGAAGACTGTTTTCTGAGATTTTCATCTCTCTCTCCTCTCCCCTGCAGCCTAACTTGTACCCTACTGTGGGCCTTCAAACTCCAGGGGAGGTGGTGGATGCAAACTTCGGCCAGCACCCATTTGTGTTTGACATTGAGGACTACATGCGAGAATGGAGGACAAAGATTCAGGCTCAGATCGACCGCTTTCCCATTGGAGAGCGCGAGGGCGAGTGGCAGTCCATGATCCAAAAGTAAGAGTATTTGGAAATGAATTATTACCTCCACCAGGCCGCAGGCCAGGAGGAGGTTATGTTTTTGCCAGCATTTGTCTGTCTGTCTGTCTGTTGGTTAGCAAGATAACTCAAAAAGTTTTGGACAAATTTCCATGAAACTTTCAGGCGTTGTTGGAAATGGTACAAGGAAGAACTGATTAAATTTTGGGGATGATCCGGATCACCGTCTGGATACAGGAATTTTTTAAAGGATTCTTTAACATTGTGAGATACGGCCATTTTCAACATGTGTGCAGGCGCAATGGAGGGCGCTGGTGGTCGTGTCTGACGAACACGAACTCCGCGTTCTTCAAAGTTTTAGGCACAAAAGCACGCAGAAAACAGCGGTGGGCCGGTCCCGGCAGCGTGCCTGTGTTTGTGCTACGATGCAAAAGCTGAGACGGGCAGCTGTCCGGCGCGGGATTATTTGGCAGAAATTCCCCGGCCAGCCATAGGGGCTGCGCAAAAACAAGCTCTCTGCCGGGGAAGCTTCCAAATCCTCTTTTGGCGCGGAGCGCAACCCCAATATAAAACCCACAGCAACCTGTCTACCCAATTTGCATCCGTCAGTGAAGCCCTGAGTGCTGCTTTCAGTGATCTATGAAAACGCTCGCATAACCCATTGGCCTGTGGGTTGTACGCGGTTGTGCGATGAATTGCAACGCCCGCAGCCTGGGAGTTTGGAGATGGAGGAGATGGACACAACAGCAACACTTCAGTTTATTACCTCCGCCAAGGAGGTAATGCTTTTACTACTGAACCACTAATCCTATCATTGTGAATCCAATTGCTAGTCATGTTTTCATGGTCAAGGAATCTGAAAACGTACACACAAACACTGTATGGGGGGGAACTGTGGCGCTTGGCGGAGGTCTGCGCTCTCCAAGTGCTTTTCTAGTTCCTTATTAAACTGGTTGGATACATGTTTGTGGAAATATGGGGATTAAATATAAATGACTTTGAGGGTGAGTTATGTTTCAGGTATTAATTGTTGGCTGTAGTCTTTCATGACTTAAACTAAAAACATTTAGTATTCCCTAGATGGGTTTGAAGCCAGTCTAGTATGCTGGTAGTTTTTCTTTGCTCTCAAGTTCATAAAAACTGTTGTCTCAGCTGCATGATGGGATTTTAAATGTGTTCAGCTGCAAGGCCCAAACGAATCATTTATTATAAGTTTGTCTCAGTAACGCCTCAATCGTCTGATCCAAAAAGTGTGTAAGTGTGCTCCATTTGTTTTGTGAAATCTTCCTTTAGGGAAGGTTGTTGGCACCTTTTTGATGTGTACAGTTAGCATGATTAGCCTGGCAGTAAAGAGATTATTCATTGCTACATCACTAGAACTTTGTGATTATAACAGACTCTAGCAGGTTGCACATCGTGCCCATAATGGCATGTCCTGTTGTCTTACAGGGCACATTAATCATTTAATTATTTCTGCAGACATAAATTGCAAATGACTGACTGTAAGTACCGTTAACCGTGGAAATCCCAAGAAATTTAACATTCCACATGAATACATCTGTCCAAAAATTACAGAGAACTGCTTTAGAATGAGGCCTGTGTGGATGACCTTGGGCTCTTTTTTTGTCCTGTCATTTCAAGCAAATTACAAGTTTCCTGCAGCCTAGTAAAAGCTATAGATTAGAAAATTAAACACTAAAAATAATCCATTCACACTGACGATATTGAATGTGCCTTTTAAACTCAAAGCGTAATGCTATGAAATGTAATGCAACAAATGTTATTTCAGCTACATAGCAGTACTAGATGGGCTGTTTGCTGAATGTGTGGTAGTAACATTTTAAAAATGGATTTAGCATGAACTCAGTACAGAGACCTCTTCAGGTCGTGTTGATCTGTTTGTAGCTGAAGCTGCAACTGTTGGAATCAATTAATATGTTTGATGGACTGATGCAACTCCTAAAAAAACAGATTCACTCCCAGATAGACCACCTCTTGTCTAAGAGCCGGAGCGGTGACCCAGAATTGAAAGCTGTGAAGCTTGGTTTGTCTTCATACCATGTCCTAATGGGATTAGCTCTCTGTTACTGTGATTGCTTCCTTTGAATGAATTTAATCTCAATTTGACTGGGATTGCAGCTGAGGAAGACATTGCCTTCATGCAGAACACTCACCCCACAACCTGGGATGAAAATACTTTTTTTTTTTTTTAAGCTCTCATCAGAATGGTGCATCGCACACAGTATTGTGCTTGTAGAACAATGGTAACATAATGATTGGGTGGCGGAAGTCAGGGTCTCTTATCACAAATCTCCCTGCACATGTTGTCTGCACCAGTAGGAGAGCTGATTAAAAGAATGAATTGGTCAAGTAAAAGCAAATAAGAGCAGGATGCCTTGTGGGAAACATCTCTTTTCACTGATGGGTTCTTCACCACTTCTTCTGTTTATTCAGATGTGAAGGATGAACTCTGCTCTATATAGACTTTTGCACTCTATATAGACTTCTACACACTTAAAAAAATATATGTATGCTGGGTTATTTTTACCCTTGTTGGACAGATACAGTAGAGAGACAAATGGGGTGAAGAGCAGAGGAGAAACTTGAAGGAAAGATTGCCGTGGCTGGGATTGAACCAAGGATCACTGCACTTGAACAGTATGCTCGTAACTTGCTCCGCAAGTTTGACATTTTATGTTGTCACCACTATAGCTTCTACTTTTCAGATTGGATTGACTTCAAATTTATACAGAAACCAACTCATAAATACCTTGGACTCATTCGATTTTCAGACACATCTAATGAGGGTTTCCGTGTATTTAGAGAAGTCAGTTTCTTGTTGTCGGCACTATAGCTTTGCATTGACTTCAAATTTATACAAAAGCTTTGACTCAAATGAGGGGTTCCATTTTTGGGAGAAGGGGGAACTTATTTGTGACCCGTGCTGGCAAAATGAGTCGCAATGAGGAAATATTCAAAACTGAGGTAACGTTATTTTCATATTCTGTATTGAAAGACCTTCAAAATGATATTTAATTTGTTAGAAATGCACAAAAATTGACCAGCATAAACCGATTTTGTTTATATATTTTGGCTGGCATGAAAACTCGAGTTTGATCGGTCCTGAGTTGCGTCTTCCGCAAAAGCATGTGTATTTTTAGAAGGTAGGAGTTCCAAGCTTTACAATGATACCAGGCACTGGCGGGGGTTTTCCCGGGACTTGCCGCCAGCAAACAAAGAAGGAATCATGATTTATGACTTCACGTGCCTGTAGCTTGTAATTACCCAGTGCGCATTCCGACTCGTTTTGCCAGCACGGGTCACATTTTTTCCTTTTCATTTTATGTTGATCACAGTTCTCATTAGGGGATCCTGATATGCAGATGCATGGGATCTGTGGGCTTGCTCACTGAGGTTCTTTCTATTTTATTTGTGGATGTCAGCATCAGACTTTGTAGTTGGTTGCTTGCATTATGAATTAAGCAGAAATCCCAATTATGGAAAAGCAGACTGAGGATTGCCGATTCTTTTTTTATAAATTGGAGAAGAATGCTCTAATGGATTATCATGTTTGAGAAAGAAAACAAAAAAGCCTCCTAATAAAAAGAGCCAAACATATGCTGAAGTAGAGAATTTTGGCTTATGGTTAAATAGGTGGGGAAATTGATACAGTGTAGTATTGTGACACTGGAGTGGTGGCATAGTTGGTAGAGCATCCGCCCCACAACTGGGAGGTCGTGGGTTCAAATACCGGCCAAGTCATACCAAAGATCATATAAAAATGGTACTTTCTGCCTTCTAGTTTGGTGCTCAGCATAATACAATGGGGACGACAGAGCTACCAGAGGACTGACACCCCCCCCCCCCCCCACACACACACACACACTGTAGCTTTCACTGCTTACAGTAGCTGTGTGGCCTAGGGTCAGAGAAACAGAGACAGGCACTGCCCCTATACACCACATGGTGTTCCACATGCTGTGGAAGGGAATTAACTAAAGCATTGTGACGCTTTGCCTCAAAATATTGTACTGAGACACCAATATACGAGTCACCAATGACTTAATCATGCCCCCTCTACTTCTGCATATGGGACCTTCGGGGGGGGGGGGGGATCTCCATTGGAGTGAATGGCAAGAGACAATTCGATCCCAGTGGAATTTTGCCACGAGTTACACATATGTTTGTCAATTTAAAAGATAATTTTCTACATAAGTAAGGTTGTAGGTTGTCCAATAATAAAGGAATAATATTTAGTTTTTGTGAAACCGCTTAGTGGACTATATCTCCTTGTCTTGGACTGTACACCTTACCAGACATGATTATGGCGGTTCCCCTCTCCAAGCGTACCTCCTGTTTTCTGACTGATGAAAGAAGGATTCAAAGAGGAGAAAAACAACACAAATGTATTATATTTTGAGAGCTGCAGTTGATCCAGAGGACTGTCAGCTACTTCCCCTGGGTGCCCTTCAAAAGGGATGACATAACTCATGAGAGTCTGTATTTGTAGTCTTTCAATTTACGTATCTTATATGACAGCCTATTACATTATTTATGTGGAAAATTATCTTCTAAATTGACAAACATTATATGTGTAACTTGTGGCAAAGTTAGACCGGGATCGAAAAATAATTTCTCTTGCAATTCACTTCAGTGGAGATTTTTTCCAAAGTAAGGTCCCATATGCGGAAGTAGAGAGTGTGATTTAGGCTCTCTATTGTGATATTTCATTAGTTATTAATAAATTTTGCAAGCATAAAACTCAATCTTTTGCATTTTTAGCAGTAATAAAACCAGTTGACTTTTCAGTCCACTAGATGACGCTAAGTGCTCACTGTCTGAGGTCAGCACAGCAAAGGAATGATTTATGAGATCTAGCAGAGAGTTGGACAAGACGAAGTCAGTATATGAAATCACAGTGTTTGTGATAATGTTGTATTGTCGGCCTCTGGTGATTCACATTCCTGTAGTTATCGGTATGATATTGTTCACTAGGTTGGTATGATCAGAAGTAAACTGTGATGGATTATTACCATATCTTCAGTAGCAGCCACATTCCCACAGATTCATACAGAGGCTAAGGCAATACTTTTAGATCGTCTGTCTACAGAGGATTTACATAGATTGTATAAAATTTCAGTTGCATTAATATTTTAACTTCAACAAATGAGCAGACTTTTTTCAATACATTTTTAGATAATTTATACAGTGTGACTATTCATGAACACATCTACATATTCTCTGAGTGAATGACAGAGTGGACAGAGTTCAAGGTATTGGTGGCCTGATGAACAAAGCTGTTTAGCAGTCTTGTGGAACGGGCCCGGAGGCTTCGGTACCTTTTCCCCAAGGACGGGGCTGAAGAGGGAGTGTGGGGGATGGAGGTGTCGCCTGCAATGTTGATGGCTCTGCAGATGAGGTCGATGTCCGGGGGGTGGGGGGGGTGGTAGAGGGGCACCAATGATCTTGCTGGCTGCTTTCACTGTGCATTGTAGTGTCTTCCGGCAGGAGGTGGTGCAGCTTCCATACCACACTGTGATGCAGCTGGTGAGGATGCTCTCAATGGTGCCCTGGTAGATTGAGCACATAATGGAGGGTGGGACTCATGCTCTCCTCAGTTTGTGGAGGAAATGGAGACGAGTTTGAGCCTTCTTGGCCAGTGATGTGGTGTTGTTGGACCAGGAGAGGTCCTCGGAGATGTGCACCCCCAGGAACTTGGTGCTGCTCACCCTCTCCACAGCTGCTCTATCGATGATCAGAGGGGGATACTGTGTGTGTCCCTTCCTGAAGTTGACTACAATTGCTGTGATTTTTCCCACGTTCAAGAAGAGCTTATTATCTTTACACCACTGGACCAGTTGGCTCACCTCATTTCTGTAGTTGGCCTCCTCATTTTTGGTGATGAGGCCCATCACCGTTATGTCGTCCGCAAATTTGATGATGTAGTTGGTGCTGTAGGCTGGTACACAGTCATGGGTCAGCAGGGTGAAGAGTAGCAGGCTGAGCATGTGCCCTTGTGGGGCCCCTCTGCTCAGTGTGATGGTTTTGGAGGTGTTGCTGCCAACCCACACATTCTGTAGCCTCCCTGTGAGAAAATCCACTACCCAGTTATAGAGAGAGGTTTTGAGTCGCAAGTGTCTTGAGTTTCTGTATTAGGTGCTGGGGGATGATTGTGTTGAATGCTGAACTGAAGTCCAAGAACAGCATTGGCACGTAGGAGTTCTGAGTCCAGGTGGGTGAGGGCTGGATGAAGACCAGCAGTGATGGCATCTTCTGTGGCAATCCTGTTTATACATGTATAATTGAAATTGGGCAAATAAAATTGAATATGTTGAAAATTTTTGATTACATTGCTGAAATTTTTTTATGCTCAAATCCATTTAACCAATTGTATTGGATTTATAGGTTTTATAGGTGTTTTATTGTTGGTACAAGTATTAATGTAAATATGAATGTGAGTAGGAATGAAAATTTACTTTCCTTCCACAAACATATCCTCATAGGGCACCAGTCCAGGTAATGGACAATTTTATTAACAATTCTTGTTTGTACCAATTATGAATCAGTCTAAAAAAAACAAAAACAAAAAAACCCTTGTGAGTTCTTGTCTGCTGATAATCAAGAAGATGGACATGAAATCAAACAATAACTCCCATAGGTCTTTCAGTGGTTTAATAAGAAATGTCAGAATAGGTTAACATATATGGATAACTTTAAAACAGAGAATTCAACATGTATTATGGGCATGATAGACTATTACTGAGTTACTTGTGAATCAAGTATTTGTGGAACCAGATAAAGCTTAGTTTAATTTGTCAGTATACTGGAAATTGGAAAACCATAAAATAGCATTGGTTAAGAAAAGTGGATGCAATTTTATGAAGAAAATGATGAGTAAACTGTTCATAAAAATAGAAAATTGGTGTTACTCTGAAAAGAACTTAAATTAATGAAAGGACAAAATGCATTTTAAAATTCTGATGGGGGTTTGCATGAAATTAAGTTTTAAGAACTTACAGTATACCAGGAATATTGTGAAGAATTAATAAATTAAACAGACTGTCAGCCAAGCAGAATCATTGCGTCCCAGTAGGTAGCAGGCGGTCCACTGGATTCTGTTTCAACTGGACCAGCGTGGGTTCTGTTGGAAGACTGGCAGACAGGCTCCTTACCATGCTTATGGCCTACTCCGGAGATTACAAAGGCTGGTTCTTTAGCAGGCTGGCTACGGCCTTCGCTTATGCACTGAAGAAGGAATTGGTTTATTGTACAAAGTCCCATCAGAAATTCAATCTGAGGCAAAAACACATCACAAATCCATTTCTTCCGATGTTGATGGTTTAAATGAGTTGGTTTAAGCTTAGAAAAAAATCAAATACAATCTTCTTGCACGGTAATTTAAAGAAAAAGATTAAAATAAGAAAAAATGAACTTCACAGAAAAAAGAATTTTCACAGAGCATTGGAGGCTCTGGGCCTTACTTGGAAGATAGGGGGGGAAAAAAATGGAAGAGCAGAAAAGGCTCCTTACAGCTTGACCACGCCCCAAAAACTGAAACAAAGGAAGGTTTGTTTTCGGGTGTGGCAGAATCTTACTGAATTTCATGGAACTGGGCTGAACCAATTACATTTGAGCTTCTTTGTTTGGCAGAAGTCATAAACTGACTAAAAAGGCAATGAAGATAGGTTTGGGAGCCCATTGGTCAGTTCAAATTTCTGAGGTGGGGGTCTCCCACAGAGAGAGAGAGAAGGGAAGAGACATTTGATATGAAAAGTGAGACCCCCCCTTAAGATAAGATAAGATAAGCCTTTATTAGTCCCACAATGGGGAAATTCCAGGATTGCAACAGCACAGGGATAGCAACACTCAGAGCAACAATCAAGAAGACAAGAAAAACAAGAGCAGCGAATATACATACAGTATGTACATATAAATATATAAACACACAGTGCGGAGCATTGTAGCGAGATGGAATAAATATATAAATATATATACACAGTGCGGAGCATTGTAGCTAGATGGAATAAACAGCATAACCGTCTACTTAGTTATCCTACATAGTATGACTATGTACCCATACATATTGTCACCCTCCATAGCGACCGATATTGTCCTAGTTGTATACTGGAGGGGACCATTGTGTAAGTCTATTGCGTCTTTTGCATTCAATACTATTAGGTCGTCACGTTTTTTGCTATCTCTGCAAGCAGCCCTGCTTAGGTTATACAGTCTTGACAGCCGTAGGTAGGAAGGACCTGCAAAACCTCTTGGTTGCACACCTAGGATGATGTAGTCTGCTGCTAAATGAGCTCCTCAGCGCGTTCAGTATGTCCTGCGTAGGGTGGGACTCGGACTCCAGCAGAGATGACAGTTTAGCCACCATCCTTCTCTCTCCTATCTCCTCCACTGGGTCAAGGCGCTGCCCCAGGACAGAGCTAGCTTTCTTGATCAGTTTGTTCAGTCTCTTCCTATCGGCTGCTGTAATGCCACTGCCCCAGCAGACCACTCCAAAAGTGTTGGCAGATGCCACCACCGTGTCGTAGAATGTCTTTAGCAGCGCCCCTTGTACACCAAAAGACCTGAGTCTCCTCAGTAGGAACAACCTGCGCTGTCCCTTCTTGTAGAGTGCGTCCGTATTGTGTGACCAGTCTAGTTTATTGTTCAGATGAACACCCAGGTACTTGAAGGATGTCACCATCTCAATGTCTGTTCCCTGTATGTTTACTGGTGCTGTGAGGGGTTGTCCTTGCCTGCGGCAGTCCACCACCAGCTCCTTAGTTTTCCTCGCATTGATCTGGAGGCAGTTCCGATGGCACCAGTCCACGAAGTCCTGGATAAGTCCTCTGTACTCAGCTTCATCTCCGTTGGAGATGAGGTTGACGATCACAGAGTCATCAGAGAACTTCTGTAGATGGCAGTGTGTTGTGTTGTGTGAGAAGTCCGCAGTATAAAGGGTGAACAGGAAGGGAACCAAAACCGTTCCCTGGGGGGCCCCCGTGCTACCGATGATCGTGTCGGACACACAGTCCCGGGTTCTCACAAACTGTGGCCGGTTTGTGAGGTAGTCCAGGATCCATGATGACAGGTGCTGGTCCACCCCTGCGCACATCAGCTTGTCCTTCAGGATCATCGATTGGATGGTGTTGAAAGCACTGGAGAAGTCAAAGAACATGATCCTCACCGCATTCCCGGGCTTCTCCAGGTGGGACAGAGAACGGTGAAGGAGGAAGATCACTGCATCCTCCGCCCCAATGCCATGCTGGTAGGCAAACTGGAGTGGATCCATTGCTGGTCCCACCAGGGGGCGGAGGTGAGCAAGGAGCAGTCTCTCCAGGGTCTTCATCATGTGGGACGTCAGGGCCACTGGTCTGTAGCTGTTCAGGTCTTTGGGGTGGGAAGTCTTTGGTACAGGTACCACACAAGTTGTTTTCCACAACTGTGGTACCCTCCCCAGCTTCAGGCTCAGGTTGAAGATGAGCTCCACAATCCCACACAGCTGGTCTGCACAGGACTTGAGGAGCTTTGCGCTGATGCCGTCCGGTCCCGACGCCTTCCTCACCTTGATCTTCCTCAGCTCCGTCCTCACCTGGGTCTTAGTGAGGGTCATGTTGGGGGGCTGTGTGTTGGGAGTGGGGGGGTGTTGGTGGAGTGGGGTGTGGGCAGCAGGACTCCATGTCTTTAGAGGCAGCAGTGGTTGTTGTGCAGTCGGGGGGGAGGGCAGTTGGTCAAACCTATTAAAAAACAGGTTTTTAAATAGAATGCCTCCCCCGTGGCCTGGGGGAAGGTATTCTGGAGCCCAGAGATGGTTTTAAGGTTTCTCGAGACCCCGCCGATGTCGCTCTGTTGCAGCTTGTCCTCCATCTTCTTCCTGAAGCTGTCCTTGCCTTCTCTGATCTTCCTCTTCAGCTCCCTCTGTACGGACTTCAGCACCTCCCTGTTCCCCGACCTGAAGATCCTCTTCTTCTCTCTCAGAAGTGTTTTTATCTCAGGGTTGATCCAGGGTTTGTTGTTCGAGCAACACCGTATGGTCTTGGTGGGAACGGTGTTGTCCACACAGAAGCTGATGTAGTCCATGATAGTGTGAGTGAGGCCATCGATGTCCTCACCATGTGGATCGCAGAGCTGCTCCCAGGCAGTGGTTTCAAAACAGTCCTTTAGAGCATCCATTGCCTCCTCAGACCATAACTTCACTGTGCGCATGACCGGAGGTCGTCTGTGCACTAGGGGTTTGTACACCGGCAGGAGATGAACCAAGTTGTGATCCGATCTCCCAAGTGGGGGGAGTGGTGATGAGGTGTACGCCTCCTTAGTGTTTGCGTAGAATAAGTCCAGTGTTTTATTGTCTCTAGTGTGGCATGTGACATACTGGGTGAACGTGGGTAGAATGGGAGACAGTGAAATATGGTTGGAATCGCCTGAGATGAGGAGAAGAGCATCTGGGTATTCTGTCTGCAGCCTGCCAGTTACTGAGTGGATGACGTCATGCGCTGTCCCAGTGTTCGCCATCGGATTTGCATAAATAACGATGCAGATCATGTGTGAGTATTCCCTCGGGAGATATGTAGGCCGCATGCTAACAGCTAGCAACTCCGTGTCTTTGTTGCAGTGTTGTTGTTTAACTGTGATATGTCCCGGTCTGCACCAGTTGTTATTGACATACAGTTAGGCCCAAAAATATTTGGACAGTGGCACAAGTTTTGTTATTTTAGCTGTTTGCGAAAACATATTCAGGATAAAATTATATAATCAATATGGGCTTAAAGTGCAGACTCTCAGCTGTAATTTGAGAGTATTCACATCCAAATTGGAGCAAGGGTTTAGGAATTACAGCTCTTTAATAAGTAGCCGCCTCTTTTTCAAGGGACCAAAAGTAATTGGACAATTGACTCAGAAGGCTGCAAAAAAAAATAACAAGGCTGCATAGGCTCTTCCCCCATTAACCTGTCATCAGTTAAGCAGTTAAAAGGCCTGGAGTTGATTCCAGGTGTGGCGTTTGCATTTGGAAGCTGTTGCTGTGAACACACAACATGCGGTCAAAGGAGCTCTCAATGGAGGTGAAACAGACCATCCTGAGGCTGAAAAAAAAAAAAGAAGAAATCCATCAGAGAGATAGCAGAAATGTTAGGAGTGGCCAAATCAACAGTTTGGTACATTCTGAGAAAAAAAGAGTGCACTGGTGAGCTTGGGAACTCAAAAAGGCCTGGACGTCCACGGAAGACAACAGTGGTGGATGATCGCAGAACCCCTTCACAACATCCACTCAAGTGAAGAACACTCTCCAGGAAGTAGGTGTATCAGTATCTAAGTCTACCATAAAGAGAAGACCTCATGAGAGTAAATACAAAGGATTCACCACAAGGTGCAAACCATTGATCAGCCTCAAAAATACAAAGGCCAGAATTGACTTTGCCAAAAAACACCTGAAGAAGCCAGCCCAGTTCTGGAACAGCATTCTTTGGACAGATGAGACTAAGATCAACCTGTACCAGAATGATGGGAAGAAGAAAGTTTGGAGAAGAATTGGAACAGCTCATGATCCAAAGCACTACATCTTCTGTAAAACATGGTGGAGGCAGTGTGATGGCATGGGCATGCATGGCTTCCAGTGGCACTGGGTCACTTGTGTTTATTGATGATGTGACAAAAGACAGAAGCAGCCGGATGAATTCTGAAGTGTATAGGGATATACTTTCTGCTCAGATTCAGCCAAATGCAGCAAAGTTGATTGGACGGCGCTTCACCAATGATCCAAAACATACTGCAAAAGCAACCCAGGAGTTTTTTAAAGCAAAGAAGTAGAATATTCTGCAATGGCCTAGTCAGTCACCAGATCTCAACCCAATCGAGCATGCATTTCACTTGCTCAAGACAAAACTTAAGGCAGAAAGACCCACAAACAAGCAACAACTGAAGACAGCTGCCAGTAAAGGCCTGGCAAAGCATCACAAGGGAGGAAACCCAGCGTTTGGTGATGTCCATGGGTTCCAGACTTCAGGCAGTCATTGCCTGCAAAGGATTCTCAACAAAATATTGAAAAGTAACATTTTACTTAGGGTTATGTTTATTTGCCCAATTACTTTTGAGCCCCTGAACTGAGGAGCGTTTGTATAAAAACAGCTACAATTCCTACATGTTTAATCACATATTTTTGTTCAACCCCTTGAATTAAACCTTAAAGTCTGCACTTCAATTCCGTTGTAGTTATTTCACTTCAAATCCAATGTGGTGGCATGCAGAGCCCAAATCATGAAGATTGTGTCACTGTCCAAATATTTCTGGGCCTAACTGTATATCATCACTCCTCCGCCCCTTGCCTTCCCGCTGTCTGGTGTTCAGTCTGCCCGTATTGCGTGGAAACCCTCCAGTTCAATGTTAGCATCTGTTGCTAGTTCTGTTAGCCACGTCTCCGTGAATAGCATCAGGCTACACTCTCTGTATATGCTCTCGTAGCGGGAGATAGCCGCTAGCTCATCTATTTTTCTGAGTAGCGATCGTACATTTCCCATAATAACGGATGGGAGGGTGGGTCTGTACCTTATATTCCTCGCCCGCCGTCTTATTCCAGCACAACATCCACGCCGTTTCCGTCTTATTTCTCCCGGTATGTCGAGTTTTTGCGTTAGCATCGTGGGCCGGTTAAGTGCTAACAGCTGGTCCCTATTGTACTGCCTCCTACAAGAAACAGTGGATCCGTCCGCTGGCTCAGGAGACATTTGGGCAATCTACGTGTCTGTGATGGATCAAGGTGTCGCCGAAACAGAAAGATTAGCAAGAGAGCCAGATAGTAAATAGAAATAGGAAGAAATTTATCCGCTGTTGCAAAAAGGCAGCCTACTCGTGTGGCGCCGGAAGTAGTAAGTATATATAGTAGTAGTAGTAGTATATAGTTGATACATATGTTGCTGAATAAAACATAAATTTGTAGGAAAAAATCAATTTTGGACAACCTCTAGTAAACCCCCAGGAAACAGTGTTGATTAGATGCTAATGGCTAATATATTCCTGATAAATGTACCTAATAGACTGTGATTTAATGATTAATGGTAAATAGGAGCATTTATAGGGAATGTGACTCAAGGAATGAATATGAACTGTTAGATGTAAACTGTCAGTGAAAGCAGTAGTGTTTCTACGCCAGAGGTGGCGCTCAGTAGTGGTAAGACACTGTACAGTATTAGAGAATAAGAGAAGAAGAGTAGCGAATGTTCCAGAGAAAGAGTGAAAAGAAAATGGTGTTAAGCGATGTGCTGTGTAAATGTGTGCCGTGCCGTGTGTGCTGGAAAAGTCAATAAAAGCCGCTACAAAGTCTGACAGCTTGGCTTCCTCATCCTTCCTCCCCCCTTCGCCCTCCTGGGTGTAACAAATTCCTTAAACTTTAGCAACTAAGATATTCTACTCAATAATAAGGGAGCAAACAATGTCTCTACATTGTAGCTGTAATTTGTGATAGTAAGCATGCAAAAATTAATTTCTTCCTGAAAATAAAGCAACACATATCAAATCATATCAATAAAAACATTTGAAACCACATTGTCCATCCCAAGAGTTCAACCATGTCTTCAGTAGCAGATACTGTCTGCTACTGAAGCAGACAGTATCTCAAGATACTGTCTTGAGAGAAAGAATATGAATTAATTTATTTGTCCATAATGCATAAATTCTACTGCAAAGAGAAAAAAATTAAATATTCCTGATTCATCCATCAGATGGCACTGTGAAACTGTCTGGTTGTTTACTGGAGAATCTTGACTCCCATGTCTGGATTATATCAACCACAAACCTGTTGATTGAAACATTCCTTTGCCAAAGAGCAGAAAAGGGAGAATGACTAAGTCCTGGAGAAGGGATTAACTTCCACTTTATGGCCAGTAGGTACTGTTACAGCTCTGGTCCTTGGGTGAGAGAAGCAGTTCATGACCAGACTCTTGAGTTGAAACAATTTTTCTTCAGCAAAGAATGATTTTATAGATTGGAACTCAAGGTCAATGCTGCACAGTATACAAATATTCATTATCTGATTAATATGTTTATTATTTTGATTCTAGGCTATTTTTCAAAGATGTGCGTACAAAGGTTTCATAGATGTATAATTATCATGTCTATACATTTTTTTCATTTGAAATGTTTATTATATTGAATATTAATGTTTTCATTTGAGCTTTTATGCACTGCTTAAGTGAAGTTTCTGTCTTTCTCCTTAAGAATGACATTTCAGTAGTTGTAAAAGTATACTTTTCCTTTGGGATTAGTATTTTGCAAAAAGATAGTTTTGCAAACAGACTACAGGCTCCAAGGATCTAAACCACCAGTGAAACTGTAGATCCTGAGTGGCAGTTTTGTGTAAATTCTCACGCTGCTTTCTCCATGCTTGGTGTCTTTTTGTCTCATTAGGATGGTGGCTTCTTACCTGGTGCACCACAGCTACTGCGCCACAGCGGAAGCCTTTGCCAAATCCACCAACCAGACCGTGCATGAGGAGCTGGCCTCCATCAAAAACAGACAAAGTGAGTCCTTTTTCCACTTTGCTGTGTAATGCTGCATAAGAATTGACAAGGAGTAAAAGTTAGAGGACCTGATTTTAAGGTATTTATTAGGCAGTCCCTCCATGATTTTGCAGCATGTTTTTATGATTGTTGTGGCCCAAAAAGCCTGAATTCATGGGTGCTTTTTGTAAAAAAGTTGTGATAAAAGTTGTGATGTTTTGAGTTTTTTTTGCACAAATAGTTATGAGAAGAATTACAAATTTTAAAGCAGATGTTTTTTTTCCATAGTTTACCGCAGTGATATTCTATATAACACCACAAGAGAAGCACAGGGTTGTCAAAAATTTCCTATTAAACAGTAATTTGTAAATTAAGCAGAAACTTGTGCTATACAGAAACTCTTTTGTGCAACAGCAAATACAGACTTTAATACAATATCCATTACAACAGCTAAATTGCACTGAATGCATGTTAGAGTATAGATTTGTAAATTATTGGCAGCACCGTCATTTGAAAACTCCCTTACGGTCCCCAACCACTCGGTACTGAGTGGAGAGGAAAAAATAAATAATTTATTCTTTTGCTTTGTATCGTCTATTGGAGTCTGTGTTTTTCTGAACAAAATTACAGACAATATTCTCTCTCTTTCCGTGCCTAACTCCGACCTGTCTATCTGCTGCGTGTGTTGACACACACCTGTCTCATCAGACACTCGGGGTGTTTGGGGGGGAGAGAGTTTGTCTGGGTCCAGACCGGAGAGTCACAGCTTTAAAGCTCATTGGGGGTTATGGTCTTAAACTTTTGATCAGCTAATTAACAGTCTGTTTTAGTTTAAATGCAGTTTTCAATAAATTGGCTACTCTGTTTTTTTCCTTTTTCCCCTTGCTCATACCCAGAGGTATTTTGGGGGGGGGGGGGGGATGTACTGCTGCCCCGTGCTCTAAAATGTGCTGTTTTGGCCCTGGATGCAGTAAAGTGTAGACAGTTTACCAAACGACAAGAGAAAATGGCACTTCAATAGTTTTTTTCCACAATATCTTTATTGAACCTTTTTTTTTTTTTTAAACAAACATGACACAAACAATCAAACACTAACACTACAGTACTACAAAAAAAAAAAATGCACTAAAAACACCAACAACCACCAACAAAATCAAGTCTTCAACAATGCTCCTCTGTTTAGTCTAGACAATCCATTACATAAGTATACATATTATGTTCACCAGTTTGGAATTTACAAGGTCCACACACATCATTCACCTTCTTCTTCAAGAGTTATGTTTAAATTTTTTACATGATCAATAAAAGGTCTCCATATATTCTCAAACACAATTTCCTTTGATTTCAGTATATATGTTATTCTTTCTAATGGAAGGTTTGTTAACATCTGTCTTAACCACTGAGTCACATCTGGTCTATGAGTCTTTTTCCACAGTAGTGCAATACATTTTTTGGCATTAAGCAAACTGAGGTCTATGAATGTTCTTTCACTTTTATTAAAGTTATGCTTTTCTGGGTACAGACCCAACAAAAACAGTTTAGGATTCAAAATGATTTGTTTTGAGATTATTTTTTCAATTGTTACCCTCACCTCTTCCCAAAACATTCTTATTATTCTACATTCCCATACACAATGAAAAAGGGTTCCTTTACTTTCCATGCATTTTGTTATATCTATTTAACTCCTCCGGTGTAACATACATCCACATTAACCATTTGAAATGTATCAATTTAAGACGTACATTTATTGATTTGGTTTGGGCTTCTGTACAAGCCAATTCCCATTGTTCCTCTGAAATTTCAATTTGCAGATCTTCTTTCCAGTAGTTTAATCTTTTCTGTGAATTTTCACTTGAGGATAGTGTCAATGAGTTATAAAACTCTGAAATAATACCCTTTCTTTTACTATCTTTCATCAACATTTTTTCCAAGGATGAATAAATAGGTCGAGTGAGAGCATTATTTTGATTTGATCGAATAAAGTTTCTAAGTTGAAGATATTTAAAAAAATGTGTTCTATTAAGATTAAATTTGACCCTCAGCTCTTCAAAAGACATTATGTTATCTGCACATGGCAAATATAAATCTTGAATCTTTTGAATCCCTTTTAAATTCCATACTTTAAATACAGCGTCCGCTCTTCCTGGTTTAAAATATTGATTACCCCATATTGGGCTAAATGGTGACAATAACTGTGGTTCTTTTAAATAATTTTTAGCTTCACACCATATTTTGATCATATGCTTTACAAATGGATTTTTAACTTGTTTTTGTAATTTTTTTGCCGAATCTGAGTATATGAATATGGGAAGAGGTAAAGGTAAATTGTATGATTCCATTTCAGTCCAGTGAGGGAGATCATTTAATGAAAAATAATGTCATAGACCTCAGTTGTGCCGACCAATAATACAACATAAAATTTGGACATTTCAGACCTCCACGATCAAATGGTAAATATAATAAAGACAGACGTAATCTAGCCCTCCTGTTGTTCCATATAAATTCCACTAACTTTTTTTTTAATTCTTGAGAATAAATCTAAAGGTGGTGGTAAGGGAATGTATTGAAATAAATAAAGTATTTTAGGTAAAATATTACTTTTAAGTATATTGATTCTCCCGATCATCGACATTGGTAGTGACATCCATCTCTGAATTGACTCATTGATATCTGTCATTAAG
The DNA here is from genome assembly GCA_020510985.1 of Pholidichthys leucotaenia. Lineage (NCBI taxonomy): Eukaryota > Metazoa > Chordata > Actinopteri > Cichliformes > Pholidichthyidae > Pholidichthys > Pholidichthys leucotaenia. The sequence continues at coordinate 171,953,073 of CM035846.1, forward strand.
GCTTCATAGTTGACACTGGCGACTGATTCTAGCTTAGGCACAATTTGGATTCCTAAATATTTAAACTGATTTACAACATTGAATTGATTTACCTCAGGGTCTGGGTAATTTCTCTGGGTCTCATTTAGCATTAATATTGAAGATTTAGTTTTATTTATTTTATATCCTGATATTTCCCCAAAATTCTTTATTAAATTCAACAAGGTCGGAATTGATTTTTTTAGATTCTACATAAACAAAATTATGTCATCGGCGTACAGGGAGATTTTATGTTCTGTTGGTCCAACTTTAATTCCATATATTTGTGAATGTAAACGTATCGCCATCGCTAAAGGTTCAATTGCCATAGTAAACAGTAAAGGTGAAAGTGGACTGCCTTGTCGACATCCTCTATTGATTTTTATTGATTTTGAAATATTGTTATTTGTTAGGATTTCTGCTGTAGCATTATTGTATATTATCTGAACCCATTTTATGAAATTATTTCCAAGTCCAAACCTTTGTAAGACTTCATAGAGAAAGGGCCATTCGACTCTATCAAAGGCCTTTTCGGAGTCCAGTGATAAGAGAGCTGTATCCGGTGCTTCTTTATTAAAATAAATAATATTAAATAGTCTTCTTACATTATGGAAGCCTTGTCTTCCCTTTATAAAGCCATTCTGATCTCGATTAATAATATTTGGTAAAATTTCTTGTATTCGTCTTGCTAAAATTTTACAGATTATCTTAAGGTCGGCATTTAATAGGCTTATTGGTCTCATATTTTCACATTTATTAGAGGGCTTACCTGGTTTTGGCAACAGTATAATTAAGGCATTATTCATGTATGATGGTAAATTATTATTTTGAAATGCTTCTAAAACCATTTCCAAAAAAGGTTTTATTAATTTATTCTTAAATTTTTTATAAAGGTCAACTGGAAGACCATCTGGTCCTGCACTTTTTCCTGATTTCATATTATCAATGGCTAGCCCAACTTCTTCTTGACTAATTTTAGACTCCAATATCTCCCTGTTTTCATTTGGAATACACGGTATAGATAGTTTGTTCAAAAACCCATTTAGTTTTGTTAAATCAGGTTCATTTTTGGTATCATACAATTTTTCATAGTAATCTCTAAAGGCTCTGTTAATTAGGATCTATAACTACCTGTCCATTACTTATAATACTGGTAATTGGTGTTTTAATTTCTAATTGTTTAATCTGCCATGCCAATAATTTTCCTGATTTTTCACCTTGTTCATAAAAAGATTGTTTCAGTCTTAGAAGACTCGAGGCAGCTCTATTCGCTGATTTTTTGTCGTATTCAGCTCTCAGAATCAGTAATTCATTCTCCAACCTTGGATCACTTCCTGCATACACTTTTTCCTGAAGATTTTTTATTTTATGTTCCAATTGGGCTCTCTCCTCTCGAGTCTTCTTAGATTTTGAACCTGTATAACTAATAATATGTCCCCTAATAAAAGCTTTGAAAGCCTCCCACTTTACACATGCTGATGTTTGTGTAGTATTGATATCAAAGAACTCATCTATCTGTTTTTCTATGTACTTGACAAATTCCTCATCCTGAAGCCATTTATGCTGAAATTGCCATCTACCTGATTCCTTTGTCAATTTCTTATCTACATATACTATACAGCAGGGTGCATGATCAGAGATCACGATGTTATCATAAAAGCAGTTTTGAATCTTGGACCTTAATTCTGTGGAAATCAAAAAATAATCAATACGTGAGAATGTCTTGTAGGTACTGGAATAACAAGAGTAGGCTTTGACTTGTGGTTTCATTTCTCTCCATATATGTAGCAGTCTCAATTCTTTCATAAAATGATTAATGGTCATCCTACATCCATTGTGCGTACAGTCCAGTCCTGTTGATCTATCTATACCGGGATTCAATGTGCAATTAAAATCCCCTGCTATTATATGTTGCCCTGTAAGTGATGATAAGATAAGAAATAAATTAGCAAAGAACTTTTGATCATCTATATTGGGACCATATAGGTTCACCAAATTTATATTTTCTAATAGCAAAGATCCTTGAATGATTACATATCTTCCAAATTTGTCTCCAATTACATTTTTCACTTGAAAAGGGACTGATTTATGTATGAGAGTCATAACTCCCCTGGCTTGGGATGAAAATGATGAGGTGAAGACACTTCCTTGCCATCTACTCCCAATTCTTTTTATATCCTCCTCTATTAGATGAGTTTCTTGTAAAAACACAATTTTTGAACCCATGTCTTTTATTTTATTCATAACTTGTTTAAGTTTTTTTAAATTTTGTAGACCTCTGCAATTTCATGAAGTTAAATTAAGATTAACGCTTTGGTTTATGATCCATAGGGAGTTTGGGATTACCTTGCAGTGTAAACATGCTCATACAGAGAAGCAAAAAAATGAGTGGTTGAACATTCATCCTACAAACTACACACAAACAAATTCCCCCTTCCCACACTTGTGGCAAACCCCCCAAAATCAAAAGAAAAATTCCGTCTCCCGATATAGCCATCGACTGCTCCACATCCACGAGGATCAGCCTAAGCCACTCCTTCTTCATCCTCCCAATCACCCTAACTCTACTGCTTTTAATGACGCAACATTAACTCTCCTCTGTAGTTTTCCAACTTAACTCCAAAATTTTTAGCAACTTTGTACATCATAGTTTTTTTTTTAATTATATAATGCAATCTATATTTTGTAAACTTGCTATTTGCTTCAAGTCAGTCAGATGCCTGTGCAAATGCTTAATTATTCTACCTTATATTTTGTTCATGCTTAGCTCCCACCAGTCTCTTCTTCTTGGATCTTCTTGATAAACTCCTGCGCCTCCTCTGGGGTCTTGAAGATGTGGGTTCTGCCCCCATACGTGGTCAGCAGTCTCGCAGGATAGATTACACCATGACGAATCCCAAGGTTGCGCAGCTCCTTACGTACGGGATCATACTGCTTCCTCAATTATTGGATTCCTGTGGCCCAATCTGGGTAGAACCGCACCTGCTGATCCTGGTGTTTAATCTCTCCTTTAGCTCGTGCTGCGTTGAAGATCTTCATCCTGTCTCTGTTGCTGACAAACTTCATAATTAAGGTCCTCGGTGGTCCCTTATCTCTCCGTGGGCCAATACGATGCGCGCCCTCCAAAACCACCACCGGCCGCAGCTCCGCACTGCCCAGCGCCTCCGGAATCCACTTTTCCAGAAAGGAACACGGGTCCCGACCTTCGGATTCTTCCGGTAGACCCACCAGCCTCAAGTTGTTCTGTCTCGACCGGGATTCCAAATCCAGAATGTTTTCTTCCAGACATTTATTTTTTTTTTCCAAAGTGCGCACCTTTACTTGGAGACAATTGACTTCATCTTCAGCACTGGAAATACGAAGCTCCATCTGCGCCATTCGTTCCACACAGTCACCCAATTCCTTTCTCATTCCTTCCAACGCTGCCATAATCCCATCAAATCTAGAGAAAAAGTCCGCTCTCATTGAACTCATAGCCGCCAGCAACGCACCTGTGTCGTTTCCCGCAGCTCCCGCGCCGTTGTTAGCTTCCTTCGCCATATTTGGTGCTTTCTCTGCTGCGTCACAGACCTGAAAGTCCGTTAATTTGGACTGTTTCTGCGGCTCGCTTTTTCCTCTACTTGGTTTTCCAGCCTTAGGCTTCACCGACATATCCTCGCTCAAACGCTGGGATACGTTCTGTCCCAAATGAGAGAGTTATTTGCCGATTTTTTTTCTCCAGAAGCAGAGCAGAGTGAGACGTGTCCTTCTTACGTGGCAGCCATAACCGGAAGTTGGCACTTCAATAGTTAGTAGTAATATTAGCAGTATTTTAGGCTGTTGAAGAACTATATGGATTGGTCTGTTTAGAGAATTTGCATTGCTTTACCAGCTGACAGGAGCTGGACAGCACTAACTGTAGTTAAAATTGTTGTAGTCTGGTGGCTTTGAAAAGAGTAGTTCATTTCTTACTGATAATTTCCACTGGGTAAATAACATACTGCTGTGTGAACTTACTACTGTGAACATGCAAGTATGACATTAATATACTGTATCTACAAATTCTGAGAACCTCTAACTATTGCAGTGGGGGATGCTGCTCCACCAGAGCAGGCAGCTTTGGACAGACTGCTGTAGTAACTCTAAATTATAACCATAAATGGCAAATTCTACACCATTTTTCCAAACTATCACTGTTAGCCGGTATGATCAGAATCTCTACCAATGACCAAGTTTATATTGCCCACCCCTATTATTTATGCATATTTTGTTCTGCCCAAACACACAGAAGGAAGAGGCTCCTCCAGAAATTCTGCTAACAATAATTACTGCTGTAATTCAAAGGGAGAACTGTTTACTTGGGTTAACGTCTTCAGCGGACTGTCCTGTGATCTTGCTTCACATGCTGCAGAAGTACCATAAATCACACTTTAAGAGCACGCCTCGACATGTGATTTTTATTTTTTGTCTCCTGTTTGCAGAGATCCAGAAGCTGGTGCTGTCGGGTAGAATGGGGGAAGCCATCGAAACCACCCAGCAGCTGTATCCCAGTCTGCTGGAGAGGAACCCAGACCTTCTCTTCATGCTCAAGTATGACCAGAGATACTCAATGCCTATCAAGGAGGCTATGTTTTGTTGCTGTTTGGTTGTATGCTAGCAGGATTATGCAATTATTTAATTTCATTAAAATTTGGTGGGAAGGGTAGAGGATGGGACACAGAGGAATCTGTTTTTGGAGCAGATCCAAATCAAGGGGTTGGATCCAGGATTTTTTTTTCCAACTTTATAAAATTATTGTGAGAGGGGGATTTTGTAAATGTAAAATTTTCAGAGAATATGAAATTAACTTAATGAAAAAATAAGGTAGGCGGCGCGGTGGAGGAGTGGTTAGCACTGCGGCAGCACAGCAACTCACCCTTGGCCTGGGGATCCTGGGTTCGATCCCAGCCCCCGACCAACAGTGATCTGTGTGGAGTTTGCATGTTCTCCCCGTGTCTGCGTGGGTTTACTCTGGGATTTCTCCGGTTTCCTCCCACATGCCAAAAACATGCAAGTTAGGTTAATTGGCATCAAAACTGGGGATTCTAAATTGTCCTTAGGTATGACTGTGAGAGTGAATGGTTGTCTGTTTCTCTGTGACGGCCCTGCGATGGACTAGCGATCTGTCCAGGGTGGACCCTGCCTGTTGCCCAAAGATGCTGGGATAGGCTCCAGCCCTCCCCCCGCCCCCACGCGACCCGAAAAGGATTAAGCGGAAGAAGATGAATGACAAAAAAAAGGTGTTTATGGGTAGAACATAATATGGATCCAGATGTGGTGGAGGTGTTAGAAATCGGTAAGTGTTGAAGTGGTGAAGGTATACACTTTCAAAATAATGAGAGAATGCAGAGAAAACAGCACTTTTTAAAATCAGTCATATTTCATATGACCTTGAAACAAGAAAAATACCAGGTTTCTCCTGTCATTTTTTTAGCTCATTCCCACGAAGCCAAAAGAAGCCAAATGCGATGACGTAGTGTCCATCCACATTTCACGGGAATCGCTACTTCTCCTAGGAATTTGCCCCGATGCTCACCAAACTTACTGGCAATGATCCTCAGGTGGGTCTGCACCCAAGTTGTGCTCAAAGTCAAAGGTCAGGAGATCTGAGCACCTAAGTGATTTCAGAAAAATCGCTACTCCTTCTAGGAAATTGCCCGGCTTATCGCCAAATTCACTTGAAATAATCCTCAGGTCGATCTGTATCCAAGTGTAATTGAATTCATCTTTATTTATATAGCACCATTTCACAACAACAGTCATCTTATAGCACTTTCAAACTGTAAGGGAAAACCCCACAATTGCAGAAAGACCCCAACAATCAGTCGATTACTCTGTGAGCAAGCACTTGGTGATGGTGAAGAGGAAAAACTCGCTTTTAGCAGGAAGAAACCTCCAGCAGAACCAAGCTCAAGGAGGGGCAGTCATCTGCTGCAACTGGTCGAGGGGTGAGGGGATAGAGAAGAAAAGAACAGAGATGTAGAGAGCAAACAACTTGACAGGGACCCAATCTATAGGAGAGAGCAAATGAATGTTAATGACCAGCAAAAATATTACATTGAGAGTAAAAAAAAAAGTGAAGCTCAGTGTCTAAACCTATTAGCAACATAACTAAGGGAGGGTTCAGGGTCACCTGATCCCACCCTGACTTATTGGCTTTGTCAAAAAGGAAGATGTTAACCATATTCTTAAAAACAGAGATTAAGTCCATCTCCTAAATCCAGATTGGCAGCTGGTTCCAAAGGAGAGAAGCCTGATTGAAAGCTCTGTCTCCCATTGTACTTTTGGAGATTCTAGGTATTACAAGTAATCCTGCATTTTGGGAGTTGTAGTACTGTCAGATCTTTCAAATAACAAGGGCCTGTTGTGTTCAAGGCCAAAGGTCTGGAGATCTGGGCACTTACTTGGTTTTACAAAAATGTCTACTCCTCCTAGGCAATTACCTTGGTTCTCGCGAAACTCACAATGGCCCTCAGGTAGGTCTGCACCCAAGTTGAGGTCAAGGTTATTGTCAAAGGTCAGGAGATCTGGGCATTTATGATTTCATGAAAAACATTACTCCTCCTAGGCCACTGGCCTTGACTTTAAGCACCTCCTAGATGGGTCTGTATTTAGGCTGTGATTGAGGTCAAGGTCAACAGTCAGGAGATCAGAGCACTCCCAGTGTGATATTGTCAGGCCGGAACAAGCTACTCCGTCATTGACGGTCTGGTTTGGGGTGGTCTTGCCTTCTTCCATCTCATTCTTTTACACCTTTGTTCTCTCTAACCCCCTTGCTCTGTTCCCAGGGTGAGACAGTTCATCGAGATGGTGAATGGAACAGACAGCGAGGTGAGGTGTCTGGGGGGTCGCAGCCCTAAGTCTCAGGACAGTTATCCTGGGTCTCCACGGCCCTTCAGCAGCCCCAGCCACAAGTCCAGCAGCTCCCAGTCCTACCTCACAGGTACGATCCAGCCCTCCTGCCAAAATCCTCATTCAGAGATTACAACAACCCCTCAGAATATCCACAGTACAAATACTGATCTTCTTCAGAAATGGATACCTCAGTTTTCAGTTGTGATTTAATGTAGCCACAACCAGCTGTTTTGTAAACTTGCAAATTACAGTATATACTACAATCACGTTTAATGATCAAAATGTGTTATAAAGTATTTTTTGAGGTTGTTCTATACTTCAACTGCTGCTGTAAATGTGTCTGCCACATTGTAGGGTTTGACAGCAACTGCTGTAATGGTGTGACATCTAGCAAGAGCCACAGCTCCTCCCCTCACAGTCACAAGCCCTGCCCCCCAGTCTCTGGCTCCGCCCCTGACATCAGCCTCAATGGGAGCCGCAGCCAACTGCCCATAACCAGGTATGGCGAAAAATATGGCTCTCACTCAGCAGAGAAATGCCAGTCATGTGGGCTGCAAGGTGGCGCAGTGGTTAGCACTGCGGCAGCACAGTTTTACCCTCGGCCGGGGGATCGCGGGGATCATGAGATCGTGGGTTCAATCCCTGCCCCCGGCCAACAGTGATCTGTGTGGAGTTTGCATGTTCTCCCTGTGTTGCGTGGGTTTACTCCGGGATTTCTCCGGTTTCCTCCCACATGCTAAAAACATGCAGGTTAGGGATACGGGGCGCTTGCGCATGCAGCGACCGGCAGCTGGTGGCTTGTCACCAGACTGCAAAACAAATCTACCTACGGGTACAAAATAAGTACAAAAAAAAAAAAAAAAATGTATGCAGCCTGCCTTCACTTCAAATTTGCATTTGACAAGTCTGAAGTTAAGACGTTTAGGTGCTTCTTTTAGATCAGTAGAATGTAAGATGCCTCTAACCTAGAACATGAAGTATGTGTGAGTACAGGCTAGCAGCTGAGAGCGATCATATTCAGCTGCCAATGAGCATCATTCCAGTAAGGAATTTAAGGGTGCTTTCACACCTAAATTCATTTACTTTGGCCCAAATCAGTTGATAGGTTTGTTACTTTGTATCATTTTCTCCTTGGTTTGGTTTCCTTTCACATAGGCAAAAATTCAAGTGGACCAAATTCCCTCATGTTCAATCCTGCAAGACTTACGTCAGAACATTTTCTGTTCTTAATGGTCAGATTTTTCTGCTGCGAGAACAGGAAAGGTGAATACAGGAAGTAGGATGACTACTGTGCATTTATGCATTTCTGGGACGAAAATAGTACAAATCGTAATATAATCTACAGAGGTTTTCATCGCCCTGGTTATCGTTTATTACATTATGAGCATATATCATTTTTGGCAGATTGTACAGTTTGAAAGTGAAGCACTGCTATGGATGGAAAATAACATGTTAACGTTCATTAATCCTCCAGAACTGTTGCATGCACAGCCATAGGTATTTTCGAAGCTCCATCAGGTTTGTACAGTGGCATAAAATGTTTTACCGTTTGCCACTGGTCCTGTTTTAGTGCACCAGAGTTCGCCACTTGATTTGAATCGAGACCACCTCTTTTAGGAGGTCTTGGTACGGATGTTTTGGTGCACATCTGAGTGAGATTACAGTGTTCTCAGCAGACAAAACGAACCGCACTAAAGGAGAAAACAAACTTGAGTTTGATTGAAATGAACTAAAGCCTGTAGGTGTGAAAGCACCCTAAAGCATGGCTAACATGATCATGATGAAAATATTCAAACAAAAGGAGGGTTAACAAATAATTTTCCTTTGCACATTATTAAGTCTTTGACCATTTCTAAGGGTCTGTCTTCCAAAATAAAATGTCTTAATTCTCAAAACGCATGTTCAAAAGCTCTCATGCACCTTAGTCACAGCCGGGTGCACTTTTCAAATTTGTTTCTGCTTTGTGTTGAGACTCTTGACAGGGAAATTTCGTGAACTTTTAAGTTTACATACAGTATCAGTCAAAAGTTGGGACACACCTACACATTCATTTTCACTGGGTAGATGTGTCCATACTTTTGATTGGTACTGTACCTTCAGAATATGTAAACTTATAAGCACAGCTGCATGAAAAGCACTGATTAGTAGATGAGATAAGGTTGGCCTTTATTAGTCCCACAATGGGGAAATTCCAGTAGTGGTTAAAATATGAAGGTGCCCATAGGTTTACATACCCTGGGGGTATGTAAACTTATGGGCACAACTGTAGACGTACTGTTTTTTGGCATTAAATTAATCTGGATTGTGTAGGACTATTCTCTAAGAATGCAAGTGGAGTTAAAAATGACACTAATGTAAATAAATTATTCTCCATCCTTAGCCGTCACTTGTGCTTACTGTTTATTTTTTTGCACCGTTTTCCAGTAATGACATAGACATGGAAGTTGATCACTTCACCAATGGAGTGACAGAATCGTCCTCCAATGGTTTCCTCAACGGCACCTCCAAACATGCCACAGAACCAGACGACTGTGACACAGACATGGGTTGGTTGAACACAAGATTTTATTGTTTTGGCATAAAATGTACTGTCTTTAAGCTGCTGGGCTGGATAAATGTGTGTTTTGAAAACATAAAATTATTTAGCCTCCATTGTAAAAACATTCTTCTTTTCTGTACGAAACCATTGGCGGCTTTGCAGAGGTGGAGTCTGCTCAATCCAAGAGGCAGCTGTGTGGCGGGAGCCAGGCAGCTATTGAGAGAATGATCCACTTCGGCAGGGAACTCCAGAGCATGAGTGAACACCTCCGCCGTGAGTGTGGCAAGAACTCTGCCAACAAGAAGATGCTCAAGGTAACAAATCTCTCAGCTATATTGTTCTGTTTTGTTAAAATATAACTGTGTTTCCTGCATTTTTCTATTCATGGTCATCAAACTGACCTAACTGCAATCCGACCTGCAGTTTTTGTAAAATTACAGTCACCTAAAAATAAATTACAAGGAAGTTGGAGGATTCAGCAAACATCACATTGGTGATGATCCTGATATGAATAGGTAGCAGAGTGCTGTAATGTGATCATTGTCTCCCATTTGACTCTGCTGCAGGACGCCTTCAGCCTGCTGGCCTACTCAGACCCATGGAACAGCCCAGTTGGCTACCAGCTGGACGCTATTCAGAGAGAGCCTGTCTGCTCTACTCTCAACAGTGCAATATTAGGTGAGTCAACAGTGCCAGCAGTAAATAGGAACACATGGGACTTTAGTGAAATTGACTTGACATTGACAGTGCAGAAGCTGGCTGAATTTGGTTAAATATTTATTAACTTAAGAACTCTGTGTTTATAAGGATAAGCACCTGCACTTCCAGTATATAGTGCTTTTTCTAACCACAAAGACCACTCAAAGCGCTTCACTATTAGCTACACTAACCCTCTATTCTAAGGGCCCACCAGAGACAGATACCCAGGGACAATTTAGAGTCACCAATTAACCTAACATGCATGTCTTTGGATTGTGGGAGGAAACCGGAGTCCCCAGAGTAAACCCACACAGCACAGGGAAAACATGCAAACTCCACACAGAAAGGTTCCCACCCCTGCCAGCCTGGGGATTTGAACCTGGAACTTTCTAGGTTTGAGGCAGCAGTGCTACCCACTGTACAACCGTGATGCCATTATATATTATGGAAACAACCACACTCCATGAGGGAGCAAAAGTCAATGAATTTGTCTTTGAATTTGAGGTTTACTTTCCATTTTGATAAAATATTTATTGTTTTGTGGAGGAACATTACAACTTCACTGAATCTAAACTCAAACACACATATTAGTCCACAAGCTAATGGGCAGTGTTTTAACTAATTTTAGAAAACATATTAATACTGACCACAAATGACTAAAGGTATTGATAGTATTTATTGAAAAATATATGAAATGGCAAAGAAACAGTAACAAAGTATAGCATCATTATAACATTGTAATAAATCAAAATTGAGTGAAAACATGCTGGAATATGGCCAAACATAAAAGTCACTCCACACAAACATTTAGACTTAATGCAGAAGAGGGTCCAGACTCTGTAGTGTATAAAATGAGCATTGGTACCACAATAAACAGCAGTGTTCATTGTTACTGGGCGGCAGCGGCTCAGGAGGTAGAGCAGGTCGTCCAGTAACCAGAGGGTTGGCGGTTCGAATCCCGCTCTCCCCAGCCATCCTGCCGTTTTGTCCCTGGGCAAGACACTTTACCCACCTTGCCTCCAGTGTCCATGACACTGGGCATGAATGTGTATAAATGTTCAGTAGTGGTTGGAAAGGCTGTTGGCACAGATTGGCAGCCATGTTTCCGTCAATCTGCCCCAGGGCAGCTGTGACTATAGCAGCAGCTTACCACTATCAATGTCTGTCAGGAGTGAATGAATAATGGACTCACTGTAAGCACTTTAAGATGTTGCTTGATATGTAAAGTGCCATATAAATCTAATCCATTATTATTATTGTTATTATCCCTATTTCTGTGCCAATACAGTTATCAGCCAGGTGCACTGAGCTGTTGCTGGGTTGGATCCTTATTTCATTCAAAACCACCTTAATTCTTCATGGCATAGATTCAACAAGGTGCTGGAAACTTTCCTCAGAGATATTAGTCTGTATCGATATGCTGCTCACATCACACACTTGCTGCAGATTTGTTGGCTGCACATCCATGATGCTTCATGCATGCATCTCTTCTTTCATGCTGCTGACACCAAATTCTGTCCCTACCATCTGAATGTTGCAGCAAAAATTGAGACTCAGACCAGATGTTTATCCAATCTTCTGTTATCTACTTTTAAACAGCCTGTGGTAGCCTCATTGTCTCATTCTTAGGGAGTGGCACCACGTGAGGTCTTCTGTTGCTCAGGGGTGTTGAATTCATTTTAGCTTGGGGGCCACATACCACCGGATTTAATGTCAAGTGGGCTGAACCTGTAAAATAATAACAAAACAACCTAATGGAAATTCCAAATGTCATTGTTTTGTTTTTTTTAGTACAAAGAAGTATAAGTACATTATGAAATGTTTACATTTATTGAACCATTGATCTTTTACAAAATATGAACAACCTGAATGATGAATCTTCATCAAAGTATGAACAACTTGAATTTTTCTCTTTTCTGCTCTGTTTTGAACTGAAGCTGCTGATGAACAATATCTTAATCACAATAAAAACAAATGCCATTTAAGGAACCAGATATCGTATTGCTTCCATCTACTGTTTAGTCCTGGAACTTGTTTGTATTTTGAACAAGGACCCTGGTTACATGGCCACAATAAACTGATTACTGGCAATAAACTGATAATGCCAATAATCAGTTTTCTCATGTTTACATGCGCTGAATAAACAGATTATTGGAGGGTAAACCACTTGAGTTAATGAGCCCAATTACATGGCCTTTATCAGATTATTCTGTTTACATGGCCACTTGAATACTCAAATAACTGCAGAAATCCAATCATAATCAGTTTATTAGTGTGCATGTAAACATTATCATTGACCATGTTTACATGCACATGAATAAACTGGTTATGATTGGATTTCTGGACGTTCAGTCCAGATGAAGACCTGTAATCAATTTTTGGCAGGTGAAATAACATATTTATAGGTTATAACAGCCCTTTGAGACTATTCGCAAGTTAGAACAGGTTATAATCTTCACAATTCAGCCTTGAAGAACCAAATCAGGTAATTTTTTGGCAGATAAAATGTTTCAGTCCAAATTGGGAGCCTTTTTGGCAGATGAAGCATACATTTTATGGATTCTACATACAATATATAATTATAGGAGGTAAATAATGCACAAACACTAGTATTCACGGGAAAGAAAAGCTTTATTGACTTTTATATCGTTATACACGGATTTTAATTTTAGCACACTTTTTTTAACCTATAAAAAGTTGCTACAGGATAAAATGTCATATCTGATTATTCTAACACAAAACCCATGGGTCTAAAATTATGACTAATCCCTCACCGCATTAAATATTCACAAATATACCTTTGCTCATTGCATGGACAAAAAATTACATCCACTTGCTCAAAAGCAGCCATCGACCTCAGAATCCGAATAGAAATGGCTTTAGCCAAGCGAGGTGTGCTCCCACAGCGAGCCAATCAATTTGTGGTGGCCCATCACTTTTTGGCAAGACACTGGCAGCTTCTCTTGTTTTGATCATCTTCAAAAAATTTTGTGACAAGAAAAACTGGTTCTGACTGTAAAAACATCCGATAAACGGCAAGAATTGTTGCGCAAACTCCAATGAACCGGTGGTGAATGTTCCCTAGCACCCGTCATGCTGTGAGACACGGGGGTAAATGTATTTTTATGCCTCGGTGAAATGGAGAGGCATAGGGTAATCGCTCAGTGTGTCTGTATGTGTGTGGTTAGTTGTGTCTGTCTGCCTGTTTGTTTCAGTTCATTTGGTTAAGATTGTGGAGCTAAAGGTTTGTATCATTGCATCACCATATTTTCTCGACTTTTGATTTGCCAGCGTTTCAAGATAAGGCTTTGTTTTCAAAATAAACACAAATTTAACTCACCATTGCTGTGTAATGGAGCTGTGCAAAAAAGATATTGTAATAACTATGCCAGGCCACGAGAGGTGGCAGTGTGACTTTTTTTATTACAGCCCATGCTCAGAGGTCTGGATTAGCTACTGGGGAGTGTTTTTACAACTTTGGGTTAATGGATGATTATTAGACCAAAACTAAAAACAGATGTAAAGTCATTATATTATCTTGACTGTAGTGGTATATTTTACGTGGTCAAAATGAGGAGACATCACCCGCTTTAATTTATAACATCTTCAACAGCTGACTGATGTCTGTATTGAAATGACGGAACTGCCATTAGCTGCGATGCTAACGTGTGCAGCGATCTTTTATAACAATAATGAGACTTTTTTTTTTGAGTTAGAAGGACATTGCCCAGGTTAACAAGGTCAGGAGTTCCTGGCACCAGAGGGCGAAGGATAGAGCTGTGTGGAGGAATCTGATCCGACCTAAATGAAACAGTCATTGTCACCCCGACAGACTGCTATGATGATGATGATGATGATGATGATGATAAGGACTGATGTTCATCAGATAAAAAGGTCTCAAGTTTGATCCTACTGTTCTCTGATTTTTTTTCTCCGATAGTCTAGTGTCCACAAATCAACTGTTAGCATAGAGGTAACGCGCTAACGTCAGTTCGACTCTTCAACTAAACTCTTAGGCTGAGCAGAAAGTACCTCCTCACTGGCGATTTATGCAAATTAGATCACCAGTGTTTTCTGTTTTGTTTTGTTTTTTAAAAATGTAATAATTAGCTCATTTCAAGATGAAAATCTGCGTAAAATATACAACAAATGTTAAAAAAACTGAAGAAGAGGGACTTCCGGGAAGATGGCGGAGAGACATAATGCTTAAACAGAGAGCTCTCCCTAGTCGGATTAAAAATCATTGGTAAATGGCCAACTCGACATAAATGGATCAATAAACCAAGGGATGAAAACACGAAGAAGCCGGGCACACGGACAAAAACAGGGTAAAATTAAAGAATCCCTCTTCAACAACGCAGGAGAAATCGCTGAACACGAGGCCCAAAAAAACGAGGTGACTACAGCAGAGAAAATGGAGGACGCCAAACTCGATACCATGAACACTGGCATCGCCAATATAGGTAAAGAGTTAAAAGACTTCAAGCGACAACTCCAACAGGATTTAGCGGCTCTTAAGGAAGAGCTGAAAAAAGAGATGATGGAGGAAATTATGGGTCTCCGAAGAGAAATGGAGTGCAAGCTAGCTGAAAACATGGAGGAACTGCGCACCCAACGGGCAGGTATGACAGAAGCACAGGCTCGAATATTGGAGTTGGAAGACTGGAAGACCGAGGCAAGCGAGCGGCTGCAGACCCTGATGGCGCAAACACAGAGGATGCAGGAAAAAATAACCGACCTGGAGAGCAGGTCCAGATGGAGCAATATACGCATCTTCGGGATTCCGGAGGGCATTGAAGGCAACTCGATGACGAAATTCATGGATCATTTCTTAAAAAAATAGCTTGAGCTGCCTGGTGAAGCGGACCAGCAGATCCAACGAGCGCACAGAGCCTCGGCACAGAACCCGAATCCAAACTTTACACCCAGGTCAGTTGTGGTAAACTTTCTGAAATACGACATAAAGGAAAGAATCCTGACACAAGCGTGGAAAAAAAAAAGATACGAATCGGCGACAAACAGATATTCTTTGACCATGACTACCCGACAGAAATTGTGCAGCAGCGAAAGAAATATGCCAACATTAAAAAAACGCTGAAAGAGAAAAAAATTAGATTCCAAACGCCGCTAACGAAGATGAGGATTCATTGGGAGGACGGCGTGAAGACATACAACACAGCCAGAGAGGCAGCGCGGGACATGACGGAGCGAGGCTTTGTGGTGAGCGTACCGGAGGAAGCGGCTGGAGCAGCGGCGGCACTGAACGCATCACGACAGCCGGAGTGGAGGCGAGTGAACGGCAGAAGGAGGGAGGCGGACGTGGCACACCGGGCCCAGGAAAAACTGCAAGGCTTTCAACGGAAAGCCTAGATTATAACAAAGAATAAGAAGGACACAGAAGAAATGAAGGCCAAGAAGACAAGGTAAAAGAGAAACAAATGGACTTCCGGTCTGGACGCCATGGCGACTGCAGCTTAACACTGAAGCTCTCAGACTCAATCCAGGATAACACCTTGAAAATCAAACTTAACGGATTTTTGGAGGAGTGAAAATCAAAAGACAAAATCATCATGTCTAAAGGAAAACAGAAGAAACTGAAATTCTCCAGGCTAGGACACGTATCGGCCGGAGAATCTGAACTGGAAGATCCCCGTTCAGAAGACGAGGAGCTGGTGATAGCTAACAAAAGGGTTAGCCTGAAATCACTATTTGAGGAACTACGACGATTTCGCCGAGATGTTACGGCCGAATTTCGGGAATTCAGAGAAGAATTGAAAAGGACAAACAGCAGAGTGGACCAGGCCGAGAACCGAATCTTGGAAACAGAGGATCGAATAAAAGTGCTCGAAGATTCTGTGCTAGACCTACGCAAAAGACAAGCAGCTATAGAGGCTAAGCTAACCGACCAAGAAGGAAAACAAAGAAGAGACAACATAAGAATTCATGGTCTGATAGAAGGAACCGAAAATGGTTTTAACTCAATGGCAGAATGCGTGGAATCCTTACTAAGAGAGAAATTGGATATTCCACAAACCACCGACTTGAAGATAGAAAAGGCACATCGTTCATTAGCCGCTAGGCCGGCGGCGGAAGCGCCCCCACGTTCGGTGTTGGTAAGATTTTCCAATTTCAAAATAAAACAAGAGGTTGTAAGACTGGCCTGGCAGAAAAAAGGATTTATGCACCAGGAGAGAAAAGTCTACGTGGAACACGATTACGCCCCGGAGGTCCTTAAAAAGCGCAGGGAATACAATGACGCGAAAAAGGTGTTAAGAGAGAAGAAATTGCGCTTTCAGACACCATTTCCTGCGAAGTTAAGGGTCTTCTACGGCGATGAAACGTGTCTCTATAATTCGGCGGAAGAAGCAACAGCTGACATGGCGAAAAGAGGCCTCCCGGTAACGGTATTTAAACCCGCAGCAGACCCGAGTGAGAAGATCAAAGCGCAAACATGGACAACACAAAGACCTTCAAAATCCACGGACCAGCAGCGGGAAACCCAGCACCAGAGCGTCGCGGATAAACTATCCGTTTTCAGGTTGGAATAGCGACCTTTTTTTTTTTTTTTTTTTTTTTTCCTTTCTCTTGAATCAATCCGCACATCCAACCCCCCTCATACAAGGTAACAAACATTAAAGGAGATGCATATTCAGCATGTGGTAAAACATTTCATGGAACAATCATATTATTTGAAACAAATAAGTCTTTGTAATAAAAAAAAAAAAAACTTGTTAAAATAGAAATGTGACAATAATCCACATGTTCTGCTCATACTAACAAATACTGTTTTTGCGTGAATGTTTGATGTGATGGGGGTGGGAGGGTGCACACAATTTCACAGGGTTTAGGCATAAAAGGAAAAAAAAAAAAAAAATCATTACAAGTTTGGATTGGGTTCTGAAACTCACGTTAAAAGCATGGGACTACTTTCAGTGGTACGAGAGGGCCCTCAACACGTAACAGAGTTTGAGGAATTTCCCTCAGAGCCTTCACTCCATCAAGGCTCTTACAGGGTCTTTAAAAAGACCTCAGCTCAGGAAGTTCTTTTGACAGTTTTTTGTTTTAAAGTTTTTTACACTATGTTCTTAATGTTTTTCTTGTTTTTAATGTTCTTTCAGTTTCTGAGTAGCACAAAAGAGGGCCACCACACAGTTATACTAAACAAAACAACACAATGGAGAAACAGGGTGTAACCAAAATAATTTCATATAATGTAAAAGGGATCCTGAATCCAGTTAAAAGATCCAAGATTCTAGGCAAAATGAAAAAAGACAAAGCAGGAATAATACTTTTACAAGAAACCCACCTAACAGACGTGGAACACAATAAACTCAGTAGACAAGGGTTTAAAATGATCTCTTCATCTTCATATAAATCAGGGAGGAGGAGGGGAGTAGCGACATTGATATCAACCAAAATTACATTTGAAAAAAAATCAGAACACAAAGATAAAGAAGGGAGATACAGTTTGGTAACTGGGCGGCTAGAGGGAGAAGATATCACCCTGCTGAATGTGTATGCTCCCCCAGGGGCTAACTGGAAATTTTATAAAAATGTATTCGACCTAATGATAACTAAAGCTCAAGGTTTAGTGATATGTGGTGGGGACTTCAATCTTAGACTGAATCCATACTGGGATGCTTCTGGTAATTCCCCACATCAAAATAACACCCAAAACAGGAAGACTCGGATGCTACTAAAAGAAATGGGAATCTGTGATGTGTGGAGGGAACTCAACCCCAGTGTAAAAGACTATACATTTTACTCAACTCCACATTCATCTTACTCAAGGATTGACTATTTTTTTATGTTTAATAGAGACATTGGTAGAGTAAAAACATGTAAAATAGGACTGATGGATCTCTCCGACCACAGTCCGATCTACATGGACTTAAATATCCAAAAATACACAAATAATACATTTTCTTGGAGGTTAAATTCAAATGTCCTGAAAGGACCATTGAAAGATGAATTGGAGTCAGATATTCTCAGATATTTGGAAGATAACGATAATGGAGAAGTATCCCCTTTAATACTGTGGGATGCATGTAAAGCTGTAATAAGAGGAAAGATTATTGCAAAACTGGCAACCCAAAAGAAACTAAGACAAGAAAAACTATCCACATTAGAGTCAGAACTTAGGAACCTAGAAAAAGAACACAAAGGCAACACTCATTCTACTGACTCGCTCAAGATTAAGGAAATTAAAAACCAAATAAATGAGATCTACACAATAGAAATCCAGAAGAAACTTACATTTCTGAAACAAAAATACTATGAAGCAGGCAGTAAATCGGCAAAATTGCTAGCCTATAAATTGAGGAAACATCAAACAGAAAGAGCAATCTACAAAATCAGAGACCCAGTATCAAAGGAAATAAAATTCAGAATTCAGGATATTCTTAAAAACTTCGAGAATTACTATAAGAACTTATACTCCCACAAAAAACATAAAAACGCATCCGAGGCATTCCTAAACACATTAAACCTTCCCCAACTTACGGAGTCACAAAATAAAACACTACTGTCAGAAATACATCCTAAAGAATTGGAAAAAGCAATTACGAAACTTAAAGCTAACAAATCCCCAGGAGCTGATGGCTATACAGCAGAGTGGTACAAAACCTTTAAACAGCAACTATCTCCTCTCCTCCTGAAAACATTTAATTATGTCCTCCACACAGGGGAAATCCCCCCCTCCTGGAGAGAAGGGGTCATTGCAGTTATACCTAAACCTGAAAAGGATAAACTAGAGTGCTCCAACTACAGACCAATCAGTGTACTAAATCAGGACTATAAGCTTTTTACCATTATCCTTGCCAAAAGGTTAGAGAATATACTGACAGACCTAATTCATTTAGACCAAACAGGTTTTATAAGACAAAGACAGACACAAGACAACATTCGACGCACTTTACACATAATTCATCATATAAAAAAATATAACTTAAATGCAGTCATATTAGGATTAGATGCTGAAAAAGCATTCGATTCGGTTGACTGGTCTTTTCTATACAGAATCTTATCCAGTTTCAATTTTCATAACAACTTCATTAGAACTATACAGGCATTATATAAAAAACCAACAGCTAAAATAAGGATTAACGGTAATTTATCATCATCTTTTGAACTGGAAAGAGGATGTCGTCAGGGCTGCCCCCTGTCTCCACTGCTCTTTGCAATCTTCATAGAACCTCTGAGCCAATGGATAAGACAAAACCAAAAAATTCAAGGTATTACACTTGGTCAGAAGGAACATAAAATAGCACTCTTTGCTGATGACATTTTAATATACCTAGGGCAGCCGGACACTTCTTTACCAGAACTAACCTCAGTTTTTTCAGAGTATGGAGATTTATCGGGGTACAAATTAAATATGCATAAAACCCAAGTTTTAACATTCAACTATGACCCAAATCATTATTCACTAAGCAAACTCAAAACTAACTGGGAGTCGGAATCTATGAAATATCTGGGGGTCAATATCCCGAAACAACTCAACAAAATTATATCACTAAACTATGATCCACTGGTGACAAAAATAAAATCTGACCTAGCAAGATGGAATATGATACCATTCTTGGGTACTGCACAAAGAATTGAAGCAGTCAAAATGAATATACTTCCACGTCTTCTATACCTTTTCCAAACAATACCGGTAGAACCTCCCAAAAAAACATGGCAGGAGCTGGACAGAAGGATCTCAAGATTCATATGGCAGGGCAAGAGACCTAGAATCAGATATAGAACCCTACAGCTAAACAAAGACAAAGGTGGGCTCGCGCTGCCAAATATCAGGGACTACTTTAAAGCCGCACAAATTAAAACTTTAGTAGAGATATGTAACCCAGTCTACTCTGCACAATGGAAGGAGATCGAATGCCAAATAACAAGTGACATCCCCCTACAGGCGATAATAGGGAACAATGTCTTACCTAAGCTTTTGAATAACACTAACCCGTGGATAGAGACCCCGCTAAAAATTTGGTTTAAGATAGTCAGAGAGAATCAAACTAAAGAGCCCTATCGACTTCTGCAATGGATCGCCTATGATCAGGACTTTACTCCTAATAAAACAGACACCAGATTTAAAAAGTGGAAGGAGAAGGGGCTGATAAAATATTACGATTTTTTTAAAGGGCAAATCTTAAGAAGTTTTGAAGATTTGAAAAAACAAGGCCTAATAAATCAAGACCTTTACAGGTTCTTCCAGCTTAGACACCACATAAACAATATACTTAAAAAGGAGGTTTTGGAAAGGGCCCAGTCAGGTGTTCTGAAGGTCTTCTTAATGGCATATAAAGGGATCCCAGGGATCAGATACATTTCTAAAATATACCAAGGTCTTCAAGACTTAAAAGGAGACAACACATCTTATATAAAAGAGAGATGGGAAAAAGAGGGGAATTTCACTTTACAACTGGAAATATGGGAAAAGCTAAATAAACAGCAATGGAAAAGTACCTCATCCCTGCAGTGGAGAGAATTTGGATGGAAAAACTTGGCAAGATTTTTCAGAACACCTGCACAAATCAAATTTACCCATAAGGGATTGAACTGTTGGCGCTTGTGTGGTGAAAAGACTGCAAATCATTTTCATGTGTTTTGGTCATGCCCAGTTATCCACCAATATTGGACCAATGTACAGACAATATTGGGGAAAATATTCAAAATTACAGTTCCCTTTTCTTTTGTAACTTTGTATTTGGGTTTACTACCGGACTCACTGGAAAGACGAGGAGAAAAATACTTATTCAATGTTTTAATATTGGCAAGCAAAAAAGCTCTAACTAAAAAATGGATGTTGAAGGACTGTCCTACACCTGAAGATTGGACTAACGTGATCCAAGACATTTACTCGATGGAAAAGTTGACATTCGCACTGAGACAGGACATGGATGGGTTCATGAACTTTTGGCAACCCTGGACCGCATATGTGTCTTCCATTAGATCTAATCTTTGACAAATACCATTTCAATAATGGTTCTGCTCTTTGTTCCAATGCTACTCAGATGCTCTTTTATCTTTATTTACTTACTTTTTCTTTTTGTTTGTTTTTTACTGGTTTGTTTGGTTTTTTTTTTGTTTTTTGTTTTGTTTTTTTTTTCTCTTTAATTTCACTTTTTCTTTCACTTTAAAAAAAAAAAAAAAAATAAGGGGTGTTGTAAGAATTAATCTTCCAATGTTGTCAGATATCAGAAAATAAGGGAACATGTGATGAAAATGTAAACACTGCATTGCTGTAACGACCTGTATACCCTTTACAAAAACTTAAATAAAAAAAAAAAAAAAGAGAAACAAATGGCTAGGAGAGGTTTAAGTGATTTTTGTTGGACATTTCTAGACTAATGACTATTACTTGGATAGTAACTACAGGTCTAGGGAGGGCCCTTCACTCTGTGAGGTCATTCCCTCCACCCACCAACAGGGACCAGTGGGCAGAAGAAAGGCCCAAAGTACGGAGGTCGAGATTCGTTGATGTGTTTTTGTATAAATATGTGTTAGTTTTGTTGTTAAAGGGGTTAGGAGCACAAATTAAAAAAATGGAAAAACATGAATATGGGTAAACATCTTAAGATAATGACATTAAACGTGAATGGTCTGAACTCACCTGTTAAAAGGGAAAGAATAATAAGAAAATTCAAGAAGGAAAAAGCCGAAATTATATTTATGCAAGAGACACATTTGAGCAAGACAGAACATGTGAAACTAAAGAGATTTGGCTATAAGAACTCCTACTACAGTTCATTTAAGGGAGGAACTAAAAGGGGGGTTATGATACTAATTTCAAATAAAATACAATTTGAATATGAACAAGAAATCCAGGATAAAGAAGGCAGGTATGTAATAATAAAGGGAAGAATAGATGGTATGCAGATCACATTAGTGAACATCTATGCCCCACCAGAAAGTGACAAGGTTTTTTTCAACATCTGTTTGATCTCATAGCAACACACAGTGAAGGAGTCCTAATTTGTGGAGGAGACTTAAATGCTGTCATGGATCATGAAGTTGACACAACAAGTGTTAAGAAGACAAAAAAACATGTAACAAAGTTCATAAGAACCTCACTGGCAGAAATGGGTATGGTAGACATATGGAGGGACCTGCACCCACTCGAAAAAGACTATACACATTATTCAGCAGTCCATAAAGTACACTCTAGAATAGATTACTTCCTTATGAATGAAGGTGACAGACATAGGGTGAGAAATTGTCGGATTGGAGGGGCAGAAATATCAGATCATAATCCTATATACATGGAAATATATTTAAACAATAGAAAACGACAAACAACATGGAAACTTAATGTAGGACTGTTAAATGATGAGAAAATGAAAGAAAGAATAAAAGTAAACATAAAAGAGTATATCGAAGAGAATGACAATGAAGAAGTGGACCCAACAATACTATGGGATGCACTAAAAGCCGTGTTAAGAGGTAAATTAATTGTTGAAACAGGAAAAGCAAAAAAGTCTAAACTGGAAACATATGAACAAAGATGTGAGAGACTGAGGGAATTAGAACGTAAACATCAAAGCACAAATGACCCAAAAATATACCAAGAAATTAAAGAAGAAAAAATAAAGATAAAAGAAATACAAATGGATGAAATTGAAAGGAAAAATAGATATTTAAAGCAAAAATATTATGAAATGGGGCCAAAAGCCACAAAACTGCTGGCAAAACGGTTAAGAAAACAACAAACAGTGAATAATGTATATAAGATTAAGGACCTCATCACAAATAAAACCACAGTTAACCCAGAAAACATCGAAGAAATATTCCATAATTTCTATCAAGAACTATACTCGCAACCTGAAGAAACAAATGCTAAGGATATTAAAAAATTTCTATGCACATTGGACTTGCCATCAATAGGAAATCAACAAAATGAAAAGCTAACAGCAGAAATAACAACACAAGAGACTAAAGATGTGATTAAGTCACTTAAAAATGGTAAATCACCAGGTAGTGATGGATACCCATCTGAGTTTTATAAACTGTTTATAGAAGAACTCATGCCACAACTCCTAAAGTCATTTAATTGGACGTTAAACAACAACAAAATACCTCCATCATGGAACAAAGCCATTATTTCAGTTATTTTAAAGCCAGGGAAAGATAGGGAACAATGCGGAAACTATAGGCCAATCTCTTTATTAAATGTGGATTATAAAATATATACAACAATTAAATGTAAACGAATAAAGACATTCTTGACGGAATTGATAGAAGATGATCAAACTGGTTTCATAGAGGGACGCCAAACACATGACAATATCAGGAGAACAATACATATAATTAATCAAATACATAAAGAAAAGAAAAGCGCAGTAATAATGAGTTTAGACGCAGAAAAAGCATTTGATAGGGTTAATTGGAATTTCCTATATAGTGTGCTGGAATGCTTTGGATTTAACGAAAAATCAGTACAATGCATAAGGACGCTATATCAAGAACCTGTGGCAAGAATCAAGATAAACGGTAGCTTAACAGACAAAGTAAATATACAAAGATCAACTAGGCAGGGATGGTGCTCATCGCCCACCTTGTTTGCTCTGTTCATAGAGCCACTGGCTCAAGCGATGCGACAAAATAAGAAATTAAAAGGTGTAACAATAAAGGGAGCGGAACACAAGATTGGGCTATTTGCAGACGATATTATAGTTTACCTTGAACAACCAGATGAATCAATAATGGAAATGATGAACTTGATAGAAAATTTTGGAAAATTATCAGGATACAAGATAAACATAACAAAAACACAAATACTGACATTCCACTATAACCCTCTATACCAGGTAACTGATAAGATCAAACTAAACTGGAAACAAAAAGAAATAAAATACCTTGGAGTGAACATACCTAAAGATCTAAGCAAAATCTATAAAGCAAACTATGATAGGTTGGAACAAGAAATAAAAAAAGATATTGATAGTCAATCTTAAATATGGATCTGAATTCAAAAATTGAGACAGTCAAAATCAGCATACAACCTAGACTGCTTTACCTCTTCCAGGCTCTACCAACAGAGATTCCTGGTGCCCAGTTCTCAAAGTGGGACAGGATGATATCGAGATTTGTTTGGGGAGGTAAAAAGCCAAGAGTGAAATATAAAACTCTCCAGTTTCCAAAAGAGAAAGGAGGCATGGGTCTACCGAGTCTAAAGGAATATTACTACTCAGCACAAATAAGATATATCATATGTTGGTGCGACGGAGGATATGAGGCAAAATGGAAAGAAATGGAAAAGGAAATTGAGGGACTCCCAGTGCAAAGCATAATAGGAGATAAGGATGCATATAAGCAAATCAGACAAATAGACCCAATCACTAAATTTACTTTGGAACTGTGGTATAAAATAGTACAAAAGTATAATATAAAGGAAGACATAAAACTATTGAAATGGGTAGCATTTGACAGTCAGTTTGAACCGGCAAAGCAAGATAGGGGATACAAAAATCTGGTGAACAAGGGAATCACAGCATGGGGCAATATCGGAAAAAAAGATCTCGGGAGCTTTGTAAACATCAGAAGAAAATTTAAACTAGAAAAATCGGAATTCTTCAGATATCTGCAGATGACAGACTATTATATGAGGAAAACTAGGCATAACCTCCACACAGATGTGAGCGAGATTATACAATTCATTTTAAGCTCATATGCAGGAAATAAAATAAGAATTATTTCAAAGCTATATGAGAAACTTATGGCAAACAAACATTCAAGTAACTATATAAAGGAGAAATGGGGAAAAAGAGCTAAATTTAAACCTAACAGAAGAAAACTGGCAAGAAATATGGAAAACACAACACACATCAACAAATTCAAGGACATAGAGGGAATTTGGATGGAAAAACCTGATTTGCTATTTCATTACACCACAGATTCAAAGAAAATATACAAATACCCAATCTATATGCTGGAGGGGCTGTGGGGCTCAAAATGCAGACCACTCACATATGTTTTGGAAATGCTGCAAAATCTCATTCTGGAAATCTATACATGTGACAATACAGAGGATATTAGGATAGAATATACCAATGAACTGTAACCTGATGTACTTATGTGATCTTAAAAGAGACGATGTAATACAGGCTGAGGACAGATATCTAGTTAAAATCTTGTTGATTGCATGTAAAAAAACAATCACAAGAAAATGGCGATCAGAAGTTCTTCCTGACCAAGAGCAATGGACTGACATTGTTGAGGACATACACTACCGTTCAAAAATTTGGGGTCACCCAGACAATTATTTTGTGTTTTCCATGAAAAGTCACACTTATTTACCACCATGAGTTGTAAAATGAATAGAAAATATAGTCAAGACATTGACAAGGTTAGAAATAATGATTTGTATTTGAAATAATAATTTTTTCCTTCAAACTTTGCTTTTGTCAAAGAATCCTCCATTTGCAGCAATTACAGCATTGCAGACCTAACATGATTACACAAGGGTTTTCTAATCATCCATTAGCCTTCTGAAGCAATGAGCAAACACATTGTACCATTAGAACACTGGAGTGATAGTTGCTGGAAATGGGCCTCTATACACCTATGTAGATATTGCACCAAAAACCAGACATTTGCAGCTAGAATAGTCATTTACCACATTAGCAATGTATAGAGTGTATTTCTGATTAGTTGAAAGTTATCTTCATTGAAAAAAAGTGTTTTCTTTCAAAAATAAGGAAATTTCTAAGTGACCCCAAACTTTTGAATGGTAGTGTACGTATGATGGAAAAACTAACATATCGACAAAGAATGCAAGAAGGACAATATGAAAAAAAATGGCGGAAATGGACACACTACAAAGTGCAACAACGAGACAGAAATTGAAATAACCAAAGACACTGGAAAAACCAGAAGAATTAAGAGATGGAAACTAAAAACTTGATGCTCCAACATTTGTCCCCCCCCCCCTTTTTTTTTTCTTTCTTACTCTAGCTCCTTTTTTTTTAAATATAGACTGTGATCTGAATGTAATATGTATGATGAAAAATGAATAAAAATCCAAGTTACAAAAAAAAAAAACTGAAGAAGAGAGTGACAGAAAATAATTCCATCCATCTTCTTCCGCTTAATCCTTTTCGGGTTGGGAGGACGGGGGGGCTGGAGCCTATCCCAGCATCTTTGGCCGAGAGGCAGGGTACACCCTGGACAGATCACCAGTCCATCGCAGGGCCAACACAGAGAGACAGACAACCATTCACTCTCACAGTCATACCTAAGGACAATTTAGAATCCCCAGTTTTGACGCCAATTAATCCAACTTGCATGTTTTTGGCATGTGGGAGGAAACCGGAGAAATCCTGGAGTAAATCCACGCAGACACGGGGAGAACATGCAAACTCCACACAGATCACTGTTGGTCGGGGGCTGGGATCAAACCCAGGATCCCCCGGCCAAGGGTGAGTTGCTGTGCTGCCGCAGTGCTAACCACTCCGCCACCGTACTGCCATAATAATAATAATAATTGCCACAGAAAATAATAATTAAAACCCATTATATTTATCTTACAGGAGAAAAAATGTCTATTACTATTTGAATGACCACAGTTTGTTTAGCTTCAGTTATCAATTTAAAGATAATAGACTCCAATAGATTTGGGAAAAAGGACTTCCCATAAGGTCTTATTAGGTATTTCTAGCACAACACTCATCCTCAGGCTGTGTGCTCCTTCCCACTGTTGCCTAGTGCTTGTTCATTGTCTGCATTACTTACGATTTGTGCCTTATTTATCTGTCACGGGGGGTGTCAGACTCATTCCATGGAGGGCCAAGACCCTGCATGTTTCACTTCCATCCAGTGTCTTCAGCAGGTGTTTTCACTGATCAGTAATCAGTGGGAAGTCTTGGCCCTCCATGGTATGAGTTTGACACCCATGATCTAGCGCCTTGAGATGACTTTTGTGGTGATTAGGCGCTATACAACTAAAACTGAATTGAATGCTCACGCCCCACCTTTTGAGTTGCTTTATTATTTTGGACTTAACGTTATTGTGATTTTTTTTTTTCTGGTCTACTTTCAAGTTTGTTTAATGTATTCTTTTGTTAGTTTATTACACCTCAGTGTGCAAGAGGCATATGGTGGTGACTCACTCTGTGTATCTGTCTGTCTGCACCGAGGCATCAGCACCTGTGGTGCTTTCATTAAAGAACAGTTATTAAATACAATAAATACCGTAACATTTCAGTGTGTGCTGGATCCGGAATCCATAAAAAAAAAGACTTGTTGCATATTTTTAGCGATCTGTTATGGTGGAGAATGGATAACAGACTGCAGTGGAGTCAGTAGAAATCGGGGGTCACCTTTGTGTCTGCTACTCTTGTACGACCCCAAATGGACAAATTGGGAATAGTAGTTGCGTTACTGAAAAATTGCTGCTCATGTATTCTATTACTTAATTTTCAGTTTGCAAATTCATCCCGTTGGCCAGTTTGGACTTGGGCGGGCCGGTTTTGGTCTGCGGGCTGTAACTTTGACACCTCTGTTGTAGCCCATCCCGTTCAAGGGTCAGTGGCTTTCACCTTCAGAGATGCTCTTCTGTATACCTTGGTTGTAATGTGTGGTTATTAAAGTTACTGTTTCCTGTCTGACAGTTTAGGCCAGTCTGGCCCTTCTCCTCTGACCTGTGGCATCAGTGAGGCTTTTGGGCCCAGAAAACTGCTACTCACGGGATATTTTCTTTTTTCAGACAGTTGTCTGTAAACCAGCGATTACCAACTAAAACTGCAAGAGGGTCCGATAGGTCAGTCCTCCTCCACGGCTGAGATCCAAATTAGGGGTGGGGATGTCTTGGCACCACGGTTTGATTACGAATCAGGGTCTCTGATTTGATTCTGAAACGATTCTCAGTGTATTTTTTTATTTTTTCTGGATTTTTTTTTTCCCTCCTATGTGACAACTTGGTACTTTTAAAGCAAAGTGTTTGCAATAACCCATGAATTTACTTCAAGCATCTTTTAATAAAACAAATGAAAGAGAAATGCGTCGAATCACATGGACAAATTTATCTGACAGTGTGCTCTAAGAACTGTCATCCTTTCATGGACATTCTTTAAGAAGACCACAGCTGTCTCCAGGCAGGCCATTATTAATTATTTTACACATTATTTTATTAAGCTGATATTTTAGCTGCTTTTATCTCTGTATTAATTTTTTAACGAAAAATAAATTCTTTGCTCAATTTCAAACAAAACATGTAATAACTTAATCGTAATACAGGACAACACTAAATGGGTTTGTTGACTTCAAATATATAGCTCTAAAATGTGAAAATCTTAATGTAAAGTTTTACAGAACACAAACTAAATGACATGCATTTTAAAAAGATTAATATCTAAAAAAAAATATCAAAAAAAGTCCACCTCTATACTACGGTATATTTTCAGTATTAAATCTTTCAAACTGTAAACCTAAAAAAAGGGACAGAAAATATAATTCTACACTAGAGAATTCCTCTGAGGTTTTTTTTTCCCCCCAACGTTTTTATCTTTTTAACCTCATCTGTGTCTGTTTGGGTAACACTCTGTTACAGGGAGAGAGGAGGGGGGGTGTATGTGTGTGTGTGTGCCTTTTCATGTTCAGTAACACAGAGCAAATTATTGTTTTTACATGAAATCAGGGGGTCACGGAAATTGCCTCCATAACCAGCATCATGCAGCCCAACAGGGACGGGGTCAGGGGGAGATACGGAGGAGGCGAGGGGACCTTTGGTCAACAGACCCCAAGGTGGTCACATACCATCAGAGGCAGCCAGAGTGGCGGTGGATGCACAATTTCCCAACAGCGCTTCATTCCGCGGGTACACACCGGGAAGGAAGCGTGGCTGTTCACCCTATGTGACGCCTGCAGCAAACAGTGATTTTTGCCTCCTGCTGCATCCCCCCGCTCAAGGTGTCACGCCATAAAATGTCCAGGCGGCTGCTGATGCAGCATTGCAGTTCTGCTTTTTTGGTTACGTTAAAACAGCATCACCCCAAATTATATTAAAGAACTTTGGGGTTCGGACGGAGGATTCTTGGGGTCCGGATCTGGCCCAGAGTCCGCCAGTTGGTGACCCTTGCTTTAAACCCTAGAGATGGTTGTGCATGAACATCCCAGAAGATCAGAAGTTTGTGAAATACTCAAACCAGCCCATGTGGCACCAGCACCCATGCCACGTTCAAAGTCACTTAAATCACTTTTCTTCCCCATTCTGATGTCTACATACCTAAATGCAGTTTCTTCCATGTGACTGGCTGATTAGATATTTGCATTAACAGACATTTAAACAGGTACACCTATTATTGTGGCCAGTGAGTGTATTATACTTGTCCATTTGGGTATCTGAACTGTTTTAATCTGTTTAACTACACAGTGGTGTGAAAAAGTGTTTGCCCCCTTCCTAATTTCTCATTTTTTTGTGCGTTTCACACTTAAATGTTTCAGATCATCAAATAAATTCAGATATTAGACAAAAGTAACACAAATAAACACAAAGTGCAGTTTTTAAATGAAGGTGTTTATTATTAAGGGTAAAAAAAAAAATCCAAACCTACATGGCCCTGTATGAAAAACTGATTGCCCCCCTCTGTTAAAACATAAATTAACTGTGGTTTATCACATCTTTGGAAAGCCGAGCTCAATTTCTCTAGCCACACCCAGGCCTGATTACTGCCACACCTGTTCTCAATCAAGAAATCACTTAAACGGGACTTGCCTGACAAAGTGAAGTAGACCAAAATATCCTCAAAAGCTAAACATCATGCTGTGATCCAAAGAAATTCAGGAACAAATGAGAAACAATGTAATTGAGATCTGTCAGTCTGGAAAAGATTATAAAGCCATTTCTAAAGCTTTGGGACTCCAGCAAACCACAGTGAGAGCCATTATCCACAAATGGCGAAAACATGGAACAGGGGTGAACCTTCCCAGGAGTGGCCGGCCGACCGAAATTACCCCAAGAGCACCGCAACGACTCATCCAAGAGGTCACAAAAGACCCCACAACAGCATCCAAAGAACTGCAGGCCTCACTTGCCTCAGTTAAGGTCAGTGTTCATGACTCCACCATAAAGAGACTGGGCAAAAATGGCCTGCATGGCAGAGTTCCAAGACAAAAACCACTGCTGAGCAAAAAGAACATAAAGGCTTATTTCAGATTTGCCAGAAAACATCTTGGTGATCCCCAAGACTTTGGGGAAAATAATCTGTGGACTGACGAAACAGATGTTGAACTTTTTGGAAGGTGTGTAAAAGTAACACAGCATTTCAGAAAAGGGACACTATACCAACACTATACCACTATACCAACAGTAAAATATGGCGGTGGTAGTGTGATGGTCTGGGGCTGTTTTTCTGCTTCGGGACCTGGAAGACTTGCTGTGGTAAATGGAACCATGAATTGTACTGTCTACCACAAAATTCTGAAGGAGAATGTCCAGCCATCTGTTCGTGATCTGAAGCAGAGGTGCACTTGGGTTCTACAGCAGGACAATGATCCAAAACACGCCAGCAAGTCCACCTCTGAATGGCTTAAGAAAAACAAAATGAAGACTTTGGAGTGGCCTAGTTAAAGTCCTGACCTGAATCCGATTGAGATGCTGTGGCATGGCCTTAAAAAGGAGGTTCATGCCCGAAAACCCTTCAATGTGGCTGAATTACAACAATTCTGCAAAGATGAGCGGACCAAAATTCCTCCACAGTGCTCTAAAAGACTCATTGCCAGTTATTGCAAATGCTTGATTGCAGTTGTTGCTGCTAAGGGTGGCCCAACCAGTTATTAGGTTTAGGGAACAATCACGTTTTCACACAGGGCCATGTACAGTTAGGCCCAAAAATATTTGGACAGTGACACAAATTTTGTTATTTTAGCTGTTTACGAAAACATATTCAGGATACAATTATATAATCACTGTGGGCTTAAAGTGTAGACTCTCAGCTGTAATTTGAGAGTATTCACATCCAAATTGGAGCAAGGGTTTAGGAATTACAGCTCTTTAATACGTAGCCGCCTCTTTTTCAAGGGACCAAAAGTAACTGGACAATTGACTCAGAAGGCTGCAAAAAAAAATAAATAAAAAATAACAAGGCTGCATGGGCTCTTCCCTTGTTAACCTGTCATCAGTTAAGCAGTTAAAAGGTCTGGAGTTGATTCCAGGTGTGGCGTTTGCATTTGGAAGCTGTTGCTGTGAACACACAACATGCGGTCAAAGGAGCTCTCAATGGAGGTGAAACAGACCATCCTGAGGCTGAAAAAAAAGAAGAAATCCATCAGAGAGGTAGCAGAAATGTTAGGAGTGGCCAAATCAACAGTTTGGTACATTCTGAGGAAAAAAAAGAGTGCACTGGTGAGCTTGGGAACTCAAAAAGGCCTGGACGTCCACGGAAGACAACAGTGGTGGATGATCGCAGAATCCTTTCCATGGTGAAGAACAACCCCTTCACAACATCCACTCAAGTGAAGAACACTCTCCAGGAAGTAGGTGTATCAGTATCTAAGTCTACCATAAAGAGAAGACTTCATGAGAGTAAATACAAAGGATTCACCACAAGGTGCAAACCATGAATCAGCCTCAAAAATACAAAGGCCAGAATTGACTTTGCCAAAAAACACCTAAAGAAGCCAGCCCAGTTCTGGAACAGCATTCTTTGAACAGATGAGACTAAGATCAACCTGTACCAGAATGATGGGAAGAAGAAAGTTTGGAGAAAAATTGGAACAGCTCATGATCCAAAGCACTACATCTTCTGTAAAACATGGTGGAGGCAGTGTGATGGCATGGGCATGCATGGCTTCCAGTGGCACTGGGTCACTTGTGTTTATTGATGATATGACGAAAGACAGAAGCAGCCGGATGAATTCTGAAGCGTATAGGGATATACTTTCTGCTCAGATTCAGCCAAATGCAGCTAAGTTGATTGGACGGCGCTTCACCAATGATCCAAAACATACTGCAGAAGCAACCCAGGAGTTTTTTAAAGCAACGAAATGGAATATTCTGCAATGGCCAAGTCAATCACCAGATCTCAACCCAATCGAGCATGCATTTCACTTGCTCAAGACAAAACTTAAGGCAGAAAGACCCACAAACAAGCAACAACTGAAGACGGCTGCAGTAAAGGCCTGGCAAAGCATCACAAAGGAGGAATCCCAGCGTTTGGTGATGTCCATGGGTTCCAGACTTCAGGCAGTCATTGCCTGCAAAGGATTCTCCACAAAATATTGAAAAGTAACATTTTACTTAGGGTTATGTTTATTTGTCCAATTACTTTTGAGCCCCTGAACTGAGGAGCGTTTGTATAAAAATAGCTACAATTCCTACATGTTTAATCATATATTTTTGTTCAACCCCTTGAATTAAACCTTAAAGTCTGCACTTCAATTCCGTTGTAGTTATTTCATTTCAAATCCAATGTGGTGGCATGCAGAGCCCAAATCATGAAGATTGTGTCACTGTCCAAATATTTCTGGGCCTAACTGTAGGTTTGGATTTTTTTCCCCTTAATAATAAACACTTTCATTTAAAAACTGCATTTTGTGTTTACTTGTTATATTTGATATTTAAATTTGTTTGTCACACTTAAATGTTTCAGATCAAACATACAAAAAAATGAGAAATCAGGAAGGGCGCAAACACTTTTTCACACCACTGTATATGTGTATATCGGTAAGTATTGTAAATGTGTCATAATTTATGTAAAATTAAATGTTAGGAGGGTCAGATTTATGGAGGGGGTCTGTATTCCATTCTACCCCAGTGCTCCAACATTTCTCTTTTGACTGCAGTGCTTTTAGATCTGCACTGTGGAAGTGGTGACATCAGTGTTTTGTGACACATTCAGTTCAGTGTCGAGTGCTACAGAAAGGATGCGTTCTGTCTTGTTCAGTGGTAATATACCACTTCTGACCTTGTTCTTCTTCTTCTTTGTCCCCCCTCATACAGAAACTCACAATCTGCCCAAGCAGCCCCCCCTGGCTCAGGCTGTGGGTCAAGCTGCCCAGTGCCTCGCATTCATGGCACGAACTGGCAGTGGCTCCTGCGCCTTCGCTTCTGTGGATGATTACCTGCACTAGCCCCATGGATGCCTGCACACACACACACACACGCGCGCACATACACACACACACGCGCAGACACGCTCTGATGGCTCGTGAAGAGACGTCTCCCTCCAGCTCCTCCATCAGTGTAGTCATATTAGCTGAGGAGACGCTCGTCTGCATGACGTAGTAGGAAGTCAACTATCTCACCTGCTTCTCATTCTGCTTATACCGATGGAACCACATGCTACGGAGGATCAGGAATCGTGTCTAGGCAGAGCTTCAGAGTGCCACCACACACACACACACACACACACACACACACACACACACACACACACACACCATTTCAAACTCACCCCCTCCCTTCCATCATAAATTAAAAATAAAAAAATCCCCCCATATGTTGGCTCCCTCTGAATCTCCATCCTGAAATGACGGTGGGGAATGCAGCCAACTAGAAAATGCTTGGAGAGACCAAACCCTTGCATCTTTGGGAGGGCATCAAACTGGAGGGAGGAGTCGGGGATGGACTTCCTAAAACAAAAAAGCTCTAGACTAACATGCAAAAAGGAAAAAAAACCCTAAAGAAAACATGAGTGCCCACCATGGCCAACCACCCTTTAACGTGGTTCCTGTGGACCTGCTAACCAGGCAAACACACACTCACACATACAAGCAAACATGGAGGTGGGCTGATGATGAACACGTAATTCAAGTCGTCCTCCACCCAGGCTTGCTGTGTGCTCCTCTTCACCCTCCCCTCTGGCTCCTTCCCTCTACCTTCCACGTGACTTCAAGACATCAGCGGAGATTTGTGTGATGTACGTGAACTCGGGACTTCAGAGAAGCCAGAGAGAAACTACAGTCTCTACTCAAACTTCCCCATTTTTAATCTTTTGTTAGTTTTTGTTTTTTCGTTTGGCGGTGTGGGGAGGTGGGGTTACCTGGCTCTTGATTTGTTTTTAGTTTTTTCCAGGTTTACAAGGCATGGTGCAGACGATGATGATGATTATTATTAATATTATAATTATCATTAATTATTGTTACTTGCATTCACAGTATATTTGTTGAGCGCCAGCAAGACCAAGTTCCTCCAACTTATAATAATAAAGGTCCCGATTTTACCAATTCCAGTGATGAGCGTGTGTACATGTTAACATTTATATATGACTTTAACAAAATAAAATTATATGAATAGAGCAACATATTTAGTTACCAAATGAAAAGACATCGTTGAAAAAACTTCCAATCTGTTAATGCTTTGTACCGACACCGGTGACCCCGAAGTGTGCTGGTTGGTTCCAGTGTGTACTGGTTTGTTACCTGTTTGGCTGTCTGCAGGGTTCCTATGCAGGTGTAGAAGCTGTGCAATTCCAGGTTGGGAATATTTTGGAAAATATGACTACTTTTAGTGTCATCAAACACAGTGGATGATCCAGATAGAAGAGGGCAAAGGCATTCCTCTGACCGAGGTGTTTTGGTCACCGGTACAGAGGGCTGTCTGCTGCTGATAATGCAGTATTTCCTATTCACAAGCTATACTGCTCAAAAAAATCAAGGGAACACTTTGAAAACACATCAGATTTTAATGGGAAAAAATAAGCTGGATATCGAAATTGTGGCAGGCTAGTCCATCTTACTCAGATTAAAGGAACACTTTTTAATCTGAGTAAGCTGGACTAGCCTGCCACAATTTCAATATCCAGCTTATTTTTTCCCCATTAAAATCTGATGTGTTTTCAAAGTGTTCCCTTTATTTTTTTGAGCAGTATATTTTAGGCAGACCGCCACCATAACTGTGATCTTTTTTTTTTGTAGGAAACATTAATGTAAACAGAATCTCCCTATGGGCATATGCATGGAAGGAAATTGGCTACCTTGGTGGAGGTTTGCACTCACCTACTGCTTCTGGTTGTAATATCGATTACAGCTGAGACCTATAATCTTGTTTTGTGTTTCTTGGTGTCTGGTAGTTGGTGTAGATTGGCTAATGATTGCCTTTTAAAACAATGCAAGCAAAATTTGGCTTTAAAACAAAACACAGCTGAATGAACTTTGAACTCTTGGCTTTTATTAAGCCTATACACAATGGAGAATGTGTGTGATTCTAACTCCAGGGTTACAAGTTCTGCATGTTTTGTCGAAGGGAAAAATACTAAAAATGTCTTATTTCCCCTCCAGCTGCTGTAGAGAAAATGAGACCGAAACAGGATCATATCTCTCCTGCCTGTGACTGAGCCACCAGCACTTGTGCTCTGTACCAGCTAACTATCACATTTTATTATCTTGGCTATTAAAGGTTTATATACAAGCTCCTTATGAGCCCGTAGTTCTTATGGGCAGTAACCCATTGGGCAGTTCCTACAAGTCCAAGTCTCACGGTTAAGTGAGGCCCCAAAAGGAAACCTTGCATAGGGACCCTGCAACAATTTCTGCTTGAATTTTACGTGCAGCTTCCCTTCCAAAAAATTCTGAGCTGCTCAGCAGGTTTGATGCAAACATTGCAGGTCGTTGTTTTGGTATCAGTGTTTAGTGCAAAACTACAAAGATCTCAGGAGCCAAAACAATCTTCGTGTTCATCCTTCATTTAGAAAGGTGAGGACCAACCAGGCAGTGGACTGACCCTCGTCCCTCTGTAGTAGGTGGATGAACAGTTCTTAAGGTTTGAATTAAGGCCACAATGACTAAGCATGTGCAGAAACGCTGAACGTCAGACGTGAAGGTTGAGTTACCGTCATGAGGGGTTCAGATCCCTCTTTTAAATTTATTTTTTCTTTTTTAAATACAGTGTTTAAATTTTAACCAGAGATTGACATAAATGAGTGGCAGTGTTGTGGTGAAGTCTGTAACCCCATGTAAATGCGTCGGCTCTGCATCTTTGTATTGAATAAGGTAGCAGAAGCTGCAGCTTTAACTCAGATTCAGCCCTAAGTGAAATTATATTTACTGCTTTCTTAAATCTTGAAGTGGACCTAATGTGCTTTTTTTTTTTTTTTTTGTAACATGATCATCATAATCTAATTCATCTGCTGTTTACACCTGTTTGTGTGGGTTAGCTAATCAGAAGACAGCTGGCCTAAAGAGCAACCAACTGTATATTAAAGATAAAATGTGTGTGGCTTCATGAGGGGTGGAACAGCCAGTTTTCAGCGTCGGTGCTGGCTGTTGTTCAAGCTGCAAGATCACAGTGGTAACTTGGGTTTTACTCATTATCTTGGTTGATTAGTTTTAAAATGGGCAGAAGGCGCTACGTTGTATTTATTTTGATTTTCTGAAAATGTGAGAGTGAGAGGAATATGTCTGGAGACAGCATTCAAGTTGCATGGGGAAGCAGTTGGAGCCAAGCAGTCACATTGGTTAATCGGCGCTCCCATGAAAGCAGTAAAAGTACACATTGGTGGGTGTCTCTGATATTGCCACCAGGCATTATATTATTTAGCATAGTGTAGTATTTAAATGAACGAGGAATGCAAACTGAAAAAACATCGCCAAAAGCACAAAGCACCACTGTCTCTTGATTAGAAGCTTTGCTGCACTTCATGCCTAAGCCACAGTGGGGTGCTGTATAATATGTGCTTGCTTATGCTGTTTGAGAGTGCACAAAAGTGCAGTAGCAAACCTGCTGGGAACAAGATGTCACAGCATGATCAGCTTTGAAAGCTCTGACATGTTGATAAAAGCATTTATGTTTAGCTTGCCAAGTGGGTTGACCCTCTTGGTGGCACAGGTGGTGAGTTTGATTCCCTGTCAGACGCCACCAGCTGGGCTTTGCCCCCCTCTCACACCTGAGCTTTCTTTTGGAAAACACAGGCTTTAAATAAATTCCATCCCAAACTATAGTCGTGGAGACCCCCACTGGGCTAATGGTATGACTCAGACTCCATCAGAATTATGCAGCCCGAGCAGTGCTCCATATTCACCAAGTAACTGCCTACTGTACAGTTACAGGAACAATGAATTTCATTGGCACATGAATTTAGATGTATTCAGTTATAAACATGATTTAATTCTGTATTTGCTACCAGTGTAGTCCTTTATAGGGCATCCATTAATACACTGGAAAAGTCAAGATTTCAATCCTAGACCATTATTGGCAGATACTGGAAGATTGTTTAAATGATGGTTATTATTATAGCATTACAATACATTATGCCTCCTGAAGTTACCAAATATGTTTCTTCACCCAATAAAGAGTTAATCTGCACTGGTAACAAATAGTCACGTTCTATGATAGATTAATAAACTGCAGTGTCAGCCTACATTTTCTCGTCAAGTGAAAAGTTTTCATGTCTCATAGGACAGTTTTGGTGATGCATGGATTTAATGTCCAGCTGATACATTGGACACATTTACTGTAATGAGCTACTGCGGTGGCGCAGTGGTTAGCGCTACGGCAGCACAGCAACTCACCCTTGGCCATGGGATCCCTGGTTCGATCCCAGCCCCTGACCAACAGTGATCTGTGTGGAGTTTGCATGTTCTCCCTGTGTCTGCGTGGATTTACTCCGGGATTTCTCCGGTTTCCTCCCACAGGCCAAAAACTTGCAGTTTAGGTTAATTGGAGACTCTAACGTGGCCCTAGGGTGTGAATGTGTGTGTGAATGGTAAAGGGATAGCGCCGTACCGTGGCTGCTTCATCCATCCCAGTGGATGCCCTCAATTTCCCCTCTGGGGAGCAATAAAGTATACAAAATCAAAAACAAATCAAAATAATACCTCTATCTGCCAAGAATGTGTTGCTAGTTCAGCAAAAGCTAGCGATAATCAAATGCTTTGCAAGCAGTTTCATGAAATGGTCAGTCAGGGAGCAAGTTATACCGGCTCGGATGTTGCCCAGGTCAGGAGTTCCTGGCAGCAGAAGGCGAATTACAGAGCTGCTTGAAGGAATCTGGTCAGACCTAAATGAAAGTCATTGTCGCCCCGGATAGACTGCTATGATGATGATATATTCCCCCTTGGAGGTTTTCCGACTTTTATCGAAATATTCTGGTGTTAGTAGTCTCACGGTTGTTGAAATGGAGATCACCGATGTGCAGTGAATATATCTTGAGTTATTGTATAGTTGTGTATATAATAAGTGAGTGGATGGATACAAAAAAAGTCAAGTCACTGAACAAAGTCATTAAGAAATAAATGAAAGCTCATAATGAATTCTTCCAGTTGGTCGACCTAATACATTTTTACTTCCACCCAGTCTCTCCAGCAGGTGTTTTTACTGATCAGCAATCAGTGGAAGAAATCCAGTGAAATCACCTACTGAAGTCAGGGTGGATGGAGGTAAAACGTGCAGGGTCTTGACCTTCCATGGAATGAGTTTGAGATCCCTGACCAGGGATCATGTTCAGTGCCTTTCTCTTTTCGGAAGTCTCCCATAAAGCTTTGACTTGTGAAGACCCAGTCAACATCTCAGCTGTTGAAGGTTTTAACGCCTGAGTAGTTGTAGGTGTGTTCGTGGCCTCCCTCTCGTTCTCTTTGCATGGTCACTTGGTTTGTGAGGACGGCCTGCTCAAGGCAGATTTACACCAGCCATATTTCTTCCATTCATTAGTGATTCATTTAACTGAACTCCAGGTGACATTCAGTTACTTTTCTTGTATCCATCCCTGACCTGTACTTCTCAACCTCTTCCTTGGTGACTTCTTTTGTCTTCATGATGAAACAGTAGCAGGAAAACTGATTAACCAGTGACTGGCTCTTCCAGACACAGGTGCCTTTATGCTACAACCATTTGGCCCGCATTTACTGCACTCAGGTGATCTCCGCTTCACTGTGACAATGTCCAATGAATTAGGGCAGTCACCTTATGTAACATATTTTAATTGACATTACTTTGTAGAAATTCATTCATTTGAATGAATAGTTAGTAGAAATCCATTTTCACTTTGATGTTGTTTTTTTTTTGCAGTTTTTGTCAAAAAAGCCCAATTATATTGGCTATGACTCCATTTATAAAAGTAAAAACATCCAAAGAGAAATACTACTATTCACTCATTTGGACACAACAAATACAAAGAGTCTTTATAGCGGTGTTATCCGTATATCCTGCTAGCCTGAGAAGTGAAGCCATTGCTGGAGTACTTCTAACTTGTATTCTGTCTCACTACCTTCAGCGTCATTATCATTCTTTCATAATTCACACCCTCAGTTAACACTTGATCTGAATCACCATTTTAAAAATCTCGCTGCAACACAAATCTCACTTAGCCTCAGAGTCAGAACTACCTTGTTACCAATACATTACTACTTTATTGCAGAAGTGGATGAAGCACTGGTCCCCAACCATACACCATGGTAGCCCAACCCCCTGCAGCTTTTGCCTCCAACCAGTGTTTTAACTGACCAGCAGTCAGTGGAAAGATGTTCACCTGTTGAAGACAGTAGCTGGAGGTAAAACTTGCAGGGTCTTGGGCCACCAGGGCTCATGGTTGGGGATCACTGGGATAGAAAATCCAGAAATTGTACTTGAGTTGCTACCCTATTTTAATAATTCAATTACAGTGGGGTAAAAAAGTATTTAGTCAGCCACCAATTGTGCAAGTTCTCCCACTAAAAGATGAGAGAGGTCTCCAATTTTCATCATAGGTATACCTCAACTATGAGAGACAAAATAAGAAAAAAAAAATCCAGAAAATCACATTGAAGGATTTTTAATGAATTAATTGGTAAATTCCTCGGTAAAATAAGTATTTGGTCAATAACAAAAGTTCATTTCAATACTTTGTTATATACCCTTTGTTGGCAATGACAGAGGTCAAACGTTTTCTGTAAGTTTTCACAAGGTTTTCACACACTGTTGCTGGTATTTTGGCCCATTCCTCCATGCAGATCTTCTCTAGAGCAGTGATGTTTTGGGGCAGTTGCTGGGCAACACAGACTTTCAACTCCCTCCAAAGATTTTCTATGGGGTTGAGATCTGGAGACTGGCTAGGCCACTCCAGGACCTTGAAATGCTTCTTACGAAGCCACTCCTTCGTTGCCCAGGCGGTGTGTTTGGGATCATTGTCATGCTGAAAGATCCAGCCACGTTTCATCTTCAATACCCTTGCTGGTGGAAGGAGGTTTTCACTCAAAATTTCACGATACATGGCCCCATTCATTCTTTCCTTTACACGGATCAGTCGCCCTGGTCCCTTTGCAGAAAAACAGCCCTAAAGTATGATGTTTCCACCCCCATGCTTCACAGTAGATATGGTGTTCTTTCTCCTCCAAACACGACAAGTTGAGTTTTTACCAAAAAGTTCTATTTTGGTTTCATCTGACCATATGACATTCTCCCAATCCTCTTCTGGATCATCCAAATGCTCTCTAGCAAACTTCAGACGGGCCTGGACATGTACTGGCTTAAGCAGGGGGACACGTCTGGCACTGCAGGATTTGAGTCCCTGGCGGCGTAGTGTGTTTCTGATGTAGCCTTTGTTACTTTGGTCCCAGCTCTCTGCAGATCATTCACTAGGTCCCCCCATGTGGTTCTGGGATTTTTGCTCACCGTTCTCGTGATCATTTTGACCCCACGGGGTGAGATCTTGCATGGAGTCCCAGATCGAGGGAGATTATCAGTGGTCTTGTATGTCTTCCATTTTCTAATAATTGCTCCCACAGTTGATTTCTTCACACCAAGCTGCTTACCTATTGCAGATTCAGTCTTCCCAGCCTGGTGCAGGTCTACAATTTTGTTTCTGGTGTCCTTTGACAGCTCTTTGGTCTTGGCCATAGTGGAGTTTGGAGTCTGACTGAGGTTGTGGACAGGTGTCTTTTATACTGATAACGAGTTCAAACAGGTGCCATTAATACAGGTAACGAGTGGAGGACAGAGGAGCCTCTTAAAGAAGTTACAGGTCTGTGAGAGCCAGAAATCTTGCTTGTTTGTAGGTGACCAAATACTTATTTTACTGAGGAATTTACCAATTAATTCATTAAAAATCCTTCAATGTGATTTTCTCGATTTTTTTTTTTCCTCATTTTGTCTCTCATAGTTGAGGTATACCTATGATGAAAATTAGAGACCGCTCTCATCTTTTAAGTGGGAGAACTTGCACAATTGGTGGCTGACTAAATACTTTTTTGCCCCACTGTATACGCAAGAGTGGACACTTAAGAAATTGAGTACAAAAGTATTTGTACTAAAAACCTGATTCTCATGTGAGATTTTTCTTAAACTTGTGACTCAAATGTAACTGTTTTCAATTGGTTTTTCTTATAAATTCCGAATGTTTTTCCTCACTGAGATTTTTTTCCTTTAAACCCCCCCCCAAAAAAAATTCATAAATTTGTGACTCGTAAAAGTTTGCACCCGTTTTGTGATAAATTTCACTTTAATATCAATTCGAAACCTTTTCCCTGTGCATTTGTAACTATATTGGAAGTCTGTATCTGAAAAAGCATACACAAGCTACATGTCCTTTAATATAAAATCATATAATGAAACAGT
Organism: Pholidichthys leucotaenia; assembly: GCA_020510985.1. NCBI lineage: Eukaryota > Metazoa > Chordata > Actinopteri > Cichliformes > Pholidichthyidae > Pholidichthys > Pholidichthys leucotaenia. The sequence continues at coordinate 171,994,661 of CM035846.1, forward strand.
AATATTTCCTTAGCCAAAACGGAGATGATTTTTGAGTCTGATGCAAAGAAATGGAAGAGAAACTTGACTCATTCAGTTCAAATTGGAGAAATCAAAAGCAATTCAATGACCAAATGTGTTTAAAGTACTGGTTTTAATTCAAAAATGTACGTAAAAATAAAATGTTTCAAACAGTAAACATTACCAGACTATGTACAACTGCATTACAATTTAAGCATAATGGGTCCACTTTAAAATTTACCCTAAGTGGTACTTAATTGATGATGGCTAGAAAAAAAACTGAATTTTGTAGATGATTTACTTTGAGCCAAAACTGGTGCAGAATCCCAGAGTTGCATTTGTTTTTCTATTATTTTTGCAGATTAGGTCCAAGTTTTCCAACCAGATCTTTCTCTGTACACAAAACGTAGACTGTGGAGGGATTAAGGAAAACCCTTTAAGAGCATCAGTTACCACACCAAATGCTTTAGGAATACGATGTTACATCTGTGCGTTCACGGGTCTGTGCACTCATGCTCGCCATTCAAAGAAAAATACAGGAACACAAAGGCTCATTGCTTGACGTGACATCCATCTTTTCTTCTCGTTCTCCAGCCCAGGGGTCCAGAACTGACATTTCTTCCTCATAAAGCAACCAACATTTTCTGTACCTTACTTTTCTTTTAAATTCTGTGCGGATTGCAAGCAGTCACGGCTTCTTTAGAAATCTTCTTAGACAAAGTGTCTGTTGTCTCTTGAGTAAGGTCTGAAACCTATGCATGCCATAGTGAAGTGGTGGTAAGCTCAAGTTTAGATGTCCCCCCCCCCCCCCCAAATCCTTTATTTTTTGTTTCTCCTCCTCTTAGCCAGTTCACGGTGTAAAAGGAAGATGTCAACCAGTAAGTTGTCCACTGCTGACTGTGTCCATTTGGAGATGAAAAAAAAATGTGCAATTTGTGTGAGGGTGAAAAGATTTATATTAAAAACATGACAAATGATTGTAGCTTCTTGTGTGGATACTGCATGATGCCTTGATCTGGAGTTTTTCTGGTGCACTGAAGTTGAGTTTAATCTAAGTGTTGCTGCAGCCGCTTCAAAATGATTGATCTTTGCTTGAGGCCTCTTTGGTCTTTTATACATGTGAGAAAATCCTTAAAATGAAACCCCAAGCAAAGCTGGTGGATCTGCTACATTGAACAGCTTCTTCAGCCAGTATTTTTTTCAGCAGAACACTCGGTTATCACTCAGTTGAAACCAGAAGTTTAGACCTTTTTTCTCACTGACAAATCTAAACTTTTCCTGTTTTAGGTCAGTTAGGATTGCCAAAATTGCCATTTTTTTAAGAATTTTTATTACTTTCTTCAGTCATAAGTTTATATATACAAAGATTACTATGCCTTAAAACAATTTGGGAAAGCCCAGATGATGATGGCATGGCTTTGGAAGTTTCTGATGGGTTAATTGATGACATTTCAGTTAATTGGAGGCACACCTGTGAATGTGTTTTAAGGTACACCTCAAACACACTGCTTCCTTGTGTGACATCATGGAAAAATAATAAAAATCAGTCAAGATATCAGGAAGAGAATTGTGGACCTCCACAAGCTGATTCATCCTTGGGTGCAATTTCCAGATGCCTGAAGGTGCCATGTTAATCTGTTCAAACAATTATACACAAGTATAAACACAACTCAGGAAGGAGATGGGTTCTGTGTCCCAGAGTTGAATGTGTTTTGGTACAAAATGTGTAGATCAATCCCAGAACAAAAGCAAAAGACCTTGTGAAGATGCTGGCTGAAGCTGGTAAGTGTCATTATCTACAGTGAAACGAGTCTTGTAGTGACATGGGCTGAAAGGCCACTCAGCAAAGAAGAAGCCATTACTCCAGAAGCAACATAAGCCAGATTATAGTTTGCAAATTTTTTTTTTTTGGGGGGGGAACATATCCTGTGATCTAATGAAACTAAAATTGAACTGTTTGGTCATAATGACAATTACATTTGGAGGAAAAGAGGGGAAGCTTTTAAGCCTGAGAACACTCCCCCAAATTTGATGTATGGGGGTGGCACCATCATGTTGTGGGAGGTGTTTTGCTGCAGGAGGGACTGGTGCACTTCACAAAATAGATGGGATCATAAGGAAAGAACATTATGTGGAAATATTGAAGCAACATCTCAAGACATCAGCCAGGAAGTTAAAGCTGGGTGCAAATGGGTCTTCCAGACAATGCTAAGTATACCACCAAATTAGTTACAAAGTGGCTGAAGGACAACAAGGTCAATGTTGTGGAGTGGCCATCACAAAGCCCTGATCAAAATCCCAGAGAAAATTTGTGGGCATAGCTGAAAAGGTGTGTTCAAGCAAGGTGGTCTACAAACCTGACTCTGTTACACCAGTTCTGTCAGGAGTAAGAATGAGCCAAAAATTCCAGCAAACTATTGTGAGAAGCTTGTGGAAGGATACCCAAAACATTTGACCCAAGTCATACAGTTTAAAGGCAATGAATGCTACCAAATACTAAGGAAATGTATGTAAACTTATGACATTAAAGAAAGTAATAAATTCTTTAAAATTTAGCAAATTGAAATAATTTTGACAATCCTAACTGGCCTAAAACAGGAAAGGTTTAGTCTGCTTTAATGTCACAGTGAGGGAAAAAGTTATGCGTCTTTTTATACAGTTTAAGTAAACTTATGGTTTCAACTGTTTGTCCTTATGTACAGACGTGGACAAAATTGTTGGTACCCCTCTGTTAATGAAAGAAAAACCCACAGTGGTCACAGAAATAACTTGAATCTGACAAAAGTGGTGATAAATAAAAATTCTATGAAAATTAACCAATGAAAATCAGACAATGCTTTTGAATTGTGGTTCAACAGAATTACTTTAAAAAAAACAAACTCATGAAACAGGCCTGGACAAAAATGATGGTACCCTTAACTTAATATTTTGTTGCACATCCTTTTGAGGCAATCACTGCAATCAAACGATTTCTGTAACTGTCAATGAGACTTCTGCACTTCTCAGCAGGTATTTTGGCCCACTCCTCATGAGCAAACTGCTCCAGTTGTCTCAGGTTTGAAGGGTGCCTTCTCCAGATGGCATGTTTCAGCTCCTTCCACAGATGTTCAATAGGATTTAGATCAGGGCTCATAGAAGGACACTTTAGAATAGTCCAGTGTTTGGCTCTTAGCCATTCTTGGGTGTTTTTAGCTGTGTGTTTTGGGTCATTATCCTGTTGCAAGACCCATGACCTGCGACTGAGACCGAGCTGTCTGACACTGGGCAGCACATTTCTCTCTAGAATACCTTGATAGTCTTGAGATTTCATTGTACCCTGCACAGATTCAAGACACCCTGTTCCAGATGCAGCAAAGCAGCCCCAGAACATAACAGAACCTCCTCCATGTTTCACAGTAGGGCCAGTGTTCTTTTCTTGGTATGCTTCATTTTTGCGTCTGTGAACATACAGCTGATGTGCCTTGCCAAAAAGTTCCAGTTTTGTCTCGTCTGTCCATAGGACATTCTCCCAGAAGCTTTGTGGCTTGTCAACATGCAGTTTGGCAAATTCCAGTCTGGCTTTTTTATGATTTGTTTTCAACAGTGGTGTCCTCCTTGGTCGTCTCTCATGAAGTCCACTTTGGCTCAAACAACAACGGCTGGTGCGATCTGACACTGATGTACCTTGACCTTGGAGTTCACCATGAATGTGTTTAGAGGTGGTTCTGGGCTCTTTTGTTACCATTCGTATCATCTGTCTCCTCCTGCGGCCATGTCCAGGGAGGTTGGCTACAGTCCCATGGATCTTAAATTTCTGAATAATATGTGCAACTGTCGTCACAGGAACATCAGGCTGCTTGGAGATGGTCTTATAGCCTTTACCTTTAACATGCTTGTCTATAATTTTCTTTCTAATCTCCTGAGACAACTCTCCATTGCCTCCTCTGGTCCATGTTTGGTGTGGTACACACCATGTCACCAAACAGCACAGTGACTACTTGTCACCCTTTAAATAGGCCAACTGACTGATTACAAGTTTGTCATGTGATGTGATGTTAGAGGACACATCTTGGTTGAACATGTCCCTATGGTATCTTTTCTAGGGGTACCATCATTTTTGTCCAGGCCTGTTTCATGAGTTTGTTTTTTAAAATAATTCTGTTGAACCACAATTCAAAAGCACTGTCTGATTTTCATTGGTTAATTTTCATAGAATTTTTATTTATTACCACTTTTGTCAGATTCAAGTTATTTCTGTGACCATTGTGGGTTTTTCTTTCATTAACAGAGGGGTACCAACAATTTTGTCCACGTCTGTAAGGTAGACATTTTTTTAAAACTGCATCTGTGCATCACCACATTGGATTTCAAATCAAAGTTGTGATAAAAGTGCACTCTTTAACTGAAGAGGTTAAAGTTTTCCTCCATTTAGGACTTTTAATTTTTTTTAATATTACATATCTCACAATCAATTACATATGAGAATAATAAAGTCTGGAGTTTATCTGCAGTGTGACGCTTGCAATATTTCACCCCAACTCTCACTGAAGTTTAATTATTTAAGTGAACAAGGCTGTTGTGGAGCAGGAAAACCAAAATAAACCAATAAGAGAAAGCAAAAAGGATGGGAGTGACCAAGTCTATCTGGATGTTCTGACTAGCTTAAAATCATTGCAATGCTTCAAAGACAAGAGAAGACAGCAAATCTTGTCTTTCTTGGTTAAAACTCCTTCACAACAAATACAAAAGAACACTCTTTAGGATGCATATCCTTGTCAGTTTACAATCATTCATTAGTAAATGTAAATACAATTATTCAGCAAAATGCAAACCACTGTCACTGAAGAACAAAGGCCAGACTAGACTCTGTCAGTCTGAATATTATTAGGTCATGGTTTCCTTTTTTTTTTTTTTTTTTTTTTTTAAATTAAATCAGAGATGAGTAGATTTGTCGACTGATGTCTGCAGTCTGCCTCAGAAGCATCACCTGACCACTACAGATAACATATGAAACATGTTGAGGCAAAAACATCTACTCAAGATTGTCCTAACAGTTCTGGGAGGAAAAAAGATTTTAAACCGATAAAAGCAAGACAAATTTGAAGTGAGCATTTACTCATATAGCAAATGTTACAGAAGAAAATAATGTCCAGGTCATCGGCTCTTCTGTCCATCAGGTTAATAAATGATAATCTGCTCTTCTCTTTAACAGAGGTGAGTGACAGTAGTAAAGTCCTGGTTTAACATTTGACACTTATCTTCTGCCCAAGTCTTGGTGACAAACTGAAGGCTCCAGGCTGCTGGGGTGAAGACGTTTGGTCAGTCCCAGTTTGAACATCCAGCAGCATAGTCCTCCTTTTCTGTTTGACAGCTGGCGGGACTCGACTCCTTTTTATTAAAGGAGCTGTGAGCAGAAGTCTGTGCTGCTCTCAGGCTACTGTACAAGTCTGCCAACCTTAGATTTTTTTTATTTTTTTTTTAAATCCTGTCATGAGGAGGAAGTCTGTTTGTGGATCCACCTCTTCATCAGCTTCTCTGCTTTGGCTTTTTCTTTACAGGCTGAAAGATCCAACAACCATAAAGCAGGAGTTTACAAAACTACAAGGACTAAACAGATCCGGTAATATTCCATTTGGGTTATAGCAGTGAAAAACACTCTTAAGCCCTACTCGCACAGAACTAGTATTACCTGTGAACCTGTGATCATTGGTAATAACTGCAGATGCCATCTGTGATATTAAGCCGTGCCTGTAATTTGTAAATAAAAATTCCACAGCAAATCAATTACCACATTTCAGCAAACACTGACATCATGGGATAGTTTCAATTCCATGTGAATGCTCATTTCAGTAATTTGGGGATGTTAAGTCTCTTAAGTTTCCTCTGGCTGGCTTTTCTGCCTTTTCCTGGTGGAATTATGGCAGCTGCTTTTAACTGTAAAGTTTCTTCTTACATCCAGTAGCGGCTTTTCTTTTTTAACATCACCACCCCTTCTCACCTAGTTGAAGAAGCAGATGTTATGCTTTAGCGACACATCAGGGGATTAATGTCAGTGTATACCAATTAAACAGACTATCTCTGCACGAAGGAAGGTGGTCGGTGCATCTCGTGGTGGCAACCCCCGAACCAAGTGGTGGACACCAGTGGTGAGGGGGGCCATTAAGCTGAAGAAGGAGTCCTATCAAGCTTGGTTGGCTTGTGGGACTCCCGAAGCAGCTGAGGTGTACCGGCAGGCCAAGCGGAGTGCAGCTCGGGTGGTTGCTGAAGCAAAAACCCGGGTATGGGAGGAGTTCGGTGAGGCCATGGAACAAGACTTTCGGTCGGCTTCAAAGAGATTCTGGCAAACTGTTCGGCGGCTCAGGAGGGGAAAGCAGCTCCCCGTCCACACTGTGTATGGTGCGGATGGGACACTGTTGACTTCAAGTGGGGATATCGTCGGGCGGTGGAAGGAATACTTCGAGGATCTCCTCAATCCCACTGATACGCCTTCCACAGAGGAAGCAGGGTTTGGGGACGAGGGGGATGACTCGCCTATCACAGGGGCTGAGGTCACCAAGGTGGTTAAAAATCTCCTTGGTGGCCGGGCCCCGGGGGTGGACGAGATTCGCCTTGAGTACCTCAAGGCCCTGGATGTTGTTGGGTTGTCATGGTTGACACGCCTCTGCAACATTGCGTGGAGGTCGGGGGCAGTGCCTTTGGCATGGCAAACCGAAGTGGTGGTTCCTCTCTTCAAAAAAGGGGACCGGAGGGTGTGCTCCAACTTTAGAGGGATCACACTCCTCAGCCTCCCTGGGAAGGTCTATGCCAAGGTACTGGAGAGGAGAGTCCGGCCGTTGGTCGAACCTCGGATTCAGGAGGAGCAATGTGATTTTCGTCCTGGCCGTGGCACATCGGACCAGCTCTTTACCCTCTCGAGAATTCTTGAGGGTTCATGGGAGTTTGCCCAACCAGTTTACATGTGTTTTGTGGACTTGGAGAAGGCATTTGACCGCGTCCCTTGTGGATTTTTGTGGGGGGTGCTTCGGGAGTATGGGGTATCGGGCTTGTTGTTACGAGCTATTCGGTCTCTGTACGACCGTTGTGAGAGTTTGGTTCGTATTGCCAACACTCGGTCGGAGTCATTCCCAGTGAGAGTTGGACTCCGCCAGGGCTGCCCTTTGTCACCGATCCTGTTCATAATTTTTATGGACAGGATTTCTAGGCGCAGCCAGGGAATGGAGGGTGTCATGCTTGGTGACCACAGGATCTCATCTCTGTTGTTTGCAGATGATGTTGTCCTGTTGGCTTCATCCAGCAATGACCTACAGCTCTTGCTGGGACGGTTTGCCGCTGAGTGTGGAGCAGCTGGGATGAGAATCAGCACCTCCAAGTCCGAGTCCATGGTCCTCAGCCGGAAAAAGGTGGATTGTCCTCTCCGGGTTGGGGACAGGCTCCTGCCCCAAGTGGAGGAGTTTAAGTATCTTGGGGTCTTGTTCACGAGTGAGGGGAAAATGGAGCGAGAGATCGACAGACGGATTGGAGCAGCATCTGCAGTGATGCGGACGTTGTACCGGTCTGTTGTGGTGAAGAGGGAGCTTAGTTCTAAAGCAAAGCTGTCGATTTACCAGTCAATCTACGTTCCTACTCTCACCTATGGTCACGAGCTTTGGGTAATGACCGAAAGAACGAGATCGCGGATACAAGCGGCTGAAATGAGCTTTCTCCGTAGGATTGCTGGACTCACCCTCAGAGATAGGGTGAGGAGCTCAGTCATCCGGGAGAGGCTCAGAGCAGAACCGCTGCTCCTCCACATTGAAAGGAGTCAGTTGAGGTGGTATGGGCATCTGATTAGGATGCCTCCTGGACGCCTCCCACTTGAGGTGTTTCAGGCACGTCCCACTGGGAGGAGACCCCGGGGCAGACCCAGGACTCGGTGGAGAGACTATGTCTCCCAGCTGGTCTGGGAACGCTTTGGTATCCCCTCTGAAGAGCTGGAGCAGGTGGCTGGGGAGAGGGAAGTCTGGGCTTCTCTGCTTGAACTGCTGCCTCCGCGACCCGGACCTCCGGAAAAGCAGTAGAAGATGGATGGATGGATGGATCTCTGCACGAAACACAAATGGCATTGTGTATTTTCTAGATTACCCAGGTAATACTAGATGTGTGCAAATTCAGGTGTTGGGGGAGGGGGGCTGAAAAGTTCATAGTGGTCAAATTTGATTGAATGTGGTTTATTTTTCAACTGCAGGGATCCAAGTGCTGCCACACTGATGGAAGAAGTGTATAGACCAAAGGGGAGACTATGATGGAAAATAAACCACATTTGGTCAAATTTGACCACAATGAACGTTTCAGCCCCCCCCCCCCCATATTGAGGTGAAGAAACACTTTTGAAAAAAATGTATTTAATGGCACTCAAGGTACGATTTTCCTCTGCAGCGACTAACGTTTTAAGCCATACGGCAGTATGTACATTTGCTTTCCTTGTAGCCTAACAATGTTCAACAGACAGATACCTCAGAGTACTGCCATGTCAAGATTAAGGCCTGAATGTTTGCTCTTCTTTCATTCAATATGAATCGAGCAGCTCCATTTCAGGGAATAAAACTTCAGCTCATCTCACTACCGGTATCCTCCTGTTTGTCTACATAAATGCTGATGTGCTCATGAATAATTCAGTATACATATAGGCTGAAATGCATAATAGTCCCTTGAGGACCTTTAATTCAAAGTTTTGAAAGAGCTCTGAAGCAACTCCAAAGACCTCAATTATAGTCTTCATTCATTTGCAGTTTGTGCAGACTATCTTAATTAAAACTGCATTTGTCTTCTCTATATTCCCTTCTCTTCTCTCCACTCACCACAAACAGGAAGAGCAGATGACTGCCCCTCCCTCAGTCTGCTTCTACTGGAGGTTTCTTCCTGTTAAGGGGGAGTTTTTCCTCTCCACCACTGCAAAGTGCTACTCACAGGAAATCACCTGATTGTTGAGCTCTCTAAGATTGTACAGTCTTTACCCGAAGTGTTTTGAGACCAATGGTAAGATCTGGTGCTACATTAATAAAGTTATACTGTTTAGGCACAAAGCATGCAGGCCCCAGCTGCCTGAGAAAGTAACCGCTCACTTAAACCTACAGTGGATATAAAAAGTCTACACACCCCTGTTCAAATGCCAGGTTTTTATGATGTAAAAAAAGAGACCAAGATAAATCATTTCAAAACTTTTTCCACCATCAATGTGACCTATAACCTGTACAACCCAAGTGAAAAACAAACTGAAATCTTTTAAGGGGAAAAATAAAAAACTTGGCTGGGCCATTCCAAAACCTTAATCTTCTTCTGGTGAAGCCATTCTTTTGTTAATTTGGATGTGTGCTTTGGGTCATTGTCGTGCTGAAAGATGAAGCTCCTTTTCATCTTCAGCTTTCTAGCAGAAGCCTGAAGGTTTTGTGCCAACACTGACTGGTATTTGGAACTGTTTATAATTCCCTCCACCTTCACTAAGGCCCCAGTTCCAGCTGAAGAAAAACAGCCCCAAAGCATGATGGTGCACCACCATGCTTCATTGTAGGTATGGTGTTCTTTTGGTGATGAGCAGTGTTGTGTTGGCGCCAAATATATCTTTTGGAATTATGGCCAAAAAGTTCAACCTTGGTTTCATCAGACCATAATAAATTCAATGTGTTTCTGCAAAATGTAGTCGGGCTTTGATGTTTTTCTTTGTAAGATAAGGCTTTCATCTGGGCAGCACGGTGGTACAGTGGTTAGCACTGTTGCCTTACAGCTAGAAGGTTCCAGGTTCGAATCCCCACGCTGGCAGGGGTAGGAACCTTTCTGTGTGGAGTTTGCATGTTCTCCCTGTGCTGCATGGGTTTACTCCGGGGGCTCTGGTTTCCTCCCACAATCCAAAGACATGCATGTTAGGTTAATTGGTTGTTCTAAATTGTCCCTTGATATCTGTCTCCAATAGGCCCTTAGAGTAGAGGGTTAGTGCTAGTGAAGCACTTTGAGTGGTCTTTGAGACTAGAAAAGTACTATATAAGTACAGATCCTTATCTTGCCACCCTACCTCATAGCCTAGACATGAAGAATACGGGAGATTGTTGTCACATGTACTAAATAGCCAGTACTTGCCAGAAATTCCTGCAGCTCCTTCAATGTTGCTGTCGGCCTCTTGGCAGCCTTCCTGACCAGTTTTCTTCTTGTCTTTTCATCAATTTTGGAGGGACGTCCAGTTCTTGGTAATGTCACCGATTTCTCCACTTGATGATGACTGTCTTCACTGTGCTCCATGGTATATTTCATGCCTTGGAAATTCTTTTGTACTCTTCTCCTGACTGATACCTTTGAACAATGAGATCCCTCTGATGCTTTGGAAGCTCTCTCTAGACCATAGCTTGTGCTGTAAGATGTGACTACAAAAATGTCAGGAAAAGCCTACTAGAACAGCTGAACTTTATTTGGGGTTAATCAGAGGCACTTTAAATGGTGGCAGGGGTGTGCTGACTCCCATTTAACATGAGTCTGAATGTGACTGGTTAATTCTCAACACAGCCACATCCCTAGTTATAACAAGGTGTGCATATTTATGCAACCAGGTTATTGTAAGTTTTTTATTTTTCCCCTTAAAAGATTTCAGTTTGTTTTCCAATTGGGTTGTACAGGTTATAGGTCACATTAGTGGTGGAAAAAGCTGCAGTGCAAAATGCTGTAGTGTAGTGTTGTAGTCAAGACCATGCTGAGATCACATTGTACAAAGACTAAGACTTGATGGGTTGAGACCTAGTCCAAGACCACTGTGTATGTACATCTTGGTCTTGATTTTCCTCGACTTAGCCTTGACCCCTTCTGGTCTTGACTACAACACTACTGCAGTGTTCGCACATTTATCCTGCTGTATGTACATACCCCAGTCTTTCTTCACAAACTGCACAGCTCCACTTTTATTCCGGCCAGTTTTGTTCTGTAGAGAGAGTAGCTCATTACCTGAAAGGAGGAAGAACATGATCGAGTGAATATTTTGAGGTAAAAGTCAGATGGACATAGTGTGTCCCTGTCTGCACCACAGCAGGACACCCAGGAGAGCAGACTCCTCGTGGGGCAAGGCAGGCTGCTACTGTAGCAGAGCTCAAATTGAAACAGATCGTTTTTACAGACTACTGCCACAGAGTGTAGCTTGCAGGTGTTTTTTATTTCAGCAACCAAACAAAGAGTGGGTTTAATTCTACTGAGAACAACAGCTGAAGATAAAGCAACCATGCCTCTGAAGAACTGCCTTTTATTCATCAGTGACAGTATGATGGAGAAGACTCCCATGAGACACTGCAAGCTTACTTGTCATCCTGCAGCTTCCTGGTCCATAGAGTCTGGACTTGATGAAATCCTCGGCCACCTGCTGCTGGAAGGACACCAACCCTTGGCCCTGCACCATTGTCACCATGTAGTTTCCCTTCAGACTGACAAGCAGAAGACGAGAGTTCACTAAAGAAGTTGTAAGTGTTTCAGTTACGAGTCATTACTTTTAAGAATTGACTTATCAAATACAAACTTTCTGGCATGCGACTTTTCCCCACGCTGCCTCTTTTTTCCATCCTCTTCCTCCTGCTCCTCTTTAGCTGGGTGAGAACAGGTTAAATAAGACCGAGTCATTACCCTCACTCTCAAGCGGTACATCACAGTGTGGGATGAATGTTCGAGAACAGGAACCTTTCCTTACCGTCATCTTCAGATTCTTTTGACTTCCTAAATAAAATTAAAAAGTATGAGTGGAAACAGGAAAAAAAAAAATTAATGAAGTCACATAGGTGAAAATGAGGGAACGTACTTTGAAAGAGCCGAGTCGATTTCTTCCAACACATCAGCCGGTAACAGCTTTCTTTTCTGTGAAGGAGAAATTGTGTTCACATCAGGGAGGCAGTTGCTAGCAAAACATACCAAAGCTTGTTTGGGACAGCCCTCAGCCATGAGTGGGAATTTAGAATCAAATTATGTGTACAGTACGTCGATATACAAACACAAATATGAAGACTCCTTAAATTTGTCAGTATGTTCATACAGCATCTCACCGAAGTGAGCACACCCCTCACAATTTTGTAAATATTTTATATCTTTTCATGGGACAACACTGAAGATATGACACTTTGATACAATGTAAAGTAGTCAGTGTACAGTTTGTATAGCAGTGTAAATTTGCTGTCCCCTCAAAATAACTCAACATACAGCCATTAATGTCTGAACAAAAGTGAGTACACCCCAAAGTGAAAATGTCCAAATTGTGCCCAATTAGCCATTTTCCCTCCCCGGTGTCATGTGACTCATTGGTGTTACAAAGGTCTCAGGTCTGAATGGGGAGCTGGTGTGTTAAATATGGCATTATCACTCTCACACTCTTTCATACTGGTCACTCTCTGAGGATCTGAAAAAAAGAATTGTTGCTTTACATAAAGATGGCCTAGGCTATAAGAAGATTGCCAGCACCCTGAAACTGAGCTGCAGCATGGTGGCCAAGACCATACAGCGGTTTAACAGGACAGGTTCCACTCAGAACAGGCCTCGCCATGGTCGACCAAAGAAGTTAAGTGCACGTGCTCAGCATCATATCCAGAGGCTGTCTTTTGAAAATAGATGTATGAGTGCTGCCAGCATTGTTGCAGAAATTGAAGGGGTGGGGGGGGGTCAGCCTGTTAGTACTCAAACCATGCGCCGCACACTGCATCAAATTGGTCTGCATGGCTGTCGTCCCAGAAGGAAGCCACTTTTAAAGATGATGCACAAGAAAGCCGGCCAACAGTTTGCTAAAGACAAGCAGACTAAGGACATGGATTATTGGAACCATGTCCTGTGGTCTGATGAGACCAAGACAAACTTATTTGGTTCAGATGGTGTCAAGCATGTGTGGCAGCAACCAGGTGAGGAGTACAAAGATAAGTGTGTCTTGCCTACAGTCAAGCATGGTGGTGGAAGTGTCATGGTTTGGGGCTGCATGAGTGCTGCCGGCACTGGGGAGCGACAGTTCATTGAGGGAACCGTGAATGCCAACATGTACTGTGACATACTGAAGCAGACCATGATCCCGTCCCTTCGGAAACTGGGCCGCAGGGCAGTATTCCAACATGATAACCCCAAGACACCTCCAAGACGACCACTGCCTTGCTAAAAAAAAAAAAAAAAAAAAACCTGAGGGTAAAGGTGATGGACTGGCCAAGCATGTCTCCAGACCTCAACCCTATTGAGCTTTTTTTTTTTTTGTTACTTATTTGTACCCGTAGGTTGATTTGGTTTGCAGTCTGGTGACAAGCCACTGGCTGCTGGTTGCTGCGTGCGCGAGCGCCCTAAACCTACATGTTTTTGGTATGCGTGAGGAAACCGGAGAAATCCCGGAGTAAACCCACGCAACACGGGGAGAACATGCAAACTCCACACAGCTCACTGTTGGTCGGGGGCTGGGATCGAACCCACGATCTCATGATCCCCGCGGTCCCCCAGCCGAGGGTAAACTGTGCTGCCACAGTGCTAAACCACTGCGCCACCGTGCAGCCCTTTGCGGGGCATCTTCAAACGGAAGGTGGAGGAGCACAAGGTCTTTAACATCCACCAGCTCCGAGATGTTGTCATAGAGAAGTGGAAGAGGATTCCAGTGGCAACCTGTGAAGCTCTAGTGAACTCCATGCCCGAGAGTGTTAAGACAGTGCTGGAAAATAATGGTGGCCACACAAAATATTGATACATTGGGCACAATTTGGACATTTTCACTTGGGGGTGTACTCACTTTTGTTGCTAACAGTTTAGACATTAATGGCTGTGTGTTGAGTTATTTTGAGGGGACAGCAAATTTACACAATTATACAAGCTGTACACTGACTACTTTACATTGTATCAAGGTGTCATATCTTCAGTGTTGTCCCATGAAAAGATATAATAAAATATTTACAAAAATGTGAGGGGCGTACTCACTTTTGTGAGATACTGTATGTGGGATGAAAAGACATACCTTGTCATCGAAACTATTTTGGCCCCATTGCAAATCTTTTTACAAAATTTATAAGCTTTCAGCTGTTTCCACAAACAAATCAAACAAGACACATTGAAACAGTTCAGCTGTTGAACTATGTAAGTCCAGATGTACGAAAATCAGTGCAAATAAAGATGGAGGGTTGGTATTATTCCAATGAGCTCTGACTGTTATGTCACAGCCTAAGAAATCTGAGAATAGAAAAGAATCTTTATTGTCATTGCAACTGATACAGAGTATCAAGTACAACAGAATTACCGTGTGCCATATGGCTGGTGCTAAAAATAAACAATATATAACTAAACATATACAAATAAAAGATAATGCACCAATAGAGAGCCTAAGTCACGCCCCCTCTACTTCCACACATGGGACCTTAAATTGGAAAAAATCTCCATTGAAATGAATGCCAAGAGTGAAAGTATTTTGATCCCGATCAAATTTTGCCACAAGTTACACATACGATGTTTGTCAATTTAAAAGATAATTCTCCACGTAAATGATGGTGTAGGTTGTTATCGAACTGTTAAGGTATAAAGCTGTGAAAATACGTAAATGAAAAGACTACAAACACAGACACATACCTTACATCACGTGTTCAAAGTGCACCCAGTGTGAAATAACTACAGTCCTCTGGATCAGCTGCAGCTCTCAATACAAAACAATACATTTGTGTTGTTTTTCTCCTCTTTGGATCCTTCTTTCATTGGTCAGGAAAAAGGAGGTGAGGTTTGAGAGTCAAACTGCCATGATCATGTTTGGTGATGTGGGATGATGGGAGATGTAGTCTGCTCAGCATTTTCACAAAAACTAAATATTACTCCATTACTATACGACAGCCGACAACTTTATTTACGTGGAAAATTGGCTTTTAAATTGACAAACATTGTATGTGTAACTCGTGGTCATATTTGATTAGGATCAAAAGATAACTTTGCTCTCGCCATTCATTTCACTGGAGATTTTTTCGATTTAAGGTCCCATATGGAGAAGAAGAAGAGGCGTGACTTAGGCCCTCTATAAAACCAACATGTAACTATAAAAGTTGCTGACAAATCTTCTACTGCAAGTAAAAATATGGAAACATTTATTGTATAATGCCACTCAGCCAGATTATTTTTTGATACAATTCTGGTCTCTATCACACAAACACTATTACACACAGACCTTCTGCTCCTGGAACAGTTCTTGCCTCCTCCTCCTCTTCTCTTTCAGCAGCTCCTTCTCCCTTTAAACAGATTTTCCATTAAATTAAAAATAGGATACAATCTAATATGATCTTTTTTGAGCACCAAAGCACCACAAAATTATAAGATGAGCAGAAAAGAAAAAAAGTCTAATATTATCTTCACCCTTTGCATTTACCCAAAAAGAAAAAAGCACATATCTCAAATTATATTGCATGAATTGATTCAAAATTTGTTAAACACCCATTACTTAGGTCAGAGTTTTTCCAACCAGGGTTCCCTGGAACGTTCAGGTTTCTGTGGGAAATTGTCTAATTTCATTTCTTAATTGGTCCAAAAAAGAAGGAGAAATCTGAAAGAGCTAGGCGACTGCAAAGTGGTGGCAGGGGAGAATGTAGCTAGACAGCATCGGATGGTAAGTCTGTAGGATGACTTTGGAGAGCAAGAACAGGAAGAGAGTGAAGGCAGAGCCAAAGATTAAGTGGGGGAAGTTACAGAAGGAAGAAGATTGCAGAGTTCAGGAAGGAGTTGATACAGGCTCTGGGTGGTAGGGGAGAATTACCAGATGACTGGGAAAGTGCAGCAAAAATATTGAGGGAAACAGGTAGAAAGATATGTTGTGTATCCAGTGGACACAGGAAGGAAGACAAGGAGACTTGGTGGTGGAACGAGGTACAGGAAGGTATCCAAAGAAGAGGTTAGCAAAGAAAATGCTCTGCACTGTGTCTATATACAGTATATACATTTATAGTAATATGGACATATGTTTACTAGATGTTGTTTTTTCTTGCCTTCTGATTGTTGCTCTGAGTGTTGCTATCCCTGTGCTGTTGCAATCCTGGAATTTCCCCATTGTGGGACTAATAAAGGCTTATCTTATCTTATCTTAAAAAGTGGGATAGTTAGGGAGCTAAAGAAAGTAGGAGTATTTGGAATCTAGGCGCATAGCAAAGAGAGAGGTGGCAAAGGCAAAGAAAATGGCATATAGTGAGTTATATAAGAGGCTGGACACTAAGGAAAGAGAAAAAGGATTTGAATCGATTGGCTAGACCAGGGGTGTGCAACCTGTGGCTCCAGGGCCACATGTGGCTCTTTTGTCCATAATCAGTGGCTCTCTGTAGGTTCAACAAAGATTCTGAAAGCAACCTAACAAACTTAAATGCACAAAATGGCAACAAAAAAAAAAAAAATCAAAAAAGTTAAATTTATGTGGGGGGGAAAGGCTGCAGATTTAGTATTAAAAAGTTGCAAATTTATGGTAAAAAAAATATCAAAGTTTCAAAAGAAACCTTGAAAAGTTACAAGTGTCACAATTTGTAAGGAAAATTTGAAATTTAGATGGAAAAGTCTCAATCATGATAAAATTTACTAGAAAAGCTTCACATTAAATTAGATTCAACTTTGTCATTACACATGTATGAATACAAGGTAATGAAACACAGTTTAGCATCCAATCAGAAGTGCAAAGGACAGCAGTGCAGTATAAACGGTAATTAACAGTATGTTCAATTTAAGCAAATATATGCAAATATATGCAGCAGTGCAGAAAGTTAAAAGTACTGTTATGTGCAAATAATGTACAATAAGTTAGATGGGCAGTTATGTACAGGTGAGGATGGTAAGAGATGATGGTAAGAGAGTCAGCGGGGAACTAAGTTCAATAACGTGACAGCTGTTGGAAAGAAACTGTTCCTAAACCTGCTGGTTCTAGTCCGAAGGCTTCTGAAACGCCTTCTGGAGGGGAGAAGCTGGAACAGTCCATGAGCAGGATGGTTGGAGTCCCTAAGAATGCTGCGTGCCCGGCGCAGACATCTTTTCCTGTAGACGTCCTCTATAACTGGAAGTGGAGTCCCTGTGATGCGTTGGGCGGTTTTCACCACCCGCTGCAGCGCCTTACGGTCAGCGACAGAGCAGCTCCTATACCAGACTGTGACACAGTTGGTCAGGGTACTCTCTATCACGCAGCGGTAGAAGTTGCCCAGGATGTCAGTTGACAGATGGTTCTTCTTCAGTGTCCTCAAGAAGAAGAGGCGCTGATGGGCCTTCTTGATCAGGCTGGTGGTGTTAACTGACCAGGACAGGTCCTCCGAGATGTGGGTCCCCAGGAATTTGAAGCTGGGGACACGTTCAACAGCTATGTCATTGATATGGATGGGGTCATGTGTCTCTCCCCTCTCCTTCCTGTAGTCCACTATGAGCTCCTTGGTTTTGCTGGTGTTAAGGAGCAGGTTATTGTCAGCGCACCAAGTAGCCAAGTGCTCAACCTCTGCCCTGTAATCTGACTCATCGTTGTCCCTGATGAGTCCAATCACCGTGGTGTCATCTGCAAACTTTATGATGGAATTGGATCCATACATAGGCCTGCAGTCATGGGTGAAGAGGGAGTAGAGGAATGGGCTGAGCACACAGCCCTGTGGTACACCAGTGTTGAGTGTGATGACGGAAGAACGGTTGGGGCCTGACCTAACATGCTGGGGTCTGTTGGTCAGAAAATTCATGATCCAGTTGCAGGTGGAGGTACTGATTCCCAGGTCCCCAAGTTTAGTGATCAGCTTGGAGGGGATAACTGTGTTGAATGCTGAGCTGAAGTCAACAAACAGCATTCTTGCGTAGGTGTTCTTGTCATCCAGGTGTGAGAGTACATAGTGCAGCACTGTAGAAACCGCATCCTCTGTACTCCTGTTGCTCCGGTAGGCAAACTGGTGAGGGTCCAGTGTAGGGGGCAGGCATTTTTTGAGCTGTGCCAAGACCAGTCGCTCAAAGCACTTCATGACTATGGGCGTCAGTGCCACAGGGCGATAGTCATTTAGGCACGATGGTGTTGAATGTTTCGGCACTGGTACTATTGAAGTGGTCTTGAAGCACGCTGGTACCACGGCCTGGGCCAGGGACAGGTTGAAGATGTCTGTGAAGACCCCTGGTCTTTCACATTTATGTGGAAAAAGTCATTTTTTTCTGGAAAAAACTCATTTATCATAGAAAATATAAATATTTAGAATTAGCAAAAAAAAAAAAATCAAGAATTTAGGAAAAAAGCTTCAAATTTACAGCAAAACTGAATTAATGGAAATAAAGTTTAAAAAAAAAAAGTTACTTGCAATAGACAAATTTGCACAAAGAAAGTTGAAAGTGTACAACAGAAAAACGTGCAAACTTGAGAGCAAAACAAATGTTTGGTTTAGAAGAAAGATTAGCAAGAAAAAAAAAACATTTGCAAGTATTAGTAGTAGCAAATTTATGACAAAAAATGCAAGAAAATGTGACAAATCTGACGACAAAAATAATACTTCAATTAAAAAAAGCAAATTTTCAGAAAACACTGAAAGTTTTGAGGGGAAAAATACAGATTTACTATGAGTAAAAGTTGATTTCTAAGACAATAGCATCATTTATATAAAAGGAAAATATATTTTGCGGCTCCATGCAGATTTTTCTGGGAAAAAAATTGCTTAAAATGGCTCTTTTCATCATAGAGGTTGCAGATCCCTGGGGATAGACAGAAAGATGGAGCTGGAAAGGATGTGCAGCAGGTTAGGCTGATTAAGGACAGAGATGGTAATGTACTAACAAGTGACGAGAGTGTGCTGAGAAGGTGGAAGGAGAACTTTGTGCAGCTGATGAATAAAGAAAATGGGAGAGAGAGGAGGATGGATGAAGGAGAGAACAAGGAAGTCCTAAGGATTAGAAAGGCAGAAGTGAGGCAAGAAGTGAGGGCAGCTTTGAAGAGAATAAAGAATGGAAACACGGTTGGTTCAGGTGACATACACCACCGTTCAAAAGTTTGGGGTCACCCAGACAATTTATTTTGTGTTTTCCATTAAAAGTCACACTTATTTACCACCATGAGTTGTAAAATGAACAGAAAATATAGTCAAGACAAGGTTAGAAATAATGATTTGTATTTGAAATAATTTTTTCCAGATACTCAACCTGCTCAAAGGAAGGTAAGTTTTATAGCTTCTCTAACCAGCTAAACTGTTTTCAGCTGTGCTAACATGATTGCACAAGGGTTTTCTAATCATCCATTAGCCTTCTGACGCAATGAGCAAACACATTGTACTATTAGAACACTGGAGTGATAGTTGCTGGAAATGGGCCTCTATACACCTATGTAGATATTGCACCAAAAACCAGACATTTGCAGCTAGAATAGTCATTTACCACATTAGCAATGTGTATTAGATATTAGAGTGTATTTCTGATTAGTTTAAAGTTATCTTCATTGAAAAAAACAGAGCTTTTCTTTCAAAAATAAGGAAATTTCTAAGTGACCCCAAACTTTTGAACGGTAGTGTACGTGTGGAGGTATAGAGATGTTTAAGAGAGATGGCAGTGGACTTTTTAACCTGATTGTTTAACACAATCTTCGAGAGTGAGAGGATGCCTGAGGAGTGGAGAAGAAGTGTTTTGGTACCAATTTTCAAGAGCAAAGGTGATGCTCAGAGCTGTAGTAACTACAGAGGCATAAAGTTGATCAGCCACAGTATGAAGACATGGGAAAGAGTTGTTGAAGCCAGGTTAAGAGGAGAGGTGACAATCAGTGAGCAGCAGTACAGTTTCATGCCAACAAAGAACTACAGATGCAATGTTCGCTCTATGTTGATGGAGAAGTATAGAGAAGGTCAGAAGGAGTTGCACTGTGTTTGTGGATCTAGAGAAAGCATATGATAGAGTGCCAAGAGAGGAAGTGTGGTACTGTATAAGAAAGTTAGGCGTGGCAGAGAAGTATGTGAGGGTGGTGTAGGATATGTATGAGGACAGCAAGACGTCGGTGATTTACAAAACGGTAGTGAGACCTGCTATGATGTAGGGCTGTGCAATATGACAAATTTCATATTAGGATATGTCATCTTATATCACAATAACAATATATATCACAATATGCACTTTCTGTAAATTCTACAGTTTAGATAATCACATAAAAAGGACCATCTGTTTTTTTTTTGTTTTTTTTTTTTTACATGTACCATTTTCCCTCATAATTTTGCAGTGTTATAAAATAGTTTTTTTAATGTGCATTTGAGACTTGATTCTCATAAATTTCGGGGGGGGTTCTAAATCATATGAATAAAAAGTAAACATCAATAAGTTAAATATTTCCTGAGCCAGAGGAAAATGGTAAAAAAAACAACAACAAAAGACAACACATAACATAAAAAATGTCTGAAAATGAGGAAATTACCCATCCCTGCCACCTACAGATACAAATTAGCTGGTAGTTTAAATCAGTGAAAATTTAAGTGTAGACCTGCAGCCTGAAGACGTCATTCTGGCCCAATTTAACCTGTTTGCTTCTTAGTAAAATATTTCAGATTGGTCATGATCTGAAAATCAAACGCACAAAAGGTAATGTAATAAAATACATGTGACGACTTTAACTTTGTTCATTGTCACTAGTTGATTAATTAAAATTATTAGAAATCAAATAAATTACATAAAGAGCCAACTTGCTCCTCCAACCCATTTTAATTCATTTATTATTTATTTTGTGTATATGTGCCACCATCATGCACTTTTGTGGCTTTAATAAATTTTTTTCAGACAAAACTAAGAAATCCAGCAGTAATTTAAAACCAAAGAAACGACATGACGGTCTGCTACAATTTTCAGTTAGCACCAACTTATCATTGTCATTTAGCATTTTATAACTAGACATGGTGTTAATATTACTTACCTCCTATTAAAACAAGGTTAGCGGACTATCCTCTGACACAGCATGATGGAAAATAGTCCCACATCCCTGGCAAACAGGAGTAGCAGCTATCTGAACTGGTAGTTTGGAGTTAGCATTAGCAACCACCGGACTGAATCCGAGCCACCCACCACACCTGTTGAGCAACAGGGCACTGACAAGTAGTGGTGAGGAGCTTTACTGAATAAACGGGAGTACGTGCATTTTAAGTCACGATATAAATGATAGAGTATTCTATGAAACAATAGATGTTTTTATATCGTCATCCAATATATACCATCATAACGCACAGTCCTACTATGATGTATGGTTTGGAAACGATGGTGCTGACAAAAAGACAGGCGGCAGAACTGGAGGTGGCAGGGTTTTAGAGGCTATGATTCTCCTTGGGAGTGACTAGGAGGGACAAGATTAGAAATAATTACATCATATAGAAATGTTCTATCAAACAGCCCAGGTCAAGCGGTTTGGAGACAAAGTAAGACAGGCAAGGCCGAGATGGTCTGGACATGTGCAGAGGAGGGATAGTGGATATATTGGACAAAGGATGTTGAAGATGGAGCTGCCACGCAGGAGGAGAAGAGGAAGACCACAGAAGATTGATGGATGTAGTGAAGGAGGACATGGAGAGGGTTGGTGTTATAGAGGAAGATGCAAGGGACAGGGTGAGATGGAGACAGATGATCCTTTATGGCGACCCCTAAAGGGAGCGGCCAAAAGAAGAAGAAGAATTCAGTGTTTCCCCTACAATTATATTTTTTTTGGGGGGGGGGGGGGGGCCCTCCCTTATCTTCCCTTTTTTTGTTGAGGTACAGTAATATCAGCCCTCATTCTGAACATTAGTGGATCTATCTATAAATGCAAGGATTCTCTGTGTATCTGTCTATCTGGTCCTCATCTCTCTCGAACTGTTTGTCAGACTGATCTCAGATTTGATACGTGCTTTGCTGAGGTTACAGTGCATCCAGAAAGTATTCACAGCGCTTCATTTTTTCCACATTTTGTTATGTTACAGCCTATTCAGAAAGGGATTAAAGTCATTTTTCCCCTCAAAATTCTACGAATACCCCATAATGACAATGTGAAAAAAAAATTTTTTTTAAATTTTTGCAAATGTATTAAAAGTTAAAAAACTAAGAATTTTTTTTTTTTTTTGTTATTTGTACCCGTAGGTAGATTTGGTTTGCAGTCTGGTGACAAGCCACCGGCTGCTGGTCGCTGCGTGCGCGAGCGCCCTAAACCTACATGTTTTTGGTGTGCGGGAGGAAACCGGAGAAAACCCGGAGTAAACCCGCGCAACACGGGGAGAACATGCAAACTCCACACAGCTCACTGTTGGTCGGGGGCTGGAATCGAACCCACGATCTCATGATCCCCACGATCCCCCGGCCGAGGGTAAAACTGTGCTGCCACAGTGCTAAACCACTGCGCCACCGTGCAGCCCATGTACATCACATGTACATAAGTATTCACAGCCTTTGCTCAATACTTTTTGATGCACCTTTGGCAGCAACTACAGCCTCAAGTCTTTTTGAATATGATGCCACAACCTTGGCACACCTATCTTTGGGCAGTTTCACCCATTCCTCTTAGCAGCACCTCTCAAGCCCCATCAGGTTGGATGGGAAGCGTCGTTCACAGCCATTTTCGGATCTCTCCAGTTCAATTGAATTCAAGTCTGGGCTCTGGCTGGGCCACTCAAGGACAGACATTCACAGCGTTGTCCTGAAGCCACTCCTTTGATATCTTGGCTGTGTGCTTAGGGTCGTTGTCCTGCTGAAAGATGAACCATCACCCCAGTCTGAGGTCAAGAGTGCTGTGGAGCAAGTTTTCATCCAGGATGTCTCTGTACATTGCTGCATTCATCTTTCCCTCTATCCTTACTAGTCTCCCAGTCCCTGCCATTGAAAAACACCCCCACAGTATGATGCTGCTACCAACATTGGCGTGGTTATGAACTGTGCCTGGTTTCCTCCAAATATGACACCTGGCATTCACACCAGAGTTCAATCTTTGTCTCATCAGACCGGAGAATTTTGTTTCTCATGGTCCGAGATTCCTTCAGGTGCCTTTTGGCAAACTTCAGACGGGCTGCCATGTGCCTTTCACTAAGGAGTGGCTTCTGTCTGGCCACTCTACCATACAGGCCTGATTGGTGGATTGCTGCAGAGATGGTTGTCCTTCTGGAAGGTTCTTCTTTCTCCACAGAGGAACGCTGGAGCTCTGACAGAGTGACCACTGGGTTCTTGGTCACCTCCATGACTAAGGCCCTTCTCCCCCGATCGCTCAGTTTAGATGGCCGGCCAGCTCTAGGAAGAGTCCTGGTGGTTCTGAACTTGTTCCATTTATAGATGATGGAGGCCACTGTGCTCACTGGGACCTTCAAAGCAGCAGAAATTTTTTCTGTACCCTTCCCCAGATTTGTGCCTCGAGACAATCCTGTCTCGGAGGTCTACAGACAATTCCTTTGACTTCATGCTTGGTTTGTGCTCCGACATGCACTGTCAACTGTGGGACCTTATATAGACAGGTGTGTGCCTTTCCAAATCATGTCCAATCAGTTGAATTTACCACAGGTGGACTCCAATTAAGCTGTAGAAACATCTCAAGGATGATCAGTGGAAACAGGATGCACCTGAGCTCAATTACGAGCTTCGTGGCAAAGGCTGTGAACGCTTATGTGCATGTGATTTCTTAGCTTTTTATTTTTAATAAATTTGCAGAAATCTAAAAAAAACAACATTTTTCACATTGTCATTATGGGGTATTGTGTGTAGAATTTTGAGGGGAAAAAATGAATTTAATCCATTTTGGAATAAGGCTGTAAAATAAAATGTGGAAAAAGTGAAGCGATCGCAACAGGAAATTCTGATTTCAGCTGAAATCTAATTTGGTCGATTGACTTATGGGGGGGCTGGGGGGGGGCACAGCCCCCCCTGAAGCTGGGAGGTTTTCAGTAAAACAGAAGTAATTTAGACTGAAAAAAAAATGATTAAAAAAAATGAAATACTAGACTTAGATAAATCATTAATGAAAAGTTAACTTACTTTTTCTTCAATGTTGTCTCACTGTCTTTAGTCCAACATATTTAACAGTTCTATTAGAGTTTATTACACTATTTACACTGGTCACCAAGTCAATTCTAATGTGAAACTTTCTTCCTTTTGGCAGCAAGCTGTGTCAGTCTCTGAACTTTGAACTTCATCTCCTTTTCTGGTTTCTTCAGAAATTGTTTGAGTGTTTCTGTTACCTCGTCGAACTTTGAGCCAATTTTCACCTTTACCATCACTTTTCTCTCAAGCCAATTCCATCGGAACTTATTTTTGACACTTTTGTCTATTTCTAGCACTGATGACTCCTGATCCTTCGATAAAAATCTCATAATTCCGCTGAAAACAATTCAGAAAGCTCAGAATTCCAACAAGAACCAGGGTTGTGATTTGGGGTTGGGGAAATAATCTGAAAATTCAGCAGGGGGTCTGGGGGACATAGTCCCCCAGCGGGGTCCGGGGCAGAGCCCTGGTGGGGTGGGGGGGCAAGGGGGGCAAAGCCCCCCGAAGCTCCTGGGTTTTTATGAATTTTAAGTACCAGAACTGTGCTTAAATGACATAAAACAAACAGCTGAATGCCACTTACTACTGTATAATATTGACCTATGTTCCAAGAAGATAGCATTCCTAAAATATTCCAACAAGCATTATCCATCACATGCTTTAACACTTGATCAAATCAAAATCAGTTAATTTTATCTATTCCATAATATAAATAAAATTCCAACATACCATTACTTTTTATAATTTCAGCATTCATTTCAGATCACCAGTTTCAATCTCCATTGAGACTTGAGCAGTTCATTTTGCACAATCACTGATGTAGCCAAGTCTTAGAAATATTCAAAAGTTATGAGTCAATGTCCACTGTGCACTGTCAATTTCAAACTGTTTGGAATCATAAAAGGGGATGGTTAACTTTTATTACCGTTTCCTCCCCCGCGCAGCCCAGCTCATACAGCCGTTGTACGCCGCCAGTAACAGAGAGTTCATGGCTCTCCACCTGGCCATACGCCACTTCCAGTTCTGCCTGAAAGGGCCCACCTTCACTGCGTTCGTGGACCACAAGCCGCTAACGTACTTAACATACTTTATCTTCCTGGAAGATAAAATAAAGCGGAATTTGGCGAATTAGCAGAAAATCACATCCCTGAGAACACGCTGCCATGAATTTTTGAAAAAGCATACAACGAGCCATTTGATTGGTCCAATCGTTTGCAACTATCCAATTGCAGGGCTGTTTACAATACAGCAGTAGCTTGAACACAACACATCCGGGTTATCGCGGGAGACGACTTCCGGGGAAGCGCCAAGCGCTTATGTAATCGTGTTGATTTTCGCTAAAATCGGTAACAATAAGGTACCTTACCCCCCCTAAAATTTTCTCAACGGATTTAGACGATTCACAGAAATGATCAATTTGAAAATAAATCGGCGGAAATCCGCGGATCGGTGGAAAATTGCCATCCCTGCTTTCCGGATGCACTGCATGAGTGTGTGCATCCCCGAATTTCAACCTCCCCGGATAGGAGGGGAAGTCTTTAATGAACGTCCATAGGGGAGCTATTAAATGAACACAAAGGAAGAAAAGGTATAACCGCTGGGATTTGGGGGCTGAAATTTTGATTTATGGCTATAATGTATGACTCTACTTTCTGAGGAAGCAGAGATCCTTCAGCATGTGCAACGAGATGTTGGAGCTTTTCTACCAGGCCGTTGTTGCCAGCGCCATCCTCTTTGCTGCTGTCTGTTGGGGTAGCAGTATCAGAGTCAGCAACACCAACAGACTTGACAAGATTATCAAGAAGGCTGGCTCTGAGAGACTGTGGCGGAGAAGAGAAAACTGAACAAACTGTGATCCGTCATAGACAATCCCGATAACCCCTCCACCACACATTGGACAGCCAGCGGAGCACTTTCTCCAGCAGACTGCTACAGGTTTGCTGTCGGACGGTTAGGTACAGAAAATCTTTTCGGCCGTATGCCATTTCACTGTACAATAACTCATTCTAATGTGGAATCTTGGTCCCAACAATGCGGCCATACTGCACCTTGCAGTCTAATTGGTACTTCACATTTCACCTAGGGCTGCAACAAACGATTATTTTGGTAGTCGACTAATGTAACGACGATTTTTTTTCTATTAGTTGACTAATCGTGATTATTTTTCTCATGTCCACCATCTCTGCTTCCCGTTGGGACTCTAGTGCATATTCTACCTCACCCGCTGTTTAAGCCTGCACATCCGTGAAAAATCACCTTGTTGTCAGTCCCTGCTTTAATATAACATTTTATAAGCAATTTCCAGAGCTAAATACAAAAAAAAAAAAAACAAGAAAGCTGTATTAATTATCACAAGTTTATCAGTTTATCACAGACAGCATAATGCCTAATGCCAATTAAACAATTGATTAAATATCTTACAACTGAATTATTGATCTGCTCCAACCCACAAACTAACATTAGGTGCAAGTTTTCTATAAGTGCATTTTTTAACAATATAAATTCGGAAAGGTAAACCTTTATATTCAGTATTCACTGCACTTCAGAGTAATATTTCAAGTCGTTTGATTTAATTTTGATGATTATGGTTGTAGGTTTTTATTTATCAAATTACAAATTGGGATATTCTAATTAACCCAAATGCACTAATATTCAGAATGAGGGCTGATATTAACGAAGATGAAAAAGAGATAGTGAGTCCTGTAATTTAGTCATTTACTGCATTCAACAACACATTCGCCATGACTTAAACAGCTTAGCCCTCAGCAACCAGAGAGCTCATTGGCAAACAGGTAAGCTAACAAACAGCACGTACTAGCACTACTGTCATTTTTCTAAAGCTTGAAACAATTGGCCATTGAAAATAAGCACCGCTAACTTTCTTTACTCGCTAAAACTTACCAAGCAGAAGCAGCCGTTAATGTTGTGGCTCCCGGGTGCCGTCGTTTCAGATGCTCATGCATCACTGTAGTGCTGCCATGATAGGAAAGGTTTGCCTTGCAAAATCTGCATTTTACTTGTTTTGTGTGAAATGTTCTCATACTATAGAAAGTTTGGGTCTGCTTTTTTTTTTTTTTTTGCTCCACTTCAAGTTGTTTTTATCTTTTCACTTCACCATGCTGTTTTTCTTTGCTGGAAATTGTTCATGCATGCCGGATAACAGAGGCACTACTGCCCACAGCAGTTGCAGTCATGCATTGTAGTAACAATTGAACATTTCCACAGCATGCATATAAACTTTATAATTAAACGATTTGTCAACAATAAAAATCTGTGTCAACAAATTTTTATCGTCAACATTATCAACAACGTCGACTAATTGTTTCGGCCCTAATTTCACCCTGTGCCTGATAGTCCTGCATTGTACAGCTAGTACGATCCATGTATTTATACGGGTCATCTTCTATTCATCTGCGATGCATAGCCACCTTATTCCTGGGGGCGCCACTATAAGAACGATTATGGATGGAACTTCCGGTTTCGGCTGACCCAGTGTAAAATCAGTCCGTTTGAGTGGAGTCGCAGAGGCATTTAAAATAGCATTTTTAAAAGTTTTTCAAATTCATTTTAATGTATAGTCCACATACGTGTTTTCCACCCAAGTGGCAGCTAATTTCAGTACTTGTAGTTTTTGTATTTTTGAATGTTTAGTTGTGTGAGGCTCCTCAGAGATGAGCACAGCTCAATCTGTGGCTTCAACAGCAATGAGTAGATTATGCACTGAAAACTAAAGGATTGTTCGTGAGATTGGTGGAACAGACACAGAACAGACACCAAGACAAGAGCCAGGTATGTTTTCACTTGTGTGAATGTCACAGATTTGACGTTTTACCCCGAATTTAAAACGCCCAAGCATGGTGTTGAATGTGCACCGTGCCATTACGAGCTCTACAAGCACGAGAAGTCATTAATCATGACTTCCTTTGCTGCTAGCAAACAAAGTCCCAGGAAACCCCAGAGTGTCCGGTACCATTTTAAAGCTTTGAAATCGCACTTTCTAAAATTACCTATATTTCTGAGGAAGACATAACTCTCGACTGATCGAACGCGAGTTTTCAACCTAGCTAAAATATTGTTTACATCGTTAGCATCTTAGCAGCGGTGCTAACTAATGGAGCTACTGTGTATGAGGCCACTTTTTAAGATCATCTTTCCATCCCTCGATAGTCGTGGGAAGTGGTATGATTAGGTTACTGTTTTGAGGTGCAAGAGGCCGTGTTCCCGCATTTCTGATGCCAAAGTCATTGTTTTTTTTTTTTTAACATGGATAAGTGTCCCGTTTCAGTGACAGCCATATGTTCTAAACTAGTACCGCAAGTTGCTACCATCACTCACGCAAGGCATCATGGGGCCTAGGAATAGGGTGGATAGTTATCTAGGCTGTTTTGCGTTCCCTGGGTAATTTCTTTTTCTATTATGCTGTGGGTGTTTCTGTCATTCTGGTAGTCTACTGTGTCATGCTGCTGTTATACGTTTGGGATCAATAAAGTACATCTAATATTAAGCCCAATAACCCCTGTAAATTTAAGCCTCCCTGGATATGTGGAAGTTTAGGAGGGGGAAATCTTTACTGAACGTCCACTGGGGAGCTATTAAATGAACACAGAGGTAGAAAAGGAATAACTGCTGGGAGTTGGGGGCTGAAATTCACAGGGCAGGCTCTGGACGGCAGTGGGATAAAATGATTAAAATTTGAGCTCGATCCGAGCTCAAGCGGCCCCCCATCCCCCAGCTGTAAACCTAGGAGAAACACTGGAATTGGTCCCCCCCAAAAATTGTAAATTGTTGTGGTGCATGGCATCCACGTTCCAGGGAACCCTGATTGAAAAACAGCCGTTACATGGTCACAATAATCCGATAACTGGGAATAATCAGGTGGTAATCACAATCAGATTCGATTTTTTTCCTCTCTCTGCAATGTTGATCAGGAGCTCCCCGGGTGATTTGGCGTGGATGTGATGAGCCACAAGACTACTGGGATGAATGAATCACATACTTTTATAAAACCCGAAGACCCGATGCAGAAACTGCCTCAGTAGAAATTACACCATCACCAGCTTTGTTTGTCTGTTTTGCTTTCAGACAGACATAAGCTAAACATGGCAGGCAGGCAGCCAGCAGCTACAAATGGATCTTGCTTTTTCTCAAACGTAGAATATTTTTGAATGGACGTCATCTTCCGGAGCGGTTAGCCGCGTTAGCTTACCTCTTGGCGGTGTCCAGCGCCTGTTTGACGCTCCTCAGAGCCTGGGCTTTTGAAGCCTCAAAGCTCACCTCCTCCGGTGCTTCATCGTCGCTAGACTGTAGCACCAGGTTGAAATCTTCGGTCTGTTTTTTGCTGGCTGCCGCCTTCTTCGACAAACCCGTTTTCCCACGTTGTTTCTTCGCCATGTTAATCAGGGAGAAGACGTCATCAGACCACGTGCCATAGCATTTCCTCTTCTTGGTGTTCTTGGCGGCTGGTAAATAAAGAGTAGGTGCATTACCGCCACCAACCGGTGATATAACGTACTGGCACTTTTTGGCTGAACGGAACGAACTGCTCTGAATCCCGTAACCGAAACGCCAATGGGTGCGTCCACCCACACATTTAAATGCCCTACCTTTGGACTTCCGGGAAGATGGCGGAGAGACATAACACTTAAACAAAGAGCTCTCCCTAGCCGGATTAAAAATCATCGGTAAATGGCCAACTCGACATAAACGAATCAATAAACTAAGGGATGAAAACATGAAGGAACCGGGCACAAGGACAAAAACAGGGTAAAATTGAAGAATTCCTCTCCAACAACGCAGGAAAAACCGCTGTACGCAAAGCCCAAAAAAACGAGATGTCTACAGCAGAGAAAATGGAGGACACCAGACTCGACAACATGAACGCTGGCATCGCCAGTTTGGGTGAAGAGTTAAGAGAATTCAAGCGACAGCTACAACAGGATTTAGCGGCTCTTAAGGAGGAACTGAAAAAAGAAATTAAGGAGGAAATCATGGACCTCCGAAGAGAAATGGAGCGTAAATTAACGGAAAACATGGAGGAGCTGCGCTCCCAGCGGGCGTGTATGACAGAAGCGCAGACCCGAATTTCGGAACTAGAAGATTGGAAAAGCGAGGCAAACGAACAACTACAGACCCTGACGACGCAAACGCAGAGGATGCAGGAGAAAATAAACGACTTGGAGAGCAGATCCCGACGAAGCAATATGCGCATCTTTGGAATTACGGAGGGCATTGAAGGCAACTCGATGACAAAATTCATGGATCAGTTCTTAAAAAAAGAACTGGAAATACCCGGAGAAACGGATCTGCAGATTCAACGGGCGCACAGAACACCGGCACAGAACCCGAAAACAAACTCTCCACCCAGGTCAGTTGTGGTAAACTTTGTGAAATATAACATAAAGGAAAGAATCCTGACGCAAGCATGGAAAAAAAAGATACGAATCGGCGACAAACAGGTATTTTTTGACCATGACTACCCGACAGAAATCGTGCAGCAGCGGAAGAAATATGCCAACATTAAAAAAACGCTGAAAGAGAAAAAAATTAGATTCCAAACGCCGCTAACGAAAATGAGGATTCATTGGGAGGAAGGCACAAGAACCTACAACACGGCCGAAGAGGCAGCGCGGGATATGATGGAGCGGGGCCTTGAGGTGAGCGTGCCGAAGGAGACGGTTGGAGCAGCGGCGGCCCTGAACGCACCACGACAGACGAAGTGGAGACGAGTGAACGGCGGAAGAAGGGGGAGAGACGTAGAGCAGCGGGCCCAGGACAAGCTACAAGGCTTTCAACTGAAAGCCTAGATCATAACAAAGATTAAGAAAGGCACAGAAGAAATGAAGGCCAAGAAGACAAGGTAAAAGAGAAACAGACGGCTAGGAGAGGTTTAAGTGATATTTGTTGGACATTTCTAGACTTATGACTATTACTTTGATAGTAATTAGAAGTCTAGGGAGGGCCCTTCACTCTGTGAAGACAAACCCCCCACCCACCAACAGGGACCAGTGGGCAGAAGAAAGGCCCAAAGTACGGAGGTCGAGTTTTTTTAATGTGTTTTTATATAAATATGTGTTATTTTTGTTGTTAAAGGGGCTAGGAGCACAAGTTAAAAAAATGGAAAAACATGATTATGGGTAAAAATCTTAAGATAATGACACTAAACGTGAATGGTCTGAACTCACCTGTTAAAAGGGAAAGAATAATAAGAAAATTCAAGAAGGAAAAAGCTGAAATTATATTTATGCAAGAGACACATTTGAGCAAGGCAGAACATGTGAAACTAAAGAGATTTGGCTATAAGAACTCCTACTACAGTTCATTTAAGGGAGGAGCAAAAAGGGGGGTTATGATACTAATCTCAAACAAAATACAATTTGAAAGTGAACAGGAAATCCAGGATAAAGAAGGCAGGTATGTAATAATAAAGGGAAGAATAGATGGTATGCAGATTACATTAGTGAGCATCTATGCCCCACCAGAAAGTGACAAGGGTTTTTTTCAACATCTGTTTGATCTCATAGCAACACACAGTGAAGGAGTCCTAATTTGTGGAGGAGACTTAAATGCTGTCATGGATCATGAAGTTGACACAACAAGTGTTAAGAAGACAAAAAAACATGTAACAAAGTTCATAAGAACCTCACTGGCAGAAATGGGTATGGTAGACATATGGAGGGACCTGCACCCACTCGAAAAAGACTATACACATTATTCAGCAGCCCATAAAGTACACTCTAGAATAGATTACTTCCTTATGAATGAAGGTGACAGACACAGGGTGAGAAATTGTTGGATTGGAGGGGCAGAAATATCAGATCATAATCCTATATACATGGAAATATATTTAAACAATAGAAAACGACAAACAACATGGAAACTTAACGTAGGACTGTTAAATGATGAGAAAATGAAAGAAAGAATAAAAATAAACATAAATGAATATATCCAAGAGAATGACAATGAAGAAGTGGACCCAACAATACTATGGGACGCACTAAAAGCCGTGTTAAGGGGTAAATTAATTGTTGAAACAGGAAAAGCAAATAAGACTAAACTGGAAGCGTATGAACAAAGATGTGAGAGACTGAGGGAATTAGAACGTAAACATCAAAGCACAAATGATCCAAAAATATATCAAGAAATTAAAGAAGAAAAAACAAAGATAAAAGAAACACAAATGGATGAAATTGAAAGGAAAAATAGATATCTAAAGCAAAAATATTATGAAACGGGACCAAAAGCCACAAAACTGCTGGCAAAACGGTTAAGAAAACAACAAACAATGAATAATGTATACAAGATTAAAGACCCCACCACAAATAAAACCACAGTTAACCCAGAAAACATTGAAGAAATTTTCCATAATTTCTACCAAGAACTATACTCCCAACCTGAAGAAACAAATACTAAAGATATCAAAAAATTTCTAGACACATTGGACTTGCCATCAATAGGAAATCAACAAAATGAAAAACTAACAGCAGAAATAACAACACAAGAGATCAGAGATGTGATTAAGTCACTTAAAAATGGTAAATCACCAGGTAGTGATGGATACCCCTCTGAGTTTTATAAACTGTTTATAGAAGAACTCAGGCCACAACTCCTAAAGTCATTTAATTGGACGCTGAACAACAACAAAATACCTCCATCATGGAACGAAGCAATCATTTCAGTTATTTTAAAACCAGGGAAAGATAAAGAACAATGCGGAAACTATAGACCAATCTCTTTATTAAATGTAGATTATAAAATATACACAACAATTATATGTAAACGAATAAAGACATTCTTGATGGAATTGATAGAAGATGATCAAACTGGATTCATAGAGGGACGCCAAACACATGACAATATCAGGAGAACAATACATATAATTAACCAAATACATAAAGAAAAGAAAAGCGCAGTAATAATGAGTTTAGACGCAGAAAAAGCATTTGACAGGGTTAACTGGAAATTCCTATATAGTGTACTGGAGCGCTTTGGATTTAACGAAAAATCAGTACAATGCATAAGGACGCTATATCAAGAACCTGTGGCAAGAATCAAGATAAACGGTAGCTTAACAGACAAAGTAAATATACAAAGATCAACTAGGCAGGGATGCTGCTTATCGCCCACCTTGTTTGCTCTGTTCATAGAACCATTGGCTCAAGCGATAAGACAAAATAAGAAATTAAAAGGTGTAACAATAAAGGGGGCGGAACACAAGATTGGGCTATTTGCAGACGATATTATAGTTTACCTTGAACAACCAGATAAATCAATAATGGAAATGATGAACTTGATAGAAAATTTTGGAAAATTATCAGGATACAAGATAAACATAACAAAAACACAAATACTGACATTCCACTATAATCCTCTAAACCAGATAACTGATAAGATCAAACTAAACTGGAACCAAAAAGAAATAAAATACCTTGGAGTGAACATACCTAAAGACCTAAGCAAAATATATAAAGCAAACTATGATAGGTTGGAACAAGAAATAAAAAAAGATATTGATAGATGGTCAATCTTAAATATGGATCTGAATTCAAAAATTGAGACAGTCAAAATCAGCATACAACCTAGATTACTTTACCTCTTCCAGGCTATACCAACAGAGATTCCAGATGCCCAATTCTCAAAGTGGGACAGGATGATATCGAGATTTGTTTGGGGAGGTAAAAAACCAAGAGTGAAATATAAAACCCTCCAATTACCAAAAGAGAAAGGAGGCATGGGCCTACCGAGTCTAAAGGAATATTACTACTCAGCACAAATAAGATATATCATATGTTGGTGCGACGAGGGATATGAGGCAAAATGGAAAGAAATGGAAAAGGAAATTGAGGGACTCCCAGTACAAAGCATAATAGGGGATAAAGATGCATATAAGCAAATCAAACAAATAGACCCAATCACTAAATTTACTTTAGAACTGTGGTATAAAATAGTACAAAAATATAATATAAGGGAAGACATAAAACTATTGAAATGGGTAGCATTTGACAGTCAGTTTGAACCGGCAAAACAAGATAGGGGATACAAAAATCTGGTGAACAAGGGAATCACAGCATGGGGCAATATCGGAAAAAAAGATCTCGGGAGCTTTGTAAATATCAGGAGAAAATTTAAATTAGATCGGAATTTTTCAGATATCTGCAGATGAGAGATTACTATATGAAGAAGATTAGGCATAACCTCCAAACAGATGTGAACGAGATTATACAATTCATTTTAAGCTCATATGCAGGAAATAAAATAAGAATTATTTCAAAACTATATCAGAAACTTATGACAAACAATCATACAAGTAACTATATAAAGGAGAAATGGGAGAAAGAGCTCAATTTAAACATAACAGAAGAAAGCTGGCAGGAAATATGGAAAACACAACACACATCAACAAATTCAAGGGCATGGAGGGAATTTGGATGGAAAAACCTGATTCGCTTTTTCATTACACCACAGATTCAAGGAAAATATACAAATACCCAATCTTTATGCTGGAGGGGATGTGGGGCTCAAAATGCAGACCACTCACATATGTTTTGGAAATGCTACAAAATATCATCATTTTGGAAATCTATGCATGTGACAATACAGAGGATATTAGGATATAATATACCAATGAACTGTAACCTGATGTACCTATGTGATCTTAAAAAAGACAATGTTATACAGGCTGAGGACAGATATCTAGTTAAAATCTTGTTGATTGCATGTAAAAAAACTATCACAAAAAAATGGCGATCAGAAGTTCTTCCTGACCAAGAACAATGGACTGACATTGTTGAGGACATACGTATGATGGAAAAACTAACATATCGACAAAGAATGCAAGAAGGAATATGGGAGAAAAAATGGCGGAAATGGACACACTACAAAGTGCAACAACGAGGCAGAAATTGAAAGAATAACCAAAGACACTGAAAAAACCAGAAGAATTAAGAGATGGAAACTAAAAACTTGATGCTCCAACATTTGCCCCCCCCTTTTATTTTTTTTTTTTTTTTTTATTTTTTATTTTTCCCTACCCTAACCTCTTTGTTTTTTAAATGTAGAATGTGATCTGAATGCATTATATATGATGAAAAATGAATAAAAATCTAAGTTACAAAAAAAATGCCCTACCTTTGAAAGAACGGTATCCTTTAAATAAGGAAAGCTTGGAGGTATGACTGTGAGAGTGAATGGTTGTCTGTCTCTCTGTGTTGGCCCAGCGATGGACTGGCGATCTGTCCAGGGTGGACCCTGCCTCTCGCCCAAAGATGCTGGGATAGGCTCCAGCCCCCCCGCGACCCGAAAAGGATTAAGCGGAAGAAGATGGATGGATGGAGGTGCTATATTTCATCTGGAGCTGATGGATTTAAAAAAAAAAAAAAAAAATCCAGAAAGCACCAGTACCCCAAAATGTAATTAAAATTGCCCATAACAGTTAATTACACCATTAAATTGTCCAGAACAAAATTTTCCAATTTTATGTTTACCTATGAACCACGAAGTCCAATCTTGGGATCAAACTTGTTTATTTAGTGTATAAATTATCTCTGTAAAATGTCGAATTTTATTTATTATTGTTATTTACGCTGATAATTTATGCAATAAGGACTTAAAGTGTGTATTTATAATAGTTGAAAGTTAACTTGAAAATATGGTTTTATTTGATAGCTATCAAATAATTTATATATGTCATCCGCATGTAAAATCTCCAAAGTGTAAGCAAATATAAAGATATATTATGTGGAAAAAAATATACAATACTTGATATAAGTTTACATCTTTAACTTTTTACTTGTGATTCTTAAAGAAATAAATTAGCTCAATTTGAGTCGTGCTTTTATTTTGAAAAGTACAGCCGAAATGTCCATTCTACCTCTCCATAATAAAACATCCGGCGTGTCTGCAGCGTGCATATGTCTGCAGCTGCATCGCTCTCCTCAATTGCTCCGCTTTGGTTTTTCCAAACCGTTCTAAAACAATGCTCGGACTTCTCTGGGTACTTTTAGTTGCTGCCGGGGCCTTTGTCCTGGGCTCCCCGCGGCTGGATGGCCCCGCGGCGGCCGGGCCCTGCCTCGCCCCGTCGCAGTGGGAGGGCCGGTGGGTGGTGTACGACCACAGCACCGGGAGGAACAGCCGAGCTGCGGTGTCCTACGACAGCCTGAATCAGAGGATCCGAGTCCTGCAGCAGCACAAGAAACACACCCCATGTCAGAGGTGAGGACTAACAAGCGTCACAGCAACTCAAGCAGTTCCTTGACCCTCCTGGTTTGGTTTTTGCTCTGATGGGCATCGTGGGCTGTGAGACCTTGGGTGTGTGTCCATCAGTTTGGTTTACCACGGCTGGACTCCAGTCAATGTGTGGAAACGTCTCAGCAGTGATCAAGGGAAATGGGAGGCACCCGAGCTAAATTTCAAGTGTTTTTGCAAAGTGTCTGAACACTTTTGCACATGGGATATTTCATTTTTTTTCTTTTAATACATTTACAAAACTCCTAAATTTCAGTTTTCACGTTGTCATTATGAACAACTGTAGCATCAGATTGCACCATAACAAAACAGGAAAAATACTGAGGGGGATTAATTCTTTTACAAGCCACTGCAAATATAATGGCAATTGTTGATTTATTCATCGTTTAAAATAACATTGCAAAAAAAAAAAAATACAACAAATATTAAAAACAATGGGATAACAAAAAAGTGCACACACTTATTTCCATTGTGGTCCCTCGTGGTACATCTTATTCCTTTAAATAATCTGTAAATCTGTGTGATGTGAAGGTGTGTGGAGGGATGGAGGCTGTGGGGCACTTCATAGGTACAAGGTGGAGTAATGGGTCTGCAGTTACCTTAAAAATCTATATTACACACGCTGCACATAGACAGTTGGCCCCTGCTTTAGTGGTATTATAGAGTCTCCGCTGGGATTGACGTCTCAGGGTTTCCTCGGATAACATTTCTTGTTGCCACAAAGATAACGCCACTAAAAGGTCTAAACACAGGATGTCTGGGTGGGACCCCAACTGGCCCAAAATTGAAGCCTCAGTTGTGCAGTACTTCAAATGGTAAGTTCCATATGCAACGTTACTGTGTAAAATTTTAAAAAGAAATAAATGGTATAAAGTTAACATATTCCGATATGTTTACTTCCCCCCCGGGAAAAATATGTTGCCACCGCGCCAAGGTCTTGTAGCCAGAGGAAACGCTGAGTCTGATGTTGTGAAATATCTTTACGCTGGTAAACAAGGTCACAGCTTGTTAATCAGCTTTACTTTGTTTAGTTTGCTGAATCCTGAGAACTTTGACCATTGAAAAGTTTGTGGATACCCAGTAGTCTCAAATCCATGAAAGAGAAATGTATTCTCACTGTAACTCAGGGTCCCACAATTAGTTTTCTTCTCTGGCTGGGGTGTTTAATCATGTACCATGGAGGGCCAAGACCCTGCAGGCTTCACCTCCAACCGGTGTCTTCAACAGCAGATTCCACTGAATTTCTTCCCACTGACTGCTGATCAGTGAAAACACCTACTGAAGAGACTGGGGGGAAGAGAGAACCTGCAGGGTCTTGGCCCTCCATGGCACATGATTGGACACCCCTGTTCTAGGGTGAAAGCGTGCCAAGCTAAGGGTAAAAACTTTTTTTTTTTAATTTTACACAAATGAAAGTTGTCTTGTGTGCATGTGATCATGCTGGTATTGTCAGTAGTAATGATTATGGTTTGGAATACTCAAAGCCTGTGTCAGGGCACAGGCAGACCAGAAAAAATGTCCAACAGTTAATTTCATAACTCTGCCCTTTTAAAGACACTTAACGGTGATCAAAAATAAACACAATAGCATGTTCACATCTTGGTTAACTCAAACTGAGCTAATTTAAATTTCATTGGCCATTCAGTTTGATTGTGTTATGAATGGAAGGGAAGGCACAAAGGATTTACGCCATTCCTGAATGGTTAAACTTGACCCCGGTAACAGCGTTACCCTTCCTGATACTCTTTACATAAAACCACTGGATAACCATGTAAATGCAAAAATATCTTATTTGTTTCAGCTTGTAAAATTACCTTTTCTGTTCAGTGTAGACAAGTGGAAAACCTCATCATGAAGAGAAAGTAGAGTTTTTAGTAAAACATTTACTTTATTAAACTTTGTTCTCAAATGTCATCTTATTTTAAAACCCACTAGCTGAAATAAGGTTAAAGTGAGCCCATTATGAGGCTAGAATAAGGTCAGTCAGCAAACGCTCGGTGCCTTAAAGCAACACAATGTAACTCTGCCTCCTGAGCCACTGCCGCTCCTGAGCCACGGTCAGACTTTGGTGTGCCATCAAAATAATTTTGGAAACATTATTTTAAGGTGAAAATCTTGCAGTTGCTTTAAAAGTAAAAAAAAAAAAAATAAATAAATAAATCATAAAAATACAAAAAAAAGGTAAAACATGTAAAAATTTAGATGAGAAAAGTCACAAGCTTACAAAAAATTATTCAACATTTATAAGAGAAATGCTGCAAAGTTTGTTAAAGTTGCTAATAATTTAGAAAAATTGTGAGTTTATGAAAAAAGTTACAAATTGATTGTAAAGTCAAATTATAGGAAGAAAACTTTTTCTAAAAAGTTGCAAATTTACAACAAAAGTGTATCAGACTTTGTGTATAAAGCCATGTGTAGGGTGTCTGCAACTGAAGATTGTGCTGGTACCTTCCAAATAATGAATAATAAATGAGGCTTATTTAAGATAAGATAAGATAAGCCTTTATTAGTCCCACAATGGGGAAATTCCAGGATTGCAACAGCACAGGGATAGCAACACTCAGAGCAACAATCAGAAGGCAAGAAAAAAAAAAAAAAACAAGCAAGCAAGAGCAGCTAATATACATACATATGTACATATTACTATAAAATATATATATACACACACACACACACACACACACACACACACACACACACACAGACACACAGTGCAGAGCATTGTAGCTGGATGGAATAAATATATGAATATATGAACACACAGTGCAGAGCATTGTAGCTAGATGGAATAAATATGTAAATATATAAACACCCACAGTACGGAGCATTGCAGCTAGGTGGAATAAATATGCAAGTATATAAACACACACAGTGCGGAGCAATGTAGCTAGATGGAATAAATATATAGATATATAAATATAAACACACCCAGTGCAGAGCATTGTAGCTAGATGGAATAAATATGTAAATATATAAACACACACAGTGCAGAGCATTGTTGCTAGGTGGGATGAAACAGCATAACCGTCTATTTAGTTATCCTACATGGTATGATTATGTGCCCATACATATTCTCACCCTCCATAGCGACCGGTATGTTCCTAGTTGTATGCCGGAGAGGACCATTGTGTAAGTCTATTGCATCTTTTGCATTCAAAAAAAACTATTAGTTTGTTACGTCTTTTTGCTATCTCTGCGAGCAGTCCTGCTTAGGTTGTACAGTCTGACAGCCGTTGGTAGGAAGGACCTACGAAACCTCTCGGTTGTGCACCTGGGATGATGTAGTCTGCTGCTAAATGAGCTCCTCAGTGCATCCAGTATGTCCTGCATAGGGTGGAACTCGGACTCCAGCAGAGATGACAGTTTAGCCACCGTCCTTCTCTCTCCTATCTCCTCCATCGGATCAAGGCGTTGCCCCAGGACAGAGCTAGCTTTCTTAATCAGTTTGTTCAGTCTCTTCCTATCGGCTGCAGTGATGCCACTGCCCCAGCAGACCACTCCAAAAGTGATGGCTGATGCCACCACCGTGTCATAGAATGACTTCAGCAGCGCCCCTTGTACACCAAAAGACCTGAGTCTCCTCAGCAGGAACAGCCTGCGCTGTCCCTTCTTGTAGAGTGCGTCAGTATTGTGTGACCAGTCTAGTTTATTGTTCAGATGAATTTTGAACTATGATTCATGCAAAGCTGTTCCAGGAAGGTGTAATGACAAAAATGGTCAGCCTGGAGAATACTGCTGTGTCTCAGTAAATTAGAGTATTGTGAAAGAGGTCATTTTTTGCCAATGTAGTGCAGAAGATAAATTAATAATTGCATCCACAGTGAAATATTTCAAACTTTTTTATGATTCGTTATAAAACATGCATTGCAGATCAGGATATTCTAATTTAATTTGAATTAGTAGTTCTACTTTTACAGAGGTGTGTGTGGGGGGATCATATGTTTGTTTTTTTTTCTTCTTCTTCTGTAGTCAAGCGTTTTAGTCATATCAGTAATTAACAGGGATTTCCCTTTGTGGATCTTTACAGTCTGTACACTGTACCCATGCAACATCCTGGATGAATTTCTCCCTTTATTAAAACACGAATGTATTTCCCCCGCTGCCGTCTCACCTCCTGTTTCAGGTTTTTTGAGTACATCTACCTCTACCAGAGCATGGTGATGTTCCAGATTGACCAGAAGACCAAGGAGTGCTCAAAGATTGCCCTGACTGAGGCCTGGGATCCCTTTGACATTCCCGACAACTCCACCTTCGAGGAGCAGTACATTATCGGCGGCCCCGGCGACAACGTGGAGGTACAGGAGTGGTCGGACAGGAAGCCAGCACGCCAGCGTAAGTTTTCAGTTGTATGTAAGTCAGCCATCTTCAGTTCTTAAACTGGAGAGAGATTGATTTTTTTTTTTTTTTCCAAGAAATGTTCTACAGGGCAATGGTTATTATTGTTATTTTAATTTTTTTAATATTTAATTTTTCCTGAGAAGTTTTGTAGAAAACATGAAATTAATAAAAAAAAGTGCAATTTTGAAAACAAAAGATTATGGGAATGGTGTCTTTTGCTCTTACTAAATGGCAGCAAACCAGAGTTTAGATAGATGCACTGAGTTTTCGCAAAGGGTGACATGCGCCTTAAATACCGCCAACGCAGCGGCATCTCTCTCTGCTCTGCTGCCATTTGCCCAAATTTAAATGAGATTTTATGCGTGCATTTAGAGTTTTAACCCGCCCATTTTATGTAAATTATTGCTGTGGTAAAAAGAGGACAAACCTAGTCGTCCCCCTCCCTCCTTTCCCTTTTTAGGCAAGGTAGACATTCACCGAGATCCTAGGCTGGGATTTGAACCCATGACACCATGATCTGAACACCTCCAGCTCTACCACTGAGCCAAAGAGGAGTTCCCCTGCTAGCACTTGGTTAGTAGCAAAGGTGTACCCTAAAGCTGGATGCATGCTGCACTTCCGCTGTCCACGTGACCGTGAGGCTTGTGTGACAAAATTTACATCATCATTTCCAATCCGCGAGTGTCCGCAGAGCTCTTCTACGGACGACTGCGTGCAGCCCAAATTTTCCGACCACGTGGCCTGCCCGCATTGACTGCGCATGCGCAAGATTGAACATCCCATTCACAGGGTGGCACAATCGACACATCATACAAAGAGGAAGCGGAAGACGAGAATAAACATACACGAATTGTTTTGCAGCAGCTTGAGCAGGGAAGCGCTGAAAAACGGGAATTCCTCCTTTTCCATGAAACGGTGCCATTGTTGTTGCTACCAAAAATGTGCATCGCTCTCGCATTTATAGGTGGTGAACAAACTGGCATGTTAGCGCATTTGTGCTACCCATAGAGTTGGGGCGAAACTACAAATAACAGTTGTGCGCATGCGTCAACTGCTTAGCCTGGTAGACAAAAAGAGTGAAGCATATACAGAGCCGTGTGCGCGCCGGCCTCGACCAAAGCAGATGTGGACCAGAAAGGAAATGCAGCATGAATCCAGCTTAAGGTGTCAGGAACTGCACCACTGACTAATTCCTTTATGGAGGAGGATTTGTAACAGCAGATAGTACTGGCAAATGGTGCTCAATATTTGGCTTCAAAAGTGGTCTTGGTGAATCAGTCCCTATACATGCCTTATATTGGCTGATCACTGTTTTTTCTGGGTTGAAATGAAATGTATTTTGACTGTATAGCATCTTCTTTCAGG
Organism: Pholidichthys leucotaenia; assembly: GCA_020510985.1. Taxonomy (NCBI): domain Eukaryota; kingdom Metazoa; phylum Chordata; class Actinopteri; order Cichliformes; family Pholidichthyidae; genus Pholidichthys; species Pholidichthys leucotaenia. The sequence continues at coordinate 172,036,502 of CM035846.1, forward strand.
CCTGATGGGTTTTTTATCAGATTTGAACCTATTATGAAAGCAGCTCATGGTGCAGTAAAACCCCTAACGTGTGATCGTCTTGCCATCAGATGAAACCTGGGTGGGCGTTTACACCTTGAAGGACTGCTACCCAGTGCAGGAGACCTACACCAGCAACCAGAGCGTCACCACCTCCACACGCTTCTTCAACCTCCAGCTGGGCATCACCGACCCCAACGTCTTCATCCCGCCCAGCACTTGCCAGTCAGCCCGACTTGAGAGACTGGTCGAGTTTGTGTGCTAAGAATTTGCCGCCTTTCACCTTTGAGCTTAGATATTCAGAATTAAAGTCTGAGATCAACACCTTGTTTGCTTATCCACTATTAAACGGCAGAGGGGAAAAACCTGCTTTATTTAGGACCAGAATATTCCTGTATGTAGTCCAGCAAAAGTACTCAGTCTTCAAAAAGATATACACTACAGATATGCAGCTACAGCAGTCACCTAGTTTGGGCCCCTTCTGAGAGTGAAGAGATAAATTTTTATTTATTTTTTTTTTTGATGGTTATTGGCAAAGAAAGAGGTACTTTTGTTCTAACCTGTCCTATTTTTTCCCCAGATATATCTTTCACTATGTAATTGTGAATATTTCTGTATTAATTTTAGAGATGGAATTGCTGATATTTGTTACAACAAATGGATATACAGCCTGTCAGGTCAAAATGAATGGAAACCCTGGTTTTGCCTTAAGATTTTTTTTTTCTTTTGTATGACTAGGTAAAACATGTCAGAAATGTTATATAAATCAAGTTCATTTATTAAAAAGGGGGGAAGAAAAAAATCTTGTTTGATTGGTTGCTTACTCATCAGCCTAACCTGTGAACATATTTTTTTTTTTTTTTTTTATTTAAGTTTTTGTAAAGGGTATACAGGTCGTTACAGCAATGCAGTGTTTACATTTTCATCACATGTTCCCTTATTTTCTGATATCTGACAACATTGGAAGATTAATTCTTACAACACCCCTTTTTTTTTTTTTTAAAGTGAAAGAAAAAGTGAAATTAAAGAGAAAAAAAAACAAGAAACAAATAACAAAAAAAAACAAACAAACCAGTAAAAAACAAACAAAAAGAAAAAGTAAGTAAATAAAGATAAAAGAGCATCTGAGTAGAGTTGGAACAAAGAGTGGAACCATTATTGAAATGGTATTTGTCAAAGATTAGATCTAATGGAAGACACATATGCGGTCCAGGGTTGCCAAAAGTTCATGAACACATCCATGTCCTGTCTCAGTGCGAATGTCAACTTTTCCATGAGTAAATGTCTTGGATCACGTTAGTCCAATCTTCAGGTGTAGGACAGTCTCTCAACATCCATTTTTTAGTTAGAGCTTTTTTGCTTGCCAATATTAAAACATTGAATAAGTATTTTTCTCCTCGTCTTTCCAGTGAGTCCGGTAGTAAACCCAAATACAAAGTTACAAAAGAAAAGGGAACTGTAATTTTGAATATTTTCCCCAATATTGTCTGTACCTTGGTCCAATATTGGTGGATAACTGGGCATGACCAAAACACATGAAAATGATTTGCAGTCTTTTCACCACACAAGCGCCAACAGTTCAATCCCTTATGGGTAAATTTGTTTTGTGCAGGTGTTCTGAAAAATCTTGCCAAGTTTTTCCATCCAAATTCTCTCCACTGCAGGGATGAGGTACTTTTCCATTGCTGTTTATTTAGCTTTTCCCATATTTCCAGTTGTAAAGTGAAATTCCCCTCTTTTTCCCATCTCTTTTATATAAGATGTGTTGTCTCCTTTTAAGTCTTGAAGACCTTGGTATATTTTAGAAATGTATCTGATCCCTGGGATCCCTTTATATGCCATTAAGAAGACCTTCAGAACACCTGACTGGGCCCTTTCCAAAACCTCCTTTTTTTTTTTTCCACAATATCTTTATTGAACCTTTTTTTTTTTTTTTTAACAAACATGATACAAACAATCAAACACTAACACTAAAGTACTACAAAAAAAAAAAAAAAAATGCACTAAAAACACCAACAACCACCAACAAAATCAAGTCTTCAACAATGCTCCTCTGTTTAGTCTAGACAATCCAATACATAAGTATACATATTATGTTCACCAGTTTGGAATTTACAAGGTCCACACACATCATTCACCTTCTTCTTCAAGAGTTATGTTTAAATTTTTTACATAATCAATAAAAGGTCTCCATATATTCTCAAACACAATTTCCTTTGATTTCAGTATATATGTTATTCTTTCTAATGGAAGGTTTGTTAACATCTGTCTTAACCACTGAGTCACATCTGGTCTATGAGTCTTTTTCCATAATAGTGCAATACATTTTTTGGCATTAAGCAAACTGAGGTCTATGAATGTTCTTTCACTTTTATTGAAATTATGCTTTTCTGGGTACAGACCCAACAAAACCAGTTTAGGATTCAATATGATTTGTTTTGAGATTATTTTTTCAATTGTTACCCTCACCTCTTCCCAAAACATTCTTATTAATCTACATTCCCATAAACAATGAAATAGGGTTCCTTTACTTTCCATGCATTTTGTGCATGTATCTGGTATATTTTTGTTATATCTATTTAACTCCTCCGGTGTAACATACATCCGCATTAACCATTTGAAATGTATCAATTTAAGGCGTGCATTTATTGATTTGGTTTGAGCTTCTGTACAAGCCAATTCCCATTGTTCCTCTGAAATTTCAATTTGCAGATCTTCTTTCCAGTAGTTTAATCTTTTCAGTGAATTTTCACTTGAAGATAGTGTCAATGAGTTATAAAACTCTGAAATAATACCCTTTCTTTTACTATCTTTCATCATCATTTTTTCCAAGGATGAATAAATAGGTCGAGTGAGAGCTTTATTTTGATTTGATCGAATAAAGTTTCTAAGTTGAAGATATTTAAAAAAATGTGTTCTATTGAGATTAAATTTGATCCTCAGCTCTTCAAAAGACATTATGTTGTCTGCACATGGCAAATATAAATCCTGAATCTTTTGTATCCCTTTTAAATTCCATACTTTAAATACAGCGTCCGCTCTCCCTGGTTTAAAATATTGATTACCCCATATTGGACTAAATTGTGACAATAACTGTGGTTCTTTTAAATAGTTTTTAGCTTCACACCATATTTTGATCATATGCTTTACAAATGGATTTTTAACTTGTTTTTGTAATTTTTTTGCCGAATCTGAGTATATGAATATGGGAAGAGGTAAAGGTAAATTGTATGATTCCATTTCAGTCCAGTGAGGGAGATCATTTGATGAAAAATAATATGTCATAGACCTCAGTTGTGCCGACCAATAATACAACATAAAATTTGGACATTTCAGACCTCCACGATCAAATGGTAAATATAATAAAGACAGACGTAATCTAGCCCTCCTGTTGTTCCATATAAATTCCACTAACTTTTTTTTTATTCTTGAGAATAGATCTAAAGGTGGTGATAAGGGAATGTATTGAAATAAATAAAGTATTTTAGGTAAAATATTACTTTTAAGTATATTGATTCTCCCGATCATCGACATTGGTAGTGACATCCATCTCTGAGTTAACTCACTGATATCTGACATTAAGGCTTCATAGTTGACACTGGCGACTGATTCTAGCTTAGGCATAATTTGGATTCCTAAATATTTAAACTGATTTACAACATTGAATTGATTTACCTCAGGGGCTGGGTAATTTCTCTGGGTCTCATTTAGCATTAATATTGAAGATTTAGTTTTATTTATTTTATATCCTGATATTTCCCCAAAATTCTTTATTAAATTCAACAAGGTTGGAATTGATTTTTTTAGATTCGACATAAACAAAATTATATCATCGGCGTACAGGGAGATTTTATGTTCTGTTGGTCCAACTTTAATTCCATATATTTGTGAATGTAAACGTATCGCTATCGCTAAAGGTTCAATTGCCATAGTAAACAGTAAAGGTGAGAGTGGACAGCCTTGTCGACATCCTCTATTGATTTTTATTGGTTTTGAAATATTGTTATTTGTTAGGATTTCTGCTGTAGCATTATTGTATATTATTTGAACCCATTTTATGAAATTATTTCCAAGTCCAAACCTTTGTAGGACTTCAAAAAGAAAGGGCCATTCAACTCTATCAAAGGCCTTTTCGGCGTCCAATGATAGGAGAGCTGTATCCGGTGCTTCTTTATTAAAATAGATAATATTAAATAGTCTTCTTACATTATGGAAGCCTTGTCTACCCTTTATAAAGCCATTCTGATCTCGATTAATAATATTTGGTAAAATTTCTTGTATTCGTCTTGCTAAAATTTTACAGATTATCTTAAGGTCGGCGTTTAATAGGCTTATTGGTCTCATATTTTCACATTTATTAGAGGGCTTACCTGGTTTTGGCAGCAGTATAATTAAGGCATTATTTATGTATGATGGTAAATTATTATTTTGAAATGCTTCTAAAACCATTTCCAAAAAAGGTTTTATTAATTTATTCTTAAATTTTTTATAAAGGTCAACTGGAAGACCATCTGGTCCTGCACTTTTTCCTGATTTCATATTATCAATGGCTAGCCCAACTTCTTCTTGACTAATTTTAGACTCCAATATCTCCCTGTTTTCATTTGGAATACACGGTATAGATAGTTCGTTCAAAAACCCATTTAGTTTTGTTAAATCAGGTTCATTTTTGGTATCATATAATTTTTCATAGTAATCTCTAAAGGCTCTATTAATTTCTAAAGGATCTATAACTACCTGTCCGTTACTTATAATACTGGTAATTGGTGTTTTAATTTCCAATTGTTTAATCTGCCATGCTAATAATTTTCCTGATTTTTCACCTTGTTCATAAAAAGATTGTTTCAATCTTAGAAGACTCGAGGCAGCTCTATTCGCTGATTTTTTGTCGTATTCAGCTCTCAAAATCAGTAATTCATTCTCCAACCTTGGGTCACTTCCTGCATACACTTTTTCCTGAAGATTTTTTATTTTATGTTCCAATTTAGCTCTCTCCTCTCGAGTCTTCTTAGATTTTGATCCTGTATAACTAATAATATGCCCCCTAATAAAAGCTTTGAAAGCCTCCCACTTTACACATGCTGATGTTTGTGTAGTATTGATGTCAAAGAACTCGTCTATCTGTTTTTCTATATACTTGACAAATTCCTCATCCTGAAGCCATTTATGCTGAAATTGCCATCTACCTGATTCCTTTGTCAATTTTTTATCTACATATATTAGACAACAGGGTGCATGATCAGAGATCACGATGTTATCATAAAAGCAGTTTTGAATCTTGGACCTTAATTCTGTGGAAATCAAAAAATAATCAATACGTGAGAATGTCTTGTAGGTACTGGAATAACAAGAATAGGCTTTAACTTGTGGTTTCATTTCTCTCCATATATCTAACAATCTCAATTCTTTCATAAAATGATTAATAGTCATCCTACATCCAATGTGCGTACAATCCAGTCCTGTTGATCTATCCACACCTGGATTCAATGTACAATTAAAATCCCCTGCTATTATATGTTGCCCTGTAAGTGATGATAAGATGAGAAATAAATTAGCAAAGAACTTCTGATCATCTATATTGGGACCATATAAGTTCACAAGATTTATATTTTCTAATAGCAAAGAACCTTGAATGATTACATATCTTCCAAATTTGTCTCCAATTACATTTTTCACTTGAAAAGGAACTGATTTATGTATGAGAGTCATAACTCCCCTGGCTCGGGATGAAAATGAAGAGGTGAATACACTTCCCTGCCATCTACTCCTAATTCTTTTAACATCCTCCTCTATCAGATGAGTTTCTTGTAAAAACACAATTCTTGAACCCATGTCCTTTATTTTATTCATAACTTGTTTAAGTTTTTTTAAATTTTGTAGACCTCTGCAATTCCATGAAGTTAAATTAAGATTAACACTTTGGTCCATGATCAATAGAGAGTTTGGGATTACCTTGCAGTGTAAACATGCTCATACAGAGAAGCAAAAACATGAGTGGTTGAACATTCATCCTACAAACTACACACAAACAAATTTCCCCTTCCCACACTTGTGGCAAACCCCCCAAAATCAAAAGAAAAATTCTGTCTCCCGATATAGCCATCGACCGTTCCACACCCACGGGGAACAGCCTAAGCCACTCCTCCTTCATCCTCCCAATCACCCTAACTCTACTGCTTTTAATGACGTAACATTAACTCTCCTCTGTAGTTTTCCAACTTAACTCCAAAATTTTTAACAACTTTGTACATCATAGTTTTTTTTTTTGTTTGTTTGTTTTGTTTTGTTTTTTTAATATATAATACAATCTATATTTTGTAAACTTACTATTTACTTCAAGTCAGTCAGATGCCTGTGCAAATGCTTAATTATTCTACCTTATATTTTGTTCATGCTTAGCTCCCACCAGTCTCTTCTTCTTCTTTGATCTTCTTGATGAACTCCTGCGCCTCCTCTGGGGTCTTGAAGATGTGGGTTCTGCCCTCATACGTGGTCAGCAGTCTCGCAGGATAGATTACACCATGACGAATCCCAAGGTTGCGCAGCTCCTTACGTACGGGATCAAACTGCTTCCTCAATTGCTGGATTCCTGTGGCCAAATCTGGGTAGAACCGCACCTGCTGGTCCTGGTGTTTAATCTCTCCTTTTTTAGCTCGTGCAGCGTTGAAGATCTTCATCCTGTCTCTGTTGTTAAGAAACTTCATAATTAAGGTCCTCGGCGGTCCCTTATCTCTCCGTGGGCCAATGCGATGTGCTTTTTCCAGAACCACTGCTGATTGCAACTCCTCGCTGCCCAGCACCTCCGGAATCCACTTTTCCAGAAAGGAACATACGTCCCGACCTTCTGATTCCTCTGGAAGACCCACCAGCCTCAAATTATTCTGTCTCGACCGAGATTCCAAATCCAAAATATTATCTTCCAGAGATTTATTTTTTTTTTCCAAAGTGCGCACCTTTAATTGAAGACGGGTGACGTCATCTTCAGCACTAGCGAGACGGAGCTCCATCTGCGCCGTTCGTTCTACACAGTCACCCAATTCCTTTCTTATTCCTTCCAACGCTGTCATAATCCCATCAAATCTAGAGGAAAAGTCCGCTCTCATTGAACTCATGGCAGCCATCAGCGCATCTGCGCCATTCCCCGCAGAAATCGCAGCGTTGCCAGCCTCCTCCGCCATATATGGAGCCCTGTTTGCTGCGTCACAGACCTGAAAGTCCGTTAATTTGGACTGTTTCGGCGGCTCGCTTTTTCCTTTTCCTGGTTTTCCAGCCTTAGGCTTCGCCGACATATCCTCGCCCAAACGCTGGGATACGTTCTGTCCCAAATGAGAGAGTTATTTGCCGATTTTTTTTCTCCAGGAGCAGAGCAGAGCGAGACACGTCCGTCCTACGTGGCAGCCATAACCGGAAGTCCAAAACCTCCTTTTTAAGTATATTGTTTATGTGGTGTCTAAGCTGGAAGAACCTGTAAAGGTCTTGATTTATTAGGCCTTGTTTTTTCAAATCTTCAAAACTTCTTAAGATTTGCCCTTTAAAAAAATCGTAATATTTTATCAGCCCTTTCTCCTTCCACTTTTTAAATCTGGTGTCTGTTTTATTAGGAGTAAAGTCCTGATCATAGGCGATCCATTGCAGAAGTCGATAGGGCTCTTTAGTTTGATTCTCTCTGACTATCTTAAACCAAATTTTTAGCGGGGTCTCTATCCATGGGTTAGTGTTATTCAAAAGCTTAGGTAAGACATTGTTCCCTATTATCGCCTGTAGGGGGATGTCACTTGTTATTTGGCATTCGATCTCCTTCCATTGTGCAGTGTAGACTGGGTTACATATCTCTACTAAAGTTTTAATTTGTGCGGCTTTAAAGTAGTCCCTGATATTTGGCAGCGCGAGCCCACCTTTGTCTTTGTTTAGCTGTAGGGTTCTATATCTGATTCTAGGTCTCTTGCCCTGCCATATGAATCTTGAGATCCTTCTGTCCAGCTCCTGCCATGTTTTTTTGGGAGGTTCTACCGGTATTGTTTGGAAAAGGTATAGAAGACGTGGAAGTATATTCATTTTGACTGCTTCAATTCTTTGTGCAGTACCCAAGAATGGTATCATATTCCATCTTGCTAGGTCAGATTTTATTTTTGTCACCAGTGGATCATAGTTTAGTGATATAATTTTGTTGAGTTGTTTCGGGATATTGACCCCCAGATATTTCATAGATTCCGACTCCCAGTTAGTTTTGAGTTTGCTTAGTGAATAATGATTTGGGTCATAGTTGAATGTTAAAACTTGGGTTTTATGCATATTTAATTTGTACCCCGATAAATCTCCATACTCTGAAAAAACTGAGGTTAGTTCTGGTAAAGAAGTGTCCGGCTGCCCTAGGTATATTAAAATGTCATCAGCAAAGAGTGCTATTTTATGTTCCTTCTGACCAAGTGTAATACCTTGAATTTTTTGGTTTTGTCTTATCCATTGGCTCAGAGGTTCTATGAAGATTGCAAAGAGCAGTGGAGACAGGGGGCAGCCCTGACGACATCCTCTTTCCAGTTCAAAAGATGATGATAAATTACCGTTAATCCTTATTTTAGCTGTTGGTTTTTTATATAATGCCTGTATAGTTCTAATGAAGTTGTTATGAAAATTGAAACTGGATAAGATTCTATATAGAAAAGACCAGTCAACCGAATCGAATGCTTTTTCAGCATCTAATCCCAATATGACTGCATTTAAGTTATATTTTTTTATATGATGAATTATGTGTAAAGTGCGTCGAATGTTGTCTTGTGTCTGTCTTTGTCTTATAAAACCTGTTTGGTCTAAATGAATTAGGTCTGTCAGTATATTTTCTAACCTTTTGGCAAGGATAATGGTAAAAAGCTTATAGTCCTGATTTAGTACACTGATTGGACTGTAGTTGGAGCACTCTAGTTTATCCTTTTCAGGTTTAGGTATAACTGCAATGACCCCTTCTCTCCAGGAGGGGGGGATTTCCCCTGTGTGGAGGACATAATTAAATGTTTTCAGGAGGAGAGGAGATAGTTGCTGTTTAAAGGTTTTGTACCACTCTGCTGTATAGCCATCAGCTCCTGGGGATTTGTTAGCTTTAAGTTTCATAATTGCTTTTTCCAATTCTTTAGGATGTATTTCTGACAGTAACTAACTAACTAACTAACTAACCTGCACTTATATAGCGCTTTTCTAGTCACAAAGACCACTCAAAGCGCTTTCATTAATACTAACCCTCTATTCTAAGGGCCTATAGGAAACAGATATCTAGGGACAATTTAGAACAGCCAATTAACCTAACATGCATGTCTTTGGCATGTGGGAGGAAACCGGAGAAATCCCGGAGTAAACCCACGCAACACGGGGAGAACATGCAAACTCCACACAGATCACTGTTGGTCGGGGGCTGGGATCGAACCCACGATCCCACGATCCCCACAATCCTCCGGCCAAGGGTAAACTGTGCTGCCGCAGTACTAACCACTGCGCCACCGTGCAGCCCATAGTGTTTTGTTTTGTGACTCCGTAAGTTGGGGAAGGTTTAATGTGTTTAGGAATGCCTCGGATGCGTTTTTATGTTTTTTGTGGGAGTATAAGTTCTTATAGTAATTCTCGAAGTTTTTAAGAATATCCTGAATTCTGAATTTTATTTCCTTTGATACTGGGTCTCTGATTTTGTAGATTGCTCTTTCTGTTTGATGTTTCCTCAATTTATAGGCTAGCAATTTTGCCGATTTACTGCCTGCTTCATAGTATTTTTGTTTCAGAAATGTAAGTTTCTTCTGGATTTCTATTGTGTAGATCTCATTTATTTGGTTTTTAATTTCCTTAATCTTGAGCGAGTCAGTAGAATGAGTGTTGCCTTTGTGTTCTTTTTCTAGGTTCCTAAGTTCTGACTCTAATGTGGATAGTTTTTCTTGTCTTAGTTTCTTTTGGGTTGCCAGTTTTGCAATAATCTTTCCTCTTATTACAGCTTTACATGCATCCCACAGTATTAAAGGGGATACTTCTCCATTATCGTTATCTTCCAAATATCTGAGAATATCTGATTCCAATTCATCTTTCAATGGTCCTTTCAGGACATTTGAATTTAACCTCCAAGAAAATGTATTATTTGTGTATTTTTGGATATTTAAGTCCATGTAGATTGGACTGTGGTCGGAGAGATCCATCAGTCCTATTTTACATGTTTTTACTCTTCCAATGTCTCTATTAAACATAAAAAAATAGTCAATCCTTGAGTAAGATGAATGTGGAGTTGAGTAAAATGTATAGTCTTTTACACTGGGGTTGAGTTCCCTCCACACGTCACAGATTCCCAATTCTTTTAGTAGCATCCGAGTCTTCCTGTTTTGGGTGTTATTTTGATGTGGGGAATTACCAGAAGCATCCCAGTATGGATTCAGTCTAAGATTGAAGTCCCCACCACATATCACTAAACCTTGAGCTTTAGTTATCATTAGGTCGAATACATTTTTATAAAATTTCCAGTTAGCCCCTGGGGGAGCATACACATTCAGCAGGGTGATATCTTCTCCCTCTAGCCGCCCAGTTACCAAACTGTATCTCCCTTCTTTATCTTTGTGTTCTGATTTTTTTTCAAATGTAATTTTGGTTGATATCAATGTCGCTACTCCCCTCCTCCTCCCTGATTTATATGAAGATGAAGAGATCATTTTAAACCCTTGTCTACTGAGTTTGTTGTGTTCCACGTCTGTTAGGTGGGTTTCTTGTAAAAGTATTATTCCTGCTTTGTCTTTTTTCATTTTGCCTAGAATCTTGGATCTTTTAACTGGATTCAGGATTCCTTTTACATTATATGAAATTATTTTGGTTACACCCTGTTTCTCCATTGTGTTGTTTTGTTTAGTATAACTGTGTGGTGGCCCTCTTTTGTGCTACTCAGAAACTGAAAGAACATTAAAAACAAGAAAAACATTAAGAACATAGTGTAAAAAACTTTAAAACAAAAAGCTGTCATAAGAACTTCCTGAGCTGAGGTCTTTTTAAAGACCCTGTAAGAGCCTTGATGGAGTGAAGGCTCTGAGGGAAATTCCTCAAACTCTGTTACGTGTTGAGGGCCCTCTCTTACCACTGAAAGTAGTCCCATGCTTTTAACGTGAGTTTCAGAACCCAATCCAAACTTGTAATGATTTTTTTTTTTCCCTTTTATGCCTAAACCCTGTGAAATTGTGTGCACCCTCCCACCCCCATCACATCAAACATTCACGCAAAAACAGTATTTGTTAGTATGAGGAGAACATGTGGATTATTGTCACATTTCTATTTTAACAAGTTTTTTTTTTTTATTACAAAGACTTATTTGTTTCAAATAATATGATTGTTCCATGAAATGTTTTACCACATGCTGAATATGCATCTCCTTTAATGTTTGTTACCTTGTATGAGGGGGGTTGGATGTGCGGATTGATTCAAGAGAAAAAAAAAAAAAAAGGTCGCTATTCCAACCTGAAAACGGATAGTTTATCCGCGACGCTCTGGTGCTGGGTTTCCCGCTGCTGGTCCGTGGATTTTGAAGGTCTTTGTGTTGTCCATGTTTGCGCTTTGATCTTCTCACTCGGGTCTGCTGTGGGTTTAAATACCGTTACCGGGAGGCCTCTTTTCGCCATGTCAGCTGTTGCTTCTTCCGGCGAATTATAGAGACACGTTTCATCGCCGTAGAAGACCCTTAACTTCGCAGGAAATGGTGTCTGAAAGTGCAATTTCTTCTCTCTTAACACCTTTTTCGCGTCATTGTATTCCCTGCGCTTTTTAAGGACCTCCGGGGCGTAATCGTGTTCCACGTAGACTTTTCTCTCCTGGTGCATAAATCCTTTTTTCTGCCAGGCCAGTCTTACAACCTCTTGTTTTATTTTGAAATTGGAAAATCTTACCAACACCGAACGTGGGGGCGCTTCCGCCGCCGGCCTAGCGGCTAATGAACGATGTGCCTTTTCTATCTTCAAGTCGGTGGTTTGTGGAATATCCAATTTCTCTCTTAGTAAGGATTCCACGCATTCTGCCATTGAGTTAAAACCATTTTCGGTTCCTTCTATCAGACCATGAATTCTTATGTTGTCTCTTCTTTGTTTTCCTTCTTGGTCGGTTAGCTTAGCCTCTATAGCTGCTTGTCTTTTGCGTAGGTCTAGCACAGAATCTTCAAGCACTTTTATTCGATCCTCTGTTTCCAAGATTCGGTTCTCGGCCTGGTCCACTCTGCTGTTTGTCCTTTTCAATTCTTCTCTGAATTCCCGAAATTCGGCCGTAACATCTCGGCGAAATCGTCGTAGCTCCTCAAATAGTGATTTCAGGCTAACCCTTTTGTTAGCTATCACCAGTTCCTCGTCTTCTGAACGGAGATCTTCCAGTTCGGATTCTCCGGCCGATACGTGTCCTGGCCTGGAGAATTTCAGTTTCTTCTGTTTTCCTTTAGACATGATGATTTTGTCTTTTGATTTTCACTCCTCCAAAAATCCGTTAAGTTTGATTTTCAAGGTGTTATCCTGGATTGGGTCTGAGAACTTCAGTGTTAAGCTGCAGTCGCCATGGCGTCCAGACCGGAAGTCACCAACCTGTGAACATATTTTAACTAGTGGTATACATTTAGCACAAAAATGAAGAAGAAGCTGCATCAGCATTCACTTAAACCCCTCTGTCTCACAACAGCACTCCCATGTGTCATCCAACTGTATTTGGGTTGCATCTAAGATTTTTGGGGGGAGTAAATTTGAAGGGGAGTTGTATCTCTATGGTTTGAATGTCTACAGGACAGCAGTTACCTTTTATTTAAATCCAGAGCTGGGTACAGGACTCAGAAGAAATTGTGTTAGGACATGAGTTTTAAAAGCAAGCAGGTGTCGTATGAATAAACTTGTTCTGACCACACGGTGACTCTTTACCCAAGACGGACACTTTGAGGATACTAATGTTTGTTTCTATTACTGTCACAGATGTTGCCGAGTCACTTTTGCTCCTGAAACAATGATATACACCAGGATATTGACAATCAACGTTGGTGACAGAAATGGAACTGAACAAAAAGAAACCAAGAGCACTCTGAGGCGAGTGCAATATCCCCCGCTTCAGTCTTCTTTGAAGATTCCAATACTTAGTGACGGAGAGCAGTTTTCAACTTTTCAATATAATTACTGTGGCAGAACCAAATTATAAGCCAGTCATCCACGAATATACAGCAAAGTGTACAACCCATAACTGTAGGTCAGGATCCCAAGGTGAACCTGTTCAACAAGTATGGTGATCCTAGAGAGCTTAACACATTCTATAGTAAGAGATCATAGGGCGTGTCAACCTTGACCTTTGATCTTGCAATCCCAAAACCACAGTCACACTTCAGGGTCACAGGGTAAACCTGTGTACTAAGCTTGGTAGCCCAAGCTTTACTTGTACAGTTATGAAGCATAAGAAATGGTAACCTTGATCTTTGACATTTTGACCCCAAACCTTTAGTCTGAGGTCAGGATCCCAAGGTGAACCTGTGTACCAAGATTGGTGACCCTAGCTTTCTTTGTTGTTGAGATATACAGTGGTGTGAAAAAGTGTTTGCCCCCTTCCTGATTTCTCATTTTTTTTGTATGTTTGTCACACTTAAATGTTTCAGATAATCAAACAAATTTAAATATTAGACAAAGATAACAAGTAAACACAAAATGCAGTTTTTAAATGAAGGTGTTTATCCATCTATCCATCCATCTTCTACCGCTTTTCCGGAGGTCCGGGTCACGGAGGCAGCAGTTCAAGCAGAGAAGCCCAGACTTCCCTCTCCCCAGCCACCTGCTCCAGCTCTTCAGAGAGGATACCAAGGCGTTCCCAGACCAGCTGGGAGACATAGTCTCTCCACCGAGTCCTGGGTCTGCCCCGGGGTCTCCTCCCAGTGGGCCATGCCCGAAACACCTCAAGTGGGAGGCGTCCAGGAGGCATCCTAATCAGATGCCCATACCACCTCAACTGACTCCTTTCAATGTGGAGGAGCAGCGGTTCTAATCTGAGCCTCTCCCGGATGACTGAGCTCCTCACCCTATCTCTGAGGGTGAGTCCAGCAATCCTACGGAGAAAGCTCATTTCAGCCGCTTGTATCTGCAGTCTTGTTCTTTTGGTCATTACCCAAAGCTCGTGACCATAGGTGAGAGCAGGAACGTAGATTGACTGGTAAATCGACAGCTTTGCCTTAGAATTAAGCTCCCTCTTCACCACAACAGACCGGTACAACGTCCGCATCACTGCAGATGCTGCTCCAGTCCGTCTGTCAATCTCTTGCGATCACGAGAGAGATTGAAGATGTTTATTATTATGGAAAAAAAATCCAAACCTACATGGCCCTGTGCGAAAAAGTGATTGCCCCCTAAACCTAATAACTGGTTGGGCCACCCTTAGCAGCAACAACTGCAGTCAAGCATTTGCGATAACTAGCAATGAGTCTTTTACAGTGCTGTGGAGGAATTTTGGCCCACTCATCTTTGCAGAATTGTTGTAATTCAGCCACATTGAAGGGTTTTCAAGCATGAACCACCTTTTTAAGGCCATGCCACAGCATCTCAATCGGATTCAGGTCAGGAGTTTAACTAGGCCACTCCAAAGTCTTCATTTTGTTTTTCTGAAGCCATTCAGAGGTGGACTTGCTGGTGTGTTGTGGATCATTGTCCTGCTACAGAATCCAAGTGTGCTTCACAAACAGATGGCCGGACATTCTCCTTCAGGATTTTTGGTAGACAGCAGAATTCATAGTTCCATTTACCACAGCAAGTCTTCCAGGTCCTGAAGCAGCAAAATGGCCTCAGACCATCACACTACCACCACCGTATTTTACTGTTAGTATGATGTTCCTTTTCTGAAATGCTGTGTTACTTTTACACTAGATGTAATGGGACACAGACCTTCCAAAAAGTTCAACTTTTGTCTCGTCAGTCCACAGAGTATTTTCTCAAAAGTCTTGGGGATCATCAAGATGTTTTCTAGCAAAACTGAGACAAGCCTTTGTTCTTTTTGCTCAGCAGTTGTTTTCGTCTTGGAACTCTGCCATGCAGGCCATTTTTGCCTAGTCTCTTTCTTATGTTGGAGTCATGAGCACTGACCTTAACTGAGGCATGTGAAGCCTGCAGTTCTTTGGATGCTGTTGTGGGGTCTTTTGTGACCTCTTGGATGAGTCGTCACTGTGCTCTTGGGGTAATTTTGGTCGGCCAGGCACTCCTGGGAAGGTTCACCATTGTTCCATGTTTTTGCCATTTGTGGATAATGGCTCTCACTGTGGTTTGCTGGAGTCCCAAAGCTTTAGAAATGGCTTTATAACCTTTTCCAGACTGATAGATCTCAATTACTTTGTTTCTCATTTGTTCCTGAATTTCTTTGGATTGTAGCATAGTGTCTAGCTTTTAAGGATCTTTTGGTCTACTTCACTTTGTCACGCAGGTCCTATTTAAGTGATTTCTTGATTGAGAACAGGTGTGGCAGTAATCAGGCCTGGGTGTGGCTAGAGAAGTTGAACTCAGCTTTCCAAAGATGTGATAAACCACAGTTAATTTATGTTTTAATGGGGGGGGGGGGCACTTTTTCACACAGGGCCATGTAGGTTTGTATTTTTTTCCCTTAACAATAAACACCTTAATTTAAAAAATGCATTTTGTGTTTACTTGTGTTGTCTAATATTTAAATTTGTTAGATGATCTGAAACATTTAAGTGTGACAAACATACAAAAAAATGAGAAATCAGGAAGGGGCAAACACTTTTTCACACCACTGTAGTTTATAAGCCATTTTGATGGTGACCTTTGACTTTGCGATCCCAAAACTATAGTCACACTAAAGGGTCACAGGGTGAACCTTTGTACCAAGTTTGGTGACCCTTGTGGGGAGCCTTGAATAACGAAACTGAGTTGCATTTAATCCAAGTTTATTTCAAGCAACATTCCCACAGTCTGCTCTCATCCCTGAGCAGAGAAAACAAGAGGAAGACACACACCCCAGTCCTCACCTTTAAACATTCTCACATCAAAGCATCTCCCTTTATTCCCCTACATCAACCTTTTATTTACATAACTCCCCCCCTCTCTCTTCCCGAGCCTCAGAGGTCAGAAAGCCTTCTGTTCACACCTATGGTTTGAGCCTCAGAGGTCAGGAAGTCTTCTGTCCACCACAGGGGGTCCGGCTCTCCTTCATCGTGAGGTTAAATCAAATATGCCTGTGTCCCACATCTGCATGCACAACTACACAGCCATATAACCCCCCCCCCCCACCCAAACGATGAAGAAAGGACTATTCCCTAAAATTCAATAACACATTACTGGCTACTGTATAATCAATACCAACATTCAGTCTGTGCGCCGCTTGGGCTTCAACCGTCTGCCGAATCTGCTGTGAGTTGGCCCCGCCTTGCCTGCGGCGCCGTCCTGCTTCAGCTCTGTTGACTGAGGAAGAGAGTGATTATTTGCCCTTTGCGGGGGCCTGCCTCGTCAAGGCGCCACTGCGACCGGCACAGATCCGTCCTTCATGACAAAAGCAGGTTTTAGTCTGTCAATACTGACTGTCTCTTTTCTGTCTCCCAAATCTAGCACAAATTGCTTATCACCTGCCTCCAGCACTCGAAATGGCCCTTCGTAAGGAGGTTTGAGCGTTGCTTTTAGGGCTTCACGCCTGACAAAAACGAAATCGGCATTTTTCAAAGCCCTGGGGACGAAAACTCGTGGAAAAGCGTGATGAACCGGACCCGGAAGCGTGTCTGTTCCCGTGCGAACTAACGGTCCTAGAGCAGAGAGAGGTGGGGGCTCCGGGTGCTCTGGTAAAAACTCGCCTGGCAGCCTAAGAGTTTGTGCGAATACCAGCTCCGCTGGGGAGGCGTCTAAGTCCTCTTTGGGCGCAGAACGCAACCCTAATAAAACCCATGGCAGTTTATTTACCCAATCTGCATCCGTGAGCGACGCTCTGAGTGCTGCCTTCAAAGACCTATGAAAACGCTCGCATAAACCATTAGCCTGAGGGTGGTAAGCCGTAGTGCGGTGAATTTTGGCTCCTAAGCCGTTGGCCATCGCTGACCACAGCTCAGAGATGAATTGAGGTCCTCTATCGGACATAATGTCCGACGGAACCCCGAAGCGCGCCACCCAAGCCGTTAAAAAAACGCGAGCCACCTCCGCGGCCGTGGTCGTCGCAAGCGGGACCACTTCCGGCCAACGTGTGGTTCGGTCCACCATTGTCAAAAGATGCGTGAACCCCTGCGACGCCGGTAGGGGGCCCTCAAGGTCGACGTGTATATGGTCGAACCTTCTGGCTGGAATGCGAAACGGTTCTAACGGGGCTCTTGTGTGCTTGTGAATTTTGGCCCGTTGACAGGAAATGCAGGCTTTCGCCCATTCCTTCACGTGCTTGCGTAGGCCCGGCCAAACAAACTTTTCTGCCACCATTTTCACCGACGCGCGCACCCCCAGGTGCGCCAGCGAGTGGACCAAGTCAAAAACACGGCGGCGCCACGTGGCCGGAACCACCGGACGCGGGCGCCCCGTCGACACGTCGCAGATCGGGGGGGGCATACCGGTTTGTAAACACTTGCTCTCCAGCCTTAACCCTGTTGGTCCAGACTGGAGCGCGCACACGTCTGCGTCCGCCCCCTGGTCCGCTGCCATGGCTGCATAATCTATACCCACGTGCACCGGGGCTGCGCGCGCCACCGTGCCGCTCTCCTGCGGCGCGGTCACGGTGGCCCGTTCCGCCTCTGCGCGTGGTGGAGTCGTGAACGCGCGCAAGAGACAGTCTGCTACAACATTGAATTTGCCCGCAACGTGCCTAATGTCAGTGGTAAATTCCGAGATCGCGGCCAGCTGCCTCCGCTGCCTGCCGGACCACGGGTCTGAAATTTTAGCCATGGCGTATGTGAGCGGCTTGTGGTCTACATAAGCGGTGAAACACCGTCCTTCCAGCCAGAACTGGAAATGACGAACAGCCAAATGCAGCGCCAACAGTTCTCTGTCGAACGTGCTGTATTTTCGCTCAGCCGCACTTAAGGATTTGCTAAAGAAAGCCAAAGGCTGCCAAACTCCGGCGACCTGTTGCTCAATAACGGCCCCTATGGCTAAATCTGAAGCGTCTGTCGTCAGCGCGATACGTGCTGCCGGGTCTGGGTGGGCCAGGAGCGCAGCGTCAGCCAAGGCTTTCTTAACCTCTGAACGCGCGCTCCCGCTCCGGGGACCATTCAACCGCCTGGGTCGGTTTTTGCTTTTTGAGCGCGGCATATAACGGTTGCATGATTTGAGCTGCGTGGGGCAGGAATCGGTTGTAAAAATTCACCATCCCCAAGAATTCCTGTAGTGATTTGACCGTTTGTGGCCGGGGGAAATCCGCTACCGCGCGTACTTTATCTGGTAACGGAACCGCTCCCTCTGGGGAGACGCGGTGACCCAAAAAATCGATCCGCTCGACGCCGAACTGGCACTTGGTTGGGTTAACTATTAAGCCGTGCTCTCCCAGCCTCCTAAAAACTGCTGTGAGGTGCTTTTCGTGTTCGTCCTCTGAAGTACTCGCGACCAAAATGTCGTCGAGGTACACAAACACGAAAGGGAGATCGCGTAACACGGCATCCATCATCCGCTGAAACGTTTGCGCCGCCCCTTTGAGACCAAAAGGCATGCGTAAAAACTCAAAGTCTGAACGGGGTTATTACCGCTGTTTTAGGAATGTCCTCCGGCTGGACTGGGACTTGATGATAGCCGCGAACCAGATCAATCTTTGAAAAAATGCGCGCCCCCGCCAGGTGCACCGAAAAATCCTGAATGTGCGAGATGGGATAACGATCGTGCGCCGTAGCATTGTTTAGCCTGCGGTAATCACCGCACAGTCTCCAGGAGCCATCGGCTTTCGGTACCATGTGCAGCGGCGAAGCCCACGGGCTTTTTGACCTACGAACGATGCCCAGCCTCTCTAGGCTGGCAAACTCCTCGCGCGCAATGGCGAGCTTAACTGCATCCAAGCGCCGAGCTTTTGCAAACACGGGAGGACCAGATGTAGGTATAAAATGTTTCACTCCGTGCTTCGCGACTGCCGCTGAAAAAGTGGGCACAGTGAGCGCTGGAAATTGGGTGAGGAGTGTGTGAAACTTACCACCTGCTGTAGCGACGTGGGTCTGTGCTGGTGGCGGGGACACTTGAGCTGAACAGGGGAGAGAGTAAAAAGAGAGTGCATTTACCAGCCGTCTATTAGCAAGATCAACTAACAGATTGTGTGAACACAAAAAATCCGCGCCCAACATGTTGAAACTCACCGCCGCTATTACAAAAGTCCATTCATATGTGCGGCCATGTAAGCATAAAGGCAAGGTCCTTTTCCCGTAGGTGTTGATGCTCGAGCCATTTGCCGCCATAGCTCCGCTACCGTGGGGTCCAGCCACCCGGTCCGCGTATATTGGGGTGATGAAGCTCACTTGGGCTCCGGTGTTTATGAGGAACTCTCGTCCGGAGCGCGCATCTGCGATGTAGAGCAGCTTGTTGCCTTCACCGAGAGTCGAAGCTGCTAGCGACCCTCGGTCTTGCCGTTTCCCGAACTCCTGAAGTTGCAGGGTGGCACACACCTGCGTGCCCTCTCAGCGAACCTCCGATGGTAAAAGCAGAGATCCTCTCCTCCGCTGTGTCGGGGCCGCGCCTCTGCCACCGGCCCAATGGCTCCACCTCGTCGCGGCCGTGCTGCCACCGTCGTCGGCCAGCCTGGGTCTGCCGCCTCTGGCTCCCCTCTGTCGTGGGTCTGCGTTGTGGTTGCTTGCCCGCCGCAGGCGTCCAGAATCCCATCCGCTTCCTGGGCCAGCTCCCGGAATTCCTCCAGGGTGTGACATTTCTTGCCAGCCAGCGTGCTTCTCGCATGCGTCGGGAGGGTGGAGAGGAAGATGAACTGGAAAAGGAAATCATCCTTGTCCAACCCTCTCAGCTGTATCATCTCCTCCATCAGGGCGCTCGGCCTGTGTCCTCCCTGGTCTAGCAAAGACAGGAGCCTCCTCGCCCTCACTTCAGCCGAGGGGGTGAAAAACTTAATGAGGGTGGATTTCAGCTTGCCGTACCTGCCGGTCGCGGGTGACTGCTCCACCAAGCTCTGCACACACCGAGCTGTGGTGTTATCCAGTTTAGCGATGACATGGTGGAATTTAGTGTCATCCACCGTTACTCCTGCGAGGGCGAACTGCGACTCCGCTTGCAGAAACCACGACCGTGGGTTATCCTGCCAGAAATCCGGCAGCTTGACGGCCACAGCGTTCGCCAGCTCTGGACTTCGTGAGTCCGGGTCCCTGAGACCTTCTCCGGTCATTCTCAACGTCGTTAGTCACCAATGTGGGGAGCCTTGAATAACGAAACTGAGTTGCATTTAATCCAAGTTTATTTCAAGCAACATTTCCACAGTCTGCTCTCATCCCTGAGCAGAGAAAACAAGAGGAAGACACACACCCCAGTCCTCACCTTTAAACATTCTCACATCAAAGCATCTCACATCAAAGAATCTCCCTTTATTCCCCTACATCAACCTTTTATTTACATAACTCCCCCCCTCTCTCTTCCCGAGCCTCAGAGGTCAGAAAGCCTTCTGTTCACACCTATGGTTTGAGCCTCAGAGGTCAGGAAGTCTTCTGTCCACCACAGGGGGTCCGGCTCTCCTTCATCGTGAGGTTAAATCAAATATGCCTGTGTCCCACATCTGCATGCACAACTACACAGCCATAACCCTAACCTTAATTGTTGTACAGTAATGAGGCAATGGGAATGTTAACCTTGACCTTTTGACCCCAGACCCATAGTCTGAGGTCAGGATCCCAAGGTGAACCTGTATGCCAGGTTTGGTGGCCCTAGCTTTACTCGTTTTATAGTAATGGTAAATGTAGCATTTACCATAGTGCAAATGCAATGTTAACTTTGAACCTTTGATCCCTTGACCCCAAACCCATAGTTAGGTGAGGGTGTAAGTTGTCCAAGATATGTATTAGATTAGAACTACTGTATCAATTTGAAAAGCCAACATAATTTCTTTCAGTGGTTACTATGTTTAGAAGATTTAGGGAAAAATCTGACCTGACCTTTGACCTCAAGGTCATCTGATGTCAGAAAATGATGAGGGTGAAATTACAATATGTGCATCATCAGAATATTTCAAACCATGGTAGAAGTTTAAAAACAATTGGAACAAAACTGTAGGAGGAGTTGATTTCACAAGACAGTTACGGTCTATGAAGTGAGGTCAAATGGGAGGTCAAAGATCAGGAGCTACAATTCCCGCAAAAATCATCTGATCAGAACCAAATTGCAATATGCGCATCCTCGGTGTATATCAAACCATGGTACCAAGTTTCAAAACAATCGGACCAAAGCTGTAGGAGGAATTGATTTAACAAAAGTGGGAGGGATGGACGGACAGACCCATAACATAATCCCCCTTTGGGCTTCGACCTGCACGGGATAAAATGATGTGAGTGGTTTCACATTTTTAGTATTGTGCAAATAAATACAGAGAAAAGAAACTCTTACTATTGTCAGAGGATATGATAAAATGACCATTTTAATATAAGGCAGGCAAACTTCCTTGTCCAGCAGAACTATTGAATACACAGAAAATCAATTTATTCAGACCTGCTTATTCAGGTCGTGGTTATCATTGAGTAGTTTGCAACCCTGGGACGAACTCGAGAATTCCCACATCAGCACCACCTCATGTTCATGGTATTGTACTTAATTTTTTTTTGTTTTACAAGACCCGGATTTCCTTCAGCTCACCATTAACATTCAGTTAATTGTTTATTAGTTATGATTTGTGAGCAATCAGACCATTTGACCTTCAGTTGTACAGTCATGTGCATAAATCCTGCAACCCTGCATATTTTTAATTGTAAAGATGTAAAAACAGTCTATGTAGGACATGATAAAGAATTGCATTACCAGCAAAAAAGAATGCATTGTTACTACTTCTTTTGGCTGTTCCCTTTATCACCTCCATCTTACCCTATCGCTTGCATCCTTTTCTCTCACGCCAGCTCTCTCCATGTCCCCCTTCTCTACATCCGGGAATCTTCTCTGTGGTCTTCCTCTTTTCCTTCTGCCTAGCAGCTCCATCTTCAACATCCTTTGTCCAGTATATCCACTATCCCTCCTCTGCACATGTCCAAACCATCTCAGCCTTGCCTTTCTTACTTTGTCTCTGATCCATTCAACAGGAGCTGTCCCTCAGATATACTCGTTTCTAATCCTATTTGTCCTAGTCACTCCCAATGAGAATCTTAGCATGTTGAACTCTGCCACCTCCAGCTCTGCCTCCTGTCTTTTTGTCAGCACCACCATCTCTAAACCATATTGTGGTGTGTAAGATAAGTGTGTCTGGGATGCCGTTCCCACCCACAGGGTGACGTCAGGCGGGCATGGCCTACTCTGTATATAAACCCCAGTTCTGTGTAATAAAGCTAGTTGTTTGCTGCATGAAGACTCTCCTCCTTCTCCGTCATTTATCAGACATAACATTTGGCGGCAAGGAGTCTAATGGAAGTGTGCTGGTTGCCTCGGCCGTTGGCTTCGTTATGAGAGCGCGAGGGGGAGCCTGTGATCCTCTGACCGGAGTGGAGAGCCTCATTTGAGGAGTATATTAGGGCGCTGGGCCTACACAGACTTGACGGGAGACGTCGGCGGGCGCTCCTGGCCCACAATCTTGGCGTGGAGGGCCGAAGGATCCTCTGTGCTCTGGGTGGAGCGGACCTCTACGAGGATGCTGTTGAGCGGCTGGTCAGGCACTTTGACGGTCAGACGAGGGCCGTGAAGCTGTATGTGATGGAGCTCTTGGCGCCAGGAACTGGTGGGCTAGCTGAGGAGCCCAGGTCGGTGACCAGGCCCAACGAGGGTGATGGTGTGTGTCCCGAGGAGGAACAGTAGCTGCAGGACACGGTGACGGTGCAGCAGAGTACAAACACCGAGAGCACTGAATGCAGCAGTGAGGAGCCCAGGTCGGTGAGCGGGGCCGACGAGGGTGGTGGTGCGTGTTCCGGAGGTCAGCAGGAGTCGAATATGGAGGCTACGCAGCAAGACACATGGAGCAAGGGGGCCGTGGACAGTGATGATGTGCCCGGGTCGGGAGACGGAGCCGACGGGAGTGTCACAGAGGGCCCCGAGGGACAGCGGCTACAGCCAGACATTGTTGACGGCGCGGTTCGGGACGCGAGCGGGTCTGGCAAGCTGGGTGTAAATGGTGACTGGTGTGATGATAACCCAGCGAGGGTTGACCCCGGTGCCAGTAGCTGTGGTACCCTTGGTGTGGGTGCCGGAGGGCACTGTGGGGTCCCCGTGCAGAGAGCTGCCGAAACTGGAGGACATGTAAGTGGAGTGGGAAAAATTGGCGCGGTTTTGCAGAGCACCAAACGCCATCGTCAGAATGAGGGTTTGGACCGGGTCGGCGGGACAGCACGACGCAGAAAGGAGGTCCTGAGACGACGTGGCGGGCACGGGAGACCGGGTCGGGTTTCCATGCGGGTCAATGGCGGGGTTCGGCCCGGAAACCAGAAACCAGTTTGGAAAGGTGGAGACAGGTTGGCCAGAGAGGGGTGTTTCAACCCTGGGGGGCAGCAGCGGCCAGACTTGAGAATGCCCAGGCCCTCCTTGGGGCTGTATAGAAGATGGTGGCTACCCAGAGACGTTGGGGTTACCTAAGATTTTATTTTCTGGTGTAAATACTTGTGTGCGTGTGTATATATGCGAGTGAATATGTCTAATATGGGATTATTTTATGTATTTTAAAGAGACGTGGTCCATTTTTTGATTATTTTGGTGTGAATGTGATAGGTTGTTTTATTATAGTATATTACTCTCCCTGTTCTTAGTGTGTGATTCGGGTTACCAAATTTGGGTGGGTTTCCTGTATGTTTGACATTTTTTTGGGGGGTGGGGGTGGGATATGTGTGTCTGGGATGCTGTGCCCACCTACAGGGTGACATCAGGCGGGCACGGCCCACTCTGTATATAAACCCCAGTTCTGTGTAATAAAGTTAGTTGTTTGATGCATGAAGACTTGCCTCCTTCTCCGTCATCAGATATAACACATATTTCATAGCAGGTCTCACCACAGTCTTGTAAATCTTCACTTTCATCCACCCATTCCACTCTGCCTGCACTCTCTTCTTCACCTCTCTTGTCCACTGTCCACTGCTTTGGGTGGTTAACCCCAGGTATTTGAACTCATCTATTTTCACTACCTCCTTGCATCTTCACAGACCTGCCTCCCTCTCATTTACACAGATGTTCTATCTTGCTTTGACTGACTTTCATTCCTATTCTCACTAGAGCATATCTCCACCTCTCTAGGTTCTCTTCCACCTTGCTTCCTACTCACTATAAGATAAGATAAGATAAGATAAGATAAGATAAGCCTTTATTAGTCCCACAACGGGGAAATTCCAGGATTGCAACAGCACAGGGATAGCAACACTCAGAGCAACAATCAGAAGGCAAGAAAAAAACAAGCAAGCAAGAGCAGCTAATAAACATATGTACGTATTACTATAAAATATATATATACACACACACACAGAGACACACAGTGCAGAGCATTGTAGCTGGATGGAATAAATATATGAATATATGAACACACAGTGCAGAGCATTGTAGCTAGATGGAATAAATATGTAAATATATAAACACCCACAGTACGGAGCATTGCAGCTAGGTGGAATAAATATGCAAGTATATAAACACACACAGTGCGGAGCAATGTAGCTAGATGGAATAATATGTAGATATATAAATATATAAACACACCCAGTGCTGAGCATTGTAGCTAGATGGAATAAATATGCAAATATATAAACACACACAGTGCAGAGCATTGTTGCTAGATGGAATGAAACAGCATAACCGTCTACTTAGTTATCCTACATGGTATGATTATGTGCCCATACATATTCTCACCCTCCGTAGCGACCGGTATGTTCCTAGTTGTATGCCGGAGGGGACCATTGTGTAAGTCTATTGCATCTTTTGCATTCAAAAAACTATTAGTTTGTTACGTCTTTTTGCTATCTCTGCGAGCAGCCCTGCTTAGGTTGTACAGTCTGACAGCCGTTGGTAGGAAGGACCTACGAAACCTCTCGGTTGTGCACCTGGGATGATGTAGTCTGCTGCTAAATGAGCTCCTCAGTGCATTCAGTATGTCCTGCATAGGGTGGAACTCGGACTCCAGCAGAGATGACAGTTTAGCCACCGTCCTTCTCTCTCCTATCTCCTCCATCGGATCAAGGCGCTGCCCCAGGACAGAGCTAGCTTTCTTAATCAGTTTGTTCAGTCTCTTCCTATCGGCTGCAGTAATGCCACTGCCCCAGCAGACCACTCCAAAAGTGATGGCTGATGCCACCACCGTGTCATAGAATGACTTCAGCAGCGCCCCTTGTACACCAAAAGACCTGAGTCTCCTCAGCAGGAACAGCCTGCGCTGTCCCTTCTTGTAGAGTGCATCAGTATTGTGTGACCAGTCTAGTTTATTGTTCAGATGAATACCCAGGTACTTATAGGATGTCACCATCTCGATGTCTGTTCCCTGTATATTTACTGGTACTGTGAGGGGCTGCCCATGCCTGCGGCAGTCCACCACCAGCTCCTTAGTTTTCCTCGCGTTGATCTGGAGGCAGTTCCGATGGCACCAGTCCACGAAGTCCTGGATAAGCCCTCTGTACTCAGCTTCATCTCCATTGGAGATGAGGCCAACGATCGCAGAGTCATCAGAGAACTTCTGTAGATGGCAGTGTGTTGTGTTGTGTGAGAAGTCCGCAGTATAAAGAGTGAACAGGAAGGGAGCCAGCACCGTTCCCTGGGGGGCCCCCGTGCTACTGATGATCGTGTCGGACACACAGTCCCGGGTTCTCACAAACTGAGGCCGGTTCGTGAGGTAGTCCAGGATCCATGATGACAGGTGCTGATCCACCCCTGCGCGCAGCAGCTTGTCCTTCAGGATCATCGGTTGGATGGTGTTGAAAGCACTGGAGAAGTCAAAGAACATGATCCTCACCATATTCCCGGGCTTCTCCAGGTGGGACAGAGAACGGTGAAGGAGGAAGATCACCGCATCCTCCACCCCAATGCCATGCTGGTAGGCGAACTGGAGTGGATCCATCGCTGGTTCCACCAGGGGGCGGAGGTGAGCAAGGAGCAGTCTCTCCAGGGTCTTCATCAAGTGGGACGTCAAGGCCACCGGTCTGTAGCTGTTCAGGTCTTTGGGGTGGGAAGTTTTTGGTACAGGTACCACACAAGATGTTTTCCACAGCTGTGGTACCCTCCCCAGTTTCAGGCTCATGTTGAAGATATACGTCACAATCCCACACAGCTGGTCTGCACAGGACTTGAGGAGCTTTGCGCTGATGCCGTCCGGTCCCGGCGCCTTCCTCGCCTTGATTTTCCTCAGCTCCGTCCTCACCTGGGTCCTGGTCAGGGTCAGGATGGGGGGCTGTGTGTTGGGAGTGGGGGGGTGTTGGTGGAGTGGGGAGTGGGCAGCAGGACTTGATTTCTTTAGAGGCAGCAGTGGTTGTTGTGCAGTCAGGGGGGCGGGCGGTTGGTCAAATCTATTGAAAAACAGATTCAGGTTGTTCGCCCACTCCCTGCCCCCTGTGGCCTGGGGGGAGGTATTCTGGAGCCCCGAGATGGTTTTGAGGTTTCTCCAGACCCCGCTGATGTCGCTCTGTTGCAGCTTGTCCTCCATCTTCTTCCTGAAGCTGTCCTTGCCTTCTCTGATCTTTCTCCTCAGCTCCCTCTGTACGGACTTCAGCATCTCCCTGTTCCCTGACCTGAAGATCCTCTTCTTCTCTCTCAGAAGTGTTTTTATCTCAGGGTTGATCCAGGGTTTGTTGTTTGAGTGACGCCGTATGGTCTTGGTGGGAACGGATTTGTCCACACAGAAGCTGAGGTACCCCGTGAAGGTGTGAATGAGGCCATCGATGTCCTCACCATGTGGATCGCAGAGCTGCTTCCAGGCGGTGGCTTCAAAACAGCCCTTTAGGGTGTCCATTGTCTCCTCAGACCATAACTCCACAGTGTGCATGGCCGGAGGTTGTCTGTGCACTAGGGGTTTGTACACCGGCCGGAGATGAACCAAGTTGTGATCCGATCTCCCGAGTGGGGGGAGTTGTGATGAGGTGTACGCCTCCTTAGTGTTTGCGTAGAGTAAATCCAGTGTTTTATTGTCTCTAGTGTGGCATGTGACATACTGGGTGAACGTGGGTAGAATGGGAGACAGTGAAACATGGTTGAAATCGCCTGAGATGAGGAGAAGAGCATCTGGGTGTTCTGTCTGCAGCCTGCTGGTTACTGAATGGATGACGTCACGTGCTGTCCCAGCGTTCGCCGTCGGATTTGCATAAACAACAATGCAGATCACGTGTGAGTGTTCTCTCGGGAGATATGTAGGCCTCATGCTAACAGCTAGCAACTCAATGTCTTTGCTGCAGTGTCGTTGTTTAACAGTGATATGTCCCGGTCTGCACCAGTTGTTGTTAACATACATTATCACTCCACCGCCCCTAGCCTTGCCACTGTCTGGTGTTCGGTCAGCTCGTATCATGTGAAAACCCTCCAGCTCAATGTTAGCATCTGCTGCTAGTTCAGTTAGCCGCGTCTCAGTAAACAAAAGGAGAGAGCACTCCCGGTATGTGCTATCATAACGGGAGATAGCCGCTAGCTCATCTAACTTTCCCAGTATCGACCGTACATTTCCCATGACAACAGATGGAAGGGAGGGTCTGTACCTTATATTTTTTGTCCTCCGCCTTACTCCAGCCCGGCAGCCGCGGCGTTTTCGCCTCAGTTCTCTCGGTATGTCGAGTTTTTCCAATGGGACCGGGTGGCGGTTGAATGCTAGCAGCTGTTCTCTGCTGTATCGTAGCCTGCTATAAACAGTGGCTCCGTCCACCGGCTCAGGAGACATTTAGGACGATCTGTGTGTCCGTGATATAAGTGGGGTGAAAAAAAAAGACGGATCAAAAGAGAGAGGAAGGGAAAAAGACTCGGAATCGAGCCGCTGTTGCAAAAGGCAGCCGACTCGTGTGGCGCCGAGAGAAAAAAAAAAAAAAAAAAAAAAAAAAAAAGATCACAATGTCACCTGCAAACATCATGGTCCACGTAAAATCCTGCTTGACCTTGTCTGTCAGCCTGTCCATCACCACAGCAAACAAGAAGGGGCTCAAAGCCAATCCCTGATATAATTCCACCCCACCTTGAATCCATCTGTCACTCCTACAGCACACCTCACCACTGTCTTACTGTCCTCATTACATGTCCTGCACCACCCTCACATACTTCTCTGCCACTTCTGACTTCCTCATACAGTACCACACTTCCTCTCTTGGCACCCGATCATATGCTTTCTCTAGATCTGGGCTTCTCAAATGGTGGACCCTAGTCCACATTCGGACCCAGAGGGTCTTTCGTCCGGACCCTGAAGCCTTTTGACACCATTTGAAAAAAAAAAGAGAGACAGAATGGGGGGGGGGGGACTGGAACTCAAATATTGAAATGGCTGCCATCCAGACAGTTTATGGCATAAGGACAGTCCTGGATGGAGTGAGGTCTGAGACCCCATCAGACTAGGGCAAAATGCTCAGTGAAGGCGGGCAAGCATGAGAAGTCACACCACGCTCCCCATCCCGAGGAGAGAAAGAAGACGGTTAAGGGGATCCAGGGAAGGACAGTTTTTTTCTTTAAATATTGCAGCTTTACTCATACATTTGTAACTTTTTCCTCATAAATTTACTACAATTAATTGTAAATGTAAAACTTTTTTGTAAATTTGCCACTTTTTCCTCAAATCTGCTCTTTTTGCATCTTAAATCAGCATTTTTTCTTGTAAATTTGTACCCTTTTTTCTAGATGTGATTTTTTTCATGCAAATTTACATATATTTGCTCATGAATTTGCAACTTTTTTCGAGTAAACTTCTTGTAAATTTGCATTTTTCTTTCTCACAAGTTTATAACTTTTTTCTTGTAAATTTACAGCTTTTTCCCTTAAGTGTACGCTTGTACATTCTTTCTCATAAATTTATGACTGACTACAATAATACTTGTAGTGTCCTTAATATTCACTCTAGAGAAAATGTTCTGTGTATTGGCCCTCCCAAAATGTAAATGAAATATCCGCCCATTCAGCACATTGGCACTGCTCCGGACCTCCAGCCTACTGGAAAAAATGAATGCAGACCCCTGTTCTAGATCCACAAAGACACAATGCAACTCCTTCTGGTCTTCTCTATACTTCTCCATCAACACTCTTAAAGCAAACACTGCATCTGTAGTACTCTTTCTTGGCATGAAACCATACTGCTGCTCACTGATTGTCACTTCTCTTCTTAATCTGGCTTCAACAACCCTTCATAGCTGCCCTCACTTGCTAATCCTCGGAACATCCGGTTTCACGATCAGGACTTCATCCATCCTCCTCTCTCCCGCTCTTTCAGCTCCTCAAAGTACACCTTCCATCTTCTCAACACACTCTCCTCACTTGTTATACATTACTGTCTCTGTCTAAATAAATGTGAAAGTGCCAAATGTTTGGGCACACTACACAACTAGAAAAGCACCCTGAGAGCACATACCTCTGCCAAGGTTGCTTCAAGGTCCTTGGTGGAGGTATGCAGTCTCAGATCATCACCAAATGGGTTCATCCTTAGCCCAAGGGCTACCTTTGGTGAAAATGTCATCAAAATCCATCCTGTAGTTATTGCATAATTCTGTTATTAAACAAAGGGACAAACTGACAAATAAACCACCCCAATAACATTATCTCCTTGGCAGAGGTAATTAATTAAACACACCATTTTTTTTTAAATCATCAAAATATGCTGTTTATCAAGGTTTGAACTTTCCTATTACAACCCCCCCAAACAGTCTTGCCTTGGGCCTAAAAAATAATACTTGTAGTGTCTTCCTGTCCTCTCCAACTGTGAAAAGAACTATCCGCCCATGTGAACGGTCAATCACCATTATAACCGCTAGAGGGACTTGTTGTGTATGGAGAAAGGAGTCGGAGTCTCATCCGTGTACTGAACCAACCACACACTTTATTAAAAAAACAGAACTATTCATACAGCAGGCCGTGCCCACTTGACGTCACACCAGGGGCAGGTACGGTAGCACACACACACTACCACACTCACTACACTACGATTCCCCTCCCCCTTACAAAAATGCAAAACCACACACGCATTCGAGACCCTCCCCAATTTAGGACCTGAATCATGCACTAAGGAACACAGGGAATAATGAACTGTAGGAAACTGACCTATCACATTCACACAAAAATAACTAAAATCAGTGTTTTTCTACTGAATGCACAAAATAATCCCCAAATAGTATACAATCATACACACATGCACACCAGCACTATATACATACAGGGTATTTAAGTCACCCCTGACACAGAGCTGGCTAATGCTCTTAATTGTTTTTATGGTCGTTTTGATTCCTTTGATTTTAGCACAGAAACCCAAGGTTTGAAACAGAAACTAAAAGACAATCAGCACTTTAATATTGAGGTGCAGGATGTTAAAAGGGCGTTCTGTGCTGTAAAAATGAACAAAAGTCAGGGCCCTGATAATATATGTGGGCGCTTGGTAAAGTCTTGTGCACATGAACTGAGTCCTGTATTTCACTACATTTTCAATAAGTCCTTACAGACACAACACGTGCCTAAGATCTGGAAAGATGCTGTGGTTGTCCCTGTTCCAAAATCCAGCTGTCCTAAAATGGTAAATGATTTTAGACCAATTGCTTTGACTTCAATTTTAATGAAAATTTTTGAAAAACTGGTCAGATTTGAGGTCCTAAAGCAGACTGAGCATGCATTGGATCCTCTGCAATTTGCCTACAGGCCTCACAGAGGAGTGGAGGATGCCACTGTCACTCTGTTTAACATGCTTTTTAAACATCTGGATTTTAATGGGACACACGCCAGGCTTTTATTTGTGGACTTTTCTTCCGCCTTTAATACAATCCAACCTCATATTTTAGTTGAAAGGCTCCTGCAACAACTTGATTTGAGCAATAATCTGGTGGGTTGGATTCTGGATTTTTTAACCAACAGGACACAGAGAGTAAGGGTCAATGGTACATTGTCTGACCAAAAGTGTTCTTCTACTGGCTCTCCGCAGGGGTGTGTGTTGTCGCCACTACTCTTCATCCTGTACACAAACATGTGTCGGAGCAGACATGACAACAGACACATTATAAAGTATGCTGATGATTCAGTTGTTGTCAGTCTCCTCCAGGATGGTGAGAGTGGCCCCGGCCCAGTAGTTGATGATTTTGTTCACTGGTGTGAGGATTCCTACCTGCAGCTGAATACGACAATAACTAAAGATGTGATTATTGACTTTAGGAGGAAAACTCCCAGGCACGAAGTCACTGTACTAAAAGGCCAGACCACTGAATGTGTACAATCCTACAAATATCTTGGGACGATTATTGATAGTAATTTAAACTTTGAAGAGAACTGTGAAAGGGTGTGCAAAAAGGGTCAGCAACATTTGCATTGCTGAAGGAAACTTGCACGCTTCCAAATTGACCGAACCATAATGACAATGTTTTATCGGGCTTTTATTGAATCTGTTTTATCCTTTTCTTTGGTGTCATGGTTTGGTCAGATAAAACTGAAACAGAGGAAATCCTTGGATCAGGTAGTTAGATGGTCCAGTCGTTTGCTTGGTGTGTCACAGCTGAGCCTGACATCCCTGTACACCAGGCAGGTACAGAGGATTGCTACCTCCATTTTAAATGATGACTCCCACCCTTTGCCCTGCCACTTTCAGCTTCTTCCCTCCAGATGGAGGTTTGCTGTCCCAAAAAGTAAAACCCTGCGCTACAAAAGCAGCTTTGTTCCTGCTGCTGTCAAAGAATTGAACAAGTTGTAACAATATATTGCACATAATTTAGGTACCTATTTATTAATTTTATTTTATATTTACTTATTTTTGTAGGTTTTTTTATTTGGGTTCTAAATCTTTTATTGGGTTTTAGACTTTTGAGTTTTTAACCTCTTTGACTAGTCTTTAACTTTTTAATATGACCCTTCTTTCTTATCTCTTTGTTTTTTCCTCTTATCTCTTTGTCCTATGTCCTGATTGGTGGAGCCTTGAGCACTTTTATCATGTTTATAGTCAGCTTCATGTGTGCCTATGTTTGTGTTCATGTTGAATGTAACTGTGGTTTGTAAATTTGGATGTTTGTGTTGATGCTGTGTTTATATATTCATATATTTATTCCATCCAGCTACAATGCTCTGCACTGTGTGTCTGTGTGTGTGTGTATATATATATTTTATAGTAATATGTACATATGTATATTAGCTGCTTTTGCTTGCTTGTTTTTTTCTTGCCTTCTGAGTGTTGCTCTGAGTGTTGCTATCCCTGTGCTGTTGCAATCCTGGAATTTCCCCGTTGTGGGACTAATAAAGGCTTATCTTATCTTATCTTATCTTATCTTTTGGTGACACATGGGGAGTGCATAATTGTATAGCATCTTAGACAAGAACAAAGAGCAGAGGTTCCCTGGGAGATAACAGGGAGGTGTGAAGGATGAATGCAGTGTGACCTTTTTTGTGTTAGAAGCTTCTAGAAGAATGCCATGCTTTTTAAGAGGAGAGTCTCTGCTGAGTATTCATTCTGTCTATGCTTCTTGTGTGAGATGTGTAATAAACTGAGTCAAATCCGCCTCGTTATTTACATGCTCCACACTGGTGACCCAAGACGAATCATGGAACACAACGAAAGATCCCCGGAGCCAACCTTGACGGGAGCCCCCAGCCACGCATGTGCTGTTGCTATCAAGCTACCGGATTTTTGGCAGCACAACCCGCGCTCCTGGTTCCACCTAGTCGAGGCGCAGTTTGCCCTCCGGGGGATATCGGTGGATGACACAAAATTCCACTATGTGGTCGCAGCGCTCAACGCCCGCACGGCTCAGCATGTAGAGAGCCTGCTCGATCAGCCACCAACTGACGACAAGTACGGCGCGCTGAAGGCTGCGCTCATCCAGCACTACACACTTTCGGATGGTGAGAGAGCAGAGAGACTCCTGACTCGGACCGGGTTGGGAGATGGGTCAGCCATAGACCTGATGGAGAAGATGCTGAGGTTAAAGGGCACAGACGACGATCATTTCATTTTTACCCACCTCTTCCTCCGGAACCTTCCGTCAGCGACAAGAGCGACCCTGGCCAATTCACCGTTGCTGGCCAAGCGGGACTATCGCGCGCTAGCCCGGGAGGCAAACCGGATCATCGTTGCCAGCAGGGAGCTCACAACCATAGCGGCAGCGACGGAGCTCTGCGCGGCGGCCGGAGGAGGCAAGGAGCCATCGACGGCAGCAGCAGAGCCACCGACGGCAGCAGCAGCGGGGGCCAAGGAACGCGGGGGTGACACGCTTTGTTTCTACCACCGCCGCTTCGCAGAAAGGGCACGCAAATGTATACCACCGTGCCAATTCAAGCGCTCGGGAAACACCAAGACCGGGGGTCGGTAGCAGCCATGACCCTCGGGGAGGAGAACAAGCTGCTCTACTTGACGGACGCACGCTCGGGGAGGCATTTCCTCGTAGACACCGGCGCCCAGAAGAGTTTCATCCGGCCGACCTACGTTGACCGGCTGGCAGGATCTAGCGGCCCCGAGATGGCAGCAGCAAACGGCTCGGGGATTAAGACCTTTGGTGAGAGGACTCTACTCTTGTCTCTACACGGCCGTACATTTGAGTGGACTTTTGTCATAGCAGCATTGAATTTCCATATACTGGGGGCTGATTTTCTATGTGTACATGGTTTGTTGGTAGATGTCGCTAACAGACGCCTGGTTAATGCACTGTCTTTTGACTCTGTCCCCTGTATAGCTCGAGTGACCCAGCCAACAGCACAAGCCAACGTCACAGCTACATGCGGTAAGTTCCACACACTGCTCACTCAGTTCCCAGCACTCACTGTCCCGACGTTTTCGGCAGCCATCGCTAAACACGGGGTGGAGCATTTTATCACCACCACCGGGCCGCCCGTTTTTGCAAGACCTCGGCGCTTGGACGCAGCTAAACTGGCCATAGCGCGCGAGGAGTTCGCCAACCTGGAGAGGTTGGGCATCATTAGGCGCTCAAACAGCCCATGGGCTTCCCCGCTACACATGGTCCCTAAAGCTGAAGGTTCGTGGCGACCTTGCGGAGATTTCCGCAGGTTGAACAACGCCACAGCGCACGACCGCTACCCAATTCCTCACATTCAGGATTTTTCCATTCACCTTGCAGGGGCATGCGTTTTTTCTAAAATAGACCTGGTCCGCGGTTACCACCAAGTCCCAGTGCGCGCTGAGGACATACCCAAAACAGCGGTAATAACTCTGTTCGGTTTATTCGAGTTTTTGCGCATGCCTTTTGGGCTTAAAGGGGCTGCACAGACGTTCCAACGCATGATGGATGCAGTGCTGCGCGATCTCCCTTTCGTGTTCGTCTACCTGGACGATATCTTAGTAGCCAGCGCGTCCGAAGACAAACACGAAACCCACCTCACGACGGTTTTCCGGAGGTTGGAAGAGCACGGGTTAATAATCAACCCAGCGAAATGTCAGTTCGGGGTGACGGGGATTGATTTTTTGGGGCACCGCGTCTCTCCCGAAGGAGCAGTCCCGCTGCCTGACAAAGCGCGCGCGGTAGCAGTTTTTTCCCAGCCGCAAACGGTCAGGGCGCTACAAGAATTTTTGGAAATGGTGAATTTTTATAACCGTTTCCTTTCCCGCGCAGCGCAGCTCATGCAACCACTGTACGCCGCGCTCAGAAAACAAAAGCCCGCGGATAAGGTCGAATGGACCCTGGAGCGAGAGCGGGCGTTCTCGGAAGTCAAAGCAGCCCTGGCAAACGCCGCATTGCTGGCACATCCAGACCCAACAGCCCGCATAACGCTCACCACGGACGCTTCAGATGTGGCCATAGGGGTGGTCGTGGAGCAGCGCGTAGCCAGGGCTTGGTGGCCGCTCGCCTTTTTCAGCAGGACTTTGCGCGACAGTGAACGTAAATACAGCGCGTTCGACAGGGAGTTGCTGGCTCTCCACCTGGCCATTCGCCACTTCCAGTTCTGGCTGGAAGGGTGCAGTTTCACTGCGTTCGTTGACCACAAGCCGCTAACATTCGCGATGGCCAAGGTTTCAGAACCGTGGTCGGGCCGGCAGCAGAGACAGCTGGCCGCGATCTCAGAGTTTACTACTGATATTCAGCATATCGCGGGTAAACTGAATGTAGTGGCAGACTGCCTCTCGCGCACCGTGGCGACCCCGGTCTTCGTGGGGATAGATTACGCAGCCATGGCCGCGGAGCAGGTTAGTGACGCGGACGTGCACGCGCTCTAGTCTGGACCAACAGGGTTAAGGCTGGAGAGCAGGGTGCTGCAAGATGGCATGCCCCCCCAATCTGCGATGTCTCCACGGGGCGCCTGCGTCCCGTGGTCCTGGCCGCGTGGCGCCGCTGCGTGTTTGACTTGATTCATTCTTTGGCGCACCCGGGAGTGCGCGCGTCGGTCAAAATGGTAGGAGAGAAATTCGTGTGGCCGAGCCTTCACAAACAAGTGAAAGGGTGGGTGGCAGCCTGCATGGCGTGCCAACGAGCCAAAGTACACAGATACACGAAGGCTCCCTTGGAGCCGTTTTGCATCCCGGCTAAGAGGTTCGACCATGTTCACGTGGACCTCGTGGGCCCCCTCCTGCCATCACAGGGGTGCATGCACCTTCTGACAATGGTGGACCGCACCACGCGCTGGCCGGAAGTGGTTCCACTGGCGGCAACCACAGCCGAGGAGGTGGCGCGCGCGTTTTTAACAGCATGGGTGGCGCATTTTGGAGTCCCGTCGGATATTACGTCCGACAGAGGCCCTCAATTTGTTTCCGAACTCTGGTCAACAATGGCCCGCAGCCTGGGTGTCACAATTCACCGCACAACCGCGTACAATCCACAGGCTAATGGGTTATGCGAACGTTTTCATAGGTCACTGAAAGCGGCTCTCAGGGTGTCACTGACGGATACAAATTGGGTAGACAAGCTACCGTGGGTTTTATTGGGGTTACGTTCTGCGCCTAAAGAGGATCTGGAAGCTTCCCCTGCTGAACTCGTTTTTGCGCAGCCACTTCGGCTGCCCGGGGAGTTTCTTCCAGATAATCCCACGCTGGGCAGCTCCCCGTCTCAGCTGTTGTAGCGTAGCATAGACACAAGCACGCTGCCGGGCCTTGCTCACCACAGTTTTTGTGCCTAAAACTTTGAAAAACGCGGAGTTCGTTTTTGTCAGACACGATGCCCATCGCCCTCCACTGCGCCCACCTTATGATGGACCGTTCAGAGTGCTGGAAACAGGGGACTGTAGCGCCCATATTCATAACTGTATGTAGCTCACATATTTGCATGCTTAGGTTTAAACACAGAAGGACTGTGGGCTTGCAATGTGGATTGACCTCACGCCTCAAATGGACAATGAGTCTGGGCCACCTGCGGACTTAGAAGAAGGACAGAGGCTCAGGGACGAGAGCCTGAAGGAACTTCGGATTAAGCGTGAATGGAAGGATGTAACATGGATGTGTGACTTTGCCTTTGATGTACGTTATGAATAGAAAGATTTGATGTAACGTGAATGTGTGACTTTTGGTGTGAGGGATGAATAGAGGGATTTGACTTGAGTGGGTGACTCTGTCTGTGGGGGTGCATGATATATATATGTGTGGGTTTATTGCAGCACTTCCTCTTTGTTTCTGTCTGAGAGAGAGAAGGCTGGAGATGTAAGATGCAATAAACTGGAACTAAAAAGCAACCAGTCTCATCATTTCGTGATCTCCACAGGACAAGCATTTTTTGCTAGATTTGGGGGGTAGGAGGGAAAAGATTGGCATAGACAGACTCAAACCCGCTTTTGTGGTGGCGGACGAGCAAGTGCTGTTGGCGAGGGCTCCTCGGCGTGGAAGCCCCTCACGGGGAGCTTCCCAGAGAAAAGATTCCCCAGAGCACCCACACAGACAGACTGTTACCCCTCAAACATCAGCCCACCAGCATGACAGCGCCGCGGAGGCGGTGAATCCTGGTTACAGCAGATACAGGAGAAGACTGAAGCCCAAGCAGCATGTGGATTGATGTTTAATGATTCTACCACAGCATAGGGACTGTCATTCTATTGTTCTATCCAAGATGCTCGGGGGGGTCGTTTGGTGACACATGGGGAGTGCATAATTGTATAGCATCTTGGACAAGAACAAAGAGCAGAGGTTCCCCGGGAGATAACAGGGAGGTGTGAAGGATGGATGCAGTGTGACCTTTTGTGTGTTAGAAACTTCTAGAAGGATGTTAAAGGATTAAGGAAGTGAATGCAATGTGACCTTTTGTGTGACCTTTTGTGTGTTAGAAGCTTCTAGAAGAATGCCATGCTTTTTAAGAGGAGAGTCTCTGCTGAGTATTCATTCTGTCTATGCTTCTTGTGTGAGATGTGTAATAAACTGTCTGAGTCAAATCCGCCTCGTTATTTACACGCTCCACAATGTCACCTGACTGCAAAACAAATCTACCTACGGGTACAAATAAAGTAACCTGAACCTGAACCCCTATGTCCACCGGCAGCCAGAGGTAAAACCAGCCCGGGGCCCAGGAGGGCCCCACGACATGCATGCCCCTAGCCACCGTCTGCCCCCAGGATCGAAGCCACCCTCCCCAGTGAAAATGTCCCTTCTCGCTATCAACTGCTTCTCCCCTCTGTCCCCGCAGTGCTGCTGACCGGCACGCTGTCCCTCTGTGCCTATCGGTCCACTCCCGACCACCTTCAACACCGCCGTTGTGGCTCCAAACACTCCGGCCCCCTGTAGCCGCACTCCGGGGAAAACCGAAGCCCGCCCGTCAGCTCCACTCCCTGCCTTGGGTGCCTCGCTGTACCGCCCAGCACTCTCATCCAAGGCGTGTGGAGCTCCGGCACTGAGACACTGCTTGACCTCCGTGGCGCACAGCTGCTGTTGCTCACTCCTGGGGCTCACAGCATCGCTTTCGCCAGCGTTGTTTCCCGACCCAAGCACCTCGCCGCTGCTCCCAGCACCCTCGTTCCAGGTGCTCTGCTGCGTTGTTTCTGTGCCCGGCTGCAACTGCTCTCCCTCGGTGCTCTCAGCCTGCATGGACCCGCTCTCCTGCTGCCTAGCCTCCAGCTGTGGGGATGACTCCCATTGCTGCTCTCCCTCTCCACTGTCGTCGGACACCGTGCTGTCAAATTCATCAGCGCTCCGGTCCTGCACCTTTCTGCACTACCTGGCTGGCCCGTCGTCTTCAGTGACCGGGGACTCCCCTACTCGTGGCCCCAGTCCCACCTCAATGTCTAGCTGGTAGCCTGGAGCTCGCTTTCGGCACACAGTTAGCTTTGTGGCTAACCTGCCCATAGACAACGAATGGGCCGTTGGCTTCTCCAAGCTAACTAGCCTAGCTTCCTTTGGCGCCAAAACTCCCGCCACCCACAGCTTCATGGTCCTCGTCTGCCCGGCGAAAAATTTGGCCAGCCGCTCGACAGCATCCTCATACACCTCGGTCTCACCCAATGTACCGAGGATTCTTCGGCCCTCAGTGCCAAGATGGTGGGTCAGAAGCGCTCATTGTCGTCTCCCGCCGAGTCTGCTTAAGCCGAACGCCCCGATGTAATCCTCAAACGCGGCCCGCCACTTCGGCCACAGGATCACTGGCTCTCCTGTGTACTCCAGAAACAAAATCAAGGGTTGAGGTAGCCCATACGCTCTCATATTTGCGGTATTACCGGCTTTTATTCTCGTTGCAAATGTTATGTATGGAGAAAGGAGTTGGAGTCTCATCCATATGCTGAACCAACCGCACACTTTATCTTCTTCTTCTTCTTTAGAGTTTAGCAGCAGCTGGCATCCGTATTGTTGCATTGCTGCCACCTTCTGGTTTCTACACGCCTCTGATCATCATGTTTTAAATCCGTCTGTCCAGTCTGGTTGCTCTTAGGAAGTGCGTTATCTATTTCCTCCCCTGCACGCAGTCCCCATAGTCCAGTATGCTTTTTTCAGTCTTTTCTACCCATCCTATTTTCTGTAGTTGTTGAATCATTTCCTCCCTTTCCTGATTAAATTTCCTACAAAATAAAAGTACATGCTTTATTGATTCTGGGTCCTGACAATTTTCACATAAGCCAGTTGAGTGCTTTCCTAGGATGTATAAAGTGCCGTTGAGATAACCGTGCCCAATTCTCAGTCTACTTATTAGTACGTACTTGTTCTTTGCTTTGCGTTTCGTTCCCCTGCCTCTTGTTTCACCTACTGTGTTCTGAATGGAGTGTAAATGCCTGCCTTTTGTTTCCCACATCTGTTGCCACTGTTGTTTTGCTCTCCCCCACCCTATGCTTTTCCCCTCCGACTTTGACATCTTTAATCTAGTGTCTACCATTTCCTTCCTTGCCTCCTATGCCAGCTTGTCAGCTCTCTCGTTCCATGAGACAAGCCAAAAGAACAGAACTATTTATATTGTGAGCAGTGCCCGCCTGACGTCACGCCACCGGCGGGTACGGTGTTCTGCCATTTTACCATACTTATCAGAACAGCAATACCCTGAGTTACTACGCATGCGCACGCACGCATGCTTAGTAACAGGAAATATGCTTCCGCTCATACTTTCAGCATATGAGACGGCTGACGGTGCTGCATCATGATTGGCTGATCCAAAAACGTGGCGCGTTTTCAGTGTGTCTATTTATATATATTTCCTGTTGTTAAAATTACTTAATACAGCCGACGGAAGGTAAACAACAGCATACCGCGGCCCAGCTGACGGAAGGTAAGCAATTATGTAATGTTAGTGGTACATTTGCAGTGCAACTGATTCTGACAACGTATGCTAAACCAATAGCTATCGGTTTGCCATATGGGTATGGTATTCTGATAAAGTATGGTAAAATGGCAGAACAGCGGCAGCATACCACACTCTCTACACCACAGCACCATTCGACTACATCCCCCAGAATCCTTCACATTGGGTTGTTTCGTTTTCACACACTGCGGCTCCTGTTCCAGCAGCTGGATGAGAAATTAGGCAGTGTTCCGCCGCTCCTCCGTGGTTGATATCTGCTGGAGTCCTCCGAGTGTTGATTTGGAAAATTAAAACTGAAAAAGGAGCGAGTCAGGGAGGTAAGAAACCTGAGGAAACACTTTAGGAGCTGAGGTTACGAATTCAGGCTAGCAAGCTTGGTAGCTAGCTGTCAGGTGAACGCCTCGGTTTATTTTGACGAGCCGCAGCAGCGTCACTGTCGTTTTATTTTGGTACCTTTTGATTGTTATTCATGAACACGCTTTGGTAAACTGCGCAGTTGTGTAATGAGGCACCCAAAGTCGCATTAATACTGTTTTTAGTCTCCTTTCCATCCCTTTTAATAATGTTAAAAATGTTAATTTTCAGGTTATAAGGAGAAAACTTCAATTTAATGACTGTAGATTACGGAAACTGTGAACCATGATTAGAACTGAGCGCTTTAATGTTTGTGTTTGGGGCCTCTAATCTTGAAGGTTTTAATGAAATCGCATGATAAACTCAAGGGTGGCCTTTTAAGTGAAATGAACCTTTTTACAGATTGTATTGGATTTTTTGTAAGTAAGTGATTTGACTCTTCGTCTTTATATACAGTACTTCCACGTTTATTGTATACTGCTGTCATTGCAGTTAATGGGCGCAGTCGGGCATCCGGGCATTTGGCCTACTTCCGGTTAGCAACCCACATGGCAACGCCGTACTAGGTGAAAACAATTCAGTGGCGACCTATTCCCAGGCAGCTGCCGTGACCCAGTCAAGCTTGTCCAGCCCGTCGTAGTGCATTATATTCAGCTCATCACGTCCTATATCAGGTAATTGAGTGATATTGTGTTAGTTTAATTAGTTGCCACTTGATGGGTCACGTTTTGAAAATGCTAGCCGCCGACACAAGCCTCTCTGTATTGTAAACAGAGACGGACATTTCGTCTATGGAAATGCATGACTGATTCCCTTTTCACTCAACAATACAGACCTCTCTATATGCAGTCAGCCTGACTAATTTAACTGTAGACTGTAGTAAATAGTGCAACAAAGGGGCTGGCCATTAATGAAAGAGGTGACAAATACGGTGTTGCCGTATTTTAATACGGGGAAAATGCAATTTTAGCAAATACGGGCATATTGCCATTTCTGTACGCCAAAAAGAAAACTATACGGGAAAAGAGGAACACCTCATGTGACTCCCACAGCGAGCTGGCAGAAGCCCTCAGCGTGAGCAATTACTGATCGTTATAGAAGCGCCTCGCACATTCTGCGGCTCTGGAACAGAGAGGAATCCCGGCGCCAGTAATGCTGCGCCTGATATGTGTGACTAATGCAAATGTATATGCTTTCCTGCTGTCTACTGTGGTGCTAATGTGCCATGCATGCATTAGCCGGGTATGTAAGTTGACTGTCTGCATGAAGCACCCTTTTAAACTTCACTCGTGTCCGCCTGCACTTATTTCGATCCAACACAAGCGCACCTAAGCAGTGTTTAGCATCAGTGAACATTTTCTTGTTTAATTATTTCTTTTAAGAATTACTCCTGTGCTGCCCTGATATTTAATGGACTGGTCATGTTACCCATAGGGGCCTTTCCTTAAAAACATTCAAAACATGTAAGAGGGTTAATCATGTTAATATGGGTCGAAGCAAATATGCTTACCAGGGGTGTCGATCAAGTAATGTCCGGCCACTGCACAGCTGGCCACCTGGTCAGGTCATTAATCCATTTTCCGGCTGGTAGCTTGTATGGGCAATCTGTCAGTCCACTTGCTGTCAGCTTCTCCTGATAACGTAGCCTGGCTGACTCATCAAGCTTTTCTACGTAGTCACATGCCATGAGAAAAAGTCAAAAAACTGCACTCGACAATGCTTGGTAACGGGTTGTTTTCACCTAGTTAAGATGGCGGCGATGTGTTACTAACCGGAAGTGACGTAGCCCCGACTGCGCCCATAGACTAAATACTAAAGGCAATAGATTATTGGTATCAATTCCAGGACAATATAATTTTTCAATAAATCTGCTTACTTGTTTGAATATTTTATTTCAAACGTGTAAATGTGAAATCAGTAAAGCACAAGGCAAAAATAGAACATAAAAAAATTACAATTTTTCTCTCTTCATTCAGATGCATCACAATCTACATGTTCGGAAAGGAGTAGGATGAAGTCAACACTTGTCTAATCCTACCTCTTAAGTCATAGACTCATTCTAAACCAAAAGTGCTCAGATTTTAAATACAATAAGAAAAATTCAGAAAAAATATATACCACAAATCTAACAACAGAAAAATACATTGTAACACCTATACTGCAGTTAACATCCTTCATTTTCCTCATAAAAATGTAATAATTCTTCTTGAATTGTAATGTTTGGACATTGTTTTAAGGACTCAACCCGTTCCAAAGCTTTACACCACATATTGAAATAGAAAAACTTTTTTAGTTGTGCTACAACTTTGCAACTTAAAATTCAATGAGCCCCTTAAATTGTGACTACCACCTCTTTCAGAAAATAAACCTAGAATATTTTTAGACAAAACCTGGTTCCTTATACATTAAAATTGCTGTTTTAAATTCAACAAGATCAAAAAGTTTTTGATATTTACTGTAAAAAAAGTGCATTAGTGTGTTAAAAAAAAACTGACCCGATGTATGATCCTCATAGCTCTTTTTTGCAGTAAATACAATGGTTGTTAGTTTTATAATTGTTTCCCCAGACCTCCACACAGTAACTTAAATATGGTAACACCAAGAAGCAATACAGAATAAAAAGTGATTTTCATTAATTATATGTTTTACTTTGGATAAAATAAAAATATATTTAGCCAGTTTATTCTTAATGTACAAAATTTGAGATTTCCAGCATATTTTATCGATGATCACTCTCAAAAATTGTATTTCATTCAGTCTTTCAATAGTTACACCATCAATTTGTATATGAATTTGATTCTTCATTTTGCAGTTACCAAATACAATAAATTTTGTTTTAGTCAGATTTAGTGACAGTTTATTAGTATCAAACCATTTTTTTATTTTGTTCATTTCTGTAGTGATACGGTTCAAAAGTTGTACATTTTCCCCAGTGCATAAAATATTTGTCATCTGCAAATAAACTAAATTTCAGGGAGTCTGACAGTGTGCATATATCACTGATGTATAAGATGAATAACTTTGTCCCAACACTGACCCCTGTGGTACACCACATACAATGTCCAAACATTCTGATTCAAACTCTCCCATCTTCACACATTGTTGCCTGCTTGTCAGATAACTTTTAAGCCAGTCCAGCACAACTCCCCGTATTCCATATTTCTCCAGTTTGTTTAATAATATATTATGGTCAGTTGTGTTAAATGCTTTTTTTAAGATCTAGGATATCCCAATTGATTTTTTTTTTTTTTTATTATCTAAGGAATTTGTCACTTCCTCAGTGAGACCCATCACTGCTGTTGTTGTAGATTGGTTTGCTCTAAAGCCATATTGACTGTCAGAAAGAAGATATTTGTCAGTGAATTTGTCCAGTCTACCAATGAAGAGTTTTTCCAAGATTTTTGAAAATTGTGATAAAAGAGAAACAAGTCTGTAATTTGTGAAATGGTGTTTGTTTCCATTTTTGTACAATGGAATGACTTTTGTCAGCTTCATTTTATTGGGAAATGTTCCAGTTTGAAATGATAAATTGAAAATGTAAGTCAAAGGTTTGGAAATGCCATCAGTAACCCATTTTAAAGTCTTCATATCAATATTATCATAATCAGTAGATAATTTACTTTTACATTTTTTAACAATATCTGCAATTTCTTTTTCATTAGTGGTATTAATCAAAATAGAATGAATGTTTCTTTCAATAAGAACAACCTCATGATTTGCAGATGTAATGATTGGAATTTTTTCTGCCAAAGAAGGTCCAACATTGACAAAATACTCATTAAATTTAATGACAGTGACATTCACATTGCTGATATTCATGTCATTATCAGTAAAATGTGGAGGATAATTAGTATGTCCATGATTATTGCAACTTATGCTATTTAATATACCCCATATACCTTTTAATATAATTTTTTCTGTCTTCTAATAATTTACTGCAATATTGTTTTTTTGCAAATTCTCATAATACTGGTTAGCTTATTTGTGAACTTGTTGTATCTATTTTCACATTTTTTGTTTGATATAAATTCTCTATATAATGTGTTTTTCGTTTTACATGCATTTTGTAATTCCTTGGAAATCCAGGGCTTATTTTGGAATTTATGTTTACAATTTTTTTTTTAATTTTACAGATTTTTTTTTAATTTTCTCAGATTAAAAAGTGTTCCTTTAATCTGAGTAAGCTGGACTAGCCTGCCACAATTTCGATATCCAGC
Source organism: Pholidichthys leucotaenia (assembly GCA_020510985.1). Lineage (NCBI taxonomy): Eukaryota > Metazoa > Chordata > Actinopteri > Cichliformes > Pholidichthyidae > Pholidichthys > Pholidichthys leucotaenia. The sequence goes on from CM035846.1 coordinate 172,080,926, forward strand.
TTATTTTTGTCCCATTAAAATCTGATGTGTTTTCAAAGTGTTCCCTTAATTTTTTTGAGCAGTATATATTGTCAATTAAGGTTGAACAATGTGAAGTAATTTGTGTGCGATTAATGATTTGGGGAAATAGACTCAGGCTGTACATAGTATTGATAAAATCATCTGTAAATTTGTGCTTATTTGGATTCAACAGATCAATATTAAAATCACCACATATGAACAATATCTTATAAATTCTTTTTGTTAATTTCTCTTCCATCCAACTGGTGTTATATATAAATGATTTTGATTTTGTACTCCATAGGGCTGCAGCTAACAATAAGGTTCAGGTTCCTTTATTTGTACCCGTAGGTAGATTTGTTTTGCAGTCTGGTGACATCCATATATACAAGCCACAAATTACATTCAACATAGACACAAACACAGGCACATATGAAGCTGACTATAGACATGATAAAAATACTCAAGGCTCCATCAATCAGGGTCTAAAAAGACAGAGATGGGAGAAAAACCAGAGGTAAGAGGGAAGGGTCATATTAAAAGTTAAAAACTAGTCAAAGAGGTTAAAAACTTAAAGGTCTAAAACCTAATAAAATATTGAGAACCCAAGTGACATCCTACAAAAATAAGTAAATATAAAATGGAGTTAATAAATAGGTACCTAAATTATGTGCAATATATTTTTACAGCTTGTTTAACTCTTTGACAGCAGCAGGGACAAAGCTGTTTTTATAGCACTGGGTTCTACTTTTTGGGACAGCAAACCTCTGTCTTGAGGGAAGAAGCTGAAAGTGGCAGTGCAAAGGGTGGGAGTCATCATTTAAAATGGAGGTAGCCATCCTCTGTACTTGTCTGGTGTACAGGGATGTCAGGCTCAGCTGTGGCTCACCAAGCAAACGACTGGACCATCTAACTACCTGATCCAAGGATTTCCTCTGTTTCAGTTTTATCTGACCAAACCATGACACTAAAGAAAAGGATAAAACAGATTCAATAAAAGCCCGATAAAACATTGTCATTATGGTTCGGTCAATTTAGAAGCGTGCAAGTTTTCTCAAGCAATGCAAATGTTGCTGACCCTTTTTGCACACCCTTTCACAGTTCTCTTCAAACTTTAAATTACTATCAATAATCGTCCCAAGATATTTGTAGGATTGTACACATTCGGTGGTCTGGCCTTTTAGTACGGTGACTTTGTGCCTGGGATTTTTCCTCCTAAAGTCAATAATCATGTCTTTAGTTTTTGTCGTATTCAGCTGCAGGTAGGAATTCTCACACCAGTGAACAAAATCATCAACTACTGGGCCGTGGCCACTCTCACCATCCTGGAGGAGACTGACAATAACTGAGTCATCAGCATACTTTATAATGTGTCTGTTGTCATGTCTGCTCCGACACATGTTTGTGTACAGGATGAAGAGTAGTGGTGACAACACACCCCCCTGAGGAGAGCCAGTAGAAGAGCACTTTAGGTCCGACAATGTACCATTGACCCTTACTCTCTGTGTCCTGTTGGTTAAGAAATCCAGAATCCAACCCACCAGATTATTGCTCAAATCAAATTGCTGCAGGAGCCTTTCAACTAAGATATGAGGTTGGATTGTATTGAAGGCGGAGGAAAAGTCCACAAATAAAAGTCTGGCGTGTGTCCCATTAAAATCCAGATGTTTAAAAAGCATGTTAAACAGAGTGACAGTGGCATCCTCCACTCCTCTGTGAGGCCTGTAGGCAAACTGCAAAGGATCCAATGCATGCTCAGTCTGCTTTAGGACCTCGCATCTGACCAATTTTTCAAAAATTTTCATTAAAATTGAAGTCAAAGCAACTTACAATTATTTCTGTTACCGACTGCCTATTATTTTATTATTCCCCTAGACTTGAGGTTGAATGTCTGCACTTCAATCACATATTTTTGTTTTATTTAAAATCCACTGTGGTGGTTTAAAGAGGCAAAATTTCACAAAAGTATGTCATTGTACAAATGTTTTTAGATCCAAGTAATAGGGAGGAATTGGGAATTTGAATTAAGTGAAGTGTTTACCCATTCTCTTTCTTCATTTCTGAAAATACACCGACAATGCTTTATTCACAAATTAATATATTTAGTGTCATTTAAAGTTAAAAGACAAGACTATAAACATGGATCTCCTTCCTGTGTAAAGGAAAGCTGCCTTGTCCTCTGTGAGCAAAGTTTCCTTGATGTTCTAGTTTTATTCATCAGACATTCCTGCTAAAACCAGTCCTACCCGAGCTGTCATCTTCCCCTCCCACCCAGTCTAAAGCTCGTATCACATAAACAGAAATGACCTAGCTTGATGTATTTCAACTATGATAACTCAGGAATCATGTGTTGGTGGTATCAGAGCATTGTTGCTAGTACTCAGATACTGCATACTGATACCGCGTGGATGTATGTTACGAAGAGGGTGATGGTCCACATCCTTATAGTCTAGCAACTACCAATTATTCTTTTAAAATTATTACAGTAATGTGGGAGAAATGTCAGAAGTGTGGTTCAGTATACTAAACGGTGATGTCAAATGAAAAGTGGGATGTGTGGAGAGTGTAAAAAATATTTTTAGCAAATGCTGGTATCGATACTCAGGCTAAGTACTGAAACTAACAGTTGAAACTACTCATATCATGTGGTGCTGTAAAATGGCACTAACATAATAAAAGGAAGCTGCTCATGTTGGATTTGGTTTGAGGAGAATTTAAAGTACAGGGCATGACTTTTAAGGGGCTGGGGGTGCTGAATGTTTCATGTTTTTTTTCTTGAGTCCCCCATCTTAAGGTGAAACTTATTTCCTTTCCTATGTCTATGCTTCCCTGAGCTAATAGTGGAAGTTTGTACAGTTATCGTCCAGGTGTCATCTGCGGATTTTCACAATAATGATATTGACAGTATCATAGAATCCTGTTTTTATGCATTTATTTTATGAAAAGAAATGTTAGAGGCCACCATGAAATTATTTAGATTCAACATGTTCAGAAAACTCTTGTTTCTCCAGTTCATAAACGGTAGCTCAGACTGGGTTTCAAATTCTGTATCAAATATTACAACATGACATAAACCACCACGTTGAGATGCACTTTTAGATGCATGGTTTATATTTTTAAACCAGCTTACTTGTTAGAAGTCACTTTTGCAAAGATGTGACACTAGTAAGCATCACATCTGTTGTTCATTGCACACTTGAAGGACTTTGTAACATTGTTATGGATCTCATTCATGAAATGTAAATGAGTTTAGGGCTAGCCTGCCCAATTTGCTCCACTCTTAATTGGAAAATAAAGGAATGCCTGAAGTGGCCAAAGTGGAGCAAAAGTAGAACTTCATACACTGGAAATTTCTCGGTGTGAAAAGATAACATCCGGATAACATTTGTGGCAGATTCTCCACACTGCTACTCTGCCTTTTTGCATTGCAGCAGTCTGAAACAGCCTTAAACCCTAAATCAGTCCCTCCAGGATTTCGCGATGTTGCGATTGCACCAATTCACGCAAAATCAACCAATCAGCACAACTATTGCATGACCTTGCAACTTTGTCCAATCACCGCAATTTTGGCCAATCCTCGTCAACCTCCGCCAATTTCACCAATCAAATTTGTCTCCAATGTGCTGAAACGCTCAGTCTAACCAATCAAATGCATCGCTGCACCATGTTCACTTCCATGTTTACAGTGAGTAGTGAGTTTATAGTTTACAGTGAGTAATGGAACACATCAGCAAATAGTGTGTGATTTAAAAAAAAAAAAAACAAAAAACAAAAAACCCAAAACACTCACCCGCGAGGTTTTCAACACCGTCCCTTTCTCCGTCTCCCCCAGCCTGCCCGTGGACGCCTCGCCACGTGCTCATCCTGACCGGGTGTGCAAAGCGCTGGGTTTTTGTTGACAAAAAAAACAACCACACCACCGGAGTGGTGGCTCAATTGGTAGAGCATGTGCCCCACACCCGGGAGGCAGGGGTTCAAATCCCGGCCGGGTCATGCCGAAGACCATATAAAAGCGGAACTTCCTGCCTTCCAGCTTGGTGCTCAGCAATAATGGAATGGAGGAGGGGAATCTGTGGCTGCGCCTTGCATGGCAGCGGCCCTTCTGATTCTACTATGGGGTGTGTGTGATTTACACTGTAGATAAGATAAAGCACAATCTCGTTCTACTGTACATGATTGGTTGTATGGTTGAATGACAATAAAGGGTGATTTAATTTAAAAAACATGCGCCTGCCCAAAAGCACCCCGTCGTGGGAGTGCGCGTGAGGAGAGTACACTACACTACAGTGAGTGTTTTATACATCTTTAGAGGTAAAATCATGACTACATCTGGTCAGTGAGCTTTAAAACTGTTAATCTCCGGTGTGGACGGACAAACGCACCCTCCCCCTCCCCCCGCCGTCCCACTGTAAATGAAAGATGCGTTTGTGTGTGTGTGACCACCGACATGCAGCAGACAGACAGGTAGGCATGTAAAGAGAGAGAATATTTTGGGGTTTTTTTTTTTCCAGAAAAACACAGACTCCAATAGCCAATACAGAGCAACAGAATAAATTATCTTTTCCTCTCCACTCGGTACCGAGTGGTTGGAAACTGTAGGGAGTTTTCAAATGAAGGTGCTGCCAATAATTTCCAAATCTCTACTCTTTAACATGCATTCAATGCAATTTAGCTGTTGTAATGGATATTGTGTTAATGTTTGTATTTGCTGTTGCACAAGAGTTTTTCTGTATAGCAGAAGTTTCTACTTAATTTACAGATCACTATAACAGGAAATTTTTGACAATCCTGAGTTTTTCTTGTATTGTTCTATAGAATATCACTGCAGTAAACTGGAAAAAAGCATCTGCTTTAAAATTTGGAATTCTTTCCACAACTTTCAGTGCAAAAAACACTAAAAATGGACTTCCGGTCTGGACACCATGGTGGTAGCCGCTTAATGCTGAAGCTCCCAGATCCCATCTGTGAAAATACCATGAAAATCAGATTTAATGGATTTATGGAAGAGTGAAAATCAAAAGACAAATTTATTATGTCTAAAGGAAAACATTTACCAGGCCAAGACGCGCATCAGCCGGAGAATCTGACCTCGAAGACGACAACCTCTCGGAAATGGAGGAGCAAAATGAGGCTAGCAACACGGCTACCTTAAAAACGATACTTCAAGAATTAAGAGAATTTCGCCGAGAGTGTTGGGCCGAATTTCGTGAACTTAAAGACGAAATAAAAAGGACAAACAACAGAGTGGACCAGGCTGAGGCCCGAATCATGGAAGCAGAGGAAAGAATAAAAGGGCTGGAAGAAACCACGCTGGAATTACTCAAACGACAGACAAGACTGGAGGCTAAGCTAACCGACCAAGAAGGAAGACTAAAAAGGGACAACATAAGAATTCATGGTCTGAAAGAAGGAGTCGAGGATGGTTTCACCACAATGGCTGCATGCGTGGAAACCATACTGAGAGAAAAGTTGGAAATTCCCCAATCCACCGACTTGAAGATAAAAAGGGCGCACCGTTCATTAGCCCCAAGGCCGTCGGCGGAAGGCCCCCCGCAATCGGTGGTAGTGAAGTTTTCCAACTTCAGAATAAAAGAAGAGGTTTTGAGACTGGCTTGGCAGAAAAAAGGATTTATGCACCAAGAAAGAAAAGTTTTTGTGGAGCATGACTACACCCCGGAGGTCCTTAAAAAACGTCGGGAATACAATGACGCTAAAAAGGTACTAGGAGAGAAGAAACTGCGCTTTCAAACTCCATTCCCGGCGAAGTTGAGGGTTTTTTACGGAGAAGAGACGTGTCTCTACAACTCGGCGGAAGAAGCAACCAGGGATATGGTGAGAAGAGGGCTCCCGGTACAGGTGTATAAACCCGCAGCAGACCTGATCGAAAGAATCAAGGCTCAAACGTGGTGCACACAGAGACCCTCAAAATCCACGGGCCAGCAGCAGGAAACCCAGCGCCAGGGCTATAAGGAAAAACTGGACACTTTCAGGAGGGACTAAAGATATTTTTAGTCAGTATGCACATCCAACCCTCCTCCTACAAGGTAACGGACATTAAAGGAGATGCAGAATCAGCAAATATGAGGTGGTAAAACATTTCATGGAACAGTCATAATATTAGAAACAAATAAGTCTTGAAAAAACCCCAACTTGACGCCATGGCGACTGCAGCTTAACACTGAAGTTCTCAGACCCAATCCAGGATAACACCTTGAAAATCAAACTTAACGGATTTTTGGAGGAGTGAAAATCAAAAGACAAAATCATCATGTCTAAAGGAAAACAGAAGAAACTGAAATTCTCCAGGCCAGGACACGTATCGGCCGGAGAATCCGAACTGGAAGATCTCCGTTCAGAAGACGAGGAACTGGTGATAGCTAACAAAAGGGTTAGCCTGAAATCACTATTTGAGGAGCTACGACGATTTCGCCGAGATGTTACGGCCGAATTTCGGGAATTCAGAGAAGAATTGAAAAGGACAAACAGCAGAGTGGACCAGGCCGAGAACCGAATCTTGGAAACAGAGGATCGAATAAAAGTGCTCGAAGATTCTGTGCTAGACCTACGCAAAAGACAAGCAGCTATAGAGGCTAAGCTAACCGACCAAGAAGGAAAACAAAGAAGAGACAACATAAGAATTCATGGTCTGATAGAAGGAACCGAAAATGGTTTTAACTCAATGGCAGAATGCGTGGAATCCTTACTAAGAGAGAAATTGGATATTCCACAAACCACCGACTTGAAGATAGAAAAGGCACATCGTTCATTAGCCGCTAGGCCGGCGGCGGAAGCGCCCCCACGTTCGGTGTTGGTAAGATTTTCCAATTTCAAAATAAAACAAGAGGTTGTAAGACTGGCCTGGCAGAAAAAAGGATTTATGCACCAGGAGAGAAAAGTCTACGTGGAACACGATTACGCCCCGGAGGTCCTTAAAAAGCGCAGGGAATACAATGACGCGAAAAAGGTGTTAAGAGAGAAGAAATTGCGCTTTCAGACACCATTTCCTGCGAAGTTAAGGGTCTTCTACGGCGATGAAACGTGTCTCTATAATTCGCCGGAAGAAGCAACAGCTGACATGGCGAAAAGAGGCCTCCCGGTAACGGTATTTAAACCCACAGCAGACCCGAGTGAGAAGATCAAAGCGCAAACATGGACAACACAAAGACCTTCAAAATCCACGGACCAGCAGCGGGAAACCCAGCACCAGAGCGTCGCGGATAAACTATCCGTTTTCAGGTTGGAATAGCGACCTTTTTTTTTTTTTTTTTTTTTTCTCTTGAATCAATCCGCACATCCAACCCCCCTCATACAAGGTAACAAACATTAAAGGAGATGCATATTCAGCATGTGGTAAAACATTTCATGGAATAATCATATTATTTGAAACAAATAAGTCTTTGTAATAAAAAAAAACAAAAAAAAAAAAACTTGTTAAAATAGAAATGTGACAATAATCCGCATGTTCTCCTCATACTAACAAATACTGTTTTTGCGTGAATGTTTGATGTGATGGGGGTGGGAGGGTGCACACAATTTCACAGGGTTTAGGCATAAAAGGAAAAAAAAAAAAAAATCATTACAAGTTTGGATTGGGTTCTGAAACTCACGTTAAAAGCATGGGACTACTTTCAGTGGTAAGAGAGGGCCCTCAACATGTAACAGAGTTTGAGGAATTTCCCTCAGAGCCTTCACTCCATCAAGGCTCTTACAGGGTCTTTAAAAAGACCTCAGCTCAGGAAGTTCTTATGACAGCTTTTTGTTTTAAAGTTTTTTACACTATGTTCTTAATGTTTTTCTTGTTTTTAATGTTCTTTCAGTTTCTGAGTAGCACAAAAGAGGGCCACCACACAGTTATACTAAACAAAACAACACAATGGAGAAACAGGGTGTAACCAAAATAATTTCATATAATGTAAAAGGAATCCTGAATCCAGTTAAAAGATCCAAGATTCTAGGCAAAATGAAAAAAGACAAAGCAGGAATAATACTTTTACAAGAAACCCACCTAACAGACGTGGAACACAACAAACTCAGTAGACAAGGGTTTAAAATGATCTCTTCATCTTCATATAAATCAGGGAGGAGGAGGGGAGTAGCGACATTGATATCAACCAAAATTACATTTGAAAAAAAATCAGAACACAAAGATAAAGAAGGGAGATACAGTTTGGTAACTGGGCGGCTAGAGGGAGAAGATATCACCCTGCTGAATGTGTATGCTCCCCCAGGGGCTAACTGGAAATTTTATAAAAATGTATTCGACCTAATGATAACTAAAGCTCAAGGTTTAGTGATATGTGGTGGGGACTTCAATCTTAGACTGAATCCATACTGGGATGCTTCTGGTAATTCCCCACATCAAAATAACACCCAAAACAGGAAGACTCGGATGCTACTAAAAGAATTGGGAATCTGTGACGTGTGGAGGGAACTCAACCCCAGTGTAAAAGACTATACATTTTACTCAACTCCACATTCATCTTACTCAAGGATTGACTATTTTTTTATGTTTAATAGAGACATTGGAAGAGTAAAAACATGTAAAATAGGACTGATGGATCTCTCCGACCACAGTCCAATCTACATGGACTTAAATATCCAAAAATACACAAATAATACATTTTCTTGGAGGTTAAATTCAAATGTCCTGAAAGGACCATTGAAAGATGAATTGGAATCAGATATTCTCAGATATTTGGAAGATAACGATAATGGAGAAGTATCCCCTTTAATACTGTGGGATGCATGTAAAGCTGTAATAAGAGGAAAGATTATTGCAAAACTGGCAACCCAAAAGAAACTAAGACAAGAAAAACTATCCACATTAGAGTCAGAACTTAGGAACCTAGAAAAAGAACACAAAGGCAACACTCATTCTACTGACTCGCTCAAGATTAAGGAAATTAAAAACCAAATAAATGAGATCTACACAATAGAAATCCAGAAGAAACTTACATTTCTGAAACAAAAATACTATGAAGCAGGCAGTAAATCGGCAAAATTGCTAGCCTATAAATTGAGGAAACATCAAACAGAAAGAGCAATCTACAAAATCAGAGACCCAGTATCAAAGGAAATAAAATTCAGAATTCAGGATATTCTTAAAAACTTCGAGAATTACTATAAGAACTTATACTCCCACAAAAAACATAAAAACGCATCCGAGGCATTCCTAAACACATTAAACCTTCCCCAACTTACGGAGTCACAAAATAAAACACTACTGTCAGAAATACATCCTAAAGAATTGGAAAAAGCAATTATGAAACTTAAAGCTAACAAATCCCCAGGAGCTGATGGCTATACAGCAGAGTGGTACAAAACCTTTAAACAGCAACTATCTCCTCTCCTCCTGAAAACATTTAATTATGTCCTCCACACAGGGGAAATCCCCCCCTCCTGGAGAGAAGGGGTCATTGCAGTTATACCTAAACCTGAAAAGGATAAACTAGAGTGCTCCAACTACAGACCAATCAGTGTACTAAATCAGGACTATAAGCTTTTTACCATTATCCTTGCCAAAAGGTTAGAAAATATACTGACAGACCTAATTCATTTAGACCAAACAGGTTTTATAAGACAAAGACAGACACAAGACAACATTCGACGCACTTTACACATAATTCATCATATAAAAAAATATAACTTAAATGCAGTCATATTGGGATTAGATGCTGAAAAAGCATTCGATTCGGTTGACTGGTCTTTTCTATATAGAATCTTATCCAGTTTCAATTTTCATAACAACTTCATTAGAACTATACAGGCATTATATAAAAAACCAACAGCTAAAATAAGGATTAACGGTAATTTATCATCATCTTTTGAACTGGAAAGAGGATGTCGTCAGGGCTGCCCCCTGTCTCCACTGCTCTTTGCAATCTTCATAGAACCTCTGAGCCAATGGATAAGACAAAACCAAAAAATTCAAGGTATTACACTTGGTCAGAAGGAACATAAAATAGCACTCTTTGCTGATGACATTTTAATATACCTAGGGCAGCCGGACACTTCTTTACCAGAACTAACCTCAGTTTTTTCAGAGTATGGAGATTTATCGGGGTACAAATTAAATATGCATAAAACCCAAGTTTTAACATTCAACTATGACCCAAATCATTATTCACTAAGCAAACTCAAAACTAACTGGGAGTCGGAATCTATGAAATATCTGGGGGTCAATATCCCGAAACAACTCAACAAAATTATATCACTAAACTATGATCCACTGGTGACAAAAATAAAATCTGACCTAGCAAGATGGAATATGATACCATTCTTGGGTACTGCACAAAGAATTGAAGCAGTCAAAATGAATATACTTCCACGTCTTCTATACCTTTTCCAAACAATACCGGTAGAACCTCCCAAAAAAACATGGCAGGAGCTGGACAGAAGGATCTCAAGATTCATATGGCAGGGCAAGAGACCTAGAATCAGATATAGAACCCTACAGCTAAACAAAGACAAAGGTGGGCTCGCGCTGCCAAATATCAGGGACTACTTTAAAGCCGCACAAATTAAAACTTTAGTAGAGATATGTAACCCAGTCTACACTGCACAATGGAAGGAGATCGAATGCCAAATAACAAGTGACATCCCCCTACAGGCGATAATAGGGAACAATGTCTTACCTAAGCTTTTGAATAACACTAACCCGTGGATAGAGACCCCGCTAAAAATTTGGTTTAAGATAGTCAGAGAGAATCAAACTAAAGAGCCCTATCGACTTCTGCAATGGATCGCCTATGATCAGGACTTTACTCCTAATAAAACAGACACCAGATTTAAAAAGTGGAAGGAGAAAGGGCTGATAAAATATTACGATTTTTTTAAAGGGCAAATCTTAAGAAGTTTTGAAGATTTGAAAAAACAAGGCCTAATAAATCAAGACCTTTACAGGTTCTTCCAGCTTAGACACCACATAAACAATATACTTAAAAAGGAGGTTTTGGAAAGGGCCCAGTCAGGTGTTCTGAAGGTCTTCTTAATGGCATATAAAGGGATCCCAGGGATCAGATACATTTCTAAAATATACCAAGGTCTTCAAGACTTAAAAGGAGACAACACATCTTATATAAAAGAGAGATGGGAAAAAGAGGGGAATTTCACTTTACAACTGGAAATATGGGAAAAGCTAAATAAACAGCAATGGAAAAGTACCTCATCCCTGCAGTGGGGAGAATTTGGATGGAAAAACTTGGCAAGATTTTTCAGAACACCTGCACAAAACAAATTTACCCATAAGGGATTGAACTGTTGGCGCTTGTGTGGTGAAAAGACTGCAAACAATTTCATGTGTTTTGGTCATGCCCAGTTATCCACCAATATTGGACCAAGGTACAGACAATATTGGGGAAAATATTCAAAATTACAGTTCCCTTTTCTTTTGTAACTTTGTATTTGGGTTTACTACCGGACTCACTGGAAAGACGAGGAGAAAAATACTTATTCAGTGTTTTAATATTGGCAAGCAAAAAAGCTCTAACTAAAAAATGGATGTTGAAGGACTGTCCTACACCTGAAGATTGGACTAACGTGATCCAAGACATTTACTCGATGGAAAAGTTGACATTCGCACTGAGACAGGACATGGATGTGTTCATGAACTTTTGGCAACCCTGGACCGCATATGTGTCTTCCATTAGATCTAATCTTTGACAAATACCATTTCAATAATGGTTCCGCTCTTTGTTCCAATGCTACTCAGATGCTCTTTTATCTTTATTTACTTACTTTTTCTTTTTGTTTGTTTTTTACTGGTTTGTTTGTTTTTTTTTGTTATTTGTTTTGTTTTTTTTTTCTCTTTAATTTCACTTTTTCTTTCACTTAAAAAAAAAAAAAGGGGGTGTTGTAAGAATTAATCTTCCAATGTTGTCAGATATCAGAAAATAAGGGAACATGTGATGAAAATGTAAACACTGCATTGCTGTAACGACCTGTATACCCTTTACAAAAACTTAAATAAAAAAAAAACAAAAAAAAAAAACCCAACTTGTTAAAATAGAAATGTGACAATGAACCACATGAACTCTCCACACTAACAAATATTGTATTACCGTGATTGTTTGCTGTGATGGTGGTGGGAGGTAGTGCCTAATTTCATAGGGTATAGGCATAAAAAAAAAAAAATCTATACAAGTTCAGATTGAGATCTGAAAATCACGTTAAAAACATGGGACAACTTACAGGGGTAAGAGAGGGCCCTCAACACGTAACAAAGTTTGAGGAATTTCCCTCAGAGCCAACACACCATCAAGGCTCCTTTAAGGTCGCTAAAAAGACCTCAGTTCAGGAAGATCTTTTGACAGTTTTAGGTTTTAAAGTTTTATATACTATGTTCTTAATGTTTTTTATGTTCTTAATGTTCTTTCAGTTTCTGAGTAGCATAAAATAGGGCCACCACACTGTTATACTAAATAAGACAATACAATGGAGAAACAGGGTTCAACCAAAATAATCTCATATAATGTAAAAGGGATCCTGAATCCAGTTAAGAGCCAAGATTCTAGGCAAAATGAAAAAAGACAAAGCAGGAATAATATTTTTACAGGAGACCCACCTAACAGACTTGGAGCACATTAAACTTAATAGACAAGGGTTTAAACTGATCTCTTCATCTTCATATAAGTCAGGAAGGAGGAGGGGGTAGCAACATTGATCTCAGCCAAAATTATATTTGAAAAAAATTCAGAACACAAAGATAAAGAAGGGAGATTCAGCATGGTACTTGGTCGGCTAGAGGGAGAAGATATCACCCTGCTGAATGTATATGCACCTCCAGAGGCTAACTGGAAAAATCACCCTTTATTGTCATTCAACTGTACAACCAATCATATACAGTAGAACGAGATTGTGCTTTACCTATCTACTGTGTTAATCACACACACCCCAAGTGTAGAATCAGAGGGCTGCTGCCATGCAAGGCGCCGCCACAAATTTCCCTCCTCCATTCCATTATTGCTGAGCACCAAGCTGGATGGCAGGAAGTTCCACTTTTATATGGTCTTTGGCATGACCCGGCAGGGATTTGAACCCCTGCCTCCCGGGTGTGGGGTGGATGCTCTACCAATTCTATAAAAATGTATTTGACCTAATGATAACTAAAGCCCAAGGTTTAGTGATATGTGGTGGAGACTTCAGTCTAAGACTGAATCCATACTGGGATGCATCAGGTAATTCTCCACATCAAAATAACACTCAAAGTAGAAAAACTAGGATGCTACTAAATGAAATGGGATTCTGTGACGTGTGGAGGGAATTCAACCCCAGTGTAAAAGATTATACATTTTATTCAGCACCACATTCATCATATTCAAGGATTAACTATTTTTTATGTTTAATAGAGACACTGGAAGAGTAAAAACATGTAAAATAGGACTGATGGATCTCTCTGACCACAGTCCGATCTATATGGACTTAAATATCCAAAAATACACAAATAATGCATTTTCTTGGAAGTTAAATTCAAATGTGCTGAAAGGACCACTGAAAGATGAATTGGAATCAGATATTCTCAGATATTTGGAAGAAAATGATAATGGAGAAGTATCCCCTTTAATACTGTGGGACTCATGCAAAGCTGTAATAAGGGGAAAGATTATCGCAAAACTGGCACTCCAAAAGAAATTGAGACAAGAAAAACTAATCACATTAGAGTCAGAACTTAAGAAACTAGAAAAAGAGCACAAAGACAACACTCATTCTAATGACTCACTCAAAATTAAGGAAATAAAAGAACAAATAAACGAGATCTACACAACAGAAATCCAGAAGAAACTTACATTTCTGAAACAAAAATATTATGAAACAGGTAGCAAATAGGCAAAATTACTAGCCTATAAATTGAAGAAACAAACGGAGAGAGCAATCTACAAAATCAGGGACCCAGTATCAAAGGAAATAAAAAATTAGAATTCAGGAAATTCTTAAAAGCTTCAAGAATTACTACAAGAACTTGTACTCCCTCAAAAAACACAAAAATGTCACATCTGAAGCCTTCCTAAATACATTAAATCTTCCCCAACTTACTGAGTCACAAAATTAAAAACTACTGGCAGAAATACAACCTAAAGAATTAGAAAAAGCAATTATGAAACTTAAAGCTAACAAATCCCCAGGAGCAGATGGTTATACAGCAGAGTGGTACAAAACTTTTAAACAGCAACTATCTCCTCTTCTCCTGAAAACATTTAACAATGTCCTCCACACAGGGGAAATCCCCCCCCCCTCCTGGAGAGAAGGGGTCATTGCAGTCATACGTAAACCTGAAAAGGATAAACTAGACTGCTCCAACTACAGACCAATCAGTGTGTTAAATCAGGACTATAAGCTTTTTACTGCTATCCTTGCCAAAAGGTTAGAAAATATACTGACAGACTTAATTCATTTAGACCAAACAGGTTTTATAAGACAAAGACAGACACAAGATAACATTAGACGCACTTTTAACAGAGAGCTGAGGAGAGCTAAATCTTTGTATTCTGAGAGACTCCAGCAGCAGTTCACTGCTAATGACTCGGCTTCTGTGTGGAGAGGACTGAGGCAAATCACCAACTATCGGCCTCAGGCTTCTAAAGGTCAGGATGACAAAGCCCTTTGTCAAAAACTGTCCCAACATTACGCCCGTTTTGACACCTCGTCAGCTGTGTCCAACTCACCCACTCCACCCAGCTCCACTGCCTCCTCAGCCCCTCATTCATCAAAAGCGGTCCCCCCCTCCTCCTCCTCCTCCTCCCCCCCCTGCCCTTGTCATCAGTGAGCAGGACGTGCACAGACAGTTCTCCAGACTGAACCCGCGCAAGACCCCCGGGCCGGACGGTGTGTCTCCCTCCACCCTGAGACACTGTGCGAAAGAGCTGGCTCCTGTCTTCACAGACATTTTTAACACCTCCCTTAAGCAATGTCACGTGCCGACCTGCCTCAAATCCTCCACCATCATCCCTGTCCCCAAGAAGCCACGGATTACTGGACTTAACGACTACAGACCTGTAGCGCTCACCTCTGTAGTCATGAAGTCCTTTGAGCGCCTGGTCCTGTCTCACCTCAAGTCCATCACCACACCCCTCCTAGACCCGCTGCAGTTTGCCTACCGTGCTAACAGGTCTGTGGACGACGCAGTCAACCTGGCCCTCCACTCCATCCTGCAGCACCTGGACTCCCCGGGAACCTACGCCAGGATTCTGTTTGTGGACTTCAGCTCCGCATTCAACACCATCCGCCCCGATCTGCTCCAGGACAAGCTGTCCCTGCTCAACGTGCCTGACTCCCTCTGCAGGTGGATCACCGACTTCCTGACGGACCAGAGGCAGCATGTGCGGCTGGGGAAGTCTGTCTCGGACTCTGTTAGCATCAGCATTGGATCACCCCAGGGCTGTGTACTTTCCCCCCTACTCTTCTCCCTTTATACCAACTCCTGCACCTCCTCCCACCAGTCTGTTAAGCTGATTAAGTTTGCGGACGACACCACCCTCATCGGGCTCATCTCCAACGGCGACAAGTCCGTCTACAGGAAAGAGGTGGCCCAGCTGGTGTCCTGGTGCAGCCCTAACAACCTGCAGCTGAACGCACTGAAGACTGCGGAGATGATTGTGGACTTCAGGAAAGTCACAACCCCCCTGCCCCCCCCCCACCATCACAGGCTCTCCCATCACCATTGCAGATTCCTTCCGCTTCTTGGGCACCACCATCACCCGGGACCTCAAATGGGAGCCAACCATCAGCTCCCTCATCAAAAAGGCCCAGCAGAGGATGTTCTTTCTGCGGCAGCTGAGGAAGCTCAAGCTACCCACCAAGATGTTAGTGCAGTTCTACACGGCCATCATCGAGTCCATCCTCACCTCCTCCATAACTGTGTGGTATGCAGGAGCCACTGCCAGGGACAGACTAAGGCTGCAGCGCGTCGTGCGCACTGCTGAGAAGGTGATCGGCTGCAAACTCCCATCTCTCCAGGACCTGTACATCTCCAGGACCCGGAGGCGTGCTGGCCGGATCATAGCCGATCCTTCACACCCTGGTCACGTACTGTTTGCCCCCCTCCCCTCAGGTAGAAGACTTCGGTCCATTCGGACTAAAACCTCCCGGCACATGAACAGCTTTTTCCCCTCTGCCATCAGACTGCTGAACATTAAGTGACTTATTGACTCTCGTGCACTATGTACAGCAGCTCAACCAGACTCAAGTCATTCATCACTGTTTTTTCTGTTGCATTATCAACTGCACTGTGGTATCCCATATTATCTGCTACTTGCTAATTTTTTTAAAACTGCCTTGACTAGTACTACTCATTATTACTATTATTATTATTATTACTTATTTTTCTACACTTATTGCACGTTTTTAATCCTTTAGTTTTTTAGTTTATCTCTTTATCTCATCATGTTTTTAATGTTGCAGCATGGCACCGAGACAAATTCCTAGTTTGTGTACTACATGAACAATGGCAATAAATCTGATTCTGACTTTACACATAATTCGTCATATAAAAAAATATAATTTAAATGCAGCCATACTGGGATTAGATGCTGAAAAAGCATTTGATTTGGTTGACTGGTCTTTCCTATATAGAATCTTGTCCAGTTTCAGTTTTCATAGCAACTTCATTAGAACTATCCAGGCATTATATAAAAAACCAACAGCTAAAATAAGGATTAACGGTAAATTATCATCATCTTTTGAACTGGAAAGAGGATGTTGTCAGGGCTGCCCATTGTCTCCACTGCTCTTTGCAATCTTCATAGAACCTCTGAGCCAATGGATAAGACAAAATCAAAAAATTCAAGGTATTACACTTGGTCAGAAGGAACATAAAATAGCACTTTTTGCTGATGACATTTTAACCACTTGCACTCCGGGCAATTTTCCTAAAAATGCCAAAAAATAACGTGCCCAAAGTAAATCGAAAGCTGTTATTCAACCCTTTGCAGCATCTTCATGGGGTTGGTCTCATTTAAAAGAAAACACTTTGAATTTTTTGGCAAAAAAAAACCATAATCTCTCTACGTGCTCCGGCCACTGAGTTACAGTCATCTAAACATACTGAACTTGAAGAAAAAAAAATTGGACACAGTGTTTTTTTGGATACAAATGCTTGTAAATAACACACAGCTGTCCGATCCGGCTGGAAAATGCAACAGAAATGTAGAACCAAGTGTTATCCAGCTGAGATCCAAATTTGGTAACAATACCACAAAAAATGAATATTTTACACAGCTTTGTTCTCAGGTAGTTCCCAGGCGTTTTGGAACTGTGCCAAATTGTGCCAAATGGCACAGTTTGGAAAAACGTCTAACTTTTGAATAATTCAATGTGGAATCTTCATTTTAGGCTCTAATGAAAGGTCACACTCAGGGCTGTGTCTGTGTGTGTGTGTGTGTGTGTGTGTGTGTGGGCGGGGGGTCGTCCCCCCCCCCCCCCCCACTACCAAGGACCGAGTTCGGCCCTCGCTACATGAGGGATTACACTCCTTGCATGTTTTCACAGCGGCTCCCCCCCTCGCTACTGTGTGTGTGCGTGTGTGTGTGTGTGTGTGTGTGGGGAACCGTGAACGGACCGTGAACGCCCCCCCCCCCCCTTGCTACAGAAGAGGGCCATCGCTACATGATGGAATAGACTCATATGCTTCCCCCCGCGGACCGGGGGGCGTTCGGACCGTGAACGCCCCCCCCCGCTCCTCTTCTGGGGGGGGGGGGGGCGTTCACGGTCCGAACACGGCAAATGAACCGTTTATCGCGGCGCACGTACTTCGTGCGCAGTACAGTTGTAATTTACCGATCGGTCAAAAGTCATTTTTGGATTACAGTTTTTAGGGATAAATAATAATTTAGCTTATAACACCTTACCTCTTCAAAGCAGCAGAGTCGTGGCGAACTTCTCTTCCCCCATTGTCAGACGAACGCGACGCTGCTCCGCTCATGGATCACGATCAAAACATAATTCCATTATTGCCGTTTTGGCGAATGATTTACGACTTTTGTCGTCGGCCTCTGTCTATTCTGCTGGAATGAGTGCAGGTCCCACTTGTGGGTGTTCTCCATGCTGCTGGGTGAGCCTGGGTCTGTAGTAGATTCGTCCAGCGTCCTTTGTTTTCATCTGTTGCAACAGTAAATCTCTCTTCACCCAGCCTGAATTTCTGTGCTTCAATTGGCTCCTGCGTTCACAGTAGGCGGGTCCTCCTTCCTAGATTTTCATTCATTGGCTCTTCAAGGTTTCAGAAACCCAATTCAAGGCTCTTATTAGTCGAATGAGAGGTCAATCAGATGAACTAATCTGTTCGCGGCTGTCTGCAGCTTTTTTTTTCAGTGGCGCTTGGAGGCCAGCACCATCTCCATCTGCACCATCATGCGTCATGCGTCCAAGCGCGCACGAGGGCGCTCTCGTGCGCCCTAGAACGCAGAGACTTGCCCGCCCGCAGAACAACGGAGTGCAAGTGGTTAATATACCTGAGGCAGCCGGACATCTCTTTTCCAGAACTAATCTCAGTTTTTTCAGAGTATGGAGAGTTATCGGGGTACAAATTGAACATGCATAAAACCCAACTTTTAACATTCAACTATAACCCAAATCAATATTTACTCAGCAAACTCAAAATTCATATGGCAGGGCAAGAGACCAAGAATCAGGTATAGAACCCTACAGCTAAACAAAGAAAGGTGGGCTCGCGCTGCCAAATATCAGGGACTATTTTAAAGCCGCGCAAATTAAAACTTTAGTAGAGATATGTAACCCATTCTACACTGCACAATGGAAGGAGATAGAATGCCAAATACAGTAACAAGTGACATTCCCCTACAGGCAATAATAGGGAATAATGCCTTACCTAAACATGTGAATAACACTAACCCGTGGATAGACTCCGCTAAAAATTTGGTGTAAGATGGTCAGAGAGAATCAAACTAAAGAACCTTATCGATTATTGCAATGGATTTCCTATGATCTGGATTTTACTCCTAATAAAACAGACACTAGATTTAAAAAGTGGAAAGAGAACGGACTGATAAAATATTACGATTTTTTTAAAGGGCAAACTTTAAATGTTTTGAAGATTTGAAAAAAACAAAGTCTAATAAATCAAGACCTTTACAGGTTCTTTCAGCTTAGACACCACATAAACAAAATACTTAAAAAGGAGGATTTGGAAAGGGCCCAGTCAGGTGTTCTGAAGGTCTTCTTAATGGCATATAAAGGGATCCCAGGGATCAGATACATCTCTAAAATATACCATGGTCTTCAAGATTTAAAAGGAGACAACACATCATATATAAAAGAGAAAAGGGAAAAAGATGGGAATTTCACTTTACAACTGGAAATATGGGAAAAACTAAACAAACAACAGTGGAAACGTACCTCATCCCTGCTGTGGAGAGAATTTGGATGGAAAAATTTGGTAAGATTTTTCAGAACACCTGCACAAAACAAATTTACCCGTAAAGGGTTGAATTGCTGGCGCTTGTGTGGTGAAAAGACTGCAAATCATTTTCATGTGTTTTGGTCATCCCCAGTTATCCACCAATATTGGACTAATGTACCGACAATATTGGGGAAAATATTCAAATTAACAGTTCCCTTTTCTTTTGTAGCTTTGTATTTGGGTTTACTACCGGAATCACTGGAAAGACGAGGAGAAAATTACTTATTCATTGTTTTAATATTGGCAAGTAGAAAAGCACTAACTAAAAAATGGATGTTGAGAGACTGTCCTGTTGGATGTCGAGAGACTGTCCTGCACCTGAAGATTGGATTAACGTGATTCAGGACATTTATTTGATGGAAAAGTTGACATTTGCACTGAGACAGGACATGAATGGGTTCTTGAACTTTTGGCAACCCTGGAACGCATATGTGTCTTCCATCAGATCTAATCTTTGACAAACACCATTTCAGTAATGGCACCTCTCTTTGTTCCAATGCTACTCAGATGTTCTTTTATTTTTCTTCTTTTATTTTATTTTTTTAATTTTTATTTTCTTTCACTTAAAGGGTCTATATCATGCAAAATTGACTTTTTTGAGCTTTTAAGCATGTTATAATGTTAATTCCTCACCAAAAACACCCCCAAAGTGGTATTTTGCTCCATTCACGCATCTGAGTATTCCTCCTCAACCCTGCTCTCTGAGCTGCTGCTCCGCCCTGTCCCTGATAATGACTGGGTCCCCACGTTCATACGTATGAACGTGGGTGAGCCGCCCACTCCAGGAAGTGCCTGTGCTGCCAGCACCGCCCCCAGGCTAACGCACACACCCACTTTCTCCGCGCAGCAGACGGAGTGGTGATCAGCAAAACTCTTTCACTTTAGCATTGACGCTGTGAAGAAGTAGTTCCTCTCGCACCTAATCTGCTCAGTGACAACAACTGTTTGCTTTTTTACGTAAGACTAAGTGGCGTAAATGTGTCTTTGGCTGTGAGAGATTTAGGAGTTTGTTCAGCCTTCCTAAAGGAGAGCCTACTCGTCAGAAATGGTCAAAATAGACCAGAATGCAGAGGCTAAAATCATAATATTAAACGTGATTAACCATACACTACATAAGAATAATATTATAGGCTAAAATAATAACAGGAGGCTAAAGAGTTCAGCATGCTCATCCATCTTTTCTAAAGTTTACTGTAGATGTTGTTTTCGTGGGCGGAACCCAGTGACACGCTGCAGCAGCCGGCTCAGGGGGTTATGTCATGAAATGGGTGGCAACCACAAGAAGGAGAGGCAGAGCCTCAGAGATCGAGGTATCTTACTTCCGGGCTCGCGAAAATAACTCATATTTCACAAGAAATTCATTCTCCAGTGTACCAAAGGTAATATACTATCACATACATACATATAGTTTACTCTGAAAGGCTTAAAATAGCATGATATAGGCCCTTTAAAAAAAAAAAAAAAAAGGGTGTTGTAATAATTTTTTTTTTCCAATCTTGTCAAAAAACAAAAAAAGGGAATATGTGATGAAAATGTAAACAATGCAGTGCTGTAATGACATGTATACCCTTTACAAAAACTTAAATTAAAAAAAAAAAACACTAAAAATATCGCAACTTTTTAAAAAAGCTCCCACGAATTCAGGCTTTTTGGCCCGCAACAATCATAAAAACATCCCGCGAAATCCTGGAGGGACTGCAGAATATACCCTAAACAGAAGTAGATCCTCTTTTAGGTAACTCCAGCGGTAGAGGGGCTGCGATTCTCCTGTGCTGGGTTTATGTTTTGCCTTGTAGCATGTATCTTGTGTCTGGTTGATTTTTTTTTTTTTTTTTTTTTTTTTTTTAAAAAAGCTATATTTTCATGTAATCAAACATTAAACAAGAATTATATAGGAAAAAAAGTTATTTTTTTTTATACAAACCCTTTAATCCCAAATTGCTGAAATGTGGAAATTTTGTTCCTCACTGAAACTTTTCTATTAATTATTGTACAGCTGGCAAAAGTGGGACACAGCCAATGTTATCTTCCCTTACCATTTTCCTCCTTGTCTTTAAAATCTGCCAGACAGCCTGATATTGGACACATTGAGGGGTCATCACACAGTGCTGCGACCAAGTTGAAAATATCTGAATTTTAGTGCAGAGCACATGCACAATTTTCATAATAGTGGTTATCATTCTTAGCCTTTGTGCTTATCTTGGACAGTTTCATAAACATTTTCAGACTTTAAGAGAAAACAAGTTGTAAGGATGCATTCTAATTTTTCGCCCCCCTCCACTGCGCTGCAGGAAAAAGGGAGGGTACATACTCGCTGATCTGACTTCACCTCTTGATTTACAGTTTATGTATCCTACTTAATATTACACATGAAATGGTAAAATGGTGAATGGTGTAGGGGAGATTGGTTATAAAGGTACAAAGATTATTTAATTCATACCTATAGGTGTGTGTGGAAACGAAGGTTTGGTTCAGGTCCATGCACGCACAGGGAAAAAACTCGTTTCTGGGGCACCAGTCCAAAACTTGGACAATTTATTAATAACTAATCTTTATACCTTCAATCAATCAGTCTCAAATATTCATGAATTCTTCTGGGTGACTTCAGAAACAGACAGAGGCAAAAGAAATCAACAGGAACTTCCATATACCGTTTACAGTTTTAATGATCAGACTCAGATTAAATGACATTACATTCAACGGACTTGTTGGTAAAGTGAAATGATCAAGTATCAAGCATCACATTCAACTTGTAACTGATTATTGAGCAAAAGACTGTAATCACATTTGTGGAACCAAGGAAACCTTAGTGCAAATTTGTAACTGTGATGAAAATGTAGACTGAAATAACTGTAACCAAAATATGAAGAAAATTGGATGCAAATTTTATGAAGAAAATGATAAAAGCTGATTATATGTAAAAAGAAATTCTGGGTTACTCTAAAAAAGGAAAACGGAATTTAATGAAAAGAAGGATACTATTTCTCTTTACTTCTATAGCTCCAATCAGAGTTATGAGCTAGTTTTAAGCCTGAGACAAATTATGACATACTTTAAGGCGATGGACATCGCATTACTCAGCAGATGAAACAAAGGAATCTTGCTCACGTGACCCGTTGCGTTGGCTTTCAGCTGGATCCTTCGCTGAAGCTTTATTTGATGATACTGGAAATTCTCTGCCAGCAGACAATTTCTTCCCAGAGGCAAACAGTCAGGAGCTGAGATCCAACAATGATGATGAGGCTGCTGGCCACTGAAGCGGTATGTCATGTGAACAACACGAGAGGGTTTTTTTTTTTTTTTTTTTTCAGCGGCTCTCCCAGGTCCAAATAAATTGATGAGATAGTTCAGAGTCTGAGCAAAGGCTCAGAATCGAAGAGACAACAATAATAAAAAATTATTCAAGCCACAAAATCCGAGTTCTTCAGATGTTGTGGGGATTGGTGAAAACAGCTTCCAGTGTGAGGGGAAAAACAGTCAGTCCACTTTAAAACAGTGAGTTAAGGAAAATCAATAGAAAATGTTTAACAGAATAACATAGAAAAAAAAATGTCTAAGAACACTGAGTTTCACTCCATATAAAAGAGAAATTTGAGCTCAAAACAGAAGAAAAGGTATTTTTCCCAGACGTTTAAAGAAAAGAGAATTCAAGGCAGAACACACAGACAACTTTTTCAAACTTAGACAAACTTACAGAAAGAACAGCTGCCTGAACTAGGGCGTTTCATCCTTAAGCTGATCACTTTCAAAGGAAAAAAAAACTTGATTGACATGAAAGGGAACCAATTGTCTCCCATCGCGGGAGGTTTGAATGAAGTGTGGTCCAATAAGAAAGCAGTCCTTTGTCTGTAACCGACCAATAGAATGAAAGGGGGCATTGTCCAATAGAGACTGGCTGGTGATTGGCTGGCATCAGTCAGATGACTTGAGTAAGCTTTTCAAATAGGATGAAACACATCTTGATTAAAATGAAAATTCACTTGATGTGCGTAAGCTAAACTATTTTCAGTGATTCATGACTAATTTTCATTCTTGCTAAATTAAACATGCACTTTCATAAACTTGTCTTTCTATAAGTAACATGCATTAGAATAAGTTGTGTAAAACTTTTTGTTCTGAAAAGTATGTTCAAGAATTGCACAGTTAGCACAATACCATTTAATATACATCAGAGGATTAAAAATCACATGAGAAGTACTATTTCTCAACTTATCTGTTTATTTGAAGCAT
Source organism: Pholidichthys leucotaenia (assembly GCA_020510985.1). Lineage (NCBI taxonomy): Eukaryota > Metazoa > Chordata > Actinopteri > Cichliformes > Pholidichthyidae > Pholidichthys > Pholidichthys leucotaenia. Next base: position 172,104,564 of record CM035846.1, read on the forward strand.
GCAGAGAATATTATAGCTGTGAGGCCTTCCTCCCAGCGCAACCTGATAGGGAAGACCCCGAAAAAGGATAAAATACGGTACATATAGCTTCTGCTTCTGGCTGGTCCCAGCAACCTCACGCAATGGCCATCTTCTCGTTGAGCTGGTAAGGACTGCTAACTCCAACAAATGCCCTCTCCCCTGGAATGGTCTCTGGCAGGTGCATCCTGTTTATGCTCCACCGTCTCCTTTCAGTTCCATTGTCGCCTTTCGGTTCCTTATATTGCAACCCTTAACCCAGGTTCATCTTTCTATTTTTCTATGTGTAAGTAGAAGAAAGTACTTCGTTGCTAGGCAATAGAGGGTGTTTGTATGCAGAGCTAAAAACCCAGATCCTGTTATGTTATGCGTGTAGTAGTGCAAGAAACTTCATGCAGCAAAAAGCACATTGTGTTCCTCTTTTATCTAATTAACACATTCTAAAGTAAAACATTCTTATCTAACTGAAATATTCTGTCACAGAATCCCTCTTTTGGCTCCGAGCCAACACCAAAAGCAGACACATTAACACACAGACCCTGGATATGCTTTATTCATTGATTATGGCACGACCGAAAAACCTGTTGGCAGAATATACAGTATGTCATTAAGCACTCATATTTATGCATTTCTTTTATTCACTGATGCGTATTTACAGGCAAAAATTCTCATGCCAGCCCCTCTGCCTGGCGGCCTTTGACAAAACTTTTATCAATTAAATAAAACAGCGAAATGGATGAATGATAAATGAGCAAAGCAAAACATTTCAAGTCAGAAGATATTTCTGTCCATGTATGCTGTATCCATGCCTCAAGACCTGCTGTACAACAGAGCTTTAAACCGTCACATCTATTCTGACTACATGACCGCAAATAGCACAATGTTTTGATGATACCTGTAAAACAGCACAAGAAATAAGAAGGGACCAGAGGTTACTAGCACATGGCCCACCGCAGGAGGGTGCCTTTAGCGCACCCCCTTTTCATGTAGATTCATATGCATGAGTGCGATGTTGAATGTGTGTACAGTGGACAAACAGTGGATAGCAGAAAGACAGAATATATACATTTTAAACAATGGCCTCCCCTTCATCACTGTCATTTCCAGATTCACAGTGGTTATTGTCATGGAGGAGAGACTTGGACTCCACTTGGGAGTGGACTTGAGCCATCATCCTTTGGGCTGGTTCTTTGGACAGGGTAGTAACTATACATCTTCTCCAGCAGCGTTCTCAGATTTGGGATACAGCAGCAGCCCACTATGAGTATCACTACTAGCGAGATGACTATGATCAGAATTACTGAGCATACTACTCCTTCCCAACATCCAAAGATAGACTGCAACCATGCAGTAAAAGCATCTTCCTCATAACCGGTATTTTGACTAAAGATTTGACACACTCCCCTTGACTCTGCGAAGAGCATGTCAAGGGCAATGCGATTCTGGTAAATCATTAGGGAGGATGCTTTTAATTGTTCATGCACACCTTTTAAGGCATCAGTGGTGTAGTTTAACATAGGGTCTCGACTATTCTAGCCCTAAATGTATCAAAGAAGATGTATATTCTACCCAGAGTCAGGGGGAGGGGGAGGGCGGGAAGGTAGGCGGTCTATAAGCGAGGCCGTCGCCCCCCCAGAAGCCAGCTTGCAAACTGGTTCATGAGGTCACCCACTTCCCCCAAATCCCAACCCAGGGCGAGGGCCGCCAGCGGAAGCAGCCCAGGACCCACCAGCATCGCGCCCCGGTGCTCCCAGCACCACCAACATGATGGGGCAGCGATATCAATTCCCACTCATCTTACACACACACACAAACATGGACAACAATAGTCACAATAGTGAACAATGGGCCGGACCCACACTGTGCCCAACATGCCAAGCGACACCCCCGAGCACCCACGCAGGCCTACGACCACCCAGCCCAGACGCACACAGATAGCCACAGGCCGCCCTGCAACCACAGCCACCCCGGAGCAACCCGACAGAAACGCGGCCACCAACCCACGCCAGTGGCCCCCCCAACCACCCCAAGCACCAACACACACCTGCCGCCAATGACACCAGGGGCAATGCGACAAAGCGCCTCACCTTGCGACACAACAGCAGGGCGGCCAGGACAAGTAGGCCCTGAAACGCCTACCCCCATGCCACTAGATGGACTGCCCAACCCCTGCCACCCAACAAAGTTCTCCTACCCATACACACGTCCTTCACCCACAGGTAACCGCACCCATACACACACGTACCCCCACCCACCATCACACATGCCCACCTACAGCCACACACAGCCCCACCTGCCCACTCACAACACACACACCCACTTCTGCAGCCGCTCATACACAAGCCCCCACTCACACCCACTCTCTAACACACATACACACATGCACACCCACACCCGCAGACCCCAGTGGACGGGGAGGGCGACCCAGGATGCAGGCATCTACCCCAGGGTGCCGCCAGGGCCCCAGGGAAAACATGACCCCGCCGCACAAGGACGCACCAGGGCCAACCCACACCACCGGCACACACCCGACCCAGGCCCCGGGGGGGGGGGGGAGGGACACCCCCCCTCCAGCACCAGGGGCCCAGGGCCAGACCCCCCCCCCCCCCCGAGAGGTGAGGCCAGCCGGCCGGGGGCCACGGCCCAACACCCTCCCCCCCGGCCCACCCTGCAGTACCCCCCCCCCCCCCCCCCCAGGGTCAGACGAAGAGCCACCCTGGAACAGGCCCCCCGGACACCCGCGGTCGGGGCGCAGCCAGCCACCAGAGGTGCCAAGGAGAGCAAGCCACCGCCCGCCACCCTTCAGATTGTAGAATTAATAAGTGGGGACCAGAGAGAATTGAATTCTGCCAATTGATTATTTGAGGAGGCTGACAGTCTCTCCAGGCTAATATAATCCAATAGTAAGTTATTATAATAAGTCATGCATTGTAGAGGATGTGCTCGAATGATGAGGCTGAGTTTAGTTCGTAAACCAGCTTTATTGACAGAACACATCGTCTAGCATTCTCAAAGCAGGAAAGAGAAAGAATCATATCTCATCACCCTTTTATATGTTTCCAGCATCAGAATTCAAGTCACATGGTGTTTTCAGTAAACATACAGTCACAAAGCATCCCTTTGAACCTTCACCATTGTCTCTCATTTCTTGATGAACCGGAAATCTGTCCGGGGCATCTTCTGTGGGACAAAAAGACAAATCTCGCACCTCCTCGTTATCTTCTGCAGATTCGAGTCCTTTGTCCTTGCAGACGTGACACCCTCAATACACATGCAGTCATGTCTCTGTGGAAATGTGAGCCCACGATGTGTGTCGCCCACACTACCCCCCCCCAAACGTCTAGTAAGGGCAAAACCTGCATGGCATAAAAAAAAACACAAAACACTCCATATATCGCTAATCAATCCACCAACTGCCTAGGTTTTAACTTTCTGCCGAATCTGCTGCAACCTGGCTTTGCTGCACCTGCAACATCTCTCTGCATCTGTGGATTAAAGCTGTTAGCACCTTTCTGTGAAGATTCTGAAGAATGTCCTCTCAGCGGCCTGCCACGGCGGGGGGGCCTCGCGAGCTGCACTTCCTCATCAGCCAAAACAAAAGCGGGTTTGAGCCTGTTTATGCAAATCAACTTCCTTCTGCCCCCTAAATCTAGCAGAAAATGCTTCTGCCCGGTCTCCAGCACTCTGAACGGTCCGTCATAAAACGGCCGCAAACTTGGACGCTGAGCATCATGTTTAACAAAAACAAACTCTGCATTTTTTAAAGCCTTTGGCACAAAAACGTGTGGTAAACTGTGATGGACTGGGCCAGGGAGCGTGTTTGCTCCCGAGTCGCTCTGCCACGGCTGAGCAGGGGGGCCATTTGGTGCGGGATTATCGGGGAGAAATTCCCCCGGCAAACGGAGAGGTTGTGCAAAAACTAATTCAGCCGGGGAAGCATGCAAATCTTCCTTAGGTGCAGAACGCAACCCCAATAAAACCCATGGAAGTTTGTCCACCAAATTTGTATCCGTCAGCGACGCTCTGAGGGCTGCTTTCAATGACCTGTGAAAGCGTTCACATAAACCATTAGCCTGGGGGTTATACGCGGTAGTGCGATGAATCTTCACCCCCAAGCTGCGGGCCATCGATGACCATAGTTCGGAAATAAATTGGGGACCCCTGTCGGACGTTATGTCCGACGGTACACCGAAACGCGCAACCCACGCTGCTAAAAATGCTCGCGCAACTTCTTCCGCTGTGGTTGATGTCAGAGGAATCGCCTCTGGCCAACGCATGGTGCGATCCACCATCGTCAAAAGATGTGTGTGCCCGTGTGATAATGGGAGCGGGCCCACCAAGTCAACATGCACGTGATTAAAACGCTTAGCGGGGATGTGAAAAGGTTCTAACGGGGCCTTAGTGTGTCTGTGTATTTTGGCTCGCTGACACGCTACGCAGGCTGCCGCCCATTCCTTGACCTGTTTGCGCAACCCGGGCCAAACAAATTTCTCCCCCACCAACTTAATCGATGCACACACCCCCGGGTGCGCGAGAGAATGGACCAAGTCAAAAACGCGGCGACGCCATGCGGCTGGCACCACGGGGCGGGGCCGTCCCGTGGAGACATCGCAGATTAGTGGGGGCATACCACTTTGTTGCTCCCTGTGCTCCAGCCTTAACCCTGTTGGTCCAGATTGGAGCGCGCGCACATCCGCGTCGTTAACCTGCTCTGCAGCCATGGCTGCATAATCTAACCCAACACAGACCGGGGCTGCGCGCGCTCCCGCGTCGCTGCCCGGGCCCGCGGCCACGGCTACAGAGTCTGCCCCTATGGGGCTTGGTGGTGCTACCGCGCGCGAGAGGCAGTCTGCCACAACATTGTGTTTACCCGCGACATGCTGAATATCAGTAGTGAACTCCGATATTGCAGCTAGTTGCCTTTGTTGTCGGCCTGACCAGGGTTCTGAAATTTTGGCCATCGCAAACGTTAGCGGTTTATGATCCACAAACGCGGTGAAACGTCGCCCCTCTAACCAGAACTGAAAATGACGGATGGCCAAGTGTAGGGCCAAAAGCTCCCTGTCAAATGCACTGTATTTATGCTCACTATCGCGCAAAGTCCTGCTGAAAAACGCGAGGGGTTGCCAGGTACCTGCCACAAACTGTTCAACTACCACCCCCACCGCTACATCGGAAGCGTCAGTGGTGAGCGCCATGCGGGCTGTTGGAACTGGGTGCGCTAACAAAACTGCGTTTGCCAGGGCTGATTTGACCTGGGCAAAAGCGCGCTCCCGCTCCGGAGACCATTCAACTTTATTTGCGGGCTTTTGTTTTTTTAACGCGGTGTACAATGGCTGCATGAGCCGTGCTGCGCTTGGGAGGAACCGGTTGTAAAAATTAACCATCCCTAGAAACTCCTGAAGCGCCTTGACCGTTTGAGGTTGCGGAAAATCCGTTATGGCACGCACTTTATTTGGAAGAGGAACCGCTCCTTCTGCCGAAACACGATGTCCCAAAAAAATCAATCTGCGCCACCCCAAACTGGCACTTCGCTGGGTTAACTATTAACCCGTGCTCTGCCAGCCTCCGAAAAACTGCTGTGAGGTGTTTTTCATGCTCGCCCTCGGACGCGCTGACTACCAAAATATCGTCCAAATAAACGAACACGAAAGAGAGGTTGCGTAAAACTGCATCCATCATGCGTTGAAAAGTCTGCGCGGCCCCCTTGAGGCCAAAAGGCATGCGCAAAAACTCAAAAAGGCCGAAAGGAGTTATGACTGCTGTTTTGGGTACATCTTACGCGCGCACTGGAACCTGGTGGTAACCGCGCACCAAGTCTATTTTAGAAAAAATGCGCGCCCCCGCCAAATGAACAGAAAAATCCTGAATGTGCGGAATCGGGTAGCGGTCATGAGCTGAAACGTTGTTCAACCTGCGGAAATTGCCGCAAGGTCGCCACGAGCCGTCAGCCTTTGGGACCATGTGTAACGGCGAAGCCCAAGAGCTCTTGGAGCGTCTAACAGTGCCCAGTTTTTCCAGATTAGTGAACTCCTCGCGCGCGATGGCCAGTTTAGCTGGGTCCAAGCGCCGAGCTTTCGCAAAAACGGGAGGGCCGGTGGTGGTTATAAAATGCTCCACCCCATGTTTAGCCACCGTCGCCGAAAACGTGGGGACTGTGAGTGCTGGGAACTGAGCAAGCAATGTGTGAAACTTACCACCCGCAGCTGAGACGCTGGCATGTGCAGTCGGCTGGGCCACCCGAGCTGTGCAGGGAATAGAATGAAAGGACAGTGCATTAATCAGACGTCTATTAGCAAGGTCAACCAATAAACCATGTGAGCACAAAAAATCAGCCCCTAACATGTTGAAACTGACTGCTGCTACAATAAATGTCCACTCAAATGAATGGCCCTGTAAGGACAGAAGCATGGTCCTCTCACCGAACGTTTTAATCGCAGAGCTGTTCGCTGCTGACACTGACACCCAGGGAGCTTTAGACGGCATCAGCCGTTCCACGTAGGTGGGTGTGACGAAACTCAGCTGAGAGCCCGTGTCCACGAGGAACTGTTTCCCCGAGCGTGCATCCGTCAGAAAAAGCAGCTTGTTCTCGTTGCCGAGGGTCGCAGCTGCTACCGGCCCTCGGTCTTGGCGTTTCCCTGGCGCTTGAAGTTGCACGGTGGGACACACCTGTGCGCTCTCTCTGCAAAACAGCGGTGGTAGAAACATGGGCCGTCCTCCGCTCCGCGTCGTCTGGCCCCCATCGCCGCCGTCGTTGGTGCGTCTGGCGCCGCGGCCGCTGGACCTGCGCTGTCTCCGGACGCCGTTCCAGGGCTAGCAGCCGCGGCCGAAACCGCGTTCCGCTTGTGGGCGTCGACCAGCCGCTGCGCCTCTTTGCTCAACCCATGGTAGTCTCGCCTGGCCAATCGGGGCGACTCTGCCAGGGCCACTCTCACTGCTGGCGGCAGGGTCCGAAGGAAAAGGTGGGCGAAAATGAATTCGCCATCCTCAGAGTCTTTGAGCCTCAGCATCTTCACCATCAGGTCCGCAGGTCTCTCGTTCTCTGACTCTGTCAACGTCAGGAGCCCCTCTGCTCGTTGTTGGACTGAAGGGGTGAAATGGCTGATCAGCGCGTCCTTCAATGCGCTGTACTTGTCGCTGTCTGGTGGATGATTAACCAAATCCTCCACTCTCTGGACCGTGTTGCTGTCCAGCTTCGCTACCACATGGTAGAATTTTGTGTCGTCGTTGGAGATTCTCCGGAGGTTGAACTGCGCCTCGACTGCGCTAAACCATGAGCGTGGGCTGTGTTGCCAGAAATCGGGCAGCTGGATCGTGGAGGCGGCCATCAGGCTGGCTTCTGCCGAGCCCCGCTCGGGAGAATTCTGTCTGCTCATTTCTTGTCGTAGGTCACCAGTATAGAGGATGTGCTCGAATGATGAGGCTGAGTTTAGTTCGTAAACCAGCTTTATTGACAGAACACATCGTCTAGCATTCTCAAAGCAGGAAAGAGAAAGAATCATATCTCATCACCCTTTTATATGTTTCCAGCATCAGAATTCAAGTCACATGGTGTTTTCAGTAAACATACAGTCACAAAGCATCCCTTTGAACCTTCACCATTGTCTCTCATTTCTTGATGAACCGGAAATCTGTCCGGGGCATCTTCTGTGGGACAAAAAGACAAATCTCGCACCTCCTCGTTATCTTCTGCAGATTTGAGTCCTTTGTCCTTGCAGACGTGACACCCTCAATACACATGCAGTCATGTCTCTGTGGAAATGTGAGCCCACAATGTGTGTCGCCCACAGCATGTTATTTCTTGATTTCCAATTCATGAGGATCGTTTTCTTTGCGATGCATAAGGCGGTGAGAACCATGTGTGACATCCTTGTATCTATATTTATTTCACTTAAATCACCTAATATGCAAAGTGTGGGTGAGGATGGGACACTATACCCAAGCCATGCCGACAAGTCCTCACATGTCTTCTGCCAGAACTATTGAACCGGTGCACAGGACCACATAGCATGCATATAGCTATCCGGGACGTTGCTGGTGCAGTGAGAGCAGATATTTGTGTGACTCAGGCCCATTTTGAACATCCTTTGTCCTGTGTAATGAATTCTGTGTCGAACTTTATACTGTGTAAGTTCTAAGTTAGAGTTTTTAAGTCATCTTAAAAGTGTTTAAACATATTTGTGTCCAGAAACTTTCCTCCTTATTAATCGATAGGTCTGTCTCCATTTTGATATTGGAAGAGATACGGACTCATGCAGCTTTGATAATAGTCCATGTATTTTTGATATCAATTTAGGGGAACGAAGATTTAGAAACTCTGCCACCTTAATTGGTACCTCTAAATCTGTCTGATTAAGATTAAATCTTGCTTTTATTATGGATTTAAGCTGTTGGTATTCAAAATACTTTTTATCACTGATGTCATACTGTGACACTAGTTCCTGAAATTGGATAAAATTTCCACCTTGAATAAGATGTTATAAGTTATTTATTCCCTTCTCTTGCCATAGTGGAAATTTTAATGTCCTCTCTTGTTGCAAGATATCAGGATTATTCCAAATGGGTGTGAGTTTACAGGGGACAAGTGAAGACCCCGTTATTTTTAAAAATTTCCACCAAGCCATCAGAGAGGAGCTGATATTAATACTTTAAAAAAAAGTCATGGTATTTAATACAGGAACTTATAAAAGGTAAGTCAGAGACATTTAGCGACCCACAGAGAGCCTGTTCAGCATCTACACACGTGGACAAAATTGTTGGTACCCCTCTGTTAATGAAAGAAAAACCCACAATGGCCACAGAAATAACTTGAATCTGACAAAAATGGTAATAAATAAAATTTCTATGAAAATTAACCAATGAAAATCAGACAATGCTTTTGAATTGTGGTTCAACAGAATTATTTTAAAAAACAAATTGATGACTTCCGGTTATGGCTGCCACGTAGGACGGACGTGTCTCGCTCTGCTCTGCTCCTGGAGAAAAAAATCGGCAAATAACTCTCTCATTTGGGACAGAACGTATCCCAGCATTTGGGCGAGGATATGTCGGCGAAGCCTAAGGCTGGAAAACCAGGAAAAGGAAAAAGCGAGCCGCCGAAACAGTCCAAATTAACGGACTTTCAGGTCTGTGACGCAGCAAACAAAACTCCATATATGGCGGAGGAGGCTGGCAACGGTGCGATTTCTGCGGGGAATGGCGCAGATGCGCTGATGGCTGCCATGAGTTCAATGAGAGCGGACTTTTCCTCTAGATTTGATGGGATTATGACAGCGTTGGAAGGAATAAGAAAGGAATTGGGTGACTGTGTAGAACGAACGGCGCAGATGGAGCTCTGTCTCGCTAGTGCTGAAGATGACGTCACCCGTCTTCAATTAAAGGTGCGCACTTTGGAAAAAAAAATAAATCTCTGGAAGATAATATTTTGGATTTGGAATCTCGGTCGAGACAGAATAATTTGAGGCTGGTGGGTCTTCCAGAGGAATCAGAAGGTCGGAACGTATGTTCCTTTCTGGAAAAGTGGATTCCGGAGGTGCTGGGCAGCGAGGAGTTGCAATCAGCAGTGGTTCTGGAAAAAGCACATCGTATTGGCCCACGGAGAGATAAGGGACCGCCGAGGACCTTAATTATGAAGTTTCTTAGCAACAGAGACAGGATGAAGATCTTCAACGCTGCACGTGCTAAAGGAGAGATTAAACACCAGGACCAGCAGGTGCGGTTCTACCCAGATTTGGCCACAGGAATCCAGCAATTGAGGAAGCAGTTTGATCCCATACGTAAGGAGCTGCGCAACCTTGGGATTCGTCATGGTGTAATCTATCCTGCGAGACTGCTGACCACGTATGAGGGCAGAACCCACATCTTCAAGACCCCAGAGGAGGCGCAGGAGTTCATCAAGAAGATCAAAGAAGAAGAAGAGACTGGTGGGAGCTAAGCATGAACAAAATATAAGGTAGAATAATTAAGCATTTGCACAGGCATCTGACTGACTTGAAGTAAATAGTAAGTTTACAAAATATAGATTGTATTATATATTAAAAAAACAAAACAAAAACAAAACAAACCAAAAAAAAACAAAAACTATGATGTACAAAGTTGTTAAAAATTTTGGAGTTAAGTTGGAAAACTACAGAGGAGAGTTAATGTTACGTCATTAAAAGCAGTAGAGTTAGGGTGATTGGGAGGATGAAGAAGGAGTGGCTTAGGCTGTTCCCCGTGGGTGTGGAACGGTCGATGGCTATATCGGGAGACAGAATTTTTCTTTTGATTTTGGGGGGTTTGCCACAAGTGTGGGAAGGGGAAATTTGTTTGTGTGTAGTTTGTAGGATGAATGTTCAACCACTCATGTTTTTGCTTCTCTGTATGAGCATGTTTACACTGCAAGGTAATCCCAAACTCTCTATTGATCATGGACCAAAGTGTTAATCTTAATTTAACTTCATGGAATTGCAGAGGTCTACAAAATTTAAAAAAACTTAAACAAGTTATGAATAAAATAAAGGACATGGGTTCAAGAATTGTGTTTTTACAAGAAACTCATCTGATAGAGGAGGATGTTAAAAGAATTAGGAGTAGATGGCAGGGAAGTGTATTCACCTCTTCATTTTCATCCCGAGCCAGGGGAGTTATGACTCTCATACATAAATCAGTTCCTTTTCAAGTGAAAAATGTAATTGGAGACAAATTTGGAAGATATGTAATCATTCAAGGTTCTTTGCTATTAGAAAATATAAATCTTGTGAACTTATATGGTCCCAATATAGATGATCAGAAGTTCTTTGCTAATTTATTTCTCATCTTATCATCACTTACAGGGCAACATATAATAGCAGGGGATTTTAATTGTACATTGAATCCAGGTGTGGATAGATCAACAGGACTGGATTGTACGCACATTGGATGTAGGATGACTATTAATCATTTTATGAAAGAATTGAGATTGTTAGATATATGGAGAGAAATGAAACCACAAGTTAAAGCCTATTCTTGTTATTCCAGTACCTACAAGACATTCTCACGTATTGATTATTTTTTGATTTCCACAGAATTAAGGTCCAAGATTCAAAACTGCTTTTATGATAACATCGTGATCTCTGATCATGCACCCTGTTGTCTAATATATGTAGATAAAAAATTGACAAAGGAATCAGGTAGATGGCAATTTCAGCATAAATGGCTTCAGGATGAGGAATTTGTCAAGTATATAGAAAAATAGATAGACGAGTTCTTTGACATCAATACTACACAAACATCAGCATGTGTAAAGTGGGAGGCTTTCAAAGCTTTTATTAGGGGACATATTATTAGTTATACAGGATCAAAATCTAAGAAGACTCGAGAGGAGAGAGCTAAATTGGAACATAAAATAAAAAATCTTCAGGAAAAAGTGTATGCAGGAAGTGACCCAAGGTTGGAGAATGAATTACTGATTTTGAGAGCTGAATACGACAAAAAATCAGCGAATAGAGCTGCCTCGAGTCTTCTAAGATTGAAACAATCTTTTTATGAACAAGGTGAAAAATCAGGAAAATTATTAGCATGGCAGATTAAACAATTGGAAATTAAAACACCAATTACCAGTATTATAAGTAACGGACAGGTAGTTATAGATCCTTTAGAAATTAATAGAGCCTTTAGAGATTACTATGAAAAATTATATGATACCAAAAATGAACCTGATTTAACAAAACTAAATGGGTTTTTGAACGAACTATCTATACCGTGTATTCCAAATGAAAACAGGGAGATATTGGAGTCTAAAATTAGTCAAGAAGAAGTTGGGCTAGCCATTGATAATATGAAATCAGGAAAAAGTGCAGGACCAGATGGTCTTCCAGTTGACCTTTATAAAAAATTTAAGAATAAATTAATAAAACCTTTTTTGGAAATGGTTTTAGAAGCATTTCAAAATAATAATTTACCATCCTACATAAATAATGCCTTAATTATACTGCTGCCAAAACCAGGTAAGCCCTCTAATAAATGTGAAAATATGAGACCAATAAGCCTATTAAACGCCGACCTTAAGATAATCTGTAAAATTTTAGCAAGACGAATACAAGAAATTTTACCAAATATTATTAATCGAGATCAGAATGGCTTTATAAAGGGTAGACAAGGCTTCCATAATGTAAGAAGACTATTTAATATTATTTATTTTAATAAAGAAGCACCGGATACAGCTCTCCTATCATTGGACGCCGAAAAGGCCTTTGATAGAGTTGAATGGCCCTTTCTTTTTGAAGTCCTACAAAGGTTTGGACTTGGAAATAATTTCATAAAATGGGTTCAAATAATATACAATAATGCTACAGCAGAAATCCTAACAAATAACAATATTTCAAAACCAATAAAAATCAATAGAGGATGTCGACAAGGCTGTCCACTTTCACCTTTACTGTTTACTATGGCAATTGAACCTTTAGCGATAGTGATACGTTTACATTCACAAATATATGGAATTAAAGTTGGACCAACAGAACATAAAATCTCCCTGTACGCCGATGATATAATTTTGTTTATGTCGAATCTAAAAAAATCAATTCCAACCTTGTTGAATTTAATAAAGAATTTTGGGGAAATATCAGGATATAAAATAAATAAAACTAAATCTTCAATATTAATGCTAAATGAGACCCAGAGAAATTACCCAGCCCCTGAGGTAAATCAATTCAATGTTGTAAATCAGTTTAAATATTTAGGAATCCAAATTATGCCTAAGCTAGAATCAGTCGCCAGTGTCAACTATGAAGCCTTAATGTCAGATATCAGTGAGTCAATTCAGAGATGGATGTCACTACCAATGTCGATGATCGGGAGAATCAATATACTTAAAAGTAATATTTTACCTAAAATACTTTATTTATTTCAATACATTCCCTTATCACCACCTTTAGATCTATTCTCAAGAATAAAAAAAAAGTTAGTGGAATTTATATGGAACAACAGGAGGGCTAGATTACGTTTGTCTTTATTATATTTACCATTTGATCGTGGAGGTCTGAAATGTCCAAATTTTATGTTGTATTATTGGTCGGCACAACTGAGGTCTATGACATATTATTTTTCATCAAATGATCTCCCTCACTGGACTGAAATGGAATCATACAATTTACCTTTACCTCTTCCCATATTCATATACTCAGATTCGGCAAAAAAATTACAAAAACAAGTTAAAAATCCATTTGTAAAGCATATGATCAAAATATGGTGTGAAGCTAAAAACTATTTAAAAGAACCACAGTTATTGTCACAATTTAGTCCAATATGGGGTAATCAATATTTTAAACCAGGGAGAGCGGACGCTGTATTTAAAGTATGGAATTTAAAAGGGATACAAAAGATTCAGGATTTATATTTGCCATGTGCAGACAACATAATGTCTTTTGAAGAGCTGAGGATCAAATTTAATCTCGATAGAACACATTTTTTTAAATATCTTCAACTTAGAAACTTTATTCGATCAAATCAAACTAAAGCTCTCACTCGACCTATTTATTCATCCTTGGAAAAAATGTTGATGAAAGATAGTAAAAGAAAGGGTATTATTTCAGAGTTTTATAACTCATTGACACTATCTTCAAGTGAAAATTCACTGAAAAGATTAAACTACTGGAAAGAAGATCTGCAAATTGAAATTTCAGAGGAACAATGGGAATTGGCTTGTACAGAAGCTCAAACCAAATCAATAAATGCACGCCTTAAATTGATACATTTCAAATGGTTAATGCGGATGTATGTTACACCGGAGGAGTTAAATAGATATAACAAAAATATACCAGATACATGCACAAAATGCATGGAAAGTAAAGGAACCCTATTTCATTGTTTATGGGAATGTAGATTAATAAGAATGTTTTGGGAAGAGGTGAGGGTAACAATTGAAAAAATAATTTCAAAACAAATCATATTGAATCCTAAACTGTTTTTGTTGGGTCTGTACCCAGAAAAGCATAATTTTAATAAAAGTGAAAGAACATTCATAGACCTCAGTTTGCTTAATGCCAAAAAATGTATTGCACTATTATGGAAAAAGACTCATAGACCAGATGTGACTCAGTGGTTAAGACAGATGTTAACAAACCTTCCATTAGAAAGAATAACATATATACTAAAATCAAAGGAAATTGTGTTTGAGAATATATGGAGACCTTTTATTGATTATGTAAAAAATTTAAACATAACTCTTGAAGAAGAAGGTGAATGATGTGTGTGGACCTTGTAAATTCCAAACTGGTGAACATAATATGTATACTTATGTATTGGATTGTCTAGACTAAACAGAGGAGCATTGTTGAAGACTTGATTTTGTTGGTGGTTGTTGGTGTTTTTAGTGCATTTTTTTTTTTTGTAGTACTTTAGTGTTAGTGTTCGATTGTTTGTATCATGTTTGTTAAAAAAAAAAAAAAAGGTTCAATAAAGATATTGTGGAAAAAAAAAACAAATTGATGAAACAGGCCTGGACAACAATGATGGTACCCTTAACTTAATATTTTGTTGCACAACCTTTTGAGGCAATCACTGCAATCAAATGATTTCTGTAACTGTCAGTGAGACTTCTGCATATCTCAGCAGGTATTTTGGCCCACTCCTCATGAGCAAACTGCTCCAGTTGTGTCAGGTTTGAAGGGTGCCTTCTCCAGACGGCATGTTTCAACTCCTTCCACAGATGTTCAATAGGATTTAGACCAGGGCTCATAGAAGGCCACTTTAGAATAGTCCAATGTTTCACTCTTAGCCATTCTTGGGTGTTTTTAGCTGTGTGTTTTGGGTCATTATCCTGTTGCAAGACCCATCACCTGCGACTGAGACCAAGCTGTCTGACACTGGGCAGCACATTTCTCTCTAGAATACCTTGATAGTCTTGAGATTTCATTGTACCCAGCACAGATTCAAGACACCCTGTGCCAGATGCAACAAAGCAGCCCCAGAACATAACAGAACCTCCTCCATGTTTCACAGTAGGGACAGTGTTTTTTTTCTTGGTATGCTTCATTTTTGCGTCTGTGAACATAGAGCTGATGTGCCTTGCTAAAAAGTTGCAGTTTTGTCTCGTCTGTCCATAGGACATTCTCCCAGAAGCTTTGTGGCTTGTCAACATGCAGTTTGGCAAATTCCAGTCTGGCTTTTTTATGATTTGTTTTCAACAGTGGTGTCCTCCTTGGTTGTCTCCCTTGAAGTCCACTTTGGCTCAAACAACGATGGGTGGTGCGATCTGACACTGATGTACCTTGACCTTGGAGTTCACCATGAATGTGTTTAGAGGTTTTTCTGGGCTCTTTTGTTACCATTCGTATTATCTGTCTCCTCCTGTGGCCACGTCCAGGGAGGTTGGCTACAGTCCCGTGGATCTTAAATTTCTGAATAATATGTGCAACTGTAGTCACAGGAACATCAAGCTGCTTGGAGATGGTCTTATAGCCTTTACCTTTAACATGCTTGTCTATAATTTTCTTTCTAATCTCCTGAGACAACTCTCTCCTTTGCTTCCTCTGGTCCATCTTTAGTGTTGTACACACCATGTCACCAAACAGCACAGTGACTACTTGTCACCCTTTAAATAGGCCGACTGACTGATTACAAGTTTGTAGACACCTGTGATGTTAATTAGAGGACACATCTTGGTTGAACATGTCCCTATGGTCACGTTATTTTCAATTTTTTTAGGGGTTACCATCATTTTTGTCCAGGCCTGTTTCATGAGTTTGTTTTTTAAAGTAATTCTCTTGAACCACAATTCAAAAGCATTGTCTGATTTTCATTGGTTAATCTTCATAGAATTTTTATTTATTACTGCTTTTGTCAGATTCAACTTATTTCTGTGACCATTGTGGGTTTTTCTTTCATTAACAGAGGGGTACCAACAATTTTGTCCACGGCTGTAACCATGGGTTTCCTAGTGGGGTTGATTTTGTCCATTTTGAAACAAACTGCAGTCTATTGGCTAAAAAATTTGGTAGATCTAAGCCTCTGCACTCTTTCGCTTTTTGGAGGGTTTTTAAACTAATCCGTGATGGTTTATCCTTCCATAAGAATTTACTTATATTTGAGTCTAGAGACTTAAACCAGGCCCTTGATGGTTGGATAGGAATCACTGAGAACAAATAGTTGATTTTAGGAAGAACCATCATTTTAACGGTTGCGACTCTTCCCATTAGTGACAAAGGTAGTGTCCTCCAGCGCGTAAGATCGTCTTGTATTCAGGGATGGCAATTTTCCGCGGATTTCCGCCGATTTATTTTCAAATTGATCATTTCTGTGAATCGTCAAAATCCGTTGAGAAAATTTTAGGGGGGGTAAGGTACCTTATTGTTACCGATTTTAGCGAAAATCAACACTATTACATAAGCGCTCGGCGTTTCCCCGGGTCAAGTCTCCCGCGATAACCCGGATGTACTCAAGCTACTGCTGTATTATAAACAGCCCTGCAATTGGATAGTTGCAAACGATTGGACCAGTCAAATGGCTCGTTGTATGCTTTGTCAAAAATTCATGGCTGCTTGTTCTCAGGGATGTGATTTTTCCGATAATTTGCCAAATTCCGCTTTATTTTATCTTCCAGGAAGATAAAGTACGTTAAGTACGTTAGCGGCTTGTGGTCCACGAACGCAGTGAAGGTGCACCCTTTCAGGCAGAACTGGAAGTGGCGTATGGCCAGGTGGAGAGCCATTAACTCTCTGTCGAACAAGCTGTATTTACGCTCACTGTCGTGCAAAGACCTGCTAAAAAAAAGGTGAGCGGCTGCCAAGAACCGGCAACGCATTGCTCCATGACGGCCGCTATGCCCATGTCTGAGGCGTCGGTAGTGAGCGCTGTTTTAACCTCAGAACGCCTGCTGCCGCTCAGGAGTCCAGTCGACTCTGTCCGCCGGTTTCCGTTTCTTGAGTGCGGCGTACAATGGCTGTATGAGCTGGGCTGCTCGGGGGAGGAAACGGTTATAAAAGTTAACCATCCCCAAAAACTTCTGCAGCGCCCTGACGTTGATGTTGAGGAGAAAAAATAGCAAAACAATTTAGTTAGATTACTTTTATGATTCCAAACAGTTTGAAATTGACAGTGGACATTGACTCATAACTTTTGAATATTTCCAAGACTTGGCTGCATCAGTGATTGTGCAAAATGAACTGCTCAAGTCTCAATGGAGATTGAAACTGGTGATCTGAAATGAATGCTGAAATTATAAAAAGTAATGGTATGTTGGAATTTTATTTCTATTGTGGAATAGATAAAATTAACTGATTTTGATTTGATCAAGTGTTAAAGCATGTGATGGATAATGCTTGTTGGAATATTTTAGGAATGCTATCTTCTTGGAACATAAGTCAATATTATACAGTAATAAGTGGCATTCAGCTGTTTATGTCATTTAAGCACAGTTCTGGTACTTAAAAATCATTAAAAACCCAGGAGCTTCAAAGGGCATTGCCCCCCTTGCCCCCCCACTGGGGCTCTGCCCCGGACCCCGCTGGGGGACTGCATCCCCAAGACCCCCTGCTAAATTTTCAGATAATTTCCCCAACCCCAAATCACATCCCTGGTTCGTGTTGGAATTCTGAGCTTTCGGTATTGTTTTCAGCGGAATTATGAGATTTTTATCGAAGGCTCAGGAGTCATC
This sequence comes from Pholidichthys leucotaenia, assembly GCA_020510985.1. Taxonomy (NCBI): domain Eukaryota; kingdom Metazoa; phylum Chordata; class Actinopteri; order Cichliformes; family Pholidichthyidae; genus Pholidichthys; species Pholidichthys leucotaenia. The sequence goes on from CM035846.1 coordinate 172,122,196, forward strand.
AGTGCTAGAAATAGACAAAAGTGTCAAGAATAAGTTCCGATGGAATTGGCTTGAGAGAAAAGTGACGGTAAAGGTGAAAATTGGCTCAAAGTTCGACGAGGTAACAGAAACACTCGGACAGTTTCTGAAGAAACCAGAAAAGGAGATGAAGTTCAAAGTTCAGAGACTGACACAGCTTGATGCCAAAAGGAAGAAAGTTTCACATTAGAATTGACTTGGTGACTAGTGTAAATAGTGTAATAAACTCTTATAGAACTGTTAAATATGTTGGACTAAAGACAGTGAGACAACATTGAAGAAAAAGTAAGTTAACTTTTCATTAAATTTAATGGTTTATCTAAGTCTAGTATTTCATTTTTTTTAATCCTTTTTTTCAGTCTAAATTATTTCTGCTTTACTGAAAACCTCCCCAGCCCCCCCTTAAGTCAATCGACCAAATTAGATTTCAGCTGAAATCAGAATTTCCTGTTGCCATCCCTGTGTATTGTTTTCAAAAGTGGAATGGGATTTAGTCACAATAACTCTGAGAGCCTGGGAAGTATCTATTCCTCAATAGTTAATATTACCTGATTGTATTGGAATAGTAGATGTATTTGAGAAATTGCAATTTATAGGTAGAACTATTGATTTACCCCAGTTAATCGAGTAGTCTGATAATGATGAAAATTTATCAATGAGCGCCACTGTCTGAAGAAGAGATCTCTGTGAGTTTTCAAGGAAAATCAATACATCATCAGCATAAAGACTAATCTTGTATTCTTTTTCTCCAGTTTGAATACCTCTGATATCAACATTTTGTTGTATGGCTGCTGCTAATGGTTCAATAAAGATGGTAAAAAGTGAGAGAGAGAGTGGACACTCCTGCCTAGTACCTCTCTGGAGATTAAAGCTTCGGGAAGTCTGATCATTTGTTCGGACAGATGCAGCTGGACAGCTATATAGTGTTTTAACCCAGTTTATGAAAGATGAACCAAACCCGAACTTGTTTAACACCATAAAAAGAAATTTCCAGTTAACACTGTCAAAGGCTTTCTCTGCATCCAGGGACAAGACTGTAGTTTCTACATTATTGATCTTGCAGTAGTCTATTAAATTAAATAGCCTGCGTGTATTATCAGCCGAGTGCCTACCCTTGATGAAACCTGTTTGATCTGGGTGTATAATAAACGGAATTATCCTTTCCAGTCTTTTGGCGAGAGCTTTGCAAACTATTTTAAGATCGACATTCATAAGTGAGATGGGACGGTAGCTGGATGGAAGCGTAGGTTCTTTTCCAGGTTTAAGGAGCAGGATAATACTAGCCAAATTCATATTTGGAGGGATTACATTATCTTCTTTAATTTGGTTCACCATTTTAAAGAAAGTAGATGCCATCACAGGCCAAAATTCTTTATAAAATTCTACTGGAAAACCATCTGGTCCTGGCGCTTTGTTGTTTGGGATGTGCTTAAGTGCCTCCTGGAGTTCAGACACCTGAAGAGGTGCATCCAGAGCTGCAATCTGTTCATTATTTAATCGTGGTAAGTGAATATCGTCCAAAAATTTATTTATCTCTGAGTCACATGGGTTGTTTAAGCATTTTCAAACATGCAATACATTTAAACCAATGATTAATGAAAATATTTCAAACCAGAATGGTATGTCAGAGTCCCGCTTGATTTTCCAGGGTGTCCTGAAAAAGAAAGTCTTCTGAAAATTGAGTTTTTGTTAAAAGGAAGTCATTTCAATCAGTAACCACAGTTCAGCTTGCAGAGGCAACAGTGAACATATTCCGGAGTTGTCCACCAGGGGGTAATATTTTGCTGTGGATAATTCCTAGAGACCTGTGGAATGTGGTTAATATATATCTGGAATGTTTCAAACAGTTCTTGAAGCATCAAACTGCCTGGTTGGGGAAGAAGTTTATGATTGCAGACTAATCCATTCCTGGCACAAAATGGGATCCTTATCGTCCCTTTGACCGTGGAATGTGTTTTCAAACTGTGGTTCTTGGGTAAAAAAAAAATTCTTAACCAGACTTCTGGGTGAAATAATTCCTTCCAAGTGAAGGGTGATTTTATAGATTGCCATTGCAGCGTCAATCCCTTTGGGCTCCATTCACTTATATAGCGCTTTTTCTCATCACTTGATGACCAAAGTGCTTTCTAGATTCAATTCAATTCAACTTTATTTATATAGCACCATTTCACAACAACAGTCCTCTCATAGCACTTTCAAATGTAGGGGAAACCCCCACAATTGCAGAAAGACCCCAGCAATCAGGCAATCCCCTGTGAGCAAGCGCTTGGTAACGTTGGAGAGGAAAAACTCCCTTTTAACAGGAAGAAACCTCTAGCAGAACAAGGCTCAGGGAGGGACAGTCATCTGCTGCGACTGGCTGGGGGTTGAGGGGATAGAGAAGATGAGAAGAACAGACATGTAGAGAGCAAACATTAAAGGGGAGAAGCCCAGTACATTATTGGAGGTCCCCCGGCTGTCTAAATCTATTAGCAGCATAACTAAGGGAGGGTTTAGAGACACATAATCCCTCCTAATTGTAGGCTATATCGAAAAGGAAGGTTTTTACCCTATTCTAAAAACAGAGATCGAGTCTGACTCCCGAATCCAGATTGGTAACTGGTTCCACAGGAAAGGAGCTTGATAACTGAAGGCTCTGCCTCCCATTGTACTTTTGGAGATTCTAGGTATTACAAGTAATCCAGCATTTTGGGAGTGTAATGCTCTAGTAGGATGATGGGGTAGTATCAGATCTTTTAAATAAAAACGGGCCTGATTGTTCAGAACTTTGTAAGTGAGAAGAAGGAATTTAAACTTAATTCTGAACTCTATGGGAAGCTAACAAGGCCAAAACCGGAGAGATATGAGCTGTCTTTCTAGTACCTGTTAAAACTCTTGCAGCAGCATTTTGGATCAACTGAAGACTTTTTTAAAGATATTTTAGGACAACCTGATAATAAAGAGCTACAATAATCTAATCTAGAGCTAACAAAAGTGTGGATCAGTTTCTCAGCATCACTCTGAGACAAGATGTTCCTAATCTTGGCAATATTATGCAAATGATAGAAGGCAGCCTTAGAAACAAATTTAATATGTGAATTGAAAAACAGATCTTGATCAAAAATAACTCCAAGGTTCCTCACAGAACTATTAAGAGAAAGATTAACCACATCCAAACTAAGAGTTGATTTGGAAAGGAATTTCTAAGGTTTTTTGGACCAACAAGAATGACTTCAGTCTTATCTGAATTTAATAGCAGGAAATTACAAGTCATCCAAGCTTTGATTTCCTTAACCACTTGCACTCCGGGCAATTTTCCTAAAAATGCCAAAAAAAAACGTGCCCAAAGTAAATCGAAAGCTGTTATTCAACCCTTTGCAGCATCTTCATGGGATTGGTCTCATTTAAAAGAAAACACTTTGAATTTTTTGGCAAAAAAAACATAATCTCTCTACGTGCTCCGGCCACTGAGTTACAGTCATCTAAACATACTGAACTTGAAGAAAAAAAATTTGGACACAGTGTTTTTTTGGATACAAATGCTTGTAAATAACACACAGCTGTCCGATCCGGCTGGAAAATGCAACAGAAATGTAGAACCAAGTGTTATCCAGCTGAGATCCAAATTTGGTAACAATACCACAAAAAATGAATATTTTACACAGCTTTGTTCTCAGGTAGTTCCCAGGCGTTATGGAACTGTGCCAAATTGTGCCAAATGGCACAGTTTGGAAAAACGTCTGTAACTTTTGAATAATTCAATGTAGAATCTTCATTTTAGGCTCTAATGAAAGGTCACACTCAGGGCTGTGTCTGTGTGTGTGTGTGTGGGCGGGGGGTCGTTCTCCCCCCCCCCCCCCGCTACCAAGGACCAAATTCGGCCCTCGCTACAAGACGGAATACACTCTTTTTTTTTTTTTCCTTGCATGTTTTCACAGCGGCTCCCCCCCCTCGCTACTGTGTGTGTGTGTGTGTGTGGGGGGGGAACTGTGAACGGACCGTGAAGGCCCCCCCCCCCCCCCCCCCGGTACAGAAGAGGGCCATCGCCACATGATGGAATAGACTGATATGCTTCCTCCCGCCGACCGAGGAGCGTTCGGACCGTGCCCCCCCCCTCTCCTCTTCTGCAGCGGGTGGGGGGGGGGGGGCGTTCACGGTCAGAACACGGCAAATGAACCGTTTATCACGGCGCACGCACTTCGTATTTCGTCCACAGTACAGTTGTAAATTACCGATCGGTCAAAAGTCATTTTTGGATTACAGTTTTCAGGGATAAATAATAATTTAGCTTATAACACCTTACCTCTTCAAAGCAGCAGAGTCGTGGCGAACAGCTCTTCCCACGCGTCAGACGAACGCGACGCTGCTCCGCTCGTGGATCCCGATCAACATAATTCCATTACATATTGCCGTTTTGGCGAATGATTTACGACTTTTGTCGTCGGCCTCCGTCTATTCTGCTGGAATGAGTGCAGGTCCCACTTGTGGGTGTTCTCCATGCTGCTGGGTGAGCCTGGGTCTGTAGGAGATTTGTCCAGCGTCCTTTGTTTTCATCTGTGGCAGCAGTAAATATCGCTTCACCCAGCCAGAATTTCTGTGCTTCAATTGGCTCCTGCGTTCACAGTAGGCGGGGGCTGCACGGTGGCGCAGTGGTTAGCACTGCGGCAGCACAGTTTACCCTTGGCCGGGGGATTGTGGGGATCGTGGGATCGTGGGTTCGATCCCAGCCCCCGACCAACAGTGATCTGTGTGGAGTTTGCATGTTCTCCCCGTGTTGCGTGGGTTTACTCCGGGATTTCTCCGGTTTCCTCCCACATGCCAAAAACATGCATGTTAGGTTAATTGGCTGTTCTAAATTGTCCCTAGATATCTGTTTCCTATAGGCCCTTAGAATAGAGGGTTAGTATTAATGAAAGCGCTTTGAGTGGTCTTTGTGACTAGAAAAGCGCTATATAAGTGCAGGTTAGTTAGTTAGTTAGTCCTCCTTCCTAGATTTTCATTCATTGGTTCTTCAAGGTTTCAGAAACCCAATTCAAGGCTCTTATTAGTCGAATGAGAGGTCAATCAGATGAACTAATCTGTTCGCGGCTGTCTCTGCAGTTTTTTTTTGAGTGGCGCTTGGACGCTACTACATCACCATCACCACCATCATGCGTCATGCGCACGAGGGCGCACGAGCGCGCTCTCGCGCGCCCTCGTGCGTCATAGGACGCAGAGACTTGCCCGCCCGCAGAACAACGGAGCGCAAGTGGTTAAGACAGGCTTCTAACTTGGCTAATTGATTACTATCATTTGGCTTCATTGACTGGTATAATTGTGTCATCTGCGTAACAATTAAAGTGTATACAGTGTTTTCTAATGATGTTGCCTAACGGAAGCATATATAAACTAAAAAGAGTAGGGCCTAGCACAGATCCCTGTGGAACTCCATGACTGAGCTTTGAGTTGGAAGAAAACTCATTATTGACATGAACAAACTGGAGCCTATCAGACAAATAAGATGTAAACTACTGCAACGAAGTTCCATTAAGTCCAACATAGTGTTCTAATCTATTGAGTAGAATATTATGGTCGATGGTATCAAAGGCTGCACTGAGGTCTAAAAGGACAAGTACAGAAACAAGTCCATTATCAGATGCGGTAAGGAGGTCATTAGTGACCTTCACTAAAGCTGTTTCAGTACTATGATGGATTCTAAACTCGGATTGAAACTCTTCAAATAAACCATTTCCCTGCAAGTGATCAAATAATTGTGTAGCAACAACTTTTTCTAAGATTTTTGAAATGAAAGGCAGATTAAAAATTGGTCGATAGTTAGCTAAAACTCCTGGATCCAGCGTTAGCTTTTTGAGTAAGGGTTTAATTACAGCAGTTTTAAAAGCCTGCAGTACATGGCCTAATGTTAAAGAAGAATTGATTATTTGAAGAATACGGCTGCCAGTAAATGGGAAGACTTTTTTTTAAATAACCTGGTAGGAATAGGGTCTAAAAGACAAGCTGAAGGCTTCAGCTATGTACCCATTCACACACAAAGCTACAACCCACCTTGACACACCTCCTGTTGGTGTCAGTTTTAAACAAGCAGAGATTGCGCTAGTCTTTCTTTTGTCATTATTTTGATAGATGGAGTTTTACCATAATCTAATATTAACTGTCATTTTTATTTCAACATGTCAGTGAATAGCTTTTTCATTTTCAATTTTAATTGTTAATTTTCAGGTTGAGCATACAGATTATGCATTTATTTATTAAGTGAACTGATAAACAGAGACTGTAGGACCCCTGTTCAATGAGAAGTAGTTTTATGTGACACCCAAGATGCAGGGAGAGGTGTATCTGCTCATGCAGAGGAACCCACTAGACCTAGGGCTGGGTGATTTGACCTTAAATCAGCATCATAGTTTATTGACCCTTTCAGGCCGGTTTTCATTTAGTTTTTTTCCTCCTTTCTTCCCCTTATAATTTACTGACAAGGCTCGTAATTAGGGCTGTGCGATATGACGATATATATCGGTGACACGATAAAAAAACATTGACTGTTTCATATAAAACTGTATTGTTTATATTGGGATTTAAGAGACATACCCGTTTCTACTTGTCACTGCCCTGCCTCTCCCCTGCAGTGCACCAGACAGGTGCGCCACAGCAACTAACTGCAAGCTAATGTTTTGCCGCTACTTCTGTTTGCCAAGAATGTTGACTTTTTTTCCACCGTGCCAGATAGTCCTCTAACCTTGTTTTAATTGGAGGTAAGTCACGTTAACACCATCTCTATCTAATTGTAAGATGGCAAATGCTAAATGACGATGCTAACTTGTCGCTGTATGTGTATCAGGCCATTGTTCTGGTTTAAATCACTGCCGAGTTTATTAATTTTGTCTGAAAAACATTACTAAAGCTGCAAAAGTGCATGACAGTGGCTGCATACACACTAAATAAATAACTAGAAAAGCACTCGGAGAGCGCAGACCTCCGCCAAGTACCTCAGATCCCCCTAATATTGGGATTTTCCCCAAATATAATAGTCCTACATTTATTTTATATTTTCAGATTCCTTGACCATCCGAACATACCTTTAGCAATTGGATTCACATTGATATCTTTATTAGTTCAGTAGTTAATGACAAAAATCACTTTTTCAGTAATGGCGGTTTTCTTCTGGATATAGCTCCATAGCTTTTGAAGATGCAACAAATCCATTGGCGCACTACTGATTCCTCAGTGTCTTGGCTATATTTTGGTGTTTGTTGTATGTTTATATCTTAATTTGTTACCTTACAGTGATGGAAATTCCAAAGATCCCCTATTATTTCCTGTACTGGATCACAGTATCCGGATTTTTTGCGGGATCCGGATCAGTCTTTGATATTTCCTAGAACCTATTGGGATGTTATCCTGTATTTTTTTGGCGTGTCCTGACCATTTATTGTGGAGTTAAGATAAGATAAGCCTTTATTAGTCCCACAATGGGGAAATTCCAGGATTGCAACAGCGCAGGGATAGCAACACTCAGAGCAACAATCAAGAAGACAAGAAAAAACAAGAGCAGCGAATATACATATGTACATATAAATATATAAATATACAGTATATACACATAGAGCGGAGCATTGTAGCTAGATGGAATAAATATATAAATATACAGTGGGGTAAAAAAGTATTTAGTCAGCCACCAATTGTGCAAGTTCTCCCACTTAAAAGATGAGAGAGGTCTCCACTTTTCATCATAGGTATACCTCAACTATGAAAGACAAAATAAGAAAAAAAAAAAATCCAGAAAATCACATTGAACGATTTTTAATGAATTAACTGGTAAATTCCTTGGTAAAATAAGTATTTGGTCAATAACAAAAGTTCATCTCAGTACTTTGTTATATAACCTTTGTTGGCAATGACAGAGGTCAAACGTTTTCTGTAAGTCTTCACAAGGTTTTCAAGCACTGTTGCTGGTATTTTGGCCCATTCCTCCATGCAGATCTCCTCGAGAGCCATGATGTTTTGGGGCTGTCGCTGGGCAACACAGACTTTCAACTCCCTCCAAAGATTTTCTACGGGGTTGAGATCTGGAGACTGGCTAGGCCACTCCAGGACCTTGAAATGCTTCTTACGAAGCCACTCCTTTGTTGCCCAGGCGGTGTGTTTGGGATCATTATCATGGTGAAAGACCCAGCCACATTTCATCTTCAACGCCCTTGCTGGTGGAAGGAGGTTTTCACTCAAAATCTCACAATGCATGGCCCCATTCATTCTTTCCTTTACACGGATCAGTCGTCCTGGTCCCTTTGCAGAAAAACAGCCCCAAAGTATGATGTTTCCACCCCCATGCTTCACAGTAGGTATGGTGTTCTTTCTCCTCCAAACACGACAAGTTGAGTTTTTACCAAAAAGTTCTATTTTGGTTTCATCTGACCATATGACATTCTCCCAATCCTCTTCTGGATCATCCAAATGCTCTCTAGAAAACTTCAGACGGGCCTGGACATGTACTGGCTTAAGCAGGGGGACACATCTGGCACTGCAGGATTTGAGTCCCTGGGGGCGTAGTGTGTTTCTGATGTAGCCTTTGTTACTTTGGTCCCAGCTCTCTGCAGGTCATTCACTAGGTCCCCCCATGTGGTTCTGGGATTTTTGCTCACCGTTCTCGTGATAATTTTGACCCCACGGGGTGAGGTCTTGCGTGGAGTCCCAGATTGAGGGAGATTATCAGTGGTCTTGTATGTCTTCCATTTTCTAATAATTGCTCCCACAGTTGATTTCTTTGCACCAAGCTGCTTACCTATTGCAGATTAAGTCTTCCCAGCCTGGTGCAGGTCTACAATTTTGTTTCTGGTGTCCTTTGACAGCTCTTTGGTCTTGGCCATAGTGGAGTTTGGAGTCTGACTGTTTGAGGTTGTGGACAGGTGTCTTTTATACTGATAACGAGTTCAAACAGGTGCCATTAATACAGGTAACGAGTGGAGGACAGAGGAGCCTCTTAAAGAAGAAGTTACAAGTCTGTGAGAGCCAGAAATCTTGCTTGTTTGTAGGTGACCAAATACTTATTTTACTGAGGAATTTACCAATTAATTCATTAAAAATCCTTCAATGTGATTTTCTGCATTTTTTTTCCTCATTTTATCTCTCATAGTTGAGGTATACCTATGATGAAAATTGGAGACCTCTCTCATCTTTTAAGTGGGAGAACTTGCACAATTGGTGGCTGACTAAATACTTTTTTGCCCCACTGTATATACACACAGTGCGGAGCATTGTAGCTAGATGGAATAAACAGCATAACCGTCTGCTTAGTTATCCTACATAGTATGAATATGTACCCATACATATTGTCACCCTCCGTAGCGACCGATATTGTCCTAGTTGTATACTGGAGGGGACCATTGTGTAAGTCTATAGTGTCTTTTGCATTCAATACTGTTAGGTCGTCACGTTTTTTTGCTATCTCAGCGAGCAGCCCTGCTTAGGTTATACAGTCTGACAGCCGTAGGTAGGAAGGACCTGCGAAACCTCTCAGTTGCACACCTAGGATGATGTAGTCTACTTCTAAATCAGCTCCTCAGTGCGTTCAGTATGTCCTGCATAGGGTTATATACACATATGCTAAAAATGGCCCTATCTCGCAATGATAAAGAATCCTTTAAAAAATTCCTGGATCCAGACGGTGATCCGGATAACTCCCAAAATCTAATCATTTCTTCCTTGTCCCATTTCCGACTTGTCCTGAAAATTTCGTCAAAATCCATTCATAACTTTTTGAGTTATGTTTGTAACAGACAGACAGACATACAAACCCCGGTAAAAATATAACCTCCTTGACGGAGGTAATAAATTAATTAAAACATATCGGCGGAACAAACTGGCTCTTAATGTAACTTGATTTCTAATCCTTTTTAATTAGTCCAATAGCGATAAAGTTGTAATCTCAAATTCACATTAAAAACTAGAAAAGCACTCAGAGAGCGCATATCTCCGTCAAGGCTCCTTCAGTCTGTCATGGATCACCTCGAAAATGTAATGGGTTTGTGTGTAGGCATAGAGCCACTTGTGGTGAAAATTGCATCAAAGTCTTGTCCATTAGTTTTGGAGTATTGCGGGTGACACACTGTGAGAAGAGCCTTGGCTGAGGTATGCATTCCCAGATCATCACCAAAATGTAATGGGTTCCTCTGTAGGCGAAGAACCACCTGTGGAGAAAATTTCATCCAAATCCATCCAGTAGTTTTTGTGTAATCCTGCTGCACAAATACAAAAAAGCCCTTGGTGGAGGTATGCACTCTCAGATCATCACCAAAATCTCATCATCTGTTCCCCGTGCCATTACACACCTTTCCTGAAAATTTTGTCAAAATCCGTTCATAACTTTTTGAGTTATGTTGGTAACAGACAGACAGACAGACAGACAGACAAATGCCAGTAAAAACATTACCTCCTTGGCGGAGGTAACAATTTTATAACACTGCAAAATTAAGAGGGGGGAAAAGTGCATGAAATTCATGACAGATGAATTTGTACAATTGGTCTTTTTCAGTATGTAATTTAAAATGTAGAAAAAGAGGTGGTCCTTTTTATTGGTTATATCGTTATCATTAAATAAGATTACTTGTGTTGTGATATGAAATTTTGGTCATATCGCACAGCCCTACTTGTAATTAATCAATATTACACAACAGGCCTACTGTCATTTCACACACAAACATTGTCCAGTGCAGAAGTCGGTGTGTTTACATACCATGTGGGTCACGTGACTTGCGATGGCGGCCTTAGCTTGTCCACTATGGTCGTCCATCTTGGGAGAAAATAAATGGTTGAGATGAGGCAGATAGCCGTCAGAGGCTAACAGCAGCTTAGCTTCAGGCTTCTGCTGTACATGTTGGTATCCATGCACTTTGGTTATTTTTCTTGGCATTTTAACTTGAAATTAAAAGTTAGTCATCACATATTATATGGATAGAGACCACATTTCTTCTCGTTACAAGCCATTTCACTTTTTTTGCTGCTTTTGAACAGCTTTTGAAGTGCTCTGCTTCCAGGGTGCAGAGGTACGTGCCCATGCACCTAACTCTGCCGGCACATCTTAAAGGGGAAGTACATGAAAAGCTCCCTAAACACATGCACACAACAAGGAGAGGGAAAAATATCAAACCACCCTCCCCCCAATCCCCCGACATGACCAAGACAAGGTTGGTTTGCGCCCTAAACTTCATTTTTCAGTTCTATTTGGTTCATCGTTGGTTTGCGCCCTAAACTTCATTTTTCAGTTCTATTTGGTTCATCGCCCAGTGCTAACTAGGCCTTTTTCCAAACTTCTCCTAGATGGGGAGACGGAGTATCAGCAAGTCATTTTTGTACATGCTTGCGGATCTCGGCCTGGGCATTCACGTCTGTTAATGCTGCCTAAAAGTTAGAATATTTATTAAAACTAAGAAAAAAAGAAAAATTGTCAGGAGTTCAGTGGCCGGGATCAGATCCTTATTTCATTAGTTTAATTCTGAATCATCCTGTTAGAAGAATCACGGTGAATGAGGAGTGAAATAACAAAGCAGATATAAAATCAGATAATGATGGATGCTGTAACTGAAAATTTCCTAGCCCACTTGTAAAGTCCTGGAGAAAATAATCAGACTTATCTGCCATGTTGAATTCCCTTTATTGCTATCGGCAGGAGAGAAGCGAAAAAACAGCCTACCTGAAGTTTCTGCACTGCTCTGCTTAAACAAAGGAGGCTCCTGGTTTTATAGGCACCCTCAGAGCGCTCCCCCGCATTACCTTATATGTATACATAGAAACTGGCTGAGAAAGTACGAGAACATTCTGGAAGTAGCCTTCACACCTAGCAAGTACTAGAACCTTCTGACAATAACTATTCCACTGACCATAGTTACACTCAGGCATGTATTAGCAATAATTATTCAGAAGGAGAAAGACATTTAAACATAACTGCACATCACCTAAATTACACAACAGATTGGTATATAGCAGTAAATTTCCACCATGATGAACATGTGAATAATAAATTTCCACCACAGACTTGGGCGCATGCGCACGCAGCGACCGGCAGCTGGTGAAAAAAGTCTGTCGTCTGTGTCTCTGTTTTTACGCACTTTAATGTGTTTAAACAAAATTCTCTGTGTCGTTTTTGTCCTTGAATGTTTGTGGACTGTGTAACGAAGAGCTCCCTGGTTCCATCAATATGGATTTCCTCCTTATTTTTGCACTGCTGCTTCTTTCCTACTGGCGCTTTGTCTCTGAGGTAAGCGCAATCGCGATCATGCCAGGGAGAATACAATATTCCAGAGACATGTTACTGCATTGAAACGCGGATAATGCAGCAGCATCTGTGATTGAGTCTATGCCGCAACTGCCGGACTTTATTTTAAGAGACTCTCATGGACACAGCGATGAAAAGAGAGACAAGAGGAGGAAACACGGAAAGCGTGGAGGCGTGAAATTAAGCCTGAGGAGACGTCAGTTTAACAGCATTCCTCTTCCTTCCATGATTTTGGGGAACGTACAATCCCTGAGAAATAAAGTAGATGAAATTCAAGGGAATGTACGCTACCAGAAGGACTTCAAGAACTGCTGTGTCATGGCTTACACGGAGACGTGGCTAACGGCACAAGACCCGAATGCGGACCTGTGGATTGACGGCTTTGGAGCCCCACTTCGCTCGGATCGGCAGGAAGAAGTAATGGGGAAATGTCGGGGGCAGCGTATGTTTATACATTAATAAACAGTACTGCACATCTGTCACGGTCAGAGAGCGCATCTGTACACCCGATGTGGAGCTTCTGTCCGTATCGCTACGCTCCTTTTATCTGCCCCGCAAGTTCCCCCAACTTTTCATCACGACTGTGTACATTCACCCGAAGGCAGATGCTGATTCCGCTTCCAGCACCATCTTTGATGTGGTACAGCGGCTGCAGTCAATTTCTCCAGAGGCTCCAAATTTTATTCTTGGGGATTTTAACCATGTTTCTTTAAAGAAGACACTTAAAAACTTTGATCAGTATGTTTTCTGCCCAACCAGGCGAAAAAAGACATTGGACCTGTGCTATGGATCCATTGAGAGGGCCTATAAATCACTTCCCCTTCCTCCTTTAGGATCCTCAGATCACAACTGTGTACATTTGCTGCCCACATATAAAACTGCTCTCAGAAGAGGCAAGGTGAAGACCAGAGACATAGATGTGTGGACAGAGGATTCAGTGCACTGCCTCCAGGAATGCTTTAACTGTACCGACTGGGAGGTTTTCACACTGTCCTGCGGGGATGATTTGGACTCTTTGGTAGATGTCACATGCTCATACATGGCTTTCTGTAAAAATATGATCGTTCCACGTAAACGTGTCAAAATATATCCCAACAACAAGCCATGGGTTACAAAATCAGTTAAATCCTGCTTACAGAGGAAAGCACTTGCCTTTAAACAGGGGTCTGTTTCTGAGCTACAGGTTGCCACAAAAGAGCTGAAGTCCGAAATTTTAAGAGCAAAACAGAATTATAAATCAGAATTGGAAAGAAAGATGGCAACAAAGAAACGTGGTTCAGCCTGGGCCAGTATGAAAACTATTGCAGGCCTTCAGAGCGCAGTAATCGTGTGTTTTTAGATGGTTTTAATTCAGACACAGAGCTGGCTAATGCTCTTAATTGTTTTTATGGTCGTTTTGATTCCTCTGATTTTAGCACAGAAACCCAAGATTTGAAACAGAAACTAAAAGACAATCAGCACTTTAATATTGAGGTGCAGGATATTAAAAGTGAGTTCTGTGCTGTAAAAGTGAACAAAAGTCAGGGCCCTGATAATATATGTGGGCGATTGGTAAAGTCCTGTGCACATGAACTGAGTCCTGTATTTCATTACATTTTCAATAAATCCTTACAGACACAACAGGTGCCTAAGATCTGGAAAGATGCCGTGGTTGTTCCTGTTCCAAAATCCAGCTGTCCTAAAATGGTAAACGACTTTAGACCAGTTGCTTTGACTTCAATTTTAATGAAAATTTTTGAAAAACTGGTCAGATTTGAGGTCCTAAAGCAGACTGAACATGCATTGGATCCTTTGCAGTTTGCATATAGGCCTCACAAAGGAGTGGAGGATGCCACTGTCACTCTGTTTAACATGCTTTTTAAACATCTGGATTTTAATGGGACGCACGCCAGGCTTTTATTTGTGGGCCTTTCCTCCGCCTTTAATACAATCCAACCTCATATTTTAGCCGAAAGGCTCCTGCAACAATTTGATTTGAGCAATAATCTGGTGGGTTGGATTCTGGATTTCTTAACCAACAGGACACAGAGAGTAAGGGTCAATGGTACATTGTCTGACCAAAAGTGCTGTTCTACTGGCTCTCCTCAGGGGTGCGTGTTGTCACCACTACTCTTCATCCTGTACACAAACATGTGTCGGAGCAGACATGACAACAGACACATTATTAAGTATGCTGATGACTCAGTTATTGTCAGTCTCCTCCAGGATGGTGAGTGGCCACGGCCCAGTAGTTGATGATTTTGTTCACTGGTGTGAGGATTCCTACCAGCAGCTGAATACGACAAAAAATAAAGATATGATTATTGACTTTAGGAGGAAAACTCCCAGGCACAAAGTCACTAAAAGGCCAGACCACTGAATGTGTACTATCCTACAAATATCTTGGGACGATTATTGATAGTAATTTAAACTTTGAAGAGAACTGTGAAAGGGTGTGCAAAAAGCAGGGATAGCAATTTTCCATCGATCCACGGATTTCCGCCGATTTATTTTCAAATTGATCATTTCTGTGAATCGTCTAAATCCGTTGAGAAAATTTTAGTGGGGGTAAGGTACCTTATTGTTACCGATTTTAGCAAAAATCAACACGATTACATAAGCGCTCGGCGCTTCCCTGGGTCAAGTCTCCTGCGATAACCCGGATGTACTCAAGCTACTGCTGTATTGTAAACAGCCCTGCGATTGGATAGTTGCAAACGATTGGACCAATCAATTCAATTCAACTTTATTTATATAGCGCCATTTCACAACAACAGTCATCTCATAGCACTATCAACTGTAGGGAGGACCCCCACAGTTGCAGAAAGACCCCAGCAATCAGGCAATCCCCTGTGAGCAAGCACTTGGCGACGGTGGAGAGGAAAAACTCCCTTTTAACAGGAAGAAACCTCCAGCAGAACCAGGCTCAGGGAGGGGCAGTCATCTGCTGCGACTGGCTGGGGGGTGAGGGGACAGAGAAGAAGAAAAGAACAGACATGTAGAGAGCAAACAGCACGATGGGGACTCAAGCTATGGGAGAGAACAAACAAATGTTAATGACCAGCAAAAAAAAAATATTTCATAGAGAGTGAAGAAAGGAGTGAGGCCCAGTGCATTACTGGAGGTCCCCCGGCTGACTAAACCTATTAGCAGCATAACTAAGGGAGGGTTCAGAAACACATGATCCCTCCCTAATTGTAGGCTATATCAAAAAGGTAGGTTTTAGCCCTATTCTTAAAAACAGAGATTGAGTCTGACTCCCGAATCCAGATTGGCAGCTGATTCCACAGGAGAGGAGCTTGATAACTGAAGGCTCTGCCTCCCATTGTACTTTTGGAGATTCTAGGTATTACAAGTAAACCTGCATTTTGGGAGCGTAGTGCTCTGTTAGGATGATACGGTAGTATCAGATCTTTTAAATAAAAAGGAGCCTGATTGTTTAGAGCTTTGTAAGTAAGAAGAAGGATTTTAAACTTAATTCTAAACTCTATGGGAAGCCAATGAAGGGAGGCCAGAACCGGAGAGATATGATCTCTCTTTCTAGTACCTGTTAAAACTCTTGCTGCAGCATTTTGGATCAGCTGAAGACTTTTTAAAGATGTTTTAGGACAGCCTGATAATAAAGAATTACAATAATCTAATCTCGAGCTAACAAAAGCGTGGATCAGCTTCTCAGCATCACTCTGAGACAAGATGCTCCTAATCTTGGCAATATTACGCAAATGATAGAAGGCAGTCTTAGAAACAAATTTAATATGTGAATTGAAGGACAAATCCTGATCAAAAATAACTCCAAGGTTCCTCACAGAGCTATTAAGAGAAAGAGTAACTGCATCCAAACTGAAAGTTTGATTTGGAAAGGAATTTCTAAGGTTTTTTGGACCAACAAGAATGACTTCAGTCTTATCTGAATTTAATAGCAGGAAATTACAAGTCATCCAAGCTTTGATTTCCTTAAGACAGGCTTCTAACTTGGCTAATTGATTAGTATCATCTGGCTTCATTGACAGGTACAATTGTGTGTCATCTGCATAACAGTGAAAATGTATACAGTGCTTTCTAATAATGTTGCCTAACGGAAGCATATATAAACTAAAAAGAGTAGGGCCAAGCACAGATCCCTGTGGAACTCCATGACTAAGCTTTGAGCTGAGAGAAAACTCATCATTTACATGAACAAACTGGAACCTATCAGATAAATAAGATCTAAACCACTGCAACGAAGTTCCATTAAGTCCAACATAGTGTTCTAATCTATCAAGTAGAATATTATGATCAATAGTATCAAAAGCTGCACTAAGATCTAAAAGGACAAGTACAGAAACTAGTCCATTATCAGATGCAATGAGGAGGTCGTTAGTGACCTTCGCTAAGGCTGTTTCAGTACTATGATGGATTCTAAACCCAGATTGAAACTCCTCAAGTAAACCATTTCCCTGCAGGTGGTCAAATAATTGCGTAGCAACAACTCTTTCTAAGATTTTTGAAATGAAAGGGAGATTAGAGATTGGTCTATAGTTAGCTAAAGCTCCTGGATCTAGCGTTGGCTTTTTGAGTAAGGGTTTAATTACAGCCGTTTTAAAAGCCTGCGGTACATGGCCTAAAGTTAATGAAGAATTGATTATATGAAGAATAAAGCTACCAATAAGTGGGAAGACTTCTTTAAATAACCTGGTAGGAATAGGGTCTAAAAGACAAGTTGAAGGTTTGGATGAGGAAACTATTTTGTCTAACTCACAAAGGTCGATGGGAGTAAACTCATCAAGACAGACATCAATAGAAGGAGTTGTAGTAGTTACAGTATTTAAGTTAACTGTGGGAAGAATCTGATTGATTTTATCTCTGATGGATGAAATTTTATTATTGAAAAAGTTCATAAAGTCCTGACTAGTAAGCTCTAAGGGGATGCTAGGATTGACAGAGTCCTGACTCTTTGTCAACCTGGCTACAGTACTGAAAAGAAACCTGGGATTATTCTTGGTTTCTTCTATTAATGCAGAGTAATAACTCGTTCTAGCTTTTCTAAGAGATTTTTTATAAATTAAAAGATGATTTCTCCAAGCTAAATAGATTTCATCTAAATTAGTGGAGCGCCATTTTCTTTCTAATTGACGAGTCTTCTGTTTTAAGCTACGAGTTTCTGTGTTGAACCAAGGAGTTAAAAATCTCTGATTAGACTTTTTCTTTTTTAAGGGGGCCACCAAGTCTAGAGCCTGATGCAGAGAAGCTGAAACACTATCCACCATGTTATCAATTACAGAAGGAGCAAGCTGTCTATAGCTTATTTCCGTTGTGTTGACACATGGCATAGAGGAAACAATCTGCATAAATTTGGAAACAGCATCATCTGAGAGGCATCTACTGTGATAATATTTTTCTTTAGGAGCCAAATAGTCAGAAATAGTAAAATCAAAGGTTAACAGACAATGGTCTGACAGTACAGGGTTATGAGGAGACACTACAAGATTTTCTATTTCTATGCCATATGTCAGAACAAGGTCCAATGTATGGTGGAGGTAATGAGTAGAAATTCCTACTTTCTGAGAAAACCCAATCGAGTCTAATATTGAATTAAAAGCCACATTAAGGCAGTCACTATCTACATCCACATGTATATTAAAGTCCCCTACTATAATTATTCTATCAGATTTCAGCACTAAATCAGCTAAGAAATCAGCAAATTCGGATAAAAATTCTGAATAGGTTGATGGGGGACGATAAACTATGGCAAATAAAATTGGGTTTAACCTGGAATTGCTAAAGTGCCCAACACTGAGGACCAGGCCCTCAAAGGAATTATAACATGTTTTTTGCTTTACATTAACTAGTAATTTGGAATGGTAAATTGATGCTACTCCTCCTCCACGACCAGAACTTCTGGGATTTTGACAGTTTAAATAACCAGAGGGAGTTGATTCATTTAAACCAACATAATCCTCTTGCCCTAACCAAGTCTCTGT
The DNA here is from genome assembly GCA_020510985.1 of Pholidichthys leucotaenia. Taxonomy (NCBI): domain Eukaryota; kingdom Metazoa; phylum Chordata; class Actinopteri; order Cichliformes; family Pholidichthyidae; genus Pholidichthys; species Pholidichthys leucotaenia. The sequence continues at coordinate 172,140,397 of CM035846.1, forward strand.
AAGGGAAATTAAATCAATCTGATGATCAATTAACAGATCATGGACTAACAGAGACTTGGGAGTTAGAGACCTAATATTTAATAAACCACATTTAATTTTTAAATTATGAGGAGGAACAGAGGCCAAATCATTCAATTTAGAGGCTTTATGTTTAATTTGAGTTTTACCAATATTTTGCTTTATCACTTTGGGATGCTTATACATTATATTTTTATTTACTTTGGAGGGAGCAGACAACGATTCTTTGATGGGGAAGACAGGGGCTAAGCTGAGGGGTGGCGGATGAAGAGGAGCTGCAGAGAGGCGTGTAAGACTGCGACTCTGCTTCCTGGTCCCAACTCTGAGTAGTCACGGTTTTGGAAATTTGGACAAAAAAGATGCCAGATTGTTAGATAAATGAGAAGCACCATCCAAAGTGGGATGAATGCTGTCTCGTCTCATAAGACCAGGTTTTCCCCAAAATGAGCTCCAATTGTCAATGTAGCCCACGTCATTTGCAGGACACCACACAGACAGCCAGCGGTTCAAGGATGACGAGCGACTAAACATGTCATCACTGGTCAGATTGGGGAGGGGCCCAGAGAATACTACAGTGGCAGACATCGTTTTGGCAAACTCACACACCGATTCTATATTAAGTTTCGTGACTTCCGACTGCCGGAGACGGATGTCATTAATGCCGGCGTGAATAACAATTGTGGAATATTTACAGTTACTTTTAGCCAGCATTTTCAAATTTGACTCGATGTCGCCTGCTCTGGCCCCAGGAATGCATGTGACTATGGCCGATGGAGTCTCTAGGTTCACGTTTCTGACTACAGAGTCGCCAATGATCAGAGTTTTTTCCTCAGCGGGTGTGTCGCTGAGTGGGGAAAAACGATTAGAGACGTGAACAGGTTGGTGGTGAACCGGGGCTTTGCGACTAGGCTTCCTTCTCACCGTCACCCACCCAGTCTCCTCGCTGCTGAGGAGAGCCGGGGAACCGGTGACAGGGGGGCCTAAGCTAGCTAGCTCCGCTGCAGCTAATGGGCGTCCGTCGAGATTAACTGGCGCAGACGGTGTTTCAATGCAGCGGAGCCGGGATTCCAAATCAGACAACCTCGCCTCGAGCGCCTCAAAAAGACAACATTTATTACATTTACCGTTATCACTAAAAGAGGCAGAGGTGTAGCTAAACATCTGACAGAGAGAGCACACCAGAGGAGGAGAGGAAAGAGAGCTAGTAGCCATAGCTAGTGGCTAGAGAGCTGGAGAGCAAACCACACAGGCAGACAGCAAAATAGGAAGTGACGATACGTTACCACAAGGAAGTGACGATCCTGACAATCAAATGGCTCGTTGTATGCTTTGTCAAAAATTCATGGCGGTGTGTTCGTCAGGGATGTGATTTTACCGCTAATTCGCAGAATTCCGCTTTTTTTTTTATCTTCCAGGAAGATAAAGTACGTTAAGTATGTTAGCGGCTTGTGGTCCACGAACGCAGTGAAGGTGCGCCCTTTCAGGCAGAACTGGAAGTGGCGTATGGCCAGGTGGAGAGCCATTGACTCTTTGTCGAACACGCTGTATTTACGCTCACTGTCGTGCAAAGACCTGCTAAAAAAAGTGAGCGGCTGCCAAGAACCGGCAACGCATTGCTCCACGACGGCCGCTATGCCCATGTCCGAGGCGTCGGTAGTGAGCGCTATCCGAGCCACCCGGTCTGGGTGCGCCAGTAGTGCAACGTTCGCCAGAGCTGTTTTAACCTCAGAGAGAACGCCTGCTCCTGCTCAGGAGTCCAGTCGACTCTGTCCGCCGGTTTCTGTTTCTTGAGTGCGGCGTACAACGGCTGTATGAGCTGGGCTGCGCGGGGGAGGAAACGGTTATAAAAGTTAACCATCCCCCAAAACTCCTGCAGCGCCCTGACATTGATGTTGAGGAGAAAAAAATAGCAAAACAATTTAGTTAGATTACTTTTATGATTCCAAACAGTTTGAAATTGACAGTGCACAGTGGACATTGACTCAAAACTTTTGAATATTTCTAAGACTTGGCTACATCAGTGATTGTGCAAAATGAACTGCTCAAGACTCAATGGAGATTCAAACTGGTGATCTGAAATGAATGCTAAAATTATAAAAAGTAATGGTATGAATGAATTTTATTTCTATTATGGATTAGATAAAATTAACTGATTTTGATTTGATCAAGTGTTAAAGCATGTGATGGATAATGCTTGTTGGAATATTTTAGGAATGCTATCTTCTTGGAACATAAGTCAATATTATACAGTAATAAGTGGCATTCAGCTGTTTGTTTTATGTCATTTAAGCACAGTTCTGGTACTTAAAAATCATAAAAACCCAGGAGCTTCAATAGGCATTGCTCCCCTTTCCCCCCCACTGGGGCTCTGCCCCAGACCCCGCTGGGGGACTGCATTCCCAAGACCCCTGCTAAATTTTCAGATAATTTCCCCAACCCCAAATCACATCCCTGGTTCGTGTTGGAATTCTGAGCTTTCGTTATTGTTTTCAGTGGAATTATGAGATTTTTATCTAAGGATCAGGAGTCATCAGTGCTAGAAATAGACAAAAGTGTCAAAAATAAATTCCGATGGAATTGGCTTGAGAGAAAAGTGACGGTAAAGGTGAAAATTGGCTCAAAGTTCGACGAGGTAACAGAAACACTCGGACAAACCAGAAAAGGAGATGAAGTTCAAAGTTCAGAGACTGACACAGCTTGCTGCCAAAAGGAAGAAAGTTTCACATTAGAATTGACTTGGTGACCAGTGTAAATAGTGTAATAAACTCTTATAGAACTGTTAAATATGTTGGACTAAAGACAGTGAGACATCATTGAAGAAAAAGTAAGTTAACTTTTCATTAAATTTAATGATTTAGTAATGATTTATTACTAATATTTCATTTTTCTAATCATTTTTTTCAGTCTAAATTACTTCTGTTTTACTGAAAACCTCTCAGCTTCAGGGGGGCTGTGCCCCCCCCAGCCCCCCCCATAAGTCAATCGACCAAATTAGATTTCAGCTGAAATCAGAATTTCCTGTTACCATCCCTGAAAAAGGGTCAGCAACATTTGCATTGTTTGAGGAAACTTGCACGCTTCCAAATTGACCGAACCATAATGACAATGTTTTATCGGGCTTGTATTGAATCTGTTTTATCCTTTTCTTTAGTGTCATTATTTATTTAGCGAATGCAAAGTCCTTAAGCCAAGCAGTTCTTTTTTTCCAAGATGGCGCCCACAGCGGTCGCCATGGTGCTTCGCTGCCCTTTAATTTTTATAATTTGTTTGTTTTTGTTCATTGATTGTGCGTCTGCCGGTTCATACACCCGTGAAGAATTATTAAATATCAGGACTCTTACTCCCACGGACCTTCTCCCAGTATTTTTAGCTCCTGCCGCCGATCTGATTCATTGTTTGGCCCAAAGAGTAAGACGGCGGAAAAGAGGAAAGCGAGGGGGGATTCTCGCTCGGCTGCGTAGGAGAGGCACGCGAACAGCCTTGCCTGGCATATTTCTATCCAATGCCAATTCTCTCTTGAACAAGGTAGAAGAATTAAGACTGCTGATGCGATTTAAGGACCTCGCTTCCTCGTCTGTCATCTGTTTCTCTGAGACCTGGCTTAAAGAGAACATTCCAGATAGCGCGATCAGCCTCGAGGGATTTCAGCTGTTTCGTGCTGATCGCGTCACAGAGCTCTCCGGTAAGTCTATTGGAGGAGGAGTGTGCTTCTATATTAACAACAGCTGGTGCTCTGATGTAACGGTGATTTCCAAACACTGTTCTCCCGCCCTGGAGTTTCTTTTTATTAACTGCAAGCCATTTTATTCCCCGCGGGAGTTTGCCTCATTCATCCTCGTCGCTGTGTACGTCCCTCCCGACACGGACACGCGCGAAGCTCAGCGTGTGCTCGCGGATCACATCCAACTCACGGAGCGGAACTTTCCAGACTCCCTGGTTATTGTGGTGGGCGATTTTAACCAGAGCAATCTGAGTCACGAGCTCCCCCGTTACAAACAGTTTATTAAATGTCCAACCAGAGGAAATAACACGCTGGATCACTGTTACACCACAGTGAAAGACTCATATTGCGCTGTTCCCCACGCTGCGCTGGGACTATCTGATCACGTGATGGTCCACCTCATCCCCACATACAGACAGAGACTGAAACTCACTAAACCTGTTGTGACCACCACGAAGAAATTGACCAGTGAAGCTGGAGAGAAACTGAACACATGCATGGAAATAACTGACTGGGGCATGTTTAAAGGAGCCACACATGATCTTAATGAGTACACAGACACTGTGAACTCATATATCAACTTCTGTGAGGAGAACATTCTTCCATCGCGCACCAGGGTGAGATACTCTAATGATAAGCCCTGGTTCACGGCCAAGCTCAGACAGATCAGGAAGGAGAAGGAAGCAGCGTTGAAAAGTGGAGACAGGGACTGCTACAGAGAGGTCAAATATCGGTTTAACAGAGAGCTGAGGAGAGCTAAATCTATGTATTCTGAGAGACTCCAGCAGCAGTTCACTGCTAATGACTCGGCTTCTGTGTGGAGAGGACTGAGGCAAATCACCAACTATCGGCCTCAGGCTTCTAAAGGTCAGGATGACAAAGCCCTTTGTCAAAAACTGTCCCAACATTACGCCTGTTTTGACACCTCATCAGCTGTGTCCAACTCACTCACTCCACCCAGCTCCACTGCCTCCTCAGCCCCTCATTCATCAAAAGCGGTCCCCCCCTCCTCCTCCTCCTCCTCCCCCTCCCCCCCTGCCCTTGTCATCAGTGAGCAGGACGTGCACAGACAGTTCTCCAGACTGAACCCGCGCAAGGCCCCCGGGCCGGACGGTGTGTCTCCCTCCACCCTGAGACACTGTGCAAAAGAGCTGGCTCCTGTCTTCACAGACATTTTTAACACCTCCCTTAAGCAATGTCACGTGCCGACCTGCCTCAAATCCTCCACCATCATCCCTGTCCCCAAGAAGCCACGGATTACTGGACTTAACGACTACAGACCTGTAGCGCTCACCTCTGTAGTCATGAAGTCCTTTGAGTGCCTGGTCCTGTATCACCTCAAGTCCATCACCACACCCCTCCTAGACCCGCTGCAGTTTGCCTACCGTGCTAACAGGTCTGTGGACGACGCAGTCAACCTGGCCCTCCACTCCATCCTGCAGCACCTGGACTCCCCGGGAACCTACGCCAGGATTCTGTTTGTGGACTTCAGCTCCGCATTCAACACCATCCGCCCCGATCTGCTCCAGGACAAGCTGTCCCTGCTCAACGTGCCTGACTCCCTCTGCAGGTGGATCACCAACTTCCTGAAGGACCGGAGGCAGCATGTGCGGCTGGGGAAGTCTGTCTCGGACTCTGTTAGCATCAGCATTGGATCACCCCAGGGCTGTGTACTTTCCCCCCTACTCTTCTCCCTTTATACCAACTCCTGCACCTCCTCCCACCAGTCTGTTAAGCTGATTAAGTTTGCGGACAACACCACCCTCATCGGGCTCATCTCCAACGGCGACGAGTCCGTCTACAGGAAAGAGGTGGCCCAGCTGGTGTCCTGGTGCAGCCATAACAACCTGCAGCTGAAGACAGCGGAGATGATTGTGGACTTCAGGAAAGTCACAACCCCCCTGCCCCCCCTCACCATCACAGGCTCTCCCATCACCATTGCAGATTCCTTCCGCTTTTTGGGCACCACCATCACCCGGGACCTCAAATGGGAGCCAACCATCAGCTCCCTCATCAAAAAGGCCCAGCAGAGGATGTTCTTTCTGCGGCAGCTGAGGAAGCTCAATTTACCCACCAAGATGTTAGTGCAGTTCTACACGGCCATCATCGAGTCCATCCTCACCTCCTCCATAACTGTGTGGTATGCAGGAGCCACTTTCAGGGACAGACTAAGGCTGCAGCGCGTCGTGCGCACTGCTGAGAAGGTGATCGGCTGCAAGCTCCCATCTCTCCAGGACCTGTACATCTCCAGGACCCGGAGGCGTGCTGGCCGGATCATAGCCGATCCTTCACACCCTGGTCACGTACTGTTTGCCCCCCTCCCCTCAGGTAGAAGACTTCGGTCCATTCGGACTAAAACCTCCCAGCACATGAACAGCTTTTTCCCCTCTGCCATCAGACTGCTGAACATTAAGTGACTTATTGACTCTCGTGCACTATGTACAGCAGCTCAACCAGACTCATGTCAATCATCACTGTTTTTTCTGTTGCATTATCAACTGCACTGTGGCACCCCATATTATCTGCTTCTTGCTAATTTTTTTAAAACTGCCTTGACTAGTACTACTCATTATTACTATTGTTATTATTATTATTACTTATTTTTCTACACTTATTGCACATTTTTAGTCCTTTAGTTTTTTAGTTTATCTCTTTATCTCATCATGTTTTTAATGTTGCAGCATGGCACCGAGACAAATTCCTAGTTTGTGTACTACATGAACAATGGCAATAAATCTGATTCTGAGTTGCCTCCTGGTTTGCTGTATGGAGGATGTGTAATCCTCCTTCCAGTCTTTGGAGCGGACAAGCCTCTATGATGTGTTCCATTGTTTGCTCCTCTCCACATGCGCACAGTGGGCTAGGGCTACTGCCCCATCTGTGAAGGCTGGCCAAGCAGGGGCCATGTCCCGTCCTGAAGCGATTGAGTGTAGACCACTGCCTCCTTGGGAGGTTGGTGCCCGGGACCTGTTGGTTGGGGTTTATCACCAGCTGTTTGTTTGGGACCTCCTTGGTCTCCCATTCCTCTTGCCAAGCTGTCTGGATGGTAAAGTCAGCTGGGGGAGGGTTTTTCCAAATCGGCCATCTGGATGAAAGTCGGGCAGTGGGTGGGGTGTAGATATCTGCATGGATTGGTAAGTGAGGAGAATCTTTAACTTTTTGGAGCATCCTTTGAGTTAATGCTGCTCGCCGGATGTGTGGAGGGGCTATGTTTGACAGTACAGAGAGCCAGGGGAGTGGTGTTGAGCGGATTGTTCCAGTTATAGTTCTCATGGTTGTGTTGAGCTGGGTGTCTACATGGTGTGTGTAAGATGACCTGGACCAGACAGGGGCACAATATTCTGCTACAGAGTATGAAAGGGCCAGTGCTGAGGTGCGCAGGGTGGAGACTGCCGCCCCCCATTTTGCACCAGCGAGCTTGCAGAGCAGGTTGTTTCGTACCTTCACCTTAGCAGCCGTCCCCTTTAGATGTTCCTTGAAGGATAAGGTCCTATCAAGGGTCACTCCAAGATAAGTTGGATTTGGGGCATGCTTAAGCTTGAGTCCGCTCAGGTGGATGTTTAGTTCTCTGGCAGCTTTTACATTGTGGAGATGGAATACACTGGAGACGGTTTTTGCTGGGCTTGGTTTTAGGCGCCAGATTTTGCAGAACTGGTCCAGTTTGGCAAGATCTTCCGTGAGCACCCGTTCCAGTGGTTCAAAGTCTGGTGCTTGGAATGCCAAACAGATGTCGTCTGCATAGATGAATTTGCGGGATTTTGTAGTAGGCAGGTCATTTATGTAGAGGTTGAACAGAGTTGGAGCTAGAACTGAGCCTTGTGGGAGTCCGTTTTTCTGCATTCTCCATGCACTTGTGTTCTGACTGAGGTGGACTCTGAACCTTCGGTTGGTCAGCAGGGTTTTTGTAATTGCTGTTGCCCAAGCAGGGATCGCCTTTATAAGTTTCAGGAGGAGGCCTTTGTGCCAGACCGTATCATAGGCGGCTGTAAGATCGAGAAACACAGCCCCTGTCTTCAGTCTGCTCTCGAAGCCATTTTCGATGAAGGTGGTTAGGGCCAGTACTTGTTCTCCTGTACTGCGGTCCTTGCGGAAACCTGCTTGATCCACACTTAGAATATCCTCTATTTCTGGGGAAATGCGTTGCAGTATTAGGCGCTCCATGATTTTGTAAGGAACGCTGAGTAGGGAGATTGGGCGGATTTAGTGTCATGGTTTGGTCAGATAAAACTGAAACAGAGGAAATCCTTGGATCAGGTAGTCAGATGGTCCAGTCGTTTGCTTGGTGAGTCACAGCTGAGCCTGACATCCTTGTACACCAGACAGGTACAGAGGATTGCTACCTCCATTTTAAATGATGACTCCCACCCTTTGCACTGCCACTTTCAGCTTCTTCCCTCAAGACGGAGGTTTGCTGTCCCAAAAAGTAAGACCCAGCGCTACAAAAACAGCTTTGTTCCTGCTGCTGTCAGAGAGTTGAACAAGTTGTAACAGTATATTGCACATAATTTAGGTACCTATTTATTAACTCCATTTTATATTTACTTATTTTTGTAGGATTTTTATTTGGGTTCTAAATTTTTTATTGGGTTCTAGACCTTTGAGTTTTTAACCTCTTTGACTAGTCTTTAACTTTTTAATATGACCCTTCTCTCTTATCTCTGGTTTTTCTCCCATCTCTTTGTCTTTATATCCTGATTGATGGAGCCTTGAGTATTTTTATCATGTTTATAGTCAGCTTCATGTGTGCCTGTGTTTGTGTTTATGTTGAATGTAATTGTGGTTTATAAATATGGATGTCACCAGACTGCAAAATAAATCTACCTACGGGTACAAATAAAGTAACCTGAACAGTTCCCTTCTCTTATCATATATGATCACACATAATGTACAAGACGGTCAAAGCAAACATCAGTGAGAGTACACCCTATTAGGTTCAAACTATCACATCATGGACAGTGACGTAGAATAGTGGCATGTGTGAAAAGTCACAAGAGTCTGCATCCTGATACGCACTCAATGAAGGGCAAGCAAAGGTGAGATATAATGTGGCAGGTATTGGGAGGGTTATCTATTTTATCCACTGATAAGCCTTTATTGACACAGTCACTGCAGTCGCTGTTATAATATGTATTAATAGAGTAATTATTGGAATCATGCACTCTGCGTCTTGTTTGGAGCAAATCGGTTGATGAGGCAGAGCGGTGAGCCGATGAGTATATGGTCAGCCCAAGCAGGAAAATGACAGGGCTACCCACATATGTCTGTCGTGATCCAAGCTTGACAATATTTTCGGCGTCTGTGACAGTGATCCTCTTCAGCAGCCTCACGCTGCAATAAATGTCCAGTCTGTCCCTCGTTCATCATATCAGTATCAGTGTAAATGAGATGTATGCTGTATGTTTCTACTGAGCAGCGTTTGGCGTGCACTCAGGTTGTTTGTGACGGCTGTCAAATGCAATAGTGCGATGTCTGCTTCTTCTCGTCCTCGTCTACAACGTGGGGTGGTAATTGTGGCTAATCACCATCTGCTTCTTACTCCTGGTCTGGTCTGAGTTGTTCTGGCTTGACATGGCTCTGCTTCTTCTCGTCCTAGTCTACAACGTGGGGTAGTGGTTGTGGCTAAGGAGAGCAGTGCAGAAACTTCAGGTAGGCTGTTTCTTTGCTTCTCTCCTGCCGGCAGTAATAAAGGGAATTCAACATGGCAGATAAGTCTGATTATTTTTTCCAGGACCTTGTAAGTGGGCTAGGAAATTTTCGGTTATAGTTACACTCAGGCATGTATTAGCAATAATTATTCAGAAGGAGAAAGACATTTAAACATAACTGCACATCACCTAAATTACACAACAGATTGGTATATAGCAGTAAATTTCCACCATGATGAACATGTGAATAATAAATTTCCACCACAATGCATAATTTGGCATTGTGTGCTCTGGTGTCCCGGCAGTGTGCAAGCATTCTGGCAGATAGGCAGACCTCCACCACACCCCGACGGCGAGGAGTGAAGAGAGAGCGGTTGGATCTGTTTCTTAGTTTGACCAAATAAGGATGCTCACACACCCGGTACCCTGGTCAGAAGGAGCACTCAGCTGCTGTGATAGTTTCGCACATAACAGAGACTGTGGTGGCTTTGGCACTTGACCTAAATAACTCACACCATTTACAATGTCTGTGTTTTGAGGAAGTGAAATCTAATTTGCGTTTTGAATTAGCTGACCCAGAGTAATAACAAGTCTGCTCCCAGCACCTCTGGGGAAATCATTTGGTTTCCTGCACTGTTGTCTGTCATATCTTTGACTTGAATCAGAAACTGTTACCATTGGTGTATCAGCCTTCAAAGCAAAGAATGCATCCATGTTCAGCTTTAAATTACTTAAAATTCACCTCAATAAGATAAAAATACAAATTAAAAAACAACTAGCAAATCGGGCTGGGAATAAATACAAATTTTCAGAATCAGTTAGATTCTGATTCTTGAGGTTCTGATTCCATTCAATTCAGATTTGATAAGATCCGATCCCGATTCAATCAGGGAAATTACCATCTGTCACTCCTATAGCACACCTCACCACCATCTCGCTATCCTCACACATGTCCTGCACCACCCTCACATACTTCTCTGCCACTCGTGACTTTCTCATACAGTACCACACTTCCTGTCTTGGCATCCTATCGTATGCTTTCTCTAGATCCACAAAGACAGTGCAACTCCTTCTGACCTTCTCTATACTTCTCCATCAACACTCTTAAAGTAAACATTGTATCTGTAGTAGGGATGGGCATTCGGTGAAATTTTCTTCGCCGATCGTCGGGAGAATTAATGATTAATAATCGGTTAATCATTAACATTTTTAGGTAGGTAACAAGGCAGGTAGACTACATTAGAGCATCAGGTGTCAACACGGAGAGCCCGCACAACTCAAATCCACCTCTCTTCGCTGTTCTCGTGTTGGCTCGGCTCGGGAATCTCGCAAGCTGATTGGCCGAGACGTTTCACCCCGCAAGCTGATTGGCCGAGACGTTTTACCCAGCTTCTCTCCCTGCCGAGCGGCCACCAAGCAAACGAAGACCGCATTCATTGCTCTTTATCGCTAAGTGAGGGATCACTGTACTCTTATGTATTGAGAATAATAATAAAAAAAATACAGAGTGTTTTTCTTCGAGGATGAATTTATTAACAAGACAAGTTTGCAGTAAAATGTGAACACATGCGCATTGCGCAAACGAGGGAAGCTTCAAGTTGCGAGCCAGAGAATAACGGGAGACACATACAGGACACATAACAGAACATATATTTCTTTCTTTTACTTTTTTCTTTTGTATGCTGCATTGCAGTGATTGCAGTACACCTGGTCATTTTTTAAATTAATATGGTCCCACGCAACACTTCGCCACAACCTCCATGATTTGGCGATTGCCCTACGGAAGCTCGCATGTATCAACTGAGGCACGCCAGGGTACGGCGATGGTGTAATGTTGCCCCCTGGTGCTCAAATTTTGCCAGTGGCACAGTTAAATGCATTGCATTGTTTGAGGACGGCCGTGCACTAGGCCTAATAACCTACATTCGGCTTGTTTAAAAAAAAACAAAACGGTTTGTCGACGAAAATGAACTTCCTCGGTGAAATTCTTAATGATCAATTATCGGTTAATCAGTTAATTATGCCCATCCCTAATCTGTAGTACTCTTTCTTGGCATGAAACCGTACTGCTGCTCACTGATTGTCACCTCTCCTCTTAACCGGGCTTCAACAACTCTTTCCCATATTTTCATAGTGTGGCTGATCAACTTTATGCCTTTGTAGTTACTTCAGCTCTGAGCATCACCTTTGTTCTTGAAAACTGGTACCAAAACACTTCTTCTCCACTCCTCAGGCATCATTTTACTCTCGAAGATTGTGTTAAACATTCTGGTTAAAAAGTCCACTGCCATCTCTCCTAAACATCTCCACACCTCCACTGGTATGTCATCTGGACCAACTGCCTTTTCTTTCTTCATCCTCTTCAAAGCTGCCCTCACTTCTGCCTTGCTAATCCTCGGGACTTCCTTGTTCACAATCTTTCCTTCATTCATCCTCCTCTCTCTCATTTTCTTCATTCATCAGCTCCTCAAAGTACTCCTTCCACTTTCTCATTATCATTTCTGTCCATCATCAACCTAATTTACTGCACATCCTTTCCAGCTCCATCTTTTTTTTTTTTTTTTTTTTTCGGCATGGATGCTGCTGGTGGTGCTGCTCTGCTGCGACCCGGGCTACCTTGTGCTGCTACTGTGTGTGTATGTTTGTAGTACTCAGTTTTAGTGCTCAGGTTGAAGTATCACAATGATGTTTTTGCTAAAGGGACTGCTTGTGATCTGGTTGCTCGGGATAATATGCCACTGTACCCAAGTGGATCGGGACATGAGGCCGACCACGCTCCCGAGCTATACTCGAGACCAGCTCCTGCTTATTCGTTCCAGCCACGTCTCGGCACCCCTCCTGCCTAGGGAGCTCTTACGAAATCCGACGGGAGGACGTAGAAGCCGGTCGCGGAAGAGAGGGAAACGTGGCGGAGTACGACAGAGACTGCGGAGGAGAGAGAACAGGCTGCCACTGCCATCAATGTTGCTCTGTAATGTCCGCTCACTGAAGAGCAAAATGGAGGAACTCAAAATCAACGCCAGGTTCCTATACGAGTACCGGGAGTCATGCCTGCTCGTTTTCACGGAATCGTGGCTTCAGGAGGACATACCTGACTCGCTCCTATCGGTGGACGGCTTCTCCCTGGTGCGGTAGGACAGGGACGCGCTCTCCGGTAAGATCAAAGGAGGAGGTATTTGTGTGTACGTTAAGAACAAATGGTGCTCACAGTTCACTACGAGAGAGTCGCTTTGTACCCCGGACATAGAACTGCTGTGCTTAAGCCTGAGACCCTTTTACAGTATCTCCCCCGTGAATTTGGAAACATTTTATTATGCACCGTTTATATCCCGCCCAGTGGGAATGCTTTCAACACGGTGAATGCTATCGTGGACTGTGTACACAGACAACTGGAACACACTCCTGAAGCACCTTGTTTGATTTTAGGGGATTTTAATCACTGCAAACTGGATGCGGCACTGCCTGGCTTCAGCCAATATGTGAACTGCAGTACAAGGGGGGAAATATTTTGGACAAATGCTATGGGAACGTCAAAAATGCCTATATAGCAGGGGTTAAGTCCCCCTTGGGGTCCTCAGACCATAATGCTGTTCATCTGATTCCTACTTACAAGTCTTTGCTTAAAAGCAGCAAACCACAGACAAAGACAATCTTCATATGGGACAATGAAGGCATAGAAACTTTGAGAGGTTGTTTTTCTTGTACCGAGTGGGGACTTTTCCATAACTTGGAGTTGGAGGAGGCCACAGATACCATAACTGAGTACATAAAATTCTGTAAAAAAAAATGTTTTACCTCAGAAAGTAATCACTATGTATCCCAATAATAAGTCTTATATTTCCAAGGAATTAAAACGGTGCATAGTACAGAAAAGTTTGTCTTTAAGAATGGGGACATGTTAAGTATGAAAAATATACAGAAAGAAATTAATTATAAACTAAGAACAGCTAGAGATGAGACGAGGAAGAAATTTGAATCTGAATGCCTAGGAAAAAGTTCTAGGAAATTGTGGGACTCAGTTAAAGTAATGACAAAGATGACTCCATCCAAAAGCTGCATTAATGTAATGAATGAGGAAGAAAAGGCAAACGAGTTGAATAATTTCTTTTGCAGATTTGAGACTAGAGATTTTTCTCATGAACAAAAAGCTGCTCTGAACGCTATATCAGTATTAGGCTCTGCAAAAATTATAGTTGACGAGCATGTTGTGGAAAGATTTTTCTCTGGGCGCTTACAGAAGTCATGTAGTGAGGAGCTAGCAGAAGCCTGGAGTCCCATCTACCAGAAGTCTTTAGATACGTGTTCTGTCCCAGTAATTTGGAAAAGCTCTATTATAATTCCTGTACCAAAAAAAAAAGCAAGCTGTAAAGAGAATAATGACTATCGTCCTGTTGCACTGACCTCACTGGTAATGGAAGTGCCTCAAGAAGATTGTCATTGACATTCTGAAAACTAATTTCGGAGGACTTTTGGATCCTCTGCAGTTTGCTTATAAAAATAATAGAAGTACAGAGGATGCCATTTTAACCTTAACCCATTCTGTGTTTAAACATTTGAAGGAGACAACCTCATATGCACGTCTTTTATTGGTTGATTTTAGTTCAGCTTTTAACACACTGCAGCCACACCTTTTAATTAAGAGGTTAAATGATTTTAAAGTGCATCCTGTCATTATTAAATGGTACCACTCATTTTTAACTTATCGTAAACAGCAAGTTAGTGTAAATGGAACTTTATCTAAATTTAGAACCCTCAGCACAGGAGCTCCCCAAGGCTGTGTTACAGGTTCACCATTTTTGTTCACCTTGTACACTGATGAGTGCAGAAGTGTCTATCCAGGCAATCGAATTATTAAATTTTCTGATGACACTGCTATTTTATCACTACTTCAAAAGACTCCTGATCTGTCAAGCTATTTTATAGAAATTCAGAGGTTTGTCAATTGGTGTGATGACAGTCATCTCATTTTGAATACTGATAAAACAAAGGAGATGGTGTTTGACCCTCGGGGAGTTGGTGACCACAGGCCTGTGGTCATCCACAACCACACTATAACACAGGTTAGTTCCTATAAATATTTGGGAGTATTTATTGACAATTCATTAACCTGGAGCACACATATTGATTACCTCTGTAGTAGACTACAACAGTGGCTGCATTTCTTGCGTAGATTAAGAATACATGGCGTTGATAAAAGGATTATGTTAATATTTTACCAGGCTGTGTTGGAGAGCTGTATTAGATACAGCATTACAGCTTGGTTTGGCAACCTCTCTGTGAAACTAAAGAACAGAGTGTTGCGTTTAATTCATACAGCATGGAAAATTATTGGAGTTAAAGAGTATCTGCCCATGCAGATCTTACACGAACAGGCAGCCTGCAGACAAGCTCAAAAAATAATCAGTGACATGAGCCATGTACTAAACAATGAATATGTGCGGCTGCCCTCAGGGAGGAGATACAGAGTCCCCAAGTGCAGGTTCAATAGATATAAGGACTCATTTATCCCGACGTCAGTAAAACTTTTAAACTCAGATAAATAGGTCAGGGACACTATAACGCCTGTTCTTAATGACTGCTGTTATATATCTATTTATGTATGTACTTGTATTATTTATTGGGTTTTATTTCATTTATTATGTATTACATCTATTGTGTATGTGTGGATTGTGTGGTTGCAGCACGGGTGACAAGCCCAAGACAAATTTCCCCTTGAAGGACAATAAAGTTTCTTATCTTATAAGATAAGATAAGATAAGCCTTTATTAGTCCCACAACGGGGAAATTCCAGGATTGCAACAGCACAGGGATAGCAACACTCAGAGCAACAATCAGAAGGCAAGAAAAAAAACAAGCAAGCAAGAGCAGCTAATATACATATGTACATATTACTATAAAATATACTGTATATATATACACACACACACACACACAGACACACAGTGCAGAGCATTGTAGCTGGATGGAATAAATATATGAATATATGAACACAGTGCAGAGCATTGTAGCTAGATGGAATAAATATGTAAATATATAAACACCCACAGTACGGAGCATTGCAGCTAGGTGGAATAAATATGCAAGTATATAAACACACACAGTGCGGAGCAATGTAGCTAGATGGAATAATATGTAGATATATAAAAACACAGTGCTGAGCATTGTAGCTAGATGGAATAAATATATAGATATATAAATATAAACACACCCAGTGCTGAGCATTGTAGCTAGATGGAATAAACATGTAAATATATAAACACACACAGTGCAGAGCATTGTTGCTAGGTGGGATGAAACAGCATAACCGTCTATTTAGTTATCCTACATGGTATGATTATGTGCCCATACATATTCTCACCCTCCATAGCGACCGGTATGTTCCTAGTTGTATGCCGGAGAGGACCATTGTGTAAGTCTATTGCATCTTTTGCATTCAAAAAAACTATTAGTTTGTTACGTCTTTTTGCTATCTCTGCGAGCAGCCCTGCTTATCTTTGTCTAGCTAATCGATACAAGTTCTTTTCTCCTTCCTTAGCGTCCAGCCTCTCATAAAACTCACTATATGCCTTTTCCTTTGCCTTTGTGACTTCTCTTTTTGCCATGCGCCCAGCTTCCAAATATTCCTGTCTACTTTACTTTATTGATCATCTCCCTGACTATTCCACTTTTTCTTTTCTAACTGTTAAGTTTCAGATACAATATGTTGTATATAACTGTCATTTATCATGTGTTTGTTGTGCTGTTATTCGGAGGGCTTTTATTGTGAAAGCGAGCAGAAGGGGGAAAGCGGATATGTTTTTTTTCGGGAGACTCTCATGTCACTTTTGTGTGGTCGGCAATAAAGGTGTAAGCAGACACAACGAGTCCGTTGTTCTTATCATCTTTCAATGGTAGCAGAGGATGGTTACCAACTATAGAGTCCCCCCGACGTTTGATGAGGGGAAGCCCTATGAAAGTTGGAAAAATGAAGTCACGATTTGGACCCGAGTCACGGAGCTGGAAAAAAAGAAACAAGCGCTCGCTGTGGCTTTGGCGCTATCGGGAAGAGCGCGGGAAGTGGCGATGGAGATACCGATAGATGACCTGAATGGAGACACTGGTATGGACACTTTGCTTTTGAATCTTGATAACTTATTCTTGAAAGAAGAAAAAGACCGAGTTTATGAGGCCTACTCCCAATTTTGACCGGATAAAGAAAGACAGCGGTGTGTCTATGGCAGACTATATAATAGACTTTGAGCAGCGCTACACCCGCATGCGCAAATATAAGATGGAGCTTCCCGATGCTGTGCTTGCATTTAAGTTGTTAGACACTGCATGCCTGGATGTTAAAGATCGGCAGCTCGCCTTGACTGCGTGTACAGACTTAACTTTTGCCTCGATGAAATCAGCACTCAAGTGAATATTTGGTGAAAATTCATCCGTTTTAACCACGGGCATTAATCAGGAAACGGCCTATATCACAGAACAAAACCGGCAAACAAGAAAGTCTTCCTCCTGGAATAGTAAACAAAAAAACACCACAAGCAGGCACCAACCCCCTGGACAGGTATGGCCGGAGATCAAGATGTGCCATCTGCCAAAGCACATTTCACTGGGCTAAAGACTGTCCACACAGAAGTGAACAAGTCAAACTTATAAAAGCGAGTAAAGTAACACAGAGGAGTGTAACTTCACCCTGTTTACTAAAGAGTCACCCAATGAAGCAGAAATCTTTATGACTGAGTGTTTTGATTCTGCAATAATCGACACCGCATGCACTCGGACTGTGTGTGGACAAGAATGGCTTGATAATTACAGGACAAGGCTGAGTCTGAGTGAGATAAATAATATGAAAAAAACGGAGAAGCAGAGTAACAAACCGTTTAAGTTTGGTGATGGAAAAGTGATTCATTCCACAAAAAGGTTGAAAATACCTGCAAAGATTGGACAGACAAGATGTAGTATTGAGACTGAGGTTGTTCCTGTAAAAATCCCACTTCTTCTGAGCAAAACATCTTTGAAAAGAGCAGGAACAGTGTTGGACATGGAAAATGACAGTGCAGTCATGTTTCAGCGACCAGTGAAACTTGACTTTACCAGCTCTGGTCATTATTGTGTGAACATTATGGACAAAAAAAATAGACACAGTCAGCATGATGATCAGATTTTGACAGCTGATGATGATGTCACAAAACATGAAAATGCAGATGAGAATCAAGAGCAATGGGATGAGGAGATCCTGACAATCACGGACAATTTGAACGTGGCTGAAAAACACAAAATCCTGGTGAGGCTTCACAAACAGTTTGGCCATGCTTCTGCTGACAAATTGCAGAAGCTGCTCAATAGCTCTGGAAATAAAGACACAGAATGCAACCTGATCCTAAAAAAAATCATCAGTGAATGTGACATTTGCCAAAGGTACAGTAAGACCAAACCAAGGCCTGCAGTTGGGTTGCCACTAGCATCTCAGTATAATGAAACTGTGGCAGTTGATCTACATGAACTGAAGCCAGGCCTGTGGTATCTTCACATTATTGATCAATTCACGAGATTCAGTGCAGGCAGCATTCTCACTACAAAAAAGGCCTCAGAAATAGTGAAGCACTTCATTCATGTGTGGGTAAGTGTACATGGACCACCACAGAAACTGTTTAGTGACAATGGAGGAGAGTTCAATAATGATGAGGTGAGAGATATGGCAGAGAATTTCAACATAGAAGTTAAGACAACAGCTGCCTACAGCCCGTGGAGCAATGGACTTCTAGAGAGACATAATCAAACACTCACAGAGATCATAATGAAAATAAAAGCCGGTAACTGCTGTGACTGGAGCACTGCTCTAGACTGGGCACTCATGGCAAAAAACACTATGCACAATGTTCATGGATTCAGCCCATATCAACTGGTGTTTGGACAGAATCCCAACATGCCCTCTGTGTTAAATGATAAACTCCCAGCATTAGAGGGCACTACAAAGAGTGAATGGGTTGCAAAACACATCTCTGCTTTGCACGCTGCAAGAAGAGCTTTCACAGAAGCAGAGTGTTCTGAAAGAATACGGAGAGCACTACGCAAACAAATCCGTCACACAGATGAAACATATGAAGTGGGTGATAAAATCTACTATAAAAGAGTGGACTGTCCAGAGTGGAAAGGGCCAGCAGTTGTTATTGGCCAGGATGGTGCAGTGGTGTTTGTTCGACACGGAGGAACCTGCGTAAGAGTGCATCATCTCAGACTGAGAAAAGTGAATCCTAAAAGTAGTGAACATCAGACAACAAATGGAAATTCAGAAAACAACACAGACACTGGTGAAAAACAAGGAATGATAGGAACTGCTGAAAACATGGAGAACACAGAAAATGAAATGGAGGTTCAAGAAAACATGCTTCAGCCCCATTGCACCCAAGAAGCTACTGGAGTTCAGAGTGAGATTTCACTTTCCACGAATGGTGACAGAGAGACTCATGAAATACAACCAGAAATGCCTAACAGAGAAACAAACACAGCTGAAACATCCGGTGTTTGTTTGAAAACGGGGCAGGTCCTGCAATACATAGACAAAGACAGTGGGGTTAAACACACAGCCAAAGTTTTGGGGCGGGCAGGCAAAGCAACAGGGAAATATAAAAATTGGTATAACTTGCTTTTTATGGAGCCTGATTGTCTAGATGGTAACACAAAATCTGTTGATCTAACACAGGTACAGAGTCTTGAGATTGAACCTGCTGTCACTGATGTTAACGCTAATGAAGATGTGTTTGTGGCTAATGATTTATCATTTGATAAAGCCAAACAAGAAGAAATTAAATGCTGGAGAGATAACAGTGTGTTTGTAGAAATGAAGGATGAGGGACAAAAGTGTATTTCAACAAGGTGGGTGTGTACTCTCAAAGAAACCGTCTCAGGATTAGTGCCAAAAGCTCGTCTGGTGGCAAGAGGTTTTGAGGAGATGGAGATGTCTGAGCTGCAAAAAGACTCACCCACCTGCACTTCAGAGTCCTTACGACTGCTAACAGCAGTTATTTGTCAAAAACAATGGTCACTTCATTCTATGGACATAAAATCAGCATTTCTTCAGGGAATGGAGGTGTCACGTGACATTTACATTAGACCACCTCCTGAAGCCAACTGTAATGGAATATTATGGAAGCTCAAAAAGTGTGTATATGGCTTAGCAGATGCATCATTGTACTGGTACAACAGAGTCAAAGAGATGGTGCTGAAAGCCGGTGGACAAATGTCAAAGGTCGATCCAGCTGTTTTCTATTGGATAGATCAAGACTGCACCGTGTCTGGGGTGCTCGCCTGTCATGCAGATGATTTCATATGGGGAGGCACACAAAAATTTGCCACAACAGTCATACCTCACCTGAAATCTGTTTTCCAGGTTGGGCGTGAAGCACACAAACACTTCTCTTATGTGGGAGTAGACTTTGTGACTCTTGATGGAAAGGTGCAAATGCACCAGGAGAAATACATTCAGCACATGCAGCCCATACACATTGACCCATCGCGAGCAGTACAGCAAGATTCGCCTCTCTGTGAGGAGGAAAAAGATCAA
Source organism: Pholidichthys leucotaenia (assembly GCA_020510985.1). Lineage (NCBI taxonomy): Eukaryota > Metazoa > Chordata > Actinopteri > Cichliformes > Pholidichthyidae > Pholidichthys > Pholidichthys leucotaenia. Next base: position 172,160,330 of record CM035846.1, read on the forward strand.
CTCAGATCAAAGATTGGTCAGATTCTCTGGGTTGCCAGGCAGAGTAGACCAGATGTGATGTTTGATGCTAGTAACCTAGCATCAACACTGAAAGATGCAACTGTACACACGATCCATGAAGCAAACAGAATAGTGTGCAAGATAAAGTCAAAGAAGGTTGTGTTAAACTTTTCACATTTGGGAAAAGACAGTGCACTAAAAATAACTGTGTTTAGTGATGCCTCATTTGGAAACCTGTCTGATGGAGGCACTCAAGGAGGACATTTCATTACTCTCATGGGAGAAAAGGGGAAGTTTTCACCTCTTTCTTGGCAATCAAAGAGAGTAAAAAGGGTAGTGAGAAGTACACTAGCTGGTGAAACCCTGGCTATGTCTGAGGGAGTCGACAATGCACTTTTTCTAGCTACACTGTTTTCTGAGTTGACCGCAGGAGACACGAACCATGCCCCTCCAATAATCTGTGTAACAGACAACCATTCGCTAACTGATGCACTAAAATCCACAAAGTCAGTTTCTGAGAAAAGACTTCGTTTGGAAATTAGTAGCATCAAAGCGCTTATTCAGATGCAGAAAATTGAACAGATACTGTGGCAGAGCACAAAAGAACAACTCGCAGACTGCCTCACAAAAAGGGGTGCATCAGCTCACCAGTTGCTCAAGGCGCTGAGTGAAGGGCAATGGACTGTTGGTTAATAGGGGGTCAGAGTATTACTTAAAAAAAAAAAGAAAACTTGAGAACATACAGTTCTATTCATATTTAAGCTTTGTTTAACAGTTATGTTCTGTCTTCAAGCTCAGGGTTTATTTGAGCACGTGTATATGTTTATGTTGTTGGACTTAATGGGTTTGAATATGACTGATTTTAAAAAACAAAACAAAACAGGGAGATTGTTAAGTTTCAGATACAATATGTTGTATATAACTGTCATTTATCATGTGTTTGTTGTGCTGTTATTCGGAGGGCTTTTATTGTGAAAGCGAGCAGAAGGGGGAAAGCGGATACGTTTTTTTGGGGGGAGACTCTCATGTCACTTTTGTGTGGTCGGCAATAAAGGTGTAAGCAGACACAACGAGTCCGTTGTTCTTATCGTCTTTCACTAACCTCATCCTTTGACTACTTTCCTGTTCCTTCTTATTCCACCATCAAGTCTCCTTGTCTTCCCTCCTCTGTCCAGAGGATACACCACATACTATTCTACCCGTTTCCCTCAATATTTTTGCTGTACTTTCCCAGTCATCTGGTAATTCTTCCCTACCACCCAGAGCCTGTATCAACTCCTTTCTGAACTCTGTGTGACCTTCTTCCTTCTGTAACTTCCCCCACTTAATCTTTGGTTTTGCCTTTACTCTCTTCTTCCTTTCCAAAGTCACCCTACATACTGCCATCTGATGCTGTCCAGCTACATTCTCCCCTGCCACCACCTTTAGGTCTCCTATCCCTTTCAAATTTCTCCTTCTGCATAAGATGTAGACAGCCACGGGGGGTGCACAAGCCAGTGTATTCCTAGTGCCAGTCCAAAGCCTGGGTGAATGGAGAGGGTTGTGTCATGAAGGGCATCCGACGTAAAACCGTTGCCAAATCAAACATGCAGATCATGACTTTAAAGTATTTTTTTATTTATTAATATGGTAAAATTGGTTTGTATTAATCTATATTTACTACATTTAGGTATTCACTTCTTAACTTCATTAATCTGTTATGTTGTACTATCTCACCATAATGACATTATTAATGGCGCCGAGAAATAAGCTGAGTAGTGTCCAAAAGCTCAGATTTTTGTTTTTCTCTAATTCACTGTATAGTCACGTGATCTGAATTTACTATATAGTGAGTTGGGGTAGGGAGCGAGCAGACATTTCAAACAGCATAACTCCATTTAGCTATTACAGTGGTAGAAAAAATGGATTTGGCACTTGGGAAAAGTACAAAAGGGTTATTCTGCCTTAATTATTTAGAGGTGTGTTTTTGGTGTAACGTGGTGGCCTAGTTGCTAGAGCATCCGCCCCACACACGGGAGGCCTGGGTTCAAATCCTGGCCGGGTCATGCTGAAGACCATATAAAAGTGGAACTTCCTGCCGTCCGGCTTGGTGCTCAGCAATAATGGAACGGAGGAGGGAAATTTGTGGCGCCCCCTTGCATGGCAGCGACCCCTCTGATTCTAGATGTAATTAATGTTGTAAATAAGAGAAACGTAATTTTGTTCTACTGTACATGATTGGCTGTATGAATTGAATGACAATAAAGTTGGCTTTACCTTTACTAGTAAGAATGGCTCATCACCTCACCTTTAACAGGCAGGGATGCCTGATCTATGGTGAATTGTTGTTATGGCGTATTTATCTGGAGGGGCAGATTGGTTTTGTGCTGAGGGAAGGGACATGCTTCTGCGTGAAGTTTTTTTCTTTAAATGGAGATTTTTGTTCTGAAAGGTAATTTGTCTTTTTTTTTTTTTTTTAATTTCATCATAGATGTAGTGATGCAGTTTACCTCAACACAGTGAAGTCTGCCAAACCAGCCTCGCTTCCAGTTCCAATGACTCACTGCCTGTGACTCCAAGTCCCCACTTTGTTGGGTCAAGCCTGCTGAGGGGGGCGCAGCCAAAGATGGAAAACCTGGGAAGTGGAAGTGCGGAGCCGCAGGTCATTGCCAGTGGTTTGGTGGGGTCTATCAACTCCACACCCATCGCTGTGAGGGTGGACTCATATGAAGCTGCGGAAAAGAAGTGCATCTCAGACGTGAGGAGGACCTTCTGCCTCTTTGTGACATTTGACCTCTTGTTCATCACCCTGCTCTGGATCATAGAGCTTAATGTAAGACATGTCTGTTTGTGCAGTGGATGTGAGGGGAGAAAGGTAAAACTTTAAATTACACAGTATATTTCATTAAAAAAGATATAGCTGCATTTGAAATTATTCAACCCCCAATTGAAATGAGGCTTATTTTCAACTTTCAGCTGTTGAGCTATTTAAATGTTTGTTTGATTTGTTTTTGCAAACAGCTGATAGTTTGTAAGTGTAATGGAGGATGAATTTTTTTTAGTGGAACTACTGTATATGGAGAAACAAGATTAAAAAGTGTTCTATACACTTTAGATTTAAAGATCTAAATAGTCTGTTTTCATGAGCTCTTGAAACTTGCAAACAATGGCTTAAAAAAGGAAAATTTTGTCTTGGGTACCATTTAAGTAAATGTACACAATGGTCAGGAGTTGAACCTTTAGCTGTTTTGGGTGTTTTACCTTAACCAGTACAGCACAGGTCCACCATATAAGTATTTTCAAACATGATTTTACTGTATAAAAAGATATAGCATCTGTTCCTGTCTTGGAATGTAGTGTTGACTGTAGACATTTATTCGTTAGTCTGGTTCATTATTGTTTATTGTAAAGTTGGATTTTGGTTTCAGATAAAATCATTGAGACCAATTTCAGAATTATTTGCTATTTTCAAAATGACTAACAATTTAAAGAAAAATGCAGACAAAAAAACCAACATTAATAACAATACCTGTAAAAACTGAATTAAAAAAAGTGAACCTAAGGTTATTATGTTCCAACCAGAGGTTGTGCTACGATTTATTGCTGTTTGTCAAGATGACAAAGAGCGTTGTAAAAATTCTGTCATGGCCCATTATAATCCGTCATAAAAACAGTGTTTCCTCTGGCTTAAAGACCTTGGTGCGGTGGCAACATATTTTTCCGGGGGTGGGGTGGGGGCGGGGGTGGAGAAGCACATGACACTATTGTAACCGGAATATGTTATACTATTGATTTCTTTTTTTAATTTTGCACAGTAACTTTGCATGTGGAACTTACCATTGGAAGTATTGTACAAGCGAGGCTTGAATGTTGGAATATTCGGCCAGTTGGGGTCCCACCCAGACGTCCTGTGTTTGGACTTTTTAGTGGTGCTATTCTTCTCTCCTTCCTCTCCTGGACCCTCTGCCTGAACACTTTCCTGTCCTTGGCTCCTCTCTTCTGTCTCATCTTGCCCTCTCTGAGCCCTTATTCAGGTTCTCTCTGTGTCTCTCGGTGTCATGTTTTGTCCTGCAGGATTTTTTTTGTCATGGTTTACATAAATGACAAAAAATGTGTATTTTTTGTATTTTTATTTTAGTGGGGGTTTTTTTTCCATTGAGAGAGTAGGGAAGGGAAAAAACATTCATAATAGTAATTTACTCATGCATACTTAATTTATTTGATCAGAGGTGCGTATAGTTGCCAGAAATTCTACTCATGTAAAAGCAGTGCTTTGAAATTAATAATTAAAAGTAGATGACCAAAATTTTCTCGTTGAGTTAAGTGCCCAAAGAGCACCCACTTTAAAACTTGAGTGATGACTTCAGTCTTGAAGGTTTGAGGTTTTTCTCCAAAATTTCTAACAATTTTCTTGTAGTTTTCTACTTTTCTCTGTAAATTTATCTAAATTTGAAACCATTTTCCTCAAATTTGTAATTTCCTCTTGTAAAATTGACTTTTTTTTGTACATTTGAGACTTTATTATAAATTTTTGGATTATTTTATGGCTAATTTTTGTCTATTTTTTAAAAATAAAATTACTGTTTTTTTAATAAATTTGAAAGAGACTGTGGTAATTTTTTTTTACTTTTTCCTTATAACAATTTTTGACCATAATTTCGCAGAACCAGAACAGAACAATAATTTAACTCTGATTTCAAAGAAAAAATATTAATAAAATTGTATTGAACTAAATAAATTAACTTAAATGACCAAAGATGCAGTTATTTCTGTTATAATATTTCTATATATTTATAGTTTTTTAGAAATCTCCTCACCAACCAGACAGCAGGAAAAACCTCCCTATTTTGAAATCCAAATGTTGGCATGTTTAGTTTGTCTGAAGGCTGCTGACAGATTAAAGTCATTGGCTTTATGAATTTTGGTCATCTTAACTTGCCAGGTACATAATAATGAACATAAATTAATTCATTAATATTAACTAAGGTAAAAACATCTTTTTATTCTTGTCTGAAATGAGAAAAACAAAAAACTAATAATTAAAAAGAAGACAAAATGAACCTACTCGACCTCCTAACCAGATCTGTTAGCAAAGTGACTCTTCCATAATTGCTCCTGTTACCAGCGGGTTAAAACCATAATAAATGCGTCCACTGCTTACATACCTCTTCTGCTTTTTTCCCGCATTAAAAGTACTTTAATAATCTCATGTTTCTCTTGGGCAGTGACGCTAGCAAGACACTGCCTGGCGACTGGAGCGGTCATGCGGGTGGGGCGCTTCTGAACTCCGCGCGGATCACGGTTACGCATGTTGTTCGTGTGCGCGCTTGTGGACTGTCATTCCTTCATATATTTTTCTTAAATCTATATTTCCTCATAGAGTGGCGGAAAAAATTCAAGTGTGGCAAGCCGCCACCTGGAAATGTTACCAGAGGAAACCCTGAAGAAAAAAAAAACAAAAAAACATATATACACTACTCACAAAAAGTTAGGGATATTTGGCTTTCAGGTGAAATTTCAGGATGCATCTAAAATGCACTATAACCTTTACAGGTGAACTTAATTTGACCTTTTCTAACCTTTTGAATGCACATGTCCAACTGTTCAGTGTTTCAGTACTTTTTGCCTAACTTGTGTTCTCTAACAAGGTGCTTAATCGCAAAATTCAGAACAGGTGTTTGATCCATGAATCAACTGGGGTGGTACACCTGTTAAACTATAACGCAGGTGTCCTAAGGTGAGCTCATGAAGGACAGAAACCTCCTGTGGAGCAGAAGGACAAAAGCTTGCTTGATCTTGATTTTCAGTATGAATACAGATCATGAAAGTGGGGCCTCAGGATCCTATCCTAATATCACTGTAGCGTGAACGTTTCGCATTTTCCATTAATTTCACCCAAAAGCCATATATCCCTAACTTTTTGTGAGCAGCGTGTATATACAGTCATGTGAAAAAATTAGGACACCCTGTGTTTTTTTTTAACATATTGGGACAAATGGATATTTAATATCAATGTAAAAAAAAACAACTGGGAGATTCATGTAATACAACTAAACAATTAAAAATAAATTAAAGACTTTTTTCAGTTTTTCTGTAAAATGTAATTCTAAACAAATAGTAAGGAATAAATTATGACACCCCCATCTTTTTTTTTTTTAGGGCACCCCATATTCATTCCCACTTAAAATGACTAAAATAAATGTTAAAAAATGCAAATAAAAACAAAAACAAGGTTAGACATAGATATGTGAACATTTCTTAATAAAGAACTGAATATTTAAAGGGGTGTCCTAATTTTTTCACATGACTGTACACTACTCTCAAAACGTTCTGGATATTTGGCTTTCGGGTGAAATTTATGGAAAATGTAAAAAGTTCACTCTACAGTGATATTATATCATAGAAGTAGGGCATTTAAGTAGAAGCATACGTAACTGCGGCTCATGTTGTCAATGAAGGCCATTTCCAAGGACGGTTTGTACAGTATACATCCGTGCAGATTTTGTGCCATTTTCAACTTGGATCTCGACTCACTGAGCACCTGCTGAATGTGTTTACTCATCCGCGGTAAACACGTTACTTGTCTGCAGTAAAGCCGGAAACAACGACTGTGCATCACTTCCGGCCGGCGATGGCTGCTCCCCATTGGTTTTGACCGAGCGGTTTTTATGGGATAAAATTATTCAGTATACTGACTCTAGGGGGTTATTTTTACTGAATAAACACATATTTGGTTTGTAATGCCTAAAGCAGGATTAATGTTGTTATGACCAGTACAGGTTTCCTTTAAGATACTAGTAGGGGTATGTTCTTGTTTTTTCGTGGTCAAACAAGTCAGCAGATAGATGGAGCTCCAAAATTACAAGGAATTAAAGTTAGGAGTTAAATCACAATCCATCAAAATGATAGATGGCCTTAAAAATTTTCTGTCACTACTAAAAATTGTCCATCAATGAAGGAGAATACTCAGTTAATGCAACCACTGGTCCCAACATCAAATGACATCTTCACACAAGCTGCACTGCACATGTGTGTGTTTGCCTGCATTCATATGACCAAGCACTACAATACAATACAGGGCAAGTCTGAATGAAAACTAGACTGGCATATTTATTTATTAACTCTAACATTAAGCAGCCAGTTTTAAAGTGACACTCTGCAAAAAAGCATTTTTTTTTTCTTGTTAACATGTCTGTAACACGTTTTTTTATGACTTGCAAAACATATCAAGAGCGAAGTCATTGAAATGTCTCGTGTATATGTTTTTTTTTGGGGGGGGGGGGTGTTACTTTAAAGTTTCAGTTAAGCCCTGCTTCCTGAAAGAAAGTGAATTTGGACGGAACATTTCTCGTGACGTAACTGTAATGGGTCTGTAGTGTTGAGCCAGTCAGGACTCTCTGGCCTAACTGAAGTTGGCCTCCAGGCCCAGCTCGCATTTTGGCCTGGTGGTTTGAAAACTTGACCCAAATTAAAGATGAGTTTTTACCACCAATGTGGTTTCAGTCTTTATCCTGTGCTACCATGCATGTAACTGGGCATGTCCTTCCATTGATAAGTCTTTTTGTCACAGGTTTTATTCTGTTTAATGTAGCATTAGCCACTATTAGCCTTCTGGGATATGGATGGACAGATCCTGGAGTTTGAAGGAGGAGGAAAAGTGAAGATTTATTTTGACATGGAACTGTAAGACAGTGAAAGATTTTTTTATTTTTTTTTTTAACCCCTTGCACTCCGGGCAATTTTCCTAAAAATGCCAAAAAATAACGTGCCCAAAGTAAATCGAAAGCTGTTATTCAACCCTTTGCAGCATCTTCATGGGGTTGGTCTCATTTAAAAGAAAACACTTTGAATTTTTTGGCAAAAAAAACATAATCTCTCTACGTGCTCCGGCCACTGAGTTACAGTCATCTAAACATACTGAACTTGAAGAAAATAAATTTGGACACAGTGTTTTTTTGGATACAAATGCTTGCAAATAACACACAGCTGTCCGATCCGGCTGGAAAATGCAACAGAAATGTAGAACCAAGTGTTATCAAGCTGAGATCCAAATTTGGTAACAATACCACAAAAAATGAATATTTTACACAGCTTTGTTCTCAGGTAGTTCCCAGGCGTTTTGGAACTGTGCCAAATGGCACAGTTTGGAAAAACATCTGTAACTTTTGAATAATTCAATGTAGAATCTTCATTTTAGGCTCTAATGAAAGGTCACACTCAGGGCTGTGTGTGTGGGGGGGGACCCCCCCCCCCGCTACAAAAGACGGAGTTCGGCCCTCGCTACATGATGGATTACACTCCTTGCATGTTTTCACAGCGGCCCCCCCCCCTCGCTACTGTGTGTGTGTGGGGGGGTTGCCCCCCCCCCCTCGCTGCAGAAGACGGCCATCGCTACATGAAGGAATAGATTCATATGCTTCCCCCGTGGACCGGGGGGCGTTCGGACCGTGAACGCCCCCCGCCCCCGGCTCCTCTTCTGCAGCGGGGGGGGGGGGGCATTCACGGTCTGAACACGGCAAATGAACCGTTTATCGCGGCGCATGCACTTCGTACTTCGTGCGCAGTACAGTTGTGCCCTTCAGAGGTAAAGTGGGCTATCCCACAAAACCATTATTTTGAGAAAATGAGCTCTAAAGTTGAAATATTCTCAAAAAATCAGTGTGCCTATATCATTAAAAAGTTACCCCCTATAGGGGTAACTTTTTAATGATTATTAAACTTTTTAACTTTTTAAAAAAAGTTACCCCCTATAGGGGTAACTTTTTAATGATTATTAAACTTTTTAACTTTTTAATGATATAGGCACACTGATTTTTTGAGAATATTTCAACTTTAGAGCTCATTTTCTCAAAATAATGGTTTTGTGGGATAGCCCACTTTACCTCTGAAGGGCACAGTTGTAATTTACCGATTGGTCAAAAGTCATTTTTGGATTACAGTTTTCAGGGATAAATAATAATTTAGCTTATAACACCTTACCTCTTCACAGCAGCAGAGTCGTGGTGAACTTCTCTTCCCCATTGTAAGACAAACGCGACGCTGCTCCGCTCGTGGATCCCGATCAAAACATAATTCCAGTATTGCGGTTTTGGTGAATGATTTACGACCTTTGTCATCGGCCTCCGTCGGTCTATGATGACGGAAGAGAATCCTAAACGTCTATTCTGCTGGAATGAGTGCAGGTCCCACTTGTGGGTGGTCTCCATGCTGCTGGGTGAGCCTGGGTCTGTAGCAGATTCGTCCAGCGTCCTTTGTTTTCATCTGCTGCAGCAGTAAATCTCTCTTCACCCAGCCTGAATTTCTGTGCTTCATTTGGCTCCTGCATTCACAGTAGGCGGGTCCTCCTTCCTAGGTTTTCATTCATTGGCTCTTCAAGGTTTCAGAAACCCAATTCAAGGCTCTTATTAGTCGAATGAGAGGTCAATCAGATGAACTAATCTGTTCGCGGCTGTCTCTGCAGTTTTTTTTTTAGTGGCGCTTGGACGCCACTACATCACCATCACCACCTACATCACCACAATCTGGACTATGCGTCCGAGTGCGCACGAGGGCGCACTCCTGCGCCCTCGTGCGTCCTAGGAAACAGAGACTTGCCCGCCCGCGGAACAACGGAGCGCAAGTTAAGAAAAAAAAAAATAGGGATGAGCAGATACAACTTCTTCAAGACTGATACCAATACTGTGACTTTGAGTATCGGCCAATACCAATCCAAACCTAATACCGTCTCTCTTATTTAAAACAACAGTACAGCACATACTTTGGTAATGACTGGTTGCATTTTGCACACATTTAAAAACACAAATGTAAAAGTCAAAGAATATATGACAAATTTGACTCAGTTCAGCAACGCTGCTGCTTTTTTTTAATTTTAAACTTTGCAACATTGGTAGCATTTCACTGATCAGCACTATGTAAACATGCATTCTGAAGTTTTAAGTGGAAGTTTATTGCAAAACTTTAAAGCTGAGTATTTGAATTTCATCTGAATGTTTATTTAAAGTGTCACTGTGCATGAGGTAAAAAATGCTGTAAATCTGAAATAAGGAACTAACCCTTTAAGTTGTATTTTTTCATCTATTATTATTATTATTATTATTATTATCATCTAAGTATTCTCCTGGGGCCTCATGTACAAAGACTTGTGTGGATTTCCTGCTGAAAGATGATGTACATTTAAATCAAGAAAACACCATAAGCAAAAAAAATCCAGATGTATGAAACTGTCCGTACACAGGAATCCAAGCATGTTTCCTTTGTACATACTGATCTGCTTGAAATTGAATGCAGGTGAGGAACTACCGGATTCCTCCCTTGACACGCCTCCATTTGAATATGCAATTAGATGCAAATTGATAAGCATATAGATGTATACAAGTCCTGCATATTTGATTCTCCTGTATCCACGATCAAAAATAATGGATTTAATGGAATTTCATGGACTGTGGGTTGGAGGTGCTCCTGAATGAGGTAGAGGCGCGTAAAAATGTTTTGTTTGGCATGCTGTCCTCCACCATTCGCGCCGGATACAGGAAATTCAGTAGCCTGCACACAGCCCTATAAGAATAGTTTGTTTCCTTTATTCAGACAGGGATGAAAAGGAGATGTTTAACTTTGACATGTTTCATCTAACATCTGCAGTCATCCTCAGAAGCATCAGCTGATCACTGTGATTTGTAGCATGTATAGCTCAGTGGTTAAAGATAAGATAAGATAAGATAAGCCTTTATTAGTCCCACAAAGGGGAAATTCCAGGATTGCAACAGCACAGGGATAGCAACACTCAGAGCAACAATCAGAAGGCAAGAAAAAAACAAAACAAAAAAAAAAAAAAAACAAACAAGCAAGCAAGAGCAGCTAATATACATATGTACATATTACTATAAAATATATATATACACACACACACACACACACAGACACACAGTGCAGAGCATTGTAGCTGGATGGAATAAATATATGAATATATGAACACACAGTGCAGAGCATTGTAGCTAGATGGAATAAATATGTAAATATATAAACACCCACAGTATGGAGCATTGCAGCTAGGTGGAATAAATATGCAAGTATATAAACACACACAGTGCGGAGCAATGTAGCTAGATGGAATAATATGTAGATATATAAAAACACAGTGCGGAGCATTGTAGCTAGATGGAATAAATATATAGATATATAAATATAAACACACCCAGTGCTGAGCATTGTAGCTAGATGGAATAAATATATAGATATATAAATATAAACACACCCAGTGCAGAGCATTGTTGCTAGGTGGGATGAAACAGCATAACCGTCTATTTAGTTATCCTACATGGTATGATTATGTGCCCATACATATTCTCACCCTCCATAGCGACCGGTATGTTCCTAGTTGTATGCCGGAGAGGACCATTGTGTAAGTCTATTGCATCTTTTGCATTCAAAAAACTATTAGTTTGTTACGTCTTTTTGCTATCTCTGCGAGCAGCCCTGCTTAGGTTGTACAGTCTGACAGCCGTTGGTAGGAAGGACCTACGAAACCTCTCGGTTGTGCACCTGGGATGATGTAGTCTGCTGCTAAATGAGCTCCTTAAAGTGCCAGATTTCAAAGCAGAAGGTTCCAGGTATGAGACCAGCTGTGACCTCATTTAGGGACCACAATGGAAATAAGTGTGCACACTTTTTTGTGTCATCCCATTGTTTTTCAATGTATGTTGTATCTTTTATGTAATGTTATTTTAAATGTTGAATCAATCAATCAATTTGTGACCATCTGGGTGGATCAGTTGGTTGAATTAAAGGAAAACAGTCACGAAAAAGATGACAATATGAACCTATTTAGTGGGTAGCCACGGTCACCTGTCAGGTGAAAGCAGATCACATTAGACTCGACAAGTACATATTTTATGTCCAAAATGCAAATCTCATCCTTTATAGTTATATACAGTGGTGTGGAAAAAGTGTTTGCCCCCTTCCTGATTTCTCATTTTTTTTGTATGTTTGTCACACTTTAATGTTCCAGATCATCAAACAAATTTAAATATTAGACAAAGATAACACAAGTAAACACAAAATGCAGTTTTTAAATGAAGGTGTTAATTACTAAGGGGAAAAAAAATCCAAACCTACATGGCCCTGCGTGAAAAAGTGATTGCCCCCTAAACCTAATAACTGGTTGGGCCACCCTTAGCAGCAACAACTGCAATCAAGCGTTTGCGATAACTGGCAATGAGTCTTTTACAGTGCTGTGGAGGAATTTTGGCCCACTCATCTTTGCAGAATTGTTGTAATTCATCACTTTTTCACACAGGGCCATGTAGGTTTGGAGTTTTTTTTACCCTTAATAATAAACACCTTCATTTAAAAACTGCATTTTAATTAAATTAAAATGAATTAAATCACCCTTTATTGTCATTCAACTGTACAACCAATCATGTACAGTAGAACGAGATTGTGTTTTACACATCTACTGTGTTAATCACACACACCCCAAGTGCAGAATCAGAGGGCCGCTGCCATGCAAGGCGCTGCCACAAATTTCCCTCCTCCATTCCATTATTGCTGAGCACCAAGCTGGATGGCAGGAAGTTCCACTTTTATATGGTCTTCGGCATGACCCGGCCGGGATTTGAACCCCTGCCTCCCAGGTGTGGGGCGGATGCTCTACCAACTGAGCCACCACTCCGGTATTTTGTATTGTGTTATTTTTGTCTAATATTTAAATTTGTTTGATGATATGAAATCTTTAATAAGTGTGACAGACATACAGAAAAATGAGAAATCAGGAAGGGGGCAAACACTTTTTCACGCCACTGTACAACTTACATGGATTACACACACTACTGTTGTAAATGAATGAAGTGTGCCGGGGAAAGGGTGAGACTGTTGCATTTCATACTTTACGCATGTGTTTATTGACATAACTACTGTACACACAGAGACAATTGGGGGCTTGGTAGAATGCTGTGCACTGTAGTTTAATCAACAAAAAAGGATGTCACTTTCTTGACCCACTGACTTGTAATGAAGCTTGGTGATTTTTGGGGGCGCACAGGTGTGTTGCACATGAGGTGGGTTATTATTAGGACAGTTACATGAATTTACTCACCAAGAAGCCACCCATTCGCACAGTGCCAGCTTGTAGTTTGTTCCCAACTATGCTGTTCATCAAAATCATTAGGAAAACTGGCTCTCGCTGCAAATTGCTCTTTGATTTTGGCTTGTTGAACTGCATTGCATGGGAATATGATGGACCTGGCTGACAACCGGATAATGCCATCCCACACAGCTGGTATAGCTCGGCTCAGGGTTGACTGGGAAATTCCCGATTGGTCTGTCAGCTCCCTCTGGCATGCCCCTGTTTCCAGAAACCACAGAGTTGTGAGCACCTGCACTGGGACGGGCAGTGCATGGCTTCTCGCCATGTCGTGCTCCAAGAGCAGCTGTAGCTCTGAGCACAGTTCCACAAGGACTGCCCGTGGAAACCTAAACCAGCTAACAAGCCAGTCATCATCCTGAGCCAGAAAATCTTCCGTCTCTAAATACCCTTTCTCTTCTCACTGGGGCAGCACGGTGGTGCAGTGGTTAGCACTGTTGCCTTACAGCTAGAAGGTTCCTGGTTCAAATCCTCAGGTTGGCAGGGGTTGGAACCTTTCTGTGTGGAGTTTGCATGTTCTCCCTGTGCTGCGTGGGTTTACTCCGGGGGCTCCGGTTTCCTCCCACAATCCAAAGACATGCATGTTAGGTTAATTGGCTGTTTTAAATTGTCCCTAGATATCTGTTTCCTATAGGCCCTTAGAATAGATGGTTAGTATTAGTGAAAGCGCTTTGAGTGGTCTTTGTGACTAGAAAAGCGCTATATAAGTGCAGGTTAGTTAGTTAGTTCTCACGGCGTGAGTTGCGATGTCCTCTAATAATGCTAACGCCATTGTTGTTAGAGGCATCTTCTGCACTTCTTTGCGCTTACTTTTGTATCCATTCATCTAATTGCGCACACTTGGATGTTTGTTCATCATGTGTCTGTGGTGTGTACAATAATTTTCACGTCACTATCAGTCTCCCAACATCACCTCTAAGTGTCGCCAATGGACCAATAACAGTAGAAACGTACGTTCGCCAGCCATGAAGTTGTCGTGAGGCTGCACATATTTCCACGGTCATTTTGTACTTGTTACATCTGAAATTTTCCATGGAAAAGGACATACGCCATGTTTTTGTGCATAAGTACCCTTTGTACATGAGGCCCCTGGTCCTCAGTTTATTTAGTAGTTTATTCTCTGTCCATAGCTTTTAGGTTTGCTCTTATTTTGAAGTCATTCATGTTCCATTTCATGTAGCCTCGTTAGCCCTGCTTCCAATTTACCGGTTATAATTTGTTATTTATGTTTCTGTCACCTACCTCTTATCAGCTGTAACTGTTCATCTAAAGGTAAGCCCATGTTGTCTTCATTCCTGCTCCTCTGGTTTTTACTTTGTTTCGTTCTTTTAGTTTCACTTTTGGCATATTCCAGCCGTAAAACAGCGGTGGCTGCTGCACGACACACTTGCTTCTGCTCGGTTCTTGACAGAATTCAGCAAACTCCTTTACCGTGATACTTTTGCAAGTGTTTTATCAAGTTGGTGGCGTAAAACTGTAAATGCTGGTACCAAACAGCAACATCCTGAGATGAGTCCCACAGACAGGCTCCAGTGATTTGACACATTGCTTTTGTTTACAGAAACCGCATGCAACAGCTGAGAACATGATTGCACCTTCATTTTTAATATTATTAATGTATCAGATCGGTAAATTACTTTTATTCCTTACCGATACCGATCCAGCCATTTTGGCTGGCTTGAACCTGATACCTAGAAAAAAGTGCATAAGATACCATTTTAAACAGTGTAGATTTTTTTTATAGGGTATTTATATCCACCGGAGTGTGTCTTTAAGACATTGTGGAGATCTACGGAATGCAGATTTTGATGGGTCACAGATTTCAGTGGAATGCCAGAACACCCCATTTTATTCAGAACATCTCGCACTTTAATATGCTCCTGATTAAGTCTTTTTTAGCTTTGATGTGGCATTGTGCATGAGACCTTTGAATCCCCTTTTTCACTGAGCCATTTGCTAAATAGAGCATTTCTGTATGTTTGTGTGTTGTGGATAGTGGAGCATACAGATACTCATCCGTCCAGTCTGCACCTCCTCACAACACTGTTTGTCCATGATCCATCCTGCAGCAGATTTTGGGTGTACAAATAAAATAAATTAAAATCTACGTATAGGCCTGTAATGATAACAGCTAAAACAATTAATTGTACAATAAGAAGAAATGACGCCAATAAGTTTTCTGGCCATGATAAGTCACTGTTTACATGTGTGTTTCTTTAATTTACTAAGTTGTTTGTGGCAGTGCCTTGCATGGCAGCGCCTTGCATGGCAGTAACCCCTCTGATTCTGAATGTGATTAACATTGTAGATAGGAGAAACGTAATTTCGTTCCACTGTACATGACTGGCTGTATGGACTGAACAACAACAGATATGGCTTCTTCTTACCGGAGTGGTGGCCTAGTTGATAGAGCATCCACCCCACAACCGAGAGACTGAGGGTTCAAGTCCCAGCTGGGTCAACACTGACGCAACTTTTGCGTCAGTGTTGCCCATTTGTCTGTAAATATTTAAATAAAAATGACTTATTTTGTTATTTGGGCATTTTTGTGTCTTGTTGTCGTTTAGTCAAAGCCTGCATATGTGTCCGCATGTAATATGCAGTTGATCTGGTCATTCCGCTCCACAATGAAGCAGCAGTCGGGACTGTCATTTACCACTGACCGGGCAGGCTGAGCGTGCCTCCCCGCGAACGATCGTGGAGCGCCCTGTCGGACATTGGTGTTGCCCGATTAACGGGAGTCTCGGCTGCTGCTTTACCCATGTGCCAGTGATGTCCTTTGCGGCACCACGGGTCCCCGCCACTGCACCCCCCGCACCTTGTGTTCTCCATGCCGAATTATCCATTAGACCTATGCAATCACAGCTACTTTATGGTATATATTTTGACTGAGCGACTCCATACTCGGGGATAGCACTTATAAAATCTTTGTTTGCAAAGCACTGTGGTGACTGACAGGTCGTGATGCTGTGTGTTATCCAATTAGCGTGGTCGTGATGCCGCGTATTGTCCAATCAGCATGGCTGTGATGTAGGCGATGCTGTGTGTTATCCAGTCAGCTTGCTCGTGATTGTTCAATCAGCATGGCTGTGATGTAGGCGATGCTGTGTGTTATCCAGTCAGCTTGCTCGTGATTGTTCAATCAGCATGGCTGTGATGCGGCATATTATCGAATGAGCACAGAGTCGATCCAAAACGCTGTCCACACTTCTTGAAGCCAGGGGATGAAGACACAGAGCTGTGGCTAAACTTTTATTGATAAAAATTACATATTTTGACAGAGCGACTCCATATTTGGGGATGCACACCCTTGTAACCTCAGGAAAGCATGTTTAAAATCTTAAGCCAGTCTGACGAACGGTTTGAGAGATATGTGAAGAACACACACACACACACACACACACACACACACACAGAGAGAGAGAGACATTTCTTGCATTTATAGATAGATGCCATCCCAGTTACAAGTTGCTAAAATCACCAGTGTTGTGAATTACATAAGGGATTTCTTATTCCCTAAATGACAGAGGAGCATCAGCCTTGTGCACACAGTGTTAAAGTGTTCAGTGTACACTTTTATAAGCTGATATTATTAACAGCAGCTGAAACATTTGTTAACCAGTAACATCACTAACCTTATGTAAATGACACCATTGTTTTTTGTTTTTTTTTCCACAATATCTTTGTTAAAAAAAAAAAAAAGGTTCAATAAACATAATACAAACAATCAAACACTAACACTAAAGTACTACAAAAAAAAACCAAACAAAAAAATGCCCTAAAAACACCAACAACCACCAACAAAATCAAGTCTTCAACAATGCTCCTCTGTTTAGTCTAGACAATCCAATACATAAGTATACATATTATGTTCACCAGTTTGGAATTTACAAGGTCCACACACATCATTCACCTTCTTCTTCAAGAGTTATGTTTAAATTTTTTACATAATCAATAAAAGGTCTCCATATATTCTCAAACACAATTTCCTTTGATTTCAGTATATATGTTATTCTTTCTAATGGAAGGTTTGTTAACATCTGTCTTAACCACTGAGTCACATCTGGTCTATGAGTCTTTTTCCATAATAGTGCAATACATTTTTTGGCATTAAGCAAACTGAGGTCTATGAATGTTCTTTCACTTTTATTGAAATTATGCTTTTCTGGGTACAGACCCAACAAAAACAGTTTAGGATTCAATATGATTTGTTTTGAGATTATTTTTTCAATTGTTACCCTCACCTCCTCCCAAAACATTCTTATTAATCTACATTCCCATAAACAATGAAATAGGGTTCCTTTACTTTCCATGCATTTTGTGCATGTATCTGGTATATTTTTGTTATATCTATTTAACTCCTCCGGTGTAACATACATCCGCATTAACCATTTGAAATGTATCAATTTAAGGCGTGCATTTATTGATTTGGTTTGAGCTTCTGTACAAGCCAATTCCCATTGTTCCTCTGAAATTTCAATTTGCAGATCTTCTTTCCAGTAGTTTAATCTTTTCAGTGAATTTTCACTTGAAGATAGTGTCAATGAGTTATAAAACTCTGAAATAATACCCTTTCTTTTACTATCTTTCATCATCATTTTTTCCAAGGATGAATAAATAGGTCGAGTGAGAGCTTTATTTTGATTTGATCGAATAAAGTTTCTAAGTTGAAGATATTTAAAAAAATGTGTTCTATTGAGATTAAATTTGATCCTCAGCTCTTCAAAAGACATTATGTTGTCTGCACATGGCAAATATAAATCCTGAATCTTTTGTATCCCTTTTAAATTCCATACTTTAAATACAGCGTCCGCTCTCCCTGGTTTAAAATATTGATTACCCCATATTGGACTAAATTGTGACAATAACTGTGGTTCTTTTAAATAGTTTTTAGCTTCACACCATATTTTGATCATATGCTTTACAAATGGATTTTTAACTTGTTTTTGTAATTTTTTTGCCGAATCTGAGTATATGAATATGGGAAGAGGTAAAGGTAAATTGTATGATTCCATTTCAGTCCAGTGAGGGAGATCATTTGATGAAAAATAATATGTCATAGACCTCAGTTGTGCCGACCAATAATACAACATAAAATTTGGACATTTCAGACCTCCACGATCAAATGGTAAATATAATAAAGACAAACGTAATCTAGCCCTCCTGTTGTTCCATATAAATTCCACTAACTTTTTTTTTATTCTTGAGAATAGATCTAAAGGTGGTGATAACGGAATGTATTGAAATAAATAAAGTATTTTAGGTAAAATATTACTTTTAAGTATATTGATTCTCCCGATCATCGACATTGGTAGTGACATCCATCTCTGAGTTAACTCATTGATATCTGACATTAAGGCTTCATAGTTGACACTGGCGACTGATTCTAGCTTAGGCATAATTTGGATTCCTAAATATTTAAACTGATTTACAACATTGAATTGATTTACCTCAGGGGCTGGGTAATTTCTCTGGATCTCATTTAGCATTAATATTGAAGATTTAGTTTTATTTATTTTATATCCTGATATTTCCCCAAAATTCTTTATTAAATTCAACAAGGTTGGAATTGATTTTTTTAGATTCGACATAAACAAAATTATATCATCGGCGTACAGAGAGATTTTATGTTCTGTTGGTCCAACTTTAATTCCATATATTTGTGAATGTAAACGTATCGCTATCGCTAAAGGTTCAATTGCCATAGTAAACAGTAAAGGTGAAAGTGGACAGCCTTGTCGACATCCTCTATTGATTTTTATTGGTTTTGAAATATTGTTATTTGTTAGGATTTCTGCTGTAGCATTATTGTATATTATTTGAACCCATTTTATGAAATTATTTCCAAGTCCAAACCTTTGTAGGACTTCAAAAAGAAAGGGCCATTCAACTCTATCAAAGGCCTTTTCGGCGTCCAATGATAGGAGAGCTGTATCCGGTGCTTCTTTATTAAAATAAATAATATTAAATAGTCTTCTTACATTATGGAAGCCTTGTCTACCCTTTATAAAGCCATTCTGATCTCGATTAATAATATTTGGTAAAATTTCTTGTATTCGTCTTGCTAAAATTTTACAGATTATCTTAAGGTCGGCGTTTAATAGGCTTATTGGTCTCATATTTTCACATTTATTAGAGGGCTTACCTGGTTTTGGCAGCAGTATAATTAAGGCATTATTTATGTATGATGGTAAATTATTATTTTGAAATGCTTCTAAAACCATTTCCAAAAAAGGTTTTATTAATTTATTCTTGAATTTTTTATAAAGGTCAACTGGAAGACCATCTGGTCCTGCACTTTTTCCTGATTTCATATTATCAATGGCTAGCCCAACTTCTTCTTGACTAATTTTAGACTCCAATATCTCCCTGTTTTCATTTGGAATACACGGTATAGATAGTTCGTTCAAAAACCCATTTAGTTTTGTTAAATCAGGTTCATTTTTGGTATCATATAATTTTTCATAGTAATCTCTAAAGGCTCTATTAATTTCTAAAGGATCTATAACTACCTGTCTGTTACTTATAATACTGGTAATTGGTGTTTTAATTTCCAATTGTTTAATCTGCCATGCTAATAATTTTCCTGATTTTTCACCTTGTTCATAAAAAGATTGTTTCAATCTTAGAAGACTCGAGGCAGCTCTATTCGCTGATTTTTTGTCGTATTCAGCTCTCAAAATCAGTAATTCATTCTCCAACCTTGGGTCACTTCCTGCATACACTTTTTCCTGAAGACTTTTTATTTTATGTTCCAATTTAGCTCTCTCCTCTCGAGTCTTCTTAGATTTTGATCCTGTATAACTAATAATATGCCCCCTAATAAAAGCTTTGAAAGCCTCCCACTTTACACATGCTGATGTTTGTGTAGTATTGATGTCAAAGAACTCGTCTATCTGTTTTTCTATATACTTGACAAATTCCTCATCCTGAAGCCATTTATGCTGAAATTGCCATCTACCTGATTCCTTTGTCAATTTTTTATCTACATATATTAGACAACAGGGTGCATGATCAGAAATCACGATGTTATCATAAAAGCAGTTTTGAATCTTGGACCTTAATTCTGTGGAAATCAAAAAATAATCAATACGTGAGAATGTCTTGTAGGTACTGGAATAACAAGAATAGGCTTTAACTTGTGGTTTCATTTCTCTCCATATATCTAACAATCTCAATTCTTTCATAAAATGATTAATAGTCATCCTACATCCAATGTGCGTACAATCCAGTCCTGTTGATCTATCCACACCTGGATTCAATGCACAATTAAAATCCCCTGCTATTATATGTTGCCCTGTAAGTGATGATAAGATGAGAAATAAATTAGCAAAGAACTTCTGATCATCTATATTGGGACCATATAAGTTCACAAGATTTATATTTTCTAATAGCAAAGAACCTTGAATGATTACATATCTTCCAAATTTGTCTCCAATTACATTTTTCACTTGAAAAGGAACTGATTTATGTATGAGAGTCATAACTCCCCTGGCTCGGGATGAAAATGAAGAGGTGAATACACTTCCCTGCCATCTACTCCTAATTCTTTTAACATCCTCCTCTATCAGATGAGTTTCTTGTAAAAACACAATTCTTGAACCCATGTCCTTTATTTTATTCATAACTTGTTTAAGTTTTTTTAAATTTTGTAGACCTCTGCAATTCCATGAAGTTAAATTAAGATTAACACTTTGGTCCATGATCAATAGAGAGTTTGGGATTACCTTGCAGTGTAAACATGCTCATACAGAGAAGCAAAAACATGAGTGGTTGAACATTCATCCTACAAACTACACACAAACAAATTTCCCCTTCCCACACTTGTGGCAAACCCCCCAAAATCAAAAGAAAAATTCTGTCTCCCGATATAGCCATCGACCGTTCCACACCCACGGGGAACAGCCTAAGCCACTCCTTCTTCATCCTCCCAATCACCCTAACTCTACTGCTTTTAATGACGTAACATTAACTCTCCTCTGTAGTTTTCCAACTTAACTCCAAAATTTTTAACAACTTTGTACATCATAGTTTTTTTTTTTGTTTGTTTTTTTTTTGTTTTGTTTTTTTAATATATAATACAATCTATATTTTGTAAACTTACTATTTACTTCAAGTCAGTCAGATGCCTGTGCAAATGCTTAATTATTCTACCTTATATTTTGTTCATGCTTAGCTCCCACCAGTCTCTTCTTCTTCTTTGATCTTCTTGATGAACTCCTGCGCCTCCTCTGGGGTCTTGAAGATGTGGGTTCTGCCCTCATACGTGGTCAGCAGTCTCGCAGGATAGATTACACCATGACGAATCCCAAGGTTGCGCAGCTCCTTACGTATGGGATCAAACTGCTTCCTCAATTGCTGGATTCCTGTGGCCAAATCTGGGTAGAACCGCACCTGCTGGTCCTGGTGTTTAATCTCTCCTTTAGCACGTGCAGCGTTGAAGATCTTCATCCTGTCTCTGTTGCTAAGAAACTTCATAATTAAGGTCCTCGGCGGTCCCTTATCTCTCCGTGGGCCAATACGATGTGCTTTTTCCAGAACCACTGCTGATTGCAACTCCTCGCTGCCCAGCACCTCCGGAATCCACTTTTCCAGAAAGGAACATACGTCCCGACCTTCTGATTCCTCTGGAAGACCCACCAGCCTCAAATTATTCTGTCTTGACCGAGATTCCAAATCCAAAATATTATCTTCCAGAGATTTATTTTTTTTTTTCCAAAGTGCGCACCTTTAATTGAAGACGGGTGACGTCATCTTCAGCACTAGCGAGACGGAGCTCCATCTGCGCCGTTCGTTCTACACAGTCACCCAATTCCTTTCTTATTCCTTCCAACGCTGTCATAATCCCATCAAATCTAGAGGAAAAGTCCGCTCTCATTGAACTCATGGCAGCCATCAGCGCATCTGCGCCATTCCCCGCAGACATCGCACCGCCGCCAGCCTCCTCCGCCATATATGGAGTTTTGTTTGCTGCGTCACAGACCTGAAAGTCCGTTAATTTGGACTGTTTCGGCGGCTCGCTTTTTCCTTTTCCTGGTTTTCCAGCCTTAGGCTTCGCCGACATATCCTCGCCCAAATGCTGGGATACGTTCTGTCCCAAATGAGAGAGTTATTTGCCGATTTTTTTTCTCCAGGAGCAGAGCAGAGCGAGACATGTCCGTCCTACGTGGCAGCCATAACCGGAAGTCCAAATGACACCATTGTTACTTAGCTGGGCTCAGAGCAAAGTCTCTGTTTGCCTGTTCGCCAGGACACGTTCATGCAGTAGGAAAGATTGTTGTCCTGTTTGAGGAAGTGGTTTTACTGCAGAACATTTTCCCAGAATGCTCCAGGTGACGTTGTGCTCTTTCAGTATTTAGAATAAGTACTCGCTCTCTGTTTAACCATATCTGAAAGGAAATTCTGGTGGCTTTTTCTGAACAGTACACCCTCTCAATTTCATTCTCTGTGACTTAAATCTTTAAATCATGAATTTCCTGTGTTTCTGGAAGTTCATCTTCCTTCCTCTCATAACTACACCATTCATGAGCAGTTTGTTGCATTTTTGTCCGTTTTAAGCAGTGCAACTAACATTTCTTCAGGTGATGAAATTACTTCACTGCTGGTTACAGGATGAGCAGTAGAATTTCAAGTAAAGATTTACTCAAAAGCTGCCTCAGACCTCCCATTTCTAGGGCAAACAGGAAAGCAATACTACATTAGATAGATAGATAGATAAATAGATGTACTTTTTTGATCCCAAACTGGGAAATTACAGAATTTACATTAATACATTAATGAGTATCTGGAAAATTTCACAATAATTTGCAACACTGCTCTCAATATTAAGTTTTATTTCATGGTTTTGAGTTTGTGGATTACATTACTCTTATTTATTGCTGGGAATCAAAAGTTTTTAAACATTAATTAATCACACCCATTTTCTATAATTGTGATTTACTGCTTTTTTTGTTGGTAATTTAACTGTGATTAATTGCTAAAATTACAATAAAAAAAGAAGTATTTTTAGGCAACTTTTTATTGCATTTTAATTGCAAAAGCTTAGTATTTTTTTGTCCTGTCCAGTAGCTTGGCAAGCAGAACAAATATCCATTTGCCTTATTGTGCCCAACACATTTACAGTGGGGGAAAAAAAGTATTTAGTCACCCACCAATTGTGCAAGTTCTCCCACTTAAAAGATGAGAGAGGTCTCCAATTTTCGTCATAGGTATACCTCAACTATGAAAGACAAAATGAGGAGAAAAAAAAAATCCAGAAAATCACATTGAAGGATTTTTAATGAATTAATTGGTAAATTCCCCGGTAAAATAAGTATTTGGTCAATAACAAAAGTTCATCTCAATACTTTGTTATATACCCTTTGTTGGCAATGACAGAGGTCAAACGTTTTCTGTAAGTCTTCACAAGGTTTTCACACACTGTTGCTGGTATTTTGGCCCATTCCTCCATGCAGATCTCCTCTAGAGCAATGATGTTTTGGGGCTGTCGCTGGGCAACACAGACTTTCAACTCCCTCCAAAGATTTTCTATGGGGTTGAGATCTGGAGACTGGCTAGGCCACTCCAGGACCTTGAAATGCTTCTTACGAAGCCACTCCTTCATTGCCCGGGCGGTGTGTTTGGGATCATTGTCATGCTGAAAGACCCAGCCACGTTTCATCTTCAATGCCCTTGCTGATGGAAGGAGGTTTTCACTCAAAATCTCACGATACATGGCCCCTTTCATTCTTTCCTTTACACCAGGGGTGTCAAACTCATTCCATGGAGGGCCAAGACCCTGCAGGTTTTACTTCCACCCAGTCTCTTCAGCAGGTGTTTTCACTGATCAGCAGTCAGTAGGACGAAATTCAGAGAAATCACCTGTTGAAGACACTGGGTGGAGGTAAAACCTGCAGGGTCTTGGCCCTCCATGGAATGAGTTTGACACCTGTGCTTTACACGGATCAGTCGTCCTGGTCTATTTGCAGAAAAACAGCCCCAAGGTATGATGTTTTCACCGCCATGCTTCACAGTAGGTATGGCGTTCTTTCTCCTCCATACACGATAAGTCGAGTTTTTACCAAAAAGTTCTATTTTGGTTTCATCTGACCATATGACATTCTCCCAATCCTCTTATGGATCATCCAAATGCTCTCTAGCAAACTTCAGACGGGCCTGGACATGTACTGGCTTAAGCAGGGGGACACGTCTGGCACTGCAGGATTTGAGTCCCTGGCGGTAACGTAGTGTGTTACTGATGTAGCCTTTGTTACTTTGGTCCCAGCTCTCTGCAGGTCATTCACTAGGTCCCCCCATGTGGTTCTGGGATTTTTGCTCACTGCTCTCGTGATCATTTTGACCTCACAGGGTGAGATCTTGCATGGCGCCCCAGATCGAGGGAGATTATCAGTGGTCTTGTATGTCTTCCATTTTCTAATAATTGCTCTCACAGTTGATTGCTTCACACCAAGCTGCTTACCTATTGCAGATTCAGTCTTCCCAGCCTGGTGCAGGTCTACAATTTTGTTTCTGGTGTCCTTTGACAGCTCTTTGGTCTTGGCCATAGTGGAGTTTGGAGTCTGACTGTTTGAGGTTGTGGACAGGTGTCTTTTATACTGATAATGAGTTCAAACAGGTGCCATTAATACAGGTAACGAGTGGAGGACAGAGGAGCCTCTTAAAGAAGAAGTTACAGGTCTGTGAGAGCCAGAAATCTTGCTTGTTTGTAGGTGATCAAATACTTATTTTACAGAGGAATTTACCAATTAATTCATTAAAAATCCTTCAATGTGATTTTCTGGATTTTTTTTTCTCATTTTGTCTCTCATAGTTGAGGTATACCTATGACGAAAATTGGAGACCTCTCTCATCTTTTAAGTGGGAGAACTTGCACAATTGGTGACTGACTAAATGCTTTTTTCCCCACTGTACTTTGCCAAAAGGAGTTCTACTCATACCTGATATATGCTGTTTGTAAATAGTATTTATAGACTCCTTGTGGTATAATGACATTAATACTTTATTTAAATTTTCTTACTTATGCTGGACCTGATTTTTTTTTTTTGGGGGGGTGGTGGTGGAGATTTTTTATTTTTCACCACACCTTTATTGTCATAAGTTCAACAGAAAATCACTCCAACTAAAATGAGCAATGAAACTTACATAATTAACTGACAAGCAATTAAATCAAAACAACTATAACAGAAATTTGCTTCTCACATCAGTACCACACCATAGGTTACGGTACTCCTCTTTGACAGAACACAGGATGTGCTTAAAGCACCACATAGCCTCAAAAGTTCCCACATTTTGCATCAAGTGATAGTAGTTATAATCAACCATTAATTGAGTCCTGATCATGTTTACCAACATGTCTTTTTACATTACAATCCAGCATTTGTTCCACTTTTGTTTTTCTACTAACATATACAGTATAAATGGCCATCTTAGCCTGAGCCAGGATGAAATTTAACATTCACTTTTTTCTTGCTTCTCTGTCTATATGGAAAACCCAAGATAAAAATCTGCACGGAAAAGACTTCTCCAAACAGCTGAAACAACTTCCCCAAAAAACAAACAACAATTGCAGTCTGTTACAGTCCAGAAAACAATGGAACACAGTCTCTTTCTGAGGACAGAATGGACAACTCTCAACATTTGGGTTTAAAATGGAGATAAAAGCATTTACAGCCACAGCCCATGTAAAATTTGCCATTGCAGGTGTCCAACCTTCTTAGTTAATGGTGGTTTATAGAGTGCTGTCCAATTGCAAGCCTCACCTCTGAACCCAAACCCAATGTTTCCTCCACGATGTATCAACTCGACATTTTAATTTATTCACATTTAGAATTTGCACCAAGAGTCCATACATGTTTTTACCAGATGAGTCACAAACGTTAATGGGTTCAGAGTTTAAAAACACACCAGTGCCATCTTTAAAATCAGGAGATAAAACACTAAAAGGAAAAGGCTCATTGGCAGTTTGCATAGAATCTTTGCAGCGTAAAACAATGGCAGAGTGTTCTTCTATGGAGAGGCAGTCTCTCCAATCTTTCAGTAAGTTCATTATAACCCTGACTGAAGAAATGCCAAGAGCTGAGCACAGGGCAACAACATTGGCCATGTTAGGACCACACAGGTTCGCAAAGTGTCCCAGTGTTGTAACCTTTGCATAAAGGAACTTTTTAAAACAGTTAGTTAATTCCCTTCCACAGCATGTGGGACACCACTTGGTGTGTAGGGGTGGCGCCTCTTTCCGTTTCTCTGACCATAGGCTACACAGCTACTCTAACTACTGAAAGCTACAGTGTGTGTGTGTGTGTGTGTGTGGGGGGGGGGGGGTCAGTCCTTTGGTTGCTCTGTGCGTAACTTTCCTTTCCCCGTTCTATTATGCTGAGCACCAAGCTAGAAGGTGGAAAGTCCCATTTTTATATGGTCTTTGGTATGACCCGGCTGGGATTTGAACCCTGGCCTCCCGGTTGTGGGGCGGATGCTCTACCAACTAGACCACTACTCCAGTAAAACAGAAGGTCCTAAAACATTGCCTACATCAAAACGGGTCCCAAACACAAGTGGGTCCTTTAAAAGCCAAAAAGGCGCCAAGGAAGCCTGGGGAGAGTTCTTTTTAAAAAGTCCCCAGATTTTAAAAACACTTTAATAAAACTGAGGAAGTTCTGGAAGTTTTTGGTTCTTTAAATCCATTAAAAACAATGACTCCTAGTCCCTGCCCCCCACAGCGAGCCAGGACAGCTCTGGCAATAGGCCTCTACACAAGATCGAGAGGGCCACTCAGCAGTTGCTCAATGAACTGTAGAGAGAAGACGCCCCCCCCTGCTGGCTGTGGATAAGTCCTTGACCACCTTCTTCCCTAGGTAAAAACAGGATACTCTGTGGAACTCAGTGAAGACGGTCCCAGAAAAAGTCCACAATTATAGATTGTATTTTGGCCAGCAGGTTGGTTGGAGGGTCCACACAAGACAGTCAATGCCACAGCATTGAAGCGATGAAGTTGTTAATGATTAAAACACGACCTCTGAAGGACAAGTTTGGCAAAATCAATTTCTTGAATCTTCCTTCATCTTTTCCCAAAACATACTCCCAATTTTTCCCAGTAAAAGCTTAATCTCCTAAAAACACACCCAAGATATTTAAAACCACCTTTTGTCCAAGAGAGGCCACCGGGTAGGACAATTTTTTGTAGTCTACCCCCCACCATTAAAGCTTCACTTTTACCCCAATTCACTCTTGCTATTCACTCTTGCTTAGGAGCACTCACCAAAAGAATTTACAGTTTTTAATAGGTAGTCTACATCCCTTTGATTTCTTATAAAAACAACATCAGCAGCATATGCAGACACTTCAAAAACAGAGTCAGATTTAGAGACTTTAAAACCAGTGAGGCCTTGCCTTAGTTTACAAAGGAGGGGCTTGATGGCAAGAGAGTACAGCATACCTGAGAGGGGGCATCCCTGTTGGACACCCCTCTCAACTTTGAAAGGAGCACTTTAAACCACCATTAATCTTAAGACTATTCTCAATGTCTCTATACAAGGCCTGGATCTTGGCGATGAACTCTGAGCTGAACCCAAAGGCTTCTAGTGTCAAAGTATGGGTGCTCAACTCAGTCAAACGCCTTTTCTTGGTCTACTGAAATGAGACCAAGTTCCTTGGCCAATGAGCTGGAGAGGTCCAAAACATCACAAATTAAAAATATATTGTCTGTAACCAACCTACCAGGTACACAGTAGGTCTGGTCTACATGTATGACTTGCTCCATCACCTTCTTCAATCTGTTAGCCAAAACTTTGAAGAGAATTTTGTAGTCCGTACAGAGGAGGGCTACCGGACACCAGTTTTTTTTTTTTTTTCCACAATATCTTTATTGAACCTTTTTTTTTTTTTTTTTTTTTAACAAACATGATACAAACAATCAAACACTAACACTAAAGTACTACAAAAAAAAAAATGCACTAAAAAACACCAACAACCACCAACAAAATCAAATCTTCAACAATGCTCCTCTGTTTAGTCGAGACAATCCAATACATAAGTATACATATTATGTTCACCAGTTTGGAATTTACAAGGTCCACACACATCATTCACCTTCTTCTTCAAGAGTTATGTTTAAATTTTTTACATAATCAATAAAAGGTCTCCATATATTCTCAAACACAATTTCCTTTGATTTCAGTATGTATGTTATTCTTTCTAATGGAAGGTTTGTTAACATCTGTCTTAACCACTGAGTCACATCTGGTCTATGAGTCTTTTTCCATAATAGTGCAATACATTTTTTGGCATTAAGCAAACTGAGGTCTATGAATGTTCTTTCACTTTTATTAAAATTATGCTTTTCTGGGTACAGACCCAACAAAAACAGTTTAGGATTCAATATGATTTGTTTTGAGATTATTTTTTCAATTGTTACCCTCACCTCTTCCCAAAACATTCTTATTAATCTACATTCCCATACACAATGAAATAGAGTTCCTTTACTTTCCATGCATTTTGTGCATGTATCTGGTATATTTTTATTATATCTATTTAACTCCTCCGGTGTAACATACATCCACATTAACCATTTGAAATGTATCAATTTAAGGCGTACATTTATTGATTTGGTTTGAGCTTCTGTACAAGCCAATTCCCATTGTTCCTCTGAAATTTCAGTTTGCAGATCTTCTTTCCAGTAGTTTAATCTTTTCAGTGAATTTTCACTTGAAAATAGTGTCAATGAGTTATAAAACTCTGAAATAATACCCTTTCTTTTACTATCTTTCATCAACATTTTTTCCAAGGATGAATAGATAGGTCGAGTGAGAGCTTTATTTTGATTTGATCGAATAAAGTTTCTAAGTTGAAGATATTTAAAAAAATGTGTTCTATTGAGATTAAATTTGATCCTCAGCTCTTCAAAAGACATTATGTTTTCTGCACATGGCAAATATAAATCCTGAATCTTTTGTATCCCTTTTAAATTCCATACTTTAAATACAGCGTCCGCTCTCCCTGGTTTAAAATATTGATTACCCCATATTGGACTAAATTGTGACAATAACTGTGGTTCTTTTAAATAGTTTTTAGCTTCACACCATATTTTGATCATATGCTTTACAAATGGATTTTTAACTTGTTTTTGTAATTTTTTTGCCGAATCTGAGTATATGAATATGGGAAGAGGTAAAGGCAAATTGTATGATTCCATTTCAGTCCAGTGAGGGAGATCATTTGATGAAAAATAATATGTCATAGACCTCAGTTGTGCCGACCAATAATACAACATAAAATTTGGACATTTCAGACCTCCACGATCAAATGGTAAATATAATAAAGACAGACGTAATCTAGCCCTCCTGTTGTTCCATATAAATTCCACTAACTTTTTTTTATTCTTGAGAATAGATCTAAAGGTGGTGATAAGGGAATGTATTGAAATAAATAAAGTATTTTAGGTAAAATATTACTTTTAAGTATATTGATTCTCCCGATCATCGACATTGGTAGTGACATCCATCTCTGAGTTAACTCATTGATATCTGACATTAAGGCTTCATAGTTGACACTGGCGACTGATTCTAGCTTAGGCATAATTTGGATTCCTAAATATTTAAACTGATTTACAACATTGAATTGATTTACCTCAGGGGCTGGGTAATTTCTCTGGGTCTCATTTAGCATTAATATTGAAGATTTAGTTTTATTTATTTTATATCCTGATATTTCCCCAAAATTCTTTATTAAATTCAACAAGGTCGGAATTGATTTTTTAAGATTCGACATAAACAAAATTATGTCATCGGCATACAGGGAGATTTTATGTTCTGTTGGTCCAACTTTAATTCCATATATTTGTGACTGTAGACGTATCGCCATCACTAAAGGTTCAATTGCCATAGTAAACAGTAAAGGTGAAAGTGGACAGCCTTGTCGACATCCTCTATTGATTTTTATTGATTTTGAAATATTGTTATTTGTTAAGATTTCTGCAGTAGCATTATTATATATTATCTGAACCCATTTTATGAAATTATTTCCAAGTCCAAACCTTTGTAAGACTTCAAAAAGAAAGGGCCATTCAACTCTATCAAAGGCTTTTTCGGCATCCAGTGATAAGAGAGCTGTATCCGGTGCTTCTTTATTAGAATAAATAATATTAAAAAGTCTTCTTACATTATGGAAGCCTTGTCTTCCCTTTATAAAGCCATTCTGATCTCGATTAATAATATTTGGTAAAATTTCTTGTATTCGTCTTGCTAAAATTTTACAGATTATCTTAAGGTCGGCATTTAATAGGCTTATTGGTCTCATATTTTCACATTTATTAGAGGGCTTACCTGGTTTTGGCAACAGTATAATTAAGGCATTATTCATATATGATGGTAAATTACTATTTTGAAATGCTTCTAAAACCATTTCCAAAAAAGGTTTTGTTAATTTATTTTTAAATTTTTTATAAAGGTCAACTGGAAGACCATCTGGTCCTGCACTTTTTCCTGATTTCATATTATCAATAGCTAGTCCAACTTCTTCTTGACTAATTTTAGACTCCAGTATCTCCCTATTTTCATTTGGAATATACGGTATAAATAGTTCGTTCAGAAACCCATGTAGTTTTGTTAAGTCAGATTCATTTTTGGTATCGTATAATTTTTCATAGTAATCTCTAAAGGCTCTATTAATTTCTAAAGGATTTATAACTACCTGTCCGTTACTTATAATACTGGTAATTGGTGTTTTAGATTCTAATTGTTTAATCTGCCATGCCAATAACTTTCCTGATTTTTCACCTTGTTCATAAAAAGATTGTTTCAATCTTAGAAGACTCGAGGCAGCTCTATTCGCTGATTTTTTGTCATATTCAGCTCTCAAAATCAGTAATTCGTTCTCCAACCTTGGATCTCTTCCTGCATATACTCTTTCTTGAAGAATTTTTATTTTATGTTCCAGTTGGACTCTCTCCTCTCGAGTCTTCTTAGATTTTGAACCTGTATAACTAATAATGTGTCCCCTAATAAAAGCTTTGAAAGCCTCCCACTTTACACATGCTGATGTTTGTGTAGTATTGATGTCAAAGAACTCATCTATCTGTTTTTCTGTGTATTTAACAAATTCCTCATCCTGAAGCCATTTATGCTGAAATTGCCATCTACCTGGTTCCTTTGTCAATTTCTTATCTACATATATTAGACAGCAGGGTGCATGATCAGAGATCACGATGTTATCATAAAAACAGTTTTGAATCTTGGACCTTAATTCTGTGGAGATCAAAAAATAATCTATACGTGAGAATGTCTTGTAGGTATTGGAATAACAAGAGTATGCTTTAACTTGTGGTTTCATTTCTCTCCATATATCTATCAATTTCAATTCTTTCATAAAATGATTAATGGTCATCCTACATCCATTGTGCGTACAGTCCAGTCCTGTTGATCTATCTATACCGGGATTCAATGTACAATTAAAATCCCCTGCTATTATATGTCGCCCTGTAAGTGATGATAAGATAAGAAATAAATTAGCAAAGAACTTTTGATCATCTATATTGGGACCATATAAGTTCACCAAATTTATGTTTTCTAATAGCAAAGCTCCTTGAATGATTACATATCTTCCAAATTTGTCTCCAATTACATTTTTCACTTGAAATGGGACTGATTTATGTATGAGAGTCATAACTCCCCTGGCTCGGGATGAAAATGATGAGGTGAAAACATTTCCTTGACATCTACTCCTAATTCTTTTTAGATCTTCCTCTATTAGATGAGTTTCTTGTAAAAACACAATTTTTGAACCCATGTCCTTTATTTTATTCATAACTTGTTTAAGTTTTTTTAAATTTTGTAGACCTCTGCAATTCCATGAAGTTAAGTTAAGATTAACGCTTTGATTTATGATCAATAGGGAGTTTGGGATTACCTTGCAGTGTAAACATGCTCAAACAGAAAAGCAAAAAAATGAGTGGTTGAACATTCACCCTACAAACTCCACACAAACAAATTCCCCCTTCCCACATTTGTGGCAATCCCCCCAAAAGCAAAAGAAAAATTCCGTCTCCCGATATAGCCATCGACCGTTCCACACCCACGAGGATCAGCCAAAGCCACTCCTTCTTCATCCTCCCAATCACCCTAACTCTACTGCTTTTAATAACGTAACATTAACTCTCTTCTGTAATTTTCCAATTTAACTCCAAAATTTTTTAGCAATTTTGTACTTTTTTTTTTTTAATATGTAATACAATCTATATTTTGTAATCTTGTTATATGCTTCTAATCAGTTAAATGCTCAAATATTCTACCCTATATTCTGTTCATGCTTAGCTCCCACCAGTCTCTTCCTGGATCTTCTTGATGAGCTCCTGCGCCTCCTCGGGGGTCTTGAAGATGTGTGTTCTGCCCTCATATGTGACCAGAAGTCTTGCAGGGTGAATCACTCCATGACGAATCTCAAGGTTGCGCAGTTCTTTGCGGATGGGGTCAAACTGCTTCCTTAATTGTTGGATTCCTGAGGCCAAATCTGGGTAGAACCGCACCTGCTGATCTTGATATTTAATTTCTCCTTTGGCCCGCACTGCGTTGGAGATCGTCATCCTGTCTCTGTAGCTGAGAAACTTCATAATTAACGTCCTCGGTGCTGCCTTGTTACCTCTCGGTGGGCCAATTCGGTGGGAGCTTTCCAAGACGACTGATGATTTTAGCTCCGCGTTGTTCAGCGCCTCCGGGATCCACCCCTCCAAAAAGGAGCATGAATCACGACCTTCGGCTCCCTCCGGTAAACCCACCAGCCTCAGGTTGTTCCGTCTGGACCGAGATTCCAAATCCAGAACGCTATTTCCCAAATCTTTATTTTTTTTTTCCAAAGTGCGCACCTTTATTTGAAGTCCGCTAATTTCATCCTCCGCACTTGAAACACGAAGCTCCGCCTGCGTCACTCGCTCCACGCAGTCACCCAACTCCTTTCTCATTGCATCCAACGCTGCCATAATCCCATCAAGTTTAGCGGAAAAGTCTGCTCTCATTGAGCTAATGGCAGCCAGCACTGCACCTGTGCCGCCATCGTCAGCAGTTACCGCATCACCGCTAGTTTCATCCGCCATATCCGCAGCTTTTTCTACTGCGCCACAAACTTTAAAGTCCGTTAATTTGGACTGCTTCGGCGATTCAATTTTTCCCCCTCCTGATTTCCCAGCCTTAGTCTTCACCGGCATATCCTCACCCAAACGCTGGGAAAAGTTCTGTTCCGAATGAGAGAGTTATTTGCCGAATTTTTATTTCCAGGAGCAGAGCAGAGTGATACGTGTCCTTCTAGGCGGCCGCCATAACCGGAAGTCCGGACACCAGTTTTAATGCCTTTCAGGTCACCTTTCTTAGGAAGGAGGGTAAGGAGTGCTCTCTACAACTTAGGGGCAACTAATGCTTCTGCAGACTGTCAGATAGTACTTCCAGCAAGTCCTCACAGATCTCAGTCCAAAACATCTTGTAAAACTCCGGTGGCAGACCATCTAGCCCTGGAGCTTTGCCACACTGAAGAGATTGGACAGCTACTGACAGTTGTTGCAGAATGATCTCACTCTCCAGCTCTGCATCCATGCCAGCCATCACCTTAGGTAAGTCCGTCAAAAAACAACTCAGCACATGCGGCTTCTCAGCAAACTCTTTCTTAAAAGGATCTTTATAGAAAGCAGCTGCAAAGCGACAGATCTCTGCAGACTTATGTATCAGCCACCCGTCTTCTGAGCAGAGAGTGGATCATCCTCCTCTGACCATTCTTCCTTTCAAAACCAAATTAAAAATGAGATGGAGTGTCCAGTAAGTCAGTTAAAACAGACTTTTAACTTGACTTTTTGCTGTTGAGGGCCTCAAAATGTCCTCTTTCTCCAGTGGAGTCTGCCAAAGACTGCAGCTCCACTACTTCTCTCTCCAGGTCCCTGACAGACCTGGCCAAGTCTCCAGAGACATTGCGAGTATACTGTAGGCACAGATTCTTTATCTGACTTGTCCCTACATCCCACCGCTGCTGCAAAGAACTGAAATTTGGTTTTGTTAATTTAAAATCACTCCAAAAAAAACAAACAACTAAAAGCAGTTTTAAAACTATTATCCAATAAAAGTGATGTGTTAAAATGCCAGTATGCACTACTGCACTTTATATTCTTAATAAAAATACAAAACTGAACCAGAGAGTGATCTGTAAAGCCAACAGGGACTATGAAAGGACTTTTAAAAATGCTGAAATGGTTAGTCGAGCTAAGAACAGAATATTGTCTTTGCTATGGCTCCATGTTTACTGTCTAGTCTTACCATGAAAATTTCTCCACACATCACACAGATCATGAGCTTCTATAAGACCCTTTAAGCTTCTCTTGGATGCAGCATGTGGCTCTGGGTAATTCTGTCCATGAAAGGGTTTTCTGTACAATTAAAATCACTTCCAACAAATTAAAAAAAAAAAAAAATCATTGTTACTGCTTTTTGATTGTGTCATTTAAAATATTTAAAAAGACCATTCTCTCTGTTACTACAGTTGTAGCATACACATTTATAAAAACAACTTTCATATTCTCAAAAACAGTTTGGACTTTTAAAATGTGGCCTGCAATTATCTCATCGATGTCATAAGAAAGTGGAATAAAATCTTGAGAAAATAAAATACCCACTCCACCACTGCTGCTATTTTTGTGTCTGAGGATAACTTCTTGAAATTCCCTCCTCCAGTCAGCAGCATTGTCCTCAGAACTGTGAGTCTCTTGAACAAACAGAACATTAATTTTCTTACATTCTGCAACAGTAAAAACACACGCTTGCTTGGACATTTCTCTTGCTCCATTGATATTGAGTGTGCCAAAATTAAAACTACACGTGTATAAAAGGGCAAAACCAATACAAGAACAGAGAAGAAAAAAATGAACAATAAAAAACTAGTCCTCTTGGGCAATTTGGTTTTTAACTTTTAGTACAAGCTTTTTTAGTCTGTAGATCTCCTGATCAGTGAAGCTTTCCTGCTCAAGCTCTCCCTTATTTTTCGTGTAGGCTCGAGCAGAGTCAACAAAGCATTTTTGGTCAGGGAAAAAGTTTTCAACTTTAACCATCTGGATCCCTTAGTGTCCTGCAAAAACTTCTGTATTCTTGTGAAGGAGTAACCGCCTCTGCTGACCATATCGTCATTGGTGTCACCATCACTCTCTATCTCAGACCCAGCATAAGAATCTGGCTGAGATAGAGAATCCTCAGAACTTAGTTTTACAGCCCTTTTGACTTTATTCTTCTGCTGTTTGTTTTCCATATTCTTCCGTTTGACTGCAACTTTAGATAACTCTTCATCTATTTCAATATTGTCCTCATCTTCCAACACTGACACAGCCACCCTGGTAGCTGTCTCTTCTTCCCGTCCCTTCACATTAGACTCATTTGCCCTTTGTTGCACTGTACAAGTCTCCGTTTGTTTTTCACTCACCGTCTGCTGTGCTTTTATATTATTCATTTTTACTGTCCCACCGTCTACCTTTGCGTCATTTGGCTCATCTGCCTCATCCTGAACATGATCCTTTTCCTTAATCTTACTCATGTCCACAATGTTAGGCTGTGCATTAACCCTGCAATGTATTTTATCTTTTATAATTGCTCCATTTATGACTGATGGGCTGGCCATGGAGGGCAGCAAAGCCGCCTCGCTGTCGGACGGTCCCACGGCCACGGCAGAAGCGCCTGACAGCCCCAGGCAATCATCCCCCACTCTCTGAGGGCATGATCGAATCAAATGTCCCTCCATTCTGCAGCCAAAACACTTCATATTATCAGATGTGACGTGGATGGTATAATCAAAGCCGTCAATCCGGTACTTAAATATGAGGTTTAGGCTTTCCACGCTATTCTTTAAAATCATGAACACCTGTCGTCTAAAAGACATGACATGCTTTAGGTGCGGGGACTTACAACTGAGAGGGATGTGTTTAATGGGGGACAAAAGCTGCCCGTATCTTGAGAGTTCTTTCTCCAGCAGCCAGGCTATAATCTTCCACCAAGCAGCTGGCAGCCGGAGCCGCTTTGACAGCATGCCGGCATGTCGGCTTCTCAAACCCGGAGCCTCACTCCAAAACCATGCTGACCAGCAAAGTTGGCAGCAGAAACCTCCCTCCCAGAACACCTACCCCACCCCAGCTACAGAAAACAACAAAACAAGATTATTGAACAAAAAACACTATAAACACAAAAAGATAAAGAAAAGTTTGAGACAACTCACTCACGCTGTCACACGCTCCCAGCTCGCACTCACAACCATGTCCACTCGGAGAGAGAGAGTGACCTCCTGGACACAGTCAAAGGACGGATAATTTTTTCACACATAAGGAGTTCCTTATAAGAACTTATACAAAGATATAGAGTGATGATAATCAAGTCAGTGGCGGTATTGCATTTGTAAACTGGTTGCCAACCGGCAATCAAATCTAAAAGAAGAAGAAGAGAGAGAGATGCTGCTTCAGAAAGAATGTCAGCCTGATATCTATTTCTGAGAGAGAACAGAGAGGAGTGTGTGTGTGTGTGTGTATGGTTTGCCAGGAAACAAAAAAAGAGGGTAGGAGGCCATAGCAGCACCCACCCCGGGACCATGAGTAAGAAAGACAGCCGTCAATTGCCCAATTGTCTGGGCAACCTGCAGCCCCTCCAGAGCACGAATGCCCCAAGGCCACCCAGTCCCAGGACAGCCAGGCACCCGCCCCAGTAGAAAGGGCAAAGGGGGTGGGGCTGCCGGGTGGCTGGGGGTAGTGCGCAACAGCCCCGGGCAGGCCACCAGAGTGGATGTTTTGTAATCCAGAGAAGGTTTTTCGTACCAAGGTGATTTATGCGCAGATTTACCAACATGTCACGAATGAGACCCTTTGTCTTATTTTCAACAGCTGTAGTGATTATTGTAAAAGAAAAGTTACTTGTATCTGATTATTTGTTCCACTTCTAAAAATTCATCCAAAACAAAATGGCCATATATTTGACTGTATTTAGTGAGTACTACATTTAGTACACTTGTTTAAAGAAGAAAAGTATAAAACAGATGAGAAACTTAAGATAGAGATATCATAAACATGTTGGATTTTGTTGTTTTCATCGAGGGAAATGGCAGAGCTAAATTTAAACACAAAGTACAAACAGGATGAATCTCTCCCTCAAACGTTTCAACATTTCATGTTACTCATGCCAATGATGCTAATGGAGCTGATTGTTCTGTTGAATGAACAGGGCCTGACGTTTCTGGAATTGTTTTAAAAGTTTTTTCCCAAAAAGTTGAGTTAATTTTTTTTCTTACATGGAAACTGATTCACTTTAAACTTACAAACTGTCAATGTTTTGGTGGTACAACAGGGTAAAATTGGAAATGCTGAACTAGCTTACAATAAATCATGACATTTTTGGCATTTATTTGCCCTAAAGGAGGAAGCATTTTGGGAAATCTAAAATTGTTCTGTGTTCAGAGATGGAAGTAACACAGTTGTAACTTTGCTTAAGTAGAATTTACAGGTATCTGTACTTGACTTGAGTCTTTATTTTTCTGACAACTCTTCCCTTTTACTCCCTACATTTTAACATATACAGTAGATATCTGTATTATTTACTGTGTTCATTACTGGATTGCTTTGTGTTCCTTTGGCAGGTGAATGGCGGCATTCAGAAGCAGCTGGAAGAAGAAGTCATGCACTATGATTACCACCGCTCATTCTTTGACATCTTCGTAAGACTTTTTCACCATTTACATACAAATCATTCCTATTTTGTATTTTTTTTCCTTTCCCTGTATCCTTATCATTGCTCCTAAATGTGTTCTTCACCTCCTTCTGCTCTCTCAGCTGCTCGCTGTCTTCAGGTTTGCTGTCCTCATCCTGGCCTATGCTGTATGTAAGCTTCGCCACTGGTGGGCCATTGCTGTAAGTCTTCAGGCTGTACCTGAATTGTAGCAACAGAGGGCACTGTCCAGTAACTAATCACATGGTTCTATAATGATTCACCTATGTAGCTCTAACTGTATTATACTAAAAATGTAATGTCAACATTACTGTACTCCAAATATTTATCTGGGCACATCCTTGTGTTCATCAAGAGAGTAGCTGAATTTATATGGACTTTTAATATTCCACCTATAATTGGAATAATGAACCAGTCAGAATAAAAATACCTCATGTAAAACCTCAGTCAGAACAGACTGATCTGATCAACTCAGATTGGATTAGAATTTTCAGTCACAGTGAGAGGGGCGGCATAAAAATACCTCATGTAAAACCTCAGTCAGAACAGACCGATCTGATCAACTCAGATTGGATTGGAATTTTCAGTCACACTGACAGGGGTGGCATAAACTGTCTATAAAAAAACAAAAAAAGAAAATATCCCTTTAAAACCGTATACTGAACTTTTCCGCCCTTTCTGTTCATGCATGACCCCCATGAGACTGGTTCTTCTTCTGTGGCCGATGTTCATTGGCCATGCTGCTAGGGCTTTAGACCAGTGGCTACCAGGAAGTCCACTGTCCTTTGTGGGTCATCAGACGTTCCCCATAGCTTCTTCGTGAGGCAGGTATCTTCTGGCCAGAAGGCCTGATGTACTGCTTCATAAAGGGGACAAGTATGGAGAATGTGTGGGTTTTCTCTTCCTAGCCACAGTTACAGTGGGCTGTGTCTGCAATTCCCAGTCTTTTCAGGTGTATCTTTAGGCCACAGTGACCAGTTCATAGGCGGAAGATGATGGTTTGGCTTTTTCTGTCTAGCTTATGAATCTGGTCCTTCTGTGGGTTATAATCAGAACGTATTTCCTTCCAGTGTGTTTTATACTTCTGCTTTAGCAGTGTCTTAACTTCTTTGTAGGAGGTGGAGGAGCAATGCTGAGGAAGATGGGCACCTTCTTTTGTCAGCCTGTCTGCATGCTGATTTCCAAAGATGCCAGTATGTGCTGGAATCCACTGCAGCACAACATGATAATTGTGACATAGGTGCCGAGATGGTTATGAATCTAACTGGAGAGATGGTCAGTGGGGTCAGTTTCAGGGATTGGAAGGCAGAAGGGGAATTTGAGTGGAAGACAATATTCTGGTGATGAGCACCTTCATTTTTTAGGTCGCCAACTGAGACAGAGAGAGAGAGAGGTAGTGGTTTTATCGGGGTGATGGACATAGACTCTGCTGCCACCATTTTTGACTGTACCCTCTGATGGTCCATCTGTGTACACCTGCATCCAGGTGTCATTTGGGTAGTTTTTTGTATCATTTCTGATGTAAGTGCTTTTTCTATGATGGGTAACAGTATTCTCTTGACTCCAATTCCTGGAACATCTGTGTGTACTACTGGGAAGGTTCACCAAGGCATCCAAGTACTTGGCATTAGGGCTTCACATGGTCTTTCATCAGAATCTAGAGGGCCTAAAAGTTCTCAGTGGAGATCCTTCAATTTGTACCTGAGGCTCTTTATTTTCAAACTGTTCTTATTGGGTAGCTGGAGTTTTCCATGAGTAGGATGGGATTTTAGTCTCTTTAGCTTTTCTCCCTGAAGGGCGGTTTTGTGTTCACTTCTCATCTCTAATGGAGGGATGTCAGCTACTTTTGGCATCTCATAAACTGGTGTGCTTTTCATGGCTCCCAGAATGATTCTGAGCCCCATGTTCTGCACATTGTCAAGCTTGTTTTTTATGGTGGCCAAGGCAGTGTTCCAGGAAGAGGAAGCATGCTCAAAGACAGGCCTGACAGCTTCGGTGGATACCTCTTTAAGAATGTTGGAGGTACGTACTATTAGTCCCACATCGGACTAATGGAAGGTCACATGACCCGTTTCTGTGAGGTATTCAAACATGGCAGCAACAGAGGTGGTCTGTGGCTGATGCTACTTTTTTGTTTGAATTTTTAACACTCCTGTGTCCAGTCACTGTGATTCCACTCAGATTGAAGAAATACAGTATTGTCCAAATAATCACAGCTACTACAGTACAGGGTTGTCAGAACTGTTTAAAATGATTTGAGTATGTGTTTCAAAAAAAAAAAAAAATATTAATGAGGTGCATATTCAGTTATGCTCTTTGCTCATATGTAGTTATTGCATTGGGTTACCCTTGAGGTCACAAGCACTATTTGAATGGTTAAATTCATCCATGCTTACTTAAGATGTCATTTTTAAATGTTGACAGTGTTATGTCTATAAAACATAAGACAATGATGAGGCGAGTGGTGAACTACACAGGACTTCATTAAGGACTCACTGTCAGTACAGAGGCGCTCCCGTCAGGCTGAGAGGTGGTCAAGAGACCGCCCCTCTGCTGCACAGCCCTCTTATACTCCGGGTGATGTCACCACCCGTGTAACACTATAATGTGTCCTATGAGCAATAAACCACTTAATTATTATTCATATCAAACCATGCAATGAACACACTAGTATATCCATTCTATACCCAGGACAATTCACACAATAATATCATGTAACAAACACATTGCCCGCCATGAAAAAAACACCCCCCGGAGACCCATCAGCCAGGTCCCATCCAAAGCATCTTCTTCTCTTTGCGCCCGGAGGTGACCCACTTCGATGCCGGGACACCTCCTTCTCATCAATGGCATGCCGCAGCACCTTAGGATGTCTCCATGAGCCATCAGACAGCTGAAGGTAGCCGTCCTCCCAAACAGCCACCACCTGCAGCCGCCCCTGGTCCTCCTGACGTTTGCGCTTCTTACGAACTCCTCTCAACCGGGCCACCCCTCTGGGCCGGACCACATCAGCGACCCCTAGAGGAGCCCGACTCGGCTTCCAGTGTTCTGTGCGGCACGTCGTTTTACTGTGCCAGCCAGTCCTGCCCTGCTCGCTTTCATTTCAGACGCTGTGACCCCCTGCTTCTCAGTACCTCCCAGCCGAACTCCGGAAACAGGATAAGTCATCCACTCAGCTCCATCCACCATCACGGGTGTCCCACGGTGCCACCCAGTTCCCTCAGCTAGGGCACCTTGGACCCTGGCGCAGGCACCCTCCCGCGATGGCCTTGGATGGGGTTGGTCCTGCTCATCTTCCAGAATGCAAGGCCAAGGTTCGTCCCATATTGCATCGTCCAACAATCGCGGAACCGGCTGGTCCCACAAGCTACAGCCCGACCACTTCTCACCACTACCGCTGGCCATCGTGAAGGCAAGTCCGTAGAAAAGGTCGCAGCCCATCACTTTCGCTTCGCTGGTGGTCACCACAAACTGCAGATTGGCTACCTCCACTGCCTTGTATCTAGCCGTCAGCTCCAATGAACCCACAGTGGGAAGTCTATTCCCACCATATCCACAAAATGGCGTTGAAAGACCTCCCTCTCAGTGATATGGGAAAAAACTCCTCACAGTAGGCCAGTTCAGCATGGACTTCACTGCGTCCGTGTCCACCAGTAACAGCACCTCCTCGCCAACCAACTTCACCATACAGTATGTACAGCCATCTGTGCTCGGGGAGACGGTGTGAATCACCGTTGGAGTAAGAGTATCCGCTTTGTGTCGCCGTTCCCCTCACTCAAACCTATTACAGGAATGGCAAAATGATGCAGGTGTCCGCACTTGCTACAGCATTTACCTCTCGCCGGACACTCTCTAGCCTTGTACTGGTCCTTAGTGGACCCACAACCCGAACATTTGGGCGATCCCGGGGCGGACCTCATCTTTACAGCTGCAGTGCATTCCTCTTGTTCGCTGTCCTCGCTGTCCGGATCGGCAGCCTGTTGATTCGCTACGTTACGCCCCTATGACTCGTTGACTGCGAGTCATAGGGGCGTAACGTAGCTCTCTCACTGAGGTCGTGTGATGGCTTATCCGCTGCTTCACACTGTTGAGCTATTTCCACAGCTGTGGCTAGAGTCAATTTGCCAGAGTGTGTTAGCAGTTTCGACCGTGCTGACGAGCGTGTGCTCCGCCAGCTGGTCGCGGGCCATTTCTTCCTCCACCAAATTGACAGTCTCCAGCCAGCTGCCACAGGTCCGCAACATAATGCTGCACTGACTCGCCGATCCGCTGGTGGCGCTGCCGAAACTGGATCCTCCTGACGATGACGTTTGCAGGCGTGCAAAAATGTTGTGCCATTAGCTCAACCACGTCCTTGAAGCTATTGCTAACTCCCATGGTAGCAAGAATACGCTGTCCTTCCCTACCTAAATTGTGGACCAGAATTGCCCGTGCCCGTACCTTCATCAGTTCACCAAGGTTTAGTGCCACCATGTAGTTTTTAAAAGCTGTGAACCATCTCGCCCAAGGCACCGGAGGCTTTCCCAGAGACTCCAAAAACGGCCGAATTGAAAACATGCCAGCATCCATAACTTTATCCTCGTCACCAAATGTTATGTCTATAAAATGCAAGACAATGATGAGGCGAGTGGTGAACTACACAGGACTTTATTAAGGACTCACTGTCAGTACAGAGACGCTCCCGTCAGGCTGAGAGGTGGTCAAGAGACCGCCCCTCTGTTGTGCAGCCCTCTTATACTCTGGGCGATGTCACGACCCGTGTAACACTATAATGTGTCCTACGAGCAACATCACAGACAGGCCTATTAAAATCACATAGAAAACATGTGGTCCGTAATAAGAGTGCTTTTCCCACATTTTCTCTGATCATGTCTTTTCTCTTTGAGCAGATCACCACTTTAGTCAGCTGTGCCTTCCTGATTGCTAAAGTCATCATATCAAAGGTAAGACAGTGATAGCTGTAAAGAATAGATGCATAATTAAGATAGAATAACTATTAAAATATACTCACGCCTACTCCGATACCACAGTGCAGTGAATGAATACATACAGACATGGACAAAATTGTTGGTACCCCTCTGTTAATGAAAGAAAAACCCACAATGGTCACAGAAATGACTTGAATCTGACAAAAGTGGTAATAAATAAAAATTCTATGAAAATTAACCAATGAAAATCAGACAATGCTTTTGAATTGTGGCTCAACAGAATTATTTTAAAAAACAAACTCATGAAACAGGCCTGGACAAAAATGATGGTACCCCTAGAAAAGATTGAAAATAATGTAACCATAGGGACATGTTCAACCAAGATGTGTCCTCTAATTAACATCACAGGTGTCTACAAACTTGTAATCAGTCAGTCGGCCTATTTAAAGGGTGACAAGTAGTCACTGTGCTGTTTGGTGACATGGTGTGTACAACATTAAAGATGGACCAGAGGAAGCAAAGGAGAGAG
This sequence comes from Pholidichthys leucotaenia, assembly GCA_020510985.1. NCBI lineage: Eukaryota > Metazoa > Chordata > Actinopteri > Cichliformes > Pholidichthyidae > Pholidichthys > Pholidichthys leucotaenia. The sequence goes on from CM035846.1 coordinate 172,203,617, forward strand.
TTGTCTCAGGAGATTAGAAAGAAAATTATAGACAAGCATGTTAAAGGTAAAGGCTATAAGACTATCTCCAAGCAGCTTGATGTTCCTGTGACTACAGTTGCACATATTATTCAGAAATTTAAGACCCACGGGACTGTAGCTAACCTCCCTGGACGTGGCCACAGGAGGAAACTTGATGAAAAATGGAAGAGACGGATAATACGAATGGTAACAAAAGAGCCCAGAACAACCTCTAAACACATTCATGGTGAACTCCAAGGTCAAGGTACATCAGTGTCAGATCGCACCATCTGTCGTTGTTTGAGCCAAAGTGGACTTCATAGGAGACAACCAAGGAGGACACCACTGTTGAAAACAAATCATAAAAAAGCCAGACTGGAATTTGCCAAACTGCATGTTGACAAGCCACAAAGCTTCTGGGAGAATGTCCTATGGACAGACGAGACAAAACTGCAACTTTTTGGCAAGGCACATCAGCTGTATGTTCACAGATGCAAGAATGAAGCATACCAAGAAAAGAACACTGTCCCTACTGTGAAACATGGAGGAGGTTCTGTTATGTTCTGGGGCTGCTTTGCTGCATCTGGCACAGGGTGTCTTGAATCTGTGCAGGGTACAATGAAATCTCAAGACTATCAAGGTATTCTAGAGAGAAATGTGCTGCCCAGTGTCAGACAGCTTGGTCTCAGTCGCAGGTCATGGGTCTTGCAACAGGATAATGACCCAAAACATACAATGTTTCGCTCTTACCACCCAAGAATGGCTAAGAGCAAAACATTGGACTATTCTAAAGTGTCCTTCTATGAGCCCTGATCTAAATCCTATTGAACATCTGTGGAAGGAGCTGAAACATGCCGTCTGGAGAAGGCACCCTTCAAACCTGAGACAACTGGAGCGGTTTGCTCACGAGGAGTGGGCCAAAATACCTGCTGAGAGGTGCAGAAGTCTCATTGACAGTTACAGAAATCGTTTGATTGCAGTGATTGCCTCAAAAGGTTGTGCAACAAAATATTAAGTTAAGGATACCATCATTTTTGTCCAGGCCTGTTTCTGTTTTTTAAAATAATTCTGTTGAACCACAATTCAAAAGCATTGTCTGATTTTCACTTGTTAATTTTCAAAGAATTTTTTATTTATTACCACTTTTGTCAGATTGAAGTTATTTCTGTGACCATTGTGGGTTTTTCTTTCATTAACAGAGGGATACCAACAATTTTGTCCACGTCTGTAACTCCGGCTTTTTAGACATATTTTGTTCTTGTTTACATGTGCAGATATCAGGTGGGATTTTGAGTGAAAAATTCTGACTAATGATCACATTGAAACTAATCAATAGTTTTCTGGTCTTAAATGACTTTATATAGTGTTGTTTACTTGTGGCATGCTAGAATTGGCTGAGTTTGGTCTGAAGCTTCAGTGACTGACTGGGCTTCTTTTTTAGATTTTTTTTCAGGACTTCTTCATAACACTAGTAGTCTTTGGTTTTGGACTTCATCTTGCAAGTTTTATCCACTTGCCAAATACTTTGTATTGTTTTATTTTTGATCATTAGTAATGGTGATAGTGGCAGGATGCCTCAAGTGCATTATTGCCACCTTCTGGTGGTCGTTGCACATTACAGACTGTTATTCACATGTTAAAAAAAGCAAAAAATAACTTGGTGTTCACTAATGTGTTTGTTTTATGATTTAGTGACTACTAAAATATTTGTCCTGCAAACTGATTGATTTCGATATTGTTCACAATTGCTATAGCAGAGTGTAGTTCAACTGGGGTCCCTGGAATGTTCAGGTTTCCGTGGGGAGTTTTGTAATTTTACCTCTTAATTTGTACCCCCCAAAATTGCAAATATTTTGCTGTCATTGTGCATGGGTTCTGTAGGCATTCATGTACTCATGCATAACAATGGCAAATTGTTTGCAGTTTTTTAAAAATTGACAAGTAAAATTGCAAAATTCTTCATGGAAACCTAAACATTCCAGGGACACCCGGTTGAAAAACTCTGCTGCAGCCAATGCTAAATGACTGGAATTCATTTTTATTTACTGTATAAGTAGCAATCCTCTTCAGGGGAAAATCAGGCATTCATATCATTATTGTGTGTGTAGCTTCTGTCTCAAGGGGCCTTTGGGTACCTGCTGCCCATCATCTCCTTCGTGTTGGCCTGGATTGAAACATGGCTGCTGGACTTCAAGGTCTTGCCTCAGGAGGCCGAAGAGGAAAAGAGTGAGTGAGCTCATCCTTAAAGAATCAGGAAAAAAAGAACAAACATTACTGAATCCACAGTTATCACTGCTGTAGTTCTACTGTTGTCACTGTTAGTATTCTGTCCTCTAATACTGCTAATTCAAATGATTTGCTCTGAACGAACCTTTACTCAGTTTTTTTTACATTTTTTTTCTTCAAGTTTGTTTCCAGTAAATGTGATACTTTGTATTAAAAATTGGCAGTTTTTGAAAATTTTTGTGGTTGAAATTTGTTTTTCTTGTAAATTTGTGATGTACTCTTAAATTTTCAACTTTTTTCCATAAATTTGAGATGGTTTTTTTTCCCCCTTTTTTAAATCAACACAGTCCTCCTCCTGATAGATTTACCTACATCTCTTAATTTTTTGTGTTTCAGGGCATCAATCCATCATGGACGCCTCAACGCGAACTCCCCTCATGGGTCCGGGCCCTTTATCTGAAGGACAGTTCTACTCCCCACCGGAGTCATTGGCAGGTCCGTGTACTCATCCTGATAGAGGATTACCACACATTCAAACCTGATTCACTTCACTTACTCAGTCACAGTAAATATTATTTCCGAGTTGGATTGTCAAGAGGCAGATAGCCAGTAATTTAGATATTGTAGTTTCACAGGGAGTATACTTGGGCTCCATGCTCAAGTTTGTCAATGGCTGCCCCAGTGCACTTTCTCTTTTATTAACTTTTTTCATTTGTTGGACAAAGTGAATCATTTTGGGACAATCTCTTCTTTCCATGTTGAAAGTTTAGTTGCTGTTAAGGCCCATCCACACCAAGCATTATAAAGCACCGCACTGCTGTAGTGTGGACACTGCCGTCCACTTGAGTTCGAACAGTTTTTAAAACTATAATTTTATAGTTGTCTTTATAGTGCTTGGTGTGGACGGCCCCTTAGTCAGCTATTTCTGATGTTCAGCATGGTCGTACAAACAACTAATCCATCCTCATTCAGACTCCTTTTACCCCTGTATCTCACAGGCCGGTGAGTCCTGATGAACACAGTGATTTTTGAGTTTTGTCAGGGTTCATAAAAGGTTGCCAAACACTTAACAGTTTTTAAGGTCACCAACAATTTTTCTTGTCGGCCAAAATTTTTGAACATGTTCAGAATTTTTCTGCAAATGTAATTTTCACATATATCTCAAATTACATTGCATGAATTGATTCAAAATTTGTTAAACACCCATTACTTAGATCAGTGTTTTTCAACCTAGGTTCCCTGGAACATTCAGGTTTCAGTGGGAAATTGTCTAATTTCACTGCTTAATTGGTCCCCCAAAAAAAGAAGGAGAAATCTGAAAGAGATAGGAGACTGCAAGGTGGTGGCAGGGGAGAATGTAGCTAGGCAACTTTGGATAGTAGTAAGTAGGATGACTTTGGAAAGCAAGAAGAGGAAGCGAGTGAAGGCAGAGCCACAGTGGGGAAGTTGGAGAAGGAAGAAAGTCGCATACAGTTCAGGAAGGAGTTGATACAGGCTCTGGGTGGTAGGAAGGAATTTCCAGGTGACTGGGAAAGTACATCAAAAGTATTGAGGGAAATGGGTAGAAAGGTATGTGGTGTATCCACTGGACAGAGGAAGGAAGACGAGGAGATTTGGTGGTGGAATGAGATACAGGAAAGTATCCAAAGAAGAGGGTAGCAAAGAAAAAGTGGGATAGTCAGGGAGATGAAAAAAGTAGACAGGAGTATTTGGAATCTAGGTGCATGGCAAAGAGAGAGGTGGCAAAGGAAAAGGCATATAGTGAGTTGGGGCAGCAGCAGCTCAGAAGGTAGAGCGAGTCCTCCAGTAACCGGAGGGTTGGGGGTTCGAATCCCGCTCTCCCCAGCCATCCTGCCGTTGTGTCACTGGGCAAGACACTACCCACCTTTCCTCCAGTGTCCATGACACTGGGTATGAATGTGTATAAATGTTCGGTCATGGTCAGAGAGGCCGTTAGCGCAGATTGGCAGCCACATTTCCATCAGTCTGCCCCAGGGCAGCTGTGGCTACAGAGGTAGCTGACCACTATCAATGTCTATCAGGAGTGAATGAGTAATGGACTCACTATAAGCACTTTGAGATGTCGCTTGACATGTAAAGTGCCATATAAATCTAATCCATTACTATTATGAGTTGAATGAGAAGCTGCACACTAAGGAAGGAGAAAATGGCTTGTATCTTTTTTTTTTTTTTTTTTTTTTTTTTTTTTTTTTCCGGTTCCGGCTCTGCCGGACCGGCGGCGCCACACGAGTCGGCTGCCTGTTGCAACAGCCTTTTTTTTTATCTTCCTTCTTCTTTCTACACCTTTCACTCTGTATATATATCACGGACGCACGGATCGCCCCGGGGGTCTCCCGGGTCGGCGGACGGAGCCACGGTTTGCAGTGGGAGACGTTACAGCGGGGAGGAGCTAGTGCTAGCTAGCACTTGGCCGCCGCCCGGTGCTAATGGGAAACTCGACATACCGGGAGCCGTAGCGAAAACGAAGCGGGTGCCGGGCTGGAGTTTAGGCGGCGTGAAAGAAATATAAGACAGAATAATAAAGAGCGATGGCAAGAACCAAGCAGACCGCCCATAAAATCTACTGGAGGAAGAAGCACCCCAGGAGACAGCTAGCCACCAGGGCTGCTCGGAGAGGCGCTCTGGCCACCGGCAGAGTGAAGAGGCCTCGCCGTCACAGGTCCGTGGCTCTGAGAGAGATCCGTCGCTACCAGAAATCCACGGAGCTGCTCATCCGTAAGCTGCCCGTCCAGCGCCTGGTGAGGGAGATCGCTCAGGACTTCAAGACCGTCCTGCGTTTCCTGAGTTTCGCCGTCATGGCTCTGCAGGAGACCAGCGAGACCCACCTGGTGGTCTCTTCTTCGCTAAGGGGGTCACCATCATGCCCAAAGACTTCCAGCTGGCCCGCTGCATCCGCGGAGAGAGAGCTTAGACTTTCTGCTGCACATTCACCAGCCATAATGCTCTGCACTGTGTGTCTATATATATACATTTATAGTAATATGGACATATGTTTGCTAGATGTTGTTTTTTCTTGCCTTCTGATTGTTGCTCTGAGTGTTGCTGTCCCTGTGCTGTTGCAATCCTGGAATTTCCCCATTGTGGGACTAATAAAGGCTTATCTTATCTTATCTTATCTTATCTTATCTTATCAATTAGCTAGACAGAGAGATGGAGCTGGAAAGGATGTGCAGCAGGTTAGGCTGATTAAGGACAGAAATGATAATGAGAAAGTGGAAGGAGTACTTTGAGGAGCTGATGAATGAAGAAAATGAGAGAGAGAGGAGGGTGGATCAAGGAAAGATGGTGAACCAGGAAGTCCCGAGGATTAGCAAGGCAGAAGTGAGGGCAGCTTTGAAGAGGATGAAGAATGGAAAGGCAGTTGGTCCAGATGACATACCGGTGGAGGTATGGAGATGTTTAGGAGAGATTAAAAGCAGTGGACTTTTTAACCAGATTGTTTAACATAATCTTGAAGAGTGAGAGGATTCTTCAGGAGTGGAGAAGTGTTTTGGTACTAGGGATACAAGTTATTGATTAATTCATTAATTGTTAAGTGATTCACCTTATCGATCGATTAACGATTAATTGATTAGCGACAATTTTCCTGAGAATCTGAATTTCCCTTTATAATATGGTCTTTCTATCTTTCACATATAAAAAGTTAATTATTACTGTTTTTGATATATTTAATAAAACAGGAACATCATATTCCTTAAGGATTTATTGTACCATTTGCATTTTTTTTTTTACTAGAGACAACAGCATTTTTTGTAGTTTAACAAATTTTATACTATATAGTGTGTACTTATGTGCTGGTACATCTCAGTAAATTACAAATGTCATGATTTTTTATTTATTTTAAAACCTATTACCAATATCATAAAATTTATCTTTTTTAGTTATATTAAAAAAAAAAAAAAAACAAGATGGCGCCCACAGCGGCCGCCATGGTGTTTCGCTGCCCTTTAATTTTTATAATTTGTCTGTTTTTGTTCACTGATTGTGCATCTGCCGGTTCATACACCCGTGAAGAACTATTAAATATCAGGACTCTCACCCCCATGGAGCTTCTTCCAGTTTTTTTAGCTCCTGCCGCCGATCTGATCCATTGTTTGGCCAAAAGAGCTAGACGGCGGAAAAGAGGGAAGAGAGGGGGGATTCTCGCTCGGCTACGAAAAAGAGGCACGCGAACAGCCTTGCCTGGCATATTTCTATCCAATGCCAATTCTCTCCTGAACAAGGTAGAAGAATTAAGACTGCTGATGCGTTTCAAGGACCTCGCTTCCTCGTCTGTCATCTGCTTCTCTGAGACCTGGCTTAATGAGAACATTCCAGATTGCGCAATCAGCCTCGAGGGATTTCAGCTGATTCGTGCTGACCGCGTCACAGAGCTCTCCGGTAAGTCTATTGGAGGAGGAGTGTGCTTCTATATTAACAACAGCTGGTGCTCTGATGTAACGGTGATTTCCAAACACTGTTCTCCCGCCCTGGAATTTCTTTTTATTAACTGTAAGCCATTTTATTCCCCGCGGGAGTTTGCCTCATTCATCCTCGTCGCTGTGTACGCCCCTCCCGACGCGGACACGCGCGAAGCTCAGCGCGTGCTCGCAGATCACATCCAACTTACGGAGCGGAACTTTCCAGACTCCCTGGTTATTGTGATGGGCGATTTTAACCAGAGCAATCTGAGTCACGAGCTCCCCCGCTACAAACACTTTATTAAATGTCCAACCAGAGGAAATAACACGCTAGATCACTGTTATACTTCAGTAAAGGACGCTTATCGCGCTGTTCCCCGCGCTGCGCTGGGACTATCTGATCACGTGATGGTTCACCTCATCCCCACATACAAACAAAGACTGAAACTCACTAAACCTGTTGTGACCACCACAAAGAAATTGACCAGTGAAGCTGGAGAGAAACTGAACACATGCATGGAAATAACTGACTGGGGCATGTTTAAAAGAGCCACACATGATCTTAATGAGTACACAGACACTGTGAACTCATATATCAACTTCTGTGAGGAGGACATTCTCCCATCGCACACCAGGGTAAAATATTCTAATGACAAGCCCTGGTTCACAGCTAAGCTCAGACGGATCAGGAAGGAGAAGGAAGCAGCGTTGAAAAGTGGAGACAGGGACTGCTACAGAGAGGTCAAATATCGGTTTAACAGAGAGCTGAGGAGAGCTAAATCTGTGTATTCTGAGAAACTCCAGCAGCAGTTCACTGCTAATGACTCGGCTTCTGTGTGGAGAGGACTGAGGCAAATCACCAACTATCGGCCTCAGGCTTCTAAAGGTCAGGATGACAAAGCCCTTTGTCAAAAACTGTCCCAACATTACGCCCGTTTTGACACCTCGTCAGCTGTGTCCAACTCACCCACTCCACCCAGCTCCACTGCGTCCTCAGCCCCTAATTCATCAAAAGCGGTCCCCCCCTCCTCCTCCTCCCCCCCTCCCCTTGTCATCAGTGAGCAGGACGTGCACAGACAGTTCTCCAGACTGAACCCGCGCAAGGCCCCCGGGCCGGACGGTGTGTCTCCCTCCACCCTGAGACACTGTGCGAAAGAGCTGGCTCCTGTCTTCACAGACATTTTTAACACCTCCCTTAAGCAATGTCACGTGCCGACCTGCCTCAAATCCTCCACCATCATCCCTGTCCCCAAGAAGCCACGGATTACTGGACTTAACGACTACAGACCTGTAGCGCTCACCTCTGTAGTCATGAAGTCCTTTGAGCGCCTGGTCCTGTCTCACCTCAAGTCCATCACCACACCCCTCCTAGACCCGCTGCAGTTTGCCTACCGTGCTAACAGGTCTGTGGACGACGCAGTCAACCTGGCCCTCCACTCCATCCTGCAGCACCTGGACTCCCCGGGAACCTACGCCAGGATTCTGTTTGTGGACTTCAGCTCCGCATTCAACACCATCCGCCCCGCTCTGCTCCAGGACAAGCTGTCCCTGCTCAACGTGCCTGACTCCCTCTGCAGGTGGATCACCGACTTCCTGACGGACCGGAGACAGCATGTGCGGCTGGGGAAGTCTGTCTCAGACTCTGTTAGCATCAGCATTGGATCACCCCAGGGCTGTGTACTTTCCCCCCTACTCTTCTCCCTTTATACCAACTCCTGCACCTCCTCCCACCAGTCTGTTAAGCTGATTAAGTTTGCGGACGACACCACCCTCATCGGGCTCATCTCCAACGGCGACGAGTCCGCCTACAGGGAAGAGGTGGCCCAGCTGGTGTCCTGGTGCAGCCACAACAACCTGCAGCTGAATGCTCTGAAGACAGCGGAGATGATTGTGGACTTCAGGAAAGTCACATCCCCCCTGCCCCCCCTCACCATCACAGGCTCTCCCATCACCATTGCAGATTCCTTCCGCTTCTTGGGCACCACCATCACCTGAGACCTCAAATGGGAGCCAACCATCAGCTCCCTCATCAAAAAGGCCCAGCAGAGGATGTTCTTTCTGCGGCAGCTGAGGAAGCTCAAGCTACCCACCAAGATGTTAGTGCAGTTCTACACGGCCATCATCGAGTCCATCCTCACCTCCTCCATAACTGTGTGGTACGCAGGAGCCACTGCCAGGGACAGACTAAGGCTGCAGCGCGTCGTGCGCACTGCTGAGAAGGTGATAGGCTGCGAGCTCCCATCTCTCCAGGACCTGTACATCTCCAGGACCCGGAGGCGTGCTGGCCGGATCATAGCCGATCCTTCACATCCTGGTCACGTGCTGTTTGCCCCCCTCCCCTCAGGTAGAAGGCTTCGGTCCATTCGGACTAAAACCTCCCGGCACATGAACATCTTTTTCCCCTCTGCCATCAGACTGCTGAACATTAAGTGACTTTTGACTCTCGTGCACTATGTACAGCAGCTCAACCAGACTCACGTCATTCATCACTGTTTTTCTGTTGCATTATCGACTGCACTATGTGGTACTTCACATTATCTGCTACTTGCTAATTTTTTAAAAACTGCCTTGACTAGTACTACTCATTATTACTAGTATTATTATTATTATTACTTATTATTACTTATTTTTCTACACTTATTGCACGTTTCTAGTCCTTTAGTTTTTTAGTTTATCACTTTTTTTCATTATGTTTTTAATGTTGCAGCATGGCACCGAGACAAATTCCTAGTTTGTGTATTACATGAACAATGGCAATAAATCTGATTCTGATTCTGATTCAGTATCATAAAATTTATCTTTTTTAGTTATATTACAAAAAAACATTATTTTCACGTTCTAATTTACTGAGATGCACTGGCAGACTGTTTTAACAGGAAAATCAATTGTGAGCTGCTTCATCTGTTACATGTTAAACATTATCACAGTGCCCCTGGCAATCCAGGCAAACCCAGTATGATCTGGGCTCCCTCTGATGTCTGATAGGTTATGCACGCTAGTTGACCCTGCAAGCAGTGTGGGTCCTTGGTCACCTCATTTCAGCAGACATTTGAATAGGAAACGCGGATAAACATGCAATGAAGTAGGTGTCACCATATCACAGCACAGAGAATGGAAATGAATCAGAGGGCTGTCTATCATTATTCTGACAGATTATATTAATTTCAAAGTTGCAGCAGATAACTGTGTCTGCGACAATGACACAAATATCACAGCAGCTCAGAGTGAGAGTGAGCTGCTGTCTGACTGTCTCTAGCTGCTGTGAAGCCAACGCCAGCTTGTCCTATTAATGCAAACCCGGTTCCTCTGCTGCTGTGTTGAAATGTTACCTCGGTAACTTGGGTCCGGTCTGCTTTCTCATCTAGCAGGGGGTGAAGGCAGCGGGGATGGGTTTTTGTGCTTGTGTAGTTTTTTCCTTGCCTTGATCTGTTTTTCCGCCCTGCTGATTTGAAGTACGCGGCTGTCCGACGTAACCTGGAAGGGTGAGCATGTGCTCTGGAGGCTTCTGCTTTTTCTTAAGTTTTGGTTGAAAGGCTGCAGTGGGTGACCGCGTGCTCCCTCGCCTGGACGGCAACGCCACTACATTTCATAGAATAAGCTACCATTGAAAAGGACTGCTGAGTTATCAATTAATTGACAAGTAACTTAATTTAGTTGACTTAATTCTTATCGACAATTAATCAAAAGTCAATTAATCATTAACATCCCTATTTGGTGCCAATTCTCAAGAACAAGGGCTGTGCTCAGAGCTGTAGTAACTACAGAGGCATAAAGTTGATCAGCCACACCATGAAGATGTGGGAAAGAGTTGCTGAAGCCAGGTTAAGAGGAGAGGTGAAAATCAGTAAGCAAGCAGTATGGTTTCGTGCCAAGAACGAGTACTACAGATTAGGGGTGTAACGGTACGCCTAAAGTCACGGTTCAGTAGGTACCTTGGTTTTAAGGTCACGGTTTGGTTCATTTTTGGTACTGTAAGGAAACAAAATGCAAAACATAAAACTGCTTATCTTTTGTATAAGCTGGAACAGCTTTGAAAAAAAAAAAAAAACCCTGCAGACTGCCAGCAGTCAATTGTCCAATAAATAAAATGTATACAATAAAATAAATAAATTCTCTTTTTAGCAACAGAACGATGCAGAGAAGTGCAACAATACAAGTTTGAATAGTCTAATTATTCTTTTATTTTTAGGAAATTAAAGTTCCTTATTGCCTGAAGCAGTGTTTATAACCAGGGTGCCCTGGTATGTTCAGGTTTCTGTGGGAAATTAATTATCTAATTTCACTTGTTAATTGGTCAAAAAAATTGCAAATAATTTGTCATTGTTGTATATAGGTTCTGAAGGCACCCATGCACAACAACAGCAAATCATTTGCAGTTTTTTTGACAATTAAGAAGGACCATACCAGGGCACCCTTGAAAAACACAGGCGTGAAGTGTAGCATTAACAGATTTAGCTTTTTCTTAAAAGGATCAAATTATTTTCTGGCTGAAGTGGGCACAACAAGGAACTTCATACTGGGGCTCAGTTACCTTCAGTATGTGTTTAAACCCAGTGTTCTCAACAACTGAATATGGCCTTAGATCCGCTACTATAAAAACACCACAATGGCATTTGTTATTGCTTTGGCTCGATCTGAAAAGCCCTTGAAAGGCTGTCTAAATGCCGCTGGAAGCTGCACTTGTACCGCGCTAGTTTTTTTTCTTTTTTTTGTGTTGCAATGATTTTCACGTTCGCGTAGCGCCGTTTCAAATGAGTTAACAAGTTCAACATACTGCCAAAAGCATATCCAATGCTGTTTTCATCTTATTCACTTGCCTTTGTCCGTTCACATATTTCACCGGAAAGCCGAAATGTTCCCAGACAGGAGACTTGTGAAGAGGGTCTTCAAGCTCTGGCTTCTCCGTACAGCCAGCCATGATGGTCACTAATCAGAGGCTGGGCTGCATTGTTTGTTTACTTGTACGGTGCGAGGCAGATACACTTCCTGTCTGTCACTCAACATGGTCCGTGTGGAACCTCAGTATGCCTCTGTACCGAACCGAAGGTGCGGTACCAAAAAATACGAATACATGTACCATTACACCCCTACTACAGATGCAATGCTTGGTATAAGAGTGTTGACAGAGAAATATAGAGAAGATCAGAAGGAGTGTCACTGTGGATCTAGAGAAAGCATATGATAAGGTGCCAAGAGAGGAAGTGTGGTACTGTATGAGGAAGTCAGGAGTGGCAGAGAAGTATGTGAGGATAGTGCAGGACATGTATGAGGACAGTGAGACTATGGTGAGGTAAATGGTAAATGGCATTCACTTATATAGTGCTTTTATTCTCATCTCTAGATGACCAAAGCACTTTACAGATCCTGCTATCCACCCATTCACTCACTGATGGCGGCTGTAAGGTGTGCTATAGGAGTGACAGATGGATTCAAGGTGGGGGTGGGATTACATTGGATCGGCTCTGAGTCCCTTCTTGTTTGCCATGGTGATGGACAGGCTGACAGATGAGGTCAGGCAGGAGTCTTCGTGGACCATGATGTTTGCAGATGACATTGTGATCTGCACTGACAGCAAGGAGCAGGTGGAAGAGAACCTGGAGAGGTGGAGGTATGCTGTGGAGAGAAGAGGAATGAAAGTCAGTAGAAGCAAGACAGAATACATGAGTGTGAATGAGAGGCAGCAAGTGTAACGGTGAAGATGCAAGGAGTAGAGGTAGTGAAGGTAGATGAGTTTAAATACCTAAGGTCAACTATCCAAAGCAAAGGAAAATGCACAAGAGAGGTGAAGAAGAGAGTGCAGGCAGGGTGGAGTGGGTGGAGACGAGTGTCAGGAGTTATCTGTGACAGAAGGATAGCAGCTAGAGTGAAAGGGAAAATTTACAAGACAGTAGTGAGACCTGCAATGATGTATGGTTTAGAGACGGTGGCGCTTGTTTTTTCACCCTGGAAGTTGTTTTTGCCAACCCCCACAACACCAGCAGAACTTGGATTTCGTGGTTTGAAAGTTTTTTATTAACCTTGTCTCTCCAATCCTGTGACTTTGATAAGACTGAACTATATCCAATTTATTTGGACCTGAGGAAGCTGCTGAAAAATTCTCATGTTGTCCGCATGGCATATTACGCGGCCAGTAGCCTTATTATCACCGCTGGATCTCAGCTCCTGACTACTGCCCTGGGAAGAAATATCTGCTGGCAGATATTTTTTGGTATAATCTCCAAATAAAGCTTCAGCTCCTGGATCCAGCTAGAAGCCAACGAAAACGCATCAAGATCACGTGAGCCAGATTCCTTTGTTTCATCTGAATAAATGCGATGTCCATTGCCTAAATATGACATAATTTGTCTCAGGTTTAAAACTAGTTCATAACTCTGATCGGAACTATAGAATTAAAGAGAAATAATATTCCTCTTTTCATTAAATTGCCTTTTTACTTAGAGTAACTCAGAATTTCTTTTCATATAATTAGCTTTTATAATTTTCTTCATAAAATTTGCGTCCAGTTTTCTTTATAGTTTTGTTAGTTATTTCAGTCTCCATTTTCATCACAGGTTTCCTTGGTTCCACAAATGTGATTGCACTCTGTTGCTCAATAATCAGTTACAAGTTGAATGTGATGCTTAATACTTGGTCATTTCACTTTACCAACAAATCCGTTGAATGTAATGTGATTAAATCTGAGTCTGATCATTAAAACTGTAAACGGTATATGGAAGTTTCTGTTGATTTCTTTTCCTGTTTTTGTTTCTAAAGTCACCCAGTAGAATTCACGAATATTTGAGACTGATTGATTGACGGTATAAAGATTAGTTATTAATAAATTGTCTAAGTTTGTGGACTGGTGCCCCAAAAACGAGTTTTTACGGTGTGTGCGTGGACTCAAAGTAAACCGTTTCCACATGCACCTCTAGGTATAAAGTAAATAATCTTTGTACCTTATAATTAAATGTTGCTGCACCCACCTGGACTCAAAGAACTCCTATGTGTGAATGCTGTTCTTGGACTTCAGTTCAGCATTCAACACAATCATTCCCCAGCACCTAATACAAAAACTCAGACACTTGGGACTCAAAACCTCTGTAACTGGGTGCTGGACTTTCTCACAGGGAGGCCACAGAACATGTGGGTCAGCAGCAACACCTCCACGACCATCACACTGAGCACAGGGGCCCCACAAAGGTGCGTGCTCAGCCCGCTACTCTTAACCCTGCTGACCCATGACAGTGTACCAGCCTACAGCACCAACCACATCATCAAGTTTGTGAACAACATGACGGTGGGCCTCATCACAAATAATGAAGAGGCCAACTGGTCCAGTGGTGTAAAGACAATAATCTCTTCTTGAACGTGGGAAAAACCAAGGAGATTGTGGTTGACTTTAGGAGAGGATACACACAGCATCCCCCTCTGATTGTCAATGGAGCAGCAGTGGAGAGGGTGAGCAGCACCAAGTTCCTGGGGGTGCACATCTCTGAGGACCTCTCCTGGTCCAACAACACCACATCACTGGCCAAGGAGGCTCAAACTCGCCTCTATTTTCTCCACAAACTGAGGAGAGCATGAGTCCCACCCCCATCATATGCTCATTCTACCGGGGCACCATTAAGAGCATCCTCACCAGCTGCATCATGGTGTGGTATAGAAGCTGCACCGCCTCCTGCCAGAAGACACTACAACACACGGTGAAAGCAGCCAGCAAGATCATCAATGCCCCTCTGCCCCCCCTCTCGGACATCTACCACACCCATCTCACCTGCAGAGCCATCAACATTGCAGGCGACACCTCCCACCCCTCACACTCCCTCTTCAGCCCCCTGCCCTCGGGCAAAAGGTACCGAAGCCTCCGGGCCCTCTCAACGACTGCTAAAAATCTTTGTTCACCAGGCCATCAGGACCCTGAACTCTGACCCCACCCCCACCCCACCCCCCAGTTCACTGTGGCCCATCTGCTAGTGGTTTTGTCGTGATTCTGTGGTGGATCACCCGCACTGGCACACCAGTTACTGCAATGGCCCAGGACCAGAGGCTGCTGGCCGGTGTTATGCCGAGAACTCCCCTGGTTGCAATTCTTGGCAGGCGAGGGAGTTCTCGGCATAACACCAATACTGGCAATTCACCGCAGAATCACAACAGAACCACTGAGAGATGGGCCACAGTGATGCGAGGCACACTGCTGAACCAGGTGATAACAGGGATGGCTATTAGGGTGACTAAGATCTGAAGAAAATAATATAAGCCATGCTTGCAAGTGTCTTGGTAACAGTGTTAGCTCGTGGGCGAATAGCTCAGGGGCTAATAGGCTAAAGACCTTTAGCCTTTAGCTGGCCGTGCGAGCCACCAGCCTCTGGTACAGGCAATTCGTCGTGGAATCACAATGAAGCCTCTGGCTCGCTGAAATCGAAATGTCTCGGGACCAGATGCTGCTGGCTCTTATGCCCAGCTTCCCGCCTTTCTCCAGGGCTCCGCGCTGCTCTCGCGAGCAGCATAGTTGTTTCAGCTCCCAGCTGGCCGTGGGAGCAGGGTAGAGTCCCACAGAGCGAGACACTGCCCTTTGAGATCCCTTGGCTTGTTACTGTAGCTCGAGTCAGCCAGTAGCCTTGGGTCATGGGCCAGGGCTTGGTTGCGGCGATTGGGGAGCTGTCCAGCATGTGGTGCTAGCGATTTGTTGTGAAATCACAGCAAAATTGTTAAGATAGACCGGACTGACACGAGATACACCATCAACTGTGGATCAGTGAACCAGAGCGCTGCTGATCTGAACTAGGAGGCTAGAAGCTAGTCAGCTATAATAGCTAACTGACGTAAGAGGGAGGGCAGAGTTGAAAAGGTGAAAGGTGGTTCTTAAAGTGACAGGCTCTAAAGCCTGTCACTTTAAAGCCAGAGCATTTCAAGAAAACAGGAAAAATACAAAACAAATTTGCTTCAATAACACAGGGTTACAAAAATAATTTTTTGTTAAGTTGTCTGTTTTTTCAACTGATTTAAGACAATTTTGCACTGCTGAATCCGAAAATGACATCTATTTCTCTTGATCAGGTGCCAAGTAAAAACCTGTACTTACTTAGTACTTACTTAGTACTGTGCATGTACTTACCTTTATATAAAGGTAAGTACATGTAAATTGAATGTTACGTCATTACTGTTCAAAATTCAGAGAATTTCAAGACATAAAAAAGAATTTTGCATAATATAAAGCAAAAACACCTGTACATGTAAACAAAAATGTATAAAACATGTGGCCATAATTCAAAAAGTTGACATGATTGAGCAAAACCAATGTGATTTTTGGATTCAGCACATCAAAATTGCCCTAAATCAGCTAAAAAAGACTTAGACAATAAATTTGGTGTTGACCAGTGTAATTTAAAAAAAAAAAAAAAGAAAGAAAATGTGAACAAACTATGTCACTAACATTTCATTATGACATGTATGAGCTATTAAAATGTGGAAAAGGTGCAGTCAGTGACTCCTTTAAAAACTCTGTGCAAACTGTTTTGCAGGCTTTTGTTTAACCTGACAAAACCCAAAAAGTGCAACATTCGCCAGCGTTCACTGCTCTGCGAGGTACTACAGTTACTCTCCTCCTGCAGTTAGAGGTGTTTCTAGATTTGCACTACAAGCAGGCCTGTCACACTTCTTTTACAGGTGCATCTGCTGTGGTGTGAAAAAGTATTTGCCCCCTTGCTGATTTCTCATTTTTTTGTAGGTTTGTCACACTTAAATGTTTCAGATCATCAAACTAATTTAAATATTAGACAAAGATAACACAAGTAAACACAAAATGCAATTTTTAAATGAAGGTGTTTATTATTAAGGGTAAAAAAAAAATAAAAAATCCAAACCTACATGGCCCTGTGTGAAAAAGTGATTGCTCCCCGCCTTGTGTTAAAACATAAATTTACTGTGGTTTATCACATCTTTGGAAAGCTGAGTTCAATTTCTCTGCCACACCCAGGCCTAATTACTGCCACACCTGTTCTCGATCATGAAATCACTTCAATAGGACCTGCCTGACAAAGTGAAGTAGACCAAAAGATCCTCAAAAGCTAGATATCATGCTGCGATCCAAAGAAATTCAGGAACAAATGAGAAACAAAGTAATGGAGATCTATCCCTCTGGAAAGGTTATAAAGCCATTTCTAAAGCTTTGGGACTCCAGCGAACCACAGTGAGAGCCATTATCCACAAATGGTAAAAACATGAAACGGTGGTGAATCTTCCTAGGAGTGGCCGGCTGACCAAAATTACCCCAAGAGCGCAGCAATGACTCATCCAAAGAACATCCAAAGAACTGCAGGCCTCACTTGCCTCAGTTAAGGTCAGTGTTCATGACTCCACCATAAGAAAGAGACTGGGCAAAAATGGCCTGCATGGCAGAGTTCCAAGATGAAAACCACTGCTGAGCAAAAAGAACATAAAGGCTCGTCTCAGTTTTGCCAGAAACATCTTGATGATGCCCAAGATTTTTGGGAAAATACTCTGTGGACTGACGAGACAAAAGTTGAATTTTTTGGAAGGTGTGTGTCGCATTACATCCAGTGTAAAAGTAACACAGCATTTCAGAAAAGGAACATCATACCAACAGTAAAATATGGTGGTGGTAGCATGATGGTTTGGGGTTGTTTTACTGCTTCAGGACCTGGAAGACTTGCTGTGGTAAATGGAACCATGAATTCTGATGTCTACCAAAAAATCCTGAAGGAGAATGTCTGGCCATCTGTTCATGACCTCAAGCTGAAGCACACTTGGGTTCTGCAGCAGGACAATGATCCAGGACACACCAGCAAGTCCACCTCTGAATGGCTTCAGAAAAACAAAATGAAGACTTTGGAGTGGCCTAGTCAAAGTCTTGACCTGAATCTGACTGGGATGCTGCGGCATGACCTTAAAAAGGCGGTTCATGCTCGAAAACCTTCCAATGTGGCTGAATTACAACAATTCTGCAAAGATGAGTGGGCCAAAGTTCATCCACAGCGCTGTAAGAGACTCATTGCTAGTTATCGCAAACACTTGATTGCAGTTGTTGCTGCTAAGGGTGGCCCAACCAGTTATTAGATTTAAGGGGGTAAACACTTTTTCACACAGGGCCATGTACGTTTGGATTTTTTTTTCCTTAATAACAAACACCTTCATTTAAAAACTGCATTTCATGTTTACTTGTGTTCTTTGTCTAATATTTAAATTTGTTTGATGATTTGAAACATTTAAATGTGACAAACACAAAAAAATGAGAAATCAGGAAGGGGGCAAATACTTTTTCACACCACTGTAAATAAACAGAATGGCGTGAAATTTGTAATTTATTTTTCATAATTTAATTCCAAAAATAAACTCATATTTGTATTACTTCCTTTATGAGTAAATGGATTTGTAGATTTGGAAGTTGTTGGTTTTTTTTTGTTTTTTTTTTAGCAACAATTTTCTAATAAATTCACTATATCTCTTATTTCCCTTGTTAAATGGTAAGGCTTTTCTCTTAAATTTCCAGTTTGTAAATTTGCAACTTTTATTTCCTCATAGGTCTGTGCATTTTTGTTTTTAAGTTTTTAGCTCATTCTGGCCAAGCAGAAATAAGCCTGATGGGCTATCCATTGTCGCATCTGTAAATAGAATCACCATTCCTCCCAGGCAGTTGTCCAGGTTTTAACCAAACTCGAATGCAGTGATCCTCAGGTGTGTCTGCATCTTGACTGTGCTCAAGGTTAAGGTAAAGGTCACAAGAGCTGGGCATTTATGTGGTTTCCCAAAAATCACACTTATCCCTGGGTAGTTGCCTTGTTCTTTTCACACACGTGAACCTCAGATGGGGCAGCAGGATAGAATGAGCTACTCCATCATTGACAGCCTGGGTTATTACACAGCTGGCCACTGGTTACAGACAGAAGAGCCATATGTGGTTCCAGTGCCACCTGTTGTAGAGCCCTGTTCTTGTGGATCAAACCTCAAACAGTGAACGCATCCCAGTTTGGGATCAATAAAGTACATCTATCTAAGGAACCATTTGGCTGCTGGGTAAGTCTTCATGCTGATTAGTTTTTCTCTTATGTTTAGACTCTGATGAGGAGCTTTTGGGTGATAAACATGATCCAGAAAAAGAGCTCGTCAAGCCTGGGACTTAACAGGTAATGCTCTGAATCTGCATTAAAGTCATCACCACTGTACCACTGTAACCTCATGTCATGTCTCCCTTCTCTTCAGGATCTCCTGAGGTAAAGATCCATTTTCTCATGCTACTGAGAAGGAAATTCTGCCTTACACCTTTTCAACATAAAAGTTTGTATTCATGCATCTAAAGGAGCCTTTGACTCTTCATATCCACACTGACTTCATGTCCTGATATCAGCCACCTGAACACATAAGGGACTGAAGCGTACTGCTTAAAAAGCAACTTTTTTGTGGGGATTTTGTTTTTCTACCTTGAAGGGAATTTATACTTTTTTTAATCAGTTAATTGATTTAATTGAATTAAATCTGTACTTTAGATCCTTATCAGTATCCAGCCATAACACAGAAGGTGTATGCTTTTCTGAAATGTTAATGTGTCAATCGTTCTGTTTACGTTAGATTTTTTTGCTAATTCTTTTATGTCTGGGTTTAAATTTGTTATCGGGGGAAATGAGCTCCACAGACTCTGGCTAAAGAAGGGTGATTTTAGGTCAGTACTGGTGTTATGGACCAGTGTGTAGCAATGTTGAGGAGGGTCAACTTTTTACTATATACGACTACTTTAAAGTCTTAAAAATCACTGCAAATAATTTGCATGAAATCATGATATACTGTGTCAACATGTCAAGATGTAAACAGCACTGTTTGTTTCACAGAGCTACAAACTGTATTTTATATTTAAATGAGCCATATATCTGCAGCACTAACACATGAAAGATTAGTTTGGTGTACTTCATAAAATGGAAACTACTCTGAAAAGCTGCTGTGATGGAGAGAAAACTGTTATAAGTATACATATTCCTATGCATGCCCTGTAAGCCCAGTGGTTCTGTTTTTATGAAAAGCTTGTCTGTACATCAAAATCATTAAAAATGTGAGAGGTTATGTGAATGTTCTTTCCCCCAAAATATTGCCTTTTTATTTACCAAATTTATCTCTCTTTTTTTTTTTTTTTATTTAAGGGCTTAGTTGTCTTATTGGACTAGTTGTAACTGGAGAAAAAGTGTGGCGGTTCTTGGTTTCAAATTTTATTGTGTATAACTGTGACCCAACAACGAGTACATACATACAGTACAGTATATCTCTCTACATGAAAAATGTGTTTGTATGTGATGACAAAAAGTTACTAGTAGTTTTGAATCACTTTGAGTGAATAAATATTAAAAAAATATAGGAACACAAAAGAAATGGTTAAAATACAGTGGAAACCAGAACACAACCCTAAAAGGATCCAAGGCAGGCAGTCAACCCAATTTGTTGTCCGTGAGCGAAGCTCTGAGCACTGCTTTAAGCGACCTATGAAAACGCTTGCATAACCTGTTAGCCTGGGGGTTGTACGCAGTAGTGCGGTGAATTTTGACCCCCAGGCTCCGAGCCATCGCGGACCAGAGTTCTGAAATGAATTGTGGACCTCTGTCGGACGTGATGTCCGATGGAGATCCGAAACATGCAACCCAAGCCCACAAAAAAGCATGTGCCACTTCTGCGGATGTGGCAGAAGCCAGCGGGACCACTTCATGCCAGCAAGTGGTGCGGTCCACGACTGTCAAAAGGTTTGTGAAACCTTGTGACGGCAGGAGGGGTCCAACCAAATCCACGTGGACGTGGTTGAACCTCCTAGCTGGGATTTGGAATGGCTTGAGGGGAGCTCTGGTGTGCTTGTGCACTTTGGCCCACTGGCACGCGACGCAAGCTGCAGCCCACTCGTTCACATCTTTGTGCAAGTGCAGCCAGATGAATTTCGCCCCCACTAGTTTCACCAAAGCGCACACTACCGAATGCCAAAGGGAGTGGACCAACTCAGTAATGCAACAACGCCAAGCGCTCGGAACCGCCGGGCCCGGGCAGCCAGTGGAGACATCACAGAGTAAGGGAGGGCACCCTTCTTTCACCACCCTGCTATCCAGC
Organism: Pholidichthys leucotaenia; assembly: GCA_020510985.1. Taxonomy (NCBI): domain Eukaryota; kingdom Metazoa; phylum Chordata; class Actinopteri; order Cichliformes; family Pholidichthyidae; genus Pholidichthys; species Pholidichthys leucotaenia. Next base: position 172,224,337 of record CM035846.1, read on the forward strand.
CTTAACCCAGTAGGTGCACACTGGAGCGCGCAAATGTCCGCGTCCCCGGCTTGCTCCACGGCCATGGCAGGGAAACCTATTCCCATGTAGACCGGGGCGATTAACGCGCGCAACAGACAATCGGCCACGACGTTGAGCTTACCGGCGATGTGTTGAATGTCGGTAGTAAACTCTGAAATTGCGGCCAACTGCCGTTGCTGCCGGGCCATCCATGGTTCCAAGACCTTGGCCACTGTGTACGTCAGCAGCTTATGGTCCACAAACGCGATGAACTCGCGCCCCTCCAGCCAGAACTGGAAATGGCACGTCGCCAGGTGGAGAGCCAGCAATTCCGTATCAAACGTGCTGTACTTGCGTTCGTTTTCGCGCAACGTTCGGCTGAAAAATGCGAGCGGCTGCCATGAACCTGAGATGCACTGCTCCACTACTGCCCCTATGGCAACATCAAATGCGTCTGTAGTGAGCGCTGTCCGTGCAGACGGGTCCGGGTGGGTTAACAACGCGGCATCCGCAAGCTCTGTTTTGGTGTTAGTAAAAGCCTGAGTTTATGGCTTTCACAGGCTTCTTTTTTTTTTTTTAAGCGTGGCATACAGTGACTGCATCAGCTGGCCTGCCCGGGGAAGGAAGCGGTTATAAAAATTAACCATTCCCAAAAACTCCTGTAGTGCCCTCACGGTCTGTGGGGGCGGATAGTCCGACACAGCGCGCCCTTTGTCCAGTAATGGGATCACGCCCTCCGGCGAAATGCAGTGGCCCAAAAAGGCAATCACTGGCACATCGAACTGCACTTTGCCAGGTTAACTATCAAACCGTGCGCTTCCAACCTCTGGAAAACTGTCCTGAGATGAGTGATGTGCTCCTCCTTGGGATGCGCTGGCTATCAGAATGTCGTGTAAGTAGACAAAAACGAGGGACAAGTCGCGAAGCACTGCGTCCGTCATCCTCTGGAAGGTCTGTGCCACGCCTTTTAATCCGAACGGCATGCGTTAAAAACTCGAAAAGGCCAAAAGGAGTTATTACTGCTGTTTTTGGAACGTCTTCCGCGTGCGCTGGGACCTGGTGGTAACCGCGGACCAGATCCATTTTGGAAAAAACACGCGCCCCAGCTAGGTGCACGGAAAAATCCTGGATGTGTGGAATAGGATAGCGATTGTGTTCCGTAGCGTTGTTCAAGCGCCGAAATTGCCGCATGGTCGCCACGACCCATCGGCTATAGGCACCATGTGTAGCGGGGATGCCCACAGGCTGTTGGAGCGCCTGATCATGCCCAACTGCTCTAAGTTGGCAAACTCCTGTCGTGCACTGGCCAGCTTAACTGCATCCAAATGGTGAGGACACGCAAACACCGGCGGGCCTTTTGTCGTTATAAAGTGCTTGACACCGTGTTTCGTTACCGTAGCTGAAAAAGTTGGGACCGTAAGTGCTGGGAACTGTGCGAGCAAATATTGGTACTTACCCCCTGGAGCTATAACGTTAGCCAGTGTTGTTGACCCAGCTCCCCGAGCTGTGCAGGGCAGTGAGGTAAAAGAGACAACGTCCACTAATCTCTTATTAGCAACATCGACTAACAATCCATAAGTGCATAGAAAATCTGCTCCTAAAATGGGGCCGGAACATGCAGCTATCACAAAGTCCCACTGAAAGTTGCGTCCGTGTAAGCATATCGTCGGTGTCCGCTCGCCAAATGTCCTGATAGTGGATCCGTTGGCGGCCGTGCACTCGGGACCGCTGCATCCTGCCACTCTGTCTGCATTGACCGGCAGGATGAGGCTCTTCTGGGAGCCGGAGTCCACCAAAAACCGTCTGCCCAAATGTGTGTCCATGATATAAAGCAATCTGTTCCTGTTGCCATCGGTTGCAGCTGCCACTGAATTCCGAAAGTGCCGTCTTCCCGGCTTCTTGAATTGGCATGGCACCAGGCAGCGTTGGGCATTCCAGTCGAAACGGCAATAATTAACAACAGATGACCCCGTTCCTTCGTCTTCTGGTGTCCGTCCCGGCTACCATGAATGGCTCCTCGACCTCGCTGGAGTCCCTCATGGATGCCGGTGCCACTGTCTGCACACTGGGAGTTCTCACCACTGAAATGATGCGGTCCGCTTCCTGCGCCATGGCGCGGTAGTCCTCAGCAACCAGCTGCGGCGAGTTGGCCAGGTTTGCCCTTGCTGTAGCTGGTAGGTTCCTGAGGAGCAAGTGGGCGAACAGGAAAGATTTGTTGTCCTTCTTCCTCAGCGCCAACATGCTCTCCATCAGCTCCACTGCTGATTTGTCCCCTAACTCAAACGCGTTAGGAGCCTCTCTGCCCTCTCACTGCCAGAAAGGGTATAGCGCTGGAGAAGCATCCTCTTGAGCGTCTCATTTTCTCTGGGCTGGCGGCTCCTGGAGCAGGTTCATCACTTGTTGCATGGCGCGCACATCCAGCACAGCGACCACGTAGTAATACCTGGTATTGTCCATTGTTATCCTGCGGAGTGCAAACTGGGCTTCTATGTGCAAAAACCATGCGGTCGGGATGTGAAGCCAGAAGCCTGGGAGCTCGATTGGGACCATGCACGCAGCGCTGGTGCTCTCCCTCCAGGCAGTCTCCGGGGCGGTGCTCGGCTCACTTTTCATGGCACATCTTGGGGTCACCAGTGTGGAGAAAGGAGGCAGGCGAGACAACGAGCTGAGCGACACAGTTACTTTATTCTTCCTCCAACATATTTTACAACAAAAAAGACTGTCGGGTCTCTGTGCATTCCTCTTTTATACTTTTATTCCCATGCATCGAGACCCGACACTTCCGATGATAACCATTATTGTTTGAACAAAGAATGTGTGGCACATTAACATAACATAATGCTGGCTCCGCTCCAACAGCCTTCTTCTCTTCGGCATTTACTCCTCTCCACGGGGGCGCATAGTCCTTACTGTCCCATCTGATACCCCCCGGTGACACCTCCTCCTCCAGTCCATTGTCCCCAGGGTGGAGAAGTCCCAACACCATGCCCCCACATCTACATACATATGTTTGTATACTTTATTAATCCCCAGAGGGAAATTCAGGGCATCCACCTGGATGGATGAGACAGCCACAGTACGGCACCGATCTCTTCACCATTCACACACACACTGGGCCACTTCAGAGTCTCCAGTTAACCTAACTTGCATGTTTTTGGCCTGTGGTAGGAAACTGGAGTACCCGGGGTAAATCCACGCAGACACGGGGAGAACGTGCAGACTCCACACAGAAGGGTCACCGATGGTCAGGGGGTGGGATCGATCCTGTGACCACCTTACTGTGCTGCCACAGCACTATAGTGCATAGTAACAATTGATTATAAGTGTGATAAGGTACAAGGATTATTTAATTTATACCTAGAGGTGTGTATGTGGAGACAGAGGTTCGCTTCGTGACCACCAACACTCGTAAAAGGGGCACCAGTCCAACTTGGACAATTTATCAATAAATAAGCCTTGAACCTTTTCATTAACCAGTCTCAATATTCATGAATTCTTATGCTGTGACCCAGAAAAGTGCACACACAAAAGAAACCGTTTTAATAATCAAACTCAGGTTAAATGACATTACATTCAATTGATTTGTAAGCAGGTAAAATGATCAACAAATATCATATTGAATTAAGCGACTGTATGGAGCGAATATCGCAGGCAGAGCTCCGGATTTCCAACGCTGAAGATGACGTCAACAGCCTGCAATTAAAGGTCCAAACATTGGAATTAAAAAATAAACGTCTGGAAGATAACGTCTTGGACTTAGAATCCCGGTCGAGACGGAATAATTTAAGGCTGGTGGGCCTCCCGGAGGGGGCGGAGGAACAGGATGCGTGTTCCTTTTTGGAAAAGTGGATTCCAGAAGCGCTGAATAACGCAAATCTACAGTCATCAGTCGTCTTGGAAAGCGCACACCGAATAGGCCCACCAAGAGATAAGACAACACCGAGGACGCTGATTATGAAGTTCCTCAACTACAGGGACAAGATGACGGTCTCCAACGCAGCGCGTACTAAAGGAGAAATTAAATATCAGGATCAACAGGTGCGGTTCTACCCAGATTTGGCCGCAGGAATCCAGCAATTAAGGAAACAGTTTGACCCCGCCCGTAAAGAGCTGCGCAGCCTTGGGATTTGTCACGGAGTGATTTATCCTGCAAGACTGCTGGTCACGTATAAAGGGAGAACCCAAGTCTTTAAGACCCCTCAGGAGGCGCAGGAACTCATTAAGCAGATGCAAGGAGAGACTGGCGAGAGCCAAGCATGAAGCAAGAACAAGATATAAAAGGTAGAATATTTAAGCAAGTGTTCAAGTACCTGACTGATTTGAAACATATAGCATGTCTACAAAATATAGATTGTATTATATATAAAAAAAAAAAAAAGCTATGATGTACAAAGTTGCTATAAAATTTTGGAGTTAAATTGGAAAAACTACAGAAGAGAGTTATTGTCATGTCATTAAAAGTAGCAGAGTCAGGGTGATTGAGAGGAGGAAAGAGTGAGTGGTTTGACTGATCCTCACGGGGGAGGAGCAGATTCAGGCTATAACGGGAGACAGAATTTTTTTTTGCTTTTGGGGGGGATTACCACGAATGTGGGAAGGGGGAATTTGTTTGTGTGTAGTTTGTGGGATGAATGTTCAACCATCCATGTTTTTGCTTCTCTGTATGAGCATGTTTATATTGCAAGGTAATCTCAAACTCTTTATTGATCATAGACCAAAGCGTTAAGCTTAATTTAACATCATGGAATTGCAGAGGTCTACAAAATCTAAAAAAACTTAAGCAAGTTTTGAATAAAATAAAAGACATAGGTTCAAAAATTGTGTTTTTACAAGAAACTCATCTAATAGAGGAGGATGTAAAAAGAATAAGGAGTAGATGGCAGGGAAAGTGTATTCACCTCATCATTTTCATCTTGAGCCTGGGGAGTCATGACTCTCATACATAAATCAGTCCCATTTCAAGTGAAAAATGTAATTGGAGATAAATTGGGAAGATATCTAATCATCCAAGGATCTTTATTAGAAAATATAAATCTGGTGAACTTATATGGTCTTAATATAGATGATCAAAACTTCTTCGTTAATTTATTTCTTACTTTAGCATCACTCACAGGGCTATATATAATAGCAGGGGATTTTAATTGTACATTGAATCCCAGTATAGATAGGTCAACAGGACAGGACTGTACGCACAATGGATGTAGGATGACCATTAATCATTTTATGAAAGAATTGAGATTGCTAGATATATGGAGAGAAATGAAACCACAAGTCAAAGCCTATTCTTGTTATTCTGACACCTACAAGACATTTTCACGTATTGACTAGTTTTTGATCTCCACAGAATTAAGGTCCAAGATTCAAAATTGTTTCTATGATAACATTGTGATCTCTGATCACGCACCCTGCTGTATATGTAGATAAGAAATTGAGAAAGGTTCCTGGTAGGTGGCAATTTCAGCATAAATGGCTTCAAGATGAGGAATTTGTTAAGTACATAGAAAAACAGATGAGTTCTTTAATATCAACACTACACAAACATCAGCATGTATAAAGTGGGAAGCTTTCAAAGCTTTTATTAGGGGGCATATTATTAGTTACACAGGTTCAAAATCTAGGAAGACTCGAGAGGAGAGAGTCCAATTGGAACGTAAAATAAAAATTCTTCAAGAAAAAGTGTATGCAGGAAGTACAGAAAATCCCAAATTAGAGAATGAATTACTGATTCTGAGAGCTGAATATGACAAAAAATCAGCGAATAGAGCTGCCTCGAGTCTTCTAAGATTGAAGCAAACCTTTTATGAACAAGGTGAAAAATCAGGAAAATTATTGGCATGGCAGATTAAACAATTAGAATTTAAAACACCAATTACCAGTATTATAAGTAACGGACAGGCAGTTGTAGATCCTTTAGAAATTAACAGTGCCTTTAGAGATTATTATGAAAAACTATATGATACAAAAAATGAAACTGACTTAACAAAACTAAATGGGTTTTTGGACGGATTATCAATACCGTGTATTCCAAATGAAAATAGGGAGATACTGGAGTCAAAAATTAGTCAAGAAGAAGTTGGGCTAGCCATTGATAATATGAAATCAGGAAAAAGTGCGGGACCTGACGGTCTTCCAGTTGACCTCTATAAAAAATTTAAGAATAAATTAATAAAACCATTTTTGGAAATGGTTTTAGAAGCATTTCAAAATAGTAAATTACCGCCATATATAAATAATGCCTTAATTATACTGTTGCCAAAACCAGGTAAACCTTCTAATAAATGTGAAAACATGAGACCAATAAGCCTATTAAATGCAGACCTTAAGATAATCTGTAAAATTTTAGCAAGACGACTACAAGAAATATTACCAAATATAATTAACCGAGATCAGAATGGCTTTATAAAGGGAAGACAAGGCTTCCATAATGTAAGAAGACTATTTAATATTATTTATTCTAATAAAGAAGCGCCGGATACAGCTCTCCTATCATTGGATGCTGAAAAGGCCTTTGATAGGGTCGAAAGGCCCTTTCTTTTTGAAGTTTTACAAAGGTTTGGACTTGGAAAGAATTTCATAAAATGGGTTCAGATAATATACAATAATGCTACAGCAGAAATCCTAACAAATAGCAATATCTCAAAATCAATAAAAATTAATAGAGGTTGTCGACAAGGTTGTCCACTTTCACCTTTACTGTTTACTATGGCAATTGAACCTTTAGCGATGGCAGTACGTTTACATCCACAAATATATGGAATTAAAGTAGGACCAACAGAACATAAAATCTCCCTGTATGCTGATGACATAATTTTGTTGATGTTGAATCTTAAAAAATCAATTCCGACCTTGTTAAATTTAATAAAGAACTTTGAAATATCAGGATATAAAATAAATAAAACTAAATCTTCAATATTAATGCTAAATGAGACCCAGAGAAAGCACCCAGCTCCTGAGGTAAATCAGTTTAAATACTTAGGAATTCAAATTGTGCCTAAGTTAGAATCAGCCGCAAGTATCAACTATGAAGCCTTAATGACAGACATTAATGAGTTACTTCAGAGATGGATGTCACTACCAATGTCGATGATCGGGAGAATTAATATGCTTAAAAGTAATATCTTACCCAAAATACTATATTTATTTCAATACATTCCTTTACCACCACCTTCAGATCTATTCTCAAGAATTAAAAAAAAAGTTAGTCGAATTTATATGGAACAATAGGAAGGCTAGATTACGTCTGTCCTTACTATATTTACCATTTGATCGTGGAGGTCTGAAATGTCCAAACTTTATGTTGTATTACTGGTCAGCACAACTGAGGTCTATGACATATTATTTTTCATCAAATGATCTCCCTCACTGGACGGAGATGGAATCATACAATTTACCTTTACCTCTTCCCTTATTCATATACTCAGACTCGGCTAAAAAATTACAGAAACAAGTTAAAAATCCTATTGTAAAGCATATGATCAAAATATGGTATGAAATCAAAAAATATTTAAAAGAACCGCACTTATTGTCACAATTTAGCCCAATATGGGGTAATCAATATTTTACACCAGGGAGAGCGGATGCTCTGTTTAAATTATGGAATTTAAAAGGGATTCAAAAGATTCAAGACTTATATTTGGCACGTTCAGACAACATAATGTCTTTTGAAGAACTGAGGGCCAAATTTAATCTTAATAGAACACATTTTTTTAAAATATCTTCAGCTTAGGAATTTTATTCGATCAAATCAAAATAATGCTCTCACCCGACCTACCTATTCATACTTTGAAAAAATTTTGACGAAAAATAGTAAGAGAAAGGGTATTATTTCAGAGTTCTATAACTCACTGATATTATCCTCAAGTGAAAACTCACAGAAAAGAATGAATTATTGGAAAGAAGACCTGCAAATTGAAATTTCAGAGGAACAATGTGAATTGGCTTGCACAGAAGCTCAAACCAAATCAATAAATGTACGTCTTAAATTGATACATTTTAAATGGTTAATGCGGATGTATGTTACACCGGTGGAGTTAAATAGATATATGTTAACAAACCTTCCACTAGAAAGAATAACATACATATTGAAATAAAAGGAAAATGTGTTTGAGAATATATGGAGACCTTTCATTGATTATGTAAAGAAACTAAACATAATTTCTGAAGAAGAAGGTGAATGATATGTGTGGACCTTGTAAATTCCAAATTGGTGAATGTATAATATGTATACTTATGCAATGGATTACCTAGGCTAAACAGAGGAGCATTGTTTGACATTGTTTTGTTAATGGTTGTTGGTGTTTTTAGAACACTTATTTTTAATTTACTTTAGGGTTAGGGTTTGATTGTTGGTGTCATGTTTGTTAAAAAAGGTTCAATAAAAATATTGTGGGAAAAAAACAAATATATTAACTGTTAATGGATTCCTGAGCATAAAGTCGATATTTAAATCTTTGTGACACCAGAGAAACCAGATTTTGAATTTGTGACTGTAATGCAATGGGAGACTATGAAATAACTAACAAAATTATGCATAAAATTGGACGCAATTCTATGGGAAAAAGATGAAAGGTGATTATATGAAAAAGAAAATTCTGAGTTACTCTCCAAAAAGAACGGGGGATTACTGAAGGGAAATATTAATTTTCCTTCAGCTTATGGCTCCTATCGTAGCTTATGGACCAACTTTAACATGAAAGATTGGTCATATTCAATTATAATTAGGCATCACATTTAGCCCAGCAGATAGGAAGTGGAAGTTTGGCTTACGAACAGCTGTGTCTTCAGAGTCCAGCGGTGATCTTGAATGCCAGCAGGTGGCACAAAGAAGGAAAGACTGCCAGCAGTCCTTTCAGTTACAGCGGCGATGGCACAGACTTAGCAGTGGGGCAGCTATAGAGTGTAGCCGGCAGGAGAGTGGACGGCTGGCCCCGGGGCAGTTGTGACGTCTTTCTGGGGCAACAGATCCTTTCCTGGCCCGCAAATTTAGAATGTCCACCAGCCAATAAGAAAACCACAACTGAAGGAAAAATTGTATTTAGACAGTTCCACCCATGACATCTGAGTTCTTCTGACATTGTGGGATGTGGGTGAGGCAGTCTCGAGGGGAAAAAGTTCAAAAATCACTATCAGTCCACTTTAATGGTGAGTTAAGGTAAATCAATAGAAAAAGTTCAGCAGAATAAACATGGCTTCTGAGGAGAGGGAAAAAGGTGTTTAGGAGTTTCACTCCAAGTAAGAAGGTTTGAGCTCAACAGGAAAGGATGATCTCTTCTCAGATGCCAGAAAAACAGAAAAAGACTTAACAAAAGACAACTTTACGAACTTTAGAAAACTCGACAAAGACTAAAACAAAGACTGAACTGAACTGAAAACAAAAACTTAACCGAACTGCTAGGGCATTTCCTCTGTTTAACCTCTTGCACTCCGGTGTACTGCGGGTGGGCATGTCTCTGCGTCCTAGGGCGCACGAGGGCGCTGCGTCCTAGAGCGCACTGGAAAAAAAAAGCTGCATTTCCGTTCTTCCACTACAGACACAGCCGCAAACAGAAAGCCAAAGGAATGCTTTCATTGGTTTAGATGTGATTGACCTCTCATTCGACTAATAAGAGCCTTGAATTGGGTTTCTGAAACCTTGAAGAACCAATGACTGAAAACCTAGCAAGAAGGACCCGCCTACCAGCGGCTGCGAATACAGCCAGCCAATTGAAGCACAGAAGTTCGAAAGCTGTTTTGTGTAAGGCTGGGTGACACACAGGCGTTCGCCAGTCTTTTTTTCTTACTACTGTTTTTATTTGTTTTGAAAAATCATTCGCCAAAACCGCAATCATGGAAGCGCAAAACCGCAATAATGGAATTATGGTTTGACCGGGTCGCGTGACCAGAACCACGAGTCCGTAACAAGCGGACCAGCTTCATGTTCGTCTGACAATGAGGAAGAGAAGTTCGCCAGCTATGCTGCTGTTGTGGACAGGTAAGTGTTATAAGCTAAATTATTCTTTATCCCTGAAAATTGTAATCCAAATGACTTTTGACCGATCGGTAAATTACAACTGTGCGTCATGTTGCGAACGCCCCCCCCCCCCCCCCCCCGCTACTCTTCTGTAGTGGATTGCAGATATATTGCAGATATTTTAGTCCAACTGTGCGTAGTAGACCGCGGCGCACGGACTGGACATGGTTCGTGCACCGCGTCCGGACCGTGAACGCCCCCCCCCCCCGCCCCGCCCGCTACTGTTCTGTAGCGGATTGCAGATATCTTAGTCCAACTGTGCGTATTAGACCGCAGCGCACCGTCACCGCTTTCTGTCATGTAGCGATGGGCGATGTCCATCCTCTGTAGCGGGGGTGGGGGGGAGTTGTTATCCTCTACATTACAAATATTCTAGTATAATTTTTAGTGCACTGTAGGTTATTTTTTCTTGTAAAAAAAAAAAAAGCCACACATTTTTTACATGGCATGCTTCTTTGTGTGTGGGGGCTTGTTTGTTCATTCATGAATGAATAAACAACCACCACCCCCCCACACACACACAGCCCTTCACCTTTCATTAGAGCCCAAGATCAAGCTTCTATATTGAATCATTCAGAAGTTAAGATAAGATAAGATAAGCCTTTATTAGTCCCACAACGGGGAAATTCCAGGATTGCAACAGCACAGGGATAGCAACACTCAGAGCAACAATCAGAAGGCAAGAAAAAAAACAAAAAAAAAAAAAAAAAACAACAAGCAAGCAAGAGCAGCTAATATACATATGTACATATTACTATAAAATATATACACACACACACACAGACACACAGTGCAGAGCATTGTAGCTGGATGGAATAAATATATGAATATATGAACACACAGTGCAGAGCATTGTAGCTAGATGGAATAAATATGTAAATATATAAACACCCACAGTACGGAGCATTGCAGCTAGGTGGAATAAATATGCAAGTATATAAACACACACAGTGCGGAGCAATGTAGCTAGATGGAATAATATGTAGATATATAAAAACACAGTGCGGAGCATTGTAGCTAGATGGAATAAATATATAGATATATAAATATAAACACACCCAGTGCTGAGCATTGTAGCTAGATGGAATAAATATATAGATATATAAATATAAACACACCCAGTGCAGAGCATTGTAGCTAGATGGAATAAATATGTAAATATATAAACACACACAGTGCAGAGCATTGTTGCTAGGTGGGATGAAACAGCATAACCGTCTATTTAGTTATCCTACATGGTATGATTATGTGCCCATACATATTCTCACCCTCCATAGCGACCGGTATGTTCCTAGTTGTATGCCGGAGAGGACCATTGTGTAAGTCTATTGCATCTTTTGCATTCAAAAAAAAAACTATTAGTTTGTTACGTCTTTTTGCTATCTCTGCGAGCAGCCCTGCTTAGGTTGTACAGTCTGACAGCCGTTGGTAGGAAGGACCTACGAAACCTCTCGGTTGTGCACCTGGGATGATGTAGTCTGCTGCTAAATGAGCTCCTCAGTGCATCCAGTATGTCCTGCATAGGGTGGAACTCGGACTCCAGCAGAGATGACAGTTTAGCCACCTTCCTTCTCTCTCCTATCTCCTCCATCGGATCAAGGCGTTGCCCCAGGACAGAGCTAGCTTTCTTAATCAGTTTGTTCAGTCTCTTCCTATCGGCTGCAGTAATGCCACTGCCCCAGCAGACCACTCCAAAAGTGATGGCTGATGCCACCACCGTGTCATAGAATGACTTCAGCAGCGCCCCTTGTACACCAAAAGACCTGAGTCTCCTCAGCAGGAACAGCCTGCGCTGTCCCTTCTTGTAGAGTGCGTCAGTATTGTGTGACCAGTCTAGTTTATTGTTCAGATGAATACCCAGGTACTTGTAGGATGTCACCATCTCGATGTCTGTTCCCTGTATATTTTTTTTTCCACAATATCTTTATTGAACCTTTTTTTTTTTTTTTAACAAACATGATACAAACAATCAAACACTAACACTAAAGTACTACAAAAAAAAAAAAATGCACTAAAAACACCAACAACCACCAACAAAATCAAGTCTTCAACAGTGCTTCTCTGTTTAGTCTAGACAATCCAATACATAAGTATACATATTATGTTCACCAGTTTGGAATTTACAAGGTCCACACACACCATTCACCTTCTTCTTCAAGAGTTATGTTTAAATTTTTTACATAATCAATAAAAGGTCTCCATATATTCTCAAACACAATTTCCTTTGATTTTAGTATATATGTTATTCTTTCTAATGGAAGGTTTGTTAACATCTGTCTTAACCACTGAGTCACATCTGGTCTATGAGTCTTTTTCCATAATAGTGCAATACATTTTTTGGCATTAAGCAAACTGAGGTCTATGAATGTTCTTTCACTTTTATTAAAATTATGCTTTTCTGGGTACAGACCCAACAAAAACAGTTTAGGATTCAATATGATTTGTTTTGAGATTATTTTTTCAATTGTTACCCTCACCTCTTCCCAAAACATTCTTATTAATCTACATTCCCATAAACAATGAAATAGGGTTCCTTTACTTTCCATGCATTTTGTGCATGTATCTGGTATATTTTTGTTATATCTATTTAACTCCTCCGGTGTAACATACATCCGCATTAACCATTTGAAATGTATCAATTTAAGGCGTGCATTTATTATTTGGTTTGAGCTTCTGTACAAGCCAATTCCCATTGTTCCTCTGAAATTTCAATTTGCAGATCTTCTTTCCAGTAGTTTAATCTTTTCAGTGAATTTTCACTTGAAGATAGTGTCAATGAGTTATAAAACTCTGAAATAATACCCTTTCTTTTACTATCTTTCATCATCATTTTTTCCAAGGATGAATAAATAGGTCGAGTGAGAGCTTTATTTTGATTTGATCGAATAAAGTTTCTAAGTTGAAGATATTTAAAAAAATGTGTTCTATTGAGATTAAATTTGATCCTCAGCTCTTCAAAAGACATTATGTTGTCTGCACATGGCAAATATAAATCCTGAATCTTTTGTATCCCTTTTAAATTCCATACTTTAAATACAGCGTCCGCTCTCCCTGGTTTAAAATATTGATTGCCCCATATTGGACTAAATTGTGACAATAACTGTGGTTCTTTTAAATAGTTTTTAGCTTCACACCATATTTTGATCATATGCTTTACAAATGGATTTTTAACTTGTTTTTGTAATTTTTTTGCCGAATCTGAGTATATGAATATGGGAAGAGGTAAAGGTAAATTGTATGATTCCATTTCAGTCCAGTGAGGGAGATCATTTGATGAAAAATAATATGTCATAGACCTCAGTTGTGCCGACCAATAATACAACATAAAATTTGGACATTTCAGACCTCCACGATCAAATGGTAAATATAATAAAGACAAACGTAATCTAGCCCTCCTGTTGTTCCATATAAATTCCACTAACTTTTTTTTTATTCTTGAGAATAGATCTAAAGGTGGTGATAAGGGAATGTATTGAAATAAATAAAGTATTTTAGGTAAAATATTACTTTTAAGTATATTGATTCTCCCGATCATCGACATTGGTAGTGACATCCATCTCTGAGTTAACTCACTGATATCTGACATTAAGGCTTCATAGTTGACACTGGCGACTGATTCTAGCTTAGGCATAATTTGGATTCCTAAATATTTAAACTGATTTACAACATTGAATTGATTTACCTCAGGGGCTGGGTAATTTCTCTGGGTCTCATTTAGCATTAATATTGAAGATTTAGTTTTATTTATTTTATATCCTGATATTTCCCCAAAATTCTTTATTAAATTCAACAAGGTTGGAATTGATTTTTTTAGATTCGACATAAACAAAATTATATCATCGGCGTACAGGGAGATTTTATGTTCTGTTGGTCCAACTTTAATTCCATATATTTGTGAATGTAAACGTATCGCTATCGCTAAAGGTTCAATTGCCATAGTAAACAGTAAAGGTGAAAGTGGACAGCCTTGTCGACATCCTCTATTGATTTTTATTGGTTTTGAAATATTGTTATTTGTTAGGATTTCTGCTGTAGCATTATTGTATATTATTTGAACCCATTTTATGAAATTATTTCCAAGTCCAAACCTTTGTAGGACTTCAAAAAGAAAGGGCCATTCAACTCTATCAAAGGCCTTTTCGGCGTCCAATGATAGGAGAGCTGTATCCGGTGCTTCTTTATTAAAATAAATAATATTAAATAGTCTTCTTACATTATGGAAGCCTTGTCTACCCTTTATAAAGCCATTCTGATCTCGATTAATAATATTTGGTAAAATTTCTTGTATTCGTCTTGCTAAAATTTTACAGATTATCTTAAGGTCGGCGTTTAATAGGCTTATTGGTCTCATATTTTCACATTTATTAGAGGGCTTACCTGGTTTTGGCAGCAGTATAATTAAGGCATTATTTATGTATGATGGTAAATTATTATTTTGAAATGCTTCTAAAACCATTTCCAAAAAAGGTTTTATTAATTTATTCTTAAATTTTTTATAAAGGTCAACTGGAAGACCATCTGGTCCTGCACTTTTTCCTGATTTCATATTATCAATGGCTAGCCCAACTTCTTCTTGACTAATTTTAGACTCCAATATCTCCCTGTTTTCATTTGGAATACACGGTATAGATAGTTCGTTCAAAAACCCATTTAGTTTTGTTAAATCAGGTTCATTTTTGGTATCATATAATTTTTCATAGTAATCTCTAAAGGCTCTATTAATTTCTAAAGGATCTATAACTACCTGTCCATTACTTATAATACTGGTAATTGGTGTTTTAATTTCCAATTGTTTAATCTGCCATGCTAATAATTTTCCTGATTTTTCACCTTGTTCATAAAAAGATTGTTTCAATCTTAGAAGACTCGAGGCAGCTCTATTCGCTGATTTTTTGTCGTATTCAGCTCTCAAAATCAGTAATTCATTCTCCAACCTTGGGTCACTTCCTGCATACACTTTTTCCTGAAGATTTTTTATTTTATGTTCCAATTTAGCTCTCTCCTCTCGAGTCTTCTTAGATTTTGATCCTGTATAACTAATAATATGTCCCCTAATAAAAGCTTTGAAAGCCTCCCACTTTACACATGCTGATGTTTGTGTAGTATTGATGTGAAAGAACTCGTCTATCTGTTTTTCTATATACTTGACAAATTCCTCATCCTGAAGCCATTTATGCTGAAATTGCCATCTACCTGATTCCTTTGTCAATTTTTTATCTACATATATTAGACAACAGGGTGCATGATCAGAGATCACGATGTTATCATAAAAGCAGTTTTGAATCTTGGACCTTAATTCTGTGGAAATCAAAAAATAATCAATACGTGAGAATGTCTTGTAGGTACTGGAATAACAAGAATAGGCTTTAACTTGTGGTTTCATTTCTCTCCATATATCTAACAATCTCAATTCTTTCATAAAATGATTAATAGTCATCCTACATCCAATGTGCGTACAATCCAGTCCTGTTGATCTATCCACACCTGGATTCAATGTACAATTAAAATCCCCTGCTATTATATGTTGCCCTGTAAGTGATGATAAGATGAGAAATAAATTAGCAAAGAACTTCTGATCATCTATATTGGGACCATATAAGTTCACAAGATTTATATTTTCTAATAGCAAAGAACCTTGAATGATTACATATCTTCCAAATTTGTCTCCAATTACATTTTTCACTTGAAAAGGAACTGATTTATGTATGAGAGTCATAACTCCCCTGGCTCGGGATGAAAATGAAGAGGTGAATACACTTCCCTGCCATCTACTCCTAATTCTTTTAACATCCTCCTCTATCAGATGAGTTTCTTGTAAAAACACAATTCTTGAACCCATGTCCTTTATTTTATTCATAACTTGTTTAAGTTTTTTTAAATTTTGTAGACCTCTGCAATTCCATGAAGTTAAATTAAGATTAACACTTTGGTCCATGATCAATAGAGAGTTTGGGATTACCTTGCAGTGTAAACATGCTCATACAGAGAAGCAAAAACATGAGTGGTTGAACATTCATCCTACAAACTACACACAAACAAATTTCCCCTTCCCACACTTGTGGCAAACCCCCCAAAATCAAAAGAAAAATTCTGTCTCCCGATATAGCCATCGACCGTTCCACACCCACGGGGAACAGCCTAAGCCACTCCTTCTTCATCCTCCCAATCACCCTAACTCTACTGCTTTTAATGACGTAACATTAACTCTCCTCTGTAGTTTTCCAACTTAACTCCAAAATTTTTAACAACTTTGTACATCATAGTTTTTTTTTTGTTTGTTTTGTTTTTGTTTTGTTTTTTTAATATATAATACAATCTATATTTTGTAAACTTACTATTTACTTCAAGTCAGTCAGATGCCTGTGCAAATGCTTAATTATTCTACCTTATATTTTGTTCATGCTTAGCTCCCACCAGTCTCTTCTTCTTCTTTGATCTTCTTGATGAACTCCTGCGCCTCCTCTGGGGTCTTGAAGATGTGGGTTCTGCCCTCATACGTGGTCAGCAGCCTCGCAGGATAGATTACACCATGACGAATCCCAAGGTTGCGCAGCTCCTTACGTACGGGATCAAACTGCTTCCTCAATTGCTGGATTCCTGTGGCCAAATCTGGGTAGAACCGCACCTGCTGGTCCTGGTGTTTAATCTCTCCTTTAGTACGTGCAGCGTTGAAGATCTTCATCCTGTCTCTGTTGCTAAGAAACTTCATAATTAAGGTCCTCGGCGGTCCCTTATCTCTCCGTGGGCCAATACGATGTGCTTTTTCCAGAACCACTGCTGATTGCAACTCCTCGCTGCCCAGCACCTCCGGAATCCACTTTTCCAGAAAGGAGCATGCGTCCCGACCTTCTGATTCCTCTGGAAGACCCACCAGCCTCAAATTATTCTGTCTCGACCGAGATTCCAAATCCAAAATATTATCTTCCAGAGATTTATTTTTTTTTTCCAAAGTGCGCACCTTTAATTGAAGACGGGTGACGTCATCTTCAGCACTAGCGAGACGGAGCTCCATCTGCGCCGTTCGTTCTACACAGTCACCCAATTCCTTTCTTATTCCTTCCAACGCTGTCATAATCCCATCAAATCTAGAGGAAAAGTCCGCTCTCATTGAACTCATGGCAGCCATCAGCGCATCTGCGCCATTCCCCGCAGAAATCGCAGCGTTGCCAGCCTCCTCCGCCATATATGGAGTTTTGTTTGCTGCGTCACAGACCTGAAAGTCCGTTAATTTGGACTGTTTCGGCGGCTCGCTTTTTCCTTTTCCTGGTTTTCCAGCCTTAGGCTTCGCCGACATATCCTCGCCCAAATGCTGGGATACGTTCTGTCCCAAATGAGAGAGTTATTTGCCGATTTTTTCTCCAGGAGCAGAGCAGAGCGAGACACGTCCGTCCTACGTGGCAGCCATAACCGGAAGTCTGTTCCCTGTATATTTACTGGTGCTGTGAGGGGCTGCCCATGCCTGCGGCAGTCCACCACCAGCTCCTTAGTTTTCCTCGCGTTGATCTGGAGGCAGTTCCGATGGCACCAGTCCACAAAGTCCTGGATAAGCCCTCTGTACTCAGCTTCATCTCCGCTGGAGATGAGACCAACGATCGCAGAGTCATCAGAGAACTTCTGTAGATGGCAATGTGTTGTGTTGTGTGAGAAGTCCGCAGTATAAAGAGTGAACAGGAAGGGAGCCAGCACCGTTCCCTGGGGGGCCCCCGTGCTACTGATGATCGTGTCGGAAACACAGTCCCGGGTTCTCACAAACTGAGGCCGGTTCGTGAGGTAGTCCAGGATCCATGATGACAGGTGCTGGTCCACCCCTGCGCGCAGCAGCTTGTCCTTCAGGATCATCGGTTGGATGGTGTTGAAAGCACTGGAGAAGTCAAAGAACATGATCCTCACCATATTCCCGGGCTTCTCCAGGTGGGACAGAGAACGGTGAAGGAGGAAGATCACCGCATCCTCCACCCCAATGCCATGCTGGTAGGCCAACTGGAGTGGATCCATCGCTGGTTCCACCAGGGGGCGGAGATGAGCAAGGAGCAGTCTCTCCAGGGTCTTCATCAAGTGGGACGTCAAGGCCACCGGTCTGAAGCTGTTCAGGTCTTTGGGGTGGGAAGTTTTTGGTACAGGTACCACACAAGATGTTTTCCACAGCTGTGGTACCCTCCCCAGTTTCAGGCTCATGTTGAAGATATACGTCACAATCCCACACAGCTGGTCTGCACAGGACTTGAGGAGCTTTGCGCTGATGCCGTCCGGTCCCGACGCCTTCCTCGCCTTGATCTTCCTCAGCTCCGTCCTCACCTGAGTCTTGGTCAGGGTCAGGATGGGGGGCTGTGTGTTGGGAGTGGGGGGGTGTCGGTGGAGTGGGGAGTGGGTAGCAGGACTTGATTTCTTAGAGGCAGCAGTGGTTGTTGTGCAGACAGGGGGGAGGGCGGTTGGTCAAATCTATTGAAAAACAGATTCAGGTTGTTCGCCCACTCCCTGCCCCCCGTGGACTGGGGGGAGGTATTCTGGAGCCCCGAGATGGTTTTGAGGTTTCTCCAGACCCCGCTGATGTCGCTCTGTTGCAGCTTGTCCTCCATCTTCTTCCTGAAGCTGTCCTTGCCTTCTCTGATCTTTCTCCTCAGCTCCCTCTGTACGGACTTCAGCATCTCCCTGTTCCCCGACCTGAAGATCCTCTTCTTCTCTCTCAGAAGTGTTTTTATCTCAGGGTTGATCCAGGGTTTGTTGTTTGAGTGACGCCGTATGGTCTTGGTGGGAACGGATTTGTCCACACAGAAGCTGAGGTAGCCCGTGAAGGTGTGAATGAGGCCATCGATGTCCTCACCATGTGGATCGCAGAGCTGCTTCCAGGCAGTGGCTTCAAAACAGTCCTTTAGAGTGTCCATTGTCTCCTCAGACCATAACTCCACAGTGTGCATGGCCGGAGGTTGTCTGTGCACTAGGGGTTTGTACACCGGTCGGAGATGAACCAAGTTGTGATCCGATCTCCCAAGTGGGGGGAGTTGTGATGAGGTGTACGCCTCCTTAGTGTTTGCGTAGAACAAATCCAGTGTTTTATTGTCTCTAGTGTGGCATGTGACATACTGGGTGAAAGTGGGCAGAATGGGAGACAGTGAAACGTGGTTGAAGTCGCCTGAGATGAGGAGAAGAGCATCTGGGTGTTCTGTCTGCAGCCTGCTGGTTACTGAATGGATGACGTCACGCACTGTCCCAGCGTTCGCCGTCGGATTTGCATAAACAACAATGCAGATCACGTGTGAGTGTTCTCTCGGGAGATATGTAGGCCTCATGCTAACAGCTAGCAACTCAATGTCTTTGCTGCAGTGTCGTTGTTTAACAGTGATATGTCCCGGTCTACACCAGTTGTTGTTAACATACATTATCACTCCACCGCCCCTAGTTTTGCCACTCTCTGGTGTTCGGTCAGCTCGTATCATGTGAAAACCCTCCAGCTCAATGTTAGCATCTGCTGCTAGTTCAGTTAGCCACGTCTCAGTAAACAAAAGGAGAGAGCTCTCCCGGTAAGTGCTATCATAACGGGAGATAGCCGCTAGCTCATCTAACTTTCCCAGTATCGACCGTACATTTCCCATGACAACAGATGGAAGGGAGGGTCTGTACCTTATATTTTTTGTCCTCCGCCTTACTCCAGCCCGGCAGCCGCGGCGTTTTCGCCTCAGTTCTCTCGGTATGTCGAGTTTTTCCAGTGGGACCGGGTGGCGGTTAAATGCTAGCAGCTCTTCCCTATTGTATCGTATCCTGCTATAAAACAGTGGCTCCGTCCACCGGCTCAGGAGACATTTGGGACGATCTGTGTGTCTGTGATATAAGTGGGGTGAAAAAAAAAAAAAAAAAAAGTGATCAAAAGAGAGAGGAAGGGAAAAAAAACTCGGAATCGAGCCGCTGTTGCAAAAGGCAGCCGACTGGTGTGGCGCCGAGAGTTAGTATTAAGTTACAGACGTTTTTCCAAACTGTGCCATTTGGCACAATTTGGCACAGTTCAAAAACGCCTGGGAACAACCTAAGAAAAAAGCTTTGTAATATATTCATTTTTTGTGGTATTGTTACAAAATTTTGACCTCAGCTGGATAACACTTTGTTCTACATTTCTGTTGCATTTTCCAGTCCGGATCTGAAGCTGTGTGTTATTTGCAAGCATTTGTATCCAAAAAAACACCCAGGCGAAATTTATTTTCTTCAAGTTCAGTATGTTTAGATGACTGTTACTCAGTGGCAGGAGCACTTAGAGAGATTATGACTGTTTTGCCAAAAATTCAAAGTGTTTTAAATGAGACCAACCCTATGAAGATGCTGCAAAGGGTTGAAGAACAGCTTTTGATTTACTTTGGGTATGTTATTTTTTTGGCGTTTTTAGGGAAATTGACCAGAGTGCAAGGGGTTAACAGAGCGCACTCCTTGGATCATAAAATATGACTGGCAACAGGAAGAACCAATTATCGGCCATTGTGGGAGATTCGAACGGGCTATGGTCCAATAAGAAAGCAGTCCTTTGCTGTAACCGACCAATAGAATGAAAGGGGCGTTATCCAACAGAGACGGCTTGGGGATTGGCTGGTATCAGTCAGATGACTGGCATAAGTTTCAGAAGGCATATACACATTTTAGCTGTGAAATTGATTATATTCTGAATATGAAATCTATGCTAACTTCAATGATTCATGACTAACAGTGAGCATGCACTTTTATAAACTTGTCCTTCTATAATTAACATACATTAGAATAAGGTTCATTTAAGCATTTTCAAACATGCAACACATTTAAAATCAATGATTAATGAAACATTTCGAACCCATCATTGTCCAACACAGAGGCGGTCATCTTCAACAGTGTTCTGAGCAGTATTTCCTGGAAAACTAAAGTCTTGAGGAGAAAGGATTATTTCAGCAGATAAAACAAAATTCCAATGTTGATTAAACCCAACATGTACCTGAGTTGACAGAAGGGGGCAATGTTGAGCTGTGGATAATTCCTAGCAACTTGTGGAATGCAGTCAAGCGATCTGGGGTATCTCACAGAGTGCTCTAAGCATAAAACTGTCTGGTTGGGGAGGAAGCGTCGGGATTTATGACTCGTAAAAGAATCCGTTCCTGGCACGAAATGTGATCCTTATAGGCCTTTTTACCATGGAATGCGTTTTCAAACTGGTCCTTAGGCGAAGGAAACAATTCTTGACCATACTTTTGGGTGAAACGATTTCTTTAAGGTGAAGTGTGCTTTTATAGATTGGAGCCACCTGGATTGATACTACAGTGCTAACCACTGTTCCACCAAGCTGCCTACATATACACTACTCACAAAAAGTTAGGGATATGCTTCTTCTTCCTGCCCTTCAGAGAGAGCAGACATTTTTTTCTTCCTCTCCCTTATAATCCTCTCCCCTTTGATTCCAGCTTGCAATGTTGTGTTTTTAGTCGCTCTTCTTCTGCTGAATCTTAATCTAAACGGAAATTATGGATTTGGAAAGCGGCTTAAATGTGCTATTGTCACCACTTTTCAACAAGAACCGGGCCAGGGGGAGCCCAAGAATTGGAACCTGCATGATTCGACTGGTTTGGCATGATCACAGGATTTTTCTGTTTGGCCCTGGAGTTCCTGGTGTATCAAAATTATATTCGGGTGAGCTAATCAAAATGCCGACTCCGGTGTAGCTTCCCCAACAATTTCCAGTTGGGGCGAGCACGGACAGCGGCATATGGATTAACATGGATTTACCATCTGGCATGCATTGGAGAGAGAATGGACTCTCTTGGACATGTTTACCTGTGTTTCTGTAGGTTGACAACATCTGGAGCCGCTGAGTGCTTTCCAGAGAGAGAATGACATTAAAGTTTAAGCCTGTATGGAAATTATGAAGCGCAGAATCGCAAGAGATGAAAATTCTTTGCTCTGAGTGAGCTGTGCCTATTGGAATTCGGCGCCCTGCCTGTTTACATTCCTCCTCGATGAAGATAAGCGGAAGGATCGGCTCTGCTAACCCAAACAGTCGACACAATTGTTGTTTCAACAGTTGGACGCTCAAGGACAGTGCACCATGTGACAACTTACCATCTGCAAGCAAGAGAAAGACTCTGGACTGCTTTAGATCACATGACTATAACATCCATCCACTGCCAGGAGGCGCCCTCTGCTGTTCACTAGCAATTGACACACCGACACTACTGCATTCAACATTACACCACTGATACAATTACTGATATATATTTACAATACACTGACTCTCTCAACTTGCTTTGTCATTGTGTGATCTCTATTGTCTGCTAATTGTGCATTAGAGAGTTTTTTTCTTGTGATCACAATTTTGGTCATAAAAGGACCTTTATTTTGATTAACAATGCTTTTTTCTCTCTGCCTATTGTGTTTCCCTATCTACCCATCCATCCCCTCCCCCTCTTTACCCCCTACTGTTATGACAGGCGCCTCATGGCTGCCGCGTCATTGGATGCGCCTTCGTGTGCGCCCAATGTCAAGTCAAATTCCTCGTATGTTTACTTGTTTACTTGTAAATGTGCTTGGCAATAAAGTTCTTTCTGATTCTGATTTCTGATTCTGATATTTGGCTTTCGGGTGAAATTTCAGGATGCACCTACAATGCACTATAACCTTTACAGGTGAACTTAATTTCAATTTCAATACTTTTTACATAACTTGCTGTTCTCTAACAAGGTGCTTAACAGCAAAATTCACAACATGTGTTTGATCCATGAATCGACCAATAAATGTTCTGGTTTAATTAGAATCGGTATTTAAACAGTCCTCTTCATTATGCTGTTCACATTTTGACATCATGAGACCAATACAACACCTAACAACTGATCAACAGTACCTCACCATTGTGAGGCTTCAAGCAGGATGTTCTCAGAGGAAAGTCGCCACTGAGCTTTAGGGCCTTTTCCAGTAGCACGCTTTAGCGCGACACGGGACGGCTCAGCACGCTTTGTACGCTTTTCCACAAGCCCCAACACGGTTTAACAGCCGCGATTCTCAGCCCCGCTGAAGGGCAGGGTACAGCAGTGCTGAGCTGTGCCGTGTTGTGACGTTAACAGACTGGTCGCCGCTGATTGGTCAGGTTGTAACCGCCCCTGTCCTCCTCCTCATCTACCAAATCTTCACGACCTTCTCAATAAAGTTTTTGAAAAAAAAAAAAAAAAAAATCTTCACGACCGCCTTTACTCAGCACGCAACCACTGTTGGCGGTTCCTTTTCAGTGTATTGCTGTGCTATTTTCATTTATTCTCTATCAAAAATGGCTTCGCGTAATAAGGGTGTTCCATGGACCAGTAAGGAGCTGCAGTGTCTGCTCACTGCATTGTCAGACGAACGTATTCAGCGCGAGTTAGACGGAGCCGCCCGGAATGAAAAAATATACCGGGAGGTCTCGACATCGGAGTCCTTTAACGGTGAGTTTTAATTTTTTTTTATTGTGCGTTTTTTCGCAAATATATTCGGTAAGACGCTCAGTTTATTTATGCAATAAAAAAGCTGTTCATTTGTGGATGGATCGCTGCTTTATTGCAGCACACTGCGGACTAAAGCTTTTATTGTAATTATTCATGTGAACAATACGCTGAAATAAGCTTATGTATTCTTGTTAAAAACTTTTGTCTTTTCTGTATATATTTCGTGCTGTATTTTATTGTGTGCATTTTCCTTGTAGAATCATCCCACGCGTCCGCCGCGACAGCCCGCACGGATTAATTCAACCGAGCTTTCCTGACCCACAGCTGGCAGAGACGGATTAATTCTACCGAGCCTCAGCACTCAGTGGTCGGCGTGTATAAAATGTCGATTAACCTTCATGTTGTGTTGCAAAGTTTTTTTTTATTTTAATATTTTGTATATAATAAAATGGAATTGTTTTGGAAAGTGTGGTTTGTCTGTTATAACACTGAATTATAAAACAGTATAATTACATAGAAATTCCATTGCCTAGTCTGATCAAAATGATGCTGAGGGTCAACCATTGTAAAGGTAATGTAATTTTTAACTAGACCAAAAAAGAAATCTTTTTGTAAGCTTTCTGTTTTTTATTGAAATATCATAAAAAATTAGCACCAAGTAAAAGGTACAAGTATATGTAAATTGAATGTTCTATCGGCATTCCAAATTCAGAGATTTACAATACTTTAGAAGGAGTGTAGCATCATCTAAACGGAAAATAATAATACTGTTGTTCCAAACGTTGACCTGAAGGTGAAAAACATGAATTTTTTTAATTCAGTACATCCAAAATGCCCTAGGATGTGGTGTTGGCCAGTGTGCCACCGTCTCATTATTTAATACGAATAAAAACAAGTTTCAGCTCATTATTTCTAGGTCATTTGGCAGTTAATTCAAAACAAAAGTGACTTGTGTTGTTGCAGCTTAATTGAGATAAAATTAATTGTGAGATAAAACCACAGAGCGAGCAAGGCAATAATCCTTGGATCCTCCATTTTTTGTCTCGTGTAAATAAGGACTCAGTCCGGTGCATAACATCAAGGGAGTGTGGCCCCGCCTTGCTGAGAATCTGCTGCTGCCCCGCAACACTGTGCTAATGGAGACAGAAGCATTCCGAGCCGTACTGAAGTGAATCGAGCCGTACCGAGGTGTGCTGGGCTAGTGGAAAACAGGCTTTAGTGTCCCAGAGTGTCATCAGCAGGTTGCAACAGAGATGCAGAGAGACTGGAAGAGTCATAGAAAGGCATAGAAGTGGACGTTCTTTGGCCACATTCCATGCTGATGACCGCTTCATTGTGAACAGTGCCCTGCGGAACCGGATGATGAATGCCATTCAACCCCGGGTACATTTTGGGAGGTGAGAGGCACCCAAGTGTCACGTGAGACCATTCAAAACCATTTACATCTGCGTGGTCTTGTGTGCTAGATGACCTGCAAGGGTACCTGACCACACCATCAGGCACAGGTGTCATTGTTTGCATGGGCCAGGGCACATTTACGCTGGACAAGGGACCAGTAGGCTTCAGTGCTGTTCTCTGATGAAAGTTGATTCACTCTGAGCAGAAATGATGGCCGCCAGCGATGTTGGAGACATCAAGGAGAGTACTATGCATCAGCCACTGTTGTCACCATGTTACAGTCTGGGCAGGTGTGTCTAGTCAATACAGAACTGCCCTACACCTTGTGAATGGTACAGTGACAAGCCAATACAACCTGAATAACACCATTAATCCAGTCATTCTGCCCCTGCATGAACATCAGATCATCAAACAAATTTAAATATTAGACAAAGATAACACAAGTAAACACAAAATACAGTTTTTAAATGAAGGTGTGTGTTATTAAGGGGGAAAAAAATTCAAACCTACATGACTGAGTGAAAAAGTGATTGCCCCTAAACCTAATAACTAGTTGGGCCACCCTTAGCAGCAACAACTGCACTCAAGCATTTGCAATAACTGGCAATGAGTCTTTTACAGTGCTGTGGAGGAATTTTGGCCCGCTCATCTTTGCAGAATTGTTGTAATTCAGCCACATTGGAGGGTTTTCAAGTATGAACTGCCTTTTTAAGGTCATGCCACAGCATCTCAATGAGATCAGGACCATCTCAATCAGATCAGGATCAGGTCAGGACTGACTAGGCCACTCCAAAGTCTTCATTTTGTTGTTCTTAAGCTATTCAGAGGTGGTCTTGCTGGTGTGTTTTGGATCATTGTCCTACTGCAGAACCCAAGTGTGCTTCAGCTTGAGGTCACAAACAGATGGCTGGTCATTCTCCTTCAGGATTTTTTTGGTAGACAGCAGAATTCATGGTTTCATTTACCACAGCAAGTCTTCCTGGTCCTGAAGCAGCAAAACAGCCCCAGACCATTACACTACCACTATCGTATTTTACTGTTGGTATGATGTTCCTTTTCTGAAATACTGTGTTACTTTTATGCCAGATGTAATGGGACACACACCTTCCAAAAAGTTCAACTTTTGTCTCGTCAGTCCACAGAGTATTTTCCCAAAAGTCTTGGGGATCATCAAGATGTTTTCTGGCAAAACTAAGATGAGCCTTTTTGTTCTTTTTGCTCAGCAGTAGTTTTCATCTTGGAACTCTGCCATGCAGGCCATTGTTGCCCAGTCTCTTTCTTATGGTGGAGTCATGAACACTGACCTTAAGTTAGGCCTGCAGCTCTTTGGATGTTGTTGTGGGATTTTTTGTGACCTCTTGGATGAGTCATGACTGCGCTCTTTGAGTAATTTTGGTTGGCCGGCCACTCCTGGGAAGGTTCACTGCTGTTCCATGTTTTCACGATTTATGCATATTGGCTCTCACTGTGGTTTGCTGGAGTCCCAAAGCTTTAGAAATGGCTTTATAACCTTTTCCAGACTGATAGATCTCAATTACCTTGTTTCTCATTTGTTCCTGAATTTCTTTGGATCGCAGCATGATGTCTAGCTTTTGAGGATCTTTTGGTCTACTTCACTTTGTCAGGCAGGTCCTGTTGAAGTGATTTCTTGATTGTGAACAGGTGTGGCAGTAATCAGGCCTGGGTGTGGCTCGAGAAATTGAACTCAGCTTTCCAAAGATGTGATAAATCACAGTTAATTTATGCTTTAACGGGGGGAGGGGGTCACTTTTTCACACAAACCCATTACATTTTTGAGGTGATCCATGAGGGCCGGAAGGAGCCTTGGAGGAGGCATGTGCTCTCTGAGTGCTTTTCTAGTTTAGTGGTGTTTCTGATATTATTCTCTGTCCATTCTTAGTTTTTAGGTTTGCTCTTATTTTGAAGTCATTCCTGTTCCATTTCAATGTAGCCTTGTTAGTCCTGCTTCGAGTTCACAGTTATGATTTGCTATTTATGTTTCTGTTACCTACGTCTCATCAGCTGTAACTCTCTGCCAAAAGGTAAACCCATGTTATGTCTTCGTTTGTGTCGTGTTCCACCCTCCCGTCTGGTTTGTAGTTTAAGTTTTGTTCTTTTGTTTACGTTTCACTTTTAGCATATTCTAGCCTCTGAGCTGGAAAAGCAGCGGCTGCTAATGTGCAACACACTTCCTTGTGCTCAGTTCTTGACAGAATTCGGCATGCTCTTTTACCGTGATACTTTTGCAAGTGTTTTATCAAGTTGGTGGTGTTAAAATTGTAAGCACTGGTACCACACAGCAAACATACCGAGGCGAGTCTCACGTATAGGCTCCAGCGACACTCGTTGCTTCTGCTGACGGAAGTGCATGCAGCATGGCTGAGAATGTGATGGCACCTTCATTTTTTTTTAATTTTTTTTTTTAAGTTTTTGCAAAGGGTATACATGTCATTACAGCATTGCATTGTTTACATTTTCATCATGTTCCCTTTTTTTGTTTTTTGTCAACATTGGAAAAATAATTATTACAACACCCTTTTTTAAGTGAAAGAAAAAGAAATTAGAACAAAAAAAACAAAACAAGAAAAAATACAAACAAAAGAGAGGGAAAAAAAATGAGAGTATCTGAGTAGCTTTGGAACAAAGAGAGGTGCCATTATTGAAATGGTATTTGTCAAAGATTAGATTTAATGTTAGACACATATGCGTTCCAGGGTTGCCAAAAGTTCAAGAACCCATCCATGTCCTGTCTCAGTGCGAATGTCAACTTTTCCATCGAATAAATGTCTTGAATCACGTTAATCCAATCTTCAGGTGTAGGACAATCCTTCAACATCCATTTTTTTGTTAGAGCTTTTTTACTTGCCAATATTAAAACAGTGAATAAGTATTTTTCTCCTCATCTTTCCAGTGATTCCGGTATTAAACCCAAATACAAAGTTACAAAAGAAAAGGGAACTGTTATTTTGAATATTTTCCCCAATATTGTCTGTACATTGGTCCAATATTGGTGGATAACTGGGCATGACCAAAACACATGAAAATGATTTGCAGTCTCTTCACCACACAAGCGCCAACAATTCAACCCCTTACGAGTAAATTTGTTTTGTGCAGGTGTTCTGAAAAATCTTACCAAATTTTTCCATCCAAATTCTCTCCACTGCAAGGATGAGGTACTTTTCCATTGCTGTTTATTTAGCTTTTCCCATATTTCCAGTTGTAAAGTGAAATTCCCCTCTTTTTCCCATCTCTTTTATATATGATGTGTTGTCTCCTTTTAAGTCTTGAAGACCATGGTATATCTTAGAAATATATCTGATGCCTGGGATCCCTTTATATGCCATTAAGAAGACCTTCAGAACACCTGACTGGGCCCTTTCCAAATCCTCCTTTTTAAGTATTTTGTTTGTGGTGTCTAAGCTGAAAGAACCTGTAAAGGTCTTGATTTATTAGACCTTGTTTTTTCAAATCTTCAAAACTTCTTAAAATTTGCCCTTTAAAAAAAATCGTAATATTTTATCAGTCCGTTCTCTTTCCACTTTTTAAATCTAGTGTCTGTTTTATTAGGAGTAAAGTCTTGATCACAGGCAATCCATTGCAGTAATCGATAGGGCTCTTTAGTTTGATTCTCTCTGACTATCTTAAACCAAATTTTTAGCGGGGTCTCTATCCACGGGTTAGTGTTACTCAAAAATTGAGGTAAGGCATTGTTCCCTATTATCGCCTATAGGGGGATGTCACTTGTTATTTGGCATTCCATCTCCTTCCATTGTGCAGTGTAGACTGGGTTACATATCTCTACTAAAGTTTTAATTTGTGCGGCTTTAAAGTAGTCCCTGATATTTGGCAGCGCGAGCCCACCTTTGTCTTTGTTTAGCTGTAGGGTTCTATATCTGATTCTAGGTCTCTTGCCCTGCCATATGAATCTTGAGATCCTTCTGTCCAGTTCTTGCCATGTTTTTTGGGGAGGTTCTACCGGTATTGTTTGGAAAAGGTATAGAAGACGTGGAAGTATATTCATTTTGACTGCTTCAATTCTTTGTGCAGTACCCAAG
This sequence comes from Pholidichthys leucotaenia, assembly GCA_020510985.1. NCBI lineage: Eukaryota > Metazoa > Chordata > Actinopteri > Cichliformes > Pholidichthyidae > Pholidichthys > Pholidichthys leucotaenia. Next base: position 172,253,214 of record CM035846.1, read on the forward strand.
AATGGTATCATATTCCATCAGATTTTATTTTTGCCATCAGTGGATCATAGTTTAGTGTTATCATTTTGTTGAGTTGTTTCGGGATATTGACCCCCAGATATTTCATAGATTCCACCTCCCAGTTAGTTTTGAGTTTGCTTAGTAAATATTGATTTGGGTCAAAGTTGAATGTTAAAACTTGGGTTTTATGCATGTTTAATTCATACCCCGATAAATCTCCATACTCTGAAAAAACTGAGATTAGTTCTGGAAAAGATGTGTCTGGCTGCCCCAGGCATATTAAAATGTCATCAGCAAAGAGTGCTATTTTATGTTCCTTCTGAACAAGTGTAATACCTTGAATTTTTTGATTCTGTCTTATCCATTGGCTCAGAGGTTCTATGAAGATTGCAAAGAGCAGTGGAGACAAGAGCAAGCCCTGACGACATCCTCTTTCCAGTTCAAAAGATGATGATAATTTACTGTTAATCCTTATTTTAGCTGTTGGTTTTTTATATAATGCCTGGATAGTTCTAATGAAGTTGTTATGAAAATTGAAACTGAATAAAATTCTATATAGGAAAGACCAGTCAACCGAATCAAATGCTTTTTCAGCATCTAATCCCAATATGGCTGCATTTAAGTTATATTTTTTATATGATGAATTATGTGTAAAGTGCGTCTAATGTTGTCTTGTGTCTGTCTTTCTTATAAAACCTATTTGGTCTAAATGAATTAAGTCTGTCAGTATATTTTCTAACCTTTTGGCAAGGATAGTGGTAAAAAGCTTATAGTCCTGATTTAACACACTGATTGGTCTGTAGTTGGAGCAGTCTAGTTTATCCTTTTCAGGTTTAGGTATGACTGCAATGACCCCTTCTCTCCAGGAGGGGGGGATTTTCCCTGTGTGGAGGACATAGTTAAATGTTTTCAGGAGGAGAGGAGATAGTTGCTGTTTAAAGGTTTTGTACCACTCTGCTGTATAGCCATCTGCTCCTGGGGATTTGTTAGCTTTAAGTTTCGTAATTGCTTTTTCTAATTCTTTAGGTTGTATTTCTGACAATAGTGTTTTATTTTGTGACTCAGTAAGTTGGGGATGGCTTAATGTATTTAGAAAGGCTTCGGATGCGTTTTTGTTTTTTGAGGGAGTACAAGTTCTTGTAGTAGTTCTCGAAGCTTTTAAGAATTTCCTGAATTCTAAATTTTATTTCCTTTGATACTGGGTCTCTGATTTTGTAGATTGCTCTCTCCGTTTGTTGTTTCCTCAATTTATAGGCTAGTAATTTTGCCGATTTGCTACCTGTTTCATAGTATTTTTGTTTCAGAAATGTAAGTTTCTTCTGGATTTCTATTGTGTAGAGTTCATTTATTTGTTTTTTAATTTCCTTAATTTTGAGCGAGTCATTAGAATGAGTGTTGTCTTTGTGCTCTTTTTCTAGTTTCTTAAGTTCTGACTCTAATGTGATTAGTTTTTCTTGTCTCAGTTTCTTTTGGATTGCCAGTTTTGCGATAATCTTTCCCCTTATTACAGCTTTGCATGTGTCCCACAGTATTAAAGGGGATACTTCTCCATTATCATTTTCTTCCAAATATCTGAGAATATCTGATTCCAATTCATCTTTCAGTGGTCCTTTAAGCACATCTGAATTTAACCTCCAAGAAAATGTATTATTGGTGTATTTTTGGATACTTAAGTCCATATAGATCGGACTGTGGTCAGAGAGATCCATCAGTCCTATTTTACATGTTTTTACTCTTCCAATGTCTCTATTAAACATTAAAAAAAATTGTCAGTCCTTGAGTATGATGAATGTGGTGCTGAGTAAAATGTATAATCTTTTACACTGGGGTTGAATTCCCTCCACACGTCACAGATTCCCATTTCTTTTAGTAGCATCCGAGTTTTTCTACTTTGAGTGTTATTTTGATGTGGAGAATTACCTGATGCATCCCAGTATGGATTCAGTCTTAGATTGAAGTCTCCACCACATATCACTAAACCTTGGGCTTTAGTTATCATTAGGTCAAATACATTTTTATAAAATTTCCGGTTAGCCCCTGGAGGTGCATATACATTCAGCAGGGTGATATCTTCTCCCTCTTGCCAACCAAGTACCATGCTGAATCTCCCTTCTTTTTCTTTGTGTTCTGATTTTTTTTTTTCAAATATAATTTTGGTTGAGATCAATGTCGCTACCCCCCTCTTCCTCCCTGACTTATATGAAGATGAAGAGATCATTTTAAACCCTTGTCTATTAAGTTTAGTGTGCTCCACGTCTGTTAGGTGGGTTTCCTGTAAAAATATTATTCCTGCTTTGTCTTTTTTTTCCATTTTGCCTAGAATCTTGAATCTTTTAACTGAATTCAGGATCCCTTTTACATTATGAGATTATTTTGGTTACACCCTGTTTCTCCATTGTGTTGTCTTATTTAGTATAACAGTGTGGTGGCCCTCTTTTATGCTACTCAGAAACTGAAAGAACATTAAGAACATAAAAAACATTAAGAACATAGTATATAAAACTTTAAAACAAAAAACTGACAAAAGATCTTCCTGAGCTGAGGTCTTTTTAGTGACCTTAGAAGAGGCTTGATGGTGTGTTAGCTCTGAGGGAAATTCCTCAAACTCTGTTACGTGTTGAGGGCCCTCTCTTACTCCTGTAAGTTGTCCCATGTTTTTAACGTGAATTTCAGATCCCAATCCGAACTTGTAATGATTTTATTTTATTTTATTTTTTTATGCCTATACCCTATGAAATTGTGCGCAACCTCCCAACACCATCACAGCAAACAGTCACGTTAATACAGTATTTGTTAATGTGGAGAGATCATGTGGTTCATTGTCACATTTCTATTTTAACAAGTTTTTTTTTTTAAAGACTTATTTGTTTCTAATATTATGTCTTTTCCATGAAATGTTTTACCACTTGATACTTGCTGATTCTGCATCTCCTTTAATGTTTGTTACCTTGTAGGAGGAGGGTTGGATGCGCAGATTGACTAAAAATATTGTTATTCCCTCCTGAAAACGCTCAGTTTTTCCTTATAGCTCTGGCGCTGGGTTTCCCGCTGCTGGCTCGTGGATTTTGAGGGTCTCTGTGTGGACCACGTTTGAGCCTTGATTCTTTCGATTGGGTCTGCTGCGGGTTTATACACCATTACCGGAAGCCCTCTTCTCGCCATATCCGTGGTTGCTTCTTCCGCCGAGTTGTAGAGACACGTCTCATCTCCGTAAAACACCCTCAGCTTCGCCGGAAATGGAGTCTGAAAGTGCAGTTTCTTCTCTCGTAGTACCCTTTTGGCGTCGTTGTATTCCCGACGCTTTTTAAGGACCTCCGGGGCGTAGTCGTGCTCCACAAAAACTTTTCTCTCTTGGTGCATAAATCCTTTTTTCTGCCAAGCCAGTCTCACAACCTCTTCTTTTATTCTGGAGTTGGAGAACTTCACCACCATCGATCTTGGTGGCGCTTCCGCCGACGGCCTTGGGGCTAATGTATGGTGCGCCCTTTCTATCTTCAAGTCGGTGGATTGGGGAATTTCCAACTTCTCTCTCAGTATGGATTCCACGCATGCAGCCATTGTGGTGAAACCGTCCTTGACTCCTTCTTTCAGACCATGAATTCTTATGTTGTCTCTTCTTAGTCTTCCTTCTTGGTCGGTTATCTTAGCCTCCAGTCTTGACTGTCGTTTAAGTAAATCCAGCACGGTTTCTTCCAGCCCTTTTATTCTTTCCTCCGCTTCCATGATTCGGTCCTCAGCCTGGTCCAGTCTGCTGTTTGTCCTTTTTATTTCGTCTTGAATTTCACGAAATTCGGCCCAACACTCTCGGCGAAATTGTCTTAATTCTTGAAGTACCATTTTTAAGCTAATCTTGTTGCTAGCTTCATTCAGTTCCTCCGCTTCTGACTGGATGTCCTCCGGGTCAGATTCTCCGGCCGATGCATGTCTTGGCCTGGTAAATGTCGATCTCTTCTGTTTTCCTCTAGGCATAATGACTTTGTCTTTTGATTTTCACTCTTCCAAAAATCCGTTAAATCTGATTTTCAAGGTATTTTCATGGATCGGGTCTGGGAGCTTCAGCGTTAAGCTGCAATCACCATGGTGTCCAGACCGGAAGTCTCATGGCACCTTCATTTTAATATTATTAATGTATTAGATCAGTAAATTACTTTTATTCCTTACCAATACCAAGCCAGCCATTTTGCCTGAATCAAACCTGATACCAATACAGCGGATTGGATCGGCTCATCGAGTATAAACACCACCGAATGTCCAGTCATCATACCACTCAGAATGGGTTCTGTGTCCCAGAGATGAATGTGTTTGCGGCAAAATGTGCATATCAACCCCAGAACAAAAGAAATAGACCTCTCAAAGATGCTGACTGAAGCTAGTAAAAGTGTTATCTACAGTGAAACAAGTCCTGTACCGACATGGGCTTAGCGAGGAAGAAACCATTACTCCAATAGCAACACAAAAAAGCCAAATTACAGTTTGCAAATGCACACAGGAACAAAAACCTTAATTTTTGGAGACATGTCCTGGGGTCTGATGAAACTAAAATTGAACAATTTGGCCATAATGACCATCGTCACATTTGGAGGAAAAAAGGGGAAGCTTGCAAATCTGAGAACACCATCACAACTGCGAAGTGCAGGGGTGGCAGCATCATGTTTTGGGGGTGTTTTGCTGCAGGAGGGACTGGTGCACTTCACAAAATAGATGACATCATGAGGAAAGAACATTATGTGGAAATATTGAAGCATCATCTTAAGACATCAGCCAGGAAGTTACAGCTTGGGTGCAAATACAGTGGTGTGAAAAAGTGTTTGCCCCCTTCCTGATTTCTCAAGTTTTTGTATGTTTGTAACACTTAAATGTTTCAAAACATCAAACAGATTTAACTAATAGACAAAGATAACACTAGAAAAGCACTCGGAGAGCGCAGAACTCCGCCAAGCGCCACAGTTCCCCCCATACAGTGTTTGTGTGTACGTTTTTAGATTCCTTGACCATGAAAACATATGACTAGCAATTGGATTCACAATGATAGGATTAGTGGTTCAGTAGTTACTGACGAAAATGGCATTTTCCGTAATGGCGGTTTAGCGCCACAGTTCCCCCCATACAGTGTTTGTGTGTACGTTTTCAGATTCCTTGACCATGAAAACATATGACTCGCAATTGGATTCACAATGATAGGATGAGTGGTTCAGTAGTTATTGACGAAAATGGCATTTTCCGTAATGGCGGTTTAGCGCCACAGTTCCCCCCATACAGTGTTTCTGTGTACGTTTTCAGATTCCTTGACCGTGAAATGATATGACTAGCAATTGGATTCACAATGATAGGATTAGTGGTTCAGTAGTTATTGACCAAAATGGCATTTTCCATAATGGCGGTTTAGCGCCACAGTTGCCCCCATACAGTGTTTGTGTGTACGTTTTCAGATTCCTTGACCATGAAAACATATGACTAGCAATTGGATTCACAATGATAGGATTAGTGGAGGGTTTACCGGGGCCCCACCCTGGAGCCAGGCCTGGGGGAGGGGCTCGAAGGCTAGTGTCTGGTGGCCGGGTTTCCACCCATGGGACCCGGCCGGGCTCAGCCCGAAGGAGTTACATGGGTCCGCCCTCCAGTGGGCTCACCACCTGCAGGAGGGATCATGGGGGTCCGGTGCTATGTGGATTAGGTGGCGGTCAAAGGCGGAGACCTTGGCGGACTGATCCCAAGCTTTCTAAACTGGCTTTTGGTACGTGGAATGTCACCTCTCTGGTGGGGAAGGAGCCTGAGCTGGTGTACGAGGTCTAGAGATACCGGCTAGATATAGTCGGCCTCACCTCAACACACAGCTCTGGTTCTGGGACCAGTCTCCTGGAGAGGGGCTGGAGCCTGGCCTTTTCTGGAGTTGCCGCGGGTGAGAGGCGACGAGCAGGGGTGGGTATCCTTGTATCACCCCACCTTGCTGCCTCTATATTGGAGTTTTCCCCGGTGGACGAAAGGGTTGCTTCGCTGCGCCTTCGGGTTGGGAAACAGGTCCTGACCATCATTTGTGCCTATGCACCAAATGATGTTTCAAAGTACCCACCCTTTTTGGAGTCTGTGACTGGGGTGCTGGAGGGTGCTCCTCTTGGAGACTCCACTGTCCTACTGGGGGACTTCAATGCACACGTGGGCAACGACAGTGTAACCTGGAGGGGGGTGATTGGGAGCAACGGCCTGCCCGATCTGAACCCAAGTGGTGTTCAGTTATTGGACTTCTGTGCTAACCACAGTCTGTCCATAACGAACACCATGTTCAAGCATAAGGGTGTCCATATGTGCACCTGGCACCAGGACACCCTAGGTCACAGGTCGATGATCGATTTTATCATCGTATCATCAGACCTGCGACCATATGTCTTGGACACCCGAGTAAAGAGAGGTGCAGAGCTGTCAACTGATCACCACCTGGTGGTGAGTTGGATCCGATGGCAGGGGAGGTAGACCCAAACGTGGTAGACGTCTGGTAGACCCAGACCTGGTAGGCCCAAACGTATAGTGAGGGTGTGCTGGGAGCGTCTGGCTGAGGCCCCTGTCCGGGAGGTCTTCAACTCCCACCTCCGGAAGAACTTCAACTACATTCCGAGGGAGTCTGGAGACATGGAGTCTGAATGGGCCATGTTCTCCACCTCTGTTGTTGAAGCGGCGGCCCAGAGCTGCGGCCGCAAGGTGGTCGGTGCATCTCGTGGTGGCAACCCCCGAACCAAGTGGTGGACATCAGTGGTGAGGGGGGCCATTAAGCTGAAGAAGGAGTCCTATCAAGCTTGGTTGGCTTGTGGGACTCCCGAAGCAGCTGAGGTGTACCGACAGGCCAAGCGGAGTGCAGCTCGGGTGGTTGCTGAAGAAAAAACCCGGGTATGGGAGGAGTTCAGTGAGGCCATGGAACAGGACTTCGGTCGGCCTCAAAGAGATTCTGGCAAACTGTCCGGGGGCTCAGGAGGGGAAAGCAGCTCCCTGTCCACACTGTGTATGGTGCGGATGGGACACTGTTGACTTCGACAGGGGATATCGTCGGGCGGTGGAAGGAATACTTCGAGGATCTCCTCAATCCCACTGATACGCCTTCCACAGAGGAAGCAGGGTTTGGGGACGAGGGGGATGACTCGCCTATCACAGGGGCTGAGGTCGCCAAGGTGGTTAAAAATCTCCTTGGTGGCCGGGCTCCAGGGGTGGACGAGATTCGCCCTGAGTACCTCAAGGCCCTGGATGTTGTTGGGCTGTCATGGTTGACACGCCTCTGCAACATTGCGTGGAGGTCGGGGGCAGTGCCTTTGGCATGGCAAACCGGGGTGGTGGTTCCTCTCTTCAAAAAAGGGGACCGGAGGGTGTGCTCCAACTTTAGAGGGATCACACTCCTCAGCCTCCCTGGGAAGGTCTATGCCAAGGTACTGGAGAGGAGAGTTCGGCCGTTGGTCGAACCTCGGATTCAGGAGGAGCAATGTGGTTTTCGTCCTGGCCGTGGCACATCGGACCAGCTCTTTACCCTCTCGAGAATTCTTGAGGGTTCATGGGAGTTTGCCCAACCAGTTTACATGTGTTTTGTGGACTTGGAGAAGGCACTTGACCGCGTCCCTCGTGGATTTTTGTGGGGGGTGCTTCGGGAGTATGGGGTATCGGGCTTGTTGTTACGAACTATTCGGTCTCTGTACGACCATTGTGAGAGTTTGGTTCGTATTGCCAACACTCGGTCGGAGTCATTCCCAGTGAGAGTTGGACTCCGCCAGGGCTGCCCTTTGTCACCGATCCTGTTCAAAATTTTTATGGACAGGATTTCTAGGCGCAGCCAGGGAATGGAGGGTGTCATGCTTGGTGACCACAGGATCTCATCTCTGTTGTTTGCAGATGATGTTGTCCTGTTGGCTTCATCCAGCAATGACCTACAGCTCTTGCTGGGACGGTTTGCCGCTGAGTGTGAAGCGGCTGGGATGAAAATCAGCACCTCCAAGTCCGAGTCCATGGTCCTCAGCCGGAAAAAGGTGGATTGTCCTATCCGGGTTGGGGACAGGTTCCTGCCCCAAGTGGAGGAGTTTAAGTATCTTGGGGTCTTGTTCACGAGTGAGGGGAAAATGGAGCGAGAGATCGACAGATGGATTGGAGCAGCATCTGCAGTGATGCGGACGTTGTACCGGTCTGTTGTGGTGAAGAGGGAGCTTAGTTCTAAGGCAAAGCTGTCGATTTACCAGTCAATCTACGTTCCTACTCTCACCTATGGTCACGAGCTTTGGGTAATGACCGAAAGAACGAGATCGCGGATACAAGCGGCTGAAATGAGCTTTCTCCGTAGGATTGCTGGACTCACCCTCAGAGATAGGGTGAGGAGCTCAGTCATCCGGGAGAGGCTCAGAGTAGAACCGCTGCTCCTCCACATTGAAAGGAGTCAGTTGAAGTGGTATGGGCATCTGATTAGGATGCCTCCTGGACGCCTCCCACTTGAGGTGTTTCAGGCACGTCCCACTGGGAGGAGACCCCGGGGCAGACCCAGGACTCGGTGGAGAGACTATGTCTCCCAGCTGGTCTGGGAACGCCTTGGTATCCCCTCTGAAGAGCTGGAGCAGGTGGCTGGGGAGAGGGAAGTCTGGGCTTCTCTGCTTGAACTGCTGCCTCCGCGACCCGGACCTCCGGAAAAGCGGTAGAAGATGGATGGATGGATTAGTGGTTCAGTAGTTACTGACGAAAATGGCATTTTCCGTAATGGCGGTTTAGCGCCACAGTTCCCCCCCATACAGTGTTTGTGTGTACGTTTTCAGATTCCTTGACCATGAAAACATATGACTAGCAATTGGATTCACAATGATAGGATTAGTGGTTCAGTAGTTATTGACGAAAATGGCATTTTCCGTAATGGCGGTTTTCTTCTGGATCACCACCAAAATCTAATCATCTGTAGGATACCCCATTTCTGACAATCTGTCTGTTTGTTTGTTTGTTAGCAAGATAACTCAAAAAGTTATGGACGGATTTTCATGAAATTTTCACAGACAGACAGACAAACCAACGCCGATGAAAACATAACCTCTTTGGCGGAGGTAACAAGTAAACACAAAATGCAGTTTTTAAATGAATGTGTTTATTATTAAGGGAAAAAAAATTCAAACCTACTTGGCCCTGTGTGAAAAAGTGATTGCCCCTTAAACCTAATAACTAGTTGGGCCACCCTTAGCAGCAACGACTGCAATCAGGTGGTTGCAATAACTGGAAATGAGTCTTTTACAGCACTGTGGAGGAATTTTGGCCCACTCATCTTTGCAGAATTGTTGTCCACATTGGAAGGTTTTCGAGCATGAACCGCCTTTTTAAGGTCATGCCACAGCATCCCAGTCAGATTCAGGTCAAGACTTTGACTACGCCACTCCAAAGTCTTCATTTTGTTTTTCTGAAGCCATTCAGAGGTGGACTTGCTGGTGTGTCCTGGATCATTGTCCTGCTGAAGAACCCAAGTGTGCTTCAGCTTGAGGTCACGAACAGGTGGCCGGACATTCTCCTTCAGGATTTTTTTGGTAGACAGCAGAATTCATGGTTCCATTTACCACAGCAAGTCTTCCAGGTCCTGAAGCAGCAACACAGCCCAGATCATCACACTACCACCACCATATTTTACTGTTGGTATGATGTTCCTTTTCTGAAATGCTGTGTTACTTTTACACTGGATGTAATGGGACATACACCTTCCAAAAAGTTCAACTTTTGTCTTGTCAGTCCACAGAGTATTTTCCCAAAAGTCTTGGGGATCATCAAGATGTTTTCTGGCAAAACTGAGATGAGCCTTTATTCTTTTTGCTCAGCAGTGGTTTTCATCTTGGAACTCTGCCATGCAGGCCATTGTTGCCCAGTCTCTTTCTTATGGTGGAGTCATGAACAATGACCTTAACTGAGGCAAGTGAGGCCTGCAGTTCTTTGGATGTTGTTGTGGGGTCTTTTGTGACCTCTTGGATGAGTCGTCGTTGCGCTTTAGGGGTAATTTTGGTCAGCTGACCACTCCTGGGAAGGTTCACCACTGTTCCATGTTTTCCCCATTTGTGGATAATGGCTCTCACTGTGGTTTGCTGGCATCCCAAAGCTTTAGAAATGGCTTTATAACCTTTTCCAGACAGATAGACCTCAATTACTTTGTTTCTCAGTTGTTCCTTAATTTCTTTGGATCGCAGCATAATGTCTAGCTTTTGTGGATCTTTTGGTCTGCTTCACTTTGTCAGGCAGGCCCTATTTAAATGATTTCTTGGTTGAGAATAGGTGTGGCAGTAATCAGGCCTGGGTATGGCTAGAGGAATTGAACTCAGCTTTCCAAAGATGTGATAAACCACAATTAAATTATGTTTTAATGGGCGGCGGGGGGGGGGGGGGTGTTCCACTTTTTCACACAGGGCCATGTGCAGTGGTGTGAAAAAGTGTTTGCCCCTTCCTGATTTCTCCTTTTTTTGTATGCTTGTCACATTTAAATGTTTCAGATCATCAAACACATTTAAATAAACAAAGATAACACAAGGAAACACAAAATACAGTTTTTAAATGAAGGTGTTTATTATTAAGGGTAAAAAAAAATCCAAACCTACATGGCCCTGTGTGGAAAAAGTGATTGTGCTTTCCCCCCCATTAAAACAAAATAACTGTTGTCACATCTTTGGAAAGCTGAGTTCAATTTTTATAGCCACACCCAGGCCTGATTACTCCCACACCTGTTCTCAATCAAGAAATCACTTAAATAGGACCTGCCTGACAAAGTGAAGCAGACCAAAAGATCCTCAAAAGATAGACATCATGCTGTGATCCAAAGAAATTGGTTTGGAAATGAGAACATTAGAGATGAGACTGACAACACTGGAGAGTTTATGGAAAATGTTTTCATATTTCATGTAGCCACTTTTCTCTACAAATCATCTTCACTGAAAAAAAAGTCAAAATTTACAAGCGCAGCAATAAAATAAATCAAAATAATTTAACCTTTAACTAACAAACCTTGCATCATAAAAGGTGCCTCTTTTTTTTAATGTGAAGATAAATAACGAGGTCATGTGAAATTTGACCTTAATAGGTCAAAGGTCAAGGTCAGAGAAAAAATTGAATTATTGAATTTTTAAAAAAGATTAAAGCTCTGAATGTGGCCCAAATACATTTCCTAAATTTCATGCATTTGTCAGGATTCTCATAATAATGAACAAGTGTCGGCAGACATTTCTCATGTTTGGCTATTCTGTAAATCTTATATCTGACTGGAGTGTGCTGTCTCCGCCTTGTTTTTAATTCAACATCCGTGTTGTCACATCAGGGCGACCATGTTTTTGCTCATTTGTAATGCATCGTCTCCGTTTATTATTAAGATAAATGTTTAAATGGAACGCCTCATTTTTTGGGTTCATTTACTGACCTGCCCTTTTACTGTCGAATTGTCCTTTGACAAACCAGAAGCATTCACGGTAAAGCACTCACACAGAATTAAAAGAACAAACCAGCTGTCTGTGTAACATCTTTTATTATTTTTTCACATTTTTATTGACAGGAGTCAAGTATCCAAGGCATCGGTAAACAGTGTGCCCACACATCTACATGTTGCCTCGCCAGTGTGGCCTTTCAGTCAGTCGGTCTAAAACACTGCTGTTCTGAAATAAATACGATACTGGTCTTTTTTTAACAGGAGGAGGGAAAGGATTTCAGCTGCTAGCCTCCATCTGCCTGGAGGAGAGCTCACACAGATAGACCTCTTTTTTTTTTTTTTTAACATAGAAACACAAAGATGAGAAGCTGGACTCCGTCTGTCCACATGAGGAGGTGTAGCTGCAAAAATGTCCTGAAGCTGAACGATAAAATACTAGACCCACCTGCAGGGATTATGTTAAAACTATGGACTGTGTATATTATCATTATATTACTAGTTTAATAATATACATATAATACTTTTTTTTTTGCTGGATAATACTTCAAGTCAGAAAAATCTTCTTGGGTCTTTAATAATGTAGTTTAACTGATGGAGGAAAAAACAGTAAGCACATAAAGTTTGAGCTAAATGCTCAGGGAGGTGCAATTCTAAATATTCAGTGAAAAAATTATTTATAAATAAATATCAATTATTTTATCTCATAATTTACAAGTTTAAACTTTATTTTTTTTTTCTGATAAAATTCCTTTTCCATTCAAAAATTTTGATTTTTTTTTCTTTTAAATTTTTTGTTTTTACTTGCTAGTTTGAGAATTTCCCCAAAACTTTCATGTTCTAAATGTGAGGGTTTTTTTTTTTTTTGGTAAGTTGTAAACTTATTTCTCATAAATTTGTATTCTTTTTCTTGGAACTGCAAGACTTCCTTCTCATAGCTTTGTCTTTCCTTCTGATTTTTTTTTTTGTTTCAAATTTGCACATATTTTGTAAATTAGAGACTGGTTTCGTTCACATTTGACATTTCTAATTGTAAACTAACCCCCTTTTTAATTTTCAGAGCTTTGCAAGCTTTTTCTGTAAATTTGAGACTTTGTCCCATTTGTTAGTTTATTTCCTTCTAAGTCTTTTCTTGATAACTTGGATCTTTTTCTCAGAATTTTGCTCCCCTTCTCTTGGCTGCTTCTTTAAATTTCCACAATGACCCATCATGCCTAAGAGACAACCATACTGATAGTGAATTAACTGATTGTCAACAAACATCCTGCAGAAAATAATTCCTCCACGGACATGTTCCCTCACTTGTGTGCCTTCAAACAATAAAACGTCAAATGTGTTCATCCGCAGAGGAGAATAATCCCTATTGAAGACACCGTTACCAGGTATGTGACTTGTGAGTTATCTTCTTTTACCGTTTCTTCAAAAAACAAAACTATAACAGGTGTGGGAGTCTGGACACTGAGTGCCACAGATGTGTGTATTTGCTGCTGTATATGATAGTGGAATGATGTGTTTGTGTTTCTACTGTGTGACCACTGACTACACTCCTTATCTTTATTCTGTTCAGACTGGTTCTTTTAGGTCCCTCGGACTTTTCCTCCCAACACTTTTTTTTGTAAATCAGCATTTAATTTAGACACCTAAAACACGATACTGCAATCAACTAATCTACATCAGTGAGGGTTTCATTTTGTGCAGCAATATCAGTTTTTTTTAAAGTGAAACTGCAGATTTTAAATCATTATTACAGTTTGTGTCTCTTTTTAAAATGACTTTTTACATCTAAGATATTTCCAAACAGATGTAAATTTGACAAGACCATTTTTTAAAAAGAATTATTTTGATGGTACATCAACCTTTGACCGAGTGAATGTCACTTCCTCCATAGTGGGCCCACATTGCCTACAACAGCTCTGTTTTTGGTAGGAACAGTGAAAAGACTACAACTATGGCGATTATGACCTCAGTCCTGACAGCCAATCACAGGGCACAACTATAGCCACCAACAACAAAGCGCCCTGCGATTGGCTGTTGGAACTGAGGTCATAGTCGCTATACTTGCAGTCTTTCCAGTGTTCCTACAAGGAACAACAAAGTTACATAGTGCTGCTTTAAAGATAACTAAACTATCAAACCTCTTTTATCCTGCAAATATGAAACAGTGAGTTTTCAACTCAGTTTAGGAGGATTTTTTGGCCTGTTTAAATATATTTTCTTTCTTTCCTATACAGTCTCTATATAGTGATGCCGTAACAAATTGGTTTACATATATAAAATAAACATTTGAAATGACCTCCTTCCTTTGCCTTCAGTTTAAATTTATTCAATAGAAAACAAAAAGAACTGATAAACTCAAAATGCAGTAGTTTCAAAATAAATTTCAAAGAACTTTTTATTCTTCACTAGTTATTATACTCATTAATTATTAAGTTTAAAAGCACACAAAAATGGTTACAGCCAATATAAATGCAATGCTAATGTCTGACCCCTTAGGCCATAATGATGTTAATTTAGTTTATTTTTGGATTCAGTTTATTTCTTCCTGCTCTAATCAACTTATTTAAGAATTCTTCAGTCTTTAATAGGAAGTTACAGTGTTTGTTTAAAAGAAGAAAATCAGTTCAGAAGTCTCAAATGTAAAAATGTGGATATACAAACTCATATATCCAGACTATATTTTTCCAAATAAAAACACATTTTGGTTGCTTTGTTTTGTCGAGCTTTTTCCTCAGTTTGTGGTGTAATGGCTTCCTCTGACTGTCTGATTTACTCAACGACTCCAGCAGGTGTCCTCACAGCATCCCGTACCGCTGGACCCTCCACAAGCTGCTCCACAGAGAGTCTCTGATGAGGTCTTTTTTCAAAATAAACAAACAAAAAAACAAAAACCCACGACAGTACAACAACCTTGTGACAACATAATCTGTCGTCTTCCTTCTGCTGTAACACTATCATGAGCACAGAAAAAAAAAACAAGCTCTAACACTGATTTTAAAACCTATTACAGCCTGGCTAATTAAAAATCAATTATTTCAGCAGCCAGAGTGGAAGCAAATCATTAACACTGTAAATCTGAGTGTAACGAGTCAACACAAAGTACAAGTATTAACCCTATAAACTTAAATACTACTGCATTTATAACTGGAGTGTGTTAACTTTGAAGACTGAATTTATGTAGTGTGTATTTAATCAATATTAATATAAAATATGTTGCATTTTGAAAACTGAATATGAAAAACTGTTTAAAGACCCTGACCCCAGACTCCCCCTGATTCCCAGTTCTGGTCAGAAATTAATATAGTGAATGAGGCTGCAGCTCACTTAGTGGCCACAAGGTGTCACTAAAGCTTGAGTTTCCAAACGTTCCATACAGTACCTTTAAATGGTGAAATTAAAAAAAAGTAAACTTCTGTCCTATCAAGTAACACTGTCACAAAATTATGATCCAAAAAGAAAAGAAGAAAAAAAACCTTCCAATATTATTTTCATATTTCTAAAATCCGAAATTTTCATTGCAAAATATTTCAGATTCCAGCAACACTTAAATTCTCATATAAAATAGTCAGGTGCTAGTGCTAAATTACAAACTGTGACTCATGAAAGAGCTAATTATTTCAGAAAAATAAACTTTAAATGTGATAATACTACAGACATTTGTGTCTATTGTGAGCATTTCACTGTGGTTAAAATAAACCACTTTTAGTTGTGGTCTCATTTTCTTGAAAGAAGTGATTTAAAAAAAAAAAAAAAAACTACCAGTGTGGTGACATTGCTTTGGGAAACTTCTTACCCCTCCTTTCCACTGACTATGGCTGCAGTCCATTTCCGGTCTTGTGGCCCTCCAAACCGGCTGTGTCTGTGTCTTGAACTGGCACTGGTCAGAACAAGGTTTGCATGATAAAATTACACGAGAATTATATAAAATAACACAAGAGTTTGAGACCGAGGAGTACCGTAATCACATGATAACAACGAAGAAGTGTGATGTGCCAGCTCTCCGTCTGTATTTGTGTGCTCTAATAACATGCAAGTGGCCCTGCAATTTTAATTGTGTGACGTCTTTGCATGTATATTTCAGTTTTTATCTTCTCTGACACAGCAGTGGAGGAGTAGACCTCAGAAAATAATGGCCAAATTTTCTTGCAGACTGGGTCCAGGATCTGCCAAAAAAAAAAAAGGAAAAAAAGACGTTGCATATTTTTAGCGATCCAGATCCAGTTAGCTGGGTTTGTTCCACAATGATCCAGACCTGGTGAGGAACAGAATATTGACTAGAATGGGAACTATCAGAGTCAGTGGAAACTGGGGGTTATGCTGTGAAAAAAAAACCAAAAACTTGAAACAACATGAGCGAAGGATCCATTTAGCTGCTGTTATGGAGCTTTTTTGATCAAATCACAGGTAGACATCTGAATACAGGTGGCACTGAGTTATCTTAAACCTGCAATCTTTCTAAAGGTCAGCAGGGGGCGACTAATCTGGCTGCTGAAAGAAGTCAGACTAAGTCTACGCAAGTCTATGAGAAAAACAAAATGGCAAAATGGACTATGGATGAGGGCTCTGTGTTCAATTTCTTAGTTACAGCCACTTTAGCTTGTGATTTTCAATCCAAAAATTATGGATACACCGATTATGAAATTGTGGGTTGGATGTTTACAATAATAACAATTTGGCTGTTGTAAGATAGCAATTGTTTTTATTTTTGTTGTCATCTATTTCCCCATTAATGTCAGGGAATTAAAGAAATATGCATTATTATCTAAAAACAACAGTCCCATATGCTTTTTTTATTTTAAATTAGCAGCTGTCGTCGACTGTTGTCTGTTTCAGAGTAAAATCAATGCCACACAGCTGGGACACAACAGATAAACCAGTCACTGCCATCTGACAATCTTATTTACTGATGGGTCTAAAAGGCCGATACTGATATTCAGCTGATAAATTGATGGATCCTAAAAAAAAAAAAAAATAGCTAAAATTCTCAACATGGGGCTTCAGGAACTGAACTCAACCATCTGAATGGCTACAGTCATTAGGGTATCGTCCTTTATAGACAGTTTATAAGTTCACTTGGAACAGCTGTCTCTACCAGTTTCTGTGAGTTACTTGTAGTTTCAAACAGCAGGATGGAAAGCAGGAGGTCTCATATCAGGATCTCGTAAACCAATAGATGACGCCATTGTAACTACGTTTGTCAATTATCCATTTAGTGTCTATGCTATTTCTGATTGAACTCCCTACTAGCTATAACATGAATACACACTTCACTGGCAGGTTTTTGCATTTGTTTTTACCAGATCGAAAAAAGCAAACCCTCAATGTGTAGATTATTTTTGTGTGTGATAAATCTTCAAGTTTTGGGCCTCAGCTGTGCAAAAAAAGAGTGTTCTAAGCACAAAAACATTAAATATTAGTACATTGCTTGGGTTGATTTTTTTTTTTTTCTTGTAGACACTCAGGCTGCAGCCCTGCCACTGACTCACCGCCTTTTTAAAATTTCAATAATTTCTATAATTTTCCTAAGCTTGCTTTATTTCCTTCCCTTCTCCTCATTTTACATTAACGTGCACCTATTGAAGTTGATTTTTTCTTCTGTCACGTGGGGAAATGAATATCCAACATAGTGCTGGGTAAGAGACTTTCTATACATGTTCCTTATGCTTTCCAGGAACTGGGACTACACTATGACCTCTAAGCGATGGTCAACTACTTGCCATCCTACATGTTGAGTACAAATGTTGCTGTCAGTAAGAGGAAGGAAGTTGCTCGGCTTGGTGAAGTGCAGTCTGTTAAGAACCTTTGCTTTTCACTTTCTTCCAGTTGTTTCGGAGGATCCTCAGTCACTCGTCCAGCCGGGAATGTGGTCACAAGGAAAATGCTGATCTCCTTCTCTTCAGGTTAAGCCACTTTACCCAAGTTGCCAGCCGGGGCCCGTATGTATGAATGCATTGTGTGTAGCCACACAATCTGACTACCAGCGTTCAAATACTAGGTGTCGTTGTGCCAGGAGAGCAACAAAAGGCCTTGCATGGGGACAGGAATGCATTCTATGCATGCCAAGCCGCTTAGCCCAGTGACCTGTTGTCCAGTTGGGCTCATTTCAAGTTTCTAACCCTTAAAAAAAAAAAGGACAAAAAAAAAGCCAAAAGAAATATGGAAGCTGAACATTGTTTTTCACATAGCACCATACCATCGGTTTCTAGTTCTTAACACTTGTGTATCACATTTCCAGAGTTTTTTTTTTATTATTATTATTGTTGTTCCATGGGAGCGTTGATTATGGCAAAAGAAGAAAACGCTCATATGATGGTGGAAAACAAACATGTAAAGACACACGTGAGTTAGGTGAACTGGGAGGATGGGAGAAGCTGAGGTATCTGTTCAGGTGACTCCTACAAGGTGAGCACAGTCAGTCTGTGTGTCTGAGTGTCCAGTGTTTGTGTTCGGTTCTGTACACGTGAGGACCATGGAGGCAGAAGGCACATGTTGCCGAGGTGAATGTGGGGGCGGGGCGGAGCGTGATCAATGACCTGTCCTCGGTCTCAAAACGGGGGCACTGAGCCTCTGTCTATGCCGGCTGTAAAACATGTGGCTGCTTTCAGTGTTTTCTCTACATCAGCCAGAGACCACCAGCGGATTGAGGGTCAAAAACTGATTTCAGCACTTCATCAGTTTGGCACCAGCGTGTGATGGCTGCTTCCTTCCAGCGGCAGCTATTTAGAAAGAAACAGTCAGTGGGTGAGACGCATCCTATCACCCGCCCCCACTTTTTAGTCTCAGACTCGGACTGAGACGTGCTCCAGCGATCGTGCCGGTGTGGGCGCTTTGGCGGGTGAGGGTGCAGCCGCTGGAGGAGGAGGAGGAGGAGGAGGTGGGGTTATTGCTTTTAGCTCCTGGCCGGGGCAGCTCTGAGTGCTGACGCCGCGGTTGAGTGTGCCAGTGCCAGGCGGGCCATTCACAGGCAGAGAGTTGGGGTCGCTGCGGGGGATGTTGACAGGGCACGATCGGGTGCGGGCATGGCCCTTGTGGCCCCCTGGGTGGCAGACGAGGCTGCCGACGGTGTCAACAGGTGAGAGGTGACGCTTGAGCCACCGCTCCACCCGCTCCTCTTTGTACTTGATGGAGTACCAGGTGAGGAAGATGAAGAGGAAGCCAAGGAACTTGAGGCTGGCGGCGAGGCCGAAGTAGACAAAGCGCAGGGAGGTGACGTCGTACTCCCAGCAGGAGCCGTGGACGCCGCAGTCCTGCTGCCACAACATACAGGTGGTGTCGATGACGGCGCCGAAATAAATGGGTGTCGGGATGTAGGCTGCATGGATAAGAGAAGAAAAGAAAAATGATGAGAAAGAGGACAAGAGAAAAGTGTGGAAGGAGAGAGTAAAAAAGAGAGAACAAAGTAGGAAAGGAAAGTTGGGAAGAAGGTTGGGAGAAAGGAGAAAAAAGACAAAATGATTAGAGAAAATAACCCATCTGACTTGAGACGTTTCTCAGTGAGATGGGACTCTGTTTATCCAGGACTTCATTAGGCTGCTGGACGGATAAACTGATGAATGCTCATATTATTCTATGGATATTCTATGGATGTTAGATTTCACGATGTTCAAGGTAACATCCTTCATTCTTCCCTTAAGGTTTTAAAGCTGCTTTATACAACAGTTAGTCTGACTGGACATGAGTTACTACATTCCCAATAACTGCACTCAGATACTTCACTGGACATATATCACTCCACTTTAGCGGTGTTCTAATAAGCTTTAACAACAGTTTCTTGTTAATTTCTTTTTATTAATATAAGCATCACAGGAATACAGAAAAAACAAACATATACAGTGGGGAAAAAGTATTTAGTCAGCCACCAATTATGCAAGTTCTCCCACTTAAAAGATGAGAGAGGTCTCCAGTTTTGATCATAGGTATACCTCAACTATGAGAGACAAAATGAGAAAAAAAAAATCCAGAAAATCACACTGAAGGATTTTTAATGAATTAATTGGTAAATTCCTCGGTAAAATAAGTATTTGGTCACCTACAAACAAGCAAGATTTCTGGCTCTCACAGACCTGTAACTTCTTCTTTAAGAGGCTCCTCTGTCCTCCACTCATTACCTGTATTAATGGCACCTGTTTGAACTCTTTATCAGTATAAAAGACACCTGTCCACAACCTCAAACAGTCAGACTCCAAACTCCACTATGGCCAAGACCAAAGAGCTGTCAAAGGACACCAGAAACAAAATTGTAGACCTGCACCAGGCTGAGAAGACTGAATCTGCAATAGGTAAGCAGCTTGGTGTGAAGAAATCAGCTGTGGGAGCAATTATTAGAAAATGGAAGACATACAAGACCACTGATAATCTCCCTCGATCTGGGGCTCCACGCAAGATCTCACCCCGTGGGGTCACAATGATCACGAGAACGGTGAGCAAAAATCCCAGAACCACACGGGGGGACCTAGTGAATGACCTGCAGAGAGCTGGGACCAAAGTAACAAAGGCTAACATCAGTAACACACTACGCCGCCAGGGACTCAAATCCTGCAGTGCCAGACGTGTCCCCCTGCTTAAGCCAGTACATGTCCAGGCCCGTCTGAAGTTTGCTAGAGAGCATTTGGATGATCCAGAAGAGGACTGGGAGAATGTCATATGGTCAGATGAAACCAAAATAGAACTTTATTGTAAAAACTCAACTTATCGTGTTTGGAGGAGAAAGAACACCATAACTACTGTGAAGTATGGGGGTGGAAACATCATACTTTGGGGCTGTTTTTCTGCAAAGGGACCAGGACGACTGATCCGTGTAAAGGAAAGAATGAATGGGGCCATGTATCGTGAGATTTTGAGTGAAAACCTCCTTCCATCAGCAAGGGCATTGAAGATGAAACATGGCTGGGTCTTTCAGCATGACAATGATCCAAAACACACCGCTCGGGCAATGAAGGAGTGGCTTCGTAAGAAGCATTTCAAGGTCCTGGAGTGGCCTAGCAAGTCTCCAGATCTCAACCCCATAGAAAATCTTTGGAGGGAGTTGAAAGTCCGTGTTGCCCAGCGACAGCCCCAAAACATCACTGCTCTAGAGGAGATCTGCATGGAGGAATGGGCCAAAATACCAGCAACAGTGTGTGAAAACCTTGTGAAGACTTACAGAAAACGGTTGACCTCTGTCATTGCCAACGAAGGGTATATAACAAAGTATTGAGACGAACTTTTGTTATTGACCAAATACTTATTTTAGCGAGGAATTTACCAACTAATTCATTAAAAATCCTTCAATGTGATTTTCTGGATTTTTTTTTTCCTCACTTTATCTCTCATAGTTGAGGTATACCTATGATGAAAATTGGAGACCTCTCTCATCTTTTAAGTGGGAGAACTTGCACAATTGGTGGCTGACTAAATACTTTTTTGCCCCACTGTACATGTATATTGTATCAAATCGTTTTCCTTTTTTTAAGTATGGCAATACTTTTTTACACAATAATACTTATAGCTTCTTTTAAACTACAAATTATGATACTTACTATAAGGCTAAGGCAGATACATTGATGTCTGCCGTAGCGACTCGTCCAACCCACTTGGTAGTGGAAAAACGGACGGTAAAAGAATTTAAAAAAAAAAAAAAAAATTACACAACTAAAAAATCCTATTAATCTAAAATAAGAAAAAAAAAAACTTTATAAAGTGGAAAAAAAGAACTATCATTTATTTAACAAAAGCACAGAGGATATTTAGTAGTCTGATAGTGCATGTACTGTATCATGCACTATACAGTAGATAGATGTACTTTATTGATCCCAAACTGGGAAATTACAGTACAGTACATGTATAGTGACCATTTCTCATCAAATCTTTCTGCTTTCATCTGCAGTCTTGCAGTGTTTTCTTCCATAATGAGAACATCCTTTACTCAGTTTCTCCAGTCTACTATACCAGGAGGTTCTGATTTTGTCCAAGGCTGTTATTGATTACTTTGCAATTAATATCAGGACTTTTAACAAATATATCAATTTCCTATCTATTTCACCTTCTGGACATATACCTAAAATACAAACCTCCGGATTTAAAGTAAATTCAATTCCCATAATCTTTTTAATTTCTTTTTGAACATCTTTCCAGAAGACACACAATGTTGGACATTCCCAAAATACATGTATAACATTTCCAGTCATACCACATCCTCGCCACCATAGTTCAGAAGAAATATTGTATCTTGAAGTTATATGTGGTGTGTTAAAGAATCTTATCTTTATTTTCCAGTCAAATTCCCTCCAAGTTGGACCATTTGTTAATTTGTCCTACTTTAAATATTTCTTCCGATTTTCCCAGTTATAAATACATTCATTTCCGTTTCCCATTTAGCTTTTACATCCAAATTATCCACCTTACATTCCTGTTGAAGGGCTATATAGATTTTTGAAATTACATCTTTTTTACATCACCTCCTGCAAATGAGATTATTAACTCCTCGATTTTAGATGCCACTTTACAGATATATTCCCATTCCTTATGTTTTTGAAGATAATGTCATAGTTATAAAAACCTATAAAAGTCATAAGCTGGTAAGTCAAATTCCTGTCTCAGTTGTTCAAAGGATTTCATAGTTTGTCCTATAAACAGCTGTGCAATATACACTAAGCCTTTATTTTTCCATTTATTATATCCTACGGTATCTAGAAGTGATGGTAAAAAAGTCAGGGTTAACGGCTACAGTGGGGCAAAAAAGTATTTAGTCAGCCACCAATTGTGCAAGTTCTCCCACTTAAAAGATGAGAGAGGTCTCCAATTTTCATCATAGGTATACCTCAACTATGAGAGACAAAATGAGAAAAAAAAAAAATCCAGAAAATCACATTGTCTGATTTTTAAAGAATTTATTTGCAAATTATGGTGGAAAATAAGTATTTTCTTATTTTACAATCTTATTTTATAAGATTTCTGGCTCTCACAGACCTGTAACTTCTTCTTTAAGAGGCTCCTCTGTCCTCCACTTGTTACCTGTATTAATGGCACCTGTTTGAACTTATCAGTATAAAAGACACCTGTCCACAACCTCAAACAGTCAGACTCCAAACTCCACTATGGCCAAGACCAAAGAGCTGTCAAAGGACACCAGAAACAAAATTGCAAACCTGCACCAGGCTGGGAAGACTGAATCTGCAATAGGTAAGCAGCTTGGTGTGAAGAAATCAACTGTGGGAGCAATTATTAGAAAATGGAAGACATACAAGACCACTGATAATCTCCCTCGATCTGGGGCTCCACGCAAGATCTCACCCTGTGGGGTCAAAATGATCACGAGAACGGTGCGCAAAAATCCCAGAACCACACAGGGGGACCTAGTGAATGACCTGCAGAGAGCTGGGACCAAAGTAACAAAGGCTACATCAGTAACACACTACACCGCCAGCGACTCAAATCCTGCAGTGCCAGATGTGTCCCCCTGCTTAAGCCAGTACATGTCCAGGCCCATCTGAAGTTTGCTAGAGAGCATTTGGATGATCCAGAAGAGGATTGGGAGAATGTCATATGGTCAGATGAAACCAAAATAGAACTTTTTGGTAAAAACTCAACTTGTCGTGTTTGGAGAAGAAAGAATGCTGAGTTGCATCCAAAGAACACCATACCTACTGTGAAGCATGGGGGTGGAAACATCATGCTTTGGGGCTGTTTTTCTGCAAAGGGACCAGGACGACTGATCCGTGTAAAGGAAAGAATGAATGGGGCCATGTATCGTGAGATTTTGAGTGAAAACCTCCTTCCATCAGCAAGGGCATTGAAGATGAAACGTGGCTGGGTCTTTCAGCATGACATTGATCCCAAACACACCACCCGGGCAACAAAGGAGTGGCTTCGTAAGAAGCATTTCAAGGTCCTGGAGTGGCCTAGCCAGTCTCCAGATCTCAACACCATAGAAAATCTTCGGAGGGAGTTGAAAGTCCGTGTTGCCCAGCGACAGCCCCAAAACATCACTGCTCTAGAGGAGATCTGCATGGAGGAATGGGCCAAAATACCAGCAACAGTGTGTGAAAACCTTGTGAAGACTTACAGAAAACGTTTGACCTCTGTCATTGCCAACAAAGGGTATATAACAAAGTATTGAGATGAACTTTTGTTATTGACCAAATACTTATTTTCCACCATAATTTGCAATAAATTCTTTAAAAATCAGACAATGTGATTTTCTGGATTTTTTTTTTCTCGTTTTGTCTCTCATAGTTGAGGTATACCTATGATGAAAACTGGAGACCTCTCTCATCTTTTACAGTGGGAGAACTTGCACAATTGGTGGCTGACTAAATACTTTTTTACCCCACTGTATCTGTGTAGCTCTGCAGGTGGAGCTTGATAATTTTAATTTTTTTCATACGGATGTCCATACTTTCATTGTCACCTTAATCCATTCATTCTTAATTCTGTAGAATTCCATATAGCAAGGAGTGGAACAGAAACAGCAATCTTAGTAAAATATTCATTCTTATAGTTTCTATTCTCCTCAATGGTAAAATCTCCCATCTTACTAAATCTTTCTTAATCTCTATTAATAATTTCCCATAATTTGCCTCATACAGTTTAGATGTAAGAGGAGTAATAAAAAATACCCATGTGTGTGAATCCTTTATTTGTCCATTTAAACTGAGCCTTTCTTTCCAAGTCTACTGGACATGTTCCTGAAAGCATCATAGCCACAGATTTAGATTTATTCATTACATATCCTGATATTTCTCCATATTTGCTCTTTACATTCAATAAAGTAGGTATAGATAAGGATGGTTCACTTATATAAACTAAAATATCATCTGCAATCAGATATTTTATGTTCTTTCCCACCACCGTCTCATATCTTTTAGAGCCAGTGGTTCAGTGCTTGTGGCATATAGCAGGGGGCTCAAGCAATCTCCTTGTCTGACCCCTCTTTTGGGGTCAAAAATGTCTGTACAGCATCCATTAACTCTAATCCGAGATTTTGGATTCTTATATAGCATTTTAATCCAATCAATAAATACTAGGTGGAAGCCAAGTGCTTCCAATGAGTGATATAAATAATTCCATTTTACTTGATCAAATGCTTTTTGTGCATCAACACCATGCAAAATATTAGGATGAGAGTCTTTTTTTTTAGCTTAATCTTTAAATACAGTTTCAATACAGTAATATTTCCACAATGAGGCACCGTTTGAAAAGACAGACTTCTCAACCCCAAAGTTGTTCTTGTCTTTTGGGTCTATGCTAATAGTTAGAGGTAGTATCAGTGCTAGCTAGCAGTTACTTTACTTTTATAACTAGTTAACCTAGAGTTTATATTAAGACTACCCCTCTATTCAATATATAGTGAGTTCAAATGTAAGGGACTATATAGTGAACTGTATAGACAAAACTGATGCTTGGGCCAATGTGACTTGTTGGAACTTGCAAACACTCAACACTTCAAGCAGACCAAACATGTTGCCTGTTGCTTACAGGCCTTTCATGTTCATATGCAGAATCTGTAAAGGTTAACCGTAAACCAACTCACTTTAAAACTCAACTGTAACATCACTAGTTAGTTGAGGTGCACAACCGCCCAACCTGGCATCACTCAGGTTTTGTACACAGCAGGATAAAGGTCGTCTGAGGTAGACATATCTGTATCATAAATTGACCTCCTCACATGCACCTCTTAAAGTCTGTCTGAAGCACACGGTATATAAAAAATGACCCTTGGTCCCCTGACTGACTCAAACTGAATCTCATTTATCTCCCCACTCCTTATTTAGGAGTACTGTGATGTTAAAGTTAAGCAAAAATCTCCTTTCCTTACACTAAATCACCAAGGCAGTCAGCAGTTGCAGAATCTGCAGTGCCTTTAGGATCAATACATTTAGCTGACACTGGTTTCCTCCTCCGTGCTGATACCAGTCCTTAAAAAGGCTTGCTGATATTCAACAGGTTAGAATAACAAAGAGGATCGGATCTACTCACCAAGAGTCCTGAGGAGAACAAACTGCATTCCCAGCGCAAACGGCCTCTCCTGTTCCGCCACAGACCTGCAGAACAATGGAAGATAGAAAAGGGAGTATATTTTTTGGGGTTACAGCAACAAAACATGATCTCCGTAAAACACTTGATACACACAGACATGGGTAGTACATTCTAATGAAAATAAAACACTTCAATTACAAGCATCAACAGATCACATGAAGTCATAAAATAACATTGATTTTGTTGCAATTTGGAAAAAAAAATAATGTTTTGATTCACACTGAACACCTTCACTGAGATCCTGCCTCCCCAGTCTAAGCAAAAGGAACTTTACAGCAGTTACATTTGTTTCTATAGTTCATAAGTCAACTTCTTTGTGATTTGCTCACATATCGACACACCTTGAAAAGATACGTAGATCTGAATTTAAATGTGCAAATTAAATTTTGTGTGGAAAATTCTTGCACTAAGTGAACTAACAAGATTCACAATGAGATGAAATTAAATAAGACTTTAAGGTCATGCAGACACCCTAGAAAACAATTCTCTCATTACCAATAATTTGTGATTATTATTTTTTTTTTGTAGCTTTTTATCCTCACAGGGTAACCGTCAGGAGGTCTTACCTGAGGGTGACAATGATGGCGGAAGGCTGGGCGCAGGCAGTGATGAGCGTGACGATGAAGAGGAAGATGAGGAAGGGTATGAGCGTGCTGCAGGTGCGGTCACACTTCCCTGACACGGCATAGCCGTTCTCGTTCAGATACGTCTTGACAATGACAAGCTGTAGCTGGTTGCTGACTGGGCCGCTGGACGAGGGTGTGATGACCTGCCGACTCTGGACGCAGGCGCAGTCTGAATAGTTACGAATCTGCTGACCAGACAGGGATGTAAATCTAAAATTAGGGACGTCATCTGCTGTAATGGCTGTAGACAAAGTGAAAAAATAATCAAGTATGATGCCAGCACTTCAAAATAAGTTGGCTGTGTTTTCTTTAAAGGTCCTATTTCTTGCCTTTTTCATGGATTAATTTCAAATTTTGATATCATCAAGAACTTAAATGGTAAATAGCATTCACTTATATAGTGCATTTTTTCACTCATCTCTGGATGACCAAAGCACTTTACAGATCCTGCTAGCCACACACTGGTGGTGGCACAGCTGCTATACAAAGGCACTGGCCTGACCCACCAGGAGCAACTGGGGGTTCAGTGTCTTGGTCAAGGACACTTCGACATGCAGACTGCAGGCAGAACGGGAATCGAACCCCTGACCCTCTGATCAGTAGTCGACCGCACTACACCTGTGCCACAGCCGCCCCAACTTAAGAGTTGAAACCAAATATTTACATACACTGTATAAAAAAACACAACCTTTTCTTCTCACTGTCTCACGGTCTGTCAGACATTAAATCAGACTAAATGGTTCTTGTTTTAGGTAAGTTAGGATTACAAAATTATTTCTATTTGCTAAATAATTTTTATATTTGTCACCTATTGACTTCCTTCAACATCAAAAGTTTACATACTTTTCCTTAGTATTTGGTAGCATTGCCTTTGAACTGTATGACTTGGGTCAAATGTTTTGGGTATCCTTCCACAAGCTTCTCACAATAGTGTGCTGGAATTTTGGCCCATTCCTCCTGACAGAACTGGTGTAACTGAGTCAGGTTTGTAGGCTGCCTTGTTCACACGTCTTTTCAGCTCTGCCCACAAATTTTCTACCGGATTGACATCGGGGCTTTGTGATGGTCACTCCAAAACATTGACTTTGTTGTCCTTATGCCACTATGTAAATGATTTGTGGTATGCTTAGGGTCACTGTCCATTTGGAAGACCTCTTTGCACTCAAGCTTTAACTTCCTGGCTAATGTTTTGAGATGATGCTTCAATATTTCCACATAATGTTCTTTCCTCATGATGCCATCTATTTTGTGAAGGGTACCAGCCCCTCCTGCAGCAAAACACCCCCACAACATCATGCTGCCACCCCCGTACTTCCCAGTTGAGATTGTGTTCTCAGGTTTGCAAGCTTCCCTCTTTTACCTTCAAATGTAACAATGGCCATTATGGCCAAACAGTTCAATTTCAGTTTCATCAGATGACAGGAGATGTCTCCAAAAATTAAGGTCTTTGTCCTCTGTGTGCATTTGCAAACTGTAATCTGACTTCTTAAGTTGCTTTTGGAGTAATGGCTTCTTCCTCGCTGAGTGGCCTTTAGTTTAGTTTAATGGTTTATTTGTCAGGGACCATGTACAGAAAAAAACAAAACAAAACATTAAACACAGGGTAAAGATGCTCTGTACCAAATTATAGCATTCTCACTAATTTCCATCTGTAGTCCCTGAGGCAGGCAGGAAGATATTAAAAGAAAAACAGCACATATAGAAAGCAGTTCAGGTCGGGTTTCAAAAACTGTTGACCCTGAAACAAGCAGAGAGTAAGTTTAAAAGGTAAAAAGATAAGAGAGACAGCACACATAAAAACAACTTAAGAGTACAATTTTAAATCCCATTTAAGGGAGAGAGTCAGTCCTGGCAGGCTTGATTACTTAAAATCCATTTTTTAGTCTCTGTGGAAAAGTCTCTAATTTGTTCTGGTCTTCAAAGCAGTGGGGAGCTTGTTCCATTCCGTTATAGCTTTGTATGAGAAGGCTGATTGTCCAAAAGCAGTTTTACGTGTCAGTCTGTGTCAGTCCATGTCAGTACAGGACTCGTTTCACTGTGAAGAATGACACTCTTTTACCACCTTCATCCATCATCTTCACATCTTGCTTTTGCTCTGGGGTTGATACGCACAAAAACACGTTCATCTCTGGGACACAGAATCCGTTTCTTTCCTGAACGGTATGATTGCTGGACATTCCCATGGCATTTATATTTATGCTTGTCTATCATTGTTTGACCACATGAACGTGGCATCTTCAGGCATCTGGAAATTGTACCAAAGGACGAACCAGACTTGTGGAGGTCCACAATTCTCTTGCTGACATCTTGGCTGATTTATTTTTATTTTCCCATGATGTCACACAAGGAAGCAGTGTGTTTGAAGAAGGTTCCAAAGCCATGACATCATCATCTGGGATTTCCCAAATTTTTTAAAGTCATAGTAATTCTAGCATATGTAAACTGATTTTGAAGAAAATAATAAAAAAAAATTATTTAGAAATAGAAATAATTTCCCGGGGCTGTCATTGGCCCCGCTGGGGGGGGGGGGGGCACGCCGACCACTTGGTGGCCCGGCCTCATCTGGCCGTCCTTCCTGGGGCGGATGCCTGGCTGTCCTGGGGCTCGGTGGCTTTGGGACATTTGTGCTCTGTGGGGGCTGCGGCTGCGCCCCACCAGAGTTGGTGGCACTGTCTTGCTTGCTCGTGGTTCCGTACATATTTGCTGACAGACAACTCCAGCAGGACATGGGGCTGGATTTCGGCTGGCCAATAACCGAGTAGTGCGCACGTGTCCAGGCTAGGCTTAACTTTTGGTGATGTACTGAAATAAATACGCAAGAGTAAAGAAAAAAAACAGCTCCTCACAGACAGAATCAATATAAAGGCTGTGGAGTTTTTTAAGTTAGCATTTTGATGTTTTTTCAATAATCATGTGACCAGTAAACACATTTCAGAAGGTTAAATCCTACAAAAACACAATTTTTCAGTGAATGGGACATTTTAAATTATTTGGGCATTAAATCATTTTTTAATACATTAAAGCATAACAGCGCTATTTAAACCATCGCCAAGAATGTAATGTTTTGTTTTCATTTGTGTGTGTTAACAGCATAACTCAAAATGTTTTTTAAGGAGATTTTGATTAAATTTTCACAAAAGGTTAGAAATGGACCAAGGGACTTCCAGTTATGGCAGCTTGGTGAGAAGACACGTGAAACTGGATCACTGAGAGATTTCTGAAGGATTACTTCCAAAGATGACCGTAACAATTATTATACCGACTTGGACACCTTGGGAAAAGTTGGTAGCGCGGTGGCGGAGTGGTTAGCACTGCGGCAGCACAGCAACTCATCCTTGGTTGGGGAAACCTGGGTTTGATCCCAGCCCCCAACCAACAGTGATCTGAGCGGCGTTTGCATGTTCTCCCCGTGTCTGCGTGGGTTTACTCCGGGATTTCTCCGGCTTCCTCCCACATGCCAAAAACATGCAAGTTAGGTTAATTGGCATCAAACTGGGGATTCTAAATTGTCCTTGGGTATGAATGTGAGAGTGAATGGTTGTCTGTCTCTCTGTGTTGGCCCTGTGATGGACTGGCGATCTGTCCAGGGTGTACCCTGCCTCTCGCCCAAAGATGCTGGGATAGGCTCCAGCCCCCCCGCGACCCGAAAAGGATTAAGCGGAAGAAGATGGATGGATGGATGGAAAAGTTGAAAAGGGACTATGCCACCTAAAAATCAGAAACTTGGACAGCTATCATTTAAAGCAGCAGCGCCAACCAGCACGGCTAATACTGCAGCTAACAACTCTGCTAACACTGCTGCTAGCAATGGTAATACTTTGGA
Organism: Pholidichthys leucotaenia; assembly: GCA_020510985.1. NCBI lineage: Eukaryota > Metazoa > Chordata > Actinopteri > Cichliformes > Pholidichthyidae > Pholidichthys > Pholidichthys leucotaenia. The sequence continues at coordinate 172,283,065 of CM035846.1, forward strand.
TGGGGAAACGTTGAGCAACGCCACAGCAGCCTCTACTAACAACAAAATACTCTTGGCAATTCAGTGGCTTAAAGAAGACTTCCTGAAAAGACTCACCGATATGATAGAAGCTGTTAACGGCATTAAGGGAAAATTAATGTCACATTCACAGAGAATCAGAGAAACCGAAGAAAGAATCTGCCAGACTGAGGAAGATGTTTCTGCTCTTCAGGGAAAAGTAATGCAACTAGATCGCACCGTGGAAGCACTGAGAGGTAAAGTCGAGGACCAAGAAGACCGAGGTAGATGATCTAATTTGAGACTAGTCGGTCTCCCCGAGAAGACAGAAGGCTCCGATCTCTGCACTTTTTTTGAGAACTGGCTTCCAAAGGCACTGAGTGACACATTCACTGCTGTCCCAATCACTGAGCGGGCACACAGAATCAGTCCGGTTAACCTGAACCAGTCTACCCGGCCCAGGACGGTTATTATGAAGTTCTTAAACTACAAGGACCAAGAGAAGACTCTGAGGGCGGCCGGAAAAATGAAGGAGGTGAGGTACGGAAACCAACATATCAGCTTCTTCCCAGACTTGCCAGCTTAGACTCGACAGCGCCAGTGACACTTTGACGGAGTGAAAGCCCAGTTCCGATCCATGAATATCCACTAGGGTATGCTCTATCTGGCGCACCTGATCATCACACATGAGGATAAATGCCTTGTCTTCAAGACTGTGACGGAGGCTGAGGATTATATCCAAAAATTACAGCCAGTTCCACGTTCACCTTCTCCTCATACGTAGACCCGAACTCCGGACTTGCAATAATCTTTTAACCAGTTCTTAATCGCCTTGAGCCGACATAACATATGCTCATTTTGTTCATTATATGCAGGTGAATCCAAAATTTTAACTTGGGGCATTATAACTACAAGTAGGCAGTCTCCTTCCTTCCCCCCCCTTTTTTCTTTAATTTTATTTTATAGAGGCTGTATGAATCTGACTTATCCCTAGCCACACCCCACTATCAGTGGAATGTTAATGTTCCTGTCTGAATACGGAGACTTAAATTAATTACCATAATCAGGCTTATATAACGCCGCCTCATTTCATTTTATTTTATGTATATATATTTTATTTTACATATTTTGTTCCATTTAATTTACTAAGTTTATTTCCCATGGTATATGAGGGATGGCTGTTGTATTCTCTTCACTCATTAATGAGCCGATATGTAAGGATGTGTACACACTTGTACGTTAGCACCTCCAAAACAGGAGAAACGTTTCACATAAATAAAGTTAAAAGTTCACAGGGGTTAATATGTGCATGTTGTTTGGGGAAATGCACAAGGATTTTGTGGGTGGGAATCTACTTTCAGCATCTTGTTTTTTACTTTTTTGTTAAATACTGTAACTTTCTATACAGGAACCAACAGACAAAAATTGTACAGTCATCCAGTACGTCTAATCAAAATATTCACTTTATTGCTATATGCCGGATAGGTCAGATATAGAAATTTCATCCTGGAATGTGAGGGGTCTAAATAAATTGGTGAAACTTAAACAAGTATTGGACAGAATTAAACAGATGGGATCCAAGATCATTTTTTCTGCAGGAAAAACACTTAGAGAGGATATAAAAAGGATAAGAAATAGGTAGCCAGGACAAGTTTTCTCAGCCTGTTTCAATTCCAATGCTAGAGGAGTGCTGATAGTAATTCATAAGTCAATTCCATTTCAGTTAAAAAAAATCGATATGCAGATCCATCAGGAAGGTTTACTATTTTCAATGGTACTATTGTTTCTGTTCAGGTTAATCTCGTATATGTCCCTAATGGAGATGACCCTTCTTTTTATCAACATTTGTTTCTCATCTTGTCTTCCAATAGTAGATACGACATAGTTGGGGGAGATTTCAATTGTGTATTGGAATCAATGAAGGACAAATCAAGTGGCATAGACAATACTCATCAACAAACTACAAAGATCCTAAAACAATTTATGACTGATTTAAACCTAACTGAGATATGGAGACACCTCAATCCAGAGGAAAGAGAATACTCATGCTTCTCCAGTACACATCAGATATATTCTCGGATAGATTTCTTCTTAGTATCTGCTGGATTACTATCAAAAATTGGAAATTGTTGGTGCGATGGTATTTTAATAACTGACCATGCCCCTGTGTCATTAAATATACAGTTATTTAATATTTTTTCATCTACTCCACAATTTTGTTTTTAGGGTAAAATGGCTTCAATCTACAGAATTTGTAGACTTTTTAGGTGAGAAAATAGACCAATACTTTTCTATAAATACGAGTCAGACAAATGCTTCAGTGAGGTGGGAGGCATTCAAGGCGTACATAAGGGGGAAAATTATAAGCTACACTAAAAGCAAAACCAAAAAATATCATAAACAATTAGATTCCCTTGAAAAACTAATTAAGTTGTTAGAACAGGAATTATACCGTAACGATAATGCTGAAAAACAACAAAAATTGCTCCCCATGAAAGCTAATTATAATGAACTAACTACTAACAAAATAGCTACCAGCCTACCATGGCTGAAGCAATCCTACTGTGATCAGGGTGAGAAAGCAGGCAAGCTTTTAGCATGGAGAATTAAGAAAACCCAAAACCAACAGGACAACACAGTAACATTGGAGAACGGGGAACAACTTGTCGACCCTCTTGAAATAATGCATTTGCAAATTACTATAAGATAAGATGAGACTTGTATTATATATAGATATCTTATCTATATACAGTATAAGATATATAAGACTTATATATATTTATATAAGTCTATAAAGACTTATATAAATCAGAATACCGGACAATACAGAAAAACAAGACAGCTTCTTGGAGCAACTTCAATTCCCAACATTAACAGAGGAAATGAACAGGTATTGATGGAAATCTGACGATTGAGGAATTGGCAGAGGCACTGAACCATATGAACAGCAGCAAGGCACCGGGGCCAGATGGCCTACCTATTGAACTATATAAAGCATTCTCAGGGAAACTGCTCCCCCACCTTCTTGAAGTATTTAACAAATCCTATGAAAGGGGCAGCCTCCCACAATCTTTGACATCAGCAGTCATTTCAGTTCTGTTAAAATGCAGTAAATCACCCTCAGAAATGGTCTTTTACCACCCCATATATTTAATGTCATGTGACATGAAAATATTGTGTAAAGGCTTGGCCAGAAGAATTGAATCACACATCCATTCCTTAATTAATAATGATCAAAATGGATTTGTGCTTGGTAGGCAAGCGTACCACAATACTAGTAGGTTATTAAATATATTATATATCAAACAAGATGTCAGTGACCATGCATTTCTATTATTAGATGCAGAAAAGGCTTTTGATAGAATTGAATGGAATTACCTTTTTGAAACCCTTAAAAGATTTGGTTTTGAGGAAAAGTATATTAATTGGATCAAATTACTTTATACAGACCCACAAATAACAATTTTAATTAACAAACAATCAAGTATCAGAACCCATCAGCCTTTGTAGATCCACACGCTAAGGATGTCCATTATCTCCTTTATTATTTCTATTTGCCATTGAACCTTTAGCTATAGCTATTCGTCAATCCACCGATATTTCAGGCATCAGGATTGGTGAAACTGAACACCGTCTGGCCATTTTCGCAGATGATATTGTTTTATTTTTAACAAACAAATAAGTCTCTCCAAGGTCTTACAAATCTTCTGAAGAAATTTGGAGAGTTTTCTGGTTATAGAACTAACAACATAAAAAGTGCTCTATTATTATTATATAATCAGGAGAGAAACAATCCCCCAATCCAATCACAATTTGCATTCGCCCCTGAAGGATTCACATATTTAGGAATTAAAATAATACCTGATATTAATAAAATAGTAACCACCAACTATGACCCTGTTTTACAAAGTATGTCAGATTCTTGAGAGAAATGGAATATGTTTCCTATTTCAATGATAGGATTAGTTAATTTATTAAAATGTCTGTCTTGCCAAACTTTTTGTATTTTTTTCAGTCTATAGCACTGCCTCTTCCTACCACCTTTTTCTCTACACTGCAGAAAAATTTTACAAGATTCATATGGAAGAATAAACGCCCAAGGCTACGTCTTTCCCTGTTATATCTTCCTTATGACCATGGTGGGCTTAAACTGCCCAACATGAAACTCTATTACTGGGCTGCACAACTTAGTGCGGCCACACAATACTTCCATGCTACAGAAAACCCATCCTGGATAAATATAGAAAATTACTCATTAACATTACCAATACAGCTATATCTCAACTCAGCACAAGTTAAAATACTTATTAAAACCATTTAAAATCCCCTTCTCAGAAATTCCATATTTATCTGGCACCAAGCCCACTCCTTTTTAAATGAACCTCTCAAGCTATCATGTTTTTCACCTATTTGGGGAAATCACGATTTCAAACCAGGAAGAGCTGACATGGGATTTAAAGGCTGGAGAGACAAAGGGTTAAGTAAAATAAAAGACCTGTGCAGCGAGGGCACATTGATGTCCTTTGAACAACTGGTTAATAAATATAACCTGCCCCCAAAACATCTTTTTAATACCTGCAAATAAGAAATTTTATAAAAACACAAATTAAGTCTAAATCAGAACCCTCACTATCCATCCATCCATCCATCCAACCATTTTCTTCCACTTAATCCTTTTCGGGTTGTGGGGGGGCTGGAGCCTATCCCAGCATCTTTGGGTGAGAGGTAGGGTACACCCTGGACAGATCGCCAGTCCATCGCAGGGCCAACACAGAGAGACAGACAACCATTCACTCTCACAGTCATACCTAAGGACAATTTAGAATCCCCAGTTTGATGCCAATTAACCTAACTTGCATGTTTTTGGCATGTGGGAGGAAACCGGAGAAATCCTGGAGTAAACCCACGCAGACACGGTGAGAACATGCAAACTTCACACAGATCACTGTTGGTTGGGGGCTGGGATTGAACCCAGGATCCCCTGGCCAAGGGTGACTTACTGTGCTGCCGCAGTGCTAACCACTCCGCCACCATGCTGCTGCCCTCACTATCCACAATTGAAAATATCACAATAAACCATCTTCAAGATAAAGGACTTATATCAAAATTTTATGATGTGCTGTTGGCAGGTTCTAAAGAGAACTCTCTTTCTCAATTGTCTGTCATGAGTCTGAGCTCTAATGTTATCTCTGAGCTCAGATTCAATTTTTTTTTTGAGTATTGCATTTCTGTCATTATTATTTTGTCTGTTTATGTGTATATTTTGGGTTTTGTCTTTTGTGCCCCCTCTCTCCAGACACTCTCACTCACTGCCCACAGTCTGCTCTTCTATCAGCTGTGAGCAGTTATGCAATCAGGTCACCTGCCAGCTCAGCCCACACCTGCTGCTCATTTGTTGTTCATGTATTTAAACACTGCCAGCTCACTGTTTCCCTGCTGCAGCATCGCTTTGTTTGGAATTGCATGAACTTTACCCCTCCATATACCTACTCATCTCCTCCAGAGCTAATCCAGCTCTGGAGTGCCTTTTTCATTAAGTCATTCTTGTTTGCATTTTTTTGTATTGTCTGCACAGTTTTGAATTTTTTGTTAATAAACATCACTACTGCAGTTCAGTGCCTGAGTCTGTCTTTCTGCCCCGGAGGGGCCATTCATGACATTGTCTGCTTGGAAAAATGACCTCCAAACAGAAATCTCTGTGGAAAACTGGGAGAAGGCCTATCTCATAGCCCAAACCATTAATACCAGGTTTAGATTGCTACGGTACAAATGGTTGTTTAGAACATACATCACTCCTGTTAAACTACACTACTTTAATCCTAACATTCCTGATGTTTGCATTAAGCAGTTTTCTTTTCCTTCCGGTTATTCGGAACTCTTCAGGGAGAATATGGAAAACACATAACTTTGCATCCACCGGAATAACATGTTCTATTAATCTTGATATTAGCTTGAGAATCTCTTTCCAAAAAGTCTGAAGTTTCTCACATTCCCACATACAATGATGTAAGGTGCCTTTCTCTTTGCTACACTTAACTCTAACTGTCCCAGTCGCTGTATGGCGACATAACCCCTAGTGGTCAAGAGTGGTAAAGATTTTTTGTAAATAAAATGGTTCAGATTTCCAAGGCTATAACTTGAAAGTTGCAAGAGATAATGGCATACTATCAATTAGAAAGATGTAGAATATGATCCAAAGTTTCAGATGGGAATAAATTTACGCATCTAATTTGCATAATGTCGCGGCAGCTATATAAATTACATAACTCAGTCAAAAGTGGACTTTGGACATATTTACACGAAGAATGGTTCGGTTTTTTGACACTGTTTTATCTACAGGGGCATTTTGTTATTTTATCTTCAAAGTATATGAACCACAATATCAGTACAATGTAAAGAAACAAAGAAATCTGTCACTTACTGTTAACAAAGGGGGGTTGGCTGGCCGGTGTGGTCACTGCGTTTTCGTCCATCGTGGTTGCTATTTTGCGTTCTGTTGGTCATTTACGCTCTCTACCACATCTACAAAGCCTTATGATTATCCCACGTAAATTTCGCTTGTATCCCGCGGCTATTTTCTGTGTACGAAGCCTTTTATGTGACGATGTACGATGGTGCATGGTGGCCATATTTGCTTTCTGGGCTCAAAGAAGCAAAACAGGAAAAGGAAATAAGGATTTCTTCTTCTTGGGTGTATTACGTGCCATCCATGAGTCCTCCAATGCGTGCCTGCCACCTTTTGAACTGGCAGATCAGTACAAATTGCCAGTACAGCTGAGGATGTCAGAGTGAGTTGACAGGTGCAGCTGCTGCACTGTGCCACTGGGGGCGCACGACCTGTCCATGAAATGTGGCCAGTTAAAAGGTTAATTTCTGGCTGTTACAGGCCAAACGTCTCATCTCTCTGAGATGGAAGGACATACATGCACCCACTCCTAATCATTGGATCAAAGAAATGACTTGTAAACTTGCACTGGAAAAATGGACATATCTGGCTAAAGGAAGGATTTTAGACTTTTGCAGGATTTGGACACCCATTCTACAATTTTTATCAGAATTATCTGTATAGACAATTAAGTTTTAACTGATGTAAACACTGAAAATAAGATGCTGATGTGAGGGTAGGGTTGGGGGGGATTGTTTTATGTTTGTTGTGTTATAATGCAAAAACACAATAAAAATATTTTGGAAAAAAAAGAAACTGACCAAGGACCAACTGATTAGATTTTGGTGGTGATCTAAAGCATCACACTGATGGAATTTTCAAAAAATTCCTAAGAGGGTAAAAATGTAGTGCCTTGATGGATGTTTGGATGGCCACCAGCAGAGGGTGGTGTCTGCTCACAGCTAACAGCTATTAGGACAAGTTAAAATATTAGGGAAAAACTTAGCTGCCTTGATGCAGGTTTGGACTCTCCAAGTGCTTTTTAGTTGTATTATTGAATCAGTAGCTATGTTTACATGGACACAAGTAACCGGATTAAAAGTCTGATCAGAATAAAAATGCTTCATGTAAACACGCCAATCTGAAGATTCTGACCCGATCACACTCCTTCGGATCAAAATTTCCTTCCAATCGAGACAGGTGGGTTACGCCAATTGTTGAGCCGATTGGTGAGCATATAAACACTTATTCCAAAGTTTGGGTAGAAAATATGTTTAATGTGCATGTCTGTACATCAGCCACACACGTCGATGTAATGTATTTCCGCCTTTACAGCAGCTAGCAGAAGACATGGTGGGAGTATGCAATTGGGGTGAAATGAGTGCGTTCTGTCTCCATCTGTTCATATGCAAAAGTATGTACTGCTGGGCTTGTAGCTTCATTACGGAGACCAGCAAGAGCAAAACTATAGTCTGAACAACATAGTACAGGTGCATTTCAAAAAGAGAGATACACGAAGCAGGTTTGTTTACATCGGAAGTTGCTTCTTCTTCTACTATTTCTGGAATGTCAGACAATTCTCCACATGTCAAAATGATTTAGTCCATTCAAACGTGTGGCGCATGTAAACGCACGTCATAACCAGATCAACCTTTTCAGGGTCCATATAAACACTAAAATTCTGATCTGAACTGTAATCAGAATGAAGAAGTTTCATGCATGTAAACATGGCTAGTGTAACATATTTAATCTTTTCATCCTTTCAAGACATCCAGAGAAACACTGGCTGTTTTACACTTTTATGACTTAAAACACACTTCAAGGTTTTGCATTGACCCAGTTTCTTACCCCGGTGCTGTCGTTGGACACGCTGCTGCAGCCAGCCAGGCAGGGGTTAAAGTATGTGATGCCATCGGACCCACAGACTGGAGCATATTCGTGGATTTTACAGCCACAGTTCACATTACAACCTCCAGTCAGATTCCTCTGGGTCATCGTGAGTGTAGGTCTGACAAAAATAAACAGACAAAAAAAATAAATAAATAAAAAAAAATAGCGTTAAATTTACATCATGGTTCAAAATCTTGTAAAAAAAAAAAAAAAAATTGTTTGCTGTCCACAATGATTATATCCAACAAATGGTAAATAGTAAAACAACATCATTTGTTTGTCAGCAACATTACTGACAGTATTCAAAAGTACTAAGGTGATGGATAGAGACAGAAAAAGATAGAAAGGTAAAGAAAGGATGACAGAAACAGTGTTGATGGGGTAAAAAAAAAAGGCCACCACAGTTAGGAAAAAGAATAAAATAAAGAATAAATAACTAAATGATTTTTGATGTATTATCAAAAATATGATCCGACCCAGCCACAGAGTCTGCACAAGCCAGCGTACTCCTAGTGCTGTCCCCAAGCCCGGGTAAATGGGGAGGGTTGTGTCAGGAAAGGCATTCAGTGTAAAACCTTTGCCAAATCAAACATGTGGATCATGATGAATGAGACTTTCATACTGGATCGGTCAAGGCCCGGGCTAAGAATGACCACCACCGGTGCTGTTAACCAGTGGTGGTCATTGTGGTCAGGGTGGAAATTGGGCTACTGTTGGTCGAAGATTGAGGAGGAGGAGAGGGGGAAAGCATGTTAGGAGGGAGAGAGAAAAAAGGAAAGGTAGACATGTGGGGGTGAGAGTAGGGACTTTAATATAGGGACTATGACTGGTAAAGGCAGAGAGATGGCTGATATGATGGAGAAGAAAGGTAGATACTGTATACTGTGTATTCAAGAAACCACATGGAAGGGAAGCAAGGCTAGAAGCAGTGGAGGTGGATTTAAATTGTTCTACCATGGTGTAGATAGGAAGAGAAATGGAGAAGGGGTAATTTTGAAGGAAGAGTATGTGAAGAGTAGGGGTGTAATGGTATATGTATTCATGTTCAGATTTTTCGGTACGGAACCTTTGGTTCGGTGCAGAGGCATACTGAGATTCCACACGGATCATGTTGAGTGACAGATATGAAGTGTAACTGCCTCGTGCCGGACATGTAAACAGTTCAGCCTCTGGTTCAGCCCAGGGAACATCATGGCTTGCTGTACAGAGAAGCCAGAGCTTGAAGACGGACCAAGGCAAGTGAATAAGACGGAAACGGCATCAGATATGCTTTTGGCAGTATGTTGAACTTGTTAACTCATTTGAAATGGCACTATGCAAACGTGCAGCATGAAAAGGAAAAAAAAAAAAGACTAACATGGTACAAGCGCAGCTTCCAGCGGCATTTAGACAGCCTTTCCAGGGCTTTTCAGATCGAGCCAAAGCAATAACAAATGCCACTGGTGTTTTTATAGCAGCAGACCTAAGGCCATAATCAGTTGTTGAGAACACTGGGTTTAAACACAAGCTGAAGGTAACAGTATGAAGGTGTGACGTTACTTGTTGTGCCCTCTTCAGACAGAAAATAATACCATCCTTTTAAGAAAAAGCTAAATCTGTTAATGATGCACTTTAGGCCTGTGTTTTTGAAGGGTGCCTTGGTATGTTCAGGTTTTTCTGGGACTTTATTTAATTAACTTCTTAATTGTCCAAAAAATTGGAAACACTGGTCAACACCAAATTTATTATCTAAGTTTTTTTTTAGCTGATTTAGGACAATTTTGATGTGCTGAATCCAAAAATCACATTGGCTTTGCTCAATCAGGTCAACTTTTTGAACTATGGCCACATGTTTTTACGTTTTTATTTACATGTATGGGTATTTTCGCTGTATATGATGCAAAATTCTTTTTTATTTCTTGAAATTCTCTGAATTTTGAACAATGATGACGAAACATTCAATTTACATGTATTTACCTTTATCAGTGTCTACTATTCAATTTACAGTACAACTGTACAACTGCTGTACAACTGCTTACAACTTAGTATAAAAACCCAACCTGATCGAGAGAAACAGATGTCATTTTCGGATTCAGCAGTGCAAAATTGTCTTAAATCAGTTGAAAAAACACAATTTACAAAAAAAAAAAAAAATTATGTTGTGAAATAATTTGCTGTTGTTGTGCATGGGTGCCTTCAGGACCTATACACAAATATGACAAATGATTTGCAACTTTTTTGACCAATTAACAAGTGAAATTTGATAATTAATTTCCCACAGAAACCCAGGGTTTCCTCTGGTAACATTTCTGGGTGGCAGCCCACCTCGCCAGAAAATTTACCGCTGCACCAAGAAGAAGACATGAATTTAAGAAAAATATATGAAGCAATGACTTTCCGCAAGCGCGCACACGAACAACGCGTGTGGCCGTCATCCGCATGGAGTTTAGAAGTGCCGCGCCCACGCAAGCTTTCCAGTCAATCAGCAGGCAGTGTCTCACTAGCGGCAGCAGCATCTTTGTGAAAAAGGAGTGAAAACCAGGAAGTCAAACAGCAGAAATGGACTCTATTTGAAGAGAAATTTTGTGAAGAAGTCCGTCATTTCTTCGTTGGTGAAAATCCTGGCGCATCAGCGCCTTGGTGCTACCTATCGGGTGGGAGTGAAACTACAAATGATGGTTGTGTGCATGCATCAACCGCTTGGCCTGGGTAAATGATAAAAGTTAGCATGTACAGCGCCGCATGCCTGCCAGGCTCATCCAAAGCGTACGCGGACCAAGGCAGACTAGAGGGGAAATGCAGCATGAATAAGGCTTGACTGTCCTACAGAAACATGAGTTTATTAAAGTTCTTTAAACGTGGAAAATACAATCATAAGAGGTATGTAAGCATCATCATCATCATCATCATCATCATCATCATCATCACAGCAGTCTGTCGGGGATGACAATGACTGTTTCATTTAGGTCTGATCAGATCCCTCCACGCAGCTCTGTCTTTCGCCCTCCGCTGCCAGGAACTCCTGACCTTGTTAACCCGGGCGACGTCCGAGCTGGTATGAGTTGCTTTCTGACTGACCATTTCATGGAACTGGTTGCAAAGTATTTGAGTACCGCTAGCTTTTGCTGGACTAGCAGCACATTCTTGGCAGATAGAGGTATAATCAGTGGCAAGGACAGGCCAAGACAAACTGACTCCAGTATCTGTTGCAGTGACTGACCAGATGATAGGTTTGTTTATCTCTGCTCTTTGTGTAGTGCATGTCACAGTGCACCGACTGGCAAAAGTCTACCACAGACCTTGCAACAGATGTGCTTATCTGCTAGGATGTCCAGTTTCACCCCGTATAACTGGGAGTGGTCCACCACAGACCTGTGACAGATATTGTTTTTAGTTCTGCCAGGATGCCCAGTTTCACCCTCCACACCCTGTAAGCACTGGAAGCATTTATCATGGTTTTAACCCGCTCGAAACAGGAGCAATAATGGGAGAGTCGCTTAGCTAAAAGATGTGGTTAGAATTCAGATGCAGCCGGCTTCATATGAAGGGAAAGGCAAGGGGGACTACTGAATTGCTGAGGATATATTTCACCAGCCACTACAATATTTTGTTCCCAATTATGTACCTGGCAAGTTAAGATGACCGAAATTCACGAAGTCAATGACTTTAATCCGTCAACAGCCTTCAGACAAACTCAATGTGCCAACATTTGGATTTCAAAATAAGGGAGGTTTTTCTTGGCAGTGAGATTTCTAAAAAAAAAACTATAAATATATAGAAATATTGTAACAGAAATAACGGCATCCTTGGTCATTTAAGTTAATTTAAATCATTAAATACAATGTTATTAATATTTTTTTTCTTTGTAATAAAAGTTAAATTATTGTTCTGTTCTGACTGCAAAGTTATGGTCAAAAATATAAATTGTTATAAGGAAAAAGTAAAAAAAAAATACCAGTCTGTTTTAAATTTATTTAAAAAACAGTAATTTTATTTTAAAAAACAGAAAAAATAAGCCATAAAATAATCCACAAATTTATAATAAAGTTTCAAATGTACAAAAAAAGTCAATTTTGCAAGAGAAAATTACAAATTTGAGGAAAATGGTTTTAAATTTAGATAAATTTACAGAGAAAAGTAGAAAACTATAAGAAAATTGTTAGAAATTTTGGAGAAAAACCTCAAACCTTCAAGACTGAAGTCATTACTCAAGTTTTAAGTGGGTGCTCTTTGTACCCTTAACTAGAAATTTTTGGTTGTCTCCTTTAATTTACATGGCACTTGATATTTTCTAACCTGTTTGTATACCACCATAGACAGAGAGAGAAGCTGAATTAGACAGAGCTCAGAGAGGGCAAGATTAGACAGAAGAGAGGATCCAAGGAGAGGAAAGTGTTCAGGCAGAGGGTCCAGGAGAGGTGAGAGCAGAGGAAGGAGAGAAGGATGACACCAGTAAAAAGTCCAAACACAGGACGTCTGGGTGGGACCCCAAATGGCCCAGTATTCCAACATTCAAGCCTTGGTTGTACAATACTTCAAATTGTAAGTTCCATATGCACGGCAGTGGCTCAGGAGGTAGAGCAGGTCGTCCAATAACCGGATGGTTGGTGGTTCGAATCCCACTCTCCCCAGATATCCTGCCGTTGTGTCCCTGGGCAAGACACTTTACCCACCTTGCCTCCAGCGTCCATAACACTGGGTATGAATGTGTATAAATGTTCGGTGGTGGCCGGAGAGGCTGTTGGCCCGGATTGGCAGCCACGTTTCCATCAGCCTGCCCCAGGGCAGCTGTGGCTACAGTAGTAGCTTGCCACTACCACTGACTGTCTGGAGTGAATGAATAATGTATCTGTAAAAAGCGTCTATGATAAAGCGCTATATAAAGCTGATGCATTATTATTATATGCAAAATTTAAAAAAGAAATAAATAGTATAAAATTAACATATTCATATATATGTGTATCCCCCCCACCCCCTGGAAAAATATGTTGCCACCGCGCCAAGATCTTTAAGCCAGAGGAAACACTGGAAACCTGAACAGACCAGAGCACCCTGGTTAAAAACACTGCTTCAGGCAATAAAGAACTTTAATTTCCTAAAAATACAAGAATAATTCAGACTATTGAAACTTCTATTGTTGCACTTGTCTGCATCGTTCATTTGCTAAAAAGAGAATTTATTTGTTTTATTGTATACATTTTATTTATTCGAGAATTGACTGCTGGCAGTTTGCAGGGCTTTTTTGTCAAAGCTGTTCCCGCTTATACAAAAGATAAGCAGTTTTATGTTTTTCTTTTTGTTTCCTAACTGTACCGAAAACAAACCGAATCGTGGCCTTAAAACCAAGGTATGTACCGAACCGTGATTTTAGTGTACCGTTACACCCCTAGTGAAGAGTGTTCAGGAGGTAAAAAGGGAATCAGACAGGATCATGAGTTTGAAGCTAGAAATCAAAGGTGTGATGTTGAATGTTGTCAGTGCGTATGCCCCACAAGTTCGATGCCAGGTAGAAGAGAGAGGAATTCTGGAGTAAGTTGGATGAAGTGGTAGAGAGTGTTCCCGGGGGGAGAGAGTGGTGATTGGAGCAGACTTTAATGGACATGTAGGTGAAGGGAACAGAGGCGATGAGGAGGTGCTGGGTAGGTATGGTCTTAAGGAGAGAAATGTGGAAGGACAGATGGTTGTGGATTTTGCTAAGAGGATGGAAATGGCTGTGGTGAACACATACTTCAAGAAGAGAGAGGAGCATTGGGTGACACAGGTAGACTACATCTTATGCAGAAGGAGAACTCTGAAAGAGATAGGAGACTGCAAGGTGGTGGTAAAGGAGAACGTAGGTAGGCAGCATTGGATGGTAGTCTGTAGGATGACTTTGAAAAACAAGAAGAGGAAGAGGGTGAAGGCAGAGCCAAAGATTAAGTGGGGGAAGTTACAGAAGGAAGAAGGTTGCACAGAGTTCAGAAAGGAGCTGATACAGGCTCTGGGTGGTAGGGAACAATTACCAGATGATTGGGAAAGTACAACAAAGTACTGAGGGAAACGGGTAGAAAGGTATGATGTGTATCCTCTGGACAGAGGAAGGAAGACAAGGAGACTTGGTGGTGGAATCAGGAGGTACATGAAAGTATTCAAAGGAAGAGGTTAGCAAAGAAAAAGTGGGATAGTCAGGGAGATGAAGAAAGCAGGCAAGAGTATTTGGAATCTAGGCGCATGGCAAAGAGAGTGGTGGCAAAGGAAAAGGCATACGGGCTGCACGGTGGCGCAGTGGTTAGCACTGCGGCAGCACAGTTTACCCTTGGCCGGGGGATTGTGGGGATTGTGGGATCGATCCCAGCCCCCGACCAACAGTGATCTGTGTGGAGTTTGCACGTTCTCCCCGTGTATGCGTGGGTTTACCCCAGGATTTCTCCGGTTTCCTCCCACATGCCAAAAACATGCAGGTTAGGTTAACTGGAGACTCTAAAGTGGCCCTAGGTGTGAATGTGTGTGTGAATGGTTAAGGGATAGCGCCGTATCGTGGCTGCTTCATCCATCCAGGTGGTGGATGACCCTCAATTTCCCCTGTGGGGATCAATAAAGTATACTAAATCTAAAAAATACAGTGAGTTGTATGAGAGGTTTGACACTAACGAAGGAGGAGAGGATTTGTATAGAGTGGCCAGACAGAGAGATGGAGCTAGAAAGAATGTGCAGCAAGTTAGGTTGATTAAGGCCCTGTCACACCTTAACGATTTATGTAGCGTATGCTGACATTTAAAAAATCGGTGAATATGCTAGCGTACATCTAATAAGTCAAGGGTAAGTTTTGTATAAGTTAAGAGCACGCTGGTATACGTCATAGTACGGCGAGGACATCAAAAATTTTGAGCATGCTGAAAATTTTTCAACGTATCCAGCTTGTAACCCATGGACAACAGATGGAAATTAGCCATTGGCTACAATCTGGCAAGTTTACATTGATGTCAATGTTCATCAACTTGGACAGTCCTTAAAAACATCAATGTACAATAAAAACAGCAATATGGATCATACGTCCTGCATATGTAGGCCAGTACCGGAGTGGTGGCTCAGTTGGTAGAGCATCCGCCCCACACCCAGGAGGCAGGGGTTCAAATCCCAGCTGGGTCATGCCGAAGACCATATAAAAGTGGAACTTCCTGCCGTCCAGCTTGGTGCTCAGCAATAATGGAATGGAGGAGGGAAATTTGTGGCGGCACCTTGCATGGCAGCGGCCCTCTGATTCTACACTTGGGGTGTGTGTGATTAACACTGTAGATAGGTAAACACAATCTCGTTCTACTGTACATGATTGGTTGTACAGTAGAATGACAATAAAAGGGTGATTTAATTTAATTGATTTAATTTAATTTAATTTATAAGTTACATGTACGTAAGTTATGCGATTGTTCATACACGTTAATTGTAAGTTACTGATGACCATGACTGTGTACCAGCCTACAGCACCAACCACATCGTCAAGTTTGCGGACGATATGACAGTGGTGGGCCTCATCACCAACAACGAAGAGGCCAACTACAGAAATGAGGTGAGTCAACTGGTCCAGTGGTGTAAAGACAATAACCTCTTCCTGAACGTGGGAAAAACCAAGGAGATTGTGGTTGATTTCAGGAAGGGTTACACACAACACTCTCCCTCTGATCATCGATGGTGTAGCTGTGGAGAGGGTGAGCAACACCAAGTTCCTAGGGGTGCACATCTCTGAGGATCTCACCTGGTCCAACAACACCACATCACTGGCTAAGAAGGCCCAAACTCACCTCCATTTCCTCCGCAGACTGAGGAGAGCACGAGTCCTACCCTCCATTATGCAGTCTTTCTACTGGGGCACCATTGAGAGCATCCTCACCAACTGCATCATGGTGTGGTATGGAAGCTGCACCGCCGCCTGCCAGAAGACACTACAACGCATAGTGGATGCAGCCAGCAAGATCATCAGTGTCCCCCTTCTCGGACATCTACCCCACCCGCCTCACCCACAGAGCCATCAGCATCACAGGCGACACCTCCAACCCTCTACACTTCCTCTTCATCCCCCTGCCCACGGGGAAAAGGTACCGAAGCCTCTGGTCCTGCTCCACAAGACTGCTGAACAGCTTAGTTCATCAGGCTATCAGGACCCTGAACTTTGTTCACCCCCCACCTCCCCATCTGACGGTAACACCTGCACAATAACTACCTCAGCTGTTGGCACAGAAAGACTGGCACACCAACAATAATACTGTTGTTCTGTTGTACTTTTTGCTGCTATATGTCTCTGCACATTAACCGCAACCATTTGCACAAATGCCATATCTGCTGCTGTCTGTATGGCACTGCAACACTGATCATGTGCAATCATATCTGTCACTATCTGCACCTACACTACCGCATTGAAATGCAACTATGGGTATTCATCTCTAGCTGTCTAAATATAGGATTGCTGGGTTTATTATCACTAATCGTTTACCTCTATGGAGGTCAGAGTCCTTCTGGCTGCCATTGGCACCACGGGTTGCATTACTGTATACAGACTGTACATAGACTGCTGCTGTTGCTGTTTGTTTCTTGCTTTTCTTTTTTTATCCAGCTTTATTCTTTTTCTTTTTATAAAATGCACACCAATGAAGAGAGAGCGAAACACTATTTCAATTCTCCTGTATGCCCTGCACGTATAGTAGTATTGACAATAAAATCTTTGAATCTTGATAAGTCAAAATACAGTATGTCGAGATAATGTCTAGCGTACCCAAAACTTATTTCTAACCTATGAGTAACGCGCTTTGAACATATGTGTAACTTACTGAATGGGTTTCTAATGGCCCTTTTCCACTAGCACCTACTCGGCTCGACTTGCTGCAACTCTACTCGCCCCAACATGGTTTTAGTCATTTTACACATGCAGTAGTACAGCCCTTGATTAAGAAACCTGGTCTCGATCACACCATGTTGGCAAATTTTAGGCCTATTTCCAAGCTGCCACTTCTCTCAAAAATTTTTAGAGAAAATTGTCTATATGCAGCTGAAATGTTTTCTGGATGAACACGGTATTTTGGAGATTTTTCAATCTGGTTTCAAAGCTCTTCATAGCACAGAGACAGCCTTGTTAAGAGTTTTTAACAATATTCTCTTAGCATGTGATTCAGGTGAATATGCTGTTCTTGTGCTGCTTGATTTAACTGCTGCCTTTGACACAGTGGACCATCATGTTTTAATTTTCCGTTTGCAGCACCTAGTGGGCATTTCTGGCACTGCTCTCAACTGGTTTAGATCCTATCTGTCAGACAGGACTTTTAACGTTAGCATGTCTGGGTTGGATCCTCTTCTGCTCCTCTGCCTTACGGGGTCCCACAGGGGTCAATTCTAGGGCCCATGCTTTTTTCTCTGTACATACTTCCACTGGGTTCCATTTTTAAAAAGCATGGTATCTCTTTCCACCTGTATGCTGATGACTGTCAGATTTATGTCCCTCTAAAACAAAAAGCTGCCTCATCAGTAAACTCACTCCTGGCATGCATTGAAGACATAAAGTCTTGGATGGCCCTAAACTTCCTAAAAGAAGACCGAAGTGATGGTGTTTGGACCTAGTCACCCCTGTGAGTCCCTTCCTGTATACTTGGGCCCCCTTATTCCTTATGTTAAATCCACAGCTAGGAACCTTGGTTTTATCATGGACAATGATTTTAAATTTAGACACACAGATTCGTTCTGTGGTAAAATCCAGCTTCTTTCATCTAAGGCGTTTAGCAAAAGTAAAACCCATTCTCTCTAGACCACACTTGGAAACAGTAATCCATGCTTTTATTTCATCTCGGCTGGATTACTGTAACGCACTTTATGCCGGTGTCAGCCAGTCATCTCTTTCCCGTCTGCAGCTGGTTCAAAATGCCGCTGCTCGTAACAGGTACACGTGGAAGAGATCACATCACACCCATCTTAGCTTCACTCTACTGGCTGCCCGTGTATTTTAGAGTTAATTTTAAAATTCTTTTATTTGTTTTTAAATCCTTGAATGGTCTTGCTCCACCTTACCTCTCTGAGCTTCTGCATCCCTACGCTCCCACCTGGTCCCTTAGGTCAGCTGAACAGCTGCTTTTTAAGGTACCAAAGGTGAGGCGCAAGCTCAGAGAGGACAGAGCCTCTTCGATCATGGCCCCCAGGTTATGGAATGATTTACCCCTGGACATTAGACAAGCACCTTCACTGTCCATTTTTAAAACACGTCTTAAAACACATTTTTACTCCCTGGCCTTCGACCCAGTATGAGACATTGATTTTATTGAATGAAATGGATTTTTATTTATTTTACTTTTTTTGTTTCTTGTGTTAGCACCCTTTGTGTTAGTGCCCTGCTTTTATGTTCTCTTGTTGTACAGCACTTTGTGTAGCAAGTGTTGCTTTTAAAGTGCTTTATAAATAAAGTTGATTGATTGATTGATTGATTTTCTATTATAACTGAGTACCACCACAAAGTGGGTGGGTTCATTATAGCAAGGCGGCACGTTATGTTGTTGACATGCTGACGTTTTGCTGTTAGAAGCGAATACTTAAGAGGCAGCAAGTGCAAAATACAAGCAAAGCATAGAATTAGAGTTGTTGGCTAGCTAGCTAGCTAACTAGCTAGCTCATTGTCTGCATACAGGAGACAATGGCGATATCCTTGTTTGTTCAAAGTCAGCTTGGCACCAATGGGATAAATAACGTAAAAGATGCTTAAAATCATAAAACACTCACCATCCTCAGTTTCCAACAATGCCATGGCCGAGGTTTTCAACAATGCCGTGGTTGAGTTGAGGCCATTCTCCCTCCCGTTGCTCGCCGGTCGATGCCTGTAATCGTTCAACCACTTCCAGCCTTTTCTGTTTGACCCACTTTGTCTGTTGTGGTCCTTGATGGTCCAGTAATAAGCTTTTAATGTCCAGTGGTACCCGTGAGCGGCCATCAGTTGGAGACCTCCTGGTATACTTTTTCATTTCGGGTCACTCCGTCTAGCTCCTTCTGGATTCTCTCAGCCACCAAGCACATAAGAGTCCGCTCCTTGACGTTGGACCACAGTGTTGATTTGTGTGTAGCCATTTATCTCATTGATAATCAAAGGAATAATGAAAACTCACGGTCGCTGCTGGTGAATTTACAAATGGTGAGTTTGATTCTTGTGAAGATGTCGCTCTCATGACTCATCCAGTGACGTTACGCCCTGGCCAATCAGTGGCCTGCAGTCTGTTGACGTCACATTTTCAGCTCAACTCAGTTCGCTTGGGGCCCGGCTGAGTAGGTACTAATAAAGGACCCAGTACCTGGTATTAGGTACTAATGGAAAACCATACAAACTAAGTAGGGTTGAGGCAAGTCGGGCTGAACAGGTGCTAGTGGAAAAGGGCCCTAACTTACAGCTACCATATAATGGCATACTGGCAGCATTGGTTCACAGGAGGAACCCATCAGTACTCCATAGTGAACAGATGTCCATGTCAAACTGGTCTTGTTCTTCTATTCAGACAGAGTAAAGAGATGTTTCATACCTTGACATGTTTCGACTGTTGTGGTGATCTCTGTGTAGACTGGGTGACAACTTTACTAATTAAGAGATGACATGGCACCTTCCTTGTACCCCAACTTGCAGGTGTGCTCTGACCATTTTGTAACAGGTGTGTAGAAATAATTGACTAATAATACTGTTGAAGAGTCTGTGATGCTCTGTGGACATTTTTCACAGATTCACCTGTTCTCTGTTCTGATTAACTCAGGTGGTGCCTGCAGCACATAACACACATAGCTAAACACACGTACTTTGTTTGTGTAATGGGACCTGTTGGGGACGTGTCCAAGCCAACTTAAGTGTAACACTTTCAAGCTACAGGATATTATGAAACTCCAAATTGCTGTTTAGCCCTCCTTACCATATTTTTACCTTTGACTGCGGTCTGTACCATCAGCTGTCCACACAGGCAAGACAGACAGAAAATGACAGAGTAGCAACTATACTGTTCTGATAGGTATGCCAAAATGTCAGAACACCAGAGGAGGTGGATCCAATCAGCTGATGAGACCACCCGAAGCACCGTTTTCCATCAGCTGTTGTTGGATGATAAATCCCACTTCCTGTGCAGCGGTGGCCGGCCCTGCGGCTCTCCCTTGGCTGCAGCTCTCTGCTCTTTTTTGGGTCCACACCGGCGAAAGCACACTCCATGCATTATCTTAGTTTTTTTCACTTTATTGAAAAAACTTTTTTATCGCCATCAGTTTGCGTGCCTTTGTCATAACTGTTGAGCCAGGTTGTGACAACTGTCATCTGACGTTCATGACGTGTCACATCAGCTGTTTTAGGCATGACCGACCTGACAGATTTGACAGCTCTGCCAGGTTGGTTACGCCCCCGCCAGGCGATAGTCTTGAACAGAGATGCTTTATGGCACACCTAGGATTCATGGATTGGGAGGTGACAGCAGTTTGGCATGAGTGCACTATGCATAAATTAGGATAAGCTATGCATAAGTTATGCATGAGTTAGACTATCGTTGCGCATGAGTTGTGAATGCCGGCAACATGCTAAGCATTCGTTGGTATAAGTTATTTATAAGTTATCAAAACATTCTATATAAGTTATTAATACATTATGTATATGTACAACTCGTTATGGATACGCGATGCATGCCAGCGTTTTAGAGGAATTTTGATATGTCGGCAAACGCTGCCTAAATTGTCAAGGTGTGACAGGGCCTTTCAGAACAGAAATGGTAATGTACTAACAAGTGACGAGAGTGTTGAGAAGATGGAAGGAGTAGTTTGAGGAGCTGATGAATAAAGAACATGAAAGAGAGAGGAGGATGGATGAAGGAAAGATAGTAAACCAGGAAGTTCTGAGGATTAGCAAGGCGGAAGTTTCAGATTCAGATAACTTGTATTTGTCCCTTGTTGGGCAATTCAGTTTACAGTCCCAGCCATAAAGACACAAACAATAACAATAATAACATCTGCATTCATACTCATACCCAACATGCAGTATTCAGTGAGAAACAGCTCAGCGTAGGGTCCCAAGCAAGTCAGAAGGTGGGGAAACACACAACCTCCTTTAACACTGGGCATTCAACAGCTTAATAGCTAAAGAAATAAAAGAGTTGGAATAATGGCCAGACCTCCTCCGGGGTGCAAGGTAGTGTCGGCCTGAGGGCATTAAAACAAATTCACTATTTAAAAAAATGGTCAGACTGGCTAATGATAGCCCTAGCCTTCTGTAACACATGTCTACTCCACAGTAAGCTTAAATTATCCAACTGGACTCCAGTGATCTTGGAGCAGAGCTTTATGACTGTATTAAGGCTGTTCTTGTCCCTAACAGAGAGCCCATTATACCAACAGATAAAAGAAAAGTTAAAAGACTCAATAAAGGAACGATAAAAAAAATTACATAAAATTATCCTAGGAACATTAAAAGAGCTCAGTTTCCGCAACAAGTATATTCTTTGTTGTCCATGCTTAACAAATGACTCTGTGTTAGCCGTAAACTTCAGCTGAGAATCAAACACTGTTCCCAGATATTTGTAAGTCTCCACTAGTTGAACTTCTTCTCCATGTATAATACTAGGTTTAGGCTCTCCTGTCTTTGGAAGTGAGAGCAGCTTTGAAGAGGATGAAGAATGGAAAGGCCAGTTGGTCCAGATGACATACCTGTGGAGGTATGGAGATGTTAGGAGAGATGACAGTGGACTTTTTAACCAGACTGTTTAACATAATCTTGGAGAGTGAGAGGATGCCTGAGGAGTGGAGAAGAAGTGTTTTGGTACCAACTTTCAAGAACAAGGTTGATGCTCAGAGCTGTAGTAACTATAGAGGCATAAAGTTGATCAGCCACACTATAAAGATGTGGGAAAGAGTTGTTGAAGTCAGGTGAAGAGGAGAGGTGACAATGAGTGAGCAGCAGTGCGGTTTCATGCCAAAAAAGTGTACTACAGATGCAATGTTTGCCTTAAGAGTGATGATGGAGAAGTATAGAGAAGATCAGAAGGAGCTACACTGTGTCTTTGTAGATCTAGAGAAAGCATATGAGGGTGCCAAGAGAAGAAGTCTGGTACCGTATGAGAAAGTCAAGGGTGGCAGAGAAGTATTTGAGGGTGGTGCAGGACATGTATGAGGACAGCAAGATGGTGGTGAGGTGTGCTGTAGAAGTGACAGATGGATTCAAGGTGAGGTGGGGTTACATCAAGGATCAGCGCTGAGCCCCTTCTTGTTTTCCACGGTGATGGACAGGCTGATAGATGAGGTCAGGCAGGAGTCTCCATGGACCATGATGTTTGCAGATGACATTGTGATCTGTAGCGAGAGTAAGGAGCAGGTGAACCTGGAGAGGAGGAAGTAAGCTCTGGAGAGAAGAGGAATGAAAGTCAGTAGAAGCAAGACAAAATACATTAGTGTGAATGAGAGGAAGGCAGGTGTAACTCATCTACCTTCACTACCTCTACAAGTAGTGAAGGTAGATGAGTTTAAATATTGGGGTCAACCATCCAAAACAATGGAAAATGCACAAGAAAGGTGAAGAAGAGAGTGCAGGCAGGGCAGAGTAGGTGGAGATGAGTATCAGGGGTGATTTGTGACAGAAGGATAGCAGCTACAGTGAAAGGTAAGATTTATAAAACGGTAGTGAGACTTGCTATGATGTATGTTTGGATATGGTGGCACTGACAAAAAGACAAGAGGCGGAGCTGGAGGTGGCAGAGTTGAAGATGCTAAGATTTTCATTGGGAGTGACTAGGAGGGACAGAGTTAGAAATCAGTATATCAGAGGAACATCTCACGTTGAGCAGTTTGGAGACAAAGTAAGAGAGGCAAGGCTGAGATGGTCTGGACACGTGCAGAGGAGGGATAGTGGATATATTGGACAAAGGATGTTGAAGATGGAGCTGCAAGGCAGGAGGAAATGAGGACGACCAAAGAGAAGATTCATGGATGTAGTGAAGGAGGACATAGAGGGTTGGTGTTACAGAGGAAGATGCACGGGATAGGGTGAGATGAAGGCAGATGATCCACTGTGACGACCCCTAAAGGGAGCAGCCGAAAGAAAAAGAAATGGTAAATGGCGTTCACTTATATAGAGCTTTTTACTCATCTCTAGATGACCAAAGTGCTTTACAGATCCTCCTGTCCAGCCATTCACACACACATTGACACACTGACGGCAGCGGAGCTGCCATACACCGGTGCTGGCCTGACCCACCAGGAGCAACTGGGGGTTCAGTGTCTTGCTCAAGGACACTTCAACATGCAGACTGCAGACAGAGCAGGAATTGAACCCCTGACCCTCAGATCAATAGTCAGCTACACTACACCTACACCAAGAAGAAGAAGATAAAATATATTTAAGAGCAAGAGGAAATTTCCTCCAGATGGTTCTTTAGAATTCTGGGGATGGATGGATGAGACGGCTGTTTTATGAGGGATGATCAAGAGGAATGAGAAGACATGATGAAGCAGATAAAGCAGGAAGGACAGGGATTAAAAGAGCATTTTACAAGTCAGAACTGCAGAGAACTGATGGGGGGAACACAGGAGGAAACAGAGAGGGAAGCCAGCCAAAGATCCTCTCTTCCAAGATGTCCTTGGATATTTTCCACAGTTGCTATGTAATCACTCACAGGGACGCTGTGTCCAAAGGAAAACGCCTCCGTCATTATTCTGTTATCCTGCTCTCATCTGAGCACTCGCTGCCTTTCTGACATCGGCCACAGATGGGGTGATAAAAAAAAACAAAACTACTGCTCTGTCATGCCGGGAAATGATTTGATGCAAATAAAGGCAAAGTTGTAGTCGGCAAACTGATGTCTCTGCTTGAAGTGAAAGCTTCTGAAAATCACGCTCTACTCCAGAATTCATAGAGAAAAGTAGAAGAATGGCTCAAAGGAAAGTTTTAAAAATATGGCTATAACAAACAAAAACATTGTAAAGTAAGTGCAATATCCCCCACCTCTGTTTTCTATGAAGATCCAAATATGTCACAAAGGAAAGCAGTTTTCAACTTAAATTTTATAAAATTAACTTTTAAAGAGAGGAGGTTATAGCTGTGGGCTACCATATTTGCTCTTGGGAATGGGAAAATCGATTTTCACAATATTCATTTTTTGAAATTATACAAACAAACAAACAAAAAAACTAAATTTAAATTTATAAACTGATTTTATTGCCCAGCCCTACACAGCATTATTAAAGACTCACTCCGGTGGATATACTGTAAATCCCCTATAAAAACAAATATACATTGTCTAAAATGGCATCTTATGCCATTTTTTCAACAAACAAAACCTTTTATTGTCTTACAGTTTCATGTCAAAATCTTTTCACTTCCCCCCTCCTGCAAACACCAGAATCTGATTACTAGGCCCAACCACATACCACAAGACTAATGGTGGCTAGCGCTACATTAAACAGCATAAATCCTGTGATAAAAAGACTTACCGATTTAAGGACATACTCAATTGTATGCACGGTGGCCCAGGATAATGACTGAAACTGCGTCGGTCCTTAAAAGTAGTTTAATGGTAAAACCCATCTTAATTTGGGTCAAGTTTTCAAAGCAGATTGTTAAAAAATGCTAACTAGCCTGGAGGCTAACTTCAGTTAGGCTAGAGTCGTGATTTTCTCAACACTACCCATGTGCCGGCGCCACGCATAGTTACGTCACCAAAAACGTTGTCTCAACTTGCCTTTTTCCAGGGGGTGGGCCTTAAGTGAAACTTTAAAGCAAATAAAAAAAAACAGACATGAGACATTTGACTGATTTCACTCTTGATATGTCTTGTAAGTCATAAAAAAACATCTTATAGACACGTTAACAAGAAGAAAAAAAATCGATTTTTGGCAGCGCGTCACTTTAAATATAAAAATAATAATAACTGCATCCAATCTTGTGAATAAGTAAATGTTTAAAAAAGGTTGTTGATGCTTTCATTTAACATTAAATGTGGACATTATCAATTATGACAATGCTTCTACAGATTTGAGTTAATGTTTTTTATGTGGAGTAGGTCTTCACACCGACACATAGTTTGCAACTCTCCAATGTATTACTGTCCTTAATCTCAAGAAAGTAAAAAGTAATATTTCCATGAGAAGAAGCTCGCTGCTTCATGTCTGTCGGTCAGTGTCAAACTGATTTACATTGTTTGCAACAGGTTTTGTCAAATGACAGCTGCATGATAGCTTATGGTAGGGTGCCTCTGTGCATTTTAAGCAGTGTTGGGAGTAACATGTTACTGTAACGCCACTACTTTTGCAGTAACGTGCTGTGTAACGAAATTACTGTTCAAAAATTCAGTAATGCGTTACAGTTACTGAAATTTGATCAGATGCATTACTTGCGTTACTCATTTTATTAAAATGGATAGATATTTTTAGCACAAACAGACAATCATACAACTTTCAGTTGCTAGACACCCTCCTCATCAGCTGCCAACTGGGGATGAATACACAGTTTCGGTGGCTATTGGCGGGACTGCCATCCCCAGCACCACCAGCGGCCTCAAGCCACTGGAGGTTGTCATGCCAAAGGCAAAGGCAAGCAAATAAATATAAACTGACCCTACCGTAACTGACGCAGCCGTCACAGTCTCCTCCGCGGGTGCATTTCCTGTCCTGCCCCAGTTCACATCACAACCCGGTGGGGAGAAATGCCGTGGCGGTGGCGACTTCTCATATCGAGCCCTGATCACCTGTTGTCCGAGTGGTGAGTAGCCCCTAACATCTCCTACCTCTGTGGTTAAACATGAGTATTTTTTGAGCAAGAAGCTAGCATTTAATGTCCACATTAAATGCATTTAATGTCCACATTAAATGCATTTAAAGTTTTCTTGCACACAGAGAAAAAGTGACTGTGATTTGTTGCAATAAAGAACAGTTTCTTCGAAGTGGTGAACTTTGATTTACCTGTGCTTTGTTTTATTTTATCTCATTCATTTACATGCTGTTGTGATATGCAACTATTTCATGGAAGTAAATCCTCTAAATATAAATTTTTAATGGGCTGGTCCAGGGGTGTCAAACATATGGCTCGTGGGCCAAAAATGGCCCACCAGGGGGTCCAAAATTTTCTGTGAATTCACAGCTTTATTTCTAGTAAATTTCTGACTTTCTACTGATTACAATAGTTTGTGTAAATCTGAGACATTTTTTCTCTGTAAGGTAAGATTTCTTTTCTCATCAGTTTTCTTTTTTCTGATGAGAGCTAGGGGCCCTTGATCTTGCTGTGTGTGCAAGATGATTTAAGTATGCATTTAAAAGTAACATGAAAGTTACTTTTCCAAGTAACTAGTTACTTTAATCATGCAGTAACTCAAAAGTAACTCAGTTACTTTTGAAAAGAAGTAACTAGTAACTGTAACTAGTTACAATTTTTTAGTAACTTGCCCATCACTGATTTTATGTAAAGTAAAAATAACAAGTAACAAGCCTGTTAAAATTTCAGCAATTGTAACAACATTATGCTGTTTATTCCATCTTGCTACAATGCTCCGCACTTTGTATATATATTTATATATTTATGTGTACGTATGTATATTCACTGCTCTTATTTATATTTTTCATATCTTCTTAATTATTGCTCTGAGTGTTGCTATCCCTGTGCTGTTGCAATCCTGGAATTTCCCCATTGTGGGACTAATAAAGGCTTATCTTATCTTATTAGTTAATCTGAAAAAGTGTCCATCTTTACCAGCCATAGATATATACACACAGGGCTTGACATTAACACCGGCCCACCAGCCAATAGCCAGTAAGTCACACCCACTAGCTAGCCACTTTGGCCGGCTGTAGTTTTCTCAAACGGCATCTAAAATAATAAACCTATTGCAATGTGTGACTATGAAACTCCAACTCCCATAAGTACCATATTTTTTCTAATCAGTTTTCTTTTTCTTTTTTTTCCCGGTGAAAACAGGTAGTGTCCATTTAGGTTCAATCCTTCAGCAACTACTAATGTGCAGCCATGAAAGGGTGTCCCAGTTCAAAGGGGTAGGGGTACAAATGAGA
This sequence comes from Pholidichthys leucotaenia, assembly GCA_020510985.1. Taxonomy (NCBI): domain Eukaryota; kingdom Metazoa; phylum Chordata; class Actinopteri; order Cichliformes; family Pholidichthyidae; genus Pholidichthys; species Pholidichthys leucotaenia. The sequence continues at coordinate 172,310,327 of CM035846.1, forward strand.
ATTGGGATGGACCCAAATCTACCTGTACTTCACTCATTCATTCATTCAATTTCTTCCGCTTAATCCTTTTCAGGTCGCGGGGGGGCTGGGGCCTATCCCAGCATCTTTTTGGGCGAAAGGCAGGGTACACCCTGGACAGATCGCCAGTCCATCGCAGGGCCAACACAGAGAGACAGACAACCATTCACTTTCATAGTCGTATCTAAGGACAATTTAGAATCCCCAGTTTGATGCCAGTTACTCTAACTTGCATGTTTTTGACATGTGGGAGGAAACCGGAGAAATCCCGGAGTAAACCCACGCAGACACGGGGAGAACATGCAAACTCCACACAGATCACTGTTGGTCGGGGGCTGGGATCAAACCCAGGATCCCCCGGCCAAGGGTGAGTTGCTGTGCTGCCGCAGTGCTAACCACTCCGCCACCGTACTGCCCCTGTACTTCATTCTCATATTGCAAATATTTTTCTCTACCGTTTTACAGTTGCTCTTTATACAGTAACTGTAAAACTTTTTTTTTTTTACTCTTTTTACGTTTTACATTGCTCTTCATAAATAATTAAACAGTGTTTCTCTTGCTATTTTTTATGTATGTATAAGGGTAATTTACACTGAAAAAGGTTGTAAATTTAGTTCAAGTAAATGTAATTTCCCAGTTTGGGATCAATAAAGTCCGTCCATCCATCCATCCATCCATCCGTCCATAACATACCATAGTCCAATTTTGATTATATTAAACATAATTTTCCAACCACAAAATTGTGGCTAGTGAAAAGACTGAGTGGCTAGTAACTCTGGAAAATCACTAGCCACAGTGGTTGGTGAGCAAAAAAGTTAATGTCAAGCCCTGTATACACACTAGCTAGACTATAGCTAGCCACTAGGCTAGTCACGTTTCATATACAGTATATACCGTAGCTTACTTATATACTGTAATTACAATAAATATAATAAACACTTGTTTACTATATTAGTGCTGTTAACCATTATAATTACCTACAGAATATGGCGCCTTCATTTGCCATGAAAATATTAGCCATGTCCTATCTAGTGTTTATATATTGCTGTTACCAGCCATCTTAGTTCTCGTCATCTAACTGCTCAGATGTAAATATTATGATTATTTCGGACCCGTAAAATTTCTTTAAAGCATTTTTTCCCATCACTATATTATTTTTAAAGAATATAAAGACTTTAATTCTGCACCTTCCTAAACAATGTGTCGACGTATAATTTTTTAAAATGATTTGTTTTCATGAAAACACCGTCTAGTTCACCTTTAAGACATCTTAAGATTTTTGCATATCACAGTTGTGTATTTACTTCTTTAGGTTATTTTTGGTCAATTTATGAAATGAAAATTAAAGCAATAATGTTTGCCATCTTTTCATCTAGAAAATACACTATTTACTATGGGGTGCCCAAATATTTGCTTACCACTGTAAATGGAAACAAACAAGCTGTGAGGACAGTGGTTGCACCTTAACCATTCAAAGCAAATATTTTGCTATACACGGTGTCAGGTATTTGAATTTGTTTGTACTTCATACAAGTAATAAAATACCGAAAGATTTTGTTCAGGGATTTACAAAGCAGAGGAGAGAGGTGAACAATATGAATCAGTGAAAGTCATGGTAGAGCAACTGCATGAATTTAAAACTACTTTCACCCCTGCTTCCAGTACTGCTGCCTGTAGTTAAATGTTGGAAATGAAATAGCCACAGATCTCTGCTAAAATGTCGTCTGCAGCCCTGGGGGCAATGATGTTGTCTGTCTGTGTGGGATTCAACACAATCATTAGTTTTATTGGTCTAATGTTTCCAGAGTGTAGAAACTCTAGTGACATACTACAATGATGACAGGTTAGACTTTTGCCAAACTTGACTTCACTAACAAACATATCTATAAGATTTACAACATAGAGGAAAAAACTAGGAGATTCAAAAATCGCACGTCTACGTCTCTCCTCCACCTGATATCTCTCTTGGAGCCTTTTTTTATAAGTGTTTTTTCTGTGGGTGTTTATGACTCTTCCTCCACAGCCCATCTTTTTGTTTACATCCTACTTCTGTCTCCTTTCTCCAATCATGCTGTTGTCTCTGCATTACTTCCCTTGTTTATCCTTTGACTGAGCTTGCCTCTCTCTCTCTATCCTTGACATCCACATCACTGTGGAAACCACACACCAACCCATTCAGGTTACACATGATTCAGGCTGCCTCTGCGCTAAAGTGACGCGGCTTTTTCCTCGTCAGCAGTGATGCGCAACAACCCACGCCTTCCCTACATCTCGCCCTCTAAGTTTCTCTCCTTTCAAATCTCCTCCTCACCCGGTCGTGTAGGGGATGTTGATTCCTCCGAGGTTGATACTTTCACAGCCCACGATGAACAGCGTGGAGAAGCAGAGCAGGGACACTCCACTGCAAATCATGGCCAGCTTGGCCGACTCACGAGCCCCCAGCTTCAGCTTCTTGATGATGTAGCCGCCCAAAACTATGCCCACACCGGCACTGGGCACAATAATCACACCTGACAAGACAAACAGGAACAGGATAAGAAAAAATTAGAGAACTCACCTAAAAGTTATTTGCTTTAGGCTGAATACCCACCTTAACACAAATAAACAGTGTTTAAAAAATTGTCTTTCAAATAAATGGGTGAGGTGAGAGTGTGACCATCTACATCCAATCTGCCAAGTCAAAATGATGACGACATACAAACTTTGTTACCCAGTGTTCCATGTGTTCCTTGAATTTAGGGACAATGATGGCTATTAAGTGAGTTGCTTCCCATTATTTACTTTATACATTTCTTTGAAGGTCTGCAGGTCATATTTCCCACCAAAGCAGCTGAGGCTGTGATGTGTATGAATCATAGATTGTAAAACAAAGGTTAGAATTACATCCATGGTACAAAAAGGTCAAGCTCTACTCCATGGATTTGGGGACTGCTATCTTGGGGATTTGCAACAAGACTGTGCATGGTTGTGACTGTGAATTTTGACTTCAGACAGTGATGCTAGCAAATAATGCTAGGGTGATCAAACTTGGCACACAGGTTGCCCACGGGAGTACCACGTTTGGCTATACTTTTGGGATCAAAAGGTCATCATAAAATGTCTCATAAAAGGTCATAATCAGTTTTGGCTTATAGTGACTTTATTATGACAGATAGAACCACCGCATTCTAACACAACCTAGAACGGGGTATGGGACACCTCTTGAATGTCCAATGACCTTGATCTTGCATTTGACCTTGAAGAGGTCTGGAAAAATAGGTCATGGTGTCCTATCAGAAGTGAAGCAGAAAGTCGATCAGGGATTTTCTCAACTATATGACATTCCAACAGAGACAGGGCTGTGAGGAGTGGGTCTGCATTAGGAGTGGGGGAAATAATCATTTTTCCAATGCATCTCGATTCGAACACAAATGATTCTGAATCAATGCATAAATGCCAAGATTCTGATTCTTAAATATTAATTTATAACGTAATTATTTCTGACTGAATGAAAAAAGCGGAACCTGGACACGCAAAACTGTAGCATCGGACAGTTTATGGTGTAACCTGTGACATTTTCAGCCCGGTGCTGAGCGTGATTTCTATGAGCGTGACCACATACAAGCCGATCCAAAACTCCAACAACACAAAACCACACCAGATGCTCCCCGGCCATTGGTGCCCTCCGGACTGGTTCCACCGGCTGCTGCTCTCAGTGTCCTGGCTTCGGCAGGCGATCCTGTAGTTCGTCTGGCTGTGAGGACGACGAAGGAGAAATGGTTGAGCTGGTGACGGAGTGGCCCTCAGCACCCTGCCGAGCTTTGCTTTACCTTCTTTGGAGGAGATCGCAGTGGAAGCCGGGGCCTGGTGAAAGCCAGTTCATGGAACACTTCAGCAGCCTGGGAGGACCGCTCCCTGCCAGAGTTTTTTTCTTCTTGCGGTAGAAGTCAGTGGAAGCAAAGTCAGCCTGGGAGGACTGCTCCCAGTGACAAAGCAATCACAGGTGAGTTATGTGCTGAAGATGGGTGCGACTGACTGTATAAACACTGACTGCCAATGTAGTTAACTGCTAACTTAGGTTGTTTGGCTAATTTTCTCCTGGTTGTACTAAGAATTGCATAAATATGCTGTACCAGGTGCTCTTTTCATGCTGGCTTTTTTTCAAGCGGAATAAGCTGGAAAATGTGACATTCCATGTGACTTGCAACATTTCTGTTACATTTGTTTTATTAAAATATATTGGAAGTAAATTCATGGATCATTGCAAAATAAGTTGCTTTAAAAGCACCAAGTTGTCACATATAGAGGGGCCAGAAGTGACAAAATGAAATGAATAAATACATGCACTATTTATGAGGTTGACAGACAAAATAAATCCATGAACACACTGAAGCACCGGAAGCGTGAAGTAATTAAATATATATAGTGAAATAATTGTGTGTTTAAATGAATTAAACAATAATTTAAATAATATTTAAATACATATTTAATAAATTAGATATTTATTTCCATTTTTAAATAACTGACACTTGTTTAATGAAAGATCTTTTAATTTCCAATTATAAATAATTCATCACACATTTGTGCAATTAACAGTGTATTTGTTGAGCTCTAAGTCACTGGACTTTGTGCGTGTGCATGTGTGTGCGTGTGTTTTTCTATTCTCAATTTTTTCCCCTTGTTTAGTCAAAGGATTTGGCTTAGGATACGTATAATGGTGATCTTTAGGTGGCACTCATGGGGGCAGTGTTCAGTTGGACAGGTGTGGCAGCAGCTCAGTCTCCTGGCAGGCAGGTAGAGTGTTGATTAGGAGGCCAGGTGTGTGTCTTTGGTTTGGTTCAGCATGGCTCCTGAGGTTGTGAGCTTCAATGTATAAATGTCCTTGAAGATGCTCTTGGTATGTACAGTATAATTGTAATAATTTAATTAACTGGGAATAGTCAGTTGTGTGGCAAGTAAATCTTGTACAGTATTGGTTAGTGATGAACAAATGAAGCTTTCTCAAGCACTGAAGCTTGTATCTAAAAAGGGTTCATTACCTGAAGCGTTTCAACACAGTCCCAAAAGTGAACTGCTTTATGGTTTCCCACTCTCGAGTTGAAACCTTCTGTTTACTATTACGTGACAATTCTGTCTGATACTGGGCTATCGTCCTGGAACTTTGAACATGTTTTTTGTTTGTTTGTTTCGAGATAATGGTAAATAATTTTGATGAATAAACTGTCCTTGGTTAAATATGTGCCATGGTGTGAGCTCCCTTTGATGTTTGTAAACATAATAAAAACCTATACAGTGGGGCAAAAAAGTATTTAGTCAGCCACCAATTGTGCAAGTTCTCCCACTTAAAAGATGAGAGAGGTCTCCAATTTTCATCATAGGTATACCTCAACTATGAGAGACAAAATGAGAAAAAAAAAATCCAGAAAATCACATCAAAGGATTTTTTATGAATTAATTGGTAAATTCCTCGGTAAAGTAAGTATTTGGTCAATAACAAAAGTTCATCTCAATACTTTGTTATATACCCTTTGTTGGCAATGACAGAGGTCAAACGTTTTCTGTAAGTCTTCACAAGGTTTTCACACACTGTTGCTGGTATTTTGGCCCATTCCTCCATGCAGATCTCCTCTAGAGCAGTGATGTTTTGGGGCTGTCGCTGGGCAACACGGACTTTCAACTCCCTCCAAAGATTTTCTATGGGGTTGAGATCTGGAGACTGGCTAGGCCACTCCAGGACCTTGAAATGCTTCTTACGAAGCCACTCCTTCGTTGCCCGGGCAGTGTGTTTGGGATCATTGTCATGCTGAAAGACCCAGCCACATTTCATCTTCAATGCCCTTGCTGATGGAAGGAGGTTTTCATTAGAAATCTCACGATACATGGCCCCATTCATTCTTTCCTTTACACGGATCAGTCGTCCTGGTCCCTTTGCAGAAAAACAGCCCCAAAGCATGATGTTTCCACCCCCATGCTTCACAGTAGGTATGGTGTTCTTTCTCCTCCAAACACGACAAGTTGAGTTTTTACAATAAAGTTCTATTTTGGTTTCATCTGACCATATGACATTCTCCCAATCCTCTTCTGGATCATCCAAATGCTCTCTAGCAAACTTCAGACGGGCCTGGACATGTGCTGGCTTAAGCAGGGGGACACGTCTGGCACTGCAGGATTTGAGTCCCTGGAGGTGTAGTGTGTTACTGATGGTAGCCTTTGTTACTTTGGTCCCAGCTCTCTGCAGGTCATTCACTAGGTCCCCCCGTGTGGTTCTGGGATTTTTGCTCACCGTTCTCGTGATCATTTTGACCCCACGGGGTGAGATCTTGCATGGAGCCCCAGATCGAGGGAGATTATCAGTGGTCTTGTATGTCTTCCATTTTCTAATAATTGCTCCCACAGTTGATTTCTTCACACCAAGCTGCTTACCTATTGCAGATTCAGTCTTCCCAGCCTGGTGCAGGGCTACAATTTTGTTTCTGGTGTCCTTTGACAGCTCTTTGGTCTTGGCCATAGTGGAATTTGGAGTCTGACTGTTTGAAGTTGTGGACAGGTGTATTTTATACTGATAACGAGTTCAAACAGGTGCCATTAATACAGGTAACAAGTGGAGGACAGAGGAGCCTCTTAAAGAAGAAGTTACAGGTCTGTGAGAGCCAGAAATCTTGCTTGTTTGTAGGTGACCAAATACTTATTTTACTGAGGAATTTACCAATTAATTCATTAAAAATCCTTCAATGTGATTTTCTGGATTTTTTTTTCTCATTTTGTCTCTCATAGTTGAGGTATACCTATGATGAAAATTGGAGACCTCTCTCATCTTTTAAGTGGGAGAACTTGCACAATTGGTGGCTGACTAAATACTTTTTCCCCCCACTGTATTAATGTACAACACAATCTTAGAATAGCTTGGGAGTATGCTTGTGCTGTAAGGTCCCTGCCTCCCACATGCTTATGTAATTAACCAGTGGACAGGTACATTTTTATATACAGTAACTTATAGGTAGAGTATTTTTTTGAAGTGCTTATGAACTGGACAGTGTAAATGCTTATGAACTGATAACATGAACACATAATGCAGATATGGTTATTCTGTTTGGGTTTTATTCAAGAAAAGGATTTGTTCCATGGTGCATGGGCTGAGTTTGTTTCTATTCTTGGAGGTGATTTCTCCTGCCTTAGAGAAAATCCTCTCACATGGAACTGATGATGCAGGAGTGCATAGAAACTGCAGTGCAAGTTTATACAGATGTACTGTAAAGTGTTCCTCATTGCCCAGAAGTAGAGTGGATCCTCCATCCGGTGCTACGTCAGTTCATTCATTCTTGGCAGAGAGCAATTTTCACATCGCAACTGTACAGCCCTGTCATCAAGTTATTTAAAGATTATTTTTTCACACTAATGTGGCCTTGTAATGTGCTCACCGATATGAACGAGAGAGAGATAATATTATTCAGATAACATAAAAACATACAATACAAGAAACAAACAACAACAAAAAGCTACCAAACCTACCTGATTGATCAAAATCAATTCAAAATATTGCCACAGGACAGAATGTCCTCTCTTCCTTGCTGGCTCCATGTCTTTCATGCAAAATCTCCACCAAAACACACCACAAATCCTGCCAATACTTCACTTCCTTAAAACCATTGAGTCATTGATTATGTGACTCTGGCCAAACGAATCAAGCCTCAGAAGCAGTGTTTCTGAGAAACTGTGCTGTCTTTTTGACATATGCTCCAGAGCTTCGGATTCATCCAGACCATCACTAGTATTGGTGATGGTTTCTGCAGATAACATGCCTAATTACTTAATTGACTAATTGTTTGTGGAGATTCTGTGTAGTGTATTTTGGTCATTTGACTAGATAATTGGCTGTTTACTTTTCTTAATCCTGCTTATAATTTAGAAATGTAAAAGTATAATGTGAATGTTATGTTAGTAGGTGTAGTAGTAAAATGATATGGATGAAGCTGAGTTTAATTTGTCAAAGTAAACTGGGTTGCCATTTTGGTTATGAGTGGTTCATTTTGGTATAGAAGTATGGGGAAAATACTATTTAAAAACAATATTAAAAACCTTTGCTACAATAAATGGGTTAAAATTGTAATAAATAGATTAAAATATTACATTCATAGAAGCCAAAGATGGTCATGTATTTGATTGATATAACTCAAAGGTGGTTAAAATAAGAATGAATTATAGTGTGTGAATGAACTGATTTCATTAGCATGATTTTTTTTTTTCTTTTAAAGGTTATCAACCTATTTCCAACCTGATTACTGGCACTCATTCTGATTCTTCTTTTCACTGATCAGGAATAAAAGAAAAAAGAAAAAAGAATGGAGTTGTCCAGCATCTTCTACTGACACCTAGGCCGAGTTGAGTTTAGGCAGACATTAAAGCTAAAACCCAAATAATTCAACAGTATTTATTTATTTCATTTAGTCATTGCTAACCCTCAATAGTCACACAGTAGGAGGAAAAAAAATCCAGAATAGAAAAAAAGATGCATTGAAATTCATAATGAACTCGAATGAAGGCCCTCTGAAATGTAATCGGCTCAAATCGTGAGGTGCCTAAAGATTCCCACCCCTAGTCTGCATCTCTGTTGAGTGCAATTCTAGTTAAAACTGAATTGATCTTAAAAATGAACAACTGAACATACATCAGTGTGATGAGAACTATATAAGAGGACCAGGGTTTCTGGTAGTAATAGAAACTGAGCCACCACAAAAATAAATGAACAAATGACGCTCCGCAAGCATGCACGCGAACAATGCATGTAACAGTCACCCATGCATCAGAGTTCTGGACTGCCCACGTCACAGTTCTAGTGATGGGAATTTTGGCTCTTTGAAGAGAGTTGGTTCTTATGGCTCGGCTCACTAAAAAGAGCCAGCTCTTTCAGCTCCCAAACAACTCCTCAGATTTTTTTGTTGCTTAAAGGGGTCATTGACTGCACTTTTTCCACATTTTAACAGCTCACTCATGTCTTAATGAAGTGTTTGCAACATATTTTGTTCACAATTTCTTTAATTTTTTAATTATTGAAGCAAATTTGTTTGGTTTTTTTTGTTGTTGTTTTTTTCGTGGCTTTCTTGAAATGCTCTAATTTAAAGCCCATCACTTTAAGAAACATCCTTCAACTACTGAACTCTGCCCTCCCTCTTACGTCAGTTAGCCATTAGCCGAGTAGCTTCTAGCCTCCTCCTAGCCTGGATGAGTAGCGCTGCTTCACCGATCCGCAGTCATTTGTGTATCTTGTGTCACTCAGACCCATCTCCAACAACCTCGCCGGGATGCCACAACAAATCGCCAGCACCGTGCACCGGGCGACCCACTGATCGCTGCAACCCGAGGCGCCGCTCTGCAGTACTTTGCCTACTACTACAGCTGAGGGATGCCTTGTCACAAAGCAGCTTCCCTACGTTGCCTGCGAGAGTAGAGCAGAGTCACATGGAGCCCCGGAGGATGGTGGGGGAGCTGGCCATGAGAGCCAGCAGCTCCAGGCAGCAGCCTCAGGTCGTGTCGTAGGCAGTTGCCTCAACTGGCGCGCCAGTGACCTGCTGCAGAATCATGGCAAAACCACTGGGAGATGGGCCGGATCGACGCGAGGTATACTGTGGACTGGTGAACCAGGTGGTAACAGGGATGGTTATTAGGGTGACTAGGATCTGAAGAAAATAACAATGTAAGCCGTGCTTGGTTTGAGCTTCCTGGTACCAGTGTTAACTTGGGGGCTAGTAGCTCAGGGGCTGATAGGCTACCTTTAGTACCCCTATCCATCTACATGACAGACAGCTAGGCGGGCCAATAGTAGAGCAGTGGGCGGGTCTCCAGGATGGCGGTGGGTTGGCTTTTTCTAAATGTGACACATACGATTTAGACAGAATAGTCATAAGCGTTTCTGGCATTTCTGGGAGAGAAAAACAAGATAAGTTGGTTGTTGTTTTTTTTTTAAGAGAATTGACTATTTTGAAATTTTTTGGATAATTAGGTGACCAGCAGACTCATTTCAGACAGTTAAACCCTACAAACACACCATTTTTCAGTCAATGACCCCTTTAAATTAATTCACAACCAAAATAATGTAAAATTGTGTAAAATAAATTACTAATGTACAAAACATATATTATATCAAATGCTTATTATACTCAAACTCAACCATATAAACTTCAAAGTACAAAAACAACTGGAGTCATAGCATTTTGCACAAAGTGTCTCATAGAGCTCTGGATTGTAGGTCTAGGTGGTTGTATTGGTGTAGCTACTGGATGACACTAGCCCCTGTGCGTCACCTAACTCCGACACGAACCGGCTCAGTCCCCGGTGAGGGCTTACCGGAGGAACCAACCGAGGCGGCTCAGTCCCCGGTGAGGGCTTACCGGACGAACCAACCGAGGCGGCGATTGGGAGCTCGGGCGCGGCGTTGGTGAGAGACGGGGGCCACCTGAATCCAGCAGGACAGTGGCCTGAGTCGGAGCCCAATTGCGAGGCCCAGCCGAGGAACTACCAGACTGATGGCGGTCGGTGACGGGGCCTAGCGGAGGAGCCACCCAGCCAGACGGCAGCGAGCGACGGTAATCGGCCACCGATCGGCGGTGGTGATCGGTGGATTTCAGCTGCGGCGGCGGTGTGCGGCATAACTGGCGGTGACGGGGCCCAGCGGAGGAGCCACCCAGCCAGACCGCGACGAGTGGCGGTGATCGGTGGATTTCGGCTGCGCCGGCGGTGTGTCATTCGGTGTGCCCGGCGGATTCTCTGTTTATTTCTATCCACAGGTCAGTAAAATGCCACCCAAAAAAGAGGAAATGGAAGAAATTAAAAAATCTCTGAACTTTGTGTTAGAAGAATTGGCCAAAATGACTAGCCAGCAGGACAAAATAATAGGCCTGATAGAAGAGGTACAAGCCCTACATTCAATAATAAAAGAAAAAGACAAAAAAATTATGGACCTGGAGCAACACGGGCGTCTTTTGGAGCAACGCGTCGAGGATCTTGAACAAGGTTCTCGCATTGATGACCTAGTTATAAGTGGACTAGACATCAGATATCAGTCATACACCCATGCCACAACAGGACTGAGTGGTGAACATGCTTCCATAAGTGAATCAATGTCCTTAGAAAACCAAGTGCTTCAGTTTCTTAATGATAGAGACATTAAGGTAGAAGCCAATGCAATCTCAGCCTGTTATGCTTTACCTAAGAAAGATAACAAAACAAAGAAATCAATTGTGATGCGCTTTGTGAACAGGAGGGTGAAAAATGACATACTGAGGCAGGCCAAAAAACTACAGGGAACTCAAGTTTACCTAAATGAACACCTGACAAAAAAAAACGCTGAATTAGCACGGCAGGCACGGATGCTAAAAAAACAAAATAAGATACAGACAACCTGGACAAGAAATTGTAGAATTTGGATTAAACTAAATGGAACACCTGAGCAAGCAAGGAGTATAATGATCAGAGATGCTACTGACTTAGATAAATACAGATGAACACTGACTATGAAACACAGAATGAGGAAACTCAAACTCTAAAAATATGCCACTATGCTGAACATAAACCACAAGAGATGGAGAATGATATTGATCCTGATAACCACTTTTTCAATAATATTCATAACCACTGTGAATATTACACTGAAAAGCAATTCAAAAGTCAAGTGCAATTAGATGGTAAACTGTCAATAATACACTTCAATAGCAGAAGTCTTAACAAAAACTTCTCACAGATTCAGGACTATTTAAAACAGCTAGACAGAAAATTCACAGCTATTGCAGTCTCCGAAACCTGGCTTAATGCAGACCAGGCTCCCCTGATGGCAATAGAGGGATATCAGATGTTTAACATTAACAGATCTCAAAAAAAGGGTGGTGGTGTTGCACTGTATATTGATGACCTATATAGATGTAAGCTTGTAAATGAAATGTCCTCAGCACTACCAGGGATTTTGGAATGTGTTACTGTTGAGACTGACCTAGACAAAACAAAAAATCTTATCATAAGCTGCATATATAGAACGCCGGGAACTTGCATTGAGACATTCAGAGATAAATTAGTCGAGCTGTACAATAATATTACTAGTAAGAAAATGGTAGCAATTTGTGGAGATTTCAATATTGATCTACTTAATCCACATCAACAAAATGTAGTTACAGAGTTCATGAACTCTATGTACAGCATGAGTCTATATCCCACAATAACACATCCCAGTAGAATCACAGTTCACTCTGCTACGCTTATTGACAACCTGTTTGTCAATGTTCTCGATAAGAAAATAGAAAGTGGATTATTGATAAATGATATAAGCGACCACTTGCCAACCTTTGCACTTATCCATGGCCACACGGGGCCCAACCCAGAAAAAATCTCAAAATCGTTCAGACACAAATCACCAAATGCAATCAGTTCTTTTAAAGAGGACTTGCTGAAGCAAGTCTGGACAGAAGTCTATGTATCAGATGTAAATGAAGCCTATGACACATTTATAAACATTGTAACCACTCTTTATGAAAAAAACTGCCCATTAGTTAAAAAAAAGCTTAAACACAAATTTGCTGACAAACCATGGTTAACCAAAGGACTACAAAAGGCGTGTAAAAAGAAAAATTTATTATATAAAGCTTTCATAAAGAAAAGGACAAAAGAAACAGAGCAACGGTATAAAACATACAAAAATAAGTTAACATATATAATAAGATGTAGTAAAAGAGACTATTACAGTAAAGAACTGGAAAAAAACAAAGACAATATTAAAAATACATGGACAATAATCAACAGTATCCTTGGAAATAAAAGCAGAAATACTAGCTACCCAACTAATATTCCAAAAAATAATAAAACAACTCCGAGTGTGAATATAGCTTCACCTGCAGATGAATTTAATAATTTTTTTGTCAACATTGGACCTAAACTGGCCCAAGAAATACCCACTACGGTGCCTGCAGGTGATTCAATATGCAATAACACTGCTGTAAAAGACACCATCTTCATAAAGAACACAGACGAAAGAGAGGTCATTGAAATTGTTAAATCGTTCAAAAGTAAAACATCTACTGACTGCGATGGTATTGACATGCTACTAGTCAAAACTGTTATCGAATGCATAGTGAAACCACTGACGTATATCTGTAACCTGTCTCTCCAATCAGGTATATTTCCCAATGCAATGAAAATAGCTAAAGTAATTCCGATTCACAAGACAGGTGACAGAGGGGAACTCTCAAACTATAGACCAATTTCACTATTACCGCAATTTTCCAAGATACTTGAAAAAATATTCTATGAGAGAATTGACAACTTCATACTGAAGAATGATTTATTGTGTGAGCAGCAATATGGGTTCAGACACAAAAGGACAACAGCATATGCCTTAATGGAATTTACAGAAAAAATATCAACAGCCATTGAAAATAAAGAGTATTCAGTTGGAGTATTCCTGGATCTTAAAAAAGCATTTGATACAGTAGATCACAATCTATTATTAAAGAAACTACAAAATTGTGGTATTAGAGGGGTAGCACTGTCCTGGTTAAGCAGTTACTTAAAGAATAGATATCAGTATGCATGTGTTAGCAACAAAAACTCAGAGTTACTGAAGGTCACCTGTGGAGTCCCACAGGGTTCAGTTTTGGGACCATTGTTATTCAATATGTATATAAACGATATATGTAAAGTTTCAGAAAAAATGGACTTAATATTGTTTGCTGATGACACTAATCTGCTATGCAGTGGAAACAATTTGGAACAACTTCTGGATACACTCGGAAAGGAATTAGGAAAGCTTAAACTGTGGTTTGATTCAAACAAATTAACGCTCAATTTAAACAAGACAAAATTTATAGTCTTTAACAACCATCACAACTACCCAGTACCCAAACTCAGTGTAAATGGTGTAGAGATTGAAAGGGTATCCGAAACTAAATTCCTTGGAGTAATAATTGATAACAAACTGTGTTGGAAGCCACATATTAATTATATTAAAGGTAAAGTATCCAAATCAATTGCAATATTACACAGAGTGAAAAATTTGCTGAATCAACCCACACTATACACCTTGTATCATTCACTAATACTCCCATACATGACATATTGTAATGAAGTATGGGGAAATACATATAAAACAAACATATATCCACTCTTTATGCTTCAAAAGAGAGCTATTAGAATAATCAACAAAGCAGCTTACAGGGAACCAACAAACCCACTTTTTCTTAAACAAAAAACTCTCAAGTTGAAAGATCTGATTGACTTTAAAACCGCAATAATAATGTTCAAAGTGAAGAATCTATCACTGCCCGCAAATATCCAAAAGTTGTTCCAAACAAGGGAGAAACGATATCACTTCAGAGGAACATGTATATTTCAAAAGCCTACAGTGAGAACAACCACCAAGCAACACTGTATTTCAGTGCAAGGAGTCAGATTATGGAACGATTTTGGACCTGAATTAAAATCATGTACAACGCTTGGACAATTCAAACAAAAACTAAAGGAAGAAATACTCCAAACATATTTACAAGACGACATGTAAACTCACATAAGGATTGACATTTCCAGCCTGTGTTGTGTTGTAGCTTAGTTTTTCTTTTTTTCTTTTTTTTCTCTGTGACACTATGTCTTAGATTTGTTTTTGAATAGTAACCGCTTAACTTAGACTAGCTCAGTTTTCTTTTTTCTCTCAGTCACATTTTGTCTTAGCCTTGTTTTAAATTGTAATCGCTCTTGTCTTGTTTTCTCTTTTTTCTCCTTTGAATTCTTGGATGGAATATGGGTGGGCAATATAAGCTGCGGCTTCAGCCATCACCCATTTCGGATAACTCACGTGGAATTGTATAGTAGAAGGAGTCTTTGTCTAATTTGACCTTGTTTTATATTATACAGTTTCTTTTAACCTGTAATGTACTATCCTATCCGAAATAAATAAATTCATTCATTCATTCATTCATGTTGTAGACACAGCAACAGTTGAAGTACACAAAGTGGCACTTTCATTGGTAACACGTTCACTTGCTTATCTTTTTGTTCTTCCATCTGCACTGATGGATGTAGGCTACAGTTCTAATGTGCCTGTGCAGGTTATTTGTAGAGCCTGCTCAATATAGTTTCACACTCTACGCTCTGCTTTTGTGTTATCAATGTAATTAAAATCCAAATTTTATTCTGTTTCCAGCTGTCATTCATTTCCACACCTTTCCAGCATTTTTAATTTGTAGGGGCTGTTCTCTATCCTCTAGAGTTGGAATGTCTGCATAACGATGTGTATCATCTGCATAACAAATGTTATGCAGATGACACACAATTATATTTGTCAATGAAGCCAGATGATAGTAATCAATTAGCCAAATTAGAGGCTTGTCTTAAGGAAATCAAAGCTTGGATAACTTGCAATTTCCTGCTATTAAATTCAGATAAGACTGAAGTCATTCTAGTTGGTCCAAAAAACCTTAGAAATACCTTTCCAAAATTAAACTTTTAGTTTGGATGTGGTTACTCTTTCTCATAATAGTTCTGTGAGGAACCTTGGAATTATTTTTGACCAGGATCTGTTCTTTAATTCATATATTGAATTTGTTTCTAAGACTGCCCTCTATCACTTGCGTAATATTGCCAAGATTAGGAGCATCTTGTCTCAGAGTGATGCTGAGAAAATGATCCACGCTTTTGTTAGCTCTAGATTAGATTATTGTAACTCTTTATTATCAGGCTGTCCTAAAACATCTTTAAAAAGTCTTCAGGTGATCCAAAATGCTGCAACAAGAGTTTAAACAGGTACTAGAAAGTGAGATCATATCTCTCCGGTTCTGGCCTCCCTTCATTGGCTTCCCATAGAGTTTAGAATTAAGTTTAAAATCCTTCTTCTCACTTACAAAGCTCTAAATAATCAGGGCCCGTTTTATTTAAAAGATCCAATACTACCTTATCATCCCAACAGAGCACTACGCTCCCAAAATGCAGGATTACTTGTAAAACCCAGACCCTCCAAAAGTACAATGGGAGGCAGAGCCTTCAGTTATCAAGCTCCTCTCCTTTGGAACCAGCTGCCAATCTGAATTCGGGAGTCAGACTCGATCTCTGTTTTTAAGAACAGGGTTAAAACCTTCCTTTTTGATATAGCCTATAGTTAGGGTGGGCTCAGGTGTCCCTGAACCCTCCCTAAGTTATGCTGCTAATAGGTTTAGACAGCTGGGGGACCTCCAACAATGCACTGGGCTTCACTCCTTTCTTCACTCTCAGCAAAATATTTTTGCTGGTCATTAACATCTGTTTGTTCTCCCCCAAAGACTATTCCCCATTGTGCTGTTTGCTCTCTACATGCCTGTTCTTTTCTTCTTCTTCTCTATCCCCTCACCCCCCAGCCAGTCGCAGCAGATGACTGCCCCTCCCTGAGCCTGGTTCTGCTGGAGGTTTCTTCCTGTTAAAAGGGAGTTTTTTCTCTCCACCGTCGCTAAGTGCTTGCTCACAGGGGATCATCTGATTGCTGGGGTCTTTCTGCAATTGTGGGGGTTCCCCCTACAGCTGAAAGTGCTATGAGATGACTGTTGTTGTGCAATGGCTATATAAAATAAAGCTGAATTGAACGTTCATGAACAATTCTTTCGAGTGTACTAGTTCTTTTGGGTGAACTGTATTGAATCACTTACAGTAACTGAACAAATCACTTAGGAAATAGCAGCCATTTCATCCTCCATTTCCAAATCACATACACGTCATTGACTGGTGGCTCTCTTAGCCTTCTACAGCCTGTTACAGACTCACAAACCTGGAGCTCTGAAAGGAGCTGCTTTTATTGGACAAGTCATTCATGAAAGGCTCCTCCTGCCTGGCCTGCAGGAATCAGGAAGTAAACGATGGATGGATTCAACACAACATCATGAAACAGTGAAAGTGATTTTGAAGCAAGAAATATATCATTTAATTGCTGAATGTGTTTTTATATGACACACACATCTGCTTGTTTGCACCTCAGTATGGAAGAGAAGGCAGTAGTGTTTAAACAAGGTTAATTACCAATCACTGTCAGGCTATATACAGGAGTGGAGTTAAGTTTACAATCACTGTTTTTTTTTTAAAGTTATCCTTTAAAAAAAACACTAAAACACCACAACAAAACATGCAATGATAATAACATGCAACAAATCAACCGGTAAAAAAAACAAACAAAAACAGCAAGCTCAATTAAAACCAATAAAATGCATAAAACCCCCAAGTACTAAAATAAAAGGGTTAAATATGCTCTTAAAATAATCCAGCATAATAATAATAATCCATTACATCTGTTTACCATGTTTAAATGCACAGCATGAATCCAAGCTGCCTTGCCTGATGCTTCGTTCAGCAGCCTCCTGCACATTGTCAGTACATGAACATGTACAGTGGGGCAGAGACCGGAAACACTACTGATTCATTCAGCAGCCTTCCACACAGTTCTCAGTACATGAATGTGTACTGACTCAGGAGCAGAGACCGACGCACCAGCTGATTCATACAGCTGCTGATTCGTACAGCAGTTGTCTCCCTCACGTTCTCATCAGTTCAATCAGTGAGCATACTGAAGAGCAGTGAAGGAGCAAGCCCCGCGTGGCTGAACTGAGCTGCCGCTAGCCAAGGCTAGCCTGCTAGCCTTGTTAGCACATCCGTGGCAGGAATCCATAGGTAAATATTTCTGACATCCCAATTCAGCTTAAGAGCTCACGGTCCTTCTGTCTACAAGTGAGTGTCAGTCTCATTTTCAAACTAGTTTACTCTCCAATGTTGACACTTTTACTCCGATGACAGCAAATCTCAAAGCTAGCGCTATCCTTTGGACATGAACGTGCAAATGCACGATTTCGCGTGTACTAGCCTCTTTCCATTGATTCTGTATGGTGTGAATGCACCTTTAGAGCTCTAGTACACATACCTGTCAAGTGATACGGTTTCGCCGTATTTTAATACGGGGAAAATGCAATTTTAGCAAATACGGGTGTATTGCCATTTCTGTACGACAAAAAGAAAAATATACGGGAAAAAAAATTATTGAGAGTGTGGAGGAACACCTCGTGTGTGACCCCCACAGCGTACGAGGCTGGCAGAGCGCTCAGCGTGAGCAATTATCACATCAGTGAGAGGTGTGGACTGATCATTATGCAGATGCGCTTCGCACCTTCTGTTGTTCTGCGGCTCCGGAACAGAAAGGAATTCCGGCGCCAGTAATGCTGCGCCTGGTATGTGTGACTCTAATGCAAATGTCCACGCTTTCCTGCTGTATACTGTGATGCTAATGTGCCATGCATGCATTGTCTGTAGACGGGTATACGACTGTCTGCATGAAGCACCCTTTTAAACTTCAGTTCACCGTGTCCTGTCCGCCTGCACTTATTTCGATCCTCCACAAGCGCACCTAAGCAGTGTTTTTGTGAGTTTCAAAATGGCTTCTTGCAGTGCGCCGCCAGCAAAGAAAACAAAGCTTGAAGAAAAGGGAAATCGAGGGACTGGACGTCACCGTTCTCCTTCACCGTTACCATTTATTTATTTATTTTAGATTGCACGATATTCCATGGCAGAATGTTGTGGGCTTTGCTTCGGACAATTGCAACACAATGGTGGGTCGAGACAATTCTGTCCTTTCCAGACTGAAGGAGAAATCTCCAAATGTTTTCAGGTATGGGCAGTATTATTCACCTTCAAATATTACCTAAATATAACAAAAAAAAATGCTTTAAAATCTTAACAAACATGCTTAGAGGTAGCCCAAATCCCCTATAGTGTACTGTTAATTTGTATCTTGGAACTTTGCTTTACATCTGAATGTATAGCATTATATTGAAAGGGCTGAATAAGATTGATATTTTCATTGTTATTATTATTAACACAATTTCAAAAAGAATTATTTCTGATACTTAACTTATGAAACAAAAATCCATTCTGCTTTTGTTTCAGCATTGGCAGCATAAATGAATGAATTTGAAATAGTTCATGTTGCAGTTGCTGTTTGTTTGTTTTTTTGTTTTTTTTTTGTTTTTTTTTTGCTTCAGTTTTCTTTCATCTGCCGATAAATACAGTTTTTAAGTACTCAGTACAGGTGTGAAGGTCCCCCCAATAAGGGAGGCATGAGGTCAGTACAGGTGTGAAGGCCCCCCCAATAAGGGAAGCATGAGGTATGCCTTGACAGGTATGAGTACAGCACTGAGTGATTCAGTGTATGACTCTTTAGAACGGATCTTTTTAGTGAACAAACTCAAGTGATTCAGTACATTTTAGTGAACTGTGGATCTCATCACTAATCCTCTCCCTCCCTTGTCTGTCCTGTGTGTGTGCATGCTGCTCCAAGTAACCTCCCCCCTCCCCCTTCTGCTCAGTGCAGCCAGTCATGTGTGGTTTGAGCAGGAAAAAATTTGAGGAAAGCCCAAAACAAACAAACCAAAAAAACCAAAGAGGCTCTGGCTGGCAGGCAGGAGCCAGCTCTGGTCAGTCACTTCAAAGAGCCAGCTCTAAGAGCCATTTCATTCATGAACGACACATCGCTAGACAGTTCCAGTCAGCAGGCAGACCTATCGAGCATCACTGTCCGTGAGGCAAACCTGATTCTGCGTCAAAGTAAAGCATGAGCTTATTTAAGTACTTTAATGAGGGCAAAAAAGCAGAAGAGGTATGTAAGCAATGGAGGCATTTATCGTGGTTTTAACCCACTGGTAACGGGAACAATAATGAGTCGCTTAGCAAACAGGTGTGGTTAGGCTTCATATGCAGGCTAATTGAAGGAAAAGCAAGGGTGACTGAATTGCTGAGGATTTATTTCACCAGCCACTACAATATTAACTAATTTATGTTCATTATTATGTACCTGGCAAGTTAAAATGATCGAAATTCATGAAGCCAGTGACTTTAATCCGTCAACATCCTCCACCCTTCAGACAAACTAAACCTGCCAACATTTGGATTTCAAAGTAAGGGAGGTTTTCCCTGTTGTCTTGGTGGTGAGGAGAGTTCTAAAAAACTGTAAATATATAGAAAAAATTATAACAGAAATAACTGCATCTTTGGTCATTTTAATTTATTTTATTAAATATAGTTTTATTAATAATTATATTTCTTTGAAATCAGAGTTAAATTACTGTTCTATTCTGGCTCTGCAAAATTATGATCAAAAGTTTAAATTGTATGAGGAAAAAAAGTCAAAATTTACCACATTCTGTTTCAAATTAAAAAAACAACAACATAATTTTATTAAAAAAACCAGACAAAAACTAGCCAAAAAAATCCACAAATTTATAATAAAGTGTCAACTGTACAAGAAAAGTCATAATTTTACAAGAGGAAGTTACAAATATGAGGAAAATTGTTTCAAATTTAAATAAATTTACAGAGAAAAGTAGAAAACTAAAGAAAATTGTTATAAATTTTGGAGAAAAACCTCAAACCTTCAAGACTGAAGTTTTTAGGTGGGTGCTTTCTGTACCTTTACTCAACTCAGCTAGACATTTTTGGGTGTCTACTTTTAATTATTAATTTCATAAGATAACCCTGCTTTTACATGAGTAGAATTTCTAGCGACTATACCCACCTCTGATCATATAATTTAAGTATGTGTGAGTGAATTACTATTATGAATGTTTTCCCTTCTCTTTCTTACTCTCTCAATGGAAAAAGAAACACTATAATAAAACTATAAAAAAAATACATATTTGTGCCATTTATGTAAATCATGACAAAAAAATCATGCAGGATAAAACGTGACACGTGGTATTTTCTAACCTGCTTGTATACCACTGTAGACAGAGAGAGAACCTGAATAAGACACAGCTCAGATGGGGAAAGACGAGACAGATGTAGCATCTTCTTGCTTTGGCTCATCAATAAAATTATTCTTCATCTTAAAGACATTGTTTCACCCAGGGAAAGGCCAGTCAAGAACTGCTTTCTCATCCCAGGACCACAGCTGAACCAACATTCCTTTGTTAAGCAAACCTAAGGAATGCTCTCAACGTATTAACTCAGATCATAAATAAACTGGAAACACATACTCCAGACCGTTTTATTGGCTAATAAAACAGTTGACATCTTCTAAACCCCTGTGACAAAGAACAAACATTTTTGAGTGCATCATATGGTCACTACAAAATAGCCACAGCTCGACACTACCCCTGGTGGACATCTCTGGAGTTGACGATCACTTTGACTGTACAAGTTTTGAACTGAAATTAACTCTTTCTTCAAGCTTCATTTCTCAGGACAATTCTAAGGACACCATTTGTTGAAGATCACTGCCTCTGTGGGACTTTGATATTCTGTTGACAATCAATAATGGGTTTGAAAGAATATATTAATCCTTAATTGTAAATATGTGCATGTTAAAATGTTTAAATGAATGTTTTATTCTTGCATGTTAATTTAAAAGCACTAGTTATAAAGTTGCATGAATCACTGAAGTAGGTTAGATTTTATACATAAGTATATTGATCAATCTTCAGTATTAGAATGTGTGTGTCATTCTGTGAGGACCGGTATCAGCCAATCACCACCCAGCATAATGCTGAGTTACAGCTCTTTCATTCCACTGGTTCCTTACAGACAAAAGACTGTTTATTCATTGGACTAAAGTTCATAAAACCCGCCCACGAAGGAAGACTATTGGCTTGGGCTTATGTCAAACGTCCTAACGGCGGGAAACTCATCTGCAGTTACTGTATAAAGAGGGAGACGCCCTCCTGCAAAAAAAGTTTCAGAGGACTGCAGAACGCTACAGACCAGAGCACTTCAGAGCAGAGGACATGGAATGTTGTGTTTGTGTAAATCTCTGTGTATTTTAATGTTTTTCTTTAAATGTCTAGGAATTAATTCTTTCTTTCCTGAGCTCAAATTTTGATTTGCAGGTAAAACTCCCATTCCTAGGCATTTCTCTATTTTTCTTCTTTCAAACTTCCTTTAACTCACCGTGTGTTTGTTTTAAGGACTGACTGAATGATCCTTTGTCTCCATAATGGAAGCTATTCTGAATTCCATGACATCAGAAGACCTCTAGTCATTTGTGGCTTAAATTTAGTTATTTTTAACTTTCCTCTCTAATTCTGTGACTGTAATCAGACTTTGAAACTCAATCCCATTTATATCCGGGCTCGAGCACGCCACTGAAAAATCCTCGAGTTTTCCGCATGACATATGACGTGGCCAGCAGCAGCAGCCATCATCTTAGCTGAACTTCAGCTACCTACTGTTTGTTCCTGGTAAGGAAATATCTGCTGGCGGATATTTCTTGTTAATCTGCAAATACAGCTTCAGCTAAGCCCACAAGGACCCCAACACCACAGCGACGCACCAGAATTCAAGTGAGCTAGATTTCTGTTTCATCTGCTGTCTGATGTCCATCCCTTGAAATATGCCATGATTTGTCTGAGTTAAAGCTAATTTATAACTCTGACCAGATACAGAATTAAAGCGTAATTAATATAACTCTTCTTTTCATTAAAATTCCTTTTTCATTTTCTTAAGAGTAATCCAGAATTTTCCATATAATTAGTTTAATTTTCCCCATAAATTTGCATTTAGTTTTTCATAATCCATCAACTTCAAACTGATCTAAATTCAGCTTACATCTTCACCCTGGTTCTGCAAATGCTCACATTGTTACTCTATCCTCAGTCACAAGTTTAATATGATGGTTAATGCAAATCATTTCAATGCCCTTTAATCATCATTTCATTTAAAAATGAGAGAAGTTGTTGGGAATTTATTCCATTCTGAGTCTGGTTTTGAAGCCTCAGTATCAAATTCACTAATATTTTGAGACTGATTATTAATTAATTTATTGAGTGATTAAACAGGTATAAAGTGAAATTAATTAATTGTTCACTGAGAAAGAGGTGAGCTGGTGCCCCTACGAGTGTTTACATCAACTTTTTCTCTGTGTGGACCCGGAGTAAATCTCAGGTCCCGATACATTAATACAAATTAAATAATCTTTATACCTGATCATAATTATAAATCACATATCGCTACACAGAACAGAGGAATCAAGGAGAGGAAAGTGTTCAGACAGAGGGTGCAGGAGAGGAAGGAGAGAAAGATAACACGAGTAAAAAGGCCAAACACAGGACATCTGGGCGGGACCCCAACTGGCCCAATATTCCAACATTCAAGCCTTGGTTGTACAATACTTCAAATGGTAAGTTCCACATGCAAAGCTATGATGCAAAACTTAAAAAAAAGAAATAAATAGTATACAATTAATGCATTCTAGTTACAATAGTGTCATGTTTTCTGACACCCCCCCCCCCGAAATATATGTTGCTACCGCACCAAGGTCAATGAGGAAAACAATGAGGACAGAAACCATCTTTTGAAAGAAAAAATATTGAGAACGTATGTTTAGTTTTCCATTTGGCCAAGTGCCATATACACAATAGAGGGAGGTGGAGCTTACAATCTTACTGCAACCAGCCACCAGAGGGAGACTAAAATGAGCTGACTTCACATATGGACAACACTCATGCTTTATGCTGTAATCTTTATAGACAGATGTACTTTATTAATCCAAAACTGGGAAATTACATAATTATTTACAGTCTATGGCATGAATTAGTGCTGGGTGATGTGGCCTATAACTAAAATCTCAATATTTCCCCTAATACAACATATCTTAAAGGTTAATTCAGATTTTTTTTTTTGTCAAATTATAACAGTTAAAATTTACAAGCTTCACCATGAGTTACTTAGAGTATGACTAAAACACGAAAGTGTCATGGTCTGAGAGCTGATATCATCCACGCTCGGGTCATGCAGTATTTTTCTCCCGTTCTGTGTTAGTTTTCCTTATGGCCTTCCCGGGCTCTTATTCTGACAGCGTCTCTGTGGGACTTCCGGCTGTCAGAGCCGAGCTCCACGGTGACAGCTGATTGTCATTCCGCTGATGACGTCCTCATCAGCTGGTTAATCTTCTAGCCCTATTTAAGGGAGCAGCTATGGTTACTCTGGGCTGCGACCTCACACGCATAACGCTGGTCTCCCCAACGTTCGGTTGGAGTCCCTAGTCCCCGGCTCCAGTCACGCTCATGTTCTCTTCATTCTCAGTAAGTTTACTCCCGTTATCCTGAGTGTATTATTAATGTGCCTTTGCTGTAGTTGTTATTTGTGTTTTGCCCCACGTGGCTCTTTATTTTCATATAGTGTGTCTTCCTTTAATAAATATGCAAACTCAATGGCTGCCTTTAGCATCTCAATAATGGTCCGCGAGGACCACCCCATAACAGTAGGTCGCAGCCAAACGAGACGCCGGTGACCGTGAGTTTGCTTAGTTTTGGGCTTGTAGTTTTCCCCCTTTTCTTTGTACCAGTGTACAGGGAGATGGCGTCGCCACCCAAGGGCTATGCCATGAGCTTGGGCTATGAGCTGGTAATGGCCCTTACCGAGATTGATGGGATCATTTCCGGCGCTCGCCATCACACCGTCCCCAGTGCCTCACGCTGGTACCTGGACCTCACTGAGACGACGATCAACCATCATCCTCGCTACGCTGACCATCCCGAAATCGTGACAAGGAAGGCGGAGATCTCTGCATTCCGGGAGAAACTCCGTGGGCTGGAGGGAAACTCCGGCAGGAAGCTGAAGCGGAGGCATCCTCGCTCCTCACCTCGGGATCCCACTCCTGTCACCTGTCCAGTCCAGGAGTTTATTCCACCCCTGCGCCTTTCCCGGCGGAGAAGGACGTCAGCCGGGATTCCCTCGGCGAAGCCTCAGCGAGAACCCTGTCCAGATCCAGTTCCGGATAGCCACACAAACTCTGTCTCCCAGCCAGCTGTAGCCTCTGCGTCTCATCAGAGGGGTAAGACAGCAGCCTCCTCTGGGTTGTATGTTCCTTGTCCCCGGACCACCTCTGCTGTTCCTCCCTCCTCTTCGACGCTCTCCCCAGCTGCAGTGAGCTCCACGAGTCTGCTGCTCCCGTTCCTGATCCGGTGCAAGCGGCTCCTCTTTGTCTTCCTGGGGGGGCCCTCCGTCACCATCCATCGAGGGAGGGAAGAACCAAGCCCGCTACAGCAGGCGCCATCGTCCCTCTGGAGAAAAGGCAAGTGCAATTTCATTCTTCTCCTCCTTATTGTGATTTGCCTTGTCTGACTCCTGGGGGTGGAGTTTGGGGTTCACAGTCTCCTGAGCTTCCTCCACCTGCTGTAGCCAGTAATTATGAACCTGCTGGAGGGCTGTGGATCAGCCCCATGCTGGAGGGCAATGGATCAGCGTTCTCGTCGCTCCCTCCGCCAGTACCCGGGCTTGCCCGGGGAAGCTAATGATCCTACCAGCAGACTAAATTCGAAGCGATGATGCCTCAGTGCCAAGTCAAAGAAGAATCCTAGTCACAGTCCCAAAGCCGAAAACAAACAGCCCCGAGAGCACTTTGCGGTAGGATCTGCCCTTCGCATACTACAACTAAACATTGAAGGCCTATCTGCAGCCAAGCGAAGCCTTATCGAAGTCCTCGCCTTCCAACATTCGATTCATGTAATCTGCCTCCAAGAGACTCATATTGGCACAGAGGAAGCTGGCCGCTACACCATCAAAGGCTTTGACCTCCTGTGCTATGTTCCACATGCTAAACATGGACGTGCCACCTATGTGCGTTCTGACATAGTTGAAGCAAATCACCTGACAACAACACATTTCTCAGACACCATAACCATTGGTGGCTTCCATATTGTCAATGTGTACAAGCCCCCTAGTGCCAACTGGGATCTGCAGGTCTTACCCACCCTACCTCACCCTGCCATCTATGTGGGGGACTTTAACAGCCATCACCCTGACTGGGGGTACCCAGCAGTGGACAGTGATGGGGAGGCACTTTTAGACTGGGCATCTAGAAATGACTTCGCTTTGATATACAACCCCAAACAAAGAGGAACCCTCTACTCTGCTAGGTGGAAGAAGGACTATTCTCCTGACCTGTGTCAGATCTTTGAATGGGGCGCCATATCCTACACAGATCCTCATTCTTGATGATTTTCCACACAGTCAACACCGGCCCCTGCTTGTACACATTGGCCTACAACTTCCAGTCATAAACAGCCCAAGGAAGATGCGCTGGAACTTCCGCAAAGCCAACTGGAAGAAATTCAGTAAAACTCTGGACCGGAGTGTTGTTACCATCCCACTCCACACCATCACTGTAGATGAAGCATACAACCACTTCTGCAGCGCAATCTTCAAGGCTGTCCATATTGCAATCCCACGAGGCTACCGACCCCTCTATGTCCCATGTCTGGACGGAGAAAGCGCTGCCCTCCTACAATCCTATCAAACATCAGGGGACCCAGAGATAGCAGACCATCTCACTGAATCGCTAAATACAGCCCGGCGAAAGAAATGGGAGGAGACAGTTGCTGACCGGAGCTTTATCCACTCTAGCAGGAAATGTTGGAGCCTCATCCGTCGCCTAGGAGCCGCACAGAAGCCCCCTAGCCAAAGCCGAGCATCTGTCACACCCAACCAAGTTGCATCCCACCTACTGACTATCGCCAAAGCACCCCAAGACAAAGACACCAGAAGAGCAGTTACAACTGAGCTAAAAAAATGCCAAAAAATGCGTAGAAGAAAAAATGTAGAGGAAACGAACCCTGAACCCTTCGAGGCTGCTGAACTGGAGAAAGTCCTACAGGGCCTGAAATGTGGAAAGGCAGCAGGATACGATAACATCTTCCCAGAATTCATGAAAAATCTTGGCCCCTGAGCCCTAACCTGGCTGACACAATTCTACACAAGCATCACACAAACAAACTCGATCCCAAAGAAATGGCGGACAGCAAAGGTCATTGCCATCCCAAAATCTGGCAAAGACCACAAACTACCAGCAAGCTACCTCCCAATCTCCCTACTCAGCGTTCCTTACAAAATCATGGAGCGCCTAATACTGCAACGTATTTCCCCAGGAATAGAGGAAATTCTAAGTGTGGATCAAGCAGGTTTCCACAAGGACCGCAGTACAGGAGAACAAGTACTGGCCCTAACCACCTTCATCGAAAATGGCTTCGAGAGCAGACTGAAGACAGGGGCTGTGTTTCTCGACCGTACAGCCGCCTATGATACGGTCTGGCACAAAGGCCTCCTCCTGAAACTTATAAAGGCGATCCCTGCTTGGGCAACAGCAATTATAAAAACCCTGCTGACCAACCGAAGGTTCAGAGTCCACCTTGGTCAGAACATAAGTGCATGGAGAACGCAGAAAAATGGACTCCCACAAGGCTCAGTTCTAGCTCCAACTCTGTTCAACCTCTACATAAACAACCTGCCCACTACAAAATCCTGCAAATTCATCTATGCAGACGACATCTGTTTGGCACTCCAAGCACCAGACTTTGAGCCACTGGAACGGGTGCTCATGGAAGATCTTGCCAAACTGGACCAGTTCTGCAAAGTCTGGCGCCTAAAACCAAGCCCAGCAAAAACCGTCTCCAGTGTATTCCATCTCCACAATGTAAAAGCTGCCAGAGAACTAAACATCCACCTGAGCGGACTCAAGCTTAAGCATGCCCCGAATCCAACCTACCTTGGAGTGACCCTTGATAGGACCCTATCCTTCAAGGAAAATCTAAAGGGGACGGCTGCTAAGGTGAAGGTACGAAACAACCTGTTCTGCAAGCTCACTGGTGCAAAATGGGGGGCGGCAGCCTCCACCCTGCGCACCTCAGCACTGGCCCTTTCATACTCTGTAGCAGAATATTGTGCCCCTGTCTGGTCCAGGTCATCTTACACACACCACGTAGACACCCAGCTCAACACAACCATGAGAACTATAACTGGAACAGTCCGCTCAACACCACTCCCCTGGCTCCCTGTACTGTCAAACATAGCCCCTCCACACATCCGGCGAGCAGCATTACCTCAAAGGATGCTTCAAAAAGCTAAAGATTCTCCTCACCTACCAATCCATGCAGATATCTACACCCCACCCACTGCCCGACTTCCATCCAGACGGCCAATTTGGAAAAACCCTCCCCCAGCTGACTTTACCATCCAGACAGCTTGGCAAGAGGAATGGGAGATCAAGGAGGTCCCAAACAAACACCTGGTGACAAGCCCCAACCAACAGGTCCCGGGCACCAACCTCCCAAGGAGACAGTGGTCTACACTCAATCGCTTCAGGACTGGACATGGCCCCTGCTTGGCCAGCCTTCACAGATGGGGCAGTAGCCCTAGCCCACTGTGCGCATGTGGAGAGGAGCAAACAATGGGACACATCATAGAGGCTTGTCCGCTCCAAAGACTGGAAGGAGGATTACACACCCTCCATACAGCAAACCAGGAGGCAACTGCTTGGCTTAAGGACTTTGCATTCGCTAAATAAATAAATAAATGAACCTGCTACCTCTGTGTCTCCTTCCCCTGAGCGTTCCCCGGTGCCAGGACTACACTGCTGGACGAGGAAGGAGCCTGCAACCCTGGAGAGCCTGGTTCCAGCCCCGCAGCCACGACACGGGCAGAGGAGGAGGGCGGACTGCCAACTGGAGCCTGCGCCAACGAATGAGCGTCCCCAGGTCTCCACGGAGGAACAGTCCAACCCGGCAGGTCACGGATCCCCTGCCACCACGCCATGTGGGCCTTCAGCGTGGACATCATCGCCAGGGAGTCCCCAGACTGTGGACACCATCATGCCGGCTGTGGAGCCCACCACAGTCGAATGGGAACCAGAACTGGACCTTCAGTGCGCTGAACCTGGATCGTCGAAGTCCTGGGCTGCGGTAGAGCCCGAGATCAGGCAAGTGCACTATTTTGTCTTCCTTTCCTCTATTCTGGAGCATTTTTGCCTGTCTCTTGGGGAGACGAGCCGGGCGCAGCCATCTGCTGCATCCGAGCTTGTCTCGCTGGGCTCTGCTGCTGCTGGTGATTCTGATCCCGGTTTCTGTTTCTCCTCTGAGCCTTCTCCCAGGGTCACTGGTGATGAGCCTGCTCTGGTCATCGCCTTGGAGGTTCTGGGTTCGGGTCTGAAGGTCATCCCTGGTGCTGCGCCGGCCCAGTCAGGGTCCGTCATGGGTGGTGTTCTGGCCCAGTCGGGGTCCGTCGTGTGTGGTGTTCCGGCCCAGTCGGGGCCCAAAGTGGGTGCAACGCGGACCCAATCGGGGTCCGTCATGGACGCTGTTCTGGCCCAGTCGGGGTCCGTCGTGGGTGCAGCACGGTTCCGCTTGGGATCCAACAGGAGCGCAGCGCCAGTCCGAGTGGAGTTCGGAGAAGGAGCTGTAGATCCTCTGCCGATCAACGCCGGACTGGTCCCTCATCTTTTCCCCGATCCCTTCCCCCCCCCACCGGGTGCCGCTGAGATTCCCCGTTCTCGGCTCGGCTTCCCCTCGCTGTCCCCCTCGGTAGGGAGGCCGTCTCCAAGCTCTTCCCTTCGGTCCTGGTGGCCTGATGACGCGGGTCAACCGCCTGAGAAACTGTTTCGCCAGTTTGGCGTTCTGGGTCGGCCACCCGACAAACTGGACTCTTTGTTCGGCGACCTGGTCCAGCCGCCAGTGGTACTGTTTCTCCGGGCCTGGGACTGGGGTAGGCTGCCCAAACTTATTCTTTTTTCCCTGCCAGCCATCTGGACGCTGGATGCTGGAAGACCTCCAGAACTATTTGTTTTTTGATTCATTGTGCTTTGCCTGCCGACATCGCTTTAGTTTTTTTTTTTCCCTCCCCTGTAGTTCTGGGATGCCTTTGTGTTTTTTTTCTATGAACTGTATTGTACTGTGTATATCGCCGCTCTTTAGCGTGTTTTTTCGTTCCCCCTTTTGTCTGGTATTATTAGGGTACGTTGGACTTTTGTAATATGCCTGTTTTTCAGTTTCTCGTTTCCTCTGTGGTTTGAGAGATGCTCTTTTGTTTTTTTGTGTTTCCCTTGCCTGTTTATACTGGGTTATATTTGTGGTATTGCTGCTCTACGTCGTGGCTTTTGAGTTTTTTTTCCTCCTGGTGTTAGGGTACTATGTATTTTCCTTTTGGTACCTGTATTTTAGTTTCCTTGTTGCCTTGTTCCTTTTTATACTTCATCCATGCTCAGACTGTTGTACCATGTCCTTTTTTTTTTCTCCCCTTGTATTTGACCCTTGTCATCAGTGTTTCTCAGTTTTCTTCCTGGGGTTCTCGCCCTCCGGGCCTTCCCCCTCCACCCACCCTGGATGGGCCTGAGTAGCCTTCTGGGTGGGGGGGAGGCTTGGGTGTTATGCTGCGCCCAGACTGCACCGTTCAGGTGGGAGTACTGTCATGGTCTGAGCGCTGATATCGTCCGCGCTCGGGTCATGCAGTATTTTCCTCCCGTTCTGTGTTAGTTTTCCTTATGGCCTTCCCGGGCTCTTATTCTGACAGCGTCTCTGTGGGACTTCCGGCTGTCAGAGCCGAGCTCCACGGTGACAGCTGACTGTCATTCCGCTGATGACGTCCTCATCAGCTGGTTAATCTTCTAGCCCTATTTAAGGGAGCAGCTATGGTTACTCTGGGCTGCAACCTCACACGCATAATGCTGGTCTCCCCAACGTTCGGCTGGAGTCCCTAGTCCCCGGCTCCAGTCACGCTCGTGTTCTCCTCATTCTCAGTAAGTTTACTCCCGTTATCCTGAGTGTATTATTAATGTGCCTTTGCTGTAGTTGTTATTTGTGTTTTGCCCCATGTGGCTCTTTATTTTCATATAGTGTGTCTTCCTTTAATAAATATGCAAACTCAACGGCTGCCTA
Source organism: Pholidichthys leucotaenia (assembly GCA_020510985.1). Taxonomy (NCBI): domain Eukaryota; kingdom Metazoa; phylum Chordata; class Actinopteri; order Cichliformes; family Pholidichthyidae; genus Pholidichthys; species Pholidichthys leucotaenia. The sequence continues at coordinate 172,340,995 of CM035846.1, forward strand.
TAGCGTCTCAATAGTGGTCCGCAAGGACCACCCCATGACAGAAAGCAGTAAATGGAGTGGGGCAAGGAAACAACCTATATTAAAAATTGCACCATATAAACATTGTGACAGCTTTTTTTAATCACATTTAACTGACAACAGTCTGAGAGCATGAGCCTGAAAAACCTCGTGTCATTAAAATTTTGACTCAAATATTACACAAGTAGAAACAACTCCCACACACTGTCTTTTACTTGCTACTAAAGGTCTGAGCTTCTCCTGATGGAGGTCTGAGGACCAAAATATTGCATTTCAAAAAAAGTTTATCAAGAGGAAAAGAACAGTATGTGGGAGGTCTTGCTTATGCATATTTTCTCTTATGAACAGGACTACAACAAACAGAGGGTGTACAAGTGCCTTAACAGCTGAAATGGACTCAAGATATAGTAAAATCATTACAAGACCCATCGTATTTTCTACATTACGACTTCAGAAAAGACAAACTTCAGAAAGAGAGGAGCGTTGCACAAAGTAAATAATCAGATAATTGAAATCAATAGTTTACAATGTTTTTTTGTTTACACCCAAAACCACAATAATTACACATCGACTGACAACTGTGACGTAAAGGCAGATACAGATGTTTGGTGTCTTGATATTTTAGCTCGCTAACAAAACTAACACCTATGCTCCTGTTCTACACAAGTTCCACAATACATGAAAAAAAATCACATTCATGGTGGACTCTAACAAATCATATCAGCCGTGAATGGTGTAACTGCAGCATTTGCAGCCATCACTCTCAGGCTCTTCACTGACACCCTAAAGAAAATGCAGTCATCATAACAGAATTCGCCTCCAGGCAGCCCTATATTACTATGACAGCATGTATTTCTCGTGTGGGTGGCCTCACTGTAAGTGTAGCTTCTAACCCAACCAGAGACACCTCAGTATACATTAGGTAACATCTCCTGTGCAGCTGTCTGTCCTAAAAGTTCAGCATTTCACTGGCACCATCTCAGTCTATCATATTAACAAGACTCCTAATCTCAGACTCAATCATTTGTTTGGTGAAGTAATGTTATTTCACACAGCAAAAAAAAAAAGAAAAATCTCAGATGTCTCAACCTCATAGCGCAAAGACTGAACTGCCCAGAATTGGGACCCAGTTCTACAACCAGGGCAATTTATTTTTCCACCAAAACCTAACCGTGCTTAAATGCCTATACAACAACAGAAAGTTGAACTAAATTGTTCATTCATTTTATAAGGGTAGTATCTCTTGGTGTGGCGATTGTTGAATTTGCCAAATTCTCTGACTAATGTTGGGGAAAATCGAGCAAAAAAAAAAAAAAAAAAAAAAAATCAACCTAGTATCTTATAGTATCTCCCAGCAAATGTTGAGGAACATTCACAAACACTTTTTAGGTTTCGCTAGGGTTTGTAAAAAGGTTGTAAAATAATTTGCACATAGTAATAAAGGTTGCCAACAGTTTTGTTGTAAAGGGTCTTAAAAAGCTGCCAGTGTTCACTACTCGGCGAACCAAAAAGAACTTCAGCAACATACATTACAACAGTTAGATAGACAGATGTACTTTATTGATCTCAAACTGGGAAATTACAGTGTAAGAGCAGCATGACACAGACAACCCAACCAACAGAAATACACAGAGCATAATAAAAAAAAAAAGGAGTTAACCTAGGGAAGTAAAGTAAAAATGCTTAGATTGTGGTGGCACGGGTGGGGGATTCTCCACCCAGAGAAGGCAGCTGGGATAAGGGGGAACAATGGACCAGAGGAGGAAGCACCACAGGGGGTCTCAAATGGGACAGTTTGGACTATGCACCCCCCCGGGGAGAGGAGGAACCGCCGGGGCCGTTGGAAGAGAGAAGGGTGTGAGCAGCTGTGCCGGCATTATGCTATGATAACGTGCCACACAGGTCTTTGTTTCAAACAGTGTATTATGGTCGGACGTTCCGGGTCTCAATGCATGGAATTAAAGGTAAAAAAGAGGAATGCACAGAGACCCGGGAGTTCTTTTACTGTACTGTATGTTGGAGATGGAATAAAGTTCATGCGCTGCCCAGCTCGTTGCCTTGCCTGCCTCCTTTCTCCACATTGGTGACCACAAGACATGCCATGGAAAGCGAGCCGAGCACCGCCCCAGAGACTACCTGAAGGGAGAGCACCAACGCCGCGTGTGCTGTCTCAATCAAGCTCCCAGACTTCTGGCTTCGCAACCCGACCACGTGGTTCTTGCACATAGAAGCCCAGTTCGCACTCCACAGGTTAACAACGGATTATACCAAGTATTACTATGTGGTCGCTGCGCTGGATGTGCACACCATGCAACAGGTGATGAGCCTGCTCCAGGAGCCGCCAGCCCAAGAAAAATATGAAGCACTCAAGAGGATATTTCTCCAGCGCTATACCCTTTCTGACAGTGAGAGAGCAGAGAGACTCCTAACGCGTTCGGAGTTAGGGGACAGATCAGCAGTGGAACTCATGGAGAGCCTGTTGGCACTGAGGGGGAAGGACAATGAATCTTTCCTGTTCGCCCACTTGTTCCTCAGGAACCTACTGGCTACAGCGAGGGCGGTCCTGGCCAAGTCGCCATGGCTGGTTACTAAGGACTACCGCGTCCTGGCGCAGGAAGCGGACCGCATTATTTTGGCGACCAGATCTCTCAGCGTGTAGACAGTGGTACCAGCATCCATGACAGACTGCAGCAAGGTCGAGGAGCCATTGGTGGTAGCCGGGACGGACACCAGGAGACAAAGGAATGGATAATAAGAAGATATTCCTTGTCTACTGAATGAGAATGTATTGGTAAACCTAAAAAACTCATGTGTCAGTACACGGGAGGTCAAAATGATGAAACTTCAAAAGCCAAGCGAGAGCCACAAACAGAAAGTTTGGCTCTATATTTGTGAGCACAAAATGACTTCAAGTACTTTGTTGCACTTATTTTGCTGAATAAATAGAAACCGAACATCTGTGGATACCAAATTGGGGTCCTGAGACCTTCACAAATTCTTTAAAAGGATCCCTAGAAATAGTTTGATTTCACTCACTTGAGGATGACATGTAATGAAAATATGCGTGGCAGCTTTTATCACAGGCTTCACGGCCCACTCCACCTACAGCTGAGACAGTTATGCAATTCAAACACTGAAACAATTCAAAGTCTACAAGGAGACAGTTTCACGAATGAGATAAAACAAGGTTTCAGATTTATTAATGTAGTCAGATAAAATTGGTTTGCTGAGTTTTTGTGTGTAAAGGCCGGATGACTCACAGTACTTAAATATGTGACTGAGCTTGGACGCCAGCAATCAAAATCAGTGTTTCAAAAGACCAGAGGGTTTCTTGTGGTTACACTGCCAAAGACTGTTCAAAAAGGAAAAAAAAAAAAAAAGACAGAAAAGGAAAAACAACTACCAAAGAACACAATGTAAGACCATTTAAGTTACTCAGGAAGATGAGCAGGTTATTCACTAACTAAAACCTGTGTGGTCCACCCTCAGGCTCCCTTGTCTATATGATGTATCTTTGGGCAAAACACTGAACCCCGAACTATCCTTGTTGCATCATGTAGTGCAAATTCACACCATCTCAAGGTACTTTAAATTATAAGGTAAAGACCACAGTACAGAACAGATGATTCCCTCTTAGCAAATACTTGATTATCATGAGGAAGGAAAACTATTTTGTAACAGGAAGAGACCTGCAGGAGAATCAGGCTCAGGAACAAGCAGACATCTGCTGTGAATAGAAGGGAAAGAGAAGAAGAAATGAAGAGCAATGTAGAGAGGACTAACACAATCTAGGGAAGACGGTATGCAAATGTCCTGATTTGCCCAAACAATAGGTTAGATCAAAAAGGAAGGCTTTAAGCCTGCTCTAAATGGGATTTTTTTTCAAGTGCCTTTGTGCATGTATTTGAGCATCTGACGCGTATACAAACAAATAAACTTTATAAACCCACAGCATTAGGCTCTGCCTTGGTCTCAATAGCTATTATTTAATCAGCAGTTGTTATTTGTCTTCAGATGTGACATGACAACCACAGCTCATTGGAATTGTAGAGAAAAGTTAATACATTTCAACTCAAACAAAATAGTGAACAATGATTATAGGAGAAAATAAAATATTGTTGTTTAAAATGATACAAATCTGTGATGTTCATTGTAGGTAATCTGACGAATAATGAATATCTAAATATTGACCCATCTTGCTCAGTCAGAAAAGTAAAAGTTAAGCCTTGATGAATAAATGGTCCTCAAGAGTAGACAGACAGGAGAAATACTGGAGAAATCAGAAAAAGCAGGACCAGGGGGCTCATGTACAAAGGGTACTTGCGCACACAAAGATATGGTGTACATCCTTTTCCACGGAAAATTTCAGATGTATCAAGAATGAAATGACCGTGGAAATATGCGCAGCCCCATGGCAACTTCATGTCTGGCAAACGTATGTTTCTACTGGGCGTGGCGGTGGCGCAGGTGTAGTGTGACCGACTACTGATCGGAGGGTCATGGGTTCAATTCCCGTTCTGTCTGCTGCCCGCTTGTCAAAGTGTCCTTGAGTAAGACATTGAACCCCCAGTTGCTCCTGGTGGCCTGGTTAGCGCCTGTGTGTATGGCAGCTCTGCCACCATCACTGTGTGAATGTGTGTGTGAATGGGTGGATTGCAGGATCTGTAAAGCGCTTTGGTCATCCTAGATGAGAAGAAAAGTGCTGTATAAGTGAACACCATTTACTGTTATTGAGCCGTTGGCAATATTTAGAGGTGATGTTGGGAGACTGATAATGACATGGAAATTATTGTACACACTAGAGACACATGATGAACAAACATCCAAGTGCGTGCAATTAGATGAGTGGATATAAAAGCAAGCACAAACAAGTGCAGAAAATGCCTCTAACAACAATGGCGTTAGCATTATTAGAGGATATTGCAAATCATGCAGTGAGAAGAGAAAGGGTATTTAGACACAGCAAAGATTTTCTGGCTCAGGATGATGACTAACTTGTCAACCAGTTTAGGTTTCCATGGGCAGTCCTTGTGGACCTGTGCTCAGAGCTACGGCCGCTCTTGGAGCCTGACATGGCAAGAAGCCATGCACTGCCTGTCCCAGTGCAGGTGCTGACAATTCTGGGGTTCCTGGCAACAGGAGCATTCAGCGAGAGCCAGTTTTCCTAATGTAATCGGAGCTATGGACTGCACACACACTGCTATAAAATCACCTTCACAAGATGAATATGTGTATGTAAACAGGAAACATTTCCATTCTATCAGTATATAGATTATATGTGATGCGCAAATGCGACTAACCAACATTGTTGCAAGGTGACCTGGTTCAACGCACATTCATTCTAAAGAATAGCACTGTTGGGAACAAACTACAAGCTGGCACTGTGTGGATGAGTGGCTTCTTGGTGAGTAAATTCATGTAATTGTCCTAAATAATCCACCTCATGTGCAATGCGTCTGTGCGCCCCCTGTCTTCAAGGCTTCATTACAAGTCAGTGGTTCAAGTAAGTGATTTCCTTTTTTTGCTGATTAAACTACAGTTTCACAGCATTCTACCAAACCCCCAGTTGCTTCTGTGTGTACAGTAGTTATGTCAATAAATACATGCATAAAGTTTGAAATGCAGCAGTGTCACCTTTCCCTGGCGCACTTCATTCATTTACAATAGTAGTGTGTGTAATCCATGTAAGTTGTATATACAGAGGTGTGAAAAAGTGTTTGCCCCCTTCCTGATTTCTCATTTTTTGTATGTTTGTCACGCAGATTTTTCAGATCATCAAACTAATTTAAATATTAGACAAAGATAACACAAGTAAACACAAATTAAACAGAAATTAAGGACAAAAAAAATCCAAACCTACATGGCCCTGCATAAAAAAGTGATTGCCCCCCCCCCCAATTAAAACATAAATTAACTGTGGTTTATCACATCTTTAGAAAGCTGAGCTCAATTTCTCAAGCCACTCCCAGGCCTGATTACTCCCACACCTGTTCTCAATCAAGAAATCACTTCAATAGGACCTGCCTGACAAAGTGAAGTAGACCAAAAGATCCTCAAAAGCTAGACATCAATGCTGCAATCCAAAGAAAATCAGGAACAAATGAGAAAAAAGTAATTGAGATCAATCAGTCTGGAAAAGGTGGAAATGGAAAATGGAAAAGCCATTTCTACAGCTTTGGGACTCCAGGAAACCACAGTGAGAGCCATTATCCACAAATGGCGAAAACATGGAACAGTGGTGAACCTTCCCAGGAGGGGCCGGTCAGCCAAAATGACCCCAAGAGCGCAACAACGACTCATCTAAGAGGTCACAAAAGACCCCACAACATCCAAAGAACTGCAGCCCTCACTTGCCTCAGTTAGGGTCAGTGTTCATGACTCCACCATAAGAAAGAGACTGGGCAAAAATGGCCTGCATGGCAGAGTTCAACGACGAAAACCACTGCTGAGCAAAAAGAACATAAAGGTTCGTCCCAGTTTTGCTAGAAAACATCTTGATGATCCCCAAGATTTTTGGGAAAATACTCTGGGGACTGACAAGACAAAAGTTGAACTTTTTGAAGGTGTGTGTCCCATTACATCTGACCTAAAAGTAACACAGCATTTCAGAAAAGGAACATTATACCAACAGTAAAATATGATGGTGGTAGTGTTGGTCTGGGTCTGTTTTGCTGCTTCAGGACCTGGAAGACTTGTTGTGGTAAATGGAACCATGAATTCTGCTGTCTACCAAAAAATCCTGAAGGAGAATGTCCGGCCATCTGCTTGTGACCTCAAGCTGAAGCGCACGTGGGTTCTGCAGCAGGACATTGATCCAAAACACACCAGCAAGTCCACCTCTGAATGGCTTAAAAAAACAAAAATGAAGACTTTGGAGTGGCCTAGTCAAAGTCCTGACCTGAATCCCATTGAGATGCTGTGGCATGACCTTAAAAAGGCGGTTCATGCTCGAAAACCCTCCAATGTGGCTGAATTACAACAATTCTGCAAAGATGAGTGGGCCAAAATTCCTCCACAGCACTGTAAAAGACTCATTGCCAGTTACCGCAAATGCTTGATTGCAGTAGTTGCTGCTAAGGGTGGCCTAACCAGTTATTAGGTTTAGTGGGCTTTAGAAATGGCTTTATAACCTTTTCCAGACTGATAGAATCTGTGTAATATTTGTTCTTTTAATATTTCGCTTGTGAAACGAAAATGGAAAAACCGAAAATAGCCGTTATATCGTTCTCGCCTTGTCAAAATAAAATTGAAATTGAGCAAAAACGACATAACTGATCTGATTCCGTTTGGTGTCATTTTCCTTTTATTTTGTCAGTCACAGGAAGTGTAGCAGCTGCAGAGCACCGCCATTTTCAAATAAGCCTGAAAGACTAGCTGCTAAATCTCACTTTAAAATCGGGAAAATGCCCAGAGTTGCAGCATAGAGTCATGCAGACATCACCATCTGATGAAAGATGAGAAGGACTGCCAGAAATATACGTTTGTAGAATTCCCATCAGCCAGCAAAGAGGACGAAAGGAAGACATTGTGGACAAATGGATACCGAAGGCCTGGGGAGTAATGAAAGGTTGACGTGACGGACCTCTGGTAGGTCTACTGGGAGACATATTATTAAAGTCCATTGATCCGAACATTAGGACCAAATTAATTAGAACTAAATTAATAGACTATTTTTCTTTGAAAATTAAGGTTGCATTTATGTCTCACCCATCATACGGATACATTGGTTAATTAAATGCCATTTATGAGAGACATAACAAGACTCCAGTTTAATTTTTATTGACCATATTATTAAGTATATATACAGTGATCCCTCACTTATCACGGTTAATGGGTTCCAGAACCGACCGCGAAAAGTGAAAAACCGCGAAGTAGCGTCACCCCTAATGACGTCACCCATAAATAATACATATGTTCATTCTCTCACTCTCTCTCTCATATGATACGTGTGTGTGTGTGTGTGTGTGTAAGTGTACATACATACGTAGATGTAAATAAAGTGTACATAAATATGTTTTTAGAACTCTTTTATTCTTATAACAAGATACGTAACTCAAGATGAAGATGATTTACTGCACAAGTTAATGAGAGCTTTACTGCTCCTCAGGTGACGCCTCATTGTCAGGTGCTAGGGGCGCAGGATCGTCGAGGGCAGCTTCCGATAGAGCTGGAGAAGCTGCAGGAGGTGGCGTAGTGGCTCGACGGGAAGACTATTTCGCACAAAAAGGCACAAGAGAACAGCGAAAAGTTCCATGCGGCGAGACTAAGCAACACGAGCGATAAAGAACAATGAATGTGGTCTTCCTTCGCTGGGTATGGGCGCTCGGCAGGGAGAGAAACTGGGTAAAATGTCTTGGCCAATCAGCTTACGAGATTCCCGAGCCGAGCCAACACGAGAACAGCGAACAGAGAGGTGGATTTTGAGTTGTGCGGGTTCTCCATGTTGATACCTGATGTTCTAATGTAGTCTCCCTGCCTTCTGCTAGCGCCCGCCCATTTTTTCTCAATTTTGAATTTTTGATGAATATTTTTGAAAAATCCGCGATGCACTGAGGGCGCGAAAGGTGAGGCGCGAAGTAGCGAGGGATCACTGTACATGAATACACTAAATGCAAAGTGTGTACATATGTGGTGTGGTGGATGAGAAGGAAGGCTGTCATGTTGGATGGTTGAGTTGTAGTAAACATTCATTTGAGGGCTGGTTTGAACTGCATGTAACTATTTTTAACAATTAGACTTTAAGACCAATGGGCCTTCAGAATATTGACTAGTCACCCAAATTGTGCTTTCTATTATCAGTATACCTCCTCATGGATCGTCACCTTATCGTGGTGGGGGGGTTTGCGTGCCCCAGTGATCCCAGGAGCTATGTTGTCCGGGGGCAAGTTGCCTCTGATAGGGTCTCCCAAGACAAACTGGTCCTGGGTGAAGGGCCAGACTAAGAACGATCCAACAGACTCTCATGATAAATTGTATATCAAGGATTCAGTGTACCCCGCCCGGTATGGGGTTACCGGGGCCCCACCCTGGAGCCAGGCCTGGGGGAGGGGCTCGAAGGCTAACGTCTGGTGGCCGGGTTTCCACCCATGGGACCCGGCCGGGCTCAGCCCGAAGGAGTTACATGGGTCCGCCCTCCAGTGGGTCCACCACCTGCAGGAGGGATCATGGGGGTCCGGTGCTATGTGGATTAGGTGGCGGTCAAAGGCGGAGACCTTGGCGGACTGATCCCAAGCTTTCTAAACTGTATGGAGTATGGAGTATGGGGTATCGGGCTTGTTGTTACGAGCTATTCGGTCTCTGTACGACCGTTGTGAGAGTTTGGTTCGTATTGCCAACACTCGGTCGGAGTCATTCCCAGTGAGAGTTGGACTCCGCCAGGGCTGCCCTTTGTCACCGATCCTGTTCATAATTTTTATGGACAGGATTTCTAGGCGCAGCCAGGGAATGGAGGGTGTCATGCTTGGTGACCACAGGATCTCATCTCTGTTGTTTGCAGATGATGTTGTCCTGTTGGCTTCATCCAGCAATGACCTACAGCTCTTGCTGGGACGGTTTGCCGCTGAGTGTGAAGCGGCTGGGATGAGAATCAGCACCTCCAAGTCCGAGTCCATGGTCCTCAGTCGGAAAAAGGTGGATTGTCCTCTCCGGGTTGGGGACAGGCTCCTGCCCCAAGTGGAGGAGTTTAAGTATCTTGGGGTCTTGTTCACGAGTGAGGGGAAAATGGAGCGAGAGATCGACAGACGGATTGGAGCAGCATCTGCAGTGATGCGGACGTTGTACCGGTCTGTTGTGGTGAAGAGGGAGCTTAGTTCTAAGACAAAGCTGTCGATTTACCAGTCAATCTACGTTCCTACTCTCACCTATGGTCACGAGCTTTGGGTAATGACTGAAAGAACGAGATCGCGGATACAAGCGGCTGAAATGAGCTTTCTCCGTAGGATTGCTGGGCTCACCCTCAGAGATAGGGTGAGGAGCTCAGTCATCCGGGAGAGGCTCAGAGTAGAACCGCTGCTCCTCCACATTGAAAGGAGTCAGTTGAGGTGGTATGGGCATCTGATTAGGATGCCTCCTGGACGCCTCCCACTTGAGGTGTTTCAGGTACGTCCCACTGGGAGGAGACCCCGGGGCAGACCCAGGACTCGGTGGAGAGACTATGTCTCCCAGCTGGTCTGGGAACGCCTTGGTATCCCCTCTGAAGAGCTGGAGCAGGTAGCTGGGGAGAGGGAAGTCTGGGCTTCTCTGCTTGAACTGCTGCCTCTGCGACCCGGACCTCCGGAAAAGCGGTAGAAGATGGATGGATGGATGGATGGATGGATTATCAGTATAAAACGGTCACTAATTTACTGAATAGTGTTTCTACTATTGATGAGCAATGAGTTTAAAAAATATCAAAAAATAATAAACCAATAAATGAAAAGATTCTAAGAAATTTCTATGAAAAGGTTATAAATTTACAAAATAAATACCAGGTTTATGAGGAAAAAAAAGCACAAAATGGATACAAAATCACATTTTTTGGGGGGGGGGGCAAATCTATCAAAAAACTGCTGGAAAATTTAAGAGAAAAAAATGACAAATTTATAAGAAAAAAAATTCACAAATTTAGGGGGGGGAACCTCAAACAAGGGAGAGTAAACTTATTATTACAGTAATGTTTTTAGTAGATACTTTCTTACCATTTTTGGTGACTACTCAAACTTGAGTAATTATAAATTACTTGAGCAGTTTTTAACTACTGTACCCACCTCTGTACTGTATAAGACAATTATCAAACATCTTTGTATCAGTACTCTCTTTCAGAAATCATGTCACACCAGAATACCAGGAACCATGGAGTCCTTCACTGTCCAACAGCCACACAAGTCAGTAAAGGTTATTTTCTATCGTAAACATTCAACTGAGCAGAGGAGTTAATGTACGTTAATCATTGTGAATTTTTTTAATCCAGCAAATGTCTGTGTGATCCATGATGACTACATCTGATGTGGAGCTGAGAGCTGCAGAGACCAGAGGACCAGTCTGGGTGTGAATGGGGTCCACATCCACTGGTTCTGAGATGGAAGCACCTTCTCCTTTCTTCTTTAAGACCTATTGATGTTTTACATGTTTACAATTTAAATCCATAAAGTCTAATTTAACTGTGTTAACCTTTTTAAATATCCAATCATTCACATTTTTACACAACTGTGAGCTGCACCTCAGTTCATGCATTCTTTACGCATTTATTTATGACAAGATATAATCTGGTATTTCCAAAAATAGTTTTTTTTTTAAATTATTAAATAAAAAGGTTTATCTCAAGTACTTTATCTGTATTCACTTACTTATAATTATTACTATACACTGCAGGTTTGGGTAGAATACAAGTTATATTTATTCAGAACAATCAGACATTGGCAGTGATGCATAAACATGTTGCCAGAAAAGGTTCTTGTACTTGAAAATACTTTGACAAAACAGTAGTTAGATGAGTAACTTTATTGCAGGATACTTTCTACTCAAGTACATGTGAGGATAAAACTACTTTTACTCAATTACCTTTGGTCACAGTCACTAAATTTTAATTTCACTGATTTGAAAACTAAGTAGAAATGTGCCTGTTTAAAATGACTAAGTTTCACCAGAAATTACTGCATCTTTGGTCATTTTAGTAAATTTATATATAATCTTATTTAGCTGAGATGGGTGTTGACATTATTGTTCTTCTATTCCAGCTACAAAGAACAAGTAATTTAAACAAGCTAGATTTAAAAAGTTAAAAATTTATGTGAAAAGTTTATATGTAAAATGTTACAAATTCATGCTTTAAAAAAATCATATAAAACAGTCACAAATTTGACAAAAAAGTGATACATTTTAAAGAAAAATGTTTGAAATGTAGAACTGCTAATTTTTTAAGTCGAAAATGTATGTTACCAAAAATCTAATTTATGTGGAAAAACTCATTTTTATAGGGTAAAAGTTGTATATGCAAAAAAGACAAATTATATGAAAAGACTCACAAATTTAGGAGAAAAAGTTTTCAAATTTAGAACTGTCATTACTACTCCAGTAACGCTTTTTTTATTGAATACTTTCATCCTCACCTTTTCTGGCAACGAGTCATACTTTAACAATTCCAATAACAGTAATATTACTTGAGAACCATTTCTGGCTTCTCTACCCACCTCTGGTTTTAAACAAAGATGTAGATAGAAAATTAAAAAATAAATAAAATGTATTTTGCTGTCCTGTTAAATTTTATTAAAACATTTAAAACAGGGAGAAGAGTGCATGATGGTGGTGATGACAGTGTGTCCTGGTCGCTCCTGGTTGGTGTGAAACATCCTGAAGAGGCTGAAGTGAAGGACCAGTGATCTTCTCTGCTGTCCTCTGTAAACACAAGCACAGCATGGACTCTTTCCTGTACTGTAACTTTAACATCTAAGACACTGAATTTCACCTGTGATGGTTGGGGTCATGAACTGGTTCTCATCAGTGTGGGACAAGTGGGCCACAATAAGATAAGATAAGATAAGCCTTTATTAGCCTTTATTTATTAGCCTTTATTTACAATGTCTTCAGTTTCCACATTACGAAAATTTTTTATCAGACACACAGAGAAATAGAACATGAGACCATAGTACACTATGAAGTCTATTTTTCTGAGTTTATTACTTTGCATGTTAAAGTTTGTGAAGAGACTATAATAAATAAAGCTGTTTACTGTGGAGACAGGTATAAGGTAGTCATATAAAAATGATTACTTGTATATTAAATTAGTTTTATGGAAGAAAAAATTTAAAGCTTTAACACTTGGAGGAAAAAACAAAAACATCCCTTTCTAAAGTGAGACATATTAAAATACAAAAGACAATCAAGTACAAATACCTTAGAATCACCCAGAATGCAAATATCAACACTAAACATCACATAAAATCAAAGAGACTCGAGTCATATTAAAACTGCTGGAAACCTGCATCATCTCAGTAATCACGTACTGAGCCGACGCGTGGATGCCAAACTAATCCCAAAAGTGAAAAAAGTAACAGAAGCATAATTTGTAAGTAGACCTTACCTGTTGTAATGTGGTCAAAACAGGTCGGTCACGTCAACCTTTCATTACTCCCCAGGCCTTAGTTATCCATTTGTCCACAACGTCTTCCTTTCATCCTCTTTGCTGGCTGATGGGAACTCTATAAACATATATTTCTGGCAGTCCTTCTCATCTTTCATCAAATGGTGATGTCTGCATGACTCTATGCTGCAACTCGGGGCATTTTTTTCAATTTTAAAGTGAGATTTAGCAGCTAGTCTTTCAGGGTTGTTTGAAAATGGCAACGCTCTGCAGTTGCTACTTCCGGCTGTGACTGACAAAATAAAAGGAAAATGACAACAAACAGAATCAGATCCGTTATGTCGTTTTTGCTCATTTTCAATTTTATTTTGACAAGGAGAGAACGATATCACGGCTATTTTCAGTTGTTCCATTTTTGTTTCATAAAACAAAATATTAAAAGAATGAAGAGCACACGGATTTGATAGATCTCAATTACTTTGTTTCTCATTTGTTCCTGAATTTCTTTGGATCACAGTATGATGTCTAGCTTTTGAGGATCTTTTGATCTACTTCACTTTGTCAGACAAGTCCTATTGAAGTGATTTCTTGATTAAGAACAGGTTTGGGAGTAATCAGTCCTGGGTGTGGCTAGAGAAATTGAACTCAGCTTTCCAAAGATGTGATAAACCACAGTTAATTTATGCTTTAATGGGGGGTGTGTGTGTGTCACTTTTTCACACAGGGCCATGTAGGTTTGGCTTTTTGTTTCCCTTAATAATAAACACCTTCATTTAAAAACTGCATTTTGTGTTTACTTGTGTTATCTTTGTCTAATATTTAAATTTGTTTGATGGTCTGAAACATTTAAGTGTGACAAACATACAAAAAAATGAGAAATCAGGAAGGGGGCAAACACTTTTTCACACCAGTGTATCTCATTCTCAGACATTATTTTAGCTTAATTTACTATTGTTTATTATACTCTATCCCTGACAGCTCTTTCACAAACAGCGGTTAAGCTACAGTCACAAATACCCTTATGAACAGCTAAGAACACCATAGAATGATTTTTGGACCATTTTGTACGACCTTCTTAAGGCGGCCATAGGAGAAGCCAGCATTCGTAGACCGTTCGTAGGTTAGTGGCCAGATCGATGGTCTTGTCCAAGATTTCTACAAACACCCCAAGAAAACCCCTTATCGTAGGGCAGCTGTACAAATGCCTTAGGAACAACGTAAGAACTAGGCAAGATGTTGGCTGTAAGTATGCCTTGAGAACACCTTAAGAATCCCCATTCATATAGAGATTTGTACAGCCTGCATAAGGTGGGAGTGAGGCACTCATAAGGTGGAAGTACAGTATGTCATTTGTGAGACATTTGTGCCGACAAAATGTGCCAAAAGCCAGAAGATCTTTCTACCAATGACTTGAGTGTCATGAGTTGCAAAAAATTTTTTTGTAAGATTGCAGTAAGTATGCCGTAGGAAGATCCCAAAACACCCTTACAAAGAACGTAAGAACTCTAGGGCCATTGTATGACAGAAAAGCACCTCATTTCTCAAGAATGCCTCAAATTGTTCTTGCGAATTGAACGGCAGCCATAAGAAATTATGCTCCCCTCCACGAATGCCTGCAAACTCCTGAATTTGTAAGAATCTTTGTGACCATAGCTTCAGCTACAGTTAGCATTCAGTCATTCAGAGATGTTTCTGTGCTTATTATACTCCATATCCTATCAATCAGGCTGTTCGATATAACAATATACAGTGGTGTGAAAAAATGTTTGCCTCCTTCCTGATTTCTCATTTTTTTGTGTGTTTGCCACACTTAGATGTTTCAGATCCTCAAACAAATTTAAATATTAGACAAAGATAACACAAGTAAAACACAAAATGCAGTTTTTAAATGAAGGTGTTCATTATAAAGGGTAAAAAAATCCAAACCTACAAGGCCCTGTGTGAAAAAGTGATTCCCCCCTGTTAAAACATAAATAAACTGTGGTTTATCACATCTTTGGAAAGCTGAGTTCAATTTCTCTAGCCACACCCAGGCCTGATTACTCCCACACCTGTTCTCAATCAAGAAATCATTTAAACAGGACCTGCCTGACAAAGTGAAGTAGATCAAAAGATCCTCAAAAGATAGACATCATGCTGCAATCCAAAGAAATTCAGGAACAAATCAGAAACAAAGTAAATGAGATCTATCAGTCTGGAAAAGGTTATGAAGCCATTTCTAAAGCTTTGGGACTCCAGCAAACCACAGTAAAAGACATTATCCACAAATGGTGAAAACATGGAACAGTGGGGAACCTTCCCAGAAGGGGCTGGCTGACCAAAATTACCTCAAGAGCACAGCAACGACTCATCTAAGAGATCACAGAAGACCCCACAACAACATCCAAAGAACTGCAGGCCTCACTTGCCTCAGTTAAGGTTAGTGTTCATGACTCTACCATAATAAAGAGACTGGGCAAAAATGGCCCGCATGGCAGAGTTCAAAGACGAAAACCACTGCTGAGCAGGAAGAACATAAAGGCTCATCTCAGTTTTACTAGAAAAGATCTTGATGATCCCCAAGACTTTGGGGAAAATACTCTGTGGACTGACGAGACAAAAGTTGAACTTTTTGGAAGGCATATGTCCCATTACATCTAGCGTAAAAGTAACACAGCATTTCAGAAAAGGAACATCATACCAACAGTAAAATACAGTGGTAGCGGTGTGATGGTCTGGAGCTGTTTTGCTGCTTCAGGACCTGGAAGACTTGATGTGGTAAATGGAACCATGAATTCTGCTGTCTACCAAAAAATCCTGAAGGAGAATGTTCGGCCATCTGTTCATGACCTCAAGCTGAAGCACACTTGGGTTCTGCAGCAGGACAATGATCCAAAACACACCAGTAAGTTCACCTCTGAATGGCTTAAGAAAAACAAAATGAAGACTTTGGAGTGGCCGAGTCATAGTCCTAACCTGAATCCAACTGAGATGCTGTGGCAAGACCTTGAAAAGGTGGTTCATGCTCAAAAACCCTCCAATGTGGCTGAATTACAACAATTCTGCAAAGCTGAGTGGGCCAAAATTCCTCCACAGCGCTGTAAAAGACTCATTCCCAGTTATCGCAAACGCTTGACTGCAGTTGTTGCTGCTAAGGGTGGCCCAACCAGTTACTAGGTTTTGGGAGCAATCACTTTTTCATACAGGACCATGTAGGTTTGGATTTTTTTCCCCTTAATAATAAACACCTTCATTTAAAAACTGCATTTTGTGTTTACTTGTGTTATCTTTGTCTAATACTTAAATTTGTTTGATGATCTGAAACATTTAAGAGTGACAAACATACAAAAAAATGAGAAATCAGGAAGGGGGCAAACACTTTTTCACACCACTGTATATCGGATGATGAGATAAAAACGGCTGTTGTTTAATTTAAAACTCTACTGTTTGTATCGGGATTTTGCAAAATATACATACCCCCCGTTTCTTTAGCAAAGCTCCTCACACACTACTTGTCAGCACCCCACCTCTCCATCACATGTGCGCATTGCAGCAAGTGGAGATAGGTCGCTAGGCTTCAGTCCGGTGGTTAGCACAGCAGCTAACTCCAAACTAATGACTTGTCAAATAGTCGCTATTTCTGTTTGTCAGGGATGTGGGACTGTTTTCCACTGTGCTGTGTCAGAGAGGATAGTCCGCTAACCTTGTTTTAATTGGAGGAAACATTAACACCATCTCACCCTTATCATTGTAAAACAGCAAATGCTAAATGAGGATGCTAAATTGTAGCTAATAAGAAACATTACAGTGTATCAGACCATCATTTCTTTACTTTAAATTACTTTAAATTACTAATGAATTTTATTAGTTTTGTCTGAAAAAAATTTGATTAAAGCTGCCAAAGTGTGTGATAGCAGCACATACACAATAAATAAATAAATATATGAAAACAGGTCGGAGGAGCAAACTGGCTCTTGTAACTTACTTGAGTTCTAATCATTTTAGTTAGCAAAGTAGCAATAATGAATAAGGTTGAAGTCATGACTTGTATTTTATTACATTACCTTTTCATTCATTTCATTTTCAGATCTTCGCCAACCTGAAATATTATAAGTCTCAAATGCACATTAAAAATAAAATACCATAAAAACACAGCAAAATTATGTGGGGGAAAAGTTGCATAAAATTAATGACAAGGGAATTTGTACAATAAATTTTTTTCAGTATTTAATATTTTTTCAAAAAGAGATGGTCCTTTGTATATCGTGATATATATCATTATTGGGATATAAGATTAGTTATATCGTGATATGAAATTTTGGTCATATCACACAGCCCTACGCTCAAACCACAGATCCTAGTCCACAATGATGCTTAATTTGGGCCTTTATATTTTCACCATGAGCTAGCTTTACATTAGCTAAGGTATCATTCCAATGAGTTGTTTCTCTGACAAAAAGAGCTAGCCAGCTAACATTAGCCCATGGCTCTGGGCTTAACCAGACATCTCAGAAATGACAAAAGAAGGAAGGTGGGGTGAACTGTGGCTGATAAGCATTCAAAGAAGGATGCACTGAAATGGGTTGTTTTGAAGAAGGGTGTTTAATTTGGGTGGAAAATGGGCTCAGAGGTACCAATGCATGTCACAGACGTTTGATTAAGATCCCCAGGAGGAACTGTGTAAATGTGGAAAAATGGCACAACATTCCCCCTTTGAGATTAAATCTGTGTCCCGAACACAAAATGGAAGCCGGGTCTATAACAGAGGAGCCTGATAAATAAAAGCTTGACCTCACATTGTACAAGTGCATCTAAAAGAATTGAATATTATGGAAAAAATTATTAATAGTTAAGTTAAAAAGTTAAACTTTTATATTTTTTATATTAATGGCATAAAGTGAACTATTTTAAGCCTTTTCTGTTAAAATTGTGATGATTATGACTTAGCTCTTCGAAATAAATTACTGATTCATGTTAAAGCATAAAAGCATAAAAGATGGTGCCCACCGATGGCAAACGTCTTTGCTCGTTCCACTCTCGAATGCTGACTTTTCTCCTTTTTTGCATGGTTGCTGTTCTTTCTACAGTGCATAAAAGTTATGCATTGCAAACATACAACCAACGGACACTAATGAACATCACCAAGACGAGCAGTCACATGGAGTTTACTGGCTTCATTCCACCCGACCTGCAATGCATCATACGTCCACGCAGCGATCAACACCACCCCCAGGAAGGCCCTGAAGCACCGAGCCCGCATGAGCTTGTTGACCCTAAGAAAGCACGTCAAAGATGGCGGCGGAGAAGAGGCAAGAGAGGTGGGCTACATGCTAGGCTAAAGGCCCGTGCCAGTCGACCACCAATTCCCAGTCTCTTACTGGAGAATGTTTGGTCTTTGGAAAACAAGCTAGACGAACTAAGAGAGATAATTGAAGACCAGTGGGAGATAAGAGAGTGTTGCGCCCTAATTTTCTGTGAGACCTGGCTATCAGACAGAATCCTGGAGGCCGCCATTCAACTACAGACTCACTCAACACATTGAGCAGACAGAACCGGAGCCTCTGGTAAGACGAAAGGAGGGGGAGTGTGTGTTTTTGTAAACAACTCATGGTGAGGAGATGTACAAACTGTTTACAAGCACTGTTCACCCGACATGGAGTTTTTACTGTTGAAATGCTGTCCCTATTATCTACCGAGAGAAGTTACCGCTGTGTTTTTAGCTGCTGTTTACATCCGTCCACAAAGCAGCTACACAGTAGCGCTAAACAAACTCCATGAAGTCATCAGCGCAGTAGAGATGAAGCATTCCGATGCTGTTTTTATTGTTGCTGCCCACTTTAACCAGTGCAATTTACGGACTGTACTCCCAATTATTGGTAGAGCATCCGCCTCACATCCGGGAGGCATGGCTTCAAATCCCGGCCGGGTCATACCAAAGACCATATAAAAATGGTACTTTCTGCCTTCTAGCGTGGTGCTCAGCATAATAGAACGGGGAAAGGAAAGTTACGCACAGAGCTACCAGAGGACTGACCCCCCCACTGTAGTTTTCACTACTTACAGTAGCTGTGTGGCCTAGGGTCAGAGAAACGGAGATAGGCGCCGCCCCATACACCAAAATGGTGTTCCACATGCTGTGGAAGGGAATTAGAGAGACTCCCCAATTATTACCAGCATGTGGACATTCCCACCCGCGATAAAAGCACACAGGATCATGTTTACTCCAATATACATGGCGCTAACAGAGCAGCACCCTGCTCCCACTTCGGACAGTCAGATCATATCTCACTGTTTATGTACCCAGCCTACAGACAAAAGCTGAAACAAACAAACCCTGTTATTAAGCAAATTAAGCGCTGGACTCCAGAGGCTGAGAGCACCCTGCAAAACTGTTTTGCCTATACATACTGGGATGTGTTTAAAGCTGCAACCACCCAAAAGGACTCTTCTGTAAACATACAGGAATATGCTGAATATGTGACTGGGTACATCAGCACATGCACTGATACCATTGTACCCACCGCACAGGTCAGGAAGTTCCCCAACCAGAAGCCCTGGATCAACAGTCAGGTACATCAGATGCTGCATGCTCGCTCTCTTGCATTTAAATCAGGCAGTGAGGCCGAGTACAAAGCTGCAAAGTATGGACTGAGAAAGGCTATAACAACAGCCAAGAGGCAGTACAGAGAAAAGCTGGACAGCTTCTACTCCACTCCTGAACCAGGGCACATGTGGCAAGGCCTGCAACACATCACAGACTACGAGAGGACCAATAGCAGCACCACTAGCTCCACAGACAGCCTGCCGGACAATCTCAACATCTTTTACACCCACTATGAGACCACCAGCTACAGGGCAGAAAAGAGACACACACTCACGCACCCCCCCCCCCCCCCCACCTAAAAGTCTCACCAGGCCAGGTAAACAAATCACTGAGGAATATCAACCCCCACAAGGCAGCAGGACCAGACAACATACCTGGGCGTGCCCTTAGAACACGCGCTGCTGAGCTGACTGACGTTCTCACATCAATCTTCAACCTCTCCCTCAACCAGAACATAGTCCCCTCCTGCTTCAAAACCACAACCATCATCCCCCTCCCCAAAAGGAGCCCGCCGACCTGTCTGAATGATTACAGACCAGTAGCACTCACACCAATCATCATGAAGTGCTTCGAGAGAGTTGTGCTGTCCCTCATTTAGGACAGCATACAGGGCACCCTGGACCCCCTGCAGTACGCCTACCGGCCCAACAGGTCCACCTCGGATGACATTGCTGCAGCACTCCATTATTCTCTCTCCCACTTGGAAGATAAAGACTTCTACATTAGGATGCTCTTTGTCGACTACAGCGCCGCCTTCAACACGGTCATCCCCCACAAACTCACCGACAAACTGTCTTCACTTGGCCTGCACCCCACGCTCTGCGACTGGCTACTGGACTTTCTAACTGGCAGGCCCCAGTCTATCAGGATGGGTAACAGAACCTCAGCCAGCATCTTCACAAACACAGGTGTCCTACAGGGTTGTGTTTTCAGCCCCATCCTCTACAGCCTCTTCACTCATGACTGTGTTGCCTCCCACAAGAACAATATCATCCTAAAGTTCGCAGATGACACAGCAGTGACAAGACGCATCACTGGTGATGACAAAGCATCCTACAGAAGGGAGGTGGCCAACCTGGTGTCATGGTGTGAGGACAACAACCTCACCCTCAACACGGACAAGACAAAGGAGATGATAGTGGACATGAGAAAAGGGAGGAGGAAACCCCATCAGCCACTGTTCATCTGGAAGCTTGAGGTGGAGAGGGTGAGCAGCTTTAAGTACCTGAGCATCCACACCAACGAGGACCTTAAGTGGACACGTAACACCACAGAGCTGATTAAGAGAACTCAACAGTGGCTTTACTTCCTGAGGAGGCTGAAGAAGTTTGGCATGTCCTCCAGGATCCTCAACAATTTCTAGAGCTGCATCATCGAGAGCATCCTGACCAACTGTACCACTGCATGGTACGGCAGCACCACTGCCCTGGACCGCAAGCGCCTGCAGAGAGTGGTGAAGACAGCAGAGAAGATCATCAGGACTCCACTCCCCTCTCTGCAGAGCATCTACCACCGCAGAGTCCAAAGGAGAGCTGATGCCATCCTCCGGGACCCCACCCACCCTCAGCACAGACTGTTCACACTTCTACCCTCAGGCTGGAGGTACAGAAGTGTGAAATGCAGGACAATCAAACTGAAAAACTCCTTCTTTCCCACTGCCATCAGACTCCTGAACAAATAACTCCCAAAACTCCGCAACACAGCTTTGCAGGAACTCACACACCGGCTGCTAAATTTGCACATTGCTCACCTGTACAGTGTATACAGTCTCACCCGTCTGATGTCCATATCATCTCTGCTGCCATTTATCTTGTACAGTCTACTGGTACTATCGTTACAGAGAAATTAGCACCGGGTGCTAATTTGTAATTTTTAATTTATAATTACTAGTACATACCCCCCCTCATGGATCGTCACCTTATCGTGGTGGTGGGGTTTGCGTGCCCCAGTGATCCCAGGAGCTATGTTGTTCGGGGCAATTTGCCTCTGATAGGGTCTCCCAAGACAAACTGGTCCTGGGTGAAGGGCCAGACTAAGAACAATCCAACAGACTCTCATGATAAATTGTATATCAAGGATTCAGTGTACCCTGCCCGGTATGGGGTTACCGGGGCCCCACCCTGGAGCCAGGCCTGGGGGAGGGGCTTGAAGGCTAGTGTCTGGTGGCCGGGTTTCCACACATGAGACCCGGCCGGGCTCAGCCCGAAGGAGTTACATGGGTCCGCCCTCCAGTGGGCTCACCACCTGCAGGAGGGATCATGGGGGTCCGGTGCTATGTGGATTAGGTGGCGGTCAAAGGCGGAGACCTTGGCGGACTGATCCCAAGCTTTCTAAACTGGCTTTTGGTAAGTGGAATGTCACCTCTCTGGTGGGGAAGGAGCCTGAGCTGGTGTACAAGGTTGAGAGATACCGGCTAGATATAGTCGGCCTCACCTCAACACACAGCTCCGGTTCTGGAACCAGTCTCCTGGAGAGGGGCTGGAGCTTGGCCTTTTCTGGAGTTGCCCCGGGCGAGAGGCGACGAGCAGGGGTGGGTATTCTTGTATCGCCCCACCTTGCTGCCTCTATATTGGAGTTTTCCCCGGTGGACAAAAGGGCTGCTTCCCTGCGCCTTCGGGTTGGGAAACGGGTCCTGACCATCATTTGTGCCTATGCACCAAATGATGTTTCAGAGTACCCACCCTTTCTGGAGTCTGTGACTGGGGTGCTGGAGGGTGCTCCTCTTGGAGACTCCATTGTCCTACTGGGGGACTTCAAGGCGCATGTGGGCAATGACAGTGAAACCTGGAGGGGGGTGATTGGGAGGAACGGCCTGCCCGATCTGAACCCGAGTGGTGTTCAGTTATTGGACTTCTGTGCTAACCACAGTCTGTCCATAACGAACACCATATTCAGGCATAAGGGTGTCCATATGTGCACCTGGCACCAGGACACCCTAGGTCGCAGGTCGATGATCGATTTTGTTATCGTGTCATCAGACCTGCGACCGTATGTCTTGGACACCCGAGTAAAGAGAGGTGCAGAGCTGTCAACTGATCACCACCTGGTGGTGAGTTGGATCCGATGGCAGGGGAGGAAGCCATTCAGACCTGGTAGACCCAAACGTATAGTGAGGGTGTGCTAGGAGCGTCTGGCTGAGGCCCCTGTCCGGGAGGTCTTCAACTCCCACCTCCGGAAGAACTTCAACCACATTCCGAGGGAGTCTGGAGACATGGAGTCTGAATGGGCCATGTTCTCCACCTCTGTTGTTGAAGCGGTGGCCCAGAGCTGCAGCCGCAAGGTGGTCGGTGCATCTCGTGGTAGCAACCCCCAAACCAAGTGGTGGACACCAGTGGTGAGGGGGGGGCATTAAGCTGAAGAAGGAGTCCTATCAAGCTTGGTTGGCTTGTGGGACTCCCGAAGCAGCTGAGGTGTACCGGCAGGCCAAGCGGAGTGCAGCTCGGGTGGTTGCTGAAGAAAAAACCCGGGTATGGGAGGAGTTCGGTGAGGCCATGGAACAAGACTTTCGATTGGCCTCAAAGAGATTCTGGCAAACTGTCCGGCGGCTCAGGAGGGGAAAGCAGCTCCCCGTCCACACTGTGTATGGTGCGGATGGGACACTGTTGACTTCGACTGGGGATATCGTCGGGCGGTGGAAGGAATACTTCGAGGATCTCCTCAATCCCAATGATACGCCTTCCACAGAGGAAGCAGGGTTTGGGGACGAGGGGGATGACTCGCCTATCACGGGGGCTGAGGTCACCAAGGTGGTTAAAAATCTCCTTGGTGGCCGGGCCCCGGGGGTGGACGAGATTCGCCCTGAGTACCTCAAGGCCCTGGATGTTGTTGGGCGGTCATGGTTGACACGCCTCTGCAACATTGCGTGGAGGTCGGGGGCAGTGCCTTTGGCATGGCAAACCGGGGTGGTGGTTCCTCTCTTCAAAAAAGGGGACCGGAGGGTGTGCTCCAACTTTAGAGGGATCACACTCCTCAGCCTCCCTGGGAAGGTCTATGCCAAGGTACTGGAGAGGAGAGTCCGGCCGTTGGTTGAACCTCGGATTCAGGAGGAGCAATGTGGTTTTCGTCCTGGCCGTGGCACATCGGACCAGCTCTTTACCCTCTCGAGAATTCTTGAGGGTTCGTGGGAGTTTGCCCAACCAGTTTACATGTGTTTTGTGGACTTGGAGAAGGCATTTGACCGTGTCCCTCGTGGATTTTTGTGGGGGGTGCTTCGGGAGTATGGGGTATCGGGCTTGTTGTTACGAGCTATTCGGTCTCTGTACGACCGTTGTGAGAGTTTGGTTCGTATTGCCAACACTCGGTCGGAGTCATTCCCAGTGAGAGTTGGACTCCGCCAGGGCTGCCCTTTGTCACCAATCCTATTCATAATTTTTATGGACAGGATTTCTAGGCGCAGCCAGGGAATGGAGGGTGTCATGCTTGGTGACCACAGGATCTCATCTCTGTTGTTTGCAGATGATGTTGTCCTGTTGGCTTCATCCAGCAATGACCTACAGCTCTTGCTGGGATGGTTTGCCGCCGAGTGTGAAGCAGCTGGGATGAGAATCAGCACCTCCAAGTCCGAGTCCATGGTCCTCAGCCGGAAAAAGGTGGATTGTCCTCTCCGGGTTGGGGACAGGCTCCTGCCCCAAGTGGAGGAGTTTAAGTATCTTGGGGTCTTGTTCACGAGTGAGGGGAAAATGGAGCGAGAGATCGACAGACGGATTGGAGCAGCATCTGCAGTGATGCGGATGTTGTACCGGTCTGTTGTGGTGAAGAGGGAGCTTCTAAGGCAAAGCTGTCGATTTACCAGTCAGTCTACGTTCCTACTCTCACCTATGGTCACGAGCTTTGGGTAATGACCGAAAGAACAAGATCGCGGATACAAGCGGCTGAAATGAGCTTTCTCCGTAGGATTGCTGGACTCACCCTCAGAGATAGGGTGAGGAGCTCAGTCATCCGGGAGAGGCTCAGAGTAGAACCGCTGCTCCTCCACATTGAAAGGAGTCAGTTGAGGTGGTATGGGCATCTGATTAGGATGCCTCATGACGCCTCCCACTTGAGGTGTTTCAGGCACGTCCCACTGGGAGGAGACCCCGGGGCAGACCCGGGACTCGGTGGAGAGACTACGTCTCCCAGCTGGTCTGGGAACGCCTTGGTATCCCCCCTGAAGAGCTGGAGCAGGTGGCTGGGGAGAGGGAAGTCTGGGCTTCTCTGCTTGAACTGCTGCCTCTGCGACCCGGACCTCCAGAAAAGCGGTAGAAGATGGATGGATGGATAGTACATACCCGTGCATACCCATCCATGCCCGTAGAAACCAAGTATAAGCAAGTATTTCTGCATGCCCGTTGCTGAAGGGTCTCCCCTGTCTCAGACGGCTGTGTTGTTCACAGTCATGCCTGCGGTGTACTGCTGGAACCTGAGGTGTTTCATCTTCACACAATCTTTTCTGACATGCAGCAACTCTCCTCATTCTATTGCTCTCCATCTGGTGGGTCTTCTTCTTCTTCGTTCAGACCACCGGTTGAGGGATAGGTGCGTCGTAATTCCAGTTCATGGGCAGGATCATGAAAATAGATCTGATCAAAAAGTGGCTTTCGACCCTGTTCAGGAAGGCCCGTGCATGCCCATAGAAACCAAGAAACCGGAGCACCCGGAGTAAATCAGCGCTTTGCTTGGCATTTTACACATTTGTAGTGTAGACTGGCATTCTTCAAGTTTACACATTTTTACTGTGTCAGCACCGCTTTAAAAACAACATTGCTGAGAAAGCGACGCTTTTTGCTTAGTTTTTTCATCTTGACCAACAATACAAAGACTGCTTGATCTGGCAACTCTGCTCGCGGCAACGTAGAATTGGAAATGGTTGCAGAAATCTCTTGTGCAGAAAACACAAACGCGCTGTAAAGACTGGCCCTGTGACTTATTCACCTTGTCAATTTTGAGCCATATGACATCATAAAGATACAGTCTAGGATCACAGTCTAGACCATCACTCACGATGCCTACATCGTGAGTGATGGTCTATATGACATCATAAAGACACACTTGTCTATGTGCCATCATATCGACATCATATCTTTATGATGGCATTGCAAATATCTTTATGACGGCATCACAAGTTGATGGTCTATATGACATCATAAAGACACATTTGTCTATGTGCCGTCATATAGACATCATATCTTTATGACGGCATTGCGAATCCTATGATGCCTGAGTTCATAGGACGTCCTATGATGATCAGGCAGAGATCATAGGCCGTCCTATGATGTCCTATAAACGTGACAGACAGACAGATACACAGACTAGGGGTCAGGCTCAGATGACATAATGTTACACACTCGTACAGTAGGTGGCAGTATGCACCTTTCAGTTGTTTGCTATCCGCCAGAAACCGAGAGAAGAAGAAGACACACAGACACACACACACACACAGATTTCTTGCTTTAATAGAGTGATACACTGCTCGCTGCACAATGCTCATTTGCACACTGTACATATGTTTTCATTCCTCTTGTTTGACTGTATCAACTGCTTTAACTGTCCAAATTGCCTAATGTGTGTTATTAGTACTCATTAGTATTAGTATTTAGTATCAAGGTGTGCTTAGAAGTCCTAATTGCCCAACTGTGTGTTGGTGTGTGTGTTATTAGCATCCATTAGTATTAGGATTGAGTTACTGTGTTATTACCTTATTAGTATCATTGTGTACCTATTACCTTGGCATTCGTTCGGAGAGCAAAGTAAAAATTTCATTGCTCGGGAAATGTAGCATTTCTTAACTGTGCACATGATAATAAAGCCTTTGAATCTTGAATCTATTCTTTTTTTAGATGCATTAGTATTTTAAAGACTCTAGAAATAAACAGTCTGCATTTGAGAGGGTGCACGCCACCCTTGGGATATGGTCCTATGAGTTCTTTAAGACAGGTTCTGACCAGTTAGTGGTTTGCATGTGAGGAGAAAGGTTTTAAATTTAATTCTGGATTCTACAGTGAAGGAATGACACTAGTGAAGGAATGAAATAAGATCTCTCTTTATAGTCTTTCTAATCCCCGTTAGTACTCTCACTGCAGCTTTTAAGGCAGCCTGAGAGCACAATACTCTATTTATAGCAACAAAAGCATGGAACAGTTTTCCAGCACCACTTTAAGAAGCAATACTCCTAAGCTTGATTTTAAAATATAGTTTTAGATAGTTGATTAATATGTGACCTACAGTAAATTACAGATTCTGATCAGAAATAACTATATATGTAAGTAACAGATGAAACAAGCCTTTAAGTGTGGGTAAAGCAGGTCAGTATTGTTTAAATCTTTGTACTTTTTGTTGAAAAAAGATGCAAATTATTCAAAAGATTATAAGGGAATCACACAATCTTAATCATAGAACAAAAGCACTGTGAGGTGAGTGCAATATCCCCCACCTCCGTTTTCTTCGAAGATCCTAATATTTACTGACAGAGAGCAGTTTTCAAGTTTTCAATATAATTACTGTGGCAGAACCAAATTATGATAAGCCCATCATCCATGAATATACAACAAAGTATACAACCCATAGTTGTAGGTCAGGATCCCAAGGTGAACCTGTGTAGCGAGTATGGTGATGCTAGAGAGCTTTACAAGTTCTATAGTAAGAGATCATAGGGAGTGCCAACCTTGGCCTTTGACCTTTTGACCCCAAACCTGTAGTCAGAGGTTATGATCTCAGAGTGAACCTGTGTACCAGGTTTGGTGACCCTAGCTTTCTTTGTGGTTGAGATATAGTTTAAAAGCCATGTTGATGTTGACCTTTGACCTTGCAATCCCAAAACCACAGTCACACTTCAGGGTCACAGGGTGAACCTGTGTACCAAGTTTTATGCCCCTAGCTTTACTCATACAGTAATAAGGCATAAAGAATGTTAACCTTGTCCTTTGACCTTTTGAACCCAAACCCATAGTCAGAGGCCAGGGTCCCAAGGTGAACCTGTGCAGTAAGTTTGGTGACCCTAGCTCTCTTTGTTGTTGAGATATAGTTTATAAGCCATGTTGATGTTGACCTTTGACCTTGCGATCCCAAAACTACAGTCACGCTTCAGGGTCACAGGGTGAACCTGTGTACCAAGTTTGATGACCCTAACTTTACTCGTTGTACAGTAGTAAGGCACAGGGAATGTTAACCTTGACCTTTGACTTTTTGATCCCAAACCAATAGTCAGAGGTCACGATCCCAAGGTGAACCTGTGTAGCACATTTGGTAGCCCTAGCTTTACTCATTTTATAGTAATGGTAAATGTAGCATTTACCATAGTGCAACTGCAATGTTTACTTTGAACCTTTGACCCCTTGAACCCAAACCCATAGTTAGATGAGGGTGTAAGTTGTCCAAGATGTGTATTAGATACAACTACTGTATCAATTTGAAAAGCCTAGATCTTTTCTTTCAGTAGTTACTGTTTAGAAGATTTAGGGAAAAATCTGACCTGACCTTTGACCTCAAGGTCATCTGATGAGAGTGAAATTGCAATATGCACATTGTCAGAGTATATCAAACCATGGTACCAAGTTTCAAAACAATCGGAACAAAACTGTAGGAAGAGTTGATTTCACAAGACAGTTACTGTCTATGAAGTGAGGTGAAACAGGAGGTCATAGGTCAGAGGCTACAATTCCTGCAAAAATCATCCGATCACAACCAAACTGCAATATGAGCATCCCCGGTGTATATTAAACCATGGTACCAAGTTTCAAAACAATCAGACCAAAACTGTAGGAGGAGTTGATTTCATAAAAGTGGGGCAGATGGACGGATAGACAGACGGACAGTCTGACCCATAACATAATTCCCCACCGGTCGAAGCCCAAAGGGATTTGGGCTTCGACCGGCGGGGGATAAAAATGTAGAATGTCTTTGCTATGTCTACCAAGAAATTAAAGGCAAAAAAGCATAAAATAAAGCTGGTCTAAACCAACCTTTTTCACATCAAGATAGTTAAAGTAAGTTCCAAATTTTATGCTAATAATGCACCAATAATATATACTGTACAGTTTAATGTGTAGACTGGCATCCTGTTAGCATGCTAAGATGAATATAGATTGGGTGTCAGACCTACATGTTGCAACCTCTATGCCTGTTTAACTCCACATTTGCACCAGTGTGTGTTTGAGTGTATGTACTGTACAACATTACTGTGCTTGTATCTGCATGTGACTCTAAATGGTTTGTGTGCAATGCACCTGGTGTCCCAGGTGCCCCGTTCATCTGAAGGCCAATAGTTCCTTTATTACTGATGTGAGCTGGATTGCAGCACTGGGCTAACAGTGTCAGCTGCTCTGCTTTGAGACTAAACCTCCAATGAACTTGCCAAAATGAAAGTCCTGAGTGTTGTAAGAATATTGTGTCTGTGCTACTGCAGACATGACAGAAGAGTTTGTAAGAAAATAAAATCAGTTCCATCAATAAGATGCTGTCACATTTAAACCCCTTTCAAAAACACCTGATTTAAAAAGAACAGACTTATATCTCACACTGAACAGACTTAGGGCACATTCAGACGGCCACTGTTTGGTCCGGACCAAAGGACCAAACAGTGGCTTCCGCAGATAGTTCGGTTCTTTTGGTGCCATCTGAACGCACGTTGGAACTCTGGTGCACACCAAACAAGCAAAGTCTGGATCCCCTGAAAACGGGAGTCTCGGTTCTCTTCCAAACAAAGTCTAGTGCGTCCCACTTGCAGTGTGAATCCAAATGGACTATCTAGCGGACCAAAGGGCAGAAGTGCCCCTCGGCATTTGTGTAACCATAGCAACACGTAGTCTGAGAAGAGGAAATGGTGTTTATCCTAATACATTTTGGGTAGAAAATAATAAAGACAATCACGCGAATCCAAGAAATCCTTTTACCAGAGAAAGCCGAGGAGAAAAGTTAAATAAACGTCTCGTTTGTGGCAGACAAACAACCCGGCTGAAGGGAACGAATTTCCGTTTTCAGTCCTGGCCAGTCGATGAGCCTGATTTTTCTTCTTCGCCAAGATTTTTTCTTCCTGGTCAGTGGTGGTTTTGGCTACAGCTCCCCAAACGAGCAGTTGCTGTAACTGCATGTCGTTGTCCAGGCAGTTTGGTCTGCTGCAGTGTGAATGTATATCAAACCAAACAAAGGTGTGAAAATTCTCGGCATTCCCCGCCCAGTTTAACCGAGGCCCCCGGACTATCCTGGTCTGAATGGAGCTTAAAAGATGCACTCTTACTGGTGTCAGGTGACTTGCTCTGTGGAAAGTGAAAGAGCCCTCTGCTCTTCCGTCATCAGGGGGGCACAGGGAACTTGGTCAAAATTGATGGCAAGATGAATGCAGCATGTTATCAGAAAGCACTGGAAGAAAATTTGCACTCATCAGCCAGGATGCAGTGCATGGGACGCATTTGAACATTCCAACATGGTAATGATTCACAACACAAGGCCAAGTCAACTTGTCGTTGGCTACAGCAGAAAAAGTGAAGGTTCTGGAGTGACCATCTCAGTCTCCTGACCTCAGTATCATTGAACCACTTTGGGGAGATCTCAAACGTGCAGCTCATGAAAAACAGCCCAAGAATTTACAGGAACTGGAGGCTTTTTGCCAAGAAGAATGGGCAGCTTTATCACCTGAGAAAATAAAGTGCCTCATCTACAACTAACACAAAAGACTTCAAGCTGTCATTAGCCACGGTTACTGTACATGTGCAAAATTTCTTCAGTCTGATTACAGTTCAGATCAGAACTTTACTGTTTACATGGATCCTGAAAAAGTTGATCCGATTAGGACGTGTGTTTCCATGTGTCACACGTTTGAACAGACTAAATCATTTTGACATGCGCGCAATTATCCGACATTCCGGAAATAGTAGAAGAAGAAGCAACTTCCGATGTAAACAAACCCCACTTCGTGTCTTTCTCTTTTTGAAATGGACCTGTATTGTGTTATTCAGACTGTACTTTTGCTTCTGCTGGTCTCCGTAAAGAAGCTACAAGCCCAGCAGTACATACTTCTGCATATGACGAACAGAGGGAGACAGCAGGACGATACAGACCAGTTTTATTTTACTCCCACCATGTCTTCCGCTAGCTGCTGTAAAGGCGGAAATACGTCATGTCGACGTGTGGCTGACGTACAGACATGCACAGTAAACATATTTTCTACCCAAACTTCGGAATAAGTGTGTATACAGTATGTGCACCAATCGGATTAACAATCGGCATAACCCACCCGTCTCAATCAGAAGGAAATTTTGATCCGAATGAGTGTGATCGGGTCAGAATATTCAAATTGGCGTGTTTACATGAAGCAGTTTTATTCTGATCAGGCTTTTAATCAGGTTACTTGTGTCCATGTAAACATGGCTATTGATGTTAAAAGTGACAATACACGGTATTAAGAACTAGGGTATGTAAACTTTTGATCAGGGTCATTTGGCTAGTTTCTGTTGTCATTATGATTTAAAAAGAGCAAATAATTGTTTGATAATAAATGGCTTCACCCCCCCCCCCCCCCACACACACACACACACACACACTACTCACAAAAAGATTTGGATATTTGGCTTTCGGGTGAAATCTATGGAAAATATAAAAAGTTCACGCTACAGTGATATTATATTTTGAAAGTAGGGCATTTAAGTAGAAGCATGCACGAGTGATTTCCTTATCTCAAACAGTTTACTGAAACAAAAGCCAACAACAGTGGTGGGTATACCACAACAAAAAATGTCAGTGTCTCAATAACTTATGTGCCCTTGAGCATCAATTACAGCTTGACAACGACATCTCATGCTGTTCGCAAGTCAATTTATTGTCTGCTAAGGCATGGCATTCCACTTTTCTTGAAGGGCGGCCCTCAGGTCTTTGAGGTTGTGGGGTGCAGGGTTACGAGCCTCTACACGGCGAGTCAGCTGATCCCATAGGTTTTCTATGGGATTCAGGTCTGGAGAAAGCGCAGGCCACTCCACTTGAGGTACCCCGCCCTCCAGCAGCTTTTCCCTAATGATGTGACCTCGATGAGCTGGAGTATCATTGTCCATCCATCCATCCATCTTCTTCCACTTAATCCATGAAGATGAAATTAGGCCTGTGTTGTTCATGCAAAGGCACACTGACTGGATTAATGATGTTATTCAGGTAATACTGGCTTGTCACTGTACCATTCACAAGGTGTAGGGCAGTTCTGTATTGACTAAACACACCTGCCCACACTGTAACACCACCACCACCAAAGGCTCGTCTGATGACAACAGTGGCTGATGCATAGCGCTCTCTTAGACGTTTCCAACATCGTTGGCTGCCATCATTTCTGCTCAACGTGAATCAACTTTTAATCAAAGAACAGAATTGATGCCCACTGGTCCCTTGTCCAGTGTAAATGCTCCCTGGCCCATGCTAGACAGTGATGACTGTGTCGGGTGGTGTGGTCATGTACCCTTGCAGGTCGTCTAGCATGCAGACCACACTGATGTAAATGGTTTCAAATGGTCTGATGTGACACTTGGGTGCCTCTCACCTCCCTTAAATGTGCCTGCAGTTGAATGGCTTCATCATCCGGTTCCGCAGGGCACTGTTTACAATGAACAGCATGGGATGTGGCCAAAGGACGTCCACTTCTATGCCTTTCTGTGACTCTTCCAGTCTCTCTGTATCTCTGTTGCAACCTGCTGATGACACTCTGTGACACTCTAAGCTCAGTGGCTACTTCCCTCTGAGAACATCCTGTTTGAAGCGTCGCAATGGCGAGGTACTGTTGATCAGTTGTTAGGTGTCGTCTTGGTCTCAGGTGTCAAAATGTAAACAGCATGATGAAGAGGACTGTTTAACCCTTTAACTGCCCAGATTAAATGGACGGGACACGTGCCCCCAGTGGCACAGCGCAGCAACTGCACGTGTCAACTTATTGACATCCCCCGGCTATACTGAGAATTTGTACTAATCTCTATTGAGCTGACAGTTTAGAAGGTGGCAGACATGCGCCGAAGGAATCATGGCTGACATGGAATATAGCAAAGAAGAAGAAATCCTCATTATTATTATTCCTTTTTCCGCTTTGAGCTCACACACCAATGTGGATGCCGCCATGTTTGGTCATTGCTGCTGTGATGATGACTGAAACTGCATGAAACGGAAAAAATAGCCACATAATACAAACAAAATTCATGTGGGATAATCATAAGAGTTTGTAGATGTGGTATATGGTGTAAATGGCTGAGCAAACACACAAACATCAACTACGATGGACGAAAACGGACCGGTCACGTGGGCGGGGGAGCCCCCCCCACCCGGCAACAGGTAAGAGAAATATATGTTTTATGTTATATGTTGATTTTCTGGTTCATATACTTTGAAGATTAGATAAAAACATACCCCTGTAGACAAATCGGCGTCAAAAAACCGGACCATTCTTTATGTAAATGTGTCCAAAGTCCACTTTTGACTGAGTTATGTCATTTATATAGCTGCCGCGACATTATGGAAATTAGATGCATAAATTTATTCCTATCTGAAACTTTGGATCATATTCTACATCTTTCTAATTGACAGTAACCCATTATAGCTATACACTCCATGTGCAACACATCAGATTGATTGTCACTGATTAATTGTCTATGTTTATTGCACTGTCCCTGTCAAATAAACTAATCTATCTATCTATCTATCTATCTATCTATCTATCTCTTGCAACTTTCAAGTTATAGCCTTGGAAATCTGAACTATTTTATTGAGAATTTTTTTTTTTACCACTGTTGACCACTGGGGGGGGGGGGGGGCTTGAGTTGCCTTGCGTTGCCCCAGGCCCCACATGGCACCTAGGGCAGTTAAAGGGTTAAATACCGATTCTAATTAAACCAGAAAATTTATTGGTCGATTCATGGATAAAACACCTGCTGTGAATTTTGCTGTTAAGCACATTGTTAGAGAACAGCAAGTGATACAAAAACTATTGAAACATTGAACAGTTGGACATGTGCATTCAAAAGATGACAGAAGGTCAAAGTAAGTTCACCTGTAAAGATTATAGTGCAATTTAGATGCATCCTGAAATTTCACTTGAAAGCCGAATATCCTTAACTTTTTGTGAGTAGTGTGTGTGTGTATATATATATATATATATACACTACCGTTCAAAAGTTTGGGGTCACCCAGACAATTATTTTGTGTTTTCCATGAAAAGTCACACTTATTTACCACCATGAGTTGTAAAATGAATAGAAAATATAGTCAAGACATTGACAATGTTAGAAATAATGATTTGTATTTGAAATAATAATTTTTTCCTTCAAACTTTGCTTTCGTCAAAGAGTCCTCCATTTGCAGTAATTACAGCATTGCAGACCTAACATGATTGCACAAGGGTTTTCTAATCATCCATTAGCCTTCTGACACAATGAGCAAACACATTGTACCATTAGAACACCGGAGTGATAGTTGCTGAAAATGGGCCTCTATACACCTATGTAGATATTGCACCAAAAACCAGACATTTGAAGCTAGAATAGGCATTTACCACATTAGCAATGTATAGAGTGTATTTCTGATTAGTTTAAAGTTATCTTCATTGGAAAAAAAGTGCTTTTCTTTCAAAAATAAGGAAATTTCTAAGTGACCCCAAACTTTTGAACGGTAGTGTGTATATATATATAAGTTTGGGGTCACCCAGACAATTATTTTGTGTTTTCCATGAAAAGTCACACTTATTTACCACCATGAGTTGTAAAATGAATAGAAAATATAGTCAAGACATTGACAAGTTTAGAAATAATGATTTGTATTTGAAATAATAATTTTTTCCAGATACTCAACCTGCTCAAAGGAAGGTCAGTTTTTATAGCTTCTCTAACCAGCTAAACTGTTTTCAGCTGTGCTAACATGATTGCACAAGGGTTTTCTAATCATCCATTAGCCTTCTAACGCAATGAGCAAACACATTGTACCATTAGAACACTGGAGTGATAGTTGCTGGAAATGGGCCTCTATACACCTATGTAGATATTGCACCAAAAACCAGACATTTGCAGCTAGAATAGTCATTTACCACATTAGCAATGTATATTAGATATTAGAGTGTATTTCTGATTAGTTTAAAGTTATCTTCATTGAAAAAAACAGTGCTTTTCTTTCAAAAATAAGGAAATTTCTAAGTGACCCCAAACTTTTGAACGGTAGTGTATATATATATATATATAAAACACACACACACACACACACACACACACACACAGGTGCTCCAAAGGGAAGGGCACTAGAAGAGCGCTGACAATGTAAACAAGAGTCTGAGAACAATACCAGAAGAGGGTGGTGGTGGGGGGGTGGGGGGGTCAGCTCTAAGCATTGGCTGAAAGCACTCAACATTAACAGTAAATAGGAGCTAATCATTTATTTTAATGCAAAAATATAAAATGATGTATAGACTCCCATTATCTAGTGGAAGTTGTACACCTCAGCTCACCAGTATAGATGCTTGCATTAGAGGCCGGGATTCCAAACTGAGACTCAATGAACTTTGGGATGAATGTGATGAAAGCAGTGACGATGGCGCTTTCAGCTGTGTAGGATAGGCTGACAAAGAGGAAGGTGACATTGCTAAGGATCCTCACTGCAGCTTTGGGTAGGTCTGGAAAAATTCAAGAAACAAATTACCTTTTACTTTTTATTCACGGTCAAATTGAATTAGAAGAACCCCAAACATCTGTGACATGAGATGTGTCTTTGGCAGTATTTTCTGGTACCTTTAATGTCCTTGCCGAAACCCATGGACGAAGTGACCGCCTGACTCTTGTTATTGTTGCTCTTCTCCTTGAGGACGTCATCATCACTGGACAGGTCATCCAGGTTCAGCTTTTTCCTCTTTTTCTTCTTCTTGTGTCGAGGTGGCAGCTTCTTGGGAAATGTGAACATGGGGAAGATGACCAGCAACATGGCAATGGCACACAGCAGGAAACCACTCCACCTAGACAGCAGCAGGATGTAGAAACAAAATAAAACATTTAAAACACAGAAAAAAAGCTTCTTGTTTTTGTTTAGATGTCACAGAAATCAGCACTTCACTCCTGTTGTCAAACCATCAAAGAACCAAACTGGTTTCTGTGTGCCTCATTATTGTGCACAGAACCACTCATCCATCCTCTTGCTGCCATCATCGCCTACAATTCATGTCACCATTAGATCATGAGCCACTGCGAGAAATGACTAACAAAATGTTTATAGCTGAATCTAAAATATGCACAAAAATGTGACAAAGAGCATGCAAGTATTTGATGCTGATTTTAGCTAGATCAATTTGGCAGATGACTGCAAAGATTCCTACAGATTACAACACTAGTTTGAACTGTCTGTCTGCCTGTCTGTAGGATTACTCAAAAAGTTATGCATGGGTCTGCATTTAAAGTTTAGGCCTAACTTCACAGTGATAAAGGTTTTAGTTAATTGTAAAGTGGATCTAGATTTACGGGTTGTTTTTTTTCAGCAATTTAAATACTGAAAAAATTGGAAGTTGCATGTCACACCTTCAAAAACAGGAATCAAATTAAAGAAGCACAAATTAGTATAAACATCAAGTTTCTGTTCAGTAGTGAGTGGAGAGCATAGCTGGAGATGGATAAACAGATGGGATTGGTGTCTGCAGGGATGTAGATGCTGTACTGACTATTGCAGTGAAGACAGAGCTGAATGTAAAGGCAAAGCTCTTGGTTTGCTTATTAATCTGCATTCCTGGCTGGACTTTGCCTTAAATACAGGGTGCAGAGCTCTGTTATTCAGCTTCAGAGCTGAGCTGCTGCTTCTCCAGGAAAAAAGTCAGCTGAGGTGATTTAGGTATCTGGACCTAAGAAATCCTGGAGAGATTATGTTTCTTGGTTGTCCTGGGAACACCTTGGTAGGTCTTCTAAAGAGCTGGAGGAGGTAGTTGAGAGGGAAATCTGAGTATCTCTGCTTAGAGAGCAAGTCACTCTGCCCTGTGATCCATGGCAATCCACAGAAAATGAAAAGATGGATGGAAATTAGTCTGGATGTTCTAAAGAAGACATCACAAACTAATCTGGGACTCAATGGACAGTGCAATGTTAATTTTCCACTCTGGCCCTTTTCCTTTTTCTCATCAAACTTTTCAGAACAAGAAGAAAAGAAAGCAGCTGGAGAAAGAATTTTTTTGTGTGTGTGTTGAATTATGCAATTAAAATGATCCTGCCCAGTAAAAGATTCCCACAAAAGCAATGAAGGTTTACTATACAAAGATGTGTTAAGGAAATCAAGTTTAGTTCTGGACTTCTTATAAAAACAAAAACCATCATTGAATTAGTATATCTGGTTTCCTGCCTTCTCTGTCACATCCTGTATTAAAAATCACATTGACAACATTTTCATGACCGCATCCATCAATCCATTCATCCATCTTCTACCGCTTATTCAGGGGTCCAGGTCACGGGAGCAGCAGTCCAAGCAAAGTAGCCCAGACTGCCGCCCAGTTCACATGGCACCATGATCCCTCCTGCAGGTGTTGAGCCCACTGGAGGGCAGACATATGTGGCTCCTTTAGCTACACTGGGTCCTTAGTAACTTTTTTTCATGGGGATCTACTGGACCACTCTTGGTCTGGCCCTTCACCCAGGACTAGTTTGTGTTGGGAGACCCTACCAGTGGTAAGGAGCCCTGGGACTGTAAAAATAATACATTTACAAAACTTTTAGTAAGGTGCAGAATGAAAGTCTATTTTTTCTTTGAAGAGTTATTATAGTTATGAAGTAATTATTTACAAAACAAATTAAAGGCCAGAAATCATCATAATATTTAAATTTCAGCTGCTGGCTGCCAAAAACCTGCCAGTCCCATAATTAGGTTGATAAAACACTGATGCTATTCCGCTGGAAGGTCAGAGGTTGCCAGATACTGTGAACTGCACCAAATACCTATGACTTGTGGATATTCGTCTTAACCTGGAAACGAGTGCAATATTATAGTGGGACAAGAAAGTGCAAAACCTACCGATCAGGAGTTAACAATGTTATCTCTATCATTTTTAAACAAAGAAGTTCAAACTGAAGACAGAAATGTGGAACCATTATGCACATTTCCAGCTCAAGCTTTTCTTTTACAAGATAATTTTACATGACTCACAGTTAAAAAAAACAGCAACACCACAAGATATGAACTGTCTACAATAAGCTTTGGTTGTAGCTCATCTATCTTCCTGTTTGAAACTTTGGGTTTAATTGATGGCATTTAAAACAGAACATTTGAATCAATAATCTAACATGTCATTTTGTGGGGGCATAGTGTGGGGGCTTCTCCAGGCCGCTGGTAGTCGTGTGACCTCGGCACATGGATGCAGCTAAACTGGCTAGCGCATGTGAGGAGTTTGCCAACTTAGAGCAGTTGGGCATCGTCAGGCGCTCCAACAGCCCATGGGCATCCCTGCTACACATGGTACCTAAAGCCGACTGGTCGTGGCAACCGTGCAGCGATTTCCGGCGCTTCAACGCCACGGAACATAATCGCTATCCTAATCCACACCATCCAGGATTTTTCCGTGCACCTGGCCGGGGCGCGTGTGTTTTCCAAAGTGGATCTGGTCCGCGGTTACCTCCAGGTCCTGGTGCGTGCGGAAGACGCTCCAAATACGGTGGTAATAACTCCTTTTGGCCTTTTCGAGTTTTTACATATGCCATTCGAATTGAAAGGCGTGGCACAGACCTTCCAGAGGAATATGGACGTAGTGCTGCATGACTTGTCCTTCGTTTTCGTCTGCTTAGATGACAGTCTGGTATCCAGTGCGTCCGAGGAGGAGCGCATCACCCATCTCAAGATAGTTTTTCAGAGGTTGGAAGCGCACGGGCTGATAGTCAACCCAGTGAAGTGCCAGTTCGGTGTGCCAATGATTGATTTTTTGGGCCACCGCATTTCACCGGAGGGCGCGATCCCATTACTGGATAAGGTGCGCGCGGTGTCAGATTTTCCACGTCCGCAAACCACGAGAGCACTACATAAGTTTTTGGGAATGGTTAATTTTTATAACCATTTCCTTCCTCGAGCAGCCCAGCTGAGGCAGCCGTTGTATGCCGTGCTTAAAAAAAGAAGCCTGCAGAAACCATCAACTGGACTCCCGAGCGAGACCAGGCTTTTGCAAACGCCAAAACAGCGCTGGTGGATGCCGCGTTGCTAGTCCACCCGGATCTGTCTGCACGGATAGCGCTCACCACGGATGCGTCTGATGTTGCCATAGGGGTAGTGCTGGAGCAGTGCGTCTCAGGTTTGTGGAAGCCGCTAGCATTTTTTAGCCGAACCTTGCGCGACAACGAATGCAAATACACCACGTTTGATAGAGAACTGCTGGCTCTCCACCTGGCGACATGCCATTTCCAGTTCTGGCTGGAGGGGCGCGAGTTCACCACGTTCGTGGACCATAAGCCGCTGACATATGCGATGACCAAGGTCTCGGAACTGTGGTCGGCCCGCAGCAACGGCATTTGGCCGCAATTTCGGAATTTACTACCAACATTCAACACATTGCTGGTAAGCACAATGTTGTGGCAGATTGCCTGTTGCGCACGATAATTGCCCCGGTCTATATGGGAATTGATTTCCCTGCCATGGCAGCGGAACAAGCCAGGGATGTGGACATTTGTGCGCTCCAGTCTGTGCCAACTGGGTTAAGGCTGGAGAACAGGGTGGTGCGAGAAGGGTGCCCTCCCTTGCTCTGCAACGTCTCCACTGGCCGCCTGCACCCGGCCGCCCGCACCCGGTGGTTCCGAGCTCTTGGCGTCGTAACGTTTTTGAGTCATCTACTCCCTTTTGCATCCGGGAGTGCGCGGTTTGGTGAAGCTAGTGGGGGCGAAATTTGTCTGGCCGCACTTGTGCAAAGACATGAAAGAGTGGGCTGCAGCGTGCATCGCCAAAGTGCACAAGCACACCAGAGCTCCCCTCGAGCTGTTCCAAATCCCAGCCAGGAGGTTCGACCACGTCCATGTGGATTTGGTGGGACCCCTCCCGCCGTCGCAAGGTTTTACGCACCTCTTAACTATCGTGGACCGCACCACGCGCTGGCCTGAAGTGGTCTCACTGCCTACCACGTCCACAGAAGTAGCTCGTGCTTTTTTGTGGGCTTGGGTTGCACGTTTCGGATCTCCATCGGACATCACGTCCGACAGGGGTCCACAATTTGTTTCAGAATTCTGGTCCGCTATGGCGCAGAGCCTGGTGGTCAAAATTCACCGCATTCCCACGTACAACCCCCAGGCTAACGAGTTATGCAAGCGTTTTCATAAGTCGCTTAAAGCAGCGCTCAGAGCTTCGCTCACAGACACAAATTGGGTCAACCGCCTGCCCTGGGTTCTTTTAAGATTGCGCTCTGCACCTAAGGAGGATTTGGCAGCATCCCCAGCAGAACTCGTTTTTTTCTCAGCCACTGTGGATCCCTGGAGAGTTTTAACCGGAAAACACCACGCCTGAGGCTGAGCCGCCCACGCAATTTTTACACAGTATGGAGGCTGTGAGCATACTGGGCCCGGCCCACCATTGTTTTCCCCGCACATTCGTCCCAAAAAGCTTGCAGAATGCCAGCTTTGTTTTTGTCAGGCATGATGCGCACCGGACCCCGCTGCGCCCACCGTACGATGGACCGTTCAGGGTGTTGAAACCTGGGGCAAAGCATTTTGTGTTAGACTTGGAGGGGCGTAGGGAGACCGTCTGCATCGACAGGCTGAAGCCCGCTTTTGTGTTGGCAGACGAGCAGGTGGTGTTGGCCCAAGCTCCCCGGCGCGGACACCCACCGTTGGTGGCTCCGCAAGGTGGCAATCCCTCGGCAGGGACCTGCACTCGTGAAGCAAATGTGTTTTCCCGCCCTCCCTCTTTCCCTCCACGGACTGACGTGCCCTCCAGTACACTTCACCAGCAGGGCGGTTCGACTGGATTGGCAACCTCCGCTACAGCCGCTGTGGGCGCCAGCTCAAGCCCAAAGGACGGAGGGGTTAGTTCCCCTTCTGGGTGTTTGGGGGGGGCATAGTGTGGGCACTTCTCCAACCAGAGAAGGCAGGGGGAAGCGCAGAACAATGGACTGAAGTAGGTGGTGTCACTGGGGGGGTATCAGACGGGACTGTTGGGTCTATGCGCCCCTCGGGGAGAGTAAGAGATGCTGGAGTTGCTGAGAGAAGAAGGGTGTTGGAGCGGTGCCGGCATTATGTCATGTTAATATGCCACACAATTCTTTGTTCAAACAACAATGTATTATGGTCGGAAGTTCCGGGTCTCGATGCATGGAAATAAAGATATAAAAGAAGAATGCACAGAGACCCGGGATTCTCTTTTGCTATACTGTATGTTGGAGAAAGAATAAAGTTCTTGTGTCGTTC
Source organism: Pholidichthys leucotaenia (assembly GCA_020510985.1). NCBI lineage: Eukaryota > Metazoa > Chordata > Actinopteri > Cichliformes > Pholidichthyidae > Pholidichthys > Pholidichthys leucotaenia. Next base: position 172,381,976 of record CM035846.1, read on the forward strand.
AGCTCGTTGCCTTGCCTGCATCCAAAAAAATACGACTTGAGTGTTACACAGACTTAAACACATCCAAAGTCCATTCTGTAAAAAAAAAAAAAAAAAATGGACAGATTGGCCTCACCAGTTGCCGATGAAGCGGGGATCACTTTGGTCGATGTTGACAACAGTTTTGGGGTCCACGTAAAACCCAATAAGGACTCCACCCAGCAGGTAACCAGCCGCCGGGCCCAGTGCTCCCATCACATACATAATGGCTGAGAGGGAAAGAGACAATAACAGTGCTTAAAAATAAATTAAAAAAAATTTCACTTCCAGCAGGCTCAACTCGGCAGATAAAGCTCAAGCCAACCTGTCAATGGTTAATGAAGTTTTGATGTTTTAACCATAACTCAATCCACAAGAAACAAATTAATAATCTATAATCTTTCTCATGTTTTTTTTTTTTGGGGGGGGGAGTTGTTACAAAGTTTTGTGCAATATTTGTTTATCTGCTTTGTAACATGATGGAGCAAAGGTTGCTGATTCATGAATAGTACTGTCTTTATGTGTGGGGATGTAACAAGTGATGTCAGCTTTTTGCCAGTACAAGATGGGGGCTCTTATACAGTATGTTTGGGAAGCACTGACGGGATATAAGCCTACTGTAATGTAGTTTATCAATGTATTTTATTCATCCAAATTTAAACAGATTGTTTCCTCTATGCCATGTGTCAACACAATGAAGATAAGCTATGGAGAGCTTGCTCCTTCTGTAATTGATAGCATGGTAGATAGTGTTACAGCTTATCTGCATCAGACTCCAGACATGGTGGCCCCTTTAAAAAAGAAAAAGTCTAATCAGAAATTTCTAACTCCTTGGTTCAACACAGAAACTCGGAGCTTAAAACAGAAGGCTCGTCAATTAGAAAGAAAATGGCGCTCCACTAAATTAGATGAAATCTATTTAGCTTGGAGAAATCATCTTCTAATTTATGAAAAATCTCTTAGGAAAGCTAGAACAAGTTATTATTCCGCATTAATAGAAGAGAACAAGAATAATCCCAGGTTTCTTTTCAGCACTGTAGCCAGGCTGACAAAGAGTCAGGACTCTGTCAATCCTAGCATTCCCTTAGAGCTTACTAGTCAGGACTTTATGAACTTTTTCAATAACAAAATTTCATCTATCAGAGATAAAATCAGTCAGATTCTTCCCACCGTTAACTTAAATACAATTCAATTCAACTTTATTTATATAGCGCCATTTCACAACAACAGTCATCTCATAGCACTATCAACTGTAGGGGGGAATCCCCACAGTTGCAGAAAGACCCCAGCAATCAGGCGATCCCCTGTGAGCAAGCACTTGGCGACGGTGGAGAGGAAAAACTCCCTTTTAACAGGAAGAAACCTCCAGCAGAACCAGGCTCAGGGAGGGGCAGTCATCTGCTGCGACTGGCTGGGGGGTGAGGGGATAGAGAAGAAGAAAAGAACAGACATGTAGAGAGCAAACAGCACGATGGGGACTCAATCTATGGGAGAGAACAAACAAATGTTAATGACCAGCAAAAAAAAAAAATTTCATAGAGAGTGAGGAAAGGAGTGAGGCCCAGTGCATTACTGGAGGTCCCCCGGCTGACTAAACCTATTAGCAGCATAACTAAGGGAGGGTTCAGAAACACATGATCCCTCCCTAATTGTAGGCTATATCAAAAAGGTAGGTTTTAGCCCTATTCTTAAAAACAGAGATCGAGTCTGACTCCCGAATCCAGATTGGCAGCTGATTCCAATGATGATGATGATACAGTAACTACTACAACTCCTTCAATTGATATCTGTTAGGATGAGTTTATTCCAATTGACCTTTTAGAGCTAGATAAAATAATTTCCTCATCCAAGCCTTCAACTTGTCTTTTAGACCCTATTCCTATCAGGTTATTTAAAGAAATCTTCCCATTTATTGGTAGTGTGGCGGTTCGTTTTAACCCCACAACAGACTAAGGACACTCAGCCCTCTTTTCTCTGTTTTTCTGCTGCATTACTGAGAAGCAATGTGCCATTCATGTATTTGTGATGCAAACATGCATGTGTTGTGATGTAATGCGCCATTCGGTATAGTGTGCATATGGCTTGTCCTTACTGTGCTTTTTCTGAGCATCTTAGATGTGCTTTGGTGTATTAATGTCTACAGGTAGACGAGTTTCTTCTGTCTCACCTATGTGATGTTAATCGATGCCTTTCATCCTTTGTACTCATGCGTCCTGTCCTTACTGTGACCTAGAGACTCAGATCAATATGTAGATGTGCTTGTTAGCCTCTTTGTCTTGCACTTAGAGCGAGGTCTAGCTAATCTGCCCATTGTGATGTATGGCTTACAAATGCAAATACCTCCTGCCTGTTCTGTTGTCCCTTTGATCATTCTAGACTGTGGGGTATGTCTTTTTGATGTATTGTTATGATCAAGTATTTAAGGTGCAACTCTGTAACGCAATCTCTCTCTTCTTCTCTCACTCTGATCCTGCAACTGGTAGACACACACGTGTCCGCCTCTCCTTCTCTGAGAGCCTAGGGATCCCGCTCCGGGCTGCTCCACTATGCACCGGAGAGGGGATCCCGTGAAGGTGGTATGATTTAATAAAACCTGCTTAAAACCACAGCACTGCTGCTTATTTTTTCATGCCGCCTCACTGGTGACCCCTCGAACACGCACACGTTTTGTGCGAAAGCAACCTTCCGAGCTGGACAACCACACAGCTGCGTTGGTGGCCCCTTGAAGACGCACACGTTTTGTGCAACGCAGCCTTCTGTTTTGGATGGCCACGCTGGCGAACCGACGCTGAAAAAAACGAGCGGCCAGCGAACGCAACACCCGGGCATGAATGCTCCGTCGCCTGAGATCTGCACAACCACGCTGGACCGGCCGCTCTCACTGAGAGCGCACGCACCTCGTCCTCTCTCCACGACGGCAACCTCCAGGGCCGACGGGGAGCGCAGCGCGTGGAACTGAACGCACCATGGCCAAATCTACAGCAACAGCTCAACCTGGATTTTATTGGCGCCGTCTGCGCTGATCTCCGCCAAGTTTCTGCACCCTGACTCACCACTCCAGCGGCCCACCCACGCACTGAACCCCCGCGCACGCATCGGGGAGTTACAAGGACGGCGCATCACGCATGGGACAAGTAATGGCTCCACAGACTGCCTTCCTCCTTCGCCGCTGCCTTTCAGGGCTGCTCGCTCACCTGAGGCACGCATGCAGCATACTGGAAGGATTTGTTAACAGTCTCAGCCACGCCACAGACCGCCATCATCCTCCGCCGCTGCCCACAGAACCTTCAGGGTTGCTCGTTCACCTGAAGCAAGCACGCAGCTCGCCACTGGATTTTTTTAATGGTCTTAGCCACGGCACAACGGGATTTCAGCCGTCAGCTGTTCCCGGGAGCTTTGGGGTTGCTTCAGCACCCAAAGCCAACAGTCCCCCTGCTTTGTTTACTTTTTCTCTTACAGCCGCTCCTGCTTTTCTTCATGGCCACAAGAGGAGTCAGAGACTAATTTTTCTTCTTGTGATCTCCGCACGTGCAACGGGACAAGCCCTCGACGTCACGGAGCAGCAAGCAATTTTTGCACGGCTCAGGACGATTTCACAGCTCCTGCCGGCACTTACTACCCCTCCCCTCCCTCCCCCTCCGCCTGCAGCGAGCTTCTCCCACAGCTCGCTCACACAGATGGATTATCGAGGTCGCGACCCCCTGCCGCGTCCTCTGAGGGGGAGCGTGTGTGGCGGTTCGTTTTAACCCCACAACAGACTAAGGACACTCAGCCCTCTTTTCTCTGTTTTTCTGCTGCATTACTGAGAAGCAATGTGCCATTCATGTATTTGTGATGCAAACATGCATGTGTTGTGATGTAATGCGCCATTCGGTATAGTGTGCATATGGCTTGTCCTTACTGTGCTTTTTCTGAGCATCTTAGATGTGCTTTGGTGTATTAATGTCTACAGGTAGACGAGTTTCTTCTGTCTCACCTATGTGATGTTAATCGATGCCTTTCATCCTTTGTACTCATGCGTCCTGTCCTTACTGTGACCTAGAGACTCAGATCAATATGTAGATGTGCTTGTTAGCCTCTTTGTCTTGCACTTAGAGCGAGGTCTAGCTAATCTGCCCATTGTGATGTATGGCTTACAAATGCAAATACCTCCTGCCTGTTCTGTTGTCCCTTTGATCATTCTAGACTGTGGGGTATGTCTTTTTGATGTATTGTTATGATCAAGTATTTAAGGTGCAACTCTGTAACGCAATCTCTCTCTTCTTCTCTCACTCTGATCCTGCAACTGGTAGACACACACGTGTCCGCCTCTCCTTCTCTGAGAGCCTAGGGATCCCGCTCCGGGCTGCTCCACTATGCACCGGAGAGGGGATCCCGTGAAGGTGGTATGATTTAATAAAACCTGCTTAAAACCACAGCACTGCTGCTTATTTTATCATGCCGCTTCAGTAGCTCTATTCTTCAAATAATCAATTCTTCATTAACATTAGGCCATGTACCGCAGGCTTGTAAAACAGCTGTAATTAAACTCTTACTTAAAAAGCCAATGCTGGATCCTGGAGTTTTAGCTAACTATAGACCAATCTCTAATCTGCCTTTCATTTCAAAAATCTTAGAAAGAGTTGTTACTACGCAATTATTTGACCACTTACAGGGAAATTGATTATTTGAAGAGTTTCAGTCTGGGTTTAGAATCCATCATAGTACTGAACAGCTTTAGTGAAGGTCACTAATGACCTCCTTATCGCATCTGATAATGGACTTGTTTCTGTACTTGTCCTTTTAGACCTTAGTGCAGCTTTTGATACTATCGATCATAATATTTTACTTGATAGATTAGAACACCATGTTGGACTTAATGGAACTTTGTTGCAGTGGTTTAGATCTTATTTATTTGATAGGTTCCAGTTTGTTCATGTCAATAATGAGTTTTCTTTCAACTCAAAGCTCAGTCACGGAGTGCCACAGGGATCTGCGCTAGGCTTTATTCTTTTTAGTTTATATATGCTTTCACTAGGCAACATTATTAGAAAGCACTGTATACATTTTCATTGTTATGCAGATGACACAGAATTATACCTGTCAATGAAGCCAGATGATAGTAATCAATTAGCCAAGTTAGAAGCCTGTCTTAAGGAAATCAAAGCTTGGATGACTTGTAATTTCCTGCTATTAAATTCAGATAAGACTGAAGTCATTCTTGTTGGTCCAAAAAACCTTAGAAATACCTTTCCAAATCAAACTCTTAGTTTGGATGTGGTTACTCTTTCTCTTAATAGTTCTGTGAGGAACCTTGGAGTTATTTTTGATCAAGATCTGTTTTTCAATTCACATATTAAATTTGTTTCAAAGACTGCCTTCCATCATAATATTGCCAAGATTAGGAGCATCTTGTCTCAGAGTGATGCTGAGAAACTAATCCACACTTTTGTTAGTTCTAGATTAGATTATTGTAACTCTTTATTATCAGGTTGTCCTAAAACATCTTTAAAAAGTCTTCAGCTGATCCAAAATGCTGCAGCAAGAGTTTTAACAGGTACTAGAAAGAGAGATCATATCTCTTCGGTTCTGGCCTCCCTTCATTGGCTTCCCATACAGTTTAGAATTAAGTTTAAAATCCTTCTTCTCACTTACAAAGCTCTAAATAATCAGGCTCCTTTTTATTTAAAAGATCTGATACTACCCTATTATCCCAACAGAGCACTACGCTCCCAAAATGCAGGATTACTTATAATACCTAGAATCTCCAAAAGTACAATGGAAGGCACAGCCTTCAGTTATCAAGCTTCTCTCCTGTGGAACCAGCTGCCAATCTGGATTCGGGAGTCAGACTCAATCTCTGTTTTTCAGAACAGGGTTAAAACCTTCCTTTTTGATATAGCCCATAATTAGGGTGAGATCATGTGCCCCTGAAACCTCCCTTAGTTATGCTGCTAATAGGTTTAGACAGCCGGGGGACCTCCAGCAATGTACTGGGCTTCACTCCTTTCTTCACTCTCAACGAAATATTTTTGCTGGTCATTAACATCTGTTTGTTCTCTCCCATAGATTGAGTCCCCATCGTGCTGTTTGCTCTCTACATGTCTGTTCTTTTCTTCTTCTTCTCTATTCCCTCACCCCCCAGCCAGTCGCAGCAGATGACTGCCCCTCCCTGAGCCTGGTTCTGTTGGAGGTTTCTTCCTGCTAAAAGGGAGTTTTTCCTATCCACTGTCGCCAAGTGCTTGCTCACAGGGGATCGCTTGATTGTTGGGGTCTTTCTGTAATTGTGGGGGTTTCCCCTACAGTTGAAAGTGCTATGAGATGACTGTTGTGAAATGGCGCTATATAAATAATGCTGAATTGAATTAAATCCTGTACACAATAAATTTCACAGTCTATTAAATGAAATTTAACAGCTAGCATTTTAGACCATATACAGATCTGCATCAAGTGAGAAGCAAGGTTATAATCCCATAGACTTCAACTAAATAGACCTCTTGCAATTGTATGACTCCACAGCCAAGAATGTGTACAGACACCACCATACCAAGAATACATCTTAACTGCTCTGCCACATGTCACAAGCAGGGTGGAGGAAACCGGTTAAATGTGGGATAAGAAACCCACACCAAGTATGGATCCATCAGCCCTGGGCTGTTTCTCAGGGAAGAGGTTTAGCGAAAACTCATAGTTAGTTGACTAAAAGTTGAAGGAACTAACTCTGAGTTTTCTGAAACAGGGCCATGGTAAAAGGTCACCTGAATTGGTGCATAGGGTAAGAGGAAGAAATCTGTGGTTGGTTCAATGCCCTGAGCCTCTCAGAATGCACAATTTGGCAATGAGAATCTACATGTCAAGATGAGCCCCAAACCAAGTCCTCTGGAGGCTGCTGAGAACCAGATGTGGGGGCGTTATCAAAAAGACCTGTTTTGTACAATCAGCATTCCCCATACATATAGTGTATTGGGGAATGCTTATTGGCTAGTAGTAGGAGTTGAGAAAAACTGCTACAAATATTACATAATCAGAAAGAAGTGGAAAAAAGAGTGACGCGACAAGAGAAGGAAAAAGCAACTATGGCTGCTCTTCATAACTGTTGAAATGGTGTATTGATTCACCTTTAACTGGATGTCCACTCTGACTATGTAATGGCAGAAGCAACAAAGAAAGGAATAATAACAGAAGTAATAGTACAATATATCTGTGGTTCTTCAAAAAAAAAAAAGAAAAAGAAAAATCAAGTTCCATCACTCACAAAATCCATGTAGAACATCCCTACATCTTTAGGCTATGTCTACATTTTAAAATATATACAGTTATTAATGTCACTGTCTCTCTTCTACAACTGGACTGAGTGTCCACAAACTCTTTTAAAAAAATGACTGGCTAGACTTAGCATTTAGCTTCCCAGATGCTACTGAAAAACTGTCACAGTGGCCAAAAGTAAAAGAAGCTAATTTAATCAACAGAATCCCAAATTTAAACATGTCTTTGTAAATTCTGCCCTATGGAAAATATTTAGAATTCATGTCTGATTGATTCATTTATCCCAACTTTCAACTTTTAAACTGCCTTTATATATAACTCATGCTGCCATTTTCCCTCTTCAAGTTAAAAGCAAAGTGATAATTTCTCATGTTTTATCTGATTAAATTCTTCAACAACAAATTCTGTGTTGCATATTGTCCATTATCCAAACTCACTGACATTTGTTTAACTGTTGGGCTTATGTAATGCTTAAAAAATAGCTGTGTACAAAAACCCATGTAAGTGGGTCATGTGTGGAGATCATATGACCATGCAACTAGCTGCCTGCTGGAGGCTGAGAATAAGATTTCTCCAATTAGAGGGAATTACCATCTTTAATTCTTTGGCTGGAGTTAAAAGCAAGCCAAAAAAATCTGGTGGTGTGACTTGAAAACTCAAAGCTGGGCCACACACAGGACCAACCTGAATGTTATCTAACCGTTGGAGATCTGGGAACTCACTGGGAGCACTGGGTTCATATCAGTGGGTGTTGTGTCCCATAGAGGGTTTCCTATTATCTGCATATAATCTTCACTGTTTAGCTTTTCATGTGAACCCTTATTTCACATTTTTATGACATTTACTGGACATTTATTTTACAATTTTAATTTAAAGTGTTATTTTATTTTTATTTTGAACCCCCAAAACACTGAAAATCATGGAAAAACAATGTAAAATAAAGAAAATGATGAGTAGTTTGGCTCCAAAGGTGCACACAAATAAAATGTTACAGTGGGGCAAAAAAGTATTTAGTCAGCCACCAATTGTGCAAGTTCTCCCACTTAAAAGATGAGAGAGGTCTCCAATTTTCATCATAGGTATACCTCAACTATGAGAGACAAAATGAGAAAAAAAAATCCAGAAAATCACATTGAAGGATTTTTAATGAATTAATTGGTGAATTCCTCGGTAAAATAAGTATTTGTTCACCTACAAACAAGCAAGATTTCTGGCTCTCACAGACCTGTAACTTCTTCTTTAAGAGGCTCCTCTGTCCTCCACTTGTTACCTGTATTAATGGCACCTGTTTGAACTCGTTATCAGTATAAAAGACACTTGTCCACAACCTCAAACAGTCATACTCCAAACTCCACTATGGCCAAGACCAAAGAGCTGTCAAAGGACACCAGAAACAAAATTGTAGACCTGCACCAGGCTGGGAAGACTGAATCTGCAATAGGTAAGCAGCTTGGTGTGAAGAAATCAACTGTGGGAGCAATTATTAGAAAATAGAAGACATACAAGACCACTGATAATCTCCCTCGATCTGGGGCTGCACACAAGATCTCACCCCGTGGGGTCAAAATGATCACGAGAACGGTGAGCAAAAATCCCAGAACCACATGGGGGGACCTAGTGAATGACCTGCAGAGAGCTGGGACCAAAGTAACAAAGGTTACCATCAGTAAAACACTATGCCGCCAGGGACTCAAATCCTGCAGTGCCAGACGTGTCCCCCTGCTTAAGCCAGTACATGTCCAGGCCCGTCTGAAGTTTGCTAGAGAGCATTTGGATGATCCAGAAGAGGACTGGGAGAATGTCGTATGGTCAGATGAAGCCAAAATAGAACTTTTTGGTAAAAACTCAACTTGTCGTGTTTGGAGGAGAAAGAACACCATACCTGCTGTGAAGCATGGCGATGGAAACATCATGCTTTGGGGCTGTTTTTCTGCAAAGGGACCAGGACGACTGATCCGTGTAAAGGAAAGAATGAATGGGGCCATGTATCGTGAGATTTTGAATGAAAACCTCCTTCCATCAGCAAGGGCACCGAAGATGAAATGTGGCTGGATCTTTCAGCATGACAATGATCCCAAACACACCGCTCGGGCAACGAAGGAGTGGCTTCGTAAGAAGCATTTCAAGGTCCTGGAGTGGCCTAGCCAATCTCCAGATCTCAACCCCATAGAAAATCTTTGGAGGGAGTTGAAAGTCCGTGTTGCCCAGCGACAGCCCCAAAACATCACTGCTCTAGAGGAGATCTGCAATGGAGGAATGGGCCGAAATACCAGCAAGAGTGTGTGAAAACCTTGTGAAGACTTACAGAAAATGTTTGACCTCTGTCATTGCCAACAAAGGGTACATAACAAAGTACTGAGATGAACTTTTGTTATTGACCAAATACTTATTTTACCGAGGAATTTACCAATTAATTCATTAAAAATCCTTCAATGTGATTTTCTGGATTATTTTTTTTTCTCATTTTGTCTCTCATAGTTGAGGTATACCTATGATGAAAATTGCAGACCTCTTTCATCTTTTAAGTGGGAGAACTTGCACAATCGGTGGCTGACTAAATACTTTTTTGCCCCACTGTACTTAAATTATGATTCAATTAATTAATTCCAGAATTGTTTTTAGTGAGTAAAAAATGGCAAATGCACTGCTTTGCCAGAGGTGTTTTGATGGTCACAGGCAGATGGGACAACTCCTCACCTACTTTGCTCCAGTCACAACTGCAATCTTATAGGCTCATTATTTATTTAGCAAATGCAAAGTCCTTAAGTCAAGCAGTTGTCTCCTGGTTTGCTGTATGGAGGGTGTGTAATCCTCCTTCCAGTCTTTGGAGCAGGCAAGCCTCTATGATGTGTTCCATTGTTTGCTCCTCGCCACATGCGCACAGTGGGCTAGGGCTACTGCCCCATCTGTGAAGGCTGGCCAAGCAGGGGCCATGACCAGTCCTGAAGCGATTGAGTGTAGACCACTGTCTCCTTGGGAGGTTGGTGCCCAGGGCCTGTTGGTTGGGGTTTGTCACCAGGTGTTTGTTTGGGACCTCCTTGGTCTCCCATTCCCCTTGCCAAGCTGTCTGGATGATAAAGTCAGCTGGGGGAGGGTTTTTCCAAATCAGCCGTCTGGATGGAAGTCGGGCAGTGGGTGGGGTGTAGATATCTGCATGGATTGGTAGGTGAGGAGAATCTTTAGCTTTTTGAAGCATCCTTTGAGGTAATGCTGCTCGCCAGATGTGTGGAGGGGCTATGTTTGACAATACAGGGAGCCAGGGGAGTGGTGTTGAGCGGACTGTTCCAGTTGTGTTGAGCTGGGTGTCTACGTGGTGTGTGTAAGATGACCTGGACCAGACAGGGGCACAATATTCTGCTACAGAGTATGAAAGGGCCAGTGCTGAGGTGCGCAGGGTGGAGGCTGCCGCCCCCCATTTTGCACCAGCGAGCTTGCAGAGCAGGTTGTTTCGTACCTTCACCTTAGCAGCCGTCCCCTTTAGATTTTCCTTGAAGGATAGGGTCCTATCAAGGGTCACTCCTAGGTAGGTTGGATTCAGGGCATGCTTAAGCTTGAGTCCGCTCAGGTGGATGTTTAGTTCTCTGGCAGTTTTTACATTGTGGAGATGGAATACACTGGAGACAGTTTTTGCTGGGCTTGGTTTTAGGCGCCAGATTTTGCAGAACTGGTCCAGTTTGGCAAGATCTTCCGTGAGCACCCGTTCCAGTGGCTCAAAGTCTGGTGCTTGGAGTGCCAAACAGATGTTGTCTGCATAGATGAATTTGCGGGATTTTGTAGTGGGCAGGTCGTTTATGTAGAGGTTGAACGGAGTTGGAGCTAGAACTGAGCCTTGTGGGAGTCAGTTTTTCTGCGTTCTCCATGCACTTGTGTTCTGACCGAGGTGGACTCTGAACCTTCGGTTGGTCAGCAGGGTTTTTGTAATTGCTGTTGCCCAAGCAGGGATCGCCTTTATAAGTTTCAGGAGGAGGCCTTTGTGCCAGACCGTGTCATAGGTGGCTGTAAGGTCGAGAAACACAGCCCCTGTCTTCAGTCTGCTCTCGAAGCCATTTTCGATGAAGGTGGTTAGGGCCAGTACTTGTTCTCCTGTACTGCGGTCCTTGCGGAAACCTGCTTGATCCACACTTAGAATTTCCTCTATTCCTGGGGAAATACGTTGGAGTATTAGGTGCTCCATGATTTTGTAAGGAACGCTGAGTAGGGAGATTGGGCGGTAGCTTGCTGGAAGTTTGTGGTCTTTGCTAGGTTTTGGAATGGCAATGACCTTTGCTGTCCGCCATTTCTTTGGGATCGAGTTTGTTTGTGTGATGCTTGTGTAGAATTGTGTCAACCAGGTTAGGGCTCGGGGGCCAAGATTTTTCATGAATTCTGGAAAGATGTTTTCGTATCCTGCTGCCTTTCCACATTTCAGGCCCTGTAGGACTTTTTCCAGATCAGCAGCCTCGAAGGGTTCAGGGTTCGTTTCCTCTACGGGCATTTTTTGGCGTTTTTTTTAGCTCAGTTGTAACTGCTCTTCTGGTGTCTTTGTCTTGGGGTGCTTTGGCGATAGTCAGTAGGTGGGATGCAACTTGGTTGGGTGTGACAGTTGCTCGGCTTTGGCTAGGGGGCTTCTGTGCGGCTCCTAGGCAACGGATGAGGCTCCAACATTTCCTGCTAGAGTGGATAAAGCTCCGGTCAGTAACTGTCTCCTCCCATTTCTTTCGCCGGGCTGTATTTAGCAATTCAATGAGATGGTCTACTATCTCTGGGTCCCCTGATGTTTGATAGGATTGTAGGAGGGCAGCGCTTTCTCCGTCCAGACATGGGACATAGAGGGGTCGGTAGCCTCGTGGGATTGCAATATGGACAGCCTTGAAGATTGCGCTGCAGAAGCGGCTGTATGCTTCATCTACAGTGATGGCATGGAGTGGGATGGTAATAATACTCCGGTCCAGAGTTTCACTGAATTTCTTCCAGTTGGCTTTGTGGAAGTTCCAGCGCATCTTCCTTGGGCTGTTTATGACTGGAAGTTGTAGGCCAATGTTTACAAGCAGGGGCCGGTGTTGACTGTGTGGAAAATCATCAAGAATGAGGATCTGTGTAGGATATGGTGCCCCATTCAAAGAGCTGACCCAGCACAGGTCAGGAGAATAGTCCTTCTTCCACCTAGCAGAGTGGAGGGTTCCTCTTTGTTTGGGGTCGTATATCAAAGCGAGGTCATTTCTAGATGCCCAGTCTAAAAGTGCCTCCCCATCACTGTCCACTGCTGGATACCCCCAGTCAGGGTGATGGCTGTTAAAGTCCCCCACATAGATGGCAGGGTGAGGTAGGGTGGGTCAGACCTGCAGATCCCAGTTGGCACTAGGGGGCTTGTACACATTGACAATATGGAAGCCACCAATGGTTATGGTGTCTGAGAAATGTGTTGTTGTCAGGTGATTTGCTTCAACTATGTCAGAACGCACATAGGTGGCACGTCCATGTTTAGCATGTGGAACATAGCACAGGAGGTCAAAGCCTTTGATGATGTAGTGGCCAGCTTCCTCTGTGCCAATATGAGTCTCTTGGAGGCAGATTACATCAATTGAATGTTGGAAGGCGAGGACTTCGATAAGGCTTTGCTTGGCTGCAGACAGGCCTTCAACGTTTAGTTGTAGTATGCGAAGGGCAGATCCTACCGCAAAGTGCTCTCGGGGCTGTTTGCTTTCGGCTTTGGGACTGTGACTAGGATTCTTCTTTGACTTGGCACTGAGGCGTCGTCTCTTCGAATTTAGTCTGCTGGTAGGATCATTAGCTTCCCCGGGCGAGCCTGGGTACTGGCGGAGGGCGCGACGAGAACGCTGATCCATTGCCCATCCATTGATTGATCCATTGATCCATATAGGCTCATTGCACATTATATAACAGTTAGTTCCGATGGAGCAATTTTATTGGACAATAGGGATTCCAGGAGTTCCTATATTCCACAATAATTGCACTCCAACATTTCACTGGATATGTATCACTCTGCTGGTGTTCTAGTAACCGTTAATTACCAACAGTAATTTACTGTCAGGTCTGCAGACTTGAGAATTGCAACACTGTGTTGGATATCTTAATTTCCACGGTGAGGCACTGTTTGACAAGAAATTATACATCCATGACCTGGAAGCCCTTTTGCAATAAACTTTGAGTTTACAAAGTCTGCCCTTGTATAATCATCATTAAGCTATTTCATGTCTGTTTAAAACATAGGCAGTACTAGAGTTGGATTTATTGTCTGGATTAGCAAACCACAATACCTTTGTGGTGATGGACTCTTTATTTCATCTGAAAATGCCAAGAAAAAGCGAGCGAAGTGTGTCTAAGCCAAATCACAAGCATGCTAACTAGCCAATGGCATTAGTCACATTTTGATCTCAGCCCTTTTGCGGTACCGACTCAACTGGTGACTGGTATGTATAAATAAACAATGACTTTTGCACTTAACAATATTTAATTTGTTTATATGTGTGTGAAATGACAATAGACATCTTCATGCTGACTGAGATGTTTAGCAACATTTAGTGGCTACATTTAGAAGGGACTATTTTTTCTCAGCTGCGCAAAATAACTGGTTAAACAAATTCATAATATTTTGTCCAGTATTGCTGTCATTTAATAAACTGTGCTTGTGGAACTATTGTATGAAAGCAATATTATACTCAAGGTCGTACAGTATCAATGAATATACTAACTACGGGTGTGATACGTTTAATGCCTAACACGTCACACTCGCACTTACTATATTCATTGATACCATACTCCCCCTCGTGTAATATTGCTTAAATATAGTGGTTATCATCTTCTGGGACTAAAAGGGTAACCTTTAGCACTTTTGCTTTAAGCACTTCTGCACCAGTACAACAGATTTTGGAATTGCAAGAAAAGTTTGAAAGTAAGTAAATACACTAAGATTCAAAATTAAAAACACACACCTGGTATTCCAGCAGGTAAAACAGTCACTGTGACATTGTTGCAAGCCCCAAACCATGAAAAAAACCCAACATGGAGTACTTCTCAACAGTGAATGGAGTGAAAATGGTGGCAATTTACTTCCTGGCCAAAGGAATGGGGGATCAACTTTCAGTGGTGTGAAAAAGTGTTTGCCCCCTTCCTGATTTCTCATTTTTTTGTGTTTGTCACACTTAAATGTTTCAGATCATCAAACAAATTTAAGTATTAGACAAAGAAAACACAAGTAAACACAAAATGCAGTTTTTAAATGAAGGTGTTTATTATTAAGGGGAAAAAAAAATCCAAACCTACATGGCCCTGTGTGAAAAAGTGACTGCCACCTAAACCTCATAACTGATTAGCCACCCTTAGTAGCAACAACTGCAATCAAGCGTTTGCGATATCTAGCAATGAGTCTTTAACAGCGCTGTGGAGGAATTTTGTCCCACTCATCTTTGCAGAATTGTTGTAATTGTAATTCAATACTTTGTTTCTCATTTGTTTCTGAATTTCTTTGGATCATATCATGATGTCTAGCTTTTGAGGATCTTTTGGTCTACCTCACTTTGTCAGGCAGGTCCTATTTAAGTGATTTCTTGATTGAGAACAGGTGTGGCAGTAATCAGGCCTGGGTGTGGCTAGAGAAATTGAACTCAGCTTTCCAAAGATGTGATAAACCACAGTTAATTTATATTTTAACAGGAAGGGGGGGGGCAATCGGTAGTGCAGTTTAATCATTTAAAATATAGTATTTCACATTATGATTAAATACAACTTGTCAAGATCTAGAAATTATTTTAAATTTACATACATTTCCACATCAGTCATCAGTCCTAACCACTTAAACAAACTCATCACACTATACAAACTAATAGGCCAGTTTTGGCCCGCAGGCCATATGTTTGACACCCCTAGACTGGACCGTAAAGTAAAATACAGCCTCCATCACCCCATGGAGCTTCCTCTTTTTCCGTCGCACTCCTCCAAAAGGGACCCGTGCGAAATGAACCCCCTGTGGGCTGAGAAGAAGCTGGAAGAAACAGATAAAATGTTTCTTTTATAAGAGCATTTTTTCAGTCACTCCCGGAGCCTGGAGCAGCGGAGAAGAGACTAGCCTGTCCTGTTGGCGAGGAGCAATCTATGCATTATCTGTCTGCGTGGGAAATGTGCAATTGATAATTTTTATCTGTCTGTTTGTGAAAGGTGCTATCAATAATTTTTATTTGTCTGTATGTGAAAGGTGCTATCGACAGTTTTTATCTGTCTGGGATTGCAAGGCACTGTCGGTAATTTTAATCTGTGTGTGAAAGTTGCTATCGATGATTTTTATGTGTGTGTGTGAAAGGCACTATCGATAACACAACATAACAAAAATAATTTTTTTGTAAGTTGTCTGTGTTTTTTCAACTGATTTAAGACAATTTTGCACCGCTGAATCCGAAAATGACATCCGTTTTTCTTGATCAGGTCAGGTTTTTATGCTAAGCTGTAAGCAGTTGTACAGCAGTTGTACAGTTGGACTGCAAATTGAATAGTAGACATTGATAAAAGTAAGTACATGTAAATTGAATGTTACATCATCATTGTCCAAAATTCAGAGAATTTCAAGAAATAAAAAAGAGTTTTGCATCATACAGTATAAAGCAAAAATACCCGTACATGTAAACAAAAACATAAAAAACATGTGGCCATAGTTCAAAAAGTTGACCTGATTGAGCAAAACCAATGTGATTTTTGTATTCAGCACATCAAACTTGTCCTAAATGGGTGTTTTGTTTTTTTTGAGGTCCAGTGCACTATATCAGGGGTATCCGACTTTCAAGCGCTCTCTCTTTTTCTGTAATTTGCAGATGTCGGTTTCGTTTTTATAATATGCAAGGGAACATAAAAGAGTTTCAGACTTGCATTGCAATTTAAAAAAAAAATCATTGATTTTGCCGTTAGAATCGAAACTATTGGTCGCGTCCCCTCATTTTTCCCAGTTTTTGTGTGACATGAAAATCGCATCAATTTCAAAGTACTGTAAAGTGATCTCTGAGTAACTCTTTCTACTCATTTATGCAAGAGATAACAGAGTTGTAATGCAAATTCAAAATAAAACATTCCCCAATGTGATCGGATCTATGGTTTTTGTACGGTGACCCCTGCAAATTTACTCGTACGACGTAAATTTCCGTGTCCCCGAATTTACGCAGCAACATGCAAGTTATTTGATAAAGTAACCAGAAAACAGGAAGTGCTGATGCTTTTCACTTTGCACCTTTCAAATCCCAAACCATACAAGTAAAAAGGAGATCAGTCTTTGTGAAGCTCAGATGTAGAATATTTCAATAAAATCTCAAACATTTATGACACATCGAATATGGTGTCCTTTAAAAAATTTACGTCTTCGGTCTTGGTCGGCCGCGCGCAGCCCCGTCTGGCGAGGTGAGCGCCCTGGGAAAGCACTTTTATTTTCTCTACCCCGGATGTGCTCAACCCATGTGGAGAGGATTAACCGTGGTCACTTTATATTGAAGTTATCGAAGGTCCAAACTTCCGTGTCCCGCATTTACGCCTTTTGTGATTTTACGTCTTATCCAACAAACAAGGAGAATTTGAAGGTATGTATACACGTTATCACATCTTGATATGTCATGAAAATGTAGCTGTTGATGAGTTTTGATGCGTGAAAAATACTGGAAGTGTTGAAGTTGTTTTGTGTAAAACGTGTGCCTTTGCAAAGTGCACTGGCACACGGGGAAACAAAAGCCCGAGTGTCCCGTTTACGTCTCCATTTACAAGTAGTTGAAGTGAGCGCTCATCCTCAAGAGTTCCTGAACGCGAATGCCGTTACGAAAATAGTTAATAGTTTCATAAACCTGACACAATTGGATAGTGATTAGTCAACTTCATGTGCAGATTTGATCAATTTTAAATTTTGCCACCAATGTCACACATTGGACCCCTAATAAATAAAAACACCCAAATAAGCTCAAAAAACTTAGACAATAAATTTGGTGTTGACCAGTGTAATTTTTATCTGTCTGTGTGTGCAAGGCGTTATCGATAATTTTTATCTGTCTGTGCTTGCAAGGCGCTATCGATAATTTTTATCTGTATGTGTTTGCAAGGCGCTATCGATAATTTTTATCTATCTGTGCGTTCGCAAGGCGCTATAGATAATTTTTATCTCTGTATGTGCAAGGCGCTATCAATAATTTTTATCTGTGTGGGATTTTGGGTGAAACTGGGCATCCTGGCAGAACTAAAAACAATATCTGTCACAGGTCTGTGGTGGACCACTCCCAGTTACACGGGGTGAGACTGGACATCCTGGCAGATAAGCACATCTGTCGCAAGGTCTGTGGTGGATTTTTGCCAGTCGGTGTATCGCGACATGCAATACACAAAGAGCAGAGATAAACAAACCTATCATCTGGTCAGTCACTGCAACAGATACTGGAGTCAGTGGTGAGTATACTACAACAAAAAATGTCAGTGTCTCAATAACTTGTCATGTGCCCTTGAGCATCAATTACAGCTTGACAACAATGTTTCACGCTGTTCGCAAGTCGACTTATTGTCTGCTGAAGCATGGCATTCCACTCTTCTTGAAGGACGGCCTTCAGGTCACTGAGGTTGTGAGGTGCAGGGTTAAGAGCCTCTACACGTCAACTCAGCTGATCCCATAGGTTTTCCATGGGATTCAGGTCTGGAGAAAGTGCAGGCCACTCCATTTGAGGTACCCCAGCCTCCAGCAGCCGTTCCCTCATGATGTGACCTCGATGAGCTGGGGCATTGTCTTCCATGAAGATGAAATTAAGCCTGTGTTGTTCATGCAGGGGCACAATGACTGGATTAATGATGTTATTCAGGTAGTATCGGCTTGTCACTGTACCATTCGCAAGGTGTACGGCAGTTCTGTATTGACTAAACACACCTGTCCAGACTGTAACTCCACCATGACCAAAGGCTCGTCTGGTGACAATAGTGGCTGATGCATAGCACTGTCCTTGATGTTTCCGACATCATTGGCAGCCATTTCTGCTCAATGTGAATCTACTTTCATCAGAGAACAGCACTGAGGCCCACTGGTCCCTTGTCCAGCATAAATGCTCCCTGATCCATGCAAGACGATGATGCCTGTGCCTGCTGGTGTGGTCAGGTACCCTTGCAGGTTATCTAGCATGCATACCACACTGATGTGAATGGTTTTGGTGGTATGACATGACACTTGGGTGCTTCTCACCTCCCTTAAATGTGCCTGCAGTTGAGTGGCTTCATCATCCGGTTCCGCAGGGCACTGTTCACAATGAAGCAGTCATCAGTGTGGGATGTGGCTAAAGGACGTCCACTTCTATGGCTTTCTGTGACTCTTCCAGTCTCTCTGTATCTCTGTTGCAACCTGCTGATGACATTCTATGACACTCTAAGCTCAGTGGCCACTTCCCTCTGAGAACACCCTGTTTGAAGCCTCGCAATGGCGAGGTACTGTTGATCAATTGTTTGGTGTCGTCTTGGTCTCATGATGTCAAAATGTGAACAGCATGATGAAAAGGACTTCTTAAACACCAATTCTAATTGAACCAGAAAATTTATTGGTCGATTCATGGATCAAACACCTGTTGTGCAGGGATGGCAACAGGAAATTCTGATTTCAGCTTAAATCTAATTTGGTCGATTGACTTATGGGGGGCCGGGGGGGGGGGGCGCAGCCCCCCTGAAGCTGGGAGGTTTTCAGTAAAACAGAAGTAATTTAGACTGAAAAAAATGATTAAAAAAAAGGAAATACTAGACTTAGATAAATCATTAAATTTAATGAAAAGTTAACTTACTTTTTCTTCAATGTTGTCTCACTGTCTTTAGTCCAACATATTTAACAGTTCTGTAAGAGTTTATTACAATATTTACACTGGTCACCAAGTCACTTCTAATGTGAAACTTTCTTCCTTTTGGCAGCAAGCTGTGTCAGTCTCTGAACTTTGAACTTCATCTCCTTTTCTGGTTTCTTCAGAAATTGTCCGAGTGTTTCTGTTACTTCGTCAAACTTTGAGCCAATTTTCACCTTTACTGTCACTTTTCTCTCAAGCCAATTCCATCGGAACTTATTTTTGACACTTTTGTCTATTTCTAGCACTGATGACTCCTGATCCTTCGATAAAAATCTCATAATTCCGCTGAAAACAATACCAAAAGCTCAGAATTCCAACACGAACCAGTGATGCGATTTGGGGTTGGGGAAATTATCTGAAAATTTAGCAGGGGGTCTGGGGGACGCAGTCCCTCAGTGGGGTCCGGTGGGGGGGCAAGGGGGGCAAAGCCCCCCGAAGCTCCTGGGTTTTTATGATTTTTAAGTACCAGAACTGTGCTTAAATGACATAAAACAAACAGCTGAATGCCACTTATTACTGTATAATATTGACTTATGTTCCAAGAAGATAGCATTCCTAAAATATTCCAACAAGCATTATCCATCACATGCTTTAACTTGATCAAATCAAAATCAGTTAATTTTATCTATGCCAAAGTCCCCCAGTGTGTAACATCTTTGACTGCTTTATTTACTGTGGAAGATTGTTTCAAAAACACTGATCCCAAAGAATAGTTGCTCCGCCGAATGGCAAGGTAGTGGGCATGTTTTTTCACTTTTGATGCGTGGTCTGACAGCGCCACACATCCACGCGATCCATAGTTAATCAGCTCTTTACAATACACACAAAAAGCTTTTCCTGCCACGTCTGGTTTCTTCAAAAATTGTCCGAGTGTTTCTGTTACCTCGTCAAACTTTGAGCCAATTTTCACTTTTACCATCACTTTTCTCTCAAGCCAATTCCATCGGAACTTTTTGACACTTCTATTTCTGCCACTGATGACTCCTGATCCTTCGATAAAAATTTCATAATTCCGCTGAAAATATTACCGAAAGCTCAAAATTCCAACGCCAACACACCGATGACAAAGCATACAACGAGCCATTTCATTGGTCCAAATTTGCAACTATCCAATCGCAGGGCTGTTTACACATAACATCTGGGTTTATCGCGGGAAACTCAGCCGGGAAAACGCCGAGCGCTAATGTATTGTGTTGATTTTCGCTAAAATCGGTGACAATAAGGTACCTTACCATCCATCTTCCATCTTCTACCGCTTTTCCGGAGGTCCGGGTCGCGGAGGCAGCAGTTCAAGCAGAGAAGCCCAGACTTCCCTCTCCCCAGCCACCTGCTCCAGCAGCCATGACTTTTTTTGACAAAGCAACAACGAGCCATTTGATTGGTCCAATCATTTCCAACTATCCAATCGCAGGGCTGTTTACAGCAGTAGCATGAGTACATAACATCCGGGTTATCGCGGGAGACTGTCACTCAGGGAAGCGCCGAGCGCTTTTGTAATCATATTAATTTTTGCTAAAATCATAAATCCGCGGATCGGCGGAAAATTGCCATCCCTGGTTGTGAATTTTGCCGTTAAGCACCTTGTTAGAGAACAACAAGTTACGTATGTAAAAAGCACTGAAACATTGGACAGTTGGACATGTGCATTCAAAAGATTAGAGAAGGTCAAATTAAGTTCACCTGTAAAGGTTATAGTACATTTTAGGTGCATCCCGAAATTTTACCTGAAAGCCGAATATCCCTAACTTTTGTGAGTAGTGCATATACTGTGTATTCCACCAATGATCTGCACCGATTTTGACACAGGCGACAAAATTACAAGACTTATAAAAATGCCAGTGACTCTCAATGGTTTCTCATCACACCGGCGCTATGTCAGTTCATTCATTCTTTGCACAGACCAATTTTAACATTGCATGTATACCCCTGCTCACACAGAGTTGCAGGAATAGAGCAAAACAGTTGTAAGTTCTGTCCTTTAATTAGGCAGAGCTTTAATGTTAAAAAGCCTCTCAACCACAAATATAGCCTATGTGACAAATTTTTTCTGGGAGGCTGTAATGTTGCTCGCTTTCAGCTGTGTTTCATGTTGCTTTTGATTTTCAAGTGGTCGGGTTAATTTTTAACATGTTCAAATTTTAACTTAATTTTTTTCATAAATTAAGCTAATATGCAATGTTACTGTGGACACGCACCACATCTTTATCTTTAATTTTATCTTATTTATTCTATTCTATAATATTGTTGTGTTTCGTCTTCGTAGGCTGTATTGAATGTACCTTTTTTCTTGATGGTCTGTTTCCCCTAAAGGCTTGGTCTTCTCCACGCGGCAGGAGTAGACCAACCCCTTTTGGAAAGAATTATTTATCTTCTTATATACACATACTTGTTGATATAGTAAATATACAGTAAATATACAGTACCATATACTGACTCTCACATTCTATCCCATTTATGCACCTAAGCAAATATGCACTTTGCAAATTATGTATTTTATAGTCCCGCTTGTTATGGTTGAATGTGTGTTGTCTGCATTGTTTGTCAGAATATAGGTTTCTTGTCTTGTTTGTTGTTTAAATCACTCCACTTATATGTAACGTATTTTTTTTGTTCTTTCACCTGCCAAAGGGACTCTGAATGTAAATTAGCTTCTGCCAACTTCGGCACATTTATGTCTGTTTTTTAACTGATGTTCATTAATGTGCACTGTCCCTTTTAAATAAATAAATAAGTATAATAACCCCATTGTGTGATGTTTGATTGATGCTTGGATTTCAAACAGATAAAAATCCCTTTTAAACTCCTGTATAGATGTTGGGGTTGATTACACATTTACTGTTATTTATTTATTTACCACGGTGAATTTCATTTGGTACTCTATGTTTGCAGAGTTAACCATTCACTCATTCAGGGTTGTTTCAGTGCCCATTACACCCAAGGGATTGATCATATGCGATCCCCACACACCCGTCTCTGATAATGCTGTATCTGGGCTTTTAAACGCTAATATTCAGCCATTACTTGTTAGTATGTTGCTTAGTCTGACTACCAAAGCTAAAAGCCCTCATTAGCCTTAAACAAGGCATCGCCATCAAAACACAGCTCTCGCAGAAATTATGAAAGAGGGAGGATTTGGTGAACTGGGGTTCGATAGCATTTAAAACAATATGCCATAAAATAGCCTGTGCTGAGGAAAGCTCCTTTCTCTGTGTGTAAAACAGTACTGCAATAATTAAATCCCACAGTATTTTGACCAAAGTATGTTACAGACATTTCATTAACACCTCTGGGAGCAGTTTCAATGTGGAAAAAGTCCATATTAGGGACTCTTTAAATATCTGTTTAAATTAAAATGTTAAAAATATTATAAACAGTTGATCTTTACAAAAGTTTATAAACAAAAAGTTTAAGGACAAGCAACTTCATGTTTTTATTTTCCCTTCACCGTACCAAAACTGAACTGAACCGTGACTTCTGTACCCAGCTACAAACCAAAATGAAATATTTGTGTACTGATAGACCTCTAATGATTAAAAGTCAGTCAGTTACAAAGTAAAGTTTCAATAAATAAGGCACTAACTGTGAGTAAACATTTTCAAAAAGAAGAGTATGATTAAGTTGTTGGTGACCAGCAATAAAGCATGAAAACAAACTAAGGGTGCTTTCACACCTACAGGCTTTAATTTGTTTCAATCAAACAAGCTCGTTTTCTCCATTAGTGCGGTTTGTTTGGTCTGGTGAGAACACGATAATCACATTCAGGTGCACACCAAAACAACTATGCCGAGACCGCCTGAAAGAGGTGGTCTCAATTCAAATCAACGGGTGAACTCTGGTGTGGTCCTGCAGGTCAGAAAGGCACTGTACTAAAACAGGATCAGCGGCAAACAGCAAAACATTTTATGTCACTGTACATACCTGATGGATCTTCAAAAATATCTGTGGCTAAGCATGTCACGGTTCTGATGGATTAATAAGATAAGATAAGATAAGATAAGCCTTTATTAGTCCCACAATGGGGAAATTCCAGGATTGCAACAGCATAGGGATAGCAACACTCAGAGCAACAATCAGAAGGCAAGAAAAAAACAACATCTAGTAAACATATGTCCATATTACTATAAATGTATATATATAGACACACAGTGCAGAGCATTATGGCTGGTGAATGTGCAGCAGAAAGTCTAAGTTCTCTCTCCGCGGATGCAGCGGGCCAGCTGGAAGTCTTTGGGCATGATGGTGACCCCCTTAGCGAAGAAGAGACCCACCAGGTTGGCCTCGCAGGTCTCCTGCAGAACCATGACGGTGAAGCTCAGGAAACGCAGGACGGTCTTGAAGTCCTGAGCGATCTCCCTCACCAGGCGCTGGACGGGCAGCTTACGGATGAGCAGCTCCGTGGATTTCTGGTAGCGACGGATCTCTCTCAGAGCCACGGGCCTGTGACGGCGAGGCCTCTTCACTCTGCCGGTGGCCAGAGCGCCTCTCCGAGCAGCCCTGGTGGCTAGCTGTCTCCTGGGGGGGGAGGGCTTCTTCCTCCAGTAGATTTTACGGGCAGTCTGCTTGGTTCTTGCCATCGCTCTTTATTATTCTGTCTTATATTTCTTTCACGCCGCCTAAACTCCAGCCCGGCACCCGCATCGTTTTCGCTACAGCTCCCGGTATGTCGAGTTTCCCATTAGCACCGGGCGGCGGCCAAGTGCTAGCTAGCACTAGCTCCTCCCCGCTGTAACGTCTCCCGCTGCAAACCGTGGCTCCGTCCGCCGACCCGGGAGACCCCCGGGGCGATCCGTGCGTCCGTGATATATATACAGAGTGAAAGGTGTAGAAAGAAGAAGGAAGATAAAAAAAAAAAGGCTGTTGCAATAGGCAGCCGACTCGTGTGGCGCCGCCGGTCCGGCGGAACCGGAACCGGACGATGAATGTGAACATGCTATTTTCCATCCGTAGCCGCGCTTCATTTTCAAACGGTACGATTTGCCGAAAGTGATATATGCACGTAATGTAATAAATGATAACCAGGGTGATGGAAAACCCCCCGTAGATTGTGCTATGATTTGTATTATTTTCTCCCCAGAGATGCATAAATGCACAATAGTCATCCTACTTCCTGTATTTACCTTTCCTGTTCTCGTGGCAAAAAAATCTGACCAATAAAAACAGACCATTCTGACGCAAGTCTTGTGGGATTTAACGTGACGGAATTTGGCCCTGCGATGGACTGGCGATCTGTCCAGGGTGTACCCTGCCTCTCGCCCAATGATGCTGGGATAGGCTCCAGCCCCCCCGCCCCCACCCCCCCGCGACCTGAAAAGGATTAAGCGGAAGAAGATGGATGGATGGATGGAATTTGGTCCACTTGAATTTTTGCCTGTGTGAAAGGAAATCGAACAAAGGAGAAAATGATGCAAAGTAACAAACTGATTCAGACTAAAGTAAACAATTTTAGGTGTGAAGGCACCCCACATACGTAGACCTCATCAAATCATGACATTCCAGGAATGTTCGCAGAAGCAGCACGAGCACTGCAGTTACCCATTTGCATAGCATCTCCACAGAAGCATAGTCTCTGATTTTCCACTCCACTATTATATCATCTGACTGGAAGGGCCAGAGCCTGGAATGATAATGCATTGGGATGGGATTGAGAGCTTGGGTTGTGGAGAAAGGAAGCAGGCGAGGCAACGAGCTGAATGACACATGTACTTTATTCCTTCTACAACATACAGTACAGTAAAAAGAGCTCCCAGGTCTCTGTGCATTCCTCTTTTATACCTTTAATTCCATGCATTGAGACCCGGAACCTCCGACAATAATACATTGTTTGGAACAGGAAGACCTGTGTGGCACATTAACATTGCATAACGTCGGCGCCGCTGCTCACACCCTTCTCTCTTTCAGCGGCTCCGGTGGTTCCTCCTCTCCCCTGGGGGGTGCATAGTCCATACTGTCCCATCTGAGCCCCCCCGGTGGCACTTCCTCCTCCAGTCCATTGTTCCCCCTTATCCCAGCTGCCTTCTCTGGGTGGAGAATCCCCCACCCGTGCCACCACAGGGTCTTTCCAAAGGGACTGATTGGCATCATGGATAATCCTCTATACAGCTGAAGAAGAAGGAAAGCCCTCGGCTGGCAGGCAGTCATGTTATGCAACATGATGCAGCAACGTGACAGTCAGCAGAGGGATAAAGATGAGCAGGATGCCCAGTCATATGGTAGGGCTGGTCAGAAAAAATATGAGAAATAGGCAAAGAATGAAAAAAAATATATGTGAGGGGAAAAAGATGACGGAGAAAGATGAGATCACAATGACACATTCCTTCTCCAGAGACTGATGAGGAACCAGCAATCTGAAATACAACAGCTTTTCATTGCTGATTTTTATGCCTGAATGCTCCAAGAGATCAATCATATGTTTTTCCAACTCACCAAATACCATAAAAGAGCATGAACAAATTAACCATCAGATTTATAAGATTATATTAATTCCATCATCTATTAGTTCCTCATTCACATAAAAATGCAAGTTCTTGCATAACCTTGTAATATTTAACATTTAAAGGCCAAATGTCACGTAACAGGGTACTTTAAATATCTTGAAACTAGATATAAAAGGGAACCGATCCGTTCGGGTCTTGGTGCATATGCTTCAGTAACAACGGAATATTCGTTAATTTAAAACTGCCGCGCTTGGCCTGACACGGCCCCTGGAATCGCCTGGGGAAGAAGGCGGAAGTGACGAAATCGATTGCACCCTAGTTTGATGCTTGGGGTATTTCAATTGATTGTTTATATGGAGACTGGAAAGTTGAAGTGAGCAACAAGAAAGAAAAAATTGGATATTTCACCCATACCTTAAAACGGGACTATCAGGGACAGCTGGGTAATAAGGGACACTTCTCTGGGAAATGTTTTCATACCTGTCAAGTGAGACGTTTTCGCCGTACTTCAACACCGTAAAAAGCGGCTATAAGGAACGGCGGAGCAACAAGGCACACCTCTCTGGGATCTCTGTCTGTTCCGCAACCGCTGCACAGCTCAACGTGTTAAACCATTGTCCTAATTACTTCTCATGGTAGTGAGAAGAGCTCCCGCTGAGCGATCAGCCCGCCCCAGCTGTGAGTGATCACACACAGGACTGCTCCTCAACACACTCAGTTTTTTTTCCAGTATATTTTTTCTTTTGGGCGTACAGAAATGGCAATACGCCCGTTTTTTTTTTTCCACAATATCTTTATTGAACCTTTTTTTTTTTTTTTTAACAAACATGATACAAACAATCAAACACTAACACTAAAGTACTACAAAAAAAAAAATGCACTAAAAACACCAACAACCACCAACAAAATCAAATCTTCAACAATGCTCCTCTGTTTAGTCTAGACAATCCAATACATAAGTATACATATTATGTTCCCCAGTTTGGAATTTACAAGGTCCACACACATCATTCACCTTCTTCTTCAAGAGTTATGTTTAAATTTTTTACATAATCAATAAAAGGTCTCCATATATTCTCAAACACAATTTCCTTTGATTTCAGTATATATGTTATTCTTTCTAATGGAAGGTTTGTTAACATCTGTCTTAACCACTGAGTCACATCTGGTCTATGAGTCTTTTTCCATAATAGTGCAATACATTTTTTGGCATTAAGCAAACTGAGGTCTATGAATGTTCTTTCACTTTTATTAAAATTATGCTTTTCTGGGTACAGACCCAACAAAAACAGTTTAGGATTCAATATGATTTGTTTTGAGATTATTTTTTCAATTGTTACCCTCACCTCTTCCCAAAACATTCTTATTAATCTACATTCCCATAAACAATGAAATAGGGTTCCTTTACTTTCCATGCATTTTGTGCATGTATCTGGTATATTTTTGTTATATCTATTTAACTCCTCCGGTGTAACATACATCCGCATTAACCATTTGAAATGTATCAATTTAAGGCGTGCATTTATTGATTTGGTTTGAGCTTCTGTACAAGCCAATTCCCATTGTTCCTCTGAAATTTCAGTTTGCAGATCTTCTTTCCAGTAGTTTAATCTTTTCAGTGAATTTTCACTTGAAGATAGTGTCAATGAGTTATAAAACTCTGAAATAATACCCTTTCTTTTACTATCTTTCATCATCATTTTTTCCAAGGATGAATAAATAGGTCGAGTGAGAGCTTTATTTTGATTTGATCGAATAAAGTTTCTAAGTTGAAGATATTTAAAAAAATGTGTTCTATTGAGATTAAATTTGATCCTCAGCTCTTCAAAAGACATTATGTTGTCTGCACATGGCAAATATAAATCCTGAATCTTTTGTATCCCTTTTAAATTCCATACTTTAAATACAGCGTCCGCTCTCCCTGGTTTAAAATATTGATTACCCCATATTGGACTAAATTGTGACAATAACTGTGGTTCTTTTAAATAGTTTTTAGCTTCACACCATATTTTGATCATATGCTTTACAAATGGATTTTTAACTTGTTTTTGTAATTTTTTTGCCGAATCTGAGTATATGAATATGGGAAGAGGTAAAGGTAAATTGTATGATTCCATTTCAGTCCAGTGAGGGAGATCATTTGATGAAAAATAATATGTCATAGACCTCAGTTGTGCCGACCAATAATACAACATAAAATTTGGACATTTCAGACCTCCACGATCAAATGGTAAATATAATAAAGACAAACGTAATCTAGCCCTCCTGTTGTTCCATATAAATTCCACTAACTTTTTTTTTATTCTTGAGAATAGATCTAAAGGTGGTGATAAGGGAATGTATTGAAATAAATAAAGTATTTTAGGTAAAATATTACTTTTAAGTATATTGATTCTCCCGATCATCGACATTGGTAGTGACATCCATCTCTGAGTTAACTCATTGATATCTGACATTAAGGCTTCATAGTTGACACTGGCGACTGATTCTAGCTTAGGCATAATTTGGATTCCTAAATATTTAAACTGATTTACAACATTGAATTGATTTACCTCAGGGGCTGGGTAATTTCTCTGGGTCTCATTTAGCATTAATATTGAAGATTTAGTTTTATTTATTTTATATCCTGATATTTCCCCAAAATTCATTATTAAATTCAACAAGGTTGGAATTGATTTTTTTAGATTCGACATAAACAAAATTATATCATCGGCGTACAGGGAGATTTTATGTTCTGTTGGTCCAACTTTAATTCCATATATTTGTGAATGTAAACGTATCGCTATCGCTAAAGGTTCAATTGCCATAGTAAACAGTAAAGGTGAAAGTGGACAGCCTTGTCGACATCCTCTATTGATTTTTATTGGTTTTGAAATATTGTTATTTGTTAGGATTTCTGCTGTAGCATTATTGTATATTATTTGAACCCATTTTATGAAATTATTTCCAAGTCCAAACCTTTGTAGGACTTCAAAAAGAAAGGGCCATTCAACTCTATCAAAGGCCTTTTCGGCGTCCAATGATAGGAGAGCTGTATCCGGTGCTTCTTTATTAAAATAAATAATATTAAATAGTCTTCTTACATTATGGAAGCCTTGTCTACCCTTTATAAAGCCATTCTGATCTCGATTAATAATATTTGGTCAAATTTCTTGTATTCGTCTTGCTAAAATTTTACAGATTATCTTAAGGTCGGCGTTTAATAGGCTTATTGGTCTCATATTTTCACATTTATTAGAGGGCTTACCTGGTTTTGGCAGCAGTATAATTAAGGCATTATTTATGTATGATGGTAAATTATTATTTTGAAATGCTTCTAAAACCATTTCCAAAAAAGGTTTTATTAATTTATTCTTAAATTTTTTATAAAGGTCAACTGGAAGACCATCTGGTCCTGCACTTTTTCCTGATTTCATATTATCAATGGCTAGCCCAACTTCTTCTTGACTAATTTTAGACTCCAATATCTCCCTGTTTTCATTTGGAATACACGGTATAGATAGTTCGTTCAAAAACCCATTTAGTTTTGTTAAATCAGGTTCATTTTTGGTATCATATAATTTTTCATAGTAATCTCTAAAGGCTCTATTAATTTCTAAAGGATCTATAACTACCTGTCCATTACTTATAATACTGGTAATTGGTGTTTTAATTTCCAATTGTTTAATCTGCCATGCTAATAATTTTCCTGATTTTTCACCTTGTTCATAAAAAGATTGTTTCAATCTTAGAAGACTCGAGGCAGCTCTATTCGCTGATTTTTTGTCGTATTCAGCTCTCAAAATCAGTAATTCATTCTCCAACCTTGGGTCACTTCCTGCATACACTTTTTCCTGAAGACTTTTTATTTTATGTTCCAATTTAGCTCTCTCCTCTCTCCTCTTCTTAGATTTTGATCCTGTATAACTAATAATATGTCCCCTAATAAAAGCTTTGAAAGCCTCCCACTTTACACATGCTGATGTTTGTGTAGTATTGATGTCAAAGAACTCGTCTATCTGTTTTTCTATATACTTGACAAATTCCTCATCCTGAAGCCATTTATGCTGAAATTGCCATCTACCTGATTCCTTTGTCAATTTTTTATCTACATATATTAGACAACAGGGTGCATGATCAGAGATCACGATGTTATCATAAAAGCAGTTTTGAATCTTGGACCTTAATTCTGTGGAAATCAAAAAATAATCAATACGTGAGAATGTCTTGTAGGTACTGGAATAACAAGAATAGGCTTTAACTTGTGGTTTCATTTCTCTCCATATATCTAACAATCTCAATTCTTTCATAAAATGATTAATAGTCATCCTACATCCAATGTGCGTACAATCCAGTCCTGTTGATCTATCCACACCTGGATTCAATGTACAATTAAAATCCCCTGCTATTATATGTTGCCCTGTAAGTGATGATAAGATGAGAAATAAATTAGCAAAGAACTTCTGATCATCTATATTGGGACCATATAAGTTCACAAGATTTATATTTTCTAATAGCAAAGAACCTTGAATGATTACATATCTTCCAAATTTGTCTCCATTTACATTTTTCACTTGAAAAGGAACTGATTTATGTATGAGAGTCATAACTCCCCTGGCTCGGGATGAAAATGAAGAGGTGAATACACTTCCCTGCCATCTACTCCTAATTCTTTTAACATCCTCCTCTATCAGATGAGTTTCTTGTAAAAACACAATTCTTGAACCCATGTCCTTTATTTTATTCATAACTTGTTTAAGTTTTTTTAAATTTTGTAGACCTCTGCAATTCCATGAAGTTAAATTAAGATTAACACTTTGGTCCATGATCAATAGAGAGTTTGGGATTACCTTGCAGTGTAAACATGCTCATACAGAGAAGCAAAAACATGAGTGGTTGAACATTCATCCTACAAACTACACACAAACAAATTTCCCCTTCCCACACTTGTGGCGAACCCCCCAAAATCAAAAGAAAAATTCTGTCTCCCGATATAGCCATCGACCGTTCCACACCCACGGGGAACAGCCTAAGCCACTCCTTCTTCATCCTCCCAATCACCCTAACTCTACTGCTTTTAATGACGTAACATTAACTCTCCTCTGTAGTTTTCCAACTTAACTCCAAAATTTTTAACAACTTTGTACATCATAGTTTTTTTTTTTTGTTTGTTTTGTTTTTGTTTTGTTTTTTTAATATATAATACAATCTATATTTTGTAAACTTACTATTTACTTCAAGTCAGTCAGATGCCTGTGCAAATGCTTAATTATTCTACCTTATATTTTGTTCATGCTTAGCTCCCACCAGTCTCTTCTTCTTCTTTGATCTTCTTGATGAACTCCTGCGCCTCCTCTGGGGTCTTGAAGATGTGGGTTCTGCCCTCATACGTGGTCAGCAGTCTCGCAGGATAGATTACACCATGACGAATCCCAAGGTTGCGCAGCTCCTTACGTACGGGATCAAACTGCTTCCTCAATTGCTGGATTCCTGTGGCCAAATCTGGGTAGAACCGCACCTGCTGGTCCTGGTGTTTAATCTCTCCTTTAGCACGTGCAGCGTTGAAGATCTTCATCCTGTCTCTGTTGCTAAGAAACTTCATAATTAAGGTCCTCGGCGGTCCCTTATCTCTCCGTGGGCCAATACGATGTGCTTTTTCCAGAACCACTGCTGATTGCAACTCCTCGCTGCCCAGCACCTCCGGAATCCACTTTTCCAGAAAGGAACATACGTCCCGACCTTCTGATTCCTCTGGAAGACCCACCAGCCTCAAATTATTCTGTCTCGACCGAGATTCCAAATCCAAAATATTATCTTCCAGAGATTTATTTTTTTTTTCCAAAGTGCGCACCTTTAATTGAAGACGGGTGACGTCATCTTCAGCACTAGCGAGACGGAGCTCCATCTGCGCCGTTCGTTCTACACAGTCACCCAATTCCTTTCTTATTCCTTCCAACGCTGTCATAATCCCATCAAATCTAGAGGAAAAGTCCGCTCTCATTGAACTCATGGCAGCCATCAGCGCATCTGCGCCATTCCCCGCAGATATCGCACCGTTGCCAGCCTCCTCCGCCATATATGGAGTTTTGTTTGCTGCGTCACGGACCTGAAAGTCCGTTAATTTGGACTGTTTCGGCGGCTCGCTTTTTCCTTTTCCTGGTTTTCCAGCCTTAGGCTTCGCCGACATATCCTCGCCCAAATGCTGGGATACGTTCTGTCCCAAATGAGAGAGTTATTTGCCGATTTTTTTTTCTCCAGGAGCAGAGCAGAGCGAGACACGTCCGTCCTACGTGGCAGCCATAACCGGAAGTCCCAATACGCCCGTTTTTGCTAAAATTGCATTTTCCCCGTATTTTCCTTAAAATATTTGACAATAACAACACGAACTACATTTAAAACATTTCCCAGAAAAGTGTCCCAAACCACTCTGCCGTCTCCCACAGCCGCGCTTGGCACCAAAATACGGCGAAAACGTCTCCCTTGACAGGTATGCGCCTCCATTTTCATATTGATCTGGTCAATTTCTTGACAGCAGCGGCTCTCCTCCACTGTAATAATAATGGCTTCCGAAAAATCAATATTTATGGGGCGCCCTCGACAGACCCCCTCCGGCTTCGCAATTCTGGAGGCGATTAATGTCTAGTTCAATGACATTTTCCACTGGTTCTGCTCTCTGGTCATCGTTGGAACTGTTGTCATCAGACAAAGCATCTGATTCCGTCTCGGACGGCTCGAACCGGTAAGGTTCTATGCCTCTGTCACTGTCTGAACCACTGACAAAAAAAAAAGACAAAACTAAACTAATTTGTTCACAATCGCTGTCACTTTCCGTCATGATTGTCCAATGTTGATAAGTGTGAATGTGGATAGGCAGGGCAGCCAGGGTACAACTGGTGATGTCAAAAACATGGGCGTGGTCTGGACTGGCTGTCACAAGCCAGCAAGCAAGGTGGGGCTTTCACCTGGTGTATTTTGTGCATTTATGTAAATACAGGTGGGTGATATGGTCTCCGGTATGAATATTTGGTTTAAGCTATGTGTATTTTATCTAAATTCGTTGTCATTTAGAAAAAAAAATTACGTGACATTTGGCCTTTGAGGGTCCATATTGTACAAAATTGTCTTTTTGTAGGTTTCAACTTTATAAAATACAGCCATAGATACTGTTAAAATATTGCTCACTTAACAAAGAAAACCTTTACCCAATCAGATTAGGCTGAAAATGGACTGTTTCACACAGAACTAACTAACTAACTAACTAACCTGCACTTATATAGCGCTTTTCTAGTCACAAAGACCACTCAAAACGCTTTCACTAATACTAACCCTCTATTCTAAGGGCCTATAGGAAAACATTACAGACAGCTTTCTGGGGGAGCTGTAAAACAATTTGGTCTTTAAAAGTACATCATTGGTATCAAGGTCAAAACTAAATTAATCCCTGGAAAATGCACAATATAGGACTTTAAATCATTTTTAAGACAAGAAAAGGAAAGAGCTGTCATTTTTATGTGGTTACTCAAAGTTCACATCACCCAGGACAAGTGCTTTACAGACACCCCATTTTCTATCTTGGGACCCTGTGATGCTTTTAGGCTACAAAAGATATCTTCTGGGCCAACCCCAGGGTCACCAACAAGACGTGTGTGAAGAAACCTCTAAAAAGAAATCTCCCAAATGTATTCAGATTTGTTGTGCAAATGACCTCAACGTGTTCTTTTGTAAGTGAAGGAGTAACAGCTTAATGCCAGCTTACAATGTCCAAGGATCTCAACTTGATCTCCAAAGCTGAGTACAGCCACACAAATAAGGAAATTTATTCTGGTGGTCAATCATTTAAACCGTGTTCCAAATTAAGATAAGATAAGATAAGCCTTTATTAGTCCCACAACGGGGAAATTCCAGGATTGCAACAGCACAGGGATAGCAACACTCAGAGCAACAATCAGAAGGCAAGAAAAAACAAGCAAGCAAGAGCAGCTAATATACATATGTACATATTACTATAAAATATATATATACACACACACACACAGACACACAGTGCAGAGCATTGTAGCTGGATGGAATAAATATATAAATATATGAACACACAGTGCAGAGCATTGTAGCTAGATGGAATAAATATGTAAATATATAAACACCCACAGTATGGAGCATTGCAGCTAGGTGGAATAAATATGCAAGTATATAAACACACACAGTGCGGAGCAATGTAGCTAGATGGAATAATATGTAGATATATAAAAACACAGTGCGGAGCATTGTAGCTAGATGGAATAAATATATAGATATATAAATATAAACACACCCAGTGCAGAGCATTGTAGCTAGATGGAATAAATATGTAAATATATAAACACACACAGTGCAGAGCATTGTTGCTAGGTGGGATGAAACAGCATAACCGTCTATTTAGTTATCCTACATGGTACGATTATGTGCCCATACATATTCTCACCCTCCATAGCGACCGGTATGTTCCTAGTTGTATGCCGGAGAGGACCATTGTGTAAGTCTATTGCATCTTTTGCATTCAAAAAAAAAAAAAAAAAAAAAAAAAAAAAACTATTAGTTTGTTACGTCTTTTTGCTATCTCTGCGAGCAGCCCTGCTTAGGTTGTACAGTCTGACAGCCGTTGGTAGGAAGGACCTACGAAACCTCTCGGTTGTGCACCTGGGATGATGTAGTCTGCTGCTAAATGAGCTCCTCAGTGCATCCAGTATGTCCTGCATAGGGTGGAACTCGGACTCCAGCAGAGATGACAGTTTAGCCACCGTCCTTCTCTCTCCTATCTCCTCCATCGGATCAAGGCGTTGCCCCAGGACAGAGCTAGCTTTCTTAATCAGTTTGTTCAGTCTCTTCCTATCGGCTGCAGTAATGCCACTGCCCCAGCAGACCACTCCAAAAGTGATGGCTGATGCCACCACCGTGTCATAGAATGACTTCAGCAGCGCCCCTTGTACACCAAAAGACCTGAGTCTCCTCAGCAGGAACAGCCTGCGCTGTCCCTTCTTGTAGAGTGCGTCAGTATTGTGTGACCAGTCTAGTTTATTGTTCAGATGAATACCCAGGTACTTGTAGGATGTCACCATCTCGATGTCTGTTCCCTGTATATTTACTGGTGCTGTGAGGGGCTGCCCATGCCTGCGGCAGTCCACCACCAGCTCCTTAGTTTTCCTCGCGTTGATCTGGAGGCAGTTCCGATGGCACCAGTCCACAAAGTCCTGGATAAGCCCTCTGTACTCAGCTTCATCTCCGCTGGAGATGAGACCAACGATCGCAGAGTCATCAGAGAACTTCTGTAGATGGCAATGTGTTGTGTTGTGTGAGAAGTCCGCAGTATAAAGAGTGAACAAGAAGGGAGCCAGCACCGTTCCCTGGGGGGCCCCCGTGCTACTGATGATCGTGTCGGAAACACAGTCCCGGGTTCTCACAAACTGAGGCCGTTTCGTGAGGTAGTCCAGGATCCATGATGACAGGTGCTGGTCCACCCCTGCGCGCAGCAGCTTGTCCTTCAGGATCATCGGTTGGATGGTGTTGAAAGCAATGGAGAAGTCAAAGAACATGATCCTCACCATATTCCCGGGCTTCTCCAGGTGGGACAGAGAACGGTGAAGAAGGAAGATCACCGCATCCTCCACCCCAATGCCATGCTGGTAGGCGAACTGGAGTGGATCCATCGCTGGTTCCACCAGGGGGCGGAGATGAGCAAGGAGCAGTCTCTCCAGGGTCTTCATCAAGTGGGACGTCAAGGCCACCGGTCTGAAGCTGTTCAGGTCTTTGGGGTGGGAAGTTTTTGGTACAGGTACCACACAAGATGTTTTCCACAGCTGTGGTACCCTCCCCAGTTTCAGGCTCATGTTGAAGATATACGTCACAATCCCACACAGCTGGTCTGCACAGGACTTGAGGAGCTTTGCGCTGATGCCGTCCGGTCCCGACGCCTTCCTCGCCTTGATCTTCCTCAGCTCCGTCCTCACCTGGGTCTTGGTCAGGGTCAGGATGGGGGGCTGTGTGTTGGGAGTGGGGGGGGTGTCGGTGGAGTGGGGAGTGGGTAGCAGGACTTGATTTCTTAGAGGCAGCAGTGGTTGTTGTGCAGACAGGGGGGAGGGCGGTTGGTCAAATCTATTGAAAAACAGATTCAGGTTGTTCGCCCACTCCCTGCCCCCCGTGGCCTGGGGGGAGGTATTCTGGAGCCCCGAGATGGTTTTGAGGTTTCTCCAGACCCCGCTGATGTCGCTCTGTTGCAGCTTGTCCTCCATCTTCTTCCTGAAGCTGTCCTTGCCTTCTCTGATCTTTCTCCTCAGCTCCCTCTGTACGGACTTCAGCATCTCCCTGTTCCCCGACCTGAAGATCCTCTTCTTCTCTCTCAGAAGTGTTTTTATCTCAGGGTTGATCCAGGGTTTGTTGTTTGAGTGACGCCGTATGGTCTTGGTGGGAACGGATTTGTCCACACAGAAGCTGAGGTAGCCCGTGAAGGTGTGAATGAGGCCATCGATGTCCTCACCATGTGGATCGCAGAGCTGCTTCCAGGCAGTGGCTTCAAAACAGTCCTTTAGAGTGTCCATTGTCTCCTCAGACCATAACTCCACAGTGTGCATGGCCGGAGGTTGTCTGTGCACTAGGGGTTTGTACACCGGTCGGAGATGAACCAAGTTGTGATCCGATCTCCCAAGTGGGGGGAGTTGTGATGAGGTGTACGCCTCCTTAGTGTTTGCGTAGAACAAATCCAGTGTTTTATTGTCTCTAGTGTGGCATGTGACATACTGGGTGAAAGTGGGCAGAATGGGAGACAGTGAAACGTGGTTGAAATCGCCTGAGATGAGGAGAAGAGCATCTGGGTGTTCTGTAAATTATTATGCAAATAGGATTTTAGTGTCATGAACATTCAATTTTTTGTTTTTCAATTAAACTCATGGATGGTATTGTGTCTCAGGGCTCTTTGGATCATTGATATCAATCTCAGACACCTGTCATAATTAGTTTGCCAGGTGAACCCAATTAAAGGAAAACTACTTAAGAAGGATGTTTCATATTATTAAGCATGCCACAGGTTTCAGACAATATGGGAAAGAAAAAGGATCTCTCTGCTGCCGAAAAGTGTCAAATAGTGCAATGCCTTGGACAAGGTATGAAAACATTAGATATTTCACGAAAACTTAAGCGTGATCATCGTACTGTGAAGAAATTTGTGGCTGATTTAGAGCACAGACGGGTTTGTGCAGATAAAGGCATAATGAGGAAGGTTTCTGCCAGACAAATTTATCGGATTAAAAGAGCAGCTGCTAAAATGCCATTACAAAGCAGCAAACAGGTATTTGAAGCTGCTGGTGCCTATGGAGTCCCACAAACCTCAAGGTGTAGGATCCTCCAAAGGCTTGTAGTTGTGCATAAACCTACTAGTTGGCCACCCCTAACCAATGCTCACAAGGAGAAATGGTTGCAGTGGGCCCAGAAATACATGAAGACTAATTTTCAAACAGTCTTGTTTACTGATGAGTGCCATGCAACCCTGGATGGTCCAGATGGATGGAGTAGTGGATGGTTGGTGGATGGCCACCATGTCTCAACAAGGGTGCAACATAAGCAAGGAGGTGGGGGAGTCATGTTTTGGGCCGGAATCATGGGAAGAGAGCTGGTAAGCCCCTCTAGGATCCCTGAAGGTGTGAAAATGACCTCAGCAAAGTACATACAGTTTCTGACTGACCACTTTTTTCCATGGTACAAAAAGAAGAACCGTGCCTTCCGTAGCAAAATTATCTTTATGCATGACAATGCACCATCTCATGCTGAAAAGCATACCTCTGTGTGATTGGTTGCTATGGGCATAAAAGGAGACAAACTCATGGTGTGGCCCCCATCCTCCCCTGACCTCAACCCTCTTGAGAACCTTTGGAGCATCTCAAGCAAAATATCTATGAGGGTGGGAGGCAGTTCACATCAAAACAGCAGCTGTGGGAGACTTTTCTGACATCTTGCAAAGAAATTCAAGCAGAAACTCTCCAAAAACTCACAAGTTCAATGGATGCAAGAAATGTGAAGGTTATATCAAAGAAGGGGTCCTATGTTAACAGCATGCCACCATCAGTGTGTGAATGTATGTGTGAATGGGTGGATAGCAGGATCTGTAAAGCGCTTTGGTCATCAAGAGATGAGAATAAAAGCGCTATATAAGTGAATGCCATTTACCATTTACCATTTTTAACATGTAACTTGGCCTGTTAAAATGTTTTTGATTGAAATAGCTTTTGATTTCAGTAAATATGACCTCCTAATGTTGCAACAAATCTACCTACGGGTACAAATAAAGTAACCTGAACCTGAACCTGAAATTCAACAAATGACCATTTTCAGTTTTTTACAACCAATAAAATGCTTTGAAACTCTGCTGTGCATAATAATTTGGAACAGTGCATTTTGAGTTTTTCATTGCAAAAAAATAGTTATCATTGGGAGGTTTTTTTTTTCTACAATATTTTTTATTGAACCTTTTTTTTTTTTACAAACATGACACAAACAATCAAACACTAATGTGGTCTATATTAATCATATATTCCATAACCTACATATGCTGAAGCATGTGAGAATGTTTGGTGATTACATATGTAAGGCGACTTCACACCTCAGAACAGGACAAAGAGTCTCAACCGCCAGTGAAGATCAAAGAGCTTCCCAGGCACTGTGGTGGAGACCGGAGGAGCTGCCCTGACCCCCCAGGGCCATGAGGAGGAGTATGAAGATAACGGGGGGATTAAGATAATGAGGGATGTCAGCTTTTGACATGCATGTCTTTTGTTATGTGCAAGTATAAGTTCATAGAGCCGAAGGTGTTCGGTCTCTTTTTCCTTCTTCTGCTGCTGCACTAGGATGAGACTTGTTAGAGGAGCTGATAATAAACTTTGGTTTATATATCACATCGCCTCGTTCTTCCAAGCTCTTCTACACTGGTGACCCTGACGCGAGGATGGACCAGAGGCGTTCCCCCGCGATCGACTCATCTGTGGTGACCCAGGCAGACGCCGGCACCCATGCAGACAGGGGAACAGATGGACGACGTTCCCCCACGGCAGAAGTGATAGAGAGGGCTCAACCGAGCACCAGCGCCGCGGAGAGAGCCGAAGCAAGGCACTCTCACCCTGCGGACACAGCAGTGACGGTCTACACAAACGCCGTCACCGTCAACCTGCCGGACTTCTGGCAGGAAGACCTCGCCTCGTGGTTTCAGCAAGCTGAAGCCCAGTTTGCACTTGCGGGCATCACGGCTGACGATACAAAGTTCTATCACATCGTCGCCAAACTCAACACCGCCACTTCGAGATGTGCGCGGAGCATAATCCAGCGGCCGCCGGCCCAGGACAAATATGAAGAACTGAAAGCGACCATTCAGAGTGCTGGAACCTGGTGATAAGCATTTTGTACTTGATTTTGGGGACAGAAAAGAAACAGTCAGTATTGACAGACTTAAACCTGCCTTCTTGTTGAGAGACGAGCCTGCACGGTTGGCGAGAGCACCTCGGCGGGGTAGACCCCCCAAGAGAAAAGACTCAGCCCCCCTGCAGGGAACAAATAATCACTCTCCTCCCCAAGTTGCAGATTCCTTACTGGAAGGTCCCAGCAGAATCAGAATCAGAATCAGAATCAGGTTTATTGCCATTGTTCATGTAGTACACAAACTAGGAATTTGTCTCGGTGCAATGCTGCAACATTAAACATGATAAAAGAAATAAACTATACATGCAATAAAGTGTAGAATAAGAGTAAGTGATACTGGTCAGCAGTTAAAATATATTAGCGAGCAGCAGATACTGTGGAGAACTATATAGTGCAGTCGGTAATGCAGGAAGAAAACAGTGATGATTGACATGAGTCTGGTTGAGCTGCTGTACATAGTGCACGAGAGTCAATAAGTCACTTGGTGTTCAGCAGTCTGATGGCAGAGGGGAAGAAGCTGTTCATGTGACGGGAGGTTTTAGTCTTGATGGACCGAAGTCTTCTACCAGAGGGGAGGGGGGCAAACAGTACGTGACCAGGGTGTGAGGGATCGGCTATGATCCAGCCAGCACGCCTCCGGGTCCTGGAGATGTACAGATCCTGGAGAGATGGGAGCTTGCAGCCGATCACCTTCTCAGCAGTGCGCACGACGCGCTGCAGCCTTAGTCTGTCCCTGGCAGTGGCTCCTGCGTACCACACGGTTATGGAGGTGGTGAGGATGGACTCGATGATGGCCGTGTAGAACTGCACTAACATCTTGGTGGGTAGCTTGAGCTTCCTCAGCTGCCGCAGGAAGAACATCCTCTGCTGGGCTTTTTTGATGAGTGAGCTGATGGTCGGCTCCCATTTGAGGTCCCTGGTGATGGTTGTGCCTAGGAAGCGGAAGGAATCAGCAGTGGTGATGGGAGAGCCTGAGAGGGTGAGGGGGGGCAGAGGGGTAGTGACTTTCCTGAAGTCTACAATCATCTCCACTGTCTTCAGAGCGTTCAGCTGCAGGTTGTTATTGTTGCACCAGGACGCCAGCTGGGCCACCTCTCTCCTGTAGGCGGACTCGTCGCCGTTGGAGATGAGCCCGATGAGGGTGGTGTCGTCCGCAAACTTGATCAACTTGACAGACTGGTGGCTGGAGGTGCAGGAGTTGGTGTAAAGGGAGAAGAGTAGGGGGGAAAGTACACAGCCCTGGGGTGATCCGGTGCTGATGCTAGTAGAGTCTGAGACAGTCTTTCCCAGCCGCACATGCTGCCTCCGGTCCGTCAGGAAGTCGGTGATCCACCTGCAGAGGGAGTCAGGCACGTTGAGCAGGGACAGCTTGTCCCGGAGCAGAGCGGGGCGGATGGTGTTGAATGCGGAGCTGAAGTCCACAAACAGGATCCTGGCGTAGGTTCCCGGGGAGTCCAGGTGCTGCAGGATGGAGTGGAGGGCCAGGTTGACTGCGTCGTCTACAGACCTGTTGGCTCGGTAGGCAACTGCAGCGGGTCCAGGAGAGGGGTGGTGATGGACTTGAGGTGGGGCAGGACCAGGCGCTCAAAGGACTTCATGACTACAGAGGTGAGCGCTACAGGTCTGTAGTCATTAAGTCCAGTGATCCGTGGCTTCTTGGGGACAGGGATGATGGTGGAGGATTTGAGGCAGGACGGCACGTGGCATAACTTAAGGGAGGTGTTAAAAATGTCTGTGAAGACAGGAGCCAGCTGTTTCGCACAGTGTCTCAGGGTGGAGGGAGACACGCCGTCCGGGCCGGGGGCCTTGCGCGGGTTCAGTCTGGAGAACTGTTTGAGCACGTCCTGCTCACTGATGATAAGGGCAGGGGGGAGGAGGGGGGGTGCCTTTAATGAAGTAGGGATTGTGGAGGCTGTGGAGCTGGAGGGAGGGGGGGAGTTGGACACAGATGACGAGGTGTCAAAACGGGCATAGTGTTGGGACAGTCTTTGACAAAGGGCTTTGTCATCCTGACCTTTAGGAGCCTGAGGCCGATAGTTGGTGATTTGCCTCAGTCCTCTCCACACGGAAGCCGAATCATTAGCAGTGAACTGCTGCTGGAGTCTCTCTGAATACACAGATTTAGCCCTCTTCAGCTCTCTGTTAAACCGGTATTTAACCTCCCTGTAGCAGTCCCTGTCTCCACTTTTCAGCGCTGCTTCCTTCTCCTTCCTGATCTGTCTGAGCTTAGCTGTGAACCAGGGTTTGTCATTAGAGTAACTCACCCTGGTGCGTGATGGAAGAATGATCTCTTCACAAAAGTGGATATATGAGTTCACAGTGTCCGTGTATTCATCCAGATCATGCGTGGCTCCTTTAAACATGCCCCAGACAGATATTTCCATGCACATTTCCAGCTTCTCCTCAGCTTCACTGGTCCGTTTCTTCGTAGTGCTCACGACAGGTTTAGTGAGCTTCAATCTCTGTCTGTATGTGGGAATGAGGTGAACCATCACGTGATCAGATAATCCCAGCGCAGCGCGAGGAACAGCGCGATATGCGTCTTTCACTGTGGTGTAACAGTGATCCAGTGTGTTTAATCCTCTGGTGGGGCATTTAATAAACTGTTTGTAGCGGGGGAGATCGTGGCTCAGATTGCACTGATTAAAGTCGCCAGCCACAATAATCAGCGAGTCTGGGAAACTCCGCTCTGTGTGTTGAATGTGATCCGCGAGCACGCGCTGAGCTTCGCACGTGTCCGCGTCGGGAGGGGCGTACACAGCGATCAGTATAAAAGAAGCAAACTCCCGCGGGGAATAAAAAGGCTTGCAGTTGATAACAAGAAATTCCAGGGCGGGAGAACAGTGTTTGGAAATTACCGTTACATCAGAGCACCAGCTGCAGTTGATGTAGAAGCAGACTCCGCCTCCTGTGGTCTTGCCGGAAAGCTCTGTGTCACGATCAGCACGAAAGAGCTGGAAGCCGTCGAGGCGCAGCGCGCTGTCCGGTATATTTTCCCGGAGCCAGGTCTCAGTAAAGCAGAGGGCAGCCGAGGAGGCGAGGTCCCTAAAACGCATCAGCAGTCTCAGTTCATCTACCTTGTTAGAGAGAGAGTTGGTACTGAACAGAAATATGCCAGGCAGCGCCGTTCGCGAGCCTCTCCTGCGAAGCCGCACGAGAGCGCCCGCTCGTCTACCTCTCTTCCGCCGTCTCACTTTCCGAGCCAAGCAATGAACCAGATCGGCGGCAGGGGCTAAAAAAACTGGGAGGAGGTCCGTGGGGGTGAAAGTCCTGATATTTAGAAGTTCTTCACAGGTATAAGTGCAAGCAGACACACAATTGACAAACAAAAACAAACAAAGAGCGCAGCGAAGCACCATGTCGACCGCAGCAGGACGCCTAAGCGGACCCACAGCAGATTCGGGAGAAGATTAAAACCCAGACGGCACAGAGACTGATGCAAACTACTCAACAGTTGTTCACTAATTGTACTGTAACAGTTTAGGACTGACTTGTGATATTACTATGCTGTTATGATTACCACTGAACTCTCTTAGGAGCATGGCTGCTGGAAAGTTTCTTCTGTGGCAAGAGGTGTAGCAGTTAGTATGTCATAGTAATTATCTTAAACTGAATTTTTCTATTGTCCTTTTCTTAGTTGTTTGGGGGGGGGGGGCTGTGGTCTATATTAATCATATATTCCATAACCTACATATGTTGAAGCATGTGAGAATGTTTGGTGATTACATATGTAAGGCGACTTCACACCTCAGAACAGGACAAAGAGTCTCAACCGCCAGTGAAGATCAAAGAGCTTCCCAGGCACTGCGGTGGAGACCGGCGGAGCTACCCTGACCCCCCCAGAGCCATGAGGAGGAGTACGAAGATAACGGGGGGGGGGATTAAGATAATGAGGGATGTCAGCTTTTGACATGCATGTCTTTTGTTATGTGCAAGTATAAGTTCATAGAGCCGAAGGTGTTCGGTCTTTTTCCTTCTTCTGCTGCTGCACTAGGATGAGACTTGTTAGAGGAGATGATAATAAACTTTGGTTTATATATCACATCGCCTCGTTCTTCCAAGCTCTTCTACAACTAACACTAAAGTAATTTAAAAATTAAAAAAAAAATGTACTAAAAACACCAACAACCACTAACAAAGGCAAGTCTTCAACAATGCTCCTCTGTTTAGTCTAGGTAATCCATTACATAAGTATACATATTATACATTCACCAATTTGGAATTTACAAGGTCCACACACATCATTCACCTTCTTCTTCAGAAGTTATGTTTAATTTCTTTACATAATCAATAAAAGGTCTCCATATATTCTCAAACACATTTTCCTTTGATTTCAGTATCTATGTTATTCTTTCTAGTGGAAGGTTTGTTAACATCTGTCTTAACCACTGAGTCACATCTGGTCTATGAGTCTTTTTCCACAGTAGTGCAATACATTTTTTGGCATTAAGCAAACTGAGGTCTATGAATGCTCTTTCACTCTTATTAAAGTTATGCTTTTTCTGGATACAGACCCAACAAAAACAGTTTAGTGTTCAGTATGAATTGTTTTGAAATTATTTTTTCAATTGCTACCCTCACCTCTTCCCAAAACATTCTAATTTTTCTACATTCCCATACACTATGAAATAGGGTTCCTTTACTTTTCATACATTTTGTGCACGTATCTGGTATGTTTTTGTTATATCTATTTAACTCCACCGGTGTAACATACATCCGCATTAACCATTTAAAATGTATCAATTTAAGACGTACATTTATTGATTTGGTTTGAGCTTCTGTACAAGCCAATTCCCATTGTTCCTCTGAAATTTCAGTTTGCAGGTCTTCTTTCCAATAATTCAGTCTTTTCTGTGAGTTTTCACTTGAGGATAGTGTCAATGAGTTATAATACTCTGAAATAATACCCTTTCTCTTACTATCTTTCGTCAAAATTTTTTCCAAGGATGAATAAGTAGGTCGGGTGAGAGCATTATTTTGATTTGATCGAATAAAATTCCTAAGCTGAAGATATTTTAAAAAATGCGTTCTATTAAGATTAAATTTGATCCTCAGTTATTCAAAAGACATTATGTTATCTGAACGTGACAAATATAATGACATAACGTTCGGCTCAGGAGACGCACACACACAGGCTCAGAGTAGTTCAAACTGTTTATTAACAACAGGGATGTTTGGGTGCGTGTCTGCGGAATGTTAATGTGTTGGTGGTGGCGTCTGCTTCGGACCCAGAGGCAGGAGACCGTTCAGCCGGCAACCCTATGGGAGAAATTGGACACAGGGTGATGAGCACACACCAACACAGGAGGAGAATAGGCGAGGGAGAGAAGCTTACTTGTTTGGGCAGATGACTGGCGCTTCAAGGATGGAAGCCCGGGAGACAGCCACCTGCAGGGCTCGGTGCAGCAGCGAGGAGAGACGAGGGACGGGGTTGTCCGCCGCCGAGGAATCCACCTGTGCACAGGGGAGCAGACTGGAGAGATGAGGTAAGTGAACTTCTTACCGGTAAAGAGGATGCTGAAGAGAGTGTGGTAGAAGTCCATGCAAGGAAAATGAAGTCTACGGCTTCAGGCCGACGCTCAGGGCGAGGCGGCTTTTATCCTTCGCCGCTGACGAGTAGCAGGTGCGTGAGCAGGTGGCGCCGCTGATGAATGGCGCGGCGTGACAGTACTCCCCCCTCTAGCAGCGCCTCCTGGCGATGGCTTATCCGGGTGCGCTCGGTGGAAGTCCGCGATGAGCGATGGGTCCAACACAAACGACGGGGGCACCCACTGTCGATGCTCGGGCCCATAGCCCTCCCAGTCCACCAAGTATTGCAACCCACGACCCCGGCGCCGGGAGTCCAGGATGGAGGAGGCGGACCAGGCCGGATGGCCACCAATCATCCGGGGCGCGGGTTGTGCTGCAGGAGGAGGGCAAAGGGGGTCAGTAACCGCCAGTTTCACCTT
This sequence comes from Pholidichthys leucotaenia, assembly GCA_020510985.1. NCBI lineage: Eukaryota > Metazoa > Chordata > Actinopteri > Cichliformes > Pholidichthyidae > Pholidichthys > Pholidichthys leucotaenia. The sequence continues at coordinate 172,426,859 of CM035846.1, forward strand.
CGACACGTGGAAAGTAGGATGAATGCGGAGGGAGGGGGGAATAGCCACGCGCACAGCCACCGGGTTGATGATCCGGGTGATGGGGTAGGGACCCATGAAGCGCTGTGCCAGCTTTCTCCTCTCGCCCTTTAGAGTGACGTCCTGGGTGGAAATGTAAACAAGCTGCCCAACTCTGTACGCCGGGGCAGGTCTCCTACGCCGGTCCGCCACAGTCCTGTTGCGCTCCGCTGTGCGCAATAGCGCATGGCGCGCGGCAGCCCAGGTGGAGCGGAACTGCCTGAGATGGGCCCTAACTGACGGGACAGTTACCTCACTCTCCTGCTCCGGAAACAGCGGGGGGTCGTAACCCAGGGACGCTTTGAAGGGGGACATCCCTGTAGCAGAAGAGCGAGCGGTGTTGTGGGCATATTCAACCCAGGCAAGATGGTTGCTCCAGGACGCGGGTTTGGATCTGGACACACAGCGGAGCGCAGCCTCCAGCTCCTGGTTGGTCCTCTCACACTGCCCGTTGGATTGGGGGTGATGGCCAGAGGAGAGGCTCACCTTGGCTCCGATGGCGTTGCAGAAAGACCTCCAAACCTCAGATGAAAACTGGGGGCCCCGGTCCGAGACCACGTCCACCGGAATCCCATGCAGCCTGACCACGTGTTGGACGAGGAGGTCCGCCGTCTCCAGGGCAGTAGGGAGGCCTCGCAGGGGGACGAAGTGCACGGCCTTGGAGAAGCGGTCCACGATGGTCAGGATGGTGTCATAGGAATTGGAGATGGGGAGTCCGGTGACGAAATCCAGAGCGATGTGCGACCAGGGCCTGCCAGGGACGGGCAGGGGCTGGAGCAGACCCGCTGGAGGGGCATTTCCCGACTTGCAGGTGGCACAGATTGGGCAAGCCCGGGCGTAGCGGGCTGCATCCCTCCGCAGGCCTGGCCACCAAAAGGACCGTTGGAGGAGATCTATCATCCGGGAGGTGCCAGGGTGACAGGTGAGCTTGGAGGTGTGGAGCCAGTGGATGACCTCTCCTCGGACCGCGGATGGCACGAACAGCCTCCCCTCCGGTCCGCCGCCAGGGTCAGGTTCCACCTCCTGTGCCTTCCGGATCTTGCTCTCAATGTCCCACGAGATGGCTCCCACGACGCACGACCTGGGCAGGATGGAGTGGGGCGCCTCCTCCGACTCCACGGGGGCGAACTGCCTGGAGAGGGCGTCAGGCAGGACGTTCTTAGAGCCAGGCCTGAAGGTGATGGAAAATTGGAACCTGGCGAAGAACAGGGACCAGCGCGCCTGGCGGGCGTTCAGGCGCTTGGCAGACCGTAAGTATTCCAGGTTCTTGTGGTCCGTGAGGACCACAAACGGCAGGCTTGCCCCCTCCAACCAGTGGCGCCACTCCTGCAGGGCGAGCTTGATGGCCAAGAGCTCTCTGTCCCCCACATCATAGTTTCTCTCCGCCGGGGACAAGCGCCGGGAGAAGAAGGCGCACGGTCGCTTGGCGCCATCGTCCGGTGACCGCTGGGACAGCACTGCTCCCACTCCCGTGTCCGAGGCGTCTACCTCTACTATGCACTGCAGCGCGGGGTCGACCTGGCGAAGGACCCGGGAGGAGGAGAATTCCGCCTTCAGCGCCTCAAAGGCGGCAGCGACCTCTTCGGTCCACCGGAACGGGACCTTCGGGGACGTGAGGCGGGTCAGTGGTCCCACGATGGCACTGAAGTTGGGAACAAAGCGGCGGTAGAAATTGGCGAAGCCAACAAATTGCTGCACCTGCTTCCGGGATGCAGGTGTAGGCCATTCCACCACCGCCTTTACCTTCTCTGGGTCGGGGAGCACCTTATCGTGGGCGATGATGAACCCCAGGAAGGACGTACTCCTGGCGTAAAATTCACACATTCCGCCGGTGCTGCGACCTCTTCGGTCCACCGGAACGGGACCTTCGGGGACGTGAGGGGGTCAGTGTCCCACGATGGCACTGAAGTTGGAACAAAGCGGCGGTAGAAATTGGCGAAGCCAACAAATTGCTGCACCTGCTTCCGGGATGCAGGTGTAGGCCATTCCACCACCGCCTTTACCTTCTCTGGGTCGGGGAGCACCTTATCGTGGGCGATGATGAACCCCAGGAAGGACGTACTCCTGGCGTAAAATTCACACTTTTCCGCCTTAACGTACAGACGGTTCTCCAGCAGCCTTTGGAGGACCCGCCTCACGTGGACCTGGTGCTCATCCCTGGACTTGGAGAAGATGAGGATATCGTCCAGGTAGACGAACACGAAAAGGCCAATGAAGTCCCGGAGGACGTCATTAATGAGGCGCTGGAAGACTGCAGGAGCGTTGGTCAACCCGAACGGCATCACCAGATATTCAAAGTGGCCGTTCGGGGTACGGAAGGCCGTTTTCCACTCATCTCCCTCCCGGATCCGGACGAGGTGGTAAGCGCTGCGTAGGTCCAGCTTGGTGAACCAGGTCGCCCCCTGGAGGGAGTGGAAAGCAGTGTCCATGAGAGGCAGGGTGTAACGGTCCCTCTCCGTGATATTGTTGAGGGCCCGGTAGTCGATACAAGGGCGGAGGGACCCATCCTTTTTCCCCACGAAGAAGAACCCTGCCCCCACGGGTGACGATGATGGGCGGATAATCCCAGCACTTAATGATTCCTTCAGGTAGGCGTTCATCGTCTCCTTCTCCGGCGCAGACAGGCTGTAAAGGCGACCAGAAGGTAAGGGAGCCCCCTGGCGGAGGTTGATGGCGCAGTCATAGGGCCGATGAGGGGGAAGAGACATAGCTTTCGCTTTGCTGAACACCATGCCCAGGTCGTGAAATTCTGGGGGCACCAGAGACAGGTCCGGGGGTGCAGCGTCCGTCGCAGGGGGAGGAGCGGACGGAGAGCAGGCAGCGGACTGAAGGCAGGTGCCCATACAGAACGTACTCCATGCCGAGATCCCAGCTGATTTCCAATCCAGGACCGGATTGTGAAGGCGGAGCCAGGGATACCCCAGGATGACGGGCGACACAGAGTTGGGAAGGACGTAAAAGGTCATCTCCTCCCGGTGGTTTCCCGAGATGATGACCGGTAGGGGAACAGTTTGATGTGTCACTCTCCCGAGGGTGGCACGGGAGAGGTGGATCAGGGAGAGGGGAGTGTTGAGTGCCTGGCAGCGGATGCCCAATCGGGTTGCCAGGCTTTGTGAAATGAAGCTGCCTTCTGCGCCCGAATCCACCAGTGCGTGGGTGAGGTGCCCAGTAGAGTTATGGCAGAAACGGATGGGCAGCTTCAATTGAGAAAGTGATCCTAACCGATTGACATCCGCGAGGCTTCCAACAGTGACTCGCGGACCCCACCGACTGGCTTTCCGTGGACAACGCTCCACGGTGTGTTGGTCGCCTCCGCAATACATGCAGAGGCCCAACTCACGGCGGCGTTGTTTCTCCACAGGGGAAAGTTTAGTCCAGGCCGTCACCATCGGCTCCGACTCCTCGGGGCGCGATGCTGGCGGCGCCGCCAGGGGGCGAGCTTGGAACAGGTGCGGCGAGGCTCCACGAGGGCGAGAAGAAGAAGACCTCCGCCCCGAGGAGCGCTCGCGCAGCCTGTTATCCAAACTTATCGCTAAGGATGTCAGCTCCGCTAGCGTCCCAGGGATATCCCGACCAGCCAGTTCATCCCTCAGATCACTATTGAGGCTGCGGAGGAACAGGCCACAGAGGGAGCGTTCCTCCCAGCCCAATTCCTCCGCCGCTACCCGGAAGTCGACCGAGTGGTCCGCTGCCGACCGGCTTCCCTGCTGGAGAGCGAGAAGCCGATCGACCTGGACCGTTTCGGTTTGTGAGTGGTCAAAGACCTCCAGAAAGCGCCTCACGAATTGGTCATAGGTGAGGGTGGCATAACTGGGCCTCGCCATTACGGCGTAGGTCCAAGTTAACGCACGCCCCTCCAGAAGATTCCCTATGTAACCAATTCGGCTGTGATCCGAGGGAAAATCTCCGGGCACACGGTGGAACACGGACTCACACTGCATAATAAACCCCCGCGCTCCGCCGAGCTTACCGCTAAAGCGGGCGGGGGTCGGAATCGGCGTGAGCCGAACCGGTGCCACTGGAGCCGGCTGGACGGCCGCTGGAACAGCAGGAGCCGCGCCACCCTGGTGAGTCGGGAGGAACGGCTGTTGGGGGTCCAAGCGGTTCAATCGGTTAGTCAGTTCTAATAATTGATGAAGAACCACCTGTTGCTGATAAACAATCTGATCCACCCGAGCCTCGAGGATGGTAAACCGGTGTGCGAGCCCGCCGTCTGCCGAGCCGCTCTGCTGAAGCCGTACTGACATAACGTTCGGCTCAGGAGACGCACACACACAGGCTCAGAGTAGTTCAAACTGTTTATTAACAACAGGGATGTTTGGGTGCGTGTCTGCGGAATGTTAATGTGTTGGTGGTGGCGTCTGCTTCGGACCCAGAGGCAGGAGACCGTTCAGCCGGCAACCCTATGGGAGAAATTGGACACAGGGTGATGAGCACACACCAACACAGGAGGAGAATAGGCGAGGGAGAGAAGCTTACTTGTTTGGGCAGATGACTGGCGCTTCAAGGATGGAAGCCCGGGAGACAGCCACCTGCAGGGCTCGGTGCAGCAGCGAGGAGAGACGAGGGACGGGGTTGTCCGCCGCCGAGGAATCCACCTGTGCACAGGGGAGCAGACTGGAGAGATGAGGTAAGTGAACTTCTTACCGGTAAAGAGGATGCTGAAGAGAGTGTGGTAGAAGTCCATGCAAGGAAAATGAAGTCTACGGCTTCAGGCCGACGCTCAGGGCGAGGCGGCTTTTATCCTTCGCCGCTGACGAGTAGCAGGTGCGTGAGCAGGTGGCGCCGCTGATGAATGGCGCGGCGTGACATATAAGTCTTGAATCTTTTGAATCCCTTTTAAATTCCATACTTTAAATACAGCATCCGCTCTCCCTGGTTTAAAATATTGATTACCCCATATTGGGCTAACTTGTGACAATAAGTGTGGTTCTTTTAAATATTTTTTGGTTTCACACCATATTTTGATCATATGCTTTACAATTGGGTTTTTAACTTGTTTCTGTAATTTTTTAGCCGAGTCTGAGTATATGAATAAGGGAAGAGGTAAAGGTAAATTGTATGATTCCATTTCAGTCCAGTGAGGGAGATCATTTGATGAAAAATAATATGTCATAGACCTCAGTTGTGCTGACCAGTAATACAACATAAAGTCTGGACATTTCAGACCTCCACGATCAAATGGTAAATATAGTAAGGACAGACGTAGTCTAGCCTTCCTATTGTTCCATATAAATTCCACTAACTTTTTTTTAATTCTTGAGAATAGATCTGAAGGTGGTGGTAAAGGAATATATTGAAATAAATAAAGTATTTTGGGTAAGATATTACTTTTAAGTATATTAATTCTCCCGATCATCGACATTGGTAGTGACATCCATCTCTGAAGTAACTCATTAATATCTGTCATTAAGGCTTCATAGTTGGCACTGGCGACTGATTCTAGCTTAGGCACAATTTGAATTCCTAAATATTTAAACTGATTTACAACATTGAATTGATTTACCTCAGGAGCTGGGTGATTTCTCTGGGTCTCATTTAGCATTAATATTGAAGATTCAGTTTTATTTATTTTATATCCTGATATTTCCCCAAAGTTCTTTATTAAATTTAACAAGGTCGGAATTGATTTTTTAAGATTCAACATAAACAAAATTATGTCATCGGCATACAGGGAGATTTTATGTTCTGTTGGTCCTACTTTAATTCCATATATTTGTGGATGTAAACGTACTGCCATCGCTAAAGGTTCAATTGCCAGTCTTGCTGAAGCAAGACTGGACAGAAGTCTATGTATCAGATGTAAATGAAGCCTATGACACATTTACAAACATTGTAACCACTCTTTATGAAAAAAACTGCCCATTAGTTAAAAAAAAGCTTAAACACAAATTTACTGACAAACCATGGCTAACCAAAGGACTACAAAAGGCGTGTAAAAAGAAAAATTTATTATATAAAGCTTTCATAAAGAAAAGGACAAAAGAAGCAGAGCAGCGGTATAAAACATACAAAAATAAGTTAACATATATAATAAGATGTAGTAAAAGAGACTATTACAGTAAAGAACTGGAAAAAAACAAAGACAATATTAAAAATACATGGACAATAATCAACAGTATCCTTGGAAATAAAAGCAGAAATACCAGCTACCCAACTAACACTCCAAAAAATAATAAATCGACTCCGAATGTGAATATAGCTTCACCTGCAGATGAATTTAATAATTTTTTTGTTAACATTGGACCTAAACTGGCCCGAGAAATACCCACTACGGTGCCAACAGGTGATTCAATATGCAATAACACTGCTGTAAAAGACACCATCTTCATAAAGAACACAGACGAAAGAGAGGTCATTGAAATTGTTAAATCGTTCAAAAGTAAAACATCTACTGACTGCGATGGTATTGATATGCTACTAGTCAAAACTGTTATCGAATGCATAGTGAAACCACTGACGTATATCTGTAACCTGTCTCTCCAATCAGGTATATTTCCCAATGCAATGAAAATAGCTAAAGTAATTCCGATTTACAAGACAGGCGACAGAGGGGAACTCTCCAACTACAGACCAATTTCACTATTACCGCAATTTTCCAAGATACTTGAAAAAATATTCTATGAGAGAATTGACAACTTCATACTGAAGAATGATTTATTGTGTGAGCAGCAATATGGGTTCAGACACAAAAGGACAACAGCATATGCCTTAATGGAATTTACAGAAAAAATATCAACAGCCATTGAAAATAAAGAGTATTCAGTTGGAGTATTCCTGGATCTTAAAAAAGCATTTGATACAGTAGATCACAATCTATTATTAAAGAAACTACAAAATTGTGGTATCAGAAGGGTAGCACTGTCCTGGTTAAGAAGTTACTTAAAGAATAGATATCAGTTTGTATGTGTTAACAACAAAAACTCAGAGCTACTGAAGGTCACCTGTGGAGTCCCACAGGGTTCAGTTTTGGGACCATTATTATTCAATATGTATATAAATGATATATGTAAAGTTTCAGAAAAAATGGACTTAATATTGTTTGCTGATGACACTAACCTGCTATGCAGTGGAAACAACTTGGAACAACTTCTGGATACACTCGGAAAGGAATTAGGAAAGCTTAAACTGTGGTTTGATTCAAACAAATTAACGCTCAATTTAAGCAAGACAAAATTTATAGTCTTTAACAACCATCACAACTATCCAGTACCCAAACTCAGTGTAAATGGTGTAGAGATTGAAAGGGTATCCGAAACTAAATTCCTTGGAGTAATAATTGATAACAAACTGTGTTGGAAGCCACATATTAATTATATAAAAGGTAAAGTATCCAAATCAATTGCAATATTACACAGAGTGAAAAATTTGCTGAATCAACCAACACTATACACCTTGTATCATTCATTAATACTCCCATACATGACATATTGTAATGAAGTATGGGGAAATACATATAAAACAAACATATATCCACTCTTTATGCTTCAAAAGAGAGCTATTAGAATAATCAACAAAGCAGCTTACAGGGAACCAACAAACCCACTTTTTCTTAAACAAAAAACTCTCAAGTTGAAAGATCTGATCGACTTTAAAACCGCAATAATAATGTTCAAAGTGAAGAATCTATCACTGCCCGCAAATATCCAGAAGTTGTTCCAAACAAGGGAGAAACGATATCACTTCAGAGGAACATGTATATTTCAAAAGCCTACAGTGAGAACAACTACCAAGCAACACTGTATTTCAGTGCAAGGTGTCAGATTATGGAACGATTTTGGACCTGAATTAAAATCATGTACAAAGCTTGGACAATTTAAACAAAAACTAAAGGAAGAAATACTCCAAACATATTTACAAGACGACATGTAAACTCACATAAGGATTGACATTTCCAGCCTGTGTTGTGTTATAGCTTAGTTTTTCTTTTTTCTCTGTGACACTATGTCTTAGATTTGTTTTTGAATAGTAACCGCTTAACTTAGACTAGCTCAGTTTTCTTTTTCTCTCAGTCATATTTTGTCTTAGCCTTGTTTTAAATTGTAATCGCTCTTGTCTTGTTTTCTCTTTTTTCTCCTTTGAATTCTTGGATGGAATATGGGTGGGCAATATAAGCTGCGGCTTCAGCCATCACCCATTTCGGATAACTCACGTGGAATTGTATAGTAGAAGGAGTCTTTGTCTAATTTGACCTTGTTGTTATATTATACAGTTTCTTTTAACCTGTAATGTACTATCCGAAATAAATAAATTCATTCAAATTCATTCATTCATTCCATAGTAAACAGTAAAGGTGAAAGTGGACAGCCTTGTTGACATCCTCTATTGATTTTTATTGATTTTGAGATATTGCTGTTTGTTAGGATTTCTGCTGTAGCATTATTGTATATTATCTGAACCCATTTTATGAAATTATTTCCAAGTCCAAACCTTTGTGGGACTTCAAAAAGAAAGGGCCATTCGACCCTATCAAAGGCCTTTTCGGCGTCCAATGATAGGAGAGCTGTATCCGGTGCTTCTTTATTAGAATAAATAATATTAAATAGTCTTCTTACATTATGGAAGCCTTGTCTTCCCATTATAAAGCCATTCTGATCTCGGTTAATAATATTTGGTAATATTTCTTGTAGTCGTCTTGCTAAAATTTTACAGATTATCTTAAGGTCAGCATTTAATAGGCTTATTGGTCTCATGTTTTCACATTTATTAGAGGGTTTACCTGGTTTTGGCAACAGTATAATTAAGGCATTATTCATGTATGGTGGTAAATTACTATTTTGAAATGCTTCTAAAACCATTTCCAAAAGTGGTTTTATTAATTTATTCTTAAATTTTTTATAGAGGTCAACTGGAAGACCATCTGGTCCTGCACTTTTTCCTGATTTCATATTATCAATGGCTAGCCCAACTTCTTCTTGACTAATTTTAGACTCCAGTATCTCCCTGTTTCCATTTGGAATACACGGTATAGATAATCCGTCCAAAAACCCATTTAGTTTTGTTAAGTCAGTTTCATTTTTTGTATCATATAGTTTTTCATAATAATCTCTAAAGGCACTATTGATTTCTAAAGGATCTACAACTGCCTGTCCGTTACTTATAATACTGGTAATTGGTGTTTTAAATTCTAATTGTTTAATCATGCCATGCCAATAATTTCCCTGATTTTTCACCTTGTTCATAAAAAGTTTGCTTCAATCTTAGAAGACTCGAGGCAGCTCTATTCGCTGATTTTTTGTCATATTCAGCTCTCAGAATCAGTAATTCGTTCTCTAACTTTGGGTTACTTCCTGCATACACTTTTTCTTGAAGAATTTTTATTTTATGTTCCAATTGGACTCTCTCCTCTCGAGTCTTCTTAGATTTTGAACCTGTATAACTAATAATATGTCCCCTAATAAAAGCTTTGAAAGCCTCCCACTTTATACATGCTGATGTTTGTGTAGTATTGATATCAAAGAACTCATCTGTTTTTCTATGTACTTAACAAATTCCTCATCCTGAAGCCATTTATGCTGAAATTGCCACCTACCTGGATCCTTTGTCAATTTCTTATCTACATATATTAGACAGCAGGGTGCATGATCAGATATCACGATGTTATCATAGAAACAGTTTTGAATCTTGGACCTTAATTCTGTGGAGATCAAAAAATAGTCAATACGTGAGAATGTCTTGTAGGTATTAGAATAACAAGAATAGGCTTTGACTTGTGGTTTCATTTCTCTCCATATATCTAGCAATCTCAATTCTTTCATAAAATGATTAATGGTCATCCTGCATCCATTGTGTGTACAGTCCAGTCCTGTTGATCTATCTATACTGGGATTCAATGTACAATTAAAATCCCCTGCTATTATATGTTGCCCTGTAAGTAATAAAGTAAGAAATAAATTAGCGAAGAAGTTTTGATCATCTATATTGGGACCGTATACGTTCACCAGATTTATATTTTCTAATAACAAAAATCCTTGGATGATTAGATATCTTCCTAATTTGTCTCCAGTGACATTTTTCACTTGAAATGGGACTGTTTTATGTATGAGAGTCATAACTCTCCTGGCTCGGGATAAAAATGATGAGGTGAACACATTTCCCTGCCATCTTCTCCTAATTCTTTTTACATCCTCCTCTATTAGATGAGTTTCTCGTAAAGACACAATTTTTGAACCTATGTCTTTTATTTTATTCATAACTTGTTTAAGTTTCTTTAGATTTTGTAGACCTCTGCAATTCCATGAAGTTAAATTAAGATTAACGCTTTGGTCTATGATCAATAAGAAGTTTGAGATTACCTTGCAATATAAACATGCTCATACAGAGAAGCAAAAACATGGATGGTTGAACATTCATCCCACAAACTACACAAAAACAAATTCCCCCTCCCCACATTCGTGGTAATCCCCCCAAAACAAAACAAAAAAAATTCTGTCTCCTGCTATAGCCAGTGACTGCTCCACACCCGCGAGGATCAGTCAAACCACTCTTTCTCCTCTCAATCACCTTGACTCTACTACTTTTTAATGACATAACATTAACTCTCTTCTGTAGTTTTTCCAACTTAACTCCAAAATTTTATAGCAACTTTGTACATCATAGCTTTTTTTTATATATATATACACATATATATATATATATATATATAATACAATCTATATTGTCGCCTATCACAGGGGCTGAGGTTGCCAAGGTGGTTAAAAATCTCCTTGGTGGCCGGGCCCCGGGGGTGGATGAGATTCGCCCTGAGTACCTCAAGGCCCTGGATGTTGTTGGGCTGTCATGGTTGACACGCCTCTGCAACATTGCATGGAGGTCGGGGGCAGTGCCTTTGGCATGGCAAACCGGGGTGGTGGTTCCTCTCTTCAAAAAAGGGGACCGGAGGGTGTGCTCTAACTTTAGAGGGATCACACTCCTCAGCCTCCCTGGGAAGGTCTATGCCAAGGTACTGGAGAGGAGAGTCCGGCCGTTGGTCGAACCTCGGATTCAGGAGGAGCAATGTGGTTTTCGTCCTGGCCGTGGCACATCGGACCAGCTCTTTACCCTCTCGAGAATTCTTGAGGGTTCATGGGAGTTTGCCCAACCAGTTTACATGTGTTTTGTGGACTTGGAGAAGGCATTTGACCGCGTCCTTGTGGATTTTTGTGGGGGGTGCTTCGGGAGTATGGGGTATCGGGCTTGTTGTTACGAACTATTCGGTCTGTGTACGACCGTTGTGAGAGTTTGATTCGTATTGCCAACACTCGGAGTCATTCCCAGTAAGAGTTGGACTCCGCCAGGGCTGCCCTTTGTCACCGATCCTGTTCATAATTTTTATGGACAGGATTTCTAGGCGCAGCCAGGGAACGGAGGGTGTCATGCTTGGTGACCACAGGATCTCATCTCTGTTGTTTGCAGATGATGTTGTCCTGTTGGCTTCATCCAGCAATGACCTACAGCTCTTGCTGGGACGGTTTGCCGCTGAGTGTGAAGCGGCTGGGATGAGAATCAGCACCTCCAAGTCCGAGTCCATGGTCCTCAGCCGGAAAAAGGTGGATTGTCCTCTCCGGGTTGGGGACAGGCTCCTGCCCCAAGTGGAGGAGTTTAAGTATCTTGGGGTCTTGTTCACGAGTGAGGGGCAAATGGAGCGAGAGATCGACAGACGGATTGGAGCAGCATCTGCAGTGATGCGGACATTGTACCAGTCTGTTGTGGTGAAGAGGGAGCTGAGTTCTAAGGCAAAGCTGTCGATTTACCAGTCAATCTACGCTCCTACTCTCACCTATGGTCACGAGCTTTGGGTAATGACCGAAAGAACGAGATCGCGGATACAAGCGGCTGAAATGAGCTTTCTCCGTAGGATTGCTGGACTCACCCTCAGAGATAGGGTGAGGAGCTCAGTCATCTGGGAGAGGCTCAGAGTAGAACCGCTGCTCCTCCACATTGAAAGGAGTCAGTTGAGGTGGTATGGGCATCTGATTAGGATGCCTCCTGGACGCCTCCCACTTGAGGTGTTTCAGGCACGTCCCACTGGGAGGAGACCCCGGGGCAGACCCAGGACTCAGTGGAGAGACTGTCTCCCAATTGGTCTGGGAACGCCTTGGTATCCCCTCTGAAGAGCTGGAGCAGGTGGCTGGGGAGAGGGAAGTCTGGGCTTCTCTGCTTGAACTGCTGCCTCCACGACCCGGACCTCCGGAAAAGCGGTAGAAGATGGATGGATGGACAATCTATATTTTGTAGACATGCTATATGTTTCAGATCAGTCAGATGCCTGTGCAAATGCTTAAATATTCTACCTTTATATCTTGTTCATGCTTCATGCTTAGCTCCCACCAGTCTCTCTTGGATCTGCTTGATAAGCTCCTGCGCCTCCTGAGGGGTCTTGAAGATATGGGTTCTCCCTTTATATGTGACCAGCAGTCTTGCTGGATGAATCACTCCGTGACAAATCCCGAGGTTGCGCAGCTCTTTACGGGCGGGGTCAAACTGTTTCTTTAATTGTTGAATTCCTGTGGCCAAATCTGGGTAGAACCGCACCTGTTGATCCTGGTATTTAATTTCTCCTTTAGCTCGCGCCGCGTTGGTGACCGTCATCTTGTCTCTGTAGCTAAGGAACTTCATAATCAGTGTCCTCGGTGGTGTCTTATTATCTCTCGGTGGGCTGATTCGGTGAGCGCTCTCTAAGACGACCGATGACTGCAGGTCCGCGTTGTTCAGCGCTTCTGGAATCCACTTTTCCAAAAAGGAACATGTATCCCGTCCCTCCGCTCCCTCCGGGAGGCCCACCAGCCTCAAATTATTCCGTTGCGACCGGGATTCTAAGTCCAGGACATTATCTTCCAGACGTTTATTTTTTAATTCCAATGTTTGCACCTTTAATTGTAGGCTGGTGACGTCATCTTCAGCGCTGGAGATTCGGAGCTCCGCCTGCGATACTCGTTCCATACAGTCGCTTATTTCCTGTCTCATTCCTTCCATCGCTGCTATAATCCCATCAAATTTAGACGAAAAGTCTGCTCTCATGGAGCTGATGGCAGCAAGCACCACACTCGTGCCATCCTCAGCAGTCACCACTCCGCCGCTAGCTCTCTCCTCCGCCATTGTCTTTGGAGATTTTTCTGCTTCGTCACGAGCGTGGAAGTCTGTTAGCTTGGATTGTTTCGACGAATCACTTTTTCCTCCGCCTAATTTCCCAGCCTTAGTCTTTACCATATCCGCGCCTAAACGCTGGGATAGATTTTTGTTCCAATTGAGAGAGTTTTAGCCTACTTTTTATTTTTAGGAGCAGAGTGAAACACGTCTTCCTATGTGGCCGCCATAACCGGAAGTCCATCATTGGGAGGTTTGTTCAATAAAATTTGAATTATGCTCTAACGGTTGATGACTTGAAAATTTGCATCGACTATTTAGGAAAATCAGAGACAATTATCATTTGTATAATAACTTGGAATGTGGTGTAGACCCAATCTAGTATACAACAGGATGGCCATAACCTGAATGGATTTCCAGCTCAGTTTTTACGAATACAGAATACCTTACTACACATAACAACTTGGGGTGGGGGAAATATACAGTGGTGTGAAAAAGTGGTTGCCCGATTTCTCATTTTTTTGTATGTTTGTCACTCTTAAAGGTTTCAGATCGTCAAACAAATTTAAGTATTAGACAAAGATAACACAAGTAAACACAAAATGCAGTTTTTAAATGAAGGTGTTTATTATTATGGGGAAAAAAATCCAAACCTACATGGCCCTGTGTGAAAAAGTGATTGCTCCCTAAACCTAATAACTGGTTGGGCCACCCTTAGCACCAACAACTGCAATCAAGCGTTTGCAATAACTGGCAATGAGCCCTTTACAGTGCTGTGGAGGAATTTTGGCCCACTCATCTTTGCGGAATTGTTGTAATTCAGCCACATTGGAGGGTTTTCGAGCATGGACCGCCTTTTTAAGGTCATGCCACAGCATCTCAATTGGATTCAAGTTAGGACTTTGATTAGGCCACTCCAAAGTCTTTTTGTTTTTCTGAAGCCATTCAGAGGCGGACTTGCTGATGTGTTCTGGATCATTGTCCTGCTGCAGAACCCAAGTGCACTTCAGCTTGAGGTCACAAACAGATTGCTGGACACTGTCCTTCAGGATTTTTGGTAGACAGCAGAATTCATGGTTTCATTTACCACAGCAAGTCTTCCAGGTCCTGAAGCAGCAAAACAGCCCCAGATCATCACACTACCACCACCATATTTTACTGTTGGTATGATGTTCCTTTTCTGAAATGCTGTGTTACTTTTATGCCGGATGTAACGGGACACACACACACACACACACACACACACACACACACACACACACAGAGACACACACACCTTTCAAAAAGTTCAACTTTTGTCTTGTCAGTCCACAGAGTATTTTCCCAAAATTCTTGGGGATCATCAAGATGTTTTCTGGCAAAACTGAGACAAGCCTTTATATTCTTTTTGCTCAGCAGTGATTTTCGACTTGGAACTCTGCCATGCAGGCCATTTTTGCCCAGTCTCTTTCTTATGGTGGAGTCATGAACACTGACCTTAACTGAGGCAAGTGCGGCCTGCAGTTCGGCCAGCAGTTCGTTGGATGTTGTTGTGGGGTCTTTTGTGACCTCTTGGATGAGTTGTCGCCGTGCTCTTGGGGTAATATCGGTCGACCAGCCACTCCAGGGAAGGTTCATCACTGTTCCATGTTTTAGCCATTTCTGGATAATGGCTTTCATGTCAGGTCAAGCATTGGTTTGCTTGCTACCGGAAAACCATGAAAACCGATACTACCTGTCTCATGGGTTGGGCCATCAGCGACTCAACCGGCAACCCCACCCTTTCGAGGGCGTGGAGGGTGAAACTGGGCATCCTGGCAGAACTAAAAACAATATCTGTCACAGGTCTGTGGTGGACCACTCCCAGTTACATGGGGTGAGACTGGACATCCTGGCAGATAAGCACATGTATCGCAAGGTCTGTGGTGGACTTTTGCCAGTTGGTGCATTGTGACACGTACTACACAAAGAGCAGAGATAAACAAACCTATCACCTGGTCAGTCACTGCAACATATACTGGAGTCAGTTTGTCTTGGCCTGTCCTTGCCACTGATAATACCTCTATCTGCCAAGAATAAGCCACTAGTCCAGCAAAAGCTAGCGGTACTCAAATACTTTGCAAGCAGTTTCATGAAATGGTCAGTCAGAAAGCAACTCATACCAGCTCAGACGTCGCCTGGGTTTACAAGGTCAGGATTTCCTGGCAGTGGAAGGCAAAGGACAGAGCTGCGTGGAAGAATCTAATCAGATCTAAATGAAACAGTCATTGTTGCCCCTGACAGACTGCTATGATGATGGCTAATGGCTCTCACTGTAGTTCACTGGAGTCCCAAAGCTTTAGAAATGGCTTTATAACCTTTCCAGACTGATAGACCTCAATTACTTTGTTTCTCATTTGTTTCTGAATTTCCTTTGATTGCAGCATGATGTCTAGCTTTTGAGGATCTTTTGGTCTACTTCACTTTGTCAGGTAGAATCAGAATAAAGTTTATTGCCAAGTACATTTACAAGTAAACAACAGGTAAACATACGAGGAATTTGACTTGACATTGGAAAACGCCTGATAGGCGAATCCCAATGACGCGGCAAGCCATGAAGGCGCCTGTCAACAGAGGAGAATAGAGGGCAAAGGTCAGGAACAAAACAATAGGTAGAGAGAAAAAAACATAGTTAATCAAAATAATGCTCATAAGTGAGCCGAATTATGATCACCAGAAAAAAAAACCTCGATGCACAATTAGCAGACAATGTATCACACTTAACATACAGAAGCAGTAGAGAGCAGTGAATGATTGTTTTCATCAGTATAATGAATCAGTCATGTGTGTGTGTTGGATGCAGAGGTGGTAGTTATCAGTTGCTGGTGAAACAGCAGAGGTCTCTCTCTCAGCAGATGTTATGACTAGTGTCTGAAAGTCAGAGGCAACATGTCCTTGGCACGGCAGATGGGATTTCTCTGTGAGTCAGACATATGGCTGTCCTTGGGAGATCAGATACTGTTCGCCAATGTTTGTGAAGAGGAAAGTCAACATTTATACTGATATCATCATCAGGCAGGTCCTATTTAAGTGATTTCTTGATTGAGAACAGGTGTGGCAGTAATCAGGCCTGGGTGTGGCTAGAGAAATTGAACTCAGCTTTCCAAAGATATGATAAACCACAGTTAATTTATGTTTTAATGGGGGGGGGGGGTAGGGCTGTCGCGGTAGAGGAATTTCCCCTGCGGTGACTGTGGACAGCTCAACACTGCGGTATGCAGTATTATTGCGAATGTTTTTCAGACCCTGTGATCTCCTAATTTCAACACAAGGTTTATAATTTATGTGGCAAATGATGGAAGCTGTGTGTTGAGAAAGTCCCTGCATCTCCGCTGTCAATTTGTGCGTGGAGCTCAGGTCTTGCTACAGTCATGAGCTGCCGATTCTGTTAAAAAAAACAAAACAAAACAAAAAAACCCCAAACTTGGATCGTTTTCATAAAGCAGTGGCAGTTACTTCAGCATTTCAACTAGAGTGTGTGGACTGGTTGGAGAGATCGGCAACGTTCAGCTTCTTTAAACAGGACAGACACCATGCAGGACTCCGCCTGTCTCTCCATAGTGATTTTTGGACAATGTTGCCATTGTCCGAAAAATCCCATTCACACAGCAAACAAGCAATGCACTTTGCAGTAGCTGTTTCAGAGCTTAATCATCAGGCTCATAAACACTCCTCTCAGAAGGAGCCCAACCAGCCATTATTTTATTAAATTTAAGATATTTTCACACCTTGTTTTCCCCCATCTGCCACAAGCAATCACACCAAAACAATAACACGCTTTATGCCCTTTCAGTGCTCTACGAATTCAGTTTATTAGTAGAGTATTAATGTGTACATTTTTTGTTTTGACCCTACAAAAGTGGCAGTTCTTAAAACATAGGCTATGCTTTATTGCTGACCACAAGAGAGACTCAACACGGTACGTATGGAGAACAACCATATGCGAGACAACCATGGAGAACATCGATTTCTTGTTTGTTTTACAAATGGTAATAGGTTAAATATAAACTGCTAAAAAACAAAGTAACGGCACTACAGTGGGGCAAAAAAATATTTAGTCAGCAACCAATTGTGCAAGTTCTCCCACTTAAAAGATGAGAGAGGTCTCCAATTTTTATCATAGGTATACCTCAACTATGAGAGACAAAATGAGAAAAAACAATCCAGAAAATCACATTGAATGATTTTTAATGAATTAATTGGTAAATTCCTCGGTAAAATAAGTATTTGGTCAATAACAAAAGTTCATCTCAATACTTTGTTATATACCCTTCGCTGACAATGACAGAGGTCAAACGTTTTCTGTAAGTCTTCACAAGGTTTTCACACACTGTTGCTGGTATTTTGGCCCATTCCTCCATGCAGATCTCCTCTAGAGCAGTGATGTTTTGGGGCT
Organism: Pholidichthys leucotaenia; assembly: GCA_020510985.1. Lineage (NCBI taxonomy): Eukaryota > Metazoa > Chordata > Actinopteri > Cichliformes > Pholidichthyidae > Pholidichthys > Pholidichthys leucotaenia. The sequence goes on from CM035846.1 coordinate 172,444,395, forward strand.
GTCGCTGGGCAACACGGACTTTCAACTCCCTCCAAAGATTTTCTATGGGGATGAGATCTGGAGACTGGCTAGGCCACTCCAGGACCTTGAAATGCTTCTTACGAAGCCACTCCTTCGTTGCCCAGGCGGTGTGTTTGGGATCATTGTCATGCTGAAAGATCCAGCCACGTTTCATCTTCAATGCCCTTGCTGATGGAAGGAGGTTTTCACTCAAAATCTCACGATACATTGCCCCATTCATTCATGCCAAAAACATGCATGTTAGGTTAATTGGCTGTTCTAAATTGTCCCTAGATATCTGTTTCCTATAGGCCCTTAGAATAGAGGGTTAGTATTAATGAAAGCGCTTTGAGTGGTCTTTGTGACTAGAAAAGCGCTATATAAGTGCAGGTTAGTTAGTTAGTTAGTTTCCTTTACACGGATCAGTCGTCCCGGTCCCTTTGCAGAAAAACAGCCCCAAAGCATGACATTTCCACCCCCATGCTTCACAGTAGGTATGGTGTTCTTTCTCCTCCAAACACGACAAGTTGAGTTTTTACCAAAAAGTTCTATTTTGCTTTCATCTGACCATATGACATTCTCCCAATCCTCTTCTGGATCATCCAAATGCTCTCTAGCAAACTTCAGACGGGCCTGGACATGTACTGGCTTAGGCAGGGGGACACATCTGGCACTGCAGGATTTGAGTCCCTGGTGGCGTAGTGTGTTACTGATGGTAGCCTTTGTTACTTTGGTCCCAGCTCTCTGCAGGTCATTCACTAGGTCCCCCCGTGTGGTTCTGGGATTTTTGCTCACCGTTCTCGGTGAGCAAAACAATTTTGTTTCTGGTGTTGTTTCTACAATTTTGTTTCTGGTGTCCTTTGACAGCTCTGTGGTCTTGGCCATAGTGGAGTTTGGAGTCTGACTGTTTGAGGTTGTGGACAGGTGTCTTTTATACTGGTAACGAGTTCAAACAGGTGCTATTAATACAGGTAACGAGTGGAGGACAGAGGAGCCTCTTAAAGAAGAAGTTACAGGTCTGTGAGAGCCAGAAATCTTGCTTGTTTTTAGATGACCAAATACTTATTTTACCGAGGAATTTACCAATTAATTCATTAAAAATCCTTCAATGTGATTTTCTGGATTTTTTTTTTCTCATGTTGTCTCTCATAGTTGAGGTATACCTATGATGAAAACTGGAGACCTCTCTCATCTTTTAAGTGGGAGAACTTGCACAATTGGTGGCTGACAAAATACTTTTTTGCCCCACTGTATATTTATACTGATTTTTTTTATACTGTTTCCGTAAAACTGCAGAATACATATGTGGGGAAAAATCATGCCAAGGAAACAGTGGAAAAACTCAAGCAGCATCACGCACTGAATGTTTAAAGACTATAAACAAATAAATAAACAAAATGAACATGAAGGATCAAGTCATTTCAGGTTGTCATGTCTTTGTTGTGCGCCAGGAAAAACAGTATGTTAACCTTGTGTTGTTTCAGAGAGGATCGGAGCGGTGTAACAATGTTCCCAGCAGCACTGAAAACTTTCTGATGGCGTGCTTGTTGCACAGGTGCACATGTATTTGTCAGGGGTGGCCCTCGCGAGCCACCACAAGACGCCACACCGTCACCAGAGAGTTATGCAAGAGCTTTTATTAACGGTGAAGTTATAGTACACAAGCTGCTGAGGCAGTGACACACACAAGTCTACCCACACTGGGAGGCGTAAGGCTAAACAGCTCACTTACAGGTCCACAGGAGGCGACGGTCAATCCACAGACAGACAAGGTAGGAAAACAGTCCAAGCATACGTAGCTCCGACGATAAGAGACGACACTGCTGCAGGGATGCGGTCGCTAGCGTGGGTTTAAGAAGTCCATCACTAACGACCACAAATGCAGAACAGCTGTTCAGGAATTGACAGCTGAGCGGAAGCCTCCCCAAGCGCTGTCACAATAAGAGCTCGGAGAGCTAGGATAACAACGCCGCTGTCAAGCCCTGACAGGAATAGCCTGAGCACAAATGACATAGTGCTCGGGTCGTAACAATAGCTCCCCCTCAAAAGACGGGCTCCGAACGTCTTGTAACACCCCAGCCCACCCCCCACCCCCCCAACCACAGGGCGAGTGAATTGAGGAACAGGCAAGGAGGGAGCCAAACAAAACCCAACAAGACCCCAAACAAAAAGGGAAAAGAAGAACACATCCCTCAACATATCCATCAAATCCCCCCCCCCAGAACAATGAAGAAAAAAGAAAAAGGAAACAAGGCAGGAATACAATACAAGGGGTACAAACCATACAGAGCATAACTACCTGACACCGAAAGCTTTCCCACAGAGACCACAGACAACCCGTCTAACTCCAGAGTACATAATCCCACGTGGTGTAGAACTCAAGAGTATAGATCTCTTCAAACAAAAACTTTAAAATGCCACAATCATACTCCCAAACCACCCCTGTATATGATACCCAGCCACAATTAAACCCAAAACAACCTCAACACACGGTAACTATGGAAAAAGGAAATGTGTGCTATAGCCCCTCAACAAGAAGAGGGGAGGAAAACAAAAAACAAGAGCATGCTGAAAACAGACATGAGGCAATCTCAATTGCTCTAAATAACCTTACATCGTATAGTCCCAAACAGAAGACGATCGGGGGAGATCAAACGCCCCAGGCAGAGCTCCGGCGACCTCCCTGCCTCCGATGGCCCACGGATAGTCACACGAAACAGTGCATGGTCAGGCGGCCTGCCCCAGTCCCAGGCCCCAAGAAACAAGTCCTCCGGTGGCCGTACCAGGCCACCCAGTAGCAAACACAGTTTATTGGGTGACCAACCCAAGGCGCCAAACCCACAAAGCAGTTTCCCGGGTGGTCGACCCGCATCCCTCAGCCACCAGAACCGTGGAGGAATAGCATGTGGCAGCCTGCCTGGCGAAGAAACAACATGAGAGCGCCAGCCTGCCAGAAAAAAACCTCCAACGGCCCCCAGCGCTGACGATCCCAGCTGGTGGCTCCTGAGAGGGGAATAATCAAGACAATGGGTCCACATCACATCAGGCGGCAAAGGGTCTGCGGCTCCTCCACCGATCTCGGTCCAGACCGAAGCGATAGTCGCAGCTCCGCCTGTATCAGAACCCGATTGGATCACAGCTGCACCCGTGTCGGGCCCCGATTGGGTCACCGCTGTACCAGTGTCAGACCCCGATTGGACCTCCTCAAAACCCGATTGGGTCACAGCCACACCTGCGTTGGACCCCGACCGGACCTCATCGGACCCCGATTGGGTCGCAGCCGCACCTGCGTCAGACCCCGATTGGACTTCGTCAAACCCCGATTGGGTCGCAGCCGCACCTGCGTCAGACCCCGATTGGGCCTCGTCGGACCCCGATTGGGCCGCAGCTGCACCTGCGTTGGACCCCCACTGGATCTCGTTGGACCCCGATTGGGTCGCAGCCGCACCTGCATTGGACCCCCGCTGGATCTCGTCAGGCCCTGATTGGGTCACCGCTGCACCCGCGTCGGACCCCGATTGGATCACAGCAGCACCTGCGTTGGGCCCCCACTGGATCTCGGCAGGCCCTGATTGGGTCACCGCTGCACCCGCGTCGGACCCCGATTGGGTCACCTCAGTCCACGCGTCAGACCCCGACTGGATCACCTCAGTCCACGCGTCGGACCCCGACTGGATCACCTCAGCCCACGCGTCGGACCCTGACTGGGTCGGTACTGCACCGGCGACGACCTCCATCCCCGAACATGGGACCTCCAGCCCCGCGACCTCGACAGACTCCAAACCGGTTAAGCTGTGGAGAGGCTCAGAGGACAGGAGAGAACCGGGATCAGTTTCACCGGCAGCGCCAGAGCCCAGCGAGACGAGCTCGGGCACAGCAGACGGCTGCCCCTCGCTCGCCTCCCCACGAGGCAGGCAAAAATGCTCTAACACACCACAAAGAAAAACAAAGAAGAGCACTTGCCTGCACTCGGGCTCTGGAGCCATCCAGGACTTCGTTGATCCAGATTCAGGTAGAAGCTCGTCGTCGGGCTCCCATTCAGCTGCGTCGGGTTCCACAGCCGGCCTGATGGTTTCTGCAGCTGGATCCTCCCGCGCTGATGCCCACGCCGATAACCCGCACAGCGTGGTAGCAGAGGACCCTCGACCCGCTGGCTCGGGCTGCTCTTCTGTGGAGACCTGGGGATGCTTGCTCGTCGGCTCGGGCTCCTCACCGCAGTCCGCTCTCCTCCTCTGTCCAAAACAAGGCTGCGGGGCCGGGATAATTCCCAGAGCCGCAGGCCTCCCCCTCGTTCGACGGCGTGGATCTAACGCCGAGGTCCGCTCAGCAGGAGGAAACACAGAGGCAGCAGGTTCAGTACAAATAACTACAGCTGGAGGAAGAAACTCGGGGGGCTGCAAACCCCAAGCTTCACCCCCAGGAGTCAGACAAGACAGATCACCGTGATAAGTAGGGAAGTGAATTTGAACTTGCCTGTCTCCCGGAGGGGAGATGGTGCCAGCTGTAGAGGACATTGCTCCTTCCCTTGCTCACTGGGTGGTAAGAAAGGACCCATGGACGGAGCTCGCCGGCGCAGGACTCTGATCACACACAGCAGCTGGAGAGAGTGTCGAGGACGAGGGAGCGGCAGCCGAAGCGGGCCAGGCACAGCATGCTGACCGTACCGTAGGGGGTGGTGGCCCGAAAGAAGGGGCTGCAGGAATTCCCTCCTGAAGCGACGCCGAAGAGACAGCTGACTGGTTGAATGGGTCATTCCGGCGGCCCGGAACTGGATCCGGAACAGGAGCTTGCTGAAGATGTGCTCAGCCGCGGCGCCGACGCCTACGCCGGCCCCCAGGTGGTGCAAACTCCAGAAATGGATTGAGGACAGGATCAGGATCCATAGGCCAAGAGCAGGAGTGCCTCTTCTCCTGCTTCTTGCCGTGCTCCTCCTCCAGCATAAGGACTATCTCGCGTTGCGCGGCGATATCTGCGCTCCTCGCGTTGACTTCCGGGTGGTCGGCGTAGCGGGGAGAGAGATGACGAAGAGCGTCTTCAGCTGAGTCCAGGTACCAGTGTATGCTGTGATCGTAATCCAGGAGGGAAGCGGAGATGAGCATCTCATCCACAACTTCCAGGATGCCCGTCAGCTTGTGGGTCGGACTCCGAGCGCGGCCCCTCCGCGACGGCATTCCTCACACACACCGTACCCAGACAGGGAAAGCGAATGTCCAAAAAACCCTAACTCATTGGTGAAAGGCGTCTCGGGTTGACGTCACCGTAAATGCCGTTTTTTGGCAGCAGTGTACTGTCAGAGGTGGCCCTTGCGAGCCACCACAAGACGCCACACCGTCACCAGAGAGTTATGCAAGAGCTTTTATTAACGGTGAAGTTATAGTACACAAGCTGCTGAGGCAGTGACACACACAAGTCTACCCACACTGGGAGGCGTAAGGCTAAACAGCTCACTTACAGGCCCACAGGAGGCGATGGTCAATCCACAGACAGACAAGGTAGGAAAACAGTCCAAGCATACGTAGCTCCGACGATAAGAGACGACACTGCTGCAGGGATGTGGTCGCTAGCGTGGGTTTAAGAAGTCCATCACTAACGACCACAAATGCAGAACAGCTGTTCAGGACTTGACAGCTGAGCGGAAGCCTCCCCGAGCACTGTCACAATAAGAGCTCGGAGAGCTAGGATAACAACGCCGCTGTCAAGCCCTGACAGGACTAGCCCGAGCACAAATGACATAATGCTCGGGTCGTAACAGTATTTGCGAGCAACTTCGGAGAGAAGAGGAAATCTATACTGGTTGTCTCGCCATCAGGCAAGTGGATCTGCATCAGAGTCAAGTGGTTTCCCCACTGTGTTAAATGGAACCGTCTCCTCAACTAGATACCGAGTAACAGCATGTGTAAGGCACGTATACCGCTCACTGTCATGGTTGTATTTAGTAATTCGTCCAAACGCTTCTGCCACTCCTAACTGCCTGCTGGAGCCTGTCTGGAGTTCGTCTGGAGAGCGTGCCATATGGTGCTGGCGGTAGCAGTTGGGCTTCTATGGCTGAATGATAGCAAGCTAGGTGAGACCTCAAATTTGTCATACAGTGGGGTAAAAAAGTATTTAGTCAGCCAACAATTGTGCAAGTTCTCCCACTTAAAAGATGAGAGAGGTCTCCAATTTTCATCATAGGTATACCTCAACTATGAGAGACAAAATGAGAAAAAAAAATCCAGAAAATCACATTGTCTGATTTTTAAAGAATTTATTTGCAAATTATGGTGGAAAATAAGTATTTGGTCACCTACGAACAAGCAAGATTTCTGGCTTTCACAGACCTGTAACTTCTTCTTTAAGAGGCTCCTCTGTTCTCCACTTGTTACCTGTATTAATGGCACCTGTTTGAACTCATTATCAGTATAAAAGTCACCTGTCCACAACCTCAAACAGTCAGACTCCAAACTCCACTATGGCCAAGACCAAAGAGCTGTCAAAGGACACCAGAAACAAAATTGTAAACCTGCACCAGGCTGGGAAGACTGAATCTGCAAAAGGTAAGCAGCTTGGTGTGAAGAAATCAACTGTGGGAGCAATTATTAGAAAATGGAAGACATACAAGACCACTGATAATCTCCCTCGATCTGGGACTCCACGCAAGATCTCACCCCGTGGGGTCAAAATGATCATGAGAACGGTGAGCAAAAATCCCAGAACTACACGGGGGGACCTAGTGAATGACCTGCAGAGAGCTGGGACCAAAGTAACAAAGGCTACCATCAGTAAAACACTACGCTGCCAGGGACTCAAATCCTGCAGTGCCAGACGTGTCCCCCTGCTTAAGCCAGTACATGTCCAGGCCCGTCTGAAGTTTGCTAGAGAGCATTTGGATGATCCAGAAGAGGATTGGGAGAATGTCATATGGTCAGATGAAACCAAAATAGAACTTTTTGGTAAAAACTCAACTTGTCGTGTTTGGAGGAGAAAGAATGCTGAGTTGCATCCAAAGAACACCATACCAACTGTGAAGCATGGGTGTGGAAACATCATGCTTTGGGGCTGTTTTTCTGCAAAGGGACCAGGACGACTGATCCGTGTAGAGGAAAAAATGAATGGGGCCATGTATCATGAGATTTTGAGTGAATACCTCCTTCCATCAGCAAGGGCATTGAAGATGAAACGTGGCTGGGTCTTTCAGCATGACAATGACCCCAAACACACCGCCCGGGCAACGAAAGAGTGGCTTCGTAAGAAGCATTTCAAGGTCCTGGAGTGGCCTAGCCAGTCTCCAGATCTCAACTCCATAGAAAATCTTTGGAGGGAGTTGAAAGTCTGTGTTGCCCAGCGACAGCCCCAAAACATCACTGCTCTAGAGGAGATCTGCATGGAGGAATGGGCCAAGATACCAGCAACAGTGTGTGAAAACCTTGTGAAGACTTACAGAAAACGTTTGACCTCTGTCATTGCCAACAAAGGGTACATAACAAAGTATTGAGATGAACTTTTGTTATTGACCAAATACTTATTTTCCACCATAATTTGCAAATAAATTCTTTAAAAATCAGACAATGTGATTTTCTGGATTTTTTTTTCCTCATTTTGTCTCTCATAGTTGAGGTATACCTATGATGAAAATTGGAGACCTCTCTCATCTTTTAAGTGGGAGGACTTGCGCAATTGTTGGCTGACTAAATACTTTTTTACCCCACTGTATTTCCCCATTTTACTGGGACCTTTTTAGCACAGATTTTGCATATTGCCTCTTCTAAAATAGCTGGCTCTCCTTTTTCATTCGAAACTGAAATGTTACCAAACCTGCAATGGTGTCTTTAGCTTGGTAACCACCGCAACTGCCGTCTTTTTTTAAATTTTTTGCACCCGGCACTCTGAAAGCTTCCACAGCTTCCAGAGTGCCATGTGCAAAAATGCTGCTGGCAATAAAAATATACTTAACTTTTAAAATGTATTTAATATTCAAAAGGGGCACACAAGTAAATAAGATTTAGCCACACAAAAAAAGTGAACACTGCGGCTGTTGCGGTTGCTCGTTTTCCTCCACGGTAGGCGTGTCCATACCGCGGTATTACATAATTGCGGTTATCGCGACAGCCCTAATGGGGGGGGATCACTTTTTCACACAGGGCCATGTAGGTTTGGATTTTTTTTACCCTTAATAATAAACACCTTCATTTAAAACTGCATGTTGTGTTTACTTGTGTTATCTTTCTCTAATATTTAAATTTGTTTGATGATCTGAAATATTTAAGTGTGACAAACATACAAAAAAATGAGAAATCAGGAAGGGGGCAAACACTTTTTCACACCACTATATATACAGCATTTTTTCAAGTCACAAAGACCACTCAAAGTGCTAACAAAGGTACAGTATGACCCTTACCTTAAAGCCAGAGTTTCCACTTATTGAATTGAGTGCCTTTTAGCCCACCGCATATTTAAGCTAAATTTTTTCTCATTGGCTGCTCCCCTCCCTACAAACAGAAGGGTTGGAACAGTTTGTGCATGAGGCTGGTGTACTTGCAGTGATTGCCTGAACATGCAGAGATTTTAAATCTAGACCATGGTTGACACAGTTATTGTAAGAGAACAAAAATGCATTCTGGTGAGAGCATCCTCACCAGCAGTATCACAGTGTGATATGGCAGCACCACCCTAGCTGCGAGAAAATCACTGCCAACGGGTCATCAAAACTGCAGAGAGGGTCGTGGGCTCTGACTTCCCCTCCATGGATACCATATCCACTCAGTGATGCAGGAGGAAAGCACAGAGCATCCCCAGGAATAAATATCACCCAGCTCATGTTCTGTTCTGGTGGGTGGACATAGGCTATAACCTGAGACACCGTAGGCCTGTGAGCATCAACACCCATAAGGCCTGCCTGCAAAACAGGTTCTTTCCAGCCACTGTCAGACTACTGGCACAGGACATTAAGGAGGGAACAAAGAACCTCGTTCCACAACCCATTCACACACTGGGCAGTTAACAACCTCAGTGACCCCACCCCATCCCACCCCCCAATCCACCCATACATAAAAAGGTCTGAAATAACTCAGTATTCCAAGTAAGGCCCAGATTTAAAATGCACTAAAATACATACTGCTTTTGTGTTGTTAAAAACTGTAAAAATATTGATGATTAGCAGGGGTGTAAAGGTACACTTATTCTTAAGCCCCTCTCAGTTTGGTTCATAAAAAATAAATCCAAGTTTTTCAGTGTTAGGTTTCTCCCGCTGCACAACAAAAGTATGTTGTTCTCACAGGAGCATATTTATCTGTAGAACAGAGAGGATTCACCAGGGCTGTACATTAGCTTTTTTTTGCTCATAGCACTGGTGCTACAGAGGTTCATAGTCATGTAGTATAAGACAAAAACTAGCACGATAAAAGCATCTGTTATTTCTCTAAAACTGACTGCAAAGAGAAGGACCTGTACTTATATAGCACTCTTCTAGTCTCAAAGACCACTCAAAGTGCTTCACTAGTACTAACCCTGTATTCTAAGAGCCTATCAGAGACAAATACCTAGGGACCATTTAGAATCACCAAATAACCCAACATGGCCACCCCTCCTCCTTCAGCAGCGGCCCAAACCCACAAGCCCCGGATCAAAACTACCTTAGGAGTGCCAAACTTTACACCAGCTCCAAAAAGAAGAGAGCGCAACCCCCCGTATCACCCCCGCATCAGCACCTCGCCACCACAGCAGCAACAACAACGGCAAAACTATCCACCATTACAGAAGCCACTGACAAAGTCCCCCCAGATGATGCTGGTAATTGGTGATTCAATAATGAGGAATGTCAGAACCAGGTACTGTGTTACAAAATTTTTTCCTGGGGCTAAAGTGTCAGATACTGAGGCTCTTACCCCTGACCTATTAAATGAATACCCCCATGCTAAAACTGTTATTGTGCATGTTGGATGGAACAACATCCCAGATGAAGCATCTGAGATCTTAAAGAAAGACTTCAAGAGCCTTCTGTCCACTCTTAAGAACTGTGGCAGACGTGCATTTATTTCTGGACCACATGTTCCTTTTAGAAGAGGTTGCAATTATTTTAGCAGAACTCTTAGCCTTAATACCTGGTTGTGTTCAACATGTCCTACTTTTAACACTGGTTTTATAGACTATTTCAACCTGTTCTGAAACCGCCCATCATTTATGAGTCCAGATGACATCCATCCAAATAGACTCGGTGCACGTGTTAAATTAAATTAAATCACCCTTATTGTCATTCAACCGTACAACCAATCATGTACAGTAGAACAAGATTGTGCTTTACCTATCTACAGTGTCAATCACACACACCCCAAGTGCAGAATCAGAGGGCCGCTGCCATGCAAGGCGCCGCCACAGATTTCCCTCCTCCATTCCATTATTGCTGAGCACCAAGCTGGACGGCAGGAAGTTCCACTTTGATATGGTCTTCGGCATGACCCGGCCGGGATTTGAACCCCTGCCTCCCGGGTGTGGGGCGGATGCTCTACCAACTGAGCCACCACTCCGGTTCTAAAGGACAATCTGTTTTATTCCATTTTTTAGTACAGTGACTGAAAGCTTGTGTGTTAACTCACCCCAAAGTACCTGGGTCTGCCAACCAGCCCTTCTTAAAAAGAAAACTATTAAAAATAGGAGACTAGCTCCATGGTACAACTCCCACACCCGTAAGTTAAAACAGAAAGTTAGATCCTGTGAAAGGCTCTGGCGTGCAAATAAGACAGAAGAATCTTGTTCAGCCTGGAATGCCAGCCTTACCACCTATAAGAAATCTCTCCGTAGTGCTAGGCGACAGTACTATTCATCCTTGACAGAAGAAAATAAAAACAACCACAGATTTCTCTTCAACGCTGTGGCTCAGCTAACCAAGAGCCAAAATGCCACAGATCCCTACATCCCCTCCAACTCTTAGTGCTGACGACTTTTTGAATTTTTTTAATGATAAAATTGTCAGTACTAGGAATCATATTCCAAAAAATAGCCCCCCTAAAAATACCAAGCCTCTACCTAACACTGCTGTTCCCACAGGCTCAGAACTCCACTTTTCTAAATTTTCTCATATTAATCATTCTGATCTAGCCCTAATAGTGTCAGCTTCTAAACCAACTATCTGTATTTTAGACCCAATCCCTGCTAGACTAGTGAAGGAATCGCTATCTCTGGTTAGTCCATCTCTTTTGAACATAATTAATATGTCCCTATTGACAGGACATGTACCGCAGTCATTTAAAGTGGCAGTAATTAAACCTCTACTTAAAAAACCTTTGCTTGATTCTGGGATTTTGGCCAACTATAGACCAATATCTAACCTCCCCTACTTTTCCAAGATCCTCAAAAAAGCAGTCGCCAATCAACTATGCACCTTTTTAGAAAAAAATCATATATTTGAGAAATTTCAGTCAGGTTTTAGGAAACATCACAGCACAGAGACAGCCTTAGTGAAAGTTACTGATGACATCCTTATGGCATTTGACAAAGGACTTGTCTCTATCCTTGTTTTATTGGACATCAGCGCTGCCTTTGATACCACTGGCCACCATATTCTGCTAGAGAGACTTGAACAGCAAATTGGCTTGAATGGAACAACACTAAGATGGCTCCAGTCTTATCTATCAGACCGTTTCCAGTTTGTTCATGTCCATAACAGGTCCTGTACTCAGACCACGGTTAGCGATGGAGTTCCGCAGGGATCAGTACTTGGACCAGTATCGTTTACATTATATGTACATGCTGCCTTTGGAAGACATTATGAGGAAACATTCTATTCATTTTCATTGTTACGCTGACGACACCCAATTGTATTTATCCATCAATCCAGATGATCCCAGCCAGTTGGGTTTACTCCAGGAGTGTCTTAAGGATATCAAAACCTGGATGAACTACAACTTTCTACTGCTGAATACAGATAAAACTGAAGTCATTGTTCTTGGCCCCAAACATGCCAGAAGTACTCTTTTTAGTAAGATAATAACACTAGATGGCATTGCACTGGCTTCTACGTCTTCTGTTAGGAATCTTGGAGTTGTCTTTGACCAAGATGTGTCTTTCAACTCTCACATACAGCAAACCATTAAGACTGCCTTCTTCCATCTGCGTAATATTTCTAAAATTAGGTCCATCCTGTCTCATAAAGATGCAGAGAAACTTATCCACACCTTTATCACCTCTAGACTTGACTATTGTAACTCACTTTTATCAGGTTGCCCAAATAAGTCCATAAAGTTTCTCCAGCTCATATCAGAATACAGCTGGACGTATCCTTATGAGAACAGGGAGAAGAGATCACATTACTCCAGTCTTAGCTTCTTTACATTAGCTCCCAATAAAGTATAGAATTGAATTCAAGATATTGCTCTTAACCTATAAAGCTCTTAATGGTATGGCTCCTTCTTACCTGCAAGAACTCTTAGTTCCCTATCATCCAACCAGAGCTCTGCGCTCCCAAAAATCCAAACTACTAGTGGTCCCCAAGGTATCTAAAAGTAGATTGGGAGGTAGAGCTTTCAGCTATCAAGCTCCCTTCCTGTGGAACCATCTTCCTAGTTCAGTTCGGGAGGCAGACACTCTCTTTATTCAAGAGCAGGTTGAAATCTTTTCTCTTTGATAAAGCCTTTAGTTAGAAATGCTGCCCCTGCCAGGCCTTCGCTCGCATGTGCAGCCTGGCCAGGCTTGGTACTGGACTGTTTGGCTTTGAATGTTGTATTTGTATGTTTGTTTTGAATGTAGCTACTCAACCCAGCTGGTCGAGGTGGATGGCCGTCCTCTATGAGCTATGGTTCCGCCCAAGGTTTCTGCCCATTAAAGGGAAGTTTTTCCTCACCTGTGTCGCTGCAGTGCTTGCTCTTAGGGGTCTCTGTTGGGTTCTATAAACTAAGAGTGTGGCCTAAACCCACTCTTTTCTGTAAAGTGCCTTGAGACGACCTGTGTTGTGATTTGGTGCTATATAAATAAAATTGAATTGAATTGAATGCATGTTGTTGGATTGTGGGAGGAAACCAGAACATCTGGAGTAAACCCACACAGCACAGGGAGAACATGCAAACTCCACACAGAAATGTTCCCACCTCTGCCAGCCTGGGGATTCAAACCTGGAACCTTCAAACTGTTAGGAAACAGTGCTAACCCCTGTACCGCTGTGCAAGTAGTGCAGTTTAATCATTTAAAATATAGTATATCACTTTATGATTAAAGACAGCTTGTCAAGATCTAGAAATTATTTTATATTTACATAGATTTCCACATCAGTCATCAGTCCTAACCACTTAAACAAACTCATCACACTATACAAACTAATGGGCCAGTTTTGGCCCGCAGGCCATATGTTTGGCACCCCTAGACTGGACCGTAAAAAACAGCCTCCATTGCCCCATGGAGCTTCCCCTTTCTCCGTCGCGCTCCTCCAAAAGGGACTCATGCGAAATTAACCCCCTGTGGGCTGAGGAGAAGCTGGAAGAAACGGAAAAAATGTTTCTTTTATAAGAGCATTTTTTCAGTCACTCCCGGAGCCTGGAGCAGCGGAGAAGAGACCAGTCTGTCCTGTTGGCGAGGAGCAATCTATGCATTATCTGTCTGTGTGGGAAGTGCACAATTGATAATTTTTATCTGTCTGTGTGTGAAAGGTGCCATCGATAATTTTTATTTGTCTGTATGTGAAAGGTGCTATCGATAATTTTTATCTGTTTGGGATTGCAAGGCGCTATGAATAATTTTTATCTGTGTGTGCAAGGCGTTATCGATAATTTTTATTTGTCTGTGTGTGCAAGGCACTATCGATAATTTTTATCTATTTGTGTGTGCAAGGCACTATTGATAATTTTTATCTGTGTGGGATTTTGGATGAAATTGGGCATCCTGGCAGAACTAAAAACAATATTTGTCACAGGTCTGTGGTGGACCACCCCCAGTTACACAGAGTGAGATTGGACATCCTGGCAGATAAGCACATCTATCGCAAGGTCTGTGGTGGACTTTTGCCAGTCGGTGTATCGTGACATGCACTACACAAAGAGCAGAGATAAACAAACCTATCATCTGGTCAGTCACTGCAACAGATACTGGAGTCAGTGGTGGGTATACTACAACAAAAAATGTCAATGTCTCAATAACTTGTCATGTGCCCTTGAGCATCAATTACAGTTTGACAAAAACATCTCATGCTATTCACAAGTCGACTTATTGTCTGCTGAAGCATGGCATTCCACTCTTCTTGAAGGACGGCCTTCAGGTCATTGAGGTTGTGAGGTGCAGGGATACAAGCCTCTACACAGCAACTCAGCTGATCCCATAGGTTTTCCATGGGATTCAGGTCTGGAGAAAATGCAGGCCACTCCATTTGAGGTACCCCAGCCTCCAGCAGCCGTTCCCTCATGATGTGACCTCGATGAGCTGGAGCATTGTCTTCCATGAAGATGAAATTAGGCCTGTGTTGTTCATGCAGGGGCACAATGACTGGATTAATGATCTTACTGAAGTAGTATCAGCTTGTCACTGTACCATTCGCAAGGTGTAGGGTAGTTCTGTATTGACTAAACACACCTGCCCAGACTGTAACACCACCACCACCAAAGGCTCGTCTGGTGACAACAGTGGCTGATGCATAGCACTGTACTTGACGTTTCCAACATCATTGGTGGCCATTTCTGCTCAATGTGAATCTACTTTCAACAGAGAACAGCATTGAGGCCCACTGGTCCCTTGTCCAGCATAAATGCTCCCTGACCCATGCAAGACAATAATGCCTGTGCCTGCTGGTGTGGTCAGGTACCCTTGCAGGTCACCTAGCACGCAGACCACACTGATGTGAACGGTTTTGGTGGTCCGACGTGACACTTGGGTGCCTCTCACCTCCCTTAAATGTGCCTGCAGTTGAGTGGCTTCATCATCCGGTTCCGCAGGGCACTGTTCACAATGAAGCGGTCATCAATGTGGGATGTGGCCAAAGGACGTCCACTTCTATGCCTTTCTGTGACTCTTCCAGTCTCTCTATATCTCTGTTGCAACCTGCTGATGACACTCTGTGACACTCGAAGCTCAGTGGCCACTTCCCTCTGAGAACACCCTGTTTGAAGCCTCGCAATGGCGAGGTACTGTTGATCAATTGTTTGGTGTCGTCTTGGTCTCATGATGTCAAAATGTGAACAGCATGATGAAGAGGACTTCTTAAACACCAATTCTAATTGAACCAGAAAATTTATTGGTCGATTCATGGATCAAACACCTGTTGTGAATTTTGCCATTAAGCACCTTGTAGGAGAACAACAAGTTATGTAAGAAGTACTGAAACATTGAACAGTTGCACCTGTGCATTCAAAAGATTAGAGAAGGTCAAATTAAGTTCACCTGTAATAGTGCATTTTAGGTGCATCCCGAAATTTCACGTGAAAGCCAAATATCACGAGCTGTTTGTGAGTAGTGTATGTACTGTGTATTCCACCAGTGATCTGCACTGATTTTGACACAGGTGACAAAATTATGAGACTTATAAAAATGGCAGTGACTCTCAATGGTTTCTCATCACACCGGCCCTACGTCAGTTCATTCATTCTTTGCACAGACCAATTTTAACATTGCATGTATAGCCCTGCTCACATAGTCAGAGTTGCAGGAATGGAGAAAAACAGTTGTAAGTTTGTCCTTTAATTAAGCAGAGCTTTAATGTTAAAAAGCTACTCAAGAAATACAGCCTATGTGACAAATTTTTTCTGAAAGGCTGGTAATGTTGCTCGCTTTCAGCTATGTTTCATGTTACTTTTGATTTTCAAGTGGTCGGGTTAATTTTTAACATGTTCAAATTTTAACTTATTTTTTTCATAAATTAAGCTAATATGCAATGTCAGTGTGGACACGCACCACATCTCTCTTTAATTTTATCTTATTTATTCTAATATTGTTGTGTTTCGTCTTTGTAGGCTGTATTGAATGTACCTTTTTTCTTGATGGTCTGTTTCCCCTAAAGGCTTGGTCTTCTCCACGCGGCAGGAGTAGACCAACCCCTTTTGGAAAGAATTATTTATCTTCTTATATACAGTGGGGTAAAAAAGTATTTAGTCAGCCACCAATTGTGCAAGTTCTCCCACTTAAAAGATGAGAGAGGTCTCCAATTTTCATCATAGGTATACCTCAACTATGAGAGACAAAATAAGAAAAAAAAAATCCAGAAAATCACATTGAAGGATTTTTAATGAATTAATTGGTAAATTTCTCAGTAAAATAAGTATTTGGTCAATAACAAAAGTTCATCTCAATACTTTGTTATATACCCTTTGTTGGCAATGACAGAGGTCAAACGTTTTCTGTAAGTTTTCACAAGGTTTTCACACACTGTTGCTGGTATTTTGGCCCATTCCTCCATGCAGATCTCCTCTAGAGCAGTGATGTTTTGGGGCTGTCACTGGGCAACACAGACTTTCAACTCCCTCCAAAGATTTTCTATGGGGTTGAGATCTGGAAACTGGCTAGGCCACTCCAGGACCTTGAAATGCTTCTTACGAAGCCACTCCTTCGTTGCCCGGGCAGTGTGTTTGGGATCATTGTCATGCTGAAAGACTCAACTGTCATATCCCGAGCGCTTTTGTCCGCGCTCGGGTTATTCCTCATCCCTGTCAGGTTTTTGACAGCAGGTGTCGTCACTCGGGTTCCCCGGGCTCTGATTGGCCAGACGCTCGGGGGCTCTCAGCTGTCAGAGCCTGAGCAGCTGCGCCGCATTACCAATCATGAGCAGCTGGCTTTAAATGTCAGTGCGAGTGAATTGGACTCTGCGGCTGTCTCGTCAAAAGTCTTATGACTTTCCCCTGTCTCCTTACCACATGCTCCCTGGGTTTCCCGACGTATCCTGCTGCATGTAAGTTGTCTATTATTTGGAATTGTACTTCTCCCTCGCTGACATTCCTTCCTAATTGCGGCGGACGAGAGCTCCTCGTCTCTGCCACAACTCTCTCCCTGTTCCACGTTTAATATTCCTTGCCTTTGCGGCGAACGAGTGCCCCTCATCCCAGCCACTAACCTCTATTGTGAATTCATATTGTGTCGTGTAACGAAGCCTGCGTGGCAAGTTGTGTTGTACATCCAAGCCCTGTGCAATATAAATATAAGAACTGAAACTGCAACTTACTGACTGAGGCGTCTTATGCTGGCTCGTGAGGGCCAGCCGTGACACCAACCACGTTTCATCTTCAATGCCCTTGCTGGTGGAAGGAGGTTTTCACTCAAAATCTCACAATACATGGCCCCATTCATTCTTTCCTTTACACGGATCAGTCGTCCTGGTCCCTTTGCAGAAAAACAGCCCCAAAGTATGATGTTTCCACCCCCATGCTTCACAGTAGGTATGGTGTTCTTTCTCCTCCAAACACGACAAGTTGAGTTTTTACCAAAAAGTTCTATTTTGCTTTCATCTGACCATATGACATTCTCCCAATCCTCTTCTGGATCATCCAAATGCTCTCTAGCAAACTTCAGATGGGCCTGGACATGTACTGGCTTAAGCAGGGGGACACGTCAGGCACTGCAGGATTTGAGTTCCTGGCGACGTAGTGTGTTTCTGATGTAGCCTTTGTTACTTTGGTCCCAGCTCTCTGCAGGTCATTCACTAGGCCCCCCCCATGTGGTTCTGGGATTTTTGCTCACCGTTCTCATGATCATTTTGACCCCACGGGGTGAGATCTTGCGTGGAGCCCCAGGTCGAGGGAGATTATCAGTGGTCTTGTATGTCTTCCATTTTCTAATAATTGCTTCCACAGTTGATTTCTTCATACCAAGCTGCCTACCTATTGCAGATTCAGTCTTCCCAGCCTGGTGCAGGTTTACAATTTTGTTTCTGGTGTCCTTTGACAGCTCTTTGGTCTTGGCCATAGTGGAGTTTGGAGTCTGACTGTTTGAGGTTGTGGACAGGTGTCTTTTATACTGGTAACGAGTTCAAACAGGTGCCATTAATACAGGTAATGAGTGGAGGACAGAGGAGCCTCTTAAAGAAGAAGTTACAGGTCTGTGAGAGCCAGAAATCTTGCTTGTTTGTAGGTGACCAAATACTTATTTTACTGAGGAATTTACCAATTAATTCATTAAAAATCCTTCAATGTATTAAAGTTGGACCAACAGAACATAAAATCTCCCTGTATGCCGATGACATAATTTTGTTTATGTCGAATCTTAAAAAATCAATTCCGACCTTGTTGAATTTAATAAAGAATTTTGGGGAAATATCAGGATATAAAATAAATAAAACTAAATCTTCAATATTAATGCTAAATGAGACCCAGAGAAATTACCCAGCCCCTGAGGTAAATCAATTCAATGTTGTAAATCAGTTTAAATATTTAGGAATCCAAATTGTGCCTAAGCTAGAATTAGTCGCCAGTGTCAACTATGAAGCCTTAATGACAGAAATTAATGAGTTACTTCAGAGATGGCTATCACTACCAATGTCGATGATCGGGAGAATCAATATACTTAAAAGTAATATCTTACCTAAAATACTTTATTTATTTCAGTACATTCCCTTACCACCACCTTTAGATTTATTCTCAAGAATTAAAAAAAAGTTAGTGGAATTTATATGGAACAACAGGAGGGCTAGATTACGTCTGTCTTTATTATATTTACCATTTGATCGTGGAGGTCTGAAATGTCCAAATTTTATGTTGTATTATTGGTCGGCACAACTGAGGTCTATGACATATTTTTCATCAAATGATCTCCCTCACTGGACTGAAATGGAATCATACAATTTACCTTTACCTCTTCCCATAGTCATATACTCAGATTCGGCAAAAAAATTACAAAAACAAGTTAAAAATCCATTTGTAAAGCATATGATCAAAATATGGTGTGAAACTAAAAACTATTTAAAAGAACCACACTTATTGTCACAATTTAGCCCAATATGGGGTAATCAATATTTTAAACCAGGGAGAGCGGATGCTGTATTTAAAGTATGGAATTTAAAAGGGATTCAAAAGATTCAAGATTTATATCTGCCATGTGCAGATAACAATGTCTTTTGAAGAGCTGAGGATCAAATTTAATCTTAATAGAACACATTTTTTTAAATATCTTCAACTTAGGAACTTTATTCGATCAAATCAAAATGGAGCTCTCACTCGACCTATTTACTCATCCTTGGAAAAAATGTTGATGAAAGATAGTAAAAGAAAGGGTATTATTTCAGAGTTTTATAACTCATTGACACTATCCTCAAGTGAAAACTCACAGAAAAGATTAAACTACTGGAAAGAAGATCTGCAAACTGAAATTTCAGAGGAACAATGGGAATTGGCTTGTACAGAAGTTCAAACCAAATCAATAAATGTACGTCTTAAATTGATACATTTTAAATGGTTAATGCGGATGTATGTTACACCGGAGGAGTTAAATAGATATAACAAAAACATACCAGATACGTGCACAAAATGCATGGAAAGTAAAGGAACCCTATTTCATTGTGTATGGGAATGTAGAATAATTAGAATGTTTTGGGAAGAGGTGAGGGTAACAATTGAAAAAATAATTTCAAAACAAATCATATTGAATCCTGAACTGTTTTTGTTGGGTCTGTACCCAGAAAAGCATAACTTTAATAAAAGTGAAAGAACATTCATAGACCTCAGTTTGCTTAATGCCAAAAAATGTATTGCACTACTGTGGAAAAAGACTCATAGACCAGATGTGACTCAGTGGTTAAGACAGATGTTAACAAACTTTCCATTTGAAAGAATAACATACATACTGAAATCAAAGGAAATTGTGTTTGAGAATATATGGAGACCTTTTATTGATTATGTAAAAAATTTAAACTTAACTCTTGAAGAAGAAGGTGAATGATGTGTGTGGACCTTGTAAATTCCAAACTGGTGAACATAATATGTATACTTATGTAATGGATTGTCTAGACTAAACAGAGGAGCATTGTTGAAGACTTGATTTTGTCAGTGGTTGTTGGTGTTTTTAGTGCATTTTTTTTTTTTGTAGTACTTTAGTGAAGCTTGGGATCAGTCCGCCAAGGTCTCCGCCTTTGACTGCCACCTAATCCACATAGCACCGGACTTCCATGATCCCTCCTGCAGGTGGTGAACCTACTGGAGGGCGGACCCATGTAACTCCTTCGGGCTGAGCCCGGCCGGGTCCCATGGGTGGAAACCCGGCCACCAGACGCTAGCCTTCGAGCCCCTCCCCCAGGCCTGGCTCCAGGGTGGGGCCCCGGTAACCCCATACCGGGCGGGGTACACTGAATCCTTGATATACAATTTATCATGAGAGTCTGTTGGATCGTTCTTCGTCTGGCCCTTCACCCAGGACCAGTTTGTCTTGGGAGACCCTATCAGAGGCAAATTGCCCCGGACAACATAGCTCCTGGGATCACTGGGGCACGCAAACCCCCCCACCACGATAAGGTGACGATCCATGAGGGGGCCATGACCACAGGATCTCATCTCTGTTGTTTGCAGATGATGTTGTCCTGTTGGCTTCATCCAGCAATGACCTACAGCTCTTGCTGGGACGGTTTGCCGCTGAGTGTGAAGCGGCTGGGATGAGAATCAGCACCTCCAAGTCCGAGTCCATGGTCCTCAGCCGGAAAAAGGTGGATTGTCCTCTCCGGGTTGGGGACAGGCTCCTGCCCCAAGTGGAGGAGTTTAAGTATCTTGGGGTCTTGTTCACGAGTGAGGGGAAAATGGAGCGAGAGATCGACAGACGGATTGGAGCAGCATCTGCAGTGATGCGGACGTTGTACCGGTCTGTTGTGGTGAAGAGGGAGCTTAGTTCTAAGGCAAAGCTGTCGATTTACCAGTCAATCTACGTTCCTACTCTCACCTATGGTCACGAGCTTTGGGTAATGACCGAAAGAACGAGATCGCGGATACAAGCGGCTGAAATGAGCTTTCTCCGTAGGATTGCTGGACTCACCCTCAGAGATAGGGTGAGGAGCTCAGTCATCCGGGAGAGGCTCAGAGTAGAACCGCTGCTCCTCCACATTGAAAGGAGTCAGTTGAGGTGGTATGGGTATCTGATTAGGATGCCTCCTGGACGCCTCCCACTTGAGGTGTTTCAGGCACGTCCCACTGGGAGGAGACCCCGGGGCAGACCCAGGACTCGGTGGAGAGACTATGTCTCCCAGCTAGTCTGGGAACGCCTTGGTATCCCCTCTGAAGAGCTGGAGCAGGTGGCTGGGGAGAGGGAAGTCTGGGCTTCTCTGCTTGAACTGCTGCCTCCGCGACCCGGACCTCCGGAAAAGCGGTAGAAGATGGATGGATGGATGGATGGATAGTACTTTAGTGTTAGTGTTTGATTGTGTGTGTCATGTTTGTTAAAAAAAAAGGTTCAATAAAGATATTGTGGAAAAAAAAATCCTTCAATGTGATTTTCTGGATTTTTTTTCCTCATTTTGTCTCTCATAGTTGAGGTATACCTATGATGAAAATTGGAGACCTCTCTCATCTTTTAAGTGGGAGAACTTGCACAACTGGTGGCTGACTAAATACTTTTTTGCCCCACTGTACACATACTTGTTGTTAAACATACAATACCATATACTGACTCATATTCTATCCCATTTATGCACCTAAGCAAATATGCACTTTGCAAATTATGTATTTTATAGTCCCGCTTGTTGTTATGGTTGAATGTGTGTTGTCTGTATTGTTTGTCAGAATATAGGTTTCTTGTCTTGTTTGTTGTTTAAATCACTCCACTTATATGTAACGTATTTTTTTGTTCTTTCACCTGCCAAAGGGAGTCTGAATGTAAATTAGCTTCTGCCAACTTCGGCACATTTATGTCTGTTTTTTAACTGATGTTCATTAATGTACACTGTCCCTTTTAAATAAATAAATAAGTATAATAACCCCATTGTGTGATGTTTGATTGATGCTCGGATTTCAAATGGATAAAAATAACTTTTAAACTCCTGTATAGATGTTGGGGTTGATTACACATTTACTGTTATTTATTTATTTATTTACCACGGTGAATTTCATTTGGTACTCTATGTTTGCAGAGTTAACCATTCACTCATTCAGGGTTGTTTCAGTGCCCATTACACCCAAGGGATTGATCATATGCGATCCCCACACACCCGTCTCTGATAATGCTGTATCTGGGCTTTTAAACGCTAATATTCAGCCATTACTTGTTAGTATGTTGCTTAGTCTGACTACCAAAGCTAAAAGCCCTCATTAGCCTTAAACAAGGCATCGCCATCAAAACACAGCTCTCGCAGAAATTATGAAAGAGGGAGGATTTGGTGAACTGGGGTTCAATAGCATTTAAAACAATATGCCATAAAATAGCCTGTGCTGAGAAAAGCTCCTTTCTCTGCGTGTAAAACAGTACTGCAATAATTAAATCCCACAGTATTTTGACCAAAGTATGATACAGACATTTCATTAACACCTCTGGGAGCAGTTTCAATGTGGAAAAAGTCCATATTAGGGACTCTTTAAATATCTGTTTAAATTAAAATGTTAAAAATATTATAAACAGTTGATCTTTACAAAAGTTTATAAACAAAAAGTTTAAGGACAAGCAACTTCATGTTTTTATTTTCCCTTCACCGTACCAAAACTGAACTGAACCGTGACTTCTGTACTCAGCTACAAACCAAAATGAAATATTTGTGTACTGATAGACCTCTAATGGTTAAAAGTCAGTCAGCTACAAAGTAAAGTTTCAATAAATAAGGCACTAACTGTGAGTAAACATTTTCAAAAAGAAGAGTATGATTAAGTTGTTGGTGACCAGCAATAAAGCATGAAAACAAACTAAGGGTGCTTTCACACCTACAGGCTTTAATTTGTTTCAATCAAACAAGCTCGTTTTCTCCATTAGTGCGGTTTGTTTGGTCTGGTGAGAACACGATAATCACATTCAGGTGCACACCAAAACAACTATGCCGAGACCGCCTGAAAGAGGTGGTCTCAATTCAAATCAACGGGTGAACTCTGGTGTGGTCCTGCAGGTCAGAAAGGCACTGTACTAAAACGGGATCAGCGGCAAACAGTAAAACATTTTAAGTCACTGTACATACCTGATGGATCTTCAAAAATATCTGTGGCTAAGCATGTCACGGTTTTGACGGATTAATGAATGTGAACATGTTATTTTCCATCCATAGCCGCGCTTCATTTTCAAACTGTACGATTTGCCAAAAGTGATATATGCACGTAATGTAATAAAAGATAACCAGGGTGATGAAAACCCCCCGTAGATTGTGCTATGATTTGTATTATTTTCTCCCCAGAAATGCATAAATGCACTATAGTCATCCTACCTCCTGTATTTACCTTTCCTGTTCTCGTGGCAAAAAAATCTGACCAATAAAAACAGAGACCGTTCTGACGCAAGTCTTAAGGGATTTAACGTGACGGAATTTGGTCCGCTTGAATTTTTGCCTGTGTGAAAGAGAATCGAACAAAGGAGAAAATGATACAAAGTAACAAACTTAACTGATTCAGACTAAAGTAAACAAATTTAGGTGTGAAGGCACCCTACATAGACCTCATCAAATCAAGACATTCCAGGAATGCCCGCAGAAGCAGCACGAGCACTGCAGTTACTCATCTGCATAGCATCTCCACAGAAGCATAGTCTCTGATTTTCCACTCCACTATTATATCATTGGTTCCAAGGTTGTCATAGCCAGGAGCGGCACTGGGGTTAAGCTCCCAGTGCTTATAAAATGCTCCTTATGGCGTGCGTCTCGAAAAGCCTCTGACAACTAAGTCCAACTCCTAGCCTGCCCGTGTGGTTTAGTTTCTATGCCCGGCGGAACTGCGTTTAATAATAGGAGAAGGGGCGAGGGCGGATTTCTGGTGCCTTAAAACCAGATGCTTTGGGTAGATGGTGGCCCGTTAACCTGGGAAGGTAGCCCATCTAGGGGAAGGTAAACCCTGATTTCAAACCTCCACTGCCTTGCGGCATACCCGGTCACGGGAAAGGCTTCGGGAGTCAACCCTGAGGAAAAATCCGGAGTCGGAGTCCCTAAGGCAGTTCTCTGTTGTGCTCAACATTGTTCTGGCAGCTCCTGCGACGGCGCTGGTGCCAAACTGTAGCAGCTCTGCTGTTCCTTTGGATTCATCAGTGACGTGGAGAGGGGGGGACATGCTGTATGGGCAACATCTTGTCTTCCATATCTTCCTGCCCAGGCTTGAATCCTACCAACGCCCAACGCTGGAAGGTAGAACACCGGATCACTGGAGAGAACACTCCAGCTTCGCCTTCGGCGTAGACAAAACACGGGGAATGACAGTTACCGGTTATAAGCCACCGCTCAACTGGCGTAGAGCGTGGCGCCAGGGGTTGTTCCCGATGGTGGGAGGGATCATTTGATCTCACTGGACAGCTACCACCCGCCTCAAGCTGGGCAGCCCCCAGCCAATAAGGTGTTGTCTCGCCACAGCCTGCTTTCCTCATTGGGTGCATGGGGATGAGGTGAAGTCCGAACGGCAGGCTGAGAACCTTCGCACCAGGCAAGACAACAAAACAAAAGCGACCAACTCTAAAACTGGGAACTTGGAACGTCCGCACTATGATGACAGGACTCGCTGCTAATCTCAAGGACATCAGCGACACCAGGAAGACTGCCGTCATCAATGATGAGCTGAAGAGAATGGAAGTGGATATCGCCACTCTCCAGGAAACACGGTTGGCTGATGCAGGCACACAGAGAGAAGGCCTACACGTTCTACTGGCAGAGAAAGGGCAGCGACGAACACAGGGAACACGGAGTGGGCTTCGCAGTGAAGAACTCCTTGCTGAAGATGGTGGAACCAGGCAGCAATGGCTCTGCACAACTCCTTACCCTCCGCCTGAACACCACTCAAGGCCCAGTCACCCTCGTCAGTGTGTATGCCCCAACACTGACAGCCACACCAGAGGCAAAAGACAAGTTCTACGAGAATCTCGCAACAACTGTCAGGATCATCCCCAACTCTGAACAACTCATTCTCCTTGGAGACTTCAATGCCAAAGTGGGTGCTGACCACAACTCCTGGCCCACCTGTCTTGGACCATTCAGTGTGGGCAGAATGAATGACAACGGACAGCGGCTGCTCCAGTTCTGCACACATCATGATCTGTGCATCACAAACTCGTTCTTCGAGACCAAGCCCCAACACAAGGTTTCCTGGCGACATCCGCGCTCAAAGCACTGGCACCAGCTGGACTCGATCCTGACCAGGCGCACCTCACTGGAGAACGTGCTAATCACCCGCTCATTCCAGAGTGCAGATTGCTACACAGACCATTCATTGGTGTGTTGCAAGGTCAAGCTGCAGCTGAAGAAATTCCACCGCACCAGACAGCCTGGAAAGGCACGGATTGACACCAGCAAGATGGCCCAACCAGAACTTGTCGAGCAGTTTGCCTCCACCTTTGTGAAGGAACTTGGTGAACCACAAGAAGGAGAGTCCGCAAAGCAGAAGTGGGAAGAGCTGTGAAACATCATCCACGGCTCAGCCTTGGCTATCTTTGGGAGGAAGACCTCGAAGTCACAGGACTGGTTTGATGCCAAGTCGACCGTGATGACCCCCGTCATTGAAGCCAAGCGCTCAGCACTTGCTGAGTACAAGAAGTACCCAAACGAGAAGAATCTCCAGATCCTCAGGGCTGCGGGAAGCAAAGTTCAGCAGACTGCTCGGCGCTGCGCCAACGAGTACTGGACTCAGCTCAGCCAAGACATTAAAACTGCTGCCATAACAGGGAACATCCGTGGTATGTACGACGGCATCAAGAAAGCACTTGGTCCGGCTCAGAGCAAGACGGCCCCCCTCAAATTCTCCACTGGGGAGATGATCACAGAAAAGAACAAGCAGATGAGATGGGTGGAGCACTACTCCGACCTCTACTCCAGACAGAACACCGTGACACCATCAGCCCTTGATGCCATTGATTGCCTGCCATCCATGGATGAACTTGACGCCGAGCCAACCATCAACGAACTCAGCAAGGCCACTGATAGCTTGGCCGCTGGCAAGGCACCTGGCAACGACGGTATACCCCCTGACCTGATCAAGCACACCAAGACCACCCTACTGCTGCCATTGCATGATGTCCTCTGCCAGTGCTGGAAGGAAGGTGCCGTACCACAGGACATGAGGGACGCCAAGATCATCACCCTCTACAAAAATAAAGGGGAGAGAAGCGATTGCAACAACTACAGGGGCATCTTCCTCCTCAGCATTGTTGGCAAAGTCTACGCACGAGTTGTCCTCGTTTGTCTACAGAAGCTTGGTGAACGTGTCTACCCCGAGTCTCAGTGCGGCTTCCGCGCTGAGCGATCGACGGTGGACATGATATTCTCCATCCGCCAACTCCAGGAGAAGTGCAGAGAACAGAACATGCCCCTGTACGTCGCCTTCATCAACCTCACCAAAGCGTTCGATCTGGTCAGCATAGAGGGCCTTTTCAAAATCCTGCCAAAGATAGGATGCCCACCAAAGTTGCAAAGTCTCATCGAATCGTTTCACACCAACATGCAGGGGATGGTGCAGTACGACGGCAATGTCTCAGAGCCATTCAAGATACACAGCGGAGTGAAACGGGGCTGTGTACTTGCGCCAACCCTCTTTGGGATTTTCTTTGCTATGCTCCTGAGGCATGCCTTCAGCACAGCAACAGAGGGAATCTACCTGCATACAAGATCTGATGGCAGGATTTTCAACCTCGCCCACCAGAACCAAAGTACGTGAGGATCTAATCAGAGATATGCTGTTCGCAGACGACGCTGCAGTCGCGACCCACACACAGCAGGAGCTTCAGACCCTGATGGACCGCTTCTCCCAGGCATGCATGGACTTCGGGCTTACCATCAGCCTGAAGAAGACTAACGTCTTGGCACAAGACACGGAAGCACCACCAACCATCACCATCGATGACTACGAGCTGGAGGTCGTGAATCAGTTCATGTATCTGGGGTCCACGATCAGCAGCAACCTCTCCCTTGATACAGAGATCGACAAGAGGATTGGAAAATCAGCCTCCACACTCGCTCGCCTCACCACACGAGTGTGGGAGAATCCCAAACTCTCTGTCAAGACAAAGATGGCAGTGTACAATGCCTGCGTCATCAGCACACTGTTCTATGGGAGTGAGACATGGCCAACATACGCCCGGCAGGAAAAGAGACTGAATTCCTTCCACTTGCGCTGCATTAGCTGCATCCTGGACATATCCTGGCAGGACAAAGTGCCCAACACAGAGGTCCTGTCCCGCGCCGGCCTTCCCTCCATGTTCACTCTACTCAGGCAGTGCAGGCTCTGCTGGCTAGGCCATGTTCACCGTATGGAGGATGGCAGAATCTCCAAAGATGTCCTCTACGGAGAACTGGCGACTGGCAGGAGAGACGCTGGCCGCCCACAGCTGCGCTTCAGAGACGTCTGCAAGAGAGATATGAAGGCCCTGGAGATCAACACAGAGCGCTGGGAGGACCTCGCAACGGACCGCTCCAAATGGAGAGGTACCCTGACCAGACAGCTCAAGGTGGGTGAAGAGAAACTGACTGCTGCAGCAGATAAAAAAGGACCCGCAGGAAGAACCGCCACAGACCCAGCAGCACAGAGACCATCCACAAGTGCGACCTGTGTGACAGGGACTGCCATTCGCGCATCGGCCTGTTCAGCCACAGGCAGTGCTGTTCCAGCAGAGTAGACATCTAGGATTCTCTTCCATGGTCAACATAGACCGACGGAGGCCAACGACGATTATATCATCTGACTGGAAGGGCCAGAGTCTGGAATGATAAAGCATTGGGATGGGATTGAGAGCTTGGGTTGTGGAGAAAGGAAGCAGGCGAGGCAACGAGCTAGATGACATGAACTTTATTCCTTCTACAACATACAGTACAGTAAAAAGAGCTCCCAGGTCTCTGTGCATTCCTCTTTTATACCTTTAATTCCATGCATTGAGACCCGGAACCTCCGACAATAATACTTTTTTGGACCAAAGACCTGTGTGGCACATTAACATTACATAACGTTGGCGCCGCTGCTCACACCCTTCTCTCTTTCAGCGGCTCCAGCGGTTCCTCCTCTCCCTGGGGGGTGCATAGTCCATACTGTCCCGTCTGAGCCCCCCTGGTGGCACTTGTTCCTCCAGTCCATTGTTCCCCCTTATCCCAGCTGCCTTCTCTGGGTGGAGAATCCCCCAACCGTGCCACCACAGGGTCTTTCCAAAGGGACTGATTGGCATCATGGATAATCCTCTATACAGCTGAAGAAGGAGGAAAACCCTCGGCTGGCAGGCGGTCATGTTATGCAACGTGATGCAGTAACGTGACAGTCAGCAGAGGGATAAAGATGAGCAGGATGCCCAGTCATATGGTAGGGCTGGTCAGAAAAAATATGAGAAATAGGCGAAGAATGAAAAAAAAAATTACGTGAGGGGAAAAAGATGACAGAGAAAGATGAGATCACAATGACACATTTCTTCTCCAGGGACTGATGAGGAACCAGCAATCTGAAATACAACAGCTTTTCATTGCTGATTTTTATGCCTGAATGCTCCAAGAGATCAATCATATTTTTTTCCAACTCATCAAATACCATAAAAGAGCATAAACAAATTAACCATCAGATTTATAAGATTCTATTAATTCCATCATCTATTAGTTCCTCATTCACATAAAAATGCAAGTTCTTGCATAACCTTATAATATTTAACATTTAATGGCCCATATTGTGCAAAATTGTCTTTTTGTAGGTTTCAACTTTATAAAATACAGCCATAGATACTGTTAAAATATTGCTCACTTAAAGAAAACCTTTACCCAATCAGATTAGGCTGAAAATGGACTGTTTCACACAGTACATTACAGACAGCTTTCTGGGGGAGCTGTAAAACAATTTGGTCTTTAAAAGTACATCACTGTTATCAAGGTCAAAACTAAATTAATCCCTGGAAAATGCACAATATAGGACTTTAAATCATTTTTAAGACAAGAAAAGGAAAAAGCTGTCATTTTAGCAGCAGACTACATCATCCCAGGTGCACAACCGAGAGGTTTCGTAGGTCCTTCCTACCAACGGCTGTCAGACTGTACAACCTAAGCAGGGCTGCTCGCAGAGATATAGCAAAAAGACGTAACAAACTAATAGTTTTTTGAATGCAAAAGATGCAATAGACTTACACAATGGTCCCCTCCGGCATACAACTAGGAACATACCGGTCGCTATGGAGGGTGAGAATATGTATGGGCACATAATCATACCATGTAGGATAACTAAGTAGACGGTTATGCTGTTTCATTCCATCTAGCAACAATGCTCTGCACTGTGTGTGTTTATATATTTACATATTTATTCCATCTAGCTACAATGCTCAGCACTGGGTGTGTTTATATATTTATATATCTACATATTATTCCATCTAGCTACATTGCTCCGCACTGTGTGTGTTTATATACTTGCATATTTATTCCACCTAGCTGCAATGCTCCGTACTGTGGGTGTTTATATATTTACATATTTATTCCATCTAGCTACAATGCTCTGCACTGTGTGTTCATATATTCATATATTTATTCCATCCAGCTACAATGCTCTGCACTGTGTGTCTGTGTGTATATATATATATTTTATAGTAATATGTACATATGTACAGTATATTAGCTGCTCTTGCTTGCTTGTTTTTTTCTTGCCTTCTGATTGTTGCTCTGAGTGTTGCTATCCCTGTGCTGTTGCAATCCTGGAATTTCCCCGTTGTGGGACTAATAAAGGCTTATCTTATCTTATTTTTATGTGGTTATTCAAAGTTCACATCACACAGGGCAAGTGTTTTACAGACACCCCATTTTCTATCTTGGGACCCTGTGATGCTTTTAGGCTACAAAAGATATCTTCTGGGCCAACCCCAGGGTCACCGACAAGACATGTGTGAAGAAACCTCTAAAAAGAAATCTCCCAGATGTATTCAGATTTGTTGTGCAAATGACCTCAACGTGTTCTTTTGTAAGTGAAGGAGTAACAGCTTAATGCCAGCTTACAATGTCCAAGGATCTCAACTTGATCTCCAAAGCTGAGTACAGCCACACTAATAAGGAAAGGGGGAGACGTCACTTCCTGTGGTAACGTATCATCACTTCCTGTGTTGCTGGCTGTTGTGTCGTTGGTCTGTGGTTAGCTCTCCTCAATCTCTTGAGGATTATTACCTTTAATTTATTTTAATCCCTTTTTTCCATCTACCGTCACCTCTCTCTTCTGTTTAACAAGCCTCTTGCACCTGTGTGCGCACTCAGTGTCACCTAATCACCCTCTTTAGCCTTCTGTTCACCTTTCAACGGGGTTTCTGTTAGCTTTGGGTTAGCCACTAGCTATGGCCACTAGCTCTCCTTCCCCTTCTCCTCTGTTGTGCTCTCTGTGTCAGATGTTTAGCTACACCTCTGCCTCTTTTAGTGATAACGGTAAACGTAATAAATGTTGTCTTTTTGAGGCCCTCGAGGCGAGGTTGTGTGATTTGGAATCCCGGCTCCGCTGCATTGAAATGCTGTCAGCGCCAGTTAATAATGACGGACACCCCTTAGCTGCAGTGGAGCTCCCTAGCATAGAGAGGCCTGCTAGCCGTTCCCCGGCTCCCACCTCTCCTGAGCAGCCAGGAGAGAACGGGTGGGTGACGGTGAGAAGGAAGCATAGCCACAAGCCCCTGGTTCACCACCAATCTGTTCATGTTTCTAATCGCCATTTCCCACTCAGCGACACACCTGCTGAGGAAAAAACTCCGATCATTGGCGACTCTGTTGTCAGAAATGTGAACCTAGAGACTCCAGCAGCCATAGTCACATGCATTCCTGTGGCCAGCACAGGTGACATTGAGTCAAAATTGAAAATGCTGGCTAAAAGTAATTGTAAATACTCCACAATTGTTATCCACACCGGCATTAACAACATCCGACTCTGGCAGTCGGAAGTCACAAAACTTAATGTGGAATCGGTGTGTGACTTTGCAAAAACAATGTCTGCCTCTGTAGTATTCTCTGGGCCCCTCCCCAAACTGACTAGTGATGACATGTTTAGTTGCTTGTCATCCTTCAACCGCTGGCTGTCTGTGTGGTGTCCTGCAAACAATGTGGGCTACATAGACAATTGGAACTCTTTTTTGGGAAAACCTGGTCTTGTTAGACGAGACGGCATCCATCCCACTTTGGATGGTACGTCTCATTTATCTAACAATCTGGCATCATTTTTATCCAAATTTCCAAAACCTTGACAACTCAGAGTTGGGACCAGGAAGCAGAGTTGCAGTCTTACTCGCCTCTCTGCATCTCCTCTTCATCTGCCACCCCTCATCTTAGCCCCTGTCTTCCCCACCAGAGAATCATTGTCTGCTCCCTCCAAAGTAAATAAAAAAATATAATATATAAGCATCCCAAAGTGATTAAACAAAAAGTTGGTAAAACTCAAATTAAACATGAAGTCTCTAAATTTAATGATTTGGCCTCTCTTCCTCCTCATAATTTAAAAATTAAAAGTGGTTTGTTAAATATTAGGTCTCTAACTCCCAAGTCTCTGCTAGTCCATGATCTGTTAATTGATCATCAGATTGATTTAATATCCCTTACAGAGACTTGGTTAGGGCAAGAGGATTATGTTGGTTTAAATGAATCAACTCCCTCTGTTTATTTAAACTGTCAAAATCCCAGAAGTTCTGGTCGTGGACGAGGAGTAGCAACAAATTTACCATTCCAAATTATTAGTTAATGTAAAGCAAAAAAATACGTTATAATTCCTTTGAGGGCCTGGTCCTCAGTATTGGGCATTTTAGCAATTTTAGGTTAAACCCAATTTTATTTGCCATAGCTTATCGTCCTCCCTCAGCCTACTCAGAGTTTTTATCCGAATTTGCTGAATTCTTAGCTGATTTAGTGCTGAAATCAGATAGAATAATTATAGTGGGGACTTTAATATACATGTAGATGTAGATAGTGATTGCCTTAATATGGCATTTAATTCAATATTAGACTCAAAAGGGTTTTCTCAGAAAGTAGGAAATTCTACCCATTATCTTCACCACACGTTGGACCTTGTTCTGACATATGGCATAGAAATAGAAAATCTGGTACTGTCTCCTCATAACAACTGAGGTCAAAAGTGCAGCTTTTGATACTATTGATCATAATATTGTCATGTTTACCCCTTTCAGGGCATTAATGAGGTGCCAGATGCCGACAGTGAGTTTATGTATATTTATTAAAGGAAGGTAACAAAATAAGCCACATGGGGAAAAATACAAATAATTACACATGCAACCCCAAAGGGTGAAATAAGGAGAGGAATAAAAAGTCACAAAGCACTTACATACAAAGAGCGAGGGCGAAACCTGACACTGAAGTGAGACTGAAGCCGGACGTAGGGACTCCAGTCATGGTTGATGACGAGGTTGCAGCGAGGAATGAGCCTCAGCTGCCACCTTAAATACTAAACACAAAAGCTAAGGTCCAAACAAGTGAAGAGAAAACATAATCACAGAATCATGATCAGCTGTGACAGGGCTGGCTCGACTTGACAGCCGGAAGTCCGGCTGCGGCGCTGTCACAGTAAAAGCCCCCGCGGTACAAATAATAACAGAACTAGGAATGCGGAGGGAAAGGGAAAATACTGAGTGACTCGAGCGCGAATCACCTCCGCGCTCGGATCACTACAAATATTCTACTTGATAGATTAGAACACTATGTTGGACTTGATGGAACTTTGTTGCAGTGGTTTAGATCTTATTTATCTGATAGGTTCCAGTTTGTTCATGTCATTGAGTTTTCTTCCAACTCAAAGCTCAGTCATGGAGTTCCACAGGGATTTGTGCTAGGCCTTATTCTTTTTAGTTATATATGCTTCCGTTAGGCAACATTACTAGAAAGCACTGTATACATGTTCATTATTATGCAGATGGAACACAATTATACCTATCAGTGAAGCTACATGATAGTAATCAATTAGCCAAGTTAGAGGCCTGTCTTAAGGAAATCAAAGCTTGGATGACTTGTAATTTCCTACTATTAAATTCAGATAAGACTGAAGTCATTCTAGTTGGTCCCAAAAAACCTTAGAAATACCTTTCAAAATCAAACTCTTAGTTTGGATGCGGTTACTCTCTCTGAATAGTTCTGTGAGGAACCTTGGAGTTATTTTTGATCAAGATCTAGTTTTTCAATTCCCATTAAATTTGTTTCAAAGACTGCCTTCTATCATTTGTGTAATATTGCCAAGATTAGGAGCATCTTGTCTCAGAGTGATGCTGAGAAACTGATCCATGCTTTTGTTAGCTCTAGATTACATTATTGTAACTCTTAATTATCAGGTTGTCCTAAAACATCTTTAAAAAGTCTTCAGCTGATCCAAAATGCTGCAGCATGAGTTTTAACAGGTACTAGAAAGAGAGATCATATCTCTTCGGTTCTGGTCTCCCTTCATTGGCTTCCCAGAGAGTTTAGAATTAAGTTTAAAATCCTTCTTCTCACTTACAAAGCTCTAAATAATCAGGCCCCCTTTTATTTAAAAGATCTGATACTACCCTATTATCCCAACCCGAAATACCTAGAATCTCCAAAAGTACAATGGGAGGCAGAGCCTTCAGTTATAAAGCTCCTCTCCTGTGGAACCAGCTGCCAATCTGGATTCGGGAGTAAGACTCCATCTCTGTTTTTAGAATAGGGTTAAAACCTTCCTTTTTGATATAGCCTATAATTAGGGAGGGATCAAGTGCCTCTGAACCCTCTCTTAGTTATGCTGCTAATAGGTTTAGACAGCCGGGGGACCTCCAATAATGCACTGGGCTTCACTCCTTTCTTCACTCTCAATGAAATATTTTTGCTGGTCATTCACATCTGTTTGTTCTCTCCCATAGATTGAGTCCCTGTCGTGCTGTTTGCTCTCTACATGTCTGTTCTTTTCATCTTTTCTATCCCCTCACCTCCCAGCCAGCAGATGACTGCCCCTCCCTGAGCCTGGTTCTGCTGGAGGTTTCTTCCTGCTAAAAGGGAGTTTTTCCTTTCCACCGTCACCAAGCGGTTGCTCACAGGGGATCACCTGATTGCTGGGGTCTTTCTGCAATTGTGGGGGTTTTCCCTACAGTTCAAAGTGCTATGAGATGACTGTTGTTGTGAAATGGCGCTATATGAATAAAGCTGAATTGAATTGAATTTTATTCTGGTGGTCAATCATTTACACTGTGTTCCAAATTACTATGCAAATAGGATTTTAATGTCATGCACATTCAATTTTTCATTTTTCAGTTAAACTCCTGGATGGTATTGTGTCTCAGGGCTCTTTGATCTGTGTGGAGTTTGCATGTTCTTCCTGTGTCTGCGTGGGTTTACTCCGGGATTTCTCCGGTTTCCTCCCACAGGCCAAAAACATGCAAGTTAGGTTAATTGGCATCAACTGGGGATTCTAAATTGTCCTTAGGTATGACTGTGAGAGCGAATGGTTGTCTGTCTTTCTGTGTTGGCCTTGTGATGAACTGGCGATCTGTCCAGGGTGTACCCTGCCTCTCGCCCAAAGACGCTGGGATAGGCTCCAGCCCCCCTGTGACCCGAAAAGGATTAAGCGGAAGAAGATGGATGGATGGCTCTTTGGATCACTGATATCAATCTCAGACACCTGTCATAGTTTGCCAGGTGAACCCAATTAAAGAAAAACTACTTAAGAAGGATGTTTCACATTATTAAGCATGCCACAGGTTTCAGACAATATGGGAAAGAAAAAGGATCTCTCTGCTGCCGAAAAGTGCCAAATAGTGCAATGCCTTGGAAAAGGTATGAAAACATTAGATATTTCACGAAAACTTAAGCGTGATCATCGTACTGTGAAGAAATTTGTGGCTGATTTAGAGCACAGACGGGTTTGTGCAGATACAGGCATAATGTGGAAGGTTTCTGCCAGACAAATTCATCAGATTAAAAGAGCAGCTGCTAAAATGCCATTACAAAGCAGCAAACAGGTATTTGAAGCTGCTGGTACCTCTGGAGTCCCACAAACCTCAAGGTGTAGGATCCTCCAAAGGCTTGAAGTTGTGCATAAACCTACTATTTGGCCACCCCTAACCAATGCTCACAAGGAGAAATGGTTGCAGTGGGCCCAGAAATACATGAAGACTAATTTTCAAACAGTCTTGTTTACTGATGAGTGCCATGCAACCCTGGATGGTCCAGATGGATGGAGTAGTGGATGGTTGGGGGATGGCCACCATGTCCCAACAAGGCTGCAACATAAGCAAGGAGGTGGGGGAGTCATGTTTTGGGCCGGAATCATGGGAAGAGAGCTGGTAAGCCCCCCTAGGATCCCTGAAGGTGTGAAAATGACCTCAGCAAAGTACATACAGTTTCTGACTGACTACTTTCTTCTATGATTCAAAAAGAAGAACCGTGCCTTCCGTAGCAAAATTATGTTCATGCATATGGTCCCCGTTTTCCCCTGACTTCAACCCTATTGAGAACCTTTGGAGTATCTCAAGCAAAAGATCTATGAGGGTGGGAGGCAGTTCACATCAAAACAGCAGCTGTGGGAGGCTATTCTCGTCATGGAGCAGTCCTCGTGGACCGCTAATGAAATGTTGCAGGCAGCTGATGAGTTTGCACATTTATTAAATAAGGACATACACAACAAAATAATGAGCCTCGTGGGGCAAAACACAAATAAAGGCAAAGACAGAACACTTACATACGATTAGCGAGGGCGGAACCTAACGCTGGAAGGAACTGGCTTCGGGAGTAGGGAAACCAGACTGGAAAAGGCGAAGGTCGCAGGGAGGAATAAACCGAGCTGCTCCCCTAAATAGGGCTGACAGATTAATCAGCTGATGAGAACGTCATCAGCTGATTGAATTCCAGCCGTCCCTGCAGAGCTCGGCTCTGACAGCCGGAAGCCCCGCCGAGACGCTGTCACAATAAAAGCCCGGAGGCCATATGGTGCGCCTAAGAAGAGAACGGGGAACTACCGGACAACCCGAGCGCGGGCAGAGTCAGCGCTCGGACCATGACAATTCTGACATCCTGTAAAGAAATTCAAGCAGAAACTCTCCAAAAACTCACAAGTTCAATGGATGCAAGAAATGTGAAGGTTATATCAAAGAAGGGGTCCTATGTTAACATGTAACTTGGCCTGTTAAGATGTTTTTGATTGTAATAGCTTTAGATTTCCGTAAATATGACCTAATGGTGCAAATTCAACAAATGACCATTTTCAGTTCTTTACAACCAATAAAATGTTTTGAAACTCTGTTGAGCATAATAACTTGGAACAATACATTTTGAGTTTTTCATTTTTGCAAAAAAATAGTTATCATTGGGAGGTTTGTTCAATAAAATTTGAATTATGCTCTAACGGTTGATGACTTGAAAATTATACTGTCACTTGCATCGACTATTTAGGAAAATCAGAGACAAATATCATTTGCATAATAACTTGGAATGTATTGTAGACCCAACCTAGTATACAACAGAATGGCCATAACCTGAATGGATTTCCAGCTCAGTTTTTACGAATACAGAATACCTTACCACACATAACAACTTGGGGTGGGGAAAATATACAGTGGTGTGAAAAAGTGGTTGCCTGATTTCTCATTTTTTTGTATGTTTGTCACACTTAAAGGTTTCAGATCATCAAACAAATTTAAATATTAGACAAAGATAACACAAGTAAACACAAAATGCAGTTTTTAAATGAAGGTGTTTATTATTAAGGGGGAAAAAATACAAACCTACATGGCCCTGTGTGAAAAAGTGATTGCCCCCTAAACCTAATAACTGGTTGGGCCACCCTTAGCACCAACAACTGCAATCAAGCGTTTGCAATAACTGGCAATGAGTTTTTTACAGCGCTGTGGAGGAATTTTGGCCCACTCATCTTTGCGGAATTGTTGTAATTCAGCCACATTGGAGGGTTTTCGAGCATGAACCTCCATTTTAAGCTCATGCCACAGTATCTCAATCGGATTCCGGTCAGGACTTTGACTAGGTCACTCCAAAGTCTTCATTTTGTTGTTCTTAAGCCATTCAGAGGTGGATTGCTGGTGTGTTTTGGATCATTGTCCTGCTGCAGAACCCAAGTGTGCTTCAGCTTGAGGTCACAAACAGATTGCTGGACATTGTCCTTCAGGATTTTTGGTAGACAGCAGAATTCATGGTTCCATTTACCACAGCAAGTCTTCCAGGTCCTGAAGCAGCAAAAATGCCCCAGACCATCACGCTACCGCCACCATATTTTACTGTTGGTATGATGTTCCTTTTCTGAAATGCTGTGTTATTTTTATGCCGGATGTAACGGGGCACACACACCTTCCAAAAAGTTCAACTTTTGTCTTGTCAATCCACAGAGTATTTTCCCAAAATTCTTGGGGATCATCAAGATGTTTTCTGGCAAAACTGAGACAAGCCTTTATATTCTTTTTGCTCAGCAGTGGTTTTCGTCTTGGAACTCTGCCATGCAGGCCATTTTTGTCCAGTCTTTTTCTTATGGTGGAGTCATGAACACTGACCTTAACTGAGGCAAGTGCGGCCTGCAGTTCTTTGGATGTTGTTGTGGGGTCTTTTGTGACCTCTTGGATGAGTTGTCGCCGTGCTCTTGGGGTAATATTGGTTGGCCAGCCACTCCAGGGAAGGTTCATCACTGTTCCATGTTTTAGCCATTTCTGGATAATGGCTTTCATGTCAGGCCAGGCATTGGTTTGCTTGCTACCAGATAACCATGAAAACCAATACTACCTGTCTCATGGGTTGGGCCGTCGACGACTCAGCCGGTAACCCCACCCTTCCGAGGGCGTGGACGGTGAAACTGGGCATCCTGGCAGAACTAAAAACAATATCTGTCACTGGTCTGTGGTGGACCACTCCCAGTTACATGGGGTGAGACTGGACATCCTGGCAGATAAGCACATCTGTCGCAAGGTCTGTGGTGGACTTTTGCCAGTCGATGCATTGTGACATGCACTACACAAAGAGCTGAGATAAACAAACCTTTCATCTGGTCAGTCACTGCAACAGATACTGGAGTCAGTTTGTCTTGGCCTGTCCTTGCCACTGATAATACCGCTATCTGCCAAGAATATGCCGCTAGTCCAGCAAAAGCTAGCGGTACTCAAATACTTTGCAAGCAGTTTCATGAAATGGTCAGTCAGACAGCAACCCATATCGGCTAGGACATTGCCCGGGTTAACAAGGTCAGGAGTTCCTGGAAGCGGAAGGCAAAGGATAGAGCTCTGTGGAAGAATCTGATCAGACCTAAATGAAACAGTCATTGTTGCCCCCAACAGACTGCTATGATGATGGCTAATGGCTCTCACTGTGGTTCACTGGAGTCCCAAAGCTTTAGAAATGGCTTTATAACCTTTTCCAGACTGATAGATCTCAATTACTTTGTTTCTGAATTTCTTTTGATTGCAGCATGATGTCTAGCTTTTGAGGATCTTTTGGTCTACTTCACTTTGCCAGGCAGGTCCTATTTAAGTGATTTCTTGATTGAGAACAGGTGTGGCAGTAATCATTCCTGGGTGTGGCTAGAGAAAATGAACTCAGCTTTCCAAAGATATGATAAACCACAGTTAATTTATGTTTTAATGGACGGGGAGGGTCACTTTTTCCACACATGGCCATGTAGGTTTGGACTTTTTTTTAATCCTTAATAATAAATACCTTCATTTAAAAACTGCATTTTGTGTTTACTTGTGTTATCTTTGTCTAATATTTAAATTTGTTTGATGATCTGAAACATTTAAGTGTGACAAACATACAAAAAAAAAGAGAAATCAGGAAGGGGGCAAACACTTTTTCACACCACTGTATGTCAAATTGTTTCTTCCCCCCATTCAAACATGATTCCCTATTGGGAATAAAGTGTAAACCAATCCTTTTCTATAGTAATGGTTTGCTGAAACAAAAATGAATCCACACCTGTCTGATGAACAAAGTGCCAACTTAACTTTTATAAATTTAACTTTTAAGGGTGAGGGAGAGAGTTAAAGGAAGCTACCATATTTCCTCTCTCGTGAATGAAAATCGTGAAAATCGATTGTGATGATCAGGCGAGCGTGCTCCCCCTCCCCTCCTGTTCCTGTCTTCCCGGCTCTGGAGTATCAACTACACCTGCGTGATTACACACCTGCTGCTTCCTAATTATTCAACATATTTAAGAGCCAGCATGTGGAGAACTCATCGCTGGGTTGTTAGGTTTGCTACCTGAAACTCTAAGCCTTTTTACCTCGTTATTTCTCGCTTTGACCTGTGTTTTCACTCCCTTGTCCTACTGTCTCTTCAGGTTTGCTGCCACCTTTCCTGTGTGTACTCCAGGGCTGATCACGCTCGCCTGACTAAGAAGATGCCGGATGTCCACCCAGGTTACGTCTTCCCCCTGTTCCCCTGGGTCACGCAGGAGTTCCCTGATGGGCTCCTCTGCTCATTGAGTAAGAGTGCTGTCCCAGTACTATTCTCCTCTTTGGGAGAATCTGTCCCTCATAAGCTCTTTCTGCTCTTCTCCCATAGGCTACGTGCGCTCCAGCGGACACTGTTTTTGTACCAATTTAAGTGTGTTTTTTTGTGTTGCGCTTTTTCTCAGTTCTGCACTTTTATTTAGAGTTGTGTGTTAGTTTTTGTTTTACAATAAACTGGTGAATTTTTACATTTGAGTCTGAGTGTTCCTTCTGGCAGCTCTGCGTTTGAGCCTGTCTTGCCCTGAATCATGACATCGATTTTCACAATGTTCATTTTTTTGACATTGCCCAAACCAAAAAAATTTGAAGTTCAACTTAAAATTGATTACTTACTTACTTTAAGTTGAATGTATTTGCTGTTAAATGTAATAGCTTACAATACTTTGTATTTGAAAATGTTAGAAATTTGAAATTGAATTGATCATCATCATCATCTGTCGTCTGTGGGCGGAACAAAAGAAGCCACAGCAACATGTTGGGCCAAAAGTTTCCCGTCCTTCATCAGCCTTGACACCTTCTGCTCCTCAAGCCCCATGTCCTTTTTTTATTGTGTCAGGATAAGTGAGTCTAGTGTGACCACTGACTATAGTCCAGAAGACCAGGTGGGAAACAGGCTGAATTGAATTGATAAACTGTATTAAAATAATTTAAGGATAAACAGGATGACTTTACATCTGTACATCAGGTCACATGATCTACATTCTATGATACCCTATGTTAAAGATGGGGAATTTTAACTTTTGATTTTTTATTTTAATCTTTTCCGAATTTTTGCCAAAATCAAAACAGTGTTTCTGTGGCCCAAACACCACCATTGTGCCAAATTTTTGCAAAATCAGATAAGAGGTTCTGGCCTAATTCTACTAACAGACAAACAAACTGGCCTATCTTAAAATTTTCTGTTTTGAAGTTAAAAGTACAGTTGGTACACCTCAACAAGCGAAAACAATCATAAAAAAAAAAAATCCAAAACTCAAGAAAGATGAGAGGCAGAGAGACAGAGACGGTGTGCGTGGACATGAGCCTGCTGCTGCTGAGGCAGAAATGTTTGTGCTGATGGAGGAAAACCTTCTCTAGCTATTAAAGCAAACTGAATCTCAGCCTCATCACCGCTGCCCATCACTGCGGTGCACTGGTGCCAAGTTTAATGAATTCCACAATATGGTCAGTAACACTGAAATCCTTCAGTTTCAGAGCTTTAACATGCAGTCCAACATGTCTCTGTCCTTATCTAACACGGTGACCACTTCATGCTTTACTGATCACTGCCTCACTGGTGTCCAGCATGCCTTCAATATGTTGCCTATTACACAACAGGTAGATTCAGCCAAGCAGTCTGATCTGGTTGGATCTGGTTTAAGACATATTTGAACTGCACTGTGAGTCATGCTTTACTGGAAGTAAAAGCACCTCCTACAGTTAAGCAGGTAGCTAATTATCCATATTTCTTTGTACACTCCATTCTATCTACATGAGCCCACAACATAAAATGCTGCATTTCTCATGTACTCTTCTTGTCGTATACTCTAACAGTACCTTAATATGCCATAATATTCTCAGCAGGGTTTCCTGCAGTGATTATGGGTTTTCTAGTGCTGCTAATGTATTACATCACCACAACACATAACGAGAGCACAGAGAGCCCCGTCAGGTGTTACAGCATCACTTACAGGGGCTGCATCTGTAGTTTAGCTCCTGAGAACACTCATTACAAGAGTGGGGACCTGCTGGGTCAGCGACACACACCACAACGGGGCAGCGGTAGAGATTTACGGCAACTGTAAATTATGGAAAAGTTGGGTCGCATCTAGCAAAAGCACTGGTGATAAAGTAGGAAATTTCATTTTTAAATTAGTTGCTTTTAGAAGCTTGCAAGATTCAGCCAGGTTGATAAATCAAAGACATAAATCAGGTCTGGAGTTCCATCCATCCATCCATCCATCCATCCATCTTCTACCGCTTTTCCGGAGGTCCGGGTCGCGGAGGCAGCAGTTCAAGCAGAGAAGCCCAGACTTCCCTCTCCCCAGCCACCTGCTCCAGCTCTTCAGAGGGGATACCAAGGCGTTCCCAGACTAGCTGGGAGACATAGTCTCTCCACCGAGTCCTGGGTCTGCCCCGGGGTCTCCTCCCAGTGGGACGTGCCTGAAACACCTCAAGTGGGAGACGTCCAGGAGGCATCCTAATCAGATGCCCATACCACCTCAACTGACTCCTTTCAATGTGGAGGAGCAGCGGTTCTACTCTGAGCCTCTCCCGGATGACTGAGCTCCTCACCCTATCTCTGAGGGTGAGTCCAGCAATCCTACGGAGAAAGCTCATTTCAGCCGCTTGTATCCGCGATCTCGTTCTTTCAGTCATTACCCAAAGCTCGTGACCATAGGTGAGAGTAGGAACGTAGATTGACTGGTAAATCGACAGCTTTGCCTTAGAACTAAGCTCCCTCTTCACCACAACAGACCGGTACAACGTCCGCATCACTGCAGATGCTGCTCCAATCCGTCTGTCGATCTCTCGCTCCATTTTCCCCTCACTCGTGAACAAGACCCCAAGATACTTAAACTCCTCCACTTGGGGCAGGAGCCTGTCCCCAACCCGGAGAGGACAATCCACCTTTTTCCGGCTGAGGACCATGGAATCGGACTTGGAGGTGCTGATTCTCATCCCAGCCGCTTCACACTCAGCGGCAAACCGTCCCAGCAAGAGCTGTAGGTCATTGCTGGATGAAGCCAACAGGACAACATCATCTGCAAACAACAGAGATGAGATCCTGTGGTCACCAAGCATGACACCCTCCATTCCCTGGCTGCGCCTAGAAATCCTGTCCATAAAAATTATGAACAGGACCGGTGACAAAGGGCAGCCCTGGCGGAGTCCAACTCTCACTGGGAATGACTCCGACCGAGTGTTGGCAATACGAACTAAACTCTCACAACGGTCGTACAGAGACCGAATAGCTCGTAACAACAAGCCCGATACCCCATACTCCCGAAGCACCCCCCACAAAAATCCACGAGGGACGCGGTCAAATGCCTTCTCCAAGTCCACAAAACACATGTAAACTGGTTGGGCAAACTCCCACGAACCCTCAAGAATTCTCGAGAGGGTAAAGAGCTGGTCCGATGTGCCACGGCCAGGACGAAAACCACATTGCTCCTCCTGAATCCGAGGTTCGACCAACGGCCTCATGGATCGTCTCATGAGGGGCCTCATGAGGGGCCTCATGGCCCCTCATGGATCGTCACCTTGTCGTGGTGGGGGGGTTTGCGTGCCCCAGTGATCCCAGGAGCTATATTGTCCGGGGCAATTTGCCTCTGATAGGGTCTCCCAAGACAAACTGGTCCTGGGTGAAGGGCCAGACTAAGAACGATCCAACAGACTCTCATGATAAATTGTATATCAAGGATTCAGTGTACCCCGCCCGGTATGGGGTTACCGGGGCCCCACCCTGGAGCCAGGCCTGGGGGAGGGGCTCGAAGGCTAGCGTCTGGTGGCCAGGTTTCCACCCATGGGACCCGGCCGGGCTCAGCCCGAAGGAGTTACATGGGTCCGCCCTCCAGTAGGTTCACCACCTGCAGGAGGGATCATGGAAGTCCGGTGCTATGTGGATTAGGTGGCAGTCAAAGGCGGAGACCTTGGCGGACTGATCCCAAGGTCTGGAGTTACACAGTTTAATTTGATGTTTCGTGAGATGTCAGTCAATGGCTGGATTTATTCATAATTTACAAGGATGCAGATGCACATGACAGCAAAAGCCA
The DNA here is from genome assembly GCA_020510985.1 of Pholidichthys leucotaenia. Classification (NCBI taxonomy): domain Eukaryota; kingdom Metazoa; phylum Chordata; class Actinopteri; order Cichliformes; family Pholidichthyidae; genus Pholidichthys; species Pholidichthys leucotaenia. Next base: position 172,487,543 of record CM035846.1, read on the forward strand.
ATGTTCAGCGAAAAGCCACGTAGCAGTGTGTTTGGAAGGACAGAAGGACAACAGAGGCCAGGCCAGGTCGGGCAGACGTAGGGGAGGGGACACTAAAATGTTATGGTATGAGGGAGTCGTCATAGCAACCTGCTGACACAGCACTGTCTCGCTACAACTTCTCAACAGGATGCCAGCACCATCGTTAGACTCCCTGCCTCTGTGAAATCTGTGAGCAGAATTCCTGTGTGCTTCTCTCCACAGTATGTTTCTGAGCTTCATTTTGCTGGTGTGTAACTGGTGGCTGAAAAATTCCACAATCAATCCAAAGCTTGACACTTACAAGCACTAAACCTCTTTGAGCTGTTACGGGGATTTATTAGCACAGTTCCATAAATAAAGGGGCTTGCACAAGGTTGATGTGGATACACAGTACCCACAATTAAAGCAGAAGAAAAGAAATTCTTAGTTTTACTTCATGGTATCGGAACCATAAAAATTTCTTTATTAAGCCTTTTTTACCCACTAATCAAAAGTTCAGATTGTACCAATACCAATTCATATTACAAGTTTACTTATTAAAGATGTTCCTGTCTCACAGCACAAGAAAGGAGTTGCCAAACTAAAAGTTTTCACAGAGAGCTGTACATCCATTTTCACAGGCTGGTACTAATTTTGTTATTTAAAATGAATGGAATTTTCTTTCAAATGTGCACAGTAATTTACACTTCAAGTATTCCAGTAAATGGAAAGCCTACAATAAACCATCCATTCACAATGTCATGCTGAACTTTTAAAATAGCAGTTCCTACTGAAAACTAAACACATCTTCAGCAACTACACCATTTATTCTTCACATCGATTTTGTTCACACTTGTTTCTCTTTTAAGTCTGAACAGGAAGGACAACGTATTTTCTTCTTGTAGTTTTCAGTCCACTGGAAAAAGCTACAAGACCCACATTCCTCAAATCGCAATGTGCCAATCAGGATGTCTGCCTCGCCAAGGAACAAAGATGGCCGGCATCTGAGCAAAGGGAAAAAAAACTGTTTAAAAGTAAGTTTTTTGCTTAAATTATGCAGCGATTTCAATATTAAAACACTACTGTCTCCTACAACTGCCACATTTGATTCTTAAAGCCTATGCTTCGTCACATTATTTTTTCCGATGTGCTCTGCTACTGGTGGCTTTGTGGTTACATTATTAATACAGCGGAGAAAGGAGGCAGGCAAGACAACGAGCTGGACGACACACAACTTTATTCTTTCTCCAACATAACTTACAGCAAAAGAGATTTTTGGGTCTCTGTGCATTCCTCTTTTATTATTTTATTCCCATGCGTCGAGAACTGAAACTTCCGACAATAACAAATTGTTGTTTCAACAAAGAACTGTGTGGCACATTAAACATAACATAACATAGGCGCTGCTTCAACACTCTTCTACTCCCAGCAGCTCCAGCAATTACTCCTCTCCCCAGGGGGCGCATAGTTCTTACTGTCCCATCTGGTACCCCCCGGTGACACCTCCTCTTTCGGTCCATTGTTCCCTGGGTGGAGAAGTCCAACACCATGCCCCCACACAGCCCCCCCCCCGGACACCCAGAAAGGGCACTACCCCCACCTCCCGTCCTTTGGGCTTGAGCTGGCGCCCATAGCGGCTGCAGCGGGGGGGTCACCGATCCAGTCAAACCGCTCTGCTGGTGGGGTGAAACGGAGGGCATGTCAGTCTGGGGAGGGAAAAAGGGAGGGGGAGAAAACATATCAGCTTCAAGAGCGCAGGTCCCTGCTGAGGGGTCACCAACTTGCGCAGCCACCAACGGTGGGCGACCACACCAAGGAGCTTGGGCCAACACCACCTGCTCATCAGCCAACACAAAAGCGGGCTTCAGCCTGTCGATGCAGACGATCTCTCTACGTCCCCCCAAGTCTAACACAAAATGCTTCGCCCCATGTTCCAACACCCTGAACGGTCCATTGTACGGTGAGCGCAGCGGGGTCTGGTGCGCATCGTGCCTGACAAAAACAAAACTGGCATTCTGCAAGCTTTTTGGGACGAATGTGTGGGGAAAACAATGGTGGGCCAGGCCCGGTATGCTCACAGCCTCCTTACTGTGTAAAAATTGCACAGGCGGATCAGCCTCGGGCACAGGATTTTCTGGTATCAACTCTCCAGGGATCTGCAATGGCTGAGAAAAAACGAGTTCTGCTGGGGAGGCTGCCAAATCCTCCTTAGGTGCGGAGCGCAACCTTAAAAGAACCCAGGACAGGCAATCGACCCAATTTGTGTCCGTGAGTGAAGCTCTGAGAGCTGCTTTAAGCGACCTATGGAAACAAATAACCCATTAGCCTGGGGGCTGTATGCAGTAATGCGGTGAATTTTGACCCCCAGGCCATGGGCCATCACGGACTAGAGTTCTGAAATGAATTGTGGACCCCTGTCGGACGTGATTTCTGATGGAGATCCGAAACGTGCCACCCAAGCCGACAAAAAAGCAGGCACCATTTCCGCGGACGTGGTAGAAGCCAGCGGGACCACTTCAGGCCACCAGGACCTGGTGGTAACCGCAGACCACATCCACTTTGGAAAAAACACGCACCCCGGCCAGGTGCACGGAAAAATCCTGGATGTGTGGAATAGGATAGCGATCGTGTTCCGTGGCGCTGTTCAAGCGCCAGAAATCACTGCATGGTCGCCACGACCCGTCGGCTATAGGCACCATGTATAACGGAGATGCCCACAGGCTGTTGGAGCGCCTGATGATGCCCAACTGCTCTAAGTTGGCAAACTCCTCTTGCGCGCTGGCCAGTTCAGCTGCGTCCAAACGCCGAGGACGCGCGAACACCGGTGGGCCTTTTGTCGTTATAAAGTGCTTGACCCCGTGTTTCATTACCATAGCTGAAAAAGTCGGGACTGAGTGCTGGGCACTGTGCAAGAAAATGTTGATATTTACCCCCTGGAGCTATAATATTAGCCAGTGTTGTCGACCCAGCTCCTCGAGCTGTGGAGGGCAGTGAGGTAAAAGAGACAGCGTCCACTAATCTCCTATTAGCAACATCAACTAACAACCCATAAGCACATAAAAAATCTGCACTTTAAAATGGGGCTGGAACATGCAGCTATCACAAAGTCCCACTGAAAGTTGCGTCCGTGTAAGCATATCGTCAGTGCCCGCTTGCCAAGTGTCATGATGGTGGCTCCGTTGGCGGCCGTGAGCTTGGGACCGCTGCGTCCTGCCACCCTGTCTGAGTTGACCGGCAGGATGAGGCTCTTCTGGGAGCTGGAGTTCACCAAAAATCGTCTCCCCAAATGTGTGTCCCCAAATAAAGCAGTCTGTTCCCGTCGCTATTGGTTGCAGCTGCAACCGAATTCCGAATGTGCCGTCATCCCGATAACTTGAATTGGCATGGCGACAGGCAGCGTTGGGCATTCGCGCCGAAACAGCGATGATAAAAACAGATCACCCCATTCCTTCGTCTTCTGGTGTCCGTCCTGGCTACCACGAACGGCTCCTCAACCTTGCTGGAGTCCCTCATGGATGTCGGTGCCACTGCATGCCCGCTGAAATTTCTGGTTGCCAAGATGATGTGGTTCGCTTCTTGCGCCAGGGTGCGGTAGTCCTTAGCAACCACCTGAGGTGAGTTGGCCAGGATCGCCCTCGCTGTAGCCAGTAGGTTAATGAGGAACAAGTGGGCAAACAGAAAAGATTCATCATCCTTCCCTCTCCATGCCAACATGCTCTCCATTAGCTACACTGCTGATCTGGCCCCTAACTCCAAACATGTTAGGAGTTTCTCTGCCATCTCACTGTCAGAAAGGGTGTAATGCTGGAGAAGCATCCTCTTGAACGCTTCATATTTTCTTTGGGCCGGCGGCACCTGGAGCAGACTCATCACCTGATACGTGGCGCGCACATCCAGTGCAGCGACCACGTAGTAATATCTTGTGTCGTCTGTTGTTAACCCGCGGAGTGTGAACTGGGCTTCTATGTGCAGGAACCACACAGTCGGGCTGTGAAGTCAGAAGTCTAGGACGTTGACTGAGACAGCGGATGCGGCGCCGGTGCTCTCCCTCCCGGAAGCCTCTGGGGCGATGCTCAGCTCGCTTTCCATGGCACGTCTTAGGTTCACCACTGCGGAGAAAGGGGGCAGGCGAGGCAGCGAGCTGGGCGACAGAACTTTATTCTTTCTCCAACATAACTTACAGCAAAAGAGATTTTTGGGTCTCTGTGCATTCCTCTTTTATAACTTTATTCCCATGCATCGAGACCCGAAACTTCCAACCATAACCATTGTTGTTTCAACAAAGAACTGTGTGGTACATTAACATAACATAATGCCGGTGCTGTTTCAACACTCTTCTACTCCCAGCAGCTCCGGCAAATACTCCTCTCCCCGGGGGGCGCATAGTCCTTACTGTCCCATCTGGTACCCCCCCGGTGACACCTCCTCTTTCGGTCCATTGATCCCTGGGTGAAGAAGTCCAACACTATGCCCCCACAATATGTTAATAAATTGTTGATATGTTAAACTGTTTTCTGTAAAGTTCAGCTGATTTTTACAACTCTTAATATTAATATCAGTAATATAAAAACACCACAGTGTGACGCTGTTGAATCATTTGCTTTAAAATAACTTACCGTCCCGTTATTTGTTTATTGATTTATTTACTGAAGCACAGCTGATGTGATGGTGTGAAGTATATATATATAAAAAAAACGAGGTTAATTTCACAGAAAACCAAGTAATTTGTTGAGGAGGAACATGACATATGTAATATTTATTTGATGATGCTTACTTTTAAAAAAAGTTCACATCTGTAATTATAATCAGATTTTCATTTTTTTTTTCCCTCTTTCTTCTCATTTGTCTCTGAGGTCCACGGTGGTGAGTCTGAAGGTCAGCAGTCAGAGCAGCTGTGAAGATACTGGGCTGGAAGCTAAATAACAATATTACGCTTTATAGAAAACAGCATTTTAATAAATTAGGTTGTTTAGCAAGATAATTCAAGAAGCTTTCTGAATATTCATTACACACAGAGTGAAACATTTTGTCCCATTTTGATTTAATATGGATGATTATGGTGATAATTTTTTGAAATTGATATTTTTATCTGGTATTGCACACCGTGGTGTAAATAAACATGCATTAAATTCATAAAATCTGTTACTCCAGCTTTTTTCTTTGTGCTGCTAATTTTATTCTTGTGCTACTATATTTTTTCTTTTACGAGCTCCTTGACAAAAATGCCAGTGTACAGCCCTGGGATGATGTGTACCTTGTGTGTTGTGATAGTGACATCAGTGTCATACATGCATAAATGACTACAGACCCATAACACTCATGTCTGTAGTCATGAAGTGTTTTGAGCGAATGGTGTCCCCGTACGTCAGCGACCGTCTTCCTCCCTCCTTCAATCCCCACCAGTTCGGCTACAGGGAGAACCGGTCTACGGAAGACGCCATCGCCACCACTCTCCCCAGAGCGCTGAGCCACCTGGAGAACCCAAGGAGCTATGTGAGGATGCTCTTTGTGGACTACAGCTCAGCTTTCAACACCATCATCCCGGACATCCTGATCAATAAACTGCACCTCCTCCAGATCCCCCCTAACTGCTCCTGGATAAAAAAAACTTTCTCACCAACTGCCCACAAACAGTCAGACTTGGCCCCCACCACTCCTCCACACTGTCTCAGCACTGGCTCCCCCCAGGGCTGTGTGCTAAGCCCTCTACTGTACTCCCTGTACACCTTTGACTATATTCCAAACCACCCAACCACCATCATCGTGAAGTACGCAGACGATACCCCCTTGGTTGGGCTCATTACCGATGACGATGAGAAGGCATACGTACCTGGCGGTAGAGAATCTGCTGTTGTGGTCCCAAACAAACAACCTGAAACTGAATGTCCAAAAAACCAAAGAACTCATACTGGACTTCAGAAAGAACAGACAGGACCACCCCCCCTCCTCATAAATGGTGACCGCATGGAAACTGTCCCCACCATCAGATTCTTGGGCACCCACATCTCCTCTGACCTCTCCTGGACTGTCAACACCAAGGCCCTGGTGAAGAAAGTCCAGCAGCAGCTGCACTTCCTCCATGTCCTGAGGAAGAACAACCTGGACCAGAAGCTGCTGCTGGCCTTCTACCGCTGCTCAGTGGAGAGCATGCTTACCTACTGTCTGGGTGTGTGGTATGCCGGCTCCAAGACCGAGAACAGGAAGGCTGTGCAGAGGGTTATCAACACTGCCCAGAAACCATCGGCAACCCTCTGCCCTCCCTGGAGGACATCTCCAGATCCTCCTGTCTCAGAAAGATCAAGGCCATCACAGGAGACCCCTCACATCCCCTAACCTGAACCTGAATCTGAACCTGATCCCGCCCACCACCTGTTTGACCTGCTCCCCTCTGGATGACGGTTCAGATCACCTCCAGAAAGACAAAGAGTTTCTTCCCCTGGGCCATCCAAACTGCAAACAGTCAGAGGCCCCACCCCCTCCCTCTGAACACTCACATGTACAGAACTGAGGAGTTTTTTTATTTATCACAATAACACACCTGTCTTTACACTCCGCACTTCCATGTATATTGACCCATCCATGAACCCACTACCATGTACATTTTCCATAATCCTTGGGCCATTTTACTCAATTGTGTGTTCAATTGTGTGTTCGGCACGCCACACTCTTATGTACATAGTTCCGTCCATAAAGCCACTACCATACCTGAGGATATTTCCAGAATCATGGGCTATTTTTATTTCAGTCGTTTGTTTAATTGTGTGTTCTGTAACCGTGCTTTATCTCATCCTTCTCTCTTTACTGTGCAAAAGCCTGGTGAAGCACCCACTATTTTGTTGTACTGTACAACTGTACAATGATAATAAAGCCTATTCTATTCCATTTTATTCTGTTCTAAACACATACCAAGCATTTCAAAACCGTGCAGGTATGGACTGACACAATACTTAACTATCCCATGCTACCATGCCACAAGCTCTGAGGCATCAGCACCTGTGGTGCTTTCATTAAACATGTAAACTTCAGAGAGCTGAAAAGTTTTTGAGTTCCTTACATGGCTCGTGTCCAACACTGTTGGACAGTTGTACACACCAGCTTGTGCAGCACTAACAGTCTTGGAAAATATTTTTAAAAAATTAAACCTAACTAAAGGGTGGCTGGAAAATGTCCCAACTAGGTGACTAAAATTGAAAATTGGAACAAATTACATCCTGAGATAAACTTTAATATGAGGCAGAGATTAACGACGACTGCATGGCCACCAACGGGTTTTTTTCTGGTTAATCCTTGACAGTCACACAAGTCAGCACAGCAAAAAAGTACTGAGATTAGTAAACAGCAGCCTGCTTTTAATACCAACCCCTGCTGATGATCTTTTAATTCCATTGCAACACAACAGCAGGAACCCAAACCTGACTCCAGAGTACAGCCTGACAGCTAAGTGGAACGATAATAACATTAACATGAATTTCATCTTCATCTGACCTACATAAGCCAGCCCATGAACATACCACCAGCTGCCCTTCAGTGATGCTACAACAGAGACATAAAAAAGCAGGAAACTAACTTTATTGAACTCACTTGTCATTGAAGAAATCTCATGTGAGCTTAATCAGTGCACTCAAAAAGATCTGCTTGAGGAGCTTCAGCTGCAATTATTCTGAGGTTTATAAAGAATTATTAAGAGCCAAATGATAAGCCCAACAAAGGCTTAAATTAGTTAGTAATGTGCATTTCCAGTCATCTTTTTATGCTCAATCCTGCAAGTGTGAAGTCAAGGCTGAAGTGAAGGCAAGAACAACCCTAAAGGATGATCTTAGTCATATATACACACAAAAAGCACTGACATTTCTGGAGTGTAAATGTGGTATTTAAGAAAAATGAATGAAAAATATAATCACAAATAGTGTATATATGGGATAATGGTGCTCCTGCACTTTAATGTTCTGGTCATACTTTCTATAGTTTGACTGTTTCTTTCTGTTAGGTTTACAGGTCTACAGTGGATGTCCATAATAACCATTGCCCAAGACTCAAATAATGAGGTCTCTGTGTGTATACAGATAAAAACACACCGTCAAAAAATTGTTTTAGACAGATCTCCGGAGAATTCTCCTTGTTCTCCAGAACAAGGAGAATTTTTTTTCCTATGGCTTTCTCACACAAGCCTCGTCTGCCTGCTGTACAACCCATCTATTTGTGATACCAGGCTGCTGTCAGATCCACTAGAACACCATGGTTAGACAAACAAAAAGAAAAAAGGAGATCAAGCAAAAAAAACAACAACAAAAAAAACAAACAGCTGTTACTATAGGCAGTCAAGATGACTGGAAAGTATATTGTAAACTAAGAAACCTTGTAACGAAACTAAATAGAGACAAGAAGAAAATGTATTATGGGAATAGAATAAACACAATGAATAATGATCCTAAAAAAATACGGCAGTCTATTAATGACTTTTTAGGAAGAAATTTAAATTCCACCCCATCTTTTTTTAAAAGTTGAAAGAAGATTTATGACCAAACCTAATAATATAGGAAATTATTTCAACAATTATTTTATAGACAAAGTTGATAAATTAGCACAAGCAATGCTTAATACTGATTATAATGTATCACATGAAATTATAAAAAAAAAGGTATTTATGAAAAAAAAACACTTGTATGTTCAAATTATAAAAAAGTAAGTATAGAACAAATCAAAAGAAAAATAAAATCCAGCAAAATTAAACCACCAGGTGTTGACGGTCTTGACAGCAGGCTTCTGAAGCTGGTGGCATTGCAAGTGGCCCCTCCTGTTTGTCACATAATTAACCAAAGCTTGGCCTGCTTCTCATGTCCTCAAAAGTGGAAGACAGCTAAAATAATACCACTATCTAAAAACAAAAACAACCTTTCTCTGGTCCAAACAGTCGACCCATTAGTATATCACCCATGCTGAGTAAAATTATGGAGAGCATAGTTCATGAACAACATGAATTTTACTTATCAACCAATAATTTGATAACGGATTTCCAGCAGGCCTACAGGAAAAAGCACTCCACTGCTACAGCTCTGACACTGATGATAGACAACTGACTAAAAGAAATAGAAAACAAAAACACAATTGGTGCAGTTATGCTTGACTTCTCAGCTGCTTTTGACATAATGAATCATAAATTATTGTAAAAAAAAATAGAATGTTATGGTATGGAGCAATCTGCAATATTATGGTTTAAAAGCTATTTAACCAGTCTTTTTTTAATAGATGTTTTTTTCTGATGTCAGGGCTGTAACACGTGGGGTGCTACAGGGGAGCCGCCTTGGAACATTATTGTACATTGTTTTTACAAATGATTGACCACTAGCCTTAAAAAGAGTTGAAACTACAATGTATGCTGATGATTCCACTATATATTTATCTGCATCTACAACATCAGAGTTAAATGAGGTACTAAATGTTAAAATCTGTGAACCCGTGAGTGGAAGAAAATCAACTGGTTCTAAACATAACAAAAACTAGCCACATGGCAATTGGTTGACATCATTCAATAAGCAAAAATCCAACATTAGACCTGAAAATAAAGGATACACCTATCAAACAAGTGCATGAAACCAAGCTCCTGGATATTATTATTGCTAATAAACTAACATGGAAGAAACATACTGTTGTGGGGGCATGGTGTTGGACTTCTCCACCCAGGGAACAATGGACCGAAAGAGGAGGTGTCACCGGGGAGTACCAGACGGGACAGTAAGGACTATGTGCCCCCCAGGGAGAGGAGTAATTACCAGAGCTACTGGGACTAGAAGACTGTTAAAGCAGTGCCAGCGTTATGTTAATGTGCCACACAGTGCTTTGTTCAGACAACAATGTGTTATAGTCGGAAGTTTCGGGTCTTGATGCATGGAAATAAAGTTATAAAAGAAAAATGCACAGCGACCCGACCATCTCTTTTGCTGTAAGTTTTGTTGGAGAAAGAATAAAGTTCTGTGTCGCCCAGCTCGTTGCCTCGCCTGCCTCCTTTCTCCATAGTAGTGACCCTAAGACATGCCATGGAAAGCGAGCCGAGCATTGCCCCAGAGGCTGCTGGGAGGGAGGGCACCGGCACCGCGTGTGCTGTCTCAGTCAAGCTCCCAGACTTCTGGCTTCACAGCCCGACTGCGTGGTTCCTGCACATAGAAGCCCAGTTCGCACCCCACAGGATAACAACGGACGACACAAGATATTACTATGTGGTCGCTGCGCTGGATGCGCGTGCCACGCAGCAGGTGACCCAAGGAAAATATGAAGCGTTCAAGAGGATGCTTCTCCAGTGTTACACCCTTTCTGACAGTGGGCAGAGAAACTCCTAACACGTTCAGAGTTAGGGGACAGATCAGCAGTGGAGCTAATGGAGAGCATGCTGGCATTGAGGGGGAAGGACGATGAATCCTTCCTGTTCGCCCACTTGTTCCTCATAAACCTACCAGCTACAGCGAGGGCGATCCTGGCCAACTCGTCGCAGGTGGTTGCTAAGGACTATCACACCCTGGCGCAGGAAGCGGACTGCATCATCTTGGTGACCAGAACTCTCAGCGTATAGACAGTGGCACCAGCATCCATGAGGAGCTCCAGCAAGGTCGAGGAGCCGTTCGTGGTAGCCAGGATGGACACCAGAAGACGAAGGAATGGGGTGATCTGTTTTTATCATCACCGTTTCAGCTCGAATGCCCAACACTGCCTGTCGCCATGCCAATTCAAGGAGCCGGGAATACGGCACGTTCGGAATTCGGTTGCAGCTGCGACTGATGGCGACAGGAACAAACTGCTTTATGTCACAGACACACGTTCGGGGAGATGATTTTTGGTGAACTCCGGCTCCCAGAAGAGCCTCATTCTGCCAGTCAACGCAGACAGGGTGGCAGGATACACTGGTCCCGAGCTCACAGCCGCCAATGGATCCACCATCATGACATTTGGCAAGCGGACACTGATGATATGCTTACACGGATGCAACTTTCAGTGGGACTTTGTGATAGCTGCATGTTCCGGCCCCATTTTAGGTGCAGCTTTTTTATGTGCTTATGGGTTGTAAGTCGATGTTGCTAATAGGAGATTAGTGGACGCTGTCTCTTTTACCTCACTGCCCTCCACAGCTCGGGGAGCTGGGTTGACAACACTGGCTAACGTTATAGCTAAAGGGGGTGAGTACCAACATTTGCTCGCATAGTTCCCAGCACTCACGATCCCGACTTTTTTGGCTACGGTAACGAAACACGGGGTCGAGCAGTTTATAACGACAAAAGGCCAACCGGTGTTTGCGCATCCTCGACGTCTGGATGCAGCTGAACTGGCCAGCGTGCGAGAGGTGTTTGCCAACTTAGAGCAGTTGGGCATTGTCAGGCGCTCCAACTGCCCGTGGGCATCCCCGTTACACATGGTGCCTATAGCCGACGGGTCGTGCTGACCGTGCGGTGATTTCCGGCGCTTGAACAATGCCACGGAACATGATCGCTATCCTGTTCCACACATCCAGGATTTTTCCATGCACCTGGCAGGGGCACGTGTTTTCTCCAAAGTGGATATGGTCCACGGTTACCACCGGTCCTGGTGCACGTGAAAGACATTCCAAAAACGGCGGTAATAACGCCTTTCAGCCTTTGAGTTTTTACGCATGCCGTTCGGATTAAAAGGCGTAGCGCAGACCTTCCAGAGGATGATAGATGCAGTGCCGCGCGACTTGTACTTCGTTTTTGCCTACTTAGATGACATTCTGGTAGCTAGTGCGTCTGAGGAGGAGCACATTGCCCATCTCAAGACAGTTTTTTAGAGTTTGGAAGCGCACAGCTGATAGTCAACCTGGCGAAGTGCCAGTTTGGTGTGTCAGTGTTTGATTTTTTGGGCCACTGCATTTCACTGGAGGGCGCGATCCCATTACCAGATAAGGTGCATGCGGTGTCGGGTTTTCCGCGTCCGCAGACCGTGAGAACACTACAGGAGTTTTGGGGAATTTTTATAACCGTTTCCTTCCCCAAGCAGCCTAGCTGATGCAGCTGTTGCATGTTGCGCTTAAAAAAAAGAAGCCCGTGGAAACCATTGACTGGACTCCCGAACAAGTCCAGGCTTTTACTATCGCCCAAAACAGCGCTTGCGGAGGCCACGTTGTTAGCCCACCCAGATCTGTCTGCACGGACAGTGCTCACTACAGATGCATCTGATGTTGGAATAGGGGCAGTGGTGGAGCAGTGCGTCTCAGGTTTGTGTCAGCCGCTCGCATTTTTCAGCCGTACTTTGCGTGACAACGAACGCAAGTACAGCACATTCGATAGAGAACTGCTGGTTCTCCACCTGACGAAATGCCATGTCCAGTTCTGGCGGGAGGGACAACAGTTCACCGCGGTTGTGGACCATAAGCCACTGACGTATGCGATGGCCAAGGTCCCGAAACCGTGGTTGGCCTGGCAGCAACGGCATTTCACCGTGATTTCGGAGTTTATGGCCGACATTCAACACGTCATCGGTAAGCTCAACGTTGTGGCCGATTGTCTGTCGCGTGCGTTAGTCTCCCCGGTCTACATGGGAATAGATTTTCCCGCCATGGCCACGGAGCAAGCTGGGGACGTGGACATTTGCGTGCACCAGTCTGCGCCAACGGGGTTAAGGCTGGAGAACCGGGTGGTGCAAGAAGGGTGCCCTCCCTTGCTCTATGACGTCTCCACCGGCCGCCCGCACCTAGTGATTCTGAGCTCTTGGCACCGTCGCGCTTTTGAGTCAGTCCACTCCCTTTCGCATGCGGGAGTGTGTGCTTCGGTGAAGCTAGTGGGGGCGAAATTCGTCCGGCCGCGCTTGCGCAAGAATGTGAAAGAGTGGGCTGCAGCTTGCGTTGCATGCCAGCAGGCCAAAGTGCACAAGCATACCAGATCCCCCCCTCGAGTCATTCCAAATCCCGGCCAGGAGGTTTGACCACGTCTATGCGGCGATTTCCGGCGCTTGAACAGCGCCACGGAACACGATCACTATCCTATTCTACACATCCAGGAATTTTCTGTGCACCTGGCCAGGGTGCGTGTTTTTTCCAAGGTGGATCTGGTCCGCAGTTACCACCAGGTCCTGGTGGCCTGAAGTGGTCCTGCTGGCTTCTACCACGTCCGTGGAAGTGGCGCCTGCATTTTTGTTGGCTTGAGTGGCACGTTTCGGATCTCCATTGGACATCACGTCCGACAGGGGTCCACAATTCATTTCAGAACTCTAGTCCGCGATGGCCCAGAGCCTGGGGGTCAAAATTCACCGCATTACTGCATACAACCCCCAGGCTAATGGGTTATGCGTTTTCATAGGTCACTTAAAGCAGCACTCACAGCTTCACTCACGGACACAAATTGGGTCGACTGCCTGCCCTGGGTTCTTTTAAGGTTGAGCTCCGCACCTAAGGAGGATTTGGCAGCCTCCCCAGCAGAACTCGTTTTTTTTCAGCCGTTGCAGATCCCCGGAGAGTTTATACCGGAAAACCCTGCGCCCGAGGCTCATCCACCCACGTAATTTTTACACAGTACGGAGGCTGTGAGCGTACCAGGCCCGGCCCACAATTGTTTTCTCCGCACATTCGTCCCCAAAAAGCTTGCAGAATGCCAGTTTTGTTTCTGTCAGGCACGATACGCACCAGACCCCTACAACAGACCGTTCAGGGTGTTGGGAACCTGGGGCGAAGCATTTTGGGTTAGACTTCGGGAGACGTAGAGAGATCGTCTGCATCGACAGGCTGAAGCCAGTTTTTGTGTTGGCAGACGAGAAGGTGGTGTTGGCCCAAGTTCCCCGGTGCGGACACCCACTGTTGGTGGCTCTGCAAGTTGGTGATCCCTTGGCAGGGACCTGCGCTTGCAAAGCTGAAGTGCTTTCTCCCCCTCCCTTTTTCCCTTCACAGACTGAAGTGCCCGCCATTTCACCCCACCAGCAGGGCGGTTTGACTGGATCGGCGACCCCCCGCTGCAGCTGCTATGGGCGCCAGCTCAAGCCCAAAGGACGGGGGGGGGGGGCGGGGTAGTGCCCTTTCTGGGTGTCGGGGGTGGGGGCTGTGTGGGGGCATGGTGTTGGACTTCTCCACCCAGGGAACAATGGACCGAAAGAGGAGGTGCCACCGGGGGGTACCAGACGGGACAGTAAGGACTATGCGCCCCCTGGGGAGAGGAGTAATTGCTGGAGCTGCTGGGAGTAGAAGAGTGTTGAAGCAGCACCTGTGTTATGTTATGTTAATGTGCCACACAGTTCTTTGTTCAGACAACAATGTGTTATGGTCAGAAGTTTCGGGTCTCAATGCATGCATATAAAGTTATAAAAGAGGAATGCACAGAGACCCGACCATCTCTTTTGCTGTAAGTTATGTTGGAGAAAGAATAAAGTTCTGTGTCGTCTAGCTCGTTGCCTCGCCTGCCTCCTTTCTCCACACTGTGTGATTTCAGCTATTAAAAGAAATGCAAGATTTCTGACACAAAAGGCAATGAAAGAAATAACTCGGTCTCTCTAATTTATTTATTTTTTTAATTTATTGGTTGATTGATTTGAACATCAAGACAAAAAAAAAAAAATTAAAATCAAGGAATCAAAACCAAAAAAATAAGCCTAACAAAAAATGTCCTTGTTCAAAAGGAGCGGGAAGAAGCCAATGTTTATATAGTCCCACCCCTTCTTGCTTAATTTTATTTATAATTGCAATATTTTTTGCCACTTTGTTTTGTATGTATCTGAATTGTGGTTTCTAACTAATTTTATCATCTGGTATTACACCCAAAAATTTGATCTACTGAACATTTTCAATAATTACATTATCTATATGAATATGTACATCAACTTTATTTTTACAATTACCAAATATTACCTTAGTTTTATCTATATTTAATGATAATTTATTACTATCCATCCATTTTTTTTTAGCTTATTTAACTCATTAGAGTATGGATTAGTTCCTTATAATTATTTCCAGAATAAAATATATTTGTATCTTCAGCAAATAATATTATTTTAATAATTTAGAAACTTGGAATATATCATTTGTGTGTGTGTGTGTGTGTGTGTTATAAATAATTTGGGGCCCAAGACAGACCCCTGGGGGACCCCACAGGCAGTTCCCATACATTCAGAAAGACTCCCCCCCCCCCCCCCCCATCTTCACAAACTGTTGTCTCTCAGAAAAATAACTTAACCCAATTCAGTGCCACTCCCCAAATACCATACAATTGCAGTTTATTAATAAGTATTGAATGATTTATTGTATCAAATGCTTTTCTAAATTCTATAAATATACCAATTGCATATTTTCCTTGATCTAATGCATTTATTATTTCTTCTGTTGCTTCTATTATTGCTAATGATGTTGTATTCTTTGCTCTAAATCCATATTATTCTGATTAAGCAGATCATGTTTATTTAAAAAATTTTCTAATCTGTTGTTGAAGTTTTTCCAGAATCTTTGAAAATTGTGGGAGGAGCAATACTGATCTGTAGTTTGTATAGTGGTGTTTATTTCCTTGCTTGATTAATGGTATTACTTTCGCTATTTTTATTTTCTGCGGGAATGAGCAGAATCTTGTCAAACTAATCATGTCAAACTCAGATTATTGCTCTGTAGTTTGGTCAAGTGCATCATCTGAAATACTCAAGATATTACAAATATTACAAAACCGAGAAGCATACTACTTAGATGTAATTATAGGACTAATATTAATATCATGCAAAGCAGCTTAAATTGGTTAAGAACAGACTACTTTACTCACTCCTTATTTTTATCAGAAATATCATTGTAACAAAGACACCTTTCATACTCTATAAAAACCTAAATTTCAGCACAAATATTCATGGGTATACCACAAGACATGCAGCCGCAAATAACTTCATCTTACCACAAACTACAACTAATTCCACCAAAAGGACAGTTCTATACAGAGGAATGTATGAGTGGAATCAATTACCGTATTGCATATCAAAATTTAATAGTATAATACAGTTTAAACTACCATTAAGGCAGTATCTATTAAAATTCAATGATTAAATGTAATGTACTGTATGTATATATAGATGTGTGTATACAGGCTAATGCACTGTATATACTGTGTATATGTTATACTGTATAATGTATGTTATATATGTATAAATGGTATAAGCGACTTTCGCATTACAAGTGCGCATGTGCGGACTATGTGAGTTCAAAGGTCAGGACTACCAAACATTCTGGTAGCCGGCTTGCTTTTGTATACAAACAGTACTGTAACACCTGAACAAATGCCGTTTAAAGTCTGCTTTAAGCTTTAAATCTCCGTTATGCCAGGTGCGCATTGTGCCGTAGTGAAGTGTGGGAACGGCATGCATCATCTAGAGCGGTGGAAAAAGCAAACTTGCAGCATACATGCATGTAACTTCGGGACCAGCGTGTGTACATGTCTGCCACCATTCATGTTATATACATTCCCCATGGAGCTGAAGGATCCAGACAGACATAATTGTTGGATTAAAGCAGTAAGTCTATATTATAACATAATTAAATAGTGTTGTGTATTGTTCAAGTTCTAGCCTAATTGACACGAGTCTAAACCCTGAAGTAGTGGGTACGGACAGGCAGGCCTGGATCTAGTTCTTTGTATATTGGTAATGAAGCTTGATCTGCACACACACATGTAATTAAGGCCATTGATAAGTAGGCTGGTATAAAATAAAATTGCTAATCATTGAAAACGTGTGGTACTTAAACTATAGTAGTATCAACCTATAGATCTAAGTAAGCAGGCTATGCCTTGTAGTGAAATTTACTCAAAATGACAAAACCAAAGTTGAGCCGTCAAACCACTCGCTTACCTTCTTTGTAGTCGTTTCGGAGTCTCGCAAGTAAGGGTGCTTGGTCCTTTGACAACAAAAAATCTGCTATGTCAGCATACGTACAGAGGGGCCATTTTGGCCAATTTCTGCAACGTGGCCGCAAATGCAAGCGCAACTAGTTCATCCTTGCGTTTGCGGGTACAAACGGGAAGACCCATATGCATGCAATATGCTCGTAGATCAGGAACTTTCCATAAATTAAATGTATCAATACAGCATGTTTGGTAGCCAAGTTCCCATGATGCTTTGCGCGAGCCGAGATGCAAAAGTTGCTTATTGTATTGCATCATATACAAATAATTATAAGTATGTAATATGTGTGGAACACTATGTCATATGTGTCACATGTTCTGTATGATCTGAATATCGGACCCCAGGAAGAATAGCGGCACCTATTAGCTACAGCTAATGGGGATCCTAATAAACATAAAACATATAAATATAAACATAACATAACATGGGCAACCAATCTGAAGACAGGTGTCCTCAAAGGGAGGGGGACCTAAAATGACGTAAAGTTTGGCCCATTCACAATGGTCGGGCTCTGTGGGGGTAATTTTGAATTGGATGAACCTGAAAAATTGGGTCTCAATTGGAACGAAACAATAATTTGTTCCTTCTGGCAAACTGTGGCATCATCAGCAAACAAATGAGTTCTATCAAACGCAATGTCTTAAAACTGGCAGTTGTTGATGTCAAATAAAAACAGATTCAGCAACTAAGTTTATTTCTCACCTCAGATGTTTTCAGAAACATTTTCCCTGCTACGTTTTCAAGATATTAGAACCCAGCCATGGGGGGTGAACAAGCCAGTGTACTCCTAATGCCGGTCCCAAGCCCTGGTAAATGGGGAGGGTTGTGTCAGGAAGGGCATCCGATGTAAAACCTTTGCCAAATCAAACATGTGGACCATGACGAATGAAACTTTCATACCAGTTTGGTCGAGGTCTGGGTTAACAACAACCACCACCGGTGATGTTAACCAACAGGGTGCCGGTGGAAACTGGGCTACGGTTGGTTGAAGATCGAGGAGGAGGAGAGAAGGAAGGCGTGTTAGGAGGGAGAGAGTGAAACAGAAAGGCAGAAGTGTGGAGGTGAGAGTAGGAACGTTAAATGTAGGGACTATGATTAGTAAAGGCAGAGAGTTGGCCGATATGATAGAGAAAAGAAAGGTAGATATACTGTGTGTTCAAGAAACCAGTATGTGAAGTATGTGAGGGTGGTGCAGGACATGTATGAGGACAGTGAGATGGTGGTGAAGTGCGCTGTAGAAGTGACAGATGGGTTCAAGGTGGGGGTGGGGTTACATCAGAGATTGGTTCTGAGCCCCTTCTTGCTTGCCATGGTGATGGACAGGCTGACAGATGAGGTCAGGCTGGAGTCTCCATGGACTCTGATGTTTGCAGACGACATTGTGATCTGTAGTGAGAGTAAGGAGCAGGTAGAAGAGAACCTGGAGAAGTGGAGGGATGCTCTGGAGAGAAGAAGAATGAAAGTCAGTCAAAGCAAGACAGAATACATGTGTGAATGAGAGGAAGGCATGTATAATGGTGAAGATGGAAGGAATAGAGTTAGTGAAAGTAGATGAGTTTAAATACCTGGGGTCAACCATCCAAAGCAATGGAAAATGCACAAGAGAGGTGAAGAAGAGAATGCAGGCAAGGTGGAGTGGGTGAAGACAAGTGTCAGGGGTAATTTGTGACAGAAGGGTAGCAACAAGAGTGAAAGGGAAGATTTACAAGACGGTAATGAGACCTGCTATTATGTATGGTTTGGAGACGGTGGTGCTGACAAAAAGACAGGAGATGGAGCTGGAGGTGACAGAGTTGAAGATGCTAAGATGCTCATTGGGAGTGACTAGGAGGGACAAGAATAGAAATGAGTATATCAGAGGGACAGCTCAGGTTGAGCGATTTGGAGACAAAGTAAGAGAGGCAAGGCTGAGATGGTTTGGACATGTGCAGAGGTGTGATTTGTGACAGAAGGGTAGCAGTAAGAGAGGCAGCACGGTGGAGCAGTGGTTAGCACTGTGTCAGCACAGCAAGAAGGTCACGGGATCGATTCCACCCCTAACCATCATGGGTTCGACCCCACCCCCTGACCATCAGTGACCCTTCTGTGTGGAGTTTGCATATTCTCCCCGTGTCTGCGTGGGTTTACTCCGAGTACTCTGGTTTCCTCCCACAGGCCAAAGACATGCAAGCTAGGTTAACTGGCATCAACTGGGGATTCTAAATTGTCCTTAGATATGAATGTGAGTGTAAGTGGTTGTCTGTCTCTCTGTGTTGGCCCTGCGATGGACTGGCGATCTGTCCAGGGTATACCCTGCCTCTCGTCCAAAGATACTGGGATAGGCTCCAGCCCCACCCCCCATGACCCGAAAAGGACTAAGTGGTAGAAGATGGATGAATGGATGGGTAGCAGCAAGAGTGAAAGGGAAGATTTACAAGACCGTAGTGAGACCTGCTATGATGTATAGTTTGGAGATGGTGGCACTGACAAAAACACAGGAGATGGAGTTGGAGGTGGCAGAGTTGAAGATGCTAAGATTTTTATTGGGAGTGACTAGGAGGCACAAGATTAGAAATGAGTATATCACAGGGACAGCTCAGGTTGAGCGGTTTGGAGACAAAGTAAGAGAGGCAAGGCTGAGATGGTCTGGACACGTGCAGAGGAGGGATGGTGGATATACTGGACAAAGGATGTTGAAGATGGAGCTGCCAGGCAGGAGGAAAACAGTAAGACCACAGAGAGGATTCATGGATGTAGTCATGTGAAAAAATTAGGACACCCTGTATAAGCCTGTGGGTTTTGTTTTTTTTTTTTACATATTTGGACATACTGTGGTGACACCAGCACATGGACATTATCTCACACCCACAAGGGCAAGTCAATATACATACAGACAAAGAGCCCCGGGGGGCAATCAGACTGGACTGTTAAAATATGCGCCCCCTGAGGACAGAAAGGACAACCGGGTGCCAGGTGATGTCACGCTAATGATGTGTATTGGCTGACAATCACTATGCTAATGTGCCATGCATTCTGTCTGTATAACATGTATAAAAGAGCTTGTTACACATGCCTCAGCAGTGCAGTAGTTCACACGTGCTACGAAGTGTGTTTCAGTATGTTGGAGGAATAAAACCTTGTGCCCTTCCAGCTCGTTGCCTCTTGCCTGTTCTATTCCCTCCACATTGGTGACCCTGGATGTGCATGGAGCGTCTCTCCATTTCACCACGCTGTGGAACCAAGATCGCCATGCTTCACCGGCAATCCTTTTTCTCCACATTGATGACCTGACGGGAAATGGACTATCTCTCCCTTTTGCCGTGCTGTGGACTCCCGCTTCATCCACACCGAAGCACGCTCGTCTGTTCCTCTTTCCACACGGACTACCTAGGGCCCGAGGGAGCGGGCAGCGCTGGGACTGGGACGTGCCATGATCGGCAAAACAAGCAAACCGAAGGAGACAGCCTGAACGGGGAAGATCGGCGCCGTCTGCGCTGATTTCCATCAAGCTCCCCGACCCTGACTCACCTCCCGACAGTGGAGTTTCCGCACACAGAAGCCCCGTGCGCACACCACAGGATTATGAGGACAACACAACTTGAAGCTACGTGGCCACAGCATGCACCACACACCAGGGACAAACCGGCTCCATGGACTTATACACTGTCCTCAGCTGCTGCCCGCTCCTGGAACACGGCCGATCGCCATCCTCGGAACCTTTAGGGCTGCCCTCGCACCTAAAGCAGCCGGGCAGCACAGCCCACAGGACGTTGTATGGGTTGTATGGGCGCACAATGGGAATTTAGCCGATTGCTTTCCCCGATGCCTTTAGGGCTGCTTCCGCACCTAAAGCAAGACTGCCACATTCCCTGACACAGCTTCAGTTTTTTTTTTTTTTTTGTTTGTTTTACAGCCACTACGTGTCCTTGGGGAATTGGGCCTGGACTAGCGGCACATTGTTGGCAGATAGAGGTATTATCAGTGGCAAGGACAGGCCAAGACAAACTGACTCCAGTATCTGTTGCAGTGACTGACCAGATGATAGTTTTGTTTATCTCTGCTCTTTGTGTAGTGTATGTCATGATGCACCGACTGGCAAAAGTCTACCACAGACCTTGCGACAGATGTGCTTATCTGCCAGGATGTCCAGCCTCCCCCGTGTAACTGGGAGTGGTCCACCACAGACCTGGGACAGATATTGTTTTTAGTTCTGCCAGGATGCCCAGTTTCACCCTTCACACCCTCGGAAGGGTGGGGTTGCTGGTTTAGTCGTCGACGGCCCAACCCATGAGACAGGTAGTACCGGTTTTCATGGTTATCCGGTAACAAGCAAACCAATGCCTGACCTGACATGCTAATACAACTAAACAATTAAAAATGAATTAAAGACTTTTCAGATTTTCTGTAAAATGTAATTCTAAACAAATAGCGAGGAATAAATTAGAAAAAAACCCATCTTTTTTAGGACACCCCCACATTCATTCCCACTTAAAATGGCTAAAATAAATGTTAAAAGTGCAAATAAAACCAAAACAAGGTTAGACATAGATATGTGAACATTTCTTAATGAAGGGCTGAATATTTAATGGGGTGTCCTATTTTTTTCACATGACTGTAGTGAAGGAGGACATTCATAGATCCAAAGATTTTATTTGTCAATACTACAATACGTACAGGACACACAAGAGAACTAAAATGCTGTTTCTCTCTTCAGTGGTGTGTGCAATATTAAAAAAAGGAATAAGGCTGGAAAACAACAGCAGTCTATGTACAGTAATGCTACCCATAATGCAAATAATAGTAAAAGATAAAACCCAGACATCCCATAGTACAAATAAAGATAAACGATAAAACCCAGCAATCCTATATACAGAAAAGTAGAGCAGTAATACTCGTAGTTGCAAGTTCGATGCGGTAGTGTAGGTGCAAACAGTGACAGATTGGACTGCACATGATCAATATTGCAATAATATTGCACCAAGCCTTTCTGACATGGAGAGGGTTGAGGGAGATGCAAGGAATAGGGTGAGATGGAGGTAGATGATGTGCTGTGGAGACCTCTAAAGGGAACAGCCGAAAGAAGAAGAAGAAGCAGAAGTTTTCAAGATAGAGATTTTACTGCTGAGTGAGGAAATCCAGAAATCTGCCCAGAACCCACCAACGATTATAGTTGTTCCCCAATTGGGAACAGCTCTATGTTTCTGCGAGTATTGTATGCTGGCTAGAAGAGCAGTCATTCATTTATCATCACTTTCTTTCATTCTCGTGATCTGTCCTTTTGCTGTTGTTGTTAGCTCCCTACCTCATGCTTTGATCGTCAGCTTTGGTTCTGCATAAACTGTTGCAAACGTGGGCTGGTTTGCCAGAAAGCACCAAGGTTCTGAGACTGCACAGCCACAACAGGAACCGACACGTAGCCTTGCCTATGTGAAAAGGCTAATTGAAGATAAACTGGGACTACACAAGGTCAAGCATAAGAGATTAGCAAAAAGGAATATTTAAAACTGGAAAAAATATAAAATGTCTCTACCACTGTGTAGAGTTGGAAAAAAAGCACATTAAGATATTGTTGGACACACAATAAACAAACAACCAAATATGTCTGGATACTTAGGGTTATGACATTAGTAAAATTCCATCAGTAAAGCCAAATCGGATAAACTACTTATTTTCTGAATTAAAAAAACTGATACATTTGACAAACTTTTCTTCCCCTTATTGCATTTAACAGTACAAGAGTACACAACCATGACAAACTGTTACAAGGTCTGAGGTCATAACATGACGAAGCATGGCACACACCCACATGCAGTGTTAAACCCACTGAGCTCCATATTACATCCCTGAACTGGCACATTAAAATTTCAAGTGGCTGCAGCATGGCCTTCTGCCCCCCATAGCAGACAAACAGGGTGTGTCTTATTGGGGTTACAAAGCAATATTGTGCTGAATTATTCTAATGGATGTCTGCTACTGCCTTGGGGCATGATCTCATATGTAGGCTAACTCAAAACAGAGTCATAATAGACCAGAATGTTTGCTCTAGAATAGTTTTTTTTTTTTTTGCTGTACTTGTATGAAGATGGAAATGCAGAAGATCAGCTCTTTTTAAAATAAGGACTTCACATGTTTTAGCAAGTTAAAAAAAACAGAAATATAATACAGGAGAGAACTGGGTGTCACATTTTGTTTATTATCCTTCTTTAAAGGCAACACATCCTCATCTGGGAGAGGCTCAGAGTAGAATTGCTGCTCCTCCACATCGAAAGGAGCCAGTTGAGGTGGTTTGGGCATCTAATCAGGACACCTCCTGGCCACCTTCCACTTGAGGTGTTTCGGACATGTCCAAATGGGAGGAGATCCTGGGGCAGATCCAGGACATGCTGGCGAAACTACGTCTCCCAGCTGGCCTGGGAATGTCTTAGTGTCCTCTCTGAAGAACTGGAGCAGGTGGCTGGGGAGAGGGAAATCTGGGCTTCCCTGCTTGAGCTGCTGCCTCTGCGACCCGGACCTCCGGAAAAGTGGTAGAAAATGGATGTATGGATAGGCAACACATGCAGCATCCATCCATCCATCCATCACTTCTCTGGGGGTTACAAAGGCAGCAGTCTAAGCAGAGAAGCCCAGACTTCACTATTCCCAGCAACCTCCTCCAGGTCCTCGCGGAGGATCCCAAGGCATTCCCAAGCCAGCTGGGAGACATGGTCTCTCCAGCATGTCCTGGGTCTGCCCCAGGGGTCTCCTCCATGTCAGACATGCCCCCAAACACCTCAACTGACTCCTTTTGATGTGAAACTTCTCCCAGATAACTGAGTTCCTCACCCTACCTCTAAGAGTCCAACCACCCTACGGGGAAAGCTCATTCAGCCGCTTGTATCCATGATCTCATTCTTTTGGTCATTACCCAAAGTTCATGTCCATAGTTGAGCGTAGGAACATACTGTATATTGACAGGTAAATCGAGAGCTTTGCTTTGAAGCTCAGCTCCCTCTTCACCACGACAGACCAGTACAATATCTGCGTCACTGCAGATGCTGCTCCGATCTGTCAATCTTTCGGTCCATATTCTCATCACTTGTGAATAAGACTCCTAGACACTTGAACTCCTCCACTTGGGCCAGGAGCTCGACCTCAACCCGGAGAGGACAATCCACCTTTTCCCAGCTGAGCACCATGGATTCGGACTTGGAGGTACTGATTCTCATCCCGGCTGCTTCACACTCAGTAGCAATCCATCTCAGAAAGACCTGTAGGTCATTGCTCAATGAAGTAAACAGGACATCATCATCCGCAAACAGCAGAAACAAGATCCTGTGACCACCAAACATGACACCATCCATTCCATGGCTGCACCTAGAAATCCTGTCCTTAAATATTGGATATACTGGCAGAGTTCAACTCTCACTGGGAATGAGTTTTGACTGATCATTGGCAATATGAGCCAAATTCAGGCAACGGCCGTAGAGACCGGACAGCTCATTGCAACGAGCCCGATACTCCATATTCCCGAGCACCCCCACAACAAACCACAAGGAACACAGTCAAATGCTTTCTTCAAGTCCACAAAACACATGTAAACTGGGTGGGCAAACTCCCACGAACCCTCCAGCATCACTGAGAAAATAAAGAGCTGGTCCAGTGTACGACAACCAGGACGAAAACCATATTGTTCCTCCTGAATCCAAGGTTCAACACACACAGGATTATGTATTTAATTCACTTTTAGAATTTATAAACTTTGCTTTACCTTTTAATTTTCTTCAACACTGGTCTAGTTTTTCCCACGAAAACTGACGTCTCATGATACAAACCAACTTGTGCTGTGGATTTTGGCCCCATTTCTGGTGGACATGTGACTTAAGATTGACTAAAAACTATTAAATCTCCCTTCCAGTTGGCCTTTTTGTCATAATTGGCTCCTCAGGGGCAGAGAGACAGACCCATGCACTGACTGCAGTTGTGACATTTATTAACAGAAATCCAAAACAGTGCAGGGAACAAAAAATACAAACAAGGGTAACTTACAAGTAAGGCACTTCAGAGCCGGAATTGCTCTGGAGGAGATGAGGAGAAAATTCGGTAGTTTGATTCATTCAAGTCAAGACTGCCGGAGTGAGAGAATAAACTGACAGTCCTTAAATAAGAGACACACCAATGAGCAGCAGGTGGAGGCGAATGAGCAGGCAGGTAACCTAATTACACAACTGCTCACAGCTGAGACGGCTGGGACACAGGCTGTGAGCAGCTGGTGGGAGTATCTGGAGAAGAGGAGGGCACAAGTGTCAAAAAAACAAAACATATACAGAAACTAACAAAAAAATAATAACAGACATACAGACGTGGACAAAATTGTTGGTACCCCTCTGTTAATGAAAGAAAAACCCACAATAGTCACAGAAATAACTTGAATCTGACAAAAGTGGTAATAAATAAAAATTCTATGAAAATTAACCAATGAAAATCAGACAATGCTTTTGAATTGTGGTTCAACAGAATTATTTTAAAAAACACTCATGAAACAGGCCTGGACAAAAATGATGGTATCCCTAGAAAAGACTGAAAATAATGTGACCATAGGGACATGTTCAACCAAAATGTGTCCTCTAATTAACATCACAAGTGTCTACAAACTTGTAATCAGCCTATTTAAAGGCTGACAAGTAGTCACTGTGCTGTTTGTTGACATGGTGTGTACCACACTAAACATGGGCCAGAGAAAGCAAAGGAGAGAGTTGTCTCAGGAGATTAGAAAGAAAATTATAGACAAGCATGTTAAAGGTAAAGGCTATAAGACCTTCTCCAAGCAGCTTGATGTTCCTGTGACAACAGTTGCACATATTATTTAGAAATTTAAGATCCACAGGACTGAAGCCAACCTCCCTGGACGTGGCCGCAGGAGGAGACGGATAATACGAATGGTAACGGACCCTGGAGAGACTGCTCCTTGCTCACCTCCGCCCCCTGGTGGAACCAGCGATGGATCCACTCCAGTTCACCTACCAGCATGGCATTGGGGTGGAGGATGCAGTGATATTCCTCCTTCACCGTTCTCTGTCCCACCTGGAGAAGCCCGGGAATGCGGTGAGGATCATGTTCTTTGACTTCTCCAGTGCTTTCAACACCATCCAACCGATGATCCTGAAGGACAAGCTGTTGTGCGCAGGGGTGGACCAGCACCTGTCATCATAGATCCTGGACTACCTCACTAACCGGCCACAGTTTGTGAGAACCCGAGATCGTGTGTCCGACACGATCATCGGTAACACGGGGGCCCCCCAGGGAACGGTTTTGGCTCCCTTCCTGTTCACCCTTTATACTGCGGACTTCTCACACAACACAACACACTGCCATCTACAGAAGTTCTCTGACGACTCTGCGATCGTCAGCCTCATCTCCAACGGAGATGAAGCTGAGTACAGAGGACTTATCCAGGACTTCATGGACTGGTGCCATCGGAACTGCCTCCAGATCAATGCGAGGAAAACTAAGGAGCTGGTGGTGGACTGCCACAGGCAAGGACAACCCCTCACAGCACCAGTAAACATACAGGGAACGGACATTGAGATGGTGACATCCTACAAGTACCTTGGTGTTCATCTGAACAATAAACTAGACTTGTCACACAATACCGACGCACTCTACAAGAAGGGACAGCACAGGCTGTTCCTAATGAGGAGGCTCAGGTCTTTTGGTGTACAAGGGGCGCTGCTGAAGACATTCTACGACACGGTGGTGGCATCAGCTATCACTTTTGGAGTGGTCTGCTGGGGCAACGGCATTACAGCAGCTGATAGGAAGAGACTGAACAAACTGATCAAGAAAGCTAGATCTGTCCTGGGGCAACGCCTTGACCCAGTGAAGGAGATAGGAGAAAGAAGGATGGTGGCTAAACTGTCATCTCTGCTGGAGTCCGAGTCCCACCCTATGCAGGACATACTGAACGCACTGAGGAGCTCATTTAGCAGTAGACTACATCATCCTAGGTGCGCAACCGAGAGGTTTCGCAGGTCCTTCCTACCTACGGCTGTCAGACTGTATAACCTAAGCAGGGCTGCTCGCAGAGATAGCAAAAAAACGTGATGACCTAATAGTATTGAATGCAAAAGACGCAATAGACTTACACAAATGGTCCCCTCCAGTATACAACTAGGACAATATCAGTCGCTACGGAGGGTGACAATATGTATGGGTACATATTCATACTATGTAGGATAACTAAGTAGACGGTTATACTGTTTATTCCATCTTGCTACAATGCTCCGCACTTTGTATATATATTTATATATTTATGTGTACGTATGTTTATTCACTGCTCTTATTTATATTTTTCGTATCTTCTTAATTATTGCTCTGAGTGTTGCTATCCCTGTGCCGTTGCAATCCTGGAATTTCCCCATTGTGGGACTAATAAAGGCTTATCTTATCTTATCTTAACAAAAGAGCCCAGAACAACCTCTAAACACATTCATGGTGAACTCCAAGGTCAAGGTACATCAGTGTCAGATCGCACCATCCGTAGTTGTTTGAGCCAAAGTGGACTTCATGGGAGACGACCAAGGAGGACACCACTGTTGAAAACAAATCATAAAAAAGCCAGACTGGAATTTGCCAAACTGCATGTTGACAAGCCACGAAGCTTCTGGGAGAATGTCCTATGGACAGACGAGACAAAACTGCAACTTTTTAGCAAGGCACATCAGCTCTATGTTCACAGACGCAAAAATGAAGCATACCAAGAAAAGAACACTGTCCCTACTGTGAAACATGGAGGAGGCTCTGTTATGTTCTGGGGCTGCTTTGCTGCATCTGGCACAGGGTGTCTTGAATCTGTGCAGGGTACAATGAAATCTCAAGACTATCAAGATATTCTAGAGAGAAATGTGCTGCCCAGTGTCAGACAGCTTGGTCTCAGTCGCAGGTCATGGGTCTTGCAACAGGATAATGACCCAAAACACACCGCTAAAAACACCCAAGAATGGCTAAGAGCCAAACATTGGACTATTCTAAAGTGGCCTTCTATGAGCCCTGATCTAAATCCTATTGAACATCTGTGGAAGGAGCTGAAACATGCCGTCTGGAGAAGGCACCCTTCAAACCTGAGACAACTGGAGCAGTTTGCTCATGAGGAGTGGGCCAAAATACCTGCTGACAGGTGCAGAAGTCTCACTGACAGTTACAGAAACTGTTTGATTGCAGTGATTGCCTCAAAAGGTTGTGCAACAAAATTTTAAGTTAAGGGTACCATCATTTTTGTCCAGGCCTGTTTCATGAGTTTGTTTTTTAAAATAATTCTGTTGAACCACAATTCAAAAGCATTGTCTGATTTCCAATGGTTAATTTTAATAGAATTTTTATTTATTACCACTTTTGTCAGATTCAAGTTATTTCTGTGACTATTGTGGGTTTTTCTTTCATTAACAGAGGGGTACCAACAATTTTGTCCACGTCTGTACAATACTCAGAAATAAATTAAGAGTCTGGGCTCTGTGGGAACACTGCGCCCAGACTCATGACACTTATATGTAAATCAGCAGATGAGAGAAACAAGAAGACACTTCTCTGATCAAAAGATTATGAGGCAAATGGCCTAGACTGATTTCTGCTCACATTTAACTCCCAGTCCATGCCATCAATTTTTACCATTTGTTTCTGCAGAGACAGAGAAGTGAATCCAGCTGTGGGTTATCAGGGTGGCATTCCTGCTCATGCTGCATGCACGCACACTGGAGCTTCAGGTTTAGAATAGACAACATTCATATCCACTCATCTCATGTACTGTCACTAATACAATAACCTCAGCAGACTGAGCAGCTTAAAGGCATATGTGAGTACAGGCAGCTATTTGTGCAAAGTCCTTGGTCAATACCAGACAGGAAGAAGATCCTCAATCCTCAATTACGGGGGGAGGGGGGGGGGGGGGTTTGAAAAGTTCATAGGCTGAAAAGTTCATCGTGGTTAAATTTGACCAAATGTGGTTTATTTTTCAACACAGTCTCCCCTTCGGTCCACACACTTCTTTCATTGGTGTTGCAGCGCTTGAATCCCTGCGGTTGAAAAATAAACCACATATGGTCAAATTTTACCACTATGAACTTTTCAGCCTATGAACTTTTAATCCCCCCCCAACCTCGTATGCTAAAGTGCAGCAAAGAGATACTGCCTATGGGTCATATTAAAACCTAGTAAGCACACAAATTACCAATGACTGATCCTAAACAAAATATTTTTGATTACTTTATATTTCACCTAAAGGATTTAAGTGAAAATATAGCACAATAGTCAAGTTATCTTTTTTTGAACATCTAATTTCCCACTTTAAACAACAGAGATGTGCACATTTTTGGAATAATTAAAAACTTCAACCTTCCATCAATTTTCTTCTACTTATCCAGGGTCAAGGTCACAGGGGCTGCACTCTGAGCAGAGATGCCTAGACTTTCCTTTTACTAGCCACCACATCCAGTCCTTCCAATATAGCACCAAGATCTTTCCCAAGTCAGAGTTCCTCTAGCATGTCCTCAGTTAGTATCAAGGTCTCTGTCAAGCTGGACCTGCCTGACACCCACACCATCTAAGTCAGCTACTGTTTGACGTAGAGGAGCTGTGACCCTACTTTGAGCATCTCTTGAATGACTAAATTCCTCACCCTCTTACTAAGTCTAAGCTCAGACACCTTGCAGAGAAAATTAATTTTAGCTGATCTTATTCTTCAGACAGACAGCAATATGTTGTTTGTCAGCTAAATGGATAAAGTATGCACCACTAACTAGGTCTGCACAACAAATCAAAATTTTATTGTTATCACAATATAAACATGCACAATATGTGTATCAAATATTTTTCCTTCCCTCCTCGTCAAAGCATGTGCCCATGCTATCTGTGCTATAAACAGGTGGAACTGTTATTACAGACATTAGACCAGAGAAATACATATATATATATGACACAGAGAAAAACACACCCCTATAGTTGCAAGATTTGAACTTGCTTTGCAACTTTGTAACAGTTTACATGTCGTGACTCTACAAGGCAAACCTGTCTGAGAAGAAGAAGAAGAAGAAGAAGAATACAGGAAATCTAGGGACAGTACTTCTGAGAACAGTGCACATCTTGAGGAGGGTCCCCCTCAATCAAGTAAAAAAAAAAAAAGAACAAACATTCCTCTAGTGCCTTAGGGCCATGGTATGGCCCCGCCCTAGAAGGCAAAAGTAGACAACCTGAAGTAAAATAATAATAACTAGAAAAGCACTCGGAGAGCGCAGACCTCCGCCAAGCGCCACAGTTCCCCCATACAGTGTTTGTGTGTACGTTTTCAGATTCCTTGACCATGAAAACATATGACTAGCAATTGGATTCACAATGATAGGATTAGTGGTTCAGTAGTTATTGACGAAAATGGCATTTTCCGTAATGGCGGTTTTCTTCTGGATGGTGATCCGGATCACCACCAAAATGTAATCATCTGTAGGATACCCCATTTCTGACAATCTGTGAAAATTTCATGAAAATCCGTCCATAACTTTTTGAGTTATCTTGCTAACAAACAAACAAACAGACAAACCAACGCCGATGATCCCATAACCTCCTTGGCGGAGGTAATAATAATACTTTTGCAACAACATGTACACCCTTGCTCATACCATATCAGCATTGAACAGCTGCACCAGTCCCATCCCAACCAGGCTGAATATAAAGCTTACTTTGTCATCTATGGATGTCCCTAATACCAGTTTTGGGGCTCACAATGTTCAACAACAATCCAGAGTGAGTATCCAAATATTCTGTACAGTCTTTCCCCTCTCTCAGTGGAATCCATCAGCATCACTGTTTTTCAGAAATGTGACTTTTATATACATGTTGGGCTTTTTCATCTACATTTGCAACTCTTTTGTTGTAAAGTTGTGGCTTTTCTTGCAAATTTGATTCATACATATGCAGTTTTTTCCCTTGTAAAATGTATTTAAAAAATACGTGCTTTTTTAATTCATAGATTTACTTTTTCAAGTGTGACATTTTTGTCATATATTTTCTTCTTATATATTTGCAACTTTATTCATATAAATTTATGAATTCTATCTTCAATTTGCTCCTTTACTGACACATTTGTGAGCTTCTTCTAAATTTGCAAGGTTATTTTGGCATTTGAAATTTTCCTTTTTTCAAACGGAGAAGTTTGGGGGAAAGTGAATATCTGAATATCAAACCTGAAAGCCCATTACAAATTCAATGAATGAATAATTAGATAAGTGAATAGTTGGGCAGCTTGGTGGAACAGTGGTTAGCACTGTGGCAGCACAGCAAGAAGGTCATGGGTTTGATCCCACCCCTGACCATCGGTGACCCTTCTGTGTGGGGTTTGCATGTTTTTCCCATGTCTGCGTGGGTTTTCTCCAGATACTCCAGTTTCTTCCCACAGGCAAAAAAACATGCACCTTAGGTTAACTGGCATCAATTGGGAACTCTAAATTGTTCTTATGTATGAATGTGAGAGTGAATAGTTGTCTGTCTCCGTGATGGTCCTGCAATGGACTGGTGATCTGTCCAGGGTGTACCCTGCCTCTCGCCCAAAGACGCTGGGCTAGGCTCCCGTGACCCGAAACGGATTAAGTGGTTGAAGATGAATAAATATTTGGGTACAGCCCTACTGTCAAAATTATTTAATATACCCCAAAAATGTGTTTTTATGTCTATTTAAAATCAATTAAAGCTAAAAATGCTGGCAGGCAGATTACACTTGACACATACTACAACAGATTTAGCTAATTTGGTGATAATAGGATATGAACTAGAAAATGCTAACATGGGTACCTCAACCATCACTTAACTGCTAAATCCACTCACTCACACATACCCACCTCACATATGTGCTTTTTATTTTTAAAAAATCCAGGTTCCATGCAAAATTTTCAGAGAAACAAAAACAACAACAACAAAAAAACAGGATATCTATTAATGTTTAGGAAAGTGGAAAAAAAAACAACAAACTGGAGTCCCTTATTTTGGATCTGCTCCAAAATCTACTGAGTTCTTCTGAGGCCCAACTTCCACCCTTCCGACAAATTTAACTGAAATCGGGTTATTAGTTTTTTGCAATAATCCTGCTAACAGAAAGGCAGGGAGACATGTGTGACAAGCAAGTGCCACCAAAAGTCAAAGGAAAGATACACAAGAGAGTCATTCAGCCAGCAATGCTCTATGCCATGGAGACAACACCGCTGAGCAGCCAGCAAGCTAGGAGATTAGGAATAGCAGAAATGAAGATGTGTAGATGGGCTTGTGGACACATGCTGAAGAACCATGTTAGAAATGATAACATTCATAAGAGAATAGGCATTGAATGCATTGGTGTGAAGAGCAGAAAGAGCAGGCTTAAATGGTTTGGGCATGTCAAGAGGAGAGATGATACCAATGTGTGTAGAAGGACAGTAGAGACGGTACCACTAGGAAAGCGCAAAAGAGGACATCCAAAACTGAGATGGTCAGACTGTGTTAAACAGGACCTGGAAGAGAATGGTGCGTCAGCGAGTGATGTCTATGACAGGGTCAAGTGGAAAAAGAAGGTGTCTGCCGCAGAAACCCCACCAGAACATGGGAATAGCTAGAAGAAGAAGAAAGGCAGGGAGACAAATGGCACTATAAATATAGAATCACTGCAGTGTACTTGACAGAGAAACTTAAATATGATCTACATACTGTTTGTTACGTCACAAACAGAGACTGGGGACTTTGCAAGTTTTAATGTTTTGATATGTAGGTCTCAAAAATAAGTCTGTTTTCCAAAAAATGCCTTCATCACAGTGACAACAGATGCTGTCAGCTGCCATTAACCCAACCGAATTCACCAACATGTTTCTGCAGCCAAACAGTGTCTGCTCCACTCTGCTCTGCACCATCCTGACATTGCTCATCGTAAAACAAACCCTTTCATTCAGCAGTCACAAAAGAATGCCACGGTTCACTAGTCAAGTGGGTTTTGCCACACAAACACTTTTTGGTAGCTTTCCAAAATGGCTGGAAGGGTCAAAGCTCCTGCTCAACTGTTGCTTAAGGTTCAATTTATTTATTTACTGTTTCAACATTGCTGACAAAATCACAGTGAAACAAGATATTACTATATAGATCATTAAGTAAGACACATTTCACAACTTTTGATCAATAATGTCATCTTTTAAATGAGGTTTTATCAGCTGGCTCCAAAATACCTCAGATATAAAACACAAGCTAGAGGACAGGCTATATGTGCTGGTCTGTGCACTTGGAGAAAAATCTGTGTGTCATGAGACATTTCTTCTAATCAGAAATTAAAAAGGCAAAAGCACAGTTGACAAATATCCAGTGAGAATGCTAATTTTGCAGGAATGTTCTATAAGAAGTCACCTCTTTTTAACTTTCATGTTTTTGTTATTAGGGACTGTGAAACTAAACTTTGAATGTCTGACAATGTTTGTGGAGGTTAATTGTTTTAGCAATTGTTATCCATTGCTTTTTTACAGACCCATGTCAAAGACAAATTTTGTCTTACTTTGTGACAGAGAATAAACTTGTTTTATTCTATTATTCTATAATCTATTTGTAAATAGGTTCTAAAAATGGTATAATTTAGAAAAAATAATTTAGAGACATAACATAATCCAAGGCAAAGTTGAGGGTAAGCGTGGTAGGGGAAGACCTCAGCCAGCATGGCATATGGACACTGAGAGATCAAGGTTAGGATCCAGTCTGCCTAGAGTATACCAACTGGTACAAAATTGCGAAGGCTGGAAAATCTCCATGAGGGCCACCGCAGCTCACCAACAAACCAGCTCACTTAGAGAGAGAACATCTAGGGCAGGTTTAAATATAAAATATTAATGGGTACTTTTTTGGTTACACTGTGTATATCCATAAAATTGGTAGACTGAAGTGATGTTGAAACTGTGAGATTCATATAAGAGTCAGGCTTTCAGCCCTGAAGATAATGGTGCACATGGGTGCAGACTTTCAAATGCAAACAGTTTGCATAACCCTCTCTGGGCCGATTGTAAGATGACCCTAATGGCAGCATAGTGAGACCTCCAGGGTTATATTCCCAGCTGAACTTTCTTTCGAGCCATCTCCACACTTTTGTTTATTATGGCAGGCCTTTGTGCGAAGTGCCTCTTTCACTGTCAGATGATGTGAAAATGCATAAGGCAAGATTCCTCCCCCCCAAAGGGAAAGAAGCTGGTTAAATAAATTAAAATCTACATGAGTGCTGTTTTTGTAATTACCCAATCTTGTTTCTTTTGCAACAAAGAGATGAACAAATACATACTTATTACTGCCACTGCAGAGAGCGAGAGGATGGCACAGCTGTAATGTAGCTGACTACTAATCACACCGTCAATGGTTCGATTCCCGCTCTGTCTGCAGTCTGCATGTTGAAGTGTCCTTGAGCAAGACACTGAACCCCCAGTTGCTCCTGGTGGGTCAGGCCAGCGCCGATGCATGGCAGCTCCGCCATCATCAGTGTGTGAATGTGTGTGTGACTGGGTGGATAGCAGGATCTGTAAAGCGCTTTGGTTATCCAGAGATGAGTAAAAAGCGCTATATAAGTGAACGCCATTTACCATTTTCAAAGATGCATGTTATAATTGCCTTATATATTATAAGTGTAGCACGGTTTGACAAAATCAACACATGATAAAACTAGAAAAGCACTCAAGAGAGCGCATACCTCCACCAAGGCTGTCCCAAGGTCCCTGGTGGAGATATGCAGACACAGATCATCACCAAAATTTAATGGGTTCATCCTTGGCCCGAGGGCTACCTCTGGTGAAAATTTCATCAAAATCCATCCAGTAGTTTTTGCGTAATCCTGCTAACAATCAGACAGACAAACCACCCTGATTACATTACCTCCTTGGCGGAGGTAAAAATTATTGTTCTGTCAAATAAGCTATCAAAAAGCTTCAGAAAGTCCGAGTTTATGGTTTGTGTGACTGCTGTACATACATTTCTGCTGTTTTGTTACAAAAATCCACCAATCTGGCACCTCCCTGGGTGTGGGAGATTATATCAGTGCTTTGTAGCTTCACAGTGTAATTGCTTTAAAAAAAGAAAAGAAAAATCAGCAAGGTTTACTCTCAGATTTGCTTCTTTGCCTTTTTGACATATAGCTCTCCTTCTCCAGTGGTATTCTACCTGCTCTACCACCCCTCTCACCATGCATCTGCATTGTGGATTCTACTGACGCTCACTTTTCTGAGGATAAAAAAACACTAAAGGAATGTGACGGGCAAAATTAATCTAGATGGGAGGGCAGACTTTTTCATTGACCATTGGGGGCAGCTTTATTCAATATCCAATGCAGAGGTTGTGCTACACTTTCCCATTATCTGTCATTTTGACAGACAGGCTTGCAAAAATTCTGTCATAATCTATTGTGGCCTGTCATTTCAATTTTCATACAATAAAATGCTAAACAGCTTTTGTTTTTGTTCACATATTCAGTTTTAAATACAGTATGAACCTACAGGATATGGCATGCAGATTGTGCATTTCTTTATGATTTAATTGAACTGATAACTGGTGAGACAATACTAGATAATCACTATTTATTATGTGGACAGGTAGGAATTACAGTAAAATTTATAATAGATCATTCTCAGTATAATCTTTCAAAACGACAGACAGCCTTCAGATTTTTCTGTCATGGCAAAAAAATAAATAAAAAAATCTATCAATGACAGACAATATTCAGTTTACCCAATCTCTGATGCAATATCCAAATAGCAAAACTGAAACTTGAACAATTACACAATAAAAGAAATTCCTTTGTACTTGTCAGGTGCAGTCCTAATGCAAGCCCAAGTATGTGTTGCTTATTACCTCCGCCAAGCGAGGAGGTAATGTTATTGCTGCCGTTGGTTTGTCTGTCTGTAGCAACATTACTCAGAAATTTATGGATTTTGATGAAATTTTCAGGAAAGGTGTGTCATGGCATGAGGAACAGATGTTTAGATTTTGGTGATGATCTGAGAGTGTATACCTGCGCTAAAGGCTTTGTTTGTATTTGTGCAGCAGGATTACACAAGAACTACTGGATGGATTTGGATGAAATTTTCACCAGAGGTGGTCCTTGAGCTACATACAAACCAATCACATTTTGGTGATGATCTGAGAATGCATACCTCCACCAAGGCTCTTATCTTCTTGCAGAGTGTTAGCAACAATACTCCAAAACTAGTGAATAGACTTTAATGCAATTTTCACCAGAGGTGGCTCTTGGCCTACACACAAACCTATTACATTTTGGAGGTGATCCATGAGAGACAGAAGGTGCCTTGGCAGAGGAATGCACTCTCTGAGTGCTTTTCTAGTTTCTACATTTTTTTCTGTTTTGAAATTTCCATTTGCTGTCATTTGCATCTAGATATGCTCCTTCTCATCAAGTGTTTCCCAACAGGCGAGCTGATCAGGTCATTGCCAAAGTAGCCCTAGAGGCCACTCAGCCTCCACATCCAACTAGCTTATAGCTTATTGCTTGAGCCGTAGGGTTAACTCAAATACTGCTTATTGCAGCAAGTGACAGTTGTCATTCTGCTCTTGGTATTTCCACAAGCAGCCTGCTATGAGTCAAAATGTCCCATTGTTGCTACACTGAGGTCACTGAGGCTGCAGAGGAGAATGTTTAGTAGTTAGCACCACAAGTTTCAGCTCAACACCATCAGAGAAGTAAGTAATTATTTGCTCTGAAACACACTGTCAAATGAATTATCAGTATCATGCTGCTTCACTACCACTACAAACACAATCTTACCCTATGGAAAACATTTTTAATGCTATTTTTAAAGCCCTGAAATTCAGACCAATATGCAGTTTTAAATAAGAAGCTCTTCCCTTGTAAACATATTCCTGATGTTACATTTCTAAAACTACAATCTGGAAGGTCAAATCACACTCCAGTTTTACTCTGCAGACACTAACATCATCCAATTTATCAACACATCAAAGCCTAACACTTTTTGCCAAAAAGAACAAAGCCATGACCACAGTCAGGCCTCTGTGGGACTTTGATTTTTTCCCCAACGACAGGAATGCACATAAGAACTTCCCCTCTCTCCATGACCCCCCTTACCCTCTTTCATAACCCAGCTCTCATTTGCTGGCTTAATTAGGCTTTACCTTGTTTGAGGCTACTGGGACAAAAAACTTCTGGGAAGGCATGTGAAAAGGAAGGGGGTGTTTATGGTTATGCGGCTGATTTGGCCGCAGAATTTTCTGGGGCAGAACCACAGTAATGGTGGGTAGAGAAGTGACCCAACAGCCAAGAGGTTGTGGGTCCAAGCCCCAGCCTGGTCATACCAAAGACCATACAGATATTGTACTTTCCCCAGTCTAGCTTGGTATTCAGCATAATACGGAAAGGAAAGGAAAGGAAAGGAAAGGAAAGGAAAGGAAAGGAAAGGAAAGGAAAGGAAAGGAAAGCTGGTTACGGAGCCACGAGGGGAACACAAGCCAGTGTACTCCTAGTGCCGGTCCCAATAGGGAGGGAGGGTTGCATCAGGAAGAGCATCTTGTGTAAAATCCTTGCTAAATCAAATGTGCAGAATGTGATCCACTATGGCGACCCGATAAGGGAGAAGAAGGGGACTGCTTTCATGTCAATAGAAAAATTAACATAAGACATTCCAAAACAGACAATGATGTGTCAGCAATGGTAAATGGTAAATGGTGTGCATTGGGCTGACCTTGTAGGGTAGAGTCAGCATGAAAGCTCTCCAAAACATGAATGGCAAAAGATAGAAACTTTCCGTTTTGGCTACAATTACCAGTATTTGATGCATTTTAAGCATGACAACTGTGATATCCCCCCATGCAAAAGCCAAGTGATGTTCTGGACCTATATATTATTACAGCATCTGTTGAAAGTTTTCTGAGTAATCATACAAAAAGATAAACAAAATAATGTCATAGCATGCATGGTGGCAGTGATGGCTCCACGGACATCAAAGCTCCAGTGTTCATTGTGATGACGTTGAATGTCCTTGACAAGTTCTGCTGCTTCGTTCAGCCACTTGCTAGCAAAAACCTTCTCTGGGAGATATTAAGGCATCAAAATTAAATGACCCAAGTATCACAATACAACTAAGGCTGTCGCAGTAGAGGAATTTCCCCTGCAGCGAAGGTGGACAGCTCAACACCACGATATGCGGTATTATTGCAAATGTTTTTAGGACCCTGTGGTCTCATAATTTAAACAGGGTTCATAACTTATGTGGAAAACGATGGAAGTTGTGAGAAACTCGCTGCAGCTCCACTCTCAACTTTATGTGCGTGCGTGACCATTGTGCGGAGCTCTGGTCTTACCAGGCATGAACTGTTGATTCTGTAAAAAAAAAAAAAAAAAGGATCATTTTCATAAAACAGTGGCGGGAACGCCAGCATTTCAGCTTACGGTGTGTATGGACTGGAGACTGCAGTGACATTCAGCTTATTTAAACAGGACAGTCTCCGTACAGGACCCTGTGTGGCTCTTGTCTCTGTGACTTTTGGATTTTTGCCGCTGTCCAAAAAATCACGTTCAAACAAGCAATGCAGTACTCAGTAGTTGTTTCACTATCTGAGCTCAACTGCCAGGATCATAAACACTCCGCTCAGAAGGAAATGACACGCTTTGTGCCCTTTCAGTGCTCACTGTCATGGCTGTATTTAACAAGGAGTCCAAACGCTTCCACCACTAACTACCTACTGGAGTCCGTCTGGAGAGAGAGTACCCCACACGGTACTGACGCTGTCAGCACCCGATGCTGTGAAAGCTTCTACAGCACTGGGTGCTGCCGCCGTCATTACCAGGTGCAAACATGCTGTTGGCAATAAAAATACACTTAATTTATTTATTAATCAATAGGGGCACATAAGTGAACAACGAGATTTAGCCATACACACAAAAAAAGTGAACACAGCGGTTGTTGCGGTTGCTCGTTTTCCTCCGTGGTAGGCTTGTCCATAGCGCGGTATTACATAACTGGTTATCACGACAGCCCTAAATACAACACATATTGTGATACTTGGCTCACAGTGCAATACTATCATGATTCTATGATTCCTTAAGTACTATAGTACCATATATTATAAACAGCTCTGGAAAAAAACTAAAATGCCAAAGAGACCACTGCAAAATTATCACTTTATCTAGTTTTACTATTTATACCTATGTGTTTAGTAAAATGAACAATTTTGTCTTATTCTCCAAACTACCGAAAACAACTCACCCAAATTCCAAGTCAAAATACCGTCATTTGAAGCATTTACATACAGAAAATGACACCTGGCCAAAACACAAAAAGGATGTTTTTAGATGTACTTTTTAATGTGCTTTTAGATCAAATAATACAAAGAAAAGAAGTTCATGTTCATTCTTAAACACTACCATATACAGTAAGTTTTAACTTAGGAAGAACTCAAATCTGTATTTGTGTAATAACTCCGGTTTTTATTCACAGCTATAATGTGTCTTACCATACTTAGATGATCACCTAATCAAATTTGCTTTTTTTTTTTTAAATTTTTTATTTATTATTACTTATTTTGTACCCGCAGGTAGATTTGTTTTGCAGTCTGGTGACAAACCACCAGCTGCCGGTCACTGCGGGCGCAAGTGCCCCTTAACTCCCTAACCTGCATGTTTTTGGCATGTGGGAGGAAACCGGAGAAATCCCGGAGTAAACCCACGCAAACACGGGGAGAACATGCAAACTCCACACAGATCACTGTTGGCCAGGGGCAGGGATCGAACCCACAATCTCCGCGATCCCCCGGCCGAGGGTAAAACTGTGCTGCCACAGTGCTAACCACTGCGCCACCGTGCAGCTTAAGTAGACTGAAGTGTCTTTGTGCTGGAATTCAACAGATACTCAAACTGAATGGCTGCCATAAATGTAGAGATCTGCAGCAGTCTCTGATTTTTTTCCAGAGCTGTATATAATTAAAAGATCAGGATGTGGCTTTAGGGATCAGTGCATCACCATGAGTGTCAAGCACTGCAATACTACACCAAATCAATCTTTGGTCCCACCCCAGCACCATCTAATGGACTGAAAAGTCAATTGATTTTTATTACTCTAGTAACTAAATAGGTAAATTTATATTTGTAATATTTATTAACAATTTTTAATGAAGTATCACAATACCATGTCTCTGATTCGATACAGCATCACCACCACATCACAATACTATGATGCATCAATTCCCCCCCCCCCCATCCTACTTTTGTCTATGCAGAATGTTGAAATTCTACAAAATCAATATTCCCAGGATGCTTAAGCAATATTACACTCGATGAAGTATGATATCATGAGGGCAACAGAGTATCACACCCGGAGTTAGTATATTCATGATACTGTAATGACGTCAAGTGTAATATTGCTTTTATACAACAGTTCTGGCAAGCACAATTTATTAAATGACAGCAATACTGAACAAAATATTATGATTTGTTTGTTTAACCAGTTAATTTGCGCAGCTGAGAAAAAAATAGTCCCTTCTAAATGTAGACAGAAACTACTGCTAAACATCTCACTCAGCATGAAGATGTCTATTGTCATTTCGCACACATGTAAAGAAATGAAATATTGTCAAGTGCAAAAGTAATAAGTATTTATAAAACATATACCTGTTGAGTCAGTACTGCAGAAGACCCCAGATCAAAACGTATCCAATGCCGGTCATCAGAACCACTGGTAGATAGCCAGTAGCTAGTAGTTAGCATGCTAGCAATTTAGCACACTTTGCTCGCTTTTCTTCACATTTTCGGATGAAAGAAAGAGTCCATCACCACAAAGGTATTCTGGTTTGTTAACCGAGACAATAAATCAAACTCTAGCACTGCCTATTTTTTTAAACAATAAGCTTAAAATGACAGCAGGGTCGGGGTAGACGGAAATGGGTTTTGTTTTTCAAAAGGGTGGGACTTCTGGGTCACAGATGTATAATTTCTTGTCAAACAGTGCCTCATTATGGAAATTAAGGTATCTAAAACAGTACTGCAATTGCAGAGAGCTGATCGTTAATTACTAACAGTAATTTACTGTTACATGAACACCTTTGAAGCAGCATGATACATATCCAGTGAAATTGGAGTGTAATTATCGTGGAATATAGTAACTCCTGGAATCCCTATTGTCCAATCAAATTGCTCGATCAGAACTAACTGTTTCATAATTACAGATAAATACATTAAGTGTTTTGT
The DNA here is from genome assembly GCA_020510985.1 of Pholidichthys leucotaenia. Classification (NCBI taxonomy): domain Eukaryota; kingdom Metazoa; phylum Chordata; class Actinopteri; order Cichliformes; family Pholidichthyidae; genus Pholidichthys; species Pholidichthys leucotaenia. The sequence goes on from CM035846.1 coordinate 172,528,590, forward strand.
TCAGAAATTCAATTAATGAATTTGCTGTAACAAAAAAAAGTAAAAAATATATACAATTACTGAAATATTTTGCCTTTTCTGCTAACTTTACAAACATTATACTGTCAAATGAAAATCTGCAATTGCAAAATTGATTTTGGCATATTTAAAAGTGCTCCCATGTAATTGTATTTTTTTTCCAACTTTTGGGCTCAGTCATACAAATCTGCACCTCAGAATACCTGTGACATAGGTGGGATGGAGCCGGGTAGAAGTGGAGATACATAAATGCAAGTACAACGAAATGTAGCACACACACACACACACACACACACACACACACACACAAGTGGTATGCAGACGTGAGCAGGTGGAAATATTTTAGAAGTTTTAACAGTTTCCACTGATGCACATCTGCATACTCTTTGGGTCTGTGTGTGCAACACATCCGTATATACAGCCGTGGACAAAATTGTTGGTACCCCTCTGTTAATGAAAGAAAAACCCACAATGGTCACAGAAATAACTTGAATCTAACAAAAGTGGTAATAAATACAAATTCTATGAAAATTAACCAATGAAAATCAGACAATGCTTTTGATTTGTGGTTCAACAGAATTACTTTAAAAAAAACAAACTCATGAAACAGGCCTGGACAAAAATGATGGTACCCCTAGAAAAGATTGAAAATAATGTGACCATAGGGACATGTTCAACCAAGATGTGTCCTCTATTTAACATCACAGGTGTCTACAAACTTGTAATCAGTCAGTCGGCCTATTTAAAGGGTGACAAGTAGTCACTGTGCTGTTTGGTGACATGGTGTGTACCACACTAAACATGGACCAGAGGAAGCAAAGGAGAGAGTTGTCTCAGGAGATTAGAAAGAAAACTATAGACAAGCATGTTAAAGGTAAAGGCTATAAGACCATCTCCAAGCAGCTTGATGTTCCTGTGACTACAGTTGCACATATTATTCAGAAATTTAAGATCCACGGGACTGTAGCCAACCTCCCTGGACGTGGCCGTCAGGAGGAGATGGATAATATGAATGGTAACAAAAGAGCCCAGAACAATCTCTAAACACATTCATGGTGAACTCCAAGGTCAAGGTACATCAATGTCAGATCGCACCATCCGTCGTTGTTTGAGCCAAAGTGGACTTCATGGGAGACGACCAAGGAGGACACCACTGTTGAAAACAAATCATAAAAAAGCCAGACTGGAATTTGCCAAACTGCATGTTGACAAGCCACAAAGCTTCTGGGAGAATGTCCTATGGACAGACGAGACAAAACTGCAACTTTTTGGCAAAGCACATCAGCTCTATGTTCACAGACGCAAAAATGAAGCATACCAAGAAAAGAACACTGTCCCTACTGTGAAACATGGAGGAGGTTCGGTTATGTTCTGGGGCTGCTTTGCTGCATCTGGCGCAGGGTGTCTTGAATCTGTGCAGGGTACAATGAAATCTCAAGACTGTCAAGATATTCTAGAGAGAAATGTGCTGCCCAGTGTCAGACAGCTTGGTCTCAGTCGCAGGTCATGGGTCTTGAAACAGGATAATGACCCAAAACACACAGCTAAAAACACCCAAGAATGGCTAAGAGCCAAACATTGGACTATTCTAAAGTGGCTTATGAGCCCGATCTAAATCCTATTCAACATCTGTGGAAGGAGCTGAAACATGCCGTCTGGGGAAGGCACCCTTCAAACCTGAGACAACTGGAGCAGTTTGCTCATGAGGAGTGGGCCAAAATACCTGCTGACAGGTGCAGAAGTCTCATTGACAGTTACTGAAATCGTTTGAATGCAGTGATTGCCTCAAAAGGTTGTGCAACAAAATATTAAGTTAAGGATAGGCTCCAGCCTCCCCGCGACCCAAAAAGGATTAAGCGGAAGAAGATGGATGGATGGGATGGTACCATCATTTTTGTCCAGGCCTGTTTCATGAGTTTGTTTTTTAAAATAATTCTGTTGAACCACAATTCAAAAGCATTGTCTGATTTTCATTGGTTAATTTTAATAGAATTTGTATTTATTACCACTTTTGTTAGATTCAAGTTATTTCTGTGACCATTGTGGGTTTTTCTTTCATTAACAGAGGGGCACCAACAATTTTGTCCACGTGTGTATCCTCTACTAAATTGCATCCTACCTACACATGAAGTGAATAGAGGCATTCATACTGTAGGTATTCATGCATACAGGCCTGTATGACTGATCCCTTAATTTGCCCTATTGCAGATACTGTATATAGAAGTATTCACGTGCACGTCTGTGTGACTGGGGCTTTGTCAAGGTTGTCAGTATCACAGGGTCATAGTTTCTCTTCTCACTAGTCACTCCAATAACATATTCCTTGAATCCAAATTGTATCATTTGCTAAACTGGCTCCATAATAGCTGCCACATGTCTTCAATCGTCAGCTGAATTGTTTGGTTTAAAGGAGAAATAGTATCCCAATGTTCAGCAAGGCCGTGATGACAGAAGGCAAGTAAACAGAGAGAAAGCATACTGTGCCAAGGTCAATGATGTACTGTATAAGCAATTTGTATAGAATGCCAAAAGGTATCCATGCCAAAAGGTAATTGCTTGTTCTTTGTCATTGATTGACCTTTCTGCCATGTTGCAGTGACTTTTGCCAGGTATTTTTTATAATCATCATGAGAGACAAAGGGCATTTTGAGAGTGTGATCCTCCACACAGCTGAATCCACCATTGCACCAATTTAAACCAAGTTTCATCAAATTTGATTTGGGAACTTAGACATAACTGTTGCTAAGAGACAAATGTACAGCACAGAAAAAATACAGACTGCACCCATCATGAGAAGGAAAAAAAAACTTTTATGGCGCATGTGCAGCATCCGTGCCTGCAATGCCAATAGCGAGAGTCAAAAAGTCAGTGACACTTGCAAACAAGGGTAAAGTGACTGGAGAATTATACTAGGGCTGCAACTAATGATTATTTTTGTTACCAATTACTCAGCTGATTACTTTTTCAATTAGTTGACTAATCATTTGGTTTCTAAAATATTTGAAAACAGTCAAAAATGTCCATCACAATACCCCAGAATTCAAGGTGACCTCATCAAAGATCCTTGTGTGTTTGAGGAGACCGTGGAGATCACTGAGAGATCTTAGCACTCGTTGTCAGATTCAGCTATTTTTTCCATCTCTCAACAATCTCCACCACTGTGTAAAAGGGGTTGATCAAAGCTAACCACTGCCATTTTGGAGGTGCAGCATTGACATATTTTGCCTCCTCTCCTCCGCTGTTTCTTCAGCTATTAAACTGAGCTCCTTAGCAGCAAGAAGAAACACTTATTGTCACTGCAGGCAAAAATAAATAAACACATAAAAAATGAACAGTTCTGCAACACAACTCCCACTATGTTTTAAAACCTGCTACAGCATTAAGCACATACTAAAATAACAAAAGTAATGTTAAGTACTGTGACAAGCACAGCAAATACTGTATAGCTACAGTGAGACAAAGACAGAATCCCTCATTATTCATTTAAAAAGCAACCAAGCAGCAGATTACTTAAGTGGCAAAACTGACACGTTACATTATTTGTTCTTCCAAGAACGTAACCTTAGCACTAGCCCCCATCACTGGTGACAAACTAGAGCTTCATTAGCTAGTTAATTAACCCTCTGTAGTTTGATTTATTTGAGGGTTAGGGTCACACACCCCTAACTCTTCTTATCAATAATAACTTCAGTTGACTAACAAGATAAAATAAAGAATATTTTGTAGAGGTTTTTACCATTTTTAGTGCAGCACATCATAATAAGGTTACTATGAGTGTAATCTGGAAGAAGAGCCAAGAAAGAAAAACCCAACAGATTAATCAGTTATACAAATAATGAGGTGTTCCAGAGGTGAAACACAGAACTACAACAGCATTATTTAAGTAATTTAGGATGGACAAAAAAACTGCTTCAATTTGTTAAGTCATATTTAATACTAAATATGGCCTGTTTGTCAATTGTTATGTTCTGCTGATAAGAGGATAACTATTGGATAGTGAAACAGAGATAGCTACCAAAATTTGAATACTTTTTGGCCGTCAAAGTCATGATTAGCACAATATGAACTTCACATCTCTGAGATGATGTAACGTGTTTCACACTTCAAAGCCCAAGTGTCCACTGAGTGTCTTCTTTCCCTTCTTAAAATCTTTTCTGTGCTTTCAAGTTTTTCAGCTCTTATGGGCCAAACGGGAGCTAAAATCTAAACAAAGACGACTTTGACGCACCCTTTTTCTTCTCTTGTAAAACATCCCTAACAAAAACTGTTTTGTTCCCTCAGGTTGCTTGAACACTGATGATATCAATGGTCTGGCTTTTTCTGGATAGTGCAGGACCTTTGTGACTTTGTACTTCCTCACACATTCACACAAACTCTTACCTAGATAGAGTGATGCATTTTCTTTCTTTACATTGTCATCCAGGTAGGTGGGCCCCAGCGTGTAGATGGGCGTGGATCCCATGCCCACCAGGATCTGAGCGATGATGAACAACGCCACGTACAGGTTGTGCTCGTTGCCCTCCTGGTCTCTGGGACAGGAAGTGATGTCAACACGGTCCCTGCCGCTGGCATTGCTGTTCATGCACAGGCCCTCATTGGCTGATGACGAGTTGACCTCCTGGATCTGGTATGGCGGGGAGATAAAGTGAGGTAGGGAGAAGAGGCCAGCACCGACGGCAATGAAAATCCCTCCCACCGCCAGCCAGCGAGGCCTCTGGCCGCGTCCACCAAAGTAGCTGATGAAGACAACCACCAAGAGGCTGCCGATATCAAAGCAGCTGACGAGCAGGCCTGATTCAGAGCTCCTCAGACTGTACCTCTTCTCTATAGTGGTGATGACGCTGCTGAGGTAGCCCGACACCATCAGCGACTGGATAAACGTCAAGTAGCACATGCAGAACAGGAAGCAGCGAGAGTCTTGCAAGATGAGGCCCAAGTACTTCCTACTGGGCATACGAATCTGAGCTAGCCTGGAAGCGAAAAAACCTGGAGGCTTCCTCGTTGCCATGTGTTTACTCCTGCGGATCTCTGTGTTCTCCATGTAGGAGCTCGGTCTGTTCAGAGCCGACTTCCCTGGCTTTGGCAGGTAGTTGGCTCTCGTCGGGGACTCCGCCTGGAAGGACTCAGTCTTGGCCGGGAGCTGGACGAACTCTCCACTCTCTTCTGCCATAATAGGCATCTGTACGGAGCTCCCCAGCAAGGTTTTCTCTTGGGGTGCTGCTTCATTCAAAACCGGCAAACTTTTGGATTTGAAGTTTGTCCCTGGCTCCTCCAGCTCACTAGAGAGCCCATCTTCCATCTGAAGGGACTGGGACAGCTCTGCATCCTCATGGTCAGCCATTATGTTCAGTCACCTTTCTTCGGGGGTTGGAATAGCAAGCCAGCCCTGTCCAAGAATACATTCACAGTTCAGGGGCTGCTGCCCTTCACATGTATTATTAAATACATCTACTCCCACAAAGAGGTCCCCCCCCCCCCCAAAAAAAAGGCAACAATAACAAGCCCACTTACAGCCTGCACTTATCTACAGTGAAGGCAGGACAGCATCTAGGTTTGATTATCTCGCCATGAACACTTGCCTTCTGCCACCAGCCGGAGCAGGTGGAGACGTTCAGGCCTCCTCTGCTCGTCCAGCGGAGCTCCGGCACCACCAATCTCTGCAGATGCGTCTCTCAGCAGGAGGCTGCTGCTCGGCGGCAAGCGGGGATGAAATGAACGCCGAGAGTCCGGACCGCATCCCTGACAGTCCCGTAGATCCAGCTCCCACAGCTACAATGTCACTCACTCCTGGATCGCGCGTTACACCTCCTCCTCCTCCCGCTAACTCCTCCCCGAGTCAAGGGCAACCCTGACTCCGACCGCAACAGCAGTGCTCCCAGCGGGACAGAGATTCCCCTTTCATTTAGCGCCTATCTTTTAGTGTAAATTCCTGAAGAGGAGCATGAAAATAAATAAAAAGACAAAATGAGAGGCGTCATCTGGAAAACAGAGATGAGAGACGGCAGCGGTGCGGATGACTGCAGTGCACCTCGGCCGCGCTGTTTCCAAAACAAGCGCGTCAAGTTAGAGACCACAATCACACCGGAAGCGAGCCATTCAAAATAAATTTATCATTAAACAAAGTATTCACAAAGTGCCTTCAGACAAATTTATACTTACTCAAATATAAGTAGTAGCAATCGCAAAACAACCTGAATCAGAATAATAAAGCATCTTGTTTTAATATAATCCACACCAAATCAAGTAATTTCCAGCAAAAAGCTCACATTTTAGCTTTATTAAGAAATATCAGTCAATCAGTAAACACAAAAAAATGTATCTGAACATTTTGCCCTTACAAATCCTCACTATGAGTCAAAGAAAATCACGAAATTTTAAGTAAAGGTTTTTTTTCTTAATGCATTTAGGCTATTCAATTAAGACTATCATGCACTAAAAAGTACAGTTTTGAAGTTACTTGGGTACACTGAGTAAATAAATAACACAACTAATGATAAAACTCTTAAGTTCAGAAAACATTTGAGTCATGTGAGACATAGCTAGATAGTGTCCACAAATATAAATTAAATTTAACAGTAATAGTCGAAAAACTTAACATGTTCAACAAAAGCTTAATTTCATTTTTATTTCACGAGTTAACTGACTCAACTTTAATTAAATGTTAGCTACCATTAGTTGCATTTATAAAGATGAAGACTAAATTGGTAAAAAAAAAAATGCTATTACATAAAATAACGTAATTAATGTTTTATTTTTAATATCACAGGTAGACGGTTTGTCGTGGATATTAGTGGGTCTAAATAAAGAAATCAACGAAAAAAAAAATGCGTAAAACGTTACACGAGTGGGTTTATTTTGAAAGGTACACAAGCTAGCCGCGCAGCTAAGTGACCCGCTAACAATAACAATGGCGACTCTTCGCTAACCTGATATCCTGCAGCGACGATATGGATTTTATCATTTTGTCTAACGTAAAGTAATGGCAGCGGCGATGAAGACATTCTTTAAAAAAAAAAAACACTCTGTAATTGAGCTGCATCAAAGTGCATAAAGTGAAGGAAATTACTGACGCTTTTCTACAAAATAAAGTTCGCGAGTTTTTATTTAAATATATTCAGTTGCGTCATCAGTGGTGGACGTATCTGAGCTTTCTGAAGTACCGATCCACTTTGAACCATTTGCACTGAAATTAATCACTGTATTAGCATTTTGATAGAGTGGGCAGAATGACATCTGCTGGTAGGGTTGCCACCTGTGGGTATTCACTAATTCAGCATGAGAGGACAAAACCTACAGACGACAGATTTGCAAGAATAAGGGTGCAAATATAAAATAAATAAAAGATGCTAATTGAACCCCCAAAAAAGTACGAGAAAGAAGTTACAAATTCATCAGAAAACTCAGATCTGTAAGAAAGCATAATAAATAAATTCGCAAGAAAAAGTCACATTTACAAGAATTTACAAGAATATTAACTCACACAAATGTATGAGATAAAAAAAAAAACTATACAAAAGAATGCAACCTGTCAACCCAATGTGACCTGGCTTCAAGCAGCTGTAGATTGTAAGGTCTTATATTGTTTCGTAACAGCATTTAAAATTTACTTTTCAAGTGCACAGTTGAGGTATGTGTGTTGTTCAGACTTCCTTGGGAAGATTCAAACTTGGGACCTTCACCTTATCAAACAGTTGCCTTCACCACTGCACCACACCACTACTACAGCCCATGCTGTCTCCAGCATACTAGGTTATCACCTTAACCATATATGCAGAAATGGAAACAGGGGTACAGGCTAAACCAGGTTTACTTTTCAATATTTGCTATTCTTGGTTGATTCAATCACTGCTTTGTCCTTACTGCTTGTTTTGTCCGTAAAAGCGTGGCACAATAATGAGGCGAAGGGTGAACTACACAGTACTTTATTATAGGACTCACAATGATACAGAGATGCTCCCGCTAGGCAGAGAGGTGGTCAAAGAGACCGCCCCTCTGCCACACAGCCCTCTGATACTCCAGGTGATGTCACCACCCGTGTCACACCATAAAGGGTCCCAAGAACAACACTACACCCTCCCCCCACCCCATAGGAAAGTCCAAAACACATGCACACCAATCAGACCCTCCCCGAGTTTAGAGCTCGAAGAACACACTAATAGTGAACAAAGTAATTAGAACCCAAACATGCACACAACTTAAACTAGATGGGGGACAGGTGGGCTACTGTCCCACCTCCACACGGCTAGACGGATTATTCTGCCGTCTTTAGTAATGTACAGTATAGTCCATGAAAATAAAACCCACTATGTTCCTAATAAAATAATCCCATAAACACATGGGATTACATATGCAGGTTATACCCTTGAACATGAGCACCCAACATAATGACCCCACAACTCGGGTAAGACACACAGCAAAGACATGTGTTAAGACACGCTAAGGTAACCACTCAGCACCATGGACAGCTCACATAGCCATCCAGCTTCAGAAACACATTGGTATAAATCCACTGTAAACTGGGCACAGTCGCATAGTAATTTTGCGCATTAACCATGTTGACATAGCAACAACGTAGCCTGGGTAATATACACCTTAGCATTTCAGGAACTCACCCAGTAACCTCAAGCAGAACACACTAAGTCGGGCAATCAGTAACAAAAAACCACACACATTAAACACATTGCCCCCCAAATTACCAGTTAGTCTTCATGGAGAGCCCACCGCCATGAGACCCGTCAGGCGGGTCCCAACCCGAGCATCTTCTTCTCTTGGTGCCCGGAGGTGACTCATGTCGACGCTGAGACACCTCTCTCTCTTCACTGGTGCGCCGCAGCCCGTTGGGATGTCTCCGTGTACCAGACAGCTGAAGGTAGCCATCCTCCTGAACAGCCACCACCTGCAGCCGCCCCTGGTCCTCCTGTCATTTTCTCTTCCAGCGAAACCCCTCTCAACCGGGCCCTCTCCCTGGGCCGGGCCACATCAGCGACCCCCAGAGGAGCTCAGCTCAGCTTCCAGTGTTCCTGTGTGGCACGTCGTTTCACCGTGCCAGCCGGTCCTGCCCGGCTTGCTTTCATTTCAGAAGCTGGCAAAGCCGTTGTGACCCCCTGCTTCTCGATACCTCCCAGTCGAACTCTGGAAACTGGATAAGTCATCAACTCGGCTCCATCCACCATCACGGGCGTCCCACGGCGCCGACCAGCTCCCTCAGCTAGGGCAACTTGGACCCTGGCGCAGGCACCCTCCCGCAATGGCCCTGGATGGGGTTGGTCCTACTCATCTCCCAGAATACCAGGCCAAGGTTCGTCCCATATTGCGTCGTCCAACACTCGCGGAATTGGCCGGTCCCACAAGCTACAGCCCGCCCACTCCTCTCCACTACCACTGATGATTGTGAAGCCAAGTCCGCAGAAAAGGTTGCAGCCCATCACATTCGTTCCACTGGCAGTTACCACAAACTGCAGATTGGCTACCGCCACTGCCTTGTATCTAGCTGTCAGTTCCAGCAAACCCACAATGGACAATCTATTTCCACTATATCCACAAAATGGCGTTGAAAGACTTCTCACTCGCTGATATAGAAAAAAAAAACTCACTGTAGGCTAGTTTAGCACGGACCTCACCGCGCTTGTGTCCACCAGTAACGACACCTCCTCGCCATCCAACTTCACTATACAGTATGTACGGCCCTCTGTGCTCGGGGAGACGGTGTGAATCACCGTAGGAGTTGGAGCAGGGGTATCCGCTTTGTGTCGCCGTTCCCCTCGCTCAAACCTGTTATAGGCCCTGGCAAAATGATGCAGGTGTCCACACTTGCCACAGCGTTTACCTCTCACCGGACACTCTCTAGCATTGTACCGGTGCTTAGTGGACCCACAACCTGAACATTTGGGTGGTCCCGGGGTGGACCTCATCTTTACAGCTGCAGCGCAGTCCTCTTGCTCGCTGTCTTCACTGTCCTAATCCACAGCCTATGTCATTGATTGTGAATCGTAGCGTAGCTCTCTCACCGAGGTCGTGTGATAACTTGTCCGTCGCTTCACACTGCTGGGTTATCTCCACAGCCATGGCTAAAGTTAATTCGCCGGAGTGTGTAAGCAATCTTGAACAAGCTAACTAACACAGCATGTGCTTCGCCAGCTGGTCGCGGACCATTTCTTCTTCCAACTCTCCAAACTGGCAGTCCCCAGCCAGCTGCCGTAGGTCTTCAACATAGTGCTGCACTGACTTGCCGGCCTGCTGGAGGTGCTGCCGAAACTGGACCCTCCTGATGATGACGTTTGTAGGTGCGCAAAAATGTCACATCATTCGCTCAACCACATCATCAAAGCTATCGCTAGCTCCCAAAGTAGAAAGGACATGTTATCCTTCCATACCCAAATTCTGGACCAAAATTGCCCTTGCTCGTACCTTCTTCAGTTCACCGATGTTTAACGCCACCAGATAATTCTGAAACGCGGAGAACCACCTCATCCAAGGCACCGGAGGCTCCCCTGGAGTCTCCAAAAATGGCTGAAAAGACGACACGCCCGCATCCATACTTTATCCTCATCACCAAATGTTATGTGGGTAAAAACGTGGCGCAATAATGAGGTGAAGGGTGAACTACACAGTACTTTATTATAGGACTCACAATGATACAGAGATGCTCCCGCTAGGCAGAGAGGTGGTCAAAGAGACCACTCCTCTGCCACACAGTCCTCTTATACTCCAGGTGATGTCACCACCCGTGTCACACCATAAAAGGGTCCCAAGAACAACACTACACTGCTTCCCATAATTCTCTCCATGTTTGACTAATGCACGAAATAGATTGCTTTCTCTGATATGGATTGCACACATACAGTTGAAACCAGATGTTTGTACACACTGTATTAAATGACACACAAGCTTGTTTGTTCTTCACTGTCTGGCATTACATCAGACTAAACTTTTCCTGTTTTACATCATTTAGGGTTACCAAAATTATTTCTATTTGCAAAATAATTTTCATATTTGATAAATATTTTTATTATTTTCTTTAGTGTCAGAAGAGGACCCACCCCATCTGTGGGACGAATTGTGTCCTGTCAAAATAAATACAGATGATGATGATGATGATGATGATGATGATGATGATAATTCTTTAAAGTCAGAAGTTTATGTAGCGTTGCCTTAAAACTGTATGACTTGGGCCAAACATTTTGAGTATCCTTCCCCAAGCTTCTCACAATAGTGTGCTGGAATTTTGGTACATTCCTCCTGAAAGAACTTGTAACTGAGTCAGGTTTGCAGGCTGCCTTGTTCGCACATCTTTTCAGCTCTGCCCATAAATCTTCTTTGGAATTCAGATCAGAGCTTTGTGATGGCCACTCTAAAACATTGACTTTCAGAATCAGAATCAGAATCAGAATGAGATTTATTGCCATTGTTCATGTAGTACACAAACTAGGAATTTGTCTAGGTGCAATGCTGCAACATTAAACATAGAGTAACACTAAAGATAAAAACTATGCATGCAATAAAAGGTAGAATAAGAATAAGTAATGCTAATCTATGCAATTTTTAAATATATTAACAAGAGCAGCAGATATTGTGGAGTTCCACATAGTGCAGTCAGCAATGCAAAAAGAAAATAAGTGATAATTGTCATGAGTCCGGTTGAGCTGCTGTACATAGTGCACGAGAGTCTAATAAGTCACTTAGTGTTCAGCAGTCTGATGGCAGAGGGGAAGAAGCTGTTCATGTAGCGGGAGATTTTAGTCTGAATGGACCGAAGTCTCCTGCCTGAGGGGAGGGGGGCAAACAGTGCGTGTCCAGGGTGTGAAGGGTCGGCTATGATCCGACCTGCACGCCTCCGGGTCCTGGAGATGTACAGGTCCTGGAGGGATGGGAGCTTGCAGCCGATCACCTTCTCAGCAGCGCGCACAACGCGCTGCAGTCTTAGTCTGTCCCTGGCGGTGGCTCCTGCGTACCACACGGTGATGGAGGTGGTGAGGATGGACTCGATGATGGCCGTGTAGAACTGCACCAACATCTTGGTTGGCAGTTTGAGCTTCCTCAGCTGCTGCAGGAAGAACATCCTCTGCTGGGCCTTTTTGATGAGGGAGCTGATGGTCGGCTCCCACTTGAGGTCCCGGGTGATGGTGGTGCCCAGGAAGCGGAAGGAATCCGCAGTGGTGATGGGAGAGTCTGTGAGGGTAAGGGGGGGCAGAGGGACTGTGACTTTTCTGAAGTCCACGATCATCTCCACTGTCTTCAGAGCATTCAGCTGCAGGTTGTTGTGGCTGCACCAGGACGCCAGCTGGGCCACCTCTCTCCTGTAGACGGACTCATCGCCGTTGGAGATGAGCCCGATGAGGGTGGTGTCGTCCGCAAACTTGATCAGCTTGACAGACTGGTGACTGGAGGTGCAGGAGTTGGTGTACAGGGAGAAGAGCGGGGGGGAATGTACACAGCCCTGGGGTGATCCGGTGCTGATGCTTACAGAGTCCGAGACAGTCTTTCCCAGCTGCACATGCTGCCTCCGGTCCGTCAGGAAGTCGGTGATCCACCTGCAGAGGGAGTCAGGCATGTTGAGCAGGGACAGCTTGTCCTGGAGCAGAGCGGGGCGGATGGTATTGAATGCAGAGCTGAAGTCCACAAACAGGATCCTGACGTAGGTTCCCGGGGAGTTCAGGTGCTGCAGGACGGAGTGGAGGGCCAGGTTGACTGCGTCGTCCACAGACCTGTTGGCTCTGTAGGCGAACTGCAGCAGGTCCAGGAGGGGAGTGGTGATGGTCTTGAGGTGGGGCAGGACCAGGCGCTCAAAGGACTTCATGACTACAGAGGTGAGCGCTACAGGTCTGTAGTCGTTAAGTCCAGTGATCCGTGGCTTCTTGGGGACAGGGACAATGGTAGAGGTTTTGAGGCAGGCCGGCACGTGGCATGACTCCAGGGAGGTGTTAAAAATGTCTGTGAAGACAGGAGTCAGCTCCTCCGCACAGTGTCTCAGGGTGGAGGGAGACACGCCGTCCGGACCGGGGGCCTTGCGCGGGTTCAGTCTGGAGAACTGTCTGTGCACGTCCTGCTCACTGATGGCAAGGGCAGGGGGGGAGGAGGGGGGGCCGCCTTTGATGAAGTGGGGACCATGGAGGCAGTGACGCTGGGGGGAGGGGGGAGTTGGGCACAGCTGACGAGGTGTCAAAACGGGCATAGTGTTGGGACAGTCTTTGACAAAGGGCTTTGTCATCCTGTTCCTTAGAAGCCTGAGGCCGATAGTTGGTGATTTGCCTCAGTCCTCTCCACACAGAAGCAGAGTCGTTAGCAGTGAACTGCTGCTGGAGTCTCTCAGAATACACAGATTTAGCTCTCCTCAGCTCTCTGCTAAACCGGCATTTGGCCTCCTTGTTGCAGTCCCTGTCTCCACTTTTCAACGCTGCTTCCTTCTCCTTCCTGATCTGTCTGAGCTTAGCTGTGAACCAGGCCTTGTCGTTGGAGTAACTCACCCTGGTGCGCGATGGAAGAATGCACTCCTCACAAAAGTGGATATATGAGGTCACAGTGTCCGTGTACTCATCCAGATCATGCGTGGCTCCTTTAAACATGTCCCAGTCAGTTGTTTCCAAGCATGTGCGCAGCTCCTCCACAGCTTCACTGGTCCATTTCCTCGTAGTGCTCACAACAGGTTTTGTGAGCTTCAGTCTCTGTCTGTATGTGGGGATCAGGTGGACCATCACGTGATCAGATAGTCCGAGCGCAGCGCGGGAACAGCGCGATACGCGTCCTTAACTGTAGTGTAACAGTGATCCAGCGTGTTCTCTCCTCTGGTGGGGCATTTAATAAACTGTTTGTACCGGGGGAGTTCGTGGCTCAGGTTGCTCTGGTTAAAGTCACCAACCACAATAACCAGAGAGTCCGGGAAGGTCTGCTCCGCTTGCTGAATGTGATCCGCGAGCGCGCGCTGAGCCTCGCGCACGTCCGCGTCGGGAGGGATGTAAACAGCGGCCAGAATGAATGAAGCGAACTCACGCGGGGAATAAAATGGCTTGCAGTTGATGAATAAATATTCCAGAGCAGGAGAACAGTGTTGGGAGATCACAATTACATTGGAGCACCAGCTGCTGTTGATGTAGAAGCAGACTCCTCCACCTGTGGTCTTGCCGGAGAGCCCCGTGTCTCGGTCAGCACGAAACAGCTGAAATCCCTCGAGGAGGAGTGCACTGTCCGGTGTCTTTTCCTTGAGCCAAGTCTCAGTGAAGCAGAGGGCACACGAGGTGGAGAGGTCCTTAAATCGCATCAGCAGTCTCAGCTCATCTACCTTGTTATAAAGTGAGTTGACGTTGGACAGAAAGATCCCAGGCAAAGCAGTGCGCATGCCTCTCCTGCGAAGCCGCACCAGGGCGCCCGCTCGTCTTCCTCTCTTTCGCCGTCTCACTTTTTGGGCTAAAAAGTGAACCAGATCGGCGGCAGGAGCTAAAAAAAACTGGGAGTAGGTCCGTGGGAGTGAAAGTCCTGATATTTAGTAGCTCTTCACGGGTGTAAGAGCAGGCAGACACACAATTGACGAACAAAAACAAACAAAACAAAGCGCAGCGAAGCACCATGGCGACCAATGTGGGCGCCATCTTGGAGGAAATCTTTGTTGTCCTTATGACACTTTGTAACTAATTTGGTGGTATGCTTAAAATCATTGTCCAGTTGGAAGACCCATTTGTACCCAAGCTTTAGCTTCCTGCCTGATATCTTGAGATGTTGCTTCAGTGTTTCCACATCATGTTCTTTCCTCGTGCTGCCACCCCCATACTTCTGAGTTGGGGTGGTGTTCTCAGGCTTGCAAGCTTCCCCCTTTTTCTTCCATATGTAACAATGGTCATTATGGCCAAACAGTTCATCAGACCACAGGACATGTCTTCAAAAATTAAGGTCTTTGTCCCTGTGTGCATTTGCAAACTGTAATCTGCTTTTTGTTTGTTTTGTTTTTAAATGTTGCCTTTGGAGTAATGGCTTCTTCCTTGCTGAGTGGCCTTTCAGCTCATGTCGGTGCAGGACTAGCTTCCCTGCGGATAATGGCACTCTTATCAGCTTCAGCCAGCATCTATACAAGGTCTTTTGCTTTTGTTCTGTGGTTGATATGCACATTTCGCACCAAAACACATTAATCTCTGGGACACAGAACCTATCTCCTTCCTGAGCGGTATGATTGCTGGAGATCCCCATGGTGTTTATGTGACAAAGAAAAACATAATACCGTAGTCCTTCACAGGTTATGTGGAGTCTCTGTATAAATGAATGGATTTAGAAATGCATGATTTAATGAGGTTAAAATGGATAAGTGAGTGAAACTCAGAATGGATGGAAAATCCATTTGAACATTTTTCCAGTGTTTTCAAAAAATTGTATATTTTGAGGGACACAATAGATCATTGCACTCCACCCAGGACAGGAGGTTGGTGGGGGAAGAAGATAGTCAGAAATGGTAATGGGAAAAGGCGAGAAGCGCACCTAAGGGCACCAGAGCGCTAGAGAGTAATAAGCCAAAGAAAGATGTGCCTTCCGCCCCCGCTGTGCCGGGTTCACACCTGAAGACACAGGGATGTGAATGTATTGTATCAAGACCTGCTCTGTGACATATGTTAATGTGTAGGTGGATGTGTGTGCATGTTTCACAGTGTGTATGTTAATGTGCTTACTCTGGGCGCCAGACAGGCAGGAATAAGTGTAGAGAGATCGCTCTGGCACTCAGATGCAGTCTGTTATATTTGATGGAGGAGAAATAAAGTTGGTGTCATCAGCTCGTGGTCTCGTCTGATTGCTTCCCCCACATTGGTGACCTGGAGACGTGAAATGGAACGCGCACCAAGTACCACCAGGGAGACACTCCCGCTGGAGGCTCCCACTGCTGTATGCGCCGCTGCAGTCAGACTCCTGGACTTTTGGCTTCACAACCCGGCCACTTGGTTTATTCACATGGAAGCCCAGTTCGCCCTCCGTGGACTCTCAACAGACGACACAAAGTACCATCATGTGGTGGCTGCGCTGGATGCGCACGCAATGCAACAAGTCATGAGCCTGCTCCAAGACCTGCCAACCCAGGGTAAATACTACGCTCTCAAGTGAACACTGCTGCAACATTATATCCTTTCGGATGGGGAGAGGGCAGAGAAACTCCTCACACGCTCGGAGTTAGGTGACAGATTGGCTGTGGAACTGACGGAGAGCATGCTCGTGCTAATGGGTAAAGATGACAGATTTTTCCTGTTTACCCACCTCTTCCTCAGGAACCTACCAGCTACAGCGCCGGTGATCCTCACTAACTCACTGCTGCTGGCTACCAGGAACTACCATGCACTGGCACAAGAGGCAGACTGAATCATCCTGGCAAACAGGGCTCAGCGTGCATGCAGTAACTCCAGGATCTCCAAAGGAATTCAGCGAGGTCGGGGAGTAGATGGTGGTGGCAGGGAAAGCCACCTGGAGACACCAGACCAGGACGCTGTGTTTTGATCACTACCGTTTTGGCAAGGAAGCACAATGTTGTGGTTGATGTTGCACCAGACGCTTAGTGGACACTGTTTCTTTTTCCCCCTTGCCCTGCACAGCTCGGGGAGTTGGGCCACCAACACACGCTAATGTTCTAGCTCCAGGGGGTAAGTACCAGCATTTGCTTTCAGAGTTTCCAGCACTCACAGTTCCCACCTTTTCCACTGCGGTAACCAAGCACGGGGTCGAACATTTTATCACAACGAAAGGCCTGCCTGTGTTCGCGCGCCCTCGCCACCTGGACGCAGCTAAACTAGCCAGTGTGCATGAGGAATTTGTGCACAGACAGACAAGAGTGACTGACACTGAGCACTGACATGATTGGGCATCGTTAAGTGCTCCAACAGCCCATGGGCATCTCCGCTGCACATCGTGCCCAAGGCTGATGGGTCATGGCGGCCGTGCCACGATTTCCGATGCTTGAACAAAGCCACGGAACATGACCAGTATCCCATCCCGCACATCCAGGATTTTTCCATGCACCTGGCTGGGACACACATTTTTTCAAAAGTGGATCTGGTCCGCGGGTACCACCAGGTCCCTGTTCGCACAGAGGCTGTTCCTAAAATGGCAATAATAATTCCTTTTTGTCTTTTCAAGATTTTACACATGCCATTCGGGTTAAAAGGTGCAGCGCAAAGTTTTCGAAGAATGATGGACGCGGTGCTCCGGGACCTGCCGTTCATTTTTGTCTGCTTAGACGACATTTTGGTGGCTAGCGCGTCAGAAGAGGAGCATCTTGCCCACCTCAAACAAGTTTTCCAATGATTGGAAGTGCACGGGCTTATTGTTAATCCAGCAAAGTGCCAGTTCGGACTGCCAGTGATTGATTTTTTGGGCCACCGCATCTTGCCAGATGGCACGTTCCCACTGCCGGATAAAGTGCGCACAGTGTCGGATTTTCTGCGTCCACAGACCATGAGGGCACTGCAGGAATTTTTGGGGATGGTTAATTTTTACAACTGTTTTCTTCCCCGGGCAGCACAGCTGCTGCAACCACTGTACAGTGCACTCAAAAAAAAGAAGCCCGCGGATAGCATCGACTGGACCCCTGAGTGGGCTCAAGCTTTCACAAAATGCTAAAAGGGCTCTCGCTAACACGGCTCTGCTGGCTCACCCAACCCCGTCAACGCAGATAGCACTCACCACAGACGCATCTGACGTCGTGATGGGGCAGTGGTGGAGCAGTACGTCTCTGGTTCGTGGCAGCCACTCGCATTTTTCAGCCGTACTTTGCCCGACAATGAGCGTAAATACAGCACTTTTGACCGGGAGTTGTTGGCCCTCCACCTGGTTACGCATCATTTCCAGTTTTGGCTTGAGGGCCACGAGTTCACCGCGTTTGTCAATCACAAACCACTAACGTATGCAATGTCCAAAGTCTTGGAACCATGGTCTGCTCGGCAACAACGGCACTTGGCTGCAATCTCTGAGTTCACTACCGACATTCAACACATAGCCGGTAAACTTAATGTAATGGCTGACTGCCTGTCGTGCGCGTTAGTCTCCCCGGTCTACATGGGGATAGATTTTCCTGCTATGGCCGCCGACCAAACCGGGGATGCAGACATTTGTGTGTTCCAGTGCACAGCTACTGGATTAAAACTGGAGAGCAGGGTGCCCCCCTTGCTCTGCGATGTATCCACTGGCCGCCCCTGCCCGGTGGTTCCAAGCTCTTGGCGCTGCCGGGTTTTTGAGTCCATCCACTCTCTTTCACATCCCGGCGTGCGCGCCTCGGTTAAAATGGTGGGGTCCAAATTTGTCTGGCCTTGCCTACTTAGGGATGTGAAAGAATGGGCTGTAGCGTGTGTCACGTGCCAAAGTGCACAAGCACACCAAAGCCCCTCTCGAGGCATTTCAGATTCCAGCCAGGAGGTTCAACCATGTACACGTGGATTTAGTGGGCCCCTTCCACCATCACAGGGGTTCACACACCTTTTAACAATCGTGGACTGCACTACGCGTTGGCTGGAGATGGTTCCGCTGTGTTCCACCACATTTGCCGAGGTAGCCCATGCGTTCTTGTCAGCTTGGGTTGCACGGTTTGGATCCCTGTGAGACATCACTTCTGACAGGGGTCTGCAATTTATTTTGGAACTTTGATCCACGATGGCCGATAGCCTGGGGGTCAAAATTCCCCACATCACTGCGTACAACCCACAGGTTAACAGTTTGTGTGAACATTTTCACAAGTTGCTTAAAGCAGCGCTCAGGGCCTTGCTAACGGATGCAAATTGGGCTGACCGCCTGCCTTGGGTTCTACTGGGGTTGCGCTCCACACCTAAGGAAGATTTAGCGGCTTCCCCGGCAGAACTCTTTTTTTCTCAACTGTTGCAAATCCCGGAAGAATTTTTGCCCGAGAGCCCTGTGCCCCGGACCGTCTCACCCACACACCTTTTTCCTGGTACAGGGGCTGCCAGCGTTCCGGGCCTGGCGCACCATTGTTTTCCCTGCACTTTTGTTCCAAAGCGCTTAGAGAACGCCAAGTTCATTTTCATTCATGTCTGTTAATTTTTGATTTCATTATCTCTGATCACTTATTTCCTAAAGAAAAATACTACTACAGCAGATGTCTTTCTGATGACGTTGTTGCTAAATTTTTCTCAGATTGTCTCCTCTATGCCATGGGTCAACACAACAGAAACAACAGAAATAAATGATGGAGAGTCTGCTCCATTCGTGATTGATAGCATGTTTGATGGTGTTACTGCCTCTCTGCATCGGACTCTAGATTTGGTAGCCCCTTTAAAAAAGAAAAAGTCTAACCAGAGATTTCTAACCCTTTGGTTTAACTCAGAAACTCGTGGCTTAAAACAGAAAACTCGTCAGTTGGAAAGGAAATGATGTTCAACTAATTTAGATGAATTCTACTTAGTGTGGAGAAATCATTTCTTAATCTATAAAAAATCTCTTAGAAAAGCTAGATCAAGCTATTATTCTGCATTAATAGAAGCAAACAAGAATAACCCCAGGTTTCCCTTCAACACTATAACCAGACTTACAAAGAGCCAGGACTCAGTCAATCCTCGCATCCCCCCTGAGCTTTCTAGTCAGGACTTTCCGAACTTTTTCAATCTTAAAATTTTATCTATTAGAGATGAAATCAGTCAGATTCTTCCTACTGTAAACTCAAGTACATCAACTACTGCAACTCCCTCAATTGATATCTCCTTAGATAAGTTTACTCCAATCGACCTCTTAGAGTTGGATAAAATAATTTCCTCATCTAAGCCTTCATCTTGCCTTTTGGAACCTATTCCTTCCAGGTTACTTAAAATTATCTTCCCAATTATTGGTAGCCATATTCTTCTTATAATTAATTCTTCTTTAACTCTGGGTTATGTACCACTGGCTTTTAAAACTGCTGTAATTAAACCCTTACTCAAAAAACCGACGCTCAATCCTGGAGTTTTGGCCAATTATCGACCAATCTTTAATTTGCCTTTCATTTCAAAAATCTTGGAAAGAGTTGTTGCTGTGCAATTATCTGACCATTTGCAGGGGGTTGGTTTGTTTGAGGTGTTTCAATCTGGGTTCAGAGCTCATCACAGCACTGAAACTGCCTTAGTCAAGGTCACTAATGACCTCCTGACTGCATCTGATAATGGACTTGTCTCTGTTCTTGTTCTTTTAGATCTCAGTGCAGCCTTTGACACTATCGATCATGCCATTCTACTTGATAGATTAGAACACATTGTTGGACTGAGTGGAACTCCGTTGCAGTGGTTTAGATCTTATTTGTTCGAAAGATTTCAGTTTGTCCATATCAATGATGAATTTTCTTCCAACTCTAAGCTCAGTCACGGAGTTCCACAGGGGTCTGTGTTGGGCCCTACTCATTTTAGTCTATATATGCTCCCGTTAGGCAATATCATCAGAAAGCACTGTATACATTTTCACTGTTACGCAGACGACACACAACTATACCTGTCAATGAAGCCCGATGATTGTAATCAACTAGCCAAGTTAGATGCCTGTCTTAAGGACATCAAAGCTTGGATGACTTGTAATTTTTTACTATTAAACTCTGATAAGACTGAAGTCATTCTTGTTGGCCCAAAACATCTTAGAAATTCCTTTTCAAATTATGCCTTTAATTTAGATGCTGCCACTCTCACTCTGAACAGTTCTGTGAGGAACCTTGGAGTTATTTTTGATCAAGATTTGTCCTTTAATTCTCATATTAAAACTGTTTCTAAGACTGCCTTCTATCATCTACGCAATATTGCCAAGATCAGGAGCATCTTGTCTCTGAAGGATGCTGAGAAACTGATTCAAGCCTTTGTCAGCTCTCGATTAGATTATTGTAATTTGCTATTATCTGGTTGTCCTAAAGTATCCTTAAAAAATCTTCAGTTGATTCAAAATGCTGCTGCTAGAGTTTTAACTGGTTCTAGAAAAAGAGATCATATCTTCCCGGTTCTGTCCTCCCTTCATTGGCTTCCCATAGAATTTAGAATCAAGTTTAAAATCCTTCTTCTTACTTTCAAAGCTCTTAACAGTCAGGCTCCCCAATATATAAAAGATCTGATATTACCTTACCATCCTAATAGAGCATTACGCTCCCAAAATGCTGGCTTACTTATGGTGCCCAGAATCTCCAAAAGTACAGTGGGAGGCAGCGCCTTCTGCTACCAAGCCCCTTCCCTCTGGAATCAGTTACCACTCTGGGTCCGGGAGTCAGACTCGGTCTCTGTTTTTAAGAACAGGGTAAAATCCTTCCTTTTTAATATAGCTTATGCTTAAGGAGGGATTTTGTGTCTCTTAACCCCACTTTTGTTCTGTTGTTATTAAATTAAATTAAATTAAATCAAATCACCCTTATTGTCATTCAACCGTACAACCAATCATGTACAGCAGAACGAGATTGTGCTTTACCTATCTACAGTGTAAATCACACACACCCCAAGTGCAGAATCAGAGGGCCGCTGCCATGCAAGGCGCCGCCACAGAGTTCCCTCCTCCATTCCATTTATTGCTGAGCACCAAGCTGGACGGCAGGAAGTTCCACTTTTTTATATGGTCTTTGGCATGACCCAGCCGGGATTCGAACCCCTGCCTCCTGGGTGTGGGGTGGATGCTCTACCAACTGAGCCACCACTCCGGTACATCTGATCCATACTGCTGGTTGACCTCCAATAATGTAATTGGCATCTTACTGTTATGTTTTTTATGTCTGTCCTCTCCATCCTCCCTATCCCCTCACCCCCAGCCAGTCGCAGCAGATGACTGCCCCTCCCTGAGACTGGTTCTGCTAAAGGTTTCTTCCTGCCAAATGGGAGTTTTTCCTCTCCACTGTCGCCTAGTGCTTGCTCATAGGGGATCGTCTGATTGCTGGGTTTTTCTGAGACTGTGTGGTTTTTTTCTGCACTGTGGTGCCACGAGACGGCTTTTGTTGTGATGTGGCGCAGTATAAACTAGAAAAGCACTCGGAGAGCGCAGACCTCCGCCAAGCGCCACAGTTCCCCCCATACAGTGTTTGTGTGTACGTTTTCAGATTCCTTGACCATGAAAACATATGACAAGCAATTGGATTGACAATGATAGGATTAGTGGTTCAGTAATTATTCACAAAAATGGCATTTTGCGTAATGGTGGTTTTCTTGTGGACAGTGATCCGGATCACCACCAAAATCTAATCATCTGTAGGATACCCCATTTCTGAAAATCTGTGAAAATTTCATGAAAATCCGTCCATAACTTTTTGAGTTATCTTGCTAACAAACAAACAGACAGACAGACAGACAGACAGACAGACAAACCAACGCCGATGAAAACACAACCTCCTTGGCGGAGGTAATAAAGCTGAATTGAATTGAACTGAATCAGGCATGATGCTCACAGAACCCCACTGCGGCCGCCGTAGAATGGCCCGTTCAGAGTGTTGGAAACTGGGGAGAAGCATTTTGTGTCAGACTTGGGGGGCGTAAGGAAATGGTCTGCATAGACAGGCTGAAGCCCGCTTATGTTTTGGCAGATGAACAGGTGGTGTTGGCTCAAGCTCCCCGGCATGGGCGCCCACTTGCAGCGGCTCTGCAGGTTGGTGTTTCCCCAGCAAAGAATGGTTTTCACTGGACTAACCCTTTTCCCTCCCCACCCTTTCCTTCTCCAAAGACCGACCTCCTTTCCCACCCACCTTGACAAAAAGCCACTTCAACCGGCCCGGCAGCTCCACGCCACAGCCACTACAGGCACTTGCTCAAGCTCAAAAGTCCAGAGGGATAGGACCCCTTCTGCGTGTTCAGGGTGGGGGTGGGGTGGGGGGGCTGTGTGGGGGACACAATAGGTCATGGCACTCCACCCAGGACAGGAGGTTGGTGGGGGGAAAAGATAATCAGAAATGGTAATGGGAAAAGGTGAGAAGAGCACCTAAGGGCGCTAGAGCACTAGGGGGTAATAAGCCAAAGAAAGATGTGCCTTCCACCCCGCTGTGCCAGGTTCACCCCTGAGGACACAGGGGTGCGAATGTATTGTATTAAGACCTGCTCTATGACGTATGTTAATGTGTAGGTGGATGTGTGTGCATATTTCACACTGCATATGTTAATGTGCTTACCCTGGGTGCCAGAGAGACGGGAATAAGTGTATAAGAGAGATCGCTCTGGCACTCAGAGGCAGTCTGTTATATTTGATGGAGGAGAAATAAAGTTGGTGTCATCAGCTCGTGGTCTTGTCTTGATTACTTCCTCCACAATATGTGTATTTTTTTAAAAAAAAAAATAAAAAGCTAAAAGTTGTCAAGCTAAAAGTTTTGTTGAACACATATGTAGTTTTACGGGCTCACATGTATATGACTGTTCATATGCTCTCATGTATATTCTTGTGTGCTTATTTTGGCTTCACGTCTGAAGAGGAACAAAAGGTCTGGACCTCCTAGGGATAAAAGGAGGATGTGAGAAGTTGGCCTTTTGATATGTAAAGAGATGGACATGAATGATTTCCTGACCACCGAGGTTTGGGTGGAAGCGAGAAGAACTGCAGGGGGGATGCATTGTGTTTGGGATTTAAAGACAATGGGATTTTGTACTTTGATGTCAGGGGTATAAGACTGGCAGATGTTGGGGGTTTTTCCTCTTTCCGTATTTGAATGTTGGAGAGTGTGTTGTGAATAAAATAGAACTTGAGAAATAACTCAGCCTCATCCTTTCCACACAATCTCCACACTGGTGACCTTAAGACGTATTATGGCCGGAGACGATTCTCCTGCACCGGACTCATCAGGAGCCAGCCAGGATAATGCAGCTACCACAGTCCAGCTACCGGACTTCTGGCAGAACAGTCTGCGCTCCTGGTTTAACGCAGTCGAGGCACAGTTCCATCTTCGGAAGGTTTCGGCAGATGCCACGAAGTTCTACCATGTGGTTGCAAAGCTGGACAACCACACAGCCCAGCAAGTAGAGAGCCTGATCAGCCACCCGCCAGACAACGACAAGTACGGCACATTGAAGACTGCTCTCATCCGTTTTTTCACCCCCTCGTTGGGAGAGCGAGCAGAGAAGCTCCTGGCGTTGACTGAGTGTGAGGTCGACAGACCTGCAGACCTGATGGCGAAGATGCTGAGTTTGAGAGACGCCGAAGATGATGGCTTTATTTTCGCCCACCTTTTCCTCAGGACACTACCGTCGGCGGTGAGAGTTACCCTGGCCAGTTCACAGCTTCTGGCCCACCGGGACTACCACGAGCTGGGCCAGGAGGCGCAGCGACTCGTCGACGCCCATAGACGGCACACGGCCACGACCGCAGCAGTGGAGCTGGGCGCAACATCCAGAGATGGCAGGGGGCCAGAGGCTGCAGCACCAGACTCACCGATGACTGCAGCGGCGGGGGCCAAGAGACGCGGAGCGGACGACGTCCTTTGCTTTTACCATCGCCATTTCGCCGAGAGGGCACTCAAGTGCATTCCACCGTGCCAATTCAAGCGCTCGGGAAACGCCAAGACTGGGAGTCGGTAGCAGCTGCGGCTCTCGGTGAAGAGAACAAGCTGCTCTACTTGAGGGACGCGCGATCGGGGAGGCACTTCCTCGTGGACACAGGCTCCCAGCTGAGTTTCATCACACCTTCCTACGCTGACCGGCTGGCGCCTTCCAGTGGCCCTGTGGCGTCAGCAGCGAACGGCTCAGCGATTAAGACCTTCGGGGAGAAGACCCTGTCTCTGTCTTTACACGGCCACACATTCGAGTGGACTTTCGTCATAGCGGCAGTCAATTTCAACATGTTAGGTGCTGATTTTTTGTGCTCACATGGTTTGTTGGTCGATCTTGCTAACAGACGCCTGGTTAATGCACTCTCTTTTTCTTTTATTCCCTGTACAGCGCGAGTGACTCCGCCAACAGCACAAGTCAACGTCACAGCTGCAGGTGGTAAGTTCCACACACTCCTCACTCAGTTTCCAGCTCTCGCAGTGCCAACGTTTTCGGCGACCGTGGCTAAACACGGGGTGGAGCATTTTATTACTACCACCGGACCGCCCGTTTTTGCAAAAGCTCAGCGCTTGGACTCAGCTAAACTGGCCATAGCGCGCGAGGAGTTCGCCAACCTGGAAAAAATGGGCATCATCAGACGTTCAAACAGCCCTTGGGCTTCACCGCTTCACATGGTCCCTAAGACTGATGGCTCGTGGCGGCCGTGCAGTGATTTTCGCAGGCTGAACAATGCTACAGCACACGACCGCTACCCAATCCCTCATATCCAGGATTTTTCAGTTCATTTGGCGGGGACGCGCATTTTTTCTAAGATAGATTTGGTACGCGGTTATCATCAGGTCCCAGTACGCACTGAGGACATACCCAAAACAGCGGTAATAACTCCGTTTGGGCTTTTTGAGTTTTTGCGCATGCCATTTGGGCTTAAAGGCACAGCGCAGACTTTCCAACGCATGATGGACGCGGTGTTATGCGATTTCCCTTTCGTGTTTGTCTACCTGGACGACATTTTGGTAGCCAGTGCGTCCGAAGACGAACACGAAAACCACCTCACGGCAGTTTTCCGAAGGTTGGCAGAGCACAGGTTAATTATCAACCCAGCGAAGTGTCAGTTTGGGGTGGCGCAGATTGATTTTTTGGGGCATCGCGTCTCTCCCGAAGGAGCAGTTCCTCTGCCTGACAAGGTGCGCGCGGTGGCAAATTTTCCCCAGCCACAAACGGTCAAAGCGTTACAGGAGTTTTTGGGAATGGTGAATTTTTATAACCGTTTCCTCCCCCGCACGGCACAGCTCATGCAACCATTGTACGTTGCGCTTAAAAAACAAAAACCCGCAAATAAAATCGAATGGTCTCCCGAGCGGGAGCGCGCATTCTCTGAAGTCAAAACAGCCTTGGCAAACGCTGCGTTGTTAGCACACCCAGTCCCAACGGCCCGCATGGCGCTCACTACTGACGCACCAGATGTGGCCATAGGGGCGGTTGTCGAACAGTATGTGACTGGAGCCTGGCAGCCGCTTGCGTTTTTCAACAGGACTTTGCGCGATAGTGAGCGAAAATACAGAGCATTCAACAGGGAGTTGTTAGCTCTCCATTTGGCTATTCGTCACTTCCAGTTTTGGCTGGAGGGACGCCGTTTCACCGCGTTCGTTGACCACAAGCCACTGACTTTTGCGATGGCCAAGATTTCGGAGCCTTGGTCGGGCCGGCAGCAGAGACAGCTGGCCGCAATTTCGGAGTTCACTACCGATATCCAGCATGTAGCGGGTAAACTTAATGTAGTGGCAGACTGCCTCTCGCGTGCCGTGGCTGCTCCAGCCCGCATAGAGGTAGATTTCGCAGCCGTTGCCGCGGACCAGGGTAGCGACGCAGAAGTGCGCGCAGCCCCAGTCCGCGTAGGGATAGATTACGCAGCCATGGCCCCGGAGCAGGGCGGCGACGCGGACGTGCGCGCGCTCCAATGTGGACCAACAGGGTTAAGGCTGGAGGACAGGGTGCTGCAAGACGGTATGCCCCCCCTAATCTGCGATGTTTCCTCCGAGCGACCCCGTCCGGTGGTTCCGGCCTCGTGGCGCCGACGCGTTTTTGACTCGATCCATTCTCTGGCGCACCCGGGGGTGCGTGCTTCGGTCAAAATGGTAGGGGAGAAATTTGTATGGCCGGGCCTGCGCAAGCAAGTTAGAGAGTGGGCGGAAGCTTGCATGGCCTGTCAGCGGGCCAAAGTGCATAGACACACGAGAGCTCCTTTGGAGCCGTTTCATATTCCAGCTAAAAGGTTTGATCATGTCCACGTGGACCTCGTAGGCCCCCTACTGCCCTCGCAAGGCTGCACACATCCTCTGACAATGGTTGACCACACCACGCGCTGGCCGGAAGTGGTTCCCCTGTCATCAATCACAGCCGAGGAGGTGGCGCGCGCTTTTTTAACTGCATGGGTAGCGCGTTTTGGAGTCCTGTCAGATATTACGTCTGACAGAGGCCCACAATTTGTTTCCGAACTTTGGTCAGCGATGGCCCGCAGCCTGGGGGCAACGATCCACCGCACGACCGCGTATCATCTGCAGGCTAACGGGTTATGCGAACGTTTTCACAGGTCGCTGAAGGCGGCTCTCAGAGCGTCGCTTACGGATGCAAATTGGGTTGACAAACTACCATGGGTTTTATTGGGGTTGCGTTCTGCACCTAAAGAGGATTTAGAGGCCTCCCCAGTGGAGCTAGTGTTTGCACAGCCACCTCAGCTGCCCGGAGAATTTCTCCCTGACAACCCAGCGCCAGAGTTCTCCTCGGCTCAACGGTTGCAGAATAACATGGGCCCGAGCGTCCTACCGGGCCCCGTTCACCACAGTTTTCCACGTGTTTTTGTGCCTAAAGCTTTAAAAAATGCGGAGTTTGTTTTTGTCAGACATGATGCCCACCGCACAGCTCTGCGACCGCCTTACAATGGACCATTTAGAGTGCTAGAAACAGGTGATAAGCATTTTTTGCTAGATTTGGGGGGCAGAAAGGAGATGATTGGCATAAACAGACTCAAACCTGCTTTTGTGATGCCTGACAAAACTGTGCAGTTGGCGAGGGCCCCGCGACGGGGTAGACCCCCTAGGGAGCATTCCCCAGTACACCCACAGAGATTGACTAACAGTTTTAATCCCCAGACAGCAGCTCCACAGCAGGAAGACGCCGCAGAAGAGGTTAAGCCCGCCTGCAGCAGATACGGCAGACGGTTGAGACCAAGACAGCATGTGGACTGATGTGTAGCGATTTTATTAGGACATGCAATCTGTGTTAGGTTGTTCCTTCTTAGACGTTTGGGGGGGAGTTATATGTGGTGCACATATGTAGTTTCACGGGCTCACATGTAAGTGACTGTTCATATGCTCTCATGTATATTCTTGTGTGCTTATTTTGGCTTCACGTCTGAAGAGGAACAAAAGGTCTGGACCTCCTAGGGATAAAAGGAGGATGTGAGAAGTTGGCCTTTTGATATGTAAAGAGATGGACATGAATGATCTCCTGACCACCGAGGTTTGGGTGGAAGCGAGAAGAACTGCAGGGGGGATGCATTGTGTTTGGGATTTAAAGACAATGGGATTTTGTACTTTGATGTCAGGGGTATAAGACTGGCAGATGTTGGGGTTTTTTCCTCTTTCCGTATTTGAATGTTGGAGAGTGTGTTGGGAATAAAATGGAACTTGAGAAATAACTCAGCCTCATCCTTTCCACACAATCTCCACAGTTCAGTAGTTATTCACAAAAATAGCATTTTGCGTAATGGTGGTTTTCTTGTGGACGGTAATCCGGATCACCACCAAAATCTAATCATCTGTAGGATACCCCATTTCTGAAAATCTGTGAAAATTTCATGAAAATCCGTCCATAACTTTTTGAGTTATCTTGCTAACAAACAAACAGACAGACAGACAGACAGACAAACCAACGCCGATGAAAACATAACCTCCTTGGCGGTGGTAATAAAGCTGAATTGAACTGAACTGAATCAGGCATGATGCTCACAGAACCCCACTGCGGCCGCCGTAGAATGGCCCGTTCAGAGTGTTGGAAACTGGGGAGAAGCATTTTGTGTTAGACTTGGGGGGGGGGGGCGCGTAAGGAAATGGTCTGCATAGACAGGCTGAAGCCCGCTTATGTTTTGGCAGATGAACAGATGGTGTTGGCTCAAGCTCCCCGGCATGGGCGCCCACTCACAGCGGCTCTGCAGGTTGGTGTTTCCCCAGCAAAGAATGGTTTTCACTGGACTAACCCTTTTCCCTCCCCACCCTTTCCTTCTCCAAAGACCGACCTCCTTTCCCACCCACCTTGACAAAAAGCCACTTCAACCGGCCCGGCAGCTCCACGCCACAGCCACTACAGGCACTTGCTCAAGCTCAAAAGTCCAGAGGGATAGGACCCCTTCTGCGTGTTCAGGGTGGGGGTGGGGTGGGGGGGCTGTGTGGGGGACACAATAGGTCATGGCACTCCACCCAGGACAGGAGGTTGGTGGGGGGAAAAGATAATCAGAAATGGTAATGGGAAAAGGTGAGAAGAGCACCTAAGGGCGCTAGAGCACTAGGGGGTAATAAGCCAAAGAAAGATGTGCCTTCCACCTCGCTGTGCCAGGTTCACACCTGAGGACACAGGGGTGCGAATGTATTGTATTAAGACCTGCTCTGTGACATATGTTAATGTGTAGGTGGATGTGTGTGCATATTTCACACTGCATATGTTAATGTGCTTACCCTGGGTGCCAGAGAGGCGGGAATAAGTGTATAAGAGAGATCGCTCTGGCACTTAGAGGCAGTCTGTTATATTTGATGGAGGAGAAAAAAGTTGGTGTCATCAGCTCGTGGTCTTGTCTTGATTACTTCCTCCACAATATGTGTATTTTTTTTTAAAAATAAAAAGCTAAAAGCTGTCAAGCTAAAAGTTTTGCTGAATACTTCTGTGCTCTGTAGATTAGTATTAATCAGTTTTTCTGTGATCGATTGATCTGTGCTCTAGCTACCTTATTCCTTGGGGTGCCGCTGTAGGAACAATTATGGACGGAGCTTCCGGTTTCGGCTGATGTAGTGTTAAATCAGTCAATAAGAGTGGAGTAGCAGGGGCATTTAAAATAGCATTTTTAAAAGTTTTTCAAATTAATTTTAATGTATAGTCCACATACGTGTTTTGCACTCAAGTGGCAGCTAATTTCAGCTCTTCTAGTTTTTGTATTTTTTGAATGTTTTGGTGTAGTTCTGGTACTTGTTGCTGGAGTTCGTGGTTGTGCCATAGACCGTATAAATGGAGGCTTCTCACCACACAGTGACAGACGACATCCAAGCACGGTGTTGTGGCGTACGTCTGCTCTATGTCATGATCTGCTCTGCTCATTATTCTCAGCTGCACGCACACCTGTTCTCCATCATGTCTGGCCTATTTCTACCGTGCTGCCCAAGCCTGCAGTGCGGAGATGTCTCACTGCACTCCAGACAAGCTTCACCTGCCAGCTCCACAGCCTGTCGTAGTCTTCAGCCCAAACCTGCCACCACCGTCGTCGGGGAATTCCTCCAGCTGCTCACGTAAGCTCATTCTTTCAACTCACTTTGTCTTCCAGTCCCCTGTGCACAGGCGGAATCCCGTGGCGGCGGAATCTCCTCTCTTCCTCCTTAGCGGGGGATTCCCTCTCTTCTTCCACCACGCTACCACTCCCTAGACACTCTCCAGCAGTTGCTGCTCTCACCGCAGAAGGCACTGTCTTCCTGGCCGTAGCCGTCGTGCTGAACCTGGGACTCTCGCCATCTACTCTCACAGTAAGCCTCAGTGTAACTCTCTACCTCCAGCAGTGGCTATCATTAATCACCCCTCTCTGTGTGTTCCCAGGGTTGCCAGGCCGTACGGTGTCCTGCTCTGTTCCCTGCAGTTCCTGCCTACATTTACACACACCAACACTCATTATCTGTTGAGTAAACCTAATTGCATCTATTTGGAGTCTGTGTTTTGTCACTGGGTCACTAAACCATATCAGTACATCTCCGCCAGAACGACCCAGCTGACAGCGCTTTGGTGTGCTGAGTAAACCACATGGAGATCTGAATAGATCAATTGGCTTATCAGCAGCAAACCATTTTGACCCAATTAGCTCGTGTCACTGACCGGTTAGACCGGCTAACTAGCTCCCAAGCTTTTCCCCCTGCATTACCGACTCCCAGCAGCCCCTCAGCTCCCGCTAGCATACCAGCTAACCAACTCAGACACGGGCCCCCAGCTCGGCTGACTCCCGTTCCTACCCCCAACCGCTTTAGTGGCAAACTAGGAGAGGCCAGGTGTTTTGTCATGTAATGTGAGGCTGTTTTCCAGCGGGTACCTGAGGATTTCACTAGTGACCATAGTAAGATCGGCTACATGATTAACTTGTTAGAGGGGCGAGCCCTAGCTTGGTCTTATGCGGTGATGGCTAGGGCTAACTATTTTAGTTTGACTTATGGCCAGTTTATTAGGGAGTTCAATGAAGTGTTTGACCATTCAGATCGGGACAGTGTGCTTACCTCTTGCTTGCTAAACTTGAGACAGGCTACCAAGGCTGTCGCCGATTATGTTGTTGACTTCCGTGTAGCGGCTACCGAGGTGGGGTGGGAGGACGCTTCCCTCTGTAGCATTTTTATCAGGAGCCTCAGCCCTAGCCTTCGGGATGAGCTAGCCCCCTTAGAGAAGCCAACTAGGCTGCCTGAGCTAATCTCCTTAGCCATTAGTTTAGATAATAGGCTGAGGGAACGGGCAGCGGAACGAAAATCTTGTGGTCGCTCAGGGGCCCAGTACCTTCACACCCCTCAAACCACCCTATTGGCTCTGCCACCTTCTGACTCTTCTGTGACCCCAGAACCTATGGTAGTGGGACAGTCTAGGTTGACTCCGGCGGAGAAACAGTGCCGCCGTGAGTTAGGGTTGTACCTCTATTGCGGGAGCGAGGAACATAAGGTAGCGTCTTGCCAGCTTCAGCCAAAAGGGGAAGTCCGTGCATCACAGTAGGGGGACTCATGGACTCACCCCAGCCTAATCCCCTCTCTAGACTCCTTCTCCCCATTCGTTTTCTACATGAACATAAAGAAATTCCCACACAGGCATTAATCAACTCAGTGGCTGAGCAAAATTTTATTTCTAAGGACCTGGCAACCCGGTTGGGGCTTCACTGTTCCCCTCTTAAGTCTCAGCTACGGCTGATTGCCCTGTCTAAGACCCCCATGGCAGTAGTGTCCCAGCAAACTGCCCCAGTCGCTGTCATTATCTCAGGAAATCATCAGGAGGAGTTACAGTTCTTCATACTGCCGACTTCTTCTTCACCAGTCATCCTTGGCTACCCCTGGCTGCACCTCCATAATCCCTCCATTCACTGGTGCACAGGTAGTATTATGTCTTGGAGTTCGTTTTGTCTTAGTGCCTGTCTCCAATCAGCCGCTTGTTCGCCGTCCATGCCCTTGGGGGCTCCCGCCGCCTCACCCCCCGACCTATCTAAAGTTCCCTCGGAGCTGTCTTTAGTAAGACCCAGGACCTATCCCTTCCCCCCCCACCGGCCGTATGATTGTGTCATTAACCTCCGTCCTGGAGCTCTGCTTCCATCTAGCCGGCTGTACAGCCTCTCTCTCCCGGAGCGGGCAGCGATGGAGGCGTATATCAAGGAATCACTGAGTTCTTGCATAATCCGTCCGTCTTCTTCAGCAGTGGGGGCGGGATTTTTTTTTTTGTTGGCAAAAAAGACGGCTCATTGAGACCGTGCATTGATTTCAGGGAGTTGAACAACATCACCATCAAAGACAAATACACTCTTCCTTTACTCAACACTGCCTTTGACTCTCTCCAGGGGGCGTCTTGGTTCACCAAACTGGATCTCTGCAACGCCTACCATCTGGTGCGGATCCGTGAAGGAGATGAGTGGAAAACGGGGTTTCGGATCCCTAGTGGTCATTTTGAGTATCTGGTGATGCCCTTTGGTCTAACCAATGCGCCTGCTGTATTCCAGCGGCTTATTAATGATGTGCTGAGAGATTTCCTGGGTGTTTTTGTATTTGTCTACCTGGATGACATTTTAATCTTCTCCCGATCTCTAGAAGAACACCAGGTGCATGTGAGGCGAATGCTGCAACGGCTGCTGGAGAACCAACTATACGTCAAGGCCGAAAAATGCGAGTTTCATGCCGCCAAGACATCCTTTTTGGGGTTTATCATCTCGCATAAGGAAATTCTCCCCGATCCTGGCAAAATTAAGGCGGTGGTGGAGCGGCCGACCCCTTCCTCCAGGAAGCAGCTCCAGCAGTTCCTAGGGTTTGCAAACTTCTACCGCTGCTTCATCAGGAGCTATAGCAGTCTGGTCCTTCCTCTGACGCGCCTCACATCGACCAAGGTACCCTTCCAGTGGACTGAGGAGCCAGCTACGGCCTTTATGGACCTCAAGGGGCAGTTCTCCAAGTCCCCAATCCTGGTGCAGGTGGATCCTTCTCTTCAGCGTCTAGTCGAGGTGGACGCCTCGGATTCTAGAGTGGGTGCAATTCTGTCCCAGCACTCCCTGGCGGATAGTAAGGCTCGGCCATGTGCCTTCTTCTTCTGGCGATTGTCCCCAGTGTAGCGCAATCACAGTATCAAGAAAAAGGTCCTGAGGGCGCAAGAGTCTGAGAAGGACCCGGGCGGGGAGCCAGTGGGTAAGCTGTTTGTTCCATCGGCCATCCGGGGTGACGTTATCCACTGGGCCCATTCCTCTAAGTTCGCCTGCCACCCAGGAAGACGATGCACGGAGGAGCTCCTGCAATGGTCCTTCTGGTGGCCCTCTCTCCAAAAGGACTTCGGGGAATATGTCCGTGCCTGTCCCCAGTGTGCCACTGGCAAGTCCCCATCATCTTCTCCAGCTGGGCTGCTTCATCCTCTCCCGGTCCCCAGCAGGCCCTGGTCCCATGTGGCGTTGGACTTTGTCACCGGCCTCCCTCCGTCCAACAGCCACACCGTCGTACTCACCATTGTAGACAGATTCTCCAAGGTGGCCCCCCTTCAGGGGCTGCCTATGGCCAGGGAAACGTGGACCTGTTAGTTCAACATGTGGTGAGACTGCACGGGATCCTCCTGGACATTGTCTCCGATCGGGGGCTCCAGTTTATCTCCCAGGTGTGGAGGTCATTCTGTAACGCCCTTGGGGCCACGGTGAGCCTGTCGTCAGGTTACCATCCTCAATCTAATGGTCAGTGTGAACGGGCCAACCAGGAGTTGGAAGCGGCGCTACAGTGTGTGGCCTCTACCAACTCAGCTTCCAGGAGCTCGTATCTGCCATGGATCTAATATGCCCACAACTCAACGGTTTCTTCTGCCATAGGTATGTCTCCCTTTCAGGCCTCGCTCAGGTATTCTCCTCCCTTATTCCCTGAAGAAGAAGGCAACATTGCCGTGCCATCGGTTTGGGCGCACCTGAAACACTGTCGCCGACTGTGGAGGGCAACCCGGGCTGCGCTGCATCGCACGGCTGAACGCAATTCCCTGGTGGCCAACCGCCACAGGACCCCAGCCCCTTCGTACCAGGTGGGTCAACAGGTTTGGTTGTCCACTAAAAACTTCAATCTGAAGGCTGAGCGCAGGAAGATGGTGCAACGTTTTATTGGACCCTTTGCTATCTCCCGCATCATTAACCCGGTGTCTGTGCAGCTAGATCTCCCCCCTCCCTCCGCATATGTCCCACCTTCCCCGTCCCACAAGTGAAACCTGTGTCTTCCAGCCCTCTGTGTCCCCCTCCCAGGTCTCCACCTCCTCCAAGGATGATCAACGGTAGCCTGGCGTGGGGAGTGACCGCCATCCTGGACGTCCGTCGCCGGGGCCGTGGCCTGCAATATGTGGTGGACTGGGAGGGCTACGGTCCAGAGTCCAGGTCCTGGGTGCGTCCCGCCTGCGTGCTGGATAAAGACCTCATCAGGGAGTTCCATCGGACACACCCAGGTAGGCTAGAAAGACCACCAAGAGGCGTTCGTTAGGGGGGGAGTACTGTCATGGTCTGCTCTGCTCATTATTCCCAGCTGCACGCACACCTGTTCTCCATCACGTCTGGCCTATTTCTACTGTGCTGCCCAAGCCTGCAGTGCGGAGATGTCTCACTGCGCTCCAGATGAGCTTCACCTGCCAACTCCATAGCCTGTCAAAGTCTTCAGCCCAAACCTGCCACCACCGTCATCGGGAAATTCCTCCAGCTGCTCACGTAAGCTCATTCTTTCAGCTCACTTTGTCTTCCAGTCCCCTTTGCACAGGCGGAATCCCGTGGCGGGAGAATCTCCTCTCTTCCTCCTTGGTGACGGATTCCCTCTCCTCTTCCACCACGCTACCACTCCCTAGACACTCTCCAGGAGGAGCTGCTCTCACCACAGAAGGCACTGTCTTCCCGGCAGTAGCCGTCGTGCTGAACCTGGGACTCTCGCCATCTACTCTCACAGTAAGCCTCAGTGTAACTGTCTACCTCCAGCAGTGGCTATCATTAATCACCCCTCTCTGTGTGTTCCCAGGGTTGCCAGGCCGTACGGTGTCCCGCTCTGTTCCCTGCAGTTCCTGCCTACATTTATACACACTAGCACTCATTATCTGTTGAATAAACCTAATTGCATCTATTTGGAGTCTGTGTTTTGTCACTGGGTCACTAAACCATATAGGGGGAAATAGGGAGTATTAATAAATATGAATATGATCAGGTATGAATTATTTAATTTATATTGATGTATTGGAATCTGAGATCAAATCTCATTTCATATACATCAGAAAAGTTAATAACACTCGTAAGGGGCACCAGCTTCTATCTTTAAGAAGCAATTTAATCTTTAATTTCACTTTATACCTGTTAATGACTCAATAAATTAATCAATAATCAGTCTCAAAAATTTTCCGTGAATTCGATACCTGGGCTTGAACAGACTCAGAATGAAATAAATTCTCAACGACTTCTCTCATTTTCAAATATTTATTAAATGAAATGATTAACAGACATTGCAGTAATTTCATTAATCATAAAATCAATCTTGTAAATGATAGATTAACAATGTCAATATTTTCGGAACCAGGCTTAACTCAGTTTGAGTTAACAAATTATTGAAACAACGCAAACTTATGGAGAAAGTTTACTAATTATATGAAAAGTCCTTGATTGATCTTAAGAAAATAAAAATGGAATTTTAATGAAAAGAAGAGTTATGTTAAGGGCTTCTTAATTTGCATCTGATTAGATACACAAATTATTACCGAACCTCAGACGTTTAATTCAGCAGATGAATGAAAGTTTTGCAGCTCACGTGATCCTCGGTGATGATGGTTCTGTCGTCGTCCTCATGAAGTTTTGAAGTGTTGTTCAGGGGCAAAACCCAGAATATTTGTCCCGCAAATATTCTCTTGACGATTAATGATATTCATGAGATCGTAAGTTGGATCTCGATGGTTGAGATGCTGCAGAAGCGCGCTGATTCCTCAGCCTGCGCGTGATGTGGAGAGCTGCGTCTTTTCTTCCTGGTAGACAAGTGCTGCAGGTCTTCGGGAATAATTAAAGATATCTGATCAGATTTCAAATTAGAAGAGAAAAAAAAACCTTTCGGACTTTAGATAAAATAATAGCTCCTGGTGGGTGCTTGGTCAAGAAAAATATAAAAATAAAGTCAAGATTAAAGTTTACATTAAAATTAAACAAACGGTGGTTTTACAGAAAGTTTAACAAAGAAAAAGTGATGAATAAAAATTGGAGTTTAACTCCGATTAAGAATTGAGCTCAAAGAAATAGGAATTCCTAGGTATTTAAGAGAAAAAGAAAAAGGCATTAAAAATACAGTTACATAAACGAATTACGAGTTATCTGCTCTGTGTTCAGAAAAGCGACACGTGGTCGAGTCTTTGTTCAGACGGTCCTTTGTTCTTCCTTGCTGTGTGTAGACAATAGAGAGACGATCAGTGAAAGGGAAGAGAGACAGAGGCAAAAGAGCCGATCCGTGAAGAGAGCCAAAAGGGAAGAAGAGAGAAAAGAGGGGTCTCTCTGTTATTTATAAGTCCTGTTGAGCTTCGCGGGCTTCCGGGATCTCAGCCAATGAGTGTCCTTCGTGGGAGGCCCGATGAACTTTCCGTCCAATGAACAAACAGTCTACAAGGGACCAATGAGATGAAGAAGGTGGGGTCTCTCTGGAGACTGGTGAAACATGATCCATCCCCAGGAATACACACAATTTTAAATACATTGGAATATACTGTTACACACTTATGTATAACTAAACTAACCTTAGTGTATCTTATAAACAGTGCTTCTAAATCAACATGCAGGAATAAACATTCATTTAAACATTTTTAACATGCATATATATATATATATATATATATATATATATATATATATATATATATATATATATAAAATCACAGATTAATGCATTTCACACATATTATTGATTTTCCACATCAAAAACATCAGAGTCCATCTGCATTTTCATAGTTCTGAAAAGAATGAAGGTTTAGAATTGAGTTTATAATAATGTACTTTAAAGTTCACTGGTTAAATCCAGCATTTCCAGAGTTTAAGGAAATTAACTGAGTTGTGGATCTGTGTAGGCCAGGTCTGTAGCATGTTTATGGGGGCAATAAAAGCAAAGCCGGACATTGGGGAAATTCCTTAGGCTGGTTTTAACAAAAGAAAGGGGATTTCAGCTGTAGCCTGGGGGAAGAAAATCCATTTCTTTGTGTTACTCCTGGATGAAACAAAATGTCTTTAAGCAGAAGAATAATTATTGCTGAGCCAAAGTGAGATGATGCTACAGTCCCCCCTCTGGTATCAATGGTGACGTTGATTCAGCGTTGATAGCAATCCTAGGCATCAAATCCCAATTTGGCGAGGCTTGATCCAAATGCTGAACTAAAGTTCTGATGTCGATAAGTCTTAAGCTTGTGAACAGTATCTATTCCAAAGTGTAGGTCCTTAAATTTGGTTTTCTGAAAAACTTCTGGAAATTTCAAAAATAATTTGGGCATGACCAAATATAAACATTGTATAATTGTCTAGGATATACTAAAGTTCTGTATAAGCCTGTAAAGACTTAAAAATTCTGGGTACAAAAAAAACTAGAAGTATGTGGGTTTTGACATACTTGATATAAATGTTTTGGGTTTGCTGAAAAATATTTATTCATAATTTCAAAAACAGTTTAAATGTACATAAAATCTAAATAAAGTATAAAGGATTATTTGTATATACACATGCATGTATCCAAAAATCTTAGTCAAAAGCAAAAATAAATTCTTTCGTCTTTGAGGTAGATTCAGACTAATCAATATTGAGGTGACTCAAGGAGGTTCAAATTGAATTTGTTTAGTTAGACTAAACCATGGTTCCACAGATGTCCAAATCATAGGGTGTTTGAGGCTTTTGTTCAGAAAAACTGAGTGGGCATAGGATGTCATTATCATTCTTTGGATGGCAATGAGAAGTAAATTTGGATTTACTGCAAAAAGGATATGATGAGAGAGCATATTCATTGCTAAAGCGTTAACTGAAAAGCTAATGTTTCTAGCTACTTCTGAGAGTAACATATACATTGGCGGTGTGTGAGCATAGTCAACCTTTAACACAAAGAGCAAAGAGTTCAAGACCTTGTTGAGTTTGATTGAAGCTTCGGAGCAAGCATTCAAAACCAACACATTGTCTTGCAGGATTATGGTAACAGTTTTTGTGGTTCGACGATATGGCGTTTCGGTTTAGCGGTGTTGACCGAGTTAACAGTGGGCATGCTAAGGTTAACAAGAGGCTCTAACGATGAGGCTGTTATTAAGAATCCACCCAAGGATCTTTGACCTTTCATTTTGGTTTGGCTCAATTCTGACTGGGTAACAGTGGGTGTGATTGCTAGGCAGATGGCTAAACTGATAAACAGGAGGGCCATCATCTTGGTAAACATAAAAGTGAGTGGTTTTGGATCTTAATCTTCTTGTTGATCTTTCTTTAGATACCTGGTTGGCAAATGAAAATTCCTCTCAGAGGTGGAATGATTTCTTTTAGATGGATGTAGTTTATTGATCCCAAGACTGGGAAATTACAGAGTAGAGATTAAGAGATTGAACTCTAAACCTTGTGCTTGTTTTTCACCTTTGATGGGAGTTTTAAGATTATTAGCTCAAGCTAATGGTGTTGAATGTCTTGTGTATACTATTTGGTAATAGTAAGTTGATTGAAGTTTATTAGATTTTACAGAGGTCTTTGAACTTAGTTTAAGGGCTAATTTGGTTTTAATATACCCTTTCCTTTCTGGAAGTTTGATGCAGTTAACTGATTGGAGAAATTTGACTGAGTGTACCTGAGGCTAGTAGTTAGCTACAGTTATTTCTCAGACGTAGGTTTGGTTTTAATCTTATTTATGGACTTACTTTGATAGTGTTGTACCCGACAAGTCCCATGGGGTTTTGGTAAAGGTTACTCTGATTTTGGTGAGCCCATTTGAAAATGGGGTCCTGGATTTGGCACTTGAGTGGCCAAAGTTTGTTGGTGACAATGTGTGGATTCATCCACTTGGGCAGGAGTTTAGGAGTGATTTTCTCTTCCTGTAAATTGATTTCAGGTGTCTGTGGTACAAATGTGGGGTGGAAGATCTTGTCCCCCCTTCGCAGTTTGTCATGCGAGAGTTTTTGATCGTTGTACGCTTTCTGTCGTTTGGCGAATCGGTCCGAATGTTTTTGAAATACAGCCTTGGGAGCTTTGTATGTCGTTTTGACGCTTTTGTGTTCTGCAGCTGGAGTGTTATAGGCATTGGCAGTCATCACCCCCCTCTGGTTTCGAGGAACTCTGAGCGGTGGCGATGATGGTTCGTCGGAAGCATGAATAGGAGTGCCAATGTATAGCTGTTGAGAAGATTGTGTCGCATGAAGTAGTTTCAGGTTTGGTATGTCATAGGGTTCAGACGTGGTCAGCGCATGTACCGTTTTATCCGACCGGTGTTTGACGGTTTTATGGATCATTTGGTTGCAAGGTTGAGTGACTATGCGCCCTGCGTTTGCAAAAGTTGGGTTCGTTGTCGCAAAAACTTGAGGTTTCAGAGGGTCTAGAGAGCCGGTTGGTGTGGCTTTTGTGACCATGTAGGCCTCATGGGTGGGTGGGTGGGTTTCAAAATGTGACACCACCATTGAATCATGGGTATCAAGGGTTTCAAGAGGGCCGTTTGGGGTTTTCTGCTCGGCCGTTGAGTTTTCAAGGTCATTTGCTTCCTTGGTGTGACTTTGTATTTGAAAGTAACTTTTGACTTCTTTAGGACAGCACTCACCTTGGTCTTGGCGGTCGCTTTCACTCGGTTGCAGTTGTTCCAACAGTGCTAGTTGTGTGAGACTTGGGGTGTCCAAAGTGTTCAGAATAAAGCACTGTGATTCAGTTGTTCTTGTTGGGTCAAATGGGTGAGGGTGTTGCGTTTGAGCCCATAGTTTGAGGTTCTTGAAATCAATCAGTGGCTCAAAACGGTTCAGTAGGTCTTTGCCAACAAGCAATGGAATGGCGTCAAGTTTGGACACATAGACCGGATGTGTCAAGGTCATGGGTCCAATGGACATGTTTAGTAGTGATACGCCCAACAGGGTTGTTTTAGTGAGTGCATATGGTCGCACAGCTAATGAACAGGGTTCCAGTTTCAAATGTTTGTTAGCGCAGTTAGCGGCTACACGTAGTTTGTCAAAAAGGGTGTGTGACATGAGAGTGATGTCAGCAGCGGTGTCTAAAACAGTGTCCTGACACACCATGTCTTCAAGGGTCAGTGGAAGGTAGAATTTCCGTGCCACCCCCCTCTCGTTTAAATCGCATAGGAATTGTGGAACCGGTGGTTCGACACAGAGTTGCGACACGTTGTTAGAGGAGTGGTCTGTAACCTGTGGTTGGGCTGCCATAACAGCACTGGACTGCGTTGAGTCCTTTGGTCCTTCCTCATTTGCATGAGGGATTTTCTTCTTGTGTTTCCTTCGTTTGGAACGCTTGTTTTGAGTTGGCACAGCTGATATAGCTAGAATGTTAGCAGTTTTATTCTCTTTGTAGCTTTGAATCTCTGCTAGGAGGTGTTGGACAATTTCAATATCTTCTCTACTGAATGTAGGAGTTTCTTCTTCCTTCCAAGGTTTGTGATAGGTCTCTGCTTCTGAGCTTCTGTGATGAGATGGAGACCATTTGTCGCGGTTACGCGTGTCTTCGTATCGGTATCTGTCATCATGGTAGTCCGTATCGCGTTCTCGTGACCTATCCCATGGATATGGTCTACGACGGTAGTCGGGTTTTCGCAAAGTTGGTCCAAAGTGATATCCAGAGGACCTAGTGTGGTTTTGACCTTGATGAGGTCGGTTGGAAAAATGCTTCGGCTGTTGATGTACTCGCGGTGTAAGAGGTGGAGTAGAGCGAGGGGCTCCTTCCAACTCCAAGGTGTTAGATGCATCGCTAATAGCTAGCACTGTGGCAGGCTCAGCGTGCTTGTTGCGACTTTGTTGCTGTTTTTGGAACGCATAGTGTGCAAACTCTCTCAGCTGACTTATTGAGTTT
Source organism: Pholidichthys leucotaenia (assembly GCA_020510985.1). NCBI lineage: Eukaryota > Metazoa > Chordata > Actinopteri > Cichliformes > Pholidichthyidae > Pholidichthys > Pholidichthys leucotaenia. Next base: position 172,569,540 of record CM035846.1, read on the forward strand.
GACCTTGGGTTAGCTGTAACTCCTAGGTAATGACTCACAGTGGGATGGAGGTTTTGGATGAAGAGGGTCTTGAAATTGTGGTCTTCTTCCATCCCTGGTGTATTTTGAGATCCAAAATATGCAAGTAGGAGTCTCTGGTAATAGGCTTGTGTCGGCTCTGAGCATCCTTGCTTCACGGCTAGGGCTGCGGTTAGCCCTGCCTGTAGGCAGTCGTCGGACAACTCCTTTTCGATGGCTTCGCGGAGCAGCATGTAGTCTGCTTTGATGTTTGTCGGCTGTCTGTCTATGAATTTTGATATTGACCTGTTAGATGTTAGTTTGATCAGATCGATGCGATCGTCAATTGTAGCATCAGGATACTTACGCAGGTAGTAATCAATGTCCTGTAAATAGACTTTGGCATCAGGTGAACCCGTAGGTCCTGGATCAAATTTGGTGATATTTTGCGCGATCTTGTCAAGGTCGCGATCTGAAGGGGCACACGCACGCTGTCCACGCGGTCGTCCGTATTCGAAACGGGAATCGGGCGAGGGAGCACGGTGGATGTCCCGGTGTTCATGTCTTTCCTTTAGGAGCAGTTGACATTCCTTGTAGTCTTTCTTCACATTTTCAAGTTGACCTTCAACTCTTCTGAGTTCCTTCTTTGTGTCTTGAAGGGCATCTTCAAGTTCATTGTTGTCTTGGTGAAGCACATCGTTGTTATCTATCAACCGTTTATTTTCTTTCTCTGCACGGTCCAAATCTTGTAACGCTTCATCCAGTTGGTTTTGAGTTTTGTCATTCTCCTCTTGAGATTGTTCCAAATTTTCCTTCAGTGTTTCACTCTCTTCTTGGAGAGATAAGATCGTTGTTTGTTGATTTGCTAGCTCGTTCTCGGCTACCTTTAATCTTGCGACTAATGTTAGCGCAAACTTACCTAACACACTGGTGAGGTCCTTGCCTTCTGGTGGTTTTTCAGTGTGTTCATTCAAAAGTTCTTCAGTGAGTTGCTTCAATTCTTCGGGCTGAGTTTCCTTGACCCGTGTTGTGAAGCTAGAAATTAAATTAGAAGTCCATGCTTCCAATGTTGTTTGAAGGTCATCCAGTTTGGTAAATTGGTCGGTTGTCCAATGACTCGTCATGTTTGACCGTTGTGGTTATTTAGCTTTAAAAAAAAAAAATTCAACTTGTTGATTATTCTTAAATTTGTTCAACAAGGTTTAACCGTGAGTGTTTTATTTTACAACCGTGATAGTTGAAAGTTCCTTTAGAATTTGTTTCAACTTGTAGGCTTGCAGGATGGGAAATAGAATTTTGAAATTATTTAGAAATGTAGAGATGCTTCAAATAATTCGTTCGTTGAAACTGTATGTTGATAAATAAAGTTGAATTGAAATTAGATTGAATTTGTTTCACAAAACAAATCAGGAATTTCAATTGTGTGGACTGACTTCTTTCCTTTGATTTTCAAGTCTAGTATTGGAGTTTGTCATCAATAACTAGGTTTGGGATTTTGCAAAATGTCACTTTGAAAGTGAAGATTTTATTTACAAAAGAAATCCAAAAGCAAAAGAGGCTAAATGCTTTAAAGATTTAAGATTATAAGTTTCCACTTTCTTTTAAAGTTAAGGCTTTCCTTTGGTTTTATTTGTTAAAGCCTATTTTCCTTTGCAGCATTACATGTTTAAAATATTTACAAATTAGAAACAAGTGAATTGTTTGAATATTTGGTATCCAAGGATTTCTTAGGAGTGAAGCCAATAGTGATCTGTCTTGATTGTTGTCTATAAATTTCTTATTTACAGAATAATCAATGTTTGCACCTTTTTGACTTTTTCTTAAATCCTGGGAAAAATTTGAAAATTATGCCAGTTAGTTAAATGTTTTTCTTTTCCTGTAGAGAAAACATGTATCAGAAATGACACAATGAGTTTAAATAACACCTAGAGCTTCGCTTAAGTGTTAATTGCTTAATGTGGTTTCCTAAATTTGAGAAAGAGGAAAAAATTAAATATTCACTAAGTCTGTAAATTTGTCAAAATGCACAGGATTAATCCTACTTTAATGTTACTCTTGAGTAAGCATCAGCATTAGAATCCTTAATCTAGAACTGGGTTTCTGTGGGAAGGGAATCACACCATATCACATTTAAAAACAGCAAAATAAGCACACATATAGCTTCAAAGTTTGCAACTTTTTGCTTAAAAGTGTTTAAATATGTTTGCTTTTAGCTTAAAAGATTATAATATGTGGTTACATAAGTGATTAAATACAATAGGGGTGTTTGTAAATGTTCCTGCTATAGGTATCTATGCAATGAGTGGGATTTCACCACTGAGAAAAAACTTTCAGAAGCCAACAGGTCCTTTTCCTTTCTGTTCTTGGCATAAAAGTTTGGATTAGTGTTAAATTTAGTTTATTCCGAATAATATGAATTGCTTTGAAGTTACTTTGAAGACTTAATTTGGTTATAAATCGTCTTTAAAGATTAGAAGTTTAAATAAAAATTGCAGTCCCTATGTTTCACCACAAGATGGAGGCAGTTTTTGTCTGCACTTCCAGAAGAGGAAACCCAATGACGTCACCACTCAAGGAGTCAAGGATCTCTACTCAAAATGGCGGCTACAGGGAACTCTACCTAGACTTAAGATGGCGTCGCTGAGCCGATCTACACATGCGCAGTTTTTCATGCAAAGCTTGACGGTGGCGTGCGCGACTGAGCGTGCACGTGCCACGTGGATGCAGCTCAAGCTTCAGTCCATAAAACCACGCCTTGCTTTCCAAAGGCGGGAAACTTCGGTCTCCCTAAACTTTATTCAACAAGTTTATACAATGGTTAATTCAATTAAATCCCCCAAGGGTTTGCTTCGCCTGCGGGGTTTTGAAATAACGGGGAAAACAAATAGGATTTCTTCGCTATTTTGTTCCCAGGCCTATTTAAATTATTCAGCGTGTAATCACGCTTCTTAAGCATGTATTGAACAACAACAACAACAAAAAAAACTGACTAGGGTGCAGTGGGATCTCTTCACCCCCACACTTCTCTTGGTCAGCAGACACACACACACAGCAGTAATCAGGGGGGCGAATTCACCCCCTCCCCCTTGTGACACAGAGGCAGAGACAATAGACTGGCTGCAGGCAAATGAACCACCTTTTTTTTTTTTGTTAAAATTTGATCAAAATCACACACAGCTTATGTATAAATTTCTTTCATTCTGAGTTGAGTCAAGTTCAACCAGGCCTTCACACGGGATGCACCAAAATATATAGGAGGAAATAGATGGAATATTAATAAATATGAATATGATCAGGTATGAATTATTTAATTTATATTGATGTATTGGAATCTGAGATCAAATCTCATTTCATATACATCAGAAAAGTTAATAACACTCGTAAGGGGCACCAGCTTCTATCTTTAAGAAGCAATTTAATCTTTAATTTAACTTTATACCTGTTTAATCACTCAATAAATTAATCAATAATCAGTCTCAAAAATTTTCCTTGAATTCGATACCTGGGCTTGAACAGACTCAGAATGAAATAAATTCTCAACGACTTCTCTCATTTTCAAATATTTATTAAATGAAATGATTAACAGACATTGCAGTAATTTCATTAATCATAAAATCAATCTTGTATATGATAGATTAACAATGTCAATATTTTCGGAACCAGGGTTAACTTGAGAAACCAATTTCTATCAGTTTGAGTTAACAAATTATTGAAACAACGCAAACTTATGGAGAAAGTTTACTAATTATATGAAAAGTCCTTGATTGATCTTAAGAAAATAAAAACGGAATTTTAATGAAAAGAAGAGTTATGTTAAGGGCTTCTTAATTTGCATCTGATTAGATACACAAATTATTACCGAACCTCAGACGTTTAATTCAGCAGATGAATGAAAGTTTTGCAGCTCACGTGATCCTCGGTGATGATGGTTCTGTCGTCGTCCTCATGAAGTTTTGAAGTGTTGTTCAGGGGCAAAACCCAGAATATTTGTCCCGCAAATATTCTCTTGACGATTAATGATATTCATGAGATCGTAAGTTGGATCTCGATGGCTGAGATGCTGCAGAAGCGCGCTGATTCCTCAGCCTGCACGTGATGTGGAGAGCTGCGTCTTTTCTTCCTGGTAGACAAGCGCTGCAGGTCTTCGGGAATAATTAAAGGTATCTAATCAGATTTCAAATTAGAAGAGAAAAAAAAAACCTTTCGGACTTTAGATAAAATAATAGCTCCTGGTGGGTGCTTGGTCAAGAAAAATATAAAAATAAAGTCAAGATTAAAGTTTACATTAAAATTAAACAAACAGTGGTTTTACAGAAAGTTTAACAAAGAAAAAGTGATTAATAAAAATTGGAGTTTAACTCCGATTAAAAATTGAGCTCAAAGAAATAGGAATTCCTAGGTATTTAAGAGAAAAAGAAAAAGGCATTAAAAATACAGTTACAAATACAGTTACATAAACGAATTACGAGTTATCTGCTCTGTGTTCAGAAAAGCGACACGTGGTCGAGTCTTTGTTCAGACGGTCCTTTGTTCTTCCTTGCTGTGTGTAGACAATAGAGAGACGATCAGTGAAAGGGAAGAGAGACAGAGGCAAAAGAGCCGATCCGTGAAGAGAGCCAAAAGGGAAGAAGAGAGAAAAGAGGGGTCTCTCTGTTATTTATAAGTCCTGTTGAGCTTCGCGGGCTTCCGGGATCTCAGCCAATGAGTGTCCTTCGTGGGAGGCCCGATGAACTTTCCGTCCAATGAACAAACAGTCTACAAGGGACCAATGAGATGAAGAAGGTGGGGTCTCTCTGGAGACTGGTGAAACATGATCCATCCACAGGAATATACACAATTTTAAATACATTGGAATATACTGTTACACACTTACAGTGGGGTAAAAAAGTATTTAGCCAGCCAACAATTGCGCAAGTTCTCCCACTTAAAAGATGAGAGAGGTCTGCAATTTTCATCATAGATGTACCTTAACTATAAGAGACAAAATAAGAAAAAAAAATCCAGAAAATCACATTGATGGATTTTTAATGAATTAATTGGTAAATTCCTTGGAAAAATAAGTATTTGGTCAATAACAAAAGTTCATCTCAATACTTTGTTATATACCCTTTGTTGGCAATGACAGAGGTCAAACGTTTTCTGTAAGTTTTCACAAGGTTTTCATACACTGTTGTTGGTATTTTGGCCCATTCCTCCATGCACATCTCCTCTAGAGCAGTGATGTTTTGGGGCTGTCGCTGGGCAACACAGACTTTCAACTCCCTCCAAAGATTTTCTATGGGGTTGAGCTCTGGAGACTGGCTAGGCCACTCCAGGACCTTGAAATGCTTCTTACGAAGCCACTCCTTCGTTGCCCGGGTGGTGTGTTTGGGATCATTGTCATGCTGAAAGACCCAGCCACGTTTCATCTTCAATGTCCTTGCTGGTGGAAGGAGGTTTTCACTCAAAATCTCACGATACATGGCCCCATTCATTCTTTCCTTTACACGGATCAGTCGTCCTGGTCCCTTTGCAGAAAAACAGCCCCAAAACACGATGTTTCCACCCCCATGCTTCACAGTAGGTATGGTGTTCTTTCTCCTCCAAACACGACAAGTTGAGTTTTTACCAAAAACCTCTATTTTGGTTTCATCTGACCATATGACATTCTCCCAATCCTCTTCTGGATCATCCAAATGCTCTCTAGCAAACTTCAGACGGGCCTGGACATGTACTGGCTTAAGCAGGGGGACACGTCTGGCACTGCAGGATTTGAGTCCCTGGCGGCGTAGTGTGTTTCTGATGTAGCCTTTGTTACTTTGGTCCCAGCTCTCTGCAAGTCATTCACTAGGTCCCCCCGTGTGGTTCTGGGATTTTTTCTCACCGTTCTCGTGATCATTTTGACCCCACGGGGTGAGATCTTGCATGGAGCCCCAGATCGAGGGAGATTATCAGTGGTCTTGTATGTCTTCCATTTTCTAATAATTGCTCCCACAGCTGATTTCTTCACACCAAGCTGCTTACCTATTGCAGATTCAGTCTTCCCAGCCTGGTGCAGGTCTACAATTTTGTTTCTGGTGTCCTTTGACAGCTCTTTGGTCTTGGCCATTGTGGAGTTTGGAGTCTGACTGTTTGTGGTTGTGGACAGGTGTCTTTTATACTGATAACGAGTTCAAACAGGTGCCATTAATACAGGTAACGAGTGGAGGACAGAGGAGCCTCTTAAAGAAGAAGTTACAGGTCTGTGAGAGCCAGAAATCTTGCTTGTTTGTAGGTGACCAAATATTTATTTTACTGAGGAATTTACCAATTAATTCATTAAAAATCCTTCAATGTGATTTTCTGGCTTTTTTTTTTCTCATTTTGTCTCTCATAGTTGAGGTATACCTATGATGAAAATTGGAGACCTCTCTCATCTTTTAAGTGGGAGAACTCGCACAATTGGTGGCTGACTAAATACTTTTTTGCCCCACCGTATGTATAACTAAACTAACCTTAGTGTATCTTATAAGCAGTGCTTCTAAATCAACATGCAGGAATAAACATTCATTTAAACATTTTTAACATGCATATATACTGTATATATATATATGAAATCACAGATTAATGCATTTCACACATATTATTGATTTTCCACATCAAAAACATCAGAGTCCATCTGCATTTTCATAGTTCTGAAAAGAATGAAAGTTTAGAATTGAGTTTATAATAATGTACTTTAAAGTTCACTGGTTAAATCCAGCGTTTCCAGAGTTTAAGGAAATTAACTGAGTTGTGGATCTGTGTAGGCCAGGTCTGTAGCATGTTTATGAGGGCAATAAAAGCAAAGCCGGACATTGGGGAAATTCCTTAGGCTGGTTTTAACAAAAGAAAAGGGATTTCAGCTGTAGCCTGGGGGAAGAAAATCTATTTCTTTGTGTTACTCCTGGATGAAACAAAATGTCTTTAAGCAGAAGAATAATTATTGCTGAGCCAAAGTGAGATGATGCTACAACCATGTCACTCTAAGGTAAATTTAATTATGCCCAACATATTTGAACAAAATGCAGCCAACTTTATTGTGGTGGAGATGTGCTTGCAAAATTCGGAATGTGCACCACGTCATTACGAGCTACAGGCAACAAGAAGTCATAAATCATGACTCTTTCTTTGTTTGGTAGCGGCAAGTTCCGGGAAAACCCCATGAGTGCGTGGTATCATTGGAAAGCTTAGAAATCATACTTTCTAAAAATACCTATGTTTTTTTGCGGAAGACGTAACTCCCAACCAATCGAATGCAAGTTTTCAACCTAGCCAGAATATAAAAAAATTGTCTTTTTCCGGGTCAGTTTTTGTGCACTTCCTACAAATTAAATATCATTTTGAAGGCCTTTTAATACAGAATATGGAAATAATGTTACATCAATTTTGAAAATGTCCTCAAAGTGACTCATTTTGCCAGCACAGATCATTTGTTTACAGCGTTAGCATCTTAGCAGCGGCGCTAACTAACGGAGCTACAGTCTATGAGGCCACTTGTTAAGGTCATCTTCCCATCCCTTGATAATCGTAGGAAGTGGTATGATTATATTACTGTTTTGAGGTGCAAGAGGCCGTGTTCCCACATTTCTGATGCCGAAGTCATAGTTTTTAACAAGGAAAAGTGTCCCGTTTCACTGACAACCATATGTTCTAAACTAGTGCCAGAAATTGCTACCATAATTCACACAAGGCATTATGGGGCCTAGGAATATGGTGGATAGATTAGTGTTAATCAGTTTTTCTGTGATCAATTGGTTGAGACTAAAAAAGATAAAAGTCCTTGGATGAGATTTTTAGGGCTGAGTGAAAGTACACAAGAGTGAGAACGGTTGGCTCTTTTCTTTTTATTTTTTATATGCCCTATTTTTACAGGTGCTACATTTATACTTGCATATAATTGTTTGAACAGATGAATGTGGCGCCTTCAGGCATATGGAAATTGTACCCAAGGATGAACCAGATATGTGGAGGTCAACAATTCTCTTCCTGATTTGTTTCCGTCAGTCTCCCCCTGAACAGCTGTGGATACAGCAGTAGCTTGCCCACTATCATTGTCAGTGGAGTGAATGAATAATGGACTCATTTTAAAGTGCTTTGGGTATCATGAAAGGCGCTTTATTAATGCTATCCTTTCTTTTCCTGTAATCTTGGCTGATTTCTTGTGATTTTTCCAAGATGTCACACAAGGAAGCAGTGTGTTGGAGGTGTACCTTAAAATACATCTAGAGGTATGCCCCCAATTAACTCAAATGGTGTCAACGAACTTATCAGAAGCTTCCAAGGCCATGACATCATCATCTGGGCTTTCCCATGTTGTTTAAAGGCATAGTAATCTTAGTGTATGTGCACTTCTGACTTTGAAGAAAGTGATAAAAATTTTCTTAAAAATTATTTATAAATATAAAAATTATTTAGCAAATATAAATAATTTTGGTAATCCTAACTGACATAAAACAGGAAAAGTTTAACACCAGACAGTGAGGAAAAAAAGATTATGAGTCTTTTTATAACGTGTATGTAAACTTCTGGTTTCATCTGTAGATGTACACAAGAACTAGATAGGATATGGCTCGCCATCAGGCTTGCAGTCAGCCAAGTGGGGTTGTTAAATTGACCAGGTAAAAAAATCACAAGTCATTCCTCTACATAGGCATGACTGCATTTTCTTCATTCTGGCTCAATAAGCCAAATAGGCAATATGAAATAAATAGAACTGGGGCACTTCGGTAGCACAGTGGTTAGCATTGTGGCAGCACAGTAAAAAAGCCATGGGTTTAGGTTCCCCTCCCCCCCATCATTGGTGACCCTTTTGCGTGGAGTTTGTATGTTCTCACCATGTCTGCGTGGGTTTTGTGGTTTCCTACCAAAGACATGCAAGTTAGGTTAATTGGCATGAACTGGGGATGCTAAATTGTCATTAGATATTAATGTGAGAGTGAAAGGATGTCTGTTTCTCTGTGTTGGCCCTGCGATGGACTGGTGATCTGTCCAGGGTTTACCCTGGCTCTTGTCCAAAGATGCAGGGATAGCCCCATCCCCCAAGACCCGAAAAGGATTAAGCAGTAGAAGATGACTGAATGTCACTTTCAGTGTCTGATAATAGTAGAAAATTAAAGAAAAAAATCATTGCAAAAAAAGCCTGTTCTGTAGGTAACTATAATGGCTGACAGCACCTGCAGCATTGTGATAATAGGATACACCAACAATTGTGTAAGCTGTGCATATGGAACATTATGAATGCAAATACAGACTCTTTTTGCATAGATTTCTTTCCCCTTTATTTTCTACCATTAGGCACTGAAATTGATAAGGAAGTGACTTTCCATTCTAATGTGGAAGCAGGAATAATTCACAAGTCTTGGATTGTGGGAAAATTTATAAAATATATATAAAAAGATATAGAAAGATTAAAGTATACCCATAAAAATAAAATATACATATAAAATACAGAAACATATATATATATATATATATATATATATATATATATATATATATATATATATATATATATATATATATATATATATATATATATATATATATATATATATATATATATATATATACTATATATATATATATATACAGTATATATATATACAGTATATATATATATATAGATAGATAGATAGATAGATAGATAGATAGATAGATAGATAGATAGATACTGCTCAAAAAAATAAAAGGAACGCTTTGAAAACACATCAGATTTTAATGGGAAAAAATAAGCTGGATATCTACACTGATATGGACTGGATAATGTGTTAAGAATGAAAAGATGCCACATCTTTTGATGGAAATGAAAATTATCAACCTACAACCTACAGAGGGCTGAATTCAAAACACTGCAAAACTTACTCAGATTAAAAAGTGTTCCTTTTATTTTTTTGAGCAGTATATACAGTGGGGCAAAAAAGTATTTAGTCAGCCACCAATTGTGCAAGTTCTCCCACTTAAAAGATGAGAGAGGTCTCCAATTTTCATCATAGGTATACCTCAACTATGAGAGACAAAATGAGAAAAAAAATCCAGAAAATCACATTGAAGGATTTTTAAAGAATTTATTTGCAAATTATGGTGGAAAATAAGTATTTGGTCAATAACAAAAGTTCATCTCAATACTTTGTTATATACCCTTTGTTGGCAATGACAGAGGTCAAATGTTTTCTGTAAGTCTTCACAAGGTTTTCACACACTGTTGCTGGTATTTTGGCCCATTCCTCCATGCATATCTCCTCTAGAGCAGTGATGTTTTGGGGCTGTCACTGGGCAACACAGACTTTCAACTCCCTCCAAAGATTTTCTATGGGGTTGAGATCTGGAGACTGGCTAGGCCACTCCAGGACCTTGAAATGCTTCTTACAAAGCCACTCCTTTGTTGCCCGGGTGGTGTGTTTGGGGTCATTGTCATGCTGAAAGACCCAGCCGTGTTTCATCTTCAATGCCCTTGCTGATGGAAGGAGGGTTTCACTCATAATCTCACAATACATGGCCCCATTCATTCTTTCCTTTACACGGATCAGTCGTCCTGGTCCCTTTGCAGAAAAACAGCCCCAAAGCATGATGTTTCCACCCCCATGCTTTACAGTAGGTATGGTGTTCTTTTTCCTCCAAACACGACAAGTTGAGTTTTTACCAAAAAGTTCTATTTTGGTTTCATCTGACCATATGACACTCTCCCAATCCTCTTCTGGATCATCCAAGTGCTCTCTAGCAAACTTCAGACGGGCCTGGACATGTACTGGCTTAAGCAGGGGACACGTCTGGCACTGCAGGATTTGAGTCCCTGGCGGCGTAGTGTGTTACTGATGGTAGCCTTTGTTACTTTGGTCCCAGCTCTCTGCAGGTCATTCACTAGGTCCCCCGTGTGGTTCTGGGATTTTTGCTCACCGTTCTCATGATCATTTTGACCTCACGGGGTGAGATCTTGCGTGGAGCCCCAGACTGAGGGAGATTTTCTGTGGTCTTGTATGTCTTCCATTTTCTAATAATTGCTCCCACAGTTGATTTCTTCACACCAAGCTGCTTACCTATTGCAGATTCAGTCTTCCCAGCATGGTGCAGGTCTACAATTTTGTTTCTAGTGTCCTTTGACAGCTCTTTGGTCTTGGCCATAGTGGTGTTTGGAGTCTGACTGTTTGAGGTTGTGGACAGGTGTCTTTTATACTGATAACGAGTTCAAACAGGTGCCATTAATACAGGCAACAAGTGGAGGACAGAGGAGCCTCTTAAAGAAGAAGTTACAGGTCTGTGAGAGCCAGAAATCTTGCTTGTTTGTAGGTGACCAAATACTTATTTTCCACCATAATTTGCAAATAAATTCTTTAAAAATCAGACAATGTGATTTTCTGGATTTTTTTTTCTCATTTTGTCTCTCATAGTTGAGGTATACCTATGATGAAAATTGGAGACCTCTCTCATCTTTTAAGAGGGAGAACTTGCACAATTGGTGGCTGACTAAATACTTTTTTGCCCCACTGTATATATATACATATATATATATATATATATATATATATATATATATATATATATATATATATATATATATATATATATATATATATATATATACACACACACATACATATGTAACCCAGTCAGTCACAGGGGATGCACAAGCCAGTGTACTCCTAGTGCCGGTCCCAAGCCTGGGTAAATGGGGAGGGTTGTGTCAGGAAGGGCATCCGATGTAAAACCTTTGCCAAATCAGACAAGCAGATCATGATGAATGAGACTTTCATACCGGATCAGTTGAGACTCGGGTTAACAACAACCACCACCGGTGCTGTTAACCAACAGGGTGTTGGTGGAAATTGGGCTACTGTTGGTCAAAGATCGAGGAGGAAGAGAGGGGTAAGGCATGATAAGAGGGAGAGAGAGAAAAGGAAAGGCAGAAGTGTGGAGGTGAGAGTAGGGACGTTAAATGTAGGGACAATGATTAGTAAAGGCAGAGAGCTGGCTGATATGGAGAGATGAAAGGTAGATATACTGAGTGTTCAAGAAACCAGATGGAAGGGAAGCAAGGCTAGGAGCATTGGAGGTGGATTTAAACTGTTCTACCATGGTGTAGATGGGAGGAGAAATGGAGTAGGAGTAATTTTGAAGGAAGAGTATGCGAAGATTGTTCAGGAAATAAAGAGGGAGTCAGACAGAATCATACGTTTGAAGCTAGAAGTCAAAGGTGTGATGTTGAATATTGTCAATGCGTATGCCCCACAAGTTGGATGTCAGGTAAAAGAGAAAGAAGAATTCTGGAGTAAGTTGGATGAAGTTGTAGAGAGTGTTCCCGGGGGGAGAGAGTGGTGATTGGAGAGGACTTTAATTGGCATGTAGGTGAAGGGAACAGAGGTGATGAGGAGGTTCTGGGTAGGTATGGTCTTAAGGAGAGAAATGTGGAAGGACAGATGGTTGTGGATTTTGCTAAAAGGATGGAAATGGCTGTGGTGAACACATACAGTATCTCACAAAAGTGAGTACATCCCTCACATTTTTGTAAATATTTAATTATATCCCAGCCCCCGACCAACAGTGATCTGTGTGGAGTTTGCATGTTCTCCCCATGTCTGCGTGGGTTTACTCCGGGATTTCTCCGGTTTCCTCCCACATGCCAAAAACATGCAAGTTAGATTAATTGCATCAAAACTGGGGATTCTAAATTGTCCTTAGGTATGACTGTGAGAGTAAATGGTTGTCTGTCTCTCTGTGTTGGCCCTGCGATGGACTGGTGATCTGTCCAGGGTGTACCCTGCCTCTCACCCAAAGATGCTGGGATAGGCTCCAGCCCCCCCACAACCCGAAAAGGATTAAGCAGAAGAAGATGAATGAATTTAATTATATCTTTTCATGTGACAACACTGAAGATATGACACTTTGATACAATGTAAAGTGTCATGATTTCCCCGTGCGCTTTAACGCCGCACATGGAGGAAAGAATTAAAACCCACTCACAGGAGTATGCTGCGCGTATTTATTGCAGGGAGTGCAAAACAGTTCAAAATAACAGACGAATGTACAGGATAAACAAGAAAGTCCTCCAGGATGCTCTACAAACACTGGTGAGTAGACAAAGGGAAATATGTCCCACAGCATAGGCAGACGGGACTGCTGCGGAGGAACAGATAAAGAGCCTGGGAAAAGAACCGCCAGGAGAGACTGGACAGCAGGGGCGGAACAGTTTGTACTCACACAGGCTGGAACAGTCCGAGTAGGTCCAAGTGTAAATACAGAAAAAACAAAACCAACCAGTTACAGATAATCACGCCACCCAGCGTGATGTGGTACCGAGGAACAGGTCGGGCATCTAGACATGAGTGACGGAATGCTAACACAAGGAGGAACTAACCCAGTGTAGAACAATGATCCGGCAGTCTCTTCCAGCAGAGGCAGGGCTAAATAATGCCAATCCTAATGAGGAAAGAGATTGCCAGTGTGTGTAGTGAAAGTATGAGTGTAGGAATGAGTGGGCTGGACTGAATGGAAACAGCTGTGTGAATGGACGTCTGTGAGCATGTGGTTGACTTCAGATAAAGTCCTATGGCGATCAGGAAGTGGTAACGGGGACAGGACAGTGAAGTCTGGGAGTTCTTAGCCACGACCTGGCACTCAGGCGATGGGTGCTTGATACAGTCGTTAAGCTCTTGGACTGAGGCAGAAAGAGCTTCTCGGCAGCTGCACTCATGACTGAGCAGCCCTATTCAGGATCCACTCTGCTCACCCCAGTAGGGGAGGGGGTTAGAAAAGGTACCCCAAACATAGCCTGCCTCACAAAATCCTGTCTGGAATACCGCATCCAGAGGGATCACCACCACACGGTCAGAAACATACAAAACCACATATTGGAGCCTGGAATGTGCGAACTCCTTATGGACAACCAAGCCAGTGATCGACCTGAAAGGCGAACTGCCATCATCTCCAGAGAGCTAAGGAAGTTCCGGATCGACATCGCAGCACTCTCCGAGACCCGACTGGCTGATGAAGGGCAGCTGAAGGAGGAAAAAGGCGGGTATACTTTCTTTTGGAAGGGAAAGCCTGCAAATGAGCCATGAATCCATGGTGTGGGATTTGCTATTAAGAACTGCCTCATCAACCACCTCCATGATCTCCCTGTGGGCATCAACGAGCGCCTAATGACCATTCGTCTGATGCTTGCCTGCAGTCAAATGGCCACCGTTATTAGTGCCTACGCTCCAACGCTTGATGCACAGGATGAAGTAAAGGAGGCCTTCTATGCTGACCTGGACAAAATACTATCTGAAGTCCCAAAGGAGGATAAGTTAATCCTGCTTGGAGACTTTAATGCCAGAGTGGGATGAAACCATCATCTATGGAGCAGCACGCTGGGGAGAGAAGGGGTTGGAAACACAAACTCCAATGGCATACTACTGCTAACCAAGTGGTCAGAGCACAACCTGGTCATCACCAACACACTTTTTCATCAGAAAACCAAGTTCAAAACATCATGGATGCATCCCTGCTCCAAATTATGGCATCTCATTGACTACATCATAGTCCGCTCCAAAGACCACCGCAATGTCCTTAACACCAGAGCAATGACCAGTGCAGATGACTGCTGGACTGACCACCGCCTCATTCGCTCCATCATGTCTATCCGCTTAATGCGGAAAAGAAGGTTGCAGAAAGGACAGAGCTGGCCAAAGCTTAACATTGTGCTGCTGGACAGCATTATCTGCCAACAACAGCTGCAGGATACTCTTAGGGCAGCTTTGCCCAAACAGTACCCAGAGGATACTGAAAAACACTGGAGCACACTTTCCACTGCCATCGTGGACTCCTGCAAAAGCATCCTCAGTCATAAAAAGCGGCGACATCAAGACTGGTTTGACAAGAATGACAGTGAGATCCAACAGCTCATCGACATCAAGCGGCAAACTTTAATCACCTGGCAAAACAACATTCACTGCAAGGTTAAAAGAGCAGCCCATGCTAAAGCGAAGGCAGCCGTACAAACACTTGTTAGGAAATTGAAGAACCAGTGGTGAACAAAGAAGGCCCTGGAGATCCAGCAGCTTGTCGACTCTGGAGACACAAGAGGATTCTTTGATGCCACAAGAGCGGTATATGGCCCCAGCCACCGTTGCCTAACCCCCCTTCGCTCCAAAGATGGGCTCTCGCTTCTGAAGGACAAGGAGGCAATTGCAGACAGGTGGAAAGAGCATTATAAGGACCTCTTAAACAGGGACACCTCTCCTGAGATGGAGGCCCTTGATCAACTCCCTCAACAGCCCATAGAGGAAAGCATGGGAAAACCACCTAGCTTGGATGAGGTACAGGACGCCATCAGGAAGATGAGAAACAACAAGGCTGCTGGACCTGACGGCATCCCAGCAGAAGTCCTGAAGAAAGGCGGTCCTGATCTTCTGAAGCACATCCATGCCCTGCTCCTGAAAATATGGGAAGTAGAGGAAATCCCTGCACAGCTCAGGGATGCCTTGATTGTCTCCATCTTTAAAAAGGGGGACAGGGCAGTTTGTAGGAATTACCGTGGCATTTCTCTCCTGTCCACCATAGGGAAAGCCTTTGCCCGGGTCTTGGCCAATAGACTCACCCCCCTGTCAGAGAGCATTCTTCTGACATAACGCACAGCTCAGGAGACGCACACACACAGGCTCAGAGAAGTTCAAATAGTTTATTAGCAACAGGGGTGAATGGATGTGTGTCTGCGGGATGTAAATGTATTGGTGGCGGCGTCTGCTTCGGGCACAGAGGCAGGAGACCGTACAGCCGGCAACCCTATGGGAAAGAGCACAAGGACACAGGGTGACGGGCACACACCAACACAGGAGGAGAATGAGCGAGAGAGGAGCTTACTTGCAAGGGACAGATGACTGGCACCACAAGGACGGGACCCGGAAGACAGCCACCTGCAGGGCTCGGTGCAGCAGCGAGGAATGGCGAGGGAGAAGCGTTGTCCGCCGCCGAGGAATCCACCTGTGCACAGGGGAGCAGACTGGAAAGAAAGGAGGTAAGGGCTTCTTACCAAAAGCGTCGTGCTGAAGGAAAGGTTTGACTCACGATGATGAGTGGCGAAGTCTGCCGGCTTCAGGCCGAAGCTCAGGGCGAGGCGGCTTATATTCCTCGCCGCTGATGATGTGCAGGTGTGCGTGCAGGTGGTGCCGCTGATGAGCGGCGCGGCGTGACATCTTCCGAGTCCCAGAGTGGTTTTCGCCCAAACAGAGGCACCACAGACATGATTTTCATTGCTCGCCAATTGCAAGAAAAATGCTGGGAACAAAATCTACCATTATACATGGCCTTCATAGACCTTACCAAAGCGTTCGACTCAGTAAACCGTCAGGCCCTTTGGCTGGTTCTGGCAAAGATTGGCTGCCCAGAAAAATACATCCGGGTACTGAGACTGCTGCATGACAATATGTCTGCCACGGTACTCAGTGGCAGTGGAAACGAAACAGAACCCTTCAGAGTTGACACAGGAGTCAAACAGGGATGTATCATTGCTCCAACACTATTCTCCATCTATATTGCTGCTATTCTCCATCTCATGAACCAACATCTGCCCCCGGGAGTCAAAATCACATACAGAATCGACGGTCAACTTCTCAACATCAACCGATTTAGAGCTAAAGGTCAAACCACCACCATATCCATCATGGAGCTGCAGTATGCTGACGACAGCGCTCTTGTAGCCCTCTCAGAAGAGGACCTTCAGTGCATCTTGTCTGCCTTTGCCAAAGCATACAAACAGCTTGGTTTGGCTGTCAATATAAAAAAAAGACACAAATACTCCACCAGCCATCACCAAACTGCAGTACACTTGCCATACCCCCAAACATCTCCATTGATAACATCCGACTGGAAAATGTGGACCACTTCTTATATCTTGGCAGCCTCCTCTCATCAAAAGCCGTCATCGATGATGAAATACACCACCGCCTCAGCAGTGCCAGTGGGGCTTTCTCAAGGCTAAGGAGGAGAGTCTTTGAGAACCGTGATCTCCAAGTGAATACCAAAATCCTGGTTTATAAAGCGGTGGTGCTCCCCACTCTCCTGTATGGATCAGAAGCCTGGACTACATACAGCAGGCACTTAAAGGCACTTGAGGCACACCATCACAGATGCCTCAGAAAAATCCTCAGGATTAGTTGGGAGGATAGACGCACCAACACCAGCGTCTTGGAGGAGGCTAACCTTCCCACCATCACTGCCACCATTGCCCAAAACCAGCTCAGATGGACTGGTCATGTTATCCGAATGCCTGACTCTCGCCTCCATAAACAAGTCCTGTACTCCCAGCTAGCTGAAGGGAAGCGGGCTCCAGGAGGCCAGAAGAAGAGATTTAAGGACAACATAAAAACAAACCTAAAGAAGTGCCACATAGACCTAAAAGCTTGGGAAAATATGGCAACCGACAGGGCAACCTGGAGAAACATTGTCCGTGAGGGTGCCGCACAGTACAATGTTGACCTCCATCATGCTGCACAAGACAAACGCAGGCTCAGGAAGGAGAGAGCAACCAACAATCAGGACCAACCCAAACCCACCACCATTACGTTCCCCTGCCCACATTGCAGCAGAATAATCGGGTCCAGAATTGGCCTCTATGCCCACCTGAAGACCCACAAGGACCAAGAGGGAGGACAGTCATACTCGACTACGAGTGACCACCGATGATGATGTATGAGTGTAAGAGTGTGCATGGGAGAAAATGTATGTATGTGTGTGTGTGTGCATGAACAGGGAAGTGACAGTGATAATGACACACAGCTGGTGAACAGGCAGGAGAGGGAGGCGTGGTCGAGCTGTCAGGGAGCCGAGCGGACCCCAGAGGCTCCCTGAGAGCGCTTGATGGAAAATAAGACATGAAAATACACGAAAGAGTGAACGGCCACCGCGTCACAGAACTGGGCCTGAACATCAAGCTCAGTTCATGACAGAGCCTCCCCTTCAAGGGGTGGATCTCAGACACCCCTAGTAACATCAGAAAGAAAAAAAAAAGACCCCCCCCCCCGGAGGAACAAACAAACAAACCAGGGTGGGCGGTGGGGGAAACAGGTTTGGAGGGAACCAACAACCAAAAAATAACATAAGCACAAAATACAAGAAAAATGAGGTGAACCTCCTCCCAACCCAAAGCTAGGACAATACCCCCCAACCCAGGAGTCCAAACATTCAGGGAGATGACCAGAGTCCCAGGACCAAGGGGCGACGAGAGGAGGCTGATCGAGTGGTCTGTCTAGGTCTAAGACCAGTCGGACTGCCCGGAAGAGCAGGTCAGGTGGCCGGCCAGGGAAACTGGGCCACCTAACCCCATGACACAGTTCATTGGGCGGACAACTTGAGTCTTTGAGCCAACAGCTCAGGAGCGGTGGCCCGGGAGGTGGTCTCCCCACAGGAACAACCAACTCAGAAAAGAGATCCCCGGCTTCATTAAACAGTGGCAAGAAGGGAGCTCCCCCACCCCCGTGGCCCCGAGCTGGGGGACAGTAGCACCCACGGTGGTCCCGATCCAGGACAAGGCTGCACTCGCGGTGGCTCCCAGATGGAGCTTAGTAGCACCAGTGGTAGACTCTGGCTGGAGCTCTGCTGTGCCTGTGGTGGACTCCGTCTGGAGTTTTGCTGCGCCCGCGATGGACTCCGGCTTTAGCTCCACTGTACCTGCAGTGGACTCCGGCTGGAGCTCCACTGCACCTGCGGTGGACTCTGGCTGGAGCTCGGCTGCACCCTTGGTGGTCCCGGCTTGGGACAACACTGCACCCTCGGTGGACTCCGGGCTGAGGCACAGCGCCCATGGCGGACCAACACTGGAGCACAGCACCCACGTGGGATTGATGTTGAGATGCGGCACCCATGATGGTCCCCGGCTGGGATGCAGCATCCATGGAGCGTCGGACCGAGGAGGAACCCAGACGACGGCCTTGGGCAGAGAATGTCCAAAAGTCCACAATCGACAGTCTGAATGACTACAGACCCATAGCACTCACGTCTGTAGTCATGAAGTGTTTTGAGCGACTGGTATCCCAACACATCAGAGACTGTCTTCCCCCCCTCCTAAGACCCCCTCCAGTTTGCCTACAGGGAGAACCGGTCCACTGAAGACGCCATTGCCACCACACTCCACAGAGCACTGAGCCACCTGGAGAACCCAAGGAGCTACGTGAGGATGCTCTTTGTGGACTACAGCTCAGCTTTCAACACCATCATCCCAGACATCCTGATCAGCAAACTGCACCTCTTCCAGTCCCCCTCCCCACCTGCTCCTGGATAAAAAAAAAATTCTCACCAACTGTCCACAATCAGTCAGACTTGGCCCCCACCATTCCTCCACACTGTCTCTCAGCAGGGCTCCCCCCAGGGCTGTATGCTAAGCCCTCTACTGTACTCCCTGTTTACTGTACCTTTGACTACATTCCAACCCACCCAACCACTGTCATCATGAAGTACGTGGATGATACCACCTTGGTTGGGCTCGTCCCTGACGATGATGAGAAGGCATATAGGGTGGAGTTAGAGGATCTGCTGCTGTGGTCCCAAGCAAACAACCTGAAACTGAATGTCCAAAAACCCAAAGAACTCATACTGGACTTCAGAAAGAAAAGACAGGACCACACCCCTTCCTCATAAATGGCAATCACATGGAAACTGTCCCCGCCTTTAGGTTCCTGGGCACCCACATCTCTTCTGACCTCTCCTGGACTGTCAATACCAAGGCCCTGGTGAAGAAAGCCCAGCAGCGGCTGCACTTCCTCCGTGTCCTGAGGAAGAACCACCTGGACCAGAAGCTGCTGCTGGCCTTCTACCGCTGCTCAGTGGAAAGCATGCTCAGCTATTGTCTGGGTGTGTGGTACGCCGGCTCCACGGCTGAGAACAGGAAGGCTGAGCAGAGGGTTATCAACATCGCCCAAAAAATCATCGGTGGCCCTCTGCCCTCCCTGGAGGACATCTCCAGATCCTCCTGTCTCAGAAAAATCAAGGCCATCACAGGAGACCCCTCACATCCCACCCACCACCTGTTTGACCTGCCCCCCTCTGGACGACGGTTCAGATTGATCAGGTCCCACACCTCCAGACAGACAAAGAGTTTCTTCCCCTGGGCCATCCAAACTGCAAACAGTCAGAGGCCCCACCCCCTTCTTCCAAACTCTCACATACACAGAACTGAGGACCTTTTAATTATCATAATAATCATACCTGTCTTTGCACTCTGCACTTTCATGTATATTGACCCATCCATGAAACCACAGCTATACCTCTATATATTTTTCCCTAATCCTGGGCTATTTTATTCAATCAAATGTTCAATTGTATGTTCTGCACTCCACAATTTTATGTACATTGTTTCATCCGTGAAGCCGCTACCATACCTGTGTATATTTCCGTAATTCTGAGCTATTTTTTATTTCAGTCGTGTGTTTAATGGTGAGTTCTGTAACTGTTTTATCTAATCCTTCTCTCATACTTTATTGTGCAGTAGCCTGGTAGAGCACCCACAATTTTGTTGTACTGCACAACTGTCAATGTTGTCAGTGACAATAGTTAGTTAGTTAATTCCTTTCACACCAAGCTGGTGTATGTGGGCGGCGCCTATCTCCATTTCTCTGACCCTAGGCCACACAGCTACTGTAAGTAGTGAAAGCTACAGCGGGGGGTCAGTCCTCTGGTAGCTCTGTGTGTAACTTTACTTTCCCCATTCCATTATGCGGAGCACCACGCTAGAAGGCAGAAAGCACCATTTTTATATGGTCTTTGGTATGACCCGGCCGGGATTGTCAATGACAATAAACCCTATTATATTTTATTCTATATGTAATATAAAAATGTTTTTTTTTATTTTTATTTTCTCCCTCTGTGTATTTCATTTTATAATTTACATTCCTGTACCCGTAACTGTCATGAACCGACCCTGTGTTCTCCTGCGGGCTCAGTTCTGACCGTTCTTGGTCATATATTGTGCTTTGTTTCCTCACCTGTGTGTTTATTCCGATGCTTGGCCGCTGCTCTGGCCGGCGATCGTTAGGCAGCTGTTTGACCCACTTTCGGGTGGGCGCTGCCTAACATTCGCCGGTCTGACCATGTCCCTCTCTCTCTGACAGTCAGCTGTTTGCTCTGGTAATTATCTTTCCCGCATCTCGCCCAGGTGTTCCCAATTTGTGAGGCCAGCAGTGTTTGTACTTAAGCAGGCCTTTGCTAGTCAAACACCGCTGGACCATTATACGAGTCACATGGTCGTTTCCCGTCGTGTGACCGTCACATTTCTGTGTCAGTCGAGCCTCCTAAAGTCTTCCTCGCTCTCCCGAGCGCATGTGTGCTATTTTGTATTGTTTTTCCTGTGACCATGGTACACAGTGGTGTGCCCGCTGTTTGCTTCTGCATCAGTCTTTTGTGTACATCTTTCCCTACCTGTAAGTCTTTATTTTTTGAACTGTGTTTGTCAATAAATGTGTGTTTGGTGAATACCCTGCGTTTAAATCCATCCATCCTTCTCCTCCTCCGTGCGGTTTTCCACAACGCATGGGGAGTTTATGACAGTAACTAGTGGTTGCTCTGCGGCATACACATATACACACATGGACACAATTGTTGGTACCCCTCTGTTAATGAAAGAAAAACCCACAATGGTCACAGAAATAACTTGAATGTGACAAAAGAGGTAATAAATAAAAATTCTATGAAAATTAACCAATGAAAATCAGACAATGCTTTTGAATTGTGATTCAACAGAATTATTTTAAAAAACAAACTCGTGAAACAGGCCTGGACAAAAATGATGGTACCCTTAACTTAATATTTTGTTGCACAACCTTTTGAAGCAATCACTGCAATCAAACGATTTCTGTAACTGTCAATGAAACTTCTGCACCTCTCAGCAGGTATTTTGGCCCACTCCTCATGAGCAAACTGCTCCACTTGTCTCAGGTTTGAAGGGTGCCTTCTCCAGACGGCATGTTTCAGCTCCTTCCACAGATGTTCAATAGGATTTAGATCAGGGTTCATAGAAGGCCACTTTAGAATAGTCCAATGTTTTGCTCTTTGCCATTCTTGGGTGTTTTTAGCTGTGTGTTTTGGGTCATTATCCTATTGCAAGACCCATGACCTGTGACTGAGACCAAGCTGTCTGACACTGGGCAGCACATTTCTCTCTAGAATACCTTGATAGTCTTGAGATTTCATTGTACCCTGCACAGATTCAAGACACCCTGTGCCAGATGTAGCAAAGCAGCCCCACAACATAACAGAACCTCCTCCATGTTTCACAGTAGGGACAGTGTTCTTTTCTTGGTATGCTTCATTTTTGCATCTGTGAACATAGAGCTGATGTGCCTTGCCAAAGAAGTTGCAGTTTTGTCTCGTCTGTCCATAGGACATTCTCCCAGAGACTTTGTGGCTTGTCAACATGCAGTTTGGCAAATTCCAGTCTGGCTTTTTTAGGATTTGTTTTCAACAGTGGTGTCCTCCTTGGTTGTCTCCCATGAAGTCCACTTTGGCTCAAACAACGACGGATGGTGCGATCTGACACTGATGTACCTTGACCTTGGAGTTCACCATGAATGTGTTTAGAGGTTGTTCTGGGCTCTTTTGTTACCATTCGTATTATCCGTCTCCTCCTGCGGCCATGTCCAGGGAAGTTGGCTACAGTTCCATGGATCTTAAATTTCTGAATAATATGTGCAACTGTAGTCACAGAAACATCAAGCTGCTTGGAGATGGTCTTATAGCCTTTACCTTTAACATGCTTGTCTATAATTTTCTTTCTAATCTCCTGAGACAACTCTCTCATTTTCTTTCTCTGGTCCATATTTAGTGTGGTACACACCATGTCACCAAACAGCACAGTGACTACTTGTCACCCTTTAAACAGGCCGACTGACTGATTACAAGTTTGTAGACATCTGTGATGTTAATTAGAGGACTCATCTTGGTTGAACATGTCCCTATAGTCACATTATTTTCAATCTTTTCTAGGGGTACCATCATTTTTGTCCAGGCCTGTTTCATGAGTTTGTTTTTTAAAGTAATTCTGTTGAACCACAATTCAAAAGCATTGTCTGATTTTCATCCTTCCATCCATCCATCCATCCATCTTCTACCGCTTTTCCGGAGGTCCGGGTCGTGGAGGCAGCAGTTCAAGCAGAGAAGCCCAGACTTCCCTCTCCCCCGCCACCTGCTCCAGCTCTTCAGAGAGGATACCAAGGCGTTCCCAGATCAGCTGGGAGACATAGTCTCTCCATCGAGTCCTGGGGCTGCCCAGGGGTCTCCTCCCAGTGGGACGTGCCTGAAACACCTCAAGTGGGAGGCGTCCAGGAGGCATCCTAATCAGATGCCCATACCACCTCAACTGACTCCTTTCAGTGTGGAGGAGCAGCGGTTCTACTCTGAGCCTCTCCCGGATGATTGAGTTCCTCACCCTATCTCTGAGGGTGAGTCCAGCAAGCCTACGGAGAAAGCTCATTTCAGCCGCTTGTATCGGCGATCTTGTTCTTTCGGTCATTACCCAACGCTCGTGACCATAGGTGAGAGTAGGAACGTAGATTGACTGGTAAATCAACAGCTTTGCCTTAGAACTAAGCTCCCTCTTCACCAAAACAGACCGGTACAACGTCCGCATCACTGCAGATGCTGCTCCAATCCGTCTGTCAATCTCTCGCTCCATTTTCCCCTCACTCGTGAACAAGACCCCAAGATACTTAAACTCCTCCACTTGGGGCAGGAGCCTGTCCCCAACCCAGAGAGGACAATCCACCTTTTTCCGGCTGAGGACCATGAACTCGGACTTGGAGGTGCTGATTCTCATCCCAGCCACATCACACTCAGTGGCAAACCATCCCAGCAAGAGCTGTAGGTCATTGCTGGATGAAGCCAACAGGACAACATCATCTGCAAACAACAGAGATGAGATCCTGTGGTCACCAAGCATGACACCCTCCATTCCCTGGCTGCGCCTAGAAATCCTGTCCATAAAAATTATGAACAGGATCGGTGACAAAGGGCAGCCTTGGCGGAGTCCAACTCTCACTGGGAATGTCTCTGACCAAGTGTTGGCAATACGAACCAAACTCTCACAGCGGTTGTACAGAGACCGAATAGCTCGTAACAACAAGCCCGATACCCCATACTCCCGAAGCACCCCCCATAAAAAACCACGAGGGACGCGGTCAAATGCCTTCTCCACGTCCACAAAACACATGTAAACTGGTTGGGCAAACTCCCACGAACCCTCAAGAATTCTCAAGAGGGTAAAGAGCTGGTCCGATGTGCCATGGCCAGGACGAAAACCACATTGCTCCTCCTGAATCCGAGGTTCGACCAACGGCCGGACTCTCCTCTCCAGTACCTTGGCATAGACCTTCCCAGGGAGGCTGAGGAGTGTGATCCCTCTAAAGTTGGAACACACCCTCCGGTCCCCTTTTTTGAAGAGAGGAACCACCACCCCGCTTTGCCATGCCAAAGGCACTGCCCCCGACCTCCATGCAATGTTGCAGAGGCGTGTCAACCATGACAGCCCAACAATATCCAGGGCCTTGAGGTACTCAGGGCGAATCTCATCCACCCCTGGCGCCCGGCCACCTAGGAGATTTTTAACCACCTTGGTGACCTCAGCCCCTGTGATAGGCAAGTCATCCCGCTCGTCCCCAAACCCTGCTTCCTCTGTGGAAAGCGTATCAGTGGGATTGAGGAAATCCTCGAAGTATTCCTTCCACCACCCGACGATATCCCCAGTCGAAGTCAACAGTGCCCCATCTGCACCATACACAGTGTGGACAGGGAGCTGCTTTCCCCTCCTGAGCTGCCGGACAGTTTGCCAGAATCTCTTCGAGGCCGACCGAAAGTCTTGTTCCATGGCCTCACCGAACTCCTCCCATACCTGGGTTTTTGCTTCAGCAACCACCCGAGCTGCACTCCACTTGGCCTGCCAGTACACCTCAGCTGTTTCGGTGAGTCCCATAAGCCAACCAAGGTTGATAGGACTCCTTCTTCAGCTTAATGGGCCCCCTCACCCCTAGTGTCCACCACTTGGTTCGGGGGTTGCCACCACGAGACGCACCGACCACCTTGCGGCCGCAGGTCTGGGCCGCCGCTTCAACAACAGAGGTGGAGAACATGGCCCATTCAGACTCCATGTCTCCAGACTCCCTCAGAATGTGGTTGAAGTTCTTCCAGAAGTGGAAGTTGAAGACCTCCCTGACAGGGGCCTCAGCCAGACGTTCCCAGCACACCCTCACTATACGTTTGGGTCTACCAGGTCTGAATGGCTTCCTCCCCTGCCATCGGATCCAACTCACCACCAGATGGTGATCAGTTGACAGCTCTGCACCTCGCTTTACCCGGGTGTCCAAGACATACGGTCGCAGGTCTGATGACACAATAACAAAATCGATCATCGACCTGCGACCTAGGGTGTCCTGGTGCCAGGTGCACATATAAGATAAGATAAGATAAGCCTTTATGGACACCCTTATGCTTGAACATGGTGTTCGTTATGGACAAATTGTGGTTAGCACAGAAGTCCAATAACTGAACACCACTCGGGTTCAGATCGGGCAGGCCTTTCCTCGCAATCACCCCCCTCCAGGTTTCACTGTCGTTGCCCACATGCACGTTGAAGTCCCCCAGTAGGACAATGGAGTCTCCAAGAGGAGCACCCTCCAGCACCCCAGTCACAGGCTCCAAAAAGGGTGGGTACTCTGAAACATCATTTGGTGCATAGGCACAAATGATGGCCAGGACCTGTTTCCCAACCCGAAGGCGCAGGGAAGCAACCCTTTCGTCCACCGGGGAAAACTCCAATATAGAGGCAGCAAGGTGGGGGGATACAAGAATACCCACCTCTGCTCATCGCCTCTCGCCTGGGGCAACTCCAGAAAAGGCCAAACTCCAGCCCCTCTCCAGGAGACTGGTTCCGGAACTGGAGCTGTGTGTTGAGGTGAGGCCGACTATATCTAGCCGGTATCTCTCAACCTCGTACACCAGCTCAGGCTCCTTCCCCACCAGAGAGGTGACATTCCATGTACCAAAAGACAGTTTAGAAAGCTTGGGATCAGTCCGCCAAGGTCTCCGCCTTTGACCGCCACCTAATCCACATAGCACCGGACCCCCATGATCCCTCCTGCAGGTGGTGAGCCCACTGGAGGGCGGACCCATGTAACTCCTTTGGGCTGAGCCCGGCCGAGTCCCATGGGTGGAAACCCGGCCATCAGACACTAGCCTTCGAGCCCCTCCCCCAGGCCTGGCTCCAGGGTGGGGCCCCGGTAACCCCATACCGGGCGGGGTACACTGAATCCTTGATATAGAATTTATCATGAGAGTCTGTTGGATTGTTCTTAGTCTGGTCCTTCACCCAGGACCAGTTTGTCTTGGGTGACCCTATCAGAGGCAGATTGCCCCGGACAACATAGCTCCTGGGATCACTGGGGCACGCAAACTCCCCCCACCATGATAAGGTGACGATCCATGAGGGGATTGTCTGATTTTCATTGGTTAATTTTAATAGAATTTTTATTTATTACCACTTTTGTCAGATTCAAGTTATTTCTGTGACCATTGTGGGTTTTTCTTTCATTAACAGAGGGGTACCAACAATTTTGTCCACGGCTGTATATATGTGTGTCTGTGCGTCACACACATATGCCCTACCTCTTGTTTGTTGCTGTCTGTTGTTGCTTGGGTGCATGTGTGTGTATGCATACACATCACTTCACAACTCTGCACTTTGTACAGTTTCATTGCAGTTGTTCTGCTCGTGTATGATTGTTTGTGCGTTTTTGTGACCCATCGGGGGACTGCAGATGCAAATTAGCAGTATTGCTAAATCTGGCATACTTACATTTGTATTAATGTTCAAAAGTATGTAATGTCTCTTTCAAATAAACATTAAACTAAACTAAACTGATGCTTGATGTTATTCCACACAGCTTCTTCAGGAAGCTGAGGTTTTGATGCAGTTCTCTATTACTGCCAAGAGTGAGGATAATTTTATACATTTTCTACAACTCAACCCATGAATTATTCCTGTTTACACCTTTTTGATATTTTTATGCATATTTTTCAACTTTCTGTATCGTTCAAATTTTTTTAAAAATACATTTCTTGCAATCTAAGACTCAGGAATTGTTTGTGTTTTCACAATATTAGCTATTTTTGGTATAATATATAATATTAGCTATATTTGGTCCCAAGGTTGTCATAGCTGGGGGTGGAAGTGGGGATAAGCTCCCACTATCTATAAAGTGCTCCCATATGGCGTGCGTCTCTTACAGCCTCTGACAACTAAGTCCAGCTCCTGGTGTGCTTGTTGCGGGACTGCTTCTACTGACAGGAGAAGGGGTGAAGGCGGGTTTCTGGCGCCTTAAAACCAGATTGCTTCGGGTAGGTGGGGCTCGACAGCCGGGAAGGCAGCTCACCTAGGGGAAGGAAAACCCTGATTTCAAACCTCCGCTGCATTGCGGTATACCTGCTCACGGGAAAGGCTTCGGGAGTCAACCCTGAGGAAAAATCCGGAGTTGGAGCCCTTAAGGCAGTTCGTCGTTGTCTACAACGTCGCTCTGGCAGCTCCTGCGACGGCGCTGGCACCAAGTGTACTGGCTTTTGCCTTTCCATTGGATCATTTTAGCAACGTGGAGAGGGGGGACCTGCTGCATTGGTAACAGCTTCTCCTCCATATCAACTTACCCAGGCTTTGTGCAATGGAGAGGACACTCCAGCTTTGCTATGCAGCGTTGATACAACACGGGAAGCAGCAGTCTACCGGTTATAAGTCTTCGTTCGATTGGCGTAGAGCTCGACGCCAGGGGCTGCTTCCGACAGTGGGAGGGGCCATCGTGCTCCACTGGGCAGCTACCGCCCGCCTTAAGCTGGGCAGCCCCCAGCCAATAAGGTGCTGCCTCGCCACGGACCGTTAACCTCACTGGGTGCATGGGGTCTAGGGTGAAAACCGACAAGTGGTTTGATAACCTCGCACCAAGCAATAAGAACAGAAAGAAGAAAACACCCTCCCTAAAGATGGGCACATGGAACGTCAGAACAATGACACCAGGTTTCTCTGACGATCTTCAGGAAATCAACGATGCTCGCAAGACAGCAGTCATCGACATGGAACTGAGCAGACTGCCGATGGACATCGTCGCTCTCCAAGAGACCAGGCTTGCAGGGTCAGGATCTGTGAGAGAGAGGGACTTCTCCTTTTTCTGGCAGGGGAAACCACCTGACGAGACCAGGGAACATGGAGTTGGATTCGCGGTTAGGAACACCCTCCTGGGATCCATTATTCCACCCACAGAGGGAAGCGAACACATTCTGTCCCTTCAGCTTCACTCCTCAGAGGGGACAGTCAGTTTAATCAGTGCCTACGCATCAACACTGACGTCTACGGCGGAAGCTAAAGACAAATTTTACGACGTCCTCAGTACCGCCATAGAGAAAATCCCCAAACAGGAGCCATTGTTCATCCTCGGCGACTTTAATGCTAGAGTTGGTGCGATTACAACTCTTGGCCTACCTGTTTGGGCCAGTTCGGCATAGGAAGGATGAACGAAAATGGATAATGCCTACTGGAACTCTGTTGCCATCACGGTCTCTGCATCACAAATACATTCTTTAACACGAAGCCCCAACACAGAGTCTCCTGGAGACATCCAAGATCCAAGCACTGGCACCAGCTTGATTTGATTCTCACCAGACGCAGCTGTCTACCCAGCGTCCAGATCACACGAAGCTACCAGAGTGCTGACTGTGATACAGATCACTCCCTAGTATGTAGCAAGGTCAAACTGCGAACCAAGAAAGTGCACCACACGATAAAGGAAGGCAGGCCTCTCATCGAAACAAGTAAGACGCACGACCAGGAGAAAGTGGAGGAATTTGCACGTGTGCTTGAGGAATCTCTCCCAGGCCGTTCTGGCACTAGTGCCCAAGAAAGGTGGCAGCACTTCAGAGATGCCGTGCACAAGGCTGCCATGACCACCTTTGACAAGAAAACCAGCAGGTCAGCAGACTGGTTCGAGGGTCACTTCAATGAAATGATCCCAGTAATCGTGGAGAAGCGGAATGCCTTGGTAGCTTATAAAGCTTGCCCCAGCGAACGCAACCTGCAAGTCCTCCGGGCTGCCCGTAGTAAAGTCCAGCAGCGTGCCAGGCAATGCGCCAGTGACTACTGGCTTCAGCTCTCCTCCCAGATACAGCTGGCTGCAGACACTGGCAACATCAAGGGGATGTACGATGGAATCAAGCTGGCCTTGGGCCCTATACAGAAGAAAATCGCTCCCTTAAAGTCTGCCACAGGGGAGGTAATCCAGGATGGGGCACAACAGATGGAGCGCTGGGTAGAGCACTACTCTGAGCTGTATGCCAGGGAGAACATAGTCACTGACGATGCCCTGAATGCCATCGAGTGTATGCCTGTACTGGGGGAGTTTGATGGAGAACCGACCATCGATGAACTGAGCGAGGCCCTTGACTCCCTTGCCACCGGCAAAGCCCCCGGGAAGGACGGCATCCCTGCCGAGGTTCTGAAGTGCTGCAAAGGGTCACTGATCACGGAGCTGCATGAAATCCTCTGTCTGTGCTGGAGAGAAGGCGAAGTGCCGCAGAACATGAGGGACGCCAACATCGTCACACTATATAAGAACAAAGGTGACAGGAGTGACTGCAATAACTACCGTGGCATCTCTCTCCTCAGCATCGTTGGGAAGCTGTTCGCTCGTGTTATCCTCAAGAGGCTTCAAGTTCTGGCAGAGAGAGTCTACCCCGAATCGCAGTGCGGGTTCCGAGCCAACAGGTCTACAATTGACATGGTGTTCTCTCTCAGACAGCTGCAGGAGAAATGCAGGGAACAGAGGCAGCCACTCTTCGTAGCCTTCATTGACCTGACGAAGGCTTTCGACCTTGTCAGTAGGGATGGCCTCTTCAAAATCCTCTCCAAGATCGGATGTCCGCCCAAGCTGCTCAGCATCATCCAATCATTTCATGATGACATGAAGGGCACAGTTGTCTTTGACGGCTCAACTTCATCTGCCTTCGATATTAGAAGCGGAGTGAAACAGGGATGCGTTCTCGCACCGACTCTGTTTGGAATCTTCTTTGCCGTCATGCTGAAACATGCCTTTGGTTCTGCCAAAGAGGGCATCTACCTTAGAACCAGATCGGATGGAAAGCTCTTCAACCTCTCCAGACTAAGAGCAAAGTCCAAGGTCCACCTAAAATGTCTGCGTGACTTCCTCTTTGCAGATGATGCAGCAATCACCGCCCACTCAGCCGAGGACCTTCAGCAGCTCATGACTCATTTCAGCGAGGCTTGTCACAACTTCAGACTCACCATCAGCCTGAAAAAAACACAGGACATAGGACAAGGCGTGGATTCTCCACCCAGCATCAGTATCTTCGATCATGAACTAGATGTTGTCCATGACTTCGTCTACCTGGGATCCACTATCAATGACTCCCTCTCTCTCGACACGGAGCTCAATAAGCGCATCGGCAAAGCAGCTACGACCATGTCCAGACTGACAAAGAGAGCGTGGACCAATGGCAAGCTGACAGAGCATACCAAAATCCAGGTCTACAGAGCTTGCGTTCTCAGCACCCTCCTGTATGGCAGCGAGTCCTGGACCCTGCGAGCCCGACAGGAAAAGAAGCTCAACGCATTTCACCTGCGCTGTCTCCGTCGCATCCTACACATCACCTGGCAGGACAAAGTCACAAACAACAGCGTCCTGGAGAGAGTTGGAATCCCCAGTATGTACACGCTGCTGAAGCAGAGACGCATGCGCTGGCTGGGGCATGTGATACACATGGATGATGGCAGGATTCCCAAGGATCTCCTCTACAGTGTCCTAGCTCAAGGCACACTTCCGTCAGGCAGACCCCAACTGCGTTACAAAGATGTCTGCAAAAAGGATTTGATGGCCATGGATGTCGTCCTCACCACGTGGGAAGCTGTAGCTTCAGACCAGACGGCCTGGAGGCAGATTGTGCAGAAAGGTCTGTCCAGCTTTGAACAGTCACTTACACAGCAAGCTGAGGCGAAGCAACAGAGGAGAAAGCCCCAAGGCCAGGCAGACCGACCAGCAACGGACTTCACCTGTGTCCAGTGCGGCAAGGATTGCCACTCCCACATCGGACTTTTCAGTCACACCCGACACCGACGCTGCATCAAAACCACCCAGAGCGCAACTCCATAGTCTCCTGAGACTGACGGATGCCAGATGACAGCTATTTTATTTTTCAACTTTCTGAATCTTTTTATTTTATACATTTTCTACAATTCCAGACTTGTGAATGACTTGTGTTTCCATATTTTTATTTTTTATAAATATTTTATTAATTATTTTCAACTTTCTGTATCGTTTTCATTCTTTGTTTTATACATTTCCTACATTTCCATCCATCTATCATCCATCTTCTACTGCTTATCCAGGGATCCAGTCACGGGGGTGGCAATCCAAGCAGAGAAGACAGATTGCTGTCTGGTTTGCATAGCACCATGGTCCCTCTTGCAGGTAGTGAGCCCATTGGGGGGCAGACCCATGTGGCCCTCTGTTTGCCATTCTGGCTGCACTATTGGAACCTGGAGCAAGATCGGTACCCCACCTGCGTAAAATGACTTCACTCAATGTACACACATGTGCAACATGTTTACATCATGACAAATGTATTTAATTTATAACTGAATAGATTTGGGTTTGCACAATTTACATTTTTACCTCCACCAAGGAGGTAATGTTTTTACCGGGGTTTATCTGTCTGTCTGTCTGTTACCAACATAACTCAAAAAGTTATGATCGGATTTTGATGACATTTTCAGGAAAGGTGTGTAATGGCACAGGGAACAGATGATTACCTCCGCCAAGGAGGTTATGTTTTCATCAGCGTTGGTTTGTCTGTCTGTTTGTTTGTTAGCAAGATAACTCAAAAAGTTATGGACGGATTTTCATGAAATTTTCAGAGCTCGTCAGAAATGGGGTATCCTACAGATGATTAGATTTTGGTGGTGATCCAGATCACCGTCTGGAAAAAAACAAACAAACAAAAAAACCAAGCATCACAGTATAGCTATAATATATGCCACTTGGAAATGACATTTTTTTCATGGTCAAGGAATCTATAAAGTTAGACAAAATAAATATAGGATTAATATTTATGATGTTAAACACTGTATGGGGGGAACTGTGGCGCTTGGTGGAGGTCTGCGCTCTCCGAGTGCTTTTCTAGTTAGATTTTGGTGATGATCTGAGAGTGCATACCTCCACCAAGGGCTTTGTTTGTATTTGTGCAGCAGGATTACACAAAAACTACTGCATGGATTTGGATGAAATTTTCACCAGAGGTGGTTCTTGGACTAGAGAGGAACCCATTATATTTTAAGATAAGATAAGATAAGATAAGCCTTTATTAGTCCCACAACGGGGAAATTCCAGGATTGCAACAGCACAGGGATAGCAACACTCAGAGCAACAATCAGAAGGCAAGAAAAAAAACAAGCAAGCAAGAGCAGCTAATAAACATATGTACGTATTACTATAAAATATATATATATACACACACACACAGACACACAGTGCAGAGCATTGTAGCTGGATGGAATAAATATATGAATATATGAACACACAGTGCAGAGCATTGTAGCTAGATGGAATAAATATGTAAATATATAAACACCCACAGTACGGAGCATTGCAGCTAGGTGGAATAAATATGCAAGTATATAAACACACACAGTGCGGAGCAATGTAGCTAGATGGAATAATATGTAGATATATAAATATATAAACACACCCAGTGCTGAGCATTGTAGCTAGATGGAATAAATATGCAAATATATAAACACACCCAGTGCTGAGCATTGTAGCTAGATGGAATAAATATGCAAATATATAAACACACACAGTGCAGAGCATTGTTGCTAGATGGAATGAAACAGCATAACCGTCTACTTAGTTATCCTACATGGTATGATTATGTGCCCATACATATTCTCACCCTCCATAGCGACCGGTATGTTCCTAGTTGTATGCCGGAGGGGACCATTGTGTAAGTCTATTGCATCTTTTGCATTCAAAAAACTATTAGTTTGTTACGTCTTTTTGCTATCTCTGCGAGCAGCCCTGCTTAGGTTGTACAGTCTGACAGCCGTTGGTAGGAAGGACCTACGAAACCTCTCGGTTGTGCACCTGGGATGATGTAGTCTGCTGCTAAATGAGCTCCTCAGTGCATTCAGTATGTCCTGCATAGGGTGGAACTCGGACTCCAGCAGAGATGACAGTTTAGCCACCGTCCTTCTCTCTCCTATCTCCTCCATCGGATCAAGGCGCTGCCCCAGGACAGAGCTAGCTTTCTTAATCAGTTTGTTCAGTCTCTTCCTATCGGCTGCAGTAATGCCACTGCCCCAGCAGACCACTCCAAAAGTGATGGCTGATGCCACCACCGTGTCATAGAATGACTTCAGCATATTTTGGTGATGATCTGAAAATGCATACCTCAGCCAAGGCTCTTATCTTCTCACAGTGTGTTAGCAAAAATACTCCAAAAATTATGAATGGATTTTGATGAAATTTTCAGGAAAGGTGTGTAATGGCACGGGGAACAGATGATTAGATTTTGGTGTTGATCTGACATACCTCCACCAAGGGCTTTGTTTGTATTTGTGCAGCAGGATTACACAAAAACTACTGCATGGATTTGGATGAAATTTTCACCAGAGGTGGTTCTTGGGCTAGAGAGGAACCCATTATATTTTGGTGATGATCTGAGAATGCATACCTCAGCCAAGGCTCTTATCTTCTCACAGTTTGTTAGCAACAATACTCCAAAACTGATGGACAGACTTTGATGCCATTTTCACCACAAGTGGCTATAGGCCTACACACAAACCCATTACATTTTGGAGGTGATCCATGACAAACGGAAGGAGCCTTGGCGGAGGTATATGCTCTATGAGTGCTTTTCTAGTTATGAAGAATTTGATCACATCTTCAGTATATAACTATTATTTTTAAACAATATTCTGTCTTCTGTGCTGGGTACCAGTCTTGTACCAATCATGCAGCCATAGCCATGAAAACGTTAGCCATGTCCTGCCTAGTCCTTATTTAAATCTATGATTACACATGTACACGTCCATGGGGCCAAAAACAACATTGCTCCATTAACCAAGAGACGTTCATGTTGGTGGTGTTGAGGGGTGTTAGAAAAATTCTTGTAAACCTTCAGTCAAAAACCAGGCTGGATCAGAGTTTCAGTAAATTTAATTACACTGGCCAGTGGAGAACAATACAGAAATAGTCTCAGAGCCTATTTGCACACCATTCTGACTCAAACACATATCACACAGTTTTTTAAGCTCTCCGTTATGTGAAAGGTGGAGGGGCAAATTGTCCATTATGATTGGTCCAGTACATCTGGTCAAAACTTGGTGTACAGATTATCTTTTCTCAAGAGCCATGATGCTCACTCTGTACCAGTCACATGGGAGCCACACAGGCTGGTCTAAAAACAAGATGATAACAAGTGCAGCTGCAACCTTGACACTTTTACACAGACTCTGAAACAGACTCTGAGACAAAGCAAATACAAATATGACAAATATGAAATTTTTCTATCAAGGGGTGATTCCAGGTGGGAAAGAACAATGGTGTGGTTAATGGTGAAAAGCTGCTGTGAGGTCACGGTGAATGAGAATGCTGAGGTGTTCAGAATCAACAGAGACATCACTCAGCAGTTTAAGGTTGAATTTTAAAGATGTTAAAGTGACACTCCACCAAAAATCAAGTTTTTTTTCTTGTTAACATGCCTAATGTTTTTTTATGACTTACAAGTCATATCAAGAGTGAAGTCACTCAACTGTCTCATGTGTCTTTTTTTGTTTGTTTTAAAGATTTGCTTAAGCCCCACCTCCTGAAAAAAGGTAAGTTTAGAACGAGTGGTTTTGGTGATGCAGCTGCGGTGTATATACAGCTGCTGGCACATCTGTAGTGTTAAGCCAATCAGGACTCTCTGGCTTAACTGAAGTTAGCTTCCTGCCAGTTAACATTTTTGAGCTAGCTGCTTTGAAAACCTGACCCAAATTAAGATGGGTTTTTACTATTAAACTGCTTTTAAGGACCGACGGACTTTCAGTCATTATCCTGGGCCACTGTGCATACAACTGGGCATGTCCTTCAACCGGTGAGCCTTTTTATCACTGGATGTAGCGCTAGCCACCATTAGCCTTGTGGAATGTGGGTTGGGCCTACTCTCCAATTCTGACATTTCAAGGGGGGAGTGAAAAGATTTTAACAAGAAACTGTAAATTGTGTTTGTAGAAAAAAAAAAAGAGCATAAGATACCATTTTAGACAATGTAGATTTGTTTTTATAGGGGATTTATAGCCACTGGAGTGCATCTTTAACTGAAGAACATTAATTCACAAAGTAACAACAGTATAGTGATAATACCTTACACTGTCATTACCTTACCATACACTGTAATTTCCCAGTTTGGGATAAATAAAGTACATCTATCTATCTATCTATCTATCTATCTATCTATCTATCTATCTATCTATCTATCTATCTATCTATCTATCTATCTATCTATCTATCTATCTGCAGTAAAGTTTTAGAACAAGCATATCTACAATAACAGCTGCACACTAGTAAATGCTAAAGAAAAGAGATCAAAGAAAAATAAACTGTGTGTTAAATAAATAAGCAATATTACAAGAATAGAAGAGTGAGGATTTTTTAGGTATTAAGAAGGCTGCAGAAGGAGCTCTTGATGAAAGCAAAACAGCCTTTATTAGATGCATGTTAAAATATTTGGCATCATCAGTTTCAGTCTTTCCTGTTACACCATTTGACACATACTGCTTACATGGGTTCAGAAAGTAATACTGGTGCTCACCTGCACATTTCATCTTATAATTTACATTCCTATGCTCCATGTTATTCTACAGAGCTTCTTCATGAAGCTGAGGGTTTGATGCAGTTCTCTAGTACTGCCACTTGGTGTCGGACATGTTCCATATTTCCTTTAGAGAAGCTGTAACTCCAAACACTGAATTCTACATTTTACTGGCAGTTATACAGGCAGTGCGATATGCACGTATTTTCTAATTTGTGCATCATGAGTTTTATAGTACATTTAATTCACACTTCATTCTTCTTCTGTCACAAGACTTTCCTTGTCAAAAAAAAAAAAAAAAAAGATTAAGCAATGCAAGAAATTACACTACAAAAAAAGGTACAGACCGAAACTACTGCTGATATTACCTGTTCAATCTTACAGCTTATGGTACTTTTAAATAAATCAGACAAAATACATAATACTACATGATTCATGCACATCGATGCATCGTTTGCAACACATTATCATATATTATCATGTTAACAACTTTACCATTATTATTAATCTTCTGTATTGGAACTGCACCAATCATTGAATTTTTTTATTTTAAATTCATCTGATTTTTTTTTAAACTTAAATTAATCATAAATAATAATACATTTTAAAGACACTAAGCATTAACCATATTCTGCAATGTTGCATACTCAGAGCTCTAGTCAGCCCCAAAAGGCTTACCATTGTAACACACTGTGCAGGTTGGTCCAGGAAAAACTAGAAAAGCACTCATAGAGCGCATACCTCCGCCAAGGCTCCTTCCGTTTGTCATGGATCACCTCCAAAATGTAATGGGTTTTTGTGTAGGCCTATAGCCACTTGTGGTGAAAATGGCATCAAAGTCTGTCCATCAGTTTTGGAGTATTGTTGCTAACACACTGTGAGAAGATAAGACCCTTGGCTGAGGTATGCACTCTCAGATCATCACCAAAATATAATGGGTTCCTCTCTAGCCCAAGAACCACCTCTGGTGAAAATTTCATCCAAATCCACGCAGTAGTTTTTGTGTAATCCTGCTGTACAAATACAAACAAAGCCATTGGTGGAGGTATGCACTCTCGGATCATCACCAAAATCTAATCATCTGTTTCCCGTGCCATTACACACCTTTCCTGAAAATTTCATCAAAATCCATTCATAACTTTTTGAATATTGTTGCTAACACACTGTGAGAAGATAAGAGCCTTGGCTGAGGTATGCATTCTCAGATCATCACCAAAATCTAATCATCTGTTTCCTGTGCCATTACACACCTTTCCTGAAAATTTCATCAAAATCCGCTCATAACTTTTTGAGTTATGTTGGTAGCAGACAGACAGACAGACAAACAGACAGACAAACCCCGGTAAAAACATTACCTCCCTGGCGGAGGTAATAAACTGGAACACCACAGATTCTGCCAGTTTTAAAAATGTTTGAGTGTTTTGCTGTAGATTTTCATCTTTTATTTCTGCAAATGTATGCATATTGTTATGGTAGCATTTAATGTGAAGTGCGGTGTGATGACGCCGACTTCCTGTTGCGTCATCACACCGCCCTATATTATGGGGCAGCCACCATGGGCACTTCCTCTTATGCCGGCTGACTCTGCTAGGTGCATGCCGTTTACTGTGTTTACTATATTTAATAAAGCAGTGTTCAATGCTACATCTCTGTCGGCCTCGTTCATCACCAGGTTTGTGGGCATAACATTTGGTGACTGAGGATTAACGTATGGAGGCATGCGTCACACTACTCCGTCCCTTCCTTGAGCTCCCGGGCAAGCCACCGGTGCCATGGCCGCGTTGGTTCGAGGCCTTCCAAACTTACATCACGGCGCTGGACCTCGGGAACTCAATAAGGTGAGGGCATGTGGGCTCCTCATCCACAACCTGGATATCAAAGGCCAGCAAGTCCTACAGACGCTTGGCACGTCGGACTCATTCGAGGACATCGTGGAGCTGCTAGCTAACCATTTCACCACCCCAGACAGCGTGACTGCTCTGAGAATTCGCTTTCACCAGAGACGTCAATGTGTCGGTGAGCCTATCCACCAGTATGTCGCTGATTTGAGGCAGCTAGCTAGTGAGTGTCGTTTTGAGCAGCTTGATGATGAGATGGTATGCGACCAATTGGCCGAGCATACATGTAATGCTGGACTGCGAGCTAGGCTATTAACGGCACCTAATGACTTGATGCTAGCTAGGACTGTTGAGCTAGCTCTCCAATTGGAGGCCGCAGACAAGCAAGCTTTGAAGATAAACTGGCACCAGTCATAGAAGCCGCCGCAGCCACCCATCTCAGCTAATGCTGTGGACCCTGATAGTGAGGAAAGCTTGGACGAAGACTGTTCGGAAACCAATGCTGCCAGGCGAAGGTCTGTCTAGGGACCCCCACTGCAGGGGTTGTGGGTCCGCGACGCACCACCATAAAGCGAGAGAGTGCCAGGCAAGAGGGAAATGATGCAGTAGATGTGGACGCTTGAATTACTATGCCAGGGTGTGCCGCTTATCTGATCCGAAGAGCCCACGGAAGAAATCACCCTGCCCACCCCGGACAACCATCCACTCGGTGAGTCCCAATACCAACGGATATACATATTGTGCAGTGGTGTTAGGTGGCGTGGAGGTGCCACTCTTACTCAACATGGCGGCGGTGCGGTTGATGCTAAATTGGGCCACAGTGAAGAAGTTTTTCCCCCACCACAGGATTAGAAGTAACACAGTGCCGTTGTATGGCTACGGTGGTAGCAGGCTGTGCAGTGTTGGGACTGTGGAATTGACTGTTTGTTACAAGTCCGAAACAATAATTGACTTCACATTCCAAGTGGTGCATGCGGCGATAACATCATGGGGTGTGACCTATTCTACGGACTGGGTTTTGCCATCAAGGACAGCACTGGGAACAAATGGTCTGGTTGTGACCGCTGGGGCTCGCGGGCTCCAGTGGTTGAAAAGGACGTGGTGTGGGATGAGGAGCTAATGGACACCCTCACTTTCGAGCCAGCCCAGTCTTGCTCAGTGTCGGTGCAGGAAAGTCTCAGTGCCTGCGCTCGGGAAGAAGTAGGTTGGGGGGACCGAGCGTGACGGTGGGACAGCTGTGCCGATGAGCTGCACCATGCTAGCCCCAAATGCCTCCAGTACTCGGCCGCAGTTGGGTGGAGGGTCTGCAGCTATGAAGGTGACTACTGCAACGTTCTTAAAAGAGGACAGGGCACGACTGACAAGCATGGAGTTACCACATGCTCAGCAGCAGCACGTCAGGTCGAGTAAGGTCCCACTTTGGGTTATGGACTTGGTTTGGGTTCGGAGTGATGAACGACCACAGCAAAGATGGGCCAGATGACAGCCAGCGAAACATCAAGCACGCCTGCGGATAGTTGCAAAGTTGGGAGCAGCGTGTTTCCAGTTGTCTGATGGCTCATTGAGGCACACTAACCAGCTGTGGCATGTCCAGGAGGACGCTCCAGGTGGCGAGGCTGCACGGGAGTCAGTGAAGGTGGTTTGGGATCTGAGCTCCAATGTCCAGAAGATCCGCCTTTGCTCTGGGGGTCTGTTGCTTTCATGGGCGCGCCTGCTGTGGGGCTGCCCAGGGCCCCCCCCATGCCAGTTCCATCTTTTTCACCCAAGTGACTGTGCTGTGACAGCTGCTTATGTATGTTCTGTGTGTTTAGTTTAGGAGCACGGCAAAATTTTAGTTTGAATAAAGAGTGTTAATTAATTCCAGTGGCAGAATAACCCATTGTGCCGTGCGGGCTGTGCGATAGTCCACCCACGGGTCCTATTTTAGGTTTGTTTTGGTGTGAGTGTGTTAGGCCTTAGATTTACATTAATTAGAGTGTGTTTGGGGTTCTAAATTAGGGTGGGTTCGATTTGAGTGAGTGTTTTTGGACCTTGTAGAGGAGGGGGAGGATGTTATGGTGGCATTTAATGTGAAGTGTGGTGTGATGACGCTGACTTCCTGTTGTGTCATCACACCGCCCTATATTACGGGGCAGTGGCCATGGGCACTTCCTGTTATGCTAGATGACTCCACTGGGTGCATGCTGTGTACTGTGTTCACTATATTTAATAAAGCAGTGTTCAACACTACATCTCTGTCTGCCTCTGTCACGACCTGAACGCTCTTTTCTCTGCGTTCAGGTTGTCCAGTTTCGCTCCTGCTCCGGGGTAGTCCGTGCCGGGTCTTCCATGGCCCGCTCTTTGACAGCGCCCAGCTGATTGCCAGCTGTCTAGTTCAGCTGCGCTGGGACAGCTGTCTCCTATTCCCAATCATCTCCCCCATTTAAGCGAGCAGCCGAGAGTTACTCGTCGCTGCGACCTCGCTATGGGAAGACGTTCCTTGTGTTTCCCACGACTGTTGGCTCCTACGACTAGCTTCAGTCCGCCGTTTCCTCGGCGCTTCACCCAAAGTAAGTGTTGCGACTCGGCGTGTATTTTTCCCTCGCCGCCTCTCTAGCCTTTCTCCCTGGGTGGTATGTTACCCTTAGTTCTGTGTGTGTTTTAGCCCCACGTGGCTCTTTACTTTTCTGTTCGTTATTTATTGTAGTGTGTGCTTTGTTAATAAACTACGCTAACTCACTGGTCGCCCTCGTATCTCCTTTCCTGGCTCGTGAGAGCCAGAGTTATGACAGTAGGTCGCAGCCATAGTGAGACGGCCGCGACCGTGAGTTGGCTGTAAGGACTCGACGCCTTTTTTTCTCTTCCTCTGGGTACGGGCGAGCCAGTGTCATGTCTCCTTCCAAGAGACTCATGCGGCACTCAGGCCACGATCTCTCGGAGACTCTGGACCTTGTGGACGGAACGTTGTTCACCACGGACCTCTACGATGCCCCCAGCGAGATACGCTGGCGCCTGGAGCTCGCCGAGGGTATGCTTAACTGCTTTTCTCGCTACTTCCTTCTCCCCGAGGTTAAGGCGAGGAGGGCAGACATCTCTGCGGCCTGGGAGAGGCTCCGTAGGCTGGAGGAGAACTCCGGCAGGAAGCCGAGGACAGGACGCCTTCGCTCCTCGCTTCGGAATCCCGCTCCTGCCGCCGATCCAGTCCAGGAGTTCGCCTCACCCAGGGGTGATCCCCAGGATAGAGTGACGTCAACCGGGTTTCCCCCGGAGAAGATGAGAATGACAGCGATGCGCATTGCGGATCGAGTGGCAGCCGCTTCTTCCGCCGCCGTTCCCCCCGTAGCCATGAAGAACGTGATTGCGGCGGTCAGGCTGGTCGAGAAGAACCCGGAGCTGAACGATTATCCGGAATACGCTGACCTGTTGGCTTCGCTCATCGCACAGGAGCGGCGTTTTCCCGACCTCACGTTCAGAAGACGTCGCTCCCAAATTCCCCACTCATCTCAGCGAGAGTCCCGTCCGGATCCCGCTCCAGGAAACCACACGAATTCCGCCTCCCAGCCTGCTGTTGCTCCCGTGTCTCGCCGAAGAAGTGAATCAGCTGCTCCCGCTCCTGGGCCCACTCTCCCCGCTGTCCCGTCAGCTTTGGGCCCCCAGCTCTCCTCAGCTGTTTCACCCCCCTCTTCGTCATTCACTCCGGCCGCTGGGAGAAGCGCAAATTCATCTCCAGGTGTTCCAGGTCCCGATCCGGTGCGGGTAGCACCGCCTCATCTGTCCGGGGGGTTCCCCACTTCTATCCGGTTGGGAGAAGAGAGACTCGAGTCCCTTGTAGCGGGTTCCACCGGCCCTCCCGGAATCAGGCAAGTGTCCTTTCATTCTCCTCCCATTATGAGTGAATTGCCTTGTTTGATTCCTGGGGGAGGAGTTCAGGGTTCACAGTCCCCTGAGCTCTCTCCTCCCGCTGCAAAAACTGAATATGAACCTGCGTCCTCTGTGTCTCTTCCCCTTGAGTGTGCCCCGGTGCCAGGTGTACACCGCTGCGCGAGGAGGAGGCGGCCTGCGGCCCTGGAGGGTTTTGCCCCAGCCCCGCAGCCACGTTATGGGCAGAGGAGAAGGTCGAACTGCCTGTTGGAGCCAGCGCCGACGATTAAGCGTCCCCGGGTCTCCACGGAGGAATGGTTCGGCCCAGCAGAGTCCAGATCTCCTGCCTCCACGCCAGGTGGGCTGTCGACGCGGTCTTCGGCATTTGGAGGTCGTTTGACTGTGGAAACCATCATGCTGGCTGCGGAGCCATTCGCAGTCGAGTTGGAGCCGGAGGACGGAGTCCTGCACGCTGAGCCCGGAGCATCGAAGTCCTGGATGGCGGTAGAACCCGAGATCAGGCAAGTGCTCTATTTTGTTTTTCTCTTCTCTATTCTGGAGCATTATTGCCTGTCTCTCGGGGGGGCGGGCCGGGTGCAGCCGTCTGCTGCACTCGAGCCTGTTCCGCCGGGCTCTGCCGCTGCCGGTGATCCTGATCCCGGTTCCTTTTGTCCCTCTGAGCCTCTCCCCAGGGCCACCGGGAGTGCTGTCTCGGTCCAGCTGGAGTCCACCGGGAGTGCTGTCTCGGTCCAGCTGGAGTCCGCCGGGAGTGTTTCGCCGGTCCAGCTGGAGTCCGCCGGGAGTGTTTCGCCGTTCCAGCTGGAGTCCACCGGGAGTGTTTCGCCGGTCCAGCTGGAGTCCACCGGGAGTGTTTCGCCGGTCCGATCGGGGTCCACCGGGGGTGCTGCGCCGGCCCGATCGGGGTCCACCGGGGCTGCTGCGCCGGCCCGATCGGGGTCCACCGGGGGTGCTGCGCCGGTCCGGGTAACGGTTAGTGTGGGAGCTGGAGGATTGTGTTCGCCTGACGTCAGGCTGACTTCGTCCCTTGCCTCCATCATTTCTCCTCCTGCCGCTGTTGGGGTTCCTCTCACCCGGGCCAGTTTCCCCCTACCCTTGTTGCCATTAGATGGCAGGCTAACTTTGCCCCTGGCCTCCATCACTTCTCCCCCTACTACTGTGGGGGGTTTTCTCACCTGGGTCAGTTTCCTCCTGCCTTTTCCCTCAGGGAGGAAGCTGCACCAAGACTTCTCCCTCAGCTCTCCGTGGTCTGAGGTCACGGGACGACCGCCTGGGAAGCCATCTGGCTGGTTCGGTGATCTGGGTCGGCCTCCGGAGAAACTGTGTCTCCTAGCCTGGGACTCGGGTAGGCCACCCGAACTGGTGTTGTGGTTCCTGGCCTGGTGGAGTTCGGGCCGCCCGCCGGACAAGCTGTCATCGCCTGCCCCGCTCCACCTGCTGACGTCCTGGAAGAATTGACTGACTGTTTGTTGCCTTGCGTTTGATTGTCCTCCCTAATTTAATACTTTTCAGGACATCAAAGAACTCTCTGCCCTAGAGTCCTTATTGTGGGGTTATCCCAGTTAAAATTTCCTTGGACTATTTTCTTTGTTTTATAATCCCAGTATGATCCTATTCTAATTTCTCCCTTAAGTAGCATTTGCTTCACATTGCCTGGCCTCATTCTGAGTAGTCTTGTTTTTCTGTATTTATATCCTCCTCCAGACTGTTTAGTGACACTTTTGTGCTAATACGTGTTTGAGGAGTTGTTCCTTTTGTATTTTTATCTTCATGCCAATTTGCAGTTCCAGGCTCTATTTTTGGATCTTATGCCCGGTTTGCATCCTTTGTATATTCTGTTTTGGTCGGGGTTTACTTGTGTAAGTCTATTTAAACCATATGTTCAGAGTTTTGTAGTTTTTGGCCTTCGGGACATGAGTTTTTTTTTTTTTTTTTATTGTCCTCACCCTAAGTTATTGTGAACTTTTTCCATGATTGTGTCGCTATGTTTCTGCATTTTGGTTCTTGTCGTTTCTCCCCACCTCCTGTGGTCGCCTGCACAGACCGTCTGGCCTCTGCAGGGGAGGGGGTGATGGGTTTTTTTGGGGGGGGTTTAGAATTATTATGGTATCTGACCCTATACTGTATCTAGGTTTTTTTTTTCTTCCCTGCCTCCTTTTTCTGGTCCCTCCCTTTCTCCCAGATCTGGCCCCCACCGCCCTCCC